>OY728125.1:20000000-30000000 GCA_963277665.1 Viscum album
GAGGGTGCCTTATACTACTAGGGAGTTCTTATAAGAACAATTGGTTGAATTAACCGAAGTTGGCAGCAAATGAGTAACCATAACTAGCTTGTTGCAACTTCAGAGGTAAGCATTGAGTAAATCATTTTTATGATTTTTGAAACTAGGACTTTACTCAACAGATCAAGGAGCCATGAGTTAATGCGGTTGGTTAGTCAACCACCTACCTTGAACTCTTTGAGTAGTGGTATAGACATAGCTTGTAAACTATGAGGGAAAGTTCAAGCATCCTTGCCACTAGAATACTCAAGTGACAGATTATTTTGATTCTAGTACAGAGGGTTCTTAGAATTGGATAAAATAGTGAGATACATTTAATAATTTTATTAATTAATCAATAATGTCTAAATCAATAATCAAGATAAAAGTACAATATGCTAGATTTTATTTTTGTAAAAAATGGAAATTAAAACCATAATATACACTAGGATAATCTTGGAGAAAGTAAATATTCAAACCAGCATGAATTTTTAAGTGCAGTACATACGCTTACACACAATACTATGATATAGGAAATTCAAGGTGATAGTCTCCAATACCTATTAAGCCACCTCAAGAAGCAAGAGTGTAACAATGCTTACAAGAGACTCATGTAAGATGCATGTGATGGTTATGTCATAATGTTATTATCAACATTAGCACATAGATGATTTCACATGTTGTCTCATCTCCAAGAAGCATCTGAGGAGAAAGTGAAGCAAGATATAAATAAGGTGATGATTACATTGGACATGTGTAAATTGAAAGATGGATCACGATCATTCAATGGATACATTTCTCATATCATTTTCACATATTTACTCCAACTTTGTTTAAGATTTAAAAATGAACAACATGGATAGAAATGTTTCATTGCCTTTTGGGTAAAGTTCTCCAAGTGATAAGAACTTTAAAGAAAGATTCATCTCAAGTTCTTATGGAGAGCGAGTTGAAAGACAAGGCGAAAAGGCCAATGGTAAGAGCGACACCAAAGACACATTTTCAACTTCCTTCAAAGAAAGAAGCTTGCATATCATGAGATAAAATCGATGGAAGTTTAAATACAATGAACTGAATTGAATAAGAATGTAATCATTTCTTCTTCAGTGAATATTAATCAATTTCAACTAATGTTCCTATTATAATTATCAGGTATTAAATACAATATGCCAAACACATAAGTGTATTTGAATACAGTAACTAAGTAAACATTACTAGAAGTAAGGTGCATACTCCAAGCAAATGAGAAAGGGTAGTTCCTAAGTCAACGATGAGAACTACATGACTTACATATTTCCAAGTGAATGATTTTATAGAATTTTTATCGAGTATAACGAAAACATTTATCTCACGTGTCCTTGGACACAAGGAGACATTATTTCAGTTCAGGAATAAATGTTGTTTATGATGTTTAATACACAACAAATAGTTCAGTAGTACATAAATCATGTGAAATATGTAATGAATATAAAATGTAAGACTTATATACCCAGTTGTGGAAAGATAATTCTTTGTCAAGTAAAACTAAATGTGAAAGTTAAAGATATACCCATTATGGTATTTAGACTCAGTGGAACTAAACACCTTAGGTATTATCGATGTATATACTTATTTATTTTGGAAAAAAAACTTTAGAAATAAAGGTACGTCACAAAGCTTTCATAATTAGTTTATCTAGAGAGCATGAACTATTCAAAGGGAATGCTATTGGTAAATATACTTTATAATATTCCTTTAAGTAATTAAGGAACATGAAAGCCAAGTGTGATATATACATTTTCAGAAGATATGAGTTGCTTCAGGCTGTCATGCCAAAGAATATTTTGACCAAGCATTCATCGATCATTATAATGTAGCATGGAGTAATTCCTAAACGCATATTACCTTATCCACATCAAAGCAATGATTATAATAAGAAGGATCGATGATGATTCATATATGTTAACATTGATCAATAAAATGTAGTGTGGGGAAGTTCTTAAATGCACATTTCCTTACACATCATAGACATTGTTGGTCAGAGTGGTTTACTCAAGAGGGGGGGTGAATTGAGTACCAATTAAAATTTCTATATTTAAAAACTCTATCTTAAAGACCCCCAAATAAAATAATAAATTAAACTGTAGTGAATTTATATTAAAGTAGAGGTTTTGTTAGATTCTCAAGGGATTGATTAATTCCCAGTTAATCAACACAGGAGTGTGTGATTATCTTTTGAAACTAACTTACTAATCTACACTTAACATAAACACTTGCTAATTTAATTATCAAAGTAACTTTAAAAACAGTATTGGTTTTAAAGTGATTAGCAGCGGAATAAAACTTTGAAAGAGATGGCACAACAAATGTAACCAAGAGGTTCAGTCTCAAGCCGAGACTTAGTCCTCTCAAAAGTTTATATATAAAAATGATCCACACCCTGGATCGGGGTTCAACAGTTTACAACTGTCCAGGTCCAAGACCTCTACCACTGTTCTTCGTGGGAAACAGTACAACAACACCCAGCTGTCCAGGTCACACACGACCTCTACCACTGTTATTCGTGGGAAAGAAAGAATGAAAGAGTTTGGTAAGGATTTACAAATCCTCAAGTTTAAGTACAGGAGACAGTGTATGTGTTAGATACAGCAGATAACACACACTGCTCGAAATGAATGATAATAAATCACAGAACAAGAGATGTAGAGTTTAGAGATGGTTCTGGTGATTTCAGTGTAGCTCTGGACTCCTTTGGATTCGATCAGAAGTGAGTTTGAGTCCTCTTCTCGTATTCTCCAGGTTCACAGACAGTGACAATGTAGTGGTTGAAGTTGTTCAGTGCTCTTCTTGTATGCACAGAACACTTCTCGAGTATGCTTGATTGTCTATGAGCTTCTCTGTGTTCTTCTCGTTCTTGTGTTTTTGATATATTCTATCCACCACACTTTTCTCTTTTCGATTCTCTCTTTGGGCAGCGTAGTCTTCTCGTATTTATCTCACGGGCAGCAGGGGACAGAAGAGATTTCCTTTCTGCAGGTACGAGGTACGGCTTCCTGACATCCGAAAACCTTTATCAGATATTTGACAAATCATTAAAATGTATGATATGACCGTTGGATAGATTAAATAAAGATAGGAAATAAAGAAATTCAAACAGTGAGTCGAGTGATCGGTAGGTAATCAGCATCGGTAGCTTGGACATCGGTAGCTCAATATCGTTAGTTGCTTTGACTCTATCGGTGGCTCTATGCGTCGGTTGGTATATTCTTGTATCGGTGACTTTGTTTATCGGTAGCTCCATGCGTCGGTAACTCCATGCGTCGGTAGCTCCATGCCTCGGTAGCTCCATGCGTCGGTAGCTCCATGCGTCGGTATCGGTAGCTGTGAGTCTGTATCGGTAGCTTCGTCCATCGGTGACTCTTATTCCATCGGTAGCTATTTATACTTACACCGGTAGCTCTATGTTTGTATCGGTAGCTGTATTTATAAGCACATCGGTAGATCTGTGTTAAGTCTATCAGTAGCTCTATGTCGGTAGACTAAGTCTATCGGTAGACTGGTTACCGGTAGCTCTTTATCAGTAGATATAGACAGATTACTTATCTGTTTTATGCAGAACACATCCGATCGTGTTAGAATTATTTTATAACTTGTATGAACATGGATAAAGGAGGATTAACATATTCCAAAGACTATTTTAAAAATTATTATTGGTTTGATCACAGATTTGAAAGAATTAAAGTATAGATCAATGATACTCAAAAATATCATAGAGAATGAAACCATAATTGGGATTTTCAACACATATGAATACATGATTGAGATTATCAAAACAGGTGAGGTCAACAATCTCCCCCTTTTTGATAATCACAATTTATGATATGGGCATTTAACATAGTGAAAATATAATGGTAAAGAGTATAATATTGAATTCAATTTTCTCATTGAAAGCAGCATCAGAGATAATAGAAATAGTATGATATAGACATAAGTTATCAGAGGTAACAATCATAAGGTACTATATAGACATAAGGTATCAGAGGTAAAATTGAAAAGAAGAGTAATGTGTCTCCCCTTGTTCCTTATTTTTCTCCATTGAAAATATTTCTCATTCTCTCATTTTGTTCTCCCCCGCTTATTGTTCTCCCCCTTATTATTCTCCCCCTTTGTGATAATCAAAAAGTGGGAAAGCATATATATATATATATAGGAGACAAATAAAACATGAGAAGTAAAAAGAGTTCTTCTGTATTAGAGCAGTTAGAAAGTACAAAAACAGAATACAAAGGAATTCCTATCAAAAATCCTGGCCACTGGATCAATCCACATCTTCCACGTGAGATTTTCCTTTGGGATCAGAAGAAGGTTCGGGTGGTGAGGATGTAGGTGAAGGTTTTGGAATGCCAGAAAAGATCAAAGGAGGCTGGGCCACTGACACAGAGTCAGGCCTGTAGGTTGAAGATCTTTGGGTGATCATTGGGGTGAGGCTTCGAATAGCTTAAGCAGGAGTCAGCTGGACTGTGGAAGCAGCTGAGGCAGAAGCAGGCAAAGCAGGAGGTATGATGACTGGTCTGGCATCAACATGCAAGAAGGGCAGCAACAGATTTCTAAAATCCATAATAATTCCTCCTCCTCTTTCCATAGCAGAGATGAAATCATCTTTGTTCTCCATGAATTTCTCTAAGGCAGGAGTTAATTCTCTTAGTTTTCTCACTTGTTCTCTAAAAGCTTGAGTTACTGGAGGGAGCTTCATGTTTTCCAACATCAGCTTGAAGTGGTGTTCGAGTTGATGCTTGGTGAAAATTTTGGTGAAGTAGTAGTCCACTTTTCTCTTTATGGCTTCCTGAGAGGCAGAGGCTTCTCTCATATAATCTTGAACAATCTTCATTATTTCTCTGGCAGAATCTCTTGTAGAAAGCACCACTCGGCTCAACTCTGATGAGTCCACAGAGCCACTGGTTGAAATAGAACCAATCTCCTCCTTCAACATTGCTCTAACTAGATTCAGGTCAATAGATAGTTTGGATGTGAGAGGGCCAAGAGAGAAGGAAACAATTTCTTTGAAACTCTTAGACAAAACACTGATTAGGCTTTGAACTTGAGAATCTTGTAATTGAACATGATCCTTCACTGAGGTTTTGAAACTTTCAAACACCGAGACAAACTGGCTTACTACACTCTTCACATAAGCTAGGTCCTTGTCATCTTGAGACTTGGAGCTCATATAAGAATCCAAAGCAACAACTGTTGTCTTGAGAGCTTCCAGATCTGCTTCGATTCTAGAAGACTGAGTCTGGCACTCTTTCACTTATTCCATAAGCTCAGACACAAAAGAAGATAAATTACAAGCCAGAGATAGCTCGAAGGATCTCTCTAACATTTTCATTTCTTCATAAAAGCTTTGCTTCATCTCAGCAACTGATACACTGAATGATTCTTTCAGATCATTCTTCATGGATTCAAGATCAGATTTAGAGACAAAATCACTTGGGATAACTGCAGCAGATCCCCTTGCTGAGGCCAAACTAACTACAGAATCAGTCATTATTGAATTAATTGAGGATGAAAGGGAGGTTTCCATTAACTTCACTTCTTCAACAAAACTGGTTTTGAGGTCCTCTTTCAGTTTATTCAGATCATGAAATCTGACCACATTATCTAGCAACAACTCAGAAGCAAGATCATAATTGGTCTTTGGTCTATTCACAGACATCTCATTGTCAGAATCCGGATAATCCAATCCACAGACTATAAACCCTGGGTCTTCTACCCAGTCTCCAAGCTCAACAGCTACTGTAACATTTCCAAGAACAGATTGATGCTCCCCCTCAATGGGTGCATTCTCATGTATCACAACAGCATTCAGTGCTGGATTCTCTTCATCAGAATCTTCTACTACAAGTTCCACAGGTGCAACATCTAGAAGATCTTCTGATACAGGTACAACTTCTTCTGTATCTCTTTCTACTTCAGCAGTCGGCATAGCTGAGCTTCCAATCAAAGGACTCATACTTAAACTTCCAGAAACAGGCGATTCAGATACTTTTTCCTTTTTCTCTTCTTCTTGGTGAGGCACAGACTGGTCTTCCTCATAAGTAGACAAAATTTCCTCTACCTTTCCTTTCCTAGAATAGACCAATTCTGCAACAGGCCTTGGGGGAAAGTCTGGATCTCCTCCAACATCCATAGGAGTTTCTTCTTCTTCTTCTTCTGTTTCATCACTATAAACAGGTTCCTCTTCATCAGGTCTCAGAATTGGATCTCTCATATCCTTTGGTCTTGAGGGATGATCCACAGGATTAAACCTATCATATATCTTCTGATCATCACTGACCCATTCTCCCTTCCATGGGTTCCAGTTAATTTTCATGTACTTACAAACAGTCGAGGTGATGCAGAAATTATTCCTGACTACAACTGTCTCATCCTGAGACTCAGCTATTCCTTTCACTTTTATCATTACTGAAATCATCTTGGCAAAGAACAGAGCATTAGTCTTTGACTTTGGTCTAATCATGTCTTCCATCTGAAGCATTAACAATCTGTACAGATTGATTTTCACACCATGTCTTAGCAAATGAAGAAGATAGATATCTTGATATCTCAGATTTGCAAAATCTCCTCGCCTCGGTATCAACACATGCTGAACAAACTTGAAGAGCAGTCTATTCTCTCCATCCATTTCAGTAGCTACCACTTACCTTTGATTTCCATTACCGGTCAGCTCTTGCAAGGCGGTTTCATAATCAAAAATGTCACTGCTAGGTGGCATTGCTCTTGATACATACCCAGAGACACCTTCATGTGGTACTTTTAAACTCTCAGCCCACTCTACTGAAGAAAAAGACATCTCTTTTCCATTTACAAAAGAGCTTACCCGATTCTCATTTTCAGACTTCTCGAAGCTTACAAACTCGTAGAACTGTTTTACCAACTTCGGGTAGTATGGGCCATTTTTATTCGAGAAACAATCCACCCATTTCTGGTCCTCCAGAATCTCGAGTACTAACGATTTGCTAGGCAGTAGCCATTCCACACACAGTTCCTTCTCGATTACTATGTCTCTATTCTGCAAGTGAGGATTCACTGGTCGCTTTCCCGATCTAGTTCTGACTTCACTAACACTGGCTTTATGCTGTGTCTTATGCTTCTTAGCTTTTGATTCTACTCTTTCATCTCTGACGGTAGGAAGCTTAGTTTTTGCCATCGCGGGTTTAGGGTTCTTGGCCGATTTGGGAGCAAAGGTTCGAAGGTGAGATATTTTGAGCTCGGTGAGGTAAGAAGTGGCTTAGAATTAGTTTTATCATTTAGGAATTCCAAATAAACGAGTAAAATAGAGTAAGATAAAATAAAATAAAACGATTTGTATTCTTGGCGGCAGACAGATGTTTTAAAACATTGCATCGGTGTGAGTTTCAACATCGGTGAGGATTTTCAGATCGGTGAGCATTTCACATCAGTGAGAATTTTCACATCGGTGAGCATTTCACATCGGTGAGAATTTTACATCTGTGAGAATTTTCACATCGGTGAGCATTTCACATCGGTGAGAATTTTCACATCGGTGAGAATTTCAACATTGGTGAGAATTTCAACATCGGTGAGAATTTTCACATCGGTGAGAATTTCAACATCGGTGAGAATTGCAACATCGGTGAGAATTTCAACATCGGTGAGAATTTATCATCCCCAGCTCGTGCCTAATGTAACTTAACCTATCAGAACTTAAAGGTTTAGTGAAAATATCAGCCAATTGATGTTCAGTGCCAATAAATTCAAGAGAAATATCACCTTTTTGATAGTGATCTCTTAGGAAATGGTGTCTTACATCTATGTGTTTGGTTCTAGAGTGAGATACAGGATTCTTAGAGATGTTTATTGCACTGGTGTTATCACAGTTGATTGAAACATGTTTAAAAACATATCCATAGTCCAAAAGAGTGTGTTTCATCCACAGAATTTGTGCACAACAACTACCAGCAGATATATATTCTGCTTCGGCAGTAGATAATGCAACTGAGTTCTGTTTCTTACTACACCAAGAAACTAAGGATTTTCCAAGCAAATGACATGTTCCTGATGTGCTTTTTCTATCTAACTTACAACCAGCAAAGTCAGCATCTGAATAACTCATTAACTCAAAGGATTGTCCTTTTGGGTAAAACAAACCTAAGTTAACCATGTGTTTGAGATATTTAAAAATTCTTTTAACAGCAAGCAAATGATATTCTTTTGGATTAGCTTGAAATCTAGCACACATACACACACTAAACATAATATCAGGTCGACTAGCAGTAAGATAAAGTAAACTACCGATCATACCTCTGTAATTTGTTTGATCAACTGGTTTCCCAGTTTTATCTGCATCCAATTTACAGGTAGTACTCATAAGAGTTTCACTTTCCTTGATACTATCCAGACCAAAACGTTTTAAAAGATCCTTTGTATATTTACTTTGATTCAAAATAATACCATTTTCATTTTGAAATACTTGAAATCCAAGAAAGTACTTAAGTTCTCCCATTAAGCTCATTTCAAATTCATTTTGCATACTTTTTGAAAAATCAGTGCATAAAGAGTGTTTAGAATATCCAAAAATAATATCATCAACATATATTTGTACAACTAAAACATCTTTAGAAATTCTTTTAATGAAAAGAGTTGGATCAGCAATCCCTTTAGTAAAAACATTTGAAATAAGGAAATTGCTAAGTCTATCATACCAAGCTCTTGGAGCTTGTTTTAAGCCATACAAAGCTTTAGAAAGTTTAAAAACTTGATTTGGAAAATGGGGGTTAGTAAATCCAGGTGGTTGTTCTACAAAAACATCTTCAATTATAAAACAATTTAGAAATGCACTTTTCACATCCATTTGATATAACTTGAAATCCAGATGTGTAGCATATGCAAGTAAGATTCTAATGGCTTCTAGTCTAGCTACAGGTGCAAAAGTTTCCTCATAGTCTATACCTTCTTCTTGACTATATCCTTGTGCAACTAGTCTAGCTTTGTTTCTAACTATATTTCCAGATTCATCTACTTTATTTCTAAAAACCCATTTTGTGCCTATTGTCAAAGTGTCCTTAGGTCTGTCAACTAATTCCCAGACTTTGTTTCTTTCAAACTGATTTAATTATTTCTGCATAGCTATTACCCAGAATTCATCATTGATAGCATCATTGATATTTTTGGGTTCTAGATGTGAAAGAAAAGCTTAATGTTCAACCTGGTTTCTTAGAGAAGCTCTAGTTTGTGTTCCTCTATCAAGATTACCAACAACAGCTTCTAAAGGATGATTCTTTAGAATCCTCGTTGATCTGGTAAAGGTTGGACTAGAAATTTCAGGTTCATCTATGGGTTCGGGTTCAACAGAAGCAGATTCTAGAGAAAGTCCAGAACTGGATGCTTTTATAATAGGTTCTTTAGATTTATCATTAAGGTCCAGAATAGACAAATCTTCTTCAAGATTCTCAAGAGAGGTTTTAGGCTCATGTGGATCAGTTTCATAGAATTTGATGTGAACAGATTCTTCCACACATTTGGTTTTCTTATTGAATACTCTATAGGCTTTACTTGAAATAGAGTAACCCAGAAAAATTCCTTCATCACTTTTGGAAGCAAACTTATCCAGATTATCTTTAGTATTCAGAATAAATACTTTGCAACCAAAAACTTTAAAGTAATTAACCTTAGGCTTTCTATTGTTCCACAATTCATAAGGGGTTTTCTTAAGAACAGGTCTAATTAAGACTCTATTAATGACATAACAAGCTGTATTTACAGCTTCAGCCAAAAAATAAATAGGCAGGTCATATTCATTGAGCATGGTTCTAGCAATTTCTTGAAGGGTTTGGTTTCTTCTTTCTACTACACCATTCTGTTGGGGTGTTCTAGGGGCAGAAAAGTTATGAGTATAGCCATTGTGTGATCAATAAGATTCAAAATCTTGATTTTCAAACTCACGACCATGATCACTCCTCAAAGTTTTAATCTTAATTCCACTAAGGTTCTCTACAGATTTAGAGTATTTAACAAAAGAAGAACAGGCTTCACTTCTGTGAGCTAGAAAATATACCCAAGTATATCTAGAAAAATCATCTACAAGAACATAAACATAGTGCTTCCCATTTAAACTAGAAACTCTTGATGGTCCAAACAAATCCATATGAACCAATTCAAGTGGTTGAGAAGTCGAAACTTCTTTCTTTGATTTAAAAGAAACTTTGTGTTGTTTTTCCTTTTGACAGGGGTTACACACTCTATCATTTGAGAATTCTAATTTAGGTAGGTATCTAACTAGGTTTTTTCTAGAGAGTTTTCTAAGTGAGTGAATGTTGCAATGTCCCAATCTTCTGTGCCATAGCCAAGATTCTTTATGAAAAGCATTCAAACAAGTAATATTCTGCTTAGCTAAGGAATTCAGATTAACAGCATAAACATTTTCATTTCTTAAGGCAGAAAATACCAAAACATTCTTAGAATTAAAAACTTTGCAAGAATCATTTTCAAATTTAACATGAAAACCATCATCACATAACTGAGAAATACTTAATAAATTGTATTTAAGGCCATCAACAAATAAAACTTTAGAAATCAAAATTGAATCAGTGTTACCAATCTGGCCTAGGTCGATGATTTTCCCTTTTGAATTATCACCAAAGGTGACAAAGCCTCCATCAACCTTTATTAAACTCTTAAAACAAGAGAAATATCCTGACATATGTCTTGAACATCCACTGTCCAGATACCAGGTCTCTTTACAGGAGCTCTTTAAGCAAGTTCCCTACAAAACAGATTCAGATGGGAGATGATTTTGGTACCCAGATTTTCTTGGGTCCAGACAGGTTAGCCAATAACACTTTAGGTACCCATATTTGTCTAATGGGTCTCATATAATTTGTAGAATTGACATGCTTTGAAAGATAAACTTTATTAGATCCATAGCTATGTATATAACTGGTTGAAGCATATGAAGTTCCAGAATTACCTTCATTCTGTTCAGATTTAGAAATGAATCTAGTTTTGGCAATTTTCCTCTGTCCAGGTTGGTATCCTATACCAGTAGTATATTTAGGTGCTATTTGCTTTCCTAGCATCTGTGTTAGTGTATTTTTGCCATTGGTGAACTTCTCTAAGTCTTTCTTGAGTTGCTCATTAGATAGTTTCAGTTCAGTGTTTTCTTTTAACAGTTGAGCATTCTTCTCTTTTTCAATAGTGAGTTCGGTTTTAACTGTAGTGGTGAGAGCATGCTGTTTCTTTAATGACTTGTATTTATCCTTAAGTTCATTACATGTCTCTTCCAGCATATCAGAGTATTCAAACAGTTCAGATTTAGACATGTTATCACCTTCAGAATCATCTCCAGAATAATATGAATTTGAAGCAGGAGTTTCTGATGTTACCTCAGAAGTGTTTGTCATAAAACACATGTTGGCTCGATTCCTTTCAGAGTCTGAAGATTCAGCTTCACTTGTGCTGTCTTCTGAAGCACTCCAAGTAGCCTTCATGGCTTTCTTAAACTTATTGTCCTTATATTCATATTTCTTTTTATACTTCAGCTTTGGATAGTCGGCTTTAATGTGTCCTTTTCTCTTGCACTCATAACAGACAACATCATCTGATTTGTCATTCTTCTTCCAATCCTTTTTCCATTTGCCTTGGTGATCATACTTACCCTTATAATTTGTTTTTCTGAAGAACTTCTTTTTCCTATAAAATTTCTTAAATCTTCTAGCAATGTGAGCCATCTCAGCATCACTGTCAGAATCACTTTCACTGTCTTCACAACTTGAACTTTCAACTACAGCTTGAAGCTTTTCTTTGTCCTTATTCTTTGAAGTTGAGGATTTGAAAGCGACAGACTTTCTTGCAGGTTCATTTTCTTCCTCCTTATTCACTTTAAGCTCTTCTTCATACATCATCATCTTGCCAATCAATTCCTTGACAGGTAGAGCAGCAATGTCACATGATTCTCTGATTGAGACAGATGTGCCTCTCCATCTATCAGGTAGACATCTCAAAATTCTCATAATTTGTTCCTTCGAAGAGACATCCTTTCCCAGCGAGATCATTGTATTGACAATTTCATTGAACCTGAGATACATGTCAGAAATGGGTTAGTCAGGCTTCATTTTAAAATTATCATACTTGATAGTATAAGTGTTCAATCTCATTTCTTTAACATTCGTTGTTCCTTCATGAGAAACAGCTAAGGTATCCCAAATTTCATATGCAGTTTTACAAGAAGAAATTCTATTAAACTCTTCATCTCCTAGAGCACAGTACAAGGCATTCATAGCTTTACAGTTGTTATTGTAAGCAGTCTTTGTAGGTTCATCCCAAGTAGATCTAGCAGTAGTGGGAATTTTGTATTCTGATTCAATAGCAGTCCAAATATCAAAACCTATGCTTTCTAGATGAATTTTCATTTTCAGTTTCCACTGAGCATAATTAGTTCCATTGAAGAAAGGTGGCCGGTTAGTAGCAGCACCCTCAAGTCTATTGTCCATGATGAGAAAATTTTAAAGAGATAAAAATTTAGATATAACAGAAATTTTAAGAACTTTAAAATACAACTAAAATCACAGTTCAAAAGCAGAGTACGTTTAGAAAGTATTTTCAATCCTCTGATACCAAGTGTTGGTCGGAGTGGTTTACTCAAGAGGGGGGGTTAATTGAGTACCAATTAAAATTTCTGTATTTAAAAACTCTGTCTTAAAGACCCCCAAATAAAATAATAAATTAAACTGTAGTGAATTTATATTAAAGTAGAGGTTCTGTTAGATTCTCAAGGGATTGATTAATTCCTAGTTAATCAACACAGGAGTGTGTGATTATCTTTTGAAACTAACTTACTAATCTACACTTAACATAAACACTTGCTAATTTAATTATCAAAGTAACTTTAAAAACAGTATTGGTTTTAAAGTGATTAGCAGCGGAATAAAACTTTGAAAGAGATGGCACAACAAATGTAACCAAGAGGTTCATTCTCAAGCCGAGACTTAGTCCTCTAAAAAGTTTATATATAAAAATGATCCACACCCTGGATCGGGGTTCAACAGTTTACAACTGTCCAGGTCTAAGACCTCTACCACTGTTCTTCGTGGGAAATAGTACAATAGCACCCAGCTGTCCAGGTCACACACGACCTCTACCACTGTTATTCATGGGAAAGAAAGAATGAAAGAGTTTGGTAAGGATTTACAAATCCTCAAGTTTAAGTACAGGAGATAGTGTATGTGTTAGATACAGCAGATAACACACACTGCTCGAAATGAATGATAATAAATCACAGAACAAGAGATGTAGAGTTTAGAGATGGTTCTGGTGATTTCAGTGTAGCTCTGGACTCCTTTGGATTCGATCAGAAGTGAGTTTGAGTCCTCTTCTCGTATTCTCCAGGTTCACAGACAGTGACAATGTAGTGGTTGAAGTTGTTCAGTACTCTTCTTGTATGCACAGAACACTTCTCGAGTATGCTTGATTGTCTATGAGCTTCTCTGTGTTCTTCTCGTTCTTGTGTTTTTGATATATTCTATCCACCACACTTTTCTCTTTTCGATTCTCTCTTTGGGCAGCGTAGTCTTCTCGTATTTATCTCACGGGCAGCAGGGGACAGAAGAGATTTCCTTTCTGCAGGTACGAGGTACGGCTTCCTGACATCCGAAAACCTTTATCAGATATTTGACAAATCATTAAAATGTATGATATGACCGTTGGATAGATTAAATAAAGATAGGAAATAAAGAAATTCAAACAGTGAGTCGAGTGATCGGTAGGTAATCAGCATCGGTAGCTTGGACATCGGTAGCTCAATATCGTTAGTTGCTTTGACTCTATCGGTGGCTCTATGCGTCGGTTGGTATATTCTTGTATCGGTGACTTTGTTTATCGGTAGCTCCATGCGTCGGTAACTCCATGCGTCGGTAGCTCCATGCCTCGGTAGCTCCATGCGTCGGTAGCTCCATGCGTCGGTATCGGTAGCTGTGAGTCTGTATCGGTAGCTTCGTCCATCGGTGACTCTTATTCCATCGGTAGCTATTTATACTTACACCGGTAGCTCTATGTTTGTATCGGTAGCTGTATTTATAAGCACATCGGTAGATCTGTGTTAAGTCTATCAGTAGCTCTATGTCGGTAGACTAAGTCTATCGGTAGACTGGTTACCGGTAGCTCTTTATCAGTAGATATAGACAGATTACTTATCTGTTTTATGCAGAACACATCCGATCGTGTTAGAATTATTTTATAACTTGTATGAACATGGATAAAGGAGGATTAACATATTCCAAAGACTATTTTAAAAATTATTATTGGTTTGATCACAGATTTGAAAGAATTAAAGTATAGATCAATGATACTCAAAAATATCATAGAGAATGAAACCATAATTGGGATTTTCAACACATATGAATACATGATTGAGATTATCAAAACAGGTGAGGTCAACAGACATGATATATGTAAAGGAGAATCAATGTTGAGACATATATGCATTAAAACGACTTCCATTATTTTCAAGACATGATTAAAAAAATAACTCTATTATTTCATAGCCACATGCCAACTATAATGAAAAGTGGATATCATATGAGGTTTAGTATGATATAAATCCATTATGTCATAAGAATTTGTGTTTGGATGCAAAGTGTTTGTTGAAGATATAAACAAACTTGCATCAATCAAAACACAATATGAATCTAAAGTAATGATCCTAAAGTTTCTTAGGATATTACAAGAATACCTATGATAAAAAGGTTATAGTCAAGTGAGAGACTACATTTCTATAAAAGGGTGCAGATCTCTATTTGAGATAGTGGGAGCAAGATTGACTTGGGTTTAGTCGATTCCAAAGTTGTCATAGGAATGAGTTCCACAAAAGCTTGTGGAAGAGAATGCTCCAATGACACATACTGTGTAAGAAGAATGATAAAACCATAGTGATGATTTTATATTCACCACAACTGATGATATGTTATTCTTTTAGAATAATATTTTCTATATGTTGGTGGTATATGGAGAATAGCTATGATTGAAAAAATAAATTAAAATTCAATAATGGATTCCATGTATCAAATAATAAGGGATTATTATTTTGAATACTATGGTGGACATTCAAGCGAGACTATACATGGATGGTACAAGTGTGGTACCAATAAGGCTCGATTGGTTATACCGAGTCATTATACCCAAATCAATTAGAATTTTACCTGTCATAACTAAATTCTATGATTATATTTTTGATCATTGGATGTTAAGACCACCAATCATGGAAGGTGTCTATACGACACAACCAAAACGGGATGGTGACATCACAAAATGCCAATAAGGAGTGAAAGTTATTGAAATATAGTTTAGGATTAAAGCAAAAAGATTATAGAATATTCATTTAGAATGAATCTTTTCCATGTGTCCACCAGAGTTTAGTGGGAGCACCATTGTTTTACAAGAGAAATATGTTTGGTAACATATGGAAAACATCTATTGGTCTTATCGGTAATTAAGACCATAATGAAAGTAATACTCCAAAGATTGACTTAAAGTAGAAAACTAAGTTATAGGGAACAAGATCTATTAAGGTAGATCAAATAGTTTCTTAGACCTAGTCAATCATAAATATATTGACATTGTATTAAAAAATAAAAGTTGGAACAATTTAAGAGAGAATTGTTACCAATGTCACGACATAAATCTCTCCAAGAAGACATGCATGGGCATAGAAGGAGATTAAAGTGATGAGTTGAATTCTATATGCTTTTGTGATAGATCAATCACATATGTCATGATATGTACAAGAAATGATATTGCCAACATATACTTTATAGTAGGAAAATATTAGTTAAATCCAAGAGAACTGTAAGAGAAGCAGTCAGAACTATCCAATTATACTTGATAAGTATAAAGGATATGTACCTGGTAAGTGGAGAAGAAAGGATACTAGTTTTCATGGTACACAAACTAGTCTTACTTGGATCAATGTGATCTAATATTGTAGTCAGGATAAGGTAATGAGCAAGACAAGCTCATTCAAATCAGTTGTAGTCATATCTACAAATACCGAGTACATTATAGCTTCTGAGGCAACTAAGAAGTATTATATATTAAATTAAATGATTTTTTCCATTTATTAGAATCACACCTAGTATGTAAAGTTTTATCATGATGATAATTCTATTACTAGTACTAGCCAAGATGCCAATTTTTGATAGTGGATAGAAGGGATATACTTGGGGATTCCATCTCTTGAGAAGTTTTACTCAAGGAGGTGAGGTCAATCTCAGTAGAATTTCCATGTAGTGGAAATATGGCAGAACCAGCAATTAAAGCCATTACTCAGTAGAAACATGATCTTAATCATGTGATAGCTAACAAGGATGGGTAGCTAGTTGACTCTAGTGCAAGTGAGAGTGATTTAATTGCGGGTTCCTTAGACCCAACTTGAACAACACTTTTCTATTACCATATCATATATATAGTGATATATGCATGATGTTCTATTACTATTATAGTATATACATTTCTTTTTCCACTATTTAAATGGTAATGTCCATTGATTAATTATCGTATCAAAAGGTTATAGAAGATCTCATGCTATAATGAGAACCTTGAGATACTATGACATTAATCTTAAAAATATGTATTATGGTCTGGATACATCATATTGATTGGGAATAGTATATGTATGACTATTAGGTGCCAGGGGATCATAAAAATTGAGACTTCTTCTCATGAAGTTCCTACTTGGTGATCTCTGGTAAGTGAGATCATGGGGACAGACCCACCAATAGAAACACCACATGTTTTCATGTGTCATTGGTTGTTCCTATCCATAGACAAGTGTATTGGTCCCTTAAATTGAGATCATTATCAATACGTTCCATTTGATCACTTACTTTGATGCAAGGAAAAAACCATGATAATGAAATCATGGTGAGGAAGCTTGTGTTGGGTGCTCCATTGGTGATATGGCATTGGTTAAATGTTCAAGATATAATTTTGTCGATTTCAAGTTGAGGAAGTAATATATCTCATGATTGGTTGACCATGGTGATAGTACCTTCATAAATCCTTGGCCAAGGTAGTCAGAGGTAAATTTGTCCTATTAGATCAATAAATAATAAAACAAGAAATGATGATGACACAAGTATATGTCCTTATTTATTATATATCTAAAGACAAAGAGATTATGTTACACAGTACGTGTTTTTAGGTTGGTTGTTGTTGCTATGACTATTCATTATCTCTTTAGAGGCCTTGATGGGTTGCTATACTCTACTCTTGGTCTATGAATACCATTCACTACTATCAAGATAAGGACCTAGAGGGTCACACACAATAGCATATTCAAGAATCTACCATATCTCGGTGAATAGGTATATAGGGCATGGTGGTCCCCTCTATGTGGTCTGAGAGTTGTCCACATTTATCAATCACTGATAAATAAATAAATTCATTATTTTTCAAGTTAAGAATAATTGGGTTAAATTTATTTATTAAAATTATTTACAAGTGATTAGGTTAATATGATGAATAATATTATTCGAAAGAATGTTATTTTAATATTCCAGGTTCGTTTAATATTAGCAAGAATTATGAGTCAAGTTATTAAATGAATCATTTTTATCACGTAATATATTTAATATATATTACACGTATGTGATAAAATATAAATAATATTTATGACCTAGTTTAGTTCGTCATAATTATTTATTTATTTTTTATTTAATGGGAATTTTATTTCTGGGGGTCGGGGATCCCTTTCTGGGTATTTGAACGAACCACTATATAATCAGAAGAGAAGAAGCTCATTGACGTGCTATTCATTAGTCAGGATTGAGAACTTCTCTCTCCTCCTATATTCTAAAGAGAGTCTCTCTCTGAGTGACCAATCTAAGGCACCTTCGATGATTGAAAGAAAATGGATCGTGGTGATTATCACGACATCGATGAGATCTTCGGAGCTCCGTACTAACTCCTGGGATTTTACGAACAATGTACACATGGATTCTTGGAGCATGTGTGGATGATCTAGAGGGGTTCAACTTCAGAGCCTTCGAGCAATGATCACCAGCGACTAACTACAGTCGAGATCACTTCATTTTGGACTAGGTATGTGTTCAGTTTTATTTTCATGCTATGTTTCATTCACGTGATATCCTCAGACCGTACCAGAGCTTGGATCACCAGAGATGATAGGTTCCATCACCCTGAAAATGAAAATTTTTAAATCCCCGACCCATCGACTTCCACCCCATGCACTGATACCTTTAGTATTGTTCTTTATTTCTTGTCACAAATTAATTAGTCATCATAGTTCTATGATTTCATGACAATCTGAGGTTTTTTTCTTAGTTTTGACAATATCACTTGTTTTTCATTAATTTTTAATACAAAACTACCCTTTCAATCATTTTGGATTCACCACATATCAAATTCATGTGTCTCACATTCTTACCTATCACAGATTAATCAGTGATCATTATCCTAAATTTCACCACAATTAATATAAATGCACTTTCAAACACTCTAACCACATCGCGTGTCAGATCAACATGTCATTGTTTCCTACATGTTATAAATTTATTAATGATCATTGCCCAATGAATTCATGAAAATATGAGACTTTTTGCTTGGTTTTGACAATATCACTAATTTTTAATCCAAAATTTTTGTCATTTTGACCACACCACATGTCATATTGATGTGGTGTTCATTCCCACATGTCAAAAATTAATCAGTGACTATTGTCCAATGATTTCATGATAATCCAAGTGAAGGTACCGGGCATGCAATAGAAGCCCCAAAAATGGGATTTTAAAATTTTTCCACCGACGATTGACATGAACTTGTTGTCATCAGCGAAGTGTTGCCTAATTACCACATGAGGATCCCACACGCATAATTTTAAGAACAAAAATAAAACCATAAATACCTGGTTAGATCCGAAGTCACACTCTAATTTTTCTCATCATTGGTGATTACTGTTTGAATAATCCAAAGCTGGATTCCCCTAGATCATCTATACGCACTTCAAGAAACTATGGGAATGCTGATCGATGAATTTTGAGTGCTAGCATGAAGATCCGACGACGTCTTCGATGCTTCGATGATCATCACATCGCCTTGCTTGCGATGCACAAGAGGGAGATCAATACGAACTCCTAGATCTAGAGCCTCTCTCTCTAGAATGTGTGAGAGAGAATAGGAGAGATAGAGAGAGATAGAGAGAGAGAGAGACGCATTGAATAGTTATTAGTGGATTCCTCTTATCCTCTATATATAGTGTGTAATACACTTACTCAGAATTGCCTCCCCGACTCTCGAATATTTTACATACTATATAAATGATATTATGACTACTATAATAAGCCATAAATACCATTTATTATTATTATCATTTTTCTATAATATAATAAATATATTACGTGATAATACCTGAGCCATTAACTCGACTCATCATTCCTATAAATATTAAATGAACCTTGAATATTTTAAACTAATATCTATTTAAATAACATTTTCATGTATTTACTTTAAAAATTATAAATAAATTTAATAAATAAATTCAATTCCAATTATTATTAAATTGAATAATATGTATTTATTTATTCTTTTGGAGATTGTATATCCTTGGACAAAACCCATACCCCAGTGGTGGGGACCACCATGTCCTATATACCTATTCAACTGAATAAGGAAAATTCTTGAATATGCTATTGTATGTGACCCTCTAGGCCCATATCTCGATATTAGTGAATACTATTACCATACCAAGAGCGGAATATATCAGCCCATTATGTCTATTAAATAGATAAGGATAGTCATAGAAACAACAAACAACCAATGAACACACATTGTGTAACATAATCGCTTTGTCTTTAAATATCTCATAAAGGACGCGCACCTGTGTCATCATCCTTTTTCTTGATTTAATATTTATTGATCTAACTACGTGAATTTACCCTTGACTTCCATGACCATGGTCTTATGAAGGTACTACCATCCTGACCAATGAGGCATGAGAGGTCCTCTAGAGACTTGTGTACAATGAACCGAGAGGGTTCTTTAGATGCCTTGTGTAGTTGTATATACTGTACCTATGGTGATTATTTTAATGTAAGATGAGAGGGATCCGAGGCTAACTTGACTTGTAAAAAATAATAGGGTGAAAGGTCTTTGTGGAAACCGTGTGAGTGGAGGGTCCGACGAATATAAGAGTGAAGAAAAATGGTGCAAAAGGTAAGTAGGGTATTGGTGTATAGCACACCGTGGGAGGAAGAAGACAACGCCGCTGGAATAAATCGGTAGAAAAACGGACGGTCCAGATCGTGACTGTCCTTGATCCAAGGGCTGGGGCACATCCGCGGGTTTTTAAAAAGAATGAGCGACTCAGATTAACTCTAAGTGGATCAGACGACAAGAGATAAATGCGGTGAATCGTCGGCCCAAATCACGCGATACGTGATCCGACGACCATGATTTCATTTCGCCCGAAAAAACGCTTCCCACATCGAAACGGGGAGGTGCGCGTGACTTCCTTATAAGCCTAAGCCACTGATTCCACCTTCAGAAATCACACAACACACACATAGGGGGCCTTACACACGGGCTCCCCCCTGTAGGCTTCGGCCTACCCATGCTCACCGCGGCCTTGCTCCCACACTGCGTGCTCGTGTGCTCGTTCTCATGCTCATGCGTTCCTCTCGGGAGACCTTTTCCCAAGCTTGGGCTGGCTCAGGCTTAGGATGAGGGCTAGGCTCAACCACCCAGCATGAGCTGCCTCCCTCGGCCAGCCATAAGGGATGGCCCTAGAGGGCCCAAATTTTTACAAAAACTTAACCTTAAGAGAATATATACATATGAAGTCTTAAGGTAAATAATTCTCTATAGAATTTTCCTTTTTCAAACGTGACTTTTTATTTAATCTTAAGGAAGGATTATTTAACACCTAACTATACCTTGTCTAATAATATTTCTAGGGATATTTATAGCATCAAAGCTTTAACATGAATTGAAATTCGGTATAACCACGTAAAATAGTTTGTACTAATAGTAGTCAAAACTAAGTTAATCAAGAATATAGTTTAATTAAAATAAATTAAACATAACTTAAAAACACTGAATGAAAATCTTTACAATATATTTGCATTAATTTCAACATGTTTTGAATTCCTTATTACATTTCAAAAACACCAATGTATAATTCAAAGCATTCCTCTATGCCCTTTTAAAGTTCATGGTTAGGAGTAGTTTTATAATTTTTCAATTTATAACCTAATTACATGGTGGACTAGAATATACTTAAACATTTTCAATTAATTTTCCAATAGGGCCAATGACTATATTTATAGCCATTAGAGTTCCATGGTTTCCCAAGGCAACAGTCACATTAGTGTCTTATAAATCCAAGAATTAGGGTGTCCTAAAACTCAAGTTGATTGAAGAAGATGGTACACGTCATACCATTGGTGCTTAGTGTGGCCACAGTGGCTTCAGACATTCTTATGTTTATTATGGAAAATTCCAATGACCCATATTATTTCCTTGGGGTTCTCATTATTTTAAGTTGTCTCCCTGTAATTCTGATGGGGTTCTTAATAGGTATTTTTGGTTAGCATGATTACTCTTTTGATCTCGGTGTATTGTAAAGGCTACGGTGCTTTTATTTAAATGAAAAGTCTTGTATCCACTTGTGTGTTTTACTCGGTTGCATTCTAATATAAATTAAAAGCAAATTATTACCTTCTCATGAGAAACAAGTTTTGTTCAGTTATTCAGACAAAAGTAATCATAACTTATCAATACACAAGGTTCAGTTTTTAGGGTGCTACATCATTCCCCCCTATGAGGAATTGCGTCCTCACAATTCGTTCCATAACCACAAAAGAAAGCTCTCTGATGTTCATACCACATCTCCCATCGTAGAGGATCCTTAGGTGCATTCAGTGGAAAACCCAAATTGATGCTCAAATCCTCTATTTCTCTGATCCAGACACACCTCAGACGGAAGGGGTTGAACTCTTGCATCAAACACTCGGGATTACAGAGGGAGGCTCGAACGGTAGAAAGTTTGGAAATGTCCGAATGGACCATCACACGAAGAACACACCGTACTATGTCTCGACTGAGAACATCCAAGTCGTAGATGTTGTTGTACAGGCTAAAACTGAGGAGTTGGTATATGTAGGCCACACAAAGGTTTCCCTCCAAAGCAGCCTCTTGAAAACATAACATGACCGTGTAGTTCCGGCCTAGGGTGAAACATAAGAGAAGCCCTTCATGGTATTTTCCTCTTCGACTATACTCGGATAGTTGTGTTGTGGCTATGCGGTAGTAAATGGAAGCATTCCCTTGACAGGTGCAGAGAATGTCTGAACTGTTTGTCACTTCATATAGTTGTTTTCACGTTTTTTGCAAGTTTGTGAGAGGTTGGTACTCCTGTTTTCAGGTTTTGATCGTAATAATTTCCAATACCTCAACAGGAAGAGATAACATATGAGTTTTTCCTTCTATCTGAAAAATTTATTATGAAAGTTCACTTAGTGATACTCATTAAAAAGTATAACCGATGAAAGGATAACAAAATAAGAGACAACAAGTTATGTTCATATATAACTATTGGTACATAAATTAAAATAGGGCTAATGGTTTCCCCAGTTTCCTAATACAAGAATCCCCAAAACTAATTCGAAACTTTCAATTTCCCTGAACCATATGCAACCTGAGCAATCTAGTTCGATATCGTGGGAGCACTTGTGTTGTCTCCAGAGTCTGACATGTGGGGTGTACAACTGAGAGACGTCTGCATGTACTTGTTGTCTATACACAGAATAGGAGGATTCGTATTCAAGGATTTCAAAGTCCATTACCTGACCAAGATGGCCATAAGACAGGACTTGACACATATATGATGCACGGAGGTCTCCCGCTGCTGCAGCTTCTTGGAAGGCCGTGAGGGACGGGAAGCCTTCCGCTGCAGTGAAGCATCTAAAAAGTCCCTCGTAGTATTTTTCTCTGTCGTACGTAGGATGGAAACTGGTCTTGCATCATAAAGACATAATCCAGATCCGCTCTTCAGTTGATTTGAAGTACTCGGGGAGAATTGGATATATCATAGATATGTTTACATGACATATAGATATGAGCATAGTTTATAAAATTTTCATGGCTAGCTATGAAAATTATAGTTTCCAAGGCCTCCTTGGGAAGAGACAGAAGGTTCGTACCCTCATTTTCCATCTGAAATTAAGAAAACATCGTTCTTAGTATTGCTTATGTGTAAAATTATTTTCTCTGTGTATACAAATGAATTGCGGGGACACAATTCTTTTTAAGAGGGGATAATGTAACACCCCAAAAATTTCAAATAGTACTTATATTTTATTTAAATATTTATTCTGAAATATTTTTAATTATGACTTTTATAAAAACATTATTTTGTGTTTTATTAAAAGATATTATTTATTTAAAAGTATTACTTAATATTTAATGTTTTTAATAAATTATTATTATGAATAATGTATATTCTTTTTAAATATTTTTTTACATGTGTTTAATATTTTTATGATAACAAAGGGTATTTTTTAATGAAAATTATTATTATTAATATAATATATTTTTTTATAAAAGTTTGAAATTATAAATATATATAGTTATATTAATATTAAAAATGGAATATATATTTATATATATATATTAAAGTTAAATGATTTGAACATATTAAAAAAAGGTTAAAACATATAAAAAACTTATATATATATAAGCGCCACTTTTTTTTAATGAAACATCACTTTTTTTTAAATGAATGAAGTAATATCATAATATTTTAATTATTCATGGAAAAACATGATGATAATATAATAACCTATTAATATAATAAATTATAATATAATAGTAATGCTGGGTTTGAAAAAAAGACGGATAAAATTCAATGATGAATATATAAAACGTGAGAGAGATAAAGTGTGTGAAAAAAATACAAAATGTTAATGATAAATAAAAAAATGATAATACAAAATGAAACTAAAAAAAAGATATGCGTGAGATGCAAACTAAAGTGAGAAAACATGTATGAGGAGAGAGAGAATGTGATAGTAGATAAAAAACAAAATTTAATAATAAAATAACAAAAAAATAAGAAAAACATTTTATTAAAATATAAATTATATAATTATAAATATATATTTAATATGTGTTACTTTATTAATAAGACACACACTTTATATATATATATATATATATTATAAAAAAACTAAAATATATAAATATATATTTATTCAAAATCTAAAACCAATTATTTAAAAATAAATAAAATTCACTTAATGTTTTAAAAAGGGTGAAACGAGTCAAAATAATAATAAAATGATATAAAAAATACAAATAATTTATAAAGAGGAATGACAATTAATGGTGACTTGTGGAAAAATAGGTGAACCGTGATTGATTGATGAATAAATAAATGACCCATACAAGTTAAAAATTAATAAATATAACATATAAATATTGTGTAATGAATGAACGGTGGATATGTGCCTTTATTTAGTTTTGAATTAAAAAAACAAATAATACAAATAACCCACGCATAAGGAACCTGCGTTTTTTTATAAATAGAAACTTGGGAGAACTCCTCCTTCATGTGGATAGAACACAAAGTCAGTCCACTTCCTTGGGTACATGTTATTATGCAAGCAGCAGATTACCCTTTTCCTTTTGGTTTCCACTATCAAGTAAGGGAATTTTATTATTTTCGTTTGTTTTTTTTGAAAACATTTATATATATACAAGCTATATATATGTGTGTGTGTATATTTGTGTAAAACTATATCTTCCTAGTCCTAATTACACATATGATAAGTTTGCTTGTTTTAAATAATTTCCCCCTCAAATCTTATGGTTGAAAGGGTTTCATGTTTTCAAACTACATACATACATGTGTGTATGTATATGTATGTATGTATGTATGTATATATATATATGTACACATATACATGCATACAAATATGAACACATTAAGCGGATTTGTTCTTTATCGTTTACTTAGAATATATAAATGGTATTTATCAACTACCAAACTAGTGTTTAAAGATTTATGTATGAATAATTTCCTATAATCACATTGTTTACATAATTGCATGTGATAATTGTTATTATGTTATGTGTAGTTATGGGTCAAGTTATTATTTCATGTGTGAACTTGAATCTGCATCTCTTAGCATGTCATGCATGAATATGTATGGCCATCATCTAGCTGATGTGAGGCATTTCAAGCATTATGCAATCTTGCACGCACTTAAACCCATGTTTCATGTAATTATGATTTTCAAATAAAAGTGTGTTTTTTTTCAAGTATGGGATTCTCCCTAAAATGACCAAGTACCATACTTACCGCGGATGATTCCCGAAGATGATTCCCGGTTATCAAACATTTTATCCCATGAAACCATGATTTGAGATAATGTGAGACCCCGCATGAACCATTATACGCTGGGTTTTCCACTAAACGCACCCGATGATCCTCTATAATGGGGGATGTGGTAAGAACATCAAAGAGCTTTCATTTGTGGTTATGGAACGAATTGCGAGGATGCAATTCCTCATAGGGGGGAATGATGTAGCACCCCAAAACCTGAACCTTATGTATTGATAAGTTATGATTACTTTTGTTTGAATAACGGAACAAAACTTGTTTCTCATGAGAAGGTAATAACATGGTGTTAATTTATATTAGAATGCAACATAATAAAACACATAAGTGGATACAAGACTTTTCATTTAAATAAAAGCACAGTAGAATTTACAATACACCGAGATCAAAAGAGTAATCATGCTAACCAAAAATACCTATTAAGAACCCCAGCAGAATTATAGGGAGATAACTTAAAACAACAAGAACCCCAAGGAAATAATATGGGTCCTTAAAATTTTCCATAATGAACATAAATGGAAGGGTATAATAGGGTAAAACATTCATTCAGACAAGAAGCTGAGTCGGGAATGAAAATTTACTTAAGTGTAAATTCATTAAGGCACAAGGCCGATGCCATAACTTATGCCCATATCCGTATGTCATGCAAACATCTCTATGACATACCCAATTCTCTCTAAGTACATTAACTCCACCGAAGACCGGGTCTGGATTACATCTTTATGATGCAAGCCCAATTTCCATCCTACGCATGACAGGGAAAATACTAAGAGGGAATTTTTAGATGCTTCACCGCAGCGGAAGGCTTCCCATCCCTCACAGCCATCCAAGAAGCTGCAGCAGCGGGAGACCTCCGCCTGGCATATATGTGTCAAGTCTTGTCTTATGGCCATCTTGGTCAGGTAATGGACTTTGACATCCTTGAATACGAAGCCTC
This sequence comes from Viscum album, assembly GCA_963277665.1. Classification (NCBI taxonomy): domain Eukaryota; kingdom Viridiplantae; phylum Streptophyta; class Magnoliopsida; order Santalales; family Viscaceae; genus Viscum; species Viscum album. Next base: position 20,026,361 of record OY728125.1, read on the forward strand.
CCGTTCTGTGTACAGACAAAAAGTACATGCAGACATCTCTCAGTTGTACACCCCACATGTCAGACTCTCAAGACAACACAAGTGCTCCCATGATATCGAACCAGATTTCTCGGGTTGCATATGGTTCAGGGAAATTGAAAGTTTCGAATTAGTTTTGGGGATTCCTGTATTAGGAAACTAGGGAAACCATTAGCCCTGTTTTATTTTATGTATCAATAGTTATATAAGAACATAACTTGTTGTCTCTTCTTTTGTTATCCTTTCATCGGTTATACTTTTGAATGAGTATCACTAAGTGAACTTTCATAATAAAATTTTCAGGTGGAAGGACAAACCCATATGTTATCTCTTCCTGTTGAGGTATTGGAGATTATTGCGATCAAAACCTGTGAAGAGGAGTACCTACCTATCACAAACTTGAAAAAACGTGCAAACAACTATATGAAGTGACAAATAGTCTGAAAATTCTCCGCACCTTTCAAGGGAATGCTTCCATTTACTACCGTAAAGCCATGACACAACTGGCCGAGTATAGGCAAAGAGGAAAATACCATGAAGGGCTTTTCCTATGTTTCACCCTAGGCCAGAACTAAACGGCCAGGTTATGTTTTCCAGAGGCTGCATTGGAGGGAAACCTTTGTGCAGCCTACATGTACCAACTACTCAGTTTTAGCCTGTACAAAAACATCTATGACTTGGATGTTCTCAATCGAGACATAGTACGATGAGTTCTTCGTGTGATGGTCCATTCGGAAATTTCCAAACTTTCTACCGTTCTATCCTCCCTCTGGAAGCCCGAGTGTTCGATGCAAGAGTTCAACCCCTTCTGTCCGAGGTGTTTCTGGATCAGAGAACTAGAGGAGTTCAACATCAATTTGGGTTTTCCACTGAACGCACCAGAGGATCCTCTATGATGGGGGATGTGGTTAGAACAACAGAGAGCTTTCTTTTGTGGTTATGGAACGAATTGCGAGGACGCAATTCCTCGCAAGGGGGAATAATGTAGCACCCCAAAACCCGAACCTTATGTATTGATAAGTTATGATTACTTTTGTCTGAATAACTGAACAAAACTTGTTTCTCATGAGAAGGTAATAATATGGTTTTAATTTATATTATAATGCAACAAAGTAAAACACACAAGTGGATAAAAGACTTTTCATTTAAATAAAAGCTCCACAGCGTTTACAATACACCGAGATCAAAAGAGTAATCATGCTAACCAAAAATAACTATTAAGAACCCCATCAGAAATACAGGGAGACAACTTAAAACAACAAGAACCCCAAGGAAACAATATGGGTCCTTGGAATTTCCCATAATGAACATAAGAATGGCCGAAGCCACCACGACCACACTAAGCACCAATGGTATGACATGAACCATCTTCTTCAATCAACTTAAGTTTTAGGACACCGTAAGTCTTGGATTTATAAGACACTAATGTGACTGTTGCCTTAGGAAACCATGGAACTCTAACAGCTATAAATATAACTATTGGCCCCGTTGGACAATTAATTGAAAACTTATAAGTATATTCTAGTCTACCGTGTAATTAGGTTATAAATTTAAAAATTATAAAACTTCTCCTAACCATGAACTTTAAAAGGGCATAGAGGAATGCTTTGAATTATACGTTGGTGTTTTTGAAATGTAATAAGGAATTAAAAACATGTTGCAATTAATGCAAATACATTGTAAAGATTTTCATTCGGTGTTTTTAAGTTCTGTTTAATTTCTTTTAATTAAAATATATTCTTGATTAACTTAGTTTTGACTACTATTAGTACAAAATATTTTACGTGGTTATATCGAATTTCAATTCATGTTAAATCTTTGGTGTTATAAAAAGCTCTAGAAATATTATTAGACAAGGTATAGTTAGGTGTTCAGTAATCCTTTCTCAAGCTTAAATAAAAATTCATGTTTGAAAAAGGAAAATTCTATAGAGAATTATTTACCTTAAGACTTCATATATATATATATATTCTCTTAATGTTAAGTGTTTGCACACAACCCTCTCGGAGAAGATTAAAAGAGTATTTATCTTAAGAATTTCAGGTTCAACATGTTGCAAATTAACGAGTTGCAAACTTTGGGTCATATTCAAATACAGCGTCGGATGATAATTTCAATTTTTCTTTCAATTTTCTTGTTGTCTAGACCATAGGTATAGTATATAAGACTCCACAAGGCATCCAAAGAACCCTCTTGGTTCATTGTACACAAGTCTCCAGCGGACCTCAACGGGTCCTCCAGAATTTCCAGCGCCTTCCCGAGCTCCACCTCCTCTTCCTCCTCAAGCTAAGGTAAGGGATTAGCCTTTGTCTTTCTTTCCATTTTAATTTTTATGAATATATATATATATATATATATATATATATATGTACTTTTAAAATAATATAAATCATCATATGGTTAGAAATTAATTCGTTAAAGTTACAGGATCTGGAGTTACAATGTATTAATAACCCTAAGCATGGATATACATATACATGTGTTTATGAAAATATTTAGGAATAATATACATAGCCCTCAGAATTGCATAGAGTTCACACGCCCAGGTTAAAGATTCCTAAACTTGAGTTTCAAGTTAATGAAGGACTAATTCATAAAGTCACTTTGTGTGGGAAACTTTTATATCTAATCATTTATGTTCTTATAAGTATGGATACACATAATATAAATGAGGTATTTTTAAAATAATTCAATAATTGTACCCTAATGATTAAGTCCATGATTTTTTTTGATAAATTTATATTAACAAACTAACTTAGAATGAGAACCTTGCGTATACTTGATATGTATAATCGGGTATGTGGGTATGTGTGTGTGAATTCCAACTTCAATCCCCTTTTGTATTTAGAAATTTCTATGGTTTGCGAATAAAGTACAGAACATGCATATTAAAATGTTTTTGGATTGACTTAAACACTACTTTTTTTTGTACACCGACCGTTGAATGAATATTTTACGCTACGTGAAACCCTAAACATGGTTTTCCAAATGCTTTCTTTTAATATGCTTAGTTCATGAACATTTGAATATGCATGAGAAAAAGAGGATCTATTGGACACATAAGAGAGTTCCCTTGTATGGATAGGTATTTCAGTAGTTGACTAATAGAGAGGCCATATCAATAAAGAACATTCATGGATCATGAATAAGGAAAAATTATGTTTAGTAGGTTATAAATTAATGAGGATAAACACACGTCCCTCATGGGAGGAGGGGACAAAAAAAAGCATACATAAGGCAAAACATGTTGAAATTAATGCAAACAAATGAGTGACCACATCCCATTGATATGCATATATGCGTGTTTTTCATTCTACGTGTCTTGTATCCACTTGTGTGTTTTCTACTCATTTTGTTTCTTATTGTCTCAATCAAATGCTTTCTTTTGCCTTTTATAGAGATGTTTGTGTCCATTATATTTTCACTAACGAGTCCTCCCATGGACGTTCTTGTATGTTTCATTTGGGCCGTGTGTTTATTCCTAAATATTTTCATAAACACACGTATATGTATATAACTGTATATGTGTTTAAGGCAAAAGAAACAAAATGAATAACTTTTCATGGGATATCCATGCTTATGGTTATTAATACATTGTAACTCAAGATCCTGCAACTTTAAAGAATTAATTTCTAACCATATGATGATGTATATTGTTTTACAAGTATATATATATATATATATTTATACAACTTAAAACCGAAATCAAGACAGAGGCTAATCCCTTACTTTAGCTTGAGGAGGAAGAGGAGGTGGAGCTCGGGAAGGCGCTGGAAATTCCGGAGGACTCGTTGAGGTCCGCTGGAGACTTGTGTACAATGAAGCGAGAGGGTTCTTCAGATGCCTTTTATAATTGTATATACTATACCTATGGTGATTATTTTAATGTAAGATGAGAGGGATCCGGGGACAACTTGACTTGTAAAAAATAATAGGGTGAAAGGTCTCTGTGGAAACCGTGTGAGTGGAGGGTCCAACAGCTATAAGAGTGAAGAAAAATGGTGCAAAAGGTAAGTAGGGTACTGGTGTATAACAAGCCGCGGGAGGAAGAAGACAACGCCGTTGGAATAAATTGGTAGAAAAACGAATGGTCCAGATCGTGACTGTCCTTGATCCAAGGGTTGGGGCACGTCTGTGGGTTTTTAAAAAGAATGAGCGACTCAGATTAACTCTGATTTGATCGGATGGCATGAAATAAATGCAGTGAATCATCGGCCCAGATCGCGCTATACATGATCCGATGCCCATGATTTCATTTCTCCCAAAAAAACGCTTCCCACATCGAAACGGGGAGCTGTGCGTGACTTCCTTATAAGACTAAGCCTCTGATGCCACCTTCAGAAATCACACAACACACACATAGGGGTATTTACACAAAGGCTCCCCCCCGCAGGCTTCAGCCTACCCATGTTCACTGCAGCCTTGCGCCCGCGCTGCACGCTCATGTGATCGCTCTCATGCTCCTGCGCGCTTCTCGGGAGAACTTTGCCCGAGCTCGGGCAGGCTCGGGCTGGGGCTGAGGGCTAGGCTCAGCCACCCAACATGAGCTGCCTCCCTCGGCCCAGCCATAAGGGTTGGCCCTAGTGAGCCCAAATTTTTACAAGAACTTAACCTTAAGAGAATATATATATGTGAAGTCTTAAGGTAAATAATGCTCTATAGAATTTTCCTCTTTCAAACATGACTTTTTATTTAAGCTTGAGGAAGGATTAATGAAAACATAACTATACCTTATCTAATAATATTTCTAGAGATATTTATAGCATCAAAGCTTTAACATGAATTGAAATTCGAAATAACCACGTAAAATATTTTGTACTAATAGTAGTGAAAACCAAGTTAATCAAGAATATAGTTTAATTAAAATAAATTAAACATAACTTAAAAACATTGAATGAATATCTTTACAATATATTTTCATTAATTGTAACATGTTTTGAATTCCTTATTACATTTCAAAAACACCGACGTATAATTCAAATCATTCCTCTATGCCCTTTTAAAGTTCATGGTTTGGAGTAGTTTTATAATTTTTCAATTTATAACCTAATTACATGGTGGACTATAATATACTTATAAGTTTTCAATTAATTTCATATTCCAGGAGCTTAAGTTCGAGAGAGGGACACGTTCAGAGTTAAGGTAATGGATTAAACTTTGTAATATTAATCTTTTTTACTAATAGTAGTCAAAACCTCACCGTGAGTATCAATATTACTCCTAGGTTATACATGATCGATTCAAGGGAATTTCTCAAATTCTTACCTATTTTCAAGGGCACTCTATAATCTGTTTTTGGAAACCATTTTCTTTAAAAAATCAGTCATTTTATTATGAAAATACTATCTTATTTCACTTATGGTTTTATACAATGATTTTTCCAAAAGAACTCTTATTTTCAAAATAAAAGAGTATTTATCTCAAGAATTTCTTAATGATTTTATAAGTGTTTTCATCTAATTCAACACTCTTGTTGATTCCATGGTATTATTGGGTTTAATCATTTATGAAGTCATCTACCATATTTGATTTAATGGTTTATGACTAACTCTGTGGATAATCTATCCTAAAACCATTCATCATATTACTCGGAATGGTTAGTGTTTTATGTTTAATGATTGAGGAAAGATATTTACATTTCATATGATAGTTTCAATATGAATGTATATGTTGTTTATGTTTATCCCCGCTCATATGAGGAATGCATTGGACTTATTATGTGATGGGTGGGGCCCGATATAGAACCTCAATGTATTGGTTGGTCTCATGAGACAACTAGTCGGGGAATTGGCTGAGGCGTTTCCCAATGCGATATAGATTTTGGCCGAGGCCTTAATCATTAGACATCTTGGCCGAGGCCTTGAAAAAATGTTTCAGAATGTCTGGAATATGCACTTCCCTCATTATGAAGCTTGTAAATGAAAGTTCATGTGGTTATTCGACTTGTAGAATACCCATGATTATGTTTTATTATGGCATTATTTACTCATCTCATATTCCTTCCATAATGTGTTCAAGTTTATTATTAAATCCATGTGTTTCCAATTATGCACCATGTCTTATGTTTATATAATCTTCCACCGTATTTCTTGATCTTACTGAGCATTCGAGCTCACCCCTTTTTTATGTTTCATTTTCTCAGGACATGAAGAAGTTTATTTTGAATGACATGCTGAAATAACCTAGCAGTTGTGGGTGTTGTATAAGGAGTTTCTATGTTGTATTTCTCTTCAAGTTGTAATATTGAACTTATGTATGTATCTTGTTTCCAATAATACTAAACTACTCGGTCCTTCAGGATTCGTATTCATTATATGAATTCCAACGTAATCAAATAAGTCACTGGCTCTGGGAAACTGGCCATACAATCTCTGAAAATTGCATACTTAATATGCCATACTTCTACTTCTGCTGATTCTTATAATCATAAGCTCTTTAACCTGAAATATTCTACTAGTCGAATATTTCTTTGGTTAATTAAATTACATATTCATAATGAGTAAAATGCATATGCGGACTGTGTCAAGGCCTCATGCCTAGACGACTAATGATTAAGGCCTCGGCCAAAATCCATAACTCATGTTTAGAAAAGGCCTCGGCCAATTCCGCTACTAGTTGTCTCATGAGACCTATCGATGCATCGAGGGGCTATAGCGGGCCCCGCCCGTCACATAATAAGTCCAATGCATTCCTAATACGTCTAAATCAAAGTTCACATCCCACTTTGATTTATTTAAATTACTTATCATATATCAAACCAAGTGTATAAATTACCTGGTTTCTTATTTCACCTTTCATTTTATTCAGGGTGTCGCACGCCACCTTGAACAATTAAATCCATAAACTCAGGAAAGGGCATAAAAGTTTAATATTACAGTCATTCAAATTTATGTATATGTAGTGATTCTGGAACAATACTATGAATTATGTGGTCAATTCATTAATTGGTATATAAGTTAACAATACTTGTGATGTCAATTAACACAAAAGGAATACAAACTTGATCACATAAAATGACAAATTCTAGAACCATATTAATTAAGAACATTCACGATTAAATAGAGAGGTCGACTTAATATAATAAATAAAGAGGTAAAATCAACATAATAAATGAAGAGGTAAACTTAACATTTCATGCGGGGTACTAAACTCACATTATCTCAAACATTTGTTATAAATAAGTTTTTGTTACTACGTTAAATGTTAAAAATCAAAAGTATAAAACTGAACCTTAAACATTATCATTTTCTATAAAGAGTGAAGAGTAATAAGAATATATGAAAATGAAGTCACAATCTTCCAATATCCATGTTGATGAACTAATCATATTAAAATAAAGCATTTGGAAAACCATGTTTAGGGCTTCACGTAGCGTAAAACATTCATTCAACGGGCTGTGTACAAAAAAAGTAGTGTTTAAGTCAATCCAAAAACATTTGAATATGCATGTTTAGTACTTTCTTTACAAACCATAGAAATTTATAAATAAAAAAGGGGATTGAAGTTGGCATTCACACACACATACCCACATACCCGATTATAAATATCAAGTATACGCAAGGTTCTCATTCTAAGTTAGTTTGTCACTTGTAAATTTATCAAAAAAAACATGGACTTAATCATTAGGGTACAATTATTGAATTGTTTTAAAAATAACTCATATATATTATGTGAATCCATACATATAAGAACATAAATGATTAGATATAAAATTTTTCCACACAAAGTGACTCCATGCATTAGTCTATCATTAACTTGAAACTCAAGTTTAGGAATCTTTAACCAGGGCGTGTGAACTCTATGGAATTCTGATGGCTATGTATATTATTCCTAAATATTTTCATAAACACACATATATGTATATAACCGTATATTTTTTTAAGGAAAAAGAAACAAAATCAATAAATTTTCATGGGATATCCATGCTTAGGGTTATTAATACATTGTAACTCAAGATCCTGCAACTTTAAGGAATTAATTTCTAACCATATGATGATGTATATTATTTTACTAGTATATATATATATATATTCATACAACTTAAAACTGAAATCAATACAAAGGCTAATCCCTTATATTAGCTTGAGGAGGAAGAGGAGGTGGAGCTTGGGAAGGCGCTGGAAATTCCGGAGTACTCATTGAGGTCCGCTGGAAACTTGTGTACAATGAACTGAGAGGGTTCTTGTAGAGACCCTAATATTGACGTACATGGAAATTACATTACTTTTGCGGAATACTTAGTACATAACAAAAACACACACACAAGGACCGTAATAGTTTAGTGTCTTTGGAAACTCGAAATATAATCTTCTAATCGTGGTGAAAGATCATCAACATCTCCCATAAAGATCTTCCCTTTTTTTCTTACCTAAAACCTTTATTTATATCCTGGGGAAAAGAAAACATAAAATGGTGAGCTCAAATGCTCAGTAAGGGTAAACAAAAGAAATACCGATCACATCATATTCATAAGAACATAACAATTTGGAAATCTTACCCTGGAAAAGAGATCATAATTTCATAACATGGGAAAAATCATGGTAGTGAAATGTAATCACAATAATCATAACATAAAACATGAAGCTTTGTGGAATACACAAATAATCATAGAGAATCATTTCTTATTAGTCGAGACTTATTTCCAAGACTATCTTAGTGGACAAAGTCCATTTCTGAACCGAGTTCATTCCTCGTTTCAGTCCTGTTTCACTGAACCGGTTTAACCTGCCGTTCCAGCCATGTCTATCTCATGAGATATAAAATATTTACCCAATGCATTGGAGGGAGATATAGGTCCCACCCATCTCATAATGATACCATTCATATGTGTGCCACAAAATCATAAATCATACATCATTGCATAATCCATGTAATAAAAATGGGATTCTTAAACAACATGACATCATAAAACAATTCATATAAGATAAAGTAATTCATAAAAATAATTCCATCACAACATAATCAAATCAATTTAATAATAGGGATAGAAACATAACCCTTTATTATCTTATATGGAAAATAATTTTGATAAAACACTTGAACTCCATTCTTGAGGAAAATATCCTTTCTACTTCAAAAACACTTTTCCTTTCATAACATGTCATACAATTATAAAATAAAAGAAGTTGATTAAAAATAAACTTGAAAACTTGTAAAGGAAGCTTCTTGTAAATAATGTTTTAAAAATCCATTCATGCCGTATAAGTTAAAAAAAACATTCTCCTCATACTTTTGTCGAAAAAGTCAAAAAGTACCTTATATGGTAACCAAAGGAAAGATTCCATTCATACAAAGTGGTAAAAAGTCAATAAAGGGTAAAAATGACTTTAAACATTCATGGAAGAATAGTAAACATTTTATGAAAACATTTTTAGAAAACATGGTCATGGATGATAAACATAACCCCAGTAAATACTTATGTATAAGCAATCTCGGATAAAAATGAGATTGAAAATTTATCCCTTACCTTAGGTCCGATTTTCTTCGTAAGTGTCTGAACCTCCTATATAATGATTTAAATAATGTTATTGACTTATTAAAGAATCATACTTATTTTTATGATATCATATATGGTCATATTATTATCTTCTTATTAGTAATATTTCATTACTACTTGTTATTCGGGTGTTTATTACTTTTTGTTCTTATGCGCGTATTGTCGAATAAATTATTATTTTTTCTTTTTAGGTTATAGATACCTCATTTACAGAATGGTATTAGTGTAATATATATCATATTCGTTCACTCAATTCATTTATATAATCATTATGGAATGAAGATCATGTATAACGAGTCGCATCACATCGTGGAGACGGTATTCCGTAGGTACACACGAGCGATGATATCGTTCCCATGATCGTGGAATTGTATTGGAGTGTATGTATACTATTTCAGAATCAATATCACTTTAAAATAATCATATATAGTTATTCTTTACACCATTATACCCATCCAAGTAAGGTGGTGGTGGAAAACAGATTACACCACGGCGTGGAGACGGTATTCCGTACGTACGCACGCGTGGTGATTTCATTTTCCGTAGGATGGATAGATGGTGAAATAGGGTTGTTTCATAATTATAATAGCATATCAGTATATGAGTGATACTGATGTTATTACTTCATAATGAAACAACTAAATAAGAAGAAGTGGAAGAAGAAATAAAGATGAAAGAATCGGTAGCGGGCATTACCTCTTCTTTGAAGCGCCTCTTTGAGACCTCCTCTTAGGGCACTAAAATTGGTCTTTGAAGAAGACCAGGACCTCTAGGATGTTTCTAGGTAAGTGGAGAGGAGATATTGGCAGGGGTTGGCCGAGCTTGAAGGCTCAAAGTGGTGTGAGGAAGAGAGGGAGGAGGTGCCCTTTTATAAGGGAGGAGAGGGGCACCTTTGGAATAACAAAAAATATTATTTTATTATAAAGTCAAATTCGGTTTTTAATAGCTCCAAATTGATATATTTCGAATATAAGGTGGGTATGGGTCTAAATACTCTCATCCAATATAATTTAGACAAGTTTAGGTATCAATTTTAACCTTATCATTTAGATTTAACTTTAAGTTAGATAATTTAACTTTTAACGTGTCTTGTTGTTTTCTTACACTATAAGGTTAATAAACTTACTATATCAAGCCAAAAGAACCCCAAGTTGTTTATTATTAATATATATAATCTTATCTAAGTAATTTGGCCGAACCATAGATTTTTAGGAATAAAATAACAATTAATAATATAGTATTTGTTTTAAAAACTATTTTATGTCAATTTTGACACTATTTGGTAATTGATTTTTTGTGAAAATAATAACAGAATGATTAGTTCTAAAAATTTAATTAAATCAATAATAAATGTCATATTAACATATAAAATTATTGGAATTCATAAAAATTCTAAAATTACATTTATTTGGGTATTTATAACATCAATTATGTCAATATTTCATTAATAAGATAATTACTGCATCATCATTGTATCATAAATAAATTAAATTATTTTAAGTCTAAAAATTAAAAATAAAATACCATTATGTAGGAAATCTTTTTATATTTCTAATGAATATTTATAGTCGAATTTATCTTATGTATAACCCTATATTAAAAATACTTTAGTTATTAAACTTTGATTTTAACTATTTTAACCCTTCTTTAAATAAATTGATAATAAATGTCCTAATCTAATCCAAGTGGGCCTAAATGGTCATATTTTATTCCTAAGGTTGTTTTTGGTCGAATTACATTTATCCAATAGAATTAGGACATGTGTTAGGGTAATAATAATATCATTTTTACCCTTAACTACCCTATTTACTTTTAACTGTGGTAAATAAAAGTAAAAAGTTACTATTCACCAAAAATTATTTTCATCTCATTGAACCACATTTTACTTACTGACATCAACTGTGTGTCTCGGATTTTTGAAATTCCACTCACAGAAGTGGTAAAATTATGTTTTACGAAAAAATTCATTTTTTTAACTACCACTTAGTGGTTTCACTATTCATCAAAAAATGAAAGTTTCCAGAAAAATACCAAAAATTAGGCCTAAGCTATATTTGATATTATGAATTCAAAAATGATGTTTATTTTACCAAATTCAAAACATATCAGTTACATTAACTAATTTAAAAATTAATTCCCGTTGTCAAAACAAATAGCGTATTTTTAAGAGATAATAACTATCAAAAGATTGACACTTGTTTATGTCTAGTTTAAATGTCAAATTACATCCAATGAACAAAATTGTATTAAATTGTAAAAATATATTCTAAATATACTTTAAAACCACTCAAATTAATAATTTATCACTATTAATTATTTTGATTAAAAAAGTTGTTTTTAATTAAAATTTAGTAATTTTCACTATTCATTAGAATATGAAAGTTATCCGAAAAGTACCAAAATTTCACCCTAAGCTAATTTCAATATTCCAAATCCAAAAATGAAGTCCATTTTGAAAAAAAAATTTACAAAATTTCAAAAAGTGGTTATTACTATTCATAACGGCTAGTTTTAATAATATTTTAATAGCATATCGTTGTTTAGCGAAACTCGGTATTGCGTACAACACATGCTATCGTGGAAGGTCGCGCTTGCGTGTAATGCAAGCCAAGTCAGGGATTCATGTTGTGCAAGTTCCTTTTGGTGTAGCATACAATACAAGACATTAATGAAATTAAAAAGAATATTTTTCGTAAAATCTTGGGGTGTTACAGTTCTTCGGATTCCTTATGTAGTTGTATATACTATACCTATGGTGATTATTTTTATGTAAGATGAGAGGGATCAGAGGCTAACTTGGCTTGTAAAAAAAAATAGGGTGAAAGGTCTCTGTGGAAACCGTGTGAGTGGAGGGTCCGGCGGCTATAAGAGTGAAGAAAAATGGTGCAAAAGGTAAGTAGGGAACTGGTGTATAGCACGCCATGGGAGGAAGAAGATAACGCCATTGGAATAAATTGGGAGAAAAACAGACGGTCCAGATCATGACTGTCCTTGATCCAAGGGCTGGGGCACGTCTACGGGTTTTTAAAAAGAATGAGCGAACCAGATTAACTCTGAGTTGATTGGAAGGCCCAAGATAAACGTGGTGAATCGTCGGCCCATGAAAATTATAAATTTATATGGTTTTCAAATAAAGTACTAAACATGAATATTCAAATGTTTTTTGATTGACTTAAACACTACTTTTTTTGTACATGGCCCTATTGAATGAATGTTTTACGCTATGTGGTGGCAGGTACAAGTACACGCGGACGTTGGTGGCTATCAGGAGATTAATAACCCTAAGCATGGATATCCCATGAAAATTTATTGATTTTGTTTCTTTTGCCTTAAACACATATATGGTTATATACATATACATGTGTTTACGAAAATATTTAGGAATAATATACATAGCCCTCAAAATCGCAGAGAGTTCACATGCCCAGGTTAAAGATTCCTAAACTTGAGTTTCAAGTTAATAAAGGACTAATGCATGGAGTCACTTTGTGTAGGAAAATTTTATATCTAATAATTTATGTTCTTATAAGTATGGATACACATAATATAACTGAGATTTTTTGAAAACAATTCAATAATTGTTCCCTAATGATTAAGTCCATGTTTTTTTTGATAAATTTACAAGTGACAAACTAACTTATAATGAGAACCTTGCGTATACTTGATATGTATAATCGGGTATGTGGGTACATGTGTGTGAATTCCAACTTCAATCCCCTTTTGTATTTATAAATTTCTATGGTTTGCGAAGAAAGTACTAAACGTGCATATTCAAATGTTTTTGGATTGACTTAAACACTACTTTTTTTGTACACGGCCCATTGAATGAATGTTTTACGCTACGTGAAACCATAAACATGGTTTTCTAAATGCTTTATTTTAATATTCTTAGTTCATGAACATAGATATTGGAAGCTTGTGACTTTATTTTTATATGTTCTCATTACTCTTCAATCTTTATAGAAAATGATAATGTTTAAGCTTGAGTTTTATAATTTTGAGTTTAAACATTTAATGTAGTATCAAAAGATTATTTATAACAAATGTTTGAGATAATGTGAGTTTAGTACCCCACATGAAATGTTAAGTTTACCTCTTTATTTATTATGTTGATTTTACCTCTTTATTTATTATGTTAATTCTACCTCTCTATTTAATCGTGAATGTTCTTGATTAATATGGTTGCAGACTTTTTCATTTTATGTGATCAAGTTTGTATTCCTTTTGTGTTAATTAACATCACAAGTACTCTTAACTTATGTACCAATTAATGACTTGACCACATAATTCATAGTCTTGTTCCAGACTCATTACATATGCATAAATGTGAATGATTGTAATATTAAAATTTTATGCCCTTTCCTTAGTTTATGGATTTAATTGTTCAAGGTGGTGTGGGACACCTTGAATAAAATGAAAGGTGAAATAAGAAACCATGTAATTTGTACACCTGGTTTGATATATGATAAGTAATTTAAATAAATCAAAGTGGGATGTGCACTTTGATTTAGTGGTATGAGGAATGCATTGGACTTATTATGTGATGGGTGGGGCCCTCTATAGCCCCTCGATGCATCGGTATGTCTAATGAGACAACTAGTACCGGAATTGGCCAAAGCCTTTTCCAAATATGAGTTATAGATTTTGGCCAAGGCCTTAATCATTAGTCATCTTGGCATGAGGCCTTGACACAGTCTGATATATGCATTTTCATCATTATGAATATGTAATTTAATTAACCAAAGAAACATTCTACTAGTAGAATATTTCAGGTTAAAGAGATTATGATTATAAGAATCAGCGGAAGTATGAGTATGACATATTAAGCATGCAATTTTCAGAGATTTTATGGCCAGTGTATGTTTCACAATAGTAGAGGATGAAATTGAGTTATTATTCTAAGCGCAACTCTGATCATGCATTACACTTAGTATTAATTTTCTTCTTGCATTTGACATGTAATGCCTTTTACTTATAATTATGAATGTTTCTCATTAGAAGGTAATAATATGGTATTAATTTATATTAGAATGCAACCGAGTAAAACACACAAGTGGATACAAGACTTTTCATTTAAATAAAAGCACTGTAGCATTTACAATACATCGAGATCAAAAGAGTAATCATGCTAACCAAAAATACCTATTAAGAACCCCATCAGAATTACATAGAGACAACTTAAAACAACGAGAACCCCAAGGAAATAATATGGGTCCTTAAAATTTTCTATAATGAACATAAGAATGGATGAAGCCACCGTGGCCACACTAAGCACCAATGGTATGATGTGAACCATCTTCTTCAATCAACTTGAGTTTTAGGACACCCTATGTCTTGGATTTATAAGACACTAATGTGACCGTTGCCTTGGGAAACCATGGAACTCTAACGGCTATAAATATAGTTGTTTTCCCTGTTGGACAATTAATTGAAAACTTCTAAGTATATTCTAGTCCACCATGTAATTAGGTTATAAATTGAAAAATTATAAAACTACTCCTACCAATGAAATTCAAAAGGGCATAGAGGAATGGTATGAATTATACATTGGTGTTTTTGAAATGTAATAAGGAATTAAAAACATGTTTCAATTAATGCAAATATATTGTAAAGATTTTCATTCAGTGTTTTTAAATTATGTTTAATTTATTTTAATTAAACTATATTATTGATTAACTTAGTTTTTACTACTATTAGTACAAAAGATTTTACGTGGTTATACCAAATTTCAATTCATGTTAAATCTTTGGTGCTAAAAATAGCTCTAGAAATATTATTAGACAAGGTATAGTTAGGTGTTTAGTTATCCTTCCTCAAGCTTAAATAAAAATTCATGTTTTAAAAAGGAAAATTCTATAGAGAATTATTTACATTAAGACTTCATATATATATATATATAAATATATATTCTCTTAAGGTTAAGTTTTTGTAAAAAAATTGGCCCGCCAGGGCCAGCCCTTATGGTTGGGTCGAGGGAGGCAGCTCACGCTGGGTGGGTAAGCCTAGCCCTCAGCCCCAGCCGGGGCCAGACCGAGCTTGGGCAAAGGTCTCTCGAGAGGCGTACAGGAGCATGAGATAGAACACACTAGCACGCAGTGCAGAAGAAAGGCCGTAGTGAGCTTGGGTAGGGCGAAGCCTGCGGGGGGGGGGGGGGGGGGGCTTGTGCAAGGACCGGTATGTGTGTGTTGTGTGATTTATGAAGGTGGCACCGGAGGCTTAGGATTATAAGGAAGCCGAACAAACCTCCCCGTTTCGATGTGGGAAGCGTTTTTTCGGTTGAAATGAAATCATGGCTGTCGGATCACGTATCACGAGATCTGGTCTGATGATTCACCGCGTTTATCTTGGGTCGTCAGATCAACTCTGAGTTAATCTGATTCACTCATTCTTTTTGAAAACCCACGGATGTGCCCCAACCCTTGGATCAAGGAAATTCATGATCTAGACCATCCGTTTTTCTCCTGATTTATTCCAGTAGTTTTTTCTTCTTCCTCCCGCCGTGTTCTATACACCAGTACCCTACTTACCCTTTTCACCATTTTTCTTCACTCTTATAGCCGTCGGACCCTCCACTCACACGGTTTCCACAGAGACATTTCACCCTATTATTTTTTACAAGTCAAGTTGGAATTGGATACCTCTCATCTTACATTAAAATAATCACCATAGGTATAGTATATACAACTACACAAGGCATCCAAAGAACCCTCTCGGTTCATTGTACACAAGTCTCCAGCAGACCTCAACGAGTCCTTCGGAATTTCTGGTGCCTTCCCGAGCTCCACCTCCTCTTCCTCCTCAAGCTAAGGTAAGGGATTATCCTTTTTCCCTCTTTCGGTTTTAAGTTGTATGAAAAAAATATATATATATACTTGTAAAACAACATACATCATCATATGGATAGAAATTAATTCTTTAAAGTTGCAGAATCTTGAGTTACAATGTATTAATAACCCTAAGCATGGATATCCCATGCAAATTTATTCATTTTGTTTCTTTTTTCCTTAAACAAATATACAATTATATACATATACGTGTATTTATAAAAATATTTAGGAATAATATACATTACCCTCAGAATTTCATACAGTTCACACGCCCAGGTTCAGGATTCCTAAACTTGAGTTTCAAGTTAATGAAGGACTAATGCATGGAGTCACTTTGTGTGGGAAAATTTTATATCTAATAATTTATGTTCTTATAAGTATGGATACACATAATATAAATGAGGTATTTTTTTAAAAAATCAATAATTTTACCCTAATGATTAATTCCATGTTTTTTTGATAAATTTACAAGTGACAAACTAACTTAGAATGAGAACCTTGCATATACTTGATATGTATAATCTGGTATGTGGGTACGTGTGTGTGAATGCCAACTTCAATCACCTTTTTTATTTATAAATTTATATGGTTTGTGAAGAAAGTACTAAACATGCATATTCGAATGTTTTTGGATTGACGTAAACACTACTTTTTTTGTACATGGCCCGTTGAATGAATGTTTTACACTACGTGAAACCCTAAACATGGTTTTCCAAATGCTTTCTTTTAATATTCTTAGTTAATGAACATAGATGTTGGAAGCTTGTGACTTCATTTTCATATGTTCTCATTAATCTTCACTCTTTATAGAAAATGGTAATGTTTAAGGTTGAGTTTTATACTTTTAAGTTTTAACATTTAATGTAGTAACAAAAGCTTATTTATAACAAATGTTTGAGATAATGTGAGTTTAGTACCCCGCATGAAATGTTAAGTTTACCTCTTTATTTATTTTGTTGAGTTTACCTATTTATTTATTATTTTAAGTACACCTCTCTATTTAATCATGAATGTTCTTGATTAATATGGTTTTAGACTTCATCATTTTATGTGATCAAGTTTGTATTCCTTTTGTGTTAATTGACATCACAAGTACTATTAACTTATGTACCAATTAATGACTTGACCACATAATTCATAGTATTGTGGGAGACTCACTACATATGCATAAATGTGAATGATTGTAATATTAAACTTTTATACCCTTTCCTGAGTTTATGGATTTAATTGTTCAAGGTGGTGTGGGACACCTTGAATAAAACAAAAGGTGAAATAAGAAACCAAGTAATTTGTACACTTGGTTTGATATATGATAAGTAATTTAAATAAATCAAAGTTGGATGTGCACTTTGATTTAGAGGTATGAGGATTTCATTGGACTTATTATGTGATGGGTGGGGCCTGCTATAGCCCTTCGATGCATCGTTAGGTCTCATGAGACAACTAGTAGCGGAATTGGCTGAGGCCTTTTCCAAATATGAGTTATAGATTTTGGCCAAGGCCTTAATCATTAGCCGTCTTGGCACAAGGCCTTGACACAGTCCGACATATATATGATACTCATAGAGAATATATGAGGAGTACATAACAATACATAAGAATTTCATTGAGGTAATTTGACAATGAAAGTATCCCGAATGAAAATGGAAGTTCGGGTGGAAAAAACCCTTACCTTAACTCTGAACGTGTTCCTCTCTCGAACTTGAGCTCCTGGAATATGAAATTATACTTATTAATAACTTATTTAAGAACCTATTAGACATGCCTTTAATAATAAACTTGAACACATTATGGTAGAAATATGAGTTGAGTAAATAATGCCATAATAAAACATAATCATGGGTATTCTACTAGTCGAATAACCACATGAACTTTCAATTAAAAGCTTCATAAGGAGGGAAGTGCATATTCCGGACATTCTGAAACATTTTTTCATGGCCTCTTCCAAGACATCTAATGATTAAGGCCTTGGACAAAATCCATATCACATTGGGAACGACCTCGACCAATTCCTCGTCTAGTTGTCTCATGAGACCTTCCGATGCATCGAGGGGATATAGAGGGACTCATCTGTCACATAATAAGTCTAATGCATTCCTCATATGAGCCGGGATAAACATAAACAACATATAAATTCATATTGAAACAATCATTTGAAATGTAACTATCTTTCCCCAATCATTAATCATAAAACACTAACCATTCTGAGTAATATGGTGAATGGTTTTAGGATAGATCATCCACAATAGAGTTATTAATAAACCATTAAATCAAATATTTTAGATGACTTAATAAATGATTAAAACCAATAATACCATGGAATCAACAAGAGTGTTTAATTAGATGAAAACACTCTTATAAAATCATTAAGTAATTCTTGAGATAAATACTCTTTTATTTTGAAAAGAAGAGTTCTTTTGGAAAAATCTTTGTATAAAACCAAAAGTGAAGTAAGGTAGTATTTTAATAATAAAATTATTGATTTTATAAAGATAATGGTTTCCAAAAATAGATTATAGAGTGCCCTTTAAAATAGGTAAGAATTTGAGAAATTCCCTTGAATCAGGCTTATATTTTGGAAACTATTTTGAAAGTTCCTTTTTAAACGTGTAACTATCTATAAAATAAGGAAGGATTGTGGTTTGTAAACATATATATGATACTCAAATAGAATATATGAGGAGTACATAACAATATATAATAATTTCATTGAGGTAATTAGATAATGAAAGTATCCCAAATGAAAATGGAAGTTCGGGTGGAAAAAACCCTTACCTTAACTCTGAACGTGTTCCTCTCTAGAACTTAAGCTCCTGGAATATGAAATTATACTTATTAATAAACCATTTAAGAAACTATTATACATGTATTTAGTTTATCATAATTCTGGTTAGTTTATTTATGTTCTTATTGATAAGTTATTGTATTGAAATCTGTTGCTTCGGAGTGTTCATTTTCTTTATTTTCGTCTTCGGTTCACTTGTTTTTAAGTATGTAGAGTGGATGTAAATCTCTAGAATTTAAATTATATATTATTTATGAAGATAAAAATGTGTTATTTTTCATTTATATAACTTGGTTTCATGGAAATAGGGTGAATTATTATATATAACTTTAATGATAATTGTTTCAGTTAATTTGTGGGTTTTGATTACAACGAACTCATTTTTCATTATAAATTAAAAACATTTGTACAAAGGGATTACCGAATCTTAAATAGGTTATATTATATATAATAATCTGGTTGAACTATAAAAATAATGGTTTCATGCCCAAAATTGAGAATGATAATAGAAATCAAAATCCCATCGTCCTTGAATGTGGAAAATTATCACATCTCAGATGGTGTTCTTGCTACTAGTATCAAAGAAGGTAAAAGGGAGAGATGATGATAACTTATTTAACTATCATGACAAAATTAAAATACATATAATGTTCTGGAGTCACCATGAAATTTGGATAAGGATAGGTAATAGAAAAAGAAAACAAATGAACTTGAAAGGAAAGACAAAGACTTGAAAAGAGGAATTTACCTCTTGAACCAAACTTCCTTGAGAACCTCCTTAAGGAGAGGTTTTGGTCTTTTTATGAGACCAAGGATTTATAGACGTGGGGGAGGAGGTTGGGAAGGTATTTGGACAGAATTTGGAGAAGGAAAAAGGCTTGAGAGGAGTGAAGAGAAGGGGGAGTGAGGGGGGGGGGTTATAGTGTAGGAGAGAGGGGATTTCTTAATATAAAATTCATTAATTTATTATATCTCCTCAAGACAAGGAATAGCGAGTAATCCATTAGAAAGAATAGTAATTTTATCATTTCAGTTCGAACCAAGTGGGCTTTCATCACTTGTGATGTCATGAATAGTGTATTTAACTGATAATTTGCATATATGGTATTTTACCGTATTTCACTATTCATCAAAAATTCAAGTATTTTAGAAAAATAGAAAAAATTTACCCCAACCATTTTTCGACGTGTAGAATTCAAAAATGAAGTCCATTTTTCAAAAATAATTTTCTAAATATTATTAATTTAATATTTAATTAAAATCATAATTTATTCTTAAAACAGAAGTTTTAAAACATTTGTTTACTTATTTTAAAGCATATATATATCGTAATTACACTTTAATATTATTCATATACTATCATAAGTAAGGTTACTATTCATTAGGTTATATCAGTATTCATAAGGGTATGTTACTATTCATAAGGGTAGGTTACTATTCACCAAAAATTAAGTTTTTCTTATTGGACTCTAAATAACTTACTGATCGCAACTGTGTATGCCGGATTTTTGAAATTCACATCACATAAGTGACAAAATTATGTTTTAAGGGTCACATAGCAATTAGTAGTTAATTGTGTTGTGATTTTATGTGATTATGACATATTTATAAGAAAGGGATTTCCTTTTAAAAAAATATTGGGTCATTACATTCTCCCCTCCTTACAAAAATTTCGCCCTCGAAATTTCATTTTAAAATCTAGGCCAAGAACAGGTGGGGGTACTTTTCCTTCATTGATTCCTCTAGTTCCCAAGTTGCCTCTTTGTACTTATGGTTTCTCCATAGTACCTTGACCAGATGAGTAGTCTTGTTGCGTAAAAAGTTGTCTCTATGATCCAAGATTTCCACTGGCTGCTCCTCATAGGAAAGATCATCCTCCAACTGTACCACTTCTGAAGAGAGTACATGTGTAGGGTCTGGTATGTACTTCCTTAAGAGGGATACATGAAAGATATCATGTACTTTCAACAAGGTAGGTGGAAGTGCCAATCGATAGGCCACAGCTCCGACTCGATCAAGGATCTCAAAGGGGCCAATATACCTGGGACTTAGCTTTCCTTTCTTCCCAAACCGCATGAACTTCTTCCTTGGAGATTTGCATAGAAATAACATGTCTCCAACTTTGAACTCAAGGTCTCATCAACGATTATCCGCATAACTCTTTTTTTGACTTTGGGCTTCCTTGATACGCTGCTAACTGGTTTTCACCTTCTCCACCATTTCTTCAACCAATTCAGGTTCTAGCAGCTTTCGGTCACCAAATTCATCCCAACACACCAGTGTTATACACCTTTTCCCATAAAGGGATTCATATGGAGCCATTCAGATGCTCGAGTGGAAACTATTGTTGTAGGAGAATTCAACCAGTGGAAGATGTTGGTCCCATCCTCCTTTGAATTCCATAGAACATGCTCTCAACATGTCTTCCAGTGTCTGAATAGTCCGCTCAGATTAGCCATCCGTTTGAGGATGATAGGCCATAATGAAGTTCAGTTCAGTGCTTAAAGCATGTTGGAGAATTTTCCAGAACTTCGAGGTGAATCTAGGATCACGGTCTGATACAATAGAGAGTGGTACTCCATGAAGCCTTATCAATTCTTTGATGTAAATCTGTGCAAGTTGATCCAATGAGAAGTCCTCTCAGATCACGATGAAGTGAGCTGTCTTTGTAAGACGATCCACAATGACCCATATAGCATTGTTTCCTCTAGATATCCTTGTGATTCCAGTGACAAAGTCCATGGTAATGTTCTCCCACTTTCATGATGGTATGGGTAGTGGTTGCATCATCCCCTTAGACTTTCGCCTCTCAGCGTTCACTTGTTGACATACCAGGCACTTTGATGTATATTTTGCAATCTCCATTTTCATATTGTCCCACCAAAAGTTTTCTCGGAGATCTTGATACATCTTTGTGCTACTATAATGCATAGAGAAATTAGAGCTATGAGCATCATCCAACAGTTCTCTCTTTATCTCAAGAATAGAGGGAACAAAAATACACTTAGAATTTCAAAATACCACCTTCATATGCGAATTCAGTCAACTTCCCATAATTTATAGCTTTAATTTCCTTTTTAAACTCCTCATCATCAGCCTGAGAACTTTTTATTCTCTCTAGTAAAAAAGGTTGGGCAACCATTTGAAAAAGTAGTGATGTGCTACCTTCATTTATAATTCCCATATCCATCTTTACTAGATCCATGAACATAGGATCCCTTTCAACTCTCATCTTGTTCAGAATTCCATGGTCCTTTCTACTCAAAGCGTCTGCCACCTTATTTTCCTTCCCTGAGTGGTAGTGTATTGTGCAATCAAAATCTTTGAGTAGCTCAATCCACCTCCTTTGTCCCGTGTTGAGTTCTCTCTGTGAGAATATATATTTCAAACTCTTATGATCTGTATATATCTCATATTTTTCTCCATGGAGGTAATGTATCCAAATATTTAGAGCAAAGATTACCGTTGCTAACTCAAGATCATGAGTTGGATAGTTTTTTTCATGAATTTTTAGCTGCCTAGATGCATAGGCAATCACTACATCACTTTGCATAAGGACACAACCAAGTCCTTTCTTTGATGCATCGCTATAGATCACAAACCCATCATTCCATGATGGTAGGGTTAGGATCGGAGCATTCACTAACCTCCTCTTCAATTATTCAAAACATTCTTCACATTCCTTTGTCCATACGAACTTAACTCCTTTCCATGTGAGCTTGGTCATTGGGTTGGCTAAACAGGAGAAGTTCTGAATGAAACACCGATAATAACTTGCTAAACCAATAAAACTATGTACCTCAGTTACATTCATTGGAGTAGGTCATTCTTTCACAGCCTTTGTCTTCATAGGATCTACAAATATTCCATCCTTAGAGATAATGTGGCCCAGAAAGGAAACTGATTGGAGCTAGAAATCACACTTGCTAAACTTTCCATATAATTTATTTCTTCTAAGGGTCTTCAGAATAGCACGCAAGTGATTTTCATGATCTTCATGGCTTTTAGAGTATACTAGGATATCATCAATAGACACCACTACAAAGTCATCAAGATATTACTTGAATACTCTGTTCATGAGATCCATGAGAACATATAGTGCATTAGTTAGTCCAAAAGGCATTAATGTAAACTCATAATGCCTGTACCAGGTTCAAAATGCTGTTTTTGGAATGTCTTCTTTCCTCGCAAGCAACATATGATACCCAGATCGTAGATAAATATTTGAAAAATATTGGGCTCCAGGAAGTTGATCAAATAAATCATCAATTCGTGGCAGATGATACTTATTCTTTATTGTAATAGCATTGATTTCCCTGTAATCAATGCACAGCATCATGGATCCATCTTTCTTCTTGACAAAGAGGACAGAGGCTCCCCATGGAGAAACACTAGGTTGAATAAATCCTTTATCACTCAATTCATCTAGTTTCTTCTTTAGTTACAGTAACTCCATAGTGACCATTCTATAAGGGGTCTTTGATATGGGCCTTGGACCAGGAATTAAGTCAATGAGAAACTCAATTTCTCACTCCGAAGGATGTCCGGGTAAATCCTATGGAAATACATCAATATATTCTTACACAATAGGTACATCTTCTATTCGAACATTATTTTATTCACCCATAGTCATTTCATTCTCTTCCTCCCTGATAATTGAATTTAGTTGAGCTAATGGGGGTGGATCTATATGAGAATCAAATGGAGAGGTTTCTTCTCTAAAGATAAGGCATTCTACACCATTCTCAAAGATTGTAACTTCCTTCCTCTTGCAATAGATCTTCGCATCATAAATTGATAGTCAAACCATACTGAGAATTATATCATATTCAACCATTGGTATGATGATAAGGTTAGCAACTAAAGCACGTTTATGTGTCATGAGGGGGACTAATCGACATGCCTTTGTTGCAATGATACATCCACTAGGAGTTTTGACTGATAACTCCTTTATTAAATTAAATTGGAAATATCTAATTTTCTTGGAAATCTGGGAAGATAAAAATGAATGCGACAATCCAGAATCAAATAAAGTATTGGATAAATTTGAGGAAACGATTAAAGTACCTTCCACCACATCATTAGGAACTTCAATATCAGCAGTTGTGATCGCATAATATTTTCCCTGCTCCCTTGGCCTTTTTTGTGGCATGTTTCCTTGACGCTTTGGACAATCATTAGCATAGTGTCCCATCTTCCGATAGTTATAACATTGAACATCATTATACACTTTCTTTCCCTTACAATCACCATCAAGATGGCCTTTATGACCACATGTATAACATACTCCTTTTCCATTTAAGCACACACCAGGGTGTTTCCTTCCACAATTATCACAGGGTGGAAATTCAACTCTCCCCTTCTTCCCTGTTTCCTTATTTCCTTTCCCAAAGTTTTCAGCATCCCTCTTCTTTTCTTGCTTTCCCTTAAAGTCATAAGACTTAGAGAATTTTTTTTCTATCTTGATAGAACATGAAACTATATCCTAATATGATGAAAAACTTTGGGATACCAGTGCCCACCGAAGGAATGACTTTAGGCCATCAAAGAATCGATCAATTTTGCTCCTTAGATTTCGTATATAGTCCATAACATGTCTTGCTAACCTTGTGAAGTTGGCTTCATACTTGGAAACATTTTCATCCTCCTTCTGCCTCAGATTCAGGAATTGTCTCTCCATATATGCTCGCTTCTCATGAGGGAAATATTTTTCTAAGAAGATTTCCTTAAAATACCTCCATTCCATCTCTTCCATTTCTTCCTCCTCCTTCGTGTTTTGGATTAATGACCACCACTGATCTGCATCTGTTAAGGGAATGCTTCCATTTACTACCGCATATCCATGAAACAACTGGCCAAGTATAGGCGAAGAGGAAAATACCCTGAAGGGATTTTCCTATGTTTCAACCTAGGTCGGAACTACACGGACAAGTTATGTTTTCAAGAGGATGCTTTGGAGGGAAACCTTTGTGCGACCTATATGTACCAACTCCTCAGTTTTACCCTATACAATAACATCTACGACTTGGATGTTCTTAGTCGAGGCATAGTACGACGAGTTCTTCGTGTGATGGTCCATTCAGACATTTCCAAACTTTCTACCGTTCGAGCCTCCCTCTTGAAGCCTAAGTGTTCAATGAAAGAGTTCAACCCATTCTGTCTGAGATGTGTCTAGATCAGAGAACTAGAGGATTTGAGCATCAATTTGGGTTTTCCACTGAATCCACCTGAGGATCCTCTATGACGGGGGATGTGGTAAGAACATCAGAGAGATTTATTTTGTGGTTATGGAACGAATTGTGAGAACGCAATTCTTTATAGGGGGGAATGATGTAGCACCCCAAAACCCGAACCTTATGTATTGATAAGTAATGATTACTTTTGTTTGAATAACTGAACAAAACTTGTTTCTATTGAGAAGGTAATAATATGGTTTTAATTTATATTAGAATGCAACCAAGTAAAACACACAAGTGGATACAAGAATTTTCATTTAAATAAAAGCACCGTAGCATTTTCAATACACAGAGATCAAAAGAGTAATCATGCTAACCAAAAATACCTATTAAGAACCCCACCAGAATTACAGGGAGACAACTTAAAACAATAAGAACCCCAAGGAAATAATATGGGTCCTTGGCATTTTCCATAATGAACATAAGAATGGTTGAAGACACCGCGGCCACACTAAGCACCAATGGTGTGACGTGAACCATCTTCTTCAATCAACTTGATTTTTAGGACACCCTAAGTATTGGATTTATAAGACACTAATGTGACTGTTGCCTTGGGAAACCATGGAACTCTAACGACTATAAATATAGCTATTGGCCCCGTTGGACAATTAATTGAAAACTTATAAGGATATTCTAGTCCACCATGTAATTAGGTTATTAATTAAAGAATTATAAAACTACTTCTAACTATGAACTTTAAAAGGGCATAGAGGAATGCTTTGAATTATACGTTGGTGTTTTTGAAATGTAATAAGGAATTCAAAACATGTTGCAATTAATGCAAATATATTGTAAAGATTTTCATTCAGTGTTTTTATGTTATGTTTAATTTCTTTTAATTAAACTATATTCTTGATTAAATTAGTTCTGACTACTATTAGTACAAAAGATTTTATGTGGTCATACCAAATTTCAATTCATGTTAAAGATTTGGTGCTATAAATAGCTCTAGAAATATTATTAGACAAGGTATAGTTAGGGGTTCAGTAATCCTTCCTCAAGCTTAAATAAAAATTCATGTTTGAAAAATGAAAATTCTATAGAGCATTATTTACCTTAAGACTTCATATATATATATTCTCTTAAGGTTAAGTTTTTGTAAAAAATTGGGCCCGCTAGGGCCATCCCTTATGGCTGGGCCGAGGGAGGCATCTCACGCTGGCTGGCTGAGCCTAGCCCTCAGCCCCAGCCCGGGCCAGCCCGAGCTCGGGCAAAGGTCTCCCGAGAGGTGCGCAGAAGCATGAGAGCGAGCACACGAGCGTGCAGCGCGTGCGCAAGGCCATAGTGAGCATGGGTAGGCCGAAGCCTGTGGGGGGGGGGGGGGGGGGTGGAGTGGGAGCCCGTGTGTAAGGCCCCCTATGTGTGTGTTGTGTGATTTCTGAAGGTGGCATCGGAGGCTTAGGCTTATAAGGAAGCCGCGCGCACCTCCCTGTTTCGATGTGGGAAGCGTTTTTTTGGGTGAAATGAAATCATGGCCGTCAGATCACGTATCACGCGATCTAGGCTGATGATTCACTGCGTTTATCTCGGGCCGACTGATCAACTCAGAGTTAATCTTAGTCGCTCATTCTTTTTAAGAACCCGCGGACATGCCCCCACCCTTGGATCAAGGACAGTCATGATCTGGACCGTCCGTTTTTCTCCCGATTTATTCCAGCGGCGATGTCTTCTTCCTCCCACGGTGTGCTATACACCAGTACCCTACTTACCTTTTGCACCATTTTTCTTCACTCTTATAGCTGTCGGACCCTCCACTCACACGGTTTCCACAGAGACCTTTCACCCTATTATTTTTTACAAGTCATGTTGGCCTCGGATCCCTCTCATCTTACATTAAAATAATCACCATAGGTGTAGTATATACAACTACACAAGGCATCTGAATAACCCTCCCGGTTCATTGTATACAAGTCTCTAGCGGACCTCAATGAGTCCTCTGCAATTTATAGCGCATTCTCGAGCTCCACCTCCTCTTCCTCCTCAAGCTAAGGTAAGAGATTAGCCATTGTCTTGCTTTCGGTTTTAAGTTGTATGAATATATATATATATATATATATATATATATATACTTGTAAAAAAATATACATCATCATATGGTTAGAAATTAATTCTTTACAGTTGCAGGATCTTGAGTTACAATATATTAATAACCCTAAGCATGGATATCCCATGAAAATTTATTCATTTTGTTTCTTTTTCCTTAAACACATATAAAGTTATATACATATATGTGTGTTTATGAAAATATTTAGGAATAATATACATATCCCTCAGAATTGCATAGAGTTCACACACCCAGGTTAAAGATTATTAAACTTGAGTTTCAAGTTAATGAAGGACTAATGCATGGAGTCACTTTGTGTGGGAAAATTTTATATCTAATCATTTTTGTTCTTATAAGTATGGATACAAATAATATAAATGAGGTATTTTTAAAACAATTCAATAATTTTACCATAATTAATAAGTCCATGTTTTTTTGATAAATTTACAAGTGACAAACTAACTTAGAATGAGATCCTTACATATACTTGATATGTATAATCGGGTATGTGGGTACGTGTGTGTGAATTCGAACTTCAATCCCATTTTGTATTTATAAATTTCTATGGTTTGGGAAGAAAGTACTAAACATGCATATTCAAATGTTTTTGGATTGACTTAAACACTACTTTTTTTGTACATGGCCTGCTGAATGAATGTTTTACGCTACATGAAACCCTAAACATGGGTTTTCAAATCCTTTCTTTTAATATTCTTAATTCATGAACATAGATATTGGAATCTTGTGACTTCATTTTCATATGTTCTCATTACTCTTCACTCTTTATAGAAAATGATAATGTTTAAGGTTGATTTTTATACTTTTAAGTTTTAACATTTAATGTAGTAACAAAAGATTATTTATATCAAATTATAGAGATAATGTGAGTTTAGTACCCCGCATGAAATGTTAAGTTTACCTCTTTATTTATTATGTTGAGTTTACCTCGTAATTTATTATGTTAAGTCTACCTCTCTATTTAATCGTGAATGTTCTTGATTAATACGGTTCTAGACTTTGTCATTTTATGTGATCAAGTTTGTATTCATTTTGTGTTAATTGACATCACAAGTATTGTTAACTTATGTACCAATTAATGACTTGACCACATAATTCATAGTCTTGTGCCAGACTCACTACATATGCATAAATGTGAGTCATGTTTGAAAAAGGAAAATTTTGTAGAGAATTATTTACCTTAAGACTTTATATACATATATTCTCTTAAGGTTAAGTTTTTGTAAAAATTTGGGCCCGCTAGGGCCAGCCCTTATGGCTGGGCTGAGGGAGGCAGCTCACATTGGGTGGCTGAGCCTAGCCCTTATCCCAAGCCTGGGCCAGCCTGAGCTCAGGCAAAGGTCTCCCGAGAGGCGTGCAGGAGCATGAGAGAGTGAACACGAGCACACAACGCGGGTGTAAGGCCGGTGTGATCATGGGTAGGTCGAAGCCTGCGGGGGGGGGGGGGGGAGCCCGTGTGTAAGGCCTCCTATGTGCGTGTTGTGTGATTTATGAAGGTGGCATTGGAGGCTTAGGCTTATAAGGAAGTCGTGAACACCTCCCCATTTCAATGTGGGAAGTATTTTTTCGGGCGAAATGAAACCATGGTCGTCGGATAACGTATCGCGCGATCTGGGCCGACGATTCACCGTGTTTATCTCGAGCTGTCCGATCAACTCAGAGTTAATCTAAGCCGCTCATTCTTTTTTAACAACCCACAAACGTGCCCCAGCCCTTGGATCAAGGACAGTCACGATCTAGACCATCTGTTTTTCTCCCGATTTATTCCAGCGGCGCTGTCTTCTTCCTCCCACAGCGTGCTATACACCAGTACCCTACTTACCTTTTGCACCATTTTTCTTCACTCTTATAGCCGGCGGACCCTCCACTCACACAGTTTGCATGAAGACCTTTCACCCTATTATTTTTTACAAGAGAAGTTGGCCTTGAATCCCTCTCATCTTACATTAAAATAATCACCATAGGTATAGTATATGCAACTACACAAGGCATCCGAATAACCCTCTCGATTCATTGTACACAAGTCTCCAGCGGACCTCAACGAGTCCTCCGGAATTTCTAGTGCCTTCCCAAGCTCCACCTCCTCTTCCTACTCAAGCTAAGGTAAGGGATTAGCCTTTGTCTTGATTTCAGTTTTAATTTGTATGAATATATATATATATATATACTTTTAAAACAATATACATCATCATATGGTTAGAAATTAATTCTTTAAAGTTGTAGGATCTTGAGTTACAATGTATTAATAACCCTAAGAATGGATATCCCATGCAAATTTATTCATTTTTTTTCTTTTGCCTTAAACACATATACAGTTATATACATATACGTGTGTTTATGAAAATATTTTGGAATAATATACATAGCCCTCATAATTGCATAGAGTTCACACGCCCAGGTTAAAGATTCCTAAACTTGAGTTTCAAGTTAAGGAAGGACTAATGCATGGATTCACTTTGTGTGGGAAAATTTTATATCTAATCATTTATGTTCTTATAAGTATGGATACACATAATATAAATGAGGTATTTTTAAAACAATTCAATAATTGTACCCTAATGATTAAGTCCATGTTTTTTTACAAACTAACTTAGAAGTGACAAACTAATTTGAAGTGAAAAACTAACTTAGGGTACCCTAATTGTACCCTAATTGTACCCTAATGATAAATTTACAAGTGAAAAACTAACTTAGAATGAGAACCTTGCGTATACTTGATATGTATAATCGGGTATGTGGGTACGTGTGTGTGAATGCCAACTTCAATCCCTTTTTTTATTTATAAATTTCTATGGTTTGTGAAGAAAGTACTAAACATGCATATTCAAATGTTTTTGGATTGACTTAAGCAATAATTTTTTTGTACATGGCCCATTGAATGATTTTTTTACGCTACGTGAAACCCTAAACATGGTTTTCCAAATGATTTCTTTTAATATGCTTAGTTCACGAACATAGATATTGGAAGCTTGTGACTTCATTTTCATATGTTATCATTACTATTCACTCTTTATAGAAAATGATAATGTTTAATGTTGTGTTTTATATTTTTGAGTTTAAACATTTAATGTAGTAACAAAAGCTTATTTATAACAAATGTTTGAGAAAATGTGAGTTTAGTACCCCGCATGAAATGTTGTGTTTACCTCTTTATATATTATGTTGAGTTTACCTCTTTATTTATTATGTTAAGTCTACCTCTCTATTTAATCGTGAATGTTCTTGATTAATATGGTTCTAGTCTTTGTCATTTTATGTGATCAATTTTGTATTCCTTTTGTGTTAATTGACATCACAAGTACTGTTAACTTATGTACCAATTAATGACTTGACCACATAATTCATATTCTTGTTCCAGACTCACTACATATGCATAAATTTGAATGATTGTAATATTAAACTTTTATGCCCTTTCCTGAGTTTATGGATTTAATTATTCAAGGTGGTGTGGGAATCCTTGAATAAAATGAAAGGTGAAATAAGAAACCAAGAAATTTGTACAATTGGTTTGATAAATGAAAAGTAATTTAAATAAATCAAAGTGGGATGTTCACTTTGATTTAGAGGTATGAGGAATGCATTGGACTTATTATGTGACAGGTGGGGCCCGCTATAGACTCTCGATGCATCGGTAGGTCTCATGAGACAACTAGTATCAGAATTGTCTGAGGCCTTTTCGAAATATGAGTTATGGATTTTGGCTGAGGCCTTAATCATTAGCCGTCTTGGAACATGGACTTGACACAGTCCGACATATGCATTTTCTTCATTATGAATATGTAATTTAATTAACCAAAGAAATATTTGACTATTAGAATATTTCAGGTTAAAGAGATTATGATTATAAGAATCAGCGGAAGTATAAGTATGGAATATTAAATATGAAATTTTCAGAGATTTTATGGCCAGTGTTTGTTTCACAATAGTAGAGGATGAAATTGAGTTATTATTCTAAGCGCAACTCTGATCATGCATTACACTTAGTATTAATTTTCTACTTTCATTTCAACATGAAATGTCTTTTACTTATAATTCTGAATGAGCATTCCCATAATTGAATTATGATAATGTTGGTATGTTTTTGTGCAATTATATTCCTTATCCAATTGACATGGTATGTTAAATGTGTTACATCAATTTTAAGAAATTGTTTTATGGAAATTTTTAAGGAATGTTTTCAAAAGTTATATTGGTTTATTTTAAAAACCACTTACTGGGC
The DNA here is from genome assembly GCA_963277665.1 of Viscum album. Taxonomy (NCBI): domain Eukaryota; kingdom Viridiplantae; phylum Streptophyta; class Magnoliopsida; order Santalales; family Viscaceae; genus Viscum; species Viscum album. The sequence goes on from OY728125.1 coordinate 20,058,004, forward strand.
ATTCGTATGCTCACCCTATGTTTTTGAAATAAATTTTTCAGGTATCGGTTTTAGCAGACGAAAAATGTTAGAAGTAGCTAATTTCTCAGAACCCGAACCGAATTTAATCCCCTGTATGGCACTAGCTCCAGGTATTCAGGAGCTGGGGCGTGACAGTTGGTATCAGAGGATTTGGTTTGGATAACTCTAGAAAACCAGAACTAAACAATGAAAATTTACTTAAGCAATACTAAGAATGATGTTTTCTTAATTTTAGATAGGAAATGGGGGTAGTAACCTTTTGTCTCTTCCCAAGGAGGCCTTGGAAAACATAATTTCCACAGCTAGCAATGAAAATTTTATAAACTATGCCCATATCCTTATGTCATGAAAACATCTCTATGACATATCCAATTCTCTCCGAGTACTTCAACTCCACTGAAAAGCAAGTCTAGATTACATCTTTATGACGCAAGCCCAGTTTCCATCCTATGCAGGACAGTGAAAATACTACGAGGGTCTTTTTAGATGCTTCACCACAGTGGAAGGCTTCCCGTCCCTCACTTCCTTCCAAGAAGCTGCAGCAGCGGGAGACCACCGCGTGGCATATATGTATCAAGTACAATCTTACGGTCATCTTGGTCATGTAATGGACTTTGACATCCTTGAATACGAAGCCTCCCATTCTGTGTATAGACAACAAGTACATGTAGACTTCCCTCAGTTGTACACCCCACATGTCAGACTCTGGAGACAACACAAATGCTCCCATGATATCGAACCAGATTTCTCGGGTTGCATATGGTTCAAGAAAATTGAAAGGTTTGAATTAGTTTTGGGGATTCGTGTATTAGGAAACTGAGAAAACCATTAGCCCTATTTTATTTTATGTACCAATAGTTATATAAGAACATAACTTGTTGTCTCTTTTTTTGTTATCCTTTCATCGGTTATACTTTTGAATGAGTATCACTAAGTGAACTTTCATAATAATTTTTTCAGATGAAAGGACAAACCCATATGTTATCTCTTCCTATTGAGGTATTGGAGATTATTGCGATAAAAACCTGTGAATAGGAGTACCTACCTCTCGCAAACTTGTGAAAAACGTGCAAAAAACTATATGAAGTGAAAAATAGTGCGGACATTCTCCGCACCTATCAAGGTAATGATTCTATTTACTACCGCATAGCCATGGAACAATTGGCAGAGTATAGGCGAAGATGAAAATACCATGAAGGGATTTTCCTATGTCTCACCCTAGGTCGGAACTTCACGGCCAGGTTATGTTTTCAAGAGGCTGCTTTGGAGGGAAACCTTTGTGTGGCCTACATGTACCAACTCCTCAGTTTTAGCCTGTACAAAAACATCCACGACATGAATGTTCTCAGTCGAGACATAGTACGGTGAGTTCTTCGTGTGGTGGTCCATTCAGACATTTCCAAACTTTCTACCATTCGAGCCTCTCTCTAGAAGCCTGAGTGTTCGATGCAAGAGTTCAACCCCTTCTGTCCGAGGTGTGTCTGAATCAGAGAACTAGAGGAGTTGAGCATCGATTTGGGTTTTCCACTGAACACACCTGAGGATCATCTACGACGGGGGATGTGGTAAGAACATTAGAGAGCTTTCTTTTGTGGTTATGGAAGGAATTGCGAGGATGCAATTCCTCATAGGGGGGAATGATGTAGCACCCCAACACTCGAACCATATGTATTGATAAGTTATGATTACTTTTTTTTGAATAACTGAACAAAACTTGTTTCTCATGAGAAGTTTATAATTTTCTTTTAATTTACATTAGAATGAAACCAAGTAAAACACATAGGAGGATACAAGACTTTTCATTTAAATAAAAGCACCGTAGCATTTACAATACACTGAGATCAAAATAATAATCATGCTAACCAAAAATACCTATTAAGAACCCCATCATAATTATAGGGAGACAACTTAAAACAATGAGAACCCCAAGGAAATAATATGGGTCCTTAGAATTTTCCATAATGAACATAAGAAAGGCTGAAGCCACCGTGGCCACACTAAGCACCAATGGTATGACGTGAACCATCTTCTTCAATCAACTTGAGTTTTAGGACACCCTAAGTCTTAGATTTATAAGACACTAATGTGACCGTTGCCTTGGGAAACCATGGAACTCTAAAGACTATATAACCATTGGCCCCATTGGAAAATTAATTAAAAACTTATAAGTATATTCTAGTCCACCATGTAATTAGGTTATAAATTGAAAAATTATAAAATTACTCCTAACCATGAACTTTAAAAGGGTATAGAGGAATGTGTTGGATTATACGTTGGTGTTTTTGAAATGTAATAAGGAATTCAAAACATGTTGCAATTGATGAAAATATATTGTAAAGATTTTCATTCCGTGTTTTTAAGTTACGTTTAATTTATTTTAATTAAACTATATTCTTGATTAACTTAGTTTTGACAACTGTTAGTACAAAAGGTTTTACGTGGTTATACCGAATTTCAATTCATGTTAAAGCTTTGGTGAAACAAATAGCTCTAGAAATATTATTAGACAAGGTATAGTAAGGTATTATGTAATCCTTCCTCAAGCTTAAATAAAAAGTCATGTTTAAAAAAGGAAAATTCTATAGAGAATTATTTACCTTAAGACTTTATATATATATTCTCTTAAGGTTAAGTTTTTGTAAAAATTTGGGCCCGCTAGGGCCAGCCCTTATGGCTGGGCCGAGGGAGGAAGCTCATGTTGGGTGGCTGAGCCTATCCCTTAGCTCAAGCCTAGGCCAGCCTGAGATTGGGTAAAGGTCTCCTGAGAGGTGCACAGAAGCATGAGAGCGAGAACCCAAGCGCGCAGCGCTGGCGCAAGGCCGCGGTGAGCATGGGCAGGTCGAAGCCTGCAGGGGGGGGGGGCAGGAGCCTATGTGTAAGGCCCCCTATGTGTGTGTTGTGTGGTTTCTGAAGGTGGAATCAGAGGATTAGGCTTATAAGGAAGCCGCATGCACCTACCCGTTTCGATGTGGGAAGCGTTTTTTTGGGAGAAATGAAATCATGGCTGTCAGATCACGTATCGCGCGATCTGGGCCGACGATTCACCGTGTTTATCTCAGGTTGTCTAATCAATTCAAAGTTAATCTGAGTCGCTCATTCTTTTTAAAAACCCATGGACGTGCCCCAGCCCTTGGATCAAGGATAGTCACGATCTGGACCGTCCGTTTTTCTCCCGATTTATTCCAGCGGTGCTATCTTCTTCCTCCCGCGGTGTGCTATACACCAGTACCCTACTTACCTTTTGCACCATTTTTCTTCACTCTTATAGCCGCCAGACCCTCCACTCACACGGTTTCCACAGAGAACTTTCACCCTATTATTTATTACAAGTCAAGTTGGCCTCGGATCCCTCTCATCTTACATTAAAATAATCACCATAGGTATAGTATATACAATTACACAAGGCATTTGAAGAACCCTCTCGGTTCATTGTACACAAGTCTCCAGCGGACCACAAAAAGTCCTCCAGAATTTCCAGCACCTTCCCGAGCTCCACCTCTTCTTCCTCCTCAAGATAAGGTAAGGGATTAGCCTTTTTCTTGCTTTCAGTTTTAAGTTGTATGAATATATTTATATATATATATATATACTTGTAAAAAAATATACATCATCATGTGGTTATAAATTAATTCTTTAAAGTTGCAGTATCTTGAGTTACAATGTATTAATAACCCTATGCATGGATATCCCACGCAAATTTATTAATTTTGTTTATTTTGCCTTAAACACATATACGGTTATATACAAATACACATGTTTATGAAAATATCTAGGAATAATATACATAGCCCTCAAAATTACATAGAGTTCAGATGACCAGGTTAAATATTCATAAACTCGAGTTTCAAGTTAATGGACTAATGCATGGAGTCACTTTGTGTGGGAAAATTTTATATCTAATTATTTATGTTCTTATAATTATGGATACACATAATATAAATGAGGTATTTTTAAAAAAATTCAATAATTTTACCCTAATGATTAAGTCCATGATCTTTTTTGATAAATTTAGAAGTGAGAAACTAACATATAATGAGAACCTTGCATATACTTGATATGTATAATCGGGTATGTGGGTACGTGTGTGTGAATGCCAACTTCAATCCCCTTTTGTATTTATAAATTTCTATGGTTTGCGAAGAAAGTACTAAACATGCATATTCAAATATTTTTGGATTGAATTAAACACTACTTTTTTTGTACACGGCTCGTTGAATGAATGTTTTATGCTATATGAAACCCTAAACATGGTTTTCCAAATGATTTCTTTTAATATGCTTAGTTCATGAACATAGATATTGGAAGCTTGCGACTCCATTTTCATATTTTCTCATTAATCTTTACTCTTTATAGAAAATGATAATGTTTAAGGTTGAGTTTTATACTTTTGAGTTTTAACATTTAAAGTAGTAACAAAAGCTTATTTATAACAAATGTTTGAGATAATGTGAGTTTAGTACCCCGCATGAAATGTTAAGTTTACCGCTTTATTTATTATGTTGATTTTACCTCTTTATTTATTATGTTAACTCTACCTCTCTATTTAATCATTAATGTTCTTGATTAATATGGTTCTAGAGTTTGTCATTTTATGTGATCAAGTTTGTATTCCTTTTGTGTTAATTGACATCACAAGTACTGTTAACTTATGTACCAATTAATGACTTGATCACATAATTCATAGTTTTTTTCTAGACTCACTACATATGCATAAATGTGAATTATTGTAATATTAAACTTTTATTCCCTTTCCTGAGTTTATGGATTTAATTGTTCAATGTGGTGTGGGACTCCTTGAATAAACTGAAAGGTGAAATAAGAAACCACGAAATTTGTACAATTGGTTTGATATATGATAAGTAATTTAAATAAATTAAAGTGGGATGTGCACCTTGATTTAGAGGTATGAGGAATGCATTGGACTTATTATGTGATGGGTGGGGCCCACTATAGCCCCTCTATGCATCGGTAGGTCTCATGAGACAACTAGTAGCAGAATTGGATGAGGCCTTTTCCAAATATGAGTTATGGATTTTGGTTGAGGCCTTAATCATTAGTCGTCTTGGCATGAGGCCTTGACATAGTCCGGCATATGCATTTTCCTCATTATGAATATGTAATATAATTAACCAAAGAAATATTCGACTAGTAGAATATTTCAGGTTAAAGAGATTATGATTATAAGAATCAGTGGAAGTATAAGTATGGTATATTAAGTATGCTATTTTCAGAGATTTTATGGCCAGTGTATGTTTCACAATAGTAGAGGATGAAATTGAGTTATTATTATAAGCGCAACTCTGATCATGCATTACACTTAGTATTAATTTTCTACTTTCATTTCAACATGAAATGTCTTTTACTTATAATTCTGAATGTGCATTCCCATAATTGAATTATGATAATGTTAGTATGTTTTTTGTGCACTTATATTCCTTAGTCAATTGACATGGTATGTTAAATGTGTTACATCACTTTTAAGAAAATGTTTTATGGAAAATTTTAAGGAATGTTTTCAAAAGTTATATTGGTTTATTTTAAAAAAACCTTACTGGGCATTCGTATGCTCACCCTATGTGTTTGAAATAAAATTTTCAGGTATCCGTTTTAGCAGACAAAAAATGTCAGAAGTAGCTGGTTTCTCAGAACCCGAACCGAATTTGATCTCCTGTATGGCACCGGCTCTGGGTACTCGGGAGCTGGGGGAAACCAAGAATGATAAAAAAAGAAGACTTATCATATGTGTAACTAGGACTAGGAAGACATATTTTTACACAAATATATACATATATATATATATATCTTGTATATACATAAATGTTTTCAAACAAAACAAACGAAAATAATAAAATTCCCTTACTTGATAGAGGAAACCGAAAGGAAAAGGGTAAACTGTTGCTTGCATAATAACATGTACCCAAGGAAGTGGTATGACTCTATGTTCTATCCACATGAAGGAGGAGTTCTCCCAAGTTTCTATTTATAAAAAAACGCAGGTTCCTTATGCGTGGGTTATTTATATTATTTGTTTGTTTTTTTAATTCAAAACTAAATAAAGACACATATCCACCGTTTATTTATTACACAATATTTGTATATTATATTTACCAATTCTTAACTTGTATGGGTCATTTCTTTATTCATCAATCAATCACGGTTCAACAATTTTTCCACAAGTCACCATTAATTGCCATTCCTCTATAAATTATTGTTATAATTTTATATCATTTTATTATTATTTTGACTCGTTTCACCCTTTTTAAAACATTACGTGAATTTTATTTATTTTTAAATAAATGGTTTTAGCATTTTGTATAAATATATATTTATATATTTTAGTTTTTTATAATATATATATATATAAAGTGTGTGTCTTATTAATAAAGTAACACATATTAAATATATATTTATAGTTATGTAATTTATATTTTAATAAATAATTTTTTCTTATTTTTTTGTTATTTTATTATTAAATTTAGTTTTTTATCTACTCTCACATTCTCTCTCTCTTCATACATGTTTTCTCACTTTAGTTTGCATCTCACACATATCTTTTTTTTAGTTTCATTTTGTATTATCATTTTTTTATTTATCATTAATGTTTTGTGTTTTTTTCCACACACTTTATCTCTCTCACGTTTTATATATTCGTCATTGACTTTTATCCAACTTTTTTTCAAACCCATCATTACTATTATATTATAATCTATTATATTAAAAGGTTATTATATTATCATCATGGTTTTCCATGAATAATTACAATATTATGATATTACTTCATTCATTTTAAAAAAAAGTGATGTTCCATTAAAAAAAGTGGCCTTATATATATATATATATATATATCTATAAAAGTTTTTTAAATGTTTTAACCTTTTTTTAATATGTTCAAATCATTTAACTTTAATATATATATATATATATTCAGTTTTTAATATTAATATAACTATATATATATTTATAATTTCAAACTTTTATAAACAAAATATATTATATTAATAATAATAATTTTCATTAAAAAAATTACCATTTATTATCATAAAAATATTAAACACATGTAAAAAAATATTTAAAAATAATATAAAATGTTCATAATAATAATTTATTAAAAACATTAAATATTAAGGAATACTTTTAAATAAAGAATATCTTTTAATAAAACACAAAATAATGTTTTTATAAAAGTCATAATTAAAAATATTTCAGAATAAGTATTTAAATAAAATATAAGTACTATTTGAAATAATTGGGGTGTTACATTGTCCCCTAAAAAAAAGAATTGCGTCCCCGCAATTCATTTGTATACATAGGGAAAATAATTTTACACATACGAATTATTAATTTCATTCAAATTTTCCAAAATTATCTAGACCATTCCTCACACCTCTCAAGCTCCAAGACTTCTCTAAACTCTGCCCAAACATCCTACCTAGCCCCTCTCCCACATTCAAGAGCTGATGGTCTCATCAAAAGACCAAGCCTAGCTTTCTTAAGGAGGATCTCAAGAGGAGTATTTAAGAAGTAATTTCTCTCCCTCTTCTCCTTTAATTCCCTTTCAGTTTCAAGTTCTTTTCTTATTATCTCCCCACCTATCTTTGTTTGAATGGTATGGTAACTCCAGTATCATGAATATACTAGAATTTTATGATACTAATGTGATATTATACCATCCAACCCCCTTTCCCTCTTCCTTTTATTTTATTAAAGAGAACGTTGTTCATGAGGTGTTAATTTATCACCTTCAAGAACGACATGTTTTATTCTTCCATTTCTACCTTAAGATCTTGTCATGAAACCATTTTTATGGTTGAACTAGAATATTTTATATGTATTATCTTCTATTTAAAGTTCTGGAACTAATTTATGACCATATTTATAGTGATAAAATAAAACAAGTTCATTATGATCGAAAAATCGCTCAAATTAACCCAAACGATCATCATTTAATTTTTATCTAATGATTCATCAACATGGTATATAATATAATTCATTATAAGATCATTTTAAATTCTGTAATGTCATTAATAACATGTAATATTAGTTATGAATGTTTAACCATGTTCTACCCGAACTTCAATTTAAGAATACAAGTGAACCACTCAATAAAACCATAAAAACAAACATTCCCGTACAATGTTTTTTTAAACTCTATAACTCATCCAAAGGCACATAAAATCACTTAATAAAACCATAATGAACCATATTAATGTACAAAAGGTTCTGAAATTTCTATTTAATTAATATAATGTCATTATACATGACATTAAAGAGAAGGAAGCGTTCATATACAAGGTAAGGGGAAATTCTCGAACCCAAATTTCATCCTTTGGGTTCTCCCTCTTTCACTCCATTTTTGATGTGGTTACTCCTTAAAAATCATTTTTTCATCATTTTCTTTCCTTTTCTAGGATATACATGTTCACAACTATTGTTTATGTCAAACAAAATGTTTTCCAAAAGAACTCTTCTTCTAAGAACTCACCTTTTACTTCTCATTCAAGGTTGATGGTTTTTGTATCAAGTATGTTATTCCCTCTTTGTTTTGGGAACCCAAATTTTATGAATGTGTTCTTATGAGATGAAAATCATTCCTTTCCATGGGTTAGTTATGTTCATAATTGATTTATGTTCTATGTGGCATGCATGATAATGATAATATTATGATGTGATGGGTGCGTCCGGAATTATATAACGCAATATGAATGTTTGAATGTGACGGGTGCGCCCAGAATTATACAGTGCTACAATGCATTGGGTAAAGTGATTAATCTAAAACACTTATTATTTTACGTTCATCCTTTTCTTTACGCTCAAACACTTCTTTTATGTGCAACAATCATCTTTTACGCGCATCCTTTTCTTTACGCGCAAACAATTCTTTTACGCGCAACTCCCCTGCGTACTCCAATTTCATGCGTCATAGCTCGGATACTGTCTTGAGCTTCTTCTAATGAGGGGATGTCACCTCATATTTATAGGAAAAATTGACCTTGCACAAAAACCCTTCTTGAGCGCGCAATCCTCTTCGAGCGCGGAAAAAACATCTTCTATGCAACATCGTTTTTCGTGCACTACTCCAATATTTTGCACACCTCACGCCTTTGTCAATTTTCAAGGTTCTGATCTTGAAACACCTCTTGTGTGAAAAACTTCATTCCACTATTTCACGCACCACTTTCTTTTTCCGTGCATAGCTCTAATTTTGCACGCACCTCCCTTTACTAAAAACACATATCTCCATTTGCCGATTTTCAGGCCAAAAAATTTGACAAACACTGGAAAACGGCGTCACCTTGTATCTTCTCTTTCTGTACCGCCTCTAGATCATCCATTACTTTGTCGGGGTTCTTATGTCAAACATGGATAGCCACCAACATCTCTTGAACCCGACAAATCATCATGTAAACCCCATTTGTCATCAAATTGAACATCGTGGTCTACTTTGTCAACAAACACAACATGGATGTCCGCTTTGTCAACAAACATAATTAACTAAAAAATGATTCAATGATATTTTGAGAGATTTTTTCCCAACAAACACCCGATTTTGTCCAAATTTGAATGATGGAAGGCAGTTATGACTTCATATTTCTTTGATGATTTTATAATTTATTTGATGAAAGAAATCATTTTTTATCTTCTAAGAACATACTATGTGATCACACTCACAACTGACTGTGCAAGAAATAGAAAAATATTAATTACATCACATGCTCATTTTATCTGTGCATGCTTGTTTATTATTCTATGTGATCACGCGTAAAATACACATTTACAAAATAATAAACCATGAAAATTAAAATGACAACTTGATCATGAGACGATATTAATGGTTGATCTATTGAGTGAATAATGGACCAACTTAGACCCTAGGGGTAATACCTTGAGTCACGTTGCTTACGACACGAGTTGCAACGCCTACCCATCCAATGAGTCAAACTATTATCCAGTGTGTCGAAATAACTTGACGTGAAGTGCATCACTGCTTGTCTTCATCATTATACAAAAAAACTCGCACGGAGGTGAGGGGATCTCAGGAGTAAAATACAACTGAGAAAAGTGGGCACACAGACCCTTATACATATAATGAAACAGACGACTCATAGATCACCATAAATAAAATAATTATTAAAAACCACCATTTCAATAATTAAATAAATAAATGAAACATGCACCAGACATAAATTAGACGTTCTTTGGCTCATGATCAGTCATATACACATTAAACTCATGTATTAAAATAAAATGCAGAAATAAAATTAAACTTTCATTAAAAATATTCACAAGGGAGTTTTTTTAACGCCCAAACCTGTTCCGGGTTGGACAGACCAGCCCAGTCCCGTGCACCTCCATATGGAGTGAACAAAACCTAGTTAGGTTTAACTTGGGTGTTGAAAAGAAGGGAAGAGGGTACCTTCCACTTGGATCTGGCCGTGGCTCATCCAGCGGCGGTCTGTTGACATCCCAATGGCCGGTAGTGGTGGGCGAAACTAATTGGGAAGATATGGCTGACCGTTGATCGCTTAGTTGTTGATGGAAAAGGGGCGTGGTCGGTTAAGATGGTGATGGTCAGCGGACGAGGAAGGCACCACTTTAGGGATCTTGGTTGGAGGGCGATCGAGCAGGTCCATGGCCTGGTTTATGTAGGAGACAACTGACACTGACCTCAAGATCTAGAGCGGCGGCCAGGATCTGGTTAGGAGAGGGTGGATCGGTCGAGCGGTGGTGACGCGGGGTGACGATGGTCTTAGGAGGGAGAAGATCCGATGGGTGATGGGTGGCATTGAGTGGCCTAGGAGGTGCGCTGCTCCATGGGGAAGTGGTCTGGTGGAGTGCTGATAGGACAACAGGGCGGCGCAGGTTGGGGGGGAGAAGGCGTAGGGTGGACTGGGTCGACTGAGGAGGTGGTGAGGGGACCAGGGTCGACGGGTGGTGGAGACATGGGTGGCCCGCTGATTCATAGAAAAATAGCATTTTTTTATAAAAAAAGTGCTATTGATAGTTGAGTTGTCCGCTTGAGTTCATTTGGAATTATGCCAAATTTAAAATTCCACCCTTTTTTTTATTAATGACAAAACCTTGACCCACTAGCCTATTTAAAAAAAAACTTTGTCCGTATGCTGACCCTCAGACAATGTTAGCACCCCTCAAAAAATTATAATGACTGTCAATTTAGGTTTACAAAGAAAATATTATTATTATAATTAAATTAAATTAAAATAAATTTATATAATCTGCTGACTATTCTGGCCATGGGTTCGCCAGCCAGAATATAACGATTCACCAAAATCTGATTTGCAGATAGTGTCGGGTAAAAAAAAAGTACAATATATAAATGTTCTTCGAAAATTTTAAACCCACATTATTAATTTTAATCCGAATTCAAAAATTCAGATGTGCGTAGACTGGCCATTCGGTGTTAGATTCAAATCTGTCTGTGGTGTTGGGACCAAAACAACACCCTCTTTTAATTTAATGAAAATTTAATTTTTTTTTGGCTTAGAATCTTTACACGTCGCTCTGATACCAATTGAAGGTACCGAACACACAGTAGAAGCCCCAAAAATGAGATTTTCAAATTTTTCCATCGACCATCGACATGAACTCATCATCGTCAGCGAAGCATTTCCCAATTACCACATGAGGATCCCATGTGAGGAATTTTAAGCACAAAAATAAAACCATAAATACCTGGTTAGATCCAAAGCTGCGCTCGACATTTCCTCATCATTGGCGATCACTTCTCGATGAATCTGAAGTTGGATTCTTCTAGATTGTCCACATGCGCTTCAAGAAACCGCGGGAACGTCGATCGTCAAATTTCAGGTGCATGCGCGGAGACCTGACGACGTCTTTGATGCTCTGATGATCACTGCATCACCTTTCTTGCAATGCATGAGAGGGATCTCAATTCGAACTCTTGGATCCAGAGCCTCTCTCTCTAGAATTCGAGAGAGAGAAGAAGAGAGAGAGAGAGACAATGAATAGTTCTTGGTGAATGATTCTTCTCCTCTATACCTATTCAACCGAATAGGGAAAACTCTTGAATATGATATTGTATGTGACCGTCTAGGCCCATATCTCGATAGTAGTGAATACTATTACCATACCAAGAGTGGGATCTATCAGCCCATTATGACCATTAAAGAGATAAGGATAGTCATGGAAACAACAATCAACCAATGAACACACATTGTGTAACATAATCGCTTTGTCTTTAAATATCTCATAAAGAAGGACAAACACCTGTGTCATCATCCGTTTTCTTGATTTACTATTTATTGATCTAACTAGGTGAATTTACCCTCGACTTCCATGACCATGGTCTTATGAAGGTACTACCATCCTGATCAACGAGGCATGAGAGGTCCGCTAGAGACTTGTGTACAATGAACCGAGAGGGTTCTTCAAATGCCTTGTGTAGTTGTATATACTATACCTATGATGATTATTTTAATGTAATATGCGAGGGATCCGAGGCCAACTTGACTTGTAAAAAATAATAGCATGAAAGGTCTCTGTGGAAACCGTGTGAGTGGAGGGTCCGACGACTATAAGAGTGAAGAAAAATGGTGCAAAAGGTAAGTAGGGTATTGGTGTATAGCACACCGTGGGAAAAAGAAGACAGCGCCGCTGGAATAAATCGGTAGAAAAATGGATGGTCCAGATCGTGGCTGTCCTTGATCCAAGGGCTGGGGCACGTCCGCGGGTTTTTAAAAAGAATGAGCGACTCAGATTAACTCTAAGTGGATCAGATGACAAGAGATAAACACGGTGAATTGTCGGCCCAGATCACGCGATAAGTGATCCGACAACCATGATTTCATTTCGCCCAAAAAAATGCTTCCCACATCGAAATGGGGAGGTGCGCGTGACTTCCTTATAAGACTAAGCCTCCGATGCCACCTTCAGAAATCACACAACACACACATAGGGGGCCTTACACACGGGCTCCCGCTCCCCCCCTGCAGGCTTCGTCCTACCCATGCTCACCGCGGACTTGCGCCTGCATTGCGCGCTCGTGTGCTCGTTCTCATGTTCATGCGTGCCTCTCGAGAGACCTTTTCCCGAGCTTGGGCTGGACCAGGCTTGGGCTGAGGGCTAGGCTCAACCACCCAGCATGATCTGCCTCCCTCGGCTAGCCATAAGGGCTGGCTCTAGCGGGCCCAAATTTTTACAAAAACTTAACCTTAAGAGATTATATATATATGAAGTCTTAAGGTAAATAATTCTCTATAGAATTTTCTTTTTTCAAACATGACTTTTTATTTAATCTTAAGGAAGGATTACTGAACACCTAACTATACCTTGTCTAATAATATTTGTAGGGATATTTATAGAATCAATGCTTTAACATGAATTGAAATTCGTTATAACCACATAAAATATTTTGTACTAATAGTAGTCAAAACTAAGTTAATCAAGAATATAGTTTAATTAAAAGAAATTAAACATAACTTAAAAACACTGAATGAAAATCTTTACAATATATTTGCTTTAATTGCAACATGTTTTGAATTCCTTATTACATTTCAAAAACACCAACATATAATTCAAAGCATTCCTCTATTCCCTTTTAAAGTTCATTGTTAGGAGTAGTTTTATAATTTTTCAATTTATAAACTAATTACATGGTGGAATAGAATATACTTACACATTTTTAATTAATTTTCCAACAGGGCCAACGACTATATTTATAGCCGTTAGAGTTCCATGGTTTCCCAAGGCAACAGTCACATTAGTGTCTTATAAATCCAAGAATTAGGGTGTCCTAAAACTCAAGTTTATTGAGGAATATGGTACACGTCATACCATTGGTGCTTAGTGTGGCCACGGTGGCTTCAACCATTATTATGTTTATTATGGAAAATTCCAAGGACCCATATTATTTCCTTGGGGTTCTCGTTGTTTTAAGTTGTCTCCCTGTAATTCTGATGGGGTTCTTAATTGGTATTTTTAGTTAGCATGATTAATCTTTTGATCTCGGTGTATTGTAAAGGCTATGGTGCTTTTATTTAAATTAAAAGTCTTGTATCCACTTGTGTGTTTTACTCGGTTGCATTCTAATATAAATTAAAACCATATTATTACCTTCTCATGAGAAACAAGTTTTGTTCAGTTATTCAGACAAAAGTAATCATAACTTAACAATACATAAGGTTCAGGTTTTGGGGTGTTACATCATTCCCCCTATAAGTAATTGTTTCCTCGCAATTCATTCCATAACCACAAAAGAAATCTCTCTGATGTTCTTACCACATCTCCCATCGTAGAGGATCCTCAGGTGCATTCAGTGGAAAACCCAAATTGATGCTCAACTCCTCTATTTCTCTGATCCAGACACACCTCAAACAGAAGGGGTTGAACTCTTGCATCAAACACTCGGGCTTCTAGAGGGATGCTCGAATGGTAGAAAGTTTGGAAATGTCCGAATGGACCATCACACAAAGAACTCGCTGTACTATGTCTCGACTGAGAACATCCAAGTCGTAGATGTTGTTGTATAGGATAAAACTGAGGAGTTGGTACATGTAGGCCACACAAAGGTTTCCCTCCAAAGAAACCTCTTGAAAACATAACCTGGCCATGTAGTTCTATCCTAGGGTGAAACATAAGAAAAGCCCTTTATGGTATTTTCCTCTTTGACAATACTCGGACAGTTGTGTTGTGGCTATGCGGTAGTAAATGGAAGCATTCCCTTGACAAGTACAGAGAATGTCTGAACTGTTTGTCACTTCATATAGTTATTTGCACGTTTTTACAAGTTTACGAGAGGTTGGTACTCCTCTTTTCAAGTTTTGATCGCAATAATCTCCAATACCTCAACAGGAAGAGATAACATATGAGTTTGTCCTTCCATCTGAAAAATTTATTATGAAAGTTCACTTAGTGATACTCATTCAAAAGTATAACCGATTAAAGGATAACAAAAGAAGAGACAACAAGTTATGTTCTTATATAACTATTGGTAAATAAATTAAAACAGGGCTAATGGTTTCCCCAGTTTCCTAATACACGAATCCCCAAAACTAATTCGAAACTTTCAATTTCCTTGAACCATATGCAACCCGAGCAATCTGGTTCGATATCGTGGGAGCACTTGTGTTGTCTCCAGAGTCTGACATGTGAGGTGTACAACTGAGAGACGTCTGTATGTACTTGTTGTCTGTAAAAAAAATAGGAGGATTCATATTCAAGGATGTCAAAGTCCATTACCTAACCAAGATGCCCATAATACAGGACTTGACACATATATGCCGCGCGGAGGTCTCCCGATGCTGTAGATTCTTGGAAGGCTGTGAGGGACGGGAAGCATTCCGCTACGGTGAAGCATCTAAAAAGTCCCTCGTAGTATTTTTCTCCGTCGTACGTAGGATGGAAACTGGGCTTGCATCATAAAGACGTAATCCAAATCCACTCTTCAGTGGATTTGAAGTACTCAGGGAGAATTGGATATGTCATAGAGATGTTTACAGGACATATGGATATGAGCATAGTTTATAAAAGTTTCATGGCTAGCTATGGAAATTATGGTTTCCAAGGCCTCCTTGGGAAGAGACAGAAGGTTCGTACCCTCATTTTCCATCTGAAATTAAGAAAACATCGTTCTTAGTATTGCTTATGTGTAAAATTATTTTCCCTGTGTATACAAATGAATTGCGGGGACACAATTCTTTTTAGGAGGGGATAATGTAACACCCCAAAAAAATTTCAAATAGTACTTATATTTTATTTAAACATTTATTCTGAAATATTTTTAATTATGAATTTTATAAAAACATTATTTTGTGTTTTATTAAAAGATATTCTTTATTTAAAAGTATTACTTAATATTTAATGTTTTTAATAAATTATTGTTATGAATAATGTATATTCTTTTTTAATATTTTTTTTCATGTGTTTAATATTTTTATGATAATAAAGGGTATTTTTTAATGAAAATTATTATTATTAATATAATATATTTTTTATAAAAGTTTGAAATTATATATATATATAGTTATATTAATATTAAAAATGGAATATATATATATATATTAAAGTTAAATGATTTGAACATATTAAAAAAGGTTAAAACTTATAAAAAACTTATATATATATATATATAAGCGCCACTTTTTTTAATAGAACATCACTTTTTTTAAACGAATGAAGTAATATCATAATATTATAATTATTCATGGAAAAACATGATGATAATATAATAACCAATTAGTATAATAAATTATAATATAATAGTAATGATGGGTTTGAAAAAAAGACGGATAAAAGTCAATGATGAATATATAAAACGTGAGAGAGAAAAAGTGTGTGAAAAAAATACAAAATGTTAATGATAAATAAAAAAATGATAATACAAAATGAAACTAAAAAAAAGATATGCGTGAGATGCAAACTAAAGTGAGAAAACATGTATGAGGAGAGAGAGAATGTGAGTGTAGATAAAAAACAAAATTTAACAATAAAATAACAAAAAAATAAGAAAAATGTTTTATTAAAATATAAATTATATAATTGTAAATATATATTTAATATGTGTTACTTTATTAATAAGACACACACTTTATATATATATATATTATAAAAAAACTAAAATATATAAATATATATTTATTCAAAATGCTAAAAACAATTATTTAAAAATAAATAAAATTCACGTAATGTTTTAAAAAGGGTGAAACGAGTCAAAATAATAATAAAATGATATAAAAAAATACCAATAATTTATAAATAGGAATGACAATTAATGGTGACTTGTGGAAAAATAGGTGAACCGTGATTGATTGATGAATAAAGAAATGACCCATACAAGTTAAAAATTAATAAATATAACATATAAATATTGTGTAATGAATGAACGGTGGATATAAGTCTTTATTTAGTTTTGAATTAAAAAAACAAACAAATAATACAAATAACCCACGCATAAGGAACCTGCGTTCTTTTTAAATAGAAACTTGGGAGAACTCCTCCTTCATGTGGATAGAACACAAAGTCAGACCACTTCCTTGGGTACATGTTATTATGCAAGCAGCAGATTACCCTTTTCCTTTTGGTTTCCACTATCAAGTAAGAGAATTTTATTATTTTCGTTTGTTTTTTTTGAAAAAATTTATATATATACAATCTATATATATGTGTGTGTATATATTTATGTAAAACTATATCTTCCTAGTCCTAAATACACATATGATAATTTTTCTTGTTTTAAATAATTTTCCCCTCAAATCTTATGGTTGCAAGGGTTTCATGTTTTCAAACTACATACATACATGTGTGTATGTATATGTATGTATGTATGTATATATATATATATATATATGTACACATATACATGCATACAAATATGAACACATTAAGCAGATTTTTTCTTTCTCGTTTACTTAGAATATATAAATGGTATTTATCAACTACCAAACTAGTGTTTAAAGATTTATGTATGAATAATTTCCTATAATCACCTTGTTTACATAATTGCATGTGATAATTGTTATTATGTTATGTGTAGTTATGGGTCAAGTTACTATTTCATGTGTGAAATCGAATCTTCATCTCTTAGCATGTCATGCATGAATAGGTATGGAAATCATCTAGCTCATGTGAGGCATTTCAAGCATTAGGCAATCTTACACACACTTAAACCCATGTTTCATGTAATTATGATTTTCAAATAAAAGTGTGTTTTTTTGAAGTATGGGATTCTCCCTAAAATGACCAAGTACCGTACTTACATCGGATTATTCCCGTAGATGATTCCTGATTATCAACAATTTTATCCCATGAAACCATGGTTTGAGATAATGTGAGACCCCACATGAACCATTATACGCTGGGTTTTCCACTGAACGCACCTGATGATCCTCTATGATGGGGGATGTGGTAAGAACATCAAAGAGCTTTCTTTTGTGGTAATGGAACAAATTGCGAGGATGCAATTCCTCGTAGGGGGAATGATGTAGCACCCCAAAACCTGAACCT
The DNA here is from genome assembly GCA_963277665.1 of Viscum album. Classification (NCBI taxonomy): domain Eukaryota; kingdom Viridiplantae; phylum Streptophyta; class Magnoliopsida; order Santalales; family Viscaceae; genus Viscum; species Viscum album. The sequence continues at coordinate 20,076,004 of OY728125.1, forward strand.
TATGTATTGAAAAGTTATGATTACTTTTGTTTGAATAACGGAACAAAACTTGTTTCTCATGAGAAGGTAATAACATGGTGTTAATTTATATTAGAATGCAACATAATAAAACACACAAGCGGATACAAGAATTTTCATTTAAATAAAAGAACTGTAGCGTTTACAATACACCGAGATCAAAAGAGTAATCATGCTAACCAAAAATACCTATTAAGAACAACATCAAAATTACAGGGAGACAACTTAAAACAACAAGAACCCCAAGGAAATAATACGGGTCCTTAAAATTTTCCATAATGAACATAAATGGAAGGGTACAATAGGGTAAAACATTCATTCAGACAAGAAGCTGAGTCAGGAATGAAAATTTACTTAAGTGTAAATTCATTAAGGCATAAGGCCGGTGCCATAACTTATGCCCATATCCATATGTCATGCAAACATCTCTATGACATATCCAATTCTCTCTGAGTACTTTAACTCCACCGAAGAGTGGGTCTGGATTACATCTTTAGGATGCAAGCCCAATTTCCATCCTACGCACGACAGGGAAATAATAAGAGGGACTTTTTAGATGCTTCATAGCAGTGGAGGGCTTCCCGTCCCTCATGGCCTTCCAAGAAGCTGCAGCAGCGGGAGACCTCCACCTGGAATATATGTGTCAAGTCTTGTCTTATGGACATCTTGGTCAGGTAATGGACTTTGACATCCTTGAATACGAAGCCCCCCATTCTGTGTATAGACAACAAGTACATACAATCATCTCTCCGTTGTACACCCCACATGTTTGACTCTCGAGACAACACAAGTGCTCCCATGATATCGTACCAGATTTCTCGGGTTTCATATGGTTCAGGGAAATTGAAAGTTTTGAATTAGTTATGGGGATTCATGTATTAGGAAACTAGGGAAACCATTAGCCTTGTTTTATTTTATGTATCAATAGTTATATAAGAACATAACTTGTTGTCTCTTCTTTTTTTATCCTTTCATAGGTTATACTTTTGAATGAGTATCACTAAGTGAACTTTCATAATAAATTTTTTAGATGGAAGGAAAAACCCATATGTTATCTCTTCCTATTGAGGTATTGGAGATTATTGCGATCAAAACCTGTGAAGAGGAGTACCTACCTATCGCAAACATGCAAAAAACGTGCAAACAACTATATGAAGTGACAAATAGTCCGAAAATTCTCCGCACCTGTCAAGGGAATGCTCCCATTTACTACCGCATAGCCATGACAAAACTGGCCGAGTATAGGCGAAGAGGAAAATACCATGAAGGGCTTTTCCTATGTTTCACCCTAGGCTAGAACTAAACTGCCAGGTTATGTTTTCAAGAGGCTGCATTGGAGGGAAACCTTTATGCGGCTTACATGTACCAACTACTCAATTTTTGCCTGTACAACAACATCTACGACTTGGATGTTCTCAATTGAGACATAGTACGATGAGTTCTTCGTGTGATGGTCCATTCAGACATTTCCAAACTTTCTACCATTCGAGCCTCCCTCTGGAAGCCCGAGTGTTTGATGAAAGAGTTCAACCCCTTCTGTCCGAGGTGTGTCTAGATCAGAGAACTAGAGGAGTTCAGCATCAATTTGGGTTTTCCACTGAACACACCTGAGGATCCTCTACGATGGGGGATGTGGTTAGAACATCAGAGAGCTTTCCTTTGTGGTTATGGAACGAATTGCGAGGATGCAATTCCTCGCAAGGGGGAATGATGTAGCACCCCAAAACCCGAACCTTATGTATTGATAAGTTATGATTACTTTTGTCTGAATAACTGAACAAAACTTGTTTTTCATGAGAAGGTAATAATATGGTTTTAATTTATATTAGAATGAAACAGAGTAAAATACACAAGTGGATATAAGACTTTTCATTTAAATAAAAGCTCCATAGCATTTACAGTACACCGAGATCAAAAGAGTAATCATGCTAACCAAAAATACCTATTAAGAACCCCATCAGAAATAAAGGGAGACAACTTAAAACAATGAGAACCCCAAGGAAATAATATGGGTCCTTGTAATTTTCCATAATGAACATAAGAATGGCCGAAGCCACCGCGACCACACTAAGCACCAATGGTATGACGTGAACCATATTCTTCAATCAACTTAAGTTTTAGGACACCGTAAGTCTTGGATTTATAAGACACTAACGTGACCATTGCCTTGTGAAACCATGGAACTCTAATAGCTATAAATATAACTGTTGGCCCCATTGGACAATTAATTGAAAACTTATAAGTATATTCTAGTCTACCGTGTAATTAGGTTATAAATTGAAAAATTACAAAACTTCTCCTAACCATGAACTTTAAAAGGGCACAGAGGAATGCTTTGAATTATACGTTGGTGTTTTTGAAATGTAATAAGGAATTCAAAACATGTTGCAATTAATGCAAATATATTGTAAATATTTTCATTCAGTGTTTTTAAGTTCTGTTTAATTTCTTTTAATTAAAATATATTCTTGATTAACTTAGTTTTGACTACTATTAGTACAAAATATTTTACGTGGTTATACAGAATTTCAATTCATGTTAAATATTTGGTGTTATAAATAGCTCTAGAAATATTATTAGACAAGGTATAGTTAGGTGTTCAGTAATCCTTCCTCAAGCTTAAATAAATATTCATGTTTGAAAAAGGAAAATTCTATAGAGAATTATTTACCTTAAGACTTCATATATATATATATATTCTCTTAATGTTAAGTGTTTGAAAACAACCCTCTCGGAGAAGATTAAAAGAGTATTTATCTTAAGAATTTCAGGTTCAACATGTTGCAAATTAACGAGTTGCAAACTTTGGGTCATATTCAAATACAACGTCGGATGATAATTTCAATTTTTCTTTCAATTTTATTGTTGTCTAGACCATAGGTATAGTATATAAAACTCCACAAGGCATCCGAAGAACCCTCTCGGTTCATTGTACACAAGTCTCCAGCAGACCTCAACGGGTCCTCCAGAATTTCCAGCGCCTTCCCAAGCTCCACCTCCTCTTCCTCCTCAAGCTAAGGTAAGGGATTATCCTTTTTCTTGCTTTCCGTTTTAAGTTGTATGAATATATATATATATATATATACATTTAAAATAATATAAATCATCATATGGTTAGAAATTAATTCTTTAAAGTTGCAGGATCTTGAGTTACAATGTATTAATAACCCTAAGCATGGATATCCCATGACAATTTATTCATTTTTTTATTTAGCCTTAAAAACATATACGGTTATATACATATATGTGTGTTTATGAAAATATTTAGGAATAATATACATAGCCATCAGAATTGCATAGAGTTCACACGCCCAGGTTAAAGATTCCTAAACTTGAGTTTCAAGTTAATGAAGGACTAATGCATATAGTCACTTTGTGTGGGAAACTTTTATATCTAATCATTTATGTTCTTATAAGTATGGATACACATAATATAAATAAGGTCTTTTTAAAACAATTCAATAATTGCACCCTAATGATTAAGTCCATGATTTTTTTTGATAAATTTATAAGTAACAAACTAACTTAGAATGAGAACCTTGCGTATACTTGATATGTATAATTGGGTATGTGTGTATGTGTGTGTGAATGACAACTTCAATCCCCTTTTGTATTTATAAATTTCTATGGTTTGCGAATAAAGTACAAAACATGCATATTCAAATGTTTTTGGATTGACTTAAACACTACTTTTTTTTTGTACACGGACCGTTGAATGGATATTTTATGCTACGTGAAACCCTAAACATGGTTTTCCAAATGCTTTCTTTTAATATGCTTAGTTCATGAACATTTGAATATGCATGAGAAAAATAGGAGCTATTGGACACATAAGAGAGTGCCCTTGTATGGATAGGTATTCAAGCAGTTGACTAATAGAGAGGCCATATCAATAAAGAACATTCATAGATCATGAATAAGGCAGAACCATGTTTAGTAGGTTATAAATTAATGAGGATAAACACACGTCCCTCATGGGAGGAGGGGACAAAAAAAAGCATACATAAGGGAAAAAAATGTTGCAATTAATGCAAACAAATGAGTGACCACATCCCATTGATATGCATATACGTGTGTTTTTCATTCTACGTGTCTTGTATACACTTGTGTGTTTTCTACTCATTTTGTTTCTTATTGTCTCAATCAAATGATTTCTTTTGCCTTTTATAGAGATGTTTGTGTCCATTATATTTTCACTAACGATTCCTCCCATGGACGTTCTTGTATGTTTCATTTGGGCTGTGTGTTTATTCCTAAATATTTTCATAAACACATGTATATGTATATAAATGTATATGTGTTTAAGGCAAAAGAAACAAAATGAATAACTTTGCATGGGATATCCATGCTTATGGTTATTAATACATTCTAACTCAAGATCCTGCAACTTTAAAGAATTAATTTCTAACCATATGATGATGTATATTGTTTTAAAAGTATATATATATATATATATATTTATACAACTTAAAACTGAAATCAAGACAAAGGCTAATCCCTTACTTTAGCTTGAGGAGGAAGAGGAGGTGGAGCTCGGGAAGGCGTTGGAAATTCTAGAGGACTCATTGAGGTCCGCTGGAGAACTGTGTACAATGAACCGAGAGGGTTCTTCAGATGCCTTGTATAATTATATATACTATAACTATGGTGATTATTTTAATGTAAGATGAGAGGGATCCGGGGACAACTTGACTTGTAAAAAATAATAGGGTGAAAGGTCTCTGTGGAAACCGTGTGAGTGGAGGGTCCAATAGCTATAAGAGTGAAGAAAAATGGTGAAAAAGGTAAGTTGGGTACTGGTGTATAACACGCCGCAGGAGGAAGAAGATAACGCCGTTGGAATAAATCGGTAGAAAAACTGACGGTCCAGATCATGACTGTCCTTGATCCAAGGGTTGGGGCACATATGTGGGTTTTTAAAAAGAATGAGCAACTCAGATTAACTCTGATTTGATCGGACAACCTGAGATAAACACGGTGAATCGTCAGCCCAGATCGCGCGATACATGATCCGATGCCCATGATTTCATTTATCCAGAAAAAACGCTTCCCACATAGAAACGGGGAGGTGTGCGTGACTTCCTTATAAGCCTAAGCCTCTGATGCCACCTTCAGAAATCACACAACACACACATAGGGGGCTTTACACAAAGGCTCCCCCCCCACAGGCTTCGGCCTACCCATGTTCACCGCAGCCTTGTGCCCGCGCTGCGCGCTCATGTGCTCCCTCTCATGCTCCTGCGCGCTTCTTGGGAGAACTTTGCTCGAGCTCGGGCTGGCTCGGGCTGGGGCTGAGGGCTAGGCTCAGCCACACAACATGAGCTTCCTCCCTCAGCCCATCCATAAGGGTTGGCCCTAGCGGGCCCAAATTTTTACAAAAACTTAACCTTAAGAGAATATATATATGTGAAGTCTTAAGGTAAATAATTCTCTATAGAATTTTCCTTTTTCAAACATGACTTTTTATTTAAGATTGAGGAAGGATTAATGAACACATAACTATAACTTGTCTAATAATATTTCTAGAGCTATTTATAGCATCAAATCTTTAACATGAATTGAAATTCGGTATAACCACGTAAAATCTTTTGTACTAATAATAGTCAAAACTAAGTTAATCAAGAATATAGTTTAATTAAAAGAAATTAAACATAACTTAAAAACACTGAATGAATATCTTTACAATATATTTGCATTAATTGAAACATGTTTTTAATTCCTTATTACATTTCAAAAACACCGACGTATAATTCAAATCATTCCTCTATGCCCTTTTAAAGTTCATGGTTTGGAGTAGTTTTATAATTTTTCAATTTATAACCTAATTACATGGTGGACTAGAATATACTTATAAGGTTTCAATTAATTTCATATTCCAGGAGCTTAAGTTCGAGAGAGGGACATGTTAATAGCTAAGTTAAGGGATTAGACTTTGTAATATTAATCTTTTTTACTAATAGTCATCAAAACCTCACTATGAGTATCAATATTACTCCTAGGTTATGCATGCTCGATTCAAGGGAATTTCTCAAATTCTTACCTATTTTCAAGGGCACTCTATAATCTGTTTTTGGAAACCATTTTCTTTAAAAAATCACTCATTTTATTATAAAAATAATATCTTAATTCACTTATGGTTTTAAAAAATGATTTTTCCAAAAGAACTCTTCTTTTCAAAATAAAAGAGTATTTATATCAAGAATTTCTTAATAATTTTATAAGTGTTTTCATCTAATTCTACACTCTTGTTGATTCCATGGTATTATTGGGTTTAATCATTTATGAACTCATCTACCATATTTGATTTAATGGTTTATGACTAACTCTGTGGATGATCTATCCTAAAACCATTCATCATATTACTCGGAATGGTTAGTGTTTTATGTTTAATGATTGAGGAAAGATATTTACATTTCATATGATAGTTTTAATATAAATGTATATGTTGTTTATGTTTATCGTCGCTCATATGAGGAATGCATTGGAATTATTATGTGACAGGTGGGGCCCGCTATAACACCTAGATGTATTGGTAGGTATCATGAGACAACTAGTCGGGGAATTGGCCGAGGCCTTTCCCAATGTGATACTGATTTTGGCCGAGGCCTTAATCATTAGACATCTTGGCCGAGGCCTTGAAAAAATGTTTCATAATGTCTGGCATATGAACTTCCCTCATTATGAAGCTTGTAAATGAAAGTTCATGTGGTTATTCGACTAGTAGAATACCCATGATTATGTTTTATTATGGCATTATTTACTCATCTCATATTCCTGCCATAATGTGTTCAAGTTTATTATTAAAGCCATGCGTTTCCAATTATGCACCATGTCTTATGTTTATATAATCTTCCACCGTATTTCTTGCTCTTACTGAGCATTCGAGCTCACCCCTTTTTTATCTTTCATTTTCTCAGGACATGAAGAAGTTTATTATGAATGACATGCTGAAATAACCTAGCAGTTGTGGGGGTTGTCTAAGGAGTTTCTATGTTGTATTTCTCTTCAAGTTGTAATATTGAACTTATGTATGTATCTTGTTTCCAATAATACTAAACTACTCGGTCTTTTGGGATTCGTATTCATTTTATGAATTCCAACATAATCAAATAAGTCACCGACTCTGGGCAACTGGCCATACAATCTCTGAAAATTGCATACTTAATATGCCATACTTATACTTCTGCTGATTCTTAAAATCATAATATCTTTAACCTGAAATATTATACTAGTAGAATATTTCTTTGGTTAATTAAATTACATATTCATAATGAGGAAAATGCATATGCGGACTGTGTCAAGGCCTCATGCCTAGAGAACTAATGATTAAGGCCTCGTCCAAAATCCATAACTCATGTTTAGAAAAGGCCTCGACCAATTCTGCTACTAGTTGTCTCATGAGACCTACCGATGCATCGAGGGGCTATAGAGGGCCCTGCCCATCACATAATAAGTCCAATTCATTCCTCATACCTCTAAATCAAAGTGCACATCCCACTTTGATTTATTTAAATTACTTATCATATATCAAACCAAGTGTACAAATTACTTGGTTTCTTATTTCACCTTTCATTTTATTCAAGGTGTTGCACGCCACCTTGAACAATTAAATCCATAAACTCAGAAAAGGTCATAACAGTTTAATATTACAATCATTCACATTTATGCATATGTAGTGATTCTGGCACAATACTATGAATTATGTGGTCAATTCATTAATTGGTATATAAGTTAACAGTACTTGTGATGTCAATTAACACAAAAGGAATACAAACTTGATCACATAAAATGAAAAAGTCTAGAACCATATTATTTAAGAACATTCACGATTAAATAGAGAGGTTGACTTAACATAATAAATAAAGAGGTAAACTCAACATAATAAATAAAGAGGTAAACTTAACATTTCATGCGGGGTACTAAACTCACATTATCTAAAACATTTGTTATAAATAAGCTTTTGTTACTACGTTAAATGTTAAAACTCAAAAGTATAAAACTCAACCTTAAACATTATCATTTTCTATAAAGAGTGAAGAGTAATAAGAACATACGAAAATGAAGTCACAAGATTCCAATATCTATGTTGATGAACTAAGCATATTAAAATAAATCATTTGGAAAACCATGTTTAGGGCTTCACGTAGCGTAAAAAATTCATTCAACAGGCTGTGTACAAAAAAAAGTAGTGTTTAAGTCAATCCAAAAACATTTGAATATGCATGTTTAGTACTTTCTTTGAAAATCATATAAATTTATAAATAAAAAAGGGGATTGAAGTTGGAATTCACACACACGTACCCACATACCCGATTATAAATATCAAGTATATGGAAGGTTCTCATTCTAAGTTAGTTTGTCACTTGTAAATTTATCAAAAAAAAACATGGACTTAATCATTAGGGTACAATTATTGAATTGTTTTAAAAAGACCTCATATATATTATGTGAATCCATACTTATAAGAACATAAATGATTAGATATAAAAATTTTCCACACAAAGTGACTCCATGCATTAGTCCATCATTAACTTGAAACTCAAGTTTAGGAATCTTTAACCAGGGCGTGTGAACTCTATGAAATTCTGAGGGCTATGTATATTATTCCTAAATATTTTCATAAACACACGTATATGTATATAACCGTATATTTTTTTAAGGAAAAAGAAACAAAATCAATAAATTTTCTTGGGATATCCATGCTTAGGGTTATTAATACATTGTAACTCAGGATCAAGAAAATTTAAAGAATTAATTTCTAACCATATGATGATTTATATTATTTTACTAGTATATATATATATATATATTCATAAAACTTAAAACTGAAATAAATACAAAGGCTAATCCCTTACATTAGCTTGAGGAGGAAGAGGTGGAGGATCTCAGGAAGGCGCTGGAAATTCCAGAGTACTCCTTGAGGTCCGCTGGAAACTTGTGTACAATGAACCAAGAGGGTTCTTCGGATTCCTTGTGTAGTTGTATATACTATACCTATGGTGATTATTTTAATGTAAGATGAGAGGGATCAGAGGATAACTTGTCTTGTAAAAAATAATAGGGTGAAAGGTCTCTGTGGAAACCGTGTGAGTGGAGGGTCCGACGACTATAAGAGTGAAGAAAAAGGGTGCAAAAGGTAAGTAGGGAACTGGTGTATAGCACGCCACAGGAGGAAGAATATAGAGCCATTGGAATAAATTGGGAGAAACACAGACGGTCCAGATCATGATTGTCCTTGATACAAGGGCTGGGGCACGTCTGCGGGTTTTTAAAAAGAATGAGCGAACCAGATTAACTCAGAGTTGATTAGACGGCCCGAGATAAACGTGGTGAATCGTCGGCCCATGAAAATTATAAATTTATATGGTTTGAAAAGAAATTACTAAACACACATATTCAAATGTTTTTTTATTGACTTAAACACTACTTTTTTTGTACATGGCCCGTTGAATGAATGTTTTACGCTATGTGGTGGCAGGTACAAGTACATGCAGATGTTGGTGGCTATCAGGAGATTAATAACCCTAAGCATGGATATCCCATGAAAATTTATTTATTTTTTTTCTTTTGCCTTAAACACATATACGGTTATATACATATACATGTGTTTATGAAAATATTTTGGAATAATATACATAGCCCTCAAAATCGCAGAGAGTTCACACACCCAGGTTAAAGATTCCTATACTTGGGTTTCAAGTTAATAAAGGACTAATGCATGGAGTCACTTTGTGTAGGAAAATTTTATATCTAATCATTTATGTTCTTATAAGTATGGATACACATAATATAACTGAGGTCTTTTTAAAACAATTCAATAATTATTCCCTAATGATTAAGTCCATGTTTTTTGATAAATTTACAAGTGACAAACTAACTTAGAATGAGAACCTTGCGTATACTTGATATGTATAATTGGGTATGTGGGTACGTGTGTGTGAATGCCAACTTCAATCCCCTTTTGTATTTATAAATTTCAATGGTTTGCGAAGAAAGTACTAAACATGCATATTCAAATGTTTTTGGATTGACTTAAACACTAATTTTTTTTGTACACGGCCCGTTGAATGAATGTTTTACGCTACGTGAAACCATAAACATGGTTTTCCAAATGATTTCTTTTAATATTCTTAGTTCATGAACATAGATATTGGAATCTTGTGACTTTATTTTCATATGTTTTCATTACTCTTCACTCTTTATAGAAAATGATAATGTTTAAGCTTGAGTTTTATACTTTTGAGTTTTAACATTTAATGTAGTAGCAAAAGCTTATTTATAACAAATGTTTGAGATAATGTGAGTTTAGTACCCCACATGAAATGTTAAGTTTACCTCTTTATTTATTATGTTGAGTTTACCTCTTTATTTATTATGTTAAGTCTACCTCTCTATTTAATCGTGAATGTTCTTGATTAATATGGTTGCAGACTTTGTCATTTTATGTGATCAAGTTTGTATTCCTTTTGTGTTAATTGACATCACAAGTACTGTTAACTTATGTACCAATTAATGACTTGACCACATAATTCATAGTCTTGTGACAGACTCACTACATATGCATAAATGTGAATGATTTTAATATTAAAATTTTATGCCCTTTCCTTAGTTTATGGATTTAATTGTTCAAGGTGGTGTGGGACACCTTGAATAAAATGAAAGGTGAAATAAGAAACCAAGTAATTTTTACACTTGGTTTGATATATGATAAGTAATTTAAATAAATCAAAATGGGATGTGCACTTTTATTTAGAGGTATGAGGAATGCATTGGACTTATTATGTGATGGGTGGGGCCCGCTATAGCCCCTCGATGCATCGGTAGGTCTAATGAGACAACTATTACCAGAATTGGCCAAGGCCTTTTCCAAATATGAGTTATGGATTTTGGCCAAGGCCTTAATCATTAGTCATCTTGGCACGAGACCTTGACACAGTCCGATATATGCATTTTCATCATTATGAATATGTAATTTAATTAACCAAAGAAACATTCGACTAGTAGAATATTTCAGGTTAAAGAGCTTATGATTATAAGAATCAGCGAAAGTATGAGTATGACATATTAAGCATGCAATTTTCAGAGATTTTATGGCAAGTGTATGTTTCACAATAGTAGGGGATGAAATTGAGTTATTATTCTAAGTGAAATTCTGATCATGCATTACACTTAGTATTAATTTTCTTCTTGCATTTGAACATGTAATGCCTTTTACTTATAATTCTGAATGTTTCTCATTAGAAGGTAATAATATGGTATTAATTTATATTAGAATGCAACCGATTAAAACACACAAGTGGATACAAGACTTTTCATTTAAATAAAAACACCATAGCATTTACAATACATCGATATCAAAAGAGTATTCATGCTAACCAAAAATACCTATTAAGAACCCCATCAGAATTACATAGATACAACTTAAAACAATGAAAACCCCAAGGAAATAATATGGGTCCTTATAATTTTCCATAATGGACATAAGAATGGCCGAAGCCACCATGTCCACACTAAGCACCAATGGTATGATGTGAACCATCTTCTTCAATCAACTTGAGTTTTTGGACACCCTAAGTCTTGGATTTATAAGACACTAATGTGACTGTTGCCTTGGGAAACCATGGAACTCTAACAACTATAAATATAGTCATTGGACCTGTTGGACAATTAATTGAAAACTTATAAGTATATTCTAGTCTACCATGTAATTAGGTTATAAATTGAAAAATTATAAAACTACTCCTAACCATGAACTTTAAAAGGGCATAGAGGAATGGTTTGAATTATACGTTCGTGTTTTTAAAATGTAATAAGGAATTAAAAACATGTTTCAATTAATGCAAATATATTATAAAGATTTTCATTCAGTGTTTTTAAATTATGTTTAATTTATTTTAATTAAACTATATTCTTGATTAACTTAGTTTTGAATACTATTAGTACAAAAGATTTTACGTGGTTATACCAAATTTCAATTCATGTTAAAGCTTTGGTGCTAACAATAGCTCTAGAAATACTATTAGACAAGGTATATTTTGGTGTTTAGTAATCCTTCCTCTAGCTTAAATAAAAATTCATGTTTTAAAAAGGAAAATTCTATAGATCATTATTTACATTAAGACTTAATATATATATATATATATATATTCTCTTAAGGTTAAGTTTTTGTAAAAAAATTGGCCCGCCAGGGCTAGCCCTTATGGCTGGGTCGAGGGAGGCAGCTCACACTGGGTGGCTGAGCCTAGCCCTCAGCCCCAGCCGGGGCCAGCCTGAGCTTGGGCAAAGGTCTCTCGAGAGGTGTGTAGGAGCATGAGAGAGAACACACGAGCACGTAGTGCGGAAACAAGGCCGCGGTGAGCTTGGGTAGGCCGAAGCCTACGAGGGGGGGAACCCGTGTGCAAGGCCCCCTATGTGTGTGTTGTGTGATTTATGAAGGTGGTATCAGAGGCTTAGGCTTATAAGAAAGCCACACACATCTCCCCGTTTCGATGTGGGAAGCGTTTTTTTGGTTGAAATGAAATCATGGCCATCAGATCATGTATCGTGCAATCTGGGCTGACGATTCACCGCGTTTATCTTGGGCCGTCAGATCAACTCTGAGTTAATATGATTCGCTCATTCTTTTTGAAAACCCGCGGACATGCCCCAACCCTTGGATCAAGGACATTCATGATCTAGACCGTCCATTTTTCTCCTGATTTATTCCAGCAGTGTTGTCTTCTTCCTCCTGCCGCGTGCTATACACCTGTACCCTACTTACCTTTTGCACCATTTTTCTTCACTCTTATAGCCGTCGGACCCTCCACTCACACGGTTTCCACGGAGAAATTTCACCCTATTATTTTTTACAAGTCAAGTTGGCCTCGGATCCCTCTCATCTTAAATTAAAATAATCACCATAGGTATATTATATACAACTACACAAGGCATCCAAAGAACCCTCTCGGTTCATTGTACACAAGTCTCCAGCAGACCTCAACGAGTCCTTCGGAATTTCCAGTGCCTTCCCGAGCTCCACCTCCTCTTCCTCCTCAAGCTAAGGTAAGGGATTAGCCTTTTTCTCTCTTTCAGTTTTAAGTTGTATGAAAAATAAATATATATATATATATATATATACTTGTAAAACAACATACATCATCATATGGATAGAAATTAATTCTATAAAGTTGAATAATCTTGAGTTACAATGTATTAATAACCCTAAGCATGGATATCCCATGAATATTTATTCGTTTTGTTTCTTTTTCCTTAAACACATATACGGTTATATACATATACGTGTATTTATGAAAATATTTAGGAATAATATACATTGCCCTCAGAATTTCATAGAGTTCACATGCCCAGGTTAAGGATTCCTAAACTTGAGTTTCAAGTTAATGAAGGACTAATGCATGGAGTCACTTTGTGTGGGAAAATTTTATATGTAATCATTTATGTTATGATAATTATGGATACACATAATATAAATGAGGTATTTTTAAAACAATTCAAAAATTGTACACTAATGATTAAGTCCATGTTTTTTTTGATAAATTTACAAGTGACAAACTAACTTAGAATGAGAACCTTGCATATACTTGATATGTATAATCTGGTATGTGGGTACGTGTGTGTGAATGCCAAATTCAATCCCCTTTTTTATTTATTAATATATATGGTTTGAGAAGAAAGTACTAAACATGCATATTCAAATGTTTTTGGATTGACGTAAACACTACTTTTTTTTGTACATGGCTCGTTGAATGAATGTTTTACGCTACGTGAAACCCTAAACATGGTTTTCCAAATTCTTTCTTTTAAAATGCTTAGTTCATGAACATATATATTGGAATCTTGTGACTTCATTTTCATATGTTCTCATTACTCTTCACTCTTTATAGAAAATGGTAATGTTTAAGGTTGAGTTTTATACTTTTAAGTTTTAACATTTAATGTAGTAACAAAAGCTTATTTATAACAAATTTTTGAGATAATGTGAGTTTAGTACCCCGCATGAAATGTTAAGTTTACCTCTTTATTTATTTTGTTGAGATTACCTATTTATTTATTATTTTAAGTCTACCTCTCTATTTAATCATGAATTTTCTTGATTAATATGGTTCTAGACTTCGTCATTTTATGTGATCAAGTTTGTATTTTTTTTGTGTTAATTGACATCACAAGTACTGTTAACTTATGTACCAATTAATGACTTAACCACATAATTCATAGTATTGTGCCAGACTCACTACATATGCATAAATGTGAATGATTGTAATATTAAAATTTTATGCCCTTTCCTGAGTTCATGGATTTAATTGTTCAAGGTGGTGTGGGACCCCTTGAATAAAACAAAAGGTGAAATAAGAAACCAAGTAATATGTAAACTTGGTTTGATATATGATAATTAATTTAAATAAATCAAAGTGGGATGTGCACTTTGATTTAGAGGTATGAGGAATGCATTGGACTTATTATGTGATGGGTGGGGCCCGCTATAGCCCTTCGATGCATTGGTAGGTCTCATGAGACAACTAGTAGCGGAATTGGCCGAGGCATTTTCCAAATATGAGTTATAGATTTTGGCCGAGGCCTTAATCATTAGCCATCTTGGCACGAGGCCTTGACACAGTTCGACATATATATGATACTCACAGAGAATATATGAGGAGTACATAGCAATACATAAGAATTTCATTGAGGTAATTTGACAATGAAAGTATCCCGAATGAAAATGGAAGTTCGGGTGGAAAAAACCCTTACCTTAACTCTGAACGTGTTCCTCTCTCGAAATTAAGCTCCTGGAATATGAAATTATGCTTATTAATAACTTATTTAAGAACCTATTAGACATGACTTTAATAATAAACTTGAACACATTATGGTAGAAATATGATTTGAGTAAATAATACCATAATAAAACATAATCATGGGTATTCTACTAGTTGAATAACCACATGAAATTTCAATTAAAAGCTTCATAAGGAGGGAAGTGAATATTACGGACATTATGAAACATTTTTTCATGGCCTCGGCCAAGACGTCTAATGATTAAGGCCTTGGCTAAAATCCATATCACATTGGGAACGACCTCAACCAATTCCTCGTCTAGTTGTCTCATGAGACATTTCGATGCATCGAGGGGATTTAGAGGGCATCATCTGTAAAATAATAAGTCTAATGCATTCCTCATATGAGCTGGTATAAACATAAACAACATATACATTCATATTGAAACAATCATTTGAAATGTAATTATCTTTCCCCAATCATTAAACATAAAACACTAACCATTCTGAGTAATATGGTGAATGGTTCTAGGATAGATCATCCACAATAGAGTTAGTAATAAACCATTAAATCAAATATGTTAGATGACTTCATAAATGATTAAAACCAATAATACCATGGAATCAACAAGAGTGTTTAATTGGATGAAAACACTCTTATAAAACCATTAAGCAATTCTTGAGATAAATACTCTTTTATTTTGAAAAGAAGGGTTCTTTTGGAAAAATATTTGTATAAAACCAGAAGTGAAGTAAGGTAGTATTTTCATAATAAAATGATTTATTTTATAAATATAATGGTTTCCAAAAACAGATTATATAGTGCCCTTGAAAATAGGTAAGAATTTGAGAAATTCCCTTGAATCAGGCTTATATTTGGAAACAATTTTGAAAGTTCATTTTTAAACGTGTAACTATCCATAAAATAAGGAAGGATTATGGTTTTTAAACATATATATGATACTCACATAGAATATACGAGGAGTACATAACAATATATAATAATTTCATTGAGGTAATTAGACAATGAAAGTATCCCGAATGAAGATGGATGTTCGGGTGGAAAAAACCCTTAACTTAACTCTGAATGTGTTCCTCTCTCGAACTTAAGCTCTTGGAATATGAAATTATACTTATTAATAACTCATTTAAGAACCTATTATACATGTATTTAGTTTATCATAATTCTGGTTAGTTTATTTATGTTCTTATTTATAAGTTATTGTATTGAAATCTGTTGTTTCAGAGTGTTCATTTTCTTTATTTTCATCTTCGGTTCACTTGTTTTTAAGTATGTGGAATGGATGTAAATCTCTAGAATTTAAATTATATATTATTTATGAAGATTAACATGTGTTATTGGTCATTTATATAACTTGTTTTCATGGAAAGAGGGTGAATTATTATATATAACTTTAATGATAATTGTTTCGGTTAATTTGTGGGTTTTGATTACAATGAACTCATTTTTCATTATAACTTAAAACCATTTGTACAAAGGGATTACCAAATATTAAATAGGTTATATTATATAAAATAATCTGGTTCAAACATAACAAGAATGGTTTCATGCCCAAAATTGAGAATGATAATAGAAATCGAAATCCCATCGTCCTTGAATGTGGAAAATTGTCACATCTCAGATGGTGTTCTTGCTACTAGTATAAAATAAGGTAAAAGGGAGAGATGATGATAACTTATTCCACTATCATGATAACATTACAATACATATAAGTTTCTGGATTCACCATGAAATTTGGATAAGGATAGGTAATATAAAAAGAAAACAAATGAACTTGAAAGGAAAGACAAAGACTTGAAAAGGGGAATTTACCTCTTGAACCAAACTTCCTTGAGAACCTCCTTAAGGAGAGGTTTTGGTATTTTTATGGGAAAAAGGCTTGCTAGAAGTGGGGGAGGAGGTTGGGAAGGTATTTGGACAGAATTTGGAGAAGTCACAAGGCTTGAGAGGATTGAAGATAAGGGGGGGTGAGGGGGGGGGGGTTATAGTGTAGGAGAGAGGGGATTTCTTAATATAAAATTCATTAATTTATTATATCTCCTCAAGACAAGGAATAATGGGTATTCCATGAGAAAGAATAGTAATTTTATCATGTGAGTTAGAACCAAGTAGGCTTTCATCACTTGTGATGTCATTAATAGTGTATTTAACTGATAATTTGCATATATGGTATTTTACCATATTTCACTATTCATCAAAAATTCAAGTATTTCAGAAAAATAGCAAAAATTTACCCCAACCATTTTTCGACATGTAGAATTCAAAAATGAAGTCCATTTTTCAAAAATAATTTTCTAAATATTATTAATTTAATATTTAATTAAAATCATAATTTATTCTTAAAACAGAAGTTTTAAAACATTTGTTTACTTATTTTAAAGCATATATATATCGTACTTACACTTGAATATTATTCATATACTATCATAAGTAAGGTTAGTATTCATTAGGTTATATCACTATTCATAAGGGTATGTTACTATTCATAAGGGTAGGTTACTATTCACCAAAAATTAAGTTTTTCTTATTGGACTCTAAATAACTTACTGATCGTAACTGTGTATGTCAGATTTTTAAAATTCACATCACATAAGTGACAAAATTATGTTTTAAGGGTCACATAGCAATTAGTAGTTAATTTTGTTGTGATTTCATGTGATTATGACATATTTATAAGAAAGGGATTTCCTTTTAAAAAAATATTGGGTCGTTACATTCTCCCCTCCTTACAAAAATTTCTCCCTCGAAATTTCATTTTACAATCTAGGCCAAGAACATGTGGGGGTACTTTTCCTTCATTGATTCCTTTGGTTCCCAAGTTGCCTCTTCGTACTTATGGTTTCACCATAGTACCTTGACCAGATGAGTAGTCTTGTTGCGTAAAACTTTGTCTCTATGATCCAAGATTTCCCCTGGCTGCTCCTTATAGGAAAGATCATGCTCCAACTGTACCACTTTTTAAGAGAGTACATGTGAAGGGTCTGGTATGTAATTTCTTAAGAGGGATACATGAAAGATATCATGTACTTTCGACAAGGTAGGTGGAAGTGCCAATCGATAGGCCACAGCTCCGACTCGATCAAGGATCTCAAAGGGGAAAATATACCTGGGACTTAGCTTTCCTTTCTTCTCAAACCACATGAACTTCTTCCATGGAGATATGCATAGAAATACCATGTCTCCAACTTTGAACTCAAGGTCTCATCAACGGTTATCCTCATAACTCTTTTGTCGACTTTGGGCTGCCTTGATATGCTGCTGACTGGTTTTCACCTTCTCCACCATTTCTTCAACCAATTCAG
Organism: Viscum album; assembly: GCA_963277665.1. Classification (NCBI taxonomy): domain Eukaryota; kingdom Viridiplantae; phylum Streptophyta; class Magnoliopsida; order Santalales; family Viscaceae; genus Viscum; species Viscum album. Next base: position 20,094,117 of record OY728125.1, read on the forward strand.
GTTCTAGCAGCTTTCGGTCACCAACTTCATCCCAACACACTAGTGTTATACACCTTTTCCCATAAAGGGCTTCATATGGATCCATTCAGATGCTCGAGTGGAAACTATTGTTGTAGGAGAATTCAACCAGTGGAAGATATTGGTCCCATCCTCCTTTGAATTCCATAGAACATGCTCTCAACATGTCTTCCAGTGTCTGAATAGTCCTCTCAGATTAGCCATCAGTTTGAGGATGATAGGCCATACTGAAGTTCAGTTTAGTGCTTAAAGCATGTTGGAGACTTTTCCAGAACTTCGAGGTGAATCTAGGATCATGGTCTGATACAATAGAGAGTGGTACTCCATGAAGCCTTATCACTTCTTTGATGTAAATATGTGCAAGTTGATCCAATGAGAAGTCCTATCAGATCGTGATGAAGTGAGCTGTCTTTGTAAGACAATCCACAATGACCCATATAGCATTGTTTCCTCTAGATGTCCTTGGGATTACGGTGACAAAGTCCATGGTAATGTTCTCCCAATTTCATGATGGTATGGGTAGTGGTTGCATCATCCCCTAAGACTTTCACCTCTCAGCCTTCACTTGTTGACATACCAGGCACTTTGATGTATATTCCACAATCTCCCTTTTCATATTGTCCCACCAAAAGTTTTCTCGGAGATCTTGATACATCTTTTTGCTACTAGAATGTATAGAGAAATTAGAGCTATGAGCATCATCCAATAGTTCTCTCTTTATCTCAAGAATAGTGGGAACACAAATCCACTTTTGGAATTTCAAAATACCACCTTCATATGTGAATTCAGTCAACTTCCCATCATTTATAGCTTTAATTTTCTTTTGAAACTCCTCATCATCAGCCTGAGAACTTTTTATTCTCTCTAGTAAAAAAGGTTAGGCAACCATTTGAAAAAGTAGTGATGTGCTACCTTCATTTATAATTCCCAAATCCATCTTTACTAGATCCATGAACATAGGATCCCTTTCAACTATCATCTTGTTCAGAATTCCATGGTCCTTTCTACTCAAAGCGTCGGCCACCTTATTTTCCTTCCTCAGGTGGTAGTGTATTGTGCAATCAAAATCTTTGAGTAGCTCAATCCACCTCCTTTGTCCCGTGTTGAGTTCTCTCTGTGAGAATATATATTTCAAACTCTTATGATTTATATACATCTCATATTTTTCTCCATGGAGGTAATCTATCCAAATATTCAGAGCAAATATTACCGTTGCTAACTCAAGATCATGAGTTGGATAGTTTTTTTCATGAATTTTTAGATGCCTAGATGCATAGGCAATCACTAGATCATTATGCATAAGGACACAACCAAGTCCTTTCTTTGATGCATCACTATAGATCACAAACTCATCATTCCACGATGGTAGGGTTAGGATCGGAGCATTCACTAACCTCCTCTTCAATTATTCAAAAAATTCTTCACATTCCTTTGTCCATACGAACTTAACTCCTTTTCATGTGATCTTGGTCATTGGGTTGGCTAAACAGGTGAAGTTCTGAATGAAACGTCGATAATAACTTGCTAAACCAATAAAACTATGTACCTCAGTTACATTCATTGGAGTAGGTCATTCTTTCACAGCCTTTGACTTCGTAGTATCTCCAAATATTCCATCCTTAGAGACAATGTGGCCCAGAAAGGAAACTGATTGGAGCTAGAAATCACACTTGCTAAACTTTCCATATAATGTATTTCTTCTAAGGGTCTTCAGAATAGTGCGCAAGTGATTTTCATGTTCTTCATGGCTTTTAGAGTATACCAGGATATCATCAATAAACACCACTACAAAGTCATCAAGATATTACTTGAATACTCTATTCATGATATCCATGAGAACATATGGTGCATTAGTTAGTCCAAAAGGCATTACTGTAAACTTATAATGCCCGTACCAGGTTCGAAATGCTGTTTTTGGAATGTATTCTTTCTTTACAAGCAACAGATGATATCCAGATCATAGATCAATCTTTGAAAAATATTGGGCTCCATGAAGTTGATCAAATAAATCATCAATTCGTGGCAGATGATACTTATTCTTTATTTTAATAGCATTGATTTCCCTATAATCAATGCATAGCCTCATGGATCCATCTTTCTTCTTGACAAAGAGGACAGAGGCTCCCCATGGAGAAACACTAGGTCAAATAAATCCTTTATCACGCAATTCCTATAGTTTCTTATTTAGTTACACTAACTCCATAGTGGCCATTCTATAAGGGGTCTTTGATATGGGCCTTGGACTAGGAATTAAGTCAATGAGAAACTCAATTTATTTCTCTAAAGGATTTCCAGGAAAATCTTATGGAAATACATCAATATATTCTTACACAATAGGTACATCTTCTATTCGAACATTATTTTCTTCACCCATAGTTATTTCATTCTCTTCCTCCCTGAAAATTGAATTTAGTTGAGCTACTGGGGGATGGATCTAGATGATAATCAAATGGAGAGGTTTCTTCTCTAAAGATAAGGAATTCTACACCCTTCTAAAATCTTGTAACTTCATTCCTCTTGCAATAGATCTTCGCATCATAAATTGATAGTCAATCCATACTGAGAATTATATCATAGTCAACCATTGGTATGATGATAAGGTTAGCAACTAAAGCACGTTTATGTGTCATGAGGGGGACTAATTGACATGCCTTTGTTGCAATGATACATCCACTAGGAGTTTTGACTGATAACTCATTTATTAAATTAAATTGGATATATCTAATTTTCTTGGAAAACTGGGAAGATAAAAATGAATGCAACAATCCAGAATCAAATAAAGTATTGGCTAAATTTGAGGAAACGATTAAAGTACCTACCACCACATCATTAGGAACTTCAATATCAGCAGTTGTGATCGCATAAGCTTGTCCCTGCTCCCTTGGACTTTTTTGTGGAATGTTTCCTTGATGCTTTGGACAATCATTAGCATAGTGTCCCATCTTCCGACAGTTATAGCATTGAACATCATTAGAATCTTTCTTTCCCTTACAATCACCAGCAAGATGGCCTTTATGACCACATGTATAGCATACTTCTTTTCCCTTTAAGCACACACCAGGGTGTTTCCTTCCACAATTATCACAGGGTGGAAATTCAAATCTCCCCTTCTTCCCTGTTTCCTTATTTCCTTTCCCAGAGTTTTCACCATCCCTCTTCTTTTCTTACTTTCCCTTAAAGTCATAATACTTAGAGAATTCTTTTTCTGTCTTGATAACACAAGAAAATATATCCTAATATGATGAAAAACTTTGGGATACCAGTTCCCATCGGAGGAATGAATTTAGGCCATCAAAGAATCGATCAATTTTTCTCCTTGGATTTCGTATATAGTCCATAACATGTCTTTCTAACCTTGTGAAGTTGGATTCATACTTGGAAACATTTTCATCCTCCTTCTGCCACAGATTCAAGAATTGTCTCTCCATATCTTCTCACTGCTCACGAGGGAAATATTTTTCTAAGAAGATTTCCTTAAAATCCCTCCATTACATCTCTTCCATTTCTTCCTCCTCCTTTGTGGTTTGGATTAATGACCACCACTGATCTGTATCTGTTAAGGGAATGCTTCCATTTACTACCGCATATCCACGACACAACTGGCCGAGTATAGGAGAAGAGGAAAATACCATGTAGGGATTTTCCTATGTTTCAACCTAGGTCGGAACTACACGAACAAGTTATGTTTTCAAGAGGCTGCTTTGGAGGGAAACCTTTGTGCGGATTACATGTACCAACTCCTCAGTTTTACCCTATACAAAAACATCTACGACTTGGATGTTCTCAGTCGAGACTTAGTACGGCGAGTTCTTCGTGTGATGGTCCATTCAGACATTTCCAAACATTCTACTGTTCAAGCCTCCCTCTCGAAGCCCGAGTGTTCAATGCAAGAGTTCAACCCCTTCTGTCTGAGATGTGTCTAGATCAGAGAACTAGAGGAGTTGAGCATCAAGTTGGGTTTTCCACTGAATCCACCTAAGGATCCTCCACGATGGGGGATGTGGTAATAACATCAGATAGATTTCTTTTGTGGTTATGGAACGAATTATGAGAACACAATTCTTTGTAGGGGGAATGATGTAGCACCCCAAAACCCGAACCTTATGTATTGATAAGTTATGATTACTTTTTTCTGAATAACTGAACAAAACTTGTTTCTATTGATAAGGTAATAATATGGTTTTAATTTATATTAGAATGCAACCAAGTAAAACACAAAAGTGGATACAAGAATTTTCATTTAAATAAAAGCATCGTAGCATTTACAATACACAGAGATCAAAAGAGTAATCATGATAACCAAAAATACCTATTAAGAACCACACCAGAATTATAGGGAGACAACTTAAAACAACAAGAACCCCAAGGAAATAATATGGGTCCTTGGAATTTTCCATAATACACATAAGAATGGATGAAGACACCGCGACCACACTAAGCACCAATGGTATGACGTGAACCATATTATTCAATCAACTTGAGTTTTAGGACACCCTAAGTCTTGGATTTATAAGACACTAATGTGACTGTTACCTTGGGAAACCATGGAACTCTAACGACTATAAATATAGCTATTGGCCTCATTGGAAAATTAATTGAAAACTTATAAGGATATTCTAGTCCACCATGTAATTAGGTTATAAATTAAAAAATTATAAAACTACTCCTAACCATGAACTTTAAAAGGGCATAGAGGAATTATTTGAATTATACGTTGGTGTTTTTGAAATGTAATAAGGAATTCAAAACATGTTTCAATTAATGAAAATATATTGTAAATATTTTCATTCAGTGTTTTTATGTTATGTTTAATTTCTTTTAATTAAACTATATTCTTGATTAACTTAGTTATGACTACTATTAGTACAAAAGATTTTACGTGGTTATACCAAATTTAAATTCATGTTAAAGCTTTGGTGCTATAAATAGCTCTAGAAATATTATTAGACAAGGTATAGTTAGGGGTTCAGTAATCCTTCCCCAGGCTTAAATAAAAAGTCTTGTTTGAAAAAGGAAAATTCTATAGAGAATTATTTACCTTAAGACTTCATATATATATATATATATATATATATATATATATTCTCTTAAGGTTACGTTTTTGTAAAAAATAGGGCCCGCTAGGGCCAGCCCTTTTGGCAGGGCCGAGGGAGGCATCTCACGCTGGTTGGCTGAGCCTAGCCCTCAGCCCCAGCTCGGGCGAGCCCGAGCTCAGGAAAAGGTCTCCCGAGAGGTGCGCAGAAGCATGAGAGCGAGCACACGAGCGTGAAACATGTGCGCAAGGCCACGATGAGCATGGGTAGGCCGAAGCCTACAAGGGGGGGGGGGGGAGCGGGAGCCCATGTGTAAGGCCCCCTATGTGTGTGTTGTGTGATTTCTGAAGGTGGCATCAGAGGCTTAGGCTTATAAGAAAGTCGCGTGCACCTCCCCGTTTCGATGTGGGAAGCATTTTTTGGGGTGAAATGAAATCATGGCCGTCAGATCACATATCACGCAATCTAGGCTGATGATTCACTGCGTTTATCTCGGGCCATCTGATCAACTCAGATCTAATCTGAGTCGCTCATTCTTTTTAAGAACCCGCGGATGTGCCCCCGCCCTTGGATCAAAGAAAATCATGATCTGGACCGTCCGTTTTTCTCCCGATTTATTCCAGCGGAGATGTATTCTTTCTCCTGCAGCGTGCTATACACCGATACCCTACTTACCTTTTGCACCATTTGTCTTCACTCTTATAGCTATCGGACCCTCCACTCACACGGTTTCCACAGAGACCTTTCACCCTATTATTTTTTACAAGTCATGTTGGCCTCAGACCCCTCTCATCTTACATTAAAATAATCACCATAGGTATAGTATATACAACTACACAAGGAATCCGAAGAACCCTCTCGGTTCATTGTATACAAGTCTCTAGCGGACCTCAACGAGTCCTCTGGAATTTCTAGCACCTTCTCGAGCTCCACCTCCTCTTCCTCCTCAAGCTAAGGTAAGAGATTAGCCTTTGTCTTGCTTTCGGTTTTAAGTTGTATGAATATATATATATATATATACTTGTAAGAAAATATACATCATCATATGGTTAGAAATTAATTCTTTACAGTTGCAGGATCTTGAGTTACAATATATTAATAACCCTAAGCATGGATATCCCATGCAAATTTATTCATTTTGTTTCTTTTTCCTTAAACACATATACAATTATATACATATATGTGTGTTTATGAAAGTATTTAGGAACAATATACATATCCCTCAGAATTTCATAGAGTTCACACACCCTGGTTAAAGATTCTTAAACTTGAGTTTCAAGTTAATGAAGGACTAATGCATGGAGTCACTTTGTGTGGGAAAATTTTATATCTAATAATTTTTTTTCTTATAATTATGGATACACATAATATAAATGAGGTATTTTTAAAACAATTCAATAATTTTACCATAATGAATAAGTCCATGTTTTTTTGATAAATTTACATGTGACAAACTAACTTAGAATGAGAACCTTACGTATACTTGATATGTATAATCGGGTATGTGGGTAAGTGTGTGTGAATTCCAACTTCAATCCCCTTTTGTATTTATAAATTTCTATGGTTTTCAAAGAAATTACTAAAAATGCATATTCAAATGTTTTTGGATTGACTTAAACACTACTTTTTTTGTACACGGCCTGCTGAATGAATGTTTTACACTACGTGAAACCCTAAACATGGTTTTTCAAATTCTTTCTTTTAATATGCTTAATTCATGAACATAGATATTGGAATCTTGTGACTTCATTTACATATGTTCTCATTAATCTTCACTCTTTATAGAAAATGATAATGTTTAAGTTTGAGTTTTATACTTTTGAGTTTTAACATTTAATGTAGTAACAAAAGCTTATTTATAACAAATGTTTGAGATAATGTGATTTTAGTACCCCGCATGAAATGTTAAGTTTACCTATTTATTTATTATGTTGAGTTTACCTCTTAATTTATTATGTTAAGTCTACCTCTCTATTTAATTGTGAATGTTCTTGATTAATATGGTTCTAGACTTTGTCATTTTATGTGATCAAGTTTGTATTCATTTTGTGTTAATTGACATCACAAGTATTGTTAAATTATGTACCAATTAATGACTTGACCACATAATTCATAGTCTTGTGCCAGACTCACTACATATTCATAAATGTGAGTCATGTTTGAAAAATAAAAATTCTATAGAGCATTATTTACCTTAAGACTTTATATACATATATTCTCTTAAGGTTATGTTTTTGTAAAAATTTGGGCCCGCTAGGGCCATCCCTTATGGCTGGGCCGAGGGAGGTAGCTCGCACTGGGTGGCTGAGCCTAGCCCTCATCCCAAGCCTGGTCTAGCCTGAGCTCGGGCAAAGGTCTCCTGAGAGGTGCACAGGAGCATGAGAGAGAGCACACGAGCACGCAGCGCAGGCGTAAGGCTGTTGTGGGCATGGGTAGGTAGAAGCCAGCGGGGGGGGGGGAGCAGGAGCCCATGTGTAAGGCCTCCTATGTGTGTGTTGTGTGATTTATGAAGGTGGAATCAGAGGCTTAGGCTTATAAGGAAGCTGCGCACACCTCCCCATTTCGATGTGGGAAGTGTTTTTTAGGGTGAAATGAAACCATGGCCGTCGGATCACGTATCGCGCGATCTGGGCTGGCGATTCACCGCGTTTATCTCGAGCTGTCCGATCAACTTAGAGTTAATCTGAGCCGCTCATTCTTTTTAACAACCCACGGACGTGCCCCAGCCCTTGGATCAAGGACAATCATGATCTAGACCGTCCGTTTTGCTCCCGATTTATTCCAGCGACGCTGTCTTCTTCCTCCCACAGCATGCTATACAACAGTACCCTACTTACCTTTTGCACTATTTTTCTTCACTCTTATAGCCGGCGGACCCTCCACTCACACGGTTTCCACGAAGACCTTTTACCCTATTATTTTTTACAAGTCAAGTTGGCCTCGGATCCCTCTCATCTTACATTAAAATAATCATCATAAGTATAGTATATACAACTACACAAGGTATCTGAAGAACCCTCTCGATTCATTGTACACAAGTCTCCAGCGGACCTCAATGAGTCCTCCGGAATTTCCAGCGCCTTCCCAAGCTCCACCTCCTCTTCCTCCTCAAGCTAAGGTAAGGGATTAGCCTTTGTCTTGATTTCAGTTTTAAGTTGTATGAATATATATATATATATATATATATATATACTTTTAAAACAATATACATCATCATATAGTTAGAAATTAATTCTTTAAAGTTGCAGGATCTTGATTTACAATGTATTAATAACCCTAAGCATGGATATCCCATGCAAATTTATTCATTTTGTTTCTTTTTCCTTAAACACATATATAGTTATATACATATACGTGTGTTTATGAAAATATTTTGGAATAATATACATAGCCCTCAGAATTGCATAGAGTTCACATGCCCAGGTTAAATATTCCTAAACTTGAGTTTCATGTTAAAGAAAGACTAATGCATGGATTCACTTTGTGTGGGAAAATTTTATATCTAATCATTTATGTTCTTATAAGTATGGATACACATAATATAAATGAGGTATTTTTAAAACAATTCAATAATTGTACCCTAATGATTAAGTCCATGTTTTTTTACAAACTAACTTAGAAGTGACAAACTAATTATAAGTGACAAACTAACTTAGGGTACCCTAATTGTACCCTAATTGTACCCTAATGATAAATTTACAAGTGAAAAACTAATTTAGAATGAGAACCTTGCGTATACTTGATATGTATAATCGGGTATGTGGGTACGTGTGTGTGAATTCCAACTTCAATCCCCTTTTGTATTTATAAATTTCTATGGTTTGTGAAGAAAGTACTAAACATGCATATTCAAATGTTTTTTTATTGACTTAAACAATAATTTTTTTGTACACGTCCCGTTGAATGATTTTTTTACGCTACGTGAAACCCTAAACATGGTTTTCCAAATGCTTTCTTTTAATATGCTTAGTTCATGAACATAAATATTGGAATCATGTGACTTCATTTTCATATGTTATCATTACTATTCACTCTTTATAGAAAATAATAATGTTTAATGTTGTGTTTTATAGTTTTGAGTTTAAACATTTAATGTAGTAACAAAAGCTTATTTATAACAAATGTTTGAGAAAATGTGAGTATAGTACCCTGCATGAAATGTTTTGTTTACCTCTTTATATATTATGTTGAGTTTACCTCTTTATTTATTATGTCAAGTCTACCTCTCTATTTAATTGTGAATGTTCTTGATTAATATGGTTCTAGACTTTGTCATTTTATGTGATCAAGTTTGTATTACTTTTGTGTTAATTGACATCACAAGTACAGTTAACTTATGTACCAATTAATGACTTGACCACATAATTCATAGTCTTGTTCCAGACTCACTAAATATGCATAAATGTGAATGATTTTAATATTAAACTTGTATTCCCTTTCCTGAGTTTATGGATTTAATTATTCAAGGTGGCGTGGGACTCCTTGAATAAAATGAAAGGTGAAATAAGAAACCAAGAAATTTATACAATTGGTTTGATATATGAAAATTAATTTAAATAAATCAAAGTTGGATATGCAATTTGATTTAGAGGTATGAGGAATGCATTGGACTTATTATGTGACAGGTGGGGCCCGCTATAGCCTCTCGATGCATTGGTAGGTCTCATGAGACAACTAGTAGCAGAATTGACTGAGGCCTTTTCCAAATATGAGTTATGGATTTTGGCCGAGGCCTTAATCATTAGATGTCCTGGCACATGGACTTGACACAGTCTGACATATGCATTTTCCTCATTATGAATATGTAATTTAATTAACCAAAGAAATATTCAACTAGTAGAATATTTCAGGTTAAAGAGATTATGATTATAAGAATCAGCGGAAGTATAAGTATGGAATATTAAGTATGAAATTTTCAGAGATTTTATGGCCAGTATTTGTTTCACAATAGTAGAGGATGAAATTGAGTTATTATTCTAAGCGCAACTCTAATCATGCATTACACTTAGTATTAATTTTCTACTTTCATTTCAACATGAAATGTATTTTACTTATAATTCTGAATGAGCATTACCATAATTGAATGTGCACTTATATTCCTTATCCAATTGACATGGTATGTTAAATGTGTTACATCAATTTTAAGAAAATGTTTTATGGAAAGTTTTAAGGAATGTTTTCAAAAGTTATATTGGTTTATTTTAAAAACCCCTTACTAGGCATTCGTATGATCACCCTATGTTTTTGAAATAAATTTTTTAGGTATCGGTTTTAGTAGACGAAAAATGTCAGAAGTAGCTGGTTTCTCAGAACCCGAACCGAATTTGATCCCCTGTATGGCACCAGATCTAGGTATTCAGGAGGAGGGGCATGACAGTTGGTATTAGAGGATTCAGTTTGGATAACTATGGAAAACCAGAACTGAATAATGAAAATTTACTTAATCAATACTAAGAACGATGTTTTCTTAATTTCAGATGGAAAATGGGGGTACTAACCTTTTGTCTCTTCCCAAGGAGGCTTTGGAAAACATAATTTCCATAGCTAGCCATGAAAATTTTATAAACTATGCCCATATCCTTATGTCATGCAAACATCTCTATGACATATCCAATTCTCCCCGAGTACTTCAACTCCACCAAAAAGTGGGTCTGGATTACTTCTTTATGACACAAGCCCAGTTTCCATCCTATGTAGGATAGTGAAAATACTACAAGGGAATTTTTAGATGCTTCATCGCAGCGGAAGGATTCCCATCCCTCACTTCCTTCCAAGAAGCTGCAGCAGCGGGAGACCACCACGTGGCATATATGTATCAATTCCAGTCTTATGGCCATCTTGGTCAGGTAATGGACTTTGACATCCTTGAATACAAAGCCTCTCGTTCTATGTATAGACAACAAGTACATGTAGACTTCCCTCAGTTGTACACCCCACATGTCAGACTCTGGAGACAACACAAATGCTCCCACGATATCGAACCAGATTTCTCGGGTTGCATATGGTTCAGTAAAATTGAAAGTTTTGAATTAGTTTTGGGGATTTGTGTATTAGGTATCTGAGAAAACCATTAGCCTTGTTTTATTTTATGTACCAATAGTTATATAAGAACATAACTTGCTGTCTCTTTTTTTTTGTTATTTTTTCATCGGTTATACTTTTGAATGAGTATCACTAAGTGAAGATGAAAGGACAAACCCATATGTTATCTCTTCCTGTTGAGGTATTGGAGATTATTGCGATAAAAACCTGTGAAGAGGAGTACCTACCTCTCGCAAACTTGTGAAAGACGTGCAAACAACTATATGAAGTGAAAAATAGTCCGGACATTCTCCGCACCCGTCAAGGGAATGCTTCCATTTACTACCGCATAGCCATGGAACAATTGGCCGAGTATAGGCGAAGATGAAAATACCATGAAGGGCTTTTCCTATGTTTCACCCTAGGTCAGAACTATATGGCCAAATTATGTTTTCAAGAGGCTTCTTTGGAGGGAAACCTTTGTACGGCCTACATGTACCAATTCCTCGGTTTTAGCCTGTACAAAAACATCTACGACATGGATATTCTCAGTCGAGACATAGTACAGTGAGTTCTTCGTGTGGTGGTCCATTCTGAAATTTCCAAACTTTCTACCGTTTGAGCCTCCCTCTGGAAGCCCGAGTGTTCGATGCAAGAGTTCAACCCCTTCTGTCTGAGGTGTGTCTGGATCAGAGAACTAGAGGAGTTGAGCATCAATTTGGGTTTCCCACTGAACGCACCCGAGGATCCTTTACGACGGGGGATGTGGTAAGAACATTAGAGAGCTTTCTTTTGTGGTTATGGAACGAATTTCAAGGATGCAATTCGTCATAGGGGGAATGATGTAGCACCCCAACACCTGAACCATATGTGTTGATAAGTTATGATTACTTTTTTTTGAATAACTGAACAAAACTTGTTTCTCATGAGAAGGTAATAATTTTATTTTAATTTACATTAGAATGCAACCGAGTAAAACACACAAGAGGATATAAGATTTTTCATTTAAATAAAAGCATCGTAGCGTTTACAATACACCGAGATCAAAAGAGTAATCATGATAACCAAAAATACCTATTAAGAATCCCATCATAATTATAGGGAGACAACTTAAAACAATGAGAACCCCAAGGAAATAATATGGGTCCTTAGAATTTTCCATAATGAACATAAGAAAGGATGAAGCCACCGCGGCCACACTAAGCACCAATGGTATGACGTGAACCATCTTCTTCAATCAAATTGAGTTTTACGACACCCTAAGTCTTCAATTTATAAGACACTAATGTGACCGTTGCCTTGGGAAACCATGGAACTCTAAAGACTATATAGCCGTTGGCCCCATTGAAAAATTAATTGAAAACTTATAAGTATATTCTAGTCCACCATGTAATTAGGTTATAAATTGAAAAATTATAAAATTACTCCTAACCATTAACTTTAAAAGGGCATAGAGGAATGCTTTGGATTATACGTTGGTGTTTTTGAAATGTAATAAGGAATTCAAAACATGTTGCAATTAATGAAAATATATTGTAAAGATTTTCATTCAGTGTTTTTAAGTTACATTTAATTTCTTTTAATTAAACTATATTTTTGATTAACTTAGTTTTGACTACTGTTAGTACAAAATATTTTATGTGGTTATACAGAATTTCAATTCACGTTAAAGCTTTGGTGCAATAAATAGCTCTAGAAATATTATTAGACAAGGTATAGTTAGGTGTTCTGTAATCCTTCCTCAAGCTTAAATAAAAAGTCATGTTTAAAAAAGAAAAATTCTATAGAGAATTATTTACCTTAAGACTTTATATATATATATTCTCTTAAGGTTAAGTTTTTGTAAAAATTTGGGCCCACTAGGGCCAGCCCTTATGGCTGGGCCGAGGGAGGCAGCTCACGTTGGGTGGCTGAGCCTAGCCCTTAGCTCAAGCCTGGGCCAGCCTGAGCTTGGGTAAAGGTCTCCCGAGAGGCGCGCAGGAGCATGAGAGCAAGCACACAAGCACGCAGCGTGGGTGCAAGGCCGCAGTGAGCATGGGTAGGCTGAAGCCTACGGGGGGGGGGGGGGGGAGAGCCCGTGTGGAAGGCCCCCTATGTGTGTGTTGTGTGATTTATGAAGGTGGCATCAGAGGCTTAGGCTTATAATGAAGCCACGTGCACCTCCCCGTTTCGATGTGGGAAGCATTTTTTCGGGAGAAATTAAATCATGGCCATCGGATCACGTATTGCACGATCTGGGCCGATGATTCACCGTGTTTATCTCGGGTTGTCCGATCAATTCAGAGTTAATCTGAGTCACTCATTCTTTTTAAAAACCCATGGACGTGCCCCATCCCTTGGATCAAGGACAGTCACGATCTGGACCGTCCGTTTTTCTCCCGATTTATTCTAGCGGTGCTGTCTTCTTCCTCCCGCGGTGTTCTATACACCAATACCCTATTTACCTTTTGCACCATTTTTCTTCACTCTTATTGCCGTCAGACCCTCCACTCACACGGTTTCCAGGGAGAACTTTCACCCTATTATTTATTACATGTCAAGTTGGCCTCAGATCCCTCTCATCTTACATTAAAATAATCACCATAGGTATAGTATATACAACGACACAAGGCATCCGAAGAACCCTCTCAGTTCATTGTACACAAGTCTCCAGCGGACCACAACAAGTCCTCCAGAATTTCCAGCACCTTCCCGAGCTCCACCTCCTCTTCCTCCTCAAGATAAGGTAAGGGATTAGACTTTGTCTTTATTTCAGTTTTAAGTTGTATGAATATATATAAATATATATATACTTGTAAAACAATATACATCATCATGTGGTTATAAATTAATTCTTTAAATTTGCAGTATCTTGAGTTATAATGTATTAATAACCCTAAGCATGGATATCCCACACAAATTTATTTATTTTGTTTCTTTTTTCCTTAAACACATATACGGTTATATACAAATACGTGTGTTTATGAAAATATGTTGGAATAATATACATAGCCCTCAGAATTGCATAGAGTTCACATGCCCAAGTTAAATATTCATAAACTTGAGTTTCAAGTTAATGAAGGACTAATGCATGGAGTCACTTTGTGTAGGAAAATTTTATATCTAATTATTTATGTTCTTATAAGTATGGATACACATAATATAAATGAGGTCTTTTTAAAACAATTCAATAATTGTACCCTAATGATTGATTCCATGATATATTTTGATAAATTTAGAAGTGAGAAACTAACTTAGAATGAGAACCTTGCATATACTTGATATGCATAATCGGGTATGTGGGTACGTGTGTGTGAATGCCTACTTCAATCCCCTTTTGTATTTATAAATTTCTATGGTTTGCGAAGAAAGTACTAAACATGCATATTCAAATATTTTTGGATTGAATTAAACACTACTTTTTTTTGTACACAGCCCGTTGAATGAATGTTTTACGCTACGTGAAACCCTAAACATGGTTTTACAAATGATTTATTTTAATATTCTTAGTTCATGAACATAGATATTGGAAGATTGCGACTCCATTTTCATATGTTCTCATTACTATTTACTCTTTATAGAAAATGATAATGTTTAAGGTTGAGTTTTATACTTTTGAGTTTTAACATTTAAAGTAGTAACCAAATCTTATTTATAAAAAAGGTTTGAGATAATGTGAGTTTAGTACCCCACATGAAATGTTAAGTTTACCTCTTTATTTATTATGTTGATTTTACCTCTTTATTTATTATGTTAACTCTACCTCTCTATTTAATCGTGAATTTTCTTGATTGATATGGTTCTAGAGTTTGTCATTTTATGTGATCAAGTTTGTATTCCTTTTGTGTTAATTGACATCACAAGTACTGTTAACTTATGTACCAATTAATGACTTGATCACATAATTCATAGTTTTTTTCCAGACTCACTACATATGCATAAATGTGAATGATTGTAATATTAAACTTTTATGCCCTTTCCTGAGTTTATGGATTTAATTATTCAAGGTGGTGTGAGACTCCTTGAATAAAATGAAAGGTGAAATAAGAAATCAAGAAATTTGTACAATTTGTTTGATATATGATAAGTAATTTAAATAAATCCAAGTGGGACGTGCACTCTGATTTAGAGGTATGAAGAATGCATTGGACTTATTATGTGACGGGTGGGGCCCACTATAGCCCCTCGATGCATCGGTAGGTCTCATGAGACAACTAGTAGAAGAATTGGATGAGGCCTTTTCCAAATACGAGTTATGGATTTTGGTCGAGGCCTTAATAATTAGTCATCTTGGCACGAGGCCTTGACACAGTCCGACATATGCATTTTCCTCATTATGAATATGTAATTTAATTAACCAAAGAAATATTCGACTAGTAGAATATTTCAGGTTAAAGAGATTATGATTATAATAATCAGCGAAAGTATAAGTATGACATATTAAGTATGCAATTTTCATAGATTTTATGGCCAGTGTATGTTTCACAATAGTAGAGGATGAAATTGAGTTATTATTCTAAGTGCAGCTCTGATCATGCATTACACTTATTATTAATTTTCTACATTCATTTCAACATGAAATGTCTTTTACTTATAATTCTGAATGAGAATTACCATAATTTAATTATGATAATGTTAGTATGTTTTTTGTGCACTTATATTCCTTAGTCAATTGACATGGTATGTTAAATGTGTTACATCACTTTTAAGAAAATGTTTTATGGAAAGTTTTAAGGAATGTTTTCAAAAGTTATATTGGTTTATTTTAAAAACCCCTTACTGGGCATTCACATGCTCACCCTATGTGTTTGAAATAAATTTTTCAGGTATCAGTTTTAGCAGATGAAAAATGTTAGAAGTAGCCGGTTTCTCAGAACCTGATCTGAATTTGATCTCCTGTATGGCACCGACTCTGGGTACTCGGGAGGTGGGGGAAACCAAGAACGATAAAACAAGAAGACTTATCATATGTGTAATTAGGACTAGGAAGACATATTTTTACACAAATATATACACATATATATATAGCTTATATATACATAAATGTTTTCAAAAAAAAACAAACGAAAATAATAAAATTCCTTTACTTGATAGAGGAAACCGAAAGGAAAAGGGTAAACTGTTGCTTGCATAATAACATGTACCCAAGGAAGTGGTATGACTCTGTGTTCTATCCACATGAAGGAGGAGTTCTCCCAAGTTTCTATTTATAAAAAAAACGCAGGTTCCTTATGCGTGGGTTATTTGTATTATTTGTTTGTTTTTTTAATTCAAAACTAAATAAAGACTCATATCCACCGTTTATTCATTACACAATATTTGTATATTATATTTATCAATTTTTAACTTGTATGGGTCGTTTCTTTATTCATCAATCAATCACGGTTCAACAATTTTTCCACAAGTCACCATTAATTTCCATTCCTCTATAAATTATTGTTATAATTGTATATCATTTTATTATTATTTTGACTCGTTTCACCCTTTTTAAAACATTACGTGAATTTTATTTATTTTTAAATAATTGGTTTTAGAATTTTGTATAGATATATATTTATATATTTTAGTTTTTTAATATATATATATATAAAGTGTGTGTCTTATTAATAAAGTAACACATATTAAATATATATTTATAATTATGTAATTTATATTTTAATAAATAGTTTTTTCTTATTTTTTTTTGTTATTTTATTATTAAATTTCGTTTTTATCTACTCTCACATTCTCTCTCTCTTCATACACGTTTTCTCACTTTAGTTTGCATCTCACGCATATCTTTTTTTTAGTTTCATTTTGTATTATCATTTTTTTATTTATCATTAATGTTTTGTGTTTTTTTCCACACACTTTATCTCTCTCACGTTTTATATATTGATCATTGACTTTTATCCATCTTTTTTTCAAACCCATCATTACTATTATATTATAATTTTTTATATTAATAGGTTATTATATTATCATCATGGTTTTCCATGAATAATTAATACATTATGATATTACTTCATTCATTTTAAAAAAAAGTGATGTTCCATTAAAAAAAAGTGGCGCTTATATATATATATATCTATAAAAGTTTTTTAAATGTTTTAACCTTTTTTTAATATGTTCAAATCATTTAACTTTAATATATATATATATATATATTCAGTTTTTAATATTAATATAACTATATATATATTTATAATTTCAAACTTTTATAAACAAAATATATTATATTAATAATAATAATTTTCATTAAAAAAATTACCATTTATTATCATAAAAATATTAAACACATGTAAAAAAATATTTAAAAAGAATATACAATGTTCATAATAATAATTTATTAAAAACATTAAATATTAAGGAATACTTTTAAATAAAGAATATCTTTTAATAAAACACAAAATAATGTTTTATAAAAGTCATAATTAAAAATATTTCAGAATAAATATTTAAATAAAATATAAGTACTATTTGAAATATTTGGGGTGTCACATTGTCCCCTCCAAAAAAAATTTGCGTCCCCGCAATTCATTTGTATACACAGGGAAAATAATTTTACACATACGAATTATTAATTTCATTCAAATTTTCCAAAATTATCTAGACCATTCCTCACACCTCTCAAGCTCCAAGACTTATCTAAACTCTGCCCAAACATCCTCCCTAGCCTCTCTTCCACATTCAAGAGCTTCTGGTCTCATCAAAAGACCAATCCTAGCTTTCTTAAGGAGGATCTCAAGAGGAGGATTTAAGAAGTAATTTCTCTCCCTTTTCTCCTTTAATTCCCTTTCAATTTCAAGTTATTTTCTTATTATATCCCCACCTATCTTTGTTTGAATGGTATGGTAACTCGATTATCATGAATATACTGGAATGTTATGATAATAATGTGATATTATACCATCCAACCCCCTTTCCCTCTTCCTTTTATTTTATTAAAGAGAATGTTGTTTGTGAGGTGTTGATTTATCACCTTCAAGAACGACATGTTTTCTTCTCCCATTTCTACCTTCAGATCTTGTCATGAAACCATTTTTATGGTTGAACCAGAATATTTTATATGTATTATCTCCTATTTAAAGTTCTGGAACTAATTTATGACCATATTTATAGTGATAAAATAAAACAAGTTCATTATGATCGAAAAATCGCTCAAATTAACCCAAACGATCATCATTTAATTTTTATCTAATGATTCATCAACATGGTATATAATATAATTCATTATAAGAACATTTTAAATTCTGGAATGTCATTAATAACATGTAATATCAGTTCTGAATGTTTACCCATGTTCTACCCGAACTTCAATTTAAGAATACAAGTGAACCACTCAAGAAAACCATAAAAACAAACATTCTCGTACAATGTTTTCTTAAACTCTATAACTCATCCAAAGGCACATAAAATCACTTAATAAAACCATAATGAACCATATTAATGTACACAAGGTTCTGGAATTTCTATTTAATTAATATAATGTCATTATACATGACATTAAAGAGAAGGAAGCGTTCAGATACAAGGTAAGGGGAAATTCTCAAACCCAAATTTCATCCTTCGGGTTCTCCCTCTTTCACTCCATTTTTGATGTGGTTACTCCTTAAAAATCATTTTTTCATCATTGTCTTTCCTTTTCTAGGATATACATGTTCACCACTATTGTTTATGTCAAACAAAATGTTTTCCAAAAGAACTCTTCTTCTAAGAACTCACCTTTTACTTCTCATTCAAGGTTGATGGTTTTTGTATCAAGTATGTTATTCCCTCTTTGTTTTGGGAACCCAAAGTTTATGAATGTGTTCTTATGAGATGAAACTCATTCCTTTCCATGGGTTAGTTAAGTTCATAATTTATTTATGTTCTATGTGGCATGCATGATAATGATAATATTATGATGTGATGGGTGCTTCCGGAATTATATAACGCAATATGAATGTTTGAATGTGACGGGTGTGCCAAGAATTATACAGTGCTCCAATGAATTGGGTAAAGTGATGAATCTCAAACACTTATTATTTTACATGCATCCTTTTCTCTACGCGCAAACACTTCTTTTATGTGCAACAATCATCTTTTATGCGCATCCTTTGCTTTACGCGCAAACAATTCTTTTACGCACAACTCCCCTGCGTACTCCAATTTCATGCGTCATAGCTCGGATACTGTCTTGATCTTCTTCTAATGAGGGGAGGTAACCTCATATTTATAGGAAAAATCGACCTTGCACGAAAAACACTTCTTGAGCACGCAATCCTCTTCGAGCGTGAAAAACACATCTTCCGTGCAACATCGTTTTTCGCGCACTACTCCAATATTTCGCACACCTCATGCCTTTTTCAATTTTCAAGGTTCTGATCTTGAAACACCTCTTGCATGAAAAACTTCATTTCTCTATTTTGCGCACCACTTTCTTTTTCCATGCATAGCTCTAATTTTGCACGCACCTCCCTTTGCTAAAAACACATATCTCCATTTGCCGATTTTCAGGCCAAAAAATTTGACAAACACTGGAAAACGGCGTCACCTTGTATCTGCTCTTTCTGTACCGCCTCTAGATCATCCATTCCTTTGTCGAGGTTCTTATTTCAAACATGGATAGCCACCAATATCTCTTGAACCCGACAAATCACCATGTAAACCCCATTTGTCATCAAATTGGACATCGTGGTCTGTTTTGTCAACAAACACAACATGGATGTCCGCTTTGTCAATAAACATAATTACCTCAAAAAATGATTCAATGATATTTTGAGAGATTTTTTCCCAACAAACACCTGATTTTGTCCAAATTTGAATGATAAAAGGCAGTTATGACTTCATATTTCTTTGATGATTTTATAATTTATTTGATGAAAGAAATCATTTTTTATCTTTTAAGCACGTACTATGTGATCACACTCACAACTGACTGTGCAAGAAATAGAAAAATATTAATTACGTCACATGATCATTTTATCTGTGCATGCTTGTTTATTATTATATGTGATGATGCGTAAAATACACATTTACAAAATAATAAACCATGAAAAATAAAATGAAAACTTGATCATGAGCCGATATTAATGGTTGATATATTGAGTGAATAATGGACCAACTTAGACCCTAGGGATAATACCTTGAGTCGCGTTGCTTACGACACGAGTTGCAACGCCTACCCACCCAATGCGTCAAACTATTGTCCAGTGTGTCGCAATAACTTGACGTGAAGTGCATCACTGCTCATCTTCATCATTATATAAAAAAACTTGCACGGAGGTGAGGGGATATCAGGAGTAAAATACAACTGAGAAAAGTGGGCACACAGACCCTTATACATATAACGAAACAGACGACTCCTAGATCGCCATAAATAAAATAATTATTAAAAACCACCATTTCAATAATTAAATAAATAAATGAAACATGCACCAGACATAAATTGGACGGTCTTTGGCTCATGATCATTCATATACACATTAAGCTCATGTATTAAAATAAAACGCAGAAATAAAATTAAACTTTCATTAAAAATATTCACAAGGGAGTTTTTATAACGCCCAAACCTGTTCCGGGTTGGACAGACCAGCCCAGTCCCGTGCACCTCCATATGGAGTGAAACAAACCTAGTTAGGTTCAACTTGGGTGTTGAAAAGAAGGGAAGAGGGTACCTTCCACTTGGATCTGACCGTGGATCATCCAGCGGCAGTCTGTTGACATCCCAATGGCTGGTATTGGTGGGAGAAACTGATTGGGAAGAGATGGCCGACCGTTGATCGCTTAGATGTTGATGGAAAAGTGGCGTGGTCGGTTGAGATGGTGATGGTCTTCAGACGAGGAAGGCACCACTTTAGGGATCTTGGTTGGAGGGTGATCGAGCAGGGCCATGGCCTGGTTTAAGTAGGAGACAACCGACACTGACCTCAAGATCTGGAGCAGTGGCTAGGATTTGGTCAGGCGAGGGTGGATCGGTCGAGCGGTGGCGACGCGGGGTGCTGATGGTCTCAGGAGGGAGAAGATCCGATGGGTGATGGGTGGCAATGAGTGGCCTAGGAGGTGCACTGCTCCATGGGGAAGCGGTCGGGTAGAGTGCCGACAGGACAACAGGGCGGCGCCGGTTTGGGGGGAGAAGGCGTAGGGTGGACTGGGTCGACTGAGGAAATGGTTGTATATATTTTCTATGATTTTTGCTTTGTTTACGTTGTATATATTTTCTATGATTGCTGTTTCGGTTGTGATTGTTGTGATATCACCCCAAAATGGAAATTTATTAACCACTTATATTTGGATAATGAAATGGTTTCCCCAAGATGGCTTGTGTGATAAGGCCCCTAAAATAAAGTAGAATGTAATAAAATCTCATTTTGTAAATTTGTAAAATGATCTTGATGTGTTGTGATGTGTAGTCGTGCTTATGGGAAAAAGATGTGTGGTTAGGAAATGTGGGGCTTATGGTTTGTTTTGTCTTTCTTTTGGGGCGGTGAGGTGGTTTGTGGGATGTGCTTTTGGGGTGAAGATGTGGTTTGTGGGCTTTGCTTTTGGGGTGGTGAGGTGGTTTTTTGGTCGTGCTTTTGGGGCGGTGAGGTGGTTTGTTGGTCGTGCTTTTGGGGTGGTGAGGTGGTGGTTATTTTGTTACATATTCTTGAGTAGTGATGGAATAAATGATTAATAATAATTGAAATGACATGGGTTGGTTTGGTTAATGGGGTGAAATTATTTAATGAATGATTAAATGATGGTCTGTGTGATTAAATGTAGTTGATGTTAGAAAATGAAAAGAATGACATGATTAAATGAAATTGGTTGGAAACATGAATGTGGCTTGTGGATTGTTGTGTGGTGTTTTTCATTTAGAGGTGGTAGTAAAAGTTATGGTATTTTAATTTGGTTAGTTAGTTTGTGAACCCATTGGTTGAGTTGGAGTGTTTGATACTATATATATATATACCTGTATATTTTTGTGATTTCTATATGCACCCACCCATGTTGAACACTATGTGTCGACACCTAGGCCTGCATATTCACACCATGGGTGTTTTTCCCGATATCCGATGAGAAGTATAGATGGATGGGTACCCATTATTTCCCACTCTCTCTTCTAGGCTAGGTATATATTTGATCACGTTGTCGATCACGTCAAATTAGATGTTTAGTTTTACTAGAATTTTTTTAGTATAGCAGGAAACCTAGGTCGTCTCTCAACGAATCCTTAGATCATTAATTTAAGAAAAAAAATTTTATTATGAAAATAAAAGGGAAATGGGATTTGGAAAACTTGAGGTTTGATGATTTAAGAAGAAAATAGAAAAAGGAAAACGATAAAACAAAGTATAAATGAACAGAATTAATTAAGCGTGATCAACCTGAGGAAATCTCATGTTGCTCATCCTTCACCACTTCAAGAGATAGGGTTATGATCTTTTAATCCATGATTTTGAACACTGATAACTAGTGTGTTACTGAGTTTAAACTAGGATACCTCCTAGGGTTCAGTCGAAAACACAAAATGATTCATCGGATACCGCCGATGATTGGGTAAATTGTGTTCGACTTCATAACCGAAACTCACCAAAGAAACACACGAAGAACTCAATATGCTAGTTAGGTTTGTATGTTATTTATTTATGATACCATGAGATAAATGTACATGGAATTTCTAGTTTTTATTAGAGTTCAATTGACCAATGCGAACCACACAAACACCATAATTGAAAGGGGGAGAAGAAGTAGTGAACAATGTGCGAAACATTGCATAAATGGGTACCCCCAACATGATCATATGATTTGAGAATGACATACCAATACATAACTCAATTAAATAAGAATATAGGATGATGAAAAAAATACATAAAAACCTATAATTAAAAATATTATTCAAATATTACAAACATAAATCTTGAGATTTACATTACGTTCCCCCTGGGTAATCACAAGGCATTTAGAACTTTATAGGAGGAGAGAAAGAAAATTATGATGAAGTAGAACCTCACATGGACTAAATAACTTATAATACTAACTATAGGACTCTATTGGGACTCAAAAATGGTAGAACCTTGCCTCCTGGTCGAACCTACAAATGGGGCGCCCAAGGTGCCAATTTATCGGCAATGTGGGAGGTGGTTTTGGGCACCCTGATTTTGAGAAACTACTTGGACCATGGTTTTGGGTGGATAGAAAGTCTTAAATCACTTTCAAAAAAACTAAAAAGATGTTAAACCATGTGTTTAATATCTCTACCAAATTTTTTCATCATTTGGAGGCCAACAGATTGAGATATGGATGAAATACAACACACCACTTTTGACTTCATGCAGATTTGGTGGCTTTGATAGATCAGTTCGATTGGGCCACTTAATGGACGAATTGGGTTTGGGTGTATTAATATGAGTTGTAAAAAAATTCAATTTTTGAACAAAAAACAAAATCTAATACCATTTGGAAGCACAAAATTTTCATAATATGAAAAATAGTGGATAGGTGTTTGTGGGCTCCCATGCAATTTGGCCCATTTTTCTTTCACTTCATCCTGGGCCCTCAAAATCACCTCCACCTACAATCAAATTATAAAAAAAGTGAAATTACCATTTTTAACAATGATTGAAACAAAATAATTGATTCAAACATGAAGTTAAATTTGTTATAATAATTGGAATTTACAATACAAAATCATTTTAATTCAGTTGTGTAAAGGGTGAAATGAATAGTGAATTGCGGTGCGATCACACCCCCACACCTAAATATTTTCACTCCTAGGAAAAGTCACATTTAAAAAATGACTCATGACGATATTACCAACTTCTTGAATATTTAACATTAAATGAAAATTTGATTCATGAAAGCAATGTGATCAAAGAAAAAATCACATCAAGGAGTTATTCTCAGTGATTGTGAAAAAAAGGTGCCTCATAAATTGTATCAGAATAAAATTCAAAGAGATGCATGATGACAATATGAGCAAGAAATTTAAAATCCAATCATGCCACTAACTCTCCACGTGTGTGTGTTAAAACCATTCCATGGTATTCTTTCCACTTTCTATCTAGTAAATATAGCCTATTTTAACATTAATATGCTTAAATTATTTTGTCCACCGAATCTTCCTTACATAATTTGAAATCAAATTTCCGGACCCACTCACTTAATCATTCATGGAAGTCAAACCTTAATCTCCCAACCTGGATATCCCCATTTTTTGCACATTTCATCACTCCCCTCATTTATTACTATTTTTTTTTCAAAAGTTGAACTTGGGAAAAATCTCACACTCATCACTCAACCCTTGTTTGATCTCCCCATGACACTAATTTTAATAGTTATAACAAGATCAAAGGTTGAGGAAGAGTGTTTTTTGACCTTCCCAAGACACAACCCATATTTTTGTGTTGTTTTTTTTTGTTTTTTTTGGATTTTAGTTATAGTTTTTTTAGGGCGTACAATAGTCGGATAACAAGTACACACACATAGGTGAATCCGGTATAGTAATGAAATAGATCAGATAAGGAAAAAATGTATGTAAAAATCATTTTATGAAGCTGATAAATATTAACCTAACTTATATTTACCTTCTATTAAGTAATACATATTCACAATTCATGGTTTGGTGCAAAAGTGTGTTGAGATATTAAGTGACACAATTTTCCCATAAACTACTCACACAAGGGGTATCAATCATCTCAAAGGTTTCATAGATATACAACCATTTATATCATTAAAAAACAACCAATTTACTCAAAATCACCCCCAATGTTAAATTTATTCCAAAACACACATTTTATTAGTGATTTTTTAAATTTTAAAACAACATGAAATAGATAAATTCCTCATGCATTTTTAATAACTTCCATGTTTAAGAGGACATCATTTTCCATGATAAAGTGGGCATAAAAAATTAATATTCCAATATAAAAGTTAGGGGGGGGATAGGGGAAGTAACAATACTATTCCAAAATCTAAAAAGATAAGAAAGTAGAAAATAAATGAAAATCCTAACAAATTCAGGAATGTACCAACCACCACACCTAGAGTATGCAGTGTCCTCACTGTAATAAAAGAAAATATGGGAAGACAGGATAAAATATGATGGGTTTCATTGGTATGTTTCTTCTTAAAGGTGGATTTCCTCCACCGGGTGCTTCGGAAAATCCTTATAAAAGTGTTTAGGTCTCTGCCAATTGATGGTAATACTTCGACCACTCTACTCATGAAAAACCTATATTTCACCAAAAGGGTAAATGTTAGTAACAATATAAGGACCAAGCCATCGGGAATGAATATTACCTGAGTGAAGATTTATCCTAGAATTTTACATAAGGACCTTATCACCAATATGAAACTTCCATTGATGAATCATCCCATCATGGATAGCCTTTGTCTTCTCTTTATAGATTCTGGAATTCTCATATGCATCACACTGAGTTTCTTCCAAATCCTAAATATGGAACTTTCTATGTTCACTTGCATATGAAAGATTCATATTACATTTCATAATATCCCAAAATGCATGGTGATCTACCTCCAAATAGAGGTAAAAATCCTTTCCAAACACAATCCTGACCGGGGTTTTAAAAGATGTATGATATGCCTAAAGTGCATCATCCAAGCATAAACTCCAATCTTTCCTATTGTATTGTACTATTTTTTCTAAGATTCTCTTAACTTACTGATTTGAGATTTATATTTTTCCCTTAGTTTGGGGATGATATGAAGTGGAGACTTTATGAACAAACCCATACTTACAAAGACATTTTTTCATATTGTCATTGAAAAAATGTGAACCCTAATCACTAATGATGAATCTTGGCAAACCAAACATACTGAAAATCTATGACCTCACAAAATCAACAACCACTTGAGAGTCATCGATCCTGGTAGCCTTTGCTTCCACCCATTTAGAGACATAGTCAAAAACCAATAAGATGTACATAAAGACAAATGAATTTGGAAAAGGAACCATGAAGTAGATGCCCCATGAGTCAAAGATCTCACAAAATAACATGGGCTGTTAAGGAATTTCATTCCTCTTGGAGATATTCCCTGTGAATTGATATCGAGTACATGATTTACAAAATATATGGGAATCTCTATACAATTTTGGCCAATAAAGCCCTGAGTCAAGTACCTTTCGAGCTGTACGTTGAGAGCCAAAGTGCCCCCCACAAGCCAAAGTGTGGTAGAAGGTAAAAATAGAGGTGACCTCATGGTCAGGGACACACCGATGAACATCTTGGTCACAACAAATTTTCCACAAATATGGGTCATCCCAGATGTACCATAAAGAATCATGCTTAAGACTCTAGGATTTTGAAGTTATAAAATCCATGGGGACCATAGAAATTGTTATAAAATTCACAATGTCCGTATACTAGGGGTAGGTTCACAACATCTAAAAGGTTCTCATGAGGGAATAATTCTCCCATAGGGAGGGGTGAGTCAACATGATGGTCCGGTGGTGGGGAAATCCTACTAATGTGGCCAGCTACAACATTTTACACTCCTATCTTATGATGAATCTTAAGTTCAAACTCCTGGAGGAGGATCATCCACCATATGAGGTAGGGCTTAGCTTTAGGTTTCTTTAGGAGAAAATGAAGGGAAACATGATTAGAAAATACAATAATTTTTTACCTAATAAGATATGAACATAATTTTTCCAAGGAAAACACAATAGAAAAAAGTTATTTTTCAGTGGTTGTGTAGTTTTTCTAGGTAGGGTGAAGGGTATGCGAGGTATACTCAATGACACGAGGAAACTTTTCAACCCTTTGTGATAAAAATTACCCAATTGAAAAATTAGAGGCATCCCACATAAGTTCAAAGGGGAGATCCCACCTTGGTGGTTAGATATGGGAGGTGATGTGAGGATCCTTTTTAGTGAATTGAAAGTATCCTCCCATTTTTTATCAAAAAAATTAAAAATCCTTTTGCAACAATCGAGATTGGGGAAGTGCAATCTTACTAAAGTCTTTAATGAATCAGTGGTAAAAACCAGTATAACCTAAGAAAGATCACACCTCACAAGCACATTTTGGATATGGAAGGGTTGGAATTAATTCTATTTTTGATTGATCCACTTTAATTCCATCATTTTAAATAGCATGCCCAAGAACTATCCCCTGCTCAACCATGAAATGGAATTTCTCATAATTTAATACAAGATCTTTTTCAATGCAAAAAAGGAGGGAAAAACATAGGTGTTATAAATAGTTATCAAAGGAATTTCCATAAACTATGAAATCATCCATAAAAAATTCCATGAAATTCTCAAGGTACTCTGAAAATATACTCAACATACATCGCTAAAAAGTACCAGAAACATTACATAGACCAAAAGGAATCCTTTTGTAGAATGTTGTATTTTTTGATCCTCAGGAGATATATGGATTTGGAAATAAATAGAATAGACATCATGGAAATAATAATGGGACCTACCAGAAAATATTTCTAACATTTGGTCAATGAATGGTAAAGGAAACTGTTCCTTTCATGTGGCTTGATTTAGTTGATGGTAGTCAATATAGACTTGCCAACTATTTTGAACACATGTTGGAACCAATTCATTCCTTTCATTTGACACTACTATCATTATAGTTTTTAGGCACAATTTGCACTGGGTTAACTCATTTACTATCAGATATAGGATAAATGATCCCAACAACAAGTAATTTATTGACTTCCAATTTTACCACTTCAAGGAGAGTGGGATTCAAATGGTGTTGATCTTTCCTTACAAGCTCATCCTCATCATCTAAAAGTATATAGTGCATACATATAGATGGGTTAATCCTAGTAATATCATCCAATGTCCATCCAATTGCCTTTTTTACACTTTATTAAATGGTCGAGTAGTTTTTATATCCAACACCAGTGGTTTTTGGGTTGAGGGAGGGGATTTAGGGGGTGTGAGGTCTATGAAACTATCTAATGCTCACGTTTATTCTCTAAGGAAAGATAATCAATGTAAATAAGATTTTCAAAATCATCGACAGTCATGAGTACCTCAGAATGAATACACTCATCAATTAAAACACAAAGATTTAACCTTTTCTGAACCTAGAAAACAATAAAAACATGAATTAAAACTCAAATCATCCAAGGGTGAAGAAGAGGAAAATGAATCATAGTATGGGTTGAAGAGAGAATTTTGTGTGATTATCATTTGAGAGAACTTTCATTGAATATATAGGAAGAGTGGAGTGATCTTCAACGGGGTGTTTCATAGCCTCAAGGATTTTAAAACTTACCTTTTCTCCACCGAACTCCATAGACAGCGTGCCATTGTGAACTTTGATGATTGTATTTGCTATTTTAAGGAATGGACTTCCTAATATGAGAGGGGAATGTCCTTGGGTTTAGGTATATTTCATATAAAGAATGTAGAAGTATGCAGAGAATATGGGATTATTCAATTTTCCGAGGACATCCTCGACCACTCTCGATGGGTGTGTTGTGCTTCGGTTGGAAAGTTTCATGAAAATGCCCATCGGTTGAAGGTCTCCAACCTGTAGAGATGTATACACAGAGTGAGGCATTACATTAATGGAAGCACCCAAATCTAGCATTGCATCAGAAAAGAAGTTCTCCCCTATGTTACAAGGTATAATGAAAGTTCCTAAATCCTTGCATTTGGTTGGAATTGATGGTTGGATCAAAGAAAAGACATTTCTTCCAAGGTTTACTCTTTTATTCCCCTTCAGTCACTGTCTATTAGTGAAAATATCTTTAAGAAATTTGGAATAACAAGGGATTTGTTTAATTGGATTCAATAAAGGAATGTTAACTTGAACCTTTTTAAATGTATCAATTATTTCTTTATCAATATCATTATCAAAAATTTTCTTAGATTTAGAGAGTCTTTGGGGGAAAGGAAGAGGAATTTATTCTTTAGGGGAATACTCAATGATAATTTGTTTACCCTTTTTGTCTTGTTTTTCTTTACATGAATCTTTTGAGGGTAGGGAAATAGAGTTTTCAAGTGAGGGACTTACCTGTTATGTAGAATTAGTAGAAGGAGAATCTTTTTTACCACTAAGAAGTTAAATTTCACATAAACTACCATTGTCCTTTAGATTAGCAATGGGTTGGGATGGTAGTTGTCCAGAACCTTGCATCCTAATCTCACCAATGGTGTTTGCCAATTTTCCCACTTGAGTTCGCAGGTCTTGAATAACTGATTGTGTGGTTTGTTGGAACTGGAGGTTCTGGGTTTCCATTTACTTCACAATGTCCTCAAGGCTTGGTTCAGATTTAGGATGAGGAGGATTGTTTCGAGATAATGAAGGATAATAAGGTTGCATACCTTGGCCTTATTGATACCAGTTCTATTTAGGGTAGCTCGAGTTGCCTACTTGTGGGTATTGTGGTTGTACTTTCCACCCAAGGTTTGGATTTGGCCTGAATGGTTCTTGCTTGAAGGGAGGTGCTTCTTGGAATGGACACCCATGAAATACTATTGTACAAGACTTGGATGAATCCTAATGTTTTGGGAATTGTCCTAAGAAATGGTGTTATTAGAACAAATACCACAATATAATGGAACATAATAAGAGTGCGAGTTACCTTGGTCTTGATATAATTTCCTTATAAGGGTATACATATCATAAATTTTATTATCTACCTTTTGTTATAGGGTTGAATGACTTACCTCATGAATTCCTTGGGTCGGTGCAATCACTCTTGTACCAAATTTTTGTGCATTTTGACCCATGTTGGCTATTAGTTAATGAGCGTAAGGAGTTTTATCAACAAGGGAACCACCAGATGAAACATCTATCACTCCATGATCCATGGGGACAAGTCCCTCATAGAAGCACTAAATTATCAACTATTCACTAATTTTGTGGTAGGGTAAACTTGAAAAAATTCATTTAAATCTCTAAAAATATTTATGAATTGTCTCTCCTTATGATTTCCTAATTCCAAAAATTTATTGTCTAATTGATGCAATTCAGGAGGTAGGAAAACAATTCTCTAGGAGTCATTTAAGGTCATTTTATCCCCCAATTGTGGTAGGTAGATAGTATATTCAATCTTTGGCTACACCATCAAGGGAGAAAGGGAAGACCTAAAACTTTATGAGGTCCTCAGACACATTTTTGGGTTTCATGGTGGAGCACACTATATGAAACTCTTTAAGATGTTCGTGAGGGTCCTAATCAGGAAGACTATGGAATTTAGGAAGAAGGGGGATGAGGCATGATCTCATATCAAATTTGGTTTCTTCCTCAGGATATTGGATGTACGCAGGTTGGTACTCCACATTCAGGGTTGTCAGTTCTTGTAAGGTTCAGTTATTTGCAACCATGATTTTTGGGGTTTGGTTTGGTTCTATTTTTGATTGGTTTGGGATCACCTGAGGTTCCAAAATGGGTTCCTTAGTGTTACTTTATTTTCATACTCTAAATGAACTAATTTTTGATTGAAGCATCTTTTCAATTTTTGGGTCAAATTCAAGAAGTTTTTCTTTTTTTGATTGGGTCATGCAAATAAGTTTTGATGTTTTTTTGTATTTTTTATGATTGAATATGGATAAAATAAAATCAATTAATAAGGGTGAAATGAAAAAAGAAAAAAAATAATGTTATACTATATTAGTAGATAAATATAGGGAGATATAAGAAGAGAGAGCGAGAGAAGAAAAAGACACACAAAAACAAATAAAAATAATAATAAAAGGGATGGGGATATATTGAAAGGAGTACTAATTAAAAATAAAAATAAATAAATAAAATGAAATAAAGAGAAAAAAATGATACTAGATCCCCGATAATGGTGCCAAAATTTGATTGCGTTGTCAAGAACATCAAATTAGATGTTTAGTTTTACTAGAATTTATGCAGTATGGAAGGAACCCTAGGTCATCTCTTGACGAAGCCTTAGATCATTAATTTAAGGAAAAGGTTTTGATTATAAAAATAAAAGGGAAATGAGATTTGGAAAACATGGGGTTTTATGATTTAATAATATAATAGAAAAAGGAAAGCAATAAAACAAAGTAGAAATGAACATAATTAATTAAGCATGATCAACCTAGGGAAATCTCATGATGTCCATCCTTAATTGATTCAAGAGATAGGGTTATGATATTTTAATCTATGATTTTTAACACATATAACTAGTATATTCTGATTTTACACTAGGATACCTCCTAGGGTTTAGTCAAAAACACAAAATGATTCACCAGATACTGCTGATGATTGTGTAAATTGTGTGCGACTTCATAACCGAAACTAAAAAAGGCAACACATGAAGAACTCAATGTGCTATACAGGTTTGTATGATATTTATTTTTGATACCATTACATAAATTTACAAGGCCTTGAAAGTTTTTATGAGAGTTAAATTGACCAATATAAACCACACAAACATTGCAATTGAAAGGGGGAAGAAGTGGTGAACGGTGTGTGAAATATCACATGAATAGGCACCCCCAAACAAGATCCTATGAGTTGAGAATGACATAATAGTACATAAATAAATTAAATAAGAATAGAGGATGATTAAAAAAACATAAAAACCTATAATTAAAAATATCATTCAAATATTACAAACATGAAGCCTGAGATTTACATCACGTCCCCCCAGGTGATCACAAGGCGTTTAGAACTCCATGGGAGGAGAGAAAGAAAATGATGATGAAGTAGATCCTACCATGTCCTAAAAAACTTATATGATTGATTATAAGGATGATTTTATACTCCAAAATGGAAACACCTTTCCTCTCGGTCGAACCTACAAATGGGGTGGCCAAGGTGCCAATTTATAGGCAATGTGGGAGGTGGTTTTAGGAACCCTAATTTTGAGAAAATACTTGGACCATGGTTTTGGGTGGACATAAAGTATTAAATAAATTTTTAAAAAACTAAAAATACGTTAATATACATATTTAATATCTCTAAAGAAAGTTTATAATCATTTGGAGGACTAAAACTTGAGATATGGATGAAACACAACACACAACTTTTGACTTCATGCAGATTCAGTGGCTTTTACAGATTAGTTTGTTTGGGCCACTTAATGGATGAATTGGGATTGGGTGTATTCATAATATTTTTAACCCATTTAATTTTTTACCAGTCCAAAAAAATATCATCCCATTTGGAATAACGTATTTCTCAGAAAATGTAAAATAGAGGATAGGTTTTCATGGGCTCCCATGCAATTTGGCCTATTTTTCTTCCATTTTATCTTGGACCCTCAAAATCCCCCCCACTTACAATCAAATTATACTAACAAGTGAAATTAACCTTTTTAATAGCGATTAAAACAAAATAATTGATTCAAAAATGGATTTCAATTTTTTATAATAATTGTAATTTACAATACAAAATCAGTTTAATTCAGTGGTGTAAAGGGTAAAAATGAATAGTGAATCACATTGTGATCTATATTGCAGATTATATGATGGTCTAAGGTCTATTATTGAATTAGATAATTGTTATGATAGACCAGGTGTTTTTTGATGAGATGTGACTGTGCTTGTGGGGTGGTGGCCTAGGTGATTTTGGGACGGATGTGATATGACCATTCTTGTGGGGTAGTTTCTAGTGGGGGTCCTAAATGGTAGGAGGAGGGAATGAGGTTCATGTCCTACATGTTCATGATACCTTACTACTCTGGTTTTGGCAGTGGTTGTGTTGTGAACTAGGTGTTTTTAGGCGATATTTGTTGTTCCCATGCTTGTGGGGCGATGAACCCAAGTGTTTGTGTGCAAGGTGTGTTGTGACCGTCCTTGTGGGGAAGTGTGGTACATGGAAGAGATGAGAGCTCCAAGACATATGTCATTGGGTGTCAGAGCAGCATACAAGTGGGAAAGTAGTGTGGGTTAACCTTATCAACTTTCTTCTTGTTATATTATATTACTTGGCTTATGTTATTTGGTGAGAATGCCTCAGTGAGGCTGGGTTTGGTTAGTATTCCTGTATAGGTTCTATTTGGTTCTACTATTTTCTCTTAGGTGTATTAGTATGATTCTTTCACATGTGCATGAGATACTTTGTTTTTTACTACTAAGTATACTTGTATGCTCACCCTACGTATATAAAACTCTTTTCAGGTTTCCGGGATGATTATGTGGACCATTTTGGACATTACTATCTCAGATCCTTGATAGTTTCTCTATCGCTGCTTAAGATTTATTTTTGGGAATTTACTTTGGAGACTTTTATATATATCAATTATATTTATACATGCATGTGGGATGATTTTGGATTTCTTTTATAATATGTCTTGGAGTTTTTGTGGATGATTTATCTTATCTTT
Source organism: Viscum album (assembly GCA_963277665.1). NCBI lineage: Eukaryota > Viridiplantae > Streptophyta > Magnoliopsida > Santalales > Viscaceae > Viscum > Viscum album. The sequence goes on from OY728125.1 coordinate 20,127,392, forward strand.
GGATCTTATATTATTATAGAGGGTAATGTCTCCCATATCATGGGTTTTTATACCCTCAATACTAGTCGCCAACATGAGGCCTACTAGGGGCGGGAATCGGGGTTCATTATCCATATCCCCTCATTGTAGTATGTTTGGAAGGAGGGGGTTGTGATAGAGTAGTATCAGAGGAGTGGTTGAGAGATAGAATAGAGTTTAGAGTTGGGAATAGTGTGGTTTTCATGGGTTGGTATGACAACGGTTCCAGTTGACCTTGGTATGTGACATAGGTCATGGAGACTAGCTAGGAAACATGATTTTAGCCCCCCAACCCCATGATCCACTGTATGGAATCTGAGATTATTGAATGACCAAGTGAGATGGATATTCTTACAGGGTAGAGACCTAGGAAAGGTACATGCATCATGATGAATTGTGTTTTTGTTTGAATTAGGTTGTTTTGAGAATGTTAAAAAATGAATAAAGTGAATTAAAATAAATATGAAAAAATTCCATACTACTGAGCTTAGGAAGTTCTTTTTTATAGATATGGATCCTGTTTTTTTTTTGCATGTGGCTTAGGTAGTTGAGGTTCAATAGGATGATATGGTTGATTTCCACAGGGTTGATCTGACAGAGGAGGATGATGCTTGGCAGAGGGCATTGCATGCTTTCTAGCGTCAGACTTTAGGGATATAAAAACCCTACTATTTATTACACATCAATTCATGTTTTATTACATAAAAGTACACTTAATAAAACTCAAAATATCAATAAGTATAGTTTATTTGGTAATTAGGTACATTACATAACAACTTATAACATGGGATACAAAACATTATTGAATTCTTCCTTGGCATGATCATAATATTTCAATGAACTTAAAACCGCATGGGATATCCTAGGGACAAACATAATTAAGGGGTGAGATATAAAGCTAATTAAGGGAATAAAAAAGGAATAACATGAAGAATATAATACATGTTATACAATAGGAATATCAATAGATCATAAAAGGAATATGAATAATAAGGTATAGTATAACATGATAACCATAACATGGGAAATGTGGAAACAAATTAAAACACTAAATCATAAACTTAGGTCAAGGCTAAATCCACCAAGACCACATGGAAAAAAAAGTACAATAAATGAATCAAGTACACCCCTATACCAACATGATGCATCATGATACTAAACATTACCCAATGCATTGGAGCGCTATCTGGGCTCACCCATCACAATCATTTCATTCTCATGCTTAAGTGTGACACATAGATCATACAACATGAATTAATTCATCATAATCATTTATTACACAATCAAGGAATAAAGAATACATAAATTCAAGTACCTAATAAATAAGTATATGTACATAAAGGTGAATACCCTTGATAGAAAAATAGGTATGGTATTCACTACACAATTGTTTTGGCATGAAAAATCGCGGCGAAATTTTGGCAGCATAACAACATTACATAAAAATTCATAAAAATAGTAGATGAGAGAAAAATGGGTATCTCATAATTTGGAAATAAAATTTCCAGTAATAGGGACATGGAAATACATTTAAAAAATTAGTAAATGGAAATAGAATGCATAAGTTCATAAAGAATCTTGAATAAAGAAGAGAAGGTGAGGATCCGTTACAGAATTTTGGCATAGTAACAGGAGTATATAAAGGTTCATAGAATGGATAAATGTGAGTTAAATGGGATCTCATAATTTATACATAAAATGGAAAGTAAGGGTGATATGGAAGAACATATCTCAACATAATAAAATTTAAATTAAAAGACATAACATAACAGAAGTGATTGATACAAGAGGATAGTGGAAGATCCCTTACTTGAGTGTGTGACTCCAAAGGCTTGGGGGGTGGGGGGATTCATGAAAGCTTGGATGTTCCTTTGAAGGAATAAAAGGAGTGTATTTAAGAGTTTTTATGTTCTCCAAGTATTTTTATTGAAGAGAAATTAGAGCTTGTGTAAGTTTATATAGGAAAAGAGGGAGATTTCTTTATTATTTTGATTTTGGATTCTATATAATAAAATATCCAAAACCATAAAACATCCCATGGTTATTGCCCATGTTTTATGAAAAAGGGGACTGTTTTTTTATTATTTTAGAATTATAAGGTCCAAAATTATTAAAATATTACCCTTGGTGATGTGGATGTGAGTCACACTCTTAAAGAAATGATTTTAAAATCTTAAAATGTATTATAAATCTTAGAGGATTCATAATGGCTTTACAAAATAAATAAAATTAAATTAAGATCACATTATATTAAAAGGAAAAAATATATTTGGTTGTGTATCACATTTATATTTCTCATTACATCACATGTGGGTCATTGGGATGTCATAAAACACAAATTATATTTATACAATATTTAAATTTTACCCGAAAATTCGGCTAACTTAGAAAATTATGAAAAATTCACCAATGGATAATTTTGATGTTATGATTTCAAAAATAATATTAATTTTATCTAAATAATTTACTAAATATGTGAATTTTTATTTTTAAAATAATGGATTACATTTATTGAAAATGATGGGTTTTTGACAATAACAGTTTTTGAACCCTAATAAAAATTACATTTGACACCATAAAATTTATGTGATCATTTATATTTGATAAATATTATTTAATAATAATATCCCATTAAAATATTATTTATTTAAAAAATACATCAATTCATTAATTCATTAATTGAATTTGAATATTAACAAAAAATATAAATTATGCTTTATTGTATCAAAATAAAAATCATTTACAAAGTAAAAATAATAGGATGAAAATATATTCATTAATTTATAAAAAATAATATACATACTCATATTTATAGGGTCTTGATACACATCCTTTTAATACATCAACATACACCCTAAGAGTAAGGTTCAAAATGGTGGGGCTTTTATGGAGACATTTGGAAAACATGGTTTGGGCCATGATATCAATGAGCTTGAAATTATCACATAAATAGTTTTTCTCATGCTTAAGTTGTTGCATTTAGGCTTGAGCTTGGTCTAGGGTAAATCCTAGAAATTCCATCTCCCTCAGAAGCTCTGATAAATGGGCTTCATAGGGTACAATCCTACTAGTTGAGGCCATCAATTCCTTTATCTATGTCAATTGGATATGTTAAAACCCTATATTTATACTAGGCATGTGATAACTATTAAATGACTATATTATCAATGGTAATGATACTTAATAGTACTTTAAATCCAATTGGATATAATAAAATAAATTAAATTAATGATTTTTCTATAACCATAAGAAATTTAATTAAATTAAAAAGGGGAATTTTATTCATAACAATTCGGGTCGTTACAATATTCCCCCTTTATAAATTTCATCTTAAAAATTTTATTTTCCCACACTAAAAAAGATGAGGGTAACTCTGCTTCATCATCTCCTCCAATTCTCACATTTCTTTTTCAAACTTATTGTTTCTCCACAACACTTTGACGAGGGGCATTGTCTTATTTTGTAGAACTTTTTCTGTATGATCTAAGATCTTCACCAACTACTCTTCATAGGAAAGATATTCTCCAATGGTAACACCTTTGGATTGAGTACATGTGAGGGGTTCAATATGTATTTTCTCAAGAGGGATACATATAATACATCATGTACTTGATATAGGTTCGATGGGAGTGCTAGTCAATAGGATACTACTCCGATACAGTCAAGGATCTCAAAAGGGATGATGTACCTTGGACTGAGATTTCTCCTCTTCCCAAATATCATCACTTTCTTCCATGGAGATATGTGGAGGAATACCATGTATACAACATCAAACTCTAGGCCTTGTTGATGATTTCCAGCATAGATCTTCTATCGACTCTGAGAATCCTTGATTTTATGCTAAATGGTCTTAACCTTCTCAACCATTTCCTCAACCATTTCAAGGCTTATAAGTTTTTTCCCCAACATCATCCCAACATGTCGATGTTCTGCACCTCTTCCCATAAAGGGCTTCATAGGGATCCATTTGTATACTTGAGTGGAAATTGTTGTTGTAATAAAACTCGACCCGAGGAAGTTGTTAGTCCCATCCTCCTTTGAAGTCAATATAACATGTTCGAAGCATGTCTTCCAGTGTCTGAATAGTCACTCATATTGACCATTAGTTTGAGGATGATAGGACATACTAAAATTCATCTTTGTTTTTAGAGCATACTGGATAATTTTCCCAAAACTTGTAGGTTAATCTTAGATCTTTATCGGATACAATTGATAGTGGTACTACATGAATCCTTACCACTTATCTGATGTATATCCATGCCATTTAATCCAGTGAGAAATCCTCCTAAATCATAATGAAGTTTGTAGTCTTTGTAAGAAGATCCACAAAAATACAGATAGCTTTTCTTCCTTTGGATGTCTTTGTAAGTTCGGTGAAAAATTCCATGGTTATGTTTTCCCATTTCCATGTTTATATGGGGAATGGTTTCATCACCCCCTTAGACTTCTACCTTTCAGACTTCATTTTCTGAAATACTAGGCACTTTGATGTATATTCAGTGATCTTCTTATTCATGTTGTCCCACCAATAATGCCTTCAAATATCTTGATACATATTTTTTTCTTGGGTGAATGGAGAAATTCGAACTATGTGAATCATCCAATAGTTACTTCTTTAACTCATGATTTGATGGAACACATAGTCTTGACCCAAATCTCACAATTTCTTCTTCATTAACATTAAACTCCACGGATCTCCCTTTATTTATAGTTTCCACTTTCCTCTAAATTACCACATCATATTTTTGAGAATAATTTAACCTTTAAAGAAGAGATGATTGAGAAATAATTTTTGAAAGTATTGATGATGTTCCTACCCATGTACATCCTATTCAATTATAAGAATATTGGATCCTTATCAATTCTCATAAATTATAAAATCGTTGGATCCTTTCTACTTAGAACATTCACCACTTTTTTTTCATTATTAGGATGAAATTGAATTAAGTAGTCATATTACTTGATCATATCTTACCATCTTCATTGGTGCATATTCATCTCTTTCTATGTGAATATTTATTTGAGGCTTTGTGATCAGTATATATCTCACACTTCTTCCCATAGAGATAATGTCACCAGATTTTCAATGAAAATATCACAACTACCAACTCCAGATCATGTATGGGATAGTTTTTCTCATGACCTTTCAACTTCCTTGAGGTGTAAGCAATGATTTTTTCATTTTTCATTAACACACAACCCAATCCATTCTTTAAATCATAGCTAAATACTACAAAAATTTCACCACTTGTGGTTAGTATGATCATAGTGGTAGTGATAGGCCTCCTTTTTAACTCATTGAATCTTCCCTCACATTAATAATTCCAAGAAAACTTGACTTTCTTTTGAGTTATCTTGGTTAGAGTGTTCAAAAATCATGATAAAATTCTAACAAATCGACAATAACATCTAGCTAACCCAAGTAAACTATGGATATCATTCATCGATATTGGACTCATCCATCATTTTATTTCTTTTAACTTTAAAGGATCCAAAGATATCCCATTGATTGTGATGATATGCCCCAAGAATGAGACTTCCTTCAACCAGAACTCACAATTACTATACTTTACATAAAGATTCTTCTTTTTCAAGGTCTTTACCATAGTGATCATATGATCCTCATGGTCCTACTTTGTTTTGGATTATATTATAATATCATATATAAAGACTACCATAGAATTTTCAAGGTAATCTCTAAAGATTATATTCACCAAGTCCATGAATATTGTTGGATCATTAGTGAGTCCAAATGGCATCACTATGAACTCATAGTGCCCGTACCTTATAAAAAAAATGGTCTTGGGGATATCTTCCTTATCCACCCTTACTTGATAATATCCCGACTGAAGATCCACCTTGGATAAGTATTGTTTTTCCCATAGTTGATCGAACAAGTCGTCAATATGAGGTAGATGATACTTGTTCTTTATCATGATCTTGTTGAGATCATGATAATCTATGCAAAGGATCATTGACCCATCTTTCTTCTTGATGAAGAAGACTGGTGCACCCAATAGAGAAGCACTTGGGAATATAAACCTTTTATCTAGATTCTCATATAGTTGTTTATTTAGATCCTCAAGTTCCACAACAACTATCCTATATAGAGTATTGGATATTGGAAACAACCCAGGTATAATCTTGATTGAAAAATCAACCTCTCAGCTAGGAGGAAGACCAAGAAATTCCCCAGGAAACACATTAGCGTATTCCCTCACAATAGGAATGTCTTCTAGGATGGTTATTTCATTAGGATAAATAATTTGAGTAAAATATGCTTTCTCAGAGGGAATTAATATCTATTATTGAGATGACGGTTCTAAAGAAAATTCCTCCTCCTCCTTGCACTTGTATATAATTGAGGGTTGATTCTCCATACAAAGAGTGATTTAATTCTCATGGAAATTTATGTTGGTTCTATATAGGGAAAGTCAATCCATGCCCAAAATTACATTAAATTCCACCAAAGGGAGTATTAAAAGGTTTTCTGGGAAGTTCATCCCACAAACGTTGACAAGGGAGGAGTTATATACTTGGGATGTAATAATTTCCCCATTTTCCATTTTCACCGACATCTCTACTTCCATAATTTGTGGTGGTGTTTGGATAGTTCTACTAAACTTTCATGATATGAAGGAATGAGTAGAACCAGAATCAAAAATTACATTTACTATTATTGAATAAATAAATAGTGTACCTTTCACTACTTCATTGTCCAGATTCACCTCAGTGATAGTGATGGAAAAATATCACCCTTGCTGCCTTAGATGTTGTTGGTTGTCTCAAAAAACCCTTAGATTAGGGAATTGGTTTGCAAAGTTCCCTGGTTCCTTGTAGTTGAAGAAATATAAAATGCATTGAGGGTTGAATGGATAATTCTTTTACTCCATCACATTCACAGTTTTCTCCTATAAAAAATTATTAAATAGGTGTCTTTCCCGTACCTAATTCATTTCTTCGCCCCCTTAAGTAATTTATGTGGTGATTCTTTCTACATCTTTGACAAGTGGGATGCTAAAATTTCTTAGCACCATTAGATTTATCCATAGATCCACTAGAATTAAACTTCAATTTCTAATTCTTATCCCCACAATACCATTGGGATTATCTGATCTCCATTTCAACTTTGAGGTAACATCAGAAAATTTCCTCATAGATATCAAAGTCACGGATCACCAAGGATTTTCATAGACTAGGTTTTAGCCCACCAAAGAAGCGGTCAACCTTTCATTCAAGGATAATGACAAAACCAAAGGAATATTGTGAAAGTATTCTGAAGTTTTCCTCATATTACCCAATAGATTTTTTATATTTTTTCTTGAGTTCAAGTAAATACCTTTCCATTTTAAGAAAAATAGTGTGAGGAAAATATTTATCGATTTTTTTCCATAACTCCTTCCACTCCATTGTTTCAACATCTTCTTTGGGATTCATATTCTTGATCAATGTTCACCACTTATTAGCTTATCCCCCCATATGATAAACTAACATATGAAACTTATCTTGTTTGGAACATTTAAGGATGGAGAAGATCTTCTCAATTAAGTCGATCCATTGTTCCGTGATTAAGGGATCAGATAATCTATTGAAAGTAGGGGGCCTTTGTCATATGAAGCTCTAAATTATGAATTATTCTATATTAGGGAGTTTGGATGCTCCTCCTAATCTAGGTTTCTATTTAGAACCTGATTCATTCGAGAGAGTATCTTCATGAAGTTCATGATTCCTGCTCCCATCAAGTTTGGCATCTCTTTGGTCCAGTCATCACATTGCCCTTCACATCAGTTGTTAACTAAATTCCTCCTATTTCTATCCATTGTATAGAATAAAAGGAAAATTATAGATGATTATATTAAACTATTAAACACATAAAGGGTAATCCAATGAAAATAAAGTTATAAATTATAAATTACATTTTCCCCTTAACTTATGAATTTATAGGATCCAATCTATGTTATCCATGATCTATTTCCTAACATATATTATTATGGGATTTTTTGTTCTATTAATAATGGTTCATAATGAGATTATGAATTTACCAGAGAATATAACTTGGGAGTGTCAAACCAAGTGTGAATTAAGACCCATTTTTGTGTACTAGATTACCTCGAGTTAGGCCTAAAACATCTTGTCAGAGCTGTTACTCCTAGGTACATCTATGCTAGAACCAAGCCCACCTGTAGTGTCCAGACATAGATTTATTTTCTTGATAAACAGTTACTATATAATAAATAAAATTTAGGTATTTTTTCTTATACTTAATCTTATACCTAATCCATTTTCTAGAGTTTTCTAATCCTAGTCCCAAAAATAACTAAACTTTTCCTCTAATACCAACTATAACAACCCTGATCTTTATTACAATTTAATTCATGTTTTATTACATAAAATTAAAATTAATAAAACTAAAATAATTGATAAGTCTAGTGTATTTGGGAATTATGTACATTACATAACAACTTATAACGTGGGATATAAAACATTATTTAACACTTCTTGACATGATCATAATATTCCAACGAACTTAAAACTACATGAGATATCCTGGGGACAAACATAAGAAAGGGGGTGAGCTATAAAGCCTAATAAGGGAATAAACAATGTATAAAATGAATAAGATAATACATATTAGACAATAGGAATATAAATGGATCATAAAAGGAACATGAATAATAAGTCATGATGTATCATGGTAATCATAACATGGGAAATGTGGCAACAACTTAAAACACTGAATCATAAACTTAGGTCGAGGCTAAATCTTCCAAGACCTCATGGTGGAAAAAGTCCCATAAAGGAATCATGTACACCCCTATCCCAACATGATGCATCATGATACTAAACATTACCCAATTCATTAGAGCACTTTCTGGGTACAACGATCACAATCATTCCATTATCATGCTTAAGTGTGCCATATAGATTGTACAACATGGATTCATTCATCATAATAATTTATTCCATGATCAAGGAATGTGGAATACATAAATGAAACTACCTAACCAATAAGTATATGTTCATAAAGTTTAATACCCTTGATAGAAAAATGAGTATGATATTCACTACAGAATTGTTTTGGACAGGAAAATCGTGGTGAAAGTTTAGTAGCATAACGACGTTATATAAAAATTCATAAAAATGGAAGATGAGAGAGAAAGGGGTATCTTATCATTTTGATATAAAATAGACAGTAAGAGGGACATGTAAATACATGTTCAAACATTAGGAAATGGAAATATAATGCATAATTGCATAAAGAATCTTGAATAAAGAAGAGAAGGTGAGGATCCCTCATGGAATTTCAGCATAGTAACAGGTGTACATAAAGGTTCATAGGATGGATAAATAAGAGTGAAAGGGGATATCATAATTTATAAGTTAAATTTAAAGTAATGGGGATATGGAAGAACATATACCAACCTAAGAAAATTGAAATTAAAATAGATACCATAAAAGGAGTTCTTGATAAAAGAGGAGAGTGGAAGAGGGAGATTCATTTATTATTTTGGTTTTGGCTTCTACATAATAAAATATGAAAAACCACAAACCATCCCATGGTTATTGCCAGTGGTTTCTGAAAAAGGGGATTAGTTTTTACTATTTCATATTTATAAGATCTAAAATTATTAAAATATTACCCTTGGTGATGTGGAGGTGAGTCACACTCTTAAAACAATGATTTTAAAATCTTAAAATATATTATAAGTCTTGGAGGATTCATAATGGATTTACAAAATAAATAAAATAAAAATAAAATAAAATTATTTTAAAGATAAAAAATATATTTGGTCATTTATCCCATTGATATTACTTATTACATCACATTTGGGTCATTATAAAGTCATAAAACACAAAGTATATTTATACGGTATTTAATTTTTACCTAAAAATTTGGATGTCTTAGAAAATTATGAAAAATTCACCGTTAGATAATTTAAACATTAAAATTACAAAATTATTATTCATTTTATCTAAATAATTTTAGGAATATGTGAATTTTCACTTTTAAAATAATGACTGACATTTATTGAAAATGATGGGTTTTTGACAATAACATTTTTTGACCCCTAATTAAAATTACATTTGACATCATAAAATTTATGTGATCATTTATATTTTTTAAATATTATTTAATAATAATATTCCATTAAAATATCATTAATTTCAAAAATCCATTAATTGAATTTGAATATTAACCAAAAATATAAATTGTGCTTTATTATATCAAAATAAAAATTATTTACAAAGTAACAATAATAGGATGAAAATACATGCATTAATTTATAAAAAATAATGTACATACTTATATTTCTAGGGTCTTGATACATACCCCTTTAATACACCAACATACGCCCTAAGAGTAAGGTTCAAAATGGTGGGTCTTTCATGGGGCCGTTTGGAAAACATGGTTTGGGCCATGATCCCAATGAGCTTGAAATTATCCTGTAAATAGTTTCTCTCATGATTAAGTTGTTGGATCTCAGCTTGGGATTGGTCTAGGTTAAGGCCCATAAATTCTACCTCCCTTGGAAGCTTCTATAAATGGGCTTAATAGGGTATGATCCTACTGGTTGAGGCCACCACTTCCTTTGTCTGTGTCAATTAGATTCGTTAAAACCCTATATTTTAGTCATGTAATCACTGTTCAATGACTATATTATCAATGGTAAAGATACTTAATGGTCATTTAAATCCAATTGGATATAATAAAACAAAAAAACTTCATGTTTTTTCTATAACCATAAGATATTTAATTAATTTCAAAGGGGAATTTTATTCATAAAAGTTTGGGTCATTACAAGGGAAGTATGAGGGTAGTGTTTTAGATATGGATACAAAAGAGATGGATGGAGGATATCAAGATCGCTTTCGGTTTGATCCAGGCCCTAATGGAGTACTCAGTCCCTTCGGCAGTCAGTTAGATGTGGGCAGATACACATCAGTGGTGGATACTGTATATGGGAGAGAAAAAGGAGGCATGTGTTTTGTGGGTCGACTTCTTGAAGGAGTTCTAGGTAGAGTTCCTTTCATCAACCATAAAGGTAGTATAGATACAAGAGCTTATTTCTCTTCAGTAGAGGATAATGTCAATAAGAAAGCTGGGAATCAGGTTTAAGGACCTTATTCTTTTTTCTCTATATCTTCTTCCAGATGAGGAGTATCGTGAGAGATTTCTTGAGGAGGAACTCTATCCTTCTATCCAGTATGCAATTACTTCTTTTTTACATTGCTAACATATTTAAAGGTTCATAAGAAGGTAAATTTGATCGAATGTATGCACTCATGAGGAGGTTTTACATGTGAGGGGAACTAGAAGGGTTCCTCAAGGAAAAAAGTTTTTCAGTGGTAGGTCTCCGGAATTAGGACCTTTGAGGTTTCAACCAGTAGGGAGTCAGCCTCATTAGCTTCCTTTCCATCCTTTTGGGGCCAATGTTTTTTATTCTTTTCTTGGGAGATTTATGCCAATATTTTTTGGTTGTGGGGTTTGTGTCCATCACCAAAACTAGTGTCCAGTGGTTCCCTGAGCTCAGTTTGGTGGAGGTAGACATGTTCAGTGCTAACCTCAGTAGCAGTTTCTAGTGAGGCCATTTCAACAGTAGGGGTAGCAGGTTTTTTCCACCAAGGGGAGATAGAGCAGGTATAGGAAAACCTTAGGATGTTACTCATGTTCAGAGACCATGAACTGAGCATGGATGTGGAGGTGGTCATTAGTAGAGAGGTAGGGGAGATGTACATGGTCATTTTCACATAGTGGAGGTAACAGTTCAAGAGGAGCCAAAGATTTTTAGAGGTATGATCAGTTTATTTAGTACCCTTTTTGTGCCTTGTTTCATTCATGGTATTCTCAATCCTTTTTTACAAATTCTCTATCCCATGATCTAGGACTATAATTAGAGAGTCTTCCCATTCCCCTCATGTTAACTACACCATTCGGAGGCCATCCTATCTTGTTTGATGTGTACCGAAGATGTAGACTGATGATGGGACCACATCAGTTCCGTGGGGGATCTTTTCTTGCTATAAATGAATCCATATAATATCATCCTCTACATAAACTAGTTTTATTTCTTACATGTTGTTATATACTTCTTCTGAAGGAGAGTTTTATTTTTGAATTTGGATAGTTTTATTTCTTACATGTTGTTATATACTTCTTCTGAAGGAGAGTTGTATTTTTGGATTTGGATGGCCAATGTGTGTTTTTTTGGCGAGCGGGGTTGTCTGGTGGATAGTCGGCGTGTGGAGACCCTTCTTTTATTATTGGTTTAGTTGTTGGTAGAATCAGTGGATGCTGGGATGGTAGAGTTTCCCAGAGTTAGTGGGGAGTTCCTGGATGTTTTTTCCAAGGAGGTTGTGATGACACCCCCTCAACATGATGTTGAGTTCAGGATAGACTTGCAGCTCAGTGTCTCTATGATTTCGATGGATCCTTATCTGATGAAACCTTCTGATTTGTGGGAGTTGAGGATTAAGATAAATGATCTGACACAAATGGGTTTTATCTGGCTCAGTGTGTCACTATGGGGTTATGTAGTGTTGTTTTGAAAGTAGGCATATGGTAGTCTGAGGTTGTGCATAGACTACCAGAGGTTGAATTAGGTGACAGTCAAAAAACCATTACCCTCTTATGAGGATAGATGATATTTTTTACCATCTGAGAGGGAAGAGTTGGTTTTCTAAGATCAATCTACAGTCTGGATCTCACCAGTTGACAGTGAAGGAGGGAGATATCCTGAATACTGCCTTCAGATGAAGGTATGGGCACTTCAAGTTTGTAGTCACGCCGTTCAGTGTTACAAACACACCAGCTATGTTCACGGGGCTTATAAACTCTATGTTACATGAGTTCCTAGACTAGTTATTCATTGTATTCATCAATGATATCTTGATCTAATCAAAGTTAAAGGAGGAGCATGCCGAGCATCTCAGAACTATCTTGCGGGTTCTTCAACGCCACCATCTATATGGAAATTTGTCCAAGTGTAAGTTATGAACACAATAGGTGCATTTCATTAGGCATTTGGTGTCTCAATAGGGTGTGGAATTAGACCTATCAAATGTAGAATTAGTTTTTTCTTTTAAAACACCCAATAATGTGGCAGAGTTTCATAGTTTCCTTGGTCTTGTAGGCTATTATCGAAGGTTTACACAATTTTTCTTAAGTCACAATCCCATTGAAATCTTTGACTGAGAAGGACTAGGATTTTATATGGAGCGATCAAAGCCAAGAATTTTTCATTTACTTTAAGGGGAATTTGGTTAGTGCTACAGTACTTCAGTTTCCTGAGGAGGGGGTGACATTTGAGGTGTTTTGTGACACTTCCTTCCTGGGCTTGGGATAGGTGCTGGTACAGTAGTAGATGATGATCTCTTATGGGTCTAGAAAGTTATGCCCCCATTAGTGTAACTATACCACCCATGATCTGGATCTAGCAGTGGTTGTGTTCGCATTAAAGTTATGGAGACATTACCTCATTGGGGAGTGTTTTTTGGTCTCCACAGATCACAATAGTTTTAGGTATATCTTTTCCCAGCATGATTTGAACTTACGACTGTGAAGGTGGATGGATTTTATTCCAAATTATGATTTTGATATATCCTACACTTTGGTAAAATGGAATGTTGTGGTTGATGCTTTGAATAGGAAGTTGTCGAATGGTGTTGTTCAGAAATCTGGTGATGCTTAGACAGTAATAAAGGAATTGGTATCCTTACACTTAGATGCAAGGGTGAATGATGGTAGAGGCTATTTTTTTCAAATGACATTACAATATTCCTTTATGTAGTAGGTGGAGGAGTCTTAGTGGGGAGACTCAGAGGCATAGGTGATTCCCAATCTTTTTATCCATGGCGATGCTCTAGAGGGATGGTCAAAGGATATTCAGAACCGGATTTTGTTTCATGGGAGGTTGTTTGTTTCAGTAGTTATTGTGGGGGTAGTCCTCCTTGAGCTTCATAACTCACCTTTGGCGGTATACTCAAGATTTTACAAGATGTAACATGGCTTGAAGATTCATTTTTGGTGTCCCGGGATGAAATTGGCAGCGGTGGAGTTTGTGGAAAAGTGCTTGGTTTTCCAATAGGTAAAGGTCGATCATTATGTCCCTAGAGGTTTTTTTCCATCCCTTGGATGTTCCTGAGTGGAAATGGGATGAATTCTCAGTGGATTTATTCACATGGTTACCCAGATATTAGGGAGGTTGTGATGCAATCTAGGTGGTCATGGATCTATTGATGAAATCATCCCACTTCTTAGCAATCAAGAAGTTAGGTGCATTGGATGATTTGACTAAGAGGTATGTAGATGAGGTGGTGTAGTTTCATGGAGTTCCAAGGTCCATAATATCAGATTTGGATGCACATTTTACCTCACGAGTCTAGGGAGGATCCATGAAATCTTCCATGTCTCTCAACTTTTCTGGTATCTTCATGATGAATCTTATGTCATTGAATGATCAGAGTTGGATATCTAGGATGACATGACATTTGTGGAGCGACTAGTAGAGATCCAAGATCATTAGGATAAGTTTATTCATAGAAGAACCATTTCTTTGGTTCTTGTGTTGTAGTGGCATGGTTTCCTAGAGTAGAGTACTTGGGATCGATAGTCCCATATGTGTTCCCAGTACCTAGAGTTGTTTTGAGTTTTTATTTTCTTTGTTTTTCTTTGTGATGTGATGTTTGGACCTTGTTTTATGAGGTGATCTATTTTCCCTGGTTTGTGATGTGTGTGGTGTGATGCGTGTGATGAATTCCTAACATATGAAAAGGGTATGACGTGATTTCTAATTGAGATGCATTAACTTCGAAGCAATTAAACCCATGTGGGTGAGTCAGTGCCACACAGAGTCGATAATATATTGAAATGGAAGATGGAATTTCCTGATTCATGTCTTTAGGATGGTGTAGTTTATTGGTTATATTGGTTGTTGGTTTGGGCTATGTGGAGGTTGATATGGTTGTGCAATGGTTGTGTGGCAGTGTGGTTATGTGAGAGGAGATAGTTTTTAGTTGTGGTTTCTTGGTGATATGGTTTTGTGAGATATTTTTGGTTATTTGGTTTGTCATGTTTGGTTGGTGGTAACATTTGAGGTATGACAAGAACCTTGAGATGTATCTCACAGGGTAGTTGTTAAGACCCCTTTCCTTCTTGGATTGGTTTTAGATTATCGAGGATGAGAATCATTTAAGAGGCATCTGATGTAATATTCCATTCTCTCATAGTATGTTACTTTTCTAGTTTTGAGAATTGGAGGTGTTTGGGGGAGGTTCTGATAGTTTTCAGTGGAAACTAGAGGTGTAGAAGGGCTGCTGTGGGAATTACACATCATGTAAACTTTACATGATATGAAAGTTTGTTTCGTAGCCATTCCAGGTCCAGTTCACAATGTGTATATTTTCAAAGTTAAATAATAAAAAGGTGACTTATTTTTCCGTGAAATCAAACTGTAAGGATTATATGACTTGAAAGGGGATTACACATCGTGTAAATCCCTGATGTAGTGTAGTTTTAAAATTTCTTTTTAGGCCTAATTTTCATTCATTTTTCCATGTATTCTTATTCCTCTCATTTTAGGTGAACCATAGGTGTCTTGAGTATTTCTTCAATCCCTCTTCCTCCCTCTTCGATCCGTTGGTCCAGGTGGTTGTTTATTGACAATCCGTGGTAAGCCCTTCCTTCATCTTTGATAGTTTTCTCTTATTCTTCTTTGGGGTTTTGCTATGGTGGTTTAGTTTGGTTTGGGTTGTGTGTTTGGGATGTGTTTTGATGGTATTTGGGTGTATTGTAGGTTGATCCTCAATTTCTTGTGTTTGCGAACACTTCTTCTTAAACCTGCGGTACAAAATGAGTTGACAAATATTATTTAAAGGGGGTAAATAGAGTTTGATTCGCATAATTTTACAGATTTAATATTATTTGTGATATTGTTAATTGTATGGGATTGGGGCCCCGCTGAAAATTGTGGTCTTTGGGGGATTTTTTTGTGCTGGATTTATGTGTTTTGATTTTTGATTTGGTTGTGATTTTTATGATACCGCTTTAAAATGGAAATTGATTAACCACTTATATTTGGATAATGAAATGGTTTCCCCAATATTATAGATTGTGTGATAACTCCCCTATAATAAAGTGCAATGTGATAAAATCCCCTTTTTTTAAATCTCTAAAATAATCTTGATGTGTTGTGATGTGTGGCAGTGATTGTGGGACAACGATGTGTGGTTGGGGCATGTGGGACTGATGATTTATTTTTACATACTTTTGGGGATGCGAGGTGGTTTGTTGGTCATGCTTTTGGTGTGGTAAGGTGGTGGTTTCTCTATGATAGATGTCCAATTAGTGCTGGAATAAATGATTAATATTGATTGAAATGACATGGGTTGGTTTGGTTAATGGGGTGAAAATTGTTAGTGAATGATTAAATAATGGGTTGTGTGATTAAATGTGGTTGATGATATATAATTAAAATAATTATATGATTAAATGAAATTGTTTGGAAATTTTAATGTGGATCATGGCTTGTTGTGTGGTGTTATGTATTTAGAGGTAGCAGCAAAAGTGACGATGTTGTAAGTTGGTTAGTTAGTTTGTGAACCCATAGGTTGGGCTTGAGTGTTTTATACTATATATATACATGTATATTCTTTTTATTTCTATACTCATCCCACCCAAATTTATCACTATGTGCTGACACCCGCATAGTCACATAGGGGGTGTTTTTCTAAACATCTGGTGAGGAGTACGGATGGCTAGGTACCCATCCTTTCCCATTCTCTCTTCTAGTAGAGGTAGATATTGCACATGATATGATTTCTAGAGGTCTTTTAGTGCATTATATGGTGGTTTTTATATCCCATGTGTTTTTAGGTGAGATGTGATCGTGCTTGTGGGGAGATAGCCCATGTGTTTTTAGGTGGAATGTGATATGACCATGCTTGTAGAGCATATTCTGGTGAGGGATTTGCATGGTAGGAGGGAATGAGGCTGATGTCTTACATGTTCATGATACCATACTACTATGGTTTTTGTATTAGTTTTGTTATGGCCCATGTGTTTTTGTGTGAGATGTGTTGTGGCCATGCTTATGGTGTGGCGAGCCCAGGTGTATACAGGCGAGATGTGTTTTGACCATGCTTGTGGGGTAGTGTGGTATACAGAAGAGATGAGAACGTCGAGATGTATTATTTTGTGTATGAGAGTGGAATACTAGTGGGAAATTGGTGTGGGATACCCTTATAAACTTGATTCTTATTAAATTATTTTACTTGGATTGCATTATTTGGAGAGCGTGCCTTGGTGAGGTTGGGTTTGGTTAGCATGCCAGTATAGGTGCTATTTGGTTCTGATATTTTCTCACATATTCATTAGTATGATTCATTCACATATGCATAATGTTTTTTTCTTGATGAGTATACTTATACGCTCAACCTATGTATATAAAACTATTTTCAGGTTTCCAAGAGGATTATGTTGACCATGCTGTACATTACTATCTTAGATCCTTGACAGTTTCTATGCCACTGCTTTAGATTTACTTTTGGGTATTTAATTTGGAGACTTTTATCAGTATGAGTTCTATTTATACATGAATATGGGATGGTTTTGGATTTCTTTTATATTATGTATTGTAGTTGTTTGTGGATGATTTATATTATCTCTCAATCCTATATTATTATAGAGGGTAATTCAACCCATATTATGATATTTTTATACCCTTGGTGCTAGTCACCAACCTGAGGCCTACTGGGGGTGGGACTCAGGGGTCATTATCTTTATCTCCTCATTGGGTTATCTTTGGAGTGAGGGGGTCATGATAGGGGGTATGAATTTGGTTTTACAAATTAATTAACCAATTTAAAACATTTTTTCATTTTAATGTCTCAATTTCCCTAAAGGACCTTGAACTCTCAACCTTGAGGGTCACTTTTTATAATATTTTTTTAAATATAATTTAGGTTACTTCATAGATTTTGGTGTACATGGATAAAGTAAATAGGGGCATGAGAATATAGTTGGTTCAACCTCACTAGGCTACATTTAAGGAGTATGCATTGGCAATAAGTTGTGCCCCAAAATCCAATATCTTCACTAAACAATGGTGAGGTTCGGGCTAGGACACTTCTTTCCATAGCTCAATTACTTACAAAATTTAATTCATGCTCACTGTTTCCTAAGGATCAATTCTTTATAAGGTTAAGGGTAAACTCATTATTTCCCAAGACTCATTGTCGTCCCACTACCTCTTCCTTATCCTCCTTTACTCACTACTTCAAGAAGGATCCACACATAGTTTATAGACATGTAGTTATCTTCACAACATCGTAGAATGAATCTTTAAACAAGGATAAATTCTTTGTTGTAGTCCCATTGGGATTCTCCTTCACTTCTTTTGAATTCCACCTCAGCAACACCTTCTTCTTCACTTTCCAAATCAAATATTTTATAACCTTAACTTTGCTATAGGCATAAAAAATAATATCCTCTCCTTGGAAAGATCATCAATGGTTGAAAATTCTTTAAGATTCTAGCCCATTTCCTAGAGTAAAGCTCTTATATATAGGGATTTAAATATTCAATATAATCTGAAGTATCTCTTTGTTCTTTTGGATGTGCAAAGTAAGCACAAATAACCCCTCCTCCAATCATTGCCTCCTGCAAAATATCGATCACCCTTACAATAAGAGAGATAATGAGATAATAAATTTATAGATGTTAACACCTTAATGAGACCTTTAAACCACCCATTAACTTCCTCATAAATCCTCTATGATCTCCTCTATTAACAGTCAACAAAATATATTCTTTTTAGAATTATCTCTCCTATTGCAACATGAATTAATTCTACAATTAATCCATGATCATCAATGCTACAAATCAACTTTGATCTTGATTTGGATCATGGTCTAAAACTGACACATGATGTATGAAACATTAAAAAAATATCTCATGCATCTCTTGATTCATTTATCTTTAAATCCATCCATTACACATCAACATGACTTGTACCATGGCCTCATGAAAAATCCTTGGTCATTTTCCTCCAAAATGCCAGACATCATGGGCATGATCCTTTGATTTCAGTCGTTTTGGCTTGCTGATCCACCTATCAAACACGACCTCCTTTCACCATGGGTGTAGTCACTTTCTTCTAGCCAACTTTTCTTCCATGTCAACCAAATCCACCTTCGTATACCACCATTCCCATAATAGGCTTTACCATTTCACATTGGGAGACAACACCAGAACCACAACTTGCATCACGAGCATGGTCAAGCCTATTTTGGACTTCTTGAACTATAGTTCTTTAATTAAACTCATAACTCTGACCATGTAATTCCCCATGACTATATTAGCTTTGTATGTATTTCACAGGTGCAATGTAACTCCACTACAGGGACCACTACGTTCTGGTACCTTTCTAGTTGCATGTTTCGGGCATTGTCTTCTCAATACGAACTGCGTTTGGGGAATAGAACACCTGAATTATTACCTATATTCAACATGGAAATTGAATAGAGTGTGGGATTTACCATGCTAGTCATACTTCTCATCAACACACCCTCCACTATGGGAATGGTCTTCTTGGATTGACCGTGCTTCACTCTTGTGTAAACAACTCGTGGTGTCTCACTTATGGATTTCTCTTGGATTTATTCCACTTGACCAATCACCTCTTTGTTAAAAAAATACAACCTGAATATCAATCAATATTGTTTTCAACAACTCACCTTGGCCAACATTATTGCTATCAACCAATCTCCCAATCATCACTTCATCACTTTGGTCATCTTCAACATGTGTTGTCAACAATGCTATTATCATCAAATCCAACTTGCTCCATTGAGATACTGACACATATCTTTTCATATTATCATCCTTTCAATCCTTATTATCAACATATCTAACTCAATCCATTTGGATTGCTAAAAATATCCCCCTTTTAATTTTTTTGATAATACACAACTAAAAATCTCAATCTTACTCCCCCTTTTTGGCAATGAAATTCAAAGACATCTTAATCCTCCTTAAAATGTGGGGACTTTCCTTTGAAGTTAAAAATTCCATTTTAAAGAGATATTCTTCTTCTCAATTCCAAACTATCTCCTTTAATACAAACTCCATCCCTTATTAATTTTCTCTAGAGATTCATTGAGTGAATTTACCAATTTTCACTTGAGATGTCAATAAATCCTTTAATACCACTAAGAATGATCTTAGTGTAGGAAAAAAGAGTTTTTATAGTCAATAAATAGGCTATCTGTGTCACTAATGAATACTAATGAAACCTTATAAAAAATTTGACTTATGCACTTTACTACACAACCTATGACCTCCACCACTTTCACACCAATTCATTATAATTAAACACTAAAGCACTTGGTAGTGAGCATCATACCAATTGATAAAGAAATTTATATCACTCATTAAATATTTGAACACATGATACCACTTGTACTCTACAATTTTCAGCTCTTTAAAAGCTTAAAAAACTTCTGATAAGGCTTAATAGCCTTTAATTCTCATCATAACCCCCCCCCCCGAGTCTCTAGATTTTGACACCAATTGTTGATGTTCAAGTTGGGAATACCACTTAATGAAGTTTCATCTCCAAAACATGTTATTTTTTAGAAAAATCAACCCATGGACAATATCTTCTTCTTATTTATGCATCTCTTCACAAAAGTTTAGAAACAATAAAGAATATGGGGAGAGGGGTACTGTATCACCCCCCAGTTTTAGGTAAATTATCATTTTATGAATTTTTGTTTTTATTTTGAGTCATTGGAATACCTTTCTGGAAGAGTTATGAGGATTAAAGTGAAATTAGTCTGGAATTTGGATATAGGGGAAAATTCACATCATGAATAGGAAATTCACGAAGTGAATTTGTAATAACAGATGCCCTAAAATGTTTCATAGAGTGAATGTATTTAATCAGGTGAATTCCTAAGGCAGTTCATGACATGAAACATGTTTGTGACATGAACCCGTTTTTCAGAAAATAAAATTGAGGTGAAAAGGTATTTTGGCGTAAGTGACCTCTTGACTATTCACAACGTGAATAGGGAATTCACGTCATGAATAGATTGGGTTCGGACTGTTTTAGTACAACCTACAATTTTATATCCTCATTCAGTTATAATATTTCCCTCTCGACTTCCAGGGATTCAATAAATGATTTCTATTGATCTTTGATTCCTAGAATTCAATTCCAATGGATCTTCAAGCATTCAATTGTGGAAATCAAATGTTAGGATCTCATTATTCTTTCTCCTCTTGTATATCTTCAGTTTTTCTTAAAAGGGACCATAGACCATTGTCATGATACTTGAATATTTGAGTTCAGATATGTTTTGATGAGATCCTATTGTATATTAATAGAATAATGAAATAAATAGGTGATATCAGTGGAATCATATTAGATCCTTTATGTCAAACAAACTCGAGGTAGGTGGTTTCTCTCCCACTCTACTATTCTAGAACATGATGGATTTAGTTTTCCTAAATTGTTCTTATGATTTGTTTAAAATTCTCTTGAAAAAGTTTATATGTAAAATCCTTGTTTTGATGTGATTTTGAAAGTTTTGGTTTTAAAATATGGAAAAAAAGTTTTTTTTTCTAAATAATCTTGATGGAAATTAATTTTTTAATATTTTTTTTAATTTTTTCCTTGGTATGGTTTTATTTGTGTGAGTTCATGTTCATGTGAATGAGATGGAATAAGGGAATGAAAGTACCCCCATCAAAATGGTTCACCAAGATATGACTTTATGAAAGGATATATCACCACTCATGAGTATAGGGAGGTCCACAGTTTTACTGGACGTGTGTGTGTGAACATGGGATAGTTTTGATAAGCAGTAAAGAATGGTTTAAAATATCTGTTTAATGTTTTAATGGAACCTATTATAGATTTTATCAACTATTTATATTCTTCTCATCTATTTTATATAAAATGTGCTAATTTATCCTTATCATAGTGTCATGCATTTATAAATTTATGAGGATTACCTACTGATTGATATGTGTTGACACCGAAATACGTGTGGCATGAGAGAGGTTGAAGAGAGAACAACTAGTTCAAAGAAAATCCCAACAAAAATGGCCTAAAAATCAACTTAAGGGGATAAATTCATGAATCTCACCCCCTTCAAGAATGGGATAATCTTGAAAAGGTCCTGAACACATGGAGGTTTGACTATAACCTCTACATAACATAATTTCAGAGTCATGGAGTGTTCGTTTGTGGAAATCATGGACTGCACAGAGGGTTGATGGTAACCTATGTTCCATGTAAGTCTAGTTCATAGACCCCCACCTCTTAGTAAAGCTCATAAAGCATTATTAAGGCCTCTATCCTTTGTGAAAACACCACCATCATTCCCGTTGGGCCTATAAACACCCCCTTTAGTCCTACGTTCAAGGGGGTGCGACCTTTTGGCTTTCAAGAAATGTTATCATCTCACGATACTTAAAACTTTTTGAACAGAAGAAGATATGGACCTTCAAATGTATCCATCCTTCTCGAAACCACCTCCCATGGGTTTTTGAGTACCTCAACCCAAAGTGGATTTGCCTTTCACAAAGGTCCATGGCCTTGGAGAAAGAAGAAATCCCCATGTGGCTCTTGGGGTTTTGTGAGACAATTATCCTTCATAAAGACAACCCCATGGGAAACAAGACTTTACCATGAGGTAGGGGAACCCTATTCCACAAAGAATACTCCTTCACAATAAACCTAACCTTTGTGAAGCCCCAAACTTCATGAAATCCCTCTTACAAGCCTCTCTATGGTGCCTACTTTTAGTTGACCTCTTTTCACAAAGGTTGAGTACCCAGGGTCCCATACCACTCCAGGGATGGTTCAGACACACCCCAAATTCCTATGCGACTAGTAACACCTTCCCTTGTGTCCAATCACTTCATTCCAAGTGTGGTATGGGTCTTTATCCCACCTAATTCTTCTAAGAATAGGTACCATACTACCTATAGCTTCTATGCATAGGTTCCCTAACATGGATCCACATAATGGACACTCCTCCATGGCAGTACCAATGCCATGTACCACCTAGAGACACATGAGAGATGGTCACATAATCCCTATAGGTGGCATAATTGTTGGAAACCATCGACCCATATCAGTAGAGGATACTTATATCAGATCTTCCTCTCACCTTGATGCAGTCCCCCACCAGGTACAAACCCCAACCACATCCAAGCTGCAAGATGTAGAATTGCCTAAATCCACATCCTAGTTGCACAACATTAAACTGAATGAAAAAAAATCCTCAACACATGATAAAAAACTACAGACTTACCCTATGTGATGAACACATGATTCCCCATGTATTACCATCATGGGATTCCATGGTATTCCCTACCATGGGACAATCCTCCACCCCTGGGTAGCTACCACACGTAAGCCCCATACCATTCCCAAAATAGTGATCCACTTTTAGTGGGAAGATTCCATATGTATTCCCCACACCATTCCTCATCTCTACTCCATTCATGATCCAAGCATCCTTACCACATGATGTTAAAATGAATGAAACAATCTTGTCACACAACCTTAAACTGTGACATTGAACTACATGGGTTTTGATCCCAGTCTCTTAAACATGTCATGTAGGATGCCTCCTTGAGGTTCAATACTGAAAAACATTAAATATAGGTGTAAAATCTTACCTCATAGGTACACACCCCACTTGATCAGTCTCAACATGACGTTCTGATCTATATCCACAAGATGTTAAGCATGTACCCTGATACATCTCAATAGTACATTCTGATCCATCTCCATGAAACATTAATCTTGTTCCCCAATCCATATTAATAGGACATTCTGATCCATATCTGCAAGACTTTAAAGCTGCACTCATTCCATCTCTACAAGAAGTTAAAGCTGCGCCCATTCATTCGCCACAAGACGTTAAGCCCGTGCCCTAATCCGTCTCAATAGAATGTTGTGATTTTTCTCCACAAGACATTAATCCTGCGACCCGATCTGTCTCAACATGACATTTTAATGTTTTCCCCACTAGATTTTAAATTCATGTCCATACTGTTCTCTTAAGACATTAACCCTATGGATCTATCTACACGACGTTAAACATGTGCCTTGGTCAGTCTCAATAGGACATTCTAACCCATATCCTCAAGACATTAAAATCACTCCCTAATCTATAACCCCTACCTCATTCAATTAATGTGGGATGATTGAGTTAAGAATCCTTAGAATAATTATACCCCCAATGTCAATTAACTCATGGATGACATGAGATACCTTAGGTTCTGTGCCTAATATGCCTCATATGAGATGCCCTCCAAAAGAGGAATAATTTATTGGTGCCCAAACTAACCAATTCCCAAACATTCTTGGAAGTGACCAACATGACTTCTCACCCTAAACAAAGGTTACTTCTCTGTTGTGACATAATCATCATAATTAATTAGTTTCCACCTCGATATGGCATTGAGAACGGTTTCTATGAACATGACTTAATCTACGAGGGAGACTAGGAATAGGTAGTGATATCTAAGGAGGAATCCATGGAAGGAGGAACTGACATCCCATCATCCCGTTTCAATCAAGAGCATGAATTTCCTATGAAAGTGATGGAATTTTCCTGCCTTTGGAAAGTGATAATGCAAGGCTACACAACGACACGTTGGCACCCTGACGAAAGCGTCAGAAACAAAAATGGTGAACCCGGTGTGAATCTATTCTCCTCAACCATGGGGACTAGTAGATTTTGGGGCACTATAAATTTTTTATGTCACTAGATCTATATATTTGGCACCAATTCCCACCAATAAAATGGTGGGCTCAACATGGAACTCACCTGCTAATTAGGGAAGTTAGTGTTGGGCATCCTCGGTTTGTGATATCATTTGCGTGGATACCACATCCACTTCCAGAAGATTGGACGATTTTGGGAGAATTTGGAATAAATTTAACTATATTAATACTAAAGGATGAATGTCCACACCTTAAAGGAGTCAAGTTATAATAAACCAACAACCTTGGACCAACAAACACCGAGGCAGGTGAAACTTTGATGCAGCGATCCTGCGCAATTTCACTCCTACCATGGCTCCCATTTCACATTCAGATGTCAGGAACCCACACTACATCTCACCCTATAAAATCATCCAAATGAGGGTGATTGATACCATGGTGCACTGACACGAGCAGGAGGGGGTCATTCCCACTTGCGACATGGACCGCCTGGACCTAGAAGCATTAACACCTCGCTAACACTGCCACCCCCAAAGACCACATAGGGGAAAAATCCCCCTGATTATCCACTAAAAGAGGATAATATTAATTGTTTATATTATAATATTCATATGATTTATTAATCATAAACACCATTTTTAGTGCATTTTACACTTTGAACATTATTTCATATTATAATTGTAATTCTTTCTTAAAATGCACTATTACATGGTACATTTTTGAACACCATATAAAATACCTAATGATCTTGATTTTATTTTAATATTTAATTTTCAGGTTCCTAATTACATTGGTAATAATTAATAATTTTGGAGTACTTGAAGATTCACTTTGGAAGACCACCAAAATAGGCTTTCATGGAAACACATTCTGGAAAAAGTAAACTGGACATCAGCCCAATAAAGAGACTATATAGGCCAATATCCAAGACCAATAATTATAAATATTTAAATAAAGATATAGAAAATCATGGGTAAAATTTACTACAATATTGAAAAGAGATAATTCGGATTTTTTAATAGAGTTCCAGGTGGCCCAAGTTGGAGATAAAATTATGGGCAGATTCTGAGGCCCAGAAAAATAGCCCACCATTTCGACCATATATCGAAATTAAAAAATCCATTTGGGATGAAAATTTACATAAATTTATGATACATCCTGATAATAATTTTATTCTTCTATGTCTCACTCCAATTCGGCAATCTAGAAGCTCATTTAGGCGCTTATGTTTTGTGAATGCAAGATGGATGTCATTTCGGGTCAAGGGTGGAAAAGTCTAAATTCCACAAAAGTTCCATGACCCTAGGCCTACCATACTCAAGTGGTAAGACTTTGAATATTGGGGGATATAACCCAACCTCTTGAAATTACTATTTAAGGTAGTGGTGGTGGATGATTTTATCATCTTTAAGTTTTGTTTCATTTTAATGTTATGCTGGAAATTTGATGTTGTAATTGCATTCCTTCAATTGTAAGTTTCTTGAATTACCATAGATTAATTATAAAAGTTATTCATATTCTCTTATTTTATTCTTTTTCTTCTCACTTGGATACCATTGCCTCAATTTGTGAAATTTTTCACACCAAACCTTGTGGAATTATTCACATAACGATGGAGCGATCGTTTTCTTTTCATTTTTTTTCACTTCTTCAATTCTACCCTCATGAATCTATTTACTACTTCTATTAAACTAATAAGTGATGAAGTTGTTTGATCTTATTATGAATCCATATAAAATATAATAAATTGAAATCATTAAAAAATAATTCATCCAATCCACTTCCAAGTGATAACCTAGGATCAACTCATTCTCTTAATTTTAATTCACATAGGCCTGTTAGTGTTCATTTAGAACCATCTAAAATCAACCCAAGTTGGCCATTTCATATCCAAAAACAATCCATAGAATGTATGTGTTTTTAGGTTACTTATTTGGTCTCTGAGGATTCTACAACTCAAGATAAACTACAAGAGACCACTTAACCCTAAAATCTTGGGTAAATTTGGGCGAGACCACCCCCCATTACGATGGCCAACCACTTCAGGAGTCTTTCCCAGGAGCACTCTGATGACTCACTTCCCTATACTAAGGAGGTAGAGGATTCTCAAGTCACACCTAAAGTGACCACCACTTGGGGGCCACCTAGGAGGGATCCCATTAGGCCTCATCATTACTAGCATCAACCGGTCTCATAGAAAAAATAGTGGGTTGAACTCATCCCTGCTCTATCAGCCCCATTCTAGCACACTCGACGCCAATTTCAGAGGTAGGCCCAGTAAATTTTCTGATAAGGGGCATCTTCTAAAGCTCCTATGTCCCCTTCCACCACCAGCATATTCCATAATATCCCTATATCAGGTGAACATGGATTCGTCTTTTCCCACTTGGGATTGAGACCCCAGCTGCCTCACAGGCAGGTTGGGTTAACTCTCGTAGTCATTGAAACCACCAACAGCCATCACGAGCCATCCCGTTTTGAGGGGAATTAGTGTGGCGGTTCTCCATGAACCATCATCAACTAGTATGGAGGTCCTCTGTTGATAAAAAATCTCTCAAGGTAAAGTGATGAGCTTCGCAATTCCAAGGAAAATGGAGCTTCATGATCAATGATGGAGTTCTTCACTATCGTTGATGGAAGGATTTATGATTTGGATGGGCAGCACGAAGATGGAGTGCTCTGAGATTATGACAGGCTTCACAAATATAAAATTACAATGGATCTTCATGAAATGGAGGTGCGCCATAAATATGGATCTAGAGAAAGTGCTGAAGGAGGTGGAGCTTCACGAAGTGCCAAGCTTATAAATATGAGGCCACCCCACTTCAAAGGGTGGGGGGAGAAAAAGAGAGACTCAATGAAAATTATAAGTCTTTGGGTTCAAAAAGGAGGTTCACGAAGGTGGTATGTGAAGTCATTCACAAAGGCTATAAGCCAACTGAATGTTCTGAGCATCGCGAAAGAAAGGATTTCACGAAGGCCCTAAAAATCCAACCGAAATTTGTAAGCTTCACAAATGCATGTTGGAGCATCGCGAATGAGGTGTAATTTGTGAATTCTAGTTTGAGCTTTGTGAAAATAGGTACTTCATGAAGACTAGTTTGAGCTTTGTGAAAGGTGCTTCGTAAATTCTAGTTTGTGCTTTGAAAAATAGGGGCTTTGTAAAGGAATTAATATTTACAAAAAGAGGTGAAAAGGTATTGCCTAGAGTTCAGTGGAAAAGAGGTATTCATCTATGGATTAAAGTGGGACATCAATAGATCATCTACATACAGTGGAGGATACATTCATTAGAGTTAATGAAGGGACCTACAAGTCATTAAACTATGAGTGTATCTTCTAAAGAAGAAGTGAGCACACTTCAGTTGAGAAATAAGTGAGCTTTCAAATTGTTTTTGGTTGTAAACCAGGAGGGACAGTGAGTCCACTTCAAACCTGTAAACAACAATGCACTTATAATGGATTTAGTATATCGGCACATTGCCGATGTATGCTCCTTTGATGTATCCCAGTGAGGGTGAACCAAGTAAAATTGTTGTGTCCTGTTCCCGCTTTAATATTTTTTCATACTCTGCAATGAGAAGTAGAGAGAGAAGAGAGTTCTGTTTAACAATGAAACCAAATCAAAAGGGTTAGTTGTTTTAATCTATCATACCCTAATTCACCCCCCTCTCAGTATATCTAACCTAGTGGACCTAACAATTAGTATCAGAGGGAAAGTTTGATATCAGTGTTTCTCTCTCAATGGAGGTCATCAATCACAAAGGGATTCCAATCTTTTATTGGAACATCTTTCAATTATGGAAGAATCAAATGAAACACTAATTCTGATCATTGGGAATGAATGTGTTTACAATAGAGATGCATGGTATCTCAGCTGACATCAATAGTGGTGTGCTATTAGAGGCTGAAAGAAGGTAATTGGATGCTGACACAAAAGGAATAAATTCTTTAGGGGGAGCCCTATCCAATGCTATATATATGAAGGTGATGTCATGAAAAATCTCACACGCTATGTGGGAATTTTTTTTGAACATATATGAAGGAGATTCAAAGGTCAGAGAAGCAAAGTTTTAGGTGTTATGTAACAAGTATAAAGATCTTAGAAATAACCAGAATGAGTCTATTGATGCATTCTTTGATAGAGTAAATGTTGTAATGGAAGACATGCAAGGTCTTGGTGAAGTAATTGAAGACATAAAGACCATGAATCACATCCTGAGGAAACTTTCACCTCGCTTCAATCCAAAGGTTTTTGTATTGGAAGATAAGGATCTGAAAGAGCTGACACTGGATAACTTGCATAGTACCATTGTAGCATATGAAATGAAAAATGATGATAATGATGCCATAGAAAAGGGTAAATCCAAAGAGGTGGCATTCAAATCCATGATGAATCTCACTATTGAAGATTCTCAGGAAGAAGAAGAGACAGGTGAGGTGATGTCATTCCTTTATTCAAATATTCAAAGAGGAAAAAAGAAAGTTTAAAGGGAAAATTTCACTTGCCTGTTTTAGTTGTGGAAAGGTTGGTCATATTGTAGTAAGATGTCCCAAAATGTTATAAGAAGATAACGATGTTGATGAAGCCGAAATTCCTAAGAATATGTCTTCAGCATATGTGAAAGGCAAGAAAAATTCTAATAGAAATTTCTTTAAGAAAAAGAATCTTCTTTCACAAGAATGTGACTGTTCGGATGAATCTAAGGCTGAGTAGGTTGAAGAGATATTGAACTATAAAGATTGTGGAGAAAATGCTATGGTGGTAGTTGTCGATGGTACTCAAAAATAGGAAGAAACCGACATTGATGAGTACAAAAAATATGAAGGAAAATTTGATGGGTAAGTTGAGTTAGAGGCTAATTTTGAAGAGATAGATGTTTGGAGATCCAAAACAAAAAAAGCCAACCAAGTAGTTCATGATTCCAAACTCTATATGCAGCAGCAAGAATAAGAGAAGTTTGAGTTGATATAAGAAATTGAGAAACTCAATTCGTCAACACCAGAGGACTTAGAATCAACTAGTGAGTATAAAATCAAGGTTGAATAATAGAAAATAGATATCCATGGATTGAATACCACAATGAAAGATAAAATAAACTGTATCAAAGAACTTGAAGGAGAAGTTGTTGGTTTGTGGAAAAAAGTTAAGGATCAAGAAAAAATATTGACTCCTACTATGACATCAAAAAAGTATATCACTCAGAAAACTAAGAAGATGAAAGTGGATCATAGTGGTTTCACAGATAGGAAGCATAAATTATGTTCATATTCTAAGGCTGATGTGGGGATTGACTGAAAATAAAAAGTTGTGAAAATTGAAGTCAGACTGCAAGCACCCATTTTGAGACTGAAGGTTGATTTGGGAATAAAGAAGAATCCTAATATTCAGATATCCCAAGGGAAAACTATAAGTGCATAAGTGACATGCAGGAATACACCATAAATTAGGTGTTATTGTTGTGGAAAGATGGGGCATTCACAGTATGTGTGTTCCATAGCCAAGAGATATCGAAGGGAACAAGAATACCAATGACAGCCAAATAGAGCTCAATATTATAGAACATACTTTGAGGAAAATTGTTTTTAGTGTGAAGAATTTGGGAACATGGCTAGATATTTTACATAAACCATGCATAGGAATGTGACAAGGAAAAATCAATGTAGTCGCAAGCAAAAAAATCAACAAACCAATAGGTGATTTGAAAATTCAAAATCAATTTGAATATCTACAGAATGAAGTTGGGCCATCAAACTCTGAGGAAGATCAAGAATTTAAAACTACACCAAATGCGAGATCAAAGACATGGATCAAAAAGAAAAAGGATGTGAAGGGAGTGGTGGCAGAAATTTCTCTCAAAGCATTTGACCATTATGGTGTATAGATCCTTGACAACGGTTTCAAACCTCACATGATAGGTAATAATGATCTTGTCATAGGCATAAAATATGACAAAGAAGGAGTTTTCATGTTTGTAAATGATAAAGGATTTATGATTATTGGCTCAGGAAAGGCTAGGTTTGAGGGTAAAGAGATGAGACGTGCTGATGTCTTAGTAGTAGAAGGTCTCAGTCACAATTTGCTTAGCTCCATCTAACTATGTGACTCAGGGAATTCTATAAGGTTTACTAAAAAGTCATGTATCATCAAAGGAAGACATGGTGTAGTGGTTCTAAAGGAAAAAATGAGAAAGGGAAACCTATACCTTGTAAGTGGAGAAGAATATATGTGTTTTCTGTCCAGAGAAGAAGAAAAAAAGTTATGGCATAAATGACTTGGTCTTCTATGTCAACCGTCCCTAGAAGATCTAGTAAAGTGTGAATTAGAAAGAGACCTACCTAAGCTATCATGTGATCATACACATATGTGATATTCCTATCAATAAGGTAAGATCATCAGAAAGACGTACAAAGTGAAGGAAAATAAGTCAACAAGAGTGCTTGAATTGGTGTATGATGATGTCTGTGGATCTATCTCACCAAGATCCATTGACGAAAAGAGGTATTAATTTCTTTTCATCGATGATTATAGTATAATGGAATGGCTATTAGTCATTTCCCATAAGTATGATGTGTTCAGTTTCCTAA
Organism: Viscum album; assembly: GCA_963277665.1. Lineage (NCBI taxonomy): Eukaryota > Viridiplantae > Streptophyta > Magnoliopsida > Santalales > Viscaceae > Viscum > Viscum album. The sequence goes on from OY728125.1 coordinate 20,158,747, forward strand.
AACAATATCGGAGGGAATCTGGAAGGATGCTTGAGTAGAAAATTTTGAAGTTTCATACTGACAATAGTACGAAATTCACAAATAGTTAGGTGGAAGACTATCCTAAGAATCACAGGATAAGGCATAAAGTTTCTTCAGTAATAATCCCCCAATATAATGGAGTGGTTTAAAGAAGAAATCAGATCATAAACAACATGGACAGAATGATGCTTATAGAAAAAGACCTACCATAGAAATTTTGGAAGGAAGCAGTATTAACATTGGTCTGCATTTCTAACAGGGATCTGTTGTGTCCGAAGGAAGGAAAGACTCTACATGAGATGTAGTATGGGAAGAATCAAACAGTGAAGTACTTTTGAATCTTTGGAAGTAAGTTCTTTATACTAAACAAATAAAAACACAAAAAATTTGAGTCATGCGAAGATGATGGAATATTCCTTAGCTACCCAGGAAAAAGAAAAGAATATAAATTCTTTAATAAAAGGCTGGGAAAAGTAGTTGAGAGAAATGATGTCACTGTTGTGGAAAATGAAGAGAATATTCAATAGCATAATAAACAATTTCTTGATGAAAGTGATGAGGATGAAAGAAATATTGGGGGATGAGAAGTTGCTGATGCTGATTCAGAAGAAGATAATGATGACGAGCATGAAGAAGTAAAATCCATACCTGCACAGAAGCCAATGAGTCGAGATGAAATTGATAGGTAGAATATCATTGGTGATCAATCAGCTCTATTTCAGATAAGATGAATGAAATCACTACATAAGACATCTTTCCTATCTCAGGTAGAGCCTAAATTCTTTGCTGATGTAGTTGAAGATGAAAACTGTGTTCATGTTATGAATGAAGAGATAAATCAGATTGAGAAGAATCAAACATGGGTGATTGTTTTGAGGAAAATTGATAAGAATTATATCGGGACTAAATGAGTCTATTGCAACAAGATGAATGAAGATGGCACAATGATTCAAAACAAAGCACAATTAGTGTGCAAAGGATACTCCCAGGTAGAGGGTATTGATGTCGATGAGAAATTTTCACCTATTTCAAGGCTATAAATAATCATATTATTCTTATACATTATAGTGAAAAGAAAGTTCAAGGTGTTCTAGATGGATGTCAAATCTGCATTTTTTAATGGGGTTCTAGAAGAAGAAGTTTATATTGAACATCCATATGGTTTTCTCATTCATGAAGATGAGAACAACGTTTTTTGGTTGAAGAAAGTTCTATATGAGCTGAAACAAGTACCAAGAGCATGACACTCGAGGCTTGATTAGTATTTTAAGAAGCTTGGATTTTAGCATGGTGGAGTTGATTGTAATCTTAATTTCAACAACAATAGTAATCAAAGGATGATGGTGTTGTTGTATGTTGATGACAAAATTTTTGGTGGATCAGATGAATCTTAGTGCAGACAGTTTTCCAAATTCATGAAAAGTTAGTTTGAAATGTTAATGATTTGAGAGCTGATGTTTTTCCTTGGTTTAAAGGTGACACAAGGAAGAAATGACACAATAATTTCTCAATCCAAATATGCCAAGGATTTTCTAAGAAGATTTGAAATGGAAAATTCCAAGGAGATTAAAACTTCAGTTGCTACCTGGATGAAATTATTAAAAGATGATTATGGAAAGGAAATAAATGTAATGGAATATAAGCAGGTTATTGGAAGTTTATTATACCTAATAGAGACAAGACCAGATATTATTTTCACTACATGCCAAGCAGTGTGATATAAAAGCAATCCCAAGGAAAGAAACATGCTTGAAGTGAAAAAATACTCAGGTATATCAAAGGCACTGTGGATTTCAATTTAATGTATAATGAGAAATCTCAGTCAGAGCTTTTGGGATATACAGACGCATATTGGGCCGAATCAGTTGATGATAGGAAATCTACGTCGGGAGGTGATTTCTATCTTGGTGGTTTGTGTATTTCTTATCTAAGAAAGAATAGATATTTCATTTCATTAACAACCGAAAAAGTAGAGTATATTTCCTCCACTCAAGAATGCACACAATTATTGCTGATGAAGAAACAACTTGATGATATGGGCGTTGAAGTGAAGTCTCTAATCGGAATCCAGTGTGATAATTTAAGTGCTATCAATATTATCAAAAATTCAGTCCATTACTCAAGGACAAATCACATTGAGATAAAATATCATTTTATAAAGGAGAAGTTGGAGCAAGGATCAGTGAAGTTGGAGTATGTGCCTATATAGCTACAGGTTGCAGACATTCTGACAAAGGCCTTACCCAAGGAAGGTTTTGAGAGGTATCCATTGGCTTTGGGAGTTCAGTCGACTCCCTGCACTTGAAAAAGTGTGGATGTGCCCCCCTCCCCGAGGTATGGTGTGTTTTTCCCTACTGTGTTGATATGTGTTCTCTACTCTGTTTCAGACCACAAAGGAATGACCTTTGGTTTTATTGAAATGGGGGGAGAAATAGTTTCTTAAGGTGGAGAAAATGAGACTAAAGAAGAGAGAAAATTTCTTAGTCAAAGACACAGGGAAAAGCTGACAGGTGAAGCAACGAGATAGGGGGAGAGCAAGAGCAAAAAGATAGGGAGAGTATGATTTTTAAATCTGATGATGCTTGAAGTGATTAATAAAATATTAGATTTCACGATAGCTAGGGTTTATGATGAAAGCAGTTTATTGATATCATTATGGTATCAATGATTAGTGTCATAAATGAAGTGATTCATTGATTAAATTTTCATACTACTCCTATTTCTCACACCGAGAATTGCTCATGTGGGATTAGAGTATGTGGTGAGTGAATCTTTGGTCACTATATGAATCACAAGAGGAAAATGGTGATTGATGATAGAAGGTGATTCAGTGATGTATCAAAGTGCAGAGAATCGTTTTGAGAAGAGTTGTCAACAAACCCAAAGGGAGACATTGTTGGGAAAAAATACCTCAAGGTAACATGGAAGAATTTTTGGGTTGGTTGTGTTTATTGACAAAGCAGGATTTATGGTGAACTATTGAGTTCTAGATATATCATCAACAATCCATGTTGATAAAGAACCATGACAAAGGAATGAAAGATCTGGAGGCAGTACCAAAGAACAGACACAAGGTGGCGTCGTTTCCCAGTGTTTGCCAAATTTTTGGGGTCCAAAATTTGGAGTTTGGTTTTCAACACAGAAAGTGTATCTCCTCAAAGATCTCATCAAGGTATGGAAAAGGCATGAATTTCATGAATATGTGCCTTGATAGTTGTGTTTTTCGAAGGAGAAAAGATTTCTGGCGGAGGTCTTTGCGAAAGCGACAAGTTTTGCGATTCTAAGAAAAATGGAGCTTCGTAATTAGTGATGGGGTTCTTCATGGTCATTGATAGAAGGATTTTAGATTTGGATGGGTGTCGTGAAGATGGAGTGCTCTGTGATTATGATGGGATTCACGAATAGAAAATTACAATGGATCTTTATGAAATGGAGGTGCGCTGTGAAGACGGATTCAGAGACAGCACTGAAGGCGGTGGAGCTTTGAAAAGTGACAAGCCTATAAATATGAGGCCACCCCACTTCAAAAATGGAGGGATAAAAAGTGAGACTCAACAAAAATTTTAATTCTCTGGGTTTGAAAAAGAGCTTGTAAAAGGTGGTATGCAAAGTCATCCATGAAGTCTATAATCCAACCGAATGTTCTAAGCACCATGAAAGCAATGAATTCACAAAGGCCCTAAAAAGACAACCGAAACTTGTAAGCTTCACGAAGGCTTGTTGGAGCATCGCGAAAGAGGTGTGCTTTGTAAAGTCTAGTTTGAGCTTAGTGAAAAGAGGTACTTTGCGAAGACTAGTTTGAGCTTCATGAAAGGTGCTTCACGAAGGCCAGTTTGTGCTTTGCAAAAGATGGGCTTCGAGAAGGAAGTAAGCTTTGCGAAAAGAGGAGAAAATGTATTTCCCAGAGTTCAGTAGAAAAGAGGAATTTATCTCTGGATGAAAGTGGGACATCAATAGAGAATCTACATATAGTGGAGGATGAATTCAATATAGTTAATAAAGGGACCTACAAGTATTTAAACTATGATTGGATCTTCTGAAGAAGTAGAGATCAAACTTCAGTTGAGGAAGCAGTGAGCATTCAAATTGTGTTTGGTTGTAAACTAGGAGGGATAGTGAATATACTTAGAACCTATAAACTGTAGTGCGCTTATAGTGAATTTGGTACATCGAAACATTGTCAGTGTATGCTCCTTGGACATAGCCCAGTGAGGGTGAACCAAGTAAAATTATTGTGTCTTGTGCATGATTTAATATTTTTTCATACTTTACAACGAGAAGGATAGAGAGAAGAGAGTTTTGTTTAACAAAAAAACAAGATCAAAATGGGTAGTTTTTTTAATATGTCATACCCTAATTCACTCCCCCCTCATGGTATATAACCTAGTGGACCTAACATCCTCCCCATGCTTCCATGAATCAAAGTTGAGGCCCTCCTTACTCTATTAACATCCAGTATGTAGGTCCTCCCCATGCTACCACTACCAATTATCATTGAGGTCCTCCCCATGTTCCCACCAGTCAGTGCGAAGGTCCTCCTCACACCGCTATCAATCAGTACATGGGTCCTCCCCATGTTCCCACTAACCAGTAAGGAGGTACTCCCCATACTGCTACCAATCAGAGCATATGTCCTCCCAGCTCCATCAAAAACTAGTGAAAAGGTCCTCCCTACACTTCCATAAACTAAAGTGGAGGTCCTCCCCACTCCATTTTAAACTATCTTGGAGGTCCTACCCATGTCAAATATATAACCTACCTTGAAGAACCATCCTGGGGTAAGATGGAGTACACCCGCTATCAGAGGTAGAATCCTGAGAAGTGTTATGTCATCACCGACCCCTCAAATTCTGAGGTGATAGATGGCTCAATTATGGAACCTTCACCATAGCTACTAGATTTTGTGGTAGAAGCCCGAAAATTGAGATTCATGATCTTGAAAGCTGAGTTCCACAGGATCCCCAGATCCCTTCATAGATACCAGTAGGTGGAGGTCGTTCTGGATACCTTTTAGTGCATTGTTATGCAACCATCCCTGTCACAACTAATTTTCCTCTTCTATACCACCACACAAGAAGCTGGAGAGATTTATGAGTCTGGTTTGATGCCCTCAGATGGTGAGAACTCCGCTGAGTCACAAATGGACATTGTTGCCCTCTCACACGATGTAGTGGTGAACATCCCTTCCTATATGGACATGGTCTTGAAGTTGGCTCCACCTCCAAGATATGTTTCAGCATGTAGTAACCATTTGGCCTATGAAACACTCCCTATTTTGGTAGAGAATCCCCATAACAGGTCTACATTAGTGCCACCACCCTTGTCTCGGCTTGCCCTAATTGATGATTGGGCCAACCAAGTACATGATCCTTCCCCTGAATAAGAGGTCCTATGGGAGGTATTTACACCGACCAACTATTAGTGTTGTTTTGGATGCCTATAAATTTATAATTTATCATACCAGATTCCCTTACAGAGGACCAAACAATTTGTTTCTACCAAATCATTTGGGTGACATATCACCGCCTCCGTGTTCAACACATGACCTACCCAAGGAGTCGTGAAATCCTCAATGTCGTCGACCAGTAGTATAGAAAGGCTGAGATATCAACAATACTAGTAACTCAATGCCCTGTGTCATATGATGATTTCTAGACTCTTCAGTAGACCTATGGTAATATCCTCACCATCCACCAGGTTATGGAAGAGGCATTTCCACATGTACATATTAGAGGTTGGGGGCAGTATACTGGCCTCCATTTCATCCATATCCTGTGATAAAAACCAAACCTTCATCCTGATTTATCTGTCGATGGTGAATATTTCCCTCTGAATACCATCATGGTGAATATGGTTATCCTTGAACCACCATAGGATCAGAGTAAAAAGGCTTTAGATGTAGGGCATAGTGGGGAAGACCCACCTTAAGGGGCGACGTAGTATAAGAAAGATCATCTGAAATGTATCCTTACTCATTAATAGAGGAAGAAACTTGGCCTCAGATATCCCCCCAACAAGATATTTTTTTCTAACCATCGGTACACTTATAAGGGAAAGGGAAATGTCAAACCATCTGACCCATATAGGGTCACACTGAAGGAAAAGATAGAACCCACAGTAGCCGCATTTCTCCAACATCTTAAGGAATAAAAAATTCCAACCACACATCTAATTTTTGAGTGGTTCCCTAATTATAAAAATTCCTTAAGGGATCCCATCTCTCCTCCAGTGGGGCACCTAGTCCTCCTCATCCATATGCCCCGGTTCTAACTTAGTTCCCCCATACATCTAGTTAGGGTAGAAGATGGGGGATACGGAAAGTGACCAAGGTACGAATTTCCCACTCCGCTTGAGCAGTGTGAGAAATGTGATTATATGACTCAAGAACAAGGATATATTACCCCTTAAGTTGATGAACCTATCAACGCATTGGTGGATAGAGTACCTCACCAAGATGACTTGATAACTGCTCTCACTTCTTTCCTTGAGGTCCTGAAAACATGACAGGTGGCAATCCCACCTAATGGAAATCCATACCACGCATGTATGGATAGTGTCTGAACACCTCCAGAGTTTGGTAATCCCAAATTTACCCCATTCAATGGAATGGGTGACACTCTATAACATTTTTCACACATTTCCTCAAGGTGTGGCCCAATTTTGGGAACCCCAAAATAGTAGGAGGCTACCAAACTCGGATGATTAATTCAGAATCTAGAAGGGCCTACATTTGTTTGGCATAGTCATCTTCCCATAGGATTCATTGTCGATTGGTAGCATCTTTAATGAAAGTTACTTTATTAATTAAGCTTCACCACATGGAAGAAAATTATTTTAAACCTCTTTAAGTGAAAATAGAGGCTAGATGAGTGAGTTGCATACTTCATCACTTGGTGGAAAGGTCCCACATACTCACTTGACATGCCGCTATCCCCAGAAACAACTACTCACAATTTGCATAGAGAATTTCATGAATGACCTAGTACCTAACCTCATATCCTTGAACTACCCTGGTACTTTTACAGAGTTCTTTGAAAATTCATAGTGTTTAGAAGAAGCCCTACAACTGACTAGAAAATAGTTGTCGCCATTACCTCTTCCAGCTCCCATGAGAAGACCTGAAAAATAAAATATAACCATAGTTGTGCATACATAGGCCCATAAGCTGGTACACTTTATGTATCCTTTCCCAGATGAGCCTCACCGAGCATATCCCTATCAGGAACAACCCCTCCCTGCACATCCCCATCTGGCACAGCCTTGCTAGGTTAAACTGCCTTGAAAAGAAAACATGGCTCTATACTCTCATCAAGGCTAGGTTCCTAGGGTTCCTTTCCCAGATAAAAGAAACACGAACTATTCCTTTAGGGATTTGTAGGTATCTAGGTACTTCATCTATTCCCTAAAGAAGGGAATCATGAAGTTTCCCGACTTTAGGAGACCCAAAGAGGCCATACTCACTGGCCGCCCTAACCATTTCTCATACCATAGGATCCTTGGAAACACCATTAAGGAATGATTCATGTTCAGATATTGGCTCTAGGATTAGGTGGATCATGGTTTAGTCAAGTTGGGTGATGTTCCGATACAAGTGACATATGTCTCCACCAACCTCTATAGTGATAGTGAAGGCTCTAGCGAATGGTAGTAGTCTCCCAGCCATGGGATGCAAAAGTATGATGACTGGTTGGTTCTCAAGGAATTTTCACATGCTCATGATATCATTCTTGACTATTTGAGAAATCCAAAAACTCTTGTGGTTGCCAAGTATCATTCGACTTCCGCCTCCACATCCACATCACATCCCTCCAAGTCCCAAAAGAATAGGCGCGAACAGTGCAAGGGAAATCAGAGTCCCCCGTCGATGCTGAATCTATCTCACACTCTTAGCGACTTCATGCCTCCCATGTTGGGAAATGCATCCAGAGTCTACCCAACTCTAGAATATTCCATGGAGGATGAGCAGGAGTATGCCTCTATGAATTGTGTCGAGCTAGTGGATTTCTTCACAATGCCCGATAGTGATGAATACCTTGTAAACCCCTCAGGTGATTCCAAGCAATGTCGTCAAAGGAAATTCATAGGACATGTGAGCCACCAAAATGCTCAGGATAGTACGTTAAACTAGGTTGTTCATGCTACTAAGACTATGAAGTAGGTTTTGCACTGAGTTTAAGAATAAACATCCTCCCATTATACTTTATTAGGAACAAATTTATAATTGACCATGTTAGTTGACCAATAAGCTTAACCATAATCATGCCGTGATCAGCTTTTCCCATCCAGAGGCCAACCTCATCCAACTAAAAATCAACTGGAAGTTACTCAGAATAGGACAAATAGTCGGCAACATAATGTTAACAACACTAGTCAACCCCCATTGGTTTATCCAACAACATCCAATGAACCCCCTACCAAGGAGAGACCCTCCATGGGACAGAATATGCCTATGGAATGGAAGTAAGATTTGTTGAAGATCCTTTCTAGAAAACTCGCAAGGATCTCAATCCTTGAGGATCTCCATTTTTTAAAAGAAATACGTGAGGACCTTGCTAAAGATTTGAAAATCCATCTCTAGTTTGACTTGGAAGGAGCTCTTTCATAGGCCTACTATGTAGAGGAGGGTGATCAAGAGGAATGTAGAGCCATCATATCGTTCTCTAGGGAAGAAAAGGGTGACATCATGTAGTGGAACATATGCCCACTATACATCACAAGCCAGTTTAATGGCATGGAAATATGCTACTGCCTCATGGATACCAGCTCTAGGATCAACCTAATCCGGAACCAAACACTTTACAAGCTGGGGATGACATAAGTAGACCTGAATCCATCCACCCTAAAAATTCAAGGTTATAATAAGAGTGATCATAAACCACATGTAAATTTTTGGCTGAAGAATCAATTTGGTGGTCTGGTATCAAAAACAAAATTTATGGTAGACTTGATGGATACCACATAAAACACATTTATGGGGAGCCCCTGACTTCATTTACATGTAGCGGTACCTTCTTCGTATCACTAGTTCCTCAAGTACTCACTCAATGGTCAAGTAGGGGTACTCCAGGGTGATTCATCCCCTTTGGACACTTGTGAAGCTCAATATCTAGATGTTGGGTACTACAAAAGGGAAGGGAATCTGGTTTAGACTGATGGGGTTGAGAGAATCAATGCTCCTAATTATCTAAAGAACACTAAATATGATCCATGGGAAGACTTGAAAGACACATTTATTCTCATGATTCATCGATTGGAACCAAAAATGCTGGACCTAGGAGTTTGTTTTGTTGTCTCCAAGAAAAAGGGTTTCAGTGTCCCTAAGAAAAAGGAGAGCCTCTAGATTACCTTGTACTCTTACACTAGATAGGCCCAAATGATACCCAAGGCCCATAATCTTGTGAATTACTAATAATTCCAGCCCATGTCAACCAATTCATGTCATTCCCACATGTTCCATAGATAAGGTATGACTTAGCGAAAGTCGAATCATTGCTATTACTTCGACATGAAGGGTGAGACTCGTGATTAAAGACCAGATGGAATTGGTTTGACAACTTTAGTTGAAATAATATCAGTAGATCAGGGACCCCTCATCTAGGATTCTATCTCTACAATAGCAGGCACCAATGCTTCCCCCAAGTTGATCATCCTAGAAGAGATGACTCCTCCCTCTGATTCTCTCATCTCAGACGATGAAGAATATTTGTAAGATACCCCTTATACATTTGAAGAGGGTGTCTCCAACACCATTGATGAGTTAAATTAAGTGAATCCTAGCACTGAGGATGATCAAAGGCCAAAACTAATCAGTGTATCCATGCATATGGAGGAGTATCCACAATATATGGCCTTCCTAAAACAACATCATGATGTGTTCGCTTGTAGCTATAACAAGATGCCATGATTGGACCCTCAAGTCACCGTTTACTATCTCAGCCTCCCAGTAAGTTATAATAGATTCAAGAAGCCTCCTAGAAATATGAAACTCTATCATGGTGTTATTTTCAAATCTTAAGTTGAAAATATTATCAAATCTAAATTCATCGGGGAAGTCCAGTACCCTAGATGGCTAGCAAAAATTATACCAATCAGGAAGAAAAATGGGTAGATCAGAGACTGCATCGACTTCTGGGACCTCAAACACCAATTTATGAAGGATTATTTTTCCCTTATAGTGACATATTTTTTGATCGATGCCATATCAAAGTTTCAAGCCCTATTCTTTATATATGGATACTTGATCGTGTAACGATTCACTATTCATTTTCACCCTTACACCACTGTGTTAAACTGATTTTGTATCATAAATTACAAATTTAATAAAAAAGTTAAATTCATGTTTGATTCAATTATTTTATTTTTATAACTTTTAAAAAGGTAAATTTTACTTGTTTTGATGATTTCATTTTAGAAGGAGGTGATTTGGAGGATCTATAATGAAGTTGAAGCAAAATGGGCCAAACTGTATGGAATCCCATGAACACTTATCCATTGTTTTTCATGTTCTGTGAAATATGTTAATCCAAATTGGATGAAATTTTTTGGTCTTAGGCAAAACTAATTTGGATAAAACTCATCTCAAGACACTAAATACCAATTCATCCATCTATAATCTCAAAACAACCGATCGGTACAGGGAATCAAATCTGTATAAAATCAAAAGGTTGGCTTGATATTAGGAATACATCTCCCATTAAAAATTTCCAATGGCTGCCAAATTTTATAGGGTGAAATTACATATGATTAAAAACAACTCTTACATTTTTTCCAAGTCTAGATAATTCCATTTAAAAACACAAAAATCCGAGACACAAGTGATATCTTGAAAAATGGGTGTCCAAAACCACTTCCCATTTTGGCTATAAAATGGAACCATGAGAACCTAATTTTCAAGTTTGACCAAGGGATTAAAGTTCTGAAAGTTTGGAGTTCTAAATGATTCCTCCCATAAACTTGTAGGTTTTTTATCTTTCTATCCTCATAGGAAGAGCTGAAATGAAGAAGGAGATCCACCCGAGCTTCCTCCTCCTCCCAATGTCGAGCTAAACAGTGCGTGATTATTTTGAGGGAGATACACACTTGAAGAGGGAGTTTAAAAACACAATTATATACGTTCTTGGTGTATATTGTGGTTTTTAATTGTTCTTTTAGATTCATCTTAACTTGTTTTGATGAATTTAATTGAAACATGTTTTATTTCATAACCTATCGGTGTGTAATTTTAAGTGTGAGACTTGTGTTGTTCCGATTGGATAGTATAATAATCCTATTTTTTCCTAAATATTTTAGATTTCAATGTTCATTGAAAATACTTAAAGCATTTTAAGGGGTTGTAACTTGACTACATGATTTTTATGTCAATGTTTAGTCCTATTTTCATCATTTTAAAGGCCTGTGGGTACCCAAGATCTTGGTTAACCCTCAACCAATGGGTTACACCAAAACCTAATAATAAATTATGAATAAGAAACTTTTCAAGTGGTGTAGTAACTTAGAAATGATCACATAATTATCATATATATTTTTCAAAATCAATTTTTTTGTCAACTATTAAACTCTTTAATTAATTCATCTTATTTTTAAAACTGTTATCAAAACCACCACGCTATTTTAGTGATTTTTATTAAAAATACACACTTTAAAAATTACAAACTCCTTAAAATATGACCTAGGGTGTAGAGACCCGAAGCTTGATGTACATTGACATTACATTACATTTGCGGAATACTTAGTACATAACAAAAACACACACACAAGGATCGTAATAGTTTAGTGTCTTTGGAAACTCAGAATATAATCTTCTAATCCTGGTGAAAGATCTTCAAAATCTCCAATAAAGATCTTCCTCTTTTTTTTTATACCTAAAACCTTTCTTTATATCCTGGGGAAAAATAAACATAAAAGGGTGAGCTCAAATGCTCAGTAAGGGTAAACAAAAGAAATATCAATCACATTGTATACACAAGCACATAACTTTTGGAAATCTTAACCTGCAAAAGAGATCATAATTTCATAACATGGGATAAATCATGGCAGTGAAATGTAATCACAATAATCATAACTTAAAACATGAAACTTTGTGGCATAAACACATAATCATAGAGAATCATTTCTTGTTAGTCAAGACTCATTGCCAAGACTATCTTAGTGGACAAAGTCCCTTTCTGAACCGAGTCACCCTCGTTTCAGTCCTGTTTCACTGAACCGGTATAACCTACCGTTCCAGCCATGTCAATCTCATGAGATATAATATCTTTACCCAATGCATTGGAGGGAGATATAGGTCCCACCCATCTCATAATGATACCATTCCTATGTGTGCCACAAAATCATAAATCATACATCATTTCATAACCCATGTAATAAAAATGGGAATCTTAAACATCGTGACATCATAAAACAATTCATATAGATAAAGGAATTCATAAAAATATAATTCCATCACAACATAATCAAATAAATTTAATAATAGGCATAAAAACAGAACCCTTTATTATCTTAGATGGAAAATAATTTTGATAAAACACTTGAACTCCATTCTTGAGGAAAATATCCTTTCTGCTTCAAAAACACTTTTCCTTTCTTAACATGTCGTACAATTACAAACTAAAAGAAGTTGATTAAAAATAAACTTGAAAACTTTTAAAGGAAGCTTCTTTGAAATAATGTTTTAAAAATCCATTCATGCCGTATAAGTTAAAAAAACATTCTTCGTACTTTTGTCGGAAAAGTCAAAAAGTACCTCGTACGAAAAACGACAAAAGATTCCTGTCATATCTTTTACTAAAAACTTACCGAAGGGTAAATTTGGATATAAACTATTGTAGAAGTATGGAAATAATATTACGTATTGAGGGAACATGGATGTGGATGATAAAATACACCCCAGTAATTACCAAAGTAAAAACAATCTCGGATAAAAGTGAGATTGTGATATTTCCCTTACCTTAGGTCCGACTTGATTTGTAAGTGTCATAACCTCCTGTATAATGATTTAAATAATGTTATTGACTTATTACAGAATCATATTCATTGTTATGATATCATATATGGTTCACTTATGACTTTATATTACCCGTTCTTTTGTAAATTCCATGTTAAAGAGCGTTTTGGGTAAAATTGTTTCATTTGTCATCCGTGTTTTGACTTGTAATTATTCATATGATTACTTAGATCATGATTACTTAATTCCAGAATATAAAACATGATTTATATATATATATTCAGAATATAAATATATATAATAAATCAGTAAATGGAAAGAAATACACCGTTCATGGAGACGGTAGACCGTTCGTACGCATGAACGCTGTTTTCGTTTCCTTATTGAGTTGAATGGAATTAAGTAGATGACATACATATATATAAAAATAAATCCATTAGATTTATAATTTCATATATTTCATTATTATTTCTTATATATACTTTATAATCATTCTTAAATGGTTAACATGGAGAATGAATCTCATCGCGCCGTGGAGACGGTAGTCCGTACGTACGCACGAGCGATGATATCATTTCCATAATTATTGAATTGAATTAGAGTGGATGATACAATATATCAGAATCATTATTATGTTATAATAACTATATATAGTTATTTTTTTACACCATAATACCCATCCATGTAAGGTGTTGGTGGAAAAGCAGATTACACCACGGCGTGGAGACGGTATTCCGTACGTACGCACGCGCGGCGATTTCCTTTTTCCATAGGATGGATAGAAGTTTAATTAGAGTTGTTTCATATTTATAATAACATATCAGTATATTAGTGATACTGATGTTATTACTTAATAACGAAACAACCTTAGAAGAAGAAGTGGACGAAGAAATAAAGGTGAAAGAATTGGTAACGGAAATTACCTCTTCTTTGAAGCGCCTCTTTGAGACCTCCTCTTAGGGTACCAAAATTGGTCTTTGAGGAAGACCAGAACCTCTAGGATGTTTCTAGGGAAGTGGAGAGGAGAATTTGACAGGGTTTGACCGAGCTTGAAGGCTCAAAGTTGTGTGAGGAAGAGAGGGAGGAGGTGCCCTTTTATAAGGGAGGAGAGGGGCACCTTTGGAATAACTAAAAATATTATTTTATTATAAAGTCAAGTTCGGTTTTAAATAGCTCCAAATTGATTTATTTAGATGCTAAGATGGGTATGGGTCTAAATACTCCCATCCAATAGAATTTAGACAAGTTTAGGTTCCTATTTTAACCTTATCATTTAGATTTAACATTAAGTTAAATAATTTTACTTTTACCGCGTCTTCTTGTGTTCTTATACTATAAGGTTAATAAACTTACTATAAGAAGCCAAAAGAACCCCAAGTTGTTTATTATTAATATACATAACCTTATCTAAGTCATTTGGCCGAACCTTATATTTTTAGGAATAAAATGACAATTAATAATATAATATTTTCTTTAAAAACTATTTTATGGCAATTTTGACACTATTTAGTAATTGATTTTTGTGAAAATCATAACAGAATGATAAGTTCTAACAAAGTTAATTAAATCAATAATAACATGTCATATTAACCTAGAAAATTATTGAAATTCATAAAAAGTCTCAAATTACATTTATTTGGGTATTTATAACATCAATTATGTCAATATTTCATTAATAAGATAATTACTGCATCATCATTGTGTCATAAATAAATTAAATTATTTTAAATCTAAAAATTACAAATAAAATACCATTATGTAGAAAATCTTTTTATCTTTCTAATGAATATTTACAATATAATTTATTTTATGTATAACCCTATATTAAAAATGTTTTAGTAAATAAACGTTGATTTTAACTCTTTTAACCCTTTTTTAAATAAATTAATAATAAATGTCCTAATCTAATCCAAGTGGGCCTAAATGGTCATATTTTATTCCTAAGTTTGTTTTTGGTCGAATTAAACTTGTCCAATAGAATTATGACATGTGTTAGGGTAATAATAATATCATTTTTACCCTTAATTACCCGATTTACTTTTAACCGTGGTAAAAAAAGTAAAAAGTTACTATTCACAAAAAAATTATTTTCATCTCATTGAAGCACATTTTACTTACTGACATCAACCGTGTCTCTCGGATTTTTGAAATTCCACTCACAGAAGTGGTAAAATTAAGTTTTATGAAAAATTCAGTTTTTTTAACTACCACTTAGTGGTTTCACTATTCATCAAAAATTGAAAGTTTTCAGAAAAATGCCAAAAATTAGGCCTAAGCTATATTTGATATTATGAACTCAAAAATGATTTCTATTTTACCAAATTAAAAACATATCAGTTGCATTAATTAATTTAAAAATTAATTCCCGTCGTCAAAACAAATAGCGTGTTCTTAAGAGATAATAACTATCAAAAGATTGACACTTGTTTATGTCTGGTTTAAATGTGAAATTACATCCAATGACCAACATCGTATTAAATTGTAAAAATATATTCTAAATATACTTTAAAACCACTCAAATTAATAATTTATCACTATTAATTATTTCGATTGAAAAAGTTGTTTTTAATTAAAATTTAATAATTTTCACTATTCATCAAAATATGAAAGTTATCCGAAAATCACCAAAATTTCACCCTAAGCTAATTTCGATATTACGAATCCAAAAATAAATTCCATTTTGAAAAATAAAATTTACAAAATTTCAAAAAGTGGTTATTACTATTCATAACGGCTAGTTTTAATAATATTTTAATAGCATATTGTTGTTTAGTGAAACTCGTTATTGCGTACTACACACGCTATCGAGGAAGGCCGCGATTACGTGCAAGGAAAGTCAAGGATGCGTGTTGTGCAAGATCCTTTTGGTGTAGCATATAACACAAGACATTAATGAAATTAAAATAATATTTTTCATAAAATCTCGGGGTGTTACATTCTACCCCCCTTAAAATGAATTTCGCCCTCAAAATTCGTCGGGGTTGTAAATGGTTTACTACTTGAAAGTTTCTTTAATAGAAACCCACATCGTAAAAAGGAATACCAAAACCAATCTTTAAAGACAAAAGTATGAAACGTAACGGTTACCCAAATAAACTAATCACTGGGTTTCCACATAGGTGAAAATATGGATATGGAAGAAAAATCTAACCATCATGTTCTGATGGAGAGTGGTAGAGAACATGGCTATGGAAAAGCCAACAATCAAAAATCCATAAATTTGTGACGATCTAAGGTACCATCCGATTAATCAGATATAAGAGTAATAGGACAACATTTTTGGTTTTCAAGATCGTTTCCCTAAAGTTGAAGAATTTGAATTAGAATAAATACTTACTTTATTTTGGTACAATCTCACTGTTGTTCGTGCCTTGAACAATTTCCACTTCATCTCTTAAATAAATGAAGTTGAATTTGTTATTCGTGAAGTGTTAGCAGATCATGTGATAGAATGACAGGTCATTCCATCTGTCTCAAACAAAAGGTTAGCAAAAGTTATTAAATATACATAAGTCATTCTATAGTGAGATTAATTATATATGGTTCCTAAAATGGACTTATACTTCATATATCATACTGCTTAATATAATAAAACTAGTTTCTATTAAACAGGGACTTCCTGTAGGCCAGTGGTAGGCGATAAAGGCCAGTCGCACTTCGGTTGTGGGTTCGATTCCCACAGCCTTGTCCGACGCGATGGGCTGTCGCCCGTCCTGCAGGTTGTCCTTTTTCTAAAGCTATATTACTATAACATCCCATCAATAATATCGAAAAACATTTTATCCTAACTTATGTCCAACATAATCCATTCTAATCTTTAGGCTTATCTAAAATACTTCGGTCCAAGCTCATAGTATAAAGAAAATGATTACTTGAAATGTCACAGAACAATCACGGGAATGCCATCATTTATCCCCCATATATCATAAGATATATCTTGTTGGTCAAATTACAAACATGTGAATACCTTAATCATGTATTATCTTAAAGAATGAATACCCATTGAACCTTAGTGAAAACATGAATGCTGACAAAAGTTAACTCTTTCCACATACCAAAATCCAAAAATTCTATATACTCAAACCATGATATAACCTTCTCCTTATATCAGTCATGAGCTCATGAATACTATCAAACATTTAATTTTCTCCTTATCCCTTCATTATGCGCATATCATCTACATTCCAAAAATATCTGAATAACCTTTCATGGATACTGGTAACATTAATCATACACTTTCAAAACTCAAGGAAAGACAATAGTGTAACAATCCATATATGTCTCTTTATTCCATAGTAGCCTGAGATTACTTATACAACATTACACATGATAAACATGTAATCATTCCACTACATTCTTAAACCATTGACCGAGCTTCAACAATTCTTTCATCTCACATATCATTTGTAGTCTCTTCATCATCATCCACATAAATACTACCCATACGACCATACTGATTCTCTTCATGAGACTTTCCCTTAGGGCATTGGTTTGCATAATGCCCATACATTCCACATTTAAAACATTTAACCATTGCTGATGTCGTAGCAATACCATTATCCTCATCCCTGGTGTTAACTGAACCTTTTCCTTTACACTTACTAGATTTGTGTCCTTCTTTTCCACACCCAAAGCATCTTCCAGTTCCTTTGATACATTCTCCTTGATGCCTCTTCCCACACGATTTACATAGGGGAAATTGAACTTTCTTTCCTCTATGATCATCATGAAACTCCATCTTTCTCTTATTATCCGAGTCAGGAAACTTACCAAATTTTACTTTATTGATCATATTATGAGATTGCTGATTCGGCATAATAATGATGTTTGGACTTCCAAATCCCATTTCATTTGGTTTCTCATGAAGAATATCATTCCATTGTCCATCATATCCTCCATTATCGTGAATCATCTTGTTTCCAGCCATTTTCTAAAACCCAAAAAGAATAGTGTGAGAGGAAAAAATCATAATAAAGGGGGAGTAACTTCAATATCTAACATCTTTGGTTTAATCTAATATCGTTACCATAGTTCTAGGACTATATCCTATACGTATACTTATCCTTAGGGACATCCCTAGACATACCTTAGAAATATCTCTAGGGATCTCACTAACGTTTTCGCATCCTAGTTTCCAAAGGTTGAATAAAATTTTCCTCTGATACCAACTGTAGAGACCCGAAGCTTGACGTACATTGACATTACATTACATTTGCGGAATACTTAGTACATAACAAAAACACACACACAAGGATCGTAATAGTTTAGTGTCTTTGGAAACTCGGAATATAATCTTCTAATCCTGGTGAAAGATCTTCAACATCTCCCATAAAGATCTTCCTCTTTTTTTTATACCTAAAACCTTTCTTTATATCCTGGGGAAAAATAAACTTAAAAGGGTGAGCTCAAATGCTCAGTAAGGGTAAACAAAAGAAATATCAATCACATTGTATACACAAGCACATAACTTTTGGAAATCTTAACCTGCAAAAGAGATCATAATTTCATAACATGGGATAAATCATGGCAGTGAAATGTAATCACAATAATCATAACTTAAAACATGAAACTTTGTGGCATACACACATAATCATAGAGAATCATTTCTTGTTAGTCAAGACTCATTTCCAAGACCATCTTAGTGGACAAATTCCCTTTCTGAACCGAGTCACCCTCGTTTCAGTCCTGTTTCACTGAACCGGTATAACCTACCATTCCAGCCATGTCTATCTCATGATATATAAAATCTTTACCCAATTAATTGGAGGGATATATTGGTCCCACCCATCTCATAATGATACCATTCTTATGTGTGCCACAAAATCATAAATCATACATCATTACATAACCCATGTAATAAAAATGGGAATCTTAAACATCGTGACATCATAAAACAATTCATATAGATAAAGGAATTCATAAAAATATAATTCCATCACAACATAATCAAATCAATGTAATAATAGGGATAAAAACAGAACCCTTTATTATCTTATATGGAAAATAATTTTGATAAAACACTTGAACTCCATTCTTGAGGAAAATATCCTTTCTGCATCAAAAACACTTTTCCTTTCTTAACATGTCGTACAATTACAAACTAAATAAATTTGATTAAAAATAAACTAGAAAACTTGTAAAGGAAGCTTCTTTGAAATAATGTTTTAAAAATATATTCATGCCGTATAAGTTACAAAAAAACATTCTTCGTACTTTTGTCGGAAAAGTCAAAAAGTACCTCGTACGAAAAACGACAAAAGATTACTTTCATATCTTTTACTAAAAACTCCCTGAAGGGTAAATTTGGATATAAACTATTGTATAAGGATGGAAATAATATTACATATTGAGGGAAAATGGATGTGGATGATAAAATACACCCCAGTAATTACTAAAGTAAAAACAATCTCGGATAAAAGTGAGATTGTGATATTTCCCTTACCTTAGGTCCGACTTGCTTTGTAAGTGTCCGAAACTCCTGTATAATGATTTAAATAATGTTATTGACTTATTCCAGAATCATATTCATTGTTATGATATCATATATGGTTCACTTATGACTTTATATTACCCGTTCTTTTGTAAATTCCATGTTAAAGAGCGTTTTGGGTAAAATTGTTTCATTTGTCGTCCGTGTTTTGACTTGTAATTATTCATTTGATTACTTAGATCATGATTACTTAATTCCAGAATATAAAACATGATTTATATATATATATTCAGAATATACATATATATAATAAATCAGTAAATGGAAACAAATACACCGTTCATGGAGACGGTAGACCGTTCGTACGCATGAACGCTGTTTTCGTTTCTTTATTGAGTTGAATGGAATTAAGTAGATGACATACATATATATACACATAAATACAGTAGCTTTATAATGTCATATATTTCATTATTATTGATTATATATACTTTATAATCATTCTTAAATGGTTAACATGGAGAATGAATCTCATCGCGTCGTGGAGACGGTAGTCCGTACGTACGCACGAGCGATGATATCATTTCCATAATTATTGAATTGAATTGGAGTGGATGATACAATATATCAGAATCATTATTATGTTATAATAACTATGTATAGTTATTTTTTTACACCATAATACCCATCCATGTAAGGTGTTGGTGGAAAAGCAGATTACACCACGGCGTGGAGATTGTATTCCGTACGTACGCACGCGCGGTGATTTCCTTTTTCCGTAGGATGGATAGAAGGTTAATTAGAGTTGTTTCATATTTATAATAACATATCATTATATGAGTGATACTGATGTTATTACTTCATAATGAAACAACCTTAGAAGAAGAAGTGGAAGAAGAAATAAAGGTGAAAGAATTGGTAACGGAAATTACCTCTTCTTTGAAGCGCCTCTTTGAGGCCTCCTCTTAGGGTACCAAAATTGGTTTTTGAGGAAGACCAGAACCTATAGGATGTTTCTAGGGAAGTGGAGAGGATAATTTGATAGGGGTTGTCCGAGCTTGAAGGCTCAAAGTTGTGTGAGGAATAGAGGGAGGAGGTGCCCTTTTATAAGGGAGGAGAGGGGCACCTTTGGAATAACTAAAAATATTATTTTATTATAAAGTCAAGTTCGGTTTTAAATAGCTCAAAATTGATTTATTTCTATGCTAAGGTGGGGATGGGTCGAAATACTCTCATAAAATAGAATTTAGACAAGTTTAGGTTCCTATTTTAACCTTATCATTTAGATTTAACATTAAGTTAAATAATTTTACTTTTACCGTGTCTTCTTGTGTTCTTATACTATAAGGTTAATAAACATACTATAAGAAGCCAAACGAACCCCAAGTTGTTTATTATTAATATATATAACCTTATATAAGTCATTTTACCGAACCTTAGATTTTTAGGAATAAAATAACAATTAATAATATAATATTTGTTTTAAAAACTATTTTATGTCATTTTTGACACTATTTAGTAATTGATTTTTGTAAAACTCATAACAGAAGGATAAGTTCGAAAAAAGTTAATTAAATCAATACTAACATGTCATATTAACCTATAAAATTATTGGAATTCATAAAAAGTCTTAAATTACATTTATTTTGGTATTTATAACATCAATTATGTCAATATTTCATTAATAAGATAATTACTTCATCATCTTTGTGTCATAAATAAATTAAATTATTTGATGTCTAAAAATTACAAATAAAATACCATTATGTAGGAAATCTTTTTATCTTTCTAATGAATATTTACAATAGAATTTATCTTATGTATAACCCTATATTAAAAATGTTTTAGTAAATAAACTTTGATTTTAACTCTTTTAACCCTTCTTTAAATAAATTAATAATAAATGTCCTAATCTAATCCAAGTGGGCCTAAATGGTCATATTTTATTCCTAAGTTTGTTTTTGGTCGAATTACACTTGTCCAATAGAATTAGGACATGTGTTAGGGTAATAATAATATCATTTTTACCCTTAATTACCCTATTTACTTTTAACCGTGGTAAAAAAAAGTAAAAAGTTATTATTCACCAAAAAATTATTTTCATCTCATTGAACCAAATTTTACTTACTAACATAAACCATGTCTCTCAGATTTTTGAAATTCCACTCACAGAAGCGGTAAAATTAAGTTTTATGAAAAATTCAGTTTTTTAACTACCACTTAGTGGTTTCACTATCCATCAAAAATTGAAAGTTTTCAGAAAAATGCCAAAAATTAGGCCTAAGCTATATTTGATATTATGAACTCAAAAATGATTTATATTTTACCAAATTCAAAACATATCAGTTGCAATAATTAATTTAAAAATTAATTCCCGTCGTCAAAACAAATAGCGTGTTCTTAAGAGATAATAATTATCAAAAGATTGACACTTGTTTATGTCTGGTTTAATTGTGAAATTACATCCAATGACCAACATTGTATTAAATTGTAAAAATATATTCTAAATATACTTTAAAACCACTCAAATTAATAATTTATCACTATTAATTATTTCTATTGAAAAAGTTGTTTTTAATTAAAATTTAATAATTTTCACTATTCATCAAAATATGAAAGTTATCTGAAAATCACCAAAATTTCACCCTAAGCTAATTTCGATATTACGAATCCAAAAATAAAATCCATTTTGAAAAATAAAATTTACAAAATTTCAAAAAGTGGTTATTACTATTCATAACGGCTAGTTTTAATAATATTTTAATAGTATATTGTTGTTTAGTGAAACTTGTTATTGCGTACTACACACGCTATCGAGGAAGGTCGTGATTGCGTGCAAGGAAAGTCAAGGATGCATGTTGTGCAAGCTCCTTTTGGTGTAGCATATAACACAAGACATTAATGAAATTAAAATAATATTTTTCATAAAATCTCAGGGTGTTACATAGGGTATGAAATATACTATAAATAAACTTTAAAAACATAATCAATTTGATGTGTTGTGACAACACAGTCAAATTTTGGCACTGTTTTCAGGGAGCACTTTGGTTTTTAGTGCACATTTTTGATATTTTTTTTGTAAATTTTATGAATATTTATTTTTTTATCTTCTACCTTTAAATATATTTTTGTATTGTGATTTATTTCTCGTGTAATTTATATACATGATGCATTCTACTCTGGAAGATTAACCACCTTTGAAACCAGAACTGAAGAGGATCTTGCGTTATCGACACCAAGAAGCACCGAACGATCCATTAAAGGAGGACTCACAAAACATCAAAACTCTTCTTGATCCTTCTTCTTCTTCTGAAACCAACATCAAGACTAAAATAAATGCACATAATACATATGAAAATAACCAGACATTAAAGGAACTAACCTCACTTTATGTAGAGATTCATCCCGCATATATTCAAATACAAGGCAAAACACAAAATTTTGAACTTATATCTAGTTTAATTCACCCATTACCAAGATTTCATGGACTCATGGGAGAAGACACACATAACTAGTTAAAAGAATTTCATACTATGTATTGAACATTAAAACTTACTAATGTAGATGAAGATCATGTAAAGCTTAGGGACTTCCCTTTTTCATTAGAATACACTACAAAAGATTGGTTTTATTATGTTAATTCCACAATAAGAGGATGGTCAGACATAAAACACCTTTTTCTTGAAAAATATTTCCCAACCGCTTGAACTATAACTATAAGGAAAGAAATTTTTGGAATAGGGAACTCACTAGGGGAAACACTACATGAATATTGGGAATGATTTAAAAGGTTATGTTCAAGTATCCACACCACCAAATTAATGATCAATTTTTAATAAAATATTTTTATGAAGGTTTAATTCGTATTGATCGAAACATGATTGATGCTGTTGTAGGTGGTGTGATAGTTAACAAAAACCCAATCACTGCAAGGAACCTCATTGAGAACATGGTGTAGAATACTCAATAATTTGGTTTAAGGTCCAGTGTACCCATTCGAGGTGTCCATGAGGTGTAGAGTTCTGATTTTGAGAAGAATGTGGACATGAAGTTTGAAGAGGTAAGTACCCTAATTTGACAAATTTCCCTTTCCCAAGGGAAATCCCAATTTCCTCCTCCCATCCATCATGGTATTTTTTCTACTGACACCTACTATTCTAACAAATTCCCTCAACTGATATAACCTTCTGAGAGTCATGAGTCAATTTTCAGGCCGCCCCTATAACCAACCCATTAGGAAACAACCATACTATCTATCCAACCTAGTGTGGAAAGAAAACCAAACCTATAGGAAAGGGGGGTATTCAAACCGACCTCAACAACCATAGAACCAACCAGGCCATAATAGTCATCCACCACCACCACCCAGAAATCCTTAACCACAATAAATGTCTTTCCAACAACCCACTCCAAAAGCTAATCCTAGCCTAGAATACATGATGAAAAAAATGGATACAAATAATCTATAATTATAACAAACAACCCAAGTAGCCATACGAGACCTAAAAACCCAATTAGGCCAACTCGTTAAATCGATGGGGGAAATCCAAAGTCATGGGTTAGGGAAACTACCCTCTCAATCACTAGTAAACCCTAGGGATAATGGAAATTTAATTTCTATAACCCTTAAGAGTGGAAAAAAACTTAAGAGTTAAATAAAACCTCCATTACAGTCATCCCCTCATGAGGAAACCACCATACCAACCACTAAGAATGGTACAAATGAGGGAAAACCTGATCTTGAGAGAATCCCTACCAAAGGAAAGTGAGTTTCATTTGATGAACCACCAAGACAAACCATTCATCTTCCATTTACCCAAAGGATCACCCAACTAAGGAAAATAAAATAAACTAAAATAAATAAATAAATATTTAATACTTTTAAAAAGTGTAGGTTAACATCCCCTTGATTGATGCCATGAAGAGAGTTCCACATTGTGCCAATTTTTTAAAGGAGATGTGTACACACCAAAGGATACTTTTATTTGATGAAAAAATGAGATTAGGGAGTAATGTATCAGAATTTATAGAGACATGTCTTCCCACCAAATGTAATAATCCTAAAACATTCTTGATTCCATGCACCATTGGGTAGTATTTCTTTTCCGATGCTATTCTTGATTTGGGTTCCTCTATAAATGTGATGCCTCACTCTATTTTATCCTCATTTCAAGTTGGTGAACTGAATCCCACTGGAATTATTGTTCAAATCGCATACTAGAGTACAACACACCTCGTTGGTGTGTTAGAGGATGTTCTTTTTAGGGTGAAAATTTTATTTTTTTCTACCGATTATTATGTGATTAAAATAGAAGATGATAGGATGAATGGGCATTCCACCATTATATTGGGGAGTAATTTCTCTAAAAACACCAAAACCATAATTAATGACCATAATGGTACATTATATATATATATATTTTTGTGGTGACATTTTGCACTTCAACATCCTTGATTCTATGAAGCACCCCTCAGAAGAAAATTCCTCACTTTCAGTTAATTCTATTGGCGTACTCCTGTCCCCTAAAAAAACTTATTTTATTTACCATAATCAACTTTTTAAGTTTTCATCCTTGATAGAAATTTTAGGCAATGAATCATGTATTGAATGTTTTAGTGGTTTAGAAAAATATCATGCATGTTTTTTAATTGATGATTTCTTGAGCATGGAGGATCCCATGCCCATCAATGATACTACTAAACTTGTAAAATCTTATTCCTCATCTGAGGATGTTACCATTGAGTAGTTAGATGAACCCCTATATTCAAATTCACTCCCATCAATCCCAAATCCACCTGAATTTAAACATAAACCACTACCTCAAAATTTTAAATATTCCTATCTTAAGAATGAAAACAAGATGTCTGTCATCATTTCTAGTTCACTCCCTCCAGAGCATGAATTGGGACTTCTTTAATTGAGACCTCTTGCTGAAAGTTTCGGTATTATCCCATAAAATTTCACACATCATATATTGTTAAATGATGAGGCTAAACCAGTAAGGTAGGCACAATATCAATTGAACCCAAACCTCCTATATATCATTAAAAATATGTAACAAAATTATTTGTAGTTGGAATCATTTACCCCATCTTTGATAGGAAATGGGTCAGTTTGGTGCAAGTAGTTTCTAAAAAAACTGTTCTAATGGTAATTAAAAATGAAAATAATGAATCATTTCCAAACTATGTGAAGAATAGTTGGTGTTTCTATATAGACTATCACCGAGTAAACCAACACACTTTGATGGACCATTTTCCATTTCCATTCATTGACCATATGCTCGAGAGGATTACAAGGAAGTCCCACTATAGTTTCCTTGATGGGTATTCTGGATACTTTTAGATCCATATTACCACCAAGGACCAAGAAAAGACAAACTTCAATTAAAACTTTGGCACATTTTCCTATAGGAGGATTCCATTTGGTTTGTGCAATGCTCCTGGTACTTTCCAGTGATGCATGGTTAGTATTTTTTTAGATTACCTAGAGAAATTCATGGAAGTTTTCATGGATGATTTCATTGTATATGGTTTCTATTTTGATTAGTGTTTGAGTAGTCTTGGTTCTGCCCTATGTCAACGTATTGAAAAGAATATCATATTAAATTATGAGAAATTCCATTTCATGGTGTGATAAGGTATAGTTCTTGGACATGTCATTTATAGGGTGGTATCCAACTGGATAAATCAAAAATATATGTCATTTATTCCCTACCATTATCCAAGAATGTGTAGGATGTGTAGTCTTTCTTATTTCATGCTGGATTTTACCATCGTTTCATTCACGACTTTAGTAATATTTCATTCCCCCATCCCTCTTACTCTAAAAAGAAAAATAATTTGTCTTTGATAAGTAATATGAGGAATATTTTAATATATTTAAATGAAGTCTCACATCACCCTTGGTAATCCAACCACCTTAGTGGGATTTACCATTTGAGATCATGTGTGAAGCCTCTAACTATACAGTTGGAGAAGTATTATCAAAATGGTTTGATCAATCTCCACATGTTATAGCCTATGTCCTCCGCACAGTAAACCCTTCCCAATAAAACCATACAACAACTGAAAAATAATTCTTTAACATTTTGTTTTCCTTGGATAAATTTAGGTCATAATTTTTAGGGTCTAAAGTCATTGTGTTCTCAGATCATGCATCCCTCCAACATCTCCTAAAGAAGCCTCAATACAAACCACATCTCATTCGTTGGATGCTTGTACTTCATGAATTTAATCAATAAATTAGGGATAAAAAATGAGTATAGAATATGGTGGATGACTATATCAGTAGGATCCTACCATCATCATACATTGAATCATACCCTTATATTCCCATAAATGAAATGTTTCTAGATGAGAAATTATACCAAGTTCAATATGTTATTTATTAGTATTCTGAAATTGTAAATTATTTGATTGCATCTTGAATTCATGTTGATTTCAACAAAAAACAAGAGGGCCATCTAAAACATGAGTCTAGTTGGTACATTTGGGATGACCCCTACCTTTAGCGCACATATAGTGATCAATTACTTAGGTGTTTCATTCTCGATAGTGAGTTTCAGTTTTTCCTTTGGTTCTGCCACACTCTTACTTGTGGGGGACACTTTGTTCCCTAATGGAATTATCTCAAGTTTCTCGATTATGGTCTCTTCTGGAAAAAAATATTTCAGGATTCCCATGATTTTTGTAAATCTTTTACTCATTGTCAAAGAACAGGGAATGTCTCTAAAAGAAATGAAATGCCATAAAAACCCTTGTTCTTCCATAACATTTTTGATGTTTGGGGCATTGAATTTATGGGACCATTTATAAATTCCTTTGGAAACATGTACATTCTTCTGTAAGTTGATTATGTGTCAAAATGGGTAGAGGCATGATCCACGAGGATAAATGATTCCAAGATAGTTGTGGAATTTTTGAGAACCCAAATTTTCTATAGGTTTAGATTAACTAGGTTTATCATCAGTGAATAGGGTTCTCATTTCTAAAAAAAACAATTCAATAACTTTTGTGTTAGTATGGGGTCGGACATCAAGTGTCCACTTCATATCACCCACAAACTTTGGTCAAGCCAAGATATTTAACAGAGAGGTAAAACAAATTCTTGAAAAAACTATTCAACCCAATAGAAAAGATTAGAGTGTTAGACTAGATGATTCATTATGGGATTACCTTACTACCTTCAAAACTCCCATTTAAATGTCACCATATTGGATAGTTTTCAAGAAGAGTTGTCACCTCCCTATTATGATAGAACACCAGGCCTATTGGGAAATTAAAAAATGAAATTATAATATTTTTGGCGAAGGATCTCAAAAAAAGCTTTAGATTTAAGAGTTGGAGGAAATACATAGAGACTCATATAAGAACTCATAAATTTATAAGGAGTAGACCAAGGCTACCCATGAATTCATCATTCTTTATTGTCAATTCAATACTAGGTAGAAGGTCCTCATTTTCAATGAAAGGATGAAATTTCATTCAGGTAATCTTCATTCTCAATGGTTTGGCCCACACACTATTACTAATTTCTATTCATTTGGTGTTATTTAGGTTATAAATAAATAAAAAAACCTTAACTGTAAATGGGAAACGACTAAATCAATTTCATGAAAAAATTACAGAATCCTTGATGGAGGAACTCCAAGTTCAAGAAGAAACCTACCAATGACACCGACCAGGTTTTATCCTTCCTTCCTAGATTCTATTTTATTAAAGTGAAGAAATTTCATACCCTAGGTGTGGGGGGATGGGTAAATTCCTGAGTTAATTTGGATTTGTTATCATATTTATTCCTTTTTATCTATTTTTCTCTTACTGTATAATATATTTACTTTTTCGCACTTTCCCAAGTTAGTTCTGAATTTTCACCATCTTTCACTTTTTTTCACTTTTTCACTTGATGAATGGTATTGTTACCTTGACCACCTCCCCCCTCAATTTTGTGTTGTAATGTTCATTTTTTTGAATCCCACTCAACCATGGGAATTATTGAAAATACATGAAGAATTTACCTATTTCAAGTTGTTTTAACATTATCAAAAATCACTGATGAAATGCGTGTTTTATCATGAAATTGACATTGAGGTGTTAGTTTTAAAATTAAAATGGTTTTTGTCAGTGATATAAATGGTTTTATCTTTTTTAAACCATTGAGAAGAATGATACTTTTTGTGTGAGTAGTTTATGGGAGAATTGCGTCACTTAATATCTCCACACATCTATACACCCAATCATGAATTGTGAATTTTTCTTACCCAATAGAAGGTAGATATAAGTTAGTTTAATTTTTATCAGCTTTTAATTTTTTTTCTAGAATTTCTTTCCTTATCTGATCTTTTTCATTACTGTACAATATTGACCTATGCATTTGTACCCATTATCCAACTATTGTACGCCCTAAAAAAACTAAAACTAAAAATAAAATAAAAAAGGTTGTATATTGGGTAGGTAAAAAACCACTCTTATTTAACCTTTGATCTTGTTATAACTATTACAATTAGTGTTTTTTGACACTCCTTAGGAAGGAAAAACGATTATGAATAAGTCCTTTGGATATTTCAAAATATCGAAGAAAAAGTTAAAGGAAGTAAAGGAAATAAATTGAAAGACACCTATGTTAGGGACCTATTTCAGATACCTACAAGGAAATCCTCCCCATCCAAAAGACCAATGCGTGTTTTTTCCGTACAACCCATTGCACAACTCCTATGCTGTAGACCTACGCTGTGGAGCTACGTAGAGGAATTATGCAAAAATATAATTTATGCACCCCTATGAAGAAGATCTATGCTGTGAGGAAACGCCCAAGACCTCCGTGAACAACATCCTTTTGATTATACCCATTACTTTCCTATAAATAGGACCCTTGGACTCCCTATTTAAAGGACTGAAAAATTTGTAATAACTCTTGAATCTCCCATTTCATAGCACTTTCACCCAGGTCCCCCAAATTTTCTCAGGTATCTCTCTAAACATGAGAGAAGAAATAATTATATGGGATGAGAAAGTTTGAAGTCCTTTTAGAGTTTTAAATACAAAACATCTGATTAGGGACCCTTTCTTTTATCAAGAAGAAGCTACCTACACAAGGACTATTTCTTAAGGACCTACGCAAGGCTCTTCCAAAGACACCAAAGGAGATATGTGGTGTTTAGATTTAAATATCACTCAAGTGTTGTTTTACCATTAGTCCTTTTTAAGCTCTCATAGTCTTAATTCCCATGAGTTAAGCATTTTTTTAGTTCCTCCTAGGACCTGTGTGATACACCTACGTGGCATACCTACACGTCAGACCTACGTGGTACACCTACACGATCTATCTTTGAAGGCCTCTTTTAATCCAACAATGGAAGAGTGGTCTCTCTTTCATTAGATTCCTTGCTTGAAACTGACCAAGTTGAAACCTCCACCAAAACCTTCTAAATTACCAAAAATTTTGGAAAGACACATCAACATTTCCTCCACTTGGGTTTGTATTTCTACAGTTAGAGGTTTCCCACATTCTTCTTCTAAGGGATTCATGATCTTTGGGATGTTTGTAGGTTTGTATATATATAATCACATAGATCCTCACCTTATAGAGAGTGTTGGGAAGTTCCTAGTCTTGGATTATTGGGATAAGACTCTATCCTTTTCTTTTTGTCTCTAAGTTTCAGAGATTCCGATTCCTAATAGGGAGAGTGAGGGCCACACATGATTTTCCATTCAACACAGTAAAAGTCTCCCTCCTATCTTGGGACCCATTAGAGGGAATCCCTCCTGGAGTAATCCCAAAATATTTCAATCTAGACCCAATGACCTTAATTTTCATTTCACATTGAAGGGTTTATTGCTCCATGCCCTCTCCCACCATCGCCCCAACTTCTTTCTCTATAGGCATGGCCTATTCTATCAAAGGATGAGAAAGTGTGTGGTTTGTTGAATCTTTAAAATCCTCTTGTTTCTCACACCTAGCATGGCTCACGTGGGATTAGAGATTTTTTATGATCACAAAATATGAACAATCCACTTCAAATATTGAACTACAAGAACTCTGATTCCCACCATAGTTGGGATACGTAGGAAACCTTCACCCAGGCCCCGAGCTCACTGGATATCTTCTTCAAGAATCCAACCCTAATTTACTTGATACACAAAAACTCCTTAGGAGTAAGCCCCAAATTAATCCCCCTAAATCTCCCTGAGTTAAGAAATATCTCATGGATCTTGTTAAAAGGGAATCCTATTTAGGAATAATCCCCAACCTATTTCTCTCAAAGGGTTATACACCGCTATGAGAATTACTAAACTACATGGGATTTGATTCCCATCCGAGTGGGATGTAGAGACCCAAAGCATGACGTACATGGAAATTACATTACTTTTGCAGAATACTTAATACATGAAAAAAAAAGATGCCCAAAGACCGTATTAGTTAGTGTCTTTGGAAACTCGGAATGTAATCTTCTAATCATGGTGAAAGATCTTCAACATCTCCCATAAAGATCTTCCCCTTTGATTTTCTTACCTAAAACCTTTCTTTATATCTTGGGGAAGAGAAAAAATAAAAAGGGTGAGCTCAAATTCTCAGTAAGGGAAAGCATAGAGAACATAAAACAATCCACAAACATTTGAATGCAAAAACTTGAACATAAAATCTAAACATCATAATCTTGAGCAAAGACATAAATCTTGGAAGTACGTAAGACATATATCATAATGGAACATAAATCATGATAAAATAGAATGGGAATAAAACATGTAATTGTGGAAAACCATTAAACACATGATATGATTTCCATAGTAGCCAAGGAATTGCTGCCAAGACCATCTTAGTGGACAAAGTCTCTTTCTGAATCAAGTTCACTCCTCGTTCCAGTCCTGAATCACTGAAACGGATTAACTTACCATTCCATCCATGTCTATATCATGAGATATAAATCTTTACCCAATGAATTGGAAGGAGATATAGGTCCCACCCATATCATAATGAAATCATTCTTTCATGTTCCACAAAATCATAAATCATACATCATAGCATAACCCATATAATAGAATGGGATTCTTAAACATCATTCCATCATAACAAAATACATATAAAAAATGGATATCATTTCATAATAAGAAAAATAAAACCATGTAAATAATGGAGACATTATACTTTAAACATAAACATATTAAATAATGTCATTTTAGATGGAAAATTGTTTTGATAAAACACTTGAAATGAATTCTTAAGGAAAATATCCTTTCTTCTTCAAAATCATTTTATTTTCACAAAATGCCATGCAATTTTAAAAGAAAATGGTTTTGTTGAAAATAATCATGAAATATTGTAGAGGAAGATTCCTGAAAATGAGGCTTTATGAAACCGTAAAAATCCATTCACACCGTATAAGTTAAAAATAACATTCTCCTCGTACTTTTGTCGGAAAAGTCAAAAAGTTCCTCGTGTGGTAAAAAAAAGTAAGATTCATTTCATAACATGTGGTAAAATTTAAAAATGGGTAAAAAGGACATTAAAAATACATGAAATTTTTTTTAGAAAACATGGACATGGATGATAACAGTAACCCCAGTAAATACTTACGAATAAACAATCTCGGATAAGAATGAGATTGGAATAGTTATCCCTTACCTTATGTCCGATATGCTTCGTATGTATCCAAAACTCCTGTATAATGATTTAAATAATGTCATTGACTTATTACAGAATCATATTAATTGTTATGATATCATATATGGTTCACTTATGACTTTATATTACCCGTTCTTTTGTAAATTCCATGTTAAAGCAGCATTTTGGGTAAAATCGGTTCATTTATCGTACGTGTTTCGACTTGTTGTTCTTGATATTATTACTTATATACTGATTTACTTAATTCCAGAATGTAAAAAATTATTTATATATAATATATATTCATCATATACATATATATATATATATATTAGATCGATAAATGGAATGAAATACACCGTTCATGGAGACGGTAGGCCGTATGTACGCATGAACGCTGTTTTCGTTTCCTTATTGAATTGAATGGAATTAAGTAGATGACAAACATATATATATATACATAAATCCAGTATCATTATTATTTCATATATTTAATTATTATTCATTATATATACTTTATAATCATTCATGAATGGTTAACATGGAGAATGAATCTCATCGCATCGTGGAGACGGTAGTCCATACGTACGCACGAGCGATGATATCATTCCCATGATCGTGGAATTGTATTTAAGTGTATGTATAATATTTAATCATCAATATAAATTTACAATAATCATATATAGTTATTTATTTTTACCATTATACCCATCCAAGTAAGGTGGTGGTCGAAAACAGATTACACCACGACGTGGAGACGGTATTCCGTACGTACACACGCGCGGTGATTTCGTTTTCCGTAGGAAGGATAGAAGGTGAAATAGGGTTGTTTCATATTTATAATAATATATCAGTATATTAGTGATACTGATGTTATTAATTTATAGTGAAACAACTAAATAATAAGAAGTATAAGAAGAAAGAAACTTGAGAGAATCGGAAGAAAAGATTACCTCTTCTTCGACGCACCTCCTTTAAGCTTCCTCTTAAGGAAGTAGAGTTGGTATTTTGAGAAGACCAGAACCTCCATAATGTTTATAGGAAAGTGGAGAAGAGAAATGGTCAGGGTTTGGACGAGATTAAAGGCTCAAAAGGGTGTTAAGTGAAGAGGGAAGGGGTTCCCTTTTAATAAGGGAGGAGAGGGGCACCTTTGAAAAAACTTAAAATATTATTTTATAATAAAGTAATATTCGGTTTATAATATCTCAAAATTTATTTATTTATAAGATAAAGTGGGGATGGGTATAAATCCTCTCAACCAATAAGTTTTAGACATGTTTAGGTTACTATTTTAACCTTATCTTTTAGATTTAACTCTAAGTTAAATAATTTAACTTTTACCGTGTCTTCTTGTTTTCTTACACTATATGGTTAATAAACTTACTATAACAATCCAAAAGATCCCTAAGTGGTTAATTATTAATATATATAACCTTATCTAAGTCATTTTTCAGAACCTTATATTTTTTGGAATATTATAACAATTAATAATATAATATTTGTTTTAAAAACCTATTTTATGTCAATTTTGACACTATTTGGTAATTGATTTTTTTGAAAATCATATCAGCATGATTAGTTCTAAAAACGTTAATTAAATAAATACTAACATGTCATATTAACCTAGAAAATTAGTGGAATTCATAAAAAGTCTCAAATTTCATTTATTTGGGTATTTATAATATCAATTATTTTAATATTTCATTATTTAGGTAATTACTGCATCACCATTGTGTCATAAATAAATTAAATTATTTAATGTCTAAAAATTATAAATAAAATATAATTAGTTATTAAATCTTTTTATCTTTCTAATGAATATTTTTAGTCGAATTTATCTTATGTATAACCCTATATTAAAAATGTTTTAGTTATTAAACGTTGATTTTAACTATTTTAACTCTTTTTTAAATAAAATAATAATAAATGTCCTAATCTAATCCAAGTGGACCTAAATGATAATATTATATTCCTAAGGTTGTTTTTGGTCTAATTATACTTATCCAATATAATTAGAATATGTTTTATGGTAATAATAATATCATTTTTACCCTTAATTACCCTATTTACTTTTAACCGTGGTAAATAAAAGTAAAAAGTTACTATTCAACAATTTTTTTTATCTTATTAAACCAAATTTTACTTCTTGATATTAACTGTTCTTCTAGGATTTTCGAAATTACACTCACAGAAGCGGTAAAAATAAGTTTTATGGAAATTTTCAAATTCTCCTAGGAGGTGGGTAAAAGACGGTGAAAAGTTCAATAAAATTTTATATATCTAAATATATTATAAAATTTCTCCAATGAATTACATTGAACTTATATAGGTATTATGTATCAATTTTGACCTAAAATAAATTTAAATAAAATAAATAATTATTTAAATAAAAAGTCGGTTTTTAAATAGTAACCCAGTGTTTTCACTATTCATCAAAAATTGAAAGTTTTCAGAAAAATACAAAAAATTTACCCTAGGCTAATTTCAATATTCCGAATCTAAAAATGAAGTCCATTTTGAAAGATAAAATTTATAAAATTTCAAAAAGTGGGTATTAATATTCATAACGACTAGTTCATAATAATATTATAATAATTTCTCGTTTAGTGGAACTTGGTATTGCTTACTACACATGCTATCGTAGAATGTCTTGATTGCGTGTAGTGCAAGCCAAATCAGGGATGCGTGTAGTGAAATATCTGTTTAGTGTTGCGTATAACATAATCAAAACTTTTTTCATTTATACATTAAACAAAATCTATAATTAATGTTTTGTAGAATAATTTCCACAAAACGAACTTGAAATTGTGTATAACACGAGCCAAGAATATTGTTGCATATACTGCAAGCTAATACAGTGTTGCGTATAGTACAAGATAATCTTGGTGTAGTGTATAATAGAAGACATCAAAGAAATTAAAAGTAATATATCTCGTAAAATCTCAGGGGGTTACATTCTACCCCTCTTAAAATGAATTTCTCCCTCGAAATTCGTCAGGGTTATAAACGGTTTATTACTTGAGAGTTTCTATCATAGAAACCCACATCGTAAAAAGGAATACTAAACTTACTTTTAAAAATGAACGTTAGAAACAAAACGGATACCCAAAGTAACTCATCACTTGTGTTCACACATAGGAGATCATAGGTGAAAATATGGATATGGAAGAGAAATATGACCGTCATGTTCTGATGGAGATTATAAGAGAACAGGGCTATAAAAAATCCAATTGTCACAAAGCCATAAAATTGTGATGATCTAAGGTACCATCTGATTCATCAGTTATGAGGGAACTAGGACAAATTTTTTGGTTTTCAAGATCATTTCCCTAATGCTGAATATTTTTTGAATTAAAATAAATACTTACTTGATTTTGGTACAATCTCACTGTTGTTTGTGCCTTGAAAAATTTCCACTTCATCTCTTAAAGAAATGAAGTTGAATTTGTCTTTCGTGAAGTGTTAGAAGATCATGCGATAGAATGATAGGTCATTCCTTCTGTCTCAAACATAATGTTAGCAAAAGTTATCAAATATACATAAGTCCATCTATAGTGAGATTAACCATATATGGTTCCTAAAATGGACTTATACTTCATATATCATACCGCTTAATATAATAAAACTAGTTTCTACTAAACAGGGACTTCCTGTAGGCCAGTGGTATGCGATAAAGGCCTGTCGCACTTCAGTTATGGGTTTGATTCCCATAGCCTTGTCCTACGCGATGGGTTGTCACTCGTCCTATGGGTTGTCTTTTTTCTAAAACTACACTATTATAACATTCCATAAATAGTATCGAAAAAAGTTTTAGCCTTAAACAATTCTATTTGATGTCCAACTTAATCCATTCCAACCTTTAAGCTTATCGAAAATAATTCTGTCCAATCTTATAATATCAAGAAAACGATTACTAGAAATGTCATCAACCAAGAATGTGAATACCATCATTTATCCCCCATATAATATATATCTTGTTGGTCACATTCCAAACATGTGAATACCTTAATCATGTATTCTATTGAAAAATGAATACCCGTTGAACCTTAGTGAAAACATGAATGCTGTCAAAAGTTAACACTTTCCACATACCAAAATCCCAAAATTTCTATATACTCAAACCATGATATCACATTGTCCTTATATCAGCCATGAGCTCATCAATACTATAAAACATCTCATTATCTCCTTATCCCTTCATTATGCGCATATCATCTACTTTCCAAAAATACATGAATTAACCTTTCATGGTTACCGGTACCATTCAACATATACTTTCAAATACTTTAGGAAAAACAATAGTGTAACAATCCTTAGATGTGTCATTATTCCATAGTACTATTACCTATAAAACATAACTCTTGATAAACATAAATCATTCCACTACCTTCTTAAACCATTGACCAAGCTTCAATACTTCTTTCATCTCATATATCATTTCTAGTCTCCTCATCATCATCCACATAAATACGACCCATATGACCATGCTTATTCTATTCATGAGATTTTCCCTTAGGGAATTGGTTTGCATAATGCCCATACATTCCACATCTAAAACATCTAATCATTGTTGATGTCGTAGCAATACCATTATCCTTATCCATGGTGTTAACAGAACCTTTTCCTTTTCACTTACTAGATTTGTGTCCTTCTTTTCTGCACCCAAAGCATCTTCTAGTTCCTTTGAAACATTCTCCTTGATGCCTCTTCCCACATTATTTACATAAGAGAAATTGAACTTTCTTTCCTCTATGATCATCATAAAACTCCATCTTTCTCTTATTAGCTGAGTCTGGAAACATAACAAAGTTGAAATTATTGATCATATTATGATATTGCTGATTGGGAATAATAACGATGTTTGGACTTCCAAATCCAGATTCATTTGGTTGCTCATGAAAAATATCATTCCATTTTCCATCATATCCCCCATTATCGTGAATCTTCCTGTTTCCATCCATTTTCTAAAACCCAAAAAGAATAGTGTGAGAGGAAAAAATCATGCTAGGGAAAACAACATAATAAAGGGGGAGTACCATCAATATCTAACATCTTAGGTTAAATTCTAAGATTTTTATCGTAATTATAGAACTATAACCTATACGTATACTTATCCTTATGGACATCCCTAGACATACCTTAAATATTTCTAGGGATTTCACTAATGTTTTTGCATCCTAGTTTCCAAAGGTTAACTAAAACTTCACTCTGATACCAACTGTAGAGACCCAAATCTTGACTTACATGGACATTACATTACTTTTGTGGAATACTTAATACATGACAACAATAGACACCCAAATACCGTATTAGTTTAGTGTCTTTGGAAACTCGAAACGTAATCTTCTAATCATGGTGAAAGATCTTAAACATCTCCCATAAAGATATTCCCATTTGGTTTTCTTACCTAAAACCTTTCTTTATATCCTGGGGAAAAGAAAACATAAAAAGGGTGAGCTCAAATGCTCAGTAAGGTAAATCATAGAGAATATAAAACAATCCATAAACATTTGATTGCAAAAACTTGAACATAAAATATAAACATCATAATCTTGAGAAAAGACATAAATCTTGGAGGTACGTAAGGAATATATCATAAAGGAACATCAATCATGATAAAATAGCATGGGAATAAAAAATGTAATTGTGGAAAACCCTTAATCATATGATATGATTTCCATAGTAGCCAAGGCATTGCTGCCAATACCATCTTAGTGGACAAAGTCCCTTTCTGAATCGAGTTCACTCCTCGTTCCAATCCTGTAACACTGAACCAGATTAACTTACTGTTCCAGCCATGTCTATATCATGAGATATAAATATTTATTAAATGCATTGGAAGGAGATATAGGTCCCACCCATCTCATAATGAAATCATTCTTTCGTGTGCCACAAAATCATAAATCATACATCATAGTATAACCCATGTAATAGAATGGGATTCTTAAACATCATGCCATCATAACAAAATCCATATAAAAAAATGGATATCATTTCATCATAAGAAAAATCAAACCATGTAAATAATGGAGACATTATACTTGAAACATAAACATATTAAATAATTTCATTTTAGATGGAAAATAGTTTTGATAAAACACTTGAAATGAATTCTTGAGGAAAATATCCTTTCTTCTTCAAAATCATTTTATTTTCATAAAATTCCAAGAAATTTTAAAAGAAAAGGGTTTTGTTGAAAATAATCATGCAATATTGTTGATGAAAATTCATGAAAATGAGGCTTTATGAAACCGTAAAAAACCATTCACACCATATAAGTTAAAAATAACATTCTCCTCGAACTTTTGTCGGAAAAGTCAAAAAATTTCTCGTGTGGTAAAAAAAAGTAAGATTCCTTTCACAACATGTGGTAAAATTAAAAAATAGGTAAAAATGACATTAAACATACATGAATTTTTTTTAGAAAACATGGACAGGGATGATAACAATAACCCTAGTAAATACTTACGAATAAACAATCTCGGATAAGATCGAGATTGGAATAGTTATCCCTTACCTTATGTCTGATATGCTTCGTATGTATCCAAACCTCCTGTATAATGATTTAAATAATTTCATTTAATTATTACAGAATCATATTCATTGTTATGATAACATATATGGTTCACTTATGACTTTATATTACCCATTATTTTGTAAATTCCATGTTAAAGCAGCGTTTTGGGTAAAATCGTTTCATTTATCGTACGTGTTTCGACTTGTTGTTCTTGATATTATTACTTATATCCTGATTTACTTAATTCCAGAATGTAAAAAATGATTTATATATAAAATATATTCATCATATACATATATATATGATAGATCGATAAATAGAATGAAATACACCGTTCATGGAGACGATAGGCCGTACGTACGCATGAATGCTGTTTTCGTTTCCTTATTGAATTGAATGGAATTAAGTAGATGACATACATACATATATATAAATAAATCCAGTATCATTATTATGTCATATATTTAATTATTATTCATTATATATACTTTATAATCATTCATGAATGGTTAACATGGAGAATGAATCTCATCGCGTCGTGGAGACGGTAGTCCGTACATACGCACGAGCGATGATATCATTCCCATGATCGTGGAATTGTATTGAAGTGTATGTATAATATTTCAGAATCAATATCACTTTACAATAATCATATATAGTTATTTATTTTCATCATTATACCCATCCAAGTATGGTGGGGGTCGAAAACAGATTACACCACAGCATGGAGACGGTATTCCGTACGTACGCACGCGAGGTGATTTCATTTTTCGTAGGAAGGATAGAAGGTGAAATAGGGTTGTTTAATATTTATAATAATATATCAGTATATTAGTGATATTGATGTTATTAATTTATAGTGAAACAACTAAATAAGAAGAAGTAGAAGAAGAAAGAAACTTGAGAGAATCGGAAGAAAAGATTACCTCTTCTTCGACGCACCTCCTTTAAGCTTCCTCTTAAGGAAGTAGAGTTGGTCTTTTGAGAAGACCAGAACCTCCAAAATATTGCTAGGGAAGTGGATAATAGAAATGGGAAGGGGTTTTCCGAGCTTCAAGGCTCAAAGGGTGTGAAGGGAAGAGGGAAGGGGTGCCCTTTTTATAAGGGAGGAGAGGGACAACTTTGGAAAAACTTAAAATATTATTTTATAATAAAGTCATATTCGGTCTATAATAGCTCCAAATTGATTTATTTATAAGATAAAGTGGGGATGGGTCGAAATACTCTCAATAAATAGGTTTTAGACAAGTTTAGGTTACTATTTTAACCTTATCTTTTAGATTTAACTCTAAGTTAAATAATTTAACTTTTACCGTGTCTTCTTGTTTTCTTACACTATATGGTTAATAAACTTACTATAACAAGACAAACGAACCCCAAGTGGTTCATTATTAATATATATAACCTTATATAAGTCATTTTGATGAACCTTAGATTTTTAAGAATATTATAACAATTAATAATATAATATTTGTTTTTAAAAACTATTTTATGTCAATTTTGACACTATTTGGTAATTGATTTTTGTGAAAATCATATAAGCATGATTAGTTCGAAAAAAGTTAATTAAATCAATAATAACATGTCATATTAACCTATAAAATTGTTGGAATTCATAAAAAGGCTCAAATTACATTTATTTGGGTATTTATAATATCAATTATTTTAATATTTCATTATTTAGGTAATTACTGCATCACCATTGTGTCATAAATAAATTAAATTATTTAATGTCTAAAAAATATAAATAAAATAACATTAGGTAGGATATTTTTTATCTTTCTAATGAATATTTATAGTTTAATTTATCTTATGTATAACCCTATATTAAAAATGTTTTATTTATTAATATTTGATTTTAACTATTTTAACTCTTTTTTAAATAAAATAATAATAAATGTCCTAATCTAATCCAAGTGGACCTAAATGATAATATTATATTCCTAAGGTTGTTTTTTGTCGAATTATACTTATCCAATAGAATTAGAACATGTGTTAGGGTAATATTAATATCATTTTTACCCTTAATTACCCTATTTACTTTTAACCGTGGTAAATAAAAGTAAAAAGTTACTTTTCACCAAAAATTATTTTTATCTTATTGAACCAAATTTTACTCCTTTATATTAACCGTGTCTCTTGGATTTTCTAAATTCCACTCACAGAAGCGGTAAAAATAAGTTTTATGTAAATTTTCAAATTATCCTAGGAGGTGGGTAAAAGACGGTGAAAAGTTCAATAAAATTTTTATATATCTAAAATTATTATAAAATGACTCCAATGAATTACATTGAACTTATATAGGTATTATGTATCAATTTTTACCTAAAATAAATTTAAATAAAATAAATAATTATTTAAATAAAAATTCGGTTTTTAAATAGTAACCCAGTGTTTTCACTATTCATCAAAAATTGAAAGTTTTCAGAAAAATAAAAAAAATTCACCCTAGTCTAATTTTGATATTATGAATCTAAAAATGAAGTCCATTTTGAAAGATAAAATTTATAAAATTTCAAAAAGTGGGTAATACTATTCATAATGACTAGTTCATAATAATATTATAATAATTTCTCATTTAGTGAAACTTGGTATTGCGTACTACACATGCTATCGAAGAAGGTCTTGATTGCATGTAATGCAAGCCAAGTCAGGGCTGCGTGTATTGAAATCTCTGTTTAGTGTTGCGTATAACATAATCAAGATTTTTTTCAATTATACATTAAACAAAACCTATACTTAATGTTGTCTAGAATAATTTCCACAAAACGAAATTGAAATTGTGTATAACACGGGCCAAGAATAGTGTTGCGTATACTGCGAGCTAATACGGTGTTGCGTATAGTACAATCTAATCTTGGTGTAGTGTATAATAGAAGACATCAAAGAAATTAAAAGTAATATATCTCATAAAATCTCAAGGTGTTACATAAGATATGTAGGTAGCCTCCATGAGGTTCAAACCCAACACTCCAAATCAACCCTGTTCTTTCTGGGCCATATTCCCAACATGGTATAATCCAACTTGTAAACTCATATAATTTCTAGGTTCCTTGGGCTTCTTAGGCATAAGTCCCACACCAAGCTGTTACTAAGCACCTTCCACTTAGATGTCCTTACCACATGACATTAAACTGTATGGTTAGGTCCTTATCACATAACCTTAAAAGGTATGATGTGTCCCATTAAAAAACACTGAACTATGAGGGATCTGATTCCTTTCACAAGGATATATAGGTATCCCATTTATGGGTATGACCCCAACATCAAAACAACCTTCCATCTCCCTAGATGATGATAAAATCTAGAGTAACTTTTGTCTACCTGGATGATAATAAATTCTAGAGTGCCCCATTGAGTGGATTAAAAACCAGCATTGTCATAACAACGGATAAAAGAATCTCTAAGTAGTATATGAGAGGATACCATTGATGGATAACCTCAAATACATATAGATATCTCCATTAATGAATAACCTCGAATACATATGGATGATTCTAAATTTCACACCTGCTAATAATTGATTGAAAATTTCTAGTGAAACCTATATTATGATTTGTAAATTAATAAGGATTCATGAACATATCTTAAATCTATAAGAGAGTACTAGAGTAGGCAATAATTCCCCCTAAAAGTGTGTGATGAGCCCGACCTCACATCCTCTCAGCCAATGTGAGTTCTTAAGTAGCGTAGGTCAAAATACCTAATGAACTCCTGCCTTTGGAATGTAGGTCCCTTTGTATATAAAACCGTTGGATGTTTCCAATTCCATAAAAAATCCTTTTGAAACTGTCCGAAAGTAGTTATTCCTAATCCAAACATACGTTTCAGGGGAAACAAAAAAATGGTGAACCCGACATGAATCCTTAACCAAGTTAATAGGTTACTCGATGAAAAACGCTATAAAATAGATGGTTGGTTATTATCCATCAGGAAATTTTATTTTCACCCATACACAAACAAAAAATGGTGAACCCAACATCAATACTTAACCAAGATGATAGTGTTACCCATCAGTTAGGCTCCTATCAATTGATACAAGAGGGATAGACAAGGGAATCAATCATGCATATGTTCAAAAGGATGCTTCTTTAATGGAGTTCATTGTTTGTATTTTTCATATATACATGAACTTTTCTTTCAATAACTCCCTTCATTCCAAATGGATTACTTGAAGTTTTCACCTGTGAATGCCCTGACTGCTGCTCAATCTGGATCCTTGTCTGCTCAAAGGATGTAATCACCAACTCATCATCTTCAACACTAGATCTCCAATTTATTGAGATTAGAATACCATCAACACGGTACTATCCTGACCTTGGAGGCTGTCGACAAGCTCTCCAAATCAATAATAACCCTTAGTCATCCGGTCAATGGAGACCTGTGGTTCAGAAACAGATGGTGCCAACCACCATCTTCAATCGTTTCAAGAGTTTATACTGAGAACGCAATCACCAATCCCTCACTTATTCCCAGGAGGTTAATAAAGATTCCATTCATGGCCTCATCCCAAAGACACATGGGTCTTTCCTGAGGTCTCCTGTAAAAAATCACCACCACCAACGATGCACGATAGTAAACCCTCAACATGATGAGGGTGTTATCTTCGGTTGTTCGGCCTAAGTCCATCAGATCCTAGCACACAAGACCAAATTCCAAGGACAACAACCAGCTAACAGGGAGTAGGCTCCTACCTTTTCCCCCTCTGGAGAAGTCCATCAACCCAGCTTGATGGAAAACAATGAATGGGAACATACACCCATTCACCTTAACTTAACCAGCCAATAGACTCATCTAGTGGTGTGAAACCAATCCCACCATTCAAATCTAGTGGAGTACCATTAGCAGGTACATACAAATACTTATAATCTATCATCCATTCAGTAGACTCATTTGACTACATTCAAGGAATCCCACTAATAAAATTTGGTGGAAACTTGAAAGCATGAACATACACCTACCTACATCCATCAACCCTGCCAACAATCTCATTTGGTAGAATTCAGAGAAGTCAATCAGAAAGGTCTGATGAAAAACTTGGGGCAGACGCCACTTTTCCCCCCATGCACAAGTACTGTCAGTATCCATTAACAGGAAATAGAGGACATGAGAAGGTACGCACACCTACTCTAGATACGTAATGGACATATATTCTTGTTCTGGTAGATGAAGTCACCATGAAAATTTTGGTAGTGGTGAAAGGGCAGACACAAATTTCGTCCCATATCCCAGAAGCTTTCTAGAATATCATAATGACAACTTCAGTAGTACCAGTGGGGCAGACACATAAATCTATCCCCATATCTAGAACGACTCATCAACATGCCATCTTGGAGAATATACACACCTCTATTATAGTCTAGGAGGGTTATGATGCCCACTGCCCCATATCATATATGAAATCAGATCGAGCACATACACCCATTCTAATTAGAGATAATTGGCATATTCTGATGACCACTTCAAGACAGGAACATACACCTACCCATGATAACCATTTATCCTAGAAAGTGGATCCAACTACATATAAAAAGCATCTAAGAAGAAGTTCTTCCAAACATAGTTGGAAAATAAAGAGTCAATATTCGATCTGGATCTTCTTAATACTG
Organism: Viscum album; assembly: GCA_963277665.1. Taxonomy (NCBI): domain Eukaryota; kingdom Viridiplantae; phylum Streptophyta; class Magnoliopsida; order Santalales; family Viscaceae; genus Viscum; species Viscum album. The sequence continues at coordinate 20,202,871 of OY728125.1, forward strand.
GAGTTCTTAAGGCCCTTAGACATTTATCTATTATAGCTCAAGATCCTACCTCCTCATTACCAAATTATGGGAGTGGTAGTAATAATTGTAAAGTTTCTCATCAGACACTTCATCATGAAGGATTTCTTTATGAAAATTAAGTCAATCTATAGAACCTATCTCTAGATGAGAACCATGGTAACCCTTAGTGTGGAAAAAAGACCAAGGAGAAAGAGGATTTATACCTTGATTTAATCCACTATAGTGGTCCTCCCCATGATGGAATTCTCTACGAAAGTTATCTCTTTGGTAGTGTTTCGCATTGTCAAGAAAATTATACAACTGACAATGTAGTAATGAGAAAGCCCTCTTATCTTGATGCACTTGGAAAATTTAAGGCCAGTCATGTTTGATTCCATGTTACTAGCAGGTGAAATACTTTTTCAACTAGAAGATAGCTCAAGGAAAAAATCATTCTTCGAACCTCCCTTGGGTCATTTTCCTTCTAATATGGTAGAGGAAACATCAACTGATCCTATTTCTCTTGATAAAGAAATCAAGAAACAACCACTCTGGTCAGACCAAGTTGAGAAACCTCTAGAAAAATATGAAGAGGAAATTTTGAATATGTGAAAACAACTAGATAAGGATGAAATACCAGTCATGTTTTGACATTTGGAAACTTCTCAATACAACATTCCAGAGGTGATGGTAGAAGATTTCATTCATGATATCCACCTCAACCTATAGAATACTCTTCATCATTTCAAATCCAAAGTATTACCATATGATGAATATCAAAGTCATGTTAAGGTAATAGAAGGGTTACAATGACAATTTGAATTGGAATCTCTCCAGGTTTCCTAACATCTAAAGGTTGAGAAGAAGCAAGAGGCTCTTCAATGTGCATGCCTCAATGCATTAGAAAGTTGCAACAATTGATTATAGAAACCCCATATGGTATTCATATTAGAGGATGGGGTGCACATGGAGAATTGAATTTCATCGTTATCTAGAATAAAAAAAGCCCACCAAAAGTGGTCTCATGCAATGTTATTTCCCCATGTCATCTACAACAAACAAATTATACTCATGACTGAAGAAATGCTCAGTAAGAACATGCTTTGATCAGTTTTCACCAAAATCAGGCCCAAGGAGATCAATCTATTGAGATTATTATGAATCAAGAATTTGAAAACATCGAGCATACCTCCCGATTAGAGGATTTAAGTCACCAGATTGTAAAAATGTCTGAAATAGTGCAACGGTCTTCCAAAATAGGTGATTTGAGTGGGTTTTATATAATGCACCCAACCAATGTTCGGACCAAAATTCATAAAATTAGAAGAGAATATGCGTTGATATCAGTCATAGCAGTTTAGGAACCACCCCAGCCCATAGGGCTGTGGTATTTTTTAGTCCAACCTTCAGATTCAACAAGTAGAGCCTGGAGGGTTGAGTAAGAAAAACAGAAATAACCCCAATCTACAGGGCTGTGGTATTTTTCACATTTACAATCCCCTCCTCAATGGATGTCATTTTTCTCCCGATTAGGGAAGAATCCACAAAGTGAACGCACAACTAAACTATCCAAGGATTCCCTTCAGATTAATATCTATAAAAATATCCCTAGGAAGCCAAAAAATAAGAGAACAAAGTCTCATGGAGGATGAAGAGGAATGTGATCTTACAAAGATACTAATAGAACTTGGTCAATGCATTATGCATTAGTAAATATAATTAATTCCATTATGGAAGATCCTTTAAAAAATGAGTCCAACTCTGGGGAGTCAGGGTATGAATTTCTTATTCATAATACGGTACAAACCAAAACAAATGAAAGATTTGTGCATACCCAAAATCATAGGATTACTCAAAATCTAGGTATTCCCTCAAATAACCAACTTCCACCTCTTCAAAAGGCATCTAACAAGGGGAAAGTTAAAGATCATATCATATCTCAATTTTCCACTAGAAAATGTCAATATATTTTTCATGAAGAATGATTTTCCCAGAAATAGGAGGAGATAAAGGAGATGAGTAGACTCAATATAGAGTTACTCCAAAGTAGAATTCCTACTAGACATGCTCCACAAGCAGATCCTTAGCTTGCGCTTCCAGTAGAAGCTCCTTAGCAAAGAGGGTTTATTGTAATTGATAATGTGAATAATTAATTCCCTCTATTGGATACATATCCAAAACAGGGTCAAACACATCCTTACAGGCTTTTCCCCATGGTCTATCCAAGACAAATACTAGAAGCACCACCATCAGTGGTTTTTCTAGTCGTCATGCTAGTTCAGGCTACAACTCCTGTACCTGTACAGGTCCCAACTCATCCTGAAATTCCCCAAATGATTATGAATACAATTGAGGAATTTAAAACTTGATTGGAAGCTATGGAATAATTAAACTCACTAGTAGAAACAAAAAAGAAGGCTTACCCCGAATGGGTAGATCCGATCCCTCCCCCACCAAACTTTGTGAATACCACATTTCCAATCTTTAATGGTTCAGGAGATCCATAGAAACACTTAGCACATTTTGTTTCTCACTATGATCATATGATGAGGATTCCTCAACAACAAGAATAATTAAATCTCATATGTTTAGTGAAATCACTATAGGGGATGACCTTTGTCTGTTATACAAGTTTGTAGTCTCGATCAATTACTGGATGGAAAGACCTTCGTCAGAAATTCCTTTTCCAATTCAGCTCAACGCTGTAGAAGAAAACAATATTTAATATTATGAACTGAAAAAAGGGATAATGAAATAATTTTAGATTTCATTGCTTGATGGAAAGGACTAATATATTCCTTAAACCTACCAGTCCCTCAAGAAGAGTTATTTCCAATTTGTGTAGAAAATATTTGTGATGAGATGTGTACACCACTAATCCTTGTGAAATACACAGAAGGTTTTCAGGAACTTGATTCAATTGCCCATAAAGTGGATAATTACATTGTAGAAACCAAATCCAAGTCTCATATAATCTCATCAGATCTGGGGAGGAGAACAGGAAAAGCAGAGGATTCCACAGTTACACTCAAGCAAGCACCTATACCTACCTCTACTTGAAAAACTTTATTATACCATAATGATCCGCCTCTCAAGCATTAGAAGAAATGACCACTTCTTCAAGATGATCAAAAGTACCATAAGAGAAGATAGTTTGAGGAGTTAAAGAAAAAGGTATATTCTTTTCAGAATGAATAGGTTCCCGATTACTTCATTTTAGCCTTGAAAAAAAAACATAGTCCAACTTCCAAGGCCCCAGAAACCAAACAAAGAAGTGGATAAAGACCTACCAAATTATTTCCACTTTTATCAAATGTTATGGCGCTCCATTTAGGAGTGTTTTTCTTTCAAAGATCTCCTGAAAAAAATGGTGGAATCTAGAAAAGTGAAACTAAAAAGTTCATCAGCCTAAGTAGCATGTGTTATTGCTACCAATCCAGAGGAAGAAGGAGAATGGTAGGAAGTCAAAAGAAAAAATGCACAGAAGTATGATGATCAGATGGTCAAGAAAACAATAAATTGAACTCATGTCATTATATGAACACAGTTGAAACAACCAACTGTACCTCCTACCACTTTTGTTGCAACCAATCCATCTTCATAAAAAGATCAGTTCTCCAAATGACAATCCTCAAAGAAGCGATAAGAATAGAAATGTAAAGACCAATCAGAAAAAGATTAGCTCATGTTAAAACCAAATTTATCCTTGACTTTGGAAGATTTCATGCCATCTATCTCAAAAGAACGGGCACCAACCCACCAAATGGCTCAACAAGAACCAACCTATCAAGCATAATCTTCATCAAATGAGGAATTGATCTTCAGTTATATTAATGTTTTCCACTTAACGGAACCCTATGAAAATGATGATTTTGGTTATGAACCTAAATTCCCTATACTTTATTAGGGAACTAGTTTAATAAGTCAAGGTCGAGGATACATGGGAAGACATGGATATGCTAGAATCCACTATTTTAATTATACTTCTACTTGAACTATTTATGTAGTAGAAACTTGTGGGAAAGACCTTCAGTAGGATCATCAAGAACAAGGGAACTCTCCCATACATGACAGGATCAGACCCAACATGATCATCTTGTAATATTTATTAGAGTCTATACTACCACTCTCTAGATAGGTAGATAGACCTAGTCACACTAATCCACCAAGAGTAGAAGTATTTCTAGCTTCTGCCCTGACACATGGTCCATCTACATCAGGAGCATCAAATTTTAAGTAACCTACAAAACCACACCTCCATGTTGGAAAATACAGGAATTTGTACCAAAATTATGACATTTTGAAACAACTAGCCCAAGTACCAGCCAATTTTTCAATCCTAGATGCTTTGAATATGTCAAAAGACCTTCAAGAATCACTTATTGAGGATTTGTCAAGTCCTCAAGAGTTTGAAACCGAGGTTGCTACTGCTGAGGTCTACCATATTGAGAATGATCCTGCAGAATGCCATGTAGTTATATATTTCATAGATCAATATGAGTATAATGTTGTACATGAAAAAATTAGGCCCTTGTAATTATCTAGAAAGGTTAATGATACCAATCTCTGATTAGCCTTCATTGATAATGGACCAGGAGTCAACCTCATTCCTATCCGTACACTTCACCAGTTGGGTATCACTAAATATGACTTATCTCCCTCTACTCTAATGTTTCAAGGTTAGGAGAAGAATGAAAAATAACCTCTATGTGAGATTACACTTAGAACTCAATTTGGGGATCTTATATCTAATTCAGATTTCATGTTTTTCTGACAAGACACAACTTTCAACATTATTCTTAGTAGGCCTTGGCTACATCATCATGTAGCCATTACTTCATCATACCACCAATGTCTCAAGTATTGATTAAATGGTAAAATTGGGACATTTCATGGTGATAAGGATCCATTAAAAACTTGTTAATCTTAGTATATTGAGGTTTAGTTCTATCACATAAAGGGAACAAAGTCCATGGTAAAAGATATAACAAGAATCCATGATCTGAATGGTCTGTAAAAGATCCAAATTAACCCATTAAAGAATCTCAGTGTAGATTATGTGTTTCCTATAAATCAAATTGAAAGGATAGACCCAAATCCAAGAACTCATCTAGTTAATTCCATAATTTCAGTTGTGGCAATAGATCCTGACAACATGGGAGAAATTGTTGATTTACCAAGCTGTGGTGAAAGCTTAAATGGAGATGTCTTCTTTTCATCCACTGAAATTCAAAAATTATTTTCTTTATCAGAAAATATAGAAGAAGTTGTCACATTAATAGAGAAAAATTGGGATGATGATTCCCAGCCTATCATTTTCAATTCAATACTCTCAGAATACCCTTCATCATTAGTAGGTTCAGAAATGGCTGCTTCTTCTTTAGTATGTCCAAATAATGAATCCTTCCCTAACTCTGAGTGCCTTGCTTAATCACCTACCCATTAAGAAGAAATACAAGAAGTGACACATGAGGAATATGAAGAAGAGGAAGAAGAAGAATATCTCATGGATTCCCCTCTAACATTCGAGGAAGGTGTATCCACCACTGTGGATGATCTTAGAGAAATAAATTTGGGTACATAGTAAGATCCACGCTCCACTCTAATTAATGAATCCATGAATCCCAAAGAGTAAGATATTTATAATTCATTTCTAAAGAAACACTGAGATGTATTTTATTGGAACTATAAATAAATTATAGGCCTTGATCCTAAAATGACCACTCATCATTTGGGTTTTCCAGAAGAGCATCAGGGATTTAAGCAGGTAGCAAGAAGAACGAACCCAACTCACACCTCTAAAACTGAAGCTGAAGTCAACAATATTATCAAAGCTAACTTTATTAGGGAGGTACAATATACCAAATTTCTAACCAACATTTTTCCATTAAAAAATAAGAATGGTAAAATTAGAGTTTTCATTTATTTTATAGATCTTAACTGGCATTGTCCCAAGGATGACTTTACAGTTCCAATCACAGAACTTTTGATTGATGTAACAGATGGCTATGAAGATCTCTACTTCATGGGATGGATACTCTAGGTATAAAAAAATTCAAATGGCCCATGAAGATGAGGAATCTACAGCTTTTAGATCTTCTCAAGGCATATTTTTCTATCGGTTAATAATATTTTCCTTGAAAAATGCTGGTGCGACATATCAACATGAAATGTAACATATTTTCAAACCCTTATTGGGAAAATTCATTGAATTCTATGTGTATGATCTAGTGGTTAATTCTATATAATGTTCTGATCACTTTTAGAATCTAGAGACCATATTTAGAAAGTATCGAAAACATAATTTGAAGATGAACCCCTTGAAATGTGCTTTCAGGGTAACCTCAGGGAAATTTCTTAGTTTTTTTGTATGCCATCGCAACATCAAAGTTGACCCTTAGAAGACCAAGTATATTCTTGGCATGTCACCTACTAAAAACTTGAAATAATTGAGGGTACTTAAAAGAAATGTGTCCTATATCCACCACTTCATAGCCAATTTGGCAGGAAAGTGTTTTCCCTTCACCAAATTGATGAAGAAAGGGGTCACATATCAATGGAGAAATGAATTCCAAGAATCATTTTATATCCTCAAGAAATACCTCTTGATACCATCGATATTGATGCCACCTGTTGAAGGAAAGACACTCATTATTTATGTGATGGCCTTAGAGAGATCATTTGGTTCCTTCCTTGCACAAAAGAATGATGCTATAAATGAAAACATCCTTTACTATCTCAGTCAAACCATGCTCAATGTAGAGATTCGATATTCAGATATTAAGAAAATCTACCTAGCATTAATCTTTGAATTTTAGAAATTGAGACATTATTTGAAGAATCATGAGGTCTACTTGGTATCTTTCAATAACCCACTCAAATTTATCCTTAGTTGTCCTATGCTTACAGGATGTATAGCACGGTGGGTGGTTATTCTGCAATAGTTTGATATAAAATTTGTACCTTATAAAGAAGTAAAAGGCCAATATTTAGCACATTTCCTTGTTGAGCACCCATCTATAGAAGAGACATCATTTAATATTGAATTTCTTGATGAATAAATCTTCTCTATTCACAAAAGTCCATGAATATGGGAAATATACATTGATGGTGATTCTAGAAGTCCAACATGAAAGAGAATGGAAAAAACTAAACTTAACAAAGTTGGGTTAGGAATTGTGATTATCTCCCTAGAGAAGGAAGTGTTTCCATATTAATTTATGTTATCAGAAGGTGGTACCAACAATGAAGCAGAATATCAAGATCTCATTGCAGGATTGGAATTAACACTACAAGTACTAGTGGATTACTTGGAGGTGAAAGGTGATTTAAAATTGGTAATCAAACAAATCGATGGGGATTATGCCATCAGAAAATAACTAATTCCCACGTGTGATTATTTTTTAGGGTTAATGGTGGAATTTCTCTCAAATACAACATTGTATTAGGTCCCGCGGTTACAAAATTCCCAAGAGGATGCATTGGAAAATGTAGCCACAGCCTTGGTAGATCCAAATCAGGATGAAAAAATCATTAACATTTCTCATCATCGAGTGGTTTCACCTTTTGTTCAAATCAGAATAGATAAAATCAATGAAATCAGTCTCATTTCTGATCCATATTTTCATACCATGGGATGGATGACACCCATCATGGAATATATCCAAAATAGGGTACTTCCACCAGATAGAATTAAAAGAGAACAGATCCGGAGATGAGTAGTTAATTTCACTCTTTATGATGGCCCAGATCATCAAAATATCTTTTATAAAAGAGGCTTCAAAAAAATTATTTTCAGATGCATATATGGAGATGAAACCATGGCTATCATGAAATAAGTGCATGCAAGAGCCTGTGGTGCTCACCAGTCTGGGCATAGGCTTTCTGATGAAATATAAAGTCTTAGATACTTTTGGCCTTCAATGACACAAGATTTCACAGATTTCACTAACAAGTTTCATACATGCTGGGTGCATGACAACCTTATTCATCAACCCTTAGAGTTGCTACATACAACTAAATGCTCCTAGCCTTTTGTTGCATGGGGAATGGATGTAGTAAGACCTTATCCTCTAGATACAACTAAGCAGTTCAAGTATATTCTTACTACTACCGATTTCTTCTCCAAATGGTTTGAAGCAATACATCTCAAGGAATTCAGGTCTAAAATCATTTTTATCTTTTTCAAAGCTAATATCATTACCAGATTTTGTGTCCCTTATACCATATTGATGGAAAACAACACCAATTTATGTTCTGTTGAGGTAAAGAAGTTATATCAGGAGCACAATATCAACTCCACAATTCATCTCGCTATCATGCAGTGACCAATGGAAAGATATAGGCTTTCAACAAGACCCTATCAAATATACTCCAGAAAATTGTGGATAAAGATAAGAAATCATGGCCTGATAAACTTTTTCATACTTTATGGGCTTATCGGACTACTACCCATACTACCAAACAAGTAACTCCATACATGTTGGTATACAGAACAAAAGTAGTTTTGACTATTGAAATTCAATTTCCTTTAATCCGAGTTTCCATCTGTGATCATTTATCTACAAATGAGTAGTCTTAGAAGCGATTTGATGAGTTAGAATGATTAGATGAAAATAGATTTCATACTTTGAATCATTTGGAATTCTATTAGAATAGAATAGCATGATATTTTAGCAAGAAAGTTTTCCTCCACTCATTTCTTCAAGGAGAATTGGTATTAATTCTTAGGACTCCAATGATACTAAGAAATAAGCCTCCAAATCTTGAGCCAAAGGGGAAGGACCTTATTTCATACATAAGATCTACTCTAATGGAGCTTCTTACCTAATCTCAATGTATGAATAACTTCTCACAACTCTAACCAATGCAATATTATTGAAGTAGTAATTTGTGTAATTACACAGAGTAATGTCCTAGTTGCAATACATTAAACTGCATAACAACCATATGCGTCCATGCTGCACGATGTTAAAATGCGTAGCATTTTTGTCCTTGTCTCATGATGTTAAACTACATGAAATCATTTTTCCTTGATACACGACATTAAACTATACGATTAATTTCTTCTTTATTTGACATTAAGAAATCACCTAAGATACCAAAAATTGTAATTCCTTGTGGTTCTTTAAAAAAATGAGTAGCTTCCATGCGCAAGAATTACTCACATAATTGGTACTCCTTAGTGGCACATGAGTCCCATTTCTCGCTATGTTTGAATCAAATCTCAATAGATACCTATTTTTAGGAACTATGTTTGGATTGATTCTCATTCCAATGAGATACATAGAGATTCCTAGATCTTCAATATTGGGACTAGCCACAACAAAATAAAAAATCCCTCATTCGGTGTGTTTGAGTTAGTTTTACACAGGGAATACTATTTTCAAGAACTATGTGTGGATTGATTCTCATTCCATTGGAATACATAGTGACGCCCAGATCTCCAATCTTGGGCCCAACCGCAACCTTAAAGAAATTTATTTCCCATTTTCCTCCTGTATATGAACCAAATCTATATAGAGTACTCTTCTAGAATTCATGGTTTAATATTCATACCATCTTGTATCTTAAGTTTAACCATTATTCCAGAATGTATTAAAATCCCCCATCTCCCACATCAATCCCAATTGGTGTGGGGAAAAATATTTTGAGAACTAAGTGTGGCTTGATTCTCATTCCAATGGGATATGTAGTGATTCCCAAATCTTCAATCTTGGGCCCAACCATAAAAAATAAAAACTCCTCCATTCTGTGTGTTTTTGAGTCAGATCTTCATAGGGAATATTTCAAGAACTACGTGTGGCTTGATTCTCATCCATATGAGATACGTAGTGACACCCAGATCTCCAATCTCAGATCTAATCACAATTTCACGAAATAAAACTCTCTTTATTTTACCTATGCAGAAATCAAATTTCTATTCAGACTTCTTCCAATACTTTTAAGTAGATTCTCGTTTTAATGAGATACATGATGATGCCTAGACTTTATTCTTTAGGCCCAACCATTATCCTGGAAATTAAATAAAAATAACTCTTCCCCACATCAAAACTTGATTGATTTGGGGAACAATATCAAGAACTACATATATCTTGATTCTTGGTTCAACAAGATACATAGTGATTCCTAGGTCATATAACCTCACTTAGTCACCATATAATTATTATACCCTTATTCTTCACTTGTTATATCTTTATGTTGTAGAAGATACCATTTTACCAATAATTGTTTCTCACACCGAGCACATCTCATGTGGGATTAGGAATTGGGTAAATATATTCTCCGCATAAATAAGGTATCTCAATTGTTATATGGGGTTATAAATGGTTCTGGATGTAAGATATGTATTCATTTCATGTCAGTTCACCATCATCCTCACTGTAAGATGTTAAAATGCATGGGAAGTGGCTTGATTATCATTTATATAATATACGTAGTGACGTCCATAATTTCAATATTGGGCCCAACTACAATATGATATGAAAATTCCTCTTCTCTCCCATGTACGAATTAGATCTACACGAGGAGATTCAAATGCTATTTATATCAAAGTCCCTAATGTCCTGGCCGAATGACTTTAAACTGCATGGTACCCAAAAAACTACATATGGATTGATTCTCATCCTATTGAGATACATAGTGAAAAATAATACTTAGATCTTAGTTCCAGCAATGGGATAAAAAATTTCCCTATCTCCTCCATACAATTAAAAATACTTGTAGGAGCCCTTTATTTTGGGTCCTCTCCTTAGAGATACCATTAATGAAACAAAATATATTCCCATTATACAAATGAGTTGGATCTATGTAAGGGACTCCAAACTCATGGCCAATATTGATTCAAATATTTATCATGTGCATTAAATATCACACCTTTCACATTTCACACTCTTACTCTTGAATACTTCCAGATCTTCATAATATTTCTTTGGTTTTTGGTAATAGAATTTTTGATACCTGAGAACTATTTTTCCTAACTATGCAGTATGTACCCCTAGGTGACCTTGCATAAAATTGTCCTACATAACGGGCCTGTCATCCAAAGGATGCCACTGTTTGTCTATGCAGCACATGCCCTAGCTGGCCCTACATAATACAACCCCCATAACATGTTTTTCAAATAGAAGTAACTTCATTCTTGGTAGAATCCTCTTCTATCTCCTTCAAGATTTGATGATGATATACAGGAACTCATATTTTAAAGTGGCCATCCATTGTATGTTTGTCCCATATCCATTTTCTCAATCTGAAATCCTCCAAGACCATGGATTATACATTTTCCCTCTCCATGTTTTCAAATCATATTGAAATAACATTGGATCATTTAAGCACATATCAGCCATTGTTTCCATGATATTATGGTCCTAATCATATGACCTAACAAACCAAAAACACCATATTTCCTACATTCAGATCAAACCATCATAGAAATTATATTCCTCTGTTTCTTTAGAAATCATGATTATAAATACTCTTTCTCTGTTTAGGAACTTTTTCCCCATAAACCAAACTCTATACTTTGGAAAATATAAATCTCCATAAAATTTATTTGGATTTTAGAAAAATAATGTCTAATACCAAAGATCTTTTTTTCCTAACTATGCAGTATGTGCCCATAGGTGGACTTTCATAAATCGCCTACATAATATACCTATTAGTCAAAATATACCATTGTTTGGATATGCAGTATATACCCCAGTTGGCCCTACATAATACATCCCCCATAATGGGGTAGTCAAATAATGGTAACTTCGTTCTTGGGAAAGACTTCCTCTAATGCCTTTATCCATTTTCCCATGCCATTCTATGGATCCATAAATTCCCAAATCATAGTTTACAATTCTTCCTTTCCATACCTAAATATGGTAGTATGTTTTTAAAAAAATTATCAAGAAATTAGAGACTCATAAACCTTTTTTCAAAGATAAATACCTTAAATTAAATCCTTCCAATGTCATTGTTGTATGACTTGAAACTGCACAACATAATGTCCTTACTTCATGACTTTAAACTGCATAGCAGAATATCAGAAAACCCCTTTCTGACAAATATACCCTCATTTGTACAAAAAATTCATGTGGGAGTGGTTCCTCATTCATGGAATATATCGGCACAAATGACCCCTTATATTCTAAAATAAATTTCCTTGGAAAATCCATCCAATGTGGTCTTGAGAAATTCAAAATTTACCCCCCTTTGTTTATCAGTAATAGAATATCAGAATTCTTGAGATCTCTTTTACTTGATAATGCAGTACATGCCCCAAGGTTTCATTGCTTGAGTCACCCAAATAACGGGCCTATCAGTCAAAATATTCCACTATTTGGATATACAACACATAGCCTAGCTGGCCCTGCATAATACAGCCCCCATAATGGGTTTGTCAAATAGCAGTAACATTATTCTCAAAAGAGACCTCCTCTATTATGATACTTCAAATCATGAATCAAGATTCCCCCTGGAAGTATCTGAGAAAATATTGGGACATTGCTATCTATAAAGCTTTGGTTAAATTTTAAAATATCAAAATTCACAGTCAAATCTATTCGACCTAAAACATTAGATTTATTAGTCCCACATGTATGACTTTAATTTTCTTACCAAAATAGAAATGATGCTCACCAGATTGAAAACATCTAAAGGGAATTTTGGATAAAAGTTGAGTCTCAACTTGCTAAATATTTACTCTATATAGTCTAGGAAATATCGAGAAATAAAAAAATAGATCTAAAAGGAACAAAGTTTATAGGGTTGTCTATACGACCCTAGAAACAAACAAATTGCACTTACTAAGTTTCTTGGATCAGGTAAAAGTTAAAGTGCCCTCGTCCCTGTCAGTGTAATTATGATTATATGACATGAATATTCCATGTTGTGAAAATTATATTTTATGTTGTAATTATTGAAAGAAAGAAGGAATAATGATGTATATATAATGGGAAACAAAATATTTATCATTTATATGTAAAAATTGGAGGAACATACACAAAATGGAGTCTCTCCATCACATATTACAAAAATATTTCAACTTGACTCTTTACTTATTGAATGGCCTCATGGGACTTGTCAATAAATTGTCGAATATTAGTCAGTTGAGTAGTTTCAGCCTCCTCATCCTGACAAAGTACGTCTTTGGTAGTATCAATGACAGTTTCCACTTATAAGTAGGCTTCTCCCAATGATTGGTTCAGTTGATCGAGCCTATTTTGGACAACATCCACTTTTTGTTGAAGATGTGTCATTTCCCTCATTGTGTACTTAATTTTCTAATTTAATTCCATCAACTTTATTCTATGGTTGACTTCCACCTTGGATATTGCATCTCGAAAACTCTCAATGTTGGTAAGCAGTTTGGTCTTTGAAATATCTTGCTACAATTTGTGTTCCTTCTCCCGTCGGTGAACAATTTCTTTCAACGTATTGTAAACCGGGTTGTAATAAAATCTACAAAATCCCATTACATTGAATAATGTTGGAAGTTAGTCAAAATGTGAGATCATCTCATCTAAAGGTTTATCAGTGATTAGATTCCAAATGACTTTCCATGTTTTTTACATGAAATGATGAGATCAAACTACAGATCTAAATCTGAATCAGAATCACTACCATGAGGCGTAAAATATTATTGAATCAGATCACTCAAGGAGGTTCTTGGATCCACTCCTTTTGAAGCAGTATTTGCTCCATCTTCCATTGTTGGTTGAGCCAACATAAGAGCTTCACCTTTAGAATCAATAATGGGAGAAAATATCCCTAAATGATGGATTAGAACTATTTTTATCTCTAAAATTATATCAAGTGAAAAGAATTATTAAGAAAGTCAATGACATTTACTTGATAATAAGTTGACTGCTTGAGTAGATTCCTACTCAGTATTCCCATCTTCAGTAGTTTGAGTAAGTACTTATTGGGGAGGAGCATTCTCCCGAGCTTTCCCAGTATCCATAACCATAGTCTCTAGACCATATCCTGATGTTGGATTTTAAGTTGGTGTATCTTCAACGTTACCAGAAGAAGGATATATTGGGATGCCTTGTTATTTAAGGGAATTCGCAACGTTCTTTGTAGATAAAACTGCATAAATTTAGTTTTATTATGAAATATCAGATAAAAGAACAATTGTGCATGAAAAATAGAATAATGAGAACATACGTCCTTTCAATTTCTCATGGAAGTCCCCAAATTCCTTGACAAAACTGAAATATAAATGTTTGGATTAAGGGAGTCCATCATTTCAGTGTATATGCATTTATATGTTATAGAATCCTCACCATTTAAGGTATCCAATAAATGTTGGTGGATACCGGAATTGGCTCCGCCAACATTTTCTTCCATCAAATCTTCAACTAGTGTAATATCATCAGGTCTTGTTAAGTCAGGATTGACACCTGTATCTACCTCATATTTCCCAGGATCCTCACTCCTTCCTTCTAGAGCAATAGGAATATCAACATTGATTGTCATAGGATCCTTTAGCATAAAAAACAGATCTGAAATATTATAGAGAAAAGAATTTTAAAAAACAACATTTGATATCAAGAAGAAATGCATATGATATTACCTTGACCCTTTCTTATCTCTGTATAAATATTAGCTAATACAGTCACATCCCTTAACACTTCATCTGTTAGAGTAATAGATTCATCAGTAAGAATTTTTACTTCCCATGGAGTTTCCTTCTCGGTACTCTAAGGACAAGTTTGTAATCCCTTAAGAGAAGAATGGTATGTAGACCCTTTAAAAAGATGAACATTGTCACCAAGGTGTATCAAGAAAATCATAATACTAGAAGACAGTGCAAGTACTTACTTTTTCGACATAAAATTTATACTAATATCAATTCTTTCTTTCATTTCCTTTCATACGATAGAGGATAGATTGAAATAATCCTCTTACTAATGGAGACATGAGGTAGCTGCTGAGGATTTTCTGTTTCCATCACCTCCATCTTGGTTTTCCTACCTAGAGAAAGTCCTAGAGACCCGAGGGTTTCATCCAAGGTATCAATAGGGGTGCCCATGGGTCTGTATTTTGGTGACTCAAGAACAGTTCCTAAGGTTACTTATCTAATTTCAAGTTGCAAAATGCAATCCTATCAAGATTAATGACAATGGATGAAGAAGAAAAATTGAAAAAAATAAAAGGGAAATACATTTTCAGTATTAACATAAATGTCCCATTTTTATTTTGGGGAAAATTACCCCTTCACGTATCCCTTGATCCATCATATCAGATACTCATTTTGAGGCCTAGACTTGGTCATCAGTTTCATATATAAAGGTATCCAGCTTTGCAATATGCTCCTGTGATTTAGCCAAATTACTATCCAGATTAAAATCATAAGGTTATTTAATATCACCCACATCTGGTATTCTCATGCTATATTGGAGAAATTCCCATGAATCCCTGAGTTCACGAGTCATGTTTTCACATTAATGGATTTCTAAAGGCTGCACATAATTCATATTTTATATGGTTGGCTGCAAAGAAAAATCAACACCCTATAATTGGAAGGCCTCTTCAGGCCTCCCTTCTTATTCTTCAGAAGAATAAGAAGATGAGATAATAATCTATTTTTCAAAATGGTGACTAGATCATCTCGATTCTGGAGGTATTGTTTCCTTGGACTTAGTCTTCTTGGTGGACTTTATATGAGGATGTTTTGAAGGTTCTAAATCCTCTAAAACCTCTAAATCATCTTTGGATTTAGACCTTTTACCACAGTGGCTATGAAAAATAGTTGTCATGGATGCTACTCGGTATATTCCTTTTTTAAAGCCCCCTGAGGTTATGAAGAAGCCCAAAATTTAGAATATACAACCTCTAATCTAATCGGTGCATCTGATGGAGGTAGCATAATTGACATTTTGGATGTCTTCAAATCCATCTGAATCCATAATTGTTGGGTTACCATTGGATGCTTCTCATTCCTAACATATGTGGGAGGGGAAGTGCTTGATTATTGAAGACATTTGAAATAGCAAGAAAACCTATAAGGTACATAATCCTCATAGATAATTTCACAATAAATCCTAGTTGATAACACTCTATCCCTGAATTCCATCATATAAGCCCACAACTCGTAATTTTCTTCCTTACCATCATCAATAAATGTTCCAGTTGGTGGGTTACCAAAAATAAAGAAGCTGAATTCTCTCGATGCATTCAGTGCCCTCAGTACTTCATCAGGTTTCAGGTTCAAAAGCTAAATCCTAGAGACTTTCTATGAAAATAGGGTAAATTGACCATTAAGTATTCTAACTGAATTCAACACTGAATATGAAAAAAAATGTGTTGTAATATAGCCCCGTAACACTTTAAATGGTCCTTCAAGTCTAAATGGATCCTTCCCATTGTACAAATGTAGTAGGGAGTGATAGATTATTTCTAATACAGGGGTTTCCAACCCGATATATTTTCCCTCTACCAACTTGGATGTAATAACAAAAGTTCCTGGCCTTACACCGCCACCAGAATCATGGAGTGGAAGCAAGTAAATTCTTAGCCACATGCAAAGGAATCCAGATAAGCATACCTTTTCATAAATATTAGACTTGACTTTATGACCCCAGTGCTTGTATTCACCTCTCTCTAATGTGGGCCAGTATGTACCTAAAATACCCCGATTATCTGTAGTTGGGAAAATGGTTGGATGTCCGTACGTTTTAACTTTCTCTTTTGTTGGTTCTAAAATAGCTTCCATCAACACTCTTGTGTGAATATCAGCCCTAGAACAAGAATCTTTATTTTCTCTCAGAAATTTATTTTCTATTTTGATTAATTCATGAGCCAATAGTGGTGTCCTATTGGAATCACCCCATGTTGTTGTTAGTGGAATGAATTCATCATACATCTCCTCAAAAATGGGAACCCCAGATATTTGGTAGATATCCCATAGACTAATGCCAAACTCACTATGAATCAATTGGAAATATTTTTTTGGGGACTCCATTTACTCAGTAATTTAGGAATAAAGTCATTTTTGTAAACATAAGTTTATCCTATCTAGACAGATTTATAAATATGAGCATCTTTCTGTTCTTTCCTAAACTCCACATAATTCCAGCATAACTAGAATGCCCACATCCATTCAGGTTTGAATCCTCCCTGAGAACAAAAGTCCGAGTCTTCATTCCAGTTGTTAGACTGGTCTGTTTTTGAAGAACAAAAAGTCTAATCGTAGCAATATGACCTTGGCTCTACCACATGATCTCTCATATCAGGAGTACAACCACTATGATGTAGGATTCATCCAATAGGGACTATTACCTCATTAATAGGCATAAACTTCACATTAATATTCATTCAATTATAGTTAATGTCTTAGAAAAATCAAGACTTTGGAAAACATCTCTTATAAACTGAAATGTGGGAATCCTGCAAAATCCCATGCTCCTATAGAGGTAGATAGTGGCTTTGTGGATATTCAAGTTGGTATGGAATCAATCCTTTCAGAAACCTAGGAATGGTACTCTCAACAACATTGTAATAGTTCAATCCAATGATTTTCATAATTTAAGTTTGATAAACTACATCTTCCTCAGTCACATTCATCAAGTGATCCATTTCCTATGAAGAGAATTACCAAATTTTCCTCATTAAATTGGAATATTGAGTTCAGGAAGTTCAAAATTTAAATTTAAGGAATTTTAAAAATTTGGAAAAAGAAATGTTCCACACAGCTCCTTTGAAGAGCTCACCCACATAGGTCCTTTGACAAGGTACCCAGTGTAGGTCCTTCGACAAATACTTTCTACACATCTACTTCGATTAAAGTAACTCCATGTAGATCTATCTCTTAAACGATTATACCTTGAGAAATTTTCAAGGGACCTATGTGAGAGCGCAATGTGGGAGAGCTGAGAGAATGATATATGCAATGAGAGTATAAATCCAAGAACGTGGGTGCAGAAAATGAAAAAGTAACTGGGGTATATATAGGCAACTACCAACTTACACGACGTAGCTACACAGAAGACCTGCATGGTCCAAAATTACCTCTCCATAATCTTTTCCCTATAATCTCACCTATGGACTCGACTCTCTTTTCAATCAGATCCAATCTTGAGGGGGGATTTTGTTGACACTCCCCAAGAAGGCAAAAAGAATATGAATAAGTCCTTTGGATATTTCAAAATATCTAAGAAAAGGTTAAAGAAAGTAAAGGAAATAAAGTGCATGAAACCTACGCTGGGGACCTATACTGGGGACCTACATGACACACCTCTGCATCCAGCAGACCAACACACGTTCTACCTGTACAACCTAGTGCGCAACCCATATGTCGTAGAACTACGTTGTTGAGCTTTGCATTAGACCTATATAACAGTATACTTTTTTCACCCCTATTCAAAAGAGCTATGCTGCAAGGCTACACCCAAGATCTCTATGGACAACCTTCTTTCGATCAATCCCCTTCCTTACCTATAAATAGGATCCTTGGGATCCCTATTTAAAGGACTTAAAAATTTGGAATAACTCTTGAAGCTCCCATTGTGTAAATCTTTCTCCCAAGTCCTCAAAATTTCTCAGGTAGCTCTCTAAAACATGAGAGAAGAGAAAATTAGATGGGATAATCAAGTTTGAATTCCTTTCAGAGTTTGAAATAAAAATAATCTGATTAAGGACCCTTATTCTATCAATAAGAAGCAACCTATACAAGGAATATTCCTTAAGGACCTATGTGTGTCTCTTCCAAAGACACCAAAGGAGACCCAAGGTGTTTAGATTTAAATCTTACCCAAGTTTTGTTTTCCCGGTAGTCCTTTTTAAGCTTGCATAGGCTTAATTCCTCTGTGTTAATATTTTTTTTCCGTTCCTCCTAGGACTTGCGTGATACACCTATGCAGCATACCTACGTGGAAGACCTATGTGGTACACCTACGTGAGCCATGTTTGAAGGCCTCTTATAATCCACATATAGAGGAGGGGTATCTCTTTCCTTGGATTCCTTTCCTGAAACGGACCAAGTTGAAACCTCTACCAAAACCTCTTAACTTACCAAACCTTTGGGAAAGACACATCAATGTGTCCTCCACTTGGGTTTGTATTTCTACAATTAGAGGTTTCCCACATTTATCTTCTAAGGGAGTCTGGATCCTTGGGATGTTTGTAGGTTTTTATATCTACAGTCACATAGATCCTTACCCTAGATATTGTGTTGGGAAGTTCCCATTATTGGATTCCATAGACAAGACTATGTACTCCCCTTTTAATCTCTAAGATCTGGAGCCTTCGGTTCCCAATAGGGAGAGTGAGGGTCACACTTTCTTTTTTTTATTAAACAAAGGAAAAGTATCCCTCCTCTCCTGGGACCCATCTAAGGGAATCCCTCCTAGAGTAAGTCCATAGTATTTAGATTCAGACCCAATGACCTTCATTTTAATTTTACATTGAAGGTTTCATTTATCCACACCCTCACCCACCGTCACCTCAGCTTCTTTCACCATAGGCCTAGCCTCTTCCATCAAAGGAGGAGAAAGTGTGTGGTTTGATGAATCTTTCAAATCCTATTGTTTATCACACCGAACTTGACTCACGTGGGCTTAGAGATTTGTGATGATCACAACTTCCACAAAATCCACTTCAAATATTGAACTATGAGAACTTTGATTCCCACCATAGTTGGGATACATAGGAAGACTTCACCCAGGGCCCGAGCTCACTGGATATACTCTTCAGGAATCCAACCCTAATTTCCTTAATTTCGGAATGATCCTTAGGAGTAATCCTTGAATTAACCCCCCTAAATCTCCATAAGTTAAGACATATCTCATGGACCTTGTTACAAGGTCATCCTATTTAGGAATAATCCCCAACCTATTTCTTTCAAAGGGTTATACAACCCTATGAGACTTACCGAACTATGTGGGCTTTGATTCCCATCTGAGTGGGATACGTAGGAATCCTCCCCGTGGTTCAAACCCAACACTCCAAATCAATATTCTTCTTTCTGGTAAATATTCCCAACATGGTATAATTCAACTTGGAAACTCATATCCTTTTCAAGTTCCTTGAGCTACTTAGCATAAGTCCCACACGAATATTTGACTATGCACCTTCGACTTAGATGTACTTACCACATGACATTAAACTGTATGTGTTAGGTCCTTATCACATGAAATTAAAAGGTATTATGTGTCCCATTAAGAAACACCAAACTGTGAGGGTTCTGATTCCTTTCCCAAGGATACACAGGTAGACCATTTATGGGTATGATCCCAACATCAAAATAACCTTCCGTCTCCCTGGATGAAGATAAACTCCAGAGTAAATTATTTCTACCTGTATGATAATAAATTTCAGAGTTCCCCACTGAGTGGCATAAAAACTAGTATTTTAATAGAAAAGGCTAAAAGAATCTCTAAGTAGTATATGAGAGGATACCATTGGTGGAGAACCTTGAATACAAACAGATATCTCCATTAATGAAGAACCTCAAATACATACGAATGATTATAAATTACACACCTACTAATAATTGATTGCAAATTTCCAGGGAAACCTACATTAGGATTGGTAAATTAATAAGGATTCATGAACATATCTTAAATCTATAAGAGAGTCCAATAGTAGGCAATAATTCTCCCCAAAAGGGTGTTATGAGCCTGACCTCCCATCCTCTCGACCAAGGAGAGTTATTAAGTGTCATAGGTCAAAATACCTAACGAATGCCTACCTTTGAAAAGCAGATCCCTTTGGATATAGAACCCTTAGGTGTTTTTAGTTCCATAAAAAAATCCATTGGAAACCATCTAGAAGTAGTGATTCCTAATCAAAACATATGTTCCAGGGGAAATAATGTTGCGAGGAGATCAAACAAGGGTTGAGTGATGAGTGTGATAATTTTTACAAGTTAAAATTTTGAAAAAGAACAAAAAATAATAATAAAAGAGGGGAGTTATGAAATTTACAACATATGGGGATATATAGGTTGGGAGATTATGGTTTTAATTCCAAGAATGATTAATTGAGTGGGTCTTGAAATTTAATTGCATAGTATGTAGGGTAGGTTCTGAGGATAGAATCATTTAAACTTATTTTTTTAAAATAACCTATATTTACTAGATAGAAATTGGAAATAATAGAATGAAATGAATTTCACACACAAACATGTGGAGATTTAGTGACATTGTTGACTTTTTAATTATTTTCTCAAATTGGTATCATTCATCTCCTTAAATTTCATTCTAATATAATTTATGAGACATATTTTTCCATGATCATTAGAAATAACTCCTTGATGTGATTTTATCTTTGATCACATTGCTATCACAAATTAAATTATCATGGAATGTTAAATATTCACAAAGTTGGGAATATATACATGCATAATTTTTGGAAATGTGATTTTTCTAATGATTGAAAATGTTTAGGTGTGGGGGTGTGATCATGTAGTAGTTCACTATTCATTTTCACCCTTAAACCAACGTGTTAAAAGATTTTGAATCATAAATTACAAATTTAATAAAAAAATTCACTTCGTTTTTTATTCAATTATTTTATGTTTATCACTGTTAAAAAGGTAAATTTTACTTTTTTTATGATTTCATTGTAGGAGGAGTAGATTTGGAGGATCCAAAATGAAGTTGAATCAAAATGGGCCAAACTGCATGGAATCCCATGAAAGATTGTCCACTATTTTTCATGTTCTAAGAAATCCATTCATCCTAATGGGATGAATTTTTGTGTTCTTACCCAAAAACTCTATGGGATACAACTCATCTTAGTATACTCAAGCCCAATTCATCCGTATGGTGGCCCAACCAAACTGATATGTACAGGGAACCAAATCCACATGAATTCAAAAGTTTGGTTTATTATTCTAACTATATATATCATTGAAGATGTAAAATGGACTCTAAATTTGATAGGGAGATATTCAAGAATCCTGAAAAAACTACTATCTTTTGTCCAAGTCAATATAATTCCATTGACCAACCTAAAACTGAGACACAAGTGGTATCTCAAAAATTGGGTTCCAAAAAACACTACCCATTTTGTCTATAAAAGGGAACCATGGGCACCTAATTTGAAAGTTAGAACAATGGATTGAATTGATTCCAATTTTTAGTTCTAGAGGATTCCTTTAATCCCCTTTGAGATTTTGGATCTCCCTATCCTTATAGGGAGAGCTGATATGAAGGAGATCCACCTGAGATTCCTCCTCCTCCTGATGTCAAGATAAATGGTGGGTGATCATTGAGATGGAGATACACACTTAAATAGGGAGTTTTGAAAAATAAATCTATACTATTTTGGTGTATATTTTGATTTGGAATTGTTCTTTTAGATTCATCTTAACTTGTTTTGATTTATTTAATTTAAAAACATTTTATTTCATAATTGATCGATGTGTACTTTTAAGTGTGCGACTTTTGTTGTTCTGATTGGAAAACATAATAATCCTCTTATTTCCCAAATATTTGAGATTTTAGTGTTCCTTGAAAAACCTTAAATCATGATAAGGGGTTGTAACTTGACTAAATAATTTTTATGTAAAGTTTTAGTCATATTTTCATCATTTTATAGGCTTGAGGGTACCCCAGATCTTGATTAACACTCAACCAAAATATTACACCAAAAACTAATAATCAATTAAGATTTTTTTTAAAGTGGTGTAGTAACTTAGAAATTATCACATACGTATCATATATTTTCAAAATCCACTTGTTTGTTAACTATTAAACTCTTTAATTAAGTCATTTTATTTTTAAAACTGTTTTCAAAACCACCCCCTATTTTAGTGATTTTTATTAAAAATACACACTTCAAACATCTAACACTAATTAAGAGATGACTTAGGGTCTGACCTATACTATAAATCAACTTTAAAAACATAATAAATTTAACATGTCATGAAAACGTGGTCAATAATCTGGGTATAATCAAATCTAGATGGACCCCGAGGACATGAAGTCTACTGCCTTTAGGGTGACCAAAGGAATTTCTTCTATTGGGTAATTCCCTTTGGCTTAAAAAAATGAAGGAGCCACTTATTATTGGGTCATGCACCACATCTTGAATCCAATTCTCAAGACACTAGCGGGGTGCTACATAGATGATTTGGTGACCAAATCTTTCCAGCATCAGGACCATCCCAAGGATCTTGAGAAAGTGTTTGACTTCCTCTGCTACCGACACTTGAAGATGAACCCCTTGAAATGCATGTTTGGGGTTAAATCTGGTAAATTTATTGGATTCATCATAAGATATATAGGTATCAATATTGACTTGGAAAATATTAAGTATATTAATCAAATTCCTCCCACGAGCAAGCTTCAGGAGTTTTGGGGTCTCCAAGGCCACTTAGATTACATATTTCATTTTATCGCAAATCTATTTGGAAAGTGTAATCCCTTCTTGAGGATTGTGAATAAGGCCACCATTTTCTAATGGGTTGAGGAGTACCAGACTCCCTTCGAGGGTATCAAAAAGTACATTCTCTAGCCTCTGGTTATGATGCCACCCATCTTAGGGAAGCCTTTGGTCCTCAATGTGACGACCCTAGAATGATCCATTAACACCATTATGGGCCAAAAAAACAAGTTTAGAGAAAACAAATTATACTATCTTAGTCACATGATCCTCAACATGGAGAACAGATGCTCCCCCATCAAGAATAACTACCTCACACTGGTCTTTGCAGTGTAGAAGTTGTGGAATTATTTACATCATCATGAAATATAATTAGTGTCTCAAGTAGACCCACAGAAGTATATCCTCAATCACCAGATTAGCACATTGGGTGGTGATCCTCTATCAGTTTAAAAATATTTTTTTTCCATAGAAAGCTATCAAAGTCTAGGAATTGGCATACTTCCTATCCATACATCCATCCCTTGAAGAAATACCCCTGGATGTTTATTTTCTAGATGAGGTTGTCCTCTCACTGGATCTGACTGTGCAATGTTGAAAGATGTATTTCGATGGTCTATTTAGTAGCCTGATTGGTAGAATGATAAAAAATCCCAAGATCAATAGAGTAGGTTTGGGAATCGTCTTCATTACCTCATCATAGGACGCCTTACCATACTCTTTCATATTTTCAGAAGGCTTCACTAACAATGAGGCCAAGTATCAGGCTCTCATCACTGGTCTCGAGTTGGCCCTCAAGATTTATGTCCCTAGTATACATGTAAAGGGAGACTTTGATCTACTCATCAAGAAAATCAAAGGTGACTATATCCTTAGAAATCAAGAGTTTTACCCCTTCTAGAACACACTTACCACCTGATGGCTCAGTTCCTTTCCCAAAAAAATGTGACTCACGTCCCTCGATCATAGAATGGTAAAGCTGATGTCTTGGAAATTTTGGCCACATCCCTCTTAGAGCCTGACTAGAATGATCTATTTATTTATGTAGAACATCGAAGGTTAATTTCCCCTGCCACTTCAGATGATTTATAATGATAGGTAAACTAACTATCTACCACTACTTTTGTTCTAGGAATATCTGGTCCCCCTATAGTTAAAGAAGTGCTCGATTGGAAAACTCTATTTATTGAGAATCTTTAACATTAAATTATCCCATCAGACCAACCCAAATGTGAGTGAATCCTCCATCGTGAAATGAATTTTTCACTCAAAAGTAGTCCTAACCTTGAGAAAACCCTCTTTAGGCATGGGGTTGATCGAATTCTTCTCTATTGCATCCAAGGAGATGAGATACCTTAGGTTATCCAAGTGGTCCATGCCGGATCCTATGGTACCCATCAAGCGCGATTGAATCTCTCCCAATAGATTCAAATATTGGGATACTTTTATCCTACCATGGTTCACAACTGCAATGAGTTCATCAGGATGTGTCATGCGTGTTAGATTCATGCCAATTTATTTACATCAAACGCCAGATATTCTCCACTCCACCAAGTATTCTTAGCCATTTACTATATGGGGAATTGACATGGTGGGGCCATAACCACCAGCCATAGCTCACCAGTGTAGGTTTATCTTGATGGAAACTGACAACTTTTCCAAATGGGAAGAAATAGTCACCCTAAAGGAAGACAAACCCTGTCTATGATCAAGTTTTTGAGTACCCACATCATCCACCAATTTGACATTCCTCATGCTATTCTCACTGAAAACAACACTAAATTGTGGGCCATTGAGCTGAAGAAACTATATGCTAAGTACAACATCTGGTCCAACCATACTTCTTGCTATCGTACACAATAAAATGGATAGATTGATGCCTTAAAAAATACAATCTTGAACAATTTTCAAAATATAGTGGACAAGAACAAAAGGAGTTTGCCTAAGAAGATCCCCAACACCCTCTAGGCCTATCAAAAGATGAATCCAAATTCCAACTAGGTGACCCCATATTCCCTAATATGGAACAATGGAAGTATTTCCCATCGAGTTTCAGTTTCCATCACTATAAACAACTGTCTATAATTAGAATACGTTGGGCATAATGGTATAATTCAATCTTGTTGAGTTAGAAGCCCTCAAGGAAAATAGGTTGTAGTCCCTGCAAAACCTAGAGAGGCATCTGAACAAGATAACATGAGTGTTCAATGAGAATGTTTTCCTTCACTCCTTCCTTCAGGGTGACATGATACTGGCACTCATAATACCGATGATACCTAGAAAAAATCCAAAAAAGTTGGATCCCAAATGGGATGGACCTTACATTATCAATAAATTCTATTCTAATGGCACATACTCTTTTATCACCATGGATGGATATCATATCACAACTCCCACTAATTATAAGTTTTTCAAGAATCACTTTGCATGAGGAAGTTTTTGGTTGACATGGTCCATGAAGTATGACTTTAAACTATTTTCCATTGGTCAAATATATGTGACTTTAAACTATAGTGACTGGGGTCTGATATTCATGACATTAAACTAATAGTAACACCATGGTCTAGGAAGTATGACCTTAAAATATTTTACATTGGTCAAAGCTATGTGTCCTTAAAACACAACAACTAGAGTCTGAGCTTTACAACCTTAAACTAACATCAACCTCATGGTCCAGGTAGTATAACCTAAACTATTCACTATTGGTCAAAGCTATGTGACCTTGAATGAAAATAACCAGGGTCCGAGATTTATGAACTTAAACTAACAACAACCCCATGGTCCATGAAACATGATCTTAAATTATTCAAAATTGGTACATGAAACATGACCTTAAACTATTTTCAATTGGTCCAAGCATTATGAACTTAAATTTTTTTAAGCCCCTATAGTCTGAGCTTCATGAATTTAAACTGGTAGCAACCATAGTATGAGTTGTATGACTTCAAATTGAAAATCCATAGTTCTTAGCATACTAAGTTAAGTCGTGACATTACCCTATGCAATCGGGATTCCCTATACGATATGTATAGGATAAAAAAATGTTTTACCCCATGCAACCGAGATTCCCCATACGATAAGTATGGTATGACCAAAACCTTTTACCTCATATAATACCAGGATGCCTCATATGATGAATATGGGATAATAAAAAACCAGCGTCCTTAGAACATGGTGATAAACTATAGCCTTACTCCAAGTTTTGAACATGGTATTCCATCATTAGAGAGGATTTCCTACTCTACTGGCACTGGTCTTATGCCATGATACATTCTAGAACTATGTATAACTTGATTCCCATCATCATGGGATATGTAGTGACACCTAGTCATCCTGTCTTTAGGGCCATCCGTAAATTCACCAAAATTTAGCCCTCTACACCCACTTACAATCCAAGAATTATGACTTTAAACTATGTACCATTTGTTTCAAGGTATTCATGTGGTACATGGGACTTCATTCCCTCCTTTCACATTAGGTTCAACCTCTTTCATGATATGTAAATATCCTTGATATAAACACCCCCTTAGTCTAAGCATCACAAATTTAAAATATTTTCCATGGTCCCGACCCTATACCCCTAAATTGTGTACAACTGGTTTTAAGATCGTTGTGTGTGACACAGAGCCTCCTTGTCTCCTTTCACATCAAGTTTTAACTATATGGCACCAAAAAAGCATCCTTGAAGCACCCAAACTTAAGGTAAAACTCTACAACCATAAACTAGGAGCCCTAGTCCAAGCATTATAACCTTAAACTATGTGAATCCAGCCTCTTTGGACCCTCATTATCATGGTTTTCTTCATCCCAGATGTTTTAGTAAGCCTATTCCCCCTCCTCTTCCCAAAACTACATCTGTCTTGATTCCCGTCCTCATGGGATACATAGAGATACCTGAATATTTAATCAGGGCCCTAACCTTCTTCATCGACTCATTACAGGGTCCCCTCTTCCCCAACGACATGAAGTTGGTTAGGGGTATAATTCGTCGAGTTTTGGTTGATAAAGAGTCCTTTTTCCCTCCTTTCATGTTGGGAAATCTCTCTTCTATGCCATGCAATCCCCCTTAGGGAATCCATTCCCTCCTTTGGTCAAATCTACATGACCTAAAACCATCAAATGCCCCTATAGTTTGATTTTTACAACATTAAATTTCAAATCCCAATGTCCCCACTATATGATGGTAAATTGTAACCTTACCCCACACAAAATTGGGATGCCTCATATGATAAGTATGGGTTGAAAAAAAAGACATTACCCCATACAAAACCAGGATGCCTAATACGATATGTATGGTATGAACAAAGAGGCCTTACCCCACAAAAAATTGATATGCCTCATACGATAAGTATGTGATAAAAAAAGAGGCCTTACCCCACACAAAACCAGGATGCCTCATACAATAAGTATGGGATTAACAAAGAGGCCTTACCCTACACAAAACTAGTATGCCTTATACGATAAGTATGGGATGAAAAAGTGGCCTTACCCCATAAAAAATTAGGATGCCTCATAATATGAGATGGTGTGATATCCTCACCAGAGAGGATGTCACCCCTCAAACATCAGTCTCCTATCACATCACATACTAAAACTATGCATGGATTTATTGCCCTCTTCATGTGATATATAATGATTCCTAAATATTTTTTCATGGTCCCATCCTTAACATCGACTCCTTTTAGGGTCTTCCCCCTCCGATCCGGGCTTTATTATCTCCTACCAACATGTTCATCCCAATCATTTGAGCACATGGTGTAATATCACCCAGGGAACCTAAATATTCCCTTTGGGACTTTCCCCATTTCTACATCTATGATTCACACTTTCTTGTTTGGGTAATCATCATCCTCCCGATCTGAACAGGCTCCATAGAAAAATTTTCCAAATCCACACTAGCTCATCTACTTTCCAGGGCTCATGCCTCAAATGATCTTCAGTACTGAATATCGACTCTAGTGTTTCAAACTCACTTAACAGTCAATCCCACATTTTTTCTCCCCATATTAGACCAATGTGAGTATAAAACCTTTGTTTTGAATGCACTCAATAGTTATTCCCAACTCATTTGTCATTCCGTTTTTTACTACCCAGGTCTTGAAAGTTGTGATCACCATCATGAGATTTTTTAGCCACGTTCACCTCTCATTGTGTTCCACCTTGAATATAATGGGAACTTCATACCACTCCTTGTTTCTCATACCAAGAATGGCTCATGCGAGATTAGGAGTTTGGGGAGGTTTTTACTCAAGCACGTTTGATATGCATGGGTTTCCATATTGGTCTGAACTCTATGATCATAAACTAAGAATACCATGGTCCAAACTTCTTAACCTTAAACTACGTGTCATAATCCAAGAATTATGACATTAAAATGTGTGCAAGTCAACCCATGAATGTGTGGTGTGGTGTCAGGACTTCTTGGCCCCTCAATTCATGTCATTTTTGTCACTCCGCCATGTTTCACATGTCCCCTTTTGGGATGCTCACCCAATGTTCCAACAATCACAACTTTAAACTATCACAAACCAACCCGAGTTAACCCTGAACCGGTCACCAGAGCCGGTCCAAAACATTTCCTGAGGGGCATTCCCAATCCCCATGGGATTGAAAACAGTGTCAGGAATCAAAATTTAACCATTGGGAATGAATTGGCCCAAGAAAAAAATATAAATAGATAAAACCATGACCAAATAAATAAATAAAACAAATAGAGAATGCAACAAAAAGGCAACTAAATCTTAAATAGATAAAGAACCAATATAGATACAAAGTACCACTAAAAAGAACAAAACTGGAAACAAGACCCCACTACAATGATCTCTGTGTGACCCCTTGGTCACCTCTAACCACAAGCCCAAAACTGCTCCCACACGAGAAACTACTAAGGAAAATCCTAAACAACAGCTGAACCTGCAACTGAAATGGTAAAGGATAGGCGTGAGCACAAAAATGATCAGTAATGATGCCAAAATTAAACCACTAAATCCAAGTGTTTCTTTACCCAAAGTTGTCTGATGACACAAGTTTGGAAAATAAAATTATAAAATAAGGTTTTACCATTTAAACAAAATAACACCTCTTTCCCACTATGAGAGCCAACTCACACCATATATTATTTCAAAAATAGTTTACCATTTTGTTAACAAAACCAAACAAGTAATATTAGGGCTATGTAAAAGGAAAAAAGGTAAATAATAAAAGCTAAAAATAAATCAGTGTAGAGAAAATAAAAAAGTAATACAAGTTGTAACCACGAGAGATCCTAAACATCCCTAGACAATGTAAGAGTTGGTGTCCTAGAACCAACTGGTTTTACTTTGATTAGATGGAAATTTAATGTATTTGAATATTAAATATCGTATTACACATTGTTCATTGTTCTGCATTACTATGATGTAATAATTTCCTAGAGTATTTTTTGCATTGATAAGGTCATGACAGTTCCCCGCTATGATGAGAACCTTGAAATGATATAAAAATATTCTTAAATATAGTTCTACAGTTGGATGAAATACTATTATGGGACACATAGCATGGAGACTGTCAGGTGTGAGTACTCGTAAGCAGATGAGACTTCCTCTCATGAAGTTCGCACTTGGTAATCTCTATGACAGAAGATTATGAGAACATAACCACCAGTAAGAATTCTGTATGTTTTGGTGTCATTAGATATTTCTCTCTGCGAGCATGTGTAATGATACTTATACTTTAATATTATAATTAATACATGTCATGACTCATGCACTTTGATTTACTGATGAAAACTGTCACGCAGACAGTTGGCGAGAAGTAGGGTACATTGGGTACATCATGAGTGGCATGTTATTAATGGATAAGTCAAGGGAGGATTTATCCCTTCCATTTAGGGAAGTTTATATCTCAGACCTTTGATTGAAATAGAACCGTTTCATGAAATTCCATGGCCATGGTGTAACGCTGAGTTTATTTTAGGTAGTCAAAGAATGACGTATCAAGCATAAAAGTTGATGACACTATCATGAAACCTGATTGATGAGATATTGCGACAAAGAGATTATATTACACAGTGAGGGTTCATATGTGGATTTGATTTTTGTGACTTTAAGTTATTTCTCTTGGGTGCCTTGACCCGTTGCTAGACAATACTCTTGGACTTTAGGCAAGCCTGCCTAATTCCAATGATAAAGAATCCTAGAGTGTCACACACTAAGTGTTTCTGGTGGTCTCAGTTAAATTCTATTTGAATTTAATTAATAAATATTATTCTCAAGAAAATGGAATAATTTTATTCAAGTTAAAATGATTGCATAAATTAAATAAATATTTATTCATCGGATTGTGGGTAAAATATATTTATTTATTTTATTGAACATTCAATAAATATTTATTTACTAGTTTGTAAATAAAATATTTATTTAAGAGAATAAATTATTTATTTATTTATTCAAGTGTTCTATAAATGGAATTGGATTTAGAGAGGGCCAAGGTCGGTCTGGTAGTAAAATAATTATTTTCAAGATGATAAATTATTATTTAACCAGTTAGCACAAATTAAAACAACTTTTCAATTATTTTGTGACGTGAAATTTTATTTATAATTCCATTTTTTTGCAAGTTGGTGCACCATAAATAACGACGTGGTATTATTATTAACAGCATGGGTTTTCTATATGGTTATGAATGTATTTAATTTCTGTTACTCAATTAAATATTGTAACAGAATCCCCATGTCAAAAAATAGACACATACATCTATTGTGCCATGTACCGAACCACACACCCGGTGAATTGAGAATTGTTAAGATAAAAAATTTCTCTCTCGAATCCTCTTCCCTCCCCTCTCAATAATGAGATACATTCTTCAAGGCTGAAGAACAAGCGATCAAGAACAACCAACACAAGACACTCACTTCACTGCACTAGCACCTGGAGAACTAGCGGTGTTGATCGGAGGCCATCATAGCACGTGTGGATCACTGCTAGAGGGATTCTAGTTTGGATCCTTGAAAACAAAACAAGATAATCTGAAAGGGTCATTCCGGATGATCAACATCATCAACGAAGATCCAGGTATTATTTTCTTTATGGAATTAATTAAATTAATTATAAACATGATGTGTAAGATCCTCTCTAAAGGTTTTGGGCCTCTTCCTTCTTTATTTAAATCTTTGATTCTATACTATGGAGATAGACATTCATCGTCGTATTGATCCCATAATAATAATTGATCATGGTAAAAATAAAATTTGGGTTCCATCCCAACCATGCTTCCGCTATGCCCGCAACCTTCAAGTGGTATCAGAGGGGTTACATCCTAGTTTATAATTATTTAAATATTTCGTTGATAATTTATGCATTTAATAATTTAGTTGTTTCAATTCAAGTTAATCGTTCTGAAAATCTTAATCTCGATATCTATTCCTCCTCTTTCATTTTTCATTCACCTTACAGAAATGATCTTTTCTTTTAATTTTAATTAAAATAAAATAGAGGATCTCATCCAAAGGTGCCAAAGGTTCCTGGACATACAACACAAGAACACACAACATGTATTCGGCAGTACACACCATATATCCAAGGTTCAATGCACCAGGTATGGTCCACCAAACAAAGTTATATCATTGGAGTTTGTTTAAGTTTTAATGACTCCGTGTGTTGACCATGAATAGGTGGCACATAGTTTCTGAATTACACACTGTGTGGCCCACTGGACACGATGTGTAGTCCCTTTGGGTTAGGGTTGGACCATGTACACCATACAAACCATGCTCGACTAGAGACCATGTAACGAGGAACTACATGGAGTGTAGCCTACTAGACATTCTGTATACTCCAAAGATTTCTGAAGTACACTCACACTCCGTTTCCCCAGGCGTGTACTTCAGATGGATGGTGAAAAATAGTATATGTCGTGTAGTTGGAACTACATGTCGTGTACTCATTCAAATTATGCAGGTTTATTAAAATTTATTATTATATTATAAAAAACCTTTATATGTGTACCATCGTGCATGAATAAAGCTGAGGCACAACACGTGATAGGTGTTTTATATACATGTGTTTAATTTAACATCTACGTAATGTTCATTTCTACTCATTGGGTAGTTATGAATAGGAATTCACTGGGTTGCCTCCAAGGTACAAGTTACAGACACATATAATTTTAAATTAATTTATTTGTTTAAAATTATAATGGATGAGAATCTCAAGGAAATTCAGAAAAGGGTTTAAGATAAAAGGATTGACTAATTAAAGATGATAATTAATTGATTCGAGCATGTTTTATCTTAAAAAAGAATGATTAAATAATTGAATGCTAGTTTTATTTATGCGTAAATATCGTTGCATGTATGGATGATCATGAGCTAGACCAAGGCCTTTGTATGTGGATGGTTTCTTTTAATTAATTAATTTAAATTAAATTTATTGGCCTGCGAGCCTTCTCGTCATTAATATGCAGGGCCTCAGTGCCCGAGGTTTCTTTTATGTAAAACCCCTTTTTTACCCCTCACTTGCATGTGAGTTTAAAAAAAAGGCATATGTAATTGATGGAACTCCCAAGCCAGTGGAGTTGGTTCAAGCTAGATCTGAGACAAAACCAATCCCAGGAGATATAGAGGTGGACAGGTGGAAAGCTATAAACACGGACCCAAAAGGTTCAAGATGTTTCTCCCCTAGGACAGGGTTAGTTTATCAATCTCTAGATAAACTAACCATTAGAAAATCTCATGATCATTCTCTTTATTTTATTTATGTCATTTGCATGGTTTATCATTATGGATGTGTTGTCAAAATCACATAATTAATGAATTAAACAAGCATGCAATATAGAACTAAAATAAACCATAATTATGTGTAAATATTATTAAGACATGGTTAATCACTTAAGTAAGTTCCACATAATATTAAAAATCATGTGATAATGATAATAAGAAGTTCACACATAAGAGATGAAAATCCCTCAAATAAAATATTAAGTCAGACCAAGCCTTCTGTTACTTGATTAAGGGAAAAAATAAATAAAACTATGTGTTTGACTAACCCTTGTTGGGACACTTACTTTTATAGAGGAATCCCTTATAAAAGGTTTCGGGTTGAATTAACCATATTAAATCAAGAGGAGTAGCCCTTCCTAGACTTGGTGTAATATTGGAGGCAAGAGTTGAGGAAATCCAAAGTCATGATTTTAGGATTGGGGAGTCCAATCAATAGATCAAGGAGCTACAAGCATGCAGTTAGAAAATGCCTGCCTACCTAAACACCTTATAATAGATTGACCAACCATTTTTGGGGTTATGTGAAGGGGAATATGGATCCTTGCCACTAGAATGTCATGGAAACTGGAAATTCTGAGTTTAATGGTGAGGGAAATTTGGACTTGATAAAACAGTGGGAGACTTAATAAAAAATTATTATTTCTCATAAAATGTAATCAATAAAGTAATAATGATCTGATATTTTAATTGTAGAATAAAAATTATAAGCTCGTCAACCACACTATACCTGTGATCAATTCTGGATAAATACAACATCCTCACCAGCAGTAACTTCCATGAATGGTTTAGAAGCATTCAGGTTATCCAAAACTATGAATGGAAGTCTTACATGTTGGAGTCAGTATTACCTGATCCGCCTACCAAAGATGTGAGTGATGAGTATTTTCCGGTCTATGAGAAACATATGAACGATGCGGTCAATGTTCAATATTTGATGCTATCCTCAATTTCTAGTGAGATCATGAAGTATCATGAAAACATGGATTCTTATAGCATGCTCAAGCATCTCTGTGGTCTTTACCAAGAGAGAGTAAGACATAAAAGGTTTGATATCACTAAGGCACTCTTTTAGAGTAAGCTTGGAGAAGGTTCCCCAGCTAGGCCTCATGTAGTCAATCTCATTGGCTACATTGAGCACCTGGAGGTTCTAGGCTTTAAACTCCCCGAAAAACTGGGCACTGATTTCATTCTCGCATCACTCCCTCAGAGCTTCTCTAACTTTGTAGCCAATTTCAATATGGACAACATTAAGAAGTCTCTATCTAATCTTCTTATCCTCATTCTCCAAGTGGACAAAGATATGAAGTGTGAAAATCCTTATGTCCTTATGGTGAATATGAGGAAAGGGAAGGTGAAGATATTTAAGACCAAAGCTTCTTCACGGCCTTCCAAGAAAAGGAAGATCAAAGGGGAGGCCAGGGAATAAGAGGCTATTTGTTTTGCATGTGGCAAGAAGGGCCACTAGAAGAAGAACTACACCCAGCCTAAGAAGTAAGGAAAAGCTTTAAGTGCATTTTTTATCGAATACAATCTATATTTTTCTACAAATTTGGTATTAGATATATCTTGTGGTGCTCACATATGCATAAAAATACAAGAACCGAGTAGATTTAGGAAGATTTACCGAGGGGAGGTAGATCTACGCGCAGCCAATGGAGCCAGACTTGCTGTTGTAGCTGTTGGGGACTACCACCTCACATTTCCAACTAGGATGATCTTAGTATTAAAGGGTTGTTGTTATGTGACATCTATTACTAAAAACATTATTTATTTATCAATATTAGATACAGATGGATTTTTTTTAAGTTTGGAAATAAATGTTGCTTCTTTTACAAAGATATCATTTGTTTTGATAGGGCATATTTATACAAAGGTCTTTACATGTTTGATTACACAAACCAAGTAATGGAAATCGATAACAAAGATACTTCACATGAATCATACCACACCCAACTTTGGCATTACTGGCTAGGTCATGTAAATGATAAATACTTGAAAAAGTTACACCAAGATGGATATTTAGATTATTTAGAACTAAAACCACTTGGTGTATGTCATGTATGTTTACATGGAAAAATGACCAAAACACCATTTAGTGGGAAAGGTGAAAGGGCTAAAGAAATTCTTGAATTGGTTTATACTAATGTGTGTGGACCATTTACTGGCTAGGTCATAACTTTTATTGATGATTTTAGTAGATATAGATATATCTACTTAATGAGGTATAAGTTGGATTCTTTTGATAAGTTCAAAGAATACAAGAATGAAGTTGAGAACCATCTAGGTAAGAAGATTAAAAAACTTCGCTCAGATTGAGGTGGAGAATATCTTAATAAAGAAATTATTGATTACTTATGGGAGTTTGGGATCCTATCCCAACTCACTCCTCCATACACGCCCCAATGGAATGGTGTGATCGAAAGGAGGAACCAAACCCTATTGTACATGGTGATATCAATGATGAGTCATGCAAGTCTTCCATTATCCTTTTGGGGATATGCGTTACAAAAAGAGGTAAACATACTAAACCAAGTACCAAATAAATTGATAAATGGTATTCCATATGAGTTATGGAGTGGAAAGAAAGCCATATTATCAAATTTACATGTGTGGGGAAGAGATGTGTTTGTTAAGGCCTCTTCAGGTAACAAACTTGCACCCTGAGGCACAAAGTTTAACTTTATAAGATACCCTAAGGAAACAAGGGGATATTACCTATACAACCCCTTAGAAAAAAAGGTTATAGTGTAAAGACATGCCATATTCTTTGAGAGGGAGCACATCTCCAAAAGAGATAGTGGGAGAGAGATATAATTTGATGAAGTTGAGGCTCAAGGTATATAAGAGATGGTACATGAACAAATTCCACAAAGACCTGTGGAAGAAAGAACTGTTCCAGAGACACAAGAGCTATGTAGGAGTACAAGAGAGGTTAGATAACTGGAATGGTATAGTTTTCTAGTTACCGAGGATGATGACTCATTATTAGTTGATAATAATGATCCTCTAACCTACAAGGAAGCAGTAAGTGTCACAGATGTTTCCAAGTGGAAAGAAGCCACAAATTCTGAAATGGATTCCATATAAAAAAACCAATTTTGGATTTTAGTATATCCCCCAGTTGATGTAATGATTATTGGTTGCA
The DNA here is from genome assembly GCA_963277665.1 of Viscum album. Taxonomy (NCBI): domain Eukaryota; kingdom Viridiplantae; phylum Streptophyta; class Magnoliopsida; order Santalales; family Viscaceae; genus Viscum; species Viscum album. Next base: position 20,239,092 of record OY728125.1, read on the forward strand.
AATGGGTATTCAAGAAGAAACTGGACATGGAAGGACAAGTCAGAACCTATAAGGCATGACTGGTTGCAAAAGGGTTCAAACAACATCAAGGAATTGACTACGACAAAACCTTTTCACTAGTTTCAATACTAAAATACATTAGAATTATATTTTCCATTTCCATTTACCATGACTATGAGATTTGGAAAATGAATGTCAAAACAACCTTACTTAACTGGAACCATCAGGAAGATGTCTACATGACACAACCTAAAGTGTTTATGACTCCAAAGGATTCCAATATGGTATTCAAGTTGCATAAATCCATTTATGGATTAAAGAAATCATCCATGTCATGGAACATTAATTTTGATGAAGCCATAATGAAATTTGGTTTTATCAAGAACGAATGTGAGCCTTGTGTCTACAAACGGTTTAGTGGGACTCCAATCATTTTCCTAATAGTATATGTTGATGACATATTACTTATTCTAAACGAGATACCATTCTTACAGTCTATTAAGGAATGGTTGAATCAATGCTTCTCTATGAAGGATTTGGGTGAGGCAACATATATTCTTGGGTCAGTATGGAACAATCCAAGAGGGGATTGTTTCCATCATCACATGGAATTCATCTTTCTACGAAAATGTGTCCTCGGACACATGAAAAAATAAAGTTAATGGCAAGGACTCTATACACATCAACGATTGGTTCATTCATGTCTTCCATGCTATGTACTAGGATGGATGTCGCCTACGCATTGAGTGTGGTAGGCAGATATCAAGCTAACCTAGGTGACCTCCATTGGATGGTAGTCAGTGCTATCCTAAAGTATCTGAGGCGTACTAAGGATATGTTCCTGGTTTATGGAGGAGATGAAGAACTAGTCATCAAAGGATATAAATATTCTAGTTTCTAAACTGATCAAGATGACATGTAGTCGCAAACAGGATACATCTTCACTTTGAATAGAGGTGCACTGATATGGAAGAGCTCAAACCAGAGTGTGGTCACAGATTCTATAGTAGAGTCTGAGTATATCACAGCATCTGAGGCAGCTAAAGAAATAGTTTGGATGTGAAGCTTTGTCCAGGAGTTGTATGTGATACCTAGAAGTAAATATCCCATCACAGTGTACTATGATAATACTACAATGGTGGATCTCACAAAAGATCCAAGGTCACATCAGCAGATGAAGCACATACTTTAGAAGTATCATCTCTTGATGAATTTTTCTCAAATTGGTGAAGTTGTAGTGAGAATTATTTCCACGAAAGACAACGTGGAAAACCCCTTGACTAAAGCCTTGACTCAGAAAAATCATGATCACTATGTGAGGTCTAGCGGACTGAAAGTCATAGGTAGTTGTTTCTAGTCCAAGTGGGAGTTTGTAAGAGTTTGTGTCCTAAAACCAACTGGTTGTACTTTGATTACATGTACATTTAATGTATTTTAATATTAAATATCTTATTACACATTGTTCGTTGTTCTGCATGAATATAATGTAATAATGTCCTAGAGTATTTGTTGCATTGATAAGGTCATGGAAGGAGAACCTTGAAATGCTAGAAAAATATTCTTAAATATAGTTCTATGGTTGGATGGCATTCTATAATAGGACACATAGCATGCAAACTGTCAGGTGTGAGTACTCGTTAGCAGATGAGACTTCCTCTCATGAAGTTCGCACTTGGTAATCTCCAAGATAGGAGATTATGAGAACAGACCTGCTAGTAGGAATTCAACATGTTTTGGTGTCATCATATATTTCTATCTGTGAGCATGTGTAATGATCCTTAGATTTTAATATTATCATTAATATGTGTCATGACTCACGCACTTTGATTTACTGATGGAAACTGTCATGCAGACAGTTGACGGGAAGTAGGGTACGTTGGGTGCATCACGAGTGACATTTTATTAATGGATAATTCGAGGAAGGATTTGTCCCTTCAATTTATGAAAGTTGATATCTTGGCCCTTTGATTAAAATAGAACCATCACATGAAATTCCATGGCCATGATGTAATGATGAGTTTATTTCAGGTAGTCAAATAATGACGTATCAAACATAAAATTTGATGACACTATCATGAAACCTTCTTGATGAGGTATTACAACAAAGGGATCATATTACACAGTGAGAATTTTTATGTGTATGTCATTGTTGTGACTTTAAGTTATTTCTCTTAGGTTCCTTAACCCGTTTCTAGACAGTACTCTTTTAGGAAAGCCTACCTAATGCCAATGAGAAAGAATCCTAGAGGGTCACACAATAAATGTTTCTAGTGGGTTTGGTTAAATTATATTTGAATTTAATTTACAAATATTATTCTCAAGACAATGGAATAATTTTATTCAAGTTAAAATGATTTCATAAATTAAATAAATATTTATTCACCAGATTGTGGGTAAAATGTATTTATTTATTTTATTGAACATTTAATTAATATTTATTTACTAGTTTTTAAATAAAATATTTATTTAATAGAATAAATTATTTATTTATTTATTAAGGTGTTCAATAAATGGAAGTGGAGTTAGAGAGGACCAAGGATGGTCCGGTAGTAAAATAATTATTTGCAAGACAATAAATAATTATTTTACTAGTTGACACAAATTAAAATAACGTTGCTATTATTTTTTGATGCGAAAGTTTATTTATAATTCCATTTTGAACAAGTTGGCGCACCATAAATAATGACATGATCTTATTATTAATAGCATGAGTTTTCTCTAAGGTTATGAATGTATTTAATTTTTATTATGCAATTAAATATTGTAACTGAATCCCCATGTCAATAAATAGACACATACATCTATTGTGCCATGTACCAAACCACACACCCGATGAATTGAGAATTATTGAGCTAAATAATTTCTCTCTCAAATCCTCTTCCTTCCCATCTAAAAAAAAGATATGTTCTTCAAGACTAAAGAAAAAGTGATCAAGAATGACCGACACAAGACACTCGCTTCGCTCCGCTAGCACCCAGAGAACGAGCATTGTCGATCGGAGGCCATCGAAGCACATGTGGATCATCGCTAGAGGGATTCTAGTTTGGATCCTTGCAAGTGGAACAAGATAATCCAGAAGGGTCATTCTGAAAGATCAACATCATAAAAAAATAAAATACCGAAGATCCAGGTATTATTTTCTTTATGAAATTATTTAAATTAATTATAAGCATGATGTGAAAAATCCTCTCTAAAGGTTTCAGGACTCTTCCTTCTTTATCTAAATATTTGATTCTATTATGTGGAGACTGGAATTCATCATCGTATTGATCCCATAATAATCATTGATCATGGTAAAAATCAAATTTTAGTTCCATCCCAACAACGCTTCCACTACACCCGCAACCTTCAGACAACCCCTGGACGCACTCGGTTCCAAACCACCTGTCGGCGTATGGTGAAGCCCCATATTATATAACCCATTGATCTCCCTAAAAAAAATCAACAGAAAATCCCACTTGGCCTCTATATCTACCAGGGGGCACCAACCCATCTAATCATGGTTGGTGAGTAACCATCACTTGATAATCTATAATATTCCCAGGGTCCCATAGTGGTTATAGTAATACTATGTAAGTAGTAGGCCCTCACACGCATAACTCATCTCACTGCACTTGCCTACCATAAACATGGACACCACTATATGATAACCCCTAAGGGATATCCCTCCTATAAAGGTGACCCATATTTATATACATACATTTCATATCACATGAAGGTGCCAACTGGGCCACTATACCATAAAACATTTAAACCATTTCATAAAATGCTCAATGTTTCCAACCGAGTATACACTTTCACCAAAAGGCAATCCCCTTTAAATGTTAGTACAAACATTTCCCTTATGTTAAAAGTTCCAAATGATCCTTTAACTCAACCTGTCTAAATACATTTACCCAAAACATCTTACCAATACCACTTTTAAATTTACAAATCCAAATGATCCTTTAAGAAAACATTCACTAAAACTGAAACCAAAAGCCAAACAGGCACACCGTTTCAATGTACACACCAAATAATTTTTGAGGACAAATGGACCAATACCTTGAGGAATAAAATTAAACACATCCTTTGAAAATTCACAAAAAACCCCATCCTTTATAATCTGAAGAGCTATTTTTTGGAACCAATGTTTTCAAGAAAAAACACTATTTTATGTCACCATATTCATTTAGAGGCACATCCATGTGCGCACCTAGTGCACCCATGGATGTGTCAACATCTAATGGTGAATTACACATCCAAAGAGTTACCCAATAACCATTTCCATAAAACACCATTTTCTTTAAAACCATCTCTACTCACCCACTTTATTTTAAAATAACAAAAACCAAAACATTGAAGCCATTAAATCCTTACCAAAGTGTTTTAGCATAATAACCAAGCCATAACATAACCAAATCATATGCACAAAACCAAGTTAATTAAAAAAAAATTCCATTTCAACATAATAATAACAATACATTTCATAAAAAACCAATTACTCATTAAAAGAACAATGGCAATTAGAATAAGATTCCTAGGTACCTCTAAACCTAGGTAATTTTACACAAAAACTCATTTAAAACCTATTTTTAACAAACCAAATAAATTCCAAATTGCTAAAATAATTTAAATAAGGGTTCCATAGAGGTGATAAAATAGTTTATAATTTTATTTAGAATGCCAAGCATCAAATGAAATGCTTTAGGAATGAAAAACTTGGAAACACCTACTGAAACCTCATGTGATTGGAATGAAACTTCAACAGGAGGAGGAACGAGGCCCCACAGACTAATCGCACACCCTAAATCAAAAGGAAACCTGAGATACACATTAACCCTGACATTTAGGGTTCGACCAATAAGAAACCCCACATAGAAACCCTAGAAATTTAGCGGGGAGAGGAGAATATAAGAAAGAGAACTCACTGGAAGGAACTGTTGGAGGGAGGATCGGTTGTCGGAAGGAGATCCAGAGGGGAGGAGGCATGCGTGAGAGGGGGGGTAAGAGGAAGAGAGGTGGCCTGCGTAAGGGATAATCAGGGAGAGAGGGGGTGAGAATGAGGGGGAAAGGGGAAATTAGGGGGGGTGCATGGGAGATAAAAAAAGAAAGGAATTAATGAGGAGAAGAGTGGTGTGTGACGGGTTAAGAAAAAAGGGAGGGGTGCGTGATGTGTTAAGAAAAGAGGGGTGCATGATTAGAGAGGGGTGAGTGGAGAGAGGGATAAAAAAGTAGAAATAAATGGGGAGAGAGGGGGGAGCGTGAGAGATAAATGAGAGAGAGGGGTGATTGGAGAGAGGGGGAAAAGGGGGAAAATAAATGGGGGAGAAGAGTGAGGTGTGGTGGATAAAAAAAAGAGGGGGTTAAAACCATAAAAAAATTAATAACAATATCAAATAAAAAATGATATTAATAATAATAATGATAATGATAATTATTATTATTATTATTATAAAAATTTGAATAATAATAATAATAATGACAACAAAATTTTAATGACAACATTTATAATAATATTATTAATTATATAATCATAACAATGTCATTAATTTTCTTAATGATAATAATAATAATAATAATAATAATAATAATCATCATCATAATTTTATTCATTTTCTTTTGAATAACAATAAAATTAATAACAAATGAATAATAATTATATTTATAACCATCTTATTGATAATAAGATCATTAAAAATTTTAATTAAAAATAAAATTTTTATCTACACAACAATTTTATTATAATTATTATGTATTAAACATTTACTTCATTTAATTCTCATAAAGTTTTGTTATTTTAAGTATTTGGTAACTGTAGGGGCATCTGGGCCGAATGCACGGTTACTGCCAACCATGCAGTGCCCGTGCACTGGTCCAAAACCCACCAAAAACATCAAATATCAAAAAATTTAAACATGCACTCAACCCGAACCTTGATGAGGCTAATCAAAGCCCAGAAATAATAAAATAAAATAATTTAAAATCTCAAGGTCTGACAATTATCCCCACCATATAACTTTATACCCCCAGAATTTCATGCAACTTCAAGAAAACCAAAACTCATATCAATGCCCGACCAAAACTGTTAGAAAAATATGAACCTCGAGCTGACTATTCACTCTACAAGTTACACCCGACCGACTCAAAGAGGAACCATAACACAAAATAAGGGGAGAACATGGGATAGTTCTCCCCGCCACAATAATTCCCCTAATTCAATAATTATAACTCAAACACACCACCCCTGGGGGGGGGTAGCGTAGGAACTCCCAATAAACCCAAACTAACTTTTATGGTATGATCAAAACAAAATTTCTTCTAAAACTTGGAACTCTCAACCCAGACAAAAAAAACCCCAACACTAGAGAAAAACCTATGAGAATAACTTAAACCAAGTAGTAAAACCAAGCTTAACTACAAAAATCGATTCTCCCACATGCACTTACTTCTCCAAACGAACCCAACTAAACTGATATCAACCCATGCAAGGGACAAAGACACTTTAAGAAAGACACATGATTCAGAAAACTATAATCAGAAAAACGAGGATGTTGGATTACAATATAACAAGTTCATCACTTTACCCTATTGAACGATGAATTCACAATATCAGTAAAACTTTAATAATAGAGAAACACGAATAAAAAGACTTAAAATGTTCCACCGCCAACACGGAACACAAAACCTGAACTGAGGCTTCACACCCCCGGAAACTCTTGACTATGCGTGATCTTCACCCTAAGACCTATGGCTTGGGTTATGATGGCTGAAGAATCTCTTGCCTCATAGTCATGAACTAGAATCCTCTTTTTATAGTGTCTTCTTTAGGTGATGATTCTTGCAAAACTTCTCTAGATGACCTAGACAACTACAACGATGACACGTATTCGGAGGGATGTGACATGATGACTTCATATGCCCGAATGCACCACACTGGTGGAACACCACTGAATGGTCAGACAAACTAGAAGCTAGAACCACTGTAGAGGACTCTTTAAGAACAGGTTCCTCTGGTATACCTTTCTCGCAAGATGGAGAACATTCATGAGCAACTGGATACAGTAGATTTCCAACCATTTGAGCTCCGGAGATCAATTCATCTAGGAATACCTCATCCAACAACTTCTCGAAACAATGGTCCTTGGATTGGAGGACTCACTCCTTGATCTCTAGATGAAGACCCCCAATGAAGAGAGAAGTATTTATCAAATCCAACGATTCTACCTCTAAAGAAAAGGAGACAAGCTCCTTGAAATGGTCAACATAAGTCTTCACCATCCATTCCCCTTTTTAAATACGCATGAGTTCTTCCCTTTTCTTAGTATTAACCTCTTCAGGTATAATCCATCATACAAATATGGATTTAAAGACATCCCACGTCATCCCAACTTGCATTGATGGTGGGGAAAGAAACTATCATTCGTCTAGAGCTAGAACTTCGAACAGACTCAAAACGACACGCACTTTGACAACTTCGAGAGTTCCCAATATCCTAAAGGCATGCTCGACCTCTTCAAGACACTCTGTTGCCTCTGATGAACCTCGATCACTGTGAAGAAAACGAAACATCCAAGAAGGACCAACAAATGAGAATGAATTATCAAAACCTTGGAGACATTTCTAGGAGGAATTGTTTGAACAACATATAAAACATGAAACCAAAATTGATATCTGGCCAAAGTAAAATTAAAAAGAGCACTTAAATCTAGAAAAAACAAAAAAATATAAATACGGCCAAAAAAAATTTCCTTTTAAACCAATTTTACCAATCCCAAAACCATTTAAAAGGAATCATCATCATTTCCAAAAATCCATTTTCATTTTCAAAAACACACTTACACTAACCAGAGCCAAGACAACACCCAACTTGCATCAAAATACTAGAGTGAGGGACAAGTATTCATGATTAACCTAGAGACATAGTAGTGGGTCATGACCCAAGTAAGCATAAACAACTAGGAGGAACTTAAACTGTGTACTCAGACTCCACATGGGTCACCAATCCATGTGAAATCACGATGTAACATCCGCTTGACATTATTGTCATCCCTCAATCTAAAACAAAACAGAACGAGACAAGGAATCAATTTCCGGACTACCCTTGGTGACTCGAGGTTTGAAACGAGTGAGGGTTCATGACCCCCTTACCATACCTACCTCCCGAGTCTCAATATTTCTAATCACTATCTACTAGAAACCCAAAATAACAAGATCCTTCTCTGATACCATTTTGTTATGAACCAACTTGGGTCCATCCTGAACCAGTCACCTGATCCAGTCAATGACATGTCCTGAGGGGTGTTCCTGATTTCCATGGGATGGAAACTAGTGTCAGAAATAAAATTTTAACTATTGGGAATGATTTGGACCAAGGAAAAAAGATAAATAGATAAAACCAAGACCATATAAATAAATAGAACAAACAGATCATGCAACAAAAAGACAACTAAATCTTAAATAGACAAAGAACCGTTCCAGATACAAAGTACCACTAAAAAGAAACAAACTAGAAACAAGACCCCACTACAATGATCTTCGTGTGACCCCTTGTTCACCACCAACCATAAGCCCAAAACTATTCCCACATGATCAGCCACTAAGGAAAAAACTGAACAACAATTGAACCTACAATTGAATTGGTAAAGGATAGGTGTGATCACAAAAATGCTCAGTAGGGATTCCAAAAGTAAACCATTGTATCCAAGTGTTTCTTTACCCAAAGTTTCAGAGGACACAAGTTTGGAAAAAACAATTATAAAAATAAGGTCTTCCCATTTAAACAAAATAAAACCTCTTTCCCACTATGAGAACCAACTAACACCATATATTATTTCAAAAATCGTTTACCATATTGTAAACAAAACCAAACAAGTAATATCAAGGATGTGTAAAAGGGTGAAAAGTAAATAATACAAGATGAAAATAAACTAGTGTAGAATAAAATAAATAAGAAATATAATCTGTAACCATGGGAGATCCTGAACATCCCCAGAAAACCCCTAGATGCACTCGGTTCAGAACCACCTATCAGCGTATGGTGAACCCCCATAGTCTATAACCCACTGATCTCCCTCACAACAAAATCAATGGAAAATACCACCTGGCCTCTCTATCTACTAGGGGAACTAACCCATATAATTGGGGCTGGTGAGTAACCATCACTCGATAATCTATAAGATGACCTGGGTCCTATGGCAGTTATAGTAATACTATGTAAGTAGGAGTCCCTCACACGCATGACTAATCTCACTTCACTTTCCTACCCCAAACATAGACACCACTATACGATAACCCCTAAGGGATGTCCCTCCTATAAAGGTGACCCATATTTATATACACACATTTCATATCACATGAAGGTGACAACCGGGCTGCCATACCATTAAACATTTAAACTATTTCATAAAATGCTTGAAGTTGCTAACCGTAAATACACTTTTTCAAAAACACAACCCCCTTTAAATGTTAGTAAAAACATTACCCTTAGGTTAAAAATCTCAAATGGTCCTTTAAATCAACATGTATAAATACATTTAACTAAAAAATCTTACTAATACCACTTTTAAATTTACAAAGACAAATGAGCCTTTAAGAAAACATTCACCAAAACCCAAACCAAAATCCAAATAGGCACACAATTTCAACACACACACCAAAGCATTTTTTCAAGTCCAAATGGACCAGAAACTTGAGGAATACATTTAAACCTATCCTTTGAAAATTCAAAAAAGAAACCCCATACTTTAGAATCTGAAGATCCATTTTGTGGAACCAAGGTTTTTAAGAAAAACACTATTTTATATCACCATCTTCATTTGAAGGCACACCCATGTGTGCACCTAGTGCACCCATGGATGTGTCAACATCTAATGGTGGATCACACATCCAAAGGTTTACCCAAAAAACATTTCCATAAAACACCATTTTCTTTAAAACCATTTCCACTCACCCACTTTATTTTAAAATAACACAAATTAAAACATTGAAGCCATTAAATCCTTACTAAAGTGTTTTAACTAAATAACCAAGGCATAACATAACCAAATAATACACACCAAACAAAGTTCATTAAAAAAATCCTTTGACACATTATAATCTATATATATTTCATAAAAACCCAATTCCTCATTAAAATAAGATAGGAAATTCGAACAAGCTTCCTAGGTACCTCCAAACCTAGGTAATTTTACACAAAAACTCATTTAAAACCTATTTTTAACAAACCAAATAAATTCCAAATTGCTATAAAAATATAAACAAGGGTTACATAGATGTGATAAACTAGTGTATAAATTTATTTAGAATTCCAAGAATCAAAGGAAAGGATTTAGGAATTAAAAACATAGAAAAACCTATCGAAACCTCATGCTATTTGAATGAAACTTCAACAGGATGAAGAATGATGCCCTACAGACTAATCACAAACCCTAAATCCAAAGGAAACCATAGATGCACATTAACCCTAACATTTAGGGTTCGAACAATAAGAAACCCCACATGGAAACCCTAGAAATTGAGTGAGGAGAGGAGAATATAGGAAAGATAACTCTATAGAAGGAACCGCCAGAGGGAGGAGCGACTGTCGGAAGGAGCACTGAAGGGGAGGAGGCATGTGTGAGGGGGAGGGGAGGTGGGGGTAAGGGGAAGATAGGTGGTGTACATGAGGGATAATCAGGGAGAGTGGGGGTGAGTGTGAGGGGGTAAGGGGAAAGTGGGGGGTGTGGGAGATAAAAAAAGAAAGGAATTAATGGGGATAAGAGGGGTGTGTGATGGGTAAAGAAAAAGGGAGGGGTGTATGATGGGTTAAGAAAAGAGGGGGGAGTGATTGGAGAGAGGGGTGAGTGGAGAGAGGGATAAAAAAGGGGAAATAAATGGGGAGAGAAGGGGGAGGGTCAGAGATAAATGGGAGAGAGGGGTGATTAGAGAGAGGGAAAAAGGGGAAAAATAATTGGGATATAGGGGTGAGGCATGGTGGATAAAAAAAGAGGGGTTAAAACCCTAAAAATAAAAAAAATAAAATTAATAACAATAAAAAATAAATAATAAAACAATATGTTAATAATAATAATAATAATAATGATGATAATAATAACAATAATAACAATGACAACAATTCAAATAATAATAACAATGACAAAAAACATTTAATGACAACATTTATAATAATATTCTTAATTATATAATCATAACAATGCCATTAATTTTCTTAATGATGAAGATGATGATAATAATAATAATAATAATTTTATTAATTTTCTTTTAAAGAACAACAAAATTAATAACAACCAAATAATAATTATATTTATAACCATTTTGATGATAATAAGATCATTAACAATTTTAATTTTAAAAAAAATTTTTATCTACACAACAATTTTATTATTATTATTATGACTTAAACATTTACTCCATTTCATTATAATTAAGTTTTATTATTTTAAGTAATGGGTAGCTGTTGGGGAATCTGAGCTGACCACACAATTACCACCAACCGTATGGTGCCCACACACCGGTCCGAAACACACAAAAAACATGAAATATCAAATAATTTAAACATGAAGTCCACCCTCACCTTGACAAGGCTAACAGAAGCCAAGAAATAATAAAATAAAATAATTTAAAAGCTTGGGGTGTGACATAAACTGTGTTCAAGTAGCCTCTGAGATATTTTTGTGCAGTATCAGGTGGCCTCCTAGTCCCCTCACTTCACATCAGGTAACCCTCATTTGGTTCTGCGCATATTCCTTTGAGACACACTATCCAGGTCTAAGCATTATGACCTTAAGATATTTTCAATTGGTCTGAACTCTATGGAATTAAATTAAAATTCCAACCTCCCAAGCACATGATGTTAAACTATGTGTTCATTGTTCACCGTATGTCGTCTTCACCATATGACGCTAAAATATGTGTCCACCATCCACATTACATGATGTTAAACTATAGATCCCCTTAGCCCCTCTCCTGATAAATACTTTAATCCTTTAGAATCGGTCACCCAACACATCGTTCATGTTCTTCGACAATCACTCGGCATCTGAAACGATGCTCCCCCTAAAAAAGGAGTTTGACCTTTTTCCAGATCGATATGCCTAACTGATGTGCTCAAAGCCATAGTGGTGTAATTCCAAGAGGGTTGAACTTCATTCGAACATTTCATCACTACACATCCATGATTTATGTGTCCCTTTATTTGGATCCTTGTCACCCATCATGTCCGAACGATCCCCCTTGATGGCATGGTACCATGTCACACTGTCTCATATATCATCCTGGGTACATGCCCCAAAAGACTTCTGATACATTTTGAGATAGGTCTCGTGTTTCAAACATGTTTAGCAGTCGACCCTCAGTTTTCCCCTTCCTCGGAAAAAAGATAATGGATGATGTGTTTCAAACATGGTCAATAGTTATCCTCCATTTTCATGCCACTCCCCTTGTGTTCCATGTCCTAGGAATCTTGATTCAGATTGTTCATTCCCTTTTGTTCAGGTATAATTCCACACCCCTGGAGTTACCCCATTCGTGAACCAATGCACACTGAGAAATCAATTCAGCCATTTAGAGGGCCCCCATCCTCTATCCATAGAACTTTACTAACCAAAAAAATCATGTTACCCATTAGACGAGTTCAAGACCCCAAGTATTAAACCCTTGTCTAGTACTCTCATATAAATGGGCAATCTTCTATTTGTATCTTGTTTCCCACACTGATCATGGATCATGTGGGCTCAGGGATTCATGGTTGGTTGTCTTTTCAATATGATCTAGATGTAAAAAAAATAAACATGTCAAAGTATGAAAGAAGTCAAATAAATTCAACCAAAGTTCGATAGGGTCATCCATATATTAGATCATCTCCTTTATTTTGGGATAAAACAAGAACCCCCTAAAGTTCAACCCGAAAATAGAGCGCCCGAGCTATGATAACCTCTATTGGATGGCCTCCAGGGTTCATTGTTGTTCCTACAGATTGACCTCCACTTCCTCATCTTTAAGGAAAACCTCTTCAGACCTGATCCACATTTAGTCTTCCTCATCTCGGTATTTGGTCACTAGGGATGATACCTCTACCGACTTAGCCATGGCTGCTGCCGATTGGGCCCTTAGATGGTCAGTGATCTCAGCTTGAGTGGTGTCCATGACCAATTTATCTTACACCAACCCTTAAAAATGAGTAATATCATCTTCAGTTTCCCAAAGTGCCTTGGATCCCTCAACCTTGTGATTTTTTTAGACAATATCCAAATCCTACCACTCGACACAAGCTCATTCAAAGATGAAGTCTCAATCCAGTATGTGGAGGCCACCAGAGTCCACCCTATGGGTTCCTAGGATGAAGATCTAGTGGAAAAGAGATCCCACCTAGATTGGCTTGTTAACCATTTGGGTGTAGGTGATGAAGTTCTACACATACCTCTACACCTTATGATGAACAACTCAATTCTCATTGGTGGCATCCGAGCCAGAATCCTCGAAGTACTTTGGTGGAGCAGGCTCATATATAGGAAATAACACCAAGACACCAGTGGATGGATTGTTTTTAGGAATGAACTCAGGTAGTTTTAAATCCATTTCTAGGGTAAATAGATCCTCACCACCCCCTCACCTACAACAGGAGCCCTAATTGCCTTCTATGGCACCTCTGTGGTAGATGCAGCTATCCTATCCTACTCAACTTCTACCATTGGTGGTATGATCATAGGTTCATCTCTAGTAGGCATCACTGGTGGCACCTTCAGGGTAGGCCCGTCCATTATATCCCCCTCATTCACCTTAGTCAATGGAATGATTCTCACCTTATTCGTTAAGGCTTCAGCTCCAACAATCACCTACAATGACACCTTTGCGATGGGATCATCCACTATTACCCCCTCTTCTAGCCTCCTTGTGGGAACCATCTCAACCCCCTCCATTGAGGGAATGATTTCTATAGTCCCTTCTAGTGGTAACTTCATGGTTGGCCCAACCGCCATGGCCTCCCTTACCATTTCCACTGGGAGAGAAGTACTTGCTACCACTGCCTCATCTTTGGGCACCATTGACCTGAATGTCGACACTGGTGGTTGAGTCTTGAACATAGTTTGAACTTCCATTTAAGAATGAGTCAATTAAACACAGAAAGTAAAATAAGGATAGAAAAAGGAGAAAATGGTAAGGGTAATTATTTGAATATTATAGCCTAAAAAATAGCTCAGGAAGGTTTATGGGTAATCCCCTTGGGGAGGGAATTTCCCAACAGTCACCGCTTCAGTCACAAGCTCCACTTCAGTAGATGGTTGGCTGCCCATGGACACAATATCAAGGAGGGAACCCATGATCACCCCTTTAAGGGTTGAGGTTCCCTCACTCTCTATGTGAGTTTCATCATGAAACTATCCTCCTCTGGGCTCTTCAATTCCTTCACAAGTGAAAGAAGAGTTAGATTTCACTTTTAGGGGTTTGAAAGTTTCCAAATAATGTAAGATCCGAATATTTACTTGGTCGATGACAGGGCTGTCATCCCCAGGGGAGTCCCAGTAAGAATAAATCCACTAGGAATCTTCTAAATATTCCTACAGAGGCACACAATAGGTTAAATCATTGGCCAAGATATTCAAATTGGATGTCATCCCCAACAACACCTTCACCCGAGTAGTCAAAGGGTGTGTAGTGCCTTGAGAGTGGAACAAATCCTATATCTCTCTTATGTATTGAAACTCCTCTCCCAGGGAACATGGAAGACAAAATTTGAATTTACCATCACTTTTAATGAGATACTATCATGGTTAAGGTGCCACCATATCCTATGGATGGTGGTTATCTATCTGTAGACCCCCCAAATCTCCTAAGTGTTGGAAAAAATAACATCAATAGGCACATTCGGGTGGTGTATATGCTTCCCTAAACCTTGGATAGATTTCCTTGGAATGATCATCAAGGGTTTACCTTCCTCCCAAGACTGCTTTCCTGAGAGAGTCGAGCCCGTTTCTGATCATCTCCCTATAGCCTCCACCTATGCTAGGCCATGGATTACTAGATTTGTAGCTACCACAAATATACCCCTCATGTTGACCCTACCTCCATAGCATGATCCAACCACTACTCACCCTTGACCCTGTGGTTGTAGGCCCCCTCCTTAATCACCCCAAGTGGTTTGGTGCCTCCAAATTTCTCCAGGATATGTGCTCTCCTAAATATATTCATACTCATGGATGAACCCATAGGTGGCAGTAGGTGGTCACATCTTATTCCTCCCTTTACCATCATTGTGTGTGAACATATTCTCGATTTTCCTTAGGACCAAAGGTTAATAGTCATAGTGCACATATGCATACACCTTTAAGATTATCCGATGCAGGCATCATAACTGCCTTGCAAACTGATGTGGGATGTAAGGCTCATAAATCACCTTAAAGTCGACCCTCACCACTAGTACCCCACCTCTAAAGGCCAGGAGGTATGACTGCTGCTCAATTTTCCCCATGCCATTTTCCATCACCCTCCTAGTGGGAATGTGGATGCTTTAAATATGAGGTGTTCAACCCATATAACCCTTTACAATGTTTCCATAAATCCTGAGTTGAGTTGGTGACTCCCAAAAATGTTCAGAATCACTGGCTGGAAGTTTATGCTGGGAGGAGAAATGGGGTTTGCGTATTAATATCCCCCCATGTGCATGAAAAACCAACCATATAGAAAGTGGAATGACCTAAAACCATATAGTAGATTCTTCCATTGGATGATGAGACAGAGCACCTTGTACATATTTTCCAATACTAGAATATCCAGGTTGATGTGCTGCCCAATCACCAACATCACTGCCATGATAAAGGTTCTCAGTCACACCTCCATGTGAGCATCCCTCAATAAGAGAATTTATCCACAACTCATAACTACAATGAACCTATCTATCCTGACCATGAGATCCTCAAGTTTCATGTTGTAACCCCACATATTGCATTAGATCGCCTCTAAAATTATCTAATACAAGTGCTCCTTGACCCATTGTAATTCCCTAAGACATGTACATTATAGTGACCCTAGACATTTTCACATATCATTACGTGATTATAAGCATAATTAAACATCAAATTACAAGACAAGGATCATAAATTCTAGTGTCTCGGAGATTGTGTACATAATTAAACATCATGAAACCAAAATAAATTAATATTTTATTTAATATTCATAATGAGATTATAACTTCATTTGAGCCCTTATATATTCATAAGATAACCTAGGGGAACACATGAACAAAGTGATAATCTAAATCCTAGTAAGGAAGTAAATATAAGAATAAATCTTAGCACATGGATTAGAAGGCATAACATAATGATATAAAAAGGCATGGAACACGAATAAACATATGGAATCATAATATATAGAACATGGGATAATATAATATTGGAATCATAGTAATGTGGACGGAACAAAATACATGAATTTATCATGAGTCAAGGACAATTTCATATGAAGTAGTATGAGTCAAGGCTAACCACCAAAATCGTTGCACATGGAGCACGAGTTAAGGCTAACCACCAAGACTGTTGCACATGATGTCTCGTAAGACTAAAAATCACCTAATGAATTAGAGTTATATCTAGGCACACCCATCATAACACGTTCATGAATATTTTTTCCACATAAAGAATCCGACATAAGTAATCAAACATAAATATATGGGTTACCCATGGAAAGAATTGGGTATCATAATCATGCCAAAAGGCATAACATCAAGGAATACTATGATGGTGTCCATGAAAGGAAGGATTGAAATCATACATGGACATTAATAAGGGAATATAGGAATATATCATGATAAGTTATGTCAAACTAAATTGAATACATATAAAAATAGTGTTTAATAAACTTTATAAATAAAACATTTTAGTGTGATTTAAGGAAAATACTAAATATTATTTAAAAAGGAAAATGAATAATTTTTTGTATAAAAAAGAAATTAAATAGGATATATTTTCATAATAAAATGATTTATTTTAGAAAAATAATGGTGGATTAAAGTATATTATGGATTGCATTTGAAAATGGGTAAGAAATCGAGAAGTTCCCTTGAACTGGGTTTTCTTTTTGGGAATATTTGATAAGGGAACCTTATTAAAACATGTATTACCCCATAAAATAAGGATGATATGTTCTGGATACACGATTTTGGAACATATAAAGAGAATTTAGAATAATTAAATAAAAATAAAAAATATTTTCATTGTGAAAATAGAGAGAAAACGTAACCTGAAGGAAATATGGAGGTTCAGAAAGGATCAATTTTCTTATGTCTGAAACAGTTCCGCGCTTGATATTAATGTCCAAAATAATAAAATTAGATTAATTAATTAATAATTAAATAACATTTTATACATTTAATTTATTTATTATACTTTTATTATGTTCATTTATGGCCTTTTTGATGATTTATAGTGTTCAATTTCATCGTTTGGGAGTATTCATTTTCTTAGTTTTTATGACCAGTTTGCTTATATATGAGTATAAATGTTCCTATAGAATGGGTATAATTCTCTAGAATTAAAATTATATGTTATTAATGAACAAATAGAAGTTTAATTGGGCTTATATATATTTTTTCTAGATATGGGGATGAATCATTAGATAACATGTTAATGATAATCATTTAGAATAATTTTAGCGATTTTTTGATCACAACGAACTCTTTTTTGTTTTATCATTTAGTATTATGTATATATGTTAGTTATTGAACATTAAATTATATATAATACATAAATTATAATCTGGTTCAACCATAAAAATGGTTTCATGACTACCCTTGAAGATGGTAATAGAAATTGAAAACCCTCCATCCTTGAATATGATAAATTAACACATAACGAATGATGTTTTCATTTTTTTGAACAAAAGAAGAGGGGAAATAATTAATGATGGATTATTCCATAAACATAATAAAATTAAATTATATGTGAGATAATAGAGTTACCATTATAATTGGATAATGGGAGGTGATGAGAGATTAATAAAAGAAAACAACTTAGAAAGAAATTAAAGAAAAGGAAATTGGTTTTTACCTCTTGAATTTCTCCTCCTTGAGAACCTCCTTAGGGAAAAGGTTTTGGTCTTTTGATGAGACCAAGAGATTATATAAGTGGGTGAGAGGTTTTGGGAGATATTTGAGCAAAATTTAGATAAGTCTCAAAGCTTGATAGGTGTGAGGAGAATAGGTGGTGAGGGGTGATATTTATAGTGGAGGAGAGGGGTGTTTTCTCATTAGTTAATTCATTAGTTTATAATTATCTCAAGAGAAAAAATAATTTTGATTATTGAGACTAAATATAGTAATTAGATCATGTTATTTTGAACCAATGGTTAATTACATCATCCATAACTCAATCATAACTCAAAAATTCATTTATTTACTTATATTGTAAATTACTGTATTTCACTATTCACCAAAAAATTCAAGTTTTTTAGAAAAAAAATCACCCCAACCATTTTTTGATGTTTCGAATTAAAAAATGAACTCAATTTTATGAAAATAGTTTTCTAAATATGGTAAATTTAATATTTAATTAAAATAATCATTCACATAGAAAATACATATTTTTAAATTATAACTGATTTTATAACACTTTGAAAAATTAATTAAGGTCACATAAAATTATCTTAAAATCATAAGAAAACAAAATATTAATTTACAAATAAATTTTATCAAAATAAATTTTCTTTTAAATATTAAATTAATCATAATATTTTATTAAATATTTATGACTTATAAAAATACCAACACTTAATTAATAATTTTTTAAAACATTTAATTATTTATACTATAATATAATTACATTATATTTTAATTTATAAGATTAATAAATTTTATTTATATTTTCATGGTGAGGTTACTATTCTATTGGTCGGTTTATTATTCATAAGGTTCACATTACAATTTCAAAGGTTAAGTTGCTATTTCATTGGTATAAGTTCGTTAAATTCTATAAATACTTAATATTTAATCCATTTTTCATTTATAAAGTTTTTATTGTGTTCTTAATGTGATTTTATGTGATTTATACTATATAAAATAATTATAAGAAGGGGGTTTCCATTGATAAAATTTCGGATCATTACATACATGGCCTCCCTGGTAGCCTTTCTACCATTTCATTTTTGGAAGTAGCTGGACCACTGCTTGAAAGGGATATCCTTTATCCCTGATTTGTTCTTATCATCCGCTTACAAAAAATGCAACAACTCCCTCACAAGGGATAGAAGCTACTCCGGGTCCTCCCATATATTCTTTATAGGGAGGAATTCATTATACATCACTTCTTGGATCAAGATCCCTACAATTTGGTAAAGATATCACAAGATGTTGTCTAACTACCCATGATGCAGATGGAAGGTGTTGGTCCCTAGTGACAAACTAATTAGTAGCTCCGGTACAATTTCCTGGTGGCGGTAGACATGGAACTATGAGGTCCACACTGCTTTGGAAAGCCCTACCTACTTCATCTCTACCAAAAAACTCATGAAATGATTAGAATGCCTAATAATTCTAAGCCCATTATTATGTAAAGTTTCCACCCTTGAATAGATCCCATCTATCTGTCCACCCCTTTAGAGGGTCCCCTAAACCGACCTTTAGTATTTCCTTATTTAGAGGAGGATATGTCTCCGCTTCCAGCACCTCCCCGTTAACATCATTAACATGTTTCGAAAGAGTGTCTGCTGTAAGAGACATGCAATCCTTTAGGATGTGTCCTCTAGTAGCCCTATTAAATTGGTATATTCCAAATGAGCTCCTAAACCAATAGGTAGTCTCATCTCTATTTTCATTGGGGATAAATACATCATCCCTTATCCCAAATCCATATAGCAACAACCCCTTGAAAAGTAGGTATTCTCTCTAAGCCTCTATCAGTAGTGCAGTGAGTGTATCATGGTATGACATGCTCCAGACACTCTCTCCAATCATTATGTTCCCAACCATTTTCTCCCAATGAGTAATAGTAGCTCTGGAAACTTTATCCGCCATGTTTTCCAAGACTTAGGAGTTTTATGAGAATGATTCATGAAGGTATACTTATGAAGGCTGATTCGCGGAGGTCTTCTCATGAAGGTCAGGTTCGTAGAGGGTTTGAGGTTCACATGCAGTGATGATCAAAACCAAAAAACTGTTGTAATGGTCTAGAGCTTTATGAATAGAGATCATTGGCCTTTCTTTTCACAAGATTCTCTTTATCCCCTCAAGTGACCCCTATACTATTTATAGGCGTATGACCACCCAAGGTTTCTGAATGAGTTTTGAAAAAATGACTTAATTTTTAATTTCCAGCGGTCTTCCCTTAGAATTATAACATCATTCCCTCACTGGATCCAATTATGAGGTGGGTGGGTATTTTTTGATGCTGAAATACGTGTGTCATGGGAGAAGTCAAGGAGAAAACCACCCATTTAAAGAGAATATAGGAAAAAACATCCAAAAAGTCGGCTTAAAGGACTGGATTCTTGAAGCTCACCCCCTATATGTTTGAACTAATCTTGAGAGGGTCCCAGTTATGCAGAGGTTTGATGGTAACGTTCACAAAAAATAAGTTTGGATTCATAGATTGCCTATTCACGGACATCCCCAGCCACACAGAGGGCTGACAGTAACCTTCGCACAACATAAGTCTGGTTTGCAGATCCCCGCCTATTCGTGAAGCTCATAAATCTTTGTAGAGGACTACATTTTTTGTGAAACCACTGCCCTCATCAATGTTGGGCCTATAAATACCCACCTTAAGTCTGACTTTCATGGGGACACAACCTTTTAGCTTCTGAGAAACACTCTCAGATCATGATACTTGAAAATCTGTGAATGAAAGAAGAGGTGGACCTTCAAAGGTAGCCCTCCTTTGTAAAACCTCCTACCATGGGTTTTTTAGAACCTCAAACCAAAGTAGAGATGCCTTTCATGAAGTTCCATGAAGTTGGTGAAAGAGGAAAGCCCCATGTGGCTCTTGGGGTTTCATGAGACACTTATGCTTTGAAAATCCTACCCCATGGGAACCAAGAATTTACCCCAATATAGTGGAACCCTATTTCACAAATCATACTCTTTTGTGAGATCCTTATCCTCTGTGAATACAGAGAATTCGAAAAACCCCTCTAATAGTCTCCATAGTTACTTCTTTTAGTTGAGTCCTTTTTGTGAAGGTCGAGTGCCCAGGGCCCCCATACAAATCCAGGTTCAGTTTAGCCACACCCCAAATGCCTGTGTAACCAGTACCACATTCCCTTGTGTCTACCCACTTCATTCCAAGTTTAACATAGGCCTTCATCCTACATACTGCTTCTAAGAATAAGTACCTTAATGCCTATAGATTCTAAGCATAGGTACCTTAATTTTGGGCCTCCTGATGGTCACTCCTTCATGATAATTCCAATGCCATTTACTTCCTAGAGGTGCATGAGCGGTGGTCACATAATCCCTATATGTTTCATTATCATGGGAAACAATCAAACCATCTTGGTAGAGGATCCTTATTCTGAATATTCTTCTCACCTTGACGCAGTCCCATGCTGGGTATAATCCCCAACCACGTCCAAGCTTCAAGACATAAAACTACCTAGATCTACGTCCTAATTGCATGATATTAAACTTCATGACAATTTACTTTTAAAATGATGTAAAACTATAACCTTACCCTGTTTTATGAACATAGGATGACCCATGTATGACCATTATGAAATTCCACTGTATCCCCTACCATGAGATGATCCTCAACCTCTGGGCATCTCCCATGCGTAATCCACACACTGTAACCTAAAGAGTGATCCTCTTTCAGTAGGAAATTTCTACACATAATCCCCAAAACATACCTCATTGATGCTCCTTCCATGAAATGAGAATCCTTACCACGCTACACTAAACTACATGGACTGATCCTATCACACAACATTAAACTACAACTTGAACTACATGGGTTTTGATTCTTGTCTCTTAAAAAGGGTACGTAGGATGCCTCCCTGAGGTTCAATCCTAGAAAAAATCAATTATTGGTTTTAAATTTTCCCTCTCAGGGATATAACCCACTCGATCTATCTAAAAAACATGTCCTGATCCACCACCAAAAGATTTTAAGAGTGCGCCCTGATCTGTCTCAATATGAAATTTTGATCCATCTCCACAATATGTTAAGTTTGTGCCCTAATCCATCTCAATAGGACATTCTGATCCATCTCCACAAGATATTAAACTTGTTTCCATTCCATATTTTCAAGATGTTAAAACTGCACCCATTCTATCTCAGTAAGATGTTAAATCTACACCCATTTTTTCTCCACAAGACATTAAGCTTGTGGCCCGATCCATCTCAACAGAAAATTATAATCTATATCCACAAGACATTAAGACTGTGACCCGATCCATCTCAATAGGATGTTCTAATCCTATCCCCACAAGACATTAAACCATCACCCATCCTATACCCACAATACATTAACCCTATGTTTGTCTCCACATGACATTAAACTTCTTCCTGAGTCTATCTCAATAGGATATTCTAAACTATCTGCATAAGATGTTAAACTCACACCTTGATTCAGAATCCCTTCCCAATGAAATAAACATGAGATGCCTAAGGTAAAAATCTTTAGAAGACTTACACCCCTGACATCAATTACCTCATGTCCTATATGGGATGACTTAGGTTCCCTGACTAAGATGCCTCATATGATATTCCCTTCAAAAGAGGAATAATTTATTGGTTCCCAATATACCCAATGTCTAAACATGTTCGGAAGTTACCAATGTGACTACTCAACCTAAACTAAGGTTGTTTCCCTTTTAATACAGAAGTAGCATTGTGAAAAATGGGTTCCGGTGACAATAAATCCACCCCGCCTTAATATGGTCGTTGGGTCCTGGCCCACCAGGTACCACCAGTAGCCCCGCTGACACATGGGGCCCACCATAGGGCCCACCCACGTGCCTGAACAGGTCATCTAACTAATGAAAATCCCCACAGGCCAACACATGTCCATACCCTGAGAAACTTCGCAGGAGGGAGGTCACCCATCATGATCACTACTCCAGGCCAAGCACACTTAACTATGAAGTTCTAATCAGACAGGCTTCCGAAAGGGAAGGTGCACCTTGTTGACATGAGTCATATCATTTAGTCATTTAACACTTTTATCATTTAGGGGTGTTACAATCACCCCCCCTTAGAGCACAACGTCCTCTTTGTGGGCCCTACATCTCAACCCAGGCAGAGCATCACACTTAAGGCTGGGTACCACCTCTGATACCAAATGTTACAACTGGGTTCCGGTGATAGCAAAGCCACCCCGCCTTAACATGGTCGTCGGGTCCTGACCCACCAGGTACCACCAGTTGCCCCAAAGATACGTGGGGCCCACCACAGGGTCCACCCACGTGCCTGAACAGGTCATCTAACTAATGAAAATCCCCACAAGCCAACACATGTCCTTTCCAGTGTGCTTTGTCCTCACTCGCACATACCCCGAGAAACTTCCCAGGAGGTCACCCATCCTGATCACTACTCCAGGCCAAACACACTTAACTATGGAGTTCTAATCAGACAGTCTCTTGAAAAGGAAGGTGAACCTTGTTGATATGAGTCATATCATTTAGTTATTTAACCCTTTTATCATTTAGGGGGTGTTACAATCATAATCAACTGGTGTCCACCTAGAGATGACACTGAGAACGAGTTCTATGAACATGACTTAATCTATTAAGGAGACCCAATCTGGGCAACAAGCTCCAAATAAGAATCCATGGAAGAAGGAAATGAAATCCTATCATCCCATTTCAATAAGGAGAATACATCGACAATGAAAGTGATGAAAGCTACCCTCCTTTGGAAATTGGGACTGTGGGGCCACTCTTGTGACGCGTTGGTGCTTCGACAAAAGCATGAGAAATAATATGCTCACCACCTACTTGATAACTTTGGTGTGTTTTTTGATTTTTTTACCAATATATTGGGAAGAGACACGTTTTATACTTCTATAGTCATGTTCCTTGATGTTATTGACTTGGTTGCTCGAGATGTAGATGTGGAGTGTTTGCGTCTTGGTCTGGATTGGCACTACTTTGGTGCTAGAGTCTTTAATTTTATATTCTTAGTCTTGCACATTTATTTATTTTTCCATTTTTAGTATAATATTTTTCTTGTATTGGTGTTTTACTAAGTTATGTGATTTATTTCTCATGCTTCATATAGTTGGGGTTTTTTACTCTTATGTATCAACAAGTTATGTGTTATTTATTGAAAATCATCCCCCAGTGGTTTACTAAACCCTTGGAATTTATTTACATCCTTTGGTGTCTTGGGGATTTCACTTAAGGTTTGTGGATCTCCATCTCTTCTCAAATCAATGAGTTGGGGCAGGTTGTTACAAATGGTATCATTCTTGTTCGGTCCTTGAGTTGGGTTGGTAGCAAGAATATTGGAATGTCAAAACTTGAATTGTATAGCATAAAAATACATAGAAAATCTCTTTATTCCAAAATTCAAGTTATCAAAGTGGTTTGGGTAAAAAGTGTTCTAATACACTTCTAGGTAAGTTTTCATCTCATCATTATGGGTTTAGATGACGAGTATATCATATCATGCATTAGTATTGAGACGTCCCACTAGGATTGCATTGTTCAACTGATGTTTGATGATTTTTGAAAAATGATTAAAATAGTTAAAATGGTTGAATTTCAGAAAAATGGATGTATCACTTTTTGTTTATGGTTATATGGAATTTTCAGGCCTTCAATTCCTAGAGAATAATGATTAAATGGTGTTTTATTCTAGTTATAGAAAATAAACCAGGTATATTTCATGGAAACCAACAAGAATAAGCTGCAAAAAATGCATTTTCACCTAAACCAAAAGTAAAAAAAATACATGTACAGAGTATTGTACAATATTTTTAAGGTGTTAACAAAGGAAATCGAAATGGTAAACCAAAAAGTGGAGCATTCAGTGTAGTTTCATAAACAAAATCCACCTGTTTTTTGTGGGGATTCTAATCCTAAAAAAGTGGAATTGTGGCCCTATCAAATTAATATAATATTTGATTTTTTGGTAAATTTGTAGAGCTAAAAAAATTATATAAACCTATATGTTATAAGATCTTGAATACCAATGGTGATATTTAGTAGTTCAAGCTAGAGATGACCAAGGACTTGTGTGGTAAGACTTTGAGGAATTGTTGAACAAATAATTCTATCCCCACACATTATAGATAAAAAACAAAATAATTTTTTATCTTAAAGAAATAAATACTATTTGAGATAGAGTATGTAGATATGTTCATGAATTTAGTTCATTTCACTCCAGAAGTAGCTACTAGTGTGTACTTGAAGGCACACATCTTTGAATTAGGATTGCGACGAGAGATTTCATCCAAGATAACTGTCCTCCATATTATATATTATACAGAGATGGTAGACAGGGAAATACTGGTGGAAAGGTATCTTTTTAGAAATATTACTAGAGGTATTATGTTTTTTTTCATACGAACAAATGGGAACTATATTGCTGGAAACAAGCAGAAGAGGGGCACAAATTCTCAAGGAGGTGGTGCACCTCAGACTCATACCTATGAATTAATTAATTTTCATCCAATAATTGATGTAAAACTAGGTTGTTTGTAATACCATTCATTTATGTATAGGAAGAAATTATACATTTAACCACTAAGGAACCACCACCACTACAACAAGAAAGGGAATATCAATAGATATTGTCATAGAATTATGGAATCACTAGGTGGAATAGGGTCAACTCAGACTCAGGTCTCTTATGCTTGGATGGAATAATCCCATTAGATTAGTTCTCAACCACATACATAGCTGAATCAGAAAACTCCTAGGAAAACATTTATTGTCTAATTGACACCTCGTCAAGGAAGCAAGAGCTATCCTATGATAGCTGATCGACATCTTTATGGAGCTAAGCAAGCTATCATGCATGAGAAACCAGTTTCTCCCATGGTATGAGGTACCGTTATTCTGAACTTGGATCTTATTCATGTCTTGTTTGATACCGATGCATCGTGTTCTTTCCTTGATTCTTTTATGGTTAAATTTTTTGGAATACACATGTAAATGATGCCTCATATCATGAGTATCCGAACACCCCTTGGATAATGGGAGTGCATAGGATAAAAATTCCCAACATGTTCCATTACCATTGATAAAATTTAGTTTCTCTGAGAGTTTATGGCCTTGGAGATGAATGTTTTTGACTTAATCTTTAGTATGGACTGACTGGTGGGATTTAAGGCCCATATCTACTACTACGCTTGACACATGATTCTTATATCCCTGGATAGAGATCTTAATGTATTCAATGGAGATTATGATATAAATTCATGTAGAGTGAGACCTTTAGTAATAGTGGATGAAACAATTTCTTTCCATTTAGCTGTAATGACCTTGATAGATATTGATAATGTAATAAATGATACTCTTCCTACCATAGTGGATTGATACTTGGATTCCTTTCTGAATGATTTCTCTGGGTTAACAACCAAGAAAAAAAATCAAGTTTTATATTATTATACTCCAGGGAATAATACCTATTTCTTTATTTTATTAAATAATGAATATGGATGAGTTGAGAGAGTTAAATATTTATCTAGAAGAGTTGGAAATTAAAGGAATTATCAGACCGAGTACATCACCATGGGATGCATCAGTTTTATTCATGAAGATGGTGGACAATTATCTCCAATTATGTGTTGATTATTGTAAATTAAATCACTTTTTGATTGAAAATCAACATCCTATTCCTAGAATGGATGCCCTATTTGATCAATTAAAGGGATCCATGTGGTTTTCTAAGATTTATCTACAATTAGGGTATCATCTACTCAGTGTCAGGATAGAGGATATTCTGAAGACATCTTTTTGGAGTTGATATGGCCATTATGAATAAATCTTCATGCCCATTAGTATGACAATTGAAACTATAGTTTTCATGGACTTGATGAAATATATCTTACAAAGGTACCTTATTCCTTCATTTTTTTTATTGGTTGATGATATTCTGGTTTACTCTCGAAGTAGTAATGACCATGAGGAGCACATGAAAATTATACTTAGTACATTACGAAATCATCATTGGTATGCTATGTTTTATAAGTGTGACTTCTAGATCCAAGAAGTCTATTTCCTCTAGAATGTCATTTATGAAGAAGGAATATCAGTTGAACTAGTAAAAATAGAATAATTATTCTCTTAGTAGGCACCAAATAATGTTTTTGAGATACATAGCTTTCTGGGATTAGCTAACTATTATCATCTCTTTGTTCAGGATTTTCCAAGAATTTATTCTCCCATGATTGTTCTGACAAGAAATGGTCTTCCATTCAAATGTAATGATGACTGTCATAAATTCTTTGAAGAACTTAAAACTTGTCTCTCCTTGACACCCATCCTATTTTTTCCATAACTAGGTAAGTACTATGCGGTATATTTTGATGCATTTGGATTCGGTCTTGTTTCTGTTCTCATGCAGGGTGATCATATTGTGGAACATGGTACAAGGAAGTTGCAAGAACATGAGAAAAACTATACTATGAATTATTTGGAATTATTTGTAGTTTTCCATGAATTAAATACTTGGAAGAATTACCTCTTTGGAGGAGAGTCCCTATATTTCACAAACTATAAGAGTTTGAAATACATCTTTTCTTAGTGAGACCTGAAATTTAGGAAAAAAATATGGACATAAAACCTCCATATGTTTGATTTTAACTTATTATACATGCCTAGTAAAGGAAATTCCATGGAATATATGTTGAGTAGTAATTCATATAGTGAATTGGTTAGAGAAACTCATGACCAATGAAAGCTTATGAGTGTGATTATTGACATGCATATGGAGTATACCACACATGTTGAGCATGCAATTTTATTTCTAGTTAATCATGTTCCTAATTTGATAGATTTGGTAAAAGAGGCATAGAAATTAGATCTTGACTATATCAAAATTAGGTCAAACATAAATGGTGGGGAGATTTATGATGCTGAACAGAGGATGAAAACTAGTTGTTATGATTTTAAAATTGAATCGTAGTTCCTTAGTCTTTCCCGGAAAAACTTCGTTTTACATATCACCATTTTAAATGGGATATTAATCTGGGTATTTAGAAAATGTACAAGGATATGAATGCATAATTTTTATGGTCAGGTATTATATGCAAGATTGTAGATTATGTGATGAAGTGATTAACTTTTCAATAGGTAAAAGATGCGAATCAAAAACTGGTTGGTATGTTATAGTATATACCTATAACTATATGAAAGTGGGAACAAATCACAATGGAATTTATCACAGGACTACCAAGAATGTTATGGAATCATGATTCTATTTGGGTGATTGTGAATCGACTAATGAAGTCGTAACACTTCCTCCCTATCAAAGAGTCCAACATGGTAGAGGACTTAGCAAAGTTGTATATCCGAGAAGTGGTCAGGTCAAATAAAGTTTCATTTTCTATTATATCTGATAGAGATCCTTGATTCCCTTATAAATTTTTGTGATCATTACAATAGGATCTCAGGATTCAGCTGACCATGAGCATCATATATCATCCATATAAATATGGGTAGTCAGAACACACATTTCAAACATTGGAAGATATTCTCAGAGTTTGTGTCATGGAATTTGGTTGATCTTGGGGATACAATATGCATTTGGTGGAGTTATCCTATAATAATAACTATCCGGTGACAATAAATATGGCTCTGTTCGAGGCTTTGTATGTCCTCCCTTGTCATTATCCACTATATTGGGTGGAAAAAGGATATAAATCATTTATTGGACCAAGTCTTGTTCATGAGACCATGGAGAAGATCCAGATGATCCAAAACAGGATGGATAAAGCTCCAAGCTAATAGAAATCATATGCAGACAATTTTCAGTGACCTTTATTATTTGATGTGAGTGAACATGTATTCTTAAAAGTATCACCGAGACATGGTCATCAATGCTTAGGGAAACAAGGTAAGTTAACACCATGATATGTGGGACTATTTGAGGTTATTGAATAAATTAGTACTTTTGTGTATTAGTTATCCTTAAAAAATAGATTCACTATTGTTCTTAATGTCTTCCATGTTTATAAACTAAAGAATTATCACCTAGATCCTCATCATCTAATCAGTTGGGATCATGTTACTCTTGAGACTAATGTGACTTTTATCCATGAATTAATTATGGTTCTGGAAATACAATAAAAGACTATGTGAGAGATATCTATTTCTTTTGTGTGAGTTTTATGGAAGCATGGTCAGGTTCAATAGGAAACATGGGAATGAGATAAACTTATATAGGAGAAATGACCTGAGTTGTTCAAAGGCAATGTTGATCTCTAGATTCCCTAGGACAGAAAACACAATGGTAGGGATAATGTAGCAGCCCCGATTTGAGGTACGCTATCATTTTATGAATTTTATTTTATGTTTGGATTAATTGGAATAACTTTCTAGAAGATTTATAAGGAGTAAAGATAAACTACTCTGTAATATTTCTATAAGGGAAAATTCACATCGTGAATAGAAAATTCACGATGTTAATTTGTGCTGGTTAGATATCATGAAATCTTTCATAGAGTAAATGGATTTCATTGGGTGAATGAATAAGGTGGTTTATTACATGAAACATGTTCATAATGTGAAATCATTTTTCTAGAAAATAAAATTGATTCGATGGGATTTTAGTGTAAGTGGCCTCTTGACTATTCAAAACATGAATGGGGAATTCATTCCTTGAATAGTTTGAGTCTAACCTATTTTAGTCCATCCCATTGTTTTATATTCTCATTTGGTTATTCTCTTTCCCTATAAAATTCCAAGGATTCCCTAGGTGATTTATAGTGATCTTTGATGCTCAGACTCCAATTCCAATGGATCTTTGAGCATTAAATTGTGCAAATAAAAGGTTAGGATTATGTTCTTTTTTATCATATTGGATCTCATCAGTTTTTCATGAATGGAACCATCGAACAGTGTTGTAATATTCAAATATATGAGTTCAGATATTTTTTGATGAGATTTTCTTGGATATTAATAGAATAATTGAAGGAATATGTGAGATTTGTTGAATCATCTTAGATTCTTTGTGCCAAAAAAACTCGAGGTAGGTGGATTCGCTCTCACTCTACAATTTTGGAACTTGATGAATTGAATTTTCTAAAAATTTTCTTATGTTTTTTTTGGAATTATCTTGAGAAAGTTTATATGGTAAATCTCTATTTTGATGTGATTTCAAAAGGTTTGTTTTTCAAATAAGGAAACAAAGTTGTTTTCTAAATAAGATTGATGAAAATTATGTATTCAATAAAATATTTTAATTGGTAGCTTGGGATGATTGTGTTGGTGTGATTTCATGTTTATGCGCATGGGATGGAATAAGGGAGTGAAAGTACCCCTATCAAAATGGGATAGATAAGGGAGTGAAAGTACCCTTATCAAAATGGGATGAATAAGTGCATGAAAGTACAATCATTAAAATGGTTCACTAAGTGATGAATTCATGATAGGATGAATCAACACTTGTGGTTATAGGGAGGTCCATAGTTTTCATGCATGAATGTGTGCATGGGTGTGAACATGGGGTGGTTCTACCAAGTAGTAAATAATGGTTTAAAAGCTCTGTTTAATGTTTCCATGGAAACTGTTATATATTGTATCAATTGTTTATATAATTATAATCTATTTTATATAAAATATGTTAACTTATTATTATCCAAGTAGAGTGTTTTTGGAAGTCTTAGGGATTAACTTTTGAGTGATATACTCACCCCCTTCTTGGGCACTTTGGTGCATTTGAAAATGTTATTTACCAAGATTCAGGGAAGATACACATTTCATACTTCTCTAGTGGTGTTCCTTGACATAATTGAATTGGTTGCTAGAGATAGAGGTAGGGAGTGTCTACATCTTGATCTGGAGAAGTGACAATTTATTTCCAGAGTTTAATTTTGGAGTCTTATCCTTGAACATTTATTTATTTCTCTTCTGTTACCTTGATATGGTTATTGTATTGGTGTTTTACTGAGTTATGCGATTTATTTCTCATTCATCACATAGTTGGTTTTTTTCTGTTACTCTTATTTCTCAACATTTTGTTTTTTCTTCAAGTAAAATAATCCCCCAATAGTTTAATAAGCTCTTGAAATTTATTTATATTATTTGGTATCTTGGGGAAATCACTTAAAGGCTAGTGTCACTCCGTCTCTTCTCAAGACAATAAGTTAGAGTGAGATGTTACAAACACCTTAAGTTTCTTCAAGTTGAAGAATATGTCTGCTCAAGATGAACCAAACCATTGCATTATATCTATACTTCTACCTTATTTATATTTTGGGAAAGGAATTTCATCTCCTCTTAAAATTCTTCATCAACACTTGTAGATGGACAAATTGACCTATCAGCAAAGGATTTCCCTTGCATGATACCATTTTCACACTTCACTTCATGGATATAAGCATTGATATTATTACTTATCTTGGAATTTTCCATAGTTTTGGAATTAATCACACATGAACAATCACCATATTATGTTTCATCTCTACTGGATGTCACCTATAACTTTATTCTCCATTGTATCTTCAACTTTTGTCTTTTAGTGGTTTGTGTGGAACCACTTTGACAAACCTCTTCTTTGATGGATATGAGTGTCATCTTTGAATACTTATTCATTTGTGGAGTCAACTTCACATTATATTCCACCTTATCCACGTCTGGAACAACCAATTTCATTTGCTTCTATATTTTTCTATGATCCTTTCAAGATAGTTATTGTGACAATCAAGATTTTGGTGCATGATTCACCCTCCATTGAGGCTCAGTTTCATCCTCCAAAACATCGAACCTATTATCTAGATTAATAGGCCTTTTTCTAGGATAAAAATTCTATTTGTAAGTTATAAAAGTGGATATTATCTATATGGATTCTTCAACCTTTATGAATTTCTCTAATTTCAATACCTTTTCATGTGACCGATGCTAGAACAAATAAATAATTTACCATAATAATCGCACCATATTTGGTCTCTCCTTTAATGATATGTTGGTACTACTGGAGTTATTTTTACACCTTTGGTATTATTAGATTTAAAATATCTACCCATGATGTGACAAATTATTTCAAAATAGTATCACTTTGATCCCTCCTTTTGTGGAACCACACTTCTAGATTTTTCATTTAACAACTCTTTTCCTCTAGATTTTAGATCTAGATTTCTTTTCATTATTGTAAAAGTTAAGGTAGATTTTAAAGGGATGTTCATCTTCTATTTTGGGGTTTTCATCCTCTCCTTAAGGTCTCTTATCTTCTCATCATTTTATTATAGTTTTTTAGTTAACTTTTTCAACTCTGATCCGATATCTCTCAAATCCCATTTTCTTTCTTTAGATTGTGTTCCTAGTGAAAGAACACTTTACCCCAATTCCCTTCCCATGGAAAATTTTTCCAACCTCTTTAGAAATATCTTCAAGCATATATATTTGTTATTTAATCTTCAATACCATTATTATAATGCTGAAATTCAAGGACACTTAATTTTTCTTCAACTTCTTATTTTCCAAGGACAAATATTAAATTATTTAATAGTAAAATCCATGTATTATACTCCATCAATATTCATTGTCATCATGGGAGAATTACTTGGAATAATTACTTGATTTTGTCGCCTCTTCACCAATATAATAACATCTCCTTTTCAGATCCAAGCGTGAGTCTGAAATTTCACACCCTTTCTCTACACGAGAGTTAGAATTAGAAGTAAAATTATGCACAAATTTTACCTTTACTAGAGAACATAAATTATGGGAAGACTTCTTCTTATTCTTCTTCCTTTTTTTCCTTTTGACATAAGGAAATTTTATTTTGGATATTCTTATTTTCCAAAAATATCTTCCAACTTCATACATATATCTTTGGAGAATCTATACCGATTTATATTTTTGTAGATATCCTCATCAATAGACTCATTTAATGAAACTTTTACAAAAACATAAATTGAAGTATTTCCTTGATATGTTCCAATGATAACTCTATATCAGAATAATAAAAAAATTACATTTTCAACCACTTCTCAAGGAACTCCAAGAGAATCTTCCATGTAAGCAATGAACTCCTTTTTCCAGGTTATAAAATTATTTACATTAAACACCAAATCATTCATTATGGATTCCATTTTTCTTCAAAAACTTTAGATCAAGTTAGAACATTAACTAATATAATAAAAATGAACCTTCCCATTGATACAAATTTTAATTCCTTCAATAGGGGAATAGAGTGAGATTACCCTATGGGGTGAATCTGGGTTTGAAAATGACTTAACCAATTTAAAACACTTGTCCTTTTAATGTTTCACCTTACCTAAAGGGAATTGACCTCTAAACCTTATGGGTCACTTATTATTCTATTTTTTTAAATATACTATAGGTTTCTTGATCAATTTTGGTGTGTATGAATAAAGTAAATTGGAACATGAGAATTTACTTGGTTTACCCTCACTGGGCTACATCTAAGAAGTATTCATCAAAAATGTGTTTTGAACCAAAATCCTCAGTCCACACTAAACAATGGTGAAGTTCAAGATAGTTCACTCCTTACCCAATATCACTACCTTTCAGAGTTTAGGTCTGACTCACTATCGCCCAAGGCTCACTACATTACAAGTTTTAGGGTCGACTCACTATCTCCAAAGGATCACTACACGCTCACTACCTCTTTTTCATCCTCATTTTCTCACTAATCTAGGAAATATTCAAACATATTTTATAGAAATTTAGGTCTCTTCAAAACATCATAAAATTAATCCTCAAATAAGTATAAATTCTCTATTATAGTCTCCCTAGGATGCTCCTTCACTTCTTGTGAATTTCTCCTTGGAATCACCTTCTTCTTCACTTTCCCGAACAAATCCAGAATAACGTTCAATTTTCTATAGGCAAAAAAAATAGTCTATTATCCTTGGAAATATATTTAATGGTTTCCAATTATTCAATCTTCATACTTCTCACCTGGAACAAATATCTCTTCTATATAGAGATTCCATTCTTTAATATAACATTAGGTCTCTCTCTCTATTATTTTGGCTGTGAACTGTAAGCAGAAAGATTCCCCTTCCAATTATTTCCTCCTAAAAAATATATACCACCCTTATAATAAGAGAGATCAGGATCTAATAAATTTATAGATGTTAGATTCTTAATGGAACCTTGAAACTTCCCATTAAATTCCTCATAAATCCTCCATGATCTCATCTATTAGTAGACAATAAAATTACCACTTTTTGGACTTTTATCGCCTCTTACAGTGCGAATTAATTCTCTAATTAATCCACCATCATAAATTCTTCAAATCAACTTTGATATTTTCTTGGATCATGATAAAAAACTAAGACACATGATATATGAAACATTAAACACATGTCTCATGCATTTCCCAATTGATTTATAACAAAACCTTCTTGTCACACATCAACAAGCCTTACACCACAACATAGTGAAAAATCCTTGTTCATTTTCCTCCAAAACTCCAAATACCATGGGTTAAATCCTCTTATTATGGCTATTTTGGATTGTTTCTCCACTTATCAACCTTGAAATCCTTCCACCATGGGTGTGGTATGTTACTTATGACTGTTTTGGCTTGTTATTCCACCTATTGACCATAAAAAACTTTGAATACCACCATTCCCATAATGGTATTCCCTATTTTTCATAGGGAGACAACATAAGCCCCATGGATTGTGCAATAAGAATGCTCAAGCCCATTTTAGCCTTCTAGAATTTCAAGTCTTCAATGTAATACATGTATCTGAACATGTCCTCCCCACAACCATATTGGATTTTTTGTATTGCATAGGTGCACCAGAACTCCACCATGGGGACCACTATAGTGTGATCCCTTTCACTACTGGAAAATAGGTCTATACCCACGATTTTCCAAAATCGAGGGTATAGGGATAGTATGTGAACCTATACCCACAGTTGTGCCCAAAACCATGGGTATAGTTTTCTTTTAAGACCTATACCCACGGTTTTGGAGATATCCGTGGGTATAGGGTATTTTCCAAAGATCTATACCGACAGTTCTTCATAACTATGGGTATTATGGTTTTTTTTGAAGACATATACCCACGGTTCTGGAGAACCGTGGGTATAGCTTTGCCGCGTTATGGCGGGCAAATAAAATTAGGCGGGACACGGGGAAAATTTGGTGGGGATACATTTTTTCACGATTTAGATTAATATATTTATATACATATAAATATAAACTAATAAATGTTGTATAGCTGAGTTGGTCCGTTTGTGTGACTCGGTAGTGAGTCTCAGCGCGCAGCCTAGGTTTGAAACCCCCTGGGCGCTTTTTTTTTAATTTTAATTCCATATATTAATATATATACTCAAATATATGTATATATTTCAAATGAAAATCCCAGCTGGGTTGGTCGGTTGGGTTTGTGCGGCCGCGAGGCATAGCGCACTGCGCGGTTTCGAATCCCCCTGAGAGCGTTTTTTTGAATTTAAATACGCCATATTAATATATATACAAAGATATATGTATATAGAACATATAAAAATAACAGCTGGGTTGGTCTGTTGGTGAGAGGCGGCTGTGAATCTTACCGCGCGGCGCAGGTTCAAAACCCCCTGGATGCGTTTTTTTTGAAATTAAATTCCCCATGGTTTGAAAACCGTGGGGTCTACTGTGTGCCACGCTGGAACAACGTTATTCCAAATTGGACTCCCCTATACCCACGGTTCTCCAAGCTATGGGTATAGGCTGAGACCCCTATACCGACGCCATTCCAGCCCATGGTTCCCAAAACTGTGGGTATAGGCTATACCCATGGTTTTGAACCGTGGGTATAGGTTGTTTTTTCAGTAGTGTTTCCAATTGCCCATTTTGGGAATTTTCTTTATAAGATTCCATGTTCTATGTGTATGGTTCACCTGAATTATTCTCTATATTCACCAAAACAATTGAAAAGGTTTTGGTCATTCCCATGTTTGTCTTACTTCTCATAAACATGCCCTCCACCATGGGCGGGGCCATCTTGGCTTGGCCGTGTTTCACTCTTGTGAAAAAAACTCATGGTGCTTCACTTTTGAGTTGATTTTGGACTTCTTCCACTTGATCAATCACCTCATTGTCTACAAATACAATATGAATATCAATCAATATTATTGTCAACAACTCACATTGGCTATTATTAATGGGATCAACCAATCTCCCAATCATTACTTCATCACTTTAGTCATCTTCAACATGTGTTGCTAATAATACTATTGTAGAAAAATCCAAATTGATCCATTGAGATGCCAACACACATATTGTTATCTTGTCATCACTTCAATCCTTATTTCTAAAAAATCTAACTCAATCTATTATCAATGATCAATTTTTCAAGATTTCATGATAATCTGATATTTTTTCTCAACTTTGACCATTCAACATGTAACGACCCGAATCCGGAGCCCCTCCACTGGTGCCCCGTGCCTGGTTTTCCACATGACCTCAAGCACATTTCCCCAAACGCCAGAGGCTTCCGACTAGTAGCGAGGGCCTTGTTAAGTTATTGGGGAAACTATGCCCTCATTCGGTAAGGTATACAAGGTAAGGAAAACAACAATAAACAATGGAAGCAGTAAATAATACGAAACAACTGAAACCAAACAGTGGAAGCAATGAATATATAGCAATGATGATAATGATGCAGCAAGTACAAGTATCT
The DNA here is from genome assembly GCA_963277665.1 of Viscum album. Classification (NCBI taxonomy): domain Eukaryota; kingdom Viridiplantae; phylum Streptophyta; class Magnoliopsida; order Santalales; family Viscaceae; genus Viscum; species Viscum album. The sequence continues at coordinate 20,275,809 of OY728125.1, forward strand.
AAGGAAAACAACAAACACAACAACATGCTGAAGTACAACTGAACACAAGTACTAAAGCAACAACAAAAGAAAAACAGATGAGTAACTCCTCAGAATCGCAAGCCTCGGCTCGGTCCAATGCTCTCCAGCTCCAGTGCAATCAAGAACCTGAAGTAGAAGGGTGCTTTCCCTTATCTATCCCTGCAACAACATAATCTGCTTGGGCCCAAAGCATGGCCCAAACAGGGTGTGAGACAAATTCCCATTAGGCAACCACCCAAAGATCTGTGCCTAACATTCAATGAATACATGGAAAGTAAAGTACAGGAACAATAAACAGGAAACACACAACAGCTACAATTCACAGTTCTAACATATAAAGTACACAAGTAAACAACCAACAATTAGAAGAAAATAGGTAACCCTCTGGGTAGCTCACACATCCTAACCCCTATGGTTCAACCTACGAGTACTAGTAACCCTCTAGGTAGCACGCACAGTCTCACCTCTCTGGTTCAGCTAAGAATAGACTCTCTAAGGAAACACTCAATGTCAATTCCCCCTATAGTCTCGTATCGTGATAAAGGCTCTCTGGGGAAGCACTCAACGTCTCATTCCCCCTGTGGCCCGCGTTGAGGAACTACAGACTCTCTGAGGAAGCACTCATTGTCAATTAACCCTATAGTCTCACATCGTATTAAAAGACACTCTGGAGAATCCCTTACATCTATTCTCTATGTGGTTTACTACACTAGGATCTCACAGTCCTGTGTGAAACTAACATGCTCAGCGTACGTGTATCGTCCAAGTAAACCTCAAGAACAACTTGGCTATTAATATAAGGCTCAACAGCATAACAAATCAACAGTTCCACTATCCTACAACTAGGTATGGAAACCGAAAAAATTCCAAACATGCAAAACAAGCATGGAAAACATCTAGAGTACAGTAAAAACTACCATATTCACAGGAAAATACATCTACTCAAGCAATCAAGAAAAGAATTCAAACAACAAGGGAAAAATAGGAAACACGCAATACACCATTCAAGGGTATTGGTGGAATTTGCACAAAATATTCAAAGACTATCTACAGAAAGGAACAAACCACCTACCTTGATGCTAGGGGATCGATATACTTGAACTACGATGACTGATTCTCTCTAGAAACTCTTAAATATGAGAAAACGCACAAAACGTTCAACCTTAGATAACTTGAGAAGGAGGAAGAATTGGTAAACAAGGATCGATCAGAAGGGATAACTCACTGCTGCGCTTCCAACGCAATCGATCGTGCTCGAATCCGAGAACAGAAAGAGAGGCGGGGGCTTGGGGAAGATCCAGTCGTACGGGTCGCTCTCAGACGAAGAACCTGGAGAAGAGGTGTGTTTTGTCCATCAGGAGCGACCCCAGTGCGTTTAGTGAAAAAAAAGAAAAGTACACGACGTATACTTTGAGAGTACATGGAGTGTACTGGGTTTTTTCCATTCTCTGCCAAAATCGGCCTCCACGTCACCCCTACACACCGTGTGTGTGGCCCAGGCATGGCCATCACACGACTTTGAGCTGGAGAAGAGTACATGGCGTGTACTCAAAAAGTACACGGTGTGTACTTTGAAATTTTCCAGAAACTCCATTTTTCTTAAAAACTCCAGATAAAGGAAAGGTGTACCTGAAAAAAAGATTCGGGTTCTTACAAACTTCCCCCCTTAAAGAAATTCGTCCCTGAATTTCCCTTGCAAGGCGTAGAAGGAGAAACCCTGAACAGCTTCGACCACTACGATCGTACATCGACCTCCCTCTCCCAGGTCTTGTCCTGTACTCGCCCATGCTGCCATAGCACCTGTACAAGAGGGACAAACCACCCACGGAGAACCTTTGTACTGCGATCGACAATCCGGATAGGATGCTCCTCAAACGATGCATCCACTTTGAGCTCAACTGCCTCAGGCTAAAAGACATGATATGGGTCTGAAAAGTAACACCGGAGCCGAGAGACGTGGAAGACGTCGTGCATGGCCCGATACCTCTGGGGTAGCTGCAACCGATATGCGACCAACCCAAATCTCTCCAAAACATCAAACGGCCCAACGTACCGTGATGAAAGCTTACCCTGTCTCTGAATCCTCTTGTGTCCCAACCTCGGTGTGACACGCAGGAAAACCTGATCCCCAATCTCGAACTCCAGAGGTTGTCTCCGCTGATCAGTATAAGACTTCTGTTGAGACTGTGCCGTAGCCATCCTCTTCTGAATCAGCTCTATCTACTCTGAAGTCTCCTGAACAAGTCGAGGTCCCAGCGAAGCTGCCTCTCCTGCCTCCAGCCAGCATAAGGGTGATCGGCATGGCCTACCATACAGAGCCTCGTATGGTGCCATCTGAATAGTCACCTGAAAACTGTTATTGTAGGCAAACTCCACCAGTGGGATATGCTTCTCCCAAGAACCGCCAAAGTCCAGGATGCAAGCTCTGATCATATCCTCTAGCACCTGGATTGTGCGCTCGGACTGAACATTAGTCTGGGGATGGTATGTTGTACTCAAAAGTACCTATGTACCAAAAGCCTTCTAAAGACCTTACCAGAATCGATAAGTAAAGCGCACATCCCTGTCTGAAACAATAGAGTGTGGAACTCCATGCAGACAAACGATCTCTCTAATGTAAAGTCATCCCAGATCATCGACACTGAAGGTCTCCTTGATCGGCAAGAAGTGAGCAACCTTTGTGAGCCTGTTGACGACGACCCAAACAACATCATTTCCCCGAGGTGACCTCGGTAACCCGGTCACGAAGTCCATCGCAACATCGTTCCACTTCCACTCCATAATGGGTAACTGTTGTAAAAGGCCCACCGGTCGTTGGTGCTCTGGCTTCACCTGCTGACAAGTAGAACACCACATAACAAAACCAGCAACATCTTTCTTCATACCAGGCCACCAGTACCGGCGATGAAGATCCCGATACATCTTGGTGACACCAGGATGAGCTGCCCATCTTGAGGAATGAAAATCCTACATTAGCTCCTCGCGTTTGTCTATTGTCACCCATATGCGTCCCTGGAAACACATGGTCTCATCTTCACCCAGTGTCCATCCGGGAAGAGGGTCCTCTCCTGACACACTCTCCCGCAGGACCAAGCCTTCTGAGTCTGATAGCTGCCTCATCCAGACCCGCTCAAGTAGTGTAGAGGTAACAACTATAGAAGATAGAAAAGTCTTTCCCTGTCTATCATGCACCTCCAGATGCATCTCAGAGAATAGATCCATAAGCGGCCACTCACTTCTAGCCTCCTGAACTACCTGAATCCGAGTTCTCTTGTGCAACGCATCTGCCACTGCGTTTCCCTTTCCCGACGTATAGGCAAGCTAAAAATCAAAAGACTGAAGATACTCGACCCACCTGCACTGCCTCAGATTCAGATCACGTTGAGTGAAGATATACTTGAGACTCCTGTGGTTAGTGAAGACCACAAAATGCTCTTCCAGAAGATAGTGTCTCCAACAACGTAAGGCATGAACAACAACTGCCAACTCCAGATCGTGCATAGGGTAGTTCCTCTCATGTGGCCTCAACTGCCGAGACCCTTACGCAATGACTCCATCTCCCTGCATAAGCACAGCACTGAGTCCGATACCTGAAGCATCACAGTAAACAATGTATCTCTTGCCTGGCTCTGGCAAGACTAGTAGCGGTACTGACGTCAATCTTTATTTCATCTCCTGGAAGGATGTATCACAAGAATCTGACCATAAGAACTTCACCCCCTTCTTGGTAAGACCTGTCAAAGGTGCAGCTAGGCGTGAAAAGTCCTGAATGAAGCGTCTGTAGTATCCAGTCAGCCCTAGGAAACTTCGTACCTCAAAATCTTTTTTCGGCTGCTCTTAGGAAAATACAACTCACTTTATCTGGGTCCATAGATACTTCTTCCTTTGAGATGATGTGACCCAAAAAGTGAATATGATCCATCCAAAAGTGGCACTTCAAGAGTTTAGCATAAAGCCGATGCTCTCTCAGTGTACTCAAAATGTTCTCAAGATGTGTGGCATGGTCGTGTCGAGTGTGAGAGTACACCAAGATATAATCCACGAAGACCACGACGAAGGAGTCCAAGTAAGGATGGAACACTCAGTTCATCAATTCCATGAAAACTGCAGGTGCGTTCGTGAGACCGAACAATATGACTGTATACTCGTATAGACCATACCTACTCCTGAAGGGTGTCAGAGGTATATCTGATGGTCTAACGCGCAACTGATGATAACTAGACCTCAAGTCGATCTTCGAGAACACCTGGGATCCTCGAAGCTGATCAAAGAGGTCATCGATCCTCGGCAAGGGATATTGGTTCTTGACCATCAACTGGTTCAGCTTCCGATAATCCACAAAAAGCCGAAGGGTACCGTCTGCCTTCTTTGCAAATAAGATAGCTGAACCCCAAGGAGAAGTACTGGGTTGGATGAAACCCTTTTCCTGAAACTCCTCCAACTACTTCTTGAGCTCATGCAACTCAGGTGTAGCCATCCTATAAGGAGGAATGGACACCGGTGCTGCTCCTGGTACGAGCTCAATAGAAAAGTCTACCTCATGATCTGGAGGCAAACATGAAAATTCCTCTGGAAAGACATCCCGGAAACGATCCACCACTGGAGGAAAGTACAACTGCAAAGTCCCCTGATTATCCAGATAAAGACTAGTAATCTGGGTCGTCACCCTTCCTAGCCCATGATGCTTGAGTCCTTCTAGACTCGTCTAAACATCCTATTCACCTCTATGAAGAAAAGATTCACCCTCTAGTGAAACGAAACTCACTCTGCGGCGATAACGGTTGACGACTGACTAGAAGGGAACCAACTAGTCCATCCCGAGAATGACATCATAGCCTGTCATCTCTAGGACATAGAGATCCCATGAGAAATGATACCCTGCAACCTTAAGAGGGCACTCTCTACACTGGCATACACTAGATGTCCTCGTCCCCAAAGGTGTGTCTAGTGTCAACGAGTCAGAAGAAGAAAAGACACAGAGCCCAACGCTCTCCATAGCAGAAAATGAGATAAAACTATGTATAGCACCAGTATCGAAAAGAGATAAATATAAGACTGAGGCTACTAAAATTGTACCTCAAACTGTAGAAGGGCCAGGATCCTGCTCCTGATAGATCCGCTCCACGGTGAAAGATTGGCCTGCACCATGGCCCTGCTCCCCAGGATGACCACTCTGAGCTGAACCTCCCTACTGGTGCTGAGGGACTAGTGGCTGATCGCCATGACCTCAACCTCCTCCTCGACCCAAATGGCTGGAAGAACTCTAGTTCCCCAACTGGTGAGAAACTGGTGGGGCTGCTCCTGAACGAGTAGTCATTGAAGAACCCCGGTCACCCGCTGCTGGTGAGAAAACCTGGCAGAAACACTGAAGGTGACCCATATTGCCACAAGATCGGCACTCCACGGGGTCTCTCTGGCACTACGGCCTCGTGTACCCTGACCGACCACACTGGTAGCATACCACCTGGCTGCCTGACGATGCATCTCACTTCCTCGGATCACCGTGCGTAGACTCCCTACGGCGCTTCTTGCTGTCATATGGAGGAAAACTAGCTCTGGAAGCAGAAACTACCTAGCTCGCAGATCCGGAATCTCTCAGATTGCGCTCCAAAATCAGTTCCTGATTGACGATGGAAGTGATGGAAGTCAACTGGAAGATGTTTACCTGCGAGGGGATCTCCCACCTGAGACCATCCTCGAACTTCCTTGCCAAGAACACCCCACTCCCATCCCGGAGGGGTGTGAAACACTACAGCTCGGTGAAACAAGATGAATACTCTATGACAGAAAGAGTACCCTGCTCTAATCTCATGAACTCCTGGGCTCGGTCGGCCCTTAGGGTCTCTGGGTAGAAGTAGTCATAAAAGACGCGCTGAAACTCCTCCCAAGCCATAACCTGCTGATGAACCGCATGTGAGATCACGTACCACCAAATCTTGGCAGAGTCTCAGAGCATGTAGGTAGCGAGCTTGACCCGCCTCTCTGGAGGCGTCTCCCGGTGCTCGAAGATAGTCAGCATGGCTTCCAGTCATGACTCTACAGCCTGAGGTCCTCCTTCCCCCGAGAACGTAGGAGGATGCTACTACTGGAAAACCCATGTCAAGTCTACCATAGTCGTGGCACGAGGCGGTGCTCCCTGGAAGGTCTGCATCATCCTTAGAAAACCTTCTCTGAACTGCGCATCAACGCCCGCAACTGGTATGACAGTCGGTGCCAAGGCTGGCTTGACTAGAGGGGCGGCGGGAAGTCTCTGATCTGCCATATCTGGCGTTTGATCACTGCCTGATGACAGAAGTACAACCAGAGGATGTCTCAGAGGCATAACTTTGAAAGATCAAAATCCCACCTTAGATTAGAAAAACAAGGACAGGAAACACAAGAGTACAAACCGGGAACAGGGGAAGGAAAACACACAAGTTTACAAAACACGACTACACGGCGTGTATAAAAACTACATGGCGTGTCTTCTTAAGACACTGACATGGGCGTGTACCGCTACCCTACAGGCCGTGTAACACCTCAAACTACACGGTGTGTTGACCCCAACACATGGTGTGTACTTGAAAACTATTCCCCTGCCTGAGTATCCTTACACGGCTAACCCACATAGTCCGACTTAACCGAAGACTACACGGCATGTTCTGATCCAACACGACGTGTACTAGACAAGGATTCTGCGGACCGTGTTGTTAAACACATGGCATTCTACATGGATGAACCTTACACGACATGTTTTGAACAAACACGACGTGTATAGGTGAAGGTGACACCATCTCGTGTTGTTCGTGACACGGTCGGGTACCTGAACAACACTACACGGCGTGTTCCGAAGGCAACACAGTGTGTTGAAGAGAAGGTCACGCCGGCCCGTGTTGTTCGTGACACGGCCGAGTACCTGGACAACACTACACAGTGTGTTCCCTTACAACACGACGTGTTCTACTCGATCTTCCCTGACCCGTTTTGTTAGTGACACGGTCGGTTACACAGCTCCGAACTACACGGCGTGTACATACCGTACACGGTGTGTTCCTGAAGTTACTTCTACAATAGCGTGTCCTGCTCACACGGTCAGTGACACTGCCTAAAAACTACACGGCATGTAGTCAAAAGTACATGCCGTGTATTCTGGGTTTTTCTGGGCAGTAGCTCAAAAACTGCATAGAAGCCCAGAAAACACAGAAAACAAGTCAAGGAAGTGCCAAATTCCGATTCATGAGGGCCCATACTCCCCGAAAATCAAAACTTTGCATTCATTTAGGCAAGGTAGGAAACAAAAAATCCTCTAACAAGGCAGCAAAGATTCTATCAAGCATTTATCACAACAGCATGCATAATCTACACAAAGTTTATCACAACAGCATGCAATCTCTAATGAACCCTCGATGGCATGGCAAGAATGCATGGCATGTGATTTATAAAAGTGACTATATGATGCATGAGATGGAATACCCTCATCTCATCAGGTTGTGACAGAAATAGAACCTCAATCATCAATAAAATAATAACACAAAGCATGTGAATCACTCTAAGTGAAATCATATCAATCGTAAAATCTCAAAACCAGCAAACTGCAATTAACGAGGTAGTACGGCTTTTCCCTATACACGGGTTAGCTACTCCCGAGCACAACTTAATACCAAGTACAGAATCCATCCTATCTCTGGATAAAGTCTCCAAATAGTAAATCAAGAGAAAATAACTCCTCTGATACCACTTTGTAACAACCCGAATCTGGGGCCCCTCCACTGGTGCCCCGTGCCGGGTTCACCACATGACCTCAAGCGCATTTCCCCAAACACCAGAGGCTGCCGACTAGTAGCGAGGGCCTTGGTAAGTTATTGGGGAAACTATTCCCTCATTCGGTAAGGTATACAAGGTAAGGAAAACAAAAATAAACAACAGAAACAGTAAACAATACGCAACAACTGAAACCAAACAGCGGAAGCAATGAATAGATAGCAATGATGATAATGATGCAACAAGTTCAAGTATCTAAGGAAAACAGAAAACACAACAACGTTCTGAAGTACAACTAAACACAAGTACTAAAGCAACAACAAAAGAAAAACAGATGAGTAACTCCTCAACATCAGAAGCCTCGGCTCGGTCCCATGCTCTCCAGCTCCAGTGCAATCAAGAACCTGAAGTAGAAGGGTGTTTTCCCTTATCTATCCCTGCAACAACATAATCTTATTAGGCCCAAAGCATGGACCAAATAGGGTGTGAGACAAATTCCTAGTAGGCAACCACCCAAAGATCTATGCCTAACATTCAATGAATACATGGCAAGTAAAGTACATGAACAGTAAACAGGAAACACATAGCAGCTACAATTCACAGTTCTAACATATAAAGTACACAAGTAAAAAACTAGCAACAAGAAGAAAACAGGAAACCCTATGGGTATCTCTCACAGCCTAACCACTATGGTTCAACCTATGAGTACTAGTAACCCTCTAGGTAGCATGCACAGTCTCACCCCTCTGGTTCATCTAAGAATAGACTCTCTGAGGAAGCACTCACCGTCAATTCCCCCTATAGTCTCGTATTATGCTAAAGGCTCTCTAGGGAAGCACTCAGCATCTCATTCCCCCTGTGGCCCATGTCGAGGAACTATAGACTCTATGAGGAAGCACTCATCATCAATTCCCCCCAATAGTCTTGCATCGTATTAAAAGACACTCTGGATAAGCCCTTACGTCTATTCTCCTTGTGGTCTACTACACTAGGTTCTCACAGTCCTGTTTGAAACTAACATGCTCAGCGCGCATGTATCGTCCAAGTAAACCTCAAGAACTACTTGGCTATCAATCTAAGGCTCAATAGCCTAACAAAGCAACAGTTCCACTATCCTACGACTAGGCATGGCAGGCAGAAAAACGCAAAACAAGCAAAACAAGCATGGAAAACATCTAGAGTACAGTAAAAACTACCATATTCATAGGCAAATAAATCTACTCAAGAAATCAAGCAAATCAGGAAAACAATAGGGGCAAAACAGGAAACACGCAATACCCCGTTCAAGGGTATTGGTGGAATTTGCACAAAATATTCAAAGACTATCTATAGAAATGTACAAACCACCTACCTTGATGCTAGGGGATTGATATACTTGAACCACGATGACTGATTCTCCCTAGAACGTCGTAAATCTGAGAAAACGCACAAAATTTTCAACCTTAGATAACTTGAGAAGGAGGAAGAATTGGAAAACAAGGCTCAAGTAAAAGGGATAACTCACCACTTCACTTCCAACACAATTGACTGTGCTCGAATCGGAGAACGGATGGAGAGGTGGGAGCTTGGGGAAGATCGAACCATACGGGTCGCTTTCAGACGAAGAACCTAAAGAATAGGTGTGTTTTGTCCATCAGGCGCGACCCCGGTGTATTTAGTGAAAAAAAGAAAAGTACATGGCGTGTACTTTGAGAGTACACAACGTGTACTAGGTTTTTCCGTACTCCGCCAAAATCGGCCTCCACGTCACCCCTACACACCGTGTGTGTGGCCTGGGCACGGCCAACACATGGCTTCGAGATGGAGAAGAGTACGCGGCATGTACTCAAAAAGTACACGGCGTGTACTTAGAAATTTTCCAGAAACTCCATTTTTCTTAAAAACTCTAGAAAAAGGAAAGGCGTACCTAAAACGAAGATCCGGGTTCTTACACAACACATGTTTTTACACACTTTAAATCAATATAAATGCAGTTTTAGTCATTATAATCACACCATATTTCAAATTGATGTGTTTTTGGTTACTAAATATCAAAAAATAATCAAAAATAACTTTTCTATATTTTCATGATAATCTAAGGTCATTTTTTTGGTTTTGGTCATATCACTTGTTTTTAATTACTTTTTAATATAAAACATCCTTTTTAGTCATTTTGACCACACTTCATATCAAATTGATGCATTATTCATTCATTAATGTCAATGAGTAATCAATTATCATTTTCTTATGATTTCATGATAATCTAAGGCTGTTTTTTTAATTTTAACCATATTACTTGTTTTTCATCACTTTTTAATTCGAAACTATTTTCTTAGTTATTACAAACACACTGGCCATAAGATTTATGTTCTATTCATTCCTAAATATGAAAAATAAATTAGTGATCATTTTCCTAATATTTTATGAAAACTTGAGGTATTTTTCTCAATTTTCATTTTCTGATGCATGCATGTTAGATTGACGTGATATTAATTCTTACATATCAAAAACAAAAACATTATAGTATTAAAATTTCATGATTATCTGAGGTCATTCACTCAGTTTTAACAATATCACATGTTTTTAATAAATTTTTAATCTAAAACTACTATTTTAGTCATTAAAACCACACTACCTGTCATATTGACACGTTGTTCATTCCTACTTGTAAAAAATTAATTAATGATCATGGTCCTAGGATTTCATAAAAATCCAAGGACTTTTTTTAGATTTTGATAATACTACTTGTTTTCAATAGTTTTTAATCTAAAATATTTTTTTCAATAATTTTGAATACACCTAATGCCAGATTAATATGTTGTTTATTTTCATATGTAAAAAATTAATCATTGCTTGTTTTACTAATATTTCATGATAATCCAAGGTATCTTAAGTGTTTTTATTATATGATGTATGTTTCTAAACACTTTTAAATCTATAAAAAAACATTCAACCATTATAACCAGATCATTTATCAAATTGATGTTTTATTTGTTCTTCCTTTTCATAAATTAATCGATGATCATTTTTCTACGTTTTCATTACAAATGGTGCTACCCCAACCTCATAGGTTCCTCTGTAATTGAGTCGGTGTACTAAAAACTCATGCCCTTGAATATATAGTGGTTGGAGTAAAATTAATTCCAATCCAATACCAATGTGTCCCATCTCAACAAAACTAAGACCACAAAAAACCTTATTTCAATTCAAACCATCCTTGAACATGACACTCTATTTAACATGGGACACTCATATAACAAATAGAGATACCAGTCACACAACATAATTGGCACCGCTGACAAAAGAAAATGATAGTGTATAATGGAATTTTGAACCAATAGGATCAATTTTGTGTTGTCCATACCCTAAAATACCCAATCCACATGTTTCTTATACTTTCACTATTTCACCTGGGTGTACCCCATTCATAGTTATGAAAATATTTCCCATCGATCATGTTAGGATGTGGTAGGGAGATGAGCTTGGCCTTGCACCTGATTCATATATCATTTTTGAATTTTAGACCCATCCATATTCACATTGTTTGTTCACTCTATCCAATACCCCACTTCATTCCCTTGGTCATTTCCAGGACATACCAGGGTAGCACTGCTCTACTTCTAACCACACCATCCAATGATGTGATCAAGTGGGTGGTGGGCCTGTGCTAAAATATTTCAACCTCCCTATTAACCACTGATTGAGGAGGTAGTGAAGACATGAAAGCATAGAACAGAGATGACAACATCATTAGTGACTCATAAACTAAAAATAGAACCAAATCACTATTATTGAATTGGTTCCAGCCACTTTTTAGTGGTAGAATTCAAGTCAACAGAATTGACTTTAAATTTTTTCCACCCTTTCAACCCCATCAATTGGTATATGTGAAAAAAAGTACATGAGTCGATCATGGTCATGTCCTTGAAAGTCCTGCTTGATATATTTTCCTATAGAAAAAACTACAGCTCTCACTTCTCTAGTAGGAGATCTAACCAACAAGTATCCAAAAATCATGCAACTTGATCACAATCGATACAATTATCATCATAGATGGATACTTTCAAAGATATAAAATGGTTCCCCAAGAAAACATTATATATAGAAACCAATAAAAACCAAGGCATGATCTCTTGTGTGTGGGAAAATTCATCAAATTTTCATCTCGATAGTTATATAAAATGGATAGAGACATGGAAAAAAGACCATTTATAAATTTTCTTTCTTGAGGAATGATTTATTATAGTAAATAAGAGTCCCATAAATTTATTCAACACTTCTGTTTTGAATTGTGTCGATGATTAGGTTGGAAAAAATACCCCCGATAAACAATATGCCTCTTTGATCCAAGGCATATCACAATCAAAGAGCTACAAATTCTATTAGCACATCCCATCTAATTTGAGTAGATCAAGCTTAGTAGTTGCAATGACCATATCATTAAGTTCCTAAATAGATGAACTTAGATACTTTCAGAGTTCACATCATCAATTGACTAACTAGAATGAATGAAAGATCCACCTGATCCACCCTACCAAACATGATTTCATGTTATTGTATCACTGCTTTATGAAATGGAGATATCATCCTATGCCTTGTTAAAGAAAAAAAACTGACATAGAAAGAGGATGAAATGGATTCTATGAAAATAAAAGAAGGGTAAGAATAACTAGACTACCGACACCGGTTTATTGTCCATCATATTGACAAGAGAAAGGGGGATCAATACCAAGACCATGAGTACACCAATGAGTGAAACACGGGTCAGTACATCAGTGGTTGAATTCTACAGCCCCCAAACCAGCTGAGTTCGTTCCACACTAGTGATTCATTATGGAACCTATATTTCTAGATGTCATATTTCTATTATTGTACCTAATCACTAAAAATTACTCTTTCCTATTTGGTTGAGTTGATTTACTGTGGTTTTCCAATGGGTCCATGGAATTTATCCACTTCCTTTTGAGTGTTTCTAGAATAATATAGGTGTTGAGAAATTCTAAGGGGTCTAGACTATGTTCATTGTAAATCAATTCAAGAACTAAATAAATTACATCTTGAATATAACACCTATCAAATATGATTGTCCAAGGAGCTTTCCAAGACTCACTAGGATATTTCATGTATCCCATGTTAGAGACCCAAGTTAAACCAAGTCAGGAAGGACCACAAATGCATGAAGTGTCCCTAAAATTGACTGGGGGAAAGAGGGAAACCCAAGTTGAAACAAATATGATAGAAAAAAACCATCACTGAGGAAAATGAGACTATATATTCAGTCAAAGTAAACCCTAAAATAACATACCCAAATGATTGTTTTTAAATTGATGAATTGTGCACCACATATTGAATGAATGCACTGAACACATTGCCAATTCTATCCACCACTCAAGCTAAAACAATATTTACAGCCCCAAAAACCATTTATTTTTCACCATCCACCATCTCATTCTTTGAAAAACTCAACTTGTATAACCCCATTGAAGGTTGACACTAGCTTAAACCTATCACACAATACCCAGAGCAATAGTTGAGTTGGGTTTCTACCCTTCGACCTACTATATGGTTTTCATTGAGAGTGGTGGTTGAGATGCTTCCTTTCACACCATGGGATAATCTATGAGTTAAGGATGTTTTAAATTCATATATTGTATTCAACCACTAAGATTATGACTATAAAATTCATGGAGAAATTCTAGGCATCTTCCATTTCTCCTGGAAACACCACCTAGTCCAAGTACTCCAATTCATAGTGTTTCCACTCACCAGGCCAAGAAATTATTTTGGGGTTAGTTGAACTATTCCAAGCAATCAATTTCATTGTGTTATCACTCACCAAGGAGTGCCTGAGGTTGTACTGGAGTGGCAACAAGTATCTTAGGTATGCATCTCAAGGAAAATATCTGATACTAATCTATTAGGCCAATGGCTCCTTGTGTCTGATATCACTGGAATGGGTTGTAATTTTTGGTGTCAATGAGGTTGATCATTTTACTCCTAACCACATGCCTATATATCCCATGGTTCATATCATACTAGAATAGAAACAACTAATAACTATGTTCTACTATGCTACCTGACACTCGTGTTGAACCAATAGCTCCAATTGATGACTAGCCCATGGCCTTTTCCCTGATACTATGCCCCAAACCCAATGTCTCTTAATGAAAAACACATCTATTTCCACCTTTAAATTAATCAATGTAGCCACACTTGAGAAAACACACCCGAGTGGTTGTCTAGACCTCTTTCTGAACCACCTCATCATATACAAACAATATAATAGTACATATCTAAGATCATATATTTTGTAATAAACCTATTGATTTTTTTAACTTTAAATACCTTTTCAATCCATTTTAAATTTATTGGAGTGTTTATATTACCCTAACCCCCACCTCACATACCACTTGGGACTTCTCAAGTGGATATAAAAAAGAGACAATCAAATGCACTATATTGGTACTGAAATGGCGTGGTGTATTGGATCAATATTTATCCAATTAGCTAGAAGTGGTCATAGAATCACTTACATTCCATAATTAAAGATATCTTGTAACTTTTTTTATACAATGTAAAACTTCTCATTTTAGGTTGATAAGTTGAGGCTAGATTCCATCGATGTAGAACCCCTAGTTTCAAGTAAGTAACCCTTTATTTATTCTTTTTAAGTATGTAAAGTGTTTGGGTGAAGTCTAGGATTATTTGTAAGACCTTTGGAATGTTTTGGGGGATTTTATAAAGGATTAAGGTTTGAGAACTATTAGTTTAAACCATAAAATTCTTACATGAAACTATGCACAGTGAAACAGGGGCTTCTAGGTAGGTGCACATTTTGGCACACAGTTTGGACAGACAGTGCAGCCACCCAGGAGAATCTGTGTAAAGTGGGATAGAGAGATTTTTAATATTTGGAAGAAATTTTTTTTAACCATTAGGTCCAACCATGTTGGGTGATTATTGAGATAGAGTTTGGCACATAGTTAGTGCACAACTTTCCTAACCATGAAATTAATCATGCATGGTTTGAAAGTGAGATCCTAAAAAATGTATCTCACTAATTTTCACCTCTAAACCTCTCATTTTTTCCTCCATTTCATCCCTAACTCAATATTTATTCCTCTTAAAGGTTTTGGATTCTCCCCCATCAATCTAGAAGTGATCTGAAGGCTTTTCTTAGTGTGTTAAAGCCCGATTCCCATGGAAAGTATTTGTTTGTGGTAGTTTTCCTTATATATAGTCATCTTTACTCTCTCAGATTCCTATATATAGTCCTCCATGTATAGATATCAGGTTTTTTATTCAAATATTTATAATATATTTTTGTTTTTATGTTAGGGAAAGAGATCTAAGGTGGGTTTTGGGAGATTCAACCTGATTATGTTGAAGAATTAGCATCGTTCTTCATTTTTTTCATAATTCCCGAGATAGGTGGATTCACTATTGACCAGTCTTATTATAAATGGAAGGATTAGTTTCAAATTGGTTAAATTGATTGAATTTTATTCTGAAATTGGTGTGAAAATCATGGTAGAAACCTTATTTAGTGATTATTTGTGGATTTGTGGATTTGTAGAAATTGGTTGTGCAAAGTGCTTGGTTTTCTTGATTTTAAAATGTTAATTTTAAAATATGGCCTTTTGAAATTTATGAAAATGGTTTGGTTGAATAATTTTCAATAAAATAATGATTTTATTGAAATAGGTTGGAATGGTTGGTTTGAAATGGTTTTGGCATACAAAGGTTGTTGTGAATTCATGCTTCGATGTAACCCTGAATAAAGGGCATGTACCATTGGGGTTCAAAGAAACATGACCCTGGATAAGGGGTGTGTTTAATTTGGAAACAAGGATATTATAAACTTTGCGATGACTTGGTGGATTGATAAGAAACCGTTCATGAGTATGGAACTGTCATTGAAGTATTCATGTGTAGGTGTGTGTGTGAATCACGTTTTGGGTATGCTAAAAAAGAAGGTGAAATGGTTCAATGATGTGTTTAGTTATTTTCCATGGAAATTATTTTATATTTAATTATGAACTGTTAAAAAAAATTCAAGTTTTTTATAAAAATATTTTATATAAATGTGATATTTTTTTTTATCCTAGTGGTATGAGTTGAGAATTCATTTGGGGAAAGCCTACCAAGTTTCATTACTCACCCATGCTCTGGAAGTTTGGTGATTTTGTAGATATTTTCTATTAGGATATAGGTAAAGGTAAATAATCACACTTATTTAGTATTTATTCATGATAATTGGGCATGGAATCAGAGTTTTATCTTAGAAAATGTTCGGAGTTTCTATGTTGGTGTCTTTAGAGTTTTGAGTTTTTATGGTTTTACTTTCATTGTAAACATTGATGTTAGCAGTATTCTATTGTGGTACTCTAATGGTAGATGAGTTTCATATCTAGTTTTTATACTTTGAGTTGTATACATTGTTATCATGCATAATTTAGTGGTTATTTTTATGATTTTTTTGGATTTTTTATTTTATTTTCAATGGGAAAATCATCCCCCAACTATTTTAAAGCCCTTAAAATTTATTTCCAGACTTTTGAACCTTTGTGATGTTGCTTAAGGACTTGTAGTAATTCATCCTTGACTCAAGAGAATGAGGAGGGGTGGGATGTTACAAATGGTATTGGTATTTTTTGGTTCGTCTTTAATTTTAGGAAATGGTATTAGTTTGTTCAGTCCTTGACTTGCAATTGGTATCAGTCTTGGTCTATCCAAATCTTTTAGGAAAAATGGTACTCGTTGTCAGTCTTGGAGTTGAAATTCATTCTTGTTTAGTCCTTCATTAGGGTCGGCATAAATGAATAATATTGTCAGGACTTTAAATTTAGAGCATAAAAAATTCAGCTAACCTTTTTATTCTTAATTTCAAGTTACTAGAGAATTGGGTACCTAAGTGTTTTGGAGACACTTATAGGAGTTGAAATCTCATGATCATGGGTTTATCCAATGATATGATCATGAAATGAATTATATAAATAACCTCCTACTATGATTGCATATTTTATTTTGAGTAATTATTTATTATTTTATGCAACTGTGCTAATTTTTGAAAAAGTATTTTCAAATTTGAGATTTGAAAAGGTATTTTCAAATTTGAGATTTGAAAATGACATGGTATGGGTATTTTTAAAATGGGTTAATTTTCACAAGATTTGTGATTTTTTCCAAAAATTGTTTGAAAGATGAAAGTTTTTGAATTTTGGAAAGCAATGTTATGATAGCTATGATGTGCTAGAATTTGAAAATTTTAAGACTACAATTTCTTAAGAGTGCTACATATAGATTTTGTTATGTTTATATAAAATGTAACCCAATAGGAATTATAGAAACCAACTAGAATAAGCTTATGAGAATGTGGTTGCACCTAAGCCATAGGTAAACTAATAACTAGTTCAGAGTGCAGTCCAAGACTTTTAGGCTATGGATATAGGGAACTAAAAGGACAAATCAAGGCAAGTGGATCATTCTGTTCAGTTTTATAAGCAAAGTCCACCCATATTTCTGGGTGATTCAGAACCAAAGAATGTAGAGGTGTGGCTAAATAGGATGAATAGAATCTTTGATTTCATTGGAACACCAGTAGAGTTGAAAGTCTAGTTGGTGACATATATGATGGAGGATCTTGCACACCAGTGGTGAGATTTAGTAGTTTAGGTTAAATTAGACCAATAATTTTTAAGGGAGGATTTTAAGGTTCTGTTCAATAAAAAATTATCTCCCCATATGTTCAAGATTTCAATAATGAGAACCTTTTTTAGCTTGAATCAGGAGAGCATCATAGTGACAGAGTACACAGATAAATTTATGAATTTAGTCCTCTTTTCAACTGAAGTTTCTGCTAGTGCATCCTTCAAGAAACAAATTTTTGAATTGGGACTGAGGAAGGAGATTCACTCAAATATTTTAATGCTTTGTATAATGGATCATACAGATATGGTCAATAGAGTGAAGATAGCTGAACACTACATCTCAAGATCTACAGGTGGAGGGAGCATGTTGATACCTATGAGAAATGGTGGAAAATCTAATAATGACAACAAGTAGAAGAGGGAAACTTATTTCCAAGGTAGTGGTATGAATCTGAATCAAATGGATAGATCAGTGAATCTTCTTCCAAGACCCAAGAGAAAAGATGGATGTTTCTAATGTGGTTTGTTTGACTACATAAATCAAGAGTGTACAACACCACCAAGAGCATGTCACAATTGTAATCAGATGGGGAATCTTTATCGCTATTTTCACAGTACTCTGAGGTCAGGTGTTTGGGACACATCTCCTATGTCACAAATGTTATATACTTCAACATGATAAGGACAATAGAATATCTCTTATCAGTATAACTGAGCTATACATGGTTGTAAAGATCATGACCCAAGTAGGCAAGATTCGATGCCTTACATTAATAAATTAGAATATATACAAGTCTCAAATCCATAAAGACTAATCATTTTAGTAGTTTTGGAATCCATATTACATACATAAAATTTACATCACAACTTGAAAGGAGATAAAACATAGAAGTTCTATTGAAAACTCCCATAAAATCCTCGTTTATCCTTGTAAGAAATTCACAATATACATATTCGCATCCCAGGGAAAAATAAAACATAAGAAAGGGGTGAGATTAGATGCTTAGTAAGGGTAAATAATATAGTGGAAGCTAATATAAATAAATAAGTCATGGTGAATGACAAATAACATATGACATTAGAACTTAAGCTTGAGCATAATATGGTAAGAATAAAATCTAAATAAATAATGACATAAAAATAAACAACATATACATATCAAATGTAAATAAATTTCCCCTATTTGTAAACATAATCAATAACCATTCTGAGTATTATGGTTAATGGTATCAATATATCACATACACAATCAAAATGATCAATTTTTTTATAATATATGGTATATGATAATCCTAAGAGATAAATATCAATAAATTATAAAATTCAAAAGAGGTTTTTAAATATCTAAATATATTCCAAAAAAATCAACAATGAATTCTTGAGAGAAATACGCCTTTTACTTTGAAAAGAAGAGTTCTTTTGGAAATTTTTTTTCATAATTGTTTGTATAAAACCAGTAATGAAAAAATATATTTTTTCATAAGAAAATTATTTATTTTATAGAAATAATGGTTTCTTAAAATATATTTTGTATGGTACTTGAAAATGAATAAGAAATCAGGAAGTTCTCTTTAATCAGGTTTTCTTATTGGGAAGAATTAAGAAGGGAATCTTGTAAAAAAATTATTTCACCTTAAAATAAAGATGAAATGATCTATATATATGATTTTGAAACATATTCATAGAATTTATAAGAATTTTATAAAAACAATTAAGAATTAAATTAGGGTAAAGGTAGACAAAGCGTAACCTGAATGGGAAATGGAGGTTCGGGAAGAAACCCCTACCTTATGTCCGAAAGTGTTCTGCACTTGACCTTAATGTCTTGGATAGTCAAATTAAATACATTAATTAATTAATTAAGAACCCTTTATACATGTAATTTTTTTATTATAATTTTATTAAGTTCGTTTATAGTCTTTTTTATGAGTTATAAGATACCATTTTATCATTTGGGAGCATTTGTTTCCTTAGTTTTCATGATTGGTTTACTTGTATATGAGTATGGAAGTTCATGTAAAATGGGAATAGATATATAGAATTGAAGTTATATGTTATTAATAAACATATATAATATTAAATGTTTATATAAGTCATTTTTTTATTTTGGTTGAGGATGAATCATTAGATAAGATGTTCATGATAATTGTTTAGATTATTTTGGCATTTTTTTCGATCATCGCAAACTATTTTTATTTTTTTAATTAATATAATTTTTATATAATGGTCA
This sequence comes from Viscum album, assembly GCA_963277665.1. Taxonomy (NCBI): domain Eukaryota; kingdom Viridiplantae; phylum Streptophyta; class Magnoliopsida; order Santalales; family Viscaceae; genus Viscum; species Viscum album. The sequence continues at coordinate 20,295,429 of OY728125.1, forward strand.
AAAAATATTACATAGGATGTAATACCTATATTATAATTTTTTTTAACCATAAAATTGGTTTTATGACCAGCCTTGAAAGTGTTAATTGAAAATGGAAATGCATCGTCCACGATGTTGGTAAATTAAAACATCACAGGCGATGTTTTCATTTATAGAATAAAAGAGAGAGATAAAGTAGTTTGATGATTGATATTAAATTAACATGATATAATTATCATATATAAATGATTTTCGATTTATCACGTCACTTTGGATAGGGGAGGTGAGGGAAGGATAAGGAAATAAAAGAAATTGAAAAGAAAATAAAATAAAAGAAAGAGGATTTTTACCTCTTGAATTATCCTCGTTGAGATGGTTTGGGTATTTTGTTGAGACCAAAGGCTCATAGATGTGTGTGGGGGGGGGGAAGGGGGCTTGGGAAGAGTATTGGTCAGAAATTTGACAAGGATTAAATCTTGGAAGGTGTGAGGAGAAGGGTGGTATTTATAGTGGAGGAGGGTGTTTTTTGAATATTTTATTTATATGTTTATTATTTGGATCAAGACTATGAATAGTTTGAGAATAATCACCAAATATATTAAAATAATTAAGTTTATTTCTAGATTATGTTCTTAAATTATCCATACATCACCTATGACTCAATAATTCAAGTATTTAGCATTTATCGTAAATTATTGTATTTTACTACTCCCAAAAAATTCAAGTATTTTAGAAAAATACCAAAAATTCACCGAAACTATTTTTCAACATGTATAATTAAAAAATAAACTCCATTTTATGAAAATAATTTTATAAATATGAGAAATTCAATTTTTAATTAAAATCATCATTTACTTGAAAAATACAGATTTTTAAATAATAATTGATTTTATAACACTTTGAAAAATTAAATAAGGTCTCATAAAATTATCTTAATATCATAATAAAACAAAATATTAATTTATGAATACATTTTATGAAAATAATTTTTCTTTTAATTCATTTTATTAATTATAAAATTCTAATTAAATATTTATGACTTACAAAAATACCAACACTTAATTAATAATTTTTAAAATACTCATTTACTTATACTGTGATATAATTATATCATACTTTCATTTATAAGATGCCTAAATTTTATTTATAATTTCATGGGTGAGGTTACTATTCATTTGTCCAGTTTACTATTCATAAGGGTCATTTTATTATTCCTATGGTCAAGTTACTATTTCATCGGTATAAGTTCCTTAACTTCTAGAAATACCTCTTATTTCATCAATTATTCATTTATAAAGTTTTTATTGTGTTATCTATGTGATTTTATGTGATTTATACTATATGAAATATTTATAGTAAGGGAAATTTCATTGATAAAATTCTATGTCATTACAGTGCTGATTTCAGGAATACCATGACTCCTCAATAAGGGTAATCTCAACAGGGCAATAAAGAATAAGGTCCAACAAGTGAGGAGTTTTATGGAGTTGATAATGTTATTATGGATGATCAATTTGGACCACAGATGGTGTGAGGAATGATTCTTTTGAATTCTAACCTTATGCAAGATTTTTTTGATATGGGTATATCCTATTACTTTGTTTCTTCTCATGATGTTGATTTGTTGGGTTTAAATGTTGTGATGATACCTTATGTTTTGAAACTTCAAACTCATCCGGGTCAAAGAGAATGTCGAGCCTTTATGTGTAGAGCATATTTGATAACTTTTTATGGAGTTGAGTTAATATGGTATTTCTTTGTACTTGAGATGGATGTCTATGATATAATCTTGGTATGGATTGGTTGAAAATATTCAAGGATCACATCAACTGTTATAAATGGAAGGTTAGTTTCATGACTGATGATCGCGTCGAGCATCTCTTTAAAGAAGACCATAGTGTAAAGTTAAGTGTAATGGGATTGTTGTAACCATAAGTTGGAATGATATCACACTAGTTGGATATGTTGAATTTGGCATCGATGGGAGAGATTGAGAATAACAGTTTTCCAATGACTATTTATTAGTTTCATGATGTTTTTTTGAAGAATTTCTCAGGGTTTCCACCCATAAGGGAAGTGGAGTTTGGGATTGATCTCCTTTCGGAGACCAGTCCTATCACACTTCCATATTATCAAATTGAACCAACATAATTAAGGTAATTTAAATTACAATCAGAAGATCTAGAAAGAAAAGGGTTCATTTGTCATATAACGTCTCCATGGGCAGCACCAGTCTTATTCGTGAAAAAGGAGGATATAACTATTTGGTTGTATGTAGATTGTTGTAAGATTAACCAAGTTACTATAAAGAATAGGTATCCACTTACACACATTCATGATCTATTTAATCAATTATGGGGTTCTCAGTGGTTCTCTAATATTAACTTGTGATCAGGATATCACTAATTGTACGTTCAGAAGGAGGATATTCTGAAAACAGCTTTTAGAAGAAGATATAGCCATTATGAATATGTGGTTAAGCCTTTTGGCCTTAAGAATGAACAAAAAATATTTATGGATTTTATAAATTGGATATTTCAAATATATCTGGATTCTTTTATGGTGGTGGTCATGGGTGGCATATTGGTGTATTTGAGGACAAGGTCTGAGCATGAACAACACTTGGTGATAGTGTTGGGAATCTTAATTGATCAGAAACCACATTCCAAACTTTCAAAGTGTGATTTTTAGATACAATAGGTATGTTTCCTTGTCCATGTGATCTCTAATAGGGGTCTTTCTATAGATCCGGAGAAAATAGAGGCTTTTATCTCTTGACAACCACTAAATAATGCCTTTGAGATACGCAATTTCCTTGGTCTAACTAGTTATTACTAATTATTTGTTCATGATTTTTTACAATTGGCCTCACCAATGAAAACATTAATAAGGAAAAATGTTCCACTACAATGGAATGATTATTTTCAGAAGTATTTTCAAGATCTTGAAGTTTTTCTTATATAAAAACCAATCTTGATTTTACTAGAATCGGGAAAAGGGTATGTAGTGTACTGTGATGCTTCAGAATCTAGGTTGGGATGTGTTATCATGTAGGGAGATCATGTTGTTGCTTATGGATATTGACAATTATGGCTTCATTAGAAGCACTACCCAACAAATTATTTGGAGTTAGCTTATGTAGTTTATGATTTGAAGACTTGACGTTATTGCCTCTTTGGTGAGAAATTTACAGTGTTTACGAATCATAAGAGTTTGAAACATATTTTCTCACAAAGGGATTTGAATATAAGACAAAGAAGATGGATGGAGTATCTATAAATGTTTGAATTTGTTTTAATGTATACACCAGGTATAGGAAATTCAGTGGAAGATATATTAAGTAAAATTCATATTCTCGGTTGGAAAAAGAATCTTCAGATGAGTCAAAGTTGATGTCGGTCCTAGCTAAAATGCACTTGGAATGTGAAGACTAAGGTGTAGTTTTAGTTTTCATTCCATTCTTTCTTATTCTTGACTTGGTTTTGACAGTTAAAGAGGCACAAAAATCTGATTCTAAATGCATTTCTATGAGGTCAAAACTCAATGGTGGGTAGACCATTAAGGGATAGAATCTAGATGGAATTTCAGTGTTGCGGTTTCGTAATTGGATGGTTGTACCTACGGATTTTTAGGAATGACTTCTTCATGATTACCACCATTCGAGATGGGATTTTCATTTAAGAATATAGAATATGTATAAGGAGTTTAAAGCACAATTTTTGTGGGTTGTTATGGAAAGGAAATTTGTTGAGTTTGTTTTGAGATGCTTAGCTTTCAGCAGGTTAAGATATAGAATAAGTTACCAAAAGATATGTTACGGTATTTACCTATTCTTATTTGGAAATGGGAATATATATCCATGGATTTTGTAACAGGTCCACCAAGAAAGGTTTGGAAACATGATGCCATATGGGTGATAGTGGATGGTCTCACAAAGCCAACGCATCTCATCCCTATTCATTAATCTCATATGGTAGAGGATTTTTACAAAATCAGTATCTAAGAAGTGGTAAAGAGGCATGGAATACCAATTTTTATAGTGTAATATAGAGATTCAAGGTTTACATCTCATTTTTGGAAATCCTTATAGAAATCCCTTGAGACTCAGTTGACTATGAGTATGGTGCATCACCCTTATATGGATGGACAATCCAAAATGACGATACAAATGTTGGAAAACATGTAGTGGGCTTCTGTAATGGATTTTGGTGACCATTGGGAAGATCACGTACCATTATTAGATTTATCATATAACAATAGTTATCAAGCCTCAATACATATGGCTTATTTTAAAGTATTGTATAGGCATCCTTATTTTTCTCCACTTTATTGAGTGAAAATAAGTGAGACTTCACTAGTTGGACCGAGCCTTTTCCAAGAAATAATAGAGAATATTTAGTTGATCTGAAAGATAATTGAGATGGCTCAGAGTCATTTAAAATCATATGTATAACATCGTCGATGGTCGTTTCTATTTGAGGTGAGTGATCATGTGTTCTTGAGGATATCTCTAAGGCTCAGACATCATGTTTTTGTGAATAAGGTCAAGTTATATCCTAGATACATAGGTCTTTTTGAGATACTAGAATATGTTGGGGAGGTGGCATATTATTTGGCATTACCACCACAGTTCAGTGTATTGCATAATGTGTTTCATGTATCATAGTTGAAAAGGTATCAGTCTGATCCTGACCATGTGGTTCGATCGGATCATGTTGACCTAGATCCAAATACTTCGTTAGTGTATATTACAATGGGGATTGTGGATAGATGAGAAATTATTACATGGTAAAAACATCAGTCTAGTGAAGGTTTTGTGGAATCAAGGTGAGATTCAGGAAGAGACCCGGGAACATGAAAAAGAAATGATCAAGCAATGGACTGATATATTTCAAACCAATATCAATTTTCTATTTTCTAGGGATGGAAATGACAATGGTGGGGAGAATGTAACACCGCCTATTTCATGTAAGTAAACATATATTTATGATTTGTAATTATGTAAAGTGTTTGGGTGATGTTTGGGAGGGTTTGGAAGACCTTTGGAATGTTTGTTTTGGATTTTATAAAGGTTAAAGGTTTGATCATGGTTAGTGGAAACTATGAAACTCCTATAGAAAACCATTAAAATTGGAATAGTAGATTCTGGGTAGGTGTATGGTTAGGTGAAAGGTTTGACCAGACCATGAGGCCACCTAGTAGAAACCATGAAAAGTGGGACAAAGGTCTTTTTCATGATTGGCACAAAGATTGTCTAACTGTGCAGGCTAACCATGTGTGGTGCTTCTTGAGATAGAGGCTGATGCATGATTAGTACATGAATTTCCTAACCATGTGACTAACCATGCACAGTTTGAAAGTGCGATCCTAAAAAATGGATCTCACTTTTTTTCACCTCTAAACCTCTAACGTTCCCTCTGTTTCATCCTTAATAAGATATTTCTTCCTCCTAAAGGCTGCGGAGTCCCTCCCTATCAAACCATAAGTGATCTGAATGCTTTTTATAGTGTGTTGAATCTTGATTCCTGTGGTAAGTATTCATTTTTGGTAGTTTTCCTTAGATATACTCATCTTTCCTCTCTCATATTCTTAGATATAGTCTACTGCGGATGGATCTAGGTATTTTGATGCAAAAATTGATAAGATATAGTTGTTTTGATGTCAGGGAAAAAGATTTGAGGTGCATTTTTTGAGATTCAACCCTGTTTTGTTGAAGAATTAGCACCATTCTTTATTTTCATCATAATTTACAAGGTAAGTGGATTCACTTCTAACTCCTATGATTAGAAAAAGAAGTATTAGTTTCAAATTGGTTAAATTGCTTGAATTTTATTGTGAAATTGGTGTGAAAAGTATGGTAGAAACCTTCTTTAAGAGAATTTTTAGATTTATTGAAATTGGGTGTGCAAAGTTCTTGGTTTTCTTGATTTTAAAATGTTTATTTTGAAATATGGATTTTTCAAATTTATGAAAATGGGTTGGTTGGAAGTTTTTCAATAAAATAATGGTTTTATTGAAATGATTTGGGATGGTTGGTTTGAAATGGTTTTGGCATCCATAGGTTAGTGTGAGTTCATTCTTTGTACGTGGCCCTGAATATGGGGAATGTACCATTAGGGTACAAGGTGATGTGACCCTGGATAAGGGGAATGTGTCATTAGGGAAAAGGAGATTGGATACTTTGTGAAGACTTGGTAGATGGACAAGAAACTGCTTATGAGTATGGAACTATCACTAAGGCATGCATGTGTGGGTGTGTGTGTGAATCACAGTTTAGGTATGCCAAAAAAAGAAGGTGAAATGGTTTAAATATGTGTTTGGTTTTTTTCTTTGAAAACTATTTTGTTATAGAAATTGTATTATATTTAGTGATAAATTATTAAAAAAAATAAAGTGTTTTATATAAACTATTTTATATAAATGTGCTAACTTATTTTATCTTAGTGGTGTGAGTAGGAAAGTCATTTGGGGAAAGCCTACTAAGTTTCATTACTCATCCCTGCTTTAGAACTTCAGTGATTTTGTAGATATTTTCTATCAGGATACATGTAAAGGTAAATAATCTCACTTATTTAGTGGTGTTTCATGATAATTTGGAATGGAATTGGAGTTGGATCTTGGAGAATGTTGGGAGTTTCTATGTTGGTGTCTTTGGAGTCTTTGTGTTTTTATGGTGTGAATTTCATTATGTACTTTGATGTTAATATTATTTCGTTGTGGTACTATGATGGTATTTGGGTTTGATATCCAATTTTTATACATTGATTTGTATACATTGTTATCACACATCATTTAGTGGTTATTTTGTTATGGTGTTTTTGGTTGGGCTGTTTTATTTTCAATGGTAAAATGACCCGCTAACTATTTTGAAGCCCTTGGAATATATTTCTAGCCTTTGGCACCTTGGGGATTTCGCTTAAGCGCTAGTAACAATTCCACCTAGACCCAAGCTAATGAGGTGGGGAAGGATGTTACAATCGACTATATATCCTTTGTGACAAAATCAACCCTAGTTTAGTATGCTCTAACCAAAACAGTTTTCCTACCTCTACCACACATTATAGAAACACTAGGAGTCACACAAAACTGGTTTACAGATGAATAAAATATAGAATAAAAGAAGAATAAGAGGAATAACATGGAAAAAGCAGTTTACATGGTTTGGGAATAATCCCTACATACATAGATAGGTATAATCACTTTATTAAAAGTGGGAGCACAACTAGAGGGAGGTTTTAGGGTTTCAAAACACACTAAAACCCTATCTTGAATGAGATAATTAATAATATGAAGAATTGTACCACCAACCACATAGTAAGTACATTGTGATAAAGTGAATTATGGATGGAAGTCTACACTACTACAATGCTATGACCACCCAAGTCCAAGTTGATATCGTGACTGGTGGAAAGAAGTCTGTGGAGCTATAATACCACAATCTCTAAAGTCCAAGATTCTATATTAATCATGCCAAAGTATATATTTTTATAGTCCCCTATCGATGTCTCCTGTTTAAATCTACTATAGTTGGTCAGAGTTTCTACATTTCTCCAAACTTTAGAACAGGTTCCTTTCTCCCTTGGACCCCTAAAGCAGGGGCGTATTTCCCCCTATAACCCCCAACAACCTCACCGTGGAGATCAAATTACAAGAGTTGTGACCTAGCGTTCAATTAGGGCAGCTAGAATTCATCCTAACATCATCCAAATGGATTGGGATATACTAATACAATAATCTCCCACCTTAATACTAATCTGCTATGTTGAACTAATTTGATGCAACTAACTTATAAAACTTAATTAATCTGATATTTTCCTCTTATTCACTCACTGGTACGTTCTTTCCATTCACAACTTCAATTTCAAGTAGATGGTTCATGAAATACCAATTATTTTCCTTTTTGTTATCCTATAGTGTTCTCCCATATTCTCCCTCTCATCCTCCATTAATCAGTAGAGAACAAGAAAGGTACAATAGTGCCTCAAATTCTATATTACCATCATCTTTATAAACATGTATTCCAGATTTTTGGTTCCAAAAATCATCTGTAGTGTTAGTAACCCATACTTTATCAAGCCTCTGATAAAATGTCACTTTAACTAAATGTTATTCTTCCATGAATGAAATACTAGGTTCTTTGCAAGATGTATAACACTCTAACTATAACAGTGTAATACATTTTACTCTATCTTTTTACCAATCTCATCCAAGAGGTTTTTTTTCTAAACCATCTCCTTTCTAGCTTCTGCTACAACAATTTATTCTGTCTCTATGGTAGATAAATTCACCACCTTATGCAATTGATATATCTAACTTACTATCAATAGGTAAATGCATAACTAGTGGTACTCCTCCTTCTATTGACATTACTTCCAAGGTCAGTATCCATATACCCCTATAATTAATTTCCTTTCCCAAAGCATATATATACGTCCTTGATTACCTTTAGGTATCTTAATATCAACTTCACAACTTCTGAATGTTGCTTTCCAAGGTTATCCATGTACCTTCTCACAAATCCCACTTCATGAGAAATGTCATGTCATGTACAGACCATGACATACATCAGGCTTACAATAATTGATATGTATGGAACCTTTTCTATATACCCAACCTCTTCTTCCATATTTGGTGATTGATCCTTCGATAATTTGAAATGGATCGCTAGGGGAATAGAGACTAGATTTTATTCCCACATACTAAATCTTATTAGAACCTTTCCAATGTAGTCATCCTATAATAACATCAATGATCCCAATTCATGGTCTCTCTTTATCATCATCCACAAAATCTTACCAGCTTCTATAATATCTTTCATTTCAAACTCCTCAACCAACTTCCATTTTATCTCATCAATCCTCTGCATACATGATCCTACGATAAGTATGTCATCCAAATATGGAATTAGTATAATGTATTCATCACCAAAATACTTGAAGTAGAAATATTGATCCATTCCACATTATTTGTATTAATTTTTAGTAATGAATGAATCAAAATTTTTGTTCCACTACTTGGGTGACTGCTTCAACCCATATAAGCTCTTATAGAGTTTTCACACCAGGTCTTCCTTCCTAGACTCAAAATATCCCTCTGGCTACTTCATATAAATTTCCTCCTATATATCTCCATGAAGGAAATAATTCTTGACATCAAGCTGCTCAAGATATAATTATTATAATGTCATAATGCTAAGAACCACCTGGATGGTTGTAAGTTTCACTACATGTAAATTTTTAGTAAAATCCACTCCCTCCTTATATTGAAAACATTTCACCACTAGCCATTCTTTGTACCTCCTATTTCCATCGTGTTAATCCTTGACACGATATAACCAATTTTTATAAAATATTTTCATTCCTTATGGAATAGGTGTCAACTTCCAAGTGTTGTTATCATGAAATGAGGAAATATCCTCCTTTATATCCATCTTCTAATTACTTGAATCCTTCAGCTGCATTTCCTCTTAAAAAAATTCTGAATATACACCATCAGTCAAAAAATAATAATTTAAGTATGGTGAATACCTATGTAAAAATATTCTTATACTTTTTGATCTCCTCAACTCCACTTGAGGAGTAGGCTCCACTAGTTTCAGTGTCACATTATTAGGCATACCTTCGAGCTCTACTTTCTCATTGAACTCTGATTCTTTATTACCATTATAAAATTTAAATGTATGATGGTACTTGTATGTGATAGATTCATTAAATACCACCTTATGCCTCATGATAATCATCTTGTTAAGATTATCTCAAAATCATTAACCAAAATCCCCAGAACCATATCCCATAAAGAATCATGTTTTAGACTTAGCATCAATCTTATCCCTTGAATCAACATCAATATGTACATATGAAAAATATTCAAAGACTTGTAAATGTGAGAGTCTTACATCCAAACCAGACCAGAGATTCTCAGGTAGACATTATCCCATTGGTATAGATAGACTCTTGTTGATGAGATATGATACCATGTTCACTACATCATCCCAGAAGGTTTAGGTTAACCCCTAATGAAATACCATACTCCTAACACATGTATTCAATTCCCTATTCATGATCTCATCCACGCTATTTTTTTGTGGGGTACTTGGAATAGTCTTCTCCCACTGAATTCCATTATTAGAACAGAATTATCTAAACTATTGACTACCATATTCTCCACCATTATCAAACCTCAAAAATTTCATCTTAGTTCCTTAATCATTCTCCACCATGGACATACACTTCTAAAACACCTTAAACACATTATATTTACTTTTCAGAAATTAAACCCATGCCTTCCTTGTTGATTTGTCGATAAATATCACATAATATTTTGACCCTATAAGATAATGTAATGGTGCATGTCTCCATACATCAGTGTTCACTAGGTCTAGCTTCCCAGTCTTAGATAGTTGGATGATACAGGTTTTAGTACCCTATTTTATTTTATAGGGTACCATTATTTTATACCCAAGATATGACCATAGATCATTTGGTGATCTTCGATGCACCACCAGTGAATGTGGTACTAAAACCTGCATTATCCAACTATCCAAAAAAATAAGATTTCTTCTTAAACCATGGATATACCTCACATTTTCCAAAACCAACAAACTCCCATTATTGGTCTTGATTCTTACATCACCCTTCCCCATGATCTATAAGGGTTCATCATCAACAAGATGTACCTATCCAAAATTTCCAAAAAAAATAATTGTTTAGGAAACCCTTCTCTGATGTGGAATAGAAAGAAAACCCGAATTTTATAATCCAAGACTTCATAGGGATATCTAAGCTCAAAAACAGTACATTATTAGTACATTAATATGTTTTGTTTTATTTATTGGTTTTAGGTTCCTTTCCTTTTTCTCTACACTCCTTCTTGACATGTCCTTTCTTCTCATAAATCCAATAGGTTAGACCAACCCCTTTTCCTTGTCTTGTCTTTTTTTCCCTTGAATTTGATCATCCACTGTGATTATCTCATTGTGAATATCTTACTCTTCCATTCATATTCAAAGAAGAACAAGAGAATATACCTAATTATATTCTTCGAATATCCTCACTGAGGATTAGGTCCTACACATCCTTCATAACTAGCTTAGTATTCTCGAAAGAAATACTCATAACTATTACAGTTACTTACCAACTGTCAGGTAATGTAGATAGTAAAAGTAGGGAACATAACTCATTGCCAAGCGCAATTCCCACTGATGTCAACTAACTTGTGATGGTGTTGAATCTTTTAATTTGATCTGAAACAATCCTCCCTTCAAAAAGTTTCACATTGAACAATGATCACATCATGTACACGTTTTTTTATGCTGAAGGCTTATCATACACATTTTTGAGAGCTTTCATCATCCCAACCATCATTTTCTCCTATATGATGTTAAATTCCATGATTTTGGAAAACATAAGGTTAAAAACAACCAAAACTTGTCGATCAAACAAATCCCATTTTTTTTACTCTATAGTCATCAATTTTACACCCAAAAATTGAAAGTGGATCTTCTTCTGGAAAAGATAGTCTTTGATCTACATCCTCTGGTAACTGTAGTTAGTTCCATTGAAGTGATCAATATTCACCTTGCCTTCTTCCATAACCACCATTCAATTAAAGAAATCCAAACTCAAGCCTAATTACAATTATTACAGAAATGATGAGAGTCATACGACAGAGGTTTGCAGATGAAGAAAAGACAGAATAAAAGAAAAAGAAGAATATAGACACATACATAATGATTTACGTGGTTTTTGAAATAATCTCTACATCCACAGAGAGACAGAATAACTTCTCTAAAATTAAGAGCACAATTATAGAAAGATTTCAAAGTTTATCACCAAACTAAAAACCTATTTCTAATGAGATAATAATGAATATAAAGCACTATTCTACTTAATACATAGTAATTCCACTATGCTATAGTGAATGGTGGTAGGAAGTTTGCACTGCTATAGTGTTGTGGCCACCTAATTCCAAGATGCTACAGTGTTAAGTGGAAAGAAGTCCACAGAGATATAGTACCACTATTTCCAAAGTTTTAGATGCTATAGTAACCATGCCAAAGTCCACACTACCACAATTTCCTATTAGTTTCACTTGGTCGTCTCTGATACAGTTGGTCAGAGTTGCTACAATTATGTAAAATTTGAGATAAGGGGCCTTTGGCCCCTGGACCCCCGAAGTAGGGGTGTGGTTCCCCTGCAACCCCCAACAAGATCACCATAGATCTTGACCCATAAGACTTGTGTCCTGGTGTATAGTATGGGTCGTTAAAATTCAACCCAACATCATCCAAATGGATTGGCCTACACAAATACAACAACACAATCCCCAAGACCTTATTGCTCCCAATGGAACGATTTCTAGAATATCACTGATGTACTACTACTGTAATGACCATATCTTGTGAATTAAGAAACCTATGGACATATATTTAAACATCATTTCAATGGAAACTATGATGCTTTATGTTTATTTTTTATTCCGCTTCCCATGTTACAGTGTGAGATGAGTTTCTCCTACTCTCATGACAGTCATTGGCCAATTGCCTTATTAGATTTGAAATAGTCCCAGTGGTCTTGTTCATTCTCTTGAAGTGGTGTGGTGTCATTTGTCTCACTCTTATTGTACTGTCTGTAAAAATAGTAATCTTGGTGGAACCTAGTCTAGTTGATGACCTAGAGACAATTCAATCACAAAACACAATATTGTATCCTGCTATTTCAATCATTATAGCATGACGTACCCATATGTTAGAGTATCCACACATGAATTTCACTTGGTTAAAGGTTGAAACTAGAAGGAAATGGCATTTCCGAGCACATCCATGAACACATATTGTCCAATGACAATGACTTGTGCTCAGAGGCCATTGGGTCAACTCATCTCCAGAATTGGATGCCTCCAATGACAATTCTATATTATGGGAATGAAATACCACCATAACATTGTAATAATAGCAGTAGTTGAAGACCGACTACCCATAGCATGACAATGAACACCAAGTTTTTCTAACCAATGGCGCATCATTTGTGTTTAATCACTTTTTAATATAAAATTTTACTTTTGGTCATTTCAATATTAGCACACATCAAATTAACATGTCATTAATTTTATATGTTACAAATTAATCAGTGATTAGTGTTCCAAATTTTCAAGATAATCCAAGAACTTTTTCTCAAATTTGACTGTTCAATGCATGTTTTTAAACACTTTAAATCTATAGAAATGAAATTCTAGTCATTATGACCACACAACATATTGAATTTATGTGTTGTTGGTTCTTACATATCACAAATTAATTGAAAATAATTATCATATGATTTCATATTAATCTAAGGTCATTTTCTTGGCTTTGATTATATCACTTGTTTTTATGACTTTTTAATCTAAAACATATTTTTCAGTCATTCTGAAATCATTGCAAGTCATATTAACTTGTTTTTCATTCATTCATATCAATAATTAATCAATTATAGTTTTACTATGATTTCATGATAATACAAGGTTATTTGACTAATTTTGGCCACATCACTTTTTTTAATCACTTTTTAATTTTTTAATTTTTTTAGTTATTCCAACCACACCACCTATTGGATTAATGTTCCATTAATTCCTAAATATAAAAATTAAGTAGTGATCATTATACTAAGATTTTATGATAATATGAGGTACTTTTCTTAGTTTATACTATTCGATCCATTCATGTCAGATTGATGTGATGTTAATTCCTATAAATGAAAAATTAATAAAAAATTATAGTATTGTGATTTCATGAAAATCTAAGGTTGTTCACTCAATTTTGTCTGCACCACTTGTTTTTAATAATTTTTAATCTAAAACTTCTATTTCAATCATTTTGACCACACCGCCATTCATATTGACATGTTGTTCATTCCTACTTATCAAAAATTAACCAATGATAACTATCCTAGGATTCACTACCACAAAAGAGGTTTTTATCACCTCTAAAAAGGCCTTTATCAGTGCTAAAAAAAGTGTTGTTAATCGAGCCGCTATTAGGGGGGGTGATACCCTTTATCAGCACTCATAAAAGTTCTAATAAAGGACCCCCTTTATCAATGCTTCAACTAGAAATGATAAAGGCTTCCCGATCTAGGCATGCTGTTTATATAACAGCACACCCAACAACCTACAAAAAAATAGCCAACAAAAATAATCAAACCAACAAAAATAACCTGCACAAACAAAAAAACCTGGTAAAAAATAACCACTCATAGTATATATATAAAAAAGAACCACATTAACGATGAAAATGATGAAAAAAAAGCAACACACACAAAAGTTTGGAAAACAATGCTATATAAATTTAATTGAAATCATTAATACAAAAATATTCACTCATTCTATATACCAAAAAACACTTCTATATATATTTTGAACAATTTTTTATAACATTACATTTACAAATATCCAACAAATAGTTAAAAACATTAATGTTTTCTTTTTTGACGTCTGTGGTCCCCTCTAAAAAATGTCCTCCGATGGGTGGTACTAGTCACTGAACAAATCATCCCAACTCAAGAAAAAGGTTCCACCTTATAAGAAAACAAATATTTCATTACTAATACTATAAAGAAATAAATTCAACATTAATATGAAGAATACATTAATTTTTTTTTCAATTTTTAATAAAAATGACACATTTGGAGTCATACCAGTGACACCATGCATCGTATTGAGGTGGGGTTGATTCCTACATGTCACAAATGACCGATGGATAATTTTCCTAAAGTATCAAAACAATTGAAATGAATTTCCTTAGTTTTCAGTATGTTAGTTGTGTTTTTTTACTAAAATGTCATTTCGAATCGAAAACAAGCAATTTGAGTCATAATGGTCGCATCATGCATTGGTTTGATGTGATACTTTTTCATACATGTCAAAAAGGACTTAAGAATCACTTTTTTAATTTGGAAGAAAATCAGAGCATATTTTCTTGGTTTTTAGTAAGTGACATGTTTTGAGTTAAAATGTAAATTTTAAACTGATAGGGGACACTTTTAGTCATACGGTCGCACTGTTCATCGGATTGAGGTGGGGTTGATTAATACACGTCAAAACTGACTCATGTATTGTTTTCATAAAGTATTAAAACAATCCGAATGCCTTTGCTCAGTTTTCAGTATGCCAATTGTGTTTTTTACTAAAATGTCATTTCAAACTGAAAACATACAATTTGAGTCATACCTATCACATCATGCATCAGTTTGATGTGATACTACTTCATACACATAAAAAAGGACTTACGAATCACTTTCCATAATTTGGAAGAAAATCAAAGTGCATTTTCTTTGTTTTCAGTGAGTGATATGATTTGAACTAAAATGTCAATTTTAAAATGATAACCGAAACTTTAAGTCACACTGGTCACTTCGTTCATTAGATTGAGGTGGGTTTTATTCCTACACGTCACAACTAACTCATTGATCATTTTCCTAAAGTATCAAAACAATCCGAAAGTGTTTTCTCAATTTTTAGTATGTCAGTTCTATTTTTTACTTGAATTAATGTCAGTTTTAAATAACAAGACAAATTTGGAGTCATACTGGTGACATCGTGCATTGGAATGAGGTGCGTTGGATTCCTACATGTCAAAAATGACTGATAGACCATTTTCATAAATTATCAAAACAATCGGAAGGCATTTCCTCCAATTTTAGTATATCATTTGTTTTTTTTACTAAAATGTCATTTTAAACTGAAAACATGCAATTTGAGTAATACCAATTGCATCGTGCATCGGTTTGATGTGAGACTACTTTATACAAATCACAAAGGACTTATGAATCGATGTCCTTAATTTGGAAGACAATCAGAGCGTGTTTGCGGGATTTTCAGTGAGTGACACGTTTTGAGTTAAAATTTCAATTTTAAACTGATAGCAGGCAATTTTAGTCATATCGGTCACACTATTTTTTGGATTGAGTTGGGGTTGATTCATAAATGTCACAGATGAGTCATGGATCATTTTCCTAAATTATCAAAACAATTTGAATGTGTTTTCTCATTTTTTGGTTTGTTAGTTGTGTTTTTTTACTTGAATTAATGTCAATTTTAAATAACAAGACATATTTAGAGTTATATCGGTGACACCGTGCATCAAATTGAGGTGGGGTTGATTCCTACACATCAAAAAATGACCGATGGATCATTTTCCTAAACTATAAAAACAATATGAATGCATTTCCTCAATTTTCAGTAAACCAGTTATGTTTTTTTACTAAAATGTCATTTCAAACTGAAAACATGCAATTTGAGTCATACTGGTCACATCATGTGTCAGTTTGATGTCATACTACTTCATACACATCATAAAGGACTTAAGAATCACTGTTCTTAATTTGAAAAAAAAATCAAAGCGTGTTTTCTTGGTTTTCAGTGAGTGATATGTTTTGAGTTAAAATGTCAATTTTAAACCGATTGTAGATGTTTTTTGTCATACTGATCACACTGTTCATCGGATTGAGGTGTGGTTGATTCATACATGTCACAACTGACTCATGGATCAATTTACTAAACTATAAAAACAAAGAGAGTGCATTTCCTCAGTTTTTAGCACATCAGTTATGTTTTTTACTAAAATTTCATTTCAAATCGAAAACATGAAATTTGAGTCATACTGGTCGCATCGTGTGTCAGTTTGATGTGATACTTCTTCATACACATCACAAACGACTTAAGAATCATTGTTCTTAATTTGGAATAAAATCACAACATGTTTTCTTGGTTTTCAGTGAGTGAAATTTTGAGTTAAAATGTCAATTTTAAACTGATAATATATGTTTTTAGTCATATCGATCACACCGTTCATCGGATTGATGTGTGTTTGATTCCTACATGTCACAAATGGCTCATGGATCATTTTCCTAAAATATAAAAACAACATGAATGCATTTTCTTGGTTTTTAGTATGTCAGTTTTTTTTTACTAAAATGTCATTTCAAACTGAAAACATGTAATTTTAGTCATAACGATTGCATCGTGCATAATTTTGATGTGAGACTACTTCACAAAGGACTTATGAATCTTTGTCCTTAATTTTGAATACAATCAGATCATGTTTGTTTTTTAGTGAGTGACACATTTTGAATGAAAATTTCAATTTTAAACTGATAGCAAACACTTTTAGTCACACTGATCACACCATTCATCAGATTGAGGTGGGGTTGATTCCTACACATCACAACTGACTCATGAATCATTTTCTTAAAGTATCAAAATAATGAAAATGCATTTTCTTGGTTTTCAATATTTCAGTTGAGTTTTTTTACTTTAATTAATGTCAATTTTAAATAAAAAGACACATTTGGAGTCATATCGGTGCCACCATGCATCATATTGAGGTGCAGTTAATTTCTACAGGTCACAAATGACTGATAGATCATTGTCCTAAAGTATCAAAACAATCAAAATTAATTTCCTCTGTTTTCAATATTTCAGTTGTGTTTTTTCACTAAATTAATTGCATGTTGATTGATTTTTTAAAATAAATTGGTGGTCCTCATTTATATGGTATGTGTGTTGTTGATAGACCAAAAAAAGATAATGAGTATCCAAAATGGGTTTCCCTATCCCTTGAGTTTGTTGTGACATCTTTGATCCATGTACGATTGACATGAAATAACATCCTCCTTCTACAACATGGATTTATTCAGCCCAGTGAAGAACCAACTACCATATATTCAGGACCTCTGAATAAATATATGATATTTGGTTCTTCCCCAGGTCGAATAAATAGTGGAGTAAGCTCCTGTGCCTGTTTTGTCTCAAGATGTCACAAAAAACTCAAGGGATGGGGAAACCCCTTCTGGATACTCGTTATCTTTTGTGTTCTATCAACAACACACATACCCTATAAATGAGGACCACCAATTTATTTTAAAAAACCAATCAACATGAAATTCATTTAGTGTGCAAACAAGGACCACCAACGACCATGATTTTCAGCAGGGTGTTTAGCCTGTACAAATCACAACATTACCATCAAACAAAGAGAAAGATAAGGCAGACAAGATTATTAAAGTCGAAATTATTTGAGAATTTTACTATCTTCATTGTATATTTGTACATTCTTGCATCAGGTTTGTTTCCCATTCGTTTCTAAGCATATCTATACCGTCTTGTGAATATGACTATTTTTGGTAGTCATGGTAGTACTGAAAAAATATAAATACACAAAGTATTAATAAGAATTTTAAATAAAATAGCAATTATCTTCGAAAATACCTCTTCAGGGATGCTGGTTTGATCATAGAATATGACATCTTTCATAAATTTACAAACATAATTGCCACAGTCTTTACCGTTTGTTTATTTTGGGAACTACAGAAACATTGAGAAAAATAAGTAATTTTTTATGTGTTTGGATAGTGAAATATTATTATATATACCCTGATACTTATCCAGTCATAGTACTTGTCAGGTTTCTTGTCCTTTTCCCTTATCCTCATTCCATGATGTAGATGATATTCACACACTGCTCTATCATAATAGAATCCTCATTAAAAGATAATATAAATTATATAACTGGATGTTTAGTTCTAAAATGTTGGATGTAGTGTATTAAAAATTGACAAACGCCATCATTTGTGGTCATTTTGATGGATATCCATGCATTGAATCTAGAAAATAAATCTCTATAGTATCCAAATTGATCACAATGAGCATCCAATGATGCCCAAGAACACAAAAAAGAATAAGTAATGAAATAAATTAAAAAATATTTGATATGATTAAATTTTTGAGTTTTAACCCCTGATCGTTGGTATTAATAAAAGTCTATCATTCGTAATTTTTCTATTAAATGATTTGACCAGTCCTGACACTTTCACCATGTTTCTTGTAAGTTATGTCTTCTTGTTCTATAGAGGTGACGTGAGGACTAACGAGTCTAAATTTTTGTTCATGCAGAAATCCCTTCAATTTTTTTCCATATATATTCCTGCGAAAAATATGAAACGTATTTAGTTATAATTATCATAGTATATCATCTTTTTCAAAATCAAATCATGAAAATATACCTCATGTAAACATTTACAACTGACCCGCCTAAATAATCACAGTCAAGGATTTCAGTTTCACTCTCAACACCAATAAAGTATGTATCTTCCCCTCTGTACATATTTTCATTAAAATCAATTATGTGATTACCACCATCTTTCAACTTCATATCCATATGATTCTTTAATGATAATTAATGTGGATATAGAATGGTAGGGGTTAAAGTGATTTGGGTAGATCGTTTTGATCGGTTGGTTGATCCTTGAGATGGTTTTGAATCGGTCTTTCATTTCACTCCCTTATTTTTTTCCATCTGTAATAACATATATTGGTTCAGACCTTTTTTCATTAAATGTTTACGGTTCACTAGTGCAAAAAGACATTTTAACATTGGTTTTTTTTATTTTTGACATCCGTTTTTAACCGACGTCTAAAAATGCGACGTAAAAAATATTATTTTTGGCATCAGTTTTTTAAAAACCGACGCCGAAAATCATTTTCTTTGAGGGTTTTGGCATCATTTTATTAAATAAAATGACATCGATAACCAATTTTCAACGTCTATTTTACTTAAAAATGATACTGAAAATCAAACTGGCTTAGGTTTTCGGTGTCGGTTTTATAAAAAACCGATGTTGCAAACCAATTCTTTTTTTAAAATCAGTGTCAATTTTATAAAAAAAACTATACCGAAAACCAATTTTTAATAAATCAGTGTCATTTTTTTAAATAACTGACACCATAAGTTATTTTTTTTAGAAAAACCAGAAAAACTATAATTCCAATTAAATTGAAACCCCTGTAAAAAAACACAATATACACAACAATCAAACAGTACTTATAATTCAATAAAAATGTAGAACTTACATACTTTTATCCAGTTAATCAAAAAATTATGTACGCATTTTTATTATAAATTAAAAAATACATGAGTCACTGATAATATTTACATGGATGCTAGTTAAATATCAATGCATCAATAAATATTATAAAAAATTAGATAAATACATTGCAGAGTCACTTGAGATAACTCAATGAATTATATTGTTGAATGTTGGAAGAATATGCTATTATAGGCAATGTGGCATCTATGGTTTAGGTTGAATGGGATGGTTGATGGTAAACTATGCTACAATGGCTGATTAGATAAAGTAGGATGAGAATGAGTTCATGTCATCCTGGATAGTACATATCCTCTCAGAACATGGTTGATTGATTATTTATTCTTTCAAATACAAAGCATAAACAAAAAAACCTACGCTGAAAGTAACAATTTTTTTAGAAAATTCAGAATATTACACTTTCAAAATAAATTAGAATTAAAATACACATACCTAAAATTTACAGCATGCTTATTGTTGGTTATTGTTGAAGACTTCATTTGATTATTAGTAGGTTCAAACACCTAATATATCAAAAGAGTTAGTTTTTTGAACCCATATGTAATATTATTTATAAATATTATAATATACTTATCTCAAATACTAATCAGACTTAACAAATAGTTCTCAAAAGTAGATTTAATGTGGGTCATATAATATTTGGAATAAGAATGTGAATCATTTAATGCCTACAATAACAGTGAATGATATGAGATAAAAATAGAATAATATGGAAGAAAATATAAAAAAAAATTAATACAACTAACCTTATCAAAGTCAATAGTTTTCCCAATTGTGATTATCTCATACATGAATCATAGAATACAATAACCACATTCAACATTTCCTTGTTGATGATGACACTAAAGTTTTAAAACATTAAGTTGTTAATAAAAATTAATATATAACAAAATATTAGAACAAATTCTAATATAAAAACTAATTACCTGTACTTCCACATATTTGATTTTATTTGGTGTCTTAATCGACTTGTATTCCTTGTAATTTTTTTTCCATGAAATGCATTTTCATATATATAAACTAATAATACATATCTAAACAATGATAATTAAATATAATGAGCTTATAAAAAACAAAAAAACTTACCTTTCTAATAAGGTGGAAAATCTTTTACGAACGTTCCCTAATAAAGAGAAAACCCAATATATGGTGCATTCACTTGGGCACAATACGCCTAACATCCAATGAACCCTACAATACAAAAAGTTCACAATTAATGACATTATAATGATAATTAGTTCATAATTATGTTTCTATTCTTACTTATCAAGAAATTGTAGAAACCAGCATTGAATATTCTTATGTGATAATCTATTACACATATATGCAACTCTATCAGGATTCTTTACATATTGCACTTCTATAGAAATGAATTCTGGATCTATAAAACCGTAAATGTCTTTACTTTCATTTTTTAAAATAAGCGTGTGTAGATAACTAATTGAAAAAGAAAATATAGTTAGTCAATTTAAAACCATATTTTATTAAAGAAATACAAATTCAAATGTCAATTTACTTACATGGTAAACGACTACACCACATTCAGGCCGAGCTCTTTAAAATTTATTAGATGCATGATATCTTCTTTGAGCAATCTCAATAGATATTCTCTTCCGTATATATCAGTCGTCATATGAAACTCATAGATAAAATTCAATGAAGAAGATGCATGAGATAATCTTTTTATCCCAGAAGAAATATCTGAAGTATCTACAGTCGATTGCTCCTGAACATTTTGCTTCATTTATGCAAGTTCTTTTGATTTCTGATAATTATATATAAATTAAATTTTAGAAAACATTATAATAAAATTTGAATCATTCATAATTAATATTTAAAAAACACATACCTCATATGAAATATAACGAAGCAAACTAGTTGGCCAAAGTAAAAAATGACCAACACAATCCCCAACTTTGGTGATCTCTATGGTAGGAAATGGTAGTAGAGCATTAGGATCTATAATATCGATTACTAATACTCTAACCTGACCCATCTTCATAGGCTGGTGGTGTACAAAATCCAAAAAAAATCACGAGTCATAACGCAACAATATGTATGTGAGGATCTCTAGCAAACAACTCATAATAAACTTTTTAGTCAGAGTGAGGTGGTGGAGAATCAAAAAAAGTAGATGGGGTAGGGTAGTCTGGGTGAGCAGGCTGGGAAGGATGCAAAATGAAAAAATTATATTAGTATTTATAATTTATAAAATAGAAATATTGATGACAAATAAATAATATACCTGGGAAGGCTGCTCATACGGGGCTGGGTAGGGAGATGGGGTAGTGTAGTCTGGGTGAGCAGGCTGGGAAGGTTGAAAAATGAAAAAGTTATATTAGTGATTATAATTTATAAATTAGAAAAATTGATAAAAAATAAATAATATACCTGGGAAGGCTGCTCATACGGGGCAGGGTAGACAGATGGGGCATGGTAGTCCGGGTGAGCAGGCTGAGAAGGCTACAAAATGAACAATTTATATTAGTTTTTATAATTTATAAAATAGAAAAACTGATGAAAAATAAATAATATACCTGGGAAGGATGCTCATACGGGGCGGGGTAGGCAGATGGGGAAGGGTGGTCTGGGTGAGCAGACTGAGAAGTATGAATAATGAAAAAGTTATATTAATATTTATAATTTATAAAATAGAAAAATTGATGACAAAT
Organism: Viscum album; assembly: GCA_963277665.1. Taxonomy (NCBI): domain Eukaryota; kingdom Viridiplantae; phylum Streptophyta; class Magnoliopsida; order Santalales; family Viscaceae; genus Viscum; species Viscum album. The sequence goes on from OY728125.1 coordinate 20,317,999, forward strand.
AAATAATATACCTGGGAAGGTTGCGTAGACTATGACTATCTTGCCATGTATTCTAATAAAGCCTTCTGCGCTACTGCTTGAATTTGATCACCCATAGATTGATTCATATCTTTCAGCTTTACTTTTAAGGATTCTAATTCTGGGTCTCTTTATTGCTTACTCTTACCTAAAATATTCTGAATACTAACACCCGCCTGATATCCTCTAACACGGTCAGGGTGTTCTGCCTTTCCCAAATCAGTGGCTAGGATGTCCATCCTACCCTCAGAGATAAAATAGCCCTGTGTCTCCTACTCCTAAATTTCATCCTGAAATGAAAAATAAATAAGTTATATTAGTGTCTATAATTTATAAAAAAGGAAAATTGGTAACAAATAAATAATATTTACTTACAATTTTATCAGCTACTTTCTTAGCTTCCTCTGTAAGATACTGTTCATTTTTTCTTCTTCTTGCTTGTTTCCATTTTTCTTGTCGAGTGGGAGGAGATGGGGGACCAAACCGGACCTCTTCTGAACCACTACTAGATTGATCTCTTAATGCTTCATATTTTTCTTCAATCATTTTCTACTCCAAATACATGTACCCTCCACGTGATAGATTATGAGGGTATACATTTTGCAACTGGATCTCCTGATGAGATCTCTTGGGGTCCTTTTATATAAAAATAAACTACCAAGTAATAAGAAAACCATATAATAAATTTTACAATATAAAATAATTATCATACCTGAAATTTTTCTTCATTACGAATGTCAACAAATTGCTTCCATGTATCTTCATCTATATACGGATACTTGAGGCATGGGTTTTCAAATCATCTCTTTTCGGAAACACAATTTTTTGTGAGTTTTGTTTTAAAATATCTCTATCGAACCACCGCTAAAGAGAGATGTCTTTTCTTAATTTCTTTGGTTTCCTCAAAATCGAATGTCATCTGTAATTGAAAAAATTAAATATGTAATTTAAAATATATAATATTAAAAAAACGAGATAAAAGAAATCAATTAAGATATTTTAACATCACGGTATCCCAAAGCTATTGCTTTGCTATGTTATCCACTGACTTCCAATCGGGATATAAAATACTAATCCTGAAATATCTCTGCATCTCTATATAACTGACAAATTGAACTGTATTTGGGCCAATTGCATTATCATCATCATCAAAATGAACGTGTACTCTGTCATCATCACGGGCAAGTGATAGTTTTGGTAAACGTGTAATACCACATTTACCAACTTGAGAACTTTATTTTTTAGTAGTAACAGGAGAAGTCTCCTCTAATGAGGATGCATTAGTAGTCCTATAATTTTTTTGTAAATTAACTGTTTTATTTTATTAAATAATTATATTTCTAAATAATTAATAATATGTAAAAAAAGATATAACTCGGTAACTGGTCCTCTCTATCTATATCTGACATTACTAATGGAAAGTGTAATGAAATTTTGTGTACCTGCATATCATTAGAAGACTGAATATTTAAAAAAAAGGAAGACAAAAAATAAGTAAGTAAAAAAAAGAGGCATGCATTTGTAAGTTTCAAAAAATGTAACTATAACATCCCAAGTAAGTAATGAATAATAGATATTTTTATCTATGTTTATTAATGATTAAGATAGTGTCATAGAGGCTTAAAATGAAAATAAATACAATCTTATGCATGGAATACACTAATATTCTTAAAAGATTGTTTTACTGCCTTTTGATGGCAAACCATTTTTGAATCTATATTTTGACAATTTTATAAACTATGTTTGTCAAAATAAACTTATTCTTTATGATTGGGACATCAAAATTTACCTTGTGTGAATTTTTGGTATTTTTCTGACAATGTTCATTTTTTTAATGAATAGTGAAAAATACTGCATTTTACATCAAAACTGCTTTTTAATATAATTTATTTATATGATTAGATTATGTTTTGAATTGGTTTTGAAGTGAAATTAGAATATATTTTTACCATTTTATCCAATGGTGGTCATTGGAATCAATTTCACTTTGAAATTAGACTTAAACTGGTGTCAATCTTTTGATACTTATTGTTTTGTAAAAACACGCTATTTTCTCTGGCAGCGGGAATTAATTATTAAATTAATTAATGTGACTTATATGTTTTTATTTTTGTAAAATAGGCTTCATTTTTTAATTCGTAATATCAAATATAGCTTAGGGTGGATTTTTGGAAATTTTCTGAAAAACTTCAATTTTTAATGAATAGTGAAACCACTAAGTGGTAATCAAGCAAACTGATTTTTCAATTAAATGAAAGTTTACCACTAATGTGTATTGAATTTTAAAAATCTGACATACATGGTTGTCATTAAGAATTAAAATGTGGTTCAATGAGATTATAATAATTTTTTGGTGAATAGTAACTTATTAAGTTCTTAATCGCGATTAGTGGTAATTAAGGTAGTTTAAGGTACAAATAATGCTTTAATAATAGGAAATGACCTAGACACATGTCCCAACCTTATTGGTTGTGTCATGGCCGACCATTACAAGCCATGGGTCAACTTGGGGACCCCATGGAGACACTTTGGTTTGGAAATGACATAAATAACTTTTTATTAAATGTTAAAATAAAAATGACACAAACAAGAGATGTTTTACGAAAACAATTTTTACATGGGGTTATAAAGATCCTATTTTTGATTATAAATAGTCATTTGAAAGCTAAAAAGATTTCCTACATCATAGTAGTTTTTTTATGATTTTTAGATATTAAATAAATTAAATTATTTATGACATAATAATGATGCAGCGATGACATCATTATTTCACGATTTAAATAAAATGGAATGATAATGTAAAATATATGAACTACACATGGAAAAAACCAATTGGATGAGTGTATTTCGAAGCCTTATCACCTTATCCATAAATTATATCAATGTGGGACCTTTTGAAACCGAAACACATTTTCAAATAATGTAATATTTCTTTACTTTCCAAAAGTGCCCCTCCTCTCCTCTTATAAAAGGCCCCCACCTCTACCTCATTTCACACACTTATCAAGCCTTTGTCTCGGCCAACCCCTGCCCATTTACTCTCTCCACATCCCTCTCCTCATCCTAGAGGATTCCCTTTGGGCAGAATCCTTTCAAAGGAAGCCTTTAGGCTCAAATCAAAAGGAGTTACACTTTCGAAGGTAATTCATTCTCTCATGTTCATTTGTTTTATTTTGCTTCTCCAACCCCCTAAACTCTTTTTATTTACTTCTTTTGTAACAACACCAGTATCTTCAATATACTAGGATGTTGTTATAGGATTTATTTGAGCTACACTCTCACAAAATTACATCAAATGGTTAAGTAACATACGGTTTCCGTGGATGGCGAAATTCTGCCTCCCGAAACGATGATTGTTCAATACTCATTTAACACCTTCAAAGGTGGCCATTATGATGTCAATATTTTTATATATGATATACAATATGTTTATGTTTTCCTTAAGCTTCTGTTTTTTTCATTTTGGGCATAACTTTATGGTTTCCATTATGGGTAAACACGATATCTTCATTTTAGGAAGTGCGGACTACCGCCCCCTGAAAGTGATTTGATTCGTTAATACCATATGTGGGATGTGTAAAGGATAAAGTTAATGATATTTTATATGTTATTATACTGGAATTATATTATACTCTTATATCATTATGATTCCATTACAGAAAATACGAAATAGAAATGGAAGTAGCGTTCATGCGTACGTACGGCTTACCGTCTCCATGAACGGTGCATTTCATTTCTTACCTCTAAATGATTATGTAATATTATAAATGCATGTATGTACTGGATATATATGACATATATGATATCTACATCATGAATACCATTCTAGATATAATGAACCTTTGACCAAATTAACAACATGTAAGTGTAAGAAGTCTATTTTTGACTTAAGAACCAAATACCGACAAAATGAACATTATTAACTTAAATGATTACATGATGTCCATAACATGGTATAAAAGGAATAATGAACTTGAAAAAGGTTCTTAAGCAATTAGAGATTAACTCAAGTTTATTATTCAGGAGATTAAAGAACGGTCGGGTCAAGTCAGATACGAGGTATGGGATTTCGTCTCAATCTCCTTTCATTGAGGCATATTTTATTTTATACACAACCTTCTTTTATACGGTGTATAAACCCCTTTGACTTTTACGTTTATTCAAAAGGAATCTTTCTTATACGAAGCGTTTACTAAACGACAAAAGGGAATGTTTTTGTCGTACGTATGCGGCGACAACGACTTCTCCGCCGTCGTGACCGTTATTTGAGTTTCGGCTTCCTCTACAAGCCATACCTTCTTTTTAAAAGAAAAATAAATACCATGTTTTACTTTTCTTTTACTTTGGTATTGAAAATGGTTTTCATAATGTTTTTATTATATCAATGTATTGTATTGATTTCTCGTGATTGAAATGTGAAAATGTTATGTTTCCTTTATGCATGTTTTATGTGATATGATTATGTTATGGTTCTTGGGCATTATTATGAAGATGGGTGGTTCCGTGATAGACTAAGGGCGGGTGAGCCCGATATAGCTCTCCAATGCATTGGGTAACGCGAAGGAGTGAAACGTTAAGGTTTCTCCGAAGAGATTTTAGGGAATATACTGTGATGGGTATTCCAAACGTAACCAAGAGGGTTACTCCCTACGTAAGAATGTTATGAATGCCTCAAGTTACCTTTATGTCTTATGATTTCTATGATTTATTCATGATTTGATGAGGTATGTTAAAGTGCTTATGTTTTATGGGTAAAGTATGATCTCATCCTTATGAACATATGTACCCATGTTTCCTTTCCATATTTTTATAACCCATACTGAGTTTTTATGCTCATCCCAAGTTTTTGAAATGTTTTTCACAGGTCAAGGGAAAGGTACATGATAAGATGATAGAGTCAAGGATGTGTCAAGAAATAATCCATGTTTTTTTTAAATGTGTTTCCATTGATGGGAATGAATAATACTATCTTTATGTAACCACTTTGTTTATATGTGGAATGTAATTCAAGTTTTATGATCTAATTCTCTAAAACTCTAAACCCGAAATGATCCTCAATGTGTAATCTTGTAATAACTCAAGATTAAGTAAGGTTTAAGGCTGGGGCCTTATAGTTGGTATCAAAGGTCGGTTTAGATAACTTTAGGAGTTAGAATTCTATTAAATGATTATCCAAAAAACAAATTTCGAAATGATATAGCATTTAAAGATTACCAAGTTGCTTCATCTAAGACATGTTTGTTCAAAATGGTTTTCCGCAGAGGAAACAGGGAAGCAGTGCTAGGAAGGCATACAGAAGGAAATAACCTTCCGAATCAGCATCCAGAAATGGTAGGAATTGGAACTGAAAAGTTTGTTGCAGTAATGGCGCAGTTGACTCAAGCGATAAATGGCGGTGGTATCCATGCACGAGATCAGCCAGATCAACCGCAAAGGAACATGTCAGTGGTGGAACATTTCATGAGGCAACATCCACCATCATTCAGAGGATCATCTGACCCCGTGCTAGCTGAAGGGTGGATTAAAGCACTGGAGAAGATTTTTGATGTCATGGGGTGTTCAGATAATCAAAAGGTTAGTCTTGTTATTTACCGTTTGGAGGGTGAAGCAGATCAGTGGTGGTCTATGGTTAAAAATATCAGGGACGCCGATGAGATTGATGCTCTTGACTGGGATGAATTCAAAGGTATGTTTATTGAGAAGTATTTTCCTAAGGATGTTCGACTTAGGATGGAAAAGCAATTCTTGGAATTGAGGCAATAGGAAGACTCAGTGGCTTCCTATGAAGAAAGGTTCACTCGATTGGCAAGGTATGCTCCAAATTTTATTCGAGACCTTGATAGTAAAATCAATCATTTTTACTCAGGATTAAAGCCAAAATATCGAAGGGCATTAGCTTCTCGAGAGTTTAAAAGTTATGAAAAGCTTGTTCGATGTGCTGAGAAGGTGGAAATAGAGTTTGCCGATGACCATATTTTCTATAACAACCAGCAGAAGAAGAGACCGAGGTGGCAGGAGAAAGGTAAGAATTCTTCAAAAAAGTCTGATGGTAAGAGAACTAAGTTTCCAGTTTGTGATAAATGTGGCAAAAGGCATGCTGGGGAATGTCTTCTGAATTCTGGGAAGTGCTACCGATGTGGTAAGATGGGACATAAGGCTCGTGATTGCACTGAAAAGGATCAAGGTGAAGGTAAGAACAAGTTTGATTTACAGTTAGTGAAATGTTATAAGTGCAATGAGATGGGTCAGTATGCAAACGAGTGTCCGACAAGGAGCTTGAGTGATGGGAAGCAGTTAGACTACAAGCAGAAAGGGGTGGTGAAATCCTTTGCAACTACTTCAGCAGATATCGGGCCATCAAATGAAGTTGTATCAGGTACTTTGTTTATTTTCTCAGATTATGCCAGTGTGTTGTTTGATTCGGGGTCTACACATTCTTTCATCTCTGAAACCTTTTCTAGTAAAATGGGAATACCATCTCAAGAAATGACTCCTGAACTTTTGGTAAAAACACCTGGGGGAAGTGTCGAGGCAAAAAGAATTTATAAGAATCTTCCTATCCTTATCTTTGGAAAGAACCTACTTGCAAACCTTATTGTTCTACCTCTAGTAGAGTTTGATGTTATCCTGGGTATGGATTGGCTCTCTATTTACCATGCTAAGATTGACTGTAGAGCTAAAGAAGTTTCTTTTCAGAAAGACTTTCAGTTTGTTTACAAGAATGAACCCTTACTTTTGATAACATATCAAGAGGCCGAGAAACTTGTAAAAGATGGAAATGAATGTTACCTTGCACACGTCGTTGAAAATAAAGGAACTGTTCAGATTAATGATGTGCCAGTGGTAAATGAGTATCCTGATGTTTTTCCTGATGAGTTGCCTGGAATAATACTAGATCGGGAAGTTGAGTTTACTGTTGACTTAGTTCCTGATGCTAAGCCAATTTCAAAACCCCCTTATCGAATGGCACAAATTAAACTTTTAGAGTTGAAGGAGAAATTGCAAGATTTATTAGAGAAAGGTTTCATTAGACCTAGCACATCACCATGGGGTTCTCCTGTTTTATTTGTTAAAAAGAAAGATGGTTCTATGAGACTTTGCATTGATTATAGAGCCTTGAATAATATCACTGTTAAGAACAAATATCCTTTGCCTCATATCGATGATTTGTTTGATCAGCTCCAGGGAGCTCAGTTTTTTTCAAAGATTGACTTGAGATCGGGGTACCATTAGCTGAAGGTAAAGGAGGCAGATATTCCGAAGACCGAGTTCCGTACGAGATATGGCCATTATGAATTTGTAGTAATGCCTTTTGGGCTAACCAATGCACCTGCTGTATTCATGGACTTAATGAATAGAATTTTCCATGAGTTCTTGGATAAGTTTGTGGTGGTTTTCATTGATGATATTTTGGTGTTTTCTAAAAGTAAAGAGGAGCATGAAAGACATTTAAGGGTTATCTTGCAAACCTTAAAAGAAAAGAAACTGTATGGGAAATTCAGAAAGTGTGAGTTTTGGTTGCAACAAATTTCTTTCCTTGGTCACATTGTTTCTAAAGATGGAATAACTGTTGATCCTGCAAAAACAAAAGTTGTGGAAGAATGGCCAAGACCCACAAATGTAACCGAGATTCATAGCTTCCTTGGTTTGGCAGGATATTACCGAAGGTTTGTTAGAAATTTTTCACGGTTATCTAGTCCAATGACTAAGCTAACTCGGAAGGGTGTTAAGTTTATCTAGACAAAAGAATGTGATGATTGTTTTCAGGAATTGAAAAGAAGATTAGTGAATGCTCCAGTTTTGGCACTACCTTCTAGGAATGGTGAGTTTGTTATATACAGTGATGCTTCATTGAAAGGACTTGGTTGCGTCCTAATGCAGAATGATCAGGTAATTGCTTATGCTTCACGACAGTTGAAAACTCATGAGGTAAATTACCCTACACATGATTTGGAATTAGCTGCTGTTGTTTTTGCTTTAAAAATTTGGAGGCATCATTTGTATGGAGTAAAGTGTGAAATATATACCGATCACAAAAGTTTAAAGTATATATTCACTCAGAAAGAGTTAAACATGAGACAAAGGAGATGGCTGGAATTAATCATGGATTATGATTGTACAATTCATTACCATCCGGGAAAAGCAAATAAAGTGGATGATGCTTTGAGTCGAAAAAGTAATGCTTCATTAGCAATGTTGCGTTTGGAACGTGATACTTTGGTTAACGATTTGATGAACTTTGTCCTAGAAGTTGTTGGTGCAGGAAGTCCTTCTGTTTTGTTTCAGGTATCAGTGAGATCTTCTCTATCAGATAGAATCAAGCAAGCACAGAAGTAAGACAGTGAGTTGCAGAAAAAGGTAGAGCTGGTTCAGAAAGGTAAGTTGCCTGAATTCAACATTGATAGTGATTGTGTTTTGAGATTTGGGAAGAGATTTTGTGTGCCTTGTGATTCACAGTTGAAGAGAGAGTTGTTATGTGAAGCTCATAGTTCTCCGTTTTCAGTTCATCCGGGCAGTACTAAGATGTATAGAGATCTGCGGGAGTATTACTGGTGGGATGGAATGAAAAGAGATATTGCTGATTTTACTGTGAAGTGTTTGACTTGTCAGCAGGTTAAAGCAGAGCGGCAGTTACCGAAAGGGATGCTTCATCCTTTACCAGTGCCAGAGTGGAAATGGGAGAATATATCCATGGACTTTGTTGTTGGATTACCGAAGACATCTCGAGGTAATAATGCAATCTGGGTTATTGTTGATCGCTTGACCAAATCTGCTCATTTCCTTGCTATACGAGATACCTTCTCTCTTGATCAACTTTCCTGTTTGTATATTAAAGAGATATTAAGGTTACATGGAGTTCCTCTCTCCATTGTATCGGATCGTGATCCCAGGTTTACTTCTAACTTTTGGAAAGGCCTTCAGAAGTCGTTGGGTACTGAATTAAATTTTAGTACAGCTTTTCATCCTCAATCAGATGGGAAGTCAGAACGAACAATTCAGACATTGGAGGATATGCTACGAGCTTGTTCTATGGATTATCAGGGAAGTTGGGACCAACATCTTTCTTTGGTTGAGTTTTCATATAATAACAGTTTTCATTCCAGTATACAGATGGCACCATTTTAGGCATTATATGGGAAGCGGTGTCGAACTCCAGCTTTCTGGGATGAAGTGGGTGAAAGAAAGTTTATGGGACCAGAATTGGTAGAAGAGATGGCAGAAAAAGTTTAGCTGATTCAGAAACACATGAGAACAGCTCAGAGCAGGCAGAAGAGTTATGCGGATAACCGGAGGAAGGATCTATCTTTCGAGGTAGGTGATCATGTTTTTCTCAAGGTTTCTCCTTGGAAAAGTGTGATGAGATTTGGTAAGAAAGGAAAGTTGAGTCCAAGGTTCATTGGACCATACGAAATTTTGGATAGAGTTGGATCAGTTGCATACCGAGTGGCTTTACCTCCGAGTTTATCTCAGGTACACAATGTTTTTCACGTTTCGATGTTGAGAAAGTATATGCCAGATCCATCTCATGTTTTGAGTCCAGAGGTAGTTCAGCTGGAAGAAAACTTATCTTATGAGGAACAACCGGTCCAGATTCTTGACCACAGGGAGCAAGTATTACGGAATAAGGTGATTAAGCAGGTAAAGGTTTTGTGGAAAAACCACATGATTGAAGAGACAACATGGGAATCTGAAAATGCAATGAGGGATAAGTACCCCCATTTATTCGATAAGTAAATAAATTGCGGGGACGCAATTTTCTAAAGGGGGGAAGGATGTAACATCCCAAGTAAGTAATGAATAATAGATATTTTTATCTATGTTTATTAATGATTAAGATAGTGTCATAGAGGCTTAAAATGAAAATAAATACAATCTTATGCATGGAATACACTAATATTCTTAAAAGATTGTTTTACTGCCTTTTGATGGCAAACCATTTTTGAATCTATATTTTGACAATTTTATAAACTATGTCTGTCAAAATAAACTTATTCTTTATGATTGGGACATCAAAATTTACCTTGTGTGAATTTTTGGTATTTTTCTGACAATGTTCATTTTTTAATGAATTGTGAAAAATACTGCATTTTACATCAAAACTGCTTTTTAATCTAATTTATTTATATGATTAGATTATGTTTTGAATTGGTTTTGAAGTTAAATTAGAATATATTTTTACCATTTTATCCAATGGTGGTCATTGGAATCAATTTCACTTCGAAATTAGACTTAAACTGGTGTCAATCTTTTGATACTTATTGTTTTGTAAAAACACGCTATTTTCTCTGGCAGCGGGAATTAATTATTAAATTAATTAATGTGACTTATATGTTTTTATTTTTGTAAAATAGACTTCATTTTTGAATTCATAATATCAAATATAGCTTAGGGTGAATTTTTGGTAATTTTCTGAAAAACTTCAATTTTTGATGAATAGTGAAACCACTAAGTGGTAATCAAGCAAACTGATTTTTCAGTTAAATGAAAGTTTACCACTAATGTGTATTGAATTTTGAAAATCCGACATACATGGTTGTCATTAAGAAGTAAAATGTGGTTCAATGAGATTATAATAATTTTTTGGTGAATAGTAACTTATTAAGTTCTTAATCGCGACTAGTGGTAATTAAGGTAGTTTAAGGTATAAATAATGCTTTAATAATAGAAAATGACCTAGACACATGTCCCAACCTTATTGGTTGTGTCATGGGAGACCATGACAATCCATGGGTCAACTTGGGGACCCCATGGAGACACTTTGGTTTGGAAATGACATAAATAACTTTTTATTAAATGTTAAAATAAAAATGACACAAACAAGAGATGTTTTACGAAAACAATTTTTACATGGGGTTATAAAGATCATATTTTTGATTATAAATAGTCATTGGAAAGCTAAAAAGATTTCCTACATCATAGTAGTTTTTTTATGATTTTTAGACATTAAATAAATTAAATTATTTATGACATAATAATGATGCAGTGATGACATCATTATTTGACGATTTAAATAAAATGGAAAGATAATGTAAAATCTATGAACTACACATGGCCAAAACCAATTGGATGAGTGGATTTCGAAGCCTTATCACCTTATCCACAAATTATATCAATGTGGGACCTTTTGAAACCGAAACACATTTTCAAATAATGTAATATTTCTTTACTTTCCAAAAGTGCCCCTCCTCTCCTCTTATAAAAGGCCCACACCTCTACCTCATTTCACACACTTCTCAAGCCTTTGGCTCGGACAAACCCTGCCCATTTACTCTCTCCACATCCCTCTCCTCATCCTAGAGGATTCCCTTTGGGCATAATCCTTTCAAAGGAAGCCTTTAGGCTCAAATCAAAAGGAGTTACACTTTCGAAGGTAATTCATTCTCTCATGTTCATTTGTTTTATTTTGCTTCTCCAACCCCCTAAACTCTTTTTATTTACTTCTTTTGTAACAAAACCAGTATCTTAAATATACTAGGATGTTGTTATAAGATTTATTTGAGCTACACTCTCACACAACTACATCAAATGGTTAAGGAACATACGGTTTCCGTGGATGGCGAAATTCTGCCTCCCGAAACGATGATTGTTCAATACTCATTTAACACATTCAAAGGTGGCCATTATGATGTCACTATTTTTATATATGATATACAATATGTTTATGTTTTCCTTAGGCTTCTGTTTTTTTCATTTTGGGCATACCTTTATGGTTTCCATTATGGGTAAACACGATATCTTCATTTTAGGAAGTGCGGACTACCGCCCCCTGAAAGTGATTTGATTCGTTAATACCATATGTGGGATGTGTAAAGGATAAAGTTAATGATAGTATATATGTTATTATACTGGAATTATATTATACTCTTATATCATTATGATTCCATTACAGAAAATACGAAATAGAAATGGAAGTAGCGTTCATGCGTACGTACGGCTTACCGTCTCCATGAACGGTGCATTTCATTTCTTACCTCTAAATGATTATGTAATATTATAAATGCATGTATGTACTGGATATATATGACATATATGATATCTACATCATGAATACCATTCTGGATATAATGAACCTTTGACCAAATTAACAACATGTAAGTGTAAGAAGTCTAATTTTGACTTAAGAACCAAATACCGACAAAATGAACATTATTAACTTAAATGATTACAAGATGTCCATAACATTGTATAAAAGGAATAATGAACTTGAAAAAGGTTCTTAAGAAAGTAGAGATTAAGTCAAGTTTATTATTCAGGAGATTAAAGAACGGTCGGGTCAAGTCGGATACGAGGTATGGGATTTCGTCTCAATCTCCTTTCATTGAGGCATATTTTATTTTATACACAACCTTCTTTTATACGGTGTATAAACCCCTTTGACTTTTACATTTATTCAAAAGGAATATTTCTTATACGAAGCATTTACTAAACGACAAAAGGGAATGTTTTTGTCGTACGTATGCGGCAACAACGACTTCTCCGCCGTCGTGACCATTATTTGAGTTTCGGCTTCCTCTACAAGCCATACCTTCTTTTTAAAAGAAAAATAAATACCATGTTTTACTTTTCTTTTTACTTTGGTATTGAAAATGGTTTTCATAATTTTTTTATTATATCAATGTGTTGTATTGATATCTTGTGATTGAAATGTGGAAATGTTATGTTTCCTTTATGCATGTTTTATGTGATATGATTATGTTATGGTTCTTGGGCATTATTATGAAGACGGGTGGTTCCATGATAGACTAAGTGCGGGTGAGCTCGATATAGCTCTCCAATGCATTGGGTAACGCGAAGGAGTGAAACGTTAAGGTTTCTCCGAAGAGATTTTAGGGAATATACTGTGATGGGTATTCCAAACGTAACCAAGAGGGTTACTCCCTACGTAAGAATGTTATGAATGCCTCAAGTTACCTTTATGTCTTATGATTTCTATGATTTATTCCTGATTTGATGAGGTATGTTAAAGTGCTTATGTTTTATGGGTAAAGTATGATCTCATCCTTATGAACATATGTACCCATGTTTCCTTTCCATATTTTTATAACCCATACTGAGTTTTTATGCTCATCCCAAGTTTTTGAAATGTTTTTCACAGGTCAAGGGAAAGGTACATGATAAGATGATAGAGTCAAGGATGTGTCAAGAAATAATCCATGTTTTTTTTAAATGTGTTTCCATTGATGGGAATGAAGAATACTATCTTTATGTAACCACTTTGTTTATATATGGAATGTAATGCAAGTTTTATGATCTAATTCTCTAAAACTCTAAACCTGAAAAGATCCTCAATGTGTAATCTTGTAATAACTCAAGATTAAGTAAGGTTTAAGGCTGGGGCCTTATAGTAACAAAATATAAATATTTACCAGAAAGATTTAGAGACTAATTTAGTATTTTCCCACATTCCTTCATCATGATCATTACGTAATGCATGCACTGTGTCTGTCCTATACTCATTGTAATCTTTTGAAAATTGTGTAATAGATGAATAAGGCTTATGTAAATCACTAACATAATCACCATCATCCTCATCACCCAAATGGTATCTGTTGGTCGAAGTAGTTTACTCAAGAGGGGAGGGGTGAATTGAGTAACTATAAAAATTTCTGTTACAAAAATATTATTTTAAAAGAAATGGTTTTCCCCTAAAATAGATACAACCAAGTTAATAAAGGTTATACTATTATAAGAGTTTAACTGTTTAAACAACTTCTTAGAAGATTGATTAATTCTCAGTAATATTAATATGTATTATTAATATTACTTTTGAAGTTATCCTACTAAGAAAAATCAGTTATAACTTCTTTCTAAGACTAACTATCAAAGTGAAATAAGAGTTTTCTGGATTATGTAATAAAGAAATAAAATAGAGAAGACTAAAAATAAACATCAGAGTGGATATAAAACAAGTGGTTTAGTCTCAAGCTGAGACCTAATCCACTCCACTTGGTGATCACCTACCACCAAGAATTTTATATAAATAAACTTTGATTCATACCATGGATCGGGGTTAACAACAGTACAAAGACTGTCCAGGTCACACAGGGACCTCTTCCATAGTTTTCATGGGTCGACAAAAACAATAATCAGGCCACACAGGGACCTCTTCCACAGTTGTTGTGCATAAACAAAAGTATAGGGAGTTTGGTGTAAGGATTTATAAATCCTTCAGTTTAGCATAGGAGTCAGTATATGTGTGGAATATATAGAGTACACACACTGCTCAAAAGGTAAGTAAAAGAATCACTAAGAGAGAGTAGATATTAGTTTAGAAAGCTCTAGTGATTTGAAGTGCATCTATGGACTCCTTCGATTTAGTAAAAATGCTTCTAAGTCCTTCTCTAGTTTTTGTCTTGAAAAATAGAGTGCCGCGATTCAGCTTGTGTTCTCCATGACCTTTGATAATGTGACGATGTTCTATAGATTCCAGTGTACTTCATATGTTCTTCATCAGAGTCGGATTGCATGCATGTGAACATGATTTCTTTGAAAATATTGCAAAAAGTGTTCTTTGTGGTCGTGCTCACATGCTTGTTTTCTGTTCAGTATCGTGATCTATTGCTCTTGGGAACTCTCCAATCTTTATCTTCGAAAATTCATGGGTTTTAGCCGACATGTTCCATGTGTTTCATGACTCGTACCACGTACTATGTCTACAAAGAAACATTAATTATGTCAGTACATGAAAAACATAAAATATGATCGTTAATAATTAAATTTAAAAATGACAAAATAGTTTAAGAAATTGTGTCATAGTATGTTATGAAAATGGTGTCTTCTTCACGGTGTCTGGGTGTCACAGTGTCTTGTTCATGATGTCTAGTCTTCATGGTGTCTTGCTCATGGTGTGAGGCTTACGATGTTCGGCTCACGGTGTCTTGTCTTCACGGTGTCTTGCTCACGGTGTCAGGCTTACTGTGACTTGCTCACGATGTCTTTCTCACAGTGTCTTGATCACGGTGTCTGGCTTATGGTGTCTGGCTTACGGTGTCTGGCTCACGATGTCTTTCTCATGGTGTCTGGCTCACGGTGTCTTGCTCACGGTGTTTTATACTTAGGAAAATAAATGTATTCAGACATTAAACAGTAATATGTATGAAATGTATTGAGCTTAACCATTATAAAGCATGAGAGAACTTGAAATATAAATACACACGATTGGATATAATTTATAGGATTTAACAAGGTTGAATAAGATATGTGATCATTAATGAGATTTGTGATTATTAATAAGATTTGTGATCATTAAAACATGATTAATACATGAGGAGTCGAACAGTATATTTTTCCTTGCAAAAAAAATGACCACTGATCATTTGATGGATCAATGACAAAAAATACTTTCATTTCATGTGTCGCCATGATAAAGGGTTCCTCATTGTAATTAAATCTTTTAAAATCAACCAGTTTAAACCCATATTCATCATGTTTCACACCACTATTACTATCAACCCAATTACACTTAAAAACGGTGACTCGAAATTTAATATAATCAATTTCCCATATGTCTTCTAGAACTCCAAAATATGGCGTTGATGCAGAAATTGAGTTTTTATCTTTGGCACTCAAAAAATGCACTGCTTCAGCAACAACCATCACACCACTATTCTAAACAGTACTCTTATCATCCAAGTTTTTTTGTGTAAAATGTGTAGCCATTGATATCAAAACCAGACAATGTGATCACATTAAGAGATGGTCCCCCTACTAACCACTTCAATATTTCTGATGCAGATATATTTGAGTTGAATTTCTCTTTAAACCATGAAACAAATGTCTTCTTATGCTCAATCATCAACCAATTTTCATTTCTTTTTAGATATCGTAACTTTAATTCAGCAATATGTGAGTATATATATGATTGTACCTCATCTGTGTTGTTTAGAATGTATAAATGTGTCTACATCACTTCATAACGTGGAATGAACTTTACCCTTAAGCCTCGAACCCCTCTACCTTCACTATTAACTATCATATGTTGAGATATAGGGAGACCAATATGCTCTACCTCATACATATAATCAGTACAAAACTCAAAAAAATCTTATGATACATATTTTTGAACAATAGAGGCCTCTGGTCGATAAGGATTTTTAACATACCCCTTAAAAATTTTCATATATATTTCAAAAGGATAAATCCATCTTAAAAAAATAGGCCCACATATTCTTATCTCACCCACCAAGTAAATCAGCAGATGAACCATTATATCAAAAAATGTGGGTGGGAAATACATTTATAGTTGACAAAGAATAAGAGTTGCTTCATTCTCCAACACATCTAACAAATTTGGATCAATGACTTTGCTACAAATGGATTTGAAAAAACTACATAAGCTGATGATAGTCTTTCTGACAGCTATCGGCAATATACCACGCACGACTACTGGTAGAAGTTATTTCATCAACACATGGAAATCATGAGATTTCATACCTATTAATTTACAATCCTTCAATGACACCAAATTATTCACATTCTAATAAAAACCACTGGGTACTTTAATACCATGAAGACACTGACAAAAATTCATCTTTTCAATCTTGCTTAATGTGTGCAATATGGAGGTAAATATGTTCTGTTTCCTTTCATAGTGGGACCTAACTCCAAACGTATTTTCATTAATATCAAGTCCAATCTAGCATACAATCCAAATTTTTTATTTCCTTTTTATGTATAACAAAGTTCCAATAAAACTGTCACATATGTTTTTTTCAACATGCATAACATCAATGTTATGTTTTATCACAAAAAATTTCCAATAAGGTAGTTTGAAAAAAATAGACTGCTTTTTCCAAATATTTCTTTGAAGAGATGAACATATTTTCTTTCCAAATGTCGAATAAATATATTTCAACCTATCATAATATTCTTCAGCTAACAATGGTTGGGGGGGGAGGTTTTATTCTTGTAATCCGTTAAATTCTTTTTTCAATCTATGATAAGGATGATCAATTCTCAAAAATATTCAATTTACCATGTACATTGTCTTTATTCCATTCTGAAATTGATAATATGAAGTTTGTTCTTCAAAAATTGGACATGATTTATATCCCTTAACACTGTATTTAGATAAGTTTCCATATGTAGGAAAGTTGTTTATAGTGAACATTATGATAACACGCAAAAGAAAATACTATTTCTTGTATTCATTGAAAACTTTAACACCTTCCTCCCATAGTAGTTTCAAATCAACAATCAATGGTGAAAGATACACATCAATATCATTTCCCGGTTTTTTTGGTCCAGAAATAATCAAGCTCATCATAACATATTTCTTCTCCATACATAGATGTGGGGACAAGTTGTAAACTACCAGAAAAATAGGCCATGTACTATGTTGGCTACTGAGTCTCCGATATGGATTCATTCCATCAGTACACAATCCCATTCTGAGATTTCTAACTTCACTTCCAAAATCATGAAATTTTTTATCAAAACTCTTCCACTGTGGTGAATCGGCAGGGTGACGTAAGTTACCATTAGGGATGCGCTCATCTGAATGCCATCGTATCCTTTTTACATCAATTTAATTTCCAAATATACGCTTCAAATGATGAATTATTGGAAGGTACCAAATTGCTTTAGTAGGAGTTTTTATTCTGGTAATTAAAAATGAATCACAATTGAAATATCAGAATTGTATGCAAAAAATATTGGATGATATCATTAGAAAGTACAAAATTGATTTTTCATGATGTTAAATGACATCACCTGAGAATGAATCTAAGTTTACTTTCCCATCTATCTTATAGCGTGATGTCCCACATGTAAGACAACTTGATAAATATTCATTCTCTTTCCCATACAGTACACAATCATTAGGGAAAGCATGTATCTTTTTATACCCCAATCCCATTGGGCATAATATATTCTTCACCTCATAATTGGAATATAGAAGCCCATTGCCTTCTGGAAGTAGATCTTTTAAAAGCTCAAGAAAGTTGGAGAAACTTTTATCACTCCACCCATTTTTTTCTTTTAAGTTAAATAATCTCAAAACTGCTGATAACACTGTATATTTACTACAACCTGGGAATAATGGTTTCTCAGAATCTCCATACAATCATTCAAAAATTTCTATTTTTTTGATAATTTCAACACCTAAATCATGAATTAATTCTTCAATATGATCCTATGCCTTGTTATGAATATTTTCATCAACATTGGATGTTGAATTTTCTGTTCTTTCACCATGATAAATCCAATGTGTATAATAAAGGCTAAAACCATAACTAATGAGATGGTCCTTGATTTCTCTGGATTTTAACTTTCTTATATTTAAACACTTCACACATGGAAAAAAATCAAATCATTTTTTTGAATATTCCGTTTAGAAAATTTTTAGAATACATTAAATCCTTTTTCATATTCAATAGTGGTTCTTTGTAAATGTATCCAATTACAATCCATTCAATATCTGATATCACAAAAATAAAGGGTGAATATATTAAAACATATAATCATTTATATATATATATATATACAGATAAATTGTAAATAGAAACACATTTAATAAAAACTATTGGTAATCAGATAGAAAACATCAGATATGAAACACATTTACAAATAGTAGACATTTTATTTTAATATTATATACATGTGTTATATTGATATTATAATTAAATTATAATATTAATATTCTAAAATTTATTTGTTCATTTTACATATTGGTTGCATTATTTAGATGTTGCATGTATCAAAAGTATTGAAGATTGCATTAATTTAAAGGGTGAAAAATTAGTTATTATCAGTAATATGAAATAATAATTAGAGTAAATGTTCATATTATAAGTGAAATCAATCCTAATACTCCCAAAATTATGACAAATGAAACTAAATACATAACTAAATTGATATATCTTACAACACATTTGGGTGAGAGAATAATAGAATCATTTGAGGAATAATATGTGGTTGTGGATCCATCGCATGTTCTAATGAGTATATACGTAGATTATTTGGTTTTTGGTTTATTTTAGGTTGACCTGATTCAATCCCCCCAACCCCCACCCCTCTTCGGTGTATTTTCTCAATCCTTTGGGGATTAATATGTTAGATAAAAATATTATCATAACATTATTTAGTCAATTGGTCAAGATAAAAATAATGTCAGATAAAACAAATTCAACACATTGACTAATAAAATTGGTCAAGAACATTGACTAATATATTTATACATAATTTCAGATAAAAATAATTCAATTGGTTTTTGGTATAATTTATTCAAGAACATTGACTAATACATTTATACATAATGTTAGATAAAAATTCAAAACCTAAAATCATACAACTTCAATCCATATCTAGAACATTGACTAATCACTATTAGAGATGACTATTAACTATGTTCCAACACATTTTAAATAAACTATAAACTAATATTTGAAGCAAAATCTAAATTAATATTAAATTATTAATAATTAATCTTCAAAATTTTAAAAAAACTTACAAAATTCAGAGTAACTCAAAAATAGATCTCCAATCCGTTGATTATAACAAAGAAAAATGAAGATAAATAATAAATGAAAATCAAACCATCATTGAAAGTCACTCAAAATAGCATTAAGAATAACAAGTAATCTGTAGACAATCAAAGAAGACCATATAATGAAGAACGCAGACTGCAGATCATGAAAATGGAAGAAAATCATCAAAAATTGCGGTTAGAAATAACAAATAAGGCCTTAAAGTCCTCGTGAATTGAGAGGAGCCACTGTGGGTTTTGATTTCTAAGAACAATAAAGATGAGGGTTTCCTGATCCCATCAAATTTTAAATGACTTTCGGCATCGGTTTTTCCAAAAATCGATGCCGAAATTTTAAAAAAACATTTTTGCATCGGTTTTGGAAAAAATCGACGCAGAAAATATATATATATTTTTAATTTAGGCATAGGTTTTTTCAAAAACCGACGCCTAAAGTCTCCGAGGTTTTTATTTTCGGCGACGTTTTTGTGGAAAACTGATGCCGAAAATAAAACATATGGCATCGATTTTCCTGAAAACCGATGCAGAAAACTTTTTTTTTACTTTTGGCATTGGTTCATTTTAAAACCGATGCCAAAAACCAATGAATTCTGGTTTTTTGGTGTCGGCTTTTAGTAAAACTAACGCAAAAAACCCCTCATTAAAATTTTTGGCATCGGTTTATAAAAAACCAACGTTAATAATTCGACATTAAACCCCATATTTCTACTAGTGGTTTATTGTGAAAATTAAATTGCGAATGAATACCCCATTATCGACATTTTTTCTTACAAGATGTGATGGCCATGCGATGAATGTTCCTAGAGCTTGTTTGACCATATGAATATTTGCATCATCAATTGGAATAGGTAGCTCAATGCACAGCTCTAGGGCTACAGTAATTGACACTCTAACATGATCTGTTAGAAGTGGTTTGTTGGGCAACATGTTGTTATAGATATTGAACACTATATCCCTCGCTACAAGGCAATGGGTGGACATTGATAGATATAAATAACTCTCATTTTCACCCTGAATAATATCAATACAAGAAATATATTAGTGTCTAGTGTTTATCTGATTCACATTTCATTGAAACAATTATTATAAAATTTATAACCTCAATTAAAAAATGTTTTTTAGGGGAATGGATCACCTAAAAACTGGTGGGGGTGGGGTGGGATCTTCACGCACGGGTTGTTCTTGAGTTTTTTATTTTCTTTTCCTCCCCCCCCCCATCAAACTTTTTATCAGTTCTCTTTGGTATTGTTATTCTTCTTGAAACACAACTAATTTTTCTCTCATCTTTTTCATTTTTTCAGTTTTATCCTACGCTTATTTTTTTCTCAAAATATGTTCGGGGTGTCACACCAAAACCTGTACCTCTGATGCGGCCATACTTTTCTTGATGCTTCAAGTCCACTAAAAGTATTTCTATATCCAGTGTGGGTGTTTTTGATTCCTATGACTATGTCAGATAGAAAATGTTGGAAAATAAGTAATTATTGTTATGTAATAGAGATTTAAAGACTTTTTTTATTATGCCATACTTACACATGTTTCCCACACTTTTTGTGTGTTTTCATCTATTAGTTTTCCATACTTAGTTACACACACATCCTTCCATAGAATGTGGCGTGGGATGGAAGTGGATATGGATTTTAACTCTTCAAGCTTCATATAAAAAAAAGAACATAGTTATTTTGTTTTTTATTTCACATAAAAGTATTATAGTAGATTTAAAATATGTACTAAATTTTTTTCAAGTGATGTGTACCCATCCTTTCTTTATGATATGGGTATGCTGGTTTTGATTCCCATTGTTTATTTTCAGTACTCAGTTTCTATTTCATAAATAAAACATTATCAATCAAAGTGATTAATACACGTACCATAAAACAACGTATTACCAGACACAATGTACCTAAAAATACTGCTTCCTACGACACCCAGTAAATGCATCCCATAATGCTTGGGTTATCAAGTGTGCATAAATAAGAGGTGGGTGTAGTTTTATTTTCCATTTGAAATCTTGAAGATGATATTTTGTTTAAAGTGTGTGAAAATCCCTATGAATCCTTCCATCAACCCTTAATATATAGTCTTTGTGCGAGTCATCTACTATAAATGCACTCTGAAAGATATAATGAAGTTTAAGTCAATGTTTCATTATTTAATTTTTAGTAAATTAAAAAAGTAATATCATAATGTCACTGTAATATCTCCCCACATCAATGTCTTAATCTCATCCACAACATGGTGCCATGAAGTTACATCAATCGTCATGCATTTCCGAGTGACAATTCCAATGTAACTACTAAACATGGCCTTGTTGGGGTTAAAATTTTGGCCCCTCTTATTCTATCCAATCTCAAATTTTATTCCTTTCTCTTTAGCCTTAATGATTTTTTCTAATACCGTCAAACTACGATGCTCCTATTTTTTCTACATCACCAGGGTTTCGTCACCTTTCATTTCCTTGGATCCACCATCATCTGCAAAAGTGGTTTAACATTTAATTTAGATAACATAAAAGAAGCAATAAACAGATATTAACATAAGGAAACAAGTTGGGAAACCTGTTGTTCATCTGCACTGTGAGCAGCAGCATGTTGAGAAACCTGTTGTAATTGGGGATTGGGAGCATCATCACGTGTAGAAGTCATTAACTGAAAAATTGGTTTAAAATTTAATTTAGATAACATAAAATCAATAGTGAACTTATATTCACGTAAAGTAACATGATGTATATTAGAAAAAAAATAACCTGATTATTGAACTATTTTTTTAAATGTTAAAGGGATTTGACCCCTCTATCGACTATCCAAATACCTTCATTATGGTCTCCTATAACATAAAAAATGTCATCTACACTGGGACTACTACAAAATTATTGTGAAGTCCCAATGAAAGGGTCATCCTCCGTTGAATTTTCATCTAACTCTTTAGTGGTTTTGGTTGATAACAGAACAATTGACTTGTTTTGGTTTGTAGGATCTAGAACATAAAATACTTGTACTGCCTATGATGCCATTATAAATGGTTTATATTTGTACCGTTCCTTACTGAAATAAACTTTCAAAAATCCCAACTCATCTATTTTAATATCACTTCTGTGATGAACCCACTTTCATTGAAAAATTGGCACTTGCAATGTCATATAATCCAACTCTCATATTTTTTTGATGATGCCAAAAGATAACATATTCGCTTAAATTGGATTTCTTTTCTTAGCTCCAGAAACATGAATTGATTCAGGCACAAGTGTAACTCCACTATTCTATCTGGTACTATCTTCATCATGTTCATTAGTATAGAATGTATAACCATTAATTACATAAGCATTATAATATAATACATACACACTTGGTCCTCCGGTTAGCCATCGAAGTGGTTCTGAAATTGAGTCTGGATTTTAATTTGAATCCTTAAAAATATAGTCCTAAAACCATCCTATAAACTATTGATTATGTTTATTTGATATCTATTTTTAATCCTTTTATGTATTCGAATGGCTAATAATTTCTTTTTGGGTTTCAACATATGGGTCAAGTCCAAAATATTTTGAAAAACATAAAGGTGGGACTACTCCTAATCTGTAATATTGATTGTGATAACCTCTTTTCAAGAAATTCCTTCAACCACAAGTTTCCTAGTGTGATGAGATTTTTTTAGACCAATGATTTACACACCGGATAGGTATTTAGTATAAAATTCAATGGCTTCCTCAATAATATATCACTCCGCAATAAAACCCTCTAGCCGACTTCGATTTTTGACATACCCTTTCAAAATCTTCATATACCGTTAAATGGGGTACATACATCTATAGTGCACAAGACCACATAGCTGAATCTATCTCACAAATTTAACCATCAAATGAACCATCATATCAAGTAATTTA
This sequence comes from Viscum album, assembly GCA_963277665.1. Taxonomy (NCBI): domain Eukaryota; kingdom Viridiplantae; phylum Streptophyta; class Magnoliopsida; order Santalales; family Viscaceae; genus Viscum; species Viscum album. The sequence goes on from OY728125.1 coordinate 20,341,386, forward strand.
GGCGGGAAAAACATTTCCAATTCACATAATATGATGACAATTTCTCTTTCCATAGTCGGAAATTTCGCCGGGTCTATTACTTTTCTACATATAGATTTGAAGAAGAAACATAGCTTTGTAAATGTATGATATAAATTCTTGGGAAAAAGTAAAAGTAAACCTATAGGAATTAGATCTTGCATCAAAACATGGCAGTCATGTGATTTCAGACCTTTTAACTTTAAATCATGCATTGACACGATGTTCTTGATATTTGATGAATACACCTATGAAACCTTTACATCATTCAAGAAGTTGCAAAAGTGATATCTCTCCTACCTAGAAAGAGTGTAAGTAGGAGGAGGAAGAAATGTTTGTTTTTCACCCTTCACTAGTGCAAACTCTTATCATATTCCCATGTCAACCATGTCCAACCTAGGCTTAATTATATCCTTTGTTTTGTTGGGTGCATTTAGAAACGTGTCAATGACACTATCACATACATTTTTTTAAACATGAATAGCATTAAGAAATTTTTTTACATACAAAAAATTCTAGTATGGTAATTAAAAAAATAGATTTCTTTTTCCAACCAGTTTTTGTTAGGTTTTTTGAAAATGGTTTACCAAAATAAGTGTCCACATATTTAAATTTCTCAAATAGTTGATCACCTGTTAGTGGAGATGGTGGTGTACATTCTTATGAACATCCATCGAATGATGTTGTCCAAGATCAGAACTTATGTTGTTAGGTAGAAATCTATGATGTCCTAGAAACATAGTTTTCGATGAGTGTTTCAACCTAATTGATTGTGTACCTTGTTCAAAGACTGGATACCCAAGAGTTCATTTAATTGTATATCCTGAAAAATTTCCATAAGTTCGAAATTCATTTATCATCCCACACAACATGGCTCTCAACATGAAATCTTCATTTCTGTAAGCATCATACATCATAACACCTGAATCCCATAATAATTTAAAATCTTTGATCAATGGATCCAAATAAACATCAATATCATTACCTAGTTATTGTGGTCTTGATATAAGCATAGATAACATGATGTGTTTTCGTTTCATGCATAACCACAGTGGAAAGTTATAATGTACCAACATAACAGGCCATGTATTGTGAGTGCTACTTTGAAAACCAAAAGGATTCACTCCATCTTTAGATAACGCAAGATGAAGGTTTCTAGGCTCATTTCCAAAGGCAGGATACTCATGATCAATTATATTTCACTGAGGTGAGTCTGTTGGATGCTGTAGTTTTTCATCTTTATTTATTCAATCTTCATGCCATGTCAATTTCTCTGTAGTCTCCTCACTTCCATATATCCTTCTAAACCTTGGAATGATTGGAAATTACCCTGCAACTTTTGTAGGACCAGATCCATCTTTCTTATATCAAGAAGAACCACACTCTGGGTATTATCTAAGTGATTTGTGGTCCTTATGAAATAGTATACAGTCATTCAAGAAAGGGTGTATTCTTTCAGAGATCATACAAATCGAGCGTGTCTTTTATTTGATGTTGTATGTTTGGATCAGGATCTCATTATCTTTTTGGAGCATGTCATTCAAGAGATTAAGTAATTCTGTAAAACTGGCGTCACTCCATTTTCTGCTTGATTTCAAATTATACAGCTTCAATATGGATGAAAATTCTGTATATTTAGTGAAACCATCATACAATGGTGTCTTTGAACAACTCTTTAACTGTTCAAACAATTTGGGGCAATCACAAAGTTCATCTTAAACTGTCATTGTCATTTTCTTAATACGATCTTCACCATCATGCACGTCTGTAACCATGTCCTTGATATAGTCTTCTTCATTGTCCACACTTGTAATCATATCAAATGATCCATAAAATGTAGTGTTCTCCCAGTCACTAGCTACATCTCCTTTTCCCCATGTTTATTCCAACATTTATAACTTCAATTTATTCCATGATAGATCAAGTGTTCTTCTAACTCCTCCGGATTAACTTTTCTTGAATAACAACAATGTAAACACAAAAAAAGGATTTGAGAAGGATTATAAGCATAATATTTTGCAAACTTGATGAACTCTTTCACTGCATCTTCATACTCTTTTGTTAGATGGTTGACATCCATCCATTATTTATTCATATCCATCCTATTTAATTTGGTGACATTAATATTTAAATAAATAAATACAAAAAATGTTAATATAAAAATTAACCATGGCTAAAAAATTTATAGACTTTAGATCTCCTTTGAAAACTATTTATAAAATCATAGTTGAAATCCCATTAAAAAATCAACCATTTACAAAAAATCCTCTTTAAAATAACAAAACCCTTTTTAAAATAAACCAATTAGTTCCAAACATCCTTTCTCAAAGCCCCAATTCTTTTTTAAACCATTTTAAGGAAATTTAACACCAAAAAGGGTATTTTGAACACATATAATTCTTTAAGAAATATTTCAAAACACTTGAATCATTTTAAAAGTGAACCCCTAACAAAATAACTAGATGTCATTTTCACTTCCACCAGTCTATCCAATGTAAATCATTGATGGTCGAACACCTTATATGTCTCATGACACCCACTATCTAGCTCTGATCATTAGTTTTCGGTGTTCCTCCCATCAACCTTATGGACTGGCCAACCCATCACTAGTTGGTGAACTTCTTTTCTGGTGTTCCAACCCCCTCCCCCCACTGGCTACTAAAAACCACATTCACATTTAAATTTATGATTAGATATTAACACCATCACACTCTCCCATGAACATAGTAACTTTCTAACTTATTAACATGTATTATTATGAGTAGAGATTAACACAATCACACTCACCCTTTTTGAACCTATAGACTTACTAAACTATTCACATAACATTTATATATCATGATATATAATCTTTTACCCAATGAATTGGTGTAAAATATAGGTACTACCCATCTCATAATACATAAATTTGTTTTCCACTTGAAAATAAAACATTCATTATCTCATAAATAACTCATATGAACTGGAAAAAAATAAATTCACAATGAATAAGGGAACCATGTGATCAAGGAACAATATAATAATAAGTAAAACCAATATTAACAGTTACACTAATAAAACAAGAATAAGGGGGATGTAATCAATATAATAATTTAATCCTCTATATAGAACCACCGATCAAGGAACAAAATTCCATAGAATATACCCTAGGTACTAGTGTGTGATGATCCAAAACGGTACTATAACTACATAGACCAACATTTGATATATGTTTCATCCAATAATAACACAATCCTGTTAAGTCAAAAGTCTTCTTTTGGCTTTTACATCATGTTTTGGAAATCACAAATATATTCTATGTCATGTTTTGGAAATCTCAAATGTATTATATCATATGTTTGTAAATAACAAATTGTCTTTTATCATGTTTATCGTATCGTACGATGTTGATCGTACTGACCAAAACGTATTGTACTGACTCTGTCAAACGTATCGTACTGACTCTGTCAAACGTATCGTACTGACTCTGTCAATCGTATCGTACTGACTTTGCTATTCAGATGATCATTATTTGTTTTGGTACTTTGTCAAAAACTCTCTCTGCATATGAATCGTACTCATGTTTTACATTTCTATATATCTCTTATCCTAACAAAACGATGTCGTTGAGTTAGTTATATACTAATCAAAACGATGTCGTGCTTTCTGTTTCAATATGACCGTTGGAGGCAATATGACCGTTGGAACCCGAGGTCTATAAATAGGAGGTCATTTGAAGCTGAGAATACACTGATGAACGAAGAGAACGACTGTGAACTACGAAGATTCTAGAGAGAGACACTGTGACTTCTCTCATCAGCCTTGTGCGTCCGATCATCGTATCGAGGGCTTTCAAGTAATTGAAAGACAGAGGTGCCGATTACCTACAAAATCGAGGGCTGCCGGGGATAGGCAGACAGACGTGCCGATCATCGTATCGAGGGCTGCCGGGGATAGGCAGACAGACGTGCCGATCATCGTATCGAGGGCTGCCGGGGATAGGCAGACAGACGTGCCGATCATCGTATCGAGGGCTCACCAAGGTGTTTGTGAGACAGAACTTTTATCCTAGATGAAAGGATAACCCTTCTCTTTGGGTTAAAAGAATTGTATTACTTTTACATTTCCGCTGTTGTATTAGAAAGGGATTTGTATTGTTTCCTTTCTTCTTTACTTATTCAATTGTAATTGTTTCAATTACAATCATTCCATTACATATTGTATTGATTGGTTCTATACGCTTTAAGGTAGAACCATTCATATCTGTATTACTCTGATTATTGTGTTCACCTTGAATACAATAGTTTTGCTTTACAATAGTATTACAATACATCATACCTTTTACATTCAATACAATTGTGGGTGTTTGTATTTGTATTAGTTTAAGTTCATTTAAACTAATCTCTGTTACTAAAACTCAAAGGTTTTTAAACCTACAATTCACCCCCCCTCTTGTATTGTTCCATCTAATAGACTTTCATATCGACTATTCGATCCAACAATTGGTATCAGAGGAGGTTTTCCACTGATTTGTTTTATTAGCTTTATTTCTTATTACTTTCTTAAATACTTACTACACTAACGTGTGGAGTGGAAAAGTTGTTTTTGTTATATTAGATGGCAGGAATGAATATCGGATCAATAGATAATCTGAATCCTTCTAGACCACCAATCTTTGATGGGAATGATTATGAGTATTGGAGAGATCGTATGAAGACTTTCGTCATCAATACTGGTGTAGACAATTTTATTATGCTTACTGGGGGTTACAAAATTCCTGACAAAGAAGTTAGTACTTTCACCAACCAAGAGAAGCAAGAATATCAACTGAATTACAAGGTACGCAATACTTTATTATGCTCTATGACCAGGAATATATATAGTCAGATATCTTCATGTGAAGCAGCCAACTGTATTTGGAAGAAATTAGAAGTCACTCATTTTGGTACATCCAAGGTTATAGAAACAAGGAGAGCAATGCTTCGAGCAGAGTATCATGGATTTGTTTTTCCTTATGAAGAGCCAGTATGTAAAGTGCAACAAAGGTTTATGACAATTGTCAACAGCTTACAATCTATGGGAGAAAAAGGTCTTGATGATGAATCTCTTGTTGATAAGATTATAGACATTATGCCAAATGAATGGGAGTCGAAAAGAACAGCCATTGATGAAAATAGAAAAGTTTCCCAGATTACTCTTGATGAACTCTTTGGAACTCTTCTACAGTACGAGACAAGAATGAAAAGAGATGCTGATTTCAATAAGAAGAAGAATGGGAATGGAAGTGTAGCTTTTGCATCTAAAGCTAAAACACCTGAAAGGGTTACAAGGTCTAAATCCAAGAAAGTTGTTGTTTCTGATTCAATTGATTGTAATCTTTCATACAATGAGTTAGCTAATCTTGCTCGAAGGATGAACAAGATTGTGGGAAAGAAAGATTTTCAATATAGATTCAAAAAGAAAGACAGGAAAGATAGGAAAGATTCAGAGGTAACTTGTTATGAATGCAAGAAAGCAGGACATATAAGGCCTGATTGTCCTTTACTGAAGAGGAAAGATAGAAAAGAGAAACACTCTGAAAGAAACAAGAAAAGGTTTTATAAGACAAAGAAAGTCTTAAAAGCAAATGATACGTGGAGTGCAAGTGGTAGTGATTCCTCAGATGATTCTTCAGAATATGAGATGTCAGGACAAAGGAATATTGGACTTCTAGCCAGACTACCAATTGAAGATCATTGTCTCATGGCTAAGGTACATAATGCTGAAGCTGTTACAAATGTCTCTTTAAATGCAAATTATGTTGATAATAGATATTATGAATCTTCAAATGATGAACCCTCATCATCAGAAGATGATACATTACCTTCTTTTGAAGAAGTCTCTAGATTTGCTAAGTTACTTGAAAATGAAAATTCTAGACTCAAAAAGAGATTTGAAAAAGCAAATTCTAGAATTTCTATTTTGACTAAAGAAGTATCAGATCTTTCTAAAGATCTTGATGGGAAAACTTCTGATTTTGAAAGTATTTTGAAAACCCTTGAGAAAGTCAAATCTGAAAAAGATAAACTTTCTAAGGATCTTGAAACTGCTATTTCAAAGAAAAAATTTTTAGAGTCTAACTCTAGTTCTAATTCAAATGTTTTAGAAAACAAGAATTTGGTTTTAAAACTAAAGTCAGATATTTTATCCTTGAAAAAGTGCTTGTCTAACTTTACTCATGAAAAAGAAAACTTTGATAGGATGTACTCTCAAATAAGACCTTTGAGAAATCGTTCTGGTCTTGGTTATACTTATTCCAAACCTGTTTTTAGTAATAACTATTTTGTTCCTCAAAAAACCATTTTCTGTTCCAAGTGTCAATGTGGTGGACATTGGAGAAGAGATTGTTCTCTTAACAAAACTCAATCCTTAGGATTTCATAAAGCTCATTTTGCAAAACAAATGTGGATTCCTAAAATTCTTTTATCTAACCCTTCTGGATCCAAACAAGTTTGGATTCCGAAAATCTAATTGTTTCTTTTTCAGGAAAACGAGAAGTGTATCAATAAGAACATTTGGTACATGGATAGTGGTTGTTCTCGACATATGACTGGAAACAAAGATTTCTTTGAAAAGGTTATCAAAACAAAAGGTGGAAAAGTTACCTTCGGAGATAATGCTCAAGGAAAGATTGTTGGTATAGGTAATATCGTTTTTCTTGGAAAAGTTCTTATTTCAAATGTTTTATTTGTAAAAGGTCTTAGGCACAATCTCATCAGCATAAGTCAATTATGTGATGAAGGTTACCTTGTGAATTTTAGAAATGATAAGTGTCTAGTTCACAATTCCAAGGATGAATTCATTCTATCTGCCCATAGGCAAGAGAATGTTTACACTATTAACTTAGAAGACCTTAGGAACCAAAACTTACCTTGTTTAAGTGTAATAGAAGACCAATCGTGGCTATGGCATAGGAGATTAGGACACTGTAATTTGAGAAACCTAAGAAAACTCTCAAAGAAAGGACTTGTAAAAGGGCTACCGGATCTTAGATATGATTCTTCAAAAGTCTGTGATCCTTGTCAATTTGGCAAGCAACATAAAACTAGCTTTAAACCAATTAATGAAGTTTCAACTTCTAATGCATTACAGCTTGTGCATATGGATCTGTTTGGTCCTTCACAATCTGGAAGCATTGGAGGCAAATACTATGTATTTGTTTTAGTTGATGACTTTACTAGATTTACATGGGTCTACTTTCTCACAAAGAAATCTGAAGCCTTTTCCTATTTCAAAACTTTTAGAGGCCAAGTTAAAAATGAGAAAAACCTACCATTGATAACTATTCATAGTGATCATGGTGGTGAATTTCAAAACTCAGATTTTGAAACTTTTTGTAGTAAGAAAGGTATTACTCACAATTTCTCAGCACCAAGAACTCCTCAGCAAAATGGTGTTGTTGAAAGAAGAAATCGTATTCTTCAGGAAATGACTCGAACCATGTTGAGTGAATACTCAATTGCTAAGCACTTTTGGGCTGAAGCTGTAAGTACTGCCTGTTATACTATAAATCGTGTTTTAACTAGACCATTTCTTAATAAAACTCCTTACGAGTTATGGACTGGCCGAAAACCTAAAGTTTCTTACTTCAAAGTTTTTGGATGCAAAGTATTCATTCTGAATACAAAAGAAAATTTACACAAATTTGCACCAAAATCTGATGAAGGAATCTTTCTAGGCTATTCCACAACCTCTAAGGCTTATAGAGTTTTCAATAAAAACACTTGTACTGTTGAAGAAACAGTACATGTAAAATTTGATGAAACTAACCCTTTTGTTTTCAACCAACCCAATCCTACATCCTCGGATGTGTTTTCCAAAAATTTTTATCAACCTATATTAGAAGAACATTCTGATAAGGAAAATGTTCAAGAAAGTGTTCCTGAAACATTTACCACAGAAGATTTTCTACCATATGTTGATGAACAGGTTTTACAAAACCCAAATCAATTGTTTCTTAGGAATCATCCCAGTGTTAATATCATTGGTGATATAAATCAACCTGTAAGGACCAGAAATTCCTTAAGAAATGAAATAGAACATCTTGCTTTTCTTTCCCAATTTGAACCTAAGAGTCCAAGTGAGGCCTTAGGTGATGATGATTGGATCAAAGCAATGCAGGATGAACTAAATGAATTTGAAAGGAATCAAGTCTGGACTTTAGTTGAAAGACCTAAAGAAACAACTGTAATTAGTGTAAAATGGGTTTTCAGAAACAAGTGTGATGAAAATGGAATCATTGTAAGAAATAAAGCAAGACTTGTTGCTAAAGGCTATAATCAACAAGAGGGAATAGACTATGAAGAAACATATGCTCCTGTAGCTAGACTTGAATCTATTCGCATTCTATTAGCCTTCGCAACATATTTCAATTTCAAACTATTTCAAATGGATGTCAAATGTGCTTTTTTAAATGGTTTTGTTCAAGAAGAAGTTTTTGTCGAACAACCTCCTGGTTTTCAAGACCCGAAACATCCTGATCATGTTTTTAAACTTACCAAGGCTCTATATGGTCTTAAACAAGCTCCTAGAGCATGGTATGATAGACTTACAGGATTCCTTTTACAAAACAATTATAGAAAAGGTACAGCAGATCCAACTCTTTTTATCAAAATGGAAAACAAAAATGTTTTGGTTGTCCAAATTTATGTTGATGACATCATATTTGGATCAACTCAGAAATCTTTAACCGATTCTTTTGCAAATTTAATGAAATCTGAGTTTGAAATGAGTATGATGGGTGAGTTAACATTCTTTCTAGGTTTTCAAATATCTCAAAAACCAGAAGGAACTTATATATCTCAACATAAGTATATTAAAGACTTACTCAAAAAGTATGGATTTGACAAAACTAAAAGTATTAGCACCCCAATTGGTACCTCAAATACTCTTGATCTTGATGAAACTGGGAAACCAGTAGATCAAACAATTTTTAGAGGTATGATAGGGAGTTTGCTATACTTGACAGCTAGTCGACCCGACTTGATGTTTTCTGTATGCTTATGTGCAAGATATCAATCTAATCCAAAAGAGTCTCACTTAAAAGCCGTAAAGAGAATCTTTCAGTATTTAAAAGACACTATGGATTTAGGACTTTTCTACTCTTCTGGAAATGATTTTGTTTTAAAAAGTTTTTCAGATGCTGACTTTGGTGGTTGTAGAATGGATAGAAAAAGTACATCTGGAACATGTCATTTCTTAGGAGATTCTTTGGTTTCTTGGTCTTGCAAGAAACAACACTCAGTAGCACTCTCCACTGCTGAAGCTGAATATGTAGCAGCTGGAAGTTGCTGTGCTCAAGTATTGTGGATGCAGCACACACTCACTGACTATGGTTTGAGTTTCTCCAAAACTCAAATTCTGTGTGATAATACAAGTGCCATAGCTCTTATTAAAAACTCAGCACATCACTCTCGTGCAAAACACATAGATGTTAGGCATCACTTTCTTAGGGATCACACACAAAAAGGAGATATTGTTTTACAATTCATCGGAACGCAAGAACAACTTGCTGATATTTTTACAAAACCTTTACCTTCCGATAGATTTGAATTTATAAAACAGAAGCTAGGAATGATTACATTAAAATAATCATTCATATCTACTTCCTGTTTTACATCTCTCCTAATAGTAAGAAACTCCTCGTAGAAAGGGGGAGGACATTTCTTTAGGTCTTTATGTTTCTGATCTTTAAATATTTACTCTCTTTATATATGTTTCTTTCTGTTTATCGTATTGACAGTTTTATCGTTTCTTTTTAAGTTTTCCTGTTTATCGTATTGACCATTTCAGTTTTTCTGTTTATCGTATTGAAATTCTTTTCCATCGTACCATTCAATAGTTTTTGAATCGACCGATGATAGTATTCAAATTCTTTTCCATCGTACCATTCAATAGTTTTTGAATCGACCGATGATAGTATTCAAATTCTTTTCCATCGTACCATTCAATAGTTTTTGAATCGACCGATGATAGTATTCAAATTCTTTTCCATCGTACCATTCAATAGTTTTTGAATCGACCGATGATAGTATTCAAATTCTTTTCCATCGTACCATTCAATAGTTTTTGAATCGACCGATGATAGTATTCAAATTCTTTTCCATCGTATCATTCGATTTTTTTTTGTATCGACCGATGATAGTATTGAGATTGTTTTCCATCGTACTGTCGGTTAATGGTAACAACTATTTTCCATCGTACGGTCCGATCATAGTAATGACTTTGTTTTCCATCGGCATCATGTTTTTTTTTCTTCTTACGATTGTGTTTATTTTTGATTCATACCAAAACCAGCAGTCACCTTATGTTCTCCGACAGGTTTCTTTTCATTTTTTTTATTTTATTTTCTTTCTTTGTTTTAATCCTAACCATTGATCTGCTATTATCTAATCCTGACCGTAGAAGATCAACAGTCATCTATTTATTGCCTATAAATACCCCCCCTCCCCTCCCCAAACCCACATTGATTGTCCAGGTTTTGAGGCGAAGCTCTGCTCCCCCAGCTATAAACAATCGTACGATCTTCTCAATCGGCATCATCTTTATGTCTCAATCCTCTGCCAACACTCCCGCTGAAATGTCTTCAAAGACCTTTACAGAGAAAGACTTTCACAGAGAAAGGTTAGTATCCAGAGAATTTTTCGATATGTACGATTCTACAATCAAGAGGATTATTTTGTTTCAAGGATGGGAACATCTCTGTGTGGAAAAGCCTGATATTCAAGATCCAGTTCTTTTTGATGAAGTTTGTCAGTTTTACAAAACCGTGTCTTTCGACAAAGATATGACTATAAACTTTGCTGTGTACGATCGAAAATTATCCATGTCTGTGAAACAAGCGGCACACTTTCTGAATGTTTCTATAGAAGGGGATTCATTCTGTCCATCTCACAAACTACCAGAGGAAGTTGGTACGTTCAATAGAGAAAGTGCTGAAAAATCTTTGTTTGTTGTTAAAGAGGGAAAGAGGAAAGTTTATCATCTTTCACCAGACAATCGGTTTGTCACTTTATGGATGAAAGGTTTTCTTGTCCCAAGGAAAGGGGATAGAGAAACTCTTAAAGTTTCTGATGTCTTTATGCTCGATTATCTTGTGAATATGAGGAAAGTAAATCTCATGGGATATATCTTTGAAACCATCAAGAATGTCAATAAAGGAGGGATTAAATCCCAAATAATAATGTATCCAGCCATCCTTACGAAATTCATTCTTGAGAGTATGAAGTTTTGTAACATTCCTTTGAAAGGAGAACCTATGGATTTGTCGCCGTCTTTGATTAATAAGAGTACGATGAAAAAGCTGAATGTTTGTTTTGATTCAAATTCAAAACTTTTTGTCAGAGATGTAGAAGCTGAATTGCCTGAAAATCAATCGGCACCTATGCCAGCCAAGGACAATCAATCCGCCGGTGTTACTCGAAAGTCTGATCCGCAGACTAGTTCAAAGCCAAAGAAGAAGCCGAGGTACAGTAAAGAAGTTGTTGCAAAGTGGAGAAAGGACAAGGAACAGAGAAAAGAGGGTGATCCAAAGTTTGGACTTGACCCTGCTGAGGCCTTTGCAGAAAGAATAAGGGTAGAAGAAACCTTTCAAGCTGAAAAGAAAAAGAAGACTCTTTTGAAAAGAAAGGCTCAGGACTTTGATATCTCTAAAGTCTTGAAAGCAGTTGAAGATGCTAGTGCTCAACTAACTGTGGAAGTGCACCAAGAGCCCATCGTACAGAGTCTGCCTGAGAAAGAAAAAGGAAAACAAGTGATAGAAGAAGTGGAAGTAGAAGAAGGAGATTTTCTTTTAGAATTTCTTCAAAGTTCAAAGAAAAGTAGAGAGGAATCGCTTCAAAAGCTGAGCGAAGGTGTTCAACAAACTCCTCATGCCGATCAGGAAAGATCTCCGGACAGGATGTCATCTCAAGAAAAGAAAGATGCTCAATCTTCTCAGTCTGATAAAGTAGTTGTCATTAGTGACAAAGTGGAAGATGAAAGAAAACAGAAAGAAAAAGCGAAAGGGAAACAGCCAGTTTTTGATTCAAGCAGATCGTATGAACTAGCATCGTACGATGAAGATACTGATTCAGAGCATACAATCTCTCTCAAGAAGAGTGATTACATTGTTCATGTTTTGAGAAGGGTGGAGAAAAACATTCCTTATTTCCCGAGGCTGGAAGGGAAGATTGATTTCATTACTGAAAATCAAAGGAAAAAGTTTGGCTCTGTAAAAGAATTGAGGAAGAAAGTTTTGTCTGTAGAAGCCGATCTGAAAGTTCTTTCGGAAAGCTCAGTTGCTCATAAGAAGGCTTGCAATAAGATGACCAAGTGGTCATACAAAACTGAAAGCTCAATCAATGATCATGAATTAGCTATTGAAGATATAAGGAGGTTATCAAATGAGCCAGCAATTGCTTTCAACAAGCTTGATAAAGAAACGGTTGAAAGGCTGAACCTTTTGTCTTCTCAAAGAACCGATGTTCCTTCAGTAAAAGACTTGCAAGATAGGATGAATGCTTTCCAATCTGAATTCTCGAAGGTTTCATCTTTCAAAGATGAAATGGTTTTACTGAAGAATCAAAATTCTGAGTTGTCCAAGGATAACAAGACTCTGCAAAACAGAATTGATACTCTTGAAGAAGTAATCAGAGTACAGGAGGAAACCATCAGAAATCAAGATCAGATTTTTGCGGATCAACAAGAGCTTCTCAAAACTCAGGGTGAATCAATTTCTGAAGACAAGAAGGAGATCAAGAAGATGAAAGCTGTGCTTCATGAGCTTATAAAGAAAGAGAAGGAAAGAGAAAACAAATGATTGTTGTATTTGTTTCTTTTGAAACTTGTTTGTTTTGTAATAACTCTTATAATCCTTTCTCTTTTATCCATTGTCTTGTATTATTTCACTAACTCTTCCAGACAATTCGAGATTCCTCCTTTCTTTTTGTAAATCACAAAGGGGGAGAATATTTACAAAGCAAAGATTGTTTTACAAAGGGGGAGAATGCATTACAATACTCAAGGAAAATCTATGAATACAATCCTTAGGAAAGACAATACCTAAGGGGGAGTTAGTTGTATTCAATTTCTTATTCAGAAGAGTTTTCAATAACTCAGGGGGAGATAAGTATTTCTTGTTTCATTTACTTTGTATGTTTGTGCTTTCCAAAAAGGGGGATATTGTTAAGTCAAAAGTCTTCTTTTGGCTTTTACATCATGTTTTGGAAATCACAAATATATTCTATGTCATGTTTTGGAAATCTCAAATGTATTCTATCATATGTTTGTAAATAACAAATTGTCTTTTATCATGTTTATCGTATCGTACGATGTTGATCGTACTGACCAAAACGTATTGTACTGACTCTGTCAAACGTATCGTACTGACTCTGTCAAACGTATCGTACTGACTCTGTCAATCGTATCGTACTGACTTTGCTATTCAGATGATCATTATTTGTTTTGGTACTTTGTCAAAAACTCTCTCTGCATATGAATCGTACTCATGTTTTACATTTCTATATATCTCTTATCCTAAAAAAACGATGTCGTTGAGTTAGTTATATACTAATCAAAACGATGTCGTGCTTTCTGTTTCAATATGACCGTTGGAGGCAATATGACCGTTGGAACCCGAGGTCTATAAATAGGAGGTCATTTGAAGCTGAGAATACACTGATGAACGAAGAGAACGACTGTGAACTACGAAGATTCTAGAGAGAGACACTGTGACTTCTCTCATCAGCCTTGTGTGTCCGATCATCGTATCGAGGGCTTTCAAGTAATTGAAAGACAGAGGTGCCGATTACCTGCAAAATCGAGGGCTGCCGGGGATAGGCAGACAGACGTGCCGATCATCGTATCGAGGGCTGCCGGGGATAGGCAGACAGACGTGCCGATCATCGTATCGAGGGCTGCCGGGGATAGGCAGACAGACGTGCCGATCATCGTATCGAGGGCTCACCAAGGTGTTTGTGAGACAGACCTTTTATCCTAGGTGAAAGGATAACCCTTCTCTTTTGGTTAAAATAATTGTATTACTTTTACATTTCCGCTGTTGTATTAGAAAGGGATTTGTATTGTTTCCTTTCTTCTTTACTTATTCAATTGTAATTGTTTCAATTACAATCATTCCATTACATATTGTATTGATTGGTTCTATACGATTTAAGGTAGAACCATTCATATCTGTATTACTCTGATTATTGTGTTCACCTTGAATACAATTGTTTTGCTTTACAATAGTATTACAATACATCATACCTTTTACATTCAATACAATTGTGGGTGTTTGTATTTGTATTAGTTTAAGTTCATTTAAACTAATCTCTGTTACTAAAACTCAAAGGTTTTTAAACCTACAATTCACCCCCCCTCTTGTATTGTTCCATCTAATAGACTTTTATATCGACTATTCGATCCAAAAAATCCAACCAATTAAACCATACTTAACTCATCATAATGGAACCATCCCACTATCCTTGTCTTAAACACAACTAAGGGACCATAGAAGTGTGTGTAACAACTAGCGTAGCATGAATTGAGACCTCCCACCTAGATACCTAAGTTACCATAAACAAACAACCATGGAGGTGAGAAACAAATCAAGATAATTACCAAATAAATGTCTCACACCTCACCTCCAACACCATCACATATAACATCACCTTTTCACATCATACACTCATCATATAAATAATCAATAACCCATAACCAGTGAAACAAGTATAGGGAAAATCATTGAGGGTTACATGAAAAATAAACCATTTACTTTTTAAATTGAAAAATGGGTCTTCACAAGAAAACCAACTTAGTATGTAGAGTCTCACTCCCCTTCTTTAAAGTCTCATCATTTCAATGATTTTGGAAGCACTTGAAAAAAATCCATTTTTATTTCCAAAACATTCTCCAAGCACATGAAAAATTCCTTTGAAAAACCAAAAAAGGAATAAGATCGAAATTTACTATAAAAACATTTAAATGACCCTATAAAATTTTTCAAAAATTCTTTTCATGAGAATTAATCTAATTTAAAAATAGTACATGAAATTATTATGAAAAACCCCTTATGGAAAGACTAGAATTTAAGAAATAAATTTATAGTTTGACCCAAGAACCCATACATTACTATACTTTAATTGAAAATAAATTTATAAAGTATACACATTACTTGAATTATAAAATAAAGGAAGAGAAAATAAACACTTACTTTAAACTGAATGGTAAGCAATACACAACATGTCACTTTCCATGGAAAACACTCAAAAAACCTAAATCCCTAAATCCTCTTAAAAATTAATTTCAGTTCCTGGGAGAAGAAGAAACCTATGGGAAATAGAGGAGAGAATAGGGATGTGGAGATAAAGGAGAAAGAGTGGGAAGAGTTATTGAAATGGAAAAATAACTGTTTTATTAAATAATTCAAAAAAATCACATAACAAAAACTTACGAAATAATAGAATATTATAATTCTCATTTTCAAAAAAAAACTTATATCATAATAACATATAAATTGTGACTAAAATATCACTACATGGAAAACAATCCTAATATGATAAATATAAGTGAAAATACAAACCTTTTCACAACAATTTTTTAAAACATTGAAGTGAAAATTATATTTATTTATTTTTGAATGGAAATAGATTACTATTGAAAACATTATTATAAATAGTTCCTGATAAAAAGTTATTAAATAGACATAAAGGTTTTAAAAATGATAAGTAAAAATACTTTAAAAATGTTTACTTTTAATATAATCCTTAATAATTCAAACTTGAAAAGGTCACAATGTATTCATGGGGAAATGCCTTTGTAATGTGGTAAATAAAAGTCCCCTTTTAGGTGTGTGAGAAAATTAGTTCGTTTGGGGAATGATCTATGATTTATCAAGGGATGAGTAGTATGGTGATGAAATCCAAGTTTGGAAATTTGTTGTGGGTGTTAGATCATCATGATAGATTGTAACTTGAGTAATGATTAGTTTTGGTTCATTAAAATCCTATAAATGTTTTGGTCACTAACAAGCCCATGTGAGGATGCAGAGAGTCAAACTATAAGAGTCATGTCTGGGTAAGTGGATGGGTCCTTGAGTTATTCCATTGGGTTCAGTGATGTGAGCTTGTATGGGAGTTGTTAGAAATGATTGTTAGTTTCAATATTCAACTGACAATGAGATATTTTCATGCTTATGTTTTGGTAGTGATGGAATTTCTTAGTGCACATTGGGAGTGGTGTGTAGATGAACCTAACCCATAGGTAGAGGTGGTTGGTTTTGTGTGTGCGCATAAGTGGCTGAGTTTCACTGGTAGATGATAGATACTCATGTAAAGGTATAAATTATAAGAGATCAAGAATGAATCAATTATGTCAACCTATAGAGTGGGGCTTAGGTTGTTAGGGGAACTTGGTGATGGGAGCTAGTATGGTTTGTCACTTAGTTCATATGTTGTATCACCTGAAAAATCATAATGAAGTTTTATTTAAACATCTACACTTAGGAAAGTAAGAAAACTTGGTATTATTTAGAAATCATTTGAGAAACACTCATTTTTTAAATAATTTTTAAAGAACTTCCATTCATGAGACTTTAAAATACAAAATATTATTTCACACACATATTTGAAAGCTCATTTTCAAAGGAAAACAACTCAACACACTAGGGTCAAGCACAACAAGTAGGAACAACACATCATGAGCATATAATATTGAAAAATAAACAAGAAAGGTTCCATGATGATGAAACCATGGTAAATGATATAATCAAGCACTATAAAAAACTCCCCTAAAACACTAACCAACCATACAATTTAATGTGTAATGGGATATACCATGGAAATCCGAATATACCAAGAATCTAACCATATAAGGGTATAACCACTCAAACTAGCTACTAAAATGTGCCAATTTTATACTATCATCTCACTAACCCACACAAGAATCCCTATAATGACAAGCCTCTACCTAGACCTTATGCCTAGACTGAATGACGGGAAACTAGTGATGTGTGAACCAAATAGAGGAACAAGCTAGATATTTCACTTAGTACCAGGCCTCCCATGACCAATAAGAAAGTGAGGTGTAGAATCAACAATCCAAGTCTACCCACAAGGTATAACCATAACTAACCACACCCCTAACACCCAATGATGAAAAGCATCATATGCACACAACATTCACTCAAGTCATAATAAGAACATTTCCACACAAGGGAAAAAACAAGAATCACATAGTGATCAAGAACCCACAAAAGGAATAAACAATGAGGGGAAATCAAGGGGTTCCTTCCACATCCATCATTTAAAAAACAAAATTCTAATCAGTACTTTGACACTGAAACATGGCTTAGGATCCTAATCCCTTTCACTTTTCCCAAAAAAACATTTTAAAACATCCTTTGGAATAATGATGGAAAACACCCAAGCATTTAAAACATTTCAAAATCACCCTTACATAAGGTATTTATTCCTTGAAAATCTAAAACATGGCCAAGGTTTTTCATTTCCATCACACTTTTTCTAAATCCCCACAAAAAAAAATTTAATAGGTTTAATGAAACAACCCATTCCATTAAAAATCCTTCAAATCCACCCTTCAATAATGGTCTTCCTATTTGAAAATCAAAACAAGGACAAAAGGCCATTCATTTCCATTAAAGTATTTTAGAAAAGACACCATATCATTTCATAAGGTGTAAACCACACACACATTTCAAATCACCATTTAAAATCCAAAATAGAACCCTTTTTAGGCCATTTTGAGGATAATACTCCAATTTAAAACCAAATTCCCTTTAAAACCTTTATTTTCACTCATTTTCACCCACTTAAATCCATAAGTTTCAAGAAATAAAAATATTTATATTCAACCATGAACAAAATCCAAATTGCATTAAATATTTTTAAATCAACCAATTGAAAGTATGGTATACACAAATTGAATTTTACCAAATATAACTAGTGAGCAAACAAGGACCACACCAATGGCCACAATTTTCAGTGGGGCATTTAGCCTGTACAATTCACAAATCACCATCAATATCAAACTGTAATAAGTGAAACCAATGAGAAAGATGAAAAAACTAACTGCAGAGGTGTGGTTAATCACATGACAAAGGTGCATTTTTGGTGTAGGAGAGACGTGGTGGAGGAGAGGCACCATGGAGGAGAGGCAATGGAAGAGGAGAGATGCAGTGAAGGAGAGACGCGACAGAGGATAGATACTGGTGGATGAGAGGCATGGCGGAGGAGAACTGTCATGCGAAGCTCGGTTCGCGATGACAGAGGAGTCGATGGCCGAGGAGGAGGAGGAGGGAGGATGGGAGGGAGGAGGGGAGGTGGGGAGGTGGGGAGGGAGGAGAGGATGCAGTGGTAGCGGTGACAGCGGTAGGGATCCTCTTTCGTGAGAACTTGAGGGGTGCGGGGAAGGAGGAGAAAATTAGGGTTTATTTATAAAACCTGACAAAATTTTTATCAGCGCTAGATAAAAGAGATGATGAAAAATGACTTTATCGGCGCTAAAAAAGCGATGATAAAAGTATGTTTAATCAGCATTACAATTGAAAGCACTGATAAAACATGCCTTTCTCAGCATTTTTTAGTGCTGATAAAGGTCCATCTTTATCAATGCTAAAAAAGCGCTGATAAATGGATGTTTTATCAACACTTTTATATTAGCGCTGATAAAATATACCATTTATTCATAATTATAAAATTATAACCAATATATTTATTACATTTATAATTTTATAAATATATATAATTAATATATTTTTTATAATTTAAAATTTTAAATTATAATTAAATATATATATTTTTATATTTATGGTGTTTTTGTATAAATTATAATTAATATATATATAATTTTATAATTTAAATTATAATTAAATATATATAAATATAAATTGATATTTTTTTTAATTTTAATTTCATAAGTATTTAAATAAATATAAATATATATTTGTGTCTATGTAAATATTCATTAAAGACATATGTTTATAAATAAATATATTCAAAAGATATTCCTAAATATATATCGATCATTTTAAAAAAATATTTTGTAATTTTATAATTATTTAAACATATTTATATTTAATTAGTTATATATAATTATAATTATATATAATATATTTAAAAAGTAAATAATTATATATAACTAAATATTTATATTTTTAAATATAATAAATACATTTATTGTTTATTTAAATATATTTATCAAGATTTTAAGTATTTATGAGAAGATAAAGCTTCATATATATAGAAAATGAATTAATACACCAAGAATATATAGTACTAGAGTATATATGGCCAACATTAGGGTAAAAAACATATATTCATGAGAAAAACGTACACATCAATTGACACATTCATTTGGAAACATAAATTTATATATATATATATATAATAAGTATTTGTGTATATATATTAAAAAGTATTTATATATAATATTATAAACATATAGTATAATAAATACATAATAAAGATGTAACTAAAAATAATAAACATAATAAACATAAACAAAACATAAACATAATAAACATACATTTTTATTTAATGTGTACATATAAACATTATTTTTTAATATAATTAAAATATTTTTATATAAATTAATAATATTTTCCATTACAAACTTTTATCATCTCTATTATTAGTACTGATAAAGTAACCTTTTTATTAGCGCTTTTTGTTAGCCCTGATAAAGGGGGGACTTTATCAGCCCTAATATTAGCACTGATAAATGGTAGATTTAACATCACTTTTTTCTAGTGCTGATAAAAGTCTCCCTTTTATCAGCGCTTTTTGATTAGCACTGATAAAACCTAAGTTCTTCCCTTTCCCACATTTGTGGTTGTGATTTCATGATAATTTGAGATCTTTTTTTCAATTTTGACCATATTGCTTGTTTTAATCACTTTTTAATCTGAAATAGTTTTTCTAATCATTTTAAACAAACCTCATGTCAACCTCATGTCAGATTAATATGTTTTTTATTAGAACATGTCAAAAATTAATCATTGTTTATTTTCCTTATATTTCATGACAATCTAAGGTCTCTTTCTTGTTTTTATTATATGATATATGTTATTAAGCACTTTTAAATCTATAAGAACATACATTCGACCATTCTGAATAGACCGTATTTCAAACTTATGTTCTATTTGTTCTTACATGTCAAAATTTAATCTATGATCATTTTTATACAATTTTATGACAATCTAAGGTCGTTTACTTGATTTTTATTATATCAATTATTTTTAATCTCTTTTGAGTTTAAAACTATTTTTTCAGTCATTATCACCACACTACACATCCAATTGATGTGTCATTCATTCCTAGATGTAAAAAATTAATCAGAGGTCATTATATTTTATATTTAAAGACAATATGAGGTCTTGTTATAGGTTTTAACATTTTGAAACATGTTTTTAAACACATTTAAATATATAAAAATGCACTTTCAATCATTTTTATCACACCATGTGTTGTAATAGTGGTTTCCCTAGACCCAACATGAATTGTACTAATGATTACTATTACATGTATACAGTTTGATATATACATCTATTTATTCTTACCATAATAGTGTTGGTATTTCTGCATCCACTATTTACATGTTAATATCCTTATATTACATATTGTATCAAAAGATTATAGTAGTTCCCGACTATAGTGAGAACCTCGTGATACTATGACAGTAATATTAAACACATGTCCTATGGTCTAGATACATCATAATGAAATGACACATATGATGTCTAACTATAAGGTATTGGGGAATCATAAGCATTGAGACTTCTTCTAATGAATTTCACACTTGGTGATATCGAGTAGATGAGATCATGAAGACAAACCTGATAATAGAAACACCACATGTTTCAGGTGTCATTGGATGTTTCTATCTACCAACATGTGTATTGGTCTCTTGACTTGAGATCAATATTAATGTGCTCCATTTGATCGTGTACTTTTATGAAAGGAAAAAAACCATGATAATGAAATTGTGGTGATCTAGCTTAGATGGGGTGCTTTATTGGTGGCATGACATTGATTTAATGATCAATATAAATTTGTTTGCTTATGAGTTGAGGAAGAGATATATCAAGGGCCCAGGTTGACTAAGATGGTAGTACCTTTATAAATCCATGGCCATAGTACAAGAATGTAAGTTTGTCTAGTAAGGTCACAAAATATATTAATCAATAAAATGATGATGACATGAGTGTGCATCCTTATTTATGAGATATCTCGAGTCCAAGAGATTATGTTACACATAAAATTTTCGTAGGGGGTAGTCATAGGTATGACATTCATTATCTCCTTAGGATTCATGATGAGTTTCTAGTCTCCACTCATGGTTTATGGGTTGGACTCAATACCATCAAGGTAAAGACCTAGACGGTCACACACTAAGTGTATCCACAATTTCCACCTATTATAATGCATATGAGTTTAGGATGAAGTGGTCCCTATGAACGGGGTCCAGTTAAGGTTTGAGTATGACCGATCACAAGTAAACCAAATTCAATTATATTATTCAAGTTTAGAAAAATGGTTATTAAACTTAATTCTCTAGGTATTCATAAGTTGTTTGATCATAAAATTGAATACGAGAAAATATAATTTTTTGAATGAACATAGGACATTCAAGGTTTGTTAAATTATTTGGGGAGATTATGAGTTGAGTTAATGGTTTTTATTTTATCATGTAACATTTTATAGTGTTACAAGTGAGTGGTAAAATATTTGTGACATTTAGGATATGGTTTTTTAGTCATATATGTTCACAAAGGACTAAAATGAAGGTTATTACTTTTTAGGGAGCAAAGTGAAATTTTTTAAAGTTTAACCTAAGTATAAAATCTCATTTTAGCCTCTTGAATAATAATCTCCACCCATTTTCTTGAATTCAGTGAGAGAATATCTCTTCTCCTCTCCTCTAAAATTCTTAGATAGAGATTTTGAATGAAGAATAAGGTCGGATCGATCCCTCTTTCTTGATCGAGTCTGTGCACTTCAAGTGATCAAAGGGATGTCGTAAAGTTCTTAGATTTACAATGCTAGCACCCAAGAAATGTAGATTGATGATCCAGGAATTTTGGTACACTTGTGGTTGATATAGGTATGCCTAGTTTAGAACCTTTAAACCATGGTACATCATCAATGATTGAATCAAACTGGTGACTTTAATCAAACAAGGTACCATTTATGTTTGTGTTTGATTTTATAGTGTATGCTTAAATTTAATTAAATGTGATCCTTTTAGAAATCTAGAAATTTTTTTTGTGGATTCAGTGTTTTTAACATGAATCCATACCCAAAATTTTAAGTTGCACACTTTCATGCTTCCGTTGTGCCTTAGTTTCTTTCAATTGGTATTAGAGATAATGTGTAATTATTTAATTACAAAAATTTGAAATTTCAATCAAATTTTCTATGATTTAGAAATAGGGGTTCGATATGGTCCCAACACAACTGACAGAATTTCGATCCAATTTCGTATCGCCAAGACATGGCCTATCAAAGATTGATGTGTTTAGAGTAAAAAGAGCTACAAAAAATAAAGTTTTATTTTATTCTTCACTTTAATGGATATCAGTGTGATGGATTTTTAACTATATCATGGTGTAAGTATTAGGCCCCAGCCCTAAACCTTACTTAATCTTGAGTTACTTCAAGAATACACGTTGAGGATCTTTTCAGGTTTAGAGTTTTAGAGAATTAGATCATAAAACTTGCATTACATTACACATTTAAACAAAGTTGTTACATAAAATATAGTATTCATTTTTCCCATCAGTGGAAACATATTTAAAAATAAAACATGGATTCTTTCTTGACACTTCCTTGACACTATCATCACATCATGTACCTTTCCCTTGACCTGTGAAAATCATTTCAAAAACGTGGGATGAGCATAAAAAGCTCAGTAAGGGATATGAAAATATGGAAATGAAACATGAGTACATGTATACATAATAATCAATAAAATCATACTTTACTCATAAAACATAAGAAATTTAACATACCTCATCAAATCATGAATAAATCATAGAAATCATAATACATAAAGGTAACTTGAGGCATTCATAACATTCTTACATAGGGAGTAACCCTCCTGGTTACGTTTGGAATACCCATCATAGTATATTCCCTAAATCTCTTCAGAGAAACCTTAACGTTTAACTCCTTCACGTTACCCAATGCATTGGAGAGCTATATCGGGCTCACTCGCTCTCAGTTTATCACAGAACCACCCATCTTCATAATAATTCCCAAGAACTATAACATAATTGTATCACATAAAACATGCATAAAGGAAACATAACATTTCCATTTTTCAATCACAAGATATCAATACAACACATTGACATAAAAACATTATGAAAACCATTTTCAATACCAAAATAAAATAAAAGTAAAACATGGTATTTATTTTTCATCTAAAAAAGGTATGGCTTGTAGAAGAAGCCGAAACTCAAATAATGGTCACGACGGTGGAGAAGTCGTTGTTACCGCATACGTACGACAAAACATTCCCTTTTGTCATTTAGTAAAACGCTTCGTATAAAAATATTTTTTTTGGATAAACGTAAAAGTCAAAGGGTTTTATACACCGTATAAAAGAAAGTTGTGTATAAAACATAATATGCCTCAATGAAAGGAGATTGAGACGAAGTCCCATACCTCGGGTCCGACTTGACTCGATCATTCTTTAACGTCCTGAATAATAAACTTGAGTTAATTTCTACTTGCGTAAGAACCTTTTTCAAGTTCATTATTCCTTTTTTATCACTTATTACCAAGTTATGAACACTATGTAATTATTTAAGTTAATAATGGTCGTTTTGTCGATCATTGGTACTTGAGTCAAAAATAAACTCTTTATAATTACAAGTTGGTCATGTGATAAAATATCCATTATATCAAGAATTATATTCATGTTGTAGATATCATATATATCATATATATCCAGTATATACATGCATTTATAATATTACATAATCATTTATAGGTAAGAAATGAAATGCACCGTTCATGGAGACGGTAAGCCGTACGAACGCATGAACGCTACTTTCATTTCTATTTCTTACTTAATGGAGTGAAATCATAATGATATAAAGGTATATCATAATTCCAATATAATATCATATATAATATCATTAAATCTAGCCTTTATACATACCACATATGGTATTAACGAATCAAATCACTTTGAGGGGGCGGTAGTCCGCACTTCCTAAAATGAAGATATCTTGTATACCCATAATGGAAGCCATAAAGGTATGCCATAAATGAAAAATACATAAGCTTAAGGAAAATATAAACATATTATATATCATATATAAATATAGTGACATCATAATGGCCACCTTTGAAGGTGTTAGAAGAATATTGAACAATCATCATTTCGTGAGGCAGAAATTCGCCATCCACAGAAACAGTATGTTCTTTAACCATTAGATGTAGGTGTGTGTATGTGTAGCTAGAATTCTTCTTATAAAAAATACTAGTATATTTACGATACTGGAGTTGTTACAAAAGAAATGAATAAAAAGAGTTTAGGGGGTTGGAGAAGAAAAATAAAACAAAAGAACACAAGTGAAGACATTACCTTAAAATCGGGAAACTCTCTTTGATTTGAGCTCAAAGGCTTCCTTGGGAAGACTTCTACCCAAAGTGAGGCTTCTAGAAGTAAGAGAGGGATGTAGAGAGACAAAATTATCAGGGTTTGTCTGAGCCAAAGGCTTTAGAGGTGTGGGTAAGGAGGTAGAGGTGGGTGCCTTTTATAAGAGGAGAGGAGGGGCACTCTTGGAAAGGTATAAAATGTTACTTTATTTTCAAATTAATTTCGGATTTTAAAGGTCCCACATTGATGTATTTTGAGGATAAGGTGATAAGGGTTCGAAATATACTCATACAATAGGTCTTTTACAAGTGTAAGTTATATTTTTAACATTATCTTTTCATTTTATTTAAATCCTTTATTAATGAGGTAATCGTTGCATCATCATGATGTCATAAATAATTTAATTTATATAATGTCTAAAAAATATAAAAAAATAATATGATGTAGGAAATATTTTTATATTTCCAATGACTATTTATAGTCCAATATATCATTTATGTCGACAAAATTAAAAATGTTTTACTCAGGTGATACATTTTTTGTTATATTTAACTTTCTTTAAAAATAAAAAGATAAAAAGTCTCTTTCACAAAAGAAGTGATTCCATGGGGTCCCCAAGTTTGGCACAAGGTATCCCATGGTCGTCCATGAGGCAACCAATAGCATTAGGACACATGTTGGTGTCATTTTTTATTATTATGATATTATTTTATTTTCCTTAACTACCCGATTACTCATTAATCAAGATAATTAAAGATAATTACTGTCGTTACTATTCATAATGTCCAAAAACAAAAGAGTCTTAATTACATAATTTGGACCTTATGATTCCAAATATGGAATCCATTTAACCAAATTCCAAACATATAAATTTCAATAATTAATTTAAAAATAATTCCCGTTGTCAAAACAAATAGCGGGTTTTTTTAAACAATATCTATGAAAAGTTTGCACTTGTTTATGCCCAATTCCAAAGTGAAATTCATCCCAATGACCACCATTGGATTACATGGTAAAAATATATTCTATTTACACTTTAAAACCAATTAAAAAGATAATCTAACCATATAATTAAATTATATGAAAAAGCAGTTTTGATGTAAAATGCAGTATTTTTCACTATTCATTAAAAAAATGAACATTATCAGAAAAATACCAAAAAATTATCCAATGTAAATTTCAATGTCCCAATAATAAATAATAAGTTTATTTTGACAAATAGATCTTATAAAATTGTCAAAATGTTGATTTAAAAATGGTTTTCCATCAAAAGGTAGTAAAACAATCTTTTAAAAATATTAGTGTATTCCATGCTTAAGATTGGATTTATTCTCATTTTAGGCCTCTAATACACTATCTAATTCATAAATAGACATAGATAAAAATATCTACTATTCATTACTTACTTGGGATGTTACATTCTTCCCCCCTTTAGAAAATTGTGTCCCCGCAATTTATTTACTTATCAAATAAGTGGGGGTATTTATCCCTCATTGCATTTTTAGATTCCCATGTTGCCTCTTCAATCATGTGGTTTTTTCACAAAAACTTTACCTGATGAATCACCTTATTCCGTAACAATTGCTCCCTGTGGTCAAGAATCTATACCGGTTGTTCCTCATAAGATAGATTCTCTTCCAACTGAACTACCTCTAGACTCAAAACATGAGATGGATCTGGCAGGTACTTCCTTAACATTGAAACATGAAAACATTGTGTACCTAAGATAAACTTGGAGGTAAAGCCACTCAGTATGCAACTGACCCAACTCTCTCCAGAATTTCATATGGTCCAATGAACCTTGGACTAAAATTTCCTTTCATACCAAATCGCATCACACTTTTCCATGGTGAGACTTTGAGAAAAACATGATCACCTACCTCAAAAGAGAGATCCTTCCTCCTGTTGTCCGCATAACTCTTCTGCCTGCTTTGAGCTGTTCTCATGTGTTTCTGTATCAGCTGAACTTTTTCTGCCAACTCTTCTACCAATTCTGGTCTCATCAGCTTCCATTCACCCACTTCATCCCAGAAAGCTGGAGTTCGACACTGCTTCCCATATAACGCCTCAAATGGTGACATCCGTATACTGGAATGAAAACTGTTATTATAAGAAAACTCAACCAAAGAAAGATGTTGGTCCCAACTTCCCTGATAATCCATTGAACAAGCACGTAGCATATCTTCCAAAGTCTGAATTGTTCGTTCTGACTGCCCATCTGATTGAGGATGAAAAGCTGTACTAAAATTTAATTCAGTACCCAGCAACTTCTGAAGGCCTTTCCAAAAGTTAGAAGTAAACCTGGGATCACGATCAGATACAATGGAGAGGGGAACTCCATGTAACCTGACAATCTCTTTAATATACAAATGAGAAAGTTGATCTAGGGAAAAAGTATCTCGTATAGCAAGGAAATGAGCAGATTTAGTCAAGCAATCAACAATAAACCATATTGCATTATTACCTCGAGGTGTCTTCGACAATCCCACAATGAAGTCCATGGATATATTCTCCCATTTCCACTTTGGCACTGGTAAAGGCTGAAGCATCCCTTTCGGTAACTACCTCTCTTCTTTAACCTGTTGAGAAGTCAAACACTTCACAGTAAAATCAGCAATATCCCTTTTCATTCCATCCCACCAGTAATACTCCCGAAGATCTCTATACATCTTAGCACTGCCATGATAGACTGAAAATGGAGAACTATGAGCTTCACATAACAAATCTCTCTTTAACAGTGAATCACACGACACACACAATCTCTTCCCAAATCTCAAAACAAAATCATTATCAATATTGAATTCAGGAAACTTACCCTTCTGAACCAGCTCTACCTTTTTCTACAACTCACTGTCTTACTTTTGTGCTTGCTTGATTCTGTCTGATAGAGAAGATTTCACTGATACCTGAAACAAAACAGAAGGACATCCTACACCAACAACTTCTATGCCAAAGTTCATCAAATCCTTGACCAAGGGATCACGTTCCAAACGCAACATTGTTAATGAAGCATTACTCTTTCAACTCAAAGCATCAGCCACTTTATTTGCTTTTCCCAGATGGTAATGAATTGTACAATCATAATCCTTGATTAATTCTAACCATCTCCTTTGTCTCATGTTAAATTCTTTCTGAGTGAATATATACTTTAAACTTTTGAGATTGGTATATATTTCACACTTTACTCCATACAAATGATGCCTCCAAATTTTTAAAGCAAAAACAACAGCAGCTAATTCCAAATCATGTGTAGGGTAATTTACCTCATGAGTTTTAAAATGACGTGAAGCATAAGCAATTAACTGATCATTCTGCATTAGGACGCAACCATGTCCTTTCAATGAAGCATCACTATAGACAACAAACTCCTCATTCCTGGAAGGTAGTGCCAAAACTGAAGCATTCACCAATCTTCTTTTCATTTCCTGAAAACAATCATCACATTCTTTTGTCCAGATAAACTTAACACCCTTCCGAGTTAGCTTAGTCATTGGAATAGATAACCATGAAAAATTTCTAACAAACCTTCGGTAATAGCCTGCCAAACCAAGGAAGCTACGAATCTCAGTTACATTTGTGGGCCTTGGCCATTCTTCCACAACCTTTGTTTTCGCAGGATCAATAGTTATCCCATCTTTAGAAACAATATGACCAAGGAAAGAAATTTGTTGCAACCAAAACTCACACTTGCTGAATTTTCCATACAGTTTATTTTCTTTTAATGTTTGAAAGATAACCCTTAAATGTCTTTCATGCTCCTCTTTTCTTTTAGAAAACACCAAAATATAATCAATGAAAACAACCACAAACTTATCCAAGAACTCATGGAAAATTCTATTCATTAAGTCCATGAATACAGCAGGTTCATTGGTTATCCCAAAAGGCATTACTAAAAATTCATAATGTCCATATCTTGTACGAAACGCGGTCTTCGGAACATCTGCTTCCTTTACCTTCAACCGATGGTACCCCGATCTCAGGTCAATCTTTGAAAAATACTGAGCTCCCTGGAGCTGATCAAATAAATCATCGATATGAGGCAAAGGATATTTGTTCTTAACAGTGATGTTATTCAAGGCTCTATAATCAATGCAAAGTCTCATTGAACCATATTTCTTTCTAACAAATAAAACAGGAGCACCCCATGGTGATGTGCTAGGTCGAATGAAACCTTCCTCTAATAAATCATACAATTACTCCTTCAACTCTAAAAGTTCAATTTGAGCCATTCGATAAGGGGGTTTGGAAATTGGCTTAGCATCAGGAACTAAGTTAAAAGTAAATTCAACTTCCTGATCTGGTATTATTCCAGGCAACTCATCAGGAAAAACATCAGGATACTCATTTACCACTGGCACATCATTAATCTGAATAGTTCCCTTATTTTCAACGATATGTGCAAGGTAACATTCATTTCCATCTTTTACAAGTTTCTCGGCCTCTTGATAAGTTATCAACAGTAAGGGTTCATTATTGTACACAAACTGAAAGTCTTTCTGAAAAGAAACTTCTTTAGCTCTACAGTCAATCTTAGCATGGTAAATAGAGAGCCAATCCATACCCAGGATAACATCAAACTCTAATAGAGGTAAAACAATAAGGTTTGCAATTAGGTTCTTTCCACGGATAAGGATAGGAAGATTCTTATAAATTCTTTTTGCCTCAAAATTTCCCCCAGGTGTTTTTACCAAAAGTTCAGGAGTCATTTCTTGAGATGATATTCCCATTTTACTAGAAAATTTTTCAGAGATTAAAGAATGTGTAGACCCCGAATCAAACAACACACTGGAATAATCTGAAAAAACAAACAAAGTACCTGATACAACTTCATTTGATGGCCCGACATCTGCTGAAGTAGTTTCAAAGGATTTCACCACCCCTTTCTACTTGTAGTATAACTGCTTCCCATCACTCAAGCTCTTTTTCGGACACTCGTTTGCATAGTGACCCATCTCATTGCACTTAAAACATTTCACTAACTGTAAATTAAATTTGGTCTTACCATCACCCTGATCTTTTTCAGTGCAATCACGAGCCTTATGTCCCATCTTACCGCATTGGTAGCACTTTACAGAATTCAGAAGACATTCCCCAGAATGCCTTTTACCACATTTATCACAAACTGTAAACTTAGTTTTCTTACCATCATACCTTTTTGAATAATTCTTTCCTTTCTCCTACCACCTCGGTCTCTTCTTTTGCTGGTTGTTATAGAACATTTGATCATCGGAAAACTCCATTTCCAACTTCTCATCACATCGAACAAGCTTTTCATAACTTCTGAACTCACGAGAAGCCAATGCCCTTCAATATTTTGGCTTTAATCCTGAGTAAAAACTGATTGATTTTACTATCAAGGTCTCGGATAAAATTTGGAGCATACCTTGCGAATAGAGTGAACCTCTCTTCATAGGCAGCCACTAAGTCTTCCTCTTGCCTCAATTTCAAGAATTGTTTTCCATCCTAAGTCGAACAGCCTTAGTAAAATACTTCTCAAGAAACATACCTTTGAATTCATCCCAGTCAAGAGCATCAATCTCATCAACGTCCCTGATATTTTTAACCATCGACCACCACTGATCTGCTTCACCCTCCAAACGGTAAATAGAAAGACTAACCTTTTGATTGTCTGAACAACCCATGACATCGAAAATCTTCTCCAGTTCTTTAATCCACCCTTCAGCTATCACAGGGTCAGATGATCCTCTGAATGATGGGGGATGTTGCCTCATCAAATGTTCCACCACTGACATGTTCCTCTGCGGTTCATCTGGATGATCTTGTGCATGGATACCACCGCCATTTATCACTTGAGTCAACTGCGTCATTACTGCAAAAAACTGTTCAGTTCCAATTCTGACCATCTCAGGATGCTGATTCAGAAGGTTATTTCCTTCTTTATGCCTTCCTAGCACTGCTTCTCTATTTCCTCTGCGGGAAACCATTCTGAACAAACATGTCTTAGATGAAGCAAAATAGTAATCTTCAAATGCTATATCATTTCAATTTGACCATAAAAAAAATATTTTTGGATAATCATTTAATAGAATTATAACTCCTATAGTTATCTAAACCGACCTCTGATACCAATTATAAGGCCTCAACCTTAAACCTCACTTAATCTTGAGTTACTTCAAGAATACATGTTGAGGATCTTTTTAGGTTTAGAGTTTTAGAGAATTAGATCATAAAACTTGCATTACATTCCACATTTAAACAAAGTGGTTACATAAAAGATAGTATTCATTTTCCCATCAATGGAAACATATTTAAAAATAAAACATGGATTCTTTCTTGACACTTCTTTGACACTATCATCACATCATGTACCTTTCCCTTGACCTGTGGAAATCATTTCAAAAACTTGGGATGAGCATAAAAAGCTCAGTAAGGGATATGAAAATATGGAAAGGAAACATGAGTACATGTATACATAAGAATAAATGAAATCATACTTTACTCGTAAAACATAAGCACTTTAACATACCTCATCAAATAATGAATAAATCATAGAAATCATAAGACATAAAGGTAACTTGAGGCATTCATAACATTCTTACATAGGGAGTAACCCTCTTGGTTACGTTTGGAATACCCATCACAGTATATTCCCTAAATCTCTTCGGAGAAACCTTAAAGTTTAACTCCTTCGCGTTACCCAATTCATTGGAGAGCTATATCGGGCTCACCCACCTTTAGTTTATCAAGGAACCACCCATCTTCATAATAATTCCAAAGAACCATAACATAATCGTATCACATAAAACATGCATAAAGGAAACATAACATTTCCACTTTTCAATCACAAGATATCAATACAACACATTGATATAAAAACATTATGAAAACCATTTTCAATACCAAAATAAAATAAAAGTAAAACATGGTTTTTATTTTTCATCTAAAAAAAGGTATGGCTTGTAGAGGAAGCCAAAACTCAAATAATGGTCACGGTGGCGGAGAAGTCATTGTCACCGCATACGTACGAAAAAACCTTCCCTTTTGTTGTTTAGTAAAACGCTTTGTATAAAAATATTCCTTTTGGATAAATGTAAAAGTAAAAGGGGTTTATACACCGTATAAAAGAAAGTTGTGTATAAAACAAAATATTCCTCAGTGAAAGGAGATTGAGATGAAGTCCCATACCTCGGGTCCGACTTGACTCGATCGTTCTTTAACGTCCTGAATAATAAACTTGAGTTAATTTATACTTTCTTAAGAACCTTTTTCAAGTTCATTATTCCTTTTATATCACTTATTACCATGTTATGAACACTATGTAATTATTTAAGTTAATAATGGTCGTTTTGTCGATCATTGGTACTTGAGTAAAAAATAAACTCTTTATAATTACAAGTTGTTCATGTGGTAAAATATCCATTATATCAAGAATTCTCTTCATGATTTAGATATAATATATATCATATATATCCAGTATATACATGCATTTATAATATGACATAATCATTTATAGGTAAGAAATGAAATGCACTGTTCATGGAGACGGTAAGCCGTACGAACGCATGAATGCTACTTTCATTTCTATTTCTTACTTAATGGAGTGAAATCATAATGATATAAAGGTATATCATAATTAAAGTATAATATCATATATAATATCATTAAATCTATCCTTTATACGTACCACATATGGTATTAACAAATCAAATCACTTCGAGGGGGCAGTAGTCCGCATTTCCTAAAATGAAGATATCGTGTATACCCATAATGGAAGCCATAAAGGTATGCCATAAATGAAAAATACAGAAGATTAAGGAAAACCTAAACATATTATATATAATATATAAATATAGTGACATCATAATGGCCACCTTTGAAGGTGTTAGAAGAATATTGAACAATCATCGTTTCGTGAGGCAGAAATTCGCCATCCACAGAAACAGTATGTTCTTTAACCATTAGATGTAGGTGTGTGTAAGTGTAGCTCGAATTATTCTTATAAAAACATCCTAGTATATTTAATATACTGGATTTGTTACAAAAGAAATGAATAAAAAGAGGTTAGGGGGTTGGAGAAGCAAAATAAAACAAAAGAACACAAGTGAAGACATTACCTTAAAATTGGGTAACTCTCTTTGATTTGAGCTCAAAGGCTTCCTTGGGAAAACTTATGCCCAAAGTGAAGATTCTAAGAGTAATAGAGGGATGTGGAGAGACAAAATGAGTAGGGGTTGGACGAGCCAAAGGCTTGAGAGGTGTGGTTAAGGAGGTAGAGGTGGGGGCCTTTTATAAGAGGAGAGGAGGGGCACTCTTGGAAAGGTATAAAATGTTACTTTATTTTCAAATTAGTTTCAAATTTTAAAGGTCCCACATTGATGTATTTAGAGTATAAGGTGATAAGGGTTCTAAATATACTCATACAATAGGTCTTTGACAAGTGTAAGTTATATTTTTAACATTATAGTTTCATTTTATTTAAATCCTTTATTAATGAGGTAATCGCTGCATCATCATGATATCATAAATAATTTTATTTATTTAATGTCTAAAAAATATAAAACAAATACTATGATGTAGGAAATATTTTTAGATTTACAATGACTATTTATAGTCCAATATATCATTTATTTAGACAAAATTAAAAATGTTTTACTCAGGTGATACATTCTTTGTTATATTTAACTTTCTTTAAAAATAAAAAGATAAAAAGTCACTTTCACACAAAAGTGATTCCATGGGGTCCCAAAGTTTGGAACAAGGAATCCCATGGTAGGCCATGAGACAAACAGTATCATTATGACACATGTTGGTGTCATTTTTTATTATTATGATATTATTTTATTTTCCTTAACTACCCGATTACTCATTAATCAAGATAATTAAAGATCATTACCGTCGTTACTATTCATAATGTCCAAAAACAAAAGAGTCTTAATTACATAATTTGTACCTTCTGATTCCAAATATGGAATCCATTTAACCAAATTAAAAACATATAAATTGCAATAATTAATTTAAAAATAATTCCCGTTGTCAAAACAAATAGCGGGTTTTTTTTGAAACAATATCTATGAAAAGTTTGGCACTTGTTTATGCCCAATTCCAAAGTGAAATTCATCCCAATGACCACAATTGGATTACATGGTAAAAATATATTCTATTTAAACTTTAAAACCAATTAAAAAGATAATCTAACCATATAATTAAATTAGATGAAAAGGCAGTTTTGATGTAAAATGCAATATTTTTCACTATTCATTTAAAAAATGAACATTGTCAGAAAAATACCAAACAATTATCCAATGTAAATTCAAATGTCCCAATCATAAATAATAAGTTTATTTTGACAAAAAGAGCCTATAAAATTGTCAAAAGTTTGATTTAAAAATGGTTTTCCATCAAAAGGTAGTAAAACAATCTTTTAAAAATATTAGTGTATTCCAAGCTTAAGATTGGATTTATTCTCATTTTAAGCCTATAAAAAACTATCTAATTCATAAATAGACATAGATAAAAATATCTATTATTCATTACTTACTTGGTATGTTACATTAAGTATGTTGTGTGTTAGTTGGATATACTGGAAGCTAATTGGGGTAGTCTATTGGCAATAAAAGCTTCTCATGGAAGCTTGCTTTATTAAAAGGATAAAACTTCCCATGTAATATAGTTTAAAGATTCTCTTGAAATTTTGTTTAATTAAAATGATAAATATTCCCATGGAAGCTAGTTTAAAAATTTTCAAGGAATATTTTTTAATTAAAAAGATAAATCTTCCTATAGAATCTAGTTCAAATATTCTCATGGAATCTTGTTTAATTAAGAGGAAAAATATTCCCATGGAAACTAGTTTAATGATTCTCATGGAAGCTTGTTTAATTAA
This sequence comes from Viscum album, assembly GCA_963277665.1. Taxonomy (NCBI): domain Eukaryota; kingdom Viridiplantae; phylum Streptophyta; class Magnoliopsida; order Santalales; family Viscaceae; genus Viscum; species Viscum album. Next base: position 20,375,872 of record OY728125.1, read on the forward strand.
ATGGACAAATAATCCCTTGAAATCTTGTTCAAATATTCTCACAAAAGCTTATTTAAAATATAAAAAAGGGACAAATATTCATTTGGTAGCTTATTATCATTTTATATTATTATATAAATATATATATCCTTCAAATGGATACACCATCTCAGGCCGAATCAATTTGATCCAAGTCTGATCGGCCTGACCCATATAACCCATAAATAAACCTAAATTAAATTATGGGGATCTATTTTAGGTTCAAATACACCCAAAAAATTATGAAAATTTTTTAGAAGTTAAATTTAATTGGATGGGATTTAATAAAATTATTTTGGGTGATTTTGGATATATCAATAATCAACTAAAATTATTTTAATATAAGTTAGTGCATTAAAAATACCCTTAAGTTGAATTTTTGAAAATTTAATTTTTCTTATGAAATGTAATTTCATGTTGACTAATCATGATCCAAGACTGACCCATTCATGATTGATTTATTATTTATTTAATTTAATTATTTCATTTAAGTTTCATAAAATATTTTTTCTATTTTATTTTCATGATCTATGCATTGTTCCTCCACATTTAATTTTTATAAGCCCCCCAAGTTTCCCTCATTCGTGTGTGAGTATCCATTTTAAAGATTAGAGGAGTTTTTGGAAAAAATTTGAGTTGAGAGCCAGTATGAACCAAACTAGTGAAGTGCATGGGAGTTGCAGGTTCTAAAATTCAAGTCAGGTATTGGATTAAGAAATTCCTCTAGGGTCTCAATTAATCCATTATTCACTCGATAGATTAACCATTAGTTAACAGCTCATGATCATGACATTATTTCATTATTTTATAATGTGTATGATTTATTATTTTGTGAATGTGTATTTATTACGTGCGATCACATAGTATATTAATAAACAAGCCTGAAAATATAAAATGAGCATGTGTAGTGAATGTTTTATATTTAAAAGCATTTTTATGTTGTGAGCATGATCACATAAAACAAGAATTTTAAATATAAAAGGATTTAATTCACTGAGATTAACTTACCAAATACCTCAAAAATATATTGTGATATTTAATGTCTTCCAATCCTCAAATTTGAGCACAATTGGGTGTTTAGGGTTCTCATTAGCCAAAGTTGAGGGTATCTCTTACTACTGGAGATTTATTATGAGAGTAGTGGATTGACTCAACTAAATTTGGTAGAGAATAAGTATCCAAAACTATATTTCTGCAACTTTAGAGGAAAAACTTTTAGAAATTAAAAGTAATTATTTGTAAGAGATGAGACTCCACTCAACAAATCAAGGGGTCACAAGTTAATGCGGTTGTCCAAATTAGGGCCTACCTTGGAATCTCTAAGTAGTGAAATTGCCAAAGCCTATAGATTATGAGGATATGTTTCAAGTATCCTTGCCACTATAATACTTAAGCAATTGGGTATTCTGAATCTGGTGGTTGAGGGATACTAAGATTTGATAAAATAGTGGGAGACATTTAAAATTAATAATTTGAAAATGTCTAGTAGTAATCAAGATAAAATTAAAACTCTTCTATATTTTTTTAGAAAATGGAAATAAATACCTCAAATACACTATGATAATATTAGAAAAATAAAAGGTCCAAACTATCATGAGTCTTCAAGGAGTAGTATAGGCACTTGATCAAAGTACTACAATATCATAAATTTAAGGTGCTTGTGTCCCCAATACCTGTTAAGATACCTCAGGTAGTGAGGGTGTAAAAATTATTATAGGATACTCATGTATATTTAATATTATGGTTACTTCATAATGGTTTCATCAATGTATAATGTGTTTTGTGGATAAAACATTGGGAAATGGATGATTTTACATATTGTATCATCTTCTAGAAGCTTGTGAGGAGAAAGTGAAGTGAGATATGAATGAATGATGATTACATTGGATATGTAAATTGAAATATGGACCATAATTTTTCAATGAATACCTTTATCACATATCTTTACCCATATAATTCAGTTTCATTTAAGATTAAAAAAATGAAAAGTATGGAGAAAAATGATTTATTTACTTCTAGGTAAGGTTCTAAAAGAAAACAAGAACTTAAAGAAAGTTTGATCTTTAGTTATTATGGTGAACAAGTTTAAAGACAAGGAGACAAGGAGAAAATGATAATGGTAGGTGTCAAGACAAATACACATTCACAATTTACTTCAAAGAAAATAGGTATTAAACATTAGGCTATTTTCTTCACATATCGTGAAATAATTCTATGGAAGATAATTGCAATTTACTGAATTGAATAAGTAATAAGTCCATTATTCTTTAGGTATATTCATCATTATTTTTGATTATTATGACATACTTATTGGGTATTAAATACAACATTCCTATCACATGTGTGTATTAAAAAATTGTAACCAAGTGTGTAAAGAAACATTACTATAAGTAAGGTGTGTTCTTTAAGAAACCGAGACTTGGTGGTCCCTAAGTCAGCGGTGAGAAGTACAAAACTTATAATTTCCAAGTAAATGGTTCTAGCTGAAATCTTGTGTGTAATTTGGACACAAGGATACATTATTATAGTTTAATAATGGTTTTTTGTGGTGTTTAATACTAAACTAATAGTTCAATAATGCTTGAATCATTGGCAATACACGATGAATATAAAATGCAAGACTTATATACCCAGTTATGGAAAGATAATAATTTATCAAGAAATATGAAATAGATTTCAAGGATATACTAAGTATGGTTTTATAATTTTTGGATTTAAATACCTTAATTACTATCAAAACAATTATGTATTTTGTTTTTGATAAATAAACCTTTAGAAATAAAGGTAATCCACAAAGATTTTGGAATTTTTTCACCTAGATATCATGAACTATTCCAAGGGTAAGTTAGTGGTTAGTATACTTTATAAGATTCCATTAAGTATTTATGGAATTTTAAAGTAAAGTATGGTATATTAATTTTTATAAGATATGAGATGCTTTAGGCTAGTGTGTTGAAGAATATATTGACCAAACATTCATCGATCAATATAATATAGTATGGAGATATTCCCAAATGAACATTACCTTATACATATCAATGATTTGATTCTAATAAGGAGTATTGATGACAAGTATTACATGTTAAAATTAATTAATAAAAAGTATCATTTAGAAATTCCTAAATTCATATTTCCTTATACACTTCAGAGTCATGATTTAAGTAAGTGGAGCATCATTGTTTAAATTATTGTTTTGCGGATACTTCCATTTTTCGAGACATGCATAAAAAATAATGGTGATATCCCACATAAATATGTCAACTATAATGACAAATGAAGATCATATGAGTTTTAGTATGATATAAATCCATTTTCAAAAGAACACGTGTTTAAATTCAAAGAGTTTTTTTGGGTATAAACAAAATTTCATCAAGTAAAAACACAATGTGCATCTATAGTAATCATCATAAAGTTTTCTAAGGATATTACAGAAATCCATATGATAGAAAATATATATTCAAGTTGTAGACTATATTTCTATAAAAGGGTGAAAATATCTATTTGAGAAAGTGGGAGAAAGATTGACTTGGATTTAGTCAATGCCTGAGATGAACACATATTTGACATAGGAAAAAGTTTCACTTGACCATGTTGAAAATAAATGTTCCAGAGACACATAATGTATAGTATGGATAAAATCATGGTGATATTTTTATAGTTATCACAACTAGTTATACATTATTAATTGGGAATAATAATTCCTACAAGTAAGCAATATATGAAAATTATTTAATTTTTACAAAACAATTAAAATTCAATAATAGATTCCATGTATCAAAGTACATGAAGCTTATTACTCTGAATACTATAGTGGGTATTCAAGTGAAGAAATACATGGATGGTACAAGTGTGGTACCAATAAGGCTCAATTGGTAATACCATGTTGTTATAACCAAATCCATTAGAATTTTACATGTCATAGATACTTTCTATGATCATTAAATTTAGAAATGGATGTCAAGACCACCAATCAAGGAATATATCTACACAACACAAGTAGAAAGATATGGTGAAATCATAGAATTCCAATAAGGGTGAAAGTTACTATAATCTAATTTAGGATTAAATCAAGCATCTGGATTAGAGAATATTCATTTGGATTGAATCTTTACCACATGTTTACTAGAGGTTAATGGGAGTGCTATCATTTTCCATGTAAAATAGGTTTGATAACATATATATAAAACCATTGGTTTTATAGTTAGTTAATATTAGGATGATAGTAACTCTCCAGAGATTGACATAAATTAACTACCAAAGTTCTAGGGAATGTGATCTACTAAGGTAGATCTAAGGGTTTCTTAGACCTATTAAATAATACATATACTGAAAATGTATTAATAAAATAAAATTTGGAACAATTCAGGAGATAATTGTTTCTAGAGTCACATGGAATACATATCTCCAAGAATACATGCATGTTCATAATAAGATATTAAAGTGGTAAGTTGAATTCCATATTCTTATTAGATGAATCAATCACATATGCCATGATATGTAAAATACATGATATTTCCAACATAACCTGTATGGTAGGAAAATATCAGTTATATCGAGGAGAAATGAAAGGGATGTAGTCAAAACTATCTGATTGTACTTGACAAAGTACACAAGATATGTACCTGGTATGTGGAGAGGAAGGGATACTTATTACAAGGGCACAAAAACTAGTTTTCCTAAAAGTTAAATATGATCTAAGATCATAGTTAGTCTAAGTTAATGATCAATAAAATCCCATTTAAGACATTGGTAACCATATCTACAAATACCAAGTTCGTTGTAGATTTTGAGGCAGCAAATCAGTGTAACATATGCATTGATTTGTTCTAGTTATTGGAATAAAACCTAATAAGAATATTTTTATCATTATGGTAATTCTATTACTAGTACTAGACAAGATGTCAATTTTAGACAATGGAAGAAAGGGATATACTGAGGGATATTATCTCTTGAGAAGTATTACTCAAAGAGGTAAAGTCACGGATAGAAGAATATCTAGATAGTGGAATTGTGTAAGGTCCATGACTAAAATCCATAACTCAATAGAAACATGATCTTATCATTTTAAATCCAACAATAATGGTTAAAAAGTTGGATCTAGTGAAAGTGGGACTATTGTAATAGTGGGTTCTATATACCCAACTTGAATTATAATTTTGATTACCATTACTTGTATACAGTGTATACATGTATTTATTCTTACTATAATAGTGTTGATATTTTTGGACCCACTATTTACATGGTAAGATCCTTAGATTATGTTTCATATCAAAATTTTATAGTAGTACCTAGAAATAATGATAACTTTAAGATATTATGATATTAATCTTAAACATATGTCATGTGGTATAGATACATTATATTGACAGGACACATATGATGTCTGAATATTAGGTGTTGGGGGTCATAATCATTGATACTTCTTATCATGAATTTCACACTTGGTGATCTTGAGTAGATGAGATCATGAGGGAAGAACCTCTAATAGGAAAACCACATGTTTTAGGTGTTATTGGATATTCCTATGTATGGTCATGTGTATTGGTGTCCTGAATTGATATAATTGTTAATGTGTTCCATTTTATCATGTACTTTTATTTAAGTAAAAACCCATGATAATAAAATTATGGTGAGGTTGCTTGTGTTGGGTGCGTCATTGGTGGTATGGAATTGATTGAATGATCAAGATAGAATTTGTCACTTCCAAGTTGAGGAAGAGATGTCATGAGGGCCTAGGTTGAATAAGATGGTAGTAACTTCATAAATCCATAGCCATGGTACAAGAGATTAATTCCATACAACAAGGTCATGAAATATATAAAGCAATAAAATTATGATGACATGAGTTTGCATCCTACTCTATGATATACCATGAGACAAATAAATTATATTACACAGAATGTGTTCGTAGGAGGTAGTCATAGATATGAAATTCCTTATATATTTAGGGGACATGATGTGCTGCTAGAATATTCTCTTGGTCTATGGGTTGGAATCACTACTATCGAGATAATTACCTAGAATGACACATACTAAGTGTATCCACAGTTTCCACCTATTTTACTGAATATGAGTTTAGGGTGAAGTGGGACCACAGGCAGGGTCCAATGAACACATGAGTATGATCGATCATAAGTAAAAGTCATTCAGTTATATTATTCAAGTTTAGAATAATGATGATTGAATTTATTTCTCAAGGTATTCATAAGTTGTGTAATCATAAAATTGAATACAAGAAAATATATTTTTTCGAACGAACATAGGATGTTGAAGTTTCATTAAATTATTTGGGAAGATTATGGGTTGAGTTAATGGTTTTTATTTTATTACACAAAATTCTATAGTGTTATAATTGAGTGATAAAATATTAGTAACATTTATGAAAATGTTATTAATTCATATGTGTGTGAAAAGGTTTAAAATAAAGGTTATTACTTTCCATGGACCAAAGTGAAATTTTGGAAAGTATAAACTATGTATAAAAGATTATTTTAGCCTCTTGAATAATAATATCCACTATTTTTATGAATTTAGTGGGATAATCTCTATTTTACTATTCTCTAAATTTCTTAGAGAGATGTTATGAAGGAAGAACAAGTTCTGATTGGTCCCGCTTTCTTGAATGGGTCTGTGTTCTTCGGGAGATCAAAGGGACATCGTAAAGCTCTTAGATTTACCATAATAGCACCTAAGAAAGATAGATCGAGGATCCTAGAATTATGGTGCACATGTGTACCATATATAGGATGCATAGTTTGGCACCTTTCATCCACAACACATCAATGGTGAGAAAATAAAACTGGCGACTTGAATCGATCAAGGTATCATTTATGTTTTCATTTGATTTTATTTATTTTTTATTAAATTTAATTACACATGATTCTTTTAGAAATCCTGGGAAGGGGTTTTGTGGATTCATTGTTTTTACATGAATCTATACCAAAAATTTTAAATTGCACATTTTTCACGCTTTCGCAAGACCCCGGGTTCCTTCACCATGCGTGTAGCTGACATTTCATTCATTAATAAAAATATTTGATTAATTTAGGTTCATTTTATTATGTTTTCATGAAAACATGAAGTTTTTTTCTCATTTTTTATCATATCAGTTATTTTTAAAAAAATTTAATCTAAAACTTATTTTATCAATTGTTTTAAACACATCCTAGATCACATTGATGTCTTGTTCATTCCAAAATATTAGAAATTAATTAGTTATTATTATTATTATAAAATTTAAATATAATTTGAGTTATTTTGTTTCATTTGAATGTTTTATGCATTAAATTTTTAAAAAAGGTTATAGTTGGTAGGACACGCATCAATGGTCTCATATGTAGAACCTAAGTTGATGGTCGACTTGAAAGTGTGTCGGTAAGTCTCTTGATTCCTCTCCATAATGGGGATTAACTTCTGAAATAATACCAATAACATATCAAAAAAGGTGTATATACATAGATTCAAAGTATTTAAGTATATCATGTCTTTTATAAATGAAAATATATTGAATCTAGTATATCTAGGATATAATTATGTAAGTGTATCATTAATAATTTCAAATAAATTCAATGCTTATTCATCTGCATAAGAATAAGGATTACTCCCTCTATTATTATCATTTTTGACATTACTCTCTTTTAGAAGAAACTAATGTATCATTTCATGAAGCACTACATTCATCATATCAACTAATTTTAGATTATCTGAACACTTTCTGATCAGTGATATGAGACACTGTTCCCCAGGATATGTCCAATTCTTATATTTTTTCAAAAACCCATTTAGAAAAAACTATTTCCTCACAATATTTCATTTGAAAATATATCTATTCTCAAAGTCAGTTCATGGTTCAAGGACAATATCTCTCAGTAAGTTCACTGTTCAAATTCGAGACTTGGGTTTTGGTTCCCATATTGGTGGGGGTGTGATATGCTGGAAAGAACATAAATCATATGGATTGGGTGGGATTTATATAAAAAAATACAAATTCTTATACCTTTTTATGATGTTTAACTAATAAAATATCTTTGAAATTCACTGGTAGAATTAATAAATTGATTGATCTACTCAAAATATTTTATAGAAAATTTATCTGAAAGATAAATCCAACTTTTATAAATATCTTTATCTATAGAATAATAAATATACACATAGTAACAATAGTTATTAAATTGATATTTTAGTCAAATAAACCCATCAAATATCAGTATATATGATAAAACTTGTAAAAAACAATATATAAGAAAAATTAATTATGAGAAAACAAAATGATAGAAATATATACCAATTTATTTCAGTTATCATAAATACCAAATTCTTTTTATTATTATGAAATAAATTATATTACATTTATTCTTTTAGTTTAATCAATAAAATTATTTATTTATAACTTTATTATAAAATAATCAAAATTCTAAACCATACAAATTTTTTAATTGTTATTCCATACTCATAATGGTATAATTGTTATTAAAAACTTCAAATAAATAAAATAATTTTCACATATAAAATGGAATAGATATTCAAATTTTTAAAAGAACAATTATAAAACATATATATATATATATATATGATTACATAAAATAAATTGAAAAAATATAAATTTAATTAATTTAAAAATAATAAATTGAGTAGGTTTATCAATAATTTTATTAAAAAATAAATTTGAAAATTGAAAAATTAAATTCCAAAATTTTTCTTACACTTATATAGTATTATGTTTACTATACTATGTATTTTTTGGACCCAAATAGAAAGATATAAAATTAGACAACCAAATTATCTACACATCAATAATGGTTATCTTACAAAAAAATTAAATGTAAAATAAAAACCAAACATCAAAATTTAATATAAAATAAATCATAAAAATATTTTTAGGATCTGCAGGTTATGATATAAGTCTCAATGCACCCTGGTGAGGGTGAATCTGGGTGATACCCAACTTAAACATTTTTAATTTACTCTTAAAATTTAATCCTCACCCATCATCATATCTTGTTCATTCGAATGAATACCATTTAATTTATTTTAACCATGATTTATCTTTCATTGAATACCAAACACAAGTGTAAAAATTAAAGCACACAAAAAAGAATGATTTTACTTGGTTCACCCACACTGGGCTATGTCTAAGGGGTATACACATGGAAATGTGCCATGTACCAAAATACACTATATGTACTGTTTGGTGGATATGAATTTTCATTCATGGTCACTAAATACCAAGTAACACCACCTTTACAATATTAAGGGATCGATCACCGCTCATCCAAGTGACGCCCCCTGTACTTCTTTCTCTGTGTACTGATTCAAGGAATGAATCAGTTTATAGACTTATATTTCTCCTCTAAATCTGTATAGAATACAGATTCACTGTGAATATTTAACATCATATTTGATACTCTAATGAAATATACTTCACTATACTCTTTTACTCCAAAGATAGATGAGAATGAATCATCGAGATAAGAATAATTCCATAATGGAATTTCCATTATTTTACTTAGTCTAGTCATCCAAAGTTAGATATAAATAATGAAACTCTATCAACAGTGATCTCTATTCCCCACATTAACCAAATCATTCAATTATACTCTATCTTGGACCAACTTCCCTATAGAACTATATTTATCAGTCACATTATTCATCTCTCATTACTCCTCAAGACATACTATAATAGTTTTTAAGTTCCTATATCACCATGTTCTTTGATCAATGGTGTAGATCAATTCTCATTCTATACTTTCTCTATATAATGCTAATTGTCCCAAATATTTTAGCATTTTTTCTAATAGAGCTGTGTCAACCTCCTAAATATCGATCCTTATCTACTCAATTTTATTTTGAACCAAATCTTAAATATTTTCTATAATTCATAAAATCATGGCATAATAACTTACCTTGTGTTGTGAAACCTTTAAACTCTCACCATTTCATATAATAACATACTTCATTGTGGTGTGATGAACTTCAATCATTAACTTATCTAAAAATCACAACATAATCTCCTTCTTATCCTCCAGAAATTGTGAGTTCAATATTCTATATATTTCCAACCAATATAAATTATGGAATGACTTCTTTTTTCATGGAACAATGTAAAAATCCCAACCAACACAAAATAATCATATCCTTCCAATCCCATGAAAAATTTAACCTCCTCACATCACAACCAGACCTATCATGAAATGATTCTACCTTCGATCTAACCTCATCACTAAGTTATGTTGTGACACCATCTGTTATATCATGATCCCGTTAATTTGGACTTTTATCCTTATATAATATTTCAAGGGGTCTTTATTACAACATAATATCCTATTCATAGCATAGTCTTTGCTATCACAATGTGGTTTCCCAATACATTTTTTACACAACTTGGCTCTATTACCATGAAAGAATCATTATGTGAGCACACAAATTGTAGAATTATTTTACATCCTTTATCTAAATCACTTTATTTATTTATCTGAACTACATCAATGATGATTATACTTCCTCTACTACTATAAAAATCCGTAATAGAAATTATTATCTCATCATAACCTCCATAAAATACAAATCAATCCATAATTCTTCAAATAAGTTATAACTCTTCAAATCTTCTCAAGCCTTTCCATGATAGGGAATTCTCACTTTTTATTTTCCATAGCCCCATGTAGTCACTGTGGTGACTTAAATTCTTTCACTCTTGATATTCCATACTCATCATCATGATCCAATGCCATGTATTTCAATGCCAAGCATCCTTTAACAAAGTGGGATTTTATGTATAAGTAACCATTTTCATCTTTATTCATGTATCAACATATCTAATACATCTTATCACATATCATATATTACTTGGTTGAAACATTTTCCTTTCTCCATGGTCTTCCAAAATATCACCTTTGGGTTAATTTTGGGATATTCATCACCATGTTTATGAGGGAACTAGACATGCAACAGAATCATGATGGAAGGTAAATTTCCAATATTTAACACCAAATATATCATAAATAACTTAATTAAATATAGATATTCCTGATTCATGTCAAGTATTCATTCAATTCAGTTCATGTATAAAAATTAAAGAAAAACAATATCTTTTTGGAATTATGTAATCCTGGTGATATCTGCTCTTCTTTGCATATATGTAGTTAGAAGAGACGAAAATAGATTCCATATAGATCATCCACATGTATACCAAATCTTAATGAATCTCATAATTAAATTCCTAGGTGCTAGTGAAAAATATCAGAGGCCTCATACCACTCACATGATTTTCAGAATATCACACGATCGATTCCCAAACTTGGATCAATCCATACTTGATATTTCTCTCTCTAGAAGCTTAAGAGAATGGAGGAGAGAGGAGAACTCAAAATTCATGAAAATTTCCACCCTTCCTATTCATGTACCAAAAATGAGCTTAAAATAGTTTGGTTTAACTTTCCAAGATTTGCCTTAATCCCTTAATAAGTTAATACTCTCAAATCATCCCAAAACGCCATGAATAACTAAGTAAACATATCATATAAGTCATAAAAAACACCACTAATTAGTAATAGAATTAAATTCTATGTGATGAACCACAATACATTAACATGGATTGTTCCTTCCATAATTATTTAATTATCTTTGAATTCATAACATTCATTCTAAAATGATAATTTGTTATATTCACTTATTTATAAATTTATAAATAAATAATAAGAAAATTCCTTGAGAAATAAATTCAATTCTTATTATTCTAAACTAGAATAATATAATTGAATTTATTTAATTATTATCATTCACTTGGAATATTTTTAGTCCCCCTACATGGGGCCCAATTTCTCATAAACTCCAATTTATCCAAATTTTTGGAATCGATGGATAAACTTTGGGTATGATTCTTTAGGCCCTCATCTCAATAACAATGAGTCATAACCCATAGAAGAAGAGTGATATCTTCCAATACATCATGTATCCTAAAGAGACAATGATAATTTATCAATGAATACCTCCCATGAATGATTACCATGTAATATAATCCCCTTTTCATGATATCTTATAAATCCAATTACATCACTTATGTCATCAACCTATATGCTTGATATATCTTTCTTTGAATTTATGGAAATGAAATAATCGATATAATGCCTTGTCTGTGGACTTATCAAAGAGTTCCATATCCATCAAATATCCTAGGATAATGACTTCCATTAAACTTATAAGGGACACATTTTTTATTGGCTTATTCATTAATGTCATATCACTCGTGACACGCACAATATATCCTACCTCTCCATGAGCATGTTTCATCATGGTTTTCATTAATACATTAAATTAAATGAACCGTGATATAAATTAGTAATAATATTAAGTAAAAGTACTAATAAACATGTTTATAGATTGGAACATCCAATGACACATAAAACATGTGGATTTCCTTCTAACAGGCTAGTTCTCATAACCCCTCTCTTAGAGATTACCTTGGGTTTGAGAGGAAGTATAAATATCTTTTGTACCTCATACCCCTAATAGCATGTATCATCAGAATTTCATCAGATGATATCATATGGCTATAAAATATGTATTTAATGATATATCAGAGAACTTTAAGGTTTCCATCATAGTAGAGAGTTGTTATGACCTTTTAGTGAGATAAGTAGTCAAAGGACATTATCACATTCAATTTAATGTAGAAGAAAAACCATGATGTGATAAAAACTTTATTAATATTCAACACTATGAATATACATGAAATAATAAGTATATGGTAGTTTTAGTGCCTGAAAAAATCAACTGGACACCGGGGCATCCCAAAACGAGGAGCATAAAAATAGTGAAGTAGATCCTCAAGGAAAACTACATCTATGTAATTACAAGACCTCATAGACACCATCAGCCTCGCGGATCCCAATATGCTTCATCACCTTATTCAATTTTCTGATTCTTAGTAGGTTGTTATAATTTTTCAATATTTTATGTATCATACTATCTTTCATGGTTTATTAATGCATATTAACAACTTTTAAGTGTAACATTCAACTAGAATATAAGGTTACATTATCTTTGAAGACCATAAAACATGATTGTTATATGGAGGATGATGTTACCTTTTCTCTAAAGGGTATTTTGAAGATCTATAAAAATATATATTTAATTGTCATTTTTCAAACATATCACAATAATCCCCACTATATATTAAAAGAAAAAAAATAAATTAAATTATTATAACATTTCTACCACAATAGTAAAACATAACACATTTATATATTATAATTAATTATAATTTCACATAATAATTTTCAAAATATAAAAATAAAAAACCTCAATTTTTAATTATAATCATCAATAATCAATTAGTGATCATTGTCCTAGGATTTCATGAAAATCCAATTTTTTTATCACTTTTGAATATATAAAAACAAATTTTTAGTAATTCCAACCTCACTACATTTTGAATTGAAATTACATTAAATAATATATGTTACAAAATAATCAATGATCATTGTACTATGATTCCATAAAAATCCCATGTCATTTGGTCAATTTTGACCATACCAATTTATTTTAATCACTTATCATTATTGTAGTCCGACGATTTCACAATAATCCAAATTTATTTTCTCGATTTTGTTTACATCACTTTTTTTAATCATTTTATAATATAAAATTATTTTTTATCATTATAATGACACAAAATGGTGTATTGATGTTTTGTTTATTCTAACATGCCATAAGTTAATCATTGATCATTGATTTATGTTTTCATGATGATTTGAGTTCTTTTAATCAAGCTTGATCATTTGATGCATGTTTTAAGCACTTTTAAATCTATTTAAATTCAATTTTAGTTATTCTAACCACACCTATAATGACCCCTTCCCCCAATGGTATCCCTACTAGTATACTAAATAGAGGAGGAAGATTATGATGCATGAATTCTACCTCTAATAGGTCACAGGTGGGGAAAAATCTCGGATGGTATATCATATGCATGGATAGGAGAAATTATCTCTAAAATTTGAGAAGATGAGAGATATGATATAAACTCCCAATTAAAACTACTCTAGATAAAATTAAAATATCCACAACACATGAATTCAATGTCATACAACTAAAAAATGAAAAAAAGGGAACTATGATTACCAAAAGATAATCCTCAACAAAGACTACGAAAGATTAAATAGCTTCTGAACAACCCATGAGCTAGTTAAGTATAGACTGATCCCTAAATATCTTTTATAGACCTAAAAAGTAGTTTATATATACATGGGGTGATCATATCATGTATACTAAAAAGTATTCTAGTAGGATCCTCCCTGGATCCTCTCATGAAAAAGATAAAGAAAATATGATAAAGTCTATTGAACAAAAAGTGAAGCTAATTCATCACATAACACATGTTTTGTAATGAATCTATTTTTTCCTTGTAACAGTTTGTAATATTTTAAAGAACATTTTCAGAGTTATTAATGGAGTCATTGTGATATTTCAGGGGTTGTAGAGCCTCTATATTTATATAATGAAGATATTAAATATAATATATCACACATTTGTAGTTATAACAACCTAGTCTTAATGTATATAGAAATTTTATCATTTTTGAAGAATACATAATACATTACAAAAATGGATGCCCAAAGACCATAATAGTTTAGTGCCTTTGGAAACTTGGAATAAAAATCTTGTAACTTAGTGAAATATATTCAATGTTTCCCACAAATATCTTCCCCCTTAGTAATTATACTTAAAAACCTTTCTTCAAAACCTAGGGAAAGGAAACATAAGAAAGGGCAATATCAGATGCTCAGTAAGGGTAAACATGGGAGATATGTAAGCATAAATATGAGCATAAGTATATGTGAACATTATCATAATGTAATAATATCATACCCTACATATCAAAGATCATAAACGTAAATCATGGAAGAAATATTGGTAGTTCATAACACATGAATCATAAGGGAATCAAGAGTATGAGCCATAAAATTATAACATAAGAATAAGACATGGAATTGTGGAATATATATAAACATGTAATATAATTACCGATAAGTAAAGAAAAATTTCTAGAACTTATCTGGGTACTTCATGGGGACTACACTTACTGGGCGGGACACACCACTATCCCCATCTATAGTCCTTTCCTTGTAAGGGATCCAGTTTCCCCATCTTCCCATGGTGGACCAGGTTTCCCCATATTCCCATAGTGGATCAGGTTTCCTCATATTTTATATTCATGGTTACTACACCTATTTTTAGGGACACACCACCATCCACAGTCATAGTCCTTTCCTTACAAGGGATTGGGTTTCCCCATATTCACATAGTGGATCAAGCCTGTTGACTTGATTTCCATAATTATCTCATGAGATATAAATATTTACCCAATGAATTAGAGGGAGATATAGGTCCCACCCATCATATAATAAAACCATTCATACATATACCACAATATAATAAAACTTTCATCATATCATGACCTATAAAAAGAGATGGGTTTCATAAACATCATATCATAACCCATGAAATGAAATGGACATCATAAACATATCATCAAATCATAACCTATAGAAAAGGGATAGGTTCAATAATCATTTAGTGAAAGCATTACCCATGAAAATAATTAGGTTTCAAAATCATATAACCCATGGAAGACAAATTAGTGTCATAAACATCATGTTATTAAGACATAAACCATTCAATAACGGATATGAATGGTATTCTTGGATAATTACCCCATAATCGAATGTCATCTTAGATGGGAAATAATTTTTGAAATACATTTTAAAAATATTTCATGCGTAAAATATCCTTTATTATTTAAAAAATTATTTTTAAAACATAAATCCTTTAGAAAAACCTTTTTTTTAAATAAACTTGAAAATTTATAAATAAAGCTTGAAAAAGTTTTGAACACCATTTCTTTGAAAACACTTTGAAAAATTATATACTTATAAAAGATACTTTGAAAACCATAAAATAATTTTTTAAAATCCCTTTTCCTTGAAAATGAACATATAATATCATATTTAATTTTTTTTATTTTTTTTTAAACATGTTTTTTGAGATTCATGGCATGTGTCTCAAAGAAGGCAAATTGAGACAAAACTACTTTACCGATTTGGTAACTTTTGAAACATAAACCCCATAAAAGAGATATAATCCAATGGATATGTAAATAATCATTAATTTAATGATAATAATCATATAATATATTCATGGGAAGCATATACACCACAAAAAATAAATGAGTTGTGAATAATACATAAATCTCATAGATATAAAAGTGAGACTAGAAATCCTCTTACCATATGTCTTGACTCTCTTCATACTCAAACGGAACTCCTTTATAATATATATTATTTTATTATAAATATTTTATAGAACCATATTTTTATATCTAATACCATTTATGGTTTGATTATGACTTCATATTACCCTCTTATTATCAATTCCATGTTAAGGTTTCGATTCAGATAATATCTATTTTCTTTTTTTGAATGTGTCCTAATTTGTTATGTTTTTTATCCTCATAATTATATCATGATTTAATGTAAAACAATTATATAAATTTCATTTATATTAATTATATATTTATTTATAAAGATAAAATTATTAAATGTAAGACACCGTTAATGGAGACGGTTGGCCGTACGTACGCATGAACACTATTTCTGTTTAATTATCCTATCGAAAGAAAGAAAGTAAATGAAATATATGTATATATATACTAATTCAAGTAGAATTATAATGTCATATATATCATATACGTTTTTTGAACCCATATTTAATATATTCCATGTATAGTGTGAACGAATCACATCACTTTGAGGAGGCAGTAGTCCACACTTCCCCAAATGAAATTATCATAGTTACACAAAATGGAAAGAATTAATGTATGTTATATATAAAAATTAATGAAGCATAAAGAAATTATAAATATAAAATATATAATAAATAAATATCATTTCCATCATAATTCCCAACCATGAAAGGTGGTGAAGGAAAAACAAACAATCGTTGTTTTGTGTGGTGGTAGTTCACCATTCACAAACGATAAGTTCATTACCCATTAGATGGAAGTGTGAGTGAGTGAGGGTAAAAAACTTAGAATAAAAAAATCTAAGTATATTTAGGATAACTAGGTTGTTATATAATCATGGAATAAGAATAATTGAGGTGGTTTATAAAGAAAATAAAATAAAGGATCTTGAGGAAGGATGTTATCTTTTCTTTGGGTAACTCCTTTTTATTTGCATAAAAGTGATTCCTTGGTTGGATTTATGCCCAAAGGGAGGATTAAAAGAATAAGGTAGGGATTATGGGAAGTTAATTGTATAGATGTTATTCTAAATTAATTTTCTTGGAGAGGTGTGAAGAAGGGGGATAGGTGGTGGTATTTTATAGGGGAGGGAGGGGACAAACTTGGCATTTTTGAAAACAAGTTAGCCGTACCCAAATTTTTACCTAAAAAAAGTCATAAAAAATCAACAATCGATTTTTTATGAAGGAAATATGTCCATGAAATGTCTTTTTTAAAATTTTGTAGGTTATTTTCCCATTAATTTTAAGGTTTAGTCTTTTGTTAAGCTTAGTTTTACCATAATCGCAGTAATTAATTTTAATCACTTTCCCTAATATTTTTGGTCAAAAAATAAGTTGATATTAATAGACTAAAAATGTTTTACTTATTAAAAACTTTTATTTATATTTTTATAAATTAAGTTCACATAAGTGGAAAAATTAAGTTTATTGTTAATCCTATAGATGTAGTAAGAAAGCGGGTTTTTAAAGTGAGAATGTCTAAATGTTCGTTAAGATTTTATATCTAAATTCAATATAAAAATAATTCCAATGACCATAATTGGATTAAAAATGTATAATTGATATTTTTTGACTTTAAAACCAATATAAAATATAATTTAAATATATAAATAAATTAGATGAAAAAGAAATTTTGAATTAAAATTCAGTATTTTCACTATTCACCAAAAAATGATGTTTCTCAGAAAAATCCAAGAAATTCAACCTAAGATAATTTTGAAATTATGAATTGAAAAATTATTTTTATTTATCAAATTAAATTTCTATTAGTGTATAAAATTAATTTTAATATTTTGAATAGAAGGACATAAAAATCAGGTCTTTAAGAATATAGTATTTTCAAACATATAACGACTTTACAAAAAATGTATGCCCTATTATCAATAATATTTATAATTTAGTTATTATTATTTATATTACTAATTTTAGAAACTATGTTATTACTATTTTATTTAAATAATTATAATAATAAGATTTTGTATCTTAGAAACTCGATATTTCAAGTAACACAATTCAAGTTGGTATTGCGTGTAACACAAGGTTAACTTGGTGTAGCATATAAAGAATGTTTGATTTAGTGTAGAATGCATTGAAATAAAAAAAATAAAATTAATTAATTAAAAAAAAGTTCACAAAAACTCAGGTTATTACATTCCACCCCCCTTTAAATGAATTTATCCCTCAAAATTCATCATTCTGATACAAACAAATGAGGATGTTTCTGCCTCATAATATCCTCCAGTTCCCATGTAGCTTCCTCTAACTGGTGATTTCTCAACAAAATATGACTAGGTGAGTGGTTTTGTTTCATAGAACACTCTCTGTATGATCCATAATTTCAACTAGTTATTCCTCATAAGAAAGATCTTACACCAGCAGTATGATCTATGAGTTCAGTACATGTGAAGGGTCAGGTATGTACTTCCTTAGGAGAGATACATGGAACACATCATGAACTTGAGATATATTTGAAGAAAGTTCCAATTGTTAATCTACCATCCCGATATGATCAATAATTTTAAAGGGACCAATATACCTAGGGATTAGTTTCCATTTCTTCCTGAACCACATAACCTTATTCCAGGGAGATATTTATAGAAATGACTTCTCACCAAATTCAAATTATAGATCACACCAATGATTATCAGCATAACTTTCCTGTCGACTTTGTGCTACTATAATATTTCGTTGAATGGTTCTAACCTTCTTGACTATTTCTTCATCTATCTCAGGTTCCAATAGCTTTATTTCTCCAACTTCATCCTAGTATTTTACAGATCTACATTTTTTCCTGTGGAGGGATTTATAAGGAGACATCTGAATTCTTGACTGAAAGCTATTGTTGTAAGAAAAATCAACTAAAGGGATTTTTTGATCCCAACCACCATTGAAATCCAATGAACATGATCTAAAAATATATTACAGGGTTTGAATTGTTCTTTTAGACTGACTATCCATCTGAGGATGATAAGTAGTGTAGAATATCAACTCTATATTAATTGCTTTCTAAAGACTTATCCAAAACTTTGAGGTAAACCTAAGATCCCGATCAGATACAACGGAAAGTGTTACTCCATGAAAATTTACCATTTACTTAATTTATATCTTGGAAATATGATCCAGATAGAAGTCTTCTCTGATAGAAATGAAGTGCGGTAACTTAGTAAGGTGATCTACTACCACCCATATATAATTAAACCCTTTAGTGCTTTTGGGGAGTACAACGACAAAATACATAATGACATTCTCCTATATCCATTCTACTATGGGTAATGGATGTAACATCCCTTTAGACTTTTTTCTTTCTTCCTTAACTTTCTGACATACCAAGTACCGAGATACAAACTCTGCAATATCTTTATTTAGGCTATCCCACTATAATTATTCCTTCAAATATATATAAATATATGTAATTACATGATGAATAAAGAATTAAGAACTATGAGATTCCTCTAACAGATCCTTCTTCAAATCCAGTATGTAAGGAACACATCCATGGTTCCTAGACCTTATCATTTCATCATGATCAAGGCTAAACTCAAGAACATTTCTAATCTTCTTTTTTATCTCTACATCTTCCTTCTGCGCCTCTTTAATATTCACTTGTATAGAGGGTTGAACATTCAATTGAGAAATATAATATTTCTCCCCTTCCTTCAGGATTTCTAGATCCATATTTTGCAAATCCAGAAATATTGGATCTTTTGTTATCCTCATCATGGATAAGCTAGCATGATCCTTCCAACTCAAAGCATTAGCCACCTTTTTCACTTTCCTAAGGTGGTAATGTATTGAGTAGTCATAATCCTTTATCAGCTCTAATCACATTCTCTGTTTCATGTTTAAATCCTTTTCTGTGAACATATATTTTAGACTTTTTTGATCAGTATATATATCACACTTTTCTCCATAAATATACTTCCTTTATATCTTTAAGGAAAAAATTACCGCTGCTAACTTCAAATCATGAGTTATGTAATTTTTCTCATGGATCTTCAGCTTTCACTAGGCACAAGTAAAAACCATGTTATTTTGAATAGAAAAAAACCAATCCCTTCTTAGATGCATCACTATAGATTAAAAACTCTTATTCTCTATAGGGTAATGTAATCATAGGTTCATTGAACAAACTTATCTTTATTTCCTTGAAATTTTCCTCACATTAATTTGCCTAGAGGAACTTGGAACCCTTATGTGTTACTTGGTTAGATGATTTGATACTAATGAGAAATTCTCGAAAAACCTTTGATTGTATCCAGCTAATCCAAGAGAACTACAAATCTCAGTCATTGTGGTTGGTCTAGGCCAATATTCAATAGCCTTCATATTTGATGGATCTACTATTATACCATCTCCTGAGATTATGTGACCCAAAAATGAAACTGTTTGCTGTAAAAATTCACACTTTGGAAATTTTTCATACAGTTTCTCCTTCTTCATGTTCTTTAGTACAATTATCAAGTGGTCTTCAAGATCTTTCATACTCTTCAAATAGATACGAATATCATATATAAATACACAAAAAACTAATCAATTTAATCTCTCAACACTCTATTCATCAAATTAATAAAGGTAGAAGGGGAATTCATAAGACCAAAATGCATTACTATATATTCATAGTGTCCAAACCTTATACAGAATTCCATATTAGGTATATCCCCTTTCTTGAACATTGATTGATGATATATAGAATAAAGTTCAATCTTGTAAAAGTATTGATCTCTACATAGTTGATCAAATAAGTCATCAATATGAGGAATACGATACTTGTTATTAATTGTGATATTGTTCAACTCCCGATAATCAATGTAGAGTCACATTGATCCATATTTATTTATCACAAAGAGGATAGGTTCACCCCAAGGTGACACACTTGGATGAATGAATCCCTTATCATGGTTTTCTTGGAGTTTCTTATTCAATTCTTACAACTCAATTGGGGAAAATATATATGGATTAATTTAAATTTGTGTGGAACCAGGTATGAGTTCTATCGAGAACACAACTTTAAATTTTGCTGGAAGTCTAGGAAACTCTTCCAAGAACACATCCACTAATTCCTAAACAATATGCATGACATTGATGTCGAGTTTCTATACAACTATTTTAGATAAAAACACCTTATGAATGGGAATTAAAACCCATACATTTGATGTAATATCCTTAGGAATTTCATACTTATCATCACATTGATAGAATATCATAGTTTGGTTTGAAATATAAAAATAAATTCCTTTCCTAAACAATTGAAGTGGGATTTATTCAAATAAATCAAATCCATGCCTAATATGAAATCAAAATCAACTAGGGGAAGAATGAAAATATTTCTAGGTAGTACATTCCCACAAACTTCAATCAAAGAGGAATCATTGACATGAGATGCAATAATTGTACCATTATGGGTTTGCACTGCTAATTCCGCATCCAATATTTTTTTTGGAATCTTAATAGCCTTAGAAAATTCTTTAGATATGAAAGAGTGGGTTGATATAGAATCAAATAAGACATTAATATTTCTATATTGGATGTTAATTGTACCTTTCAACACATCGTTATCTCACCCTTTATTAGAAACAATGATCACATGATATTTTCCCTTTTCACTTAGTTTAATAGGTTGACGAGGTCGATCATCATCACTAACCCTTGGGTTTGGGAACTCGTTAGCATAATTCCCATCATCCTTACACTTTAATCACTGAAGTGTGGGAGGTGCATTCTATGTATATTTTCCTTTATTTTTATCATTATCCAACTTCTTCCCATTAGTGTAGTAATCAATTTCCCAATGACCTTCCCTTTTATAATTAAAACACGCATTAGACCCCATAAGACATTTCTATCCATGATTCTTTCCACACTTAGAGCATAAATGAAGTCTCATATTATTCTTTTAATGTTTTTTATATTTTCATTTGAACTCCATATTCCTTTTATTGTTAAAACCATGAGATTGATATGTAACTAGAACATTTATTTCAACTTTTATTACACAATTCACTATCTATTGATAGATAGTAAAGTGTATTATAGTAAATTCCCTTCTAAGACTTGGCTTTAAGCTGCTGAAGAACCTATCAACTTTACTTATAGGTTGTATGATAATTATAGAAGTATAACTTGCAAGTATGGTGAAATTAGCCTCATAGATACCAACAGATTCATCATCCTTTTAATTTAACTCAAGAAATTCCTTTTACATATTAGTACTAAGGACACGAGGAAAGTAATTTTTGAATAATAAGTACTTGAAAACATCCTAATCCATGGATTCAATTTCATATTAATCCTTAGTATTATTGATTGAAGTCCACCATTGATCTGATTCACTTTCTAACCGATAAATAGCCAAAATGACTTTATCATGATCCAAACCCTGGAGAACGAAAAATATCTTTTCAGTGGTGTTGATCCAGTGTTCAGAAACAAGTGGATCAGATGACCTGCTGAAAAAAGGTGGGTGTTTCCTCATGAAGGTCTCAACAAAATATTGTTCCCTCATTTTCTCATTTGGAATCTCAGTATGATGAATATATTGAGAAAACTGTGTGACCATAACTATGAGGTTTTTCATTCCATATCCCATAACATTTAGATGCTTAGGAGAATAGTCATTTCATTTTTTTCATAATCACCATTAATGAGGGTCCTTTGGGTCCCATACATTAACTAAAACCAAAAAACATAGAGTAAGAAATAGTTTTCATAGTGAGGGATCACATAATCATGAAAAATTACATATAATATGTCTAAATTATGACACCTTCCCTAATCAATAACACCCTAAGTTTATCCTAGGTTATTCATAGAAAACTTATTTTTAAATCTTTCATAATGGTTCATGAAGTGTTTTTGAATTCTCAAAGCATATCTCCTAGGAGTGTCAAACCCAGTGTGCAGCAAGACCTGTTGTCTTGTACCAAGTTATGCTCGAGTTAGGTCTGACACACTTTGTCGGAGGTTTTACCCCTAGGTACATCTATTTTAGATTGAAATCCACTTGTAGTGTCTAGACATTGATATATTTCTATGAAAACACTCACTCTATCCTTTATCAAAATTCGAATACATTTTCCCATACTTTTCTTTATCCTTAAACTTATCCTTAGGCATGTCCTTAGGGTTCTCACTAATGTTTTCTCATCTTAGTTTCCAAAGGTTAACTAAAAATTTTCTCTGATACCAACTATAACACCTTAGTCTTAATGTACATATACATTTCATCATTTTTTGTGGAATAGTTAATACATTACATAAAAGGACGCCTAAAGACCATAATAGTTTAGTGCCTTCGGAAACTGGGAACAATAATTTTCCAACTCAGTGAAGGATCTTCAATGTTTCCAACAATTATCTCCCCCATTAGTAATTATACTTTAAAACATTTCTTCAAAACCTTGGGAAATGAAACATAAGAAAGAGTGAACTCTGATGCTCAATAAGGGTAAACATGAGAGATATGTATGCATAAATACGAGCATAAGGGTATGCAAATCTGAGAATAACATTTGAATATCATACCCTATATATCAAGGATCATTAATGTAAATTGTGGCATAAATATTTCTAGTTCATAAGACATAAATCATAATGCAATCCAGAGAATAAGCCATGAAATCATAACATAGGAATAAGACATGGAATTTGTTCATACACATAAACATGTAGTATCATTCTCTATAAGTATAGATGCATTTTTAGAACTTATCAGGGAACTTAATGGGAACTAAACCTATTGGGGGGACACACCACCATCCCTAGTTATAGTTATTTCTTTGTAAGGGGTCGGGTTTTCCCATCTTTCCATAGTGGATCGGTTTCCCCCTCTTCCCATAGTGGATTGTGTTTCCCTATCTTTCATCTTTATGGTGACTACACCTACTGGGTGGGACACACCACCATCCTCAGTCGTAGTCCTTTCCTTGTAATGGATTAGGTTTCCCCATCTTCGAATAGTGGATCAAGCCCGTCGACTTGATTCCCATCATAATCTCATGAGATATAAATATTTAACCAATGCATTGGAGGGAGATATACAACCCACCCATCACATAATAAAACCTTTCATACATGTTCCACAAGATAATACAACTTTCATCATATAACCCATAAAAAGAGATGGGTTTCATAAAAATCATATCATAACCCATGAAATTAAATAGGAATCATAAACATATCATCACATCAAAACCTATAGAAAAGCGATAAGTTTCACAGTCATTTTTTCAAAGAATAAACTACAAAAATAAGCATGCTTCAAAATCATATAAGCAATGGAGGAGAAACAAGTGTCATAAAAATTATGATATTAAGACATAAACCATTCAATAAAGAATATGAATGGTATTCTTGGATCATTTCCCCAGAATCAGATGTCATCTTAGTTAGAAAATAATTTTTAAATACCTTTTAAAAGCATTTCATGAGGAAAATATTCTTTCTTATTTGAAATATGATTTTTAAAACACAAATCCTTTGTAAAACCCCTTTTTTTTAAAATAAACTTGAAAACTTATAAATAAATCTTGAAAACTTTTTGAAAACAATTTCATTGAAAACACTTTTAAAACATATAAAGGATTATTTGAAACCCATATTTTTTTAAATATTTTTTCATTGAAAAATAGATTAAAATATCAGCTTTAATTTTTTTTAAAACATGAGTTTTGAAATTCATGGAATGTGTCTCAAAGAAGGAAAATTGAGACAAAACTACTTTACCAATTTGTTAACTTTTGAAACATAAAACCCATGAAAGAGGGATCATAAAATGTATATTTAAATATGAATAAATTTAAAGATAATAATCATAGAATATATTCATGGGAATCATATACATCATACAAAATAAATGAGTGGTGAATAAGAAATAAATCACACAAAAATAAAAGTGATACTAGAAATCCCCTTACCTTATGTCTTGAATCTCTTCATACTCGTAAAAAACTCCGATATAATAAATATAAGTTTATTATAAATATTTTATAAAACCATATTCTTATATCTAATACCATATATTGTTTTATTATGACTTTATATTACTCTCTTATTAACAATTCCAAGTTAAGGTTTTACTTCAGATAATATCTGCATTGTTTTTTATACGTGTTTTAATTCTTTATGTTTTGGTACTCATACATATATCATGATTTAAATAATGTAAAACTTGATATAAATTTCATGTATATTATGTATATATGTATTTATAATAATCTATTAAAGATATAAGTATTAAATGGAAGACACCGTTCATGGAGATAGTATGTCGTACGTACGCATGAACGTTGTTTCTATCTAATTAACATATCAAAAGAAAGAAAGTAAATGATATATATATATTTATATATATACTAATTAGAGTATAATTATTATTTCATATATATAATATACATTTAATTAACCCATCCTTAATACATTCCATGTAGAATTTGAATGAATCACGCCACTTTAAGAAAGTGGTAGTCCACACTTCCCTAAACAAAATTATCATAGTTTCAAAAAAATGGAAAGCATAAGGTTATGTTATATTTTAAAATTAAAAAATAATAAAGACATTATAAATATAAAATATATCATATATTAATATATTGTCCACCATAATTCCCAATAATGAAATTTTTTAATGGAAAATGAACAATCGTCGTTTCACGCGGTGGTAGTTTTCCGTATATGAACGGTAAGTTCGTTACCCATTAGATAGAATTGTGTGTGAATGAAGGTAGAAACTTTAAAATAAAAACATATTATTATATTGAGGAAAACTTGGTTATTATATAATCATTCAATAAGAATAATTGAGATGGTGGATAAAGAAAATAAAATAAAGGAGATTGAGGAAAGATATTGCCTCTTTTTTGGGTAACTCCTTTTACTTTGCACAAAAGGGCTTCCTTGGTTGGATTTTTTTACCAAAGGGAGTATTCAAGAAGGAAGGGTGTGATGATGGAAAGTGAATTGGGGAGATATTTTTCAATAATAATTATCTTGATATGTGTGAAGAAGGGGGAGATGTGGTGACCTTTTATAGGGGAGGGAGGGGACACACTTGGCATTTTTGAAAACAAGTTAGGTGTAACCACTTTCTTACCTTAAAAAAAGTCATCAAAAACCCAAAACAAATAAATAATTGAAGGTTTATGTATGAAATATTTCCATCCAATGGTTTTTGGACAAGTTCCTAGGTTATTTTTTCCCTTATGTTTAAGATTTTGTCCCTTGTTAAGCTTAATTTTAACTTAATCACGATAATTTATTTTAATCACTTTCAATAGTCATTTTGGTCCAAAATTAAGTTGATATTATGAGACTATAAATATTATATCGATTAATATATTATATTTATATTTTTCAAAATTCATTTCCTAGAAGCGAAAAAATTAAGTTTAATGTTAATCATGCGAACGTGGCGATAAAGCAAGGTTTTAAAGTGAGAATGTTTAAATGTACATTATGTTTTTATATATAAATTCAATATAAAAATGATTTCAATGAACTAAATTGGATTAATATATTTATTATTTATCTATTGTAACTTTAAAACCAGCATAAAATATAATTTAACTATATAAATAAATTATACAAAAAAGTAGTTTCAATTGAAATTCAGTATTTTTTACTTTTAATCCAAAAATGAAGTTTCTTAGAAAAATTCTAAAAATTCACCCTAATATAAGTTTGAAATTATAAATTTAAAAATGATGTTTATTTTATCGAATTAAACATCTAAAAGTGACTAAAATTAATTTTATTATTATTCACAAAAGGACATAAAAAGCAGTTCATTTATGAAATATTATTTTCAAACATATGAAGACTTTTCCAAAAATATATGTCTTATTATAAATAATATTTATATATTAGTTATTAATATTTATATTACTAATTTTAACATCTATGTAATAAATATTTCATTTGAATAATTATAATAATAAAATGTTATTTTGTAAAAACTCAGTGTTGTGTGTAACGCAAGACGAGTTGGTGTTGCATGTAGCACAAGGATAACTTGTTGTAGAGTATAGATAATGCTTGACTTAGTGAAGTAAGTATTTAAATAATTCAAAGAAAATTAATTTATTTGAAAAAAAGTTCACGAAAACTCGAGGTGTTATAATAGTTTTTTTTGAAATAATTCAACATTTATTAAAAAATATCTATGATGGGAAAACTAAGACCACAATTAAATACAAAATGTGTGTTTTACCCTAGGTGTTACATAACCTTTGGGCACACCAGCTGTTTTGTTTAAGAGAAGCCACATGTGGAATAATATAAAAATAAATTAATTAAATAATTTATTATCTAATAAAGGGTGATGACATAATCCTATCCTATTCAATCATGTTACTTTCCAAATCTTAGTGTTATCCTCATAAATTTAAAGATTGGAGAGGAGCATGGAGGAGAGATTTGGAGGAAGATAATGGAATCATGGATCGATGATCAGGTTTCCAAGGATTTTTTTCTTCATAAATGGAGTTTTTATATCTTTCCAATGGCTGTGATGTGAAAATAATTCTTCATCAATGATAGATCCAATTTTGAGGTGGGACTTTTTTATTAGATTAATCCACATTTTTTATTATTCCACACCGAACATGAATTAATTTATTTTTAAAATTAATTTATGGATTAGTTGTTGATTAATAGTTGATAATTTTTCTTCCTAGGATCATGAATTGATATTATCTTTATTGATTATTCCAAATTCTTTTATATTCATCATTTTATTCATCAAAAAATTATGGCCAACCCAAACAATGGACAACATTTGTTTTCTCAGTGTTTTGTTTCATGGATATCTCTACTCATCCCTTGAATTTTCATTGTTTTTATTTCATTTGATTGGTTATTTGATTATACCTGGGAATATATTATTGCACAATAGATATTTAGTGAAACAGATCATTACCATGGGTTTTGATTTGAGATTGAAGGCATTATGGATTGCAGTGCGATTAAGGATCTACAATGATGACCAATGTTCAATAACAAATCAAAGGAGTTTGGTTCTAGAGGATTCATGACATGGATGATGCAGTGAGAAAATGGTCATTTTTCAATAAATTTTTGGATGGAATCTGGATATTGGTGATGAAAATAGTTCATTCAACTTAGATATGAGATCTATGGTGGATTCCACAATGAAATCAGAGGCAGTGAAAGTGTAGGTGAAATGCATGAGAGTTATGGAAATTCTAAAAATTTACAATATAAACAACATGTAGTTCCAATGAATTAACTCCCCATGGACCCCTATACATGATGGATATGGTTTCATGCAGTGATGAATATCGATAACCATTGAACCTTTCCACATTCCATGGGACCCAGAACTAGTGACCCGATTTGTACCCCTAGGTATACGGGCACAATCATGACCATATCACATAGGCATGACCAGTGTATATTGAATCAACTAGGGTATATGGGAATGAAAAGTGAACATGAGAATGTACATAGCACATAGGTACAATCTGAAACACATAGAAAAATATCTGAGTATTAGTGGGATACACCATGTATTTCTTATACATTCCATGTACCCCTTCTAGGGTAGGTTGGATCCCTCATTCTCTTTAGCCTTGTTGGGTATCAGTAGGGTATATTCCCTTGGACCATCCCTATGAGGGTATAATTAAGCATCCCTATCCTAAGTATAGGATAAGTGATCCCCTCTACATGTTAGTTTTGTATAGATTCATATATTCCTCAGTGTGGCCTAGGGTGTGATCCTCCTTCATTGTTCCCTAGGTTAGTTCAAGTATCATGTTATTGAAATTCAGGATGCGTGATTACCTTCCTTATGGGTTATTCTAGATAGGGTTAGGTACCCTCCATAGGCCCTATGTGTGATCCATTACCTGTGTATCGACATCTTCTATGTTTTATCATGTACATATTCTTGGAAATACCTGATGGTAATATCCTCTCAGATGATATCCTTCAGTGTTAACAAGACCTTATAAGCGAGTTCTATCAGGCGAGCATTACCTTAGAGCCTTGAGTAGAATCCTAAACTGGTAGTGATGGTATAAACTTAGCTGTGAATTGGTGTCTATCTTTTTGTATATATTGTTTATCTTTTTTGTTCCCTTGGTTGTATGGTATAGAGATGAATCACTCTTTGACTATTTGTGTTCGGTGATTTATGGGTTTTCTACTGAGTATGTTTATACTCACCCATGAATTGGATCTACCCATAAATTCCATATCTTATGTATATGAATGGCCTTTCAATGGATTTCTAGGAGGACCAGGAGTAAAATAGGCTTAGTTTTTCTAGATGGACCGTAGATGGTTCTAGGAGTTTCATCTTAACAAAAATACATTTTTTACTAGCAGGTTGGACTCTATTTTGGTTTTAGTGGGCATGTATTTGGCCCTTTTTCTTTTTCATATCATGGCTTATTATATTTTTGGATTATTTATATGATTTCATATTTGGTATTATTTGTTTCTTTCTTTTCCTCTTTAATTGGTGTTTGGGGATGTGTAAGTGTGTATAGTTAACTTAGGATAAGGCATCCCATGTGTGTGATATTCCCACTGAGTGCTTTTCATCATCACCATGCCTATTAAAGGTGGATTTGGTGTGTCACACTTTACTTTCCACCATTTAGGAAGACCCTAGTGGGTTGGATCTTAATAGAGTGGTATCATATGAGGTTATCTTATGAATTAAATTTGGAGATAGTCTATGTAAAAAACTATCCTGGGATGCCATACTACCTAACACCTGACATGTCACAAGTCCCAAAGGGTGTTCCCGATCCCCACCGGCTGGTGACAAGCGCCATGTCATCACATGAACTCCTTTGTGAATATTTTTCTAAAAATCATAGATACAATAGTTGAATAAACAAAGAGATACATGCAGACATGAAAAATCCAGAACAAAACTAACCAAAAAGAAAACTACTACAAACCTACCAACTCGAGATGAGACTGAAATAAACTCCAAGAAATATCTTGTTTCTCACCACCACCCAACTGAACCCACATTGTCAACGAATAAAAATAAGGATCAAATTGAGAACCTGAAACTTGGAATTTTTTAGGTGTGAGATAATAATCTCATTAGGTTACCACAACCCTCTGAAACTATACAATTCATTTCATAATTTTTTTTATAAAATTTAGTTTGAAAATAAGGCTCAAAAGTAAGATTTAAATATACACAATACATGAAAATAAAAAAAAATCCATAATTCACAATTAAAACAATTTCCCTCTCTTTCAAAAAACTAAACAAAATCATTTAAAAAAAGAAATTGGCTAAATCCATTTCAAAACTACACACAACATTAACATGTCTAAAAAAACTCACATTATTTTATCTAAATGAAAACAGTTACTTTAAATCATTTCACTGGATGAAGACATATTTAAACCCCTAACCCAGTTTGAAATCCAATTTAAATTACTCTAACAAGAGTCTTTAAAAATTCAATATAGGTTTTCAAAAACATCTTTGAAAATTAATTTTCAAAGGAAATAACTCAACTCACATAGATTAATAACAACAAGTAGGTACTACATATATATCACAAGGAATATAAAAATGAAACATAAGAAAGGAAGGTTCCATATAAAATAAATCATGGGAAATGATACGATCAAGCAATAGATTAAAATCCACTCAATAACACACTCACTGAGAAAATGGACGTGTCAGGGTTTTACCCAAAGTCACTAACACGGAAAAAAATCTAACCGTATAAGGGTATAACCACCCAAACTAGCTATAAACATATGCTAAGTCCATACCGTCATCTTAATAAACCACATGGGAATCGCAGTGATGGAAAACCCCCACCTAGCCCTTGTTCCTAGCATGGCTGGTGGGAAACTAGCTACATGTGAACCAACTAGATGAACAAGCTAGATCTTCCACTTAGTACCTAGAATCACATGACCAATAGAGGAAGTGAGGCATAGTGAAAAAAATCCAAGCCTACCCACAAGGAATAAACATAAATACTCCCACCCTTAACACCCAGTGGTGTGAATCCCCATTCACATAGCTTGAACACATGGCATAACAATAACATTCCCACACAAGGGGAGAAAAAATCATCCCATAGTGATCAAAAAACCACACAAGGGGAAATCAAGGGGTGTCTTTCAGGAATGAAATTTATAAACCAAAGTTCCAAATATGCCTTTAACATCAAATCCTAACTCATAATTCCAAGCCCTTTCTCATTTAAAAAAACTTCCCAAGCACCATTCACAAAATTATGGAAAACACTTAAAAATTTAAAACATTTCAAAGTCACCCTTACATAAGGGATATATTCTTTGAAAATCCAAAACATGGAAAAATTCCTTTATTTCCATCACACTTTACACAAAACACCACTTGAAATATTTTAAGAGGTCTAAATAAATTTCTATTTTCTTATAAATGATTCAAAGCTACCCCTCAACAATGATTTTTCTCTTTGAAAACCAAAACAAGGACAAAAAGGCCAACCATTTCCCATTAAACCATTCAAAACAAGACAAAAATTAATTTCAAAAAGGAGTTAAACCACACACACATTTGAAATAACCATTTTTAGTACATTAAAACACTCTTTTACAAATCATTTTGAAGTCCATACCTCAATTAAAATCCAAATTCCATTTTAAAACTTTGTTTTCACTCATTGAAAACCAAAACTAGGTTAAAATCCATAATTCATTTCACAAGAAGCTTATCATAATAAAGCATCTAATTTTAAACAATAAATCATGGAATTCACATCTAAAACCAATTATTCCATGAATAAAACTCAATGAAATGGTTTCAAATCATCACAAGGCTACCACATATAGTTTTACTTTCATTAAAAGAGAATTTAGAAAGTGAAATCATGTTTAAAATTCCAAAATGAAAAAAAATTCATAGTAACACCTACCTCAAAGAAGTAGAAATCAAGCCAAACCAACTCAGAACATGCCGCTTTCAATGAAAACCACACCCTCAAGACACGCAATGATGCCTGTAACCTTTAGAAAACAAAATCCCCCATCATTAGACCCACCCAAAACCCTAAAATCAAACCACATAATACCTAGGTTTTATAGGGGAAATCCAAACTAATAGATAAGATAGGGATAAGGAATAAGGAGGGAAATAGAAGAAGAATCTTCTTGTAAAACACCAAAGGAAGACAAGAATCCAAGGGGGGAAGAAAATTGAATTCCTCCAAGCCCCCTAGGGGTAGACAGATGAAAATGGGGAGAAGGGGGTGTGAAAACCTTTTAAAATTTAGGAAGAGATTTTAGGGGTTACAAAAAATTTTAAACATTAAGAAAAATAACATTGTTTGGCCGTACAGTTTGAAAAATTGTGTGCCAATGATGTGGGTTCCACTACCCCCCCCCCCCAAAAAAAAACCTTAAACCTCATGATTACTCTTAAGGGTATGCACAATTTCCCAAATGTAATGCCTCATTACAAAACTATACCAAGACTCACATGACCTCCTGGGGTGCCCTTAATGATTTGAAAAACCATATAGAATCTGTGAAAATAGCTCTGTTAAAAACTATAGAGCCACCCCCATGCTTGTTTCATGGTTTACCAAAACACATGAAAGTCATGTGCCACACATCAGACATATAAATGACCCTACAAAGTTTCTCCTAGTATATGCATCATTTGGACTTAACCACATGTAGCCCATGATTACAAAGCATTCACAACTCAAAATGAATTAAAAAATACAATCATGAAGGGAAGTCTCTAACCATTCACCTTAACCATGCACAATAAGAAAAACTAAAAAAATTCCAAGTTCCAGGATGGAACTCCTTGTAAATGAAACATGAACCCCCACTTCTCAAAATAATTGAAAAAGGACAACATTGTGACATAGGGTGTGTCACAGTCTAGCTTTGAGGTTTGGTTTAGGAACTAGGGAAGCAATGTTAAAGTGTATTGTGTTCAACTCTCATTCCCTAGAATCCAATGCTGGTGTGGTGGATGATGTATCCATTCAACAGGACTTTGATAACTTTTTTTTGACTCTGTATATGTTGGCACTAGTTGCTGAGAAAACATCAATACATGCCTCATATAGAAATGAGTTGTGGTTTCCATATCCTTCTTGAGTCAAATCCCTAGATATTCTATCTTGACCATGATGCATCTTGACTTTTGCAGGATGACTCCATGATGATGGACAATTAGGATTTTGTAGTGGGGTTGTGATGATGACCCACTTAGCAATGAGGCCTTAGTTTAGGGGCTTATGCATGAGGTGGTACCTCCATGTGGGTTATGATCTTGCCTCACATTAGCATTTAATTTCTCCATTAGTAATATAAAATTATGAATGCAAGCTGAGCACACTTAATGAGTTCTAGAGGAAGGTACCCCTTATGTTTTTGGGAAAGATAGACCCCCCCCCAAGTAGTATCGGACTATCTTGAGGTAGTTGGGTGATTTTTCACCTTATTAGGACCCCTCAAGACCAGCTGGTGGCCCTAGTGTCAAGCCATATCCTTGTATTCGTAGGATGATGGTGGTTCTTGGTTATGCAGATGCATAATGAGGAGAATGTCACTTAGATAATGTTTGATCCCATCTTCATAGAGGAATTTTACCCAGTGATGTTGTGGGTGATATGTATCCAGGATCTTATAGAGCCCTAATGAGGAAATATTTCAGTCATAGAGTATGCATCGAGGTTCATTAACCTCTCATGGTACTCCATGGACATGGTTTTCGATGAATACTTTCAAGAACAGTCTTTTAAACATGGAATTCACTAAGATATCTAGGATAGAGTGGTATATCTCTGTATCCCTTTCTACTCTAGGGTATTAGAGCATACATTGGTGTTGGAGAGCTTCCTAGCTAAGCCAACATCGATAGTTTGTTCGGGTAGTGGGAACCCTGGAGCTGATAATTTATTAGTTGGTAGTCGACGATAGAATTAGGGATCGAAGCACGTGATGTGTTTCCAGAGATCGTATCAGGGAATATGGAATATCATATAGGTCTATAAATTTGGTTATAGTCAGCTGAGGGAGAGATGATTCCACTCTTGTGATGGTAGAGGATGTATAGTGTGGGATTTCCTGACCTATCATGCAACAAATAGGGAGACATTTGACAGCCTGCCTAAATAGAGGTAGTGATTGGAGTAGTGATGTATGTATGGTGGAAGATGTGTAAGAAGATATGAGAGAGTAGTAGGAGGTGACCTTATTTTTGATTTATTTCCACCACCCTCCCCAGGTGGTCTATGCCAGGCTCAAGGAGCTAGTGGCCAGGGATGTGGGAAACTGCATGTAGTGGAGGCCTATGACCAAGAGGCCTCAGGGATGATTCAAGGTATGATCTTTCTCTTATATAATTAAGATGTGGTATTGATAGAAACATGCACAATTGACTCTTTCCTTACCACATCCATTATTAGGGATCTAGAGATTCCAGTGGAGCCTTTAGCTCAACCATTACATTTAGAGACTCTTTTAGGGGGAGATTTGGTGATCAAACGCTTGTAACGAATGTGTGACCTAAATCTTGGTGGAGAGAGATTCATATGGAACCTTTTCATGGCCATAATGAGGTATTATGTTGTAATTTTAGGTATGGACTGGGTCTCTGCAGGTCATGAAAAAATTGACTATTTTAAGCAGAGGGTGTGGTGAATCCAAGTTAATATAATGTGGTTTTACTTTTCTAGTAAGAAGGAAACCCAGAAATATAAGGATGGGATAATACATAAGAGGATATAAATGATTACTCGTTAATTGTATAATATCACCCTTGGAGTAATAGATGATATTATTTATCAGTATCCTGTAGTAGTGGAATAGTTTGAGGATGCCTTCCCTAAGGATGTTTTGAGATTACCTCCTCACCAAGAGTTTTATTTATATGTATGCCTACACCCAAGGTTTGACTCTATATTTTCACCAATATATCATATGACCATCGTAGAGATTTGAGAGTTGAAGGTGTAGTTGGAGGACTTATATAGGTGGAATTTTTTATACATAGTGTGTCCCCTAGGGTATCCCCAGTTTTGTTCTCCAAGAAGGTGGATGAGAGATTGAGGTTATATGTGGATAAATTTCACCTAAATTAGGTGATCATCAAGAATAAGTATCCACTTCCAATAATTGATGAAATATATGATTAGATGAAAGGGGTGAGGTGGTTCTTGAAGATTTAACTCTAGCCAAGCTATCACCAGCTCTAAGTTTTAGAGGAGGATATACTAAAGATGGTTTTTTTTTGTCTCTATGGTCACTCCGAGTATTTGGTGATTCCCTTCAACATAAAGAATTCCAAAAAGTGTTCATGAGGCTAATGAATTGGATCTCTCATATCTTCATAGACCAGATTGTGGTAGTCTTCATCGATGAAATCCTCATGTACCCAATATTAGAGGATGAGCATGAGATACATCTGAGGATGGTTTTAGAAATACTCTGAGATCACCAGCTTAAAGAGAAGATCTCAATGTGTCAGTTCTAGATTTCAGTGGTCCACTTCCTAATACATGTCATCTCAGAAGAGTGAGTAGCAGTATACCGTTTCAAGATTGAGGTTGTTCTAGCTTGGAAGCCACCCAAGAGTGTAACTATGGTTCATATCTTCCTTGGGTTGGTAGGTTATTATTGGAGATTCATGCTCAATTTCTCTAGGATCGTGGAACCTTTAACTACTTTGAACTGAAAGGGGAATCCTTTCATGTAGACAGAGAGATGCCATCAGGATTTTTAAGAGTCATGAAAAAGGCTAAAGGGGGACCAAATATTGAGATTTCCAAAGGGTGTTGTATAAGGCCCCAGCCTTAAAACTTACTTAAACTTGAGTTATTACAAGATTACACATTGAGGATCTTTTCAAGTTTAGAGTTTTAGAGAATTAGATCATGAAACTTGCATTACATTCTACATTTAAACAAGGTGGTTACATAAAAGACAGTATTCATTCTTCCCATCAATGGAAACCTATTTAAAATAAAACACGGATTCTTTCTTGACACATCCTTGACACTATCGTCACATCATGTACCTTTCCCTTGACCTGTGAAAAGCATTTCAAAAACTTGGGATGAGCATAAAAAGCTCAGTAAGGGTTATAAAAATATGGAAAGGAAACATGAGTTCATATATACATAAGAATGAAATCATACTTTACCCATAAAACATAGGCATATAAAATCATGAATAAATCATAGAAAACATAAGACATAAAGGTAACTTGAGGCATTAATAATATTCTTACGTAGGGAGTAACCCTCTTGGTTACGTTTGGAATACCCATCACAGTATATTCCCTAAATCTCTTCGAAGAAACCTTAACGTTTCACTCCTTCGCGTTACCCAATGCATTGGAGAGCTATATCGGGCTCACCCGCCCTTAGTTTATCACGGAACCACCCGTTCTTCATAACAATGCCCAAGAACCATAACATAATCGTATCACATAAACATGAATAAAGGAAACATAACATTTCCACATTTCAATCACAATATAACATTTTAGGATATTGAAATAATGAATCCATTCAAAAAGAAACCATTTCCATAACCATTTAAAACATTTAATAAAGAGATTTTTGAATCAAAGTGTCCAATACCACCTTGAAGCTTTTAAAATTTTAAACCATTAATATCCATATAAATAAATCCTTAAAACCATTTTGAAAACATGGATATTAATAATAACAAATAATTAAAACATTTAAAACGATATTTTGGTTAAAGGGGTTTTACCAAAATTAGAGACACTTGAATACAATAATCGAGGAATAACATTTAGTCAGAACTTTATAATATCATGAGAATAAAAGGATTCATGATATAATACTCCAAAGGACAGTATATACACCATATAAGAGTGAATTGGTGCATAACAACAATGAACCCTCAATAGAAATGTCAAATGTGATGAAATCCCTTATAAAGAAGGTATCCTTAAATTAAGGACAAATAAATCTCAAAAATATGTGTGACAAATATATATACACCCAATATAAGTGGATATTAAGTGTAAAATAATAAAAGTTCAATCACACATATTCAATGGATGACATATTCAATGACTACAAGTTGAACCCAAAGAAATCGAAATTAGGTTAAAAAGTTCCCTTGACAGCCTAACGGCATCACATCAAAATGAGTTGATGAGAGATAAAAAGTGTATCTCATCACTTGGACATAAAATTTACATCAATAAGGATGTATTAGAACATATCCCAACATAAAAATATGTAAATTAAAAGACCCAATAAAAGAAGTCTTTTAAAAAAATAGGAGGGTGAAAGGTTCCCTTATCGACTTGGGTATCTTTCAAAACATACACCCCATGAAAGAGAGACAATAGGTCATTGAAGTAAATACTCATAAACGAAAGTATATTACACAAAGATTAGAATAATGGGCAGTACATACACCACTCAATGGAATTTGTGGCGAATGTAGCATAAATCTCACGGGAATAAAAGTGAGATGAAAAACCCCTTACGAAAACTCGGCAGCCTAACGGCGCCACATAAAACTTCCGAATATGGATTGATGAGATAAAATAGAGTATCCCATCATATTACAATAGAATTTACAGAAAGAGGAATATGAAAGAAAATCCCCCAACATAACAAATAGGAGCTTAAAAGAAGTGACACAAAGGAGAGTACTTAAAAAGAAAGAGAGAGGTTAGATCTCTTACGAAAGTTCGGCAGCCTAACGGCACCACTCAAAACTTCCAAAATGGATTGATGAGAGAGAATAGGGTATCTCATCACATGAACATAAAAATTACAGTAAATTTAATATAAAAGAACATCCCAATCATAAGAAATATGAGCTTAAAATAAATGACATAAAAGAGTGTACTTAAAAAGAAAGAGAGTTGTAGGATCCCTTACCTCGGGTCCGACTTGACTCGATCGTTCTTTAATCTCCTGAATAATAAACTTCAGTTAATTTCTAATTCCTTAAGAACCTTTTTCAAGTTCATTATTACTTTTATACCACTTCTTACCATGTCATAAAAATTATGTAATCATTTAAGTTAACAATATTTGTTTTGCCGATATTTGGTTCTTAAGTCGAAAGTGGACTTCTTACAATTACATGTTGTTCGTGTGGCCAAATGTTTATTATATCCAGAATTGTATTCATTATGTAGATATCATATATGTAATATATATCCAGTACATGCATGCATTTATAACATTACATAATCATTTAGAGGTAAGAAATGAAATGCACCGTTCATGGAGACGGTAAGCCGTACGTACGCATGAACGCTACTTTCATTTCTATTTCGTATTTTATAGAATGGAATAATAATGATATAAAGGTATATTATAATTCCAGTATAATATTATATATAATATCATATTTCCATCCTTTATACATCCCACATATGGTATTTAACGAATCAAATCACTTTGAGGGGGCGGTAGTCCGCACTTCCTTAAATGAAGATATCGCGTATACCCATAATGGAAGCCATAAAGGTAAGACAAAAATGAAAAATACAGAACCATAAATAAAACATAAACATATTATATATCATATATAAAAATAGTGACATCATAATGTCCACCTTTTAAGGTGTTAAATGAGTATTGAACAATCATCGTTTCGGGAGGCAGAATTTCACCATCCACGGAAACCGTATGTTCTTTAACCATTTGATGTAGTTGTGTGAGAGTGTAGCTCGAATAAATCTTATAACAACATCCTAGTATATTGAAGATACTGGTGTTGTTACAAAAGAAGTAAATAAAAAGAGTTTAGGGGGTTGGAGAAGCAAAATAAAACAAATGAACATGAGAGAATGAATTACCTTTAAAAGTGTAACTCCTTTTGATTTGAGCCTAAAGGCTTCCTTTGAAAGGATTCTGACCAAATGGAATCCTCTAGGACGAGGAGAGGGATGTGGAGAGAGTAAATGGGCATGGGTTGGCCGAGCCAAAGGCTTGAGGAGTGTGTTAAATGAGGTAGAGGTGGGGGCCTTTTGGAAAGTAAAGAAATATTACTTTATTTGAAAATGTGTTTCGGTTTCAAAAGGTCCCACATTGATATAATTCGTGGATAAGGTGATAAGGCTTCGAAATAAACTCATCCAATAAGTTTTAGACATGTGTAGTTTATAGATTTTACATTATCTTTCCATTTTATTTAAATCGTCAAATAATGATGTCATCGCTGCATCATTATTATGTCATAAATAATTTAATTTATTTAATGTCTAAAAATTATAAAAAAAATACTATGATGTAGGAAATATTTTTAACTTTCCAATGAATATTTATAATCAAAAATATGACTTGTATAACCCCACTTAAAAATTGTTTTAGTAAAACATATCATGTTTGTGTTAATTTTACTTTTACATTAAATAAAATGTTATTTATGTCATTTCCCAACCAAAGTGGATCCATGGGGTCCCCAAGTTGACCCATGGCTTGTCTTGGTCGGCCATGATACAACCAATGAGGGTAAGACATGTGTGAAGCTCATCTCATTTTATTAAAGCATTATTTTTA
The DNA here is from genome assembly GCA_963277665.1 of Viscum album. Taxonomy (NCBI): domain Eukaryota; kingdom Viridiplantae; phylum Streptophyta; class Magnoliopsida; order Santalales; family Viscaceae; genus Viscum; species Viscum album. The sequence goes on from OY728125.1 coordinate 20,415,705, forward strand.
CCTTAAACTACACTAATTACCACTAATCGCGATTAAAAACTTAATAAGTTACTATTCACCAAAAAATTATTTTTATCCCATTGAACCACATTTTACTTCTTAATGACAACCATGTATGTCGGATTTTCAAAATTCAATACACATTAGTGGTAAAATTTCATTTAACTGAAAAATCAGTTTGCTTGATTACCACTTAGTGGTTTCACTATTCATCAAAATTGGAGTTTTTTAGAAAAATACCAAAAATTCACCATAAGATATATTTGATATTCTGAATTCAAAAATGAAGTCCGTTTTAAAAAATTCAAAACATATTAATCACATTAATTAGTTTAATAATTAATTCCCACTGTCAGAGCAAATAGCGTGTTTTTATAAAACAATAAGTATCAAAAGATTGACACTAGTTTAAGTCTGATTTCAAAGTGAAATTAATTCCAACGACCACTATTGGATTTAATGGTAAAAATATTTTCTAATTTCACTTTAAAACCAATTCAAAAGATAATCTAATCATATAAATAAATTAAATTAAAAAGAGGTTTTGAATTAAAATACAACATTTTACACTATTCATTAAAAAAAATGAACATTATCAAAAAGGTACCAAAAATTTACACAAAGTAAATTTTGATGTCCTGATTCTAAAGAAGAGTTTTATTTGGTCCAAAATAATTTATAAGAGTGATCAAAACTATATTTAATGATGGTTCTCCATCAAAAGGTGATAAGTGAACCTTTAGTGAAAACTATGACATATACGCCTAAAATTGAATTCTTTCCGTATTTTAAGCTTTTAGCTTTTATTGGATAAATGTAAAAACATTTAAAAACATATATAATCATATTTTAGTTATTTATATCCATTCCCACCAATACAACGGCTACATGTTAACTACCATTTAAAATAATATTATTTTATTATTAGAGTGCAACGTAAGATTCCCAAGAAACTCGTTGTTGCGTGTTGGGTATGCCATCGAGCATAGCATCCCCTTTAAAGTAATATTAATATTTGATTCACAAATATGGATAAATATAAAGATGTCATATTATTTATTTACCTGGGGTGTTACATCCTTCCCCCCTTTTGGGAATTGCGGCCTCGCAATTTTAAAATTGCGCTTGGAAACATCCTTGAAAGTCCCACATCGGAACAAAAGTCGGTAAAAAAAACACTTTAAAATAAAGAAAGATAAGTACAAAGTTCACCCGAGTTAACCCATACTAGGATTCCAAGTATGAAAATATGGACATGGAGGAAAAAACAAAGGGTCATGTTCTGATGGAGAGTGATAGAAAACATGTTTAGGAGAAAGTTAACCACGAGAAAATCACAAACTTGGGATGGGTTAAACGGTATTCGATTCCCCAGTAGGAAAAGTTAATAGACAACATTTTTGTTTTAAGTTACTTTTTATTGAGGAATTTATTCATAAGGAAACATAATCACTTATCATATTGACTTTCAACTTTTATTAGATTCCTTACACAAACTCATATTTTCTCCAAAAGACGAGTATTTAGGAAGACTTGTTCACATTAAGAGTACTATAATCAACTTCTAGAGAATCACCTAATCCACAAAATAGAACTATATACTTCCCATGTCTTTAACCAAAACCAAAACCAAAAAGGCTAGTACAAGATCAGATAATCCAGAAAAGGATAACCTTTTATAAAAAGAAAATCTATTCTTAATCTCCAAAATTTGTCCAACAAAATCCAAAGTTCAACGAGGACCATCCGATAAACAAATTTGTCCATAAAAGCTCCTCAAAGTAAACCAATCTAAGATTGAAACCCAAACATTTTAAGGATTTAGTCACATAGTCTTCCAAGTTAAATCGTAACATTTATCTCCAAACAACATCAGTTGCTCCTAAAGTCTCGTTTTGAAAAGTAATTAACCTAATCACATATCCTCCATGATAGGTTAATCATTTTCATAAATAACCCAAAATCAACTTACTCTTAATTCATAAAATCATATAACTAGAATGAATCAGTCAAACTAACCAGGGACTTCACGTAGTCCAGTGGTAGGCGATAAATACCAGTCGCACTTTGGTTGTGGGTTCGATTCCCGCAGCATTGTCCGACGCGACGGGTTGTCACACGGTCTGCGTGTTGTCCTTTTTCCAAAACTATATAATTCTCAAATCATTACCCAAAAAGGGATAAAATCATCAAAAATAACCATAACATAATTTAACCTCAATTTTATCTCATGCCTTTCACTTCAATCATAACATATGGTAACCCATAATTACCTCAAAAGTAAGGATCATATAAACCCAAATGGTTCTTTATAACTATGTACACAAAAGAAAAGATAACTATTACTTGAATAAAATTTGCCTATATTAAACATCAGGGTTACACATAATATAAAAAGTCTTCTAATGTAACCCCATCATCAAAAGAGACTTAATACTCTTAAGAATTTCACCCTAACTCTTGAAGCCCTTATATGTTGACATCTTACTCATTCAACATTCTTCATGATCCATTATCCATTCCTTTCCAACTTATTCCGAAATACCTCTTTTCTACAAACAAAATCATGAATCATATCCTAAGATTCCAAAATAAGAAAACAATAGTCAGGAAATAGTACATACCTTTGATTGGTCATTGTCAGTTTCTTCATCCTCAATCGGAATGGCATTAGGTATTGGTAAACGAATATTGGTACGCTCTTGGTGACCCCATTCAAGAAACTTCTTCATAGGACATGTGTTTGCATAATGACCATGCACACCACATTTAAAACATTCAATTGATCCCTCAGAAATAACTTCTTTCCCTTTCCTCGAGTCAACTGGATGCTTCCTTTTTCCATGGCAGGTTCTTGCTTTATGACCTTCATTTCCACATCTATAGCATATTTCTGTCCCTTTGAAACATTTTCCTAGGTGTTTCTTTCCACATCTTTGACACATAGGTTTTTGAACACACTTACCTTTATGATTATTACCTGTACTTCCGTAGGGATTTGTTTCTTGCATATATGATGCCTTAGAGAAATCTCCAAGGTTTAGGTGGTCAATCATGACTCCAGATAGTTGGTTGAGGATAATCAAAAGAGTTCTCATTGCAGCTCCCATATCATCCAGTTGCTTGCTCAAAAAACTGTCACAGTTTCCTTCACATCCACTGTTACTTTGCTGCCTGCTAGATCCAGCCATTTACTAAAACCAAAAAGGTCAGTGTGAGTATATCAACAAAACCATCATGTACTAATGAGTAAGATAGACAATAAGATGTACTTACTCATTCACTTTATCTAAAACTAAGACTCTTTCTGAAATCCTAACCATTATGGTAATTGTTAATTATGCTTAAAGAATACCCTAACCTCTAAAGTTATCTAAACCGACCTCTGATACCAACTATAAGGCCCCAGCCTTAAACCTTACTTAAACTTGAGTTATTACAAGATTACACATTGAGGATATTTTCAGGTTTAGATTTTTAGAGAATTAGATCATGAAACTTGCATTACATTCCACATTTAAACAAGGTGGTTACATAAAAGACAGTATTCATTCTTCCCATCAATGGAAACCTATTTAAAATAAAACACGGATTCTTTCTTGACACATCCTTGACACTATCGTCACATCATGTACCTTTCCCTTGACCTGTGAAAAGCATTTCAAAAACTTGGGATGAGCATAAAAAGCTCAGTAAGGGTTATAAAAATATGGAAAGGAAACATGAGTTCATATATACATAAGAATGAAATCATACTTTACCCATAAAACATAGGCACATCAAATCATGAATAAATCATAGAAAACATAAGACATAAAGGTAACTTGAGGCATTAATAATATTCTTACGTAGGGAGTAACCCTCTTGGTTACGTTTGGAATACCCATCACAGTATATTCCCTAAATCTCTTCGGAGAAACCTTAACGTTTCACTCGTTCGCGTTACCCAATGCATTGGAGAGCTATATTGGGCTCACCCGCCCTTAGTTTATCACGGAACCACCCGTTCTTCATAACAATGCCCAAGAACCATAACATAATCGTATCACATAAACATGAATAAAGGAAACATAACATTTCCACATTTCAATCACAATATAACATTTTAGGATATTGAAATAATGAATCCATTCAAAAAGAAACCATTTCCAAAACCATTTAAAACATTTAATAAAGAGATTTTTGAATCAAAGTGTTCAATACCACCTTGAAGATTTTAACATTTTAAACCATTAATATCCATATAAATAAATCCTTAAAACCATTTTGAAAACATGGATATTAATAATAACAAATAATTAAAACATTTAAAATGATATTTTGGTTAAAGGGGTTTTACCAAAATTAGAGACACTTGAATACAATAATCGAGGAATAACATTTAGTCAGAACTTTATAATATCATGAGAATAAAAAGATTCATGATATAATACTCCAAAGGACAGTATATACACCATATAAGAGTGAATTAGTGCATAACAACAATGAACCCTCAATAGAAATGTCAAATGTGATGAAATCCCTTATAAAGAAGGTATCCTTAAATTAAGGACAAATAAATCTCAAAAATATGTGTGAAAAATATATATACACCCAATATAAGTGGATATTAAGTGTAAAACAATAAAAGTTCAATCACACATATTCAATGGATGACATATTCAATGACTACAAGTTGAACCCAAAGAAATCGAAATTGGGTTAAAAAGTTCCCTTGACAGCCTAACGGCATCACATCAAAATGAGTTGATGAGAGATAAAAAGTGTATCTCATCACTTGGACATAAAATTTACATCAATAAGGATGTATGAGAACATATCCCAACATAAAAATATGTAAATTAAAAGACCCAATAAAAGAAGTCTTTTAAAAAAAGAGGAGGGTGAAAGGTTCCCTTATCGACTTGGGTATCTTTCAAAACATACACCCCATGAAAGAGAGACAATAGGTCATTGAAGTAAATACTCATAAAAGAAAGTATATTACACAAAGATTAGAATAATGGGCAGTACATACACCACTCAACGGAATTTGTGGCGAATGTAGCATAAATCTCACGGGAATAAAAGTGAGATGAAAAATCCCTTACGAAAACTCGGCAGCCTAACGGCGCCACATAAAACTTCCGAATATGGATTGATGAGATCAAATAGAGTATCCCATCATATTACAATAGAATTTACAGAAAGAGGAATATAAAAGAAAATCCCCCAACATAACAAATAGGAGCTTAAAAGAAGTGACACAAAGGAGAGTACTTAAAAAGAAAGAGAGAGGTTAGATCTCTTACGAAAGTTCGGCAGCCTAACGGCACCACTCAAAACTTCCAAAATGGATTGATGAGAGAGAATAGGGTCTCTCATCACATGAACATAAAAATTAAATTAAATGTAATATAAAATAACATCCCAATCATAAGAAATATGAGCTTAAAATAAATGACATAAAAGAGTGTACTTAAAAAGAAAGAGAGTTGTAGGATCCCTTACCTCGGGTCCGACTTGACTCGATCATTCTTTAATCTCCTGAATAATAAACTTCAGTTAATTTCTAATTCCTTAAGAAACTTTTTCAAGTTCATTATTAATTTTATACCACTTATTACCATGTCATAAACATTATGTAATCATTTAAGTTAACAATATTTGTTTTGCCGATATTTGGTTCTTAAGTCGAAAGTGGACTTCTTACAATTACATGTTGTTCGTGTGGCCAAATGTTTATTATATCCAGAATTGTATTCATTATGTAGATATCATATATGTCATATATATCCAGTACATGCATGCATTTATAACATTACATAATCATTTATAGGTAAGAAATGAAATGCACCGTTCATGGAGACGGTAAGCCGTACGTACGCATGAACGCTACTTTCATTTCTATTTCGTATTTTATAGAATGGAATAATAATGATATAAAGGTATATTATAATTCCAGTATAATATTATATATAATATCATATTTCCATCCTTTATACATCCCACATATGGTATTTAACGAATCAAATCAATTTGAGGGGGCGGTAGTCCGCACTTCCTTAAATGAAGATATCGCGTATACCCATAATGGAAGCCATAAAGGTAAGACAAAAATGAAAAATACAGAAGCATAAATAAAACATAAACATATTATATATCATATATAAAAATAGTGACATCATAATGGCCACCTTTTAAGGTGTTAAATGAGTATTGAACAATCATCGTTTCGGGAGGCAGAATTTCACCATCCACGGAAACCGTATGTTCTTTAACCATTTGATGTAGTTGTGTGAGAGTGTAGCTCGAATAAATCTTATAACAACATCCTAGTATATTGAAGATACTGGTGTTGTTATAAAAGAAGTAAATAAAAAGATTTTAGGGGGTTGGAGAAGCAAAATAAAACAAATGAACATGAGAGAATGAATTACCTTTAAAAGTGTAACTCCTTTTGATTTGAGCCTAAAGGCTTCCTTTGAAAGGATTCTGACCAAAGTGAATCCTCTAGGATGAGGAGAGGGATGTGGAGAGATTAAATGGGCAGGGGTTGGCCGAGCCAAAGGCTTGAGGAGTGTGTTAAATGAGGTAGAGGTGGGGGCCTTTTGGAAAGTAAAGAAATATTACTTTATTTGAAAATGTGTTTCGGTTTCAAAAGGTCCCACATTGATATAATTCGTGGATAAGGTGATAAGGCTTCGAAATAAACTCATCCAATAAGTTTTAGACATGTGTAGTTTATAGATTTTACATTATCTTTCCATTTTATTTAAATCGTCAAATAATGATGTCATCGCTGCATCATTATTATGTCATAAATAATTTAATTTATTTAATGTCTAAAAATTATAAAAAAAATACTATGATGTAGGAAATATTTTTAACTTTCCAATGAATATTTATAATCAAAAATATGACTTGTATAACCCCACTTAAAAATTGTTTTAGTAAAACATATCATGTTTGTGTTAATTTTACTTTTACATTAAATAAAATGTTATTTATGTCATTTCCCAACCAAAGTGGATCCATGGGGTCCCCAAGTTGACCCATGGATTGTCTTGGTAGGCCATGATACAACCAATGAGGGTAAGACATGTGTGAAGCTCATCTCATTTTATTAAAGCATTATTTTTACCTTAAACTACACTAATTACCACTAATCGCGATTAAAAACTTAATAAGTTACTATTCACCAAAAAATTATTTTTATCCCATTGAACCACATTTTACTTCTTAATGACAACCATGTATGTCGGATTTTCAAAATTCAATACACATTAGTGGTAAAATTTCATTTAACAGAAAAATCAGTTTGCTTGATTACCACTTAGTGGTTTCACTATTCATCAAAATTGGAGTTTTTCAGAAAAATACCAAGAATTCACCATAAGATATATTTGATATTTCGAATTCAAAAATGAAGTCCGTTTTAAAAAATTCAAAACATATTAATCACATTAATTAGTTTAATAATTAATTCCCACTGTCAGAGCAAATAGCGTGTTTTTATAAAATAATAAGTATCAAAAGATTGACACTAGTTTAAGTCTGATTTCAAAGTGAAATTAATTCCAACGACCACTATTGGATTTAATGGTAAAAATATTTTCTAATTTCACTTTAAAACCAATTCAAAAGATAATCTAATAATATAAATAAATTAAATTAAAAAGAGGTTTTGAATTAAAATACAACATTTTACACTATTCATTAAAAAAATGAACATTATCAAAAAGGTACCAAAAATTTACACAAAGTAAATTTTGATGTCCCGATTCTAAAGAAGAGTTTTATTTGGTCCAAAAGAATTTATAAGAGTGATCAAAACTATATTTAATGACGGTTCTCCATCAAAAGGTGATAAGTGAACCTTTAGTGAAAACTAGGGCATATACGCCTAAAATTGAATTCTTTCCGTATTTTAAGATTTTAGCTTTTATTGGATAAATGTAAAAACATTTAAAAACATATATAATCATATTTTAGTTATTTATATCCATTCCCCCCAATACAACGGCTACATGTTAACTACCATTTAAAATAATATTATTTTATTATTAGAGTGCAACGTAAGATTCCCAAGAAACTCGTTGTTGCGTGTTGGGTACGCCATCGAGCATAGCATCCCCTTTAAAGTAATATTAATATTTGATTCACAAATATGGATAAATATAAAGATGTCATATTCTTTATTTACCTGGGGTGTTACATGTTGACTATGTGGTGTTCTACAATGCCTTAAAAACCAGGTTTGGATGTGTTTTGATGCAGAGGCTAGTAGTTATTACTTATGGGTCCCGATAGTTGATACCCCATGAGAAAGACTACATGACCCATGATTTGGAGCTGGATGTAGGGGTTTTTACCCTGAATATGTAAAAAATCTACCTTATGGGAGAGTGATTTATCTTTTGTTCTGACTACAAGAGTCTCAAGTATATATTTTTGTATAAATATCTTAACTTGAGGTAGATAAAATGGCTAGAGTTATTGTAGGATTATGAATTTGAGATAGTCTATACTCCCAAAAAGTGGAATGTTGTGGTAGATGCTCTTAGTAAGAGACCTTGTTCGTGGTTGTTGAGGGAGGTGTTAGAGTATTTGGCCTCATTGCAGTTGTCCTTAGCAGATGAGGGTAGTGCAACTTACCTCCAGTCAATGGTTGTTACCCCTCCTCTTATTCAGTATGTTAGAGAGGGTTAACATGGAGATATCGATTAAGAGGATTTATATGGTCAGATGACCACTAGACATGATACTGATTGATTCTTTGAAGGTGGGGAGCACATCAATATTTTCCAAGAATATACGATAGTACTAGTCACACTGTGAGAGGAGGCGCTGAGGGAGTTTCATGTTGTAAAAGTGGGTGCCCTTGAACCAACTATATAGTACTTTTAGATTACCATATCATGTATGCAATTAGTTATACATGATGTATTCTTACCATTATAGTGTAGATATTTCTGTATCCACTATTGAATGGTAATATCCATAGATTAATTGTCATATCAAAAGGTTATATCTAATCTCGGGCTTTTGAGATACTATGACATTAATCTAAAATAGAGGTCCTATGTTCAAGATACATCATACTGATTGAACATAGTTAATGTTAGACTATCAGGTGTTGGGGGCTCATAAGAATTGAGACTTCTTCTCATGAAGTTCACACTTGATGGTATATAGTAGTTGAGATCATGTGGACATACCTCCCAATAGAAACACCACATGTTTTAGGTGTCATTGATTATTCCTACCTATGTACATGTTTATTGGTCTCTTGAACTGAGATCAATATCATTGTGTGACATATGATCACATACTTTGATGCAAGGAAAAAAATCATGATAATTAAATTGTTGTGAGGTAGATTGTGTTGGGTGTGTCATTGGTGGTATGGAATTAGTTGAATGGTCAAGATAGAATTTGTCGCTTCCGAGTTGAGGAAGTTATATTTCAGGCTTGGTTGATCGGTATGGTTGCACCTTTATAAGTCCTTGTCCAAAGAAAACAGAGGGATAATCCATCTAGATAGATCAAAAAAACAATAAAGCAGGGAAAAATGATGGCACAAGTGCATGTCCTGCTTTATGAGATATTTAAAGACAAAGAGATTATAGTACACGGTATGTGTTCGTAGGTTGGTTGTCATTTATATGAATGTTTTTATCTATTTATGGTTATTATTGGGTTACTAGACTCCACTTTTTGTCTGTGAATACTATTCACTGCTATCGAGATAAAGTCATAGAGGGTCACACACAATAGCATATTCAGGAATCCACCCTATTTTGTTGAATAGGTAAATTGTACACAGTGGACCCCACCATGGGGTCTGAGTGTTTTCCAAGTTACCGATCACGATAAAGTAAATAAATAAATTATTATTCACGTAAAGAATAATTGGGTTGAATTTATTTATTAAAAGTATTTACAAGTTAAGTAAATATGAGGATTAATATTAATCGAATAAATATTGTTTTAATATTCCTATTAGCAGGAATTTCGAGTCAATTTAATGACTTCGTTTTATCATGTAATATATTTAATATATATTACAGGTATGTGATAAAATATAAATAATATTTATAACATAGTTTAGTTCATCATATTTATTTATTTAGTGGATGTTTAATAAACGAGGGTTGGGGAATCCAATTAGGGTATTTGAGCATCCACTATAAATAGGTTAGAGAGGATTTGGCCCAATGACTATTCAATGTGTGTCTTCTAGAGCCTCTCTCTCCTCTTCTACTTTATAGATAGAGGAGCTCTTGATTCAGGAAATCTGATCGAGTTCATCTCCATTCATCGAAGGCATGTCGATGCGGTGATTTTCGGGATGTCAAGGCTTCGTTAGACCTCTACGCTGGGATCCGTAACTTAAAGATCGGTGCTCCTACAGATTGTTGAAGAATGTATGGAAAATCTAGAAGGATTCCTCTTTGTATCCTTTAAAAAGCAATCATTGGCGATAATAATATGTCGATTGTTGCTTCAGATAAAAAAGGTATGTTTTTTATTTACGTTTTTGTGCTCGGTTTAATTTACATGATATCCTTGGACCATATCGGGGCTTAGATTGTCGGAGACGACAAGTCTTATCATCCTGATGATAAAAAGGTTTAAAATCCCCATCCCACCAGCTTCCACTGTGACCCTGATACCTTCAATTTTTATCAGAGAAAATGTGTAAATCTTCTGATGCAAGAGAAAATTAAGTTGCATTAAAATTAATTAGAGGGTATTAAATCGGTTTTAATGAAACATACTGCGCGTCAATGTGATTTTGAACAACCAAGTTATAGTCATCCTAAATTTTTAATGTGGATTATTTGCGTTTTTATGGGTATTAAAATTCATAGAACATATTTTAAATATATGTTATTTTATCCATTATGTGTCAATGGATTTAACTTTTGTTGAAGCCTACTATTCCGGCCCGAACATTGGGAATGAAATAGTATTTTTTGGTTATCCAGTGCCTACCAGAACAGTTGTGGATAATTATTATAATATATAATAATTATATTATTATAATTAGTTTAGTTTTTAGTATAAAAAACCAATTTTGACAATGGGTGAGTGTGGTTTCATTTCCCACAAAAAAAAAATCAAAGAAAAATATGGTTGGCCTGACTGTATAGAGAAATCCAAACAAACAAGAATAAAAAAAAGGGTTGATGACTCCTGGGGTCAACGAAAAGAGGAAATTTTCTAGTGAAGGTCAATAAGGTGCCCCCTCTATCTCCCTCTCCCTTTTGCATGGCTCACTCGGCTGTCAGGATCATCGCCTCCGGACAAGGGCGCCCCTCCTTCCTCGGTGGGTCACCGGTGCGTTCCTCATCCTGTGTGGGTGGCTCCAGCCTCCAACACTCCCTTGAAATGGGAGCCATCCAATTCACCCAGTCATAAGAGCCCGAATACTCCTTCTCCGCCGACGTCACACGACCCTCCCCTTGTCATTGTCTCCTGCATTTGACCAGCACCACCCTATCGCACCCCTGCGCTGCAACCAGACAACTGAAACCCTGCCAGCGAGTCCTGTCTCTTATAGAGCGATAATGCTGGTTGCCCTGCTGATGCCTCACATAGATGAAATGCCACCTTGTTCAATAGGATTCCTCCCACTGGCCGAAAGACGCACCCGTAGGTGAGAAATGGACACAGAGCCTCCACCAATTTCTGACAACTCAATTAAGGATCCACCAGCCTCCTACTATCCCAGTTCACGTCGACCAAATATAGCGGCACCGAACTCTGTTGGCCCAGATTTAGTGACCTCGAGTCCTGCTGATTGCCGACCACTGTCCAACTACTCGTTTGGCATGCTGCTTGAGAGTGGCCTCCCGCCGCCCGTCGCCCGGATGACCACCCAACCTCGAGCCATAAGCATGCCAACCCTAGTCTGCCTCCTTGCCGACAGTAATGAGCTCGCCAACCCAGATCCACCCTCCCCAAGTCATTCCAGCATGTGACAACCTCCACTGTAACTGGACAGTCGATCCTCGGGTCACCGCTGGCCAAGCCGCAGCCAGATCCAGCCATAAGGTGCCCTGTTTTTCCCTTCTAGACTACTTCTAGACACAATGTGCACAGAAATTGGTTCTGGGCAGGTCTTTCTGACCCGGAACGGGCCTAGGAGGACCTTCCAGACTGAGAATAGGCCTGTACAAGCTTTGCACAATCCAAAACGGGCTTGCGCAGGTTCGGCTCGACCTGAATAGACCCTCCGTGGGGTTTCATGGCCCAGGTTAATTAAATAATAAAAATTAATTTATTTTATTAATTTATTTTTTGGTTTCAAATAAAATTAATTAAAATTAATTCTGGTTTGAAATATAATTTTAGTACCCATATAAAATTAATTTAATTTAGGTATAAAATTGAATTAATAAATTTATTTAATTTTGTATTAAAATTAAATTAATAAAGGGACCAAATATAATTAAATTATTTGAATTTAATTAATTCATTTAATTTAGTTAAATACCCTCATAGTTAAATTTATTGTAATTTAATTTTTTATCACGCTTTACTTTTACCCGCTGATTGGTCTTGAGCACCGACCTTTGCATGTGTGTTTTATTTAATTAATTATTTATCTTCATGTGATGATTGTAATTAATTAATTTGTTTTATTAACAGTTTTTGCATTATTTTATTTTTGGTCAATATGTATAAGGACCTGCGTGTGCATCACTATTTGTATATATATTGTACTCCTGAGTTTCCCTCACTTGCGTGCGAGTACACTTGTACTTTTGATGGAGATAATGTATGGAAAGGAATCTTCCAAGACGAGGTGGTACTCCATAATGAGGACAGTGTAAGAATAAGACAATTACAAGTCAAGGCGAAATCCAGAAAATTAGAGCACATACTGGACAGGGGACAAGCTGTATCAAGAGTCAAGCTACGAGTCAGATATGATACCCCTTGGTCGTGGTTGATTCCTTGATTTTAAATGGACCAACCAATTTTAGATGCTCAAGAACAGTCAGGTAGTTGTTTTCCTTTATGAATTTGTTTATTATTATGTACATTTTATAATAGTTACAAAATACATAAAATAATAAACTGTAAATTGCATAAAGAAATGATGAATGTTTTTCTATTAATGTTCAGTTGTGATCATGAAAACATAAATTGAACAAGATTAATAGAAATGAATTACATTATTTGAGAAAAATAATAAAACCCTCAATAAAATATTAAGTCGTTAACCACCTTCTGTCATTTGAATTTGAACACAACCACATGTTCTGGTTGCTCAGCCATCTATAGCTGGGGGTGCCTCTTACTATTGGGGAGTTCTTATGAGAATGATGAGTTGAATTAACTAAAGTTTGTAGCAAGGATTATCCATAGCTAATTTTCTATCACATTAGAGGCTAAGATTTGAGGGGATTAAGGTTACAATTCTGAGAAGCTGGACTTCACTCAACAGATCAAGATGTCATGAGTTAATGCGAGTGGCAAGTCAAAATCCTACCTTCAACTCTCCTAATAGTGGCATAGCCATAGCTTGTAGACTATGCAGGGAGGCTCAAGGATACTTTCCACTAGAATACCCAAGCGACATAGTATTCTGATTCTAGTATAGAGAGTTCATTGAATTCAATAAAATAGTAGGAGACATTTAATGATTTAATTAATTAATCAATAATGTCTAAATTGGTGATCAAGAGAAAAGTACAATCTTATAGTTTTATTATTATAGAAAAATGGCAATTAATACCATATAAATACACTGCGATAAATTTTGGACAATGTAAATGTCCAAAGCAACATGGATTTATATGTGTAGCACAAGTGCTAGCACACAATGATACGATATCATAAATTCAAGGAGTTGGAGTCCTCAATACCTGTTAAACCACCTCAAGAAGCGAGGGTGTAAAATTTCTTACAGGAGGCACATGTCCGATGTATATTATGGTTTCTTTATAACTCTATCATCAAAGTATAATGTGAGTTGTGGATACTACATCAGTATATGGATGATATAAAATGTAGTATCATCTCGGAGAATCTAATGAGGAGAAAGTGAATCAAGATATGAATGGATGATATTACACTAGATATGTGTAAAATTTAAAGACGGGTCACAATATTTCAATGGATTCCTTTCTCATATCATGTTCACCCAACTAATCTAGTTTTTTTAAGATTACAAAATGATCAGAATTGATTAAATGCTTCATTATATTTTTTGGTAAAGTTTTCCAAGAAATTAGAATAATAAAGATAGATTAATCTTTAATTATTATGGTGAACAAATTGAAAGACAAAGTGATGAGTCCAATTATAAGATTGACGTCAAAGGCACCATCTCAGCATCCTTCAAAGAGAGAGGTATTAAATAAGAGGTTATTCGATTCAAATATCATGACATATATCTATAGAATTTAAACAAAATTAAATGAATTAAAGAAAGAAAGTAGTCACTTCTTCTTCAAAGTATATTCATCAATTGAAACTAATGTTTCTGATATAATAATTGGGTATTAAATACAATATGATTATTACATATGTGGATTGAAATACAGTAACCAAGTAAGTAATGGAAACATTACTAGAAGTAAGGTGTGTTCTCCAAGTGGATGATAAAGAGTGATTCCTAAGTAAGTACTGAGAAACACATAACTTTTAATATCCAAGTTAATGATTTAGGTAAAAATATTATTGATTATAACAAAAAACAATATCTCAAATTTCCTTTGGACACAAGGAGACATTATTCCAAGTTAAGGAATGAATTATTTTGTGGTGTTTAATACTCAACCAATAGTTCTTTGATACTTGAATCACATGCAATACATGATAAATATAAAATGTAAGACTTATATACCTAGTTGTGGATATATAATTCTTTTTCAAGTAAAATTAAAGTTGGGAATCAAGGATATACACAATATAGTATTTAGAATCAGTAGATCTAAACACCTTTGGTATAATCGATGTATATACTTTTTAGTTTGGACAAAAAAACCTTTATAAATAAAGGTTTTCCACAATTATTTTGGAATTAGTTTGGCTAGAGAGCGTGAACTATTACAAGGATAAGATAGTGGTAAATATAATTCACAATATTCCATTAAGTAATTAAGGAATATGAAAATTAAGTATTCTATTTTCATGGTTAGATGATATGAGTTTCTTCGGGCTGGCATGCCGAAGAGTTTCTTGAATAAGCATTCATCGATCAATATAATGTAGCATGATGTAATTCCTAAATGGAAATTACCTTATACATATGAAAAAATGATGTTTATTAGGAGTATCGATGTTGATTCTTACATGTTAAGATTGATCAACAAAATGTAGTGTGGAGTAATTCCTAAATGCGCATTTTATGTATCAGATTTATGATGTAAGTAGTATCAATATTGAAACATACAGAAACATCCATTACATTCCAAGATGTGATTTGAAAATAATGTAAATATACCATAACCATATGCCAACTATAATGAAAAATTTATTTCATATGAGTTATATTATGATGGAAATCCATTTTCACAAGAACATGTGTTAATATGCAAAGAGTTTGTTACAATATAATAAAACTTGCATCAAGAAAAACACAATGTGCATATAAAGTAATAATCCTAAAAGATTCTTAGAATATTATAAAATCCATATTATAGAAAGATATAGTCAAGTTATATAATATATTTCTATATAAGGGTGCACATTTATTTTGAGATAGTATTGACTTGGTTTTAGTCAATGTTAGAGATACACATATAGTTTCCATAAGAATAATTTCCACAAGAGATCGTGGAAGAGAAATGTTCCATATAAAAATACTGCATAAGAAATTTAAAACCATAGTAATGGTTTTCTATTCACCACAACTGGTGATACATTATTCATTAAGAATAATAAATCCTACAAGTAAGTAGTATATGATAATTAGCTAAGAGTGAAAATGTCAATTAAAATTTAATAATGGATTCTATGTATGAAAGTGAAAATGGGCTTATTATTTTGAATATTTCGGTGGTTATTTAAGTGTGATGATACATGGATGGTACAAGCGCAGTACCAATAAGGCTTAATTGGTTATACCAAGTCATTATGCCTAAATCCATTAGAATTTTTACTTGTCATAGCTACATTCTGGGATCATTTTATTGTGCATTTGATGTCACAACCACCAATCATGGAAGGTGTCTATTTGACACAACCAAAAAGGGATGGTGACATCATAGCATGATTATATGGTTATAAGTGACTAAAATCCAGTTTATGATTGAATTAAGAAACTAGATTATAGAATATTCATTTGGAATGAATCTTTTATATGTTTCTATCAATGTTTAGTGGGATCACCATTGTTTTCCAAGTAAAATATGTTCAATAACATATGGAAAATAGATATTGGTCTTGCAGTTAGTTAAGACCATGATGAAAATAACTCTCTAGAGATTGAATTAAAGTAGAAACCTAGGTTATAGGGAACATGATCTACTAAGTTAGATATAATAGTTTCTTGTACCTAGTCAATCATACATATACTAACATAGTATTGAAAAATAAAAGCTGTAAAAATTCAAGAAAGAATTGGTACCAATGTCACATACCATAAATCCCTCTATGAAGACATGAATAGGCATAAGAAGAGATTAAATTAGCAAGTTCAATTCCATATGCTTCAGTGATGGATCAATCACATATGACATGATATGTAAAAACTATGATATTACCAACATAAATTTTTTTGTAGGAAAATATTAATTATATCCAGGAGAACTTCAAGTAAAGCAGCCAGAACTATCTGATTGTACTTGGGGAAGTAAAAAAGATATGCACCTAGGATGTGGAGTGTAAGGATACTAGTTTTGAGGGGTGACAAACTATTTTTCCTTAGATCAACGTGATCTAATATCACTGTCAAGATAAGGGAATGATCAAGAAAATCTTATACCGGACGATGGTATCCATACCTATAAATACCGAGTACGTTGCAGTTTCAGTGGCAGCTAAGAAATAGTTATGAAATGAAATTATTTGTTCCAATTCCTGGAATTTCACCTATTAAGTAAAGTTTTATCATTATGATAATTATATTTCTAGTATTAAACAAAAAGTCAAGTTTTGATTGTGGAAAGAAGGGATATATTCGGGGATACCATCTCTTGAGAAGTTTTACTCAAGGAGAAGAGGTTGCATATATCATAATTGCCACATGTCAGAAATATGGCAGACCAAGCAGCTAAAGCTGTGATTCAGTAGAAACATGATCTTTATCATGTGATAGCTAACAAGGTTGGTTAGCAAGTTAGATCTAGGGTAAGTGGTAGTGTTGTAATAGTGGGTTCCCTAGACCCTACTATACAATACTTTTAGATTACTATTTCATGTATATAGTTAGTTATTCATGATGTATTCTTACCATTATAGTGTATAATTTTCTACATCCACTTTTGAAATGGTAATTTCCATATATTAATTATCATATAAAAAAGTTACATTAGATCCCAGGCTATAATAAGAACCTGAAGATACTATTACACTAATCTAAAACAAATATCCTATGTTCTAGATACATCATACTGACTGGAAACAATTGATGACCATCAGGTTCTAGGGACTCATAATAATTGAGACTTCTTCTCATGAATTTCACACTTGGTGATCTCTAATAGTTGATATCATGAGGATAAACCTACTAATAGGAAAACTACATGTTTCAAGTGTCATTAGTTGTTCCTCTCTATGGACATGTTTCTTGGTCTCATAACTTGAGATCATAACCAGTGTGTTCCATTTGATCATGTAATTTGATGAAAACAAAAAACCAGGATAATGAAATCATGGTGAGGTAGATTGTGTTGGGTGAGATATTTGTTATATTCCATTGGTTGAATGGTAAATATAATATTTTTCACTTCTGGGTTAAGGAAGTTATATATTGGGCCTAGTTTATCAGGATGGTAGTGCCTTCATAATTCCTTTACCAAGGTAGTCAAGGGTAAATCCATCTAGATAGATCAAAAAAACAATAAATAAAGGAAGGGTGATGACACAAGTGTGCATCCTGCTCTATAAGATTTTTAAATACAAATAGATTTTAGTGCACAGTACGTATTTTTAGGTTGGTTGTCATTGCTATAATTATCCTTAAATCTTTAGGGGCCTTGATGGGTTGCTAGACTCCACTATTGGTCTATGAATACTATTCCCTACTATCAATATTAGGTCCCACAGGGTCACACACAATAGCATATTCAGGAATCCTCCCTATTATATTGAATAGGAAAATTTGATATAGTGGTCCCCACCATGGGGTCTGAGTGTTGTCCAAGCTATCGATCACCAAAAAATAAATAAATTTATTATTATTCAAGTAAAGAAAAATTAGGTTGAATTTATTTATTAAAAGTATTTAAATTTAAGTAAATACAAGTATTAATATTAATTGAAAGAATATTATTTTAATATTCTATGTTCATTTAATATTAGAGGGAACTTCGAGTTGAGTTAATGACTTAGTTTTATGATGTAATATATTTAATATATATTAAAAGTATGTGATAAAATATAAATAGTATTTATGATGTAGTTTAGTTCATCATATTTATTTATTTAGTGTACGTTTAATAAATGAGGGTCGGGAAACCCAATCCAGGTATTTGAGAATCTAATATAAATAGGTGAGTGAGGATTTGGCACAATGACTATTCACTAAAATATTTCCAAAGATTATATCTCCCCCACCACTTTTTATAGAGGAGATCTCGATTTAGGCAATCATATTGAGTTCATCTCCTTGCATCAAAGGCATGTCGATGCAGTGATCATCAAGACGTTGAAGGCTTCATCAGATCTCCACGTTGGCACTCATAATTTGGCGATCGACACTCGTGTGTATTTTTGAAGCATGTGTGGATGTTCTAGATGGATTATAATTTGGATCCTTTAAGAAGATATTTCATGTGTCAAGCTGATGTTGAGCGCAATTTCAAATCGAAAAGGTATGTTTTCCATTTAAATTTTTATGCTTTATTTAATTTATGTGAGATACTTAGACCGTACCAGGTCCCGGATCATCTAATATGACAAGTCTCTTCATCCCAAAGATGATAAAGTTTAAAATACCCAGCCCACCAGCTTCCATTGTTACCCCAATATCTTTATTTCATACATCCCCCTTATTGGTACATCCAAGAATGTAAAAGATGTATCAAAACCTTCAATGTTAGTTCTGGTGGCCATGGATAAATAGGTGTGTAGTTGAGTTTATCTCTCAATTCCTAACTTTCTAGCAGGTGAAGTATGAGAACTAGGCCCTAATAGGTTTGGATCAAACCTTTGAGGTGTCAAAGTGAAAGTGGTATGATATCTCCACGAACTTCATGACAAGAATTCTACGATAAACTAGAGATCATTACTATGTTTGGGTGATTATGGGATGACTTTCCAATTTGTACCACTTCTTAGTTATCCAGGAACAAAGTTTACTGGAGATTTTGGGATGACTATATGTGTATAAGATAGGTCAAATTTATGTAGTTACCTTGATGATCATTTCATACTATGATTCTCGCTTTATGTCACAATTATAGAGAGGATTATAGGAGACCTTTGGAACTTAGTTGAGGTTGATCATGATGTTTCACCCCTAGGAAACGAACAGACAGAGCAGACCATTAAAGTTACATAAGACATGATTTAGGCCTAGATGTTACACTTTATCCATAGATTGGAATATCATCTACATTTTTTGGATTTTTCGTATAACAAAAACTAACACTCCACCATCAGTATGGTACCATTCAAGGTCTTGTTCAAGAGACCCTTTAGGTCACCATTGTGTTGGACTTATCCACCAGACTTAGAAATCATAGTCTCTGAGTTGGTGTGATCGAGAAAAGAGAAGGTTTAGATTATATAAGGGTGGATGAAGATTGACCAGAGCCATCATAAATTTTATAAGGGCCGATGAAAGATGATTTTGGACTTCAAAAATGCCATCCATGTGTTTCATAATCTCTCACATAAATTAGGATTGAAAGTTTTGGTCAAGAAAACAAGTTATTTCCAAGATTCATTGGACATTTCTAGATACTTCATAGGTTTGGTGAGGTGGTGTACTGCTTACCCCTATCATTATAGTTAGAATGGATGCACAATTTCTTCCATGTGTTGCAGATAAGGAGGTATGTGCATGACCCATTTCATTTCATTGATAGGGTCAAGCTAGACATTGAGGATAAAGATACCTTAATAGAGCACCTGGTAGAGACCAAGGATTGGTAACAGAATATCCTTCATGAGTGAGATATTCTATTAGTGTGTGTTCAATGTAAGCATGAGAATCTTCTGGAAAAAACTTGGGAACATGAAAACCAGATGCGAGCCCAATACCCTCATTTTTTAGTAGATTTTTTACTTTTCAAGATGAAAATACTTTATGTGGGGATAATTCAATTAATCTATTTTTAACTTGTAACACTTTGGAATATTTAAAAGATTTTTTTAGAGTTAGGCATGGATTCAACATGATATTTTGGGGCATGTAGAGACTTGGTGTTGATATAATAAAAATATTAAATATAATACATCACATGTTCACAATTTTTATGAAATAATAGAATATCTCCAGGGTGGTGTCTCAGATGTAAAAACCACAACCATTTTTAAGTTCCAAATGAAGGTCTTACCTAAGGCATGACATATCCTTTTGGTGCATTAAATTTTTTCTTTAAGAGTACTCACAAGTGCAATAATAGATAAATAAATTAATTAAATAATTTATTAACTAATAAATGGTCATGACCTAATACTCTCAAATTTAATCATGAATATAGATAAATACTAATATTAACCACATAACCCTAGAGAATCAAGAGGAACATGGAGGATAGATATGGTAGCTCATAAAGAGATCGTGGATCTGTGATTGGGTTTCCATGGAACTTGTCTTAGTCGATGGATTTCTTGGATATCTCTAATGAAAATGATGAAAAAATAATTCTTCATCATCAATTAATCCAATTTGAGGTAGGAATTTGTTTTTTTATGATTAATCCCCATTTTTTATTCTTCCATATCAAACTCAAATTAATTACTTTAGAAAATTAATTCACAGATCAATTTTTGATTAATGGTTTATGATATTCCATCTTAGGATTCAGAATTGATATATTCTTTATGCACTATTCTTAATTATTTTTAATGTTTCATTTTCTTCATCAATGGATTAAGGAAAACCTAAACAATGGTTGATGTTCATTTCCTCAATTTTGTGATTCATGTTTTTCTCTCCTTATTCTTCGAACATTCAATATCAATATTTTTTTTGACTGGTGGTTCTACTATTCCAAGAAACAGATCATTACACAATCAATCTTTGATGCAATGGATTGTTAACATAGGATTATATTTTGGATTGAAGGCATGGTGGATTGTGGTGATACATATGATCTATATAATGAAAAAAATGTTTGATAATAGATCATAGGAGTTCATTTCCATGGGATTCGACACATGGATAATGCAGTGAGATGAGGATCATTTTCTGATTAACGGGGGTTAGAATATAGTTACCAACGATAATGTCAATTCATTCAACTCAGATCCAAGAACTATGGATAATTCCATGATGGAATCGGAGGCGGAAACGATGTAGGTGAAGATGATTGAGATTTCTTAAAATTCTTGAAATTTATGGTATACATGGCGTGTAGTTCTGAGTAACACACACCATGTGGACCACCTTTCATGATGGCTAGGGTAACATGTAAAGATAAATATCACACCACGTGACCTGTCTACACACCATGTGACCTAGAATTATCAACCCAAATTTTACCCCTAGGTGCATGGGAACGGTCACAACCAGTGTACATGGGTATGGCCAATGTATATGGGAAAAATCAGGGTACCCAAGCATGACCAATGTATATGATAATGACTAGAGAATATGGGCACATGATGAAGTACACAAACACATACTTGAGGCTTAGTGGGGCATGTCATGAATTTCTTATACACATCATGTGCCCCTTCCAAGGTAGGATGTAGCCCCCATTCTCTTCATACTAGTCGAGTATCATTAGGTTATATTCCCTTAGTCTATCCCTATGAGGGTATAGTGAGACATCCCTATCTCGAGAATAGGATGAGTGATCCCCTCTATGGGTTATTTTTTGATAGAGTTTGGTATCCCTTCATGTGGCCTAAGGTGTGATTCTCTATAATCCTTCCCAAGGTTGGGTTAGGTATCCCGTTACCAAAATTCTAGGCATGTGATCCTTATCCTAGTGGGTTATTTGAGATAGGGTTAGGTATCCCTACCTGTGTATTAAAATCTTCTGATTTCTAATGTGTACCTATTCATGGAGAGGCCCAATGGATCTAACCTCTCAAATGAGATACTTTAGTGTTAGTAAAATCCAAGGAGTGAGTTCTCTCAGATGATCATTACCTTGGAGGCTCGACCAGAATCCTAGGATGGCAATGAAGATGTGACCTTACTTGAGACTTGGTGTCTATATTTAAGAATATCTAAGTTATCTTGTTTATTACCTTGGGTTTTTGATATAGATATGAATCTCTCTTTGATGATTTATGTTTGGTGATTTTGGGGTGTCCGGCTAGGTATGTTTATACTCACCCTTGCATGGGAGCTTCCCACACATGCCGTGTCTTATGTTGAATACATACCTTTCGATGGAGTGTTAGGGGAATTGGGAGAGGGTGGGGATTATTTATTCTTGATGGATCACTGATGGTTCCAAGAGTTGAATCTTGATAGCTATCCCCATTTTAGTGTCATGTTAGACTCTCTTTTAGTTTTTGTGGGCTTGTATTTGTCCCTTTTTCATTTTCATATTTGTGTTGTACTCGGATGTGGGATTAGTTGTATGCATGCATATTTGGTATCATTTATTTCTTTCATTTACACATTATGTTAGTTTTTGGAGATATCTACTATTGTAAAAGTTCCTTAGTCTAAGGCTTCCCATGTGTGTTATATTCCTACTCGACACTAGTCACCAACCCTCGCCTATTGAAGGTGGGTTTGGGACACTCGGCTTGTCGCCATCCAGGTGGGCCCTTGTGGTTAGATTTGTGATAGGTATTCTAAGTTACCATACTTTACATGGATATCTCTTATTGAGTACCACCTAAAAGAGATAATATAATATCATATCAAAGTAAGGTACCCTGCTACCACTTCCCCACTAGTTTTTTAGTCTACCGTAACATCACACGTCTTGAGCCACCTCTCTCCAAAAGTTATTTAGCCCAAAGATAAATGGGATAAGCATAAAAACATAAATTGAATGAATTATATCAACACATCATAATGTATAATTAACACCATGAATCACATCATCAAGTCAACCCATTCCACATCTCTAAATAGTAACTAAGTTGTTTCCAAGAGCCACCGCAACCCGTATGTCATGTATTATACCTCAAGACAACATAACCCATACAAAAAATAATCCATAGGATACTATATCTGGAGATACATGTGTATGAAATATTCACAAGAAATTAAAACCCTCTTCACACATATATGGGAAAGGATAACCTCCTTGCATACAAATATATAATACTACCTAGAGAACAAAGTATCTTCATAGGGGGTAATCAACCATCTGTTTCTTACTAACATGGATGTTAGGGAAAACACCTCCCCATAGTCGACTAGGTGTCAGTTTCCCTACCAAAATGGGTGGGGTAGTGTATGAAATCACATAAAATATTATATTATATATCTCACAACCACACTATGGGCATTAACCTAGTCTTAGGCCCAACTTCAACTATCATCACTCAGACACCAGTGTCCACTTACAAGGACTAGATATCCTCTAAGCACACAATCATTAAATAAGACTTCATTTATTCAATTATATCCTTTTAAAATGTCACTTTACATTAATTATTTCATTATCACTTGATTAAAAGCATTCCATTCACATTTCATTAAGCACCAAGTGAAGTCCACGCACTCCATACATAATCCATCTGATTCCATGGTTCCTTAAGATTATCAAAATTCTCAATCCATTTAAGAACCAAAACCATGGGTTAAAACATATATTAATCATTATCATTATATAATTATAGTTACTCTATGAGACATCCTAAGACGATATAAAAGAGATAGAAAAACCCAACCCTAGGAACTACCTCAAGCAGTGAGGAAATAAATGTAGTTAAACGAGCAATATGACCATCCAACCTTTAAAGAATAACATTATCAATCAAGCATCAATTTTTCTGGAAAATAACGGGAAAGCCCAAATTTAACCCATTCCATCAATCCTAGTGTCGTCCCTAACACCACCATCATATTCCCATGCATCCTTCCATTACAAGCATAAAATACTATCACAAACCAAGGATCCCCACCCAAATGCTGTCAACCATCAACCATACCAGTATCACATCAAATAACCTAGAAAGGATCATCACTAGAGGAAACATAGAAGGATAAAACAACAAATAGAGTCAATAGGGATCCTAGGCCCTAAAAACAAGGCATCCAACCTTCACATGAAAACATGAATGCTAAGATCCAAACATTTATCTTTATCAATCAAATTATTTTTTTAGAATTTTGATTAACTAATTCATTTATCACAGGTTACAACTATGGGTAACCTAAAGAATCAACTATTAAAAGATTTAAATTATTTAAAAATTCTCTTAATCTTACCATATATTTTCAACATTAAGTAAGAATAATTACATTAACATACCTCTTTATTATTATCAACAACAAGAATTTCAAGATTCATGTTCTTTATCCAATTTCATTAATGTATGGAATACCAATTAAATTAAACATACATCAGGAATCATTTGATTTCCATCAAATTATAAGAATCAACAGACTCAATAAACATGGATATTTAATTATTTAGCCAAAAAAAATTTTGGATTTACAATCTTTAACCATTTTAAAAATATTAAAAATGATAAACTAAAAAATAAAAAACATTCTAACCAAAACATAAAAATAGATAACACTCTATCTAGAATCTCAAGAGGCTAACTATTATCACGGTGGAAAAACATGCGATCAATACAACCATAAACCATTTCATTTCATTAATCAAGTTTATTATTTATTAAGGTTAATTCAACCATCACCCAAAGAGATAAAACATGATTAATTAACGATTCTACATAAAAACAAGGAGAAGAAACGAATCCCCTACCTTAAGGCTTTCAACACTCTTCAATCAAGAACAAAACAACAACACAAATCTCCAATCACCAATCCTGAAAGGAAACTCTATCCCTTTAAGAATTCCACACCACAACCACCTAAAAAACATTAAAGGTACTCTATAAAATCAAAGGAGATAAACTTATATTGCCTGAAAATAAAAAAATAGGAAACAATATTGATCAAATAAGAAACCATAAGAAAAAGAGAAAAACTCCCCTTAGATCACCATAGATAGAACTTGAGAAGTCAAGGATCAATACCTTTTGAATGGGATTTGAATCACCTTGATAGAACTACTCTAGTATCTAAGCATTGGGAGAGAATCAGTGATTTTTAGAAAATTTGAGAGTGAAAGAGGATTTATAGGAATTCTACTAAAAATGATATTATGTCATGATGGGTCATTCATGTTGTGAATATACAGAGTTTAAAACTCAATAAAAATTGAATCACCCAGATCCACCAAACCTTGGATTGATTCATGTCATGAACTAAATGTTAATGTCATGAGTTTTCAGAGACAAATTATGGAAATATAACTCTTCATCCATTCACATAATTAATATACTATACATCATGAATCACACCTTGAGAACATCTCCACCTAGGTCGCAAACTTCTATTCAGGTCGTAAACGAACCTCTCATGTCATGAACTACATTTCATGTTGTAAACCCCTCATGGAACTATATTTTAGCTCCCAAAATCCATCAAACCTATTCTAGACTTTCTCTAAGAATCATAAACCTCAAAAACATGCAAAGGAATGGGATACAAGGATCTGGGGCCTTATATTAGATACCTCTCAAATAATTATCATCCTTGAGAATTTAAAACCAAACCTAGAGAAAAGAAAAGAAAATGGGTCATCCAAACAGCCACCCCATGAGGTACCTCCCAATAATATTACCATCATAGGAGCTCAACCACCTCAGTTATAGGAACAAAGCACAAAACTACACAACACTAATAATCATCTATGAAACATTCTCCTGGGGGAGATACCTATTAAACACGAGTAATACCACCAATAGAGAATCAAAGAAGAGAAAAAATCCCATAAACCAAATAATGGTCAACAAACACAAAATGAGAATCGCTACAAGAGAAGATAAACATGTAATTACTTCAACTTTTTTAGTTTTATAAATTGAATATTTCTTTATATATCTCTATATTTTTCCTCAGAGGTGGAACAATGTTTTTTTATTGGAATTAATATATTTAAAATATTAATATATATTAAATTTCATGTGCAATGTTTTTATGAATTAATGGAATAACTCTTGAATGGAGTATTGTATGGGAAATCTGAGACTGACATGAAATATAGAATGTGGGTTTTACCCATGGCATGATATGTCCTTTGTGCACGTCAGGTGTTTGGTTTAAGAGTGGTCATGGGTGGATTAGTAAATTAATAAATTAATTTATGGAATTATTATTTTATTATATTTCCAGACCTAATCATCCTCTATATAATATCATTTATGGAGAAGCCCTAGGGTTAGCTGCATAACCCCATAGATTATAGAGGATCTATTTGATGAAAGTTATGTTGAATGAAAACTGATCATGGGTTGACAATCGGTGTTCCAAAGAGTTCATGAATCCCCCCAAAGACAACAACATAGTACCATTATTCATCATTGATCAATCCAAACTTGAGGTATATATTTATTTATGTTGGTTTAAAACCCATTTTTATTACCCCATTCTAAACATTAATCAATCCTTCTAAAAAATTGACCCATAGGATGATTGTTGTTTTACATGTATTGTTTTGTCTTCCTAGAATTAAGAATGGATATTTTTTTTGTTAAAACTTGATTATTATCCATGATTGATTCTTTCACCATTGATGGATTGAGGACAAACTAAACAATGGATGAGGATTGTTCCTCTCATTTTTGTTTTGTTATTTTTATCTCTTATTCTCCATGTCTTCATCAACGATATTTCATTTGACCGGCGGTTTGAAGAATAATAAGAAATCGATCATTGTGCAATCGATATGTGGTGAAACAAATCCTTTACATGGGTTTAGATCTAGGATTTATGGAATTATAGAGGTGTTATGATGAATATGGATGATTGGGGATCATATTGGGAGTTATTTGGTTTGCAGTTTTGTGACGCACTTGTCACGACCCATCCTCGGGGCCCGTGCCCTGACTACCCCAAGCCCGCCTTCCATAGGCCAGGGGCTGGCGACTAGCACCAAGGCGTAATTCCCAGTAAAAAGGGAAGGCATTTCCTTTTTAAAGTAAACAAACACCATAGAGCAAGCAAGCAGTAGAAGTAAACACTAAGTAAAAACTGGGTACAACAGTAAGTGCGGAAAAGTAAGTGGGCCAGTATACAAACCCAAACTGAAAGTAAAGTACAACTAGAAAGGGAAAACAACAATTGAAAAGTAGAGCCGTAGAATTGAGCCATCCACTGGAAGTCCCACCTAAAGGGAGGGTACAAATAGCCTCCACTACTCCTCAGGTCCAGCCGACCGCTCCGAGTATGTCCGCCCAGTGGTCCACCTCCAGGTATCGTCCTGCTCCGGAAGCCCCAACCACGATCAGCGCTGTCCATCGTCTGCAACCAACACAACGTAGTGCGGGCATATCCCGTGTAGGGGTGAGTATAAGCTCCTCAGTAGGGACCCCGAGACCCCTAAAGGTCTCCCAGAATCCAAAAAGGATAATCCACAAAGGAAAGATACAATCACGAAGTAACATTCGACACTGCTTAGGTATATTCCCATACATATACCTAAGTCATCAATTCCAGTACGCTCCAACTTCCGAGCCCATGTACAACCCAGTCCACACAGGAAAGAAAAATGTAAATCCACATAGGATAGCACAACAAAATCCACATAGGAAAGCAAAACAGGATTCAGCTCACACAGGTATACTTCTTCGTATAACGATAGAGATGATCAGATATATCCACTGATTCATCTATGTCATCGGACCCCCAAAGGATCGATAGGTACTAACCCCCACAATGACCCACAAAGGATCTGACCCACACAGGATCGATAGGTAACTAACCCCCGCAATGACCCACAAAGGATCTGACCCCCAAAGGATCGATAGGTAACTAACCCCTGCAAAGACCCACATAGGATCGGACCCACATAGGATCTGTAGGCGCTGGCCCACACAGGACAGCTAAGCGCTGACCCACACAGGATCGGACCCACACAGGATCAGTAGCACTGATCCACGTAGGATCACTGAGTGATGTAGTCGTCGCCGTCGAATCCACTGAGGATCTCTGTACAGTCGTCGTCGAAGTCGCAGCCAGCTCTAGGGTTCCCGCACACAGCAAGCTCGTTCGGGAGGGTCCGCTCCACGAGCCGAGAGGCTGATACATCAACTGACACATAGTCCAGAGTTGATGTATCCAAAAGTTCTGTATCATCAACAGGAACTGAACGCCACAGACGGCGCATCAAACGGACGCCCGGTCTGAGAGTTATTGGCTTTTTCGTCCTAGGGGCCCGGTTGGTTTTTAAGTCAAAACCAACCCGACCATACTCTACCTGCATCCAAACCTCGGGCGGAGTAATCCAAAAGATCCTTCTCACTTAGAGGAATCCATCAAAGTCGACGGCACGTTAATCGGACGTCCAGAGCTTAAGTTATGAGCGTTTCCGCTCCGAGGACCCGGTTGGTTTCGTGTACGAACCAACCCGGCCGAACCCAAAGTATTACAAAACCTTGAGTGCGATATACCAAAAGTACCGTATCGATCCAAGGATCGCATCGAAACTGACGGTGCGTCGATCGGAGGCCCGTAGGTCAAGTTATGGGAAACAGACCGAAAATTGTTCGTTAATAGGGGGTTCGGGCCCGGTCCGACCCGGCCCGAAACCCCCAGGGTCGACCCGAACTGGGTCCGGGTCCGGCCCGGCCTGGCGGTCCAGTTCGGCGGACCGGCCAGGGCAGCCGCCCGGCGCGCGGCGTGCTGGCGCGCCGCCAGGGGTTCGACCGAACTGTTTCGGGGCGGGGGGTGCTGCCCCCGCGTGAAGTAAACCGCGACCCCTTTAATGGGGCCTCTCAGCTGGCCGGACGGGGGTTACGACCCCCGGTGCTCTCCTTGAACTAGCCGGCCCGGTTGGCCGGCCGGCTGCCGCCATCACGGGACCGGCAGGGGCCGGTCCCCTCGCTCCAACACCGGCGGCCCGGAACCGGCCGCCGGTTCCCCTGCTCCGCTGCGACCCGGAACCGACCGTGGCCTTCGTCCGTCCGGCGCGGCGCGACAGCACTGCGCCCCTCCGCCGCAGCCCCGCTCCGGCCGTGGTGCTTCTGAGGTCCTCCAGCGTGGCACGATGGTGCCGCGTCCTTTGTTCATCTTCTACAGCATGGCGCGACGGCACCGCGGATTTGTTGCTTCCCACGGCGCGGTGCGGCGGCACTGCATTTCTCCGCTCTCCCTTTTACAATTTCCGCGCGGTGCTTCGGCACCGCGTTGCCTTGTTCGCCGCATCAAAAAATCCACAACCAAAAATGGGAGGAGTGTCGGCTGTGTTCGTGCGGTCCGACCTCCTCCCGTTAATGCGATAACAGGTGGTTCAATTAAAAGGGGGAAAATGACGGAAGAAAAACACAAAATAGAAACGCATAAAATCCCTACCTCAATGTTGTCATCGAACGAGCATTCATTGCGGAATTAACCGTCGCGGAAGAAGAGGATCGCCATGGAAGAAGAGGTTCGCCTTGGCGTTGGGTGATCTCCGAGAAATGCGTCTCTCCCCGTCAGAGTTTGGCGTTCTTCGTTGGCGGTAGAGCGTTCTTCGCGTTCTTCGTTGGCGGTAGAGCATTCTTCGCGTTCTTCGTCGAAGAACGGAGAATCCTCTCTTTGTTCTCCCAAAGGTTTAACACAACACAAACCCCCAACAATAATAAAATAAGTCCTCTTCTTATTTTATTATCACTTTAGAATTTTGAAAATCAAAAGATAAGAAACGAACAATTAATTCGAAGAATTAATTGTAACGATTTAACCGCCCAATTTAATGGGGCGTTTCTTAACCAGAAAAACGTAAGGTTTGACTTTCATTAAAAGGGGGGTTGCGGGTGCATTTCTTAGGAGGGAAGAAATTGTGGGGCTCGTGCGGGCCCCACCTCACAAATATCCTACCAAGTGGGTAGGATATTTTTGGGTTCCACCCTATCCACTTAACTTGGCTTAAGTGGCTTTAAGTGAAATAAAATAAAGTTGTCGCACCACTTTATTTTATTTCTTAACTTAACCCCAAAATTAAAAACCACATCCGAGCAAACGCAACTCCGGAAAAGGCGTTTCTAAGCAAATACCGGCGCTGCGATTGCATCAGTGCCCTCAGAATTCGATTCCGAGCACCAGTTCAAAAGTTAGAAAACCTCGCTCGTTCATTCACTAAACGTACCCGAGCTAAACTTTGGAAAATGATTCCAGCCACACCGGGCCTCGGAATCAGGTGCCTCCAGAAACTGTGTTCTTGTAAAAATCCAAAGAAAATTAAGAAAAAAATTTCCTTGAATTTTACAGGTCTTTACATCACTCCCACCTTAGGGATTTACGTCCCCGTAAAGATACATCAAAACTAGGGGAACAAATGTGGGTACTGAGCACGCATCTGAGCCTCCCGCTCCCAAGTGCTCTCTTGGAGGTTCTCGTGCTGCCATCTGATGTGCACTAGAGGAATCGACCGTCCACGTAGGACCCGCTCCTGTCGATCCTCAATCTCTATTGGGACCTCCGCAAAAGTCGCCCCATCATCAACGTCCATCTCCCCATTGTCAATGATATGCGATGGGTCATGCACGTATCTCCTCAGCTGAGATACGTGGAAGACGTCGTGCACCTGGTGCAACTGAGGTGGTAGAGCCAGGCAATAATCCACCTCGCCAATCCTACTGAGGGCCTGGAATGGTCTGATGAAGCATGGAGACAACTTTCCGCCTCGGCCAAATCTCCGTAATCCACGTCGAGGTGAGACAAGAAATAATATGTGGTCGCCATCCTCGAACTCAAGTGGCCTCCGCCTCCTGTCAGCATAAGACTTCTGTCGGCTCTGATCTGTCCTCAGCCGCTCCTAGATGACCTGGACCTTCTCTGTCGTGGCCTGGACCATCTCCGGTCCCACAAGTACTGACTCCCCAGGGTCTGTCCAGCACAAAGGAGATCTGCAAGGTCGGTCGTTCAATGCCTCGTATGGTGCCATCCCGATGGTGGAGTGGTAGCTATTGTTGTACGCAAACTCCACTAAGGGTAGGTGGTCCTCCTAGCTATGACCAAAGTCGAGGACACATGCATGGAGCATGTCCTCGAGAGTCTGTATGGTCCTCTCCGTCTGACCATCAGTCTGAGGGTGAAAGGCGGTGCTCAGACATAGCTACATCCCGAACACCTCCTACAACCCCTTCCAAAGCCGGGAAGTAAAGCGAGAATCTCGATTGGAGACGATAGATGATGGAACACCATGAAGCCATACAATCTCCTGAACGTAAAGATGTCCCAATCTCTCCACTGATCCCTGCTCTCTGATGGGTAAGAAGTGATCCGACTTGGTGAGTCGGTCGAAAATCACCCAAATGGAGTCATGACCTTTGGAAGTGCGTGGAATTCCAGTCACGAAGTCCATAGATATCCCGTCCCACTTCCACTCCGGGACCTCCAAGGGTTGTACCAAGTCTGATGGTACCTAATGCTCTGTCTTCACCTACTGGCAAGTGAGGCATCGAGAAACGAACTCTTCCACAACCTTCTTCATGCCCGGCCACCAGTGCTATCATCTGAGATCCTGGTACATCTTCGCCACTCCAGGATGTACCGCTAAAGGGGAAGTGTGAAACTCTCTCCGCACCTCCTCCCGTAAAGAAACTGGTACCAAGGTACATCCTCTAAAAAGGACGTCGTGCTCTACTCCAAAGGAGAATCCATCAGGTGCCTGTCCTGAGGATATCTCTGCACGCCACGTCTCACAGTCAGCGTCCCCACGCTGTGCCTCTCTGACCTACTGCAGTAGTGGAGGAGTGACTGTGAGTGACTGAAGGAAGGCTGCTCCATCTCTATCCATGAAGGATATCTGCAAAGCGGCTAGCTGCTCTGTCGCCTCCTCATGTAGCTGAATGGCCGTCCTCCTGCTGAGAGCATCAGCTACTACGTTCCCCTTCCCAGGAGTCTAGACTATCTCAAAGTCGTAGTCCTGGATCAACTCGATCCATCGCCGCTGTCTCAGGTTTAGGTCCTTCTGAGAGAAGATGTACCTAAGACTCTGATGGTCAGAAAAGACTGTAAAGCGCTCGCCCATCAGGTAGTGTCGCCATGTCTTCAGAGCGAAGACCACTGCTGCTAACTCCAGGTCATGAGTAGCGTAGTTCTACTCATGCGGCCTCAACTGACGTGATCCATAGGCGATCACTGCCCGATCCTGCATTAGGACACACCTGAGTCTGGTCCCTGATGCATCTCAGTAGACTACGTACCCTACTCCCTCCTCCGGCAACCTCAAGATAAGTGCGTTGGTCAATCTCTATCTCAGTTCCTGGAAGCTCTGCTGACATCTGTCTGACCACACAAAGGGTTTCCCCTTCTTCGTCAAAGCTGAGAGTGGTTCCACAACTCTAGAGAAGTCTGACACAAATCTCCGATAGTATCCAGCTAGTCCCAAGAAACTCCGCACCTCTGTCACGCTTCTGGGTGGCTCCCAAGCTAGCACTGCCCCGATTTTCTCAGGATCCACCGCAACTCCCGCCCCAGAGATGACGTGTCCAAAGAAGTGGACCTCACATATCCAGAACTGACACTTCGAGAGATTTCCATAAAGCTGGTGCTCTCGGAGTGTGTCTAGTACAACCCGCAAGTGGTAGGCGTGCTCCTCCTCAGTTGTCGAGTACATCAAAATGTCGTCGATGAAGACCACGACAAATCGATCGAGGTATGGCTGAAAGATCCTATTCATGAGGCCCATGAACACTGCCGGAGCGTTGGTCATGCTGAAAGGAATAAACAAGAAATCATAGTGGCCATACTGACATATGAAGGTCGTCTTCTGCACATCCTCGTCCCGAACTCTGAGCTGATGATAGCCTGACCTGAGGTCTATCTTTGAGAACCACCGTGCCCCCTTGAGCTGATCGAAGAGGTCATCAATCCTCGTTAGCGGATACTTGTTCCTTACTGTCACCTGGTTCAGGCGACGATAGTCGACACAAAGTTGCAAGCTCCCATCCGCCTTCTTGGCGAACAATATCGGGGAATCCCAGGGTGAAACATTGGGTCGGATGAATCCCTTGCCCTGCAAGTCCTCCAACTATACCCGTATCTCTCAAAGCTCAGCGGGGGCCATTCGATATGCTGGAGTGGATATCTAGGCTGTCCTGGGGTACAGATCAATATAAAAGTCTACCTCTCTGCAAGGAGGTAGTCCTGGAACGTCGTCGGGGAAGACATCTGCATACCGATCCACCACTGTAGGAAAACTAGGACTCCACACGTCAACTGCTCCTAGGATGAGGCTAGCCAACTGATAAGTGATGTGATGTCCTCTCCTTTGCGGAATTCCATCCTGTGCTACGAAGGGTCCCTTCTCGCCGGTGAAGGTGAACCTGCTCCCGTCGGTGTGTACACATCGTACCTTGCGCCTAATACAGTCGATCTGAGCATGGACTGTAAATAACCAATCCATGCCCAAGATGACATCGTAAGGCCTCGACGCCGCTACAAGAAGATCCCATCCAAAGCTCTCGCCTCCTAGAGTAAGCTCACACTTCCTACACCAGTGCGTAATCGTCGAGTCTGCTCCCGTAGGAGTCTCTAGACGTAAGGATCAAGCCAACGGCTCTGTCGGAATCTCTGAGCTCCGAACAAGGGCAGCAGCTATGAAAGAATGACTCGCTCTTGTGTCTATAAGAACTGCAGCAAGAGTGGAATAGACACAGATAGTATCTCGAATCATCTCGGGCGCGCCGTGGTCGTAGACCTCCGCTGCCTGGAGCTGTGCCCGTCTCTGCCCTCCAGCTCCCTATGGTCAGGGTGGACCTCCTGGTGGTGGTGGTGGTAGAGCCTCAAAGCGTCTCCCACCACCTGCTGCTCGGACAGCTCCTATGTCTCGTCCGCCTGCTCCCTTCGGACCACCACGGTCGACCCTATACCTCTACCTGGGTGGCCCCTTAACCGTCTGCTGCTCCTCGGCACGGTGGGTCGGGCAGTCACGAGCCATGTGGCCCTGCCCACCGCAAGTGTAGCACTGCCTGCCCCTCGAAAGACTGGCTCCGCGCTGTGTGCCCCGCACTACTGAGCTAGTGTCCTGAGGTCATCTGCCTGAGGGTCTGGTCTGCCTGGACCCATGAGTCATCCGTCGACTACCTGCTTCAGAAGACTCTGCTACGTGCTGCCCCGCAGTAGGTCTCGCTGCTGATGCAGGCTCAGCAAGGAAGCTCTCAATCAGAAGGGCTCGCTCTAGTACTCCCGCCTAAGTCGGAATGATGAGGGAGATCAACGATGCCCTGATCTCCTGCCTCAATCCCTGCTCAAAGGTCCGGGCCCGGAAGAATGGGTCCCATACCATGTCTATCGAGTAGCGCGAGAGATCGGTAAATCTCGCCGAGTACTGGGCGACCGTCAAGCTACCCTGCCGCAGCTGTAGAAGCTCATGGATGCGCACCGCACGGAGGGTGGCTGGGACGAACTCCGAGCATAAGAGGCTCTCAATGTCCATCTAGAGGAGAGATGCCTCATCATGCACCTGGAGCATCAAGCTCCACCATCGGCCCGCGCCGCGTGCAGTAGGCTCGCTACGAGGATCACCATGAGGTCTGATGGTGTCCTCACTAACCTAAAAACTCGTACCACTGCCTCCATCTAATCCTCAACTGCCTGAGGGTCCGTCTCCCCATGGAACCTAGGCGGGCGCTGGCACTGAAACTCGTGCAGTGCACTAAGGCGACGTGCATCGTCAGCGGCTGGGGCTGGTAGCATCGGTGGCTCGGTGGGTAGTGGTACCGCCGGTGCCTCTGCTGTCAAAGGGCTCTGTACCGAGGCCTCGTCGCTCGGTGGGCTGTCGTCATGCACAAATCTCGGAACCCTAGCTGGCTGCCGTCGTGGGGCCATCCTGAAAAGAAACAGGTGCGCCATGGTCAAACAGTATACCTGGTGAGCTGACATAAAGTAATCACAAATAAAACTTGACACACACATGAAATCAATGTTTTCGTGCATTAAGTCGGAAATCAGAAGTCAGGGTCCTGGTGTACGGATACGTCGGCCGCCGCACCAACACTGGACTCCATGGACTGATAACCACACTCAATACGCTTAACACTATTGCTTCACTTAGAAAAAAGATCAGAGTCCAACGTTCTGCAGTAGAACTGAACTCCTCTGATACCAATTTGTCATGACCCGTCCTCGGGGCCCATGCCGTGACTACCCCAAGCCCGCCTTCCATAGGCCAGGGGCTGGCGACTAGCACCAAGGTGCAATTCTCAGTAAAAAGGGAAGGCATTGCCTTTGTAAAGTAAACAACCACCACAGAGCAAGCAAGCAGTAGAAGTAAACACTAAGTAAAAATTGGGTACAACAGTAAGTGCGGAAAAGTAAGTGGGCCAATATACAAACCCAAAATGAAAGTAAAGTAAAACTGGAAAGCGAAAACAACAACTAAAAAGTAGAGCCGCAACGTCGAGCCGTCCACTGGAAGTCCCACCTGAAGGGTGGGTACAGATAGCCTCCACTTCTCCTCGGGTCCAGTCGACCGCTCCGAGTACGTCCGCCCAGTGGTCCACCACCAGGTACCGTCCTGCTCCGCAAGCCTCAACCACGATCAGCGCTGTCCGTTGTCTGCAACCAACACAACGTAGTGCGAGAATAGCCCGTGCAGGGGTGAGTATAAGCTACTCATTAGGGACCCTGAGACCCCCGAAGGTCTCCCAGAATCCACAAAGGATAATCCACAAAGGAAAGATACAATCACGAAGTAACATTCGACACTGCTTAGGTATATGCCCATACATATACCTAAGTCATCAATTCCAGTACGCTCCAACTTCCAAGCCCATGTACAACCCAGTCCACACAGGAAGCAAAACGTAAATCCACACAGGATAGCACAACACAATCCACACAGGAAAGAAAAACAGGATTCAGCTCACACAGGTATACGTCTTCGTATGGCGATAGAGATGATCAAATATATCCACTGATTCATCTATGTCATCGGACCCACAAAGGATCGATAGGTACTAACCCCGGCAATGACCCACAAAGGATCTGACCCACACAGGATCAATAGGTAACTAACCCCCGCAATGACCCACAAAGGATCTGACCCACAAAGGATCGATAGGTAACTAACCCCTGCAAAGACCCACACAAGATCAGACCCACACGGGATCTGTAGGCGCTGGCCCACACAGGACCACTGAGCGCTGACCCACACAAGATCGGACCCACACAGGATCGGTAGCACTGATCCACGTTGGATTGCTGAGTGCTGTAGTCGTCGCCGTTGAATCCACTGAGGATCTCTGTACAGTCGTCATCGAAGTCGCAGCCAGCTCTAGGGTTCCCGCACACAGCAAGCTCGTTAGGGAGGGTCCGCTCCACGAGCCGAGAGGCTGATACATCAACTAACACATAGTCCAGAGTTGATGTATCCAAAAGTTCTGTATCATCAACAAGAGCTCAACGCCACAGACGACGCGTCAAACGGATGCCCGGTCTGAGAGTTATTGGCTTTTTCGTCCCAGGGGGCCGGTTGGTTTTTAAGTCAAAACCAACCCGACCGTACTCCACCTGCATCCAAACCTCGGGTGGAGTAAGCCAAAAGATCCGTCTCATTTAGAGGAATCCATCAAAGTCAACGGCACGTCAATCAGACGTCCGGAGCTTACGTTATGAGCATTTCCGCTCCGAGGGCCCAGTTGGTTTCGTGTACGAACCAACCCGGCCGAAACCAAAGTATTACAAAACCTTGAGTGCGATATACCGAAACGACCGTATCGATCTAAGGATCGCATCTCAACTGACGGTGCGTCGATCGGAGACCTGTAGCTCAAGGTATGGGCAACAGACCGAAAATGGTTCGGTAGTAGGGGGTTCGGGCCCGGTCCGACCTGGCCCGATACCCCCAGGGTCGACCCGAACCGGTTCCGGGTCCGGCCCGCTTGGGCGCGGCCCGGCCCAGCTGGCGCGGCCCGGCTCCGCCTGTGCGTGGATCGGCCCGGCCTGGGCGCGGCCCCGCCCGGCCTGGGCGCAGCCCAGCCTGGCGGTCCGGTTCGGTGGACCGGCCAGGGCAGTCGCCCGGTGCGCGGCACGCTGGCGCGCCGGCAGGGGTTTGGCCAAACGGCCGAACCTTTTCGGGGCGGGGGGCACTGCCCCCGCGTGAAGTAAACCGCGACCCCTTTAATGGGGCCGCTCAGCTGGTCGTTCGATGGTTACGACCCCCGACGCTCTCCTCGAACCGGCCGGCCCAGCTGGCCAGCCGGCTGCCGCCATCACGGGACCGGTCCCCTCGCTCCGACGCCGGCGGCCCGGAATTGGCCGCCGGTTCCCCTGCTCCGCCACGGCCTCGCTCCGGCCGTGGTGCTTCTGAGGTCCTCCGGCGCGGCGCGATGGTGCCGCGTCCTTTGTTTATCTTCTACGGCGCGGCGCGACGGCGCCGCGGATTTGTTGATTCCCACAGTGCGGTGCGGCGGCGCCGCATTTCTCCGCTCTCCCTTTTACAATTTTCGCGCGGTGCTTTGACACCGCCTTGCCTTGTTCGCCGCATCAAAAAATCCACAACCAAAAAGGGGAGGACTTTCGGCCGTGTTCGTGTGGTCTAACCTCCTCCCGTTAATGCGATAATAGGCGGTTCAATTGAAAGGGGAAAACAATGGAAGAAAAACACAAAATAGAAACGCATAAAACCCCTACCTCAACGTTGTCGTCGAACGAGCGTTCATCGCGGAATTAACCGTCGCAGAAGAAGAGGATCGCTGTGGAAGAAGAGGTTCGCCTTGGCGTTGGGTGATCTCCGAGAAAGGCGTCTCTCCCCGTCGGAGGTTGGCGTTCTTCGTTGGCGGTAGAGCGTTCTTCGCGTTCTTCATTGGCGGTAGAGAATTCTTCGCGTTCTTCGTCGAAGAACGGGGAATCCTCTCTTTGTTCTCCCAAAGGTTTAACACAACACAAACCCCCAACAATAATAAAATAAGTCCTCTTCTTATTTTATTATCACTTAAGAATTTTGAAAATCAAAAGATAAGAAACGAACAATTAATTCGAAGAATTAATTATAACGATTTAACTGCCCAATTTAATGGGACATTTCTTAACCAGAAAAATGTAAGGTTTGACTTTCCTTAAAAGGGGGGTTGTGGGTGCGTTACTTAGGAGGGAAGAAATGGTGGGGATCGTGCGGGCCCCACCTCACAAATATCCTACCAAGTGGGTAGGATATTTTGGGTTCCACCCTATCCGCTTAACTTGGATTAAGTGGCTTTAAGTGAAATAAAATAAAGTTGTAGCACCACTTTATTTTATTTCTTAACTTAACACCAAAATTAAAAACCACACCCGAGAAAACGCAACTCCGGAAAGGGTGTTTCTAAGCAAATACCGGTGCTGCGATTCCATCAGTGCCCTCGTAATTCGATTCTGAGCACCGGTTCAAAAGTTATAAAACCCCGCTCATTCGTTCACTGAACGTACCCGAGCTAATCTTTGGAAAATGATTCCAGCCACACCGGGCCTCGGAATCAAGTGACGTTAGAAACTGCGTTCTTTTAAAAATCCCAGGAAAATTTAGAAAAAAATTTCCTTGAATTTTACGGGTCTTTACAGCACCGATATGATGTGATAGGAGGAAATTCTCAAGGGGAAGGGTAGCCTGAATTCAGCCATCAACAAAATCACAGGCACAATCAACCCCAGATCTAAGATATATGGTTGATATTATTTGAGTAATTGATTATAAAAACAACATGGGCGAGTAGTGTTGAACAAATGAGAGTTTCTAGAAAATCCTGATATACACGGTGTGAACTTTGGAAGAACACATGCCATGTAGTCCCTTGCTATAGTAGATAGGATTTTGTAAAAAATTAAATACCACATTATGTGTATACCCATTACACACTATGAGACCTGGTTATGGTGGCTTGAAATGTATCTTAGGGGTACACAAGCACATGCATGACTAGGTACATGGGCACGACTAGGTACACAAGCATGACCAGAGTGCATGGGAATGAGCTTGGTTCACAGGCATGGATCGGAGGATAGGGGAACATTCCAAGATAGCCAAGTCCCACCACGTACTCCACATAAAATCCATGTATATCCACATGGCCATCTAGTCAATGTACAGGTGATGACACACCTAGGTGTCCAGTAGAGGCCATACACTATGTGATCCTATGTACATGTCGTGTACCATTTTTTGAAAGGTCTACCTTTCATATCTCCTTCCTCAAAACTCAAATTTGGGCTCGTAAGTATCCTATCTTGAGTAAATTTCCATGAATAAATTTATAATGGACTTAGTTTTGGCATAAAATATTTGAAAATATGTGATTCTATAGGTATTCTTGTTTTAGTGACACTTAGCTGATAGAAGTGAGAAAGTTTGACTTTTAGAGAGATGTAGGGGTTGGTAATTGCCTATTATACCATGGAATTGGTCTACCATAATCTTTACACAATGATATTCGGTACTCCCCCATACTTTAGAGGGTGTGTTCTTATATCTATGGGGTGGTACTCCCCCGTCATCGAGCTCTGGCAGGGAGAGGGTCCTCCACGAGAATTTTTTCACCCTCTGCTATGGAGGATGATAGCAAGAAGTAAACCTTTACACTCTGATTATTGTGTAGTTGTGCATGGTTTTGGGAATTAAAGATGGAAATTTGGGAGGTTTAGGATAAATCATTATTCTTATTTGGTTATGGAGATGGTGATGACCTTTCTATCTTCACTTGGTTTTCTTTTGAGCATATATGATGTTCGGTTTCTTTTCCCTTTTATTTATGGGCTATCTTTCTGTTTCTATTTATATTTCCCCCTTTTTGGTTTTTTGGGTGTTCTAATGAGTATGTATATACTCACTCTTACATGGGATTTTTCCACATGTGGTGTGTCTTATGTAGATTACAAACAGATCAGCAGTGACCTTGGTGGACCTAGTTTCAACAGATCATGGTGGTTCTTGGGGATGACTGTGTTCGATGACTGACCTTAGAGATTGTGAGTCATTCTCTCTTTAATTTTCCTTATTTCCAATTTTTGTTGGGTTGGGACATCATTTCTATTTGGGAATGTATTTTCAGATTTTTATATAATTTTTTTATGTTTTTGTACTTTAATGTTTTTCTTAGAGGTTTTTTCATGTATGGTTTACACTCTAGATATTTCAGTCTTTTATCATATCTCTACATTATTTCATGGAGCTGGTTGTGTGCCTACATACATATACTTAGTCTAAGGCCCCCCATTTGAATATCATACCCACTCAAGGATTGTCTTCATCCCCCATCCTATTGGAGGCAGGCTTGTAGTGTCACACTAAGCTTATCACTAGCCATGTGGCCCCCAGTGGGTTGGTTCATGACAGAGTGATATCAAATGTGGTTTGTCCTCAGGTTGGTGTTTGGAGTCGGAATTTTTGGGAGGTTTGGTTTGGGAACTTAGGGTAACGATGTCAGAGTGTCTCAAGTTTGTCTCTCAGGCTAGGGAACCCAGTGTTGGTGTGGTGACCGATGTATCCATACCCTAGGACTTTGACAACCTAATTGTTTACTCGATATGACGAGGTATAAATTATATAGAATCAATGTTGCATTCATTATATAAGATTAAGTCTTCTAACTTTCATGTACTTCTTGATTTATCTCCCAATATATGCTCATCTAACCATGGTATGTCTTGTTAGATTTTTATATGCCTCTGCAATGACAGCCAATTAGGATACCAATATAGGATCGTGATAAGGATCATTTGAGTGATGAGGCCTTAGTTTAGGGATACACACATGAGGTGTTTCCTCTAAGATGGAATAGATATGTTTTACCACCTATTGAGAGACATGTAGATCCACCTATATTGGTTCATGAAGACGATCGACTGTATATTGAACATCTTATAGATCGAGTAGGTTAGGATGATGATGTTCATAGGATTAGCATGTAATGTGAGTTACAAAAATAGAGATCATTGAGTCTTCATGGTGATCTAGACCTTTAGGAAACATATGATTTTATTAAGGTGTTGGTTTGAGTTTTCAGGTTTGTTCGGACCCTGAATAATTATATGATTGCACTTGTGACCAGTCCTATTCATGGATTAGTAGGGAATTGGTAAATTTTACTCACATAGACTCACAGTGAGGCGATGCTATCATAGTTATAATTCTTTTATTTTTTTCAAAACGAGTATTAACCTTTGATTTTTCTCTCTGTGTGGATTCAAGATCTTCCTAAGATACAGTTGGGAGATATGTTAGTTTTTGAGTAAACCATGAGGTTTACCAAATTCATGAATTACTCTATTGATATGGTGCCAGATGGATACTTTTAGGCATGGAACATTGAGCAGGTCCTTCACCAAGACATTCATACTAGCATAGTATCCTTATGAATTCCCAATTATAATGGAGTACTGGAGTAGGTTTTGGTTATAGAGCGCTTCCTTTCAGAGGGATGTTGGGAAACTGGTGGTGGTAGTGATCATCATAGGGTTGATTCATCTGCAGTTCCTAGAAGGTATTATATGTTAGGGTCCTGATGTAGGAGGAATACTCCTACCTAGACTCAGACACATGGATATATAACATAGGGTTTTCATAGAGGATCCAATTATTCATGAGATGGGAAATGTTGTTCTTGTGATATCCAAGGTCACATAGCTCATGATTGCTTGAATTGAAAAGTTGTAGATGGTGGATAGGAATGGGATGGACCTCTATAGTAGAGGTAGCATCGCAATCAAGAATCTCCCAAGCATGGTTAGGGAGGACCTTAGGTAGGTGGTGCTGATAAATGATCACGTGGAGCTCTGGAGGGAGGTGTTTCTAGGGGGGGTATGACATTATGATCTACTCCCACCACCACCACCAGGTGGCCCATGTCAGGATTAGAGGGCTGGCGGTTGAGGGATAAGGAAGTTTTAGGCTATATAGGGGTATTATTAGGCTACTCATGTGATGATTTAATGTACAATCTATATCTTTTCTACTCCAAGTCCATTACTTGTAGACATAGCTGCAAGTCATTCCTTTATCTCCATATCCCTTGTGTGAGTGCTATATCTTCCAGTTGAGTGTTTATTATAAATCTATGTATAGAGGTTCCTACAGGGATTGATAATTCTATATCACACATCTACCAGTAGTATGAGTTGGAAATCAGTGGATAGATTTTCTCATAGGAACTCTTGGTCATCATAATTAAACCTTATGATGTCATTCTGGGTATAGATTTGTTGTTTGTGGTGCACACCCAGATTGACTATCATCATAGGAGATTTAGGTTCCTTCATCTAGATGAGATGATATTCTACTTCATGGTTGAGATATATCTTATAGCTGAGAGGGTAGGGATTATGAGTAGGAAGCTACAAACTATCACCCATCAGTTGGTAAGTTTATCCATTGGTGCATCGGACTCTTCAGGAATCTGGATTCCAATGGTAGTGGAAAATTATATGGATTACTTTCTCAAAGATGTTCCAGGATTACCTTTGAGGTGATAGATTGAATTATGCATTGAATTTCACCTTGGAACCTCACCAATATCCCATATAGAATATCAGATAACCCCCACCAAACTTTGGGAGTTGAGGGTATAGTTGGAATACCTTTGAAAGAATTTTTTATCATACCTAGTGTATCCCCCTTGGAGGCTCTAGTTATATTTTTAAAAAAGGTTGATAGGTTCTTGAGGATTTGTATTGACTATTTTCACCTAAATAAGGTAATGATCAAGAACAAGTACCCCTTAACAAGGATTTATAACCTTTAGACTAGTTAAAATGTGTGAGTTGTTTCTCCAAGATTGATCTCAGGTCTGACTACCATTAGTTGAGAGTTTTCATGAATGATATTCCAAATACAACATTCTAATATCATTGTAAAAATTATGAGTTCATGGATATTCCCTTTGGTGTGACTAATTCCCTTATTGTGTTCATGCCTTTTATGAACCAAATCTTCCAATCATATATGAACTGATTCAAATTTTTCTTCATTAATGACATTCTTAAATGCTTTGTGGTAGAGGAGGATCATGACAAGAATTTGAGGATGGTCCTAGACTTACTGTGGGAGCACCAGATTTATGGAAATCACTCAAAATTTTGTTTTTGGATTTGCGGTGAATACTTTCTGGGGAATGTAATATCTAATCACGGTGTAACTATGGATCTAGAAAAGATTGATACAGTGCTTACTTGGGGACCACCCAAGAGCGTGCCAAAGGTGTGGAGCTTTCTTGGTTTGGTGGGTTACTATATTAGTTTCT
This sequence comes from Viscum album, assembly GCA_963277665.1. Lineage (NCBI taxonomy): Eukaryota > Viridiplantae > Streptophyta > Magnoliopsida > Santalales > Viscaceae > Viscum > Viscum album. The sequence continues at coordinate 20,459,388 of OY728125.1, forward strand.
TGGTAGAATGTTTTAGGAAACAAACCCACTTGACTACCTTGACATGGAAAAGAAATCTATTTTCTTGGATTGAGTAGTGTCAGAGATCCTTAGAGGTGTTGGGGTAAAGGTTGACCAGTGCCCCTATTTTTAGGATACCCGAAGAGGGCATTGAGTATGTGGTGTTTTTCAATGCCTCTAGAGCTAGGCTTGGTTGTTTATTACTACAGAGGTAGGAAATGATCACTTATGGGTTGATTCATTTGAGACCACATGGTCAAAATTATGTGACCCGTGACTTAGAGTTAGTAGTGGTAGTCTTCACCCTGAAGATGTGGAGGCATTATCTTCTGGATGAGTTTTTTGTTTTTTACTCTAACCACCAGAGTCTCAGGTACATATTCAATTAGAGAAATATCAAACCGAGTCTAAGGAATTGGTTGTAGTTTATAAAAGACTATGACTTCGAGATAGTCTACACTATAGGGAATGGCCACATGGTGGAATATTCCCTTAGCAGTAAATCTTATACTTGCTTGGTGGAGGAGGAATCTGAGTAGTTGGCTTCGTTCCAGTTGACCTTGATGGAGGAGAGAGGTGTAACTTATCTTAAGTAGATGGTAGTGACTCTAATAATCCTTCATCATTTTAGATATGTTCAATTGGGAGACATTGATTTCGAGGTTATATGTGACCAAATATCTCCAAGAGGTACACCAAACAGATTTTATGAAGGAGGGGATACCATCAACTTTTTCTAGGGATAGAAGATAGTTCCATTCACATTTCATGAGAATGTTTTATGGTAGTTTCATACTTCTCCAATGGTTGTACATCTAGGTGTGTAGAATATGTATAGAGACCTTCATTGATAGTTTTGGTGGGCTAGTAGGAGGTATAGCGTGACCAAGTTTGTTTCTCTATGTCCAATATTTTTTCTAGTAATGGCTAAAAATAAAGTTCTAGTAGCTTTGAGCCAACCTATTGATATCCTAGAATTGAAGTGGGATGGCATATCAATGGGTTTTATGATGGGTATCTTGTAGATAGTGAGAAGACATGACGTTATCCGGACAATCATTAAATGACTCACCAATTTGACACAATTTCTTTTCGTCATGGAGTAGAGTTTAGTTGATAGTTTGGTGAAGCTGTATATACATGAGATCATCCGAATTCATGAGGTTCCCATGATAATTTTCCCCAATCATGATGTTCTTTTCACATCACAATTATGGAGAGGTATACAGGATGATTTTGGGACACTATTATGGATGATCACAACATTTAACCCCTAGATAATTGAACAAACTATGAAAATTATCCATGTATTAAAGGATATCCTGAGATCCTTTGTGTTATATTTCAGTAGGAGTTGGTATGATCACTTTTCATTGGTGGAGTTTTCTTATAATAACAACTGCCACTCTACTATCGGCATAAAAACTTTTGAGGTCCTATATGGGAGACCCTATATGTCACCCTTATATTGAACTGAGACTGGGGAAATATCTCTTGCTCAGCCATAGGTGGTTTTGACAATGATAGAGAAGGTTCAGATGATCTATGAGAATATGAGGACAACTTAGAGATGAAAATAAATCTTATGTAGATTGACTTCATAGGCCATTAGAGTTCGAGAAGAGAGACCATGTTTTCCTAAGAGTCTCCCCATGATGATTATTTTAGAGATTCGGCTATGGAATAAAACTATCCCTGAGTTTCATCAGACCATTCTAGATTATGTGGAGTGTTGGTGAGGCTGCTTACCACCTGGCATTACCTCTATTGTTTGATTGAGTACATGATATCTTCCATGTGTCACAGCTGAGAAGATATGTGTATGAACCAACAAAAATCATTGAATGGGGTGAATTGTATATTGAGTATGGATCCACCTTCATAGAGTACCCAGTGGAATTCAAGGACTGATCGGAGAAGATCCTGCATGGATAGACTATTCCACTAGTTCGAGTGGTTTGGAAGTATGGGAGCATGCAAGAGAACTCATGGGAACATGAGAGTTATATGTGGACTCAATAACTCTACCTTTTGTGTATTTTTTAATTTATAAGGTTAAAATATTTAAAGTAAGGGGAATATAACAACTCTAGTTTTTTAGTATTATTCTTTTAATATTTATTTATATATCTCTAGATTTTTCCTCTAAGTTTGTGTTGTGTTTGGGTGTCACATGGACTTATAAGTAATATATTAAAAAATTAATATATATTAAATCACACACATGATATTTTTATGAATTAATAGAATAAATCCTAAACAAAGTATCAAATGGGAAATCTAAGGCTGTTATAAAATATGGAATATGGGTTTTACCCTAGATGAAACACAACCTTTGTGTGCATAGGGTGTTTGGTTTAAGAGTTGTTGCAGAAGGATTAGTAAATTAATAAATTAATTTATTAATTTATTAATTTATTATATTTATAGACATAATCCTTCTCTATATAATCTCATTTATGGAGAAGTCATAGGTTTATCCACATAACCCCATGGATTGGAGAGAAGCCGCTGAAGGAAATTTTTTTCGAATAAAAACAGATCGTGGGTTGATGATCGATGTGCCAATGATTTCATGGAACTCTCCAATGACAACAACGTAGAACCATTCTTCATTAGAGATTAATCCAAACTCAAAGTAGGTATTTTTTATGTTGGTTTAATACCTATTTTTATCATCTCATTTTGAACATGAATCAATCCTTCTAAAAAATTGATTCATGGGAAAACCATTGTTTTATGGGTATTGTTTATCATCTTAGAACCATGAACTTATAATTTTTTTATCAAAACTTTATTATTCTTTATAGTCAATGATTTCTTCATCAGTGGATTAAGGAAGACCCAAAAAATGGTTGAGGTTCGCTCCTTATATTTGTATTTTGTGCTTTTATTTCCTTATTCTATGTGCATTCATCATCAATATTTCATTTGAACGACGATTTGAAAAATACCCAAAAACTGATCTTTTCGAAAATGATGTTTGGAACAAAAAATAATTTAATTGGGTTTAGATACGGTATTGATCACATGATTGGGGTGAGATGATGACTACAGATGATTGGGGATCAAATATGGAGTTATTTTGTTCATGGTTTCATGTTACAGTGATGTGAGTAAGTGATTTATGAAGGGAAGGTTGGCCGAAATCTGGCCACTTGTGACATCTCAAGAGTTTTCAACCTTAGATATGGGATCTATGGGTGAGATTATTTATGGAATTTTTAGCAGTGGTGGCATGGGTGAGATGTATTGAACATATGAGAGTTTCTAGAAAATCCCGACATACACAGTGTGTACATTGGAAGAACACACATTGTGTAGTACCCTGATATGAAAACTAGGGTTGAAGGTAGAATGCATGTAGTGGAAGCCTAGAAACCTGGGATTTTAAAATTTTTCCACCAATGATTGACATGAGCTCATCATTGTCAGCAGAACATTTACCGATTACCACTCGAGTATCCTGCATTAAGAATTTTAAGCCCAAAATAAAACCATGAAATACCTGGTAAGATCCAAAGTTGTATTAGAAGTCTAATCATTGTTAGAAATCAATAAATGAATAATTCAAAGTTTAATTACTTTATATCATCCACATGCTCTTCTAGAAACTTTGGGAGCATATATCGCCCAATTTTGGGTGCTAGCGCGGAGATTTGATAATGCCTTCGATGCTTCAACAATCACCACATCACCTTACTTGCGATGCATGAGAGTGTGCTCGATCTGATGACTTGGATCTAGAGATTATATCTATAGTATGTTGGAGATAAGAGAAGAGAGAGAATATCTCACCATTTTACAGTGACTAGTACATGGTTAATATCTCTCCTTCTCTATATATAGTGTCTTTTTAATTACCCAGAATTACCTCTTTGGCCCCTGAATAATTAACACATTATAAAAATGATATTATGACTAATATACTGAGCTATAAATACCATTTATTATTATTATCACTTTCCTATAATATAATTAATATATTACATGATAATACCCTATCCATTAACTCGACTCGTCGTTTCCACAAAAAATTAAATAAACCTTGAATATTTTAAAATAATATTCTTTCAAATAATTATTTCCATGTATTTTCTTTAAAACCTTTAAATACATTTAATGAATAAATTCAATGATAATCATTCTTAATTTGAATAATATGAATTTATTTATTACTTTGGAGATCCTATCTCCTTGGAAAAAACTCAAAACCCAGTGGTGGGGCCCACCATTACTAATATACATATTCAACAGAATATAGAAGATCCTTGAATACACTATTGTGTGTGACACTCTAGGACCTTATCTCAACAACAATGAAAACTATTCATAGACCAAGAGCGGGATCTAAAAACTCATCCTGACCCCTAAAGAAATAAGGATAATCATAGCAATGATAACCAACCTACGAACTCACACTGTGTAATATAATATCTTTGTCCTTAATATATCATAAAGTAGGACACAGAACCATGTCATCACCCTTTTATTTCATTATTTTGTTTTGATCTAACTGGATGAGTTTACCCTCGACTACAATCTCCATGGTATTGTGAAGGTACTACCATCATGATCAACATGGTGCAAGATATATTACATCCTTAACCTGGAAGTGACAAATCCTTTCTTGACTATTCAACCAATGTCATACCACCAATGACACACCCAACACAAACTACCATGCCATGATTTCATTATCATGGTTTTTCATTGCATCAAATTATGAAATCAAATGGAATCTAATTGTAATAATCTTAATATAGGATACCATTACACATGTCCGTAGATAGGAACAACCAATGACACCCAAAATATGTGGTGTTTCTATTGGAAGGTCTGTCCTTATAATATCACTACTAGAAATCATAAAGTGAAAACTTCATGAGAAGAAGTCTCAATTATTATGACCCCTATCACCTGATAGTCAAACATGTAATGTGTCCAGTTAGTATGATATATCTATACTATAGGACATATATTTAAGATTAATGTTAGTATCTTGAGGTTCTAATTATATCTTGGGATCTTAAATAACCTTTTAATATGACAATTAATCTATGGAAATCACCATTAAATAGTGGGCACAAAAATATCTACACTATAATGGTAAGTTCACATCATGAATATCTAACTGTACACCTGATATAGTAATAAAAAGTACTGTATAGTTGTGTCTAGGGAACCCACTATTAAAACACTCCCACTTTCATTAGAGGAAACTTTATAACCATACTTGTTAGCTCTCACATGATTAAGATCATGTTTCTGCTAATTGATGAATTTAGTTTCTGATCCCACCACAATTCCACCATATGGTATATCTACTATATGCGATCTCACATCCTTGAGTAAAACTTCTCAATAGATGGTATCCCTGATTATATCTATTTTTCCCACTATCAAAACATGAAATCTTGGCTAGTAAGAATATGATAATTTACATTATGATAATTCTTTACTTACTAGGTGTGATTCTAAGAATTGGAACAAATCGTTGCATATAACCGCTTCTTAGCTTCCTCAAAAGTTGCAACGTACTCTGTATTTGTAGGTATGACTACCACTAGATTTTATGAACTTTTCTCTCTCAACATATTAGCATAAATATGATATTAGGTCACATCGATCTAACTAATACTAGTTTGTGTCCCATAAAAACCAGTATCCTTTCCTCTCTACTTACCTGGTACATATCCTTTGTACATTCTGAAGTATAATCAGATTGTTCTGAATGCTTCACTTGTAGTTCTCCTGAATATAACTGATATTTGTGTTCTATAAGGTACATCCAAGAAATGTCAATTCTTGTATATATTATGCAATATATAATTGATACATTTCTTAATCATATGAACTATAGCTCACCACATTAATCTCCTCCTATGTTTTAAACATGTCAACCTGGAGAGATTATGCCATGAAACGTTGGAAATAATTCCAACTCAAATTATTCCAACTTGTATTTTTCAATACCATGTCACTATATGTATGATTGACTAGGTCCAAGAAACCTTTAGATCTACCTCAGCAGATCCTATTCCTTATAACTTAAGTTTCTATTTTAAGTCAATTACTGGATAGTGGATTCTTTCATTTTAGTCTCAACTAACTTGAAGACTAATATCTATTTTCCATATGTCACTAAACATATTTTACCTAAAAAACAAAGTCTCTCCCACTAACCTCTGGTAGACACATGAAAAACATTCATTCCAAATGAATATTCTATTATCCCATTGCTTACATCAATAATAAACTGTATTTTAGTAACTTGCAACCTTTATTAGCATTTTGTGACATGATCATACCTTCCTAGTTGCTTCTCATAGACACCTTCCTTGAATGGTGATCATGACATCCAATGATCAAAAATATGATCATAGATATTAACTACGACAAGTAAAATTCTAATGGATTTAGGCAGAATGGGTTTGTATAACTAATCGAGCCTTATTGTCACTTCAATTATACCATCCATATATAATTTCATTTGAATACCCACCATAGTATTCAAAATAATAATCCCCTTTTCACTTTGATACATGGAATCTGCTATTGAATTTTAATTTATCTTTTCAATCTTAACTAGTTTTCATATACTGATTTAATTGTTGGAAATATTATTCTCAATGAATAATAGATCACTGACCATACTGAATATAAAAACCATCACCATGGTTTTATCCTTCCTATGTAGTATGTGTCTCTGGAACATTCCTGTTCCACATAAACTTGTGGAACTAGTTCTTATTCAAACTACATGTGCATCTTAATCATTGAATAAACCTAAGTCAATCTGGTTCTCACTACCTCAAAAGAGATGTTCACCCTTTTATAGAAATGTAGTCTATCACTTGAACACTACTTTTATATCTTAGAGATTTATGTAATATCCTAAGAAATTGTTAGGATAATTACAATAGATGCACAAAGTTTTAGTTCCCGAGGAAAGTTTCTTTATGTCCTAACAAAATATTTGCATCTAAACACATGCCCTTATGACATAATGTATTTTAATCATACTATGACTCATATTATAACCAATTTTCATTATAGTTGGCATATGGTTATGGGATATCATTGTTATTTGTGAAGTACACCATGAAATATAATGGAAGTTTTTACAAGTTGCAACATTGATACCCCTTACATCATAACTATGATGTATAAAATGTGTGTTTAGGAATTAATTCATGGTGCATTTTGTTAATCAAGGTTAAAATGGCAGATTTCATCATTTATCCTTCTAATTAACATCAATTATGTGATATAGATAAGGTAACATGCATTTAGGAATTACTCCACACTATATTATATTGATCAATGAATTCTTGGTCAAGATATTCTTCAACATACTAGCCCAAAGTATCTTATATATTCTGACCATGAAAATATCACAATTCAATTTACCATTCCCAAATTACTTAAATGAATCTCATGAAGTATATTTACCACTATCCTACCCATGGAATAGTCCACACTCTCTTGTTAAACTAATTCAGTAAGATTTTTTTCTTGCCTTTATTTCTAAAGGTTCCTTTGTCCAAAACTAAGTATATACATCAATAATAACTAAGGTTTTTAGCTCAGTTGAATCCAAATACCATACTGGGTATATACTATATGTTTATTTTTAGTTTTTCTTGACAAATATTATCTTGCCACAACTGGGTAAACGAGTCTTACATTTTATATTCATCAAATATTGCCTATGATTCAAGTATCACTAAACTATTGGTTGAGTATTAAACATAAAAAACAACATTCATTTTGAAACCTATAATAATGTCTCTTTAAGTCCAGAGGAAACATGAGATAATTTTTTTTGGTTATACTCAATAATAGATTTTACAAGAATCGTTCACTTGGAAATATATAAGTTATGTGATTCTCACCGCTAAATTAGGAATCACCCTTTCTCAACCACTGGAAGAATACACCTTACTTCTTGTAATGTTTCTATATTGAATTTTTTATTTTATTTCGATACACATATGGGATTTTATATTTTACTCAATACACAAGAAGTAAAACTGAAGCATTACTTACATGTGATGAATATTCCTAAAGTATAAGTTGTAACTTGATTCATTAATTCAATTTATTTCCTCAAAAATTCTGTTGTTTAATTTCATGATATGAAAAGTGAATAACCTCTTATTTATTATCTCTTTCATTGAAGAAAAGTGCGAACATACCTTTGGTGTTACTTTTCATTGGCCTTTTTCCTTATCTTTCAATTTATTCTTGTAACACCCCGAGCTTCCACAATATGCTTCTCATTCAATAATACAATAGCTTGCATTGTACGCAACTTCGAGTTCTAAAACACCGCGACTAATCAAAGTAGCCGTTATGAATAGTAATAACCAATTTTTAAAATTATAGAAATTTTATATTTCAAAATTGACTTCATTTTTGGATTCGGAATATCGAAATTAGCCTATGTTGAATTTTTGGTATTTTTCTGAGAACTTCTAATTTTTTATGAATAGTGAAAAATACTTAAAAACAACTTTTTTAATAAAAATAATTTATAGTGATAAATTATACTATTTAGTGGTTTTAAATTATAATTAGAATATATTTTTACCATTTTATCCAGTGGTGGTCATTAGAATTAATTTAACATTGAAATTGGACATAAACAATTGCCAATCTTTTGATATAAATTGTTTCTTAAAAACACGCTATTTGTTGTGACAACGGGAATTAATTATAAAATTAATTAATGAAACTTATATGTTTGGAATTTTTTAAAATAGACATCATTTTTGAATTCGGGATATCAATTATAGCTTAGGGTGAAATTTTGGCATTGTTCTGAAAAACTTCAATTTTTAATGAATAGTGAAACCACTAAGTGGTAGTTAAATAACTGATTTTTCGATTAAATGAAATATTACCACTTCTGTGATTTGATTTTCAAAAATCCGACATACATGGTTGTCATTAAGAAGTAAAATGTGGTTCAATGAGATTAAAATAATTTTTTGGTGAATAGTAACTTTTAAGTTCTTAATCGCGATTAGAGGTAATTAGTGTAGTTTAAGGTAAAAATAATGTTTTAATAATATGAGATGAGCTTGACACATGTCCTACCCTCATTGGATGTGCCATGACCGACCAAGACAATCCATGGGTCAACTTGGGGACCCCATGGAGCCACTTTAGTTGGAAAATGACATAAATACCTTTTATTTAATGTTAAAGTAAAAAATGACACAAACATGAAATGTTTTACTAAAACAATTTTTACATGGGGTTATACAAGTCATATTTTTGACTATAAATAGTCATTGGAAAGATATAAAGATTTCCTACATCATAGTATTTTTTTTAGAATTTTTAGAAATTAAATAAATTAAATTATTTACGACATCATTATGATGCAGCGATGACCGCATTATTTAACGATTTTAATAAAATTAAAGGATAATGTACAATCCAAGGCTTACACTTGTCCAAAGACTATTGTATGGGTAGATTTAGAACCCTTATCACCTTAGCCAAGAATTATATAAGTGTGGTACCTTTCGAATCCGAAAATCATTGTATAATAATGTAAAATTTCCTTACTTTCCAAGAGTGCCCCTCCTCTCCTCTTATAAAAGGCCCCCACCTCTACCACCTCATTCACACTTTCAAGCCATTTGGATCGGCCAAACTCTGCCAAAATACTCTCCCAACTTCCCCCTCTTACTCCTAGAAGCCTCAATTTGGGAAGAACTCTTCCCAAGGAAGCCTTTGGCTCAAATCAAAAAGAGTTACCCGATTTTGAGGTAAAGTCTTCTCTAATGTTGTTTTGTTTTATTTTTCTTCTCCAACCCCCTAAACTCTTTTTATTAATTTCTTTTGTAACAAAAACAGTATCCTAAATATACTAGGATGTTTTTATAAGAAGTATTCGAGCTACACTTACACACACCTACATCTAATGGTTAAAGAACATACGGTTTCTATGGATGGCGAATTTCTGCCTCACGAAATGATGATTGTTCAACACTCATATAACAGCTTCAAAGGTGGCCATTAAGATGTAACTATATTTATATATGATATATAATATGTTTATGTTTTACTTATGCTTCTGTATTTCTCATTTATGGCATACTTTATGATTTCCATTATGGGTAAAACGCGATAATTTCATTTTAGGAAGTGCGGACTACCGCCTCCTCAAAGTGATTTGAATCGTTAATGCCATATGTGGGATGTATAAAGGATGGAGTAAATGGTATTATACACTATATTATACTGGAATTATATTATACATTTATATCATTATGATTTCATTCCATTAAATACGAAATAGAAATGAAAGTAGCGTTCATGCGTACGTACGGCTTACCGTCTCCATGAACGGTGCATTTCATTTCTCAACTCTAAATGTTAGGTAATATTATAAATGAATGTATATAATGGATATATATGATATATATGACATATAAATCATGAATATAATTCTGGAGATAATGGATATTCTACCACATAAACAAATTTTAATTATAAGAAGTTTGTTGTTGACTCAATTACCAAAGATCGACAAAACGACCGTTATTAACTTAAATAATTACATAATGTTCATATCATTGTAATAAGTGATATAAAAAGGATAATGAAATTGAAAATTGTTCTTAATAAGGTATATATTAACTCTAGTTTATTATTCAGGAGGTTAAAGAATGGTTGAGTCAAGTCAGACATGAGGTAAGGGAATTTCTTAACCCAACTTCCATTCTTTGGGTTAATCTCCTACTTTTAAATTATGTCATGATATTATTATGTACTATTTTGTATATTTAATTTATATATGTGTACCTATAGTGAATACACATTATAGATCTCTTTTATTTTAAAAATGATCTTTTTAAGGACTTCGTCTCAATCTCCTTTCATTGAGGCATATTTGGTTTTATACACAACTTTCTTTTATACGGTGTATAAACTCCTTTGACTTTTACGTTTATTCAAAAGGAATATTTTTTTATACGAAGAGTTTTACTAAATGAAAAAAAGGTAATGTTTTTCTTTCCGTACATATGCGACGACAATGACTTCTCTGCCGCCGTGACCATTATTTGAGTTTCGGCTTCCTCTACAAGCCATCACTTTTTTTTAATGAAAAATAAATACAAAGTTTTAACTTTCTTTTATTTTGGTATTGAAAATGGTTTTGAAAGCGTTTTTATTATATCAATGTGTTGTATTGATATCTTGTGATTGAAATGTGGAAATGTTTTGTTTCCTTTATGCATGTTTTATGTGATACGATTATGTTATGGTTTATGATATGTTTAAACCTATTCATATGAGGAATGTATTGGACTTAATAAGTGACGGGTGGAGCCCGCTATAGCTCCTCGATGCATCGGTAGGTCTCATGAGACAACTAGACGTGTAATTGGCCGAGGGCCTTTCCCAATTTGATTTATGGTTTTGGCCGAGGCCTTAATCATTTTAGACGTCTTGGCCGAGGCCTTGACAAAATGTTTCAGAATGTCTGGCATTATACATTCCCTCATTATGAAAGTGGTTATTGATATTGCATGTGATTATTCGACTAGTAGAATATCCATGCGAGTAAGTAAATGGAATTATTTCATTTTATTTTTTCCATATTATGCTGAAGTTCAAGTTTAAAAAGGCTTTTGTTTTATTTATACATTGCCTTAAATGTTAATGTTTATTTATGAAAGCTTCCGCAATATTGTTATCCTTACTGAGCATCTGAGCTCACCCCTTTCAATGTTTTAATATTTTCCAGGATGTGAAGAAGTATTTTATGAATGACCTGCAGGGATTGTAAAAAGAGGATATGAGTGTGGACTATGGAGACTTTGTTATTGTAGTTTTTCACTTTATGATGTAATGTAACGTTTATGAATGTATCTAGTGTTTCCAAGGCTACTAAACTAATCAGTCTTTCGAGACTTGATATTTTGTGATCATGCCAATGTTACGAAGTAAAGCACCGAATCTGGGTAGCTGGGGTCGGGGCATTACAGTTGGTATCAGAGGCAGTTTAGTACTAACATTGGAAGCTAGATTTATATAAACTCTGATTAGAGCACATAGCCTAAAGATAGACTTTGAGGATTAATATAGAAGAACTTCCTAGAATTTTGTTATTGTAGAGATTTTGTGAGTTTTCTGAGCAATACATCCCTGTCTGGATACGAGCAGGTAGAGGCAGCTCTGGCACAGATGTACCTAGGGGTAAAACCTGAAAATACCACTTTGAGCTAGACTCGAACGGGAACTGGTGCACGGCAACGGGTCTTGCTGCACTCTTGGTTACGACACTCCCGGGGGATATGCTTAGGATAATTCTCATTTTCTTTACAAACCACTATGAACGGTTATGAGTATATACTTCCTCAAATAAAACCTTTTTATGATTATCTATTATATCCATAAATAGTTCAATTTATGTTAAGTATTTTACAAGTATGGAATTATGTATTTTGATTCATAAACTAATCTAGTTTATGTCATTGTTTAGAAATGGCGCCTAGTGGAAGGAATGGAAACCGTATCAATGCACACACTCCGTGTAGGGATTTCTCTCCTGCTCAAGATAATTATTGTGGATCTGGAGATACAACTTGTGCTGATCAACTTATTACCATACTGGGAAAACTCACTCAAGTTATGAATAATAACCTTACTCATATGGATCACCCTGATCCACAACGTGGAGGATCAATGTCAGACCGCTTCATGAGGCAACAACCACCAAAATTTAATGGGGGTACAAATCTGTTAGTAGCTGAGCAATGGATAAACTCCTTAGAGAAAATATTCCATGCCTTAGGGAGTAGCGAAAGAGAGAAGGTTGTCATGGCAGTTTACCGCCTCACTGGAGATGTCGATCGGTGGTGGTCGCTAATTCAAAACACAAAGGAAGATGATGACGTATCAAATATGGAATGGATGGAGTTCAAAGAGCTTTTCTTAGAAAAATACTTTCCTTGTGACCATCGAGCAGATATGGAAAGGCAATTTCTGAGTCTGAGGCAGAAGGAGGATGAGAATGTCGCAAAGTATGAGGCTAACTTTACAAGGTTAGCGAGGCATGCTGCCGATTATATACATAACCCAAGGAGTAAGATTAATCATTTCTTTGATGGGTTAAAACCATTTCTCCGTCGAGCTTTAGTGTCACAATCCTTCTCATCATACGAAGATATTGTCTCGTGTGCTATCAAGACAGAAAAGGAATTCTCTAAGTCTTATGACAACAAAGTAAATCAAGAGAAGAAGAGAACGGTGGAACAAGAGACAGATAAAGGGAAAAAGGGAAAGAAGGATTTTCCATTATGTGATAATTTTGGGAAGAATCACCCAGGTACTTGCCTAAAAGGAATGGGATTTTGTTATAAATGTGGAGAAAAGGGTCACCAGGCTCGTGATTGCAAGAGAAAGAAAGAGGATATCAAAGTTGAATGCTACAATTGTAGAGAAATGGGTCATTATGAAAATGAATGTCCTAAGCGTCAGGGAAACTTACCTCAGAAAAGGCCAAGGGATCAAGGACAATCTTATGCTGTTACTACAGTTGAAGCGGAATAATTAATGTATTGATGCTTTTGGACTCATGGTTTATATTCTGGTTATTAGAATAATGTGATATATATATATATAAGGATTGTACTGCAGTACTTGTTGATTTCAGTAAGGTTTTAATATGATTAGTATGTGACAATAAGAGAAACTTTACTTTGTTTGGGGAATCTGATAAATTGATTTTGGAATTAAGAGACCTTTTAGAGAAAGTCTGGACAGAGGTATTTTGGATAACTATAAAGGTTGGAGTGGATTAAGTTGATCTTTGGATAGTATTGTTTAAGGTTAAAAAAATTTATGAAGATTATTTTTTAATATTATAATACTATAGTTTTAGGAAAAGGAAAACCTGCAGGGTGGGGCATAACCCATCGCGTCGGACAAAGTTGTAGGAATCGAACCCACAATCATAGTGCGACAGGCCTTTATCTCCTACCACTAGCCTACAGGAAGTCCCTGGTTATTACAAAATAATTTTTACTAATCTAAATGGTATGTGTTAACATTTGTAACCATATACAATTAGGATAAGTATAATATTTTTGAGTTCTATTATCTTTTTGAGTGAAAGATGAGTTGAAGGTTGAAACTCTAATTGTCAAGCATAAATATATATATACCTATCTCTTATTAAATTAATGAATTAATTCTTAAACTTTAGTAAAGGGATATTAAAACAAAAAAATGTGTTATCCTAATACCTTATGTCTTGTTGAACTGATGATATTTTAAATCAACATAGATTGAAGGCTTTGAGGCCCTCAATTTGACAGTTGATTGTGATTGATTACCTCAATCACTCCTTACAAATATTTACGTTTTTCCCCCAATTATATGTCTCTAATTTCCACCAATGTTCTCCTAATCGAGATCATAATTTGGTGGTGACTTTTTCATTTCCCTTTCCCTCTTCTTAAGGCTAAATTTTATTAATCTTATTTCCAATGTGGGTTTTACACAAAGGTATTTTCTATTTTCAACCTTTTATTTTCCAAGAAAAATTTCAAATTGCGAGGACGCAATTTATTGAATGAGGGGAGAATGTAACACGCCGAGCTTCCACAATCCGCTTCTCATTCAATAATGCAATAGCTTGCATTGTACGCAACTTCGAGTTCTAAAACACCGCGACTAATCAAAGTAGCCATTATGAATAGTAATAACCACTTTTTAAAATTATATAAATTTTATATTTCAAAATGGACTTCATTTTTGGATTCGGAATATTGAAATTAGCCTATGTTGAATTTTTGGAATTTTTCTGAGAACTTCTAATTTTTTATGAATAGTGAAAAATACTTAAAAACAACTTTTTTAATCAAAATAATTTATAGTGATAAATTATACTATTTAGTGGTTTTAAATTATAATTAGAATATATTTTTACCATTTTATCCAGTGGTGGTCATTAGAATTAATTTAACATTGAAATTGGACATAAAGAAATTTCCAATCTTTTGATATAAATTGTTTCTTAAAAACACGCTATTTGTTGTGACAGCAGGAATTAATTATAAAATTAATTAATGAAACTTATATGTTTGGAATTTTTTAAAATAGACTTAATTTTTGAATTCGGAATATCAATTATAGCTTGGGGTGAAATTTTGGCATTGTTCTGAAAAACTTCAATTTTTAATGAATAGTGAAACCACTAAGTGGTAGTTAAATAACTGATTTTTCGATTAAATGAAATATTACCACTTCTGTGATTTGATTTTCAAAAATCCGACATACATGGTTGTCATTAAGATGTAAAATGTGGTTCAATGAGATTAAAATAATTTTTTGGTGAATAGTAACTTTTAAGTTCTTAATCGCGATTAGAGGTAATTAGTGTAGTTTAAGGTAAAAATAATGTTTTAATAATATGAGATGAGCTTGACACATGTCCTACCCTCATTGGATGTGCCATGGCCGACCAAGACAATCCATGGGTCAACATGGGGACCCCATGAAGCCACTTTAGTTGGAAAATGACATAAATACCTTTTATTTAATGTTAAAGTAAAAAATGACACAAACATTAAATGTTTTACTAAAACAATTTTTACATGGGGTTATACAAGTCATATTTTTGACTATAAATAGTCATTGGAAAGATAAAAAGATTTCCTACATCATAGTATTTTTTTTATAATTTTTAGACATTAAATAAATTAAATTATTTACGACATCATTATGATGCAGCGATGACCGCATTATTTAACGATTTTAATAAAATGAAAAGATAATGTACAATCCAAGGCTTACACTTGTCCAAAGACTATTGGATGGATAGATTAAGAACCCTTATCACCTTATCCACTAATTATATAAGTGTGGGACCTTTATAATCCGAAAAATATTGTATAATAATGTAAAATTTCCTTACTTTCCAAGAGTGCCCTCCTCTCCTCTTATAAAAGGCCCCCACCTCTACCACCTCATTCACACTTTCAAGCCATTTGGCTCGGAAAAACTCTACCCAAATACTCTCCCAACTTCCCCCTCTTACTCCTAGAAGCCTCACTTTGGGAATAACTCTTCCCAAGGAAGCCTTTGGCTCAAATAAAAAAGAGTTACCCGATTTTGAGGTAAAGTCTTCTCTAATGTTGTTTTGTTTTATTTTTCTTCTCCAACCCCCTAAAATCTTTTTATTCATTTCTTTTGTAACAACACCAGTATCTCAAATATACTATGATGTTGTTATAAGAATTATTCGAGCTACACTTACACACACCTACATCTAATGGTTAAAGAACATACGGTTTCTCTGGATGGCGAATTTCTGCCTCACGAAACGATGATTGTTCAACACTCATATAACACCTTCAAAGGTGGACATTAAGATGTCACTATATTTATATATGATATATAATATGTTTATGTTTTACTTATGCTTCTGTATTTCTCATTTATGGCATACTTTATGATTTCCATTTTGGGTAAAACGCGATAATTTCATTTTAGGAAGTGCGGACTACCGCCCCCTCAAAGTGATTTGAATCGTTAATTCCATATGTGGGATGTATAAAGGATGAAGTAAATGGTATTATACACTATATTATACTGGAATTATATTATACATTTATATCATTATGATTTCATTCCATTAAATACAAAATAGAAATGAAAGTAGCGTTCATGCGTACGTACGGCTTACCGTCTCCATGAACGGTGCATTTCATTTCTTACCTCTAAATGTTGCGTAATATTATAAATGAATGTATATAATGGATATATATGATATATATGACATCTAAATCATGAATATAATTCTGGAGATAATGGATATTCTACCACATAAACAACTTTTAATTATAAGAAGTTTATTGTTGACTCAAGTACCAAAGATCGACAAAACGACCGTTATTAACTTAAATAATTACATAATGTTCATATCATTGTAATAAGTGATATAAAAAGGATAATGAAATTGAAAATGGTTCTTAATAACGTATATATTAACTCTAGTTTATTATTCAGGAGGTTAAAGAACGGTTGAGTCAAGTCAGACACGAGGTAAGGGAATTTCTTAACCCAACTTACATTCTTTGGGTTAATCTCCTACTTTTAAATTATGTCATGATATTATTATGTACTATTTTGTATATTTACTTTCTATATGTGTACCTATAGTGAATACACATAATAGATCTATTTTATTTTAAAAATGATCTTTTTAAGGACTTTGTCTCAATCTCCTTTCATTGAGGCATATTTGGTTTTATACACAACTTTCTTTTATACGGTGTATAAACTCCTTTGACTTTTACGTTTATTCAAAAGGAATCTTTTTTTATACGAAGCGTTTTACTAAACGACAAAAAGGGAATGTTTTTCTTTCCGTACATATGCGGCGACAACGACTTCTCCGCCGCCGTGACCATTATTTGAGTTTCGGCTTCCTCTACAAGCCATCACTTTTTTTTAATGAAAAATAAATACAAAGTTTTAACTTTATTTTATTTTGGTATTTGAAATGGTTTTGAAAGCTTTTTTATTATATCAATGTGTTGTATTGATATCTTGTGATTGAAATGTGGAAATGTTATGTTTCCTTTATGCATGTTTTATGTGATACGATTATGTTATGGTTTATGATATGTTTAAACCTATTCATATGAGGAATGTATTGGACTTAATAAGTGACGGGTGGAGCCCGCTATAGCTCCTCGATGCATCGGTAGGTCTCATGAGACAACTAGACGTGGAATTGGCCGAGTCCCTTTCCCAATTTGATTTATGGTTTTGGCCGAGGCCTTAATCATTTTAGACGTCTTGGCCGAGGCCTTGACAAAATGTTTTAGAATGTCTGGCATTATACATTCCCTCATTATGAAAGTGGTTATTGATATTGCATGTGATTATTAGACTAGTATAATATCCATGCGAGTAAGTAAATGGCATTATTTCATTTTATTTTTTCCATATTATGCTGAAGTTCAAGTTTAAAAAGGCTTTTGTTTTAGTTATACATTGCCTTAAATGTTAATGTTTATTTATGAAAGCTTCCGCAATATTGTTATCCTTACTGAGCTTCTGAGCTCACCCCTTTCAATGTTTTAATATTTTCTAGGATGTGAAGAAGTATTTTATGAATGACCTGCAGAGATTGTCAAAAGGGGATATGAGTGTGGACTATGGAGACTTTGTTATTGTTGTTTTTCACTTTATGATGTAATGTAACGTTTACGAATGTATCTAGTGTTTCCAAGGCTACTAAACTAATCGGTCTTTCGAGACTTGATCTTTTGTGATCATGCCAATGTTATGAAGTAATGCACCGACTCTGGGTAGCTGGGGTCGGGGCATTACAGTTGGTATCAGAGGCAGTTTAGTACTAACCTCGGAAGCTAGATTTATATAAACTCTGATTAGAGCACATAGCCCAAAGACAGACTTTGAGGGTTAGTATAGAAGAACTTCCTGGAATTTTGTTATTGTAGAGATTTTGTGAGTTTTCCGAGCAATACATCCCTGTCTGGATACGAGTAGGTAGAGGCGGCTCTGGCACAGATGTACCTAGGGGTAAAACCTGAAAACACCGCTTTGAGCTAGACTCGAACGAGAACTGGTGCACGACAACGGGTCTTGCTGCACTCTTGGTTACGACACTCCCAGGGGATATGCTTAGGATAATTCTCATTTTCTTTACAAACCACTATGAACGGTTATGAGTATATACTTCCTCAAATAAAACCTTTTTCTGATTATCTATTATATCCATAAATAGTTCAATTTATGTTATGTATTTTACAAGTATGGAATTATGTATTTTGATTCATAAACTAATCTAGTTTATGCCATTGTTTAGAAATGGCGCCTAGTAGAAGGAATGGAAACTGTATCAATGCACACACTCCGTGTAGGGATTGCCCTCCTGCTCAAGATAATTATTGTGGATCTGGAGATACAACTGGTGCTGATCAACTTATTACCATACTGGGAAAACTCACTCAAGTTATGAATAATAACCTTACTCGTATGGATCACCCTGATCCAAAACGTGGAGGATCAATGTTAGACCGCTTCATGAGGCAAAAACCATCAACATTTAATGGGGGTAAAAATCTGTTAGTAGCTGAGAAATAGATAAACTAATTAGAGAAAATATTCCATGCCTTGGGGAGTAGCGAAAGGGAGAAGGTTTCCATGGCAGTTTACCGCCTCACTGGAGATGCCGATCAGTGGTGGTCGCTAATTCAAAACACAAAGGAAGATGATGACGTATCGAATATGGAATGGAGGGAGTTCAAAGAGCTTTTCTTAGAAAAATACTTTCCTCGTGACCATCGAGAAGATATGGAAAGGAAATTTTTGAGTCTGAGGCAGAAGGAGGATGAGAATGTCGCAAAGTATGAGGCTAACTTTACAAGGTTAGTGAGGCATGCTGCCGATTATATACGTAACCCAAGGAGTAAGATTGATCGTTTCTTTGATGGGTTAAAACCATTTCTCCGTCGAGCTTTAGTATAACAATCCTTCTCATCATACGAAGATATTGTCTCGTGTGCTATCAAGACAGAAAAGGAATTCTCTAAGTCTTATGACAACAAAGTAAAGCAAGAGAAGAAGAGAATGGTGGAATAAGAGACAGATAAAGGGAAAAAGGGGAAGAAGGATTTTCCATTATGTGATAATTGTGGGAAGAATCACCCTGGTACTTGCCTAAATGGAATGGGAGTTTGTTATAAATGTGGAGAAAAGGGTCACCAGGCTCGTGATTGCAAGGGAAAGAAAGAGGCTATCAAAGTTGAATGCTACAATTGTAGAGAAATGGGTCATTATGCAAATGAATGTCCTAAGCGTCAGGGAAACTTACCTCAGAAAAGGCCAAGGGATCAAGGACAATCTTATGCTGTTACTACAGTTGAAGCAGAATAATTAATGTATTGATGCTTTTGGACTCATGGATTATATTCTGGTTATTAGAATAATGTGATATATATATATAAGGATTGTACTACATTACTTTTTGATTTCAGTAAGGTTTTAATATGATTAGTATGTGACAATAAGAGAAACTTTACTTAGTTTGGGGAATCTGATAAATTGATTTTGGAATTAAGAGACCTTTAAGAGAAAGTCTGGACAGAGGTATTTTGGATAACTATAAAGGTTGGAGTGGATTAAGTTGATCTTTGGATAGTATTGTTTAAGGTTAAAAAAATTTATGAAGATTATTTTTGAATATTATAATACTATAGTTTTAGGAAAAGGACAACCTGCAGGGTGGGGCATAACCCGTCGCGTCGGACAAAGCTGTAGGAATCGAACCCACAATCATAGTGCGACAGGCCTTTATTTCCTACCACTAGCCTACAGGAAGTCCCTGGTTATTACAAAATAATTTTTACTAATCTAAATGGTATGTGTTAACATTTGGAACCTTATACAATTAGAATAAGTATAATATTTTTGAGTTCTATTATCTTTTTGAGTGAAAGATGAGTTGAAGGTTGAAACTCTAATTGTCAAGCATAAATATATATATACCTATCTCTTATTCAATGAATGAATTAATTCTTAAACTTTAGTAAAGGGTTATTAAAACAAAAAAATGTGTTATCCTAATACCTTATGTCTTGTTGAACTGATGATATTTTAAATCAACATAAATTGAAGGCTTTGAGGCCCTCAATTTGACAGTTGATTGTGATTGATGACATCAATCACTCCCTACAAATATTTACGTTTTTCCTCCAATTATATGTCTCTAATTTCCACCAATGTTCTCCTAATCGAGATCATAATTGGGTGGTGACTTTTTTATTTCCCTTTCCCTCTTCTTAAGGCTAAATTTTATTAATCTTATTTCCGATGTGGGTTTTCCACAAAGGTATTTTCTATTTTCAACCTTTTATTTTCCAAGAAAAATTTCAAATTGCGAGGACGCAATTTATTGAAGGAGGGGAGAATGTAACACCCCGATCTTCCATAATACGCTTCTCATTCAATAATGAAATAGCTTGCATTGTACGCAACTTCGAGTTCTAAAACACCGCGACTAATCAAAGTAGCCATTATGAATAGTAATAACAACTTTTTAAAATTATAGAAATTTTATATTTCAAAATGGACTTCATTTTTGGATTCGGAATATCAAAATTAGCCTATGTTGAATTTTTGGTATTTTTCTGAGAACTTCTAATTTTTTATGAATAGTGAAAAATACTTAAAAACAACTTTTTTAATCAAAATAATTTATAGTGATAAATTATACTATTTAGTTGTTTTAAATTATAATTAGAATATATTTTTACCATTTTATCCAGTGGTGGTCATTAGAATTAATTTAACATTGAAATTGGACATAAACAATTGCCAATCTTTTGATATAAATTGTTTCTTAAAAACACGCTATTTGTTGTGACAGCGGGAATTAATTATAAAATTAATTAATGAAACTTATATGTTTGAAATTTTTTAAAATAAACATCATTTTTGAATTTGGAATATCAATTATAGCTTAGGGTGAAATTTTGGCATTATTCTGAAAAACTTCAATTTTTAATGAATAGTGAAACCACTAAGTGGTAGTTAAATAACTGATTTTTCGATTAAATGAAATATTACCACTTCTGTGATTTGATTTTAAAAAATCAGACATACATGGTTGTCATTAAGAAGTAAAATGTGGTTCAATGAGATTAAAATAATTTTTTGGTGAATAGTAACTTTTAAGTTCTTAATCGCGATTAGAGGTAATTAGTGTAGTTTAAGGTAAAAATAACATTTTAATAATATGAGATGAGCTTGACACATGTCCTACCCTAATTGGATGTGCCATGGCCGACCGAGACAATCCATGGGTCAACTTGGGGACCCCATGGAGCCACTTTAGTTGGAAAATGACATAAATACCTTTTATTTAATGTTAAAGTAAAAAATGACACAAACATGAAATGTTTTACTAAAACAATTTTTACATGGGGTTATACAAGTCATATTTTTGACTATAAATATTCATTGGAAAGATAAAAATATTTCCTACATCATAGTATTTATTTTATAATTTTTTGACATTAAATAAATTAAATTATTTACGACATCATTAGGATGCAGCGATGACCGCATTATTTAACGATTTTAATAAAATGAAATGATAATGTACAATCCAATGCTTAAACTTGTCCAAAGACTATTTTATGGGTATATTTAGAACCCGTATCACCTTATCCACGAATTATATAAGTTTGGGACCTTTAGAATCCGAAAAGCATTGTATAATAATGTAAAAGTTCCTTACTTTCCAAGAGTGTCCCTCCTCTCCTCTTATAAAAGGCCCCCACCTCTACCACCTCATTCACACTTTAAAGCCATTTGGCTCTGCCAACCTCTTCCCAAATACTCTCCCAACTTTCCCCTCTTACTCCTAGAAGCCTCACTTTGGGAAGAACTCTTCCCAAGGAATCCTTTGGCTCAAATCAAAAAGAGTTACCCGATTTTGAGGTAAAGTCTTCTCTAATGTTGTTTTGTTTTATTTTTCTTCTCCAACCCCCTAAACTCTTTTTATTAATTTCTTTTGTAATAAAAACAGTATCATAAATATACTAGGATGTTTTTATAATATGTATTCGAGCTACACTTACACACACCTACATCTAATGGTTAAAGAACATACGGTTTCTGTGGATGACGAATTTCTGCCTCACGAAACGATGATTGTTCAACACTCATATAACACCTTCAAAGGTGGCCATTAAGATGTCACTATATTTATATATGATATATAATGTGTTTATGTTTTACTTATGCTTCTGTATTTCTAATTTATGACATACTTTATGACTTCCATTATGGGTAAAACGCGATAATTTCATTTTAGGAAGTGCGGACTACCGCCCCCTCAAAGTGATTTGAATCGTTAATGCCATATGTGGGATGTATAAAGGATGGAGTAAATGGTATTATACACTATATTATACTGGAATTATATTATACATTTATATCATTATGATTTCATTCCATTAAATATGAAATAGAAATGAAAGTAGCGTTCATGCGTACGTACAGCTTACCGTCTCCATGAACGGTGCATTTCATTTCTTACCTCTAAATGTTACGTAATATTATAAATGAATGTATATAATGGATATATATGATATATATGACATCTAAATCATGAATATAATTCTGGAGATAATGGATATTCTACCACATAAACAACTTTTAATTATAAGAAGTTTATTGTTGACTCAAGTACCAAAGATCGACAAAACGACCGTTATTAACTTAAATAATTACATAATGTTCATATCATTGTAATAAGTGATATAAAAAGGATAATGAAATTGAAAATGGTTCTTAATAAGGTATATATTAACTCTAGTTTATTATTTAGGAGGTTAAAGAACGGTTGAGTCAAGTCAGACACGAGGTAAGGGAATTTCTTAACCCAACTTCCATTCTTTGGGTTAATCTCCTAATTTTAAATTATGTCATGATATTATTATGTACTATTTTGTATATTTACTTTCTATATGTGTACCTATAGTGAATACACATAATAGATCTCTTTTATTTTAAAAATGATATTTTTAAGGACTTCGTCTCAATCTCCTTTCATTGAGGCATATTTGGTTTTATACACAACTTTCTTTTATACGGTGTATAAACTCCTTTGACTTTTACATTTATTCAAAAGGAATCTTTTTTTATACGAAGAGTTTTACTAAACGAAAAAAAGGGAATGTTTTTCTTTCCATACATATGCGGCGACAACGACTTCTCCGCCACCGTGACCATTATTTGAGTTTCGGCTTCCTCTACAAGCCATCACTTTTTTTAATGAAAAATAAATACAATGTTTTAACTTTCTTTTATTTTGGTATTGAAAATGGTTTTGAAAGCGTTTTTATTATATCAATGTGTTGTATTGATATCTTGTGATTGAAATGTGGAAATGTTATGTTTCCTTTATGCAAGTTTTATGTGATACGATTATGTTATGGTTTATGATATGTTTAAACCTATTCATATGAGGAATGTATTGGACTTAATAAGTGACGGGTGGAGCCCACTATAGCTCCTCGATGCATCGGTAGGTCTCATGAGACAACTAGACGTGGAATTGGCCGAGGCCCTTTCCCAATTTGATTTATGGTTTTGGCCGAGGCCTTAATCATTTTAGACGTCTTGGCCGAGGCCTTGACAAAATGTTTCAGAATGTCTGGCATTATACATTCCCTCATTATGAAAGTGGTTATTGATATTGCATTTGATTATTCGACTAGCAGAATATCCATGAGAGTAAGTAAATGGCATTATTTCATTTTATTTTTCCCATATTATGCTGAAGTTCAATTTTAAAAAGGCTTTTGTTTTAGTTATACATTGCCTTAAATGTTAATGTTTATTTATGAAAGCTTCCATAATATTGTTATCCTTACTGAGCATCTGAGCTCACCCCTTTCAATGTTTTAATATTTTCCAGGATGTGAAGAAGTATTTTATGAATGACCTGCATGGATTGTCAAAAGAGGATATGAGTGTGGACTATGGAGACATTGTTATTTTAGTTTTTCACTTTATGATGTAATGTAACGTTTACGAATGTATCTAGTGTTTCCAAGGCTACTAAACTAATCGGTCTTTCGAGACATGATCTTTTGGGATCATGCCAATGTTACGAAGTAATGCACCGACTCTGGGTAGCTGGGGTCGGGGTGTTACAGTTGGTATCAGTGGAAGTTTAGTACTAACCTTGGAAGCTATATTTATATAAACTCTGATTAGAGCACATAGCCCAAAGATAGACTTTGAGGGTTAGTATAGAAGAACTTCCTAGAATTTTGTTATTGTAGAGATTTTGTGAGTTTTCCGAGCAATACATCCCTGTCTGAATACGAGCAGGTAGAGGCGGCTCTGGCA
Organism: Viscum album; assembly: GCA_963277665.1. Taxonomy (NCBI): domain Eukaryota; kingdom Viridiplantae; phylum Streptophyta; class Magnoliopsida; order Santalales; family Viscaceae; genus Viscum; species Viscum album. Next base: position 20,484,318 of record OY728125.1, read on the forward strand.
AAGATGTACCTAGGGGTGAAACCTGAAAACACCGCTTTGAGCTAGAATCGAACGGGAACTGGTGCACGACAACGGGTCTTGCTGCACTCTTGGTTACGACACTCCCGGGGGATATGCTTAGGATAATTCTCATTTTCTTTACAAACCACTATGAACGGTTATGAGTATATACTTCCTCAAATAAAACCTTTTTATGATTATCTATTATATCCATAAATAGTTCAATTTATGTTAAGTATTTTACAAATATGGAATTATGTATTTTGATTCATAAACTAATCTAGTTTATGCCATTGTTTAGAAATGGCGCCTAGTGGAAGGAATGGAAACCGTATCAATGCACGCACTCTGTGTAGGGATTGCCCTCCTGCTCAAGATAATTATTGTGGATCTGGAGATACAACTGGTGCTGATCAACTTATTACCATACTGGGAAAACTCACTCAAGTTATGAATAATAACCTTACTCGTATGGATCACCCTGATCCACAATGTGGAGGATCAATGTTAGACCGCTTCATGAGGCAACAAACACCAACATTTAATGGGGGTACAAATCTGTTAGTAGCTGAGCAATGGATAAACTCCTTAGAGAAAATATTCCATGCCTTGGGGAGTAGCGAAAGGGAGAAGGTTGTCATGGCAGTTTACCGCCTCACTGGAGATGCCGATCAGTGGTGGTCGCTAATTCGAAACACAAAGGAAGATGATGACGTATCAAATATGGAATGGAGGGAGTTCAAAGATCTTTTCTTAGAAAAATACTTTCCTCGTGACCATCGAGCAGATATGGAAAGGCAATTTCTGAGTCTGAGGCAGAAGGAGGATGAGAATGTCGCAAAGTATGAGGCTAACTTTACAAGGTTAGCGAGGCATGCTGCCGATTATATACGTAACCCACGGAGTAAGATTGATCATTTCTTTGATGGGTTAAAACCATTTCTCCGTTGAGCTTTAGTATCACAATCCTTCTCATCATACGAAGATATTTTCTCGTGTGCTATCAAGACAGAAAATGAATTCTCTAAGTCTTATGACAAAAAAGTAAAGCAAGAGAAGAAGAGAACGGTGGAACAAGAGACAGATAAAGGGAAAAAGGGAAAGAAGGATTTTCCATTATGTGATAATTGTGGGAAGAATCACCCTGGTACTTTCCTAAAAGGAATGGGAGTTTGTTATAAATGTGGAGAAAAGGGTCACCAGGCTCGTGATTGCAAGGGAAAGAAAGAGGCTATCAAAGTTGAATGCTACAATTGTAGAGAAATGGGTCATTATGAAAATGAATGTCCTAAGCGTCAGGGAAACTTACCTCAGAAAAGGCCAAGGGATCAAGGACAATCTTATGCTGTTAATACAGTTGAAGCGGAATAATTAATGTATTGATGCTTTTGGACTCATGAATTATATTCTGGTTATTAGAATAATGTGATATATATATAAGGATTGTACTGCAGTACTTGTTGATTTCAGTAAGGTTTTAATATGATTAGTATGTGACAATAAGAGAAACTTTACTTTGTTTGGGGAATCTGATAAATTGATTTTGGAATTAAGAGACCTTTTAGAGAAAGTTTGGACAGAGGTATTTTGGATAACTATAAAGGTTGGAGTGGATTAAGTTTATCTTTGGATAGTATTGTTTAAGGTTAAAAAAATTTATGAAGATTATTTTTGAATATTATAATACTATAGTTTTAGGAAAAGGACAACCTGCAGGGTGGGGCATAACCCGTCGCGTCGGACAAAGCTATAGGAATCGAACCCACAATCATAGTGCGACAGGACTTTATTTCCTACCACTAGCCTACAGGAAGTCCCTGGTTATTACAAAATAATTTTTACTAATCTAAATGGTATGTGTTAACATTTGGAACCTTATACAATTAGGATAAGTATAATATTTTTGAGTTCTATTATCTTTTTGAGTGAAAGATGAGTTGAAGGTTGAAACTCTAATTGTCAAGCATAAATATATATATACCTATCTCTTATTCAATGAATGAATTAATTCTTAAACTTTAGTAAAGGGATATTAAAACAAAAAAATGTGTTATCATAATACCTTATGTCTTGTAGAACTGATGATATTTTAAATCAACATAGATTGAAGGCTTTGAGGCCCTCAATTTGACAGTTGATTGTGATTGATGAACTCAATCACTCCCTACAAATATTTACGTTTTCCCTCCAATTATATGTCTCTAATTTCCACCAATGTTCTCCTAATCGAGATCATAATTGGGTGGTGACTTTTTCATTTCCCTTTCCCTCTTCTTAAGGCTAAATTTTATTAATCTTATTTCCGATGTGGGTTTTCCACAAAGGTATTTTCTATTTTCAACCTTTTATTTTCCAAGAAAAATTTCAACTTGCGAGGACGCAATTTATTGAAGGAGGGGAGAATGTAACACCCCGAGCTTCCACAATACGCTTCTCATTCAATAATGCAATAGCTTGCATTGTACGCAACTTCGAGTTCTAAAACACCGTGACTAATCAAAGTAGCCGTTATGAATAGTAATAACCACTTTTTAAAATTATAGAAATTTTATATTTCAAAATGGACTTCATTTTTGGATTCGGAATATCGAAATTAGACTATGTTGAATTTTTGGTATTTTTCTGAGAACTTCTAATTTTTTATGAATAGTGAAAAATACTTAAAAAAAACTTTTTTAATCAAAATAATTTATAGTGATAAATTATACTATTTAGTGGTTTTAAATTATAATTAGAATATATTTCTACCATTTTATCCAGTGGTGGTCATTAGAATTAATTTAACATTGAAATTGGACATAAACAATTGCCAATCTTTTGATATAAATTGTTTCTTAAAAACACGCTATTTTTTGTGACAGCGGGAATTAATTATAAAATTAATTAATGCAACTTATATGATTGGAATTTTTTAAAATTGACATCATTTTTGAATTCAGAAGATTAATTATAGCTTAGGGTGAAATTTTGGCATTGTTCTGAAAAACTTCAATTTTTAATGAATAGTGAAACCACTAAGTGATAGTTAAATAACTGATTTTTCGATTAAATGAAATATTACCACTTCTGTGATTTGATTTTCAAAAATCCGACATACATGGTTGTCATTAAGAAGTAAAATTTGGTTCAATGATATTAAAATAATTTTTTGGTGAGTAGTAACTTTTAAGTTCTTAATCGCAATTAGAGGTAATTAGTGTAGTTTAAGGTAAAAATAATGTTTTAATAATATGAGATGAGCTTGACAAATGTCCTACCCTCATTGTATGTACCATGGCCGACCAAGACAATCCATGGGTCAACTTGGGGACCCCATGGAGCCACTTTAGTTGGAAAATGACATAAATACCTTTTATTTAATGTTAAAGTAAAAAATGACACAAACATGAAATGTTTTTCTAAAACAATTTTTACATGGGGTAATACAAGTCATATTTTTGACTATAAATAGTCATTGGAAAGATAAAACTATTTCCTACATCATAGTATTTTTTTTATAATTTTTAGACATTAAATAAATTAAATTATTTACGACATCATTATGATGGAGCGATGACCGCATTATTTAACGATTTTAATAAAATGAAAAGATAATGTACAATCCAAGGCTTACACTTGTCCAAAGACTATTGTATGGGTATATTTAGAACCCTTATCAACTTATCCACGAATTATATAAGTGTGGGACCTTTAGAATCCGAAAAGCATTGTATAATAATGTAAAATTTCCTTACTTTCCAAGAGTGCCCCTCCTCTCCTCTTATAAAAGGCCCCCACCTCTACCACCTCATTCACACTTTAAAGCCATTTGGATCAACCAAACTCTGCCCAAATACTCTCCCAACTTTCCCCTCTTACTCCTAGAAGCCTCAATTTGGGCAGAACTCTTCCCAAGGAAGCCTTTGTCTCAAATCAAAAAGAGTTACCCGATTTTGAGGTAAAGTCTTCTCTAATGTTGTTTTATTTTATTTTTCTTATCCAACCCCCTAAACTCTTTTTATTAATTTCTTTTGTAACAACAACAGTATCCTAAATATACTAGGATGTTGTTATAAGAAGTATTCGAGCTACACTTACACACACCTACATCTAATGGTTAAAGAACATACTGTTTCTGTGGATGGCGAATTTCTGCCTCACGAAACGATGATTGTTCAAAACTCATATAACACCTTCAAAGGTGGACATTAAGAGGTAACTATATTGATATATGATATATAATATGTTTATGTTTTACTTATGCTTCTGTATTTCTCATTTATGGCATACTTTATGATTTCCATTATGGGTAAAACGCGATAATTTCATTTTAGGAAGTGCGGACTACCGCCCCCTCAAAGTGCTTTGAATCGTTAATGCCATATGTGGGATGTATAAAGGATGGAGTAAATGATATTATACACTATATTATACTGGAATTATATTATACATTTATATCATTATGATTTCATTCCATTAAATACGAAATAGAAATGAAAGTAGCGTTCATGCGTACGTACGGCTTACCGTCTCCATGAACGGTGCATTTCATTTCTTACCTCTAAATGTTACGTAATATTATAAATGAATGTATATAATGGATATATATGATATATATGACATCTAAATAATGAATATAATTCTGGAGATAATGGATATTCTACCACATAAACAACTTTTAATTATAAGAAGTTTATTGTTGACTCAAGTACCAAAGATCGACAAAACGATCGTTATTAACTTAAATAATTACATAATGTTCATATCATTGTAATAAGTGATATAAAAAGGATAATGAAATTGAAAATGGTTCTTAATAAGTTATATATTAACTCTAGTTTATTATTCAGGAGGTTAAAGAATGGTTGAGTCAAGTTAGACACGAGGTAAGGGAATTTCTTAACCCAACTTCCATTCTTTGGGTTAATCTCCTACTTTTAAATTATGTCATGATATTATTATATCCTATTTTGTATATTTACTTTCTATATGTGTACCTATAGTGAATACACATAATAGATCTCTTTTATTTTAAAAATGATCTTTTTAAGGACTTCGTCTCAATCTCCTTTCATTGAGGCATATTTGGTTTTATACACAACTTTCTTTTATACGATGTATAAACTCCTTTGACTTTTACGTTTATTCAAAAGGAATCTTTTTTTATACAAAGCATTTTACTAAACGACAAAAAAGGAATGTTTTTCTTTCCGTACATATGTGGCGACAACGACTTCTCCGCCGCCGTGACCATTATTTGAGTTTCGGCTTCCTCTACAAGCCATCACTTTTTTTAATGAAAAATAAATACAAAGTTTTAACTTTCTTTTATTTTGGTATTGAAAATGGTTTTGAAAGCGTTTTTATTATATCAATGTGTTGTATTGATATCTTGTGATTGAAATGTGGAAATGTTATGTTTCCTTTATGCATGTTTTATGTGATACGATTATGTTATGGTTTATGATATGTTTAAACCTATTCATATGAGGAATGTATTGGACTTAATAAGTGACGGGTGGAGCCCGCTATAGCTCCTCGATGCATCGGTAGGTCTCATGAGACAACTAGACGTGGAATTGGCCGAGGCCCTTTCCCAATTTGATTTATGGTTTTGGCCGAGGCCTTAATCATTTTAGACGTCTTGGCCGAGGCCTTGACAAAATGTTTCAGAATGTCTGGCATTATACATTCCCTCATTATGAAAGTGGTTATTGATATTGCATGTGATTATTCGACTAGTAGAATATCCATGCGAGTAAGTAAATGACATTATTTCATTTTATTTTTTCCATATTATGCTGAAGTTCAAGTTTAAAAAGGCTTTTGTTTTAGTTATACATTGCCTTAAATGTTAATGTTTGTTTATGAAAGCTTCCGCAATATTGTTATCCTTACTGAGCATCTGAGCTCACCCCTTTCAATGTTTTAATATTTTCCAGGATGTGAAGAAGTATTTTATGAATGACCTGCAGGGATTGTCAAAAGAGGATATGAGTGTGGACTATGGAGACTTTGTTATTGTAGTTTTTTACTTTATGATGTAATGTAACGTTTACGGATGTATCTAGTGTTTCCAAGGATACTAAACTAATCATTCTTTCGAGACTTGATCTTTTGTGATCATGCCAATGTTACGAAGTAATGCACCGACTCTGGGTAGCTGGGGTCGGGGCGTTACAATTCTTCATAAGAATTAAAGATTAATATATCTTTTATATTCTTATTTACTTGGAGAACCTTACCTTAAAAGGAAATGAATTTTTTTCTCAATACTTTTCATTTTTTAACCTAAAACAAAACTAGATTAAATGGGTAAAAATGATATGAGAAAGTGATGCATTGAAATATTGTGATCCATTTTTCAATTTACATATCACCTTATTCATATCAAGCTTCAATTTCTCCTTGAAAACTTCTCAGAGATGAGAGTACATGTTATATCACACATGTCCTAATGTAGTGAACACAACTAAAATTGGATGTTGATGATAACATTATGACATAACAATCATATGATACATACATGAGCCTCTTATAATCATTTTGACACCCTCCCTGAGGTAGCTTAATAAGTATCGGGGACAGTAGCACCTTGAATTTACAGAACTATTGTATTGTGCGTAAGCACCAGTACTAAACTTGGAAACTAGCATATTTGCACTTTTAATCTTGATTACTGATTTAGACATTTTGATTGATTAATTAAACTATTAAATGTATCCTAAAATTTTATCAAATTCCTGGAACCATATGTACAAGAATTGGAAAAATCTGTCACTTGAGTATTTTAGTGGAAAGGATACTTGAACCTCCATTCATAGTCTAAAAGATTTGGCTATGCCACTACTCGGAGGATTCAAGGAAGGCGTTTGACTGGCCAACTACGTTAATTCACAGTTCCTTAATCTGTTGAGTGAAGCCCCAACTTCTAAAATCAAATTTTGATTTACTTAATATTTGCCTCTAAAATGATAGTAAGTTAGCTTTGGATAATCCTTACTACCACTTTAGTTAATTCAACTCACCACTCTCATAAGAACTCCCCAATATTTAGAGGCACCCTCAAATTTGGTTAACAAGGACCCCAACACCCGATTTTGTCCAAATTTGAATGATGGAAGGTAGTTATAACTTAATATTTCTTTGTAAGGTTTTTTGTTTTTTTAATGTGATGAAAGAAACCATTTTCTATTTTATAAGCATGTACTATGTGATCGCACTCAAAAACTGACTATGTAATAAATTAAAAAATATATATCACCTCACATGTTCATTTTATCTATGAATGCATGTTTATTATTCTATGTGATCATACGTAAACTACACATTCAAAAAATAATAAACCATGAAAAAATAAAATGATGATGTGATTCTGAGGGGATGCTATTGGTTGATCTATTGAGTGAATAATGGATCAACCTAGACCCTAGGGGTAATACCTTGAACCACGTCGTTTACGACTCGAGTTGAAGCGCATGACCATCTATTGCATCGAAATCCTATCTGGTGCATCGCCATAGATCAAAGCGAAGTGCATCTTTTCTCATCTCATCATTATACAACAATACTCGCTCATATGCGATGGGAACTTGGGAGTATAAAATATAACTTAGAATTGGACATGCATACCCTTATACATATAATGACGCTTAGACAATTCCTAGATCGACTTTTATTAAACTACTTATTACAAATAGTCATTGCAATAATAAATTAAATAAAAGAAGATCCACCAGACATGCGTTGGTCGGCCTTAGTCTCATGATCAATCTAATACGCTTTAGAATTTTATATTAAAATTAAATGCAGAAGTAAAATGAAACTTTCATTAAATTATACTCAAGGGTGTTTTTATCATACAAATTAATTTTTGATTATAAAAATTAGTAGGGCCTCGAAAAGCCGGAGGAAGGCCTGTGCGGGTCGGGCTGAACCCATGTAGGCTCATTCTGGGCCTTTTAGAACCCGTGCAGTGGTGTTCTGGGTCAGGCAGATCCACCCACACCTGATTTGGTTTGGTTAGACCTAACTGATCCGTTTTTAGGGCAAATCAGACCAAGGTAGGGGTTACCTGTCCAATTGTGGGGCATCAAGGGTCACCAATAGGGTCTACCAGGATTGGTGGCTTCATAGATACTCATCAACTGGATAACGGAGAATGTGGGCGGGTGATCAGAGGTGGCAGCGTGGACACTATCTAGGGGGTTCCTGACCATATCTAGTCGGTGAAACACAGTGTTTGCCGGTGTCAGGTGGCCCAGTTTGGGTGGTGATAAGATGTAGGGATGGCGTCTGGAATCGAGGGTGGGGAAGCTTAGGGTGGCCGACACCGTGAGCACCGGTCAACCTTTGTTTTTAAGAGGAAGTCTTCAGCAAATAAATCCAAGTGTCCAGGTGATGGGGATCCGGTGTGAAGACCAGGATGGCCATATCTGGATATTCTAGAAAACCCGGTACTAGAAAAGGCCAACAGGGCTCCGACCTAGCACTCGGCGAAGAGAAGGCGTGGATGAAGAGGAAGGAGAGGCCGGTTCAGTGGCGTAACAAGGAGGTCCGATTGGGATGAAGCAGGAAAGGGAGGTGATGATGCTCAAGGGAAGGGCTACCTGGTGGTTGGCCTTGATTGAAAAGGAAGTCGACATGAGGCAGAGGCATGCTACCAAGGAGGATCCTCTCCGGAAGGTAGTGGGGAAGAGAGGGCTCGACGATCGGAGGGAGTCACACTGATCCTGCTAGAGGTGGTGGCCGGCCACATTAGGTAGAAGGACCACTTGAGCTGTATAGTGGCCATGAAGGGTGACATATAAAGTTCCACCATGCGTTAAGGGGGTCCTCAATTTTTTTCTATTTTTTTACTTGGGTTTTCCACACTAGTAGGGGTGTTTTTTCTGAAGATTCTTTTTTTTTATTTGCCAACCTGGGAAACACAACCATCACAAAAAAATTCTAAAGCCTATCATGTTAGGATTAATAAAAATAATAAAAATATTATAATAATAATTTTATTATAATAATTTTATTCTAATAAAAAAACGATGTTAGAAATTACTATTCTAGATTATTAGGACTCTATTCGGTGATCAGGTTCATTGGAAAACTTCAATTTAATACCCCAAAAAACATTCTTCAATCCATATTAAATCTTCATATGACTGTAACTTGTCTATACGATGTCATATTTAAACAATGTCTATTACATTTAATGAAATTTTAATTTTTTTTATTTGGATTCAAATATTCACGGGTTGCTCTGATACCAATTAAAGGCACCAAACACAAAATGGTAGCTCAGAAACTTGGGATTTTAAAATTTTTCCACTGAAGATCAACATGATCTCATCGTTGATGAAGCAGCATTTCTCGATTACCATTCGAGGATCCCGCATAAGTAATTTTAAGCACAAAATAAAACTATGAAATACATGGTTAGATACGAAGGCACGCTCGACGTCTGCTCATCATTAGAAGACGCTGCTCAAAGAATCTGATGCCAAATTCCTCTAGATCATCCACATGCACTTCAAGAAACCATGGGAGCACTGATCATCAAATTTCGGGTGCTAGGGTGGAGATCTGACGACTACTTCGATGCTCTGATGATTACTATATCACCTTACTTGCGATGCATGAGAGTGTGCTTGATCCAATGACTTGGATCTATAGATTATATCTATATAATATGGGAGAGAGGAGAAGATAGAGAAGTTCCTACCATTTTCCAATGAATAGTACTTGGTGAATGTCTCTCCTCCTTTATATATAGTGTGTTTTCAATTACTTGGAATTACGTCTCTAGCACCCCAATAATTAACACACTATAAAAATGATATTATGACTACTATACTGATCCATAAATACCATTTATAATTATTATCAATTTCCATTAATATAGTAAATATATTACATGATAATACCTGATTCATTAAACCAACTCATGGTTTTTCACAAATATTAAATGAAACTTGAATATTTTAAACTAATATTCGTTCAAATAATATTTCCATGTATTTACTTTAAAACTTATAAATACATTTAATAATGAAATTCAATGTCAACTATTCTTAACTTGAATAATATGAATTTATTTATTATTTTGGTGATCATATCTCCTTGGAAAAAACCCGAAACCCAGTGGTGGGGCCCATCATGTCTAATATACATATTCAACTGAATTGGGTAGATTCTTGAATACACTATTGTGTGTGAACCTCTAAGAACTTATCTCGATAACAATAAATACTATTCACAGACAAAGAATGGGATCTAGAAACCCATCATGGACCTTAAAGATATAAGGATATTCATAGAAACAATAACCAACCTAAGAACTTGCACTATGTAATTGTAGACGCCGAAAAAAGTCCGCAACTCCTAGAGGAAGTTTTCGAAATGGAAAAGCGAAGTCATATTCGGAATCAGAGGCCCGGTCCGGAGGCCCGGGAAGTGGGGTGCGAAATAAAGGAGGGATTGCGCGAAATAAAGATGTGCTCGCGAAGCATGTCCGAGATTCGCGGAATCGAGCCACTGGTGCGCGCAATTTTGAGCGCCCCGATTCCGCGCGGTGAGCCTTTGCGCGCCGACGGTTCCCGGTGCGAAAACTTTCGCGCGCCGCCTGGATTCCGCGCCGACGGGTGCCTATAAATAGAAGGTGACCCCCGACGGTTTGGGGTTGAGGAATTCGGATCGGCTCTCGGGCGTGCAATTCGACTCCCCCCGCGCGCAATATGAATTCCAGGTAATCCCCCTTTTCGCGCAACCTTGCCCCGGGGTTCGCCTTTGCGCGCAACTCCACCGGCTTCAGTGAATTTGCCTCCTCCTCCCGGTACTTCTCAAGCGCGCTATCATTGTCCTTTGCACGCAATCCCCTTCTACGCGTGCAATACCTTGCGTGCAATCCCATATCCGCGCAATACTCTGGCCCTATTGCGCGTCATCCCGGTGTTTTACGCGCAAACCTTCCTTTTGCACGCAACACCCAGGGCCCCTTTACCTTGACGCCCCTTGGCTGCCTTTCTGTGCCGGCACGTGATGTCTTCCCTGCTGGGCATGCACGTCATGCGTTGTTTTCCCATACGGCCTTCCAGGCTCGTACGAAGTAACCTCAAGGTCCCTTGGGCGGTGCTTCCCGTTGCGTTGCTTTGCTTTATGCTTCTCCGCATAGGCACACTAACGGTTATTGCTTCTTCACATAGCCACGCTAACGTGGACCCCCCAATGGTTCGCCCTGCGGCCCCCCTTCACCACGGCCTTGCCGATGCCTTCCCTCCCACAAGGGGTAGAGGGCATTGGGCATGTAAGCCCTAGGGGTGTGGAGCGAACCCACCTCGTCCAAGCTACAGGATGTTAAACTACTAAGCACCTTGTCCTTAACACATGACGCTAAATTGTGGTCCAACCCCGTGCTTCGCACGCAGGGTCCCCCCAGCTCGGACATTTTTTACGCCTCTCGTCTCCACGGGAATGGGCTCTTCCTCGTATGGAATGAGATCCTCCTTGTCGGAGTGGCGTTTGTCCATGGGGGAAGGGCTGCCTCAGAGCGTAAGCCCCTAGCATCTCTTACGGAAGGTTGCACCCATGCATCTTCGTACTTCCCCCCTGCCAAGGCCAGTGGAGTCCCATTCCCACTGTGCTTTGTCACAGCACGAGCCTCCACCCTCGAGTAAGCCCCAACACCCAGGGCCGCTAACCACGCATAAGCCCCTGTTTCCTCTTCGGGCCACTAACCACGCGTAAACCCCTGTTTCCTCTTTGGGCTGCTAACCACGCGTAAGCCCCATTCCGCTTCTCACGGACGCACCCTTTGCGACGTGATCGTCTGGTCCATGCTGCCTCTTGTTTCTCACACTGAGCATGACTCACGTGGGCTTAGAGTGCGCATCAACCATGACATCCTCCTATGGGCCGCCTCAGAGCATAAGCCCCATGCCAGCGAACTACGTGGGCTTTGATCCGTGCTAACGCATGTTACGTAGGAAGCCTCCACGAGGTTCAAGCCCACCACTCGGTCATTCCAACCTCTCCACGTCGGTTCCCCGACCATCATGGGCCGCCTCAGAGCGTAAGCCCCATATCCCTCCTCCTGCATGACGTTAAACTATATGCCCTTGTCCCGCATGAAGTTAAACTGTATCTCGTCCCGCATGACGTTAAACTGCATTTCCCCTCTTGGGTCGTCTCAGAGCATAAGCCCCATGCCTCACTCCATCATCCATCCTAATCCTTACCCGGGCCGCCACATCCCGGTGAGATCATGCCACTCCACCCCACTCCATAGCATCCGGGAAGCCACCCACGTGCTGACCCCAACATCGGTGTTCCCCCTAGGGGTCCTTCAATCTGATCCACTCTCAGTGTTTCGATCAGTCTGATCCGTCTCCGCAAGACGTTAAACTCACGGCATACCCCATGTTAAACATGGGAAGCTGAGGAAAACCTCAGATGGTACACATTCCCCACGTTCGATGTGGGATGCCTCGGGCTTCCGCGCCCTCGAGAAGCCCTGTGATAAGGGACAAAAGACAGACATGCTGATCCCCGGCGTCAAGACATGCCAACGACACCCCAACACGACCGTTCCCCTCACCGAAGGTTGCTGCCCTGACAAGACCCCTTTGAGCATCTTGACGGAAGCAGTGTAATTAACTGGCGTCCATGCAGATATGGCGCCGAGAACGAGCTTCACGAATCCGTCTTAAATCTATGAGGGAGACCCAGATTAGGTGATGAGCTCCGAGGAGGAATCCACGGAAGGAAGAACCAACATCCCATCATCCCGGTTTCGATCAAGGAGCAGACGTCCCTGAATTAGGAACGGATGTCGCCCGCCTTTGGAAAGTGGGAATGCGGGGATGCGAGCCGTGCGTCCTCCCATGCGTGACGGACACGCGTGCGTGCCCCGGTGTAAAAGCGTTGGAAACAGAAAATGGTGAACCCGACGTGAAGCTCTTCTCCTCAATATGGGGACAGGTAGCGTTCGGGATGTCGGAAGATCAGCATGTCACCAGGTCCGGGTACCTATCACCGGGACGTGAAACCCACCAGGGGTTGAGGTAGTCAGGATGTTGTGCACTCCGTTCCGCGACGTTGTCAGCGTGGATCCCTCCCGCCGACCATAGAAGACGGAATGATGCTGGGATATTGGTTGTCGATTTTTTTTCCTGTTAGTACTAATGGGTTCATCTCCCTACTTCCAGGAATCAGGTCACTGCATCCGGAGCTTGATCGCCACCTGCCCACCGGCGCAGGGGCAGGGGCAGCGCCGACGCGACTACCCCGCGCGGTCCCGCCTTTTCCACAGTCACTTCGCCTCCAATTGCCACGACTGTCGAGCGCTCACGCCCCCTATCCCCGTCATAAATCATCCAGCGAAGGGTGATCCAGGACTTGGTTCGTAGGTACGACGAGGAAGGGATCATCCCCACCAGGGGCCTGGCCCGTTTGGATCTAGAGGCAGTTGCGCGCCCACTATTGTCGTCGCCCCCGAGGGCCGCGCAGGGAGCCTCCGATCCCCACTCTGACGTTCAACTGCTTCAGGAGCCTATCCCCGGAGCGCCTTGACACATCCGTCCCCTACGCCAATGAGGTGGGGGATGTTCGGGTCTGCCCGATCAGAGACCCATCCCAGGGGTTAACGGGAATAACCCCCGCCAGGCTGCGTCGATGTCATCGCCTGGCTCCCCGGGCTGAGGACCAGGAAATCTTTGTGCCCGCACCACTGGCTCCAACCCATCTGACCCGACGCCGACGTCGGGCGCGAGCGGAAGAGAGTGCCCATCCCAGGGCACCAACGTCAGCAACCACTGTGGCCCGAGCCACTGCTAACTCCTGCTACCAGATCCCCGCACATGTTGAGCAGGGACAGTCACATGCCCGACTGGGATCGAGGCCCCGACCGCCCGACAAGCAGGTTGGGTCGACTCTCCTGATCGCGGGCACAGGCAATGGCCACCGCGGACCAATCTGTGGTAGTGCCACCCATCATGAAGGCTCATTCCGTGCCACTGGTCTGGAAATCCGAAGGCTCCTTCGCGATAGCTACGCTCCGGGTATGACTCCTTCCAGCGCCCACTACACTGGGTATGAGGTCACTCCCCCTACCGCTGTCCGTGAGTATGGAGACGTTGTGTATCCAGTCGCTCACTCACATGGAGGTCCTCCCCATGTCCGTTTCGACATCTGTCCTGGTGCTTCCCGCACCTCGGCCTTCAGTCCCCTCTTCCCCAACACTATTGAGGCCAGGGGACTCCTTGACGGGAATCATCCTTACCCTGAGGAGCCACCCAGGGGCAGGAAGGCGGGGCGTCATCGCCGTAGGAGGAATGTCAGGGGAGTCCAGACGGAAATTAGACCGGTCCGTTTCTTGGACTCTAAGGCGGAGTACGACTCGACGGCGAAACCTTCCCCCTGACCCTCTGAGTCGAGGGCAGGGATGGGGACGCGACACGTTAGTCTTGTACTCCCTAAATGAGAGATCCGTATGATTCCCTCCTCCATCCGAAGGTATATCCAGGAAGACGAGGATTGGGCGTACCCCCAGGGGTCAAACCCGCAGTTATCACTGGCCTCCCCAGAAGCGTCTTCCACCTCAGTCAGGCAGCGTGGAGAACTTTTCTAGGGACCGACGGAAGAGTCGAAAGGCGACACACCCTCGGAGAGCACTGACGCTGTGACAGGAGGCCCATTCGTTGTCCCATCCTACCGCGACATGGCAGCCAGGGCACTGAAGCCCTTGGAGGACGACTCAGGGATCAGCAACCAATCGGCATGTTCGCCGTATTCCCCACCGGCCAGCCCATCGGCCCGGCGACCTGCCTCGGCGCCGTTCCCATCTCCCCGGACATTCTCGATTGATGAGAAGGGGCAGCAAGGCCCGGACCCCAAACCAGAGTCATGGAGCTTCTGGACCGTCCTCGCAGCGGGCCACTTCCCCGAGAAGTTTTGGCCGGTCGCAGGATCAGATTTTGATATGCCAGAGGCGCTCACCCCGGGAGAGTTTGAATGTTTCCACCAGACTCTTCGGTTGACTCACTACCGTCTTCGCCATCAGGTAGTGACTTATCTCGGGAGTCAAGCACATCTCGAGGATATCGGTGAGCAGTGCCGTTGGGTCGACTTGGCAGCACTCCCTGCGGTCCGGCACCCCGAGTCGCCTGGCCACCGCAGGGCCCTCCAGCAACAATGTGTTCAGAGTTTTCAAGTACTCCGCAAGGTTATCGAGGAAGCCACCCCCATGAGCACATCCGTGGATGGGGGAAGTACGCTGCCCTTCTTTTTTGCGCGATCCTCCGACAGCCCGATTCACCGGGCGACCCTGAGGGAATGTCGCCAAAAGCAGTGGCAGTCAACATGGATGACCTTTCGGATGAGGGAAACAGTGTGGAGCTCCTCGATGGGGACTCACCCCCTGAGGAAAAGCCGCCACTGGACCTGTCTGGGAGGATCACTCACCACCAGAGGAGCCTCCTAGGTCTCCCCACACCCACTGAGGCACTGACACTGAGCCAAAACATCGGCAAGGGTAAAGAGAATGTCGGGGCTGTCAAGCTCGCCGAACCATCTTCCTCAGTGTAGAAGGCATATGAAGACTCCGAGAAGGCCACACTACACCAACAGCTTGCTGAGCAAAAGAGGCTGGTTGATGAGCTCTTGGCCGAACACATTGCAGAGCGGCGGCCTGACTACGGTAATCACAGGTCAGGACAGCAGGGGTAGGAGTACCTACCCCTTGCCGAGATTCCCCCGGGCAACCGCAACCATGTTGTGTTCACCAACAGGGGAGAGGCCGGCGCCCATGGCAAGAGGGCGCGATATGTCTCGCCGAACCCTCCCGAGCGGCGGAATCACCTGGGGGACTATGCTCGGTTTCCTCCCGCTGCCCCGAGAGTCACTCTGCCAGCCGCCCCGCGTGTTGCTGATCTTGACTACCAGATTGGAGAGCCCGACAATGCGCTTGTGGTTAGAGATCCCCATCAGGACAGGAATCTGTGTCCGGATGATCTTATAGAAGTGCTCATCGCCCGCTTGGAGGCCCTGGAAGCTCGGTAGGTGGAAATCCCTCCGGACGGCAAGCCATACCCAGCATGGGTGGACGATATGCCGGCCCCGACGGGATTTGGGAACCCCACTTTCACCCCCTTTAACGGGATACGAGATCCACTACAACACCTGTCCCACTTCAACTCGAGGTGTGGGCCTATGTTGGGGAATCCGGCGCAGTAGGAAGCTGCCAAGCTCCGTTGCTTCGTTCAGACACTGGAAGGACCAACCTTCGTCTGGTACAGCCAGCTCCGTGTTGGGTCTGTGGCTAGCTGGGAGGAACTTCGCCGGCAATTCCTCTACCAGTTCAGTTCCATGACCCGGAAGACGAACATCACAGAACTTTTCAGGTGAAAACAGAGGCCCGATGAGCGGGTCGCGGACTTCATCGCCTGGTGGAAGGGGCTCACGTACTCCCTTGACATGCCACTAAATCATGAGCAATTACTGACAATGTGTGTAGGTAACATCAAGGCAGAGCTGGTTCCTTCTCTGATCACTCAGAATTACCCTGGAGGGTTTTGGGATTTCTCAGACAAGGCTCAGCGCCTTAAAGAAGCCCTGCAACATGCCAGTCAGGCACGCCCGCTGCCTCGTGTAATCCCTGTAAGGAGATCCGCCAGAGCCGAACCCACTGTTGTAGCCTAGATAGAGGCTCCTAGATAGCTGGAGTTACTACCAGTAAGGCCAGATCAGTAGCCCCATAGGGGTCCACCCCCACGGGCACAGCCTCCGGCCTGACAGCGACCACCTCAAAATAGGCAGGCGCCTCCGCGTGACGCACTGCCACCACCTAGGTGAGATAATTAGGCTCCGCCTCCTCGGCATGATCCTCCGGCCCCTGGTCAGGGTTAGCCTCCATGATCCCCCTTTCCAGATAGAAGGAATCGGACTTACTCATTTGACGAGGCCCAGGTCCCCGGTTATTTCCGTAGCGCCTTGGAGCAGAGGATCGTGACGCTGCCTGGGTGCCAGAAGCCAGAAGAGGTGCTTCTCACTGATCACCCTAACTACTGTCCTTATCACCAGATCCTGGGGCACACCATCCAGCGATGCTATGTGTTCAAGGACTGGCTCCAAGACTAGATTTACAACAACGTAGTCAGGTTGGGCCCAGCCTCGGCACAGGTGGCAGGTGTCTTCGTGAGATCAGATGGCAGCAGCGGTAACGAGGATGAGTGGCAGGAGGTTTCCGACCGTGGGTCCTAGAAGTATAATGACTGGATGGCCCACAGGACGGTTGCACGTTCCCATGGCATCATCCGTGCTTGCCTAAGTTATCCAGAGCCCTCAGAATCTACGAGCGCCACTTTGGCATCGTCGTCCCAGCCTACCTCTTCCCAGAAGAGCAAGCGGCGGCGCAAGAAGAAAGAACGCGCCCTGCTAGTGCCATCATCTTCCCACACGCTTGGCGATTTTATGCCCCCAGAGATGGGGATCCCACCGAGACTCTGTCCGGTAGCGGATGACTCCTCGAGTGAAATCTCGGGGTACGCTTCGGTTAACACCGTAGAGTTGGTAAATCCCTTTTTGGCTCCAGACGATGAGGAACGCCAGGTGGACTTCCCCAATGTCCTCCGTCCTCGCCAACGTCGGCAGAGCCATGGCTATGTGAATCGCCAGGGCACGACAGTCGTCACCTCCAGCCAGGCCGTGAACACTACTGAGACTAGGAAGCAGGCCCGATACAGAGATCAGCACACGCAGTCCCCTCACCCGGTGTCGACAGGTCCGCCTCCACCACCGTTTGTGTTGCTGGATCAGGCAGGACCACCTCGTCCATGTCATAGCCAGCCCTGCCCTGCCACCGGCCAACTACAGCCTTCCGTTCCTAACGCGGGCAGCCACCTCCCGGGCTTCGACTAGTGAACAACGAGACGTGCCTAGTACCAGTCAGTCACTGGTCCCGTCGGCAGGGCCCATCATGCCTCCAATCGCAGAGCGGCCTCCCGTAAGCATAAGCTCATGTTTGGCTCGAAAGTATGATGTTCTGAAGCACCTGGCTAGCATTCCGTCAAGGCTTTCTATCCTTTAGGTCCTTCTACTATCATCGGAAATGCGCGAGGCACTCGCTGAGGCTCTAAGGAGCCCCCTCCAGTTCGAGACGGAGGTGGCGGCCGTAGAAGCCTTCCACACCAAGGCGATTGAGGACGCTGAATGTCAGGCGGTTATCTCATTTTCCGGTGAAGATGAAGAACCTCCCATACAGGGTCAAATTCGCCCACTGTACATCACCGTCCAGTTCAATGACGTGGAAGTTCGCCGCTGTCTTGTTGACACCGGTTCTGGGATTAACCTCATCCCAACTCGGACACTGCGGAAACTGGGGTTGTCTGAGGATGATTTAACTCCCTCCGACCTCAGGATCCAGGGGTATGAAAGGACTGAGAAAACTTCACTCAGCAAGATTTTTCTGAAGACCCAGTTCGGTAGCCTGATTGCCAATACCGAATTCATGGTTGTCTCTCAGGACACTGGCTACAACGTATTGATGGGCAGGTCGTGGCTCCACCTTCACGCAAAGGTCCCCTCCTCATATCACCAGTGCCTCAAATACTCCCTTAAGGGTCGAGTGGGCGTGCTCCAAGGAGATGTGTCTCCTTTTTCCTCTTGTGAAGCCCGTTATCTGGACGCTGGCTACTACAAGAGCAAGGACAAGCAGATCCTGGCAGGTGAGGTCGAGCCCGCCACTATTGTGAGTGGTCCCTAGGCGGGTTTGCACGACGCATATGTCTTCCCAATCGATCGGTTGGAGGCCACGACCCCCGATATGGGGTAGTGCTTTGTCGTTTCGGGTACCAGAGGAAGACATATTTCCGGGTCCAGGCGACTGTGGGAAATCACCTCATACTCTTACACCATCCAGGCTCAGGTGATCCCCGAGCCTCCTACCCCTGTATGATATCGGGATGTTGGGATCATGGAAACGGCAGTACGTCATACGTGTCTGTTTCGCTGGGCCGGAATCGATCGGCTCAAGCCAATGTGCCACTACTGCTTTGATGTCATAAAGCATGGCCCCTTAGGCTGAAGGCTAGATGGGATTGGATCAACCGCCTTTGTCACCATGGTCTCCGCAGTGCATGGGTCCCCTGGCAGGGGCGACCTCTGCCGCCCAAGATGGCACCAGCTTCCCATCAGGGTCTGGCATCCCCGAGACAGCTCCCCCCATGGATGAACCTTCCACAAGTAGAGAGGAGGACATGGAAGATGCTCCTCCTACCTTTGAGGAGGGCGTCCCCACCATGGTCGATGAGTTAGTGCAGGTGAACCTTGGTAGCGAGGCGGACCCGAGACGCACATTGGTCAGTGCCACTATGCCCTCCCGAGGAACGACAACGATATATAGACTTCATTAGATGGCACCATGATGTGTTCGCCTGGAGTTATAATGAGATTCCAGGACTAGATCCCCAGGTAGCCGTCCACTGCCTTGGCCTTCCAGCAAACCATCGTGGGTTCAAGCAGCCTCCCAGAAAGATGCACCCCTCTCACGGTGCCATGGTTGAGGCCAAAGTTGATAAGCTCAACAAGGCCAACTTCGTCAAAGAAGTACAGTACCCCAGGTGGCTAGCCAACATTGTGCCAGTCAGGAAGAAGAACGAGAAGATTAGGGTCTGTATCGACTTCCACGATCTCAATCTCCACTATCTGAAGGATGATTTTCCCCTTCCCGTGACAGAGTTGTTGATCGATGCCACGGCCAGCTTCCAAGCCCTTTCCTTCATGGATGGGTACTCCGGGTACAACCAGATCCGAATGGCCCCCGAGGATGAAGAGTTCACTGCCTTCCGGGCCCCCCAGGGTACTTTCTGCTACCAGGTTATGCCCTTCGGCCTAAAGAATGCAGGTGCCACCTATCAACGATCCATGCACCGCATATTCAAGACGATTCTGAAGACGCTGGTGGAGTGTTACGTGGATGATCTGGTGGTTAAGTCTCGTCAGCGCCAGGACTATCTCAAAGACCTTGAGAAAGTGTTCGGATTCCTCCGTTCTCTCCACTTGAAGATGAACCCATTGAAGTGTGCCTTCGGGGTCACCTCCGGAAAGTTTCTTGGCTTCATTGTTAGGTATCGAGGCATCGAGATCGACCCAGACAATATCAAGGCCATCAGTCAGATGCCTCCCCCGAGTAATATTCGGGAACTGAGAGGTCTTCAAGGCCACTTAGCCTATGTACGCCGATTCATTGCGAATCTGGCCGGAAAGTGTAAGCCATTTTCCCGGCTCATGAAGAAGGGAACCGCCTACGAATGGGACAAAGAGTGTCAGATTGCTTTTGAGGAAATCAAGAAGTATCAGCTTCAACCTCTGGTCTTGATGCCACCCATTTCCGGAAAGACGACGGTCCTTTACATGACCGCCTTGGAGAGATCCCTCGGCGCACTTCTCTCCCAGAAGAACAACGAGGGAACAAAGAATAGCCTCTACTACCTCAGCCGCATGATCCTCGACGCGGAAATTAAATATTCCCCCATCGAGAAGAGCTGTCCGGAACTCGTATTTTCCATGTAGAAATTGCGGCACTACTTGCAGCACCACGGGGTACAGCTGGTCTCTCAGGTAGACCCGTTGAAATACATCCTGAACCGACCTATGTTGACCGGCCGATTGGCGCGCTGGGCGGTGATCCTCTAGCAGTTCGACATCAGGTTTGTATCTCAGAAGTCCATCAAAGGACAGGCGTTGGTAGACTTCTTAGCTGCCCCCCCAACCTCCGCGGACCAACCACTGGATCTAGGCTTTCCTGATGAGGCGATCCTCTCAGTTGATCACGCCATCCCATGCTGGAAGATGCACTTTGACGGTGCCTCCTGGAGCCCCACCGGTAGAAGGCTCAACAATACTAGGCTTAACAGAGTGGGCCTGGGTATCGTCTTCATCACCCTGAGCAAGCCGTTCTACCGTATTCGTTTCTGTTTTCAGAAGGATGCACCTACAATGATGCAGAGTATCATGCCCTCATTACTGGCCTCGAGTTGGCTCTCAAGATTGACGTACCCCATCTGTATGTAATGGGGGACTCCGAGCTGGTCATCAAACAGGTCAATGGTGACTACGCTGTCAGAAATCTGGAACTCGTGCCATTGTTGGAGTGCTCCCTCTGTCTAATAGCTAAGTTCCCCTTCCGGCTAGAGGTTGTTCACATTCCCCAGTCACAGAACAGTCGAGAAGATGCTTTGGCCAGCCTGGCCGCATCACTTGAGGAGCCCGAACAGGATGACCTAATCGTCCACGTGGCGCACTGGAGAGTTATTGCTCCTGTTATTCCGGAAGGCGATCGTGGCCCACGAGTGAACCATCTCACCGCTGGTGCCCTTACGTCAGGGTCCCCGGGGGCTTCCGACACGATAATCAGAACAGTTCATGACTGGAGGATGCCCTTGGTTGAATATCTCCAAGACGACAATCTTCCGCCGGACCGAGCCGAGCGAGAATGAATCTGACGCCGCGCGCCGCAGTTCACACTTCAGAGTGGTCCCATCCTTGAGCAGATCCTTTACAGGTGCAGATTTGATGGTGTTCTCCTCATTTGTCTTCAAGGAGTCGAGATCCCACAGGCCATGCAAGAAGTGCACGCTGGTTCCTGTGGCGCCCACCAGGCTGGGTCAAAGTTGTCCCACCAGATTCGAAGGCTGGGATACTTCTGGACCTCCATGATCCATGACTGCATTGAGTACGCCAAGAGGTGTCATGCATTCCATGTTCATGCTAACTTTGTGCATCGGCCACCGAAGCCTCTCCATACTACCAAGTATTCTTGTACCTTTACAGTCTGGGGGTTGGATGTCATGGGGCCTTACCCGCCAGCGACGGCCCACCAGTGCCGGTTCATCTTAACCGCTACAGATTTCTTCTCAAAGTGGGTGGAGGCAATCCCACTCAAGGAAGTCAAGGCATGTTCTATTGCTGACTTTGTGAGCTCCAATATCATCTATCAGTTTGGAGTACCTCATGCTATCCTCACGGATAACAAAACCAACTTCCGAGTAGCTGAGATGAAGAAGTTGTATGCCAAGTACAACATTCGCTCTAACCACACCTCCCACTATCATGCGCAGGCGAATGGATAGATTGAGGCGTTTAACAAAACCCTCTCTAACATTCTGCAAAAGATGGTTGGTCAGAATAAGAAAAGTTGGATGGACAAGCTCCCCAACTCCCTCTGGGATTATAGGACAACGACTCGTAACTCCACCCAGGTGACTCCGTAGTCCCTGGTATAAGGAGCTGAGGCCGTCCTGCCCATCGAGATCTAGTTTCCCTCATTACGCATGGCGGTCTACGATCGACAAGCGCCGGATAGAATTTCCGAAATCTGTCTAGCCAAATTGGAAGCACTGGACGAAGGTAGGATTCGTGCTTTACATAACTTGGAAAGGCATCAGAGCAGGATGGCTCGAGCTTTTAGTAAGAAGGTTCGCCTCCGCTCCTTCTGACAAGGTGACCTGGTGCTGGCTCTCAGAGTGCCAATGATTCCTGGCAGGAAACCACCCAAGTTGGAGCCTAAACGGGAGGGGAATTTTATTGTCCATAAGTTCTAACCCAATGGAATGTATTCCCTGGTGACTATGGATGGTGAGCACATAAATCCTCCCACCAACGCCAGGTTCCTCAAATGGTATTTTTCCTGAGCGCAAGGGTCCGAATTCTAAGACTTAAAACTAAGATCCTCTGGTGGTCCGACATGACCTTAAACTATACGGTCCAGCATGACCTTAAACTGCATTTTTCTTTACATCTAGGCATCCTTGGTCCTACATGACCTTAAACCGCATGGTCCTGCATGAACTTAAACTGCACCTTGGTCTGAGTTCTAAGACCTAAAACTAAGATCCGTGTTTCATCCAACATGACGTTAAACTGTGCTTCTAGCACCCAGGAGCACCCAGACCTTCCGTATTTGGGTCCAGCTTGAGGTCTGCTAATGCATCGTTCCTGGATCGCCTTTGGGATCTTGACCACAGGATCGTGTGGCGTGGTATGAGATTATGTCCTCATTCACATCAGGTTTGCAATAACTGCACCACGCATGCCCTGTTCTCAGGATTATCCCTCCTATGTCGTGTTCCCCATGATATTAAAAGGTTCTTTATAGAACTACGTGTGGCCTGATTCCCATTTTCATGGGATATGTAGGACCGCCTTAAAACTTAGATTTTAGGTCCAGCCCTGTCTCTTAGGAGATCCCACGATCTCTTGGTTGCCTTGGTCTTTTGGCCTGCCCTTCCCTCGGGAATCCGCCATCTTTTGGCCGCTCTCAAACTGAGCCCTTCGACCCTTCCCAGTGGTCTACTAATGTGTTCAGAGTACTCTGGTCTAGGACCTGGAGTGTCAGATTCTACTTAGACAAGTTTTCATCCACATTTCATGCTTCGTGTTCCCCTTCATTCAGGCCCCACTATCCTTCACACCTGGAGGGACCCCCAAGAACGGCCTGGATACAATGCCTAAGGGCTCTCCTAACATCACGGGCCAACACCCCTGAGGGTTTTGGGCGAAAAATTGATACAAATACCGTGTTGCGAATATGGTCAGCGGTTAATGCTCATTTGTTTGCCCCCACTTCTAGGCTAACGCGATAGGATGCTGTGTTGCGAACATGGTCAGCAGTAATCCTCAGTCATCACGCTGGCTTCCTTGGGCCTTGAATGTTGGTTGCATGATGCACATTGTGTTCCGCCCCCACCGTGTCAGGGTGGAATCTTGACACTCCTTGTACTAACCCTCAGTACACCCCCGCACGTCAGACAGATCGAGCTGCGTAACGGTGTCCCTCGGGGCTCCCGTGATCTGAGCGCTAGAGTATGTGCTTGGGTTTCTTCTCTATAGGTTGCATTCATCTTCACCCTCATCCCCATGGGGAATGAGGAGTCACCCAGACATGGTGTTTCGGGCCCAGCATAGCTGGGAGCTAGCACCTCCTGCCCCCCTGATTGTTGAACCCTCATAGGCCCCTTGGGCCTGAGGCTCCTCTCTCAGAACCGCACGTGGTGGTGGTATGGGATTAAGCCCTCACCCGCATCAGGTATTCTTTATCGCATTGTGCGTGTTCCTGTTGGTCCAAACCTTACGACCTTAAACTGTGTTGTTATTCCAAACCATATGACCTTAAACTGTGTTGTTGGTCCAAACCATATGACCTTAAACTGTGTTGTTGGTCCAAACCATATGACCTTAAACTGTGTTGTTGGTCCAAACCATATGACCTTAAACTGTGTTGTTGGTCCAAACCTTACGACCTTAAACTGTGCTGTTGGTCCAAACCTTACGACCATAAACTGTGTTGTTGGTCCAAACCATATGACCTTAAACTGTGTTGTTGGTCCAAACCTTACGACCTTAAACTGTGTTGTTGGTCCAAACCTTATGACCTTAAACTGTGCTGTTGGTCCAAACCTTAGGACCTTAAACTGTGTTACTGGTCCAAACCATACAACCATAAACTGTGATGATATCGTCCTGGCTGCACGATGAAAAATGGAACCGCATTGTGATGACCTCCCCATAGGGGACATCACACCAGGTATTGGTCGATTACCATGCCGCTTGTCAACGCCTGCTATGGCTTGATTATTGTGGAGATGCCAGGAATTTCTATCCTAGGTCAGTCGCCCCACAAAAGAAAAACCATTTACCTTCAAGAACAAACAAGACATATCAAATGCCGCTTCTTTTAGTGCGAGGGCTAGACCCGCACGACTCCTTCGTCCTTTGCGCAGGCGCCATATCACGCCATGCTTCCTTTCAAGAACTACGTGTGGCTTGATTCTCATCCTAATGAGATACGTAGGAACGCCCGGACATTTCGTCTTGGGTCCAGCCCCAGGGATTACCAAACCCCGTCCCTCCTTATTATCGGCCCCTCGGCCTGACTTCGCGGGAAGTGGTGTAATCGTGACATCCACCCCGAATAAGTTCGGGATTCCCCATAGTGGTAATGGGAAGCGGTAGTTCTCTCGCCAGAGAGGTCTTGCCTGAAAATGGGGACGACCCATGACCAGGTTGGTACGTCCGCCTGATGCGCCTCCGCCACGGTGGCGCAATTTCGAGAGTGTTGGACTCTGTTCGAACAAACCACCACTCCACCTTTATTGCTTTGCGTGCCCCTTTATTCGGATCCTCATTCCATTTCATGTATGACGGGACCCCTAACAGTATGGATGACAGACCTACGGTCCACCTACTGTCCTTGGCCAATGTTCTAGAGGACTGGTCATGTTTGACGGGACCCCCTAACAGTATGGGTGATAGAATTTGGTCCGCCTACTGCCACAATATGGATGACAGACCTTTGGTCCACCTATTATAGCAACATGGATGATAGACCTATAGTCCGCCTGCTATCTTGGGCCAACATTCCGAGAAACTGACCGGCGATATTTGAGTTAGGCCCCGTGTTGAGAACATGGTCAGCGGTCAGCCCTCATTTATTGTCCCCACTCCAGGCCAACATGATATGGATAATGTGTTTCCGTCATGGTTAACAGTTATCCTCCATCGTCGCGCCCCACAGTGTTCCGAATTCGAGTAGCGTGATTCACCTTTTCTTTCCATCTCCCTATGTTCAGATGGATTTCAATGCCCCCGACATTGCCCCGCTCATGTGTTAGAACACATTGAGAAGGTGATATATCAATCGGTCTGAGGTCTCCTCCTCAGAAATCCAGGCCCAATTTCGGATGCCTGAAGCTTGGTCAATGACCCACAGTTGGATGAAATGGTAGCACGAGCATTCTTTGCTTCTCGCGTTGGGCTCGACCCGCAGGAGCTTAGGGATGAGTTGTTATTCGTTTCGGAATTACAGGTGAGCATGTTAAACCAAGGGTACAAATGAATGATTTGGCCATGTGTTTGATTGAGATGATGAGCAGTACAAGCAAGAGGTTCATGATATGGCCAAAACAAAGCCCTTAGGGATCAGCGTGCTGAATCGATATTTCCAGCGCTGCTACCCTTTGGCTGGTGGCCTCCAGGACCGCTTCTCGCTCCTCGAAGACTCTCTCCTCATCGGCCGCCGTAGAGCGTAGCTCGCCAATCCTAGCTTGTGCCTGAGCCCACTCGGTTTGAAGTACGGTCAATTGGTGACTTGCCTCCATCAGTTGTTCCTGGGCGTCAGCCAGCTGGGCCGTCAGTTGCTCCACAAGCTCAGAGCATGTTGCGATGAAGGCCTCCTTATCTGCCGCCTGACCTTCGAGGTGTCAGACCTCCTGCTCCACCCTCAGCAATGCTCGGGCGCTCGCCGATCTTCCCCGACACTGGGCAACGTCGGCGCGCTGGCTGATCTCGCGTATCTCTCGTCCATGTAATCATGGACCGTCAGATGAAGGCGCTGAGCGTCAGCCCCTCCGGCGCACAGGAAGCGTAGCCAGGTCTGGAGTGATCCCATCCGCCTCAGCCAATCCGACTGGGGATGTCTGAGGAAGCGTCGAATACACTTCCACCCTTGGCGCCATGTCATCCGGCTCTCCTTGGCTGCCTCTGAGTCCGAGTCATCTACCTCCTCAGGGTCAGCAGGTCGGCATGTAGGGAAGGCAGCCAGCAGATCAGCAACATGATCTTACCCAGGGATGTCTTCGTGAGGAATAGGATCCTCGACGTCCGGGTGACCTTCCTCTCTCGCCCTAGTAGCGACGGTGCCCCCGTCAGCCTCTGGCCTTGCCTCATGAGCAACGCCTCTAATGCCCGTTGCCCCCTACCAAGGCCAGTGGAGTCCCTTTTCCACTGTGCTTTGTCGCACCATGGGCCTCCAACCTGGAGTAAGCCCCGACACCCAGGGCCGCTAACCACGCGTAAGCCCCTGTTTCCTCTTCGGGCCACTAACCACATGTAAGCCCATGTTTCCTCTTTGGGCCGCTAACCATGCGTAAGCCCCATTCCGCTTCTCACAGATGCACCATTCGCAACGCGATCGTCTGGTCCCTACTGCCTCTTGTTTCTCACACCGAGCATGACTCACGTTGGCTTAGAGAGCGCATTGACCATGAAATCCTCCTATGATCCGCCTCAGAGCGTAAGCCCCATGCCAGCGAACTACGTGGACATTGATCCGTGCTAACACATGGTACGTAGGAGGCCTCCATGAGGTTCAAGCCCACCACCCGGTCGTTCCGGGCTCTCCACGTCGGTTCCCCGACCATCATGGGCCGCCTCAGAGTGTAAGCCCCATATCCACCATGGGCCGCCTCAGAGAGTAATCCCCATACCCACTTTGGGCTGCCTCAGAGCGTAAGCCCCATATCCCTCGTCCCGCATGACATTAAACTGTATGCCCTTGTCCCGCATGACGTTAAACTGTATCTCGTCCTGCATGAAGTTAAACTGCATTTTCCCTCTTGGGCCGTCTCAGAGCATAAGCCCCATGCCTCACTCCATCATCCATCCAGATCCTTACCCGGGCCGCCACATCCCAGTAAGATCATGCCACTCCACCCCACTCCATAGCATCCGGGAAGCCGCCCACGTGCTGGCTCCAACATCGGTGTTCCCCATAGGGGGTCCTTTAATCTGATCCAGTCTCAGTGTTTTGATCAGTCTGATCCATCTCCACAAGACGTTAAACTCGCGACATACCCCGTGTTAAACATGGGAAGTTGAGGAAAACCTCAGATGGTACACATTCCCCGCGCTCGATGTGGGATGCCTTGGGCTTCCACGCCCTCGAGAAGCCCTGTGATAAGGGAAAGAAGATAGACATGATGATCCCCAGCGTCAAGACATGCCAACGACACCCCAACACGACCGTTCCCCTCACCGAAGGTTACTGCCCCAACAAGACCCCTTGGAGCGTCTCGACGGAAGCAGTGTAATTAACTGGCATCCATGCAGATATGGCATCGGAAACGAGCTTCACGAACCCGTCTTAAATCTATGAGGGAGACCCAGATTAGGTGATGAGCTCCGAGGAGGAATCCACGAAAGGAAGAACCAACATCCCATCATCCTGGTTTCGATCAAGGAGCAAACATTCCTGAATAAGGAACAGATGCCGCCCGCCTTTGGAAAGCGGGAATGCGGGGCTGCGAGCCACGTGTCCTCCCATGCGTGACGGACACGCGCGCGCGCCCCGGCGTAAAAGCGTCGAAAACAATAATATAATATCTTTTTCTTTAATATCTTATAAAGAAGAACACACACCCATGTCATCAAACTTTTCTTGCTTTATTGTTTGTTGATCTAACTAGATAGATTTATCCTTGACTTCCATAGTCATGGTTTTATGAAGGTGCTACCATCTTGATCCACATGGACTAAGATATATTACTTCCTTAACCTGGAAGTGATAAATCCTTTCTTAACCATTCAACCAATTCCATACCAGTAATGACACACCCAAAACAAGCTACCTCACCATGATTTCATTATAATGGTTTTTGACTTGCATCCAAGTATGTGATCAAATGACATACATTGTAAATGATCTCTATTAAAGAAACCATTACACATGTCCGTAGATAGGAACAACCAATGAAACCCAAAACATTTTGTGTTCCTATTGGTGTTATGTTTTCATGATCTCATTAATAGAGATCACCAAGTGAGAAATTAATGAGAAGAAGTCTCAATGCCTATGAGCCCCCCAACACTCAATAGTCAAAAATATACTATGTTCAGTCAGTATGATGTATCTAGACCATAAGACATATATTTAAGATTAATTTCATATAAACTTGAGGTTCTTATTATAGCATGGGATCTGCTATAACCTTTTGATATTCCAATTAATCTATCACAATTACCATTAAATAGTGGGTGTAGAAATATCTATACTATAATGGTATGTACACATCATGTATATCTAACAATACACATGATATGTTAATCAAAAGTACTGTATAGTTGGGTCTAGGGAACCCACTATTACAACAAAGGTTTCATGAAAAATTAAATATCACATGCTGTGTATACCCATTACACATTGTGTGGCTTGGTACAGACATCTCAGTGTGTAAACTAGGGGTACATGGGCATGCCCAGGTACATGGGCAAAACCAGGTACACGGGCACAACTAGAGTACACATGCATAATATAGGTACATGAGCAGAGGCTGGGGGATATGGGCACATGCTAGGCTAGCCAAGACACACTGTTTAATATATTTACACACTGTGTAGTGCCAAATGGATAACCAAGCCATGTGTAGGCGAGGAAACTCCCAAGTCTCCAGGAGAGGTCACATGTTGTGTGAAACTATATACACAACATGCATATTTATTTGAAACTTTTAACTTGTGTATTTTTTTCCTAAGAACTCGTATTTGGGCTTGTGAGTAGCCTATACCAAGTAGTTTTTCATGTGGAACGTGATAATGGACTTTATTTCAGAATTGGAGGTATGAAACAAGGTTATTATAACTGAACACTCATTTTAGAGACTCTTTTCCAATAGATGTGATTGGGTTTGACTATTAGAAAGATGAATGGGTCAGTACTCCCCTGTTGCACCAGGGTGTGAGTCTCCCGTACTCTTTATACAGGTAGAGTCAGTACTCCCCCATACTTCATAGGATAAAATGATGGTTCTGAGTACAACATAAGTGCCTTTGGTGGGAATTAAAATTAAAATTTATTTAAATTTATAATTCTAAAAACCCGAGAGAGGATCTTTAATGTTAAATTTATAATTAAATTATTTAAGATTGGAAGAAATGATTACATCATATTAGGATCCTTTTTTTGATGAAATTTTTGATCTACTAGAAACCCTTTAAAATTACCTTCATTTCACTGTAAGGATTCATGTGTTGAATCCCTCTAGCAGTGATCCATAAATTCTTCTTTGATCTCTGAGAAATGCTAATTGATTTCCATGTGCTAGCATGGGGAATCAATTATATTGCATTGTTCGTATTAATCGGTCCAAGATCGTTTTGGCATGAAGGAGTTATTCTCATTCTCGAGATTAAGAGAGGAGGAATTTGAGACAGATAGAGAGATAGAATTTCAGTGTGTGTAATGATTCTCTATTATTATTTTTTGATTAGAACTAAACGATAGACATAACCATCTATTTATAGGACTAGGGTTTATGTTAAAATATTATTTAATTATGTACCAATATATGAACACTATAATAATATTTATTAAACCCCATGCCACATAATAATAATAATAATAATATTTAATGTTGTACACGTGCTAACTTGCACAATAGAAAATATTAGTTTACCAGCTTGTAAATTAATATTTATCACCGAAAGCAGTCTTTTTCCATTTGAACTCCAAAAAATTTATTGAATACCCAAATAAATATTTCTATTCATAAATAAATATTTTATTCATAATACAGTGAGTAAATATTTATTAAAATATTAAATAAATTATATAAATATTTTATTCAAAGTGTAGTGAATAAATATTTATTATATATTCATGTAATCCAATAAATTATTTATTACTAAACAAATAATTTTTTGTTACTTTGAAAATATTAGCGATCAATAAAACTTGAATAAAATTATTCCTCAGTGTTGAGAATAATATTTATTTGATTAATTAAATTCAAACAAAATTTAATCAATAAAAAAGATTAGTGTGTGACCCTCTAGGATTCTTTCTCATTGGAATTAGACAATGATTCCTAAAGTCTAAGGTTAATGTATAGTAATGGGTCAAGGAACCCAAGGGAAAGAACTTAATTTAAAAATGATGATAACCACATACAAGCACTCACTGTATAATATAATCCCTTTATCACAATATATCATCAAGAAAATTTCAAAATTGTTTCAAAAGCCTAGATACTCGATACATCTTTATTTGACTACCTGAAATAAATATGTCATTACACCATGAACATGGAATTTAATATGATTGTTCTACTCCAACCAAATGGCCAAGATATCAACTTTTATAAATATGGAAGGGACAAATCCATCCATGACTTATCCATTAAAAACATAGAAATAATGATGCACCCAATATATCCTACCTCACCATAAACATATGGCATCATAGTTTTCATTAGAAAATCTACACGCATGAGTCATGACATGAATTAGTGATAATATTAAAGTATAAGGATCATTAAACAAACTCATAGATAAGAATATCTGATGACACCAAAACTTCCAGATTTCATATTGGTAGGCCTATTCTCATAATATCCCATCTTGAAGATTACCAAGTGAGAACTACATGAGAAGAAGCCTCATAATCTTATGAGTACTCACACGTGAAAGGATATATGCTATGTGTCATATCATTGTATTTTATCCAACTGTATAAATATATTTAAGAATATCATCATTGTATGGCTATAGTTACTAGGCTTACCATGTTTCTATGGCTAGGATTGTTTAAGAAACCTGTTTGTGTGGTGAATCTGTTTAGTTCAACATTTTTATCTTGAGAAAATCCCTCAAGTAGTGATATAACTAAGTATCCACCTCTTGTTTCCATGTTAAAATCCCAACATCCTAAATATATCCATAGTCAAATCTTATCATAAAATTATAAGTATATTTATTTTGGTATAATCCAAAATCAGAATAAGACATTGCTAAAATACTTATTAAGATCCATCAAAAGCCACAACATACTTGGATATTGTAGATATGGTAACCAATGACTGTAATAAATTTTTCTGGCATATTAATATATCCTTATCAATGTTATTAGATCAAATTGAATTAAATTAAGATATGTATTCAATTCCATTGATCACTAGTATTCCCACTTCTCCTACCCCAGGAAATCATCCAATTCAAGTACTTTTGGATAGTTCTGACTACAAGTATATAAAATTATATTAGATCTATTTGATATTCACCTATTATTCTTTATGAATTAGTAATATCAAACATCAATACATAGCATGGAACATGAGAAAAATTCATATAACTTAATATTGATAAATTCTTTTAATCTCTATAATATATTCCTATTCCTATGCATGTTTTACTAGAAGGATTATACTCAAAAAAAATTGAACTTTAATTATTTAAACTTGTATTTTTCATAATATGTTAATATATGTACTATGACTAGATTTAGAAAACTCATAGATCCATTTTTAGGTCTTTTTCCCTAGAACACAATTACTACTTTAAGTCAAACTTAGAGAAATTTCTTTCCTTAGTCTTAAGAAACTAGAAATACAAGAAAATTATTATCATATATTATGAACATATTTATCTTAAAAACTTATAGAATTCCCACTAACTAGTTAGAGATAAATTTCAATAATTTATTTCAAAATTAATATTCTATAATCACTATGTAGGATTTATTCTAAATGGATTTATGTAATCTAACTATCTTATTGGAATTTATTGATGTTACTAACCCTTTTAGTTATTCCTTTTAGACATATACCATATGGTCTCCTTTGGTTGTGTTGTATAGACATCTACCTCAAGGTTTCCTCTCAGTGAGGTGCAATTGACAATAAATAGCCCAATATGACGATAATAGAAATATTATTTTAAAAAGTATAATTAAAAAGTGATTTTATCCATGATGATTGGTGTATAGGTTTTTTCATATACTAAACCTTTAAAAAACCAATCATTCCTTATTGGTACCTTCATGTGCCATCCATTTCCAATTTCTCTTGAATACTCACAAGAAGTATCAATTCTTAGAAAAACTCAAAATATAGAGTCCTCAAATCTTGATACATGGATTCCATTGCTTGAATTTATACATAATTTTAAAAATTAGCATATTAACATTTACTTCTTATTTTTAGGATTCTTTATTCTAGAAAATAATATATGTGTTACCCACCATGGTGAACATAGACCACCTCTTTGGTTATAAATTCTTATTTGGTATCTGTCTCTAGAACTAATCCTCTTACTAAGCTAAGTGGAGTCTAGTATTCCTATGGAAAATAATGTTCATCTAGAGCCTTAAACCCATAGAAGTTAATTATACTCTTACTATCTTCAAAGATATAGGGTTCCTTCATGGAAATATATTTAATATTAAATAGAATTTAATATTTTTAGTTTCTATAGGATCATTAACTGAGATACACCATAGTGTTTTGATTTTCATTTATATTTAAGGCCATTGTAGATGCTGAAAAACGCTCAAGAACTGAAGAAGGTTGGGGAGTGAAAAAGCAAAGGCATATTTGGAACCAACGACCCATTACGGGTATCCTGGAGGGGCGGCGTGAAAAAAATTCTCATTTTTGTGAAAAAATATGTCCTGCGCAAAGAACTCTAGGATTCGTGAGAGTTTTAAACGCGGGCACGGAACTTTTCATGCCACCGCCCTACGCGGTTGAGTTTACGCGTTGCCGACGCCGAGCATACAATATTTCGCGCCAGATTTTTTTTCGTGCGGACCCACGATCCTGAGCACCTATAAATAGAAGACCACCCCTTCGACTTCTGGGCTGAAGAATATGAAACATCTCCCCTATGCGAAATTCCTATCCTGTGCGTGCAAAAAGATGGCTCTTAGGTACTGAATTTTTCGCGCCAGGTCGCCCAGGGGTCTACTTTTGCACGAGACCCCTTGGGCTTGATCCTCTTCCAAATCCCTTCGACTACCATCCCCCATGCGCAATTCCATCCAATTGCGTGCAGTCCTCTCACCTACGCGCAAACCCTTCCAAATTGCGCGCTTGGACCGGCCCTTTCGCGCCCGAACCAGATTGTGCGCCCGAACCAGCCTTTTTCACGCACGCCACTTAATTGGGCGCCACCCCAGCCGATTTCACCCCAACATGGCCTTTTTCGCACAAGCATCTCAATTGCATGTCGGACTGCCCCTTTTTCACGCAACAGTTCCTTTTGAGCGCAAGCCTCCCGCCATGTGCGCCTCTGATGTCCCTCTTCCGGGCATCATTTTCGGGCGCCTCCCACACCCAAAGCATCTTCAACACATACTCATTTCCCATGCAAACTCCTAGGTTCACACGAAGTAACTTCAAAGTCCCCTGGACGATACTACCCATTGCGTTGCTTCGCCTCATGATTCTTCGCATAGGCATGCTAACATCTATTTCTTCTTCACATAGCTATGCTAATGTGGACCCCATGATGGTTCGCTTCATGACACCCCCTAGACATGGAGTTTCTTGTCCGTTTTCTTCACCAAGGAGAAGAGGGTACCAGTTATGTAAGTCCTAGGGGTGCAGAGCAAACCCACCTCGTTCGAGCTGCAAGATGTTAAACTGCCAAGAACCATCGTCCTTAGCACATGACGTTAAACTGTGGCCTCACCCTGTGCCTCGCACGCAGGGTGCCCCCACCTAGGACATTCTCCATGCCCACTGGTATCCATTGGATGAGATCTTCCCTCATAGGGGATGATATCCTTGTTATCAAAGTGGCATTTGTCTGTGGGGAAAGGGCACCCATATTGGTGTAACCCCATAGATTTTCATGCCGGAGGCAGCAACCCTGCTCCTCCTTTCTTCTTCGGCCCCAAGGACTAGGGGGGAATGGACATCGGACCCCTCCTTTCTTCAGTGCCGAAACCCTCTTCTTCTGGGATTTTTCGCCATCAGGCCGCTAACCATGGGTAAGCCCCTGTTTCCTCTCTGGGCCGCTAACCATGCGTAAGCCCCTGTTTCCTCTTTGGGTCGCTAAACATGTGTAAGCCCCTTTTTCCTCTTTGGGAAACTAACTACGTGTAAGCCCATGTTTCCTCTTTGGGATGCTAACTACGTGTAAGCCCCATTTCACCTCCCATGGACACAACTTTCACGATGTGATCGTCAGGTCTCTGCTACCTCTTGTTTCTCACACTGAGCATGACTCATGTGGTCTTAGAGTGAGCTCCAACAATGACATCTACTTTGGGAAGCCTAGAGTATAAACCCCACACCACCTAAACCATGAGGTCTTTGATATTTGACAATGTAGGGTACATACGAAGCCTCCTTGAGGTTAAATACCACCACCATACATTGGTCTCGACCATCTTCACATCGGTCCACGAAGCCCCCCTCATAACCTGAACTATGAGGTCTTTGATATTTTCTAAGGAAAGGTACGTAGGAAGCCTCCATGAGGTTCAATCCCACCACTCATTGGCCACTCTGATCCCATTCACGCTGGTTCACTAACACCTTGGGAAGCCTAGAGTATAAGCCCCACCCCCATACCCTGAACTACAAGGTCTTTGATCCTTTACAAGGAAGGGTATGTAGGAAGACTCCCTGAGGTTTAAGCCCAACATCTGGTTACTTCGACCCCATTCAAATCGGTTCTCCCCCGTCCCGCATGACGTTAAACTGTGAACCCCAAACAACAGTACACCTTTTTTCCCCAATCAGCGGTAAGCTTCTATACACAAATCCTACCCTAAACTACATGGTCTTTGATCTTTTCTAAGGTAAGGTACGTAGGAAGCCTCCATGAGGTCCAAGCCCACCATCCACCTGGACCCCAGGTCCTTGTTCATGTCAGTTCACCGAATCCTGCCCCATACCCGAACTACGTGGACTTTGATCCTTACCAAGGCAGGGTACATAGGAAGCCTCCCTAAGGTTCAATCCCAAAAACCAATGGTCCCGACCACTTCACGACGGTCCACCCCCGTCATGCATGACGTTAAACTATATTCCGCTTTTGATTTCCTATTCAGCGGCAAGCCGTTGTTACTCCATTCAGCGGTAAACTATTGTGATCTTGTTCAGCTGTAAGACATTGACGTCCTTATCCAGCGGTAAGCCATTGTGACTCTATCTAGCGGCAAACCGTTGCGACCCCATCCAGTGGCAAACCATTGAAAGCCCCAATCGGCGGTAAGCCATATCCAGATGAACTACGTGGACTTTGATTCCCTACCATGGGGATACATAGAAATCCTCTTTGAGGCTCAATCCCACACTATCGTTATCCTCATGGCGGTTCCATCCCATTCACCATCCACTTTATTCAACCGCTCCATCATTCATCCTGATTCTTACCCGGGTCGCCACATCCCAGTGGGATCATGCCACCTTATACCCCATTACCCTAAATAGTAACTGGGAAGTCAACCATGTGTTGGACCCAACATCAGTGTTCCCTCCAGGGGTCGCACCCATCTGATCCACTCTAGTCAGTGTTTAGATCAATCTAATCCATCTCCGCTGGACATTAAACTTGCGGCATACCCTGTGTTAAACACGAGAAGCTGAGGAAAACCTCAGATACATGCCCATGGAATATGATTCCCCGCATTCGATGTGGGATACCTCGGGATTCCATGCCCTCGAGAAGACCTATAACAAGGAACAAAATACAGATGCGCAAGTGCACCAGCACCCAGACACGCCA
This sequence comes from Viscum album, assembly GCA_963277665.1. Classification (NCBI taxonomy): domain Eukaryota; kingdom Viridiplantae; phylum Streptophyta; class Magnoliopsida; order Santalales; family Viscaceae; genus Viscum; species Viscum album. The sequence goes on from OY728125.1 coordinate 20,520,567, forward strand.
GTGATGCCCAACGTGACTACTCCCCTGAACGAAGGTTGCTGCCCTGACCATACCCCTTGGAATGTCCCGATAGAACTAGTGTAATTAACTGGTGTCCATGAAGATATGGTTCTATGAAGCGTTTTAGGAACAACGTATTAAATCTATAATGGAGACCTAGACTAGGTAATGAGTTTCGAGGAAGAATCCACAGAAGAAACGACATCCCATCATCCTGTTTCGATCAAGGAGAAAATGTCCCTGAATAAGAAACGAATGCCACCCGCCTTTGGAAATCAGGAATGCAGGGAAATAGACAATGCCACCGTCCCCCCAAAAAAGATGGATACGCGCACCTCAAAGAAAGCATCGGAAACAGAAATGGTGAACCTGACGTGAATTTCTTCTCCTCAAAATGGAGACTAGTAGCATTCGAGGCATCAATTGATTGATGTTTCACTGGATCCAACTACCCGGTGCCAGGTCCAGCTAAGAAAATGGAAGGACTAGAATGAAAATCACTAGAAGTTGGGGTAGTATAATGTTAGACATCCCGTTCTACGATGTTGTCAATGTGGATCCCTCTTACCGTCCATGGAAGACAGGATGGAACTGGGGCATCAGTCGTCGATTCCTTTTTCTTTCATCACTAATGAGTTAATCTTCCTACTTCTTAGGAATCAAGTTGCTGCTCTAGGGATGTGATCATCGCCTTCCCATCAATGCAGAGATAGGGGCAGTACCCTCATGACCATTCCACGTGGCTTCACCTCTTCCATGACAGCCTCCACATCTACGACCATGGGGCACCCATGCCCCCTCTCTCTGTCCGAGGTCATCCAAAGAAGGGAGATCAACGACCTCATGCGACGTTACGAGGAGGAGGGCATAATCCTGACTCGGGATATGGCCCTCCTGGATCTGGAGGTATCTGCACCCCATCGCCAACACCACCCCCGAGGGCCGCAGAGGGAGCCATTTCTCCCCACCCTGACATACAACCATTTTGGGACCCTTTCCCCGGAACGCTTTGACGACTCCTTGCCTTACACAGATGTGGTAGGTAACATCCGGCCCATTCCGGTCAGAGTCCCATTCCAGGGGCTCCCAACGAGGACTCGCACCCGGCTGCATTAGCGGCACCGCCTGGTCTTATTGGAAGAGGAGCAGGTAAGCTATGTACCTGCACCACTGGCCCCGGTTCGTCTGACCCGACGCCAATGTCAGGTGAAAGCTGAGGAGAACACCTACAAGGGGTGTCAACATCGACAACTAATGTGTCCTGAGCCACCGCCAACACAAATCCTCAGTTCCCTACATACACAGAGTAGAGGAACTTATACGCCCATCCAGGATCAAGGCCCCAACTGCCCCACGTGTAGGCTGGGTCAACTCTCTTGGTCGCCGACACGAGCAATGGTCACTGCGAGCTAACCCGTAGAGATGTCACCCAATATATAGGTCCTCCCCATACCAATAACATGGAGAGCGCGGGCCTTCCCTGATTCGAGGCTTGGCATGGAGGTCTGCCCCATGCCACCCCCAATCTGAATGAAGGCCTTCCCCACAGTGGTGATACTTGGTACGAAAGCCTCTCCCATGCCCATTACAATGGGTATGAAGTCATTCCTCCTGCCCTCGACCAAGAGTGTAGGGACATTGCCCATCCGGCCTATCTCCAACGTGGGGATCCTTCCCATGTCCTCTGAGTAGCTGGTGAAGGTCCTCCTCGCCTTGGCTACCAGAGGGGTGAGGGCCAGCCTCGCTCCACCCGCACCCAGCATGGAGGTCCTACCCGTGTTTAGTTAGACTCGTACAAGGACCCTCCTCGTTCTGAGGTCACTAGAAAAAAAATCATGGAGGTCCTCCCCATTCTTCTTCCAGTTCCAGTGGAGGTTTTTCCCGCTTCAATGCTACCCATGGAGGTCCTCCCCATGCCTCTTTGACATTTGTCCTGGTGCTCCTCGCACTCCGGCTTTCTTGGGTGGAAACCCTCTCTGCCCCAGCACCAGTGCGGCCGAAGAACCTCATGTTAGAAATATGACCTGTCCTGAGGAGCCACCTAAGGGAAGGAAGGTGGGCCATTGCTGCCATAATAGGAACTATAAGAAGGTTCGAATAAATATTAGACCAGTCTTCTTCTCAGACTCCGAGGTGGAATACGAATCAGTGTGGGAACCCTCCTCTCGCTCATCTGAGTCAAGGGCCAGGGTAGGGACGAGGCGCATCATCCTGGTGCTCCCGAAATGTGAGATCCACTGGATTCCCACCTCCCTCCACAGGTATATCCAGGAGGATGAAGATCTGGAGACCCCATAGGTTATGGTCGTGCAATCACCACCATCGTCACCAGAAGTGCTCTCTACCTCGACAAGAGATCACATGGAACTATTCAGGGGACCAATGGCAGGTGAGCAGCAGCGCGACCTGTCGCCAGTAGCCTTAGACCCTAAGCTAGGAACTATGGTCGTTATCCCATCTTATCGCAACTTTGCGGCTAGGTCGCTACACTCTTCGGAGGAAATCCCAAGAATCGGTGGCCAATCAGCCCGTTCTCCATACTCTCCACTGGCCAGCCTACCATCCCAGCAGTCTGCCTTAGTAACGCTACCAGTTCCTCAGCCACCCCAAGTTGACGAGTGGGGAAATCAAGGTCCAGACCCTAAATCTTAGTTGAGGAGTTTATGGAACATCCTTGTAGTGGGCCACTTCCCCAAGAAGTTCTGGCCTGTGGTAGCGCCGAATTTCGGCATACCGAAATCTCTCACCCCGGATGAAGTTGATTGTTTCCACCACAACCTCTGGGAGATGCATTTTAGTCTTCTTCATTAGTGGGTGATTTATCCTAGGAGCCAAGCGCATTTCGAAGATATCAGCGAGCAATGCCATCTGGTCAAGTTGGCCTCACTCCCTGTGGTCCAGCACCCCGAGTCACCAGGTTGCCGTGAGGCCCTCCGACAAAAATGTGTTTAGAGTATCAAGGTACTCCACACAATTATCAAGGAGGCCACCCCCATGTGAAACTCCATGGCTGGGGGCAAAATTATACCCTCCTCTTTAGTGCTATCTGGCGGCAACCCGACTTTCTAGGAGACATCAAAGACATGCCCTCGGGAAGAGTCGCTGTCAACATGGCCGACATAGTGGACGAGGAGGACGAGCTGAAGCTTCTCGATGGAGACTTACCCCCTGAGGGAATTCCACCACTATTGGACCCATCATGAAGTATTACTCATCCAAAGAGGAACCTACTTGGTCTCCCTCCACCCACTGAGGCATTGGTACTCAGCCAGAATGCCGGTAAGGGAAAAGAGCACGTCGGAGTTTCCAAGCACTCCAACCCATCCGCGTCAGTGCAAAAGACAGAGGAGGACCCTGAGAAGGCCACATTGTGCCAACAACTTACTGAGAAGAAGAAGTTGGTTGACGAACTCCTGGATGAATGCACTACAGAGCGATAACCCAACTACGAAAATCCTAGGCCAGTACAGCAGGGGCTGGAACAACTTCCCCTCAGTGAGCTACCCCCAGGAAACCCTGATCATGCTGCTCCTGCGGATAGGGATGAAGCCAGTGCTCACAGAAAGAGGGAACAGTATGTCTCACCAAACCCTCCTGAACGGTGTGACAATCCAAGGAATCTGGCTCAGGTTCCCCCAGCTTCCCCGCATGTCACTCCAACAGCCGCTCCATGAGGCGCTGAGCCTGTCTACCATGTTGAAGAACCCACCAATGTGCTCTTAGTTAGGGATCCCCGTCAAGACAGGGACCCCTTCCTATATGATCCAATGACGGCACTCATATCCCGCCTTGAGTGGTTAGAAACATGACAGGTGGAAATCCCACCTGATGGAAAGCCATATTCGGCATGGGTGGATGATATGCCGGCACATCTGGGTTTCAGAAATCCCACCTTCTCCCCCTTTAATGGGACAGGGGACCTGCCGCAGCACCTAGCCCACTTCAACTGAAGGTGTGGGCCCATGTTAAGGACTCCAGCGCTGTAGGAGGCTACTAAGCTATGCTGTTTTGTTCAGTCATTGGAGGGGCTGACATTCATCTAGTACAACCAGCTCCCCATTGGATCCGTAACCAGCTGCGAGGATCGTCATAGGCAATTCCTCTACCAGTTCAGCTCTACCACCCAGAAAACGAGCATTGCAGACCTCTTCAAGTGAAAACAAAGGCCTGATGAGTAAGTCACAGAATTTATCACCCAGTGGAAGGGGCTCACCAACTCCCTTGACATTCCACTAACTCATGAGCAATTACTGATGATGTGTATAAGAAATGTCAAGACAGAACTAGTTCCTTCTCTGATCACCCAGAAATAACTTGGAGGATTCCGAGACTTCTCCGATAAGGCCCAGTGCCTGAAAGAAGCCCTGCAACAGGCCAGCCAGGCACGTCCGTTGCCCCCTGTAATTCCCACAAGAAGGGTTTTCAGAGCCGACCCATCATGGTGGCCCAGATAGAAGTCCATAGGAAACTAGAATTTCTACCAGTGGCACTAACCCTGTAGCCTCACAGAGGCCCTCCACCTCAGGTGTAGCCTCTGACTCAGCAGCTTCCTCCTCAGAATTGGCAGGTGCCCCCGCGGAATGTACCACCACCGCCCAGGTGGGACAGTCAGGCTCCGCCTCCTTGACAGGCCCCTCCAGCACCTCATCAGGGTTAGGATCTAAGGGCCCCCTTTCCAGATAGAAGAAACTGAATCTACTCATTCAACGAGAATTAGGTCCCAAGATATTTCAGAAGTGCCTTGGAACAAGGGATCATGTGTTTGACTAAGTGTAGAAGGCCTGAAGAGGAGAACCTCACTGATCTTCTCAACCACTACCCCTATCATTGGATCCTGGGGCACAACCTCAAGAAGTGCTATGTGTTTAAAGACTGGATTTAAGACCAGGTTGATAAAAACATAGTCAGGATGGGCCCCACCTCAGCATAAGTGGCGGGTGTCTTTGTACGACCATACAATAGTAGTGACAACGAAGGTGAGTGGCAGTAGGTTTCCAACCGTGAGTCCCAGAAGTATGATGACTGGATGGCTCAAAAAACGGTCGCCCGTGCCCATGTAATCATTCGGGCATGCCTAAATCATCCAGAGCCTTCAGAAGCCACAACCACCACTTCTGCATCATCATCTCAGTCGGCCTCTTCCCTGAAGAGAAATCATTGAAAGTGCAAGGGAAAGAAATGTGCCCCACTAATGCCATCGTCATCCCGCAACTTCATGCCTCCAGAGATGGGTATTCCTCCCAAAATTTTCCCAGTAGTGGATGAATCTTCAAGTGATAGTCAAGGGTATGCTTCAGTTATTACCATGGAGCTGGTAAACCCCTATATGAATTCTGAAAACGAGGAGCGCTAGGAAAACCTCCCCAACATCCCTAGCTGACGCCAAGGTCGGTAGAGCCGCGACCATATGGGTCGTCGGGGAACATCAGTTGGCACCTCCAACCAGGCCGTGCATGTCACTGAGACTAAACAACAGGCCCAGCGCAGAGATCATCACGCACAACCTTTTCATCCGGTGTCATCAGACCCACCTCCACAACCGTTTATGTTACTGGATCAGGCAGAGCTACCTTGACTACGTTGCGACCAACATCACCCTATTACAAACTGATCTCAGTCATCCGGTCCTCATCTGACAGCTACACTTCGGGATTCGACTAGCGAGCAGTGGGATATACACAGTACTAGTCAGCCATTGGCCTAGCTGGCAGAGCCCGTCATGCCTCCCATCAAAGAGCGGCCTCCTGCAAGCAGAAGTTTGCACCTGACATGGAAATATGATGTTCTCAAGAACCTTTACGGAATCCCAGCAAGGCTTTCCATCCTCGAGGCCCTTTTCCTGTCATCAAATATGTGTGAGGCCCTTGCCGAGGCTTTAAGAAGCCCCATCCAATTTGAGATGGAGGTAGCAGCTATATAAACCTTTCATGCTAAAGCGGTCAATAATGATGATTGTCGGGCCATCATTTCATTCTTAGGAGAAAATGAAGGCTTTCCCATATAGGGGCACATCCACCCACTGTAAATTATTGGCCAATTTAACGGCATGGAGGTTCACCGCTGTGGGATTAACCTTATCCATATGCGAACATTGCAGAAGCTTTTGTTATCCGAGGATGACCTAACTCCCTCTGATTTAAGAATCTAGGGATACGATAGGACATAGAAGACCCTAGTTGGTAAGATATGTTTAAAGACACAGTTTGGTGGCCTAGTTACTAGCACTGAGTTTATGGTTGTCTCCCAGGACACCACGTACAATGCATTGATGGGAAGACCATGGCTCCACCCACATGCGGCGGTACCCTCTTCGTATCACCTGTGCCTCAAGTACTCCCTTAATGGTAGAGTAGGTATACTTCAGGGTGATGCATCTCCTTTCGCCTCTTTTGAACCCTGATACCTGGATGCTGACTATTATAAGAGCAAGGATAAACAAATTCAGGCAAGTGAGGTCGAACTATTCACGGTCGCAACTGACCCCTGGCCAGGTCTGGATGACGCCTATGTCTTCCAGATCCATCGATTGGAGGCCACAACCCCTGATATGGGGAAATGATTTGTTGCCTCTGGTACAATAGGGAATCATGTTCCCAAGTCCAAGTGACGACAGGAAATCACCTCGTACTCCTACACAAATCAGGCTTCGGTGATCATGAAACTTTCTACCCTCGTACGATATCGATATTTCCACCCCATTGAAATGGTAGCACAGCATATGTGTCTGTTTTGCCGGACTGGAGTTAATTGCATCAAGACAACGTGCCACTATTGCTTTGATATCATCAAGCGTGGCCCCTTTGGACGAAGACCAGATGATATCGTATCGACTGCCTTCATTGCTATGGTTTCAGCAGCACATGAATCTCCTGATATGCTGTCCACTATTGTCCAGGCTGATACCATCCTCCTGTCAGGATCTTCCGACCCAAAGGAAGCTTCCCCTGTTGGGAATCTATCCTCCGTAAGCGAAGAAGAGGATCTGGAGGATGATCCCCCCACCTTTGAAGAGGGTGTCTTCACTATGGTCGATGAACGAGTACAAGTGAACCTTGGTAGTGAGACAGATCCGAGACCCACATTGATCAGTGCCGCCATGTCCCTTGAAGAGCAGCAGTGGTACGTGGACTTCCACCGTGACATGTTTGCCTGGATTTACGACGAGATGCCAGGACTAGATCCTCAGGTAGCCATCCACCGCCTCAGTCTCCAGACGAATCATCACGGGTTCAAGCAGCCTCCCAGGAAGATGCACCCTTCTCATGGTGCCATAGTCGAGGTCGATGTTGACAAAATCATCAGAGCCAACTTCATCAAGGAGGTCCAGTACCCCAAGTGGCTAGCCAACATTGTTATAGTCAGGAATAAGAACGGACAGATCAAGGTCTATATCAACTTCCGAGATCTCAACCGTCACTATCCGAAGGATTATTTTCCCCTTTCGGTGACAGAATTGTTGATCGACGCTACGGGTGGGTTCCAAGCCCTCTCCTTCATGGATTGTTACTCTAGATACAACCAGATCCAGATGTCCCCCGAGGATGAAGAGTCCACAACTTTTAGGGTGCCCCAAGGTACTTTATATTACCAGGTTATACCCTTCGGTCTGAAGAATGTAGGTGCCACCTATCAGTGGGCCATGCACCACATATTGAAACCAATCCTCGGGACATTGGTAGAATGCTATGTGGATGATCTTGTGGTCAAATCTCGCAAGCGCCAAGAACACCTCAAGAACCTTGAGAAAGTGTTTGACTTCCTCCATTCCTGCCACTTAAAGATGAACCCATTGAAGTGTGCCTTAGGGGTCACCTCTGGGAAGTTTCTCGGCTTTGTTGTCAGTTACCAGGGCATCGAGATTGACCTAGAGAAGATCAAGGCCATCATCCAGATGCATCCCTTGAGAAATATTCAGAAGATTATAGGATTTCAAGGCCACTTAGCGTGCATACGACGATTCATTGTGAATCTGGCTGGAAAGTGTAAGCCATTTTCCCGGATCATGAAGAAAGGCTCCGCCTACGAATGGGACGAAGAGTGCTAGACTGCATTCGAGGGAATCAAGCAGTATCTGCTCCAGCCTCCGGTATTGATACCACACATCTCCAAAAAACCACTGATCATGTACGTGACTACCCTGGAATGATCTCTTGGTGCCCTTCTCGCCCATAAGAACAATGAGGGGACAGAAAATAGCCTCTACTATCTCAGTCGTATGCTCATCGACACGAAGACCAGATAATCCCTCATCGAAAGAAGCTGCCTTGCACTCATATTTTCTGTGCAGAAGATGCAAAATTACCTGTAGCACCACGAGGTACAGCTGGTGTCTTGGGTAGACCCACTGAAGTACATCCTAAATCGCCCCATGTTGACCAGCCATCTAGCATGGTGGGCGGTAATCCTCCAACAGTTCGACATCAGGTTTTTCCCTCAGAAAGCTATCAAGGGACAAGAATTAGAAGACTTATTTACTACCCATCCAACCCCCGAGGACCAGTCCCTCAACCTGGATTTTCCTGATGAGGCAATCCACTAGGTAGATCATGTCATCCCATGTTTTCAGATGCACTTTGATGGTGCCTCCCGGAACCCCACCGGTAGGAGACTCAATGATCCCAGACTCAACAGAGTAGGCCTGGGTATTGTATTTATTACCCCAGCACAAGCCATTATTCCATACTCATTACTATTATTAGAAGGCTGCATGAACAATGAAGTATAGTATCAGGCCCTCATCACTGTCCTCAGGTTGGCCCTCGAGATCGATGTGCCCCATTTGCATGTGAAAGGGGTTTCTGAACTAGTCATCAAGAAAATCAAAGGTGGATTTGTCGTCAGAAAGCCAGAGCTCGTACCATTGTTGGAGCTCAACCTCCAGCTAATGGCCTAGTTTTCATCTCATCCAGAAGTTACTCATGTCCCTCAATCTCATAACGGTCGAGCCGATGCGTTGGATGAGCTGGATGCATCACTTTCATAACCCGAGTAGGATGATCTGATTATACATGTGGCACATCGAAGAGTCATTGCTCCCATCACCCCAGATGATGACGACAACCTACGGGTAAGCCATCTTACCAATGAAGCCTCCCTGTCAGGACCCCCAGGTTCCTTAGATGCAGTGGTTGAAGTGACCCATGACTGGAGAGCCCCCTTTGTCGAGTATGTCCAAAATGGTTACCTCTTGGGAGATCGGTCCGAGCGCGAGCGAATCCGACGCCACATGCTGTAGTTTACCCTCCAGCAAGGTCCTAGTCTTGAGAATGTCCCCTACAAGAGCGAGTTCGATGGTGTTCTCCTTCGTTGCATCCAAGGAGTCAAGATTTCTCAGGTCATGCAGAAGGTTCATGCCAGTTCTTGTGGGGCTCAGCAGACTGGGCAAAAGTTGTCCCATCAGATCTGGAGAGTGGGGTACTTATGGACCTCCATGATCCATGATTGCATCGAGTTTTCCAAGAGATGTCACACATTCCAAATTCATGCTAACTTCTTGCATCGGCCACCAGAACCTCTACCCCAAACCAAGTACTCTTGGTCGTATGAGGTGTGGGGACTCGATGTCGTGGGACCATACCCACCAGCGACATCTCACCAGTGTAGGTTCATCTTGACCGCTATGGATTTCTTTTACAAGTGGGCAGAGGCAGTTCCGCTCAAGGAGGTCAAGGCCCATTCTATCATCAACTTCGTGAGATCCAATATCATCTACTGGTTTGGAGTCCCTCACGCTGTCCTCACCGATAACGACACCAAATTCCAAGTAGCTGAGCTGAAGAAATTGTATGCCAAGTACAAGATCCGTTCAAACCATACCTCCCACTATCACGCGTAGGAAAATGGACAAATTAAGGCATTCAACAAAACCCTTTCTAACATTTTTTAGAAAATGGTAGGTTAGAACAAGAAGAGTTGGCCAGAAAAGCTCCCCAACTCCCTCTGGGCTTATCGGACGATGACTCATAATTCCACCCAGGTGACCCCAAATTCCTTGGTGTATGGAGCTGAGGCCATCCTACCCATCATGATCCAGTTGCCTTTGTTATAGACAGTGGTCTATGACCAGAAGGTTCCAAATAAGGTAGCTGAAATTCATCTGGCTGAATTGGAAGCACTTGATGAGAATAGGCTTCGTGCCCTGCAAAATCTGGAAAGGCATAAAAATAAGATAGCTAGAGCTTTCAACAAGAAGGTTCACCTCCGCTCTTTCCTACAAGGAGACTTTGGATTGTCCCTTTGGGAACCAATGATCCCTGGCAGGAAACCACCCAAGTTGGAGACCAAATGGGAAGGACCTTAAATAATTCACAGGGTTTACCCCAATGGAGCATACTCTCTGGTGACCATGGATGGTGAGCGTATAACTCCTCCCACCAAAGCCAAGTTCCTCAAGAAATACTTTGCTTGAGCCACATTTGGTCCTAAATCACCTTAAACTGCCGATCCCGCATGTCTCTAAACTACATGATGGTCCCGCATTTCCCTAAACTACATGATGGTACAACGTGACCTTAAATTGTCCATCCCTACATGACTTTAAACTTTGCGTTGTCCTGCACGACGTTAAACTGAATCTTTAGAACTACCTGTGGCTTGATTTCCATCCGCATGGGATATATAGGAATGCTCAAGCATTTCGTCTTGATCCCAGCCCCCAAAATATTCTCTTTGACTATTCCCCATGGATATAGTTCTTGTAGAGGATCCTTGCATGATATGCTGTAGGTTTCCTTATCCCCACCCATGCTAGGATTATAACGGTCACACCATGTGCCCAATCCCCATTCTTCTATCCTCCCACGTCCTCACCGCATGATGTTAAACTTCATGGACTTCAAGAACTATGTACGGCTTGATTCCCATTCTTATGGGATACGTAGGAATGCCCAGACATTTCATATATTGGCCTAGCCCAAACTTTTTTTCTGGTCCTGCATGACCCTAAACTACATGATGGTCCAACATGAACTTAAACTGTCCAGTCCTACATGAATTTAAACTGTGTGTCGTCCTGCACGACGTTGAACTACATCTTCAAGAACTACGTACGTCTTGATTTCAATCCTTATGGGATATGTAGGAATGCCCAAACATTTTTTATATTGGCCCAGACCAAATACCAGAACCTCCCCTTGGGTCAAGACATATGGTGTGGTACAGGTTCTTGCCTCAATACACATCGATCTCATCTCGATTCTGCCATACGTCCCACTCCCTAGAGGTGTCTGCCTCTTTCATTGCCCTGCTTGATTTTAAAATGCATGGGTACAACTATGCTTCACCCAGTCCTTTTATTGGGACTCCATCATCCTTCTCATCCAGAAGGGCCCCCGAACGACAGGGATGCTAGGCCCAAGGGCCCTCCTACCATTTCGGGCCAATGCCCTCGAGGATTTTGAGAAACAAATTGATACAAGTCCCACGTTGCAAATATGGTCAGTGGTCGATTCTCTTTTGTTGTTCCCATTCCAGGTCACTATAAGGACGTTGTGTTTCAAACGTGGTCAATAGCTGTCCTTTGTCATTAGATCCACCCCAAGATGTCCCAAACATCTAGTGCAGTGGTTCATACTGTCCCATTGTATATCCAAGCGACGAACTTCCCTTGGGTGATGCCAGCTACTAGACCCCTGTATGGCAGGGAGAGCCAAATCCGGCTCCTTTTTTCCCACACCAAGCACTGCTCACATGGGATTAGAAGCTGTGATGAGGCGGTGATCACACAAAAAGTCGTATGGATACCATTGGTCGAGACGCTCGGCCGAAGGCCCCTTGGCCCTTTCTGGCCCATGGCCCTTGGCCCAAGTTCTCATTTAGGGTTGTGTGGTGTGCAGTGAACTTATTTCCTCATTCACACTGGGCTATTTCTCCATGCTACACATATCCCCTTAAGGCATCCTTACCTTCATTTATCGTCCATACTGCGAGCACAGGACCTGTCTTGCTTCGTGTGCCCAGTTTTGGGCCCCCAGCCTAGGTTCTCTCTTAGGGATTGTATAGTGTGGTATGGGATTATGTCATCATTCACGTGGGGTTACTCACTGTGCCATACACCTCCCTTGTTTGGGGTATCTTACCCCTCTCTTCGTCCTCACTGAAAGACGTTAAACTGCGAATTGAATGGGCCTTCCCATCCGAGGCCCAGCCTCAGGCCCCTTGGCCTTTTCGGGCCCCCGACCCAAGTTCCTATTTAGGGTTGTACGGTGTGGTATGGTATTGTGTCATCATTCACATCGGGTTACTCATCGTGCTGTACACCTCCCTCATTAGGGTATCTTACCCCTATGTGTGATTCCAGTACTACGTATGGCTTGATTCCCATCCTCATGGGATACATAGGACCACCCAATCATCTCGTCTTGGGGTCCATCCCCATCTTGGCCCCTTGTCCCGCATTCCCCCAGAGTAAAGAATATATGGTGTGGTATGGGATTATGTTCTCACTCACGTCGGGTGTTGTAACAACCATGCCATTTACCTCCTCCCCTAGAGAGTTTTCCATCCCTGTGTGCTATCCTCGTCTTTTCAAACCAGACACCCTCAAGATGAGCCCCTCGACCCTCTTCATCGATTCAATGATGTACCTAAGGGTACTCTAGTTTAGTGCTTGGAACGTCGGACTTTACGTGGACTTGATTTTGCCCATTTTTCAGGCTTCATGTTCCCCTTCATTTGGGCTTCCATAATCTTTCATACCCTAAGGGACCCCCAAATGGCATGGATTCTAGGCCTAATAGCTCTCCAAACATCACGGGCCAGCATCCTCGAGGGTTTCAAACAACAAATCGATATAAGTCCCATGTTGCGAATATGGTCAGCATCCGACACTCATTTGTTTGTCCCCATTCTAGGCTAACGCGATATGGATGCTGTGTTTTGAACATAGTCAACAATCATCCTCCATCGTCACACCAACCCATTTAAGCCTTGAGTGTTGGTTACATGATTCACTTCATTGTCCACCCCATTATGTCCAAATGGAATTTTGACACTCCTGACACTATCCCCTAGTGCGCATTTGAACGTTAGGAGGACAAAGATGCGGTAAAGGCGTCATTCAAGGCTCCGCACTGACTTCCCTTCTCCATGGTCCGAGCTCTAAGACTATAAACTAAGATATCTTCAAGAACTACATGCTGCTTGATTCTTATCCCTGTAGGATACGTAGGAACACCCATACATCTCATTTTTGGGTCCATCTCAATTGGGTGCTAGTTTTTCCTACCCCTTACCCTCTTACATATATTTTGGCCCCTTGGCCTGAGGTTTCTTTCTCGGAAGCGCATACAGTGTGGTATGAGATTATGTCCTCGTTCACGTCGGGTACATTTTATTGCATTGTGCACATTCCACCTTTCGCCTCGTCTATACTACGTCTATGCTGCATAACATTAAAATGCACGCCTGGTCCCATCACATGACCCTAAACTGTGACATCATCGTCCTGGCTGCACGACAAAAAACGACACTACATTGTGATGTCCTCACTCAAGGGGACACCGTGTTTGGTACCGGTTACATGCCATACCATTTGTCAATTCCTGCATACGGCTTGATTCTTGTGGTGATTCCGGGAATTGTTATCCTAGGTCTGTCGCTTTAGAAAAAACCCATTCACCATAAAGGAAAAATAAGATACATCAAATACCACTTCTTTTGGTGAAAGGTCCACACCCGCACACCCTTTTTATCCCTGGCACTGGTACCTTACTGTGCCATATCTTAGAACTATGTATGGCTTGATTCCCATCCTCATGGGATACATAGAGACACCCGGGCATTTCACTTCGGGTCCAACCCCAGGAATCATAAATCATTTTCCTCCTCATCTCTGCCCCCCTGGCCTGACCCCTTGTGGGGAACCATGTAACTGCAGCTTTTCCCTGAATAAGTTCGGGATGCCCCACGATGACATTGGGAAGAGACAACTCCCTCGCCAGAGAGGTCCTATCTAAAAGAAGTAATGATCCATGATCAGAACAATGCACCCATCTAATGTTCTTCCACCACAATGGAGAAATTTCAAGAGTGTTGGATTCTGTTTGAACAAACCATCACTCCATATTCCACACTTTGCATGCCCCTTATTCAGACCCCATACTCCTTCACATCTAAAGGACCCCTCTAACAGTATGGATACTCGGCCCATGGCTTGCCTACTGTCCTGGAACAATATCCCAGAAGACAAATGGATGAAATTCTGAGTCAGGCCCCGTGTTTCGAACATAGTTAGCGGTCGGCCCTTGTTTGTCATCCCCATTTTAGGCTAATACAATATGGATACTGTGTTTCAAACATAGTCAGCAGTTATCCTTTATTGTCATGCCACCCCTGAAGTGTTCCGAATCTGGGGTATCATGATTTACATTTCCATTATCCTATGTTCAGATTGATTCTAATGCCCCTGGCGTTACCCCGCTCATGCACTAGAGCACACTGGGAAGATGACATGTCAATTATTTTGAGGCCCTCTTACTTAGTCAGACCTCCCTCTTCTCTTCTCGGGAATCCAGATTGGCTGTTCGAATCTCTAAATCCTGGAGCTTGGTTGACGCTCCCACGATCAAATGAAGTAATAGTACAAACATCCATTGTTTCTCACATTGGGTGCGACCCGTGTGAGCTTAGGAATAGATTTCTACTTATTTCAGGATTGTGGTTGAATGAGTTAAAATAAACAAACAAGTAAATAAATTTATCCATACATGCAGTTCAGAATAAGAAGCATTAAGGAGAAATGAGTTTATGAGTTCAGCCAAAACAGGGCCCTTAAGGGTCAACTTCTTGGATAGATAGTTCCAGCGCTGCTACCTTTTGGCTGGTGGCCTCCAGGATTGCTTCCCACCCCCTGAGGACTCTCTCTTCATCAGCGGCTGTAGAGCGCAGTCCACTGACCCTAGCCTGTGCTTTCACCTATTCAGTTTAAAGTGCGGATATTTAGTGACCCACCTCCATTAGTAGCTCTTGGGTGTCTACCAGTTGGGCCCTCAACTGCTCCACAAGTTCAAAATAGTTTGCAATGAATATCTCCTTTTCCTTTACCTTTTCTTCGAGGCATCGAGCCTCTTGTTCTTCCATTATGAACACTTGGGTACTCCCTAACCCCTCCCGACACTGGTCAATGTCGGAGTGTCATCTGCTCTCACACAGCTTCTCGACCATGTAGTTGCGGACCATCGAATGAAGGTGTTGAGAATCCAACCTTCCAACACAAATAAGTCATATACAGGTGTGGAGTGATCCCATCCGCTTTAGCCATTCCGTCTGAGGTTGACCGAGAAAGCACTTAATGCACTTCCACCTTTTGCGTTGCGTCATCCGGCTCTCCTCAGCCACCTCTGAGTCTAAATCATCAATCTCATCGGGGTCTGTAGGCTGATAGATGGGGAAGGCAGCCAACATGCTAGTAGCAGGGTCCTCTTCGAGTGTTCTTCCCAAGGGGTTAGGCTCATCAATGCCTGGGTGATCTTCATCTCTTGCCTCGGCCCCGATAATTTCTTCAACAACTTTCGGCCCTACCCTGACATTGGTACCATTGATGTCCACAGCCCTTTGATCACCAAGTTTCGGGGCCAGCTCGTTTTGAGAAGTGTAGGAAGACACATTTGCAGTTGAATCAATTGCGGATGACCCAGGTTCAGCAGCCTGACGAGCCTCCATGTTTGTGATTACTGCACAAAAAATAAACACCCTAATCAACTAAGCTCTCTGATGGTGAATACTGGTTTTGAAGTAATGAACTTACAAGATCCCAAAGCATCAGCCTCCGTTTTTCTAGTCGCTATAGGAGATGGAATTATGGGGGATCCCTCAGTGCTCGTTAGCTCAATAATGGGCATCGACTCCCCACCTTGTTCTACCGGTGGATCCTCCCCTTCGAATGGAGACCCTTGGTCAGTGCCCATATGCTCCTAAATAGGATAAGGATATATAATTAAGGGATACAAAAATGATGAAGGGAAAAAATAAACAAGGGATGAGATGTACCTCAAACAACTCAGTTATATCTACATTAGAGCCGATGATCTTGCCACTCTCTGGGAGACTCCCTTGGTGGGATTCCCCCCAAGACCCTCCACCTTTAGGATCCTCTTCTTCTTCGCCCCCTCCTTCACCTTCTCCTTCTTCCTCCCCTTATGTCTCAGCACCCTTCAGCTCATTGTCACTATCGTCATCCTCTGATGACATCTTTTATGGGTTATGCTCCTGGATGAGCATAATTGTCACCAAGAAATATGGCTCCTCACACCAACCTCATTGGAATGCATACACATCCATGGCCGTCAGATACACATTCTGACGATGAAAGTTCACCCTGTCGACAACCCGAATGAGTCCAACCTCCAGTATCTGGATTCCATCTCGTACTATCTTTTACCAAAGAGTTTCAGAACCCATTGACTGTCGCAGGATTATCCAGGCTGACCACAGAGTCGGGAAGATTGCGTCATTGGAAGGTTGGAGAAGATACCTTATCTGCTTCCCTAGGAGTTCCCCTGGCGGCTGCATGAGCCCCTCTCCCCCTAGGCGATGAGGGCCCGACCACACCGTGCGACATCCCCACTACTGAAGTCCCGACCTGTGCAGGCCCAGTTTCCCGACATGCTTCTGACCTCTCCCCCCCAACAACACCCTATCTACTCTCTCACCACCCAGGTCCAACATTGGCTACTTTGAGTTTCCAAACTCACTTCCAAAAAATCCCTTCAGGGTATGCTATGGCCCAATTCCTAGCATATTCAGTTGAGAGGCCATCATCAACTCTAGTAGGAGGAAAGGTGATTATGTCACCAGAACCTTGGGGGGTGAACATCAGCTACATTTGGCGAAGAACGTAGGGGTGCCTTTCCTCCCAAACATCTGTGTGCACCTTCTTAGGCATCCATTGAAGGCATTTGAACTACCTGAAGAACCTAGACGATACGTAGGGCTCGCAAAAAATCTTCCCATCAATCCGAGCCACAAGCACCCCATCTCTGATGCTCTAGAAGTATTCCCTTTGCTCTAGTGACCCTTTCCCATTATCTATCATCTGTTCTGTTGGGGGTGGGGAATGGGCTGAAAGTGAAGTTGGCATGATTTCCAATTCTGGTCCTTACTCTCTCCTCATTGATGGTCAATGGCATGACCCCGACGATGTTCAGCAAGGAAGGTCGCAGACCATTACCTGGAGGAGGAATGATGTTTGGGAAGGTATACCCACCACAATGGGCCATGAACCAGCCATAAAAGATCTGTAAGGGGCCACAGATCCTCCTCGGTGACCCTCCTATCAAAATGCGTCCTAGAATTGCATACAGACGAGCCAACACAGGGACTCCCAAATTGAATCTTTGATTGGAGGCCATGATGTCGACCATCACCAGGGTTGCTGGGCGAACCCCCATCCATGCATCCCTCACTGATAGGATCCATCCACTCAGGAATGCATAAAGAAACCTGGCATACCACACGTTTGGGTCCAGAATCTTATTTATGCTGAAGCCCCATGACTAATAGTCCCCAGCCTCTAGGATCCTCCAGTACGATCCTCTCTTGCTCCTCTGTGCTACGGTCGGACACCATCTCCCTCGCCCCGACATCTTGAATTCCAGATCTTTTTGCAGGAACAAGCTAAACCATTTCTTGTAAGTGATGTACTTCAAAAAATACTTGTCCCCCAGCCTCTTCTTAGCCAACTCCAGCCGGTGACATGTCAGCATAGGGGTTCGTGATCCATCTCCCAAGACGTTCTTTGGCGGGAGGAATTCATCGTACTGGTGCCCATACAAAGGGATGCCCCTAATTAAATGAATGTCCCAAAGGCTGATGCCAACTTTCCCATGATGAAGATGAAGGGTATTGGTATTGAGGGACCATCGAGTAAACAACTCTGGCCCAAGCTCAGACTAGTGATAGAAGTGAAATTGTGATGTCCACACCGCCTCGAACAAGCCGATATGCTGTAGTTCAGCCCCAAATTGGTAGCATGTCTGGTGAACCCAATATGCCTAGGCCCACTCACTTGTGAAATTTCCTCCAGACCATACGTCCCAATCCTATATCCAAGCTTTAGTCTTGTCAATAACAATCTGACAGAAGGTTCTTGCGTAAAGGGCCAGATAATTCTCCACGACAGGGTCACTCCCCGATATGGTCCTGGTCTTGGGATTCAGGATGGAAACATCCATGTTTCTGGATTATCTTGTAGGATGGCCATTTTAGGTGATGTTATAATGGGATAGGTCATCCTCGTGGGTCACCCATGACCATGATGTGTCGATCTCAAATCTTGGCACGAGTACCTCCTCTAAGATACCGAAGTCCCATATCGGAAGGTTGGAAGATAGTGCATACTCCTTCTACGCTGGGGTCAACATGTTGAAGATATTATGGATGTTGGATACAACCCTTCAGGCACCATAAACCTGAGGTTTGGAAACCATCTCAGCCCTTCGAGTAGCGGATGCAGCGTCCCTCTTAAAGTCAACCCGATTGGTAGCCATCTCCTGCCGGCAAGGTTCTGAGAAGTCTGTGAGAAAAAAATAGTTTATGGCCCAAAAAATCATCAGTTGGCATGAAAAATCAGAGGATGGCATAGAAAAATCAAATTTTGTGAGGAAAATCCTAGGTTGGCACGTAAAACAATGACTGACCTCGGCGAACTACGCGCAACAGAAGCATTTTTCGCGCAGGTGGAGGAAATTTTTTCGCACGAAAGAGATCATGTCTTATCGCGTGAGAAAATCCATACAGAATGAGGGACCTGCAAAGCCTTTTATAAGCCCATATATTGGTTTTCACGCCCATACGAAAAGAGGATTGTGCGCTCCTGGAAGGTTTTATGCGTCGCCCCAGTTTTAAGCGTGCGCGGGCTCCCAAGGGTATCGTTTCAGTGATTCCCTTGGACTCCGACCTTTGTGGCCCCTCGCTGGTATGATTCCGAGGGGGGAATTTGTAGATGCCAAAAAATGCTCAAGAGATGAAGAAGGTTGGGGCACGACAAAGAAAAGGCATATTTGGAACTGACGACCCATTCCGGGGGGCCCGGAGGGGCAGCATGAAAAAAATTCTCATTTGCGTGAAAAAAATATGTCCCATGCGAAAAACTCTAGGATTCACGAGAGTTTTTCACGCAGGAACATAACTTTTCACATCACCACCCCACACAGTTGAGTTTACATGATGCCGACGCTGGGTGCACAATATTCCGCGCCGGATTGTTTTTCACACGGACCTGCAATCCCAAGCGCCTATAAAAATAAGGGCACCCCTTCGACTTCCGGGCCGAAGAATCTAAACCGTCTCCCCTACGTGAAATTCCTCTCCCACGCATGCAAAAATATGGATCTCTGGTACTGAATTTTTTATGCCAAGTTGCCTAGGGGTCCGCTTTTGCGTGAGACCCCTCGGTCTTGATCCTTGTCCAAATCCCTTCGACTCCCTTCCCCCGTGAGCAATTCCTTCCAATTGCACGTAATACTCTCACCTGCGCACAAACCCTTCTAAATTACACGCCCAGACTGGCCCTTTCGCACTCAAACTCGATTGCACACCCGACATGACCATTTTCGTGCACGCTGCTTAATTGGGTGCCACATTGGCCGATTTCGCGCCGACGTGGTCTTTTTCCCGCAAGCATCTCAATTGCACGCCGGCCCGCCCCTTTTTCGTGCAAAAATCACTTTTGCGCACAAGCCTCCCGCCTTATACTCCCATGATGTCCCTCTTCTAGGCATCATTTTCGGGTGCATCCTGCACCCAAAGCATCTTCGCCACATACTCATTTCCCATGCAACCTCCTAGGTTCGTACGAAGTAACTTCAAGTTCCCCTGGACGATACCACCCATTGCATTGCTTCGCCTCATGCTTCTTTGCATAGGCACACGAACGACTATTGCTTCTTCACATAGCCATGCTAACGAAGACCCCCCGATGGTTTTCTCCATGACACCCCTAGACATGGCGTTGCCTGTCCATTCTATTCACCAAGGAGCAGAGGGTACCAGTTATGCAAGTCCTAGGGGTGCGGAGAAAACCCACCTCATCCAAGCTACAGGACGTTAAACTGCCAAGCACCATCATCCTCAGCACATGACGTTAAACTATGGCCTCACCCCGTGCCTCACATGCAGGGTGCCCCCACCTTGGACATTCTCCATGCCCACTGTTCTCTACAGGGATGAGATCTTCCCTCACAGGGGATGATATCCTCCTTATCAGGGTGGAGTTTGTCCATGGGGAAAGGGAAACCATCCTGGTGTAAGCCCCTAGATTTTCTTGCTGGAGGCAGCATCCCTGCTCCTCCTTTTTTCTTCAGTCCCAAGGACCAGGGGAGAATGGACACCAGACCCCTCCTATATTCAATGAAAAAACCCTCTTCTGCTGGGATTTGTCACCATCAGGATACTAACCATGCGTAAGCCCCTATTTTCTCTTTGGTCCACTAACCATGCATAAGCCCCTATTTACTCTTTAGGCTGCTAACCATGTGTAAGCCCCTGTTTCCTCTTTGGGCTTCTAACTACATGTAAGACCATGTTTCCTCTTTGGGATTCTAACTACATGTAAGACCCATTTCACCTCCCACGGACACACCTTTCGCGATGCGATCATCAGGTCTCTTCTACCTCTTGTTTCTCACACCGAGAATGACTCGCGTAGGCTTAGAGTGAGCACCAAACATGACATCTACTTTGGGCAGCCTAGAGTATAAGACCCACACCACCTGAACTACGAGGTCTTTGATCCTTTCCAAGTTAGGGTACGTAGGAAGCCTTCCTGAGGTTCAAGAACACCACCATAAATTGGTCCCAACCATCTTCACGTTGGTCCACCAAGCCCTCCCATAATCTAAACTATGATGTCTTTGATCTTTGATAAGGAAAGGTACGTAGGAATCCTCCACGAGGTTCAAGACCACCACTCATTGGTCACTCTGATCCCATTCACGTCAGTTCATCAACACCTTGGGTAGCCTAGAGTATAATCCCCACCCCATACCCTGAACTACGAGGTCTTTGATCCTTTCCAAGGCAGGGTACATAGGAAGCCTCCCTGAGGTTCAAGCCCAACATCTGGTCACTCCGACCCCATTCACGTCGGTTCACCCCCATCCCGCATAATGTTAAACTGTGAGCCCCAACCAGCGGTAAGCCATTTTTTCCCTAGTTAGCGGTAAGCCGCTGCACACAAATCCTACCCTGAACTATGTGGTCTTTGATCTTTTCCAAGGCAAGGTATGTTGGAAGCCGCCATGAGGTCCAAGCCCACCATCAACCTGGACCCCAGGTCCTTGGTCACATCGGTTCACCAACTCCTGCCCCATACCTGAACTATATGGACTTTGATCCTTTCCAAGGCAGGGTACGTAGGAAGCCTCCCTAAGGTTCAAGCCCAACAACCAATGGTCCCAGCCACTTCACGACAGTCCACCCCCATCCATCATGACGTTAAACTGTATTCCACTTTTGATTTATTATTCAGTAGTAAGCTTTTGTTACTCCATTCAGTGGTAAGTTGTTGTGATCCTATTCAGCGGTAAGCCATTGACATCCTTATCCAGCGGTAAGCCGTTGAGACTCCATCCAGTGGCAAGTTGTTGTGACCCCATCCAGCGGAAAACCATTGAAATACACAATCGACAGTAAGCCATCGTGAGATGAACTATGCGGACTTTGATTCCCAGCCACAGGGATACATAGGAAGCCTCTTCGAGGCTCAAGCCCATACTATCGTCATCCTCATTGTGGTTCCATCCCATTCACCATCCACTTCATTCAACTGCTCCATCATCCATCCTGATTCTTACCTGGGCCACCACATCCTGGTGGGATCATTCCTCCTCATACAACATTCCCCTCAACAGTAACCGGGAAGTCAACCACATGTTGTCCCCAACATCAGTGTTCCCTCCGGGGGTCGCACCCATCTGATCCACTCTTTTCAGTGTTCAAATCAGTCTGATCCGTCTCTGATGGATGTTAAACTTGCGAAATACACTATGTTAAGCACGGTACGCTGAGGAAAACCTCAGATACATGACCATGGAATATGATTCCCCGCGTTTGATTTGGGATGCCTTGGGCTTCCGCGCCCTCGAGAAGCCCTATAATAAGGGACAGAAGATAGATGCGCCAGTGCACCAGTGGCCAGACACACCAGTGATGCCCAACGTGACTACTCCCCTGACCGAAGGTTGCTTCCCTAACTGGACCCCTTGTAATGTCCCAATAGAAGCAGTGTAATTAACTGGTGTCTATGAATATATGGCACTAGGAAGAGTTTCATGAACAATGTATTAAATCTATAAGGGAGACTCGGACTAGTTAACAAGTTCCGAGGAGGAATCCATGAAAGGAAGAGCTGACATCCCATCATCCCATTTCGATCAAGGAGAAAACCTCCCTAAATAAGCGATAGATGTCACCCGCCTTTGGAAAGCAGGAATGCGGGGCAACAGACAGCGCCACCATCCCCCAAAAAGATACGGACACACGCACCTCAACAAAAGCATCAGAAACAACCATATTTTAACAAATAGTTTTCAACAAACACATATGGTAGTGTCCTAGTAGATTCTTATCATATAAAATTTGATATTATATCTATTAGACAATATAGTTTTCATATGGTTATTTGTTGCACTTCTATTTGAAAAATATATCTTAGAAGGACTAATATTGGATTATTTCCAATATATATAAAAATAATAATTGATATTTCTTTTACTACCATAATTAAATTCATTTATATAATGAAGTTCTAGTTACGGATAACCTTTACTCCATATAAATGATCAATGATTACTTAGATAAGATGTTACCCAACAATACAACTCAAATATTCCTTGATCTTTAGTAAGTGTACTCATTTACTTCACTGTGAGTTTCTAAAATTTATTAAAGTAATATCATAAATTATTTTACTTTAGCTTTAGAATGGTTTATATGGAAATTTTGAACCAAATCTAAAAGGTTTTGTGACGTACCTTTATTTAAAGAGGTTTCATTATCTAAAACATGATAAGTAGTTTGTTTGTATATTCAGTATCTTATCTTAACAGAAACTAAAACACTATAATGGGTATAAATAGGTCAAATAATTTTAGTATTATTTGAAAGCTAATTATCTTGTCACAATTAGGTAAGATTATTATATTTTATATTCATCATTCATTGTAATGGATATTTGTGATTCAATAGTTAATAAATCGTTAGTTTAGTATTGAAGTACCATAAAAAATATTTATTCCAAAATGAAATAATGTCCCATTATGTTGATCCATACACCTAGATAAATGTTTTTGTAAGACTTATTACAAAAATGAATCAATCCATTTGGAAATTAGAAATAGCGATCTCCCCTTGGATGACATATGAATCGCCCATTCTTAGATTCTTTTGAGTTCACCATACAACCTTTATATTCTTTCTCATTTCTTGTATTTAAAAAAATGTATCTTGTAATAATATAATATTTAATACACAAGAGTAGAATATAAACTTTATTAATGTACCTAAAGTGGATGAAACTACTTGCTTCTTAAATTCATTACAATGTCTTTTCCAGTGTTCATTATTTCCATATAAGAAGAAAATAGTCTCCTTTTCAATATTATACCATTAAATCTTATTTCTATTTAAAGGATTACATAAAGGATATTTTATCTTTAGATTATCCATGAGATATTCAAACTTATTTTTGAAGATTTTCACCATAAGGGGTGGAGAAATAGGTTTCAACAAATCCTTATCTGCTCGTTGAAGTATGGATACAAGTATCTTGAGTGACTTATCGATATTGTTTATCTGAGTTTGGAGAAATAAGAATAATATTGGTGGTAAGGATAATAAGATAATATTAATGGATGATTTCATATCCAAGTTGAATCCTAATTTCATTAACCAATCAATATTCCCCAGCATTTTGAAAGCATGATCAATAGCTACATTTCCTTCTTCCAGTTTACATTGATATAGTGCATTGATAATATTAATTATTTAAAGTATTTCCTTATCTTTATCAAGATAAAGAATATGATATATTGTGCTGTAAGAATCCATGTCTTTATGTTGTATCATCAAATCTCTATATATAGTTGATAATATAATTTAATAAAAACAAGAAGCATCCTCAATATATCTCTGGTAGGCATCCTTTTCACCTTCACTCACTATCTGAGGTGGAAGGATAGGAGTAGGGGATTCCAATACATAATAAAAACTTTTTGATAATAATGATTCGTATAAATTATTGTACCATATCAACAAATTTTTATTTTTTATGATATACCCTGAGTTAACAAATGATCATACTATTTTTGTGGGTTTTCAATCCTTTTTTTATAATATTTGAAACAAGTGATTAGTATTTGATTACAAATTATGTGATAAATAATAATAATAATTTTTATAAATTCTACCACTATTTTATCAAGTCCCAACATCCCTCACCATTGAACTTAGAATTTATAGTTGATAGGACATTCTAGTGGTAAGGATCCAAATTTCCCTTTACTTGAACCCAATGAGGGTTGGTCAACCTATTTTAAAGTATTTAGTAAGGAAGTTATTTTCCAACTGTGGGCTTGAAGCTCCTTTATTTGGATACTAAAAGATGTGTACTATCGATCTAATGTTGTGTATCTCACTTTCCATGTACTTAGGTTATATGTATGGGGATTTAACGCATATTCTAAATAGACTACACAACATGTACATTCTAGGTACTCATCATGTATTCTGGTTACTGTGTATCCATACAACCCACAGAAGGACTCAACATGTTTTTTAGTGATGGGAAATAATGAACCACATGACATGTAAAAGTCAGAAAAACACTATGTATGTCATTATTAATATAGTCTGTTAGTCTCATGTGGTTTTACCTTGTTTATGACCTCATGGGATGTACAAATTTCATTGATAAACCTTGTCAACTATACGAAGTGTACACCAGCTACACATTGTGTAATCTGAAATGTTGTGTGCCATGTTGGCCTAGTCAACACACTATGTGGAAAAAATACACCCCATGTAATTACTACATGGCATGTCAGGTATCCAACGAGACATCAAGTGTAGTGTACTTGAGTACATGACATGTACTCTAGCTACATTGCATTTAATTCCTTGCTATCTATCCAAATTATTCAACACTTCCCAATGGAATCTCCAATCACTATTCATATATTTTTGGACTTAATAAATTTTTAATCCTGAATGATGAAATTAAAATTTTTAAGGAATGTTAATTTAAACAACCAAATTAAATAATGAATATTATAAAAATGAAATATTAAAACCCTAATGCATATATTGATCCAAATTAAAATAAATAATTATAAATTTAAAATGTTACCCTCTTTTGATATCACTTAAAGGTTATGGTGCAACTGAAGCACCTTTGGTGGGAATTATAATTAAAATTTATTTTAATTTAGAGTTTTCGGAAACTCAATAAAGGATATTTCATGTTAAATTTATAATTATTTTATTTAATATTAGAAGAAATTATTACTGCATCTTAGAATTATTTCTTTGATAAAATAATTGATCTGTTTGAAATAATTTCATATTACCTTTTTTGTGCTATAAGGATTCAAATGTAGAATCCCTCTAGCAATTATCCACATGTGCTCTTTTGATCTTCGTGCGAAGCCATTTCATTTCCAGGTTCTAGTGTGGTGAATTAATTATCTTTCTTTGTTATTATTGTTCACTCCAAGATCCTTTAGGCTTAAAGGAGTTCTTATCATCCTTGAGAGAAAGAGAGGAGGAATTTGAGAGAGGGAGAGATAAGTCCATTGTATGAAACAATTCTCTATTATCAACTTTTGATTAACCCTATGCAATAGACATAACCATATATTTATAGAGCTAGGGTTTAAGCTAAAATATTATATAGTTGCGTAAAAAATTAAACAATATAATAATATTTATTAAACCCCATTCCAAATAATAATAACAATATTTTTATTATTATTTTATGGTGCACACAAAATTTTTCAATGGAAAATATTATTTTACCAGCTTGTAAATTAATATTTATCATTAGATGTTGTCTTGGTCTATTTAAACTCCTATAAATTTATTGAATACCTAAATAAATATATTTATTTGTAAATAAATATTTTATCAACAATCCAATGGATACATATTTATTATAATATTCGATAAATATAATAAATATTTTAATCACAATCCAATGAATACATATTTATTATAAATTCACATAATCAAATAAATTATTTCATAATAAATAAATAATTATTTATTACCTTGATAATATTAGTGATCAATAAAACATGAATAAATTTTTTATCAATCTTTATAATAAAATTTATTCCATCAATTAAATTAAAACAAAATTTAACCAAGATCAACGAAAACACTTAATCATTGACACTCTAGGCTTCTTTCTTGTTGGAATTAGGTGAGTTTGCCTAAAGCCTAAGATTACTGTCTAGTAATGGGCTATGACCCCAAAAGAAAATAATTTAATGTCGCAATGAAGTACAACACTTATAAATACTCACTATATAACATAATCCCTTTATGAAAATATCTAATATTGTAGGTTTCATATACGAGTCACAAACCTATATGCTCGATACATCATTCTTTGACTACCTGAAAAAAAAATGATGTTACACCATGAACATAGAATTTAATGTCATGGTTATATTTTAAAAAAAGGGTTGAGATATCAACTTCCATAAATATAGAGGGTATAAATACTTACTTGACTTATCCATTATTAGCATGTCAATCAAGTTGAACCCAACATACCCTACCTCACCACGACCATATGGTGTCATGATTTTCATCCGCAAATCTAAGTGCATGATTCATGACATGCATTAATGATAATATTAAAGTCTAAGAACCATTTCACATTCTCACAGATAAGAAATATCTAATGACACCAAAACATACAAAATTCCTACTGGTGTGTATGTTCTCATAATCTCCCATCTTGGAGATTACTAAGTGAAAATCTTAAGATTACTCTCACCTAAAATTCTGCATACTATGTGTTTTATCATATTAAGTTATCCAACCATAGAATTATTTTTAAGAATATATTCATATCACTTCAAGGTTCTCATCATATAGGGGAACAACTATGACCTTACCAATGTGATAAATACTCTATGACATTATCACATCAATGTTATAAAGAATAACAATAAATTTATTATAAGATATTTATATTAATATTAACTTCTGTGAATATAAATGTAATACAAAGTACAAATAAGTTGATTCTAGAGAACTAACTCCACCATGAAAGTCCTCTAACTATAGAGTGATACCACCATCATCAAGCTCTAGTGGGGAGAAATTCCTCTATAGTAGTTAGTGCTCCCTTGGATGTGGAGCATAATAAAGAGGAGAGAACCTCTACTCTATGATTCTTATGATGTTTTGTGTGGTTATGGGAATTAGAAATGGACCTTTTGAAGCTATAGGTTGACTTATCATTATTATATGGTTGTGGAGATGTATATAACCTTTATATATTCTCTTGGGATTATTTTTATAATATCTGATGTTGTGCTTGTTTCCCTCTTTCTTATGGGTAAAGTTGACTTTTTCTATTTTTGTTTCTCCCTTTTTGGTTTTCAAGGCATTCTACTGGGTTTGTAAATAATCACCCCTGTATGAAATTCAACCACATGTGTTGTGTCTTACAAAGATTTTAGTAAGATCCAAATGACCTTTGGGGACTTGGTATTAGTAGAGAAAAGTAGTTCTTGGTGCTAACTGTGTTCGGTGGTTAGACTTGGAGATTTTGAGTTGAGCCCTCTTCAATTTCCCCTCTTTCCAGTTTTTGTTAGGTTAGGACCTCATCTATGGTTAACAATGTTTCCCCCCTTTTTATATCATTTGTATTACATTGTTTTATTTTTATTTTTTTCCTAAAGGTTGTCACATAAACATTTTACACTCTAGATATTCCAGTCTTTTATTATATCTTTCCAATGTTTCATAGAGATGGTTGTGTGTGTACGTATATGTATGTAGGATAAGGCCTACCATTTAATTGTTATTCCTTCTCGATGCTTGTAACCACCCCCTAGACTATTGGAGGTGGGTTTGGGGTGATACACTTAGCTTACCATTATCCAGGTGGGCCCTAGTGGGTCAGGTCATGACACTAAACATTAAAAAACTCAGAATATAGATCGTGCATCTACAAATCATGTTCCCAAGTTCTCTTCTATATGCCATCTTTCCACCACAATTCAAAAACCATGGGTATAAAAATCTCACACAATGCCTTCTCTTGGTAGTCCTAGGTTTCCATAGGCCACTCCTCTAAGGCCTCACCACTGCTAATGTCAATCTTTCCTCATTCAATGACATGATAGTCATCATGAAGATAATATTGAAGCTATGACACATGGAATATATCATGTACCTAACTCATCTTCAGGGGAAGTGATAACCAATATTCAATGGTTCTAACACAATAAAATACCCTTAAATCCCCATCAAACTAGGTAGAAAGATTACTCCCACATCTAAACCTTCACCGCCCATGATAAGGAGTCAACTTTAGGAACACGTGATCTTAAAAATAACACTCCATATGTCTCCTCCTATGACCAAAATAGGAATTTTGATGATATGACATTTACTTTATCCTCTCAGAAATCACCATAACCATTTCTTTCATGATCTGCACTAGTTTTGGCCCAATAATAGTGGACCTTTTAATCCTAGTCTGGCACAATGGAGAATATAAAGTTCATCTATACATAGAACCAAATGATTCCATTATTGTCACTCTATTTTTTCACATTAGGGTGAGTAACTTCAAAGTAAATTATCCCAATAAATAAAGGGGTGAATATCACCAAGGAAAATCAAGGAGTTCACCTAGGTCAACCTACGTGCACCCAACGTACATGTCAATAGGATCATGCAAGCCTGGATTACAAGGTCCAAAAGGAACAACCACACTTACGTGAGGCACCTGCACAAGGAACTTGTGTAGTGTATCTATGTGGATGAATTATTTCACCCAGGGTCCTTAGATTACCTATAAAAGGACCCTATGGATCCTCGTTTCACACAACTATATGTTTAGAAGAAGCCTTGAATCTATGCTCTCCCAAGTCCTTTGCCCAAACACTCAAAACCAACTAGGTATCTCTCTAAAACCCAACAGATGAGGGAATTATGAGATATGATGAGATTAAGGTTTCTCCAAGTTGTTAAACACAAGACACCTTCATGAGGATCCATTACCACCCTAATTGACAAGTACTAGCATGAAGGTCACCTCTATAATTTGGGACTTGCATGAGACCCTTCTAGAGACACATGTGGAAACTCTTGGAGCCTAGAGCAAGGCCTCACTTAAGTGTTGTTTCCCAGGTTTTCTATTGTAGAGAGTCACTTCTAAGCTCATGTAAGACCACCCTATGTAAATAACTTCTAGTCCACCCAATCCTAACTTATGTGAGACCCCTCCAGTTCACCCTGACCTTCCCAGTGTGAGACCTCTTCAGTATTCCCAGGCTTACCCGGCATGATACCTCTTCAGTCCGCCTAGGCCTACCCTGCATGAGACAACTTTGAGCCCTTTTCATTCCACTAGTGGTAGGGAACTTCCTCCCTTGGGACTCCCATATGAGGGATAAAAAATTAAATCCTCCATAGAAGCCTCCAAACTTCCACAAACGTGGTGAAATATACACCAGTGTGTTTCCCATTCAGTTGTGAATTCATTCAGTAAGAGTTGTACTACACTTGTACTACCTAATGGGTAGGGTCCTCAGGGTGTGTAAAGTTATGAATCACTTCAGTAAAGAGTAACCCAAACTTGGGGGTAGTTCCAAGGACCTCTTTGTTCATATGATGAGGGATAATTCCATGTCCTCCCCTTGTTTTCTCCTAGACATTATTTCCACACAACGTTAAACTACATGGTTTGATCCACATCACATGAACTACATGGGTTTTGATTCCTTTGATAATGATACATAGGAATCCCATATCATTGGATCGATATTGAAATCAAAACAACTCCTATTTCTCTAGATGGAGATAAATTCCAGAGTACCCTACTATGTAGCTTAAAACTAGAATTATAATAATAAATGACCAAATAATCTATAATATGCATAAAAAAGGGTACCATCGATGGAGAACCTTGGATAAATAAATATGTCGCCATTGATGAAGAAATAAAAAAATATATAGATGATTCTAAAGTTCATGCATGCTAATAATTGATTGTTAACTTAAGGAAGACCCATGTTACACTTGGGATTTAATAAAGGATTTGTGAACATGTATTAAATCTTTAAGAGGGTCCAAGAGTAGGAAATAATTCCCCTCAAAAGGGTGTGATGAGACCGAACTCCCATCCTCTTGACCAATGTGAGTCCCTAAGCAACATTGGAGTCATTTCCCAATGACCACCTTCCTTTGGAAAGAAATTTTGTGAAACATCTTGAATAAGGGAACCATTGGGTTTTTTCGATTACACTAACAAGACCCATTGGAAACTGTATAGAAAGGATGTGGAAATATATTTATGATGTGAATTTTGTGCCACCACCACAAAAAAATTCCAGTCCAACCCCAAATGGTATTTGGGAAGGAAATAAATTGTGAAATCATCATGAATCCTTAACCAAGATGACAGATTCTCCCACATGTTAGGCCCCTTTCACATAGAAGATAAAAGAGGACCAAGCATGAATCCAAAATATTTAGTTATTAATGTGTTAATTTATTGATATTATACTTTTATGGGTTGTTATTGTTTGTGTTTTTCATATATATTTCAATATTTTTCATCTGGAACTCCCTTAAATCAAAATGGGGCCGTACTAGTTCTAGTAGACATATGCTTTCACTATTGAAAAGGCTGGGTCCCCATCTAAGAAAAAGAAACCGTTTCCAACCCAGTGTATTCAACACTAGGTTTAAAATTAATTTGTTTGAGAGTACCACCTAAATAGTACCATTCCAACCCTAGAGGCTACTCAATAAGAACTCCATCTCATGAATCACCACCATCCATCTACTCAACGATGGATATTGTATCAAAATGAGAAACCATATATTTGTACCTCAAACCATTTTGGAAGCCTATCCCCAGAAAATAGAAATAATATCCTCCCATATCTTAGGGATGTAGATCAATAGGTCACTGATGGCCTCATCTAGATAATACATGGGTCCCTCTAAAGGGATCCTACAAGTAGTCACCACATCGAAAAATGAAAAACCCTCATCATGATGAGGGTGTTGTCCTCAGAATTCCAGTTTAGGTCACTCATACTCAAGCATGAAATATGGACCATCGAGGGAAACAACCCAATAATAGGGAGTCGAGTTTCACCTTTATTCCATTCAAAGAATTTCACAAGTCAAATTCAACAGAAAACTGTGAGCAGACACAAACACATTCCTACACCAGCCAATCCTTCCAACATATTTAAACAACAACCATAAATCCCTATAGTCAAATTTAGTGGAAAACTACATGAAGACTCACACACATGACCAAATCTATAAAACCTACAATTCTAAACTAGTAGAATTAAAAGAAATCATATAGAATATCCTGGAAGAAAATAGGGGGCATACCCATATCTCTGCCCCTGGATCTGAGTACTGTCAGTATATACTGATAGGAAATAGAGGATATGAGTAGAAACACAACCCTGATCCAGCCATAAAATAGGAATATATCCCCATTCCATCCACTGATGTTACCCAACACATCCTGACAATGGTGAAATGGTAGATGGAAATTCCTGCCCACATTTTACAAAAAATTTAGGATATAATTAACTATAGTGATAGTGGTAGAGGGGTGGACACACAAATATGTACCCATAATTTGGGTAACTAATAAATGTAGAATGAGGGTCATTGTGGATTAGATACGCACATCTATTCCTGACCAAGATGGTTATGGGAAAAAATTTCCTATGATATATGGACAATCAGATTGAGACTATACTCCCATTCCAACTGGAAGCCATCAGTCTATCCTGTTGACTATTTTAGGGCAGACACAAACCCCTACCAAAATTCCATAAACCTGCGAAAAAATTACCATATTGACATGATATCTAATAAAATAAGTTTATGTATATGAAAAATGATATTCCCAGCAAGCAGATATGGTTTCCTGCAAGAAGACATCTAAAAATAAGCCTCACCAAAAGTGATTAGAAAATGAAGATCCGATTTATGATCCTTCTCTGCTTAATGATGGAGTCCTTGATGCCCTAAGATGTTTATCTATAGTGGCTCAAGATCCTACTATTTCATTAAAAAATTATGGAAATTGTAGCAGAAGTTCTAGAGGACCTCCCCAGACATCTTACCATGAAGTCTTTCTTTATGTCCAGAATATGATCGATCTAAAGAGCCCATTTCTTAATGAGTGCCCTGATATTCTTCTACATAGCCAGGATATCAAATAGGAAGGAGGTCATCCACTTTCTATCATCTTCCTTAAAATTCCTCCATAGAGTATAATCTATAGGAATTATCCCTACAGTCGAACATCAATCCATGATGCTAGTAATCCCCATAAAATCATTCATTGCGAAGGTGCTCCTCACAATGACACTTCACTTCATTAAGGATGTCCTCTGCTTGATGATTTATTTATGATAAATTTCTCCTATTACAAGGAACTTGGGAGAATGAGGCCATTCATGAATAATTACTATTCATTTACAAGTTAAATCCTTTCTCAACCAGAATATAGCATAAGGAAATGGTCATTCTCTAAAATATCCTGGGATCACCTTCCTTCCAATATGATAGAGGAAGTCCTTACCAATCATACTGTTTACAATAAACTAGTAGGAAAAAATCCATTTTTTAGATAGGGTTTAGGAGCCTCTATCAAAATATGGAGAATAAATGTTGTACATGAGGAGATAGTTGGATAAAGACGACACACCAGTCATATTCTGGCCTTTACCTACTCCCCAATACAACATTCTAGAGGAATTGCTGGAAGATTGTGTGCATGAAATCCACCTAAATATTTGGAACTATCTTCATCACTTAAAAGAAAAATTATTTCATTATGATGAATACACAAGCCACATTAATTTAATAGAATGCATACAACCTAAAATCGACTTGGAGGCCCTCCATGCCACAAAACACTAGAAATTTGGAAACAAAAAGGATCCCTTCAGTGTGCATGTCTCAATGTGTAAAAATAATTATGCTAGTTGATAAAATAATATCCATCTAGTGTTAATATTATATTATGGGGTGAGCATAGAGATTTGTATTTCACCTCACTCCCCAATCTACAAAGCCCATGAAAAGTCACATCGTGCAGTTCCATAGCCTCAGGATGGATTTAAAAAATAAACTCTATTTGAAATAGATATCATGATCATAAATAAATAGCCCTGAAAACCTATTGAAGATGTTATACCAGAAGAGATAAATCCATCCAAAAAATCATGTGTCAAGCATAAAAAATATTGATCAAGCCTCCCTCCTAAGGGTGGATAATCGTTATGAATAACTACTATATTTGGAAGAAAGTGGCTCAGGAGAAAACCATAAAATGAACCTGACCCATGTTTGAAAATAGATATGTAAAATCAAGAAAGAAGCCACAATTGTATCATCCATGACAATCTAGGAGCAACCCCAACCCACAGGTCTGGGGGATTTTTCAACACAACCTTCGAAGTTAGAAAAACAGGATCAAAAGGTTATAGAAAGAGAACAAGAATAACCCAAGTCTATAGGGTTGGGTTTTTTTTACCTCAAAAAACTCCTCCTCAATGGAAGATAGTCTTATCCCAATTAGGGGGAGTTCCAAAGAATGAATCTTCTTTGTTATCTATATCCGAAGACCTAGTGTCCTCACTTGGAACACACATGAAAGAATTATCCTGAGATTTTTTTCGGGTCACCATTCATCAAATGGTTCTAAAAGGATTAGTTAAGGGGGTGATGAGGTATCATGGTGGGGAAAAAATGCAATCTCTCAAAGAGACTGAAAAAATCCCTGCAATACATTACACACCTGTGAACGTTTTTAACACCACCCATGCAGACGCTAAAAAACATAAGGATGATATAGAAGAGTAAGAGGAGGAAGATTCAGTTCATGATACGATCCAAACAAAAACGATTGAAGGAGGTGTTTGTTCTAGAATTAGATGCTTTCTATGAATTTGAGGATTCACTTAACCACTCCATTACTACCTACTAAGTGAGAACCTACCAAAGAAAAGGGTCAAGATAAGTTCATACCTCACCCAAATCTAGAAGAGGTTGATCTAATCACCCTTGATAAAAGGTTGGATTAGCAAGAGGAAGAGATAAAGTAGTTGAGAAAACTCAATGCAACATTACTCTAAGGAAACATACATACCAGATATATTCTA
Source organism: Viscum album (assembly GCA_963277665.1). Classification (NCBI taxonomy): domain Eukaryota; kingdom Viridiplantae; phylum Streptophyta; class Magnoliopsida; order Santalales; family Viscaceae; genus Viscum; species Viscum album. Next base: position 20,554,958 of record OY728125.1, read on the forward strand.
AAAACGGAGCCTCATCCAATTCTCCCAACTATCGTACCTCAACCAAGAGTGTTCATCCCAACATCTGAAATAGAACAAGAACAGAAGATCAATATTTAGGACCGATAACCAATATATTTTGACCCAAAAATAATGAGATATCATGAGTTCCCTCTATTGGGAACATATCCTGGGCTAGGTCAAGTACATCCTCATAGACCATCCTCTGCAGGCTACCCATCACTGGTACAAATAGAGTTTCCACAAATGGATATACCTATTACCACCACTACTCAAGCTCACATTAAACCGGATATAACTCAAGGTATTATTAATAATATTGAGTCAATGATATCTTGATTAGAAGAAATGGAAGAACAACATCCACTAGTGCAGCCGTAAAGGAAGCCTTACCCTGAATGGGTTGATCTGACCCCTCCCCCACCAATTTTGGGAACCCTATATTTCTAATTTTTAATACCTTGAGGGACCCAGAGTATAATTTCTTACATTTTGTGTCCCAATATGATCCCATGATGGGGAACCCTATACAAGAAGAAGTGGTGAAACTCATATGCTTCTTACAAGCACTACAGGGTCCATCCTTCATATGGTATACCCGTTTTCCAGCTCAATCAATCACATGATGGAAAGATCTCCTTCGGCAGTTTCTCTTTAAATTATACTAAATAATAAATAAGACAACAATAATCAACCTATCAAACTGAAAATAGAGGGATAATGATAGGATCTCATATTTCATTTCTTGATAGAAGTGGTTGACCCACTCCCTTAACCTACAACTTCTTCAAGAATATTTTTTCTATCTCTATAGAAAATATCCATGACAAGTTTTTCATACCACTCATCCCTATGAAATATACAAAAGTGTTTCAAAATATTGTTACAATTTACCAAAAATTTGAATATTCCATCTTGAAAACCAAGAACATGTCCTGAGTAATTCCATGAGCTCAGGGGAAGAGAATAGGAAAAGAAGAGGTTACTACTTTCACGCTTAATCCAGCCCATGCACTAGATCCATCTTCAAAGCCTGCACCGTATCATGTGGAACCCCCTCATGAGCATCAAAAACAATTCCCACCTCATCAGGATGAGCTAAAGGAGTAGAGAAGAAACTAGTTTTAGTATTTGAAAAATAAATTTTATTCATTCCAAGATAACCAAGTCCCTGGATACTTCATCGCGGTATTGGAAAACAACTTGCTCAAGTTTCCAAATCTCAAGAGGCCAGATTAGGATGGTCTCAAAGATCTCCCAAAATATTTCAACTTTCATTGAAAATTGGGAAAAAATAGCTTTGAATGGTTTTTTAAAAATACATTTTTCAAAAAATGGTTGACTCTGGGAAGGTGAATTTGGTAAAACCACCCACACAGATAGCATGTGTTTCAGCCACCGATCCCGAGGAGGAGGTTAAATTGAAGGAAGTTACTAACAAATGTATGAACAATTTTAGTGATTTAATGGTTATAAAGAGAATCAATTAGACTCATTATATCCTTGAAGAACATTTGACATATCTAACTATTCCCCCAACTACATTTTTATGGCACAACTGACTCCATCAGTGCTTCAAAGTCCAATCTTCAAAAAAACAACATAGATAGAAGGGATACAAATAAACATAGGAAGATGGACCTATACCAAGGACAAAATTACCTTTGACTCTATTTTACTTTATTACTTCAGTCCATAAATCATAGGAACTACCACACCAAATGGTACCATAGGAGTTGACCCTCCGGAATGAGTCCTCATGAGATGAGGAATTAATATTTAGTTCCATTAATGTCATTAACTTAATGGATCCACTATCTGATGATGAGTGTGACTATAAACCCAAGTTACCTACATCTAATTATGGTATTAGGGGAAGAGTCCATAGGGGCCGAGGATATAGGGGAAGGTGAGATTGTGACAAAAATTAATACTCCGACCATGCCCATGTTCAGATTGTCTATGCTTCTAAAACTCATGGGAGAGCCCTCCAGCTGGACTAGAATAAGTAGGAAAGTTCCCCCACATATTTCAGGAATTTCCCTGACCCAATAGTTCTAGAATATCGAATAGAGCGGATGATATTATCAAATCAACCTTGGTGCACAAGAAAACCGGGTTGACCTAACCCACCAAGGATAAAAAAACCTTCAACTCCTGTTCTGAGGACTGATCTACCCATGCCAAATAATTTGGTTCCTAAAGATACTATATAAGAGAATCCTCATACTAGGAAGTGAAATCTTTTAGATCGTATATGTGAAGTCATAAATCAATTGGCACCTGTTCCTGTCAATTTTTTGATCTTGGATACTCTCATTTTATAAATAGTCCTTCAGAAAGCACACATAGAAGCTTTGTTGGGCCCTTTGGAGTTTGAAGCTGAGGTTATCACTGCTGAAATATATTGGGAAGATATCAATCAAATAGAATCCCACATGATCATCTCTTTTAGAGATAAAGGAAAATATTCCATTATATAAGGAAACATAAAACCCTTTTATATATTTTTCATGATAAATGATGTTGATATCTGATAGAATTTCATTGACGAAGGCTTAGGATTCAAAATCATTCTTTTCTGAACACTTTGTTAACTAGGCTACATAGAGGCCCACTTAACCCCTTCCATTTTAATGATACAAGGTTGGGAAAAGAGTGGGAAAAATAATCTCAGTAGGATAAATACCAGAACTTAGTTTGGAGACCTTGTATTTGACTCCTAATTTTGGGGTTTTTTGGAAAGACACAACCTTCAATGTTCTGCTAGGAAGGCCTTGGTTTCATCAATATGTGGCAGCACCCACATAATACCACCAATGAATCAAATATTGAATTAATTATAATATTGGGATGTTACAGGATGATAAAGCCCCATTTTAATCATGAGAATCACAATACATTGATGTTAGATTCTACTAGAGTGAAGTGAAACAACCCATGACTAATGGTTTTGCTCAAGTCACTACCCCAAATGGTCTAGGAATGACCCCGTCTAATACCTTCCAATAGGTTAGTGAATAATACATGCTCCCAATCCATCATATCAAAGGCATCATGCTAAATTCAGGAACATATTTATAAAGAGTCATGATATTAGCTGTGACAACTAATATATCAACCCTGGCCTTTTACACATATTATTACATGATTTTTTTGAAGGAAGGATAATATTAATGATGAATATCAGCAGCAGTACATGAGTAGATCCAAGAAGGGAAGTTGTCCAGCCATAGTTGGTTCACATCGAAGGGGCCTGAGGCCGCCAGCTGATAGGCCGCATTGTTTCCTTCCCTTTTGGTAAAGGAGAAGGTGAAGTAAGAGAAGATTTGGCACAACGAGCGGATTCTCCTGACGATGAAGCCAAAGGCCTGAAGACCGGCGTCATTGTGGTCAATGGCATTGATAACAGAAAGGTAGTCTGACTCGAGGATGATATCATCCCATCCATGTTCCACAGCGAGCATCATCCTTGCATGAATGTCATAGGCCTCAACAACTACAGGTTCCCAGAAGGCATGATGTGGTTCATATTTTGCTGCAATGATCTATCCCAGATGATTTCAATGAAGGAGGCTGAGAGCAACATGCCCATCCTGGGGGAGAGAAGAGTCCACATTGAGCTTAAGATTCCCTTCCTTTGGGGGGTTCCAATGAGGGGGACAGGAGGGGGTAACGCCTGTCAAAAGGTGTCCTTTGCGGTCCTTCCGACCCTTGATCCATGTAGTGGCTCGTTCAATCCAGAACTCTGGGGGCTGATGAACATGGTGGAATAATTAAACATCATGAAAAAATATTTTATTTAATCTCTATAATGAGATCCTAAATTCCATTAAGATCCTATAAATTCATAGGATAACCAAGGGAATACATGAACAAAAGGGATGAGCTAAAAACCCCAATAAGGAAATAAGCATAGGAATAGAACATTTCAAATGGGTTAGAAAGAATAAAATGATGACATAAAATGCATGAAACATGAATAAAAATAAGTAATAATAACATTTATAACATGGTAACATATAATCATGGCATCATAGGAATTTGGAAACAACCTATAACATGATATAAAATTGAGTTAAGGATAACGACCATGACATGGTGGACACAGTTCCATAAAGGAATCAGGTTTACTCCCTATCCAAACATGATGTCTCCTGAGGCTAAACATTAACCAATAAAATGGATCTATATATGGTCACTCCCATCATAACATTCTCATGAATATGTGTGCCACATGAAGAATAAACATAAGGGTTACCCATGGAAGGAAATGGACATCATAATCATGTCACAAGGTATAGAAAAGGAGCATATCATAAATGTTTCCATGAAATAATGGATTCAAAAAATGCATAAACATAAATAAGAGAAAATAGGAATATATCATGATAATTTATTTCCAATTTAAGTGGAAACATGTAAAAGTATTTTTTAATAAACTTTAGAAATGAAATATCTTAGTGCCGTTTATGGAAAATATTAAAGAGAATTTAAAGAGGAAAAGGCATATTTGTTTTCATAAAACTATAAATGAAAAAGGTTGTTTTTAATGATAAAATTATGGATTGTGGAAAAAAATAATGGTGACTTAAAAAATATTTTTGAGTGCACTTGGAAGAAGTTAAGAAATCAAGAAGTTCCCTTGAAATCGAGCTTTCTTATCGAGAATAATTGAAAATGAAACCTTTCTAAAATGATGTATTGCCCCCATAAAAGTGGGATGATATGATCTGAATACATGATTTTAGATCATATAGATATAAATTTTAAGAATTATACAAAAATAAATAAGCATTACATTGGGTTAAATAGAGATAAGGAGTAACCCGAAAGAAAAAAAATGGAGGTTTGGGTAGAATTCCTTACCTTATGTCCAAAACGGTTCTTCACTTGATCTTAATTTACTGAATAATAAAATTAGGTTCATTAATTAATAATTAAAAACATTTTATAAATGTAATTTATTTATTATAATTTTATTACGTTCATTTATGACCTTTTTGATGAGCTATAGTGTTCAATTTCATTGTTCGGGAGTACTCATTTTCTTAGTTTTTATAATCGGTTCACTTGTATAAGAGTATGAATGTTCATTTAAAATGGGAATAGAAATCTAGTATTGATGTTATAAGTTATTTTTTAACATCTATATGGTTAAATGATCATATGATTCATTTGGTAATTTTGGGTGAGGATGAATCATTATATAAGATGTTGGTGATAATCTTTTTCATTATTTTGGGTGGTTTTTTCTCACAATGAACTTTTTTTGTTTTATTATTTAAAATATTGTGTATATAATGATTATAGAAAATTACATAGGTAGTAATACTCATAAAATAAGTTTTTGTAACCATAAAAATGGTTTTATGACCAGATTTGAAGGTGTTATGGGAAAATGAAAATTTGTCATCCTTAAAGGCTATAAATTAACACCTCACAAATAATGTTTTCATATTTAGAATAAAAGGGAGAGGAGAGGGGTTTAATTATGGATTATTACATTAGAATAATAATATTACAATATATGTGAGGTACTAGAGTTATCATACCATTTGGATGAGGGGATCTGAGGAGAGAATAAGAAAAGAACTTGAAAAGAACTTGAAAAGAAATTAAAAGAAATTAAAAGAAAAGGAAAGAGGAATTTACCTATTGAATTTCTCCCCCTTGAAAACCTCTTTAAGGAAAAGTTTTTTGGAATTTTTATGATACAAAGAGATCCTGAAAAATGGTTAGAGGTTTGGGAAGATTATTTAGAAGAATTTGAAGAATTCTCAAAGCTTGGAAGGTGTGATGTGAAGACGTGGTATTTATATAGTAGGAGAGAGGTGTTTTCTCCTTATTTTATTAATTAGTTTATTATTTTGATCAACACAAGCAATAATGTTTATTATTGATACTAAATTCAGAAATTATATCATGTGAGTTTGAACCAATTGTTCTTAAATCATCCACGATTCAAGGAATAATATATTTAACTTATAATGTATATATACCGTAAGTTACCATATTTTATTATTCACAAAAATTTGATGTATTTTAAAAAAATCCCAAAAATCCACCCTAACAATTTTTTGATCTGTATAATTCAAAGAAAAACTTCATTTTATGAAAATAGTTTTATAAATATGATAAATTTAATTTTTAATTAAAATCATCATTTACTTAGAAAATATAGATTTTAAAATTATAACTGATTTTATAACACTTTGGAAAATTAATTAAGGTCTCATAAAATTATATTAAAATCATAATAAAAAAATTAATTTTTTATTCATTTGTTGAAAATATATTTTATTTTAGACTATTAAATTAATCATAATATTTTAGTTAAATATTTATGACTTATAAAATACCAACACTTAATTAATAAATTTTAAAAACATTTATTTACTTAAACTATGATACAATTATATCATATTTTAATTTATAAGATACCCAAATATTATTTATAATTTGATAGGTACGATTATTATTCTATTGGACAGTTTACTATTCATAATGGTCACATTATTATTCCAATGTTCAAGTAACTATATAAAATAATTATAATAAGGGAATTTCAATTGGAATAAATTTCAGGTCATTACATTATTCCCCCCTTATGAAATTTTAATGTCAAATTTTTTTATATTCTACATTAAAAATAGGTGTGGGTAATTCTTCTTCATTGCTTCCTCAGGTTCCCGTATTTCTTCTTTGTACTTATGGTTCCACTATATTACTTTGGCCAGTTGAGTAATATTGTTGCGTAGAAATTTATCTCTACGATACATGATCTTCACTAGCTTCTCCTTGTATGATAGATCATTTTCCAACTGTACCACCTTTGAATTTAGTACATGTGAAGGATCATGCGTGTAATTATTCAAGAGGTATGTGTGTAATACATTGTGTACTTAATACATGGTTGGTGGAAGTGCTAGTAGATAGGCTATATCTCCGACACGATCAAGAATATCAATGAAGTTGATGTACTTTGGAATTAGCTTTTCTTTGTTCCCAAATCTCATAATCCTCTTCCATAGAGATATGTGGAAGAATACCATGTATCTAATCTTAAACTCCAGGTTCTATTGATGATTTTATGCATATATCTTTTGTCAACTTTAGGCTTCCTTGATGCACTGTTGAATGATTTTCACCTTCCCCACCATTTCTTCAACAATTTTAGGTTCTAACAGCTTATGTTCACCAACTTCATCCCAACATGTTGGTTTTCTACATATTTCTCCATAAAGGGCTTCATATGGATCTATATGGATGCTGGAGTGGAAACTATTATTGTAATAGAATTCAACCAGAGGTAGATGTTGGTCCCTTCATCCTTTGAAGTCTATAGAACAAGATCTCAGTATGTATTCCAATGTTTGAACAGTTTTCTTAGATTGACCATCAGTTTGAAGATTATAGGCCGAACTGAAGTTCATCTCAGTGATTAGAGCATATTAGAGACTTTTCCAGAACTTTGAGGTGAATATCAGATCCTGATCGGATATAATCGATAGTGTTTCTCCATATATTCTTACTACTTCTCTGATATGTATTCATGCAAGTTTATCCAATGAGAAATCCATTGAAATTTCAATAATGTGAGTTGTCTTTGTAAGAAGATCCTTAACCACCCATATATCATTGTTTCCTTTGGATGTCTTTGAATTTCTAGTGACAAAGTCCAAGGTAATGTTCTACCTCTTCCATGTTCGTATGGGTAGTGTTTGTATAATCCCCTTATAATTTTTCCTTTCATCCTTCACTTGTTGATATGCCAGGAGCTTTGATGTATACTCATTGATCTGATTTTTCATATTGTACTACGAATAATTCTATCAGATATCTTGATACATCTTTGTAATCCCTGGGTGGATAGAGAATGTTGATCTATGATCATAATTCAGAAGCTCCTTATTTATCTTTGTATCAGAAGTACACATAGTTGTATCCCAAATCTTACAACTCATTCCTCATCAATTATAAACTCTAAGTATTTCCTCTTTCTCATAGCTTCCACATTCTTTTGGATTTCAACATCATTTCTTTGAGAATCCCTTATTTTCTCAATAAGAGATGGGTGAGAAATCATTTGAGAAAGGATTAATGATTTTCCTTCCATAAATATTCCCATTTCTATCATTTTTCAGGTCTAATAAGATTGGATACTTCTCAATTCTAATCATTGATAAAGATTCACAATCCTTTTTACTTAGAGCATCTGCTACCTTATTTTCCTGACCAGGATGGTAGTGGATTGAGACGTTATAATCCTTAATGAGATATAACCATATTCACTGGATTATATTAATATACTTCTATGTGAAAATATATTTGAGGCTCTTTTTATCATTATATATCTCACACTTCTCCCCATATAGATAATGCCACTATATTTTCAATGAAAATATCAAAGCTTTTAACTCCAAATCATGAGTGGGATAGTTTTTCTCATGAATTTTCAACTACCTTGAGGTGTAGGATATCAATTTATCATTTTGAATTAGTAAAAAACCTAAGCCCTTATTTAAAGCATCACTGTACACCACAAATATTTCCCCACTTTTTATAAGTGTGAGTACCGGTGTAGTGATAAGCCTCTTCTTGAACTCTTTGATGAAATATTCACATTCAATGTTCCATACAAACTTTAATCCCTTCAGAGTAATATTGGTTAGTGGGTTTTAAAATCATGAGAAGTTAGTCAAAAATAGATGGTAATACTCAAATATACCAAGAAAGCTATGGATCTCTGTTACAGATGCTGACTTGGGCCACTCTTCGATTTCCTTTGTCTTAGAAGGGTCCACATATATCATTTTATTGGTGATTAAAAGCCCCAAGAATGAGACTTACTCCATCCCAAACTCACATTTACTATATTTTTCATAATGTTTCTCCCTTCAAAAAGTATTTAGCACAATATTAAAATGATCCTATTGTTCCTCCTTGATCTTATAGTATATCTAAATATCATCAATAAAGACTACCACAAATTTTTCGAGGAAATCTATAAAGTCACTATTCATTAAGTCTATGAAAATTACAAGAGCATTAGTGAGTTTGAAGGGAATCACTATGAACTCATAGTTTCTATAACTTGTTTGAAAGGAATTATTGGGAATATCTTCCTTTTTTTACCTTTAATTGGTGATATCACAAATGAAGGTCCACCTTAGAGAAATAAATGGCCCCATGTAGCTGATCGAACAAGTCATATATCCATGGTATATGATACTTGTTCTTTATCATGATTTAGTTAGGCTCACGATAATAAATGAAGAGACACATTGATCCATCCTTCTTGGTGAAGAAGACTAGAGCACCCCATGGTGAAGCACTCCGGTGTATAAAACCCTTGTCCAGATTCTCCTGTAACTGCTTCTTCAATTCTTGTAGCTTAATAGTGTCCATTATATAAGGTGTATTTGATATCCGCAGATATACCAAAATAATATAAATTGAGAAATCAACCTCCTGATTAGGAGTAATACTAGACAATTCATTGGGAACTCATCAGTATAGTTCCTCACAATTGGCATGTCTTCGAGCATGATTTTCTTATCTGTCTCAAGCATTTGAGCTAGATATGCTTGCTCATAAGGTAAAATTATTCACAATTGGGATGATGAATCTTAAGGAGATTCATCTTACTCTTTACACTTGTACATAATAGTATCATGCTTTAGGATGTGAGGAGAAATCCCCCTTTCTCGACAATTGATGTTGTATTTATATAAATATAGACAATCCATTCCCAAAATAGAATCAAACTCTACCAAAGGGAGTTTGAAAAGATTTTCTGGGAGGTTTAGTAAATAAGAATTAACTAGGGAGGATTTATAAAATTTGGATGCAATAATTACCCCATTTTCTATTCTCACAGATAACTTAACCTCCAAATTTTGTGGTGGTTTTTGAATAGTTCTACTAAACTTGCAAGATATGAACGAATGCATAGAACCCAAATCAAATAGTTCATTTTCTATTCTTGAATGAATAACAAGCACACCTATCACCACATCATTATCGAGATCCACCTCTGCAGTAGTGATAGAATATTCCCTTCCTTGCTACCTTATAGGTTTTTGTTGTTGATTTCCTCCAATAACCCTTGGCTTAGGGAAATTGTTTCCATAATACCCACGTTCCTTGAAGTTGAAACATTGCACTATTGGATGAGTTTTTATCTGAACCTTTCATTCTCCATCCACATTAGTGGGATTATTCATATCCTGATGGAAGTTATGATCCATATTCCCTTATCTTCCAAATTTTAAGAATCTCTTGGTCCCCATTAAGTAGTTTCCAAGATAATTATTTCCACACTTTTGAAAACTGGGATGTAGGGTCTTATTTTCATAATGGGATTTATCACCCATATTAAACTCCATTTTCCTCTTTTTTTTCACCGGCCCCATAATACCACTGAAATTCTACAATCTCTATTTCAACCTTGAGGGAACAATAAAAAATATCCTCATGAATGTCGAAGTCTCGAATCGCCAATGATTTTCATAGACTAAACATTAGTCCACTAAAGAAACGATCCACCTTTCTTTCAATGTTCATGACAAATACAAAGGCGTATCTTGAATGACTTGTGAAGTTTGATTCATACGCCCTGATAGAATTATCATCATCATACTTCAGTATGAGGAATTCCCTTTCAATCTCGAGATGGTGGTTTTGAGGAAAATATTTAATGAAAAATATTTTCTTGAAATATTACCATTCTATGAAATCAATTTCCTCTCACAACTTTGTGTTATTTATTAGTGTCCAACACTGATCAGATTTCCAATCAAAATGATAAAATGATAACACAAATTTCTCTTCTTCCAAGCATTGGAGTATAGAGAATATATTCTCAATGGATTTAATCCATTATTTTGTGAGGAGGGGATCCGAAGATCCACTAAATATGGGAGGCCTTTTCATCATGAAAGATTCAACAACAAATTTTTCTTTCTTTATAGAATGAGAGTTTTTCACACGATTCAAGTTATTATTCATAACCTGATCCAGATGAAAAATTAATATCATAAAATTTTGAGCACCGATTCCCATGATATTTGAAATATCATTAGGGGAATCATCACATTGCCTCTCACATTGATTGTTGGAATGATTCATCCTATTTTCCATCCATAAATTAAGAAAAATAAAGTAGAATTAGGGGGAATAAATAATTAAATAATAATCATAATAAAAGGAAAATTTGAATATAAAAGGATAAATGTGTAAAGTAAAATTATATCCTAACTTGTGATTCCCTAAGTTTCAATCTAGGTTATCCATGATATATTTCCTAGCATATATTCTTATATGAACTTTTTTTCCCTTAATAATGGTTTGTAATGAGATTATAAATTTACCAAAGCATATCCCCAGGGAGTGTCAAAATAAGTGTGCATTAAGGCATTTTTTCATGTACTGGGTTATCCCAAGTCAGGCTTGGAATGCCTTATCAGAGTTGTTACTCCTAGGTACATTTGTTCCTGAACCATGTCCACTTTTAGTATCTAGACATGTAATTATTTTCTTAATAAACCAATTACTTTACACTAAACCAAATTTAGGGATTTTTTCTTATACTTAGTCTTATCCATAAGTCTTTCTCTATACTTTTATAATAACAATCCCAAAAATAACTAGACCATCCTCTGATGCTAACTATAGAGACCCTAGACTTTTACACATATTATTACATGATTTTAAGCATAATTAAACATAAAATTAAAATCCAAGGATCATAAAGTCCAGTGTATTTGGAATACTAGGTACATAATTAAACATCATGAAAACATATTTTATTTAATCTCAATTAGGATCTCATAACTTCCATTGAGCTCTTATAAATGCATATGAAAACCTAGGTGTCAGACCCTATATGAAATAGTGGTTTTTATAATCACAAATCATTTCAATCTACAAATCCTATTAATTCTTATATTAAGTAATAAATAAACATGATCATGTCATTGAATATATTTAAGTAAATCAATTATTTCATAACATAAATACATTTTAGTGAGTCAATAAACTATGAATATTTATGCTTCAATATGTTTACAAGTGTATATTTACATGTATTTATGGATTTCACTTAATCTTGTAGTGTTCTGTGTGAGACAACCACTTTATAAATTTTTCATAATCTCTAGCACCGATAGTACCGATGGGTGACACACTAATGATAGAATAACTTATGGAGGACACACCAATGATCGAATCACTGATGGAAGACACACTGATGATCGACACATTGATGGATGAAACACTGATGATCGACTCACTGATGGACAACACACCGATGATCGAATCACCGATGGATGACACGCCGATAGTACAAAATGAGTCACAAATGACGATTCACTGATGCCCTGATAGACCGATAACACAAACGACTCACCGATACATTAAGTCACCAATACTGGTGGAAATAACTCACTGATAATCAGAGTCACCAATGTTGAGTCACCGATACCAATAGACTGATGATGACGGACCAATGCAATTGAGTCACCGATACTTATGACTCACCGATAATCATAAAACTGCCTTTAAATTTATTTATTTAAATTTATATCTAATGGTCATATTTAGACAAATTAATGTTTCTAACATTATTTAATACTGTCTATAAGACTGTCTGTATATAGTACAAGGTACATGCATGTGGGAAGATATTCATGACTGCTGGACCTCGAAGTATAAAATAATTTCACACCAGGTCTTTTAAAAATAGACAAGGATATATGCTGAAAAGTAGAGAGAACAGAACAACTGCAAAATCCTGTAACTCTTGAGCCTTCTTCCAACTCCCAAGAACAAAAAGAAAGAATATACAGGGAGATCAACAAGACAATAAAAAGATGTTGAGCTGCGCTGAACATCCTATCATCAAGGAGCTGAAATTTTCACACCTGGAAGGATACGATACTATGTTTGTGAAGCCAACTTCCAGAATAGGACTCAAACCTCATTTTCCCTACATCATCTGAGTCTAGAGATTCACTACATAGCACAAAAATACATCTAAGATCTATTATACATCTATAAATTTTTTGTGTTCTTCTGTTTACATCTTCAAGCAGTGTGTGTATATATCTCTCACACAAACAATGTCTCCTGTGATTAACTAAAGGATACTTGATATCCTTAAACTCACTCATATTATTCTTGTATCCCACATAGAATAGTGGAAGAAGTCATGTGTGACCTTTTTGTTGTTTTTCCCATGAATAATTGTGGTAGAGGTCGAGTGTGACCTAGATAGCCTTGTGTGCTATTTTGAACCCTGATACAGGGTGTGGATCAACAAGTTTATTAATTTAAACTACTTAGTTGTAGGTGATCACCAAGTGGAGAGGACTAAGTCTCAGCTTGAGACTGAACCTCTTATTTTTATCTGCTCTTCCTTTGCCTTTTAGTTTAATCTGATATGTGTTTATTACATTTCACATAGAACTAAATTGAACTTTGTTAGTAATTTTAGCAAGTGTTTATATCTATTTTGAACTAGTAGATTAGTTTCAAAAGTTTGACTGATACTTAGATTAGCATAACTAAGAACCAATCAATCTTCTGAGAAATTAATTTAACATTCAGGACTTTTATAAATTTCACTACAAACTGACCTTGATTATTTTTTATTTGGTAAAATTTTCAAAGACCCAATTTTAACACAAATTTTTATAGATACTCAATTCACCCACTCTTGAGTAATCTACTACGATGAACATTTGGTATCAGAGGTAGAAAAATTTTGTTAGTTTTCAAATATTTTCAACTATGATTGTAGTTTTTTTTCAAAGATCTTAAAATTTATGTTATTTCTAAATTTTTATCTCTTTGAAATTATTTATCAATTTATATCATGGATAATAGACTAGAAGGATATTATAATAATATAACACCATTTTTCAATGGAACTAACTATGCTTAGTGGAAAATTAAAATGAAAATACATCTAGAAAGAATGAGATTTGAAATTTGGACTGCTATTGAAAGTAAATATGCAATTATGAAAACTGATAGAAACACTAGGGATGAACCTACCAATACTACCTATAACAATAATTTTAAAGAAATGAATGCTCTGTACTATGCACTAGGAGATGAAGTGTTTAATCATATTTCTTCTTGTAAAACTACACATGAGATTTGAGACACTTTTTCTGTTTTTCACGAGGGAACATTTAATGTTAAAGAAATGAGATTAAGTAATTATACTATTAAATATGAAAACTTCAGTATTAAGATTGATGAATCTATTTATGATGTGTATATCAGGTTTAATAAAATTTTAACTAACATGATTTATTTATGAATAGAAGTTACAACCAAATAGTAGATTATGAGGATTCTATGATGCTTACTAGAGAGATGGCGAGGGAAAACTATGTCCATTAGAGAATCATGCGACATTGATAAGATTTTAGTGAAGGAATTGATTAGAAAATTAATGATGTATGAAGAAGAATTGAAGGTAAATCAAGAAGAGGATGAACAAAAAAATTCTACAGCCTTCAAGACTACTACCTCCAAAAGTAAAGACAAGGAGAAAGTTCAAGCTGCTGTTGAAATCTCCAATAGTAAATAATCATCTTCGGGCAGTGATGAAGAAATGACCCAGCTGGCCAGGAGATTCAAGAAATTTTATAGAAAAAAGAAGTTTTTTCCAAAACCCTAATTAAAAAGGGAAGTATGATAACAAGGGAAATTGGGGAATGGATTGGAAGAGAAATGATAAATCAGAAAAGATAATTTTCTATGAATGTAAAAGGAAAGTACATGTCAAAGATGACTGTGCAACACTCAAATACAAAAAGATGTATGAGAATAAGGATAGAAAGTTTAAGAAAGAAATGAAGGCCATAGGGAGTGCCTTTGAGGACAAATATAGGGAATCTTCATATTCTCACAATGAGAAAGATAATATGGATAATATGTGTTTTATGACAAACACTTATCAGGTAAACTTAGACTCTCATATTTGAAATTCTTATTATTCTGAAAATGAAACTGAGTCTGAGAATATGAAAAATGATGAATTATTTGAGTATTGAACCATGTTGGAAGAAATATTTAAAGAGTTAAAAGATAATTATTAATCTTTAAAGAAACAACATGCTCTTATTGTAACTGTTAAATCTGAACTTACAACTGAAAAAGAGAAAAATGCTCAACTTCTCAAGGAAAACAATGAGTTAAAAATGTCTAATGAACAATTGAAGTCTTAGAAAGGTTTACCAATGGTAAAAATACCCTTACCCACATTCTTGGTAAACAAATAGCTCATAAATATATTTCTGGGATAGGATATCAACCAGGTCAAAGGAATTTTTCCAAAACACATTTTATGACCAAATCTGGAGAATCTGATTTTTTCTTCAAAAATTAGAATTTTACTGCAAGTTCCAGTTCTAAAAATTCTTTTACTACATCCAGTTTTTCTGTACCAAAGCTAGTTTATTTTTTAAACATTCTATATTCTTCATATAGGAATCCTCTAAGACAATTGTGGGTTCCTAAAGCTTGTATCACTAATTTATGTGGACCCAAACAAATATGGGCACCAAAATCATTTCTTGGATGAACTATTTTGTAGGTGAACTTCTTAAAGAGCTCCTGTAAAAACTTGTGGTACTTGGACAATGGGTGTTCAAGACATATGACAGGGGAATATTCAAGATTTAAAATTACTATCAAAATCGATGGAGGAAATGTGAAATTTAGTGACAATGGTAAAGGAAAACTCATCGGCCTAGGCCAGATTGGTAACCCTAACTGTATTTCAATTTCCAAAGTACTTTATGTTAATGGACTAAAGTATAACTGACTAAGAATATCTGAATTGTGTAATGATGGATTTAGTGTTAAATTTAAAAATGATTCCTGCCATGTTCTTGATACCAAGAATAACTTAGTATTTACTTCTCTTAGAAATGATAATGTAGATTCCTTAAATTTAGACACTTTGGACTCACATAATATTTCTGTTCTAAGTTCCTTTCACAAAGAGTCCTTGATATGGCATAGAAGACTAGGAAATTGCAACATAGACTATCTTAAAAAGTTAAATAGAAAAGGTTTAGTTAAATACCTACCCAAATTAGAGTTTCCAGATAATAGAGCGTGCAATCCTTGTCAAAAAGGAAAGAAACATAAAATCTCTTTCAAACCAAAGAAAGAAGTGACTACTTTTCAACCTCTTGAGTTGGTTCACGTGGAGTTTTTTGTAAAATATAGAGTTTCAAGTATCAATGGGAAACACTATGTTTATGTTCTTGTATATGAATTTTATAGATATACTTGGACCTTTTTCTTAGCTAAAAGATTTGAAGCTTTCTCTCACTTTACCAAGTATGATAGGACAGTAGAAAATATTAGTGAACTTAATATTAAATCCTTAAGGAGAGATCATGGCCGTGAGTTTGAAAATCAAGATTTTGAATATTTTTTCTCATAAAATGGTTATAATCACAATTTCTCTTCCCCTAGGAAACCTCAACAAAATGTTGTGGTAGAAAGAAGAAATATTAACCCTATAAGAAATTGCCTGAACTATGCTTAATGAATATGACCTACCAATTTATTTCTGTGCTAAAGCCATTAATACAACTTGTTACATAATAAATAGAGTATTAATCAGACCCATCCTTAAGAAAACTCATTATGAGTTATGTAACAATAGGAAAACCAAAATGAGTTATTTTAAAGTGTTTGGATGCAAAGTTTATATTCTAAACACTAAAGAAAATTTAGATAAATTTGCCTCCAAAAGTGATGAAGGAATATTCCTTGGATATTCAAAATCAAGAAAAGCCTATAGAGTCTTTAATAAGAAAACCAAATATGTGTAAGAATCTGTACATGTCAAGTTTGATGAAATACATTCGCATGAGCCTAAGACCTCTTTAGAAAATCTTGAAGAGGATATGTCCAATATGAACATTAATTCTAAAACCTCAAATCATCCAGTGAAAGAATTTGTGAAAACATCAGATTCTGGAAATTCTCCAGAATCTAGCCGTAATAAACCAGATCAAAATGGTGAACCTGAAATAACCAGTCCTACCTTTACTAAACCAATTAGGATCCTTAAAAACCATCCCTTATATGTCGTTGTTGGAGATTTAGTTAGAGGAACAAAAACAATATATCCCTTAAGAAACCCGGTTGAACATCAAGCATTATTATCACAACTTGAACATAAAAATATCAATGATGCAATCAATGATGAATTTTGGGTAATGGATATTTAAGAATAACTTAACCAGTTTGAAATAAATAATGTTTGGAAACTTGTAGATAGACCAAAGGATTCTTTGACCCTAGGAACCAAATGGGTGTTTAGAAATAAGGTAGATGAAGACAAAAATATAGATAGAAACAAATCTAGGTTGGGTGAATAAGGATTTAACCAAGAAGAAGGAATTGATTCTGAAGAGACCTTTGCACTAGTATCTAGGATTGAAGCCATTAAAATCTTACTTACCTATACAGCATACTTGGAATTTAAAATTTATCAAATGTATGTCAAAAGTGAATTCTTTAATGGTTATATAATTGAGTATGTTTTTGTTGAACAACCCCCAGGATTTAAAAATCAACATTTTCCAAATAATGTTTTCAAATTATATAAATATTTATATGGTTTAAAACAAACTCCAAGAGCTTGGTATGAAAGATTAAGTAATTTCCTTATTTCAAAAAGTTTTACAAAAGGATTTTCTGATCCTACTATATTTATAAAAATAATTTCAAAATATGTTTTAATAGCTCAAATATATGTTCATGATATTAACTTTGGATCTTCAAAAAATTATTTAAGTAATTATTTCTCAAAATGATGAAAAGTGAGTTTGAAATGAGTTTGACGGGTGAACTTAAATATTTTCTTGGATTTCAAATATTTCAAAATAAAGAAGGTATTATTATAAATCAAAGTAATTATACTAAAGATCTTTTGAAAAGATATGGATTATATTTCATTAAGAGTAGTGAAACCCCTATGAGTTCTACATGTAAGTTGTATCTTGATGAAAATGAAAAATCTATTGATCAAACTGCTTACAGAGGAATGATTGGGAGTTTTTTGTACTTAACTTCTAGTAGGCCTGATATTATGTTTAGCGTGTGTATGTGTGAAATATTTCAATCAAACCCAAAAGAGTCACATTTAAATGCTGGTAAAAGAGTTTTCAAATACCTTAAGTATACAACTAATTTAGGATATTTTATCTTAGAGGACAACCTTTTGATTTAGTGAGTTATTCAGATGCTGAATTCGGTGGATGTAAGTTAGATAGAATGAGTACCTCTGGAACATATCACTTTTTAGGAAAGTATATAATATCATGGTGTAGTAAAAATCAAAATTAAGTTGCATTATCAACTGCTGAAGTAGAGTAAATTTCTACTGGTAGTTGTTGTGCCCAAACTTTTTTGATGAAACACACTTTATTAGACTATGGATTTCAGTTCAGACATATACCCATAAAATATGATAATAAAAGTGCTATTAACATTTCTAATAATCCAATTTCTCATTCTAGAACAAAACATATTGATGTAAGACATCACTTTTTGAGAGATCACTATCAAAAAGGTGATATAACTCTTGAGTTTATCAGGACTAAAGATCAACTTGCTGACATTTTCACCAAACCCTTAAACTCAAAGGGAATGAAATATATTAGACATAGACCAGGAATGATAAATATCTAAAGTCCTATTAAACTTCCTTTGCCTTAGGAAATATCTGTTTGTTAGTGAAACCGACCAGGTGAAACCAATCTATGAAACCGATATGTAAAACTGATTAGGTGAAACTGATCTGTGAAACCGATCAGGTGAAATGAATATATGAAACCGATATGTGAAACTGATCAGTGAAACCAATCAGGTGAAACCGATCCGTGAAATTGATCAGGTGAAACCAATATATGAAACTGATCAGGTGAAACCGATTTGTGAAACCGATCAGGTGAAACTGGTTTGTAAAACCAGTCAGGTGAAACCAGTCACTTGAAACTGATTATGTAACACTGATTATGTGGAACCTATGCCTTTAAGGACCCTTTGGTAATTCTGTCTGTTTTAAATAAAATGACACAGTTTTGTGTTCTTTTTACTATTTTTCAGTTTTATATTTTTACGATTTACAATCCCTAAATGATAAAATGAATTCAATCCACTTCGACCTTTCACCTTCCTCTTTACCTTTGACCCTTCTTCTCTTCAACACTCTGCTTCACTACCCATGACCTTTTGACTCCCCTCAAATACGAACCCTTGAAATGGAAAGGATGAAGCGTGTGATGAATGAGATGAGTGAATCTCCATCAGCTAAGCATCAAAAGGGTGATTCTAGTGGTACTGGAAAGATAGGTTTGGGAAACCGAGTTATTACAACTGTGAAAGAAGTATTTTCATAATGTATTTTGTCAGGAAGGTCACTTTTGTTGAGGGTGCTAGAATCTCATGGTTGGCTAAGTTAGTTCTCGAAAAATGATAGACTGTTTTATCCCTATCTTGTGCATGAGTCTTATCTCAACTTGAAGATATCCCTGGATGGAGCTGAAGAAGCATGAATGAAGTCTGTAGTGAAGGGAAAAGAGATAGCCTTTTCATTAAATGAATGGGCTGAATGCTTGGAAATTCCTCATGAAGGCGTCTATGCTGATTATCAAGGTAACATTACTCCTTCCTATGATTTGTTTTCATATGAGGATGATCTAAATGAGCTGACTAGAAGTGAAGAATCGAGGAGAGCTACTTCCAGTGAGTTGGATGGAGAGGAAAGATTACTATTTATGTTTATTCATCATCAAATCTACCCAAGGAAGAAATATTTCTCTGTTGCGAAGTATCAATATGTATTCCTAATTTATCTATCGAAGAATGGGATAAATGTGAATCTTTTTGGGTACCTAATGGTACATATTTCTGATATGATAAAACCTTCCAAGAATGAAATATGTTTGTACTATCCTAGGATTATCTTTCCAATTCTAAAGAAATTGGGATGTGTGGAAGATAGAAATGAAATGATTAGTGAGTGCAGTGCTTTCTGCCTTCAGAAAGAGTTTTGAAAGAGAATTAAGATTTTATGGAACCCTTGGAATAAATTCTAGGTAGGAGATGAGGAAAGACTATATGAAGATTACAATCTAATTGACCATCCTACTAGACCAAATGATCAAGTTGATACAGGCCTAAAACTAGGAGAGGAAGCTGTCTATTTGGATGAGGAAGATGAGGCTAATATACCAAGAGATGAAGGATATCCTATTGATGACAGGAGTGATCTTGATATTTCTGAAATCACAAAAGACATGTCTTATGGACCTTCTAGTCCACCATTGGATTTACCCTCAAGGTATCCTTTGTTAGGAGAAGAGGAAGAGGAAGAGACATAAGTCACTGGTGTAGATGGATATGCAAGTAAGTCAGATGAGGAGTTTGATGATGATGATGATGATGAGGAAAATGATGAGCATGTCAGTGATTCTTTGAAAGTGGGTAAACAAGTGGTTGAAAAATCCAGTGAGGAATCTGTACATGGAGCTACCAATGGAGCTGATGGACATGGTGGTGTTGATCCTATTGAATAAGAGGCTGTTGATCATGGAGATGCTGGTAATGAGGAATGACCTAACCATATTGATGTTGAAAATTAAGAAATCATTTAGGATTTGAATGAAATTATGGATGGTGACCAATAGGAAGAGGCTAAGGATCAATTTTCATAGTTTCCTCAGATTGAGGAAGTTTCTAGAGAAGCTGGAGTATCTAGAGTACTTGCCAAACCTAATGTTCAGTTGGTACCTGTGCCTAGAAATGTTATTTTGGCTAGAGGAGAAGATGAAGAAGAAGAAGATGAAGATGAGATTGTACCTGATCCTTAGGGAAGAATATTTAGGATTGACACTATAGAACCAAGAGACTGGACCTGTACTTGTGAGTGGAATAGAGAGCTAGGATACATTCTATTTGGATTGGAATATAATTCAGATGAGGAGATAACAATACCTCCTCTTGCTCCACAGTCCTGAGTTGAAGCTGAACCTATTTCACCTCCAGCAGTTGAGCTAGTAGCATAGCTAGTTCCTAGTGACTATGTCACTAAGGATGATTTAGAGAAATTCAAAACCGATATCTGTGAGTCAGTGAGAGCCTTGGTTGGAGCCAAAAGTGAATCCTCTACTTCCATAAGCATTTTAGATGCTGATGCTACAAAAAATGCAAGGAGGTGATCCAGTATATTCAACCTAATCTCATTACTATAGTTGAAACCATCATTAGACATAATACTTTATTGAGAGAAAAAGTAAGGAAGATGATAAATGAATTAAATTCTCTAACCACTGATTTCAGGACCACTTTTTGTGGTGTGATGGAAGTACTTAGGAACTTAGTGACACATCTACTTAGTGTATATTCGATGAAATTGAAATAGGATCTTGGTAAGATGATTTGTGGTCCATATAGTTCTAGATGTGGGAGAGATGATGTTGCTGATTTAGAGCCTCTCAATGTTGTGATGATAAAAGAACTCAAGAATCTTAAGAGTGATTTAGACAAAGAAACTCTTGCCAAGGTGCATAAAAATACCGATCTTGTTTACAATGTGGTGATGCAGGAAAAAAATGAATCCTATGCTACTCAAAATGAGATTAGATATAAAGTGGATAAGTATTTTTCCAAGATCTATACCAAGTATGAAATCATCAATAACTTCATGTTTTTGGCTGAAAATCTCAGGATTCCTCCAGTTACAGAAGCCTTTAAGAAGAAAGTGGCACAATTGAAGAAGTTTACTCATCTATTGAGTATGTTCCTAGAAAATAAGGATGATTTTGAGAAGGATATGCAATATGGAGGTGAAATCATTAATGAATTCCTCAAACTTCTCAAGCCATACTTGCATGTTCAAGCTGAATCCATAGTGGTTCCACCTGCTACTTCCATTGGAACTACTTCTCAACCTCCTGCTCAAATGACTATCTCTTATGCCCTTTCTCAGATTCGACCAGTAATTACAGAGCAACCTCAGAGCTGTGTGTTGTCAAAAAGGAGACCTAGCCTTGCAGAAAATGTCCTTATAGGTGTTTCCTTTCCTGGTGTTATCATCAGACCACCTCTGCCTACATCCAAAAAAACATCTTCTGATCCTACTCATGATCCTTCATATAAAGGCAAAGCACCTCAGAAGCCAAACCCTTAGTGGTGGATTGTGTATTTGATATGGATTTGTACCTTTTTTATGTGATTATACTCGCTTGAACCTTAATGAAAATCATTTTTTTCTTCATTGTGTTTATCATTTTCTTTATGTTTTTCTCTTTCTTATTTCTCATTCTCTTAACCTTTTTTATAATCCCAAAGGTGGATAAAGGTATAGGCATACATTATTAATCTTAGGGGGAGAAACTCTGGAATATGACACATGGCTTGTACTTAACATATTAAATATACATATTTTTTCTCTGATCCAAAAATTGAGGGGGATTTTTTTTAAAAACACAAATAAGGGAAAGCCTTAGTTATATTGAACATTCACATTTAGTGAGGTATTATAAGTCATGTCATTATTATTCCTTAACATCACATGTATGACATAATTTGTGATTATCCAAAAGGGGGAAATTGTTTGACCCTCCATGATATATTGGTTTTCATAATCACAAATCATGTCAATCTAGAGATCCTATTAATTATTATATTAAGTAATAAATAAACTTGATCATGTCACTGAATATATCTAAGTAAATAAATTATTTCATAATGTACAATACATTTCAACGAGTGAATAAAACATGAATATTTATGCTTCAATATGTTTACAAGTGTATATTTACATGTATTTATGGATGTTACTTAACCTGGTAGTGTTCTATGTGAAATAAACACCTTATAAATTTTACAGAGTCTCTGGCACCAAATAGTACTAATGGAAGACACACCGATGACCGACTCACCGACAGACGACACACTGATGATCGAATCACCAATGGATGACACACTGATAGTAAAAAATGAGTCACCGATGATAAATTACTGATGCCCTGATAGAATGATAGCACAAACGACTCATCGACACATTGAGTCACTGATATCGATGGAAATAACTCATCAATACTCGGAGTCACCGATGCTGAGTCACTGATGCTGATAGACCGATGATGACAGATCGATGTAATCGAGTCACTGATACTTATGACTCACCAATAGTCATAAAAACTGTCTTTAAATTTATTTATTTAAATTTATATCTAACGGTCATATTTAGACAAATTAATGTTTCTGAAATTATTTAATGTTGTCTATAGAACTATCAGTAGATATTACGAGGTACATGCATGTGGAAAGATCTTAATGCCTGATGGACCTTGAAGTATAAAAGAATTTCACACTGGGTATTTTAAATATAGACAAGGATATATACTAAAGAGTAGAGAGAACATAACAACCAAAAACTCTTGTAACTCTCGAGCCTTCTTCTAACTCCCAAGAACAAAAATCAAGAACATACGGGTAGATCAAGAAGACAAGAAAAAGCTGCTGAGATGCACTAAACATCATATCATCAAGGAGATGAACTTTTCACACATGGAAGGCTAAGATACTCTGTTTTTAAAGACAAATTATAGAACATGACTCAAACCCCATTTCACCTACATCATCTGAGTCTAGAGGTTCACTACATAACACAATAATACTTCTAAACTCTATTCTACTTCTATATCTCTATTGTGTTTTTCTGTTTACATCTTCGAGCAGTGTGTGTATCTATCTGTCACACACACACACACTGTATCCTGTGCTTAACTAAAGGATACTTGATATCCTTAAGCTCACTTATATTATTCTTGTATCCCACGTAGAACAATGGAAGAGGTCAAGTGTGATATGTTTATTTCATTTCCCATAAATAACTGTGGTAGAGGTCTAGTGTGACTTGCACAACCTTGTGTGCTATTGTGAACCCCGATCCAGGGTGTGGATCAAAAAGTTTATTAATATAAACTGCTTGGTGGTAGTTGAACACCAAGTGGAGAGGACTAGGTCTCATCTTGAGACTGAACCTATTATTTTTATCCGATGTACCTTTTCCTTTTAGTTTAATCTGATATGTGTTTATTAAATTTCACATAGAACTAAATTGAACTTTGTTAGTAAGTTTAGAAAGTGTTTGTATCTGTTTTGAACCAGTAGATTAGTTTCAAAATTTAGACTAATCTTTATATTAGCATAGCTGAGAACTAATCAATCTTATGAGAAATTAATTGAACATTCAGGACTTTTATAAATTCACTACAAACTGACTTTGATTATTTTTTTGGGGGAAATTTTTAAATAACCAATTTTAATAGAAATTTATATAGATACTCAATTCACCTCCTCTTGAGTAATCTACTCTAGCCAACACTGGGAAATACATGAACAAAAGGGATGAGCTAAAAATCATAGTAAGGAAATAAGCATAGGAATAAAACATACAACATGGGATAGAAAGAATAACATGATGATACAAATGGAATAAAACACGAATAAATATAAGTAATAATAACATGTATAGCATGGGAACATATAATCATGGAATTTTAGAAATGTAGAAACAACATATAACATGACGTAAATATGATTCAAGGCTAACCACCAAGACATGGTGGACAAAGTCCCATAAAGGAATCAAGTTTACTCATTATCCCAACATGAAATATCAGAAGACTAAATATTAACCAATTAATTGGAGTACTATTTGGTTGAACCCATTATAACTTGTTCATGAATATGCGTGCAATATGAATAATAAACATAAGGGTTACCCATGGAAAGAAATGGGCATCATAATCATGTCACAAGGCATAAAAAATGAAAATATCATAAATGTTTCCATGAAAAAAATGGATTCAAAACATACATGGACATTAATAAGGGAAAATAGTCTTGGATCACAATAATTGATGTCCAATTTAAGTGGAAACATGTAAAAGGAGTGTTTAAGAAGATTTAGAAATGAAACATTTTACTACAGTTTATGGAAAATATTAAAGAGAATTTAAAGGGGAAAATGAATATTTGTTTTCATAAAACCAGATATGAACAAAGGTAGTTTTTAATGATAAAATGATAACTTTTAGAAAAAAATAATTGTGTATTAAAACATATTTCTGAGTGCACTTGGAAGTGGGTAAGAAATCAGTAAGTTCCTCGAATCGGTCTTGCTTATCAAGGAGAATTGAAAAGGGAAACTTTATAAAAACATGTATTACCCCATAAAAGAGGGATGATATGATATGGATACAAGATTTTGGAAACTATAAATAGAATTTATAATAATTATACAAAAATAAAGAATCATTACATTGGGGTAAAGAGAAAGAAAGTGTAACCTGAAGGAAAAATGGAGGTTCCAGTAGAATCCCCCTTACCTTATGTCTGAAATAGTTTTTCACTTGATCTTAATGTTATGAATAATAAAATTAGATTCATTAATTAATAATTAAATAACATTTTCTACATTTAATTGATTTAGTATAATTTTATTAAGTTCTTTTATGTAATTTTTTATGAGTTATAGTGTTTATTTCATTGTTTGGTAGTGCTCGCTTTCTTAGTTTCATAATCAATTTTCTTGTATAAGAGTATGTAAGTTCATGAAAAATGGAAATAGAAATAAATAATTGAAGTTATAAGTTAATAATAAACATCTATAAGGCCAATGAGCCTGTACCCAAGTGGTAAGGGCTCCTTCTTGGCATCCAAGAGACCCAGGTTAAAACCAGGTGGGGGAGAATTTCTGGGTTACTGTAGTAGTACTATAGCAGTTACTGTTCAGTACTGTAGTAACTTGAACTATTCGCCTGATTTGGGAATTTGAGCCACCAGTTTTGGCCTATGGGTCTCAAGGGCCTTCAAGTCATCAAAGTCCTTTGGGCCACAGGGCCTTCAGGCCACAGAGACCATGGATTAGCCCAGTTCACATAAACAGTCCCCAGAAAAGGATCAGAGTAACAATAGTAGAAGCCATCAGAAGCAGAGCTAACCAGATTGGAAGAATGAGAGGGTATGGTAGCCGCCATGGAGACCAGGCACCATGAACCTTTGTACAGGGCAATGCTAGCCGATCAGCAATGAAAGGTGGGGAGCTAGGTGATAAATGACACAGAAGCTGGGGAGGGGGAGTTCTAGTGGTTTGGGTCTATGGGTCATGTTATGGGCATGGTATGCCTCTGGGCCTTCAGGTCATGTATTGCTGTTCAGTCGGGCCACGTGCCTTGGGCCTACGGGTCATGTACGGGTTCCACTTTAACCCTTAAAAGGGGGATTATCCATAATAAAATATAAATAAGTCCTTAGAGACATTCTATCTATAAGGTTAAATTATCATAAGATTTATTTGTTTATTTTGGGTGAGGATGAATCATTAGATAAGATTTTGGTGATAATCTTTGGGATTATTTTGGGCGGTTTTCGCTCATAATGTGTTTTGTTCTATTATTTAACATCATGTGTATATAATGATTCTAGAACATTAAATCAGATGTAATACATATATAATAAGTTTTTTAACCATAAAACTGGTTTTATGACTATCCATTAAGGCTTTAATGGAAAATGAAAAATTTTCGTTCTTGAAGGCGATAAATTAACACCTCACAAATAACGTTTTTATTTTTAGAATAAAAGGGATATAAGAGGGGTTTAATGAGAGTATATCATTATAATAATGAAAATATAGTATATGTGAGGTATTAGATTTATCATACCTTTTGGATGAGAGGAAGTGATAAGATAATAAGAAAAAAACTTGAAAAGAAATTAATTGAAAAGGAAAGAGGAATTTACATCTTGAAATTATCATCTATGAAAAATTGATTTGGGAAAATATTTTGGTCTTTTTATGAGAGAAAGAGATCCTGGACATGGGGAGAGGTTTTTTAAGCGTATTTTTTAGAATTCTGATAAGGCTCAATTCTTGGAAGGTTTGAGGAGAAGAGGTGCTAAGAGGTGGTATTTATAGTGGAGAAGAGGGGTGTTTCCTCATTATTTTATTCATTAGTTTATTATTTTGCTCAAGACAACAAGTAGCATTGATTATTGAGACTAAATAT
This sequence comes from Viscum album, assembly GCA_963277665.1. Taxonomy (NCBI): domain Eukaryota; kingdom Viridiplantae; phylum Streptophyta; class Magnoliopsida; order Santalales; family Viscaceae; genus Viscum; species Viscum album. Next base: position 20,582,089 of record OY728125.1, read on the forward strand.
AGTAATTAGATCATCTGAGTTCTAATAAATGGTGCTCAAATCATTTATGACTCATGGAATAGCGCATTTAACTTATAATGTATATATACAATAAGTTACCATATTTTACTATTCACAAAAAAATCAAGTATTTCAGAAAAATATCAAAAATTAACCCTAACCATTTTCTAATGTGTAGAATTAAAAAATGAAATTCATTTTATGAAAATAATTTTCTAAATTTGATAAATTTTATTCTTAATTACAATCATCATTTACTTGGAAAATACATATTTTAAAATTATAACTGATTTATAACACTTAATTAAGGTCACATAAAATTGTATTAAAATAAAAAGAAAAAATTATTAATATATAAATTCATTTTATGAAAATATATTTTCTTTTAAATTTTTAATTTAATCATAAAATTGTAATTAAATATTTACAACTTATAAAATACCAATACTTAATTAATAATTTCTAAAATCATTTATTTACTTAAACTATGATATAATTATATCATATTTTCATTTATAAGATACCCAAATTTTATTTATACTTTCATAGATAAGGTTACTATTCTATTTTCTGATTTACTATACATAAGGGTCACATTACAATTCCAAAGGTCAAGTTACTATTTAATCGGTATAGGTTTCTTAACTTTTAGAAATAATTCTTATTATATCCATTCTCCATTTAAAAAGTTTTTATTGTGTTATTAATGTTATTTTATGTGATTTATACTATATAATATAATTATAATAAGGGAATTTACATTGATAAAAATTTTGATTCGTTACAACTAAGCTTGGAAGCACTAAAATGGTCATTGATTCTTTGGACAGTGGAAAAAGCTTAGATAAAAATGCCCTCATTACATCCCCTAAGCTTCAAAAGATCCCTGCTCCACCAGATTAACGAGAATAAGATTTCATGTCATATAGGGAGAGTGAAGTTACTCCACCATCCCTTATCCCCCTCTGTAGCTTTAGAGAAACCCCACATCATTATTCAGGTCAGAGGAAACTGCTTCATTTTCTAGATTTTAAAATGTTGACCCCTCTCATAACTTGAGATATCTTACTTAATTACCTAATTACACTATGTGTAAGATAGAAGATTAATAGGAAGAATAGTGATATGGAGAGGAAGCAGATAAATGCCTCATGGATTCCACTCCAACATTTGAGGAAGTTGTCTCCACCACCATTGGAGAACTCTAAAAAATAAATATGGGTACATAGGAGGACCCACAATCCACTTTAACTAGTCCAACCATGTCTTCTGAAGAACAAGAGGTATATAACTCCTTAATGATACATCATAATGATGTGTTTTCCTAGAATTAAACCTAAATTCTAGGCCTCAATCCTAAGGTGTCCACTCACTGCTTGGGTTTTCAAGAAAACTATTGAGGATACAAACAAGTAGCCAAAAAGACACGCCCGACTCAGACCACCAAAATTGAGGCCGAAGTTGATAAGATTATTAAGGATAATTTCCTTTAGAAATTATAGTACCCTAACTGTCTAGCCATTAGATTCTTGATAAATAAGAAGAATGGGAAAATCCTGGTCTGCATCAGATTCATAGATCTCAATCAGTAATGTCCAAAAGATTATTTATCAGTCCTGATCACAGAGTTACTGATCGATGAAATGGCTGACTATCAAGACCAATCCTTTATATATTGCTATTCAGGGTATAATTAAATTCAAATGGACCCATAAGATGAAGAATCCACTTCCTTTAGGGCCCCAAGTAGTATTTTTCTACTTAGTAATTCCCTTTGTCTTAAATAATTCCAACACTACATACCAATATGCCAGGAATCAAATCTTCAAACCTTTTATAGGTAAGTTTATTGAATGGTATGTTAATGATGTGGTGGATATATATCAATAGTGATATAACCTATTGGATTATATTGAGACCATATTCAACATATTGTGGCAACATAGCCTGAAGATGAACCCCTTGATGTACGCCTCTAGAGTCACCTCTAAGAAATTTCAAAGCATTATAGTACACTTTCATGGAATCAAATTCAAACTTGGGAAGAAAAATTAGATCATTAATATATCACCTCCTCATAAACTCAAATATATGAGGGGTTTATAGGGACACAATTCCTAAATTTGGTTATTTATAGCTAACCTCACAGTCAAGTGTTTTCCCTTTACCAGGATGATGAAAAAGGGGGTCACATATCATTGGACTAATGAATCTCAGAATAAATTTGATAGTTTCCAGAAATATATCTTGATACCACTAGTTCTAATTCCACTTTTTTGGGGGAGACCAATCATTTTATATGTGACCTCCCTAGAATGATAATTGGGTGATTTCCTCACATAGAATAAAGATATTGTAAGTGAAAAAATGATTTAAAATCTTAGTTGAACCATGTTTGACACTAAGAATTGTTATGAAGATATATAGAAGATTTTCCTGGTGTTAATATTTATAGTTTAGAATATGAGCAACTTCCTACACCACCATGAGGTCTATCTGGTCTCTTAAAACAATATACTCCAGTATATCCTCAATAGTCCTATGTTAACTGGATGTTTGTAATAGTGGGCGACGATCCTGCAGTAGTTTGACATTTAGTTCATGCCTCAAAAGGCAGTAAAAGGAATTACTATAGAAGATCTCATTACAAATTATCCATATTCAAAAACACCACCATTAAATACTTAATTTTAGATTGAATAAATCTTATATATTCAAGTGGGGCCCCATATATGGGAAATTTATTTTGATGGAACATATAGAATCCCAAAAGGAGAGAGAATGGAAGACCCCATACTTAACAAATTATGGTTGGGAGTCATTCTAATATCTCTAGTAAAGGCTATATTTCCTTACTCCTTCATGTTGTCAGAATGATATAAAAAACAATGAGGAAGAATATCAAGCTCCCATTTTAAGGCTATAATTGGTGCTTCAAATTCCACTAGAACATTTGAAGGTGAAATTATATTTAGAGTTGGTAATCAAAATGATAAATTATGATTATATCATCATAAAGGAAGATCTAATCCCCCTACTTGACTATGTTTGGGGGATAATGGTAGAATTCCACTTAGAGACAATATTGACCCATGTACCATGATCAGAGAATGTCTAGGCCAATTCATTGTGGAATTCACCCATGGATCTATAAGATCCGGATCAGGATGAAATAGTCATAAACATTTCTCAACACCAAATGGTCTCACCTTTTTTTATTTCATCATAAATGAAATCAATGAGGTTAACTCCATCCTTGAACCAGAAGGTCCTACAACTATTTGGATGTTACCCATTGTTGACTACCATCAAAATTGAATGCTCTCATCGAATAGATATAGAAAATAGAAAACCCAGTGATGAGCAACCAACTTCACTCTTTATGATGACTAAACCCATCCAAAATTATTCCATAAACAAGGATTTGATGGAGTCCTTATCAAGTGCATCTATGGGGAAGAGACTAATTATATCATGAAAGAAGTACATATGGGAGTCTTTAGTACCCACCATTCAGGTTTTATGCTTTCCAATCAAATCTAGAGGCTTGTATACTTCTGGAATTCAATGATGTAAGATTGGATGAAAATCACCAAGAAGTTTCATTCCTGCAAAGTGCATGCCAAATTCAACCATCAACCCCCATAGTTTCTACACACATCCAAATACTCATGGTCAACTTTCATTTGGGTAATGGATGTTTTAGGGTCATATATTTCAGCTACAACTATGCAGTTCAAATAAATCATCACTACTATTGACTTCTTATATAAATATACTGAAGCAATACCTGTCAAAGAAGTCAGGGCCAAAATAATTTTCAACTTCATGAAATCCAACATCATTACTATATTTTATGTCCCTTACATAATACTGATGGAAAATTACACCAATTTCTATTCTTCTGAGTTGGACAAGTTATATTATAAGTATAATATCAAGTCTAACCATTCATATTGCTATCATATAGTGTCCAATGGAAAGATAGAGGTCTTCAACAAGGCCTGATAAAATATACTCTAGAAGATGGTGGATAAATATAAAATGTATTGTACTAAAAATATCTTGAATACCCTGTGGTCCTACAAGACTACAACCCACACCACCGTGTGGGAGACCCCGTATTCACTTGTTTACGGGATGGAAGTAGTCATACCCATTGAAGTCTAATTTTCCTCACTTTGTGTTTCCATATACATCCAACTATCCACAGACAATCAATCCAAAAAATTGTTGGATGAATTGGAGAAACTCGATGAGATGAGACTACACACTTTGTATCACTTGGAGGTCCATAAAAATTTGATAGAAAGGTATTTTAACAAAAAAAAAATTCTTTCACTCATTCCTTTAAGGAGAACCGGCACTGGTCCTCAGGAACCCAATGATACCAAGGAGGAAACCTTCTAAGCTCAACACAAAGTGGGATGGACCTTACACGATACACAAGGTATACTCTAATTGATATTATTCATTGGTCTCGATGGATGGGGATCTTGTTACGCACCCACCAATTCAAGATTCCTTAATAAATATTTTTGTGTGATAAATCCACTTTTACCCTGGCCATATGATGTTAAAATACATGTTTTTCTATATATTTGATACATGATGTTAAAATGCATGGCATAATGGTATTTTATGTACAACCCTTAATGAAACATCATATAGTACTATTCATATGACCAGAAAATAAAAGACACCATAGTCTGAGTTGTAAGACTCTAACATACATATCCTAATGTTAGAGTCATAAGACGTTAAACTATATGATAATTTCCTTGCCACATGATGTAAAATTTCATGCTTCACATCATTATTATATGACATAAAACTATATAAAATTTTGATATGTGCTTAAGAGTATAACAACCCTTGGTTCTGGTATCCCACCACACCTCTATTCTAGAACTACATGTAGCTTGACTCCCATCTCAATGGGATACATAGTGACACCCCGACCCTATTCCTTGGGCATATCCACGAAGTAAAGAAAATTACTCATCTCTTATATACAATTATAGATCTATGTAGGAGACCTCAAATCAAGTTATATCATTCAAGAAACCATCATGGAAATAGAAATATATATCTCCTGAATATAAAAAAAGATCTATATAGAAGATTTCACATTCCATGGACAATTTTGGTCCAAATTTTCCCTTTCTACTCTAAAAATTTCTTTCCACACATCATACTCCTTGTCCTAGGAAATTCCAGATCTCTATAATAATTCTTAGGCCATTGTTAAGATAATTTTATATTCCTAAAGACACATTTTTTGAATATGCACAATATGCCTCAGTCTAACTCTGCATAAGTCACCCACAAAATGGGCCTATCAACCTGAGTCACATTCATCCTTGGGAGATAAATATTCTATATCTATAATCCTTAACATCATTTTTCTAGATACCACCTTTAAAACATGGTCCACGATCATTACCCATACTTTTATCTCACATCACTTATCCTGATCCGAGAACCACCAAGATCATGGTTTACAATTTCCTTCTTCACATCTGAAGTACACCAAGACATCATTGGATAGTTAAGACTAATATCACTCATTTTTTCTATGAAATTTGGTCCTATACATATTCTATAATACTACAAGACACCATTTTATCCTTATCACATGATGTTAAAATTTACAACAAATTCTTTATCACATGATGTTAAAATGTAGTCTTACCCTATGCACTACGAATAGGATGCCTTGGGAAACTAGATTAGGAAGCCTCATGTTACAAACATGATATTCCTCTCATAAAAATATTTCTCAAAATGTTTGAATATTATTTATGAGGCTTCAATTTTTATTTTTCACATCTGGTAACTTTCTTCCTTTCCACATGATGTTGAACTAAATGGTATCCAAGAACTATGTATGGCTTGATTCTCATTCCCATGAGATACATAGTGATACCTAGATCTTAAATCCTGGTCTAACCACTAAAAAACCAAAAAATACCGTATCCTTACTTTTAATCACCTGTGTATGGTGAAATAAACATTTTACATTCCTTTATCCCACTGAGAATAGATCACATGGGATTAAGAGTTTTAGAGACTCTTCCTTTCATGATCAAAGGCATACCAGTTCACATCAGGGTTATCATGGTCCTCGATGCATGACCTCAAAAGAAACATATTGTCTTTTATACCTGATGTTAAACTATATATAATTATGGTCTGGAATGAACCACCATAAAAGGAAATCTAGATTTCCTTACCAGATGACAATAAACTGCATGATTAATGTCTCTTTCATGGCATAAATATCATTAAATATATGTGGCTTGATTCTTTCTTTGAAGAGATATACAGTGATTCCTGGATCTTACATCCTGGTTCAAACATAAATTAAAAATTCCCCTAATCTTCTATGTATGATCTAAATCTATATTAGAGGGTCCAATATGGAATGTTACTCCATTCATGAGCTCGTATTCAAGAAAAATACCCTTATCCACATGAGAATTTGATCAGTGTGGTGGATATTTCCTAGAATAATTTGTATCATAATTATTTTTTTGATGAGGTAAATAGGGACACATGGACCCTATGCCTTGATAAAATCCACAATTAAAAGAAAAAACCCAATTTCCTATGTATGAGTTAGACATGTGTAGGGAAAAATTGATCCCCATTATTGGTTAATTTTGATTTGAAATAATCCTTCCATATTAAATCACTTTCCTTCCCCAAACCAAAATCTATGTACATGGAAATTCAAATCTCCATATGCTTTATCTAGCCATTGGAAATAGAATTTACTATTCCTAAGGACACTTTTTTCTTGACTTTTCACAATATACTAGAGTCTGGCTCTTCATAAGTCACCCACAAAAGGGTCTATCAATTAGAGGATTAAATTGTTTGAATATGAACAATGTACCCCTGTATGGATCTACATAAGTTACCCATAAAAGGTCCAGTTGACCAAAATCACACTCATCTTCAGGAAAGACCTCTTCTATCACTGTAATCCCTAAACAACATTATTCTAGACACCACTTTTCAAACATGTTCCACAGTCACTCCTTGCATACTTGTCCCATAAAACCTTTTTGATCTAAATATGACTTCATTACAACTTACAACAACCCCTCTTCATGACTAAAGATGATATAACATTCTATGATAAATTACCATGAATGGGAAAATTGATAATCTCTCAGTCAAAGATAAACAACCTTAACTTTTATCCCTCAATGCCCTTTCCATAAGACATTAAACTACATGGTCCATTTCATGGTTGCATGATATTAAAATACATGATGCTTAAACCCTTATCTGGTAGGATCCTTTGATCATGATGTTGTCCATCCACTACTTAACCCTGAAGAACTGCATTCAACTTGATTCTTATTCCATCAAGACATGTAGTGATGCCTAGATTCTCCATTCTAGGACCAACTTCAATAGCATCCAAAACATGTGTTTTCCCCTATTAATGGACACAAACCGGATCTAGGTAGGAGGTTATAGACTTCTCCCAGGACCCCTCCTTTGTATCTTATGATAGAAAAAAAATCCCGCCTCACTTACACAAACCAAATTTGTAAAGGAGTGATTTACCATTCATGGATAGTGCCAACAAAAATTCTCCATTAATTCTCAAACACATTCCCTTCCAAAAACCACCCTCTATGGTCTTGAGAAATCATTATCTTATAAAACTCCACGACCATTGATAATAGAATTTCAGATTCCTAAGGACACCTTTATTTTGAAAATTCATTTATATTCCCCAGTTTGGATTTTCATAAGTCACCCATAAAAATTACTTTCATCCAGAGGCACATTCTTCTTTAGGATAGACCTCTTCCATATCCATAATACTCGAAAATATCACATTGGAAACTACCTTTTGAACATGGTCCATGGTCATTCTCTATATAGTTGTCTTATATCATGTTTCATATATGGAAATCACAAAATCATGAATCCAAATTCCTCCTTTAGGAATATGAATAATGTTGAATCATTCTTGGCTAGAAATCCCAACTTGGGTACTTATTCCATAAGTCATGGTCAAATATATTCAACCTAAAACACCAATTACATTAGTTTGGTTTGTAGAACTCTAAACTTTCCATGAAAAGATATGTAGTACTCACCATGTTAAAAACCCATAAAAGGGAACCCTGGGTAAAAGTTGAATCTCTACTCACTAGACATGCATTCTGCATGGTTTAGACAATAATTGAGAAATGAAAAGAAAGAGGTATAAAACTTGTTAGTCTGAAATCCCATAAAGGGCGGCCTAAGAAAAATCCAAGTCTCGTCCACTAAGTCATATTCATTTTGAATTAGGAAAAAATTAGGTTGATGATATAAAAGACATAATGTATGCGGGGTCTATCATATGACTATACTTTGTTTCAAACTACACTTTCTAGGTATAAATTATTAATAAAAAATAAAAATGATCTCATTCATACATTTGTAATTATAACATGTTTTCATGATTACATTCAATCAAATGTATCATTTTTAATGTTATATTATGATTAAAATGGGGATGGGAACACATAAATATATGTTTGGGAATAAAATAACTTTCATTTATATATAAAAAATCGAAGGATCTTTCACATGATGGAGTCTCTTCACCAAGTTTTATAGGTGATTCTTGACATAGGAATTGATTTACTAGACTGTGGCTCGAGTGTTATCCACAATTTTCTAAAACCCAGACAATTGTGTGGTCATGGACTCTTTAGTGTGATGAATTTTCCCCTTCTCCATAGAAACAAAGTCCCTACCTTGTTCTAGGTCCCTCTTCAAGGATTGGTGGTATTGGACCATCTCTTCCTTCACAACTTTTAATTCTTCTTGAAGGTGCACCATTTAGAGAGATTTATCACCAAGGTGACATTGGTTCTCCTCTACATACTTAGAACATATGAGCTATTACTTTGATATAGTATCTCTGAGATATGTAAATAAGCCTTATAACTTTACCATATTCTATTGTGATTTTTCTCCTCTTCCCGTTGCTAAATGACCGACCTCACAACATGGTGAATTGTGCAATAATCAAACCTGTTGTTCCCTAAAATGGAAAACATGGTTGGCACTTGGTGAAGACATGATTGCAGGTCTTTGAGAGGTGTGTCTGAGACTATATTTGAGATGTATCTCCATATAGTACAAAGTGTGTTGTGAAAGGCATCGTGTGTCTCCAAGTTTGGCTCGGAAATACTTTCAAAGGGAGAGATGTATTCTAGTATTAGCATACTCAATGAGAAACCATGATTCTCCCCCAAAACAACTGTATCAAATTCTCATATTAGTGTTGGATGAATTGTCATGGAAGAACCCCACTCATGATAATTTTCTGAAGTCAACGACACTGGATAACATATGAGACCCCTAATTAACATCAGGGGGTTAACAGATAACAAAGGTAGTGAAACAACCAGAGCAGTTAATAATGTTCACCCATTCGTGGATTAACCACTGGGATTGATGCCTCTCTAACAATCTTAGTCTCAATTCTTCATGTAATGATCTACTAACTTGGATAATAATCACGAGGTTTCTCAAAAACTACGATATAGGGATCTTGATAATAAGCCACTTTAGGGACCTCAACTATTGCTCATTAAGAAATGGGAGAAGGATAGAGTTTGATGCCTTATTCATGAATAACCTTGGAAATGTTTTATGTGGAAATTCTACACAAGTCAATATCTTGTGCAAGAAATCAAATTCAAGGAGGTCAAATATGTCTGAAATCACAAGAAAGAGAAAACTCATGGTTGTCTAATTCCCTATCAAATTCCCAGAACTCCTCCAGAGAGGCGAGAATATTAATATTTTTCAAAATTTAATCAAGTTTGGTTAGTTTATTAAATAATCACTCACATATCACAATATCCTCACGAAATAGGGGTATCCTAGATGCATGGATAATTAACAAAATTGTACCTTCCATTAATTTTGTCTGCTGAATTCTTGGAAGACATTACTTCTTTGAACCCCATATAGTCAGGGTCAGTGATGACACCTTCATCGGACCTCCTAAGATCCATGTCAACACCTTCTAGAATGGAGATGGGCTTGTGGTTGTTTTTGTAGGGTCCTCTAGTATATGTGGAATATCTAAAATATCACAATGAATAAAGTCAGTGATCGACACATGAAACCTTATGATGTGAATCTGAAATTACCAGGAACATCCTCTATCTCTATAGTAATAAGAGCAGACACATATTTACCTCTTAGTACTTCTTCTGTCAAAGGTATGGGTTCATTATCATGAGTCTGTGCCTCATCCAAAATGTCACCCTCAATCATTGAAGGACGTGTTCCGAAACCATTAAGGGGGGATAGTGAATCAGATCCCATAAATGGAAAGTACAGTCAAATTGGTACATCAAGTGAGTCATAGGATCAAATTATAGTGAAAAGATTTACTATAATGCATATGTCAAGACAACTTATTCACCCTATTTTATTTCTTCCCTTGAGATTATGAGGGGTCTGTATCAGTCCTCTTAGTTATGGGTACTTGAGGTATAGTTTCAGAATACCATCTTTCTATCACTTCCTCCATCATTCTCTAACCTAAGTATAGCTCTAAGGACTTTGGATACTCATCCCCCACTCCAATGGGGGTTCCCATAATGAAATATTTTGGTGATTCAATCCCTCCCCTTGGTACACCTTCTTATCCTCACAAATGAAAATTAAATCCCCTAAAAATTAATTAATATAGATGAGGGAGAGAAAGGATAATGAAAAAGAGATAGATGCATCAATTTTGCTTATGTGGTTGTCCCATTCCTTGTAATATCAACCAAATATTCCCTCAATAGCAGATCATGCCATTAATTATATTACCCGATTTGTGGCTAAGATCAAATCATAAGTGGAATATATTAACATCTCCATCTCCTGAATATATTACCCCACCTCAATAAAATTTCTATCGAGGTGAAGATTAGAGGGTGTTCAGATATCCCAAGGTCTGTGATATGTATTCCATCTTAGAGAATCACCCATAAATCTCAGATATCCTGGTTTACCCCATGTCAAGATTGAATTTCCAAAGGCTACCCATAATCCAATATTAATGTGGCTAGATGAGAGGAATACCTAATATCTTTTGACTATAAAGACCTTTCATACTTATCTTCTCTAATAAGAGACTGGTAAGTCAGGCCATAGGTCTCCTCCCAACAGTAATGACTAGACCACCTCGGCTAGGAAGATGTGGTCTTCTCAATTATGACACACTCTTTGGCCCTTTCTTGATATTTTTTTGAAGAATTTGGAGCTTCGGAATTGTCACCCTTAGGTTGAACCAATATACCACGTTTTCCATTCCCATTAGTTTTCATGGCCTCGAATATGGGGACACTTCCGATCAATTCCCCTTAAGGGTAGAAAGAAACCCAAGCTCTGACATATTTAGAGTTTAGCCTGATGGATGCACTCTATAGGGGTTGCTTGATCGATTTTTGAGATACCTATAATTCCATGAGAATCCAAAATTGTCGAGCCACCATTAAATGTTTCTCAAACCAAACATGTGGGGGGGGGGGAGAATTTGTTTTTACATACACTGAAACCAATGGGTAAATTGATTTAAAGAACATGCTACACATATGATCTCACTGTCAATACAGGCCATTAGTACATTGTCTCTAAATTCAATCATGTACAACCTTATGTCATCATTAGATTTTCCATTTTCAAAAAAAGTTCTAGTAGGAGTATGACTATATGAGAAGAAGAAAAATTATCCTATTATGTTTATATTTTTCAGGGATTCACCATAATTTAGAGATAATGTATGGATACCTGAAAAAAACATGAATGAATGAGAGAAACTAGCCTATAAGAACTTGAAATCCAATCAGCACTATATAGGAGTTGAAGTGTGTTGTGATCCACTGATAAGTGTATTTTATGCATACATATAATGGTTATGATGATGTATTTAATTGAATAATATTTCAAATTTTGGAATGTTTTCATTTTTTTATATATTATGGAAGGAAATAATGAATTTGTGAAAAAGGAATGAAAATATGTGGAAAGTGGAGAAAAAAGACAGTTCATGCTGCTTCGCTTCACTAGCGGTGCGACACTCGATTTCTGAGGGAGATTGAAGCTAGAAAACTAGGAGAAGAATTATTACATGTCATGTAATCGCATTACATTTTGTGTAATCTGATTACATGTAATGAATTCATTGAAGATGAAGGCCGCTCCTAGGACAAGTCATGAAGTTGATACATGCTGTGAAAGACCATTTCATGTCATGTAACTACATTAAATGACTTGAAACATTTTGATATTTTTTTGAAGAAGAAATATGAAAAGATTCTTGGATCTAGAGATTTAAAGGTTACACATCATGAGTTCCCATTACACGTCGTGAAAGGAGTCAACATTCCAAATCTTCGAACGAGATTCAAGTGAAATACATAGAGATTCAAAAATCACAGAGGCAAACACGAATCAGGATTTCATGATGTGAAATCAAATTACACATAATTAAATGTGTCAATTAGAACCCATCTAAAGCCTATAAATTGAGGAGTGTAAGAACCTGGTTCTTATTTTTGAGGTACGGGTATCTTCTTTTCTCCTTTCCTTAAGTTTTTTTGAGAAAATAAAGAAAATGGGAAAAAACCTAAATTTTGGAAGTACACGCCGTGTACTTTTCCACATGCCGTGTAATTTTGGCCGTGTGGGATGAGTACACAGGGCGTGTGGGCATGTCGGTGATGAAGGGTGTAGGAACTGACTACACGCCGTGTTGTGGTCCTTTACACGCTGTGTGTTCAGTCGGCAGATGAATAGTAAGGCGCTGGCCAGCTGTGAGACAACACACACCGTGTACTCAAGAAGACATGCTGTGTAGTCATTTCGGCAGGTGAACAGTGCCACACTGGCAGGAAGCTGCCAAATGAATAGTTTAAAAATGGGAAGTACACGCCGTGTACTTGAGAGTACATGCCGTGTAGTTTGTTTTTTCAGCTTAAAACGGGCAGTAGCCTCCTCATTTGGCAGAGGAGGCATTTGATCCATTTTGGAGCCAAAGGAGGAGGTTGGAGCTTCAGAGATCTTCCAGGCGCGCATCAGGAATCCGTTTTTTCCTCGGATGATCTCGTTGAAACCGCACAGGTGGGTTCTCCCTTCTCCTGGAGTAGTTCTCACCAATTCTTCCTCGTATATAAGTTATTTACGTTTGAATGTTTTGTATTTTAACTCAGATCTACCTCGTTCTGGGATGATACGTGGAACGTCATTCGAGTATACTGATCAGGGGTGTATAAGGTAGGTGGCTTGGTGCTTATTTTCCAACTGTCGTGAGTTTTTGTGTTTTTGTGAGCTACAAACCCATATTTGAGGTGTCGTGTGGCTGAGGCCGTGGTTATTTTAATACCTAGAATTGTATAGGTGATTAATTAAAGTTGTAAACCTGTTGTTTGGGATCAGTACTTGGATCCAGGACCACTCCGGGGGTGCGTTCCTCTATTTAGCCATTTGGCCAGGATACCCGAGGGTATGACTTTAAAGTAATGAATGTAGAATTTCCTTGAGAGGAATTGCTTGTAAATGTTTATTTACATGTTGGGAATGGCCCGGCTACTTGTGCCTGAGGGCAGTGTTTTACTTAGCCTGTGGGCGTTGTTTGTTTAGCCTGAGGGAAGTTGTTATCCTAGCCTGAGGGAAATTTCTTCCGTGCCTGTGAGAAGTTGATTATGTGCCTGTGGGCGACACTTCTTATGCCCGAGGGAAATATCCGTATTCCTAAGGGCAGATTATTGTGTTGGATGCTCTTTACCTGAGGGTAGACGTTTATGTGTCTGAGGACATTAGCTGTTATTTAGAATATTCACTATGGTGATATTTTAAATTAAATGATTAAATGGATATTAAAATGGAAATATAATTGGTTAAGTTAGTTACTTTTAGTACTGCTTACTTTATTTCATTTTACTACTGCACACTATCATTGCATGTTTTGCACACAGTTGAGCGCATGCCTTTGGTGGGTGCCTACTAAGATATATTTCTCACACCCTGTTTGGGTCATGATTTTTGGCCCAAATAGATTACATTTCTACAGGTGTGGATAGGGGCAAGAGTCCCTATATAGGTACTTGACTGCTGCTGAGGAGTAGGGGAACATGGGACCGGGCTTAGGCTCGCGATGCTACCGACTGTTTTGTTTTGCTTTGTTGTACCCTGTATTGTATTGTACTGCTATGTAACATGTTATGGCTATTTTCTTAGAACTTGAGACATGTTTCATAATATCTATATAACTGGATGGTCATCTTTACTACAGTTGATTATTATAAAAGTGAATGGTTTATTGCTTCTGCTATTGTTGTATGTTTTTTTTATTTTATTCCACTGCACTACACTTTGACAAATGAGGGCATAGTTTCCCCACTATCAGACCTGGGCCCTTGCTGCTAGTCAGAAACCTCTGGCGTTTGTGGAAATGCGCTTGAGGTCACGTGGCGAACCGGGTTCGGGGCACCCGTTGAGTGGCACCTGGTCCCGGGACGTTACAAAGTGGTATCAGAGGAGTTCTTTTCTTTGACTTACTATTTGGAGCCATAGTTAGGGATATGACAAACGATAGTTGGTAATAAGCTGTGCCTAGACGTAGCTAACCTATGTATAGGGAAAATCCAGTCTACCTCGTACTTTTTCAATTATTTTGATTTTTCAAATTTTACAGTTTATTTGATTTCACCATTGGGTGACACACTTGTGATTGTGCTGTTATATCTTATCTATGGGTTCTATTTAGTCGCAACCCGATGAGATGAGGGTATGCCATCTCATGCATCATATATGCACATGCTAGAAATCACCTACCATGCATAGTTCCATGATATGTAGGTGTATTAGAAATTTCATGTTGTTGTGATAGTTGTTGTGCTAATAAAAGCATGTTGTTGTGATATCTGCTTGATAAAATACTTTCTATATGATAGGATATGTTTGTGTGAGCTTGTTGAAAGAATGGACGCCAAACTTTGGTTTTTGGGGAGTATGGGCCCCCATTTATTGGAATTTGGTGGATCATTGACTGTTTATTCTATTATAACATAGATAAGATGTCAAACTTTGATTCGTGGAGAGTATGGGCCCTCACAGACCAGAATTTGATACTTTGGTGTTGTTTATCAGTATTTTCTGGGTTCTAGAGAAGTTTCTGAGGCATACTATTCGGAAGCCCAGTATACATGTCGTGTAGTCAGTATACATGCCGTGTATGTTCTTCTGTTCGGGAAGAAAAATAAACTTTTTGAGTACACGCCGTGTACCCTCAGTACACGCTGTGTAGTTTCTTCCCGTGCCATAGACCGTGTGGGCGGGGACATGGGGAAAGGGAAATGCATTGGGAAAACATGTTGTGTAGCTTTTGTACACGCCTTGTATTTTTGATCCGGAGTCCGCCCGTGTGACAGACAACACGGAAGGAGACCTTGAGACATACACGCCGTGTCCACTATGGAACATGCCGTGTAGTCTGACCTGGGGACCCAACCATGTAACTAACAACACGGGTCGGTGTAATATTTTCGGATACACACCGTGTGTCTATAGAACATGTCGTGTAGTGTGAGCCGTGTGTCCGACCGTGTAACTAACAACACGGGTCGGCGAAGCTCGTCTAGTACACACCGTGTACCTGTGGGACACACCCTGTAGTCTTGTCCGAGGACAGACCGTGTGGACTTAGCTATGTGACTAGGAAATGGGATGGTGTACACACCGTGTGCGGGTGTAACATGCCATGTAGTGTCAAGCCGAGTAGTCGGCCGTGTCACAAACGACACAGACAGTTAGAAAATTTCACCGTACGCGCCGTGTATAAGTTATACACGCCGTGTAGTTTTGTTTAATAGGAGTCGTGTGGCTTATCCGTGTCGAATTACCTGGGCAGGGTAAGGGAAGACAAGTACACGCCATGTAGTCATTTTACATGTCGTGTAGTCTTGTTTTTCAAATTTTGAATGCCTGCTTCCTCCTATTCCCTTTTGGGTTTCTTCGTTTTCGGTCTTTAATAATCTTTCTCTAAGGCGTGTTTTTGACCTTGTAGTGTCATGCCGCCTAGATGACCGCGCGTTATTCTCCAGGAGAGCGGCGGCGATTATACTCTAGATATGGTGGGCCATGGGCTACTAGTGGATCCTCCAGCAGAGCCAGATGCGGCGCCAGCTGTTATACCAGACACAGGCGCAGAGGCGTAGTTCCGTGAAGGCTTTATGCAGTTCATGCAGACCTTTCAGGGAGCACCGCCGACTGCCACATCTATGGATGATCTTACAGGTATATTCCAGCAGCAACATCCACCTACGTTTTTAGGGGATGGCGGACCACAGGCTGCAGAGTCTTGGCTAGGGTTGATGTAGACTATTTTCGAGCATCTTGAGATGCCTCCAGGGTGGAGGGTCAAGCTCGCAACTTATATGCTGCGTGATTCCACCAAGAGGTGCTGGGATGTTACCACCTATTCAGAGCACCACAAGGACATGGCGTGAGAAGATTTTCATGCAGTCTTCTATGACTTCTTTTTCCCAGAGACACTGAGGGAAGATAGAGCTCGAGAGTTCATGAATCCGCAGTAGGGCGCTATGTCGGTGATGAACTATTCTGCTAGTTTTATAGAGCTTCAGCGCTTTGCACCCGTGCTGGTGGGTGATGAGACGTTGAGAGCTAGACGCTTTGAGGATGGTCATCGTTATGACATCTGAGCACTGGTGAATGTTTTCAGGTTGCCTACTATACATGCTATTGTGAACCAGGTACTGATTACAGAGAGGAACCTGCGTGAATCTAGTGGTGTGGGCCAGGGCGGTTCAGCACCAGTTATTGGTACTATTTCTACTGGCAAGAGGTAGAGATAGATAGACATCTCTCAGGGTGGAAGTAACAGTCAGAAGAATGCTTCAGGTGGCCAGGTTATGCGCAACCAGTGTGGTAGAGAGGGGAACAAGAGGACACAGTGTCCACGAGACCTAGTGAAGTGCCGACCTTGTGGTAATATGGGTCATCTGCAGTGCTTTTGCAGGGTGTTTCCACCAGTGTCTAGTGAGAGGGGTTCTGTGAAGACTCTGCATGCAGGAGTAGGACCAGTAGCTTTTTTCCAGTCAGGGAACTGGAATACGTCAGGGCATGCAGGAAGAGATGGTGGTCGTGGCCATGGTATCCAGACACCAGGATCTTAGAGGCAGCAGGGCTGGACAGCTCAGGGTAGCCAGGCTGTGTCGCAGGGCCGCGGTACTGGGCAGACATATGCAGTGCAACAGACCCGACAGGAGCAGGATCCCGGAACTTCTACAGTCAGAGGTACTATTATAGTAGATTCTGTTTTATCTTCAGTACTTTTCGATATGGGTGCTACACATAGTTTCATATTTGTTCCCATAGTGGAGAGACTTGGGCTCTGTGTTTCTTCTTCTTCTGATGTCATGACGCTAGGCACTCTGTTGGAGACTAGAATGGCTGGTGTGCGTCAGTGCAAGGAGTTCCCCCTTGAGGTTGGTGGGTGTCACTTTCTTTGGTAACTCTATGTCTTGGAGATGAAGAGCTATAATGTCATTCTCGGGATGGACTGGTTGGTTCCCTTTCGAGCCTTTGTAGACTGCTATCGTCGCAGGGTGCATTTCACGTCACCAGAGGTCGGAGAGTTTCTATACAAGGGAGAATGTGATGTTCAGGTGAGTCGAGCTGGACTAGAGTATCATGGGCGAGGTGGTGTCACTGCCCAGATTGCAAGTTTTTATCTGGATAATCAGGGGACTTGTCGGATGGATTTCCCTCCAGTGGTTGATCGTTTCAGGGATGTCTTCCCAGACAACTTTTCAGGTCTACCTCTAGAGTGAGATGTGGATTTATCTATTGAGCTTGTTCCAAGAGCAGCACCGGTGTCCATTCCCCCTTATAGGATGGTCATACCTGAGTTTCAGAAGCTCAAGAGGCAGTTAGAGGAGTTACATGCGAAGGGTTTTATCTGACCCAGTACTTCTCCTTGGGGTTCTCTGGTCCTTTTTGCGAAGAAGGTGGATGGTACCCTCAGACTCTGTGTGGATTATCGGAAGCTGAACTAGTTGACGGTTAAGAACCGATATCATTTTCCAAGAATTGATGATATTTTTGATCAACTTCATGGAGAACGAGTGTTCTCAAAGATTGACTTAAGGTCAGGATAACATCAGCGGTGCGTGAGACCATCGGATATACCGATTACAGCTTTTCGGAGCAGACATGGTCTGTATGAGTACTTGGTTATGCCGTTCAGACTCACGAACGTGCCATCAATTTTCATGGATCTGATGAATCGTGTGTTCCATCCTTATCTGGATTCTTTTGTGGTAGTATTCATAGATGACATCTTGGTGTACTCTCACACTCAACACGACCATGCCACCCATCTTGAGATCATATTGAGTACACTGAGGGAGCATCAGCTGTATGCTTAGCTATCAAAGTGCCACTTTTTGATGGACCAGATTCACTTCCTGGGTCATATTATCTCAGAGGAAGGAGTTTCAGTTGACCCCTAGAAGGTGAGAGCAGTAGTTTCCTGGGAGAATCCTAAGAATGTGTTTGAGATACGAAGTTTCTTAGGGCTGGATGGGTACTACAGACGCTTCATACAAGACTTCTCCTACTTAGTAGTGCCATTTACGGGTTTGAATAAGAAGGGTGTGAAGTTCATTTTGTCGGAAGCTTGCGAGATAGCCTTTTAGGATCTAAAAGGAAGGATGACATTAGCACCAGTCCTGATACTTCCCGAGCAGGGAAAGATCTATACAGTTTACTGTGATGCATCAGGTATTGGGCTGGGATCAGTGTTGATACATGGTGATCGAGTTGTTGCGTACGGGTCTCGACAGTTGAGGCCACATGAAAGGAATTACCCAACGCATGATCTCGAGTTAGCTTCAGTTGCCATGCATTGCGTTGTTGGAGACATTATCTCTGGGGAGATCATTTTGTGGTTTTCACTGACCACAAAAGCCTCAAGTATATTTTTACTCAGTGTGACTTGAATTTGAGGCATAGAAGGTGGGTCGAGTACCTACAGTCCTTTGATTTTGAGCGTGCCTATACACCTGGTTAAGGTAATGCAGTAGCTGATGCACTGAGCAAGAAGACTCAGATACAAGCAGTGTAGAAGGCCAGTGGTGAGTGGCATCTTATGCCTTTGTTCTCTAAGATGCATTTGGAGGTGCACGATAGTCAGGGACAAATATATCTTTCATCTTTAGCTATGACTTCTACCCTCCTGGATAGAGTGAGGATGAGACATGTATCTAATCTATAAGGCCCAGTTCTACAGGAGTCTGTGGCAAGTGAGGACCCTCCTCCTGGTTAGACGATAGGCGATGATGAAATTTTGCATTTCCATGGAAGAGTGTGGGTTCCAGGGGATATACGCGAGGAGTTGATGTGGGAGTTTTATGCTTCAATTTGGGAAGTTCATCTCGGGGTTACCAAGATGTACCGTGACTTGAGATGTCACTACTGGTGGCTGGGTATGAAGAGAGATGTAGCTGACTTTGTTAGGAGGTGCTCCACTTGTCAGCAGGTGAAGGCAGAGAATCAGAGGCCAGCCGGACTGTTACAGTAGTTACCCATCCTGTAGTGGAAATGGGATGATGTTGCGATGGACTTTGTGACTAGGTTGCTGAGGTCACCTAGAGGCAATGATGTCGTGTGGGTTGTTGTGGACAGACTCACGAAGGTAGCTCACTTTTTTCCGATCAAGGAGACCTTTGGTGTTGATGAGATCATAAAGTTGTATATCTGAGAGGTCATACGTCTTCATGGGGTCCCTCGTTATATCATTTCAGATAGGGAATCCTTTTTTATGTATCGTTTTTGGAAGAGTTTTCAGAGGGCACTGGGTACACAGGTGCTTCTGAGCACAGCTTACCACCCTCAGACCGATGGCCGGTCAGAGCATACGATACAGGTGCTAGAGGACATGCTGCGGGCATGCGTCCTAGACTTTGGGGGCTCTTGGGAGAAGCATATACCCTTATTTGAGTTTGCCTATAATAACAGTTTTCAGGCAATGATTGAGATGACACCTTATGAGGCTTTATATGGTAGGCCATGCAAATCACCTTTGTGTTGGTTAGAGGTGGGTGAGGTAGCTTTACTGGGACCGCGTCTCGTTCAAGAGACTAATGAGCAGGTCTAGTTGATTCTGAAGTGGATGGCTAGCGCGCAGTCTCTTCAGAAGTCTTATGCTGATCACTGCAGACGACCTTTGGAGTTCGTGGTCGGGGATCAGGTTTTTTTGCGTGTTTCGCCGAGGCTGGGACACAGGCGGATCAAGAGACATGGTAAAATTTCACCGAGGTATGTGGGGCCATTTGAGATTCTGGAGAGAGTCGGGCTAGTTTCCTATCAGTTGCAGTTACCACAGCAGTACCAAGCCATGCACGACGTCTTCTATGTATCTCAGTTGCACCACTATCATTCAGACCCGTCTCACATCCTTTAGACCGAGGAGGTTGAGCTTCAGATGGATGCGTCCTTTGAGGAGCATCCAATTCGTATCGTTGACTTGAGGATGAAGGTTCTCTAAGGCCGGTCAATTCCTCTCGTACGGGTGCTATGGAAGCATGACCGAGTGCAGGATGAAACCTGGGAGCAGGAGACCGATGTACATGCTCAGTGGCCGGAGTTGTTCACGGCTATATCTTCACCACCCTTGGAAGGGAAATTCGGGGAAGAATTTCTTTAAGTGGGGAAGTTTGTAAGAACCCATTTCTTATTTTTGAGGCACGAGTTTCTTCATTTCTCCTTTCCTTAAGTGTTTTTGAGTAAATAAGAAAAATGGGAAAAAATCCTAAATTTTGGAAGTACACGCCGTGTACTTTTCCACACGCCGTGTACTTTTGGCCATGTGGGATGAGTACATAGGGCGTGTGGCCGTGTCAGCAATGAAGGGTGTAGGAACTGACTACATGCCTTGTAGTGGTCCATTACACGCCGTGTAGTTAGTCGGCAGGCGAATAGTAAGGCGGTGGCCAGCTGTGAGACAACACACACCGGGTACTGAAGAAGACATGCCATGTAGTCATGTCGGCAGGTGAATAGTGCCACACTGGTGGGAAGTCGCCAAATGAATAGTTTAAAAATGGGAAGTACACGCCGTGTAGTTTATTTTTTCGGCTTAAAACGGGCAGTAGCCTCCTTATTTGGAAGAGGAGGCATTTGAGCCGTTTTGGAGCCAAAGGAGGAGGCCAGAGCTTTGGATATCCTCCAGGCGTGCGTCGGGAATCCGTTTCCGCCTCGGACAATCTTCTTGGAACCGCACGGGTGGGTTCTCCCTTATCCTGGATTAGTTCTCACCAATTCTTCCTTATATGTAAGTTATTTACATTTTAACGTTTTTTCTTTTACCTCAGATTTACCTTGTTCTAGGATGATTCATGGAATGTCGTTCGAGTATACTGATCAGGGGCGTATAAGGTAGGTGGATTGGTGTTTATTTTCCAACTGTCATGCATTTTTGTGTGTTTTTGAGCTACGAACCCATATTTGGGGTGTCGTGTGGCTGAGGCCATGACTATTTTAATACCTAGAATTGCATAGGTGATTAATTAAAGTTGTAAACCTATTGTGTGGGATCAGTGCTTGGATCCAGGACCACCCCGGAGGTGCGTTCCTCTGTTTAGCCATTTAGCCAGGATACCCGATGGTATGCCTTTAAAGTAATGAATGTATAATTGCCTTGAGAGGAATTTCTTGTGAATGTTTATTTACATGTTGGGCATGGCCCAGATACTAGTGCTTGAGGGAAGTGTTTTACTTAGTCCGTGGGCATTGTTTGTTTAGCCTGAGGGCAGTTGTTATCCTAGACTGAGGGTAATTTCTTCCGTGCCTGTGGGTAGTTGATTCTGTGCCTGTGGGCGACACTTCTTACGCCCGAGGGAAATATCCATATGCATGAGGGCAGATTCTTGTGTTGGATGCTCTTTACCTGAGGGTGAAAGTTTACGTGTCTGAGGACATTAACTGTTATTTAGAATATTCACTATGGTGATATTTTAAATTAAATGATTAAATGGATATTAAAATGGAAATATAATTGGTTAAGGTAGTTATTTTTAGTACTGCTTACTTTATTTCATTTTACTACTACACACTATTGTTGCATGTTTTGAACACAGTTGAGAACGGGCCTTTGGTGGGTGCCTACTGAGATATATTTCTCACACCCTGTTTGGGTCATGCTTTTCGGCCCAAACAGATTACATTTCTGTAGGTGTGGATAGGGGAAAGAGTCCCTATATAGGTACTTGACTACTGCTGAGGAGTAGGGGAGCATGGGACCGGGCTTAGGCTCGCGATGCTGCCGACTGTTTTGTTTTGCTTTGCTGTACCCTGTATTGTATTGTAATGCTATGTAACATGTTCTGGCTATTTTCTTAGAACTTGAGACATGTTGCATCATATCTATATAACTGGATGGGTATCTTTACTACATTTGATTATTATAAAAGTGTATGGTTTATTGCTTCCACTGTTGTTGTATGATTTTTATTTTATTTCGCTGCGCTACACTTTGACAAATGAGGGCATAGTTTCCCCACTTTCAGACCTGGGCCCTCACTGCTAGTCGGTAGCCTCTGGCATTTGGGGAAATGCGCTTGAGGTCACCTGGCGAACCAGGTTTGGGGCACCCGTTGAGTGGCACCCAGGCCCGAGACATTACAAGGAGCTACCTATTGTTGAATACCATTGAGATTCGGCTAGAGAATAAATCTTCGAGAAAATCTGTTACACCCTCTTTGAGTTATTTATCTCTTATTTATTTATGCTTTCTTTTTAGTTTTATCCTTCCCTCTATTCCTCTCATCCTAGGATGGAGGGGTAAACCCATCTAGTGCTAGGGTTTTGTAATCAAAGGGGGAAGGTGCATTGGATTTATTTATTTTAATTATTCACGTGTTTGGTTTGTTAAATTTATTATTAAAATTCCAATCCCATTCTTTTTATATTATCACGAACATTGATAATTTAATCTAAAAGGAACCTTAAAATTGTGTAACTCATAAACCTAAAGGAGGAATGAACATTATCAAATTTTGGGGAAATCAGGTTTAAACATGGTATCAAGACAATCTCAATTTAGTGAAATCCAAAATGATCGAACCATGGTAAATAGGGTATTCCACATTGAGGAGGGGACACCATGACCATTGGATCTTCTTCATATTCACTCCGACACAAATCATGTATTAATAAACACATTTTATAAAATATAATTTCACTTGAACCCAAAAATTACAAAACCCTGGAGCACTTTCAAATCTGTTTTCAAACAAACCAATCAATATGATTTCATCCATTGCTTTCTTTTTTCAATCAAACCCAACTTTTCTCACCTATTTTGTAAATATAATAAAATAAAATCAACTTAAAATATAAGTAAACTAATTCCTCCATCCTTGTGGATTCGACCTCAAACTTCCACTTTACTATATTTTTAATTAATCGAGTAGGATGGTTTGAGATTTAAAATTTTATTTTTAAAAAGACCTGTAGGGAATTAACGACACCCCACAGGGTTATCATCTACCCCCGCAACACTTAAAATGGACCTAAAATTCAGTAGGAGGACTTACTGGTGTACACATGTAGTAAAAACTAGTAGATGTTTTCCAGAATTGGAGTGGACAATCCTATGTGGTTTCCTTTTTCTAATTTTTATTCTATGATGAACATCCCTAGAGTTAAATCATCATCAGACTCACAAACCAGTAATGGGTAGGTGCTCAACCACATTGTAAGAAATCTGGTGAAAAGGGTACTTGGGGAGATGTAAGGCTTGACCTTATAAACCCACTAGTTATACTAGCCTTACTCCAATATAGCCCATAATTTTCTTGGAATTATTTAATTCTCTAATGTGGTGCATCCTATTGGGTATTGAAAAGTAGTTCCTTCTCTTTCATTCTTGAGGAAGGCCATCATCCACGCTTCAAGATGGATTTCACCCCTTGGGTGAGGCTCTCCCTTCTCAATATTCTAAGACATATTCAATATATCAAGATCCAAAATAACCATCCTTTCAGCATCATCCATGATGGATTTTAGTGGGATGAACTCATTGTATATCTCTCTAAGAATGGGAACCCTCAAGACCTAATACACATATCACTATGTAATTCTGACTTTTCTATGCATTGATGGAAAATATTTTTTGGGGGTTCCATTGAATCAATATTTTGGGGATGATGTATGGGTTCTTTTAAAAATACATCTACCCAAACCAATCAACCTCATAAATTATGATGTTACATAGCTCAATATTAAATTCTTTGTAGGTTTTTTGCACCCAATATTCCAACATCCATTCAGGTTTAACTCCCCTTTTAGAATAGAAGTCCTAATCATCTTTATAGCCATGTGATTAGTGAATGCGTTGTCATGACACATCAAATTGATAGTGATTTAAATAATATTTTGTAGTCTAGGGAAGACCCTAGGTCATCTCTCAATGAGCGTTGATATTTTTTGAGTGTGATTTTTAATAAGAAGAACAAAAAAAGGGGGTGATTGTGAAAACAGTTTCAAGAAAGTAACTTAATTTAAAGAGTTATAAA
Organism: Viscum album; assembly: GCA_963277665.1. Taxonomy (NCBI): domain Eukaryota; kingdom Viridiplantae; phylum Streptophyta; class Magnoliopsida; order Santalales; family Viscaceae; genus Viscum; species Viscum album. The sequence goes on from OY728125.1 coordinate 20,606,718, forward strand.
GTTTAAAGACCAAGTGGATTATGAAAAATATGAGATAAGTAAGTGATCATTGCTAATCTAATACAACACTTGAAGAGATCCCCATTCTTAATTTATTATTAGTTTTTAGTGTAATCCTTTGGTTGAGGGTTAACCAAGATCTTGGGTACCCACAAGCCTCTTAAAATGATGCGGTTAGAACTAAATATTGACATAACAATCATGAAGTCAAGTTCCAAACCCTAAGCATGCTTTATGGTTTTTAAAGGAATATTGAAATCTCAAATATTTTGGAAAGAAAAGGGTTCTTATGTTGTTTAATTGAAAAAACACTAGATAGACACTTAAAATCACACACCAATTGGTTATGAAATAAAAAGTGTTTCAATTCAATGCATCAAAAAAAGTTAATATACATATGAAAGAACTATTAAAACCACAATATAAACCAAACTAGCAGAAAATTATGCACTAGAATTCCCGCTTCAAGTGCCTAGCTCCCTCACAATGATCACCCACCGTGTAGCTCCACATCGGGAGCAGGAGGAAGCTTGGGTGGAACTCCTTCTTCATTATTGATCCACCCATGAGGATAGGGGCCTCCATAACTTCTTGGATGAGGAGGATACTTATCTAGGAATCCAAAATGGTAGATATTTTCTTCTTGGCATAACTTACAAATGAGGTTCCCATGGTGCCTTTTTATTTCCAAAAATGGAACATGGTTTTGAGAACCCTGTTTTTGAGATTCCACTTGTGTCTTTGTTTTGGAATAGTATAACGCCATATCACGACTTGAAAAAAAAGAAGAGTTGTTTGAAGCCCTCTAGAATGTATCCCTGTCAAATTTGGTGGCCATTAGACATCTGTATTTGGAGATATGGTTAAAAGAACAAACCAAACTTTTGAATTTGGGCAGATTTTATCCCCTGGACAGAATGGTTCAGATGGGGTACCATATGATAAAATTGGGCTTTGTTTCCTGTATAAGAGTTGTATCGTAGGATGTTTTGGAGAGGAATACAATGTTTCAACCAATTGGGATTCATTTAATTTTTTTAATGATCAAAACAGTGGACAAATTTCCAAGGGATTCCATGCAGTTTGGCCCATTTTTGTTCTAGATCATCTCTAGGGCCTCTAAATCACCTTCTCCTACAATGCAAACACTGAAACAAATAAAATTGCCCTATTAAAAATTGGTAAACATTAATTAATTGAATTAAACATGAAGTGAAATTTATTATTATATTTGGAATATTCATCACAAAACCTGTTTAAAACAACAGTGTAAGGGTGAAGTTGAATAGTTAATCTCTATGCGATCACACCCCAACACCTAAACATTTACACTCCTGGGAAAAATCACATATCCAAAAAATAATGCATGTATATATTCTCAACATCATAAACTTTTAACATTCGATAAAATTTTAATTTAAAGTAAATTGATCAATACACAAACCATACCAAGGAGTTCTTCCTAGTGAAAATGGAAAATATGTCTCATAAATTATATCACAATGAAATTCAAAGAGATTCATGATACCAAATTGAGAAAGTAATTAAAAAGTCAACCATGCCACTAACTCTCTATGTGTGTGTGTGAAAACCATCCCATGCTTATTCTTTCAAATTTCTATCCAATAAATATATATTATTTTAAAATTTTTCAGATTAAATTATTTTTTCCACCAAACTTTCCCTATATCCTTTGCAATAATATTTCAAGACCCACTCACTTAAGAATTCCCAGAAGTCAAACCATAAGCTCCTGACCTATATATCCCCATATGTTTCACATTTCATCACTCCCCTTATTTATTTTTTGTTTTTTTAGAAGTTTCATTTGGAAAAAATCCCACATTCATCTCTCAACCCTTGTTTGATATCCTCACGACAGTAATTGTAATAGTTATAATAATATCAAAGGTTGAGGAGGAGTGGTTTTTGACCTCCCCAAGACACAACCCAATTTTTTTAGGGTGTACAACATTCAGACATTAGGTATACACACATAGGTCAATCTGATACAGTAATGAAATAGATTAGATAAGGAAAAAACGTATGAAATATCATTTAAAGATAAAAAATATTAACCTAACATATATTTACATTCTATTATGTAATAAAAATTCACACTTTGTGGGTTGGTGCAGAAATGTGTGGAGATATTAGTGACACAGTTTTCCCAAAAACTACTAACACAAGGGGAATTAATTAGCTCAAAGGTTTCACAGTGATACAACTATTTATATCACTGAAAGAAAACCAATTCAATAAAAATCACTCCCTGATGATAAATTCATACAAACATTCAATCCATTATAGAGACAGATTTTTCATCATATGTTAAATCAACATGGAATCAAAAATTTCAACATGCATTTTCAGTAGGTTCCATGATTTGGTGACCATAAGGGGGGGGGAGTAAAAATACCATAAAGAAGGAGAAAAAGAAAATAAATAAGAAAGAAAATGAAAATCCCAATGAACCCAAAAAAGATGGGGAAAAGTGAAAATACCATAAATAAGGTGAAAAAGAGAAGAAAGAAGAAATACAATGAAAATACTAATAAACCCAAGAATGTATCCACCCCCAACACATTGAATGTGCAGTGTCCTCACTATAATAATTGAGAATGTGAGAATGAAGGATAAAACTTGGTGTGTTTCACTGGTATGTTGCTTCTTGAACATGGAGTTACTCTATTGGGAACTCTAGAAGGGCTTCGTGGAAGTGCTTTAGCCACTAACCATTAATAGTGAAGGTTTGCTTGGTTTCTTCATTTTGAACCTAGACAACACCAAATGAAGAGATGTTAGTAACATTGTATGGTCAAAACCAACTAGAAAAAAGCTTACATGGATGCAACTTCAGCCTTACATTGTAGAAGAGGACCTTGTTCCAAATTTATAATTGACGATGAAGGATGAGATGAAAATGGGAAGCCTTGGTTCTCTCATTACAAAACCGAGAGTTCTCATATGCATCTCTCCTCATTTCCTCCAGCTCATGAATCTGAAAATTCTTTTGAGCATCTGCACCAGAAAGATTAGAATTACATTTTTTTAATGGACCAGTAGGCTTGGTGCTCAATCTCAATAGGCTGGTGCCAACTCTTTCCGAACACAAGCCGAGAGGGTGACATTCCAATGGGAGTTTTGAATGCAGTACGACAGGACCATAATGAATCATCAAGTCAAGGACTCCAATCTTTTCTATTGGGTCGAACAGTTTTTTCAAGAATCTATTTTTCCTCTCTATTTGACACCTCGTCTTGACCATTGGTCTATGGGTGATATGCAGTAGACACTCTATGACTGGCCCATACTGACACAAAGTGATTGCATTGTTTAGTTTTAGAAATGAGAACCCTGGTCACTAATGATGAACCTAGGTAATCCAAACTTACAAAAGATCTGAGTTCTTAAAAATTCCAAAACTATTTTGGAATCATCTGTCCTTTTGGATCAGGCCTCTACCCATTTTGAAACATAATCAACCGCTATAAGAATGTACAAGTTTCCAAAGGAATTGGGAAATAGACCCATAAAGTCAATGCCCCAAACACAAAAAAAATCATGAAAGAGAAATGGTTGTTATGGAATTTCATTTCTTTTAGAGACATTCCCCATTCTTTGACAATGAGGACAAGATTTAAAAAAATCACGGGCCTCCCAAAAAAAGTGTTGTCTAAAAGAGACCAAAATCAAGGATCTTGCGAGCTGTCCATTAGGGACTAAAGTGGACCCCACAAGCAAGAGTATGGTAGAATCTAAGGACAGACTGAAACTCGCTATCAGGAATATAACACCTATAGACTTGATCACTAAATATGTGCTAGAGGTAGGGGTCATCCCAAATGTACCAATGAGGCTCCTATTTTAGACGACTGGCTTGGTTTTTTTTGAAATCAGTAGGAATGAAAGATACTACCAAATAATTTACAATTTTAGCATACCAAGGAATAACATATTTATCTTGGTACAATTAATCATCAGTAGAAATATCATTTATAGGAATAAATGGGGATGAGTCAATGTTCTAGGATGGGGGAATCCTACTTATATAGCCAGCCCCTGCATTTTCTACTCCTTGTTTATCTCTAATTTCTAGATTAAATTCTTGAAGGAGGAGCATCCAATGAATTAGACATGGCTTGGATTCTAGTTTCTTGAAGAGATACCAGAGGGATTCATGATATGAGAACACAATGAATTTGGACCCCAAAAGTTATGACCTAAATTTGTCCAAGGCAAACACAATGGAAAGGAATTCTGTTTCAGTTGTGGTGTAGTTTTCTTGGGTAGGGTCCAAATTACGTGAGGTATAGGCAATTAGATGTGGATCTCAATTGACCCTTCGTGACAAGAATTCCTCAACTACATTGTTAGAGGCATCACACATGATCTCAAATGGTAAATCCCATCGAGGTAGTTGGATTACTGGGGGTTATGTGAGAATCCATTTTAACTTATTAAAAGATTCCTCACATTCTTTATCAAAAACAAATTCTTTTTATTTTTGGAGTAATCGGGAAAAGGGGAGTGCAATTTTACTAAAGCCACGAATGAAATGATGGTAAAATTCAGCATGACCTAGGAAAGACCGCACATACCGTACATTTTTGGGGAATGGTAAGGAAAAAATGACATCCACTTTTGATTTATCGACTCGGATACCATCCCCAGAAATGACATTCCCCCAAACTATACCTTGTCGCACCATGAAATGGATTTTCTTATAATTTAATACAAGATTCTTTACAATACAGTGATGTAGGAATGAACCAAGACTACTTAAACAATCATCAAAATATGATCCATAAGTAGTGAAATCATCCATGAAAACATCCATTCAATTCTCCAATAATCCAAAAAATACTAACCATGCATCATTGGAAAGTACCTAGAGCATTGCACAGACAAAATGTCATCCTCCTATATGAAAATGTGCCAAAGGGGAAAGTGAAGGTTTTCTTTTCCTAATCCTCAGGGGAAATATGGATTTGAAATATCCAAAATACCCAACAAGAAAATAGTTGTGGGACTTACCTGATAGCCTCTCTAGAATTTGGTCAATGAATGAAAAAGGTAAATGGTTCTTATTAGTGTGTTGGTTTAGTCAGCGATAGTCTATACAGACTTACCAACTATTCTTCACATGAGTTGGAACCAATTCATTGTTTTCATTTTTGATTACTGTAAGGCCAGTATTTTTAAGAATTACTTGAATAGGACTGACCCATTGGCCATCAGAGATGGGTTAAATTATTCCAGCAGCCCATAACTTTGTTACCTCCATTTTCATAACTTCTAAGAGGTTTGGGTTCAGTCGACGTTGTTCCTGCCTCACCGGTTTAGCCTCGTCATTTAATAAAATATGATGTGTGCAAATTGATGGTATAATACTAGGAATGTCATCAAATTTTCATTACAAAGCTTGTTTATAGTCCCTCAAAAGATCAAACAGTCACAATTCATGATTAGGAGGGAGTGAACTAGCAATGATGATGGGAAACTTTTTTCTATTCTCAGGATATGAATATTTTAAATCTTTAGGCAGTTGTTTTAGTTCCAATTCATGTGGATTTTGGATTGATTAGAGTGTGTGTGAAATTAAGAGGTCACTTATCTCATCTAACTACTCAATGGTATCATCCTCATATAAGGAATGAGCTTTTACAAGCTTAGTATTATCATCGATGTTCATTGGATCCTTAGTGTTCAAGAAATCATCTATCAATAAACATGCACCAAACTTTTCTAGAACACTATAAAAATCAATGCATGAATCATTTCCTAGAATTTATATCAATGATGAAAACTTAGAAAGGGGATTTGGGGAATGAAATGATGTTTTTTAAGGGGAGGGAGTACATCTAAATAATTAACAAAGAGAGAGGAATGTTCATCTGACAGGTGCTTCATGGCATCAAGTATATTGAAGTGGAAAATGTCACCCCTAAACTCCATAGATAATGTACCATTATGGATATTAATTATGGTTTTTGAGGTTTTAAATAAGGGACTCCTCAATATAATTGGGGAATGTCCATTCATCCTATCATCCTCCATTTTAAGCACATAAAAATCAGTAAAAAAATTTAAATTTTGAACCCTCAAAAGAACATACTCTAACACATTAGAGTGGTGTGTGGTACTCCAGTTAGCTAGTTGAACAAAAATTCCAGTGGGATTTGGTTCCTTGACCTACAATGTAGAGTAAATAGAGTGAGGCATCACATTTATAGAATCACCTAAATCAATAATAACATTAGAAAAATAATAATCCCCAATGGTGCATGGAATCAAGAAAGTACTAGGATCATTTAATTTGGTTGGAAGTGATGGTTCTATCAATGCCGAGACATTCCTCCCCAATCTTACCTTCTCATCACCATGATGTCTCCTTCGATGTGTACAAATATTCTTTAAAAACTTTTCATATCTTGGAATTTTCTTCACGACATCAATAAAAGGAATGTTAACCTACAATTTTTTGAAAGTTTCCAATATTTCCTTATCAATTTTAGTTTCCTTTTGTTTTCATGGTAGGGTGGACCTTTGGGGAATTGGAAGAGGAATGGTTGGGATAAGAGAATCATCTACATACACACTTTTTCCTTTGGAAGGACTTCTCTCAAAATAAGGATTTTCATCTCTTGGACCATTTTTAGCAATGGTTGGGATGGTGGATTCCTCAGGGGGGATGAATCTATTGGAGCGGTCATTTGGATTTTAAGATGATTTCCACTCTTAAGGGTGATGAAACTAAAATTTATTTTATCCCTAGTGTTAAATACTTGTTGAGAGGGTAATTTACCTGACCCATGACTTTGAATTTCCCCCACCGAGTTAGCTAGTTTTCCTAATTGGGTTTTGAGGTCCTATATGGTAGCTTGGGTGGTTTTTTGGAATTATAGATTGTTGACAGCCATTTGTTTCATCATATCTTCTAGGATAGGCTTGGTTTTGGGAGTGAGTAGTTAGAAAGGCCTTTGGGGTGTTTGGGGATTTCTGGGTGGTGGTGGTCGATTAAAACTCTGACCTTGTTGGTTCCATGGTTGATGAGGATGGTTTGAATATGCCCTTGCCTATAAGCTTGGTTTTCTTTCCACCCAGAGTTGTATGGATACTATGGTTCTTTCCTAAATGGTTGGTTATAGGGGCGTCCTGGGAAGATTGCCTCACAAATCTCATAAGTTTCTCTCAATCGGGGGCATTGGTTAGAATAATGGCTGTTAGAATAACAGATTCCACAATAGATGGGAGTTGTAGATTGAGATTTCCCTTGGGAGAGGGAAAGTTGTCATATAAGGGTACTTACCTCCTCAAACTTTGTGTCCACCTTCTTCTCAAATTTAGTACTTTTCACCTCATGGACACCTTGAATGGGTACATTGGAACTTGAACCAAATTATTGAGTGTTTTGGGCCATGTTCTCAATTAAGGTCTTTACAGAAATTGGGGTCTTATCTACCAGCGCACCACCTGCAGCAACATCAATCATGTTTTTATCAATAGGGATTAAACCTTCATAAAAATATTGCATTTAAAGTTGGTCACTTATTTGGTGGTGTGGAAAACTTGAACATAATATTTTAAATCTTTCCTAATATTCATAATATATTTCCCCTTGATATTGTCTTATCCATTAGATTTATTTCCTTATTGTTGCAGTTCAAGAGGTTGGGAAATATTTTTCATGAAAAAGGCATTTCATGTCCTCCTAGACTCGTATTGGTGAATTAACATAATAAAGCTAGTATTTTCCTGTGTATTCTAATGAAATAGGAAATGAACTAAGATTTACTTGTTATTCATCCAAATTAGTAGGTTTCAATATTGAAAAAAGAGTGTGAAATTATTTTAAATGATTATGTGGATCCTCTTCAAAAATTCCATGGAATCTTGGTAATAGATGAATTAAACCATCTTTTAGTTCAAAATAGGGTGCCTCGCCTTGTAATTGAATGTATGTGGGTTGGATATCGACATGAGGTGAGGTTAGTTCTTTTAGTGTTCTATTTTTTCAGCCATGTTATAAAAGTTTATTTTAGTTTTGATGTTGGTTCCAGAAGAATAAGAAGATGAAGGATCAATAAGAGTATTTTTTTCTCGTGTGTCCTCCTTCAAAGAGTTCTCTTGTGCATCTCGGGGTCACTGACGTAAGATCCTCTTCGGTTCAGGTTTAGAAGGTGGTAAATATATAAGATTAGAACGTGTCATGCACAAAACCTACATAGGAAATAAATCATAACACAAAAATATAGGTAAAAGTACAATATAAAACAAATAAATATTCAAAAAATTTACAAAAGTCTTATAAAAACACGCACTAAAAACCAAAGTGCTACTTGGAAACAACGCCAAAATTTTAATGCGTTGTCATGAAAAATTAAATTGATACTGATTTAAAGAATATATTCTTGTCTAGGGAATACCATAGGTCATCTCTCAAGGAGAATTGATAGGTTTTGAGTGTGTATTTTTAATAAAAATAACAAAAATAGGGGGTGGTTGTGAAAACATTTTCAAGAAAGTAAATTAATTTAAAGGGTTATAAAGTTGAAAGACAAAGTGGATTATGAAAAATATGTGAAAAATAACTGATAATTACTAAGTTACTATAGCACTTGAAGAGTTCCTCATTCTTAATTGATTATTAGGTTTTAGTGTAATCCTTTGGTTGAGGGTTCACCAAGATCTTGGGTGCCCACAAGCCTCTTAAAATGATGCGATTAGAACTAAATCTTGACATAAAAATAATGTAGTCAAGTTACATCCCCTTATCCTGATTTAATTTTTTTAAAGTAACATTGAAATCTCAAATTTTTGGGAATTAAATGGGTTCTTATGCTGTCCAATTAGAACAACATAAGACACACACTTAAAATCGCACTCCAATCGATTATGAAATAAAAAGTGTTTCAATTCAATGCATCAAAAAAAGTTAAGATACATATGAAAGAACAATTAAAACCAAAATATACACACACAAAAATATAATTATCCTCCGGAACCCCCTCTTCAAGTGTTTAGCTCCCTCACAATGATCACCCACCGCTTAGCTAGACATTGGGAGGAGGAGGAAGCTCGGGTGGAACTCCTTCTTCATTCTTGACCCCCTGTGAGGATATGGGCCTCCAGAACTTCTAAGATGAGGATGAGAATCCTATAGGACACCAAAATGGTAAATTTTTTCTTCTTGGATGAACTTACAAATGAGTTTCCCATGGTTCCTTTTTATAGCCAAAATGGAACATGGTTTTGAGCACCCTGTTTTTGAGATACCACTTGTGTCTTGGTTTTGGAATAGTAGAAAGCCATATCACGACTTGACCAAAAGAGAAACATTGTTTTCCACCATATTTAAGGTCTCCCTGTTAAATTTGGAAGCCATTAGACATATGTATTGGGAGATATGGTCAAAATACCGAACCAAACTTTTGTATTCGGGCAGATTCTATCCCCTGGATAGAATGGTTCGGATGGGCCACTATATGGACGAATTGGGCTTCGTTTTCTTGATAAGAGTTGTATCCCATGATTTTTTGGATAGGAACAAAATTTGTAAGACCATTTGGATGCATTAAATGATCTTAACAATCAAAATAGTGGACAAATGTCCAAGGGATGCCATGCAGTTTGGCCCATTTTTCTTCTAGATCATCTCGGGGGCCTCCAAATCACCTCCTCCTACAATGTAAACACCGAAACAAGTAAAATTGTCCTATTAAAAAGTGATAAAAATTGATTCATTGAATTAAAAATTTAGTACAATTTATTATAATATTTGGAATATTCATTACAAAACCAGTTTAAAACAATGATGTAAGGGTGAAGTTGAATAGTTAATCACTATGCGATCAATTGGCCAGTCATAGAATCATGGAAGATTGGTTGGTAGAATTGGGGTTTCAATTCATGGATGTGAGGTTTCAGGTTTGGGGAACACAAGCTGTAGTGAATGATGCATGTAGTAGGAACTAACCATTCCTCTATTAATGCTTCCTTGGTGGTGACATTATCATTGAGACAATTAGTGTATTCCACGAACCGGGACTTTAGAAAATAATTCTCAAGATTCAAGATTAGAACATATCTAAGAATTTTGTGATTATACAGAGGTAGGTAATCAATATGTGTGTGATTTCACTGGTACTTATTCAGGTTCTTTGATAATTATAGGAGGGTGAAGTCACACATGTCATAATAATCTATCTTGATGTCTTTAAGAATCACTAAAACACAGGAAGTTTCTTGTTCATCAGAAGCCCTTGGAGTATCCATTGAGAATATGTAAAGAAGAATCAAGATTTTAGTCAAAGTTAAACTTTTTTTTAGAAATTTATGAATGTTTGGAAGAGGGAAAGACCTTGTGAAGGTCCCTCACCCAATTGAACTAACATAGGTCCCATGATCAGGGGAAAGTCACACCAATTACTTGCATGATAGGGTTCTCTAGATGCCTTTTCTGAATGATAAGCGCAATAAGAATGACATTATGAGAAACTATCATTGTGAGATCAAGAAAATAGAGACAACATAAGGACGAACCACTGAGCGTTCAATAGTATTTATAGACATAGATGGCCTACACAGTCAACCTGTATAGAGTAACTATGCATAAAACCTATGAGAACTACTTAAATGACTAATATTGGAAGTGGACATCTGTTTTCCTCTACCTCAGGATAAGACCTGATTCTTCCGATTAGATCCAATCCTAAGGGGTTTGGGTGACTTTTTTGACACTCTATTTTGTCACACAAGGGTGATAATATTAAAATGAAATTACCATAAAAAATAAATGAGTGAAAATCAGTAAGGACAATCAAAGAGTTCTCCCAGGTCAACCTACACGCACCCAGCCTGTACACCAATAGGCTCACGCAGGCCTGACTTGCGCGACCCAGAAGGAGGCACCACACCTGCACGAGAAACAATCATGGTGGACCTACACAGATGAATTAATTAGCTTAGTGTATTGAGATTTCCTATAAATAGGACCCTAGGGATCCTTGTCTCACATGACTGGAATTTTATAAGAATCCATGAAGCTCTGCTCACCCTAGTCCTTTACCTAGATGCTCAAAACCACCCAAGTAGCTCTCCAAAAACTGAGAGAAGATGTAATTAAGAGAGGTAATGGTATTAATGTTTCTCTATGGTGACAAACACAATACACCTATATGAGAGTAAATTCCCCCCTAATTGAAAAGTACTGGAGTGAAGGCCCCTCTTAAATCCGGGACTTGTGCATGACCCTTCCAGAGACACCTGAGGAAACCCTTGGAGCCTAGATCAAGGCCTCTGCCAAGTGTTGTTTCCTAGGATTTAAATCATCTATAGTCACTTATAAGATCATATATACTCACCTTGTGTGAAGAAATTCAATTCCACCCAGGCATACCCTATGAAATACCTCTCCATCTCTCCTAGGCCTACCCTACACAATAACTCTTCAATCTAGCTAGGGATACCCTGTATGAGAGCTCTTTAGTCCACAAAGTCCTTCCCTATGTTATTCACCTTGGAGAAATTTTTCATGCCACCAATGGTAGGGTGCTTTAGTAAGAGTTGTACCAAATTTTCCCAACCTAATGGGTAGGGTGCTTGAGGTGTGTACAATTGTGAATCCCTTCGGTAATGAGGACCTAAAACTTGGGGGAAGTACTAAGGACCTCCCAATTCAAATGATGTGGGATAGTTCCATTTCCTCCCCTTTCCATCTCTGAATTTGGGTTCTTCCCATTTTAGACGGTGAGGGAGAGGGGGATGATTGCATTTACCTTTGATGAGGGTTAGTGCCTTATCCTACTCTCTTATCTAGAACTTAAAATAGGTTATCCCTCTTAGAGTAATCACCTAGTATTTCGTGTAGGAGGTCAAACCCCTCATGGATTCCACACCCTAGGGTTAAGAAAATAAAAGAGGGTATGAGAACATAAAATCCATTTTTCTCAACTTTCCCTAGCCTCATCAGCCAGCAGATGAAGGATATTGTGTGGTTTTATAGATCTTTGACTTCCTATTATTTCTAACACCAAGAATGAATCACATAATCTTAGAGGTTAGTTATGATCATGATGCCTGCACAATTAAATACCTATACTAGGAGAAGATTCCATTTTCGGATCTTCCTCTCACCTCCCAGATGGTCCTTCTATTCTGTATAAGCCCCAACCATATTATCACCATCTCAATGGGCCAAATACCCCCTGTGTAAAATCATCATAGGGCCTCCTTAGAAATGGGTCATCACATCCAAACTATGTTGGATTTTTTCCCATCCAAATGGGATATATAGGAATACTATCCGAGGTTCAAAACCAACACCCAAAAATCATTCAAATAATTTATGGTCCAAATCTCCAAAAGGATCACATCCAATTTGTGGGACCATATACCTTCCAAATCATTTGGTCCACTTAGACATAAGTCTCACACCGAACATTAACTAGGAATATTTCTCATATATGTCCTTGATGAATGATGTAAAACTTTATAGTTTAGTCCTCATCACATTAATTGAAAAGGTATGATGTGTCCCATTAAGTGGCACTAAACTATACATGTTTTGATTATTTTCACAAGGATATATAGGAAGCTCATCTCATGGGCTCGATATAGAAATAAAGAAACTCTCATCTCCCGGGGAAATGATAAATTACAGAGTTCCCCACTGCATGGATTAAAACCAACATTGTAAAAATAAATGACCAAAGAATATATAATTCACATACAAAAGTGTACTGTTGATGGAGAACCTCATATAAAAATATATGATTATAAATTCCTTGCAAGATAATAATTGATTATTAATTTGAGGGAAGCCCATGTTATTCTAGGGATTTAATATAGTATTTAGAAACATGTTTAAATATTTAGAAGAATCCCAAAGTAGGAAATCATTCAACCCAAAAGGTTGTAATGAGCCAGAACTCCCATCCTATCAACCTATGCATTTCCCTAACTGGCATTGGAGTGATTTACCAATGAACATCTACCTTTGGAATGTAGGTTTTTACAACATTCTAAATAAGGGAACCATTGGGTGTTTTTGGTTCCATGAACAAGACCCATTAAAAATTGCCCGAAAAGGATGTGGATATATGTGTCTAACATGAAGGTTATTCTACCACCACAACAAAATTCTATTACAACCCCATGTGGTATTTAATAATGAGATAACCATACGAAATGATGGAGTCAAAACAATTATTGTAAGAAAACTAAACCAATGGTTGGTGCCTCATCCATGGACCTCCAAAATCTAGGACTCTGACATGCAATATTTCTTTAAGAGTTTGGATAGTCTATTTGGTCTGACTATTCTTCTATAGATGAAATATAGTTTGAAGGAATAACAGAGAGGCAAAATCATACATGTTACCTCTCCAAACCCTCAAGTTAAAATGAGATTCAAGATCAAAGATGATCTTTAACAGGAATCATGGAGTTTCTTGACCTCCTATTGTTACTACCTAAAAAACATCCACTAAGCTCGACTCCTTGATCACTATAAAGTGGGATGATTTCATCAAACTGTCCACTATCAACAATATAAAATCCAAGGATCCCGAATCTCTAGGTAAAATAGTGATGAAGTACCTCAAAATATCCTCCCAAATCCACTAAGTAACTTCTAATGGTTGAAGAAAACCATCGGGAATATGGTGTTCGAACTTCACCTTCTGGTTGACTAAATATCAAGATAAAATCACTGCAATAAAAATCTTTAACCCAAGACACAAAAAATTAACCTCTTAGATCTCATTACAACATTGTCATTCTAGGATGTACTACCAAGGCTGGGATATGTAAATCATGGAGAATCACCCCGTGCATCTTTAAAGGAATGAAAAACCTCACCATGAACAAAACCTAGAGATATTCATCCTCATACCAACTATCAGTGGTTTCACCACAGTAATCTTGGTCTATATAGACCTCCACATTAGAATCTACCAACTCAGACTCCACCACATGATACACTAAATATGACTACATTACCATATTAAAAAGGAAACCTATTCCACCAACCTCTCACATATCAAGATGCATCATTGAGATCTCTTAAATTACTCTCTAGGAATCTCCATAATCAAGTACAACATCATTTTGTGTCTTTCTGCTTATCCCATTAGTTAAAAAATTTCCCTTTACTACTATATATGAAATATAAAAGTTTCCATCCTATAAGAATTCCATCCAACATCCCCACTTTAAGTTCCAAACATGTTGGGAGAAGATATACGGAAAGTTCTTGTGATTGGTAAAAAAATCACTCATCAATGCGGTAATTTCTCTATTACTTCAAGGAAAACACAAATACTTTTAACTCAGTGTCATGTGTGTCATAATAACTCTCATGAGGAAATAACTACTGAGAACCATAATAAACAACTTCTATCTATTAAATCATAACATATCCCAAACCAAGACACATAACATCATAGAAATCCATGAATTGAACTCTATTTTCTGGAAAACGAAGAACCAGAGTGCTGATTAAATTATTCTTTAGGTACTCAAAATCTTTCTGACACTAATTAATATACAAGAACTCCTAATATTTTCTATTCAAGTATGTTAGAGGAGTTATAACCTAAGATAAATCAACTAAGAACCCCTTATAATAGCTTAAAATACTAAGGAAACTCCACACCTCTACAACTATCTTGGGGGATGAACAAGAAACGAATATATAAATATTCAAAGGATCCACTATTACACCACTCCGAGACACAAAATTTTACAAGAAATAAACTTAAAAAGACTATAAATCACACATTGATAGCTTCCCAAACAACTTCTAACAATGAAGTACTTCCAAAACTGCTCACAGATTCTATATGTGATCTTCCTCAGACGTAATTTATACATGGATTTTGTTGATAAAACCACCATGAATTGATTTAAAAACTCTCTAAACACAATTTTATCAAACCCATGAACATAGATGAAGTGTTCATCACACTTAAAAACATTCAAAATGAACTCATAATTCCCATCAAGACATCAGATATTGGTCTTCAGTATATCCACAAATTTTACCCATATCTGATAATATATAAAATGTTTTTAGAACTTAGAGAACCAACTAGATACCTTAAATTGATCAAATAAATGATCAATAAAAGGAAGAGGATATCACTTATTCACTATCACATGATTCAAGTGAAGATAATCTATATAGATATGTATACTATCATTGAAATTCTTTAAAAATAGAACCGGAGTACCCCAAGATGACATAATCAGCTGAACAAAACCTCACTTCAAATGATCATCGATCTATAGCCATAACTCCCACAACTCTGAAGGTTCCATACTATGTTGAGACATTAAGAATGAAAAAGCACCCAACTATAGCATGATCCCAAAATCGATATCATATTGAAGGGGTAACACCATAACCTCCTGAAGAGATTCATTAGGGTACTCTTCCATGACCCTAGGAAACACCATCAGCTAAACATCCTATGAACTCAGTATTAGCTCTATCATCAAGGTAGAAAAATAAGGAACATTCCTCTGATGCATCTGAGGGTTTCACTCAATAATGAACATGTAAGACTCTCTATCAACATCATATAACAAAATATACCTCTAGATACAATCCAAAATAGGATGCACTGAATACAACTAGTACATGCTGAGGATGATGTCATATGTCTATATCCATTAACATAGGAATTTTCCCCAAGAGTGGGGATTCCCCAGAACTAGTTCACAGTCTCTACATACATCAGAAAAAAACTCAACCTCCAACTTACATAGTTAAATCTAACAGAACTAGAAGTATCACCACCTCATGTCCTAAATCATGGACTAGGGAAAGTGATATGAAGGAGTGTGTAGATATTGAGTCAAACAAATAATGACCCCAAGTAGAAAAGTAGAAAAGGGTACCTCAAGTGACATCTGTCTTACCTGGAACTGGTAACTCC
Source organism: Viscum album (assembly GCA_963277665.1). Classification (NCBI taxonomy): domain Eukaryota; kingdom Viridiplantae; phylum Streptophyta; class Magnoliopsida; order Santalales; family Viscaceae; genus Viscum; species Viscum album. The sequence goes on from OY728125.1 coordinate 20,622,662, forward strand.
AATGTTATGACTAACCATTACATACTATATCACCTCTTTGACCTTGATGAAGACTATCTTCATAGCCATGATTTTCTCTATGAGGGTGAGGAGCATCTTAATGATATCTTCTACCTTCCCCATCTCCTCTCCATTGTTCCATAGTGGGAGAACCCTACTATTGATAACTCATATGAAACTGACTTAATGGATGAACCATAAATTGAACACCCACTGAATGCTACCTTCATAGAAAGGCTAAACACTCTCACCACTAATGAACTTAGACTCCATATAAAAACAAGAGTATGATCCCTTGGCAGGATCTTGAGATCCGCCACCTTTGTATAAATGAGATGATGAAGGGTAAGACCTACCCTAGGATAACTAAAAGATATTCTTTCTAGGAAATTGGGAACCCCGTAGCACAACTCTGCTACATGGACAAACTTGAAGACTCCCCTCTCGTGATGATTCGGTTCTGGTAAATTTTCTTTCAATAACCTCTACTCTTAATAACACCTTGAGATATTTCAACAGCATAAATGGGGTGACCTAGTGTTGGATATATGGATATAATACCTATTAAAAATAACTCACCTTGGAATCCTCATCTGTAAATAGGTACAAAGAATAATAGAGAAGGGTCTAGAAATGGATCCAAAACTCCTGCATACTTTCACTCCCCTAAATAAGGGTAAGAAGCTCCAAGTGACTTGACGCCTTCATGGTTTAAGAACTAAAATTTGATCAGAACTAGTCTTGGAACTTTTCCCATGATACAATCAACCCCTCATGATCCTTGAGGAATAATAACTACCATTTCCTCTCTACTACACACAACTTTATCACCACTAATGAAACCCATTGCTCCTTCTGAGAACAGATAAAACTAAAGGCTATCTCTACCTCCTCCAACCAGTCCATTGTCAATGATATTTAAATGGATCCCTCATACTTATACAGACTCCGACATTGGAATTCTTAGAGTCTTGACCTCTAAGTATTATTATCACTGACCACTACTCGGTGGCGATCTGTTAGCACATACCGTTGAATATATTCAGCACGGTCTTGATGTGGACGTTGAATTGGAACTATAACTAAAAAATAAAAAACTATTAGGGACTCATAAACATAGAATATAGAACATTTAAACTAATTATTTATTTATTAAATGTTTAACCAAATCCCAAGTTCTACCCATTTAAAACATAGGTTCTAAGAAGAATGATGCATGATCCTTTCCTAGGAATTTACTTCAAAAAAATATTACTTCACTTAGCGGGATCAATAAACTTAATGGTTCATTAAAAAAATTAAAGGGGGCCCTAAATACGTGTGTCCAAGCTACTCTCCCTGGTTTATATTTCATACTAAACTTAACTGACACTAGATCCCTACCAACCCATTCCATCCTCACCTGTTTCTACCCCAAAACATCATCAAATACATCAAACTGGACCTTAGAAATATATATTTTATGACCCCTATCTATTGAGATGGTATCTGAGTGTGATATACTCTATAATACCAAATGTAGGATCTAAATAATAGAGATACTGAATTGAGTATCTAAATATGCTCAAAATACAATAGGGGGGGTGAATTGTATACTTTAAAAATTCCTTTGGAGCTTTTAAAGAAGGTTATGTTTAATAAGGTTAAATAATGTAATTCAAAAAACCTCTAGTTCTACACACTTTCTTGATTCTAGAAATATGATTCCGAGAATGTGAATCCAGAAAGATGGTTCCAGAAAATGAAACTTTGTGAAAGTTTATCATGAAAAAGATTCTACCATAAAGTGTATAGAATCTTACAATATCAGAGTATATGTATAAGGAAGTATAAGATAGTTATACTTTCCTCAAAAAATAAAATGCAGTGGAAAACTTGTAACAAAACAAGTAACAAGTAGTAAATATTTTAACCTAAAGAGAAGGGTATCCAACAACCTTGGATAAAGGTCCCTTGATTTATACTTTCAAGAAAGTCTGTCTTACCCACACCAGGGTAAGCCCTCGATACGAAGATCAGAGTCTATCTTTCTATCCCCACAAGCCCTCATCTTAATTGTAGTTAGAAACTCTGTCTTCCTCAGCAAGGAATCCCTCATTTTCAAGTTAGTCGGCACCTCTGTCTTCTTATCCCTGGAAACCCTTGATTATACACAACAACAATCGGATTCACACAAAGAAAATATGAACGAGAAGTTCAGTATGCACAAAGTAATAAAGCCTCTCTATCTAGAAATCACTTCAGCAGCATGTAATCTCTAGATCGATCAAATTCTTGTGAGCTCTTTCAAATGAGCTCCTATTTATAAGCACAACACCAATGGTGGACTCCCTCATCTAGTGGTCATATTTTTCCTTGAATTTTGGAGGGTCCAATACACATGTCACTCAAACAACAGTTAGTTAGTAACTAAATGCACAACATTGTTTTATAGAAAAAACAAGTGTAAGAAAAAACATGGTTTCATAACCAAAATAGAATATTCAGAATGTAAGGAAATATGAAAGTTTAGAGTCTAACCAAAAATGATTTCGGAGTCTTTAAAACAAGGATATTCGGATTCTGTTTTCTAGGAAATTCGGAACCTAAACTCTATTGAATTTCGGAGTCTGAATTTCAAGGAAATTCAGAATCAGGATTCACAAGAATTCAGAACTTAAACTTACAAAGTTTAGAGTCTGAATTCTTTATAATTCGAAGTCAGAACTCATCAGAATTAGTAACCTGAATTATATTTCATAACTTAGAAGAATTATTAACAAGAATTCAGAGTTAGTATTCATTAGAGTTCGTAATCAGAATTTGTATTCAGAATTTGGAGTCAGAATTCAGAAGAGTTCGGAGTCAGAATTCAGATAACATGGAGTCAGAACTCATAAGAGTTCAGATTCTGAATTCGGAGAACTCGGAGTCAGAACTCAGAAGAGTTCAGAGTCTGAATTCATTAGAATTTGGAATCATAACTCAGAAGAGTTTGTAACCAGAATTCTAAGAATTCAGAGTCATAACTCAGAAGAGTTTGGAGTCTGAATTCAGAGAACTCAGAGTCATAACTCAGAAGAGTTCGTAACCAGAATTCTGAGAATTCGGATCCTAAAACAGAATGCTTCATATCTAGGTAATTATAGGATTCTGAGGTTTTGGATAAAAAACGAATTTTACACTTAGAAAAATTATGATATGAATAATGAAAAAATGCTAAGGATAAATTTCCTTGGGGAAGGAAATTTTCCTTATAGAAGTAAAACATAGGGTAAAAAGAGATTTTACTTGAGATAAGATGTTTGTGATTTTCAAAACAAGAAGGAATGGTAAAGTCATAAAGAAACCTTATTGACTTAAAAATTTCCCCCAAGTATGAAGGAATGGAAAAGTCATAAGGAAAAACCTATTGACCCAACAATCTCCACCTTTTTGGAAATCACAAACATCCTTACGAAAAAGAATATAAGAACTTAGAAAATATTTTTCTAGATTTGAAAATAAAACTTATCTTCTTTTTCACATGAAAAAATATGAATACAACTAACTCCCCCTTAGGCTTTGGAACACTAAGGATCATATTCTAGATAACTAGAATTAGATTTTTCATTATCTTGAGTATGCAAATCTCTGTAATGAAAACTTCCCCTTAGATAAACTCCCCCTTACTTAGGGATATTTCTTCTTTACTTAGAATTATTTTTCATTTCTCCCCCTTTGTGATTTTCAAAAATAATTTGAGGGAATGGAAAAGAAATTATAGTACCTAAAATATTAGTACAAAGCATTGAAACAAAAATGAGCAACCAAAATTTCATTAAGATTGGAAGAATTTGGACAAGGAAGAAAATACAACAAAAGATCGGATTAGATCTATTTTCCTTCCTACTCCTTGGTATCAATTTCATCACTATGGTTTTCATCTTATTTAGATCCTTGTGGTCTTCCTCTGTTTGCTTCTCTAAGGCATTGATATTTTCTTTCTGAGCCTTCAGAGCCTCTGCCTGATCCTTCAAAAAGTCATATTACTTGACTAACTTCTCTTCGATCTCGATCTAAAGATCCCTTTCCCTCTTCCATCTTTGGGAAACAGAAAACAACTTTCTGTTCAAATATTTTACCTCCTGAATCCGAGTATTCTTCTCAAGAGTCATATTTTCATCAAAGTTAGCTGTGAGATCTTTGATTTTACCATATTCAGTATCAAAATCTTCCTTAACATCATCTTGAAACTCATCGATCTCTCTAAAATATTCTACTATGTTCTTTGACCAGCTAACCATTTTCTTACAAGATCTTTTGTGGGATTCATAGTTGATAAGGAAATATTTGAAGTCTGATTCCAACTTGACACACTTTTCCATTACCATGGACATTGAATTCAATTTTTGGTTCAAAGTATGTTGGGGCATCTGGAATTTGAAATCAATGCTTGGGAAAATCAGAATTGTCCCAACAAGCTTCTTCAAGGATTGGACTACGAAATCATGTACCATAGAAGATGATTCTGAATCCAAGACTTTTCTTGGTGAGGGCTCTTTCTCTAGCTCAACAAGATTCCTCTTCAAAAATCCACCAGCTTCCTTATTCTTTGAAATAACTTTAGTAGATGTAACCTAAAAAACCACCTGTTTCCCTTTATTGGTTCTTGGAATGGCTTACACATCCGGAGATTTATGTTCACTGTCAGACATCTGAACAATCTTATCTTCATCTACCTTCTACTTATCAGCTCTAGCCTCAGTATCTTTAGGATGTATGAAATCATGGTTTGAACTTTCTTCCTTTGAAAATTTATTAACTTCTTCTTCACCCTTCTCATCTTCACCTTCCTCATCCTTCTAAGGATTTGGGAGATTTGAAGACTCTGATTCAGAAGTTTAGATTGATAGTTTCTCAGATGGGGTTTCCTTTTCATGATAATATTCAACTTGCTTTATAAGGTCTTAAGTTACACCACTAATTTCAACCTCTTCTTCTCATTTGTCTTCAACAAACTTTTCTTCAAAAATCTTTTCTTGGGCTTTTTTCCGGAGTGAAAAATGTCTTCCCCGGGGTCTCAGGTGAAGCCTCAACTAAGAAAGATTTCAATACTAGGATTTTCTCAGATGCTATTTTAGTATCTCTTAGAAGTGATTGCAGAATCGCATCCTCACACATCCTCTTTTTTTCTTATTTTCCTTAGCTTTCTTCTCAAGCCCATCTGCTATCCTTTCTTTTAAAGCCTTGGCCTCAACAGGATCCAAACCAAAACTTGGCTCCCCTACTTTCCTATTCTTTTTATCTTCCCTCCACTTTGAAAGAACTTCATTTGGATAGGATTTCTGCTTCTTGGGATTTGGAGGTGCTGATTGAGTTTCTTTATCTTTAGAGGTTTTCTCTACTTCTTCCGCTTCCTTCAACTTCCTCTTCTTTCCTCCTTTTTTCAATGGTTCAGTAACTTCCTGTTCCTTCAGAGAAGCTTCAACCACTTCCTCTGGTAAGTCATAGAATTGTTCTGACTCCTTAGAAAAGACAAATTTCATCCTCTTGAGAGTATCATCATTGATTAGAATGACTTTTCAATTCCTCAGCTTGGAACTACAAGGAATATTAAAATACTCATGGCACCGAACAATGAGCTTGGAGAGGATGGCTGGATACATGATAATCTGAGCTTTCAAGTTCCCATTCTTGATATTTTCTATCGTAATGAGAATATGCATCATCAAGTTGATCTTCCTCAGATACATCAGAAAATCTAGGATGAACATGTCACTCTTCTTTAAGGTGTCCTTATCACCTTTTCTCGGAACAATAAAACCCTGAACCCACAATTCAAGGATCCAATTATTTGTGGTCAAATGAGCAATCTTTACAGTCTTGATATCTAAAAGTCCAAGACACTCCATAGATTTTACTTTGACAAAACTTCCTTGTACATATGGCAATTTATGGTAATAGAACTCATCTTCCCTTTCATAAGACAACCCCACCAAGCTAGCAACCTTGGTGTATGAAAGGGCATAAGTTTTTCCATTACATTTTAAATAAAGTTTTTCTCTGCGTTATTCCTTAAAGAAACTAACTGATTCATAGAATTCCACAATCAAATCCCGATATACCAAGTCTTGAACCCGTGGCTTCGATATGCAAACACTTTCCCATCCATTAATCTTGAAGTTCTTGGATATAATAGAATCATACTTGTTGAAGAAATTCAGATGCACCAACCTCTCTATGTAAATATTCCACTCTGAAATTGACGTGAAAGTTGACATCTCTTGAGAAGGAACTTCACCAGACATTCATATTTGAGAAAGATTTGAGATTTTCGGAATGGTCTTTTGAAAGGGGGGCAGAGCTTCAACATGCAAAGGCTTGAAATTTGATGTGGGACAACCCTTCGGGGGTCCTTTATATAGGTGTTGGAAGCGATAGTTGAACTTTCAAATACAAACCAACAGTTGAGAAATCTTCTGATTAGATCTGACGGTTGAAATGATAGCCACAAGGAAAATTTGGTAGGATCTGATCTTTTGAGGTTTTTAAAGGAAAACAATCAGATTTAAGGAAACTAGAATCCAAAAAATTTAACAACACAATATAAAATACCAGCAATTAAATGATGAATAAAAAAACTGAAGAAAGAAAATATACCTTTTTGGATTTCTTGGAAGATTATTTGTAATAGGTAATATTCTTCTTGAAAAACATTAGATTAAAAAAACTTGACTACGAAAAAAAACTCTATTACGAAAAAAATTTGAGTACAAAAATCTTCATTACGAAAATCTTCATTATGAAAATTTCAAGTACAAAAAATTTTGAAGACTTCATTACTGAAATTTTTGAAAACTTCATTATGAAATTTTTTGAAAAATTCATTATGAAAAATTTTGAAAGCTTCATTACGATTTTTTTTTGAAAGCTTCATTATGAAAATTTTTGAAAGCTTCATTACAAAAATTTTGAAAGATTCATTATGAATTTTTCTGAAAAATAACAATCAAATGTACCCCCCTATGAAAAGGAGTTTATTACTGTAAGGAGATTTATTCAACAGGAAGTTAACAAGGAAAACTACCCTATGGTTATCATTCATAACTTCTGTTTAATGTATTCAAATCTATCAGAGGGTAAAGATTTTGTGAAAATATCAGCATGTTGATCTTGTATTATGATAAATTGAAGAATGATATATCCTTTTAGTGTGTGATCCCTAAGAAAGTGATGCCTAATATCTATGTGTTTTTCACGATAGTGATGTGCAGGGTTTTTACTAAGGGAAATGGCACTTGTATTATCACACAAAATTTGTGTTTTGGTAAAACTCATACCATAGTCTATGAGGGTGTGTTGCATCCACCACAATTGAGCACAACAACTTCTAACTGCTACATATTCATCTTCAGAAGTGGAAAGTGATACTGATTGTTGCTTCTTTAAAGACCAAGAAACTAATGAATCTCCTAAGAAATGAAAAGTCTTGGATGTACTCTTTCAATCCATTCTACATCCACCAAAGTCAGCATCTGAAAAACATTTTAGAACAAAATAATTTCTAGAAGTATAAAAGAGTCCTAAATCCATGGTTCCCTTTAAGTAGCAACAAATTCTTTTCACTGCCTTTAAATGATATTCCTTAGGATTGTATTGATATCTTGCACATAAGCATACTAAAAACATTAAGTCTGGAAAACTAGCTGTCAAGTAAAGTAAACTTCATATCATACCTCTAAAAGATGCTTGATCTACTGGTTTCCCAGCTTCATCAAGATCAAGTGTGTTTGAGGTAACAATGGGAGTACTTATACTCTTAGTGTTGTCATATCCATACTTTTTAAAAAGATATTTAATATAATTATGTTGAGATATATAGATTCCTTTTGGTTTTTGAGAGATTTGAAAACCAAGGAAAAATTTTAACTCACCCATCATACTCATTTCAAACTCATATTTCATTAGATCCCCAAAGGAATAAGTTAAAGACTGCTGAGTTGAACAAAATATAATGTCATCAACATAAATTTGAACAATAAATGAAATTTTCTTATCTTTCTTTATAAAAAGGGTTGGATCAACATTGTTTTGTATCTTCAAAACTAGGAGGTTGTTCAACAAAAACATCCTCTTTAACATAACAATTAAGGAAAACACATCTTACATCCATTTGAAAAAGTTTGAAATTGAAGAATGCTACAAAGGCAAGTAAGATAAAAATAGATTCAAGTCTAGCTACTGGAGTATAGGTTTCTTCATAGTTTATTCCCTCTTTTTGATTATAGCCTTTAGCAACTAATATAGCTTTATTTATAACTATGATTCCATTTTCATCACACTTATTTCTGAAAACCAATTTTACCCCAATAACAGAAGTTTCCTTTGGTGTTTCAACCAAGGTCCAGACTTTATTCCTTTAGAATTCATTCAGTTCATCTTGCATAACTTTTATCCAATCATCATCACCTAAAGCTTCATCAATGCTTTTTTGGTTCTAATTGGGAAATAAATTCTAGATGTTTAACTTCATTTCTTAAGGAACTTATAGTCCTTACAGGTTGATTCACATCACCAATGACACTATCACTAGGATGATTCTTTAGAAACAACTGATTTTGATTTTTTAAAGCCTGTTCATCAACATAGGGTGGGAAATATTCTGGGGTAAATGCTTCAGAAACATTTTCTTGAGAATTTTCCTTATCAGAAGGATCTTCTAACAAAGGTTGATAACCAGTTTTTGAAAACACATCCGAAGATGTAGGTTGGGGTTGTTTAAAAACAAAAGGATCAGTTTCATCAAATTTCACATGTACTGTCTCTTCAACAGTAGAATTTTTTTATTGAAAACTCTATAAGCCTTAGAAGTTGTGGAGTAGCATAATAAAATTCCTTCATCAGATTTTGGTGTGAATTTATGAATATTATATTTAGTATTCAGGATGAATACTTTACAACCAAAAACCGTAAAGTAGGAAAGTCTAGGTTTTCTACCATTCCATAACTCATAAGGAGTTTTATTAAGAAAATGTCTAATTAAAACTCTATTTATAGAATAACAAGAAGCACTTACAGCTTAAGCCCAAAAATGTTTGGCTATAGAATACTAACTCAACATGGTTCTGGTTATCTCTTGAATAATTATATTTATTCTTTCAACAACACCATTCTGTTGAGGGTTCTAGGTCTGAGAATTTGTGAGTAATGCCTTTTCTACTACAAAAAGTTTCAAAATCAGAATTTTGAAATGCTCCTCCATGATCACTATGAATATTTTTCAATGGAAGGTTTTTCTCATTTTTAACATGGGCTCCAAAAATTTTAAAATAAGAAAAATCTTCAGACTACTTTTCTAGAAAATAGACCCATGTAAATCTAGTGTAATCATCAACTAAAACAAATACATAATACTTGCCTCTAATGCTTCCAGTTTGTGTTGGACCAAAAAGATCCATATGCACTTGCTATAATGCATCATTAGTTAATACTTCACCGATTGATTTAAAACTAGATTTATGTTGCTTTCCATATTGACAAGGATCACAAACTTTTGAAGAATCAAATCTAAGATCCAGTAGATCCTTAACTAATCTTTTCTTAGAGAGTTTTCATAGGTTCTTAAGGTTACAGTGACCTAACCTTCTATGCCACAACCAAGAATTATCTTCCATTACACTAAGGAAAGGTAGATCTTGGCTCCTAAGGTCTTCTAAGTTTAGTGTGTATACATTCTCTTGCCTATGGGAAGAAAGAATAAAATATTCCTTGGAATTGTGTACTAAGCACTTATCATTCCTAAAATTCACATGGTAACCTTCATCACATAATTGGATTATACTAATGAGGTTGTTCTTAATAACCTTATCAAATAAAACATTTGAAATCAAAGTTTTTACAAGAAGAATAATGTTACCTGTACCAATAATTTCTCCCTGAGAATTATCTCTGAAATTTACTTTTCCCCCTTTCTTCTTGATAATATTTTCAAAGTAGTTTTTGTTACCAGTCATATGTCGATAACATCCACTATCCATGTACTAAGTATTTCTATTGATACTCTCTCTATTTTCCTGAAAACAAAAGAGTTAGACTTTCGAAACCCAAACTTTCTTGGATCCAGAAATTTCAGAAAAAAAATCTTGGGCACCCACATTTTCTTAGAAAAATAGGCTTTATGAAATCCTAATGACTGAGTTTTGTTTAAGGAACAATTTTTTTCCCAATTCCCACCACACTGAAACTTAGTATAGAATAGAGTACTTTGAGGAACAAAATAATTGTTGCTAAAAATAGGTTTAGAACTAGTATAACCAAAACTAGAACTATTCCTTAGAGGTCAGATTTGGGAATACATCTTATCAAAATTTTCTTTACCTGAGGTAAAGTTTGACAAACACTTCCTCAAGGAAAAAATTTCGGATTTCATTTTGATAACCAGGTTCTTGTCTTCTAAAACATTTGATTTTGAACTAGAGTTAGGCTCGATAACATTTTTCTTAGAAATTACATTTTCTATATGCATAGAAAGTTTATTCTTCTCAGAATTTACTTCCTCAAGATTGTTTGAAATACTTTTGAAATAAAAATTTTTCTTATCAAGATCTTTAGAAAGATCTGATATTTCCTTAGTAAGAATAGAATTCCTAGAGTTTTCCTTATCAAGATTTTTTCATGAGTTTTGAGTTTTCAATCTAAAAGAGCTTAGAAAACCTAGAAACTTCTTCATAGGTGAGTAAAGTATTATCTTTATCAAAAGAAGACTCTTCCTTCAAAGATTCATAATATTTATCATTACTATAATTTGAATTTAAAGAAACATTGGTAATTGATTTAGCATTGTGTACCTTATCCATTAAGCAATGATTGTCAATAGGTAGTCTGGCTATTAGACCAAGATTCTTCTATCCAGAAGATTCATAATATGATGATTCATCTGAAGAGTCACCACCACTAGCACTCTAGGTTTCATTAGCTTTCCAGACTTTCTTAGGTTTAGCCTTGTAGTACTTCTTTCTGTTTCTCTAAGAATGCTTTTCCTTTCTTTTCTCTTAAGCATAGGATAATTAGGTCTTATATGTCCAACTCTCTTGCATTCATAACAAGTGACTTCTGGATATTTCTTATCTTTCCTTTCATTTTTCTTATATATAGATTAAAAGTTCTTCAGTCCAATAATATTGTTCATTCTTCGAGCAAGATTGGAAAACTCATTTTCTGAAGATTTACTTCCACTAGATTCGGATTGGATAACAATATTCTTAGATTTGGATCTAGTAACTCTCTCAGGAATCTTGGATTTAGTATGATTTGATGTTTTAGTAAAAGAAACACTTCCATTACCATTCTTCTTTTTTATGTTATCAACATCTCTCTTTATTCTGGTATCATATTGAAGAAGAGTTCCAAAAAGTTCATCAATAGAAATCTGAGTAACCTTCCTGTTCTCATCAATAGCAGTTCTCTTGGATTCCCACTCATTTGAAAAAATGTCTTTCTTATCAACAATAGATTCATAATCTAATCCTTTCTCATCCATGGATTGTAAACTATTCACAATATTCATGAATCTTTGTTGCACTTTACATATGGGTTCTCCATAAGGAAAGCAGAAACCATGATATTCAGCTCTGAGCATGGCTCTTCTGGTTTCAATAACTTTGGAAGTTCCAAAGTGAGTAACTTCAAGTTTCTTCCATATACAATTTTCTGCTTCACAAGATGAAATTTGGATATATATATTTATAGTCATAGAACAAAGAATTGTATTGGGTACCTTATAATTGAGTTGATATTCATGATTTTCTTGATTGGTAAAGGTAATAACTTCCATGTCAAGGATTTTATATCCTCCAGTAAACATAACAAAATTATCAACTCTAGTATTGATAATAAAAGTCTTCATATGATCTCTCCAATATTCATAATCATTACCATAAAAAATAGGTGGTCTGGTTGTATTGAGATTGTATATGGAACCAACATTGATTCCTGCCATCTTAAAGAAAAATCTTTCCACAAAAACTTGTTAATAGAAAAAGTTTGTAAACAAAGAAAGTATTCCTCAGCAAGGAAAAAGATAGAACAAGAGCATCTCTAAGAAAAATATGAATCCGAACTTTATAAGTATGAAAAAATGATTCTGAGAATAAGAAAAGGATTAATTCTCTTCTGAATCTAATCATGAGATTAATTTAGATTTAACCAACCCTTTGATACCAATTGTTGAGATGGCATGGAAGTATGATATACTCTATAATACCAAATATAGGATCGAAATAATAGAGATACTAAATCAAGTATCTAAGGATGCTCAAAATACGAGGGGGGGGGGTGAATTGTATACTTTAAAAATTCCTTTGGATATTTTAAATAAGGTTATGTTTAACAAGGTTAAACAAGGTAATTCACAAAACCTCTAGTTCTACACACTTTCTTGATTCCGGAAATATGATTCTGAGAATATGAATCCGTAAAGATGGTTCCAGAAAATGAAACTTAATGAAAGTTCACAACGAAAAAGACTCTAACTTAAAGCATATAGAATCTTACAATATCAGAGTACAAGTATAAGTAAGTATAAGATAGTTTTAATTTCCTCAATAAATAAAATGAAGCATAAAACTTTTAACAAAACAAGTAACAAGTAGTAAATATTTTAACCCAAAGAGAAGGGTACCTAACAACCTTGGATAAAGGTCCCTTGATTTATACTTTCAAGAAATTCTATCTTACCCACACCAGGGTAAGCCCTCGATATGAAGATCGAAGTCTGTCTTGCTATCCCTGCAAGCCCTCAATTTAAAGGTAGTCAGCACCTCTATCTTCCTCAGTAAGGAAGCTCTCAACTTCAAGGTAGTCGGCACCTCTGTTTTCCTAACCCTGGAAGCCCTTGATTATACACAGCAACAGTCAGATTCGTGCAAAGAAAATCTGAACGAGAAGTTTAGTACACACAAAGTAATAAAGCCTCTCTCTCCAGAAATCACTTTAGTAGCATGTAATCTCTCGATCGATCAACTTCTTGTGAGATCTTTCAAATGAGCTCCGATTTATAGGCACAACACCAACAGTCGGCTCCCTCCTTCAATGGTCATATTATTCCTTGAATTTTAGAGGGACCTATACATGTGTCACTCAAACAACAGTTAGTTAGTAACTGAATGCATGATATCGTTTTATAGCAAAAACAAGTGTATGAAAAAACATGGTTTCATAACTAAAATCATATTCAGAATGTACGGAAATATAAAAGTTCGGAGTCTAAACAAAAATGAATTCGAAGTCTTTAAAAAAGGATATTCGGATTCTGTTTTCTAGAAAATTCGAAACCTGAACTCTATAGAATTCTGGAGTCTGAATTTCAAAGAAATTCAGAATCAGGATTCACAAGAATTCAAAACCTGAACTTACAAAGTTCGGAGTCTAAATTCATTAGAATTCGGAGTTAGAACTCATAGGAATTCATAACCTGAATTTGGTGTCATAACTCAGAAGAATTCGTAACAAGAATTCAGAGTCAGTATTCATAAGAGTTCGTAATCAAAATTCATATTCAGAATTCGGAGTCAGAACTCAGAAGAGTTTGAAGTCTGAATTCAGAGAACTCGGAGTCAGAACTCATAAGAGTTCAGAGTCTGAATTCAGAGAACTTGGATTCAGAACTCATAAGAGTTCAGAGTCTGAATTCAGAGAACTTAGATTCAGAAATCAAGAGAGTTCAGAGTCTAAATTCATTAGAATTTGGAATCAGAACTCAGAAGAGTTCGTAACCAGAATTCTGAGAATTCGGAGTTAGAACTCATAAGAGTTCGGAGTCTAAATTCAGAGAACTCAAAGTCAGAAATCAGAAGAGTTCATAACCAGAATTTTGAGAATTCGGATCCTAAAACAGAATGCTTCATATCTAGGTAATTATAGGATTTCGAGGTTTTGGCTATAAACCAAATTTTACACTTAGAAAAATTATGTTATGAATAATGAAAACATGGTATGGATAAATTTCCTTGGGGAAGGAAAATTTTCCTTATATAAGTAAAACATAGGGTAAAAAGATATTTGCCTTGAGATAAGGTGTTTGTGATTTTCATAACAAGAAGGAACGATAAAGTCATAAGGAAACCTTATTGACTTAACAATTTCCTCTAAGTATGAAGGAATGGAAAAATCATAAGGAAAACCTTATTGACTCAACGATATCCCAATTGGTCGCTTTCCAAGAACACCAATGAGAGAAGAGAGATAATGAAGCCCAAATCCCACATCTAATAGGCCACAGGTTGATGAAAAGCACGGATGGTATATCATACACACATATGGGGGGGTATTACCCTCTAAGAATTTTGAAGATGAGAGATAAGATAGAAACACCAAAAAATAATACTCAAGATAAATTAAAATATATCCAATACATGCTTGTATACAACTGAGAAACTGCAAAAAGGGAACTAAATGTAGCAAAATATAATCCTTAGTAGCAACCATGAAATCCCAAAAAGTTCCAAAATAACCAAAGAGATACTAAAGTCCATCACGATCACCAACCATATCCTGTGAACCTGAAAAATAGTTTATATATACATAGGGTGATCATATCATGTATTCTTAGTAGGATCCTCCCTAGACCCTCTCATGAAAAAGATAAAGAAAACATGCTAAAATCGGTGAACATCAAGTGAAGTTGACTCATCACCTAAATAGGTATTCCATGTTCCTAGACTAACCATAGATATATCTCACTAGTTATTTAATAAAAGATATCATATAGTATAATATCAAAGGAAGGTACCCTGATACCACTTCCCCACTATTTCTCCACTCTGACCTAATATTGCACGTCCTGATCCATCTCTCTCCAAAAGTAAGACAACTGAAAGACACCTAGGCTAAGTATCAATACATGCATTCCATTCATCAAATCATCTCATCACCACATAACATGCACTCTTTGCATCACATCATCAAGTAAACACATGCCATATCTCTAAATAGTAACTGATTAGTTTCTGGGATCCAACACAACCCATATTTCATATATCATACATCAAACCATCACATCACATACATATAATACCAATAATAATTCATAGGGTAAAGTCTCTAAAGATACTTGTGTGTGAAATAAACACAAACCATTACATCCCTCTATTTACATATATTGGAAAAGATAACCACCATTCATACCAGTATATAATACTAGTAGGATAAGAGAGAAGGGTCGAAGGGGGTAGTTATCCATCTATTCCTCACCAACATAGATGTTGGGGAAAGAACCCTCCCAGATTCCATTGGGTGTTATTCACATTACCAATATGGGTGGGGTAGAATATGAAATCAAATAACATATAAGATATAATATATCTTACAACCACACTATGGGAATTAACATAGTCTTAGACTCAACTCTAGCTATTATCACTTGGACACCCGACTACCACTACAAAGGACTAGATATCATCTAAGCACACAAGAATTAAATAATAATTAATTTATTTAATTATTTCATTTCAAAATTAAACTTTATGTTAATTAATTCATTATCCATTAATTAACACCATCACATTCATATTTAATTAACCACCAAGCGAAGTCCATGCCTTCCAGGCATAAATCAACCGATTCCATGGTTACTCAAGATTATCAACATTTTAAGTCCATTAAATCCCTAAACTAATGGTTTTTTAAACCATTATCATTATATAATTTTACGTACTCTAGGAAACATCCTAATCCACCATAAAAGTGAGGCATATACCATGGATAACTAGCTACCCCAAACAACGAGGAATGAAATGAAAGTAAATAGTAAAATCAACCATCCGACCTTTAATGTAGAACATTATCAAGAAGTCATTCAACTTTTATACAAAATAAGCAAACCCAACTTCAAATCATTCCATAAATCCTTGTGCCATCATCTACACCACCATGCATATGTCCATGAATCCCGCTATCATAGACATCAACTCCTGAAACCAACCCAAGACACCCCACCCATATGTTTTCAACCATCATCCATCACAGGCTCACATCATATTACATAGATAGAATCACATATAGAGAAAACACAGAAGACAAAAAACAACAAATAGAGTTAATAAGGCACCTAGTACCTAAAAATAAGGCATCCAACCTTCACAGGGAAATGGGATTGCTTCACCCCAGACACATATATTTATAAATAAACTTGTTTTATTTCCATATTACATTAAGTAATTAATTTATTATAGGTTAAAACTAAAGGTAAACTAATCTATCAGCTATTAAAACTATAAATTATTTAAACATGCTCTCAAGAAAAAATTCTAGTTTAAATAACTATAAGGATGAATAATTCCATTAAGAATCCTCTTTATTATTGTAAAACAAGATTTTATAGATTCATTCTCTCTAGATAATTAAATTAACATATCTAATAATAATTAAATTAAACATTCATCTGGAATCATTTTATTTCCATTAAATTATAAAAATAAAATGATTCAATAAGAATGACACTTTAATTATTTATCCAACAACATTACCAGCTTTACACTTTAGAATCATTTTAAACAAATTAAGAATGATAAACTATAGAATAAAAATAATAATAACCAAATAATAAACATAGATAACACACTATCTATAAAATCAAGTTGAAAACCATTATCATTGTGGAAAAATATGCACTTGCTACAAACATAAACCTTTTCTTTTCATTAATACAGTTTATTATTTATTAAGGTTAATTCCTCCATAACGCAAATAGATAAGAAATGATTAATATATGATTTCACATAGAAACAAGGATAAATAAGTAATCCCCAATCTTAATTATTTAAATGTTCTTTAATTGTGAACAAAACAACAACATAGATATCAAATCACCTCTCACACAAGGAAACTACAACCCTCCATGCACTCTGTGCTAAAAACATGCAAACAAAAATTAAAATAAATCCATAAGAACAAAGGAGATCATCCGCCATAGCATGGAAAGAAATAATAAGATGGAAAATGACTGATCTAAGAAGAAACTGCAAGACAAAGAGGAAAAACACACCTTGGATCACTAAATATTGAACATGGGAAGTCAAGGATCAATCCCTTTTTGAAAGAGCTTTGAATTGCATTGAGAGAACTCCTCCAGTCACTTAGGGTTGGGTGATAATCAAAGGTTTTGATAAAAATATAAGGTGAAATAGGATTTATAGGAATTATTCTAAATAGAATTTCAAGAAACAAATGGGTCATTCATGTCGTGAATGTATTGAATTTAACACTCAATGAAAATTTTTTCACCCAAATCCACCAAACCTAGGACTGATTCAAGTCATAAACTACATGTTCACAACTAGGGTTTTTAGAGATAGATTTAATAAATCAGACTCTTCACCCATTAACATCATGAATATACTATATATGTTGTGAATCAAACCCTATGAAATTATCTACCTAGGTCATGGAGTTCAATTTAGGCTAGAAATGACCCTCTCACATCGTGAACTATGTTTCACATTAGGAGATCCTCCTACAACTAGATTTCAACTCCAAAACTCCTCTATACCTACTCTAGGCCTCATCAAGAACCAAGGATAGAGGCATGAGCTATAAGGATATATTCCCTTAAAACACTAAAAATTATAATTACCTTTTGTTTATCCCTACATGTACAAAATTAATCAACAATAATTATTCTTTGATTTCATGGAATGTTGAGGTTGTTTTCTTGGTTTTGATTCCATCGATAATTTTTAATCATTTTTTTTGTCTAAAACAACTTTTTAGTGCCTTTTTTGATGCACTCTCTTTTCATCGTGACCATGGAGTATACTATTTTAGAGTAGACCTTGTGTTTGGTGTATGATCTCTCCCATTTTAGTTTGATATTTAAGGGTTTATTTCTTGTAATAATCCATGTTCAGAGGGATATAACCAGTTACCCTTAGAGAAATTATCAAATCTTTTTTATTAAAGGCTCACATGACTTTTTCTAATGGATTTCTAGGTTATACAGTGTGTGGATCCTTTTTTCATCAATTTATTTTAACTCATGTAGTTATTTTTGAGACTATTAATATTTAGAATGTTAATTGTACATAGTGAAGTGAACTGAGGGTAGATATACCTCTATGTGTATGACTACCTTTATATTGTATAAAAGTGAATAAAGGGTCTCTTGTGTGGTAGTATGGGTTATACTGTGATAATCCCACAAAGTATGTTGATGTTTTTTTGGGCAAGACTCCTTGTCTTTATCCACTATATTTTGAATGATATTATATAAATTCTTATCAAAATACTCTATATATTTGTTTTCCACACCATGATAGTGTGATGAGTGTTTGGATTTAATGTTTTTTTCTTAATACATACTTTTCAACACAAAAGAGAAAATTTTGGTGTCATTGTCCATCAATATTGTTTGCGGGACACCAAATATGGAAATAATGTTCAACTTCATGAAATTAATGATAGTCTATGTTATATTTTATTTTATAGATATAAATTTGTCCCATTGATATAATAAGTCAATTATAGTAAGGATATACGTAAACTACCTAGTTATAACAGGGGTATGTGACCCCATAACATCTATTCCCCATGAGGAATTTGGTATGTATCTAGAAGTCATAGAATCTCTATATATCTAGAAGTTGTGGAATTTCCTAGTAAACCCCATGAAGTCTTGCATCATCAATGGGAAGAAGTATCCACACCTCTTGATCTATTAAGAGAGTTTTTATCCTGATTGATGGGCACCACAAGTGTCTGCATGGTCTTCCTAGATGACAACAAGGGTCTATCCTCCTTTAACGCATATAATGAAGGCTCTATAAAATCCTCTCTTATAGAGGACCTTCTGAGAATTTAGGCTATTATAGAGGATTAATTTCACTACCCACCATTGGATATTCTCTATCTTTTCCCATTCAAATGAAATAATTCCACTCTAGATGTATTCCATTAATGGGAACATCCATTTAATAGTTATATCAGTTAGAAAAGATATCAAATCCCCTTATTCCATGTCACTATTGATCTCATTGATTTACTTAATATAATCACTAATAAATGGATAAAACATCATGTTGCATGTGATTTGGATGATTATTTCATCTTCATTTCGATCCACTAGTTCCATGGCTACATCAACCAATGCAACAACCTGGGCATTTTGTGAATTGAGGATATGAGACAGCGATTTCACATAGGAAAATTTTAACATAATCCATCATATTTAATCAAGTATATGGATCAATTATTCATTATTAATTTCATATTAACAATTAATATACTTGAACACCAACTTCGAGTCACCCTTGATATTCAATTGGTCCACTGTTATATACAAGGCCATCTCTAAACCTTCAATGAAAACTTGGTATTCTTACTCATTATTGGTGAAACCCTATTATAATGGGAAGGAATATAGTATTACTTTATTTTCTGTATAGACAAGGAAATTTCCTATGAAAAATATATTAATTTTTAAATTACTCATTCATTTTACTATTAGAATTCTAGAGGAATCATCAAAATATTCAACTCAATGATGTGATCAAGACCTATCACATATCACCTTTTTGTTTGAATTATCATTACCCCATACCAAGACCTCATCATATATGGAAATTATATTATAAAAATAATACAAGATACCCCTTAATTAACCATCATAATCCATGTCATACACCACTATATGGATGATATAAATAGTAAGGGGAAGGATGATTGATAAATGAGAAGAATAATATGATGGCAGAGATAATAGGGTGAATGTTCACCATAATAAATTTAACCACCACTAAAATTCTCAGAATTAAATAAATAAAAGAAATTAAAGCACACTAAACTCAATCAAACCACCATTCCCTCCCTAAAACAAACACCAATGTTAGTTCTCCATTTTTAGTGTAGTTAATAAGGGAATACAATGGGAGAAAACATAAAATAAAAGAAAGGGAAGAAAGAGATATTAATAAGAATAATATATTATTAATAGTGTACTAATATAAAAAAAATTAAAATACATAAAAACTACTTAAAATGTAAAAAAAATTCACCCTCAGGTTTCCAACCCCTTGAAATGAATTGGGGACACATTTTATAGGGACATGGGATGAAAATTTCATCTCCAATTAATTCCTACTAATGTTTTCACATGATAGACCATATAAAGGACATAATTGGTAAATTTGGTATTCATAAAAGGCGTTATTCAATGTATTTTTCATTCAATCTAAAAATTATATCATTATTGGTGACCGGATGTTGGGGTTGTGGATGTTTTACTTCGATAAACATATTCTTTCCACGTGACTATTTGTATTCCCATAAAACTAATTTCACTTCCATTATGTCCAAGAATATGATAGACTAATGTGGGTCCCAAGTTAATGAAAATGTCCCCAAGATATTTTACACCTCTATGTTAACTTAGATATCTATTGGTTTGGTACTCTTTGAGATATAAGATAATCTTGAAAAGTATCTAGATAAGTACACAATTTTCATGGCCTGAATTATGAGATGGTTTTGGGCTTTAAAATGATAGATTTAGCTTTGTATAAAATAGGATAAAATGAATTCCATCATGAATATAATCCTTAAGAAAGGAATTTCATAATTTTAATGATTTTATCAAAACTTATAGTCAAAATACATAAGAAAAGTTAATCAGCTAAAATCCATAATTAGGGCATTTTTCTAATTAAGATCAAAATACCACTAAAACCAAAAAATGTGAAACTTTACCATAAAATAAAACTGTAGGGGGATTTAAAAAATTTATCTATGGTGTAAAATATTTGAAAATGTTAGATTCATCACTTCCCCACACTTAACCATTACACTCTAGGGTAATCATCATATATTTAAATCAAAATCCATAAAAGCATCAAAAATTAGAAAAAAACCATGATATTTTCCAAAAATAAATACCATCATGTATCATCTATGATAAAAGTTACCTTTAATTTTAATTTATCACATTTTAATTCATTCAAACTCATAAATCCATCCATGACCTAATCACAACCTACCTCACATTTAATTTTATGTCACTATTTACTCAAGAGAAATTAAATATGGAATTGTGATCATATTTGAAAAATGAATGTATCCCTATAGTTATGTAACATATATCATATCTCTAAATCATGATAAATAAAAATTAATTCAATCATGAGGACTTTTACAAGGTTATTTCTATGTCTTGTGGTTGGTGGGAGAAATTATTTAAAAAATTTATTGTTGAAAAGTGGAGGATGTAATGTTAAGTACATTGAATTAATAATCAAGTTAAAACATAGTATTAACCTCACTAAATCCATGTAAAAATGTAAAAAAATACCAAAACCTTTGTATGAAATTATACAAGATCCAAAAAATTGTTAAAAATAATTATTTCATTTATGTTTCCCCCAATTTTTTTTCATTTTTCTTATTTTTTTAAAGCTTCAGAAAGGTATTACCTTATTTTTTTTCTTTTTTTTTAATTTTTTACATAGAGGATGAGATGAAAATTGAATAAAATTAATTAATTATGATTATTTACCTTGATTTTAGAGAGGGTAATGAGTTGAATCAAAATAAAAAATTCAATCTCATGTATATTTTTTTCTTTTTAATTTTTTTTGATAGAGAACTATATGAAACAAAAAAATTATAATGAAATGATGAATTTTGAAAAATCCTTTTATACACTTCCCAAAATTATGACACACACCTCAAGCCACACATAAATGAAACACGTTCTAAATAATGTACATGAAAGGCTCTTACTCCACACTCAAACATCAGATATCCTTGAAAAAATACTAAGAGCGTGTGTAGGTAAGGAAAACTCAGCTCATAATGTGGATTAAACATATAAATAAATTCATGGAATCTAATGGATAATAAAGGATAGATGTAAATTTAGGTCTTAATTAAATATGTTTCTATCTAATGATGTACCTCTATCATTTCAAAAAAATTCCATGAAGTCCAAATATTTTAAAGAGAAAAATAATAAGTTTTATTTCCTACATAAAATCAAAGTTTATCTTAAGAAATTTTGGGATTTACAAATAATATTTCAATGTGGTTTTGAATACATCACAAGACTGGAAAATATTTTGAGTCAGTGTTTCATGGGAATGGATTTAATAAATAATTCAAAATCATAAAAATGCTTGAAAATCAAATTCAATGATTTTTTTCTTAAACAATAATTTAAAATCCATTATTTCAAAAATAATTTCAATCATATCAAAATAAATTGAAGTGTGAAAATGATAATAATATTCATTCAAAATCAATGTTCCTAAAAATATTAAAAGAATGAAAAAAACAAGGCAGGTTGATGCTCCACCAAAACTTAGATATAACTACCCCTCCTTTGAGATCAAGAAGAGAAAAATAAGGGTAGAAAAGAACAAAGAGAAGGAAAGATACAACCTAAATATTTTTTAGTGTAACCCCTAAGTTAAGATCAAAGATACTGCCACTTTAGATAAAGAAAAAATGAAAAAATAAAAGTATAAGAAAAATAATGAAAAATAAAGATAAAGGGAAAATGGAATAGAATAAGATTTGGAAACCCATGTGGGTGCTAGGTTTTTACTTCCCCTGGTCAGGAAATTATAGTGAATTTACCTCAATATGATAATAGATAGGTATTATTACTCATGGACCACCAAAAAATTATTTCCTCCAGTTCTATTCATCCCACACTGGTCATAGAGGAACCCATGGATAGAGTACATCAGCTGCTCCCCCATTTTGATGTGGTATAACATGGAAGATGTGGGAGAGAGAATGAAAGAGTCCTCTTTGTTTATTGCCACTACTTATCTGGCCTCTTCAATTTTAAAATTCCAAGATTTCTCATATGATTCTATTTTAGAAAATTTATCAAAGTAGAGGTCACAAAACTATTAGACTTAAATATGATTAAAACATGTAGAATCAATAAAGAAATATTCCCCTTTAATTAGGTCAGGTTGGAATATGATCTCTTTAGGGATGGAAAGTGAGAATTACATCTCAATAGGGTCTTCTTTAACTTCTTCCAAAGTAAGAGAGAGGTAAATAGAAGCTAATTTTTCATTTTCAAAGATGTGATAATCACTTAAATTTTCATATTCAATGAAATATAACTAATTTTCATTAGAATCATGTTGTGCTCCAACAATTGTACCAACTAGAATGCCTGCTTGAGAAACCCCTTAAAGAAATGTAAAATGAGAGATGATTGGATCATCAAGATTCATCTTCATGTAATCCTCAGGTTTTTTAACTTCTAATATAGGTGGAAAAATCTTTATATCTTGATTCAATTTCATTTTGTTGTTGATGTTCTGACCATTGGACTTTGTATTCTTGAATGAAGGAAGAAAGGTTGTTCAATTGATATCTCATCTCCTTAATTATTCTAAGTCAATATTCACCACATTTCTTTAAAAATTCACCCTTGTTACAAAAATAATCACTAGTTCAAGAATATGAAAAATTACTAAATAAATCCATCTCGAATTAAAAAAACAATGATATCCAATGAAGTGCATTTTTTAGTTTTTTAATTTTTTATTTATTTTTTCATTCTTATTCAAAAAATGTGTGTAAGATCTTATCCTCTATAGAGATGATTCAAAATTGTGATGAGGGATTAATCATGGATCCTTGATTAATTAATTTCTTATTCTCCCAAGATTACACCATAGTGGCACAACCTAGGGTCGATCTCATGGATATCTCTTACACACATTGAATTTATATTGTCACTATTATAAATTTAACTAATTTAATGATATACAACTAATATATATGGGGAGGATTTTTAAATACATGAAATATAAATCTAAATATAAATATATACAAATTAAATATGACATAGAATGAGTTAGAAGAAATAAATATGGAAATTGTTCTTGGGAGGTTATGATGATTGAAATCATTTTTAGAAAAAGGTTATCAATATTCAGTTGAATGATGTGATCAAGACCTATCACACCTCACCATCTCATTTGAATTTTAATTACCCCATACCAAGACCTATTCATAAGGGGAAATTCTATTCCAAATTTCATCTAGGAGACCATTTCATTGATAATCACAATCCATGTCATGCTCTAATGTATGCATGAAACAAGTAGTGAAGGGAAGAGACATTGATAAAAAAGAATAATAATATGATGAAAAAGAAAATAGGGTGAAAACTTCCAAAAATTGAATAAAAATATGTAATTAAAGAATATTAAATTCAATGAAACCATAATTCCCTCCCTCGAACAGGCACCAAGGTTATTTATCTATTTTTAGTAGAGTTAAGAAAAGAATGGGGTGGACGAACTCATAAAATTAAATAAATTGAATAAAGAGATATGAATAAAAACAAAAATATATTAATAGTATTATAATATTAAAAATTTAAAATTCTAAAAAACTTCTTAAAATTTCCAAAAAAGGTTAACCAGAAGTTTCCCACCCATTGAAATGAAGAGGAGAAACATTTTTACAGGGGGAGGGGGTGAAAATTTGGGCTCTAATTCTATCCTCAAAATGTTTTTGAATGATAGACCAATTCAATTAAATATTTTAGAAATTTTGTTTTCATAAAAGAAGTTTTTATATGTATTATCTATTAACCCTAAAAATTAACGCTTTATTGGACACTTTATGTAGGAGTTATGGCTGTTTGACTCCGAGAAATTTATTTTGTCAGGGTGACTGTTCGTATTCCCATGAAACAAGTTCCAATGCCATTATGAACTTGAATATAGTAGAGTCAGGTGGGTCCATAGTTACTAAAGATTTTACCCCAAATGTTTTATACATCCATATGAACTTTTAGGTCCATTGGGTTATCCCACTTTTAGATACAAACTCATATGTAAAAGTATCTATATTTGTGCACAGTTTTCGAGGCCCAACATGCGAGTTGCCTTTGGGAATTAAAATGATAGATTTATATTTGGTCATAGTTAGATTTAATAAATCACATCATTCATGTAATCCTAAAAAAATTAATTTCACAATTTCAATCAATGTAGGAAATGTTTTGGCCTAAATATATAATAATACTGAAATAGTTAAAATCCTAAATTATGCAATTTTTCTAATTAAGCTCAAAATACTACACAAACCAAAAAATGTGACAATTTACTATAAAATAAATCATTGGTGGGATTTAAAACATTTAATTACAGTTTAAAATATGTGTAAATGTTAGCTACATCAGGTACTACAAGGAAGTCAACCAATGTTTTCCCTTTGACAACATTCTATGACATGAACTAAATGTAAAATTGTTGTAAAATGTCCACCCATGATGATAGATATCTACATTGAATTGGGAAACTAAGGATGTATTTGAGAGGGTAAATATGGGATACCATGTGGACCTTGTGGAATTATAGGAAGTGCCTCATTTTATACACAATAAAGATTAATTCAATAAAATTCTTCTCAATGTCAGAGTATCGAGTCTCATTATCTAGCATTATCTTGCTAAGATAATATTGATTGTTCTCTTTCCCTTCATTATTCATCTATGAAATAATGGAATCATGTGATATCTCCAAGGTCACCATATATAAAATAATTATATTTCCTTATATAAGTAGTATAAATACTAGTGGACTCAGGACATATTGCTTAATATTGTCAAAGGATCTCTATCAATCTTCATCGCACAGATAAGGGGATCCCATCTTTATTATTTTTGTGAAGGGTAAATATTTTCATATAAGGTTAGATATGAATCATTTTATATTGGAATTTTATCCTTAAATAATTATAAACTAATTGAGGTTTCAAGGAGGCATCATTCTAATAATTTCCTTAGTCTTCTCGAGGTTAAAATGATATAAATAATCACTATAAAGATAAGGAATTTACCTGATGTTAGCCCAAAGAATATTTTAGGGGATTCAATTTCAAGTTTTTTTCCACAGTTTATTAAAAAATATTTCAAGATTATTAATATAATCATAGAGGTTGGGATTTGAACCTGATAACATCAACATAACTTTCAATGTATTTACCTAGTAAGGGAATGAATATATGATGCTAGTCATATTGATATGTAGAACCAGAACTGTTCAAGATTAAGGGTATTACTCAGTAGAAATATACCCATTGGGGTTCCCTAAAAGAAGTGGAATCCTAATCATCTGGGGCTATCCTATAGTTACCAGATCCTTTTACACATATTTTTATATGATTTTTACATAGATATCCATTAAATATATCCAAATGATTGAAAATCCTAGTGTTTTTGGAAGACTAGGTTTATAATACATCAATGTGAAACTAAAATAAAAAAGACATTATTTAAACCAACATAATGAGATACTAAATCCCTTTGAGCTCCAAAAATATCATAAGATAAATTTTGGAATACACAAATAAAAGGGGTGAGCTAAAAGTCCTAGTAAGAGAATAAAAATGATAATGAATAATAACTTGTGAGTTAAAAGAAATAAAATTGTATCATAAAATAGAAGACTTGTAAATAATCAAATGGGAGAATAATATAATGAAAATGGTACAATATGATCATGGGATCATATAAAAATTTTATCAATATATAATATTACATAATAATATGTCAAGGCTAACCTCCAAGGCAACGTCACATGGTGGACAAAGTCCCATCATGAATAAGGTTCACTCCCTAATCCCATTCATAAATATCTTGAGATAAAAACATTACCCAATAAATTGTAATGATATCTAGGTGCACCCATCATAAAATAAACCTTCTTATGTGTACCAAAAAATGAAATCAATCATAATGCATAAAAATATGAAATACCCATGGAATGAAATGGATTTCATAATCTTGCCTCATATCATAAGAATTTCCCATTGAATGAAATGGGTTTCATTTGAGAAATGAACTTATGGAACATATTAACCTATAAAAGATAGGGATAATAATGTAATAATATATTTAATATTCATATATACTTAATTTAGAAGAATTACATAACATAAAAGTAATATATAAATGAGTTAGAGTGATAAAGGTCATAACCTAAAGAAAAAGGGTGCTTCAGAGAGAACCCTCGCCACATGTTTCAGAATCATTTTATAATTTCACTTAATGTACTTAATAATAAAATTTAATTCATTAATTATTTAATTTAGAACATTTTACATCTATATTTTATTTATTGAAATTATACTATGTTCATTTATAACCGTTTCATTGAGATATAATGACTAATTTCGTTGTTTCAGGAGCGTTCATTTCATGGTTCAATTGTCAGATCACTTATGTAGAATGATGTAAGTTCTTTTAAAATGAGAAGAAAACACCATAAGATAAATTAAATGGTATTCATGTACTTATAAATATTTTTAATAGTCTCAAATATCCTTTTATGTTCTTATATAAGGATGATTCAGTTAATAGAAATGTTAACATTGCATGGTTAGTTCATTTAGGTGGTTTTACCATCCATCGCAAACTAGATTCATTTTATTTAATATCATGTATATATATATTAATTATAGAACATGAAATATGTTATAATATAATTATTATCTTCTTATTTACCCATAATAATGTTTTTATGACTATACTTGAAGGCGGTGGTGAAAAAGGAAGTGTGTTGTTCATTAAGGCAGTGAACCAACCATATTGTAAACAATGTATTCATTCAAGAAGAAAAATAAGGGAGCATATAAAATAGATATACCTTTAATAAAATAAAATTATAGTATATTTATGACACTTGAGTCGTTATTTCTTGATTTATTATAGAGGTTAGGAGTTATTAGAAGAATAAAATAATTTATAAGAGGTAAATTGAGAATATTACCTCTTAAATATCTCCACCTTGATATACTCCTTAAGGAACTTGGAATGGGTCTTTTTTTGATACTTTAATCACTAGGATGTGGTTGGTGGTTATGATAAGGGATTTGTGTAGAATATTTTTAGGCTCCAAGGCTTAGAATTTATAAGGATAAATGGTGGTATTTATAAGGGGAGGAGAGGGGTGTTTTTGAATATTATAATCATTAGTTTAATATTTTGGATCAAGACCACCAATAATATTTGTTATTGTGACTATATATAGTAATTTTTTCATGAGAGTTAAAAATAGTAGGTTATCACATCAAACATAACTAAACAATTCATGTATTTAGCTTATAATGCTAAACACTGTATTTTATAGTATTTCACTTTTCACAAAAAATTGAACAATTTTAGAAAAATACTAAAAATTCACCCTAATAATATTTTTAATTTTTTATTCAAAAAGTAAAATCAATTTTATAAAAATAATTTTCTAAAAATGAGAAATTTATTTTTTAAATAAAATCATTATTTATTTATAAAATACCCATTTTAATATTATGATCAATTTTTGACCCTTTAAAAAACTACTTGTGGTCTCATAAAATTATATTATAATTATAATACATCTTATTATTAATTTATAAATCCATTTTATGAAAAACATTATTTCATTTAAATTATTATATTTATTATAAAAGTGTAATTAAAATATTTATGTTTTACAAAATACAAACACCTAAATTTTCATTTTTAAAACATTTATTTACTTATACCATGGTCTAACTATATCATATTTTTATTTTATAGGATAAAAAAATATAATTTTACACTTCCATATATGACGTTGCTATTATAATGGTCAAATTACTATTCCTAATGATTAGATTACTTTTTATACAGTCACATTACTATTCCAACCGATAGATTACTATTCCAATGATTTGATTTGTAATGATCATATGAGTTCCCTAATTTCGATAGATGACTCATATTTCATTCATTATTAATTCACTTTAATTTTCTATCAAGGTTATATATATTTTAATTTTCAAGATGACTATTACATTACTAATATTCTGCTTCATTTATACAACATTGTTTGTGAGTGTGATTATTCTGGTGGATCAAGTAGATCAAAATTTTTATATTTTAGTTATCTTATTTTTTAATTTTTATCCCATTATAATAGTTTCAATTATTATGAACATTTTATTCTCTAAATTTAATGCTCAAATTATTATAAGAAAATGTAGTTGGTTTTACCTTGTGGTGAATGTTATTTATGATATATTACTAAATTTTAAACTATTATAAGAAGGAAAATTCTATAGATAAAATTATAGGTAGTGACACATCTATATAAATTATTAGTTGGAGTACACATCCCTAAATGTGAGGGATTAAAAATAGGTAGTTGTATGGATCAAAATCTCTATGACCAAGATTAGGAAACGATCATTTAGGTAGTTCCATTTGAGATCCATGATGTCAATACAAACCATGATCATCCCATTCTTCTTATTGATAGAGATGATTTTGGTAATCCATTTCATGTATTGATCTTCCCAGATGAATTTGATCTTGATGAGTAAATCAATGTTAACTTCCTCTTTAGAGGAATGGATTGGGTGCATTTTCAAGGATGCCTACTTATAACCATGATGATCTTCTGGTAGACCCAAATGATGGGTAGACAAATTAGGATCTATTCCATAAGTCTCTGTATAGTTCTAGGTGAAGATATCATGGTGTTATTTCAATAATATGTATGTATCCTTCTCTTTAGGGGTCATGTGGAAGAATTGATCAATATAGATCACATGTATTCTTCTATACCTAGATTCAATTTTATGAGCTCATCAACGGTGATTGACATCCCTTCCTTGAATGTCAGATAGAGGAATATTTGATATTATTTTATTCTCCTTCATATTTTTTAATTTCATCAGATGTGGAAGACAAAAGGGGAATCATTAGATCTAGAAGGTGATTTGGGGATATTTTCATTTCATTTAAATTATAAGGGGATGTTATTATATCTTAAGGGTGTTTATATAGGGGAATAATTATCAGAGGAATCTTGGATAGTTTATCCCCCCCCCCCACTATCATCAGGGGTCGACAATGTTCTAATATCTTGAAATTTGAAGGATAATGTGGATGAAATATCTACTTTTTTTGTCGATGAGTAAACATCTTTGGACCATAAAAATGATGATGTGGGGATTTATTTAGATCCTAAAGATAATGAGGGAAAATTTTTATTAAGGATATCATTATCTATGATAAGATCACATCCATCTTCAACACAACAGGATTTATCTAATACAACCAATATCATAAGGATGGGGGAAATGTTTCCAGAACCCATGCTCATTTACTTATTTAATGGTTGAGGGAGAATTTATTAAAGAGTCTAAAATATATTGATTGAATATCAGTTAGAATATCCCTTTCATATATGAGATTAAATGAAATATTTATCCACATGTAAGGTACATTTTTATTTCCTTCTATTGGTAGTGGATTCTTATTTGGGATTTGTGATTGATCTTCATATGAAATTAAGGTAAAAAGATTCTTTAACCTTTTAAATGACATCAACATGACTCGATGAATTCATAAATTTAGATTGATTTTCTCAATATGATTTATGTACAACACATAATCTTCATCATATAAATTGAATGGGTTAATAGAATCCTTTTCTAGAGAATTGGGGGCCGTAATCATGATGGTACTCTCTATCCCCAATTCCATTCCATAAATTTTGTATAATCATATATTTATGTATTGGGATTTTCAAGGCTTTAAAGGGGAATTATCATCATAAAACACTCCGATTTATACATTTATAGAGTACTTGAGGAATTGATGGTTTGATAATGGAACTAGCATAACTATACAGATCCATGAACTTCAATGTAAGTAATTGAAATTTGTATCCTAGTGAGAAAAAAAGAAATAAAAATTTAAAAAAAGTTCCCCAAAATGGGATCTATGTGTGATTCAATCAACATACTTTGGATCTCCCTTATCATTCCCTTGGATTTTTAGAGTGGAGGGAGACAATTCAGCTAAGTTGTGGCCTAAACATTGAAGATTCCTGACTGATATGAGGTTGATTATAGAACCATTATCAATGGGAGATATATAAAGCCCAATATTTTCATACATAAATATTGAATCTTTTTAGATGAATGATCAATACATAAAATTATGAACCACACTGTAACTATAAAGGTTTAGTGTATTTAGAGACTAGCTACGTAAACATATTATTTAGGCACATTATTTATCATCTATCATCATTTTATTCTCACTTTTAACACTTATTGACATACCATATTTTAATACATTCTTCATAAACAGGGGGAAAGGAAACATAAGAAAGGGTGAGCGCAGATTCTCAGTAAGGGTAAATATGAGAGATATCAATCAGTGATAAAATGAAATCATAAGACAAGAATAAGGGTATGATTTAATGAACATAACTCAAAAAGTTCACAACCAATATTCCATAGATCATAACCACAATTCATGGAATAAAACATTATCATTTCAAAAGACATGAATCATAAGAGTGAGAGATCATCACTAATTAATCACGAACCATGAGTTCAAGTCATAAGTATAAACACATGTCATAAAAATGTGGAACCATTATAGTTATAAAAACCATTTCATATGTCAAGGTTAACTAGAAATACCATCAAATCATAGTGGACTAGGAATCAACACATGTTACCTATATCACAACGTATTGGGAATCATCTCATGTTTCCTTTTGTGGATGAATAACATCGATTGGTTTCCCATAGTGGATCATGTCTATTTACTTGTTTTCCATAGTGTACAAGCACATCAAATTGTTTCCCATAGTTATCTCATGAGATATAAAACTTTACCCGATTAATTGGAAGGCTATATAATTATTGGACTACCTACTATATAATTAAATCCATACATATGAGTTCCAAAATTCCAAAATCATTCATTATATCATCATAGCATAACATATAGAAAGCAAATGAGTTTCATAGACATTTAATCATTTCATAATAGCATAACCTATGGAAAATAAGTAGGTATTATGAAAGTAATGGCATCATTGGATCATATCCCTAGTAAATCACAATTATTATAAAAGGATGTTATCATAAATTAAAATTAATTTAAAAAAATTACTGGAATATTTCTTGAGGAAAATATCCTTTTTATTTTGAAATAAATTATTTAAAACATATAAATTTCCAAAGTATTATACAAATAATTCCTTTTAAAATAACCTTATAAACAAGTAAATAAATATTAAAAGATTTGAGTGTTCCTGATTTCAGAAAATTTCATTCATACCGAGTATGTTAAAACAAAGTTTCCTTTCACATTTTTGGTGAAAAGTCAAAAGTGCCTAGTTTGGAAAATGACAAGAATATTCCTTTTATTTTTTTATAAAAATTCAAATATGGGTAAAATTTAATTTAAAAATTCATAGGATAAGTGTAAAATAATTTTTTAAAATATTTTAAAGAAAACATGAACAAGGATGAAAAATGTTTTTTGACTAAAGAGATAAATAATGTCGATTTTTCTAAAAAAATCATTTAAAATTTTGAGTTATTAATGAGAGGAAAATGTAAGGAAAACATTAAATATCCGAAAATAAATAGCGTAGAATAAAATTAAAGGTTTTTATGAGATAATTATCATATAATTCATTAATGTAAATTCAAACATAAATAATCTTAATTAAAATGGGATTGAAACATAAATCCCTTACCTCAAATCTCATCTTGCTTTGTTTGAATTCAAAAATATTATATAATAAGTATAAATTTATTATAAATCCATTAATGTACCATAATTTTATATATCATAAAATATATGACTTACTTATAGCATTTTTACATCCATGTATTAATAATTCTTTATTAAAATTATTATTCCATGTGATAACTGCTTCGTTCTTCATTCATGTTTCTTTTTTGAAGTCCAAGACTGGATGCATTGATCATAATTCCATTATCAAAAGAATTTTAATAATAATATTATTATCATATTATATATATATATTGATTCATCCATAAAAGGTAGAGATAAGAAAAAAATGAATTACACTATTCATGGAGATGGTATGGCGTACGTATGCATGAACGCTATTTGCATTTTTCAAAGGATGGAAATAAAGAAAGGTAGATAATAATTTACCTTTAAATAGTCATATTAATATCATAAATAACATATATATGTATTAAATACATCATTATATCCATCTAAGTAAAGTGGTTATGAAAAACAAATTACACCGCAACATGGAGACGGTAAGTCATAAATACACATGAGCAATATTTTTGCTCCCCGTAGGATGAATGTAAGGTAGAAAATGGTTATTACATAATCATAATAAAAATTAAATATATTCAAGATACTTAATTAATTTGTTTATAATGGATACCATGGATTTATAGTATGTGAAATAATAAATAAAATTGAAAATGTTCGGTTTAGAGTTAGACATATTTGTTGGGAAACCTCCATTAGCTAACACATTATGCTTTGAAAGGATGGTATTTAAGAAAGAAAAGAATATATAAAATGTGGATAAATAATAAATTAAGATATTAGTGTAGTTATTGGCTGATATAGAAGGGTTTTGAGGTATGGATAACAGAGGAGAGGTACTATCCTTTTATAGGGGAGAGAAATGACACACATGGAATTAGTTGAAAGATTAAACAATAGATACTATATAATCCTTTAAAGTGTCACCAAGGAACACAGAGTTCAAAGATAATATATTATAGGATTTAAATAAACTCAAAAAATTACATTTTGGAATTTTTTCGAAATATTTTAAGACTTATCTTCTAGTTTAACTACTTTAAACCCATTTTAACCTTAATCGGGATAACCTAATATTTTACAATGATAACATAATTATATGAAAAAAATAAAATGGGACTTATAATAAAATTTGAACATGATTAGTCTAAAATTTTAATCAATTTTATCATATTTATTTTCTTTAGGTGGTAAAAATTTCTTTTAATATAATACCATAAAACGCATGAAAAACAATTTTTAAGAAAATACCCAATTTAAGAGTAAAAATAAATTTCCCCTGAAATAAAGTAATAAATTTATTTAAATTTTTCTTGGTTAAATAATAATATAATTAGGTTTTTAGACTTTTTGATAAATAAAAATCTTAATTGAATCTCCCAATAATTCTATAAAATGAAAAGACCCAAAAATAGTATTTAATTTGAATAAAATATAACTTATCTTCAAAAAAGTCATGCTAGGATTATATAATTAAAAATAATGATTTAAAATAAATTATTTCACTAATTAATGATACATATAGCCAAACACCACTCATAAAATAGGATAAAGGCAATTTTTTAGTTATTTTAATGTTTTACTCTATTGTTTTAACGTAATTTCACCTCTTTCACCAAGGTGAAAAATACTGACTATGGTTACTATTCATAATGACCAATAATAAAGTTTTAACCATTAAATTATATTAATTATTTTCATTAAAATATGTTATCAGTTTTATCAAATTCATTTCAATGAAGTATAAAAAATTAATTTAAGATAAAACCAGGAAAACATGATGAAAAGTGGTTTTCCCGAAAAATATGTTTTTTAAAGTATAATAAGATTGTATACCAAAATAAAAAATGAAATTAATTAAAATGAAATTAATTAGAGTATTAATAATATATATTAACTAATGTTAATTTTAAATCATTTGAAACTAAAATGGAAATTTTAAAATGCTTGAAATGAAAATACATTTTCAATAAAAATCATTTTATTCCACTATTCATGGAAAAATCAAACTTTTCAAAAAATTATCAAAATTTAACTGAAATATTATTTTGAAATGATATATTCAAAAAATAATTTAATTTTATAAAATAAATTTTATAAAAAGTATCAGAAATTAATTATTTTATTTTCGCATGAAAATTGATATTTTTTAGGGAAAATGAATTTTTGAAGCATATAGAGGATTTAATAGACAGTGAATACTTAATTACCAATATTTTTTATTTATATGAAACCTTTATAAATAATTATCAAATGTGGGTATCCTTATTCAATCCTCAAATTAATTCAAGTTCAAATAATATTATTTATATTGCGGTTATTTTAAAATCGGGTTTGAGTATATCACAAGATATAAAAGAAATTATGTTTATTTGAGTAGAAATATATCATAAAATATTCTATTATTATAAGATAGGTGGATGTTTAAATATTCTATATTATCAGATATTTATAATAGTATGATATGTCCCTATACATAAACTTCCTGGTGTTACTTTGTGAAGGAGATAACCATATGGAATTCAACAGGGTCCATCTTTGCACGATATTCTTCTATGGTTGTGACCATAGTGTGAAATTATTAAGGGTTTAAAAGGGCCTCAATAAGCACTTATTTTAGATCCATTTAAAGGCGAAGGGTGTCTATAATGGAGATATTAGCTAGGATTATAGAATAAGTTTAAAAATATAATATTTTCGGACAATTAAACTACATTTCCTACTATGATATTGTTCCTTGGTACAAGGATCGGAGGTCAGGATGCTTATGATAGTGATTCCTTTCCCAGACCACAATTTGGGGGTATTTTTATGACATAAAGGTTAGACTAATTTAGGCTTCCCAAATTTCTATTTTGACTTCAAAAGTTCACACAATCTTGCTGGTTCTCAAATATAATTAAGTTTGAATGGGCCCTAAATGATATAGGAGTATATTGATTCTCTTGTTGATATTAATGAAGTTAAAATTCTGAGAACTCAATTGTATATACAGCTTCAATTCAAACATTTATTGAATATCAAGGTCCTTTTTTAACTCATCTTCCTCAACTTTCATGGACTTTTGGCCTCTTACCCCTCCTCAATTATAGGAAAGGAACTCAAGTTTATATATACCTTCTTTATTAGAGAAGGAATCTATCAAGTGCATAATTTTGACAAACATATATTGTGATTTAATTTCCAAGTAGGATCTTTTGGTTAGGGTGATATCCATTGAATCATTAAATGGGACGATGCATGTCCTTATAATGTTAGACTTAGTAAGTCTTGGAGTATCTTGATAGGGTTGGGAATTAGCATGGGTTCCTCATCATATGCCTTATTCTTATTATATTGGATATGGTAGCTCATAGAAGATTAAATTTTAGGAGACTTTGATTTTGAATATGTTTGATTAGTTGTCATAGAGGGAACTAGGGTTGTAACTGGTTGATTTAGTTACACCATGAGGATATCAAGTGATAGGTTTACTGGTTTTATTTTCAGCTAGACTTAAAAATTTTGTGCTCATGCTCAGGAATTTCTTCCATCATCCTTTTTATTCTAGTGGGATTTTACAGACTCTAGTTAAATTTGTGATTGGTTTTCCCAATTTTATGTTTATGAATCAAAAATATTATATAGAATGAATTTTAAGACAAATAATTCTTGGGTATAGTTCCCCATTATCTAATGGTATGGGAAATAGTCAGGGTGGTCATTGAGAATAACTTAATTGGGTTTCATGGATTTATGTATACTTAGAAAGTTATTTTCCACAACTATAATGAATTACTTTGGATTTTTTTCTTATCATAAAAATAATCTTTATTAAAATGATATTCAAATATTGGATACCTATCTTACTTTCTTCCATAATATCAAGGATGTTTCTATTGTTGTTGACATTCAATGTGGGAAACATCTAATATTGTATGGTTGTATATTTCATAGCTAGTGTCAGAGATGGATTAAGTGTAACTATTTACATTTCCATTCTTATAACAACATTTCCTCAATCTTTCTTTATTAGTCTATATTTTACATTAGAGCATCAAATGACCCCCTCTAACCATTTTACAAATGCTGTAAACTCTTGAAATATACATGGGTTTTTTAGTGGGATCAACTGTGCTTGTAACTCATCATGTAAATTCTCTATAAAAATACCCAGTAGATATTTTATACATATTTTTATATTGAATGAGTAAGGAAAACCCTTAAATATGAAAATAAAATCCAAGACCCTCTCATTACTATTACTAATTTTAATTAGAGATATTGGGGATCTTTATCTTTCTTAGAATTCAACTAGATTAGTATAGGAATTGTATAAAAACCCAGGATTTTCATACATAAATATTACATATTTTTAGATGAATATTCTTTTAATTACACAAATAAACACCTAAGGATCATAAAGGATTAGTGTTTTTTATAACATGGATATATAAATAACATGTTCATAAGTGAACCACATCATCTACCACTAAGATATTCATAACTAGAAACCTTTATAGACATATCATATATAATACCTTTCTTCATAACCTATGGAATGGAAACATAAGAAAGGGTGATCTCAGAATCTCAATATGGGTAAACATGGAAGATATCAATCCATGATCACATAAAATCATAGAATAAGAATAAGGTTACGAGATCATGAACATAAATTACAAATATCATACCCAACCGGTCATAGATCATAAACATGTGTCTTGAATTAAAGAATTATCATTCCGAACAACATGAATCATAAGAGTGTATAATAATAATAATTCATGAACCATAATATCATTCTATAAAATTCTAGAACCTACATAGGTAAAAAACCATCTTTTTTTTCAAGTTTAACAACAAAGACCATCAAATAGTGTATCTGGCTTCATCAACTATTACCCATAGTGGATCAAGTCCTATAGAATTATTTCACATAGTGGATCAAGCCCATAGAATTTTTCCCATAATTATAACATGAGATATAAAGCTTTTATTAATGAATTGTAGGAAGTAATAGGTCTCACCAACCTTGTATGTAACATAACCACCATCCTTGGTTATAACATAACCACCATCCTTGGTTTATAACAAAACCACAAGTCGCATAATAAAAATCATAAACATGTGTAGAAAAATATCATAAAACATTCATTATATCAGAACACATGAAAATAAATGGGTTTTATAAACACTTCATCACTTCATAACCTGTGGGAAAGAAACAGGTATCATAAACATTTCACTATTTCATCCTATAATAACATGTGGAAAATGAATGAGTTTCAAAAAAATCTTATCACCATAAACATAAACCATTCAAATAAATAATAAGAATAGTATCCTTGGATCATATCCCTAGTAAATAATATGTAAAATCAAAATATTACATCTTATATGGAAAATGATTTTGAAATATCACTTGGAACATTTCTTGAGAAAGTATCCTTTCCCCTTGGAAAAAAAATTTTAAAACAACAAAATTCCTAAATATTAAAGAAAAAATATTATTTGGAAATAAAATTGTAATATTTTAAGGAAATATTTAAATTTTTAAGTTCCCGTGATGGTAGGAAATTCTGTTCATACCGTACATGTTAAAAATGGGTAAAAACGAATTTAAATAATATTTTAGATAATATTAAAACATTATTTAAAATATTTTAAAAAACATATATATAGAATAGAAATATTTTACACTCAAGAGAGAAATAAATTCGGTTTTCCTTAAAAACATTTCTTGGGTCTCTTGAGTTCATAAAGAGAGAAAAATAAAACTAAAAACTGTATTCTAAATAAATAACTATATGATAATAAAATTCATGAGTTTCTTGAGAATTATATCCAGAAATCTCATCATCATAAGAATAATCCTAAATAATCCTGATAAACAATTAGATTGTAACGTAAACCCTTATCACTTTAGTCACTTTTGAATCAAAACCCCCATGTAATAAATAAAAAAAATTATATTTAAATCCCCATAATTTTTACAAGTATAAAAATAAAATAAATTCATGGTCATCATATAAAACAAATAAACTAAATTAGGTGCATAACTTAACTTGTGTCCCAAATAATACAATTTGAGACGAAGATCCCTTATCACTTCGGTAAATTATGAATCATAATAACCATTAAATAATAGTATAAAATGAGACATTAAATATCATAAAAATAAGTACATTCATGATATAACATGTAAAAGGGGTAGTATATACACCACACAAAATAATGATTAGTGAATATGGAATAAGTCTCTCAGGAATAAAAGTTATACTAGAAATACCTTACCTTAAGTATCGACTTCCTTCATACACATTCGAACCTCCTGTATAATAAATATATGTTCATTATAAATAAATTCTATAAAAATAATCACACACACACACAGTGATATATATATATATATACCATTCCATATATGACTTTCATATAACCTTTTACCACTGGTTTGTTAACAATTATTTATCAAAATAACTATTTAGGGTGACAACTGCTTCATTTTCCATACAAATTTTGCTTTGATAGTTTTGGTCCTTGCACTTTTACCATGGTTTATTTATATAAATAATGTTAAAAATAATATAAATATAATTTATATTCATCATATATATATTTATATTGATCCGTAAATGTAGAGATAGTAAAATGGATTGCACCATTCTTGGAGATGTAGGTCGTATGAGCATTGTTTCCATTGTTCTCAAAAGATATAAGTAAAGAAAGGTAAAAAATAATCAACCTTTATATAATCATTAATATGTCATATATATCATATATATTCATTAAATTTATCCTTATTTCCTTCTATGTAAAGTGTATGTGAAACACATTCACACCAGTTTACGTGGTGGTTATCCACCATACACACGAGTGTCGTTATCGTATTTCCCCCAAAATGGGTTGTAGGAAGGTATATATGATATAATATTTTAAAAAATTTATATATTTATTAAATATAATATATATAATTTTAACCCATAATTATATAAATCCATGAGAGGAGGTGATGGAAAATGAATTACATCGGTTCGCAAGGTGGTAGTGTGTCCTACACACGATTGACAATTTCATTTCCCACTTTATAGAAGATGAGATTGATATAGGTTATTCCATAAAATAATAAAATTTTATTATAAGGTATATATATTTTTTATTATATTATAAATATTATTATATTAATTTTGGTGTTAAGAGAAGAAGAAAAACAAAATAGCTTAGTGAAGAAAATTACATTCTCTTAAAGGAGCCTCATTTGGATCTCTTATTAAGAACCCTAGGGTTGGTATTATGGGGATACCAAATGCTATATAATGCATATAAGTATGTTTGGGAGGTATTTTGGTAGGTTTGTTTCTCCAAATTTCTTATGAGGTGTGAATAATTGAGGGGAGGAAGTTCCCTTTTATAATTGAGGAGTGACATTTTGGTAAATTCCCAAAAATATTCAACAGTTGGAATTCAATATCACCCCAAGAACCTAAAAAATTGATAAATAGTGACATTTAGGGATAATATGGTATATAAATACCTTATAAAAAACATGTTTTAAACATTTTATTCCTTATCCTTTAACTTTACACACTATACCATTATAGTTTTCACCATGGTAACTAGTTATTTTGTCTATTTACCTAGGTAATTTATCCTTTAAGCCTAAAAATGAATTATCACAATTAAATAATTTTACCCAATTATTATAAATATTAAAACAAACTTATCAAATAAAAATTCTATGTTTGTGGGAAATTAATTTGAACACAAGTGCAGGTAATGTGAAAACCCCGATTTTAACCTTAATAGTAATAATTAATGTTTACTCTCTTTACTATTAATTTCAAACATAAATTAAATTGAACTCATTATATAATATTAATTAGGATGATTCCAAATATTTAATTCATTTTAAAAATTAAATTTATATTAGTGGTGAAATTTAATTTTAAAAACCCACATACACGATGAAAAATAGTTTTCAAAAGAAAACAATTTCTAAAGTATAAAACATTTATATATCAAAATGCAACCTGAAATGTATTAAAATGAAATCAATTAGATTAATAATAAGTTAATTTGACTAATTTTACTTTTAAATCCATTTTTTAAAAAAATTGAACATTTTAAATTCTTTAAAAGAAATGACACTTTTTGAATAAAAATTATCTTTTCGACTATTCATTGAAAAACGTTTATTCTCAGAAAATTACCAAAAATTTTCTCTAAGATATTTTTGAAATTTTTATTTAAAAATTAAAATTGAAATTTTCATTTTTTTGAAAGTGGAAATAAAATTTATTATGAAATAAGTGTGAAAAACATGATGAAATTGGGTTTTGAAATATATTTTATAAGAATATCATTGAATTTATTGTTACACCAATCATATAAAAATTATGAGATGAATGATAAATTTTTTCATTGAATATATAATATATTAATTTCAGTAAAACAATTCACCAAAAGTGATATATTTAATTTTTTGAGGTAAAACTCGTTTGTGTGCATAAAAATAATTTTCATAAAAATATTTCCTTTATTTTTAACTAGTGTTTTGTTTTCACATATATTCAATTGAAAAAAAATATTCATTTTATACATATTTAAACTATTTAGTATTTATAATTTATTAAATCATATTAATACCTACCATTTTAATAGTCATGTTAGAACTATATTATTAAAGAATAATATTTTAATATAATATCGTGGTTTCATGAAAAATCGGTGTTTCATATAAAAAATCCATTTAGGAATTTTAATTTATATGAAAAAATATATTTCATAAAATCTTTAGTTATTACATTCTATTTACCTTAAAAATAATTTCAACCTAAAATTTCTTTCACTCCAATACAAAAAACCAAGGATAATTCTACCTTATCATATCCTTAGGTTCCCATTTAACTTTATCAAGATGGTGGCTTCACTAAAAAACTATGACCAAGTGAGTGGTCTTGTTTCATAGAAGTTTTACTCTATGATATAGAATCTCCACCATTTTATCCTTATAAGATAAGTCTCACTCTAGTGATATGACCTTTGAGTTCAATATATATATATATAAAGGGTGAGGTATGTACTTCATCAAGAGTGATACATAGAACACATCATGAACTTGAGAGAGGTTTGAAGGAAGTGTTAAACAATAGAATAACATCCAAATTTGATCAAGAATCTTAAAGGGGCCAATATATCTAGGGATCAATTTTCCTTTATATTATAATCACAATTTTATCCCTTGGTTGTACTTCAATCAATTTTCACTTTATCAATTACTCCATGAAATGAATATTCATAATGATTTTTTAGGCTTGAGGAAATAAAATCACCATAAGTTCCATAAATTATTCATTCATCCTATGACTATTTACTAAAAACAAAATTATTATCAAAATTTATCCAATAACATCCAAGCATTGATTTAATCCATTCCTTAAATAGTTAATATTAAGTCTCCTCCAAAATATGTCTAAACAAAATTGAATCCCAAATTTTTTGAATGATTTGATATCATATTATTCCATGATCAACTTATAAATAATTTTAATCATCCATAAAGTCTCATTCCAAAACATATATACCCTAATAATTTATAAAAAGTCACAATAAAACCATATATGATTCCAAAATTTAACTCACCTTTTATTCCTTAAATAATCTCTTATATTAGCCTAAAACTTTTCCATTAGAAATATGATTCCATCCTTGCATTGATAGATGATCATAAGTTGATTTAAAATGTTAAACATAACTTCATTATTCAATAATATATATATAGAGAGATAATCACATCAAATTTAACTGATGGAATCATAATAATATTTTCATAGATCTAATTCATAGAAAATCAAATAGGAAATTACCCACTACGGAGTTCCATAATTATCATGATTGACTTTAGTTGTTATGATTGCATAATCTTTCCCGTTGTACTTTGTATTCAGATGTTTTTTCAGATTATCATCCTTGTTAGACCTTGAATTAGGGAATTTTTTTTCATAATTCCTAAAATATTTTCATTCAAAAATCTAGATTGTGGGTGGTGAATTATATTTATCACTCTCTCCATTTATTTCATTAAATTTCCTCTTTACATAACTTCTATATTCTTTTTCTTGATGTCTAGGCTTCCCACACCTAATGTAGTTTGAATTTACACTCAAGATATTCCCATGATGTTTTTTTCTATATTTATGACATTTTGGTGATTAGAATTTCTTTTTACCATGTGATTTATTTGAGTTATCTTGAGATGAAATATTCCTTTTCTTATAAAAACCATATGAATGTTGGGAATATCCAATTTCCATTTTTACCTTTAGTGAACATCGAATGAATTCTTCATAGCTACTAAAGTATCTTATGGCCATATCCTTTATAAGACTTGGTTTTAGGACACAAAAGAATCGATCAGTTTTATTTTAGGGATTTTGATTAGACTAGAATAGTACCTTTAAAGTGTTGTTAAATTAGCTTTATAGG
The DNA here is from genome assembly GCA_963277665.1 of Viscum album. NCBI lineage: Eukaryota > Viridiplantae > Streptophyta > Magnoliopsida > Santalales > Viscaceae > Viscum > Viscum album. The sequence goes on from OY728125.1 coordinate 20,665,710, forward strand.
TACCAATACATTCATCATCCTTCTATTTAAGATCAATAAATTCCTTATACAAACCTGTACATATAATATGAGAGAATTACTTACTAAAATATATCTTCTTAAACTCATGCCATTCCATGGAGTAAATTTCCTCCTCTTGAATCTTATTCTTAATAAGGTTCCACTATTGATTTTCTTTCATTCCAAATGATAAACATTTAGGAAACCATTTTGACATTCTAAGCACTAGTGAATATAAAACATAATTTCAGTGGTACTGATCCATTATTCAGTGACTAGTGGATTATTGGACCCACTAAAATAAGGTGTAAATTTTCTTTTGAAGGACTCAAAATAACTTTTCCCTAATTTTCTCATTTGTTGGTTCAATAGAATACATATCTTGGGAAATTTATGTGAGCATAGAAATGAGATTTCATATTCCAACATGAAAGAAATTTGGCTTCCTAGAATGAAAATCATTTCATTTTATATTTAATTTAGAGTTAACATGATTCCTTTATGTTCAATGCTTTAAATAAAATGAAAAATAATATCATAAGAAACAAAAATCATAGTGGGAAAACACATAGTCATAAAGAATAATTTATAAGATATCCAAATCAAGACACCATATTTTAAATATATTAAACCATAGTTTTACCCTAGGTCATCCATGATCACCATCTATTATAATACTTACTGATGGTTCATAAAGAAAATGTTAAGTAATCGAATCATATCCCCCCGGGAGTTTCAAACTCGGTCTGTAGTAAGGTAACACTCACCGATCACCATAATGATGGGTGAGATATACTTGAATAACTATTTTTAGGGTAATAACCCCTAGATTCAACTATTCCAAAACCATGTCAACTTGTAGTATCTATACATGGATGTGTTTCTAAGAAACCATATAATATCTAAGATAAAAAAACTTTAGGATGTTATACTATAATTAGACTTATCCTATGGGTTATTCACTAAATATTTCTCATACTTTTTTCAAAATTTTGAGTAAACCTGTCATATGATACCAAATATAAAAACCTTTTATTTTTATAAATAAATATTACATATTTTTTGGTGAACATTCATTTCATTATAAAAATAAACACTCAAGGATAATAAAGGATTCATGTCTTTAGAAACTTGGATTCATAAACAGCTGGTTCATAAGTGAACCACATGATCTCATACTAATATCTTCATTACTAGATACCTTCTTAGAAATATCATACATAATAAATTTCTTCAAAATATAGGGAAATGAAACATAAGAAAAATTAAGATCATATTCTTAGTATGATTAAATATGAGAGATATCAATCTTTGATCATTTGAAATAATAAGACAATTATAAGGGTATGAGATCATGAACATAACTTACAAATTACACGTCTGACCTGTCATAGATCATAAACATGTGTCATGGAATAAAGCATTATCAGTCCAAAATACATGATTCATAAGAAAGTGAAATAATCATAATTCATGAACCATAAACTCATGTAATAAATTTTTTGGAACCAACATTGGTATAGAAACCATAACATTTTCATGGTTAACTACTAAGTCCATCCAACATAGTGCATCATGCCTCATCACCTATTTACCATATTGGATAAAGTCAAATAGACTTATTTCCCATAGTGAATCAATACCATAGAATTTTTTACCATAATTAGCTCAAGAGTTATAAATATTTACCCAATGCATTTGAGTTAGATATAGGTTCCACCCATATAATTTATAATAACACCATTACCATTGGTTATAACATAACCACCATCCTTGGTTATAATAAAACCATTATCCCTGGTTTATAATGGAACAACCTATCAAATAATGAATATCATACATATGTCTATGAGAATATCATAAAAAATTCATTATATCAAAACCCATGAAATGAAATGGGTTACATAAAAGTTTCATTATATCATAACCTATGGAAAAGAAGAATGTTACATAAACATTTCATTATTTCATCATAGCATAACCCATGGAAATGGAAAAAGTTTCATAAATTTCTTTATCATAATGATAAAATATTTAAGGGAAAGAATAATAATGGTATCCTTGGATCATATCCCCCAAAAACATAAGTAAAATCAAAGGATTCCATCTTAGATGGAAAATTATTTTGAAATATTACCTGGAAACGTTATGGAGGAAAATAGCCTTTCCACTTTGAAAATAACTTTTTAAAACTAATTTTTTTTTAAATTTTAAATTTTTTCTTAAATAAACTTGGAAAACTGTAAGATAATATTTATATCACTAATTGGTCTTGATGGAATGGAATACTTTTCATGTCGTACATATTAAAAAATGATTCCTTTAATATTTTTAATTAAAATCCAAAAGTGACTCATTTGGAAAATGACAAGAAGATTCATTTTTAAACCATTATGTTAAAATTATAGAATGGGTATAAATAAATATAAAAAATATTTGAATAAAATTAAAACATTATTTAAAATATTTTTAGAAAACAAGGATATAGAAGAAAAGGTTTTCCAACTGAAGAGAGGAATAAAGTATGTTTTCCTTCAAATAATTATTTAGGTATCTTGATTTATTAAAGTGAGGAAAATGAAATTTAAAAATGTAATATAAAGAAATATCCATAGTATAATACAATTTATGATTTTATTAATAATTAGATCCTAAAATCTTGTCATCATAAGAATAATCATAAACAATTTCAATAGACAATGAGATTGTAAGATTAACCCTTACCATTTTATTAACATTTGAATCATAGGCACCTTGAAATAAGAACCATAAATGGATATATATAAAACCCCATAATTATCAAAATTATAATCATAAAATAAATTCATGGTAATTATACAAACCATATAAAATAAAATAGGTTCATAACATAACATTTGTCCCAAACACGATAATTTGAGACGAATATCCCATGCAGCTTTGATAACTTCAGAATCTTAATCCCTATAAAATAATAAAATCAAATTAAACTTTTAATATCATTAAAAGAATTTTAATCAAGATATTTATTTTTTATGGGGTAGTATATACCCCATAAAAACAAATGAGTGGTGAATATGGCATAAGTATCCCTGAAATAAAAGTGAGGTTAGAAATCCCTCACCTTAAGTTTTGAATTCATTATTACATATTCAAACCTCATGTATATAATTATTATTTTATTATAAATAAATTATAAAAACAAAATAATATATATCATACCACATTTTACTTACTTATAACATTTTAAAACCTTTTTATTAACAATTATTTATTAAAATCACTATTCCGGGTGAAAACTGCTTCGTTTTCCATGTATGGTTTGTTATGGTCGTTTTGGTACATCTAATTTGAATATGGTTTACTTATATTAATAATTTTAAAAATGATATAAATATCATATATTTTCATTATATAAATATTTATAGTCATCCATAAAAGTAGTGATAGAAAAATGGATTACATTATTCTTGGAGATAGTGGGTCATATGTACACATGAACACTATTTCCATTTTTTTCAATAGATGGAATGAAAAAATGGTAAAAAATAATTCACATGTCTATAATAATTTTTATTTCATATATATCACATATATTAATTAAATTTATCTTTTTTTCCTTCCATGTAAAGTGTAAGTTAAAAACAAATCACATCGCTCCATGAGACGGTAGTCCGATGTACAAACGAGCGACGTTATCATATTTACTATATAATGGAAAGTAATAAGGAATATGTGATATTATAATCACAAAGTATATTTATTTCCTAAATATAATATATATATACTTTAAATCCATCATTATATCAATCCTTGATAGGAGGTGATGATAGATAAATTACATTAGTTGGTGAGGTGGTATTCCTCCGTACACACGATCCACAGGTTCATTTCACATTTGATGGAAGAGGAGATGAAAATAGGTTATAAAATAAACATAATAAAATCTCAATATATGTTATATAGTCATTTTATTATATTTTAATTATTTTGACACAAATAAAGGTGGTAATAAAAGAAGAAAAAAGGAAGATCTTAGTGAAGACAACTACATTCACTAAGAGAAACCTCTTATGGATCTCTTATTAAGAACCCTAGGGTTGTTCTTTTGGGAATAAAAAAACTCTATAATGTAGATAATAATGATTGGTATGGATTCTTATGGGTTTTGTCGAACCAAATGGCTTATGAGGTGTGATTAAGTGAGGGGAGAAATTCAAGTGCCTAAAACATTAATAAATAAAGGAGTGTATGGATGATATGGGTGAGAAAAACCTCCATTAAAAAAATAACACATGTTTTAAATATTTTCTTCCTTACCATTTAAGTTTACTCACTTTTACCATTTTAGTTTTCACCATGGTAACTATTTTTTTATATTTATTTTCATAATTAATTTATCCATTAATCCTAAAAATAAATGATCATTATTAAATAATTTGGGGCCAATAAATATAAATATTAAATTAAATTTATCAAATAAAAATCCTATATTTTGGGAAAATTAAATTTAACACAAGTTCATGTAATATGCAAAAACTCGGATTTAACCATAACTGCAATAATTATTATTTTCTCTATCTTTACTATTGATTTTGAACACAACATAATTTGACATTATTAACTAATATTAATCATTATGATTATAAATATGGAATCCATTTTACCAAATTAAATTCATATTATTTTTAGAATTTAATTTAAAATTATACCCATAAGCATGATGAAAAAATATTTCCAAAGAAAATGTTTTCTAAAGTGTAAAAAGTTTATATATAAAAATTTAAAATGAAATTGATTCCAATGAACAAAATTAGATTAATTATATTATAATTAAACTAATATTATTTTTAAAATCATTCTAAAATAAAAATGAAAAGCGTAAATTCTTTATAAGTAATGACACTTTTCAATAAATATAATTTTATTTCACTATTTATCAAAAACATTATCCTTTTAGAAAATTAAACAAAACCCCTGTAATATAATATTAAAATGATAATTTAAAAAATAATTTCATTTTTTAAGATAAAATTTATAGAATTCAAAAATAGTAATTTTGAAATATGTGTGAAAAACGCGATGGAACCGCTTTTTTAGAAAAAATATAGTGTTTAAGTATAACACTATATTTATTCTTATACCATTTCTAGAAAAAATAGATGAATAATAAAACATTTTATTCAATATATAATACATAAATTTCATTAAAATAATTCACCAAAAGTGATATATTTAAATTTTTGGGGTAAAATTAATTTGTACACATAAAAATAGTATTTCATAAAAATATTTCCTTTATTTTCAATTGGTTTTCTATTTTCATTTCTATTCAATTTAAAAACCAAATTATTCATTTTATTAATATATAAAACATATAATTTTCATAATTTAGTTAATATTATTCATACCCTCCATAATAATGGCTAGGTGATAACTGTCTTATTAAATAATAATATTTTAATAGTATATTGTGGTTTTGTTAAAACTCGGTGTTGCATGTAGTGCAAGCTATTGGAGAATTTGAAATTATTTGAAAAAAAATATTTCTGAAAATCTCATGGTTTTAGAAATTTTCTATGGAGGTATTTATATCTTATAAAATACCATGATGGTAAGTATTTTTACAAAAAAATAAATGTCCCTCTAGAGTTTTTATGAAGCACCTAAGATTGGATTCCTCTCTCTATTCAAGTGTTCCAATTATGGGACCACATCAAGACACAAAGTGTTTCATATGATACTTTGGTTCTAAATTCCATTGAATATTGACAAATTTGGGTTTCAAACATTATATGGAAGAGGAGACACCCCCACCAATTCAAAATATGGATCCCTTTCCAATTGTATATAGTGTACATATCCCTTCCAAGGCCTCTTTTCTAGTTGACATGGAATTGAACTTTTTAAGGATTTCTGGAAAAAACAATAATTTTGGAAGAAACTCGAGTCAAGGATATGGGTGGAACCTGATTCAATTTTCTCACTTAACATGGATATAGATATCATCCAACTGGAGGGAATTATTGATATTCATAAACTATAAGGTTTAGAAACCTTGGTTTCCTAGTCCTATAGTTTGTTGGATGATTGCATTATTCTCTCATAGGCTTGGCCACTTTCTTCAATTGGGTAAGATATATCAGAAGAGAAATGTTGGTCTCCACCTGAAATTATACTTAGTGGGAATATTTCCCCTTGTAAATTTAGTGTTGATTCACTTTAGTTACTCAAAATAAACTTTAAATTGGGATATATTTTTCATAACAATGAGTGCTTCAGTTTTTTTGAGTGGTGACTAGGACATGGCTATGCCCTCCCATTTTTCTTTGGATGATTCTAACTGAGTAGGCATGATCTAGGTATTTTAAAGAAATCTTAGGTTTTGGGTATTCCTATGATTGTAGATACACACACCATCCTTAAGTGTTTTGATATGGACTGTATTTAGAACATAATTCCTCTTCATATTCTTCTATATCAACATTGTGATACATTTTATTTGTGAGTATGATGATAATGATATTCATTAATACATAATTCCATATTGGAATTTTATGCTTGTCAAAATGGAAAGGGTTCATATCTCCTTATGAATATTCAGTAAGGTAAAATCATAATCCTATTTAGACATTTAATTTTTTTAGATTGTTCTTGATTGTGTCTACTATGAAGTATTTGATTCTCTTATCAATTTTCTCCTAGAAGAAATTTATAAATGGTAAAACAAGGGAACCTTAATGATATTTACTAAATACATCCCCAACTAGGAGAGTGGATCATATATTAAAAGGAATTGGGGAATATTTTCCAATAAAGTTTCCCCCTATCTGGAGAAGTTTTAGTTTCTTAGGATAGGAGTAGGCTGTGATTTAAATACCTACATACCCATGTGATGATATTTAATTGTTTTTTCCACCATAAAATTAACGACTCAATAAGGATTTTTTTACCCTAAGGGTGTTAGTGATTAAAAAATCCCCCTACCCTATGGTATGGTGTTTCTCCTATATTACTATTGAGGTAGCTATCATCACTAACTTTTTAAATTTTTAGACCTTATCCTAATAATTATCTAGATGTACCACATGTTCTATGTATAAAATACCCACCACTATGGGTTGATCTATAATTAAGAAATTCACTCTCCGTAGATTAGAGGAACTCTTGAATTTATTAGAAGCCTAATTTTATATACTATTTATAATGACCCAGACTTTTCATACATATAAATTACATATTTTTATACGAATATCCATTAAATAATAGAAATATATACCTAATTATCATAAATTATTAGTTTCATTGAAAACATGGGCATATAATCAACTAATTTATAAGTGAACTACATCATCTCCCACTAAATTATTCATAACTATCACCCTTATTAGACATATTATACTTAATATATTTCTTCATAAATTGGTGAAATGAAAAATAATGGTGATCTCAGATTTTCACTAATGGTAAACATGGGAGATATCAATATATTATTATTTGAAAGAAAGTGGTAAGTTTAAGGGTATGAGATCATGAAGATAACTTACAAAGTTCATACCCAACCTATCATAGATGATAAACATGTGTCATGGGACAAGTCATTAGTGTTCAAAAATACATGATTAATTAGAGTGTAAAATCATCATAATTCATGAAACCTAAGATAATGTCATTAAATTTTGGCACCAACAAAGGTATAGAAACCATTTCATTTTTCAATATTAACTACCAAGACCATTAAACATCGTAGATCAGGACTCTTAACCTATTTCCCATATTGATTCATGCCTCACCACTTGTTTCCTATAGTGGATCAAGCCTATCGACTTGTTTCCCATAGTGTATTAATCCCACATGCTTTTTTACTACATTTATCCCTTGAAATATGAATCTTAACCCATTTTATTAGAGGGAGATAGAGGTCCCACCCATCATTATTTATAACATAAACCCCCGTATTTGGTTATAACACAGCCACCATCCTTTGATATAATGTAGCCACCATCCTTGGTTATAACATAACCACTATCTTTAGTTATAACATAACCATAGTAACATAATGAAAATCATACATATGTGTACCAAAAGATCATAAAACATTCATAAGAACCCATGAAAAGAAATGGGTTTCATAATCATTTCATCATAATATAACCTATGGAAAATAAAAAGGGTTCATAAACATTTAATCATTTCATATTATTATAACCCATTGAAATAGAAGAGGTTTTCATAAGCATTTAATCATGGTATAAACTATAGAAAATAAATGGGTGTCATAAACATATTTTCATCTCAGACATAAAAAATTAGGAGAAATAATAATAATGGAATCCTTGGATCATATCCATAGTAAAGAATAATTAACATCAAAGGATGTCATCTTAGATGAAAAACGATTTTTAAAGATAACATGGAACATTTATTAAGGAAAATAGCCTTTAAAAATTGAAAATCAATTTCGAATAAAAAAATTTTATGAAACATTTTATAAAATCATTTTATTTTTATATAACCTAGGAAAATTTTAAAGTATTATTTAAATCATTAATCGGTCACGACTGTTGAAAATTATGTTCATTCCGTACATGTTAAAATAAAGATTCCTTTCACATTTTTGGTAAAAATTAAAAATAAACTTGTTCAAAAAATGTCAATAATTCACCTTTAAATCACTTAATAAAAATTAAAACATGGGTGTTGGTGCTGAAATACATTCCACAGGAATAGTTGGGGATGGAGCAACCAATTTGGAATGAATCTTAGTCAAAGCAGCACCAAGAACCCTATTAAGGGTCTACTTCAAGAAGATTGACCTCTTTATAAAGCTCAAGGATATCCCAGCTGAGAATCCCCCTTTGTGGTCACTGTTTCGGTGCGGATGTGCGTCGGGTTACGCTGTTCCGCCAGGACGCGTTCGCGCGTGCACCCGTCGACCCGAGGGGATAGGCGCGCGGCTTGTGGCCCTGCAGTCCCGCTTTCCAAAGGCGGGCGGCATCCGTCCCTTATTCAGGGGCGTCTGCTCCTTGATCGAAACCGGGATGATGGGATGTCGGCTCCTCCTTCCGTGGACGTCTCCTTGGAACTCGTCGCCTAATCCGGGTCTCCCTCATAGATTTAAGAATGTTCGTGAATCTCGTTCCCAGCGCCATATCTGCATGGACACCGGTTAATTACGCTGCTTCCGCCCAGACGTTCCAAGGAGTCTGGTCGGGGCAGCAACCTACGGTGAGGAGACCGGGTGGCTCCGGGTGTTGGGGGCGTGTCTTAGCACTGCGACTCTGCATGTCTGTCTCCCGTCCCTAATAGGGCTTCTCGAAGGCGTGATAGCCTGAGGCATCCCGCGCTGGGTGCGGGGAACTGCGTTGCCTGAGGTTTTCCTCAGCTTCCCATGTTTAACACAGGGTATGCCGCGAGTTTAACGTCCAGCGGGGACGACATCGGACTGATCAACACGAGGAGTGGATCAGATGACAGAACCCCTTGCGGGGAACCTCCGATGCTGGGGCCAACACACGGGCGGCTTCCCGAGTGAAGTGGAGGGGAATGAAATGGCATGACCCCACCGGGATGTGGCGGCCCGGGTAAGGATCAGGATGGATGATGGAGTGAAGAGCTTGGACCCCATAGGGGCTTCCTACGTACCGTGCGTTAGCGCGGATCAAAGTCAGCGTAGTTCGGATATACAGTTTAACGTCATGCTGGACGTTGGCAAGCCGACTCACGAAGAGATCGAGGCCGCCGGGCGGAGGATTGAACCGAACCACCTCGCACGGAGGGGAATGGAACGGCCGGGTGGATCACAGTTTTACGTCATGCTAGATGTTGGCTAGCCGACTCACAAGGAGATCGAGGCTGCCTGGAGAAGGATTGAACCGAACCACCTCGCACAGAGGGGGATGGAACGGCCGGGTGAATCACAGTTTCACGTCATGCTGGACGTTGAAGGGAGAAATAGGAAAAGGCAGTGGGTAAGTGCAATGGAGATACACATGTGCAGTCCCCCACAAGAGCGGATTCATAGGTGAATCGACGCGAATGTGAACCCGGGAGGGGTCCACGGATGGACGAACTGACGTGAATACGACCGGGACGACCAGGTGGTGGGCTTGAACCTCGGCGAGGCTTCCTACGTACCCTGTTTAGAAGATAGGGATCAAAGTCCACGTAGTTCGTTCTGTTTGTAACACTCTACCCCCGTGGGCGAAGGCCACTCCAATCCCGACATCCCTGCAGAGACGAGCGGGTGGGGGCCACATCCAAACCGGGAGGACCCTGCGTGCGGGGCACGGGATCGGGTGATGCGGACGGTTTAATGTCTTGTCGGACGAAGTACAGTTTAACGTCGTGTGTTGAGGACGAAGATGCTTGGCAGTTTAACGTCTTGCAGCGCGGACGATGGGGGCTAGGCAGTTTAACGTCGTGCAGCTTGGACGTATGCAGTTTAACGTCGTGCAGGACATGGTGCAGTTTAGCGTCATGCAGGACGAATTACAGTTTAACGTCGTGCAGGACGAATAGCGTACAGTTTAACGTCTTGTAGCTGGGACGAGGGAGGCTAGGCAGTTTAGCGTCGTTCAGCTTGGACGTATGCTGAACAGTTTAATGTCTTGTAGCTCGGACGAATGCAGTTTAACGTCGTGCGGGACGTGGTGTAGTTTAGCGTCATGCAGGACGAATTACAGTTTAACGTCGTGCAGGACGAATAGCGTACAGTTTAACGTCTTGTAGCTGGGACGAAGTGCAGTTTAACGTCGTGCGGGACGTAAAAGCTGCCGATAGGCCCGCGTCACTTCGCGCGAGCCTGGAGGGCCGCACGGGAAGACAACGCACGGTGCGCCGATAGGCCCGTGTCACTTCGCGCGAGCCTGGAGGGCCGCACGGGAAGACAACGCACGGTGCGGGCACCCGGGATGAGGGTCATCGGGCGCCACGCAGGCGGGCACCTTCAGGGGGTCAAAGGGGGCAACTCCAGCGGATTGCGCGCAAAAGAGGAGCTTGGCGCGCAATACCGCGGGTCGGCGCGCAAATGGACGGGCTGGCGCGCAATTGGGCCAGCACTTTGCGCGCGGATGATTGAGATTGCGCGCACCGGGTTTCGGATAGCGCGCGGGGGCAACAGCTCATTCTTTAATGAATGGCCACTTTAAAAGGGGGGGTGCGCGCAATCGGGCTGGATTGCGTGCACCCGGGGGCAATTGCGCGCAAGAGGCTTCTTTTGCGCGCGAAAGCCTTTGGGTGAAGGATTATTTCAAAGGAAAGGGGCCAAGGGGATTGCGCGCGAAGGCGAACCCCGAGGCTTTGTTGCGCGAAAGAAAAAAGGTTACCTAAAGATCGGCATTGCGCGTGGAGGGGGTTGGATTGCGCGAACGAGCGACTCTTCGAATTCCGGCAACCTCCAAAACGGCGGGGGTCGCCTTATATTTATAGGCAACCCCGGGCGCGGAATCCGGTTCGCGGGCGCGGAATTCTCTTCGCGAGCGCGGAATCGGGCCCGGCGCGCAAGGGAGTCGCGCAGGCCACTGGCGGGCAAAATTGCGTGCCGGCCCAGCGCATTGCGCGCATCCCGGGAGGTTTGCGCGTGGCTCATCAACTTTGCGCGCGTGACTCCAAAATTCCGCGCAAGGCCTCCGGGCCCTCCGAAACATGCTTCCGACTCCAAATATGACCTCGCTTTCCGCATCCGGAGCTTTGTTTGGGAACAACGGACTTTTCCGGCGTCTAAAAAAGCCCCCCCTCGGAATCTGATCGGCGAGAGGTCGCAACGATCGGGTTCCGAGGGAGACGCCGGAATGCCGAAGTCCTGGGTGGCGCGGGACTGTGGCGCGCAAAAAAGGGCGTCGGGCGCGAAATTCGCCGCTGCGGTCGCGCAAAGCGCTTTCCGCGCAGCGCGGACCCCAGCCTCGCCTATAAATAGGGGCCCTGGGTCCCCCGCACCGTACACTGGCCTTCCGCGCGATAAGCATTCGAGCTCTCGTGCGCGAAATTTCCCTTTCCGGCGCGGAATTCACTCGTTCGTCGCGCAAACCTGTCCGGAATTCGGCCTGATTTTGCGCGAACACCCGGGGTTTTACGCGATGGACTTCCCGATTGCGCGCCATCCACTAGGATTGCGCACCAACTCTCAAAATTCTCTACCAGCCTCGTCCGATCCTGCACGCTTCATCCCTTTACCCGCACGACTCCCGGAGCTTCTGAGATGGCCGCAAATCAAGGAAATGAGGGGAATGCCGCCACTCGCAGACCTGAGATGGCGACGAACGAGGAGGTCTACGAAGCCAAGGAGATTGTTTCCAACAATCAATCCTTGTTCGACTTGCTGACGCCGGCCCAGAAGACATATCCGCTGTCGGACAACCTGCCGCTCTGGTACTTTGGCATCCTAGATGAGGTTCCGGTGCCAGGGTTCGAGGTTGATGCGCCACGGACCTGGGTGACTCGGGAGGACGAGCTTCCCCGCTATAACATCACCAACAATGGGCATCCTGCCAGGGAGACCAGACACTTAGATGTCTATGTCCTGAACCTGAGGACGCGAACCATCGTCGGAAGTGAGCCTACTACGGAGAACTCTCCAGCCCTCTACTCGAGCATATATCGCCAGAGTGTCACCGACGACACCAAGGGCTGGCTGAAGGACTGGGACCTGCGATCTGGGGGCAATTTCACCAGTGAGTGGGCCTGGGCGTTCTGGGTACGCCACACTTGCGATCACTTCGCGGAGGAGCTGCGGTACATCGGCCTGTTTGAGGCGGTGTGGACGTCGCAGTTCCACTTCTACCAGCAGTCCGAGCTCGGGCTGGAGCTGTTCACCCGCTGGTCCCCGGATACCAACACCTTCCATCTTCACCATGGGGAGGTCGGCATCGGTCTCTGGGACATCCACTGCATCAGAGGTATCCCGCTGGAGGGTTACCAGTACGATGAGTTCCTGCCTTCAAAGAACACCTGGGAAGACAGGTCACGGACTCCCATTCTGAGATGGCATCTACTTGACCTGGCTACGCAGCGGCTCGGGATCAAGGACTTCCAGAAGGACATAGCCTATAAGGAGTGGTTCGTCCAGTTCTTGGAGCATGACCCAGCGGTCAAGATGCCAAGCAGGGGGAAGCGGTGCCCGACCGCGGCTCAGAGGAGCCGGAACGGGTCGTACTGGCGGGTCCTGGAGACGGGCGACTACCGCTCATGGGGGTACCGCGTCATCGAGGCCCGGGACCCAAATGTCCGGTATGCGGCGTTCTTGGCCGCCTTTCTGAGTGGGTGGCTCCTGCCAGTGCGGGACACGAGAATGGGCGTCCGCCCGGCGACACTGGCGATGGCGGGCGCTATGGCCGCCAACAAAAGATACAACCTCGGGGTCCCAGTACTGGCGAAGCTGTATGCCATCCTGGGACGCATATCACGAGGGGGGTCGCCACGGAGGATCTGTGGGCCCTTTCAATTCTTCCACGGCTGGGTGGCTGCTCACCTCGGTGGGTACACGTTTCCAAACGCCATCATTCCTCCGGGCAATGGCCTGCGACCCTCCCTGCTGAACATCACGGGGGTCGCTCCGATGACCCTAAATGAGGAGGACGTGAGGATTCGGATAGGCAATCACGCCAATTTCAACTTCTGCCCGTTCCCCACTCCCGTTGGCTAGATGATCGACAATGGGCAGGGTCCGCTGGAGCAACACGAGTACTTCCTGAACATGCGAGGCGGGGTGCTCGTGGCTCGGATCGACGGGAAGGTGATCTGCGAGCCCTACGTGCCAACCCTGTTCGCCAGGCAGTTCGGGTGCCTTCAACGGATGCCGAAGAGGGTATTCACTGCTGTCTGGGAGGAGACGAACCCTGGCGTCCTTCGCCAGATGTGGCTGATGTTCGCCGCTTTCGGCTCCGGCGAGGTCATCACTCTTCCTCATACCGGGGTCGACGCAGGCTTGGCAACCGAGTACGCCAAACACTGGGCCATCGCGTACCCCGAGGGGCTTCTACGGAAGCCAGTTCGGCGGCTCGAGGTCACCCGTGCGGAGACCGGGCGTCAAGGAAGGAGGCGAAGCGCCGCCACACGGGGGAGAACGGAGGCGCGCCAAGCAGCGGAGCCGGCGCGGGCAGGGACTTCGGCGGCGGGCACATCGCAAGCTGCCGCCACAACTTCAGCGCCCGGAGAGGGGGCACATGCGGCGGTCGAGGAGCGGCCCGGGAAGCAGGTAAGGCGTCTGCTCGAACCCTCCCACGATGCAGTCTTCCCGGCGCTGTGGTCAGCCTGGATGACCCTGCGGCAGTCACTGAGGACCGAAGCCATCTGGCGAAAGATACTCAGAGAAGGAATCCATCTGCCAGAGGTCGGGCGCCTCCAGATCGCCGACAGGGTGAACTTCAACCGGCAGTATGCGTATCTGACGGCCATGGATGAGTACGCGCGCCAACGTGGTCAGCGTGCGGAGCCATCCCTTCTGGTGAAGGTGATGCTCGGTCTAGAACCCGCTCCAGAACAGATGCCGCCGGAGGAAGATGACAGTAGCGACAACTCCGAGGAACAGGAGGAGACGGGGGAGGATGAAGGCTCCGAGGGAAGGTCCCATCAGGGGAGCCTGCGGGAGAGCGGCGAGGTGGCCGGCTCTGACAATGTTGATGTCACTGAGCTCCTCGAGGTCCGCTTCTATCCCTACTCAACCTGCTTCATCCATTCTCTTATGAAGCTTCTAACCCATTTCTCCACCTTTCTCAGGAGTGCGTGGATGTTGGTCAGGCATCCTCAGCAGGAGTAGGAGAGGCGCCAGCAGGACAGGGCGGGGGCCAGACACCCATCATTGAACTGACAAGCGCTGAGGGGTCCCCCGCTGCAACTGCTCCTGCGGCGGCCGGGACAGCGGAAGATGACGCCTTGAATTCCCGTAAGTCTCCTTACTCCACTGTTGGTGTTTGCCGTTGACGATCCATGACTTAACCATGGCATGCCTTGCGCAGTGATCTCAACACTGGAGGCTCGTCGGGCTGCCGAACCCGGGCCATCCACGAGTGGACCGGTGGCAGACATGCCGCCTCCTCCGGAACAGGCTTCTCACACCGAGTCGGCCCCACCAACTGCTGATCAGGGGGCAACAGACGTCGGCGGTGCTGCCATCGGAGAGAGGTCGGGGGCTGATGAGGGTGTCAACGCCGCTGGGGCAAGAGAAGAAGGTCGCCCAGATGTTGGGGAACCTATCCCCCGTGAGGACATCCCAGGGGCGGACCCCGCAGCAGACCTGCTGGCCGCCTTCCCTGCCTACCGGCCTGCCGACCCCGAGGAGATGGACGACTCGGACACGGAGGCGGTCGAGGAGAGCCGGATAACGCGACGCAGGGGGTGGAAGTGCATCCAGCGCTTCCTCAAGCGAGACCCATCGGAGTGGCTAGGGCGCATGGGATCACTTCAAACCTGGATGCGCTTCCTGTGTGCCGGGGGAGCTGATGCTCAACGCCTCCATCTGACGGTCCGTGATTTCATGGCCGAAAAGATGCGCGAGAGCCGCCGACGTGCCGACGTCGCACAATGTCAGGACATGTCGGAGAACACGCGGGCGCTCCTCGCGGCGGAGCAGGAAGTCCGGTGTCTCGAAGGGCAGGCGGCAGAGAAGGAGGCCTTCGTCGCAACGTGCACCGAGCTTGTGGAGCAACTAGTAGCCCAGCTGGTTGACGCCCAGGTATAGCTGACGGAGGCGGGCCAACAGATGGTCACAATTCAAGTCGAGCGGGAGCGTGCACAGGCCAGGATCGACGAACTGCGTGCTGCGACCGCCGACGAAGAGAGGGCACGCAGAGAGCGAGAAGCAGCTCTGGAGGCCGGCAGCCAAAGGGTAGCGGCGTTAGAAAGACTTATTCAGCACGCTAATCCCTAGGGGCTTCGTTTTGCCATTCCCAAAACATTTGCTTCCGCTACTCAATATTTCGATCCATTTGTATGAACCAATATATTTATCTGCACCTTTTGGCTTAACATGCTCAACCACAATTCATTGTCTCGCGGGAGCGTTAACCAAGCTTCAGGCATCCGTAATTGGACCTGGTTTTTTAAAGAAAAGAGGGAGGTCATTCCTAGGAAAGGAGACCTCAAGCCTAATCAATGTATCATCCCCCCAACTTGTTCCGACACATGAGCGGGACAACGCTAGGGGCGTTGAGATTTTGCCCGAGCATAGGGAAATGAGAAAGGGTGAATCGCGTGTCCCGAATTCAGAAATCCACAACGGTCGGCCTTCCAGGAAATGCCCAAGACGGCAAGCGGACAATGGATCAATCAACCATACTACCGCAATAGATGGACCGAAGGTCATCATTCATATTGCAGGAGGCGGATCACATGTCATCATCAATGCCGCTTTGGGGTTCCTTCAGGCACAAGGGTGGAAATCCAGATCAACAGGGCATGCGAAGCGTGGGGCGAAGTGACGATTTGTTCGGACAGAATCCAATGCTCTCAAAATTGTGCAACCGTGGGGAAAGAGTATTAGGCGGATGCACTAATCTGGCCGTGAATCACACCAATTCTCAGACAGAACCTCTTCGACGAGGAAGCTGTCGCTTCCCATCATTGCAATGGGGCATCCCGAGCTGAATCGGGGGGAATATCACAATCGCACCACTCTACCGGAAGCCAGGACAGACGGCCGGTGACGAGGAGGGGCGGGACTTAGCGATCCCTGAGGCTGGACCCGAGTCGATATGCCCAGGCGTTCCTACGTACTCCATCAGGCTGGAGATCAAGCCATACGTAGTTCTAAAAGTGCAGTTTAACGTCATGCAGGACGTAGAACCCCGTTTGGGGAGATCTTAGTTTAGGGTCTTAGAGCTCTGACCATAGGGGTATATCTTAGTTTAAGGTCTTAGAGCTCGGACCATAGGGGTAGATCTTAGTTTAAGGTCTTAGAGCTCGGACCATAGGGGTAGATCTTAGTTTAAGGTCTTAGATCTCAGACCATAGGGGTAGATATTAGTTTAAGGTCTTAGAGCTCGGACCATAGGGGTAGATCTTAGTTTAAGGTCTTAGAGCTCGGACCATAAGAACCTCAAAGTACGCCACATCGTGGTCCTATCCCCTGGATATGCGAAGATGCACTGAGGGATAGTGTCAAGAGTGTCGAGATTTTGCCTGGTCAGAATGGGGGGTGGAAAACGTAATGTGAATCATGCGGCCATTCACTCAAGGACTGGGGGCACTGGCGTAATGATATGGGAGTACTGCCGACCGTGGCGGAAAAGCAGCATCAATATCGCACTAACCGTTGGTGGAATGAGGCAGCAAACGAGCATCGACCGCTCAATCGCAGGATTCATATTGATTTGCTGCCCGAGGCCATTGGGGGAACCAGCCCGAGTCGGTGGGAGAGCACTGAGGCATTGTGTCCAAACCGTTCACGGGGGCTCCACCCATGGTGTAGGCGATGGGTCCTAATGAAAGGGAGCACGAAGCCTGAAAATGGAAGGAACCTGAACAAGCTGAACCTAGCCCTCCTGGCGATAAACCAAAGTACTCTTGACACCGGTGGACCATTGCAAGGGGTCGAGGGACACGCCTTGAGGGTGACCCGAAGGCGGCGGATTCCCCAGAGAAGGGGGAATCTCTAAGAGGTGGGGGGATGGACCCGAAGTTTCAAACATCCGGGCGTTCCTACGTATCCCATGAGGATGGGAATCAAGCCACACGTAGTTCTTGAAGCGCGGCGCAACACAATCGGGCACCAGCGCGGGGAGGGGTGCGGGTCTGACCCTCGCACACAGAAGAAGCGGTATTTGATATTTCTTGTTTGTCCTTAAAGATGGATGGTTTTTCTTTGTGCAGCGACATGCCTGTGATTAAGGAATCCCTGGCGTCGCCACAATAATCAAGCCATGAAAGGCATTGATGAATGGCGTGGTTATTAACCAGCGCCCAACGTGAGTGTCCCCTGAGGAGAACATCACGATGCAGTGCCGTTTCTCGTCGGGCGGCCAAGACGATCACAGTTTACGGTCGTGTGGTAGGACCAGACAACACAGTTTAAGGTCGTGTGGTTCGGACCATGGAGGAATCCGCTTATCGCGATACGGTGGACTCAGCGGAGGTGGGAACATACCCAGCCCTGCGGTCACGCACGATTCCAGGAGAAGGATCCTGGGATAGGGGCCTGTGTATGTCCATCACCCGAGGGGCAGAGATGCTAGCCTCCAGCTATACTGGGCCCAGAACGCGATTGTTCAGGCGACTCCTTCCTCCTTATGGGGACGAGGGTCCAGCTACACATGGCCCTTAGGGAGGACATCAGCATATATCCTTGGTGCTCAGATCGTGGGAGCCTCGACAGACACCATTACCCTGGTTGGCCTGCCTAACGTGTAAAGGTGTACTGAAGGTCAGTATGAAGAGAGTGTCGAGATTCCACTACAACGCACAAAGGCGGAGTGTGATGAGGACCGCGCAACCAATGTTCGGAGCCTAAAAGAGCCGACATGGCGATCAAGGATGTCGCTGACCATATTCGCAACACAACATCCGATCGCGTCAGCCTAGGACGGGGCAAGCAAACGAGCATCAACCGCTCAAGCGCAGGATTCATATCGATTTGCGGCCCAGGACCCACCGGTAAATCGACCCGGAGCGGTAGGAGAGCACTGAGGCATCGTACCCAAACCGCTAACGAGGATCCCTTTGAGTGAAGGCTCAAACAAGAGGAAGCGTGAGGCCCGAAAAGCAACACAGGACTTGTCGGGATTGAATCCGACACTATGGGTCATAGACCGAAGTACCCAAAACATGTTAACAGATCACCAGAAAGGGTCGGAGGACTCACCCTGAGAGCAACCAAAATACGACAGATCCCCATGATCAACCAAGAGATGGGGCTGGACCTGAAACATAAGCGTCCAGGCGGTCCTACGTATCCCATAAGGATGGGAATCAAGCCGTACGTAGTTCTTGAGAGGCAGTTTAACGTCATGCAGGACGATGAGGGGTGTGAGGTAGTCCCACACACGGGGGAGGCGTACAGCGCGGCTAGTAGACCAACGTGAATGAGGACATAATCCCTCGCTCACGTCATACGCCTTGCACAAAAAGGAGGGGAACTGGGGCCAGAGGCCCAACGCGGGATAGAGATTCCCGAGAAATGGGGCTGGGCCTGAAACATGAATGTCCAGGCGGTCCTACGTATCCCATTAGGATGGGAATCAAGCCGCACGTAGTTCTTGAAGTGCAGTTTAACGTCATGCAGGATGAAAAGAGAAAAAAGGGGGGAGCAGAAGGCATCCCCAAACGTGGGGGGCGTACAGCGTGGCGAGCAAACCGACGTGAATGAGGGCATAGCCCCACATTCACACCATACGCCACATACCCAGAGGCAACTGGGCCAAGGGCCCAAGGTGGGATGGAAATTCCAGAAGGATGGGGCTGGGCCTGAAACATGAATGTTCAGGCGGTCCTACGTATCCCATAAGGATGGGAATCAAGCCGCACGTAGTTCTTGAGGGGCAGTTTAACGTCATGCAGGACGAAGACGCTTGGCAGTTTAACGTCTTGCAGCGCGGACGTGATACAGTTTAACGTCATGCTGGACGAATGCTGAACAGTTTAACATCTTGTAGCTTAGACGAGATACAGTTTAACGTCATGTTGGACGAAACACTTGGCAGTTTAACGTCTTGTAGCGCGGACGATATGCTAGGCAGTTTAACGTCGTGCAGATTGGATGTGATACAGTTTAACGTCATGCTGGACGAATGCTGAACAGTTTAACGTCTTGTAGCTTGGACGAGATACACTCAGACAAAGTACTGCTTGAGGAACCTAGCGTTGGTGGGAGGAGTGACACGCTCACCATCCATAGTTTCTAGGGAGTACGCGCCATTGGGATAGACCTTGTGGACAACAAAAGGTCCCTCCCACTTGGGCTCCAACTTGGGTGGCTTCCTGCCGGGGATCATTGGCGCTCTTAGGGCCAGCACTAGGTCACCCTGCAGGAAGGAGCGGAGGCGAACCTTCTTATTAAAAGCTCGAGCCATTCTGCTTTGATGCCTCTCCAAGTTGTGCAAAGCGCGAAGTCTATTCTCATCCAGTGCTTCCAACTCGACTAGACGGGCTTCAGCAGCTCTGTCCGGCGCTTGCTGATCGTAGACCGCAGTGCGCAAGGACGATAACTGGATCTCGATGGGCAGGACGGCCTCAGCTCCATACACCAGGGAATAAGGGGTCATCTGGGTGGAATTGCGAGTCGTCATCCGATAAGCCTAGAGGGCGTTGGGGAGCTTGTCCGGCCAAATCTTCTTGTTCTGACCAACCATCTTTTGCAGAATGTTAGAGAGGGTTTTGTTAAACGCCTTGATCTGTCCATTCGCCTGTGCATGATAGCGAGATGTATGGTTCGAACGAATGTTGTACTTGGCGTACAACTTCTTCAACTCGGCTGCTCGGAAATTGGCTCTGTTATCCGTGAGGATAGCGTGAGGCACTCCAAATCGATAAATGATGTTGGAGGTCACGAAGTCAGCGATCGAACAGGATTTGACCTCTCTGAGCGGAATCGCCTCTGCCCATTTGGAGAAGAAGTCCGTGGCGGTCAGAATGAACCGACACTGGAGAGCCATCGCCGGCGGGTAGGGTCCCACAACGTCTAGACCCCAGACTGCAAAGGGCCAGAAATACCTAGTGGTATGGAGAGGCTTCGGCGGCCGATGCACAAAGTTCGCATGAACCTGGCACGCATGGCACCTCCTGGCATACTCGATGCAGTCATGAATCATGGAGGGCCAGAAGTATCCCAACCTCCGAATCTGGTGGGACAGCTTCGGCCCAGTCTGGTGGGCACCACATGAACCAGCATGAACCTCTTGCATGACTCGTGGGATCTCAACTCCCTGAAGGCAACGGAGGAGAACACCATCAAACCCGCGTCTATAGAGGATCTGCTCCAGGCCGGGACTGCTCTGGAGGACAAACTGCGATGCGCGGCGTCGAAATCGCTCACGCTCGGCCCGATCTGACGGGAGAATGCCATGTTGGAGGTACTCAACCAAAGGCACTCTCGAATCAGGGGATGATTCGACTGCCATGTCTGGGGTACTCGGGGCTCCGGGCACAGGGGCGACCGTGGTGATGTTACTTACCGACGGGCCGTGATCTCCCTCCGGGGTAACGGGGGCGATGAGCCTTCGGTGCGTCACGCGGACGATCAGGTTGTCCTGTTCAGGCTCTACAAGTGACGCAGCAAGGCTGGCCAAAGCATCTGCTCGACCGTTCTACGACCGGGGAATATGGACAATTTCTGGCCGAGAAGGGAACTGGGCCATCAGAAGGAGGGTGCACTCCAGCAATGGCACAAGTTCCGGCTTCCTGACAACATAGTCACCATTTATTTTCTTAACGACCAGCTCGGAGTCCCCTTTCACACACAGATGGGGCACGTCGATCTCGAGAGCTAACTCGAGGCCGGTGACGAGGGCATGGTATTCCGCCTCATTGTTGGTACAGCCCTCTGACAACAGGAAAGAGTATGGCAGCACGGCTTGCTCCGGGGTAATGAAGACGATACCCAAGCCCACTATGTTGAGCTTAGGATTATCGAGCCTTCTACCGGTGGGGCTCCGGGAGGCACCGTCAATGTGCATCTGCCAGCATGGATCGGCTCGATCAACCGAGAGAATGGCCTCATCAGGAAAGCCTAGATCCAGCGGCTGATCCACGGAGGTTGGGTGAGCAGCCAGAAAGTCTGCCAATGCTTGCCCTTTGATGGCCTTCTGAGACACATACCTGATGTCGAACTGCTGGAGAATCACAGCCCACCGCGCTAGACGGCCAGTCAACATAGGCCGGCTCCGGATATATTTCAACGGGTCTACCCGAGAAACCAACTGTACCTCATGGTGCTGCAAGTAGTGCCGTAATTTCTGTACGGCAAATACGAGCGCCAAGCAGCTCTTCTCGATGGGGGAATACCTGACTTCCGCATCGAGGAGCATGAGACTGAGGTAATAGAGGCTATTCTCTATTCCCTCATTGTTCTTCTGGGCGAGAAGGGCACCAAGGGACCGTTCCAGGGCGGTCACATAAAGGACCAGCGGCTTCCCGGATACAGGCGGCATCAGAACCGGAGGTTGAAGCAGGTACTGCTTGATCTCCTCAAAAGCGGTCTGACACTCTTTATCCCATACATAGGTGGCACCTTTCTTCATGAGCCGAGAAAATGGATTACACTTGCCGGCCAGATTCGCGATGAATCGGCGTATATAGGCTAAGTGGCCTTGGAACCCTTGCAGTTCCCGGAGGTTACCTGGGGGAGGCATCTGGCTAAACGCCCTGATCTTCTCCGGGTCGATTTCAATACCCCGGTACCTTATCACAAAGCCATGAAATTTCCCGGAGGTGACCCCAAAGGCACACTTCAACGGGTTCATCTTCAGGCAGTGAGACCGGAGGAAGCCGAACACTTTCTAAAGATCTTTGTGATGGTCCTGACACTGGCGCGATTTGACCACCAAGTCGTCGACGTAGCATTCCACCAGTGTGCCGAGGATTGGCTTGAATATGCGGTGCATCGCCCGTTGATAGGTGGCACCTGCATTCTTCAGGCCGAAGGGCATGACCTGGTAACAAAAGATACCTTGGGGGGCCCTGAAGGCAGTGAACTCTTCATCCTCAGGGGCCATCCGGATTTGGTTGTATCCAGAGTATCCATCCATGAAGGAGAGGGCTTGGAACCCTACCGTGGCGTCAATCAACAGCTCTGTCACTGGAAGGGGAAAATCATCCTTCGGACAGTGGCGGTTGAGATCGCGGAAGTCGATGCAGACTCTGATCTGCCCGTTCTTCTTCCGGACCGGCACAATGTTGGCCAGCCATTTGGGGTACTGAACTTCCCTCATGAAGTTGGCTTTGATAAGCTTGTCAACTTCGGCCTCAACCATAGCACCGTGGGATGGGTGCATCTTCCTAGGAGGCTGCTTGAACCCGCGATGGTTCGCCGGGAGACCAAGGCGGTGGACGGCTACCTGAGGATCTAGCCCCGACATCTCGTCATAGCCCCAAGCGAACACATCATGGTGCTGCCTGAGAAAGTCCACGTACTGCTGCCGCTCCTCAGAGGGCATGGCGGCACTGACCAATGTGGGTCTCGGATCTGCTTCGGTTCCAAGGTTCACTTGTACTAACTCATCGACCGTGGCGGAGACGCCCTCCTCAAAGGCTGGGGGTGCATCTTCCACGTCCTCTCCGCTCGGGGAGGGATCGTTCATGGGAGAGACTGCGTTGGAAACTGCATTGGGGCTACCAGATCCTGCTGGGCCGCTGGTGCTGGCATGGGTGGTCATGGTCATCTCATCAGGAGACTCACAGGCCGTCGAGACCATGGCTACGTCCAACCGTTGAATCGGGAGGACGTAAGCGTCATCCAAACTTGCCCAGGGATCACTTGCAACAGCGACAGGCTCGACCTCACCTGCCAGGATCTTCTCATCCTTGCTCTTGTAATAGTCCGCGTCCAGATAGCGGGCTTCACATGAGGCAAAAGGAGAGGCATCTCCCTGAAGCACGCCTACTCGACCATTAAGGGAGTATTTGAGGCATTGGTGGTATGACGAGGGAACCGCCGCATGAAGGTGGAGCCATGGCCTGCCCATCAATGCGTTATATGCAGTGTCCTAAGAGACCACCATGAATTCGGTGTTGGCAACTAAGTCACCGAACTGGGTCTTCAAACGTATCTTGCCGACCGGAGTTTGCTCGGTGCGGTCATACCCCTGGATCCTGAGGTCAGAGGGAATCAAGTCATCCTCAGACAACCCCAATCTCCGGAGCGTCCGAGTGGGAATTAGGTTAATCCCGGACCCCGTGTCGACAAGACAGTGTCGGACTTCAAGGCCATTGAACTGGCCGGTAACATACAGCGGACGAATGTGTCCCTGTATAGGAGGGTCTTCATCCTTACCAGAGAACGAGATAACTGCCTGACATTCGGCGTCCTCAATCGTTTCGGCGTGAAAGGCCTCTGCAGCCGCAACCTCTGTCTCAAACTGGAGGGGGCTCTTTAGGGATTCAGCGAGTGCCTCACGCATCTCAGATGACATGCGCAGAGCCTCAAGGATGGAGAGTCTCGCTGGGATGTCGACCAAGTGCTTCAGGACATCATACTTTTTGGCCAAGCGCGAGCCCCTGGTTGCAGGAGCTTGCTCTGCGGTCGGAAGCATGACGGGCCTTGCCGGTTGGGCCGGCGGCCGACTGGTGCTTGGCGCATCTCGTTGTTCATTGGTTGAAGCCCCGGAAGTAGTCACCGTACTGGGGCCAGGAGGCCGGGATGGACTCGTGGCAGGGCAGAGCTGATCGCGACGCGGCTGAGGCGGTTCTGCCTGGTCCCACACCACAAACAGTGGCGGAGGCGAATCCGTCATCCCCGGATGGGGGGGCTGCGCACGCTGAGCTCGATCTTGAGCCTGCTGCCTAGTCTCAGTGGCATGCACGGCCTGGCTGGAGGTACCAACTGTTGTGCCCCGGCGACTCCTGTTGTTGCGGCTCCTCCGACGATGGCGACGACCGGGGACACTAGGGAGGTCCACCTGGTGTTCTTCAACGTCGGGAACCGAAAAGGGATTTACCAGCTCGACAGTATTAACCGAAGCGTACCCAACACTTTCATCGGACGAATCATTCACCACTGGGCGGATCCGGGGAGGGATCCCCATCTCCGGGGGCATGAAATCGCCGAGAGTGCGGGATAGTGGTGGAACTGGCGGGGCGCGCTCTTCCTTCTTGCGCCGCCGCCGTTTGCTCTTCTCGGAAGAGGCAGGCTGGGACGACGATGCCGAAGCAGCACCCGCGGATTCTGGGGGCTCAAGCTGATTCAAGCGCGCACAGATGATTCCATGGGCGCGAATGATCGTCTTGCGGGCCATCCAGTTATTATACTTCTGGGATCCGCGGTCGGAGACCAGCTGCCATTCGTCCTCATTGCCACTATCGTCATCTGATCCCACGAACACGCCCGCCACTTGTGCCGGAGCTGGGCCCAACCTGATTACATTGTTGTTAATCTGGTCTTGGAGCCAATCCTTAAACACATAGCACCGCTGGATGGTGTGTCCCAGGGCCCGATGGTAAGGGCAGTAGCGGGGGTTATCCGTGAGATGTGCCTCCTCTGGCCTCCAGCACTCAGTCAGTCGCACAATCCTCTGCTCTAGGGCGCTCCGGAAATAACCGGGGACCTGATCCTCATGAAATGAGTACGTCAGGTATCGTGGGCCCCTGGGAGCGTGGTCTTGACGAGGGGCTGGAGGGGCCTACCGAGGAGGTGGACCCTGATTATCTCGCCTGGGTTGTGGCAGTGCATTACGCGGAGGGGCCGGCCGGTTCTGAGGCTGCCGCTGCTGGGCCGGGAACTGAGCCCGTGGAGGCGGATTCCTGTGAGGCTGTGGAGCTGGCCCCGCCGGCAGCAGCTCCAACGGCCTGGGGGCCTCTATCTGGGAAACAGCAGCGGGCTCAGCCCTGCTGACTCTCCTTGCAGGAATCATAGGAGGCAGCGGGTGTGCCTGGCTGGCCTGTTTCAGGGCTTCCTCAAGACGTTGAGCTTTGTCCGAGAAGTTCCTGAACCCTCCGGGGTAATTCTGAGTGATCAGGGAAGGGACCAGCTCGGTCTTGACGTTCCCGACGCACATTGTCAGCAACTGCTCCTAAGTCAATGGAATGTCAAGGGAATACGTGAGACCCTTCCATCGGGCGACGAAGTCCGCGACTCGCTCATCAGGCCTCTGCTTGCACTTGAAGAGGTCTGCGATACTCGTCTTCCGGGTCGTGGAACTGAACTGGTAGATGAATTGTCTACGAAGGTCCTCCCAGCTAGTTATCGACCCGACGGGGAGCTGGCTATACCAGACAAATGCTGGCCCTTCCAGTGTCTGGACAAAGCAGCGAAGCTTAGCGGCCTCTTGCTGCGCCGGAGTCCCCAACATAGGCCCACACCTCGAGTTGAAATGGGCCAAATGCTGTGGCGGATATCCAGTCCCGTTGAAGGGGGCGAAAGTGGGATTCCCGAATCCCGGAGGTGCCGGCATGTCATCCACCCATGCTGGGTATGGCTTGCCGTCCGGTGGGATCGCCACTTGCCGAGTCTCCAAGGCTTCCAAGTGGGCGATGAGTGCCTCCATCGGATCGTCCGGACATGGGTTCCAGTCCTGGCGAGGATCTCTAACCACGAGCGCATTGCATGGCCCTTCAATCGGGTCGTCGACCGGGTCGTCGAACTCGGCAGCTCGTGGGATGGCGGGCGGAGCAGCGGGAGGAATCCGAGCGGGGTCTCTCAGGTAGTCACGCCGCTCGGGAGGGTGCGGTGAAACATACCGCTCCCTCTTGCCATAGGCGATGGACTCTCTCCTGTCGGCAAACACGGCATAATCACGGTTGCCCGGGAGAGCCTCATCGAGGGGTGGTTGTTCCTGTCCCTGCTGTCCTGGCCTAGGATCACCGTAGTCCGGCCGCTGCTCTGCAGCGCGCTCGGCGAGGAGCTGGTCAACTAGCTTCTTCTGCTCGGCGAGCTGTTGACATAGCATAGCCTTCTCGGGATCCTCATCCACCCTCTGCGTGGAGGCAGATGGGTCGGCGGGCTTTATAGCCTCGCCGTGCTCTTTACCTTTGCTGACGTTTCGGCTCAACGTCAGTGCTTCAGTGGGTGCGGGGAGACCCAGGAGGTTCCTCTGGTGACGAGTAACTCTCACCGATGGATCCAACATCGGCTTGTCTTCGGGGGGAGAGCCCCCGTCGAGAAGTTCCAAGCCGTTCCCCTCTCCCGACAGGTCAGCCATATTGACCGTTTCCGTCCCTGGGGATGTACCCTCAGGGCCACCCAGTGAATCGGGCTGTCGGCGAATCGCACTGAAGCGTAGGGCAGCGTACTGCCCCCATCCACGGATATACACGTGGGGAGTGGCTTCCTCGATAACCTTGCAGAGTACTTGAAAACACTCAACGCATCATTGTTGGAGGGCCTCATGGTGCCCAAATGACCCGGGGTGCCGAACCGCGGGGAGCGTGGCCAGGTCAATTTGACGGAACTGCTCACCAATATCCTCCAGGTGCACTTGACTCCCGGGATATGGCATTTTTAGGCGGTGAAGACAGGAGTGAGTCTCCCGGAGAATTCGGCGGAAGCATTCGAACTCATCCGGGGTGAGTGATTCGGGTGCATCAAAGTCCGGTCCTGCGACTGGCCAAAAATTCTCAGGGAAGTGGCCCTTTGCAAGGACGGTCCCGAAGCTCCATGACTCAAACTCGGGACCCAGGTCTCCTCGGTCCTCTTCAATGACTGGGAATGGACGGGGAACCGGTAGTGGTGCCGAGGCGGGCCGCCGGGCCGACGGGCTGGCCGACGGTGAATACGGTGAGCAGGCCGATTGGCCTCCATATCCCGGGCCGCCCTCTGAGGGTGGCGGTGCCCCGGCTACCACATCACGATAGGACGGGCCGGCGAGCGAACATCCTGCCGTAGCGTCGGTGCTCACCGAGGGTGCACCGGATCGTGGTTCGACCGTCGGTCCCCAGAAAAGGTCTCCGGCTTCTCCGATCGAGGCAGAAGGCGCTTCCAGAGGGGCCGGTACCAACCGCAAGCTTGATCCTTGGGGGTCTACCAGGCCCTTGCTACTCCGGATATACCTTCGGAGAGAAGCGGGGATCATATCGATCTCGCTCTCGGGAAGTACGAGGCTGACGTGCCGCATTCCTACCCCTGCCCCTGACTGGCGGGATTGGGGGGAGGGCTCTGTCGCCGAATCATACTCCGCCTCTGTATCAGAGAAACGAACCGGTCAGATCTCTGTTCGGAATTCCGTAACATTCTTCCCTCGGCGTCGACGCCTCGCCCTCCTGCCCCTGGGTGGTTCTTCGGGGCATGGCTGATCTCTATCCTGGCATCCTCCGGCCGCACCGGTGTTGGGGCCAAGAGGACTGGAAACCAAGGTGCGAGGAGCACCGGGAAAGATATCAAATGGGAAGCGGGGAGAGATGATTCCGGGCAGGCCTCCAGGCCGGGATCGAAAGGTGGGGTGACCCATGCCTCTTGGATCGGCCACACAGAGTAGACCCTGTTGGTGAATAGCGCTACCGCGAGGTGGTCCGCGGTGGTTATTGTCTGTACCAGCAACCGGGAGAGTCAACCCAACCTGCCTTAGGGGCGGTCGGGGCCTCGATCCAGGTCGGGCATAGAAGTGCCCCCGCTCAGGATGCGCAGGGGCCTAGTGACTGGAGCCAGCAGTGGCTTGAGCCAACGCGGCCGCTGTTGCTAGAGCCCCAAGGTGGGCATCCTCTTCCGCTCGTGCCCGACGTTGGCGTCGGGACAAACGAGTCGGGATGAGCGGCGCTGACAGGTGGAGCGCCCGCTCTTCGACTTGAGAAGTCTGGCGGCGGCGTTGACGTGGCCGGGCGGGAGCCCTTATCGTGGATCCTTGGAGCGGATCTCGGATAGGGTAGTCCCGGGCATCTTCCACCTCATCCGCATAGGGGAAGGAGTTGTCGGAGCGCTCCGGGGATAAGCTCCCAAAGCGGTTGGACGTCGAGGTAGGCAGCGGTGCCTCCCTGCGCGGCCCTCAGGGGCGGCGTTGGTGGCGAGGTGCAGCTTCCTCGAGGTCTAGGCGAGCCATGTCCCCGGTGGGGATGACTCCCTCTTCCTCATATCTCCGCACCAAGTTGTTGATCACCCTTCTCTGGATGACCTCCAAGGGGGAGAGAGGGCGTGGTTGCCCCGCAGCTGCGACTGCTGGCACGGCTGTGGAACGGGCGGGACCGCATGGAGTAGCCGCGTCGGTGTTTCCCCTACCCCTGCGCCAGTGGGCGGGTGGCGATCGGGCACTGGATTGGGTGACTTGATTTCTGAAAGCAGGGAGAAAAACCCATTAACACTGACAGGAAAAGGAATCAGCAACCAACCATTAGCGCCACGACGCCCTCCATGGGGGGAACCCAGGCCATCGACGTCGTGAGACGGAGTGCCCGATTTCCCTTCCCCAGCCCCTGGCGGGTAAAACTGAATGCTTGGTCGAGCAGCATGTTGGTCTTCCAACACCTCTGAAAGCTATCGGTCTTCGTATTGAGGAGAAGAGATTCACGTCGGGTTCACCATTTTTCTGTTTCGGTGTGGATGTGCGTCGGGTTACGCTGTTCCGCCAGGATGCGTTCGCGCGCGCACCCGTCGACCCGAGGGGATAGGCGCGCGGCTTGTGGCCCCGCAGTCCCGCTTTCCAAAGGCGGGCGGCATCCGTCCCTCATTCAGGGGCGTCTGCTCCTTGATCGAAACCGGGATGATGGGATGTCGGCTCCTCCTTCCGTGGATGTCTCCTCGGAACTCGTCGCCTAATCCGGGTCTCCCTCATAGATTTAAGAATGTTCGTGAATCTCGTTCCCAGCGCCATATCTGCATGGACACCGGTTAATTACGCTGCTTCCGCCCAGACGTTCCAAGGAGTATGGTCGGGGCAGCAACCTGCGGTGAGGAGACCGGGTGGCTCCGGGTGTTGGGGGTGTGTCTTAGCACTGCGAATCTTCATGTCTGTCTCCCGTCCCTAATAGGGCTTCTCGAAGGCGTGATAGCCTGAGGCATCCCGCGCTGGGTGCGGGGAACTGCGTTACCTGAGGTTTTCCTCAGCTTCCCATGTTTAACACGGGGTATGCCGCGAGTTTAACGTCCAGCGGGGACGGCATCGGACTGATCAACACGAGGAGTGGATCAGATGATAGAACCCCTTGCGGGGAACCTCCGATGCTGGGGCCATCACATGGGCGGCTTCCCGAGTGAAGTGGAGGGGAATGAAATGGCATGACCCCACCGGGATGTGGTGGCCTGGGTAAGGATCAGGATGGATGATGGAGTGAAGAGCTTGGACCCCGTAGGGGCTTCCTACGTACCGTGCGTTAGCGCGGATCAAAGTCAGCGTAATTCGGATATACAGTTTAACATCATGCTGGACGTCGGCAAGCCGACTCACGAAGAGATCGAGGCCGCCGGGCGGAGGATTGAACCGAACCACCTTGCACGGAGGGGAATGGAACGGCCGGGTGGATCACAGTTTTACGTCATGCTGGACGTTGGCTAGCCGACTCACAAGGAGATCGAGGCTGCCTGGAGTAGGATTGAACCGAACCACCTCGCACAGAGGGGGATGGAACGGCCGGGTGAATCACAGTTTCACGTCATGCTGGACGTTGAAGGGAGAAATAGGAAAAGGAAGTGGGGAAGTTCAATGGAGATACACATGTGCAGTCCCCCACAAGAGCGGATTCATAGGTGAATCGACGCGAATGTGAACCCGGGAGGGGTCCACGGATGGACGAACCGACGTGAATACGACCGGGACGACCAGGTGGTGGGCTTGAACCTCGGCGAGGCTTCCTACGTACCCTGTTTAGAAGACAGGGATCAAAGTCCACGTAGTTCGTTCTGTTTGTAACACTCTACCCCCGTGGGCGAAGGCCACTCCAATCCCGACATCCCTGCAGAGACGAGCGGGTGGGGGCCACATCCAAACCGGGAGGACCCTGCGTGCGGGGCACGGGATCGGGTGATGCGGACGGTTTAACGTCTTGCCGGTTGAAGTACAGTTTAACATCGTGTGTTGAGGACGAAGATGCTTGGCAGTTTAACATCTTGCAGCGCGGACGATGGGGGCTAGGCAGTTTAACGTCGTGCAGCTTGGACGTATGCAGTTTAACGTCGTGCAGGACGTGGTGCAGTTTAGCGTCATGCAGGACGAATTACAGTTTAACGTCGTGCAGGACGAATAGCGTACAATTTAACGTCTTGTAGCTGGGACGAGGGAGGCTAGGCAGTTTAGCGTCGTGCAGCTTGGACGTATGCTGAACAGTTTAATGTCTTGTAGCTCGGACGAAGTGCAGTTTAACGTCGTGCGGGACGTGGTGCAGTTTAGCGTCATGCAGGACGAATTACAGTTTAACGTCGTGCAGGATGAATAGCGTACAATTTAACGTCTTGTAGCTGGGACGAAGTGCAGTTTAACGTCGTGCGGGACGTAAAAGCTGCCGATAGGCCCGCGTCACTTCGCGCGAGCTTGGAGGGCCGCACGGGAAGACAACGCACGGTGCGCCGATAGGCCCGTGTCACTTCGCGCGAGCCTGGAGGGCTGCACGGGAAGACAACGCACGGTGCGGGCACCCGGGATGAGGGTCATCGGGCGCCACGCAGGCGGTCACCTTCAGGGGGTCAAAGGGGGCGACTCCAGCGGATTGCGCACAAAAGAGGAGCTTGGCGCGCAATACCGCGGGTCGGCGCGCAAATGGACGGGCTGGCGCGCAATTGGGCCAGCACTTTGCGTGCGGATGATTGAGATTGCGCGCACCGGGCTTCGGATAGCGCGCGGGGGCAACGACTCATTCTTTAATGAATGGACACTTTAAAAGGGGGGGTGCGCGCAATCGGGCTGGATTGCGCGCACCCGGGGGCAATTGCGCGCAAGAGGCTTCTTTTGCGCGCGAAAGCCTTTGGGTGAAGGATTATTTCAAAGGAAAGGGGCCAAGGGGATTGCGCGCGAAGGAGAACCCCGAGGCTTTGTTGCGCGAAAGAAAAGAGGTTACCTGAAGATCGGCATTGCGCGCGGAGGGGGTTGGATTGCGCGAACGAGCGACTCTTCGAATTCCGGCAACCTCCAAAACGGCGGGGGTCGCCTTATATTTATAGGCAACCCCGGGCGCGGAATCCGGTTCGCGGGCGCGGAATTCTCTTCGTGGGCGCGGAATCGGGCCCGGCGCGCAAGGGAGTCGCGCAGGCCACTGGCGCGCAAAATTGCGTGCCGGCCCAGCGCATTGCGCGCATCCCGGGAGGTTTGCGCGCGGCTCATCAACTTTGCGCGCGTGCCTCCAAAATTCCGCGCAAGGCCTCCGGGCCCTCCGAAACATGCTTCCGACTCCAAATATGACCTCGCTTTCCGCATCCAGAGCTTTGTTTGGGAACAACAGACTTTTCCGGCGTCTACAGTCACAAGAAGCATTGATAGTGTCCTCCTTAACTATGTAAATCATTTACGGTGTCCCCCATAATTCTGACGACACTTTGTTACCATGAGAAGGATTGACATTGTTCTTTGAGAGTTAAACGAAGTTGTTTCCATTCATAAAGAACACAATTTCCTCCATGAAACACTACTAAGATTCACGAGACCCCTTGTATATAAATTCCCCCCTTCATATCGATCGTTGATGATGGTGATCCTTAACTTTTAGCTTCTGAATTGCTCTTAATTTGTGAAGCACCCAAGAATCAAAAACTATACAAAAAATGGATCATCTAAGGTACCTGATCTTCATGAAACCACCTTTTATGTATTATTAAGAGACTTCACCTATGGTGGATATTCCTTTCAGGAAGTCTTATTCCTTTAATGAAGGAAGAAGGCCCTCAGGGGAACTTGAGGCTTCATGAAGCATTAATCCTTTGCGAAGAACTCCTTTCATGAGTCAAGAATTCATTTCAAGGAAGGGTTACCCTTTTTCGTGAATCCTACTCCTTCACGAGGCCATTGACCTATGATAAGAAAATAAGCTTCACGAATCACCTCTCTACAAGGCCCTATGCTTCATGAAGCCCCTTACTTTGGCCTCTCCATATTTTCTCTCTTCTTCTAACACCTCTTTCAGAAGGTTGAGTTCTCAAATCCCCCACGTCCATACAAGATCAGTTCAGCTGCACCGGGAGTCCCTATGTGACCTGTGCCACCCATTCATTTGGCCCAATCCACTTCAAGTGTGTCTCGAGACTCCCACATAAATTTTTATTATTAGAATAGGTATATTAATTCCTTTTTCTTCTCAATATAGGCATGCAAACATGGACCACATGATTGAAAACTCCTCCCCATCATTGAAACCTGTCATTACTAAAGTTATTCCTCTCCAAAAGGTGCCTGATCAGTGGTTATATAATCCGAAGGGGTGAGTAGTGAGTCCCCCAATGTCTTAACTACATGATGTAAAACTTCCTAGAACCAACTTCCTCAACACATGATGTTAAACTATAGACTTACCATATGTTAAAGGTATAAGATACTCTATTTGTGAGTTGCATTGGATGGTATTCACACCGATTACCCCAAAATGGAATGATATCATACTCATAAAGAATTAGGTCCTCCCCATATGGAATGATATCATACCCATAAGTAATTACATCCTCCTTGGGAAAATTCCATGCATAAGACCCACACCATCTCTCGTTGGCTCTTCTTTCATGACATGAGCATCAGGTCTACTACCTCCTCTTATTTATCACAACAAGAATGAATCATGTGGGATTAGAGGTTAATATAGAGAATGGAATCAACCTATATTATAATGGAAATCCTCATGACTATAAGACTCAAAAACCACACTCATCACCTTTGGGATTCTCTCATGTGTAATCCCCAACCACATGTCCCCTAAAATGGTCCTCCTCCTTAGGTGTAATCCCCAACCATAAGCCATATCCATATCATCACTGATCCTAGAAGTCCTCGAGTAGCTTCCAAGTATAATACCCACACCAAATATATCTAATATAAATCCAATTGTGAAGGGAAACTTCCATGTATAATGACCATACCATACCTCATCGATTATCCATTCACAACGTGATCATCCTTACCGAAAGATTTCAACATACATGGACTGGCCCTATCACACAAACTTAAATTGTGGCATCAAACTATGTGGGTTTTGATCCCAATCTCCAAAGTAGGGTACACAGGATACCTATTTGAGGTTTAGTCCCAACCAATGGTAAAACTAAGTGCCCTATTATGGGGTTGTACCTCCCTAATCCACCCATAGGTGTGTTCTGATCAACCTTCATGGTGTGCCATCTTCCCTTTATGGGAAAATACTACAAGATCCACTCCCACATGGAACTTTGATCCATCCTCCTTCATAGTTTAAAATATTTACTTTATGGGACACACCTATTGGGTCCACTCCCTTAGGGAATTCTAATCGATCCCCTTTCATGGTGTGAAGTATCCCCTTTATCAGACACACCTCCGGGATCTACTCCCATAAGGAATTATGATCCATTTGACTTTATGGTGTGATATCCTACCATTATGGGAAACACCTCCTAGATCCTCCTCCAAGGGGAATTCTGATCCATCCATTAGTAAACCTCAAGGTGTGACATATTCCACCCTAGGGATGCACCTCCCTGATTCACATCCATAATGCATTATGATCAATCAAATTTTTCTTCATGAGATGTTAAACTCGTGACCCAAAGAAAATACCCCATGATAAACATGGGATTCTTAAGGGAAAATAATTAGATGATATGTGCTTATGTCATTAACTAATCCATGCTAAACGTGGGATACATGAGGTGAAAGCAATGGAAGATATGTGCCTTCAACATTAGATACCTTGTGATCGACAAGGGATGTATTGGGTTTTCTACCCAAGATGACTCCATGAGATACCATCCAATGAGGCAGAATACATATAACCAATGTTCCTATAACACACACATGAAAATGATTCCCAACATGACTACTCTCATTACTAATGGTTGTTTCCTTATCAAGAACCACTAGAAAGTCTAGACAGTAGCCGTGTAATTAACCAGTATCCACAAAGAGATGGAATTATAAATGAGTTCCACAAACCTGAATTATCTCCATGAGGGATACCTAGACTATGCGACGCGTTTCAAGTAGAAACTGACATCCCATCACCCTATTTCGATCAAGGAGAATACATCACCATTGAAAGTGATGAAAGCCACATGTCTTTGGAAAGTAAGAATGTGGGAAAACAAATGCGATGCCAGCACATGTTAACATGAACAGTGGAGAACCCTGAAGAAAGTATTAGAAATAGAAATGGTGAAAATGACATGAAGATTTTCTCCTTTATCCATGGGAATTATACATGATGGCCATCAGATCGGGGATTGGTGTCAGGCGTTACAGGTGTTGGGATTCACCAATAGGAATGGTGAACCTGATGTGAAACTCTTATTCTAAACATGGATGCTAGAAACATTCAAGAAATTAGTGGATTAACATGTCATAAAATCAATATATCTGGTGCTAGGACCAACCAAGAAAATAGTGGGCCCGACATGTAACTCACTAGAATTAGGGGCAGTTAAATGTTGAACATTCTAATCTGTGACATCATCAGTGAGAATCTCTATCTCTGACTATGGAATAATGGATGATGTTGGGGAATTGGGAATTTATTTCCTTGTATAAGCACTGATAGATAAATATTGATTTTTTTGGTAACCAAGTTACAGGAAACCAACCACACAACACCCATAGATGCAGGGGAAGAGAAATTTTAACATGACAATCTCACATAACTCCAGATTTTCAACAACCTCAGCTGCAACTACATCTACTGGTCACCCACACCCCATATCACCCATGAAGATCATCCATAGGAGGGTGATGGACACATTTTTATGAGAATTAGGGGGTTATTATAATGAGTCACATGGCCCAACAAGACCTAGAGGCTTCAACACCTCACCGATACCACCACCCACAAGGGCCATGTAGGGATCCACTGATCCCCACTCTAATAGGTGAAACCTTTGGGAGCGTCTCCCCATAGAAATCCTATGAGTCAATCCCTTATACCAAGGAGGTAGGAGATTCCCAAGTAACCATGGATATGTCTACCTATCAGGACCCATCAAGTAGGGATCCCACCAGGCCTCATCACTGCCAGCAACAATCGGTCCTTCAGGATGAAGAACATGTGGACTATACACCTTCTCACCTAGCCCTAGTCTGAACCACCTGAAATCAATTTCAAGTGCAAGTTCAAGGGAATTATCATCAAGGGGAATCATATTATACAAATTTAGTGGACACCACCACCACCAAAACATTCCATCATATTCCTACAATAGATGAGATGGGATCCATCCATTCATGATTGGGATCAAGACCTCAACCACCTAGTAGGTGGGTTGGGTTGACTCTATCAATCACTAACGCCAGTAGAAGCTATCACAGACTAGCCCATGATGATGAGATTCAATACATAGCCCCTCCATATACTATTTTTAACCAAAGAAGAGGCCCACCCAGGCTCACAATCAACATGGAGTTCCTCCCCATGTTCTCAACATCATCCTAAGCGGAGGTCCTTCACGCTTTATCAACATACAATATGAAGTTCCTCCCTATATGTGTGGTTACCAAAATGGTGGTCTTCCCTATGTCATATATGATTAGTGAGGAGATCCTCCTCATTCCATTCCCATGTCAAGTGAAGGTCCTTCCTACTTCATCAATGACCAGTATAAAGGCCCTCTCCGGGATATCATCATCAACCGGTACAAATGACCTCCCTACACTTATTCTTCCCAACATGGAGGTATCCCCATGCAAAAACCAACTAGTGTGGATTTCTTCCCCACTCCTTCAATAGTCAACATGGAGGCCCTCCCCATTTTTCCACTAGCTCGAGTGTAGGTCCTCCTTACATCAACATCAATCAGTGAAAAGGTATTCATCACGCTTCAACTCATCAGTACAGAGGTCCTCCCCATGCCATTATCATTGGTTATCATGGAGGTCCTCACCATGTTCCCAACAACCAAAGAAGAGGTCCTCCCTACTTGATCAACCACTAGAGTGGAGGTCCTCTCTAATCATACAAAATTCCAAGTGGAGGTCCTCCCAACTCCAATGACAACCGATACGAGATCCCTCCCCATATCCCAACTGATCAAAGTAGATATCCTCCCCATGCTATCATCGACTAGTATAGAGGTCCTCCCCATGCTGAAGAGGTACCCTACCCTGAATAACCATCCTGGGGAATAAGTGAGAACCACCACCATGGAAGGCAAAATTATAATAAGTACCAAGTCATAGTAAGCCCTATTCACTTATTAGATTCCAAGGAAAAATGCAATTCAATAATGGAACCTTCACCCCAGTCATTAGCACTAGAGTTTGGGGTAGGATACTAGAAGTTGAAGTTCATCATCCTAGAAGGTGAGATGAAAAAAATCCACAAATCCCTCCATCAGTACATGCATGTAGAGTAAGATTTACCTCCCTTACAAAGGCTCATGATGCATCCATTTGTATCATCACCAGTTTCTCTTTCTACATCTACTCAAGATCATAGAGAGATATTCTAGAATGGGATAGATTATGAGAATCCAGTTGAGTCACAAAATATAATAAATTTCCTCACACATTAGGTTGTGTTGAACACCCAATCCTATAAGGATGTAACGACATGGTTGGAACCACCCTTGAGAGATGAACTAGTGTGTAATGAATAACTGACCCATGTAATAACTCCTCTACCAACCATACACCTACTGCACTGATCCACATCAGTACCTCTACCAATATCTCAGCTACCACCGATAAAATCTTGGTCCAACCAACAGTAGGTCCCCAATTTTGAGTAAGAAAATACTATGGGAGACTCTATCTACTGATCGGTTTTCAGATGTATTTTGGTGGAATGAAATTTCTAACATTGAAATTTTAGAGTCCCTCATTGAGGGAAATGTTGTGTGCTTCCTCTAGAATATCTGGATGATACATCATCACCTCTATGATCATCAGTTGGTCTACCTAGGAATCGAAGAGCACTTATATGACATTGATCAGCAGTTCCTAATGGTTCAGTTGGTAGAAATCATAGTGGATCAACACCCCATGTCACCTGGCTACCATTGGACCCTCCAATAGGGATGCATTAAGAGCCTAATAGTGTTCCATATAATCATGGAGGAGGCATCTCCACACATTCAGATCTAGGGCTATGGATAGTACACTACTCTCTACTTCATCCCTATCATACAAAAATCAATCCTACATATTTAAATTGAGGATTTTCCTCTAGGTGTTATTATAGTTAATATGGTTGTGCCTAAGATTTAAAAGGATAGGGGGAACTAAAACTGTGTTTAACAGAGAGAACTAACCCCTTAGGGTAGCAAAATATCAACCAGACCCTTATTCGGGTGTTTGTACCTTCCTATAAAAGAATGCACCCGACCTCAAAGTTACCTATGTCTCATTTCCCTACTTTTGGAATACCAACAAGGTAAAGGGACCAATTAATCCATTAGATCTTTCTGATGTTGTGTAGAAGATGGAGACAGATCTTGTAATCATCACCTTTCTTTAACAGTTCACATATCAGAAGAGGATTATCAATGAGCTCCTTGCTGAGCGGAACCCATATTATGGAACTACTCAAAATTACCCTATTAATCCTATGCAAGTCCTCTTCATCTAGTGGTAGCCACAAGTCCTCCTCATCTAGTTATTCCTAGTTGAGCCTAATGATCGCGCTTGTCCTGATAGAGCATAGGTAGGAGTGCATGAAAAGAGACCACACTATGAGTCTCCAAATCCGCCTAGGTAGTGTGATCACATTCCTTGAGTCCCAGATCGAGCCACTCCATGAGGTATTGAGCCAATCTACCATGTTGATGAGCTCTTCAATGAATTTTTGGTTAGAGATCCTCATCAAGTTTAGAACCCCCACCATGGAGAATTGATATCATATCTTATTACTTTCCATGAATCCATTGAGATGTGATAGGTAGAAATCCCACCTAGAAGAAAGCCGTATTCAGAATGGGTGGATGAAATGAGAGCAAAACCAGATGTTGGAAACCCAATTTTCTCCACTTTCAATGTGATGGGAGACCTGCTGCAGCATCTGATGTTTTTTTCATAAATTGGAAGGGTATGCATTCATATGGTACATCAAGTTATCCATCTGGTCCATCACTGGTAGGGAGGATCTTCACTGGTAGTTCCTGTACCAGTTCTGCTCCACCATGTGGATGGAAAGTGTCATATACATTTTTAAGTGAAAGAAAATGTCTGATTATTACATTATAGACTTCATTTTCTAGTGGAAGGGCCTCACATATTAACTTGATATGAAACTGACTCAAGAACAGTTACTGATGATGTGTGTGAGGAATGTTAAGACTATGCTGGTCCCTACTCTCATCACTCAGAACATCCCTAGTGGGTTCTAAGTTTATTTGACAAAGCCCAATTCTTGGAGGAATCTTTGTAGTAGGCCAAGTAGGCATGTCCATTACCTATACTATCTCCTTCATGAGTAACCACCAAGGTAGAGACTGCCACAAAAGTATAGGTAGAGGCCCTAGAGCCTCTAATGTTATTTCCTCTTTTTCTTGAAGTACCTCACCAAGTGCAGAAGCCTCACCAAGTTCAGTATCACTCGGTGAAGAATTGATAGGACCCACCTAACCAAGAACATCCAACTCAATGAGAGAATGTGTCTATGGCCCCCCCATCAGGCTCCAGACTCTTGTCATGGCCAGGATACCAGAGTTCCCTTCATAGACAATGGAAACCATACCTACTCCTTGAAGGATTCACAGGTTCTCAGTTATTTCCTAAGTGCTTTGGAATAGGGCATTTTGAAGCTTCTAGAGTACAAGAATCCCCATGAATCCAAGCGTACTGATTTCCCAGACTATTGAACATACCATAGGATCCTTGGACATACCATTAAAAAATGCTATGTATTCAAGAATTGGATTTTGGACCTAGTGGAAAATGTTCTGGTCAAGTTGGGAAAAGTCCCGGCACAAGTGGCACACACCTCCACCAAGTCTAATAATGACAGTGAAGGTGAATGACAATATGTTTCTAACTAAGAGACTTAGAAGTATGATTATTGGTTGAATTTAAGTGCAATTTATTTCACCCTTGGCATCATTCATGCCCACTCAGGCTGAGCCTAACTTTCTGAAGTCTCCACACCATCCTCGGCTAATTCTTCTGTATCCACATCGCAACCTTCTACATCTCAAAAGAGTAGGTGCCAACGAAGTAAGGGAAATAAAATTATCCCACCAGTGCTAAAGCCATCCCATACTATCAGTGATTTTATGAATTTAGGATTGGGGTTCTCCCACAGAGTTCTCCCAGCATTGGAAGATATATCTGATGATGATCAGAAGTATTCCTCCATAAACACAGTCAAGTTAGTAGATCCCTTCAGGGTTCCCAATGATTAGGAATACCAGGAAATCCCTTCGACTGCCTCTAGATGACGCTATCAAAGGAATTTTCGAAGACAAGAAAACTGCTATAATTCTTAATACAATGCCTCAATCCAAGCTATGAATTCTACTGAGACCATACAATAGGTGTTGCACAGAACTCAACATGAACAATCCTCCTAGAAAGCTCTGTCAGACACGCCACTATAGCTAACTATGCTGAATGACTAGGTAGAATAGGTGAAACCACATCATGATCGACTGTAGCTAGCTAAATAAATTCCTTATCTTACTAATGTCAACTAGTAGTGGTTATATATTAGTTATCAAATGAAAATCCAGACATTTCTAGTACCATCCAGAATCATGTGTTTCATCTAGTGGGGCCTTCTATGCCTCCTACCAAAGAGATACACCCACAGACCAAAACATACATTTGGAATAGAAGTACATTGTGATGAAGCAGCTCACCAGCATACCTGAAAGGATATAAATTCTAGAGGACCTGTTCCTTTCAGAATAGATGTGAGAGGCTGTAATAGAGGCCTTAAAAAGCTCCATCCAGTTCGAAGTAGAGGTTGCAGCCATAGAGACCTACTACACATATGAGGTTGAGAAATCATAATGACAAGACATAATTTATTTCTTAATAGAAGATTATGGATCCCTCATGAAATGGAACATGCGTCCACTTTACATCACAGGACAATTCAATGGTATGGATATCCATCATATCCTGGTGGACACAGGTTCTAGGATCAGTCTCATCCTGACCCAGACACTCCACATGTTGGGACTAACTGAAGTTGTCTTGAGACCCACTGACATGAAGATCAGGGGTTATGATAAGATCAATTAGAGACCATATGGATGGATTTGTTTGAAGACCTAGTTTAGTTTCTTGATAGAAAACACCGAATTCATGGTTGCCTCACTGGATATCACCTACAATGCATTGATGGGTTGGACATGGATTTATCTGCATACAAAACCCCCCTCATCATATCACTAATGCCCAAAGTACCCCCTTAACGGTCGATTTGGAATGATTCAAGGCGATTAATCCCCCTTGGACTGCTGTGAATCCCTCTATCTAGATTCTAGATATTAATAGATCAAGGATAAAAAGGTTTAGACTAATGAGGTCGAGCACACCACCGTTACAACTAGTATGTGGAAAGATTGGGATGGCGCTTTAAAAACTAGAAATATAACCTACTTCCACACATATATTGCCACAATTTTAAAAAACGGTGGAAATAGGTTTATATGAGACCACAATGTTATTGAAACTGTGGTTCACTGCCCTAATTATCGGGCTTCTCCTCCGGAATCCACTTTTCCATTAGGATTTTCCACTTGAACCCCTGCCTCCCCGACCTCTAACTCCCTAACCTATGCATCTTGTACCTCTCCTCCCCTCCCTGACCTCTCCCTCCTGAACCTCGCATCCCCTTCCAACCTCTGCCTCTCGTCCATCCGACCACCGCTTCCTAGCCATCTCTTCCCCTCCCCGACCTCTGCTCCCGATCTCGACCTCCCAGCCTCTGTCTAAATGTCCCAACCTCTGCCTCCCTGAACCCAGCTCCTCTTGGATCCCTCACCTCCAGTAACAACCCCCTCCCCCATCTCGTATCCCTCTCCTCTGGTGAAGTCCCCGACTGATTCATTACATCTAGGTTTTTATTTTCTTCTCATCCTTGATTTTTTATTCTTTCTAAACTAATAATTTATTCTTATATCAACATCCACAACATGTTGACTACACAATTACTCTTTCTAATTGTTTATTCTTATATCCCCACTCAATTCATTAAATCTAGGTTTGTATTTTCTTCTCACATTGTTTTTACAACATCCATTTCATATATTATTATTTCATTGGTAGGATAGTGAGGAAATGTTTTGTTAAATCAGTGTTTTAACATAGTTTGTTGAGTATTTCTATAATTTGATGGTTTTGATTTTTTTCAGTAAGTGTTAAAATCTATGAGTTGAGGATTTTGTGGATAGGGGGTTTTCATGTGATGGGATGATGGTCAAGGTAAGGTTGAATTAAATTATATAAATGGTTAAAGGTAGGTGGTCATTACTTTCGTTAATATTGTTTGATAAGGGGTTGTTAATACAGTTTTCCTAGTGGTTTAATTATTATATATGGGTTATGTTATTTAAATATAGCCTATAAATTAGGGTCTTTTAATGGTAAAGGGTCTCAACCATATTTAAATTAACTAAAAATTTTCATAAATAAATTTAAGTAGTTCATTCGAATGAGGATATAATTGACTAAGTGATTGTGATTATTATTATTACTATTATTTTTTTTATGGTTTATATGACCAAATTTATAGTATTGAATAAATTTCATAATAATGTGATATAAGAGGTGATCCAATATTAAACCATAATCACACCTTTGCAGATGTGGTTTCTCGGAGATCCTATATCAGTGATACAAATGAAGCATCATCTTGAATTTCTCCTTCTACATTTCAGCATAAGTGGAAATCATTAATTTCATGTTTTGGGGAAGGATATGATTTTTCTTGCATCATACATTCATTACTCTCTTGTCAGTAAGTTCATTAACTGACATCCTTTGAATAATTTTATCATGAGGTTTGTTGAATCTATTAGATTTGGTTCTTTTGATTAGGGGCTTCTTGATTCCCAATTTTTCCTGGTTCATTCTTCCTTGAGAGAGGATTATTGTAGATTTTGGTCTCATGAAAAGTGGTCCTTTATAGGATGTTGCATGAAGATGATGAAATGGACTCTATACTTTTAATGGGATGTTGAAAAACTTATGGTAACCATTTTTTAGGATTTCAAAGTTTACATGTTCACCTTTTCAAGTCAAATTCCTTGCCTATTATTGATAATCATATTGGCACACCTATTAAGCTCAATTCAGCGAACTATAAGCTCTCAAGACCGTATCTTGCAAGGATTTTCACATAGTTGAAGTTCTCCAAACCACTAATCTTAGTTATCTAGATTAATAATGGGGTGAAGGGATTTTGGAAAAAGGTTTCTTATAAAAATCTAATAGATTACTATTTATCCTATTTGAAATTTGATCAAGATATTTTGTCTTATGGAAAGGTGATATCAAAAGAACACTCTTCACAACATCCAGTTAGGTAGAAGGAAATTTGGATTGAAAAATGGAATCATGGTGCTCTTGTTGGGGTGTATGACCCTTTTGTGGATGGAAAAAAGTAATCTCTCAGGATATCTTCTGA
Organism: Viscum album; assembly: GCA_963277665.1. Taxonomy (NCBI): domain Eukaryota; kingdom Viridiplantae; phylum Streptophyta; class Magnoliopsida; order Santalales; family Viscaceae; genus Viscum; species Viscum album. Next base: position 20,708,916 of record OY728125.1, read on the forward strand.
ATAAGATGTGGATATGTACCTTGTCGTTCATTCTAAACATAGCATATATAAGAGACTTTAGATTTGTTTTTTTGGATTTTTGATTATTGTTAATAATTCTCTAACGGACTCTGAGGTGATGCTAAATGGGGATAATGCCTCTAATATCTTAGAAGTTGACCACCCCACTCAAGAGGAGGCTCGAGGAGGGAATAATGATTCTGGTGAATATAATCACGACAAAATTGAACATGCATGCAAAATTAAAGAATATTTTTTAAACTTGGTGGATAATTTTAACAAATATATATATTTATGCGGTAATGGTGACCGTAGTGGTATTAAAGATTAGTTTATTTCACTGATTATGCTTCAATCAATAACTTTTCTAGAGGATATGGCTTCTTATTATATGTGTTTCATTTTTTATATTTTAAATTTGAATGAAATATGATTTATTGAATTTTAATTAATAATTTTGAGTGCTTATTGAATCTGAAGTCTAAAATCAATTATGTTCATCCTCTATGGTTTAGGTTCACTTGCTAGGTCTATTATGATCTTAATGGGGTTTTTTATGATGTAATGTTAGTTAAAGGTTTCTCCTTGACATAATGATGATGATGAGATGTCTAGATTCATTTAAGGATTAGATAATTGGTAGGTTGAGGATAAATTATTGGTATTTATGGAGATGTTGTAGGCAGTGATTCTAATCATCCATGATGACCATCAAGATGGATTATTTGATGATGTCATGGATGTTTCAAATTGATTAATGGTTTCTTATGATACATTAATAAATATCTTGAAATGGGTGTTACTTTAGGATGGAATTGAAATCTCTAGGGTGATACCAATTGGATTTGCTTCAACTGTAGAAACAAATTAATCTTCTGTGGAGTGGTTGCTATAAATGATGATTAGATTTTTCAAGCTTCAAATATATTTTATGATATTTATGGTTTTTTCATGTTGGTGAAAGCATGTTTCACCTCATGTTTTCATCTGTACATTTTTACTAATATAATATTTTTTTGGGGGGTGGGTATGATTTAGTTTTCCAAATCTTACATTGGTTTGTTTTTTTATTATTATTACTATTATTATTATTATTATTATGCTAATAAAAAATTATCCTAGTGGTATGGGTTATGATATGACATCTAAATGATCTAGGTTTCAAAACCTAGATCCTATATTAATACATGGATTATCAAGAGTGTTATGTTTTGCTTTGTTATAGGTGTGAATGTGGGAATAAGGTCTATGTGATGCGACATGTCTTGTATTGAAAATTAGTGAAGTGAGGATTTCTAATTGAATAGTTGTTTAGGGAGATAAATTAGTGGTGATTTATTTGATGATGTGGGAAGTGTGGTCTTCACATAGATAGTGAGATAAGATATTGAGATGGATTTAGGTTTTCATTCCACATGTAATAGATTTTTTAAATCATAATTTTTATATTCCTTAGGATTACAACAATATTGAAACCTTTTAGGTAGAGAATTTGTCCATATCCTTTGTGGAACATCAAACTATAAGTTGTTATCCTTCCATTATTGATCTATATTACATGCTAGGAGATCATAAATATTATTTATATTTATACAATAGGTAAATATTCTTCATCATTTTCTTCTCCTTATTTTTAATGTTAATCAATGTCTAGGAAGAAACTATGTTCTATCACGACATAGAAATAACATATCCAAAAGTGAAATTTATAATATTTATTGGAGAAAAATAAATATTCAAAGAGAAATATATTAATATGAGAATCCAATCCGAGTTGAATATAGATTATTTAATACCAATTGAGAATCCAAAAGATGGTATCCACCCTCTATTTCTATTTGAGGAGGAATGAATGTAATATGTTATACACTGAGATGGGTGGAATCATAGTAGCTATTCAATTTATCACTTTTCAATACCTTCTTTATTTTACCTCATTTACTATTAGGTAACGTTTCTATTGTTCTCTGTCTATCTGTCTTCTTATTTTTTTCACTCAAACAACACCTCTAAACACGCACACACACACACACAAGATACATAATGACTTATAAGGTTCACCTTTTAGAATAAAATATTATCCATTGGAATGACTTGGATTCCATTTAGATGATATTATTGGCTTGTATCAACCCATGAGCACAATTTGGTAGGTTTAATCCTTTTTTCCCATGTTTGGTGTATCCCACACTCTAAATAATACCATTACATGTGTATACTGATACACAAATAGATTAACATTGTTTACAAACAACAACTGTAAAGTCTTCCTCAAAAATTATATAGGGTTTTTGATACATTGTTTCCCTTATTATTCTTCCACTTTAAGTTGTACATAAACATGTCGTGATATATTTTCTTCTATTGTATACAAAAAAAATTAACACAATTACTTCTATTCATATTAGTAAATAATCATGAACATTATTTCTTAAAATCACAACTTCTTTCCTCATTTTTATTTATTATTATTCTTCATGTTAGACTACTTTACACAGTAACTCTGTTATTCTTACCTCTTCTTCAACATCATTGTATAAATCAATTATCGCTATATTTATTCTATTGGATTCCTGAAATAGTATGTATTATAGGTATGTTTCATGTAATATCACATGAAAACATGTCACATACACACATATTCTTATTTTAGAAATGGTTTTGTTTAAATCCTTCTCTTCTTGATGCTATAGATTATATCCTCTAAATACTACTATCAAACTACACTATAATCTATCTTCTTATTCTCATATTTTCAATTAGTGATCTTTTATACACTCAAAATTATTATTTTTACTCTTCTTTATGTATATGTACTACTTTTCATAGTATCCTTCCTTATTTTTGAATTTTAATTTCAATTTCAAATGCTCAAACATATTTCAACAATTTCTATAAATTCTTTAGATCAATCCAATAAATTTTATCATGTTTATATTATAGATATATTTTATGATTCTAAAAACAACACCTAGATTAAATTTTTGAGACATTATATATTCTAATAATACAAATTGGTAAAATAATTTGTAACTGAATTAAACTTTTGTACTTGGCTTACACCATATCATGGTATAGAAAAAATTATATGTTTTACTTCTAAAATGGGTACCACTAACATTTAGTACTAGTTATAATCATTTTTTATTTTTATGTATACTTTCAACCGCATATTGGTGAACTATGGGTGTGTCACTATTGATTAATCAATTTTGACTTAAAACACCACTTGAAAAATCTGGATAACTTCACTGATTACCATAGGTGTTGTGGGATTTCCTGTTTCACATAGGGATACAAATAATTCCCCATGAAATCTAGAAAAACAACATTAAATTTTTATACTTCCCATGTCATCCTTCTTATATTATATATCTTCAATGAATTATTTCACTCTAACCATGTAATATTATATGGACATTTTGGCCTAGTATGCTTCACACAAGTATTCTATATGATCACTATAGAGACTACCACAACCATATTGGGCTTGTTGTGTCATAAAAGAACATTATAATTACATCATGACCATCATAATTCCCTCTTTGATGGGTTTATCCTTCCTTGCTACTTCTCCATATTCACAATAGCCAAAACTAGTCTGTTTCCTTTCTTATGGTATGAAATTAGTTCATGATGAACCAATCATGATTTTTGTAAACATAAAGATTATTTCACATGGAATTTTAAGATTTATTACTTTATCCAATGATCCATGGATGAACCTTGTAAGAATTAATTCATCATATATATTTATAGAAAATCTTAATGGAACACAAAATGAGAACCTACCGCATGAAGATATATGGATCAACACATGAAATATTTTTTATCTATTACACATTAGTTTATTTTTATACTGGTTTTTTATTCCTATACTTGGTTTATTTATTCTATTATTATTGGTTCTATGACTACACTATTATTCTTCACTGAGTTATATTCTTTGTGAATTTTCTAAGATGTTTTGTTTTACCATAATTTTAGGGGATGGTCACTACTATGTTCTACCTTGTATTGTTGGTACTTGTGAGCTGGTTCCATACTTCATTGACAGTTTGTTTTATAGGGAGACTCATATAAGAGAAGTTATGCATTTTTATATTTGGAGTTGTTTAATTATTAGTATGTAATTAGATTTAGTGTATAATTTAATTTGGACTGTGAGTACCATGTTGATCCTCTGTGTGATAAATAGAGTAACTCACTCTCATTTTGTAACATTGTTTTTAAACCCATGGAATATATTTAGTGTCTGGGAAATTTCACCAATGGTTAGTCGGTCTTTTGACCAGATACAAGCTAATTGGTTGAGTTGGGATGTTAGTAGTGAGGGGGACTAGTAGGAGTATGGGGAGGGGGCCTGGAAGGGACTAGGGGGAGGGGAAACTGGCAAAGTGGGGGGGGGGGACTAGCAGGGGGATTGGTAGGGGAGAACTAGTAGGGGGAAGGGAGGGAAATAGAAGGGGAGGGGACTGGAAGGGGGAGGGGATTGGCAGGGGGTGCAAGGGGCATGGTTGGTGGGGGTATAAGGGGGGGTTGGAAGGGGGAGGGGACTGGAAGGGGTAGGGGAAACTAGCAGGGTGGGGGGACTGGGAGGGGGGAGGGGAAACTGGTAGGGTGGGGGGAATTGGTAGGGGGAGGGGAAACTGGAGGGGGGGGGGGACTAGTAGGGGGAGGGGACTGGTAGGGGAAGGGATGCAAGGGGTAGGGGGTGAAGGGGGATGGCAGGGGGAACTATCTGGGGGTGGGGGTGAAAGGGGGAGGACAAGGTGGCAACGAGGGACTGGAAGGGGGAGGGGACTGGTAGGGGGTGGAAGGGGAATGATGGGTGGGGGTGGGGGGGGGGGGTCTAGCAAGGGCAGGGCGGAGCGGAAACTGGTAGGGTGGGGGCCAAGACTGGTAGGGGGGAGGGGAAATTGGCAGGGAGAGGGGGGGGATAGCATGGGGTGTGAAAGGGGTAGGGTTGGTGGGGGTGCAGGGGGAACTGGCAGGGGGGAACTAGCAGGGAGTGGGGGTGCAAGGGGGAGGAAAAGGTGGTGGTGGGGGTGCAAGGGGAATGGTGGGTGGGGGTGAAAGGGGGAGACTGGAAGGGGGAACTAGTTGGGGTGGGGGTGCAAGTGGGAGGACAAGGTAGGGTGGGGGGGACAGGTAGGGGGAACTAGTAGGTGGGGGAGGGGTAACTGGAAGGGGGGATTGCAAGGGGGAGGACTGGAATTGGGGGAATGGAAGGGGGTGGGGAACTCGCAGGGGGGACTGGTAGGGGGTTAAAGGGGTGGGGTGGGGGGGGGAACTAGCAGGGGGTGGGGGAACTGGCAGGGGGAGTGGAAACTGGCAGTGGGGGGGGGGGGGACTAGGGGGGAACTGAATTAATTTTTCATAGCATATAAATTATATAGCCACAGTTTTAACCATAGTAGTCGGGCCCTATTACTATGGTTTTAACCATGTCCATAGGCCACCTAATGCCACTGTTTAACCGTGGTTGTAAAGGACCTAGTTCCACGTTTAAAACCATGGTAGTAGGTAAGACCAACTGCCATGATGACAGTGACCATAGTTTTCTGAAAATGTGGCCATAGGCTATTGACACAATTTTTGGGCATAGGGACGCAGTTCCAAACTGTGGTTGTAGGTGAATTTTCTAGTTGTGTGTCATCCTAAAAATTCACTGGTTTGAGGTAACGATTATAGACATGGGGAATTTATTTATCATTTATTTGAGGAGATGGTGCCACATTTATAATTACAATTAAAGTCAAAATATTATCTTATACTCCTTAAAGTGTGCCTTTAAGGAGACCTCTGGGAAGTTTCTTGGCATCCTCATCAGATACATAGGTGTTATGGTTAACCTAGGGAAGATATAAGACATCATATAAATGCCTCTTCCAAGAAACCTTCAGATTCTCTGAGGCCTTCAAGGCCACTTAGACTACATACACTGATTCATCACAAATATGAAAGAAAAATGTAAACCCTTTTCTAGGATCATGAAGAAAGGTATCATCTACAAATGGGATGTAGAGTGTTAGGACGCCTTTAAGGAAATCAGGTAGTATCTAATAAAAATTATTATTTTGATGCTACCTATCATTAGGAAGTATCTGGTTCTGTATTTCACCACCCTAGAATTACCCCTTTATGCCCTTCTAAACTATAAGTACAATAAAAGAAGAGAGAAGAATTTATATTATCTTAGATGCATGCTCCTCCACACATAGACTAGATACTCTCATATCAATAAGATCTACCTCCCATTGGTTTTTGTAGTGCATAAGATGCGACATTATCTGAAGCATCACAAGATAACGATGGTGTAACATGTGAATTCCCTAAATTATATCCCAAACTACCCCATATTGATAGGACACTTGGAACAATGTGAAGTGATCCTTTAGTTATTCGATATTAGTTTCATTACATAGAAGGCTATCAAGGTTTAGGTGTTGGCAGGCTTACTAGCCACCCATATGACTCTTGAAGAATCACCTATGGATATAGAATTACCAGATAAGGCCCCCCTTTTAGTGGATTTGGCTATACTGAGTTGGCAGATGAATTTTGATGGTTCCTCATAGATCCAAACTTATAGAAGGATCAATGATACCAAGCTCAATATAGTAGGTATGGGGATAATATTCCTCACTCCTAATCATGTTGTATTTCTATACTCATTCCTTATATCATAAGGATGAAACAACAATGAGGAAAATAAACATGAACTAATTACTGGTCCTGATCTCGACCTTGAGATTGATGTGCCACACATACATTTAAAGGGAGACTCTGAGTTAGTCATCAAATAGATAAATGGTGACTATATCATTAGAAAGTAGTAACTCATTCCCTTTATGGAGTGCAATCACTAGCTGATGGACTATTTCCCTTCTCTACTAAAATTGAATCATGTTCCTTTATCATAGAATGGTTGAGCTGATCCCTTTTCCATCCTAGACACATCTCTTACAGAGCATGACTAGGATGACCTATTCATTCACATGGAGGATCAGAGAGTCATTGATCCAATCACTCCAAATGATGATGATAGCTATAATGTAAACCATCCATCTACCAGTTCTTCTATATCAAGACCACTGAATCCCCCAGTAATGGAAGAAACCTCTGATTGGAAAACCCCTTTCGTCGAGTATCTCTAGAAAAACACCCTCCCACTGGACTTAGTTGAGCATGATTGAATATGTTATCATGAAATGTAGTTCACCCTCCAATGTGATCCTAACCTTGAGTAAACCCTATATAGGTGTGGTTTTAATGGAATTATCCACCACTGAATCCAAGGTGATGAGATTCCCTAGGTCATTCAGGAAGTTCATACCGGGTCCTGTGGTGCCCATCAGGTGGGATTGAAGCACTCCCACCAAATTTGAAGGATGGGTTATTTTTGGCCAACCATTTTCCATGACTGCATCATGTTTTTCTAGAGGTTCCATGCATTTCATAATTTTTCCAAATTTTTTCATCGACCGTCAGATCCCCTTCATACTACCAAGTATTCTTGGCCTCTGCAGTATGGGGACTCAATGTTGTATTCCCTTATCCACCAACAATATCTCACTAGTGTAGGTTCATTCTAACTATGATATATTTCTTCTCAAAGTGGGAAGAAAGTTATTCCTCTCAAGGAATTCAAGGCCCAATCAGATGTCATTTTTTTGAGCTCCCACATCATCCATAGATTCACTACTGGAAAATGGACCTATACCCATGGTTTTCCAAAAAACCATGGGTATAGGGGTTCCCTATCCCCATGGTTTTCTGAAACCGTGGGTATAGGGGTGCCCTATCCCCATGGTTTTCTGAAACTATGGGTATAGGGGTGCCCTATCCCCACGGTTTTCCGAAACCGTGGGGATAGGGGTACTATGAAAACCTATACCCATGGTTTTACCGTGGAGATATGTTTATTTAAAAGACCTATGCCCATGGTTTTTCAAAACCGTGGGGATAGTTGTTTTATCAAAACCCTATACCCACGGTTTTAGTCAAAACCGTGGGTATAGGGTGTATTGCGAAGACCTATACCCACGGTTCTTAAAAATTGTGGGTATTGGTGTTTATTTTTTGAAGAGTTATACCCACGGTTCTCCAAAACCGTGGGTATAGCTTTCCCGCGTTATGGAGGGAAAAAAAATATACGCTGGATGATTTTTTTTGGCGGGAACTTAGTTTTGATTAATATAATTATAAACATACAATTAAAAAGGTAGATAAGTTTCGTAGCTCTGTTGGTCGATGTCTTCTCCGTTTCTCTCCAGATCCTATGTTCAAAACCTGATAATTTTTTATTTCTAGTAATTAATTTAAATTAATATATGAAAGAAGATATATGGATTTATGAATAATAATTCATTAGCTTGGTTGGTTGCGCAGCGTGTTCAGATTCCTTAGGTCACGGGATCGATTCCTGCCTGCTTCATTTTTTAGATATGCGACGTTATAAATATATTTATACAATTATATCTATATAAACTAAAAACTTCATTGCCTCGGTTGGTAAGGAAGGCAGCCTTCACGGATGAGGCGTCCTGCGATCGACTCCCAGCAGACTCAATTTTTGAAGATTAAATCCCCACGGTTCTCAAACCGTGGGGTCAATGCTGTGCCAGCGTGGTCACGGGCTTGCCACGCTGTGGCCACCCTATGCCCACAGTTTGGAGAAACTGTGGGTATAGGTAGACCCCCCTATCCTGATGCCTTTCCAGCCCACGGTTCCCAAAACCGTGGGCATAGCCTATACCCACAGTTTTGGGGGCTATCCCCACGGTTTTGAACTGTGGGGATAGGGAAATTTTCCAGTAGTGATTCGGAGTTCTTCATGCGATTCTCATCAACAAGGAAACCAACTTCGGGGTGGTTGAGCTAAAAAAATTATATTCTAAGCACATAATTTGGTCCTACCATACTTTATTCAATCAAATTCAGGAAAATAGATAGGTGAACCCATTCAAGAAAAGCCTCTCTAACATTTTTCAGAAAATTATTCGAAATAACAAGAAGAGATGGCCGGACAAGATCCACGAAACTCTCTGGGACTATCAGATGATTACTCAACATTCTAGCTAGGTGACTCCATATTCCCTAGTGTATGAAAGAGAGGTAGTCTTACCCATTAATATTCAGCTGCCATCACTCTAAATAAATATCTAGGATCAAAAGGAACCAAATAGGATGGTAAATGTTCATTTAGATGAGATGTAAGATCTTGAAGAGTAAATGATCCAAGCCTTGCATAATCTAGAGAGGCACCAAAATAAGGTACAAAGAGAATTAAATAATATGGTTTGCCTATTATCCTTCCTAGAGGGTGACATGGTATTGGCTCTCGGAATTCCAATGATACCTGGAAAGAAGCCACTAAATTAGGAACCAAAGTGGGAAGGGTCTTACATAATTCACAAGATCTATTCCAATGGTGCATAATCTTTAATCACCATGGTTGGAGATCATATTACTCCTCCCACCAACACAATATTTCTCAAATATTAATTCTCATAAAAAGACCTCTAACATCAATTTTTCATGTTGTTAAACTACACACCCATTTTTTTCCTAGCCGCACGATGATAAACCGTCCAGAAACAAATATCTATACCACATGATGTTAAACTATATGGACCAGTTGAATCACATGTCCTTAAAATGAACTGTTATAATCTTATCCAAATGAAGATAAATTATATAGCACCAATGACCAATTTTTATTACGTTAAACTGTGTAACAAACAATTTCTTACTTGCATGATATTAAACTATGTGATAATTATCGTCCTAGTTGCATGAAGAGAAAATTCACAACATCATAATGTTATATCCTAAGAGGAAGTCACCCTAAGAATTGGTCATCTACCATTCCATATTCAAGAACTATGTATGGATTGATTTCTATCAACACATGATACATAATGACGTCTGGATTTTACATCTTGGTCAAGCCAACCTAAAAGTAAAAAACACCCCCTCCCTGTGTACGGGAAAACACGTTGTCGTGAAAAATCAAATTGGTTATAATTTAAAATTTTATTTATAGTATAGGGTAGAACCAAGGTCATCTATCAAGGATATTGGATAAGTTTAGAGTGTGTTTCTTAATAAAAAGTACTAGGGGTAGTTTAGAAAGCAGTTTTAAGAAAATAAATTAATTTAAAGAGTTTAATATTTGATAGATAAAGGTAGTATTTTAATAATTATGAGAGAAGTGTGTCATTTTAAGTTCAACACATATCATGGATAGTTCATTGTTCTGAAATGTTAAAATGGTTTAATGTAATTCTTTGGTTAAGGGTAGTCAAGATCTTGATTCCTCTCTTTCCTCTTAAAACATTGCAAAAAGTACCAAACCTGAAACAAAAATCATGTTTTCAACATTTGGAACTCAATAATAGAGTGAAGGATACCAAAGAATAGTAATATATTATGTACATGTGAGAGAAAGACGATTCTTGTGTTGCCCAATGGGAACAACCCAAGATTCACACTTGAAATTTCATCCCTGTTAGTGTTGAAATGAAAAGTGATTCACTTAATTAAACCCAAGAAATAAATTTAGAGGAGAAGCATGTTAAGATGAAACATAAGTGAGATAATTCAAACCAAAATTAAACAAAAATAACAGAGTATCAAGTGTAGAAAATCCCTCCCAAGTATGCGTATCTCCCTTGAAATGAACACCCATCATTTAGCTTTCCATCGAGAGGAGGAGAGGACTCAGGTGGAACTTGACCTTTATCCTTGACCCCCCTATGAGAATAGGAGCCGCCAAAACTTCTTGGATGAGGAGAGGAATCATTTTGGACTCAAAAATGGTAGATATTTTCTTCTAGTTTAAACTTCCAAATGTGGTTCTCAAGGTTCCAATTTATTGGAAATGTGGAAGGTGCTTTTGGGCACCCTGATTTTGAGAAACCAATTAGCCCATGTTTTTCGATGGCCATAAAGTCTTGTCTCACTTTTTAAAAAACTAAAAATTTGTATCCCCAACTCCTAAATATCTCCATAATTGTTTTTCACCATTTCGACAATCACATATGGCGATATGGATGAAATGGAGAACATGTGTTTTGACTTAGAGTAGATTCGATCCCCTGGATAGATCAGTTTAGATGCACCCCTTAATGGATGAATGAGGCTTGGGTTTCTTAATATGAAATGCATCCCATTGAATTTTGGACCACAAAAAAATATTACCCCATTTCGATTCACAGTTTAGTAGTAATATTATATTGAGTCCACTGGTGTTCTTGGATCCTGCATAGTTTGGCCCATTTTTCTAGAAATTCGTCATGGGCCCTCTAAATCACCTCCACCTACAACGTAACTATCAAAAAAAGAACTATTACCATTTTAACAGTGATAAACACAAAATAATTTAATCAAACATGAAGTGAACATTTTTATAATTTTTAAATTTTTTAATACAAAATTAATTTAGCACATAGGTGTAAGGATAAAAATAAAACAATGAATCATGGTGCGATCACACCCCCACACCTAAAATTTTTGAATCCAGGTCAAAGTCACATTTCCAAATATTATTCATGGATATATTCCAAACTTTATAAATATTTAACATTAAATGAAAATTGTAAATGTGATAGCAATGTGATAAAAGAAAAATCACCCCAAGGAGTTATTCTCACAGATCATATAAAAAGATGTCTCATAAATTATATCAGTATGAAATTGAAGGAGAAGAATGATACCAATTTGAGAAAATAATTTAAAATATAACCCTATCACTAATTATACACATGTTTTTGTGGAAACCAATCCTTGTAATTCTTTCCACTTTATATCCAACAAATATAGGTTAATTAAAATCTTTCTTCTTAAATGATTTGGTCCACCGAATCCGCCCTACATCGATTGCAATCAAATTTCAATACACACTCAATTAAGCATTCCTGGAATTCAAACCTTAATATCCTGAACTAGATATCCCCATATGTTGTACATTACATCACTCCCCTCATTTATTATTGTTTTTTTTCAAGAGTTTCATTGGGAACAAATTTTATAATCATCTCTAAACCTTTCTTTGATCTCCTCATGACACTAAATTTAGTATTTATAACAAGATAAAAAGTTTAAGAAGAGTGGTTTTTAACCTGACCAAGAAACAAACTATATTTTTGTGTTTTCTAGGGAGTACAACAGTTAGATAAAAGGTATACACGCATATGTCAATCCAATAAAGTAATGAAAAACGTCAGATAAGAAACGAATTTATAGAAAAATAATTTTGGAAGGTAGATAAATATTATCGTAAGTTATATTTACCTTCTACTGAGTAAGAAAAAAATCAAAATGCATGGTTGGGTGAAAAAATGTATGAAGATATTTAGTGACACAATTTCCCATAAACTACTCACATAAAGGATACCATTATTCTCAAAGGTTTCAAAATGATAAAACCATTTATATCATCAAAAAACAACCAATTATCAAGAAAAAGTCACACTTAAATGTTATATTCATGCTAAAAACATTCATTCTTTGAATCTTTTTTTTAAAAGTTAAAATAATACGAAGTAAGGAAATACCTCAAGCATGTTTGTTAACTCTCCTTTCTGTCACAGAGTCTAAACGAATTGAAAATGGAAATACCTAGAACCAAAAGTGATTCATCCTTTGAAGAAACATAAAAAATTGACAAAGGCATGAACCAAGATTCAAATGCACTTGGGTCGCACAAGTTCCCCCAAGGTCGTGCAAGTATACTTGCGCGTCGCCCATTGGTCGAGCAGGTGACTTGCACGCCTTCTTTAAAATTCGCCCAGGGTCTTCTCCAGCCTATAAATACCCCCTGTGGGCCCCCCATTTCGAGGAGGAAAAATTCCAAAAAACTCAGATTTGAGCTCCCAGTTCCCTAGTCTCTTCTCAAATCTTCCAAACACTTCTAAGGTAAAATTCTTACCTAGAAAGGAAGATATAAAGAGAGGGAGTAGGTCTAAGTGTTGAAACTCATCAACACTTGCGCGCCTAAGTGGCCACCCCTTAAGGGAAATGACCACACTTGCGCTCCACCTTACCCCTTCAACATAACTTGTGTGCCACCCTTCTGGAAGCCCTTAGGGATAGTATTAAGGGCTTGAGCCAAGTCTCGCCCAAGTATTACCTTAAGGGTTGACCATCGCGCAAGTACCCATGTGTCGTGTAGGTACACCAGCGCGACCAGTACTTACGCGCCCATGTAGTACTTGCGTTCCCTCGTAGGACTTGCGCGCCCACTTATTTTTGAGTGCCCCTCCTGCCTATTTCACCCCTATTATGCCTATCCACCTCTCATCTTCAAGATTAAGCCTTTATAACTCTCTCTAAATCCATTCATGGCATTATTTCCTTGTTGGGTTCCTTATCTGAAAGGAATTTTATGGAACATCTCTTAAAACCTAGTGATTTACATATCTTTATGTCACTAAGGTCAGATATTTCATTCATTTATCCTCATACTTTAAGAAGAGAGAATCCTTAATTTGGGCCTCCTTTTCATGAGTAATCCCTAGTCTTCAAGTTCCCAAATATGGGAATCCTCTTTAGGAGTAAGCCCCAAATTCCAAAGTCCTTTATCCTGGGCCTCCTTTTCAGGAGTAAGACCCAGTCTTCAAATTCCCAAATATAGGCATCCTCCTTAGGAGTATTCCCCAAATTCCAAAGTCCTTTAACCTAGGCCTCCTTCTCAGGAATAAGCCTCAGTCATAATTTCTTCTAACTAGTCTTAATTTACCTTTTGATGTGGCCATCCTTCTGAGGAGTAAAACCCAATCATAAGTCCCCTCCTAATTTGGGAATCTTCCTTAGGAGTAATCCCCAAGTTAGAGTATCCAAATCTCCATAAAGTACATATACCTTTATGGACCTTGTTCCTGGGTTTCTTCCCTGGAGTGAAACCTAATCTTCATCTATTTGGGCAGTCATATATACCTAAGTCCCATATCATTTCTTATGATGGACAATTGTCTGGTTTTACCAATACCTCTTATTTCTCACACTGAGCATGACTCACGTGAGCTTAGTGTGTAAAAGTAATTATGAAATATTTCTTTGAGCCATCAATTATACATAAACTTTATACTTCTTTACTCGAACTACGTGTGTTCTGATTCCTTTTCCAAAACAATGGATACGTAGGTTTCCCATCTGTGGGTACGATCCCAACTCTAAAAAAATCCATGTCCTTATGAATGACAATAAAATTCAAGTGCCCCACTAAGTGGCTTTAAAACCATTATGGTCATCATAATGACCAAGATACTTTTATATAATATATTGAAGGATACCATTGACTAAGAATCTATAAACAAATACAAATAATTCTCTATCAATGAAGAAACTTGAATACATATAAAAGATTCTATGAATATCATACATATTTAATCATTGATTGTCAGATATAAAGAAAAGCTCATTTTATACTTGGTAATGTAAAAAGGATTAACGAACCTAACTTAAATCTATAAAGAGAGTCTCGGAGTAGACAATAATTCCCCTAAAAAAGGTGTGATGAGTCCGACCTCCCATCCTCTCAACCAATGAAAATTCCTATGTCTCATCAGTTCACAACTAATGAGAACCTACCTTTGGAAAGTAATTCCAAATGGATATGAAATCATTAGATGTTTCCAGTTCTATGAACAAACCCGTTAGAAACCTCTTGGAATGTTTGAATTTTAATTCAATGAGATCATCCCCAATTCCAGAGGAAACAAAAAATGGGGAACCCGACGTGAATACATAATCAAGTAAAAGTGATGTTTTACTTATTTGTTAGGCCCCTATTTAAACTGAATGAGAGGGCCAAAAAAATCAATAACATATGTGCTTATCCAAAAGATGTAGTGGCCAGAATTATCTTGATTACGTCTTTTATATCAAACAGACACTCTTTTCCAAGATCTTCTGCGTTACAGAAATGGCTTCTCTTAAGTTCACACCTGTGAATACCTCTACTGTGAATGCCTCTGCTGCTACTCTTGCTGGATCGTCATCCGCTCTGAGGAATAAATCACCTACTCAACATCTTCAACGCTGGGTATCAAATGCACTGGTTAAGGAGTACCGTCAAAACGGTACTATTCCGACTATGGAGGCCACTCAACAAGCCCTCCAAGTCAATAATTCACCCTGTTCATCTGGACAGTGAAAACCAGCAATCAAGAAGTAGGTGATACCAACCACCGTCTTCAACCGTTTTGGGTCATTATCCATAGAACGAAATCACCATTCACTCCCATATTCTGAGGAGGTGAATGAGCAGGTCCTTCAGGTCCTTAATTGAAGGATACATGAGTCGTTCCCGAGGGCTCCCATCAACAATCGCCACCAGACTCGTGCGGTAGTGCACCCTCAACGTGATTAGGGTATCTTCTCCATGAGTTTGGCTCAGGTTCCTTGAACTCGAGCAGGAAAGACGAACCACCAGAGGCAAAATCCGGTCAATAGTGAGAAGGTTATCATCTCTGTCATCTCCGGAGAAGTCCACTAACCTAACTTGGTGGCAAGCAATGAGCGGCCACACACAACTGTCTGTTTTAATCCCGCTATCCAGCAGACTCGTCTGACAGCAGCATGCCAATCCCGTCAAGAAATTACGACATAGTACTGTAGATAAAAACATACACCTATTTATAAATCATCGGCTAGTCAGCAGGCTCGTTTTACTACATGTGATGGAGCCCGCCAACCCAATGTGTTGACAACTGGTAAACATGCACATACTCCTATTTAAACTCATCAATCCTGACAGCAGCCTCATCTGTCAGTATTGAAGGAAGTTCGTCAACCACGTTCGGCAGAGTACAATCACCAGGCACATACACCTACTAGTATTGATCAAGCCTACCAACAGTCTTGTTTGGTAGCATTTGAAGAAGTTAGTTGGAAAGATACGGTGACAAACAGGAGGCACACTCAACTCTCTGCCCCCACACATGAGTACTGTCAGAATTCACTGGCAGGAAACGAAGGTTAGGATTAGGAACACACACCTACTCCAAGCACGGAATGGACGTATATCCCCATTACGGTAGCTGAAGTCACCAAGCATATTTTATCAATGGTGAAAGAGCAGAAGCAAATCCCTGCTCATATTCTTGATGCCTGGCAGGATATTATAACATCTTCAGCAACATCTCAGGGAAAGACACATAAATATATCCCAACCAGTGGAGTGACACATCTAAATTTCACTCCGAAACAGAAACAAACCTCTATTCCAGTCCAATAGGGTTGTGGGGAATACTCCCCCATATCATACGAACAACCAAGTCAGGCACATACACCTGATTTGAGTAGAGATAATCAGCCTAACCTGATCATTTCTCTTAAGCAGGCACATACACCTACCCATAATGACCACTTTCGTCAACAAGTGATTCTTAAAGTGAGTAAAAATGCGTCTAAGAAGAATACCCTCCCACCACAGTCAAGAAATCAAGGGCTAATCTGTAACAAGGCCTTGCTTGATGCTGGAGTTCTTGATGCAATCAGACAATTATCTATTTCAACTCAATATTATACTCTCTTAGTTCCCCATAGTGGGAACATTAATTCCGAAGTTCTACATCAGATACTTTCTCATGAAGGCTTGCTTCATGACAATGCAGTCGATCTCGAAGTTGCATCTTCAGATGAGAGCCACAGGAACCCTCTGTGTGTTTAGAAGACCAAGGAGAAAAATGTTTAATCTTTTGTCGTAACCCACCATGGTGTTCCTCCCCATGATGATGAATTTATCTGTGAAAGTCCTCTATGCAGTAATAATTCACATAGCCTGGAAAATTCTCCAATGGACAATGTAGTGATGATAAATCCCTCTTATCTTGAGGAACTTTAAAATGTGAAGCCAGTCATGTCTGATGCTTTACCACTAAAAGGTGAAACACTTTATCAATCAGAAGATAGGTCGGGGTGTAGGTCATTCTTCGAACCACCCCCGGGTCATTCATCTTCTAGTTTGATCAGTGAATTCTCTACCGATCTTGTTGAATCCGATGAAGCAACAAGGAAGCACCAGCTCTGGTCTAATCAGGTAGAAGAATATTCATTGAATGAAAAGAAGAAGTACTGAATATGAGAAAACAACTGGCGAAAGGTGAAGTGCCAGTCATGTTTTGGCGTTTGGCTGACTCTGAGTATAAAATTCCATAGATGTTGACGGAAGATGGAATTCATGATATTTGTATCAACAAATGGAAAAATCTTTTTCAGTTGAAAAAGAAAATATTAACTTATGATTAATATGAAAATATTGTCAAGATAATAGAAGGGTTACAACGCCAAATTGGCATGGAATCTCTCTCAGTTTCTCGATATCTGAAGGCTGAAAAGCAGTAGAGAGCCCTTCAACGTTCATGCCTTGGTGCACTAAGAATATTGCACCAGTTAATTTCCAATGCCCCACCTGGTATTCATATCAGGGGATGGGGTGTTCATGGAGCACTACATTTCACTGTGCTCTCTAGTCAGCAAAGCCCGCTGAAAATGGTCTCATGCAATGTTATTCCCATGGTCAGGAATATTCAATGGGTTTTGTTTGAAATCAAAAGCTTTCCCAAGAACAGGCTTCAACTAGTTCCTCTCAAAATCAAGCATACAGAGAACAAGTTGTTGAATTACTCCTACATCAAGCAAACAAGAATATTGAACATGCCTCTTGTTTAGAGAATGCACATCACCAAGTGACATAAGTGTCAGAAATCATCCAATGGTATTTTGATCCGGGTGATAAAAGTGGATACAGGTTGATGCATCCACCTAATTTTTAGACTAAAGTCTGCAAGATCAGGAGAGCTTTCAAGAAAGTCTTAGATGTAGCATCTAAAGAGCCACCCCAGCATGCTAGACTGGGGACTATTTTAACTGAACCCTTAGAATCAACAAATAGGATTCGAGGAGTTGAGCAGGAATAGCCCCAGTCCACCAGACTGGGGACTTTTTCAAATCATCAATCTATTCCTTAGAGAAAATCAGTTTTCTCTCGATTAGGGAAGAAGACTCAAGAGGAACAAAGACCCAAATTATCAGGAGATTCCATCCAAATTATGGTTCATCAAGAAGTTCTTGAGGGATCAAATCGACAAAAGGCAATGTCTCATCAGGGACATGGAAGAAGAAAATATCGCAGAAATGTCGATAGAAGGGATGCAATGCATTATGCATCAATTAAGGTCATCAAATACATTGCTGCTAATCCACTAGATGAGGCTCACCCAGAGGGATCAGATGAAGAGGTTCCTGCTCAAGAAGTTGAACGCACAGACACAAATGAAGAAGGTGTGCATATACGAAATCAAAGGATTACCCATAATCTAGGTAATCTTTCAAGTAACCCACTTCCCCCTCTCCAAAATGTTTCCAATAAGGGGAAGGGAAAGAATTAGGTTACATACCCTTCCTCTGGAGAAGGCCAATTGCTCTCACTAGAGAAAATATTTTCACAACAAGAGGAATAAATGAAGGAATTGAGGAGGTTAAATGCATATCAACTTCAAGGTAGTCTTCCTCCAAAGCATACTGGAGTCAGTCATCCAAGGGAATTTGTTGCAGCTACTAAAATGGATCAAGAATATCCTTCTCTACCAGTACACCCTCACAGGTCTAATCCTATAGTTCAAGTGCAACAACAATCGGCAGTGCTACCATCAGCTGCAGTACCAGCCACCACATCTGTCCAAGCTCTAGTCATTGCACCTGTTTAGGTCCAAGATCAACCGGATGTTTCTCAAAAGTTAATAACTACTATTGATTCATTAACAGCTCGGTTGGAAGCTATGGATGGAAAGCGTGCTCAAATTATACCAGAAAAGAGAGGTTACCCTGAATGGGTTGATGCAATTCCTCCCCCATCAAATTTTTCAAGTACCACATTCCCAATAATTAATGGTTCGGGAGACCCAGAGCAACACATAACACATTTTGTTTCTCATTGTGATCCTATGATGGGAACCCCTCAGCAATAGGAACCAGTTAATCTCAGGTGTTTTGTACAGTCATTATAAGGACCTGTTTTTTTCAGGTACACAAGCTTGCAATCCTAGTCAATTGCTGGATGGGAGGATCTCTGCCAAAGATTCCTTCTTCAATTCAGCTCAACGTTTCCAAATACTACCGTTTTTTATCTTACAAACTGTAAGAAAATGGAGAATGAAAGGGTTTCAGATTTCATTGCTCGCTGGAAGGGATTAACATATTCCCTAAGCTTAGCACTCCCTAAAGATGAATTGTTGCCAATATGTGTTGAAAATTTACGTGATGAGTTGCGCACACCGTTGATCCCTGTGAAATACAGATGAGGGTTTCGAGACCTTACTTCAAACACTCAATAGATTGATGATTTTCTTATGAAGACTAAGGATAAAGCTCGTGTAATTCCATCAGATCCAGTAAAGAGAATGGGTAAATCATAGACTGCTACAGTTATTCTTAAACAAGCACTTGTACCTGCTTCTACTTTAAAACCTTCATCTTCTCAAAGGGATCCACCTCCTGAGCACCAACAATAGTGGCCATTTCATCAAGATGATCAAAGAGATCAAAGATGAAAACAATTTGAGGATTTGAAGAGCAAAGTTTACTCTTTCCAAAATGAAAAAGTTCCTTGTTATTTCATTTCGGCTCTAGAAAATAATTTGGTTCAATTTCCAAGGCCCAAGAGGTAGAAAAAGGAAGGAGATGAAGACCGTCCCAATTATTTCCCATTTCATAAAATGTTGGGGAATCCCATTCAGGAGTGTTTTGTCTTCAAGGACCTCCAGCAAAAAATGGTTGACTTGGGACAAGTCAAACTGAAAGTTTCTTCAGCTCAGGTAGCATGTGTTACTGCTACAAATCCAGAGGAAGAAGGCAAGTGGGAAGAAGTCAAGAACAAAAATGCACAAAAATATAATGACTGGATGATCAGAAAAACAATCAACCTAACTCATGCCATTCTGAGAATGCAATTGACAAAACCAATTGTGTCTTCTTCCATGAATTCCAAATAAAAACCCTCTTCATCAGAGGGAAAATCCTCAAAAGGGTGGAATAATTCAAAGAAAGAGGAATAATCACAAGAAGATGAAATTGGGTCAAAGCCCAAGTTGTCTTTGACTCTGGCAAGTTTTATGCCATCTACTTCGAAGCCACAGGCACTGCCCCATCAAACAGCACAACCTAAATTGTCTTGTTAGGCAGAGTCTTCAAGGGATGAAGAGTTAATATTCGGTTATGTTAATATGATTCAATTAACAGATCCTTATGCCAATCACAGTTTCGAACTCGATGAACCTGGGTTCCCTGTATCAAACAGAGGAATCAGAGGAAGTTCCAGAGGATCAGGGTATAGGGGAAGACGTGGATATTTAAGAGGCCACTATTCCAATTCTACCCCTTCTAGAATAGTGTATGCAGTAGGAACTCAGGGCAGGGCCCTTCAACGAGCTCAAAAAGAACAAGCAACTTCTTCTACACAAGGAAGATTCAGTCCTGGCACAGTTATTTTGGAAATCGGTTGGAGGTTCCACCTTCTTCCTCTCAGCAGGTAAATGGACCTAATCGTTCTAATATTCCAAATCCTGGAGTATTACCAACTCCTATCCCGGTACAATATGCATCAACTTCCAAAGAATCAACTTCTAAGGCACCTGAGAAACCACATGTTCATGTTTGGAAATGTAGACCTTTGGATAAAAAGTATGATTTATTGAAACACTTGGCCCAAATACCAGCCAATTTATCAATTCAGGATGCTTTGAATTTATCAAAGGATCTTCGGGAGGCACTCATCGAGGATTTGTCGAGTCCTCGGGAGTATGAAACTGAAATTGCTGCAGCTGAAGTCTACCATGTAGAGAATAATCTTGCAGAAGGTCATGCAGTGAAATCTTTTACTAATGAAGATGATGTCGTGCATGGACATATTAGACCATTTTACTTATCTGGAATGGTCAATGGTGTAGATGTCCGAAGAGTTTTCATTGATAATGTTTCAGGAGTCAACCTCATCCTCATTCGTACACTTCATCAATTGGGCCTCCCAGAATCTGATTTATCTCCTTCTACTTTGATGTTACAAGGATATGATAAAAATGAACAAGAACCACTGAGTGGGATTACACTCAGAACTCAATTTGTAGATCTTGTATCCAATTCAGATTTCATGGTTGTTGATCAAGACTCGGCCTTTAACATCTTTCTTGGAAGACCCTAGATACATCAACATGCGGTTATCCCTTCATCATACCATCAATGTCTCAAGTATTGTTTCGATGGTCAAATTAAGACATTGTATGGTGATAAGGCCCCATTCAAGACATGTGAATCTCAATACATTGAGGCATAATTCTATCACATGAAGGGAAATGAGAAATCCACAACAAGGGAGGTTACCAAAGTTAATGCTCCATATGGTTTGGAAAAGATTCCAGTAAACCCATTAGCACATGTGAGTACATATTATGTATTACCTATCAGTCAAATTGATAGGATAGAACCAAATCAAAATAATCTTATGGAAAACTCTATAATGTCAATTATGGAAAACAAGCCAGAAAGTATGGGAGAAATTGGTGATTCACCAAACAATGATGAAAGATCAAATGAGGATGTCTTCATTTTATCTGCTGAAATCCAACAAGTCTATACTTTGCCAACTAGGCCAGACGAAGTTATAGAAATGTTAGAGGTGAAGTATGATGTTGATTCTCAATCTATCATCTCCTCTTTATTACCCAAGGAAGACCTTTCATCATCAATTGGGTCAGAAATGGAAGCTTCTTTTTCAAGATGTTCAAATTTTAACATCTCTTCTGATCATGGAAATTCTATTTCACCATATACTATGCAAGTAGAAACAGAAGAAATACCACATGTTGAAGAAGAAGAGGAAGATCTCAGGGATGATCCTCTATCATTTGAAGAGGGTATCTCTACCACTGTAGATGAACTCAGAGAAATAAATCTGGGTACAAAAGAAGATCCATGCCCCACTTTAATTAGTGAGACCATGACTCTTGAAGAGCAAGATATGTATATTTCTGTCTAAAAGAAAAATCTAGATATATTTGCTTGGAATAATATAGAGATGCCATGGCTTGATCCTGATGTTTCCACTCATCATTTGGGTTTTCCAGAAGAACATCGAGGATTCAAACAAGCTGCTAGAAGAACACACCCAACCTATTCTTCCAAATTTGAAGATTAAGTGGATAAGCTTATCAAAGATAACTTCTTCAGAGAAGTTAAATATCCCAAATGGTTGAATAATATTGTCCCAGTGAAAAAGAAGAATGGGAAAATTAGAGTTTGCATGGATTTCAGAGATCTTAATTGGCATTGTCCTAAATATGATTTTCCAGTACTGATTACAGAACTCTTAATTGATGCAACAGCTGGCTATGAAGCACTTTCCTTCATGGATGGATATTCTAGATATAATCAAATATGAATGGCTTTAGAAGATGAGGAATCTACATCTTTCAGATCCCCTTAGGGTGTGTTTATCTATCGGTTAATGCCCTTTGGCCTGAAGAGTGCAGTCACAACATATCAGCATGCCATCCATCGAATCTTCAAATCCATTTTAGGGAAGTTTGTTGAATGTTATGTGGAAGATTCAGTGGTTAAATCCAAACAAAGTTCTAATCACTTGGATTATTTGGAAATCAAATTCCACAAACTTCAACAACATAATTTGAAGATGAACCCCTTAAAATGTGCTTTTGGGGTAACCTAAGGAAAATTTCTCAACTTTTTTGTACGCCATTGTGGTATCGAAGTCGATCCTGAGAAGACAAAGTCAATATTTGGTATGTCACCTCCTTGGAATTTAAATGAATTGAGAGGACTTCAGTGAAACTTAGCCTATATTCCGCGTTTCATCGGCAATTTGATAGGCAAAAGTTTTCCCTTCACCAAATTGATGAAGAAGGGAGTCACTTACAAGTGGACTGAAGAATGTCAAGAAGCATTCGATATTATCAAGAAGTATCTCTTGAGTCTACTGGTGTTAATGCCACCTGTTTAAGGAAGACCACTTATCCTCTATGTGATAGATTTAGAGCGATCATTGGGTGCCTTTCTTGCTCAGAAGAATGATGCTGGGAATGAAAACAACCTCTACTTTCTCAGTTGGACTATGATTGAAGCAGAAACCCGATATTCAAATATTGAGAAGTGCTATCTAGCATTAATCTTTGCGATTTAGAAGTTGAGACAGTACCTGCAGTATCACGAGGTCCAATTGGTATCTCGCAATAACTCGCTCAAATTCATCCTTAGTTGTCCAATTCTTACAGGACGTCTAGCGAGGTGGGCAGTTATTTTGCAGCAATTTGATATTCAGTATGTGTCTCAAAAGGCAAAAAAGGGCCAAGCTCTGGCTGATTTCCTTGCTGAACATCCTTCAGTAGAAGATACATCTTTAGATACTGAACTTCCTGATGAGGAAGTATTCTTTATTCAAGATAGTCTTCAAACATGGGAAATGTACTTTAATAGTGCTTCTAGAAGTCCAACAGAGAGGAAAATGGAAAATCCAAAATTCAAAAAAGTTGGGTTAGGAATTGTACTCATTTCCTCAGAAAAGGCAGTTCTACCTTATTCCTTCTCATTGTTGGGAGGTGGTACAAATAATGAAGAATAATACCAAGCTCTTATCGCAGGATTGGAATTGGCGCCTCAAGCACAAGCGAGTCACTTAAAGGTGAAAATTGATTCAGACCTGGTAATCAAACAAGTCAATGGGGATTATGTAATCAGAAAATAAGAACTAATACCTTTGTATGATTACGTTAGAGATTTAATGGCGGAATTTCCTTCAGAACTGACATTTTCTTATGTCCCGAGATCACAAAATGCCCAAGCTGATGCACTGGCTAATATAGCCATAGCTCTAGAAGAACCAAATCGGGATGGGACAAGCATCATTATTGCCCACCGTCATACAATTTCACCTTATGTTCAATCCAGAACAGAGGAAATCAATGAAATTAGTCCCATTCCTGAACCATAGGGTCATACTACAGGTTGGATGATACCTATCAGGGAATACCCTCAAAATGGAACACTACCACCTGATAGAGCCGGGAGAGAACAAGTCCAGCGGTGTGTGGTCAATTTCACTCTTTATGATAGTCCAGATCACTTAGAGAAAGTTATCTACAAAAGAGGTTTTGATGGAGTTCTCTTTAGATACATTGATGGTGAAGAGACAATGGCTGTCATGAAAGAAGTGCATGTAGAAGTCTGTGGTGCCCATCAGTCTGGACATAGACTATCTGATCAAATTCGAAGGCTTGGATACTTTTGGCCTTCAATGATACAAGATTGTGTTGATTTCACAAAGAAGTGTCATTCTTTCCAAGTACATGCCAACTTCATTCATCAACCCCTAGAGTTTCTTCATACAGCTAAATACTCGTGGCCATTTGTCACATGGGGAATGGATGTAGTGGGACCTTATCCTTCGACTACAACCAAGCAGTTGAAGTATATTCTTACTGATATTGACTTCTTTTCCAAATGGGAAAAGGCAATACCACTCAAAGAAGTCAGTTCTAAATGCATTGTTAGCTTCATCAAGTCTAACATCATTACCAGATTTGGTGTCCCTCATACCATATTGACAGATAATGGCACCAACTTCTGTTCATCTGAGGTGAGGAAGTTGTATCAAGAATACAACATCAAATACAATCATTCATCTTGGTATCATGCAGTGGCTAATGGCCATATAGAAGATTTAAACAAGACTCTTTCAAACATACTGTAAAAGATGGTGGATAAAGATAAGAAATCATGGCCTTATAAACGTTTTCATGCTTTATGGGATTATCAAACCACCACCCGCACTGCAACGCGGTCAACTCCATATTCATTGGTATATGGAACAGAAGCAGTATTTCCCATTGAGTTAAATTACCCTCACTTAGAGTAGCCATTTGTGATCAATCATCTATAGATGAACAATCTCAAAAGCAATTGGATGAATTGGAATGATTAGTTGAGAAAATATTGTGCACCTTGCACCACTTGAAAGTCTATCAGAATCGAATATCACAAGCTTTCAATAAGAAAGTTCGTCTTAGTTCATTCGTTCAGAGAGAATTGGTATTATTTCTCAGAACTCCAATGATACCAGGAAAGAAACCTCCCAAGCATGAGTCAAAATGGGAAGGACCTTATTCAATACATAAGGTATACTCCAATGGAGATTATTCTTTAATCTCAATGGATAGAGAATTCATCACTACTCCAACCAATGATAGATTTCTGAAGAAGTATTTTGTGTAACACAAATACTTTATCATCCAGCAAGATGTTAAACTACATCATCATCCACGGTCCATGCATGTGACCTTAAACTATTTTCATCCCTTTCGTTCAGCAAGACGTTAAACTGCATCATCATCCACGGTCCATGCATATGACATTAAACTATTTTCACCCCTTTCATCCAGCAAGACGTTAAACTGAAACATCCACGGTCCATGCATATGACCTTAAACTATTTACATCCATATCGTCCAGCAAGGCGTTAAACTGTATTTTCCCCATCGTCTAAGCTACAGGACGCTAAACTGTACAACACCCTTATTGTACAACATGACGTTAAACTGTGTCCCTATATTTTTCAAACATGACGTTAAACTGTGTCCCTATATTTTTCCAACATGACGTTAAAATTTGTCCCTATATTTGTCCTGCATGACGTTAAACTGTTCTGATCATTCATCCTACATGACATAAAACTGAAAAAAAGTCCCTAATACATCCAACATGAAGTTAAACTGTGTCCTCTTTTGTCCTTACTGCATGACATTAAACTGCACAGTCCCCCTTTCATCCAACATGACGTTAAACTGTATTGTCCCTGCTACATGACACTAAACTGTGCAGCACCAATAGTCCTCACTGCAAGACTTTAAACTGCATAGTCTCTTCATATGTCCTACATGACATTAAACTATGCATCGTTTAGGTTGTTGCTACCTCTTGTTTCTCACACCTAGTATGACTCACGTGAGTTTAGAGTAAACTTCAACCATAACACCCTCTCTGGGCTACTAACCATGCGTAAGTCCCAACACCATTTTTTTATTAAGTCGTTGTCCCCAAGAACAACTTGATCAATAATTCATTATTTAATAGAACTACGCGGACTTTTATCCTTTCCTTCTAGTCTGGGTACGCAGGCAATCTCCTGAGGTTCAAGCCCAAAACCAATCTCTTCACACTGGTTCACCTTTTTCCTTGCTACATGACATTAAACTGTACAACACTTTGGTCCTGTATGACAATAAACTACATCATTCTTTGATACCCTCACCTGAGAGGGAATCATTATTTACATTGATCTCCAATCATGTTATATTTTAAAGACTACATGCATACATGGAAATGCCTGAACCTTTTATCTTGGTTCAAACCATCTTTGCACTAAAATACACCTTTTAATCTTCACTTGTACAAACCAAATATGTACAGAGGGTATTTCAAGAACTACGTGCGGCTTGATTCCCATACTTATGGGATACGTAGAAACATTCGAGTGTCCCTCGAATCCATCCCCAAGTCTTTGGGCCTAACCCGAAATTCCATTTTCAGTCCCCTGGCTGAAAAGTCCCTATGAAAACACACACTATGTATTAATTATTATGGTCCGAGATTTATGAACCTAAACTAAGATCTCCTATTCTTTCGTCTCACATGACGTTAAATAGTATTTCAAGAACTATGTATGGCTTGATTCCCATACTTATGGGATACTTAGTGAAGTCCAGTATCTCAATTCAGGACCCAGCCACAACATGATTTTGGTTAGCATTGGTCAGTGTATATCTACAAGCATTGAACAAATGCCCATTTTTATGTGTCATACTTCTAACCTTAAATACTTCCAGATCTTCATAATCCTTTCCTTGAGTTCTGGTCACAAAACGTCCAATTTCTGAGAGTTTTTTTTCCTGACTATGCAGCACGTGCCCTTAGGTGGCCTTCCATAAATAGTCTACATAACAGACTTGTCAACCAAAAGATATTATCATTTGACTATGCAACCAATGCCATTAGGTGGCCCTGCATAATTCAACCCCCTAACGGGTTTTTCAAATAATGGAAACATCATTCTTGAGAATAAAACCTCTTTTATCCTTATTGGTCTTATCAAAAATATGTAAGGATCTGCAAACAATAGCCATCCTTAGAATATTTTTCCAATGTTCTTTCATGATCTGAAAGTATTCAAGTCTATGGTTTATATTTCTCTTCCCTAAGTTTGTGTCAGAACTTTGTAGGAGTGACATTCATCCAGTTCTTAGACGATCTTGCTTGGAAATATCTTCTCCATATTCAAGTACCTCTCTCCATACAACAAACTCTATGCTTTGGAAAATTTGAATCTCCATAAACTTCCACTGACTTTTTAACACTAGAAAAGTAAATTTCTGAGAGTTCTTTTTCCTAACTATGCAGTACTTTCCCTTAGGCGGCCTTGCATAAACAGTCTACATAACAGAATTTTTAACCAAAAGATACTATTATTTGACTATGCAGCCAATGCCCTTAGGCAACCCTGCATAAATCAACCCCCTAACGAGTTTGTTAAATAATGGTAACTTTATTATTGGGAACTACTTATTATAATGCCTTTTAGCCCTTTTTCGTATCATTCCTTGGATTTAAATTTTTTAAGGCATATTTTACATGTTTTCCTTCATACTTGAGTGTGTTAATATGTTTTTAGATAAGTTTTCAAGGAATTGAGTCAATTTTAATTCCTTCGGTCAAAGCTATTTTGACCTTAAACATTAGTCTTTTTATGTCCGATGTGCATGAATTTAAACTGCCCACAAAAGACAAGGGAACTCTGAATAAAAGTCAAGTCCCAGCTCAGTAAACATACATTTTCATATGATTTAGGTAATATTGAGAAATTAAAAGATTAAAAGTTTGTAGGGTTATTTATAATAATCCTATCAAAAATCAAACTATGTTTACTAGGCCCATTGGCTTAGGTAAAAATTTAAAGCGGATAGCAGGAAATGTGTGCACAAATGATTGAAAATGAAAGTGTTTTTCCATTTGATGCACAATAATTAGAAAGACATACACAGACTATAGTCTCTTCTATTTTAGAACAATTAAAAAAGGTTGTCAAAATAAATCTTCACTTGATATACAGCGTCCCGAGCTTCATCAGCAGCCACTTGAAGATCATGCACTCGACCAACTTCACTCTTTTCAGCTTGATGGAGTGCTTTCTTGGCATCTGCAATGGATTTCATACCATTCATTTGATCTCCTTCCAGTGAATTGTTTAGTTGGTCAAGTTCCCCACTAACAACATCTAACTATTGCTGAAGGCATCTGCTGGACGACTTTATCTTTGATCTTATACTTCATCTCCTTCATCTTGGTAGCATAATCAGCCTCATCTCAGGATACCACAGCCTCAAATTCGCTGATATTGGTTAATAACTTCACCCTAGTCAAATCTTGACGGCACTTTTTCTCTTGATCCCTCCTTAAGATGACTTGTTTCACTGCGGTATGGATCTCTTGATATCCAAAACCGCCAAGTCCCAGCATGACAAATAGGGATGACAGTTGCGGGATCTTCGAAGAAATCTCTTCTAAAGGCACTTCAGATATGATATTCCTTATGTTCTGCCATGTATTGAATCATGAAAATTGGAGTGAATTTTTTTACTTCCAGGTCCAACTCAACATCACTATCGCAGGGGGAAATATAATCTGGGATTAATGCACTTAGGGAAGTGTCGTGTTCTGCTCCTTCCCCCCTGACCCGTGTTTCTTCACTTTCTATTCCCGTTGGGGCGGAGGCTGAGGCATCACCTCCAGATCTAGCCCCTGAAATTGATGACCCTTCATAATCAATTAAAAACATTGGTTAGTTTTAAAGGATAACAAAAATTGAATGAACTATCTTGAAAATTAAGTACAGTCACGAAAAATTGTTATCCCTTACCCAACGGTAGATCAGTAACTTGAGAAGGCTCCTCCATGTCTTTCCTAGCTTCAATAGGATTTTCAGGGTGAGTTTCAAGAAGCTCAACGGGGTTTAGCTCCACTTGAGCTAATGTCTCTGCAATAGTAGGGTTTTCTGTACCCCCTTCAGGCATTGGCATCTCAACAGATTGCTCAAATAGAATAGTATATTTCAACTAATCACGATTAGAGATGTAATAAGAAGTTATTTTTAATAGGACGAAGGATAACACTCACGTCCATAATCTTCTAAATTACATGGTAATTTAATGTGATCTAAAAAATATTCAAAATATGTGCCAAGTTCCATCATTTCATCCAATGTAATCTCATAATCCTGGTCAATCTCACCAGTGGGAGCATTTGATATGTCTTCATGGCGACCTTCATTCTGCGGCCTTTGACCATGGACAACTTCTTCAGATAAAGTAGCGACGTCAGCTGTAATGGCTGCCAAAAGCTATAGTGTAGGGGTTGAACCTAAAGTGTCACAGAATGGAAGTTAGTTGATGTTTCATTCAACATTTTATAAAGAATTGTTAACTTACCAGAAGTAGGTTCTTCTCTCCTTGCAACAACAGCAGGAAGGATACTGGGAACAGACATTGGCTCTTCTCCAGGAGTAGCCAAGTCAGCCTGAACTTGTAATTGTTCACCAGTACCCTTCGTGGTCCTTATAGGAGGGTCAGTCCTCTCCCTTAGAGGAGAAATTGAATAAGCCCCTGCAATCCCAAGAAGTATGAGCAACATTTTCATGGGTTAAGACTCATGATTATCCGAAGGACTTACCACTATTGATGAAGCATTTATCTATGGACTTCCTCCTTCAAAGATTTTACTTCTTTGGATTTTTGGGAGTGTCGGAAGTCTCCTTTATAGGTACATGAATTAGATAATTTAAATCCATATACAACTCCTTATCCATGGCTTACTGGCTAGTAGATATCCCTCCTGACTCACGAGGAGATTCAGCAGCAGCCTCGATGGAATTACCACCAGGGCTATACTGTGGTGAAGGAACCTCATCAGTTTCTTTCTTTGCAAGCTGCAGGATGAAGAGAATAATTTCCTTGAGTAAAAAAGATTTTATTGGAATCAAGTTACAAATAAAATAAGGAAAGATACTTACATCTTCAGGATCCACGTAGTCATGCCACTCCTTATCTCCGGAACCACCAGTCCCCTCAGTGGTGCCACAATCTATCATTTTATTCACCTGCTTTGTGATAGGAATGGAATCATCGGTGGCATATATGAGCATTTCCAGCTCTCTAATGTATGTCCGCACTTCATCGGGGTTATCCTTGTAACAGATATCTATAGTAGCTAGAAGATTCCCTATTCCAGGGAGGTTTAGCCCCTCTCAAAAATCCAGCCAGGCAGTTTCAGCACCGCAGTATAAACTTCGCCATGTCTGGACAGCCTCTGGTCATAGATATTCAATATGTGTTCCAAAAGGCTGTGAGTAAGGTCCTACAAACTTAGACTTCAGCTTCTTCCCAGCTCCTGCAGCTAAAGATAGAGAATAAGAAAATAAGACTTTTTTCTCTATAAAGTAACGGTGATTAAATAGCCACAATGAAGTAACTCACTAGGAGTTGATGGAGTGGGTCTTTTGATTCTGACAGGAGTATTATATCAGGCACGAGGCTACTTTTCCACTTGTTTTGCCTCATCATCCTCATCTTGGGAATCCGGTGAGTCAGTCCTAGACGAGGAATTTGGAGAATCGTCTTCAGGTGGGGAAGCGTCACCTTCCTGAGGAAGGGTTTCTTTCTCTACAGTTCTCTTCCTTTTCCCCACGTGATAAATTGGTTGATTCAGAACCCCTCTAGGGTATGACGCTATCCAGTTCTCGGCATACCATGTGGTCAAGTTATTTTCCACTTTATCGACTAGTAGATCAAACACTGCCCCAGTCTTCTCCCTAGATGTCAGCAACCATAGTTGCTGGGCAACCATCAGATGTTTCTCTAACTTGACATGCACAGGGGGAGAAACATCAGTCTGCTGCAAACACTTGAATTGGCGTGAAAATCTATATGGAGCATAGGCCTCACATATTATCTCTCTGTCAATCCTGGTGACCAGCACACCATCTCTGCAGGCCAGCATGTGTGCCCTTAATTCCGGACTGGTTGTTCCATTATCAACAAACCGCCCGGTTGGTGGATTTCCATAAGGAAAGAAATTAAATTCCTTATACATTCTCGGCCTCAATTTCATGTCATAATATTTGAGATCTAGTGGAGCAATTCCATAGAATGCCTGCACTAATGGCCTGAAAAAACTTCCCGGAATCTGTACTCCATTTTTTACATTATACGTCATGAAGTGAGTGGCGATCCATCCCCACAAAACTTGGAATGATCCCACTATTCTCAAAGGAGACTTACCCATAAAGACATTGAGTAAGCTCCTGTGAATCTTTGCTAAAATGGGGGTATCCAACCCAACCATTTTCCCCTCATCCAATTTAGCTGCGATAATAAAGGTCTCCGGCCTAACGCCTCCCTTCGAGTCCCTAACTGGTAGAAGATAAACACTAAGCCACAAGGCCAAGAAGCCCGCTAGATGAGTCTTCTTTGGGATTATTTGATTCACTTCGCATCCCCACTTCTCAAATTATCCTACTTTTAGGGTCGGCCAGAATGTGCCAGGAGCACCTCTCTTCTCTGTTTTGGGGAAGGTAGTAGGATGAGTGGGCCTCTTCTTCTTGGATCCCTTCTCCTTTGATCCCTTATCTTTCGGCTCCTTCTCCTACTTCTCGATAAGAAACATATTCATCCACTCCTATGGATGAATATACTTTCTAGAATGAGTTAAGGAGGTCTCTAAACTCTTGATCTTATGGAAGATTTTCAATAATTCCCTAGCTAAAACTAGATTCTTCTCTGAATCATTCCAAGTCACCTTGGGAGGGATGAATTCATCATACATATCACCCAAAATTGGAGCCCCTGAGATCTTGTGGACATCCCATGGACTGATGCCTAATTCTCCATGAGTCAGATAGAAAGAATTTGTTTCTGGGCTTCAATGGCTGAGTATCTCCGGCACGAAGTTATCATGCCTGTAAACATATGTTTTCCCAGCCCGGATGACTTCATATATCGCAACTCCTTTCAAATCAACGACAAACTCTGCACAGGTTTATTGTACCCAGTATGCCCACATCCAAGTTGGTTTCACACCTCCTCCAGGACGGAAGTCCCAGCTCTTCTTCTAGCCTTTGGATTGATCCATTTGAGAATTTCAGAAGATTGAAGGATAAAAATGTGGATGCAGCTCGGGCTTGTGAGGTTTCAGATCCAGCGTACAAGGGCTATGATACATCATATGAAGCTTCTCCACTGTTCCAGCATTTATAAATGATCCTCCACATGAGATATTTGCTGAAGAAAAATTGATATAATTCTAAAACCAAGAAATTGGGAGATAGTTCTTTGCCTTTGTAATGGTAACTTCTCGAAGATGATCATAGCCATAGAAAGGCAGATAGATGCTTTGTGGGAAATCAAGATGATACTTATTCAGGAACTTGGCCAAATCCGGGAGAGTGTTGTCGCAGACGATATAGTAATCATGGCCAATGATGCTTATCATATCATCAATTCGCTTGCTAGCAAGTTCATCAACCGTTCCAATTCTCTTGGGAGCCATTGAATCTGCACAAAACTTGAATAAATTAACTATTAAATGGGTTGGTTTTTCATAAAATTTGTGAAGAAATTTGAAAAAATGGCTAAGGCATTAAGTCGTGAAAGTCTAATTTTGGCACGCAAGTATGGATGTGTCGCACAAGTATGGATGTGTCGCGCAAGTAAGGATGTGTCACACAAGTTTTTGGCATGCAAGTATCACCACGCAAGTCCAAATACCTTGACAGCAGCGAGACAGTGAAGAAATAGCGGAAAACAGAGCAACTTGCACGGCAAAGACAACTTGTGCGGCGAGCGCTCGAAATTCTGAAATTCGGTGCTTTGCATGAGAAATCACCGCATATATATAGGCCAAGACATACCCTTGCGCGCGGACGCCTGCGCAGCTCAAACACTTGCGCGCTGCAATTTTCGCGCTCAACAGAACTTGCACGCCAAATGTTCCTTGATTTTATTCTTTTCCTCAGAGTCACATCCTTATTTTTTCAGATCCAACTCTGAGGGGGGACTTTTGTTGATGCTCCTTTCCGTCACAGAGTCTAAACGAATTGAAAAGGGAAATACCTTGAACCCAAAGTGATTCATCCTTTAAAGAAACATCAAAAATTGACAAAGGCATGAACCAAGATTCAAATGCACTTGGGTCGTGCAAGTTACACCTAGGTCGCACAAGTATACTTGTGCACCGCCCATTGGCCGCACAGGTGACTTGCGCGCCTTCTTTAAAATTCACACAAGTTATTCTCCAGCCAATAAATACCCCCTGTGGGCCCCCCATTTCGGGGAGGAAAAATTCCAAAAAACTCCGATTTGAGCTCCCAGTGCCCTAGTCTCTTCTCAAAGCTTCAGAACACTTCTAATGTAAAATTACTACCTAGAACGGAAGATCTAAAGAGAGGGAGTAAGGCCTAAGTGTTGAAACTCATCAACACTTGCACGCCTAAGTGGCCAGCCTTGAAGGGAAATGACCAAACATGCGCGCCGCCTTACCCTTTCAACATAACTTAAGCCCACCCTTATGGAAGCCCTTAGGGATAATATTAAGGGCTTGAGCCAAGTCTCACCCAATTATTACCTTAAGGGTTGACCGTCCCGCAAGTACCCATGTGTCGTGCAGGTACACCTGCACGACTAGTAATTGCGCACCCATGCAATACTTGGGCACCCTCACAGGACTTGCGCGCCCACTTATTTTTGAGTGCCCCTCCTGCCTATTTCACCTCTCTTATGCCTATCCACCTCTCCTCTTCAAGATTAAGCCTTCAGAACTCTATCCAAAACCATTCATGGCATGATTGCCTTGTTGGCTTCCTTATCTGAAAGGAATTCTGTGGAACATATCTTAAAACCTAGTGATTTACATATCTTTATGTCACTAAGGTTAGAGATTTCATTCATTTAACCTCATTATTTAAGATGATAGATTCCTTAATTTGGGCCTCCTTTACAGGAGTAAGCCCCAGTCTTCAAGTTCCCAAATATGGGCATCCTCCTTAGGAGTAAGCCCCAAATTCCAAAGTCCTTTAACCTGGGCCTCATTTTCATGAGTAAGCACCAGTCTTCAAATTCCCAAATATTGGCATCCTCCTTAGGAGTAAGCCCCAAATTCCAAAGTCCTTTAACCTAGGCCTCCTTCTTAGGAATAAGCCCCAGTCATAATTTCTTCTAACCAGTCTTAATTTACCTTTTGATTTGGGATTCCTTCTCAGGAGTAAAACCCAATCACAAGTCCCCTTATAATTTGGGCATCTTCCTCAAGAGTAATCCCCATGTTAGAGTATCCAAATATCCATAAAGTATATATACCTTTATGGACATTGTTCCTGGGTTTCTTCCATGGAGTGAAACATAATATTCATCTATTTGGGAAGTCATATATACCTAAGTCCCATATCATTTCTTATGGTTGCAAAATTGTCTAGTTTTACCAATACCTCTTGTTTCTCACACCGAGCATGACTCACGTGAGCTTAGAGTGTAAAAGTAATTATGAAATCTTTCTTTGAGCCATAAATCATAAATAAACTTCATACTTCTTTACTCGAACTACGTGGGTTCTGATTCCTTTTCCAAAACAAAGGATATATAGGTAGCCCATCTGTGGGTATGATCCCAACTCTGAAATAATCCATGTCCTTCTGAATGAAAATAAACTTTAAGTGCCCCACTGAGTGGCTTTCAAACTAGTATGGTCATCATAATGACCAAGAGACTTTTATATAATATATTGAAGGATATCATTGACTAAGAGTCTCTAAACAAATACAGATGATTCTCTATCATTGAAAAACCTCGAATACATATAAAAGATTCTCTAAATCTCATATATATTTAATCATTGATTGTCAGATCTAAAGAAAAGCTCATTTTATACTTGGTAATGTAATAAGGATTCATGAACATAACTTAAATCTATAAAGAGAGTCCCAGAGTAGACAATAATTCCCCTAAAAAATGTGTGATGAGTCCGACCTCCCATCCTCTTAACCAATGAAAATTCCTATGTCTCATCAGTTCACAACTAATGAGCACCTACCTTTGGAAGGTAGGTCCAAATGGATATGGAATCATTGGATGTTTCCGGTTCTACGAACAAACCCGTTATAAACCACTTGGAATGTTTGAATCTTAAATCAATGAGATCATCCCCGATTCTATAGGAAACAATTTTCACTAATTTCCATGAAAAAATTGGCATCCTTTTCCATTATAAAGTGGGAATAAAAAAATGAATATTCCGAAACAAATGTGTGGGGAAACGAGGGAGGAATGTAAAAATAATATTCAGAAATATAAAAATATAAGAAATAAGAAAGAAAATTAAAATCCTAATGAACTCAAAAAGTTAGTAAAGTGTAAAAATACTATCAATCAAGATAAAAAGTGATGAAATAATAAATACAATGAAAATTACTAACTAACTTAGGAATATACCCACCCCCCCACACCTAGAGCATGAAATGTACTCACTGTAATAAAAGAGAATGTTGGAAGGAAGGATAAAACTTGGTGAGTGATATTGGTATGATGCTTCTTGAAATTGGAGTTCCTTCATTAAGGACTCCAGAAGGGCTTCCTAAAAGTGATTAAGATACTTCCCATTGATAGTGAATGTTTTCTTAATTTCGTTATTTTTTACCTGAACAACACCAAATGGATAACATTAGTAACAATTTAAAGGCTAAACCAGCGGGAACGAAGCATACCTAGATGAAACTTCAGCCTTGAATTATAATGGAGGATATTATTCCCAATGTGGAATTTATGATTAAGGATGAGATAGTTGTGTTAAGCCTTGGTTCGCTCCGTGTAGATCTAGGAGTTCTCAAAATAATCTCTACACATTTCCTCCATCTCTTGAATTCGAAGATTTCTTTGAGTACCTGCACCAAAAAGATTATAATTTTATTTTTTAGTGTCCTAGTAGGCCCATTGATCTATCTCAACAGGGAGATGAAAAATCTTTCCAAACACAAGCCTATAATGTGAAATTAAAATGGGAGTTTCAATGGAAGTACAGTAAGCCCATAATGAATCACAGAGCCAAATAATACAATATTTTCTCTTAGGTTTGACCATTTTTTCAAGAATATATTTTTAATCTCCATTTGATACCTCAAATGGACTATTTGTTTGTGGTTGGTATACACTAGACACTCGATGCCCAAACTCATACCAACATAAAAGTGATTATATTGTTTGGTTGGAGAAATGGGATCCCTAGTCACTGATGATGAACCTAGGTAATCCAAACCTATAGAAAATTTAGGTTCTAAAAAATTAAAAAACTATCTTGGAATCATCTATCCTTGTGGCTCATGTCTCTAACCATTTTGAAACATAATAAACTTCCATAAGAACATACTAGTTTCCATAGTAATGGGTAAATGAACCCATAAAGTTAGTGCCCCAAACAATGAAAATGTCATGGAAGAGAAAGGGTTGTTGTGGAATTTATTTTCTTTTAGAAAAATTCCCCATTATTTGAAAATGAGGAAAAGCTTTACAGAAATCATGGGAATCTTGAAATAATGTTGTAGAAAAAAGACCAGAATAGAGGGCCTTAGCAGTAGTGTGTTGGGGACTAAAGTGGACCCCACAAGCCAGAGTGTTGCAGAACCTAAGGACAGATTAAAACTTGTTATCAGGAACACAATGCCCAAGGACTTGATCTCTACATGTGATCTGAAGGTAGGGGTCATCCAAAATGTACCAACATGACTCATTTTTAGATGGTTTGACTAGTTTTTGTTTACATTATCATAAATTCAATATGCTACCAAATAATTTACAATTTCTACATAATAAGGAATAACATCTTGCACTCAGTACATTTTCTCATCAGAAATCATGTCATTTATGGGAATAAAATGGGACAAGTCAATGTATAAGGATAGAAGGATCCTACTGATATGGTCATCCACCAAATTCTTAGAACCTTTTTTATCCTTAATTTATAAATTAAATTCATGAAGTAAGATAATCCAATGAATGATATATGGTTTGGATTTCAATTTCTTGAGGAGATACCAGAGGGATTCATGGTTTATGAACTCAATGACTTTATACCCTATAAGGTATGAACTAAATTTATCCAAGGAAAAAATAGTGTCAAGTAATTATTTTTTAGTTATGGTATAGCTTTCATGGGTAGGTTCTAGTGTATGTAAGGCATAGGCAATAACATGTGGAGCTCAGTTGACCCTTTATGATAAGACTGCCCCAACTGCATAGTAATAGGAATCACACATGAGCTCAAATGGTAAATCCCACCGAGGTGGTTGGATTAACAGGGGTGATGTGAGACTCCATTTCAATTTATTAAAATCATCATCACAGTATTTATCAAAAACAAATTATTTTTCTTTTTGATGCAATCAGGAGAGGGTGAGTGAAATATTACTAAAGTCATGAATGAAATGAAGGTAAAATACAGCATGACCTAGGAAAGACCAAACATCCCCTACATTTTTGGGGAGTGGTAGATAATAAATGACACCCACTTTTGATTTATCTACTTCGATACCATCCCCAAAAATGACATGTCCAAGTACTATACCTTACCGCACCATAAAATAGTATTTCTCATAATTTAATATGAGATTCTTTTCAATACAGAAACATAGGACATAACCAAGACTACTAAAACATTCATCAAAATAGGATACATAAACAGTGAAATCATCCATAAAAACTTACATGAAATTATCCAGGTAATCAGAAAAAAATACTAACCATGCATCGTTGGAATTTCCTGGAGCAATGCATAGAAAAAATGGCATCCTCCTATAGGAAAATATGCCAAATGGGAAAATGAAGGTTATTTTTCCTGATCCTTGGGGGCAATATGGGTCTGAAAGTATCCAGAATACCCATCTAAAAAATAGTACTATGAATTACCCACTTTCCTCTCTAGAATTTGGTCAATGAACAACAATGGGAAATGGTCCTTCCTAGTGTGTTTGTTTTGTTGGAGATAGTCTATATAGACATTCCAACTATTCTTCACATGAGTTGAAACCACTTCATTTTTTCATTTTTATTTACTATTTGACTCATTTTTTAGGAACCACTTGTATTGTACCGACCCATTAGTTGTCAGAGATGGGGTAAATGATTCCATTAGCCAATAATTTTGTTACCTCCTTTTTAACAACATCTAATAGGTTTCGGTTTAGTCAATTTGTTCCTACCTAATTGGTTTATCCACAAAATTTAATAATATTTGATGTGTATAAATTTATGGGATAATTCTAGGAATGTCAGCAAGTGTCCATCCCAAAGAATGTTTATAATCCCTCAAACATTTATGCAGTCACAATTCATTCTCAAGTGGGAGTGAACTAGCAATGATGACATGAATCTTGTTTCCATTCTCACTATAGGAATACTTTATTCTTGAGGTAGTTGTTTAAGTTCCAATTCTAGTGGATTTTGGATTTATGGGAGTGAGTGTGAAAGTGAGAGGCCACTAATCTCATCTAACTACTCAAAATTAATATCATTATATGAGGATTGATCTTTTACAAGCTTTGTAATATCATCGATGGTCATGTGATCCTTAGTGTTCAAGAAATCATCATATAACAAACATGCATAAAATTTTTCTAGACTGGTAAAAAATTATATGCATGATTCATTTCCGAGAATTTCAATCAATTATTATAACTCATAAAGGGGATTATGGGTGAGAAAAGTAGTTTCTATGGAGGAAGGGAGTACATCAATTAAATTAATAGAGAGAGAGGAATGTTCTTTTAAGGGGTGCTTCATGGAATAAAGGATGTTTAAGTGGACAATGTTTCCTCTAAAATCCATAGATAATATACCATTATGGACATTAATTATAGTTTTGGAGGTTTTCAAGAATGGTCTCCCCAATATAATTGGGGTATGTCTATTCATCCTATCATCTTCCATTTTTAGCACATAAAAATTAGTATAAAAAATTAAAATTTTCACCCTCATAATAACATGCTCTATCACACCAGAAGGGTGTGCTATACTCCAATTTTCTACCTAAACAACAATTCTAGTGGGATTTAGTTCTCTGACCTACAATGAAGAGTAAATGGAGCGATGAATCAAATTTATAGAAGCACCCAAATAAATAATAGCATTAGAAAAGTAATAATTTCCTATGGAGTATGAAATCAAGAATGTTCTAGGATCATTGAATTTGTAGGAATTGAAGGCGCTATCAATGTTGAGACATTCCTCCCCAAGCTCATATATTCATCAGCTAAATTTTTTCCTTCAGTTTGTACACATATCCTTCAAAAACATGGCATATCGTGGAATTTGCTTTATGACATTAATCATGGGGATATTAAGCATAAATTTTTGAATGTTTCCAATATTTCCATATCAAGATCGGTTTCCTTTTTTTTCCTAGGTTGGGTGGCTCTTTGGGGAAATTAAATCAGAATGGTTAGGATAGTTGACTCATCAACACACACACTCATTCCTTTGTAAGGTCTTATCTCAAGAAAATTTTCTACCTCATTTGGATCATTTACAGTGGTTGGGGTGGTGGTTTCCTTAGGAGGGGATGACTCTAATATAATATTGATTTGGATTTTAAGTTTCATTCCACTTCTAATGGTTATGGAATTAACATTTCCCTTACCCCTAGGGCTAACTAATGGTTGAGATGGTAGTTTACCCGATCAATGAATTGGAATTTCCCCCACCAAGTTTGTAAGTTGGCCTAATTCGGTTTTATATATTTTATGGATTCTTGGGTGGTTTGTTGGAATTGGAGATTTTTGGAAGCCATTTGTTTCATCATGTCTTCTAAGATAGGCTCAGCTTTTGAATGGGGTTGTTAGAAAGACCTTTGGTGTTTTTGAGGATTTCTGGGTGGTGGTGGATGAAAAATCTTCTCCCATTGGTTCCATGGTTGTTGAGGTTGGTTTGAATAACCCATTTCCTATAAGATTGGTTGTCTTTATATCCAGGGTTGTATGGAAATTAAGGTTCTTTCCTAAAGGGGTGTCCATGGAAGATTCCCTCACAACTCTCAGATGTTTCTCTCAGTGGAGGGAATTGGTTAGAAAATTGGTTGTAAGAATAACGTATTCTATAGTGGATGAGAGGAGGTGGTTGGGATTTCCCTTGGGAAAGAGAAAGTTGTCAAAGAATGGTACTTACCTCTTTGAACTTCGTGTCCATCTTCTTCTCAAATTTGGTACTTTTCACCGAATGGAAACCTATAATGGGTAAACTAGAAATTAATTCTAATTATTGAGTGTTATGCAAAATGTTCTCAATTAGGGTTC
This sequence comes from Viscum album, assembly GCA_963277665.1. Lineage (NCBI taxonomy): Eukaryota > Viridiplantae > Streptophyta > Magnoliopsida > Santalales > Viscaceae > Viscum > Viscum album. The sequence goes on from OY728125.1 coordinate 20,749,366, forward strand.
TTGTAGTAATTGGGGAATTGTCAACTAATTCACCACCTATAAAAGCATAAATCACATTTCGATCAATAGGAATTAATCCTTCATAAAAATATTGAACTAAAAGTTAATCACTTATTTGGTGGTGTGGGAAACTTGAGAAAAGCCTTGTAAATCTTTCCAAATATTCTTGAAGTATTTCCACTTGATATTTCCTTATACCACATATTTCTTTCTTTATTATTGTAGCTCTAGAGGCTGGGAAGCAATTTTCAAGATAAAGGAATTTCACATCCATCCAACCTCTGATTGAGGAAATAACATAACATATCCAATCTTCTGCAGCATCTTATAATAAAAAATGGAAATCCCTAAACTTTACTTATTCTTCATCCACATTAGTAGGTTTTAATTTTAATCACATAGTTTGAAATTCATTAAATACTTATGTGGGTCTTCTCCAATGAGTCCATGGAATCTTGGTAATAAAATAATTAAACCAAATTTAAGTTTAAAATTGGGTGCCTATCCTTGTATTTTAATATATGTGGGTTGGATATAAATATCAAGAAAGGTTAGTTATTTTAGTGTTATATTATTTTAATCCATGTTAGGCAAGTTTATTTCAGTTTTGATGTCGGTTTTAGAAGAAGAAGAAGGATCAATGAGAGTTTCAAGATGTGATGTATCCTATTTCAAAGGGTTTTCTTGTATGTCACGATGTCTCTAACGTAGGATCCTATCCAGTTCAGGTTCAAAAGGTGATAAATCTCCTAGAGTAGAACACGTAATGAACATCACATATACAAGAGGATGATTTTAGAAATCAACTAAAAATTTAATAAAGGAAATAAGCAAAAAATAGTTACAAAATTAACAATAATTTTATAAAAAATGCACACTAAAAACCAAAGTGCTCCTAAAAAATGGTGACAAAATTTGAATGTTTTTTATGAAATGTAAAATTGATTAAGTTTTTAAAGTATATTGATAGCCTAGTGAAACCCTAGTTAATCTCTTAATGTGTTTTGATAGGTTAATACTATGAATTTTTAATTAAAGTACTAAAGAGGGGGGGTTAGAAAACTATTTTAAGAAAATAACATAATTTAAAGAGTTTAATAGTTGATATATAAAGGTGGTGTTTTAATAATTATGAGAAAAAGAAATCATTTCAAGTTCAATAAACATCTTGGATAGTTTATTATTCTAAAAGTTTTACATGGTTTAATGTAATTATTTGGTTGAGGGTTGTCAAGATCACGATTCCCCACTTTCTTCTTAAAACATTGCACAAAGTACTCACCCTTAAAACAAAAATAGTGTTGTCAAGGTTTGGACCTCAAGCATAGAGTTAAGGATACCAAAGGATACTAATATCTTATGTATGTGTGAGAGAAAGAGGATGCTTGTGTTTCTCAATCGGAACAAACCAAGATTCCCACTTGAAATTTCAACCCAATCGGTGTTGAAATGAAGAGTGTTTCACTTAATTAAACCCATGAAATGAATTAATAGGATAATAATGTTAATGTAAAACATAAGTGAAATAATTAACGTAGAAATTACACAAAACCAGAAGAGTATAATGTTCCATAAATCCCTCCCAAGTATGTGTATCTCCCTCAAAATTATTGTCCACCGTTTAGCTCACCATCGAGAGGAGGAGAAGACTCAGTTGGAACTTTACATTCATAATTGATCCCTATATGAAGATAGGGGACTCTAGAACTAATTGGATAAGGAGAGGACTCCTTTAAAACTCCAAAATGTTTGAGGTTTTGTTCTGGTTTTAACTTCAAAATGTGGTTCCCAAGGTTCCAATTTATTGGAAATGTGGAAGGTGGTTTTGGGAACCCTGATATCAAGAAACCACATGGCACATGCTTTTAGATGGACATACAATATTATATCACTTTTAAAAAAACTAAAACATTTTTGAAACTCCTCGTGAATATATTCAATGAAAAGTTTCAACCATTTGGACAATCATATCCAGAGATAAGGATGAAATACAGAACCCACTTTTTGACTTCGAGCAGATTTGATCCCCTAGACATATTCATTTTCATGGGGACCTTAATGGCCATATGAGACGTGGGTTTCTTCATTTTAAATGTATCCCATTTATTTTTGTAATAGAACACAAAATATAATCCCATTTGGATTCACGGTTTAGTATAAGTGTGTGGTTGAGTCTACTGGTGTGCTTAGATCCTGCATAGTTTGGCCGATTCTTCTTGAACTTCATCATTGTCCCTCCCAATCACCTCCAAATACAATGTAATTATAAAGAAAATTAACATTTAACTTATTAATATTCATAGACACAAAATAATTGAATTAAAAATGATGCGAATTATTATACTATTTTTATAATTTTTAATATAAAACTACTTTAGTGTAGTGGTGTAAATGTGAAAATGAAATAGTGAATTATGGTATGATTAATGGGTAAGACCTGTGTAGGGATATTTCAGTAAATAAATAATTAAAACATGATTATTTACCTTGTAGGGTATGTAGTGATGCCCAAAATTCTCATCTACGGGCCCAACCGCAAATTCACCAACCCTCTTCGCCATTAGGCCTCATTTATGTCATGATGTGTCTACTTGGTCTTCATTCACATCAGGTATTTCATCTATCTATTCCATGTAGGTTCCCATAGAGACAATACCAATCCAATAATCATGAATTTAAACTGTGTGAAAGTTTCCTCATAAATATATGGTGTGGAATTGGGTCTCTTTTTGCCTTTTTCACGTTGGGTTTCTCAATCTCCCACGCTACATATATTCATTCAAGAACTCCATGTTCTGAGATCTATGACATTAAAATAGGAGACCGAGTCTAAGAATCATGGATTTAAACTATATTAAAAACTACCCAGGAATGCGTATATGGTGTGCGAGCCTCCTTAGTCCTCATTCACCTCACGTTTTTTATTCCACCGCATTACGCATATCCCTTTTTAGTGCCTACCTCATGGTATGAGCTTAATGACCATAAACAGATAGCCACACTATGGTCCATGTGACATGAATTTAAACTATTTTCAAGGGTCTAGGATCTATTACCTTAATCTAGGAATCATATTCCAAGCATCACAACTTTACCTAGTATCGTCATCAGTCCACGAGGGTGGTTGCCAGTAAACTTGACCGAGCCTTTACTAATGACTTGGCCCTTGATAAATGGGACAATATCTCTAGTATCACTCTCCCTAAAATTTCATCTGATCATCATCCCATTCTTGTTAGTTTCTCTTATATCTCCTCGAATCCCAGGTACCCTTTCAGATTTAATAATGCCTGGTCCTCTGACACTGGTTGTGTCAGCATCATTAACAACTTCTGGAATAATTTTCATAATAATAAGGATCCCTTTTCTTGTCCAAGCATCACGAATTTAAAATGATGTTTCCCAAACCAATAATAAACCACATGGGATTAGGAGTTATGGTATGTTGTGTACATATGTGTTCAAGCTACACAAAGGATCCCTTGGTATAAACTCCATGACCTTAAACTAGGGGCTCAAGTCCAAGAATCATGACCTTAAACTATAAGTGGGTTGTCTTACCAGGGATATGTTGTGTGGAGTTTGTGTATCATTTACCTCACTCACATTGGGGTTTTCACTCTTTCATGATACACATTCCCATTTGGGATATTAAACCCATGGTCCAGACAAAATGGCCTTAAACTGTGTGCAACATCCTTGTAACATGAGATCAAAATTTGGGAAGCATCCTAATCACATGACATTAAACTATACAATTATCCATCCTTACTGTATGATATTAAATTTAATGGACAAAATTCTCACTATATGACATAAAACAACATATCTATTATAATTTTTTTGCATGAAGTAAAACTATATGGTATTTTGGTCCCTTTCCTAAGACCCCTTCCTTTGGTGTCAGTTATCTACAACATTGTTCATGTTTTCTAGCTTCGATCAACATTAAAGATGATGCTCCCCTAGAAGATGGGTTTGATCTTAATTCAGACCAATTTTCTTACACCAATGTTCTCTAAGACAAGGTGGAATAATTCCAAGAGTGTTGGAATCCATTCGAACATTCCACCACTCTATTACCATGCTTCTTTTAGATCCTCATCCTCTTACATGTATGAAGGGAACCCATAATAACTTGGTCTCATTCCATTTTGGGTAACCTATAATCTTGGTATAATGCCCTAGAATATTTTTGGACTTCAATATGAGACATTTTCTGTGTTTTAAATATGTTCCACCATTGACCCTCATTTTTGTGTCCTCATTTCAGGATAATAGTATGGATGTTATGTTTTTGAATGTGGTCAGCAGTTATCCTATGTATCCATGCCACTATCCTCATGTTTTATGTTTTTTTACATCATGATTCACACTTCCCATTACCCTTTAATTGGATAGAATACAACGACCATATCGTTGTCCCATTCATACACTAGATCACGTTGGAAGAGAAAGTTGGCTATTCCGAGAGCCTCATTCTCTAGACACAACCCCTATTAGACTATACACTATTAGTGGTCAGTCAACAACAACATACCCCAAGTGCTCGATGACTGTCTAGGATTCTCATATGAAACTTATTCACTTGGCCATCCATTGTTTCTCACACCAGGCATGACCCACATGAGCTTACAAATGGGTTGATTGATTGTCTAAAAAATATGATCAAAGTAATAAAATAGATCAATGAAGTTTTTTTGGAGAATGTAAATAAAATGAATAGTTTTATAAGGTCATCCAAAAATATTATAATGTATCCTTCAACAAAATATTCCTCTACATCTCTACCTCTGCAATTGAGCACTCATGCCTGGCCAACTTCTACTAAGTCATATTGAAGGACTGAAGCCACACTATCAGGTATTTCTTTTCCTCATCATCAATGGAGAAAACATCCTAAACACTAATGTTTTGTTTGCCCTTGTTTTATCTACACTCAATCCACACCTTCTTAATCTTATCTTCCTTGGCCTTAGACGCTTCTAGTTGAGCCCTCAAACAGTTAGTGATCTTAGATTGAGAAGTAGCGACCATCACGAGCTCCTATTTCATATCCTCTAGATTGAAGATCTCTTACTCAAATTTCTAAAGTGTATGGGAACCCTTATCCTTGTCTTTACTCTAGGCTAGGTCAATATCCTTCCATTACACATGCTTCCTTTTAATGACGAAATCCCGAGATAGTGTGTGAAAAGTGTTGGAATCTACCCCACTAGTCCCTATACTGACTAACCAATGGTGGAGAGATCTGAAATTTTGTGGATGCTTAGCTATCTCGAAGGGAGTGATGAAATTATGAACATTACTCCACACCTTTTGGGGGATAGATCAATTATAATTAGTGACTTTTGGGCTAGAATCTTTAAAATATATAGGTGGTGCAGGATCAGGAAGATTAAAGATCACCAATATGTTTTTAGCTGGGTCCTTCAGTTGCAGATCTTAAAATGTGAGCAACTGAATGACTATTCTACTAAACAGATCCTCATAAGCCTCTCCTCCTATTATTTAAGCTTCCACTATACAATGATACATCATAGAGGTGGATGATTTCATCCCACCAAATTGGTTACTCTTGCTGGTGGAACGACTTGAACTTTAGAATCATCAACTTCCACTAGTTGAAATTCTAGGGCAGGCACACCCAATGTAGCTTTCCCAGTCGCATCAGTTGCTAACATAATCACTACTTCCCCATCACAATTTTGGCTCCAAAAACCATTTATGTTAATTCCATTACAATAGTATTTTTCTCCATGACTCTTTTAACCAACCCTATTGGGGCCTTACTTCAACCCAATTCACAACAACTTTAACTATAGTATTTTCTTCTAGTGGTTCCTCTTTTTCTTGGATCATCCATCAAGGCTCCCTCAAAAAGTCTTATTGTTGTTCTTACCTATCCCACCTCTATTAAGGGTGCAGTCTTAGAAGTCCCCTCTAGTAGTACCTCTTCAATTGGACTAACCTCCATAGCCTCCTTAACTGTCTCTACTGGGATCATAACCTCCTCCATCATTAGCTCAACCTCCACATATGCATCCTCAGTAGTAGGGTCCAATAAATGATTTCCCAAAGACACAACAATAAATAGGTTACTCACACTTTCCCCTTTATGGATTGATGTACCCTCACCCTTTGCTCGAGGTCTGTTATAGACTTCCCCTTCTTTAGTGACTTATAATTACTACAAAATTAAATATAGGATCAAGAAATGAGATTGGGGATTGATTTTGTTTGGAAGCATGAAAGGATTTGTGAGTTTACTTAGTCAGTGGAAAGATGTCAGCCTACATCTAAGATCTTCTAGGCATCACTCCCCCATTACTATTTTGATTCTTAACCTTAGACTACAACCATGAGACCTATGAGGGTATATAAGGTGAAGACATTTCCAACAACTCCCTCACCCGATCAATCAAGGGATTCAATGTAACTTAAGAATAAATTAGATCCTCTATCTATGCCATGTACTGCATCACTTTGTTATGGGGATAATAGAAACCAAATTGTTCAGAGACCAGTCTGGTGAAGAATATCCCATTGGTAATGAGATAATTTCACACCCCATGAGAAGTGGTAATATGCTTGTGAAGTCCCCATGCCTCCCAGGAATTAGAATAGATAGCATTGTTGGGAAAATTTGGGAGACACACTCATTTACCTATCCCTTGAACATTTTTCCTCTGGGTTTCTCAGAGGAACCAAACAATTCATACTATATCTTGACCTGGAGCCTCAAGCTTAGTGATATTCCTTCCCCTGAATAACCTTCCTATTTAGGCCTATGAACTCTTGAACCCACTTATGTTTTCCTTCTCACTGGGCCCGCTCCACTGCCATGGTTCTCTCTAGCCACCATTCAGCCATGGCCCCACAGTAGAGGGGCTACCCCTTCATTATCTTGAATGGACCAATGACTCATCATGACCCCATGGTAGGCATTTTTCCAAATCTGTGCATAGACATGAGTAATACCATATGTACCAGGGGTGAAAAAAGCTCATTCTCTATCTTTCTATATTTAAGTGTGAACATGAGTCAAAGATGCCTCATCATCGAAGGGTGGAACTCATGACACACCTATGAGTTTAACATGGGATTCAATCTCTGAAGACATTGAAATTTCCTTGAAAATCAGTGTGGGTTGAACAAATCACAAACTAGCTCACAATCTACCCTTTCTACTAGCACCCCACCACAAAAGGAAAATAACTACGATATTTTTTCCTCAGTCCCAGTTCTACCATTAGTCACCACCCCCATCGGTATAGATAATGGGTGAAAGATGAATTTATCTTCCAACTTGACTTTTTCAGCACTTAAACTAGGCCCAACATGAATGGGTGACTTCTCACAATGTTTAGAATCACCGAACAAAAGTTTTTCATGGGATGTGAAATGGGTTCGGATACTCATAACCCCAATGTGTGTGGCCACCCAGAAATAGAGAAAGTGAAAAGCCCCACACCCACATATATCATCTTCCCTTCACTAATGTGCTAAAGTAATTCATATAACTTTTACATCACTGGGATACTAAGGTTGACATTAGCCCCCATCACTAGCATTGTCACAATTATAAAAGTTATTGGTCTCACCCCCATGTGTGCGTCCCTCACTAGTAGAATCCAACCAAAAATGAGCACTATGATGAATTATGCTAGTCTAACTTAGAGTTGGGTCTCAGTCTTGACATTGTATCCCCACAGCTTCCACTGGATTAATTCAAGAATCCATAAGTAGGAGCCCACTTTTCCCCACCGGTATCCCTTGGGGCATGTGCATGGCCTCATCAGCAACATTATTGTTAGATCCTCCCCCTAAGAGGCCCTTTTTTCTGGATTGTTCAAAAAGTATCTGAACCATTACTTGAAGGTGATATATCTTATTTCTAGATTATCATAAATTTTTCCCTACACCAGATCTAATAATTCATTCACTAGAGTCGACAGCTAATCCTGGTCTCTCTAAATATTCTATGCAGGGAGAAATTTCATTGTACATTACCCCTAGGATCGGGATCCTGGAGATTCAGTGAAATTCCTAGAGGATGATGTTGACCTACCCATGATGTAAATGGAATGTGTTGATATCCTATATCCATCTTCTCAGTAAATGAGGCATGATCTCTTACGATCGGTAAGCATAAAACTATGAGGCCCATGATGCCTTGTAAAGTCATGCATGCTTTAGCTCTGTCTCAAATTATCATTGTGATATGGATGATCAGTAATCCCAGAACCATTAATCTGTAAAGTATCCACCCTAAAATAGATCCCATACATCATTATATCCCTAATGTGGACCCCCAACACCTCCATGACAATCATATTATACTACAACAAGAATGCCTCATCCTTAAACTCATCCCTGTCAGCATTGTTGATTTAGTCATAGAGAAGATCTTCTATGATGGGAACATGAATTTCTAAAATGTGACTTATAGTAGCCTTGTTCCACTAGCACTACCCTAGAATTCCCCTGAACTAGTAAACTGAATCATCCTTTCTCTCCTCTAGAATAAACACTTCTTCCATCAAGAATAAGGAATATAACGAAAGCTTCTTGCATAAAAGATATTATATTTGATCCTATGATAGTATTCCAAGAAATAAATCATGGTTTGACATTCTTAGAATTCATGACCTGGTCATAATTTCTTCATCCATCTCTTCCCTATGAGTAGAATTTTAAATAACTCCCTAGGAAACTTCTTGAGTGTCCACCAGATTCAATACTTATGTGTTTTTTCAGTCTAGTTCGCAAAGGTATTTTGCAGATCTTATTCATAGATCCTGGTTCTCTGTGATATGGGTTATAGTGATTACTTTATGAATTTTCAATTCTTGGTTTCTATTTTTATAGAAGAATTTGTGAATAAAGGATTTGGGAAGTCCAGTTCACTAAAGTAGCATTCATGGAGTGTGTTCGTAGAGTTGAAGAGCTTCACAAAAGAGAGAATGGTATTTTCTTCGCATAAGGGATTGGAGAATTTTGAGGGCATATTTTCCCTATTTATAGTATAAGGTCAGCCCTAAATTCATGATGGCCATTCTGACTATGACCATAATGTATCATTATCTTGAGTGGGCATCATGAATGATATTCACAAAAGTGAGTGGATTTCCATTTTTTAGCAACTCTCTCTCAGAATTTGACCCTCCTCTTTTTCATGTTGGATCCCCTTCTGGGGGGGTGCATTTTTTGGAATCTAAATACATTCCATGAGAATAGTCAAGGATGAATCAGCTTATTTGGAATGAATCTAAGTCAAAGAATCCCTAAGAAACCTCTTAAGTGTCTGCTTCTCAAAGCTTGACCACTTCATGAAGCTCATGAAGGTCCCAGCCAAGAAGCCATATTCTCAATCTCAAGAAGCCTTTATGGTGTCCTCTATGAGTCTAAGGCCAATTCATGACTACGTGAAGAAATTATGGTGTACTCTATGTGTCCGACGTCACATCCCAACTGTGCAAAGGATTGGTGTTGTGATTTGCGAGTTGGACGGTGCTACGCCCATTCGCAAAGCCCACATTTTCCTATGAAAACCACTACTGAGATTTATAAGACCCATTTCATATAAATACCCCCATCATACTGATAATTTGTGTTGGTGACCCTGACCATTCAGCTTCTGAATTTCTCCCAATTCATGAATCCCCTGAGCATCATAAACCAGACCAAATGTTGCTTATCCAAGGATTCTGAGCTTCATGAAACCCAATTTCATGTGTTCTTGAGGAGTATCCACCTTTTATAGAGATGAATCCTTAGAATTCCTATTCCCTTCAGGAAAGAATAAGTCCCTAAGGGTTACTGGATTATTCATGAAGAATTAATCTTTTACAAAGAAACCCTTTCTTGATCCATGACTTCATCCCGATGAAGGGTCACCCTGTTTTGTGAAGACTACTCCTTCATGAAGCCCTTGACATCCACGAAGCACCTGATATTCAAAAATAACATCTATATAAGGCCCTATTATTTTTTAATCCATTATCTTGGGACTCTCTATGATTCCTCCCATATATTGAAACCTCTTCATGAATTGAGTTCTTAAGGCCCCCCATATCCATCTAAGACCATTTCAACTGCACCTCGATTCCCTATGTGACATGTGCCACCAATTTCTATGGCCCACTCCACTTCAAGTTCATCATGATACTCCCACCTACCATTTTATTCTCAAAAATGGTTTTCCAATTTCTATTTCTTCTCAGTATAGGCATGCTAACACACACCCCATGATTGGACACTACTCACCATCGTTGAAACCTAGCATTGCTAAAGATATTCCCATGCTAATGGTTCATGTTCAGAAGTTATGTAAGCTAAACGGGTGAGGAGTGAGTCCCTAACATCTGATATTTATGATGTAAAAATTCCTAGCACCAACATCCTAGACACATGATGTTAAAATGTGTCCTTACCTGATTAAAAAAGCACAAATGATAAGTGTGTGAGTGACAGGAGATAGTCTACACATTGCCTACCCTCACAGGGAATGAGATCCTTATAATATTTTATTAGATCCACCCTAATTGGAATGAACTCCTCACCACATCGAATGAAATACTACTTGGGAATATTTCATTCATAAGATTCAAACCATCTCTAATCAGAACTTCTTTCATGATACGAGCATCAGGTATACTTCTTCCTATTATTTGTCACACAGAGTATGAATCACATGGGCTTAGAGGTTAGTAGAGATCCTGACATCAACCTCCATTCTAATGGTAATCCTCTAGAGTTTAAGGCCTAAAAAAATACTCATCCTCCTTAGGCTTCTCTAATGAATAATCCCAACCACATGTCCCCTTAAATGGGCCTACTCCTTAGATATAAGCCCAAACCATTATAAACTATGAGGGCATAGATTCCCAACTAACTAGGATACATAGGATTATCCCTTGAGGTCTAAAACTAACATCTAATTTGATCCTAATCTCCTCCATGTCATATCCCTGGTAAGATCATGTCCTCATCTAAAGATGACATCCTCTCGGGGTTCCTTGGGATGATTTCATGTGTAAGTCCAATCCACATCTTCACGTCTCCTAACAGTCTTCAGGCAGATTCCACGCATAAGACCCACTCAATCTCTTACAAAGAGTAATCCTCTTATGAAGGGAAGTTTTCTTGCATAATCCCTATACCGTACCTTTCCGATTCTCCCTTAGTGATGTGAGTCTCCTTATCACATGATATTAAACTACATAGATTGATTCTAGCACATGAACTTAAAATGTGGAATAAAAATATGTGGGTTTTGATCCCTGCCTACTAAGAAGGGTATGTATGATGCATATTTTATTTTCAATACCAACCAATGGAAAATCTAGGTTCCCTTATCCCTGGGTAGAACCTCCTTGATCCACCCCAAGGGGTGTTCTGATCAGCCTTCATGGTGTGACATATTCCCTTTATGGGACACACCTCCTGGATTTTCTCCCACAAGGAATTTAGATCCATCCACCTTCATGAGGTGACATATTCCCTTTATAGGATACACCCCTAAGATCCATTCCCATAAGGAATTCTTATCCATCTACCTTCATGGTGCGACGCCTTCCCTTTATGGTCCACACCTCATGGACCTTCTCCCATAGGGTGCTCTAAACCACCTGCCTTCACAATGTGACATCATACCTTTATGGGACTCACCTCTTGGATTCGCCTCCATGGGGTGTTATAATGTATACATTGGTAAACCTCCATGTGTGAAATCTTCTCTTATAAGGATGAACCTCCCTGATATGCCTCCATGAGGCATTACAATCAATGAACACCATCTCCACGAGATGTTAAACCCATGTCCCCAAAAATATACCCCATGATAAATATGGGATGCCTATGGTGAAATCCTTGGAATATATATTCTCATGGATTCATCTACCTCATGATAAACATGAGATTATTGAGGTGAAATCCTTGAAAGATATTCACCTTGGACATTAGATACCTCATGATCAACACATGATTCCTTGGGTTCCATGGGCAATATTCCTCAAAGAGATTACCTCCAAAGGGGAAGAATAAATGTTACCAATGTTCCTATAATCCATATTTTCAAGTAATATTCGGTGCGACTGATCTCCTGAATGAGGTTTTTGACCTTGTCAAGACCCACTGGAATGTCTAGACAGAAGCAGTGTAATTAACTAGCATCCACAAAGAGATGACATTAGGAATGAGTTCCAAGAACATGAAATAACTCTTTTATGGAGACCCATATTTATAGAGTAGTTACAAGTAAGAATATATTGAAGGAGGAACTAAAATCCCATCATCTCATTCCAATCAAAGAGCATACATATCTGTTGAAGGTGATAAAAGTCGCCCAACATTATAAAGCGGGAATGTGGGGTAATAAATGTGATGATAGTGCACATTAAAACACATGTTGAGGTTCCTTGACGAAATAATAATAAATAATGGTTACAAATTACTTTATACCATCATAATAGATTTATAGAAACATATTTATAAAACATAAATATAGAAGAAATATTATTTTTGACCAAAGTGAAAAATAAAGTCTTGAAAATATATTTTTTGTATCTTGAGTACTTAATGTAATGAAAATGAAATTAAAGTTTGTATTATCAAGAAATAATAATAGGATAATAAAATTCATGAGAGTTATTGTGAGGTAGATCATGAAATTTCTACATTATAAACTTAATCATAGACAATCCCAATAAATAATGTGGTTGTAACATAAAACACTTTCCACTTTGGTAACTTTTGAATCATAAACCCCATGAAAGAGATATCCTATTATCGGTATTTAAATTCCCATAATTTTCATAAGGAGTATCATAAAATACATTCCTGAGTATTATGTATACCACATAAAAGAAACAAGCTGTAAATATGTCATGTGTCTCACAAAAATAAAAGTGAGATGAAAATCCCTTACCTCTTTCATAAATTTTAAATATTAAGTCCTATTAAATAATAAAATAAAATGAAACATTAAATATAAATAAATAATTAGTTTCATGATATATCATGTCAAAGGGTTATTATATACACCTTATAAAATAATATTGGCTCATAATATAACTTGTGTCCCAAAGAAGACAATTTGAGATGAAGATACCTTACAGCTTTGGTAACTCTTTAATCGTAATAAAAATAAAAGAATAAAATAAAATGAAACTTTAAATTTCAATAAAATATGTATATTCATGATATAAAATTTAAAATCATTATCATATAGCCCACAAAAAATTAATGAGTAGTAAATATCTCATAAGTCTCCCAAAAATAAAGGTGAGACTAGAAATCTCTTACCTTAAGACTTGACTTCCATTGTACATGTTTGAAACTCCTACATAATAAATGTAAATTTATTATATATATATATTAAATAATAATAATCATATATATCATACTATATATTATTTACTTATATCCTTTTTATCATCTATTTTTAATAATTTTTTATTTAAATCATTGTTTCGTGTGATAACTACTTCATTTTTCTGGTATGTTTTGGTTCAGTAGTTTTGTTCCTTGTATATTGAATATGGTTCAAAAATATTCTTAATTTAAATCATGGTATAAATTTAAAAAATTAATATATACATATTTATAGTCATCCATAAAATTGGAGATAGAAAAATGGGTTACACCGTTCATTGAGATGGTGGGTTGTAGGAACACTTGAACGTTGTTTCCATTTTTTTAATGGATGGAAAGAAATAAAGGTAATTAATAGTTAGAATTTAAAGAATTATTATTATTTCATATATATCACTTATATTCATTAAATTTATCCTTATTACCTTCCATGTAAAGTGCAAGTGAAAAATGAATCACATCACTTTGTGAGGCGGGAGTCCACCGTACACATTAGCAACATTATCATACCCCAATGAAATAAAGAGCATGAAGGTATATGCTATATTCTAATTAAAATATTATAATTATTCCAGAAATATAATATAAATAAGTTAAATAAATCATTATATCCATTCGTTATAGGCGGTAAAAAATGAATTGCATCAGTTCGTGAGTCAGTAGTCCACCATACATATGCTTAACAGTTTTGATTCACATTTGACAGAAAAGGAGGAGAATATAGGTCATCAAAATAACATAATAACATCTAATTATATGTTATATACTGAAGTTATTATATAATAATGGTTTAATATTATTTTAAGGTGGTGGAATAATAAATAAAATGATAATTCACAGTTAAGAGCAGTACCACTTATTTAGAGGGCCTCTTTAGGTTTATACCTAAAGCCTTCATAGGACGATTTCATAAGAAAAAAGGCCTCTAAAATGTGGAAAGGGAATTCAGGGAGGGGTTTTTTAATGGATAGGATGACTCAAAAGTATCTTTTATTATGCATTGGATAGGAGAGGATATGTCCTTTTATCAGTGGGGAAATGAACCCACTTGGAAACTACTTGGAAATTTCCCAGAAGAATCCAAAATGATAATGTCGTTTTCATGAAAAAACTTCAAAATTACCATATATTAGATATTTTTATATGATATTATTGGAAGAGTTCCATAAAATATGATTTATATAAGTTATAATTTCAATACTACTCATATATGTTTAGTTTAACCCTCAGTAAACCTATTTTAACCTTAACCACTGTAATTGATTTTTACTATTTTCACATTTCAATATTGTAAAAAATTAATTTTACCTTGTCAGATAATATTAGTTATAATAATTCCAAATATTGATTCCATTTTATCAAATTAAACTCATAGAAGTGATAAAATGTAATTTAAAATTAAACACAGAGACGTGACAAAACAACAATTGTTTTCCAAAGAAAAAGTTCTCATATGTTTAAAAAGTTTTATATAACAATTCAAAATGGTATTATTTAAAATAGAGTAAATTGGGTTAATAAAAATATAATTGAAATAATTTTACTTTTAAAACCATATTAACACAATTTTTATGTTTTTAAATTTTTTAAATGAAAAGAAAATTCTTAAAAAATCATTATTATTCACTATTCATCAAAAAATATAACTTTTCAAGAAATTTTTAAAATTTCACTATAAGCTGATTTTAAAATACTGATATAAAAAATGAAGTTAATTTTTTCATATAAATATCATAAAATTTGGAAAAATTAATTTTAAAACAAGTGCACAAAATGTGAAAAATTTGTTTTTTTAAAAGAAATACAGTTTTAAAGTGTAAAATCAGACTTATCCTTATATGATGCCTAGAAAACATATTATAAGAATGATTAAAAATTTTATTTAATAAATTATATAAAAGTTTATTTAAAATAATTCACCAATAGTGATTAATTTAATTTATTAATATAAAAACACATTGTGCGCATAAAAAAAGTTTTTTTGAAAACTTCTTCTAATTTAATGGGTATTTATTTTCATTTATAATTAATTGATAATGAAATAATTAATTTTTTTAAAAGAAAATTTTAATAATTTATTTTATCCTATTAACACACATCATTCTAATGGATAGGATACATTTTTCACATTAAATAAAAATATTTTAGTAGTATATCATTGCTTATTAAAACTTGGTGTTGTGTTTAATAAAAACAATCAAATAAATTAAATTTATTAGAAAAATATATTACATAAAATTTTGGGTTATTACACTATAAATATAAAACTCTCATCAAATATTTATTTTTTGGGTTTTTGAAACAATGAGGATTTATTGACCATGCCAGCTAGCGTATAAAGTGACCGAGCCCATAACTTGGTATGAGGTGATGACATTTCATTATTGATTCCTTGGTGGACTCTAATAATATGGGAGTAGGGTAAAATAGAACACACCATGCCCAAGTCACCCTATAATGTTTAAATTAGGTGGGATATCATTAATTTACTAGTATAGAGTCATTAAAGTGCTATGTAGGATCCAAAATATTGGATGTCATGAAATTAAGAGGGAATACAAGTCGATTTGATGACACAGTTCACTTATCACCTTGATATGGTTTGCATACCCCCTCTTAGAAAATTATTTAATCTTGATATGGGGAAGATTTATCAATAAATTTTGGAAAATATAATGAATAAATTCCTCTTCCGATGTATCTAAAATTCCATACATGGAGGACATTATAGACAAGAACATGATTGGTATATTATCATCTATCAACTATTTTTTTCAAAACCATAGAATTCACTTCATATTATTAGAGGGATTCAAGTACTTGATATGACCAATGTGTTTGCCTAATAGTATCTTTAATAATGGGATTGGTATTTTTTACAATATTCTTTATTGAATTGAATGATATGTAGTCTAAAGGTTGTGAAAATGAAAAAAATGTCTCAATATATCTTTCTACAAAGATGGATATCACCAGCCAGTGATATGGTGTTTGGAGTAGTTTTACTCAGTCTATTGAGTGCCTCTATGTATGAGAGTATTATCAAAGTTGTGTCTATAAGTGTATGACCTTATTTTAATTATTTTACTTGATCTCTTGGAGGACTATTACAATGAATACCATGGTAAAAACCTCTATAGTTATATTCAAATTCTCTATCTTTGGGAGAACTTGCAATATAGATTGATGTGTGACTACAGTGAGGATCTCTATAAAATATCCCTCATGGTTTCAAATTCATATCATTATTATCATTATATTTTATTTGTTTATAGGGGTTTCCTTTGGACCATTATTTTATTTATATTTTAGGGAGTATTATAGGTCTTGGGAAAGGCTGCAATAATGGATACAAAAAACTATATCAATTTATACCATGAAACATTTTCACATAACTCTTGTCAATACCATCTCATAGTCTTATTATTTCTTGGTAAAATCCTTTCCCACAATTAAAGTGGGATTCATGCAATGATTTTATAGGTAGCATCAACCATTCATGTTATGAATAGTGATTCATGATGTGAATGTGGTTAGACCTGTTTTAATAGTAATTTTATCACTTTTCACCAACTTGATGATAACCATTTTAGGGGTCCTTAATCCTCTCATTTTATGGCTAAAATTCCTAGCAGCACCTCTTTGGTTTCTATCCTCCTCTATGGAATATCCATTGAGTCTCTTCATGTCTTGGGTTTTATTATTTATAGTAAGATATCTCGTTGTGTTTCTTTTGTGCTTTTATCCATAATAACCCTAGAAATCCATGGTGGATGAATCTTAGATTCAATCTTATTCTTAAATGGGGGTTTGGATGTGTTAGGGTTTTCTTGGATAACTATTGATTTCATATGGTTTATTGGGTTATTTTATGGTGGAATACCTCTACATTAGTTGAAAGTGAGGAGATTTAAGGTAGGTTTTCCACACATATATCTTTAAGATTAAATACAATATTTCTTGTACTCTTGTGATGAGTTCTAAATGTCTTTCAATGTTGCCACTTATATTCTTGTATCTATATAAAAGGATACTTTCTTTCTTCATATTTCAAAAAATAAAAAAATGTAGGTTTTTATTTGAATAAATCTTAAATATATTTTACATGTTAGAGACCACATTTTAGAAATTGAATTTCTTAGTTTTCTCTTGATACATATTCTTGAAACTCTTTATGATGTTGATTTCAAAAAATGTTTGGAAAATTGTTGTTTTCTAAATCTTAGGCGTGTCATAAATTTTGAGAAATGATTTGAAAATAGGTACTTATTGGATTTAGGTTATTTAAGAATATTTTATTAATTACCCAGAATTAATTTTAAATACTTATCATTTTGAGTGGATTTTGGAAAGGCCCATTTAGAACTTTTAAAGGTTTATTGAAAATTTAAAACCCATAAGACATGCCCTTTTATACAAGTTTGGAATTAACAGTTTTTGAATTCTATGTAGTGTATATCCATTTAGAGGGAATTAAAATGATATTTTTATGATTATATAAAGTGTATGTTCTTATGTGGGTGTTCAAAAGTGTAGTTGAGTTAAAAATTTATTTTCTGGTATGATGATACTATATGATTGTTACTTGAAATGATAACCTCCTTTTATATGTCATAGGAAGGTCTAGTTTCATATGTGGGAATTATTTGTATTTATGAATACATATTATGAATTATGATATTTCTAATTACCTAGGTTGAACTTTGGTTGACATATGGGATGTTGCCCCTTGGTTAGGCTGGGTAGGGAAAAAACATGTGTTCAGGTGGGTTGATTGGTGTGTAGTTTTTTTATTTACATGTTAACATTACTTAATTTAAGACCATGTTAAATATATTCTAGAGTTTTCCCCTTCAACACATAGGATTCCATGATGACATTAAATTATCAAAAGTTTTGATATATCTTTCTATTTGTGAAATGGTATTATTATCTCTCATAAGGATTTCCGTAAAACCATTTTAAATATAAATTTTGAATGAGCTTGTTAAAGTTCATAAATTATGGTCTTATTTGGAAAGAAACTAAATTCCAAAAAATAGGTTTTTTCCAAAGGAAACTATTTGGTACTTTTTTTAAATGAGAAAATATAGAAACCTATTTTATACCTCTATTTTCATACAAAAAGTTATAAATTTAGTAATGAAGTGTTATGCATTGGGTTGTGGGTGGTGACCTACTAGTTTTTTAGATCCATCCTATATATTTTAAGTTTGTAGGAAATTTATATATAGTGTATGTTTATAAACCTTTTGGTTCTGGTTTGGTGGAGGTGTAACTGGAGTTTCCTCACTTGCACACGAAGACTTGATTCTGGTAGTCTTGTTGTATTTATTTTTTTCTTGTTTTGATTTATATCCACCATCGACATTGAATTCATTTATATTATATATTTTCATTTTATTTATTTTATTGGATTTCCTTGTTTATTTCATTTTATTATTATCCTTATAAAACTTACCTATTCTTAATGTTTGGTGAAATAATTACCAAATCATTCTTGTTGACAAACTTAAACTTTTTCCAAACTGTGAGGATTAGGAACAACATTTTTTGCTTTTGGTAAGATAGATCAGGTACCCAATTCATGGGTAAACTAAGTTAGTTTTTGATAAATTGTTATGAAAGGAGGTTTTTCTAGCTATATGAGAATGCCTTGTATATTGGAGGTCGAATTTTCAAAAATGTGGAGGTAAATCATGAGTAGTTTCGATATCACAATATTTTTGTTATAAGGCCTATTTTTCTTTATTTATGTGGGATAAGTCTATCTTGTGATCAATCTTGGTTCTTGGATGTTTTCAGAATTCTGGTCTGGAATTTTTAGTGATTTTGGAGTTTTCATGAAAATAGGGAGAAACTTAACGTCCAGTGTTACATGTATAGGGTTTGGAAATCTTTGTGCATATATTGTAACATAAATGAATTATTTTGGAATTAATATGGTTAGCATATGGTTGACCAATAAATGGGGTTAATCATTACATTTTTTTGAGTTTTTATAATCTTGGAATTTTTCATTTTTACTAATTTTGATCTATTTCCATGTTCATTATGATTTGGTGATGATGGGTTGTGGTATCCTTTGTTTTTTTAATTTTATAGGGTTAAATTTAAATATAAATTTTAAATGAGAAAGTTTTATTTTTTTAAAGGTAATAATTTTTACATGAAATTTGGGAATACTTTCAAAATGATATTTATAAAAAATGCATTTTTAATCCTAAAACTAAATTTTTTCTTACTCCTTTCCTAGTAAAAAATATAACCTGAATGTTAAAATAATTTATTTAATATATTATATAAAAATATCATTAAAATCATTCATAAATTGTCATTAATTTTATTTATTAATATAAAAATACATTGCATGCATAAAAAACGTTTTCCATAAAACATGTCGTTTTTTAATTTCAAATATTTTATTTTCATTTCTAACCAATTGATAACTATTGAGTTAATTTTATATATGTGTAAAAAATAATTTTTTCATAATTTAGCTATTTCTATTCCTACCCAAAAATCCAATAGTTAGACAATAACTATCACAATTAATAAAAACATTTCAATAGTATATCATAGTTCATTGAAATTCAGTATTTCTTATAAGTAAACATATAAAATATATCAATATCGTTGAAAGTTAAATATATCATAAAATATTGGGGTTTTAAATTCTACCCCCTTATAATAAATTTTCCCATGAAATTTCAACACTCAAATACAAAAATGAAGATACTTTTCCCTCAATACATCATGGGGTTCCCACATAACATCCTCAAATTTATTATTTCACCAAAAAACATTAACTATGTGACTGGTATAGTTCTAAATAACTTTATGTATTCAATATAAAATATCCACCTTTTATTCCTCATAAGATTTATCATTCACTAATTGTATGACTGTTGATTTATGTATATGTGAAGAATCTGGTATTTATTTTTCCAAGAGAGATACACGGATCACATCATGTACTTGAGAGAGATTCAGTGGAAGCACCAAGAGATAAAATACCATCCCAATATGACCAATAATTTCAAATGGACTAATATATCTTAGGATATTATTTCCCTTATTGAAAAATATCATAAACTTATTCCAATAAGGTATTCTTTGGAATACCTTATCATTAACTTAAAACTACGAATCTCACTGATGATTGTTAGTATAACATTTAAGTTGAACATGAGCTACCATGTTTTGTTGTTTAATATCATTATCCTTCCCTACCATTTACTCATCTATCTTAGGTACCAATATCTTTTTTTTTCTAACTTCATCCCAAAACGAGTTTTACACATCCTACCAAAGATGGATTCATAAGGACTCATATGAATTCTTTAGTAAAAGATATTGTTTTATGAAAAGTCAACCAGAGAAAGGTGTTGAAACCAACCACCTTTTAAATACAAAGAATGTGATCTCAATATAGCATATATGGTTTAAAATTCCTTATTAGATTAAACATATATTTTAGGTGACATAAAATGCTAAAGTTCAACACTGTATTCATTTATTATTGAAGAATTCTCTATACCTTTAAGGTAACCCTCCAATGCTAATCAGATATAGTAGAATATGAAACTATATAAAATATTAACACTTTATTGATGAATATAATGTAATGCTAATAAAAATATAAAAATTGTCTAATTGCAATGAAATTTACAAAATTTATATGGAGATCGACTACAACCCACATAGTATTATGGCCTTTAGATGCTTTGGGGAGTCCTATGATGAAATATATGGTGACGTTTTACCATATCAATTATAGTATGGGTAATGGTTGTAACATCCAAATATATTTCTTTCACTCATCCTTAACTGAAATACTATCTGGCATGGAGATACATACTTTTCAATATCCCTTTTCATGTTGTCAAACTATAAACACTCTTTTAGACCTCTATACATCTTTGTAATTCTAGGATGAATAGAGAATTGTGAGTTTTAAGATTTATCCAATATATCCTTATTAAAATATACTATTTTTAGGAAACATACTCAGTTCCTAAACTTTATCATTCCATCATAATCATGGTTGAACTCAAGTACATCCATCACCTTTTAAAATAATTTCACATATTCCTTTTGCGCCTCTTTAATCATCACATATATGGATGGTTGAACATTCACATGAGAAAGATATGATCAATCTCATTTAATCAAGAGATATTGATCCATCCTATATAAATCCATAAGTATTTGATCTCTTTCAATCCTCATCAAGAAAAAACTAGTATATCCCTCCCTACTTATGAAATTAACCACTTTATTCAACTTCATTGGGTGGTAATATTTTGAGAAGTCACAATCTTAAATCATCTCCATCCATATAATTTGAAACATATTTAACTCTTTTTTTGTAAATATATACTTGATTATAATATGATTAGTTCATATATCAAAATTTTCACTATAAAGATAATTCCACCATATTTTTAAATAAAAAATTACCATGAATAACTCTAAATCATAATTCGGGTAATTTTTATATTGAATTTTTAATTTTTGGTGAGTCATAAATAATCATCATACCAATTTTCATGAGGAAAATTCCCATTCCCATCTTTGATGCATCATTATAGATCATAAACCCTTATCCACTATAGGGTGGTGTAAGCACATATTCACTAACCAAACTTCTTTTCATCTCCTTGAAATTTTCCTCACATTCATATGTCATAAGTAACTTGGATCCCTTCCATGTAAAATTGGTTATGAGATTATATATAAATGAGAAATATCTCATAAATTCCCAATAGTATCCATATATCCTAGTAAAAGTATAGATCTCAGTCATCACTGTTGGTTTGGGTCATTTCTCAATAACTTCTATCTTGGAAGGATCCACTAATATACCCTCACTGGAGATTATATAACCCAACAATGAAACTTTTTGTAGATAAAATTAATACTTACTTAATTCTTAAAACCAAATCTACCTCTTAGGGTATTTATCATAATCCTTTGATAATGTTTATTTTCTTTCTTTATATTATAATATATAATAATATCATCTATAAAGGCTACCAAAAACAAATTGAGGAATTCTCTAAAGACATGATTTTTTAAATCAATGAAGATAGAAGAGTAATTGGTAAGTAAAAATTACACAACTATAAATTCATAATTAATATACCTCATACATAATGAATTATTGGGAATATCCGCCTTCTTGACACACAATTGATGATATCCATAATAAAGGTCAATCTTGGAAAATAATTAACCTCAATGCAGTAGATTAAAAAAGTCATCAATGCATGGTAGATGATACATATTCTTGATAACGATATTTTTAAGTTCTAAATAATTAATGAAAATATGAATTAAGCCATCATTATTCTTAATAAAAATAATAGGTTCAACCCATGGTGAAAAACAAGAGTATATGAATCCCTTATCAATATTCTTCTAGATATAATTATTTAATTCTTATAACTCAATCAAGGAAATTATATATGGAGTATTTGAAATAAGTAAAGCACTTGGTATGAGTTCTATTGAAAACTAAACATCACAATTAAATTTAAGAATAAGAAATTATTCAAGAAATACATCATCATATTCCCAAACAATAGGCATATATGAAATATTGAGTTTATCCAAAACCACTTGAGATAAATATCCCTTATGAGTATGTAGTAAAATTCATACAATGGATGTAATTTCCATTGAAATTTAATATTCATACACACATTGAAAGACAATAATAGGTGGATATAGAATATAAAATCTGACTTCCATTCCTCGTAAATTGATATTAGATCTACATAATGAAAGCCAATTCATGATCAAAATGACATAAAATTAAACTTAGGGGATAATGAAAATATTTTTAGGAAGCACATCCCCATAAATGTGTATCTGATAGGAGATATAGACTTGATATGTGATCATCATACCATTAGAATTTCATATTGAGAACTCAATATTGTTTGTGGTGATATGATAGCCTTAACTAATTCTTCATATATAAAATGTTGGGTGGAGTTAGAATCAAGTAAAAAATAAATAAATTCCAAAGTGGAATGTAAGTGTACCTTTTACTAATTCATTCTTGTAAAATGCTGCAGCAGTTGGGATCACATCATATTTCTCTTTGTCTCTTGGATTAAGAGGTTACTGATGTTTATTTCTATCATTAAATCTAATATTTATTCAAAAATTCGCATAATTACAATAAAATTTGAAATTGTAGAATTATAGTGTGGTTGGAGCATTTTCTTGAGATATCATTTAATTGATTTCATTTAATAGCATCCTCACAATTATTAATAATTATTTTAATCCATGTAATTCTTTTACACACTTAAAATATTATCAATACCCCATAAGGAAATTCCCTCTATGCTTCTTTCCACACTTTTTGCATGAAATAAGATTAATTTTGTTTCTTAGATGGGTTTTATTTTTAGAATTTCTTTGAAATTACATCTTTCCCTTCTTATAACCAAAACCATGAGAACAATGAGAGTATCTCATATTATTTTGAATCTATCAGTTTATCTTTAGTTAATTCCACTCATAGAGTTGTTCTTAAACCGTTAAATAATCAATAAACTTTTATTTCATGGTTGATGATAAAACCACGAGCACCTGGTGAGATTTGTCTAATAGGTACTAATGGATTCCTCATCAGTCTACTTTAGTTCAATAAACCCCTTTCTATTTTTCATGCGAAGAGTTTGGGGAAAATATATATTTATAAATTCCTTCTTAAAATCTTTCCATTTCATGGATTCAATTTCCTCCTATTGCCTTGTATTCTTGATAATATTATACCATTGATCAATATCACCTTTTAAATGATACATAACCAAAATAATCTTCTCATGGTCCAAGTATTAGAGAATAGAGAATATATCTTCTATAAAATTAATTCATTTTATAAAAAAAGTGGATTATAGGAACCACTGATGGAAGGTGGATGTTTTCAGATAAAATAATCAATAGTGAGTAGTTCCTTACTTTTTTATATTGGGAATTTCAACATGATTAATGTTATTATTGATATCTTGAGAGATTTGGGTAAGCATAAACACATGATTTCATATATGATCTCCCATTTCTTTTGGTTTCTCTTGAGGGTAGTTATTTCATTGGTTATCATTTTTTTTCACATGATTCCTCTTGGTTCAAGTAATTTACTAAAACAAAAAATGATAGTGTGAGTATCAAACATAAATAATCAAATTAATTAATCATGTGATTATGAAAATCATTCCTATGATGTCTAAAATTATCAAACCTTATTTCAAGCCATGGCACATTAATTTCATATCATATCACTATGGATTATCAAAGGTTATAATAGATTTTATCCCTTTATTTATCATAATGGTTCCTAAAAAGAATGTGAATTATCCAATGCATACCCCCATGGAGTGTCTTGTTTGGTGTCCAGTCTTAATCCCACTCATTATGCACTAAGTGAAGATCAAGTTAATACTAAACTATAATTTTATAGGATATTTACCCCTTAGTTAATCTATGCCATATATGAATCAACTTTCCAATAACTAGAAATGGATTTCATTTCTTTAAAATCACACAATATCTACATTACAAAAAATATCATGATGTTATCCTACACATAGATTTATCCCTAGTGTTATCCACAAATATCTCTAATCCTAATCTATAAAAATAACTAAAACCTGATATGACTCTAACTATGGAATACCAAGCATCACATACATAAATATTACATCATTTTAGAGTAATATTCAATATATCACATAATAATAAATCCCCCAAACCATATAGGTTTTGTGTCTTTATAGGGTACATACATAATGACCTTATTTCTGAAATATCTTCAATATATGCCATAATTTTCTTCTCACATATTACACAATTTATACATACTGTAATTAAAACCTTTATTCATAACATAAGTAAAGGAAATATAAGAAAAGGTGAACTCAGATTCTCAATAAGGATAAACAAAAAAGATATCACACAGTTATCATAAGTGGCTAAAAGATAACCATAATGGTATGATAACATTATTACAACCCATAGAATTCATTCCAAATCAATAAAATGTATTTAATGATGAATCATGGGATAATTATTTTTCATAATAAAAGATATAAGTCATAAGGGTGTGGAATCCTCAATAATCAATCATGAGTCATGAGAATATATCATAAGCATAAAAAATTGGTATTTTGTATACACATTGTTGGAACCATGCATACAGAGAAAGCCCCAAATAGGTGGATTTTTAAAAATTTTAAATGGAAGGTCGACATAAACTTGTCGGCGTTGGTAAAGAGTAGCCCGATCAAAGCTGATGATCTCATGTGAAGGGTTTTAAGCACAAAATTAAACCGCAAAATACCTTGTTTAAATCCAAAGCTGCACATGACATCTGCTCATCATTGGCTATCACTGCTCGAAGAATCTGAAGTCGAACTCCTCTATATCATCCACACATGCTTCAAGGAATTTGCAGGAGTGTCGTTCATCATAATTTTGGAGCTAGCACGGAATTATGACGACGTCTTCAACACTCCAAAGATCACCACATAGCTTCACTAGAAATGTCTGAGAGAGTGCTCGATCCGAAGTCCTTGGATCCAGAGCATCTCTCTCTAGAACATGGGAGAGGGGAGAGGAGAGAGAAGCACTATGAATAGTGTTTGGAAAATGACCCTCCTCTTCTATTTATAGTTCTTAATTAAAATACCCGGTATCGCCTCGCCGTCCCCGAATACTTAACGTACTGTCAACGAACTTTTATGACTACTTCTCTAAGTCATAAATATTATTATCACTTACTTGTAAGATATTAAAATATATTACATGATAATAATTAAGTCATTAACTTGACTTGTTTCTCCCATAAATATTAATCGAACCTTGAATAATTTAAAATTCGTTAATTAATATTTTTTCATATATTTACTTAAAACTGGTAAATAAATTTAATAAATAAATTCAATAATCATTATTCTAAACTTGAATAATATGAATTTATTTATTGCATTGGTGATCGTTAAAATTTGGACAAATCACGAACCCCTATGGAAGGGCCCACCATAACCAAAACTCATATTCAACTGAATAGGGAAGATTCTTGAATACACTATTGTGTGTGACCCTCTAGGCCCTTATTTCGCCAGCTGTGAATAGTATTCACAGAACAAGAGTGGGATCTAGAATCCCATCATGGCCCCTGAATAAATACGTATTTTCACAGTAGTGATAACCAACCTAAGAACACACACTGTGTAATATAATCTCTTTGTCTGTAATATCTCATAAAGCAGGACGCACTCACGTGTCGTCTCCCTTTTATTGATTTATTGTTTGTTGATTTAACTGGATAGATTTACCTTTGACTACCATGTCCATGGTCTTATAAATGTACTACCATCCCTATCAAAATAGCCTGATATTTATTACTTCCATAACCCAGAAGTGACAAATCCTTTCTTGACCATTCAACCAATGTCATGCCACCAATGACGCACCTGACACAAACTACCTTGCCATGAATTCATTGCCATGGTTTTCATATTGAATCAAAGTACGCAATCAAATGACATACATTGGTAATGTTCTCAAGTCAGGAGACCAATACACATGATCATAGATTAGAACATCCAATGACACCCGAAACATTTGGTGTTCCTATTGGCGGTTCAGTCCTCAAGATCTCACTACTAGAGATCACCAAGTGCAAACTTCATGAGAAGAAGTCTCAATGCTTATGACCCCCCCGCACCTAATGGTCAAACATCTACTGTGTCCGATCAGTAAGATGTATATAGACCATAGAACATATATATTTAAGATTAATGTCATAGTATCTAGAGGTTCTCATTATATCCTAGGAACTGCTATAATCTTTCGATATAACACTTAATCTTTGGAAATTACTATTCCAATAGTGGATGCGGAACATTCTACACTATAATGGTTAGATGACATCATGCACAACTAATTGTGTACATGATATGGTAATCAAAATCACTGAATAGTTGGGTCTAGGGCACCCACTATTTCAACACACATATGCATAGAAAATCATTTTCTTAATAAAGGATCACTAACAATACAATAATAGTGGATTGTGTTCCCTACCCATTCTACGATTTCCTTATTCGTGGTTCACTACCAAGAGTATCATATTGGATAGAGTCTTTTATTGAACTGGGTTCACTACCCATTCCAATCCATATTTTCTCATAAGATATCAATCTTTACCCATTGTATTAGAAAGATATATATATATAATTTGGGGCCACCAATAACATAAATAAAACCATAAATTTGTGTGACATAAGATCAAAAAACATTCATTATATCCTCATAACATTACCCAATAAAAATAATTTGGTTCTATAAAGATTTAATCATGACTTAATTAACATTTGAGAAAGAAACGAGTTTCATAAAATTATTATTAAATCATCATCATTATAATCCATCCACATAAAGACATTATATTTTACAATAATACTATATCCCCATTAAATCATATAAATATTTAAATGATTCTGATATATATTGAAAATACATTTAAAAGATCATTTGAACATTTATTTGAAAATAGTGACCATATCAATTTATCTTCATATCTTTAAAAAATAAAAATTCCCAAAAATTGAGAATAAAACATTATATGAAAATAATAATGTAAAAATGTAAAGGGAGATTTAATTAAAATAATAGTGTTGATGGTAGGAAAATTCGTTCATTTGGTAAACGTTAAACCAAATATTTCTTTCACATTATTTATGAAAAATATAATTAACATTTTTAGAAAATGACAAGAAGATTAATTTTAAAACTGAGAAAACAAATTCCAATATGTTTTGAAAAATAATTTAAATAATAATTTTTCATATAAAATAATATTTTTTGGAAAATTATAAAGAATCTAGATATGGAATTAAAAGTTCAGGGACCATAGTATAAATAAGTTTTGTTTTTCATAAAACAATTTCTCAAATTATTAAAGTACTAGAGAGAGGAAAATGATACCAATACTTTAAAATTACTAAATTAAATAGAGGAGAATAAAATTTATGGGATTAAATTATAAAAACTGTATA
Source organism: Viscum album (assembly GCA_963277665.1). NCBI lineage: Eukaryota > Viridiplantae > Streptophyta > Magnoliopsida > Santalales > Viscaceae > Viscum > Viscum album. The sequence continues at coordinate 20,777,823 of OY728125.1, forward strand.
ATTTACCTCAGTGGAAATTTAGCATAGACAATCTTAAAAATAAATAATATCGTGACATAAACCCTTAACTCAAGTCCCATATTGCTAAAACAAACATTCAAAAATCATATATAGTAAATATATATTTATTATAAATATATTTTAGAAACATATTAGTACAAAACATACTATGTATCATTGAATTATAATTTCCAATTATCCTTTTTAAACTATTGTTCATTAAAATGAACATTCAAGTGAAAACTAGTTTGTTTTCCATGCATGTTTCATGTTCGATGGTTCTGATACTATTACCTTGTTCATGGTATAATAATATCTAGAATATTAATAATTTTAAAAGTATAATATTTATTCATTCAATAGACTTTTATAACCTTTCATACAAATCAGTGATAAAAAATGAATTACATAACTTTATGGATATGATAGTCCCTACACACACATTAGTGGTGTTTCTACTTTTTAGTGGATTGAACAAAACAAAGGTAAATAATAATGTACATTTAAAAAATAATTATTATATCATAAATATAATAGGTATTCATTAAATATTTCCTTATGACCATCCATGTGAAGATGAAATGAAAAATGATTCTCAATGCTTCATGGAGGTGGTAGTCCACACATACGCACAAGCAACACTATCATTTTCCAATGAATGAGAATGAGAGAAAAAATGGCTATACCATTACCATAAAAACATATCACTATAGTAAAATACCGAATCCATAATTTTGATGTGGTTATAGAATATTTTTAAGAGTTTTTAGAAGAAATAAACATGAAAAATATCAATAAGAGCATATACCTCTCCTTCGGGTATCCTCTAAAAATCACATTAACGCTCCTTGGATGGGTATTTTTGGAGTAAAAACACATCAAGGTTGTGAATAAAGATTTTAGGAGAGTATTTGATAATATATTAATCAATATAAGGGGATCAAGTGGTGTTGATAAGAGAGGATAGAATATTCCCTTTCATAAGTGAGGGAAGTTGCATTCTTTTAAATAATTAAAACATTGAAATATAATAAAGTTATATTCAATTAAAAGTGAAACCAAAGAAAAAAACCAAAATTTATGATAATTGTTTTCATCAATCCACTAAACCAATAATATTTAGACAATTTTTAGGTTATTTTAATCCTTATTTATTTAATTTCATATCTTATTAACCATTTTAACCCTTAATATAGAAATGTATTTTTACCACAATTACTATTCATAATGACAAAATAATATAATTGAACTCCTTAAAAAATTACATTTTGATTAAAAAAATGGAAGTAATTTTATCAGATTCAATTTTTTAAGTGGAATAAATTAATTTTGAAATATGTTCTCAAAACACAATGAAAGTCATGTTTAGAAAAAATTATTTTTAAGCATAAACTAAATTTATTATTATTAATTTCTAGGTAAAAACTATTAGATGAAGGTTAAAATATTTTATTGAATATATTATCAAAAAAAATTCATTAAAATCATTCATTATTAAAATTTGATTTAATTTATAATGATAAAAAAAATCATGCATAAAAATAGTTTTTTAGAAAGCCACCTATTTTAATTTTCATATTATTTTATTTTCAATTATAAATAATTGATAACCATAGAATTAAATTTATAATTGTATGAAAAATAAATTTTAATAATTTATCAGGTCTTATTCATACTTTCCAGGATAATGACTAGGTTATAACTATCACATTTGATAATAATATATCAATAGTTTATCACAATTCATTTAAACTCGTTGTTTCATGTTATGTAAGCTATCAAAGAAATCAAACTCATTTGAGGAGAAATTTATTATAAAACATTATGGTTCTACAATATAGATTCCTAAACCATTGGATAACTACATCACCATGAATCAAGCTAAAACATGACCATATAAACATTTTCCCTACCTTAAAGGTGCTCATAATATTGGGCTAACCCCTATCATAGGTTTCCCTAACATATCACATCCCACTGGCTAAAGAAGAACCTAGGTTTATTAATAAAGGTCCCTAGGTTCCATCACTCAGTCCATAAATTAGTTTTTATATAGATCATGTCCCAAAATGTGTCATTCGGGATCCCGTCTTAAATATCTTCATCACTCTTGTGCCAATATACTAATCATGGGTTCTCACATCCACTTAAATGAAATCACATGCCAAAATCATATCTCATTCCTAGGGAAACCACCATCTCCAAGAATCTTCACATCAAACTACTCTCTAGAGGATCATGTCACATCCAAAAGTATATATATATATAATTGGCATGTATCTATGATTATATGTATCCAAAAAGTCATAGTCACAAACTTCTATTAAGTATAATGTTATTCCAAGCTATGTGGGAAAACACCATATATAGTTTTGATGAAATTTTAAGTAACTTAATATAATTATCCACCACCTAGATGTCTACCATACTTATATCTAATTCCCATACTAACTTACTTAGGGTCTCTATGAATATCATTCATCGAGGGACTACATGATCATCTTCATCAAACATCTTACCCTTGATCCAAAAAAAATAGTCGTTAGAATGAAATATATCAAGTTGAAACTAAGTATAATTACACCAAGAACAAATATCCCAGAGAAACATATGATCTGTTATTTAAACTTTAAAAAAATTTACTCTACCATTGGAAAACTCAAAACATTCTACACATATAAGTTTGGTGAATAATACATTTTGAGAATGATGCATGAGATGCTACTTGAAACAGGGTCCAATAAAAAATACCAATAAATTATAAATCCAATTATCATGTGTGTAAAACAAGGTTAAATCAATCCATCATAACATTTAAAATTTAGAACACTAATCCCAAGCACCCAGTAACCTAGGAATCTTACTGAGAAAGGTTTTTATGATTCACCTATCTGATATCCATTAGAATATATGATGCACTCCTATATTTCTTCTCAACCATATCCATAAGAAATAAAAAAAATAAAGCTATAATACCACTTTGTAAAGTAATCACCATATTTTACTCTGAAAAATTACTAGACCTGGTTATCAGGTGACTTCTAGTGTGCCTCCCCATACATTAGAGGTTTCTAACTAGCAACAGAGGTTCTAGGGTAGTACCATGGGATAAATATAAACCCACATGATAGTGCACAATCAAAAATATAATAAAAAAACAAAAACCATAATAGTAATAAAGATTAGAGTAAATGGAAGAAAATAAACAACAATGTTATCTAAAATGTAATGAGGAAGAATGTCTTCTCATAGAAGCAAATAAACTAACCAGATATTCACCAAGACAAAATGAATAAAGAAATAAATGATGAGGATACTTTGTATCATCATAACATGCATAATTAGAACATTCTGAACCTGTCCAAGATATCCAGCTGAACAATTTAATCTTTGGCCTCTACCCAACCTGAACCTACAAACAATGAAGTGTTCCTCATGTACACAAGTGTTATGGTCGCCCGAGGAGGGTGTGTATACATTAATAATTAGGGAACCCCAAAATTAGTCATATTCATAACCAGTAAATGCAGTGTAGGTGCATGTGACATTCAAATAAAAATAAATAAACTAGTGAATTTAATGAAATAAATCAAATTTGACCCTCAAGTTCCATGGCGGCACACAAGATCAGTAATAACTACCTTATCCACTTATAAAAAGTATTTGAGAATGTTGTATAATTATTCCAATAATAAGTAACCACAAAAGTGAAACATTCCCTAAACCATAATTAGTATTAGATATCGTGCTAACTTTTTCCAGTGGTGGAGTGCCTCTAAGAGCTTTATAAAATTGTGGCTTCCAACTTAATCACCCAAGGTTTGGCTCACCCCAATATACATAATGTGATCAATTTTGGTTCTATATCACCTGAATATACATGAGAAAAAAACCATGGGTATAACTCACTGTGGTATTTTTGAGATAAGAACTCAAGGATGAAATCACCCTAGTACATAGGCTCCATGGAAGACTCCCAATTAGGGTGGTCCATAGTATCCAAATCTATGCAGGGGACACATCCCTTACCCACAGATCAAGATGCATATCCAAAGAATCCAAAACTATTATCCGAACTAGGTTAAATTACTTGAGAGGTGGGTGAATCAAGGTATGACATATTAAAAAAACATCCCCTTCAGATCTTATTTCATCATAAATAATGATCTACTCTCCCTTTCCCATAGCAATGTCTGAGTACAATTTAAATCATGCATAATACAAAAAAAAATTAATTGGTTCACCCACACTAGGATACATCTACAGATCATACATAGGTAATTTTCACATGTATCAAATCAAATAAAGTACACTACTATTAAAAATTTCGGAACAGACTCACTCTCCATCAGGGTTTACAACCAATCACAAATTGAAAGCTCATTGCTCTGTCAACTGAAGTATGATCACTCCTCCTTAAAAAGATTATTTCATTGACAATTCGAATCAAAATAGTTGACAAAAAAATTGGTTTATCAATAATTTTTATTTTAATCCACTTAATGAATAATAATTTTCCATATAATGACTAGGAAATCCCTTATAATTCTATTAAGATTCACATTTGTGAAACCCCTTTCTCATGCTTTATGAAACTACCTAATAATTCTTGAAACTTTTGAAACCATTGTAAAACTTTTCCCTTCATGTTACAAAAAAAAAATTCATGAAACATTCTAAGATTTCAAGAAACTCACAACTATTCATGAAACATCCTTTCTTTTTGAAACTGATGTTATTACGAATCCTTCACATAAGGAAATATTTTAAAAAATTATTTCATGAATTCAGAGCCTTTGGAATTTTGAAAAGGATTCATATCATTAAATGAGGGGTTAATTTCCAATTTATTGACGTTTCCTCTCCTTCATGAAACTTTCTATCATTACACCACCTTTTTAAAAAGCTCTTTATTCTTTTTTATGAAACTCTCTTTGTTCATGAAAAATTAGTGAAATTTTCTATTTGTGAAACTTCAAATAATCACATAACATTCTGCCATTCCTTTATGCCTTATCCATATTTCAAAAAACATTATTTCATGAATCTCTAAACCATCATGAAACCAAATTTTTTTGAAACACTAAATTTTCCTAAATTTTCGGCCTTTTACATATTTTTATGAGGCATCCCTAGAAATCTAACTTTTCTAAAACATGGGCCTTCCTCCAAATTTTATACTGCAAAAATTTGTTAAACACTAGGAAACAATGCCACCTTATACACCATTTTTTTTATACCACATCCCAATATTATATACCTCAATCTCAAATATATTTTGACATACATAGCTAATAATTGCACTGGAACTCCACAATTGACCTTATCAACCTACTTTATCAATAATCAAAATCAATCAAAATCACTAAAAAGTTACCTTGAGGGATTTTTTTCAATTCAAACTATGGGGGGGGGGAGTCTCATATCCTACCAGAAGATTAGGGGAGCATGTATAATGAATCTAAAGGTATCAAGACCATTCCATGAGTGTGATCCATATCATCAGTATCATGACTGCTCCATGAGATTTTAGAGCTTCATTTTTATCAAGACCACTCCATTAGAATTTGTAGTTTCATTTATAAAAAGGAAACTCTATGATCATTTACCATTTCATTTATATAAAGATCGCTCCAGGAGAATTTACCATTTCATTTATATGAAGACCAACCCATGTGTATTTATCATTTCATTTTATCAAGACCAGTCCCTGAGTATTTACCATTTCATTTTAAATCACAACCACTTCATAATAATTTTCCAGTTTAATTTATTATTTAATTCTATTATTTTCAATTTTACCAAATAATGGTCAATCCTAACACTAGAATCATATCTCCCCTTCATCACCGATATTTAGGGTCTACATCAATAGCAGAACCTAATAAGGTCCCTTAAATCATATCTCACATTGGATATCCTATCTTACTCCCTCTATTTCAATTATCAATCTTAGGTCAAAACCCATAATTTTGAGATAAAAATATCCATTGGAATAAAAAATTTATTATCATATACCCATTTTACTTTTAGGAAATCTATACCAGCATTAGTCACAAGACATGACATAAAGATTGCCTCACACCTCAATTCATCACGTGGTTCGTCTTTATGAACCCAACCCATCCAAAGTCTACCTATAGAGTACCTAACTAATTAATTATGTCTTAGTGGGGGGCGTAATGCTTACCCTATGGTCAAACTACCTAGACTTAGGCTCTATGGTATCTCATGGTTCTTGTATGGCCTACATAAGCCACTCATACAAACTCAACAATTTACTCTACTCTAGAAATCAAATAATAAATTAAGTTAAGGGACACTAAATATCATTCATTTAATTTGATAAAAACATATAATGGTTTAAAAATCATAAGGAAACCAATTATAGTCAAGTCCTTAGGCATTGATGACCGAGACAATCAATCTCGTTCTAAGGTCCCTCATAGCCTTGGTAATTTATTTTTTTATTTCAAGGACATTTTGTATTAACTAAATCATTATTTTAATTTAAACAAGTCAACCTACCTCATTGGAATTACCACACATCACATAAGAGCATAAATAGATAGAAGAAAAAATCATAGGCTTATTCTAAGGTACAACATACCTATTTATAGAATCCATTTCCCATTTCAATTCACCACCTGATAACTCTTCCTAGGGTCACTAAGCAGATAAATAATCAACTAACCATATTCTAGTCGCATGAGAGCCTTAATGAAGAAAAAAAATACATTTTAATTAATTATAATCAAATTATAATTAATTAATCTGTTGAAATTAATATTATATAATTTAAATTAATAATCAAATTAATTGAAATAGGCATAATTTCCTAAAAACCCATTTGGAACTCTTTCCACACTAAAACCATTAACATAGGCATTCCAACACGCTAATGAATACTATTGAAACTATCCCAAAAAATATCCACAACAATCAGAACCAATACTATAGTAAATTTAATTTAATTTAACCGAAAACCCTTGAAAATCCCATACGATGACATATCTTAATCAAAACAGCATTCTACGGTGTGTGAATACCATCTTTGGACATCCTATACATGAGATAAGAAAAATAAAAATTATTATTAGATGATTTTACCATATTCTAGTGAAATATTCATCAAATACACAAATTAGGAAGTATAAAAGTAAATAAATATGAAAGAAAGGAAGTAAAAGGATAATCATATATGAAATCATACCACAAAAATCTAGAAAATAAAAAAAAAACTCACCCTTTATCAAGGGGGAAAACAAGGATGATAAAGGGTATAGGAATCATCTAAAATGTTCATCCAAAATATTCATTCAAATTTTCATTTAAATATTCATATGAAATGTTCATTTAAAATGTTCATTTGAATGTTTATCTTAAGTGTTCATCAGAACGTTCATCCAAATATAATTTGTATGAAATGGTTTTTATTTTTACCAATTTTTTGAAAATTGAAAAACTTTGATGATTTATATTTGGATATAAAAAATACAAAAACATTCTAAATATCTTTCATAATTACTTTAAGTATCTTTAAAACACCTCCAAATGTCTTAGTCTCAAAAATCTCCCACTTTGGATATTGTTGAAAACCAATGAAAATAAATCACTGAAACTTTGTAACTGATGAAATGGATCCATAAATTCCAATCCTACATGAGTGATAACTATATAATAAACAAAAATCATTTAACCATAATACCATTTGGTCCAAAATCAATGACTTAAGAAACTTTTTCCTTAAAATTTATACTTTCACACATTCTTTACATATTCTTCTAGTTGGTAATTTAATGTAAGAGTCTTTTATCCTATATAAACATCAAAAAACTATTAAAATTTTCCACACACACACACACGAACTCACTGAGATCAAATCTTACCACTTTTAAAAACTCCCCCAAAATACACACTTTCCTTAAATTGTTAAGCACATACCAATGGATAGACATATGTTACAAACATTTTTCTCCCCCCTTGAAAACACTATCCAAAGACTAGATTAAGAGGGGAAAGATTTATATACCTTGGTCTTAATTAATGGGAGGTTTATCCACCACTAACAACATCATCTTATGAAATTTTTCCTTGGACTAAGATTTTGTAAAGGTATCAAAAAATTTATCCATTTTAGGAACAAACTCCTACTTCAGTTCATTATTCACCAGAGGATCTTAGATAAAGTGATATTTTATATCAATGTTATTTGAATGATAATTTTTCATTGGATTTGTATATATATTTATATCAATCTTATTATCACAATTCTTGAGTGGAGGGAACTTCAAATCAGCGAACGAGTCTTCCAACTATGTATTCTTCCACATAAGTTATATTTCAACTATAGTTGAATCAACATACATAGATTCCCCTATGTTAAGAGTTACCAAATTCTATTCCTTTGTGTTCTAGTTAAAATAGCTTTCCCCCAAGTAAAACACTCCTCTAGATGTGATCCAATCTATATTTCTATAGGAAAACAAATCTATCATTCCTACACTATAATAGTTTAACCGAAAATCATTTGTGACTTTGATATATCTAATAATTATTTTTCCATCCATAAGATTATATTATTTTGGTTTAGTTTGATATGTAGAATAATGTGTAACAACAAACACAATATCTAGCCTTGAGTCTGTTAGATATAATAAACTTCCAACCAAATTTTTAAAAACCTTCGGATCTACATCCATTAATTCATTATTTTTTGATATTTTTTCCCACTGAAATTATAGTGGAAACTGGTTTTGAGTCATCCATCCAAAAAATACTTATAATTTTTTAGCATATTTCCCTTGATATAGGAAAATATATTTCTTTTTTTTGTGATATTTGAGATATAAAAAATTATTTCATTTTTTTCAGTATAGAAATTTCAAAAAACTTCTCCACCTCCTAAGAAATCATTTCACAAGTTTCTTCATCATTCTTTACAAATATGATATCATCAACATAATAAGTCATAATGAGGGAAAATTAAAGATTTTATTTTATGTAGAGGTTAATATAAACTATTACTTTATTAAAGTTCAACATCCTAAAGAAAGTATCATGTTTGGTATACCAATCTATCTAAGATTTCTTAAACCTATAAAAATCCTTTTTCAACTGAACACAAAACATTCATCTTCCCCAATCACGAGTGAACATGGTTGTTCTTTATCAAATTCTTTATCGATCTCTCTATTAAGAAAAGATGAATTTAAATCCATTTTGAAAATATTATATTTACATTGTGTATAATTATCTAAAATTATTTTTATAGTTTCTAATATTTCTACTAGAGAAATGGTCTCATAAAAATAAATGGATTCAATTTGGGAGAAATATTTACAGAATGTTTGTAAGGACTCGGCTATAATTTTTACATATTCTAGTGATTTTAAACTATAATTCAAATTATTAAAATCTAAAGGATATTTTTGTTTTAGAAAATTAGATAATTAGGCCTAAATCATATATAGTTAACTTATACATTACAAGTGGACACTTATACTTAGTATCCATTTTTTATAGTAAATAAAATACTTTAAAAAAACATGGTTTCTCTTCATAAAAAATAGTCAAAATATTTCCCTTGATCTCATCCTTGTCCATACAATTCCTTAAACCCTATGAAAAACATTTTAAACTTAGTATGAGAAACACATTTCAGTAAGGTACATAAAGAAAGTAAATTATTAGTCTTGTGAAAACCCATAAATCATTTTTCATGAAAACATACCATTTCACCCTATAAGAGAATCATATTTTTAAAAATACCACTATATTACCATTTTAAAATCAATAAATTTTCATATAAACTCATTATAAATACTATTACAATATAACTAGTTAACATGGGAAATCATTTTCTATATCACTCTTACAAAATGGAGTTACCAATATGGACAACCTCAAACAATGGAGTACCCAATGCATTAAAGGTTATAACGTAACCACCCATCCTTGGTTTACCATAAAACTAACCATAATTGGTTTATAACATAACCACATATTCTCATAAAGAATTATGATAAACCATATCATAATCATAAAACATGAATACTTGTATCATAAAAATATTCTTTGAAGAAAATAAAATTTTCAATTTTAAATCACTCATTTTGAAAAACTATGGACATACAGTTGAAAACATTTTAATTGAAAGTAACCATATAAACTTGTAAAGTAAGATTTAAAATATTATGGTGACATGATGGTAGTAAATTCAATTCATTCATTATATATAAAATAATATTAATGTTGAATTTTTAAAAAAGAAACATTAAAATAAGTATTTTAAAATAAATTTCCTTAAGTAAAACTATTAAAATATCACTTTTGAAATAATTTAAGAGAAATTATAATTTTTTTTGAAAAAATTAATTTACATAAATATAAAATCACAAAATTCATTTTAAAAATATGTACATTGAAGATAGATATTTGTAAAGTAAATATTTATTGCATTTAAAACAACATTTTTTAATTAAAGAGTCCCTTACAAATATCATATCATTAAAGTGGATGTTAATAAAATTAATAGATTATATGTATATTATATATATAAAATACAACAATTATAAACATAAGATAATCAGAATTTATTTCAAATATAATCATAGTATGAAATAATCAATGAAGTATAAGTTTTTCTCATTGAAAGGAAATTGAGTTATGAATTCCCTTACCACTTTTTAATTAGTCGAATTGTGTGCCTCATGAAATAATAACATTTAAAAAAACCTTAAATTTAATTATAATAAATAAATTTATGATATAAAATTTCAAAGGTCCAATATATAAACACCTCATAAAATAATATACATTCATAACATTAAAATATTCCCTAATAAAAAAAGAGAGATGAAGTCCCCTTTTTAAATCTCAGCAGTATAATGAAAGTACTTAATGTTTCAAACAATGGTTTAATGAGAGGAAAATGTTTAAATAATAATTTTAAAATAAAATGGTAGTAATAGGGTTTTGTAAAATCATATCCCATCATTATTAATTATAAATCAAATTCATAAAATAAAGAAGGCGCTTGAATGGAAAAGAGAGATAGAGAGAGGTGTATTTTACCTTGTGTTTGAAAGATATGAACATAGTATTAATGTCTTGGATAATAAAATTATATTAATTAATTACTTAATCCATAACCTTTTCCACATATATTTTATTTATTATAATTTTATTACCTTCATTTATGGCTATATCGGTGAGTTATGATGTTCAATTTTGTTGTTCCAGGAGCGTTCATTTCATGGTCGGTTCACTTGAATTTAATTATATATGTTATTATAAAATGTGAATAATTTTATATAATAGGAATTAAATGGTAATAATTAAATTTTATAAGTTTTAATGGCCCCATATAAATTTTTTTGCTGAGAATATGATGATTCATTCGATAAAACAATAATGATAAATGTTTAGTTTATTTTCACGGTTTTCCTAACCATCATGAGTTCATTTCATTTCATTTCATTTAATATTATATTAATATATTTTTTCCAGAACATAAAATAATTTAAAATATACTTAAAATATTATTATACAATAAAAATAGTTTTATAACTATCCTTGAAGGTGGTAATGGAAAATAAAAACTAATTATCCAGAGAGATGGAGAACCGCCATAATTTGGATAATGGTTTCATTTATTGGATTAAGAGGGGATGAGAAAAAGGGATCATATAAGATATAAAATTATGAATATAAAATTACAGTATAAAAATTATTATTGATTTATTATTCCTTTATGGATGAATTTGGTGAGGATAATATAGAAAAAGAAAAGAAATTAATAGAGGTGGTTTGAGAAAGCTACCACTTGAATAACACCTCCTTGAAGGATCCCTTAAAGAAATTTGAATTGGTATTTGGGTGAGACCAGAATCAATTGGAATTGGGGAGAGTGGGTAAGAGTTTTTTTATAAGATATTTGAAAATATTCAAGCCTTTTGAGGAGAAATGGGGTGGTAAGGTGTGGTATTTATACTTTAGGAGGGGTGGTTTCATGTGTTTAAATAATTATTATTTTATATTTAAATCAAACCAATTTTTTTTGGAATTAATTCTAATAAATTATATTTAAAATTATGGTTAGGGTGCACAAAAACATCAAAAAACAATTTAATTCTTTAGTTTTGAGGTGTTCTATGATTTTACCTTTTAACTTTAACATGTTTCATTATTTTACCTATATTGTGGTCAATTTTTTTTATACCACGGTACGTTTTTTTATGCCTATAATGAAATTAACCTTAATGAATTACTAATAAATTATAATTAAAAATATGAAATCTATTTTACCAAATTCAATTAAAATAATTGGTAAAACATAATTTCAATCAAAACTAACATACGCAACAAAAAAGAGGGTTGCCAAGAATGTATTTTTCATGAAAAAGATGATTTTATATTAACTTTATGACTAATAATAACCATTGTATGAAACTAAATTAATATTTACTGATATATTATATTTAAATTTAATTTAAAACATTCCCCATTTGGGATTATTTTAATTAATTAAAAAGGAAAAAAATTATGTACTTTAAAATAATTTTCAAAAAAATCCTATTTTTAAACCAAAAAATAAACTTATTCTAAAATAAAATATAAATTAGATACAAAAGAATTTAAGTGGATTAAATTTAACTAAATAATTATTATTTTACTTGATATAAAATTCAAAAAATAAATTATATTTTAAATTATTTAATTTATTGAAAATAAATGACCTTTTTACAAAAATTAGTATTTTTCACTTATCAGTGAAAACCCAATATGTTCTAAAAAATCCAAAACAATCACCCAAAGTAGAAATTTATATTTTCATTTTAAAAAATAATTTTATTTTATAAAATTATTTTTAAAAAATTTCTAACAATTAATTATAATATTCACTCATAAAATGAAATAAAACCCATTTTTTGAGTAAAATGTTTTTTTGAAAAATAAAATGAATTTTCTAAAATATTGAGTGATTATTAAAAAAGTAAAAAAAATTATAAATTATTATTATTATGATATATTTCATAATTAAATTAATAAAATTCATTATTTCCAATTTAATGGCTTGGTTATGAAAATTACATTTACATAATAAGATTTCATTATTTGTTTAAGTTGAGAGTTATGAATATTTTACGGTATCGAACATATTATTTTATTTTAAAAATATCATGATGTTACATTATCCCACATTTAATAAATTTATTCCTCATAATTTTTAGTCAGGATAAAAAAACTAGGGGTATGAATTTTCAAAATATATTTGTTGAAATCCCACATCATAAAAAACATAAACAAAACCCACTGAAAAAGTGTGAAATAAAAGTGTGAAATCCACTTGAGATAAACACAAAATAGGTTTCCATGAATTAAAACCTAGATATGAAAGAGAAAATATAACACCCATGGACTGATAGAGAGTGATGGATAAAATGGGCATTAGGAATTTAACCCCCGTCAGTTTATGATAGATAAAAATGCCATTGATTTCTCTGTAATAAAATTAAATGAATAATGTTCTTGTTTTAAAATTATTTTTCTAGTATTGGGGAATTATTTTACTACCTATAATAAGAACATTAGAAATTATACTTACTTGAAAATTAAAATTTTATACTCATATTTTCTCCAAATTATTTGTATTCAAGATAAATATTTTATACCTGAAGTATCAGAATCAACTTCTAATGATAAAAAAATACACAAAATAATAATTATCTAACACTATTTTCTTTAGGAATTAACCAAAAACAAAAAATTTAGTATATAATGCAATTCAAAAAAATTCACATATATTTCCAAAAGATAATTCATCCTTTATTTGTCAAATAAATTCCCATAGTATTCTATTTATTTTATTCATATAGGGTTCCCAAAATAGTGAACATCTTCTAAAATGACATTAACCACTTAATCACTAAATCATTTTCCAATCCTATGGTTATCTATTCGATAAAATATATTTTCCCAAAATAAAATTATTTTTCATTGATAAAAATGTTTAATTGGAAATAAAATATCATATTAACCAGTACATCACATAGTCCAGTGGTAGGTGATGTACCCTTTTCACCCTTTAGTTATAGGTTTCATTATTTTGGCATTGTTGTACATGGTGGGTTTTCACCCATCATGTGGGTTGTCCTTTTTCTAAAACAATATTAATATAATACTTATAAAATTTCATAAATGTCAAAAAAACCTTAAAATTAATATCAAAATATTAAATATTAAATAAATATTTTATCCTCCTACTTTATCTCATACCTTTAATTTTTTATCTCATAAAAGTCATAACCCGTAATTACCTCAAAATCAGAGATCATATAAACCAAACAGAATATTAATACCTTTAAATATTTTTCCCCCAAAAGTAAAGGCATTTTTCCTCAAATAGCCTTTCCCATATCATAAAATTAAGGGTTTCATATACCTAAAACATTAATGTCTCCCAAAATTATCACATTTTCACCATTTTTCAAAGGTATCGATTCCATCTAACATATGTTTCCAAATTTATGAAAATAAAACCTACTATAGAAAAATACTTATGCGTTCTATGATTCCCATATTATTTATAAAATACCTCTATCTCATAATTTTTTAAACATAATACATAAACATATCACTCAGTGAACTTATTTCTTAAACCATTAACCATGCTTCCTTTTCTTATTCTGTAACACTTCATTCATACAATCAAATATTTGAATTATATCCCTATGTTTCATCAATATTAATAAAAAATGTTGCATAATAAGAATATAAGAAAATAATTCATAAATCAAATCTAGAGATTAGGATTTCTTTAATATCCCATTTATCCTCAACATCTAGAAAGTAAATTATCATGTCCTTTGTAGATGTTCTCTTTTAAAGAGATTTGGTACGGTTGAATTTTTTGAAATCCAATGAAAAAGATACCATGACCCATAAATTTTTTAGTGAAATGAAAAGGTGTTAGATAAGTCATATAGTTTCTTTCAAGTGATTTTAATACTTAGAATCCTATAAAAACCCATTTTAATAATATTTTACAATAATAGTCATAATAAAATCATCCATAATGTGTATTTTGGTTGTGAAAGATCGATTTCCTTCAATCTTGATAAACAATACTCAATCTTTAGAAAAGAACATCATTAAAAAATGAAATTAAATATTACCTATTAAAATGAAAATTGTCCTTTTAAATATAATACCCTTATAAAGTCAATAATATTTTAACCCTCAAATCCTTTAAACGTAAATCAATTACCTTTCTAAATTCAATCTCCACAAATATCATTTATCTGTGAGAAATCCACCACTATAAACAAAAAAGAAGTGTTTAAGACATTGAATTTATAATCTCATTTAAACTTGTAAACCCTATGATGATATTTATAACTCTTAAGAAATCATCCTAATCACAAATGTTATATAAACCCTTATTTGATACCAACTGTAAGGAACCAACCTTATGCATTATATATTCTAGTGATTTTAAACTATAATTCACATTATTACAATCCAATGGATAATTTTTATTTATAGTAGTATATAATTAGGAATAACACTTACATAGAAAACCCATAAATTTTAAGTGGACACTTATACTTAGAATAATTTTTTTCCACCAAACAAAAGTCATAAAAAATAAATCATGGTTTCTCTATGTGAAAAATCATTACAATTTTCTACTTTGTCTCATCCTTGTCTGTAATATTCCTTAAAACCTGTCAAAAACATTTTAAAACGTGGTATTATCCCAAAAATCCTATTAAAGAACATAAATAAAGGAAACCATTAGTCTAGTGAAAACCCATAAAAACATTTTCCTAAAAATATACTTTTTTCACCTAAAAAAGGAATCATATTTTCAAAATTACCATTATCATACCATTATAAAATCAATAAATTTGCATGAAAACTCATTTGAAAAAATATAAAATATAATTTGGTAACTTGGGACATCATTTTACATATAATTATTATAAATGGATTTACTAATATTGACAACCTCCAACTCTGTAGTACCCAATGAATTGGATGTTATAATGTAACCACCTGTCCTTGGTTTATCACAGAACCACCCATCATTGGTTAATAACCTAACCACTCATCCTTGGCTTATTATAGAACCACCCATCTTGGGTTGATAATGTTACCACCCATCATCATAATCAATGGTCAAAAAACATATCATAATCATAAAACATCAATACTTACATCATAAAAAAATTATTCGAAGAAAACAACTTTTCAATTTGAAATCATTAATTTTAAAAAATTATGCCCGTATAATTGAAAAAATTTTATTTTAAAGTAACCATATAAAATTGTAAAGTACGTGTCAAAATATTTAAGTGACATGACAGAGGGAAATTCCATTCATTCCATATATATAAAAACATCCATTCTGAATTTTGTAAAGATAACCTTTAAAAGAAGATCTTTTTAAAGAAAAACCCTTATGTAAAACCTTAAAAAGATCCATCTTTGAAAACATTTGAGAGAAATTAAAAAAATTATATTTTTTTAAAACATTCACGTCTATATAGATAAATTCAAAAATATCATTTTAGAAAAATGAATATGAAAGAAAAATGTTTCTAAAATAAATATTTATAGCATTTAACATGATGTTTTTTTAATAAAGATTCCCTTATAAATATCATATCATTGAAGTGAAAATTAATCAATTGAATAGATTATGTTTATATTCTACAAATACACATTAAATAAATGGAAACATAAGATAATAAAAAGTAATTTCACACATATTCATAACATGGCATAATAAATGAAGTATAATTTTAACTCAATGAATGGAAATTGAGTTAAGAATTTCCTTATCACTTTGTAATCAGTCAAATAATATTCCTCATGAATGAAAGATATTTTAAAAAACATTATATATCATGAAAATAAGTAAATTCATGATATAAAGTGTCAAATTTCGAATATATATACACGTCAAAAAATGATATAGGTGTATAACATTAAAATATACCTCAATGAATAAAAATTAAGACGAAGTCCCATTCTTAATTCCAACAGTATAAAAACTATACTTAAAGACTAATAAAATGGTTTAATTAGAGATAAAGGTTTCACTAAAAATTTTAACACCAAAATTAAAGTAATAGGGATGTTTAAAATCTTATCACATCATTTGGAATTAGATATCAAACACAAAAAATAAATATCGCACTTTAATGGCAAAGAAGAGAGAGAGGTGTCCCTTATATTGTGTTTGAATGTTCTGACTTTTCTCTTAATCTCCTATATAATCATATTAGATTCATTATTTACTTAATTAAAAACCTTTTACACACATATTTTTTTATTATAAATTTATTATATTTATTTATGGAAATTTCAGTGAGTTATGACGTTCAATTTCATTATTCCAAGAGCATTCGTTTCATAGTTTGTTCACTTGAGTATAATTATGGGCGTTCTTATAAAATGTTAATAATAATCCAGAAGTGGGAATAAATAGAATTAATTCACTTACATAAGTTTAAATGGTCTTATATATGATTTTTTGACATAAGGATTATTCATTTGATAAAACATTAATGACAAATGTTTAGTTTATTTCCGTAGTTTTTCGGACCATTAGAAATTTATTTCCTTTTATTTAATATTATGTTTATATACTAGTTCCATAAAATAAAATAAGTTAAAATATAACTTTTAAAAACTTATTTAACCATATTAATTGTTTTATGTCCAACCTTGAATTTGGTAATGGAAAATGAAAACTCATTATCCACGGAGAGTTTTAATCTCCATAATTTGGATAATTGTTTTGTTTCTTTGAATAAGAGGGGATAAAAAAAGGGATGCATATAATATATAAAATTAGGAATAAAATTATATAATATAAAGGATTTATGAGTCACTATTACCTTATGGATGAATTTCATGAGGATAATGTTGAAGAAGAAAAGAAATTAAAGAGGTGGTTTGATAAATTTACCTCTTGAATAACACCTCCTTTAAGGATCCATTAAAGAACATGGAATTGGTATTGGTGTGATACCCTTAGAACTTGTACATGGTGATATTTGAGAGGATATGTTTTTTAAGATATTTTAAAATATTAAATGATTTTTAGTAGAATGGGGTAGGTGAGGAGGGGTATTTATACTTGAGGATGGGTGGGTTTAAGAGACTAAATAATGATTAATTTATATTTAAAGCCAACCAAATTTGGTTGGAATTAATTTAAATGAATTTTATTGATAATTAATGTTATAAAGGAATTTTAGGGTCTATAAACACATCAACCAATCATTTAAATTTGTAATGTTTCATTATTTTATGCTTTGATGTTTTAACATTAACCAGTTTCATTATTTTACCTATACTGTGGTAAATATATATTTGTTTACCACGTTTATTTTTTATTCCTAAAAATGAAAATTAACTTACTAAATAATTTGGAACTTATGATTCAAAATATGGAATCTATTTTTCAAAATTAAATTCATATAATCGGAAAAATTAAATTTAAAACAAAACCCATAGATGTGTTGCAAAAGAGGGTTTTCAAAAAGTGTAATTTTCAAGAAAAATATAATTTTATATTAACTCTCTAACTAATAATAATCATTATATGAAAATAAATTAATATTTAATAATATATAATATATATATTTAATTCAAAACATTCTACATTAGGTATTATTTTAATTTATTAAAAAAGAGAAACATTATGTACTTTAATTGTTTTTTCAAAAAAACCTTCTTTTTAAACCAAAAAATAAACTTATTCTATAAAACAATATAAAATTGATTCAACAGAATTTAATTTGATGAAATATAAATAAATAATTATTATTTTACTTGAAATCAAATTCAAAACATAACGAGAATATCAAATTATTTATCTTTCTAAAAATAAATGATATTTTGTTTTATAAAAATCCACATTTTTCACTAATCAATGAAAACCCAATATTTTTTAGAAAATTGAAACATTTCACCCGAATTAAAACATGATTTTATATTTTAAAATATGATTTTTATTTTATCAAAATAATTTTCTAAAAATTCAAAAAAATAATTTTAATATTCACTCATAAAGTTCAATAAAATACTTTTTTCTGAAGAAATTGTATTTTTTAAGAAAGAAAATAACTTTACAATTAATTTTAGTTATTATTTAAAAATAATTAATTAATACATAAAAAATGAGTATGATCATTATATATTTAATAATTAAATTAATATTCTTAATTATTTCCAATTTAATGGATAGGTTATAATAG
Organism: Viscum album; assembly: GCA_963277665.1. Classification (NCBI taxonomy): domain Eukaryota; kingdom Viridiplantae; phylum Streptophyta; class Magnoliopsida; order Santalales; family Viscaceae; genus Viscum; species Viscum album. The sequence continues at coordinate 20,797,100 of OY728125.1, forward strand.
TAACATTTAAATAAAATTTTGTTGTTTATATAATCTCAGAGTTACCTATCTTGTGTGTTATCAAACATAGTCTTTTATTTTAAAAATATTGGAATGTTTCACTAGTCATTCCTTGTTTCTTATAACTTAACCTTTAGTATTTGACATTTTTTAGAACAAACACCTTGTACCAATCAAACTTTTATTATTTTTTTTGGTATAATTTCCTAAGTATCATTATTTTTAATCTGATCTAGCTCTCTATTTATAACATCAATCCACTATTGATTCTCCAAAGATTCATCATCATATTTTTTCTCAACCTAAGAATATATGGTAGTATGTGATACTAAATTTGAATAACTTCTATTTTGAACATATTTTTTTTGATCTCTAATAATATTATAAACTTCCACTTACTTACTTAACTGAGGAAGAGAAGAATTAGATAGTTCCTCATCACTTGAGATAGCTAACTCTGCATCTTATTATCAATCTGGTAAACATTTTAACTATTATTAATAAATTTTTAACACTGTTTACATACAATCTACTCATTTTCCCATTCTTCCATATATACAGTTGTTTTAGAATCCTTCTTATCATATTGTTCATGAAATTTCACATCCACTGAATCAATCATATTTCTTGTTTGTTTTTTATAACATCTATATCCTTTACCATTAACATGGTATCCATGAATTATTCCATCAACACCCCCATGATAAAACAACCCAATATATTCACCCTTGACATTTATAATATAGCGGCTCCCAAAAACCCTTCAGATATTTGAATTTGGGGTTTCTTCATAATACATCTCATATAGAGTTATATCAGATTTCATCTTAAATAATCATCAATTGTGAATATAAAGTACTTATCTAATAGTTATCCTCAAAAAATAGAGAGAAGTATCTTGCTTGATCAACATTATTCATCACATCTCTACAAAACTTGTATTTCCGCTTTTAGTAACATTATTCTATTATAGTGTGTATTGTTAACTAAATTCATTTTTTATTCCACATTTTTTATGATATTATTTGAAATTTTCACTTGTGTATTCACCACTAATAGTAGTTCAAATTTTATTTACTGAACATCCACAGTCAATTTCCATACTTCACCTAAAACATTTAAACATATTGAGAGCCTATGATTTATGTTTTAGAAAAACAATAGTTTTAATGTGAATAAATTAATAACTGAAATAATTGAATTACATATCTCTATTTTTTATTTATTACTCGTGGGTCCAAAAATACCAGAATGTATCACCTCAAAGGGATGGTTTGAATGTATCTAAACATTCTTGTGCACTGAGTTTCCAATATTCCCTTTCTAGGGAATGGAGAAACCTCAATATCTTATTATTTTCATATCAGAAATATCACATAAACTTTTTCTATTTTTATGCTTTCTCATATTTCTCTAACACATATTCCCAATACTTTTATGCCAAAAATTATTTTCTTCTATAATGCTTACATAAAATGAACTTTGTGAATTACCAAATTTAAACATGTTTACCTTTGTTTTATGGCCTCTTGTAACAACTTTACCATATTCTATACTCTTTATAAAAAACAATCTTTTTTTAAAACTACTTTTTTACCTTTATCATAGATATTTGAAACACTTAAACAATTGTGTTTCAAACCATTGATAAACAATGATTGTTTGGATTTTAGTTATCCTTCCCCAATATTTGAAGATATTACAGCTTTACTTCTGAGTGATTCAACATTTCAAAATGTTACTTTAACATAATTAAATATTTTTAAATTATTCAATAACTTCAAGTATCTTATTATATGTGAAGAACAACCTCTATCCAAAACTAAGGTCGTTCTTCTTTTATATATTTGAGAATTGTTTGAAAAACTATGGATTTTTCTTTAGCTTTTTTATTTCTTTTCACATGAAGTTTTATATTTTTGGTATAACAATTTTCATGTTGGTATCATAAAAATATATCATTTTATAAAATTTTAAGGCTAATCACATCATTTATAGATAGTTTCCAATGGTTGGAATCTATTTTTTTCCTCATTCTAACTTAAACATGTTATATATTTTTTGTGGTTTGACTCCCTCTTAACCTTTATCTCAATCTTCTTTTTGATTCTCTATAATGACGATGGTTAAACAAACACATATATGTTTTATGCCCAAATCCACCACAATTATAGTTGTAACCATAGAAATCATATACCCCTCTGTAACTTGTATACGGTTTAGAGTTTTGAAAAAATAAATCATAAAATTTATTACATTCTAAATTGATATTTAATTATATTACAAAGTTTTAGTTATCTTTTAATATTTTTTATTAATAATATATTTATTTTTATCCTTAATAGAATCCCTCATAGAAGAAAATTTTATTTTTGACTTTATAACCTTAGATACTTTTGGTTTTTCATATTTTCTTGTTTTATCTATATAAATAGTTTTCCTAACTTATGTTTCCTTTAAAGAATATTAATTATTATTATCATAATTTTTAGATAACGTTTTATAATCCTTCTTTGGTTTAATATTTTTAGAACTTTCACTAACTTATATAATTTAGTTTTAAATATTTTTAAATATTTTCTCAACTTTAGCATGTTTTTGTCAAACGTATTCTAAATATTCATTCTTTACGTTAAAATTTTATCCAAGATCAATCTTGAAGTTATTCATTTAATTAGCCAAAATTTTCATATTATCATTCTTTTTTAGGAAAATGGATTTTTCTTCAAGAAAATATTCTTGATTATTTGTTGAAATATTTTTCTTTTTCAAATTTCTAATCTCTCTTTCTTTTATTTTAATATTTGAAAGATATTATATCAATTTTATCTTTATAATAAACTCCTTCAAAGTATCTTATACATATGAGCTACAATTTTCATCATCATTTCATTTTTCATCATTCACTTTTTCAATAATATGTTTATTAGCTGCAACATCACTAAAATTATTTACTTCTTCTTCACTATCATCATCAGCATCACACTTATATAAATAGATACTACTTTTGTATTTGGATAAATTTTTATCCTTTACCATATGATAATACATGTATTTAGATTCCTTGTTATTAAATTATCTTCTTGAATTTATATCATATTCATCACTTTCTTTCTCTTCCCTTTGATGTGGACAATTTACAGCAAAGTACCCAATAGCTCCATAGTCAAATTATTTTAGTAGTAACTTCCATTTTTAAATTTTTGAACCTATTTTAAATTTTTTATAAAAAATGATTAAATTTATCCAAATATATACTAACCTCATATTTGATATCATATTCAAAAACAAATTTATCTTTGATAACTTTAATAGATTTTCTTCCTTAACAATATTAAAGAAAATTTCTCGATCAACCTTTTCTTTATTCTGCATCACTTTTTATCTTCTCATTTAATAAGTGATAAGAGTCCTATGAAGATCATAAAGAGATATAATTTCAAGATCTCTATTTTCCAACGATGAAATTTATTCATCAACTTTATCTTGAAGAATTTGTGTGATATTTTCTATAATTTTTGAATATTCCAACTTCTCACAAAGACATCTGATGGTTCTCACAAGGCTATTCACCCTTAAAAATAAGTCACCAATATATTCATAATCACCCACTTTAATATATTTATACTTAAGCATCTAGAGTTGTTACTTTTCTTTATTCACATTTATGTTTCCTTCATGGATGTTTTTGAACTTCTCCCTTATGCCTTTTTATGTTCCAACTCCTTTAACTCCAAGAAACCCACATTCAAAGAGTAAACAATGTATAACATTTCTAGATCACCCATCATTTTGAAAATCTTCATATCAACAGCTATAAGGGGAACATTCTCATTATGAGGAGGAAAAACCATTGTAGAATCATCAAGAACTTCATAACCAGGGATCATAAGGTAGGGAATCATTATATCTTTCGAAATATTATATGATTCAAAACAAGCATAAAAAATTCAATTTTCTTAAAAATTTCTAAATTGCTCAATAAAGGATACCTTACCTATATTAAGAATTTAAATGACCCTACTTGATCTATTTGATTACTATGGGAGGGCAGTGAATCGATGATATTTCATTTTTACAATTTCTTTCTTATGAAACAACTTTCACCTCATGTTTAAGATTTATAAATTTTGTGAAAAAAACACAGAAGAATATTCCAAATGAACATAAGAATTTAAAAGGTTCACTAATAAGTAAAACTAAATCTTCCTTGTAATGGTTTGGAAATAATACAATACCACAAAATCCACTAGAAAACAATCCTTTTTATATGGTTACAACAAGCAGGGATTATCATAACACTTGTGTTTCACCATTATCAAAACTATAGTGCATGTGTTTTCCACGTAGATAATGATATAACAATGATTTTGCAACAAATATTAGAAACCTTAAACAATAAGATTAGTATGCTTTCCCTATATTTCTTATAATTATTCAATTTTTCCATTCTATCAAAAACCTTTTTCTTCAATTTCCCAATAAAAAATAATTAATAATTTTTTCCAGTATAAAACTCTATCTATATCATTTTTTGTTTGATTTATTTTTTTTATTTGTTCATCTGAAATGTTCATTCAAAAGTTTAATTCATAAATTTATTATGGTTACTTCTAATAATAGACACCAATTTCTTATTCTTATTATTATTCTTTAAATAATATATTCCTTGGTTGAAAACTTCTTTCCCAAAAGTTGTCTCACAAATTTTCTTCTTATATCCTTGTATGAAAACAATTCTAAATAACTTTGCCTTTGTCACATGAGAATTGTACATATAACTTTTATACTTATTCATGATTCACATCTATAGGAAATTAAATTTTATTTTCTACCATGATAAAATTTAAATTTTAAACTTTTTATTTATTTAAATTTCATAAGAACTATTCTCAAACATTCTAGAACATTCAAGAGTTTAAAAATATTCCTTAATTTTCCAAAACATGGGATTTATGAACATTTAAACACCTCCTTAAATCTTCTATAATAACAGAATTCTTTTGTGATTTCTGAAAAATTAAAGGTGAATATCAAAATATTCATAATTGATATCTTTATGATTACTTCACAAAGACTTTTGAACTAAAACATCCTTACAAAACATCACCTTGTAAAATATTTGTCTAAAATGCACTTCTAAAGTGTTCATTTTCAATGTTCAATTAAAATGTTCATCCAAATGTTCATTCAAAATGTTCATCCTAATTTTTACCCAAATGTTTTTCTGATATTCTTGTCTGAATTTTTCATCTAAAATGTTTGTCTAAAATATTCATCTGAATGTTCATCTGAAATGTTCATCTGATTGTTCATATAAAATTTTCATACAAATATTAAACATAATGTAATATTCCAATAATAAATTCCAGTCACTATTTTTTGGAAACCTATCAAACATCAATGATTTATGTGTGGAAATAAAAGATAAAAAATTTATTAACATCTTTCACAAAAACTTTTAGTATTTTACAAACTCTTACATACATCCTTATCCCAACAAGGGATCCACCTCCTAATCAAGTTTGGGATGATTTTCCTATTTTTTAAAGAGAAATATTATGATAACTAGATTGATTAATATAGAAATACTACCCTAATATTCTTCCCTAATCTACAATGAACAATGTATTTCTTAAAAATAGATGAATAAATATGAACCTTAGGCTTTAGAATGAATCATCCCTGTTCTAGGTTTTAAAGGGTATACCTAAGAACATATCCATCCACACATTCAACTTCTCTAATGAAGTACCCCACCACCTAAATGTTAGCTTGAGCTAGTTTATGATGATGATTAATAGAGCTTCTCAACTAAAACCATTATTCTGGTACAATAATGGGTTCATTAATTAGTATAAAAAATCCATATAAGGGTAGTATTTATAATAATAAATAATTCTTAAGGCATTTTCCTGAAAGATCTAGAAGTAATATGTGTATTAGGAAGAGATGACGACATTGAATGGATTTAATGATGTAGATCATCTCTGTTCACCTCACCTTGGAAGCTTATTAATCCTTTTTTAGAGTTATTTTTGTAATGAAGTAATGATTTTTATTTCTTTGAAATCATATTAGAGAAATAAAAATAATGGAAAAGTCAATAATTTTCATAACACATATAGGAAATTCACTCCATATAGAAGATATGTGGATAAGTGGAGTTTATATAAGAAGGGCTTCATGAAAATGAAATTTATGAATAGACCCATTTGTGAATCATGGAAGTTTCAAAAATTTATAGCTTTCTCATAGAGTATGTAATGAAAACTCCCTTAACCAATATATATGAGTGACTAATCATATGTTCACAATGTAAAACATATGTGGCCTATGAAGATATCCCTATAATTAAATCCACTTTTTTATAATGAGAGCCAATTATGAGGGTGTTTTTGTTGATGCCCATAAAATACTATATCACTTCAAAGAAGATCATAAGGAAAAATAAAAAATGGAAATTTTCCATGAAGATATTACATCATTCAAATAAAATTTAATTGTTTAAGAAATATTCCATCATTAATGAAAAATTCTAATATTTCATGGAAGACATGTTTATTTTTAATAACATGATGGTAATTCTTCATATACACTTGAAAATATCATGATAAACCATCTCTTTGTGGAAATGTAATGATAATTTTTCATGATACCATGAGAACTTTTGGGTTATCCATCACATTTTGGTTCAATGACAAGCATAAATTGTAGCAAAATGAAATCTTTGTGGTTCAGAATCACTTTGCAGAAGTATGATGAGAATACTTCAAGGTTGTATTTTAATAGGCTGGGTAATGATAGAATAATTCTGTTTCATATGTTTTAATATTTATGAATTAGATACTAATTTTATAATAAAATGGAAAACATTTCCAATAACTTACATGACACACAACAATGAGTTTCTTCAAAATCTTGTGTTGTAGGCAATACTGTGTTATACCAAACAATAATATACTATTAAAATTATTTCTCAATATGGAAGTTATCACCTATTAATTATATAAGTAGGAATTAATAGGATTAACTATATTATGTTCACATATTTTTATACCTTTTTTACATTTATCCAACATATTTTCTAGTCATAATATAATAATTAATTCAGTTTTATGCTTAAAAGCTCTATTTTTCTAAAATATCATGTTTTCACCTTCTATTAGAGAAGTTATTTTAAAAATATATTTTGAAACTTTCATAATTTTTATATGAAAAAATAAATTTAATTCTTTAAATAGGAATATAAAAATTTACTTTGCGTGAATTTTTGGTATTCTTCTAAGAAGTTTCATAGTTTGATGAATAGTAAAAAATAATGATTTTTAATTGAAAACTACATTTCTGATTAATTTATTTATATTGTTAAATTATTTTTTTATTTTATTAAATTATAATTAGATAAATTTAATATCATTTAAAAAAATTATGTTATTATATTCAATTTCACATTGAAATTATACATAAAAAACTTTACAAACTTTCGAACACATTCACATTAAAAACACACTTTATTTTTCCATTTATGGGATTAATTTTAAATTAATTTCCAACACTTTTTCATTGGAATTTGGAAAGGGTATTCCATTTTTAATCATAATAAATTATAATTTTTAATAATGTAAAATTTATTTATGACAAAAAATATTAGTGAAAGTGATTAAAATTAATTTAGTGATTTAAGTAAAAATAAGATTACATAGTGGTTAAAATTTAAAATTAAAATCTAAAAATAAACCTAAACTTTTAAAAAAGCCATTGGATTTAAATATTTAGTCCCCCCCCCATTCATGGATCTAATATTTTGTGTTATAGAAGCCTTTTTGTGGGTAAAAACATGGGGAGCACACAATTCTTTTCAAAAATTCCAAGTGTTTCCTCTCCCTCCACTATAAAAAGGCACTCTCCCTCACCCATTTCATCACACCTATAAAAACATTTTCCTCAATATAAAATTACCCAAATAATCTCCCAACATCCCTCCCCTCAACCTAGAAACCTAACAATGGCCATAAATCCAACCAAGTAAGCCCACTATTGCAAACCAAAAAGAGTTACCCGAAACCGAGGAAGCATTCTTCAACATGAATTTCTGTTTTATTTATATCTCCACCCATTAAATCATTATTATTAAATTATTATATAATATAATAATTATCATAAATAAACTTATATGTTATTATTTTATGGGGTTTACCTACAACTACACACACTTCTTTCAAATGGGTAACAAAATTATAGTTTGTATATACGGCGAACTACCACCTCATGAAACAATGTCTTTCATTTTTCCTTTACCACTTATCATGTTGGGAATTATGATGGAAACACTATTTTCATGATATATATGATTTATTAAAACTTATTTAATTGTTATATATACATACCTTCATTCTTTCCATTTTTTTGGAATATGATAACATCGTTTGTGGATGTGTGGACTACCACCGCCTTAAAACAATGTGATACATTAAAACATAATATAGAATATATTAATGATGAGTTTAATAAAAATATTTAACATAAATAATATATATATATATTATATTTATTACATAATTACCTTTATGTAAATATAATATATCATTTTATTTATTACCCTTAAACACACTGAAAGTGTGACAACGTCGTTTGTGGACGTGTGGACTATTGCCTATTCAACGCGACGTGATTCATTTTATATCACAATAATTATTTATATTTATATATATATATGTGTGTGTGTGTGTGTGAATATTACTAAATAAAATGGTATTTATTTTATAACAATCATTTTTTAAAGATAAATTTTACTTACATTCTTTTCAAAATGAGCATTGTGAAATTAGGACATTACTCATGCATATGTACGACCTACCATCGCAATAATTATAATGTTTGATCATTTTACATAAACAACTTTCATGATTGGTTTTAAATGTATAATTTAAGTATAAGTATTATAATTATTTTAGAATTTTTATTTTGTATATGTTTATATAATGACCTGTTTGATAGTCGTTTTGACACATAAACCGAATATGGTCAAAACACTCGACGTAGACTTAATTATTGATGTAGTTGTGTACAAAATTTTAATAAGTGAAATAAAAGTAATTATAAACATTAATAAGGTTATAATGATAGTATATTATTAACATAATTTTATAATTCATGAAGATAAAGACACACGTGAAAAGTCAGACCCAAGGTAAGGGATTTCATCTCAATATCCTTTCCTTGAGGCATATTTTGATGTTATAAACCATATTTTTTCATGATTTGTATATACAGAACCTTTGAAATACTACTTAAAATCTTTTTATTTAATGTTTTAGTTGAATTTTATTTATTCATGGGGCTTACTATTTAAATTTTTAAAATGGAATGGGAAAAATTGAATATTTAAATATTTAAGTTGAAAATATTTTTCTCTGTGTAAATATTTTTGTTATTGTTTTAAATATTTATTTATATGGATATATAAGGTTTATGAAGAAAATTTTACGTTTATTTTGAATTTCATTAAAAAATTTTAAAAAGGAATTTTTTTCATTTTTTATTAGAATTATTTGTTAAACAACAAAAGGAATGGTCTATTCTTAATGTACATAATGACATCAACTTTTATGCTACCATGACTATTATTTGATTTCTAGATTACACTGAAAGCTTACATGTTTTCATAAATTAAAATTCTTATTTTCCTTTTTGGTTTTCCTTTTATTAAAAATGGGTTTTGAAAATGTATTTATTATTTCAATAATTTGAAATGTTTTCTTAAGATTTCAAATGAAATATTATGAGTGACATGTTGAAAATTTGAATTCTTTTATGTGATGTTATTATATAATGGTGCTTGTATATTTGATTGGTGGTTACATGATAAACCAATTATGGGTGTTTTTGTGATAAACCAACAATGGGTGGGTCCATGATATCCCTCTAATGCATTTGTTATTGAAGTTAGCCATATAGATATTAAATTTGTAAGAGTGACATGAATAGAAGTCAACCACATGATAATTCCATTTATAAGAATAAAAAGTATAATAATTTCCCAATATACATTTATTTTTTTATATGATTTATATGGTTTTTATGGTATTATTCTCATTAAAAAAGGTAAATCAATGATATTATCTTAAGATAAATGTATTTAAAACTTATTAAGGGTGAAAAGTATTACTTTTTGAAAAACAATCATGGGTTTTAGTGTTTATCAATGGACTAACAATTTTTTTATTGTTATATCCATTATTGATCATTTTATGCTCATACCATGTTTTCTTAATGTTTTTACTGGACTTAAGGATTAGTGTAGTATTAGAATAATTCTTGTTGAAACCCGTCAATATTTTTCGTAAATTATATCATCCTTTATTTTAAAAGTATTATATTGTGGAAAAAATGGATACTCTTCAAAAGTTTCCTCTTTGTATTTTATTGCTTTGATATATATCAGTTATAGCCTAATTATCTAAAATATAATCCTAGAAATATCTTCAATGTGAAGAATGGAAATTATTGAACAAAACTCAAGATTATGTAATGTTAAAGGTGGGGTCCTTATAGTTGGTATCAAAGGAAATAGTTAGATAAATTTAGTGTTTAGGTTAATATTAGTAGTGTGAACTTGAAATATTTTACATTATGGTTAATGTGAATTTAAATATATTTTTAATTTTACAATGTTGATTCATCTAAAATATGTTTGTTGAGAATGTTTCTCCATAGATTATATAAGGAAACTATAGGGGGGAGGCACTAAGAGGAAATATCCTTCTAAACCGACACCCCAAGATGGTCATAATTTAAACTGAACAATTTGTCATAGTTATAGATTAGTTCACACAATCTATAAATGGTGTCGGTTTACATGAATGAGTGTAACCTGATCTGCCACATAGGAATATGATGACAGTGGGGCATTTATTGCGATAACATCCCCCAATCATTCAGAGGATCATCTGAACCTGTGATAGCTGAAAGATGGATTAAATATCTAGAAAAGATATTTGATGTCATTGTTTGTTCAAATCACCAAAAGGTAACTCTTGTGATGTATCATTTTGAAGGTGAAGTTGACCAGTGGTATTCAATGGTTAAGAATATTAGGTAAAGTGTATAGATTTATTCCTTATAATGGAATTCATTTATGAATATTTTCCTTGGTAAATATTTTCCTATGGATATTCGACTTAGGATAGAAAAACCATAACTGGATTAGTTTTTGGTTGTGTTTACAGATGATATTTTTTGTATATTCTAAAATCCATGAGGAACATGAAAGGAACATAATTATTTATTTAAAAACCTTAAAATAAAATAAATTATATGTAATGATTAGTAAGTGTGATCTTTGGTTGTAAAAAATTTCATTCCTTCATTATATTGTTTCTAAACATGGCACAACTGTTGACCCTGATAAAACAAAAGTTATTTAAGAGTGAAAAATACCTACTAATGTCACAAATATTTGTAGTTTTCTTGGATTAGAGAATTATTACTAATGGTTTTCCAAAAACATTGCTCAGTTATATGTCCCACTAACTAAGTTAACATGAAATGGATTTTGGTTTATCTAGAAATAAAAATGCAATGTTTTTTTTGAAACTAAAACAAAAGGTTGGTCAATTACCTAGTTTTAGCCCTTAATTCAAGAAATAGTGATTTTTTCATCTACAATGATGCTTAATTAAAAGGACTTTGTTGTGTCTAGATGAAAAATGACAAGGTAATTGATTATGATTTATATTTTTTTGAACAAATATAGGTTAAATTACCCCACACATGATTTGGAATTTGGTGTGGTTGTTTTTGAATTAAAAATTCAAAGGCATAATTTTTATGGAGTGAAGTGTGAAATATATAATAATAATAAAAAAATTGAAGTATATATACACTTAGATAAAGTTGAACATGAGACAAAGAATATGACTGGAACTGATAAAGGATTATGATTTTATGATTCATTATTATCCAAGAAAAGAAAACAAAGTTTCCAGTTCTTTAATTCAAGAAAGTAATGATACATTAACCATATTATATTTAGAATTTGACACTTTTGTTAATGATTTGATTTATTTTTTTCCTAGAATTTTTGGATGTGAGTATATTCTCCGTTTTTTGTAGGTTTCAGTCCTATCGACATTGTCAGAAGGAAATAATAGGGCTTAGAAGGTAGATCCATCTTTGAAAGAAAAGGTAGAATCTATTATTAATATCAATTTTTCTGATTTTAATATTAATGAATAAATTTTTTTTTTCACTTAGAAAAATATAATGTGTTTATCTTGATTCATAGTTGAGGAAATATTTGTTGGCTGAAGATGATAGTTCTTTATTTCTTATTCATTTGGGAAGCACTAAGATGTACAGAGACCTTTGGGAGTATTACTGGTGGGATGTAATGAAAAGAGATATTACTAAATTTACCATGAAGTGTTTGACTTATCAATTGGTTAAAGCAGAGTGAAAGTTACCAAAGGGGATGCTTCAACCTTTTCCAATGATAGAGTGGAAATGGGAGAACATATTAATGTATTTTTTGGTAGGATTTCCAGATAATTCTCAAGGTAATATTGTGATTCGGTTTATTATTGATTTATTAACTAAATATTCACATTTCATTCCCATTTTTGATATAATATTATGAGATTAGGTTTCTAAACTGTATGAAAAATATATTTTCAGGTTATATACAGAGCCTCTCTCCATTGTATCAGACTGTGATCCTAGGTTCACATATAATTTTTTGAAAGAGAAATAGAAGTTGTTGGGTACTGGATTAAATTTCATTAAATCTTTTCATCCTCAATCTGATGGATATATTGAGCAGAAGATTCAGAACTTGGAAGATATGATTCATTCTTACTCAATGGATTAATGAGGAAAGTGGGATCAATATATTTATTTGGTTGAGTTTTCTTATAATAATAGTTTTCATTACAATATACATATAGAAACTTTCGAGGCATTATATGAAAAGTAATTCCAAACACACGTATTTTGGGGTGACGTAGGAGAAAGGAATTTTATGGGACCAGAGTTGTTTGAGGAAATTTCCCATAAAGTTCATTTGATTTAGAAAAACATGAGGGAAGATCAGATTAGGAAAAAAGTTTATATAGTTAACTAGAGGAAAGATCTTTCTTTTGAGGTAGGTGATAATGTATTTCTAAAAGTTTCTCCACAAAAAATGTGACGTATTTTGGTAATAAGGGGAAGTTGGGTCCAGGGTTTATTAGACTATATAAAATCCAAGATAAAGTTGGATCAGTTTCCTACTGAGTGGAGTTACCTCTATATTTATCCCAGGTAAACAACATATTTCATGTTTCAATGTTAAGGAAGTATTCACCATACACATCACGTGTTTTGATCCATTAAGTAGTTCAACTAGAAGAGAATATTTCTTATGAGGAACAGACGGTTTAGGTTCTTGACCATAGAGAGAAAGTGTTAAGGAAAAAGAAAATTCACTATGTTAATTTCTTATGAAAAAACCATATGGTTGAATAAAAATAATGATAATCTATAAATTATATGGGGATAAAATATCTCCAATTTTTTAATTAGTGAATAAAATTTCGATGACATAGTTTCCAAAATAGGGGAATAATGTAACATCAGAGATAATGATAGAATAATTATTTTTCGTATTTATTAATATATATGAATTATATAGTAATTTTACAACAAATGGGATGATATTTAAAATAGCATTCATAACACACAACTATGAGTTTCTTCTAAATCTTATGTTCCGTGCAATATTGGGTTATACCGAACAATAATATACTAGGAAAATTATTTTTTAATAAGGAATTTATCACCTAGATATTATATCAACAATAATTAATATGACTAAATATATATTTTTACACATTTTTATAAATTTTTTTACATTCATCCAATATATTTTATAGGCATAAGATAATAATAAATATAGATTTATGCTTAAAAGCTCTATTTTTCAAAAAAGTTATTTTATATCCTTTTAATGGCACACCTATTTTAAAAAAATAAATTTTGAAAATTTCATAATTTTTATATAAAAATCATCATTTTTGAATGTGTAATATAAAAATTAACTTTGGGTGAATTTTTGGTATTTTTCAAAGAACATTCATATTTTAATGAATAATGAAAAATAATGATTTTTAATTAAAAAATGCATTTTCATATAACTTATTTATATAGTTAAATTATATTTTAAATTAGTTTTAAATTATAATTAGATATATTTTATATCATTTGAACCAATTTAGTTCATTAGAATCAATTTCACATTGAAATTTTTTATAAAAACTTAGCAAAAATTTGAACATATTCTTTTTAAAAACCCCATTTGTCGTCCAGTCTCTGGGATTAATTTTAAATTAATTTCAACCTATTATGTGACTTGAATTTGGAAAAATGGATTCCATATTTGGAATCATAATAAGTTAACATTTATAATAATTTCAACTTATTGTTTTTACCAAAAAGATTAGTGAAATTGATTAAAATTAATTACATTGATTAAAGTAAAAACAAGATTACTTAGTAGGTAAACTTTAAACTTAAGGTATATGGATAGAAATAAAATTTTTCAAAACCAATTTTATTTCTATATTTAGACCTCAAGACTTCATGGATATAATTTTTTGTGTTATATTAGCCTCTTGGTAGGTAAAACATGGGTAGCATAGAATTCTTTTAAAAATTCCAAGTGTGTCCTCTCGCTCCACTATAAAAAGGAAATCACCCTACCCCATTTCTTCACACCATTAAATCCATTTTTCACATAAAAAAGAAGAAAATAATAATCTTCAAACATACCTCACCTAACCCTAGAGGCCTCAATTTTCTCATAAATTCAACCAAGGAATCTATTTGGTGTAAACGAAAAGGAGTTACCGGAAAAAGAGGTTAGATTCTTCAATGTGCATTTAAATTTTATTTATTTACACACCCATTAAATTATAAATTTTACATATTTATATAATTAATTTTCTATGATAAATATTTTAATATGTTTTTATGGTAAGGGTTTCATTTACACCTATAGACACTTCGATAAAATGGGTAATGAAACTACCATTCATGTGTATAATAGACTACCGCCTCGAGAAACAATGTCGTTCATTTTTTCATTACCACCTCTCATGGTTGGGAATTATGATGGAAAAACTATTTTTATTTGATATATATATTTTATATTTATGATGTATTCATACTTACGTGGTTTTTTTGTTCACATACCTTCTGTATTTCCATTTTTTGGGAATAAGACAATGTCATTTGTGGATGTATGGACTACTGCCTCCTCAAAGTGATACGACACGTTCACACTTTATGTGGAATTTATTAAGTTTTGGTTTAATAAAAAAAAATTAAATAAATAAAATCTTTATTATATTCATGACATAATTAAATTTTTGGAAATATAATATACCATTCTCTTTATTGCCCTTTCACACACAGAGAATGTGATAATGTCATCCATAGATGTATGGACTGACACCTACTCAAAATGATATGATTCATTTTAAATATCATTATAGAAGGATAAATGATACTTATCCTGTTTTCATAATAATCATTTAGAAATGAGAACGTTACTCATGTTTATGTATGAGCTATTGTCTCCATGACTATAACATTGGTTCATTTTCCATGACCATTTGAAAAAGGTTATAAATTAAGTAAATAGTTAATATAAGTATATTATACAAGAATATAAAGAAACACATGATATGTCAATCTCAAGGTAAGGTATTTCATCTCAATCTCCTTTCATTGAGTTGTAGTTTGATTTTAGACACCCACCTACTTTTGTGAGGATATATACAGCCCCTTTGACATATACTATCATGAATTTAACTATTCTCATGTTATTTTTTGTTTTTTTAAATTCTATTCTTTCATTAGACTTATGATTTAAATGTTCAAAGTGGTATGAGACACTATGAATATTTAAAGATTTAATTTCAAAATATTTTTCTCCAAGTCAATATTTTGATATTGTTTTACATGTTTATTTATATGGATACAAATAAATTATAAATGGAATTTTATTTCTATTTTTAATCTAATTAAATGGTTTTCAAAAGGAATATTTTTATGTGTTTTATGTGTACTATTTTTTTAAATTAAAAAAGAAATGTTCTATTCTTAATGTACACAAAGAAAATAACTTTTCCACCGCAGTGGCTATTATTTGATTTATAGTTTCCTTTTCGAGTTTAAATGTTTTCTTAATGAAAATACTTATATTTATTTTTGTTTATTTTATTAATGAAAATTTGTTTTTAAAATGGATTTATTATTTCAATAACTTGAAAAGTTTTCTTATAAGTCAAAACGAAATATTGTTAGTTACATGTTAAAAATTGAATTATTTTTAGTACTATGATCATATAATGGTACTTGGAAATTTGATGGGTTGTTATGTGATAAACCAATGATGGGACGTTCCATGGTAAACCAACTATGGGGGGTCTATGAGATCCTTCCGATGAATTGGGTATTAATTTTAGCGATATGGTTATTCCATTTGTGAGAGTGACTTGTATGCAAGTTGATGGCTTTGTAATTGCATCTATAAGAATGGAAGTTATAATAACGTCCCTAGATACCTTTATGTGTTTTCAATGCTTGATATAGGTTTTATGATAATAATGTTATTGAAAAAAGGGTAAGGAATGATATTTTTTTCAAAGGAAAGTATTCACTACTTCTTAGGGGTGAAATGTGTTAAGTTATGGTAAAGTTTTCATGGGTTTTAATAATTACTAATGGACTAATGATTTCTTTATTTTTATATCCCATACTGATATTTTTATGCTTATCCCATATTTTTTAATGTTTTTACACTGGACTTATGGAAGAGGAAGGGATTGTAAGAAGTCGTGTTTAATGTCATTAAAAGTTTTTTTAAAATGGATCATGCTTTATTTTAAAAAAAATAGATTATAAAAAATAGATACTATTCAGAAGTATCAAATTTGTATTTTATGGTTTATTTATGTATGAGTTATGGCCTAATTAACTAATACACTAAACCTAAAAAGATCCTAAATGGTAAAGCAATAAAATTATTGACCAAAACTAAAGATTATTTAATGTTTAATGATGAGGCCTTATTTTTATGTAATCTTCACAATCAATAATATCTTTTCTATAGGATGATTAGAATCCATCATGAAGATGGAATATATTCATGGATAATAATAAATTTTTAGAGTCAAGATGGTGAATCTTTTTGGTCACATAACTCTTGGAGATTAAGAACATTATATACTACCTCATATTAAAGGAAGGAAGTTACAAAGGGTTACTTATAAGTACCTATCATGCACTTCAAGAAAGAGAGATCAAACATAGACAAAAAAATAGATCCTTTATTATAAATCATGATCTTAAATTGGAAGATATCATTATTCACGAATACTTTATTTTATTAAATCCACCCAATAGATCTTATGTAACTCCCATGTTAATGGTAGGGAGAGAAGGAGCATCATGTATGACTTTCATGATAACGTTCCCCCCACATAGGATATTAAAGTGGCCTACTACATAAAATACTTTGTGAATAAATAACGTGATACTCATTTACAAATGGAGAAAGTACGGCCAATTGTTTCCTATCGATCAATCAAGGTTCTAGTTCTCTTCTAATATGTATAGAAGCACTCGGGTCGAATCCTCGGCGATGATACTTTTTAATAGTTGATTATATTTATTTGATTGTATTTTGATTGGGGGGTTTGTTTTTAGAGCTTAAATTAAGTGATTAATGATTGGTGTTTCATTTAATAATTTGATAAATATTGGGGTGAGTTCATTTTTAGGGAGTGAAGCTTGTAATATCCTTGAGCCTTGCTTTATATTTCATTTAAATTAATGCCCACTTCTCAATATAATGTAGATTGGAATTCCTAAGTGTTAAGGATTTAATCCAAGCCTTAATTAACTTAGGGTTCTAATATCAATCAAATATTATTTATGGTAGTGTATATATGGTTCCAATAATCCATGTA
Source organism: Viscum album (assembly GCA_963277665.1). Taxonomy (NCBI): domain Eukaryota; kingdom Viridiplantae; phylum Streptophyta; class Magnoliopsida; order Santalales; family Viscaceae; genus Viscum; species Viscum album. The sequence continues at coordinate 20,815,114 of OY728125.1, forward strand.
AACCACACATTAAACAAAACAAGTCATTAATCCATGACATGTTAAGTCTAACATACACAATGATAAATTAAATAATAGTCATCGAGCAAAAGCTCTCAATCGCTTAACATCTATAAATAATGACTCACCCCAATGGAAGATTTACTCATAAATTAATATGGTTATTAATCTGGTAATATATTATTATGGTGATGAATTATAAATAGAACAAAAATAATGGTATAATAAAATAGCGGTGCATCGAACACATGTGATCGTTGAAAAGAGTTAAAATAAAGACATTCGATTGAATGAGGAAGAAAAATAAGGGAAAGAGTTTTAACTTGATTTAAACTATTTTGAGAACATTAATATTAAACTATAGAAGGTGGATGAGAATAAGAGATATTCAAGAAGAATATTTCATTAAAACATAATTACAAAGACAAACACTAGTAAAATTACAAATGAAGAAAAATGCAAAAGTAAATTAAAACCAAGAGAGGTGGAAAGGTATATCAAGTTAAAACTTTATTCTGTAAGATCCTAAAAATCCTTTGTAAAATATTGGGTCATTCTAATGTGTGATTCTATCTTTTGAAATACCAACTCTATTGAAAGGAGAGGAGGGGATGTACTTATAGACCAAGGTTGTGGACTGTTTGCATTACAAATCTATCCCTCAACATGGCTCGGTGATTTGGAAATACAGACAACTGAATCTTGAGATATCTCCTTATTCAAAGTTTTATATAATAATTTTTTCTGAATACTTTAAAAATGTGGAGGCATTTGGACTTTTGAAGCAAAAGTTATGGTGGTTTTAATAAACAATGTTAAACTATACATAACTACCCATGCTTTTTCGATGGTAGAAATTTGAATTTATTTTTGAATAGGAATATGCCTTCAAATCAGAATTATATCTTCAAAAAATTCATCCTCCTATATCTCTTCTTTAATACTTCAAAATCTCAGCTTGATTTGACGATTAGATCACGAGCAATGTCATGAATACTGTCCTGATTTTAATTCCTAAACATAATGGTGGGTTGGACTTAAAAGAATTGGTTGGGCCCCTTTTTCTTGTATTTGGACCTTAAAATTTTTATCCATTATTCATTTTTATAACCAGGAACATATGGTGGAGTTTCATAAAATTTTGTCTTCTATATGTAGATCAGTAACTCAATCATCATGGTTGGTCCAACTTCTTCACAGATTCTTTGGGTCTTCTTGTGTGGACCATATAACCCTCCAAATGGATGATTTTGGAAACAATCCCTTATAAAGAATTTTTTTAATTGGATTAAGAAATCCTATAAATCAATAATCATTCCATTTGGATAATTAAGCTGAGATTTATTATTAAAACATTAAAAAGACTTGAATCTGAATGAATTCAAATAGTGATCTAAAATTATATTTAATATTTGAACATTAATATTTCACAAAAATTATGAACATTTCATATAAAATAAGTAAAGGGATTATATAATAAATTATTAAAATATTAATAACATTAACTACCCCACACTTAGTCTTGTGCATGTCCTCATGTGTAACAAATATGAAAACATGACAAAATCATTTTCACTCACCAAAAAATGTTAAAATTTAGTTTTCCCCTCTCAGGGGAGGTTTCGACTTTTTCATTCATCTATATTTAATTCCCACTCAATTTTTTACAGAAAAAATGTACCAAAAACAACTCTTTTTTTCATGCTCAAATTTAGAAATTGAAAATGGTGGCACACAAAACGTACTCCTCTCAAGATGTTAAAAATTTATTTCTGGAGGTTCACTCATTCACCAACCAAAAGTTAAAATCTTTTAATTTGAAAGAGATCTCAAATTCCATTACCTATCCTAATGTTCTAAAAAAATCAAGAGGTCTTTTTACGGATTTTTCTGTGGCTATGGGATGGTAGGAAGATGATATCCAAAATATAGGAAAGGGGGGGGGGGTAAACACTAAAATGGAAAAACCAATGCACATTTTTTTGAAATTAGCCATGAAAAGAGATGGACACATATATTTATGAGGGAATGAAAATGTGAAATAAGACACAAAATAGGAATTAAATTTCAAGTGGATGAGAAGATGAAATATTTACAGACCATGAAACTTCTCCCAATGACATAAGTGTTCTTTTTTTCTTTTTCTTTTTTATATTTTTTTCGAAAGTTGAACTTGAAACAGATCTAAAAATCATCTCCCAACCCTTATTTGAACTCCTCATGATACTAATTTTAATAGTTATAACAATATCAAAGGTTAAGAAATATTGATTTTTTACCCACCCACGACACAAACCATTATTATTTTCTTTTTTTTTTTGATTTTTTAACACTTTTAAATATCATTTGAACAAGATAAAAATATATACATTCCCATTGAATGAAAAACTCTCCCCCACACTAAAATGTGTGCTCTCCATCAAGCCTATGATATCATGTTGAAAATCAATAAAATATAACCAACAATGAAATCCATTCCCGCCACACTTAAATTTCAATAAAATATGCAATGAAAATCCATGTTGATATTAGATGGGATAAGGTATTTGGATTGTAATGTGGCTAACAAAGAAATGGTTTTCATAGGATCAAATGGGATTTCAAAAGTAGGATTAATGTATGATTAATGGGAGCCTATTGGGCTATTTTGATTCTTATGAGGTTCAGAAAATTCATCTATCATATTAATGCACACTAAAGTCAGAAATTCAGCTCGAAGGTTCACAAACTCAAGATTAAAAAATGGGGGTTAAAAACACACATTTTGAAAAGATAACCATAGTTTTCCTTGTAATGGAAGTAAATATTGTTCCTCATGGGTGGGAAAAATCATTTTCCAAATCAAAAAATTGATCATTAAAAATTTGTTGGTTTTGACAAAATATTCTTTATCCAAATTTATGAAGAAACCACAAAAATTTTGAGATAAAACTATGTCTTTTGAATCCCCAAAATGGTTGGAAAAAATTCAAAAATCGCAAGGTGAGTAAGTATGAATCTTGATTTTTCATATATATATTTCTTAAATGATTTTTTTTAGTTTTTAGTTTTTGTTTGTTGTTTTATAAAGACACACTCACACAAAAGAGGAAGAGTGAATAAAAAAGTGTGATGAGGAAAGTGGTAAAAAACAAAATGAGGATAAGGGAGTAAGAAGATGAAGAGAGAGAGAGAGAGATAGATAGAAGAGGAGATAAAGGGAAAGAGGAGCCCTCTGGTTTGGATTTGGTGGGTTGCGGTCCCCATCTAGTGGTGGGTCTACTATGGATCCAATTAAAGTTTATGTTGTTCCAAGATTTTGTTTCCTCTCATTGTGATGCTTTAACTGATGTCCATTAACTGTGATTATCCTTTTTGAAGAGGGTTGTTGGATTTTCACTACACCAAATAGGTAAACATGAGAAACAATAAAAGGACCTTACCAACGAGAATTAAGATTACCAGGGTGAAGACGAAATAAAGAGTTGAAAAGAATTACCTTTTTACCTTTATGAAATACCTTTCTCAGGATTTGTTTTTCATGGAGTTCCTTATCTGTTTCTTTGTACAGATAGGAATTCTCATAAGATTCAAGTTAAATCTCCTCATGTTTAGGCAATTGTAACAATATTTCTTTACCAGATTTTTCATAATCAAAATTAGAGGTATTAAAATCCCAAAATGACTTATGTTGGATTTCAATTGGTAAGTGACATGCTTTACCAAAAACTATCCTAAAATTAGACATCCCAAAGGGTGTTTTATAGGCAGTTTGATAAGCCCAAAGTGTTTCACCAAGTATTTCAGGCCAATCTTTTCTGCTTGGTTTTACAATTCTCTTAAGCACTCTTTTCACTTCTCTTTTTGAACTTTCATCCATTCTATTTATTTGGGGGTGATATGTAGTTGAAGTGTTATGTATAAAACCATTCTTTTTCAAAATATATTCCATGGTTTTATTAAAAAAATGGGTTCCTAAGTCACTTTTCAAGTCATGTGGTGTGCCAAATCGGTAGAATATGTGTGTCTTTAGAAACTCACTAACAGTATGTGAATCATCCTTTTGATCAGGTTTCACCTCAACCCACTTAGAAACATAATCAACCGCAAGAAGAATATATGATAATCCATTGGAAGGGGAGTAATGGCGCCATGAAATCAATTACCCAAACATCTAATATCACACAAAAAAACTAATGTCTTTTGGGTAATTTCATTTCTATTTTAAATTGTGCAAAAAATATAGCAAGTGGGACATGATTTACAGAACTCATGTGAGTCCTTGAAGAGTGAAGGCTAGAAGAATCCAGAGTCTATGACCTTTTGATAGGTATGTTGTGTTCCAAAGTGGCCACCACCAGGCATTGAGTGACAAAATTCTAAGATAAAGGAATTTTAATCTTCATCAACACATCTTCTTATTACCATGTCAACCCCAGTTTTCCAAAGTTTATTTTCTTCTCAAAAGTAGTATTTTGAATCACTTTTAAACATCATTTTTGGTTATTTTGAAAAAAAATTAGGAAAAACACCAGAAACCAAGTAATTGACAATTGGGAAATACCATGGTATTTTTTCAGTAAGATATGAAAGGTTCTCAGTGGGGAATTCAGGATCAATGATTTCTGAAATAGAAGAATTTTTAATTCTACTCAGGTGATCAGCCACATGGTTTTATTTTCTTATTCTATATTTAATTTCAAGGTCAAAATCATATAGCATTAGGATCCATCCTATTATCCTCAGTTTGGAATCAATTTTCTTAGATAAGAATATTATAACAGAATGGACTGTGAAGATAATGATTTTGGCACATAAGAGATAGGACCAGAATTTATCTAACGCAAAAACCACTTCTAAAAGTTCATTTTCAGTGAAAGTGTAGTGAGATTGAGCTTCATCCAATGTTTTTTAGGTATAATAGATCCCATGAGGAATGTTTTCTCTTCTTTGATGAAGAACATCCCCAATGGCCCTATCAGAATCATCACACATCAACTAAAAGGGTATGGACCAATCTGGGGGTTGGATTTTTAGAGAAGATGTAAGAGAAGCTTTGATTTCCATGAAGTCTATCTCGCAAGCCTCATCAAAATGGAATGAAACATCATTTTTGGTTAGCTAAGTGAGTGGGTTGTAAATTCTACTAAATTTATAGATGAATCACCAATAGAAATCAGCATGATCAAGGAATGAATAGATATCTTGAATAGAGGTGGGTTTAGGAAGTGATTAGATCACTTCAATTTTGGTAGGATCAACTTCAATACCCTCTTTTGAAACTATGTTCCATAGAAAAATCCCATCTTCAACCATGATGTGACATTTTTCACAATTTAACACAAGGTTACAGTTGACACACTTTTGGAGGACTAGAGAGATTGAATTAAAGAATGATTCAAATGACTTGCCATAAATGGTGAAGTCATCCATGAAGACTTCCCTGCAGTGTTCAATGAATTTAAAAAATAAACTCATCATGCACCTATGGAATTTTTTGGGAGCATTAAAAAGGCCAAATGACATTTTCCTATATTCATATGTTCCGAATGGGAAAGTGAAAGTAGTATTTTATTGGTCCTAAGGTGCGATTGGGATTTGGAAGTAGCTGGTGTATCCATTAAGAAAGAAATAGTGCGACTTTCCGGCTAATTGTTCTAGTATTTTATCAAGGAATATAAGAGGGTAGTTATCTTTTCTTGTTTCAACATTCAATTTCCTATAGTCGATGCACACATGCCATTTTTTCTTCACTCGAGTTTTGACTACATCTCCATGTTCATTTGTGAAAACTGTTATCACAACCTTCTTAGTTAAAAATTTAATTGGACTAACCCATTCACTATCAAAAATTGGGTAGATAATACAACCTTGAATAATCTTGTTGATATCTTCCCAAATTACCTCAAGTATGAGTGGATTGAGTCTTCTTTGTGGTTGTGTAATTGGTTTGGATGATTCCTCAAGATGGATGTGATGCATGCAAAGGGTAGGGTTGATTCCTGGTATGTCATCTAGGGTCCAACCTAAACCTGAACAAGTTTGGACTCCTTGGTTTCATTAAGTGAAGCAGAGACAATGAAATGATAAGAGTGATCATGGAAAAGGAATGCATATTTCAGGAGTTCAGGAATAGGTTTTAGATCAGCATCATCTATCATTTGGGGGTTATACAACTCAGGAATAAAGGATGGGACTTCAGTTGGTTTTGATTCATTTTCCTTAATATTGTCCAATGTGGTGCAGTAGAGATCAGAGTTGATGTGGGATTCAAGAGAGTTTTCAAGTTCCTATAGATTTATGGAGTCTATGAATGAGAGGTCAACATAAAATTAACCATTTATAACTTGAATAATCATGGTGCAGATTTCACAAGATCCTTTCTCATTAGAAAATGATGAACATGATGTAGTGGGGTTCAATTTATTCTCATAAGTGTCCTAAAAATCTTGGATTTAGAATGTAGAGTGATCCTCAGATGGGTATCACATGGCTTAGAAAATTTTGAACTTCACCATTTGGTCACCAAATTCCATGGATAAGATGCCAGAATACACATTAATCTTAGTTCTAACTGTTATTAAGAATGGTCTTCCTATAATTAAGGGAGATCGAGAAGAGTTTGTCTCACCTTCCATGCCAATGACATAGAAATCAGCAGGGAAGATAAGATCATTGAAACGAACAAGGACATCCTCGATTATACCCTCAGGATTTGCAGTGCTTCGATTTTCCAATTGAATGACAACACCCATTGGATGTAAGGGACCAATACCATGGTTGGAGAAGAGGTATTTGGGCATGACATTAATTGAGGCTCCTAGGTCTTTGAGTGTATCATCAAAGTTAGAAATTTCAATTTGTTATGGAAATGTAAAGGTCCATGGATATTTTCACTTTATGGGAATATTCTATTGGGTGGAAACATTTTCAAAGGTCCTAATTTACCTCTTGTGGGTGAACAATTCCATAAGAAACATGGCATACTTTGGTATTTGTTTTATGGAATCTAAGAGTGGAATGTTGACTTCAACACATCTAAACATATCGACCATTTTAGGACCAGGTTAAAAGGACTTATTTGGTTTAGAAATAGCTTGAGGAAAAGGAATTTGGTTCCAAAGTGGAATGGAAGGAGGTGATGGAATGGATTCAGATTCCTTTTTGAGTTTCTTTTTCTTTTCAATTTCTAAGTCAACATTTAAAGGGGGTTGGAGGACTTATCTTGAGACATAGAAATTTTCTTTCCCAATCTAAGTACAAATCCACTTACATTACCCTTTGTGTTGGGTAATGGTTGATCTAGGATTTGGGAAGAATTTGATTGTTGTTGTTGGCTTAGGTGGGAAGCAACTCGACCACTTTGTGTTTCAATGTCTTTGAGGATAGAATGGGTGAAGGAGGCAAGATCTTCTATAGCTCTTTTTCAAGGTTGAATGGAAGAAGAGTCATCCCAGATTGGGATTACCTAGATTTTGGTTCTTAGTAAATTTATTGTATTGGTTTGGGAATTGAAAAGGCTCACTAAGATAGTGGAATCCGGGAGGAGCATGAGGAGGATTTCAACTTTGTTGTTGAGGAACAAATGGATAAGGTCATTGGAAGTTACCAACACCTTGACCATATTGAAACAAGTTTGGGTTTTGAAGAGGGAATTGAGGGAATGGGTTTGTATTCCTTAATCCTTGGTTATAAGAAGAAGAGAAGGGCTTAGAATGGGGTTGGTTGGAGGTTCTAATGAACTGAACTGATAGTTGAGGGTCGGTGTTCGGTTGAGCACAGGCTGCATTGAGATCCATTGGTCCATATGAATTAGATGAATCATCTTGAAGTAGTGGGTAGGTTTCTGTTGGATGAGCTAGAGAGTTATAGATTACATAGTTTTTTTATAGGTCTAGGAAATATTGATTGTGGAAGAGATGAGGTTGGGGCTTTGGAATCCACAACTAGTTTTCGCACATGACCTCTAAGTTCACTCATCCACCCGGTCATCTTGTTGGGTTCTACTAATTGATTCTCTTGGGATTGTTTTACTTGAGCCTGTGCTTGAGTATGGAATTGTTTTTGTGTTTTCATCCATCTTACTTATGATATCTCTTGTAGCTACATGAGTTTTATTAACAAGAGCATCGTCACTTGCGGTATCAATGAGAGTTATCTCCATAGCCAATAAACCCTCATAGAAGTATTGGATCAAGATTTTGTCATGGATTTGGTGGTATAGGAAGGTTACAACAAGATTTATGAACCTCTCCCATTATTTATGGAGTGATTCATTTTGTAATTAACGAATACCACTTATTTCCTTTGGGATAGAAGCAGTTCGAGAAGCAGGAAATAATTTCTCTAAGAAAATTTGCTTCATGTCATTCCATGTGGTTATGGAACCATAAGGGAGGTAGTAAATCCATGACTTGGTGGTGTCATCTTGGGATAAAGGTAATTCTAGAAGTTTGATTTGTTCCTCCAAAACCCCTTGAGGCTTCATGGTAGAGCACACTACTTGGAACTCTTTAAGGTAGAGATGTGGATCCTCGCCCGCTAGCCCATGGGAATGAGGGAGAAGGGAAATAAAAACTGATTTAAGTTCAAAGTCTGTCTCTTTGTTTGAATATTGAATACCAAGGTTTGTTTAATTAATATCAAGGGGAAACAAGTTCTTTAAGTATTTTTTCCCTAGGATTGGCCATTTCTAATTCAACTAACTGGATGGGGACTGGTTCTTGAATTATTTGATTATCTCTAATGTTCCTCTTAATTTGGAGAATTTTTCTCTCAATTTTAGGGTCAATAAAATTCTAGAGATTTATTGGGAGGATATGTGTCATTCAGATATATTTTTGAAGAAGGCAGAAGAAGTGTTTTTTTTGTTTTTTTTTGTTTATGATTTTTATGAGAAGATGGGGTTTTCTTTGTGTTTTTTTCAATTTTTTTTAAATTTTGTTTTTTTATAATAACCAGAAACTAAGGACTAGTAAATTGAACCATCCCCAGAAACAATTCCATTTGAAAGTGCAGCTTATTTTTTCCTATCAACCGGTTACGGTTCTAGTGCTTTGCTAATGTTTATAATAGCACTCGGGTCGAATCCTCGGTGATGATACTTTTTAATAGTTGATTGTTTTAAGTTGATTGTATTTTGATTTGGGGGTTTGTTTACAGATTTTAAATGAAATGATTAATGATTGTTATTTGATTTAAAAATTTGATAAATATTGGGGTGAGTTCATTTTTAGGGAGTTAAGATTATGATATTCTTGAGCTTTGCTTTATATTTCATTTAAATTAACACCCACTTCACAAGATATTGTTGATAGGAATTACTAAGTGTTAAGGATTTAATCCAAGCCTTAAATTAACTTAGGGTTATAATATCAATTATATATTGTTGATGGTAGTGTATTTATAGTTCCAATAATCCATGGAAACCACACATTAAACAAAAAAAGTTATTAATCCATGACATGTTAAGTCCAACACACACAATGTTAAATTAAAGAATACTCATCGAGAAAAATCTCTCAATCGCTTAACGTCTCTAAATAATGACTCACCCCAATGGTATATTTACTCATCCATTAATATTTTTATTAATCTGGTAATTTATTATTATGATGATGAATTATAAATAGAACAAAAAGAATGGGATAAGAAAAGATTAGTGCGTCGAACACACACGATCATTGAAAAGAGTTAAAAAAAGACTTCTGATTGAATGAGGATGCAAAACAAGGGAAAGGGTTTAAATTTATTTAAACTATTTTAATAACATTAATATTAAGCTAAATAGTGTGGATTAGAATAAGAGATATTGAATAAGAAACTAGAATTAAAACATAATTACAAAGACAAACACTTGTGAAATTACAAACGAAGAAAACTGAAAAAGTAAATTTAAACAAAAAGAGGGGGAAAGGTATATAAAGTAAAAACTTGAGTTTGTAAGGTCCTTCAAAGACTTTGGAAAATAATTTTATGTGCCAATGTGTGATTATATCTTCTGAAATTCCAACTCTTTTGAAAGGAGAGGAGGGGATGTATTTATAGCCTAAGGTGGTTGACTATTTGCATTCAAATCTATTCCTCCACTTGGCTCGATGATTTGGACATCCAGAAATCTAAATATATATATATATCCTTAAAATTTGTAGAGAATAATTTTTTCAACTACTCTAAAACTATGGATTCATTTGGACTTATGAAGCCAAAGTTATGGTGGTTTTAATAAATAATGTTAAACTGTCCATTTCTATCCATTCTTTTTCGATGTCGTAAATGTGAATGGATTTTTGAATAGTAATATTCCTTCAAATCTGAATGATATATTCAAAAATGTAGGCCTCCTATATCTACTATTTCACACGGAAAAATCTTAGCTTGATTTGATGACTAGATCATGAGAAATGTCATGAATAGTTCCTGGATTTTAATTCCTGGACAGAATGGTGGGCTGGACTTCAATGCATCAGTTGGGCCCCTTGTTCTTCTATTTGGACCATAAAATTTTTACCCATGATTTATTTGGATAATCATGAACATACGGTGGTGCTTCATAAAATTTTGTATTTGGGATTTATATTCATAACTCAATCGTCATGTCCAGTCTAGTTTCTTTACAGATTCTTTGGGTCTTCTTGTGTGGACCATATGACCCTCCAAATGGATTATTTGGCAAAAGGTTCCTTTTAATGAAATGTTTTAATATGAGTAAGGAACCCTAAAAAACAATAATAATTCAATTTTTATAAGTAAGGTTAGAGTTATTTTTAAAACATTAAACAGACTTGAATCTGGATGAATTCAAATAGTGCTCTAAAAGTATAATTAATATTTAACCATTAATATTTCACAAAAATTATGCACATTTCATATATAATCAGTAAAGTAAGTATATAATAAATTATTTAAATATTAATAAAATCAAATGGAAACACATGTTACTCCATCAAAAACTAGTAGCATTAAAAACCCAAAACATTAGTTTAATTTTATCACAAAAATAAAACCCTAATATTAATAAAAATTAGGGTTTAATTTATTACATTTAGACACTTTTTAATGGACCATTACCATGAAATATTCAAAAAATGGATAGTTATTTCTAGATGGATACCTATAATGGATATTTAGGACTCTTTTATACCCCTTATTTTTCCTAGGTCACATACCTATATTGAATTAATACAAATTTTCAGATTGGATCCCTTTCTCAAAGTTCAAATATTGAAAAGTCCAATTATAGAAAGGCCACCTTCATGGCCTACTAATATGCATTATGTTTTTATTTACACTATAATTCTCTCTTTTACCATGTATTAATTTTATAATGATGATCACACTTCCCATGAAAGGCCATACTTGGGAAATCCTCCCTAACGGATGAGAACCCCATGTTGTTTACGATCATTTATTTTATAGATAATGAGATTATTTGTCATAAGGATACTAGATTAACCTATATAACCTCTTCATGATAATCTTATACTACCAAGTCTCCTTATCCGCACCCACATATGGGCCTACTATCTAGTGTAACCACAAATTATATCATCATTGGTGACCCATTCCATAGTCCACTAAATGATCCATGTACATATATGGGTTTTCAATATAGTGTAAGTTAAAAAACATCCCTTCACTTTATTTATCTTCCATGATGATTGGGTATGGTCCTTATATCTTCTATAATCCCCAATACATCCTCATCATGACAAATTCACCATGAATCTAGTCTTATTTCTTCATATTTTCACTAATATACTAAAGATATATGTTCCTATACATAAAATTTTTCTAGTTTAATCCTTAATTATATCCCCATTGGTGACCTAATACATTTTACACTCAATGATCTGTGTCTATATATGGGCCTCTAAATTGGTGAAATCCCTGAAACATCCCATCAAATGAGTCATCTTCTAAATTGAACAAGAATGATCCACCAAGTTGGTGTAGGCCCCAACCCTCCCATATAATGGAATGTTCCCTATGAGTATAGTCTTCCTTCCTCACTTAGATACTGGCAAAAGGGCACTGTAAATCCCCATATGGTATTTATACTAGGTGTAAGCTACAACCATTCCCTCTCTGATCTAATTACAAAAATTTCAAATTAACCAAAAAAGGTCACTCAGGAAAAAGTACTACACCAACCATTTATAGGAACTTTTATCCTAGTCTTCTAAGAAACATGTCATTAAAATACATATCATATGTTTTTTACCATGTGATTTTAAGCTATCTGAGTTGGTCCTGAAATATGATCTTCAAATGTGTAACTCAAACTGCATGGTATTTGATTCCTTTTAACTAGAATTTTTAGGATGTCTCTATGAGGTTCAATCCCAACTCCCCATTGGTCATAGATTTACAATACTAAAAAGCACACCATAGGTCCCAAATGCATGAACTTAAATGGGAATTCAATTTTTCATGGCTCATAAACATAAAAAGAACTTATGTGGCCTTTATTATAGGACCTTAAAGGGTATGACATGTCTCGTTAATAGTCATAAAACAACATGGTTTCTGATTCCTTTCATAAGGATACATAGGAAGCACCAATCAGGGACCTAATCTCAACTCTATAACACCTAACACCTCCCTAGTTGGAGATAAAATCCAGAGCAACCAAATTTATAGATTTAAACGATAGTACAAGCAACCAACATTTAAAAAAGGATGGAGAAACTATGATACTTACAAATATTCACATCGATGTACAGTTTAGATTGATCGTAAGTATGAAGAAAACCATTGTTAATATCATTAGTTATCAGTATTCATGAACATGTATTAAATATATAAAATTATCCCAAACTAGGGATCAAGACCTATAAGGGATGATCCAACCTCACATCCTCTTGACTAATTCATAATCTAATGTTTTGCTGATATGTCTCAGTGACCACCTTCCTTTGGAAATTAAACTCACAGTAACTCAAAATACATGGGAATAAAGCAACATAATATATATATATATATATTACATTTTATTTCATTTTTAGGGTTAAAAAAGTGAAGTTTTATACAATCAATTCCCTTCAGAAAATTCACTCAGTCGTAACAAGAATTATCAAAAAACTATCATAATAAAAAGGGAGTAAATACTCCACCTCCCTCTCAAGAGTGAGAGAATGTGAGATAATTATTGAGTCAAAAGTTTTACTTCTCAATTTTCTATTTCATTTTGTTTTGGAAATCATAAAAACTTTATTTATACTTACTTATTAACTTTTTATGTCTAAACTTTTTTAAAATTTTTATAGAAAACATTACTTTTTACCGTACATAGAATAAGTTTTAAATTATTATGTTTATAAAATTATATTTTTCGTTTTTTTAATCATAATGAGCCTAGATCTGATCCATTACGCTCAATTTTTATCAAATAGGTTAAATACTTTGTCTTTCCTTTTTACAAACAAAAGTATCCATCATCAGACTGATATAAATGCTAAAAAAATAAGATTAATCCTGATTATGATAATCATGTAGAACATAATAAATAATTTCATCGAACTGACTTATGTGTATAAAAAATATGGTAGACTTGTTTCTAATGTAAGGAAATATTTTTTACACAATAAATATGTAAAAAAAATACGACATCAAACTTTCTCTTTTAATTTCCAGGTTTCCAAGTCATTGAAACCAACTTGCAGAAATATGATAGTTAGGAGAAAATATGACCATCAGAGAAATTCCTATAAATACTAGGTCATTCGAATAGTTTGGGGATGATCAATTTTTATTTGATATTCTTTATTTCGTGAGATCTCTGGATATTACGAAGCGTGAATGAATTTTTATTAGTCTTTATTAATTTTTTTAGAGTTTTATCTTCTTAAGGGGTCCTTATCAAATTATCCCTTTAAGAATTATTTTGTATTAGAATCATGTATCTGATCTGTGATTACAATAAAGGGATCACAGGAATAAAAAGATGGAAAATTTGATCATCTTATTGATCCAGACCTTACGAGGATAGAAAGATAGAGACAATCCATTTTATCGAAGGATACCAAAGATATAATGATAGAAAAAATATGATATTTATATCATGGGCTATCTATGATAAGGAAAGAAAGACCTACTTGTAAGTATAAAACATAGGATACCATTAGCCAAGGTTTTTGGCTACCCTACTCTTAGGGATAAAATAGATTTATTATTTTTAAATATCACAGCCATTCTATCCTCATCATGGAAGTCCCTTGATATTGATATCAGATTTGTTCTATCTTCATATCCCTGATGACCCCTGATCTAATGGATCATCTCTATCTTGTTATCATCTCAACCCCTAGATCAATATAATGATTAGATTCTCCCTCTTGCTATCCCTGTAACCCCTCAATCGTAATCACATATCGAATGCATAATTTCAAGGTAGAATAATTATTTAGGGGATAACATAACATGGTTCCCTTAAGAATATATAACATTAATGTAATTACTAAAGACTATGAACAATCTCTTCACGCTTTTTAATCATCAGATATCTCGCACAATGAAAAATTTCAAAGGAAATTCAATCAACCCTTAACTATTCGAATGAACTATTATTATAGGCATTGCTCCTACAGTCCTATTTTCTGCCAAAAATCATATTTCTCCAATGTTGTTGTAATTAATTGGACACCTAACATTTAAAACATAAAGTTAGACATCATATTATTTTTCACCTTTATAGTGTAAAAATATTTCCTTAAATTAAAAAAAAGTCTACCAAATTCTCTTTATAAATATCAGTTAGTATGATGGACTTTCTTAATATGGTCAATACAAATAAAATTATCACGATTAATATAATTATTTTTGGTGTTGACATCATTCTGATGATAATGAAATTTTGTTAGTAAATAGAAAAGACAATCTATTTCACCTATTTGATAAAAGTTGAGTCTGATGGATTGGATCTAGAATCATTACGATTATTGTAATGAAAAATATATGTTTATAAAAAAATAAATTAAAAATTATTATAAGTATGGTAAAAAGTAATGTTTTCAATAAAAACATTTTAAAACACTTTGGTAATAAAAATTTAGTAAATCAAGTATAATGAATGTGTTTGTGAATTCCAAAAAAAGGAAATAGAAAAGTGAGATGTAAATTTCTGACTCCACAATCTCCCCCTTTTGGTAAGAAAAACCCTAAAACATTAAATGGAATAAAAAAATTAAAAACATACAGTCCTTTTCATTTAAAATAACTTCATATTTAGAGTTAAATCTTGATACTTAACTTCCCATTAGTTTATAAGTATTATATATATTATAGAGAGAATGAAAAATAAGAAAAATTCCCTTCAAGTATCATACCCCCTTAGAAATATATCCCCCCCCCCTTTGTGTAAAAAACAATATCCCCCTTTCTATAAAAAATATCTTTTTATGGAATTATCTACACCATTGTGATTTACAAAAGTAATTAAGGACATAATATATTATACTTAAAAAGTTAGTAAATATAAAAGTATATGAGATAATGTAATGAATTAACTAATCATTCAAAAAATTATGAAATAACATTCAACCAATCATATTAGAGAAACATTTAGACAATCATATTTGGATAGAGGAATAATTAATTTATGAACATTAATTTCAAAATTTTACCACTATACAAATTATAATAAGATTTCAAAAATATTTAGTCTTTCTTTATAAGATTTTTTACAACCAACTTAAGCTTCTTGAATTCCTTACGATATTTCTTCATCTTCACCATTTGATATTTTAGAATTTTATTATGATATATGAGTTTCTTTATTTCCACAAATATATACTTGTTCTAGTTTTTGAGAATGGAAAAATAATCTTCACCAAAATATACTATGGAAATTTCTAACTTCAAGTCCCAGAATTTGAATTTAAGAGCATCCACTTCTTTAGTCTGATAATCAATCTAGTTTTTTTAACTCTTCAAAAGAATTTACCCTTCTAGTAATATCCTTGAAAAAATGATAAAAATATTCATTTGATTAAATCATCAACTTCTTTATCTCTTTAATATGATCATCATGGGAACAAACATTGACATTGACCACATTTGACCATTTCACCATTGAATTACATTACATTCTATGGGAAATATAACTTTCTTGTAATTTTTTCAAATCATCCTTAGAATGGAAAACTAATTTAGTGATCATTTTAATAGAGTCCTATATTTGGTAATGAATATCCTTAATAAATTGGAATCCTATTTCCTATCTCATAAAATAAGGTATAATCCATTCTATACTTTTCAAATATTGAATTATGTAATCAAAACCCATTAGTGAAATGGTTCATATAGACTCTGATAGCTCTAGATCAGGTGGAGGAAGCTTAGTTCAGCTAGTTCCAACAACAACATCCTTACCTTTGTTCTTATCTTCTTTTAAAACTTTTTTAACAGATTTATCAACTATCTAAGAAACAAAATTATAATCAGATATCTCTATAAGGTCAAAATATATGGTATCAAGTTTTTCATAATGTTTTGTTTTTCAAATTTGATCATCCTAATTATTCTTTGATGAAGACACTTTTTCTTATTCTAATGGGAATTATTTTTCTAAAATTTTTTATTCATCATAATCCAATTTTGAAGGCAATTATGATGAAGATGATGTTGATTATGATGTCTTTGAAAAACAATTAGATTTATTTTCTTCCTCATCACTTTTTTCTTTCTATTTTTGTTCCTTATCTTTTTCATTATCCTCTTCACTTTCTTCAAATTCAATTTGTTATTCAACGTATTCATATTCTATATATTCTTATTTGTATTATTTTCTTTATTGGATTTCTTTCTCTTCTTAGTCTTCTCCCCCTTATAATTGATTCTCATTAACCTTATTAGGAATTTCTTTTTGATAACCTTCAACCAAGTCGCTGACTTATTTATAAATTTATTCTTCAAGATAATGAGTTGTTCTGAGTATTTCTTCCCCCCAAGAAACTTGTACCAATTATATATGTACTGAAGGTAGTGTTGATTGTTTTTTTGTGTCTCAACAGGAACTGATTCTTTTTTCTTTTAGTAGATGGTATGACTTTTCAAGATGTTTTTCCTTTACGTTATCTTTTATAGAGGGAACAAAAACAAGGATGGGTGAAGTTTCTTTAAAGACTAAACATGAATCTATGTTTTCTTATCTAATCTTCATAGAGGAAAATTCTATTACTTTCATCAGACATGGATATAACATATCTTCCGAGAGTCTCTTCTTTTACTTCTTATTTTTTTAACTTTTTACTCAATATTTTCAGCCCCACTAACCCTTATGGCCTTATCCTCAGTAGCGTCTAATCCTATCTAGGAAGGTTGGGATTCTTATCAGCTTTGAGTCTCATACATTCCTCATTAACATCATCAGATACCTTCTTTTACTTATTTTATTTTCTTCTATTCTTTAATAGGTGATATTTCTACCTTTTTTTTCTTTTTCTTCTTCTTATATGGATTTTATAATGGATTTTACTCCAATGTAGAAGCTCTTTTCCTTTTAACAATGTTTTGGGTTTTTTCATCAAACATAAACTTAATTATTTTTATCATATCTTCACTAACAAAAGATACATTTTTAGTCATTACATATCATGTATTATCAACTTTGGTAAACATTAGACACTCAATAATAAAATTTATCAATAAATATAGAAACATTATAATCTTTTACTTGAGGTAATTATTCTTGATGTTTTGTAGGGCCAAAACAAAACACTTTACAAGATCAATATTTCTCATGTTAACCAAAATTATCAATAAAAATATATCTATTAATTTGAGAGTATATCGGTCTGCTTTCATAGGTATTAAAACACATTTAATCTATAAAGAAATGATACTATTATCTGGGGTATGATGAGAAACATTTATATATTTCTCATCATAATAAAATAATGAATTCTTAGCTCTTATTTTTTCAATGGTTCCAAGGGTATCTGGAATTTTTTGCAACGGAAAATGCACATCACCACTGGAATATAATCCAATAAATTATGATAATTTTATTGGTGATAATTTATATTCTTTAACATATATCTTGAAAAAAAATATCCTCTTATCAAATAATGTTCATAGAGGTATAAAATTTATGAAAAGGTTTGAGGTAATACATATCATCTCCCAGATATTTGTTTTGTACAAAAATTGATTCCCAGACTTGAAAATTAATTTAATTATTATGAGTAGAATCTTATTTGACATAGAAATCCCATTATACTAACCTTTCTATGAAAACAAACCAATCTTTATAATCTTGTTTTTCATCCATCAGAAAGAGATAGAATACAATCAGTTGGACAAAAATAAGACCTGCAGACTAACAAAATTATAAGAAGTATCATGTTATTGAAAAATATCTTGATAAATCTATATGGGATAGGGGATCCCTCATTTATATAGGTGACCGGGGAGAAAATTTAGCTTCCAAAACATATCTAACTATTGATATGGTAAACCTTTTTGATCTAATGATTGAAAATCCTCGAAGGAAATATTCAAGATATTTTTAAACTATTAATATTTAAAAAAACATTTATCATATTGAAAGAGAGTATGATTAGAAAAATTTGAAAAGAAAATATGTTTTTATGGGAAAACATAACAACAAAGATAGATAATTATAAAATAATGGTATAAAAATAAAAATATATGGATAATACCTTTCGATGTTGGAAAGTGTCATCGGTATGTCCAACATGTTATTCTCGATTTTTGTAAACTAACTTTATTACGATAGGTTTATAAAAACAAATATGACAGTTTTTATAAGAAAACTAGAAAATAGAGAATTTAAAAGAAAAAATATACAAAATATGATATTTTAGAAATAAAAACTCACTAAAAACTCTACTGAAACTAAAAATTTAATAAGAATTGATTCTGGATAATTTGTAACATTTTTGGAGTCAGATATTTCTTTTGAGAATACTAACTCTGAGAAGTTTATAAAGATGAGATTCCAGATCTTCAGTATAAAAAAATAATTTTTTTCTTGAAAAACAAGAATTTTTTTAAAAATAGTAAACATATGTACCCCCCTATGTAGAGGAGTATCTTAATGTAAAGATATGGGTAAACAAGAAGTTGATATAAAGGACCATTTTATAATTTATTTGAATGAAAGATCAACTTGATGATATTTTTATAAAACCTTTAACTTCTAATAGATTTCAATATATTAAACAAAAGCTTCGAATGATCAAAAATATCTGTTACGTTCAACAAAAAATACTGAAATAAGCTTGGTTCCTCTATGATAGCACTCGGAATACCAAAAGATACTCTAGGAGATTCAAACAACACATTTGGATGCCACTAAATAAATTACAGTCTATATTCTTCACCACATCACTGATATTATAAAAATTGAAATTAGATTGATCAATGATATAAAGAATTATCAAGTTGAGGAAATTCCTATTTTTAATTAATTATAAATTGAATGTGGTAAGATACACTATTATATGGTTTTGAGGTTTCATTTGTAATTTTATTTGGATTTTATCAATTGAAACCAATAAAAAACCTTATTGTGAATTTCTTTTATAACTTCCTCTATGTTGTTAAACCTTTAAGGGTAATACAAGTAATCACATAAAAATTATAATTATTTTATTTGTTTAATCAATTGCGTATTTGTTTTCTTATTATTGATTTCCATTTTTTCATTATTTAAATAAAAATTCAAGATAACATGATTGTTTAGTATCATATGTCTTGGAATATGTCAAGAATATATGAATAATTATTGAGATCCCATCCAGAGGTACTGAGGGGACATTCCAAGTGAAACAGATACATATCATGTAACAGAAAATTTTAATTTATGTTCCCATGGTTAACTGTATAGGTATAGGCTTTAATACCCACAACAATCTGTACGGGAGTCAGTGTATAAAATCATTATACATCATTTATTAACCTCCATCTAACATTTTTCTTAACAAGGATACATGGAATATTTATAGTGTACATTCCATGTAACCCCAAATGGTGTTGTGTTCATGTAAATCACCCCATGTCATGTGGTAAAAAAATGTGGCATCATTACACATTGAGTAATAACTACCAACCAAGAAACAGTTGTCAAATGTGATTATACAACATATAACTAGCTATAAATTTTATTTAAGATGTTATAACCCATATAGAATACACACTGAGTGACTTATAATTTTTTCTGAGTAGTTGGAAATAGGGTACACTGTGTGTGGATAGTTGTACATGCCATGTAACAAATGCCAAATCAACTGAGGTATACAGTGAGATAGTTATATCATGTGAGTCAACATGTAAGTAACTAAGTGATACCAAACTACATGGAATTTTGTTGGTATTACTCCCCATGTGATAGGGTTTTCCACACCATGTACATGCATAGTGATTTTTAATGGGCCATGTAAAATTAAATGATCTAATAATTATGATCCGCATAATTATATAAATAAATAACATGTATGGTTTCATACATTCCTTGTACTTTACATGTATCACCAGTGGAACAAACTGCATGTATTCATGGGTTTTTATGTTATAATTTATTATTAAAAAAATATGATGATTTGTGTATCCACCATTTCTTAATTATTACATATGGGGCTATGTGTAAAAGGATTATTTTATGTAATTCTAACCCTCTGATACCCCACACCCATGATTGAGTAAGAATTTTTAAAGGGTAGAGATCCTATTTAGAAGAGACAATTTAGGACCCAAGTTGTGGTTAAACCAACCAAGGAGATATATAAGTTAATAGTGGAATAATGTGAATTGAGCTAGGCATAAACTCAAGAAGTTATTTTCCATATAGTCAAGGTTAGATTATATTCTAGTAAACAAAGGAGAAGTAGTTAAAATCTCAACATCATATCATTTTATTTATTTTATTTATCAGTAGATGGTTATTTATTTATTTATATTATTCTTGATTAAATTTATATTTAAAGAATATCACATAAAGTAAATAAATCAATAATAATGATAATATAAAATAAAATACAGTTATTATATGAAATTTATTTTACCATACATGGTAAATTAATTATGTAAAATACAAATAATAGTAACAATCATGTGAAGAATAAAATAAGCAATATTTATGCATAAGTTTAACAATATTCCTGAAAGAAAATATTTAGGGTGATAACTCTTCTTATTACTTGATTTAGAATGAAACCGTAGATTAAAGTATTATTTGTCCCTTATTAAGATACTTTACTTTATCATGGAGTTATAATGAACTATTTGGTTTGAATTAACCAAGTAATAATAGAGTAGTTTCCTTCAGAATAATTGTTATAACATGGAGGAAAGTGTTGAGGAAATCAATGTTTAGGATTTTAGGATTAGGAAGTTTACTCAACAGATTAAGGAATTATGAGTTAAGGAATTTGGCTAGTATAACCTACAAAAATACCCTTTAATAATTTGATAAATCATCTTTATAGGTTATTTAAAAGGTGAAGTGTGAAGTTGATCATGTAGAGACACAGATAGGGTGGGTTGAATTAGTGAACCAAAATTTTATGGGGATTAATATTTCCCATTCCTTAATCCCCTATTGATACTAGAACCTTTTCCCTAGTTAATAAATATGTATATTTATATATACAATCAAAACATACCTTGATATGAAGTATAAAAATTAACTAGGATAATAGAACACAATGTTTTTACAATGTTTAACTCCAATGGGGAAACCCACTCTTTTTCCATGTTTGACTCTCATCGATAGATAGATTATCATTATTATATTATAATGATTTCAAGTGACAAAATTTAGCACAAAAATGGGTTGGGAAGGTATAATACACACCCACATAGGTTGGTATCATCCATATCATTAATCTTCATAATAGACACATGTGAAGAGTACTTTATACTGCATCCCACAATGTTTTTCCTCCCATAAGTATTTCCTCCCATCAGTGTTGACTACCTAAATTAGTCCTTGAATGGTTATATTCACAAACCTCATACTAGGAATTTAAAAATTTTAATATTCTATGCATACCAATTCATGGGCATTTCTATTCCACTCAATATTTTTTAAAAGACTACTCAAAATCACATTGGTATTTGGGTCATATTATTCTTTTAATTCATGTGTTTCTTTAAAATAACACCATTTAAAAGGGATCCCTTAATTATAACTTTCTTATTCTCCAACTTCCCTTTTTATATTCATAGATAATCCCATGAATATTGCTTCTATATTGAATTTGGGAAACTCTCTAATATTTTGAAGTATAATACCACTTTTATGCAGTCTAATATATATTTACAATTTAAGTTCTTCATGAATATCTTCTGAAATTATTAGTAAAATATAAAATTTAAATTCACAAAGAATCTTTGGATTTTCATTCTTATGATATTAAGATATTGTAATATTCTTCTCCAAAAAAAATTAGAAACACTTAAATATTTTTTAACTTAATTCATGTATTCATATACTCATGCATTATGGAATGGAATATTTGATTGTAGTGTAG
This sequence comes from Viscum album, assembly GCA_963277665.1. NCBI lineage: Eukaryota > Viridiplantae > Streptophyta > Magnoliopsida > Santalales > Viscaceae > Viscum > Viscum album. The sequence continues at coordinate 20,837,589 of OY728125.1, forward strand.
AACTCATGTCAACCTCTGAGAAATTCATAATCCCTACAAAGTTAAACCTTATGAATTATTCATGTACCATACAAAGTCCATCGTACAGTTTGAGACATTAGCAAATTCAGGAAATCTATATTTTTCTAGAAACTCTACATAGTCCCAATAAACCACAGGTAGTTATTATACTCAAAGAAGTCAGATGGGAAACCATTGAATATGAAATCTGTAAATTTCTTAGGGTCACAGACAATGAACAATTTAACACCAAAATTGAAATTACAAACCCAATCCACCTCAACTCAAATCCTCTTTGAGATATCTCCAATACCTCAAATTGACTTAGAATCACAATCAAAATCATTCTTACCACTTATATATAGCATTTTTTATTTACAATATATTTTGGAAGGTTTCATCACATATTTAACTATATTTATTTCATAATATTTATTCTTAAATCTATCACCCAAATTTATTCTTCCAAAAAAAACTTACAAGTGTTTTTAGATAATGTTTCTTCAAGAGGATATGTATTTAACTTGAATTTCATCTCAAAAAAATTTCAAATACAAGGAGTGCTACTATAAATATGGTCCTTTAAGAAATTTTTAGAAAAATATATTTTATTTTAGTAGTAGAATCAATCATCCTTTTCCATTAATTAATAATAGAATTAGTTTAATTCATCTTAATTTTCTACTTTGGTAATTCTTGTATGATTTGTACCATCTTATCAGATCATTTAAAAAATGTTGAATATTTTTTTTCCAATGATAATCTAACTTGTTGAAAATAAATAAATTCCACATTTGGGATCTTTAATTACCTCTTTGATTTTTGTTTTTATTACCTCCATATAAATATATAAATATGTGTTACCTTTTCTTCAACCTCTTATTTACAATAAATTCAAAGCAACTATAATAGAAATATCTTACATTATCAACCACATTAAATGGTTTCCCAAAATAACTACTTCTCAAAAAATATTGAACCATAAACTTTTCAGATATTTTGAGAGAATGATGACATTACATGAATCTTATAAATGAGAAATAAGTTAATCAACACTAATTTTTATTAGGATAACTTTATGTGGAAAATAATAGTGAAGAAATATAGATAATAAATATATCTATTTATTTGTTTGGAATGTGATAAAAAATCATATCTCTCATTATACAAATTATTTAACTAGATTTGATAAGAAATAAAATCATGAACTTATCTTTAATATAATAGTCCAGTAAATTCACAAGAATGGTTCAAGTTCATGCCAAAAAACTCCCCCTTTATATTATCTTACTCATCAAACAACAATGCCCCTAAAGTAATAGTATTTATGTGAATAAATTATGAGTAAAAGTGTGATTATAAGGCCTCAAAAATAAATACTAAGAGTTTATTTTGAAATTCAAGATTCATTAAATAATTATGTTTTTATAGCTCCATTTTTTTCTCCTCCCTAGGGGATGAACTTGAACCTTCATAATGGAAATTAAATTTCTATATTATGATTATATCCTTTCTTTTTATATCTTAGTTACAACTGAATCTATATCCAATTTAATTTAACTTCTTAAATTACCATTATGTTAGTATAAATAAACATATAGAGTAGGGAATAGGGAAGACATTTTCATTAGATCTTTCATAATTTTAGTAGGGCTGGGAGTTTCCTCTCATCCATGATACTCCAATTATTTTTAATTTCGTATTGGAAAAAGTATGCATGATTTATTTACTCATAAAATCTATTCTAATTGGAAACTTTTATACTGTTATATATGAACTACCTTTTTGGCACTTATTAGGTGGATTCTTCTCCTAGATATCCCAAAATACACCTTTAATGTGTTTGTGGATCTTTTGGAATTTTTATCCATCCCAACTAGTATAGTTTTAGATATAAAACTTTAACTAGTAGATATAAATACATTAGTAAAAATATATTCATATATATTTTGGGTTAAATTTTTCTAAGATCGTGTTATAAGTTGATTAGGGGATGATTTTAATCTCTTATTTCAATTGATACGAGTATTCTTGGATCTATGAATCTCAATAGATTTTTGTGTGGCATCACTCTTCTTTTAAGATACTTGGGATGTTTCTAGTTATATCAATTCTAGATCCATAAATTTCACCTCAATATTAGGACACTTCAGGTTGTTTTAGTCCATATCATCCTCAACTAATCTCAAGATATCTTCCCAATTCTTCTTTAGATTATTGATTTGTTCTTAATAAACTTTTTATGATTCTTATAAAGAGTTATCAAACTCTCTTAACCTTTTTTTTAACCTACAAATAAACATAATTTATATTCATTAAGGTTTTGTATAGATTTTACATTGCATTGATTAATTCCCCAAATAATTTTTAGTTATAAATTTATCAAAAACATTTTTTCAATTATTATTTAATCAGGGAAAATCATTCATTGAAAGGTTATATCAATCATTCCTTTACTTCCACAAGGTTAATTGGATAAATGTACTTTCAAAACATATATATTAGTGTATTCTCTATTTCTTCAAATTTTTATTTTATTTATGGTTTTTCATCAAGAAGTAACTTATTAAAACTAAGAATATAAGTGACTAATTAAACATGAAATTGATTTAAATTACCATCATCTTGAGAATAAAATATTTAACTATTTTTATAGAATAATTCTCCTAATACTCCCCACAAAATGAGTTAGTTATTTCAAAAGGATCACATTCGAAAAACTTCATAGATAAAAGCTTAACACTTTTCCCATATGTAACTAGTGGTTTCCCCACTTTATCTTTTTAATTTTTCCAAAACTTATTTAACTCTATTTTTTTATTGTTCTATAATAGTTTGGATGAAATATAAACTTTATCTTTAACATGAGTGGAGAATTAGTTCTCTGTGTGAGGATCATATGAATTTTCATCAAACTATAATTCATGTAATTCTAATAAAAAAATCGAGTTATAATATTATATCTAATCATAGGAAACCTATATTAACTATAATATCAATTTATATGTAGAGTAAATTGTAAAGGGATATTGAGAGGGTGTGGTGAATCATTGCACCCAAATATTACCCATTTTAATCTTTCTCCTTTTTTAATACATTCTTGACACTCAAAAATGTATCCCAGTTAAGATATATATATATATATATATATATATATATTTTGATGCACACTCAACCATTAACTCAATTGCAATGCATGAAAAATAGGGATAATGGAAACAAAGTCTTTTAATAGATTCATATCTAATTAGGAAACCTTCTCCTTGTTGTTTTTGAATCCTGATTATACATGGATTATCAAGACTATATTACAGTGATTATAAGTTCCTAATATTTAGAACATATTGGGTTTGGAAAGTATAATACAAAATCCCAATGAAATGTATCATCCATGTCATTTATCTTCAAAATATTTTCATGAGAAGAGATCTTTATATTTCATCCTACAGTCTTCATCCTCTCACTGATATGGCCTTACACCATTCATTACTGCCTCTCATAGTTTATAAATAACTCTTTTCATGAACCATCAAGTGGGAATTTTAATGATTTAATATTCTACGTATATCTATTTGTTTTCCTTGATCCTACTAAATTTGATATTGTAGATTACAAATGATCACCTTGTACAATGTAGGTGTATTATATGACTTATCCTCTTTATTCCTCAATTTATAGTATGTTTTTTAAAGTCATTGGCTTTTACTCATTTGATACTTGGATAATATTTTCATCACTATACTATCAGGGTATTTTTATTGTTCAACTAGATGTGATTATATTAAATAATTCAGTGTTAAAGGGATCTCTTAAATATAAATTTATTCTTTTCTTAATAATATTTTATATTCATGCATAATCCCTTGAATATTTATTTCATATTAAAATTCTTAAACATGTCAATCTTTTGAGACATCATATCTCTTTTATTTAATCTAGTATATATTTCCTTTTTGAATTATTTCTCAATATCTTCTCAACATCTTGATCAAATATATTCTTTTAATTCAACAACAATATTGTGATTTTTTCTATCTTGAGATAATAAATTATCAAAATACTCTTCAAAAAATCTAAATCACATAAATATTTTGAAACTTATTCCACATGTTCTTGATCTCATTCATTGCAACATGACATATCTGCATGTGGAGTAAAAATCATCTATTACTTTATCTTGAATAAAATACTAATATTTGTGTTGTTTTTAGTGAATAAAATTTCACATAGAATCATATGACTTATTCTCAAATTATTAGAATATTTATTCTGACTAAATTAATTTATTTCTCAATTAATATATATTTTTTGAATTATTCTCTACAAAGTCTAATAAGAACCTTATAAATTCTCTTAACATGAATTACCTATCTTCATATAGTTGGTTTAACTCTATGGTTTTTCATATAGTTGATTATACCATACTAAATTCTTGAACCATATAAAATTATCACATTCCTTGAGAAGTTCAATATAATTTTCAATACATTACAAAATTCAGGAAATCTGTATTATTTATAGATATCCCTACATAGTTCCAATTAAACTTATGTAGTTCTTATACTCAATGATATTTTGTGGTAACCCTATGAAGTTGAACTATATAAAGTGTATAGGATTTAATAGTTCTTTAAATTTAACTCAAGTACTACAATTATGAACACAGACCACCTTAACTCAAATCAACCTAGATAATTCTCTGGAACCTCAAATTAACTCGTAATCAATATCCAAAAGTTTTTTTATTAAAAATAAATGGAAGCATCGATTTCAAACAAATTTTAAATATTTTATCCACATATTCATCTATATTTATTCCGTAATATTAATTATTGAATCTCCCTACTAACTAGCTTCTTCAAAAAATATTCTAATCTTTTGTTGATATTAATTTTTCATTTTCACGTTTCATTAACTTTAATATAACCATAAATAATAATAATATATGATAGATAAGGTTATAAATATATTACATTATGAACTTTACACCAAAAATATTTTCTTCATGAAAAAATATCCATCTTACTTTTTCATTAATTAAAAATGAAAGAATCTTACCTTCACTAAATTTTATCCTTTAGTTATCTAAGTATGAGAAAAACCTTATTATTTGATCATTATATATATCTTTATAAATTAATCAAATTAATATTATTCCTTATTAACAATAAATAAAATAAATACTAGGTTCCTTAAAAGGGGAATATGTTTCCTTACCACTAAAAAAACAAGTGATAAGATACTCTTAATCCAATGGTGTTGTATATTAAGATTTGATAAAATAGTGAGAACCTAATAAAATGAATTTATTATATCACAATTGGTAAGAAAATATGCTTTTAAAATATGATTTTATTTTCTAGAGAAAATGGAAATTCATTTGACACCAACACTATCCATGTGATATATGGTGGAGAAATAAAATCTTTTGACCAATGATAACACCTAGGAGTGGTATGGGAACTTATGTATCATACTATGCTAAGAGTTGAAGATTTATGTATTGGAGATCCCAGTTCCTATTGATACCACTAAAATATACAGTGATGAGGGAAAAATTTACTTTTGGAATCAAGTGGATGATTTTTTGGATATCTAATGCATTGTGCTATAATCTATGACTAGTGACCTCCAGTATCTTCATGAATAAATGGATGCATACACCATTTTTTTCTCATATCCATAGTGTAAAAACAAAATTCATCCTTTGAGTTAAAAATATTTCCTCTTCGGTTTTTACTTAAAAAAATGGGGGAAAAAGAGATCAAAGTCTGGCTTTAGGCCTGTTACAGAACGTGACTATGTGTTAAAAAAAGTGTATTTCTAGGTACACATCATGTAATTTGGGTTTCATGCCATATAATCCCATTACATGACCATGTAATGAGCTTAACATGATTTGTATGGGCATGACATGTAGTTTCTATTACATGTTGTGTAATTTTATTTTTTTAATTAAATCAAGCAGTAGTGTCAATTTTTTCAGACTGAAAGAAAGGATCCCTCCTTCGATGAGCAATGCACCTAGACAATATGATCAGAAATTCACCCCATGTTTCATAGTTCAATGCCCGATTCGAACACTGTTGGATCCGTTGAAATCCCCTTGGTGAGTTCTCGATTCATTTTGATGCTTTCTTCATGATTTCTTATCTCGACCAAGTAATCCAAGGTTTTTATTTTATTATCGTTTTGTAGATCTGCTCTATTATAGGTCAAATTGAAGGCCGATGTAAGACGAGGAGTGTCATACAAGTATGAGGTAGGTGGTATTTTTCCTTTCGCTAATTGTCGAGTTGAATATATATGTTTGCGTGTTTTTGATCACTTTTATAGTGTTACTTGATTGATATTTTCTACTATTAGTTCCTATTATTTATTAGGTAATTGGTTATATTTTAGAAAGCATATTTAGTTTTGATCACCTCGATTAAGGGCCACCCCCTGGGTGTGTTTCCTTTAGATGACCAATGTTAGTTGTTTGGCCTAGGATGCCTATAGGTATGCCTTTGATTCCCAGTAAGGGTTGCTTAAAATGGAAATTGGTTAATTGAAGGTTCTATTGTGTGAGTTATTATTTTGGAAGCCATGTAATAGTTTGATATACATGTTTCTTGTTATAAATCCCACCCATGTGATTGTTTGAAAGGCCAATCCTTATGAGGTTGGTCCTTTCATGTTTAAATTGGATGCCTTTGGTTTGGTTTTTCTATTCCTATGGGGAGGCTTTCTATTCCTGTTGGATAGGTTTTTTTATTCCTGAATGTGAGGTTTTTCTATGCCTGGAGGGGGGGTTCTATGCCTGAGGGTGAGGGCTCACTTATTGTTACTATTTTATGAGAGAACCATGATGTAATGGATGGGATCAATGTCTCTTTGAACTGAATAATGAAATGGAATGATATATGACACGTCTTCTAATCTAAAGCACAATCTTGGATTCAGTATTTACTTATAATTTCTTAGATGGTCTCCTAAGACATCGGTTTTGCTTACTTGTAGAACTATGAGCTTTTGAGTGTCTTCTAGTTACTACATTCAGTATTGTACACTAACTATTATATATATATATATATATTATTCACTGATTGATTAGCATAGATATTGGGTGGTTTCCTACTGGGATTTAGTCTCACACCCTATTTGGGTCATGCTTTTGGGCCTAAACAGATTATATGATTATAGGTGTTGATCAGGGAAAGCACCCTTCTGCAGGTTTGTGACATGTTATTTAAGATAATGAGAGCATGAGATCGGGCTTAGGCTTGCGATGCTTCTTAGAATCCTTTGTTTATTTTTCACTTTTGGAACATGTATCATGTACTACTGCAGTATATAATATTTTGTTTATTTTACTAGTACATATGACATGCAATATCATCCTTTGTTTGTTATGCTATCTGGTAATCTATATTTTCAATTTTCCACTATTTATTTCAGTTATATGCTATTTATTTTTTCTACTATTGTATTATTATTGATTCCGTTGTGTTATAATCTTCCAAGGAGGGAATAGTTTCCCCACTATCACACCCTAGGCCCTCACCACTATTTGGTAGCCGCTGGTATTTGGAGAAATGTGCTTGATGCCATGTGACCAACCGGGAACAGGGCACCAGTTGAGTGGCATCTAGATCTAGGATGTTAGAAAGTGGTATGAGAGGATCTTTTTTCTATGTTTCCTTACATTTTGGTGACATTATATATGTATAGAAAGGAAATGTATTTTTGTACTAAACTGTTCTTGGCAGTAGCTACCCTGTGTACAAGGAAAATCCAAATTGTCTCGAATTGAATTTTGATTTTTGTATTTTGAGTTGCTATAGTTGATTAGATTTCACTGATGGGTGGCACACTTGTTTTGTTCTGTTTTTATTGATATTATCGTGGTTCTATTTTGTTGAAATTTGATGAGATGAGGGTTTTCCATCTCATGCATCATATATGAACTTGTTAGAAATCACATTCCATGCATTCTTATCATGAGGTTTAGAGATCATTAGTGATTTCATACTATTGTGATAGATATCATTCTAGATATGCAAGTTTTTGTGATAGGTATTGTGATATATATTTCTACTATTGTGATAGGTGTATTGATACATATTATGGTTCGAATTGGATGGATGACAAAATTTGGTCCCTGAGGTGTATGTGCCCTCTTGGATCAGAATTTTGTGGATCATGGTTAGGCCTTGTATTAAATCATGATATCATATGCTATGTGTGGATGCCAAAATTTGATTCGAAGGGAGTATGGGACCCCATGGATCAGAACATGGCATAATTTTGTTTTAATTTTCAAATACATGGGTTTCAATGAAGTTTTATATGTTTACTACCTAGAAACTGAGACAATATGGTGTGAGATGCTATGAACACATGCTATGTGTTCTTATGTCTTGGAAGAAAAATATTTCTTAAGTACACACTGGGTACTATGTGTACACGCTATGTTGAAAGTGATCGGGTGTCCGGACAAGTAAATAATAACATGAAATAATGGTCTGGGAAAATTACACAGCCTTATACTTTTTGTATACACCATGTAGACTTACCCAGACAAACCCCATGTGAATCTGGTAGTGTAAAAGAACACGGCCTGAATGGGGGAATTGTATAGACATTGCATACCATTCCTACATGCCATGTACCTAGGGTGTTTTCATGCCCAGGCTGGTGGGAGTACACGACCATGTGATAACTTGAGGGTAAACAATGTGTATGGTTTCTACACATCGTGTACTACCCTTTCATTATCCTTTGGGGATCTTTTCTGGTTTTATCCCCCTTTGTAATTTTTGGACATGTGGGTAGTCCTTTATGAGTATTTTTATGCATAAATCATGATGGTGAAACTCATCGAGTGTTCTGAGGGCTCCTAATGGGTATTTTTAGGCATTTATCAAAATAGATAGGTTCTTCCTCCATTTACCATTTTTTTGCAGTGTCACCTAAGAGTGAGACTTGGTGTGGATGATCGGTTGGTTGTTCGAACCAAACTAGTTGATACTTTCAATTTGATATGAGTTGTGAGCTATCTATCTTGACCTATGTTGTTCTATAGAGTCCCTTGTAGGATCCATGTCCTCTATACCATCTATGATGATCCCTTTTTTATCTTGACTCTGTTATTTATAGTTAGAGGATCCCATGTAGGATTCGTCCCTTACCTTTTTATCTCAGGATCCTGTGTAGGATTCCTTCACCTGTTTTTTCTTAGAGTATCCCAATTATGATGCCTATCAGTGTTTCGATTGACCAAACCCAACCTTTGTTGTGGTATTTTGGTAGTATCTCTCTTTGTTTTACACCTAGACCTAACCCATGAGGTAGGAAAAGGAGTGAGTGTTTATAGGAAGGCGTTGAACTATCCTATTTAGATATATGTGGTTTTGAGCTACGAGATTTGTTGAATATTGACCCTTTATATGGGATTAATAATTGAGTAATTCTAAGTTCAGTAGATTAGACAGGCCTCAGGAATGGACAACTACTTAGGAGGTTGTGTGAACCTCTCTTTCCCCAAGTGATGGGTGACTTAGTACATCATCATCCGTATAAATGCATATGTAGATGATGTGCTTTTGAGCTAGTTCCTACGTGAACCATCTAGTACTAGGATGCATATGGTGGAAATCCTATTAATAGTACCTAGAATTGTAACATCCCAGGTAAATAAAAGTATGACATTTTCACATTTATCCATATTTGTGAATAAAATATTAATATTACTTTAATGGGGACTCTATGCTCGATGGCATACCCAATACGCAACAACGAGTTTCTTGGGAATCTTACGTTGTACTCTAATAATATAATATTATTTTAAATGGTAGTTAACGCCTAGATGTTGTAATGGCGGGAATGAATAGAAATAACTACAAAATGATTATATATGTTTGTCAAATATTTTTACTTTTTACAACAAATGTTAGAGGATTAAAAATGCGAATGAATCCAATTTTAAGCACAAACATTCTAATATTCTTTAAAAGGTCGATTAACCGCCTTTTGATGGAAAACCTCTTTTAAAACCACTTTTTGACAATTTTATGTGTTATATTTGACAAAATAAAATTCCTCTTTAGAATAGAGACATAAAAATTTACTTTGTGTAAATTTTTGGTATCTTTCCGATAAAGTTCATTTTTTAATGAATAGTGAAAAATGTTGTATTTTAATTCAAAAACTCTTTTTAATCTAATTTATTTATATGATTATATTATCTTTTGAATTGTTTTTAAAGTAAAATTAGAATATATTTTTACCATTTAATCAAATAGTGGTCGTTGGAATTAATTTCTATTTGAAATCAGACTTAAACTAGTGTCAATCTTTTGATACATTTTGTTTCATAAAAACACGTTATTTTTTTGACAGTGGGAATTAATTATTAAATTAATTAATGTAACTTATATGTTTTTAATGTTGTAAAATAGATATCATTTTTGAATTCGGAATATCAAATATATCTTAGGGTGAATTTTTGGTAATTTTCTGAAAAACCTCAATTTTTGATGAATAGTGAAACCACAAAGTGGTACTTATAAAAACTGATTTTCCGTTTAAATGAAATTTTTCCATCTTTGTGTTTTGAATTTCAAAAATCCGACATACATGGTTGTCATTAAGAAGTAAAATGTAGTTCAATGGGATTAAAATATTTTTTTGGTGAATAGTAACTTATTAAGTTTTTAATCGCGATTAGAGGTAATTAGTGTAGTTTAAGGTAAGAATAATGTTTTTAGAAAATGAAATGACCTAGACACATGTCCTACCCTCATTTGATGAGTCATGGCCGACCAAGACAATCCATGTGTCATATTTGGGATCTCATGGAGCCACTTTGGTTGGAAAATGACATAAATAACTTTTTATTTAATGAGTAAATTAAAATGACACAAACATGAGTTGTTTTACTAAAACAATTTTTACATGGGGTTATTCAAGTCAGATTTTTGACTATAAATAGTCATTGGAAATCTAAAAAGATTTCATACATCATAGTAGTTTTTTATAATTTTTATACATTTAATTAATTAAATTATTTATGACATCATGATGATGAAGCGATGACCTCATTATTTAACAATTTAAATAAAATGGAAAGATAATGTAAAATCTAAGACCTACACTTGTCAAAAACCTATTGTATGGGTATCTTTCGAACCCTTATCACCTTATCCTCAAATTATATCAATGTGGGACCTTTTAAAATCCGAAACTCATTCAAATATAAAGTAATATTTCTTTACTTTCCAAGGGTGCCTCTCCTCTCCTCTTACAAAAGGCCCCCACCTCTACCTCCTTACCCACACTTCCAAAACCTTTGGTGTTGAGCAATGTATTGTTTTCAAATAATTCAAAATAATGTTTTTTAAAGGGGGAGATTATTTTAAATAATACTCTGTCTCTTTATGATGATTTTGATGCTCACAAATACCCTTAATTATTTACTAATTATTTCGTTGAGTATTTTGCAGGAATTTATTTTATTTATTTATTTCATATAACGAGATTTCATACTTCATTTATTCCGAGATCAATTTTAGCGCGTTTTGGAATCACTGTAGCGCAAGATCAATTTTAGCGTGTTTTGGAATCACTGTAGCGCGAGATCAGTTTTAGCGCGTACTGGAATCACTGTTCATACCCTACGTTGATGAACGTAACGTATGGATGAAAAGTTTACTTTTTATGTTAAAAGAAACGTATGGTTAAGGAACCTTACGTTATTTTGAAACGTATGGTTATTGAACCTTACGTTGTTGAAAAGTATGGAAGAAGAACATTACGTTTGGAAGGAACCTTACGTTTTTGTTGTTGGACAAGTATGGAAGAGAAACCGTACATTAGTTTTCAGTGTTGAGTTTGTTTCTCAAATGTATGGATCATCAACCTTACTTTTATAATCAACCGTACGTTCTTTGGAGAGTTGAAGCAAGACAAAGTATGGATGATCAACCCTACGTTTGAATGCTGAAGAGAAAGTATGTACGTTCTGAACCTTACGTTCTGAACCTTACGTTTGTGAACCCTACGTTTGGAGCCACGTCATCAACCCTACGTTTGGCGTCGGGATATTTTTGACAGACGATATTTCCTTTTGCATTGGTCAAACAGGCGGATTATTAAGCGGATTTCGAGCCGATTCTTAAGTACGACTTTGACTGAATCAAAGACGATTTTCAACGGATTAATGATTGATTTAAACGGAGCTTTTTATGCCGATTCTTCAGGGGAGTTACAACGGCTCTGTTATTTCATTTTTTTTAATATCGCGAATCTAAAGGAGATTTTCATGGATCTATTTATGCGGAAGATTTTCTCAGATTTGAATATATATGTTCTATCTTGGAAACTTCGGATATATATATACACAGGAAAGTGTATGAAATATATAGATTGATCTTTTAACGAGCAAGAAACAGAGACTGTGTGAAGGCGTTCTTTTCTGGTGATCAAGAAGAAGTGTAAAACCTTTATTACCTAAGGAAGATCTTGATATCAGATTCACGTGTTCTACATCGACTATCTGTTGTGAATCTACTGCTGCTGAAGTTGTGAAGTTTCTTGTAATATCTATTGCAACTGGATCGACTCAGAACTGTTTTGATTACAGATCTTTATTTTCTGAAGACGACGATCTATCTACTGTCAATTTCATTCTGTTGCAATTGTGAAGAACAACTGGAGAAGTGTTTTCTTTATCGAAACCCTTTTTATTTTTGAGTGATCAGCTTCTCGTTCTAAGCTGTGTGGGTTCGTGTTTGAACCAGGAAGGCTGTGTTTGCCTGAAACTTGTAAAGGTGTCAACTGCCTGTACTCAGTTGTGAACAGGTCTGTGGAAACGAGGACCAGATAGTGAAAATCGCCAAGCTCGTGGATTTGAGCGTTGGTGGAGTGGACTAGGGGCCTTCTGTTCCCCAAACCACTATACATCTGTGTGTTCATGCTTTCACTTTTTCCATTGCATATTTAATCGTGCTAAATCATAGTGGACAGAATTTGTCTAAATTGAAGAGATTGTAATAATTTTGAAAACACACAATTCACCCCCCCTCTTGTGTGTAATCCGTAGATTCAGATCCAACAATTGGTATCAGAGGAGGAGCTTCTTATTTTTAAAGTCTTGTCAAGCTAGAAGTATTTAAAGATTATACATAGTGTATCATGGCTGATACGAGAGAGGGAATGTCAATGGTCAGAGCACCTTATTTTAATGGAGATAATTATGGCTGCTGGAAATCACGTATGATTATTTATCTAAAAAATCTTGGTTACAAAGTCTATTCAAAGATTCTGACTCCCTATGAAATTCCTGAAAATCCCGATACATGGAGTGCTGCTACAGAGGCTGAGTATGACATGAATTCAAAAGCTATGAATGCAATCATCTGTGGTCTAGGACCGTATGAATTTAACAGAGTATCTCAATGCCCGACTGCATATGAAATGTGGCAAACAATAGCTGTTGCTTATGAAGGAAGAGATAATATAAGACAGATGAGATATGCAACTGCCAAATTAAAATTCGATACTTTCAGAATGATTTAAGGAGAGAGCATCACTCAGATGAATGGAAGATTGACAGAAATTTTCAATAATATAACAGCTCTAGGAGAACCAATCAAGCAGGCTGATCAAGCGTTAAAGGTACTGAGAGTACTTCCTACTCGATGGAATGGAATCTCTGCAGCAATCAGACAATCAACTTCTGTTAAAGATCTAACTATGAGAGAGCTGGTTGGTACATTGATGATGTACGAGGCTGAAATGCAAGATGAGGTAAATGAGCATAAAGTCTACATAAAAAGGGAAAATACTGCTTTGAAAGTGACTTCTCAACAAAAGGATAGAAGGATGAAGAACAGAGAAGTAAGTGCTAAATCAGAAAGCTCTGATTCTTCAAATTCGGATGAAGATCTGGCTCAGCTAGCCAGAAAATTCAGAAAGTTCTACAGTAAGAAGAAAGACTTCAAGAAATCCTTCAAGAAGGATAGCAAGGAAGTGAGATGTTATGAATACAAAAAGATGGGACATATCAGACTGGATTGCCCAAAATTTAAAGATGCAAAGAAGAAGAAATTTTTCAAAATAGATGATTATGAGAAGAAAGACAAGAAAGCTATGAAAGCTACTTGGAGTGTTTCTGAAGACTCAAGTAATTCTTCTGAATCAAGCTCAGAGAAGGAGGAAGACAATTTAAAAGCAAATATGTGTTTCATGGCTGAAACTGATGAGGTACACTCATACTACTCCTCTGACTCAAATAATGAATCAAACTCTGAAACAAGCTTCTCAAATAAAAAACTTGCAGCTTACTGCAATATGCTTGAAGAAAGGTATGACTCATTATTTAAAAAATATAAATCTATAAAGAACTTGCATAAAGCTATTTCAGATGAGAGAAATACTTTGCTAAAACAACATAAGGAATTAATTGACAAATACAACTCTACTGACTCAAATAAAATTAATTTTGAATCAAAAATAAAAACTCTACAGGATGAAGTAGAATCTTATAAAAAGGCTGCATTAGTTTTTACAAAAGGAGAAAATGCCTTAAATGAGATACTTGGAAAAACTATAATTAAAAAGGAAAGGTTTGGAATTGGAAGTAAAGGAGAAAAACCTAAGTTATACAAAAATTATTTTGTTCCTAGCACTAAACAGGTTATTTGTAACTTCTGTGGAACAAAAGGTCATATAGCTAAAAACTTTTTTCTAAGACAACCTCAAATATGTGGAATTAAGAAAGCTTATATTTCCAATGATCTATATGATTCAATCAATTTTAAGAAAACAAAGCAAATCTGGATACCCAGATCACTGCTTTCTAACACTCCTGGACCCAACAAAATATGGGTACCAAAGTAATTTGTTTGAATGTCTTTGCAGATAGCAGGTCACCAAAGAAAGAAAGAAATATGGTATATGGACAGTGGCTGCTCAAGACACATGAGTGGAACTTCAGCTAATTTCTCTTCTCTTACTTGAAAGGAAGGAGTACTTGTCACCTTTGGTGACAATGCCAAAGGAAAGATTATTGGTATTGGAACAGTTGGAGATCCAGAGACAGTCTCAATCAACAAAGTACTTTATGTACAAGGGTTAAAACACAATCTGATAAGTATCTCTCAACTCTGTGATGATGGATACACTGTTGATTTTACTAACAATAGTTGTACTGTTTCTAAAGATAAACTGTTTAAGTTTAGAGCACCCAGAACTGATAATGTTTCTACTTTGGATTTGTATTCCTTGTGTAAACAACAAGTAAACTGCTTAACTGCTAATATAAGTGAATCCTGGATCTGGCATAGAAGACTTGGTCATTGCAATATATATGCTTTACATAAATTATCTAAGAAACATCTAGTTTCTGATTTGCCTAGTCTCAAATTTGAAAATGACAGATTCTGTGATGCATGTCAGCTTGGCAAGCAACACAAATCATCATTCAAATCTGTTAATAAAGTTGCTACAACTAAACCTCTAGAACTTATCCATATGGATTTGTTTGGACCTTCAAGAGTAGAAAGTTTAGCTGGTAAATTATATGTTTATGTATTAGTTGATGATTATTCTATATTTACTTGGATTTTCTTTTTGAAATTTAAAAGTGAAGCTTTTAGTTTATTTGAAGGTTTTTGTAAATCTATTCAAAATGAAAAAGGTTTTAATATAATCTCATTGAGAAGTGATCATGGTGGAGAATTTGAGAACCAGGAATTTAATTCCTTTTGCTCAAACATGGGTATTAAACACACCTTCTCTGCTCCAAGAACACCTCAACAGAATGGGATTGTAGAAAGAAGAAATAGAACTATTCAAGAAATGGCTAGAACTATGTTAAATGAATATAGCCTACCTATATATTTCTGGGCAGAAGCTGTTAATACAGCTTGTTATATAATGAATAGAATTTTAATAAGACCTATTTTGAAAAAGACACCCTATGAACTATGGAATAACAGAAAACCTAAAGTAAATTACTTTAAAGTTTTTGGATGCAAGGTTTACATCTTGAATACCAAAGATAATATTGGTAAATTTGATCCAAAATCTGATAAAGGTATTTTCTTAGGATATTCTGCAACCTCCAAATCTTATAGAGTCTATAATAAAAAGTCAAGGATTGTTGAAGAATCAGTTCATGTGAAATTTGATGAATCTGATCCTTTTGGGAAAAGGATAGAACAAATAGATGAACCTGATTCTAATGAAAACATGAGACTTGAGAATTTAAAGAATGATTTTGAAAATGATATAAAAGAAATTCAGTCCAGTTCAGAAGAACATGACACTGAAGAACCTCTGAATGTAATGCCTAGACAGTCTAGAACCTTAAAGAATCACCCTTTAGAATCTGTGATAGGTGACTTAGAGACTGGTATTCAAACTAGAAGAATCCTTGGAAACATAGTTGAATTCTCTGCTTTCCTATCCCAACAAGAACCTAAGACCATAGAAGAAGCCTTAGATGATGAGAGCTGGGTAATAGAAATGCAGGATGAATTGAACCAGTTCAAGAGAAATAAGGTTTGGGAATTAGTTGAAAGACCACATGATTATCCAGTAATAGGAACTAAATGGGTCTTTAGGAATAAACAGGATGATCAAGGGATAATAACTAGAAATAAAGCAAGATTAGTAGCTAAAGGATATAATCAAGAAGAAGGAATAGATTATGATGAGACCTTTGCACCTGTAGCCAGGTTAGAAGCCATTATAATCCTTTTAGCCTATTCATCTTATATGAATTTTAAATTATTTCAGATGGATGTTAAATCTGCCTTTTTAAATGGTTATTTAATGGAGGAAGTTTATGTTGAGCAACCTCCTGGTTTTGAAAATTCTCAAAAACCAGATTCTGTTTTGAAACTTACTAAAGCTCTTTATGGCCTTAAACAAGCACCTAGAGCTTGGTATGAAAGACTAAGTTCTTTTCTTTTGAAAAATGATTTTACTGTTGGACTGGCAGATCCAACACTCTTTAAGAAAACTGTGAAAAATAATGTTTTGTTGGTTCAAATTTATGTTGATGATGTAATTTTTGGATCAACCAATAAAATTCTTTGTCATGAATTTTTAGAATTAATGCAAAAAGAATTTGAAATGAGTATGATGGGAGAATTAAATTTCTTTTTGGGTCTTCAAATATTTCAAAAAGATTTTGGAAATGTTTTAAATCAATGCAAATACATTACTGATTTACTTAAGAAATTTGGACTTGAAAACAGCAAGCCATTTACAACTCCTATGTGTACTAATATAAAACTTGATTTGGATGAAACTGGAAAATCAGTGGACAACAAGTTATATAGAGGTATGATTGGTAGTTTGTTATATCTTACTGCTAGTAGACCAGATATAATGTATTCAGTATGTCTTTGTGCTCGATTTCAATCAAATCCCAAAGAATCCCATTTAACTGCTGTTAAAAGAATTTTTAGATATTTAAAAGGTACTATTTATCAATCTCTGCTTTATCCAAAAACCTCTGATTTTAATTTAATTTCATATTCAGATGCTGACTTTGGAAGCTGTAGATTAGATAGGAAGAGTACTTCAGGAACATGTCACTTTTTAGGAAAGTCTTTAGTATCATGGTCTAGTAAGAAACAACACTCAGTTGCCCTGTCAACAGCCGAGGCAGAATATGTGTCTGCAGGTAGTTGCTGTGCAAAGGTGTTGTGGATAAAAAACACTCTTATGGACTTTGGATTAAATTTCAATAATACACCTATTTTATGCGATAATACTAGTGCAATTAATATTTCAAAAAATCCTATTAGTCATTCTAGAACTAAGCACATTGATATAAGACATCACTTTTTAAGAGATCATGTGTTTAAAAAGGATATATTTTTAGAATTTGTAAATACAGAAAATCAATTAGCAGATATTTTTACTAAACCACTTCCCACGGCAAGGTTTGAATTTATTAAGGGGGAGTTAGGTTTATTTAATTTTAAATAGTTTTTTTTTAAATCTTATTCTGTTTTCGAATTCTGCTTAATTCCTGTTTCCCGCTATAAGTAATTTTATTTTGTTTTAAATAAAAGTAATGATTAGTGATTACACGGGAATCAAGGCTGTCAGAACCGTTTCACCTTCTAAACTGCTTCACCTTTTTCGGAAACCCTTTCGAAAACCTAAAACCGCACATCTGCTCTAAAACCCTTTTCTTAATCTTCAAACCCTAAACTTACGAACCTTCAGAAATCGTTGTTGGAATGGTAAAGACTAAGCGTCCAGCTGAAGCTGAGAGCAGTGCTGCAAATAAACCTAAGGTAGTTAGTCGGAAAATACTGCAAGGTAAAGTCATAGATTTAGAGTGGTTGTTTGAAACTAATTTATTGTTGAAGCAAGAGTTGTCGTTTCAAAGCCTTGAGCAAGCTTTTAATAGTGAAAATTCTGAGTTTCTATATGAGGCAGAAATGAGACATTTCTTTAGAATTGTCCAGTTTAGCCTTGGAGATACAGAGGATAGTTTATTGGCTCAAATAGAGGATAAGGACTTTTCAATATCATCTGTAGAGATAAGTCAAATTCTTAACTGCCCTCATGAAGGAGTTTTTCATTTCGATTTAAGGAATATTGGAGATTCTGTACATAAGTCTGAAGACATTATGTCTTTTCTGTTTGGAACCAGAGTGATAAAGAAGATGTTTATTAAGGATTTGGAGCCCGATCAGAAAATTTTGGTAAAATTTGTTCAGACTGGTTTAGCACCAAGAATGGCTGAGATGGAGAAAATCCTATACCCTGACATGTACATAATGTATCTTCTGATGTGTGATATTAAGTTTAATTTTCCTCGGTTTATGATAAGATATCTGAGTTACTACTGTCAGAGTGAAGCAAGAATGACCTTTTTCCCTTATGGAAGGTTCATTTCTTTGTTTTTGTTTAAAAGAGGAATGATCAGATTGGTAGATGCTGGGGTGAAATGTCACCACAGTAATGTTTTTAATGTTGGAACTTTGAGGAAAGTAGGATACTTCTGGAGCACAATTAAAGGAAAACTCTTACCTGTTGGAGCTGAGGAAAACTCGGAGAGTGCTCAGGCTCAACCGGCTAAGTCCAAGGAGGGACAAGCAGAATCAAGAGTTAGTACAATGGCAAGGAGAATTTGTTTTGAGATGGAGGAAGTTGAGGAAGAGAGAAGTCAAGAAGGACTTCAATCTAGAAGGAAGAGGTCAATTGATGAAGAAATTATCTCTCCTGCCTTGAAATCCTCTGAACCGTTAATTTCTTATTCATTTGTGAGAGAAGCTGTTGTGGAGCATACTGCACCGATAGAGGAACCAGCAGCTCAAACAGAAACTCAAAAAGAACCTCAATCTGTTGTTGTGGCTGTTGAAAATGTAATTCAACAAGAACAACTTATGGAGGCAGTGCCTGGTGAAGAAGTGGCCCGACCTCAAGATTTACATGAAAATATTGTTCTTGACCAATCAGTAGAAGTCAGAGAGACTACTGTTTGTGATGAACATAATTCTGAAGCTAATACAGAGGTACTTCAGGAAGATTTTTTAGTGGAAGAGTTTCAGGCTTCAAAAGATAGTTCAGTGGATCAACCTTGTCAGGAAAAGGACAAAGAACAGTCAGATGCAGATTCCTTACCACTTGCCCTGATTCATCAACCTAATTCTGGACATGAGAATCGAGCACATGGTGCCCCTGATTCGAGAAAAGAAGAATTTGTTGAGTTGTACAAGCGTATCTCTCAGTTAGAATCTGAGAATGTTAGTCTCAGAAATTCTCTGAACTTAGAGCAGTTGAAGTTTCAGAAGCTGAAAGAATGTACTGTTTCAAGACAGGAAGTAGATTTGTTTAAGACTGATATGCTGCATGCTGTTGATCAGTTAAAATCAGAGATGGTAAAGAAAGTTGATTTGTCTGAGTTGAAGATTTACATGGAGAATAAATTTGAGTCTGTTGCAAACAGTGCTGTGAGTGGATCAGGTTCTTCACCTGATTTGATTCGGAAATTTCAAGCAATTACTGCAGCAATGAGCAATATGAGTGACAGATTACACGATCTTCAGTGTAATAGTGCCCCTTTGTCAGTTTTGCTAGATAATCAGAGATTTTTAGTGGATCAGTTCACATATGGAGAGCAACCGATTAGGATTCTTTTGAATCAGTTATCAGAAAAACTGGCTCTTTTTGTCGAAAAAGAAGAAAGAATGCATGAGTTTTTCAGAGTTAATTTGATTGAAGATATTCATATGACTCAAGAGAACAGAGATCTTATCATCAAGTTAGGAGATGGGATGATGAAGAGGCTCAGAGAACAGTTTACAGAGATAAAGACCGCGATTCAAAGGAGATAGACACCTTTTTCCCTGTCTTATCTATGAACCTTGATTCCTCTGTATATCACAATCGTTTATATATAACATCTTGTGAATGAAAATTCTTTTCTTACTTTTTTTTTGTTTTGTTGTTCATTGATTTATGATTGAGTTAGCCAGTATAACAAATTCACTTATTCATACACAGTTAATTATAGCATTTACTTATAGTTCAGTGCAATATTGAATGTGTTCAAATCCGTAATTTTTCATTCTTTTTGATATCACAAAAAGGGGGAGAATTTGGATAAACACAACATTTAAATTCATTTGTTTCCTATGAATAAACACAACATTTAAATTCATTTGTTTCCTATGAATAAACACAACATTTAAATTCATTTGTTTCCTATGAAGAAATTTGGATATATGGGAGAATTTGGATATATACGACATTTATCTTTTATCTATTTTTAGCTGAAAATTTATTTTTAGGGGGGAGAAATTTTATTATAGTTAAATATTGTTTTAATCCTTTCAAAATTCTAAAATTTTATAAAACTAATTTTTCAATAAAGATTGCAATTAAATTAGTTCTATTATTTTATGGGTTTTGTGATCATCAAAAAGGGGGAGATTGTTGAGCAATGTATTGTTTTCAAATAATTCAAAATAATGTTTTTTAAAGGGAGAGATTATTTTAAATAATACTCTGTCTCTTTATGATGATTTTGATGCTCACAAATACCCTTAATTATTTACTAATTATTTCGTTGAGTATTTTGCAGGAATTTATTTTATTTATTTATTTCATATAATGAGATTTCATACTTCATTTATTCCGAGATCAATTTTAGCGCGTTCTGGAATCACTGTAGCGCGAGATCAATTTTAGCGCGTTCTGGAATCACTGTAGCGCGAGATCAGTTTTAGCGCGTACTGGAATCACTGTTCATACCCTACGTTGATGAACGTAACGTATGGATGAAAAGTTTACTTTTTATGTTAAAAGAAACGTATGGTTAAGGAACCTTACGTTATTTTGAAACGTATGGTTAATGAACCTTACGTTGTTGAAAAGTATGGAAGAAGAACATTACGTTTGGAAGGAACCTTACGTTTTTGTTGTTGGACAAGTATGGAAGAGAAACCGTACGTTAGTTTTCAGTGTTGAGTTTGTTTCTCAAATGTATGGATCATCAACCTTACTTTTATAATCAACCGTACGTTCTTTGGAGAGTTGAAGCAAGACAAAGTATGGATGATCAACCCTACGTTTGAATGCTGAAGAGAAAGTATGTATGTTCTGAACCTTACGTTTTGAACCTTACGTTTGTGAACCCTACATTTGGAGCCATGTCATCAACCCTACGTTTGGCGTCGGGATATTTTTGACAGACGATATTTCCTTTTGCATTGGTCAAACAGGCGGATTATTAAGCGGATTTCGAGCCGATTCTTAAGTACGACTTTGACTGAATCAAAGACGATTTTCAACGGATTAATGATTGATTTAAACGGAGCTTTTTATGCCGATTCTTCAGGGGAGTTACAACGGCTCTGTTATTTCATTTTTTTTAATATCGCGAATCTAAAGGAGATTTTCATGGATCTATTTATGCGGAAGATTTTCTCAGATTTGAATATATATGTTCTATCTTGGAAACTTCGGATATATATATACACAAGAAAGTGTATGAAATATATAGATTGATCTTTTAACGAGCAAGAAACAGAGACTGTGTGAAGGCGTTCTTTTCTGGTGATCGAGAAGAAGTGTAAAACCTTTATTACCGAAGGAAGATCTTGATAGCAGATTCACGTGTTCTACATCGACTATCTGTTGTGAATCTACTACTGCTGAAGTTGTGAAGTTTCTTGTAATATCTATTGCAACTGGATCGACTCAGAACTGTTTTGATTACAGATCTTTATTTTCTGAAGACGACGATCTATCTACTGTCAATTGCATTCTGTTGCAATTGTGAAGAACAACTGGAGAAGTGTTTTCTTTATCGAAACCCTTTTTATTTTTGAGTGATCAGCTTCTCGTTCAAAGCTGTGTGGGTTCGTGTTTGAACCAGGAAGGCTGTGTTTTCCTGAAACTTGTAAAGGTGTCAACTGCCTGTACTCAGTTGTGAACAGGTCTGTGGAAACGAGGACCAGATAGTGAAAATCGCCAAGCTCGTGGATTTGAGCGTTGGTGGAGTGGACTAGGGGCCTTCTGTTCCCTAAACCACTATACATCCGTGTGTTCATGCTTTTACTTTTTCCGTTGCATATTTAATCATGCTAAAGCATAGTGGACAGAATTTGTCTAAATTGAAGAGATTGTAATAATTTTGAAAACACACAATTCACCCCCCCCCCCCTCTTGTGTGTAATCCGTAGATTCAGATCCAACAATTGGCTCGGCCAACCCCTTAACATTTTGTATCTCCACATCCCTCTATAACTCCTTGAAGCCTCACTTTGGGCAGAAGTCCTCCCAAGGAAGCCTTTGATCTCAAACCAAAGGGAGTTACCCGATTTTAAGGTAATGTCTTCACTTGAGTCCTTTTGTTTTATTTTACTTCTCCAACCCCCTAAACTCTTTTTATTTATTTCTTTTGTAACAACTACAGTATCTTAAATATACTAGGATGTTTTTATAAGAAGGATTTGAGCTAAACTTACACACACCTACATCTAATGGTTAAAGAACATACTGTTTCTGTGGATGGTGAATTTCTGCCTCATGAAACGATGATTGTTCAACACTCATATATCACCTTCAAAGGTGGACATTAAGATGTCACTATATTTATATATTATATATAATATGTTTATGTTTTACTTAAACTTCTGTATTTTCCATATATGTCATATCTTTATGGTTTCCATTATGAGTAAACACGATAATTTCATTTTAGGAAGTGCGGACTACCGCCCCCTCAAGGTGATTTGATTCGTTAATTCCATATGTGGGATGTATAAAGGATGTATTTAAAGTTATTATATATGATGTATGTTATATATAAATTATTAATATAATTCTGTAATTAAAATATACATACCTCTCATTTAGTTTTAATTCCATTAATATGACATAGAAATGAATGTAGCGTGCATGCGTACGTACGGCTTACTGTCTCCATGAACGGTGCATTTCATTTCTTACCTCTAAATGATTATGTAATATTATAAATACATGTATATTCTGGATATATATGATATATATGATATAAAAATCATGAATATCATTCTTGATATAATGAACCTTTGACCACACGAACAACATGGAATTGTAAGAAGTCCACTTTCGACTTAAGAACCAAATATCGACAAAACAAACATTATTAAATTAAATGATTACATAATGTTTATAACATGGAAATAAGAGATATAAAAGGAATAATGAACTTGGAAAAGGTTCTTAATCAATTATAAATTAACTCAAGTTTATTATTCAGGACGTTAAAGAACGATCGAGTCAAGTCGGACCCGAGGTAAGGGATCCTACTCCTCTCTTTCTTTTTAAGTACACTCTTTTATGTCATTCCTTTTAAGCTCATATTTATTATGATTGGGATGTTATTTTATATTACTCTTACTTTAATTTTTATGTTCATATTATGAGAGACCCTATTCTCTCTCATCAATCCATTTTGGATGTTTTGAGTGGCGCTGTTAGGCTGCCGAATTTTCGTAAGAGATCTAACCTCTCTCTTTCTTTTTAAGTACTCTCCTTTATGTCACTTATTTTAAGATCCTCTTTGTTATGATGGGGGATGTTCTTTTATATTCCTATTTCTTTACATTTTATTTTAATATTATGAGAGACCCTATTTGATCTCATCTATCCATTTTTGGAAGTTTTAAGTGGCGCTGCTAGGCTTTCGAGTTTTTTTAAGGGATTTTTCATCTCACTTTTATTCCCGTGAGATTTATGCTACATTTTCCACAATTTCCTTTGAGTGGTGTATTTACTATCCATTATTCTAATATTTGTGTAATATAATTTTGTTTATGAGTATTTACATCAATTTTGTATGACCGTTCTTTCATGGGGTGTACGTTTCGAAAGTTGCCAAAATCGGTAAGGGAACCTTTCACCCTCCTCTTTTTAAAAGACTTATTTTGTTATGTATTTTAATTCACATAACATTATGTTGGGATATGTTATTCTATTTCCTTAGTGATTTAAATTTTATGTCCAAGTGATGAGATACCCTTTTTATCTCTCATCAACTCATTTTCTGAATTTTGTAATGACGCCGTTAGTCTGTCAAATTTTTGCAAGGGAACTTCTTAACCCAATTTTGATTCTTTGGGATAAGCTTGTACTCCTTGAATATGTCGTTCTATGAATATGTTTGAATAACCTCTGATTGTTTTACACTTAATATCCACTTATATTTGGTGTATTAGTTTGTCACACATAATTATGTAATTGATTTATCCTTAATCCAAGGATACCGTATTGGTATGGGACTTCGTCTCAATCTCCTTTTATTGAGGCATATTTTGTTTTATACACATCCTTCTTTTATACGGTGTATAAAACCCTTTGACTTTTACGTTTATCCGAAAGTAATCTCATTTATACATAGAGTTTTACTAAATGACAAAAGGGAATGTTTTTGTCGTATATACGCGGTGACAACGACTTCTCTGCCGCCGTGACCATTATTTGAGTTTCGGCTTCCTCTACAAGCCATACCTTTTTTTCAGAAGAAAAATAAATACCATGTTTTAATTTTCTTTAATTTTGGTATTGAAAATGGTTTTCATAATGTTTTTATATCACTGTGTTGTTTTGATATCTTGTGATTGAAAACTGGAAATGTTATGTTTCCTTTATGCATGTTTTATGTGATACAATTATGTTATGGTTCTTGGGAATTATTATGAAGATGGGTGGTTCCCTGATAAACTAAGAGCGGCTGAGCCCGATATAGATCTCCAATTCATTGAGTAACATGAAGGAGTGAAATGTTAAGGTTTCTCCGAAGAGATTTAGGGAATATATTGTGGTGGGTATTCCAAACGTAACCAAGAGGGTTACTCCCTACGTAAGAATGTTATGAATGCCTTAGGTTACCATTTATGTCTTATGATTTCTATGATTTATTCATGATTTGATGAGGTATGTTAAAGTGCCTTTATTTTATGGGTAAATTATGATTTCATTCTTATGTATATATGAACTCATGTTTCTTTTCCATATTTTGTTAACCCTTACTGGGCTTTTTTTGCTCATCCCAAGTTTTTGAAATGTTTTTCATAGGTCAAGGGAAAGGAACATGATATGATGATAGTGTCAAGGAAGTGTCAAGAAAGATTCCATGTTTTATTTTAAATATGTTTTCGTTGATGGGAAAAATGAATACTATCTTTTATGTAACCACTTTGTTTAAATGTGGAATGTAATGCAAGTTTTATGATCTAATTCTCTAAAACTCTAAACCTGAAAAGATCCTCAATG
This sequence comes from Viscum album, assembly GCA_963277665.1. NCBI lineage: Eukaryota > Viridiplantae > Streptophyta > Magnoliopsida > Santalales > Viscaceae > Viscum > Viscum album. The sequence goes on from OY728125.1 coordinate 20,863,368, forward strand.
TGTAATCTTGTAATAACTCAAGATTAAGTAAGGTTTCAGGCTGGGGCCTTATAGTTGGTATCAAAGGTCGGTTTAGATAACTTTAGAGGTTAGGGTATTCTCTAGGCATAAGTGACGTTACCATAATGGTTAGGATTTCAGAATGAGTCCTAGTTTTAGATAAAGTGAATGAGTAAGTATATCTTACTGTTTATCTTCCTCATTAGTACATGATGGTTTTTTTTATATACTCACACTGACATTTCTGTTTTTAGTGAATGGATGGATCTAGCAGGCACCAAAGAGACAACATGTTTGAAGGAAATCTCTGATTAAGATACTAGATAAAATGGGGGATTCAATGAGGAAACTCATGGTTGTTCTAAAACAACTATCCAGGAGTCATGATCAACAACTTTTACCTTGGTATGATCTGTAATGCATCATGTACGAGATGACCAATCGATGTGGAAGTTCAGGTAATAATTATAAAGGTAACCATTTGAGTTAATATGATCCTTACTTTTGAGGTAATTATGGGTTATTATATGTTATGATGGAAAATGAAAGGCATGAGATAAACATGAGGTTAAAATATGTTATGATCATTTTTGAAGATTTTATCTCGTTTTGGGGAATGTTTTAAGAATTATATAGTTTTGGAAAAAGGAAAACACGCAGACCGTGTGACAACCCCTCGCGTCGGACAAAGCTGCGGGAATCGAACCCACAACCAAAGTGCGACTGGTATATATCGCCTACCACTGGACTACGTGAAGTCCCGGGTTAGTTTGACTAATTCTTTTTAGTTAGATTATTTTAGGAATCATGAGTAAGTTTATTTTGGTTTATCTATGGAAATGATTAACCTATCATCAGGGATATGTGATTAGGTTAATTACTTTTCAATATGAGAATTTAAGAGCAACTGATGTTATTTGAAGATAAAATTTAATTTGTACCTTGGAAGACTATGTGACTAAATCCTTAAAATATTTGGGTTTCAATCTTAGTTTGGTTTACTTTGAAGAATTTTATGGACAAATTTTTTATCGAATGGTCCTCGTTGAACTCTGGGTTTTGTTGGAAAAATTTTGGAGATTAAGAATAGATTTTCTTTTTATAATGGGTTATCCTTTTCTGGATTATCTGATCTTGTACTAACCTTTTTGGTTTTGGTTTCGGTTAAGCTCTAAATATATGGGAAGTATATAGTTCTCTTTTGTGGATTAGGTGATTCTCTAGAAGTTGATTATAGTACTATTAATGTGAACAAGTCTTTCTAAATACTCGTCTTTTGGGGAAAGTATGAGTCTGTGTAAGCAATCTAGTAAAAGTTGAAAGTCAACATGACAAGTAAGTATGTTTCCTTAAGATCAAAAATAAATTCCTCAAAAAAAAAAAATTGTCTATTAACTTTTCCTACTGGGGAATCTAATACCGTTTAACCCATCACAAGTTTGTGATTTTCTTGTGGTTAAATTTCTTCTAAACATGTTTTCAATCACTCTCCATCAGAACATGAACCTATGTTTTCTCCTCCATATCCATGTTTTCTTACATGGAATCCTAGTATGGGTTAACTTGGGTGACCTCTGTACTTCGCATTCTTTATTTTAAAGTGATTGTTTTACTGACTCTTGTTCCGATGTGGGATTTTCAATGAAGTTTCCAAGCCCAATTTTAAAATTGCGAGGATGCAATTTCCAAAAGGGGGGAAGGATGTAACATCCCAGGTAAATAAAAGTATGACATTTTCACATTTATCCATATTTGTGAATAAAATATTAATATTTCTTTAATGGGGACGCTATGCTCGATGACGTACCCAATACGCAACAACGAGTTTCTTTGGAATCTTACGTTGTACTCTAATAATATAATATTATTTTAAATGGTAGTTAACGCCTAGCTGTTGTAATGGTAGGAATGAATAGAACTAACTACAAAATGATTATATATGTTTGTCAAATATTTTTACTTTTTACAATAAATGTTAGAGGATTAAAAATGCGAATGAATCCAATTTTAAGCGTAAACATTCTAATATTCTTTAAAAGGTCGATTAACCGCCTTTTGATGGAAAACCTCTTTTAAAACCACTTTTTGACAATTTTATGTGTTATATTTGACAAAATAAAATTCTTCTTTAGAATAGAGACATCAAAATTTACTTTTTGTAAATTTTTGGTATCTTTCCGATAAAGTTCGTTTTTTAATGAATAGTGAAAAATGTTGTATTTTAATTCAACACCTCTTTTTAATCTAATTTATTTATATGATTAGATTATCTTTTGAATTGTTTTTAAAGTAAAATTATAATATATTTTTTCCATTTAATCCAATAGTGGTCTTTGGAATTAATTTCACTTTGAAATCGGACTTAAACTAGTGTCAATCTTTTGATACATTTTGTTTCAAAAATACACGCTATTTTTTTGACAGCGGGAATTAATTATTAAATTAATTAATGCAACTTATATGTTTTGAATGTTGTAAAATAGACATTATTTTTAAATTCGGAATATCAAATATAGCTTAGGGTGAATTTTTGGTAATTTTCTGAAAAACCTCAATTTTTGATGAATAGTGAAACCACTAAGTGGTACTTATAAAAATTGATTTTCCGTTTAAATAAAATTTTGCCCTCTTTGTGTTTTGAATTTCAAAAATCTGACATACATGGTTGTCATTAAGAAGTAAAATGTGGTTCAATGGGATTAAAATATTTTTTTGGTGAATAGTATCTTATTAAGTTTTTAATCGCGATTATAGGTAATTAGTGTAGTTTAAGGTAAGAATAATGTTTTCATAAAATGAAATGACCAATACACATGTCCTACCCTCATTGGATGAGTCATGGCCGACCAAGAAAATCCATGGGTCAACTTGGGGACCCCATGGAGCCACTTTGGTTGGAAAATGACATAAATAGCTTTTTATTTAATGGTTAAATTAAAATGACACAAACATGAGTTGTTTTACAAAAACATTTTTTACATGGGATAATTCAAGTCATATTTTTTACTATAAATAGTCATTGGAAAGATAAAAATATTTCCTACATCATAGTAGTTATTTTATAATTTTGAGACATTTAATAAATTAAATTATTTATGACATCATTATGATGCAGCGATGACCTAATTATTTAACGATTTAAATAAAATGGAAAGATAATGTAAAATCTAATTCCTACACTTGTCAAAAACCTATTGGATGGGTATATTTCGAACCCTTATCACCTTATCCTCGAATTATATCAATGTGGGACCTTTTAAAATCTGAAACTCATTCAAAAATAAAGTAATATTTCTTTACTTTCCAAGAGTGCCCCTCCTCTCCTCTTATAAAAGTCCCCCACCTCTACCTCCTTACCCACACTTCCAAAGCCTTTGGATCGGCCAACCCTACCCATTTTGTATCTCCGCATCCCTATATAACTTTTTGAATCCTCACTTTGGGCAGAAGTCTTCCCACGGAAGCCCTTGAGCTCAAACCAAAGGGAGTTACCCGATTTTAAGGTAATGTCTTCACTTGAGTCCTTTTGCTTTATTTTGCTTCTCCAACCCCCTAAACTCTTTTTATTTATTTCTTTTGTAACAACTACAGTATCTTAAATATACTAGGATGTTGTCATAATAAGGATTCGAGCTACAGTTACACACACCTGCATCTAATGGTTAAAGAACATATTGTTTCCGTGGATGGCGAATTTCTGCCTCACGAAACGATGATTGTTCAACACTCATATATCACCTTCAAAGGTGTCCATTAAGATGTAACTATATTTATATATTATATATAATATGTTTATGTTTTACTTAAGATTCTGTATTTTCCATTTATTTCATATCTTTATGGTTTCCATTATGGGTAAACACGATAATTTCATTTTAGGAAGTGCAGACTACCGCCCCCTCAAGGTGATTTGATTCGTTAATGCCATATGTGGGATGTATAAAGGATGTAATTAAAGTTATTATATATGATGTGTGTTACATATAAATTATTAATATAATTCTGGAATTAAAATATACATACCTCTCATTTAGTTTTAATTCCATTAATATGACATAGAAATCAAAGTAGTGTGCATGCGTACGTACGGCTTACCGTCTCCATGAACGGTGCATTTCATTTCTTACCTCTAAATGATTATGTAATATTATAAATACATGTATATTATGGATATATATGATATATATGATATCCAAATCATGAATATCATTCTGGATATAATGAACCTTTGACCACACGAACAACATGTAATTGTAAGAAGTCCACTTTCGACTTAAGAACCAAATATCGACAAAACAAACATTATTAACTTAAATGATTACATAATGTTTATAACATGGAAATAAGTGATATAAAAGGAATAATTAACTTGTAAAATGTTCTCAAGAAAGTAGAAATTAACTCAAGTTTATTATTCAGGACGTTAAAGGACGATCGATTCAAGTCGGACCTGAGGTAAGGGATCCTACTCCTCTCTTTCTTTTTAAGTACACTCTTTTATGTCATTCCTTTTAAGATCATATTTCTTGTGATTGGGATGTTCTTTTATATTACTATTACTTTAATTTTTATGTTCATATTATTAGAGACCCTATTCTCTCTCATTAATCCATTTTGGAAGTTTTGAGTGGCGCTGTTAGGCTGCCGAATTTTCGTAAGAGATCTAACCTCTCTCTTTCTTTTTAAGTACTCTCCTTTATGTCACTTATTTTAAGCTCCTATTTGTTATGATGGGGGATGTTCTTTTATATTACTATTTCTGCACATTTTATTTTAATATTATTAGACCCTATTTGACCTCATCAATCCATTTTTGGAAGCTTTAAGTGGCGCTGTTAGGCTGCCGAGTTTTCGTAAGGGATTTTTCATCTCACTTATATTCCCGTGAGATTTATGCTACATATGCCAAAATTTCCTTTGATTGGTGTATTTACTATCCATTATTCTACTCTTTTTTTAATATACTTTTGTTTATGAGTATTTACATCAATGTTGTATGACCCTTCTTTCATGGGGTGTACGTTTCGAAAGTTGCCCAAATCGGTAAGGGAACCTTTCACCCTCCTCTTCTTAAAAGACTTATTTTGTTATGTATTTTAATTCACATAACATTATGTTGGGATATTTTCTTCTATATCCTTACTAATTTAAATTTTATGTCCAAGTGATGAGATACCCTTTTTATCTCTCATCAACTCATTTTCTGAATTTTGTAGTGACGCCGTTAGGCTATCAAATTTTTGCAAGGGAACTTCTTAACCCAATTTTGATTCTTTGGGATAAGCTTTTACTCCTTGAATATGTCATTATATTAATATGTGTGAATATCCTCTGATTGTTTTATACTTAATATCCACTTATATTTGGTGTATTAGTTTGTCACACATAATTATGTAATTGATTTATCCTTAATCCAAGGATACCGTATTGGTATGGGAATTCGTCTCAATATCCTTTTATTGAGGCATATTTTGTTTTATACACAACCTTCTTTTATACGGTGTATAAATCCCTTTAAATTTTACGTTTATCTGAAAGTAATATTTTTTATACAAAGCATTTTACTAAACGACAAAAGGGAATGTTTTTGTCGTATGTATGCGGCGACAACGACTTCTATGCCGCCGTGACCATTATTTGAGTTTCAGCTTCCTCTACAAGCCATACCTTTTTTTCAAAAGAAAAATAAATACCATGTTTTACTTTTCTTTAATTTTGGTATTGAAAATGGTTTTCATAATGTTTTTATATCAATGTGTTGTATTGATGTCTTGTGATTGAAAAGTGGAAATGTTATGTTTCCTTTATGCATGTTTCATGTGATATGATTATGTTATGGTTCTTGGGCATTATTATGAAGACGGGTGGTTCCGTGATAAACTAAGGGCGGGTGAGCCCGATATAGCTCTCCAATGAATTGTGTAACGCGAAGGAGTGAAACGTTAAGGTTTCTCCGAAGAGATTTAGGGAATATACTGTGGTGGGTATTCCAAACGTAACCAAGAGGGTTACTCCCTACGTAAGAATGTTATGAATGCCTCAAGTTACAATTTATGTCTTATGATTTCTATGATTTATTCATGATTTGATGAGGTATGTTAAAGTGCCTTTGTTTTATGGGTAAATTATGATTTCATTGTTATGTATATATGAACTCATGTTTCTTTTCCATATTTTTTTTAACCCTTACTGAGCTTTTTATGCTCATCCCAAGTTTTTGAAATGTTTTTCACAGGTCAAGGGAAAGGTACATGATATGATGATAGTGTCAAGGAAGTGTGAAGAAGGATTCCATGTTTTATTTTAAATATGTTTCCGTTGATGGGAAAAATGAATACTATCTTTTATGTAACCACTTTGTTTAAATGTGGAATGTAATGAAAGTTTTTTGATCTAATTCTCTAAAACTCTAAACCTGAAAAGATCCTCAATGTGTAATCTTGTAATAACTCAAGATTAAGTAAGGTTTAAGGCTGTGGCCTTATAAGAATGTTCTATTTTCTATTGTAAAATTGGGGAATTATATGTTTACATATGCAGTACCCGTTGAGTGTAAAATGTTTAAATGAGCTATTGAGTTTAGTTATATTTTTGGGCTTTGAGCTATTGTGTATGTTCTCGGGATATCTCCTGAGTTCAGTGACCTGAGTGTTATAGAACTAAGTTCTTCCCACTACTCAAGAGGAATTTCTAGTACGTGAGTGTTTTGACACACCGGTCAATTTAATTTCCAATTTTATTCCAAGTGATAAGACATAGTGACCATGGTTCGTGGAACGACACTCGAGCATTTATGTTAGTTCTAAACTAGCACGTTGAGGGGTGTTGGTCATTTTTATCAGTGTCTAAGACACTAATAGGTGGGGAGTGTCACATTATTTCAGTTTAAATGTTTCCTTATAGTTATAAGGACAATAATAAATGACTATTCAGAAATGTTTGATACTACTTGAATGCCTTTGAGACTTGTGAATCTTGTTTCATGTGGATGTTTTCTTAACAACATGATGTTGTTTCATTTTTCCTCTCTGTTGAGTCATTGTGAGGCACCAATGATCATGAATGGACCTCGGTTGTTAAGCATGAACTATCAAAGAAATTCCTTGGGATAAATTCATTACGGTAAGTTAAATGATAATGTGTCGGTAATTAAAGCAGAGTTTTGTTCAGGTGGTCAACCAGTAGCGGTTTAGATATCATTTTTGGGTGATTAGTGATATCCTTTTAGTGTGATCCTTCTTAAGAAATGAGCATGTCCCCAATATTGAAATCATTCTAGATGTACTAAGAGAGTGTTAGTTATATGTTTCACTCTAATTGAAAGATGTTGGAATAGTTCGAAATCTTTTTCGATGTTGTGTGATAAATGTGTGGTTTTAAATGAGGATCGGTTAATCTTGAGTGATACATGGGTTCATGTGTAGTAATTCCTTGGAAAGACTCTAGATGCTTGATGCTTTCCTTGATGTGAATACCAGGAGGATGCCACTCTAGGTTCAGTCAGTGTTCTTATGTGAACTTATGGCCTTGTACCAAAGTCTCTCTTGTAATGAGGAGTATGGACCACCATTGTTAGTAACTTGGACTTTGTGTTGATTAATATGAGTTCATCTGAGACATCTATTTGATCTCAGATGTCTTGATTTGAAAACAGGTAAAGATTCATATGGGATGGATATGGTTTTCTTCTTTACTCATGCTATGAAATGTCCCTTTTTAATGATTAGTGGATGATTTGACAAGTGAGCTTCACCAAGAGATAGGTATGGGATTCGATGAATGGGTTCATTTTGGACACGTGGTGACTTAGGAGAAAGTGTTGTGTCCTTTTGGAACACACCGACCTCTTAAGCCATGAGTTTTTTAGATAAGTTATCCAGTGATGGTTTAACTCATTATCCTTCTTGTTACTCATGTATAGTTCGAGTAAAAAAGTTTGAAAAATCTGACAGTTTAAAGTGGGTGTGATGTGAAAGTGCTCAATGTATTTTTATAAAAGTTTGTGTGACCAATTTTGATGAGGTAAATCGGGGGTTGACTATTCTTTTCAATAAGGCTATAGATGAGACCATATTTGTGTTTGAGTTCACCCCGTTAATGGAAAATCATGTTGGTAGCATCACTAGAATGCTGAGGGGGGTGCTTGGTGGAGTTTTCCAATGGTAGAGGTGTGGTGGTAATGATATTATTTCTGTTGTTATTAAGATACTCCAGAAGGTTTCACTCTTCCTACCAATCAAGGAAGTCTTCAGTGTTGATGATCTTGAAAGGTTGTACATCCATGAGATTGTATGACTTCATAGGGTTTTGTATTCAATTGTTTTAGATAGAGACGACCAGTTTACTTTTTCATTTATGGAAAGGGATATAGAGGGCACTGGGTACATGGGTGTTTTGATCACAACTTACCACCCCTAGATAGATGGCTTTTCTGAGTGCACGTTTCAAGTGCTGGAAGACATGCTTCAGTCATGCGTCATTGATTTAAGGGGTTCTTGGGAGAAAAACATACACCTTATTGAATTCGATTATAACAATAGCTTCTAGGATACTATTCAAATGGATCCATATGAGGCATTTTACATAATTCTATGTTGATCACCTATATGTTGGTTGGAGGTAGGAGAGGAAGCTATGATGGGACATCATCTTGTCCAAGAGACCATTGAATAGGTTCAGGTGATTTGGAAGTGGATGACTGCTACACAATCTTGTTAAGAATCCTTTTTTCGATCATCACAGATGACCTCTAGAGTTCAGGGTCAGGGATTTAGTTTTCCTATATGTTTCCTCGAGGATGGGACACAGGAGGAAGAGGAGAGAGGGTAATCTTTCAACAAGATATGCCAGGCCATTCGAGATTCTGGAGAGAGTCGGGTTGTTTTCCTATCAGTTGCAGTTACCCTAGTGGTACATGGCTATGTATGATATATTCGACATTTCTCAGTTGTGATGTTACTTTTAAGACTCATCTCCCACTTTTCAACCTAAATAGGTTGATTTATAGGTATATGAGTCCTTTGAGAAGCATCCTATACGAATTTTGGATCGTAGCACGAAGGTTCTCTATGGCTAGTTTTTTCCTTTAGTATGGATGCTATGACAGCATGACTGAGTATAGAAAAAGACCTGGGAGAGGGGATCTGAGGTATGATCACGATGGCTAGAGTAGTTCTCAGATTTTTCTTCACCACCCATGGAAGGGAAATTCGAGGATGAATTTCTTTAATGGGGGAAGTTTGTAAGAACTCAGTTCTTCCGTCAAGGTACAGATATTTCATATTCAGTTTTTACATAAAAAATGGAGAAGAAATAGATCAAAGTATGGTTGTAGGCATGTTACATGTCTTGAATAGGAGTTACACTTCGTGTATTTCTAGGGACATGATGTGTAATTAGGTTTGTACACTGTATAATCCTAGCACACAATAATGTAATGACTTGGTTAGGATTTGTACGGACACAACATGTAGTTTTTATTACACACCATGTACTTTAAAAAAAATTAAATCAGTCAGTAGCATAATTTTTGTTAGAAGAACATAAACAATCTCTCCTTTGACAAGCAGCATGCCCAGGAAATCCAATTGGGAATTTTCCTCATGTTTCATCATTCGAAACTATATTTGAACATCATGGGATCTTTTTAAATCTACTCGGTTAGTTCTCGATTCCTCTTGAGCCTTTCTTCCCGATTTATTATCACAACCTAGTTATCGAATGTTTTATTTTTATTCCCACTTTGTAGATCTACTCTGTTTTAGGTCGAATTGAAGACTGGCGCTGGATGAGGACAGTCATACGAGTACGAGGTAGGTGGTCTTGTTCCTTTTTCTAGTTGTTGATTTGAATATATATTCTGGATTTCCATGCACCCACTTTTAGGGTGTCTCTTTATTGATATTTTTCAATTATTACATCCAATTATTGATTAGGTAATTGGTTAGATTTTTGAAACCATGTTTAGGTTTGATCACCTTGATTAAGGGCCAACCCATAGGTGTGTTTCCCTTAGATGACTAGTATTATCCATTTGGCCTAGGATGCCTATGGGAATTCCTTTGATCCCTTGTTATGGGTTGTTTAAAATGGGAATTGGTTAATTGAAGGTCTTTTTGTGTGAGTTATTGTTGTGGAAGCCATGTAATAGATTAATTAACATGTTTCTTGTTATAAATTCATTCCATGTTAGTATTTGAAAGGCCAAGACTTATGAGGTTGTCCCTTTATTGTTTATATTGGATTCCTTTGGTTGGGTTTTTCTATGCCAATGGGTGAGGTTTTTATATGCCTAAGGGTGAGGTTTTGTTATGCCTGAGGGTGAGGTTTTTCTAGTCCTAAGGGTGGGGTGTTTCTATGCCTAAGGGTGAGGGTTCACTTATTGAGACTATGTCATTAGAGAACCATGATGTACTGGATGGGATCAGTCTCTATTTGAACTAAATAATGAAATGGAAAGATATATGACGCATTTTCCAAGACAAAGCACAAGATTGGATTTGGTATTTACTTCTACTTTTTTATATGGTCTCCTAAAATATCTCTTGTGCTTACTTGTAGAACTGTTTTCTTTTGATTATCTTCCAGTTACTGATTTCAATACTATACGCTACCTTATATATATATATACTGATTTATTGAGACTGGTCTTGGGTGGTTTCATCTGGGATTTAGTCTCACACCTTCTTTAATTCATGCTTTTGGGCTTAAATGGATTAATTGATTATAGGTGTTGATCAGGGCAATAACCCTTGTTTTGGTTCTTAATATGCTATTTTGGAGTAGGAGAGCATGGGACCAAGCTGAGGCTTGCGATGCTTCTTAGATTTCTTTTTTTCTTTTGGTATTTTGGAACATGTAACATGTGTTACTGTAGTGTATCATGTTTTGGCTGTTTTGCTAGAACATGTGACATGCAACATCATCGTTTGTATGCTATGACATCTACTTATCTATATTGTCAGTATTCCAAAATTTATATCAGTTGTATATTGTTTACTATTTCTGCTATTGTATTATTATTGATTCCTCTATGTTACACTCTACTAATGAGAGAATAGTTTCCCCACTATCACACCCTAGGACCTCACTACTAGTTGACAGGCTATGACATTTAGAGAAATGGTCTTGACACCATGTGACTAACCAGAATGGGGAAACAGTTGAGTGGTATATAGATTCGGGATGTTATACACAGTCTCTATAATGAGAAATAAATGCAAGAGAGTTATGAGATATCTAAGGTACTGTTAACATGTGATCCTAGAGAAGTTACAATGGCTAGACCACTTTTAATTAAGATAATTGGCTAAATTGAAGGTTTGGAAATTATAGTTTTCTGTATTTAAAAGGAATTGTGTCGAGACCTCAGGCTCAACTCACTTTCTTAGATCAACTTTAGTTTTACTGTGAATTTAACCATGGACAATGTTGAGAAATCTCTCCCCAATATCTTGAATATGATTCTTAAAGAGTATAAAGACATGAATCATGAGAAAACTTTTATCCTTATGATGAATAAGAGGGAAGTCAAGGAGAAACTATCATAGAATAATTCTAACTAAAATGAACATTTTCAACACAATTACAGTAGGAGAAAGTTAAATTGATAGGATAAGGTGTGTTTTTATTAAGGAAATAAAGGCCATTGGAAAAATAATTATCCCGCAGTAAAGAAGTATGGAAAAATTCTAGGTGCATTCATTATCATGTTTAATCTCTCATTTTATATAAATTAGGTATTTGATATAACTTTTGGTTCTTGCATTTTTATCCAAATATTTTAACCAATTAGACTTTGTAAGATTACCAAATGTGAGATGGATTTTTGAGCAACCAATAATGAAATATTGAATACACTAGCTATTAGAGACTATTATCTCATGTTTCTGACTAGTTTAATTCTAGTTTATTTTTTTTATTAAACTACAAATGTAACTAAAAACATAATATTTCTATTCGATATAGACATTGATGGATTTATGTTCATGTTCCAATATATGAGTTTCCACTTTTATAATGATATTATATGTTATGGGATGGGATATCTAAATAACAATCATTATATACTCAAATATGAAAAAAAAATCATATAAATAGATAATGATTCAGTTTTACATGACTCATATCACACCTAGTGATTATTGTAGTTGGTGTTATTGAAAAAATTGTTTTTAATTTGGATTAAATGTATATTAAAAAGATTAGATATTAGTAAAACATCTTAGCATATATTGTTTATTGTTCAACATGAATTTAATGGAATAATTTATAAGAGTAGTTTCTTCATTGATAAGGTCATAGTAGTTCCCAACTATGATTAGAATCTTAAAATTCCTTGATGATACTCTTAAATATATTTTTATGATCGGATAATATACTATGGTGGGATACATAGAATTTTGACTGTCAAGTGCGAGTACTTTTAAGCATATGATACTTCTTATCAAAAAAAATCACTTGGTAATATTCAACATGATAGATTATGAGAAAAAACCCTTTTAGGAATTTCTCATGTTTTTGAATTATCAGATATTCTTATATGTGAGTGTGTGTAATGGTATTTAGTCTGTAATATTATTGTTAATGTTTTTCATGATTCACGTACATTGATGTACTGGCCAAAACTATGGCACCATATCTTCATGGGAAGTAGGGTACATTGGGTGAGTCACAAATGATATGTTATTAATTGATAAGTTGAGGAAGGATTTGTCCCTTCAATATTTATGGAAGTTTATATCCCATCAATTTGATTGAAATTTAATCTTCAAATTAAATTACATGGTTATGGGTTAACGATGGGTTTATTTTAGATAGTCAAAGAAATATGTATCAAGAACATAGGTTGATGACACAAGTGTGCAACCTACTTGATGAGAAGTTGTGATAAAGGGATTATATTACATAATAATCATTTGTTTGTGGTTTTTTATGTTATGACATTAACTTCTTTCTCTTGGGTTCCTTGACCTGTTACTAGATAATAAACGTGTACTTTAGGTAATCCTACCAAATGAAAATGATGAAAACTTCTATAGGGTCATACACTAAGTTTATTTATTGATCACAATAAAATTCTATTTGAATTTAGTTATGAGAATAAATATTGTTCTCAAGATATAGGAATAATTTTATTCATGTTTTGATTATCACTATTATTTTCATGGTAATAAATAATTTTTTATTTAATAATAAATAATCTATTTAATTATTTAGATATTTAATCAATATTTATTTCCCATACTATGAATAGAATATTTAATTTATTTATGGAATATTTAATGAATATATATATATTAAGAAGACTATGAATATAATATTTATTTATGAATTAAGTATTTAATTTAATATTTATTCAGGTATTGAATAAATACCGAAGAGGATGAGAGGACCGAGATAGTGTTTAATGATAAATATTAATTTACAAGATGGTAAAATAATATTTTCATTACGCCCTTTTGTGTATGCCGTAAAATAATAATAATATTATTATTATTATATGTCATGGGGGAAAATAAGGGTTATTATATCATCTAAGGGTCATTGTGTAATCAAATAATATTTTTTAACCTTGAACCCAACTCTATAAATAGAAGAATATGTCTATTATGTAGGGTTAATTGACAATTAATAATCATTGTTCACAACAAATTTCTCTCCCGAATCCTCATCCCCTCATCCTCTCAAGAACAAGTGTAATGAGAGATATTCCTTCAAGCATGAAATAATTTTAAGTGATAAAGACAACAACACCAAATGATTGATCTGCTACACAAGAACACGATAATCCATCGGTGTTGTTCAAAGATAAAAGGACCACATGTTAATCACCACTAGAGAGGTTATACATCGAGTCCTCCCTACCCAATGAAAATAGTTTGAATGTTTTTTTAGATAATCAAAATCTTCATCAAAGAAAGATCCTAAGACAAAGTATAATTTATTGTGATCTAATTTAAATTAATTATAAATTTAATGTAACAACCCAATGTTTTTAAATGAAAATTACCTTCTCATAAGTATGTCATAAAATCACCTGAAAATACAACATAATTAACTACTAAGTTCTAATTGACCTTTAAACTTAAGTTTGATACTTTTGTGTTTGCAATTTCAAAAATCCAGCATTCACGGTTGTAATCAGTAAGTTATTTGGAGTCCGATAAGGAAAACATATTTTTTGTGAATAGTAACCTACCCTAATGAATAGTAACATACCCTTATGAATAGTGATATACACTAATGAATATTAACCTCACCTATGGTGGTATATAAATAATATTCATGTTGGAAGTATGATATACCTATATTTTAGAATAAGTTAATGAATGTTTTAAAACTGGTTTTGATAATAAATTATTATTTTAATTAGATATTAAATTAATCATATTTAGAAAAGTATTTTTGAAAAATTTAATTCATTTTTGGATTCTACACATCGAAAAATTATTAGGGTGAATTTTTGGGATTTTTCTGAAATACTTGAATTTTTTATGAATAGTAAAATACGGTAATTTGCCGTATATATACATTATAAGCTAAATAGACTATTCCTAGCATCATGGCTGATGTAACCACCCATGGTTAGAATTCACATGACCCATTTACTATTCTTGGTCATGGAATACATACTATTCTTTGTCTTGTGAAGAAATAATAAATTAAGGATTATAATATTATGAAATCCCTCCTCTCCTCCACTATAAAAACCCCCCTTCACTCCCTCTTCTCTCCACTCCTCTCAATCCTTGTGCCTTGCCATTATTCTGCCCAAATATCTCCCCAAGTTCCTCCCCCACTTCTACAATCTCTCAGCCTCCTCAAAATACAAACACCTCTCCCCTTAAGAGGTTCTCAAATGAGGAAGTCTCAAGAGGTAAATTCCTCTTCCCAATTTCTTCTTTTCTTTTAAGTTATTTTATTTTTTACTTCTTTCCTCACCTCCCTTAACCATAATAGTATGATAAATCTAGTAACATAAATGTACTGGAATGTCTTAATTCTAGTGGTATATTTCTTTATCTTCTCTCCTTTCTCCACTCTTTCATTTGAAAGAAATGAATGCACCGTTTGAGATGTGCTAATTTAGCACATTCAAGGACAACGGTTTATCAATTTCTATTATTATCTTTAATTATGGTCATGAAACCATTTGTGTTATGGTTGAACCAGATTATTATATATGTAATATATCCGATTTTTGGTTCTGTAATCCTTTGGTACAAATGGAATTAAGTAGTAAAGCAAAATACATTCTTTGTAATCAAATCCACCGATTAACAAAAAATGGTTATCACTATGGTTATATATATAATAATTCAACTTCACTCTAAGTAACCTAATTAAAATTAAAACCATTTAATATCATGGATATGAACTAAATAATATAACTTCAATTATGTACAACCACTTTCATCTTTCATATAATCCAAACTTGAATATAAGTGAACCGGTCTTTTCAAGCCAAGTAAACAAACGAACCCGAACAATGAAATTGAACCTTGTAACTAATCAAAAAATATTTGAATGAACTAAAAAGTGTTATAATAAATAAATTGAATGTAGAAGAGGTTCTGGAATTATTAATTAATAAGGATAATTTTTTTATTCAGGTCTTTAATAACAAGTGGAGAACCCCAATAGATTTAAGGTAAGGGATCCTCTCCTTTTTACTATTAATCAAGATTGTCCTCTATGTTATGACTTTAATGTATAATTCCAAATCATGGGATATTATATATAACCTCCCCCATTCTTCACTCATGATTTATAAGTGATGATAATCCCCTTATCTCTCTCATCAAGCCCTCTTAGGTACACCCGACACCATGCCGGTAAAATCGTAACGAATTCTACCCAAACATTCTTCGTTCTTTCGGGTTGCCTTATCTTTAATTCAAAATGGTGTAATCATATCTATTTATGTGAATCTTATGAATTATGGATATTTTTAATATATTCTAATATCAATACCCTTTCATCACTTTCTTTTGGGGATATACATGTTTTTGAAAGATTCTCTCCTTAGAACATTCTGATAAGCAAACCTGTTTTAAGGGGACTTCCCAAATTTTTACCCAAATTTTAAGTTCACTCTATCCTCTGTTTTAATACACCATTGTATTTATATAATCAGAATTTTTATTATGAAAACCTTATGGGTTAAATTCTTGTTTTATACAAAATAATTTCCTCTTTTCTATTTGAAAAGCTCTAGAGTGTTTTCCTTAAAACCGCATAAAAATGTTTTATTGCTAATGTTTCTAAAATACATTTCTAATATGTTGTCACTTCTATTTGACAACACTTACCATGTTATATGCCTATTTTACCCTATTAACTTCCATGTAAGTTCTAATCATTTTCTTTAATGGACACTTTCATGATACACCCATTAGATATGGTTTATGTCATGACTGTGGTATCCAATTCTTTCCATGGGTTCCCTTATGTTTATGTATGGTTGATTATATATGATTGTATATGTGGTAGGAATATTTATGTGGTAAGAATATTCATGAAAATGTTGATATGGGTTCACCCATATAGCGCTCCAATGCATTGGGTAAGGATAAGTCTCATGAGATGTGATGTGAAATGGGATTGGCGGCTAGCTTTGACCTGTACTGAATTGGGAAACGAGATTGGAGGTTAGCCAAGACCCGTACTAAAGATATGATTTATGATTCTGCCACATTTATATGATTCCATGTTTATATGATCCCATGATTATAATAAATGATTTTTTAAGTTTCATTCTTCGGATATCATTATGTCATGCCTCCTAACTCATGTGCTTGAGATGTTTCCTTTTGTACATTCCCTTACTAGGCTTTTTAGCTCATCCCTTTGTTCATGTGTTCCGTAGGGTACCCTATGCAGATGTAAGATCTCAAAGGAAGTTAGTAGCTCTGTATGGAGATTAAATAAATATGTTTTTTAGCCCCGTGTTTTATGTTATATGTACATAGTCTTCCAAGACACTAGACTTAACGATCCTTGGCTTGTTCTCTGATTATTAATTATGCTTAAAAACATGAAACATTTTATATAAAAGACTTAGGTTTCTATAGTTGGTATTAGAGGATGGTCTAGTTATTTTTAGAGATTAGGAATGGATCACCTTAGTGAGAACCTTAAGGATGAGACTAAGTATAAGAAAACATTCCTAAATTTTGGTTAGTATAAATTAAGTGGTTTATCAAAAAAATACATCCCTGACTAGATACGAGCAGGTAGAGGTGGATTTAGCATAGATGTATCTAG
This sequence comes from Viscum album, assembly GCA_963277665.1. NCBI lineage: Eukaryota > Viridiplantae > Streptophyta > Magnoliopsida > Santalales > Viscaceae > Viscum > Viscum album. The sequence goes on from OY728125.1 coordinate 20,880,636, forward strand.
GGGTAAAACCTGAAAACACCACTTTGAGCTAGACTCGAATGGGAACTAGTGCACGAAAACGGGGCTTGCTGCACTCTTGTTTATGACACTCCCGGGGGGACATTCTTTGGTAGATTCACGAGCTTAGTACAAACCATTATTAAGGGACAAAAAATCTCATAATAATATAGGTTAAGAAATATATCGAGGCTAAACTGTATATAAACCTAAGGAATCACAAGTTAGGATGTACTTATTCTTTATAAGTTTATCATTTAATGTTAAAAGTTTCCTTTTTATGCTCAATATCTAAGTATTCAATACCTCTAATTATATGTTATTTTTCTTAGTTAATGGAGGAAAATAGAAGAACATGTTCCAACAACCAATGTGATAGGAAATGTCATGATTTCCCTAATGATATGCCTGATGTGACAGAAGAAGGAGCTCAAAAATTCATGGAAGTACGTGATCAGGTGGCTCGAGTTATGAATAATAAATTGAATCAGCTGGAATGTCCCCTTCCTCCGAGGAAAGAGAAAGTTGTTGTAGAATCCTTCATGTGGAAAAGGCCTCCCATGTTTAGTGGGTCTTCTGATCCCCTCCTTGCAGAAAAATGGATTAACTCCATTGAAAATATTTTCTCTGTCCTCTAGTGCTTAGAAGAAGAGAAAGTTGTACTGGTAATCTATCATTTTGATGTGGAATATGATCAGTGGTGGACATTGATCAAGAATAAAAATTCCCAAGAAGAAATTGATTCCATATAATGGGAGTAATTCAAGAGGATGTTTTTCAAAAAATATTTTCCTCGAACCCTCTGTCTCAAGACGAAAAGAGAGTTCCTTGGACTCAAGCATAAGGAAGGTGAGTCCATCGGGGCGTATGAAGCGAACTTTACAAGGCTTGAAAGGAACGCCTTTGTATTTTTCATGAACACCGAAAGCAAGCTGGATCACTTCTTTAGCGGACTAAAGCCGAGTCTACGAAAAGTGTTGGCGATTTGAGACTTAGACAACTATGAGGAGATTGTTTTTTGTGTCCTCAAGGTTGAAATGGAGATTGGAGACTCTCAGTGGTCTCATGAGCCTAGTGACAAGAAGCATAAAATAGATAACAAAATGGGTGGTTCATTAAACAAATACCATGATGGAAAAAAGCCTCACTTTCCCCTTTGCAAAAATTGTGGGAAGAATAATATTGGTGATTGTCTCAAGGGAACCAAGAATTGCTTCAAATGCAGAATGTTTGGTCATCTGGCCAAGAACTGCCAAAGGGATATGAAAAATCCAACTATTTTTGAAGAAGAAAGGAAGGTTCAGATCAACACTCAGCCTGCAGTGCAGTGTTATAACTACAAGGATCTTGGGCATTATGCGAACAATTTCCCTAAGCCGAGGGTTGATGGAGGCAATCAGTAACAACCTTTAAGGAAATAAGGAAGGTATTATTCTATCACTACTATTGAGGTGGATCCGGAAAATGATGTGGTGACAGGTACGCTTATTATTCATTCAAGAATAGTGAATGTACTATTTATTCTGGTTCTACACATTCTTTCATATCTACAAGTTTAGTATAACTATTCAAACACCACCTCAAAATATGGAGGAAAAGTTATCTGTGAGAACTGGTAATTGGGAAATTATTGCAACCATGGTTTATAACTCCTCCTCGATTAATGTTTGTGGATTAAACCTCCCAGAAAATCTATTCATACTTCATTTAGTTGAGTTCGACGCTATCTTGGGCATGGATTAGCTATCTTTGTATAAGGCCAACATCAATTGTCAGGAAAGGGAAATCACTTTTCCCATCCCGAAGCATCCTCTAATTCCTTACAAGTGTAAGGAAGAAGATGAGTCTCCTTTATAATATTCCTCTCAAGTTTGGATACTGGTTCCTTTTGAGAAAGAATATCTTGCTCAAATGATTGGGACAAAGTACAGAATCATTCTTGAAGACTTTCCCATCTTGAGGGATTACACTGATGTATTCCCTGAAGAGTTTCCTGGTCTTCCTCTTGACCGAGAGGTTGAGTTCTCAATTGAACTTATCCCTGGATCTTTGCCAATATGAAAGACACCTTATAGAATGGACACCATGGAGCTAGAAGAGATGAAGAAGCAGTTAGAGGAGAATATGGAGAAGGGTTTTATACTCCTAGTGCTTCACCGTGGGTGCTCCAGTCCTCTTCGTCAAGAAGAAGGATGGATCAATGCACCTCTACATTGATTATTATGAGTTCAATAAAATTACTATAAAGAACAAGTATCCCCTTCCACGGATAGATGACTTGTTCTATTAGCTTCATTGGGCCATTTATTTCTCTAAGGTGGACCTTCGGTCGGGATATCACCAACTAATGGTGAGGAAGAAAGATATTCCCTAGAATACCTTTTGAATGAGGTATGGACACTATGAGTTCATTGTGATGCCCTTCAGACTCACTAATGCACCATCAATTTTCATGGATTTAATGAATAGATTCTTTAGAGATTACCTCGAAATTTTTTTTTGGTCTTTATTGATGATATTCTGATATACTCCAAGGGCAAGGAGGAACATGATGAGGATTTGGAAACTGTGTTAAACACTTTGCGAAGGGATAAGTTATATGAAAAGTATAGTAAATGTGAGTTCTGGATGGAGGAAGTATCATTCTTGGGGCATGTTATAACTAGGAAAGGGATATCTGTGGACCCTTCCAAGATGAAGGCAATTGAAGAGTGGTTGAGGCCAACTTCTGTAAAGGAGATCCATAGATTTTTAGGTCTAGATGGGTAATATCGACGATTACTGAAGAACTTTTCACGACTATCAAACCCAATGACCAAGATGACACAAAGGGGATTAAAGTTCTTCTGGACATAGGAATGTGAATACTATTTCAAGGAGTTGAAAAGGAGGCTTATCACTGTGTCGGTACTCACACTCCCTTCAAGTGGTGAACACTTTGTGGTGTCTAGTGATGCTTCTAAGAAAGGCTTAGGTTGTGTGCTAATTCAAAATGATAAAGTGATAGGCTATGCCTCAAGGAAGCTGAAAATACATGAGAAAAACTATCCCACGCATGATCTAGAGTTGGTAGCTGTGATCTTTGTGTTGAAAATCTGGCGGCATTATCTCTATAGGAAAAAATGTGAGATATATACTGACCACAAGAGTCTCAAATATATATTCACACAGAAAGAGCTTAATATGCGCCAGCAAAGATGGATAGAGCTCATCAAAGATTATGACTTCTCAATCCACTATCATCCCGGTAAGGAAAACAAGGTGGCAGATGCTCTAAGTATAAAGTATCCTGCATCTTTATCAATGATGAAAATTGAAAAGGATCTGATCTTATTAGATTTTCAAAGAATGGATTTGGAAATCATAAGGGCATGGGATACATCCTACCTTGCCCAAATGATTGCACAACCATCCATCTAGGAGAAGATTAAGGAAGCACAAAGGGATGATGTTGAGATACAAAAGAGAGTGAATGCACTAAAGGAAGGGAAGCTGTAAGAGTTCCATATCGAAAATGATGGTGTGATTCAGTTTGGAATGTGGCTTTGTGTTCCTTAATCACCTGGGATAAAGAAGGACCTATTGGATAATGCACATAGCTCAACATTATCTATCCATCCTGGGAGTACCAAAATGTACCATGATCTCCAAGAACACTTCTGGTGGGATAACATAAAGAAGGAGATTGCATAATATATATCAAGGTGCTTGGTATGTTAGAAAGTTAAAGTTGAGGGAAAAAAGTCCAAAGGTATGATGTAGCCATTGCCTATACCCATGTGGAAATGAGAAAATGTTACTATGGACTTTTTCACTGGTCTCCCGAAGACGTCAATGGGAAATAATGCGATATGGGTTGTGGTTGACCGACTCACCAAGACTTATCATTTTATTTCTATTCAGGATGATCTCTCACTTGAACAACTTACAAAGATATATGTGAAGGAAGTGGTGAGACTGCATGGTGTTCCACTCTCAATTGTCTCTGACCGTGATCCAAGGTTCACATCTAAATTCTGGAGGAGCCTTCAACATTCGTTGAGTACTAAATTAAATTTCAGCATGGCCTATCACCCCCAAACTAATGGACATTTTGATAGAACTATTCAGACGCTTGATGATATGCTTAGATCCTACTCTCTAGAATTCAAAGGTGGGTGGGATCAGCATCTCCCATTGGTTGAGTTCTCATAAAACAATAGCTTCCACTCAAGTATTCAGATAGCTCCATATGAAGCTCTGTATGGAAAGCGATGTAGAACTCCAACCTGTTGGGATGAAGTTGGAGAAAGAAAGCTACTTGGACCCGATCTTGTTCAAGAGATGACTGAGAAGGCTCATGTCATCCAAAAACATATCAAAGATTTTCAAAGTCAAAAAAAGAGCTATGCTGACAACCGTCTAAGGGACTTGGAGTTTGACGTTGGAGATAAAGTCTTCCTTCGAATATCTCTATGGAAAAGAGTCATGTGATTTTGGGAAGAAAGGGAAGCTAAGCCCAAGGTATACTGCCCCCTTTGAGATCCTTGACCGCATATGGATTGTGGAATATCGACTCTCACTTCCACCAAATATGGCTCAAGTTCATGATGTTTTTCACATATCACTCTTAAAGAAGTACATACCAGACCCTTCACATCTACTCACTTCAGAGGTGGTACAGTTGGATCATAGAGAAAAAGTTCGACGCAACAAGACTAATAATATGGTCAAGGTACTATAGAGAAACCATAAGTATGAAAGGGAAACATGAGAATTGGAAGAAGCAATGAAGGAAAAATACCCACACCTGTTTTTGGATTATAATGTAAAATGAAATTTTGAGTGTGAAATTTCATAAGGGGGGAAGAATGTAACGAACCAATGTTTTTCAATGAAAATTCACTTCTCATAAGTATGTCATAAAATCACATGAAAACACAACATAATGAACTAATAAGTTCTAAGTGACCATTAAACATAAGTTTGACACTTCTGTGTTTGGAATTTCAAAAATCTCGCATTCACGGTTGTAATCAGTATGTTATTTGGAGTCTCATAAGGAAAACATAATTTTTGGTGAATAGTAACCTACTCTAATGAATAGTAACATAAACTTATGAGTATTAGTATACCCTAATGAATAGTAACCTCGCCTATGGTGGTATATAAATAATATTCAAGTTGGAAGTACGATATACCTATATTTTAGAATAAGTTAATGAATGTTTTAAAACTGGTTTTGATAATAAATTATTATTTTAATTAAATATAAAAATAATCATATTTAGAAAATTATTTTTGAAAAATGGACTTCATTTTTGGATTATACACATCAAAAAATGGTTAGGGTGAATTTTTTGGATTTTTCTGAAATACTTGAATTTTTTATGAATAGTAAAATACGGTAATTTACCGTATATATACATTATATGCTAAATAGACATTTCCTAGCATCATGGATGATGTCACCACCCATGGTTCAAATTCACATGAACCATTTACTATTACTGGTCATGGAATACTTACTATTCTTTTTCTTTTGAAGAAATAATAAATTAAGGATTATAATATCATCAAATCCCTCCTCTCCACTATAAAACCCCCCTTCACTCCCTCTTCTCTCCACTCCTCTCAAGCCTTGTTCCTTGCCATTATTCAGCCCAAATATCTCCCCAAGGTCCTCCCCCACGTCCCAAAGCTCTCAACCTCCTTAAAATACCAAAACCTCTCCCCTTAAGAGGTTCTCAAAGGAGGAAGTCTCAAGAGGTAAATTCATCTTCCCAATTTCTTCTTTTCTTTTAAGTTCTTTTATTTTTTATTTCTTTCCTCACCTCTCTTCACCATAATAGTATGATAAATCCAGTAACATAAATGTATTTTAATTTCTTCATGCTAGTGGTATATTTATTTATCTTCTCCCCTTTCCCCGCCCTTTTATTTGAAAGAAATGAAAGCACCGTTTGAGATGTGCTAATTTAGCACATTCAAGGACAATTGTTTATCAATTTCTATTATTATAATTAATTATGGTCATGAAACCATTTGTGTTATGGTTTAACCAGATTATTATATATGTAATATATCCTATTTTTGGTTCTTTAATTCTTTGGTACAAATAGAATTAAGTTATAAATCAAACACATTCTTTGTAATCAAATCCACCGATTAACAAAAACCGTTATCACTATGGTAATATATATAATAATTAGACTTCACTCTAATTAACCTAATTAAACTTAAAACCATTTAATCTCCTAGATATGAAATAAATAATATAACTTCAATTCTGTACAACTACTTTCATCTTGCATATAATCCAAACTTGAATATAAGTGAACTGATCTTTTAAAGCCAAGTAAACAAACGAGCCCGAACAATGAAATTGAACTTTGTAACTAATCAAAAAGGCTTTGAATGAACTAAAAAGGGTCATAATAAATAAATTTAATACATAATAGGTTATTAACGTATTAATTAATAAGGCTAATTTTTTTATTCACGTCGTTAATAACAAGGGGAGAACCCCAACAGATTTAAGGTAAGAGATCCTCTCCTTTTCAATATTAATCAAGATTGTCCTCTATGTTATGTATTTTATGTATAATTACAAATGATGGGGTATTATTTATAACATCCCCCATACTTCCCTCATGAGGTATAAGTGTTGAGAAACCCCTTCTCTCTCTCATCAGGCCCTCTTAGGTACACCTGACACCATGCCGGTAAAATCGTAACGAATTCTACCCAAACCTTCTTTGTTCTTTTGGGTAGCCTTATCTTTCTTTCAAAATAGTGTTATAATATCTATTTATGTGAATCTTATGAATTCTGGATATTTGTAAAATATTCTAATATCATGACCCTTTCATCACTTTCTTTCGGGGATAAACATGTTTTTGAAAGATTCCCTCCTTATAACTTTCCGATAAGCAAACCTGTTTTAAGGGGACTTCCCAAATTTTTACCAAAAATTCAAGTTCACTATATCCTATGTTTTAAGTCACCATTGTATTTATAAAATAAGTATTTTTATTATGAAAACATTCTTTTGTCAATTCTGTTTTTATATAAAATAATTTCCTCTTTTCTATTTGAAAAGCTCTAGAGTGTTTTACTTAAAACCGCACAAAAATGTTTTAATGCTAATTTTTCTAAAATACATTTATAATATGCTGTCACTTATATTTGACACCAATTACCATGTTATATTCCAATTTTACCCTATTAACATCCATGTATATTCTAATCCTTTCCTTTCATGGACACTTTTATGATGCAGCCATTGGATATGTTTTATGTCATGACTGTGGTAGCCAATTCTTTCCATGGGTGCCCTTTTGTTTATGTATGGTTGATTATGTATGATTTTATATGTGGTAAGAATATTTATATGTAAATAATATTCATGAAAATGTTGATATGGGTGCACCCAGATAGTTCTCCAATTCATTGGGTAAGGATAAGTCTCATGAGATGCGATGTGAAACGGGATTGGCAGTTAGCCTTGACCCATACTGAAATGGGAAACGGGATTGGCAGTTAGCCTTGACCCATACTAAAGATATGATTTATGATTCTGCCACATTTATATGACTCCATGTTTATATGATCCCATGCTTATATTAAATGATTTTATAAGTTTCATGCTTTGTATATCATTATGTCATGCCTCCTAACTCATGTTCTTGAGGTGTATCCTTATGTACATTCCCTTATTGGGATTTTTAGATCATCCCTTTGTTCATGTGTTCTCTAGGGCACCCTATGAAGATATAAGAGCTCAAAGGAAGTTAGATGCACTGTATAGAGATTAAATAAAGAAGTTTTTTAGCCCCATGTTTTATGTTATATGTACCTAGTATTCCAAGACACTAGACTTAATGATCCTTGGCTTGTACTCTGATGATTAATTATTCTTAAAATCATGAAACATTTTATGTAAAAGGCTCGGGTCACTATTTAATGTTGAAAATATCCTCTCTTGGTTTAAGACATTCAATGTCAATATTCTATGGAAAAATTCCCTTGGTCATGACGCTTACATCTTGCACAATTATAGAATTATCTATCAAATCTCACAAAAACCATAACAATTATTCATCCAAAATGTACTTCCACTATGTTTAGAACCTTCAAGTGGTATTTAGGGGTTACATTTAGTTTTATAATTATTTATTTTATTATTGATCATATATATGCAATTATGGTTAGTTTTCATTTCCAGATTATTCATTATTTAATTCAAAGTTTAATTTATATTCTTTCATCATTTTGATATTATTCATTATATATTCATATGTTCTTAAGGCCCAAGAATAGATGAAGAATGATTAGATATGCCGTCATTAGGTGCCAACATTTTTGGATAGTGGATTAATTTACATAGAGTGTATCCAAAGTAAACACCATGTACCCAAGTACACTACACTTAAAAATGTCACAGGATACATGGATAACTGAGAAGTTATTACACATGGTGAATTTATTTTACACCACATTTTGACTGGGCCAACCTTGCACATGGTTTGTCGAACTACATGAAATATAGCTAGAATAAACATCATATATTCTTAAATTTATAGTGGTGAAATTCATGGTAACCATGTGATCAAATGCATATTTTATAGAACATGAGACTAATATCCTGGATCCTTAATAAAACACCTCGTGTGTAGTCAATATACACATCATGTAAATCATTAATCCTTGCATCCAAAGATCATTCTGATTCATTAAATAGGTTATATAGACACACAAAATGTGGACGACACAATGTTTAGCTTGTTAGTATATGTCATGTAATCTGGTTGAGATACATTTTGAATCCCCTGACATTTATTCTAGTCATATGACAAGAAGACAACATGACATGTAGCTAGTTATTACACATTGTGTAATCTGTCCGAGGTACTCACCAAAGACCTATGTGTTTTTCTTGGAAACACAAAAATTGAGGAATACATTGTGTATCCCATTAGTACTCATTGTGCAGTCTCCCAATAAAATATAGAATTAAATTGTATTAAAATAATTAATTGCAATATTAAAACATAATTACATTATTGGTACCATATGTGTTTATATAAATAATAATTTTTTTTAAGAATTAATAAATTCCCAATCAATTATTCGTAATTATTTGTAAATATTTTTCATTTTGATTATTTTTTTAAAATACCTTTATGATGGTTATCTCCATGAAACTCCAGATAGTCATTAAGATAAATAAAATTAATTTATCAACTAATTAATTAATACAATCATTTTTATCTCAATAATAATTAATGAATTGATGTGGATTCTCGAAAGTATTCTTTTTTTTATTCGTTTCATGTGTATGACCAATCATGAGATTTGAAAAGACTTATGTATGATTTGTTTTTATTCAATTTAATATTTATTTTATGGGTTTTCAATTATTTATTATTTAATTATGTATGGTGGCCAGCATGTCATCCCTCCCTCTTTTTTTATGTAGGACATTCATTTCCATGGTTTTTTTTTGTAATTCCACTTAAATAATCCTTTAGTTTCCCTCACCGGTGTATGAGTTATAATCATATGTAATAAAAGTGGTATCCAATGTCACATAGAGGTGGTTCAAGATAGAACTAAGATAAAACTGACCCCTACGATACATAGGAGTATAGGTGGGATGTTGTAGCTCATTCCAAGACCGACATAAGGAGTTTTCACCTAGGTTTAAAGGTTTATTTATTATCTTCTAAATAAATAAAACATTAGATAAGATCATGATCAGGTTATTTATTTATTTATTAGTTTTTGTGTTATGCATAATTTATTTTATGGATGTAAAAATATGATCACATAAATAAATTGACTAAAATGAAAATATGGAATTTAAATAAATGGATTATGCAAAAATGTTTTATCAAAATATGGTTAATCACTTATGTAAAATCATATTAATATTAAAAACATGTAATGGATAAAAGATGAAAATTTCACACATAAAAAATAAAATCTCTCAATATAATGGTAAGTTACACTAAGCCTTCCATTACATGATTAATATTAAAACTAGTAGAACTAAGTGTTTTAACAACCTTTGTTGGGTTACTTACATTTATAGGGGGAGTTTTTATGAAATTATTGGGGTTGAATTAACCATTTTACATCAATAGAAGTATCCCTTTCCATAATTAGTGTAACTTAGAGTCAAGTGTTGAGGAAATCTAAGTTAGGATTTTAGGATTGGGTAGTCCACTCAACATATCATGGAACTACAAGCCCATGGTTGGAAAAGACAATCCTACCTAACAACATTGAGTAATTAACTGAGATATTTCTTGGCTTATGATAGGGAAATATGGATCATTTTCACTATAATTTCATAAGTGATGGATAATGTTGATTTCAATGGCTAGGGGTGTTGATACTGCATAAAATAGTATGAGACAAAATAAAATAAAATTTCTTATTTTGGATCACATAATTTGTAATTAAGAAAAGTACTAATAATATACCTATGATAAATTCTATAGAAAGAACATATTCTTAGTAGAAGTAACTTCCAAGAATGGTTTAGATTCCTACAGGTAGTGTTGCTCCATGAAAGGAAATATTACATGCTATAATCCTTAATACTTAATCTAAATATAAAGCAGGAGAGTGATAAAGAGTTCATTGTCTATTATAAACACATAAGCGAGTTGTTTGAAATTCAATGTTTAATGATTTCATCCATATCTAATGAACTCATGGATTCATATAAAGACATGAACACATATATCATGACTCAACATCTCCATGGTCTTTACAAGAGAGAGAAATATAGTAATAATTTGAGATATCCAAGGAGCTCTTTTAGAGAAAACATGAATATGGTGCACTATCTAGGCCTCATGTATTCAAAATAATTGGATAAATTGAGCGCATAATGGTTCTAGGGACTAAATTCCAATGGAAATGTGCACTAATATCATTCATGAATCATTTTCTCAAAGATTCTGCAGCTTTGATATTAATTTTAATATGAACAACATAGAGATGCATTTTCTATATATTCTCAAAATTCTTCACCAATTTAATAATAAGAATAAGCATGAAAATAATTTCATCCTTATAGTAAATGGGATGGAAAGACCTCAAATTATAAATCTCCTTCGCAACACCCTTCCAAAAAGGGAAGGATTAAGGGGAAAGAAAGAAAACATGGTGTATTTAGTTTTTCATGTCACAAGAATCTCTACTAGAAGAAAAACTATACCCATGAAATGAAGAAATGGTAAGATACAGGGGAATTTGTCATCATGTTTAATTTATCTATTTCTATAAATTAGAATAAGATACAACATGTGGTGATCACATTTATATTCAAATATAGAAACCAAGTTTATTCTGTAATATTGTCTAGGGTGAGGTAGATTTATATGAAGCCAATAGATCTAGAATTACCAATGTGGATATCGGGGAATTCCACCTCATGTTTCTGAAAATAATGATATTTCTTTTAAAAGGTCATTATTATGTTCCATCTATTACCCAAAACATTATTTATGTATCAAAACTTGATATAGATGGATTTTTTTTCAAATTTTCTAATAAATGTTGATTATTTTATAAATATAGCATATGTTATGGTATGTAATATTTAAATAACAGCCTTTATGTGTAATATTACATGAACCAAGTAATTGAAATCAATAATTAATAAAATTCACATGACTCATACCACACCCAAAATGGAATCAATCGTAAGGTCATGTAAACATAAATTGCTTGACTAAATTGAAACAATATGGATATTTGGATTACTTTGAACAAAAATCACTTAGTATATTTCACATATGTTTACAAGTAAAAATGATTAAATCCTTATTTAGTGGAAATTGTGAAAGGGTCAAGGAAATCTTGAATTAGTTTATACTGATGTGTGTGTAAATTTTATAGTTAAATAAAGGGGTGGTTACTCACTCTTCAAAACTATTAATGACGATTTTAGTATATATTGGAATGTATAATTGATGAGTTGTAAGTTTTATTATTTTGATAAAGTAAAATAATAATAAATGAATTTGAGAACCATCTTGGTAAAAAGATTAAGAAACACTACTCAAACCATGGAAGAGAATATCATAATCATGTATTCATTAATTACATACAAGATTTTGGGATTCCATCCCAACTCAATCAATCCTCCTTACAAACCTATGAGTCATGGTGTAAGTAAATGGAGGAACCCCGCCCACTTAGATATGGTGTGATCAATGATGAGTTATACAAGTTTTGTATTATCCTTTTGGGGATATGAGTTATATAAAATACATATACTAAACCAAGATCTAACTAAAGTGAAAAATGGTATTCAATATAAACTTTTGTGTGGAAGAAAATCCATGTTTTGGAATTTACATGTGTGGGGTTGAAAATATTTGTTAAGGCCTCTTTAGGAAACAAAATGGAATCCTAAGGGACAAAGTGTACCTTTATTAGATACCATAAAAAACAAGGTTATATTACTTATATGACCCCTTAGAAGAAAAATGAAATTGTGTAAAGACATGAAAAACTCCTCAAGACCGAGAAAATCTCTAAAATATAGAGTGGGAGAGATATACATTTTTATGAAGTCTAGGTTCAAGTTATACAAGAGTTGGAACAAGAATAGATTCCACAAATACCTATGAAATAAGTTGTTACTGAGACGCATGTATTTTTTAGAAGTATAAGACATGTTAAAGAACCTAAAATATATGGTTTTATAGTCACTAAGGATGGTGACTCATTAATAGTAGATAATAATGATCCTACATCCTATAAGGAATAAGTAAGTTACACAGACGTTTATAAATGGAAAGAAGCTATGAATTCTAAATGAATTCCATATAGTAAAACCATGTATCGATTTTGGTAGATCCTGTGATGGATGTAAGGATTATTGGTTTTAAATGGATATTCAAGAAGAAAATGAAATTGGATGGATAAGTCCATACTTATAAGGCATGACTAGTTAGAAAATGGTTTAAAAAGTGTCAAGGTATAGATTATGATGATCCTTTTCACTAGTTTCTATGTTGAAATCTATAAGAATTATACTTTCCATTGTGTCTTATCATGACTATGAGATTTTTAAAATTGATTTCAAAACATCCTTCCTTAATCGGAGCCTTTAGGAAGATGTCTACATGACACAACCCAAGGGTTTATTTACTCCAAAGGATGCCAATAGGGTATGAAAATTACAAAGATCTGTTTATGGATTAGAGTAATAATCTAGGTCCAAATTTTTTTTTGATGAATTCATAAAAGAATTTTATTTCATAAAGAACTGATGTGAGAATTGTGTCTATAAAGGGTTTAGCAGGCGGGTAGATATTTTCATAATAATTTATGGAAATGAAAAACTATTTATCAGAAATGAAATATCAGTATTACAGTTCATTAAATCCTAGTTAACTACATGATTCTCCATGAAGGAATTATTTAATGAAACATATATTCTTAGGATCAAGGTATAGTTGGATAAATCCAAGAGCTGGATTGGACTAACAAAACGTAAATATACTAAAATGATACTGAAGAGGTTCAATATGGAACAATAAAATAGGGGATTGTTTATAGTGTCACATAGAATTATTATTTCTAGGAAATTGTATCCTTAGACACATGAGGAAAGAAATATGATGTCAAGGACACTATATGCATTAGTGATTGGGTCAATCTTGTATGTTATTCTATATACTCGGATAAAATTTTCCTATACCTTAAGTGCAGTAAGAAGATATCAAGCTGACCCAGATGACCACCATTGGAGGGTAGTTAAGACTATATTTAAGTATTTGAGGCATACTAAGGATATTTTCCTAATATATATAGGGCAATAGAAACTAGTCATCAAATGATATACAAAAGATAGTTTCTATGAAGATCAATACAATCTGAAATCATAGTCAGGATAAATCGTCACGCTTAATGGAGGTTTTGTGAGTTATTAGAGATTAAAAAAGGATTTGGTAATATATTTTGTAGTAGATTCTGAGTATATTGTGGCTTATAAGGTAGTTAAAGAAGCAGTTTGGATACACAACTATGTATAAAGATTGAATTGGTTTATAGAAGTAATAAACCTATCACACTTTATTATGATAATACTATTATGATGGATCTTGAAAAATATCCAAGGTCACATTAGTGGATGAAGAACATACTTAATAAGCACCATATCTTGATGTATTTTTATCAAATAGGTGGCATTATAGTGAGAATAATGTTAATGGAAGACAATGTGGTGGAACCCTAGACTAAAGCCTTAACTTAGCAGAAACATGACTATCCTGTGAGGTCTTGTGGATTAAAAGTCATTGACATTTGCCTATAATCTATGTGTGAGTCTGTTGAAGTTGCTGTTTTGGAACCAATTATTTGTATTATTGATTTTATATATATTATAATGTTTGAATATTAATAAAATATTTTATTACATATTTTTCATTGTTCTTCATGACTTTAATATAATAATGTTTAAGAGTATATTTCACATTGATAAGGTCACAAAAGTTCCCCACTATGATGCGAACCTTGAAATACCCTATCAATATTGTAAAATATAGTTCTATGGTCATGTAAAATAATATTATGGCACACATAGAATGTTAACTATTAGGTTTAATTACACATAAGAATATGAGATTTATTCTCGTCAACTTCACACTTAGTAATTTTAAGATGGGATATTATGAGAATAGACCCACATGTAGGAATTACACATGTTTATGTGTCATTAGATATTTATATCTATGATTGTGTGTAATGGTCCTTAAACTTTAAGATTATTATTAATATTTTTCATGAAACATGTACTTTTATATACTAACAAGTATCATGATTCCATATGTCCATGGAAAGTAGGGTATATTGGGTGCATCACAAATGGCATGTTGTTAATTGATAATTGAAGGAAAGATTTTTCCCTTTTATATTTATGGAATTTCATATCTCGAACCTTTGATCAAAATGTAACCATAACTTTAAATTACATGGACATGTTATAATGATGAGTTTATTTTAGATATTAAATGAAAGACATCTAAATCACATAGGTTGATGACATGAGAGTGAAACCTTCTTGATGATATATTTTGAAAAAGGTATTATATTACCTAGTAAGCATTTGTTTGTGTTTTTCGATGTTGTGACATTAAATTCTTTCTCTTGGGTGCCTTGACCCATTGATAGAGAGTAATTTTGGAATTTAGGCAAGACGAAATAATTATAATGAGAAAGAAGTTTAGATGGTTAGACACTAAGTGTTTCTATTGATCTCAATTAAATACTATTTGAATTTAATTATTAGAAAAAAAAATATTATCAATAATGTCGAGTAATTTTATTTAGGTTTTAGTGATCACTAATATTCGTAAGGTAATAAATAAATATTTAATCACTACTAAATAATCTATTTAATTATGTGAACATTTAATAAATATTTATTCCTCAAACTTTTAGTAAAATATATATTTTATTTATTGAATATTTAATAAATATTTCATTCCAAATAGTGAATAAACTATTTATTTATGAATAAAATATTTTGTTAAGTAGTTTTTTGGTATTCGATAAATGTTGAGGGGAATAAGTGGACCAATATTGTGTTTGAAGATAAATATTAATTTACAAGATTGTAAAATAATATTTATTATTGATCCAGTTATCACACACCATATTATGATAATATTATTATAATTTTTCATGGCATCAAATAATTTTTTTTATTATATTAGTGTTTTTTTGTAATTAAATAATATTTTTTACATTAACATCAACTCTATATATAGATGGCTATGTATATTGTTCAGGGTTAATCAACAATTGAGAATCATTGTGTATAATATATCACTCTCTTGATGCCCCATTTTCCCATCCTCTCTCGAATGAGAAGCATAAGAGAGATTCCTTTAATCCAAAAGGAATTTTAAGAGATCAAGAAGAACAGTGAAAGAAGATAGATCCACTATGCTAGTACCTGGAAATCAATCGATGTTGTTCAAAAATGAAAGGAACATGTGGGGATCACCATTTTAAGGGTACTATATTGGGTCCTCCTTACACAATGACGATAATCCAAAAAGTATTTCAAATGATCAAAAACTTCATCAAAGAAATATAATAAGGCAAGGTATTATTTATTTTTATTTAATTTAATTTAATTATATATTTAATTTGGAAAAGATGATCCCTTGGTTCAGGAAATTATATGTCAATATTATATTGAAACATTTCATTGTTCATGATGTTTACATCTTTCACAATTGGTTAATGATCCATCAAATCCAAAAAAACATGATAGTTATTCTTGCAACATCCTGATATTTTATGAAATATATTCTTTAAAATTTATTTAAATTCCTTGATAGCTTGAGTTACACATAATTCAAAGTTTATATTTTATTATCTGCAACACCAATTTTATCTTTCATTGCATGTAACATCTAGTTTCTTCAAAACTTGTGTTACTCACAAGGAAAAGTCTTATCAAACAATTATATATTGTTGATATAATTATTTAATATAGAATTTATCACCTGAATGTTATATTGGAGGGTATAAATACCACTAACTATATTATGTTTACACATGTTTATAAAATGTTTTATCATTTATACTATAGATTTTATATTCATAATATAATAATAAATCTAGTTTTACGCTTAAAAACTGTGTTTTTTGTCAAAAGCAGTTTTACGAGATTTTAATGGCGTACCTATTATTTAACTAAATTTTTTCAGTTTTATAATTTTTATATGGAAAAATAAACTCCATTTTTGAAGGATTAATATGAGAATTTACTTTGGGTTAATATTTGGTATTTTTTCTGATAAGTTTCATGTTTCTATGAATAGTGAAAAATATTGAATTTTAATAAAGCATTATTTTTTCATCAAATTTTTTTATATAGTTAAATTAAGTTTTTAATTGTTCTAAAGTATAATTAGTTCAATTTTACATAAATAAATACAATTTAGGTCATTTGAATCAATTTCACATAGAAATTTGATATAAAAATTTTCAAACCTTTGAACTTTACACTTTTAAAACATGATATCTCATCTCATATGCAGGATTAATTTTTAAGTAATTTATACCAAATATGTGATTATAATTTTGAAAAATGGATTGAATATTTGGAAAAATTTTAATATATAACTTATAATAAGATAAACTTTGTTTTATACCGATGAATGTAATTAAAATTAATTAAAATGATTAAGGTAAAAATGTGTTTACTTAGTGGTTAAACATTAATATTAAGTGTACAAATGACCTAGAAAAATATAAAAAACCAATATTATGGACATATTTAGACCCTAAAATCCTTATTATTGGTATTTATGAGTTATTGGGATATTATTCCATTAAAGTGACATAAATAATCAGTTAAGTAAGGAAAATGAAAAAAGGAACCTTCCTTGCGTTTAACACTTATAAAGATTTAGAGTAGGGATGAAGCAACATAAGTTTGGTTATAAATATTATTTTGGAATATAAATGATTTATTTTTTATCATAATTATTATTTTTAATTTTTTAGAAATGATATAATTACATTAAATACTAAAAAACACCAACACATTGATTATTTAGTTAATAATTAGATAAAATAAATGATATTTTATTAAAAAATTCAAAATTACTAAAAATATTATCTTATTACAAGTGATTTTTATTTTTTAATAAATATAAAATATTTTCCATCCCTAGTCCAATTTCACTTTTATAATGAACATATTGACCTAAAAATAGTAAAAATGTTGTTAGCGCGGTTAGGGATAATGTAGTGTTTTTGTGTTTTACAAGCATTTCTCTAAAAAATAATTTCCAAAACATATGAGATTTTTATTTTATAAATTATATGTACTATTTTTTAATAAGTTTTTATAAATTTTATAATGATTATAACATTAATTTAGTCTTAATGGGTGAATTACATAGGCTCGAAAACTGTCTACCTAAATGAAAAATGAAAATAAAAATATAATAAAACTTAGAGACTAAGAAAGAAATTATAAAAATGATTTTTTTTAGAGTTTTTAACGACTATAAGTACCATTTAATAAATTAATTATAATTTTTTATTCACATTAGTTAATGGATACCTCTCAATAGTGTTTACTTTTGGTATTTACAAGAATGCCACTCCTCATCCCCAATAAAAGGCATTCACTCATCTCCTATCTTAACACCTCTCAATACTTTTTTATAATTACAAAACTTAAAAAATAAACTAAGAAAATCCTTAATATCATCATATAATTCTTTATTTTTTAATAAATCCAACCAAGTAATCCCTTTAGTGAAAACCAAAAGGCATTACTTGAAAAAGAGGTAACATTCTTCAACAATCACTTTTGTTTTATTTCTTTCAAAAACAATTAAATTATTATTATTTAATGATTAAAAAATATATTATACTAAATATACTTAGATATTTTTATTTTAATGGTTATACCTACATCTATACACACTTTCGTAAAATGGGTAACAAAATTACTGTTTTTTTTGTACGATGAACTGCCGCCTCATGAAATGATGTTGTTCGTTTTTCATTCACCACCTCTCATGGTTTGTAATTATTATGGAAATATTGTTTTTATATGATATATATGATATTAACTTTTTCTGAATACTTCTGTAATTTTTATATAACATATACCTTCATGCATTCCATTGTTTGAAAATATGATAACATCATTTTTAGACGTGTGAACTAACACCTCCTCAAAGTGATATGATACATTCACATATTACATGGAATGTATTAAGGATGTGTTTAATGTAAAATATTTATATTAATTAATTTTATATAATATTCATGACATAATTACTTTTTTTGAAATATAATATATAATTTTCTTTATTACATTTTCACACACTAAAAAAGTTATAACATCGTTCATGGATGTGTGGACTACCGCCTCCTTGAAATGATGTGATTCCTTGTACATCACAAGAATTATATATATAAGTATATATGATTAAATAAATTCGTATTTATGATATAATTATCATTATTTAAAGATAATTTTTACTCACCTTCTTTCCATAATGATCGTTAAAAAATAAAAATGTTACTCGTGTGTACGTATGACCTATCATCTCCATGACTATAACGTTGGATCATTTTTCATAATAATCAATCATGATTGGTTTTAAAAATATAATTTTTTTATAAATATAATAATTATATCATTATTATCATTATATATAAGTTTATATAATGACCCCTTTGACTATATTTTACCTACCAAAGTTGTTTTTGACGCATAAATCGAATATGGTCAAAACACTCGATGTAAACAAAATTGTTTAAGTAATTATTTACAGCATTGTAATAAGTGAAATAAAAGTAATTATAAAATTAAAAAAAATTATTAATAAATTAACAACTTAATATAATTTTATTATTTATGATTATAAAGACACACTTGACAAGTCAGACTCAAGGTAAGGGATTTCATCGTAATCTTCTTTAATTGAGGCATATCTTGATGTAATACATATTTATTATTTTATAAGGTGTATATAAATTCCCTTTGACATGTTATAAGATTATTTTTTTCTATTATCATGATATATAATTTTTTAGTGTTATTATTTAATGATTTTCATTATTTAAATATTTAAAAGTGGAATAGGACACATTGATTTTTTAAAAATCTCTTTTAAATGTTTTAATATTTTATTTTGAAATATTTTCCTCCATGTAAATATTCTTGATATTATTTTACATATTCATTTATATGTATATAAAAAGTTTATAAAGGAAATTTTATTTCTATTATTATTTCCATTCATAGCTTTTCAAATGGAATATTTTTATGTTTTTTATTTGGAAATTTTTCACTAATGAAAAACGGAATTTTCCATTCATAAAGTACATGGTGAAAATGAAATTTTAGCTGTAGTGGGAATTATTATTTCTTTGATTAATTTCAAATATTTAATGTTTCATTAAATGAAAACCCATCCTTATATTTTGGGTATTTTGGTATGGAAAATGGGTTTTCAAAGAAATTGAGTTTTTGTTATTGAAATTTTTTTCATAAAACAAAAAGGTATATATATCCAAAATTGTTTTTCAAATGGGTTTAAAAAGATATTTTAAAAGGTTATTATGATGATTGTATTTTACTATATATATGACACTTGAGAATTATATGAAATAGGTGAGTATGATACTACTTATACAAAGGTTGATCCCCATTATATCTCATGGGTGAGCCCGATATATCTTATATTAAGGGTTAAGCCCCATTATAGTTCATAAGAAATGGGAGAGCCTATATATCTCATACGAAGGGATGATCCCCATAATAGCTCAAGGTTGAGACTGATATAGCTTATAAAAAGGATGATCCACATTATAGATCTCAAATTCATTGAGTAATGATAATGTTGGATGTCAGCTTTATTCTTATTCCAATCAAAAGGGTTTCGAAAGGGTTTATGTATCTGATGATATAAGTCACATAAAAGAGTTTTAATTACTTAATATGGATTTTAATGATTTTATTTGATGAAATTTTTTTCATGTGAAATTTTTTTATTTCATATTCTCAAAGAAAATTGAAGATAAAGAAAAATTTTATATGAGTTTTCATGCTTTTATCGAACTTACGGTTTCTATTCTTTTTATATCCCTTACTAAGATTTTTTTCTCATCCAATGTTTTTAAAATGTTTCCATATAGTTTAAGGATGAGTAATGGATCTAAATAAATTATGTTGAAATTTTTGAAGAGTCTTCATAAAAGAGATCATACTTTAATTTAAATGTTTTAGATTATGGGAAAAAGGGTAATGTTCAGAAGTGTACACTTTTTATTTTATTGTTTTTTTATATATGAGTTATGGAATAATGATATAAAAATATAAAACTAAAAATATCCTCAATGTGAATGAAATTAATTTTTCCCTAAAAATTAATATTATTTAATGTATAGGGTAAGGTCCTTATAGGTTGTATCAAAGGAAAGGTTAAGAAAACTTTAGAGGTTGTGATAGTGTTAATTTAATTCCCTTAGAAAATATTACATTATGGTTATGTTGAAATGATAAAAAGTTTTAGGATTCCCGTGTTTATTCATCTAAATTATGTTTATTAAAATGGTTTTCCACTAAGGAAATAAGATATTTGTAGTGGGAAGAAATTAAGGTAAAAATTTATATCCAATTCAGCATGTCGATATTGTTGGAATCATAATTGAGTAGTTTGTTACAGTGATGGATCAGTTGACATAAGAAATAAATAGTAGTGGTATCCATGCTAAAGAGGAACCCAACCTAACCCAAATTAACAGTAAGATAATGAAGAATTTCATGAGGAAAAATCCCCCTTCATTTAATGGATCATCTGAACCAGTTTTAACTGAAGGATAGATCAATATCCTAGAGAATATTTTTTAATTCATCGTATGTTTAGAGAATAAAAAGGTAACTCTTTCCATATACCATTTTGAAGGTGAAGCTAATTGATAGTGGTATTTGGTTAAGAATAATAGGGATAAAGATGATCTTGATTTCATGTAATGGGAAACATTCATGGATATTTTCATTGAAAAATATTTCCCCAATGATGTTTATCTTAGGATGGAAAAAAAATTCATGGTGTTGAAATAAAGAGATAAATATTCTATGCCTACATAGGAATAAAACTTCACAAGAATGGCCAAGTATATCATAGAATTTATCTGATACATTGACAGTAAAATTAAAATATTTTAATCAGGATTTAAACCAAGTCCATGATAAGATTTTACCTCTAAATAATTTAAAATTTATGAAAAAGTGGTTTGTTTTTATGAGAAAATTGAAATGGATTTTTTTAACAATTACGTGCCATGAGATAAAAAAAAGTATGAAATGGTTAAAGTTGAAGTAAATATAGAATCAAATAACTATGAATTCTATTGGAATGATAAAAACTTATTCCAACTCTGGTAAAATACATTTTGGGGAATGTATTTTAGGATCTGGGAAGTGTTACCGGTGTGGTATATTTGGTCAAAAGGTTAGTGACTTTAAGGAAATGAGTCTTTAACAATCCAAAAATGAGACTAGAGATAACCAGTAAATAGTAAGATGATTTAGATGAAATATTTTGGTAAATTATTCTAACATGTGTCTGAAGAAACATACTGAGGGTGTAAATTTTCATGATCATAAGAAAAAAAGGGATGGATAAATAATTTTCTACTTCTACAGTTGATGTTGGGCCATCTGGTGAAGTGATGGAATCTCCATGGAGTTATACATTTTTCATAGGTTGATCATAATAATATTGTCTTAAGAAACCTTATTTTAATGTTTTAAATAATTGAAATACCATAGGAGATATTTATTGAGTTTTAATATATGTATGAGGTATATATTTAAAATTTATTTAAGGAAGAATACCTCTACTTGTGTGGATGTAAGTTTAATGGTATTGGTGACCATTAGGGTTATATATCTATGTAATGATTTAGTTTTAAATTTCTTTATTATTATTGAAATTTGTAGATAAATGAATTATCTCATCACATAAATGTTTAAATTATCTTACTATATGCTAACCATGTTGGTTTTGGTTAATATCTAGTGATAGTAGGAATATTATGTTATCCTATTAATGATTATATGATCCATTAAATGTCGATTCTAGTACTTTAGGTATGAAAAGGCATCTTGGATAGTCAATTTTTTGGAGAAATAGATGATTTTTTTGTGGAATTTGATTAAAGGATGGACCTATACTCATCAAGTAATTATATTTCCTTATTCTCTTAGTATAAATAGTGAAGGAATCCTTCAACTATTGGAAATGATATTAAAATAAAATTTTGTCATTTTACTATCATTTCTGATGATATCAACGAAAATTTCCACACCTATTTGGATTCTTTTTTTTTCTTCATTTAATTCCTCTTGACCATGTTATATATCACTCTATATTAACCCACGATAATTAGTTTTCCATTCCAAATTGATCTTTTAATGTCCCACTATTTTCCCCCCAATGTGGAATCCTAGTTATGTGTAACATTTAGTGACCTTTATGTTTACTAGTTTTACCTTTTTAATATGATGTTTTATTAACCCATTATATGATATGGGTTTTAATAAATTAATTCTAGAAATGTTAATCATTTTGATAACCATGATGAATTTTGAGGGAAAAATTTATTTTAATAGGGACAAGATATAGCATATTTATATTTTATGAAACATATTCATTCAAAATTATTTAAATTTTCAGATATCTTGAGTTATTCAGAATTTAATTATTTATATTTTTTATTATAAACACCAATTTTATCTTTTGCTTCACGTAATATTGATTTTCTTCGATAACTCATGTGATACGCAAGACTGAGTCTCACTAAACAATAATATAATATTGATACTATTATTTAATATGGAATTTATTACCTGGATGTTATATTAGTGGGTATGAATATGACTAACTATATTATGTTTACATAGGTTTATAATTTTTATAAATTTATCTAATATATTTTATAGGCATAAAATAAGAATAGATCCAGTTTTATGTTTAAAAACTATATTTTTTCTTAAAACTAGTTTTACCACCTTTTAATAGAAGAAATATTTTAAAACTAAATTTTGAAACTTTTAAAAAAAATTATATGAAAAAATAAAATTCATTTCTGAAATTACAATAAAAAAATTAACTTAGCGTCAATTTTTGGAACTTTTTTGAAATGTTTCATGTTTTGATAAATAATGAATTATATTGAATTTAATTGAAAACCACATTTTAATCTGACATATTTATATAGTTAAATTATGTTTTGAATTTATTTAAAATAATAACTATTTAAAATTTACATCAATGGATCCAATTTAGGTCATTTTAATCACTTTCACATTGAAAATGGATATAAAAACATGTCAAACATTTGAACTTCTCCCTTTAAAAACACAATGTCTCATCCCGTATGTGGGATTAATTTAAAATTAATTTTATACACTTCTTTGATAATAATTTGAAAAATGGATTCCTTATTATTAATATTGATAATTTATAATTTTAAATAAGTTCAAATAAGTTTTTTACCAAAAATATTAGTGAATGTAATTAAAATTAACTATAACAATTAAGTTAAAATGTGTTACATTAGTGGTTAAACATTAATCTTAAGTGGAACAATGATCTTGACACATGTAAAAAACCCATTTTATGGAAATATTTAGACCCTAATCACCATAGGATCTATATTTATAAGTTATTTTTATACTATTCCATAAATCGGACTTATATAATAAGTTAAGTAAGGGAAAAAGACAAAAAACCTTCCTTGCCTTTAATACATACAAAGATTTAAAGTAAGAAAAAAGCTACATTTTTTTGGTTATAAATATTATTTTTTAATATAAATTAAATATTTTTATCATAATAATTTATAATTAATTTTTATATATGATATAAGTACATGAAATTCTTATGAAACACCAACGCATGGATTATTTAGTTAATAATTAAATAAAATAAATGATATTTTTTAAATAATTTAAAATTACTAAAAATATTATCTTATGAAAAGTGATTTTAAGTGTTCATAAATATAAAAATATTTCCATTAATGGTAAAATTTATCTTTTTTAATAACCATATTGACCCATAAATAGTAAAAAAATTGTTAGTGCGGTTGTGGTTAAAGAGTGTTTTTGTGTGTTACATGTGTTTCTATTAAAATTAATTTTTAACACATATGGGATTTTAATTTTATAAATTATATTTAATATTTTATAGTAATTTTGAATAAATTTTCTAATATTTATCACTTTAATTTATTCATAATGGATTACTTACATAGGTTAGAAAACTAGCTACCTAAATGAAAAACCAATATAAAAAATTAGAAACTTAAAGACTAAGGAAAAATTGATAATAATGATTTTATTTTTGTTTGGTGTGAGTTTTTATCGATAATAATTTCCCTTTAATAAATTATTTTTCATTTTGGTAGCACATGAGGTTAGGGATACATCCCAATTGTGTTTACTTTAGGTATTTACAAGAATATCACTCGTCCTCCACTATAGAAAGGAATTCACTCTTATCCCATATTCACACATATAAAGACTGTTGGATCATCCAAAACCTTCCAAAATAAAATCATAAAATACTTAATCTCACAATATAATCCTCAGTTATGTTATAAAACCAACTAAGGAATCCATTTGGTTCAAACCGAAAGGTTTTACCCAAAAAAGAGGTAAAATGTTTCAATGATCACTTTTGTATTATTTCTTTCTAAAACCATTCAATTATTCTTATTTAATACTTATATAAACAACATAGTATCTTAATTATACTAATATTTTGTAATATTATGTTTTATACCTATATATACACAAACTTCTATCAAATGGGTAAGAAAAATATTGTTCTTTTGTATAATGAACTACCGCCTCAGAAACAACGTTGCTCGTTTTTTCATTTTGCACCTCTCATGGTTGGGAATTATGACAGAAATAATATTTTTATATTATATTTATGATATTTATATTTTCTTAATACTTCATTAATTTTTATATAACACGTACCATTATGCTTTCTATTTTGTGAAAATACAATAACATCATTTTTGGACATGTGGACTACCGCCCCCTCAAATCAATGTGATACATTAAAACATGAAAATTAGTTTATTATTTAGGAAGATAAAGAAACTCATGCCAAGTTAGACTCAAGGTAAGTCATTTCATCTCAATCTCCTTTGATTGAGGCATATCTTGATGTTATATATGTTCATTTTTTATAAGGTGTATAAACAACCCCTTTGACATGTTATGTTATGATATTTCTATATTATCATGACATTTATATTTTTTAGTGTTACTATTTAATGAGTTTTATGATTCAAATAATTCAATGTCATATGTGAAACTTTTATTTTAAAAAAAACTTTTAAATGTATTAATATTTAATTTCAAAATATTTTCCTCCATGTCAATATTCTTGATATCATTTTACATATTTATTTATATGTATATAAAAGGGTTATAACTGAAATTTTATGTCTATTTTTAATTTCAATCAATTGTTTTCAAAAGAAATATTTTTACATGTTTTATATGGATGTTTTTGAAAAAGGATAAAAGGAATGTTCCATTCTTAATGAACACGGTGATAATGACATTTACACCAACAAGGACATTATTTTATTTTTTGATTAATTTTAAATATTTTATATTTCCTTAAATAAAACCCATGTTTCTATTTTGGGTATTTTGTTAATGAAATTTTTTTTCAAAGGAAATGGATTTTTGGTCTTAAAAATGGATTCTTAAAAGAAAAGGGTTTTTTATCTGAAATTATTTTTTATAGGTGTTTAAAAATAGTTTTAAGAGGGTTTTATAATGATATTATTTTAGTCTTAACATGGTACTTGATCATTATATAAAATTAGTAATCCCCATATAGCTTATACTATGGGTTGATCCCCATTATAGCTCACAGGTGAGACTGATATAGCTTATATGAAGGGTTGAACCCTATTATAGATAATGAGAAACGAGTGAGCCTGATATAGCTTATATAAATTGTTGAGCACCATTATAGCTCATAGTTGTGCCTAATATATCCTATATGAAGGGTGATTCCAATTATAGATCTCCAATGCATTGGGTAATAATAATGTTTAAAGCAACCTTATGGTTATTCTAATTAAAAGGATTTTAAAAGTTTTTATGTATATGATTCTCTAAGTTACCTAAAAGAGTTTTAATTATTTTATATAGGTTTTAATGATTTTTTTATAGAAAAATGTTGGTTTTTTTCATGTGAAATTTTTTTATTTCATATTCTTAAATAACATTGAAGATAAATGTAAACTATATGATTTTTTTATTTTTAGAAAACTAATAGTTTCCTTTATTTTTATATCCCTTATTGAGGGTTTTTTATCATCCCATGTTTCTAAAATGTTTTCACAGGATGTAATAATAAGTAAGGGATTTGAATAATTCATGATTAATGTCGTGAAGAGTTTTCATAACAAAGGTCATGCTTCATTTTAAAATATTTAGATTATGTAAAAAATCGATTCTATTCAGATGTGTCTACTTTGTATTTTATTGTTTTGTTATGTATGAGTTATGACCAAATTATCTAAAACTCTAAACTTGAAAATATCCTCAATGTGAAAGAAATTAATTTCTTAACTAAAACTCCAGATTATGAAATGTTTAAGGCTAGGTCCTTATAATTCTTCTAAGAGTCACTTATATTATGTCCAAAACGTTTAGTTTTAGCAACACTGGTTGGGTCATGTAAACTAAGTGAGTTTTAAAAAACTACATAAAAAGGATATTTTGAATATTTTCAATTAAAACTTGGAATATATTTTATACTAGTTTGAAAGGAAAAAAGACCAAATGTTTATTTCGTAGAATAGGTAAAAGGGTTTTATAGATTTTATAATTAGGCCATACTGATGTGTGTAGAACTTTTGAAGTAGAAACTAGAGATAAATACTCTTACATGATAACATTTATTGATGATATTATTATAAATAAGTTTATTTACTTAATGAGGTATAGATCTGATTCCAATATGAAATTTAAGGAATACAATAATTAAGTAGATGAATAGATATGTAATAAGATAAAAAAAACTCAACTCAACCCATATAGGGTAGTATCTTAACAAAGATTTCATTTATTGTAGAGACCCGACCCCAGAATCCAAAATATGGTGTCTACTACCATTACATTGTATTTATTGTAAGGAATCAATTATTGATGGACCAAAGAGTTATATATTATTGTTAAACAAAATACATACACGATTCTTACATTATAAATAAATACACCAATTATAATATTTTTTTCTTTCTTGGATAATCACTTTATTCCATATAGAATATGCTTGCATATATTTATTAGTACACTTATTTGATTCTTTGGGAAATGAAACAAAATCAGGGTGATCTCAAATGCTCAGTAAGGGATGGATGCAATAATGAATCAACGAGAATAATGGTTATGGAAATGTAAATAATTGAATCCCCATGATATATAATTAATAAAATTAATGGGTAATAAGTATGGAAAGGTAATAACTAAACACACATGGAATATTATAAATAAATTAAAAATATAAAAAATATGGAAATGTAATCACTGAAAACACATTCCATTAAAATAACTAGACAAGGAATAATCAATACAATAAGGAAAATAACTGAAACACATTCCATTTAATCAATGAACTGATAATGAAATGCATCCATAGATATATCGATGAAAAATATTATGGGTAAAAAATAATTAAATATAAATGAGGGAAATGATTAATTATTGGAATCTATGTTTCCTAGGTACAAGGTACATTTACTGTCAAGGCCTTTCGTAATATGGTTTATTATATCGGGTAAAAACCCATCTAAGGAAATCCAAATGACTCATCCCATGAGACTACCGATGCATTGACAGACTATCTATAAATGGGACCCACCTATACCATAAATTTATAAAGAATTATTGATATATCGAATAATCAATTTAACAATGTGCCTTATCAAATATTTGTATTGAGTAAAAGATACAGATTTATTAATATTTCCCCAGATATCAAAAAACGTTCAAAGTGAATACTATAATGGTATACAATTTAGGTAATAATCATATCCATGATAAATGATATGTATATTTATGCGAAATTCAATGTTCAATGGTCATATTAAATGGAATATTTTAGGGGGGAAGGACTCTAGGTAGTGAATATCAATACAATCCTTGCCCAAATAAATCATAAACCATTGAGAAAAAGAATAAGTATAGTTTTAATAAAAAATATTCCAAGTGGAGTAAAGTAAAGGTTTATTGTCGTTGATTAATTGAAACACTATAAAAAGGGTTTTTAAAAACATTATTGAGGAAAATGTTATTTTTCTTTTGAATTTTTTTTGAAAATCCTTTTCTTTAAAAATAACTTCTGAAAAATAGTTCTTTAAAAATTAAAATTTTATGCATATAAAGAAATATTAAAACAAATGATAATGGGAAAATCCATACATGTTGTACAATATAAAAAAACATTCATTTTTCATGGTAAAAATGTTAGAAAAATGCCTTGTTCGGAAAGAGATAAGAGGATTCCTTTGAAAAAAATTAAAAGAAAAAAGGGTAAATATGTATTTAATAAATAATTTTGGGAAGGTTAAAAATATTTTTTTAAAACCTTTTTAGAAATGAAGTTTTTTATAAGAAAAAAGGTTCTCAGACTAAAGGGGGAAATGAACTCAGGTTTTCCTAAAAACAATCTCTACAACATTTTAAGTACCAAAGAGTTGAAAATGGTAACATGACTTAAAAAATGTCATGAATAACCAAATGATAATAAAATTATTTAATTTATTAATTAATGGTTCAATAATTTCCTTTTATATAAATTCATGTGTAAATAATCCCAAACAAAATGAGAGTTTGAAATAAACCCTTGGTAATACCATAATGTTGACATGAGAATCAATCAATGAAAAGATTATGTGTGTAAAATGTAAATACACATAAAACAAGTGGAAATAAAATAGTAGATAATAAAAATGTTATTACATATATAATCTTATAATGTTAACAACTATGATGAAGTGATATAACCAAATGAAAATAAATTGGTTTGAGAAATTCTTTTCTACTTGGGTGACCTTAAATGTAATTCAACTTATATTAAATAACTAAAATAAAAAATAAAAATATCATGAATCATGAATGAATCATGATATTACATGTCAATGTAGAATTATATACACCATACATAAGAAATATAGAGTAAAAAAATAAATTAATTCTCAAGGAATGGAAATACCATTGAAAGATCAATAAAATTATTCTTTAGGAAAATAATATTTAAACATTCCGAAGTGTCTAATACCACTTTGAAACATTTGAATCATAAGGATCGTGAAGGAATAAAATTAAACTAAAGTTTTAAATACCTTTAATAAAATATAATTCATGATATAATATATCAAAAGGTGAATTAAATACACTAAACAAAGAATTATTTGGTGAAAATGATGTATTCTTTATGGAAAGAAAAGTTAGAAAAGAATCACTTGCCTTGTGTTTATTTTTAGGTGAACATCATTTAAAACTCCGGTATAAATGTTTTAAGCATGTTAAATACCTATAATATAAACATACTCATCTTTATAATACCATATATTAACTTCTTATTATATCTAATTTCTTTTTTTCTAAAAACCATTTGTTATTTTCTTTGTTTTGTGTGTTAATTATCATGTTTTATGAGCATGTTTTAACTTGTTACTTGTTATTACTATTACATAGATCATGATTTCATCAAATCCATAATGTAAACCATGAATTATTTATAATATATAACTAATATATATTTATTTATAATAACTCATAAAGTTTGGAGATAAGAAATGAAATGCATTGTTCATGGAGATGGTAGGTTGTACGTAGGCATAAAATCAACTTTCATTTCTTTGTCATATTAAAATAATGGAAGTTAATTGATATATATATATATATATATATTATAGTTAAAGTGTCATATATATGAAATATATGTTTCATAGGTTTAAGAAAACCATCCTTTATACGTTTCATGTATAGTGTGAATGTATCACATTGCTTTGATGGGGCGGCAGTCCATACTTCCACAAACAATGTTATCATATTTACAAAAAATGGAAATCAAAAGGGTTTTGGTTATATAAAAATTTAAAAAGAATAAATAAATTATAAATATAATATATATCATATATAAAAAAAATTTCCATCATAATTCCAAAACATGAAAGGTTGTAAAAGAAAAATGAACAACTATCGTTTCGTGGGGCGATAGTTCGCTTTACACATAAAGGGTAAGTTCGTTACCCATTAGATTGTTGTGTGTGTAAGCGTAGGTAGAACCCTTAGAATTAAAACATATAATTACATTGATGAAAATGTGTTTTAATTTAATCGTGGAATAAGGATAATTGAAGGAGTGGATAATGAAAACAAAACAAAAGAGTTAAGGAAGGATGCCACCTATCCATTGGTTAACTTCTTTTAGTTTTCACCAAAGGGGTTAATTGGATGGATTTATTAAAAAATGGAGGATTATAGAATTAGGGGAGGGATTTTTAGGAGATATTTGGTCAGATATTGGTCTAGCCAAAGTTTTTTGAGATGTGTGAGGAAGTGGAATGGGTGAGTACCTTTTTATAGTGGAGATGGAATGACATTCTTGTAAATTTTTTAAAATGGAATTCAACCCGCATTTTTAATTTTAAAAGTTACTCCAATAAGAGATAAAATCATATAAAAAGTAGGATATGGTAGAAATATGTTCAGTTAAAGGATTTTGGACAAGTTTATAGGTCAATTTGGTACTTATTTTTAAGGTTTAGTTTCTTGTGAAGCTAATTTTTCTCTTAACCATTGTAATTAATTTTAATCACATTCACTAATCCTTATTTTTCAAAATAGTTGTTGAACTTATTAGAAATTATAAATTATGATTTTTCCAAATATTTAATCCATTTTATCAAATTAAAAATCACATAATTGAAGAAATTAATTTAAAATTAATCTCATAGATGGGACGACAATGCATGTTTTTAAAGTAAAAACGTTGAAAAGTTTGCTAAGTGTTTATATTCCGTTTAAAAGTGGCGCTGATTAAAATGATATAAATTGGATTAATTGATTTAAAATTGATCTAATTAAACTTTAAAATCAATCAAAAACATAATTTAACCATATAAATAAATGAGACCAAAAAGATGTTTTAAATTAAAATTCATTATTTTTCACTATTAATCAAATACTGAAAATTCACAAAAAAAAATATAAAAAATTAACCCTATCCTGATTTTGATGTTTATATTTAAAAAATAATTTATTTTCATATTATATTAATAAAAGTTCCAAAATTTTGATTTAAATTAGTTTCTCCATTAAAATACGGTAAATGTGCGTTGTTCTAAAAATATCATATTTACGCATAAAATTGGAATTTTTTATATCTTGTACCTATAAAATATATTTAATTAATATCAAAAATATTTTATTTAATATATAACATATATATCATTATTATTATTAAATAATTGTGATTGATTTAATTTATTTGGATAAAACACCTTTGTGAACAGAAAAACATTTCCTTTATATTAGTTTTTATATTCTTTTATAATTAATTGGTAACCGATGAATTCATTTTATATATTTATAAACCATGTATTTTCATTAGTTAATTAATACTATTCATAACCACTAAATTAATATCCATGTTAAGTATTATTATATTAAATGAGAATATAATAATAATATATTGTTGTTCGGTAAAACTCGGTCTTGCGTGTCATGAAAGTCATTGAAGAAACTCTTTGTTGCATGAAACACCCACTAACTCAGTATCATGTTTATTTAAAGCTATATCAGGGGTTAATTTTATTAAGATAGTAAATATTTTATAAAATCTTGGGATATCATATTCTTTTGTGCTCTTGGTGTTGTGTGTCATACACACCATTGAATTCAATGTTCTTACTTTAAAATTTAGGGGTGTTATGTTCTCCCCACCTTAATTAAATTGTGTCCTCACTAACTGAAAATTAAATTTTTTTATTTCAAAAACACTTTTGATGCAACGTGAGAAACCAGAGTGACATAAAAGACATAATACACAATCATGCCTCCATGGGCCAAGTTCATCAAGATAAAAGATAGTCCAATTCAAAAGTAAGAAAGCGCTCCACCCTAGAAAAAAATCAATATGATCAGCATCCACCTTTCTATCGCTGTACGACTAGCTATCCCGTGCAAAGATACATGGGCCCAGTACTAATGGAAAATGCCATACCCTCTCAAAACTTACAATTCTAAGTAGCAATGATATGAGGAACGCTCCCTGCTCTGAACCTCATCTGGGTAGTTCCTTACAAGAAAACTGGATGCAGTGTCTCATGGACCAAACCCACAGTGCCACAAAAAAAAACAGAATTCAAACTACAAAGCCTCCACAATGTACAACAGTATAGAATAGCGCAACCTTCACCAAGTTATAAGAAATTAGATTTGGATCTCCACAGTCTAGAATACATTTCATGTTTATTTTATCCTTTACTAAATTAAGATAATGCCAACTTTGCAAGCCACAAAACAGAAACACGGAAAACTGGAATCAAAACCAATGTCTTGAGGAGTTCCCAGAGCAAATATTCCACTCTACTACTGAAATACTGGTGATTCCACAGCACCCAAACCAGAACAACCTCAAAGGCTTCCATGATTACCACATCAAGAAAAAAATCACATCTGAGCTTCATGGATCAAACGTAGACAACATAACCAGATCAAGAAATCTAGAAACTCTAAAACAAAAATCCCAACAGAAAAACAGAAAAGGAAAAACAAGGACAAACAAACCAAACCCTGAAGGTAGCTACTCGATCTTGATGAAAACCAGGAAAGATCATGTCACTACCTTCACATGCTCACCCAAAGACCGCCTAGAACCACAATGCGCACTCTCTGCAGGCACAGAACCACATACCGGCCCACTTCAGGAGAAGTTGGAACACTGATCGCATGCTTCGCTGTGTCGCCAGATGAAACCCAACATGTTGAAGAGGGGGTAGAGCATGGAGAGGCCGAAAAATTATGAGAAGGCCATGTCGGCCATGCCAACGAAGAACAACACTGCCCATAGAAAGGAATTCGTCGTCACGAGAGCACCGTGAAGGAAAGAGAGGCGATCTGATGTCACCCGAAGCAAAGCCGAGCTCAATAGTGATAGGGAAATGAGGTATGGTTGAGGTCACAATAACAAACAAGATAATGATCAATGAAAAGTTTAAGGCCTTAAATCCAAAAATCCATGATGATTAAAAAGAGAATTGGTTCAAACAAAATAAGGTATTAGGACAATATTTGTTTGGTCATTTTTCTAATGTTGACTAATTGTTTTACTACCTTAGAATATAAGGAAATATAATTTCATGATACATTTTAATTTCAAATGAATTATTCCATATTTTAGTTTCTCTTTAACAAATTTTCAATTCATCCAAAAATTAACTTTGATGCTTGAAGCACTAAAATTCATTTTTAACAGATCTTAAGGACGATAAAAGAGCGACATGTCTAAATATTTATCTCTAACTATTCTACAAAGTCAATATAGTTAATATATTAATCTCTAAACCAAAAAAGTGACACTAATGCTTCATAATTAATATTTATTCATCATGTTTTTAACTATAAACAATGACATAATAACAAGGACATTATGTAGGTCACTGGTTAGCATTAAACCCTTATCTTCTTTTGGTCATGGGTTAAAGTCCCATAACCTTTCCGGATTTGATGGGTTGTCACCCGGTATAAAATATTTCCTTTTTAAAAACTATATTAATAATTATGATGGACATCCTTTCAATTTAGTCATTAAATAACCATTTAATTAATGTTTTTAATAAAAAAATCCATACATAAATACTTCATCCATTTATTCCCATATATGACCCTCCTGGGATAAGGTTTAACCATAATATCAGTTGTATGATTTCTAAATCATGAAACCTTGCATTCAATATAAAACAAATTAGGATTATCCTGGGTTATTTATTTTCATCATGTGACAAAATATTTAATAATGGTTTTTAAAGGAAATGTTAAATATCATAAGAATATCCACTAGGAGTTCCAAACTAGGTGTGTAGTAAAGAACATTGTCGAGTACTAGGTTATACTCACGTTCGGTCCAATGCACCTTGTCAAAATTGTTACCCCTAGGTACATCAATTGCAAAACCATGTCCACTTGTAGTATCTAGACAAATATATATTTCTAGGAAGACCCACATAATCTATACCTTAACAAAATTCTAGGATGTTCTTATATAATTATTCTTAAAGTCCATCTTAGGTTTATGTAACCTAATCTATGTTTTCCTAAATATAGTTCCCAAGGTCACTACTAAACTTTTATTGATACCAATTGTAGCAACCTAGCCCCAGAAGCTCAGAGATGGTGTCTACTAAGGTTACATTAGTATTACTGCAAGGAATAAAATCCCAAAGGATTGAAGAGTTTAATAGTCTCAGTAAACCTAATAAATACACAAGTATTGTATTGAAAATAAATATGCTAATTACAACATAATTTTTTCTTTTCTTGGATAATTACTTTATTCTATCTAGCGTATTATTTTATATCTTTCTTAGTACACTTTTGAGATTCAATCAAAATTAGGATGAGCTGAAATGATCAGTAAGGGCTAAGAATAGCGGAAACCATAATGAATCAATGAGAATAATTATTATGTAATGGTAAATAACTGAACACACATGACATATAATCTATAAAATAAATGGATAAACAATTTGGAAAGGTAATAATTGAACACACATGTCATATTATCAATAAACTGAATAGATAAACAATATTTTAAGGTAATAACTGAAAACACATTTCATTCAAATAACTAGATAAAGAATAATCAATATGGAAAAGAAAGTAACTGAAACACATGCCATTTAATCAATGAAATGACAATGAAATGAATCCATAGATATTTCAACACAAAATCTCATGGA
The DNA here is from genome assembly GCA_963277665.1 of Viscum album. NCBI lineage: Eukaryota > Viridiplantae > Streptophyta > Magnoliopsida > Santalales > Viscaceae > Viscum > Viscum album. The sequence goes on from OY728125.1 coordinate 20,916,207, forward strand.
TAAATAATAACTGAATATAAATGAGGGAAATTCTTAATTATTGGATTCAATGTTTCCAAGGTAAATGGTATCTTTACCATCAAGACCTTACATAAGACTATTGAGCATACCCAGTAAATATTTATCTAAGATTGGACAAGTAACTCACCCCACGAGACAACCGATAGATAGAGAGGCTATTTATAATTTATCACCACTCCTTTCATACTTATCAAAAAATTCCTCATATATTTAATAATCTATTTAATAATGTGCCATATAAAATATCTGTATAGAGTAGAAGATACATATTTATCAATATTTCCATAAATATAAAACAAATTTAAAAGTGAACACCATATGTAAAACTGGTTTATGGTGTAGGAAATAATTATATCCTTGATAAATGATATGGATATTTAGGGGAAATTTATTGTTCAATGATCATTGGAAATTGAATATTTCAATGGGAATACAAAAAGAAATAAAGGTGGTGAATATTAATAATACCATTGACCAAATAAATCATAAACTATCCCGAGAAATAATAAGTATTGTATCAATATGATATATCCTAAGTGAAGTAAAATAAAGGGTTTTTGTAATTGATTAATGGAAATAATATAAAAAGGGATTTTAAAAACATTTATGGGGAAAATATATTTTTTATTTTCATTTTTTAAAAATACTTTACATTGAAAATAACTTCTAAAAACATTTTCTTTAAAATTAGCCATTTAAACTTGTAAATGAATATTTTAAGAAATAATAGTGGGTAAATCAATACATTCCATACAAGATAAAAAGAAAAATCCTTTTACATGATAAAAATATTAGAAAAATTCCTTGTTTGGAAAGAGACAAGAAGTTTCATTTGAAAAAAATTATAAAAGTTAAAATGGGTAAAAATTACTTTAATAATTTATTTTGGAAAGGTTTAAAATCTTTTTCAACACCTTTTTATAAAACAATTATTTTAAAATAAAATAGGTTCTTTAATAAGAGAGATAAATGAAGTCAGGTTTTCTTAAAAAATTATATAAAACATTTTAAGTACCAAAGAGTGTAAAAATGGTACCATTACATGGAAATGGTCATGAATAACTATAAGAGAAGAAACTAAAGTGATTTATTAAAAAAATTTAATAATTTACCCTTTTATAAATTCATGTGAAAACAATTCCCAAAAAATGAGATTGTACAGTAAACTCTGGAAAATACTATAACATTGATGTAAGATTCAATCAATGAATATATTTGTTGTATAAATGTAAATCCACAAAAAACAAGTAGACATAAAAAAATAAATAGTAAAAAAGTGATTAAATACATAATCATATAATATTAATGACAACGATGAAGTAATATAACCCTATGAAAATAAATTAGGTTATGAAATTATTTTCCATATGTGTAACATTATTAGTAATTCCACTTCGATGAAATAATTCAAATTTAAACTCAGCATATCATGAAGAATAAATTAATCATTATATTACATGTTAGAGTGGAAGTATGTACACCCTATATAATAAATTAGGTGTAAAAAATAATATATTCTTTAAATCATATAAATACCATTGAAAGATCATTAAAATTATTCTTGAGGAAAATAATCTTTAAAAATTCATGTTTCCCAAACCACTTTTAAACATTTGAATAATAAACCTCATGAATGAATAAACTTAAATTAAAGTATTAAATACTATGAAGATAAATTAATTCATGATATAATATATAAAAAGGGGGTACTAAATACACTACAGAAAAGATGTAAGTGTTTAAAATGCCATATGCCTCATGGAAAGAAAAACAAGATAAAAATCACATACCTTGTGTTTCTTTTTAGGTTAAAATACATTAACATCCTTTATAAAGGTTTTAATCATGTTAAAATAATATAAAATAACCACACTCATATTTATATATCGTATATTATCTTTTTATAATGTCTTATAACCCATTTTCTAATAATCTTTTATAATTTTCATCATTACAGGTCTTAATTACCATGTTTTCAAAGTGTGTTTTGACTTGTTACATATTGTTACTATTACTTAGATCATGTTTTCATTGTGAAAAAAATTTAGACCACTACTTATTTAACATATATAATCATTATATATTTATTTATAATAATCCATCAAGTTTGGAGATAAGAAATGAAATTCACTGTTCATGGAGATGGTAGGTCATACGTACACATGAACACTACTTTCATTTCTTTATCTTATTAAAAGAATGAATATTAAATGATATATATATATTATAATAAAATTATAATATATAAGTAATATAAGTCTCATAGGTTTAATAAATTCATACTTTATCCATTCCATGTATAGTGTGAACAAATCACACCGCTTTAAGGGGGAAGTAGTTCACAATTCTATAAATGATGTTATTATATTTACAAAAATGGAAATCATAAGGGTTTGTGTTATATAAAAATTAAATAATTATAAAGAAATTATAAATAACATATATATCATATATAAATAGCATGTCCTTCATATTTCCTAACCATGAATGGTAGTAAAGTAAAAACAAACAATCATAATTTTGTGAGGTGGTAGTTTACCATACACATAAATGGTAAGTTCATTACCCATTAGATGGAAGTGTCTGTAAGTTTAGGTAGAAAACTTATAATAAAAAGATATTAGTATATTTAGGATAATTATATTATTATTTAATCATGAAATAAGAATAATTTAAGGAGTGTAGATTGAAAATATAGTAAAAGAGTTTAACGAATGATGTTACCTCTTCTTTGAGTAACTCCTTTTGGTTTCCACCAAATGGATTACTTGGATGGATTTATTCCCAAAGTGAGGAATCTAGGATTATGGTAGGGATTTTTATGATCTATTTTTAAATATATGTTTCTATCCAAAGTTTCTTGAGAGTTGTGAGGAAGTGGGAGGGCTTAGTGCATATTTATAGTGGAGGAGGATACTGGGAAACTTTTAAAAAAGGGAATTCCACCCACATTTTTCCTATTAAAAGTGTATCCAATATTGAACCTAATTAGGGAAAATAAATTATAGTGTATAATTATTTACAACCAATGGATTTTAGAAAATTTTCAAGGTCATTCTGTCTCTTAGGATTAAGGTTTAGTCCCTTGTTAAACTAATTTTCCTCTTAATCGTTGTCATCAATTTTAGTCACATTCACTAATATTTTTTGAAAAAAAACTAATTTAAAATTATTAGAAATTAAAATTATTATTACTAGAAATATGGAATACATTTTAACAAATTCATATCATATAATTTGTAGAAAATAATTTAAAATTAATATCGCAGATGGGACGACAATGCAGATTTTTAAAGTAAAAATGTTTAACAGTTTGCAAAGTCTTTATATTAAATTTCAATATGAAATTGATTAAAATGACCTAAAATGGATTAATTTATATAAAAGTGATCTAATTAAACATTATAACCAATAATAAATATAATTTGACCTTGTAATAAAATATGATAAATATGTTTTGAATTAAAATTCTATATTTACAGAAAAATACCAAAATATCACCCTAACCTAAAGTTGATGCTTTTACTTAAAAAATTAATTTAATTTTTTCATATTATATTTATATAATTTTCAATGATTTTATTTAAAATATATTCTCCATCAAAAGATATTAAAAGTTCCTTTTTAGAAAAATACCATTTTTAAGCGTAAAACAAGATTTATTCATATATTATGCTTATAAAATCTATTGGATTAATATAAAATAGTCTATTGAATATATAAAATATATATTTCATTAATACCATTCACCAATTTTAATTAATTTAATTAATTATGATAAAACACCTTTTTGAGCGTAAAAACGTTTTTTATATTGGTTTTTAAATTTATATATAATTAATTGGTAAAATATTAATTACTTATATATATATATATCATATATTTCAATAAATTAGTTAATACTATTAATAAATACTATTTTAATATATAGTTTATGTCTTATTATATAAAATGATAATATAATAATAATATATTTTTATTTGGTAAAACTCGTCATTGCATGTAACGCAAGTCATCGAAGAAACTTGTTGTTCTGTACAACGCACGCTAACTCTGTATCACATGAATTTCAAGCTATATCATGGGTTAATTTTATTAAAATTTTAAATATATTATAATTTTCTTGGTATATTATATTCCCTTATGTTCTTGGTGTTGCATGTCATACACGTTATTGTATACAACATTCTTACTTTAGAATATTGGGGTGACACGTTGATTATATAAGGGAGTTTGGGACACTATCTCAACTCACTCCTCCTAATACACCACAACAGAATAATATTAGTAAAACGAGGAACTACACCATGTTGTACACGTTGTGATTGATAATGTTCCATGAAATTTATCCAATATAATATTTCGGATATGTATTATAGACTACAAAACACATACTAAAATAAATGCCTACTAAAGAGAAAAGAGGAATCCTATTGAAGTGGATCCTTGAACAATTTTGTCTATTTATGGTTTGATAATTATAATACCACTCAACTTTATATTTGATTTAAGATTTCATAGTTTCTATATTATTATTCTAGTAAAATTAATTTTCTTAGGTTTTTTAATACATTGACACTATTTATAGAATTTATAGATTACCATTAATTTCAGTCTACCTTCACATAGAATTGATTTTTACCACTTCATAGATTGATTATACTTACCTTTATGAAGAATATTGAAACTTTATCCAATATTTACGCAACCTATAGAAATTATATTTTATGTTTATGTAGCTTATATGATTCTCATTTTAACTTTACTTAGCATATATTTTTTCTTATTTTCAGATTCTAAATTTCAAAATGGATTGAATATGATCATAGCACTTTAGAGATAGTGAGAATATATCATAGGTTAATTTTTAACTCACCATAGGGACTTCTATAACGTAAGTAAATCAATGGTGGTATTTTTTTCATGATGTGTACAATCTATAGGAAATAACTTTGTTAATAATATATATTAGAAGGCATAAGGAATTTTTATGAGAATACCATAATTATAAAATCATAAAGATAAAAAACCACCTAGAGTTAACTATACTTTTGTGAAGGTTGTGGTCATCATACAGTGAGTAAAATAATCATGGAATGATCACTATTTCTTTATTGGAATCTATGTCTAACATTTGTGTTGAAATTTTGAATTTCTAAAATGATACTGTTGGAATTAATTTAGCCATGAAAGGTTTTTTTTGTTCAACACTTCATCAGTATCAAGATTAAAGTTCAAATATAATATAATTGTGAAGGTTATCATGTTCATTGGTAATCCTCATGGATTATTTATTTTTTCCATTACTATTTATTTAATTTAGTAGTTTTATGGTTTATCACAATATTTTTTATTGTTTACCCTTATATTTAAAGGGAAGGCACATGGATATTATCATTCATAATGTTTCCAGCAAGACTCATAGAATTTATATTATGTTTATATAGTCGTTGATGGTTTGGATATTGAAAGAGGCCAAAAAAATACAATGGAATGTGGTGATCATAATCATTCAAAATAATTTTTTTTCATATTGGACTTTGTCATTTAATATTAAGATTGCTTCATAGTTGTTTCTTATTTACTATGGTATTTCTATAATGACCAGAATTTATCATTCATCATTATAAAGGGCTGATAAAATCGTTTATGGAATAAAATTTTTGTTTGAATATATCTAGATTTTTCAATCTTTCATATCTTATTTGGATAGTTTTGTGGGGTTACACTGTAATACTTAAGGTTTATACTACCCTAAAAAGTGAAATTGGTTCTACCCACTTAATAAAAGTTTTTCATATGTTGTGCTTTATCCTATGAAAAAATCACTAGGTTGGGGATAATCCTTATAGAAGATCTGGGATTTTTTCTTCTCCCATAAAAAGATATATGTTTGGGGATTCTCTTTAGAAAAATACCTAGGTTGATATTTTCCTATATTGAAATTATAGGTTTTGATTGGTCCCCTTATAAAATTCATGGTTTAGGATGCTCCCTTAAAAAAAATCTCTCATATTTTAGTGGGTGTTATACTTAATAGGTTGGATTTTGATGAGTATACAAAAGATCATTTGGATATGAAATACTAAAAAACTCAATATTTTCATCTCCTTACTCAATTATATAATCACTCTTCATATTTTACTTTAACTAAATTGTTGATTTATTTAATCTATATCATCGAAAAAATACATCAATTAAATTTATTTAACTATAAAATTTTTATAATTGAAAATTCACCCCCATGTTCACTTACATTCACCTATTGGGACCTAACAATTTTTATCAAATAATATTATTATTTTGATTTATTTTTCTCTATTTATTCATATTTTTTTATCATTATTTTCATTGATCTATCTTATATCCTAGACTTAATTGTCTAATGAAAGGATATATTTTTAGTGATGGAATATTAGAAAAAGAATTATTTCAAAAAGAAGAATTATAATTATGTATTGAATTTAAATACTCTAAAATGGAGAAAAATTATAGTAATATATGTAATATGGTGGAATATGTTGAGGTTAGTAACTCTAACTATTCTTATTACTTCAATGATGATCATATTATTTCTAAGATATTAGATGGGATCCATAAAAATCATTAATATCACATACAAAAAACAATTTCTTTATACATGTATCATATGTCATTATATAAGAATATTATTGAATAAAAAGTTTATTTTGATTCTGAAGTATCAAAACTTTGAATTGGAAGTCATAAAATTATAGAGAAAAATGAAAAATTCGTGGATTTTAAATCTAAAAATGATGAGGAGGAAGAAAGGAAACTAAATGGTTTATTAAATGATATTTTAATAGCGAAGAATAATTATAATAATCTTAAGAAAGAAAATGATAAATTGATAAATATTGATTTTTGAATAATAAATAATGTTTTTTTATGATTTGAAAGCTATTTTAAAAAAGAATTATTATTTTAAGGGTGACTTGGATAATATCAGGAATAAAATAAATCATTTGAAAAGGATTATGTTTGTTAAAAAGGGTAATCATGTTTATTTTAAGAAGTTTGATGTTAAAATGATGTTTTTTATTCTGCTGTTACATGTTCTATGTGTATTTTCATATATGATATTCTAAAAAATTTAGTCAAATATTTAGGCAGTCATTTGGAAACAATAAGGTATTTATTGCTTCATCTCAGATGAGTTCCAATGTTCAAAATATTCACTTGGCTTGGGTTCCCAAAGGCACCTTTTTAAATTCAATTGAAACTAAGATAACTTGGATTCCCAAATATTTTACTACATCTAACATTCATTTCATTATAAATTTAACCAATGTATATTGGAATGAGTTGTAAAAATCCAATTTAGTGTTTCATTATAGCCAATATACATGATTTTATTATTCTATACTTGGTATGTTGGCATGTTCCGAAAATGTTAGTTTGCACATTTGGTTATTAAGAATGAGTTTCTATATTCTATTTTACAGTTTACGTACATGCACTTAAATCTATTTAATTATGTCCAATAAAATATAAAATCTTTAGTAAAATTTGGTGTCTTAGTATGTATCTAAAAGTCGATTATTTTTTGAATTCATTTCAAATAATTTTAAGAAATACCTTGAATATAATATAACTTTTTTCATGGATATCCATGTGTTTTTAAAGTATTTATATTGAATAATTTTTTAATATTTTATACTATTAAATTTTAAAACTAACTTACTCTTTTTTTGGACCGGATATGTTTATTCAAGAAAAAGGAAACATTAATTAAAGAGGATATTCCTTGTTCCTATCTTTTAAATATATGTTTAATCATGATGATTATATAACTCATTAAGGGGGCTTAAATATTTCTTTTTAATGTATGAATTGAGTTTTTGGGGAAATATTATTAATATGTGTAGTTTTATGGTAAAAATAAGTTTCTATAATTTACAATTTGTTTTAAATGATCATGTATTTTCATTTTTTAAGATTTTGGATGTAATAATTTTTTAAGGTTTAAATTAGGGATAATTTTATTTTCGCTTAAAATGGAATAATTTTTTTTAGAATTTTATACGGATAATAATTATTTATTTAAATTTTCTTTGGAAGAAATATGTTTTAAAATGAATTAATATTTTTTGATAAATCCCAAAATGATGGATAAATTATTATGGTGAAAATATTTTTTTATAATTATCTAAAGGACGATACTTTTAAAGTGGCTCCTAGAACCAATTTTTAATTTATGTTTTTAAAATTTCATTACCAGTCAACTTCATATTTGATTAAAGCTATCACAATTTATTGATTATTAATCTGGTGAAATTAATTTTTCTATGTATTTATATATCTTTATATATTATATGGAATTTTTTTATTACCTTTATATAAATTTTATTAATTTTATTCTTCCTTTATGTAAATGTATGTTTTCCTTACAAATATTAATTGTCTCTACCTTTACATAGAATAATGAAATTGCATCATACCTTTACACAACCTGTGGGAATTCCATTTTTTTATTTATTCAACTTATATGATTTTTATTTTACCTTTATGTTGTATATAGTTTAATGATTTTCATGTTATAAATTTCAAAAATTCACAAAGATGATAATCACGCAGTAAAGCTAGTGAGCGGGTCACATAGTTTATGATTGAACTCCCCATGGGGACATCTACGATGTATTAAAGGCCATAATGGTATTTTATTCATGAGTTTTAATGGTTACATGAAACATAATATCTAAAACTACTATAGTAAAAGGATTAAGTTATTTTATTGAGTGTATCAGTGTATAAAATTACCAAAAAAATAGACACCTAAAGTTAACTATGCCATGGTAAAGGTTGTGGTCACCATCCAATGAGTAAAACTTGCACCTATTGGTCTTACAATATGGTTGTAAGTCATGGTCAACATTCATTTTATATGTTTGAATTTCCAAAATTTGAATGTTGGAATTAATTTTTGCATAGATAATAGTGTTTACATGGTATGAATCTTTATCTAGATCGAGTTTTAGGATCAAATATAATGGAATTACAAATAATCTTATGACCATTGGGAATCTACATGGAGTATTTATTAACACCATTATTTTTTATTTGACATATTATTATTATAGTTTATAACCATATTCTTTATATTTTGCTGATAATTTTAAAGAAATGGAATCAGAATGTTGTCGCTTATAATTTTTTGAATGAAGAATCATAAAGTTCACATGATATTCATATAGTTCTTGATTATTTGGATATTTAAAGTGATCAAAGCATGTAGTAGAAATTATTGATCTTCATCATTCAATATAAAATGATGATGTACTAGAATTCAAAATTTAGCCATCAAATAGCTTCATATTTCACAATTATTTTCAAAGGTGTTGTTTAAACAACCAAACTTTATCATTCATCATCATAAAGGGCTGATAAGAACTTTTATACAACATCATTTGTTTTCTCATTTATTTAGTATTTTCTAGGTTTTATTTCTTGTATAGTTAGTTTTTTTGGGGATACAATATAAAACATATGGTTTATACCGCCCTTAAAAGTAGATATTGGTTCTACCACCTAAAAAAAGGGAGCTCGTAGAATATATAATATTCTGTCAAAAACTCACTAGGATGGTACTGATCATTGTAAAAACTATTTGGTTTTATATACTCCCATAAAATGTTATAGGTTTGGGGGAAATACTTAAAGAAATCCTCTTGTTAATAGTTTTCCTTAATGAAAGCCAAGTGTGTGATTTCTACCATAATAAAATTTGGTTTTGGGATTCTCCCTTGTAAAATTATCTCATATTTTTTTGTTGGTTCCATATTCTCTTGATTGGAGCGTAAATATTAGATATTTTATTTTTTAGATCAGAATAACTTTAAAATTACTTATGTTCATCTCCCTATATTATTATTTAACAAATTTCCATACTTTAATTTAATTAAATGGATACATTATTTAATCCTTATCAACCACCACATTCCCCAATTAAATCTATTTAAATATAATAATTTTAAAATTGAAACTTCCCCATCCCCCACTTTTCCATTTCCATTCATATTTTGGCACATAAAAATACCCTATGAGTTAATGTATAGTAAGAAATGCTTTTTATCACATTTATGTGTGTGGGTATGTGAAGTGTTTGTTAAAAAATACTTCTTACAAAAAACTTTCATGTCAAGTAACTAAGTGTATCTTTGTAGGATATCAAAAAGAAATAACGGGATATTGTATATACGAAACATAAAAAAATGTTAATTGTGGAAAGATATTCCATGGTTCCTAAAAGATAGAACATATTTATAGAATCTAGTGGGAGGAAGATATAATTTTATAGAGTTGACACTCAAGATACACAGGAGTTGGAACCAGAAAATATTTTATATGTCCTAGTGGAATATATTGTTCTAGAGGCACAAGAACTATGTAAGAGAAATAGAGATACTAGAGAACTAATGAGATATGGTTATATAGTCACTATAGATGGGGAAGTATTATTAATTGATATCAATGACACTTTTTACTATAGAGAAGAAATAAATGGCTCTAAAATTTAAAGTGGAAAGAAGCCATGAAGTATGAAATGAATCCATGTATGAGAACCAAGATTGTGTTTGGGTAGATCCTACAATTAATATAAATCATGTTTGGTACAAATGGGTTTTCAAGATTAAGTAAGACATTGATGGTATATTTTTGTACCTAAAAATTATGACACATTACTAAAATTTTAAGTTAATGTAAACATATAAACTATAAAGAAACCATATCACCAGTCTCTTTGTTAAAATTCATTATAATTATAATTTCCATAGGAAATTACCATAATTTGATATTCAGAAAATCAATTTAAGGATAAGTTTCATTAATATAAACCTTAGGGAAGATATCTATATGACAAAACCAAAAGGGTTTATGATATAAAATGATTCCAATATGGTGTAAAAGCTGTAGATATTCATTTATGGTTTAAAGAATTCATCATAGTCATGGAACATTCATTTAATGAATCCATTATAGAATTTTGTTTCATAAATAATGAATATGATCTTTTTATCAACAATTAGTTCAATGGATGCATTTTTATTTTCATAATAATATATTTTGATGTTATACTACTAATGGGAAATGAGATACTAGTCTTATAGTCAGTTAAGACAAGATTAAACAAATTCTTCTCTATGAAATACCTAGGTTAAGTAGCCTAAATTATAGGTATGAAGAATCATAATGATATATTTAAGAGACTACTTAGACTAAGTCAAGGTACACATATTTACAAGGTGATGAAGAGATTGAATATTTAACAATCCAATAGTGATTTATTTTCAAAATTAAAATGTTTTATATCACTCCAGAAAAAAAATCTTAGACATAATAATAAATAGAGAAAAGTTGAATCCCTAACACCTTAGTGATTGGATCTATCTTATATGTCATGTTATATACCAGACTTGATGTTGCTCATTTCTTGAGCATGGTAGGAATATATCATGTATGTAACACCCTATTATTTTTATGGTATGTCTTTTTTTATTCAATTTCTTTAATCGCTTACGTTGCACACAACAGTGAGCTTAAACAAACAACTAAATATTATAATTTTAATATTACCATTATTACCTATCTGTTAAATTAGAAGTTATTAATGGTATTAAATAACTTATGTAAATATATTATTTATAAACATATAATATCAATTCATTATTTACCAATTAATTAGAAACAAAAATATAAATAATTGAGTATAAAAGAAATATTTTTATTTTTATGCTCTTAAAAGTGTTTTATCTAAATAAATTAAATTTATTAAATTTATTAAATGATATTAATGAAATAAGTATTTTATATATTCAAAAAAATATTTTTTATATTCATAGAATTGATTTTATAGGCATAAGATATGAATAAACCCAATATTATGCATAAAACGTATATTTCTCTCAAAGAAATTTTATCTCCTTTAAATGGAGAAAATATTTTAAATATAATTTTTGAGAATTTTATATATTATATTTGAAAAAATAATCTTCCTATTTTAATTATCAATTTAACAAATTTACTTTGCTTAATTGTTTGGTATTTTTTTGATAAGTTTCATGTTTTGATGAATAGTGAAAAATACTAGATTTTAATTGAAACCATCTTTTTTCATCAAAATACTTTATAGTGTTAAATTATAATTTTGATTTTTTTGAAGTATAAATAAACTATTTGTGTACCATTAATCACAATGTAGGTAATTTTCATAAATTTTACATTGAATTTAGAAATAAAAATGTTTCCATCTTTTGCATGTGTTTACACTTTAAAATCATTTTCTCACCCCATTAATTAGACTAATTTTAAATTAATTTCTGCAATTTTTGTGGTTTGAATTTTTCAAAATGGATTCCATATTTTTAATATAAGGGTATAAATTATTTAAATATGTTTCTTTTATTTTTTGGAAAATGTATAGTAACTAGTAATATTTGTATTACCACATTAAGGGTAAATAAGGTAATTTAGGGTAAAAAATAATATTATAACTATTCGATAATTACCCTAAAACTTATCCTAATGTCATTGGATTATATTTTATCAACTAAAATCATACTTGGAAAGATATTATAAACTTTTCAAACCACTTTCATGAGAGTATAAAATTTATAATTTTATATTCAAAGAAAACTCAATTTTATCACACTTTAGTTTTTAACAAGAGAGGTTTTTTAAATATGGGGTAATATAAAAGAAAGTTAGACTATAAAAATTATTTATAAAAATAAAATGTTTACCTAAATCATTATAATCTATTTATAATATTTTGGAAATAAATAACTCAATTAAATTGTGACAGAATGATGATGCAGTAATTGCTGAATTAATAGAAGAATCAAATAAATGATATTAAAAATATGAAATTAAACAAAATTTGAGAGATTTAATGTCCCTCACGAATTTTATTGATTAATTGTGAATATTATTAATTTTTTAGAAGTCTTGGCCTAATTTATCCTGTTTTTTTATTTTTATAAGATAAAATAATGAATAGTGTCAAAATTGACATTATTGATATTTTAAAATAAATAATATATTATTAAATGATATAAAATTTATAAAAATATAAAATTCATAAAAATAGTTGGTATAAGTCTAAAAATTTCATCAATTAATCATTTAGTAGCTGTTTTACAATTTATAGTAATTATACTAACCCTTATTGTATAAAATACATTATATAAAGGTAAAAGTTGAAGAGGTTAAATAAGGGTTAAAACAAAAGGATATAGATTAGAAATAAAACAAAAATTGTCTAAAATATATTTTATTATGATTATTAGAACCTTATCACTTTAATATAGATTATTATTTGATTAATGGACACCTTTCCATTATAATAACTTATATACTATTTAAATCAATGATAGTTACAAAATGTCACTCTCTTTGTATTTAATATCTTTTACGTGTAACCATAGGGAAAAAATCATGATATGAATAATCCTAAATGTACATTTTGATATAAATAAAATTATTTTTAGTATATAATTTTATTTTCAATTTATATAAATTATATATTTACCCTAAATTATTTTTCAATGATAAAATAGTATTTATTTAATTAACCGAAAAAAATAATTAATTTCAAAATAATTAATTTTGATATATTTGGGATTAGTTAATGTGTATAAGGAATTTTAAATATCTAAATGATATATTATAGATGTTTTAAGGAATTATATTCAAATTACCACTTTTTCTTGATGCATTTGAAGTCAAATTAAAAGAATAGTATCAAATTTGACAATAATGAGACTTTATTGAATTAATATATTATTAAATTATTTAAAAATCACTAAAATGTTAAATAATAACCAATTAGATAATATATAGTATATAATGTCTTAAAATATGTATTTATAGGCCATTTTAAATTATTTTTCTCTGTAATAGTTTTATTATATTTTAATATTCTGGGATTTTCCAAAAGTGCCCCTCACCCCTCCATCACATTATAACACCAGTTTGAGCTTCCTATCTCAACCAAACCCTACCCATTTCTCCTCCAAAAATTTTTATTCAGGCTTTGGAGAACATTTTCTTCCAAAAATACCAAACATATATCCCTTGAGTAGAGATCTAAAGGGAGTCCCCAAAAGAAGAGGTAATCGTTTTTACCAACTTATCCACGTTCATTTCTTATTATACTTACTATTTGTGTGTTGTTTACATTCTAAAGTAATAAATAAAATATTGTATATATATATAAGTGTGTGTGTGTGTGTATTTTGATATGTTATTATAATTACTGGATGCCCATATTATACCTTTTATCTATCCTATGAAAAACAAAATCACTCAACATGCATACGTACGACTTACCGTCTCCACGATGTGGTGTAATTTGGTTTTCATAACTACTTTATTTAGATGGATATAATGAAGGATATAATGGATATAAATAATAAATATGAAATGATATTAATTTATTATAATTAATATACCATCCAATTATTTTCCCTTTCAATATTAAGGGAATGATATCATCGCTCCTGCGTACGTACGGGCTACCGTCTCCACTACGTGATGAGATTTATTTTACAAGATAACTATTTAGGAATGATTATAATAATGTATATAATGATTAAATATAATATCTATGAGCTTAATATAATTTTGTATATGGAATAAATATATCATATTCATAAGAAACAAGACTTACATGGAAAAACATGCGTAGGAAAATGAAGTAGTTAACACCTGAAACAAGGATAATAGTGAAATATTTTTAAGAAAACGATATAAGAAGATAATATGTGATATCATAAATATAGATATGGTTCTAGTATAAATTAATAACAAGTTTTAAGCCATTATAGAGGAGAATAAATCACATTCAACTCAAGGAATGTACATAGTAAGGGTTAATTTCACAATCTCATTATTATTTGAGATTGTTTGTAAGTAATCATCCACTGGGGAGTATTTTTCATCCAATGTCATTACCCTTTTATGTTTTGATGATTCCATTACATTTTTAAAATTTTATTTCTAAATAATGTTTTTTCTTTTATAAATTCATTCATTTTAAATAAATGATTCCAAAGAAAAGGGTTATTTTTATCAAGATTTTTTTAATGATTTGATTAGAGTATTTTCGTTTAATATAACATCATTGGTTGAATATTATTTTGTAATGAGGTTGACATTTTATGATACAATATACCATATTTTACTATAGGGTTTATGATCCATTTTATTGTGCATGTTCTATTTTGATACCATTTATAGTTTATGGTCAAAGTATTCACATTTCATATGCTAGTTTTTCAATAAAAATTGTTATGTTGTTTATTTTTTCATATAAGGAATGTATTGGACAAATTAAGTGATGGGAAGGGACTACTATAACCCCATGATGCATCGATAGGTCCCATGAGACAAAATTATTTGGGTATTGTCTTATGTCTTACAAATTTTTGTATGATGTCTTAGATGAGGTCTTGATGGTATGTTTAAGATGTGTAGCATTATACATTCCCTCATTATTAGATTAGTTATTGATATTCTATGTGAATAATCAAATAGTAAAAATTCCATAGTTAATTTACATTCATATGATTATTTATACTGTATTATTTAACCATTACTCATTCCAACCATATTATGCTCAGGTTATTGATTAAATGTCAGGGGTTTCTGGTCATCACCATTCTATGATCATTTATTCTTTTTTATGATAACTTCTGTTGTATTTAAACATTTACTGAGAATCTAAGGTCAGACATTTCTTATGATTCATTTCCCCTGGTTATGAAGAGTAATACTTTGAATGAGTTTCAAGGATGATGTTTTTTTAATTTTTTTATGCTTTATTTTCTTTTTCCAATATATTATGGGTATCATGTAGGTAATATTTATTTCCAAAATGGCTAAATATATCTATACTTTTGGATTTTATTCCTTGTAATCATGGAAATTTAATAAAATAATGTACTGGATTCAGGCTTTTGGGGATAGGGTTTTACAGTTTGTATCAATGGAATTTTAGAATCAACCTTGGAAACTAGATTTAGATATATAATATTAGGCAACATAACCCTAAGATAGACTTTGAGGATAAATATGGAAGAACATACTTTAATTTTGGTAAGTTATAGATTATGTTCATTTTCCTAGAAATACATATATATGTATGAATATTACAAGTGTATGTGGTTCTAACACATATATACCTAAGGGTAATAACTCTGACAAGGTGTATCAGGCCTGACACAACATAACCTGGTACACAAAATGGGCCTTACTGCGCACCAGGTTTTTCACTCCTGGGGGATATGCGTAAGATAATTCACATTTACATTTCAAACCATCATTAATGATTTAAAAGTGAATATGTCCCCAAAGAAACCTTTTTTATAATAATGAGATTATCTATACATAAAATTTTCAATTTATGTTATGTTTTTACTAGATTGAAATTAGGAATTATGTTTCATAACCTAATATATTGTATGAAATTATTTAGAAATGAATCCTTATGGAAGGAATAGAAACCTGACCAATTCATTTAATGTGAAGAGTAAGGATGAAAACATTTTTTGAGAGTAATCCTATTTATCAAAGAGAACTTGTCTCCCAAACTTTCTTGATATGTAAGGAAATAATATCATATAATAACAAGGTAGAGAAATAATTTTCTAAGTATTATGACTTTGGAAGGAAGTATGAGAAGATAAGGATGGCAGCGAAATAGATGGATAAATGAAAGAATGGAAAGAAGGATTTTCCCACATGTAATAATTGTGGAAGGATACACCATGGTATATCATTAAGTGGAAACTTAGTTTACTTTGACTGTGGAGAAAAAGGCCACCACGCTCATGATTTAAAGGGAAGGAAAGAATTTTCCAATCTTTAATGCTTCGACTGTAAGGATATTGGGCACTATACAAGAGAATTCCCCAAGCGTCAAAGGAATATACCTCAAAATAAGATAATAGATCAAGGTAAAACTTATAATTTTTTCAAAGATGAAGAATAATGATTCCTGAATTAATGAATTATGTCATTTGAGAATTTTATCAATGATGTACTGGTTATATGAATTTTTGAAATAAATAAGGATTGTACTGCATTAATTTTTCTTTAAGGTTTTAGAAACATGAAAATTTTTATTATGGGTTTTAAGGCGATAAAATATTTGTAATGTTACAATAATAACTACATTATATTATTTATAAAATTTTATTTTAAGATTTATTTTAGATATTTAGAGACTTTTTAGAATATTAATTTGGATAGAAGTATTTTTGATGAGTCTCAAGGATGGAATAGAATTATTTAAACATTGGACACTATTTTTTGATGTTAAAAATTTCCTTTAATTTTGAGTATATTAAGGTTATTCATATAATATTATAATAATATAGTTTTATAAAAAGGATAACTTGCAGGTCAGGTGACAACCCATTGTATCTGGAAAGGCCACGAGACATGAACCCACAATTGAAGGTCGATAAGGGTGCATCATCTACCACTGCCATATGCGAATTCCTGGTTACTATAATGATGTTTTTTTATTTAAATGGTATAAAATATTAATTATAAGTACATTTTTGTAACCTAATATGATTAATATAAATTGAATATTTTTAAAGATTATTATTTTTTGAAATAAAGATAAGTTTCTGGAAGAAATTGATTAAAGGATAAAACTATACTTGTTTTGTAAGTATGTTTACTTATGTTATATTTATATGATGTAAATGAATTCATCAAATCTATGTATATTGAAACCCAAATTTTTATCCTAGTACCTTCTTTTCTGATTAATCAAATAGTCCCTTAGATCATCGCAAATTTATAGCGTTGTGATTGTTAACTTTCTCCTGATCACGATCTCTATCGATTTCCATTAGAACATGATGTTTAGATTTATCTTACATGTCCATATTTTCTTACATGAAACCCTAGTATGGGTTATCTCTGGTGACCTTCATAATTCTCCTTCTTTATCTTAAAGTGAAAGTTTTATTAACCCTTTTTCTGATGTAAGATTTCAATAAAAGTATTTTGAATAGTAAAAGCTTCGTTACTGAACCTGAATTTAAAAAATTATGATGAATCAATTTATTGAAGTAGGGGGAATGTAACACCCCAATATTTTTATGGTATGTATCTTTTTTTTAATTCAATTTCTTTGATATCTTACGTTGCACACAAAAACGAGCTTAAACGAACAACTAAATATTATTATTTAAATTTTACCATTATAACCTAGCTGTTAAATTAGAAGTTATGAATAATATCAAATTACTTATGAAATTATATGATTTATAAAAATATAATATGAATTCATTGATTACCAATTAATTAGAAATGAAAATATAAACCAATTGAATATAAAAGAAATATTTTTATTTTATGCTCCCAAAGTAATTTTATCTTAATAAATTAAATTAATTAAAATTAATAAATGATATTAATTAAATATATATTTTATATATTCAAAAAAATAGTTTTTATATTTATATGATATATTCTATAGGTATAAGATATAAAAAACCAAATTTTATACATAAAAATATACATATCTCTAATGGTAGTTTTACCACCTTTTAAGGGATAACCAATTTTAAATAAAACTTTTTTGAAAAATTTATATATTATATTTGAAAAAATTAATTTCTTATTTTAATGAATTATATAAAAATTTTATTTGGTTAAATTATTTCTAATCTCTTGATAAGTTTACTGTTTTGATGAATAGTGAAAATACTAAATTTTAATTGAATTTTTTCTTCAAAATAATTTATAATGTTAAATTATATTATTGATTGGTTTTAAAGTATAAACGGCTTATTTTTTTATTATTTAACCCAACTTAAGAAATTTTCATCAATTTTACATTGAATTTAGATATAAAAAGAGTTCAATCTTTCACATGTTTTAAACCTTAAACCTGTTTTCTCACCCCATCCATGAGATTAATTTTAAATTAATTTCCAAAATCAAGAAGTTTTTAATTTTTAAAAATTGAATACATATTTGTAATAAGTGTTTCTAAATTATTTAAATACGTTTATTTTATTTTTGGGCATATGAATTGTAAATTTATTTATATTTGTATTCCCACGATTCATAGTAATTTGGGTAATTAAGGGTAAAAAATTATATTATAACTATTAAAAACTTATCCTAACACTTATAATAATGTAATTAGATGAGTTTTTTTTTACTATAAGTATCATTTGGAATATATTATAACCTTTTGAATCTATATGGATGATAATATGACATTTATTATGTTTTATTCCAAGGAAAGTCAATTTTCTGACACTTTTATTTTTAACATGGGAAATGTTTTTAATATGGGGTAATATAAAATATATGTTCAACTATAAACCTTATTTAGGAAGATAAAATTTTTACTTACATTGTGGTAATTTATTTATAATTTTTAGGAAATAAATAATTAAATAAAATTTTGACACAATGATGATGCAGTAATTTCTTAATTAATGGAAGAATCAAATAAATGATATTAAAAATATTAAAATAAATAAAATTTGATAGATTTAAGGTCATCCAATAATTTTATTGATTAATTTGATATGTCATTAATGTTTTAGAAGTCATGGATCAAATTTATCTTGTTGTTTAGATTTTTTTAAAAGATAAAATAATGAATAATGTCAAAATTGACATTATTGATATTTGGAAATAAATAATATTTTATTAAATGATATAAAATAGGTAGAAATATAAAATTATTAACAATAATTGGGATAATTCTCAAAATTTAATCAATTACTCATTTTGTGGTTTTCTTCATTTTATAGTAATTTAATTAACCCTTAATGTGTAAAATATATGATATCTTGGTAAGAGTTAAAGGGGTTAAATAAGGGTTAAAACAAAAAGATAAAGATTAAAAAACTGTTACAAAATTTATTGTTTGAAACATATTATACCCTTATCACATTAATACTGAATTTTAGTTTTATAATGGACACTTTTCCATAAAAATAACTTACAAATTATTTAAATAAAACATAGTTACAAAATGTCACTCTATTTGTATTTAATGACTTTTATGTTTTCCCATAGGAAAAAAATCATGATATTAAAGATCCTAAATGTATATTTTTATATTAATGAAATTATTTTCATTATATAATTTTATTTTTTATTTTTATAAATTATATATTTACCTTAAATTCATTTTCCATGCTAAAACAGTATTAAATTAATTAAAAAAATAAATGATTTTAAAATTACTAATTTTGATATATTTGGGATTATTTAATATTTATAATGAATTTTAAACATCTAAAAGATATATTAGAGATTTTTTAAATCATTATATTTGAATTCCAATTTTTTCTAGATGCACTTGAAGTCAAATTAAAAGAATAGTATCAAATTTGATAATAATGAGACCTTATTGAATTAATATTTTATTAAATTATTTTAAAATCATATTAATGTTGAATAATAAAAAATGGAAAAAAATATGGTATAACATGTATTAAAATATTCATTTATAGGCCATTTTCAATTCTTTGTCTCTAGAATATATTTATTATATTTTAATATTTTGAATGTTTTCAATAGTGCCCCTCACATCAATTATAAAAGGGAACCTCCTCCCTCACTTCATCACAACACTTTGATCCTCTTATATCAATAAAAAAGTGACCATTTCTCCTCCCAACATCCTTATTGAAGTTCTGTAGATCTAGTTTTTAAAAAAAGACTACCCTTAGATCTCTTTAATAGAGATCTAAAGGGAGTCTACCTAAGAAGAGGTAAATGTTTTTACCGACTCATCCGAGTTCATTCCATCTTATACTTCCTCTATATATGTTGTTTCCATTCTAAATTAATAAATACAGTGTCATATATATTATGATATTTTATTATGATAATAAGACAAACATATTCCACCTTTTATACATCCTATGAAAAATAAAATCATTCTGAGTGCATACGTACAACTTATCATCTCCATGATGTGGTGTAATATGTTTTTCATCACCACTTTATTTGGATGGGTATAATGATGGATATAATTTATAAAAATAATAAATATTACATGATATTTATTCTTTATAATTAATATACCATCAAATTCATTACCATTTCAACATTAAGGGAATGATATTGTCGCTCGTGTGTATGTATGAACTAACATCACCACGACATGATGAGAATAATTTTCCATGATAAACATTCATAAATGATTATAATAAGGTATATAATGAGTTAATATAATATCTATGAACTTAATATAATTCAGGATATGAAATAAATATATCATATACATAAGAACCAGGACTTACACGATAAAACATGCATAGGTAAATCAAGTAGTTAACACTCTAAACAAGTGTAATAATAAAATATTATTAAAAAAACATAAGAAGGTCATATATTGTATAATAAATATGAATATTTTACTCGTGTAAATTAATAAAATTTTTTAAACCATTATATATATTGTTAAATCACATTAAACTAAAGGAATGTACAAGGTAAGGGTAAATTTCACAATCTCATTATTATTGGAGATTGTTAATATGAAAGTATCCACTTGGGAATATTTATCATCCAAGTCCATGTTTCTTAAAAAATCTAATATATTTTTACTATTATCCTACAGATGTTTAAATACATTTTACCCATGTTCTAATTTTTATATAACAGTTTGAAAGGAATCTTTTTTCATTTTCCAAATGGTGTACTTTTTGAATTTTTTGAAAAAAATACAGAATGAATGTTTATTTTTAACTTATACAGAATGAGTAAATTTAACCATTATCATGATGACTTGATATTTTGAATCCTCCTTTACATTTTGACAAAGTTCATTTTAAATAAAATATTTTCTTTTATAAATGTGTGAATTTTAATTAAATGATTTTCAAGAAAAAGGATATTTTTCTCATGATATTTCTAATGATTGTGTTAGAGTATTTTCATCCATGTAAGCATCATGTGTTTAATCTTATCTTTTATTAAGGTGGAAATATTATGATATAGTAAAACTTATTTTATTGAAGGGTTTATGATCAATTTTACTGTTGATGTTCTAGTTTGATACCATTCATTGTTTATTGTTAAAGTAGTCACATTTCATATGTTAGTTTTTCAATACAAATTTTTAGGCCATTTGTGTTTTTATATGAGGAATTAATTGGACTTAGTAAGTGATGGTAAGGTCCATATATATCCCCTTGATTCATTATTAGGTCTCATGAGACAAACTTGTTTGGGTATTGGCTTATGTCTTACCCATTTCCATATGGTGTCTTAGCTCAATCCTTAAAGGTGTGTTTAAGATTTCTGACATTATGCATTCCCTCATTATGAGATTAGTTATTGATATTCCATGTGATTATTCAACCAGTTGAAAATACATGGTTAAGTTTCATTCTCCTATGATTATTTATGTGGAATTGTTTTATCATTATTCATTCCTTCCATATTATGATCAGTTTATTGATTAAATAGCTTGGGTTTTAGTTAATAATATTTAAATAATCAGTTATGCCTTTTTATGATAGATTTAATTGTATGTATACCTTTACTATAAATATGAGGTCACTCCTTTATTATGTTTCATTTCCCCAGGTTATTAAGAAGAATCATTTGAATGAGTTTCAAGGATACTGAGTATTTACTTCTGTTACACTTTATTTTATTTTCTAAATGTATTACGGTTTTCATGTTTGTAATCTGTCTTTCTAAAACTACTAAACTGGTCAGTTCTTCAGGATTTTACTCCATGAAATCATGCCAATATAATAAAATAATGCACTAGATCTAGGATTCTCATGTCTGAGCGTTATAATATAGACATAATATGTATGCATTTGTCTTATGTAAAGACTACCATGGAGTACTTAATACATAAAAATGATATGTTCTTTTTTATAGAGGAGATAAAGAACTAGTTGTGAGGTGATAAATAGATTCTAGTTCCCAAATAGATTAGGATAATATGAAATTATAGTCAGGAAATGTGTTTAACCATAATAGAGGAGATGTGATACAGAAGAGTTTCAAGAAGATATTGGTCACCAATTCTACTATAGAGTATGACAATATAACATTTTTTATGTAGTTAAAGTAGTAATGTGGATATGAAAATCTGTATAGAAGTTTGACGTCTTACATAGTAGTAATGATTTTATAAAGCTATATTGTGTTAATAATAAAAAATTATTTCTAGCCGAGGAGGTATGGTCACATCACCAAATGAAGTATATATATTGGAAGTATCACCTCGGGATTGATTTCCTCAAAGTGGTTAGGTCTCATTAAATAGAGTATCCATAGAAGAAAACATGAAAGACCCATTGACTAAAGTATTATATTAGTATAGTCATAAATATCATGTGAGAGATCATAGACTGCCGAGAAATTACTTTTTTATTAGTATAAACCCCCTTTTAAGGGAAAAGGGGAAGCCCAACATGACATCAATGACATAAGGACCAACCATGACTCCATGGTCCATGAGTTTAAGGACAAAAACAACATATTCAAGACTACAAATAAAACCCCTACCCAGAATCAAAAAACATTAATATCAACTTCCAACTTTTCATCACTGCTCAGATAGTTGTCCCGTGTAGGAAGCACGATTCTGGCACTGATGAAAATTCCATACCCTCTCAAACATCCAAATTAGGACAGCAATGAATAAGAGAAAAATCATGCTCTGAACCTCATCTAGAGTATCTCCTTTCAAGTGAAATGGTTGAAAATTCCCTCAAACCACGAATCATATGGATTCAATTCCATCACCACCAAAAAATACAACATCACACAGTGAACCTTCAGAAACACCAAATCCCATTCAAGAAGCATTCACGAGTCCATTTCACCTCCATCAACGACCTTCCCAGATGAACCCCACCGCACTCCATGTGACACCCACTACCACAGCAGCTGAAGAAACATGGAAGTTGATCCAAGGGACGTGAAGCCGACCCATCATCATTTTTGACTGGATATCTCAACACCACACCGAGGGAAAGTCACTGATGTGGGGATCTGGGACACTCTAAAATAGAAATGACGCTCTAGGAATCGATCCACTCAGACCAAAACTACGGATGCACCCTCACCGGGTTCCTAAACAAGCCAACCATGGAAAATAGGTGAGGGAACCAACGGGGGAGGGGTAGGGATGTATCAGCGATGTCGAACTATAACAACCAACAGACAATTTCACAGCCAGCTGAACATTCCATGAACATAACCAAACCATAAAAACTTCATAAAACTCACAAAATATCTAAAAACTCAGACCTCCCCCCTCTGAGCCACTCCAGATCCATCCCCAAGCCACACCAGAAGCATGCAAGAGACGTCCCATGGACTCATGGGACTAAACTAAGAAGCTGGATCCTCCTGACCCATGCCGTCTCCAAAAGGGCCAAGCCACGTGATCCGAAACGAGAAGTTGGGGCCACAGCAAGCCACATCATCACCAAAAGGACCAAGCCACACCGAACTGAGACGAGAATTCGGTGCCCCCACCAAGCCACGTTGTTACATAGAATGACCAGAGACAGTACCGAACCACATTAGAGCCCACCACACCACATCGACGCCAAGCCACACCAACATATTCTCATGGTGTGGTAGAATATGTTGGGTGAATTATAGTTGATATGTAATTTATTGAATAATTCAAGAAATGATTTATCCCTTTTTAGTTAATGGAAGAAGATATATCAGACCCTTTAATTGAAATATAACCTTTTGATTAAATAGATGGACATGGTAGTTCATCAATATGTTCATTTTATAGATTCAAATAATAATAAATGTCATAAAACCTCCCCTTAAAGGTACCTTCTTGTGATACAAATGAAGGGAGATGGATAATGGCCCCAAGTCCCTTCTTCAGTCGGCCCCATGTTGGATACTAACACCGAGGCTATAAAAATCTCACTAATTTACAATATTACATTCAATAATGAATATAGGATTGGGAGATAGAATTAAATCCACCAAGAAACAATATCAAAAATATTTAAAATAGAAAAAAAAGTGACCCATCATTCATTAGTAATTTAAAAAAACAAGATAAAAGTATCAAAATAAATACAAAGAGATAAATCCTATAATAGTGACTATATAGTGGGTCCAATTCCCAAACTAGTAATGTCCATATCTGTCCCCAAAATCTTAATATTAACCAATAAAATTGTGTATATGTTTTGGGTGAAAAAAACATGTATACTCAGTAGGATGATACACATGTTCTGCCATGAAAATGTGAAAACAACATACTAATGCACCAGTGAAAAAACCGAATAACCAAAAAGAAACTACATACTTTATCTATCTATTCCCCCATTGAGTTTCCTCTCCCACACCTCAACCCCAATCTTTTTGTGCTCATATCCCATAAATTTTATCACATCTCATATCCATACATATTTGATTGGGGTTGGGATGCATAATTTCGTACCCTAACCTCATACAGGGCCTAACATCCCATGATGTCATCAATGTCATCATGCACACCTCTCATACAACTACCACATCTATCTCTGATGTGGGTCAGGATGTATCCCTACATACCCTAGCCCCCCACAGGGCCCAAATTTTCATGCAGTCATTAGTCAACACCTAAATGATAGCCTAATCATGAACTAGGGTAGTAGAGGGTCATGAATGTGAAGGATATCAACTTTGTTCCCTTCTACTACCATCCATGAACCCTAAAATATACCATACCCTCATCATCACAAGGAACCTGAAACACCAGTTGTAATCATCACTTCCATTAAAGGAAAAGTGTGGAAGAGGGTGTAATCAACCATCTATTCATCATAATAAATATATTAGAGAAAACACCACCATAACATTTTGGTTTCTATATATGGTACTCGACATGGGTGGGGTATTTATAAATATAATAGGAAAATACAAGCACACACACACACACACAGATATATATATATATATATATATCAGACATCACATAAGCTCAAACTAAAGGTTTCACATCAAAACTTCATCAATATAACCTTAACATCAACACCATACTCATTTTATCACATGTTTCCACCAATTAGATGAAACACATCCATAGAAAAATCACAAAAATCCCATAATTAAATTCCTTTAATTACAGGTTCACATGCTTTTCCAAATTTTTATATAAATATGCATAGTTTATAATTAAGAAATTATCAAACCAATATTCATAAATAATCTCCAATACTTCCATTAATAACCAACTCGCATCATTTCCATTTCATAATTAACAACCACATATTCCATTACTATTAGAATAGTACAACATGGAACCACTGAAAAACCATATTATTACTACATAAACCACATATCTACCACCAAACTTTCACTACCTATAACATATCCCACATCTGAACTAGTCACCACCATCATAGTATAAACCCTAAAAGTTCATAAAACCACATAAAAAATCAAAAACATATAAGAAAGAGACAAAAAATAATTTTCAAAAAATATATTTCATTATAATTCATTTACAAGGGGATTTCATATTAAATTGTATTCTTGTGCCAGGGTATTTTCACATAGTTTTAGATTTACATAGGAAAAAACTTCTTAGCCAAATATATTTATTAATACTTTTATGATTGGTGGGTTAAATAAAAAAAATGAGCAAGGGTTATCAATCAACAATAGATTTTCACAATTCAGTGTAGTCAAAACTTACACATAATAATTTATTGCAATCCTAGGTAACAATCTTCACTTAGAAATAATAAGAAAAATGGTAAAACATGTGAGTATAACTCATCCCATTTGATTCAATTTAATCCCATTAATTAACTTCATTAGTAAATCTATACTACCCACCCACTAGAAAAAGTGGTCTAATTACATAGATGCACAAAAGAGGAATGAATAAAGATCTCATATAAGTAAAAGTAGTTCTAAAACACACTATGCCAAAAAATATGGAAAAGAAGTTGATTTAACTGACCAGATATCATGAAGGTAAGGTAATGGTCAATCATACAAAAATTATAAGGAAATGAGGAATTATAAGGAAAAACAATGTCCCAACACAAATAAAAAATAGTGCTGTAGAAAACAGAGAGGGAACCAAGCTAGTGAACATGCCTGGAATCAATAACAAGAAGGTTCTGGGAGAAATCATACAACACTAAAGGTCTAATAATAAGTTTTTGTTTCATCTTTACTAAAAAAAGAAATAAAATAATCAACTATGTAAAATCTATTTATTTTAAGATGATAGACACGTTTTCCTAAATATTAACGTTTTCAAACTTCCTCTTTAATTTCCATTTAATTCGTTTTCATTTAAAACAACTAGAATGACCCATTTTTAAAAAAAAATAGGGTTTGAGGAATTAAATATCTAAATTTAATCCCCATAAAATAGATTTTTAAAAAATTTATTGAGATTTAAATTATTTATTTTATTTTTAAAAAATTTACATCATTATAGAAAATCTATAAATTTTTAAGAAACTAGAAATTTAAAAAATGTTGAAGTAACCTTGAATGGTTTGACCATGTGCACATTTAGACCATGATAAAGCTTCAATTGTGGGAAAATAACGGGAATGTTTAAGAAAATCATCTACCATGTGAACAGACCATTGACCATGTGAATGAATTATTTGACCCTAAAAACAATATATGATTTTGTGAAGGAAAGGTTCAAACATGAAAAAAATGTCCATAGGAACAAGGTGTTCAATTGTGTGAATAAACTATCGACCATGAGAGGGAATTGTTTTATATTACAATTTTATGGTTTAAAAATGAGGCAAAAATGTGACAGTGAGAATAAATGTTCTATCGTTTGAAAACACGTGGAAATTTGAAGGAGGATGAAGACTCCAAACACCCCATTAACTCTGAGACTTGAAAAATCACAAAGGAAAGATATTTGGAAGTATATGTATTACATCATATGCCTCTTAAACAATTTTCATCCTTTATAATTAAATAAAATCCTATAATAAATTGGAAAGGAGGTGTAAACAATCACAAGTGAGATACCTCTTAAGGATCTCACTATAATAAGAACACATTTACACATGGGAGAAACAAAACACATAACTAATATATATAATCAACCAAGGGAGATATTTAATCTCATATAAAGAATAATTTTCAACACAACATCTCAAAAAATGTGAAGAATATATGTATTAAAACAAGTCGATGTATTGGGAACACATCCTTTACTCCAACTCCCAAGTACTCTCCTCCACTACACTATGACTCCACAACATAAAAACTATGGAGATAAATATCCTACACATCACCTTATCCTAATGCTCATGGATCCAAATAGGCCTCTCTAAAAATGTCACATATTTCTTGATTTCGAACTCTCCTAAATAAATGATAAGATATTAATCATTAAGATAGTAACAAAGTTAGAACATGTAGAAAAAACATGTAATATTTCAAGCCATCATGGGAGAACCAACAGACAAGACACCCCACTAACGTGCTCAAACACCTCAAATGGTCCAAAAAACATGGGAGAAATATTACTCTCTTTTTCAAATCTATGATACTCGAAGGAGTGGAAAACTTCAAGATCAAATGGTCTCTAAAATTGAACTCTAGGGGATTCTACCTACGGTCTACATAGGCCTTATAATGGCCTCTAACTACCTTCATAAACTCTTAAACCACCTATATATTCTTTTTTATGATGTACATCACATCAGGACCAAGGACTATTGACTGTCCAACCCAAGTCAGCATAACAGAGAATCAAACTAATTTTCATACAACACTTCAAATGTGGCCATGCTGATAGATGAGTGATAGTTTTTATATGTAATCTTAACCAATGGTAGGTGTTTCACCAATGGTCCACTAATGTCTATGATGTAATAATAAGAATACCCTATATCATTTGGATGGTCCACTCTATTTTCCAATATGTATGATTGTGAAAAGAAGTGCTAAGGTGCATCAAGGAGCAAAAAACTTGTTGTAATCCCCTCCAAAATCATGAGGTAAAATAAGGATTCCAATAAAAATGATGGTTCTAAGTACCCCATGAAGTTGCAAAACATAATCCATGTATTGGATCTATAAAAAATCTACACCACTTGATTCATAAATTTCCCAAAAAAATGTGCTCACTTTGTCATTAAATCCATAATAAATGATATATAATCACATTTACCCTGATCCCAGGGTAATTTGAAGAAACATTCATTGATATATCATCCCACTTCCACTCGAGGAAATCCAAAGGCTATAACAAACCATCTAGGACATGATGTTCTACCTTTACCTACGGGAAAACATAAAATCATTCCACAAAATCTTCCACTTATCAATTTATCCCAAACCACTTAAGCTACCACTTAAATTCATAGTAAATCATTGATACACTCGGATGCACCACTAATGGTGATAAATGAAGCTTATGAAGAACTTCCTCTTGTATGTCCAATGGAAAAAATAACCTTATCTAAATAAATATTTGATTCTCCCCATCAAGAGTTCACCCCTTTGAAGAATCAACATGAATTAAACAACCTCATATCACTTTATCCTTTGAGTCTCCCCACTGAGGCTCCTACACCATCCACATAAGGGATGATTCCACCAACATCTTATGGAGGAAGTCTCTTCCACTAAATTCATTTACATTGATATTAATCACTACAACCTCTTATATCCCTTTCCAAGAATCCTTATACTCCTAAAAAATATCTCCCTGTGACTTTTAACTTAGAACTCTAGAGAACAAACTTCCCTTTTATTGGTTTATGAGATCTCAAAATCAAAATACTATAGAAACTCATTAACCTAAAATAACATAGGTATGAATCCCCATGAGGTATGTCATACCTCAGACTCCTTTGGTATAAAAATACCACAATACACTCACTAATGAGGTAATGTTTCCACAGATTTAAGAAAATACCACTAATTCCAAATATAGGTCATGAGTGGTATAGTTATTATCATGAGGATGAAACTTCCAAGATCAATAAGATATCACTATACATTATTATATCAATAATTATGTCAACCCTAGATGGGATGAATCATAAAATACCTCAAACATCACCCTTCCCTTTGGAAACTGAAGCATAGGGGAACTGATAATCATTTTTTTTGGCACTTGAAATCTTCCCAACACTAATCAGTCTAGAAGAAAGAATAAAATTTCTAGGTCAAATATTTCTATACAGTTGAAATCCAAGAGAAGTTAGATAAAAACAACTAGTAATATTTATTAAGGCCAAGGAAAATTTAAATCATTGTCATGTTCATTGGTGCTACCCAGGAAAAAATTTCCTTGATCATTAATAGTTCAATGTCCACACCATGATGAGACACCACATGTCCAAGGAAATGCCCCTCATCTATCCAAAACATTCACTTGGATAACTTTCCATATAATTGATGAAGTCAAATAAATTTCAAGATAATTCTGAGATTCTCAACAAGATCCTCCTTTTACGTTGAGTATATAAGTATTTAGTCAATGAGCATTACTACAAACTAGTTTAGGAACTCTTGGTATATGGATTTCAAGAGCACCACGAACACAACAGTTGTGTTCGTTAAACTGAACAACATGACCACAAACTCAAAGTTATTGTATCTGTATGAGAAAGAAGTTTTAGGGATGAATTACTCATTCACCATCATTTTGTGTTACCTAGACTTTTGATCAAGATTTGAAAACCAACTGCCCCTTCATATTTTTAAACAGATCGTTTATTCTCAAAACAGGGTAATTATTCTTGATCATCACCTAATTCAACTTCTAGTAGTCTATAAATAGTCTTATATTATCTTTAGCCTTCTTGGAAAACAACAATAGAGAACCCTAAAGATATAAATTGGGTCAGATAAATCCCTTCTACTATAAATCATTAATTTTAAGTCCTTACACTTGTATATATGTGGATTCCATATGATATAGATCCATTCAAATCATAGAGTAACTGAGTTGTAACTTTATCCAAAACCAGATATTTCATTGAGGGGGTAGTGTCATAAAACATTCTTGTAATACATCAAGAAAATCCTTAAAAACTCTGGCGATCTCAACTACTTAGGCCTCCACTAAAAACTCTACTAACTGAGATCAAAGAGGATCTACATGCGTTTTACTCATCGAATAGCCCCATTCCCAAGTGAACTCTACTCGCTATCCCTCTACATCAGAAAAAAAGATTATACTCTAAAAACAGTCAATAATTGAACACATGTAATACAACCAATTCATTCCAAGTATGACATTTTATGGTTGTAGTTGTATCAAGAAGAAACTCTCCCACCGACTAGTGTTTCCCCATCATTAGTCTACATCTCAAGAACACATTAAACAAGGAATCCTAACCTACAACTAGAATGTATAACACCAGGAGAAGGGGAATTCTATCAACCTCCAGTCCTAATGTGAAGACTAGATTTTGTGAAACAAAGGAGTGTGAAGCTGTAGAATTAAATAAAGAAAAATAACTAAGGTTGG
Organism: Viscum album; assembly: GCA_963277665.1. Taxonomy (NCBI): domain Eukaryota; kingdom Viridiplantae; phylum Streptophyta; class Magnoliopsida; order Santalales; family Viscaceae; genus Viscum; species Viscum album. The sequence continues at coordinate 20,947,711 of OY728125.1, forward strand.
TGATAAGCTTATTATACCTTGAACAACCTCTAATACCTCTAAAATTGGTACCTTCATTGCATAAACCTACCCACATCCAACCCCTCTTTATCACTACTAAAATCTTCTATGGTTACACTATAACATATATCCTTAACGATGAGGGCCACAGTAAGGTAAACCCCAACTAGCTTCATCTCATCTTGGACGTTGAACAAACATTGGAATCCTATGATGATACTGTGGATGGGTCTAAAAACTCAAACCAAACATTCATCCTTAAGAATTTGATCATTTATCCTAACATTGACTATAACCTCTATAATAATAGTATGTTAATAAGAATCCCTCAGAATACGCACCGGAACCACAAGCCTCAGAAATGTGAAAAGTATACTGCTATGATTGAATCCCAACTAATTAGAACCTCAACTATCCTGATATTATTGATCCTCCACACAATGTACTATTCTTAAAGAATCTCCACTAACCTCCCACTAGTGGAACTCCTTGATATGAGTTCATCCACTCAATTCATTCCACATTTATTAATGTTGACTTATTTATGGGATGTGTAAATGCATTGACTGTATGTCTAATCATTGGATGGAATTCCTCATCATAATAACACACTCTAGACTGATCATATGGACAGAGATTAGGATAAAATTAAAGATATCCTTAAACCTAATCCTTAGATATTACATTCTCATAATTACTTGCTAAAGAGATATAAAATCTTGCCTCGTCGCTACCTTCATCATCGATGACAAGAACTCTAAAAACAATCCTTCTAAAAATTGGTCCTAGAAAAATACTCTTCCTTCTACTCTCAAAGGTACAGTGTCCACCACTAGCGCACCACTCCACACATATGATTGACTACCAATAGAACCCAATACTTAGTACTGAACTAGATCTGACCAAATGAAATCTTCAACTCCTCCAGCCAACCCTTCTTCTCTAGATCAGAGGCACTCGCCTCGTACTTTTCCAGACTCTAATGCTGGAGAGCACATAATTCCCTCTACCACATCCCATCTTAGTTTTTTAGATAGATCCTCTGATTATTGACTAGGTCATATTGTTGAATCTACATATACTAAAATGATCTTAGATGAAAATTATGATCCAAATTTGGAAAACCAATAGGGAAATAATAATAAGCCATGCAATATGGAATTTATTTAGGTTGATTAATCAATTTCATTTAAATTCCAAAAAACACCTCATTCAATCAAAAATACAAACAAATATGATGTATGTACCTCCCATAGGTATCCACCCCATTATAAATAAAATCATTCCTAGGATATTAAAAAATTTTAAAGTCCTTGTGTCGAATTATAGGGGGCCATAAACTCATGTTTCATAGACAATATCTTTTGCTATATCACAAACTAATTCTAACTAATATTGTTTCACTATCATGACCAAGAAAAAATCACATGTTCTTAACTCCAAAATCCATTTTATATCTCATCCAAAATAATTGATACCACTTGGTCATGACCCTCTCCCCCAAAGATACATGGAGATAGATGTTTAACCCTTGTGTCCGGTCTTCAGTAGGCCCCAGGTTCGTGACTAGTAGTGGGGGTATAAAAATATCACATATTAAAGGAATTACCCTCAATAATGAATAAGTGGTCGGGATATATAATGATAAACCACCAATAAAATCCATTATAAATATATAAAATAGAACCTAAACCATCCCATATTGCAATAAATAATGTCAATGTTTAAAAATAAAAGACTCTAAATAAATAATAATTGATATATCTAATGGAATTTACTCAACTGTAGCTCCAATATCCAAGATATTAATATTTGGATTTTTCTCAAAAAAACATCTAAAAATCTAAAAAATGGTTTTATGTGTAGGTTAAGAATAATAGGTATATTCAATAGGATCATACCCATGATCTCAAGTGAAAATGTGAAAAAGAACATACTAATGCAAAAGTAAACAAAAAACAGAACCAACAAGAACCTTGAAAATTCATATATATGCATCCCAACCTCAACATGGATCACTCACAAAATAAAATAAGCAAGTGGTAAGATAATAATAGGAGAACATATATAGGTTCTCTTCATCAACTTACCAACTGATTTTTAAATTTGAAATACCAAAGGAAAACATCTTATTCTCTTATCCCTTTGATGTCATTGAATAATATATCTATCCATCTCAGATGTGGTTTTAAACATATCCCTACCAAACCCAGCCTCTTGTAGATCCCTTAATCTTATTATGGAATCAATTTTATCATGCACCCCTCTCATTCTAGTCCTGTATCTATCTCTGGTGTGGATTAGGATTCACCCCCACCTACCCTAGCCTATTTCAGGGCCTAACATATCATACTAGAATCTGTCAACATCATCATAAAAAATTTATTAAAAACTATGTTAGTAAGGTATTATGAACTTAAAGGATATCAACCTTGTTCCCTCCTCCTACTATGCATTTCCCCCTCATATTATAACCACCACATTACAAGTCATCTCTAATAACAATATTCATCATCACTAATACTGAAGGAAGAGTGGGGAAGAGGAGTTGACTAGTCATCCTTCCCTCACTGTCTATATGTTAAAAAACACCCCCTCAACCCCTAGAACAACAGGGTGTCTATTCATTTTACTCAGCATGGGTGGGGTTCATACAAAAGTAAGAGGAAAATTTAATAACACACACAAACATAATAGAAAACGCACATGACCATCCTAAAGGTTTCACATCCAAACATAATCACCCTGACCTTAACATCAACATGAAATTGATGATACCCAACCACTAAACAACCCTGCATATACCATGATTCATTTTATTTAATTACATATTCACCCACCTTTTCATATACTTTTATTAATATCCATACTTCAAAATCAATCAGTTATTAAACTCATTAACACATTTAATAACCAATACTTATATTAAAAACAAACTCATATTTTTACTCATTCATCAACACAAACATATTATTCCATTGATTTCAGGATTCTACAGTAAGGAACAAGAAAATAGTCATATAACTACCACATAAACCATATATCTACAAACAAACTTCCACTAATAGCAATACATCATTCATCTAAACCAATCACAAAAATAATTGTATGAAACCCAAAAAGACACAATTCCACAAGGATAACACAAAAATACTATAAATACACAGTAATAAATTTCTAGACCATATATTTTTACAAAAATTAATTTGTAGGGGGTTTTCACCTTAAATAGTCATCATATGCAATGATATTTTCTCATAGTTCCTGATTTACATGGTAAACCAATTCTTAGATGGATATAAATATTAATAATTTTATGAGAAGTATATTAAATAAAAAAATAGATCAAGGGTTATCAGTCCACAATAGGTGTTTATAATTCATAGTAGTAACTACTTGTACAAAATAATAGCTTGCATCCCCAAATAACAATAATCAAATAGATATAATAGAAAATTGTCCCCCTTATCCTTCAATTCAATTTAATATAGATCGTTATCTTCATTAGATAATCTATACTACCCACTCATTGGAAAATAAAATAATATTAATTATACAAATGTACGAAATAAGAGATAATAATGATACCCTTATAGGAAAAGAAGTTCCAAAAACACTTTATAGAAAATAGGGGAAAACAAGTTGGTGTCTCTACCTAGTTATTACATGGGTAAGGTCTTAATCAATCATAAAACACTTTCAGATAAATAGTAAATATAAAGGAGAAACAAGGTCCTACTTCAAATTAATCATAGTGCTCAAGAAAATAGAGAGGGAACTAAGTTGTTTAACATGCCTGGAAGAACAAAAAAGAAGTATTAGGGTGAAATAATCCCACTATAATGATTCAATAATAATGTTATAGTTTATCTGAACTCAAAAAAAATATGAAAATACTAAAATGGAAAAAATATATTTCTTATAAGATGCTAGATATGGTTTCACAAAGATTAACATGGTCAAATTTCCTCTTTAATGGTTATTCGGTTTGGTTTCATTTCAAAGACATAGAGTGATGTAATTTTTTAAACCATGGTATCTTAGGAATTAAATTTCAATATTTAATTCCAACAAAATAATTTTTTAAAAAATTTATTGAGCTTTAAATTTCTTATTTTGTGTAGGAAAAAATTTTCATGAAATTCTATAAAATTTATACATTTAGAGGAATAAGAAATTTTGTAAACTATTGGAGTGACTGTGATGGGTTTGACCATGAGAACAGTTTGATCATGATAGGGGTTTGACTATGAGAATAATCCATCAACTATGAAAACAAACCACTGATCATGTGAAGGAGTTACTTAAACATGAGATAAAATTGTGACCGCGTGACATAAAGGTTCAATCGTGGAAAAAAATTGTTTAACTATACAAACAAACTATCAACTTTGAGAAGGAATTATTTGACCATGTGAAGGAATGGTTTGAACATGAGACCCAAATTTGATCGTGAGAGTAAATGTTTGATCATGAAAAATCATTGAAATTTCAGGGGGATGAAGTCCCCGGACACACCCTTACCTCCAAGCCTTGAGAAATCATAATGGAAAGGTCTTAGAAACCATGGGGAATTAAAATAAATCAATAATATAGGTTTATTACCTAACTATAAAACCCACATGATGAGATATTGAGACAAATGGATTATATTAAATAGAAAGTGTTCATAAAAGGTTGTTTTCTTTGCTACATTAACTAATTTTTCTAGGGATTTATTAATGTGTTGATAAACACTAATCTTGTACTTAATGAAAGTTCATCTAATTCCACATAGAAAGAGTCCTATAAGGTCACACACTAATTGTATCCCGAATCATAGATTAATTATATTTTAATTTACTATTATGAATAAATATTATTCTCAACATGTTGAATAATAATTTTTCAAGTTATGTTGATCACATAAATTCAATAACAGGATATTTGAGTTTAGAACATGTGAGTTTAATAGTAAATAAATATATATTCACAAGTTTATTGGATATGATATTTTTTAAATGCTTATATATTATTTATAGGGAAATGAATAAATATAATTTTTTCACTATGTTAGTGAATATATTAATATAAATATTCATTTAGTAACATGAATATTAAAATAAATATGTATTCACATGTTTAGTAAGTAAAAATATTTATTTATTTATTAAATGAGTAATATTTATTTAATTAATTAAATATTTATTGTTTAATATTAAATAAATTTTAAATATGATTGAAAATCCATGTTAAGGGCTCGAAAGAAATTAAATATTTTATTTATTACCATTTAAATAAATATTTATTTATTTATTTATTTAAAAAATTATATTTAAATATGCATGTGTCAAGTGATATAAAAATATAATACCATTATTATATATGGGGAATATATTAGAGATAATATTCGATGAAGGGATTTAGAAAAATAATTGAATATTTATCCATAACTATATAATTCATTTTATATAATTTATATAGTTAAAAAGAGAGGTTGTTCACAATGTATTATCTCAAGAGAATTCTCTCAAGCCTGAGGGAAATTATCTTAATACCAATAGAATAAATCCTCATCCACTCTCTTAATAATGATAGAATAATTTATAATCTTTGTTGTGATAAAAAATAAATGACACAAGGCACTTGGTTCCTCTATTCTAACACCAATAATTCCAATATAAAAGATTAATTATTTTTAGAGCACATGTGGTTATCTTTAGATGGATTATAGTTTGGTTTCTTTACTACAACAATGATATGATATAAGAAACAACTAGCTTGATCAATTAAAAGAATAATTATTTTGTATGTGTAATTATTAATTTAAATTAACTATAACTTAAATTTTAAAAATCATCTCTTTGAAGATTCAAGGGTTTAATTTTTCAGATTATTCATATTTTATCCATTGAAACCAATGAAAAATGTTTTTTTGAATCACCCTATCTACTTCAGTTATTCCCCATTATCTTCAGGAAATATCTCATGTAGTAATTTAATCTACCTCTTTATTGAATATTACATAATAGCTTGTTTATAACTCTTCCAAATAGTTGCTCCATCATTATGGAAAGACATGAAAAAATATTTCTATCTCATATCGTATTTATCATATTCTAAGCTTAATTAGTGTAAGCATTTACAATGATCTCACCATCTCTTGTAAATACTAATAATATATTATTACATCTTCTAATGTACTTGAGGATGTTCTTTAAATCAATACAGACACTCTCACCATGATTGGATTGGTATCCACTTGTTATGTTCAAATCATATATAACATTAGGTAATGCACATAACATGTCATACAATATAGATCCTATGTAAGACACATAATAAATCTTATCAATCATCTTTAATTCATTATATGGATCTTTAATATTTCTATGATTCATGTAATTAAACATTAATAAAGACCTATTCCTCTATAACAAACCACATTAGTACTTTATCAATATATGTTGAATCATTCTGAGAAACATCTTTGATATATGTCTATAGATATTCATACACCAAATTTAGGTTGTTTCATCTATTTATTTCATTGAGAACAATTTTCCGAACCACACCTCTATATAATGAAAAGTTAGGAAATCTTTTCTGATAAAGAGTTTTCCATCCACATAAAATATAATATACCAAAACAATCCAACTAAAATTCTTGTATATACAAGAATCATCTATATTATTTATTAAACTAAACCCTTTTTTAACACCATCAAATAAGATGTTCAAACTCCAAGAAGCATTTTTCAGTCCATAAATGGACCATTGAAACTTTTAAACCTTAGAATGTGAATTTGGAACTTTAAAACCTTTCAGTTTTATCATATACAATTATTAAACTAAATTCCCATAAAGGAAATAGGTTTTTACAAACATTATATGTATCTCATAATCATAATGAATTTTTAAGTCTTGAAATATCCAAATAGAGTTTTTCATTACAATTAGTGAAAATATTTATATATAGTCAATACCATTAATTTTCTCATAAACCATTTCCACTAAAAAATATTTATAGGTAGACACTATACTATTTATGTAAATTTTCTTATAGAAAACCACTTATTCCCTATGGGTCTCACCACTTCAGGTGTATCCACCATATTATAATCTTTGTTAGTGTACATGGATTATATCTTACATTTCATTTAATTTAACCATTTCTTATAATTGAAACTCTCAATAGCCTATCTATAGGTATTAGGTTCCTCATTTATGAATTTTACTTCTTCATCATCTACCATAAGAAATATATATCACTTAGAATCATAATAAATGCTACTAGACCTTTAAGGTTCTTATATCACCTAATTTCATTCTTCTTCTACAACTCTGTGTAAATGGAAAAACTTATATATTAGGAACACTTCTAGTTTATTAGTATTAGACCTATATAAGTTTAAATTTCATCCCACTGACTCCTTAATTTATGTGTTTCCTCTCAAGTAAACCCCTATATAAAGTCATAAACACATTATATTTTGTAGTATTATAGAAATAATATCTTTGAGTTTCCTTCGGAAGGCTAATAAATAAGCATTTATTTGATACAAGTCCAGGTCTATCTGAATCAAAACATCATGTTTATGTCTCATAACCCCAAAAACTTATAAAAGTCACATTGGGACATTTCTTTGTCTATATATCATATTGGATTATTCGGTTAAGTAGGAATGTAATAGTTTCAAATGAATATACCCATAATGATATAAGGAGGTTAATGTAAATAATCATTGATCAAATCATGACCAACATGGTATTATTCCTCCTCTCAAACACAGCAATCCATTATGGAATCCTAAGAGGATTTATTTGTAAAATAATTCCAAAATATCTCAGATGATTAGTAAATTCTTGGAATAAGTATCCACCACCTTGATCCAATCAAAGAATCTTAATACATCTACCCAATTTATTTTTTACTTAATTATAAAACTCCTTAAACATTTAAAATTTTTAAGCATTTTTCTCATAAGAATCACATAACTATATTGAGTCAATTTATAAGTAAAGTTCAGACAAAACCTAAACCCACTGCTATATTGAGTAAAAATTAGTCTATATATATCATTATGTATAAGATCCAGTAATCCATTTTCCTTTCATCTTTCCCACTAAAGGTACTTTGGTAATTGTTTTTAATAATCAATATTTTCATATTTCAATATTTTTATAATTTAATGATTCCAACAATTCATCTCTATAGATTATTTGAATTTGTTTCTCTTTTATATGTCTAAGGAATTAATGAAAAAGGTATATGGGTTTATAATCAACCATAACCTTTGTATTAAAAATATTATAGATTATATTATCTAAAACCAAAATATATAAACCATTAAATATATTCAAAATTCCATAAAAACATTCATTCATATATATATTAAAACTCTTCTTAATAATGAATGAAAAATATCATAATGTCTAAAAGATATAGATATAAAATTTATGTTGATGAAAGGCACATAATAACAATTTTTGGATTCCAAAACTATTTCAATTTTAAAACATAGATCATAAGTGTTAACCTATAATACAACAACTCTTTCCCTATTTCCAAAACACCTTTATACTTCACCTTTAATTAAATGTATCCTATTTCCGAGTCTCTGATAATCATCACAAATGTGTGATTCCCAACCGGTATCCAATACCCATGATTCATAATTAAGATGATTTATTTCTATAACATTCACATATATATTTTAAAAATTATTCTCATTGGGAACACTTATCAACATTGGATACTAATCTAGAATTACTTTATATGTAATACTTATAACATACATCAAAATAATAATCATGATGCATGCTATAATCTATAACAAAGACATATTTATGGGTGGGAATATTTTTTTATCATTTCATTAAAGACATTTAATAAATTTAACCCCACTAAAATGATGAACCCATACATCATTAACTTTAGTGTGTCAATATCTGTATTTCATTTGGTTTTGAGTCCACTTTAGTGTTTTTTTAAAAACATATATATTTAGGTTGGTTATTATGCCAATCATATCACATATGACTCTTTAATTGCTTTGTGGGAAAACCTTTTCAAATATTAATGATATGGATCAACTCAAATATATTACTTTGGTGTCATATATCCTTGGATTTTCATCTAATAGTCCCTTAAATCCCATAGTGGTTAGGGATACCTAACCCTTATGTCTAGCCATTTCCATCATTCGCTACATGAGATAATCCATGGGTACCTAGCTTTAGCATTAAAATACCCATTTTATTATCGGGGTCTTGACATGTGTTTTTATTTGAAAGGGATATCACACTCAATATTTAAGGGGTTTTCTTTTAAAGCCTCTCAATTTTAAAATAAATCACATGAATATTAAATCCATCTCTATTACATCACATTAAATCTTTATATCTCGTGTTTTATTCCTTTATGTATACATTCCTCTAATTATTTAGTTTTTAAATACCTATCCCATACAAAAATTAATACGTTAAAACCATAAAAACATGTAACTCATTACACAATTAATTGTTTGTGTTTTTTACCCAAATATTGTATCCAAACATATTTTCACATATCCAAATGAATCCCATGAATGAGGTATATGAAAATATTTCATGTAAAGGTTTCAAATTATATGAAATCCAAAATAACCATAGGATTAAATTTATAGTGATAAATAGTAAAACCACACATTTATAGATAAGGAATATACCTTTAGGTTAATGAGAAGTCAAACCCAAATTCCCTCAACACAAGTATTCTTTACTCAAGGGAAAATTTAATTCCATCATAACTATGATACCTTATTCAACCTCTAAATTCCACCTAATAAATCTTTAAGAAATTGAAGTCAAGCTAGAGGAAAAATAAATTTTATGTTGTCATACCTAGCCTATAATTCATAGGATGCAAATTTTATAAGAAGTAATTTATTACTTAAATTTAAGAATACATAATATTCATGTCATATAAATATTTTAAATGCATGAATTTTAAAAATAATAAATAAATAAATAAATTTTTTTATTTATTTTCAAAAAATGGGATATTGATATGAATATTTCATATTTTATTTATTTATAAAAATATTCTATTTATAATGCATAACACATAAGTTTTATAAACAATTTATAAAATATAATGTTTTCTCTATAAAATTATGTTTTCCCCAATTTTAGCATATATCATATTTTATGATAAATAGTTAGAATATTTATCATAAATAGTGACCATATCATAAAAAAAATCACTATCATGGGATTCCAATCATACTCTATGATATATGTTATGGTATATCATGGATCATTGCATAAACTATATCATAATTAGTTATATCACCCATATTGACATTATCATGAAATGTTCTAGATGGAAATACCCAGATTATCCATTATAGACTATGATAACACTTAGTGAAGCTTATAACATAGTTAGAATCATGAGATTCAATGAATCCAATACTGTGATTTAACTAGTCATACCCAATGACCGCACAAAACACTAAATCAAATATCATAATATTTTATTTTGTAAATATCAGCTGAGAAATTAAATGAACAAACTTTAGCCACAAATATCAAATTAATGATATCTCAATCACTTCATTATGATAAACATGTTCTTCATACAATCAAAATGATAATATGTTGATTCAAGGATGATGGTGGATCTGATGCCACAAGAGTTGAGATAAAATCTCAAATATGAACATGTAAAACATGATATCCATATTAGTCTATCAAATATAATTCCTTAACTCTTTATTCTATGAAAATAATTACATAAAAAATAATGATCCCCATAAGAGATTCATAATTCATCATCATTCATGTGTGGTAGTTCCCCAAAACTAGTTAACTCTTTATCTATTTCTCTAATACCTCTAATGGGTTTTATAGGATCATCACATGTCCAATATAGTAGATGAAACACAACACACATCCAGATCTATAATTATCAAATAAATATTTAAATTAATAATATAAAACTAACACTCATGTATCATGTTCATTAAGCCCCATATTGATGAATTCTATGTATTGGACATCCCTTAGTGATTGTTTAATGACTCCACCTCCATAAGTCATAAACCAATTACTAGAATCCCCATAAATTATGAGAGTACCCCTTGGACTCAATAGGTGTTGTGTGACCTTCTAATTGAAGATAAATAGAGAACAAGGATGGAATATAGCTTCATGTTTTCTAGATAGGATCACTACACTCAGTTAATAAGAGGATATAATCCGTATATAGGCTCCCTTCATTTAATAAAGGATATCAAGCATTAGCTTACAATGTTTAGAAACAATTACACATTACCATAACGTATTCTCATTATAATAACTCAAGATAAACATATATATATTTTATATTATTTCCATAATCTAAAAAATACATCTCACAAATATTTTCACAACCCAAGGACCTAAAGGTTTAGTGTCTTGTTGAAAATTTACATAAATATCATATTTTACAAAACGTGTGAAACTTTCTCCAAAATTGAACAATATTAAATACCTTCTCTCCTTCTCATATGTTACACTCAACTTCATAACATTGGGGATGGAAACATAATAAATGGGTGATCTCAAATGCTCGATAAGGGAAAATATAAGCTATAACATTCAATTTTCAAAAGTGATCATAAGATGACCATAAGGGTATAATCAAGATGTGTAAGAAAATAATATCCAATAAAGCATAGGATATAAATAATGAGTCATGAAATATGTCTTGTCATAATATAAGGCATGAATCAAAAGTGTTTTTAAAAATTAGAGAATAAACATCATCCATGAGATCATAACATTGGAATAATAATTTTTATAAGATTGAGTCATAAAAATAGACATAATTAAATATATCATTTTTAACATAACTTAAACAAAATTAGGTAAATTCATAAACTTCTTAGAATATATTAACTAAAATTATACTCATGCACAACCTTGTGATCATATCTTAACCACAATTATATACATAGGAAATCTTATGATCTTATCTAAACCATAATTATACCGACAAACAACCTTGTGAGAATATCTAAAATGTAATTATAGACATACATAACCTTGTGAGCATAACTAAAAAACAATTATAATCACACATAAAATCATTATCTCATGAGATATAAAACCTTAACCAATGCATTAAAGGGTGATATTACCCCACTCATCATCATCCATACATGAGAATAAAATAATACATGAGAATAAAATGCTTTTCATAACATTTATAAAAAGTATCACCTAAAAAACATGATCATTTGATAAAAAAACATTATCAACCAAAAAGAGTATTTAAAAAGAGTGCACATAGGCTGATTTAAAAGCTATTACTTCATTGTTGAGGAATACATTGAAAAATGGATGATAAATCAGTAAAAGAATTTTTATTAACTTTTTTCCTAAATATCGCCTTCAAAAATGTGATTTTCAACACACCTTCCAAAAACCTTTTTTAAATATAAAACAGAAAACTTATTCAAACATTACATAAAAATAAATTATAATAAGGATACCGTTATAAGAAATAAAACATACTTCAAAAGTAGAAGTAGAAGGGAATAATACAATATCAATGTAAGGAAAATCATTTTAAATATTTTAAAACTCATTTCTTGAAAACCCACAACATTAAAAGAATAAAAAACATTGTATTAAAATGAATAAAGGGGAATGTAATGGTAATTGGAGATAAATAATTTTGATTTTACAATAGTTAAATGATAACATTAGAGGGAAGTATGGATATGGATAAATAATCCATTAAAAGAGGTAGAAATTATTTGGAACAAAATTACTTTTTTTGTGAAACAATAGATTTATAAAGGAAGAATAATTTGGTGTGAAAAATTATTTCCATAGAAAACAAGATAGAAATACAGTATAAAATCATCATGGGGCATAATAATTCAATATTAAAAGATAAAAATTAAAGTGTATTGATTAGTCCAGGAGGATAAACATGTGTTAGATTATCTTATTTCTCTATATTTTAGTGACGATGGATCCTATTGATTTTTTAATTTTTATTTTGGATCAGTTATTTTTGTTGTTTTTTGTTATTTTATATTAATTATGGAAGTCCTGATGTAGTCTCGATGGTTTATGATTTATGTTGTAAAAGGTATTATCAATGTGTTTGTATTGTCCCTAATGGATTTCAGCAGTGTCATTCAGGTTCCATGAGTCCTAGAAGGTAGGTATAAAGTTCATGAGAAGACATAGAACTCTTTCGGGGCCTTCATATTTTGAAATATACTCTAAATCCTAATCCAATACTCCTATATCAGTTGGTCTAGTATAGTGGACTTCAATTAGGTTTTGGGATATGTTGTTTGAGCAGCCAATAGTTTCTAGGAGGTGTGATTGACATAGTATTCTCCCCCCTTTGGGTCCTTTTTAGTTATTATTATTATAGTTTAATTGATGAAGATGGTTTGTTAAAAATTGTTTGTAGTGGCTCAATATAATTGATATTTTATTGGGGAAGATTTTTCATTTTTATGATCTGATAGATTTTGAGGAGTATTCAATGGGTTTCTGCAATTTCATCGACAATCTCACTAGTGAGGTGGTGATGTTGACGAGGTGCTCAATATCTAGGGGCACAGTTCGAGGAAAAGGATAAAATCTCATAGCCCAATGAAGTTTAAATTGGAATCAATGCATGATTTAGTTTCATTTTTGAATATTTACATTTCATCATGTTGATGTCTTGGGTCTAGCTATAACATGTTTAATGAGTTTCACTACTATGGTGATAGTTAAATGGCGGGATGTGATGGAATGTTTTAGTAGCCTTTTCATTTGAATTTCATTTTGTAGTTTGATTTTTGTTTGGTGGGTTTTCTATTGGTTTTTATAGGATTTGGTTTGTTTTTTGGGGGTTCAAACTAAACCTAATTTTTTCTAAAACACTAAAAATATGAATTTGGAATTAAGTAGAGTGATTATGAACCAAGAAAAATATTTGACTCAAGAAAATCCCTTACCTTTATTTATTATTTTTTAAAAGTGATCTAACATCCCATAAAACAATATATATCAAAATAATATATTTCATAACCTTATTCATATACATTATACTTTTATATACTATATTTATGATCATTTATTATAGATATATTATTTATATATCACTTATTTTTACCATCAGGTGTTAGTAGCACTATTTATTTTGTGAATTCTTTATGAGGTTGATTTCATTTCCAATTCTTTGATATCAATTTTATAATTCCTAGGTAATATTTTCTGATGTGATTGATGTTTTATAATTACCTATAATGTTTTAATCATATTATATGACATTTTTTCCCAATTCATGAAAAATAAATTGATGATGGATTAGTTTCGGATTATTTATCAATATTTATTGATTAACTAATAAAGATAATTTTTTATTATCGATCAGGATCTATATTAATTATGGATATTACTCCTATATATCATATATAGTAATAAATTATAATCTATAATCATCTATAAAGGTGGTAGTAAAAAAACTGAATATTCCATTCCATTGAGGCGGTTGTCCGAATGTACACATGGATAATGATTTTGTTTCCTATAGAACATGTGAATTGAGTAATATGTATTGTTATTTTTGGAATGTAATTTTTTTATAAGTATCATACTTATATATTAATTAATTTATTATGAAAATCCAATTATGTTTGTTAATGAAAATGAAACACATTATGTCATGGATACGATAGTCTGCACATACACATAATTGACGTTTTTTCTTTTCTTAAGGGGAAGGTGAGATGTGGTTTTTTTATTACCATAAAATAAAAACATTCAGTGCACTATATATACTTAATTCCTCAAATAATATTTGGAAAAAAATTGAAATGGGTAGATAAAAGGAAAATAGATTAATTAAAATATTGAACTTACATTGAGAACTTTGGGTTTCTCTTGGATGATTCCTTAGAATTGAAGGGATTAAGCTAAAATATTTTGACCAGAATCTTATTATATTGAAAAAGGATTATAGGGGATGAAAATATGTAAAATCTAAATGGGGAAAACGAATTTTTTAGAGTGTTATTGAATGGGTAGTGAGAGACCCCTTTTATAATTGGTGAGAATAAAATTTTTGTAAATATTACAACTTAATATAAAGTGAGAAGAAGTTAAATAAGTTATGTGGCTCAAAAAATAGAAAATAATCAAGTGGAGGTTAAAATTAGGTCTATAATATCTCATTAAAAAAATTTAAATAAGTCTCAATCACTTTATCCCTTGAATTATTATTTTTTCAATTTAAGATTTTACTACTGTAACTAGTTTTTACCTAAGGTAACATAATCTTTATATCGAAAAATAATGTTGCCCTTTATAGATAAATTCTAACCACTAATTGGAAATTTTAAATTCATTTTTTATGATTCGACTTAAAAAATAATTCTCATAAAAACATTACTTGAGTTTTAAAATACAGAATACTGTTTTATAAAAAAAATATTCTAAAAAATATTATTTAAATTTAAAAATACATATTTTTCAATGAAAAGGTTTCATAAATTTCGATTTCATACTTATATGCGAATAATGGCATAAAAGTCACAATATAGATATATTATACTATTCACCTACATATAATTTTTTTAAGAAAAATATAAAATTATAATATTAAGATAATTTTTAAAATATGAATAAAAAAGTAGTTAATTTTTTCTATTTTAGATTCAAAAATTTATAAATGTAGTTTTAAAATGAAATTAAAAAATATAAACAAAAATTGATTTTATTGAAAAATGATATTTTCTAACAGTAAG
Organism: Viscum album; assembly: GCA_963277665.1. NCBI lineage: Eukaryota > Viridiplantae > Streptophyta > Magnoliopsida > Santalales > Viscaceae > Viscum > Viscum album. The sequence continues at coordinate 20,963,478 of OY728125.1, forward strand.
TGTTCTTAATATTATATCAATTCATAATTAAAAAGATGTTAATATATTACTTTATATAAAATAATATTTTCAAAATTTTTAATTTAATCTATCATGGTAAAATATAAAATACTTAACAAAATGGTTATTTGAAAGAAAAAGGAAATATTACTTTTATACTAAATATGCTTTAACAAATAACCTTAATTATCTACATTTTTTAATTTAATTTTATAAATCCATTAAAATTAAAATATTTATTATAATTTTATATATGAATCATATAATATTTTAATAATATTATTAATATTTATATGTAATGTATAAAAAATTATACAATATTTTAATATCATATTTTTATTTCAAAATAAGTTATATTATTTTGAATTTACTACTTATCCATAGATGACTTTAGTATATGATGGGACTAAAGGAAATAATTATTTCCACCATGTCTAAAAATTAGATTTATTAATCCATGTTCAGTGTTAGATCCAAAATTATTTAGATCCAACGGTAATGGTATCCCCTCCTCAACACAACAATCCCTTGTTTCCCTTGGTCCGATAATGTATGGTTTCATCGAATCAATTTTTTGACGATACAATTTTTATACCTGGGTACTCTAAATGAATAAATGGTCATGCCTAATTTAGGGTAATAAGTTACACAATTTAAAAATTTTCCTTTCTAGTTCCATTCAATGGTCATGAAAATAAAAGGAAAGAGATTGTATTTTTTTTAATGAATTGTGTCAAACTAAATACATAAATAATGGAAATGAAATAAATCTTACACCACATTCCGCTTTTTGATATATAACCAAAATACAATGTGGGTTTAACCCATCATCATAGTGATGAGAGATTAAGAGTTAAGGAATAAAACAAAATAAAACATAACAAAAAATGGATAGAAAGTGGTGGAGGACCCTATAGTAGTGTAGTTTATCACCCAAAACATTGGTCTTCAGATCTCTCTTGTAGTATCAGCATGTCCATCTATTTAAAGAACACCATCGGAATTGGGTTTCATTTAATTTTCCTTTAATTTGGCCCATAATGGAGCATACGTCCACCCATATAATAGGTGGTCATCTTGGGTCATCAATAGTGTACCTTGTGGAAGAGATACATCAATTTTTCTCGTTACTGGGCCTATCTCGGGACTTTATTGAAGTTTATTACTTTCACTTCATGAAAGTATCAGCCCCTCCTCAGAATTATCTTTCTATGATTAATGTTTTTTACTTATTTCATGATGTGTAAAGTTATAATCTCATGTAATGTTTACATGATGTGAATCTCTAGTATTTAACACCTGGAGCCTTATTCCTCATTTTTTATTTAGTTTCATGCCCCGAGAGTGTCCCAGATGTAATCAAAATCAATGGAATACTTCTACAATTTTCTATTGTGGCACTATAAAACTTCATAGAGCAATATAAAGTATATTTTTCTCCTCAAAATCATTCATTTTTTTCCTTTTTCAAATATAGTTTTTATCATGAAAATTATCACAAAACAAGTTAAAGTATCCAAAATTTGCAAAAATATCAATTAAATTATGAAACTTTATGTATTAAAAAAACCTAAAATATATACATGAAAAACATGTATCGATATACCTATTAGATATATGTATAATGGCCATATTTTCATTTACCATATTTGAAATGTCTTGATTTAATTCCTATATATATCCTTAATAAACTTATTTCATTCAAACATTCCATTTTTTTAGTTTCCAGTTGAGACCTAACAACATTATTTCTCACTCCATTGTATTATTTCTTATTTTCGGGCTTGTTATAATAATACTGATTCTTGAAGGCGATGGTGGTCTAGGGGAGTTTCTAGATCTTAAGATATTATTTGTTTTAATTTATTACCCCCTTTTTTATAGTTTTAATGGATATAATCAATTATGATGTGTAATAATACCTTATGTACGATATAAGGTTTCATTTACCTTTTTTTATAGTTCTATTATAATTGAATAAAGTTTATTAATATATTTTCATATATTTTATGGTCTAATATATAATCAAATATTAATTCCATTGAAAGATTTGAGAAACATTAATTATAACTATATGGGAAAAATAATTAATATATCTTAAAACATGGGATGATAAATTCTCTCCACTTAAATAAATTATAACCTCACAGTTTTATTCATCATATACTAATGATAAAATTCTAATGTTATCTAAAAAATATTCATTAATCAAGGTATAATTTAAAGGAAATTTTTAACCTTATAAAATGAGGTGATATAATTTTCTCCTAAGAAAAGTATTATCCCTAATTTTGTGTTTTTCTCCAACCATTAATCCAAGATTTTATAATTAATCGTGCATTAATTAATATACTATCATAGGTTGATATTAAATGTGATTTAGTTATTCAAACAAATAATTTTTCTTATTAGTAGAGAGAAACTTCAATTCCCAAAATCACATTAAATGTATCTTAAGGAAGTAAAATAATACTCTCATGAATCATAATCCCAACAACCTTGAAGAATATTCATATACCTTGTATACAATAATGATACCACAATGTTTTTTTTATTTTAACAGCTAACAGTTGGTGGAAAAAATCAGGGAATAAGACTTCCAAAAACTTGGTGTGACTAATAAGTGTACCTAGCACAACTTAATTATCACTATTTACTTCAATAGTATTTATTATCTTGGATTTTCCTTAATTCCATGGTCTTAGAGGTTGTAGGTGTCAATTTTCATCTTAATCCCTTATATTAGTTCACTAATTTTCAATGTGCCCAAATTCCTCGTAGTGTTTTTCTCCATCGTTTTAACTAAACTCTTTCTTTTTTCCTTGATAGATTTCTTCTCAATGTCCTCCTTTACAATATATTTAACATCTTCTATTTTCTTTGAGACATTCCCCTGGGCATCTATTCTAATATTTTTGACATGTGTGAAATTGATTCTTCTATCCTTCATCACTTTCATAAATTGATCCTCTAAAAAATTCCATCCTTATATTCTTTAGTGGGTTCAATTGTTTAGTAGTACTCAAGTAGATAATCATATGTTCAGATAGTTTTGTGAGTATAACAACAATATTTTTAACAGTAGCTTCTATCCCATTTGGATTCCCATTAAGAAAATTAATTTTTTTCCATCACATCGATTATTAACTTGGTTCCCCCTAACTCCAACTATTATTATGAACAAAAGGGTTGAAATTAGTGATTAAACATTAAAAATATAGGTGAATTATCGTATTCAATAACATAAATGGTATTCAACCTTACAATATTTGACCCTTATCATCACATTATCCTATAATTCATTTAATTCAACATATATCAATCTTATTTGAAAATAGGTTAGATTATGTTGGGTTTTCTTATTATTCTCAACTTAATCACTCAAAGTAACTAGGAAATCAATCTTTTATAGTGATTCATAAAGTGAATTTTATCAAATAAAGAATATCCCCCAAGAGTGTATCAATAATTGTGAATCCTTATTCCCACTCACCATTTATCATGGTGATAATAAATTCAATGATTAGACATATCTTTTTTAGGTCATTAACCCTAGGTGATATGTGACACAAATTTACCTACTTTCTAGTATCCATATAGGGATTTGTTTCTAAGAAAACCACCTAATCAAGACTTTACCAATATTTCATGATGTCATCCAATAACTTGAAACATCTATAGGGTTTTCAAAAAGGTTATCTAACACTGACACCAAATTCAATTAAAATAATATTTAAAAATAACTAAACCAGACTCTGATACTAACTATAAATACCCTAGCTAAAAATTTATTTATTTTAGATAATTTCTATAATATAAACATTACCTTTAACAAATAGTACCACAACCCAAGGAACTAAAGGTTTAGTGTCATGGAGACTAGTTACATAAAAATGTTATTCCACAACACTTGTGAAAATTTCTCCAAAATAACATCACATTAGATACATCCTATCCTTCTCATAAGTTACAATCATTTTCATATCCTAGGGGATAGAAATATAAGAAATTGATGACCTCATATTCTCACAAAGCGTAAATGTAAGTGATAAAAATCAAACATGATAAGTTATCATAAGATGAGAATATGTAAATAATCAATATATCGAAGAAAATCATAACCAAAAACATATATGGCATAAATCATGAGTCATTTAATAAGACCGAATAAAATTAGGTGTTAATAAAAATAGTGCAGAAATATCAGTCAATAAAAATGAGCCATGTGATCATAACATGGGCATAATAATATGAATAAGAGTGAGTCATAAACATATTAATAATAAAATATATTATTTCAAACAAATATTAACCACAATTATATAAACACATTGACTTATGAACATAGATTAACGACCATTATACTCATGAACAACCTTTTTATCATAGATCAACCAAAATTATACCCACACATAACCTTATGAGATTATCCAAACCACAATTATATCCATGCACAACCTTGTGAGAAAAGATAATTCTCAGTTATACCAATGCACAACCTTGTGAGAAAAGCTAAACTGAAATTATAACAACACACAAAATCATTATCCCATGATATACAAAACCTTAAATAATGCACTAATGGGTGATATAGGAACCCAAACATCATCATCAATACATATGAGTGGCACTTAAAATTAAATCATCCATCTTATCAAAAATAACTCATGGGAAATAAATGAGTTTCATAACTTTTCTAAATGGTATCATATAAAATAACATGCTTATTTTTTACCAGAAACATGATCACTAAAAAGGAGTATTTAAAAATGACACATATAGGGTGATTTATGAACCATTACTTCATTGGAAAATAATTATTTGAAAATAGAAGAGAAATAAAAAAAGGATTATTCTTAAAAATAATTTATTAATATCACCTTAAAAAGATATGATTTTCAAGTCACTTGACAAAAACCATTTTTTGAATAAAGAGAAAAGTTATAAAAAAATTACTTTAAAACAAATTATAATAAGGACGCATTGATAATAAATAAAACAACTGGAAAATTGTAAAGTGTAAGGGAAGAATATAAGATCACAGTAAGGAAAACACTCTTAAATATTTTAAAATGCCTTTTTATAAACTCATATTGATGAAAAGATAAAAAACAATTATAATATTAATGAAGTGAAATATAATGAAAATTGTAGATAAAAATAATTTGAATTTCTAATTGGGAAATGTGAAAATTGGTGAGATGTAAGAAACATAGATATGGAGAAAAAAATTCATCAAATGATATGCAAATTATCCTAAACAAATTTTAATTTTTTCTAAAGTAATAGATTCATCAACGAAGAAAACTGAAATTTGAAACAGTATACACTTATATAAAAATATGGAAATAAAAAAATAACATCATCATAATATAGAATAATTCATCCTTGAAAGATCAAAATATAAGTGGAGTGCTTATGACTCAAGAAAAATATTTGAGTCTAGAAATCCCCATACCTTTATTCACTCTTAGTCAAAATTGATCCAAACTCCAATAAAAATACATAAATATATTAATAATGTATTTAAGAACCTTATTAATATTAAATATCCTTTTATATGTTTCATTCATTACTATTTATTATGAATATATTAGTTAGTTATTTCTTATTTTTTTCATCGGGTGTTTGAAACATTAATTATTTCACACAATATTTATGATATCAATTTTGGTAACTATTATTTGATACCATTTTTATCATTCCTACTTAATATAGTCTGTTAGAATAATTTTTTAATCATTAACTATATTTTATAATCCATTTATATGATATTTGTATTTCATTTCATGAAAACAGAATCATTGATGAATTAGTTTCGGGTTATTTATCGATATTGATGGATTACCTAATAATGATAGTTAATTTTTTTGATATCCATAAAGAACTATATTAATGATAATTTTACTCATCTATATCAAAAAATATTAATCAATTATAATTTACAACCATCAATGAAGTTGGCAGTGAAAACCCGAATATACCATTCGATAGAGCTGGTAGTCCATACGTAAGCATGGATTATGATTTAATTTTCTATTAAATGGGAGAAATTAGTAATCTGGTTTTTATTTTTATGTCCCAAAACATTTTATAAATATCATACTTATGTATTTTATATGGGTTCCATTAGATCACGGTGGAATCAGCCAAGGATGATGGGTATTTTGGTTGTATTTTGTTGAGGATATACCGAGATGACTTACGTACATCATTTCATTGAATTTCTTTAAGGTATGTGTTCATTGTAAATTTCCTTAGGTTTTACCTAATGGATTAATTTAACTAATTGTGGAATTGGTATCTCCTCTTATGGAATTTACCAAGAATGGTGTAGGGATTCTATTATAGACCATCCATGGAAGGTTCTTGAAGTTTTGATAATAGTTGATCAGTCAGTATGTTTTTGATATTATTCCTCATTGGGATTTAATTAATTAATTAATTAATATTATTATAATTAATTAATTATGATTTATCGGTGTGAGACTACAGATAGGGTGGTTGTGGTGAGTTTTTTGGATTCCAAAGAGTTTATAATATACTTGGACTTGCCTTTTCAAGGCCTTTATGCTTCGTAAATGCTTTGGAACAATTCATTGAAGAGGTAGGTGGTTTAGGAGCTTGACCCATATTCTTGTTAATTTATTTTAATGTGTACATATATTGTGACTTAAAGACCAAATGTGATTTTTTTGTTCCTTTGTTAAAGTAAATATTTTTAGTCTTTTAATTGATACCCTAGACCTTTAATATATTCCATCAGATCTATTGGTATTGATAAGACTGAACCTATGACCATCCATGGGGTGTGTCACTCATTGAAAATGGAATGTTTTTTTTGAAGGGTAAATTAGGTGGGTTATGAGATTAACCATTTTAAGCTCATTGGTGTGATTAATTATATGTTTAAATACTTAATGAGTAGAACCTGGTAATAAATGGTTGTGACTTGTAAGAGGATAAAATGTGTTTTATCAGTATTTTAATATTTTTTAAAATTCCTATGATACCCTTGAAATGGTTTTAAATGTGTGCATTGGGTTGGTACCATTTTTGGGTGTCAAAGGGGGGAAACTATATTTTGAAATGGTTCTTTTTTTAAAAACGAGGTGTTGAACTCTAAGTGGTTTCATAAAAAGGGATTTATAAATGGATTTCAATGTTGATTGGAAATGGGTGGGCACCTACCACCTTTAGGGAGATTCATTGATGGATATTTTTAAATGTTTTATTAAAAGATAGGTTCTAACCTTGTTTTTGTGTTAATATCCAAGTGGGACGTCAATAAATGATAATGGTTTGAAGAGTGGATTTTTGTGAATTTTAAAATTTGTTAGGGTCAAGATGTTGACCCTTAGTGTTTTGAGAAATGATGAAATGGTTTGGATGCCAGACAGATACTCCCGAAACAGGTAGTATACTATATTGATCAGGTGTTGTACTATGGCTCCAGACATAGGTATTATGATATATGATTTAAGTTATAGACTAAGGCTCTAATCACATTGGTATACCATATGTAAATGGTTTGTGAACTGACACTCTACATCCATGGTTTAAAGGTGATCTAATGATACTCTGGGAACTATTATTGAAAATATAAGTCGGTGTTGAACTAAGGCTCTAGTAACTATTTTTATGGTGTAAGATTATAATGATAGACCTAATTATCCATAATGGTATGCATAGTTTCAAATATAGTTTGGGTGAGGGACTGAGACTCCCGACATGGTTGACATTGATGTTTATGAATCTTAGTGAAAATGGTAAATGAAAATCCCACGTTTTATCATTTAAACTATGGTTTACCATATGTTTACTATCTTAGGTGACCATATTAGGTCGATTCAGGTCTGGTTGGAATGAGTGTCACCTTATAACCCAAGGGAAAATGGATTCTAAATGATTTTTTTATTTTCCCTCATCATATAATTTTGTTTTTTGTAATGTGAACTTTTCCATCATTTATCTACATACACTGATACTCTGACTAGTACTTTCTCTAGACATTGTTGATTGTGGTGGTCAAATAAGTTGTACTCACACCCTTCTCACACCCCATTACACATGGGAACCTGGTCATCTTTCATATGTTTATTGCAGGAATAGGTTTGGGATGAGCCTCATATTGAGTGTTTCATGATCAGAAGGGTTAGTTGGGATGGTATTACAGTACTTGAGAATGGGTATATGATGTGCCTCATAGTTATATGTAGAGCCTAATGTATTCATTTTTCAATCTATTTTTTATATGTGTGATTGACCCAGTGGGAGATCAATGTTGTATGTGTGGCATGGCTATTCAGGTCATTACTATATTTTATCTTATTATAACATGCTTCTATTTTAGTTTATTTATTCTTTATGTATACTCTAATGTGTATGATTTTTGGTTATTTACTTATGGTTTTTAACTCTCATATGATGTTATAGTCTTCTCACAGTTCACCTTATACCCCCGCTGATTGTTGGAAGCCTCTGGCATGCGAGGAGGTGTGCTTGAGGTCATGTGGTGAACTAGTTTGGGGTCACAGTTTATTGGATCTTGAGATAGGACATTACAAAGGTGTATTAGAGGAGTTACATTCCTATGATTTTATTATTTGGGTATTAGTATACTAGATATATATGAATGTGATAGAGCTTATAGTGGATATTAGGATGGTGCATCATGAACATTGTTTTGGTAGGAATTCCACGTTACCAGTAGTAGTGATTGATATTTAGGATTTTATATGTTATAGTTTTATATAATTTTCACTTCAAACAACACAAATATTTTTTGAATTTGATGAATTATGACAGATTTATATCTCTTGGATCATTGTAAATAAGATGGTGGTTTGGTTTTGAATCATCTTCTGCATAGGAAATAGGTTCCTCATGTATCATTATAGGCACATAGTATCCACGTGTTTTAGGAAAGCTAGTGTGTGTTTTTACAGATCTCCTTTGGAAATAGGTTATGTCGATGTACAATGAGAACTTAAATGGTGATAATGTTGGTACAACCCTCATGCATAGTTAGTTTAGTGACCATAGAGAGTAATCATTGTATATGTATAGTATAATTGGACACCTTATGGGTGGTTTTTGTTTGGGATTGATTCTATGTAAGTTTCATCTAAGGGGTGGTCTAATTTGTAGATACTTAAAGAGTATTGGTTCCCTTGTTTTGGTTAGTTGGTTGGAATATGATACCTTTATGTTGTGAGACTATAAAGGAGGTCGTTTTGACTTGTTTATGTTGTGTGGCGATGATATGGTAGCATTTTTTATGCCCCTAGAGTTGGGGTCCTCTATGAGTTGGCATAGACCTTGGGTGGTTGGACATAGTAACCATTTGACATGACTCCAATTTGGGAGTTGGTGTCATGTGGCCTTTGAGGTTGACCCATGAGAGGGATCGACCAGGTTCTGTTTTATTTTGGGTGCTTGAGGTAAATACATATGTTTTGGAATCATTAAAATAGTGCATGATGGTTATCGACTAGTATGGGGTTTAGAAACATATGATATCTTTGGTTTTGATAAAGAGCAATTGAGTTCAAGTGTTTCAGCTATGTGGTTAGTTTCTAGAGGTGAAGGTTTGTTCAAGTTCCTTGACTATATAATGGATGCGAAGATGAGTGTGTCTGGTCATTATGAGATGAATTATAAGAAAAATAAGTGCTAAAGTGTATGTTATTCAAGGTTTATAATCTTTCTTTGGGTGATAACTATACATGTGTGGTATAACTAGTGTGTTCATAGTGAGAGGAACATGGAGATATCTGGTTTTCTTTAATATGAAATGAACTAGGATTGTTTATTCTTCATTAGTTCTTGTGGTTTTTGAGGGAGGGAATGGTTAGGTTCCCTAATCGATTATAACTAGATGCATTTACAAGAATTTACTAAGAGTGTATATGTTCTTAGTAGAACATTGAATGATGGTCATGTTTCTAGTGGTCGAGTAAGTGTTTTTTGTTTGTGAGAGGTTTTTTATTTTTTAAATCACCAAGGGTGGTCTTATTTGGGTAATAAGGATATGTGTGAGAGGCATTTCTAGTGGATAGGTCTTGTGAGCTAAGGTTTTGTAAATCTTGACTTGTTAGAGTCAGATTCAGGTTCTATGGTGGGATTACATAAGAGTGTGTGTGAAGGATAAGTGTTAATGGGATCTTGGTGGCATGAAATATGGTGACAAATTCTGTTATTTGGTTTTTGGATCAAAGGTTATGACAATGTAAACCTAAGAAGCTTGAGTAGATAAGGAATCCATGAGTAGGCAGAGAACCAATGTGAATGTGATGAGACACTTGCTAGTAGGGGGGCCTGGGGTCTTTGGAAGTGTTTGAAATATCCCTTTATTTAGAGGTGACATTGGAAATGGATGAGTGGTGGTGGCATTAATCGATGACATGATAACTTACTCTTATCCTAGATACAATCATGAATAATATCTTAAAATAATTTTGGGTATGATGAGATAGAAATGACTATATTACTAGATAAATAAATGTTTTAACAGTTTGATAGAATACCTCCTTGGTTGTGGTGTTAATGGAATGGTTGGAGTGAAACAATATGGTGGGGTTCATCATTAGCTATTGTGAGTAAGTACTTTTAGTTGACCATACGTTAGTGAATCCCATAGGTTCTATTCTTTGAATATGTGAAAGCTTATAATTAATGTTTTTTTATATGGTTAGAGTGATATAGCCACATCCGATTCTTGGGTTAACAATGGTTGGAGCATGGGTCATGGTGGTTGCAGCTTCTTGAGTGAGGTAGTGAAAAGTACACTCCAATAGTGAGAATTAACTATTTGGTACAAGGGTGAGACCCTCATATTGGGAGGGTTATAGTTGTATAGAAATGAACATGGATTGTTTGTGGTAGCACTATAATTCTAGTGAGGAACCGATGAAGTGTATTCATAAATTTGATAGGGAAATGTAATAATAATTAATTTGTAGATGATGATTGGGCTAAGAATTGTCCTCAAGCTCAAATTGTTCCCAAAACATATTTCGTAGTTCTTGTGTTGGAGGCAACGATGTGTTTCATTTGGCACAATAATGCCTTGAGTATATAGATGATTTTAATAGGGAACCTCACTTAGATTTAGGTATGGACTCTAGTGGGAATATTTGGTTGGTTGTGGAATGCCTATGGGTGTGAATTCATTGAGATAAAGTGATATGGTTATATACTGATAGTTGGAGCCAAGTGTTTTTGACCATGCTCCCATCGCCAACACCTCCGTCGGAAGATGGGTCAGGTGGCATACCCCGCTTCGGGGCCTCAAGCTTAACACTGGGGGGTCCTATGTTCTGAGGTTCATGCGAGGCGGGGGGGATTGTCTGTGACTCCAACGGCTTGATCATTCTGGACTTTTCCACCTATTTGGGCCATGTCTCATCTCTTTTATATGAGGAAAATACCATGCTTATGGGTCTCACGATCTGCCATCTGAGATGGATCGTCCTTGAAGAGGCTCAAACGGATTCTCTGCTTGTCCATAATTCCCTCTAGGGTCTTGGTGATACCCCGTGGTCCATTGAGCACGTCATCCGTCAATTCCATGATATCCTTGACAACAATATTAAAGTATCTCACACCTGGAGGGAGGGCAACAAGGCGGTAGATTATCTGGATTATTTCGACATTCATGGATCAGAGAGTCTCTTTATACATGACCTTCATATCTTGAATCTGATGGGGACTAATATTATCTGAGGGGATTCCCTTGATCTTCACTAATTTTTACCCTCATAGCCTCGTTCCCCTGGGCCATTATTCCCCCCCCCCCATTTATTAAAAATTTAGTTGATGATGACGATGATGAGTTGGGTTTCCAAGGAAAAGTTGGTATGTTCATAGTTGGTGCCATGATGAATAGCGTGTTTCTACTCTAGTTGGTTTCTGATAATGAGTATGGTAATTGATTTTGAGTATTATTCTCATGGGTGTTAGGGTATATAAAGTTGGGAATCATTTCAAGCATGTTGTGAGAATTTTAGTTCATGTTTTTTGGGCATTTATGATAGTGGAGGATCAAAGCATAAAACTTTTGTGGTTGTAAGTTAAATCTTATTGTGGGGAGCACCATAACTTTGAGGAGTATTCAAGTGATGAAATAAGAATTTATTTGGTTTTATTGAATTTACTAAGGACCATCATGGTATTTCAGTTTTGAAAATGAGAATTGGATAGAGTTTTGTCTGATTGAGTTCCATGAGTTGAAGGTTGTGTTTTGTCCATGATTCATGCATTCAAAAATAGAATGATGATGTTGGGATATAAATAGTGATCAATGTAGGATAGGTGATATAGATGGATGACCACTATGACTTATTGGGACTAATAAGTATTATGGTGGGGAGGTTGTAAGATCTAACATCCATACAAGATGGAAATTTTGGATGGAATTTGATTTTTTGTTTTCCAGATGGGTAAAATTTAGGAACAAGACTTGGAATGGAATTTTGACATTTGGAATATTTTAGAGTGGTGTTTTGGGATGAGTAATGATGCTCAAGAGGTAGACCAAGTGTTCATATGAGCATTTTATAGTTCAAGTTAAGTTTTGGAGTTTTTTTGAAAGGTTACATGGTTTGGTGTGTACGGTTTAGGAGAAACCATGTGACACCTTACTACTCAGGAGGATTTTAGTTAATTTTGAATTTATTATGGTCGTGTTAAACTATTACCAAACGATTGACGAAAAAACTTGTAGGGTTCATGGGGAAATCACGAAATGATGAGGAGGGGTTAGTACATAGTGCATGATCGACGCACAGTTTTAGAAAAACGGTGTGCCATGTTGCAAAATATAGGTATTGCTAACAACGCAATTGGTTCATGGTTTACTTAACCATGTGTTCTAACTTTGAAGGGAATGAGTGTTGTATAGTAGGGGGTTCAAATTTAGTGCACTATTTGGAAAACTGTGATGTTGTCTGGATTTCATTAAAGAGGGGAAAATGATGAAAATACCCCTAAAGATTTTTCTCCACTCCACCCACATCCAACCCCATTCATTGTGAACGGTTAAGGGGTTTCTACTCCCTTCATCATTATTTCATCATTCAAGGTGATATTTATCTTCATCCTCTTCCATTTTTTCCCTTAAATGGTTCTTCCTAATTTTTGATGTGAGGTTTTAGATATTTATTATTATTTCAATGGAGCATAGTGGAATTGGACACGAATTATGGGTCTTTTGTTATCATGGGTAAAGGATATCCCGATATGACATCTGCACATCATTACATGGTGTTTTGTTAAGGTATGTGTTTATAGTGAAATTTATTAGGCTTATCCTAATGTATTAATTTAACAAATTATGAAAGTGGTATAAACTTATATTTATCTTCTTGGTAATGGTGTCGAGAGTCTGTTTTGGACTTTCTATGGCTAGTTATTGGAGTTTTTAAAAGAGTTGATCAACCTGGTGAGTTTTCTTGCACTATGAAACATTGGGGATTAATTTATTGATTAATTATTATTTATATAATTAAACCATTATTATTTATTAGTGTGATACTAGATCATGGGTAGTTATGGAGAGCTCATTTGGATTTCAAGAAGTTTTGATGAGACCTATACATGACTTATAAAGGCTACTATGGTTTAGAAATGTTTTGGAAAGAATTTTTAATGAGGTAGGTGATCTAAGATCTTTACCCATGGTCTTGTTAATTGATTTGAATGTGTATTTGGTTTATTCCTTAAATACCACATGTGGTGTGCTTGTTCCTTGGTTAAAGTAAATGGATTTTGGATTTAAATTTATACCTTATACCTTACATAGATTATGTTGGACCTATTGGTATTGATAAGAACAAACCAACAACCTCCCATGGGTTGTGTCATTCCCTAAAAATGGTACATTTGGTTTTGAAGGGTGAAGTATGTGAGTTACAAGATTAACATCATCAATCTCATTATTTTTCATAATTAAGTAGTTAAATATACATGGGAAAAACGAAGTAATAAATGGTTGTGACTTTTAGAAGGATGAAATGTGTTGTTTTATTATGTTAATGTTTTTTGAAATGCCTATAAGGACCATGAAATGGATTTAATTATGTCCACTATGTTTGAACTAGTTTTTTGTATTAGAGGGGGAAATCTTTGTATTGAAATTGTTCTTGATTTACAAATGAAATGTTGAACTCTATATGGATTTATAAAAAAGGGGTTTAAAATGGAGTTGAATGTTTATTGAAAATGGGTGTGTGGTTTCCTGATTTGGGGATATGTGTTGATAGATATTTTTAAATGCTTTATAGAAAGATGGGTTTTGACCTTGTTTTAGTGTTAAAATCCTAGTAAGACCTCATTAAATTATAATTTTTTAAAAAGGGCTTTTTGGATTTTTAATATTTTTAGGGTCAAGATGATGACCCTTATTATTTTGAGAAATGATGAAATGGTTTGGGTATCAAGCTGACTCTCTAGGAACATGTAGTATGCTATATATATTCAGGGTTAGACTGATGTTCCAGTCATATTTAGTATTTTTATCGTTTACATAATATACTGAGTCTCTAGGAACATTGGTACACTAGATGGAAATGGATTTTCAACTGATGTTCTGCATTCATGGTTTAAAGTTGCTTGAATGATACTCTAGGAACTATTGTTGAATATATGATTAGTTGTAGGACTGTGGCTCCAGGAATTATTATTATGATGTATGATTATAATGATGGACCTAATGCTACAAATCAGTACTAATAGTTTTGGGTATGGGTTAGGTGCAGGATTGAGGCTCTCGGAATGGTTGACCTTGATGTTTATGCTTCCAAGTGATAAATGTTAAATGAAAATCAACCTTTTTATCCATTACAGTATCTTTCAACCTATTTATTATGGATTATAATACTTTATTAGGTTGAGGTAGGTCTAATTATCTTAGGTTTTGTCTTAGAACCAATGGTCTAGTGGGTTATAGATGAGTTTGTGTTTTCCCTTTGCATGATTTTTTCTTTTTGTACTAAGTATTTTTTTTCACTTTATATCTTCATATATTAATGCACTAACTGGTATTTTATTTAGACACTATTTGTGGTGACCTACTAATTTTTAATCACACTCAGTTTAGGCTTCCACTGCACATGGGTACCCCAATAGCTCTCATATATTTATTTTAGGTATAGGTTCGGGTTAATCCCCATGTTGAGTGTTTCATGATCAGTCAGGTTATCTCGGATGGTATTATATTGTTAGAGAATGGGTATATAAAATGTCTTAGAGTTTGATATAGATACTAATATATTCCTTTTATAATTTATTTTCATTATTTGGGATCATCCCAATGGGTGATCGATGTCGTATGTGTTCCATGGTTGTTTGTGCATTTACTATATTTCATCTTATTATAGCATGTTTCGGTTTCTATTTATTTATTATTTCTATGTACTCTATTATGTAAGATGTTTGGTTATTTAATTCTAGTTATTAACAATGATTTGGGGATATAGGCTCTTAATAGTTCACTTTAGACCCTCACTACTAGTCGGCTCCCTCTGGTGTGTGAGGAGGCACACTTTAGGTCATGTGGAGAATCGACTTGGGGAATTATTTTAATGGCTCTAAGGGAAATACATTACAAGAATATTATAAGAGTTAATTTGGAATATAGGGTAATAAATTTTGGAAAATTTTTTTGGAGTAAACTGAAATTTTTAGAGTGGTATTGAAAGTGTGTTGAGAGGTCCCTTTTATAAGTGTTGAGAATGAAATTTTTGTAAAAATTTCAACTTAAAATAAAACGATCACAAGTTAAACATGCCAAGTGGATCCAAAAATAGAAAAAAATTATTGGATAGTGAGATAAGGTTATGATTCTATCGAACACTCAATTAGAAACATTTTTTTAATATGTTTCAATCCCATCATCCCTTGAATTATTACTTTCTTCATTTAATCTTTGATTATGATAACTATTTTTTTACCTAAGGCAACGTAATAATTATGCCTAAAAATAATCTGATCCTTATTAGATAATTTGTACCCAATGATTCTAAATTTTAAATAAATTTATTCAGATTTAATTTCTAAAATTCATAAATAATTATTTTTATATAATAAATATATAATGTATTGAAACAATTTTTGAGAAAAATATTTCTTGAGTTTCAAAATATCAAATAATTGTTTGTAAACTATAAAAAATATTTTAAAATGTATAATTTAAATTATAAAATGTATATTTTTTCTATAAAAATATGTTATAAATTTCTAAGTCACACTTTTATACTAATATTGACATAAAACTCGCAATATTGGTATATTACCCAATTCACGTAGAAGTGAGTTTTTTATAAATATCTCAGAAAATCATGCTAAGATAATTTTCACATTATAGATCCAAAAATTATGTTATTTTTCTATATTTGTTTCTAAAATTTATAAATTTAGTTTTTAAATGAGAATACAATATATAAAAAAACTAATTTTATTGAAAAATATTATTTTAAACATCATGTGTTCTTAATATTATATCAATAACAAATTTACAAGATATTAAAATATTAGATTATATAAAATAATATTTTAAAAATATTCAATTTAATCTATTCTAATATAATATATAATACTTAACAAAATAGTTCTTTGAAAAAAGAAATATTACTTTTATTCTAAATACAATTTAATAAATACCATTAATTATTTATATTTTAAAATATAATTTTACTACTTAGTTTATATTAAAATATTTATTTGAGTTTTTTACATAAATCATCTCATATTTTAATAATAATAATAAATTTTATATGTAACACAAAAATATATATATTATTAATATTTTAATATCATATTTTTATTTCATTTTGAGTTATATTATTTTAAATTTACCACTTAACCATACACGACTTGAGTATACCTATTGGATATGTGTCCAAGGACCATATCTGTAATGACCATATGTTCAATGACCATATTTTTAAAAACCATATTTATGACGTCCATAATTTCAGCATCCATATTTCATTATTATATATATAACCTTACTAATCTTATTCCATTCAAACTTATCATTTACATGGTTTTCATTTTAGACCTCAAAAAATGATTTCACATTTTATGATATTCTCTTTAATTGTTGGCCTTTTATACTAATGGTGGTTCTTAAAGGAAACATTTTTCAAGGGGAATTTATAGTTCTAAAGATATTATTCTTTACAATTTATTTTCCCGTTTTAATTTTTTCAGTTTTAATGGATGTAATAATCCATGATGTTTAATAATTAATTGTATGTGATACATGGTTTCATAAACCTTCATTATAATGTTACATTATAATTGAATAATGAATTTTTATCTTTTTTCATATTTTTCATGGACCAACCTATAATAAATTAGTAATTCTTTTGAAAGAATAGAAAAACATTAATTAAAATTATAAGAAAAAAATTAATAGAACCAAAATATTGGGGGGTTACACTCATTGTATTATCATGATAATTAAATGTTTTAATTATAATAATATGTTTTACATGCCAAAAATTAACCCTCGTGATGATTCATAGCTGAAGGTAAACTTCTTATAAAACATACTAGTAACAATTCACCTGATATCACATATCATAGGCCATTCTATATATCATGCCATATGAAAAAGGCACCTAAAATATCTATATTATATGTCCAAATAATATCCTATGATTTTCATAACATGTATATCTAGGATATTGATATAAACCAATTGTATAATATAATTAATATATTTTAGTGTATATTCATCAAGTTTGACATGTTTTTTGTCTCCCAAAAGAGAATTAAAGGAAAAGAATAATCAAGTTTCTTGGAAGCACACCATGCCTCAATGGAATAATATATTTACATAGTTATCCTTGATGAAGAGGTTCTATTTATCCATGAAACATTCAAAGCATGTTAAATGTATTATAATAATTCTTCTTGATGTTTGATTGGAAAAATCAGAAAGGATCAAAGACTTAATGGGGTTGTCTTGGAGATTATGTTCATTTACCCAACAAAAACAGTTTTTTCGCATTCCTTCTATATGATAAAATGGTGTAACAATAGGGATTCAAAATACTAGGGCCCGATCAAAGTTTTGGAAAAATATTAGTTAACACTGATTTCCTGACTAAAAATGAATGTTGATTCAAGTTAGTAATTATAAAAATAAATTGGAACTATATCATCAAGAAAGAATAAATCATGCCCCTCCTCAAATATGTATGGATTTTAATGTCACAATTTCATTTAAAACTTCTGTAGTATCAAATTTTTCACTTATATAATAATTAAGATGATGTGTTGGAAAATTAAATAACCCCTCCATTTAACCCAAATCCAAATGATACAGTGATCCACATTTCACATTGAAGAGCAGTCTCTTTATTTCTTGATAATGATATGGAAGATATTAATGATGTTAATGAGAACTTGTGTCAAATTGAATCCCCATACCCATAAATTGTTTTAAGAACTATTTCTATACCTATCATAGTAGAGTATCTTTATAACTGGATTCTTTCACACAATCGAGTTAGGATGGAACACATCCATTGATGAGGAGAAAACATCAACCTTTATGATGGTTTAAATTATCAAAAAATAATTTGAAAATTAAACTTATATTTTTTCCTTATCATATATATTTAATAAGAAACCATTTCTTTTATTTAGGAGTTCTATAATGGCACCTATGGTGATCATAAAATAGGATCCAAGCTCTTTCACCAAATTACAGACTTGGATATTTAGGGATGTTTAGACACATTGATGTTATTAGCCTATGTCATGAAACATAATTTGTTATTTTTTATATTACTCAAACATGTATGGTTAAATGATTTCATGTTGGATACTCTATTTCTAAAATGAAAAATTCCTATATATTTTTTGAGTTAACACATACCTGCTTTCCAAAAGCTAGTGATCATTAGGACCTTACTAGTGACACTTTAGGGGGTGCATTAGTCAAGATAATGGAAAGTTAGGATCATCCCTCCCTTTAAGGGAGATTATTTCCTACTTTGGTAATATATTAAAGATTTAATGTATGTTCAAAAATCATTCCCAACTCCTAGTGTTGGACTGGTTACCTATATGTTAGTGATTTGTTTAAATCTATGCATTGATGGGAACCATCTCTATATATTAGATGTTCTCCACCATTCTCCTATTAATTAGTAACTATCTAGTTTAAATACAAATATATATGAAATTTATAATTTAACTCCATAAAAAGAGTGGGAAGATGTTATGATTCTATGATTTGGACCATAATAATAGCTTCATATAAATTCTTGGGAGTGGATTACAACCCACGTAGTACAGTGACACTAAAAGGGACATGTTATAACTTTTTAATGTCGTGTGGAAAAGGCCAATGTAGTATCTTTTTTGATCATGTATCCATGCCCTTTTATGAGTATTTTATGATTGTACAAAATGGAATACTAGTTGAAAGGTTTATTGAAATGCTTGGTGTAGTAATTAAGTATCGATAGACCTTTTTGGATTATCATGAATGGAATATAACCCTTTAATAAAGGATAGCTCGCTGTGGATATTTCCCTTTGAGTAATGATAGATCAAAAAGGATATATACCTATAAGGAAGGTTTTATATGGAATATGGTCTGATGAAATTATATTATTGGATGTTTTGTTTAAACTTAAGGGAGGTTTCCCACGAGCCCTGGTAAATAGGATTCGAATCCCATGTAATTTGAGTTGTGTAGATTCAAGATGTGTGAAAATTATTTTGAATTTTGATGATTGTTCTAAACATAGAATAGAAATCATGTGAATCATTGTTTATAGAAATAAAATACCATTTAGTTCAACATTCATAATTTAAAGGTTATGTGTCATGACCATACAATGTAGTTTAATGCCATGAAACAAGGATTTTATTGTATAGTTTAACATCATTTTATAGGGATATTTACATAAATTTGTACATCACGTGACTAGGAACTTGTGTCATAAAAGTGGATATAATAAATGATTGGGTGTTTCATACACATGTAAAAGATATATGAGTGTACCCACCCCCTGTCTGCTGATAATTCAATATGGTAGAAAAAATGACCCCATGGGGGATATGGAACTGTGAAGTATGATATGGGGATTACTTATAATAGGTTTAGTATAAATATGTGTGGTTTTTATTAATATGTTTATCATATAGAGATGGAAATTTCTTATTTTTTGATAACTATATTTGGAGGGATGAGTGGAATCATAGGGAATATATCCTATTAAGGAAACCCTGAGGCTTAACCCTTATATGAGTCCTAGTAACACATAGATATTTAAGAAGACAAGGGTAGACAACTAAACCCTTTAGTATCCAAGATAACCATCATGGTCCAAGAGAAGTTTCACTGGTGTCTTCGTCATTAAGACCATCATTATCAAGAAAATAAATGATCATGATAAGATTAAGGGTCTAATCAGTCTAGGAAGAAAACTAAGGATAGGAATTTTATCAATGGAAATATGATTTATAGTGTGAAAAATGATGTTTATTTCCTAATAATTCATATTTATGGGCCATAGAGGACAATTGGATGGGTTCTACTTTGTAGGGAGTCGATTTAGGTTGAAGAGTGTATATAAACTCTTTTAGTCAACCATTTTTTCCTATTTAAGAGAAATGAGTGAATGAGTTTCATTTGTAAATTTCATAAAGGCTTGGAATAGATAACTAAGAAGATGGTTCTCTATTAAGTTACTTTGGGTGAATGTTATCCCAATTGAGGAGGCATGGTGAGGGGTTCTACCTAGAGAGTCACCCTAAGGGGGAGGCTTGGGTGAATGTTTAACCTAATGAGGAGGCATATGTGAGAGTTTTTTTAGTGAGTAGTATTGGGTGAGGGTTAAACCCAGTGATGAGACCTAGGAAAAGGGTTCTTCCTAATTAGGAGTCATGTGTGAGGGTTTCCCCAATTAGGGACACCTGGGTGAAAATTCACCCTAGTGGTGGGGTAAGTAGAAATTTATGCCTTATGTATGGTAGGGTGAAGTGGTCACCATAATATAGGGTTGGGTGAATTTTTCTCCATTATAAAGAGACATGAGTGAGGGTTATCCCCGATTTAGAGGTTTTTGGGTATGACTTGGTCATGTGGCACCATGTTTTATCAACCAATAATGGAATTCCTCTCCCTTATGGAGGATAATAGAGGAAGTAGTGGTCTATAATAAATATTTAAATGTATTAATCCTTTAGGTAATAAAATTATCCTAACGTTTTGTTATTTACTTATGTTTTTGACATAATTAGTTAAACAAAGGAGATGTGGAGGACTTGGGCATGTATAGGGGATTTTGGTACCACTTGATCTTCTAAAATAATTCCAAAATGATGATCCCTTGGGTGTATTTATAATAAAATATATTGGAGGGTTGCAGGGATTCTAGTAATAATAGGTGGTTCATAGAAGTACCCGAGTCATGCAATATGGGCACGCAAGTTCCTCAATGTGAGGAGAAGAACATGCATTGGGCGACTAAGGTGAGTTACCATGGGAATATTTCTAGGGGTTAGAGAAAGTGACATTAGTGCATTCCCAAGGTCCTATATGAAGTGACTTGAGAACATTCCCAAGAACCTTAGAAAAGTAATGGGTATCCTTCAGATACCTTTTCCTTCACCATATCAATGCTTAATTAATTTTCCTTCACTATTTAAATATTTATATCTTTTTTTAAAAAGGATCACCGAAAAATTACTCCCCTTATAGTTGGATATGATTCGAACAATTATGTTTTACTTATGATTAAAATGTTATTATGGTGTGTATGTTTCTTTAAAGAAAGAATATTTGTTCCAATGTTTAACTAGGGAATGATATGTGAATGTTCAGCCTTATCTGTGATCTAGAAACATAGAATTTCCTACTGATTGACACATGATAACACCTTGGTGAATGATGTATCTCCTCCAATAAATTTCCCCACCCCAACTTTCACACACTTTTCTAATGTGAGTAGTCCCTAAATATTTATATTATATTCTCATTGTATACATTTTCATTAACTATGTTAAAATTGTATCCTTCCTTCCTTTCTCTAACATGAGAGAAATAGTGTTGGGTATGCATAAGCTTCACATATATCCTCCACTTGGGAAAATTAACCAAAGAAAATGCACTAAGTAATGATACCTACATGAGGATAACCATTGAGAAATTTCTTTTCTTGGAGAAACTTGAGAAAAGTAACCTTGGTGAGCACACCTGGGTGAAACATTTTACTTTTTAAAAATTTCAATCAATTTTTTTTATTCTCAATCAATCTTATACTTGGGTTATTTTACACATTTCTTATTTATATCATACTAATAAACTATTGAATTATCTTTTAGAAACAATATGGAATTCACTTTAGTCATCATTAATAAAACCAAATCTACTACATAGATCAAAGAGATGGTTGAATATATTAAACATGAATACCATCAGTAGTGAACATCCCACCTATCAGACCTTTCATGGATTCTATTAAATCACCATAAAGAGTATGTACCATATAACTTTCTCCCACTATATTGGCATGGACTCCTGAAAAACATCATCATACCAAGAGTAGATTAAAACCTACCTCACTCCTGGTTCTCCAAGTATACTAATTTTTGAAAATAGAACATATCTTTAAATATTTTCTTTATTGACATGGTGGGAACCATCCTAACATGTGTGTTACATCACCCCAACGCCACCCTAAATAACCATTCACATATGTTGTAACCTTAAAATAAATTTTAAACATCTATCTTCCACCACTCATCTATATATAATATGAGATTTTGGATCAAATATTAGGAAATTTTCCATGGAGGTGGAATCAAGCCTAAATATATATGGCTATATTGGGTTTTCATGATGTGAACATGATTTAAGGATGTGCTAAAGGTGATCTACATTTCTAAATCCATCTGGATATCATATACGCATTCTTATAAAAACTTTAAAATGATCTTAGATATGATGATCCATTAGATCAAATATATAAACACATTCTATATGATTTATAGTGAAGTGGGCATCAACTTTTGGGATGTCTACGTGGTCTCTAGTGCACCAATCATTGGGGCCATGTATGATGAATTAATCCCCCCAATGGTTGTGGGAGGTGATATCCATAGAATTTCAACATTGTTATAGGAACTAATAATGGATTTCATGAGAACCATGGGGAAGGAACCCCATCCATAAAATTAATTTAGTTTTGAGATGTGAAAGAAAGTCTCCCTAGTGCCCTATGGAAATAGGTCAACCTATACACACATGGGGGGATTTCCTTCTATGAAGAAATGAGGGGGATCATGTACTTTATAGAGTTGGTTCAAGGATTATATAAAAAATGGGGTTACATATTATATCTATATATCCATCCCTATACTTATATGGAATGATTATAGGTGATGTGACTGAATGACTACCTACTTCTAGTTTATAACTCCCACAAAGGTGTCAGGATGAGTTCATTTATAATAGAATCTATGATAGTGACAAGGGATACCATAGGTTTATCAGTGTTAGTTCTATTACAAATCCATTAGTTCTTATTGTATGTTTACATGGATAAGGCTATGTTTTATTTTCGGGTCATTCTAAGTGTTGTGAGGGAGGATGATAGCAGACTTCAATGCATGCATGCTTCATAAGGAGTTCAATATCCTGGAGTATATATTCCAACCCTTAAACAAACTATTTTTTCATCATTTAATTTTCAATAATGAATAATGAGGCCCAAAATATCTTTATTTTACACTCATAGTTTCACTTATTCTCCAGTGCAGAGTTCACTGCCATGAAAATCATCGATAACAGACACAAAGAGTACAAATCAATATTATACATGAATATTATTATGGATTGTGTCCTAGAAATTTTAGTTTATTGAAATACCATTATTGAGGCTTATGGGATTTAATATTTTTGTGTCAATTCCAATTCTTGCAATATCCAATTATGGTTCCATTGATAGATGATGGGAAAGAGAATCACCCGCTAGTGGTGTGAAAACATTGGGTACTAATGGTCATAAAAATCATCGAGGTCATGATCAAGATACCTATATCGAGTGTGTTTATTAGTAAGACAACCAAATACACCAGATTTTGGATATCTTGACACCCTCAAGGAATAATATCAACCAATATTCCAAGGTTCACTATTGAATTTACCTCAAACAGTGGGAGGTGGGATACTAGAAATCCTTAAAATGTAACTGATGTGGTCTCCAACTCATCAAATAATCCTTGAATAGAGGCATTATGATAACTCAAATTCGAGGAGATGACAATTAATTAAGCTAAGATAATATGATCTTGCTAGAAATTATAGGGAGAGGCCCTAGGTAACGATGAGATACATGATAAAAAACTAAAATCACAAAATCATGAGTCATCTTTGAGACTTGATTTAGGGTCAGTTTATTCTTCCTTAGTCTATATATATCCCAAGATGAATCACTTCAATAAAAATTATACCTTGTTTGTAGACTTAGAAAACCTATGGGCTACCCTTCAAGGTGGAATTAATCTCCCCCAACTAAAAAACGTGAAGGAACCTCTAGACCTAAACCTCAAGACCATCCCTATTGAGGTTTGAAAATGAATCAAGGAGCCAGATATACTAGTATTTTCTACTAATAAAGGGGCCCCATCTCTAATAAAGTGAAAGATAAGTAAAATTGAGGTACTTATGAAAGTTTCATCAACCAGTCCTTTTTTATGAATCAAATAAATTGTTAAACTCTAAAGATATAGCTCAATGATTAATCTTTAACAAAATTACTAAAACAAATTCAAACCACTTATAAAAATATCAATTTGAAATTTATTTTTGAAAATAAGGATGATGGAATTACTCTTGGTATCTCTTTAATACAACATGGGTGTCACCCAAATAGGTATTGTTATATCACCTCCCCCTGAGTAAGAGGACATGAAATCCAAGGAAAGGGTGGTGTAAGAAGTAGAGGGACTTGATCCACTTTCCCTCTTACCACCTTCAGGTCCTTATTTATTAAGAGCAAGACTAAAAAACCCTCTTTACATTATCCAAAAATAGAGGAGTAATGAGATTTTGGCCGAACATATTCAAACTAGTAAGAGTGGTTATTCATTAAATTAATATAAATATCACTTCTCTGAGAGGGCCTGCTATAAGGTGGAACAAGAAGATATTGAATAAGTTTATTGACATTAACTCATACCTTTTTCAATAAAAATGGTTGAAACTATGGTTAATGGGGAATTTATACAACCTACTATGATAGTATCTACTAGTGGATGATTGAATGGATCAATTATACTTATTGGATATAGAAAGGAAATTTTCATTTCACATTGATGAGTTTGTATTCCCTAATAGTATGGATTTTTCTTTTTAAAGATGAAATAAAAATGGAATATATATTTTCAGTGATATATACCCACTCCTCCTTAGATTAGTTAGGGACTTAATAAAATAGTTAAATGGGAATATGTCCTCCTATCTTGTTCGATTACTTCCATACATGATATATCTAGATTGATCCATCGGTAGAAGATCATAACTATCTTTCCTCCTCATGTTGAAAAATTGATGGATTTAGAATTGGAGTAGGTGGATCCATTTGAAAAGACTAAATAATTCAATGAGCCTACCCTTGAAGATCTATGTAACCTATAAATACTTGTTCAAAAAAACTAGTGATATAATCCTCTTGGAATTGGGATAATACCTAAAATATAGTCAATCATTAATTAAAGGTGAGAAATATATTGTAGTGCTGGAAGATGGGGCCATGTTGATGACTAAGGATCCCACTATGTAGAATGAGGAAACACCCACTGGAGGAGATGCTCATACGGATCCACCAGAGAAAGTGGAGTTGATTAGAGAGGCCCATTATTTATTAAAACAAGTGAGTCTCTATAATTCCATCTATGAACTTTGTAACCAACTAATTAATACATTCCTCTTATATTACATAAAAAATTCTATCATAAGTGGAGGTTCAAATTAAATAGGCCCCCATCTGCACACTCTAATTGTAGAGGACGTAAAGGCTAGAACTTTCTTTGTGCTTTCAAGCTCAAAAGGGGGAAATCCTATGCTCTCTATGACTGAGATGATTGTATATTATATCTCAGTATCTGGGATAAACTATGAGTGAGACTAGGAGTCCCTATAATTCTAACATACCTAACTTCATCAGGTATAAAATTACATAGATATGCTAATTTTCAAGACTACACAGAGGATTTGATAAAAAATTTACATTATATTCCCCATTGTTTTCATATTTTTAGGATATTGTGGATTAAATTATAACTATATCCATACTATCTTGATGATGATCATCTAAAATTGGTATAAAGAGAATACATCCCAATTTTCTCCCTCTAGAGTGGAATCAACATAAATCTATTCTAATCTCTAGGCTGCAACACTCCCAGATAGACTATACTATGTTAAAATCATATTGGAGCAACGATGCCTAGCTGATAGAAAGGAAACATTGGTGTATCACCTCAACTAGGAACTAGATGTAGTTTAAGGAGATTTAGTATTGCATTAGAGGATAATTAAGGATTTCAAGACTATCAAGGTAGGTGATGCATCCAAAGTGAAAGAGTTATACATTACTGAGGAAGATGATTCCATATATATGGATAAAAATCAATGTTTAAAAGTTAGTTCCTAGTGATAAATCAATGAAATTCATGCATTGGTTGAGTGTAGTCAGTAATTAACCTCTATTGATAGTCTCTTTCTTACTTTTTTGTTTTTTGGAATGAAGGGAGACTCCATTTTTTTGGATGTTACCCTTCCTTTGAACAAATGAAAATAATTATTTTTCACTTTGAACTACTATAAATTTCCCATTTTTTCTAATCATTTATTCATAATAATTGGTAAAATTCAAAATAAGTGTTATAAAAACTATTCAAATCCAGTTTAACGTTGTCTGAAGATGGATCAAGTAAAACATGATTTCCAATTTCTTGATTTAATGATAAAGTATGAATCAATCAATCATAATTTATACATATAACTATAGATAGTTATATGTTTCTTGGATATAGTGGCATATGTACCATCACTATACACCAGAGTGAAGCATTTAAGATAAAGGATCAGGGAACTTAGACACTTATTATGCATGTAAACCTATATGGATATAGGTGGGTTGGATATATAAACATATGAACCAAAAACATAAACTAAGGTTAGATCATTTGGATATGTAATATATTTTCATACCAAGAGTATACTCCTATACAAGTTTATCATGGCTGAATATAGTGGAATATGTACCATCACAGCACACTAGATTTAGTTCATTTGAATATGGGTGATATGTGACTTAATCACGATGAAAATAAAAAAGTTTAATATTTGAATGAGGGTTCCTATGTTAAAAAGGGATTATGTGCCACAAGACTAGACCCTCATTAATTTTTCGCAAAATATATAAACAAATATATATAGGATTAATATACGTTGGGTATAAATTATTTTTCCTATGATGAAAAACTTAGAAAACATGGATTGAATTTATCCAAATTCATATAATAGACCCCACCAAATTTATTTCTATTTCTCTTAACCCAAAATGTTTCCTATTCCTTATATGGGGGAAATATAGTGGGTAGGATGTTGGATTTTTCTCAAGCCTCCCTTTTCCAGTTCTCAACTTGATTCCTTTTCATTTTCTAATGCTCAATTTTCCTTGGGTCATGCAAGGTGCATGCCCAAATATAAGTGAATTAACTTTTATCTATATCACTCTTAATGGGTTCTCAACTAGGATATTATTTTTTTAGGTTGTTTAAGGTAATGAAAATTGAACCAGTGTGGATTGCATTTTCAATTTTCATCTTTAACTAAAATGTGAGGTGGACTTTTCATTTGAAAGGGTGATGAAACACCAAATTTCAATAGAGATACCAATTCCACTAACATATATTTCCTCATGGATATGGGAATATATTTTATTGTAATCATGTCTTAACCATTGTATATAGTTTTTATGGTTAGACTATTTTTTCTAAAATATTAGTTGGTCTTTATAACATGGGGATGAAGATAACCTATTAGAAATAAAGAATCCAATACAAATATAGAAACTATTAGAGATAGGGGAATGTATGTTAATTTCATGGTTCTTGGGCCATCATTTCATGTGGATTAAAGTCACATGATAAGGATAAATTTATAGTCAAGAATGGGATTTAATATTCCTTCTTTGAAAATGGATACAATAAATGAATGCGTAACATTGAGCGTAACTAAATTTACTTTAATATTTTCTTAGTGTAATTATAAATCATTACTAAATATATTTTAATCAGGTGAAAAATGATGAGATAAGTAGGTTTAGGATGATTATTAACCAAAAATTAATGACAAGTTCCACTATAATTGTTTTTCAGGAGTATGGAGATTAGAGGACCTTACCCTTATGATGAAATATACATCTTCATTGGTAGGTTCAAATTTGGATACACTGAAAGTAATTACCAAGAATAGGTGTCCCAAGGTTTCCAATATGTCTGTTATTAATACCCATGAAAGCATTTCAATGATTTGAACATTTAAGTAAAGTGTAATAATGAAAGATAAGATATTAAACATGGGTTTGAGCACCATAAAATTTATGACACCATGAATTGAACATGTTCTCAGGGTGAAGAGATATAACATGATGTTTCATAAGCATGCATGGAATAGAAAATAAGGAATTTAATTTAACTTTATCTAAGATCGGTGAGTTTTGTTATACTAACCTGACATTTTCTATGATCATATGGTGGGGCACACAAGCTTTATGTATCTTTCATATTTCTCTATAAAATTTTACTAAGTCGTTTAAAGGGATGAATTTTTAAGTGGAGACTTGAATTTTTCCATGGCTTCCCTTTATGGTGGTTTGGCCTAAAAATCCTGATATCTATTTCTTTAGGTAGTTTAAGGTCACAAAAATCAGACCATTGAGGGATGGATTTTAGGGTCATTGGGATTTGACCTAGAAGTGAGGAATTATATATAGTAACAAGGGTGAGATACACCCATCATGAATGAGGAACTCAGTACCATGATAGATGGCCCCAATGGGGGTGCATGTAGTTTAAGATCAGAGTGCTTATACTAATTGGTATAGATGTTTATCATCACACAACTTCAACCATTTTATAAAATAATCTTAATAGAAAGGTAAGACTAAAACTTGACATGAATTAATATCCCAATGCTAGTGTTGATTATATCATAGATAGATTCACGTAGCGTTTGACCATAGTGATTAGAAAAAATGTTTTTGATGTTTGAGGATACACAAATTTGATCAAAAGATGAGATAACCTATGTATAAAAGAAAAAAATGATCAGCATATATGAGATTACCATGATAATACAAACCATCTTAGAGAGGGGTTCATATAATTTAAGGCCATGGTGCTCTGACCAAAAAAACATTTATAGATTTTATGGTGATAAGAATTTGATCAAAATAGGGACTATCTATATAGAAAGGATAAGGAAAAACTTTTCATCAATAAAGAAACCAATGATACTATAGACCATCTCAGAAAGGGAGAACATGGTATAAGGTCATAGTTCTTGAACCATCATTGGGGGTGTGATATGACAACACAGATTTAGTTTAAGATATAAGAGAGGCCAAAACCTTTTAAATAGGGAATGATGATGATTTTAATCATGACCATATGTATTGGAGTTAAAAATTTATGATAGGAGAGAAATATGTTAGTGATGAATAATAACCCAATTCTAATAGAGGAATCTATGATAATGCGTTTAAGGGAATTCAATGATTTTAGGTTCTTCTCAATAGGATGAAACATGCCTCAATTTGGTAGGGTCAAATACAGAAACACTAATATAGTTACTAAGAAAATGAGTCCCTCATATCCTAATTATACTAATTACCAATATAAATGAAATATTTATAAAAATTAAAAACACACAATTCATCATGTCTGATTTGTGGGAATGGAATATTCAAAAAGTGATATGGAAGTTCCAACCTTGAACTAGCCAGGATTTGGTCACAATGGTACTATGAAAAAAACTGTAAATATATAATGATTTGATTTTGGATCTAAAACATACAGTTTTGGAATAATTTCATATCCTTACATAATAGGAATCAATAAATACATAGTTTTTATGAGATATCTATATATATACAGCTCATATGAAAGAGAGAGACATTGTATCCTTGAATAATATTATTATCAAAACAAGTTTCCATGGATTATACCTAGTGAAATATCCTAATGCATAATTGGGGTAGAAATCTCAATATGATTAAGTATCCTAGTAACTTGGATATAATCATTGAGAAAAAGATGAAATTTTTCCTAATTTAGGTGCATGGATATAAACCATATATCAAGAACCCATATATGGATCTAACACTCATATAGGGGAGTTAATTTTATATGAGATAGACCATTCTAATAATTTTAGGTTCATGTAAGAAAGAACATATATCATGAAGTTTAAAGTCATATAAATAATAATTAGATGTTATACAGTTTAAGGTCATATGAAAAGGACTTATATATGGTAGATTTTTAATAAATAAGGCTCATGTGCACAACAAAATGGCTTCATTTAAGTGTTGAACATGCAACATGGATGAAATGGGACAACACTAGAACTAAAACATTAAGGGTGGGGGATTTTTTATTTTAAAATTTTTATTGAAAAATATCCATATTTTGGTGTTCTCGTGTAGATATGACTCGTACATAAATAAGATAGGTCTCATGATATGTACTTCTCTAAGCAGTTTAAGATCTTACAGGGTGGACCACATGTTGCACAGTTTAACATCATATGACAAGGCCTTTAATGTTCTATAGATTTAGGTCATATGATGAGGAAGACTATATGGGTTATTTTTCAAATATAAGGATTTTATAAAAAACAATATAACTTTTTCCAAGAAAAATGATATGAAAAAATGAATTCTTAGGCACAAATATAAGGTTGGGTTCGATCGAAACATGTTGTTGGGCTTAAGATAGGAGATACAGGTGTCACTATACATCCTAAAATAACATAAGTAAATACACATGTAGTTCTTTGTTAAAAATATATGTAATACCCTCATAGATTCTGATATAAAAATACTTCATGTGAATAAGGATACAATACACTAATTGGTGGTTGAATACTAGTGAATTTCTGGTTGATCCTAGGATATGAGATCTAAGAATAATTATAAATACATTTATAATGGGAATAAAGACACACATAGTTATTATAATGTGGGGTAGTTTTAGTCATGATTTGGATGAAAAATGACATTAATTTTGCTTCGTATAGTTGTAACCTTTTAATTTTCAAGTAAATAAAGAATCTTATGTTGACCTAACTCTTATAGATGGGGAATTCCTTTTTTCAACAAGAATTTATGATAGGGATTCATAATTTAGGGAATATTATGAAAGTATGGCTTGTACGTAATGGAGTTAGGTCCCATTAAATGGGTTACTCTAATTTGTTTAAGGTATTTCCATATATACTACTATGAATAGTTTAGATTCATGTGATATGGAATTTTTTTTAGTTTAACATCGTGCTACAAGGACCCAAATATAGATGGATTATTTTGTAAATTTGGCTCATAAAAAAATTAAGTGGCTTCATCTCATCATTGAGTTCATAAAGAAAACCTGACATGAATAGTAAAATTTCATATTATGATATGAAATGAAGTTTTATGGGACAATAATTGTATCCAGGATTGATATAGATAGTGTAAACATCACTATATGTCCTAAAATATAGGAATCAACCCATATATAGTTCTTATATTAGGAATATATCAATATATATATATGGCTCGTCGGTAATAAATGAAGGGTGTACTGCTTGTGTTCCTTGGTGAGAGAAAGATGAAAACCAAATGTGAATTAAGTAAGAAATCATTACCCGAGCATCACCTAGTATTGAAATAAGAATTGTGTTTGGGATTAGTATATATGGTCAATGCATCATTACATATCTCATCAGAAAAGGAATCAAGACCCGCATAATTATTATGAAATGCGAGAATTTTTTTCTTAGTGAAAAATAAAAAATGGAGGATGATATGCATTATCATACAAAGATATACCTCTCATTTATGGAAAATAAGTATTATCAATAGACTATATATAATGGTTTAGTATGTCATTTTTGGTAGACCATATGTCATTCATTTTAATTCTATGCGATAGGGGCCCAAATTTTTTATATTTTAACATCATACAGTGAGGATAAATTCTAAGTATTATAGAGCCATGTGGAGTGGAATTTATACTATGTAATTTATATTCATGATACTAGGATGTTATTATTTAATTTTATATAATTCATCTAGGTTATTGTGAACCCATCTAGAAATTGTACGTTTTATTTCCTAAGAAACATTTCATTGGTGGTTGGTGTGATACACTCTCTATCCATTATAATCATATATTAATCCTTGTTAGAGTAGACTATGTGTATGGATTAGGGTCCTTCCCATTTTAGCTTAATATTTAAACAATTATTCCAAGGTATCATGGGGACTCTTATATCTAGTACCAATTATCCATAAAGGAATGATATATGATGAAATTTATTATTTAATTATCATGTGACTCGATTTTGATAAATCTATATGATGGTAAGCATGTCCAATATCTTATCATTAGGTAACACTAACTCATCTAGTTGGATTTTAGAGTAGTCATCTTCTGAAAATAGATTTAAAATAGCAATGTGAAGTGAAAGTAGTTACACCATAATGGGAAGGACTTCCTCTATATCATATACAATAGAATATGTGATCACCTTTGGGTGGTATTGGTTAAGGTGATAGAAGCCCAAATGGTATACATGATTTTTTAAGACATAATTTTTTTTATTTTCCCACTATCTTTTGAAGGATACTAGATAGAGTCTTGTGGAAATCATTTATCTTTCTATTTATTGATGTATGGTTGTAGGACAGGTGGTTAGAAAAAATATTATATTCTTGAAATAACTTCTTAAGTTCATAAGGGAATTTTTTTTCATTATCCATTATTGTGTGGGGGATACCAAATGTGGGGCTAATATTTTTCTTAAGAAAATTCAAACTGGCCATTTTTTCAAATATCTTGAGGGATAAAGCCTTATCTTACTTAGATAATGATATTATGGTAGTAATAATGTACTTAAACTTCTTGGTTTTAGTTTGGGGATATGTCCCAATGACATTGATTCATTAGATAGAAAATATTTAAGATTTCTTGGTTGTATGCAATAGAATTAGGGGATAATGTAAGAAATTGTCATGTATCTTAAAAGAATATAACTTCTTGGTAAACTCTATACAGTCTTGCATCATTCATGTATAGAGTATCCAAGAAACATGATCGATAGAAAAGTATGGATCCAGACTGGTAGGTGCTTCAGGTGCCTACATAGACTTATTGCATGATAGTGGGGGTATCTCAACCATTACTTCACATAAAAACACCTTCCTCAAAAACCACTTTTATATAGGACTTTTTGGGAATTCGGTCCATCATAACAGACAAAGTTTACTACCCAAAGGTAGATCTGTTCTTTCTTAGCTCAATCAATTAGAGGAATTCATCTTTGGAGATAGTCCACTATATGGTAAATCCATACAACATGTGTATTATTGTTTAAGGATATGGTATCACCCTGATCTTTGGTAGCATTGAACTCATCGATATCTTCTATTTCACTATTAATTAATAGAGAAACTAGTCTATGATGTGAATTTGGAATGAATGTTTTGTCTAGGTCTAGATCTATAATGTCTATGGCTACATTATCCAATACATTGGCATGGGTGTTTTATATACGTGAGATGTGAGAAATGTTTGGATAAAAGGAAAATTCAAACATCATCTTTAGTATATAATTAAGAATGTGGACTGGTTGTTCCTTCTTAATGGAATGTTCACTATTACTCTTATTAAATACCAACATTCAGACGCCATTTTTTTTAAAAAACAACTAGTATCTATAAGTCTATCTCGAAGACAGTTATAAGGTCTTGGTATTCCACTACATTGTTGGTGAAACCTTATTAAAGTTGGAAAGAATATTGTATAATGAAATTTTCTATATAGAAGAGAATAATTTCCAAGACAGAACTATTGATCTTTACCTTTTCCATTCTTCTTCCCATTCGGTTCCTAGAAGCATCATTGAAATATATCACTGTAAATTAAAATAAGGTGATATTGTTACTAATCATGCTTTAAAAATTTTAAGTTATACTGATCAATTTGTGAAATTAGACTTCCAATTGGATAATAAATTATCCATTAATCTTATTTTATCATCCTTACCACCAAGGTAATTCTTCTTTATCCCATCCCAGATAAAAAAATAAAAACATTACTCTAGAAATTTTTATCCATACTTCACCAAGACAATAAGGATTAGTTAGAAATTGTTCATCCTCCCCTTATGGTAAAAATTTTGAAAGATAAGGTCGAAAATACCATGTCTTATATGAATCAAAAATATACATTATAGTGTCCTTGAATGATATAAAGGATTCAAGGGTAGAAGAATGAATTGGTGGATAACTGATTATCATGTGGAAATCTTGGACAATGAAAAATTAAATTAAATAAGTAAAAAAGTAAAAAAGTTGTATTATCTTTAGGTATATTAATCATGTTTTCATTCACCACTTATGTATTAAATATAATATGTATAGAGATGAAATTTGGATTGACCACTGGTATGGTAGGGGTGAATCAATGGTTTCTTTTTACGAATTATGTTTTCTTCCAAATTAAACCCATAAATTTTTTTAAGGTTCTAGATCCACACAATATTATCTATAAATTTCACCTTGTGTTTTATAATAATAATAGAGAGATGAGCACATAGTATTTACAAGGTTTGGCATAAATTCCACCTCATTTTCATATTGGTTATACCCCCACCATAGATTCACTAATGTAATATTTTTCTCAATTATAATGGTTGTTAAAAAATTCACATTATATATCTTTTAAATATTCAAAGGATGGTCTTTATATTTCATCCCACAAATTTACCATAATCAACAATGGCCTACTCCTGAATCCATATAAGATACTTCTTCTTCTCCGACTCCAACAGAGTACTCCTTCTGCTTCCAGCTCAAATTAGAAGACTTACGCCACCCCTGGATCTAACCAAAAAACTTTCATTCTCTTCATGGATTGATAAAAAATATGATTTTTCATGTTGATCTTCCTCCCTGAGTATGTAGGATCTAACTTTATCATGTATACTTCGAGTAACTTAGATACTTTCTAGTCTTTATCAAATGATTCTGATCACCTAAACTTGATCAATTTTTTTAGAAAAACTATGATTGGGCTTATTAATCTTTTTTATTTATGTCTCAAACTCACTAGATGTGTAAAAATGCTGAGAAAACTTTCATCAATATTTTATTCATGATAGAACATTTACAACTAAATGTAATCTTATGTGCACTTCATGCATGAGTTTCATGGGCTTCTCAAACTTATAAATCTTATCATATTTATTTTCTATATTATTTTATGTACTTTTTAAAATGTCTCAAACTTTTTTCACAGGTTTGGGCATCTCAATGGATTTTCATGTTTTAGGTAATCACATACATGTGTTTCCTTCTATATTAATATATGCATGAAAGAATGTATAATTGTTTGTCTTTGCACAAGTAATTGCACACACTATATGAAATGGTACATGAATTGTATTTTATATGAAAAATTATTCATGAAGGTGTGGTATGTATACACTACCCACTTAAAAAAATATTCATCCAAGTGATTATAGATATACTTCTTGTATAATATTTTTATATATAAATGTACATGACCTTATCACATATTTCACATAAACTAGAAGGATAACACAAATAGAAATCTCACACATCTGAATGGATTCATGGAAAATTTTATTCACAAATATATTTGAGTGTTCTTGGAATGAAATGAATTCCCATGATCTTATCTTCCTCACACAATAAGAAGTTGCACAATTCTCCCTTCATGAAATAAAATGCTTCGTGGTGGCTCTATTTTATTTGAAAAACTGAGTGCTCTCTTAAAAAAATTAGTAGCACTCATAAGATTGGTCCCCCTCAATTAATATTCAAGGATCACCATTCCTCACACTGCCATATCTCTACTAAATATGATGTGATGAGGAGTATTTTTATGGAGATGAAAATATAAGAAAAATATCAAAATTTTGAACCCATGGATTTTAGAATACTCAATTACTCTTACACCATATTTCATGGTGTCTAATCTCTTGTGATTTCATGATTGATCCTGAATAAATCACATATAATATTGAACTCATAACTTGATATTGAAAATGGACTTTGAAACTTTATTTTCATTCATCTAAGTTATGTATTTGAGCTATCCACATGCATGAAAGATGGATATTTCATGCATAGAGATTAAATTTCCCATAGCCTTATTATATTCACCTTAGAATGATCATGGTAGGATTTTTCCAAATCGAAGGAGGTCCAACAAGAACACCAGATCACTATAATACTCAGGCATGAATTTGTGGAAGAATACTCTATCTTGATTTATCAAACAACCATGGTTATGTTCATCATTTTTATGATGAATTAATAGTATAGTGGGACCACTTTCATGAAATCAATAAACACATAATTATAATGAACATTAATAAATCAATTCACAAAACAACACCATCATGCCATGACAGTAGGGGATCAACACATGCACACAACACTTTATACGAATGGGATTCAACCTAGCTGAACTACTTAGAACAAATTCATATGTGCCTCTAGGAATGTACTCCTACAAGATTAAACAAGGACCCACCCACTCACTTTCCACTTTTCAGGATTGATCTATATGGATCCCATGTGGATGGTTAACCTTTTTTGTGAAAAACCCTTCATTGAGCCTTAGTGTAGTCTATATTGTAATGACTAGAAATATATTTATATAATCACCATTAAAAAATTTATTTAAATATTAAACCAAGACATAATCTCAACTTCAAAAACTCTTCTTCAAATTATTCAAGCTAAGGATATATTTTATTGACCTTAATTTAACTCCAATTAAACTCATTAAATACTAGGTCTTCTTAATCTTTATGTAATTGTTTTCATTAAAGATAAGCACAATCATTTATCACATTTACTATAGATAATAGTAATTATCCATTCATCTTCAATTTAACTATTATGATAATCTCCAACACATATTTTTCCTTATTTAAAATAAATACAATACAAGTCCATTGGTCCCAACAATCTCCCCTTTTGTAATTTTTGTCAATATATCCTCAAATATTCAAAATTCAATATGTCTCTCAAAAATTGTCCCCCTTATTGGAAATAAAATGCAAATGGTGAGTGGGGGTCTTCACATCTCTATCCCTAACAAGAAAATATCTTGATTTGTTATAAGAGATGGATGATCTTGCATGATTTTCTATGTAACGTGCCTTCAGTTAATTAAATCTATATCTATAATGGATAACCTAATGTTGAAAACAAGTAGATACAACCAAGGTTGTATATTTTATCCCTAAACTACCATTCATGTGAAAAAATATTAGAAATTATCAATTTTCATTTAATTATTTTTAAATAATCATAATTTATAATGAAATGCTTAATTCCATACACACTTTAATAAAAACATTATAATGTTTAGCTGACAAAGATATATCTCCCCATTTTTATTATCTTACAATAAACCAAGAACTCCCCCTTAATTAATATGATTAATAAAAGTAATAATAAAGGATGATAGTGTGATTGGAATACCACATATTCCAATTTTATAAAGTTGTTCAAAATTTTCACATTAACATTTTTATAAAGATTTAATAGCTTTAACCAATCAATTATCCCCCTCAAGAGATACATATGTCTCCTTCAATTCCATGTATGTTATTATAAACACACACACACACACATAGATATATATATATAAATTAATAAGGATTGAATTTCATTTTATTTAGGAGTAACATTTAGGTTGAGCACTACCTCTCAACCTCTTCCATTATTTTCTCCCAATTCCAGTCTTCCATTTTTGTGAATTTTCAATTTACATAATAGTAATTTGAGTATATCAAGTCTCTGGTGCTCTCATTTTAGTCTTAAAAAATCTCACTAATTTGGTAGAATCTTGATGTAATGTCTAGATTTACCACAACTTTCAGACAAGTCACTATCTTTGTTTAGAATAGATTCCTGCACCTCAAATTTTGAAATCATTTTATTTCCCTTGGATTTTGATAGTTTTTCTGGTTCCTCCAATTGCTTAACTAATTTTAGTTGATTTCTCCAAACAAAGAGGCATTTTTTCAAACACTTCAAATCTTCTCTGAATATTCACAGGACTAAACACTATTTTTTTATTTAAGCCTCCTCCATTTATCATCATAGGGAATATATACTAGTTATATTGTCATGAATTTATCATCTTTGTGACCCTTATAATTACATATTCCATGAACATATTTTATTATTTTATATATGTTTCTTCTTAATAGCCTATATGAATTTTTTGTCACAACATTCTTTCTTTGAGAAGTTGTTCTCATATTTTCACTATGAATACCCATTGATTCATGTGTGTTCCTTGTAAATGACCCATTATACTAGTAAGAGTATGAATTTTTCCAATACTTTTCACAACAAAAATAAAAATTACTAAACATGAATCTTCCTCCTTGATATATATTCAGTACATACATCAGTTGTTGTTGTTTTAATTATATAACTTGAGCCTTATTTTCCTTGGGTGAAGTGATATTATTGAAATATCTCTCTTTAACTTTGATATATGATAGGATGTCTCATTTTTATTATTTTAAGAAGTTTTATTACAATTTTTCTTATTTAGTTCACATTCCAAGGATGGCATATCACGTTTACCTTCCTATAAATTTATCTTCTCTTGTGAAAGTTATCTATTTTATTCAAACTTTATCCCCATAAATGAAATTCTTCTGTTATTTTAATGAATTTTCTTATCATGCCAACATTATAATTCCTTTCATCCAAAATTTCAGCAACACCATTAATAGTACATAATCATTATTATCTTCTTTTATGGTGTAGACAATTTAGATTTCATAGATTTTGAACTTTTCTTTTTTGAGTGGAACCACCAATCTTTTTGGTACATATTGGG
Source organism: Viscum album (assembly GCA_963277665.1). Classification (NCBI taxonomy): domain Eukaryota; kingdom Viridiplantae; phylum Streptophyta; class Magnoliopsida; order Santalales; family Viscaceae; genus Viscum; species Viscum album. The sequence goes on from OY728125.1 coordinate 21,002,685, forward strand.
GAACCAATATACATGTTTATTTTTAAATAAACCATTGATATGGTGGGTTATCAATATTCTTCACCATATTTACTTTCCTAGTGTCTGGTTTAAATCTAGTATTAGTAACTAAAATAATGTTAGTACATAAGGTAGCGTCGGGGTTATGGGATACATTTTTCTTGTTGTATGTCTCCATTTTATTTTAGGATGACCTCATTCTCACCTTTTATTCACAAATACCAATGATAAATTGTGTGTAAGTGTAACACCATAAGTTTTTATGCACCATTTTTGAATAAATTAAATATTCATTTAGGTCTTTTGATGCACTAGATCAAACTTTCCTTTCACATGGAACTAAATTGAAGTGTGTTACATGGAAAATAAACTTGGTGTGAATTACATGTAACATATTCTTGTAATATTTTACATAGAATAATGACTTGGTGTATTTTACATGAAACACTGACTTTGTGTACATTACACGCAACACCAATGTTTCTAAGAACTATCATTTTTTATAATTATTTAAATGAGATAATTATAACCTATCCATTAAACATAGTAATATGAATAACAAAAAATATTTTTCAAATATTTTTTATAACTTTTGATAATGAAAAATATTATTTTATATAAAGTCTCCATATGTTAAAAAATGATATTTTCTCAAATAAAATGCTTTTTATGTCCTTATTAGAAACATTTAAAATTTTCATTTGATAAAATAAACATAATTTTTAATTTATAATTTCTAAATTAGTTTAGGATGATTTTCTTTGAGTTTTTTAAGAAACATCATTTTTGGATGAATGGTGAAAAATAATGAATTTTAATTCAAAACCACTTTCTCATAAAATTTCTTTATAAGGATAAATTATATTATAAATTGTTTTAAAAGTTTAATTAGATAATATTTTTAACAATTAATATAATTTAGGTCGTTGATATCAATTTCACTTTGAACGTAGGTATAAAAACTTAGCAAATGTTTAAATGTTTTTACTTTAAAAACCTGCATTGTCGACCTGGATACGGGGTTGATATTAAATTAATTTCTGCCACTTATTTGACAGTAATTTGAAAAAATGGATTCATATTTTTAATCACAGTAATTTATAATTTATAGTAAGTTAAAATTAGTTTTTTACCAAAATTATTAGTGATTGTAATTAAAATTAATCAAATCAATTAAGGTAAAATTAAACTTAAATATTGACTAAACCTTAAATTTAAGACTCAAAAATACATAGACAATTGTATAAGAGCCATATTATGGCCATATTTGGATCCTATACAATATTTTATAGACCTTGGTAAATCATTAGACCCAATTTTCATGGGAAAAACATTGGGTAAATTACTTTTTGAAAGATTTACCAGAGTGTCACTCCTCCTCTTATATAAAATGGAGTCCACTCCTACCACTTAATAAAACGACTAAAACCACTTAGTATTGGCCAAGATATGACCAATATATTTCCCAAAATTACCCATTTCCCATAGAAGCCTCTTCTTGGGAATAAATCAATCCAAGGAAGCCTTTTGGAATAAACCAAAAAGAGTTACCCGATTAAGAGGTAATGACTTCTCTCAAGCTACTTTCTTTTATTTTATTTATCCACCCCTCCACTATCTTTATTATATTCTTGTATAAAAACAATAGTATATTCAATATAATAGGATTTTTTTATTATAAGGTTTTGAACTATACTTACACACACCTCTATCTAATGGGTAATGAACATTCGTTCATTTTTCCTTACCGCCACTCATGGTGGACATTATAATCGAAAATATGTTTTTATATGTTATATATTATATTTACTAGATATTTATTTTTCTATAACCCTTTTGAAAAACATATCCTTATACCTTCCATTAATTTTAAATATGATAATTTCATTTGAGGAAGTGTGGTCTACTACCCCCTCAAAGTAATGAGATTCATTCACACATTACATGGAATGTATTAAGGATGAGTTTAGTGAAATTATATGATATATATGATATAATCATGTGAATGTAATAATTATATATATATACATATAATATTTGCTTTTATTTTTAATATGATAATAAAAATGGAAATAATGTTCATCCATACGTACGACTTCCGACTCCACGAACAGTGTATTCCATTTCATACTTCTATATTTTATAGATTATTATAAAAAACATATACTGGATATAAATGATATTTATATCATGATTGAAATTCTGTAAAATCATGATATCTGTATAAGGATCAAATATACAATGAATTAAGACACATGCAAAGAACGAAGTGAATATTACCTGAAATGAAATCTTAACATATGATTGTTAACAAGTGGGTAATATAGGGTCATAATCATACCATATAAGGTATTATATATAATAATGTGATTATGTTATATATTTATAACAAAATTATATTAATTAATTAAATTTTTTAATGAGTATGAAGAGAGTCAAGACACACGGTAAGGGGATTTCATCTCAATTTCTATTTCAGTGAGATACATGCTCTATTCCCCACACATTCCTTTTATGTGGTGTATATAATTCCCATGGATGTATTCAATTATTATTATAATTAAATTTATGGGTATTTAAATTTTTATTTAATGATCTTTATCTCATTGTGTTTAAGTTTCAAAATTTACCAAACCAGTAAATTAATTTTTTCTCAATTTACATTCTTTGATACTCATGTTTTATTATGCACCTAAATTATTTTTCGAGGTGTATATAATTCCATTTTACATGTTATATCATGAATTTATTTATTTTAAAGGTATTTTATGATTAATTTAATTTTCTTTTCTTACATGGAGAATATGATCTCAAGTAACCATGTTATAAGATCGTATTGAAACAATCTAATTACTCTTAGAGGTGGATTATGTTTATGCTTCCTTTGATGAAATATTATGATACATCTATCAAGAAAACACGTGATTTTACTCATACTCTATTTATTAGAAATATATCCATGTGTTAGTACCATTTTCCAACTCTTTGGTACTTTTGATAATTAATAAATTGTTTTCAAGATAATATGACTACATTTCTCTCGTTGGTAGGTAATTGATTTTATTTCAAACAACATGTTTTAAAAAATGATTTCAAAAATGTTTTAAAATGATCATTGAGGATAATTTTCAAGGAAATAGTATTTTAATAATGATTTATTATTTTCAAAGCTATTTTCAAAGAAAAAGTTTTTCAAAATCTTTTTGTTTTAAAATGAACTTTTCAATGAATAAATCATATTTTCCTCATGAAATGTTTTTAAAAGATATTTAAAAATAATTTACCATGTAATATAACATCCTTTGGTGTTACTTATTATTTTTTGTATAAATTATTCAATTTTTCTATTCATATTATTTCTCTATATGTATTATGTTTTGATGTCATGATATTCATGAAACCTGTTTCTCTTTCACTAGTTATATGATTTTTAAACCTGATTCTTTTTCTGGGTTATGTTTATGATGAAATGATTATGAAACCTATATTTTTTCATAGGTTATAATATGATTATATTTTTATAATAACCATTTAATTTTATGGGTTTTGATATGGGTTTTTATGATTATTTGGCACATATATGTATGATTTCTAAATGAGATGGATGAGAACTATATTTACCTCCAATGTATTGGGTAAAGATTTATATCTCATTTTATAGACATGGATGTAACAAAAAATGAAATTGGTTCAATATTACAGGGATAGAATGGAAAATTAAGTCAGTTCAGTAATACAGTGCTGGAACAAGGAGTGAACTTGGTTTAGTAATATAGAGCTGGAATGAGGTGTGAACCTGGTTCAGTAAAGGATTGTGTGCATTAAGATGGACTTGGAATTGATGCCTTGACTACTATTTAAATCATTATATATACTTATGTGTCTTCAAAAATTATATATTTTATTCTTATGATATTCTTTCATGGATTCTATTCTTTATTTCCTTATGGTTCATGTCTTATGAACTGTCATGCTTTATTCCATGATTCATGTTTATGATCTTTTATATATAGGTTATGATCCTTTATTTTCATGATTATACTCTCATAACCTTATGCTCATGATTATGCTTATGTATATCCCTTATATACCCTTGATGAGAATCTAATTTCACCAATTTTTATGTTTCCTTCCCAAATTTTACGAATATATGTATTATGTTTCATGTCTCTAATAAGGGTGATAATCAAGAATAACCTAGTGGAAGATTATGTAGCTCATTTATGTGCCAGTTGTTATGTTTCCCTATTTCCAAAGGAACCATAATAATATGGTCTTGGGGAATTTGTTTGTATAATTTTTTAAGTATTCTAAAAATTTTATGTAATGTTAATGTATGAAAATCAAGGGTCACTATAGTAAGCATCTCGTTTTCTAGAAAATTATGAATTATCAACTTTTAGTGATTCTAGAATCTTCAGTATCACCTCCAACACAAAACACATCATGTTGAGGGAGTTTATTTCATACTCAACTATTCTCTTCTTGGCTTCCCAATTCTCCTTCATCTTATTTATTTCATCTTCATTCATTTTTTTGATTCTTGAAATGTGAGGTCATGCTCCATCACCTAGATTTATTTATCCTATATTTGAGAATATTTTTCATTCATATTAAAAAAAATTTAGTTTTTCATATATATGGAATGATTCTAAAAATAAAATATCAAATTAATCTTTATCACAAACATTTATTTGAAATTATCCAAATGCATCACCATATCTTTAATTACAAATATATATTTTTTTCTTTTCTTTGAAAATTTTTGTGAGAGTGTTGTATATACCAAACCTTTTAATAAATTCCTCTTCCATGGAATAAACCACTTTTTCTAGGTATAATATTTTATCTAAAAGTCCCTTGAAAAATTACAACAATAAAACTTACCCATTTTTTAAGAAATTTTGTTAGATGTTCATTGAAGGAAAAAATAAATTTCGCTAAATGATATATCATTATTATAGCTCAAGTAGGCTATGTTAGAAGAATTATAATCAAGGTAATTTTTGCAACATATACCACTTTTATTATATGAAAGTAGGGGTGCATCTTCCTTTGGTACATGATTATTCTTTAGATTCCTTCCCTATATATTTATTATAATCTTATGAGTCATAGAAAAATATCCATCTAATTTAGACTACTAATTTCAAGAAACATAAGAATAGTAAATTGTATCTTGGATGTTTAGTGTGAACCTATCTGTTGATACCATTTATAGAGCCCTAGTATGGATTGACTAGTGAGAAGGGAGGTGTGAATCAGGGGTTTCTTTTTACAAATTAACAATTCTTCAAATTTCAACCTCTGGAACTTTCTAAGGTTCTCAATCTACTAAATAATATAAATTAATCTCAAATAATTTTTATTAATAATAATAGTGATAAAATTGTATAATATTTACAAGGATTGGATGAAATGCCTACTTTTTTCCATGTTGGTTATAACCCCAACATGGATCTACACTATAATATTATTACAAATTATAGCGGTCAATACATAATCAAGTCACATATCTCTTGAATCCTCATAAGAGGTTATTTATACTGTATCCTACAGTGTTACCAGATTCCAAATTGGCATACTCTTGAATCCATAAAAGAGACTTCTTCATCTCTAGAACTAACCAAGAGACTCCTTCTGCATCCAACTCTGACTGAAAGACTTCCACTTCTCCTAGATCCAACTATAATAATTAACCTCTATTAAAGGCTTGATATAATTTAGTATGATATTATAGATCTTATCCAACAAGCTTAAAGGATCTGACTTGCTCAGTTACACTTTATGTACCTTTTATTCTTGTTAGTCTTACTCAAATGATTTTGATCACCTGTACCCATTTAGTTTCCTCATTAAAGATTTTATTAGGATTTTTATTTTTTATTATTAACATCAAAACCTCACTAAATTTGTGAAAATGGTTCACACAATTTCGGAATATTTTATTCAAGATATAACTTGCATAAGTCAATGAAATCTTAAGTACACATCATGCATGAGTTTCATGGGATTATCAAACTTAGAAACCCTAGAATATTTATTTTGTTTATTATTTTATATTCTATCTCAAATTTATCAAACCCTTTCCACTAGTTTTGGAATATCAATGGATGTGACTGTGTTAGATAATAACATGTGTGTTTTTTCAACTGTATTCATGTATGCATGCAAGTGTGAAAAACTATTTGTCTTTACACACCCAATTGAACATATTATATGAAATGGTGAATTAACTATTTTCATAATGTAAAAGACTTTTTTCATAAGTGTGATTTGTACAAACTATACACATGTAATACCCTTCATGAAAGTGGTGATCAAGATCCTTTATGTATAACAGTTTCATGTATTTCATGCACTATATAGTCTTCCTTTGCATAACAATGTACATGACCTTCTCAAACATTTCACACAAAATTGGAATATTGCAGGTAAGGATATCAGACACCTAGGAATGAATTCATGGAAAAAATTATTTGATAATATATTTCAGTGTTCATGGCACAATTAAAATGATCACTGAATTATCTAACTCAAGTAATAAAATCTATGTGGTTCTCCCTCTACAAAATAGATAGATTCATGGTGATTTTATTATATTCATAAAATCAAGAGATATCTAAAAAATATTAGCTTCACTGCTTGGCTTGGTCATACTCATTTTATATGGAAGGTTCACCATGAATTTCACTACCTTTCATCCTCTGAATATGTTGTGTGGAGTTTCATCATTAACTATCCAAAAATTTTGGTGTATCTTAAACTTTTGAACCCATAGATTTTGGAATACTTAAATATTATTACATCATATTTCATGGAATATCTTATTCTTATATTTTACGATAGAGCCTCATGAACTCATGTTCATGCTTGAACTGATCCCTGTATATTGAAACTGGTCTTTGCAACTTTATTTTCATTTAACTAATATATATATATATATATTATTTATCTGTATGCATACAAGACAAATATTGAATGAATGTATATTCTATTCCTCATAAGATCATTTTCTTAAACATAGAATGACCATGTAAGTCTTGATCTTATTTGATGGAGGTCTGGAATGAATGCTAGTATATAAGAACACTCCGAGAAGGCCTTGAGGAAGAAGACATTTGTTGGATTGATCGAATGGTTCATATAGATGTTATTTAATGACAGTAGTTATGTTAGTATTTTTATTAATGGAGGTAAAATGAAGCATGGTCCAATTGTCTTAAATTGCTCAGCTCCTCATTGACATGCTCCTTAATAAATCAATATGTGTCGCAACACCACCATCCATGGTATTGGGGGATCGAAAGCTGAACACACCTCTTCAAACACATGGGCCACATCCCATCTGGCCTACCTAGCCCATCTGTATGCATGCCTCTAGGCATTCACTCCTACATTCCTTATACATAGGTCGTCCCACTCGCATTCTTCCATTCAGTATAGCACTGGCTAGTTCCCATATTCATGGTTGACCTCTAGTACCATAAATCATTGGTGGATACTTGGCCTGGGATGGATTGTAATAGCTGGCCATATTTTTTATATAAGGTCCATTCAAATAGTTAGTCAAATATTTTACCAAGCCACAATCTCAACATCAAAACAACATATTCAAATTATTCATGATAATGATATATTTTCATAGCCTTACATTAGCTCTTGAAACTCAATATATGAAATGTATTATTCATCTCAATGTAATTTTTTCCTTTTAATATCAACATGATCCGTCATCACATTTATAATGGAGAATAGTAATTATCCAATATTATTCACTAAAACCCTTATAATAATCTTCAATACATATTTATCTTTATTGACAATCAATACAATACAATTATATTGGTCCAATAAATACTCTTAAAATATTGATTTATTTCAATATAGGGTATGAAAAAGAATAGAATAGTTATAGAGTGAACTCAAAAGAAGATACGATAGGAAATTCTTATTTCAGTCAAAGGTAGATCGCTACTTTTCATTTCCAAAATGGAATGATTCAAATTTATAATTAATGTTTACCAAAACATGTATCTTAGTGTCTATATAGAATCAATGAGCCATTATTTTAAATTTTGAATAAATTTTTTATTGTAATTAAATTCTAGACTATTGGTTTACTTTCTCTTTAATAATAGGTATCCATCACAATGAATGATGAATATAAAATATAATATTCTTAATTGATTATGGTTAGATAATTATTTATCAAATAAAATGGAATTTTTATGACTTGTATATCGATAAAACACTATTTTTTTGAATATTTTATTGATAATAAATGATATAATTTCCTCACATTGTGTTAAATATGTTTATTTATAAAATATTTGGGATTTGATCATTCATTTGAAAATTTTGAGAAAATTCTGGTTTTACCCTTTATAGTGCACTGTAGTATTTCGAAGATAAATATTTTTATATTTGTTATTTGAATTTGAAATTTTGTAACAGTGTTACTAACGTATTTTCTACAACTTTAATTCAGGACACTAGAGCTGATAAGTGAATTTGGATGGAGTAAATGGGACATTAAAACAATGGTGGGCTGGACTCGGAAGAATGGACATGGGTTCTGTATTTGAGCCATATCTTCTACATCCGGTCTTGGATTGAGCCCAAAATTTGAGGAAAGCTCGGGGAAATGATTTGGCACAAATAATCTTTCTGGAAGGCCGGTCAATTCACGCGTTTTGAGGTCAACTAGGCGGTGAAACTTGGAATAAAATATTTGGCCAAGTTTTTCATTTCACACTTAAAAAGTTATGTATCCCTAGCCCTCATAAACTCTATTTAAAGGGGGTTTTAACTCTTTGAGAGGGCTGGTAGAGGCTTTGGGAAGGTGTGTCCGAAAGGGTGCCTCTTGGGATCCCCTCACAACTTTTGTAAGAAGTAATCCTTTGTGCAAACCTCTCTTCCAAAAAGGCTCTCCTCTCCCACCTCTTCTTTGTATTTCTTTTATTTCATGTTTGTTTCTTGAATTTTTCTTCAAATAATATTCTGTGTTATTCCCTTTTATTCTTCCCTTAATCTTCTTAATTGGGTTGGAATCAATAGTGGAGACAAGATTGGGTTATACCCTTTCAATCCTTTGCTTATGCAAAACGTCTCCACGATGACTACACCACCCATGGAAGAGTAGTTCTTTTTAGTAATCGGTCGACCACTCACCTTATTCATTCATTTATTTTGAATCAATGATCTACTGTAATTCACTAAACATGATCCATTAATTTAGTTTTCAAATTAAAAGAAACTAAGTGAGAAATTGAATAATTAATACAAAACGCGTGAGGTCGGGATTTGTGTGAATTGTGAGAGCGTAATCTTAATCGGTAATACAAGACCACACAGGATCAATTTGTAGAGTTCAAATACAATACCTAAACTCAATTAATCCTCATTTATAGAGTGGTTATGTGCCTTAATTTACCACTTACCATAATCTAATCTTATAATATCAATCAAAGATGGGTGTTTCGATTGCATGTTTCGAAGTTAGCCTAAGGTTAAATTCACTTCATCTTCGTGGTAAAGTTAATTCTCGTAGGGTTCGGGATTTAACAAATTAATGGATCATAATTAAGTGAATATTAATTTAAATGATAATGATTAATAGATGATTAAATAGGTAGATTTAGATCGATTGCGTATTTTAAATATTGTCTAAACAAACATCTTTTTGTTGTGTCATTTTAATCGAACATCATTTCAAAACTAAAAACAAAAAAAATTCAATCTTCTTCCAGCAAACTTCTTCTAGATTCATAAACTATAAACCACCACCCACATCCTTTCAAGTAGTGTTTTAATTATATTTTATTTTATTTTTTATTAGAATACCTTTAATAAGTTGTTAAATTCACTTCCTCCTTTGAGAGACGACCTTGGTCAGCCACTCTACTGCACCTAAGTACCCCTAAATCACACTAATCATTTGAGGGTACCCACGACAGCGCTATTTCAAATTGGAACCATTGCTGAGGAGTCAAGTAATTATTTCAACTAATTAGAGGTATTTATTTTGTTTTACATTTTATTCTCTTCCTCTCTTCTTTCTTTCGTCTTTACCCAATCTGATTTTTTTCCTTCTTTTATTTCCTTCTACTTCTTTTTGGACCATCAAATCAAACTTCTAATTTTTATTTTACCATGGTCCAATTTCCTTCTTTTCATCTTTCATTGATTGATGACATGAACTAATCCCAAAGATCTCTTAAATCTTGACCCTGAGATTGAACGTAGCCTTAGGGCTCAAATCAGACATTCTCAATCTACAGGAATTTTCAATAGTCAACCAGTTGGTGAATTCCTCTCTTCTGGAAACATTAAAATTGGAAGATATTCAAATTCAAACATAAAAGAAGAACCAATGGATGGAAATAATAACAATGAGCTAAATAGAACCATTCAAGAATTGGCTGCACCAGATATTAACTATCAACCAAATTGTATTGCATACCCAAACCTCGAATCGGACTTTGAGTTAAAATCTGGATTAATTCACCTTATTCCAAAGTTTCATGGCTTATCTGGTGAGGATACCAACAAACACATTAAAGAATTTAATGTGCTTTGCTCAACTTTAAAACCAAGAAATGTTTCTGAAGATCAAATCAAATTAAGAGCATTCCCATTCTCACTTGACGGAGCTACGAAAGATGGGATGTATTATTTACAACCCAAAGATGTAACTTGTTGGAACGATTTGAAACTTCTTTTCTTGCAGATATTTTTTCCAGCATCAAGGACCACTTCCATTCGTAAGGAGATATCGGGGATCAAGCAAGCCCAAGGGGAGTCAATGTATGATTACTGGGAGAGATTCAAGAAGTTGTGTGCAAGCTATCCACATCACCAAATTAGTGAGCAACTCCTCATCCAATACTTCTACGAAGGACTCACACCCCTGGAGAGGAGAATGGTTGATGCTGCAGCTAGAGGAGCATTGGTGGAAAATACACCAGTAGTCGCACGTGCATTGATCGACAAGATGGCCCAAAACTCCCAACAATTTGGTGATAGAGGTACACCACATGTCAGGGGAGTACATTAGGTAATTCCTTATTCTCTTGAAAGTCATTTGATTGATACTAAGTTGGAAGAATTTACAACCATTATGAGGCAAATTGATTTGTCACAAAAGACATCTCTACCCCCTCCTTCAAGTCCATGTGTCATTTGCACTGAGACAGGCCACCCAACTTACTATTGCCCACAACTACAAGAGACAGAGGATTGTGCAGCATTATTCCCTGGGAGACCATTTCAGCAGCAATAACAACCATATCCCCAAAGGAAGTTTGATTCATTTGCTCCAACATACAACCAAGGGTGTAAAGATCAACCAGACATGAGGTATGTCTCTGGACAACAACAAAGGCCACCCTTTCAACAAAACTTCCAGCAGCCTCCGCCTTACCAACAGGGTTTCCAACAACCCCAAAGGAGATTTGAAGCCCAAGCATCAACAAGCCAACAACAAGGGAATCCCCCACCAAAGGTAGATTCTAATACTGATGATCTTTAGAAGCAAATTGTTCTTAATCAACAGTATGAGCTGAAGATTCAAAGTTCAGAGCTGAGGGAGTTAAAGACTCAAATGAGCCAAATTGTCACCGCCCTCCATGAACTTGTAAGTAATAATTCCGAAAATCTACCTTCCCAACCCACTCCAAATCCAAAGGGGAATGTTAGTGCCATCACATTGAGAAGTGGGAAGAAAATGAACGATACATCTGTACCTACCATTCCACTGGGATTCACCTCAACTCCAGAGAAGCCGCATTCCATACCAACTGATGAGAAATCCAAGGAGAAAGATAAAGGTAAGAAAAAGATTGATGATGTTCCTCCTAAACCCCTTCCTTTTCCAAACAGGGTTGTCCAAACCAAGAATAAGGATGAAGAAGAAATGCAAAAGGAGGTTTTGGACACATTCAAGCATGTGGAGATCAACATTCCTCTACTTGAATCCATTAAGAAAATTCCAAGGTATGCCAAATTCTTAAAAGAACTCTGCACCAGTCGAAGAGGGATCAAGGGAAATGAGAGGATCAACCTTGGAAGGAATGTCTCATCACTCATTTCTCCAACTTTAGCAATGCCAACAAAGTGCAAAGATCCAGGGACATTCACCATCCCATGCACCATAGGGGAGTTGCACTTCTCTGATTCTCTTTGTGATTTAGGATCTTCAATAAATGTGATGACTTGCTCTGTATTATCTTCTTTACAGGTTGGTGAGTTGAAGCCGACAAGAGTAGTGGTGCAGTTGGCGAATAGAGCTACGACATATCCAGTGGGAGTCCTTGAGGATGTACTTTTCCGGGTAAGAGACATGATCTTTCCAGCAGACTTCTATGTGCTTAACATGGAGGATGATCAGGTAAGTTCTCATGCCCCCATTATCTTAGGTAGGCCCTTCCTCAAAACTGAAAAAACTATCATAAATGTCAATGAGGGTACACTTTCCATGGAATTTGGAGATGAAGTTGTGATATTTAAAGTTATGGATTCCATGAAGTACCCCTTAGAGGACCATTAAGATTTTGTTATCTCCCATTTTGAACCACCAAATAAAAACTCCATGGAATTTGATTGTCCTATGCTTAGGGAGATTATGAGAATTGGTTCGAGTTTGATGTCTAAGAGCACTTCCACACATATTGTTGATACACAATCCTCTCTTGGATTTGATTTTGATGTGGATTCATATTTGGATTTTGATCATGTAAACTCTAATTATGACATGGATGTTGAGTATGCTGATGGATTTGATGCTTTATTCTATGATTCTAATGATGTATATTCTGATACTGATGCTCTTTGTGCACGTATTTCAGTTCCTTCTATGACCCCATCCATACACCACCCCCTACACTGGAACTCAATCCATTACCACCAAATCTGAAATACTCATACTTGTTGAGTGGTGAGAGATTACCTGTTATCATTGCTAACAATCTCCCTTTTGAACATGAAGAAAAACTTTTGAATATTTTGAGGGAGAACATCAGGGCAATCGGGTGGATCTTGGCTGACATATCAGGTATTAGCCCCTCCATTTGCATGCATAGGATTCTTTTGGAGTATGGGTCTAAACCGGTGAGGCAACCACAAATGAGACTCAATCCAACACTTTTGGAGGTTGTTAAAAAATAAGTTGAAAATTTGCTCAAGACAGGTATAATCTATCCCATTTCAGATTCTCAGTGGGTAAGTCCAATTCAGGTTGTGCCTAAGAAGAGTGGTGTTACTGTTGTTAAAAATGAGAAAGATGAGTTAATACCAATGAGGGTGAAAAATAGTTGGCGTGTGTGTATTGATTATAGGAAACTAAATCATTCCACTCGCAAAGACCATTTCCCCCTCCCATTTATTGATCAGATGCTTGAGAGACTAGCTGGGAAAACACACTATTATTTCTTGGATGGATTTTATGGATATTTTCAGGTTCCTATAGCTATGTAGGATCAGGAGAAGACTACATTCACCTGTCCCTTTGGCACATTTGCCTATCGGAGGATGCCATTTGGACTTTGCAACGCCCCAGGTACCTTCCAGAGATGCATGGTGAGTATTTTTTCTGATTTTATTGAGACCTGCATGGAGGTATTTATGGATGATTTTACAGTGTATGGATCCTCATTTGATGAATGTATAAATAGTTTGGGAAAGGTATTGAATCGTTGTATTGAGAAGAATCTGGTCCTAAACTTTGAAAAGTGTCATTTCATGGTAGAGCATGGCATTGTCTTTAGGAATGTAGTGTCAAAACATGGGATAGAGTTTGATAGATCAAAGGTAGATATTATTTCATCCTCACCATATCCTTCATGTGTGCATGATGTTAGATCTTTCCTAGGTCATGCAGGATTTTATCGGTGGTTCATCAAAGATTTTAGTAAGATTGCTCTTCCTATGTCATGATTACTTCAAAAGGATTCTGATTTTGTGTTTTATGTTTCTTGCAAGAATTCATTCGATGAGCTAAAACAACGTCTGACCACTCCACCTACCATACAGCCCCCACGGTGGGAGATTCCTTTTTAGCTTATGTGTGACGCCTCCAACTTTGCGGTTGGAGCTGTCTTATCTCAGAGGGTGGAGGGACGTTCGCATGTGATCGCCTATGCATCGAGGACACTGGATTCAGCCCAATAAAATTACACAACCATATAAAATGAGTTTCTTGTTGTCATATTTTCTTTAGATAAATTCCGTTCATATTTATTGGGATCTAAAGTAGTTTGTTTTTTCTGACCATGCAGCTTTGAGGTACCTCCTAAAGAAGCCATATGCAAAGCCACGACTTATCCGTTGGATGCTCCTTCTTCAAGAATTTGATATTGAGATAAAGGACAAGAAGGGATCAGAGAATTTGGTGGAAGACCACATGATTAGGATTACTCACACACTAGAGGATGACACCTTGGACTAGGTACCACTTCGGGACACTGTCCCCAATGAGCATCTCTATAGCATCTCAGGTACGCATCCTTAGTATGCTGATTTAGTTAATTACATTGTTTCCTCTGAAATCCCAGCAAATTTGAAGAAGCATCAAGTCCAAAAATTAAAAAGTGAATCTAGTTATTATGTGTGGGATGATCCTTACCTCTGGCGCATGTGTAGTGACCAAGTTATTATGAGGCGTATTCCTGATCATGAGTTTGAGTCTGTTTTGCAATTCTGTCATACACTTGCATGTGGTGGACACTTTGGACCCCAATGGACAGCTGGGAATGTTTTGGACTCTGGATTATATTGGCCTAGTTTATTCCATGATGCCCATGTGTTTTGTAAGTCATGCTCTCATTGCCAACACACTGGGAATATTTCTAGGAGACATGAGATGCCCCAACAACCCATACTATTCTGTGAGATTTTTGATGTGTGGGGCATTGATTTTATGAGTCCTTTTCCAAGTTCATATGGTTTCTTGTATATTTTGGTTGTTATTGATTATGTGAGAAAATGGGTGGAGGCCAAGGCCACCAGGACTGATGATTCTCATGTATTTGTGGATTTTGTGAAGGCACAGATTTTTTGCAGGTTTGGAGTACCAAAGGCCATCATCAGTGACCAAGGGTCCCACTTTTGCAATAGAAATTTTTCTTCCCTCCTTCGAAAGTATGGGGTGACACACAAAACCTCAACACCATACCACCCCCAAACAAATGGTCAGGCTGAGGTTTCAAATCTTGATTTGAAAAAAATATTGGAGAAAACCGTGCAGCCAAATATGAAGGATCGGAGCAAGCACTTGGATGATGCATTGTGGGCTTATAGGACAGCATACAAGACCCCCATTGGTATGTCCCCATTTTGGATTGTTTTTGGGAAAGCGTGTCATCTCCCCGTGGAAGTTGAGCATCGGGCTTATTGGGCTATAAAGAAATGCAACATGGATTTGGCCCAAGCTGGAATCCAAAGGAAACTGCAAATTCAAGAGCTTGAGGAGATTAGATTTTCATCATATGAGAACTCAAGGCTCTACAAGGAAATATAAAAATAAGTTCATGACAAAATGATCCAACAAAGGGATTTTCATGTTGGAGATAAAGTTCTTCTCTACAGTTCATGACTGAAGCTGATGCCTGGTAAGTTGTGTTCCAGATGGTTTGGTCCTTATATTGTATCTAATGTTTTTCCTTATGGTATAGTGGAGATCACACAAGAGGACATTGGAAAAATCTTTACAGTCAATGGGAAACATTTTAAGAGATACATTGAGGGACTTCCTACTGATGCAGTGGATTTTATCACACTGCATGACCCCATCATCACTTGAGCACATCAGGCTGTTCCTAACCCTTTCACTTTTATATTATTTGTCCTATTTAAAAATTCTTCATTTCATGTGCATATATCATCTCATGGGTTCACATTTAGGACAATGCAATATTTTAAGTGTGGGGGAGGGAACCTTTTAGTTTAGTAATTTCAATTGTTTTTCTGTTTAAAAAAACAAAAAAAATAGTGTGTTTTTCAAATTTTGTGTGTTTTTATTTTTTCAATTTTTTTTTGTGTTTTTGAAATTTTTGAGCTGAAATGATTCTCATCACAACTTTGAAATGCATATCAGTGAGTGAAACAATTTATCCCTTGAAACTAAGCTTAAATGAATGCTAAAATTACTTTGTTTCAAGTTCAAATATTTATTAATTTCATGAAAAGTACACCGAATTTTGAATCCCATGACACATCTCACTGTTTTTATATTTGAAATCACTTTCCTGTGAGGCTTCTAAACCATTATTTTCATATTATTTACATTCACCTCACTTCTTGAGAGAACCAAACCATGCTTGATTTAACCCGAATTTGATCTATTCCTGTCAAAACTTGAGGGTTTGAGGTACATATGTTTAAATGATTGAGGCATTTGTTTGGTATTAAAGCCCCTATTTCAAAGAATCCTTTTTTATAATGGCCTAACTTGAATATTAAATATTTTTAGCCCTTAGAATCCATGCACAGCCTGTTAGGTTAGCCACGTTACAAGCCAATTTTCCCTATCCAACCAACTATTGAAGTGAAATTGCATAATCTAGTTGAGCTTAAGTGTGGGGGAATCTATCTTGTGTTGTGCCACCAAATTCTGTGATACTTTGGGTGGAAAATTAAATTCTGAAGAGATGTGTTTTCTACTAAAGAAAGGCATTATATTGAAAGTTGTGCCTTTTCTGGAGCTTTCATGACAAGTGGATCTGTGCCTTTTCTGGAGCTTCTAATTGAGGTGGAAAGTTGTGCCCATCTGGAGCTTTCAAGAAAATCATGTTTGAGAAGATTGAAATTTTTGATGCTGAAATGATGAATGGTGTAAACTTTTCATGACTTTTCATGATGATGGATCTGAATTGATACTATGGGGATTGAGGAGAAGACCATATTTAAGTGAAAATTAGATTAATGCAATTTTTCTTCAAAAATAGTCAAGCCCTCCTCATTCAGCCTCATGATTTTTCACATCTAAATCCTACCAACCAAAAGCCACAGAACAACCCTGAAAATTCCTCATGATAAACATATGTCCTTGACTCACATCAGGTAGTGATGTAGGAATCTATCAAGCCTATGGTGACCCTTGTATGAGTTTGGATGAGAAAGAAATTGCAAAAAATATTGATATTTGTGTGATGAGAGAAAATTCAAGCAAGGTAAGTGTTTTGTGCATAGGAGGATAAATGAAGTGGAAATATATTGAATAATATAAATGAAGAACTTGAAATAATGGTTTTTTATGAGCCATGATATATTTTGTTTCTTGGTGTATAATTGTTTGATCTCAAGGATATGTGTTTTAAAATTGGTTTTGATTTGATATTGATGTTTACTTGACATGAGCTTTTTCCCAGGAGTGCAAAAGGGTAAGTGTGGGGGAGTTGATAAAACACTATTTTGTTGAATATTTTATTGATAATAAATTATATAATTTCCTCACATTGTGTTAAATATGTTTATTTATAAAATATTTGGGATTTGATCATTCATTTGAAAATTTGTAGAAAATTACAGTTTTTCCCTTTATAGTGCACTGTAGTATTTCGAAGATAAATATTTTTATATTTATTATTTGAATTTGAAATTTTGTAACATTGTTCCTAACTTAATTTTATACAACTTTCATGCAGGACACTAGAGCTGATAAGTGTATTTGGATGGAGTAAATGGGCCATTAAGACAATGGTGGGATGGACTCGGCAGAATGGACATAGGTTCTGTATTTGGGCCATATCTTCTACATCCGGGCTTAGATTGAGCCCAAATTATGAGGAAAGATCAGGGAAATGATGTGGCACAAATAATCCTTCTGTAATTCTGATCAATTCATGCGTTTTAGAGTTTAACTAGGCGGTACAACTTGAAATAAAATATTTGGTCGAGTTTTTCATTTCACACTTAAAAAGTTATGTATCCCTAGCCCTCACAAACTCTATTTAAAGGGGTTTTTAACTCTTTGAGAGGGCTGGTAGAGGCTTTGGGAAGGTGTTTCCGAAAGGGTGTCTCTTGGGAGCCCCTCGCAACTCTTGTAAGAAGTAATCCTTTGTGAAAACCTCTTTTCCAAAAAGGCTCTCATCTCCCACCTCTTCTTTGTATTTATTTTATTTCATGTTTGTTTCTTGAATTTTTCTTCAAATAATCTTCTGTGTTCTTCCATATTATTCTTCTCTTAATCTTATTAATTGGGTTGGAATCAATAGTGGAGACAAGATTGGGTTATACCCTTTCAATCCATTTCTTATGCAAAACGTCTCCATGATGACTACACCGCCCATGGAAGAGTAGTTCTTTTAAGTAATTGGTCGACCTCTCACCTTCTTCATTCATTTATTTTGAATCAATGATCTACTGTAATTCACTAAACATGATCCATTAATTGAGTTTTCAAATTAGAATAAACTAAGTGAGCAATTGAAAAATTAATACAGAACACGCGAGGTCGGAATTTGTGTGAATTGTGAGAGCGCAATCTTAATCGGTAATACAAGACCACACGAGATCAATTTGTAGAGTTCAAATACAATCCCTAAACTCAATTAATCCTCATTTCCAGAGTGGTTATGTGCCTTAATTTACCACTGACCATAAGCTAATCTTATAACATCAATCAAAGCAGGGTGTTGCGATTGCATGTTCTGAAGTTAGCTTAAGGTTAAATTCACTTCATCTTTGTGGTAAAGTTAATTCTCGTAGAGTTTGGGATTTAACAAATTAAGGGATCATAATTAAGTGAATATTAATTTAAATGATAATGATTAATAAATGATATAATAGGTAGATTTAGATCGATTATGTCTTTTAAATATTGTCTAAACAAACATATTTTTATTGTGTCATTTTAATCGAACTTCATTTCAAAACTAAAAACAAAAAAAAATACAATCTTCTTCCAGCAAACTTATTCTAGATTCATAAACTATAAACAACCACCCACATCCTTTCAAGTAGTGTTTTTATTCTATTATATTTTATTTTTTATTATAATACCTTTAATAAGTTGTTAAATTCACTTCCTCCTTTGAGAGACGACCTTGGTCAGCAACTCTGCTGCACCTAAGTACCCCTAAATCACACTAATAATTTGAGGTCGCCCACGACAGCATTTTTTCATATATACCATAAAATATGTTTTACTCTCTATTTAGATAAGATAGAAGGTTTATAAACAAACTACTTATCATGTTTAGATAAATAAACCTATATAAATAAATATGCATCTCAATGATTTTAAAGATAGATCAACATGGTCATGTGAACTATTCTAAATATAAATGTAACTTCATATAATTCATGATATTCATTTAAGAAATTTTAAAAATGCTCAATGAATTATATTAGCACACTTGGTAAAGATTGAAGAATCTCTAAGCTGGCTTGTTGGAGAATTTCTTATTGATGTATTTATTGATCATACCAGAAGAGTAAAGACAATACAAAATTTAAATATCCTTTTACACCTAATTTTCATGATATAAGTAATATGGAGATCAATGATGAGTCTTAAAAATATTAAAAATCATCCATTATTTCTTAAAAGAATTTTTTTTGAAAATATAACTGAAACAACTACTAAATTTCCTACTATAATGTCTAATATATATCATTTCAATTTTTATATGATAAGAATCTATTCAGACACTACCCTAAGTGTTTTTTAAAAAAAAATCAATAGTTTCTTTTAGGTAAAATGGATATCAAACACTTATCTGCATTTTATTTAATAGTCCTATATCCACTAAGGATATTAATATCTTATTAAGACTAACTATATTTTCATAAAGAAATTCTATCTCATTAGAGATATTGGAAGAAGACCTAACTGCTATGGGTTAAGGATCTGGATGCACATTATTTTGGAATAGTAATGTTGGAATCCACTATGATATGTGGGAGGATTAGTTCCAAGGAAACATACCACATATGAAATTAGAACTAAAGATGTGGTTTATTTTCAACATGAAGGGTGGGGAATACGTTATTATTTCATAACAATTATTTCAAAAAATATTTCATAAATTAAAATGATCTAAGGTTAAAAAAATATATTTAAATTCAAGTAATGGACTCCACGCATTAGGATTTAGGGACTCTGCATTTTGAATGTATCTAAGACTTGATAATCCTTGTGAGTATTCAAGAGAATATATATATGGATGTTATAATATTGTGCCAATAAATAATGATTCATTATCGAAATATTTATTCTATGAAAAAACATATAATATATTCATCATGAATAAAATCCTTTTGTATTTTACTTTCCAAAGCATGATTCTATGATCATCATATTGGGATATTGGTTGTTGGTTCCACCTCTTTTTGGGGAATCCTTATGGAAGATGTTTATATGATGTAAAAAATGGAGGATATATGATATATGTTTGCAAGGAATAAACAAAAAGGGTTGGTAACATCAATAATGGAAAATAAAATATATAGATTACATGAATAATTTAATAAATAAATCATTCATAGTGATCCTAGAACATTTGTTTTGGATGAATGAGTGTCATGTTTCTCTAATAGGTTAGTGGAATCATTATAAGTTTTCAAGATAGATATGTTGATAAAATATGAAAAAGAAATGTTGTGTTTACCAGTTTTTTAAGACTAAGGAATGAAATTTATCCAAGTATGACTTGAAGTAGAAATCATTTTCTAGGGAACACAATTTACAATATTGATCTATGCATTTTATCTATTTATTCATAGTATATATATTAATTAATAATTGAAATTTTTAATTTGTAATAATTCAAGACTGATGTTTTTTTGGGTATATAATATTTCTACAAAAATAATTGTGGGAATATTTAAAGATTACTAAGATTCATATAATTTAAAATTCTTAAGTATTATGAATTTATCTCATGTTCCTTGATTTGTAATTAAATTGGATATTACTAATTATTGGTGAATAATTTGTGAATATCAAACATATCCATCATAACCTTATTAAATTTTAGTTAAAATTATCCAGAAATACTTTGAAAAGTATAACAAGTTTAGTTTTTGGTATATTGA
Source organism: Viscum album (assembly GCA_963277665.1). Taxonomy (NCBI): domain Eukaryota; kingdom Viridiplantae; phylum Streptophyta; class Magnoliopsida; order Santalales; family Viscaceae; genus Viscum; species Viscum album. The sequence continues at coordinate 21,023,721 of OY728125.1, forward strand.
GAAGTGGGAATACTATTGATCAAGTTAATTGAACACTTGTCTTCATTTAGTTCAATTTGATGCAGTATCATAGAAATGGATAAGGTAATATGCAAGAGAAAATTATTAAAAAAATTGTATCTATATCTTCAAAATTTGATTATGTGAAGATTCTGATGTATCTTAAGGAGTTATTTAAAAATTATCTATTCCGATTTTGGTTTATACCAAAGGAAATAATTTTATCCATATCATGATAAGCTTTGACTATGGATTTAGTTAGGGGTGAAGACTTTGACATGGGAACAATAGGTGGATATTCAGTTCTATCACTACTTGAAGGATTTTCAAAAGGTTTTAATGTTGTTGTAAATAGATTCTCCACAAAGATATGTGGACTTACTAACCCTAGAAAATAAAAAGTGATAAAATTAGTATCTATAGTCGTACTCAATGGAAGTAGGTTTTTACATGTGAGAACTAACAAGTTATTTCTAGTTTCCTCTACTGAAAGTGGGAGTTTATTGGTGTTGGTTCCATATAAACAATTAATCTTAGACTTAAGAATACAAGAATATTAATTTAAATATATTATCACTTATTGATTTTTATTCCCTAAAACATTGGTCTGATAATTTACTTGAGTATCTATCACATTAAAAAGAGAATAACAGTCCCCTACAATGATGAGAACAATAAAATGCTATAATGGTATTTTTAAAAATAATTGTGTGGTCAAATGAAATTCTATAATAGTGAACATAGTATGTAGACCATTTTGTGTGACTACTCATAAGAGTATGAGACTTCATCTCATGAATTTATCAATTAGTAAACTCCATGATGGGAGATTATGAGAATATACCCACCAATAGGAATTCCGCATATTTTTGTGTCATTAGATATTTATATATACAACCATTTGTAATAGTCCTTAGACTTTAAGATTATTATTAATTCATGTTGTGACTCACTCACTTAGATGTATTTTATAAACCATGATGATAACTATGGAAGGAGAAGTTGGATAGGTTGGGTGCATCATGAGTGATGTGTTATTTATGAATAAGTGGAGGAAATATTTTTTGAATCCACCATCATAAAAGATTATATCTTGGACCATTGATTGGAATAGAATCATCCAATTAAATTCCATGACCAATGTGTAACTAAGTGTTTATTTTAGATATCCAATGAAATATGTATCAAGTGTATAGGTTAATGATGCAAATGTGGAAATTTATTAATGAGATATTATGATAAAGGGATTATAATACAATGTGAGAATTCTTATGTTTTTGTCAACATTGATAGATTATGTTTCTTATCTGGGGTTCCTTGACTCATTTCTAGATAATAATCTTAGACTTTAGGCATAAAAATATAATGGAAATGATAAATAATCTTATAGGTTCAGATACTATGTTTTAACATTTATCTCTATTAAATTTTATATGATATTAATTAATGGAATAAATATTGTTCTAAAGATTGATGAATAATTATATTAATGTTTTAATTTATTATATAGATTAAAAAATATTTATTCACAAGAATGTTAATAAATTTTATTTATTTTTTTTTACTAAATATTTAATAAATATTCATTTATTGGTTTATGGATAAAAATATTTATTTATGAAAAAAAAATTATTCGGTTGTTCAATAAATGTCAAGGAGGATGAATAGACCAAGACCTATTCCATTGATAAATATTAAATCACAAGATGGTGAAATAATATTTATCACTACATGAGATAGCACACATCAAAAAATAATAATATTATTATTATTATTTTATATAATGAGGTTTGTTAAATATTATTATATTATTTGGGGGCTCATACACAATTTAATTATATTTTAACCCAAACACAAGATTTATAAATATATGGTAATGTCTATTGTGTAGGTTTAATAGAAAAAATGATAATTGACAATCATTTCCCAAAACAAACTTCTCTCTTTTATTTTCTTCCCATCCCCACCTTAAGAATGATAGGAAATCACAAAGCCCAAAGGATATTAAATGATCATGAAAAATAACATGAGAGGATTGACCTTAAAGGCTAGAAACTACCATTCCATCGGTTATTGTTTAGAGATACAAGGAGCATGTGCAGATCAATGATAGAGAGATTATATACATGGATCCTACAATTGAAATTAAGGTAATATGAAAATGGTTTCAAAAGATCAATATATTTATCAAATAATTTTCCTAGATAATGTAAAATTTTCCTCTAATCAAAAATAAATTTATTATAAATTTATCATGCAAAGATCCTCATCGGGTTCCTATTTTTCCTTTATGTAAATATGTAGTATAAAAATGTTGTTGGTTATGGTGTTCACATCATGTACAATATTTTAGGACCATGATGATAAGGAAGATGGTTATATTCATGTATTTTTTTCAAGGAAATTTCAAAGAAGGAGAAATAACCTAAAGTTGTAATTGGTGGTGATTATACTCAAAATCATATTCCTAAGTTCAGACTCAAAATTCTCAAGAAATCCCATCATATTTGATTTAGGTTTTATAGGGGAAAAGGTTCAGAAGACTCATATCGGGCCTAAAATGATTGGTTGATTGAAATAAGGATACTTTATTGAAGTTTTCATGACTATGAAAAAAATATGACAATTATTTTCTGCTTTGTAATTAACAAATGTCATAATTTTTTTTGAGTACTTTTTATGCAATACTTATTATGGAAAGGGTGAGGTCTTCCAATCATATTGATGTTTGGAAAGAACGAAAGAAGTTACTGGAATGAATGGGAAGTTACAATAATTTCCCTTATAAGTCAGATGATTATAAAGCTAACCTCAATGTATTAAAAAACATGAGGAATTCATGATATAAGTAGAGGTTTCTGAATGAAGAATGTTTTTGAAGACGAAGATATCTAGTCATAGTCTATCGATGTGAGATCAGCAGACACATAAATGTTTGTTGTCAAAGAAGGTAGATCAGAACATGAATATGTGAAGATGATGGTTTTAATTGAAACCAATAAGAAATGATAAATAAGTCATCAAAGAAATAAATTGAATACTAGAAGTCCATTGGTAATATAATCAGAAGAAGAAATAAGTTGCTGAAGTCGAAGATGCTGGAACTAGTGCATCATATGTAGTATGCCACTGATCCATTATAATGGATTTTAATAATGATTAATATTATTGGTATATTTTATATGTAGGATTTAGAGTTTTATTAGAGTTAAAAATGATGTATTTGGAATTTTTTGGACCAATAAATGCAGAAAAAAGATTTTTTTTATCAACATGAAGAAGAAAATCAAAGATCAATCCACATTGTAGTCAACTATTTATCATCAAGATATAGAGAAAAGAAATTATTTTATTTATTCTCAAATTGGGTCAAGAGGAATAGAAGTCTCTGATTTGAAAATATTAAGTCAAGATCCATTGGACTAGAAATGACACTAATTATTGGAGTAGAGAATATATTGATCTATCTAACAAAGGTTGACATTGATAAACTGGATTAGACTCCATATCATTGGTTAGGGAAAAGAAGAAAAGTTGATTTTATTGAAGTGTGTCAATGTGTTATCAAGGGGATTATAGAATATGCTGAATATGTTTGAAGAATGGTGTAATTAAGTTTCATTTGGTGTAGAGAAATGTAATGAAAAATATGTTGTATTCATCATAATGAAGAAATAATATTGGGGATTTGGTTCCAAGAATCATAATAAGAAGAAATATGTTTTATTATTTTTTTTAAATTGGTGCAGAGAAACATAATGAAGAACCCACTATCTTCATTGAAATGAAGAAATCAGAATGGGGAATCAGAGTCGGATAGATGAAATTTAATGAAGTTGGAAGAGAGATAAATTTGTGATATGTTTTGAGAAGTTTGGATAAGAATATATAAGAGTGGATAAGAATTTATGAAGTCAAGTATTTATCTAAAATTCAAGGAAAATTTATGTTTCGGGAAAATTTGGTTGCGTGGGAAACATTTTATGAATCTATCCCAAACCACGTTTGGGATTCCTATAAATAATGGAAGTACATTGTAATTACCTCACATTTAAGTACTAAAGAAAGAAGGTAGAAAACTTAAGAACTATAGAGATAATAGGTTTCTAGATTGAGTATTATTGATGATGTTTGCTGGATAGAAGAATAAATGAGAAGAGTCAAGATCGTATTAATATGATTATCATATTGGGAGGATCATCATATTTGGGATTCAAATTGGGATTTTTAGACTCATATAGAAGAATTTTAGTATTGTTTAAGATATATTCTAGAAGAGTATTCTATCAGACTCAACAATCAAACTTGGAATATCAGACTGAAAACTAGGATGTGTATCATTACGAAGTCCAAGAAGTTCTTTCCTACTATTGGGTAAGAAATCAAAGAATTGTTTTGAAGAAAATATTTATGGAAGTATACGAATTATCACTATAAAATGTTTCTTAAGTTGTTACAATAACATTTTATTACATAATTTGTGCTAGAAGGAGAACACACACTGTTGTATTTAATATATTGTTACATGTGTGTAAGAGAATATCCGACTCATTTTATTCCACACAAAAGTATTGTTTTCCAGTGGTATTGGATTGTTTCTGTACAATACCAAGGATGTAGCTGCTCTTTTTGAGTAGTTAACCATATAAATTATTGTTTTCATGTGGATGTGTGTTTGGTTTTGTTTTAAAAAAGTTAACAACTTTCTAACAAGAGGTAAAGGTTGTTTCAGAATGAATAAAACTTAAAGGAAAAATTTATCACTAATTTAACTCATCCCCCTATTAGTGATATATTGATTCTATTAGGCATTATCAATTGGTTTTAGAGCTGAAGGTTCCCTTCATTTACTCTTTTCTAAAGTGTTGAAGAAGCATTTGTGATGGATAATCTCAATTATGTGAATAGTAAGGGGATTCTAATCTTAGATGGTAATAATTTTCATATTTGGAAATATAGAATGTTTCCTTATCTTATGTATATTGGGTATAACGTTCTTGAAGTGATAATGGATGTATTTACTCCTATTAATGATAAATTTACCTCTTACATATGTTGATAAGTAGAATCATGATAATAATGGAAGGGCTAATAATGATTTACTCTCATCACTTTCTGAAAGTGAGTTTTTAAGAGTGAAGGGAATTTCCACTACCAAAGGTATATGTGATTAGATAAAAAATTTAATGAAGGAAATACAAAAGTAAATAAGGAAATGTTACAAATCAAGAAGTTTAAGTATGAATATCTCAATATGGGTGAATATGAATATTTTGGTGACTTATTTACTATGGAGAATGACATTTTTAGCACTATCATATGTCTTGGAAAAATTATAAGATTCTATAGTTGTTGAAAAGATCTTGGTAATACATCTTGAAAAGTTTGATGAAAGAGTTTAATCATTGGAAGATAAAGATCTAGAAACATTATACCTAGATTATTTTCATAGCCCTCTAATTACTTATGAAATGATAAGGGAAAACTTAGGAAAGTAAAGAGAAAAGACGATAGAGAAATTTATTTCAAGATTACCAAGAAATAAAATTTAAAGAATATTCTTAGAGAAGGAGAAGATAGTGAATCTAAATTATAAAATTATATTGAGAGGGTTGAAAATAATTTTGTTACAGTAATCAATAATGAAGAGATCAAAATAAACACTTATCAAGAAGATGAAACTCAATTAGAATTTCATTTGAAAGAATAATTGAAAGCATGTCTGAAGAAGATTGGGAGACATGAAAATGAAATTAAGAATATGAAAAGTGAAGACCTTCAAAAAAAATTCAAGAAGGTTTTCCTAATGAGTAAGTTAATATGATAGAAGAAATTGATGATTTGAATAATCCATTGAGAAAGAAAATAATTCATCTGGAATTAATTTTGATGGAAAAAAGAAGAAGTGTTAGAACTTTTCCAACATAATCTTTCCAAATATGAAAATATGGTTACAAGTTTCAATAATTATATCTATGAAGTTGGTGAATTATTTAGAAAGGGGAAATCTAATAAGGATAAAAAAATTACCTTCAGTAGTTGATAACAAAGTTTAAATTGTTTCTGAGAATAAGAAATATAGGAAAGTTATGTATATGGCCAACAAAAACAAAGTGGGGAAGTATGAAGTTTCTAAAAATTGGGTATTCAAAAAAAATTCTATTACATATGGTTATAATAAAGATTAAATGAAAACTGAGCTGAAGAAGAAGATTCTGGTTGATAGTAGAAAGGTTGGTGTTCAACAACATTCTGATAATAAGGTTGCTGATAAACATACTCAAAACACTAGTCAGTATGAAAATTTTAGAGGAAAATATTATTTCTTTGGATATTGTGGATATTGTGGTGGATTTAGGAACATGGAAAATATGTGTTTGTTCAATAAAAACATTATTATTATTATAAAAACTATTGAAGGAAAAGTTTTATGGGGACTTAATCCTCTATAAGGAAGAATTATGGGAAGGATGTTTTTAAGAAAGCTGAAAATTCTATTGTGAAATCTAAAAGTATGTTCCAACCATTGAAAACTATTTTAAAATATGTGAAAAAATTTATACACCTTGAAAAAAGGTGTATTGTTTTATTACCTACACAACAAAAGTTGGTTACAAATTCTCATAATCTAGAAGTTAAGAAGGATAAATGGAAATAAAATACCTTATCGTAGGAACCAATCTCAAAGAAATAAATGGAGAAATAAGTTGGATCTTGGATAAAGGGTGTTATTCTCATATGATGGGAGAATTAAAATTGTTGAATAATGTGAAATAATTCAGAGATGGAATAGTGACATTTGGAAATGATGAATCTCTTAGAGTCAAAAGTGTTGGATCAACCATCACCAAGGAATAAAAGTTGAATTATAAGAAATTTTTGTTTATTTATGGGTTATAATGGAATTTTCTAAGTGATTCACACATTTTTGTTAAAGGTAACAAAGTTATTTTCAGAAAATATGGGTTTTTGTGAAAAGTGAGTAAGATGAAAATATAGTTACCAGATTCCAACACACAAAAGGAAACTTAATCCAAGTTGGTGAGATATAAAAATCATGTTACCTTAGTATGATAGAAGAGAATTCATTATGGAATAAAAGTTAGGGACACTTGTTTTAGAGAAGCATGAGTAAGTTATCAAAGCGATATAGTCTCTGGGGTATTCTGGATATATCGAGAAGAAAAGATCATTGTTGTAAGATTTGTCAGAAGTGAAAGATAACAAACTCTATGCATATGGTAGTTGACATTTATTCAAGAAAACCCTTGGAACATAATCATTCCGATATCAATGGGCCAAAGAAAAAGCAATCAACTCATGGAGATAAGTACTTCATAACTGTCATTGATAACTTCATTCTCATTTATTGTGTTATGTGTATGAAATATAAGTCAAATACTCTGAAAATGTTTAAAAGTTTCAGGAGGAATGCTGAGAAGGAATGTGAGTAGTCAGTGGAGAAGTTGATAACTGATAATGGTGGTGAATACATAAATGAATAATTTAAAGATTATCCTGAGAAGAATTGTTTTCATCATGAGTTTAGTAAACCATGAACTCCTGAAAAAATGGTGTTGCAAAAAGGAAGAATAGAAGTCTAGTTGAAATGGGAAGAACAATGTTACTTGAACATGGACTATCTCATTACTTTTAGAGGAAATCCATGAGCATTGTTGTGCATATTCAAAACAAATGTTTCTATAAACCAAATTCATATATGAATCCATATGAAATATTTTATGGAAAAACTCCAAGTTTGAAACACTTAAGAGTTTCTGTACTCTATAAATTATAAAGAACAAAGGTGAAAACCTTGAAAAATTTGAGTAGAGAGGTGAAGATGGAATTTTTTTGGCTATGCTCCGGATACACTATGGGGAAAATCACTATTTGTGATGGGTTATTTGCGACGGGAAGAAATCTCGTCGCAAATAACCCATCCAGGAAGCTATTTGCGATGGGGAAAGTAGCCCGTCGCAAATAACCAATTATTTGAGACGGGATTTTGTCTCCCGTCGCAAATAGTTTGGTGCGACTTGCGCGCCAAACCGCGCGAATATTATTTGTGATGGGGAGATGTCTCCCGTCGCAAATAGTTTGGCATGGCTTGCGCGCCAAACCCCACGGCCTGCGCACCAAATCGCGCAGGTGTATTTGCAGCGGGACCCGTCCCAAATACTCGGTGGCGGTCAATACCATTTTGCGATGGGATGTCGTCTCGTCGCAAAAAGACTGTCGGCAGGTTCTATTTATGACGGGACTCATCGCAAATAACCTTTTAACCGCCGACTGTAATTAATGTGGGTGAGGGTAACTGCAACGGGCCCCGTCGCAAATACCACCATTTGCGACGGGAAGCCCATCGCTAATAATCCTGTCGCAACTAATCTAACCTATATATATCCCCATCCATTTTTTTCCCAAATCATTCAGATCTTTCTCTCTCTCTCTCTTCATTCTTTAGTTTCAAAGAGAAATTTTCTTTTAGTTGAAGTTTTTTATACGAGAGAAATCGGAGGGTGTCAATATCTTTAGAATATCAAAGTTTAAGGTATTTATATTTTTTTATGTTAATTTTAATTGTTGTTTATTAGTTCTAATTTAATTATATTTCAATTGATTTTTATTTATATTTAGTTTTACAAAGAAATTGATATTGTTAGTTATAATTATAAATAATTATTTATAATTAATATTAATTATATATAATTAGGAATAAATAGATATAATTAGCAATAAATAGTTATAATTAGCAATAAATAGATATAATTAGCAATAAATAGATATAATTAGCAATAAATAGATATAATTAGCAATAAGTAGATATAATTAGCAATAAGTAGATATAATTAGGAATAAATAGATATAATTAGGAATAAGTAGATATAATTAGGAATAAGTAGATATAATTAGGAATAAATAGATATAATTAGGAATAAATAGATATAATTAGGAATAAATAGATATAATTAGGAATAAATAGATATAATTAGGAATAAATAGATATAATTAGGAATAAATAGATATAATTTAGAATAAATAGATATAATTAGGAATAATTAGATATAATTAGAAATAATTATATATAATTAGGAATAATTTGTAATAATTGTGTATAATTAGTAATAATTATGTATAATTAGTAATAATTATGTATAATTAGTAATAATTATGTATAATTTGTAATAATTATGTATAATTAGTAATAATTAGATATAATTAGTAATAATTAGATATAATTAGTAATTATTAGATATAATTAGTAATAATTAGATATAATTAGTAATAATTAGGAATAATTAGTAATAATTAGGAATAATTAGTAGTAATTAGGAATAATTAGATATAATTAAGAATAATTAGTAATAATTAAGAATAATTAGCAATAATTAGGAATAATTAGCAATAATTATGAATAATTAGTAATAATTATGAATAATTAGTAATAATTGCAAATAATTTATAATAATTAGCTATAATTATGAATAATTAGCTATAATTAGGAACAATTAGCTATAATTAGGAACAATTAGGAATAATTAGGAACAATTAGTAATAATTAGGAACAATTAAGAATAATTAGCTACAATTAGTAATAACTAGCTACAATTGGTAATAATTAGCTACAATTAGAAACAATTAGCTACAATTAGTAATAATTAGCTATAATTAGGAATAATTAGATATAATTATGAATAATTAGATATAATTAGTAATAATTAGATGTAATTAGCAATAATTAGATATAATTAGCAATAATTAGATATAATTAGCAATAACTAGATATAATTAGCAATAATTAGATATAATTAGCAATAATTAGATATAATTAGCAATAATTAGGAATAATTAGCAATAATTAGCTATAATTAGCGATAATTAGCTATAATTAGCAATAATTAGCTATAATTAGCAATAATTAGCTATAATTAGTAATAATTATCTATAATTAACAATAATTAGCTATAATTAGCAATAATTAGCAATAATTAGTAATAATTAGGAATAATTAGGAATAAATAGCTATAATTAGTAATAATTAGCTATAAATAGCTATAATTAGTTATAGTTAGCTATAATTAGCTATAATTAGGAATAATTAGCTATAAATAGTAATAATTAGCTATAAATAGTAATAATTAGCTACAATTAGGAATAATTAGCTATAATTAGAAATAATTTTCTATAATTAGGAATAATTAGCTATAATTAGGAATAATAAGATATAATTAGGGATAATTAGATATAATTAGTAATAATTAGTAATAATTAGTAATAATTAGTAATAATTAGTAATAATTAGTAATACTTAGTAATAATTAGTAATACATTGTAATAATTAGTAATAATTAGTAATAATTAGTAATAATTAGATATAATTAGATAAAATTAGCAATAATTAGCAATAATTAGTAATAAAAAATTATATTATCAATATTTACGAAAAAACAATATTAATATTATTAAAATAATAAAAAAATTATAAAATATTAAAATTATCAATATTCGCAACAGGCTTTGCTTTATTTTTAACATGTTCAAATCTCAAAGGGTCGCCAATTGTCAGGTCATGTGCAATAAAAATGTTTGTGTCAGCAATGTCCAATGTAAACTCTATAATTGTCCTTGCATGGTTGATCACCTCACAAGTACTGTTGCAATCGGACAAACCAAGACATGCCCTTCTTATCTATAAGAATTATCTCACATGAACCTTTACATAGATCATTCTTCCTTGAAAATTTAAAGGAAAAATAATGATATCCCTTCAAATTTTTAAGGAAGAATGATCTATGTTAAGTGTCATGGGAGATGATTCTTAGAGACGAGAACGTCATTACTTTGGTCATCCTATTGCAACACTACTTGAGAGGTGATCAACCATTCAAGTAAAATTATAGAGTTTACATTGGACATGACTGACATAAACTTTTTATTACGCATGACTTGACAATTAATGACCCTTTAAGATTTGAACATGTTAAGAATAGAACAAAGTCTGTTGTGAATATTGATAATTTCAATATTTTATAAATTTTTTATTATTTTAATAATATTAATATTGTTTTTTCATAAATATTGATAATATAATTTTTTATTACTAATAATTAGTAAACGGAATCTTTTTGGATAATTAAGGGGAAATTTGTAATCATCTCCACAACGATGATTATAAAATTTCCTTTCATTATTCAAGCAGTTTTCCTTTTACTAAGTATTGCTAAGTATTGCTAAATTAGTAATAAATAGTAAAAATTAGTAAAAATTAGTAATAAATTGTAATAATTAGTAATAAATTGTAATAATTTGTAATAATTAGCAATGATTAGGAATAATTAGGAATAATTAACAATATTTAGCAATAATAAGTGTGAGAAAGATGTAATTAAATGAGCTATTGGATAAAAGAGTAGTCGTCAATCCACTGGAAATTGTGTCACCCTTAATTAATGATAATTATTAAGTAGTTGTAATTATTTATCTTCTTTTTCAGATAGTGTTTTTATAATTTCAAACTATTTAAAAACAGTGATGAATTTATATTTTATGTAGAAAAATATGGAACAAGGAAGTTGACATCAGTCATTATTAGATGATCGAGTTTGGATAAATTAGCATAGAAATCCAAATGGTTCTGGTTTAAATCCTGTATATATTGAGGGTGTTGAAGCTTTCTCAGCATTTTCATCATCAAAACCAGAATATATTTCAGAAGGCACAATTAAGTGTCTTTGTAAAAAATGTTCTCTGAGAACGTTTGACACATTTTACAAGGTTGGGGGACATCTCTTGCGGTTTAGTTTTCAACCAGATTATGTTTTTTGGTATCAACACAGTGAATGCAGTTCCAGAGAAGATCCTAATAACTTGATTCCGGATCCATCATGATTTCAAAATTTAGTACATGATGTTGCAGGTCCATCTATGCAACAAACTAAAACTCATGATGATATTGATTTAACTCCTGAGTTGGCACCATCCAAATTTTATGAGTTGTTTAGGTCTGATGAGGATGCATTATATACTGGTTGCAAGATAAGAAAATTAGAAGCAGTTGCAAAATTTATGGTTATTAAATCAGATAATGTAATGTCAAACAACTATTTTGATCAGATATTTTCTTTGGTTAAAACACTATTACCTAAAGGAAATATGTTGCCTACAAATTACTATGAGAGCAAGAGGCTGATTCGTAATTTGGGCCTTAGTTATCGGAAGATTCATGCATGTCCAAATGATTGCATCTTATATTCTGGAAAAAATGAGTCATTGGATATTTGTCCCACATGTATCCAATCGAGGTATAAAGAAGCTCAACCAGGGAAGTCTAGATCAATTCCAGTAAAATAGTTGAGATATTTCCCCCTTACACCCAGGTTGCAGTGTTTATTTATGTCTCAGAACACAGCGCCAATGATGTCATGGTACAAAACCAAGATTTCAACTGATAAAATCTTGAATCATCCATCTGATGGTGATTCATGGAAACATTTTGACTGTCTCCATCCGTCTTCTGCTATAGAATCCCAAAACGTGTGATTGGGTCTTTCTACTGATGTTTTTTGTCCATTTGGTTCTTATGGTAGTTAGTATTCATGTTGGCCTATCTTTATAACTCCGTACAATTTTCCTCCATGGATATTGATGAAGGAGTCTTATATATTTGTGAATCTATTAATCTCAGGACATCCGAAAAATAATATTGATGTTTATTTGAAAACATTGATTGATTAGTTAAATTCATTGTGGAGTGATGGTGTTAATACATATGATTTTGCTGCGAAACAGAATTTCATATTAAAAGACACATTGATGTGGATGATTAGTGACTTTATGGAATATGGAGTGTTATCTGGTTGGAGTACACATGGTCTGAAATCATGTCCTTACTGTATGAAAGAAAACAAAGCCTTTATGCTGGTCAATGGAAAAAAAACCTTGCTATTTTGATTTTCACCGTAGATTTCTTCCAACCGATCATCCCTTTTGGAGGAATAAATCTCATTTCAGAAAAGGCAAAATTGAAAGGGATGAACCTCCAAAGATGATCTCAGGTACAGAGTTAAAATCAATTGTATTTTCATTACCCCAGATCACATTTCGACTAACAGTAAACCAAAAAAAAATACATGGCTTTGGGAAAGAACATAATTGGATAAAACAGATCATTTTTTGGATCTTTCTTATTGGTCTGATTTGTTGGTCCTCCACATGTTGGATGTTATGAATATTGAGAAGAACTATTTTGATAATTTATTTCATACATTTTTGGATACACCAGGTAAGACCAAAGATACTGTAAAGGCACGATTAGATCTTGCCCAAATTTGAAGGTGACCAGAACTTGAATTATTTTAAAATGTCAGATCACAGAGTTTAATGAAGCCAAAAGTAGCTTATACACTATCCAAAGAGATTCGCTTATTATTTTTTCAGTGGATTGTAGATTTGAGACTTACAGATGGCTATGCTTCCAAATTGGGAAGATGTGTTAAGAATGGTTATATTAATGGATTAAAAAGTCATGATTGTCATGTTATAATGGAAAGACTTATGATGATTGGATTAAGAGGTTTGTTTAATTCTATGATTTTGGATTCAATAACTGACATATCATATTTATTTCAAGACATTTGTGCAGCAACAATAGACTACGATGTGCTAAGAAAACTGGAAGAAGATGTTGCTGTAATTATATGTAAACTGGAAAAAAAAATCTGTCGGCTTTCTTTGACTCAATGGAACATCTGATATTACATTTTCCACATGAAGCTAAATGTGGAGGTACAGTACAGTTTCGATGGATGTACCCATTAGAGAGATGCATGCAGAAATTGAAGAAAAAAATACGTAACAAAGCATCAGTTGAAGGTTCAATTGTTGAAGCTTATTTGCAAGAGGAAATTTCTTTTTTCTGCTCTCATTATTTTGAATCTCAATATCCCTCAAAATAGAATCACATGGGATGAAACGAGGGGAATGTTAATGATGAAATAGACAATCAATTAACAGTTTTTAATCATCCAAATCTTATTTTCGGTGGAGTTCATGAACTATTGCTTCCTGATGATGAACATCAGAAAGCTCATATATACGTTCTACTCAACTGTGAAGAAATGACATCATTTGTCATGTGATTTCTTCTATCATTTATTCTATAATTTATGTTACAGTATTTAAACTTATTTTATTAGTAGTTTATATGATAATCATATCAAGAAACAACTTCCACAAATTACAGCAGCTGCTCTTGAAGAACGCAGATAAAAAAATTCTCAATGGTTTCAAAATCTGGTAACATAAATTATTGTTGGTTTAATATCAATTCCATTTATTATTTATTATATTGATAATTGTTTTACAAATTTTCAGGTGTCTCAATATGCGGATAAAATTGATAAGCGACTGTGTATATTGAGTAACCCACCATCCAAAATGGTTAAATCTTATAATGCATATGTGGTGAATGGTTTTCAATTTCATACATATGCATACGGGTAATCAAAAAAACAATGAATAGTGGAGTTTTCTTGAGAGGATCACATCACAGAGAAACTGAATTTGACTTATATGGAATTTTGGATGAAATTATTGAGTTGTGTTATCTTGGACAGAATTACATAACAATTTTTAAATGTCGGTGGTTGGATACTGAGAGAGGTTTGTGTGTTCATCTAACTCATGGAATCATCGATATTAAATATAAAAGTCTTCTTGTAGTAAATGAACCATTTTTACTAGCTCAACAGGCACATCAAATTTATTATGTAAAGTATTGTGCTACTTCAAGAGACTTGAGCGATTGGTGGAGCATAATAAAAATTAAATCTCGGGAAAATCAGTTTACTCAAACTGAATGTGGTTCCACTGAAGTGGAAGGAATTGAAATTTTTCAATAGACGGCTCAAAATCCATCTGATTCAAAAAGAGACATGAATATCTACTATGACACCCCAAAATTAAGGATCGATGTTGATGAGGAAGTTAATGATGTTACAAATGAATTTGAAATGACAAGAGATGCTGAAACTGAAACTCATATGGATATTGATGATGCTGAGGAGGAAGATGAAGACATTGACATTGACAACTATGGAGAAGAGGATGAAGATGAACATTGACACAGTTAAATGCTGGTTATAATAATAACTAATATATATCTATATATAATAGTTATTTTCAACTATCTGCAAACAAATATCATTTTGTGTTTCAGATGAACTCTGATCCATTGTAGGAGTTAGAGGAGGCTGAGCTACCTTTGGATGATGAGGATGTGGGATCAGCTGACCCTCATCCTACTGGCAGTTTAGGAGGTACGTATAGGGGGCACGGTCTTACTTGACTGATGATTCATGACTCTATCCCCGAGCGATGTCCACATCTTGGTTTCTATCCACGGACATGGAGGTATGGTAACCTGTATATTTTAGTTGTATTTCATTAATTTATTTATATATATACTAATTGTTTGATTATTTATTCCTTTTTCACAGTTTTCAGCATGTAGCTATTGGATAGGGGAGCACTATATTGCACAATTATTTATCTCTTCCATGGTTCACATGGGAACAGATTTCCATTGATGTGCAACGTGAAATGTTCCAGAATTGGCTGGTATGTAAATAAACAATATTTATTTTGAAATTTATTTTATTAACAACTTGATATTATAAATTATTTGTAGGTTTTATGGAATCCTATCGATGATAGCATGTTCAATGCTATCCACGCGGCATAGAAGGTTTCTATGCATGACCGTTTCTGCCAGTTTTTGCACAATTTGAGAAGGACATCCATTAAGAAAGCAGGGGTGACAGAATTTGATGAGTCGTGTAGAGTCCACCAACCAGAGGACATTTCATCTCACGTTTGGGATGGATTATGTTTACACTGGTTGGGTGGTTGATTTCAGAGGAGATCTTCAGTGGAATGACAGAACCGGGGGAGATAGGAGGTGACACATCGAGCTGGTGGCTGTACATTCAGTTCTCATAGAGATCATCTGGTAAGTATATTTTTTAAATATTTTATATAAATTTAAATATAAACAGTTTATTTTATATTTCGGTAGGTAATAGAGCATCCTGATATTATAGAGTTCGACGTTTATCATAGGATGTACAGTGATCCAGCCACTGGAGAGATTAGAGGTGATCGCCAGTGTCAGATTGTGGTTAGTATTATTTTTTTAGTTTAACAATTAACCGCATATAATATTTTGACAATTTTAATTTTAAATTGGAATTGAAGGAGTCATATGAGGCTGCGACCTCTCAGACACAAGCTGAGGGTCAGGACGAGACGGCTGAGCAGGCCAGTGCTCACCATTTCGATGAGGCGACATGGATGTAGGTGACTCAGTATGGCTTTGAGAAGGGTAGAGTAGTTGGCATCGGCTCTCATTTGACTCCTGGTACTTATTATGGTATTGCTGCGATGTTGGAATCTAGGTCGAGAGGAGCTCGTGGAGAGGCATCATCTTCTGGCTCACAGTATCAGGAGTAGTTGCGAGCTCAGGCTGAGCATATAGAGACTTTGCAGAAGCAGCAAGAAGAGATGTTTCGGTGGCAGTAGTAGTAGGAGCAGCATTACAAGGAGCAGATGCATCGATGGCAGTAGCAACATCACGAGAAGATGGAGTACATGCGCCATCTGACTCATAGTTTAGGGATGGAGTTTCCTCCACCAGCTCTTTCAGCTCCTCCACCTCCTCCAGAAGATGACCCCCCTAGTGATTTTTTTTATGTTACAAACATTTGAATTTAACATTGTAATATGAATCATTTACATTTTCTGTCTTTTATATCAGTGAAAATATTAAATAATTTAATTTTGAATATTTTTTTATTTTTTTATATTTTTTGTGAATATTGATAATTTTAATATTTTTTATTTTTTTATTGTTTTAATAATAGTAATATTATTTTTCATTAATCATAATTTTATTAAATTTTATTTTTTTTTAAATTAATTTATTTTTTGCGATGGGGCCTTTTGCAACGGGGTCCTGTCGCAAATAGTCTAACTAAATATTTTTAAAAACATATTTGCGACGGTACTACTGACCGTCGCAAATAATTTATTGCGACAGGCCTGTCGTAGAAAGTGTTATATTTTTTTTGCGATGGGACGAGAGCCTGTCGCAAATAGTTTTTGCGATGGGCCCATCACAAAAACGTTTATGTATATATAATACATATAGTCGGAAACTTATTTGCGACGGTGATGTTTCCCGTCGCAAATAAAATTGTTTGGAATGGGCCTATCACAAATACTTGTATTTGCGACAGCATTTTCTGCAACGGTCTATTTGGGACGGTATCCCGTCGCAATTATTAAGAATTTTAGTAGTGATAGAAGAGGATATAAATGTATCAAAAAAGAATCATAAGGGTTAGTTGATTTTTTTGATGTGATTTTTTTTGAAAAATCTGAAGAAGATAATCAGAATTACACTGATAAAGATGATGAATGGGATGAAATAATGTTTGTTAATAATTATGATAAGGATAATAGAAATGGAAATCCTACTCAGGAAGAAGAATTAGACTAATCTATTTCTATTGATGAGAAATAATATCAAAAATCTCATCCTAGGATGAGAAACCAAGTGGAATCTCATACAACTATTAGTGATCAACATAATAAGGTTCAAACTAGAATAAATACAAACTTATTAAACATACTTCCCAATATTCAAAAGTTGAGCTGAAATATGTGAATGAAGTTTTTGAGCATACAGAATTGATTTAGGAAATGAATAAAGATCCTGATCAAATAGAAATTAATGATACGTGGTAACTCGTACCTAATCTTGATAACAAAAGTATTATTGGTAAAAAATAGTTTTTCCAGAAAAAATTAAATGAATATGGTGATGTGAACAAGAAAAAATCAAGCTTAGTGTGTAATGGTTTCTCAAATATTGAAGGAATTTATTTTGATGAAACTTTTGATTTGGTAAAAATATTAGAAAATATTAGAATCCATCTTTCTATTAATTCACAAGGAAGTTAGAAAATACTTCAATTGGATGTGAAGTCATATTTTTTGAATGGTAATTTTGATGTGGAATTTTATATAGAAAAAACGTATGGATTTGTTTTTGGGAAAGATGAATGTTATGTGTGTAAGATGAATAAATACTTTTATGGGATAAAGAAATTTTGGAGAGAATTTTATTCCAAATTTGATGCTTGAGGAAGATGAGTTTTAATAAAGGAAGAGTTCATACCAATATGTATGTTAAATAAAATCAGGAGATTTACCTTATCATAATTGTTTATTTTGATGATAATATCTTTTTGGGGAATGATGAATGAGCTTGTGAAAGATTTGATGATGAGATGAAAAAGTTGTTTGAGATGTCCATGCTAGGAGAAATGTGATAATTTCTCAGGCTGCAAATTTTTCAAATGAATAATTAAATGTTTATTTCTCAAGAAATTATACTAAGGAGATTATTAAGAAGTTAGGCATGGGATATTTGAAACTTGTTTCCACATTGATTTCAGTGGGAACTTGGTTGCGCCCAAATTTACCCTACTGGTAAAAGCGGTCGATGTAGTACTTGTAGGGGTCGAATCCATAGGGACTGAAGAAGTAACCTTGAGATGCTATGATTTGGTAAAAGATGGGCTATGAAGTAGCCAACTTTGGGTTTGATTTTGGATGGTTTAAAGAATACTAAGAAACCTACGTGAATTCAATTCAAAGAAAATGGGTTGATCTTAGTATTATGCTCAGGGTGGATTGAATGAATTTTACTTCTTTATACAATTTTGGTTTTATTAATTCATGATAAATCCATTCTTCAAAAATAACACTACATTCATCATTTTCTGGTTTGGTACTTACTAAACAAAATTACTAATCCCCTTTACACTTAGAGAACCAAATTCATGATCTCTACAAGGTATATGGTCATTTAGTAATTGAATTTAGTTTGTTCAAACACAGTAAAGATGAAGAGTAGAAATAACTGAAGAATGGATGTCTTAAATTAATTATCCAATTAACAAAAATTCGTTCATAAAATAACATTCAATCCAGCCTTTGAATCCTCCTAAGATCAACCCATTAAAGAGTTATCCCTCCATTGATGGTATACTCTCAATGGTGGGCAGAAGATGGCTAACAAGAATTGGATTGAAAAAATTAAAACCGCGGAAATAATGAGCACTCCTCCGTGTGTGTGAATAAAATTCACACATATGTGTGAACTAATTCACAAAAACACAGAGATATCACTGTGCTTTGTGATAATAATATTTTAATAAATAAAATTTAAAATATAGAAGAGAAAGAAGTTTATTAATAACATAAATATACAAAAAAGAAACTTACATGGAAATGGAAAACATTACAAAGGAAATTTGGAATCATAACCTTACAATGAAACAAGCAACAAAAGATTATATGAAAAATATCCACCCCCTATTCCCTTAACCACTATCTCCTTATATAGGAATATTAGGATCCTTAGTTCCATCCTCCAACAATTAATTCACCCCCCAATAATTAAAAGAGTCAAATGGAGGGTGAATAATCAAAAGGAAATTGATGTTTCGAATTTGACCCGGAAAACTGTCCACATTCATCCACCATATTGACGTGTGAATTAGCAATTGAATAAGGCCGAATCCAGAAGGGTTATAGAATATCACTATCTTCTTCCATATGTCCTATATGAGTTGTAAAAATTTCAGGAAATTTGGCTCATCCGTTTGGACGTTATGGTCGAAATGGTGGGACCGATTTCTATGCATTAATGTCAGGTCCACCATTTAAATCTCAACTTCAGATCCCTTTATCATCATGAAAACATCAGAATTAGATCCGGCCACAGTTGAATAAAATGATCCTCATATTTTTATCTTTCTACTATATCATTGGTCTTAGTTTCTGGGCCCCACATTTGTTTGATGGGCCTTAGGCCCATTATGCTTTTTCCAGCAAGTTTCTGCCTTCAGGCACAAAATTATCCATCTTCCTTTGGGATTCATCCATCGGAACTAAAAGATAAAATGTTCCAAACAAAGTTATCAATAATATCCCAAATTTTCAAATTCAGAAAATTAAAATAATGTTGTCCAAAAACAAATGAATGATTGGGCCCAAATTTTCATTTTAAACATGAATTGCATTTTTGATGAGAAATGAAGTTATATTTATGTAATGCACCCAAAAAAATGTTTATGGACTTTGGAACAATGAATATAAAGATATTAACAATTAATATTATCCAATTTAAGTGACTAATAACACCCCCCAACTTGAGTGTTGCTAATCCCGAGAAAAATAAATTACAAATATGAAATTCAAATCCCTTTTTCCAAAAACATTTTAATACACATTGCTCACCCAAATATCTAATACCAAAAAAATTATGAAAACCCATCAAAATCATTAAAAACAAGCTAGGTCCATAAGCATATCCCAAGCCCAAGCCCATTCCTTTGTTCAAATTCATCTCCACATTTCATCCAATTCCAATTAAGCATGATAAAGTGTTGTGCATCATAAAAGATATGGGGCCTATTTTATTATTTAAGGGGAAAAAATGGAAGCACTGGGTGGGAATCACATTAAACCTTAAGATGAGTATCCATTTTTTTATTTTATTTTATTTTTTATTTTATTTTTTTAACCACAATAGATATGAAAAGACTAACTCTGGGTAAGAAAACTATGGAGTCACGATCCCCAAGTGCCGGACGCCACACATATTGTCAATTTCATGCTCTAAAATAGAGATATAAAGCCTAACTCTGGGCAAGACAACTATGGAGTCATGATCCCCAAGTACTGGATGCCACACATTTGGACAAAACATTGCTCTATGTGGTCATTTTTTTTGTTTTTTTTTGTTTTCTATTTTGGATACTCAAATTAAACTAAAAGTGACCCCAGAACCCTATGCTATAATGAAAGGGACCCAAGAACTCAAATTTACACCCACGATCCAGTAGACGTGCATTGTGGCATTTTTATTCAGAGGATGAAAATGTAAACATTGAAAAATCACATCAGACAACCGCACTTTCCAAAAACTATGCTCATGAACTTAAACTTTCATTAAAATCAGAATCAAGGCATGAAAAATTTATTTGATATCCAGTTTTAGAGTTTTCAATGTGTGTTATCATGTTCAAGGTTAATGGAATTTTTCTCTTCACGCATGTTTTTATTCAAAAAAATCATTTTTTATCTTCCCCCAACTTATAATAACATTGTCCCCAGTTTTTAAAGAAAAGAAAAGTTAGAAGGGGGTAGGATAGGAGTTAAAAGATTAAATTGAGAATGATAAACATGGAAAAAATTCACCTGGTTTTTGAAGTTGAAGTTCATGATGCTCCAGATTACTCCTTTGATCTCTTGTGGGATGTAGACACATCCTTGATTGAACATGTATCACCCAAAATAGTTCCTGAACCATAAAAAGAAGGACAAAGCAGACAAAACAAAAACACATTGATTTATTTAATTCCAAGTATCATCATTTTTATGGGTTTTCGTGTTTTTTTAAATAAAACTAATGATACATTGTCTTCTTTTAAATTTCTGGGTAAGGTATTACTCAGGGATCACACCGCGTGACATGGATGAATACGGTGCTCCCCTTTCATACCCATCTATACTCATAAAATAAGAACAGGTCAAGAGTCTAATTTTTTTTAACCTACAAAAACATAAATAAAATAAACTGATGATACATTGTCTTCTTTATATTTTCTGGGTAAGGTATTACTTAGGGAACACACCGCGTGACATGGATGAATACGGTGCTCCCTTTTCATACCCATCCTTACTCATAAAAGAAGAACAGATCGACAGTCTATATAAAAAAATAACAAAATGAAGCAGAAGGAAACAAAAGATGATTCACAGTGATTGGAAACATGAAAACCACGGGTTTCCTCCCGTACATTTCTTTTGTTTAATGTCGTTAGCCCAACTTGTACCCTAAATCTATCAATTTTTCTCTGGTTCATATGTTGGCTCAGTTAACTCCTCCTTGGTTTCTTGTTTATTGAATGATTAAATGAATGGTTTTAACCTATGAACATTGACTTTGAAGACATGACCACTTGTGGGATCCTGAATCTCTATTTCCCCATGAGGGTACACATGTTGCACTAGGTATGGACCAGACCATCTGGACCTTAGCTTTCCTAGGTGTAGATGAAGTTTTGAACTATACAAGATCACAAATTTCCCTAGTTCAAAGTGTTTGACTTTGAGATTCCTAGATTGGTAGGCTTGAACTTTAGATTTATTGATCCTTGAATTTTCATAAGCCTCTATCCTAAGTTCCTCGAGTTCATTAAGATCTAATTTCCTTTTTGTTTCAGCCAAAGAAATGTCAAAGCTCATTTTTTTTATTTCCTAAAAGGCCTTATGCTCAATTTCAATAGGTAAATGACATGCCTTTCCATAAACCAATCTATACTGTGACATGCCTAGGATAGTTTTGAAAGCAGTTCAATATGCCCAAAGGGCATCTAAGAGTTTCTCGGACCAATCTTTCCTAGAGTGATTGACAGTTTTATCAAGAATTTGCTTAATTTATCTATTTTCCAACTCAGCTTGACCGTTGGTTTGAGTATGGTATGTAGTGGAAACTTTATGAGTAATACCATACTTAGACATGAGTGAAGAGAATGGGTGGTTGCAGAAATGGGTTCCACGATCACTGATTATAGCCCTAGGAATTCCAAATCGAGAAAATATATGCTCTTTCAGAAATCGGATCACAACATGGTGGTCATTGGACTTCGTGGGAATGGATTCAACCCATTGTGAGAGATAATCAATAGCTAAGAGGATGTAGAGGTATCCCTTAGAGTTTGGAAAGGGTCCCATGAAATCAATTCCCCAACAATCAAATATTTAAACAACCATAATGGGATTTAGGGGCATTTGATTCCTTTTGGAAATGGATCCTAATTGCTGACACTGAGGACAACTTTTGCAGAATTGGAAGGAATCCTTAGTGAGGTTCGGCCAGTAGAAACCACTTTGGAGGACCTTTGCAGTGGTTTTCTTTGTAGAAAAGTGGCCTCCACATGCCTCTCCATGACAAAATTTTAGAATGGACTCTTGCTCAGACTCAGGAATACATCTCCTGATGATTTGATCAGGACAGAACATGAAGAGGTAAGGATCATCAAACACATAGTGTTTGACATCAGAAAGGAATTTCCTCTTAGCTTGGGTCCCCATGAATTTTGGAATGTCACCCATCACCAAATGGTTTGCTATGTCAGCATACCAAGGGAAATCACTCACTGAATAGAGGTGCCCATCGGGAAATGAATCAGACAGAGAGAGGTGGTGTGAGTTGTCTTTGAATTTCATCCTAGAGAGGTGATCAGCTACAATATTTTCAACACCCTTTTTATCCTTAATGGTTAAATCGAACTCTTGAAGAAGAAAGACCCACCTAATCAATCTAGCCTTGGCATCTTGTTTTTGGAAAAGGTATTTTCGGGTTGAATGTTCAGTGAAGACAATGATGGGTGATCCTAAGAGATAAGACCTGAATTTCTCTAAGGCAAAGACAACAGCAAGTAACTCTTTGTCAGTGGTGGTGTAGTTTATTAGTGCATCATTTAAATATTTTCTTGCATAAGCAATGACATGTGGAGTTTTCCAAATTAGAGGTTTCATGATAGGTGGAGATATAAGAGTTGACTTGAGTGTAGAGAATGATTCCTCACAGATTTCTGTCCATAAAATGGAGCATCTTTTACCAATAGAGCACAAAGTGGTCGAGAAATAGAGCTGAAATTCCAAATAAACCTTCTATAAAAACTAGCATGTCCTAAGAAGGACCTCACTTCCTTAACAGTTTTAGGAGAGAGAAGGTGACGAATGATGTCAACCTTAGCTTTATCAACTTCAATCCCTCTACCAGATACCAGATGACCTAGAACAAGTCCTTCCCTTACCATGAAATGGCATTTTTCCCAATTTAGTATGAGATTATTATCCTTGCACCTCAAAAAAACCTTTTCAACATTTATAAGGCATCCCTCAAAAGTATCCCCAAAGATGGAGAATTCATCCATGAAGTCCTCTAAAAAGACACCCACCATATCCGAGAATATTCCAATCATGTACCGCTGGAAGGTACCGGGGGCATTACATAACCCAAAGGGCATGCACTTGAAGGCAAAAGTTCCGAATGGACAAGTGAAGTTTGTTTTTCCTTGATCCTCTAAGGAGACTTCTATTTTATTATACCCTGAGAATCCATCTAGGAAGCAATAGAATTGATGCCCTGCCAGTCGCTCGAGGACTTGATCAATAAAGGGTAAGGGGAAATGGTCTTTCTTCGAACAAGAGTTGAGCTTCCTATAGTCAATACAAACTCCCCAGACACTACTGACCCTTTTTGGAAGCATCTCTCCATCCTTGTTGGTTATTACTATGATTCCAGACTTCTTTGGAACCACATGGATTGGGCTAACCCACTCACTCTCAGTTATAGGATAGATGATACAAGCTTTTAAAAATTTCAAAAGTTCTTTTCTCACTACTTCCATGAGATGAGGATTGAGTCGCCTCTGAGGTTGACGACATGGCTTTGACTCAGATTTAATAATAATTCTATGAGTCCCGATAAGTGGGCTAATCCCAGGAATATCAGATAGGGTCCATCCAATGGCTTTCTTGTGTCTCCTAAGAACATCTAGAAGCATACTCTCATGATTGGATTCAAGAGAGGAAGAAATGACAACAGGAAAGGATTGATTGTCCCCTACAAACGCATACTTCAGTGATGAAGGTAAGACTTTAAATTCAAGATCATATTGGTCAATAATTCCCTAGAAAGGATGCGACTTTGTATTGAACTGAGTTTTTTTGTTCATATTTCTTGACAAAATTGGTTCCTTGTGAACAGAATTTTCATCCACAAAATTTTCCAGAGTAGTGTCATGAATAGATATAGACTCAATGTTATTTATTTCAACCATGGTATCATTGATTGGTGATTCTAGAAATTCATCAATAGAGCTATCTGAAAGAGATTCAATCCAAGGAGAAAAATTTCCCTCATGTGAATAAAGAAAATCAAACTCTTCTTGACTTAACCATCCTTCAGTAATTCCTTGATGTTCATTGAGTTCATTATCAACACTACCAATCCAATTAACCTCATGGATCTCTTCATCATCCCCAATTTTAGAGTTTGCATTGTAGATATTCAAGTCTATACTCATGTTCCCAAAGGTGATGTTCATGTTCCCATTTCAGACTCGGATAACAGAGTTGATTTTTCCAAGGAAGGGAGGACCAAGTATGATTGGGGTTTGCTCCCTAGAACCTAAGCTTGGGTGATTGTCCAGAACAATGAAGTCAGCTGGGTAAATAAAATTTTCAACTTTCACCAAAACATCTTTTAAGATCCCCTTTGGAACTCGAACACTACGATCAACAAGTTGAAGAGTGACAGATGTGGGTTGGAGTTCTTCGAGCCCTAACTGACAATACATGGCATAAGGAATGAGGTTCACACTGTCACCTACATCACACAAGTCTTTGACAACTTTTTTCTCTCCTAGTTCAACATTTATGTAAGGGAATCCTGGGTCTTTCATCTTAGGAGGAATGGTCCCTTGAATGGTGGTACTCACATTAGCAGCCAAAAGGACTTGGTTTTTATGTGAAAATTTTCTTTTAAAAGTGCACAAGTCCTTAAGGTACTTTTAGTAAGAAGGTATGGTTTGGATGGCATCGATAATGGGAATGTTCAACTTGACTTGTGAGAAGATTTCCCTCAATGTGTCACTCAATTCAGGCTTGGTTTTCCCCCTCATGCGTTGAGGAAATGGTGTCGGTTGTTGAGTTGTTTGTTGAAGTGTTGTTTCTTTCACATTTTTATCAGTTTCTTCAGTTTGAGCTTGTGGTTCATTTGAATTTTCATTAGAGTTTGAAGCTTCACATGGTTTCTGACTTATTTGTTTAGGTTTTTCAATTGATTTACCACTTCTTAAAACTGTCACGGACTTTAGTTGTCCGTGAGTTGTTTGAGTGAAACTTGTCTCTCCCCTTGATGTTTGTTGTGGAATGGCCTGTGTGGGCATGGGTGCCTTTCCATTTTTGATGGTTTGAAGTTCTTGTTTAATGGATGAGAATTATGAGTTCATTTTGTCCATTTGTTTGCACAGTTGTTCTAGTAGGCTTTGTGGAACATTTTGGGTTGGTGCTTGAGCTTGTGGGTTTATCCCAGGAGGATACTTTGGTTGTTGGATAGTTTGTTGATATTGGACATGAGGATGTTGGAATTGGACCGGTTATTGTTGGAACTGATTATGAGGTTGAAAGTTTTGTTGAGTGTATGGGTTGATACATTGTTGTTGTGTTGGTTGTTGACTGTTCTTCCAACGAAAGCCCGGATGGTCATTATACCTTGGATTGAAGGTGTTCGTGAATTGTGGCTTTTGAAAGTTCATTGCATTAACTTCTTCTAGTGGTACTCCTAAAAGAACATCCTTGATGGAAGGAATGGTTGGGAAATTATCAGTCATGTGGTCATTCTTGTCACAAATTGTACAAACAAGCTCAACAGTTTGGGTTTTGTGGACCTTCCTAAGATCAATCTCCTCAACTTTCCTCGTGAGTGCAGCAAGTTTTGCTCTAAGGTTTTCTTCTTCTCCAAGATTGTACATTCCACCAGATTTGGGTGGCTTCTCATAGTATGGTGATGTTCCCCATGTTTTTTTTTGTTCAGCAAGATTTTCTAGATACTCGTAAGCATCATTTGGGTCTTTGTTTTTGAAGGATCCATTACACATCATATCAATGAATTGTTTGTTTCCAGGACACAACCCTTCATAGAAAATTCTCACTTGTTATGGGATTAAGAAACCATGGTGTGGTACCATGTTTAATGTGTCCTTGAACCTTTCCCATGTTTCGTAGAATGTTTCTCCCTCTCTTTCAAAAAAAATTTGTATGCTCTTTTTAAGTGCAATTGTTTTGTGATGGGGGAAGTATTGTTTATAAAATTCTCATTGAAGTTGGTCCCAGGAGTGAATGGATGCTGGTCTCAAATTGTTTAACCAATTCTTTTCTCGGTACTTAATAGAAAAAGGAAAAAGTCTCATTTTATCATATTCAATTTTATTTGGTGGGCACATGGTTTCAACAATGTCATTAAATTCTTTAACACGAAGGTAAGGCATCTTAGACTCCATCCCATGAAAGGTTGGAAGGTGGTTCAGGACATGGGGTTTGAAACAATATTGGGCATATCCTATGTTATCATGCCTAATTCATTAGGGTGAATTGGTCCAGGCTGGTGTGAGGTAGTCATTCATGGTCGGGTCTGCAACAATTCCCAAGTTAGGGTCTTGCCCGTTATTTTGGTTCTCTCCTTGGTTTATGATTTGGTTTTGTGGGAGATTCTCCATTATATCGAACTCAACGTCTGAATTTGGAGTATTAGGAAGATTTGGATCTAAAGGAAATAGACCACTTTTAGTGCTTGACTCCCCAGCCCTAGGAGTATCCACCCTAACAAATCTGTTTGAGTTGTCACGGGTGTAGGCGGACATGCGCCAAAAGAAAAAAAATGCGAGAAAGGGAAAAGATAAGAGAATTGGGATGATAATAGAAGAATGGGGGTGAGAAAAGAAGGTTTTTGGTCTAAGGAACTTACATGGTCCCCGAAAATGGCGCCAAAATTTGGTTGCGCCCAAATTTACCCTACTGGTAAAAGTGGTCGATGTAGTACTTGTAGGGGTCGAATCCACAGGGACTGAAGAAGTAACCTTGAGACGCTATGATTTGGTTAAGGATGGGCTATGAAGTAGCCAACTTTGGGTTTGACTTTGGATGGTTTAAAGAACACTAAGAAACCTATGTGAATTCAATTCAAAGAAAATGGGTTGATCTTAGGATTATGCTCGGGGTGGATTGAATGAATTTTACTTCTTTATACAATTTTGGTTTTATTAATTCTTGATAAATCCATTCTTCAAAAATAACACTACATTCATCATTTTCTGGTTTGGTACTTACTAAACACAATTACTAATCCCCTATAAACTTATAGAACCAAATTCATGATCTCTTCAAGGTATATGATCATTTAGTAATTGAATTTAGTTTGTTCAAACATAGTAAAGATGAAGAGTAGAAATAACTGAAGAATGGATGTCTTAAATTAATTATCCAATTAACAACAATTCATTCATAAAATAACATTCAATATAGCCTTTGCATCCTCCTAAGATCAACCCATTAAAGGGTTATCCCTCCATTGATGGTATACTCTCAATGGTGGGTGGAAGATGGCTAACAATAATTGGATTGAAGAAATTAAAACCGTGGAAATAATGAGCACTCCTCCGTGTGTGTGAATGAAATTCACACCTATGTGGGAACTAATTCACAAAAACACAGAGATATAACTATGATTTGTGATAATAAAGTTTTAATAAATTAAATGGAAAATATAGAAGAGAAATAAGTTTATTAAGAACATAAATATACAAAAAAGAAACTTACATTTAAATGGAAAACATTACAAAGGAAATTTGGAAGCATAACCTTACAATGAAACAAGCAACAAAAGATGACATGAAAAATATCCACCCCTTATTCCCTTCACCACTAGCTCATTATATAGGCATATTAGGATCCTTAGGTCCATCCCCCAACAATTAATTCACCCCAAAACAATTAATAGAGTCAAATGGAGGGTGAATAATCAAAAGGGATTTGATGTTTCGAATTTGACCCCGAAAACTGTCCAAGTTCGTCCACCATATTGACGTGTGAATTAACAATTGAAGAAGGCCGAATCCGTAGGGGTTGTAGAAGATAAATATCTTCTTAAATTTGTCCTCTATGATATGTAAAACTTTCAGGAAATTTGGCTCAGCCTTTTGGAAGTTATGGTTGAAATGGTGGGACGGATTTATGTGCATTAATGTCGGGTCCACCATTTAAATCTCAAATTCAGATCCCTTTATCATCATGAAAACATCAGAATTAGCTCCTTCCACAGTTGAATAAAATGATCCTAATATTTTTATCTTTCTAATTTATAAATTTGAGCTTCATTGGGATTGGTTTCTGGGCCCCACATTTGTTTGATGGACCTTAGGCCCATTATGCTTTTTCCAGCAAGTTTCTGCCTTCAGGCGCAAAATTCTCCATCTTCCTTTGGGATTCATCCATCATACATAAAATATGAAATGTTCCAAAAAAAGTGATCAATAATATCCCAAAATTTAAAATTCATAAATTGAATATAAAGTTGTCCACAAACAAATGAATGATTGGGCCCAAATTTTCATTTTAAACATGAATTGCATTTTTGATGAGAAATGAAGTTCTATTTATGTAATCCACTAAAAACAATGTTTATGGACTTTGGAACAATGAATATAAAGATATTAACAGTTAATATTATCCACTTTAAGTGACTAATCAGAACTAAGTTGATAAAAATGGGGAAGGAAAGAAATTTGACTCAAAATAGTTTCAAAAGATGGTAAATGTTTTTTATATTTGACTTCCTCAAGACCCAACATTGTTTATGCTATTAGATTATGTGCTAGATTTCTAAGTTCCCCAAAATAATAAAACTTTTTGGATGGAAAAATAATTCCAAGATATATCAAAGGTATAACAGATTTTGATATCAACTATGAGAGCTCAAAAAGTATTAACATGTTTTGGTATTCAAGGGATAATTTGTTAAGAAATTTTGATGATAGTAGATCCATATCTGGTGGAGTTTTATTTGGGGTGAAGAGTTGTGTTGGTAGGCATACGGAGAAATTTTTTTTTTAACTCTTATCATGTATGGAGTTGATTATTTTTCGACCACTCAAGCCACTACATAAATTATGTTGATGAAGACTTAGTCGTAATATTTACTTATTAAAGTGAAGTTACCCTTGATCTAGGGTTGTGATAATCAAAGTGCAATAATCCTTACCATAAAATTGATGCAAAATTCTCACTCAAAAAATTTTGATATCAAATATAATTTCATAAAAGAGAATTTGTAAAATCATGAATTGAATGTGGAGTATGTTCCTACATCAGATCAAGTTGCTGACATTTTCAAAAAAAAACCTTTATTGAAAGAACCTTTTCATAAATCGAGGATGAACATGGGTGTACAACCTCCCTCTCTTCAAGGTTGAGGTATGTGTCTTTTCCTTTATCTCATATAGTATTTGGATATTATTGTCAAAGAGTGACAACATTTCATAAATCTATCCATTTCCATGTGCTAAACCTTTTAAGTAAGAATGTACAAAGGGATGGTTGTGGGTAAGCTATGAATCCATCATTGTAAATGTGTGAACTATTATAACTATTTGTTGGAATGGTTGTAGGAACATTTTGTTATGCAGGAAAGTCTAATAAGAAAGGAAAGGTGTTTTACGAGTCACTAATTTAGGACAACACATATTTTCAATCAATAATTATTATTTCCTACAATGAATTACCTCACATAGGCTAAGAATATTTGATAGGTAATACATATCTTGAGGTTACAAGGTTGATATAACAACCTGTATTTTTGAAAAAGGTACTAGTCAATATTTTTTAATATTCAAATACCTTAAATGGACTTATTTATGATTTTTAATCAAGTCATTAAGGTACAAGGAGCTTCTGAGGCTTGTCCATAGGACAGAGTTCCAAAAACATGGGGTACACACTGGGTTGTACAGTTGACGGAAACCATGCACCCCAAGATACACGGTTTGTCTAAATTGTTCCATAGTAGACAGGGGGAACTGAAAGTCTGCACTATTATTTTTAAACTGTATCAGCCTAGGCACATGTCTGTGCAGCTGATTTCAGATGTTGGATAGAGCCTTACCACACATTTTGTGCACGGTTTCAAAACTAGGCACCTAAACCATGCGACCCCAATTATTTTGGGTGAAAAGACCATTTCACCAAATAAATTTGAAAATATAATTTCCCTATTCATTCATCTTCCACCTAAATTTTCCATTAGCTCTTCCTTACATGGGTTTTAAAATCCATTAAGATTTAATCTCATTCCACTCTCACCACTGACATCCATCTATTTTTCTATTTAGATGTAGGATCATTCACCCTATTTTTAGGGTGTTTGATTAAAACTCATATCTCTTCCAACCTACTTTAAATATGAGGTTTTTATCAAGTGAGAAATCATATATTTCACAATGGTAGGTGGTCACGTATTTTTTCATTTGTGTTTTGGTTATTTCGTATTTATTTTATTATTCCATATGCTGGCCTTTGTTGATCACCCATAATGTTTTGAATCCTTCATGTCTAATTGATCATATCACCCTTATATAGTTTTATTGAACCTTTTTTAGGGGTTTAGACATCACACATATCTTATATGGACACCCATAGGTGTTCCACCTTGATATTGGTCATTTCAGCCAAAGGGATCAAAATGTTTAGAACCCAACTTAGCATTTGACATGACTTTTATATATAATTTCCATTCATACATCAGTAATAATGTATTTCAAGGTAATCATTGATTCTTGGTTCCCATAGACATAGAATTTTCCAAATGGGAAATTTAGTTATTACATGGCCTTACTAATGAAACTTATGTCTCATGATGGAATTTTCCATGGTTAGGAAAATTTCATGGATTAGATTATATAGGGTATCTAGTTTAAGATGATCACTTCCATTATAATTAATTGGTTTTTAATGGAATTGTTTCAAGGGATGTCATGTAATTTCCCTTTCTCATGTTTTATAAAAAGGAATCATTTGAATTGAATTGATTATTTGAAAATGAACTTGATTAATGGATGGTGAACCCATACCTTTTATCATGCTTGTGTTAATGATAAATGTTAAATAGAATGCCTTGAATGAATTGAACATGGTTAAAGGAACACATGAGAGGCTTCGCCTCATGTGTCATATATATATATATATATATATTATAAATGATTACTCCATATGGGGTGAGCATACAAGAGACCAAAAATGCCATTAGAGGAAATGTTGTGAGACTTTTCCTTGAAAAACCAAGGGACTGTGAGATCCTTGGAAAGGGAGACCATTTGAGCCACCTAGATAGAGCTAGGGGATTGACCATCAGAGATTTAATGATGATAAATGATAATGGGTTACATCCCAATCCCTCTATTATGTGCATGCCAAGGTACTGTTAGATATCTTGGAGTTAGGTTAGGGGCTAGACTATGAAAGCTTCCCTTAGTATTGGATGTCTGAGAGTTATGTTCTGATACATCATTACATATATTTATATTTATATATGTTTAGTGACATGATCCTCCATACCATCCATGGGATGAAGTAGGTAGACCCTCCAGGTTTCCATTAGGAACCTAAGAAGGTGGTTATTTATTTATTCATCTTTTCCTTACCTTTCTATTATTACCTGCACAATGTTTATTTAAAAGAACCTATTTGAATTGGACATAGACACCATTGGTTGTGGTCTACTAATATTTTTATCTCACACCCTAATCGGGTCGCCCTTGGAACCCGAGAGGATTTTGTTGTTGGAATTACTAGTAAGGGTAAAGTCCCTTCTACAGGTTATTGAATTGTACTTCTTAGTTGGAGCATTGGACTAGAGGATCTAGCTTAGGATTGAGATTCTCATGGATATTTTTTTTATTTTTGTTCCTTTTGTACTAATGTATAGCATCCTACTATTTTATATATTATAATTATTACATGAATCATTGTATCAGACACTACCATTGAAGATTTTTCTATGTTATTCAGTTATCTATTTCTTCTACTACTTCTTTATTTTATGGCATGCTATAATTCCAATATTCATTGAATATGTTTGTTTAATTATGGTTCTGCTACTATTTGATATTTTTTATCCCCCGTGATACTATGATATGATGGTATAGTATCCCTGATTTACTACCTTTACACCATCATTGCTAGTTGGCAGCCTCTGGAATATGGGGAGATGCACTAGAGGTCATGTGGCCAATGGGGCTTGGGGCATGGGTTAAGTGGAATATAGGATGTCACAAAATTATACAAATAGGCTTGGTTCCTTTCTTTCATTACTCTTTAGTGACAATAGAATAGATATTGGGAATTCTTTGGATTTGTTCACCTACATTTATTGGGCGTCGTGAACCAATGAATGGGGTAAGGTCCAAGTTTCTTGAATTATCAGTGTTGTAATTTTTAAGACTATTTACTATTGAAATTATCTCACCATTGGGTTCTTCAAATATTTTGTGATGTTATTGGAATTATGATTTCAGTACTTTGACTCTAGGAAATGAGGGTTATGCATTAGATCATGCTTCATTATAGGCACGACATGAATTATAGGAGATGCATCCTGCCATGCCATGTTTACATTTTAGACATCATTTTCTGTTTTATGTGGATTTTTCCTTATTATATATATTAAATATTGTTGAAATATCTTGAAGGATCGTGAATGTGTTATGGTGTGATTTTAGTGGGTTCTATATTTTGATTCGTAATGTGTATGAGACCTAATGGATTGGAAAATTAAATTCCTGCTATCTCAACCAGTTTAAAGTAGTTTAATCACTTGAACAAGAATAATTATACTGAAAATTACATCTAAGTGAATTCCGTTTTTTGGTTTACAAGGTGTATGGGCCCTTATGGAACCAAAAGTGTCATATCATTGGATTCAGTCAATTAAAATGCCTTAAAAGTAAAATTGAGCACATACTCAAATAGAGAATGACCTTTAGCATGTGAACAACCATCTTTCACATTCCTAGAATATAATCTTTACCTGAACTAGCCTTAGTAGTGGGTGTTGGGTACTTCTTAATTCTTATGGCCTATTATTATCTATTCCATTATTTAGACTAGACTCTTGAAGCATGTAGAGAGTCATGTTCAATGTTATAGGAGGTTTTTAGTACCTTTCCTAGTTACTTGAATGAAATCTTTTGAATTGATTAAATCCATTCTGATTCATTCATTTGGAATTTTAGCATTATGCTGTCGTGAAATCATTGAGCCGCGTGCCTTGAAGGAACCAAGGATCATGTTTCAAAGGTGGTGGGTCATGATACACTAGTCATTCCTCCTGTAAATCCACTTGTGGTTCCCCCAAATCCTTTTATAGATGGGGGTGTCGGTGCTTAGTTTGGAGAGAATTTTTAGGATATGATTTTATGTGTGAATGGATGAGTGTGACCATATCCTTGTATGGAAGAATTGACCCATGAGTTTCAACAATAGAATCCTCCCACATTCTCAGGGGATGGTGGGCCACATGTTGTGGAGTACTGGATCAAGGATATCATATCTATATTTAAACATATTGAGACGCCTCTAGAGAAGAGTTTAAAAATAGTAACCTATATTCTTTGGGACTCAGCTAAGAGGTAGTGGGATGTCATCTCCCTAAAAGAGTGGAATAGAGACATGGCCTGGGAGAATTTTTATTCCACCTTTTATGATTACTACATTCCACAAACTCTGAGGTATGATAGATCTATTTAATTTATAAAACAGCAGTAGGGGACCATGTCGGTTATGGAATACTTATCCCATTTCATTTAGCTATAGTCGTTTTCTCCATCTCTAACTGTTGTAAATCGGATGACTACTAGGTGTTTTGATCATGCACTATGTTATGCCAACAAGTCGTACGTCAATGTATTTAGGATAACTATAATTTCTAAAACCATCAATAAGTCCCTAATTAAAAAGAGTAATATGATAGATACTGAAGTTTCAATCTTGTTGGGTTCATCACCTAGGTTTTCCAATGGTTAATTATCTGGTAGAATGAGGCATTTTGAGGTTTTTCCTAGATAGAGAAATAGTTAGGATCCAGGTGTTGGTAGTTATCTTGTTTTTCCCTACTGTAGAGAGTAGGGGCACTTCAATTAATAGTGTCCATGGGATATAGTGGAGTGAATAGGTTGTGGTATGATGGGACATATTCAGAATTTCTGAAAGACATTCTTGATAGTTCCTATAGAATAGGGATCTACACATACTCCTCGATCAAGAATAGGGTTAGCAGGGTCACAACTATTAGGTAGATGGAATACCACTCGTCAATTTAGATGAGGTGGATGTTAAGGTAGAGGAAACAAGATATATGATTTTATATGTCAGTATAGCAAGCATACTCCGGACAATCAAGCGGTGACTCAAGGCATCAGTACAAGCCAGATACATATAATCCAGCCTACAAAGAAGTAATAGAGCGTCCTACCTTCTATTATATGAGGTACCATTATAGTTACCTCCACTTTACTGTCTTATTTTTTTGATACATGAATGACTCACTCATTTATATCTAAGGAAATTACTAAGAGTCTTTTCCTCGACATCAAGTATTATCATAGTGTCATGATGCTAGATACACCATTATGTATCCATTCAGAGGGTGTTCTCTACTGTTAGAATTTCCCCTTGATATAGGCAGTTACCTTTTCATATGGAATCTATTCATCCTCAACATTTCAGGATTTGATGTAATAATTGGGATAGACTAGTTAGTTCCATAATGATCATGTGATGACTTCTATCATTGGAGGGTGAAATTTACATCACTGGAGTGCATTTCTCATGTGCATAAGGAAGAATGGGATGTTAGTGTGACATGACCTAGAGCATAGCAGTAGAGGTTAGATAGTGTTACAACACAGGTTTCCAGTATTTACCTTGATGACCAGGGGTCACAACCCACTATCTTTCCTCCTATAGTGGATCATGTCAAAGATGTTTTTCTTGATGAATTCTCTATTCTACCACTGGTGAGAGCAGTAGAGTTTACTATTGATCTTATGCTAAGAGAAGCACATGTGACCATTCCTCCTTATAGGATAGCACCTAAAGAGATTATGGATATGAATAATTAGTTGGAGTATTTGTAGGTGAAAGGATTTATACACTTCAGCACTTCTCCTTGGGGTATGATGGTCTTTTTTCCAATAATGTGAACAATATGCTTTATCTTTTTGTGGACTACCATCAGTTGAAATATCTAACTATCAAGAATCAATACATGCTACCTAGGATAGATGACCCATTTGATCAACTATGGGGAGAAAAGATGTTTTCTAAAATAGATCTATGGTTAGTATATCATCAAGTGCATGACAGGACTTTAGACATACCTCACATAGCTTTCAGGAGTAGTTATGGTCTCTATGAGTACTTGGTAATGTCGTTCGGAGTCACGAATGCACCTGAAGTTTTCATGGATAATATGAATCTGGTCTTCCACCCATATATGGATTCATTTTTCTTTTTTTTGTTGATGATATCTTGGTGTATTCACACTCCAATCATGACCATCCAACCTATCTTGAGATCTTAATGAATACACTAAGAGAGCATTAGATATATTCTAAGCTCTGTAAATGAAACTTCTGGATCGATAAATTCCACTTCCTGGGTCATATCATCTCAAAATCAAGAGTTTTAATTACCAAAGAAATTGAGAGCTTTGGTTTCTTGGGAGTAGACCAAGAATTTCATTGATACTAAGATTGTATTGGGTCTTGGTGGATAATAAAAATGCTTCATCTAGGATTTTTCATTCCTTTTAGTGCCTCTTGTAGTATTGACATATAAGGGAGTGAAATTTGAGTGGTCTAGAACTTATGAAGTAGACTTTCCAGATATAAAATTAAGACTAAATTTTGTGTTGATAATAATTCTTCTAGATCTAAGTAGGGATTATGAAGTTTACTGTGATGAATTAGGTGTGGGGATTAGAGTTGTTCTAATGTAGTTCATGTAAGTCGTTACATGTGGTTCTCATCATTTGAGGCCTCATAAGAAGAATTACCAGATTAACAACCTCAATGAATCTACTATAGTACATGCCTTACTCTGTTGGAGACACTATCTATTAGGAGAATGTTTTATGTTATTCATAGACCAAAAAAGCCTCTTGTATATCTTCACTCAATAATATCTTAATCCATGGCACCGTAGGTGGGTTGAGTACCAATAATCATTTGATTTTGAACTTTCTTAAATACTAGGAAAAGGGAATTCAGTGGATGATGCTCTGAGTCAAAAGACTAAAACTCAAACATTTCAAGAATCCAATGATGAATGGAAGCTTATGGCCTTATTCTCATAGATGCACATTGAGGTTCAAGAGAACCATGGTCAAACTATACTCACATCCTTAGTAGTGAAATCTAGCTTATA
Organism: Viscum album; assembly: GCA_963277665.1. Taxonomy (NCBI): domain Eukaryota; kingdom Viridiplantae; phylum Streptophyta; class Magnoliopsida; order Santalales; family Viscaceae; genus Viscum; species Viscum album. The sequence continues at coordinate 21,060,906 of OY728125.1, forward strand.
TACATATAGTGAGTATAACATGTATACTCATTAGGATCCTCTAGAGATCCTCTCATGTAAAAGGTAAATAAATTATATTATCGCCCAATAAATAAACAAGTGAAACTAAATTTTCCGAAAAACAAGTATACTATGTTCCCAGAATTACCATTTCTCTCTCACCAAGCATCTTATACAAGTAATAATATAATATCAAACAAAATATCAAATAACATAACATCACTACTACTTCCCCACTAGGTTATCACTCTACCCCAACTTCACATATCCTAATAAAACACTCACCAAATAAATAATCCTACATGAAAATGCCTAGGAAACTATATCATAACATGAAGCCCATGTAGCACATCATCACGTCATCAATATCCACATCTCTAGATAGTAGCTGAGTAGTTTTTTGGATCATCCAAAACCCATACATCATGTATTATACCTCAATCCATCACATCCCATAAACAACATACCTATATTAATCCGTAAGATATTATATTTGTAGAAACATGTCACGACTCGTCCCCCAGGGTCCGTATCGTGACTACCCCAAGCCTGACTTCCATAAGTCAATGGATGAAGACTAGCATCGAGTTGGCATATCCCCAAAAGGGAAGTAATTTTCCTTTAAACCTATATATATGCACAAATCTCCAATGGCAGAAAGTAAACACAAGGTAGAACACAGCTGTCACTAAGACAACTACTGAGAGTACAATACAAATTGAAAGTACAAAGGGGCCAGAATACAAGCCCAAAACCACAAAGGAAAGTACAACCGCCACTATCAGTCTGCTCGAGACCCTACCTAAATAGTAGATTAAGGGTACCTACCTGTAGCTGTTGAAGTATGCCTGTCTTTCCCATATCATTGAACACCACCAGGTCCTGGACCACTAAGTTCTTCATCGAAGCGTCGATCACCTGCACGAGACATGACATGTGAGGGAGAAGCCCGTTTTGGGGTGATTAACACAATACATAGTAGGGAACCCAAACCACAAAAGAAATAACACAAAGAAAGACCATAAAGAAGGATCATAAAGAAATACCAAAAGTCAAAGACAACTCACACCATGTATAATTCAAGGTATAGAAAGTAAGATTATTAGTGGTAAAGCTGATTCATCTTGCACTGCTAAAGGACTCATCCCTGATGAGTCACTAAGGTTTGCTTGGATACTGGACCACTAAGGTCCACTTGACTACCAGAGCAGTGAGTTCTGCTCAATTACTAGACCATTGAGGTCCGCTCAGCTACTAAAACACTAAGGTCCACTCGACTACTTGACCACTAGGTCTGCTCGGCTACTAGAACCCTGAGGTCCGCTCAGCTACTGGACCCCTGAGGTTTTCTCAGCTATAGGACCACTAAGGTCCACTTGGATAATGAACCACTAAGGTCCACTTGGCTACTGGGACCACTAAGTTCCACTCTTCATATCCTTCATGTCACAACCAACCATAGGATTCCCGCTCTCCAATGCATTTGATTCTGGGAGAATCTACTCCTCAAGACATCGATCGTATCTCGACTACCATAGAAACTCACTTAAAGTATACCCAAGGGACCTCCTTGTTACAAGGGTCTCAACACCATAGATGGCGCATCAATCAGACACTCGGTCTGAAGGATATTGGCGTTTTAGTAAACAAGGTTCGGTTGAGTCCAGGCCCAGTCCGACATGGTCGGACTGACCAGACCAACCCGGCTCGGGGGCACTGCATGACCTGACCTGTTTCAGCCTGGCCAAGTGGCCAGTCTTATTGGGACTTACTAGACCTAGCCCGGTTCGGTCATGGGTCTAACCTGATGGGTCACCCAATGACACAGTCTGTATTATCTGGCCCGGTCTAACTTAGTCGGAACGATTTATTTCCATTCGGGTCGTACAACAGCCTGGTTTCCTATCCATCCCATCTCGCATCAGTGGGCCTCTCACCCGGGCTTCCCAGTGTCCTGGTTTAGTACAAAACTAGTCTTGTGTCAGCTGGAAGGATTGGGTCTACCCCATATTCCTATTGGAATTCGAGTTCATGAGGCAATGTGCCACCCCCTATACCATCATGGGCGCTGCTACCCATGAACTTCATCACCTCGGTGTGTCGTCTCCCACCCACAGCCATCGTCACTGTCCACCACTAGCCATAATTCAAGCCAGTGGCCCTCTCAGCCACAAATGTCGCTCTGCCACCCCCATCTCCCATGCCGGTGGTCGTTCACCTGACGTGGTCATCTCCCTTAGACTCTTTACCAGGTTGATCCATTGTTGCAATCTTTCTTGGACCACGGTTATAGTCACATCACGAAGAACGGATAAAAAGATGGAGTACATGAACATTCAAGGAACACATAATGTATGGGGCACGACCTTTGTTCATGTCGATGTGGTTTTTCCCTGTTAGGAGGTCTAACAAAGGATAATCAAAATGTGAATCCACTTCCCATAAATTCATGCATGCAAATTCCCATATCCCGCAAAGATGACTGATCCACGGGTAAATATGTTAGTGTATTTAACCAATTTTCATCATTTTGGATGAAAAACGAGGTGGGGGGGGAGGTAATCACTTAGAAATATAAACCCCTACCACATAAAGGGATATTGGTCAAGGAAGATCACCCGTCGCTGTTTTTCGATCTCCAATTCTGATTCGCTGTTCAAGGGTATCATCACCACTTTTCAATTCGCCAATGTTCATCATTGGAGAGGTTTCCTTCATCGTTCATCAAAATAATTATAGGGTTTTTTGTCAACCCTGAATCCCTATTTAATTAAATAAGTGAGACGTGTTGTGCTTTGCAGCGTCACCATGATGATTCATTAATGTATTGCATTAATGAGTTTCAGCTTCATTGCGTCATCGCATTGAAATGATGTTGTGTCACTGAAAAAAGTTAAAAGAAATAAAATAAATCTTTTCTAAGTTTATTTTTTTCCATTAAAACGTCCAAAAAATAACTTTTACCCTCGACTCGCACCGGTCTAGGTTAGGATCTCCCTAAGGGAAGAACACCATCACAATCTCAACAGTACTCTCAGATTTCCAATCCGAGTTACAGTTTATGAGTTATATGGATTTGAAAATAAAATAATCTTTATTGAATTATTTTATTTACAGAGAAAGAGTACTTTCCATTGTTGGCCCTCACCAGCCCATGTTAGGCCATTCCTTGGTGAATCACGATGCTCTGAGTTCAATGGTTCCCTCGTATTTTTTATTCAGGCACCGATTTAAAATTTAGAAAAACTTGCTCATAGGATTATTTAATGAACATTAAAAATATTTTGAAAATAAATTCCAGCCACTCTGGGCCTCAAAATCATGTTCCATCTCAGCGTTTGGTCTCAAAATAATCCCATTTAATTTTAAAGAAATTTACATGGAACTCCAAGACATCACATTACCCCCACCTTTATAGGTTTTTATCCTTATAAGAAAAAACAATATCTAATCAAACAAATGGGGGTACTGAGCACGAATCTGATCCCCCCACTCCCACATGCTCTTTTAAAGATTACCATGATTCCAAAAAAACATGCAACAGAGTAATCAACCATCCATGAAGGATCCTCTCATGTTGATCCTCTATCTCAACAGGGTACTCTGTGAATGTCTCCCCATCATCAATATCCAGCTCACTGTGGTCGATGATGAGAGAAGGGTCATGCACGTATCTCCTCAGCTGAGATACGTGAAAGATATCATGCACCCTCTCTAACTGCGGTAGTAGAGACAAGTAGTATGTCACCTCACCCACTCTACGTAGTATCACGAAAGATCTGATAAACCTCTAAGATAACATTCCACCCTGACCAAATCTATGTATCCCTCTTCAAGGAGAGACCCTTAGGGATATGTGGTCCCCCTCCTCTAACCCCAAGGTTCTGTATCGCCTATCATCATAGGACATATTTTGGCTCAGTGTAGTCTTCAACTATTCTGGGATGACCTGCTCTTTCTCAGTGGTAGCCTGTACCATCTCTGGACCCATGAGTGCTGACTCCCCTGGGTATGTCCAGCATAATGGTGACCTGCATGGTCATTCGTACATTTCCTTTAATGGTTCTATATTGATGGTTGAGTGGTATCTATTGTTGTATGGAAACTCCACCAATGGTAGGTGGTCCTCCAAAATGAAACCAAAATCAAGAACGTAAGAATCCAGAATGTCCTCCAATGTTTGTATGGTCTATTATGTATGACCATCCATTTGTGGGTAAAAGGTCATGCTCAGCACAACTGAGTCCCAAACACCTCCTGCAATCCCTTCCACAACTAGGATGTAAAGTGTGTGTCATGATCTTGGACTATCATTAATGGGACCCCATGGAGTCGAATTGTCTCCTAAACGTGGAGGCATATTAATCTCTTTACTGGTCCCTACTCTCGAATGTGTAGGAAGTGGGCTGACATGGTGAGTTGATCTATGATCACCCAGATGGTATCATCCCCCCTGGACATACGGGGTATGACTGTCATGAATTCTATCAATATTTGATACCACTTCCACTCCAGTACCTCAAGGGGTTGTTTCAAACCTGTTGGAACCTGGTGCTCAGCCTTCACTTGTTGACAAGTGAGGCATCTAAAGATAAACTTGTCCACTACCTTCTTCATCCTCGTCCACCAGTACTAACATCGGAGGTCCTAGTACATATTCTCTACACCTATATGTACCACCAAAGGTGATGTATGGAACTCCCTCAATAGCTCCTCCCACAATTCCATTGGTACTATGGTGTGTCCTTTAAAAAGGATGATGTGCTCCCCATCCTTCAAATATCCCTAAGGGGAATGACTTGTGGACATCTGGTCATGTGTAGTCTCAAAGATGGAATCTCCAAGTTATGACTCCCTGACTCACTATAAGAGTGGAGGGGAAACTACTATTGACTGAAGAAAAGTTGTATCATCTCTATCCATGAAGGATATCTAAATCGAGGCCAACTTCTCTGAGGCCTCATTCAGTAGTTGTGAAATTAATCTTCTATAGAGGGAATCTGACACTACGTTCCCATTCCCAGGAGTATAGACTATCTCTAAGTCATAGTCCTATAGGAACTCTAGCCAATGCCTCTATCTCAGATTCATATTTTTCTAAGAGAATATATACTTGAGACTCTTATGGTCATAGTAGATGATGAATCGTTTTCCCATAGGGTAGTATCGCCACATATTTAGTGTTAAGGCTACCGCTTCTAACTAAAGGTCATGAGTCACATAGTTCTGATCATGCAGTCTCAATTTTCATAAGCCATAAGAAATCACTGCTTACCCCTACATCATGACACAACCAACCCCGATTCCTATTATGTCACAGACCACCATGTATTCGGTGCCCTCTTATATAAGCTTCAAGATATAGGAACTCCTCAAGATCTCCCTCACCTACTGAAAGATTTGCTAGCATCATTCTATCTACATGAATGATTTTCCCTTTTTTGTAAATTCCATTATCGGTGCTACCACTCTGGAGAATTCGGGTACAAACCTCTGATAGTACCTATCCAACCCAAGGAAACTCCACACCTTGGTAACACTCTTGGGTGTCTCCCAAGAAAGAATCACCTCGATTTTCATTGGATCTATGACAAATTTAGCCTATGATATGACATGTCCCGAGAAGTGGACCTTTTGTATCCAGAAATCAGAATTTGAGATATTTTCATAAATTTTCTACTCTCAGACTGTGTCGAGAACCATCATCAGGTGTATCATATGATCCTCCTCATATTCTGAATAAACTAAGATTTTATCAATGAAGTCCACCACAAACCGGTCTAAGTAAATATGGGAGATCTTGTTCATGAGTCCCATGAAAATAGTTGGGGGTGTTCGTCATGCCAAATGACATCACTAGGTACTCATAGTGGTCATAGCGACATCTAAAAGTTGTATTCGATATGTCCTTATCTCACACTCGAAGCTGGTGATTGCCTGATTTGAGGTATATCTTCGAGAAACATCTCGCTACCTTCATCTGATCGAAGAGGTCATCAATCCTTGGTAGAGGATAGTTGTTCTTCACAGTCACCTATTTCAGGCACCTAAAGTCCACACATAACCTCAAGGTTCTGTTTTCTTTCTTGGAAAACAACACTCAGGTCACCCATGGTGAAATGTTGGGCCTTATGAACCCCTTTTTCCACAAGTCCTCCAACTATACCCTCAACTTTTAGAGCTCTGCAGGATCCATCTGATATATAGTTATAGATATTGGTGATGTCATGGGGTATATATAAATACATAATTCTACCTCTATGCGAGGAGGTAGTCCTAGAACATCCACTCGAAAGAATTCCTTGTACTCATCCACCATTGTAAGAAATTGTGGACTCATCTCATCCGCTACATTGAGGATCGGGCTAGAAAATTAGTGTGAGATCGAATGCACCCTCCTCCAAGAAAGTTTTTATTATTCTACAAGCTTTCCCTTTTCATTGGTAAAGTAGAACCCATTTCCATCTTCATAGACACATCGCACTATGGACCTAAAATATTCAATGTGAGCATGGACTGTGGATAACCACTCAATACCCAGAATGATGTCATATGGCCTCGATGCCACTACCATGAGATCCCAGCTAAATCTCTCACCTCTAAGAGTGATCTTGCACTGCTGGAATCAGTGTGTTATCGACGAATTCCCTCTCGTAGGAGTCTCTAATCGTTAAGATCAATCCAACAAATCGATCGGAATATTCAAGCTCTGAACAAAGTCTAAGGCAAGGAAAGAGTGATAAGAACATGTTTCTATAAGAACTACATCTAAAGTGAAGAAGACACAGATCATACCTCGTATCATCTCTGGGACATCGGGACCATTGGACTCAATTTCCTGAAGCTGAGCCCGCCCCTGTCCACCTACTCCTAGAGCTCGTGGCGGACCACCTGGGGTGGTGATGGTAGTACCTATTACCTACTCCCACATCATGCCACTCATCCCACTCCTCTATCGTTTCCTCCACCCAGTGGACCTCCCTATTCCTATCTTTTACACTGCCTCAATTGTAACTTGCCATCTGTTATTCCTCTGCATGGTGAGTTGGTCAATCCTAATCCATGTGCCCCTTCCTGCCAGAAGCGTAGCATAATTTTCTCCTTAGATGACTCACTCTTCCCTAGGAGCCTCATACTGCTGACCCTAAGTCCAGGGTTCTTCCTCTGAATGGTCATGTCCATTTGGTCTTCTGCGTCATTTATTGGCTACCCGCCATGGATGACTCGGACACCTGTTTCCTGGTGGTAGCTCCCACCATCGGTGTAACACCTCGACCCCTCTAGACAGGAGTTGGTGCATTACTTATGATATTGGAATGGTTAGAAGGAATTAAAATCCCGAAGTAATGATCATTTTAGTAGTCTTGAAGAAACTAGATACATATATTTAACATAAATTACATTGGATAAGGTTACAAGATACAATACATAATGAAAAACAAAAACTGCATCCACAAGCACTCAATAAATGACCTCTTATTCATAACCTATTATAGGTAAAAAATGAAATGGGTGAGCTCAAATGCTCAATAAGGGTTAGAAATAGTGGAATAATTAGTACAATAACAAGTGAATCATAATCAATCTGACATAATCAAAATGGCATAGTGAATAAAGTAACAACTAATTCCATTAATAACCTAAGAATGAAACTGTATCCATAGATTTTGTTATAGTGTAAACCTCATGGATAATAATAATAACCGATAATGATTAAATATAATTCTTATTAATTGGAATTCATGTATCTGGCACATGAACCATAATACCGTAAAAACGGTTTAGTTATATGGGTAGAAACTCGTCTGATTTTTTGAAACAAACTCGAAGGGTTTATCGCCAAACTATTTTGTCTCATGAGACCTACCGATGCATCGAGGGGATGTAGTGGGCCCCACCTACCTCTACATCCAAATAATTATTTATAAATAGATTCAATACAAGATAAATATGTATTTACATTATCTGTATAGATTAGAGGATACAGATTCATCAACATTTCCACAGTCAAAACAACATTTAAAATAAATACCGTATGTAAAATGGTATATGGCTTAGACAATAATAATATCCATTATATGAGAATATGGATATTTCAATGGAATATAATTTCAATTGAAAAGTTATCTCAAATGGGAAGTAGGTACACCACATAAGAAAGAGTAGGTGCACAATTACTAAGCAAGTCACAATGAAGTGAAAATTGAGACAAAGATCGTTACCGTGTTGTATTCAATTGAGTCATATGAAAAATTTTAATAACCACCAAAGAAGTAACATAATACAATGAATATAATGAGAACCATGATAACATATGTCAAATTTTATTACGGCTATACCTCATATAAGAAATAATAGGCGAACAATGAAAGTCCCACAGAATTGAAGGTGAGATGAGAAAACCTCTTACAAAAATTTTTGCATGGTAACGAGTGTTATTTCAAGGTCTTAATGAGAGGTAAAGGGGTATCCCATTATTTATATGTCAAAAGGTCAGTATTGGGGAGGTTAGAGAACATACCCCATCATTATAAAATTAAAAACAAAAGCACACAAGATAGGGTGGATTCTTGAATAAAAGTGAGAGAGAGGTTCCCTTACCTTTTGCTTGAAGGTGTTCGTGACTTGTTATTAAAGACCTGAATAAACAAATTAGTATTATTAATTCATAAGTCCAGAACCTATTTTATATGTAAATTATTTATTATAATCCTTTTTAGTTCATTCTAGGCCTTTTTGATTGGTTATAAGGTTCAATTTCATTGTTCGAACTCGTTTGTTTACTTGGTTTTAAATGATTGGTTCACTTATAATCAAGTTCGGATAAATATATAAGATGAATGTGGTTGTCCAGAAATGAATTTATACACTATTATTGAACATACAGAAGATTACATGGTTTTAAATTTAATTTGGGTTACTTAGAGTGAACTCAAATATATATATATAACCTTAGAGACAACCGTTTTGGTTAATCGGTGGGTTTGATTACCATGAACATGTTTTGCTTTATAACTTAATACCAATTGTACAAAATGATTACAGAACTAAAAATAATAATATATATTACATTATAATCTGGTTCAACCATAACACAAATGTTTTCATGACCAGAATTAAAGATTATAATAGAAATTGATAAACTGTTGTCCTTGAATGTGCTAAATTAGCACATCTCAAACGGTGCTTTCATTTTATTCAAATAAAAGTAGGGAAAGGAGAGAAGATAATGAAATATATAACATTATCATGAAAACATTCCAGTACATGTATGTTACTGGATTTATCATACTATTTTGGTTAAGGGAGGTAAGAAATGAACTTAAAAGAAAATAAGGGATTTGAAAGAGGAAATTTACCTCTTGAGACTTTCTCCTTTAAGAACCTCTTAAGGGAAGTGGTTTTGGTCTTTTTATGATAACAAAGCTTGTTGGACGTGGGGGAGGAGGTTGGGAAGGTATTTGGATAGAATTTGGAGAAGGCACAAGGCTTGAGAGGATTGAATGGAAGAAGGAATGAGAGGGGGGTTTTATAGTGCAGGAGAGAGGGTATTTCTTAATATAAAACACATTAATTTATTATTTCTCCTCAAGACAAGGAATAACGTGTATTCCATGACCAAGAATAGTAATTTTATCATGTGATCCCGAACCAAGTGGTCTTACATCATCAAAACATCACACATGACTCTATAATTAGTGTATTTATCTTAAGAGTATGGATACCATTCATAAGAGTCATATTACTATTCATAAGGGTAAGTTACTATTCATAAGGGTGGGTTACTATTCATAAGGGTAGGTTACTATTCACCAAAAATTAAGTTAATTTTATCAGACTCTAAATATAATCTTGAACACATCTGTGTATATCAGATTTTAAAAATTCAAATCATAGAGCTAGTAAATTTAAGTTTAGTGGCTAAGTTATGGCTATCTCTTATATGTAACCATGTTTTGTTCCATAGGGGCTCAGTGATTCATGAAATATAGGATACTTAATGAATAGAGTGTATTTAAGAAGAATATACCATTAAATGTTTGGGGTGCTACAATCGGTGCATGTTCTGTTAGGAATCTCTCAACTAGTAGAGCTCACTCTAGCACCCCAACCTATGTGTGGATGCTGAGGGAAATCATAGATTCTCGGATATCCTGTTGGATTCACTACTCAAAGATATGATCCCTGAAGAAAGGTCCATGTACCATATCTATCAAGTATTGAGAGAGGTCTGTGAACCTCGTAGAGTACTCATCCACTGTTAGGTTGCCCTGCTATAGGTGAAGCAGCTCTCATATGCGCACTGAGCACAAAGTCATGGGGAATAACTCCTTCATGAAAATTTTCTCAAAGTCAGACCAGGTGAGGGTTAACTCCCCAGGCTTCTAGATCATCAAACTCTACTATCTCCCTTCTAATCCCTACAGAAGGCTTGCAGCTATAACTTACATCTGGTCAAGTGGAATACTCAATAAATGGAGGACTCGCATCACTGACTCCATCCAATCCTCCGTAACCTAAGGATCTATCTCTCCCATGAACCTGGGAGGTCTCTATCTATGTAACTCATGTAAGGCACTGGGCCTATGTGAATCCTCTACCGGTAGTGCCATTAGTCATTGTTGACCAACAAGCAGTGGTATAGATGGGACACCTCCCGAAGGTACCATCTCGGGAAACGGTCCTTATACCGAAGCCTCATCACTCTGTGTACCATCCTCATGGTCACACACTAGAATCATGGTTGGATGTCTTCATGGAGGCATCATTAAAGACATCAAGATGAATCGCGATTAATAGATTATACCTAATGAGATGACTCTGACTCAAAAATATCATGAGAAAACATTCAAAGATGCTTACATCCCTTGTTTTCATGTACCAAGTTGGAAATCAGAATTCAAGGTCCTGGTGTATGGATACATCGGCCGCTACACCAACACTGTACTCTCTAGCTGGAAATCCAAACTTGATACACAAACACTATTTCCCTATAAAAATTTTCAGTTTCATAGTTTTTCTAGTAGAACCAACCTCTTCTGATACCACTTTGTCATGACCAATCCCCCAGGTCCCATGTAGTGACTACCCCATGGCCCCCTTCTATAGGCTATGGGTTAGGCACTAGCACTAAGTAGGCATATCCCAAAAAGGGAATGCATTTTTCTTTAAACATGTACACATGTACAAAGCTCAAACTACAGAAAGTAAACACAAAGTAAAACACAAATTTCACTGAGACAACTATTGAGAGTATAGTACAAACTATATGTAAAAAAGGGCCATAATACAATCCCAAAACCACAAAGTAAAGTACAACTGCCATGATCCATCTTCTCAAGACCCTACTTGAAGGGTAGGTGAAGGGTTGCTACTTTTAGCCATATAAGTACGCCCACCTGTCCCATCTCACTGAACACCACCAGGTCTCGGACCACCAAAATCACCATCAAAGTGTCGATCACCTGCATGAGACATGAAATGTGCGAGCAAAACCCGTGTAGGGTGAGTAACACAATAATTAGTAGGGATCCCAAAACAAAAATAAAAGACCTCAAATCAAGACCACAAATAAATACCACAAAGTAAAGACAACTCACACTAGGTATAATTCAAGGTATATAAAGTAAGATTATAAGTTGTAAAGTTGAATCATCTTGTACTATTGAGGGACTCATCCCTGATGATTCACTGAGGTCTGCTCAGCTACTGTAACACTAAGTTATGTTCAGCTACTAGATCAATAATGTCTGCTTGGCTACTAGACCACTGAGGTTCGCTCAGCTACTGGACCATTGATCTCCTCTCGGCTACATGAACCCTGATATCTACTCGTCATATCCTTCGTGTCATAGCTTATCGTATGATTATTGCTCTCCAGTGTGCTTGATTCCGAGATAATATACACCCCAATCCATCATTAGTATCTTGACTTCCACAAAAAACTCACTTAGATTATCCATAACAGAATGTCTCAACTCAAGGGTCTCAACGCCATAGATGAAATGTCAATCAGACGCCCAATCTGAAAGACATTGGAATTTTAGTAAACGGAGGCCGGTTGCATCAGCCAACACCCAGCCCGAGGTTCCGGTATGACTTGGCCTATTTGGGCTGACCCGGCCCGATTTTTCGGTGTCCATCATTGTATAGGTTTACTTCGTCATTCATTAGAGGAATTCCGAGGTTTTTTTTCAACCTTAAATCCTTGATTAATTAAATAAGGGAGATGCGATGCGCATTGCAGCATTGCCACACTGATTCATTAATATATTTCATCAATGAGTTTCAGCGTTGTCATGTTGTCGTACTTAAGTGATGATGTGTCACTAAAAATATCTAAAAGAAATAAAATTAAACCTTCTAAGTTTATTTTATTTTCCTTTAAAACGTCCAAAAATTAACACTCACCCTTGACCCAGTCGGTCAAGGTTAGGCTTCGCCTAAGGGAAGAACACCCTCATGAGATAAATAGTACTTTGAATTTCCAAGCTTAGTTATCATTTATGATTTTTAAGGATTTGAAAATAAAATAATCTTTATTAAATTATTTTATTTGCGGCCAAAAACTACTTTCTACAATTGGCCTGCACCAACCAATGTTAGGCCCTTCCTAGGAAAATCTTAATGCTCTGAGTTCAATGGTGCCCTTAGATTTTTGATCTGGGCACCAGTTTAAAAGTTTGAAAAACCTTCTCTTCTGATTATTTAATGAACTTTAAAAATAGTTTGAAAATACATTTCAGCTACTCCATGCCTTGGAATCACGCATTGTCTCAGAGTCTGGTCTCAAAATAATCCCATTTAATTTTAAAAAAATACATATAATTCAAGGACATTACAATAAATCTGTGTTAAAAAACCAAAATCCATCACATACCCCTGTAAAAAAATATATAGGAATTAAAACCACTTTGAATAACAGTATAAAATAAAAATAGGAGAAGATATATAGGAAAGATGGGGTAGTCATCTATATATTCTTCAATATCCTCAATGTTGGGTAAAACATTCTCTTAAGTTCATTGGTTTTGATCACCCTACTGACATGGGTGGGGTATCATGTCAAATCAAAAAGCATAAAGATATAAATATAGCTCACAACCACACTATGGGAAACTACCTAGACTTAACCTCATCTGTAGCTATCACCACTCATATACCTAGTTTCCAATGTTAGGGACTAGATATCCTATAAGAACCCAAACATTTGATGTAACATTAAATTAATTATTAAGATAATAAATTAATTTTATATAATTATGAACCAAACTCTTTGTCCTCCAAAAATATTCTAACCATCTCCACAGGTTATAAAGAGTTATCATCATTATATTATTTTTTCAAGCCTCTAATCCCATGGGTTAAAATTATTTAACATTCTTTATCATTCCATAATTTCATGTACTTTTGGACTCATCCAAATCTACCCTAAAAGATATATAAACTAATAACAAAAATATTCATTAAGAAGTGGGAAAGGATTGTGGAAATAATAAACCTAGTCATTCAACCTTTAATGTAGTTTCATTAATGAGATATTATCCCAGCTTTCAATAAAACAATCAAAAGGAATGTTCATCTTACATTTTCTCTATCAATCCTTATATAATCCCTGACACTACTAAGAATGTTACCATCCATCCCACCTTCACAGGTGCTAACTCCTATTATAAACCAAGTAATCCCCATATATTCTCATAAAACCATCAGTTATCCTAGTGTCAAGTAAAATCACATAGAAAGGACCATACCTTTAGGAAAGAAACAAGGTAGTATGTAAAAAAAATAGTTATAATGGAATCTAGGTCCTAGAGCTAAGGCATTTAGCCTTTTATAAGTAAACATTCTCACTTGAACCTAAGAAATTGTCTTTATTAATCAACCTTATCATATTGAATTAATGAATTCATTTCTCATAGGGTGAAACCACAATAAACATAAGGTATCATCTATCAATAGTGTTAGGAGATATTCAAATATGCTTCATTCATCACATTGATTTACATAAAATTATAAGAAGAAAAATAAGAAATTTTTATGAATTTTTATTATTAATCATCAACCATTACCATCTTTACATTATTTATCCAACTCTAAACATAACAAACATGTTAGACCATATAATTAAAAATATATATCACAATATCTATCAAAATCAAGAGGAAAATTGTTAACATGGTGTAAACTCATTTGATCAATATAACTGAAACAAATTATCTTCTTTATTTCTGGTATAATATTAATTATAGTTAATTTCACCACTACCCAAAGATATAAATCATGATAACATTATGATTGAACATAAAAATAAGTATAAGAAATAAATCCCCATCCATTATTTAGAAGATCAATGTTCTTTAATAAAGAATGGATGATCGAGTGTTAACCACCACCAGACCCGATGAAAGATTCATTGGAACCCATCACTAGAAATCCATAAAAACCCAGGCTCAATTATTAGAAAAAAACCTAGGGATTGGCCTAAATAACATTTGAATAAAAAGGAATGAAAAAAATTATAAAGGTGATGGGAAGGTACCATGAACCTAGGGTTCTTGATCCACATTATATAGGGGCTAAAATCCTCAAAGACTTGATTATAAGGTAACCAAGATTGTAGAACAAATAGTTAAATAGTAACAATTTCTATAAATGGTGCATAAATATGATAAAATGATCCAAAAAAACATAAGTTCATCAAAAAAATTTGGAAATCAAAGGAACCTCAAGAAGAGGAGAATATGCTGATTATTAGAGGGAAGAATGAATTAAAATTTCATAAACGATCCCTTATAACCTCATACATGTTACCCTCATTGAAATAACCAAGATCCATGAAGAATGGAAGTTGTTTCAATCATTCAGATTCCTACCCGATCATTACCAAAGCCTCTACCACGGTCGTGTGTTCTTGAAAATGCTAGCCTAGTATAACATCCTCCAGTGCATGTTGCTAAAATCTTGGGCATTTTCCCCCATCATAGCCTCCACTATAGGAATAGTAAGGTTTGTATGGTCATGGACCACATGAGTTTCCCCAGTTATCCACACTTGTCTCTATACCCATGACTGATCGTTTCCCCTTTCCCGTTTTACATAGGGCTCACTAGGGGACAAAACGACCAGTACAACACACTCTTCCATGAGTATAGTGGACCTTTAAATGGATAAAACACCTATCTAATCTCCAAAAAATCTATAAAGTCCATCTAAATAGCACTAACCCTGGTAAAAAACAAAGGGAGGTTCTTTGGGAATCTGGGACCTCATATCATATACCTCTAAAACAATTCCCACCCTTGATAATTAAAATTAAATCCATAGAGAATGAAAGGATGATGGATCACCCAAACAACCACTTTATGTGATGCCTCTAATGAATCTATACATAATAATAGAACAAATATCTAACTTATAGAAATATGGTGTCAAAAATGCAACACTCTCCTAGGAGAGATACCACTCAATCAAGAGTAAGGCCACAGAGAAGGAATTAATGAGAAGATAACTATCCCATTACCTAGATAATAGTCAACATCATAAAATAATAGTTTAAAATAATATAAAACAAAAAAACATGGGATAATAAGCTTGTATCTATGACTCATGATCTCATGTTATCTCCTCCACACCACCATGTCACAAGAGTATAGGAACTAAATAAATACCATACCCATGCAACACCTTCTCTTGGCGGTACTAGATTTCCAATGGCCACTGCTCAAAGGTCATATAAACATAAACATCAATCTCAGCCTGATAGATGATGTAATAGTTTTTATAAATATATAAGTGAATTTGAGGAATAAGAAACAAAATCATGTATCTGGTTCATCTTTGGGGAGAGTGATGTTCAATACACAATGGTTCTAACACAATCCAATACCTAAAATAGACCAACAAAATGTGGTTAAATCTTACTCTAATGACCAAATATTTGTTACCTATGATGAGAATTCAACTTGAAAAACACATTCTATACAATGTAAAACTCTATTGGGCTCCTCCTATGGTAAAGATATGAATTATGATAAACATGAACCACCTTCATCCTCTCATGAATCACCTGAACCATCTTTTTCATGTATTTCACTAGTTCTAGCCTAAGAAGTTCTAACTCCCTGGCCTTTGTCTCATACAAAGGGGAATATAAAGGTCATCTGTATAAATCATGAAATGGTTTGATACCAATTATTTAGTGAAAAATATTATTGTAATATAAATTAACCAAATTCAGTACCTCACTCATGAAATACCAAAATTTAGGAAACAAACACCCAAAATTATATTAAGATAGATGGTACACTCTATATGATCATCTATCTATGTATGAAAATAAGTTATAAGGAATATATATGATCCAAAATAATGTTGGATACCTCTTCACACCTTGGATATTAAATTAGGATAATAATCAGATATGATCATCCTCAAGTATCCCCAAAGCCTCACCACCACCTCCAGATATTTACTCTATAGATCCTCCACTAATATTGACTCCTTGATCTCTAAAATGTGATATGAAATTGTTAACAGAATCTATATCATTCATTTATCATAATATCCTACTTAAGATTGTGGTAAATTGGTGATGTAGTCCATCAAAATTTCCTCTAATTTCAGATAAAAAATATCTAATGGTTGGAGAAAACCACTGGGAACATAGAGTTTTGGAATCACCTTCTAGAAGACTAAACATCTGGACATGAACTCTACAACTATATACATTAGCCATGCCACACAAACTAACCTATAAAATAATGTAACAAATTTTTCATGCTAGGATATACTGCTAAAGGTGATATGTGAAACTCACAGAGAACCACATTTCACATCAGTGAAGGAATGAAAATCCTCCCCTGGAATAACACCCAGTGTTTATCATCCTCAAACCATCCATTAGGGGAATCACCATAGACAAATAGATATCTACAAACATATAATTTTTAATCCCCCATCAAAAAATCCTCCACTGTTTTCACTAAATATGAATAAAAACATCTATTAAAGTCATCCTTTACAACTATCCTCTCCCACATAGAGATACATCAGTGAAATCTCTTCCATCACTCTCCAAGAATCTCCAAACTCATGCATGACATCACTAGGTGACTTCCTTCTTAGAGCATCAACTACAACATTACCCTTTCCATGTGTATAGGAAATCTAAAATTCATATTCCTAAAAACATTCCATCCACTATCACTATCTCAAGTTCAGGTTACATTGGTAGAAGACATACCTCAGGATCTTATGATCATTGAAAACTAAAAAGGTTTCTCTATTGAGTTAATATAACCACAAATTCAAGATAAAAACAACCACTACTAAATCATGATAATGGGTGGAATAGTTATATCCATGGGGTCATAACTACTAAGAACCATAATAAATATCAATTTTATGCTACATCAGGACACCAACCAATCCATAAAATGAAGCATCATGTAAAACCTTGAGTCGAACTCCCACTTCTGGAAAATAAATAAATGGAGTGTTGATCAAATTCTTCTTCAAATATTCAAAGGAAAAGTAACATGAGTCAATCAACAAGGGTTTATAGTACATCCTATTCAAGGCTATAAGAGGAGTCACAATCCTTGATAATTCAGTCATAAACCTCTAATAATGGCCTAAACAACTGATGGATCTTCACACCTCTACAACAGTCTTGGGGGATGCCCAAGAAATAGAAACGTTAATCATAAAAGTATCTAAAAACACTTCATTATAATATGTGAAACTCCCTAGGAAATGAACATCACGGTCCCAAAACTCACACTTTAATAACATACCAAATTGATTATAATGAGGATGAATTCCCAGAATTACTTCTATATTTTATGTATGATCCTCCTCATACATGGAGTAAAAAAGGATTTCATCAATGAAAACCACCATGAACCGGTCCAAAAACTATGAGAACACTATATTGGTCTATCCCATTGTCACATATGGAGCATTATTCGCAATGAAAAAAAATTAAATCATAATGCACATAATGAAATTAGAATTAGTCTTCGATATATCATCATCCTTTACACGAACCTGAGGATTTCCCAATCATTGATTGAACTCTGAGAGCCAACTAGACCCCTTCAAATAATTGAATAAATCATAAATAAATGATAGAGTATAGTGATTATCCCCATTCACTGAGTTTAAGTGATGATAACTGATATGTAGGCACAGACTACCATTGGTATTCTTTGTAAAAAAACAAAGCACCCTAAGTTGACCCACTCATTTGAATAAAACCTCACTATAAGATATCATCAATATTTATCTGAAGATCTAAAAAATAAGAAGGTTATATACTATATAGATATGTTAGAAATGATGAAGAACCTAACTACAGATATATCCCAAACTTTATCTCCCATTGTAAAAGTAATTCCACACCATCTTCAGGAAATTCCTTAGGGTACTCTTCTAAAACCCAAGGAAACACTACTGGATGAACTTATGATGAACTTGGAATCAAATTATCCATCAATGAAGACAACTATGGAACACACATATAGACAATATAAGGTTATTACTCACTAAAGAACATGGAAGACTCCCTACTGTAGTTAAATGATACAATATACCTATTGATATAATTTATGATTTCCTAAACTAAATACAGACATTCCCTATTAAGGATGAATCATATGGCTATATCAAAAAACATAAGAAGTCTACCCAAGAGTGTTTTTTACCTATTTATTGCTCATATTCTCTCCACATTTCAAACAAACTAGCTTGACTTCCAACTTGTTTCATAGATACTAAGTATACATGAAGTCCCTCCACCTCATGTCCTAAAGCACATACCATGGAAGCTAAAATGAAGGAGTTCATGGCTCTTGAATCAAAAAATGCATGAAACAAAATATAAAATAGGAAAATAATACCTCAAATGATGTTTATCTCACATTAAAATGGAAACTCTACATCATACATTTAACCGTAGCCTACTCAAAAACCTCTTTGAACCTGATAAAGACCACCTCCATGGTTACACTCTGATATTTGAGGATGAGAAGCATCATGGGGTTATAATCTTCCCTCCACATCTATCGTAGGATGATAGATGTCTAGAAAACACTATTGTTGATTCTTCATCTGAAATTTCTACAATGGTAGAACCTGAAGCAAAACAATAGTTGCACACTGCCTTCTTAGAATGGTTGGGCACTCTCACTGCCGATGATTATGGCCTCTATAAGAGAAAAAAAAATTGGATCCCTTATCAAGGATATGAGAGCACCCCCCCCCCCCCATAGATTTATTTGATTAAGAGGGTTAAGGCCCACCCTTGGCTATCTGAAATCTTTTATATCTAAGAAACTGGAAACCAAAAACCATATCTCTGCTGAATGGTGAATCCCAATGACTCCTTTCTCATGATGATTTAGACTTGTACAACGTCCTCTCAACAATATTTTTTTCTATCAAATACCTCAACATGTTTTATTTTCATGAATGGGGTGAACTGAAATTGAATCATTGGATGAAAATCCTGCTCTAAATTCCTTACACTAGCCTCCTCATCTATAAGTGGGTCTAAAGAATATTAGGGAAGGTTCCAGAAAAGGACTCCAAAATCCTATAAGATGTAACTATCATGTTCAAGGTTAAGTGGCTCTTAATTATTGACCACCCCTATGGTCAAATAATGAGACTCATATTAAAACTGATCTAAAAAATTCTCTCATCAAACAACAGACTCCTCGTGATTTTTGAGGAACAAGAAATAAAAATACATATATGCCCTACACAACATTACAACCACAAAAAAAAACCCGGTTATCATTATATGAATGGGTTGAACTGAAGTCTATATTAACCTCCTATAACCAATCCTATATCACTAAATCATAAATATATCCCTTATAATTCTTGGGATAATGGAACTAAAACTATTGATGTTTCCTCCTCCAAGTGTCTTTGTCATCAACCTCAACTTAAAACAATTTTCTAGAAGATCCTATTGGAAATCTTTAGTATACACCTGATGAGGAAGCTAAACAGAATCCATATCTATAAAATAAAAAATAATTAGGGAATCATGAACACATATTACAAAATATTTATGATTAATTATTTAATTAAGGTTCAACCTAACCCTAACATATACCGTTTTAAAATATAGTGTAAATAAGTATGATGCATGATCCTTTTTTAAGTCTCTACCTTGGAAATGGTATCACTTCTCTTAGTAGGCAAAATAAACATAAAAGTCATTACATTTGATAATAGGGGACCAAAAATACCCATGTCCTTGCTAGTTTCCCTATTTTATATCACAAACATGGTACGTTGTCATTGTTTCCCTACCAAACCATGCATTCCTCACTAGTGACAACCTCCAAACTCCATTATATCCTTCAACTTGGCCCTTTGATACCACTTTTCGTGATCCCCTCCCCATAAAGGTACCCCTTCTGGGCTGACAATGAGGAAAGATAGATAATTACGCTTTAATTCCACCTCTAATAGAACATGGGTTGATGAGAATAACTGAGGGTACGTCATATATAGAAAATGGAGGCATTACCCTCTAAGAATAATGAGGAATGAGAGAGAAGATAAAAACACCAAACAAATCCTACCTATGAAAAAGGTATAAAATCACAATTTTTTCATGTAATTTTATACAACTAAAAATGGTAAAATAAAATAAAATTGCCAAAAGAAAACCCTCAGTGGTGACATAACATCCCAAACAGCTCATGAAAAACTCTACAAGCTAGTAATTTCCAACCTGATCATCAACCAGCTCCTACATACTAGAAACAAAAGTTTAAATAAATAAGTTTATAGTAATAAGTATACTCAATAGAATCCTCTCTATATCCACTCGTGTAAAAGATAAATAAATAATACTAAATCCTAGTGAATAAACAAGTGAATTGTATTATCACCTAAATAGGTGTACTGAGATCCTAGCCCTACTATGGATCCCTCACCAAGCATTGCATAAAAGTAATAATATAATATACAATATAATATCAAATGATGTTAACTTGATAGAACTTCCCCACTAGTTTTCCACTTTACCCCAACAATTCACACACTGATCCATCTATCTCAAAATAAATAATATTTCATGAAAACACATGGTAACTATAGAATATCATGCACCCCCTGCATCACATCATCGCATGAATCATTAATATCCCTATCTTCATATAGTAACTAAGTATTTTATGAGATACACCAAAGATCTTGAATCATTTATTATACCCATATCCATCACATCCCATACACAACATATGTATATTATTCCATAGGATACTATATCTATAGATACATTTGGGTTAAAAAATACAATCCACCATATCCCTAAAAAAATATATATATCAGAAAGGTAACCACAATGTATACCATCATGTAATACTACTAGGAGAAGAGAGGGGG
Organism: Viscum album; assembly: GCA_963277665.1. Taxonomy (NCBI): domain Eukaryota; kingdom Viridiplantae; phylum Streptophyta; class Magnoliopsida; order Santalales; family Viscaceae; genus Viscum; species Viscum album. The sequence continues at coordinate 21,082,317 of OY728125.1, forward strand.
GAAAACAAGGGGTAGTCATCCATCTATTCCTCCCTAACCTGAATGTTGGGGAAAACACCCTCTATAGTCCACTACTGCAGGTCTCCCTACCAACATGGGTGGTATATCATACGAAATCAAAAAACATAATGATATAAACAAATATCACAACCACACTTTGATAAACTACCAAGACTTAACCTCAACTATAATTATCACCTCTCCAACACTTAGTATCCAATGCTAAGGACAAGATATCCTATAACAACAAAAAAATTTATTAAGACTTTTAATTAATTATTTCAATTATAAATTCATTTTACATAATTATAAATCAAAATCCATTCCCTCTAGGAATAATCCAATCATAACCATGGCTCCACATGAATTTTCATCATTTTAGTATTTTATCTAGTCATAGACCCCATTCGTTAATTTTTTTTAACATTCATTATAATTCCATAAATCCATGTTTTCATGTACTCATTCTAAACTATAATAAAATATAAATAAACCAAACAAAAACAATTGTACTATATAGTGGGGAAATGAAAAAATAAACACAAATCATGGACATCCTGACATACAATTAGTTTCATTAATGAATAATCATCCTAGATTTTAGTTCAAGAAAATATGGGAAATCCCATCTTTTGTAAAACCCCAAGATTTGGCATTGCATTCCTCTTAAAATAAATTTATTCTCCTTGATTTCTTACGATACACATACCCCCAAGTCTAAATAAACCATATTATAGTATAATGTTATAACCTAGCAATTAAATTTTAAATACAAATATTAATAAACAATTTAAAAAAATTGATAAATAAAATATATTAATAAATAAGTACTTAATTTTTAGTGATGTCTTTATATTCTTCAAAAAGATATTTTCCATCAAAAGTAGTATTCATTGATTCTTTTGAGAAAATCATATAATTAATTTTTTAATCTTGTATGAATTTATTTGAAAAAATGAAATTAACTATTAAAATCATAATTTCAAAATTATCTTATAGTTTTCTTTAATAATTTTATGAAAATATAAATCTTTTGTTGAATAGTAAAAATTACTGATTATTAATGAAAACTTATTTTTATTTAATGAATTTAAAATTTTATATTTTATTTTTAAATGTTTTTAAAAGTAAAAATATATAATTTATATTATTAATAATATAATTAAGGTAATTATAATTATTTTTTGTTTTATTTTGGTATAAAAACTATTTATACTAAAGGAACCATTTTTTTAGAAAACTATTTTTCTTCAAGTTTTGAAAGATTAATCTTAAATAAAATTTTACCAATTATATGAATTAATTTTGATATAATGGATTAAATATTTAAAATAATAATTTAATTTTTTTTAATTTTATCCACAATAATTTTTTAATATTTAATAGTAAAAATAGGAAAAATAATTTTCATTGTATTTAAGGTTAAAACAGGTTTACCGAGGGTGGTAAACTAAGAGATATGAATAATTTTTCAAATTAAACTTATGTAAATAGTATTTTAGATACAAATTTTGATCTATTATTATACTAAATTTAAATATATATTCAATTGGATGCATAATTTTTATGTATGAAATTATTATATTTTAATATTTTAAAAAATTACAAGTGTGTCATTTGCCCCACTTATAAATAGACACCCCTCCTTTCTCTTCTTTACACCATTTTGAGACATCTAGATTGAGAAAACCAAACCAATTTATCTTTTAGACTTACCTATCTATGAATTATATATTTTAGTATTTTTAAAAGACCATTCCAAGGGTCATTAACAAAGGATCTAAATGAGATCGACTGAAGGAAGGGTAATCATCCATCCCAAACACATTCAAATTATTTCTTCTTCTAACTCCTCTAAATATATGGAATTATTCATAAAATAATAAATTAATTATCAAAAATATACTGAAATTTTAATATGATTATGTATCCACCATTATTCACCCTCTTTTCTATCAAATGGGAAGTGAAAATATAGTTCGTTTATTCGTATGGATTATCACCTCCACATAACGGTACAATTCATTTTCCATAACCATTTTTGATTGATAGTTATGATGATGGGTTTGATGTTTATATATGATATTTATAATATAATTATTAATTCTTAATTATAATATCATATCGTATTTCTTACCATCCCATAAGTTGGAAAATGATAACATTACTCGTGCATACATATAGACTACCAATTCTACAAAGCGATGTGATTCGGTTTTCATTTCATCTTTACATAGATGGTAATAAAGATAAATATAATGAATATATATTATATAATAATAATTATTTAACTTATAATTATTATTTATATTTCTTTTTATTCATCCATCAAAAAGTGAAAATAGAATTCATGTGTGTGTGCAGACTGTTGTCTCCATAAATGGTGTAATTAATTTTTATATCTATACCTTTTATGGATATATACATATATATATATATAATATTTTATATTTATATAATTAATAATATTATGGAGATGATGGGACCTTGATAAAATTAGAAGTAATGGAAATATGGAACCAAAATTCTCCTAAAAATGAAATAGTTAACAACCATAACAATGAATTGAATAAGGAATTATTAATAAATGGAATTGAAATGTAATAAGGGGATAATATATGATAATATAAGCATGCACATTATTATCTTATTGAAAAATAATAAATTTAAATTTATTATAAAGGATATTATAGAACTTTTTAAGTAAATCAAACTTGATGTAAGTGATTTATGTTATAATCTCATTGTTTGTCGAGATTGTGTATCATTAAGTTTCCAATGATGAACTTTTATGACCTATATCTAAATAATACGATTAATTTTATTATAATATAGTTATTTATTTATATTATATATTTTCCTTTATTTTTCCTCTCTTTGATAACTCAAGATACATAATGAATTCTTTTAAAGAAACCCAAATTTATTTCTCTATTCAGTCGAAGATCTTTTCTCTTCCATATCAATTTTTTTAAATTTTTTTAAAATGTTTTTAATAACCTCTTGGTATTTTTAAATTAATTTTTATCCATTGTTTAATTTTTTAAAAAAAATTTAAAAATAACATTCCTTTCATTTTCCAAATGATGTACTTTTGACTTTTTATTGAAAATGTAAAAGGAATATTTGTTTTCACATGCATGGTGTGAACATAATTTCCTACTCTCATGACCATTCAATTCATTGAGTCTTTAACATTTTCCATAATTATTTTAAAATAAATATTTTTCCTTATTATTTTGGAAGTTTTTATATTTAAAATAGGTTGTTTCAAATTGGAAAGTGTATTTCCTCACAAAAATGTTATAGTGATATTTTAAATTAATTTTTAATCTATGATAACAAGATTTGATGTTACTTGTTGTTTATTGAGAATATGATCTAATGATGCCATCCAATTTTATTTTACTAATGGATTATTATGATGAAAATTAATAGATGATTCTATGAAACTCATTTCATTTCCTTAGGTTGATTATGTTATGATAAAACCTTTATGAAACCCAATTTATTTTCGTAAGTTATTCTATAAAGAAATGACTAAATGTTTACAAAACCTATTTCCTTTTAATTGGTTATTCTATGGTAAATTTTTTATGATCTTGTGGAACACATATATATGATTTTCATTGTGCGAAGGGTGGACCTAGAATTATACATCACTACAATGCAATGGGTAAATATGGAAATATAATGAGATAATAAGACTATAATAGGGAGTGAACCCAGTTCAGTAAGGGACATTATCCACTTTGATTGTATTGGGAGTGAAGTTTGAATAATGATATGATGAAATTGGGAGTGAACTAAATCTATTATGATGGTCTTCATAATGATCCTTAAGTAAGGAAATTATTTTCTATGATTTTTTAAATTCCATAAACTTATATATTATGCCAATTTTATGCTCTCGTGGATCATTTTCAATGATTCCTTTATGATTCATGTCTTATGAAAAACTAATATTTATGTTATGACTTAAGAATATGACCTATAATATGTTGGGTATGTGTTTCAATTGTTATGCTCATATTCTCATACACTTATTCAATATTATGCTTATGTGATCATTGATATCTCCCTTTTTACCTTACTGAGAATATGAGATCAACCTTTTATATGCATCCATTCTTCAAGGTATGAATAATGGTTTTATGTATTATATATCCAATAATAGTGATAGCTTTGAAGAACTTAGTGGGGGATGGTGTAGATATATTATGAAAAAAAAATTATGTATCCAAGTTTCCATAGACAATAAAACTATTTGATTATGGTATGGATCATTATGTTTTGTATTGAATATTTATCTAATATGATGTTATATTTATTTATGAAAAGTATTGGTCTCTATAGTTGGTATCAAAGAAAGGTTTGGTATCCATTAGAAATAGGATGAGAAAAATTTAATGATTACACTTAGGATAATCCAATTTACGGAATAATTTCCTATGTTATGTTAAGGAGAGAAGTGTGGTTTTCTTATAAAAACATCCATATCTGGATACAAAATTGGGATGTGGTTTTGGAAAAGTTTCATATAGGGGTAATAACCTTTAAAATAGTGATTCAATTATATTTTAACCACCATTTGGTTTATTATAAGTTTTACCTTATTAAACACTTAGTCTGACACCCCGAAGGGATGTTATAGGGTTAATTCAAATTTTTTATGAACCATTATAAATGATTTTATTATATTGTGATCATGTATGACCAAGGTTAAACCTAATGTTTCATCAACTAAAGATAATTTTTCATGATTTAAAAATTCTAAAAATGACTTTTCATAATTATATGGCTTCCCACTATGATTAATGTTTCTCACACTATGATTTTTGGTTTTATTCAATGGTTGGAACCCAAAGGAATTGTATTAATGATGAACGTGCTAGAAAATTCAATTATTTTACTCCCATGGAACCAAATATTATGGGATCAAGAATGAAAAATATTATTTCTATGATTACACAACATTATAAAGATATGAATATATTGAGATTCCAAATGAGAATAGGAGGGGAAATGTTCTATTGAGTCATTCATGAGGCATCATCCTCCACCTTTTAGTGGGTCCACCGATTCACTAGTTTTAGAGAAATTGATCAGTACTAGTGAACAAATATTTTCCATTCTACAGTTTTTGAAACATGAAGAAGTTATTTTGGAATTTTATCATGTTTAAGGTTAATTATATCAATGGTTTAATCTTATCAAGAACATGGGGTAATGGGAAGAAAATAACTCTATAGAGTGGGATGAGTTTAAGAAGTTATTTTTTATTTATTATTTTCTTTGTATTATTATTAGGAAAATTGAGAATTAATTACTTGAGATAAATTATAAGGATGATGAATATATTTGTACATATGAGGAAAATTTTACACTACTTGGGAGGTAAGATTGTGGTATTATCATCCAACCTGAAAGTGATGTTGATGGATGTGGTTTAAAACCATGTCTCTAAAGGGAATTGGCCATAATGGACTTTTTTTCTATGAAGAAATCATTCAATGTGCTATAAATATAAAAAAGGAGATTATAGTTTCCCATTAGTCACATCATTTTGATAAGAAAATAAATATTCAATTCAAATGATTTTATTTAAATAAAAACCAAGGTGAGAAGAAGATGAGATTTCCTTTATACTCAAATTGTTGAAATAAATATGGAGGAATTTGTCCTAAGGGGACTATTAAATTTTTAATGTGTGGAAGGGAATGTCATTAGTGTAAAAATGAAAAAGTGATGGGAATATGAATTTAGCTAATTGAGTTGATAAACCACTACAAAATTCCCCACCCACACTCCAGTGTTTCAAATACAAGGTGTATGGAACTTATGCTAACAAATTCTTCAATATGAAGGTTAATAGAGATTATTAAATTTAACAACCTCTTAAGACCAGAGATAAAAGGAAATATCACATGATTACTATTATTATTATAGGGTATGATAATGAAGTTGTGAAAGTTACAATTAACATCCATTCTAGAAATATTAATGTATTATTTGATTCTAGATCTACCCAATCTTTTATATCTAATTTGTTTTCTAAGGGTATCATTGTACCATCTCAACGATTAGATGTTGAATTAATAGTGAAACCCCTATTGGTCTAATTATTGCATCTCAAGTCAATGATTCTTCAACGATTTTAGTTTTTGTGAATGAACTTCCTATAAATATTGTTATTATCCATCAAGTTGAATTTAATTTTATCTTAGTCGTATATTGGATTTCTTTACAAATATCCCATTTCAATTTCTAAGGAAGGGTGGTCATGTTTGATATTTTAAATTAACCAAAGATCATCTATCAATGTGATGATAAATATGAAATTCAAATGAAAAATACATATATTTTATGGGTCTTGATTGTTATTCAAAATGGAGTTTATCTAGATGTTTATGGGGAAACTCAAAATCAAAGATATGCCTATTTTATCAGAGTTTGTTGTTGTTTTTATAGAATGGTTTCCTAGTTTTCATCCAAATCACAAAGTTAAAGTTTCAATAGAACTCATACTCAGTGATAAATATATTTCAAAGAATACATATATAATGGAACTTATTAAGTTATAGAAATTGAATAAGAAATGCCTAAAAAATATTGATATGGGATTCATCTATCCAACTAAATCACCATGGGGTGCACATATTCTTTTTTTAAGAATAAATATCAATCAATATGACTTTAAACTGATTATTAAGAACATAACATGATCAAAATCAAGAATAAATATCTTATTACCTATATTTGAGAATTTTTTTAATCAATTATGATGAGCTCAAGATTTTTCCAAGACCGATCATTGATCTAGATATTGTCAATAAAGGTTCAAATGTGAAAACATACACAAGATAACCTTACATATGAGTTATGAACACTATGATTTTAGAGCGATGTCATTTGGTATTAATAATTCCTCACTATCTTCATGGATTTAATGAATTAATTCCTTATATATTACCTTGATCACTCTATGATAGTTTTTATTAATAATATTTTTATATTTTATAATAGAAAATAAGAGCATAAATATCACTTAAGGATTGTACTAAATACCATGATAAAGGAGAATCTCTGTGAAAAAAATACTAAGTGTGAATTTTGGCTACATAAATTTTCATGTTTTGGGTCATATAATAACAATTGAGGGTATAAATATGTATCCATAAAATATGATAGTTAATTAATATTGGAAAAAACTAAATATTATGACTAAGATCCTTAGTTTTATTAGTTTGGATTAATATTATTGATGATTTATAGATAATTTCTAATGACTAATAATCTAATCCCCAAGTTAACTTTGAAGGGGTCCATGTTCCATGGATTGTAGAATGTGAATAAAATTTCATGGAACTGAAGATAATTTTAGTCATCGTACATTTTCATAAACTAAACTTTAGTAGAAAAGGGTTTTTGATCTATAGTGATGCATAAAATAAGGGATTGGGATGTTTCCTTATGAAGAATGATATGGTGATAGCTTAGGCCTCATGAGAATTGAAGGTTCATGAGAAAAAATATAACTCCCCAGAATGATAAAGGGTTAAATGACTAAATGATATGACTCATGTCATCTAGGTGAACCTTTCTATTTGGGATTCTAGTTGATTAGAACTCCACAATTAATAGTGCTTGACCAAGAGTAGTGATTAGGATGGGTAACTTTCTCGAATGTTTTATAGGGTCTGTGTGAGTGAGGAAAAATCACACAAGAAAGAAAATTTGTTCTCCAGTGAGGATAGTTATTAGTTAAATGATCTATTCAGGAACATGGGTGGGCCTCAGGGATGAGATCACATTTCTTCAGGGAAACTGGTAGTACCTGGAAGGCCTGGACCTGATGACCATGTTAAGGTAGGGTGTATGGGTGGTTAGTGGGTCCCAGTTGCTACATTTGGTATCAGGTCAGGAACCCAGCATTAAGTGCAGTGGAACTATCTAGGTTGAGATGTTTGGTCCAAAACAAGGAGATTATACTATAAATGGAGGTGAATGTCACACCCCATAATGATGAAGGGTTAAATTACTAAATGAAATGATTCATGTCAATAAAGTTCACCTATATTTTTAGGAGCCTACCTGATTAGAAATCCATAGTTAAGCATGCATATCTGAGGGTAGTGATAAAGATGGGTGACATGCTGAGAAGTTTCCCATGGTGTGAGTGAGTGAGAAAAAAACACACTAGAAAGAACATTTGTTGGCCTATGGGGACATTCATTAGTCAGATGACTTGTTCGGGCACATGGGTGGGACCTAGGGAGGGGACCATGTGTCCTCAGGGTAACTAGTGGTACTTGGTAGGCTAGGACAGGATGGCCATGTTAAGGAGGGGTTTCTATGCTATCAGCAGGGCCTAGTTGTTACAAAAATCACATAACTAATTATTCATAGTTAGTTTCGATATGTTTTACAATAAAGATATAGATTTATTATAAATATTGAGAAAGGTGTGAAATATATATTAATCATAAAAGTTTAATGTATATATTCACTCAAAAAGAGTTGAATGTGAAATAGAGAAGATGGTTGGTGTTGATTAAATATTATAAATTTCGATTACATTAACACCCTGGTAAAGTGAAAAAGGTGGTATATTTTCAATGTTGAAATGATCAATCAATATTATCTTTGATGAGGATCAGAAAATATTTCTTCTTTGTAGACTTGAAAAGGATGGATTTTGAAATCTTAATGGAAGGGGAGAAATCATATCATTCTCAAATGATTGTTCAACCATCTATTAATGTTAATATTAAAGAAGTGTTCAAGGAATATGTGGAGATAAAAAATAAAGTAAGAAACATTCCTGAGTTCAACCTTCATTGTGGTGGAATTATAAGGTTTTCTAAATTTTTATGTTTTTTATACAAATAATATTTTGGGAAGGAAGTGTTGGATGAAGCTCATAATTCATCATTCTATATTCATCCATAAAGTACAAAGACGTATAAAGATATGAAATATTATTTAAGATGAGACAACATGAAAATAGAGATATAGAAGAGTATGTAACTCAGTGCCTGGTATGTTAGCAAGTTAAGGATAAGAGACATATGTAAAAGAGGATGTTGCAACCACTACACATACTAGAATGGAAATGGGAAAATATCACAATGAATTTTTTCATCAAGATCCCCAGAACATATAAATTCCATAATGTTAAAAGGTTTGTAATGGATCACCTAATAAACTCATCACATTTCATTGATATCATAAAATATTTCTCCATTGATCAGATTTCTAAAATATATATTAAGGAACTGGTAAGGTTTCATGGAGCACCAAAATCTATTATATATTATCAGGACTCGATGCTTACCCCAATGATTAGGTGAATTCTTCCACAGATGATGGATTCATAGGTGTAATTCAGTAGTTCTTATCATCCTTATAAATATGGTAAGTTTGAGGTAACCAATCAAACCCTGGAGAATATATTGAGATCTTTTTCTATGGATTTCAAAGGTGTTTGGAATCAATTACTTCATCTAGTCAAGTTTTCTTACAAAAATATATCTCAATTGTGAATTCATATAGATACTTATAAATCCCTATATGGAAATAATTGTAAAACTTCAACGTACTAGGATGAAGTTTCAGAAAAATGGTTATTGAGACATGAGTAAGCTAATGAAATGGTAGAGTATTTTAGGTCTATTTAGCAGTACATCATGGAAGCTCAGTGTTGACAGAAAAGTTATACTGACAATCACCAGTGACATATGGAATTCAATGTTGGTGACGAGGTACTCTTGTTGATTTTTACATGTAATAAAGATATAAGATTCAGAATGAAGGGAAATCTAATAATAAAGTATATTGTTCCCATAGAGACCTTATTTTTCTATATAAGACTTTGAAATATTTCTGAATATATTTCTAGTGTTTGAAATTGAGACGGCATGCAATTACAAGGCCTGAGGATCCCAGAATTATTTTAATAAAAATATTAAATATATTTTATATTGCGCACACGCGGTTAATTAATGGAAATGGGATAAATATTAAACGATTGATCGGATTAGAAATCCAGGACCATGGTTGGGTCTAGAACACATTTTTACCAAAGGCATGACATAAAATTAGTTGGCACATGACGTTTGGACCCCACTCTTATTGGTGGATCATTTAAGTGAATTAATTAATTAATTAATTAATTTTTAAAATTAATTTAACCTAAAAAATATATATATATTCTATTTTATAGATTTTTTGAAGAGGTTGTTCTGATAAACCTATAGCCGCTAATGAAATATCTCCTTCCCTTTCCATTGGCGGGTCACGACAAATTATGAATCATTGGATCAACACGGATCTAATCACAAAAAATGTAGTAGATTCTCCGGAATTAGATGGCGATTACATTCTTCACCAATGATCAATCCAAAATATAGGTAGGAGTCATATTTTTGTGTTTTACACCCTTAGATTAAAATTATTGAGCAGGTCCATCATTTTTCTTGGATTTGTGCCGCTTGAATCCTTTGCATGTACCCAGATATTGAAATTTAAATTGTGTATCAATTGTTCATCTAACATTGGATTATATTTCTTTATCATTGTTCTGTAATGCTTGGCCAATAATGTTTGAACCTTATCTTATAGTTATTTTCTCCCTCTATTCATCATTTTCTTCACTGTAGAATCCTTGTGGATCCCAGTTTGATAGTTTTCAAGCAACCAGAGCCAAATTGGGTGCCCGAATTCACAGTGAATCGATGGAACATTGATGGTTTATTGATCCAAGAAAAGATCTTGAAGGATTGTGAGTCATGTATAACCAATCTAACATTTAAACATCAATTTCATGAATAACAAAGCTGCGATGGTGAGTGGAATAGATGATGATTTTTCATATCTTCATCGGGGTCATATTCTAGTGAATAACGGATGATAAGTGTGAGTATCAGCCATATCCAAATATTTCAGATTGACTCTAGGAAATATCGGTATATATTGGATAATATTTGAAGAGGTAGATCAAATTTAAGAGTTTTGGAAAAATCCAGACTACATTTTGTGTTCAATGTAGAACACATGACGTGTAGGTGCCTTAGCGAAGGTGCTAGGGTTTTGGAAAAGATAAGGATGACACGGTGTGTTTCCCCCCTCACATGTTGTGTACCCCTTTCCTGATTAAGCAACCCATGTGATGGGGAAAATGAGTGGGGACTCCATGTAAGAGAAACACATACATGGGTTGGACACACAGGCGGCATCCCATGTAGGCCAACATGTCGTGCACCAAAGTACATGGACACGCGGTCCGAGTAAACGAACACAACTAAAAAACACCACCCGGTCCCCAGATAGGTGGGGCACACCATGTATTCCACCTACATAGTGTGTAACTCTACATGGACGGGACCCCTGTACTAACCAGAGAACACAGTTAAGCTGTGGAGAGGGACGACACCCCATGTGGGTCCCCTTACAAGACATGTTATACTTGACCTCCTTCGAGTTATATTTAACCCTCTGTATCTCCTTCTTTTGAACTTAGATTTTGACCCATGAGATGGCTATCCTGAGTTTTTTTTTCCACACAGAATGTGAGGGTGACCTTAGTAGAGGCTTTCAAGATACGATATGAATGTTCTAGGTTTGGAATGCACTGAGGCGACACCTGACAATGACAATGATTAGATAGATTCATCATAGAAGTACTGAGATTACCCTCCAGCTCAGTTGGGTAGTGAAATTCCCCGATGGTAGTTTTAGGCTTACCCACCAGTTGGGCTATGTAGTGGAATTCCTAGACAATCTTTCTGAGTTACCCTCTAGTCGAATTGGGTAGTGGAGTTCCTCGATGTTCTGGGATTACCCTCCTACTGGGCTGGGCAGTTATGTTCCCTGATGACATCTTACAGGCATAACCATTTAGCGGGGTTTGATAGTGGTGTTTCCCTGATGACTCGCTATGATTACCCTCTAGTAGTATTTTGTAGGGGCGTTCCCCAATAACCTTCTCGAGTGGTACCCTCTATCCGGGCTAGACAACAACGTTCCTCAGTGACTACAAGAGTAGGACCCTCCTAACGTATCATGGCATGATATCCTTTCCTAAATTGACAACCCCTCGACTGTACAACATATTTGCGAGGCATGGTTTTACAAACCTTTGCACTCACGAGAAAGAGGGACACTTTCCCCATCGATTTGCGTCCTTAAGACATGAATTAAAACTATGTGGGTGAGTCAGCACCACCCAAAGCGGATAGTATCTAGTTGTAGTGATTGAGTCCCTTTGAATTGTGTTCCATGGGATGACGCATGAGGTACATGGCATTAAATAAGGAGTTTACCTTCAAACTATTGGCTACTCATATTATTGGGCTGAGCTATGAGATGGAGATCCCCTTACTCTATAATTTGGGATTCTTTTACTGAGCATACATATATATCCTACTTTAGTACCCACTCCTTGGGTATATTTACTCTCCTTCCATGGGAGACAAAGATTTTTGGGGTATTCCATGTGATTTTCATGTTTAGCTTCTTGTGGTTGGATGATCCCACTCTCTGGATATAGGTATTGAATACATGATGAGAAGTTAATCTTCTCAAAATGTAGAGATCCTTGTGTTTAAATTATTTCAATTTCACTTTCTTGTTGGTTTGAGTTGTAATTTTTTATCGTACCATATTCTATCTATTGTTCTCTTTTTCATTATATCTCATAATATTCCCCCTTCACCTTTTTGGGGCATTCTATTGGGTATTCATATACTCTCCCCTGCATGGGATTTTCCCAACACGTGTCGTGTCTTTTGTAGATGGACGATAGGTCGATCGTGACTTAAGAAGATCCTAGGGATACAGACTACTTGGATCGCGTATGGTGTTCATAGCTTAGGAAATAGGATTTGGGCTATTAGTTATCCTCTTTTCCTGTTTTTTCCAAGTTTGGACATATTTTCTGGGTGGGAATGTATTTTTTTCCCTTTTCTTTTCATTCTACACTATTGTAATTCATTATGTTTAGTTTTCCATAAAACTTTTGGTTTATTTATAGCAGTGTTACATTTTTTATTTCATTCCCTATTCACTTTTTCATTGAGTTGGTTGTGTGTGTGTGTGTGTGTATAGATACATAGGAAAAGGCCTCCCCAAGTTTATTTGTGCCTTAGATGCTTGTCACCACCCCTTATACTATATTGGTAGGCTTGGGGTAGTTGTGGCTCGAGCCCCGGTATGGGCCAGGTCATGAAAGATTGGAATCAAAGTAACTTCATTCCTTGGGATGTTGTTTTAAAGTTTTCCCCTTAAAAATAATTGGTTAGGTTTAGGGAAACAATTTCAAAGTGTTCTAAGTGAGGCTCTCAAGCCATGGAGTTCTGTGATGGTTTGGGTGGACAATGTATCCATTCACTAGGAGCCTGATTACCTGCTTGTTGACTCAACACCCTGATACATTTTTTGTAGGGAACAAGGGTACATGTATCATATAGGATTGAGTCTTTGACTGTCCTTCTTGAGTCAGACCCCCATTGTTGTTATATATATATATATATATATATTCTCATCTTACCTTAGTACTCCTTGATAATTATCAGGATGCCTCTGTAATGATAGGCAGCCAGGATACCAGCTCAGGTTCATTATGATGACCCTATGAGTGACGAGGTCTCAGTTCAGGGTCCATCATGCAATCCACTTCTTCCAGGTGAGAAGGTAGCAATACCTCCACCTGTTGAGTAGAAAATAGTATCACTGGAGCAGGCTGAGGATGTGCGTAGGCTGAGTGCACTCCACGAGTTCTAGGATCAGACACCATTGATGTTCCATGGTGAGCTAGATCCCTAGGCATTATAGGATTGTCTAGAGTCAGTGGTCCACATATTTAGTTATTTTCGGACCCCAATAGATCATATGGTGTCTTTGTAGTCAGTATTTTCCACATAGTAGATTTTTTTTGTGGATATTAGCTACCCATAAGCATGATGAGTTGATACTATCATGGGACAACTTCTAGCAGCTATTTCATGAGGAGAACTACCCTCTTGCTTAAGTTTGATTTGGATTATGAAGCTTCTGGAGCTTTAGTAAAGTGGGATGATGGTGCCTGAGTATGTTCCTAGGTTCATAGAACTCAAACAATACTCTCTCAACAAGCTCAAAGATTGTTACTTCCAAGAATGGAAGTTTGATCAGGGAGTCCACAAAGAGATTTGATCCAATATAGTTCCCTTATTCATCCCCAATTATGTTGGGGTGTGGGTGTGGGAACATGTGATAGAGATATTTCTATAAAAGGGATGATTGGTAGCTAGAGATGGTAGTGGGTGAGATGGATCTGAGTCATCTATAGTAGCATGTAGGTGACATAGATCTCAGAACAGGAGGCCCTTCTATGAGAAGTCTCAAGGATGTGGTCATATAGAGCAAGGGAAATGTAGAGAACCAAATAATCCAAAGGAGGGTCATTACTATGCTTGAGATGGGTAAGGTCACATGGAACGAGACTGCCCAACTAGGCATGCTGAGTATCCCATGTAGATAGTAGATGGACCACCACGACAGAGATAATGTCGTTATCAGGGATCTCCCAGACATGGATTGGGTGGTCCCTAGGGAGGCATAGATTGTAAAGGATCAGGAAGAGCTACATGTGGGGGACTACTCTATGAGGTCCTTCTACCACCACCACCAGGAAGCCCACATCAGGCTTAGATAGATGGTGGCCAGGTCCATGGACAATTGTAAGCTTTGGACATTTATGATCATGTGAAGCATGAGATGATTCAAGGTACAATCTATGTTTATTCTACTCTTTACTCAGTATCAGTTGACATAGGTTATAAAGATTATTTTTTCTATCTACTATTGGTGTGGGATTTGGAGGTCCTAGTAGAGATGCAAACACAAAAACCTTTCCTTAAGGTTCCTACAAGAAACACTTCTTATGTATCGTTCATTTGTCGGTAGTGTGAGATATCGCTTGGAGGAGAGATGTTCACATGGGACCTACTATTCATCACGTTGGAACCCTATGACTTCATCTTCGGCATGGATTGTATTTCCATGGTTAGATCCTAGATCGAATGTCACCACATAAGATTCAAATTCCTACATGATGATGGGATAAGGTTCTCCTTTTTTGGTGAGAGAGACCTCATAGTAGGATAGGCAAGTTCTGTGAGAAAGATTTTGTGGCCTATTAACCATCAGATAGCAAGTGTGACCCATGGTGCATAAGACTCTTTAGGTATCTGGATTCCTTCATTTGTGGAGGATTATATTGAAATATTCCATAAATACATTCCAAGACTACTTCTGAGGTGGTAGATGCAGTTTTTCATTAACATGCAACCAAGGAATACCTAGATATCTCCTACATCATACCGTATAGAACCCACTAAGCTCTGGGGGCTACAATTTTAGTTGGACGACCTTCATAATAAAGGTTTCATCCAACCCAGTGTGTCCCCCTAGGCAGACCCAGTTATGTTTGTGAAAAATGTAGACAAGATCTTAAGACTGTGTGAGGATTATTATCACCATAACTAGGCCAAAATAAAGAAAAAGTACCCCTTGTGGAGGATTTATGACCTCTTTGACCAATTTTGGGGTGCGATATGGTTCTCCAAGATCGATCTTAGGTCCAACTACCAACAGTTTCAGGTCTACAAGGCTAATAATCTGAATTTTTCTTTCTAATGTCATTATGGAAACTATGAGTTCCTAGTGATTCCCTTAGGTGTGAAAAATTCCCCCACCATTTTCATGGATTTGATGAACCAGATATTCCATCCATACTTGGACTAGTTTTTTGTTGTCTTCATCGACAAAATAACCATCAACTCTACAAAAAAGGATGAGCATGAAAAGAACTTGAGGATGGTTCTCAATTTAATTCAAGTGAACTAGATCTAAGAAAATCTCTTGAAGTGATTGTTATTAATATAGGAGGTTCACTTTCTGGGGCATATCATTTATGAAAAAGGTTTAGTTATGAATCCAGTGAAGATCAAAGAAGTGCTTTCTTTAGAGACACCAAAGAATGTGTCAGAGGTGCGAAGATTTCTTGGTTTAGCGGGGAACTACCAAAAATTTGTGGTGGAATTATCCGGAATCACAATCCCTTTGACTACTCTAATGTAGAAGGGACATCTATTTAACTGGTCAGAGTAGTACCAGAAGGCCATCTAATAGTTGAGGTAGAGGATAAAGAGCGCTCCAATTTTTCTATTACCAAGGGAACACATTGAGTTTGTAGTGTATTGTGATGCCTCAAGATCTGGGATTGGTTTTGTGTTGAGAAAATAGAAGGACTTCATCACATACGGGTTGAGGTAGTTGAGACCCCATGAGAAGAACTATGAAAATCATGACCTAAATATAGTTGTAGTAGTCTTCACCTTGAGGATGTGGAGACATTACCTTCTTGGACAGTACTTTCTGGTTTACTCAGGCCACCAAAATCTCATATATGTCTTCAATTAGAGAGACCTAAACATGAGGAAGTGATGATGATTGGATTTCCTATAGGACTAAAACTTCGAGATACTTTATACTCTAGGGAAGGGAAACATTTGAGTAGACTCCCTTAGTAGGAAGTCTTGGGCTCTCTTAGTGAAGGAATCTTCAGAGCAGTTAGCTTCCCTATAGCTGACCCTGGTGGAACAAGAGGATACAACCTTTCTTCATTGGATGGTGTTGTATCCTTCACTCCTATAGTGTGGGAGAGATTCTTAGTTGGGATACATTGACTGCGAGGTTCTATATGATCATATGTCCACAAGTGATGCAACAAATAGATTTTCTTAAGGAGGGAATCATTAGATCTTGTTTTATGGATTAATATTGGTTCCAATTGCAATGAAAAAATAGGTGATGAAAGAGTTCCACACTTCCCCCTTAGCTATACATCTCAGTGTAGGGAATATTTATAGATATATTCAGTGGAAGTTTTGGTTGTCCGACATGAGAAAAATTGCAGCTAAGTTTGTCACATGGTGCCTTACCAGTCAATAGGTGAAGGATGAGCACCAGTTTTTTGTGGTTTTTTTACACCCTCTTGAGGTCCCAAAGTGGAAATGGGAAGACATATGCATGGAATTTATCACAAATATTCCATGCATAGTGAATATACATGATGTTATCTGGGTGATAGTGGAACAACTCATGAAATCAACACACATCCTTAATATCAGGGAGTAGAGTTCAATAGAGAGTTTGGGGAAGTTGTATGTATGAGAGGTTGTCCTTCTTCATAGAGTACCCTCGACAATTTTCTCTGATCATGACGCAAGGTTTATGTGACAATTTTTTAGAGTCCTAAAAGATGTATTTAGGACCCAATTATAGAGGAGTACAATATTTCACCCTCAAACTGATGGGAAGACAGAGTGCACTATCCATGTGCTATAAGATATGATGAGGGCTTGTGTGTTAGATTTCGACCGAAGTTGGGAGGATCACCTGCCTTTGGTAGAGTATGTGTACAACAATAGCTACCAATATAACATCTGAATGACACATTTTGAGTCCCTATATGGGAGAACATTTAGGTATCCACTTTTCTAGATAGAGGTTGGAGAATTATCCCTCATGGGCCCAGAGTTGGTGCAGGCGACGACGAAGAAAGTGTAGGTCATTTATGAATGGATGAAGATGACCTAGAGTAGATAGAAATCATACTCATATAGACTTCATAGGCCCTTGTATTTTGAGTGGGGATACCATTTCATCTTGAGAGTCTCCCCATTATGAGTAATGCATAGGTTTTTCCTGGGAACCAAGCTCTCCTCGAGGTTAATCTAGCCATTCGAGATCGTGCAGAGGGTTGGTGAGGTTTCCTACCACCTCGTCCTATCACCATAGAAAGATAGGATGCACGAAGTCTTCCACATGTCATGGATGAGAAGATACATGCATCATCCTATGCATGTTATCGATTGGGGTGATCAGAACATTGAATATGGATCCACTTTTACAGAGAACCCAGTGGCGATTGTAGACCAACAGGAGCAGACCTTGCGAGTGTGAACCATTCCTTTGGTTCATGTGTTATGGAAGCACAGAAACATGTAGGAGAGTTCTTGGGAGTGGGAGATCCAAATGCGGGATCAGTATCCCATATTTTTTTCATAGTTTTTCTTTTCAAGGACAATAATCTTGAAGGAAATAATTATGTAGAGACTCATTTTTTTCTTTTAATACATTGAAATATTTATAAAAATATTTCTAGAGATATTTGCTGAGACGACATACAATTCCAAGGTTCGGGGTTCCTATAATTAATTTTATAAAAATATTAAATATATATTATATTGTGCACACATGGTTAATTAATAAAAATGGGATAAATATTATAAGGCTGAAAATATTAGAAATCTGAGACCACAGTTGGGTTCGGAAAAGTGGTGTTTACCCTAGGCGCAACATAAAATGAGTCAGCGTGAGATGTTCAAACCCCTATCTTGTTGAAAGTGTGTTTAAGGGAATTAATTAATTAATTAAATTCATTTTACAGAAAAAAAAAAGTCTATAAATTATATGTTATTTCTTTTTTCAGGGTTTGTCTCATAACCTTTAAGTCTCCAATGAGAGATATCCTTCCCTTCCCATTAGAAGATCATGATGAATGAAAAATCCTTAGATCAACATGGATTGAAATGAAAAAAATGCAGCAACTTATCTTGAATTTGTTGAAGAGCACATTCTTCACCAACGATTGATCTAGAATAGAGGTAGGACTCTCCTTTTGGTGTTTTACCCCCTTAGATTAAAAGTATTGAGAAGATCCATCCTTTTTATTGGATATGTTACCCTTGAATCCTTTCCATGTGCCTAGATATTAGAATTTAATTTTTTAATTAAATTTTCAGCTAACCTTGGATGCTCGTTCCTGATTGTTGGCCAAGAACACTTGGCCAACGAAATTTAAACCTTGTATTATGGTTCTTTTCACCCTCAATTTTTCATGTTATTCACCATGGAATCACTTTGGATCCCAGTTCAATAGTTTTCAGGAAACACGAGCATAATCAGGTTCCCATATTCACAGTGAATCAATAAAATGTGGATGGTTTGTTGATCCTAGCACAGATCTGGAAAGCTTTTGAGGCAAAGACAGCTGATCTATTGTTTAAAAATCTTGATCATGAAGAATGGAGTTATGACAGTGAGAAGAATAGAAAACATTTTTCCAGATCATTATTGGGGTCTTATTCCAGCGAACAACGACTATCAAGCATGACTCTCATCTAGATCCTAATGACTCTAGGTGATATTGGCAGAGATTGGAGAGGATTTGAAAAAGTTGTTTAGATTCAGATGTTTTTGGAAAACTCTCGACTACACACCATGTTCAACAAAAATCATATGACATGTATCTCCCTTAAAGGTGACATTAGGGTTTGGGAAAACATAAGGATGACATGATGTTTATCCCACCCTCACACGTTGTGTACCCCTTCCCCGGTTGGATAACCCCGGTGATGGGTCACATGGGAGGGGAATCTGTATAAGAGAAACATGGAAACGGGTTGGACACATAGGTGAGATCCCTTGTGAACCAACAGAGAGTTTACCAAAGTACATGGACAGGGGATCCGAGTAAACGGAAACAGCCATCAGACATAAACAACACACATGGACCAGTCCTTGGATAGGTGGGAATTTTCAGGTAGCCCACCTACACGGTGTGTACCCCTACACGAAAGGGACTTGTGTACTAACCAGAGAACATGTATAGGATTTGAAGAGGCACCACACACTATGTGGTTCCCCTTACACATCTTGTTCTACTTGATCTCCTTCAAGCAATCTTTAACCCTCCATATCTCATTCTTTTGAAATCATATTTTGTCCCACAAGATACCTATGTTGAGTTTTTTTTCACGTAGATTGTGATAGTGCCCTCGGAAGATGGTTTTGATATACGATGTGAATGTTCTAGGTCTTAAATTCACTAAGGTAACAGCTGTCCAACAATGATAGTGAGATTGTGTCATGGATCCTTACCTTAAGGCCTTAATTTCGCACACAGGTAAATTTTTTCATTTAGGAAAGGACAAATACAAGAAGCAGACAACCCCCCCTAAGGAGGTCTAAAATAATGAATACCAAGGGCATCCCCTCTAATCATATTAACCCCTTTGGGTTTCAAAGTGTGAAAATTGTGAAGGAAAACTGGGTCAGATTGAAAGACCACTAGAGAAGAAAGATAATCCGCAACCTTATTCCCCTCCCTCCATGAGTGTCTCAGTTTGGTGCTACTATTGATCATCCTCCTGCCTTGTCTAATGAAATAGATAATAGAAGTACCGGGCTTACCCTTCAACTGGGATGGGAAGTGTAATTACTTGATGATCTTCCCGAGTTACCCTCCAGTCAGAATAGGTAAAGGAGTTTCTCGACATTCCGAGCTTACTCTCTAGTTGGGATAGGTAGTGGAATTACTCAATGACATCATCCAAGTGTAACCCTCTAGCTAGGCTAGGAAATGGTGTTTCCCTAAGGAATCATTGGGATTACCCTCTAGTAGGATTTGGCAGTGGCATTCTTTGATGACCATCCCAAGTGGTACCCTCCAACCAAGCTAGGCAGTGTAATTCCTCAAGGAATATAAGAGTTGAACCCTCATGATGTACCAGGTCATGAGATACTTTCCTAAATAGGTGACCTCTCAACTGTGCGGCGCAGTGGAAAGGAATTATTTGATAAAAATTTAGACTCACGAGATAGAGGGGTTCTTTCCCCATTGAGGAACATCCTTGTGATGTGACTTTAAACCATACGACTGTGTTAGTGACACCCAAAGAAGATTATATAAATTTGTGGTGATTGAGTCCATTTAACTTGTGTTCCCTGAGAAGATGCATGAGGTGTTGAGAATCATAGATAGACTTTACCTTGGAACTGTTGGCTACTAAACTTCTTGGGACGAGCTGTGAGATATAGATCCCCTTACTCTCTCATTTGGTATTCTTTGACTGAGAAAAAATATATATCCTACTTCATTACCCACTCCTTGGGTATAGTTACTCTCCTTCCAGGGGAGGCAAAGACACATGGGGTATGCCATGTGCTTTCTAGGTTTGGCTTGTCATGGTTGGATGAGCCCGCTGTCCCACTATAGGCTGCAAAGACACGATAAAAATTTTATCTTCTCACCATGTAGAGCTCCTTTTGTTTGGATGTGTTCACTTTCACTCTCTTTTGGGTTGATCTAAACTCTTTTACCATACCCTATTCTATCAACTTCTTTCTTCTTTAGTGTATCTATTATTGCTCCCCCTTAATCTTTTTGGGGCGTTCTACTGTGTATGTATATACTCACCCATTCATGGACTTTTCCCAACACGTGTCATGTCTTTTGAAGATGGAAAAAAGGTTGATCTCGACTTCAGAGGGGCTTATGGATATAGACTTCTTGGATAACATATAGAGGGTGTAGCTTGGGATATAAGAATTGGGATCTCAGTTGTTCTCCTTTCTAGTTTTTGTCAGGCTGGGATATATTTTCTAGGTGGGCATGTATTTTTTCCTTTTCTTTTCAATATACACTATTGTACTTCATTTTGTTTAGTATTCCATGAATATTTTTTATAGTAATTTTATATCTTTTATTTATTTCCCTCTGCAATTTTTCATTGAGTTGGTTGTGAGTGTGTGTAAATGTACTTAAGAAAATGCCTCCATAAGTTTATATGTTCCTTTAGTGCTTTTCGCCACCCCTTAGAATATGGTGGTGGGCTTGGGGTAGTTTTAGATTTAGCCCCGACAAGGGTCAGGTCATGACAGTCCCCTTTGACATTCTTAATTGGGTAGGGATGGTAGTTTATCGCTTGGAGCTTCAACAAAACCTCTGTCAAGTTCATGATGTGTTATATATATATATATATATCATGAAGAAGTACATACTTGATCCTTAATGTATAAGAAACTCAAACATTATATCATTAAATAATGATATTTCCTATAAAGAACTACTGGTATAATTCTTGGATCGCAGAGATAAAGTGTTATGGAACAGGACTACACACCTGGTTAAAGTTCTTAGGAGGAATTAGAGATTTGAAGAAGCTACATGGGAACCCAAGGATGTGATGAAAAATAGATACCCTCGTTTATTTTCATTTTAGTGGTGGAAATTTTGGGAAAAATTCATTTAAAGGGGGGTAGAATGTAACACCCTGGGATTTTATGATATATGTCACTTCAAATAAATTTGATTTTCTCGATAGCTTGTGATAAATACAACCCTGTGTCTAAATGAACTATAACATAATATACCATTATAACCTAGCCATTAAATTAGAAATATAAATAGTAATAATTTTTTTAAAAATGTTTTAGATAATGAAAATATATAAATAATTAAGTACTCAATTATTAATAAAGTATTTATTTGCTTCAAAAATACATTCACCCTCAAAAATATTTTTTTTTCTTTTAGTGAGAAAATAATATAATTAATTTATAAAAATCATATAAAATTTATTTTAAAAAGGAACTTAAGTTTTTAAATCATCATGTCCAAATATCTTAGATTATTATTTTTTAATAATTTTCTAAAATGATCGATTTTCTGATAAATAGTGAATAATACTGATTTTATTGATAATTTCATTTTTATTTAAAGAATTTAAAAGGTTAAATTTTTCTTTAAAATTAGTTCTAAAGTAAAAATAGTTAATTTATATTATTAATAATAAAATTAAGGTCATTAAAATTAATTTTATTTTGGATTTTGGTATAAAAAACTTTTTATACTAAAGAAAACAACTTTTTTGGGAAAACTTCTTTTCATCGTGTTTTGAGAGTTTAATTTTAAATTAAATTATACCACTTTTGTGAATTAAATTTGATATAATAGATTAAATATTTGGAATAATAATTTAAATATTTGTAAATCTTACCACTTTTACTTTTTCTTAAATTATAGAGAAAAAATTAAAAAATCTCATGGTGGTTAAGGTTAAAAGAGTTTATCAAGTGTTAAACCAAGAGATAGAAATTCCTTGTCTATCCTCTCCCCCTATTATAAAATAACACCTATCATTTTTATTCTTTACACTACATTGGGCCATATAATTAACCAAAATCCTAACCAATTAAATTATAAACTTCCCAATACAAAAATTATAGATTCCTTTATTTTTGAATGACCATTCTAAGGGTCCTTAATAAATGATCTAAAGGAGGTTAACCGAATGAAAGGTAATCATCTTACCAAACCTCTTTAAAATTATTTCTTATTCTACTTACCCTAAAATATATGTTATTAATCCTAAAATAAAATTTTGAATTTCCTGAGTATAATAAAATTTTATTATGATTATATAGAAACTATTATTCCCCCTATTTTCCAGAAAATGAGAAGTGAAACTATTGGTCATGTTTACGTATGGACTACCACCTTCACATAACAATACAATTCATTTTCCATCAACCTATTTAATGGATGGTTATTATTTTAGATTCAATGTATAAAGATGATATTTATGATATAATTATTCTTTCTTAATTATTATATCATATCTTACTTCTTACCTTAACATCCCTTGGAAAATGATAATGTCGCTCATGCGTACGTGTGGACTACCACCTCCACGAAACTATATGATTCACTTTTCTTTTTTCATTGCATGGATGGTAATAAGGATATATTAAATGAATATATATGATATAGACAACATAATAATGTTTCTAGGAAGGCGAATTATTATTTAAATTTTATTTGTTCCATTCATCAAAAAGTTACAATAGTTTTTATGTGGACGTACAACCTACCATCACTATGAACAATGAGATTCATTTTCTATCTGAAAATTTTAATGATGGATATATTTATATGTAATGAATATATATTATTTTTATATCATGAATAATATTTAGGAGAATATTTAACTATAACCAATTTATAAGGACCGGAACTACCAAACTGAAATTCTCTTGAAAAACTAAATAGTTAACATCCAAAACAATGATTATGATAAGGAATTATTAATAAATGTGTATTTATATGTCATAAGTGGATAATATATGATATTATATGTACATTAATATGGTATATAATTATAATTAATATAAATTTATTATATAGAAGGTTGTATAACTTTCAAATAAATTCGAACTTGAGGTAATGAATTTTTGTTACAATCTCATTGATTATTGGGAATATTTATGATTAAGTTTCTGATGATGAAATTGTATGAACTACCTCTCATGAAACAAATTAAATTTATTTTCCTCTATTTATTTCTATATATTACATGTTTTTATTTTATGTTACTTTATTTAATCACTCAAGAGACTGAAATAATGTTTTTAAGGAAACCTGATTTTATTTCTCTCTTTGATCGAGAATCATTTTTCTTCTATTATCATGTTTTCTAAAAATGATTTCAAGAATAATTTTAATATTCTCATATGATTATTTAAATTAATTTTTATGAAATATTTATTTATTTAAAAATGTTTTTAAAATAATCATCTTATCATTTTTTGAATGCGGTACTTTTGACTTTTTTATAAAAAAATGTGAAAGGAATCCTTATTTTAGCATACAGAGCATGAAAAAAATTTATTGTCATCATGAAAACTTATTGATTTGAAGATTAATTTATAATTTTACATGGTTCTATTAAAATAAAAATTTTCCTTAAAATTTATAAAAAAATTAGATTTTCAATAAGTGATTTCAAAGTGAAAAGGAAATTTTCTTCAAGAAATGTTGCAGTTATCCTTTAATGGAACTTTTCATCTATTGAAACATCCTTTTATGTCGCTTATTATTAAAAATGGATAAAATACAATGACACCATATAATTTTATTTTTTTATATCTTATGATGATGATGATTTAAGGTTGATTATATGAAACCTGTTTATTTCCCAAGGGTTAATTAAGATAGAACGAATCCTTTATAAAACCCATTTCATTTCCATAGGTTATGATATGATGAAATAATTACATGTTTATGAAACCAATTTAATTTCCATAATTTATTATATGATTCTTTTTTATCATATTTTGTAACACATATGTATGATTTTCATTATGTGGCTGGTGCTCCTAGAATTATATTTCCCTCCAATGCATTGGCTAAATATGGATATCTCATGATATTATAAGAACTGGAATGGGGGAAATCCCATTAAATAAGAGATTTTTACACTTTGAAATTATTAGTAGGGAACTGTGACTAAGGATATAATGGAATGGGGAGTGAAAATATTTCACTATGATATTCATGGTAGGGATCCTTGAATAAGGAAATGATTTTCTATGATTATATGTATACCCTAAACATATGTACTCTGAAAATGTTATTCTATCGTAGATCATGTCCCTTGATTCCTTTATGATTAATATCTTATGAACAACCAAGTTTATTCCATGAATCAATATTGTGATCTATGTTATTTTGGGCATGGTTTTCAATTGTTAATCTTATGTTCTTGTACCCTTATGCCCTTATTATGCTTATATGATCATTAATATCACCCTTTTTTACCCTTATTATGAATCTGAGATCTCCATTTCTTATGTTTCCTTTCCCTAGGTTGTAAATATAGTTTTAAATTATGATATTTATATGAAATATTCTATTTGTGAAAAACTAAGTGGGTGATGAAGTATATCTCTTATGAATAAGTTGTTTATGCATCTATGTTTCTAAAGACACTAAAACTATATGAATATAGAATAGTTATTTATGTTATGTATTGAATTTTAATTTAATAATATATAATATTTATATAGGAAAATTATGGTTTGTTATAGCTTCAACCAACGCCATTAGTCCCTGCGTTATCTACAACACCACTAAGAATGTGACCATCCATCCCACCTTCATATATGCCAACTACTGCCACAAACCTGGGAATCCCCACCCATTATTATCAAAACATTAAGAAATACTATAATAATATAACATTAAATACCAAGGTCCACATATATAGTAAACACAAAAGGAATCAAGAAAACAACAAAAAATTACCAGGGCATCTATTCCCAATATGTAAAACCCCAAAATTTAAAAAGATAACTTTGTTCGATAACATTTACAACATGCAACACTAATATTTAAGAAAATCATGATATACTACTAAAATATTATTATTTAATTTAACCATTATAACCTAGTTTTTATGTTTTTATTATGAATAGTAAATAACAAATTTTGAAATATTTTTTCAGTAAGTCATTAAATGTTTAAAAAATACATTTTTCTTTAAAATGGATTTTTTTATTTTTGTGTGAAAATAATATAATTATTTTTGACCAAGTTTTGAAATTTTATTTCAAAAAATAAACCTAGGTTTTTATATTATCATGTCAAAATTTTCTTAGAGTTAATTTTCTAGATTTTTTTGAAATGATTAATTTTCTAGTGAATAGTAAAAAATACTGTTTTTATTGAAAAATATATTTTTGTTTCAAGCATTAAGAGAGTATTATTTTGTTTTAAAATAGTTTAAAAATAAAAAAACTTCTATTATATTTTCAATAAATAAATTAAGTTCATTGGAAATAATTTTATTGTTTAATTTAGTAATAAAGAAAATTATACTTAAAAAGTTTTTTTTTTCTGAAAGACTATTTTTCGTTGAGTTTTAGGTTTTATTATTAAATTAATTTATGTCACTTATATAAATTATATCATGAAAAATGGATTCCATATCTGGATTCAAGAATTACAAATATGGTAGATATATACATTTTATTTTTTGACATTATAAATAGTAAACGTAGCAAATAATTAGCATCATGATAATAATAAATCAGGTGATTAAGGTTAAACAAATTTGATCAGACATTAAAAATTAACCCGAAATTTGAATTTATTTCATTTTATGGAATTAGTTTGGATATAGACTTCCCAAATTATAATATAATGAATTTTGGATCTATTTGACCATGGTAATGACATTTATATTATTTTAAGTGAAGAAATTTCCAAAAATGTATCTTGCTTTCTTTTAATATATTTTATATGTTCAAATAAGGATAAGAATATGATTTTAATGAATCTAAAATCTTATTTTGAATTTAAGAAATTTATTTTTATCCTTGGAATTTATTTACAAATTTTAGTGACTAAATAATAATCATAAATACTTATGCAACACTAAAAAAATTATTCAATTAATGAAAAATAAAACAATTTTTTTTTTAATTTAAAAGTTATAAAATTTGGGTGAATAATTATATACCAAAATTTTTATAGATAATTATTATATATTATGGATGTTTTATGTGATTGTATTTAAATTACATCTTTGTCTAGATGTTTTTAAAGTCAAATTAAATTAATTGTGTAAAAAATGACATTGATGATATTTCATGAAAATAATATTTTATTAAATTATTTAAAAATCATAAAAATATTGAAAATGGAAAAGGGGGTATGATATGGTCTAAAATGTTATTCCTTTTCCACTTGTGTCCAATAGTCCTTTTATGGTAACATTTGAAACACTTAAATGATAAAAAACATTAATATTGTGTTAATTATGAAAATGGTTAATAGTGGGTCAAAACTAAAAGATAAGAGTGAAAACATAACAAAAAATTGTCCAAATTTTATTGGATTAGAGGGTTTATACTTATCCACATATTATATTCTAATTGTATCAATTTCTATCCATCTGGCCATGAAGAAATTATATTAATTTTAGACTTTAATAAATTCAAATAATACCCCTCCCCTTCCCCCTATAAAATGTAACCCTTCCTTTTTCTTCTTTACACCATTTTGTGCCTGCAAGCTTGACCAACTAATCAAATTGTCAAGAACATCAAATTAGATATTATTTTTACTAGAATTTTTATAGTATATCAGAAACCCTAGGTCATCTATCGTCATAACATTTGATCATTAAATAAATCTTATCATGTTTTTATTATATACAAAATTTTGTTAAGTGTTTGTGGTATTTATTATTTTAAAACAAAAAACAAAACTATGTTACCGAGTGATAGAAACTATTTATATAAATCAGGATCATCCTGACTGAGTTTCCCTTGATTCCTAACCATCATCACTCTCATGATAAATAGGAAGGGTCATTGATTCATGGATTTATACAACTTGAAGCTAGTATGGTATGTGAGTTATTAATAGTTTAACACCTAGTATTTGATGGATCAACAATATTGATTTCTGGAGACCTCTCAAAATCAATAAAATTATATTCATATAATAACTAAACTCAATAAATCCATCACATCAACAACATGATGGGATGGATAGATTTGTGTCTATGTTATAATTTTTACCAAGAAAGAATCATTCATATTCATGGGTTATAGCTTCAGGATTTCATTAACATATTCAATCCATTACCACAATCATGAAAGAGATGTTGTGATGAAAGAGTTAAACACAGTCAAATCATCATATTATCCAAGTTATGCATGAAATTATGAGGATTCTTGTTACTTTGATTTTTATTTTATCATTACATAATAAAAAGAAAATAAAAAGGTTTAAATAAGAAAAAATACACAATAAACATGAAAATTTAATGGCATTCCATTGATTAAAAATATGTATAATAGGATTACAAAAAATAAAACCCTATATAGATTACTAATAGGTTTATAAGTAAATGATGGTGAAGAGGATGAAAATGGATAGAGGAAGATCTCTAATTTGACTCAACCTTAGTAGTAGACATTCCAACCTTTTTAATGATCCATGGATTGATTTTAATGAGAAATTTAGCAAGTTGGGTTCATGAAAAATCAATGGTATATAAGAGTATGTGATGTGTTCATGGGTGATTTTTCTACCTTATTTATTTTATTTTATTACTGGCCAAAATGTGTGAAATTGACTTGAAATTATATAGAGAGGTGTTTCATCAAGTTATTGATACAATGGAAGTAATATCAGCCCAATTGGAGTTCCTAAGCCTAAGTAATAGCCTAATCATTATATTTCAGTAAAATCTATCTATCCTGGACTTTCTTTACTCTGTGGGCCTATTTGGGGCCTCTTGTGTTCAAATCTAGCCATTGTTCTAGTTGGATGGATTGAACACAATTTCCATATAATCAGGAAAACTCACATTTTAATGAGTTTAGATAATTTTATGATAAAAACAATGAACCTTTTTCAAATTGGATCATTGTAAAATTACATCTTTTTAGGCATTTTTTCAACCAATGAATTCAAAATATACACTGATTGAAAGAGGTTTAAATAATGGGATAATAAAACCCATAAACAATTAAATAGAAAAGTAGAAGGATGATAATAAATGATATATCATTGAGAGTTCACTAAAAGCTACTAAATTTTCTTCTCAATATCCTTATCCACATTCTTGGGGTTCAATTCTTCTCAAAAATACTAACATTAAGTTCCTTAAGAGGAGATCTAAAGGAAGTCCACCGAAGAATAGGTAACCGTATTTACCAACACTTTCATGTTTATTTTTTCATATACTTCATGTAAATATTTTTTACTCATAATAAAATAATATCTCTAGTACCATAAATATAATGATATGTTATTAAAATTATGGGACTACCAAATTCCGTCTCTTTTCCATCATATAAAAAATGAAAACATCGCTCGCATGTACGTATGGATTATTATCTCCATATAGCGTGTAATTGTTTTCATCACCACATTACTTGGATGGTTATAAATATATAACTAATGATTATATATGATATTTATGTCATTATTAATATTCTAGACATTATAGACCATAATCAAATTATAAGGACCAAAACTACTAAACCGAAACATGCATGAAAGACAAAGATGTTATCACCAAGAATAATGATTTTAATAAATAATTGTTAATTAATGGGTAATAAAAGGTTATAATTAATTCATATATTATATATATGAGTATGTTTCTATAATAGTTTTATAATAAATCTATATTTTATGAGATATTCAAACACGTTTGAAGAAAGTCAGAACCAAGGTAATAGTTTCCATCTCAATTTCCCTTTATTGAGATAAGTATTGTATTTATGTACAAATTTTTATTTTTCAGGTGTGTATATTTCCAATTTTATTTATTTTAAAATTAATATATTTTATTTCATGGTATATAAATATGCATTTTTAACTCTCAAGGGTTTTTTATCCAAAGTGATACTCAAGGCATAAGGGGTTTCTTAACTCAATTTCTATTCATTGGGTTATACTTATGCTTCATTGACTATGTTGTGCAATTATTATGTGTGAAATTTACTCTAATTTTATTATGTTATATTTCTAGTTATTTTCTGTGGATTTACATTTTTCACACATAATCACTTCATTTATTAATTATCACTTCAATGATATGATCCTTGAAATGGTTCCTCGTCTCAATTTTATTTAATTGGGACATATTTGTTGTCACACACATATTTATGTTTATGAGGTGTATATACTGATCCTTTGACATGATATATAATGAATATACTTAGTTTCGTGATATTTAAAGTTTCATTTGAATTTATTATTTCTTCGGTATTATGATTCAAAATTATCCAAAGTGGTAAAGGTTTATTTAATAATCTCATCATTATTATGGAATGATTATGTTTTAGTTTCTAATTGGGAAATTATTTGATATTTAAATCTTAAAACCAATATATTTTCATATAATTCGGTTATTTATGGAAAATTAAAAGTTTTCCTTTCATTTAATTCTCATTATGTACTCAATATATTGGAATACTTTTATTTCAATAAAACAGATTTTTTTTCTACTCGGCTATGAATCTTCTTCTTCCATATAAATTTTTCCTTAAAATATTCAAAGGAATGTTTTTGAAATTATCTAATTATTAATTATTAATATTTTCAAAAAAAATTGAAATTTTTAAAAAATGGTTTGAAAAGTAATACTCTTTTCATCTTTCGAATGATGTACTCTTTGAATTTTTACTAAAAATATGAATAAAATGTTTTCTAACATTCTTTCATGAATAGAATTTCCCACTATCATGACCACTTAGTGATTTAAAGATTCCTTTATAATATTTCATGATTCTGTTAAAAGATTTTTTCCCTAATATTCTGGAAATTTTATGTTTTAAAAAAGTTAATTTCAAAGTAAAAGAGTATTTTTCTCAAAAATATTATTAATGTTCTTTTGATGGTGTTTCTATTCATCATTAACAACAATTTGTTATTATACCTATTCTCCATTGGGGATATTTTTTAATAATAGAATAGTTATTCTTTATTTGGATGGGTTCTAATCAGTTTTACCTAGGAAATATTGATCTTCACTTTCTTGATTAATTTTATGGTCTTTAATATTCCCTTAAAAAATTCACTCTCTTGTGATCATTAGACATTACATTTCTCTTAAAAATACTTATTCTTTTTATCATTGATATGATTGTTTCCTAAATCATGTACCATTTCTAAATATGATGGTTTACTTTGAATTCTAATTTTATTGACTGGGAAATATTGATATTCTTTATTCTTTACCTAATATGAATATTTATTGAAAAGTCATATTGTAATGAATTAAATTCTATATATGATGAACTCCTTTGACATACAGTGATGGGTGGGACCAAGAATTATATATCCCCTTCATTCATCTATAGGTACCATGAGAAAAACCAGTTGGATATCATTATTTAAATTGGTATGCCTATCGATTGTTTAAATTGTCTTGGTATAGGGCTCGACGGTAATTTTTAGATGTATGACATTACACATTCCATAATTATGAAACCATTTATTTATTTCCATGTGATTATTTTAATAGTAATGATGTCCATGTATAAGTTTAAATATCATGTGATTATTTATATGGAATTATTAGATCATTATTTATTCCTATCATATTGCCTTTGTTCATAAGTTTTTAATTAAATGGAATGTGTTTTCAGTTATTTACCTTCACATATTTGTTATGCCTTACTTATTCCATGTTATCCTCCATTGTATGAATACCATTAATGAGAATTTAATATTAGCCTTATTTTTTCTTTTTACCCCAGGATTTGAAGAATGAATATTTGAATAAGTGCAATAATGCATAATTTTTTATACTTTCACTATTTTTATATTTCCATATTTCTAATATAATAAAGGAATAATATATGTATTTAGTTCACTAAGACTACTAAACTATTCTGTAATTTGGAATGTGATTCTATGTATCTCATACCAATATAATAAAGTAACCACATGCTATAGGCTATTAGAGTTAGGGTCTTTACAGTTGGTAACAAAGGAATTTTTTTAGAAGCCTTGTGATAATGCCTAATTAGTTATCATTATATATGATTAAAAACCTTTACCTTCACTAACTCTCATACTCAAAATATAATATAAGGATATGTTTTGTTGAAATATCAAGTGGTGAATACTATAGGAAAAAATAAAGGTCAATTAAATTCATGTTATGAATATAGAAAGCGAAAAACTAGAGAGTGTCTCAAAGGAATGGAAAAATGTGTGATTTTTTTAAAGGAAGAGAATAATTAAATGAATTTTCAATGAAAAACCAAGATTTATAGGGAGGAATATGAATTTTAATCCAAGTGTACATTTATATTTCAATTTATCATGTGTGAAGAATATAGGCATTATCCTATCTGATTTGCTAATCTAGGGGTAAGATCTGAGACCAAGGAAGAGAATATTTCATGGAAATCATTGAAGTGTAAGGAATAAAGTCTTTATGTACTAATATTTGAGAATAATGTGTAGAAGTATTATATCAATTAATTTTTGGATATAAGAATCATGATACATCTAAGGATTATTCCATAAAATATTATCTTTAATGATTTGAAAACATATGTTGAATGATACCGATAACCAATAAAATTGATTTAGTGGTGATGTGATAATGTTTAGTTGGGATAAATTTATGATTTAAATTGATTAAGTAAATGGGATAGTATTGAAAACATTGAATTTGGTTATTTATTTGAGTACAATGTTTCTTTGTTCATATTTGATGAAGTTTATATCATTTTTGGATTTGTGGAAATAGTCTATGATTTTAATTTGGGAATAAGGATTGTGTTAGTTTTTGGAAGCATATATGTTTTCACGTGAGGATAACTTAAGAGTTATGGATACCATAATGGGTTTATATGTTTAAGACTAGTCATATGTTCAGTGGCATAAACACACCTTTTAATATTTTATGTGATATGTTTTTAAGGTGATCAATGATATTTTGGAAGACATTTTATTGGATTGATGTATATGTAACACTTAGATTTAATGTGAATGATTATTTCATAAATATGATATTAAATTTTTATTAAAGTAGGATGAGAGGTATGAGGTGACCTTTGAGGATAAAAAAATCATTAATATTGAGGTTATTATGGTTATTTGGAATATATGGTTATTTATTTATGTAAGGAACTATATTGAACCTTTGGTATTACAGTTTAATATTGGAGGTTGATATATTATTTATTCATATGAAGGTTTATTCATTTTTGAAATTATCTTAAATTATGATAACCAATTTTTTTAGTGTTTAAATAAAGGAATAATATATCTTTATCCTTTTATGGATTATGTGATCCATTATATGTTGATTTTACTACTTTAAGAATGAAACATTCATCTTGAATACTCTTCGTTTAGAGAATTATGATATTTTGGTATAAATTGATTAAAGGGTGAAATCTTACTTGTTATGTAAGTATATATCTTTATATTCTTAATCTAGATGGTATAGAAATTCGTTCACTCTAGGAAAATAGATCCTGGAACAAAAATGTTATCTTATTTCCTTCATTTATAATGAATCGATAGTGTTTTCACATTTTTTTAGATTATGATTTTGTCATTGTTAACCTTATCAGGATCATTAAATTTCATGTGACCAATGATCTTTGGAACTATCCATCATTAATTGGGCATTAATTTTTCTTTCATATCTATATTTTCACTTCCCATTAATGTTATCCTTTTTAGAATCATAGTTATTTGTTATTCTAGATAACCTTCTTATTTCCCATTATATATATTGAATAAGAAGTTTTATTAAATATTTTTACAATGTGATATTTTAAGAAAGTTATTTTAAAATTTAAAACCCTTTAATATCAAGATCATGTTCAAATTTCAAGGATGAAATTTATTGTAGGGGCATAATGTAACAACCCAAAATTTTAAAAGAACACTATATTCGATAGCATATACAATAGACAACACCAAGATTTAAGTGAATCTAGATATACTACTAAAATATTATTATTTAATGTATCCATTATAACTTAGTCATTATGTTGGTAGTATTAATAGTAATAACCACATTTTGAAAAATATTTTTAGTAAGTCATTATACTTTTTAATAATTCATTTTTCTTAAAAAACATTTTTGGGAAAAAATAATATATCTAAGTTCTAAAAATTTTAGATTTTTTTTGAAAAAATTAAATTCATTTCATAAATTACCATTTTAAATCATTATTAGAGTAAATATTTTGGGTTTTTATGAAACTGTTATTTTTCCAATAAATAGTGAAAAATTTTGTTTTTCAATGAAAATAGTATTTTTTTATTCAAGAATTAAAAAAGTTATATTTTGTTTTTAAAATGGTTTCCAAACAAATATTTTCTATTATATTATTAATAATTCAACTAAGTTCATTGGAATTAATTCTATGGTTGAGGATAGTATAAAAACATTTCTATAATAAAAAAGGCATTTTTCTAAAAAAAACTATTTTTCCTTGCGTTTTGAGTTTTAATATTTAACTACTTAAAGAAAAAAAACAAGAAAATTTTATATCTTATTTGGAATCAGGATGTATGAATTTGGTAAATATTTCTCTTTTACTTTTTTCCATTATGAATAGTAAACATAGTAAGAAATTGGCACCACGGAAAGGATTAATCAGGAAATTAAGATTAAAAAAATGTGATAATGCATTAAAAATCAACCCAAAACGTGACTTTATTTAATTTTATTGGAATAATTAGGCCATAAACTCAAAAAAACTGAATATATGTCATTTTGGATCCATTTGACCTTTGTAAGGACATTTATATTATTTTAAGTAAAGAAAGTTCCAAAAATTCCCTCTCTTGCTTTTAATTACTTTTATATGTTCATATAAGTATAATAATATGTTATGGGTGAATATAAAATCATATTTTGAACATAAATAATTTATTTTTATCACGGTAATTAATTTAAAAATTTTAGTTATTGAATAATTAACACAAATTCCAACACAACACTGACACACTATCTATTAAATTAATAGAAGATTAAAATAAATGTTTTAAAAATATTTGAAGAAATAAAATTTGGGTGAATAATTATTTACCACAAAATTTATAAATATTTATAGCATATTAGGTATGTGTTAGGTTTTCATATTCGAATTATATCTTTTTCTTGATGTTTTTAGAGTCTAATTAATTAAATAGTGTCAAAATAACATAAATGATATTTTATGAAAATAATATTTTTTAAAATTATTTAAAACTCATAAAAATATTGAACTAGGACAAGGGGTATAATATACAGTCTAAAATTTCATAAATTCCCCCATTTATGCGAAATTTTTTCTTTTATGGTAATATTTCTAACCCTTAAATGGTAGGAAACATTAATATTGCAGTCATTGTCAAAAGGGTTAACGAGGGGAGAGGGTTAAAACTAAATGATATGGGTGAAAACATAAAAATAAATTTTCAAAAATTCATTAGATGAGTTGATTTATACTTATATTCATCTTATATTCAAATTATATAAATTTGGATCCATCTGGGCATGAAAAAATAATTTACATTAGTTTAATACTTTAGGAATTTGCAAGAATTCTCGTCCCCCACTCATTAAAGGGAACCCCTCCTTTCACTTATTTACACCACATTGAGCCTTCTAGATTGACCAAACAATGAGAAATTATCTTATCAACATCATTATTCACATTTTGGGGGTTTGTTTCTTCCAAAAAGACTAACCCTAAGTCCATTAAGAGGAGATATAAAGGAATTATACTGAAGAAGTTTTAATCATCTTTACCGACACTTTCAAGTTTATTTATTCTTATTCTTCCTAAAAATCTATTTTACCCATACTAAAATAATATTTGTAGTGTCATCAATATAATGAGATGTTATTATGGTTTTGGGATAGCCAAATTTCATTTTTCCCATCGTATAAAAAATTAAAACATTACTCTTGTATATGTAGGGATAACCATCTCCAGGTAGCGGTGTACTTTTTTTCATAACCACTTTAGTTTGGTGGTTATGAAGATATAAATAATGAATATTTATAATATTTATATCATTAATAACATTCTAGATTTTATGGATCTAAAATAAATGTATGAGGACCAAAACTACTGAATCGAAACATACATGAAAAATAAAGTAGTTATCACCTAGAGTAGTGTTTTTAATAAAGAATTTTTAATAAACAGGTGATAAAAGGTTATAAGTAGATCACAAACACACACAAACATATATATATAGTATGGTTTTATAATATATTTATAATAAGTTAAAATTTAACAGTAGGTTCAAACAGTTATGATGGAATTCGGACATGAGGTAAGGGTTTCTGTCTTAATTCCCCTTCATTATGACAAGTATTATATTTATGAACATATTTTATTTTATGAGGTGTGTATACTTCCAATTTTAGTAATTTCATCATGAATAATTTTTATTTAATGAAATATAAATATAAATTTTATTTTTTTACTCTCTAGGGTTTTTTATCCAAAGTGATACTCAAGTTGTAAGGGGTTTCTTAACTCAATTTCCATTCATTGGGATATAATTATAATTCATTGATTATATTATGACATGATTATGTCAAAACTTACCACTTTTTGAATTATGTATTATTTAAACTTGTTTTTTATTTAAATTATTCACATATATTTAATTACCAAAATAACTCACACTTCAGTTATATGATCTTTATTAGGGTTCCTAGTCTCAATTTAGTTTCATCGATACATAATTGATGTTATTCTTCCATTCATGTTTATGAAGTGTATATATTGATCCTTTGACACGATATATCATCAATATTCTTATTTTTATGATATTTAAAGTTTTATTTGAATTTCTTCTTTCCTGGGGCCAATGATTCAAAAGTGACGAAAGTCATAAGTGTTTACTTCACAAACTCATCATTATTCAGGATTGTTTAAATTTAAGTTTAATCTAGGGAAATTATTTTATATTTTCATCTTAAAACCAATATATTTTATTATCATTTTTTAATTTCTATAAAATTACATGTTTGGATTTAATTTTCCTCTCATTATGTACTCAATATACGGAAATAATGTTTTTAAGGGAAACCCATTATATTTTTCTACTCGATTGGGAATATTTTTCTTCCATGTCCATATTTTCCTTAAAATATTATAAGGAATGTTTTTAATATTATAAAATTATTTATTAAATTCATTTTTCTCATGTATGACTTTTTTTTTAAAAAGGAATCTTATTGACTTTTTTTGAAAAATGTACTTTTTGACTTTTTATAGAAAATGTGAATGGAATATTTGTTTTAGCGTACTCAGCATGAATGTAATTTCCCACCATCAAGAAAAATCAATTATTTCAATATTCATTTAAAATATTCCATTTTTCTTTTCAATGAAAATTTATTTCCATATATTCTATAAATTTTTAGTCTGTAAAAGTTAATATCAATTTGAAAAGTTTATTTTCCTTAAGAATGTTTTTAATGTTATTTTTATTGTGTTTATATTTATCAATGATAATAAATCTTTATTTTACATATGATAAAATAGGGAAATATTTTAATAATACCATCCATATTCTTTATTTGGATTACCTCTGATATGTTTGACCTAGTAATGGATTGAAATTCACTTTCTTGATTAATTTTGGGGTCCTCAACTTTCTCTTTAAATATTCACTCTATTGTGATCATTAAAAATTACATTTATCTTAAATATCCATATTATTTGTATCATTAAAATGATTATTAACTAAACCATGTACCATTTATGAGCATAGAATTTTACTTCGAAAGATAATTAAATTTAGTGAGTAATATTGATATACTGTATTATTTACTCAATACAGATATTTTTTGACAATGCATATTTTTATGAATAAAATTATATATATGAGGAATAAATTAGAAATATAGAGATGGGTGGGGCCTAAAATTATATATATCCCCTTGATTCATTTATAGGTATCATGTGAAAATACAACTAACTAGAATTATTTAAATGGGTTTTTAGTGCATGCATACCCATAGTTTAAATTATCTTGACATATGGTATTGATGGTATGTTTAAACTGTCTTTGTATAAGGCCTCACTTGTAAGTTTCAGATATCAATAATTATGCATTAAATAATTATGAAATCATTTATTGATTTCCATGTGATTATTTGAATAGTAATAATATCCATGGATAAGTTTCAAGTTGATGTGGTT
Organism: Viscum album; assembly: GCA_963277665.1. NCBI lineage: Eukaryota > Viridiplantae > Streptophyta > Magnoliopsida > Santalales > Viscaceae > Viscum > Viscum album. The sequence continues at coordinate 21,120,702 of OY728125.1, forward strand.
ATTTATTTTACATTATGTTATCATCATTTATTCTTTTCGTATTACCCTTGTAGTCAAATTATTGATTAAATAGAATATGTTTTTAGTTTTTTACCATGCCATATTGATTATAAATTATTTATTGTATGTTAACTTTTTTTGTATGCATACCCTTACTGAGAATTTTTAATCACCCTTATTTTTTCTTTTCTCTATGATATACTGTAGGGATCTTTTAATGAGTTCGAGAAAGAAATTATTTTTTACATTCACTTTTTTCTATTTTTTATTATTATAATGTATTATGATAATAATATATGTATCTAGTTTTTCATGACAACTAAATTATTAAGTCCTTTGGGATGTGATTATTTTTATCATGTAACAATGTAAAAAAGTAACTACTGGCTCTAGGTTACTAGAGTCTGGGTCTTTACACTAGAACTAAGGAATTCTACCATTATAAGAAAACATGCTCTCTCAACCCCAAAAAATTATCATTATGAAAAAACCAATTATTTACCATCTTAAATTAAATAATTCATTTATTAGAGGTTAAAACCATAGGACACCTAAGTCACTAGATATTAATAGCTATATAAGATATTTAAACATGATTCAAGCATCATTTTGATTTCCATAAAGTAACAAGAAGAATGGAGACCACATATTATGAATATTCCTTACTATTCATCAATAATTAACATATTTATATTATCTAAATATAAAAAATATTTTTAACTATAGTAAAAAAAGTTATAGAACACTATATAGAAAAATAAATAGGAAAACAATTAATAGGGTGTAAACTCGTGTTATCATTATAACCTATCACTGGAAAGATAGGGTCGAACCACAAGGAGGTATGATTTTTTTCTTAGGGATCAACTAAAAATAAAAGAAAAAACACACACACAAAAACCAACAATATCATATGGTGGTGATGAATTGAAGTGAGTGAAAATAAGTGTGTGAGTAAGTGAAGGTGAAAGGGTGAGTTCATGGAAGAAGTACAAACAATAGGAAGACTTGTGGTGAAAAAACTATAGATGAGTAGGGGAAGTCCACTGGAAAGTTTTGATATTGCTTACCCTTGTTTGTACACTGAGGTTTAAATATGTGGATCTGACTTAAAGTAACTCACTAGATTTGTCGTCTGGTCAGCTTGTGATAGAATAATACCTACATTATTTCAACTCTAAAAATCATTCCATCTCCTGATGATAAAATTCAGATGTCACTGGGCTCAAATTGTCAGTTGAGATCAGTGTGTCTCCCTAATTCGATCATGATTCATTTTTCAATGAAACCCTCATATTGAAAATAGTTTTCATTATTATTCAAGAAATATCAGTTTTCACATAATCTTGATGTTCTGAAAAATAAAACTATCCAGCAAGGGGTGAGAGAGAGACTAAACTATCTAGTAAATAATGCAGTGCATGAGCTAGACTAAGCAGATCTAACTAGATCAGCCTATCCCCCCCCCCCCCCGAGGAGATTAGTCAGACATAATGGTTTAATGCAACATAATAATAGAATCAATATCAATGAAGTGCATGCTGAAACAAGTGTGTGGAAAAATAAATAAAAAGAAGAAATTCTCTCTCCCTTCTTGATCTTTAGTTATCTCCAAATCTCAGCACTACTACTCGATTGTAAATATGGTGCTCTGATAGGTGTGATCGGATCTCCCACCCTGGGAATCTTGAATGGAAATAGTGATCTGTTGCTCCGATGCCTAGAATCTACTCCCTCGAAGTGGTGAAGTTGATGGATCGCTCTCTATGGATGATGGAAGTCGATCTCGATCAATTGAAGCCGTCAAGGATAGAGTTAATGATGGATGGGAGTGCTCTCCACCCTCTCGTATGGAAGTCTCCATTGATCCCAGAAAGTGAGTGCTAGATAATGGATTCCCCCATGCAATGCTCGGCTTGTCACCGCAACTCCCCGAATCGAAGTCTCTGGAATCTACCAGAAGTCTTCCCTGACCTCCACGTAATGATTTCACTCTACTGCCTTCTCCCCAACCATCACTCAATCAGAACCTCATAACAGACTGAAAAAATGCTTTCCACGATCCTCTCCTTGAAAATAGAAAAAAACTAAATTCAAAAGAGCTAAAAACTACGTGTTATCATATTATAAATAGTTAGAATGAATAAAATGATAAAAACATGAAAAATAATAAAATTACAACTAAATAAATAATGAAATAATTTATTATAAGTATTAAACTTATTACTTAAAATATGTACATATATAAATAAACGAAATAATAAATGAAATAGATAAATACAATAATAAAACAATTATACATAATAAAATAATCAAAGTATAAAAACTCAATACTATTAATATACTTTTATTTTTCTTATAATATACATACATATAAAAATATATATATATATTTATATTACTATTATATGTAAAAACAATATTATGTAAATAATTATGTTAGTTATATTACTTATAAAACACGTTGTTATTATAATATTTATATGTTATACTTTATGTTATATATACTTTATAGTGTATATTATTATGATATTATTATTATAATTAGCATAATATTATAAAAAGATAAAAATAAGAGATGAAATTGCGGGGGTCAGGTTCGTTCACGAGGGAGATGGAGATGAGCTTCATGTCATTCGTGCGGAGCAGTAGCAAGGGGAGCGCGGTGTCGGCGAGGCGGTAGGGGTTAGGGATGGTGGTAGAAAGTTCCAATAGTGACGACTGAGGAGGAAGCATGATCGAGTTGTAGTGCTCAGTAAGGAAGGTCGGCGTTAGGTGGTGGATTCGAGGTGGAAACCTCGATAGCAGCGAGGTGAGGCGGGTTCAGTGCAACGAACTAGGCATGGGAGGTTCAACCGGCCAAGAGAAACTTAGATCGGGGAAAAAAGTGCTCCAGTAGAGAGAGATAGAGGGTGGCTCCAACACAATGGTTTGGCCCATGGAGGTGGTTTGGTAGCGATGGAGCAGGAGGGACTTTGGGTACGGTGTAGGTGGTAAATAGTGTTCTCGATCTGGCTTTGGGGCCCCTGGTTCTTGATTTTCCAGGATTTTAGAAATTTCTCTCATTTATGTTTCTATTGGTTGGATTTCTTTCAAGTATGTTGTGTGATTTATTTGTGTTGCTGCTTCGAATTATATTTCTACTGAAGATTTTAGTTTGGTGCTTTTTATGTTTGTTTGTGTGAGATGGAGGGACGACGAGAAGGCTGTAGCAGTGGGATTATATTGGTAGAAAAACAGAGGGTTTTTTATAATAATGGGTTTAAATTTTTTTTTAAGGAAAATGGATAGGGTTTGAAATATTTTTAAAATTGGGTCTTTAGATGCGTGAACGGGGTTCACGCATCCTACGCAGTAGGGATAAAAGATGCGTGAAGCCCATTCTGAATTCTGAATTCTGACAGACACCATCACCCATGGATCTCTTTTATAAGAGGGCTAGCCCTGAAAATCATTCTACGTTTTTGATGTGGGATTCAGGTTCTCTCTTTCCTGCGTAGAACATTCTGCATTTCCGATGTGGGATTTTGTTTCAAGTACGTCACATTAAAAGACTATAAAATACAAACTATAAGACCAATATAAATGAAACTTAAAACATGGATTAAATATATAATAAATTGTTGAAAATAAAAAGAATTTTGTAAAAAATGTTGATGAATAATAATTTAAAAGATTTCAAATCCACCAACTTGAAACTTAAAAATGTTTCAAATACATGTCTTTGAAAGTCTATAAAATAAAAACTATAAGACCAATATTAATGAAACTTAAAACATGGATTAAATATATAAGAAATAGTTGAAAACAAAAAGAATTTCATAAAAAAATGTTGATGAAAAATAATTTATAAGCTTTCAAAACCACCAACTTGAAACTTAAAAACGTTTGAAGTATGTGGCTTAGAAAACCTATAAAATAAAAACTATAAGACCAATATAAATGAAAATTAAAACATGGATTAAACATATAAGAAAGAGTTAATGATTAATTTGTTAATTAGTAATATAATTATTAATTAGTTAATAATTAATATAATTATTAATTATTAATTATTAATAATTAATTATTATTTACTAAAATACAATAATTAATTAGTTAATAAGTAGTATAATTATATAATAGTTAATTAGTTAATTAGTAATATAATTATTAATGGATAATTAATTATTTAATTAGTAATTTAACTATTAATTATAATTATTCATTATAATTATTAATTATTAATTATTAATTATTAATTATATAATAATTAATTAGTTAATTAGTAATATAATTATTAATTATAACTATTAATTATTTATTTTATAATAATTAACTAGTTATTTTGTAATATAATTATTCATTATAAATTAATTAATTAATTAATTTGTAATATAATTAGTAATTATAATTATTTATTATAATTATTCATTATAATTATTAGTTATTAATTATTAATTATTAATTATTAATTGTATAATAATTAATTTGTTAATTAGTAATATAAGTATTAATTATACAATAATTAATTAATAATATAATTATTAATTATAATTATTAATTATTAATTATATACTAATTAATTAGTTAATTAGTAATATAATTATTCATTATAATTTTTAATTTTGAATTTTTAATTGTTAATTATATTATAATAAATTTATTAATTAGTAATATAATTATTAATTATATAATAAATAATTAGTTAATTTGTAATGTAATTATTAATTATAATTAGTAATATAATTATGAATTATAACTAGTAATATAATTATTAATTATAGCTAGAAATTATTAATTATTTAATAATTAATTATTTAATTATTATATAATTAATAATTATATTACTAATTAACTAATTAGTTATTATATAATTAATTATTAATAATTAATAACTAATAATTGTAATGAATAAATATAATTATTTATTATATTAATAATTTACTAATTAACTAATGATTTATTATATAATTAATAATTATATTACTTACTGAATACTTAATTGTTGTATAATTAATAATTATATTACTAATTAACTAATTAATTATTATATAATTAATAATTAATAATTAATAATTAATAATTATAATGAATAATTATAATTAATGGTTATATTAACAGTTAAATAATTAATTATCAATTAATAATTATATTACTAATTAACAAATTAATTATTATATAATTAAATTACTTATTAACTAATTAATCATTGTATATTAGTAAATAATAATTAATAATTAATAATTAATAATTAATAATTATATTAATTATTAACTAATTAATAATTATATTACTAATTAACTAATTAATCATTAACTATTTAGTATATTTTTAATCTATGTTTTAATTTTCATTTATATTGGTCTTATAGTTTTTATTTTATAGGTTTTATAAGCCACGTACTTGAAACGTTTTTACATTTCAAGTTGCTGGTTTTGAAAGCTTATAAATTATTTTTCATCAACATTTTTTACGAAATTCTTTTTATTTTCAAATATTTCTTATATATTTAATCCATGTTTTAAGTTTCATTCATATTGGTCTTATAGTTTTTATTTTATAGTCTTTCAAAGACACGTATTTGAAACATTTTTATCTATCAAGTTGGTGGCTTTGAAAACTTATAAATTATTATTCATCAAAAAAATTTACGAAATTCTTTTTCTTTTCAACAATTTCTTATATGTTTAATCCATGTTTTATGTTTCATTTATATAGGTCTTATAATTTTTATTTTATAGTCTTTCAAAATGACGTACTTGAAACAAAATCTCACATCGGAAATGCAGAATGTTCTGCGCAGGAAAGAGAGAACCTGAATCCCACATCAAAAATGTAGAATGATTTTAAGGGCTAGCCCACTTATAAAAGAGATCCATGGGTGAGGGTGTCTGTCAGAATCCAAACTACTATAATGGTAGTACTACTAGATATTAAATAAAAGATAAATTATGCTGAATTTTTTTGTTATATATATATAAACAAAACAAAACAAAATAAAAAAAATTAAAAATACAAAAAAAAATTAAAACTTTATGTAGGATGTGTGAACGAAGTTCACGCATCCTTCATAACATTTACAAGGGATGTGTGAACCCCGTTCATTCTTCCTGGTGAGGGTAGATGTGTGAACGGGCTTCACGCATCTTTTATTCCGACTGCGTAGGATGCGTGAACCCCATTCACGCATCTCTCCGTGCTGAAGATGCGTGAACGAGGTTCACGCATCTAAAGACCAATTTTTTAAAATATTTCAAACCCTATCCCTTTTCCATAAAAAATTTTAAAAACCCATTATTATAAAAAACCCAAAAACAGAGGAGGGTGTCGATATCAGTGGCAGGATGAGAGGAGGGGTATCAGTGAGTTAAGGGAAAAAAGCCATCGTTAGATGGGTAGAGGGTAGCAGGCGTCGGTATGACTGATAAGAAGAAAGAGACGTCGATGAGACTGGTGGTGGGAAAATGGAGGAAGGGTGTTAGTGTCTCATGGATGGCGGTGGTGTGTATCGGTAAGACAGCAAGGGGTGGCATTGGTGTCAGTGGCAAGCAGAGGAGGGGAGTCGGCTTGAAGGATGGAGGTGAGATTGATGCTGGATGGAAGGACGTAGGTAGAATAATGTCACACCGACACAGATGGGGTGAGCGTCGATGACTCATTTGAGTCACCGACAGGCAGTGTCGATGTCACCTACACAAAAAAACAAATAAATGAAATAAAACATAAATAAAACAAAAATTAAAACTAAAAAATGAACCAAATAGATTAACAAACTAAATTAAAATTTAAAATCAATAAAATTAAAATTAAAATTATCTAATGACTTGAATTATTTAATGAACTAAATAATTAATTAATTAATCAAATTAAATAAATTAAAATTTTAAATTATATGATTATAAAAAGAATCAAAAACTAAAGTAACCAATTATCTATTTAAAGATGAACTAAATTAAATAATTGAACTAATACATCAAACATTATTAAATTTAAAATAAATTATAAAACAGATTAATTAATTAAATGAAAATGTTATTTTGAAAAAAAAATGTAAACAATGAAATAATAAATTAAATAAAAGAATTTATATAAAAAATCAATTTAAACAAAAATAAAATTTAACTACAACAAAAATAGTAACTAAAAACCCCCTTTTATACAAAATTTTTTTTTTTACAATTTAATCAAAGAAAAAAAACCATTGCTAATTAATATACAAAAATGTATTATTTTAATAATAAAAAGAGAAGAAAAAGAGAAAAATTATATGGAAAAAAATAATAAAAAACAGCCAAATCAAACTCCCCAGCACTTACAACATTGTTTGTCCTCAAACAAATGAATTCATTTGACTTTCAAATAGACAAATGATTTGAGAGATTCCGTTCAATAAGTGTATGATTAAACTTTTATAGTCAGAGGAATAAGACCAAATAGTGGGTTCGGCTTTTCAAAGGTGTTCCAAAATGATGTCCTACATAGCTTCAAAATCTCACTGGAAGTCAAAAGTCCCACAAACTCATACACTACCAAGTATGTCATGCCTCTTATATGTACTCATTAACAGTCCTGCTTCAATTTCCAATTCATGTTCTGATTCAAGGGGGGATGATAGGTTAGAACAAGTGGAACTAAAAACATAACCAAAGGCACCTTCCATTCTCACCTTCTCCTAGGTTCAAAAAATTAAAGTCCATTAATTTCATCACTTTATTGATTCAACTCGAATGAATTTTAACCAAGTCAATAGCTCCCTTCTTGAACTAGGTTCAAAATTCCCATCACTTTATTGAGTTCATTTTTGACAAGGGAACTTTGCTTTATTTTTCCCAGCCATATTCCATGTAAAGATCACTATTTATAGCACTTATTAAAATTTAAATTGGATTTATTTATTTACATAAATGCACTCATTGCACCTTATCTCAGATACTAACCATGGAATCCCATTTTCCCATTTTACACTAGTTACAAAGGACTTAATTAATAATCATTTGAGATGAATTCCTAAAGTGATTGAATATTTGTTTTCAAAAAGTGTGAGTCTCCTAGGGTCTAGTGAAAATTTCTAGTTACCCTAAGTCATGGTCCTCATTCAATAAAACCTATCATTTCACACTCTCAACCTCATTTCCTAAACATAAATATCCATAAAACAATGGTCAATTCCACTTAGCAATCACTCAAGCTTAACAATTTAAGAATAAATGAAACTCTCGACATCCAGTAAGTAAACATACATTTAAAAGGATAGACTTGAAGTACCACTAAACCTCTAATGACCCTCAAGTTATGAAAGAATTTGAACATTTTAACTGATTTTGAAAAAAAAAATTGAAAACATTTGACCATTATTTTTTGTGTGAACAAACATCAGGTTCAATAAGGGGGATTTGAAGGATTTGAAGTGAAATTGAAATAACCCCTCTCCTCCACACTTAAAACCAAACATTATCTTCAATTTTAAATCCTAATGTGGAAGATAGTAAAGTTAAATATTTATTGACAATTTAGCACTAAATAGAATATTGAGGGATAACAAGAAGGTTAAAAAAGAAAATTTGTCCACATCAAAAATAAAAGAAAAGAAAAGAAAAACATATATACAAATAGTGAATAAGGGAAGAATTTTTTTTGTTTTTTTTTTATTTTTTTATTCACAGCAGAAACCTCAAATGTGTTATATTCAGTAGTAGAATGTGATGTGATGAATACATGACAACAGTTGAATCACAAAGAGTGCAGTGGTGTGAGCTTGTTCAACAATTCAATTTAAATAAAATGTTCGAATCAATAGACTAAAGCAGTTAACATGCTATGGAGTATTTCAATTTTTAATATAAAAATAATGGGTCTCCCCCACACTAAAAATCATGTAGCAGACTGGTAAAAATTGAGTAGAAAAATAAAAGTGGAAAAAGGCAGAACAACACTTCCCTGAATCATTGGATCTTTAACATTGATTTACATAGACATATCCTCTTCAAAAAAATTGGGTGGTTACTCCTCTTCATTAACCTGCAAGTTCAAAGAAGTAGCATAAGAATGAAAAATTTTAATCTCAATAAAAGTAAACTAGGGGATGAGTTGAAGAAATGGTATCCATATGATGTAGTGAAATGCCCCTTTGGTTTTCCTTAGCCGAGTTTATAGCATCCATTAGCTCTCTCAAGTGACACAATGTATTGAGACACCATCATGAAATCTGGAAGAATAATTAGATAACAAGAATAATGGGTTAACATTATTGAAAAATATATATAAATGGAAAACAACTAAGTAACCATGGGTTAGTTCCCATGAAACACTGAGTTTATAGTCCTCAGTTAGACTTGAAATAACTCATTCCTCCAGTAAAGATACGACATCCAAGCCATTTTCCTTCCCTTAAAAAAGTGTTTTATTCTCTGACCATTGACTAAGAAAGGTCGATTGTCTTCTCCAACTAGCTCCAAAACTCCATTAACCAACATTATAAGAATGGTAAAGGGTTCGGACCACTTTTTCTTCAACTTTCTAGGAAATAGTTTCAATCTTGAATTGAGCAGCAAGACATTCACCAACCTTGAAATTCCTATTTTGGATGATTGATTCATGAAAAGACTTTGTTATTTCTTTGTAAATTTCAGCATTATCATAATATTCCCTTCTAATATTCTCCACCTCACTCATCTCTAGTAGTCTCCTCTCACCAATGGACTTGAAATCAATGTTAAGGGCCTTCACTGCCCAATATGATTTTTGTTGTAACTCAATAGAAATATGACATGTTTTCCCAAAGAGAAGCTTGTATGGTGATATACCTATAGGAGTATTATAAGCAGTTCTATAGGCCCAAAGGGCCTCATCCAACTTCATTGACCAGTCCTTCCTAGAGCTAGACACTATATTCCCCAAAATCTGTTTGAGCTCTCTATTTGACACTTCTGCCTGCCCACTGGATTGTGGGTGGTAGGTGGTGTATGTCCTATGTGATCACCCATACTTCTCCATCAAAATTTTGAACTTATAATTTTTGAAATGATTCCCATTATCCGTGATGAATTCTCTCAACAAACTAAACCTAGAAAAAATATTTTTCTTGATGAATTTGACTACACTAGTAGCTAAATTGTTGGGAAGAGCTGTAGGACACTGGGATTCCCTAAGAGGAGAGGGAAAAATTAGGGAGTCAAATTTTTCTTTTAAAGTGTCTGATATTGTTCCCATGTTGGTAGGAACATGTTAAGACTATATGATGGATATGAACAAAAATTAAGCAACCATGTGCAAAGAGACCACACAACACTTTTACTTGGTTCACTATAAAGGGCTACATCTAAGGAGCATATGCCGACAGTGTGTTGATCGTACCAAAATCCACTAATCCTCACTAGTTTTGGAGTACAAGAGTTCAGACACAGTCACTCTATGTCAAGCATACTTCCATTACAATAATTCAGGGATAGCTCATTACATCCCTCAGAATACTTTCGTCGAATCCCCCTTGCTCACTGCCATGGGAGAAGCTGTACTCATTTTATTGACTTGAGTGTCTCTTCAACATATTTTCATTGAAGTATTTATCTCAGTTAAGCGCAGGACACTGGTTACATTGATGTTCTGAATTGATTCACTTGAAATAACTGATCACACAAACTGGATATTCAAAAGCCTATCGAAATCTTAACACTATGCTTGTGTGCAATACTAGAACCTGCATGCAGGATTTGGGATTTTTCACGCAATTTGATTTTCACAGAACCCCTACTTGTTGCGCAACCCTTATCTTTGGCACAGCTACACCGAAGGGTTCACTTGGTATTTTCAGACTAAAGAAACACCTTGCACATAAGATTAACTCTCTACCACTCTTTTGCATGCAAATATTTCTCATAGAAAGGCAACCATATTTTTGTTGGAAATTTCTCATGTCTTCCATGGGGGTATCCACCTATTTATAGGCCTCCACGACTCTGTGTGAAATATTCTGATGCGTCTTTGTCAGTGAGCATAAGTTTCTTTCTAAGCACGCAAAACCCCTTTTGACGTCGCATTGGGTGCATCATATTTTTCTACACAACCTCATCTTTTGCGCACATTTAAGTCTTACACACACTATTTCCCTTTTCTATATTTTGATGCACTGATCCCAAATTAGGAATTTCACGCAACTTTCTAAACACCCTTTAATCTTGTGTGAAACTCCCTTTTCCAAAACCACTTTTCTCCATATTCCAATTTTTGGACCCAAAATTTTTTAAAAACACTAGGAAGAAATGCCACCTTCAATATTGTTTCCCGCTTGAACTGTATGATCCCTTTTTTGGAAAACATCCTAAACATCCAATGAGGATTGAAAAAAAACAAAAACCATATTCCATTTCCATCATAGAACAGTCGTGGTTCCAACAATCTCTCCCTTTGGGTTTGTTGCAATCTCCAGATAAATTCAATACAGCACCAGCCACTATCAAAACATGATATGCAATAATCAAATCAGCCAATACTCTACATCAACGTGAGTGATGCTCGGTGTTGAAAAAAGAGGTGAATCTTGAATTGGGTTCCCATGTTTTAGAATTCTTAAAGATATCCATCCTAGTCTCTTACTGTGTCATAGAAGCAATACATGTCTTGAATTTATTCTTTCTCCTCCTAACACCGAATTCTCTTAATGTGTTATAGAAGCATTACATGTCCTGAATTTATTCCTTCTCCTCATAACACCAAATTCTCATCGTGTCACAGATGCATTACATGTCCTGAATTTATTCCTCCTCCCCCATTGTAAATAAACCCAAATACTAGTATTTATTCATTATACAGATCAAAACAAAATCCCCCTAGATAGTATCTCCCCCATAAACCTGCATCACATCCAAAAACGGGTGTTAACATAACTGAGGAGAGGGGGAAATTCGTAGCCTACTCATACACTAGGAGGTGGATGAACACCAAGGTTCAACCGATGTTTCTCAAACATAGCCTTTAACAACGGCTTGGTCATAATGCCATCCACTTGCTCATTTTTTCTCATATGTCCCATATTGATCACGCCTTGTTCAACTTTTTCATTGATGAAGTGATATCTTATTTCAATATGTTTTGTATGAGAATGCTAAACAGGATTATTCATAAGATCAATTGTGCTCTTGTTATCACAGTAAATCACTATTGGTCGTTTCACCTCATAACCTATGTCAGTCAGTTGCTGATTTATCCAAAGGAACTGAGTGCATGCCTTGGTAGCAGTGATATATTCAGCTTCAACAATACTAAGTGATGTAATTTCATGTTTCTTGCACAACCAGACTACGCATTTCATTCTAATAAATAATTCTACACCACTCATGGAATTTCTATCCACCACATCTCTAGCCTAGTCAGCATCTGAAAATGCAGATAATTCAATATCTTTTCTTGCTGCAAAGAATAATCCATAATTATGAGTACCTTGAATGTACCTCATGATTCGTTTAACTACTTAAATATGTTATTCCTTCGGATTACTTTGAAAGTGGTCTATTAAACATGTTGCAAAGACAATATCTAGAGGTGTCACTATCATGTATAGTACTCTTCCAATGATTCTCCTATTCATTGTGGGATCCACAGAAGTCACATCCTCATGCTTTCCATGTTTTTTTCCAACCACAATCAGTGTCGTCATTGGTTTGGAATCTTGCATATTAAATTACTTCAATAGCTCTTTTGGATAATTTTCCTGAGAAAAGGAAATGTAATCCTTCTTCTGAATCAGCTACATCCCTAAGAAATATGTGAGTTCTCCAATCATGGACATTTAAAATTCCAACATCATGTGATTATAAAATTATTTAGCTGATCCCTTCCTTCTACTACCGAAGATAATATCATCCACATATACCAATACCATGAAATAATCCTTTTAATAATTATTCACATATAGATTGTGATATACTCCTCCTCTTTTAATCTCAAACTTTCTTAGATAAGAGTCTAACCAAGAGTACCATGTCTGTGGTGCCTGTTTTAGGTCATAGAGAGCTTTATTTAATTTTCAAACCTGTAGTTCATCTTTTCCAAGAAAGAACCCCATGGGTTTTTCAATGTATACTTTTTTTTTCAAGAGTCCATTTAAGAATTGTTTTTCTTGATGTCCATTTGTTACACTTTATAAACGCTTTGGATTGCCATGGAAAGAAAAAACCTGATTGAGTCCAGTCTCGCTACTGGAGAAAATGTCACCTCAACATCAACGCCTTCGATTTGTGAATATCCTTTAAAGACCAGACACACCTTATTTCTGATCACATTTCCATGCTCATCAATTTTTTTCTTGAAAATATACTTTTTACCAATCACATTGTGAGATTATCGTCTCTTGAAAAGATCCAAAGTTTGATTTTTGTCAATCTGATCTAACTCTTCATTCATTGCTTTCACTCATGAATCATCCTTTGAAGATTCTTCAAATGAGGATTGTTCCACAATTGATAAAAATGAATATTGTGTACTATTCTTCATTCTCCTTTTCTGTTTAGGTGCATTCTAATCCCCGATAATGTTGGACTAATCAATTTATTCACTTCAATTTATCCTTTGGGGTTCGATCGAATTCTCTCTAGCTATGGATTCGTCTTCTAATTCTTCTTCTCAGTAAACATCATGATGTGTCTCCTAAGAGTTTTTTACACCTTCCTCTACATCTATATTAGCATTTGTTCCATGTTCATATTCTTCCTTATTTTCTATCACATCAGCATAAGAATTCCTTGAAGCATTCGTGTTTTTAACTTCAATTATCTTAACATCGATACTTTCCACAATTCTTCCCAAGTGCTTATTGAAACACTTGTAGGCTTTTCTTTTAATTGAGTATCTAAGAAATATTCATTCATCTTCATTGTCTCCATACTTCCCTTTATTTATTTATTTGTTTCGGATGAAACATTTTCTTCCAAAAACACAAAAATATTTCAAAGAGGGCATCCTTCCATGCCACAATTCATATGGTATTTTTTTATCACCCATATATAGCCCTATTCAATTTTAAATATACACTACATCTTGAACTGCCTCTTTCCAGTTCTGTTAAGGAATACGACTCTCGATCTGCATAGTTCTGACCATGTTGTTTACCTATCGATTCCTGGACTGAACAACTCCATTTTGTTATGGAGTTCTCGCAATATCCACCTCATGTTGTATCACATTCTTCTCTAGGTAATTTTCAAATTAAATGGATGTGTATTATCCTCCATTTTCAGACCGTATAACTTTGATCTTCCATCCAGTATCATTCTTGGCAATTCGTTGATAGGTTTTCATGAAATCAAGAACTTGTCGCTTCATGTGTATAATGATCACACATTACATTCTACTTTAATCATCTATGAAAAGAAAAAAGTACATTTCTCCATGTGTTCTGTCAACATTTATTAGCCCACATACGTCTGTATGAATGAGATCAAAGAGATTCGATACTATTTTCTTCTTTGGCCGATATGAACTACAGACTAGATTCCCTTGCATAAAGGAATCACAAGTCATTTCTCAATTATGCTTCAGATTAGGGTCCATGTCTATCTTCATCTTATATATCTTTTCTATATTCTTTTGATTGATGTTCTTCAATATCTTATGCCACATATTGTTTTCCTCTTCAACTATTAGGTAGAAAATGTTCTCTTTTCTATCGACCTGATATAAGTTGGCATCAGTTCTATAGCCTTTCATGAGAGGATTCCTAGACATTCCTCTTATAGTACAACCATTCTGATTGAATTTCACAATAATACTTGAGTCACAAAGTTAACTCACACTTATAAGATTATGATGTTGACCGTCTACATAAAGGACTTCAATTTTCTTCATCTCTCCATTAGCTAGCTCAGTACTTCCACAACCTTTTATCTTCAAAGCACCATCATTACCAAACCTCACTATTCCATTGAACTTTTTATTAACATTCATTGATAGTTCTTCATTACCCATCATGTGGTACAAACATCCTCTATTAAGAATCCAGATGCTGTTATTCTTTGTATCCTTGAGGGCTACTTCTGCAAGATTGGATTTTTTAATTTTCCTCTTTTCTGTCCATGAGATATTGGGTTGAGTGTAGGAAACTAATGTACTTTTAACTCTATATCCCATGTACATGGGTTCTTCATATTCAAACTCTTATTATAGAGGAGAAAACCTGTTTGAAAGAGAAACACTATCTTGTTGATGAACATTGACTTTTCTCTGGCTTCGATATGAGGTGTCCATTTCACTCCTCTACCTCCAATAAATATCGTTATGGTAAAAGTTAGAACAAGGAAAAAATATCCATAGAAATTGTTTCTTTTAAAATAATTAGGATATGAATTTATTTTCTTTTTTTGAACTCTTATCTCTTCTCCATTCAAGTAGCTCCTTTCCTCTTCTCAATAAGACATGATATGACCAAGATATTCACAAAACTAACACTTCATGAGAGGAAATGTCTTCTCACTTCTATTTATCCTTATTCTTTCTTTCGTGGGATAATAGTTTGACTGTTTGTTATTCCTGGAGGCTCAAGGATAGCCTTCTGTTCTTATTTCAGATTGAATTGGGGGTTTCTTTTTTATCACATCAGGTGACTTTTCCACATGACCCACTTTCATATTACCTTTATTTTGATCACCTTTAATTGTAGAATTTGACGATTCAACCTCACAACTGATTCCACTATTTCCCATATAAGTGGGACTTTGATCATTCAAAATATTTTCAACTCCATTAGAACCATGTTTTTCTCTCTCTAACAGCTCATCATATGAGAACCTTCCAAATTTTATTTTCTTTCTTGATTATTTTGAAATTGATTCACTCTCAAGTTTACTCATAAGAGTAACAACTTCCTCTTCAAGACCCTCAGTAGTATTGGATTTATCTTCTAGTCTAGAGGTGAGGTCATTGATGACCTTTTCCTACTCTTCAATTCATAGCTTCAGATCCATTACATCATCTGTGATTTTAGGTATTTTAGACTATACTTTCACAAATTCATCCAGTTGTTCAATTTTAGCTTCAATCTGATCAACATATTCAGAAGATTATTCTACAATTTCTTTCCACTTATTGAAACCCTTATATTTAATCTTAATCTTAACAACAACATGATTAAGTTGAAACTCGAGATTGGTATTAGTTTTCAACTGATTATCTCCACCATTATCTTTTGATAGTTTTGATTTTTCAATAGTGGCCATCAGGAAAGCATGTTTACCAAATTTAAAGGTCGGTTCCTCTTTCTTATAGAAATCATTATCCTCATCATTTTATTCACACACAAAAAAAAATTCTGTAGTTTTTTTGCAAATTTTAAGTTTCCCTTTTTGAAGAACCTTTTACGAGGCTTCTCAATATTTTCAACTTCGCTCCCTTCATAATAAAATTTCCTTGAGCACTGAGAGGCTATGTAACCAACATTACCACAACAAAAACACACCATAGGTAGATTTCCTTCAAATTTTCCTTTTACATTCTTGAATTTCTTACCAATGAGGGAAATAATTTGTTTTTCCTCGTCATCCTCACTACTAAAATCTCCTAAAATTTTATGTTTTTCCATAACTCTAAATTCCATTTCTTTACTCACATGAGTCCTAACATCTTACTGTTTGACTCTCATTTCATATGCCATAAGGATACTTAGCAGATCTTCTAGAGAGACCTTAGAGAGATCTCTTTCCTTGAGAGAATACACCTTTTTATTGTAAAGCGGTGGAAGTATTCTCAGTATTTTCTTTATAATGTTAATGTATTTTATTTATTTTCCCAGTCCTCGAATTGCTCCTACAACTTTAGTAATTCGATTAAAGAAGACGTCTACATTCTCATCACGATGAATCTCCATATCATCAAACCTATTTTTTAGTTCATGAAGTTTATCATACTTCACTTTTTTGTCTCATTCATAGATATTTTCAAGTTTATCACACATATATTTTTCTGAGGTATAGCTCATCAACTTTATATAAATCAGATCAGAAAGATCTACGGCGAGAGTATTCTGTGCTTTATCATTTGCATCAATAATTTTACTATCTGTCTTAGTCATATCCATCCCTATTGGATCAGTAACCTATATTCCTTGTACATTAGCATAGAGGACTTCCATTCAAAGAAATCTTAGATGAGATCTCATTATATTCTTCCAAATCTGAAAATTTCTTCCATTGAAGAGGGGGGACTCTGCTGACATGGGATGAATTCTCCACGATGGAAATGAATAGATCTAACACAAGAAACCTCCCTCTAATATCACTTGTAGGACCTCAAGATTATCTGAGAGGGGAGGGTTGAATCAGGGTGTCAAATTTTTCTTTTGAAGTGTCTGATATTGTTCCCACGTTGGTAGGAACATGTTAAACTTGTATGATGGATATGAACCACAATTAAACAACCACATGCAAAGATACCACACGATACCTTTACATGGTTCACCACAAAGGGATATGTCCATGGAGTATATTCCAATAGTGTGTCATCCGTACCAAAATCGTCTAATCTTCACTAGTTTTGGAGTATAAGAGTTCAAACATAGTCACTTTGTGACATGCACACTGCCTTTACAATAATTCATGGATAACTTATTATGTCCCTCATAGTACTTCATTCGACTCCCCCTAGCTCACTGACATGGGAGAAGTCACACTCAGTTTATTGAATTGAGGGTCTCTTCAACAGATTTTCATTGAAGAATTTATCTCAGTCCAGCAAGGGTCACTTCTTATATTGATGTCCTGAATTGATACACTTGAAGGAACTGATCACACAAACTGGATATTCCAATGCCTGTTGGAATCTTAACATTATTCTTGCACCCAATACCCGAACCTACACACAAGATTTGGGATTTTTCATGAAATTTGACTTTCGTGCAACCCCTAATTTTCGTGCAACCCCTAATTTTCATGCAACCATTATCTTTCGCACAGCTACACCGAAGGTTTCACATGGTCTTTTCAGACTAAAGGAACACCTTGCATTAAAGATTAACTCTCTGCAATTCTTTCGTGAGAAAATATTTCACATAACAGAGCAACCAGATCTTCTTTGGAAAATTATGAAGTCTTCCATAGGGGTATCAGCCTATTTATAGATATCTACGACCCTACATGCAAGATTCTGACACGTCTTTGTCAGTTCGCGTAAGTTTCTTTATAAGAATTCAAAACCCCTTTTGATGTTACATTGGGCAAGTAAGATTCTTATGCACAACCTCATATGTCGCGCACATTTAATTATTGCACACACTATTTTCCACTTTCATATTTTGATGCATTGATCCCAAATAAATCCTTTTTTCAGAACTTTCTAAACACCCTTTAATCTTGCGCGCAACTCTCTTTTCCAAAAACACTTTTCTCCATATTCTAATTTTTGGACCCAAAATTTTTGCAAACACTAGGAAACAATGCCATCTTCAATACTATTTCACACTTGAAATGTATGACCCCTTTCCTAGAAAACATCCGAAACTTCCAATGAGGGTTGACAAAAAAACACAATTCATACTCCATTTCTAGTATAGAACGATTCGTGGTTCCAACAAGAGCCACTGCCTCTACCCACTTGGACACATAGTCCACATCAAATAAAATTTACTCATTCTCTTATGATGATGGGAATGGTCCCATGAAGTCTAGACACCACACATAAAAAATTTAAAATTCCAAAATTCCTTTTTGAGGAAGGTCCTACCTTCTTCTAAGTTCCCCATCATTTGAAATTTTTCACAGCTAATGACCAAGCTTCTAGCATCCTTGAATAGAGTTTTCTAGTAGAACCCAGCCTATAGAACCTTCTGAGTAGTCCTCTCTCCTCCATGGTGGCTACCCTAAGGTGATGAGTGGAAGCTCTCAAGTATGGGAAGAATCTCTTCCTCAACAACACTTCTTCTCAAAATCCCATCATCAAACCTCCTAAAGAGTAGAGGGTCATCCAAAAAATAACATTTCATCTCAAATATAAACCTCTTCCTTTGGTTTTGTGAGAGGTCCTTGGGCATGACACCTACTGTCAGGAGGTTGGCATAGTCTGCAAACCAAGCAGACTGCTGCACAAAAGTAGCAAACAATTTTTCATCAGGGAATGAAGTGTTAATCTCTTTTGGTTCATCACTTTCTGTGTTGGGAAGCCTAGAAAATTATTTGATACAACATTATCAGTACATTTATTATCCTTAATGACCAAATAAAACTTCTATTATTGTAGGGTTTATCGCATCAATATGGGTTCTGAGTCTTTCTTGGAAATAAAGTACTTAAGGGAAGCATGATCAGTGAAAATGATAAATATCGACCTTATTAAGTACTGCATGGACTTCTCCAAAGCAAACATCACATAAACCAACTCCTTTTTAGTGGTGGGGTAAATCTTTTCAACATCATCCAGCAGCTTGTTGTCATAGTAAATAACATGAAGATTCTTATGCTTCCTCTGTCCCAAAATAGATCCTACTGTAAAATTACTTACATCACACATAACCTCAAAGGGAATATTCCATACAGGGGAAGTGATCACCGGTGAGGTGGTCATCTTCTCCTTAAGTAGGTTAAAGGACTCTAAACATTTCTCATCAAACACAAAAGGTCTGTCCTTAACCAGCAGGGAACACATGGGTCTAGTAATCTTTGAAAAGTCCTTAATGAATCTCCTTTAGAACCATGAATGACCCAAAAAACATCGAATTACCTTAACATTATCATGTGAAGGCATCTTTTGAATAAACTCAACTTTGGTGTTATCGACCTCCAGCCCCCTCTTAGATACCTTATGACCCAAAATTATGCCCTTAATGTCCATGAATTGACACTTTTCCTAGTTTAGGACCAGGTTGGTCTCTTGAGACCTCTCCAACATAAATTCTATATTTTGTAGACAATTCTCAATGTCACTTCCCACAACAACAACAAAAGAATCTATGAAAACCTCAATAATCCTTTCATTCATATTTGAGAAAGTTTTCATTATACATCTTTGAAAATTGGCTAGAGCACCACACAATCCAAAGGGCATCTGATGATAGGAGAATGTCCCAAATGGATAAGTGAAGTTGGTATTCTCTTGATCCTTTAGTGAAATGGAAATATGGTTGTAACTAGAATAACCATCAAGATAGTAGAAAAATTCATTGTCATCCAACCTTTCCAACATTTGGTCCAAAAATGTCATAGGAAAGTGGTCCTTTATTGTGGAAACATTTAACTTTTTGTATTCTATACAAACTCTCCATTTGTTCACTACCCTCATCTGGATTTTCTCATTCTTATAATTAGTGACCCCTGTCACTCCACTCTTTTTAGGTACCACCTAGATAGAACTTACCTAGGGGTTGTTAAAATTGGAAAAAACTATTTCAGCACCAAGAAGCCTAATCACCTATTCTCTAACAACTTCCTTCATGTTTGGATTTAGTCTTCTTTGGGCTTCCACTATAAGCATACACTTAGGTTCCAGGGGAATTTTATACATGCAGAAGGCTGCACTTATCCCCTTAATGTTAGCAATCAACCAGCCAATGACAGACTTGTACTTCTTCAAAACACTGAGAAGATTTTTCTCTTGTCTAACTTCCATCTTGGATGAAATGATCATGAGAAGGGTGGAATTCTATCATAAGAAGGAATATTTAAGATGGGTAGGGAGGTTATTGAGTTCAAGGATGGGTGGTTACTCACTTCAGTGAAGACACTTGTGCCTGGGTGGCTCAAGGTCTTCATGCTGCTTCTTGAAGAAGGCAGTAAAGAAGGCCTCCTCCTCATCACTTGAACATCCAAACAAATTCTCCTCAAATTTAGACTCCTCTCTCGGGGTAAAAATGTGTTCCAAAAAAAACTCATCTAGGTTATCCAAAAACTCTCCCTCAAACTCATCAACATGTTATCTCTCTGTGCTTGAACTGATCCCCATACAAGTGGCAGGAGGAACCACAAGTTCACTATTGATCTCATCTATCATACTTAGGAACTCCTCTTCATTATCATCAACACTATCCTCAACAACTAACATGTCATATTTGGGAAAGATCGAGTGGGTGGATCCTTTTATTTTCTTACAAACATTAAATTCCTCTTTTTGTTCACCCAATTTAAAAATCAACTTCCCCTTAGACACATCTATCACAGCTTCCCCTATGGCCAGGAAGGGCCTACCAAGAATGATATAAACCTCCTGGTAAGACTCCATATCAAGGATAAGAAAGTTAGCAGGGAAAAAGAGTTTACCTACTTCCACTAACAGATCATCAACCCTGTCCACTGGATGAGTAATGGACCTATCAGAAAGTTGTAACACAACAGTAGTGAGTTGGGGAACTCCTAATCTCAAGTGCTGGAAAAGTAAAAGAGGGATCAAATTGATTCTACCACCAAGTTCACACAAACAATTGAACTTACCACCTCTATCCCCAAAGGTGAAAGGGATGAAAAAGCTTCATGGGTCCTAAAGTTTAGGAGGTATCCTATTCTTTAACATAGCACTACACTCGTCAGTCAAGCTATATGGGGTAAATTCTCCCAATGTATTTTTATTTGAACAGATTTTCTTGAGTGATTTCAGATATGTTGGGATTTTTATCAAGGATTCCAAGAATGGGATATCAATGTTAGGATTTTTAACCACTTTCATGAATTTTAACAGTTCAGAATCATGATTTGGTTTCTTTATTCTCTCAGGAAAAGGGATGACAGGGGCATAACTTCTCGCAATTTGGGGCAATCCAATAGTTTCTTGTTAAATATTATTCTTCCCTTTATTATTTTATTTTCAAGCCATTTTCTTTGGGTTTTTGAGCTGGAAGAGCAGGAAGTAGGGGATTTCTAGTGCTGATGTCCAGTTTTCTAGATTCAGGTTTTTCCAGATCTGAGTTTTCAGCTTCATCCAGTTTCTCATTTTCATAATTTTTGGGTTTTTTTCTAGGCTCTTAGTGGGTTTGGAGACCACTTCTGGTAGTCACATCCATGGAATTTTTCTTGGGATGTGCTTCAGTGGTGTTGGGCAGCCTACTTTTGTCTCTATTTCCCACATCCCTAGCCAACTACCCCATTTGAATTTCTAGGTTCCTCATTATTGCATCCATTTGAACTTTATCAAAATCATTTTTAGTCTTTTATTCGTCAAACCTCCCTATCAACTGATGGAACATGTCTCTCACCTCATCTTTCGACTTGGATGACTCAGACTTGGGCTGGGGTTGGGGTTTTGATTGCTACCTAGGAGGTTGCTAGAATCCAGGAGGGGTAGTAAGTCGAAGGACTCCCTGCTCCCTCCAAGACAAGTTCAGGTGGTTCCTATACCCCTGATTGTAGGTGTTGGAAAATGGATCTTCCCTAGGCTTCATCCTTTGACCATAGCCATCAAAAATGGCACTCTCATGAGGCTGGACAGGCATATCAAAGTTTGTACATTAGGTTTCATAATTTCTATACATGTCACAGTGGTGGCGCTGCTCCCTAACGGTGGTGTGGGTGTTTTCATTGAAAAACCCAACAGCTTGGGCTTCATCTTGAGTGGAATGATTGGGTTCCTTCCTCACGAGGGTTCTTCTCCTAGAGAATTTGTGCGGGGAGTTTTGATCTAAGGTATTCAAAACCTATTTGAGCTCCTCAGTAGTCCTATCACTAAAGTCTCCTCCTGCAGACTGATCCACCAAGGTTTGGCGGTAAGGGTTGAGACTGTTGTAGAATGTATCCATAATGAATTGGTGTGTGCATTGGTGGTTTGTACACTGCCTAAGCTTTCCTATAAACTTGTCTCAAGCTTTATGAAATAGGTCTCCCTCATCTTGAAGGAATCTAGTGATCTTATGTCTAATCTATGATGTCAACCTCCTAGGATAGAATTTCATTGCGAAAGAATTATATACTTGATCCTAGGTGACAAAAATATCCCCCTATAACTGTTGGAACTAGGTCCTAGCATTTCCCTTTAGGAAAAATGGAAAAACTCTCAGTTTAACCTCTTCCTCAGTAAGACCCCTATGTGGAACCTGCTAAACACTACAATAGAAGGCCTTAATGAAGTCCATAGAGTCTTCACTAGTAATTCCATTGAAGTTCAGAAGTTGACTAAGAATCGATTGATTGATCTCATGATTTATCAATCTAGTGGAGAGCCTAATGCATGAAGGGTTAGTAGACACACAAGGTAGAAGGAATTCTCTTAGGTTCTGCCTCTCAGTTATCTCATTTTGAGGTTGGTTCGAAATTTCATGTTGGTTCATGTTTTGGTTTTTAGCTCTTCTGTCTTCTTCCATCTTTATTTTCTCTTTGTTCTTTTTCAATTCTTTCAAGTGTCTCTCAATTTTAGGATTGATAGGTTCCAAGGCCTCATAATTTGACCTTGTGAGCATGCAGAAAGAGTTTCATAATTTAATTTAGGAATTTTCTTTTTGATTATTTTTTTACAGTTTTTGTGTTTTTTGTTTCTTTAATTTTTTTTATGTGTTTTTTTAGATCGCATGTGGCCTCCCCGGAAACGGTGCCAAAATCTGACCACTCGTGCGTTGTTGGGCACAAGAGACAAGTTAAAATTTATAAACATACTTACTACTTAGAACAATGGAAAGAGAGGGTCAAAACACTGGGAGGTCTGATGTTGTTCTTAGTGATCAACTAAAAACAAAACAAACAAAAACATACACAAAAACTAACAATAGCATATGGTGGTGATGGAGTGAAGTGAGTGAAAAATAAGTGTGTGCTGAAGTGAAGGTGAAAGGGTGAGTTCAAGGAAGAAGTACAGACAACAGGCAGACTTGTGGTGAAAACAACCAATAGATGAGCAGGGGGAAGTCCACTAGCTAGTTTTGATACAGCTTACCCTTATTCGTGCACTGAGGTTTAAATATGTGGATCTTACTTAAAGTAACTCACTAGATTTGTTTTCTGGTTATCTTGTGATAGAATAATTCTTATAGTCTTTCAACTGTAAAAATAATTTCATCGTCTGATGATTAATGTCAGATGTCACTGGACTTAAATTGTTAGTTGAGCTCAGTGTGTCTCTCTCATTTGAGCATGATTCATTTTTCAATGAAACCCTCTGATTGAAAACAGTTTTCATTATTATTCAAGCAAGATCGGTTTTCACATAATCTTGATGTTTTGAAAAATTAAACTATCCAGTAAGGAGTGAAAGAGAGACTAAACTATCCAGTAAAGAATGCAGTGCACGAGCCAGACTAAGCAGATCTAACTAGATCAGCTTATCTACCCCCCCCCCCTTCCCCAAGGAGATTATTCGAACATAATGGTTGAATGAAACATAATAATAGAATTAATATCAATGAAGTGCATGCTGAAGCAAGAGTGCGAAAAAACAGAGAAAAAGAATGACATCTCTCTCCCTACTTGATCTTTTGTTATATCCAAATCTCTGTGTTGGTGCTCAATCGTAAATGAGGTGCTCTGATAGGTGTGATTGGATCTCCCACCCTAGGAATCCGGATTGGAAATGGTGATATGTTGCTCTGATGCCTAGAATCTACTCCCTGGAAGTGGTGATGTTAATGGATCGCTCTTTGTGGATGATGGAAGTCAATCTTGTTCAATTGAAGTTGTCAGGGATAGAGTGAATGATGGAAGGGAGTTCTCCCCACCCTCTCATATGGAAGTCTCCATCGCTCCTAGGATATGAGTGTTATAGAATGGTTTCCCCCATGCAATGCTATGCTCGTCATCGCAACTCCCCGAATCGATGTCTCTAGAATCTCCTGGAAGTCTTCCTTGACCTCCACGTAGTACTTTCACTATGCTTCCTTCTCCTCAACCTTCACTCAAGCAGAACCTCATAACAAACTGAAAAAACGTGCACCCCGAGCCTCCCCCTGAAAACAGAAAAAAACTAAAATCGAAAGAGCTAAAAACTACGTGTTATCATAGTATAAATAGTTAGAATGAATAAAAAGAGAGGACATGAAAATTTAATAAAAGCACACCAAAATAAAATAATTAAATAATTTATTATAATTATTCAACTTATTACTTAAAACATGTACATATATAAATAAATGAAATAATAAATGAAATATATAAATATAATAATAAAGGAGTTATACATAATAAAAGAATTAAAGTATAAAAACTCAATACTATTAATATACTTTAATTTTGGTTATTGTATACATTCATACATACATACATACATACATACATACATACATACATATATTACAATTATTTGTAAAAAAATATTATGTAGATAATTATTTTAGTTATATTACTTATAAAACATGTTATTATTATTATTATTATAGTTAAATTTTATGTTATATATATTTTATAGTGTATATTATTATGTTATTATTATTATAATTAGTAAAATATTATAAAAAAAAATAAAAATAAGAGATGAAATCGGGGGCTGGGTTCATGCGTGAGGGAGATGGAGAGGGGGTTTGGGTCGTTCGTGCGGAGCAGCGGCAAGGGGAGCACAGTGCCGGTGAGGCCACAGGGGTTAGGGATGGAAGCGGACGGTTCCAACGGCGGCGACTAAGGAGGAAGCAGGCTCGATTTGCAGCGCGCATTAGGGAAGGATGGCGTCAGGTGGTGGATTGGAGGCGGCGACCTCGACAGCAGCGAGGCGAGGCAGGTTCGGTGCAACGAAGTAGGCGTGGGAGGTTCGAGCGGTCGAGAGAAGCATAGATCGGGGGAAAATAGGGCTCCAGTAGAGGGAGAGAGAGGGTAGCGCCGGCGCAATGGTTCAGCCCAGGGAGGTGGTCTGGCGGCGATGGAGCAGGAGGGACTTCGGGTATGGCGCGGGTGGCGAACAGGGTTCCAGATCTGGATTCGAGGCCACTGGTTCTTGATTTTCCAAGATTTGAGAAATTGCTCTCATTTATGCTGCTATTGGTTTTATTTCTTTCTACAATACTGTGCGATTTATTTGTGTTGGTGCTTCGAATTATATTGCGGCTGAAGATTTTAGTTTGGTGCTTTGTATGAATGTGAGATCCAGGGGCGACCGGAAGTGTTGGGGCTCGGAGTCCGGCGCCGCAGCTGAAGTAGTCGTTGCAGAAAACATAGGAGAGAAGAAGATTTCACCCGAATGCCTTTTATCACCCGAAAACATTTTACACATCACACCCGAAGGAATTTTACACATCACACCCGAAGGCCTTTTACAACGCAACACCAACACCACGAACATACCATTTTTGTTGTACCGCTGATCATCGCAATCGGGACACGCCACTTGATCTCCGCAAGCAAGAGGACTTTCGATACATGGCATCGTTATCATCGTCGTCTTCAATCATCGTCGCCGACAAACCATCGTTGTCGTGGTCACCATCTTCGCTTGACGTCAATTACCGCAAACGCGACAATCCATTACTCGTTTCTCTCTTGGCAGCTACATATTTGTCAGCCCACATTCCAAAACATGCTACCACATCCTCTTATATAGACACTCAGCCCATATCTCCAATTAATGCGGTCGAAATTCATAATTTCATCATGATTCCATCAATTAATATTTGGAATAACTCTTCATTAATGTTGGGAGAAAATCCTTCATTAATGTTGATAAAATCTCTCCATTAATATTTTTCTCTCTCCTCAATATTTAAATTTTAAATCAAAAATCCCAACAGGTAGTGGTAGTGGGAGTGTATCAGTAAAAAATACAACCATTGCTAATTACTATACAAAATGTATTATTTTAATAATAAAATGATAAAAAGGGAAAAAGGATGTGGCAAAAAAATAATAAAATACAACCATATCAGTTTGGAATAATAATAATACAGAAATGGAAGAATGAAAATGAGGGAGGAGAGGGAAAAGTATCTTGAAACAATGATGCTCAATATTCAATGATCAAAGGGTTAGAATCTTGATGGGGTTAATCAAAGGGGAAAAGGGGGTTTAACCAACACTTACCCAGCAAAAAATTCCTTCAACAGAGCGTCAATGTGAGAAAATGACCCAACCACAGCCTAGGTTCATCTAAAGCATCTAGAAATTGGAGGAAATTCATGAAGGGGAGCATATATTGATTAATAACGGAAAAAATGAATTAAAATTGCATTAATGTCCCATCATAACCTCACACATATTCCCCCCTTTGAACTTGTAATGATCCATGATGAAAAGTATCTATTTTGACTATTCAAATATCAGCCTGACTGTCATTAGGATCATGTTGTTTCTGAACATGCCAATCTGACACGACATCCTCTAGGGTATGTTGCCAAAAACATGGACATTTTCTCTCACGACAACCTCTACATTGGGCATGGTGTTGTTGTTATGGATGTGGCCCATAGAAGCTACCCCAACACTCCACACCCACGTACAATCATTTAACCTTTCCCATTGTTCAAGGGATCACCATAGAAAAAACATCCAACAACACACCCTCCACCATGGGTGTGGTGGCCCTTTTAATTTCCAAAACGCCTCTATAATCACGAGAACACCTTCAAAATACCTATTGAAAGCACCAATAATTGGAAAACAAAAAGAGTGGATATTTGGGAATATGTAAAATTACATGATTTGTGTTTATAAGTGACTATTTTAGGAAAGGATTCACTAACCAATACATGAATTGGATATTAAATTGTTATAGAATAACTTCCCACCACACTAAATTAGCTATCAGTATCAAATGACTAAGGAATCTCACTCCACCACTATAAAAGGAATATCACTCTCCCCACTTATCCACACCACTCAATCCATTTTTCTCAACCATAAACTTCCCAAATCACTCCCCAATTTCCCTCCCCTCACCCTAGAAGCATTATTTTGGGCATAAATCCAACCTAATAAGGGTTTACTTCAAACCAAAGGAAGATACTTGAAGAACACGTTATGTTCTTCAACAAGCGTCTTTATTTTATTTCCTTCTCCAAATCCTTAAATTATTATTATATCATTATAATATAATAAACTCAGTATCAACAGTATAGTAAGATGTTTTTGGTTAATTATATGACCTAAACCCACACACGTTTCCATAAAATGTGATACAAAATCAGTATTCATGTGTACGGTGGACTACCGCATCACATAACGATGTCATTCATTTTTCCATTATCAACTCCCACGACTAGAAATAACAATGGATACCAGATTTATATATGAAATTTATAAAATTATTATTCCTATGGATTCATTAAAACCTATATATCCTTTTTATATTCCATTACATAAATGAATGGTGTTTTGGAACTGAAAATGGGGTTTTAAAAGAAAATGGTATTTTTTTCGAAATTGTTTGTCATATGGGTTAATAAGAGATTTTAAAAGGAATTTATTATGGAAGTGTTTTATTCATAATATTTTACTTGGGTATTATATGAAATGGGTGATCCAGATAGAGCTTATACGAAGGGTTCAACCCCATTATAACTCACAGGTGAGACCAATACAACTTATATGAAGGGTTGATCCCTATTATAGCTCATGCGTGAGCCCGATATAGCTTATATTAAGGGTTATGACCCATTATAGATCATGAGAAATGGGTGAAACTGATATATCTTACATGAAGGGTTGAGCCCCAATATAGCTCACATGTGGGCTCAATATAGATTATATAAAGGGTGATCCCCATTATAGATCTCCAATTCATTGGGTAATGATTATATTTAAATTCATTAATATAGTAATTCCAATTAAAATAGATTTAAAATGGTTTTTAGGAATATGATTCTCTATGTAACCTAAAATAGTTTTAATTTCTTGTTATGGGTTTTAACGGATTTCTTTGAGCGAAACATGTGTATGTGTTTTCTTGTAAGAATGTTTAATTTCATTTTCTCCAAGAAGATTGATGGGAAGGTAAATATTTCATGGTTTTCATGTTTTTACTGAAATAGTAGTTTCCATTCTTTTTGAAATCCCTTATTTAGATTTTTTTTAAAGAAGACTGAGGCGCAAAGGCCCCTATTATTAAAAAAGAAAGTCATACAAGAAGTGAAGACAGAGGAGTAAAAACAGCAAAGAAGGACCATAAAAAAAGTCATCAGCGCACTCGCAAGCAAGTGTTCATACTGTGAAGAGATGTTTGAACACCCCTTCTACTTGGTTGTCTCCCCCTCTTCCCAACCTTTGCCTACATCCAGGGACCTCCACCATCATCTGGGATCTCAGATATTACATCAGTGTTCACACACTTAACATCCCGATCTTCCGTTGGTTTCCTGTCTTCATCACTACTAGTAGATTCAAGTAATTCAAACGAATTATTGGTACTCACCTATTTTATAACCTTCTGAATTTGAGATTGAGGGGTGCCACAACTTGGTGAAGGATGGGATGATCTTGACACTTTGTCTTTTTTTCCCTCCAAACTGGGAATGTCCGCAAGCACTTCAGAGGAGTTTTGGACAGATTTCTTCAAGGGTCCTGTCTGTTTATGCTGCCCAATTGGAGTGGGTTTATGGTACATGCTATGGGTATTCATAACATCCTGAGAATTAGTCTTTTTAAGAGATACAAAGTCTGGAACAGAAACTTTATCCCGACCTTCTTTATCCTACAATGGTGAAGAATCACCAGCACTAGACTTTGCTGGAAAACCATGAAATAAAGTGGACTTAACTTATTCTCTAGGAGTACCTTTCGGAGGGGAGACTTCCATATTAGTGGCATGAGGAACTGTAGAAACAGTGGCTGTTTGTCTATCCGCTGTAAACAAAAAACAGTCTTTTCCATTTGAGGAAGGAGATTGATCGGAGGGTTGTACCTTTTTATTGTCTTTTGCCGAAGTATAGTTACAAACATCAGTCACCACTTTCCTTTCTTTGGATTTCCTTGAGATAGGAAGATCCATTTTTTCCTTGCCTCTTCTGCTCTTGGCATTGACCAAAATCTATTCTTGTCTTAGGCAAGAATCTGCATCTTCTTGAGCGACATTTTCCAAAGCATCAAGGCTATCAATTGATTCATCGTCTTCATCATCTTTGAGACCTCTTGACAATATTTCTTTGAATTAGGCTCCATTCATACCATCCATACTAGAATTGTCATCAACGGATAGATGGATATCATCAGCAATATCTTCCCAAGATAAGAGAACTCTATTGTTTTATTGTGAAGAAGTGCTGGTCTTAGGTTCTTCAGAACATCCCTTTTTCGGTTCTTCATCAAGAGACCTTTGAGACTTTTTATGAGACACAACAATCTCTCTATCAGAGTCCTTTAGTAGATCATGACCAATAATAGCAGCCTTTTTATTCTTCTCAGTGCTTTGTGCCATACCCTGTTTAGGTTTCTTCCTATAGTGTTGTAGGTCATTCCCTTTAATCTGGCAGTTGTCACAAATAACATTTCTTCTATATGAAGATTCTACATGCCCAATAATTTGACAAGAAACACAGAAAGGAGGAATGCTTTCATATTCAATCCGAAGACAAATATCATCCTGTTGAGTAGATAAAATCACATTATATATTAAAGTAGAACTAAGGTCAACCTCTACTAGGACCCGAGAAAAATGACCATAACATACTGATTCTGTAACCTAATCCATTCTAATCGGAATCCCAATAGTAGATGCAATATCGAACAAAATCTTAGCATGCCACAATACCCAGTTGAGACCGTGTATTTTTATCCATACTTGCGCACAATTATCCTTAAAATCAAGAAAATTGAAGTTCAATTTCCATTCATGAAGTCGAAGTGTACCTGGACTGAGATTGATAGAGCTGATACTCCAAGCGCTACTTTTGAGATCCACTGAAGGAAACAAGATATGAAAGAGTCTGCGACAGAGGGACACACATTTGAATTCATTGAATCCCCAAATATCATCCAACCGAGAGATGAGATCTGAAGTCTGACAGGGTTTCATACCTTTCATTAAGGAGATGCGAGCGATAAATGAATGTTTGCACAGATCAATCCTAGCCGCTATTGCATCCTCTAAGGCTGAAACATGTGTTGTTGACCCTTTCTAAATGATTCGATGGGGCGTGTGATTTTCAACAGGAATGGACGATCCATTATTTATATTTTGTGATTATCCCAAGTTTAAAAAAATCACAGGGTTTAAGGATGGATAAGGGAATGTAAGAATTCAAGTTCAACGTTGTGGATATTTTCCATGAAAAGATATCATGACTTATTTTAAAAAAATTATATTATAGGAAAAATGGATACTAATAGGAAGTGTCCACTTTGTATAATATTCTTTTTTTATGTTTGAGTTATGCCCAAATTCTCTAAATCTCTAAACTTAAAAAGATCTTAAAAGTAAAAGAAATTAAATTCTTGACTAAAACTCAAGATCATGTAATGTTTAAGAATAGATACTTTTATTTAATCTATTATTTTATCAGATCATGTAACCCTTCCATGTATTTTATTATTATAGTGAGGGAATGAATAGAGTTATAGAGCTTTTGTGGCAGTTTTAGCTAGGCTGATTCCATAGAGGAAGGTGTAAGAGGATCATGATATAGCTGACTTACCCATGATGGCCAGGGATATCCAATTTGATTCAGTATAGGGTATTTTTCATAACAAGGTTTCAATTTTTTCCTTTGTAGAGGAATTTTTTGATACAATTAATTCACTAGGTCTAGACAAATAGTTTTTCATAGATCCAAACCTGATCTAATGGAGAGACTCATGTTGAGAAGCTCTTTTTACTAAAGAGGATCTTACAAGGGAGTAATATTCATGTTTTTCTTAAAATTACACTCAGTAGGAATATTTACTATAATTAATTCAGTATTAAATAACTTTATCTCCCCTATATTAGCTTTATATCGGGAAAAAATTTCCATAATAGAAATGGGTCCAACTTTCTTAGGTGGTGGGTGGGATATGGGTATTACCACAACTTTCCTTTTCTCTTTGAATGAATCCCATAAAGGGGGATATAAACTAAGTGATTGAGGGGGATATAATTTTTTTACTTTTCCTTTAATATTGGGTAGGAACACGTTCTTCATGAATCACTGTAAAACCTCGAGTTTCTATGGACAATTTTGTTTCTTGAATAAATTAAATTTCCATTTATGTCTTTCAATGCACTAAGTCAAACATTCCTTTCACACGACATTGACATAACATACATTATAGAAAACCAACTCAGTGTACAATACACATAACACTGACTTAGTGTATGTTACACATAACAATGACTTGACATACATTACAAGCAACACCAATGTTTCTACGAAACATCATTCTATTGTTATAATTATTTAAACATGATAATTATAACCTAGACATTAAACTTAGTTATATTAATAGTAATAACTACTTTTCAAATATTTTTTATAATTTTTTTATAAAAATAAAACATGTTAATAATGAAATATATATTTTTTTAGAGGGTGAGTTCTGGTCAAAAGACCAGAACTTAGAGATTTATTCAAAAAGAAAGAGAAACAAACAAGTTACAACAAATGGAAAGAGGGAAATTTTCTAGAGTCTTTAATAAAAAAAGGTTTCAACTTTGGAGGGAGTTCATTCCTCCAAGTGATCTCATGTGAGACCCCCCATGTTGGAAATCCCATCAGCGACCATATTAGCCTCACGATAGGTATGAGTGGCAATAAAGTTGAGGCCATTGAGTGCGGCGAGGCAGTCCATCCATCAACGGGTGAGAGACCATGCAAGATGAGCATCACCCTTCCAGATGGCTTGCACAATAGTAGTGAAGTCTCTCTCTATCTAGATATTATTCCAGTTGAAAGACTTTGAATAGGAAATGGCATGAATGGTAGCAAGAATTTATGCCTCCAGCACAGAAGCAATGCCGTAGCTTCCAAAGAAACATCTGAGGATCTGGTCCTGATGGTCTCTGAAAATTCCTCCACATCATGAGAGTCCAGGGTTTCCCTTTGAGGCTCCGTTCACATTTATCTTAATCCATCCAGGAGGGGGATTCTGCCAGAAGACTTTAATAGTGTAGCATGGCTTTGGGAAGATACCTTTGACACCAATTCAGCGGAGGGTTTCAAAATCTATGACAGAATTGTCACAACAGTCTTTTTGGATCGTAGCCACTTCCTTTATAGCAAGAAGAATCCTCATTTTACCTATATTAATATTAAAAGAGTTATTGTTGAAAAACGAATCATTTCTACCATACCATAGTATATACAGAAGCTCCGCAACAGCAGTAAGAAAGAGATTCTTGATTTGGGGAGACCTTGGAAACTCCAACGTTCTTTTCAATTGTGAGAAAATAAAAGTGTCTAAAAGCCATATGCAATCAAAAAGTTCAAAGATGTAATGACAAAGGGCCATAGCAGTATCACAAGATAAAAAAAGATGATTAATGTCATCACGATCCTGATTGCATAATCTACATTTAGAACAAAGATAAAAGCCATAAGATTACAGACAAACATCAGTTGGAAATTTTTGATGAGCAATACACCACATAAGAGTAAGACAAGAAGGCTTGATCCAGGATTTATTGAATTTGTCCATCCAATTAAAATTTTCATCCTCATTAGGGAAGTGATGGTGATAAAAAATTTTAGAATCTAACAAGCCATTATGAGCAGGTTCCCAAACAAGAAAATCCTTATTGGAAGTGAAATGATAATTGTCTACAATCCCCTTGATAGGATTTGGAAGTTGAGAATCAGGGGAATTGATCATGTCCCTGATAGAGCAGTTCACGGGATTAGGGGAAAAAGTATAAAGCATCTCTGAAATGAGGGGGGAGCCAGTCCAGTTATCAAACCAGAATTTTAATGAATAATTCTTACTAATAATCCATCTATAATTTTACAAGATAGAGTGAAAAGAAGCTTTGATCGATGGCCAGATAGAAGAAGTTATGTAATGAGAAGAACCAGATTTAATCTTATCAAGGAAACAATTTTCGAGGAATCTCATGGAATGAGAGTTATTATGAATGAGGGACCACGTGAGTTTGGCTTGGAGGGCCTCATTAAAGATTTTAAGATTCTTAATACCAATGACTCCATTTTCAATGGGTTTACAACAAGTGGCCCAAGAGACCGTGACCAATTTTCTTTCCAGAGTGCTTCCACTCTAGATGAAGTTTCTTATAGCAGTATTTAACTGTTTTATCAGGCCCAAAGGCCATTTATAGACCATCATGGAGTAAACCATCTTAGAGACAATGGTGGATTTAACAAGGAAAATTCTTCCAGCCATAGAAAGGGATTTACCTTTCCAGGAAGAAAATTTCTTTTGGATTTGATCAGCAATGTGGTGAAAATAACAAGCTTTGGGGCGACCCCAGAAGATGGGGACACCAAGATAAGTAAAAGGGAGGGTGCCTTCCTTAACCCCTAAGACATTGGTGATATGAGTTTTCCTATTAGAGGGGAATTTTTTACCAAAGTAAATAAAATATTTTTTCCAGTTAATACACTGGCCAAAAACCTCCTCATAGTGTGAAATGATGGATTTAAGATTATTGATATTTCTTTTGTCTCCCTGAAGGAAGAAAATAATATCATCGACATAGAGCAGGTGAGAGGGAGCATGAATATTTCTGGAAGCAATAATGAGTTTGATATATATGTTCAACATTACTATTTCCCCAAATGAACTGCTTTTAATATCCTTCTATAAAAAATAGTAAAATTAATTTTAGACATATTTAGAAATTTAATTCAGTAAAGTAAACACAATTTTTTATTTTAGAATGTCGAAATTATCTTAGTGTATATTTGTTTTTATTTTTATGAGAAACATCATTTTTGAATGAATAGTGAAACGTATTGGATTTCAATTCAAAAATGATTTTTCATCTAATTTATTTATAAGATAAAATAATATTTTAATTCTGTTAAAAAGTTTAATTAGATTATATTTTTATCAATTAACATAATTCAGGTAATTAGAACCGATTTTACATTGAAATTGGATATAAAAATGTAGCAAACATTCAATCATTTTTACTTTAAAAACATGCATTGTCGACCGGACAACGGGATTAATTTTAAATTAATTTCTGAAACTTCTGTGATTGGAATTTGAAAAATGAATTCTATAATTTTAAACATCATAATTTATAATATATAATAAGGTTAACTTAGTTTTCAACTAAAAATGTTAGTGAAAGTGATCAATATTAATTACATTGATTAAGGTAAAATTAAGCTTAACTAAGGACTAAACCTTAAATTTAAGACCCAAAATGACATATAAACTTTTCAAAAACTCATTAGACAACCATGATTTGGACATTAACATTCCATTATTGAGTTTTTTTGGTTTCTTATGACTTTTTTTAGATAATAACGTGGGTACACCAAACTTGTTTTCAAAAATGCCAAGTGTGTTCTTTTCCTTCCCTATAAAAGGCCACAACCTCTCCCTCTTCTTCACACCACTCAAAAAACATATGTCAGAACAATATCTTACTAATACACTTCCAAAAATCCCTTTCTTCCTCTTTGAATCATCTCTTTCGACATAAATCTATCCAAGGAAGTCTTTTGGTACAAATGAAAAAGAGTTACCAGATTAAGAGGTAATGCCTTTTTCGGATGCTCCTTTTATTTTACTTATCCACCCCTACAATCTATTTATTTCAAAATTGTAGAAAAAAAATTATCCTAAATATACTATTATTTTTTATGCTAATTTTTTAACCTATACTTACACACACCTCCATCTAATGGATAAAAAGCATACTATTTATGTGTACAATGAACTACTGCCTCACTAAACGATGATTGTTTATTTTTCCTTTACTGTCTCTCAAGGTGAACATTATGATGGAAAATATGTTTATATATGTTATATATTTTATTTATTATTTCTTTAATCTTATTTATTTCTTTTACGACACATATCTTTTTAATTTCCATTTGGTGTAAATATGACAATTTCATTTGAGGAAGTGGGGACTACCACCCCTCAAAGAAATGTGATTTGTTCCACACTTCATGGAATGTATTAAGGAAGAGTTTGGTGAAATTATATGATATATATATATAATTATAATTCCACTGTAATTATATTATATACATATATACATATATTTCATTTTCTTTCTTTTTTTCAATACGATAATAAAAATAGAGACAACTTTCATACGTACATATGAATTACTATCTCCATGAATGGTGTATTCCATTTCATACTTATATATATTATATAGATGATTATAATAAAAATATAATGAATATAAATTATATTTATATCATGGTTTACCATCTGAAATCCTGATTTAATTATAAGTATCAAAGATATAACAAATTAATACACATTCGAAGAACAAAGAAAATATTATCCGAAGTGAAACCTTAACATACGATGATTAACAAGAGGGTAATATAAGGTTGTAATAAAACCAAATAGTATTAGATATAATAATATGATTATATAAATGATGTATAATAATTTTATATTTATTATATAGGTGTTTTGAATGGGTACAACGAGAGTCAATACATAAGGTATGGGGATTTCATCTCACTTTTGATTTATGTGAGATACATGATTTATTCACCACCCATTAATTTTGTGTGGTGTGTATACTGCACATAGATGTATTCAATGATCCATTTAATTAAATTTATGGGTATTCACATATCCAATTTTATTATATTTATTTCATGGGGTTTATGATTCAAAATTTACCAAATTGGTAAGATAGTTTTGTCTCAATTTTCATTCTTCGAGGCACATGTTTTTATACACCTACTTTTTTTATGCATATATACTTCCATTTTACAAGTTATATAATGAATTTAATTCGTTTCATTATATTTTAAGATTCATTTAATTTTATTTTTTACATGGAGATTATGATCCCATGTTACCGAGTGATAATATTTTATTGAAACAATGTCATCACTTTTCAAAATTGTTTATGATTATGATTCAATTAATGAAATATAACGATCCATATATCAAGAAAACTAATTAATTTTATTATCATATATTTATTCAAGATATACTCATGCATTAGTACCATTTTTACACTATTTGGTACTTAAGATAATGGTTTTAAGTAAAATATGACCGTCTCTCTCTTCAGTTGGAAATATATTGCATTCAAAAACCATGTTTTCAAAAATGTTTTCAAAAATGTTTTGAAAAGATATTTGAATTCCATTTTCAAGGGAAAAAGTCTTTAAAAATATTTTATAGTATTAAATGATTCCTTTATAAGTTTTCAAATATATTTTTAAAGAAAAAAGTTTTCAAAAGGTTTTATGTTTTAAAAATCATTTTTCAATGTAGAAAGAACATTTTCCTCAAAAAATGATTTTAAAAGATATTTCAAAAATATTTGTCATCTAAGATAACAAAAATTTATGTTACTCATGCATCTCTAGGGAAATTATTCAATATTTCCATTTATATTATTTCTCTTAATGGATTATGTTTTTATGGAATGATGTTTATGAAACCCATTTCTCTTCACAAGTTATATGATTTTGAAACTTACTTCTTTTCATGGGTTATGCTTATGATTATATGATTATAAAACTTGCCTTTTTACAAAAGTTATGATATGATTACATGTTTATAACACCCATTAAATTTAAGGGGTTTTGATATGATTACTTGCGATCATGTGCACATGTATGTATGATTTCATTATAAGATGGGTGGGACCTATATCTCCTTCCAATACATTAGGTAAAATTTTATATCTCATGAGATAGGAAAATATAGTCTTGGTAATGAACCTTGACTACTAAGATGGCCATGGGAGTAAACCATGACTACCAAAATTGTATGAGGAGTGAACCCATGTTACTGAGATGGCTATTAGAGTGAACCATGACTATCAAGATGGTATGGGGAGTGAAACTATACTACCAAGATGGTCTAGGAAGTGATTCCTTGGATAATAAAGAAATCATATTATATATGCTTATGTGTCTGCCAAAATTCCATGTTTTATTCTTAAGTTATGTTTTCATGGATTATGTTCTTTATTTCATTATTATTCATGTCTTATGAACTGCGATTATTTATTCCATGATTCATGTATATGATATTTGTTATGCAGTTTATGACATTCTATTTTTATGATCATGTTTTCATACCCTTATTCACATGATTATACTGGCATATCTCCCTTTTTACCCTTACTATGAATTTGATCTCACCCCTTTTTATGTTTCCTTCACTAGATTTTGAATATATGTATTATGTTTTATGTGTATAATAATGGTGAAAGTCAAGAAGAACCTAGTGGGAGATAATGTATCTCACTGAAACACCACAGTTTATGTTTCCATGTTTCCAAAGGCACTAGACTAGTATGGTTTTTGGGTGTCTATTTTGGTAATCTTTTATGTATTCTGCAAAATTTATGTAATATTAATGTATGAAAAGTGAGGGTCTCTATAGTTGGTATCAGAGAAAAGTTTTAGTTAACCAATTGAAGATAGGATGAGAAAACCATACTGAGAACCCTAAAGAAATGTCTAGGTATAAGTATAAGGATAAAGAAAAGTATAGGAAAATGTCATGGAATTTTTGTAAAAGATAGAGTGAGTGGTTTACTAGAAATACATCCCTATATAGATACTACAAGTGGATGTAGCTCTGGAATAGACATACCAAGGGGTAATAAATCTGACAAAATGTTTCGGGCCTGACTCATAGTAATATGGTACATGACAACGGGCCTTTCTACACACTTAGTTTGACACTCCTGGGGGATATGCTTTGGAAATTCACAAAATCTTCATGAACCATCATGAATGATTTAAATATAAGTTACCTATGAATAAACTAGGATAAAATTAAGGTTTCATAGATTAAGGAAGGTTTCATAATTTACACATCTAATAAGTTAATTTTCATGATTAGGTGGTTCCATATTAAGATAATTGTTTCTTACTCTATGATTTTGGTTTTAGTTAGTGGATGGAACCTGAAGGAACCACGTTAATGGTGACTACGATGGAAAATGAAACAATTTTCATTATGATAAAACGAATTATATTGGAGATGAAATGAAAAACCTCATAGCTATGCCCACATAACTTTCACAAGCTATGAGTCATGGTGGACTTCCAAATGAGCAAAGGCGGGAACAAAAATTGGTTGATTCATTCATGAGATAACATCCTCCTTCTTTTAGAGGGTCTTCTGATCCAATTATTTCTGAACAATGAATCAATACTAATGAAAATATATTCACCATTATCCAGTGTTTTGATTATGAGAAAGCCATTATGGTTGTCTATCGGTTAGAAGGTGAAGCAGACCAATGGTAGACTCTAATCAAGAATATGAAGCAGTAATATGATATTGAATCCATGGATTCAGACGAGTTCAAGAACATATTTTTTAATAAGTACTTTCCATGGATTCTCTATACTAAGATGGAGAAATAGTTCCTTGAGTTGAAGTAAAGGGATGATGAATCTGTAGGTACCTATGTGGCTAATTTCACAATACGTGTGAGCTATGATTCAGGAATTATCATCCAACCCAAAAGTAAAGCTGATAGGTTCTTTAGTGGATTAAAGAAAATTCTTAGAAGGGTATTGTCCATATAGAAATTAGTAGCTACGAATAGATTGTGCATTGTGAAATCAAGGTTTAAATGGAGGTTGGAGTTATGTATCAAACCAATGGTTTTGAAAATAAGTGGAAGATGGAGTTTAAAGTAAAATCTAAAAAACCCTAAGGAAAAGAAAATGAGCTTCCCTTTAGGCTCTAAGTGTGGGAAGAAGCATGGAGGAAATTTCCCTAAGGGGTATAATACATTTTTTAAGTGTGGAAGGGAAGGTCACCATGTATTAGATTTCCAAAGTTATGGGAAGAAGTTGGATAACATTATGAATGGGAAAAAGCATCATAGAATGTACCTCCCATGATTCAGTGCTACAAGTGTAAAGAGAACTAGAATTATGTTATCCACTACACAAACCCAAGGGCTGGTGATGATGATTGACATAAATAGCCTTTTAAGTAGAGGGATAAAGGGAAATCTCATCCAATTTATATTTCTGATGAGCGGTGCGATAACAACGTGATGAAAGGTACACATACCATCCAATCTAGAACTGCTAACGTCATATCTGATTTTAGATCAACCCAATATTTCATAATTGAATAATTTTATAAGGGTGTTATGATTCCACCAAAATAATTAGATGTGGAATTATCAGTGAAAACCCTTACTGGTACAATAATTTAATATTAAGTATATGATTCATCTCCGGTTGAATTCTATTAGAATTTCCTTCCTATAAATCATGTCATTATTCCTTTGGTTGAATGTGATATAATATTAGGCATGGATTAGATTTCTATGTATAAATATCACATCAATTAACGAGTAAGGGAAGTTACATTTGATATTTCAAACCCTACTATGATCATCCATCCATGTGATGATATGTATGAACTTCCTATGTAGATTATATACAGTGTATGGGTCTTAATTCATATTCAGAAGGGTTGTTTAACTCAAATGGTTGGGGAGAAAATCGATATTGATGATATAACAATTTTTTGGTAATTTTTGGATGTATTTAGAAATTATTTTTTAGCCTTCCACTAAAACATGAAGTTGAGTCCTCAATAGAACTCATACGTGGTTCCACACCAATTTTAAAGACTCCTTAGATAATGGCCCCGATTGAGTTGTAGGAATTGAAGAAGAAAATATAAGAAACCCTTGACAAGGGATTCATTCATCCAAGTGTGCCAACTTAGGGGTCACCTGTTATTTTTTTGAAAAATAATGATGGATCAATGTGACATTGCATTGATTATTGGGGTTTGAACAAGATCACAATCTAGAAAAAGTATACTCTTACCCATATTGATGAATTTTTTGATCAACTGCATGGAGTTCAATACATTTCCATATTGACCTTAATTCTGGATATCGTCAATTGAGGGTCAAGAAAGAGGATATACCAAAGATGAAATTCCATACAAGGTATGGACACTGTGAATATATAGTGATACATTTTGGTCTTACTAATTCCCATGTTATCTTTATGGATTTAATAAATAGATTATTTAGATATTACCTTAATCATTTTGTGGTATTCATTATAGATGATATTTTTATCTATTCAATGAATAAGGAAGAGAATTAATATGACTTTATAATTGTACTAAAGACCCTAAGGAAGAAGAAGCTACATGAAAATGTTACAAAGTGTTAATTTTGGCTGATTTTTTATTTATTTTTGGGTCACATAATCTCAAGAGATGGTATATTTATAGATCCATCAAGGAAGGAGGAAATTGAATGTTGGACTAGACCAACTAAAATGATTAATATCTATAGATTTCTTGGTTTAGATGGATATTATTTCCGGTTTGTGGAGAATTTCCCATGACTATGTAATCCTCTGATGAAGTTAACTCAAAATGGTGTCAAGTTCCTCTGGACAGATGAGTGTGAGGAATATTTCAAGAAACCAAAGAGAAGGTTAGTTCACATGTGATTACATTACCCTTTAGTGGATAAGGGGTTTTAATCTACAGTGATGCATCTAAAAAGTATTTGTGATGCGTTCTTATGCAAAATGACATTGTTGTAGCATATTCATAATGAAAATTTCAGATTCATGAGAAAAATTACCGAAAACATGATTTGGAGTTAGTAGTGGTAATTTTTTCATTAAAGATATGGAGGAATTATATTTATGGAGACAACTATGATATATATACCCATCATAAAAGAATCAAAAAAAATTCACATAGAAGGAGTTGAACATGTGCCAGGGAAGATGGTTTGAGTTGATAAAGGATTATGATTTCTCAATACATTACCACTCTAGTAAAGTGAACAAGGTGGTTGATGCTTTGAGTTTGAAGGATCATTCTAGCTTATCCATGAAGAGGATCACAAAAGATCCAATATTTTTGGATTTTCAACAGATGGATATAGAAATCCCAAATATAGAGGAAAAATAATATCTTTCTAAAATAAATGGTCAACCCTCTATCCAAGTGATGATTAAGTAGGCATTGAAGGAAACTTAAGAGATGAAAAAGAAAGCATAAATGTTACTGAGTTTAACCTTGATTAGGATGGAATGATAAGGTTCAGGAATCATGTATGTGTTTATTCCCTACCAAATTTGAAGAAGGAGATGTTATAGGAATCTCATAGTTCTTCATTCTCTATTCATCCTGGAAGTATGAAGATGAATAGTAACTTGAAAGAATACTTCTGGTGGGATGGAATGAAGAGAGATATCGCATAGTTTCTTTCTCGGTGCTTGGTATGCCAATAAGTTCGGGATAAAATACAAAATTAGAAGGGGATGTTGAATCCATTACTCATACCAGAATGGAAATGGGATAACATAACTATGATTTTTTTCATTGGACTACCCAAAACCTTTAAAGGGTATAATTCTTTATGGGTGGTAGTTGATCAACTTACTAATTCAGTACACTTTATCCCTATCAAATAATACTTCTCTATAGATCATCTTGCTAGTATTTACATTAAGGAAGTGGTACATTCGAATGAAGTACCACATTTTATTATATCAGATTGGGATCTAAGGTTTACCTCAATGTTCTGGTGAAGTTTTCAGAAATAATTTGTCATTGAGTTGAGGTTCATCACTTCTTATCATCCTCAAACAGATGGTGAGTCTAAAATAAAAATTCAAACCCTAGTGGATATGTTGAGATATTATTCTTTGGATTTCAAAGGATGTTGGGATAAACAACTTCCTATAATTGAGAATTATTACAAAAATATATTTCACTCAAGCATTCATAAATCACCGTATGAATACCTCTATGGGAATAAATGTAGATCTCTAACATGTTATAATGATGTTGGAGAATGAAATCTATTGGGACATGAGATTATTGAATAAATGGTCTAGAAGGTTAGAATCATTCTTTAACATATCATGCTAGATCAATGTCAATAGAAATGTTATGCTAATAATCCTCGATCTGATCAAGACTTTGAATTTTATGAAAAGGCTTTTCTATGAATATCACCCTAGAAGAAAGTTATGAGGTTCAGAAAGAAAGGGAAACTAAGCTCTAGGTATATTGGTCCCTATGATATTCTTGATTGTATTGAGATGATAGACTACCACTTGGAACTTCCTCGAAATCTCTCTCAAGTCCATGATGTGTTCCATGTATATCTATTGAGGAAGTACATGCCTAAAACTTCACATATACTGAACTCATAGGTTATACCACTGGAGTAGGATCTTTCTTATGAGGAGCAACATGTTGAAATTATGGATTGTATAGTGAAATTTCTATGAAATAAGACCACTCACATGGTCAAAGTTTTTTTTAGAAATCACCAGTTATAATAATCTATGTGGGAACTTTAGGATATGATGAAGTATAATTATCCTCATTTGGTTTTATCCGAGTGATAAATTTTGAGGGAAAAAATCATTTTAAGTGGGGTAGAATGTAACACCCTAAGTTTTTATGGACCTTTTTTTCTCGAGTAAAATAAATATTCATTTATGTCCTGCAAAGGACTAGGTCAAACATTCCTTTCACATGACACTGACTTGGGGTATGTTACACAACACCAACTCAGCGTACATTACACGCAACACCTATGTTTCTAAAAAATATCATTCTATTGTTATAATTATTTAAATGAGATAATTATAACCCATCAGGCAAACATAGTTATAATAATAGTAATAACTACTTTTGAAATATTTTTTATAATTTTTTATATAAATAATACATATTGATAATGTAATATATGATTTTTGGTAAAGTCCTCACGTGTTTAAAAATACTTTTTTTTCTCAAAGGAACCACTTTTAATGTTCTTTTGTGAAAAAAATAAAATTATGTTTAGACACATTTAGAAATTAAATTTTATAAAATAATTTTTTTTTCAAATTATAATGTTGAAAATATCTTAGGGTGATTTTTTGGGATTTTTCTAAGAAACTTTACTTTTGGATGAATAGTGAAAAATACCTAATTTCAATTTAAAACCACTTTTTCATCTAATTTATTTAAAATGTAAAATTTTATTTTAATTTTGTTTAAAATATTAAATATATTATATTTTTATAAATTAATCCAATGTTGGTAATTGGATCCAATTTCACAATTAAATCAGATATAAAAACATAGAAAACTTTTGATCATTTTTACTTAAAAAACCCACATTGTTGACCCAACTATGAGATTAATTTTAAAATAATTTCATCCACTTATGTGATTGTAATTTGAAAAAATTGATTAAATATTTGGAATCATAATAATTTATATGTTATAATAAGGTCAACTTATTTTTTTTACCAAAAATATTAGTAAAAGTGATTAAAATTAATTACATTGATTAAGGTAAAATTAACCTTAACTAAGGATGAAACCATAAATTTAAGACCCAAAACAACATAGAAAATTGTAAAAAACCCATTTTATTTCCATTATTCTTACATTAACCTTCCATTATTGAGTTTATTTGGAATTGTTTGACTTTTATTAGGTTCAATGTTTGTACACCTAACTTGTTTTCAAAAATGCAAAGTGTGTCCTTTC
Source organism: Viscum album (assembly GCA_963277665.1). Taxonomy (NCBI): domain Eukaryota; kingdom Viridiplantae; phylum Streptophyta; class Magnoliopsida; order Santalales; family Viscaceae; genus Viscum; species Viscum album. Next base: position 21,165,092 of record OY728125.1, read on the forward strand.
CATTCCCTATAAAAGGCCACCACCTATCCCTATTCTTCACACCTCTAAAACCACTTAGTTTAGGCCAATATCTACCCATTACAATTCAAAAAATCCCTACATTCCTCCTTGAATCCTCCATTTGGGTAGAAAGCTATCCAATGAAGTCTTTTGGCACAAACCAAACAGAGTTACCTGATTAAGAGGTAACACCTTCTCTGAAGCTCATATCTTTTATTTTCCCTCTCCTCCCCATCCAATATATTTATTCTATTATTGTATAAAAATACCATTATCATAAATATAATAGTATTTTGTTATGATATAGGTTCAATCTACACTTATACACACCTCCATTTAATGGGTAACAAATATATTGTTTATTTTTATAGCGAACTACTACCTCACTAAACAATGATTGTTCATTTTTACTTTACCACCTCTCATGGTGGAAATTAAGATGGAAACTATGTTTATATATGTTATATATTATATTTTTTTTATTTATTTAACCTTCTTTATTCCTTTTACTACATATAACGTTTTACTTTCCATTTTGTGTAAAAACGATAATTTCATTTGAGGAAGTGCGGACTTCCACCACCTCAAAGCGATGTGATTCATTCACACACTACATGGAATGTATTAAGGACTGGTTTAGTGAATTTATATGATATATATAACATTATAATTCTACTATAATTATATTATTTACATATATACATATATTCCATTTTTTTTTTCAATACGAAAATAAAAACAGAAATAACATTCATGCGTACATACGACTTACCATCTCTATGAATGGTGTATTCCATTTCATACTTCTATATTCTATATATGATTATAATAAAAATACACTGAATAAAAATTATATTTATATCATTGTTTACATTATGGAATAATTTTATAATTATAAGGACCAAGGATATAATACATTAAGACACTTGCGAAGAACAAAGTGAATATTATCCGAAGTTAAAACTTAACATAGGATGGTTAACAAGTGGGTAATATAAGATCATAATCAAACCATATATGGTATTATATATAATATTATGGTTATGTAAAATATTTATAGTAAATTTTATTTATTATATAGGTGGTTTTAATGAGTATGATGAGAGTCAAGACACAAGGTAAGGGGATTTCATCTCACTTTTTATTTCTATGAGATACTTGCTTTATTCACCACCCATTCCATTTTTTAGTGTGTATACTTAAAAAATATGTATTAAATGATTCATATAATTAAATTTATGGGTATTAAAATATCCATTTTATGATTTTTCTTTCATGTAGTTTAAGTTTCAAATGTTACCAAATCAGTAAGGTAGTTTTGTCCTAATTTGCCTTCTTTGAGACACATGTTTTGTTATATACCTAATTTTTTTAGGTGTATATAAATCTGTTTGGAATGTTATATTATGAATCTACATATTGTCATAATATTTTTAAATTCATGTAATTTCCTTTTATTACATGGAGATTATGATCCCAAGTTACCAAGTGATCAGATTTTATTGAAATAATCTCATCACTTTTCGAGATTGTTTATGATTATGCTTCAATTAATGAAATATCATGATCCATATATCAAGAAAACTCTTTAATTTTATTCTCCTATGTTTATTAAAGATATACTCATGTATTAGTACCATTTTTTCACTCTTTTGTACTTAAGATAATTTTTTTAAGTAAAATACGACCTTCTCTCTCTTTAGTCAGAACTCTGTTGTATTCAAAAACCATGTTTTCAAAAATGTTTTAAAAAATGTTTTCAAAAGATTTTTGAATAATTTTATAAGGAAAAAGGAATTTGAAAACGTTTTATAGTTTTTAATTCTTCCTTTATATGTTTAAAAATCTATTTTCAAAAAAAAATTAAAAAGGTTTTATGTTTTAAAAAGCATTTCTCAACACAGAAAGGATATTTTCCTCAAGAAATATTTTTAAAATATATTTCAAAATTATTTCCCATCTAAGATAACATCCATTGATGTTAAAAATTCAATTCTAGGGAAATTATTCAATGTTTCAATTCATATTATTTTTCTTAATGGACTATGTTTTGAGGGCATGATTCTTAGGAAACACATTTCTCTTTCACAGGTTATATGATTTTGAAACCCACTTCTTTTCAAGGGTGATGTTTATGATGAAATTATCATGAAACCCATCTTCTTCCATAGGTTATGATATGATTACGTGTTTTTAAAACATATTTCATTTCACGGGTTATGATATGATTACTTATGATCTTATGGAACATGTATGTATGATTTCATTATGATATGGGTGGGACCCATATCTCCCTATAATGAATTAGGTAAATATTTATATATCATTAGATTGACTAAGATATTATTGAGAATGAACCTTGACTACTTATATGGCCATGGGAGTGAACCATGACTACCAAGATGGTATGAGGAGTAAACTCATGCTACGAAGATGGTCATGAGAGTGAACCATGGCTACCAAGAAGATATGGGGAGTGAACCTATACTACCAAGATAGTATTGGTAGTGATTCTTGGTATAATATTGAAATAATATTATATATGCTTATGTGTCTACAACAATTCCATGTTTTATTCCTATATTATGATTTCATGGCATATATTTTTTATTTCCTTATGATTCATATCTTATGAACTATGAATCTTTATTTCATGATTCATATAAATGATATTCAATATGTAGGGTATTATATTCTATTTTCATGATCATGTTCTCAGAACCGTATGCTCAAGATTATGCTTATATATCTCCCTTGTTTACCCTTACTGAGAATTTGAGCTCACCCCTTTTTATGTTTCCTTTCCAAGGTTATGAAGATATGTATTATGTTTTTTGTGTATGGGAAGGGTTCTAGTCAAGAAGAACCTAGTGGGAGATAATGTATCTCACTTATGTATTAGTGTTTATGTTTCCATGTTTCCAAAGGCACTATACTAGTATGATTTTTGGTGTCTTTTTTTGTAATGTTTTAAGTATTTCAAAAAGGTTTTGTAATGTTAATTTATGAAAAGAGAGCATCGCTATAATCTCAATGTGGTTCATGTATGGAATATAGGATTCCTCAATAAATTCATATGATTTGATATCATGTTCAACATTGTTTGTGGGTCAAATTCCAATAAAATGATGTGAAACACAAAACATGGATCACCTACACATCAAAGTAATAAGGGTATTTTTCACCTTCTGAACATCCACCAAGGGAAAAATCATAATCCTCCTTTATATTTTACATCATGGATAAATTTTTCTACTAATGAACCCTATAAGGCTTTGTTTTCCATCCTCCGTGGATAGTGACCTTAAGAGAATCTCTAATGGCTTATAGTGAGTATAATTCTAATAAGGTGGATGGATCGTGAAAGGGGAGGAACCATAAGGTTTCTTCTTACTGTACTTCTCCTAGCCTGGAGAATACTATTTTTCTTATTAGTGGACGATGAGGTAAGATAAATATCCCTATCCGTATAGTTTGGTGGTGAATTAGTTCAACAACAACCAATTCTTGGGGATGCTGACTTTGATTATCTAAGGGGAAGTAGTGGTGGTGGTAAAAATTTCCCCATCTATATAGGATGGGGTTTCTGCCATAACTGATGTAATGGATATCATAGTACACTTGAATTTTTATCCTTTATTGAAGGTAAGATATACTTACATGATTCCATCCTGAGGGGACCCTTCTGGCCAAAAATTAGATTAATATGGAACATGTTATATTCACCCTATACATTGATACATACATCAGGTGGGGTTCTGTTATTATTTATCAAATTTAAATTATGTATTTTAGGAAAACTTGTTAAAGGTTATCATGTTTTTTCCCTAACACAGGGTTTTGAGTTGATAAAAAATTGATGATATCAACTAGGAGGTAAATCTCTTATACCCCATGATATGGTTAGTATATTCCATAGAAGAAAAATTCTTAGTCCAGATGCTGTAGATATTCACCCCCAAGTTTCGTCACATAAACAATATGAATCTATCTTTCAATGCTTATATAATGTCATATCGAGAAGTATAAATGGTCTAAAACATGGATGGAATATTATCTTCATCTAGTTTTTTCCATATGAACATGTTGCCTTCCACATATTCAGAGAGTAATTCCTCTACCGGATATAACCACAGTGGTTATCTTCTAGCTACCTTGTAAGGTAAGGAGGGATCATTTGTACCCTCCCTAGTTACATTATATGGTGAATGATCCAGGGGAGGTGTAGATAATGACTATAACCCTAGGATATCATTCACTTGTGATAATATGTCACTGGTCAATTATGTGGTTCGGGATGTCACTGCTAATAAACACACAATATATAGCACTTGACTTTATCAATGCTACGGAAAAGAATTAATAAAGGATTCCTTTATAAGTGCTAAAAAACAATTGATAAAAGGTATCCTTAATTAGCATTTTCAGCGCTAATAAAGGGCTCGTTCATGCGCACAAGTACCACATGAAATAGATTAGGTTCATTTTCTTATTCATAAATCATTCAACAGTATCACAACCTCAGAAGCCTACTGTGGGGATTGTCCCCCACATACACTATCCACACAAATTTATATGGCCCCATTTTATGGCCCATGTGGGGCTTAGCCCATCCTATCATACTCACAGGCCTTCTCATAGCCCACCTTTCCCACCAAACAGGCCTATACATGACCCCTCCCATGAGTAATGCACCATTTTTTTAATTAATAAAAAACCAGTATTAAAAAATTTAAAAAAATTGAAATAATTAAACAAATAAAAAATATAAATAAATAAATGAAAAAAATATTGAAAAATAGATTAATTAAATAATTAATAATAAATTTAATATATAATATAAATATTAATAAATATTATATTATATATATATAATGAATAAATTGAAATAATTAATCAAATAAAAATTTAAAATGAGTTAATTAAAAGAATGTTAAAAAATTTATTAGTTAAATAATTATTAATAAAATAAATAAATTTAATATACATATATATAAATTATATATATTAATAAATAGTTTATATTAAATATAGACATATAAAATGAATAAATTATAATAATTAAACCAAACAAGTACAAAATAATAAATTTAATAAATGTATAGACATTAATTATAAATTTTAATAAATAATATATATTAAATATAAATATAAAAAATGAAAAAATGTAATAATTAAAGAAATATTAATGTATTATTTGTTTTTAATGGGTTTTATACATAATTATTTATTAAAACATTTAATATTTTTCATATAGAAATACCTTCATATAAATATTTATTTATATATATAAATATAAATAATATTTCCTAAAATATGATTTATATAAAAAAATATTTATGCTTACATTAAATAAGTCATATATTTAGTAAATAAATGATTATGATAAAAAATTAATATTAATTAAAAATATTGGAAAATTATGTCTAGCAATGGACATTAAATGAATGCTATTTGACTTTTCAATTTAACTTATATCAAATGTGTGTTACATTCAATTCACACATACTTGTATGTAATTAATGAATTTTTATATACAACACACACACACACAAATATTTACATAATTAATGAAATCTTATATAGAAACACATGCACCTAATATTTATGTAATTTATTTAAATTTTAATATTCATTTTAGAATTTATTTTAGTAACATGATATATTTAAAATATCATGTTTGTAATCGGTGAATTTTATTTATATATTTTTGATACTATTACAGTTAGTATTATTTATTAATTTTAATATTTTTTTTATTTTTTATTTGTTATGGAATTTAATAATTTTATAACATTTATATATATATATTTACTATGTTTTAATATTTTAAATATTTATTCATCTTCATTTCAATATATATCCATATTTTTTAATAATTTATTTTTAATTAATAAGACATATCCATTTTTTAATATTTTTGAAGTGTACCCAATTTAAATTATTCAATTTCACTCATCTTTAACATCCATGAATTTAAGTTCACCAAGATGGTGTAGACCATGGAATATCACCCATGATCACAAAATTTATTGAAAATTAAAGAGTAACAACAAATAAGGGAAAATGGAAGAATAAAGTTAGGAAAAACCACAACTTCACATATAAAGACATGCCACAACCCAAAATGATTTCACTATTTATGGAAGTGGCCACCACCTCTACCACACGAATAACTCTCCCTATTCCAGGTTCTAGGATGTTTCCATGGAGGATCATCCATGCGAGGATCATTGATACTATCCAATGAGACAGGGTCCTCAAGTGGCATGGGATTCTAATCCCTAGTCAGGCATGTGATTGCTTTTCCAACATCGTTTCCAAAGGATTAATCTTCAGCATCGAGACACCCATGGACATGTCCGAATTCTCCAATTAATACCTCATTGATATTTGGCCTAATTATAATTTCAAGTAAGGTAAGAACATTATTAACATAAAATGAGGTATCATTAATGGGGTCGGTCACCCCTTGGAAAGGGCTGGGCACTCCCTTATGAAGAATTACATCAACATTTGAGCTCTGAACAAGGTCTTGGATGCATCAGAAATCCAATGCATTTTAAAAACCCCTTATTTATCCTTGGGAGTGACCATAACCTCCCTTTCCAGGCTGCCATAACATTGCACCGAATCAGTTCCACCAATTGGAATCTTTAGTGGGGTCCCAACACATTCAGCCTATTTGGGTTTTCCATAGTAGCAGTAGTTATTTCCTTGACACTCTTCTTTGGTAGGGGCTAATAAAAATTTACTTTTCCCTTTCTATAAAAGGGTTTCTTCTCATTAACTAGCTGAAAATCAATATGAAATTGTGCTCTAAGTTCCAGGTCAAAATCGACAAACCTTTCATCATCAAGCATTGCAAGTTCTGGTACAAGTCCATCCCAAAATAAAGAACCAACCTTGAAAAAATTTTATTTCCTTTTATAAGATTTGTGCAGTGGAAAGAATCATCCACTTGAGTAGCCTCCTCGTTATCAGCATCAATAGATGCAGCAACCTTTGAGTGCTTCAGAATCAGAGGATCCCTTTCATGAGTCTGTCCCTACACATCATTTCTAGTGACCTCAATGGGATTTTCTTCCTAATATTTTTGAAACACTTCTGTTCATTATGCCGCCAATCAGAACAAAACACACATATAACATACCTTCAACATTTTTTTTATTTCCTATAATATTACATTCAAGGAAGAACTGAGGAAGATTCTCCTACTCAATTAGAATATCATAATCATCCTCAAAAGTTGATAAAACTACCCTATTAACCAACATACCACTAAAATATAATCCAACCAAAAGGTAAGCTAAATGCAAAAACCTGGATAGCTCATTCACCATATCCATTTTTATGTGAACCTCAATTGACATAGTAATATCATGTAAAATTCTAGGATGCCAAAGAACCCAATTAAGGCAAAGTACTTTGATCCAAACTTGGATAGAAGATTTTCAGAATTCTATTTCATAGAAGTTCTGACACCACCCCTAGATATAAAGAATACCCAGCTTGAAGGAAATTAAAACGAAGCCCCACACTCACATCTTCAACTCTTCAGAAGGGAAGATGAAATGAAAGAATCCACGGCCCATGGAAACACATTTCCAGTATGTAAATCCCCAAATTCTTGAAAGGCGCACCACCAGATCATCAAATCATCATGGCATGGAAAACATAGGAAGGAGAAGTTGACAAATAATAGAGTGTTTACCTTTTTACAGTCATTCCAAGATCACCTTAGGATCCTCTTTAACATGAGATATGTTTCCCTTTTAGTGAATCCCAAAAATAGTGGAGTCTTTAAAGAAAGATTAAGAATGCATCGATGTGTGAGGATAAAATCCGCCATGAATGCTCCTATTGTAGTCCTTAGCTTCGATGACAAACCTGTGACTATCAAAACACATGTAATGATGAAAAATCCTCAAAAGGGTAGGAGTCAATGAAGAAGCCATGAATTTGAAGCCCTAATCACCATATCAACGAGTAGAGGGGGCTCTCGACCAATTTCCATCCCCTTGCATTTAAATTACATATTCGTTAATAATGTTAAAAATATATTTGAAAATAAATATTTATAAATAAATATTTAAAAATTTATATATTTATAAATTTATATTTATAAATTTATATTAACTATATTTAAAAATTTAATATTTATAAATATAAATAAATAGAAATTATTTTTTAAAAATGTTTTTAAATAATTGTATATATATATTTAAGTAATTATGAATTTTTTAAAAATATATTTAAATAATGAATATATTAACTATATATATATATTTATATATATTTATTAAATATATATATATATAGTTATATAAATATATATAATGATATAAATAAATTTATAATTATAAATAAATGATTATAAATATATTTAAAAATATATATATTCATAAATATATATATATATATATATATTTATATTAACTATATTTATAAAATTATATATTTATAAATAAAATTAAATGAATATATATTTTTAAAAAATATTTATATAATTATAAATTAATAATTATATATTTACCTGAAAGGTTCAGGATCCAAGCATACTTAGTCTTAACAAATTATTAAGGAAAATAAAGTGTAGACAAATAGCGACACAAGACAAGTGGCAAATGAGCCACCACCAAACACAATGCGGCACACAAGCACCACCCAAAAGACAATCAGAGCAATATCCCTGTTCACAAAATGAAAAAATGGGGTATGTGGACCCACAAAATACATTCCCATCAGCCCATGAATACTTTTATCCCATTGTGATCGAGATTACAAAAGACAATGATGGAGTGTAAATGATCCCATGCTAATAGATGCTCCATCACAAAAATGTGACCCACACAACATCATCTTCTCACCTCTCATCCAATCCATCATCACCTGCCATGGCACCAAAAGTCATCTTGGGTTCAAAGATCATTTTACACATCTTGCCTCCTTCCAGCCTGTAGATGGCACAACATCTAGAGGTCTCCTCCCATTGAGGTCATCCCCATCTGAATCCCATCATCAATTTCACCGGCTAGCACCTCAGGTTGCTACTGAAAACCACCACCCGACCATCATCCACATCGTCGAGAAATGTCATAGGCCCTAAAACCCAAGGTCACTGCCCTCAAGAAGAAGAATCCATATGCACGTCAATGGTATTCATCCCCACAAATATACCACTGTCGCAATCCCACAATCATCCTACATCACTCTATGTTCGCCCATTCATAAGGCCTACATCCATGTCCTCACATATGTCCCATCGGCATACCCACCCATAGATGACAGAAACACCACCCCCATCACCGTATTGGCTTGTCATAACAGATTTCAGTCAATACCACTAGGATCCCACTTGACTGATTACATTACAATTGCCAACCTTATTCGCATCGCCATCACCATGAAAACAACCTACCTATCGAGCCTAGCCATCCCAACCATTCCGTAAATAATCCTTTTGTTCATCTATACTCGGATCCAGATGGGTTCGATCATCCTCACAAATGAGGGGTTTCAAGAATTATCATTTATAATCATTGACTCTGCCCATTTCAAGAAAAATCTTAACCAGATCAATCCTTTTGCATACACAACAAAGAGAAAAGAGATCCTTATTCACTAGACATCGAAATGAGTTTGATCCTCCACAAAAAATGATCGAATTGAATCGATCACCATAAATGGATAGAGAGAGAAGCTCTCTCCTTAAAAGAGAATCCATCCTTGGAAAGGCTGCCATCCAAAATAATTATATATTTAAATAATTATAAAATTATGCTTAATATATTTAAATAATTAATATATTATAATTATATTTATATACATAACTATATAAATATACTTATAATTATATACAAATAATTATAAACCTATTTAAAAATATATAAATTTATAATTATAATTATAAATTCTTTATTAGAAGTAAAGTTATAATGAATATATTTAAATATTGAATATATTTTCTATATTTATATATATAATTATTTATATTTATTAAATATATATAATTATATAAAAATATATAATGATATAAATAGATTTATAATTATAAATAAATAATTATAAATATATTCAAAAATACATTTATTTATAAATAAATTTATAAATATTTTTACTTTATTTATAAAATTATATAGCTATAGTTATAAATAAATAAATAAATATAATTTTTTTATAAAAAAATTATATAATTATAAATAAATAATTATTAAATTATAATAATTACATTTTTGTAATGAAAATATTTAAAATATTTATAAATATATTTATATTATATATATATATAATTATATAAATATATATAATGATATAAATAATTTTATAATTATATACTAATATTTATAAAAATATTTATTTGTACTTATAATTATAAATCCTTTATGAGTGATAATGTTGTAGTGCCGATAAATGATATATTTATCAGCACTATAACTTTAACACTGATAATGATGGATTTTATCATTGCTTTAGTGATGATAAAGGTATCTTTAATCAGTGCTTATTATGTTATCACTGATAAAAGGTATTTTTATCATAGTTTTTTTGGAAGTGATGATAAAACTATCCCTGATCTTTTCAAAAGAACCCTAATTGAATAGTTTACAATTTCTCCTCTTGAACTACAATGGAAGTCCACTATTGTCATCACTCACATTCAACCTTCTATCGAAAAAATCTAACCTCAAATTTGTGGTATGTTATTTTTTTCTCCTTCTCTCTCATTGATTGTTTTTCTATGTTCTGTTGTGTGCATTAGTGTTGCATTTTAGTTTCTTGGTGTCCTCATGGGTTCCATGTTTAGGGTATCGATGGGGCCAAGGATGATAATGGTCTCCATTTTTTTTATTTTATATAGACTGAAGACACTTCCATATTTTGGAGATAATTATATTGGGGTTTGAATGATTCATTCTTTGGAAGGATCATCCCTTGAAATTTACTTTGGTATGGTGTTTTCCAACAATATGGAATCATTATAGGGCTTCATTATGGTTTTGGAAATTATATTTTTAAATTGTTTTTTTTAATAATTAAAAATAATGTTGACATGACCCAACACACCGAAGTCCCTCTTAGACTGATAGTAAGATGATTATCTCACGTCAATAAAATCTCTAATTATGATAATATTTATTTTTAAGACCCTCATTATAAAGCTAAACCTTGTGTAAATTTATGCCTTCAATATTGGTGTTATCTGTTAAGTCATTGTAAATATATTAATTTCTGATCCTTGATTTTTAGCTTCACCATGGACATTTATCTTTCCTTAATCACAATCTTCTTGGGAATTAAATTTCACATTCTTCATATAATATTAATCCTCTTTTTAGATTTTTAATTGTGCATTCAAGGTTAATAAAAACCTCTTCAGTCATTATCAAGTCTCTTTTATTATGGGGAAAAGTTAACCAATGCATTCCAACTCTACTAAATTTTTTCACATCTTTCTTACATATTTATTCATTTTCCATATGATGTAATCCTTCTTGAACATCATATTCAGAGATTTTTTTAAGATTTGAAATCATATTCATAAGATCTTTAATTTTTTATTCCTTAATAACTTTCCCTAAACCTATTTTTTGGAAGTCATCGACTTATTCATTCATTAATTATAGGGAATGTGATTTCTATGGTTTTTATATTTTCTTTGTCTGTTTGGATGAACTCCCATACTCTTTATTCATTTCAAGATATATTGGATAAAATTCTCTTAGTGTTTTCCTAGATTATTTCAATTCCATTATCATTCTATATTGATATTGGGTGCTCTTTTTCACCAATCCCAAGTTGAGTTTATCTTTGTTTTATAGAAAAAATTTTACCCTAATTCCCATGAACTAAAGTAATGTTAATTCATCTTGGTCCTTCAATTAAATGGAAATCTGGTTTCTCTAAGATTATTGAAATAAATTTGAAAATGTATCATCCTTCACTTTATTCTCCTATTAAATGAGTTGTTTTATATTGAAATTTTGTATTTATATCCTATATATATATATCATACTTCTGCTATTTCCTTTAGTGATTTTGAATATTTTAAATGGGTTTAGTCAACTTTATGATTAAGTAAAATGCTTTATTTTAAGATTTATGTGTGATTTAATTTAGAATTTTCGTTGCATAAAAATCCTATATATTTACATTGATGAGTTTCTCTCTCTATTTATCTATAATTTATGAATTTTACCATTCATGATCTTTTTTATGACACTTCATACTAGTTCTAATTGAATGAAACATCATATGGTTTTAAATTTTATTTTTTAAATGAAATTCAATTTTAAAAAGGTATTAAAGAAAAGTGGATTTTAAATGTTTATTCCTGATAAATTTTCCAAAGGTTTGTTTAGTACTAAAAAAAGAGAGATATGAATATAATTTTTTAAATGTTTTATAACAGATCATTATCAAAAATTTAAATTTAAATTTAAATTTTTATTTTTCATGTATATATCTATTTTTTTTATTTCAATGTATAGTGATTTTAAAAAATGTTACTTATTAGTATAAAATATAATAAAATATTTATTAAATATTAATTATTATGAAATTAAATGTTTTAATGAAAGAGTTGAATTTGGTTATTTCTTGAGTTGGATTTTTAATGCGAGGAAAAGTAATGTTTTCTGGTGCTTCACTAACTCGCAGACCAGGAAAATTTAAATTTAAGGAGACAAATATCATCCACACAAGCTTCATCTTCAGAACAGTTATTATTGATTTTTTTTCTCCAGAATCGTCTCCCATCTCTTACTGATATGAACCTATGTTTCTTGAACTACTTTGAGCAGTATTCATCCCATACTGGGTAATAGTGATCATTTTTGATGAATTCAAAAGATAACACATATCACTAGTGGTGTAATGATTTTATTAAATCCAATTACCCATTTCCTTCAAAAAATACTGAAATTATTCGAAATAGTAAAATATTGGGTTCCCATTTTTAGAATTATCTATAACTTTCACCTTTAATTATGAATATCTTATGGGTATTTTTTTTACAAAATTAATTTTTTATGAACCTAATAGGATGGATATAAATTGAAAATGGATGCATGATAATAATATGAGAATAGAGTATGAAGAAGGAGTTAAACAGTTTACCACATTTGCAATAGAGCATGCATATTAATCTTCTCAAATCCTTTATTCTTGTTTATGTTGTTGTTACTCATGAAAAAATAGTCCAGAAGAGTTGAAAGAAAATTTGATTTGTTATGGAATATATCAGAGTTATAAATGTTAGACTAACCATGGAGAAGAAATGAACATGCAAACCTATTGGGATTTTATCACAATTTATGGGTCATTTGATATGAATGCTAGCATAAATGATGATGGAGATCTCATGGAAGAAATGAAAATGGGAATTTAATTTGTCCTTCATGATTGTAACAAGTTGTTTGAGAAGTTAAATAGTTGTACTAAGAGACCATTGTATACCATTTTTACTAAATACACAACACTATCATCTGTATTGAAGTTATATAATTTGAAAGTCGGAATCAAATAGAGCAACACAATCTTTACATAACTACATGGTCTCCTAAATGATATGCTACCAGAAGAAAATGAACGTCCTTTTCAAGTATATAAAGCTAAATTAATTCTATATCTAAGGAGAATGATATATAAAAAAATAAATTCTTGTCTAAATTATTCCATATTGTTTCACAAGGACCATGAATCACTTATAAAATTCCCAAAGTGTGGTGCAGATTGATACAAGAAAGATGAATCTATTCCTTTGAAATATGTGTGGTACTTTCCTATCAATCCATAGTTTACAAGACTATATGGATGTCTAGAAACAACAATAAAACTAACATGGTATATAGATTAAAGAATTAAAGATGGTAAAATACATCATATGACAAACTCTCCACAGTGGAATAATTTTTTTATGAGTATTGTGAATTTGGAAATGATCAGAGAAAATTCCATATTTCATTATCTACAGATAGAATAAATACTTTTGGTGTATAGAGTGTTACTCATAGTACATAGACCTTAATTTTTTTTAATTATAACTTTCCACCATGGTTATGCATGAATCATAAATATATTATGTTCTCTCTACTTATATTTATACCAAAGTAACATGGTAATGATATTGATGTTTATTTGTATCCATTGATATAAGATCTAAAATGGATATTAGGTATATGTATTAAAATGTATGATGCTCATATAAGTTATGAATTCAGATTGAGGGCCATGTCGTGAGGGATGATAAATGAATTTCTTGCTTATGGAAAATTTTCAGGATATAGTATTAAAAAAATATTGGGGTGTCCCATTTATGGAGAATTCACACACATATTTTGGTTAAAACATTCCTCGAGTACTGTGTTATTAGGAAATCATAAATTTTTACTCCGATTACATAAATACTGACTCTAGATGACATAATTTTATGGGAATACTAAATAATACACAAAACTATCTCCACTAATGTGTGATCAACTATTCAATAAAGTAAAATATATTGACCTTATTTTCGGTAAACCATTTGATAAAAAATTACAAAATCAGGTTGGAAGAAGAGATCAATTTTATTTAAATTATCATATTGGAACTATTTGTACGAAGGATATTTTCATGATGTCATGAATGTAGTAAAAATGTACTTTATAATTCTATTGGCATGTTACTAGATGTTTCTGAAAAAAGAAATTATGACATCAAGGCTAGGTCAGACATGATTGACAAGGGGATAAGGGAAGAGTGGGCACTGGGGAAGGGTAAAGGGTTGAATTTTATTACTCAAGTAGATTACACTCTATCCAAATAGAAAATATTGAAAATTTTCATTTTCTTTAATGGTGTAAAAGGTCCAGAGGGGTATTCATCAAATATCAAGAATTTGATGTCAATGAATAATTTCAATTTATAGGGACTAAAATCACATGACTGTTATGTTTGGATGGATGATTTGATGCTCATTTATTTATGTTGCATTTTTCCTAAAAATTTATGACATAAATTAAACAGAATCTTCCTTCTTTTCAATGCCATATGTAGTAATGTTATAAAACTAAAGAAGTTTCCAATCATGAATAAAGAGTTTGTAGTCATATTATGTGAATTAGAGATGTTCTTCCCACCATCATTATTTGATATAGTGGTCCACCTGATGGTTCAATTGATTATAGAGTTTTGATTATGTGGTCATGTCCATTATATATAGATCTACCCCATTGAATGGTATATGATGATTTTGAAAGGATATACCATGAATCAATGTTTCCAATATATTTTATCACAGATTGATATATTGATAAAGAATCTATTGAATTATTTACTGATTACCTATCAAATGTTGATAGCATTGGTCTCCAAAGTCTCATGACAGTGGATGCCTTATGAGAGAAGTTATTTCTGGAAGATATGTTGTTACAATTACCATCACAGAGAGGGAGCAAGAAAACCTTTATATTTTACATTATTGTGAAGATATTGATTCATATGTTCAATCCCCCAAAAAAAAATCTTAGATATTTGAATCCATCAAGAGATGAAGCATGGATATCAAATACACAATATAAATAGTTTATAGGATAATTTCCAGATCATATTTATATGATGTTATATGAAAATATGAATTCAATTACTGAATAACTTTGATGGATAATGAGGGGACCGAATTCAAATATTATATATTATACTAGGATTTTAAAAAATTGTTATACATTATATACAAAAGAACATGATCACTATTGTATGATGAAAAATATTCAAGTTATGCTTGTAGCTGAAGCGATGCACATATATGGTTCCAAGGATTGAAATCCAATTTTTAAAAATACGTCATATTTCTATATAATTGAATAGATATATGAGTTGGATTATACAACATTTCATAATCTAATCATCCTTTGAAAAAGGTTTGAAAATATAAGTGTAGTGAAAGATAATGAAAGGGGCTTAATGAAGGTTAATTTTAGTGTGGAAGTGGAAAAGGAAAATCTATTCATAATGGAATCACAATAAATGTATGTGTTTTATGTCAGAGATCCGACAAATAATAATTGTTCGTTTTTTCTATTGGAAACTAAAACAACTATAGGGTTAGATGAGAATTCAATTGAGGATGAACCTTTCACAGGGATATCACAATCATCTCATGGAATTATAAATGTAGACAATGTCTTGTACATTAGAGGGGGCTACAAAGAGAGGATTTGGATTCTCGATAGAGGATCCAAATCCCTTAAACCTTTAAAAAAATAGTTTAATGAGAAGGTTAAAGTGTTTTTTAATATACTTGGATTTTCCTCATGATATTATATGTTCTCTACTATATTTATATAATAAAAAATAAATATTCGAATAATCATACAAAAAATATATTCTTTACATGATGATGTTACTAATCCTGGGGAATAAGAGGCTATTAAAGTTGAAACTATAGAATTATTACCGGATCAACAACAGGTTGATGAAAAAAATATAAATGACACAGTATAATAATGTAAAATAAAATTATCAGGGTAATACATAAGGGTATAAAATTTGAGGTTGGCTAGAATCTAGGCAACCAACCTATTGACCCTAACAAGTCAATGTTCATTAGTTGTGTTTGGGTCACAATGAGGATGAATATACCGATTGATATAGATTTTTGGTTCCATTTACAACTTGTATTGAAGGAAACCCGTTGGAAAGATATAAAGGTAATGTCACGATAACCATTCTTTGTGTTCCAGAAGAATTATATAATGAAATTTTTATTAAATTTTTATTATTCTTTGAAGAGTTTGTTTATTTAGATGATTTCCATAGGAAATATTTCTTAATGGCCATAAAAAAATCCCATATAGGCTTTTAGACTTTTCTTATCAAATTTCTTTTGATGGATGTTGAGGGGAAAGTAAAGCCCCACCTACCAGTTACTTATACACAAATTATAAAATAGGAACCGTGGAATCATTTCATCATTCATCATGATGAGAAATCATTTCAGGTGCATTATAGTTGACAATATGTTATTTATTTTATCAAATTTGATTCAAAATTGGTAATTTAAGAAATAGAAAAGGACTGATGAAAATAAATAATGTGTATCAAAACCAATGTACCCCTATCAAAAATCAAGTATTAGGTACGCTTCACTAGGGAAGAAAATGTAACTTTTTTTAAATCAAAAACAAATGTTTTATGTGATATAAAGAAAAATATGTTCCATTTTTTATAAGAAGATTTGTGAATCAAAATTTGAGGCCAGTTCCATCCTACATAGTGTACTATGGAAGGAGGTTCTCCTAAATAAGGAGGGAAAGCAAGTTGAGGGAAAAACAAAAGCATTAAGGGAAACATGTGTAAGTATGAAATAATATTAATTTTTTTATGCTTTAAAATAGTATTACATAATGTTGGCCCTCTCTAGTTTTAATGCTCAAAAATCATGTCAAATCTTGTTTAATAATGTCTTAAGTTTTAATCTAAAATATGTCTATTTATTATTATTTATGCTCAACTATAAGTTTAACATATTACTACTAATGTTTATAATATAAGACAGGAAAATAGACAAAAATGGCCAAGTATGAGTCACTGATATCTTGACATACCGATAGAAGTAAGAGTTACCAGCAAAACCACTCACTGATAGAAGTAATATCTACCGATAGGAAAACTCACCGACATAAGAGCTAATGACTGAACAACTCACCAATAGAATTAAGAGCTACCGTCAGAACAACTCACCAACTAAGGTATGATCTACTGAAACATCAACCTACCAATAGGTTGAGTCACTGATTCAAGTTAGAGTCACCAATAAAAGAAATTACTGATAGATGGACCTGCCAACAAACCTACCTACCGAAAAAAGGACCTATTAAAAAACCTACCTACCGACAGAAGGACCTGCCAATTGAATGATCTACCGATCAACACTTATAAAATTTTCTTTACTTTTAAATTCAAAACTAATTCTAATGATCATATTAATGAAACTTAGTATTGTCTATTATATTAATGACCTTGTCTATCTTTTGTAGACATTTTCAGATACCAGTATGAGGTACGAGAAATACCTTAGGATAAAGATAATACCTATTATCAACCTATGAAGTATATAAACAAATAAACTAAGAAAAAACAATAGAATTATACAGAGAGAATCCTGGTGTATATAAAATTTCTCAAATATGAAACAGACTTGATCAAGCTACTGTGAACAAGGAAGGATTTTTTGTGAACCAAAAATCTCAACATACATGTAGTAACAAACCCTAGTAAATATCACCTTCAAGGGGCATCACAAATCACTAGAAATAAGAACAAAAAACTTATATGACTCTTTGTTTTTATCTCTATTTCTTGAAGTGGACTTGAGCTTCACATCTGCTACACCTAAGAATTACAAAATCTTTAAACACATCACACAGAGCATTATAAACCTTTTATTATTATTTATTCTCTATTGTGTACATTATTACTATTATTTTGAGTTTTATGTGTGTCTGTATCACAAACACATACTGTATACTAATCTATGTTGGAGGATATAAGATATCCCCACTCACTCATATTTCTTCACCATTTTTACCCACGTATAACTATGGAATATGTCCCTTTGTGACCTAGTTGTATTCTGTTTCCCACAAATAATTGTGGTAGAGGTCTAGTAAACATGAACAACCTTCTCTACTTTTGTGAACCCCGATCCAGGCTAGGTATCAAGTTTATTAATATAAAATTATTAGTGTTAGGTGATCACCAAGTGGAGAGGATTAGGTTTCTTCTTGTGGATGAACCTCTTGTTTTGATTCGTTGTGTTTTTAAATTTATTTTTATCTATTTTAACACATATTTCAAAAAACTAAATATTACTTTGATTGTTAATCATATTTAGTGTTTATAACTTCTTTTGTGTTAGTGAATTATTTTTCAAAGTTATATCAATCTTGAAAATTACTATAATTTAGAATTCATTAATCTTTTGAGACATTAATTGAACTTTCAAAACTCTTATAAATATACTACTTCGATTAACTTTATTTTTTAGATTTTAAATTAGGGGAAATTTTAAATAAGGTTTTTAACAGAAATTTTGATGTTAACTCAATCCACCCCTCTTGAGTTTCATACTCCTGCCAATATTTTGTATCAAAGGATGGGTTTTCAATCATCCATTTTCAATGTTTTTGATGATTTTTAATTATTTTTAATTGTGATTGTTGTTGTGTTTTAATGTTCTCTAAATTTATATTATTTTTAAAATTTTGTATCTTTATAAAAATTTTATTTATTATCTTTATGGATAATAGATTGGAAGGTTCTGCTACAAATATACCTCCATTTTTTAATGGAACTAATTTTTCTCAGTGGAAAAGTAAGATGAAAATTCATTTAGTAAGTATGGGTTTTGAAATATGGTCTTTAATTGTAGATTAATATAAGATTTCTACTATTGACAGAAATAAAATTGATGAACCAACTAAGGAAACTTATAATAATAACTACAAAGAAATGAATGACTTATATTGTGCCTTAAGAGATTAATAATTCAATAGAATTTCTGCATATAAAACATCCCATGAAATTTGTGATACTCTAGCTATTTCACATGAAGGAACCACTAATGTTAAGGAAATGTGACTCAACACATATACTATCAAATCTGATAACTTCAAAATGAATCCTGATGAACCTATATTTAACATGTATCTCAGGTTTAATGAAATTGTAAATACTATGATCTCTCTAAGAAATGAAGTTATAGCTAAGGAATAAATCATAAAAATTATCAGATGTCTACCAGAAAGATAGAGAGAAACTTCAGTGTAAATAAGGGAATCATGTGGCATCAACAATTTTCCAATAAAGGAGTTGAGAGGTAAGCTGGTGATGTTTTAGGATGAATTTAAGGTCAAAAAAGAAGAGGATGATGAAACAATGGGATATTCAGTGGATTTCATGACAACTACTTTTAAACACAAAGAAAATGATAAGACACAGACTCATTTTGAAAGTTCAACCAATAAAGAATCATCATCTAATAGTGATGAGGAAGTGGATCAACTAGCCAGAAGGTTTAAAAAAATTTATAGAAAGAAGATGTTCTTTAGGAAGCCAAGATACATTTTAATGTTTGACTACAAGGGAAATTGGAAAAAGTACTAGAAGATAAGTGATAGATCTAATGAGATATTCTGTTATAAATTTAAGAGAAGAGTACATGTAAAGGATGAATACCTTAAGTTAAATTATAAGAAGAAGTATTAAGACAAAGATAAAAGGTGTAAGAAGGCAATAAAGGCCACCTGGAGTTTGTATAAGGATAGATTTAGTGATTAAAAGTCTTCACATGATGAGAATGGTGATAAATATAACACGTGATTCAAAAAAAAACTTTTGAGGTAACCCTTGAATCTCTTGTAAAAAATTCCTACTATTCTAAAGATGAATATGATTCTTAAAAAATGAACAATGAGGAAACGTTTGAGTACAATAAAATTATTGAAGACACAGTCAATGAATTAAAGGATCAATATAATGTTTTGAAGAAACAACATGCTCTCACCTCTATTGTTAAATTTTAGCTTACTATAAAGAAAGATAAAAACGCTCAATTTATTGAAGAAAATAATGTGCTTAAATTATCAAATGATCATTTGAAAAAGGACTTATAAAATCTCACCAATGGAAAGAACACTCTCATTAAAATTATTGGTAAACAGGTTGCACCAAAATATTCTACTGGTATAGGTTATCAACTATGATAAAGAAAATTTGTTAAAAATAATTTTGTATCAAAATCTAGAAAATTAGGGTTTGTACCTAGATTCGAAAAATCTGCTGCAAGTTCCAGCAGTGGATAATCATTTACTGCTTCTAGTTTTTCCAAACCAAATAAATTTTATTTTTCCAATACTCTACAAAATGTTTATAGGAAACCCATGAATCAAGTATGGGTTACCAAATAATTAATTACTAATATTACAGTACCCAAGAAAGTTTGGGTACCAAAATCTTTTCTTGTTTGAATTGTCTTTGTAGGAATCATGCTTAAAGAGCTCTTGTAAAAGATTATGGTATTGGATAGTGGATGTTAAAGACACATGACATGGGACTAATGAAGCTTCAAAAATCCAATAATTATTTATGGTGGGCATGTAACTTTTGGTTACAATGATAAAGGAAAAATAATTTGCATTAGCCAAATCAGTAACACTAATTCAATTTTAATTTCCAAAGTACTTTTTTTATGGATTAAAGTAAAATATACATTGTATCTCTCAGTTATGTTATGATGGTTTCAATGTTAAATTATAAAATGATGCATGTAGTGTGTTTAATTCAAAAAATGAGTTAGTATTTAATGCTTTTAGATATGAGAATTTTTATGCTGTAAACTTTGGTTCTTATGTTTCTCAAAATATTTCTTGCTTATGTGTCTTTTATAAAGAATCCTGGATTTTTCATAGGATATTAGGCCATCGTAACACTCGCTCACTTAGAAATAATACAAGTAAAGGGTTAGTTAAGGATATACCCAGACTAAAATTTCTAAAAAATAATGTTTGAAATCCTTGTCAAAAAGAAAAAACAGCAAAAAATATCGTTCAAACCAAAAAAATAAGTTTCAACATCTCAACCAATTGATTTGGTTCACATGGATTTTTTTGGACCATCTAGAGTTTCAAGTCTTAATGTGAAACACTATGTATATGTTCTTGAAGATGACTTATCTATGTATACTTAAACCTTATTTTTATCTCATAAGAGTGAGGATTGTTCTTACTTTACCAAGTATTCTAGATCTGTAGAGGACCTAAGTGGTCTATGAAATTAAATCCTTTAGAAGTGACCATGGATATGAGTTTGAAAACAAAGAGTTTGAATATTTTTTCACAAAAAATGGATATATCCATAAATTCTATTCTCTTAGGACACCCCAACAGAATGAAGTTAAAAAATAAGGAATAGAACCTTACAAGAAATACCCCAGACAATTATTAATGAGTATGATTTACTTATTAATTTTTAGGCTTAAGATAACAATACAAGTTGTTATATAATTAATGGAGTCTTAATCAGACTGATTCTTAATAAAACTCTCTATGAGCTATGGGATAATAGGAAAACCAATGTTAGCTAGTTTCAAGGTTTATATTCTCAATACCAAGGAAAATATTGACAACCTTTCTTCCAAAAGTGATGAATGAATTTTCCTAGGTTACTCCAACTCGAGTAAAACCTATTGATTTTTTAATAAAATAACCAAATGTGTGGAATAATCCATAGATGTTAAATTTGATGAAATATATCCACATGAACATAAAAACCGTCTTAAAAATATTGAGTATGATCTTCCCAATATGGAAATAAATGCTAGACCCCATGATTCTATTGTTAAGAAATCTTCTAAATCCTCTAATTATAGAAAATCTACAGACTCTAATAATAGTGAACCTAAACCTACATATGAACCTGAAATAAATATTCCTTCCTTTTCTTGATCTGTTAGAACCCTTAAGAACCATCACTTAGATGCTGTAGTTAGAGACATAGATAAAGGGGCATAAACTAGTGCTTATTTTAGGAACCAGGTTGAACATCAAGACTTCTTATCACAATGTTAACCTAAAAAAATTAATTTTGTAATAAATAATGAACTTTGGGTTATGGCTATACAAGAAGATTTAAATCAGTTTGAAATAAATAAATTTTGGAAACTAATGGATGGGCCTAAATACACATTGAGCATAGGATCTAAATGGGTCTTTAAAAACAAAGTAGATGAAGTAGGAACCATAGTGGGAAATAAGGCCAGACTTGTTGCACAAGGATATAGTCAAGAGGAAGGAAATTACTATGAGGAAACCTTTTAACCAGTTTCTAGACTTGAATCCATTATAATCCTGCTAGCATATACAGCTCATCTCAATTTCAAGCTATATCTAATGGATTTTAAAAGTGAATTCTTAAATGAGTATATAATTGAGGATGTTTTTGTTGAACAACCACTGATTTTACAAACCATCATTTTCCAAATCATGTTTTTAAGCTAAAAAAGGCTTTATATGGGTTAAAATAGGCTCCAAGAGATTTGTATAACAGTATGAGTACTTTTTTTTATTTCTAATGGTTTTATAGAAGGTATAGATAATCCTAATCTCTTTATAAAAAGGATTTCTAAATATTTTTTAGTAGTTCAAATCTATGTTGATGAAATTATTTTTAGCTCTTCAAAGAATTCATTATGTATTGAATTTTTAAAAATGATACAAATTGAATTTGAAATGAGTTTAATGGAAGAAATCAAATTCTTTCTTGGATTTCAAATCTTTTAAAATAAATGAGGTATTATTTTAAATCAACATAAATATACTAAAGATCATTTAAAAAGGTTTGGATTTGATAGTATAAAAAGTAGTGATACTCCAATGAATAGCATGTGTAAGTATGACCTTGATGTAAATGGAAAACCTTTTGATCAAACCAATTAAAGAGGGATGATTGGAAGTCTACTTTACTTTACTTCTAGCCGAACTGATATTATGTTTAGTGTATTTATGTGTGCCCATTTTCAATCAAGCCCTAAATAATCTCATTTAAATGTTGTTAAAAGAAATTTCAAATACCTCAAGTATACTACTAACTTAGGATTGTTATACCCTAGAAGAAAAGCATTTGATTTAGTTAGTTATTCAGATGCTTATTTTTGTGGCTGTAAGTTAGATAGAAAAAAGATCCTTTGGAACATGTCACTTTTTAGGAAAGTCTCTAGTATCATGGTGTAGTAAAAAGAAAAATTTTGTAGCATTATCTACTATTGAGGTTTAATAAATATCTACTGGTAGTTATTGTGCTCAGATTTTTTGGATGAAACACACTTTTCTAGATAATGGACATCAGTTTAGACATGTCCCTATAAACTTTTACAATACAAGTGCTATTAAAATATCAAAGAATCCTATTTCTCACTCTAGAACAAAACATACTGATATAATACCACAATTTTTGAAAGATCATAATAAAAAAGGTGATATTAATCTTGAATTTATTGGTACAGAACATCTTCTTGAGGATATATTTACTAAGCCATTAAACTCTGAAATGCTGAGATACTTCAGACATGAATCAGGGACGATTAGTTGTTGAGGACCTACTATTAGTAACACTCTATTAAAACTTATCATGTATGACTCATTAATAGGATGCTGACACCAACAATGTATCGATAATAATGTCATGTCATTATCAATCGTGTCATGCTGTGTCACGCCAACACCGACAGTGTCATGCAATGTCATGCTGACACCGACCATGTTATGATATGTCATGACGACACTGACAGTGTCATGGTATTTCATTCCGACACTGATAGGGTCATGTTGAAAGTGTCATTCTGATAGTGTCTTACTGACACCGACGATGTCTCACCGATGGCCACTCACCAATAGAACTCACTGACTATTTTTATTTCTTTTTCAAAGTGATTCTATTTTTCTATTTTCTTCTATTTTATTCGGATTACTTGATTTAAATATTATAAAACCATAAATGATAAAAACAGAGTTGTTCCTACTTACTTCTTACTCTTGGTCTTCCACTCTCACACTATTACCATTAATCTCTTTCTACCTTCGACCATTTCATCTTCCTATGTTCAACTAAACCCTCAATATGGTTAGAGTAAAACATTTCTCAGAAGGATATGGAGATGAGTCACAACCCACAAAGTGAAAAAAAAGATAATCAAGCAAGTCTAAGTCTATTCATCTAGGAATTGAAACCAATGTGGTAATGCCTAAAAGATAATTGCACTCAGAATGGTTTTTAATAAGTAAGTATCTCTTGTTAAATGTGATGTAGACCCAAAGATTTTTGGAATGGTTTGAAATTAATGAAGTTGCTTATTACCCTCAACTGGTTCATGAATTTTATCTTCATGTTGAGTTTATTCTGGAAGGCAGTTAGATGTACTAGATTAAATATATGGTGAATGAAAGAAGAGTATATTTTTCTTCAAGGCATTGGGAAGAATGTCTGAAAGTACCTCATGAAGGAATTTATGATGACTATCAGGGGAGTACTCCTCCCACAAGTGATTTCTTTTTCTATGAGACATATTTGGGTGAGCTTACTGGTAATATAGAGCATAAAAGACGAATTTCTACTAATTTAGGTGGTGAAAGAAGGTTGTTATTCATGTTCATCCAACACCAGTTGTGTCCCAAGAAAGGGGACTTTGCTTCACTAAAGTGTAAAGATTAATATTTTCTATACTTTTTTGAAGAAATGACAAAAGTTAAATCTTTTTAGGTATTTTATAGTCTATATAAGTGAAATGATAAAGCCTTATTGCAAGAAAAATTCTCTATTTTACTCTAGAATGATATCTTCCATGCTAAAATCCAAAGGATGTGTAAGTTAAGATATGAAGAAATCATCTATGTTTTTAGTGGTATCTACCTAAGTAATGATATTTTCAAGAGAATGAGGATAAATTAGAATCCATGGAAGAGGGAGTGGGTTGGAGATGATAATAAATTATATGATAATTTCAACCCAGTTGACCATCCATATAGACCAAGAGATGTAGTTGATCCTGGTCTTCCACCATATGCTAATGTAATCTATTCTGATGAAGAGAAATCATATGAAACTAGTAGAGAAGCTGAGTCTCCAATAGATGATAGGAGTGACCCTGATATTGGTGAAATTTCTAAGGGGATGAATTTTTGACCCGCTACTCCACCATTATCTCTAAATTCCATGGAACCTATTCTGGATCAGGATGATAATGATGATGAGATTGAGTAATCAGGTAGTGTGGAGTAAAAAAATCTAATCTAATGGTTAATATGAATAAAACGAATAAGAAAAAAAATAGTGTGGAAGAGGAAAGTTGAATTGAAGTTAAAGGAAGTGGTATTGAGGAAAAGGATGAAAAATCTGGTGATTAAAGTGGAAATGATGGAGGAAATAAATCTGAGTAGGAAAGTGGTGGAAGTGATAGTAGTTAGGATCATCCATGTGATGATCAAGGTGATAATGCAGAACTTGATGGTACTGTGGCTCATGAACAGATTGTAAAACCTCTGGAAGCTGGTGCTGAAGAAGCTCAAGTATTCAAAGTTCACAGTGAAGTAGAAGAACATGTTTCCCATGTACCAATACTAGTTTATTCTATAAGGAGAGATCGAATTGAGGGGTATCCTTAAGAAAAGAATGTGAGTGTTGATAAACTCACTCCTTTTGATGCTAGTGTGGTATCTGAATGGAAAAATCATATTGGTTATATTGCTCTTGATTTGGATTACTCTGATTCAGATGGAAAGGATGGTGTTGCTATTCTAAGAAGACATGTAATTGAGGAACCTATTATTTCGGAGACACCTCTATTAGTTTCATCTTCTTCAACTCCTACACCTCTAGTGACTTCAGTACCTAGTGACTATGTCACCAAATTTGATTTTTAGATCTTTAAGGTAGATATGATCTCTCTTATTAGAGCTTCATCTCAACATCAAAATGTTCTTCTCCTACTCTAAGTGAAAGAGATATTTCTGCTTTGACAGAATGAGTGATTTATCAATTGGAACCTAGGTTGATCTTAGTTGTTGAAACTATAGTAAAGGATAACCAGAGCATAATGAATGAATTGACTGATATGGTTTCTACCATGAACGGATTGACTATTGATTACAGAACATCCTTGGATAATGTGCTGAAGAATTTTGGGGATGTAGTTTCTAGATATGCTGCTGCTCAACCCCAGACCTTTGATATTTAGATGAATCAGTTGTGACATGAAATAAGAGATATAGTACAAGGTGAATCTAGCCCTGCAGCTCCAAATTCACACCCTCTAGATATTGATATGGTTAGTAATTTGATCAGAGAAGATTTCCAAACAAAGATTAGTGGCATTGACCAATAGAGTCTCTCCAAGATTAGGCAAAACTGTGATAATATCTATGACATGGTAATATTATAATAAAAAGGTGTTACAAATTCACAAGAAGAAATAACCAATAAAGTAGATTTTTATTTCAAGATAATTTACACCAAGCATCAACTCACCAGCCACTTCAAGTACTTAGTTGAGAATCCGAGACATCCACTAGTGACACATGCTTTTAGAGATCAGGTAAAGCTACTTAACAAGTTTATGACTATTATTGGTAAGTTTTTGGAAACAAGTAATATTTCACCAAGGCTATGGAATATTTTGGGTAGATTATCATGGATTTCATCAACCTTCTCAAGCCTTATCTACATATCCAGAGTACGGTTGTTGTTGTACCACCTACCTCACATCTTAGACCAGCTCTCCAATATGCAACTTCTACTACTATCTCCTTTCTTTCTTAGAAACTATATTATGCTCATGCATTCGAGAAGATCCATCCTATTATTTTTAAGGATCTTACAATCCCTCCTACCTCCTTTTTCCCAAGCTTGGACCCTTCGGTGTTTTCTAGAGTTCCTCTTCCTCCTCTCAGAATTCACACTAAACCTCCAGCCACTACTTCTATATATACTACCCATACTCATGTAGCTTCGGATAATGAAAATTCAAGGATGAACCCCTATTTAAAGAAGAAGTAGCATAGATCAATTTTTTTGATAGGGTTACATTCTTGTACTTTTATTATGTTTTTATCCAATGTAATTTCAAATAGATATGAAATTCATTCTGTCTTTATTTCTTTCTTTGTGCTATGATTATTTATCTTCTTCTTTAGTCTTTATTACTTGCTGTAACTTACTCTTTTTGATAATCCCAAAAGAGGGAGAAGGTATTATGCATTTATTTTAACTTTGAATAATATGGAAAAGAACAACTATCATGGGGAGATAGTAAGAAGAATGACGAATTTGATAATTATGAATCAACTAATTATGCTTTATAATTCCATGATTTATCATCATCAAAAAGTGGAATATTGTTGTCCCTATCTAGTTTAAATTCTCACAAATCATGTCCAATCGTGTTTAATCATGTATTATGTTTTAAGCTAAAATATTTATAATTATGATTGTATATAATCAACCATAAGTTTAGCATATTTCTATTAATGTTTATAATATAATACTAGAAAATAGACAAAAAATGGCCAAGTATGAGTCACTGATATCATTAAATACCAATAGAAGTAAGATCTACCGACAGAACAACTCACCGAAATAAGTAAGAGCTACAGACAGAATGACTCACCAATAGAAGTAATAGCTACTGAAAGAAGTAAGAGATACCAATAGAACAACTCACTGACAAAATTATGAGTTACCGACACATCAAGATTCTAACAGGTTGAGTCACTGATACATGTTTGAGTCACTGATAGAAGGACTTACCGACAGAAGGATCTACTGATAATCCTACCTCCTGACAGCAGGAACTACCGATAGGACTTACCGAGAGACCTACCTATTGATGAAAGGAATTACCGATAGAATGATCTACTGGTTAACAATTAGAAAAATTTCCTTAATATTAAATACAAAATTAATTATAATGGTCATATTTATGAGACATAATACTATCGATTATATTAATGACCTTGTCTGTATTTTGTAGACATTGTTAGAGACCAGTACAAGGTATGAGAAAACCCTCATATTGAGGATCATGACTATTTTTGACCTATATAGTATATAAATAAATCAACTAATAAAAAATAAATAGAATTATATAGAGAGAATCCTGATGTATAAAAAGTTTCTTAACTAAGAAGCAAACTTGATCAAGATACTATAAACCGGGAAGGATTTTCTATGAACCAAAAATTTCAACATACTTTCCAAAACAAACCCTAGTGAATATTACATTAGAGGAGCATCACAAGTCACTGGAAACCAGAACAAAAAAATTCCAAGACTCTCTGTTTTGGTGTCTATTTTCAAAAGTGGACTCGATCTTCACATATTTTACACCTAATAAGTTTAGAAGCCTCAAGCGCATCACACATAGAATTCTAAGACTTTTCTTATTATTTAGGCTATGCTGTGTACATTCTTACTATTATTTTGAGAAGTATGTGTGTCTATATAACAAAAAACATACTGTCCCCTAAGCTAATCTGGATGGTACACGATATCCTCACTCACTCATCTTTCTACACCATTTGTCACCCACATATAACAATGGAAGAGTTCCACATGTGACCTGGAAGAAATTTGTTTCCCACGAATAACTGTGGTAGAGGTCTAGTTTATCTGGACATCCTTGTGTGCTATTGTGAACCCCGATCTAGGGTATGGATCAAGTTTATTAATATAAACTTATTGGTGGTAGGTGATCACCACGTGGAGAGGATTAAGTCTTTTCTTAAGACCAAACCTCTTGTTTTTATCCACCGTGTTTTTCAAATTTAGTTTTCTCTATTTTCACAAATATTTTAGAAAAATAAATATTACTTTGATAGTTTATCTTAGATGGTGTTTATAACTAATTTTGAGTTAGTAAATTACTCTAAAAAGTTATATCAATCTTTCAAATTTCTATAACTGATAATTAATTAATCTTTTGATAAATTAATTGAATATTCATGTAAATACCCAACCCTAATTTCATAGAGTCGGTACCTTATTACATTACATTGGCATGATTACAAGAAATTCATACGCTGAAGGAATGAATAGTTTAGTAGATTTGGAAACAATATATATATATATATATATATATATATATAATTTCAACATTACATCATGAATGGAAATACAATACAAATTAATTCTATTAGAAACATCTACACCTCCTAGATTATGCTTGCAAGTCATTCATAATTTACTTCTTCATATCCTGGGAAAATGAAACATAAGAACGGTATGATATAAAAGTATCAGTAAGAGTAAACAATATAGTGGAAGATATCATAAACCTTAGGCATGGTGAATAATTTAAAACACATGCCTTTAAAAAATGAACATAATATGGCAGGAATATGAGCTGAGTAAATATAGCCATAATAAATCATAATCGTGGGTATACCCTCATGAACTTTGAATTTATAGCTTCATAATGAGGGAAATGAATATTTTAATCATTCTGAAACATACCATCAAGGCCTCTTCCAAGACATCTAAAAATTATTAAGGCCTCGGCCACAACCATATCTCAAAATGGGCAAGGCCTCAGCCAAGTCCACATTTATTTGTCTCATGAGATCTACCAATGAATAGAGAGGATATAGAAGGCCCAAACCATAAAATAATAAGTCCATTTCATTCCTCATATGATTAGGGATTAACATAGAAAACATATATAATCATATTGAAACTAATATATGAAATGCAAATAACTTTCCCCAATCATTAATCTTAAGCACTAACCATTCAGAGTAAATTGGTGAACAGTTTTAGGACCACACATCCTCAATAAAAATAGTCATAAAACATCCAATTAAATATGGTAGATGATATAATAAAATACTAATACCAATAATACATAATAATTAATAAGAGTGTTGAAATAGATGAAAATACTCTTATAAAATCATTGAGTAATTATTGAGATGAATACTCTTTTATTTTGAAAAGAAGAGTTCTTTTGGAAAGGAATTTGTAAAAAACTAGAAGTGAATAAAGATAGTATTTTCATAATAAAATGGTTGATTTTATAAATATAATGTTTGGTAAAAATAGATTATATAGTTCCCTTGAAAATAGGTAAGAATTTGAGAAATTCCCTTGAATCGAGCTTGTATTTTGGGAAGAATTTTTGAAGGATCCATTTAGAACATATATCTTCTCTTAAAAGAAAGTAGGATTCTGGTTGGTAAAAATATATATAACATTATCGAAAAAATATATGCAGATTAATTATGAATAAATAATAACTTAGTTGCGGTAAGAATAAAATAAGAGTAACCTGAATGAAAATGGAGGTTCGGGAAGAAAACCCCTTACCTTAAGTATGAATGTGTTACGCTCTTGAACTTAAGGTCATGGAATATGAAATTAGAATTATTAATAACTTAATTCAGAACCTATTAGACTTGTATTTATTTTATAATAATTTTATTTAGTTCATTTATGTTCTTATTAATGAGTTATAATATTGAATTTCATCATTCCAGAGTGTTTGTTTCCTTGGTTTTCATGATTGGTTCACATGTTTTTAAGTAATGGAGTTCATATGGAAGAGATGCAAATTTATAGAATTGAATTTACATATTATTTATAAACATACAAAGGTTTTAATGGTCATTTATGTCATTTTTTACATGTAATTAGAATGAAACATTATATTAAATATTAATGAAAATCACTTAGATTATTTTAGCGGTATTTTGATTATTTGGAACTAGTTTGGTCATATGATTTAATATTATGTACATATACTGGTTCCTGAATATTAAATAGGTTATAATAAATATATTATATCTTTTTTCAACCATAATAATGGTTTCATGACCAGTATTTAATGGGAAATTGAAGAAAGAAACTTCATCATCCACGAAGGTTGTAAATTGGCACCTCACAGACGATGATTTCGTTTATAAAATAAAAGAGAGAGAGAGAGAGTAAGAATATTGATGATGGTTATTCCATTAACATGATATGATTACAGTATATAGATGATATTAGATTTATCATGGTCATTCGGACATATAAGGTGAGGATAAGATAACAAAAGAAGATAAATTGAAATGAAACTAAATGAAAAAGAAAGGTGCTTTTCCTCTTGAAATAACCTTCTTGAAAACCTCCTTAAGGGAATGGATTTTGGTCTTTTGGAAAGACTAAGAGCTCTTGGACGTGGGGAGTGACTAGAGAAGGGTATTTGGGATGAACTTTGAGTACCTTAAAGGCTTATAGGAGTGAAGAGAAGAGGGAGTGAGGGGGGGGGGGGGGGGTTATAATGGAGGAGAGGAGTGAATGTTGAATATTTTATTCATTATTTTATTAATTCCCTCAAGACAACAAATAGTGTTGATTAAAGTGACCCATAATTTTAATAATTTCATGTGTGTTCTAATATATATGTCTTATATCAAACTTAAATTACTTATGGCCCAATAAATCATGTACTTAGCATTTATCGTAAATTATCGTATTTTACTATTCACCCAAAATTCAAGTATTTTAGAAAAATCCCAAAATTTCACCCCAACCATTTTTAGACGCGTAGAATTAAAAAATGAAATCCATTTTTGTAAGATAATTTTCTAAATATTTTTAATTTATTTTTTTTAAATAAAATCATAATTTATTCCAAAAGACAACTTTAAAACCATAACTCATTTTATAACACCTTGAGAAATTAATCAAGGTCCCATAAAATTATCTTATAACCATAAGAAAATAAAGTAATAATTTATGATTAGATTTTATCAAAATAAATTTCTATTTTAAATTATTAAATTAATCATAAAATTGTAATTAAAATATTTTTGACATACAAAAATACTGATACTTATACTATGATCGTGTTTCCACTTTTATGATATCTAAATTGTATTTATACACTCATGGGTGAAGTTTCTATTTTTTTTTTCTGATTTACTATTCACTACTATTCATAACGATACGTTACTATTCATAAGGGTATGTTACTATTCACTGAAAATTATGTTTGTCTTATTAGACTCTAAATATCTTAGTAAACATAACTGTGTATGTCAGTTTTTCAAAATTTAAATCACAATGGTGGAAAATTATGTTTATTGGCTAGGTTATAAAAAAGTGGTGTTTTGTAGAGACCAAGTGTTTCATGCATTAAATATTAAATTTTTGTTATGAAACTTGGGGTGATACATTATCCCCTCCTTACAAAAATATTTTCCTCGAAATTTCAAAAATGTTACCTCACAGAAATATTTGGGTAGTTCTTCATCATAAGCTTCTCAGGCTCCCATGTTGCCTCTTCAATTTTATGATTTTTCAAAAGTATCTTTACCAGTCGAGTCGACTGATTCATCAATACTTTTTTAGTGTCTAGAATTTAGATAGGCTCTTCACAGTAAGATAGGTCAGGTTCCAATTCTATACCTTTAGAAGTGAGGACATGCGTTGGGTCTGGCTTGTACTTTCTTAGTAATGAGACATGGAACACATTGTATACTTTATACAGGCAAGGTGGCATAGCCAAATGATATGAAACAGGTCCAATTATATCCATAATTTCAAAAGGCCCTATGTACCTAGGGTTTAGTTTCCCTTTCTTCCCAAACCATATAACACCCTTCCATAGAGATACTTTCAAGAAAATGTGATCTCCCACTTTAAATTCCAAATCCTTACTTTGATTATCGTCATAGATCTTTTTTATGATTTTCCCGAATGGGCCGAAGGCCTTCATATTTATTGATTTTTGATAACCCCCTTTCAAGGGATGAGGGGGAACCCTTACAAGGTCTGTAGGCTCAGAGATTATATGGCCCGTAGGCTTAGGAGATTACATGACCCGCAGGTCTTAGAGAATTCAACCAGAATATCTACAAGGAACTGCCCCTCCCCAACATCTACATCATGATAGCATCTATTCACCTTCACATGGCTGTCTGGCTAGGCTTCCCATGAAAGAACAGGCTGGTCCCGATGGAATATCCATACCTTCTCATTCTAAAAAATCCATTTGGTTCTACTCTAGTGAGTGCACCTCCTCTGAATCCTCTTCTGGGGCTGCTCCTTTTTTGTAGTGTGCCTGGGGAAACTGCATGTGGTCCGAAGGCCTTAAGGTAGCCCAAAGGCCTTAAAGGTGGCCTGAAATCCCTACTGACTCGAAGGCCTGGGTGGCCCGAAAGCCTTAAGGACTCTAACCCCAAACCGGTGGCCCAAGGTGAATAGTTCTAGCTGCTACAATATCCAAATATTTCTGAAGACTTTTCCAGAATTTTGATGTAAATCATGGGTCATGATTAGTCACAATTAAGAGAGTTTCTCCATGAAGTCTCACAACTTCATTGATGTAGAGTATTTCTAGGTTTTCAAGTGGAAAATTCTCCCTTATAGCAAGGAAATGTGCATATTTTGTAATTCGATCCAAAACTACCCATATTGAATCATTCTTTCTTGGAGTTTTTGGTAATACAGTGAAACAATCCATGGTGATGTCATCCCATTTCCATGTAGTAATAGGTAGAGGTTTCATGACTCTTCTATGATGTTTTCATTTGGCTTTCACTTGTTGAAAAACTAAACATATTGATACATATTCCGAAATTTCCCTCTTCATGTTATCCCACCAGAAATGTTCCTTCAAATCTTTATACATCTTAGTGCTACCGGGATGTATAGAGGAATTAAAACTATAGGAATCATCCAATAACTCCCTTTTTAGCTCAGGTATAGCTGGAACACAAATCCTTTTCCCAAATTTTAGAATTCCATCTTAACATATGAAGTCATCCAACTTACCCTATTTCATAGAATTAATTTTCATTTATAGGTTCTCATCATCAAGATAAGAGATTTTAATCCTTTATAATAAATATGGTTGGGAAACAAAATGAAAAAGTAGCGATGTTTCTCCTTTGATAATTCCTATATCCATCCTCACTAGATCAATGTACAAAGTATCCTTGTCAATCCACATTTTATTGAGAACTCCATGATACTTTTTGATCAAAGCATAAGCTAACTTATTTCTCTTTCTTAGGTGGTATTTTATGGTAAAATCATAATACTTGAATAGTTCGAGACATCGCCTTTTCCTCACATTGAGTTCTTTCTATGAGAAGATATATTTCAGACTATTGTGATCTGTATATATCTCACACATTTCATCATAGAGATAATGTATCCATATTTTTAGAAAAAATATCATAGAAGATGACTCAAGATCATGAGTATGGTAGTTTTTTTCATGAATTTTTAACTGCCTTGATGCATAGGCAATAATTTTATCATTCTGAATAAGGACACAACCAAGTCCTTTCTTTGATGCATCACTATATATCACAAACCCATCATTCCCTGATGGTAGGGTTAGGATCTGAGCATTCACTAATATCCTCTTCAATTCTTCAAAACAGTCTTAACCTTCTTTTTTCCATATGAACTTAACCCCTTTACGTGTAATCTTGTTCATTGGGTTGGCTAAATGGGTGAAATTTTGAACAAAACACTGATAATAATCTTCTAAACCAATAAAACTACATACCTCAGTTATGTTCATTTGAGTAGAGAATTCTTGCACACCCTTTGTCTTCACAGGATCAGAAAATATTCCATCCTTAGGGACAATGTGGACAAGAAAGGAAACTAATTGAGGCCAAAATTCACACTTCCTAAACATCCCATATAATTCATTCCTTATAAGAGTCTTCAGAATAGTGCACAAGTGATTTTCCTGATACTCATAGATTTTGAAGTATACCAAGATATCATCAATAAATACCACCACAAAGTCATCAAGATATTCCTTGAAAACTCTATTCATTAGATCAATGGAAAAATAGGGTGCATTAGTCAGTCCAAAATTCATTACTGTAAACTCGTAATGCCCATACTTGGTTCCAAATGCTGTCTTTGGAATATCTTCCTTCCTCACACACAAATGATGATATCCAGATCTAAGGTAAATCTTTGAAAAACATTAGGATCCATGAAGTTGATCAAATAAATCATTTATTCTAGGAAGGGAATAATTGTTATTTATTTTTATAGCATTGATATCCCTGTATTCCATACACAACCTCATAGATCCATCTTTCTTCTTAACAAAAAGAACAAGGGCTCCCCATGGAGAAACACTAGGGAGAATAAATCCTTTATTACTCAATTAATCTAGTTGTTTATTCAGTTCCAATAACTCCACAGTGGTCATTCCATAAGGGGTCTCTGATATGGTCCTTGAATCAGGAATTAATTCATTGGAAAACTCAATTTCCCTCTCTGGAGGATGTCTAGGTAAATCCTATGGAAATACATCAACATATTTTTTCATAATAGGTACTTCATGTATTTGAAAATTCTTTTCCCCACCTATAGTTATTGCATTCCCTTCCTCCCCAATAATTGAATTTAGTATATCTACTGGGGGTGTATCCAGAAGAGAATCAGATGAGAGGTTTCTTCTCTAAAGATAAGTAATTCCACATCATCCTCTAAAAAAATAACCTCATTATTCTTGCAAAAAATTTTCACATCATGTTTTGAAGGCCAATCCATACTGAGGATTATATCAAAGTCAATCATGGGTATGAAAATAAAATTAGCAGATAAAGAACATTTATATGCCAAAATGGGGACTTCTTGACACAACTTTGTTGCAATGATACTTCCCTTCAGAGTTTGGAATGAAAACTCCCTTATTAAATCAAATTGGAAATATCTAATTTTCTTTGAAAAATAAGAATATATGGAATAATGCGATGATCTAGAACCAAATAAATCATTGGATAAGTTTTAATAAATGATTAAAGCACCTGCCACCACATCATTAAGAAATTGAATATCAGTAGTTGTGATCGCATAAGCTTGTCCCTACTCCCTTGTCCTTTTCTGTGGAATGTTCCCTTGATGCTTTGGATGATCATTATAATAGTGTACCATATCCCTAAAATTATACCATTGAATATTAATAGCTTCTTTGGTCCCCTTGAAATCACTATAAATATGGCCTTTCTATGCACATTTAGAGCATACTCCTTTTCCTTTTAAGTACCAAGGTGTTTCTTTCCTCAATTATCACAGGGTGGAAATTAAACTCTTCCTTTCTTCCCCATTTCCTTTTTTCATTTTCTAGAGTTTTCAGCAACCCTCTTATTCTCTTTCTTTCCTTTAAAATCATAAGACTTAGATAATTCCTTTTCTACCTTGATATCACATGAAACTATATCTTCATATGATGAGAAACTTTGAGAGACCAGTTCCCATCAGAGGAACAAATTTAGGCCATCAAAGAATTGATCAATCTCGATCCTTGGATTTTTTATGTAGTCTAAATCATGTTT
Source organism: Viscum album (assembly GCA_963277665.1). Lineage (NCBI taxonomy): Eukaryota > Viridiplantae > Streptophyta > Magnoliopsida > Santalales > Viscaceae > Viscum > Viscum album. The sequence goes on from OY728125.1 coordinate 21,201,976, forward strand.
TTATAACCTTATGAAGTTAGCTTCATACTTTTCAACATTCTCAAATTCCCTTTTCCTCAAATTTTGAAACTACCAATCCATATATGCTCGTTGTTCACGAGGAAAGTATTTCTCTAGTAATATTTCCTCAAATTCCCTATATTCAATCTCTTCTATGTCTTCATCCTATGTGTTTTGGATTAACAACCATGACTGATCCTCATCTCTTGATATATGATAAACTACCATAATTAAATTTTCACCTTTGTTACATCTGAAAGAGAGAAATATCTTCTCTAGGGAACTTATCTACTGCTCAGCTACAAATGGGTTTTTAGCCCCATTGAATGATAGATGATATTATCACATAAATCAATCATACAAATCTACTCCACATGGTGGATTCATATGCTCTATACAGGTAAGGTTATTATTTATAACCTGAGTAATTTTTTCTAGTTGAGTTATAAGTTGCTCCGCACCAGTTGCAGCTCCATAACCAACATCATTATCTTGCATTGGAGGGAAATCCCTACATGGGATACACATGTTCATGTGGTTTCTATTTCTTCCACTTTGAGCCATTTCTATATATTTTCATACACTAGATTAGGTTATGAATCATAATGTATAATCTTCACTTATAAAAATACATATCTAAAATTGAAATCCTATGCATAACTAATCCCATGATCACAAACATGGTTTCTTTGAGAAAATATTTAAATTTAAATCCTTCATAATGGATTGTAAATAAATTTTGAATTATACTAAGCATATCCCACTGGGAGTGTCAAACCAGATGCACAATAAGGGTTATTGTTGTGTACTAGGATACCCCAGGTTACGCCCGAAACTCCCTGTCAGAGATTTCAATCTTAGGTACATCTGTGCTTGAATCACACCCACTTGTAGTATCCATACATGGATGTATTTTCTAGAAATATCCACATAATCTATTCCTTACCAAAATACTAGGATGTTCTTGTATGTTTGTCCTCAAAGACTATCTTAGAGAGTTGTTCCCTAATCTATGTTTTCTAAATCTATTTTTCACTTTTTCTAATTAACTTCTTATGATACCAACTGTAAAGACCCGACCACAGTTTCCTAGAGCCAGTTCCTTATTACATTACATTAGAATGATTACAAGAAAGTCATATCCCAAAGGAAATAATAGTTTAGTAGATTTGGAAATAAGATACATATATAAGGTTAACATAATATCATAAAAAGAAATAAAACACTAATTAATTCCATTAGAAACATCCATGCCTCCTAGATTATGCCTTCAAGTTATTCAGAATTTACTTCTTCATATCTTGGGAAAATAAAATATAAGAAAGTGTTGATCTTAAATTATTAGTAAGAGTAAGCAAGATAGCATAAGATAACATAAACATTAGGCATGGTGAATAATTAGAAACATGTGCCTTAAAAAAAGTTAACATAATATGGAAGGAATATGAGCTGAGTAAATATTTCCGTAATAAAATATAATCAGGGTTATAAACTCATGAAATTTGAATTTCTAACTTCATAATGAGGGAAATGCATATGCCGCACATTCTGAAACATACCATCAAGGCCTTGACCAAGACATCTAAAAATGATTATGGCCTCAGCCAAAACCAGATCTCAAAATGGGAAAGGCCTCATCCAAGTCCATGTCTAGTTGTCTCATGAGACCTATCGATGCATTGGTAGGTCTCATGAGACAAATAGAGGTGGACCTGGAGGAGGCCTTTCCCATTTTGAGATGTGGTTTTGGCTGAGTCCTTAATCATTTTTAGACATCTTGGTCGAGGCCTTGATGGTATGTTTCAGAATGTCCAACATATGAATTTCCCTTATTATGAAGCTATAAATTCAATGTTCATGAGGTTATACCCATGATTATGTTTTATTATGGAAATATTTACTCATCTCATATTCCTAATATATTATGTTCACTTTTTTTAAAGGCATTTGTATTCAATTATTCACAAAGCCTAATGTTTATTTTATCTTCTACTGTATTTCTTACTCTTACTACGGATTTGAGATCACCCCTTTTTTATGTTTTATTTTCCCAGGATATGAATAATTAAATTATGAATGACTTGTAGGCATAATATAGGAGGAATGGATGTTTCCAATGTAATTAATTAGTGTTGTATTTTCTTTTATGATGTAAGTTTGAACTTATATATGTATCTTGTTTCAAAATCTACTAAACTAGTCATTCCTTCAAGATATGACTTTCTTAAAAATCATGCCAATGTAATGTAATAAGGCATAGGTTCCAAAAAACTGGGGTCAGGTCTTTACAATTCAAAACCCTTATAAATCTACTACTTCGATTAACTTGTCTGTTTAGATTTTAAATTATGGGAATTTTCAAATAAGGTTTTTAATAGAAACGTTAATTTTAACTCTATTCACCACCTCTTGAGTGTCCTACTCTAACCAACATATAAAAATATCTATTTATGCTCATATTTTTTATACAGTTTAGATACAAGAATCAATAGGGACTGTAATGAATGAAAACCTACTTTCAGTAGCTTTGAGGCAGTCAGAACAATATGGTTATGTTAAAGGAGTAGGTTTTGGAGTGTCTCCAAAAACAAATTTCAAGAAGATAAAACCTAAAGAAGATATATATAAGATGATTATAGGATTGTAGGAAAAAATAGATGCTTTGAAAGATATTATTACCTATTTTGGTTCAGAAGACCAATATATGAGGATGAATCAAAGTGAACTAGTGGAGGAACAATGATCCTCACATGAAAAACGAAATGACCCTGCTATATTTGAGGTCAGTCATTTCCCTCATCCACATACCTTTCCCATGGTATTCAATTATTAAATAATCTTTCTCCTAAATGTGAATCAAACAAATTTCGATAGCTTTATATTACCAAAGTTATGTAGGGTAAAGATGAATGTGATTTCTATCTGTCAATAGCCTCACACCACCTTGTTGCAAGGGGTACAATGTATAATATATCAGGAAACATGATTCACAATAAATAACTCCTGAAATATCACATGAGATTAGGGATTGAGTAAGCTCAAAAGAAGACTGCTGCGTTTCCTGTTCCACTTGATTATTTGGATGTTACAATGGTCAATGATTCTATTAGAACATTCATAGCATGGTTGTCTAATTTTATAAAGATACATGTGGTATGTATTTAACAAAAATTTTCATATAAAAAAAATATAAAAGTTGATGAAAAAAGGTTGGAAGTGAGGTATGTTATTACATATAGATAAAGATACAAGGAAACAGAAGGTTAGATTAAAGAAATCTAGTAAATAGAACTAGAAATCAATAGGAACTTCCATGATTAACTTCTCCCCAATAGTTCAATGGAAACATTTATTATCAATAAAAATTCATATAGAGACCAAATTTAAATATGGAGATATATATCAAATTATATATGAAGAAGAAATATTTGAAAATTTCATTACAGACACAGTTATTATCGAGAATATAAATGGGATTCTCTTGTTTGAATAGTTAGGAGTCTCCGTTTTTAATATATACATAAGGTACATTTTTATAATAATTCTTTTCAAAACATGATCTAATATGTTCATTAAAGTTATTAACTATTCATATTTTCCAAAGGATTTTATATTTTGATACTATATTAAGGGAAAACCATGTGAATCATGATTCAGATTCATTAATACTTGTATCATTTCTACACTAAAAACTTCATTAGAGAAGAAAGAAAATGATAAGAAAAAAGATGTGCTAAATGATGAATTTGAGAAACAATAACAGATGGCATACTCTTTTTGACTCCTACAATATAGGGGTGAAAAAAATAAAAATCTAATCACATCAAATATATTAATATTTTTTCATTAATTACTATTTTTTAGGAAGAACTATATGCTAATAAAAATCAATCTGGATACCCCAAATAATTATTTGTTGAATCGAATACATGGATATCCAAAAAATAGAACATAAATGAAGTTTATTGTGAGATTTTAATGCAGTGCAATCAATATTTTATAGATAAACGTCAAATTATATGTTTTAGAATGTGTTATAAGAAGAATTTTATTATTATAGGGAAATCACTAAATATAGGGTAAACCATGGGATGAAGACAGTGATTGAATATAATAAGCATGTGGATTACATTAAATGGAATAGAATTAAGGTATTTATAGAATAATTCAACTATCAAAACACATTTAAAAAAATTAATTATTTTTGTTAATGTTTCTGCAATTTCCAAAGAAATATAATAATAATGTTTGTGAATATTTTGTTTTCAAATTTATAACACTGACCATAAACAATGAAAGGAACAATATCCCCGAATAGATAATTTCCAAAGGTAATTACAATTTTATTTAAAATATTTCATAATATTATTTTCTTAAATATTTTCTTAGTACTACCAAGATTTCCAACATCCTCCATACTAAAAAGAAGAAGTAAATTTGTTTATAGATTAGTGGGAAATGTAAATGGTGTCGTAATTTTTACCGGCATCAAATTTAGGTGACTACTTACTATGTTTAAGATCTATTACCAGCTATGACCTAAGAAATATATTTGGGGTGTGAATAACTAGTATTATAATGTTTATATATTATTTTTGATATGTTTCTCTAGGATAATTATAATAGAGGTAACTAACTTGTCTACAAATGAATGAGAACAATATTTGGTGTTAGAATGTATATAGAAATCATGGAGATGCAACTTTATACTAATTATTTAGTTATTTTTCTCATCATTTTATCTATTTTTTTAGTTAATTTCCTTAACATTTTTATTTTATACTTATTTTGTTAAATTTACACATTAGTTCAAAACACACATCACATGCTCAAAATTGATTAAACATTCTCAGATTGTTTTCAAACATTAGGGAAATGATCCATAATTCATTAATCATGTGTAGTAATTTACCACACATCAATATGACATATGATGTGTTCGTATGACATGAAGTACTTGGATTCAATAAAAATGTGTCATTTTAGTTTAAAACATGCATCAAATAATCAAATCCAATAAAACAATCTTGGTTTTTAAAAAAAAATGAAAATGATCCACAATTCATTTTTCACAAGTAGGAATTGAACGCATATAAATTTGACACTTGATGTGGTCATTATGACTCAAAGTACATGTTTGTAATACAAATGTGTCATTTTTGTTTAAAACATACATTAAATAGTTAAAACTGAGAAAAAAGATCATATTGTTTTTAAACGTTAGAAAAACAATCCATAATTTATTTTTCATGTATAAGAAATGATAGAAAATCAATATGAGACACGATGTGCTCAATACTACCCTAAGTACTAGTTTTCAATAGAAATGTGCCATATTAGTTTAAAATGCGTGTCAAATTGCCAAAAAAAATGAGAAAATGATCTTGGATTGTTTTCCAAAATTATTATAATGACCAATAATTTATTTTTCATAGGTAGGAATAAACTTCCCATCAATATGATTCATGGTGTGACCGATATTACTCAAATTTTTTAGTTTGAGTTAAAAATTGATAGTTTAGTATAAAAGAGAAGTTCTATAATAACAACCAAGAAAACCCCTTTTGATTGTTTTTATACATTAGGAAAAATATCCCTACATCATTTGTGACATGTAGGAACCAACCATACCTCAATTTGATATAGTGTTCCCGATATGACTCAAATTGTGTGATTTCAATTTAAAATTGTAATTTTTTATTTTATTATTTCATATTTAAATTTAATTAATTTCTTTATATTTTTATTAACATAATAATTGTTTTATTATATTGGTAGATTATTTTTCTTGATTTGGGGTGGTCTTTTAAAATCTTCTAGTGCTCATGAGAGATTGGACTTCAGGGCTGCAACTAGGATAATATAAAAAATTAAATAGGTCCAGAATTTATACAGACATCATGAAAAGGTGAATTCCCAGTACTTATTTAGTTAATTTTGTCACCATTTTTTATATTATTTTTAATATAATCTCCTTATCATTTTTATCTAATAATTAGTTGGTTTTTTCAAAAATCATTGAGTAATTAATATGTTTCTTTCAACTATCTGTAAGAAGCTAGAAAAGAGAGAACATGTTGCTTTTGGATTTGGTGTTTTAGGAAGCATGTGGTTTCATCTTCCATCTAAATGGAATATTTTCTATATTTTATAGATTGTTGTAGACATTTTAAACCAAAACCAACATCACATACTATATCATGTGCACCCCAATTTGATACAAATGTGCTCAGTATGACTAAAACTATATGTTTTAGTTTATAATTTATATTTTAGTTGAAAACAAACATCAAATAATAAAAACTATAAAACATAATTCATATTTTTTTGATAATTTAGTAAAAATATCCATAATACATCTGTGAAATATAATAATTATCCTCACCTTAATTTGACACATAGTGTGACCGGTATGACTCCAAGTGTGTCTTTTTGTTTAAAATTGACATTAATTTTAGTAAAAAACACAAGTGACATACTCAAAATTACGAAAAAACATTTGGATTATTTTTATACTTTATAAAAATAATATATATGTCATTTTTTATGTGTAGGAATCATCCACATCTCAATATGATATATAGAGTTCCAGGTATGACTCAAAGTGTGTCTTTTTATTTAAAATTGGCATTAATTTTAGTAAAGAATAAAAGTGACATTTTCAAAACAAATAAAATGAATTCAGATTATTTTTATACTTTATCACAATGATCTATAAGTCATTTCTAACATATATGATTCACCCTCACCTAAATCTGATGCATGATGTGCCTGATATAAATCAAAGTGTCTGTTATCTATCTAAAATTTACATTTTAGTTCATAAAGTTTGTAAGTCACTAAAAACTAAGAAAATGTACTCGAATTGTCTCAATAATTTATGATATTGATTCATAATATATTTGTTACATGTAGGAATCGGTCTCATGTAAATCCAACACATGATGTGACCGGTATGACTCGAAGTGCGTGTTTCTAGTTTAAAATGACTTTTTATAAAAATAAAAGTGATATTATCAAAACCAAAAAAATGGATTATTTTTATACATTAATAAAATGATATATAAGTTATTTTTTACATGTACGATAATTTGTACCTCAATTTGATCCATGGTGTGACCGGTATGACTCCAAGTGTGTCTTTTTATTTAAAATTGACATTAATTTTAGTATGAAAGAATAATGACATACTCAAAACAAAGAAAAAACATTCATATTGTTTTAATAATTTAAGAAAATTATCCATATATAATTTTTGATCTGTAGGAATTAGATTCACCTTAATATGATACACGGTGTGCCTGGTATGACTCCAAGTGTGTCTTTTTATTTAAAACTGAAATTAATTTTAGTAAAAAAGACATGTGACATACTCAAAAAAATAATACACATTCATATTGTTTTGATACTATAGGAAAATGTTCCATAAGTAATTTTTTTATTTCGGAGTTAATACCACCTCAATCTAATGCATGATGTTCCCAATATAACTCAAAGTGTCTATTATTAGTTTAAAATTCACATTTTAGTTTACAAAGTGTTTGACTCACTTAAATCCCAGAAAACTTGCTCATATTGTCTCAATAATTTAGGAAAATTATTCATAATTCATTTTTTATGTGTATGAATTAGTATCACTTCAAACTGACACACGATGTGACTAGTATGACTCAAAGTGTGCTCTTCCAATTTAAAATGAAATTTTAGTAAAAAGAAAAGTGACATAATCAATACTGAGCAAATGCAGTCAGGCTATTTTCATAAATTAGTAAAACAATCCATAATTAATTTTTGACATGTATAAACAATGCTGCCCCAATCTAATGCATGGTGTTACCATTATGACTCAAAGTGTGTCTTTTTTATTTAAAATTGACATTATTTTTTGTAAAAAAGCCAAGTGACATGCTCAAAACTAATAAAAAACATTTTAATTGTTTCGATACTATAGTAAAATGATCCATAAGTCTATTTTAATTTCTAGGAATCATCCTTACCTAAATCTGATACGTGGTGTGACCGGTATGACTCAAAGTGTGTCTTTTTATTTAAAATAAACATTATTTTTTGTAAAAAAGAAAAGTGACATACTCAAAATTGAGAAAAAATATTCAGATTGTTTTGATAAATTAGGAAAATTATCCATAATACATTTTTTATGTGATTGAAGAACCCACACCTCATTCCGATTCATGGTGTGACCGCTATAACTCAAAGAGTCCTTTATCAGTTTAAAATTGACATATTAGTTTAAAAAGTGTGTAACTCATAGAAAACCAAAGAAATATGCCCATATTGTCTCAATAATTTTGGAAAATGATTCATAATTAATTTTTATATATAAGGATCGGTCTCATATCAAACCAACACATGATGTGATTGATATGAATCAAAGATTGTGTTTCCAGTTTAGAATGACATTTTAGTAAAAAATATAGGTGAAAAAATAAAACTAAGAAAACAAATTTGTATCATTTTGATAAATTAGTAAATACATCTCTATGTAATTTTTAACATTTAGTAATCACCCACAACTAAATTTAACACACGGTGTGATCAGTATGACTCAAAGTGTGTCTTTTTATTTAAAATTAACCTTAATTTCAGTAAAAATGATAAGTGACATACTAAAAACCAATAAAATTCATTTATATTGTTTTTATACTTTAGAAAAGTGATCCATAAGTCATTTTAAACATGTATTAATTATCATAACCACAATATGATACATGATGTTCACTATATGACTCAAAGTGTCAGTTATCAGTTTCAAATTGACATTTTAGTTAAAAAAATTGTCACTCACTGAAAATTGAGAAAACATGATCATATTGTCTTGATAATTTAGAAAAATTAATCATAAGTAATTTGTGATGTGTAGGAATCTTTCCCATATCAAAATTACACACGATGTGACCGATATGACTCAAAGTGCTTGTTTTTAGTTTAAAATGATATTTTAGTAAAAAACATCAGTAAAATACCCAAAACAAAAAAAATGCATTCGGATTGTTTGAATACTTTTGGAAAAAAATCCATGAATTTTTTTGACATATATAAATTGAATTCACATCAATCCAATACATTATGTGTTTGGTATGACTTCATGTGTATGCTTTCAAATTATATGTTCTATTTTTGTTTAAAATGTGCATCACATCTCCAAAAATGAGAAAAATGAGATCAGATTGTTTTCTCGTAATTTTATCTTCTATTACTTAATTAATTTACTAATATTTTTTATCTTATACTTATTTACATAATTTTCATAGAGGTAATTATTGAAGATGAAAAAATGGTATGACATGAAATAATGAACTCCAACTCAATTTGATATATGATGTTCCAAGTATGACTCAAACTTTACTTTAAAATTAAAACTTGGTGTTTAATTTATTTTTTTATAGTATTAAAAAAATAAGACTTGTTTTCTTCTACAGGTTCGTTATTCTTCTCAAGATAGGGTGGTTTTTTCGGATATATCATGTCCGGGGGTCATGAGCCAAAGATAAAGTAAAATTAATGTTTTTGAATGTCTTTGATACTTTGTACATACTCATATAATTTTACATACCAATTTTTTAAATGTCTGTAATATATTACTTTTTTCCTTTTATTTGTGTTATAAATTTTATTTTATTTGAATTATATATTTTTAACCCTTTTTTCCTATTTTTTTTACTTTAGTATGCTATAAATTTAATAGGACACCACAGTATGCCCATTTATCAGTTCTACGAATGGAACTAATAAAGGAATCCTTTAGAAGTGCTACTAAAAGAATTGATAAAGAGTCTTCTTATTATCACTTTTAGTAGCAATTAAAAAGGATACATTTATTAGTGTTAAATAAAACCACTGATAATGGGGTTCCTTTATCAGTGATAAAAGGAACTAATAAAATGCTCCTTTATCAATAGTTATTTTAGCACTAATAAAGTGTTCCTTTAAATCACTTTTCTAGAATTGATAAAAACTTAAGGATTTTAATTGTGTTTCGGTATTCATTATTTTTTTGTTGTTGAAAATGAACAATTTAGCATTGTTAAAGGCATGTTTTGTATTAGTGTGTTTCTATACTTGAATCCTCAAGTACCTCTCAATGAGAAAAAAAGATTCAATGTAGTTTCAATGTGGGGAGGACCTTCATGAAGATATAAAATTTCATTTTGGTGATTACCTTTGTAGTGAATACCATTGAGATGATCACCATGGTATTTTTCTTAGTTTCCACAAGCAGGACCTTTGATGTTACTAATTATTGATTTATTAACTAGCTAAGGATCTTCTTACGTATCGATCTTCATGTTGTAGGAAGGACCCCCATACCTCACACAGTGTGGAGGAATTACATGGTCGATCTTCATGTTTCCATGGGGAGTAAATCTATGGATGGTAATTTGGGGAGATCCACTATAGTTTAGAATATCTATATCATTGGGAAGAACTCTATGGCCATTGATGTTTTCACCTATTAATGAGGATTTGGGTGATTCTTAGGTCTCTAATGATATTAGTTTAAGGACCGGAAGAATATCGGTGTTGATTGGGGAAGGAACATGAGATTACTCGTAGATGATATGATTCCCTTGATGGGTCCTTCTTGATCTTCCTAGTAGGGTGAGTTGGATAGTAACCATGATCATAATGGAAGTTTAATAGTGTGGATAATAACTATCATGAATCAAAACCCTCTTAGGAAATAATTTTTTCTATCTTTAGAATATGTTGATGAATTCCCTATACTGGTGATGGAATATGTCACCTAGCCTTAAAATTACTATAAATAATGGGGATATAACCTCAATAATAGTTTCAGTCACTATAATAATATACTAATAGGATTCCTAGGAAAGGAGAGGAATATGATCCCACTCTTCAATGGGTTCTATCAGAATATGTTAGCAATTTTATTATTCTTTCACAAAAATATATGCATTTACAAGTGTTTTTTCAAGTGTGTTGTTGAACTCCTCTAGTGGTATTAGGGATATGATCTTACTCCAAAGAAACTACTAAAATATTATGAGGATATCCTATAGAAGTAATAGGCATATGATAATGTTATGAAGTGATTTTTGGAATATAGTGATGAATTATTATAGTATGATTAGGGTTACAATCCTACTATTGAGCCATTATCAAAATATTCCAATGAGCTACAATAGAATGAGAATTTATATGAAACTTCTCTCGAGAGATTTTCAGAATACATAGACAAGCTCTAGTAATGGTAGTAGGGATACGAGACTACACTAAAACGATTGTTATAATATATTTATGAGCACTTTTAGTGCGTAAAAGGATATGATCTTGCTCTATAATGATTGTCAGAATATAAAAACAAGATATTATGGTTGGATTAGGAATGTGATCTTGATCTGGAGCGATTATTGGAATATGTCGATGTGCTCTTGTAGGAAGATCATCAACATGATCCAACTATAGAGTGATTTTCAAAATATGCCAACAGGATCTAGTGATAGTTTTAGGTATATAAGCCTTCCCTGAAGTGACTATCTAGAAATTACAATGAACTTTAGTAGAAGTGGGAATATAAACCCACCTCCAATCATCATTCCTAATTAGGATATGTATATGATCCGCTGGAATTAGAGCATGAATATGATCCCACTATTGAGGAGAAGATGAGATATATTGATGAGATCTATTAATTCAATTATGATAAGGAATATGGTTCTTACCCTTCCTCTAGTGACATTTTTCTCTTTAAAGGACCTTCTTTTAATTACCTTGGTCAAGTTTTTTATGGTTAACTTCTCTAGGGTGTCCTCCTTAATGAGTTCCTAATGAGAAATGGTCACAAAACATTAGTGATGTTAGTGATTCATAGGGGCCCTCATAGGTGGCTCTTGAACATTGATGAGTATGTATTTATCCTCCTTTTACATCTCTATAAGATAATATTATTAATAATTATTTAACTCCAGGGATAGGCTCCAAAAGTAGTTAGAGGTGGTGACTGGTGAAACTTCCTTCACCATGGTTCTCCTCTAAGGTGATTTTCTATGGGTCTTCATCACTTAGAGGCTCTCATGCTACCTCTATAGTAGGAATTTCATCATTTGGATAATACTCACATGCTATAACATTAACCACCTAGCAGTGTAATTGTTAAGTTGGTGACAACATCCTTGTGTTTGATGGGTCCGCAAATTTCACATCAGATAAGGAATACATCTGGCACCTCTTCTGATGATAAGTTGGAGTATAAAAATCACCATGGTGGTTATTAGTCTATCTCAATGACTTGATGTGGGAAAGTGCACTAGATAATATCATATTTTTATTTAAGGGGGATATTAAGAGTGTTATTAATGTTTTTAAGGGATTAATAAACAAAAATAATAAACCCATTAATATAACATCATAAGTAAGAGCATGTTCAATCAATCACTTTCATTAGTAAAGTATTTATTATGGGTTTCCCATTTTGGTCTAAAAAACTATTATGCATGGACTATGTCATAAAAAAAATAATTTCTAAGGATTGATATCACACAACTATTTGTTGTTAAAGTATTTCATGCTAGAAATTTTTTTTACTATTATTTTTCCTATATTTTTTAGTCAATGTGGACCTACTTTCTAAAGACTTGTGGTCACTGTGGATTTACTGGTGATTCTTTTGGTGGTGTGTTTATTGATATGATGATTTTATTGTCTCATAAAACCCTTTAAGGGGAGTTAATTACTATATTAAGACTCTCTTAAATATTTAATACATGTTCATTATTCTTTGACAGATCCCATTTTGGGATGGGTTACCTCTATGCTAATTATTTTATTGAATCCATGCATTTATGTGAACCATATTAATATATCAGTGGTTATATATTTTACTCTTATTAATTAGTGATCATATAGTTTATAACCCACATGGTTTGGTGCCACTTAATGTGGCACATCATACCATTTAAGTTCATGTTACAAATACCCAAGATGTGTATTTTATAGTTTTGAAGGTATTACATATTCTGATTTTTTCAACATCATGTGGAATAAACTACTAATAAAAAGGTGTCTATTAATGGTTAGTTTGTGACTTACTTACAGATGGACCTTTTTGGTTCATCTTGTCATGAATATATCCCTTTTAGGAAGGATGTATTACATGGGATATGGCCCTTGGTGGAATGATGTCCCACTGAGGATATGAGCTTTTGAGGAATGTTTCATAAGGAATATGTCCTAATTAAATTATGGGTTTTTATGTTGGGTATAAACCTTATGGATGCATCATATGAATCCTAATTAATAAGAATCAAATCCCTTGTAAACTAAAATTCTAATTTTTAAGGTTTTTCAATAAGATCCTTATGTTTAGATATTAGGTTTGAACCTTAAAGAGGCATCCAATGTATCCTAGTCAAAAAGAATCCACGAACATATAGTTTAAGTTTCACAGATTTAAGGTTGTATGATAGGACCATAGTATCCCATTTAATGATATGTGGTGAGGTTGTTGTGGTGCAGTTTAACATCATTCAATAAAGATGTTTTTGTGTGGTTTCACATCATAAAACTAGGACATTTGTGATCTAAAAGGGGAGATAAAAGAGTATTGATTGGGGGTTACACCTAGGTGTCCAATATGTGTATGTCCACCCCATTTCTACTAATTACTAGAAAAGGGTGGAAAACTATCCTCACGGGGGATATGGACTAGTGAAGAAATATTTGGGGCTTACACCTTATAATAGGAGACTAGATATATGTGGGGATTATGCATGTGCTTCTAGTATACGGATACACGCTTCCTATTTGTTGATAACTAAACATGGAAGGATGGGAGGAATCATGGGGAATATAGACTATTAATGAAAAATTGATTCTTTCCTTTATAGGAGGCTCTATTACACATGGATCATTGAGTAGACTAGGGTGGCCAAATCAACTCTTCGGTATCCAATATGAACTTAGAGAAGATTCAACAGTATCCTCACAATAGAAACCATTATTATCAAGTAATTACATGGTCATGATTACCTTAAAGGTTCTATTAGTAAAGTATAAAAATAAAATATTTTTATTTTATCAAGGGAATTCATGATTGATGGGGTGAACACTAATGTGCATAACCCAATCATGTATCTTAGGAGTCCTTGGAGGAGGTCTGTAGTGGTGCCCCCGACTAGTGAGTTAACATAGGTAGTTGAGTTTATGTAATTTCTTTTTTCAACAATGTTATCCCATTTAAGATACATGAGATAATGGGGTTCCCAAGATTATTTTTTATAGTATTTATATTGATAATCAGGTAAATGATTCTCTAGTAGGATTATTAGGGTTATTATTTTCCCTTGTGAGGAAGAATGTGTGAGGGTTTTCCCTAATGATGAAGCATGGTCTAGGAATGTCCCTAGTGAGATGGAATGGATGAGGGTTATCCCTTATGAGATGTCATGGGAAAGGGTTCACCCTAGTGATGAGGAATGGGAAAGGGTTCTCCCAAGTGAGGAGTCTTAGGCAAGAGTTTTCCCTACTAAGGAGGCATAGGTGAGGGTTCTACCTTATGAGGAGTCTCAGGAAAGGGTTATCTCTACTGGGGAGGTTTGGGAAAAGTTTTGACCTACTAAGGAGGCCTAAGTAAGGTTTATTTCATTAGTGGTGGGCTGGATAAATATTCACCCTACTGAGAGGATAATGTGAACCTAAAGCACTTGTATAGGATAACAAAAATTGGTTTTTATAATATAGGGTTGGGTGAATTGGTCTCCCTAATAAGGATAATTTGGTTAGGGTTTATACTAGTTTAAGAGATCATTAGGCATGAATTGGGTTTGTGGCACCCTAGTGTATCATCTGGTAAGGGGTCTTTCACCATAGTTTAAGAGAAACAACTAAAAGGTAGTATCTATCAAATATTTAATTATTTTAAGCCTTCAAATAATAAAATTACCATAAAATTAAGCTATTTATCTAGTTTTTTGACAAAATAATTTAATAAAGGAGATAAGGAGGACCTATTAATGTTGATGGGATCCCCATGAATATGGAGGGTCTTATTAAATTTATTTAACTTATAAAATTATTTTAATGTGAGGACCCCTTGGGTTTATTTATAGTAATATTTGGGGGCAGGGTGTGAGGCTGTCAGTCATAAAATATCATTCACATATGTTCCCTGATCAAGTGATACAAGCTTCAAATTACTCTACATGAGGTGAGTAGTGTGCGCACCAGGAGAACTAGGTGAATATATAGGGGCCAGGTAAATGTGACCATATCACATGCCCAAGTTCTTGGGTTATGTAATGGCTATCCTCCCAGGACCTTTTCCTTCTCCATATAAATTTTTTCATTCATTACCATTCCGTTTTTCAATTTTTCCATTAATTTTAAAAAATTTGTACCAACAATGGATGTCAATGATACATGATTTCATATAAAAAATCATGAAATAATATTCAAGAAAAATAAATTTCAACTTCATTCATCAACCCCTATATATTTTTCACACTAGTTAATACATTTTTCCACTTTCTATTTTTGTGATATATGTCATGGTTTTATACACCTCAGCCATATTTAGATAGATCTAGTTCATCCTTACTACTAATGATTTCATTTAAAAATAGTCCAAATTTGTTCCCCTAATGGAATTCATGAAAACTTATATAACCAATTTCGTAATGATTAACATCATTACTAGATTTGGATTCCTTAATACAATATTGGTTGATAATGGCATTAATTTCTATGCCTTTGATCTAAATGAACTTCCAATCATCTCACTATCATATAGAAACAAAAGATATTTAAAAACCATTGATAAGTCTATATCCAATATTTATTAAAATTAGTATAAAGGGACAAGATTTCTTATCCATAAAAACTTCTACGTGATTTATGGGATTATCATACCATAACCTATATTTCCACACATGTGACCCCATATTCATTAGTATACAATATGGATGTAATATTTCTTAGGGAGGATTAGATTACCTCACTTTAAATTTCTATTTTAATCAACTAAATAAAGATTAGCATTCAAAAATCTATATTGATAAATTGATAGACTTCATGAAAAATTGTTATGAACACTACATAACCTTGAGGTCTATTTAAACCAGCTTACTTGTAAATTTAACAAGAAGTTCCAACACATATCATTTATCTAATAGGAATTGGTATTATACATAATCACGACAATAATAGCCAGAAAGAAGCACCAAAATATAGAATAAAAATGGTAAGGGATTTATATCATACACAAGGTCAAATCTAATGGTACCTAATCCCTAATCGAAATGGATTGAGTACATATTAAACTTGTATCCAATGCTATATTTCTATATAAATACTTCGCATAACCACATATAAAGGCACAAATTACTTCATTGTAATACCATAACTATAAAATTCCTAGCATAAAGGTCTAACCCTTATGACCTTTAAACTACTTGGAGTGGAATGTTTCATTGGATTTTATTTCCATAAATGAGAATATGATTCATGTACGATTCTTTGGTGGATGGTTTCTCCAACACATAATCCTACTCTATGAAAAAAATTCCCATATATTTAATAAATATATCTAACTTTATTCCCAATATTATAGGATATGTAGTGATTTCTAGGACTCTTATTTGAGTTCATGCTATAAATTTTACCCACTTCAATTCCCCACTCCATCCTAGTATTGAGACTATACCAATTATAATTGGGTTCGTTTTTTATTCTCTCATTAGGGAACCCATCCATTTCATATCTTTTCTTCTACTTATGATCTATATATTCACAAAGACCCCTTTCTAAGAACCATGTGTGTCTTGATTTCAATTATTTTAGGATATGTAATGATTTCTAGACCACTTGTCTTGGAACAAGTTGAAAATCTCATCATATTGAAATACTCATTCTATCGTGATGTTTAATCCCCCAACAATTCATTATAGTTCTACCCCTAATGACCTTACACTATAATAAAACCATTTAGTCCTCTCCCAATATATGAGCTAAATCCATGTTGAGATATTTTTGTTCCTAGAACTAAATATGGATTGATTATTGTTTATTAGGATACATAGTGACACTCGAGTTTCCAATTCCATGACCAACCAAAAAATTTATCTTTATTTAACCCCCTCCCAATGTATGGTCTCCTTTTTCATGTTGGGTATTTCTACATTTAACTCTATTCTATGATGAAATATTTTCTTTCCAGAACTATATATGGATTGATTAATGTTATTTCATGATACATAGAAATGTCTAGAACATTTATCATGGACCCAGGCACAAATCTTTATCCACTTCCACTCCCCACTAATTTTATATGATGGCCCAATTTTATCTAGTTCTGAGATGGAGTATTTTGATTATATTTTAAACATTCTATTATCATATTTCATAATTTTTTTCATTGAGATTTTTAATCCCCTTAACTATTCATGGATAATTATAATGAATACATATGATTCCAAAAGTACCCCTTTACTTGTTGATGAAATATTCACTACAGATTTAGCCCACCTATAACCAAATATAGGCATTTTTTCATCCCGATGACAAGTTACACTAACCCCATGTTCTATCTATAATATTACAGTAAAACCCATATTTTGAATATGATTAGTAGTCATTCTAGTATACGTATTTGGTGATGTAGTAACAAAAATATAATTCAAACATGGCTATAAGTTATAATACCCTATTTATTGTTATTTCATTATTCCTTAATTAAAAAAATGTATTTTACAATTTAATTATCTATCATCCTATCATCATGTGTGTTGAATTTTTTTTGTCACTCAAACACTCTATTTTTTATTGCTACATATTCCACATTGATCTGAGTACTATGACCATAAACTATATACTCATTTCCTCAAGGATATATATACTAAAATTGGGTTCCCTATTTACATCGATTTTACCTTTATATATTCACTTTATAGACATTCTCATATTTGTTTTCTTGGTCAAATGAAATTAAAACTCAACATGAGGTTGATCAATAATATATGGTCTTAAACATAATTTTTATTTTCTTTAACTTTCTAAATAATAAAATTAAATAGTAAAAATTAATTGTACTCACCCAATTGAAAACACAAAAAGGGAGGCCTATGAAAATCCCAAGTCTGTGCTTGCTGGGTGTTTTCCTCACACAGCTGAGGAAAAAGATAGAGCATTAAAAAAACAATTGTCACAAATCTTATCAAGTTGAAAATATGTAATGGGAATCCTAAGAAAAAGATATGTTTTATGGGTTTATAAATATCTAATCACACTTATTCAAAAGTATGAAATGCATTAGAAATATCAAACCCAAGATCACCATGTTGTGTAAAGTCAAAATCTAGTATATAAAAATGAATAATGAGTACCTTTCCCTGAATATGACTTTTTATTGTATTTGATCTAGGTAAAGACCCAATCTAGACGTACATGTACATTAAACTACTTTTTCAGAATACTTAATACATGAAAAAAACAGACACCGAACGACCATATTAGTTCAGTGACTTTGAAAACTGGAAAACATAAAAAATTTGTTTATAAAACATCTACATCATCTCATACTTTATACTTCATAACTAGAACCCATTTTTGACACATCTTACATAATACTCTTCTTCAAATCTTAGGGGAAAAGAATCTTGAAAATGGGTGAGCTCAAATACTTAGTAAGGGTAAGCATAGAAAAAATATGACAAAACATAAACATTATAATGTAAAAACATGAACATAACTTTTGAATAAAAACATACCAAATATATCATATTCTAAAATCTTGAGTCATGAAATAAATCTTAGTAGTTCATAAGGCATAAATCATAATGGAATTATGAACCATGAGAAAATAGCATTGGCATAAAAATTTGAATTATTTCAACCTAATAAGCACATAATATGATTTCCATAGCATCCAAGGCATTTCTCCTAATACCATCATAGTGAAAAAAGTTCATTACTGAACCATGTTTACATGTTGTTCTAGCCATGTATTACTAAACTAGATTTACTTGACGCTCCGGTCGTATATTACTTAATTGGATTTACTTGCCATTCCAACCCTGTATTACTGAACTAGATTTACTTTCCATTCCAATCATATATATCTTATGAGATATAAATCTTTACCCAATGCATTGGAGGGAGATATAGGTACCACCAATCTCATAATGAAATCATTCTTACATGTTCCACAAAAACATAAATCATTCAACATAGCATAACCCAATAAGTAAAATGGGTTTCTTAAATATCATTCCATCATAAAATGATTCATATAAAATATAATTTCATAATTAACACAATAAAATCATAGTAATAATAGAGATATAAACATAACCCTATTAAAATAGAGTCATCTTATATGGAAACTAATTTTGATAAAACACTTTAACTTAATTATTGAGGAAATATATCCTTTCTTCTTCAAAAACATTTTATTTTATAAAAATTATGTGCAATATTAAAAGAAAAGAATTTAGTTGAAAATAAATCTGAAATCATGTAAATGAAGCTTCATGGAAATAAGGTGTTATGAATTCATAAAAATATATTCATGCTGTGTAAGTTAAAAAAAATTCTCCCTTTACTTTTACTGAAAAATTCAAAAAGTACCTCGTATTGAAAAATGTCAAAATATTCCTTTCATACCATTTAATAAAAATTTACCAATGGGTAAAATTGAATTTAAAAAATTTTAGAAGAATAAAAATAATATAACATATTTAGGAAACATGGATGTGGCTGATAAATATACCCAAGTAAATACTTACGTATAAATAATCTCAAATAATAATGACATTGTGAAATTATCCCTTACCATAGGTCTGATATGCATTTTATGTATCTGAAACTCTTATATAATGATTTAAATAATTTAATTGACTTATTCCATATTCATAGTTGTTTTTATGAAATCATATATGATCATATTATCATCTGTTTGTTAGTAACATTTCATTGTCACATATTATTCAGATATTAACAACTTTATGTCCTTTTGCATTGATGGTCGAATTAGTTCACGCTCCACTTATTTGGTTATAGTTATATCACTTAAAAAATAACAATAGTATAATATATATTATATTTATTAACTCCATTCATGTATATAATTGTGCTTTAATGAAGATCATGTTGAATGAATCACATCGAATTGTGAATATGATAGGCCGTACGTACACACAAGTGATGATATCATTCAATTAATGGTTAAACAATATCGAATTGGATGGTATATTAATTATAAATAATAATTATAATATTATATTAATTATTTAAATCCATTATAATCACCATCTGACCCATCCAAATTAAGTATTGTTGAATAACAAATTACACTACAACTTGGAGATGGTAAGTCATATGTACGCATGCACAATGATATTGTTATTTTTAGGATGGATAAAAGGAGGTATAAGGTTGTACCATAATTATAATAACATCTAAAAATGTAGAATATATTATATTTATTACTTTATTATGGAAACAACATAATAAGATGAAGTAGAAGAAGAAAATAATTTTGAAAGGGGTGATAAAAAAATTACCTGTTTTTTGAGTGTCTTGTTTTGATTTTCACAAAAGGACTTCTTAGGTTAGATTTATTCTCAAAGTGTGGCCTCAAGGATGAATTTAATGAAGTTGGTAGAGTAAATGGTTAGTGTTTGGCTGAGAAAAATGGCTTTAGAGGTGTGATTAAAAGAGAAGGAGAGGTGACCTTTTATAAGAGAGGGATGGGGAAACTTTGAAAATACAAAAACTATTAAATTAATATAAATTATTTTAAATTAAAATCCCTCTAAAGTGGATTATTTCAAAGTTAATATTCGGTTGGGTAGAAATCCTCTCAACCAATAAAATTGAGGCTTTTTTTGATTTTATTTTAAACATTTTCAATTTTATTTATCCTTATTTAATCTATTTAATTTTAATTGTGGTAATAATATTCTGAATATTAAATGGTTATAAATATTTACTTATGTGTTGTAAATTTCCCATAATTGGATACTTTATGAAAATTTAGTCCTTATAATTTTCACTTTGTAACTTTTAAATATTTTTGGGATTTTAAATAATTTAATAATATGTTATTTTTATAAAATATCAATAGTGTCAATTTTGACACTATTCATTTATTTGACTTTAAATAAAATCTTAACAGAAGATAAATTCAAACAAAAAATATTTAATACACTCCTAAAATTCCATATAAACCTATAAAATTCATATAGAACATTAATTAGTTCATATTATATTTATTTTAATATTTTTATAAACATTTATTTGATATTTCTATTGATAAAATAATTTTTACAACACTATTTTGTCATCATTAATGGTATTTTTTAATATCTAGAAATTATAAATAAATTAACATGATTTATATAGTTTAATTATATTTCTGGAGTCTATTTATGTTCAAATTTCTATCAAGTTTATCACTACATTAAAATTATTATACTTATAAGAGAGAAGATAGTTACATGTTGTCACTTTCTTTTGTTTTAATTATAATTACATCACTTTTAGGGAAAAACGTCAATTAAATGAATCCATTTTGACAATAATGTGACATTGAAAAAATTTAACTCATATAATAGGATTTTGGCAGGTGTTAGGGTAATTTTATTATCTTTATCATATTGTTTGTTACCCTAACTTACCCGATTTACCTTTAACTATGGTAAATAAAAATTACAGTAGTTACTATTCATAATATCCCAAAAATAAAAGTAACCTATTAAAATAATTTATACACACTGATTCCAAATATGGAATAAATTTTTCTGAATTCAAAATACAAAAGTTGTATTAATTAATTTATTATTAATTCCCGTTTTCAAAACCAAAAAGCGAGTTTTTAAGAACTAAATATTATCAAAAGATTGATATGTATTTATATCCAAATTAAATGTGAAATTAATTAATTGTATTAAATTATAAAAATAATAATCAAATTACACTTTAAAATTACTTAAAAATATAATCTAAAAATATAAATAAATTAGATGAAAATTCAGTTTTGAATTAAAATGCAGTATTTTCACTATTCATTAAAATATCAGTTTCATCAGAAAAATACCAAAATTTCAACCAAGGTAAAATTTGATATTTCACTTTAAAATAAGAAGTTTATTATTTTAAATAAAACTTATTAAATTATTAAAAATTAGATTTAGAAATGGTTCAGCATCAAAAGGCGGTAAAACTATTTTTTTTGAAAAATACTTCTTTTATATGAAAAAATGAATTTGTTCTTATATCATTTGTAGAAAACATATAGGATTAATTTAAAACCTTAAATTTAATAAATTACATATATATTTCACTAATAAAATCCATAAAGAGTTATTTTATTATTTTATAAACTTACATATTTTCGTTTAAATAGTTTTTTTAGAAGGAAGTTAATGCTATTCACACCCACCATTGTAATGACTAGGTTATAATATTTATTTATCACTTATACTTGGTCTTGCATGAAATTAATTCTATCAGAAGAACATGAAATTGTGTGTAACATAATCTAAGAATATTTTCGCATATACTAAAATATAATAATCTTGGTGTAGCATACAACACAAGACATCAAAGAAATTAAAAAGAATCTATCTAATAAAATCTCGGGGTGTTACATTCTACCCCCCTTAAAAATGAATTTCACCCTTGAAATTTGTCAGGGTTATAAAAGTTTTACTACTTGAAAGTTCCTTTCATAGAAACCCACATCATAAAAAGGAATACAAAAAGTTCATTTTAGAAAGTAAAGTTAGAAACATAATGGTTACCCAAAGTAACTCATAACTGGGTTTCCACATAGGAGAACATAGGTGGGAATTTAAAACATGGATTTGGAAGAAATATCTAACCATCAAGTGCTCTTGGATAGTGATATAGAAGATGGTTTGGAGAAAGTTAAAAATACTAAATCCATAAATCTATTATGATTTAAGGGAGCAAATGATTCATCAGATATGAAAGTACTAAGATAACATTTTTGGTTGTCAAGATCCTTTCCATAAAGTTGAAGAATTTTTCATGAGAATAAATACTTACTTGATTGTGGTACAATCTCAACATTGTTAATGCCTTAAATTTTTTCACTTTATCACTTATTTAAAGAAATGAGGTTGAATTTTTCATTATTGAAGTGTTAGCAGATCATGCGATAGAATGATATGTCATTCCATCTGTCTCAACACAAATGTTAGCATAGGTAATCAAATATGCATAAGTCCACTTATATTGAGATAATACATTAATGTAATAAACTTCAACCAGAATATAACATATAGTATCCATAAATGTATAAAATTACAATCATTCCAAAACTGAAAATATAGAACATTTGAAAGAGGTGAACTAAATAAACATAAAATTTGTCTCCCATATCTCATAAGGTAGTTCTTGGTTGTCACATTCCCATCACATGAATAACTTAATCATGTATTCTCTTGAAACATGATAATAACATGAATTACTATAGAACCTTAGTGAAAACATTCATTCTATCAAAATTAAATCCTTCCACACACTACAAATACCATATATTATATATACTCAAACCATGATATCACTTTTTCCTTATATCAGCCATGAGGTAATTAATACTATCAAACATCTCATTATCTTCTTATCCCTTCATTATGTGCACATCGTGTTCTTTCCAAAAAAAAATCAATCACTTTTCATGGTTATCGGTACCATATACTTATGGTGATCACAATGGACCAATATATATATATTCCAATATTCCATAATACTATAAAAGATATTCTACAACACTATTTTGGAATCCCATTACATAAACACTTAATCATTCCACCACTTCATTGTCATAATCAACATCACCAATAATGATCGCTTGTGATTTTCCAATGTCATTGGCCTTAAGTGGTTGTTGACATCGATAATCATCAATAACCATTAGATTAGGGCATTGGTTAGCATAATTCCCCATTTCCTTGCACATGTAGCATTGATGTGTGGGTGGTACGTTCTCTATATTCTTTTATCAATTCCCATATTTAGAAACCTTTTTCCCATAAGTCGGCACTCAACTTCATGATGAACTTATTTTCCACACTTAAAAACATTTGATAGTCCCTTTAAGACATTCTCCACCATGATTCATTCCACACTTTCAGCATAATGAAACATTCATCTTCTTTTTACTATTGCTTTGATATTTTCCCTTGAACTCCATCTTTCATTTCTTGTTAAGACCATGAGATTGATATGTAACACCAACTTCCATTTCTACCTTGATATCACAAATCACAATCTCCTCATAGCTACTAAATTCTCTTATAGCTAATTCCCTTCAAAGACTTGGTTTTAATCCACTGAAGAATTGATCAAATTTACTTTCAGGTTAGATGATAATGCCAGAAGCATACCTTGCAAGCCTTGTAAACTTTTCTTCATATGTACCAATAGATTCATCATCTTTTTGATTAAGCTCAAGGAAATCCTTTTCCATCATTATTAAAATAATGGTAGGAATTTAATTATTGAAAAATAAGTTCTTAAACTCGTCCTATTCTAGGTATTCAATATTATCTTACTTCCTGGTATTTTTTATTAGAGTCCACCACTAGTCTTTTTTTCCTTCTAAAATGATAAACATCAAAAATGAATTTTTCATGTTTCGAATAGTGAAGGATGGAAAATATCTTTTAAATGGTACTGATTCATTGTTCAGCAACAAGTGTATCAGAAGACCAACTGAAAGAAGGTGGACGTTTCCTCATGAAGAACTCAACAGAATATTGTTCCCTTCTATGCTCATTTGGAAGTCTATATTGATTCATATCCTATGTAATTATATAAACAATGTTTTTTATTCTATCTCTAATAAAATTTGGTTGTTCAAGAGGATAATCATTTCATTACCCAGTGCATTGATCATTAACACAGTTCCTTCAGGTTCTTGTAATTATCTAAAACCCAAAAAAGAATAGCGTGGGAGAAAAAAATCATACAAGGAAAACAACATAATCAATAGAGATTACTTTAAATCTCTAACATCTTAGGTTTAATCCTAGGCTATTAATGATCTTTACCAAAATTATAGGAATGAAACCTATAGTTAGACTTACCCTTAGGGACATCCGTAGACATACCTTTAAAATATCTATAGGGATCTCACTAAAGTTTTCGCATCCTAGTTTCCAAAGGTTAACTAAACCTTCACTCTAATACCAATTGTAAAGACCCAATCTTGACGTCCATGGACAATAAACTACTTTTTAAGAATAATTAATACATGAAACAAACAGATTCCCAAATATCATATTATTTTAGTTACTTTGGAAATTAAAAAACATAAACAACTAGTTTATAAAACATCTACATCATCTATTGCTTTATACTTCATAACTAGAACCCCCTTTTGACATATATTACTTAATACCCTTATTCAAATCCTAGAAGAAAATAAACATGAAAAGGGGTTATCTTAAATGATGAGTAAGGGTAATCATGTAAAATATCTTACAAAAAATAAATATAAGAATGTAAAAATTTGAACATAAATTTTGAAAAAAAAACATACCACATTTAACATATACCAAAATCTTGAGTCATGAAATAAATCATGGTAGATCATAAGGCATAAATCATAATGGAATGGTGAACCATAAGAAAATAGCATTGGAATAAAACATGGAATTGTGGAAAAAAAATAAGCACATAATATGATTTTTATAGTAGCCAAGTCACTGGTGGAAAGATCATCATAGTGGAAAAAGTCCAATATTGAACTAGGTTTACTTTCTGTTCCACCATGTATTTCTAAACCATATCTACTTTCCATTCCAACCATGTATTACTGAACTGAATTTACTTGACATTCCAGGCCTATATTAAAGAACCAAATTTACTTTCCATTCCAGTCATATATATCTCATGAGATATAAATATTTAACCAATGAATTGGAGGGATATATAGGTTCCAACCATCTCATAATAGAATCATTATTACATGTTCCACAAAAATTTAAATCATTCATCATAACATAACCTAAGAAATTAAATGGGTTTCTTAAACATTATTCCATCATGACATAATCCATATAAAATATCATTCTATAATTAACAAAATAAATTCATAGTAAAAAATCGGGATAGAAACATAACCTTATTTAAAAAGTGTCATCTTAGATGGAAAATAATTTTTATAAAATAATTGAACTTAATTCTTAAAGAAAATATACTTTCTTCTTAAAAAAACGTTTTCTTTTCTCAAAATGCCGTGAAATTTTAAAAGAAAAGGATTTAGTTGAAAATAAACTTGAAATAGTGCAGAGGAATCTTCATGGAAGTAAGGCGTTATGAATAAATAAAAATCCATTCATTCCATGTAAGTTAAAAAAACATTCTCCTCGTACTTTTAATGAAAAAGTCAAAAAGCACATCGTATCGAAAAATGCCAAAATTTTCCTTGCATAACATTTAATAAAAACTTACCAATGGGTAAAACTGACTTGAAATTTTTTTAGAAGAATAAAAATTATGTTACATATTTAGGAAACATGGATGTTGATGATAAATATACCCCAATAAATACTTATGTATAAATAATATCAAATAATAATGATATTGTGAAATTCACCCTTACCTTAGGTATGATATGCTTTGTATGTATCCAAACCTAATGTATAATGATTTAAATAATTTTATTGACTTATTCCATAATCATATTCATTTTTATGATAGCATATATGATCATATTACCATCCATTTTTTAGTAACATTTCAATGTCACCTATTATTCAGATATTAACTACTTTATGTTCTTATACATTTTTTTTCGGATAAGTTCATGTTCCACTTCTTTGGTTATAGTTATATCATTCACAGAATGATATTAGTATAATATATATATATATATATATATATATCATATTTATTCATTCCATTCATGTATATAATTGTGGTTTAATGAAGATCATGTTGAATGAATCACATCACATCGTGGAGACTGTAGGTCATACATATGCCCGGGCAATGATATCATTCACATAATGGTTAAACGATATAGAATTGGATGATATATTAATTATAAATAATAATTATAATCTAAAATTAATTATTTATATCCATTATACTCATCATTATACCCATGAAAATTAATTATTGTTGAATAACAAATTACACCATTATGTGAAGATGGTAAGCCGTACATACGCATAAATAGTGATATTGTTATTCGTAGGATGGATAAAAGAAGGTATAAGGTTATAAAATAGTTATAATAATATATAATCATGTAGTATATATAGTATTTATTAATTTAGTATGGAAACAACATAATAAGAGGAAGTAGAGGAAGAAAATAATTTTGAAAGAGGTGATAAAACAATTACCTCTTTTTTGAGTATCTCCTTTTGATTTGCACAAAAGGTCTCCTTAGGATGGATTTCTGCCCAAAGTGTGGAATCTAAGATAAAGTGAGGGAAGTCTGGAGAGTAAATGGTTAGGTTTTGGCTGATAAAAAGGGATTTAGAGGTGTTATTAAAAGATAAGGAGATTTTCCCTTTTATAAGAGAGGGGAGAGGCACCTTTGGAAATACCCAAACTATTAAATTAATATAAATTAATTTTTAAATTAATACAACTACAAAGCAGATAATTTAGAAGCTAAGATGAGTATGGGTCATAATAATCTCAAAAAATAAAATTTATACCTGTTTTAATTTTATTTTAAACCTTATCATTTTGATTTATCCTTATATAATCTATTTAATTTTAATTGTGTTAATAATATTCTAAATATTAAATGGTTATAAATATTTACTTATGTGTTGTAAATTGTCTATAATTGGATACTTCATGAAATTTTAGACCTTATAATTTTCACTTTGTAATTTTTAAATATTTTTTGTGATTTTTAAATAATTTAATAATATGTTATTTTAATAAAATATCAATAGTGTCAATTTTGACACTATTCATTTATTTGACGTTAAATAAAATCCAAACAGAAGATAAGTTCAAAAAAAAAATAATACACTCTTAACATGTTATAGTAACCTATAAAATTCATGTATCACATTCATTAGTTCATATTATATTTTTTTGTATTTTTAAAACCATTTATTTGATATTTCTATTCATAAAATAATTTCTACATCACTATCGTGTCATCATTAATGGTAATTATTTAATTTATTAATATTATAAATAAATTCACATGATGTATATAATTTCATTATATTTCTGGATACTATTTATGTTTGATGGTTTATTATGTTTATCACTACATTACAATTATTATACTTATAAGAGATAAGAGAGGGACTTGTTGTCACTTTCTTTTGTTTTAATTATAATTAAATCACTTTCATGGACGAAAGTACATTAAATGAATAGATTTCAACCCTTAGGTGATATTGGTAAACTTTAATTCATCCAATATGATTTTTGAAGCTGTTAGGGTAATTTTATTATCTTTATTATAATGTTTGTTCCCTATTTTACCAAATTTACCTTCAACTGTGGTAAATAAAAATTATCTTAGTTACTATTCATAATAAAAAAAAATAAAGGTAACCTTTTAACATAATTTGGACCCTATAAAGTAAAAACTATCAAAAGAATGACATGTGTTTATCTCCAATTTAAAAAAAAATTAAATTAAAACACAAAATTTGTACTAATTGTTTTTATTTAGCACAGTTAAAGGTTGACATGTGTTTATCTCCATTTTTCAAAATTCAAAACACAAAAGTTTTACTAAAATTTTTTAAATTAATTACCGTTGTCAAAATCAAAAAGTGGGTTTTTAAGAAGTAAAAACTATCAAAATATTGACATGTGTTTATCTCCAATTTAAATGGGAAATTACTTCATTTATATTAATTTAAAAAAACATAATCCAATTAAAAATTAAAATCAATTAAAAAGATAATCTAACTATATAAATAAATTAGATGAAATGGTAGTTTTGAATTAAAATTTAGTATTTTTCACAATTTAGTAAAATAATAATTTCATTGGAAAAATACCAAAAGTTCAACAAAGGTAAATTTTGATGCCCCGTATACAAAGAATTAGTTTATTATTTCATATAGAACTTATAATTTTGAAAAAAACTATATTTAAAAATGGTTCTCTATCAAAAGGATGTAAAATTGTATTTTTTTTAAAAATATTTCTTTTATCTGAAAAAATAAATTTGTTTGTATATCTTATCTAGAAAACATATAAGATGAATTTAAAACATTAAATTAAATAAATTACATATATATTTCACTAAAAAATCCATAAAGAGTGATTTTATTATTTTATTGGCGCACTTATTTTCATTTAAATAGTTTTTTATAAGGAAGTTAATATTATTCATACCCACCATTATAATGAATAAGTTATAATATTTAGTTATCACTTATACTTGGTCTTATATGAAATGAATTCTATCAAAAGAAATTTAATATTTTTATAATATAGGCCAAGAATATTGTTTTGTATACTAAAAGATAATACGGTGTTCCATATAACACAAGATAATCTTGGTGTAGCGTTTAACACTATACATAAAAGAAATTAAAAAGAATCTATCTCATAAAATCTCAGGGTTTTTAAATCAGTGCTTAATGAAGACCACTAGGAAAAATAGACAAACTCATCCCTTTATGGTGTATCCATGAAATAATATTAATCACCCAAATCTTTAGAGTTACCCAATTCACAACCATGGTATGCCAATACCTTGGGTGGAAACAGATGGAGGAAGAGAGAGCCATGACATGGAGAATAAAAAAGAAGCATGGAAATCATTCCAACAATAGACTCAAATGCTACACCATCCTTTATATATCGCTTGATTACTCCTCCAAAATATTAATAAATTTACTCTAACATTATTTAACATTATTCTAATGGATGTTATTACAACACTTGTAAACTGTTCAACCATCCAATTAATCCATATGTTTCATCTTATGAAACATTTAAGAATAATTATAGACAATGTGGAAAATATTTAAATAGTAACCATTTAACATTTGACTACCTCTATCAATAATATAGTGAAATATGGACCACAAAATATGATTCATAATGTGTTATGATATTTCATATGCCTTACACTTTAATTGTATTTTGTAAAGGCATTATAATATCCTTTATATCATGATTTATGATATGTTTATCTATTGAATAATGATTTCCTTAGATAAATGGATATCATCTCATATGATATACCAATATTTGAAACTATGATATATAATAATATGTAACATATAAATATTAGACATTGTGGATGTCACAACCAATCTTCAACTTGTGCTAAATTCTAATAGCATTTGAACCATTTCACCTTATATTTTATCATTCAAAATAACCTATGAAAACATATCCAAAACTTCTTTTAGATATTTCAAAAAAACTCTTAGGAAACATATCATTAATTATGTTATGTACTACATCATAGGCAATAAATTGTAAATATATAACCAAAACTCCATTTTGATAAACTCTAAAACAATTTTTGAGCATCTCACTGAATTTTGTAAAACATCATTCCCATTCAATCAACCATAAAGTATGACCCCATAGGCTTTTGTAGAATTTAATATAAATATTAATTCATGAAATAATAAATTCAAGTAATGTGTGAACTCTAGAAAAGAATCAATACTACTAAATCAACAAAAGGATCTGACAAGATCTATATCAAAAAATGTATCTATATACCTATATACACCAGTTGCATCATATAAAAACATGAATTTTCATTTTATCTGTTGTCAAATAGATCAAGTAACCATGTGACATAAAGTATTTTAATCTCTTATAGTTATTGATATGTTCTCAATTATCCATGTGTAGACTACCCAAATTGATGAATACATCACATGTCATTCACCCTTATAGATGAGCACATCAGATGCCACTCATCCTAGAGATGATAAAATAACATGCATTATATACGTATGGTTATACAATCATTTATTATATCTCAATCAAGGGAATAGATTCCATACTCAATATATGAGAGGACAAACCCCATATTATTTAGGCCTTAGCCAATGACATGATTAAAAAAAACCTATCCACCCCTTGATTAGCTAAGCCTTAAGGATTTTATAAGAAAGGTATCATTGAATTAAGATTATCATGATAGGTACATTTTAAACCTCATGCATGGGTAAATCCCAATATGAAACATAAACCCCTAGTATACCAAATATATACTGTAGGTCACTCTATGTGCTATACATGGGGGGTATCCATCACATAAAAGTCGTTTTATGTCTCGTGAGCATATTATACATCTCTATATGATATATTTACAATTTTAAACATAACATTTCATCAAAACCTATAACCCAACATGAAAAACATCATCTAGTAATAACTCAATGTCATACTTTGATAGGATAGGTATCATTTCACTTCATGTGACAAATGAAGCCAATGTGAACGAATGACAAGGTGGATCCTTTTATTTATATATCATGATACATTTAATATTCTTAAAATCCTTTAAAAATATTATAAAAACCATACATAAAAAATTTTCTTGTCATATCTTATATGATAGAACACCAAATAGGCCTTATTTATTCTACACTTTTAGGATTTTGTTAAACATGTTACATTCATATGGAATTCCTATCATATCTTTATGTGACTATCATATAAAATCCTCCCACTAATCATCTTTAGTGATTAAAATCTATAAATTAAGACGGTTTTAGTAATGGTGGGACTAAGGATTCATATTCCAAATGTTTAAATCTTTGAACATTGTATTCAAACTCTTTAACCCCACAAAATTCAATTTTACAATTTTAATAACTTTTATTGTCTATTTAGAACCCTGTTTATGTTTATTATCATCATATTTATGGTAAATTTTCTACTAAACATTTATATTGTGTTTATTGTGGTAATAATATGTAACTCGTTACTTTATCATTATAAAAAAAATCCTAAACATATTTTGGATATAAAATGATATTCAATTTAATATGTTAACTAATGTAGCTTGTACATTTCTCTTTACTGATATACCATAAACTCATCTTGGATATTAAGTGTCATTAACATTTAATTCTGAGTAGAATAATATTTTACTTCTTAATATTTGAACTTCACCAGGTCTAAATGTCTTCTCAATATCCTCTTATAAACTATATTCTTTCCAAATAGCATGATAAAATAAAAAATATATTTGGTTTTATGAAATAACTATTATTATCTTAACTGGTAATATTTAACATATAAAATATCATAAATTTCATATATGGTTTTTTATGTGTTTAGATAAAATTTTTAAAATTAATATTTTATTCTTTAAAATATGTAACTAAAGAGTGGTTGGATAAAATCCCTCATATTTTAACAAATATCTAGATAAACTCTTTTATCCTAGATATAAAATTTTTATCCTTATCTTCTTTTAAAACATGTAATAGAATCTAATGAATCACAAACCATATGTAACATCTCATATTGATTGTAGAAACCATTTATTAATAAACTTATTATCTTATAATATAATAGAAATGAGATGATAATACCCACCATTTACTTAGATTCATATGATCTTGATATATATTCATTTTCATTCCAATCCATGATTTAATAACCCTTTGTTTCATCATTTGAATGAAACTATAATATCAATTAGTTACTTTATTGATTTTTAATTCTAATATACACACACACACACACACATACATACATACATATATATATATATATATATATATATATAATTTTTAAAGTACCCATTTGGTATCATATACCCTTAAAAATCAAATAATTGATTGGATAACATTTATACCTTACATTGATTCTCCATGGAGTTTCTCAAGCCCCTTGGGTATATGAAACAATTTCTTCCTATGGAAACATTATTCTAGTATAATCAAACAACCTTTCAGTTTCAATAACCAAGGATATCTATTATACCATCAAATATAATTTATTTGATTTGATCCTTTATCATTTTAAATTGTCAACATATAAAAATAACATAAAAAATATATGCACAGTTTCTCTATCATCAACACTTTGAAAAAATTAGGTAAAGTTTAATTTAAACTCATTCACAATATCAGAACATTTACAATGTTGATTATATAATTAATTCGATAGCCATACAAATCCTTAAAGTAAATATTTAGTCTTTAAAATTCATTGACATGCCCGATCAGATTGAGTATATGTGTGGAGGATAAAATTTCATTTGGTCATATCACATCTAATTCTATTCTTACCTTATGTTATTATATATATTCTTATCAGTTAAATACAAATACACTTCCTAAAAAGCTTCAACATT
Source organism: Viscum album (assembly GCA_963277665.1). NCBI lineage: Eukaryota > Viridiplantae > Streptophyta > Magnoliopsida > Santalales > Viscaceae > Viscum > Viscum album. Next base: position 21,235,265 of record OY728125.1, read on the forward strand.
TTATTATTAAGAAAATAATTTTTTGACACATTAATTTTCTATCTTGGTTAATAAAAAATATTAAGTTTTTTACCATTCTAAGAAGTTTCTTACAAAAATATTATCATTTTTATTGGATTGTTCTAAAAGTAATGGTTGATGATGATGATTCAATTTATCTATAATATTATATTTTACCATATGAGTATCATATTTTTCAATTATTTAATATAGAATTTTATTAAATTATCTCTCATTAAAATGATGACCCCTTGTAATAAAATCATATTCATTAGTGGGATAAGAACCATTTTTCACTAAGTAATTACCAATATATAGAATGAAACTCATCTCTTTATATATGTATATTTTTCCTTTGTCCCAATAATATCATATATGACTCTTTGATGGATAAGTACATAACTCCTTTCCTAATCCATTATATGGATGAACACAACACTATTCCTCTATTATCCTAACTCATATGGATTCTCAACTAAGTTTAACCTAAAAAATACAAAAAAACGAGGCACATAAATCTTATAGTCATCTCATTATCTTCTTTCATTAGACAATATAATATATGGAGACAATGCTTTAGTTAAACCTACCCTATTGGATGATCAAGGTCTTGAAAAGTATTTTCTTTGGTTGGAATATGAAAATTTGTACTTTTAAATAGGATTTAATCTTAAAATAGTTTCTCATGTCCTACACTTATATGTATTCAGGATTTTAATAATTTAGTTTGGAATCATATTCCTTCAACAAAATAAAAAATTTCAAACCATATCAATGTGGGACTCTTTACACAACTAATGGATTGTGTTACTAACCCAAATTCAAAGATAACTATATTCACACATATCCAAATACATCCTATGTATAAGGTTTATAAAAACAATTTCCTGGAAATTCTTATATTCATATAAAATCAACAACTCCCACAAGAGTAATCTTGGAGTGATAGATAGTCAACCCCCACTTTTATTGACAATGGATAAACATCCAAGCATGTGATTAGTCCAACACAAAGTACCTCCACCAAAGGTTACTTTACATAAGAGAGACTTTAATTCTATCACAATTCTAACACCTAATTTGTATTAACTATATTCAACCATTAATTCAAGCGCATAAACAAATACAATTCAAATTCAAGGTAAAATAAAACTAATTTAATTATCATACATTTCATGTAGCTCATTATATGCATGTATAAAAATATATAAAAGCGGTTTAGTTATTTAAACTAATGTATAAAACCATTAATAATAAAAAATTATACTTATAAATAAATTATATAATAATAAAAATGGAAAATTCATAAATTTAAACATGAAAAAAAACTATTTATGAAAAATTCATAAATAAAGAAATTATAAACACATTATAATTTAGTTATGCATTATGAAATTTCATAATAGGATAAATATAAACACTAATTATTTATTTAAAATATGAATTCCTTCATATTATCCTTTTATAAGACATTAAAAATAAAAATAAGGCATTACATGAAATATAAACATTCTATATTATTATTTTATTATATAAACAATTAAATTAAGCTAAATATCAAATATTTTATACTATTTAAACCTAAACCATATCAAGTATCAAAACAAATTTTGATATAGTTTAAATATTTTCTCAAATAATTGTATTTTAATTTTATAAATTAAAATTATTTATTTTTAATTAGTTTATAATTTCAAATATAAAATATTTTTTATTTTTCCTTTTTTTTAAAAAAATTTATAAAAAATTTATAAATTATCCTTATAATTTCTATATGAATACAACATATCAAAATTATAATCCATGCTATATAAATTCCAATGTATTTAATATCAACAATTTATGTTATTGATATTTATTTAATAAATGTTTCATGAACAAATTATAAAATATTACATTCAATTCATGATTGAAATTTTGAACAATTAATATTTTTTACGTATATTGTCTTTTATGAGATCTACTATGTTGTAAGGTTCATCTTTCTACGTGTGATGGATGATTCAACCTCTATCTATCATAATTTATAATAGATAAAATATGGATCGTGATAGGCCATGGTGGCTTGTGTATCATTAAATCAGCAGCGCTTGACAATTTCATCTTATAAAATACATCAATATGGTGGTCTGTATAACATTAACCCTTCTATACCAGGAAATTATATTATACAATTATCATTTATATCACCTAAGTGATACAATGATTTATTTTACATATTTGGTTCGATATTATTTTCAAACATAAATTCCCATACTATATACTATGGTGTAAATAAAAATTAAAGGATTGATCTAGATTATATCTTATGATATCACATATCCTAATAAATGACAATGTAACTCTTTAAAATATCCTATATCAAAAACCTTAACACTGTATAGATGTTTTATAATTTTTAATGATATAAAATACACTAATGTGATATACAATTTATATTATTTCTAAACATGATTTCATGAATCAAAATGAATAGCATGGCTCTGATACCATTGATGAGTTTTAAGGTTATAATAAAACATATTCAATATAATAGAATACATTATATAAATCAAACCCAAGATCTTCATGCTATGTAAAACCTAGATCATGTATAAAAAATAATGAATATGTACCTTACAAAAAATATGGATACTATATTATCTTCAATCAGTTATTGATTAAGATCACTAGAAATATCTAATATACCCTTCCCTCTATTATATATCAATTAGATAATCTAAATCACTCGATGCTCAGGTATGACATAGCTCACAAACATGGTATGTGAATACCAAGGGTATCACAAGATAAATGATGAGATATATATAGAAGGGAGATTAAAAAAAAGCATGGAACTCATTCCAATAGCATAATCAAAGGCTAGTACCTACACTAAATGTCCCTTGAGGATACTCCTTGGGTATTCAGAAATTGACTTGAACATTGCATATTGTTTGAGTAATTAATGTAGTTACAACACATGTAACCCCTTTGACCATCCAATTCCACCATATATTTCATATTATATAACATTTAACAATAATTAAAACCAATTTAAACAATATTATAATGTTAACCATTCAGCATTGAACTGCCTCAATCACTAATAGAGTATATATGGATTGTAATATATGATTTATAATGTCTCACTATATTACCCATGGCATACACTATGAATTCCTTATCTAAATTCATTATGATATCAATCATATTATTTTCTAATATTGGTTTATCTATGGTATAATTATTACCTTATATAAATGGATATCATCCCATATGATATCCCTATATTATACACTATGATATAGGCTAACATGTATCGTATACATATTAGACTCTAGGGAATACCTCCATTAGTTCCTACCCGCTAAGACTTCCACTTTCATATCTTAGAAAAGAGTTAGGCATTGGACTACTAATGTTATTAAAATATATCTCATATGTCACATGTATTTATTCTCCCAGAAACACTTTATTATGTTTTTAATAAATCACTTTTTATGTTTGTTAATAGGTTTTAATTATGTTTTATTTATTGAAATTCAATATGCCAAAAAATGAAGTATTTATTAGGTTTGAAAAAATTTCATTATGTGGAACATTTGGCAACATGAAAAATATCTTATGTAAGAGTCTTCATATGTGAATTAATATACATGAACGAATATCTATATGTGAAAACAACTTTGTGGAGAAACAAAAAATGTAAGATCCCCTTCATTGATACTTCAGCTATGCAAATTTGACCTACACAATAAAAGTATTTATACAGAATCATCTTTGTGGATATATAGGTTGCATAATGAATTTTATTACCTTGAGTATTCCTAAAAAAATCTATATATGTAAAGACTAATGATATTTTTAATTTAAAACATAAGGCTTATAGTTATCCAAAATATGATACATATTTTCAGCTATATAGTTATCTTGGTTATGTAAAAAACGTTACATAGATGGTTTCAATCTATGGAAATATTTGATTATGAAAAATCGGTTATATAGACAAATTTTCTATACCGTACTGAGATCCATTTATTTTAACCTATAAAAAAAATAGTTACAATATTTCATTTATGAAAATTCTATTATTGTATATATGATGCTGCAACATAAGGTATTTATTACCATTGAAGTATTTTAAGGAAATTTATGTGTTTTTGTCAAATCATTGGTGTAATATTTGAGTAAATATGGTATGATTGACTACTCTATAAAGTTTCAAGTTCCATGAAAGGAAAATAAACCATATCTATTATTATAATAGGTTTCTTATTGAGAAAAATAATGAAATACTTTTATATAAATTTTTTCATTTCAATTTTTTTTAATTTATGGACCTTAATGAAATTATTTTATATGAGGATATAGAATTTTAAAAAGAGTCAAAGATAGAGATATATATTAATATATGTATTTATAAAAATAGATCTCTCGGTAAAATATACCGCATCTTCTTTATTTCACTAAAACAAGCACTTTTTTTTCAAAAATAAGAAGAAGAAGTCTACTAAATATTTTTTTACTTGTTCTTACAAGAACAATTATCAGCTCTAATAATTATTTCATAGAGTTTCTACATATATAATATTTTAATCTCTTGGAAGAATTCTCTACAATTAGTTTCTCCTTCCAACAATGATCCTTAACTGAATTTTTTATTCTATATTTTTTCTCTCTTGTGTAAGTGCACACACCTTGGAAAATTTTTGTTGAAAGCTATTTTTATGTCTTATAAAATGATCCTAGTAAGAGTTCCTCCTACCATTTTTATAATGTGGAATATTCTTGAACTCAATTAGGGAAAACCTTAGGAAAAAGTCTAATTCTAGTAAAATAACAAATATCATTGAGAGAGTTTTCATGGAGTGTTTTATGGGATATTTATTCCCCAAATCACTATAACATATATAATATTAATTTATTCTATTTACTTTTATTATGATTTATAATAGTTTTTAATAAATGAAAAGAAGTTCCCAAAAGGAGGGTGTGAAATTTTAGAACTCAATTCACCCCACTCTTAAGACATTATTCAAGCTAATTTGGGATAATATTAGGGTTAAAATAAAAAAACAAGAATTATAATGGGTACCATAATTTATACCTTGAAAAATTCAAGCTACACTCATTGGTTTCATGGATATTGAAAAGAAATAGATCGCTTTTTTTCCAAACCATATTGGTTCATATGATCTATAAAAAATACACAAAGACGTTATTTCAAGGTATTTGAATTCTTCTTGAGAATTAACTCACCCATTTAAAATACCACTTCATGGTTTTATTCATACAAAGTAATTAAATCTCTCATACCCAAGTGAACTAACCTTGGATTATATTAATCATAAAATCATTGTGTATCTGGATGATCTATATTGGTCTAATAATTGAAGTCCATGAGGATACGAAACTTTTCATATCCTTTATCTAACAAGTTACTCTTTTCCTTTGATGATGGTAAATTCATTTTGTATCCAAAGTTTTCATATAATTTTTATAGCACATGCCTTATAGTTAAGGGATTTATTCAAACCTTTTCATCATTGACCTAAGTCATTTTAGATATTGATTTACTATAACTATTTTCATTCAATATTTAGATTGATTTAGTAACTATGAAATTACTTAATTATGTGTTTCTATAAGATCATTAAAATTATAAATTGATATGAAATAAATTTTAGAAGGTAATAATTGTTTGAAAATTTAATTTTCTCACTAATTAATTAAAATGAAGGGTGGACATCCACAGGGCAAATCTTTCCCAAAGAATACCGATGAAAGATGAATCCAACATGAAAAGAAAACTATGATGATATTTTTTTGGTTGAATTTTTAAGTTGGCCAAATATTAAATGGGTGTTAGAGATTTGATTTCTTTTCAAAAACATCCTTAGATAATGGACACAACTAGTTGATTTACACAAATAGTTATCATTTTTCCTCCTAATGATATTATGTTTCACTATTATTCCTAAAAATTGTACTTTTATAGACACTATTAAAATCTTGTTCCACTATTTTTCTACTATCTGAGTAGCCATCCACTCATGAATTTGGGATTCATAAAAAATTCATTGATTCAACACTTGAATGGATTTCTATAATGATTATTTATGATGATATTATTTTTTTATCGTATGATGATATATTTTGTGAGATGATACTCATTCTTATTGATATACAATTTACTATATTATAACATAATGTCCTCAGTAGTTAAATTCACCCACTCCTAGAACCATAATGAGATAATAAAATTTATTTTCCATTTTTACTATCATAGCTACAAAATTATGAGTGATTAATTCATGGAATGTTTTCATTAAACATTTCATTAACTATTAATTTCATAGAAACAAATTCAACATCAGAGCTATTCCTCAAAATTTGGGACTAGAATAAACACTAGGGAGTAGATACTCATTAATGATGTCCTTAAAGTTAATGAAAATGTGATCAAAACTAAATCCATAATCTTCATATTGAAAGGGTCCTTCTTTGAAGATGTATGATTGAGATGAGTGAAAAAAATCTTGGATAAAAGACATATAGTAAATGATATATTTCATACATGATTATTAAATAATTTTTATGATAAACAAGAATACAATAATACATTCTACAAATAAAGGGTTTATTAAATTGAAAAAATTATGATCATACATCATGAATTCGCATGAACTTTTAAACATTAGTTGAATCCTTATTAATAATCCTCATAAAAGATTTCATATTCTACTTAGTACATGTAATCACCTAAAGGAGATACATCAAAAAATGGTCGATAAGAATGCCTGGTGTGGGGAGGGATAATCAGAAAGGAACATGATACATTGATCAATGTAGTACATGGGTGACTATAATCATCTTCATTATATCATATTCATAGAATCATCATCATAATAATGTATAAATAGTTTTAAAGAGACATGGAAGGTGAAATATGTATAATAATAGAATATCATAAAAATTGTGAGAAATACCTACACATGGAATATGAATAAAGAGCTAATCATGTTCATGGATAATATATTTATACAAATCTTACTTCAGAGAATGTAATAAAAGATAGAATCATATTCAGGAATAACTTATATAATCTCTTGATATATAACAATAAACCTGATGAATTGGAGAGCTATATAATTCAAATCCAGAACTTCCATTTATAAAAAGATTATATTCGTGAATTCCATATAGGAAGGAAAACACACATCAGTCATAAATAAGAAATGAACCCATGAAAAAAATGGGTTTCATAATGGTGTTCAATGAATTTATAAATGAATGATACATATATATTCCACAAAAAAATAATGGGAGACATAATTCAGTATTTTTAATGGTTATATTAATAAATAAAATACTATATATCATGTATAGAAGAAGAATAAACATAATAATGATCAAAAAGAGTTTTTGAGAAAAAGTCTTGATCAAAAATCATGAAGGTTTCTTGGCATTAATCCCAACAAGGTAAGAACCTGAATATTGCCATAATAAAAAATTTAATGAGAATAAAATGTTATTTATAATTTTTTTTAAAATAATCATAAAACAATGATAGATGAAGAAAAGATAAATCTAAAAGTAAGAGTTGGATTCAAGAGTCCTCTTATGATAGGTCCCATTTTGTAATGTAAAATTCACCCCTATTATATAAGAAACATATATTCATTAAAACTTGAATCTAGAAGTTATTTATATCAAATTATGTTATTAATGACTAATTATATTCATTAAAATTTATTTTATATTTTTTTTGTTTTGATTTCAAATTTTTCATTTATTATTATTTATCCATGAGTAAAATTACCAAAAAAATATTAAATGTTCAATAATTTACGTATTTATACCCTATAAATATTTTTTTGATAACCATACATGAAGGTGGTGAAAATAATAGAATCAAAACATCATCACAGGATTACAAAACCAACCATTAATGGAAAATGTAAAAGAAAGGGAATATATAAATATATTATAAATTAATTATAACGATTTCAAATTAGAATAATAAAATAAAATAAAATCAATTATATTATAGATTTTTTTAATTCATGGTTTAGACAGGGATAATACAATATATGATAAAAAATAAAAGTATAAAGGAGAAACTGTTACATATTCATTTATGTTTGATCCCTTTTTAAGGTGTTAATTCCTTTGAGTCTTGGAGTTGTGTGACACCCAAAAAACAACTAAGATTATTAGAATGGTTAGGCTGAGGTATTTGAGTATAACTTTGTAAATTCACATCATTTTGGATGTGATTTTCCTAGGGGATGGTGAGGGGGTATTTATACTTCAACGAAAGGGTATTTTAAGTAACGATAATGAATAAAATATAAATTCTGAAGAAAAAAAATTAAATTGTGGTCATATTTGAAATTATGAATCATATTTCATAAAATATTATACGATTTTATTACTTTTCAACCATACAAAATCAAAACTTACTAGTTTACTTAAAAATAAATTAGACAAATTGAAAATGGTTTTTTATATATATTATGTTTTTGAACATCGAAAATTAACTTTTAGGTTTGAAAATTAATTTTATTATCTTTAAATGGATTATTTATAATATTAAATATATTTTGTGTTGATCAAATAATTTTATAATTTAAATATTCCTTATTATATGAATACTGCATCGTAAAATATCAATATTTTGAACAATTATATTTTTACTATCCACCAGCAAATTCAAGTGTTTCAGAATTTTTTTAAAAACCCAATCATAATAACTTTTTACATTATTTTTTAATAAATGACAATTATTTTATTAATATAATTTTATATATTTGGTAATTATTATATTTTATATTAAAATTTAAAATTTTAAACTACGTTTAAATACACTTTATTAAATATGCACTTATACTTTTTTATTGAGTTTTCTAATTTGAATTTTTATTTTATAGCACTATAATATTTATATTTACTTATTTTTTGTAATAATTATTTTTTAAAATACATTTTACAATTATAATGGTAATATCACTATTCCAATAATTAATTTACTATTCCTAATGGTTTGGTTACTATTCTTAATAGAAATATTAATATTCTAATAGTTTTACTAGTTTTATACTTCTTATAAATACCTCATACTTTATTCATCATTTAGTTATATTCGTCTTATGGTTAAATATTCATCATTTTCAAAATGATTATGATATTACTAATTTTTTATTATTTTTTATAGTATTTTTCATGACCATAACAAATTAGGGGGCTATGATATTCCAGAATATCATATTCTTTTTATATTATTTTGTGTGTGATTATTATCCCACTGTATTAATTTTAATTTTATATAATATGTTTATTCTCCATATATAATGTTCTAAATTAATTATATAAGGTGGTATTTGTTTTTCTTATGTGATGCATGTGTTTTATACTATACCATATTCATAAATACAACACACACATATATTTAGAAGGAAAATTCCATATAATTTTTTGGGTTGTTACGTTATTCCCCCTTTTGAAATTTCACCCTTGAAAATTCAAGTAATATCTCTGGTTGAGAATAGATGAGGTTTAAAATTTTCATTACATCCTATATTTCCCATTTTTCCTCTTTATACTTATGGTTTCACCAATGTACTTTGAAAATATGTTCTATCTTATTGTATATAAAATTTTCTGTATGCACAAAAATCTTCACAAATTTATCCTGATAAGATAGGTCATTCTTTAGTTTAACCACCTCAAGATTAAATACATATGAGGGGGGTATATACTTCATTAAGAGAGATATGTGGAACACACCATGCAATTGATCTCAGTTTAGTGGAAGTGAAGGTCAATAGGGAATAACTTCTATGAAATCAAGGATATGAAAGGGGAAAATGTACCTATTTTTAAACTTTCCTTTCATTTTAAACCTTATGAATTTCTTATAGGGTGATATTCATGGGAACTATTTATCTCTAACATTAAAATCAATGTCTTGCTGAAGATTGTTATCATAACACTCCTGCCAACTATGAGAAACTTTAATATGTTGTTGAATGGGTTTATTTGAAATTTTAATCACATGTTCATGTCTAAGTTACTTATGTTCACAAAATTTATCCCAACATTTTGTAGTTATACATATATTCCTATATATAGTTTTGTATTGGGACATATGAATATTTGAGTGGAAACTATTGTTGTGTGAGAACTAGACCATGGTAAGATGTTAATTATATTCTTCTTTGAAGTGAATTTAACATGATATCAACATGTGTTTGTGTTTTTGAATGTTAATTTCATATTTAATATCATTTTCGTGTTGATAGGTCATACTAAATTTCAAATCTATGATTATGGGATGATGAATACTCCTCTATAACTTTATGGTGAACCTTGGATATTTATAATATATAATCAAAATTGGTACCCCATAAAACCTCACCACTTCCTTCACATGTATCTTGTAAAGTTGGAAATGGAATAAATCTTCTAGAATGGTGATAAAGTGAGCATTCATTTTGAGTTAATCCACTACAACCCATATGAAATTGTTTTCTTTTGTATCTTTAGAAGACCTATTCAATATCCATGATAATGTAATACTATTTCCAAATTTTTATGGGTAATAGTTATATCATCCCTTTAGACATGTGATGTTAAACCTTGAATTTAAATTATATTAATAACTTTCAGGTTTACAAAAAAATTATTATGTTTACATTATCCCATTTGAAGTAACCTTGAAGATCTGGATACATCTTGGTACTTTTATAATGGATAGGGAAATATGAGCTATATGTATCATATGATAACTCTTTATTTATCTCAAGTGGTGATAAAACATATATTATAGTTCAAACTTGAATAAATACATATTTTTCAATATTTAATTCATAAAGATTCAATTCCTTTGTTTATCTCACCTTATTTTAATGATCCAAACCACCCCTTTGTGGATCCTTGATTATCTCTTAGATATAAAGTTAGTAAATCATTTTATAAATGTAGGATTACTTTCTTACCTTTATAATTTTCATATCCATCCTTTTCATATCTATAAAAATAGGGTATCTCTAAATCATCATCATAGATATAGTGAAAGATTTATTTTCTCTAAGAGCATTAGCTACCTTGTTTTGCGATTCTGGGATGGTATTGAAATATTTAATCATAGTCCTTGATTAACTCCAACCATATATTTTGATTCATGTTTATTTTCTTCTATATTAGTATATACATTAATCTTTTATAATCAATATATATGTAAAACCTCTATCCATATAGGTAATTCCTCAAAATCTTCAGTGAAAAAATCATAGCTATGAACTCCAAAACATGTATTGGGTGATTCTTCTAATGTATTTTCAATTTTCATGAGACATAGGTTATAAATTTATTATTTTTTAGGAGTAAGAAACCTTGTAATTTCATTAAGTCATCATTGTGTACCACAAACCCTTATCCACATAAGTGTACTATGAGTATAGGTCCAATGATTAGACTCTTCTTGAGCTCCTTGAATATATCTTTAAATTATTTAATCCATTTATTATTAATCCCATTTCAGGTTAACATTATTTTTGGGATAGATAATAATGATAAATTTATTACAAAGCACCGGTAGTTCCAAAATAATCTAAGAAAACTATGAATATTCATGACACTTTTGGGTCCCAGATATTCTTGAATCACATTTTTCTTTAATGGGTCAACATACACTTGTTCAAGTGTGACCACAAGTGCCAATAATGTGACTTAAATAATAAAAAACTCACACCTGTTTAACATAGTATATAAATTATCCTTCATTAAAGTCTTTAGAACCATCCTTAGATGCTCCTCATGTTCTGCATTTCTCTAATAGTATATGAGAATATCATTGATAAAGACTACTAAAAATTTATCAAGGTAGTATCTAAAGATTATATTAATCAATTACATGAATATATATAGTGGTTTTTAAGTCTAAAAGTAATCACTATGAACTCGTAGTTTTATATCTTATATGGAAAGATTTATTTTGAATATATTCTCTCTCTACCTTCAGTTGATGATATTTAGAATAATGATTATCATTTGATGAGTGTTAAAATCATTGAATTTAATTGAAAAAGTCATAAATACATGGTAAGGGATGATTTATCTTCATAATTATCTTGTTTAGTTCTCAATAATTTATGCAGAACCACATTAATCCATCATTGCTCATGATAATGAGCTATGGTGTATCGCAAGGTGATGCACTAGGGTTTATGAAACCTTTATCCAAATTGTATTCTATTTATATATTTAACACCTATATTTATATTGGGGCCATTATATATGGGATCTTGGATATTAGTGTTTCACTGGGTATAATTTTTATTTAGAACTCTACCTGAAAATATTGGGTAATACCAATTAACTATTCAAGAAATACATCAGTATATTCTCTTTTAAGGGACATTCTACATGGTTTATGTTTTTCTTTATCTAGACCATTTGAACAAGATATTCTTATTCAATGGGTAACAACACCCGTACCTTTAAAGTATTTTATAAAGGAGATTCACAATATTCATTTAATTTATATAGGATCATGGTATGGTTCAAGATATGGAAAGAGATTTCCTTTTACTTGCAGTTTATGTGATCTCTATATAATGAGATTTAATCCTTTACTAGTATAGTTTAAAATAATATTAAAGGAAGAATTGTGATATTTTTAGTGAGAATCATCCCACACATTCAAATAGGTGAATAGTCCAATGCATGGGTTATAGTGATTACACCACTAAAAGTTTTCATTGATATCTATACTTTAAGGAATCAGACACACTTGTCATTGGGTGATAAAAAATATAATTAATTTTATCCTAATGCAACATAGTGGATAAACGAGGCCATATCTCAAGGATCCAATTTTGGATCACTCAATATTTTTAAATTTATTATATTGTTGGTATTTTTTATATTTTATGAAAAAATGAAAAAATGGGGTGTATATAAAATGGGATGTTAATAGAACATAAACTACAATAAAGATGTAAATTGAATATGGTTATCAAGAAAGGATATACTTCTAATAAAATTTCATTGAGTGAACCTTCATTACCAATTTTCTAGTATCTAATATAATAAATGGTCACAGTCCATCATATGTGTGCTCATCATCCTCTATCGCTTTGAGTGAATATATAGCGTACATACTAATTTGTAAGTACATTTAACATCCACCTCCTCCTTGGCCAAAAATTTAGAGGGCCCCTCAATCAAGATCAACCATTGAACCACCTTCCTAGTATGCAATCAAATCCATTTAGAACTAAACCATCATGGATCCATCGTATGACTTAATTTTCAAGTGAATGTAGAGAAAAGATACATAGAATAATAATTTCATCCTAATAAAACCATAACGAGGATATACTATCACTAATACCCACCACATATCATCATTGAATGAACATAAAGTAGATAAAAGACATTTAAACATGAATGAGTAGGGTCTTAGGTTCATCACTAGATTATTCCCCCAATAGGTCCCATAGGCTGGTTCTTCACTATCATAAAGATTTGAGATCATTTTGAAGAACACAAGTAAAATGTGAGAGTGGGAAAGCTAACAATTCAATTAAAAATCTAGAATTAATTATTAAATAAATAATATAACAAAAAAGCTTTAACTACTTCAACTATTCTTTCAAGAGGAAAAGAGTAAAGTGTAACCCTCTATAATGAAGGGAATAAATTATTTAAATAGAAAAAAGTATATTCAATAAGGTTTTAAATGCATTTTATGCTTCTACATGAGTACTAGGATTTGTGAGATTATTTCCTATTTGATTTTGAATAACCCGTTAATGATTTAAAGATTCCTAAAAATATATATCATTGAAATATCCTTTATGATCATATATGATTATTGGATTAATGCCCGAAGTCAAAAAAATGATAATATCCATTTCTAGAGGAGAATATTATGATTTAGGAGTCAGAAATTCGTGATGATCTTTCTATAAATAGTTATTTTGAGTGCTTGAAAATACTTAATTCTCAAATGACCTGATGTTCTTATGATTATGCAAAATACTAAACCCTTATATATCTTTTTTGTGTCATAATTACTCTTGTGTATCATGTGAATCTCTAAAGTAACCAATAAATATGTGGCCCAACATTTCTTCTCCTAGTGAAAATGTAATAAACCCACACATAATCTACATTTTATTATTGCGTTCATTTTCATCCATACATAAGGTTATCCCCTTCATCTAGAAATTAATACACCTCATTATGAACTTATTCTTCCATATTAGTTTAACTATCATGATTATTCTTCTAAAAAATTCATCTGTTATGGCTGATCTTATATCTAAAGACCTGGAAATTTCAACGAATTTTTTTTCTTAAATTCTTTGGAATATTATGAGTCCGCAGTTTTTGACGGCGCCTGATTCTGAGGTCCGGTGTGCCTGGAATCAATTTCCGAAGTTTTTTTTGGGTATGTTCAGTAAACATACGTGCGAGTTTTTCTATCTTTTGAAATGGTGCTCGGAATTGAAATCTGAGGACACCGATGAACTCACAGTGCCGACATTCGCTTAAGGGGACCTTTTCTACAGTTACGTTTGGTCGAGAGTGGGAGTTAATTTTTTGGGGTTTTATAATAAATTAAATAAAATTGTTTTGTGCACAAGTTTATTGTTAAGGGGTGGTTATTTCCTCCAAGGAGGATTTGGAGGTGGGGCCCACATCCCACATAACCTCCCATGGGAGAATAATGTGTGTGGGTCCCACACGAGCCTAACCCCTCAACTCCTCCTTTAACTCCCTTAAACCCCTCTCTTAACCTTTGAACTTCCACATAATGGTGGAGCCTTCCCACCTGCCTCTCATGAATGTGCCAATACCATTTCAATTAATGAACAATTAATTTCGGCTCCTCTAATTTTTTAATTAATTTGAAAATCATGTGAGGATAAAATATTAGCCTAAGCTATTATTTTGGGTTGGCACTTGTTGTGTTGGGAGAGCTTTGGGAGAATTGGAAAGGGAGAGTTCTTCCCACGAAGAACGACAAACCCTCTCGAGCAAAGAACACAAAGAACTTGATCGTCTCCTCTACTTATTCAACTGTGGAAAGAGAGTGAGGCGACGCCAAAAAGAATTCTACCTACCTTCCTATTCCTCCGACATTAAAGGAATGACAACATCATACGCGACGCCGATTTCTGCGACGACGACAACGCACCTTGAATCAAGGTAGGGGTTTATCTTGTTTAAATTAAATCCCCGTTCCTAATGTTTATATGGTTTGACATTGGCTTCCTGTTACCACCTTACACGGAGGGCACGGGCCAAACAAACAAGGTCCGACGACCCTTCGTTGTTTCTCTTGAGTTGATGATGGTGGTAGAACCGGTAGGGCGCAGTGCCATCACACGACACCGGGGGAAGGAAGGGGCTGCGACCATGCGAGCTGCGACAGACTGAAGAAGCGGTGGTCGTGTATCAGCCGCATGGAGAAGAATCGAGGCCCGCATCTGCGGGCCGCTCAGACGAAGTGAACCGGCCAGCTATAGCTGGCCGGGTAGAAGACCGCGATTCCATGAGGCACCGTGCTACAGAGGGACTACAGCCCGTGCTGGGCGGGCCACTTCGGCGGGCGAACCAGCCGGCCGCCTGCCGGCCGGGTGGAAGAAACCGCGGCGCCTAAGGGCGCCGCGTGCGGAAGATATGCGGCCCTCACAGCGGGCTGCTCGCGCCCGAGAAGAACGGCCAGCTTCGGCCAGCCGGGAAGGAGGGGCGACGCCGCTTGGCACTGCCGTTTCAGAAAACTAGGGGTTCACGCCCCCCCGCACCGCTCAGCCAGCTGGCCGAGCCACAGCCCACCGCGGGTCGGGCCGCCCTTGCGTGGGCTAGCCGCCTGCCGTGCGGGCCGGGTCACCCTTGCGTGGGCCAAACCGCCCTCGCGCATGTCGGGCCGCCCTCGCGTAGGCCGGGCCGTAGTGCCGGGCTGGGCCGGGCTGACCCTCCAGCCGGGTCGGACCCCGCCAAGCTAGAACGAGCCAACCCGTCGGCCCATTGGGCTTGACGGGTCGGGCCCGTTTCGCTTAAACATTGATATGTTGAAGACCGCGCGTCCGAACAATGCGCCGTCTGTGGCACTGGAATCCTCGTGACGAGACGTTACTTTTGCGATACTCGAAAAATGTTTTGGATGACTTTGGAAAATTTTCGGGTTTGGAACGAGCATAATTCCAACCGGGCCCCTGGAACGGAAAAGCCAATAACTCTCAGACTGAGCGTCTGATTGACGCGCTGTCTGTTGCGTTGGGTTTATTTTGACGAGAGAAAATTTTTGGATACATCAACTCAGGACTTCATGATAGTTTATGTATCGACCTTTAACTTGAGTAGGGGACCCTCCCAGAATCGAGCGTACTATGTGTGGGAACCCTAGAGCTGGCAGCGACTGCGATGACTAATGTACTGGAATCCTCCGTGGGTTCGACAGCGAAGACTAATGTTCTTGTATCCTAAGTGGGTCTGACAGTTTTGACTTCTGTTCTTGTATCCTGAGTAGATCTGACAGAGTAGCTAGTCTTGTATCCTATGTGGGTCCGACAGCTTAGCTGGTCTAGTATCCTATGTGGGTCTGACTGCTTAGATGAATTAGTGACTACATCTAATCATCTCTATCGCTATACAAAAGATGTATACATGTGTGATCTGAGTCTTGACTTTAAATCATTATCATCGATGTGATTGACTTCTCTCCTGTGTGGACTGGGTTGTTCTTGGGCTCGAGAGTTGGAGTCGAATTGTGATTGAAAACTTAGGTATATGTATGGACATATACCTAAGTAGGGTTGTTTGATACTTCATGATTGTATCTTTCCTTTTGTGGTTTATCCTTCATGGATTACGGGATACCTTTAGGGGTCTCGGGGTCCCTACTGAGTATCATTATACTCACCCCTCCATGGGCTATGCCCGTACCTCGTTGTGTTGGATGCAGACGATGGACAACATTGACAGAGGCCGAGAGCGATCTAGGACCGGACGATACCCGGAGGTGGACCACACAGAGAGACTGTATACGGAGCAGACCGATAGAAATGTACTGTAGAGGTGGACACCTGTACCTATCCTTCAGGTAGGATACTCAGAGGACATTCCAGGAGCTGCCCTTTTTAGATGTTTTCCCTTTTCTAGTTGTAATAGCTTTCCGTTGTACCTGTACTTTACTGTTGGGCTTGTATTTCCAGCCCCTTTACTTTCAACACTACTTTTTTGTATACAGTTTTCACTTAGTGTTTACTTCCTGTTGCGTACTCTATTGTATATTTGTACTTTCATAAAGGTAATGCCTTCCCAGCTTAGGGATTTATGCCTTTGGTGCTAGTCTCCAGCCCCTGTCCTATGGAAGGTAGGCTTGGGGTAGTCACGACACGAGCCCTAAGGACAAGTCGTGACAAATTGGTATCAGAGGAGTTGGTTCTACTGCAGAACTCAGGACTCTGATCAATATTTTTTGGGAAGAAATAGTTTAAAGAGTATTGAGTGTGGTTTTCAGTCCAGGGAGTCTAGTGTTGGTGCGGCGGCCGACGTATCCATACACCAGGACCCTGACATCTGATTTCCGACTCAGTGCACGAAAACAATGATTGCATGTTGTTTCAAAAGTTTTCTTTGTGATTAATTTGATTCAGCTCACCAGGTATACTATTTTGACCGTGGCACACCTGTTTCTTTTTAGGATGGCCCCACAAAGGCAGCCAGCTAGGGTTCCGAGTTACGTACGAGATGATAGCCCACCGAGCGACAAGGCCTCAGTGCAGGGCCCCATCACATCGAAGGTGGAAGAGGCACCACTACCCGCTGGGCCACCAATACAACCAGCCCTAGCAGTAGAGAGTGCACGCTGCCTGAGTGTGTTTCACGAGTTCTAGTGATAGAGGCCACCCAGGTTCCACAGAGAGACGAACCCACAGACAGCTGAGGATTGGTTGGAGGCTGTCGTGAGAGTTTTCAGATTAGTAGGGTCACCAACCGACCTTATGGTGATCCTTGACATGAGTCTCCTTCACGCAGCAGCAGGTAGATGGTGGCACCTGATGCTCAAGGTGCATGAAGAGGCATCTTTATTATGGATATACTTCGAGAGTTTATTTCACTCGGAGTTTGTTCCAACCACCCTTCGTGTGGTGCAGATTCAAGAGTTACTACATCTGTAGCAGGGAAGCATGATAGTAGCTCAATACTCAGCGAGGTTCACCTAACTCTCACACTACTCCATGGATATGGTACGAGAGCCGTTCTTCAGGGCCCAAACCTTTGATCATGGATTCAAGCATGAGATCAGTAATTCGATGATTCCCCTCATCATCCCGACGCAGGCAGGGGTGCTGGAGCAAGCCCTTCTAGTGGAGAACTTTCTCGCTGAGTAGTCTCCAGTAGTGAGACCCACCACAGGGAAACACGTAGCGGAGTCTTCTGTAGCCGACAGTAGACAGATGTCGCAGAGGTCCAAGCAGACTAGGACATCAGGTGGGAGACCTCAGGATACAGGTTCGATAGTGTGGGGAACACAAAATAGAGCCAACTATATGAGGAGAAGGCAGTGATATGCATGTAGAGGGCAGGGTCACATGGCTCGAGACTGCCCGACCCGCCATGCAGATGAGCAGCAGATGGTAGAGGGACCTCCCAGGTAGAGGGAGAGGTTCAACCATGGTGGTCCACCGGGAGTAGGCAGACGAGGAAGAGGAGCTGGCCGAGCAGCGGGTGGTGGATGCCGTTTCGAGGCTCTACCACTACCACCACCAGGAGGTCCACCCAGACTACAGGGAGTTGGTGGACAAAGGCTGTCTCAGCTCTAGGCAGTCGAGGCCTATGACCATGGTGCACCTGAGATGATTTGAGGTACTATCTGTGTCTACTCCACCCTTGATGTAGTACTTATAGACACAGGTGTGAGTCATTCTTTTATTTCCACTACCCTTGTTCGGATCTCGGAGATTCCGACGGAGCCGTTGGCTCAATCCTTATGGATAGAGACTCTTGTGGGAGCAAACTCGATGATTTCGCACTAGTGCTGGTAGTGTGAGCTTACTCTAGGAGGTGAGAGCTTCGGCTGGGATCTTCTTGTAGCGGTGTCGAGGCTTAACGACGTTATCTTGGGTATGGACTGGTTATCTACATTTTATGCTCAGATCGACTGTATTACGTGCAAGGTGTGGTGTATCCGCATGGATGGGACCAGGTTCACCTTAATCGGTGAGAAGGGAGCCTTTGCAGCGTAGGATGAACTTTCGTAGAGGAGGGGGCTTCCAATCACACATCATTTGGCTAGTCTCATCCTAGGAGAGGTTGATGTGCGGAGTCTGAGTTTTCATGTTGTGGTGGATCAGTATGCAGATGTTTTTCCTGACAGCGTTCCAAGACTACCTCCTCATAGAGAAGTAGACTTCTACATAGACCTGTACCCCGAGACAACACCGATATCTACTCCTGCATATTGGATGGCTCCCGCTGAGCTTTGTGAGCTGCAGGTACAGTTGGAGGACTTGAAGGGGAACAGATTTATCCGAACCTGTGTTTCACCCTGGGCATCTCTGATTTTGTTCACCAAGAATCCCGATGGGAGCTTGCAACTGTGTGTCGACTACTGTCGCTTGAATCAGGTGACCGTGAAGAACAAGTACCCACTCCCTAGGATTGATGACCTCTTTGATCATATCAAGGGAGCACAATGGTTCTTGAAGATAGACCTCAGGTCAGGCTATCACCAGCTCAGAGTTCGAGATGAGGATGTACAGAAGATGACCTTCAGGTGTCAGTATGACCACTATGAGTTCTTAGTTATTCCCTTCGGCATAACCAATGCACCAGTAGTGTTCATGATTCTCATGAACAGGATCTTCTAGCCTTACCTCGCAACATTTTGTCATAGTCTTCATCAACTACATACTAATTTACTCGACTACTGAGGAGGAGCATGCCTACCATTTTTGGGTGGTACTGGATACACTCTGAGAGAACCAGTTTTATGTTAATCTCTCGAAGTGTTGGTTCTAGATTTGAGAGGTTCACTTCTTGGGACACGTCATCTCGGAGGCTAGAGTTGTAGTGGACCCAGCGAAGATCAAGGCAATACTTGCTTAAGAGCCACCCAGGAGTGTGACAGAGGTTCGGAGTTTTGTGGGACTGGATGGGTACTATCGGAGATTTGTGCCAGACTTCTCCAGAGTTGCAGCACCACTTTCAGCTTTGACAAAGAAGGAGAAACCCTCTATTTGGTCATAGAGATTTCAACAGAGCTTTCAGGAGCTGAGACAGAGGTTGACCAGTGCACCCATCTTGAGGCTACCGGAGGAGGGAGTAGGGTACGTAGTTTACTACGACACATCAGGGACTGGACTTGGGTGTGTCTTGATGTAGGAGCGAGCAGTGATCGCATATGGTTCACAGAATTTGAGAAAAAATGAGTAGAACTATTCTACCCATGACCTGTAGTTAGTAGTAGTGGTCTTCACCTTGATGATGTGGTGGCACTATCCAATGGGAGAGTGTTTTATAGTCTACTCTGACCACCAGAGTCTCAGGTACATATTCTTGAAGAAGGATATGAAGCTAAGATAGCAGTGATAACTTGAGTTCCTCGAGTACTATGACTTCAAGATAGTCTACACTCCTGGGAAGGGGAACGTTGTAGCAGATGCTCTCAGTAGGAGATCAGAAATTTAGTTTCTAGGAGAGGCGACAGAGCAGCTAGCCGCGTTGCAGATATCCTTTGTAGATAGAGAAGGAGTATCCTTTCTACAGTCTCTTACAGTCACTCCTCCACTTCTATAGTGGGTCAGAGAGGCACAATGTGGGGACGTTGACTGTGAGACGCGACATGTTCAGATATCCTCAGGGCAGGCACCTGATGGGTTTTATGAAGGTGGTGAATACATCATCCTCTTCAGAGGACGTACCATGGTACCAATTGCACTATAGGAGGAGGTGTTGAGTGGTTTACACACTTCCCCTCTAGCAGTACATCCAGGAGTGTCAAAGATATATCAGGACCTCAGACGAGAACACTGGTGGTCGGGTATGAATAAGGCTATAGCAGAGTTTGTAGCACAGTGCCTCACTTGTCAGCAAATGAAGGCAGAGAACCAGGTACCAGCAGGCTTGGTACCACCCTTAGAGGTTCCGAAGTGGAAGTGTGATGGGATATCTAGGGATTTCGTGACGGGGCTTCTAGGTATATCCAGAGGGCACGAATCTATCTGGGTGATCATTGACCGACTCACCAAGTCATCCCACTTCATACCGATCAAAGAGCAGGGCTCAGTAGAGAGCTTGGGACACCTCTACATTCCGGAGATCGTACAACTTCATGGTGTACCATCGACTATCGTTTCTGATCGAGATGATCATTTCACTTCCTGGCTATGGAAGGGATTACAGGAGGCTTTTGGGACAAAACTTCACTTGAGCACCGCTTTCCATCCTCAGACGGATGGTCAGACTGAGAGGACCATTTAGACTCTTAAGGACATGCTCTATGCATGTGTCCTCGACTTTGGTCGTAGCTGTGAGGATCACTTAACCTTGGTGGAGTTTTCATACAACAACAGCTACCACTCCACCATCGGGATGGAACCTTACAAGGCACTGTACGATTGACCTTACAGATCACCTCTGTGCTGGACAGACCCAGGGGAGTCAGCACTTGTAGGACCAGAGATGGTGCAGGCTACGAAGAAGAAGGTGCAGATCATCCAGGAGCGGATGAAGACTGTACAGATCAGAAAGAAATTCTATGCTGATAGGAGACGGAGGCCACTAGAGTTCGAGCTTGGTGACCACGTTTTTCTATGGGTCTCACCTCGACAAGGTCTATGGAGTTTTGGCCAGGGCGGCAAGTTATCTCCACGATTCATCGGACCTTTCCAGGTCCTTAGTAGATTAGGCGAGGTGGCTTACCACCTGGCCCTTACACCTCAGATGCATTGGGTGCATGATGTCTTCCATGTATCTCAGTTGAGGAGATATGTGCACAACCCGTCCCACATCATCGATCATAGGGAGCTGAACATTGATGACAAGGTGACATTCATGGAGGTCCCAGTGGAGATCGAGGATCGATAGGAGCGGGTCCTACGTGGATGGTCGATTCCTCTTGTGTACATTCTCTTCTACCATGGGAATATCCAGGAGAGCACATGGGAGTGAGAGGCTCAGATGCATGCTTAGTACCCCCATTTTGTTTCCTAGTGTGTGTTGTAGCTTTACGGGGACGTAAATCCCTAAGGTGGGGGTAATGAAAAAACCCAGAAATTTTAAGGAAATTTTTTTCTTAAATTATTTGGAATATTACGAGTCCGCAGTTTCTGACGGCGCCTGATTCTGAGGCCCGGTGTGCTCGGAATCAATTTCTAAACTTTTGTTCGGGTACATTCAGTAAACGTACGTGCGAGTTTCTATATCTTTTGAACCGGTGCTCGGAATTAAAATCTGAGGACACCGATGAACTCGCAACGCTGGTATTCGTTAAAAGGGACCTTTACCACAATTGCGTTTGGTCGAGAGCGTGAGTTAATTTTTTGGGGTTTTATAATAAATTAAATAAAATTGTTGTGTACACAATTTTATTATTAAGGGGTGGTTATTTTCTCCAAGGAGGAGTTGGATGTGGGGCCCACATCCCATATAACCTCCCATGGGAGAATAATGTGTGTGGGTCCCACATGAGCCTAACCCCTTTACTCCCCATTTAACTCCCTTAAACCTCTCTCTTAACCTTTTAACTTCCACATAATGGTGGAGCCTTCCCACCCTCCTCTCATGAATGTGCCAACACACCTTCAATTAATGAACAATTAATTTTGGCTACTCTAATTTTTGAATTAATTTGAAAATCATGGGAGGATAAAATAATAGCCTAAGATATTATTTTGGGTTGGCACTTATTGTGTTGGGAGAGCTTTGGGAGAATTGGAAAGGAAGAGTTCTTCCCACGAAGAACGACACACCCTCTCCAGCGAAGAACACGAAGAACTCGATCATCTCCTCCACTTCTTCAATCGGGGAAAGAGAGTGAGGCCATGCCACAAAGAACGCTACCTACCTTCCTCTTCCTCCGACGTTGATGGGACGAAACCGTCATCCGCGATGATGATTTCCGTGACAATGATAACGCACCTTGAATCGAGGTAGGGGTTTGTATTGTTTAAATTAAATCCTAGTTCCTCATTTTTATATGGTTTGATGTTGTCTTCTTGTTACCACCTTATACGGAGGGCGTGGGACGAACAAACACGGCCCGACGACCCTCCGTTGTTTCTCTTGAGTTGATGATGGTGGCAGAACCGGTAGGGCGTGGTGCCGTCACACCGCGCCGGAGGAAGGAAGGGGTCATGGCCATGCGGGCCGTGATGGACTGAAGAAGCGGCGACCGTGCACCGACCATGTGGAGAAGAACCGCGACTCGCATCTGTGGGCCACTCAGACGAAGCGAACCGGACGACTGTGGCTGGCCGAGCAGAAGCCCACGACGCCATGATGCTCCGCGCTGCAGAGGGACCATAGCCCACCTTGGGCGGGCCGCTTCGGCGGGCGAACTGGCCGGCCACTTACCGGCCGGGCGGAAGAAACCGCGGTGCCTAAGGGCGCCGCTTGCGGAGGATCTGCGGCCCGCACAACGGGACACTCGGGCCGGAGAAGACCGACCGGCTTCGGTCGGCCAGGAAGAAGGTGCGGCGTCGCTCGGTGCCGCCATTTCTGAAAACCGGGGGGCTGTGCCCACACGCACCGGTCGGCCAGCTGGCCGAGCCGCAACCAGTCGCATGCCGGGCCGCCTGCCACGTGGGCAAGGAAACCCACACCCGGGCCGGGCCGTCCTCGCGCGGGCCCAGCTGCCTTCACGTGGGCCGGGCCACAGTGCCGAGCCGGGATGCGCCCCATCGGGATGGGTCAACCCTCCAGTCGAGTCAGACCCAACGATCTAGAACGGGCCGACCCGCCAGCCCACTGGGCTTGACGAGCCGAGCTCGTTTCGCTTAAACGTGGATATCTTCAAGACCGCGCGTCTGAACGACACGCCTATACTGCAGTAGGATACTCGTGATGAGACGGTCCTTTTGTGATAATCTAAGTGAGTTTTGGATGAATTTGGAAAACGGACGGGTTTGGAATGATTGTAATTCAAACCGGGCCCCTAGAACGGAAAAGCCAATAACTCTCAGACCGGGCGTCCGATTAATGCGCCGTCTGTAGCGTTGGGTTTCTTTTGATGAGACAGAACTTCTGGATACATTAACTGAGTACTTTGTGATATTTTATGTATTGAACTTTGACTCGAGGATTGGACCCTCCCAGAATCGAGCGTGTTGTGTGCGGAAACCCTAGTGCTGACTGCGACTGCGATGACTAATGTACTGTAATCCTCTGTGGGTTCGATAGAAAAGACTACTGTTCTTGTATGCTAAGTGGGTCTGACAGTTTTGACTTATATTCTTGTATCCTGAGTGGGGCCGACAGAGTAGTTGGTCTTGTATCCTATGTGGGTCTGACAACTTAACTGGTCTAGTATCCTATGTGGGTCCAACAACTTAGATGAATCAGTGACTACATCTGATCATCTCTATCGCTATACGAAAGATGTATACATGTGTGATCTGAGTCTTGACTTTCAATCATTATCATCGATGTGATTGACTTCTTTCTTGTGTGGACTGGGTTGTGCTTGGGCTCGAAATTTGGAGCCGAACTATGATTGATAACTTAGGTATATGTATGGGCATATACCTAAGTAGGGTTGTTTGATACTTTGTGATTGTATCTTTCCTTTTGTGGTTTGTCCTTCGTGGATTCTGGGAGAACTTTGGGGGTCTCGGGGTCCCTACTAAGTATCATTATACTCACCCCTGCATGGGCTATGCCCACACCTCATTGTGTTGGATGCAGGCGACGGACAACGTTGACGGAGGCCGAGAGAGAGCTAGGACCGGACGATACTTGGAGTTAGACCACACGGCGAGACAGTACACGGAGCAGACCGATAGACGTGGAGTGTAGAGGTGGACACCTGTACCTACCCTTCAGGTAGGATACTCGGTGGACATTCCAGGAGCTTCCCTTTTTAGCTGTTGTCCCTTTTCTAGTTGTACTAGCTTTCCGTTGTACCTGTACTTTACTGTTGGGCTTGTATTTCTGGCCCCTTTACTTTCAACACTACTTTTTGTATACAGTTTTCACTTAGTGTTTACTTTCTGGTGCATACTCTGTTGTATTTGTGTACTTTCATAAAGGCAATGTCTTCCCAGCTTAGGGATTTATGCCTTTGGTGCTAGTCGCCAGCCCCTGGCCTATAGAAGGCGGGTTTGGGGTAGTCACGGCACGAGCCCCCAGGGTGGGTCGCGACATTATATTTAATTATATTCGTATGTAATCTTATCTCAATAATGTATTCTTTTGTAAAATTATAATATTTTAGAAATTCATCCTCCCACTTTGGGATTATGATTACTTCTAGAAAAACCTACTTCCTAAATTTTATAGATTTAACTCTTTAGAATCTTCAACCAACTACATATAAAAAATCATAATTCAATGGATTTATTAATATCTAGATATTCATTTTATATGAGAAATTAAAGAAATAAATTTAATTCACAATTTTGGGCTTTAAATAAATATTAATAAAATTTAATTAAATGATACTTTAATACAAAAATTTCCTAAAACCTAATTAATAAATAAATTGTATGAAATAAATTTAATTAAATATGAATAAAAACAATGAATTTATTACCTCATTTAATTCCCCCAAACGTAATTATTTTTAATCATGGAAAAATTAACATCATAAATATTACTCCAAAAGAATTCAAAACCCTCACAGATGTGAGTTCCCTTTTGATTTCCCTATTCATCAAGCTTATCATGCCACTTATATGATCTTTATTCCATTTTATCAATTATCATTTCTAGTTTTTCCATCCTCCCAAAATAATTCATACCTACCTTTAGATAAGTATTTATCACCATAAAAATTAAAAATAGCAGGAGAATTTTTTCTCAACCAAACTCATGTCTAGGTCTCCATAGGCTTATTGATTTTATATATCTCTACCAAATGATTAGAGAAATTGAATTTATCCTAATTATTTTTTAGGGTTGTTATGTATTTAAGGTTTAGTAGGTTTTTATGTTAAAAATTTTAGAAGAAGAATGAGGAGGTTTTGGCTCTAATTGAACCAAAATACATGATTGATAGCTTACACTCAAGAATACTATCCCCAATCTCTCATATAGTGATTCATCTCCTGACTTCTTATTGATTATAAATTAATTTTCACATGTATATCACTTTAGAAGTAGTAAATATTTATTATATATTATTCCTTTATCATTTTCCTTCTCTATGTTTATTCAATTATTGAACAATTTTTTTATTTTTAAGGTAGAGATGAATATTTGAACTTCAAATAGTTTTGTGAACTTAATTCCCCAATTTTAAATGATATTTCCCTACAATGTTACAAGACCTAATTATTTTACCTAGATATGCTAATAAAAAAACATCTCCCCAACACATGAGATCAAATATGATCATTAATTTAATTATAGAGTTTGGTAGTTTAGGATTTCATTCTTATAATGTAGCTATATGACAAAAGATTCCATGGATTATATGGGCTAATTCAGGGGTTAAATGTCAATGTATGTTTCATGGTAAATTTATTATAAAAACGGGTTTCCAATCAATAAAATTCCTCAATATTTTTGAACATATTTTTCTCAATACTATACTGTTTTAACTAGTATTCAAATAAAATTCTACTTATACAAACATGGCTTGGTTCTTCTTAGAAATAATGGAATTGTAAAGAAGATGTTGAAAATGGTTTATAATCCTCTCAAGAAATTGATTTTAAAATTTGATAGTATGTCATGGAACATGATTCAAAAATTAATGGCCTTTTCATTAACTTCCCAAACATTAAATTTAAATATATGTTCATTTTAGTATTAATCTATTTTTAGGGTCTTAGGTCCAATTAGTTTCGCACAATTGGAATGGGTTATAAAATTACAATGGAATTTAATTTGAGATCAATGTTCCTAAAAATGAAAAATAAATAACACAAAAAAACTCATAAAATATGTTGACACCCCCCCCAACGATTAAATTAAACTAACCTTCATTTCATCTCATGTAGAATTAAAACAATGATGTATTTAAACTGCTCATAACAAGAGATCTAACCTGACTTATTTGTAAAGAGAATATTGATTTAAGATCATAGTTATTTCCTTATAAAAACAAATTAAATAATATATAATAATAAATTTATTAAAATAAAAATAAAAATAGAAATTAAAGGGAAAGAAAATATTGGTTTTTCCACCAAGAAATTACAAGGTTTTGACTACCCCCAGTGAAGCAGTACCGCTCATTATAAAAAATTAAATGGTGGGTGGGGTGTATTTGTCATAAAAAATCACATTTTATTCCTTCTAGTGTTCATACCAACACTCTAGTTGTAGATAAACCATTTTTAGTGTGTTAGAAGTCCACCCGCATTTCTGTCCTCTTTGATTTTTATGCTGTATTAATTTTTTTAAGGGGAAAGTGAATAGTTAAAATTGAATAAAATTAAACTATGATGAATTTAGATATAAATTTTCCCCCACTATATATTCATAACAGAACTCCATATCCTCAGGAAATTCCATTGTACATTCCACTCGATTAAGAAAATATTAAATTTATTCAGGGAGCTTAATGATTTCTTATAAAGGTGTATCCTATTCTTAATTATCACTTGCCAATGAAATCCATAGGTTTTTCCAAAATTTTAAATTCAAAATAGTTTGAGTTAATAATCAATTACCTTTTATTAAAATTAAGTTTGAATTATTTTAAGAATAAAATATTGCATTATAAGGTCTTATATTAACTCTTCTTATTTACTAAATTCCTCTTAGAGGTATGTGGTTAGAGATGGATATATGTATTCAATCTCCTATAACATATCTTCAAATATAAGAATATTGGTTGTGTATTCTTCCAAGGCCAGAGAGAAGTGAAGTTATGATAATGGTGCTTCCTAGGATATGGTAGTGTCATATTATAGGTTTAATTATATAAGGTTACTTCAATATATATCCAATATTTAATTATCTCAAGCATATATCTCAGCTAGTAAGCCTGCTTCAATGGTATCTACTTGAAATTAAAGAGTTATATCAGAATTTAGATATTTATATAGCTCATTCACAACCTCCTTGAGTTATTAAACTTGAAAAATAAGTGGGGGTAATCTCTTTATCAATTGGTTCTTATTATTACTTATCTAATTTCTATTAATATAATTCTCAAAGGTATTTTTTTATATGGGACTTTCGTTTTCTTATCTCACGCATATCCCCCCCTGAGTTCATTCGAACAGGATTCCCAATAATTGTGTACCTCTTCATCTATCACCCATGAGTAGTTAGTCTGTGAATAATAATAATTGGAATTTGAATACAACATAGATAGAATGGCTATTTTTAGGTTTTTTATGAAATCAAAAGAATTGTTTTTATTAAAAGCGAAAGAAATAGAAATTAGTTGGTTTGGATCCCTATAAATTGTTCCATATTTTGACACACTTATCAAATTGTGGTACAAAATATAATTTACTTTTCCCTAGTGCAACATATTTTCTAGCCATGTTCATCTCTTAGGGATCCTATTTTTTATCACTCAAAATTCTTTTAATTTATTATATTTTTTTTATTTTATAAAAAAATGAAATTTTTGAGGCATTTTTAAATGGAATACAAACATAAAATAAAGATGTAATGCAGATTCAAATAGAATGAGGTTAGAAAAAAATGAAGTACTCCCAAAAGAATTACCCTGAGTAAACCTTCATTAATACTTTGATAGAACCTAACCTAGAATGTTATCACACTTCATATTATGTGTATTCATCAGTGTTTTCCCCTTATTATGAATATAAAGTGTGCTAAATAATCATCAAGCCCAATGCACATCCACATACTCCATGGTTAGAAATTTAGAGGGATCCTCAATTGAGAGAACCCCCTAAATGACTTTGAAACAATGAAATCTCATTCATATATAACATAAATATCATGGATCCATCTTTTTTTAATGATAAAGTGAAGGGGAAGAAATATTGGTAGAAGATGCATTTTTTCTTATGAAAACCACATCAAGGACACATTATCCCCAATCCTCACTAATATAATCAATCAATGACTCAGGTTCATCATGAATATTGGAGATCTTAGTGTTGAACACAGTTAAAATGTGAGAGTGAGAAACAAAAAACATACATTAAAAATGTAGATGAATTACATACAAAATATAATATAAGAATACCTTAAATAACTTCAAAATTTTGGAAAATATATTAGCAGTATGTAATAACCCTCTATAATGTTGGGAAAAATTATTAAAATAAGCATCAATAGATTTAGTACGATTTGGAATCAATAGGGATGCTTCAATATAATTGTGAGATTTTTGAAATTCCTTGGTCCCTGATTTTGAATATCTCCATCATGATTTAGGACTTTATAAAAATATACATCTTGAAATTATTAATCCCTTAAAATATTCTTCATGACCATTTTCCTTTCTTGGATTAATTCATATATTCAATAAAATATCTATGAATATCTTTTTTGAAAGATAATATCAGCATTCATGGCTCACATATTCAAGATGATATTTGCATATATAGTTCTTTTAAGTGCTTGAAAATATTTTATTCTCATATAACCTATAGTTTATTTGATTATGAAAGGGATATAACCCCTATGTATCGCTATTTGTGTCACATGTGCTCTAATGTATCATGTGAATCCATCTTGAAAACCTTAAATATTTATAATGGTATTTCCTCTCCTAGTGGAAAAGTCACAAACCCTAACACATATGCATAATTCCACTTCCACTCTTATCTTTTTCTATATCCATATTTAAGGTTATCCTCTTGAGCTATAAAATCATCCCCATAATTATAGAATTATTCATCCATATTAGATCAACTCCCAAGATTCATCATTTGAAACATTCATTTGATAGGTGATCCTCATACATTCAACTGTATCCTTTTGTAAGATTTTCCCCTTAATAGAGACCATTTTCAAATTCTTCAAAAATCTTCTAGAAATTTTTCCTCTTTCTTTTATACTATAAGTTCTTCAAAATTAACATTCTTCTAGATCAATATTCCTCTATATCAATATACTTTTGTAGTTTTCTATATTTACCTCTTCAGAAACATCATCCAACTACTTATTCTCCTTTAAAATAAAAAATCAAAAGATTTATTAATAGATCTAAATTCATATTAATCTAGAAATTATTAGAAAATAATTAACTTAAAATAACACATTTAAAAAAACATTCAAAAAATCTAATAAAATTAAACTTTAATAATAAAATATTCTAAAACACAATTAATTAATTAATGTGATGGAATAAATAAAACTCAACATCATCAAAATATAATGAATTTACTGCATCTATTAATATAAGTGAGGTAATTTAATAGTTATCTAAGACTTATAGGATATAAAAAAATGTATATAAACTGAATTAAATAAAATATTCATTATTCTTGAGTGAATATTAATTTTACCCTTCACTAATTCATTTTTTTCCACCATAGTGGTGGTGATGATGTATTTGTTTTTGAAAATCATTTTTTTTGCATTTTAAAAAGTCGGTTTAAGGGTTTCCAATAGCCCAACTTACAACCAAATCATAAACAATTGAAAATTACACATCATAGTAACCAAACTCATCACCTAACCCCATGTAAGATCTATCTTCTTTAGTAGATGATTTCCAATCAGGAGACCTCCAATAGCTTGCACATTGAACCTGAATCCTAACCAGATCAAGACCGGGTTGCTCTGGGGATGACTTCTTGTTCCCATGGATTTGGTGGTTAATGATAATAATTACCCTCAAAGACCATTATTTTGGTGTGTTGACTTGTATAGTGTCTAAGACCCATTTAGTTGAAACATTGGACAATATGTATTGAATTGGGGGATTCCTTTATTTACTCCATCATATTGGTTCTCTTCTTCAAGTCCCTTAAACATTTAAAATCCTTATTCCCTTATTTTCCATATTTGATACATTTCCTCATTCCTTCGAGGAAATTTTCATGGTTATTTTTATAAATTTTATATATGTGGATAATTGGATCATTTTTCCTCCTTTATCATTTGATCCTCCACCTTGAAACTATATCCTTTATTATTGTCTCAATTCCTTGAGACTAGTCTATAAAATGTATCACAATTTTTAGAGCACACCAAAGAACATCTTTATAACTTCTCAAGTATCATATTGATCTATATTTTAAAAGATTTAGTTTTATAACACTAAGGAGTCTATAAACTTTTCTATAATTATTGATGAAAAAATAAGAGTTATACCATGAAATACTTTTCAAATTCACCATGTGTGATGATTTTTTATTTCTCTTAATCTCCATAAATTCCATCTCCATCTTGTTACGAAGAGTTTAATGAAAAATATTGTTAAAAAATATTTTCTTAAATTTTTTCCACTACATTACTTTAGTATCATCATCTGTATTTTTATTCTTGATCAATTTATATGATTAATAATATTCCCTATCTAAATATTACCCTAATGGAGTAAAATTATCATATTTATAATAATAAAGCATGGAAAATATAATTTCCATGGATCTGATAAATTGTTTTGAAATTAATGGATCATAAGATCCAATAAATATTGGTGGTCATTAATGCTTAAAGTAATCAAAGGATAATTTCTCTCTCTTGGGAGAAGGTGGACATTCCACATGGTTTGGGATATTATTCATAACCCAGGATATCTGTGAAATTATCTCCATGAGGTTTTGAACTCGGCCACCCATTAAATTATGAATTTCATTCAGAAAATCATTTCATTTTTTAATACATGGGGTTTTTTCCTCATTTCACCTATTCCACACCATTTTTTAAATTAGAAAATGTTAAAGAAAAATAAAATTCAATAAATCATGGGCTAATAACTTATTCACATGCATAAATAATGTATAAAGTATAAACTTACGAGGTTTTAATGTTTAACCAACTTTATCATTTAATAACTTAATTCCAAAATAAACTAATCCTTAATTTGGTACCATATATAGAAAGACACATATTTCATATATGATTATTACATCATTTTTAAGAAAAAACACTAAAATAATACATTCTAAGATCACAATTTTTAGTGTCTTGGGAAAATTAGGTTCATGCAATGTGAATATTCATGAACCTTTAAATATTATTTATATCCTTATTCTTAGTCCTGAAATATTTCATATTTTTATTAATACATGTAATCACTTATGAAAATATATCAAAGAAAGGTTGAGATAAAATACCAATAAATAGTGGGATAAAAGGTAAGGAACATGATACATGAATCAATATATTAAATTATTTAGAATAATAATTTCCAATATAATCATATCATAGGTATAGGATCATCATCAAAAGAATGAGAATATCATTTTAAGGAGACATGGAATGTGGAACATGAATACTAATTAGACATCATAACTATTATGGAAAATTCCCATGCATTGAATGTGAAAAATGACATAATCATGTTCACACATAACATATGTGTAAAGAGTTTAATACTTAGAATTTGAATGAAGCTATAATCATCTTACTTCATTGAATATATAAAATCATTAGATATATCACTTTAAACAATTCATTTTAGGGATATATAATTCCAATCTCACTTGTAAATTTTAAAAATAATTTTTTTATGCATGGAATATATGAAGGAAAACCTACATCATTTATAAACATGAAATGAACCCAAGAGAAAAGAACGTGTTTAATATTTTTTCATAAGGTATATATAGATGAATAAAATATGGGGGTTACCAAAAATAAAAAATTAAGACATAATGTTGGACATTTAATGTTAGTATTAATAATAAAATGATTATATGTCAAGGGTAGGATAAGAATAAACATATGAAAAATCAAAAAGTGTTTTCCAGAAAAAGACTTCATCAAAATCATGAAGGTCTTTTAGAATTTATTCCAACTTAGTAAGAAGATGAATATCCTATAAATAAGAAATGAAATGAAAATAAAAATTCATTTATAAAGGGTTTTATAAGAATCATAACAAAAATATAGAGGATGTGAAGATAAATTCAAAATGAAGAGTTGGATTTAAGAGCCCCAAACCATAGGTCACATTTTTTCATGCCGCATTTACAGCTCATGTATAAAATACATAAGTTTATTAAAAAATTAATAAAAAAGTTATTTATATTAATTTGTGTTATTCATTACCAATTATAAAAACTAAAATTTATTTTATATTCTTTTTGTTAAATATAAAATGGTATGATGACATTTTTTGAAATGGTTAAGAGTCAAGCCCCCTTTATTGAACATAAAAAATGTATAACCTCTTTTAGAATTGGGAAGGAGGAAACCTATTAGAAAAATAAAAAAGTGAATTAAAAAAAAATAAATTTCAAAAATATCCAATAAGTCCAAAATAATCAAACATCCAAGTAGAAACTAGAAAACATCATTTCCCCATCACCATACTGTGCATCAGTGTTATCAATCAAAAAGTTGTGTCACCCCCTCCACCAAGAATTTTCACTATGATGGTTGAAAAATATGGACGATAAACTCTCCAACCAATATATAAATTTGTAGGATAACAGTATGAAAGGTTCCATCAAAATCTTCTCTCTTTCAAGCCATCCACCCAAAAAAGCATGAAATGAACTATCAACAATGTCAGCTTGATGCAACATAAAATAAGATTGAAAAACACTTAGAAAATGTCATGAAAAGGTACTCATCTATCCATCAGAGTGAAGACACATGTATGAATGATGGTTTTCATCACACCCATCCCTCTTTCGAGGTCTCCCACCCAACGACACCTAAAAAACACTGCACTACATCCCAATGAGATGAGAAAACTAGTACTCATGAAGAAATATGCTCCCTAAGAACATGAAAAACCAAAGAGACCAATGTAGAGTATGATGAAATTCTAGGGAATCAATCATGAGTAGTGAAAAAACATAATAACATCCAACAAACTATACTAATAACTTAGACAAATGATATCCGAAACCTCCAAATTGATATCATTGCTTACTTCTGAAATAGAGCCAGATCCACACCAAGCATCCAAAGAAAGCCAACCGAAGTCATACTAATGCAACCTTAAAATATCCAAACCAAGTTCAACCATAATCCTTAGGTCCCAAAAGTACTCAAAAAATATCCACAAAGAAAACTCTCTCTTGAGATCACAACAATGAATAATTGACAGAAATGATCAGATCTAGACAGAGATAGATTTGATGCACGGTGGAACGAAAACCCGCCAACACTGATCGGGTGAAACCACGAAGCCATCACCGCCGTAGCTACCATCATAATGATATTAGAGGAGGTGAGATATGAAGCAGAACAAGAAGTGAGGGAGTAATATCTAGATGAAGATGGAAGAATATTCTTGGATGAAGGCATGAAACTAGATAATCTATAGTAAAGCTTATAAAATGGAGTTGAGAAAATCTCCAAGAACCCACCGATGATTATCAAATCACCAATCAAGAAACAAGTGAGGATATGAGATCCTACCAAAGAGGAAGCTGAAGGAAAACCTAGAGTAAAAGAAAAGTGCCACTGAGTGAGTGTGATGACATTTTCTTGTGTGATGACATGATTCTTTAAATTATCCGATTTTGTTTTGATTTCATAGTTTTGATTCATTATTCATTATTATGGATTAAAAATACCTTCACAATATTATCAATTAATGAATGTGAATATTTATTAGTTTTTAATATGTTATTCTTTAAAAACATGAATGGGAGATAATTAAATAATAGTTAAGGTCCTCATAGGTGAATATAACAGAATATTAACGAGACATGTCAAAGAGAGTGGGAGGGAACATATACATATTTTATAAATATATTATAATGATTTTATAGTAGAATAATAACATTAATTAAATTAAATTATTGTAATTAATTTATTTTTGGGGTATTTTTTTTAGATAGGTATAGGAGAATAGACAAATGGATGTTGAAAATTGAGAGGATAAAGGAGAAAATGTATCCTCTTCCATGATGTTATATCCTATAGTACGACCTTAATTCCATAGAAACATAATGTTTTTTAAAATAATAACATCCCTGTTGTTATGAAAAGACTTTTGAGGGTGGATTTGGGTAGATAATGAGAAATTTTATGTGTTTGGGAAGTGTTATTTTAAGGGGAGGGACATGGGGTATTTATGGGGAGGGGTATTTTAGTTAAAAATAATGAATAAAATATTATCCTCAAAGTAAAACATTGAATTGTGGAAATATTTGACATTATGAATCATATTTCAAAAAATTTACAAGTTTTTATGACTTTTAACCCTTTACAAAATATAATTTTTTAGTTTATTCAAAATGAGACAATAAAAAATGAAAACAAATTATGATATATTTTATCTTTCTAGATATTTTAAACTATTTTTTAGATTTGGAATTTTATTTTATTGTTTAAAAGGAATTATTTATCTTTTTAAATATATTTTTGGTTGAGATAACCATTTTATAAATTTTTAATTCTTTATTACATCAATATTACATCGTAAATACCAATATTTAAAAAACTATATTTTTATTATTCACCTGAAAATTCATGTTTTTCAAAAAATTATCAAAATTTTACCGTTGAAAAATTTAAACATGATGATTTTAAAAAGGGAATCAATTTTATCAAAATAATTTTTTATCTTAGATAATATTAATATTTTATATAAAAATCATGGTTTGAAAAATAAATTAAATTATGCTTTATTAAAAATTCACTAATACATGGTTTTTAGTGTTATAATTTGAATGTTTATTTTATAACACTATAAAATTTATATTTAATTATTTTTTCATAGAAAATATTATTTACTAGTCATTTTAATATTATAATGGCTAAATTACTATTCTAGCAGTCATGTCACTATTATAAATAGTCAGGTTACTATTCTTAATGTTCAGGTTACTATTCCAATGGTCATATTGGTTTTATAATTTCTATAAATACCTCATATTTACTTTATTCATCATTAAAATATATTTCTATCATGCTTATATAATCATAATTATTAAAATTATGATTCTAATACTCATTTTTTGTTTCTTTTTTACAGTATTGTTCAAGACTGTGATAAAACTAGGGGACCATGAGGTAACATAACATAAAATTATAAATATGTAATTTTTTATATTTATTATCTTACTATACTAATTTTAATTTTTTGGATTAAATTTATTCCATATATGTAATGTTCAAGGACAATGAAAAAAATGTAGTGTCGGTTTTAATTATTTGGTGCATGGGTTTTTATACTATACTATATTCGTAAATATTAAACACATGCATATCCAAAAGGAAAATTCCATATATCAAAGTCTAGGTTGTTACGAGATGCACTAAATGGTTCTATGTAAGGTATTTTTCCAATATATTCATAATTTTCATTTACACCATAAAAAAATAAAATTTTAATCTAATAAACTAATATGGAAGTAAAATAATCCATTTTGGTACATGATGTGGTGTCTTCAGACTGTTGGTCAATCTTAACAGCGAGCATATCTCAATTATTAGTTCTGAAATATAGTTTGTTGAAATCACCTCTCAACTCTAATTCGGTATGGAATCCTTGGTTGAAACTTAAGTGTAATATATTTTTCTCTAGGATAAGACATTTTGGTTTTTCCCTTTGGTAGAATTCAGCCCATGATTGATCATATTCCAAAGACAGACTAATTAGAGCATTAGTGGGTGGTAGATTTATTAGTACAATGATTTCTTTATGCATAAATATCAACCAAAATTTTTATGGTCCATAATATATCTTACATAATAAACCTTTCAATATATAGATATAGTCACATTTTTATACATTGGAATTAAAATCCAAATTAATACAACATATTAGGATCAGAAATTAAAGCTCCATCCACCCTAGTTGTGAGCACTCTATCTTAGAGTGATAATATTTATTAATGGTCACATATTTTACCCATGATATCAACTGTTAAAATTTTAATGGGAGATTCATAATAATTAAATAGAAACTATAAATTATTCCCTATAATATTTTCCAAGTCATGGGAATCCATGGTTATTGTATTTATGCATACAATTTCCAATAACATAGGGCTAAATGAAAACTAGGGACCCAGGAATATTATCCTAGAAACATAGTCATTGAGATGCATCAATATCCACCAATGAAAGAATTAAATTAAAATATATGTTTTATAAGGGGATTCACATCATAGTACATTAACCTAGAACCTGGTAGAGTCACACTATTGATGGTATGATGATATTAAAATATTTCATAGATAATAGGTATGAAACCATGATAATGGTGGTTTCCCCTACTCTACTGCAAGAATCAAGGACTAGTAATAACTATCCTCTGAGAAATATCACTAAAATTCCATTTAGTTATCGATATGAATTTAACTAATATTTGATTTGATAATCCAGTGTTTTATATTTTACATAAACTAAAATGGGATGGTATATATTCTTAGTCCTATGATCATGTTGGGTTAGATAGGTCCTTGGTCTCTACCATGGGTTTTGACCCATGAGACCGTAAAAATGTCTTTATCTAAGTGATCAAAGGGATATTTACAAGTATGTATATTCATTTCTTTATCTTATTTTGACCAAATTTAAATTATTTGAAAAAAATGGCAGTTTCTTAAAATTTAACAAAGTAATTATAAATAAGGATGAATTTATTATAAATTTCATCAATGATGGTGATCCCTTATAATTTTATAATTGTCCGAGATACCAATGCCAAATTCCCCATGTAGCTGGAGATTGTGTTTTCTAAAACCCCCCCAGATAATCAACTCAGGGATTATGTCATGATGATAGTATAATAAGAATTATGAAGCCCAAATAGAATCATATATTCTAAAAACATTTAGATGGCCCTCAAACTCTACATAACTCTAATTCTCCCAACTAGGTCGTGACTACTATTCGGATAAATTTATCTTAATGAAATGATCCTATTAAAGATTCCACCCTTTTTATTGGCCTTGTATAGTGTATAATTTGATAGTTGGATATTATAGAATGATTTTTCCATGTAATTGGATCATGTTATCCACTTTTATAGAGTAGTGAAATAGGTAGTGTGATTCCAAGTTTCTAATTACATAAATCATATGTCCATCAAAGGATATATCCATAAAATGAATAGATCATGATGATGATATCCCTGAAAAAAAGAATATGGTTACCTAATTTTGGAATTGGTTCATATGTGAAGAGACTAAATATATATGCCAATATAATAGTGCTTCATTAAGAAAAGTTGGTATAATAAGACTTGAAAGAACCTAATGAAGTGGTATGATAGGCTGTCGAGAATTGAATTCAATATCATAGATCAACTAGAAAATTTGATAAAATATGAATTCATTAAGGATGATATTAAAATATCCAAATATTATGCCTATACAAAATTCAGAAAAGTGTTAGATGAATTGGAATAAAGAAGAAAGAAAATAAAAGTGAATACAGGAATCATGGAAAATTTTATCCCAAGTCATTATTAGTTTTTTCTATCGAGATGACACTGCGCAAGTGGTTTCCTGGATTCAAATCACACTCTATGGAAGAGGTGTTCAACACAATAGACCCAAGAGGGAATATCCAGATTTATTTTTGGCCTCACATAGTAATACAATGTAAATTCAATGGTTCCCATACTTACCATGAGTAAGGCGCACACTATGGTCACATGAGTGAGAAAAGGGAGATCTTATTTATTGGAATCATCCAGGTGAGAGACATGTGCCCTATCTAAAGTGGTATTTTAATTTTTATATAGTAAGATAAAAAAATTATGAACCAAACAACAACATGTATTCTCTAGTGGTTTGAGTGCTTGGTCTCATGATTAGTGGGTGTACTTAGCCTTGTGACCAATGCACACACCCATATCTTCCAACATGGATGTGTGCCCTACTTCAAGACACATTCTTACTGAGGTATCATTTTCCTAATATTTTGATCCACCTAATCCAGATTGGATCCAATAATATAGGGGAATTTGTTTAGTGATTTAAATTTTCTGGTGGTAAATATTAAATAAAGTTAAAAAATTTAGAAATGAGAGAACATCTTGGTGCTCAATCCTCATTGCACTAGGTTATTAAACATCATGACCTATCCTACTCTATGCCTTTAGGAATCGGGGACCAAACCCTACCATAAATCCTTGTAGTTCACACACTATCATTAGGATCACACACATGTGCACTCGCATCAATTCTTCCCATGTGACTGCACACTCATCTCACCTCAGAAGGGATCCTAGATTAGTTATATGCGTTTACAATGATGGGTCGAGCACCCAACCTTAAATTTCACTATATATAACCCTCATCCTCCCATTTCATGAATGTGTTATACACACATGGAGAACCCATGGTAGCTTAGTTCATATTTCAAGAGACTACATTCCCAAACCAACAAATACTTACCTCCAATAATTTTCACTTATAAAACATTACGAAAAGGAATCATGGTAAATAGAATTTTTATGCAATGATTTTTTACATAAACTTATGTCATAGATCATTTCAAAAATTCCTTACTAAATCTATAGTGAATTACCCTCTAAGGACTACCTATAGGGTTTTACTTTACCCAGGATCCTTTGGGGGGCTTACTGAGAGAACTGATTCACTCCGTCACCCCCATAGTTCCACTAGGGCACCAGTTTACTTAGGCTACCGAAAGAGTCCAAGCAGTGCACAACATCACCCAGAGCTTCTAGGGGTTTCAGTAGGGTTAAAATTCACACATTCTACCCAAGAAATTGACTAGGGTTCCTCATTTACCTAATCCAGTTAACTATGGCCATGACCAGGGTTACCATTCATTATTTTTAAATAACTTTAAGGAGTTATCACAACCATCAATGAGAGGCACCCTTAGGAAACTCATGTTTCTGTTCTTCCAACTTGGGTGCCCCAATTGCCTTAGTCCTCTACCTTAGATAAAATTAAACCCTCATCCTTAAAGGACAAAAAGACCTTATGGACACCCTAAGACCTAGGTAAAGACTCCCAAATGACCTCACTGACAACCCAATGTCCATGTCCTGACCTCATGATACCCATTTCATCATAGACTCCTCCAAATACACCGGATTTAGATGAAAAAGTCATTATCCACTTTAATATTGTCCAATCTAATCATGTATCCCTTTTATAATGGAAACTAGGAATCCAATAATAAATATCTCACTAATTTTACTCCCTATAAAGTGTGTCCCTCAGGGTTCAATAAATCATATATTCCTTTAATAGTGAGGATTTTCCCTTTCAGAGGACTAGTTAAATTGTTTATATCATAACACTCTCAAATAACTTGAATTGGGTATTTTGAATCATCAACATGAGAATCAGTTTCTAAAACAATAGTTTAATCAACCTCCCTAGTCCAATCAATGTTGCATGAAACCAAATGGGAATCCAAATTAGTTTAATATCCAATATCTCCTTCACTATTTTACACTACCCATGTGTCCATTCATCCTTCTTTATCAAGTTAAAAATGGATTGGATATAAACCAAATATACCTCTTATCTGATATAAGACCCATTATACCTTCACATGATTAATCTATCATGTTAATACATTATGGCCCACTTAGGGGTAACTCCCACACTAACCATTATTAAACTCCCACACCTAGTATTTCATTATGTGTGAAACTAATAAAAAAATTTCCCTGTTTTATGAAATTATACTAGAAGATTCTATGGTCATGGTTGTATCCACTTAAAAGGCACATCATAGGCCCTAGACACATGACCTTAAAAGACACTTCATTGGTCCTAAAAATGATCATAAAAGGAAATTCATTGGTCCTAGATGCATTACAATAAATGAAAATTCATTTTTTCATGGTTTCAAAACCTTACATGGCACCACATCAGTCTCTATAACATAGATTTAAAAGGTGCACCATATTTTATTAGAAGGCACTAAACTACATGGGTTTTAATGTCCTCAACTGGGATACCTAGGTATACCTTCTCAGGGGCATAATCCCAATTCCACAAAACCAATCACCTCCCATGATGGTGATAAATCCCAAAGATCCCAATTATATGAATTTAAACTAGATAATAACTAACCAAATATGGGGAAGAATGAGAACCTATTGTACATACAGATGGATAACCTCTGATATATACAGATGTTAACATAGATGTATGGTATTGATCAATCGATTTCAAAATAAGGGTAAGCAATATTGTTACTAGGAATAATTTCACATATATATCTTAAATCTATTAGAGTGTCTAGTAATAGACAATAATACCCTTCATGGGATGAGTTTAAAACTACCCCATAAATTATAATTTCCAATATAAAGTGTATTTATATCATTTTGATGTCCAACTTTGATTGGGACTTCATCGGTAACATCATGCATAAGTCTGGGTTTCACCCGACCTTCATACAGTGGTCTTATTATTTGATTAGCTCTGCTTATATCTCTATCCTTATCAATGGTTCACCTGAAGGCTATTTTATGTGTTCTAGAAGAGTGAGACAGGGAGAACTTTTGTCTGCAATTATCTTTTCCATTGCAGAAGATTACCTTAGTCAACTGATCACTCACAATGTTGAAAATGGGAATCTGAAAGTTCTTCAAGATAAATGTGGTATCTCTGCCCCCTCACATCTTCTTTTTGCAGATGACATTATCATTTTTACTCATGGAGACAAAATAAATATTCAGAATCTTAAATCCATCCTACATCACTATGAGATTGTCTTTGGATAAGAGGTTAGCTGGAAAAAATATTTTATTTTATTTGGGAAAAATATTTCAGATTCTAGGAAACATTGAATGATTCAAAATCTGGGCATTAGAGAGTGTTCCCTTCCATTCACATATCTTGGAGTCCCAATGTTCTTTTTCAGACCGTGCTCCACCTACTTTACTAATGTGGTTAGTCAAGTTAGGATAACTCTCTCCAATTGGAAAAGAAAAATCTATATCCATAGCAGGAAGAATTTTCTTAGTCAAACATGTGATCATTTCCAAACTTGTTTACTATTTCATGGTGCACTCCTGGCTTGATTCTACAATCAAGACTCTCAATTCCCTTATGAGGAATTTTTTTGGAGTGGTAGCATTCTTGAAAGGAAAATTATCACTGCCTCATGGAATAAATGCGGTTTACCTCCCTCTGTGGGGGGACTTGGGATTAAGAATATTGAGCTCTTTAATCAATCTCTTCAAGCTCAATTTATTTGGAGGCTTATTAATGTAAAATCAATATCTCTTAATTTTATCAAAGTTAGAATACTTACTAGATTGATTACTAGAAAGTTAACTTATATGCAATCTTCTGTTTGTCCTGGATTGAAAAAGGTTTTTCAAAAGATCACTAGTCACTCCCATTGGTTGGTGAATGCCTCCTATAAGATGAAATTCTGGAAGGATAACTGGACAGGAACTCCTTTAATTGATAGTATAAATTCTAAAACTATGGATTTTGATTTAGATGCTTCTATTTGTGATTAGATTGAGCAGACCAACAATCTGCCTATCCACATTGTACAGATTATCAATTCTTATGACTTCCTTAATTCAGATGATATCATGGTTTGGTAACCAAGTGAAAATGGGATGCTCGATTCTAAACGATTTTACAACCATTTAATATAGGTAAATTCTTCCATTGTTGTCCAGAAATTCAGAAAATGGGTGCATCCCTCTCGATTCACTCTTCTCTGGAGAATTAACTTGTAAAAGCTACCAGTGGACAACAATCTCAAAAAATTTGGTATCTCTCTATGCTCAAGATTTGATTTGTGCCACCAACATAGGGATGACTTGGATCATTTATTACTTTCATATAAAACCATTGCTTCACTTTGGATCATTATATTTGATCTATTTGGAATTTCGATACCTCATTCCAACAACATTGCAGATTTCTGCACTTAACTATAGTATAATTTTTTTCCAAGCAGATTTATACTCTATTTCTTGTCACTTGTGCTAAAAATTTTCACACTCTTTGGAGAGGTAGAAACAAAATCAGGCATGACAATTCCACTTTCAATCATAAAGTTTCCATTTCACATATTCTATTAACGACTCTATGTTCAAATCAGTTCCACACTGAACAATGCCATAACTCTATCAAAGACTTTGCAATCCTGAGAAGGCTTCATTTGTCAGGTAATTTTCCCAAACCTATGGGCACTGTGGGAATTTTCTGGACTCCCCCTTTTGCAGGTTGGATAACATGAAACCTTGATGGCGCCTAAAAGGGCAACCCTGGACCAGCTAGATATGGTATTTCTTTTTGTGACCACAATAGCGATTTGCTTGATGGATTTTATGGCTCTTGTGGTCATGCCGCTACTATTGAAGCTGAGATGATGCCACTTATTGAATCAGTGGAGCTTGTTCATCAAAGAAATTGGAGTAATATTTGGTTTGAAAGTGATTACTCTACTATTGTACATGCTGTTAGAAAAAATTAGATCCATCTTCCCTGGAAGCTTACTCTGAAATGGATCAAATGTCTTTACACTCTTGCCTGAAATAACATTATCATTACATATGTTTACCGTGGAGAAAAATCTCTTGCCGATAGACTTGAAAATAAATGTATTCCTAAAGCCTCCGGTGTGCATGTGACCACAATTGCTGATGATTTTCTTAGTATTCTCAATAGATATAAATGTAAAATTCCCTCCTCTAGACTCTTGTAACTTATTTTGTTTAATTAAGGATTTAATCCTTTCTTTTCTTAAAAAATATTATACATTATAATAAGATTTATATATATATACATATATAAATCTTTTTATTATTTAGGTATACTAATGTATTGAATAAATATACTTATATAAACGTATTTATATGTGTTTATAATAGTATAACATGATAAATTGCTCATACCTTGTCTGAGCTACTCTCTCTGTTAGAGATTTAATGGGTTTGAATCCCACCCTTTATAAATTTCATGGGTAGGTGTGGGGTGAGGGATGGTCTGGAAGGGGTTTGGGTGAGGGATAGTGTCTAATAATAGGGGTTACTGGTTTCACTTGAATTTACCCAAGTTATGATTAAAGTGGTCTCTTGCATCATATCTTGGGTTTTTGATTCCTCAGAGAACTAAATACACATAAACATCCAATAAATTTATTTATTTATGACGTAGACAACTTGGGTGTGATTTAATTAGGGATAGTAGAATAAAAAAATAAAAAAATTTATTCAATTTATGAGAATAAGTTGATCCAAGGTTATTTCTAAAGTTTAATTAGATGAATTTATTTATGATAATTTCAATTTCATAAATTTTAGTGTGATGAATTCAATAAGATCAAAATACCCTCATCACATACTAGTTTAATATATATAAAAAATTGAATTTAAATCACAAATTCATCAATAGAATAATTTTCTTGATCACTCCAAGGTAAATAATTATATTATAAATTGACATGTGTGGCCATAAAATTCAATAAGGATGATGAGGAAATAAAACCATCGATTGAAAATATTAACTAAAACAAAATATTATACATTGATAGAATAAGAAATAATATCCCAAACAGCCCCTT
This sequence comes from Viscum album, assembly GCA_963277665.1. Lineage (NCBI taxonomy): Eukaryota > Viridiplantae > Streptophyta > Magnoliopsida > Santalales > Viscaceae > Viscum > Viscum album. Next base: position 21,279,983 of record OY728125.1, read on the forward strand.
AAAACTTACTAGGATCAACTCTAGTTAGGTTATCCATCCATTTATGTAGTACCCTCAATGAGAGAGAGAATTTGACTCCTGAGTACAAAAATTAAAAATAGAAAATAATAAAATAACGAACACTCCACCATTTTATGAAAAAATTCAAAAATTATTTTGTGAATAAATGTACACATTGAGATAAATGGTATCAATTTTATAACAGTAACAATAGAATATGATAATAATAATAAATTTTATTAAAAAATGGATTTAAACAATTTACAAGTGAAAAAATAAACTCACATAGAAAATACAACACTATACAGTTAAAATTGAAGAATATAAAAACTTCTTAAATTCACTTTAAAATCCTTAACTAGAGATTTTATGTGAATTGGTTTTACCATACACTCTTCCAATTCATCCCACTTGATTTGGGTAGGCATGGGTTGGTGGGAATATTATGGAATTTTAGATCATTCCATGCTCGATTCAAAATCAGTGCAAGTGGTATCCACATTATTGACACCCCAAAAAGAGTTTATATGTGGCTAGTTTAGGTGGTTAATACAAGAATAAAATTAATCCTAATATTTAATCTAATTTATTCCGATGTTTTATCCCAATTGGAGTAACTACAATGAATTTATGATTAAAATTGTGGACTATCATTATGGGCCACAGAATTTATCCAAAAAATGTATCTTCAAATAAGATGCATAGATAACCTCTAAAATATCATAATTATATCTTTAGAATTATTAATTAAATTTTATAAATGATATTATCTATATATATTTGAAATATAATTTTTAGGGGAATGTATCATGGTCACTGGAGGCATTTTTTAGGCAGGTGTCTGGTTAACTTAACCTAGAATGTTTTAGACTCACATCAAAAAATGAGTGACTTCCAATATATCTAGTTGATCTAGAAGGTTAAAATTATCTCAATGAAAAGGATAAAAAGATCATAAAATATTAAATTCAAATCAAGATTTGTGGTTTCTGACAACTTGTTGAAAATTTTGTCGATTATTAGTGAATTTTAACTAAGAATTGAAAACATGATATGAATAGAAGTCAAAATTATTAAATTCACTACCTATAGAGTTTATAAACAAAAAATCACATGAAAATTAAATAACAAAAAAATAAATTATATCATATTTCAGTGGATAATCACCCCCACTTGAGCTTTTCTATTCGTAATAAAAAAACCATCTAAAAAAAATAAAAATTGAATTCCCTTTTCCAAAAATATTTTAACATACACTATGTACTATTAATAACTCACTTTAAACAATAATAAAACCTATTACAATCATCTAACATGTTCTAGTTTCATAATAATATAGTAATACCATGGTTATTCATTTATACAAATTCATCACCACATTTCATCTAATTTCAATTAATCTTAATGTTGTGTTGTGCATCGCAAATGACATGGGGATTATTTTTTATTAAAAGAATAAAATGAAATATTCACTAGGTTAGAATCATATTTTGATCCAAAACTGATTATTTAAACTTTTATTTTATTTTTTCCTTTTTTCCAATTTTTTTATAATAATTTAAATTATGATAAATTAAGTCAAACCATGTAATGAAAATTTTCTAATGAATCCAAGACATGAAACATAGGGTATAATGTGAATCTCATATACTCAGACATCATCTTGAGTTATTTTAATCAATTAAACTTTTAATCTACCATAAGTATAGATAGATTTCCCAAATATGGGATATAAAACTATGCAATCACTCTCCCCAATTGTCAGAATACATGTATTAGGTCAATTCATTTCCCTAAATGAAAATTTAATTTATTTAATTTACATTTTTTTAATAATCATATTAAACTTAAAATAATCATCAAACTCATTGTATTTATGAAGGCAAACCCAGTAAATAAAACTCATACCACACAATACAAAATATGTTCATTGTGATATTTTGATTAAATGTATGAAAACATAAATAGAAAAAAATCATATAAAAAAACTATATTTTAAAAAATATACACTCAGGAACATGGAATTTAATTAAAATAAAAATAAAGGGATTGAAAATTATTTGATATTGAGTTTTAATGTCTGTAAATAGAATTATAACAAGAAAGGTTAAATAACAGTTTTTCATTGATACACATAATTTGTTTTGTTTATTTCCACCAATCATAAAAACTTAAAATGGAACTTACCTAAGTGTTCAAAAATAAGGAAAATTTCATAATTAAGGAAAAATGGAGGTAAGTTGTTTCAATATTTAAATTTATAATTTTTTTTTGAAATAATGTTGCATAGTGTTTTTCTAATTAAGGTCGTGTTGCAACCAATTCATCCTTAGATCTCCATGTCACTCGTTGACTCCTCATATAGGATAATATAATGGGGTTGAACTTCAAGAATTATAATATTTAATTAAAATTCCTCTAAACTTAGGATCCCCAATGTCTCAAACGAAAAACAAATTAAAAACCATATAAAAAAGGGGTATCCTTAACGAGAAAAAACAAAATAATAATAATAACATATGTACATGTTTATTTAAAAATATAGAACATCATCTTAATGTACAAGGTAAAAAAACAATATATATATATATATTAACCATAAATTAGAAGTATTAATAAAAAAATGAATATATAAGTAAGACAATTTTTAGATATGTTGTTGTCAAGATCCCCTTTCAAATGTTTATCATGAGTTTGAGTCCCACGACATTTTCAAATCCGATCAGATTTTCCCCACCTTGACCTATTACCTACCCTTTTTACAATACAGAAAAATAAGAGAAAAAATAAAAAAGAAACTTTTCCCTTTTTGAAATAAAAAAAATCAAATAAAATAATATACGTGAAAAAGTAGGGTTTCCTCCTAGGAAGAGCTTAGTTTAAAGTGTTTAGATTTACATGGACCCCCCAACATAAACAATACCATATTCCAACATCCAAAGGATTTATTGTTCACCAATATTATTATATTATAATTGAATCTATAATGGGGGTAGATAGATTGGTTTATCATAAATTTGAATAACAACCTTATTGGTCTTGATGACTGGGTTAATCCCAAGAATATCAAACAAGGTCTATCTAATTTCATCATTGTACTTACTTAAGACATAACGAATCCTTCCCTCTTAGTCAAATTTGAGAAAACAATAAATGAAAAATAGAAGGGTTTCATTATCCCTAAATAATTGATTCATGAGTGAGGTATATGAGACCTTTAATTCAAGATTTGGTTGGTTAAAATTACAAGAAGTGTATTTGGAATTTGGTTCAAAATTAGTTTCTTTTTTAGGAATTCTAGATGTAATTATTTCCTATTAGGATGGATACTTCATCCATAATGTTTTTCAAATCAATATTTGGAATGGTTAAAGACTCTATGTATAATATATCTTCAACTATTTTATTGGTAAGTTATACTAAAAAAACATAATTGGATCCATATAGAAGAGATTCAAGACAAAAAACAACTTTCCATCATGTGAACAATGTAAATCATTCTCTTCTTAACTTAAACATCCTTCAATTTTTCTTTGATGTTCCTTGGTTTAACTTTCATAAATACTTATCTAATTAACCATATGAAAATTCCCATCATCTGCAATTTGAGATCTTTCATCATAGGTGTTTAGATCGAGCCACATGTTTATGAAGGTTATGGTTATGTTATTATTACTTGAATAAAAGAGTTGATTTTTTCAAAGAAGGGATGGCCAAGGATGAAGTTCATTCCATAGTGCCTAATTTTGATTGTTTTTCAAGGAAAATGTAGTTAATGGAGTATATTAAGTTCTAAAAATTCAGTATAACATCCCCTATAATCCCATTATGAACTCAAACACAATGATCAGTAAGTTTAAGAGTGATAGATGTGTGTTGGATCTCCTTAATCCCTAACCATAAATACATTGAATATGGAATAAAGTTGAAACTATAACCAATATCACATAAGTCCTTGACCACCTTTCCCTATCTTGATTTCAAATTGATTTATAGATAACTAGGGTCTTTCAACTTAGGAGGCTTGGTTCCCTAGATAGTGGTGCTCACATTAGAAAACAAAAGGATTTAGTTTTGTAAGGGAATTTTCTTTTGAATGTATACAAGTCCTTAAGTACTTTGAGTATCTATGTATGAGTTAGATTTCATTGAAAATGGGATCATAAGCTTAAATTAAGATAATATTTCCCTTAATGTTTTTTTAATATTAGATTTGTATTTTCTTCTCATTATTTAAGGGAAATGAGTAGGTTACTGGTTTGTTTTAGGGGGGGTTGTAGTTCCTCCACATTCTCATTATATTTATTAGATTATAATAGAATTTTTTCACCATTATTGGAGTTTAAATATTTTGATGGTTTTGTAAGGTTTGATTCATGTTTTTGAAAAATAATTCTCATTTCTTAATAAAGTCACTATTTTTGAGTTATTCAATAGAGGAGTGTGTGAAATCAGATTCTTCCATTAATGTTGGGGTAGTGATAAAATGAGTGGAAATGGGTGCCTTAATTTTTTCCATTTTCTTTCACTGTTGTTCAGGTAATGGGAGAGGAATAGATTGAGTAGGATTTTGAACAAGTTAGTTTTACCTTGTATGATATTTATGTTGTTGGATGGTTTTTTATATTTTTCATTGTAATTGGATTAGGGGTGTTGGAGTTAAATCGGTTGGTACTGAAATTGGTAATTCGTCAGATTTGTTTTCAGAGGTAAGGGGTTTGGAACATGTAGCCAAATGGGTTGTTGATTATCTTTCTAATGAAACTCTATATAGTCATTTTACCTTGGATTGAATTTGATTTAGAATTGTGGCTTCCAAAAATTTAGATCATTGACCTCTACTGGTGTCCCCCCAAGAGGAACATCCTTTATGGATGTAATGGTTAGGAAATTTTCAGTCATATAGTCATGTTTGACACAAATTGTGAAAATATGATCTATGGTTTTAATTTTCAGGAATTTACCAAGACCAGTTTCTTTGAACTTCCTAGTTAGCGATATAAGTTCATCCCTATGTATTTATTCTTCCTTATTAAAGTTTATACCCCTATATTTGGGAGTTGTATCATATTATGGTGACTTTCCATAAGATTAGTTTTATTTATTAAAGCCATATAGATACTCATTAGCATCATATTTAAGGTATTTTTTTTTCAAAATTACCATTACACATCATGTTAATGAATTTTTTTATTTCATGGGACTGACACTTCATAAAATATTTGAACTTGTTCTGGGGTTAAATATTGATGGGTATTTACCATGTTTATTGTATCTTTAACCCTTTCCCATGTTTCATTAATTGAATCTCCTTCTTTTTTAAAAAAATTTAATACACTTCTTATGTGAAAATATTTTATAGTGGGGAGGTGTAGTTTATTAGATTATATTTATAATTATTCCCACAAATTGATTTATGTTGGTCTCAAATTTGTTAACTAATTCATGGATCAATTCATTAGGAATAAATGAAAGAGATTCATCTTTGCTGACAAAATTTGATGTGGGGGAACATGGTCTAAACAATATCATTGAACTCATTAACTTGAAGGTAAGACATATCTCACACCATCCCATGAAATGTGGAATTATGGATTAGGAAAGGGGGTTTTAAGATATATTAATAATATCTTAGGGAATCATCTCTATTGAAATAGTTTTCATTGGTTTATGTAGGTGTAAAGTTGGTTTGATCTACCACATTCCCCAAATTTGGGGCTACCTCATTTGGATTTTTATTTTGGTTCCAACCTGGTTTTATGATATGGTTTTATGGAAGACCCTGTATTCATGCGAACTCAAGTTTAGAATATAAATAATTATGAAGATCAAGATCTAAAAAAATAAACACCCCTAAGTTCACTTAATTCCCCACAAATAGAATTATCCAGCCTAACTATCCATTTTCATTGTTCATACATATATGACATACATGAGAGGAAGAAAAGGGAAATGTTAAGAGAAATTAGGGTGAAAGTAGAGAAATATAGTGAAAATATAATGCAAGGGTCTATTATGACTTACTTGGGTATATGAAAATATCCACAATATTTTCACTAAATTTACCCAAGTTAAGGTTGAAGTAACCACTTTCTATAAAAATTCAGTTTCCCAATCCCCAAAGACCTAAGAATACACATGAACATCCTATAGAGTGATTTGGATATGAACTGGCCAAATTGGATTTGATTTTATTGGGGTTAATAAAATACAAAAATTCCTTTTTGAGTTTAATTTATAAGAATTATATGATCATAGGATATTACTAGGGGTTGTTTTGATTAATTTCCTTTAGATTATTTCAATTTCATAAATTCTAGAGTGATTAATTCAATTAGATCAAACTACCCTCATCACTTACTGATTTAATACCTACATAAATTAAATTTTAATCACCAATAAATTAATTGGATCATTTTTATGATCACTCTATATTAAATTATTTTATTATCACTTGAAGTGAGTGGCCTTAAAATTCAAAAAAGATGTGGAAAGAGGAAAATCATAGAATACAAATATCAACTAAAAGATGATTAAAAATTTATAGAATAATAAGTAACATCAAATCAAGAACCTTGAATATTTATTTGATCAATTCATAAGAGTTTTATACCTCCATTTGTGAAATTATCTCAATGAAATATTAAAGTCAACTCATGAGAGTGGAACCGAGGAAGAGAAAATAAGAAAATAACAAACAATCCACCATAAAGAATTTCACAAATGTTGGTGTGGATAGATTCACACCTTGAGATAGTATCCATGTGTTAAAAATAAGAATATAATTTTTTAATAATAACTTTTATTAAAAAACAAAAATTAGTTTGAACAACTTATAAGTGAAAAAATGAACATGTGTGGACGATATAGTAGCATTTCATTACAATTGGTGAACATAAAAAACCACTTCAATTTCATCAATTATACTTCCTTAAAAAGTAATTTTGGGATATTTGGGTTAACAATACACAATGTTATGTCATAACACTTGATCAGAGTATGCATAGGTGGTTAGAATGTTTTTTGGAATTTGGTCCTTTCCACCATTGTCCCAAAATTAATCCAAGTTGTCTCTGCCTTATTGATATTCTAAAATGAGCTTCTAGGTAGATGAAATAGTATGGATCATAGAAGAAGAAAATTTTTACCATGATTTATTACAAAGGATTAAATTTTTTTATACTAAATAGATCACCCATCATGATTTTATGATTAAAATGGTGGGATGTCATTCAGGGCTATAGAATCTGGCCTATAATTGTATCTTCAACTCAAGCCACCTAGATCGGATCACTAATATTATAATTGGTTCTAGAAACATTTTAATAAAATTAGATTCATGAATTTATCAAAATAACGTTTAAAATAAAGATTCATTTATATTTTATCATGGCTTCTTCAGGCATTTTAGTGGGCCAATATCTAGTTCACTTTACCTAGAATTTTCTAGATTCACAACAAAAAATAACCCTCTTACCAAGTGAATACCTTACTAATCCAGAAGGTTTAAATCATCAAAATTAAATGGTTAAACTGATCATTAAATAGAAAATCAAATCATAACTATAGGTTATTTTACAATGCTTTGAAAAATGTATCGAGTATTTGGTAAATTTAGGAAATAATTGCAAACATGAGTTAAACAGAAGATAAAATTATAAATTACACTAATATCGGTGTTTATGAAAAATAATGAACAAGACTATTAAGTAATAAATAATTAATATTATCATATTTTTGTGGATAATCAGTTAATTTATCAATGCATAATGATTTCAAAAAAAATATATTTTGTTTTAACTTTTTTAAAAGGGGTTTAAACCACCGTAATCATAACAAGCACTACAAAATTTAATATACCAATGATTATATAAAACAATCTTTAATTAAAGTTAGAGAGTATAAAAATTATGATTATTCAAAACCAATTATAAAATATTTATGAGGTTAAAACATCCACTAATCGAAAAAAATCATTCGAATTTATTATTTTTTAGTGAAAATTATTCTATTTTTTAACATTTAGATATATTTATAGTTTTATAATGGCATAGTATCTTTAATTTTTTTTATTGTACACTCATTTTTTTCTAATTTTTATATCCCTCTATAAATTTTCCAACAGTACTCTAATAAATTCTTTTAGCGAATTCCAAAATTAGTGGCTAAATATTTTTATTTACCGATTAGTGATTGGTATATAGTGATCAATATTTCCTAAATGTTAAAGAATTTTTTGACCATAATTTAGAGACTAGGGGATCAAATAAAAAATCTGGTTAGCACTTTAGCTACTATAAAATATGGTAGATAATGGTTGTTTTTTAATATTTAATAATAGTTTCCTCTCTTTTAAAAAAATAAATTAAATAAATACAATATTTTTTTGTCATAATTATATAATGAAAAAATATTTACACGTTATAAAAAAAATCAGATATCACTTAATAATTTTCAAAAAATAATAAAAAATAACCATAAACATGTCATTCATTGAAATACCTTTATAATCCTGTAATCTAAAAGTTAATTAAATTTAAAATATATTATAATAAAAAAAATAAAAATTTAAAATGTTCAAAACATTTGATTGTATAACAATATAAAGTTAATTTATACTAAGAATAAATATATTTTTTTAATAAATATTTATTTTAATATCTTAACCAATATTCTTGTTGGATTGATATCCCTTTTTTTCCTATATATCACAAATTTATTAACAATCCTGGTCTAATGATTTCATGAAAATACAATCAAACTTTATCTCTTTTGACTATATTGTCTGTTATAAATTCCATTTGAATATATACTTGTTTTTAAATCATTTTGACCACACCACAAGTCATATTGACATGTTTTTCATTCTTTTATACTAAAAATTAATTAGTGATCGTTTTCCTAAGATTTCATGAAAAACTAAGGTTGTTTGCTCATTTTTCACTCTATTACTTGTTTTTTATTAATTTTTGATCTAAAACTACCTTCTTAATAATTTTAACCACACTATATAATATATTTACGAGTAATTCATTCCTACATATCAAAAATTAATCAATAGTCACTTTTAAAATTTTTGGTGACAATAAAAGATTGTTTAGTCTATTTTGATCACATCACTTATTTTTAATCAATATATAATATAAAACTACTTTTTGAACATTTAAACCACTCTGAAGACCCCTAAAAATTTATTTTAAAATAATAATAAGCTTTATGAATTTCTTAACATGCAATACATATCTTTAACTAAATTGAGATAGATTATAAAATATTATTTTTAGACCGTTAAGATATAAGTGTTGAATTGGTGGTTTAAATATAAGTTACTATAATTTTAAATATATATATATATAAATATATAATTTTCATACTCAATAAAAATTTATTATTGAATTGTTTGAAAAAAAGCACTCAATTTGTTGTAAAGTAATTTGTTTCTTTAAAAAGACATTTTATTTAAACATGTTTTTTTTCATTTTGTGCGTAGAAATTGTAATTATTTTTTTACTTTTAGAAATTTTGTTTTAAAAAATTAATATCTTTTTTTGAATATTAATGCTGAAATTCACTTAGTGAAATTTTAGTATTTTTCTAAAATGATTGATTTCGTAGTGAATAGTAAAAATATACCAAACTTTCAAATCCTCTCATTTGTTTTCAAGAAATAAAGTAATTTAATGTATGATTATATTTTGAATTTGGCCTAAAATTAAAATATGATCCATTTTATTTATTTTGATATAATTATTTCTATTTTAATTACAAATATTAATTATTGTGATGTAAGTTAATTTTTATGCTTAAAACACATTTTTCTAAAAACTATTTTTTGTTGAGGTTTATGCATTTATAATAAATATGATTTATTCTACTTATAGGTATTAAATATTAATAATTTAATACCATATTTAGAATTAGGATATTAAAATTTGGTATAAAGGTCCCTTTTTAATTTTTTGGTCATTATAAATAGTAACTGTGGTAAATATTTTCCACCTCGGTAATGTTAAAGAGGTAAAACTAGGTTAAAAGTATGGGGTAAAAAATTAAAATATCATTAAAACATTCTTTTATCCTATTAGATGAGTGTTTTTTGAGAAACCATATGTTAAATGTGTTAAATAATTTATTAAAAACATTATTTTGAATTTTGAAACACGATATTGACTTTTTTAAAAGGCAAGTTATATTTTATTAAAATTTAAAACTATTTTTGAGTCTATTGAATTAATGAAATGTTTGGAAAATTTGATTCAATTTCTTCTCACTTTAAAATTATCAAAACTTAATTGTTTTAATATTTAACCCAAAAAATTTGTGTAAACCAATTTATTACTTTGTTTCAATTTGAAATGATGTTTACTCTTAAATCACATATTTTCATAAAAATTATTTTTCAAGTGTTTATTATTAATATATTTAAAGTAATTCATTACAAATTTATAAATTAAATATAATAAAAATTTATTCCAAAATTTTAATATTCATTTACAAATTTAATTATAACCCCCCTTTTATTTTGGTTTATAAAATTATGTTATCGTGGTAAAAAGTTAAACTATCACTATTAAAGTTAAAATGGGTAAAGTGGTTTATATAGAATATTAGGATTAAAATGTATCCAAAAAATTAAATAAATGCAATTGGTTGAGTTTATATCAACCCTATAACACCGTATATTTGAATTTATGTTGACTTGGTGCCATTTTCCATTAATTTTGACCTTTATACTATTTTATGAAAAGAATAAATACAAAATCTCACTCTCTTGTCATTAAGTTCTCTAAATTTTATACATTGGGATAAAAAGAGTGTAAGTTTAGTTATAAATGTTTATTTTTAGATATATTAATTTTTTATCATGTTAATTTATTTTAAAATTTTATTTATTTAATAATTAACTTAAATTCTTACACAACACCAACAAAGTATTTATTCAATTAATAGAAAAAATAAATGAATTTACAAATATTAAAAGTAATTTTCCTTTAATGGATTATTGTGTTGCAAAAATGTTTTATACAAATATAATATATAAGTGATGTGTTAAAATTATATATTTTAATTCCCTAATTATCTTCAATACTTTAAGGTCAATTTTAAGGAATAGTTCCCAAAATGACATTAATGATATTTTATAATAAATGATATTTTATTAAATGATTTAAAATTAATATAAATATAATATTTGGCCATGTTAATGGAATATATTTTAAAATATCAACCATGGAAAAGTTATGGTCACTTTTCATTTTATGTTAACATTATTTACCCTTAAAGTGTGAAAAACATTAATATTGAGATATTTGTCAAAAGGGTTAATAGGGGTTAAAACTAAGAGATAAGGGTTAAAAACTATCTATAATTGTATTTTTTTTATTTTATTAGAGGATTTATAATTATCATCATAATATATTTGAATTATTTCAATTTAGATTCACTTTATTATAAATTTATTTTGTATTAATTTAATATTTTAAGTGATTCCTAGAGTGCCTCTACACTCACTTATAAATGGGTTTCCCTTCTCCTCTATTACCCATTCATTTTTATCCTTATATATCATCCAATTAAAGTCATAATAACTTCCTAGATTCCTTCACCACATCCTACAACTTCTTTTATTTCTAAAATACTATCTCTTTAAGGTTTAAGGCGTAATCCAAAAGAGGTTTCTCCAGGAAGAGGTATAACTCTTAACCAAACATTTAAAAATTAATTATTCTTATATGACTTATAAATACCTGGTACAAATTATAAAATAAATAAATAATTATTTTATATATAATTTATTATTTTCATTATTATGGAATAATCATTATCCTTATTTTTTTCATTCTATGGAAAAAGAAAACATCACTCGCATGGGTGTATGACTTACTGTCTCCACATAACAGATCAATTCATTTTTCATCACCACTTTACTTATATTGTTAAAATGAGGGATTTAATAAATATATATTATATATATGATATAATAATTACTCTTTAATGGTGAATTATTTTTTATCTTTCTTTTGTTCCATTCATCGAAAAGTGAAAACATTTTTCATGTGTGCATACGACCTACCGTCTCCATGAATGGTGTAATTAATTTTTCTATATCTAAATTTTATGGATAAATATAAGTATATATTTATATATAATTATTATATATTATATTTTTATCCTTATTAAAAATTTTGAGAAGATGTAACCATTATCAAAGTACAAGGACTAGAACAACCGAACAAAAAATCTCATGAAAAAAATAAAATAGTCAACACCCAAAAGCCATGATTTTACTATGAAATAATTAAAAAATGGGTGTTGATATTTTATAAGTGTATCATATATGCTATTATAATTAATTTTTTTTATAGAATTATAATAAATTTAAATTTATTATATAATAGGTTATTGTTCCTTAATAGTTAGTCAAACTTGTGGTATGGGGATTTCTTGTCTCGCCTTCCTTTTTATAGGCATATGTTTTATTGAAAAATTATTTTATTTGTGTAGTGTATGTAAGATAAATGAATTAATTTTACTATTACTATTTTAAAATTATGGTGATTTATAAATCCATATAAGATTATCTCTTTCAGGATGTTTTGATTCAAATATTACTAATGTTTTAAGGGCTTATAGACTCAAATTGTTTTCTTTGAGACATACGATATGTTATGAACCTATATTTATTTATGAGGTGTTTATAAAACCCATTTTATATTTTATATAATAAAAATACTTATAATAATGATATTTTTATCCTTTCATTGGGCCTATAATTCAAAATATTCCCATGTGGTAATAGATTTATATTACAATATCATTATTTATTGGGATTTTTAATGATTATGATTCTGATGATGAAATTTTATGACATATCTCCCAATGATCTCATTATTTCTTCTCGATATGGTTATTTATCAAGATTACAGGTATTACGTTCATTTTCCACTATTTAAAAACTCAAGAGGCTGAAATAATTAATTTAAGGAAAACCAACTTTATTTATATTTTCAGTTGTAAATCCTTTTTCATTCATACCCGTGTTTTCTAAATATGTTTTCTGAAATGTTTTTACTATTATCAAATGATTTTTAAATTAGTTTATAGATATGACTGAATTTATTCAATTTTTTTTTAAAAAAGAACCTTATTTTCATTTTCTAAATGAGGTACTTTTTTCTTTTTATCGAAATAAAAAAGGAATATTTGTTTTAACATACAAGGCATGAATGGAATTTACCACCATCATAACCACTCACTCATTGATATATTCCTTTAAAAATTTACATGTTTATATTAAAATAATACTTTCTATTTAATATTTCAAAAAAATATATTTTAAATACGTAGTTTTAATGTGAAAAGTTTATTTTCCCCCAGAAATGTTTTATTAACCTTTTGAAGTAATATTTAAACTATAATAATATCCTTGGATGTTACTTATGATTTACTGGGGATATGATACAATGATTCCATACATATTAGTTCTTTGGATGGGTTGTGATTATTATGATGATAATTTTAAGAAACCCATTTATTTTCCATGAGTTATATTTGATGAAATGTTAAAATGTTTATGAAACCTATTTTATTTCCACATGGTATAAAATATTTTTAATTGTTTATGATATTATGGAACACATATGAATATATTATGATTATGTGATGGGTGGGCCTAGAATTATATATCATTCTAATGAATCGGGTAAATATGTATAACTCATTCGATAAATATGTTATTTGTGAACTTAATTTCATGTTCACAATTTTCTGCATGGACTAAGTTTCTAGGTCTATAAGTTTATGGATGTACCTAGTTATAATGTACATAAGAATATTTAAATACCCTATAGGTTTTCTATAAGTATATTTAGGGAATGTATTTTATGTCTTAACTTAATGAGTGAATGTGTTTCTATTTATACATGTTTAGAATGGTATGATTTTATGTTTTTTAAGATACCTATGTCATCGTTCTACTCTCAAATACTCATGTTCTTTGATTTATTTATGATTAATATCTTATAAACTACCATGATTTATTCCATAACTCAATATATTGATATATGATATGTAGGGTATGGTTTTAAAATTTTAATATTAGTTTTACATACAATTATGATCATATTATACTAAAGTGATCATTAATATATCCCTTGTTTACCCCCACTAAGAATCAGATCTCACCCTTTCTTATATTTCCTTTCACCGGGTTATGCTGAAAGGTTTTATGTAGGGTATGTCTGATAAGAGTACCATATGGGAAGATCTATGTGGGATATATTTAAGCTATTTTAAGAAATATGATGATTGTGTATATAGTCTCTAAATAATCTAAAACTTTATAGTCCATGAGTGTGTATTTGTAAAATATTTTATTTATTAAGATGTAATATTTCTAAATGAAAATATTAGGCTTATGTAGTTGGTAACATAGTATAGGTTTAGTAAATAGTTGTATATTAGGATTATAGAACATTGGTGAAGATCATGGAGATAAGTGTAAGTATAGGATAACATCGTAATGCTTAGGTAAGGAAGAGATTATGTATTTTTCCTAACATTACATCCCTATCTGAATACTACAAGTGGACATGGTTTTGGTAAATATGAATCTAGGTGTAATAACCTAAAAATGAGTTATTTGAGTATATATCAACCATAATGTTTGTGCATGGTATGTGTGACCTTTTTGTGCACCTAGTTTAACACTTTTGCGGGGATATTCTTGGATTTATTAAAAGTTTTTTATTAATAATTATGAAGGATTTGAAAAAATTAAAATAAAGGATGGCTTAGGTTAAACCTATTGTACCGTGGATTAAAAAGAAGGCATTATGATTTGGATATTCTATAAATGAATTTTCATTATTTCTAACTATGATAATTTCTTCTCACAATTTGTTTTTTGGTTTTTGTTAATGTATATAACTAGGAGGATTCATGTTAACGTTGAATGTGAAGGACTATGGAATTATTTTTTTCATGATAAACTAAATGAAATAAGAACTAGAAGGCTAAAACTTAGTATTATTCCTAATCATACATCATGATATATAATTAAGAAAATAATTTTTTTTGAGCCTTATATCACCTCAAATAAGAGTAATATGGAATTTTATGAAAGTTCATGTGGTAATGAGCATAGAGGAAAGAATGTTCAATTTTATTTATATTAAGAATGTGGGAAGGTGTAACACCCTGACCCAAGTTTCCCAGAGCCAGTGCATTATTGTTGATATCTGAGGAGGTTTAGAATAAAACATATAAACTAGATATAGAAAATGTAGATTAAGGAACAAATCCCTAAGGTAGACTTTGAGGATAAGCACACAAGAACATCCTAGAATTTTGGTAAGGAAGAAAATATGTCGATCATCATAGAAATATATCCCAATCTGGATACTATAGGTTGATTTGGTTCTAAAAAAATGTACCTAGTATTAACAACTCTGATAAGGTGTTCCGGGATCAACTAAGGGTAACCTGGTATAAAACAACAAGACTTATTTGGCACCTGGTTTAACACTCCCAAGGTACATGCTTAAGATAATTCAATTTTTTAAAATCCATCAAAATGGATTTAAAAGTAAATTTTTCCTCAAAAAAACAATTTTATGATTATTATATTAGATATTGATAGGATTTCAATTTATGTTTGGTATTTTTCTAGTTGAGATTATACATTATGATTCATAACCTAATCTAGTGTATGCCATTATTTATAAATGGAACCTAGTGGAAGGAATAAAAGCTACATAAACACGTGTATCCTATGTAGGGATTTCCCTCCTATATAGGATAATGATGTTCCAACTGGTGATGATAAACTAATAACTATACAAAGAAAAACTGACTTTGGTTATGAACAATAACATTACTCATATGGAAAATCCCGATCCATAATTTGGAGGAGCAATGTTAGACCGCTTTATGTGACAACAACCTCTATCATTTAATGGGACTAAAAACCCATTCATAGTAGAGCAGTGGATAAGTTCCTTAGAAAAGATATTTCTAACTTGGGAAAGTAACGAAAGTGAGAAGGTTGTACTGGAAATTTATCATTTATCAAGAGATGCTGATCAATGGTCGTCATTGATTCAAAACACAAAGGAGGAGGAAGATATTTAAGTTATGGAATGGAGATATTTTTAAAAAATCTTCATAGAAAAATACTTTCCTCATAAAAAACGATCAGATATGGAAATGTAGTTTATGAATCTATGGAAAAAAGAGGGTGAGAATGTTAAAAAATATGATGCTACTTCACAAGGTTAGAAAGGTAGTTTGCGGACTACATACATAATCCAAGGATAAATATTGACCGATTCATTGGTGGTTTAAAACCATTCCTACGAAGGGAAATAGTCTCACAATGTTTCTCATCATACGAAGATATAGTCTCATGTGCTATCAAGAAATAAAAAAATTCTCTATGTATTATGAATTTAAAGGAATGAAAGAGAATAAGATGGTTATTGAACACTCTGGAAAAGAAAATAAGGAAAAGAGGATGAAGGGAAGTGTTGATTTTCCATCCTATAATAATTATGGTAAGAAACACCCCAATACTTTCTTGAAGAGAATGGGTGTTTGTTATAGGTGTGGAGGAAAAGGCCACCAATCTTGTGATTATAAGGGAATGAAATAAGCCACCATTATTCAATTCTATAATTTCAAAGATATAGGAAATTACTAAAATGATTGTCCTAACCATCAAGGAAGCATTCCCCAAAGACGGCCAAGGGAGCAAGGACAAGCTTATATGATCACAACTACTAAGGTTAAATTTCCTAGTGATGTGGTTGTAGGTACTTTATTCATTTCTTCAAACATATCCAATGATTTATTTGTTTTTGGATAATCATATTATACTATATCTTCCTAGTTTTCCAATAATATTAGAAATTCACATTTTATTTAAGAAAGGAGTTGTCAGCCGAAACAATTAAGGGAAGTATCATTGCAACTAAGATGTGTCAATCATTTCCCCCTTATGACACACAAAATTACTTTAGTTACTGACCTTATGACAATACCCATGATTTAAGTTTATATAATTATTGGTATCAATTGTATTTCAAACTATTATGTGTGAATCTATTGAAACAAGAATGAGGTTACAATTTTTTTGAATAGTGTAGAATCCATTATCTTTAGAGAAGAAACCACATCATTTAATTATTATCTAGATCCAACCCCAATAGATCTACTGAATGAAATTATTGTAGAGTATTATAATAATATATATAAATCGGTGAAGAAAGAAATATTAAAATTAAAGAGGTACCTATTGTGAAAGAATACATTGATGTCCTTTTAGAGGATTTATCTTGAAATCCTCTAGAGTGGGAAATTGAGTTCAATATTGATTTAATTCTAGGTTCAAGACCTATATCAAAGACTCTTTATAGAATTTCCACTGTGGAGTTAGTATAACTGAACAAACAACTAGAGGAATTGATTGATAAAGGATTTATCCACCATAACATTTCTCTATAGGGATCCCATATTTTGTTTCTTAAAGAAGAAGGATGGATCTATGAGGTTATCCATTGATTATAGGTATATCAATGCTATTATGATAAAGAACAAGTATCCTATTCCTTGTATTGATGATTTATTTGATCAACTTCAAATAATCCAATATTTTTTCAAAGATTGACCTTCGATCAGGGTATCATCAGTTGCATGTGAGGAATGAATATTTTCCAAAAACAACATTTCAAACCAAGTATGGGCATTATGAGTTTATATTAATTTCCTATGGAATGACTAATGCACCCTATGTTTTCATGGATCTAATGAATAGAGTTTTCAAGGAATATCTTGATGAATGTTTTGTGGTATTTATTGATGATATCTTACTATACTCCAAAATATGTGAATATCTTGAGAATTTTTTATACATTATTATGAATACTCTTAAAAGAAATGAATTATATGGGAAGTTTTAAAATTGTGAATTATGGCTTCAAGAAGTTTATTTTTTTCACTCATATTGTCTCTATGGATGGAATTTTAGTGGATCCTACAATGAAAAAGGTAGTTCAAGAATGGGCTACACCAACAAACATTACCAGGGAACGTAGTTTTATTATTTTAGCAAGTTATTATCATAGTTTCATTCATAAATTTACCAAATTAGTCAACCTATTAACCAATATTACTTTAATGTGGGTTAAGTTCATATGGAAAGAATAATGTGAATAATGTTTTGAATAATTGAATAGGAGATTAGTGAATTATCTGATCCTGAATCTACTATCAGGGAATGAAGGATTTCAGATATATATTGATGTGTAAAAGTAAGGATTCAGGTGTGAATTTATTCATAATTATAGAGTTACTGTCTATGAATCATGGAAGTTAAAAATTAATGAATAGAACTATCAAACTCACGATCTTGAGTTTGTAGCTGTGATATTTACTCTGAAGATATGGAGACATTATCTCTATTGAAAAGGATGTGAGATATATATAGATCAAAAGATCTTAAAATATATCTTCTCAAAGAAAGAACTCAATATGACACAAAGGTAATGGCTCGAGCTACTCAAGGATTATGATTTTTACATACACTACTATCCAGGGAAGGAAAATAAGGTAGAAGATGCATTGATAAGGATAGATCATGGAGTTCTAAACAAAATGACGATTGACAAGGATCCTATGTACACGAATCTAGCGAGGTTGGATATGGGGATTATTACAGAATTTAAAGCATCATTATTTTTTCAATTGGTTTCCCAACCATCTTTAATGGAAATAATTAGTAGTTCTCAATATTATAATGATAATATTAAAATGAAAATTAAAGCTTTGAATGATGGGAAGTTGTCGGACTTCATGTGTGAGGATGAAATTATTAAATTTTAGAGAAGGATATGTGTTACCTCTATACCCAAGCTAAAAAGGGAGTTTTTAGATGATACTGATAGTTTTGAATTTCTCTATATACCCTAGTATCAATATGATGTATATAGATTTAAAAGAATATTTCTGGTGGGACAACATGAAGCGTGAAATTGATGATTATGTGTCAAGATGTTTAGTCTGTCAATAGGTGAAGGTCAAAAGAAAAAATCCTAGATAATTCATGGAACCTATAGATATTCCTACATGGAAATGGGATGACATTACCATGTATTTTTTCAAAGGATGACCAAAATATCAAAGAATAAATGATGTAATATGGGTAATTGTTGATTAACTTGCCAAGTCTGCACATTTCCTCATAATAAGAGAGGATTTTCCACCGGAGCGCCTCACATGAATCTATATCAAAGAAGTTATTATACTTAATGGGTTACCTCTCTCAACTTTTTATGGTCTTGATCCACAATTTATATCAAGTTTTTTGGAAAATTATTCAGAAATATCTGGATACTGGGATTTATTTGAGTACTGCGTATCACCCTCACACTAATGGGTTGTCAGAAAGGACAACCCAAACCTTAGAAGCCATGTTGAGATCATTCTCTCTTGATTTTTAAGGTATCTGGGATTAGTATTTACCTTTTCTAGAGTTTTCATACAATAATAGTTTCCATTAAATCATTTAAATGGAACCATATGAAGCATTGTATGGAAATAGATGTTGTACACCGACATGTTGGGATGATGTTGGTGAAAGGAAGAATGTAGGTCCAGTGCATGTGGAAGAAATAACAGGGAAGGTAAAAATATATTCAAATACATATAAAATCAGCTCAAAATTTTGAGATTTTATAGTAACCATGTCAATGACCACACTGCTATAGTTCTCTATTGGTGTCACCTGGTAAGCTATGCTATATTCTAGTCAGAGATTCTACAATTCTAATTTTTTTTGTTAGGGACCTTTAGACCTAGGAACCCTTGAGAAGTAGAGTGATTCCCCTATAAACCCCTAGTGACCTTACAATAGAGGTTAAACCATGAGAGTTTTAGTCTATTGTGATGTCTGAGTAGCTAGTATTTTTCCCAACTTCATCCAAATGGATTGGGCTACATCATTCTAGAAAAACTGACCTAGAAAACCATTTTAAATGGTACTTGAATCAATCCTGACATATCCTCAAGTGAGTTCCTAATACCAATGGGGATGGTCACCTGAACATCATCATTAAAAATGATCAAGAGGTAAGTATTTTTCCATGTTAATAAATCTACAAGACAAAGTAGTGGGTAAGAATCAATAAATAGTCTATATGATAAATACTCCTCAAGAGAAATGTACCAAAAGAAGAAAAATACAAGACATAAAAATAGAACATCAACCAAATTCATAACATAAAACAATCAAATACATCATCATAATATTTCTATATAACAAGTGGATCACATACTCCATTGATCACTGCTAACTCTAAAGTTCCCACAAATAAGAACCCCTTACAACTTCTAAGTGGTGCTTTCCCTTTTTTTGGACATGTCATAATAAATTCTACAGACACCCAAAGGAAAAAATCATGTTGTGATAAAAAATACAGTATGATCTCACCAAGTATTATATATGCAATCCATATCAAATTAACCAAATATGCTAAATTTTTAATAAAGCAGGGCATGATAATATTTTCATCAATCATAAAAAATCATAATTTTAAAATAATTTAAATAAATAATTAAAATACGTACAATGTGAACTTCCATTAAAATGGTAATATACAAGAATATTTATCAAAAAATTAACGAATAGGAACTTCTACTAAAATAGAAAATAGTAATTCAATCTATAGACATTGAAATGTATAAATCGTTTCTCAAGAATCCAATATCAATCATAACATCATGGTTAAAACTCTCAAGGTTACGTCAATATAGGTATCACCATACATCTCATTGAATTATGGATCTAGGTTCACACACACATCCTTAGATCCATAACCCTAGAGGGAACAATAATCCACTCCAAAGATTTAATTCCCTTCCCTTATGGTAGTTTCATATTGTTTTCATCATCAATCCCTTTCTAGGTAGAGCTAATACATTACAAATTTGTGTTCTTCCCAATAAACTACCTAGGATCCAATGTTCTTCAAGGAAATAAATATTACTTGGGGATATCAGTAATTTAAATAAATATAAAATCATTATAAACAATAATTTTATTTGTACCCAATTTCAAGTTTCAAAACATACCATTTCATTTCAAAAACCAATATCAAATGATTTTCACCGAAAATCGTGATTTTCAAAAAAAATCACCCTTTTCAAAGTAATAAAACCTTTCATGCCTTTTATCCTTGAAAATTATCTTTAAAATCCTTCTTAAAATATTTTATTTCAAACAAAGATCATTTTTTAAATAACACTTTATTTTTAAAATCATTATGAATGAGATTTCATCACACACACATGCCATACTATTTCAAAAACATTAATCAAATAATATAAATAATTATTTGAAAATACATAGGAAAAGAATTTAAAAAATGAAAAATATGGTTTTAATTAAAATTAATTTCCTTAAGAAACCACCTACCCCGAGAATGGTATAAAAAACACACAAGGAAGGATCCACAATTTACAAGATAGAGAAAACCAACAACATCAAGAAGAGAACTAAAATGATTCCCACAAAAACATGTAAAACCAACTCCTAGTTTCCTTTTGCTGGTCTCTAAGAAATGAAAAATGATAATTGGGTCAAAGGAACTATATATCCTTCTATAGAAGCTGGATTCCACAAAAATCCCTTAAAAAATACTCCTAATATGAAATTCATCAAAAAGAATAGATAATGACCAATTTAAATGGATGAAAGTGAGTTAACAGAATGATAACAACATTACATTATGTTTTCACATAGATAGAGTAATTGTCTTAGAATATTAAATGTTTTTTGGGTGTTTCCAAATTTGAAACCCCAACAAAACACCTTTGATTATTCAATGGCATATAATTCCAATAAATTTTGGCATGTCCATTTATTCCCCCTGGCTTAGGGGATACTAGTTAGTTATAGGGGATAAGGTTAAACCTATTAGACCATGTTGAGGATAAATCCCTAATCTTAGTGTCTTGGCCTGGCTATTTAACACCAAGAACAAACGGGGTATAAAATGTCTTGGACCAGGGTGTGGTCCAACCCATTTTTCACTAGGAAAAGAATAAAAACTACCTATATTCCTCTAAAATCTCAAAATATTCTAAAACCAAATATACAAGTTCACGGGTCAAAAGAAAACAAAGAACATACCACAAATAAAAGGTTGGTAGGTTATAATTTCAATTTTAGAGTTTTAAGTTGGAATCCTTATACCATATCCCTTATTTCTACTAGAAGATGCATCAAATCCAACTAAATAAAAATTTATAATGTTTTAAATAGTAACTATTTTTTTAAATACTAATACCTATAAGAAAAATATTTATAGAAAAATATGAAAAATTAACATAAAATTGAAATTATATATACCACCATTGTTGGATGATGTATCTATATTTAGAAAAGTAAAATAATATTATTTCACATATCCTTTTAACAAATAGTTCATAGATTTTTAAAAAAATGAGAAATAATTATAAATATAGATGATAAAAAAATAAAAGTAAACCTTTCATTTATCATTAAAATCAATTGTATCTCCTTTAAAAATATATATGAACCATTTAATATCTTTATATCATATAGCTAAATTATTTTGGTTGATATATTTCTTTAAAAATAAATTAATATCAGGCTCATTGCGTTTAATTATAAAAAATCACCTTTTATATACTTTTACCACAACTATGTATTTTTAATTATTTTTAAAAAAGGAAAACTTTTATGATTTTTATTCCAATGTGAATGGATCATTTATTACTCAGTCATCCTTATATATCATATTAATAAACTTTACCAATATATTTTATAAATATTCCACTTTCATTTCATAAATCGGATCAAACTATTCCAAATTTAACAATATGTATTTTTATCCATGATCATAGATAACATCGATGATGTAATTTAGTATATCATAGTAATAACCTGCATGGAAGTATGGATAAATGATACCACTAATTTTTATTTCTCGATTCATGTAGACATCATTGCTGTGAAATTGAAATCTATTTGCATATAAAGTATTTTAATGTTGATCCATATTAAATGAATTATTATCAATTGGATTAAATTAATTGGTCATTGTATGGGTACATAATTTATGTATGACACGTACTTATAAATTTTATATAATTTAATGGATTTAAGTGATGTTACAATGAACCTATAATACATTTCAATAATAAATGTAGAAATTATATATACATATAAAATTATTGAACAACATATGAAATGAGTATAAATGAACTTGTTAGACCTTATAATTAGTACCATGTTTCCTTTCCCATTACTTATTAGTGATATGTTTCTTAAAATCTAAAACAATATGAGATATATAAAAAATTAAATATGAAATTTTAATATATAAAATTTCGACTATATAACCTACTGTATCAATGGAATGCTTGATGGGTTTTTGAAAACACATACCAATAAGATGGAACTCAGTAAACATTTTATACATCAAACATTTTTTATTATTTAATTGGCATTTCATTAATCCTATAGGTTTTATTAAGTTTAATTACAACAATATTAAGATATTCAATGTAAAAATTAATACTTTAATTTATCAAATAATCAATGGTTATTTATACTTCAAGATGAACTTTGTTGCATACATATCACTATAATATATTTATGTAAAAATAAATTTAATATATCAACTTGGATTGAATGGTACCACTATTAATGACTTCACGTGTTAAATGTATGATCAAGTGGTCTATTCCATAAATAATGAAGGATAAATGAGCTTCTATAAATGGAATAGTATGAGAGAAATCCTAACATACATATTTTTCAAATCACTCATTGATAATTTTGATGAATGGGTTTTTCTAAAAATATAGAACCTTCAATCAATGGATTAATAACATGAGTAATAAAACAATCATTAATTGTAATTATAATTAACTAATAAAGTAAAATGTGATTGCAATGATTTTTCAACCCCTTTAATTAACTGCCTATCACATTTACTTACATATAAATGGTGGAATTATAATCATTTTTCACCTTGAACATATTCAAAATGAAAAGAAATGATTATTTATCTTTTCTTATATTTTTGTTATATATAGAAGGTATATATTATTTTTTACCCTCACCCAATTTTAAATGAAAAGGTTCCCCCATTCCCTTTATAAAAATTCATCCTATGCATTAAAATTGTTTGTTTATTTCCCTCTCATGACAAAAATATTTTATAATATATTATCTAACATATTATTCTCAATATGAATAACATCTAAATTTTTTGTTAAAACATTATCATTTTTATAAGAAAATATAAATAAAATAATTCTCTTCTTCCAAATTTGATTGATTTGAAAATTTGAAATATGAATGGAAAGTGATAAAAGAGCAAATAAATCCTAACACCATACACAATTAGAATGATTCTTTGGGGTTGTTGTTCTAAAATGTTTACACATTTCATGATTTATGGTGTTAGGTTATTTATGTAGGATTTTCATGACCCTCTTTATATAATAATTTTTTTCCTAATGAAATGCACCATAGTCCCACAAACACGAGATCAATATCTTTAGAAGGGGATACTAATTCATGATATTTATATTTATTCAAACTAAATTATGTATTTTATTTTTAGTTATGGAATGAATATGAGGAAGATAGTGTGTTTTAATGATGTTAACTATTAGAGAATTAAGAAAAATGAGAGAAATAAATTTTGGTTGGTTCTCATATATTTATCTCAACCCACTATATCATAATTCCTTTGAAACATGTTTGCTTCCTTATTGAACACAACAAGTGTTTTGAAACTTTAGTGCACTCACTCTTCTTTGGTATGTTCAACTAATATAGGTACATGTTATAACCATTTTATACACTGAATTTACCTTCTCTAAGGGATAAATAAACATTAAATCACTCATTAAAAAACTTCAGAACTCTCACCCATAGAGAAGTAAAGAACTTAAAGGGGGGTTTTGTATGAAAAAAATCAAAATAAGGAATCCATGATATTTTTTTAAGGTTGGGACCGAAGCCTCATTTATTATTAAATCAAAGCAAAGAACTATTTAACTGGGTAGAGGGAGACCCATTACATAGACCGAAGGCATAGTGGGAATTTATCCCATTAGATGGCCCGTAGGCCCAATTGTTTGGCCCAAGGCCCCTTCTGTAAATAGTGCTGCTACAGTACCTGCGCTGTTACAGTACCACATAGTACCCGTCGCCACTATAGTGCTATGCTACCGTTTCAGTGACCTACCACCGCTATAGTGTCTGTCATTGCTACAATGTCACTACTACTATAGTACACTACCGTACCTGCACCCAATGGGTTTTGAACCCCCATTTTTCATGTAGGATTATGGGGTGCTTACAACAAAGAAAAATGAATCAACATTTTGACTAAATAATAGAATATTAAATAAATAACCAATTGGAATTAAAAATTTGGGATGGGGGAATTCTCATCGACTTAGACACAACAGTATTACAACACTATCAGTATAGTTACATGAAAATGAAGAAAAGAAAAAAAATTCAAAATTGGTTTATCCTTTAGAAAATGTGTTCACTTCCCTTTTAAATAGTTAAAAGAACATTTTAATGTTTCTTTTTAATTTCCCTAAGATTCTCATGTGGATATCAAAATATGGTGATGTGCACAGATAGACTTTTTCTTGAATATTCTTCCCAAATTACCTTCTCCTCTAATTGGTTTGTGATCAACCCATGATCCATGTATAAGTTTTATTAGTTCCATGAGTTAGGTTCCATTTCTATTTTTTAATTTGGATGAAACATAGAAATTATAGTATTATTTTTATTCTAAAGGACTATGCATGGATGAATCATGTTCAACGATCGCATCTACAATTTTAAATGTGTTTCTAGGTCCTTCTTGGTACTTCTAGAGTAATCTAGGTAACCTATTCATGGTGATCCATAGTTTCAGAACATTACATGCTTTTCTGGGTCTAAAAATTCTTAAAAATATTCGATTATATACTCCATGAAAAATCCCCATTCATATTATAAAATTCTTATATAATAGTAATGTTCAGAGAATGAGTGTTCTAAGACTCGAGAGGGGGTAAAGTGACGTGTTGGAAATTTTCTTCTCATTAAAACGTCCCTCTTAAAGGTATGCCAGTTCAGATCCTTTTAAAAAAAACTATGTATTAAAAATAAATGTTGAAAGAAAAATATTGAACATGAGATATTTATAGTGGTTTGAGGCACAATGATCTCATAGTACACTCCACAAGCACTCTACTCCATGAGTTTGGTGATTTTCACTATACCATCCCTTTTTATGAGGGCTTTCTAGCTAAGTAAAAGAAAATGTTACTTGTCGAAAAGTTCAAAGGGTTTTTAATAGGGACCCCCTTTATAATAACTATAATCAACCTTAAAATACTTGATTGAAGTTAGTGAATATGAAAATAGAGATGAATAATTGAATTTAAAAAATTATGAAGCATGAAATTGCAAGAAGTAACTAACAAAATATAATGAAACATCCATTGACGATGAAAATCATCCATGTATAACTCTTGAAGATTTTTGATCAGAAAACATCATCAGGTAAGCACAAAAAGTTTAGAGAAACATCAAGTATTGTAATTTCAATACTTTTATGAATCATATATCATTTCATTCATATTTTCATGCCACTTTATTCATGTAGTGGAAAAATATCCTATTTATATCTTCTCTTTTGAATTTGAACTTAACTGTACTTGATAATATCAATGGTTGAGTAGATAATCTATTTAAAATATTTAAGTTATTGTCTCTTAATTATCACGTGTCAATTATTTTCAAGTATGGAATGAACTTCTATTGCAGTGACATCAGGAATATTATTTATTAGATCTTTTCATTCTTAGAAAATGATATTCTATCCAAATTAATCTTTCTGTATTTGGATAACTACTTTTATTATTCATAAAAGACCATAAGTTGACTCATCAAGAGGTCATACCAAAGGTAAGATTATAATCATAATGATTCGTAATATAGGGTGATATTAATAACATAATCTTATGGAATTACTATTCTTATATGATAATTTATAGAGCAGCTTCATAAGATAAAACACTTTAGTCCTTTAACTTCTATCTTGATTAAGAAAAATTATCTGTCTTGAATGTTTGTGTTGGTTTACTCCATGTTTAATATAAAATCTTAGTTTTATATGATAAACAACTTCTAATAATTTCTCTAACATTCATAAGATGATTCATTTACAAATATCCTCTTCGTATGAAAAAAGAAATTATTGAATTTCTATCTTACTATACCTTCTGATTTTTAATTCAACGTAAGACAATTTTTCTAATGTGTAAGATACATTACTAACATAATAAGATAATCTTTTTATGTTAAAATTCCATAAGAGAAAATAATTTTCCACATAATTGAGATTTCAATTCAAGTATAGAATTTATTTTGTAAGGTAATTTTTTATGGATAAGATAAACCAGACATGTAAGATAAATTTCTTTGATATAAAACTGAATTCCTTTATGCTTGCATAAGATAAATTCCCTTGGAATGTTTTCATAAAATAACTTATAATCCTTTATAATAGATTGATATAAAATTCTAAAACACTTAAGATAAAATTTTAAGTAAATAAATAGGGGTTTTTTAATGATCAAACATATAAAAAACTAAGATACATTGAAACAAAAAAAATTATATCTAATAATATCATTATTTTTGAAGATCACAAAACCCATAACCAAATAATAAAGAAAAAAACTATTTTATTTGGAAATTATTTTCAAAATAAACTTTGTTAAATATTGTGTTCCTTTCACCCATAAACAAATTTTGGACTTATATCCCCCCTTAACATGAATTGGGAGTTCTTCTAATTTCTGTGAACAAAGGTTATGCTTACTTCTCCCCCTTTTTGTGACTTCAAAAGGAATACAGTAAGTATAATAAATTTATTATGGCACATGAACATGTGTATAAAACTAAATTTGAAAAGAATATGGAATGTACATGTAAGGAAAAAACAACATTATTAACAAAAAAAGATAAAAAATATAAATATACAATAAAACAAAAGGGAAACATATAATAAAAATAAGAAAAATCATTGAAATGGAACTACAAAATATAATAGTAATGAATTGAAAACATCTGAAAAAAATAATAACTATTCAAATGTTTAGGAAAAACCATAAGATATTAGTTATACATCACAATAAAGATAAAAAATTATTCTTATAAAACTAGATGATGATTTAGGGGTCTAATTTTGAAAGATTTGGTTTTTCCTATAGTTAAGGAAGATATAGGTAGATGATAATATTAGCTTTCTCCACTAATAGCTCCCAAATTAGAAAAACATTTTCCATGGATGGATCTATTTCTAGGTGATATCTTCACTTACCTAGAGTTGATAGTGATAGATTATTGGGATGTGGTGGCATGACAATCAGAAATGGTAGGCCCCATGGAATATCTTTCTCACAGATGAGTCAATGCATATGAACACATATCAATCAATTTAACAACATCATTATTTCATTAATCTAATAGGGTTGGGAATCCATTCCATGTTTTTAGAAAATCATCCAAAGTAGTTCTATAAATTTCCCTTATTTTCACAAATGAGAACCAATTCCTTCAAAACATAAAACAGATTATTGGGATAAATTACTAAATTGGAGATAAGAGTAGAGAAATAGGCATTAGTTGAGGTGCATCAGTATGAACTACTTCTATAATTTTAACAGATACCCAATGATTTCTCATTTTGGAAAAAGAATCTTATTTTTCTTAAAAATATATTGATATTATTTTCCTCACAAATAACTAATTAAGAATTGAAAACATATCCTCTAACACAGAAAAGTTATTGACCAATTATCTATCTATTTTTCCTAATCTAGTGATAATAAAACTAGTATCTTTTTTAAGATGGACTGAGTAATCCTAAATTACAATTACTTTCTCCCAAGTAGAGAAAAAATATCTTTATGTGATTGATTAATATTGGTTAAGGTGATTTACAAGATGATTTTAAAAATCTTAACTTCAGAAACAAGATTGTTCAAAAGATCTATAAATCATCTCTTTAAAGAAGTTCACGCTGCAAGGAGACGATCCCGACAGTAAGGGTGTCTATAGAATTAGATATGAATTCCAAATTCAATTGCATCATGGTCTGATCCAAATATCCTTGTAATGAGTATTCTCTAGTAGATTCCTTTGTGAATTTCACCACAATTGTTTGGATCAACAATTTCAATCCATCCAAGTCAATTTTGGAAATAACATCTTGGTGAGAAGTTGGTATCCTCTTGATATATTCAAAGTGAATCAACACCATCTTCAAGAGAGTATCCAAATCCTCCATTGAAATAGAATGTTCATGAAGAGTACTGAATGGAACACAGAACTCAATTAGATAATTTTGTATTAGATTACCCTTATAAATCATCTCATAATAACTTGAATGAGCTCACTCATCTGTTGTGTTAAGCTCAACTATAGGTATCTCAGAGCTGGAAATTTTTTTATGAAATAATGAAGATATTTCTTAGTGAATTTCTACACTTTTACCTTTATCCATTGAAATACGAACATGAACATATTTATTTTGTTCGACATAAGGAACTTCTTTAATGTGAGACAATTCAGAAAATTTAAGCCGCGGTTTTCTAATAGCAACAACTAATGTAGATTCATCAACTTTGTATAAATATTCTTCATTAGAACCAACAACATTATGAATGATAAAACTAAAAATTTATCTCATAAATTTCTTAATTATCTTAGTATGTGGAGATACTTATAAGAGAGAAATATATTCAGACATAGTAGATATAGTTTGTCATTAACGAACAATTACAATCTTGTAAAGAGTTGTATTTAAGCTTTATCTAGACTCATAAACTACTAAGATGGGTGGTTGGACTGTATAAAGTGTGAGCGTGTCTTTAACCACTTGAAGTTGTTCCAAATGTACTTTAGGTACAGTTTCCTCCTCAATTTGAATCTCACCTGATATGAAAATTCAAACTATTTGGCATCTGTTAGAAATATTTTCATTGTCTAATGGTCTTCCACTCTCATACTTGTAACATGTCTTATAAGGGTGTAGTCACACTTTTAGTAACTTTTTAAAGTATCCCAAAATCATCTATTACAAAATATATCCCCCCCTAAATATGATAAGGGTATGATTCCACCTCCTCTTAAATTATAACTTGTAATAACATCCTTTTTGAACAACTCCAAAACATTTCACTATGTTTCTGAACCCTAGTACTTGAATATTTCAAACCATGATTGCATGAAGCTATATTTTCCTCCTAGCATACACCAGTTTAACAAAATTTAGTTTTACCATTATCCCAAATGAATATAAATTAACAGTTTTGTTCTAAACATGGAACATAAACCTCATTACATGATGAGAAAGATTCAATAATTTTTATATAAAAAAATAAATATAATAGAGTAATGAATTGGGAAAAAATCATCTAAAATTCCTCGTTACATTGAGAAATTTCATATTGGATAAACATCTTAATAAATTTTTGTTTCGAGTCTAAGTCCTTTAATGGATTATTCTTCCGGTTTGGTGTTCCAAAGAAATAATTCATTATTTCAAGACAGATAACTTCATCAATGGTAGTAAGAGAGGTTTCCAAATAAAAATTACCTTCATGAGGACATCATAAAAACTCATCCATTACTAAATAGTATATCAAAAATTATTTCTGATTGATAGTTATTGTAATTATATTCCCAGAATTTCCAAAATGATACATGGGGATCTCATAAAATTAACTTCCTTTTCAAATAATAACTCCTTTATTTTCTCATAAAAATGTATTCTCATCCTTGATGATTAATAACCTTATTGGTAAACATATATTTCATATCATGCCATATTTAAATAAGTTGTTTTTCCCTCAGCACTTTCCTCACAGACCTTAATCTCTTAGAGTGACTTAAATTAGCACTTTCTGATAACTAATATTTTCCCATGATTGAAGAAGATTTTAAGGTTCTAAAATTTAGATAAAATAGGTTTGTAAATAAAGGGGATAATTTTAATTTGGTTTTCAAAGGTTTCACATGTAGTACTATTTTTCTTTCTTTTATATCGGGATATCCTAAGGTTCGTACCGAGTGATGTGAAAAGTTACCTTGGAAATTTAAATCTATGTGTCACAATACGATATATTTTAAAGCTAAAACGATACCTCTAATTCTAGGATTGAATAAATAAGATAATAATTTATTAAATATAGACTCTCATGTGGTAAATTGTGAAATAAATAAAATATAATTAACTAAATTTTATCAAACCTTATTCATATAGGATATAATAAAATCTTTTACTAGGTAATGGATTATTAAATATATATTTTAATTGATTTTATATAAAAATTTCTAAATAGATATCACCTTTTTGTTAATTATCTCTTAAGAAATGATGCCTTACATCCAAATGATTTTTTTCTATAATGGTTTATCAGAATCATTTAAATTTTAATAGAAAATTTGTTATGTAATTTTATTGGAACACAATTAAACTTTAATCCAAAATACATCACGAGGTGTTTCATCTACAACATCAATACACAAAAACGTCCAACTACAATATAATTAGCTTATATAGTTGATAATTTAAGGGAGTTTTGTTTCTTACTAGACCATGATACTACAAATTTACCCAAAAAAATGACATGTTTCTAAGGTATATTTCATCTTTAGTCTAAACCCACTAACATCAGCATCTAAGTATAAAGTGAAATTAAAAATAAAAGTTTTTGGAAAGAGTAAAGAAAGATAAATAGTTCCTTTTAAATACATTAAAATTATTTTGGTAGTATTTAAATGAAATTATTTTGACTTAGAATGAAATCTGGGGAAAATGAAAACTAAAAACATAATGTTTGGCCTACTTGCAGTAAAATAATATAATCACCCAATTATTCCTCTATATAACGTTTTTTCCATTTAGTTTTCTAGACTTATCCAAGACAAGTTTAATAATATAACCCATAGTAATTGAATAAGTTTGACCAATTTCAATTTCAAACTTATTAAGTAAATAAATTTTTTATTTTCTTTAGTTTAAAATGTTGGCAAAATATTTTTGATATATTTGAAAACCATAGAAATAGTTTAACTCACAAATC
Organism: Viscum album; assembly: GCA_963277665.1. NCBI lineage: Eukaryota > Viridiplantae > Streptophyta > Magnoliopsida > Santalales > Viscaceae > Viscum > Viscum album. Next base: position 21,312,185 of record OY728125.1, read on the forward strand.
ATTCTAATTTAAAATTCATTTTTCATAAGTTTTGAAAATTCATTACACAAATTTATATTTATTTACCAAAAAAACATAATCCACATATATTTACACAAGAAAAGTACATGTTGAAGAAGTTTTCCTAAACATAGTGGGGTCTTACAGTCCCATATTAATAACATTTGACAAAATAAAATAACTTAATATTTCATATTAGGATCTAAGTGCTTGTCTAAAACCATAAAGAGCTTTGGTATGTTTAAAAATAGAATTTTTAAAATTAGGGTGTTCAAAACTAAGAGGTTCAATATAAACATCCTACATTAAAAAAATTAAAAACTAAAATTTGATAATCTAGAAGGATTCTATTGGATTCTAACTTAGCAACCATGGAAAATTTATCTTTATAATATATTCCTTAATCTTGATTATAACCTCTTGAAAATTACCTTTTTTCTTTCACAATAATCACACCTTGATCATCCTATTTTTTCATAAATACCCATTTAGTTTCAATTATTGGATAGTCATAGGGACTACTGTCTAATTCCCACACCCTGTTCCTTTTAAACTGGTTTAACTATTCTTGCATTGCTAAAACTAAACTTCCATTAGTAATGGATTATTCTATAGTTTTTGGTTCAAGTTGAGATAAAAGGGATGAAAATTATACATGGCCTACGACACATTATATATTTCTAACTCCTAGATATAGATATCCTATAATGTTCTTTAGAGGGTTGTTTTTAAATCTTCTAGGTTTTATCAGAAGAAACTTTTCTAGTTCTTTAGTACCATCCCCTTCAGGGTTGAATTATTCTTGATTATGTTCCAAATCATCATCCTTTTTGTTATCAAAAAGAGGATAAAGTTTATTTTTTTTTCAATTGAACCGCTCAAGTCATCAATCCAAGTTTTCATTTGATCAAAATGATCACTTTTATCAATTTGACATGAGTAGATTCTTTAACTACATTTTAATTCTTATTGAAAGTCCTATAAGGTTTTTAAGTAGTGGAATAACCAAGGAAGGTTCCTTTATTAGCCTTTAGATCAAACATACCACGTTGTTATTTGGTGTTCAAGATATAAACCATACATCCAAACTCTTTTAAGTATCATACCTTTGGTTTTCTATTATTCCATAACTCAAAGGATTTTTTATTTATGATAGGCCATATTAGAACATTGTTAAATACATAACATGTTGTGTTGAAAGTTTCATACCAAAAGAAAGTTGGCATGTTATATTCACAAAACATAATATTAACAGATTCCTATAAGTTACTATTTCACCTTTCAACAACATCATTTTTTGGAGGTATCCTATGGACTGAAGAAATATGATTTATTCCATTCTTTGAGAAAAGAATTAAATTCATGATTTAAAAATTCTCTTCCCTAGACACTTATTAAAGTCATAATTTTTTCATATTTATTATTTTTTATAAGTTAAAATAAATAATAACAAAAATGTCTTCACATTTAAGTCTCAAGAAAAAAACTCAAGTAAATATTGAAAAAACATCAACCAAAATATAAGAAAATATATTTTCCAGAAATTATTTCTATCTTAGATGGTCTGATCATATCCATATAGATAAGTTCTTAGGTTCTATAAGTGGTAACCTCTTTAGTTGTTTAAAATATTTTTTGTGTTGTTTTCCCATTTTACATGTAGAAAAGAGTTTCATTTTATCTAATTTAACATTAGGAAAATCTAAAATCAAATTTCTCTTAGATAATTTTCTCAAGGAGTAAATAGTGCAGTGACCAAGTATTTTATTCCAAATTCTGGATTCATTCATTTCAATATTCAAACAATTTACATTATGTCTTCACAAGGAATTTAGATCTAAGGTATTAACATTTATAATTATTATTACCTTAATGTTAAGAGATTTGTTATTAAAAAATAATCTATAATTATTATAAAAAATCAATATAATTACCTTCATCCCAAAGTTGAGAAATATGTATTAGGTTATGATTTAAACCATAAATATATTGAACGTTGTTGATAAGGATTGAATGTGGATTTCAAATAGATACAATGCCAACTATATTTCTTTTTTTCATTCTTACTAAATGTGACATAAACTCCATCAATCTTAGATAATTAGTGGAAGTTGAATAAATGTCTACTGATATTCTTTGAATATTCATTTTCTAAAAAACATTTTACATTATTGTTTCTGTATCTTGTTTCTTACACATAAAAACTAAAACAATTGATACAGAAACACTCTTTGGTCTAGAAATGTTAGCTGAAAATTATTTGGGAACCCTAATATATTTTCATTTTGAAAAATAAATACAATAATATGAAAATTTTATAGAGATAACATATTTATTTATTCTATATGCATATTTTTAGTATTATATTTTTTTATAAAATAGTTTTTATGCAGTTTAGGTTTTCACACTTCCTTTCTATACCATATTCTCTCTTTTGGGTTGGTTTTTACAAAATATTTTATTTATGTTATCCTACACCTTAGTAAAAACACTTGAATCATCTCTAAGATCTTGAACATATTTTTGTAAACTCTTAATTTTATTACAATGTTTAGTACATGGTGCAGTAGAGTTTTCTAACTTGGTTTTAAAATATATTTTTTAAGTCTTATTTTTCCCTAATGACATCATTGTAAGAAATTTTTAGGGATTTATTTTTCTTTTTCAAGATTTCATATTTTGTTTCCATTATAAAAAATATATCTATTTAATTCTTCATATTAGAAATTTTTATTTTTGATTTAGATTCATGCTCAGAAGAATAAAAAAATTGGACCTCATCTGAGTGCGCCATAAAGCACATATTGGACCTCTTATTATAAATTTGATCTTATGATAATGAATTTTTATCAAAACTTGAATATTTTGAAGCACTCTTTGTGTATATAATGGATTTTATAGCTTTCTTCTTATAATAAACCTTCTTGAAATAAGTTTTCTAAGACTTCTTATTTTCTTCAAGTTAAGGGAAGTATAACTTGATGTTCCCAAGATTCTTACACTTATAGAATATAAAGTTTTTAGAATTTACCTCATGCTTCTTATATTAATTTAAGGGTTTTTAAACATTTTCAATTATTGTAGAACTTTTTAAAATTTCATGAAAACTATTCAAGTTCATATTTTGATCTTGAATTTCTTGAGGTATCTTATTTTCTATGTGAATAATAAATTTATATACACTTGTTATTTTTATTATATTTAGAAGTATAAACCTTCAATTCATTATTTCCATTCTTAACTAATTTATGATCTCCAGTTTCATATTTAATCTCATCATCATACATCATAAGAGTTAAAATGAGGTCTTTTATTTAAAAACTATTGTTCTCTGTTGATTTCCTAATTATAGATGAGATTATAATAAATATATATTATATAATTATGAGGATTTTTAAATATTTATTTTGATTAAGAATGGTTGTTCCTAAAGAAGTAACATTATTTCAAACATTAGTATGTCTAACATTAAATTAGGTAATTATTTATCTTTCCATCATTTTAAATTTATTAAACTTAATCATGGTAGTAATATATTGAATGGATCTCAAATTATTTATGTCATCATAAGCCATTAATATAAAAGTTCCTATTTCATGACATTTTTCACATTGTAAAACTAGTTTAAACTCATCACGACTTAGTCCATAGATGATAGAATTCATGGTTTTTTATTTTAAATCATATATAGCCCCAGTATCAACATTCCACGTTTTAAGATGTTTTTTGGGACTTCCAAAAAGATTCATAGATTTTTAATTAACCTTAAAGAAAAGGCTCTTTAAATATATTATTATATATTCCATCTAAAAACCATAATTTTATCCATTAAAGGTTCTTAGACTATAGACATACCGTCTCTATTTTTAGAAACAATATCTATTTAAGGATGATTTTATAACTTTGACATTTTATAGCTGAGAACTCAAAATTCATTACCTCTAACGCCAATTTTTCATCATTTAATGATTGTGTTAAGACTTAAGAGAGGGTGAATTGAGTTATTTTAAATTTTCACCACTTTAGAATTTCCCTCTTCAAGGTATGATAGTTCTGATCTTTTATTATCAAAATCAATAATTTTAAATAAACTCATAATGAAAAAGATCAAACACAAGTTATTTATTGTGGTTCAGGGTATAAATATCCCTTAATCCACTCCACCGCCACTCTAATATATGAGTATGGCGATTTTACCTATAAAAACCCTTTTTCAAAGGGCTACCTTGCAAAGTGAAAACCATTATTACTTATTTTAATGGTAGAAGATATTTTAAATGGGATATTATTTTATAATACATATCCATGGCCTTAGAACACTTTCTTATAAAGAGTGTAGATAGAAATAGAGATGAATAAATAATGTTTCTAAAATCGTGCACCATAAAGTTTCAAGAAATAACTGAAAGAAGATGAAGAAACATCCATAACAGATTGTAATATTTTTAGTAGAATAATGGAACTTATTAAATAAAAAAAGATGATATTTTAAGTAGAACCACAATATATAAACATCAAGTACTATAGTTCAGAGCATTATATAAATCATTTATCATTTCCTTCCCAAGTACATGGCTCTTTTTTCATATAGTGGAAAACTATCTTATTTATATCTTCTCATTTGAATTTAAACATAAGAATACTTGATAATATTAATGGTTGTGTGGATAAATATTTTGAAAGATTGAAGTGAGGGTCTCTTAATTTGAATGGTTCCTTTTTCATGTATATAATGTTTCCTTTTCTATGTATAGAATGAAATTATATGGTAATGGTGTTAGAAATCTTCTGTATTAGATATTTCTGACACTTTGTCTAAATCAATAATTCCATATCTGAAAAAATCCTTTTATGATTCAAAAAAAGAACATAATCCGACTTATTGATATTTCATACCAATGGTAAGATTATAATGATAATTATTAATAAGATGACTTTATATTCATAAGATAATTTTCTAGCATTACTTTTCTAGTAAGATAATTTACAGGGAAGCTTCATGAGATAAAAAACATTAGATATTTGACATCTATATTACTTAAGATAAATAATCTAGATTTACTATTTTGTAGTATTAGTCTATTTTGCTAGATAAAATCTTATTTCCATAATACAAGAAACTTATAATACTTTCACTGACTTTCGTAAGACGATTCATTTATGAAGATCCTCTTCATAATATAATATTATCTATTGAATTCCCATATTATTGTACCATATGATATTTACTTTAATGTAAGATAATTATTCTAATTCATAATACACTTGACATAAGTAGTAAGAAATTTTTTAATTCTAATCTTTTGTAAGATAAAACCTTTTATCACAAACTCGAACTTCCAGCACAAGTATAAATTTTTTTTATAAGAGAATTATTTTATGTGTAAGATAAACTTTACATGTAAGATAAATTCATTTGGTAGGAAAATAAATTCTTGAATCGATATAATGAATGAATTTTTCCTTATATAAGATAAATTCCTTTATAACTTATTCATCAAACTCTTAGTAATGCTAGTCAATAGACAGACATAATGTTCTAAAACACTTAAGATAAACTTGTTAGTAAATAAAAAAGGATTTTGTGAATCATAAAAAATATAAACAACTAAGCTATTTTGAAATAAAATAAGTCTATCCCACGAGTAGTGTTTCTCCCATGTGTCTACCAGTGAGTTTCCCAAGAGGTTTGCGATAGATTGAGACTCGTACACCTTGATCCAATTCTAAAAACATTTTCTTGACAAACTAGATTAATTCTAACTAAAATGATCCAATTTTAACCACCCAAAATTACAAAATAAAACTATAACATTGAGTCACTTATATACCCAATACCTTGTAGGTTTAGATCTTTAAAGAATTAGGAAACCCCGTCATCTAATAAATCCCATGTATTTCTCATAAAATTGGATTGTTTCCCAAATATACCAACATTTTCATATTCTATAATAAGACTTCAATATCTCCCACAAAATTCTTCACACATGATACCCCTTTAAATATAACTTACATAATATCATTATTTATACCCTTTGGAAATACAAATGTAATAAAAGGTGAGCTCTGATGATCAGTAAGGATAGACATTATAGATATCAATCTAAGATCATATGTAAGTATAAAATAAGAATAATTTAATGAGAGAAAAAACAAATACTATGATCATTACATGAGATAACTAATCCCCATCAAAACCTAGATCATAAAATATCAGTCATGGAATAAATCATTAATATATGATAAGATTCATATGAGTCAAAAATCATAAACAATGTGAAATTAATCACGATTAACATAACCACTAAATCTCATATAAATCATAGGGAAATCATGTTGGTATCTCAATACATCACACATTCATCATAGAATCACATAAATCAGATAATTCCACCATTCACTTAGGAGTAAATTCCATATAGTTAAATTTTTTATCTCTGAAGAGTTAATTATATTCTATAATATTTATCATCTCACATGATTAACTTATATTTAGTATTCATAATCATCTATTAAGAGTAACTCTCATCCAGTTAACTATGTCACAATACCCAATACATCGGAGAGCTATATCAAAAACACCCATAATCATCAACAATTTAGAAAACCATAACATGAATAAACTACATAGATACTTTAGTTCATCATAAAACTCATCGAAGCAATCATCATTCCCTTAATAACATGATTAACCCAAGGAAACGAAATAATCCATATAATGATTTTATCATGACTTAGTTAACTAATGTAAAAGAAACTAGTTTTGAGATAATCATCCTTAAAACATCATAATCTTAAGACATCAATAGAAAGAACAATATGGAATCATAATATCATATCCCTAGGGAAGTATAACAATCCTTAAATTATGTTAAAATAGATGAAAAATATATTTAAAAGTGTATTTTAATATTTCTTTGAAAATGGGGAAAATATCCTTTTCTTTCCGAATTATGAAAAACATAAAATTTCCAGAATATTGAGAAAAAAATCAGGTAAAAAATCATGGAAGCCTGTAAATAAAGCTTCAAATAATATTGTATTCTTTATGGTGGTAACTTTTGAATTATAACACCTTGAATGAAATAACATAAAAATAAAATTTAAATTACATGAATATAAATTGATTCATGATATAAAGTGTCAAGTGGGAATTATATACATCATATAGACACAAATAGGTTCATAAAATTAAACTTTTCTCAATACGAAAATATTCTGATGATGAATCATTACAGCTTTAGTAATATCTGAATAAAAACATCATAAAAGAGATAAACTTAGATAAAGTTTTAAATCATCCCAATTTTCATGAAAATAATAATAAAATTAATTCATGGTCATTATATACACCAAAAAAAAGAAATAAGTTCATAATTTTGAATATATCCCATGAAAGTATAATTGTGACGAAAAACTCTTACCCTAAGTCCTCACTTTCTTAGTATGTGATATTAACCTGATATTTAATAAATTTTTATTTAATATAAATATATAATATAACCATATTAATACCTATAATACCAAATATTATTCACTTATAACATATTATATCTCATTTATTAATTGTTCTTCATTAAAAGCATTCTTTTGGGTGTTAAATGTTCCGTTTTTCATGCATGTTTTAGTAAGATAATTCTGGTCCTTGTAGCTTGTTCAGGATTTTATCATACCACTAATCTCAGTCATGAAATAATTAAAATATTTATTCCTTATATATTCTTTCAAATACATTCATATTTAGTGTTGATCAGAAATGAATTACACCACTTCGTGGTGATAGTAGTCCATACGTACGCACGAGTGATGTTTTCATTTTTTGAATGATGGAATGAAATATAGTAAAATAATAATTTAACTTTATATAATTATAGTTATAAAAAATATGTCATATATATTAATTTAGTTTATTTTTATGACCATCTATATAAATAATAACTGAAAAATGAATCACATTGCTTCGTGGAGGTAGTAGTCCACATGTACACATAAGGGACATTATCGTATTCAAATGGATGGGAGGTTCAAAAGGTAGATACTATGTTATATTTATAGAATAAAAATAATTTTATAAGAATAATATATAATCATTAAATCTAAATATATAACCAACCATCATAGGTAGTGATGAAAAATAAAATACATCGGTCATGGAGACAGTAATCTGTACGTACACATGATGATGTTTTCACATTCCATTGGGATGGATGACATATAGATAATGGTTATTATATTAACATAATAAAATTTAAGTAATATAATTTTACTAATTTAAAATTTTAAATATATTTTAAGAATATTTTGAGGAGGTAGAAAAAGAAATAAACTTAAAAGTATTCAGTAATGATGATTACCAATTCTTTGAGAAATCATCTTTAGATTGCTTCTTCAGGACCCTTAGGTTGGTATGTTATGAATAAAAAACCTATATAGCGTGTCTAGGGATGTTTGTAACTATTTTTAGGGTTTTTTGAGCTAATTCGATTAATAAGGTGTTTAAAAGAGAGTAGAGTAGGTTTGCTTTTATAAGTGAGGTGGGTGTCAATCTTGTAAATTCTTGAAATATTAATATATAATATGTGTTTAACTCATTTAAAATGATAAAAAAGTAACATATATTTGAATATAATAAGTATTACGTATAAATAAATTCATCCAAAAATATTTAGACATGATTAATCATCATTTTGATCATTATCTCTTTATTTAAACCCCTCATTAACTCTTTTAACATTAATTGTGGTAATAAATGTTTCAATCTCCAAGGGTCATGGAATTAAATCTAAAAATTTAATGTGGAAAATAAAACTAATCTTTATAATATCATATAAAATTTCACATACAATTGAGTTAAAATAGGACATAAAAAACATTAAATACCATTTAAGGTGATATTTGGGACTATTAACAAAATTTGACTTTATTGGGATCAATATAATAATAGAATTAGAATAAAAATTCTTATATCATCACTAATACTATAAAATTATCCTTGAAATTCAAGTAATACCATAAATAAATGAAACATGTTACTTATAAAGTTTTTAAAACCATTTACTTTATTTTTCTACTATTTGCACAAGAACTGTGTCAACATTGGGTAAATATTTAAGGTTATTATAACATCACTAAAAATTAAAAAAAATATCAATTTTTTTAATATTAATAAAATATATCATCTATATTAGTTCATATATAATTTTTATCTATATCCATATCATTGGAAAATAATAAGTGATAGAGAATGACATTTTGTAATTATCATTTACTTAAAATAATAAAAATGTTTTAATTGAAGGCAGGTGGCACTGAAATTACATATTTTTAATATAGGATTATTATAGTATAAATAATCTCATAAAATTAATTATATAATATTTTTGGATTGATTTTTAGACACTTTCCCATATATTTAATTCTGTTTAACCCATTTTACCCTTTCCCACGGTGATAAACTTTTACCATGGTTACTATTCAATAAGACTAAAAATGAAATTGAAATTATTAAAATTTATTAATATATTTATTCCAAATAATAAATCCATTTTATATGATTTAACTTCAATATTTTATACAATTTTATTTCAAAATAACTGCGTGAAATGTTTTGAAAAATGGTTTTTTGAAAAATACTCTTTTTAAGCATAAAAATGATTTCATACCAAAATCATGTATACTTTTTATTTACATAAAATTAATTATATTTTGTTTAAAAAAATGGTACCAATTTTACTTTAAAATAATTCCAAAATTTAATGGTCATTTTAACACACTTTAAAAGATATGACTATTTTTATAAAAAAATGTATTTTTTAATATTCAACCATAAAATCAACCATTTTAGAAAAATACAAAAAACTCACAAGAAGATATATTTGATATGATAATATCAAAAATTAGTTCCATTTTATCAAATAATTGTTTTTTAAATTTATTAATTTATCTTCAAATTGAAAATAAAAAATATAATTAAAACCTTCTTTTATAGAAAAATGAGTTGTTTATAATTTCTAGGGTTTTAATAATTATTTGATCTAATTATTATTATTAATAATTCATACATATTTCCTAGAAACTAATCAAAAAAACTGAATAAGGAAAACATTTCAACATTTAATTCATAATACAATTAATCCAATTAATACCAACCAACCCAACAGTCAAGTTATTATGTTCATATTTGAATAATAATATTTATATAGTACATCATAATTTTCTTGGGCACATTCATTCATGTAGAACACACTATCAAACAAAGTATTATTTTTAAAATAAAATAAACTAAAATATTAAGTTGTAACATTCTACCCCTTAAAGAAACCTTTTCTTTGTAATTTTATCTCATGTCTAAAAAAAGTGTTTAAAATATTTTCAAAATAAATTCTAATATGTGGAAGATAAATATACATAAGTGGAAGGAAATGAATTTTAATCCTATTTGATAACATTTCCTTTTTAAAAGGAATTTAATATCTAGGTTTATAATAGCAAAATTTTAATTTTATAACTATTACTTAAACTATTCATTTACTATAATGAGACTCATTCTAGTAGAAGAGTTTCATAAATCTTACCTTCATAGTTGAGTGATATCGTTCATATAAATATTTATAGATTTATCTTCCCATTGAATAATTTTTGTAATTCTTTTACCATCAAGATATAGAATAAAAGAAAATATTCTTACTTTACTTTATTCCATACCATAACTATAATTTCATCCTTTAGTTGAGTTTCAAGAAGTTTTCCACATTTTCTTTATCCCATATTTTAAATGATTAATTTTTAATGTTGAAGTAGTAAAATAAACTTCCAACAGATCAAAAAATCCAAAGAAAGATGAAAATTAATTTTTCCTATTTCTATCCTTTGAAAAAATAACCTTAGATGGTTATCACAAGATAAGATTATATCCAAGATGAATAAACCATCCTATGGAGAAATAAAACATTAATCTATAAATCCTCAACATTAACACACAATGTTAAACTTTAAAAATTCCAAAAATAACTAACCTTAAAGATCTTAAAAATAAATCATTCCAAATTTAAAACCCAAAAAATCAAAAAAATGATTACATATTCTTCTGATATCAAATTAAAAGTTATCTCCAAACTACATAAATCATTAATTAAGTCATATACCAAAAATGTTTATTCCCTAATCATATAATCTTAATATTATTCTAATATTTTATATTAAAAACCTAAATCACCATAAAGCTTCAATAAAATAATATATTATTCCAAAAGTTAAGTTAATCTTAATACAGAAATTAAAATCTCATATTAGCGAATAATATTACAATCACCTTAATCATATAATGTTCAATAAATAGTGTACTTCTCTAAAAATAATTTTAATTACTTAGTCCCCAAATCATATTTCAATTTCATATATTACCCAAATATGATAACTTCTTTATTACTATTATACATAATTACATCATCATCAAAGAACATATTAACCATAAAATTATGTGTTTCTAATTAATTTTTTTACACACAACATTCATCCCAATTAACATCACACTAAATCATAGGTTAAACCTATGTGTTAAATATACCTCAACTCAATAAACATTTCCCAAAATGTAATCATCCACCTTAAAATCACATAACATAAAACCTCAAAGTAGATTTATTCCTTTAAATTTTGATCATCCTTATACTTATCAACCCATAATGGATTCTTTAACTCTTAAATAATACTTATATGTAAACTTCATAACCTCTAAATTCATCTAAAACCCTCTCTAATACCCCTTGAAGAAACATGAGACTCGTACAATCAGATTTGGTGCTAAAAAATATTTTTTATATACTAGCTTAATACCAATTTTAATATCCCAATTTTTTAATCCATAATTACAAAATAAAAATCCAATATCGAATCACTAACATACCACAATACCTTTTAGGTTTAATGTTATAGAAAATTATGAAAAACCCATCATGTAAAAAAACTCATGTATATCTTGTCGAATGGTAATTATTTCCATTATACCTAGATTTTATTATTCTATATAAGCTTCAACATATCACAAAAAACTCTCCAAAAATGATATCCTTCTAAAAATATCTTACTTAATACCATTGTTCATAACCTATGGAAATAAAAACATAAGAAAGGGTGATATCAGATGCCCAGTATGGGTAAATACAAGAGATATCAATCAATTTTCATATGTAAACATAAGATATTCATAATCATACTATAAAATAAGAAAATTTCATGATCATAATATAATATAATTCATACTCATCAAAACCAAGATTATAAAACACAAGTCAAAATAAAAATCATTAACATAATATAAGTGTAATATGATTCAACAATCATGAACCATGTGAAGGTAATCATGTTAAAAGGAACCATTAAAAATCATAAAAATAATAAGGAAACAATGTTGGTACCATGGGACATTATACTTTCATCATGGAATCTCCTAAATAGGATAATTGCAATATTCTCTTAGGGGTAAATTTCATATAGTTAACTTCATTATCTCTTAGTAGTTATTTATATTTAGTAATATCTACCATCTTTTAGGAGATACTTATGTTTAAGAATCAGTATTTTATCTTAGGTTTAACTTATATCTAGTAAACTCTATCACATTACCCAATGTATTAGATAGAAATATAAATCTCACCCAGCATCAGGAGCTATATCGGGATCACCCATCACCATAAAAAACATCCATAAACCATAACATGAATAAAGTACATAGATATTTAATATAATTAAAAAACTCATAGAAACAACCATCATTATATTTATAACCTGATTAACTCAAGGAAAATAATTAGTTTTCCTAATGATTTAATCATAACTTAATTAACCGATGGGAAATTAACAAGTTTCATAAAATGATCCTTTTAAAATCATCATCATAAGACATAAATAGAATGAAAATGGATGTTATCACAATATCATATCCCCATTGACTCATAAAAAACCGTAAATGATGTTGATATATATAAAAAACACCTTTAAAATAACATTTGAATATTTCTTTGAAAATGGGAACAATATTCTTTTTTCCTTTGGTATCTTCAAAAACTAAAAATTTTCTGAATGTTAAGAAAAATATTTTATTTATAAATAACTATAAAAATATATAAGGGAAGATTAAAACCAAATAAAGGTTATGATAATGGTAAAATCTATCTATGTGGTAGATGTTAAAACAAATATTCCTTTCACACTATTTGAAAATAGTCAGAAATAAACTGTTCATAAAAACATTGTAAAAATTAATTTTTAAAACTTTTTAATGATATTAAAATATTTAAAAATATTAAATTAAAAATCATTTTTTATATGAAATAACATTATAGAATTTTTTTGACAAACTTAGACATAGAGGAAAAAAGATTCCCTACCAAAAGGAAAAATAAGTTCATCTTTCCTTAAAAAATGTTTCTCAATATTTTTTAGTACCAAGAAGATGAAAAATTGAAAATGTAATTAAAATAAATATAAATTACCCATTTTTTGAAAGTATATAAGTTTTTAAAATATATAGATAATTTAATTTCCCTTATTGTACATTTACCAAATATAATCCCAAAATGAAATGTGATTGTAACATAAACACTTAGCGCATCAGTATATTTTTAATCATACTGCTATGAAGGAAATAACTTCAAATAAAAATTTAAATACCCTGAATGTAACTAAATTCATGATATAAAATATCAAAGGGTTACTCTATATAAATATAATATGATCATATCATGAAACATGTATTAATAAAACAATATTGAGATGAATAACACTTACAGATTTTATAATCACTAAATATAAATCTTATAAAAGAGAAAAATATTATTTGGATTTATAAATCCCCATTATTTTCATCAAAATAATCATAAAACACAATCATTTTCAATAAATACACCACAAAAAAATAATAAGTGGTGAATGTACTGCTTGTCCCACAAAAATAATGATATGAGATCCCTTTACCTCAAGTACTAACTTACTTCATGTGTGCTCTTAAAATATTGGATAATAAATTTAAATTTATAATAAATATATAACTTAACCTTATTCATATATATCATACCATATACAATTCATTTATAACATCTTATAACCTATTTATTAATATTTTTTATTAAAAGCATTGTTTTGGGTGGTGACTTTTTCGTTTTTCTGGAATTTTTTGAGAAAAAGGTTCCATCCATTTCACCTTTTTCAAGATTTAATTATCCATATAATATTAATAATGTCATAATTATCATATTTCATAAACATATATCCTTTTATAAGCATTAATTTAAGATGGTTCTGACAAATTAATTACATCACTTCGTGGACATGGTAGTCCGTACGTACGCAAAAGTGATGTTTTCACGTATCGATATATGGAAAAAAATAAATTTAATAATAATTCAAATTTGTATAATTATAATTCTATCATATATATTCATTAAATCTATCCTTATGACCACCCATATAAATAGGAAATAAAAAATGGATCACATCGTTATATAGAGGTGGTAGTCCACACGTACACATGAGTGATGTTATCATCTTCCAATAGAAGGAAGAATTAGAAGGTAGAAAATATTTTCTCTTTAAATAATCATAATAATTAAAAAAATCTTATATAATCTTTAAATACATATATATAACCATCCATGAAAGACAGTGGTGAAAAATAAAATACATCGATCTTGGAGATGTTAGTCTGTACAGACGCACAATGACATTTTTGTTTTCCATTAGGATGGATGATAAATAGATAATGGTTATTATATAAAAATTATAAAATTTTATTAATCTGATTTTATTTATTTAAATATTTAAATATATTTAAATAATATTTTGAGGTGGTAAAATAATAAATAAACTTTAAAGGATTCACTAAAGATGATTACCTCTTCTTTGAGAAACCACCTTTAGGTCTCTTCTTAAGGACCCTTGGGTAAGTATTTTATAAAAAAATAACCTATAAAATGTGTATAAGTAAGTTTAAAAAAATATATTATAGGTTTTATCAAGATAACTTCATTAATAATTTATTTATAAGGTAGGAGAGGATGATCCCATTTATAAGTGAGGTGAGTAGAGATCTTATAAATTCATGAAATATAAATATAAAATTTGTGTCTAACTCTTATAAAATGGTTCCAAAGTATCATATCATAAAATATAATGAGGATATGGTTGACATAAATTAATAAAATAATACTTACAAAAGTCTATGTGGAATTTTGAACCTTATCTCTTAGTTTAACCCCCTTATTAACCTTTTTAACCTTAACTATGGTAACAATTTTTTCAATCTATAAGGGTCATGAATGTAATTTTAAAAATTAAAAGTGGAACATAAATGGACCATTTATAATATAATATAAAATTACACATATAATTTAATTAATATATGTTTTTATATTTTTATAATTATTTAAAAAAATTTAAAAATATAATACCATTTATAGTCAATTTCAGGACTATTCAAAAACTTTGACATCAAAGGCATCAATTTTGAAATTGAATTTAAATATAAATACTTAAACAGTCATTGATACTTTATAATTATCCATAAATTCATGGAACACTATAATTAATCTAAATTATATTACTTTTAACGTCTTTAAAATCATTTACTTGGTTTATTTTACTACTTTCACAACTGTTTCATCAGCATTGTGTAAACATTCTAGTTAATAATACAATCACTAAAATTTAAAAATAAATTAATATAATCAATATTGTTTATTATTAATCAAATTTATCATCCATATTTTTTTATATAATTTTTATCATTATCCATATCATGAAAACAGATTAAGTTTGAGAGAATGGAATGTTGTAATTTTCATTCACATAAAAAATATAATGGTTAAAATCAGAGGAAAGTGGAACTGAAATTTCATAATTTTTAAAATATTTTGATTATAGTTGAAATATAATCATCCAATTAAATTAAGTTAAGTGTTGTATTTATTTCTATACCTCTTCCCAGAGTTTTAATCATGTTTCACCCATGTTACCCTTTTTCGTAGTTATAAACTTTTACCATGGTTACTAATAATTATGACTAAAAATGAATTTGACCTTATTATATAATTTGAATTTGATGATTCCAAATATTAAATCCATTTTATATGATTTTTTTTCTTGTAATGATAAAAATAATTTTAATACAATTGCATGAAACACAATAAAAAATTATTTTTATAAAAATACTTGTTTTAAGGATACAAAAGATTTTAAACCAAAATCATGTATAATATTGATTCCTATTAAATTAATTATATTATTTATAAAAAATAGGAGTAATTTTTATTTAAAACCAATCCAAAATATAATGAGACTTTGTACCCACATTAATAGAAATGAAATATTTTCTAAAAACTAATATTTTTCACTATTCACTTCAACATAAATCTTTTTCGAAAAATACCAAAAATACCTATAATAAATATTTTATACGATGAATTAAAATATGATTTCAATTTTCTTAAATAATATTTCTAAAATTGATAAATTGTTCTTTAAAATGATGATGAAAAATATAAGGACAACCTAATTTTAATGAAAAATAACCCTTTAATACTTTTAAGGGTTTTAATCCTTATTTGATTAAAATATTATTATTTGAAATTAAGTACTTAGTTATTATGATCTGAACCGTAAATTTTAATAAGAAATTATTTTCAATTTATAACTCATATTATGGTTACTCCAATTCATACTCATGAAACCAACAACTAGGTTATAATGGAATCATTTAAATAATAATATTTTTTTAGTATATCTCAATTTTATTAGGCTTGGGGTTGTATTTTACACATTGTAGTGAACATAGTATTATTTTTTAAAGAAAATAAACTACAGTATTGGTGTGTTACAAGGTTAATTTATTCTTATGTGGCTTCAACATTTTCCATTTAATGACACACAACATTTTGAATTCATGAGTCAATCCAACGTAGTGTGTTCCATGTCCAGATGAATCTTATATAGCCCTCAGCCTACATAAAGTAATATAATGTGAGATAATTTTATTCTCATGTAATGATTTTTATTTTATTTTATTTCATGCATCTAAATGGAGAGGTGGTGATTTGTAGATTGTTTTTCACTTGTGTGTTTTAATTTTTTATTATGTGAAGCTAATATGACACAAGTATAAAAATTCATTCTTTAATATGAAAAAACATTCCTAGGCTCGAATGATTCTCAAAAGACATAAAGGATTGAATGTATGGTTCTTATATAGTTTCATGGAGGTGGTTTCAATCTGACGGGATCCTTACCTCAATATATTAATCATACGTAGTGATATGGTTATTCTTTTTATTTTTATATAGTGTTAGGAGTTTTTTTAATAATAATAAAGGTATTGAAACTAAAATTTAATCTTATTAAAGATTGAAAAACTAGAAAACCAAAATTTAAATCAATTAACATTTACATTTAAATGGAGAATAATATTTTTTCACTAAAAATCCATAATTAGGATTTTTCTAAATTTAACTAAAAAAACGTTATAAAATGAAAATATTAATATTTATACAATTGTAATATAAACTATATAACAACTAAACTAAATAAATTACTATAAATTTAAAAAATTAAGGCTTTATCAGTCCCCCATACTTGAATATGAACATTTCTTAAAATTTAGAGTGGTCGCACATTTCCTCAATACATGTCCATGGTTTAATGATTTTTAAATAATGAGAGATTAGTTGGAAAAAAATAAAAACAATTGAAACTATAATTAATACCTCACTTTTAGGTTCCCCACACCACTTATCCATTTTATACTTACCTAATTCAGCCTATACAATAATATAATAACTCATATTACCCTTCTTTATTTGAGTTTAGAATTTCCCAAACCCTTCCATTCCCTTTGAAAATTAGCGCTTATTGAATTTTTTCAATCCATTTTTTTGTATATCACTAAATAAGTGAGTGAAGATAACTTGGAAATAAACCATCCCAAGTCAATAGGTATCACATGGGACTAAGTTTATTATTCAATGTTTGAAATCAACTCTTGTAAAGTGATCTATATAGTAGCTCAAACTCTTTACTAGTGCCATATTCACACACACACATGTTCATTTTCATATTATGTGAATTTCTAGATCATATTAAATATACTAATTTTACTCTAATTTATATTTTTGAAACTTTTCAAGTAATTATCAGCAAAAATAATGAAGGAATAAATACTTGAATTGGGGTATTACCTTCCCTATAAAAAAAGGACCCGAGACTTTCAGATTGCTCGAGTCTCTAAGGGGATCACATTCACATGACCATTTCAAGGCCAAAAGGGGACTCCATGGGTAGAACATAACCTATGGTGAATCCTATGGATCCCCCTTCAAAAGAACTTTTTTTATCTTTTGAAGGATCTCCAAACAACCAAATGAGTTCCCCTAGGCCACATTGTTTATCATTGGAAAGTACCTAACAAACCATATGAAATTATTTCAAGAATAAGGAGGAATAATATAAAAAGGGAGATAACCCTCGTTGATTTAAGGTTCATGAACCATATTATCATTGGAAAGAATAAAATTTCTTGTTGATATCTGAGAAAACTCACAAGTCCCCTAGAGCTTTTTAGAATAAAAAAATGTAGACAAAGGATAGGAGGTGAGAGGTACTCTCAGTCGTTGAAAAACATGTGACACACCCCTGGAAACCCACAAGAAACCACAAAGAACTTAGAGACATGTATACCTCATCTCATGAATTTCAATTGGCTTATTAGCCTCACCACACAAAAGAACCTAGGTATGTCTGGGTGACTCTATGCTTCCCCTTCAGCATTCAAGGGACAAACAGACAGATTTTTCCACAACATGCTTGTGCACCCCCTTATGATCCATATTGGTCAAGTGAGGCATCATAAAAAATATATTAATTCTCCTTTACTTTACTAATGAAATCATGCATGAAAACAAACCTTTTTCAAATAAAACAAAGTAAATAGAATTGAGAATATGCAAAAGTTACTCGAAGTCGTAAAATGCTTGCGACTTTCTAAGGAATTCTGTAGCACGGTCCAACAAGACCCCAGAACAAACCATCCTTGTGTCACTGAAAACCCCAGAAAAGTCATCAATCATCTTGAAAACACCTTTAAACAAACACCTAAAATATCATGAAGGCCCTTGGATAAGTCTACGTGACAAGATGAAAAATCCATTGACATACCCACATGATCAGGCAAGTCTTCATCAATCGCCCATAATTCAATTAAAGAGATGTTGATGGAAGAGACACATGATTGCTAAAAATCAGGTGACACACTCAAAATTACCAACAACATAGACTCATAAAGCTCCACGGTGCCATCCCACTTCACTAATTCTAGCCTGGATCCGCACCTGATATGACACAAAAACTGGCAAGCATCTGGGGTTGCAAGGACAATAAATTCCCCACCCCGACATGAAAATATGAAGGAAACTATTGAGTGTAAAAAATCCCAAGCATCAAAGTATACTTCTCAAACAAACTAACCATTTGAATGGAATGTCTTCTATCAGGTAATATACCGGTGAACATCCAGAGCAATCATGTTCCATATGTAAGGTATTTGGTGTGATAATTCATAGATCTTGCAAAGGGATATTGGCAAGGCACGAGGATGCGTTTTCATGACACACCAAATTTATTAAGTATTTATTTTTTATTTATAATATAGGTGATACCCTATGTCTTCTCTCAAGGAGCACTGATAGGTTTATAGTGTTCATTTTTTAACAAAAAGGACTAAAAGAGGGGGTGGTTTTGAAAATAGTTTTAAAAACACAATTACATAATTTAAATAGTTTAATAATTGACAAATAAGTGGATTCTGAAAAATATAGTATATTTATGTGATCATTTCTAAGTTAATAAACCACTTTAAAAGTTCCTTGATCTTAATTTATTATTATGTTTTAGTGTAATCCATTGGTTAAGTTTTAGAAAATATTTTGGGTACCCACAACCCTCTTAAAATGATACAAATGACACTGAACCATGACATAAAAATCACATAGTCAAGTTACGAACCCTCATAATGCTTTAATTTTTGTAAAAGAATATTGAAATAACAAATTTTTGGGAAGGAATTGGATTATTATCTTGTCCAATAGAAATAAAACAAGTGGCACACTTAAAATTACACACTAATTAGTTATGAAATATGGCGTGTTTTAATTAAATAAATTAAAAAAAGTTATGATACATATAAAATAAAAATTAAAAAACAAAATATACACGAAACTAGTATAGAATTATGTATCAAACCTCCCTCTGTAATTGTGTAGCTCCATCGCAATGATCACCCACTGTTTATCCCAACATCAGGAGGAGGAAGAAGCTCAGATGGATCTCCTTCTTCATCCTTGATCCCACTATGATGATAGGGGACTCCAAAACTTGTAGTATGATGAGAGGAATCCTAAGTAAATCCAAAATGGTTGAACTTCACTCCTTGGTTGAACTTGAAAATTGGGTGCCCATGGTTTTCTTTTATATCCAAAATGGGAAGTGGTTTTCGGCACCCGATTTTGGTTTTTCCACTTGTATCTCAGTTTTGGACAAGTAAACATCCATATAAAAACTTCTAAAAAAGAGGATATTTATTAGATGGCCTATTGAATTTATCTAAGTCAATTTTTGTGGAAATTGAAAACATTTATTGGGATATATTTTCAATATACCAAACCTAACTTTTGAATCTGTGAAGATTTGGTCCCCTAGGAATTTCAATTCAAATGGGCCACCATATAGAAGAATTGGGATTCAGTTTCTTGAGATTAGTTGTATCCTATGAAATTTTGGAGCCATATAGAAATGTTCAGAACATTTGGAGCCACTTATCATTAGAAATGTGGAAAATAGTGGATAAATGTCCTTGGGCTTCAATGCAATTTGGCCTATTTTTCTTGTGGATCAACTTCAGGCAAGAAAATCACCTCCTCCTACAATAAAATCACAAAAACAAGTAGAATATACCTTTATTATAGTGATAAAAATGAAATTATTGAATCAAATGGGAAGTTCAATTTTTTTATTAAATTTTTATTTTCAAATAAAAAACTAGTTTAAAATATTTGTGTAAGAGTGAAATAAATCAGTGAACTGTGTTGTGATCACACTACCACAACTAAGAATTTCCACTCCTGAGAAATGTCACATCACCAAAACTTATGCATGAATATATTCTCAACTTCATTTATAATTAAAATTCAATTAAAATTTAATTCTTGGTAGAAATGTAATCAAAGAAAAAATCAAACTAAGGAGTTATTCTCAGTGATCACGGAAAAAGGCATCCAAAAAAATGTATAAGAATGATATTCCAAGAGATCCATGATTCCGATATAAGAAAATAATTGAAAATTAAATCATGTAACTAATTATCCACATGAGTGTGTGACAAAAATTTCATTCTATTCTTTCCACTTTCTATCTAGTAAGTATAGTCTATTTTAATTTTTTTCTTAAACGATCATTTCCACCGAACCTTCCCTACATCCTTTGCAATCAAATTTCAAGACCCACTCACTTAAGAATTCTGGGAAGTCAAACCATAATCTCCTAATTTAGATATCCCCATATGTTGTATATTTCATTACACCCCTTAATGTTTATTTTTTTTCTTTTTGTTTTTTTTATTTTCTTTTTGTTTTTAGGGCGTACAATAGTCAAATAATAGGTACACACACATAGGTCAATCTAGTATAGTAAAGAAATAAACCAGATAAGGAAAAAATGTATGGAAAAAATCAATTTGGATAGTTGAGAAAAATTAACCTAACTTATATTTACCTTCTATTAAGTATAAAATTTTCACACATCATGGTTGGGTGAAAATATGTGTGGAGAAATTAAGTGACATAATTTTCCCTTAAAGTACTCACACAAAGGGTACCATTATTCTCAAAGGATTCATAATGATACAACCAATTATATCATTAAAAAATAACCAATTTTAAATAGAATTTCACACCCCAATTTTGAATTCATACTGAAATTCACATTTCATCAGTGATTTTTTTGAATGTTAAAATAACTTTAAATAGGGAAATTCCTCATGAATTTTCAATAATTTCCATGATTATGTGAGATTAATTTTTCCTTGATTAAGTGGGCATAAAAAAATAATATTCCGGCACAAAATTGAGTGGAAATGAGGGGGGAAAAGTAACAATACTATTCAGTAAGATAAAAATAGAAAAAGAAGAAAGATGATGAAAATTCCCAATTAACATAGAAATATACCCATCCCCCCATTTCTAGAGTATGCAGTGTACTCACTATAATAAAATATAATTTGTTAATTAAGTATAAAACCTAGTGGTTTCCATTTTTAGTTTTCATATTGAACTTTGAGTACCTCAATCGGGCACTTCAGAATGGATTTGTGAATGTGCTTCAATCATTTCCCATTGACAGTGATGGTTTCTTTTGTTTCTTCATTTTGAACCCGAAAAAAACCAAATGGATAAACCTTTGTAATAGTGTATATTCCAAACCTGTGGTAAAAAATATTACATGGATACAAATTTGGTCTTAAATTATAAAGGAGGACCTTCTGCCCAATATGGAATTGACGATGAATTATGAGATGGTCATGGGAACCCTTGGTTTTCTCTTTATAAATTTTGGATTTCTCATATGAATCTATATGAATTTCTTCTAACTCCTAAATCTTCCTCTTCCTTTAAGAAGCTATGAAAAAAATATTATAATTTCATTGTTTGATGAACCAGTAGGCCTGGTGCTCTATCTTATTAGGGTGGTAAAAACTCATTCCAAAAACTGGTCGATATGGTGGCATGCCAATGGGAGTTTTTAAGGTAGTACAGAAATCCCATAATGAATCCTCAAGTCTAAGACTCCAATTTTTTCTATTGGGTTGGACTGCTTTTCAAATAATTTTTTATATCTCTAGTTGACACCTCGACTTGACCATTGGTTTGTGGGAGATATACATTTGACACTCTATGACTGACCTAATATCGATGCAAAAGTGAATACATTGTTTGGTTATAGAATTGAGACCCTTGTTCACTGATGATGAACCAAGGTAACCAAAAACTACAAAATATTTGTGTTTTCAAAAATTCCACAACTATATTCTAATCATCTATCCTTCGGGCTCACACCTCTACCCATTTTGACACATAATAAAATTCTAAAATAATGTAAATGTTTCTAAAGAAATTTGGAAATTGACCTATAAAGTCAATGCCCTAAACATCAAAAATGTCATGGATGAGAAAGGTTTGTTGTGGAATTTCAAATTTTTTAGAGACATTCCCCATTATTTGATAGTGAGAACAAGATTTAAAGAAATCATGGGAATCCTGAAATAATGATATCCAAAAGAGACCAAAATCAATGACCTTGCAAGTAGTGTGTTGGGGACCAATGTGGCCCCCACAAGTAATAGTGTGGTAAAACCTAAGGAAAGATTAAAACTCACTATCAGGAACCCATCACCTAAGGAATTTATCACTACATCTGCACCAAAGGAAGGCTCTATCCCAAATTTAACAATGAGAGTCATGTTTTAGATGTTCAGTTTGTTTTTTTGAAATAATAAGAATAGAAAAGGCTACAAAATAATTTACAATTTCAGTATACTAAGGAATAACATCTTTCACCTCGTATAGTTTCTATAACAACCCTGAACATTATTTCATATTTAGACATGATTTATTACATAAACATGAACTTAATACAACCCAGGAGATCTAGATGTCTAGTTTATTTGGGTAATAGGAACATTAAAATACACTTAATACATAAAATACAACATATTTATTGAAAATATATTTTACATGACCACAACAATCATTCGTACTTAACATTGCTTGAGATAACCTAAGAATGTACATAAGAAAAGGGTGAGCTATAAATCCCAATAAGGGAGTAAACAAAGAATAACATGAATAATATAATACATGTTATGAAATATACAAATCAATGTAACATAAGGTAAACATTAACATAAAGTCATGATATAGCATGATCATCATAACATGGAAATGTGGCCACAACTTAAAACACTACATCATTAGCATAAAAGAATCAGGTAAACGCCTGTCCCAACATGGTGGAAAAAAGTCCTAAAAATGAATCAGGTGAACCCATGTCCCAATATGACATATCTTAATACTAAACATTAGCCAATGCATTGGAGCGCTATCAGGGTGCACCCTTTATAATCGTTTCAATATCATGATTAAGTATACCACATATATCATATAACATAGATTCATTCAACATCATAATTTATTACAAAATAAAATAAATGTGGAATAAATACATTAAAGTCTATAATAAATATGTATATTTTCATAAAGGTGAATACCATTGATAGAGAAATATGAATGGTATTCACTACACTATGTTTTTTGGCATGAGAAATCATAGTCCAATTTTGGCAGCCTAACAGTGCGACATAAAAATTCATAAAAATTGTTTATGAGAGAGAAAGTATTATATAATCATATATAAATGAAACTTAAAGTAACGGGTTCATATAAATACATTTCCCAATAAAAGTGATTTTTCAATAGAAGGCGTAACATAATAAAGAAACTTGAAGAAAAAGGATTAATGGAATAACTATTATGAAATTTTGGCATGGTAACAGGTGTACATGGGAGGAATTAGTGAGAGATAAAGTGGTATACCATAATAAAAACATAATAAGATAAATATGGGGGAGGTGAAAAAACATACCACATAATATTAAATTGAAAATAAAATGGTGTAACAATATAAGGAAACTTTGTTAAAAATGAGAAAGGAAGGAAACCCTTACTTAGATGTGTGATCCCAAATGCTTGGGAGAGGCTTCTTGGGAGCTTAGGGATGGGAGGACTATAGGGAGAGGAGAGAAGAGTGATTGTGATATTCAAGTAGTTTGAGTGAATAATAATCAGTTCCTTGGTGGGTTTATATAGGAAATGATAGGGGAATTCTTTAATATTTCACAAACCTAGGTTTTCAAACCTGTATAATTAAATATTCAAAACCACAAAACAACCCATTGTTTTTAAAAAATAGGATTGTACAAAGTTATTTTATAATAAAATGGATGAACATATTAAAATATTATCCTTTCATATGTTGAGGTGAGTCACATTATTAAAGAAATGAATTTAAAATCATAAAATATATTATACACTTTGGAGGATTCACTAAGAATTTATAAAATATGTAAAATAAATACAAAATCACATTATATTAATTTTTAAAATTATATTGTGCTGATAATACCCATTATAAAATTTATTACATCACTTTTTGGGGTCATTATGATGCCATAAAACACATATTTTATTTATACGATATTTAATTTTTACCCAAAAATTCGATTGGCTCAGAAAATTATGAAGAATTCACCATTTTATAATTTCGATGTACTCATTCCAAAAATAATATTCATTTTATCTAGGTAATTTTCTAAATATGTGAATTTTCACTTATAAAATGAAAACATACATTTATTGAAAATTCATAGGTTTTGACAAAAATAGTTTTCAAACCTTAATAAACATTTCATTTGACTTCATAAAAATTATATACTCATTTATTATTAACTAAAGTAATTTGATAATATTTTTTTAAATTATTAATTATTTAAAGAATTAATTAATTCCTTAAAATAAATTCTTTAAAAAAATACACTTTCTGTTTTATAGTATAAAAATATTACTCTTATCAAACTAATTACCTAATCATTTACAGATGAGGAACTCATATAATCATAATTTATAAGAATTGATTTTATAAAATTATTAATCAAACCTTATTTTAATATAGTAATGTATATATTTTTCTAAAGTACCATTTTTACCCGAGGAATCAATTTATCAAATTCATCTTTTTTTAAGAAAGTCTATTCCAATAAAGGAATTGTTGGAATGAGACATTATTTATTGAATGAGATTACACAATAAGTAACTAATACCTTATTACCTAACCCTTTATAACACCCGCATAAGAATTAAGCATAAGGTGTGTGATCACTGTTCAACAACTATATCATGAACGATAATGATACTTAATGGTGATTTAATCCCAATAATAAAAATAAAAAGTGCATGTGTTTTATATATCCATGAGACATTTAATTAAAAGAATGGGAATTTTATTTATAAATGTTCGGATCGTTACAACCCTCCCCCCTAAGAAATTTCACCCTCAAAATTTCTTTTTCCCATACTAAAACTGATTATGGTAACTTTTCTGCATCACTTCCTCTGGTTCCAACGTTTCTTCTTGAAACTTGTGGTTTCACCACAACACCTTGACAAGGGGAATTTTATTACTTTGTAGAACATTTTCTCCATGCTCTAAGATCATCACCGGTTTTTCTTCATAGGAGAGGTCATTATCCAATGGTACCACCTTTAGATTGGGTACATGTGATGGGTTAGTTATGTACTTTCTCAAGAGTGATACATGGAATACATCATGTACTTGAGACAGGTTCGGTGGGAGTGCTAGTCGATATTCCACTACTCTAATGTGATCAAGGATCTCAAAAGGGATGATGTACCTTGGACTAGATTTCCTTTATTCCCAAATCTCATCACTCTCTTCCATGGATATATAAGTAGGAAAACCATATCTCCATAATCAAAATCTATGTCTCATAAATGGTTGTCAACATAGCTCTTTTTTCAACTCTGAGAAGCTTTGATGTGCTGCTGGATGGTCTAAACCATATCCACCATTTCTTCGATGATTTTTGGACCAAGAGGTTTTCACTCCACAACTTCATCCCAACATGTGGGTGTTCTAAACCTATTCCCATAAAGGGTTTCATAAGGATCCATTTTGATGATTGAGTAGAAACTATTGTTGTAAGATAACTCAACTGGAGGAAGATGTTGATCCCATCATCCTTTTAAATTCCACTGATAATTCTCTCAACATGTCCTCAAGTGTTTTGCTAGTCCGCTCCGATTGGCCATCGGTTTGAAGATTATAATTTGTATGGAATTCCAACTCAGTATTCAGAGCGTGTTAGAGACTCTTCCAGAACATATAGGTGAATATTGGATCTCGATCGAAAATAATTTATATTAGTACACAATGTAGCCTTACCACTTCTCTGATATATATCTGCGCTATTTGTTCAAATGAGATATCCTCTCGAATTGAAATGAAGTGTGTAGTCTTTGTAAGATGATCTACCATAACCTAGATAGCATTGTTTCCTTTTGATGTATTTGGATGTACAGTTAAAAAGTCTATGATTATGTTATCCCATTTCCATGTTGGTATGGGTAATGGTTGCATCATCCCCTTATACTTCTTCCTCCCAACCTTCACCTGCTGACATACCAGGAACTTTGATGTATATTCGGTGATCTCCTTCATCATGTTATCCCACCAACAATTCTCTCATAGATCTCAATACATATTTTTGTTTTCTAGGTGAATGGAGAAATTAAAACTATGTTCATCATCCAAAAGTTATTTCTTTAACTCTTTATTTTATGGAACACAAAGTCTTAACCCAAATCTCATAATTCCTTCTTCATTAACAAGGAACTCCGAGGATTTAATTTTTTTGATAGTTTCCACTTTATTCTGAATTCCCACATCATCTTTTTGAGCACCCTTTAACCTTTACAAAAGATATGGTTGAGCAATCATTTGTGAAAGGATTGATGATGTTCCTTTATTTTTAATTATCATGTCCAACTTCATCAAATCATTGAATATTTGATCCTTCCCAATTCTCATCAATGATAGAATCACTGGGTCCTTTCAACTTAGAGAATCTTCCACCTTGGTCTCTTTCATAGGGTGTTAATGGACTGAGAAGTCTTAATCCTTGATGAGCTCTACCCATATTAATTGGCTCATGTTCATCTCTTTCTATGGGAATATATATTTGAGACTTTTGTGATCCGTATATATTTCACACTTTTATACAAAGAAATAATTATGCTATATTTTCAACAGAAGGATCACAATATCAAACTCAAGATCACGTGTGTGATATTTTTTTTCATGAATTTTCAATTGCTTTGAGTCATAGGTGATGAATATGTCATTATGCATCAACACACAGCCCAAGACCTTCTTCAAAGCATTTATAAAGATTATAAAAATCTCCCCACCTGTGGGTAGTGTGAGGGTAGGGGTAGTGATAAGACTCTTCTTAAACTCCATTAAGCATTATTTACATTCATCATTCTATGAAAATTTGAATCCCTTAAAAGTTATCTTGGTAAGAGGGTTTGAAAATCATGAGAAATGTCTCACAAATCGGAGATAATACCCAGTTAACCCCAGAAAGCTATGGACAACTGTCGCAAATTTCAGCCTCGGACATTCCTCAATTTCTTTTTTTTTGGAAGGATCCACTGATATCCCGTTTCTTATGATGATATAACCAAATAATTCGACTTCCTTCAACCATAAATCACACTTTATGTACGTTTCATAGAGCTTCTCAATTCTCAAGGTCTCTAGTATAGTGCTTAGATGCTCCTCATGCTCTTCTTTGTTTTTGGAGTATATTAGAATATTTTCTATAAATACTACCACAAATTTATTGAGGTAACATCTAAATACTCTATTCATCAAGTCCATGAATATTTCTATAGAATTAGTGTGTCTGAAAGGCATTACTAAGCATTCATAGTGCTCCTACCTTGTACAAAAAGTAGTGTTGGGGATATCCTCCTTCTTTACCCTTACTTGGTAATATGCTGACCGCATATCCACCTTGGAGAAGTATTGTTCTCCACATAGCTGATCAAACAATTCATCAATTTGTAGCAAAGGATACTTGTTCTTTATCACGATTTTGTGGATCTCGTGATAATCAATGCAAAGGCGCATTGATCCATCCTTCTTCTTGATGAAGAGGGCTGGTGCACCCCATGTTGAAGCACTTGGTCATATAAACCCTTTATCCATATTCTCATATAGTTCTTTCTTTATATCCTCAATCTCCAAAAAATACATTCTATAAAGAGTCTTGGATATTGGAAACACACCAGGTATAATACCAATCAAGAATTAAATATCTCTCATAACAGGAAAACCAGACAATTCCCTAGGAAACACATCAGTGAATTCTTTCACAATAGGCATGTCTTCGAGTATGGATCCTTAATTAGACTCAATCATCTAAGCAAGATACACATGATCATATGGTAGTAATATCCATGATTGGGATGATGGTACTGAGGGAGATTCATCATCCACCTTTCACTTGTATAGAATTGGGGGTAGATTCCCTATATGGAGAGTGATTTCTCTCTCATGAAAATTTATGTTTTATCTATATAGGGAATGAAACTTCAAGACAATAATTGCATCAAATTCCACCAGAGGGAGTATGATAGGGTTCTCTGGGAAGTTCAATCCAAAAATTGTGATAGGGGAGGAGTTATATTGATGGGATAAAATAATTTTCACATTTTATATTTTCATCAAAATCTCTACTTATATTCTTTATAGTTTTGTTTATATTATTCTTCTAAACTTTTGGGATATAAAAGAATGCATAGAACCATAATCAAGAAGTATATTCGCTATCCTTTAATGAATAACTAGCATACATGTAACCGATTCATTGTTGGGATTCACTTAAGTGGTAATGATGGAAAACTATTTCCCCAAAAGCCTTGGAGGTTGTTGTTTGCCTCCAATTACCCTTGGCATAGGGCACTGATTTGAAAAGTTCATATTTTTCTTATAGTTATATCAATGAACAACAGATTGAGGGTTGACCGGATCATTCCTTTCCTCTGTCACATGGGTGGGTTTCTCATGTCAAAAATTATTTCCCAGGTGCCCTTATCTTCCACACCTAAAGAATTTCCTCATCCCCTTCAGGAAATTTCTAGGGTTCTTCATTCCGTATATTTGGTAAGAGGGGTGTTGGAATTTCTTTTCACTGTTGGATTTATCCATCGGACCTCTATAATTAAAGTTCAATTTCCTCTTCTTATCCCCATGATACCCCTGAGATTAACCAATCTCCATTTTGGCTTTGAGGGAACATCGAACAATTTCATCAAAGCTATCAATGTCACAGATTGGTAGGGCTTTTCGTAGGCTAGGTTTTATCCCACCAAAGAAGCATTAAAACATGCATTTGGGGGTAACGACAAAGATGAAGGCATATCATTAAAGCCTTGTGATGTTTTCTTTATATTCTCCGATGGATTTTTCATCATTTTTCTTGAGTGAAAGGGAGTCTCTTTAAATATTAAGTAGGAGTGTGCGAGGAAAATATTTATCAAAAAACATTTTTCGGAAGTCCTTCCATTCCAACATCTCGATATCTTACTCAGGCTTTGTATTTTGGATAATGTCCACCATTGATCAGCTTCACCTTACATATGATAAGTATCTAGAAGAAACTTCTCTTATTCAAAACATTGAAGGATGGAGAAGAACATGAGTTAACTGAGAGAGTATCATGAAATTTTTTTTAGAGGGGGGATGTTCCTTATGACCCATGTTTCTATTAAAAACATGAGTTAACTGAGAGAGTGTTATGGAAAATTTTTCGATTCCCGCTCCCATCAGATTGATAATCTCATTTGAAAAATCATCACATTGATCATCACATCGATTTTTAGCTTGAGTCCTCCTATTACCAGCCATTGGCTATAATAAATGGAAAAATTAGGGGCAAATATTTTAAACTATTAAACACATAAAGGGAAATCTAATGAAAAAAATGTATGAATTATAAATTACATTTATCTCATTAACTTATGAATTTTTAATATTCGATCTATGTTATCCATGATCTACTTCCTACCATATATTCATAGGGGATTGTTTTGTTCCCTTAATAATGGTTCGTACTAAGCTTATGAATTTACCAAAGAGTATCCCCCAAGAGTGTAAATCAAGAGCACATAAAGGATTGTTTTCATGCACTAGTTCTTGTTTGAGTCTTCCTCAAAGTGGTGTTTTCAGTTTTTACCCCTAGATACATCTATCCCAGAGCCACCTCTACTTGTTCATATCCAGAAAGTGATGTATTTAATTGATAAATCACTTAATCTGTAATCAACCAAATTCATGGATTATTTTCCTCTACTTATTATTATTCCTAAGGATTTCACTAGATTTTTCCAATCCCAATACCAAAAATAAATAAACCTATCATTTGATACCAACTATATGAACCCATCACTTTATTTCATATTTAAACATGATTTATTACATAAAATTTCACTTAATACAACACCTAAGATAAATAGGTCTAGTGTATTTGGGGATTAGAAACATTACATGACACTTAAGACATAAAATACAACATCTTCATCGAAATATTCTTTTACATGGCCACAACATTCCTTCATACTTAACATTACATGGGATCACCTGAAGACGTACATAAGAAAAGTGTGAGCTATAAAGCCCAGTAAGGGAGTAAAAAAAGTATAACATGAATAATATAATACATGTTGAGAAATAGACATTTCAATGGAGCATAATAGCAACATGAACATAAATTTCATGATATAGCATGATCATCATAACATGGAAATGTGGCAACAACTTAAAACCCTGCATCATTAACATAACAGAATCAAGTAAGCCCCTGTCCCAAAATGATGTAAAAAATTCCAACAAAGGAATAAGGTAAACCCCTGTCCCAACATGATGTATCATGATACTAAACATTACCCAATGCATTGGAGCACTATCAGGGCACACCCTTCATAATCATTTCAATTTCATGATTAAGTGTACTACATATATCATATAACATAGATTCATTCAAAATCACAATTTATTAAACAATAAAGAAAATGTGGAATATATATATGAATTTCTATAATCAAAGTGTATGTTTTCATAAAGGTGAATACCCTTGATAGAGAAATTGGCATGGTATTCACTAAATGATGATTTTGGCATGAAAAATCACCGTGCAATTTTGGCAGCCTAACAGTGCAACATAAAAATTCATAAAAATGGTTGATGAGAGAGAAATGGTTATATCATAATATATACATGAAATTTATAAAGTAAGGGGTTTATATAAATACATTTCCCAACAAAATTAATTTTGAAATAGAAGCTGTAACATAATAAAGAAACATGAAGAAAGAGGATAAATGGAATAACTCTTATGAAATTTCGAAATGGTAACAGGTGTACATGGGAGGGATTAGTGAGAGATAAAGAGGTCTCCCATCATAAAAACATTATAAGGTAAATATCAGGGAGGTGAAAAAACATACCAAATAATTTTTAATTGAAAATAAAATGTTGTAACAATATAAGGAAACTTGGTTGAAAATGAGAAATGAAGGAAACCCTTACATGGATGTGTGATCCAAAATGATTGGGATTGGCTTCTTGGGAGGTTGGGGAGCCGTGGGAGGAATATAGGGG
Organism: Viscum album; assembly: GCA_963277665.1. NCBI lineage: Eukaryota > Viridiplantae > Streptophyta > Magnoliopsida > Santalales > Viscaceae > Viscum > Viscum album. The sequence continues at coordinate 21,344,579 of OY728125.1, forward strand.
GTATAGGGTAGACTGAGGAAGGTATTAAAGGAGTTTGAGTGAAGATTACTGGGTTCCTTGGTAGGTATATATAGGAAATGAGAGGGTAATTCTTTAATATTTCACAAACTTAGGTTTTCAAACCTATATAATTAAATATTCAAAACCATAAACTTTCCCATGGTTTTTTACAAATAGGAGTGTAAAAAGTTATTTTGTAACAAAATGTCTGAACATATTAAAATATTATCCTTTCTTATGTTGAGGTGAGTCACATTATTAAATAAATGAATTTAAAATCATAAAATATATTATACATTTTGAAGGATTCACTAAGGGTTTATAAAATAAGTAAAACCAATATAAAATCAAATTATTTTAAGGAAGTCATATATGGGTCTGATAATACCCATTATAGTGTTTATTACATAATTTTGGGGTTATTATGATGTCATAAAACCCATATTTTACTTACACGGTATTTAATATTTACGTAAAATTTCAACTGTCTCAGAAAATAATGCAGAATTAAACATTGGATAACTTCGACATCCTGATTCCAAAAATAATATTCATTGTATCTAAATAGTTTTCTAAATATGTTAATTTTCACTTTTAAAATGAAAACTGATACTTATTGAAAATTCACAGATTTTGAAAAATACTGTTTTCAAACCTTAATAAATATTACATTTGGATTCATAAAAATTATATAATCCTTTATTATTAATAAAATTAATTTTATAATAATTTTTTATTAAAATATTAATTATTTTACAAATTCATTAATTCCTTAAAATAAATTCTTTTAAAAATACACTTTCTGTTTTATCGTATAAAAATATAACACTTATCAAACTAATTACATCATCATTTACAAATAAGGAACTGATATAATCTTCATTTATAAGAATTATTTTTATCATATTATTAAAAAAAACCTTAGTTTAATTTAATAATGTATATAATTCTCAAATGTACCATTTTTACCTAAAAAATCATTTTATCAAATTCATCATTTATTTAAGAAAGACTATTCAAATAAAGGAATTGATGGAATACGAATTTTATTTATCAAAATGGATTTCATAATAAGTAACTAATACCTTGTTACATAACCCCTTATAACACCCACATAAGACTGAAGGATATGTTGTGAAATCACATTTCAATGACTATATCATCAACAGTAATGATACTTAATGGTCATTTAAACCCAATAATAATAATAATAAGTGAATGTGTTTTCTATATCCATGATACATTTAATTAAAAGAAATGGAATTGTATTCATAAATGTTTGGGTTGTTACAGTTTCTCATCAGAAAACATTTCCTTTATGGGGACACATGGGGATGATTTAATGTACGAGAATGAGAGGATCCTACTGAAATGGTTAGACACCATATTATCTTCTCTTTTTTATATCTAATATATAGATTTAATTCTTGAAGGACTAGAATCTAGTGAATGATACATGGTTTGGATTACAATTTCTTAACGATCACTACCACAAAACTGGGCAAGGCAGGCGCCTGCTGTAACAGCCCGAGATTTTATGAAATATATTCTTTTTAATTTTATTAATGTCTTGTGTTGTACGCTACACCAAAAGGAGTTTTCACAACACGCATCCTTGACTTGCCTTGCATTACACGCAATCGCAACCTTCCTCGATAGCGTGTGTAGTACGCAATACTGAGTTTCACGAAACAACGATATGCTATTAAAATATTATTAAAACTAGCCATTATGAATAGTAATAACCACTTTTTAAATTTTAGAAATTTTATCTCTCAAAATGGACTTCGTTTTTGGATTCGGAGTATCGAAATTAGCCTAAGGTGAAATTTTGGTACTTTTCGGATAACTTTCATATTCTGATGAATAGTGAAAATTACTAAATTATAATTAAAAACAAATTTTTTTAATCGAAATAATTAATAGTGATAAATTATTAATTTGAGTGGTTTTAAATTATATTTAGAATATATTTTTACAATTTAATACAATGTAGGTCATTGGATGTAATTTCACATTTAAACCAGACATAATCAACTATCAATCTTTTGATAGATATTGTTTCTTAAAAACACGCTATTTGTTTTAACGACGGGATTTAATTATAAAATTAATTAATGAAACTTATATGTTATGAATTTGGTAAAATAGAATTCATTTTTGAATTCGGAATATGAAATATAGCTTAGGATGAAATTTTGGCATTGTTCTGAAAAAACATCAATTTTTGATGGATAGTGAAACTACTAAGTGGTAGTTAAAAAACTGAATTTTTCATAAAACTTAATTTTACCGCTTCTGTGAATGGAATTTCAAAAATCTGAGAGACACGGTTGATTTCAGTAAGTAAAATGTGGTTCAATGAGATGAAAGATAATTTTTGGTGAATAGTAACTTTTTACTTTTATTTACCACGGTTAAAAGACAATAGGGTAATTAAGGGTAAGAATGATATTAATATTACCCTAACACATGTCCTAATTCTATTGGAAAAATGTATCTCGACCAAAAACAACCTTAAGTGTAAAATATTATCATTTAGGCCCACTTGGATTAGATTAGGACATTTATTATTATTTAATTCAAACAAGAGTTAAAAGAGTTAAAATCAAAGTATATTTAGTAAAACATTTTTAATATAGTGTTTTCCATAATCTCAATTCGATTGTAAATATTCATTAGAAAGGTAAAAAGATTTCCTACATAATGGTATTTTATTTGTAATTTTTAGACATCAAATAATATAATATATTTATGACACAAAGATGATGTAGTAATTATCTTATTAATGTAATATTGACATAATTGACATTATAAATACCAAAACAAATGTAATTTAAGACTTTTTATGAATTAAAATAATTTTCTAGGTTACTATGAAATATTAGTGTTGATTTAATCAACTTGGTTCGAACATATAATTCCGTTATGACTTTCAAAAAAATCATATATCAAATAGTGTCAAAATTGACACAAAATAGTTTTTAAATCAAATATTATATTATTAATTGTTATTTTATTCCTAAAAATCTATGGTTCGGCCAAATGACTTAGATAAGGATATATGTATTAATAATATACAATTTGGGGTTCGTTTGGCATGTTATAGTAAGTGTATTAACCATATAGTAAAAGAAAACAAAAAGACACGGTAAAAGTTAAATTATTTAACTTAGAGTTAAATCTAATTGATAAGGTTAAAATAATACCCTAAACTTGTCTAAATCCTATTGGATGATAGGATTGAGACCCATCCCCACTTTAGCTTCGAAATAAGACCCTTTGGAACCATTATAAACCAATTTTGACTTTAATATAAAATAATATTTTGAGATATTCCTAAGGTGCCCCTCTCCTCCCTTATAAAAGGGCACCTCCTCCCCCTCCTCCTCACACCAATTTGAGCACTCAAGCTCGGCCAAACCATGCCATTTTCTCCTCTCCACTCCCCTAGAATAATCCTAGAGGTCCTGGCCTTCTTCAAAGACCAATCTTAGTTCCCTAAGTGGAGGATTCAAAGAGGCGTTCCAAAGAAGAGGTAATATCCATTACCGATCTTTTCAATTTCTTTCTTCTTCAACTTCTTCTTCTTTAGTTGTTTCATGATAAAGTAATAACATCAGTATTAATTACATACTGATATGTTATTATAAATATGAAACAACCCTAATTCACCTTCTATCCATCCTACGGAAAAATGAAATCACCGCGCGTGCGTACGTACGGAATACCGTCTCCACGCCGTGGTGTAATCTATTTTACACCATCACCTTACAAGGATGGGTATAATGATGTAATGAGTAACTATTTATGATTATTATAAAGTAATATTTATACTGAAATAATATATATATACTCCAATACAATTCCACGATCATAGGAATGATATCATCACTCGTGCGTACGTACGGAATACCGTCTCCACGATGTGATGCGACTCGTTCTACACGATCATCATTACATAGTAATTATATAAATGAATTGAATGAATAAATATGATATATGTTACACTAATAACATTCTGGATATAAGGTATCTATAACCGTAAAAGAATAATAAGAATGTATTCGGCAAAACACGCATAAGAACAAAAGGCAATAAAGACCCGAGTAACAAGTAACAATGAAATATTACTAACAAGAAGCTAAGAATATGACCATATATGATATCATATCAATATGTATGATTCTGGAATAAGTCAATAACATTATTTAAACCATTATACAGGAGCTTCGGACACGTACAAAGCAAATCGGACCTAAGGTAAGGGAAATATCACAATCTCATTTTTATCCGAGATTGTTTATACTTTGGCATTTACTGGGGTGTATTTTATCATCCACATCCATGTTTCCTCAATATGTAATATTTATATCCTTATAAAATAGTTTATATTCAATTTTACCCTTCGGTAAATTTTTATTAAAGGATGTGAAAGGAATTTTTTGTCGTTTTTCGTACGAGGTACTTTTTTGACTTTTCCGACAAAAGTACGGAGAATGTTTTTTTAACTTATATGGAATGAATGGATTTGTAAAACATTATTTCCAAGAAGCTTCCTTTACAGGTTTTCAAGTTTATTTCTAATCAACTTATTTTAGTTTAAAGTTTTATGACATGTTAAGAAATGAAAAATGTTTTTAAAGTAGAAAAGATATTTTCCTCAAGAATAGAGTTCAAGTATGTTTTCAAAATTATTTTCCATCTAAGATAATAAAAGGGTTCTGTTTTTATCTCTATTATTACATGGATTTGATTATGTTGTGATGGAAACATTTTTATGAATTCCTTTATCTTATATGAATTGTTTTATGATGTCATGTTGTTTAAGAATCCCATTTTTATTACATGGGTTACGCTATGATGTATGGTTTATGATTATGTGGCACACATAAGAAAGGATTCATTATAATATGGGTGGGACCTATATCTCCCTCCAATGCATTGGGTAAAGGTTTTATATCTCATGAGATAGACATGGCTGGAATGGTAGGTTATACCGGTTCAGTGAAACAGGACTGGAACGAGGGTGACTCGGTTCAGAAAGGGACTTTGTCCACTAAGATAGTCTTGAAAATGAGTCATGACTAACAAGAAATGATTTTCCATGATAATGTGTGCATGCCACAAAGTTTGAAGTTTCATGTTATGATTATGGGGATCTCATTTTCACTTCTATGATTTGTTCCATGTTATGATATTATGATCTCTTTTGCAGGTTATGATTTTCAAAAAGATATGATATGATTTTTATTTCCTTTATTTGCCCTTGCTGAGCATTTGAGCTCACCCTTTTATGTTTTCTTTTCCCCAGGATTTAAAGAAAGGTTTTAGGTAAAAAAAGGGAAGATCTTTATGGGAGATATTGAAGATCTTTCACCACGATTAGAAGATTACGTTCCGAGTTTCCAAAGACACTAAACTATTACGATCCTTGTGTGTGTGTTTTTGTTATGTACCAAGTATTCCACAAAAGTAATGTAATGTCCATGTACGTCAAGCTTCGGGTCTCTACAGTTGGTATCAGAGGAAAGGTTTAGTCAACCTTTGGAAACTAGGATGCGAGAACTTTAGTGAGATCCCTAGAGATATTTCTAAGGTATGTCCAGGGATGTCCCTAAGGTTAAGTATACGTATAGGTTATAGTACTAGAATTATGCTAACGATCATAGAATTAAACCTAAGATGTTAGATATTGAAGGTACTCCCCCTTTATTATGTTGTTTTTTCCCTAGCATGATTTTTGCCTCTCACACTATTCTTTTTGGGTTTTAGACGATGGCTGGAACCCAAAGGAACCGTGTTGATCAATGCAATGGACAATGCAATGATTGCCCTCCTGAACAAAAAAATGTTATGGGAGATGGAGTGCAAAATCTTATTGCTATACTTACACAAGCTATGAATCATTCTGGACTTCCAAATGAGCAGAGAAGGGAACAATATTCTATTGAGTCCTTCATGAGGCAACGTCCACCTTCTTTCAGTGGGTCTTCTGATCCACTTGTTGCTGAAAAATGGATCAGTACCACTGAAAAGATATTTTCAGTTCTTCAATGTTCTGAGCATGATAAATTCATCTTAGCAGTATATCGTTTGGAAGGTGAAGCTGATCAATGGTGGAATCTTATCAAGAATACGAGGCAAAGAGATGAAATTGAGTCCATGGAATGGGACGAGTTCAAGAACTTGTTTTTCAGTAAGTACGTCCCTCGTATTCTTCGAACAAAGATGGAAAAGGAGTTTCTTGAGCTGAAGCAGAAGGATGATGAATCTGTTGGTATATACGAAGAAAATTTTACAAGACTTGCAAGGTATGCATCTGGCATTATCATCCAACCTGAAAGTAAAGTTGATCGATTTTTCAGTGGCTTAAAACCAAGTCTTCGAAGGGCATTAGCTATAATAGACTTTAGTAGCTATGAAGAAATTGTGCGTTGTGCTATCATGGTAGAAATGGAAGTTGGTGTTACATATCCATCTCATGGTTTTGACAAGAAACTAAAGATGGAGTTCAAGGAGAAATCTCTGAATAATGGTGAAAAGAAGATGAATGTTTCCTTATGCACAAAGTGTGGAAAGAAGCATGGTGGAGATTGTCTTAAAGGGACTAGAAAATGTTTTAAGTGTGGAAAAGAAGGTCATCGAGTAGCTGAGTGTCAAAGTAATGGAAAAAGGGATTCTAATGATGTGAATAAATCAAACACTGCAGAGAACGCACCACCAACACTTCAATGCTTCGAGTGCAAGGAAATGGGGCATTATGCTAATAAATGCCCTAATCCAAGGGTTAGTGATGATTGACATGAGAAACCGATTAAGGGAAAGTACAAAGGGAAGTCACATGCGATCACCATTGGCGATGTTGAATATGATAATGATGGGGTGGAATGATTAAGTGTTTATGTAATGTGATTCCAAAATAATGTTGTATCATAAAGTATTGGAATATTTATGTATTGGTCTAATGTGGTATTCAAAGTGATTGAGATATTTTTGGAAATAAGATGATATGAGCATAATGATGGGAAAATGAGAAAACGAAATGTTTAACAGTATTCATGAGCTCATGATTGATATAAGGACTAAGTGATATCATTGTTTGAGTATATAGAATTTTGAGGATTTTGGTATATGGAAAGTGTTAAATTTTAACTGCATTCATGTTTTCACTAAGGTATTCAAGAGAATACATGATTAAGGACTTTGAATGTTTGGAATGTGACCAAATCTTATGATATATGGGGATCGACGATGGTGTTAAATCTCTGGTAACCGTTTTCACTATGTTATGAGAGTGGACTGAAGTATTATGGATAAGCCTAAAGATTGGAATGGATTATGTTGGACATAAGTTAGTATTGTTTAAGGATAGAAGTTTTCTCGATATTATTGATGGGATGTTATAGTAATATATTTTTAGAAAAAGGACAACCTGTAGGACGGGCGACAGCCCATCGCGTCGGATAAGGCTTTGGGAATCGAACCCACAACCGAAGTGCGACTGGCCTTTATCGCCTACCACTGGCCTACAGGAAGTCCCTGTTTAGTAGAAACTAATTTTATTATATTAATCTGTATGACATATGATGTATAAGTCCATTTTAGGAACCATATATGATTAATCTCACTATAGATCGACTTATGTATATAATTTTTTGCTAACCTTTTGTTTGAGACAGATGGAATGACCCGTCATTCTATCACATGATCTGCTAACACTTCACGAATAACAAATTCAACTTCATTTATTTAAGAGATGAAGTGGAAATTGTTAAAGGCATGAACAACAGTGATATTGTACCAAAATAAAGTAAGTATTTATTCTAATTCAAATTCTTCAACTTTAGTGAAATGATCTTGAAAACCAAAAATGTTGTCCTAGTGATCTTATATCTGATGAATCAGATGGTACCTTAGATCTTCACAAATTTATGGCTTTGTGATTGCTGGCTTTTCCATAGCCATGTTCTCTACCACTCTCCATCAGAACATGATGGTTAGATTTCTCTTCCATATCCATATTTTCACCTATGTGGAAACCCAGTGATTAGTTTATTTGGGTAACCGTTACGTTTCATACTTTTGTTTTTAAAGATTGGTTTTGATATTCCTTTTTACGATGTGGGTTTCTATTAAAGAAACTTTCGAATAGTAAATCATTTATAACCCCGAAGAATTTCGAGGGCGAAATTCATTTTAAGGGGGGTAGAATGTAACAGCCCGAGATTTTATGAAAAATATTCTTTTTAATTTTATTAATGTCTTGTGTTGTACGCTACACCAAAAGGAGCTTGCACAACACGCATCCTTGACTTGCCTTGCATTACACGCAATCGCAACCATCCTCGATAGCGTGTGTAGTACGCAATACTGAGTTTCACGAAACAACGATATGCTATTAAAATATTATTAAAACTAGCCGTTATGAATAGTAATAACCACTTTTTAAATTTTAGAAATTTTAGCTCTCAAAATGGAATTCATTTTTGGATTCGGAGTATCGAATTTAGCCTAAGTGAAATTTTGGTACTTTTCGGATAACTTTCATATTCTGATGAATAGTGAAAATTACTAAATTATAATTAAAAACAACTTTTTTTAATCGAAATAATTAATAGTGATAAATTATTAATTTGAGTGGTTTTAAATTATATTTAGAATATATTTTTACAATTTAATACAATGTTGGTCATTGGATGTAATATCACATTTAAACCAGACATAATCAACTGTCAATCTTTTGATAGATATTGTTTCTTAAAAACACGCTATTTGTTTTAACGGCGGGATTTAATTATAAAATTAATTAATTCAACTTCTATGTTATGAATTTGGTAAAATAGACTTCATTTTTGAATTCGGAATATGAAATATATCTTAGGATAAAATTTTGGCATTGTTCTGAAAAAACATCAATTTTTGATGAATAGTGAAACTACTAAGTGGTAGTTAAAAAACTGAATTTTTCATAAAACTTAATTTTACCGCTTCTGTGAATGGAATTTCAAAAATCCGAGAGACACGGTTGATGTCAGTAAGTAAAATGTGGTTCAATGAGATGAAAAATAATTTTTGGTGAATAGTAACTTTTTACTTTTATTTATCACGGTTAAAAGTAAATAGGGTAATTAAGGGTAAGAATGATATTAATATTACCCTAACACATGTCCTAATTCTATTGGACAAGTGTATCTCGACCAAAAACAACCTTAAGTGTAAAATATCATCATTTAGGCCCACTTGAATTAGATTAGGACATTTATTATTATTTAATTCAAAGAAGAGTTAAAAGAGTTAAAATCAAAGTATATTTACTAAAACATTTTTAATATAGTGTTGTACATAAGCTAAATAAGATTGTAAATATTCATTAGAAAGATAAAACGATTTCCTACATAATGGTAGTTTATTTGTAATTTTTAGACATCAAATAATATAATATATTTATGACACAAATATGATGCAGTAATTATCTTATTAATGCAATATTGACATAATTGACATTATAAATACCAAAATAAATGTAATTTAAGACTTTTTATGAATTCCAATAATTTTCTAGGTCACTATGAAATATTAGTGTTGATTTAAGAAACTTGGTTTGAACATATAATTCTGTTATGACTTTCACAAAAATCATATATCAAATAGTGTCAAAAATGACACAAAATAGTTTTTAAATCAAATATTATATTATTAATTGTTATTTTATTCCTAAAAATCTATGGTTCGGCCAAATGACTTAGATAAGGATATATGTATTAATAATATAAAATTTGGGGTTCGTTTGGCATGTTATAGTAAGTTTATTAACCATATAGTGAAAGAAAACAAAAAGACACGATAAAAGTTAAATTATTTAACTTAGAGTTAAATCTAATTGATAAGGTTAAAATAATACCCTAAACTTGTATAAATCCTATTGGATGGTAGGATTGCGACCCATCCCCACTTTAGCTTCGAAATAAGACCCTTTGGAACCATTATAAACCGATTTTGACTTTAATATAAAATAATATTTTGAGATATTCCTAAGGTGCCCCTCTCCTCCCTTATAAAAGGGCACCTCCTCCCCCTCCTCCTCACACCAATTTGAGCACTCAAGCTCGGCCAAACCATGCCATTTTCTCCTATCCACTCCCCTAGAATAATCCTAGAGGTCCTGGCCTTCTTCAAAGACCAATCTTAGTTCCCTAAGTGGAGGATTCAAAGAGGCGTTCCAAAGAAGAGGTAATATCCATTACCGATCTTTTCAATTTATTTCTTCTTCAACTTCTTCTTATTTAGTTGTTTCATGATAAAGTAATAACATCAGTATTAATTACATACTGATATGTTATTATAAATATGAAACAACCCTAATTCACCTTCTATCCATCCTACGAAAAAATGAAATCACCGCGCGTGCGTACGTACGGAATACCGTCTCCACGCCGTGGTGTAATCTATTTTCCACCATCACCTTACAAGGATGGGTATAATGATGTAATGAGTAACTATTTATGATTATTATAAAGTAATATTGATACTGAAATAATATATATATACTCCAATACAATTTCACGATCATAGGAATGATATCATCACTCGTGCGTACGTACGGAATATCGTCTCCACGATGTGATGCGACTCATTCTACATGATCATCATTACATAGTAATTATATAAATGAATTGAATGAATAAATATGATATATGTTACACTAATACCATTCTGGATATAAGGTATCTATAACCTTAAAAGAAGAATAAGAATGTATTCGGCAAAACACGCATAAGAACAAAAGGCAATAAAGACCCGAGTAACAAGTAACAATGAAATATTACTAACAAGAAGCTAAGAATATGACCATATATGATATCATATCAATATGTTTGATTCTGGAATAAGTCAATAACATTATTTAAACCATTATACAGGAGCTTCGGACACGTACAAAGCAAATCGGACCTAAGGTAAGGGAAATATCACAATCTCATTTTTATCCGAGATTGTTTATACTTTGGCATTTACTGGGGTGTATTTTATCATCCACATCCATGTTTCCTCAATATGTAATATTTATATCCTTATAAAATAGTTTAAATTCAATTTTACCCTTCGGTAAATTTTTATTAAAGGATGTGAACGGAATATTTTGTCGTTTTTCGTACGAGGTACTTTTTTGACTTTTCCGACAAAAGTACGGAGAATGTTTTTTTAACTTATATGGAATGAATGGATTTGTAAAACATTATTTCCAAGAAGCATCCTTTACAAGTTTTCAAGTTTATTTTTAATCAACTTCTTTTAGTTTAAAGTTTTATGACATGTTAAGAAATGAAAAATGTTTTTAAAGTAGAAAGGATATTTTCCTCAAGAATAGAGTTCAAGTATTTTATCAAAATTATTTTCCATCTAAGATAATAAAAGGGTTCTGTTTTTATACCTATTATTACATGGATTTGATTATGTTGTGATGGAAACATTTTTATGAATTCCTTTATCTTATATGAATTGTTTTATGAGGTTATGTTGTTTAAGAATCCCATTTTTATTACATGGGTTACGCTATGATGTATGGTTTATGATTATGTGGCACACATAAGAAAGGATTCATTATAAGATGGGTGGGACCTATATCTCCCTCCAATGCATTGGGTAAAGGTTTTATATCTCATGAGATAGACATGGCTGGAATGGTAGGTTATACCGGTTCAGTGAAACAGGACTGGAACGAGGGTGACTCGGTTCAGAAAGGGACTTTGTCCACTAAGATAGTCTTGGCAATGAGTCATGACTAACAAGATATGATCTTCCATGATTATGTGTGCATGCCACAAAGTTTCAAGTTTCATGTTATGATTATGGGGATCTCATTTTCACTTCTATGATTCGTTCCATGTTAAGATATTATGATCTCTTTTGCAGGTTATGATTTTCAAAAAGATATGATATGATTTTTATTTCCTTTATTTGCCCTTGCTGAGCATTTGAGCTCACCCTTTTATGTTTTCTTTTCCCCAGGATATAAAGAAAGGTTTTAGGTAAAAAAAGGGAAGATCTTTATGGGAGATATTTAAGATCTTTCACCACGATTAGAATATTACGTTCCGAGTTACCAAAGACACTAAACTATTACGATCCTTGTGTGTGTGTTTTTGTTATGTGCCAAGTATTCCACAAAAGTAATGTAATGTCCATGTACGTCAAGCTTTGGGTCTCTACACCTGCCTTTATCAGCGCTAACGGAAAATCACTGATAAAGAGGTAGGCCTTTATCATCGCTAAAAAAGCACTGATAAAGGTGTACCCTTTATCAACACTTTTTTTTGCACTGATAAAGAGCACATTTATCATCACTTTTCTTAGAGTTCATAATATTTATTGTATACATTAAATAAAAAATACATGTTATAACTAAATATATATATATAATTAAATAATGATAAGATTAATAATAAATATATTTATTAGATTTATTAATTAATTATATATTTATTAGATTTATTAATTCATTATATTTATTAGATTTATTAATTCATTATATTTAATATATACATATTTATTATATTTCTTTATGTTTAATTTATTTGTTTTATTTATAAATATTTAATATGTTTTAATATATATGTATAATTAAAATTATTGAATATATGTGTGTTTTCCAATGAATTGGGGTCAATGAATATATCATACATGCGTATATATATGTGCATATTGAATAATGTTCATTTATAGATTATAATTCATTATGTTACCCATATAATATATATGTTATAAAAAATGTACACTTATAATTATAATTAAATTATATTTAAAAAATAAATATATATTTTATTATATTTTCAATGATATATATATAAATATACCTTTCAAATAATTTTATAAGTATAAATAGAGATATATATATTTAGAGTTAAATAAATAAATAATAATATAAAGAAATTCTTAAATTTATACATTTATCAGCGCTTTTATTAGCACTGATAAACTACATATTTATCAGCACTACAAAAGAGCTCATAAAGCGTGTCTTTATCAGTGCTAAAATAAAAAGCACTGATAAAGTCACTCTTTATCAGTGCTAAAAAAGCGATGATAAAGGTGGTATTTATCAGCACTTTTCATTTTAGCGCTGATAAATACCCCCTTTATTAGTGCTTTTTACTAGCACTGATAAAGGTCCATGCTGGATTTATAAAATCCATTGGTTCCTCCTTCTCCTCCCCGTGCCCTATCAAGCTTTCACGGAAGCCCTACTCTGCGCCTCTGCCTCCTCTCCGCCGCTGCCGCCACCTCCTTCTCCTCCTCCTCTGCTGCGGCTGCCTCCTCCTCCTCCTCCTCCGATGCCTACTTCTCCTCCTCCTCCTCCTCCACCGCGACCTCCTCCTCTTCCTCCTCCACCGGCGCCTCCTCCTCCTCCTCCGCCTACTCCGCTGCCTCCTCTCCACCGCGGCTCCTCCTGCTCCTCCTCCTCCACTGCGGCCTCCTCCTTCTCCTTCTCCTCCTCCTCCTCCTCCTCCTCCTCCTCCACTGCCTCCTCTGACTCTGAGCTGCCTCCACTACCTCCGCTACCTCCGCGCTGCCTCCGTGCTGCCTCTGTGCTGTCTCTGGTGCCTCCGCTGTCGACGCCTCCTTCTCCTCCGCCACCGGGCCCTCCTCCTTAAGGTGAGTAAAATTTGATTTTCATGAATTAATTATATTTTCATTTATTTTCAATATTGAGATTAATTATGATTTGTCGTGATTCTTGTGTGTGATGACTATGTGTGTGACACATGTATATGTGGTTGGTTACTTGTTTGATCTTGATTAGCTCTCCCCACTTACGGTTGGTTTACTTGTGAATTGATCTTTTTGAGTGGGTTTTGGTGCCTTTTATGCTTTGGTTCATTGTGTGAACCCTTTTGGTTAATTATAACTCCCCTTGTGTTTATTTAATTAGAATTTTTTTATTATTTTGGCCTCCATAAGTGAACTATTGGATGTAGGCATATTCATATGTGCACAGGGTGCAAATATGGATTGGTACATAAATGATAATGGCTTTATAAAATGATGCTCACTTTAAACCCTAGATTTTGAAACAATTTACCTCCTTTCCTCCTTATTTTCCTTATCCCTCCTCCTTTCAAATGGTTCTTATAAAACCCCAATGTTTCAAAAATGGATCCTTGGTTCCCAAATTTAAAATTTAGTTTCAAATGTGTTCCCTAAATCTAGGTATATTTGGCTTTTTGAGGTGTGGTTTGGTTTCTAAATGGCATAAAGTCCCGTTTGGAATCTTCTGAGCTTACATGGTGTTTTCGCCTTGGTTTTGAAAATATAATTTGATTTATAAATTTTAAAGATCTATTGGTATTTTGTGGTGTTTTGGAAATTGGTTCTGAAACTCATGTGATGTATAGGCCCGATTGGCACTTGTGTGTGACTTGATATGTGATGTGAAACTCTATGGTTGTCCCTCTGTGGAGAGGTTTTCCACATAGTTGGTGTTTGAGCTTGAGAAAGACGTGCATAGAGTCATCTATGTGTTATTGGTTTATACCGTGCATGTGATGGCCTCTTCATTCTCTGGTATACTACTATAATGGAGTATCAATGTTGGTTTTCCACATAGTTGGTGTTGGAGCTTGAGAAAGACATGCATAAGTCGACAGGTGATTCTGAACCTAGTAAGTCTAGGGATTTCTTCTTGGTATGTTTAGGTAATTCTAATGATTACCTATCTATATGTTCTTGTTTATTTTTCTGCACTTTGGTTATCTACTTTTCCAGTATTTTTCTACTTTTATTTTTTTAATTAATTTCATCATGGCTCTGTGATCACCTTGTTTGGAATATTATATTGAATTTTGAATTCATTTTTAAACTAGATATCTATTTTAAAAAGGGAAGTCGTGATTTGTTTTGAAAATGGATTTTCTAAAAAACATGTGTTGGTTCTTTAAATGATAAAAACCTATTTTATAAATGTATTTAAAACTAGTGTTTTTGTATTATTTTAGGAAAGGTAATGTATAGATTCTGTGGTGCTTACCTACTAAGTTGTTTTATGCTCACACCCTACTTGTGACACTCAGTATCAATAGACCCAAGTTATTTTTAGGTTTGGGTTTCTTGTTTAGGTTTCCTTTAAAGTAGGTTGGTCTTATAGTTAGTGGTAACCCAAAGGTCACGAGGATATCTGGTCGGGTTCTGATTTATTCTATCTCTGTTTTAGTTTCTATTTTGTTCAGTTGACGCTGTATATGGATCATGTTTATGTATTCTTTATGTTCTATGCTTGTGGATCCTCATGGTTTTGTTCTGTGCTCTATTTGGTTTATATATATCCCCATTTCCATATCTCACATCATATTATCACACCATGACTCTTATATATACTTAAGAGGGCGTTCCTCATCATATGTGAGATATAAAACTATATGATCTATCTTCTTTAGTCCTAAGACTCTAATAACTACTCAAATAGCCTTAGAAAACCTAACTAGGCTATAAAAATCTCATACCAAACCCGATCCTCTCATAAACACAACATCTCCATGGAGACATAATCTCTGGATGATCACAAAATCACAAACATTCAATAGAACCCTCACTCTTTCTCATGGTGGATCAAAAACTCCCTATTTATTTACCTTGGTTGCTCTTGATTTCTATCCCTTTCACTAGAACACATATACTCATGCATGAATGCACAATCATGCATAAATTGGAACATGGATTTGTATTATAGTGTCCACCTACCTCAAAAAATGGAGTAACCCCCTCACCAAGATCAACTCATCCTCAACCAAGACTATACATGCCTTATCTAATCTTGTACCAATGATTGAGACCCAATCTCAAGGCACAATTATCAAATAATTAATTATAGAAACTTATAATTAATTATTCACCTTAATATAATTAGGAGTAATCTTATAAATACTCACTAGGAAACACAAAACCACCTAAACCACACAAAACATGGTGCGTTCATCATATGAGGATAACCTCTAGCCAATATAATGAAAATCTAGATCATCTGAATTGATTTGAAGATGATATAGTGAAATCATCACAAAAATCCTAGTTAAAATCATCCCAAATCATAGGAAAATAAAGTATAATAGTAATGGAGGAAGTATGAGGGAAGAACTCACTAACGCACTATAAAAAACTCCCAAGAACCACCCCTCATCAGGGGGGATCAAAGAGAGGAAGTGATTGGATGAATCCCAAGAACCACCCAAGATTTTCTATTAATGAGAACGCCCCCACCATTTTTAAAGTATCTAGTTTTCTATCTAAATTATACTCAAATTCCTTCTCCCCTAACCTATATACCCATCCTATGGATTTCAAATAGTATGAATATAAATAAATAATGGTTGAATACCAATCGGTTGACAAAAGAGTATGAAGAAGGTGTGAAAGAGTTTATCAAGTTTGAAAAATATCATGCATGTGACCCTTCTCAAAACCTTTGTCTGTGTTTACGCTGTTGTTATTCAAAAAAAATTAGTCCAGAGGAGTTATAAGAACACTTGATCTGTCACGGAATAGATCAGAGTTATACATGTTGGAATAAACACGGGGAAACAACGAATGTAGGTAGTGGTTGAGATGACACTGCGTTTTATGGATCATCTGATATGATTACAAACATGAACAATGAAGATGACCGTATGGAGGATATGATTATAGATGTGAATGATGATGAAGATTGTATTGAGGAAATGACAAGGACCATCAAAGATAAACTTTCTGATTCCCCAAAATTGTTTGAGAAGTTAAAAAGTTGTGCAAAGAGGCCATTATATGCTGGTTGCACTAAATATACAGCATTGTCAGCTGTACTGAAGCTGTATAATTTGAAAGCAGACAATGGGTGGAGTGACGCCAGTTTTACAAAACTACTTGCTCTCATAAATGATGTGCTCCTAGAAGACAATGACCTCCCGAGTCGAACATACGATGCCAAACGAATGCTACGCTCGATGGGTATGATCTCTAAAAGAATACACACCTGCCTGAATGACTGTATACTGTTTCTTAAGGACCACAAATCACATAATAATGCCCAAAGTGTGGTTCTTCTCGATACAATAAAGATGAATCCAGTCCTACTAAAGTTGTATGGTACTTTCCAATCAACATGACATGCAGATACAAGAATTAAAGATGGGATACTACGTCACTCAGAAGACTCTCCTTAGCGGAAGAGAGTTGATCATGAGTATCCTGAATTTGTAAATGAGTCGAGAAACCTTCATCTTGCGTTATCTACAGATGGAGTGAATCCTTTGGGTTTTCAAAGAAACAGTCACAGTACATGGCCAGTTATGTTGATAAATTATAACCTACCACCATGGTTATGCATGAAATGAAAATAAATCATGTTATCTATTCTTATATCAGGACCAAAACAACCGGGTAATGATATTGATGTTTATTTAGCTCCATTGATCAAATATTTGAAATTATTGTGGGATTCAGGTGTTACATTGTATGATGCTTACAGAAAGGAATATTTCACTTTGAGATCCATGTTGTACGGTACGATAAATGACTTCCCTGCTTATGGAAATTTTTCAGGATATAGCATTAAATGAACTCAAGCTTGTCCCATTTTCGAACAAGGTACACAATCAATTAGGTTGAAACATTCATCAAAAACCGTGTTTTTAGGACATCGCAGATTTCTACTACGATGACATAAGTACTGTTCTTGGACAACATCATTTGGTGGAAGTTCAGAAGAACTTACAACACCGTCTCCACTAACAGGCGATCAATTGTTTGAGAAAGTTAAAAATGTGGACACTACTTTTGGTAAACCAACTTTGAAAAACCTTATGAAAATCGGTTGGAAAACGAGATCAGTTTTTTTGAATTACAATACTGGAATTGTCTGTATATCAGACATTTTCTTGATGTTATTCATGTAGAAAAAATGTATTTGATAGTGTCATAGACACGTTTCTAAATATATATGGCAAAACAAAAGATGGAATTAAGGCTAGGTTGGACATGGTTGAGATGGGAATATGAGAAGAGTTGGCACCAGTGAAGGGTGAAAAATGAAAATTTCTTCCTCCTACTGCTTACACTCTTTACAAGCAGGAGAGATATCAGTTTTTCAACTTCTTGAATGACATAAAGGTTTCAGAGGGGTATTCGTCAAATATCAGTATCCTCGTGTTAATGGGAGACTTGAAGTTAAATGGTTTGAAATCACATGACTGTCATGTTTTGATGCAAGATCTCATTCCAATTTCTTTACATTGCATTTTTTCCAAGAATGTCCGCCATACATTAACAAAACTATGTTTCTTTTTCAAAGCTATATGCAAAAAAGTTATAGACCCGACGAAATTGCTAACTATGGAAAGAGAAATTTCTGTCATATTATGTGAATTAGAAATGTTCTTCCCGCCTTCATTTTTTGATATGATGGTTCATTTGATGGTCCACTTGGTGAGAGAGATTCGACTATGTAGTCATGTACATTACAGATGGATGTACCCCATAGAATGGTATATGAAGATTTTGAAAGGGTATGTCCAAAATTGAAGTCGGCCAGAGGGTTGTATTGAAGAGTGATATATTGTTGAGGAAGCCGTTGAATTATGTACCAAATACTTGTTTGGTGTGGAAAGCATTGGCCTACTGAAATCTCGTCACACTGGGTAGCTTTAGGGTGAAGGAATTTCTAGAATACAGGTTGTCACAATCAATATTACAGATCGGGAGTAGGCACACCTTTATGTTTTGCATAACAGTTTTGACGTTGACCCATATGTTGAAATCCAAAAAGAAATTCTTAGGCATTTGAATCCATATAGGGATGAAAAATGGATATCAGATACACATAATCAACAGTTTATCGGATGGTTTTGAGATCATATTTTTAAGAAGTCAGATGAAAATCAAGAGTCAATTTCAGAATGACTTCGATGGCTAGCCAGAGGACCAAGTGTGTATGCATTATCTTATAATGCTTATGTAGTTAATGGTTATACATTTTATACTAATGAACATGATGAAGGCAGTACCATGCAGAATAGTGGGGTTACACTTGTGGCTGAAGCGATGCATGTTTTCGGTGCTAAGGACAGAAATCCAATTTATGTGAATATGTCATACTTTGGCATCATCAAACAAATATGGGAGTTGGATTATACGGAATTTCAAGTTCCGATATTTCAGTGCAAGTGGGTTGATAATAGGAGTAATGTTAAAATAGATGATTTGGGATTCGTGAAAGTTGATTTCAGTAAGGAAGGGGAGAAAGACGAGCCATTTATAATGACATCACAGGCAGTGCATGTATATTATGTTTCAGATCCCACAAACTGAAACTGGTCAATCGTTCTGTTATCGACCAAAATAGCTGAAGGGTCAGATGAAAATTCAATGGAAGATAACCCTTTCATTGGGACTTCACAATCATTTCACGGTGGTCCCAATGTAGAAGACATTTTTTATGTCAGAGGAGACCACAATGAAGGGATATGGATAGTTGATAGAGGGGTCAAATCCCTTCAGCCTTTAAAAAAATAGAGTTCAATAATTATGTTATTTTTTTATTGTAATATAGATTGTGTTACATTATGTTATTATCTATTCACTACTGATTTCATGTGATCTAAAGTAAATGTTAAACCAGTTCTGCAGATAATAACTTCTGCACCTACTGATACACCCAATCCCGAGGCACAACAGGTTTGTCAACCTATTGCAGCCGGTCCCACTGCTGAGGTACAATAGGTCCCTCAACCTGTTGCAGCTGGTTTCACTACTGAGGTACAACAGGTTTCTCATCCGGTTCTACTGGTCCCAGTGCCGATGCTAGTGCTTTGGAGAAACATAATGATGATGCAAAAACAGATTAAATGGTAGGTGATGAAACCCCAGCGACAAAAAATTATAGGTGCGCCGTAGTTTGACAGTTTTAGCCAAAATCCTTAAGGCAAAAGCAAAAGGCATCAAATATGAGGTGGGATGGAATAAACGAGTCCAGCATGTAAACCCCAACAAATCCATGTTTAGTAGCTACATTGGAATTGTCACTCGGCAACATGTGCCGATTGATGTAGAGTCGTGGCACCATGTTGTCAGCGGGATGAAAACATTAATGTGGGAAGAGATTACGGTAACATTACAATATCATTTATTTAATTTATTAAAAAATATATATATATAGAAATATTGACTAACTCTTCATCATCTCTTGTAGAGTTCATTTATAGTAGATGTTTCACACAAAGAATATGTATTAAGACTGGCAGGAAGGGTTCATAGAGTCTTTCACACCATTTTAATGAAACATCATATGAAATATGATGAAGGGAAAATTAAGCCGCACCCACCTCCTCTTTATGCACACTTGATATCCCAAGGAGTGTGGGATGCGTTTTGCAACCATCGTGTTGAACAGACTTTTAAGGTAAATTGTGTTTGGTTACACGTTGTTTAACGTTGCTTGTACTTATCATGTTGATTGATAGTTTTTTATTAATGAAACAACAACTGAGTGTTGAAAATAAATAACGGGCATCAAAACCAGCGTACCCCTACCATAAAGCAAGGCTGGGGTACGCTTCAATTGAAAAACAATTGGTATGTATTTTAAAAGTACTTTAATACTTTTATGTGACATAAAACAACACTATAACCATATTTCTCTGTTTATATAAAGATTGATGAATCAAAATCCCAAGCCACTTTCATGCCACACCATGTTCTAGGGAAGGAGGCTCGAGTTAATAAAGAGGGGAAACTGGTAGATGAAAACACACAAAAAGTGTGGGAAACATGTGTAAGTATGAAATAATATAAACTTGATTTTCTTTAACTCACTATTAAATAACGATGATTACTTATTTTTCCATATTTTATATTTTAAATAGTCATAGGAATCAACAACACATGCACCAGATGCAGACATACTTTTAGTGGCCTTGAAACAGCCAGAACAGTATGGTCGTGTCAGAGGTGTGGGTTTTGGGGTGACACCCTGGGCATATTTTCAGAAAAAAAAGAGGTTGAACAAACTAAATAATTACAAGTAATGATAGATTGAGTAGCTACCCTTGAAGAAAAATTCCAAAGTCAGGGATAGATTCTAGCAACTTTGATGGAGGAGAGGTGAAGAGAACAAACAACTCAAGAACAACCTACGCGAGAAGATCCCGCCCCACCCCCCACCAGCTTTGAGGCAAGACATTCCCCTCAATGACCTAACTTAACTGAGTTAATAAATGTTCTAATATTCGTTTATTTGAAATGTGAATCACATAGACACTGATACCTTTCTTGTAATGATATTCTACAGGGTAAAAATGACTGTGATTTATATCTGTCAACTCCCACCCATCTCCTTGTAGCGAGGGATATGGTGTTTCAATATGCAGAATGACATGCTACACTCTAGACCAATTCCAACCGGTCATGTCAAAGTGTCGATTAACGTAGCTCATGAGCCGAGCGCCGAGCTACCCGTTCCAAATGACGATGACAACATTCATACGGTGGGAAAAGCTGTTGGAACATTCGTTGCATGGCCGTCGAATCTTATAAAAAAACATGTCGACCAGGAGGTATTCATTTACAATTCATTTTTCAAGCATAACCTTTAACATTAAATTATAAAATGGATGAACCGATGAATGTTATTATAGAAGGAAAAAATAGAGGATCTAAAATGAAAGAGAGGCTCAAAAGGATCAACCAACCGAGAAAAACGATATACTTAGAGCGCGTTCACCCCGCCCGTTCTATATCCACATTTAATATCATTGCAAGCTCATGTGGATATGAAAATGGTAAGCGGAAAGAGTCACACAATTGTTTGTGAAAAAGATATGTACGGAGAGGAAACATTAGATTTCATTAGTGCTAACATTGTTGCTTAAATCATCACATAAGACTGGCTAGGCACCTCAGTTATAAATGTATACCTCAAGTATGTTTTCATGATTTGATTTTACAGAAGCTGATATATAATGATAATTATGGCTAAATACATTTCATAATTTTTACAGGCGTATATATGAAAAAAAATTGAAGGGATTTTCCCATGAATACAAATTTGGACTCGTTAGTCCTCACGCCATTTCTACACAACGAGAAGAAATAGATTCTCATTTTCAGGCTGAATTAATGCCAAATCTGCTCAGAACATTTTAAAGCAGAATTACGACTGACAGACTCTTTTTAACACCAACGTTGTAGGGGTAAAACTCTACATTTTAATCATATAAATTATATTTTCATTTCTATCAGTACATATTCCTTTTTGTGCTTTTATGGAACATTGGATGCTCATTGCATTCAATTTGGATATTCCAAAGATTTATTTTCTGGATTCACTGCATGGATATCCAACAAACTGACCACACATGATGGAGATTTTCAATTCGTAATACACTAGATCCAACATTTTAGAACTAAATATCTAGTTATATAATCTATATTATCTTTTAATGATGATTCTGTTATGATAGGGTGGTGTATGAATATCGTCTAAAGGCTGGAATGAATCCAGGGCATAAGGATGATAATGCGCACATGATATAAAAATGGGGAAGTATCTGGGTATATATAATTATATTTCACTATCCAAATACATATAAAAAAAATTACTTATTTTTCTTGATGTTTCTGTAGTATCCGAAACAAACAAACAACAAGGACTGCGGTTATTATTTTTGTAAATTTATTAAAGAGATCATATTTCATGAACAAACTAGCATCCCTGAAGAGGTATTATTTAAAATAATTACTAATTAATTTAAAATAATTATTATTCCTTTGTGTATTTATATTTTTTTAGTACTTCTATAATTGTTGCAAAAACTCCTATTCAGAAGATGATATAAATGTGTTCATAAATGAATGGACAATATACCTGATGGAAGAATGTAAACAAATAGGACAATGAAGGTGAATTACTAATACTTATGTTATATTTATATCTTCATTGATATCTCCCTTGTTTACACTTATTGAGAATCAATGATCACCCTTTCTTATGTTTCATATCCTTAGATTAGTGAATTCCTACTACTCAGTTTGAAATTGACATTAACTTTAGAAAACAACACAAGTGACATATGGAAAACCAAGAAAACACATTCGGATTTTTTTGATAATTTATGACAATGATCCATGAGTCATTTTTGATGTTTATGAATCGACCTCACCTCAATCTGATGCATGGTGTGACTAGTATGGCTAAAAGTATATGATATCAGTTTGAAATTGACATAAACTTTAGAAAACAACACTTCTGACATACAAAATATTGAGAAAACGTGTTCGGATTGTTTGGATACTTTAGTACAACGATCCATGATTCATTTGGGACGTGTAAGAATTGACCTCACCTCACTCCGATGCACGGTGTGACCGGTATGGCTAAAATTGTCTGATATCAATTTCAAATTGATATATACTTTAGAAAACAACACAAGTGACATACAAAAAACTAATAAAACATGTTCGGATTGTTTTTATACATTAGGAAAAACTATCCATGAGTCATTTGTGATGTGTACGAATTGACCGTACCTCAATCCGACGCACGGTGTGACCGGTATGGATAAAAGTGTCTGATATCAGTTTCAAATTGACATAAACTTTAGAAATTAACACAAGTGACATAAGGAAAACTAAGAAAACACGTTCAGATTTCTTTGATAATTTAAAAAATGATCCATGAGTCATTTGTGACCTGTACGAATCAACCGCACCTCAATCCGATGCACGGTGTGACCGGCATGTCTAAAAGTGTCTGATACCAGTTTGAAATTGGCATTAACTTTAGAAAACAACACAAATGACATACTAAATACCATGAAAAGGTGTTCTGATTGTTTTTATACTTTGTAAAAATGATCCATGAGTCATTTGTGATGTGTAAAAATCGACTTCACCTCAATCTAACGCACGGTGTGACTGGTATGGCTAAAAGTGTTTGATATCAGTTTGAAATTGACATAAACTTTAGAAAAAAACACTAATGACATACAGAATACTAAGAAAATGTATTATGATTGTTTTGATACATTAAGACAACGATCGATGAGTCATTTGTGATGTGTACACATTGACCGAACCTCAATCTGATGCACGGTGTGACCGGTATGGCTAAAAGTGTCTGATATCAGTTTCAAATTGACATAAACATTAGAAAACAACACAAATGACATATGACAAACCAAGGAAAAGCATTATCATTGTTTTGATACTTTAGTACAACAATCTATGAGTAATTTGGGACATGTACGAATTGACTGCACCTCAATCTGATGCACGGTTTGACCGGTATAGCTAAAAGTGTCTGATATCAGTTTCAAATTGACATAAACTTTAGAAAACAACACAAGTGACATATGTAAAACTAAGAAAACGCATTCGGATTGTTTTGATACTTTAGTAAAACGATCCATGAGTCATTTTTGACGTGTACGAATCAACCAAACCTCAATCCGACGCATGGTGTGACCGGTATGGCTAAAAGTGTCTGATATCAGTTTGAAATTGATATAAACTTTAGAAAACAACACAAGTGACATGCGGAAAACTGAGCAAACACATTCGGATTGTTTTGATACTTTATTACAACGATCCATGAGTCATTTTTGACGTGTAAAAATTGACCGAACCTCAATCCGACGCATGGTGTTACCGGCATGACTAAAAGTGTCTGATATCAGTTTGAAATTGATATTAACTTTAGAAAACAACACAAATGACATATGAAATACCAAGAAAACATGTTCGTATTGTTTTGATACTTTAGGACAATTATCTATGAGTCATTTTTGACGTGTATGAATTAACCACACCTCAATCCAATGCACGGTGTGACTGATATGGATAAAAGTATCTAATATTAGTTTGAAATTGACATAAACTTTAGAAAACAACACTACTGACATAAAAAATACTGAGAAAATGCGTTCGGATTGTTTTGATACTTTAGGAAAACAATAAGTGAGTTATTTGTGACGTTTAAGAATCGACCGCACCTCAATCCAACGCATGGTGTGACCGGTATGGCTAAAAGTGTGGAATATCAGTTTCAAATTGACATAAAATTTAGAAAACAACACAAGTGACATGAAAAACTAAGAAAACACGTTCGGATTGTTTTGATACTTTATGAAAACGATCCATGAGTCATTTGTGACATGTTATAATCAACCGCAGCTCAATTCAATGCACGTTGTGACCGGTATGGATAAAAGTGTCTGATATCAGTTTCAAATTGACATAAACTTTAGAACACAACACAAGTGACATATAGTAAACTGAGAAAACGTGTTCAAATTGTTTTGATACTTTAAGACAATAATACATGAGTCATTTTTGACGTGTAAGAATCGACCCCACCTCAATCCGATGCACGGTGTGACCGGTATTTCTAAAAGTGTCTGATATCTATTTGAAATTGAAATAAACTTTAGAAAACAATACAAGTGACAAACGAAAAACCAAGGAAATGCATTCGGATTGTTTTGATACTTAAGTAAAACTATCCATGAGTCATTTGTGATGTGTACGAAGTGACTGAATGTCAATCCGACGCACGTTGTGACCAGCATTCCTAAAAGTGTCTGATATCAGTTTGAAATTGACATTAACATTAGAAAACAACACAAATGACATACATAATACCGAGAAAATGCGTTCGTATTGTTTTGATACTTTAGGACAATGATCCATGAGTCATTTTTTACATTTAAAAATCATTCGCACCTCAATCCGATGCACGATGTGATAGGTATGGCTAAAAGTGTCTGATATCAGTTTGAAATTGACATAAACTTTAGAAAACAACACTACTGACATAAGTAATACTAAGAAAATGAATTCAGATCGATTTGATACTTTAGTACAACAATCCATGAGTCATTTTTGATGTGTAAGAATTGACCGCACCTCAATCTGATGCACGGTGTGACTGGTATGGCTAAACATTTCTGATATCTGTTTCAAATTGACATAAACTTTAGAAAACAACACAAGTGACCTATGGAAAACAAATAAAACACCTTCGTATTGTTTTGATACTTTAGTAAAACTATCCATGAGATATTTTTGATGTGTACGAATCGACTGCACCTCAATCCGACGTACGGTGTGACCGGTATGGCTAAAAGTGTCTGATATCTGTTTCAAATTGACATAAACTTTAGAAAACAACATAAGTGACATACGGAAAACTGATAAAACACATTCATATTGTTTTGATACTTTATTACAACGATCCATGAGTCATTTGTGACATGTACGAATTGACTGCACCTTATTCCAACGCACGGTGTGACCGGCATGGATAAAAGTGTCTGATATCACTTTGAAATAGACATTAACTTTAGAAAACAACACAAATGACATATGGAATACTGAGAAAACATGTTCGGATTGTTTTTATACTTTAGTAAAATGATCCATGAGTCATTTGTGATGTGTACGAATCGACCGCACCTCAATCCGACGCACAGTGTGACCAGTATGGCTAAAAGTGTCTGATATCAATTTGAAATTGAAAAACTTTAGAAAACAACACTACTGACATACAGAATACTGAGAAAACGCGTTATGATTGTTTTGATACTTTAGGAAAAAGATCCATGAGTCATTTTTGATGTGTATGCATCGAATGCACCTTAATCTGATGCACGGTGTGACCGGTATGGCTAAAATTGTCTGATATCAGTTTCAAATTGACATAAGCTTTAGAAAACAACACAAGTGAAATACAGAAAACCAAGAAAACACATTCGGATTGTTTTGATACTTTAGGAAAATGATCCATTATTCATTTTTGATGTGTACGAATAGACTGAACCTCAATCTGATTCATGGTGTGACCGGGAAATCTTTTCATTAGATAAAGAATCAGTATTTATTACATGAGATAAATCATCCTAAAACATATTAATTTTACATTATTCCCTTTCATTGTTATCAGAATGAAAACATTTGAGTTTAAAATTTCATATTTTAGTTTCATATTTCCATATTAATGTATTCTTTCATATTAATGTGTGAATTTTTTTCATTATTGTATTACTAACATAATATTTGTTTTCTTATATAGGTGAATTTTTTTCATTGAGTTCGGATTCTTTGTTCGGCAACAAATACCGTGGATGAAATATTTTGAGAGAGGATCACATATATCAAAGGATGAAACATGAATGTTTATAACTATTGTTGAATAATTGTAATTGTAACCATGTAAAATAATGTTTGAAATGTATATAGCAGTGTGTTTTTTTGTATTCATGATGTTAAGTAAATGTATATACCATTGTCTGTCAAAATATTGTGTGTGGGTGCTATTTTTTACAGGTTTGCATGTGCTATTTTGTGCAGGTATTCTGGTTTGTGCTGGTGTGCAGGTGTGCAGGATCTATTTTCCAGGTGCTGGGGAAGGTGCCTTTATCAACGCTTTTTTGAGTGCTGATAAAGGACCCCGTTTATCAGTGCTCCTAAAAGCGCTTATATAGGCTACCTTTATCAGCGCTAAAAAAAGTGTTGATAAAGGGGGTCCTTTATCAGTGCTTTTTTAGCGCTGATAAAGGTTCCCTTTATCAGCGCTTTTTGGAGCGCTCATAAAGGGTACCCCCCTAATCTATGCCAGCATTAACAGTGCTTTTCTAGTGCTATTAATGTCGGTTTTTTTCATTGATAAAAGGCCAAGTTGTATTAGTGGATATACTAAATGGATGCATGGTCAGGGAATATAATGAATTTGGACCATAAAAGTTCTGACCTGAATTTATCCAAGGAAAACACAATGGTATGGAATTATTTTTTAGTTATAGTGTAGTCTTCTTTGGTAGGGTACAAAGTATGTTAGGAATAGGAAATGACATGGGGAGCTCGATAGACCCTTTGTGATATGACTGCCTCAACTACATAGTTAGAGGCATCACACATGAGCTTAAATGGTAAATCCCACCAAGGTGGTTGGGTTACTGGGGTTAATTTGAGACTCCTTTTCAATTTATTAAAATATTCCATTAAATCTTTGTCAAAAATATTATCTTTTTTCTTTTTAAAGTAACCGATAGAGGGGAAGTTCAAAATTACTAAAGTCATAGATGAAACAACAGTAAAATATAAAATGTCTATGGAATGACTACACATCCCACACATTTTTGGGGAATGGTAGGGAAGAAATGAAATCCACATTTGATTTATCTAGTTGGATACCATCCCCAAAAATGATGTGTCCCAATACTATACAATTTCAAACCATGAAATTGAATTTCTCATAATCTAATATGATATTATTTTCAATAAAATTACTTAGAAATGAACCAAGACTACTAAATAATTCATAAAAAGAGGATCCATAAACAATGAAATCATCCATGAAAACTTCCATGCAATTCTCTAGGTAATCTAAAAAAATACTAACCATTCATCACTAGAAAGTACCTAGATCGTTTTAAAGACCAAATGGAATACACCTATAGGAAAATGTGATAAAGGGGAAAGTGAAGGTTCTCTTTTACAGATCCCCTAGGGAAATATGGATTTGAAAATATCCATAATATTCATCGAGGAAATAGTAGTGGGACTTCCCTGATAGCCTCTCAAGCATATGGTCAGTGAATGAAAATGGTAAATGGTCCTTCCTTGTGTGTAGGTTTATTCGGTGATAGTATATGTAGACACGCCCACTATTCTACACATGAGTTGGAACCAATTCATTATATTCATTTTCAATTGCTGTAAGACCAGTTTTTTTGAACTAAATAGACTAGATTAACACATTAGATATCAAATATGGGGTAAATGAATCTTGCAACCAATAATTTTGTTACCTCACTTTTAAAAACATCTATGAGGTTTGGGTTCAATCGACATTGTGCCTGCCTCACTGGTTTAGCCTAATCATTTAACAATATATGATGTATTAAAATTGATGACATAATACTATGAATGTTAGAAAGTTTCTATCCCAATGTTTTTTTATAAACCCTAAAAAGTTCAAGTAGTCTCAATTCATGATCTAGAGGGAGTGAACTAGAAATTATGATAGGAATCTTATTTCCATTGTCAATATAGGAATATTTTAAATCCTGAGGTAGTTTTTTCAGTTACAATTTAGGTGGATTTGGGATTTATGGGAGTGAATGTGATAGTCGGAGGTCAATGATCTCATCTAACTACTCAATGGTTTCATCCTCAAATGAAGAATGAGATTTTATAATCTTAGCAGTATCATCGATGTTTATGTAATTCTGAATGTTCAAGAAATCATCAATTAACAAACATGCATGACATTTTTCTAGATCAGTACAACATTCAATGCATGATTCATAACATAACATTCCTATCAAGGATGAAAACTCTGAAAGGAGATCAGTAGAGAGAAAATAAGTTCATGTAGAGGAATGGAGTATAACAATTAAATTAACAGATAGAGAGGAATGTTCTTCTGAAGGGTGCTTCATGGAATCATGGATGTTGAAGTGGACAATGTAACCACCAAACTCCATATATAATATACCATTTTGGACATTAATTATGGTTTTTTTAGTTTTCAAGAAGGGTCTCCCCAATATAATTGGGCCTTTTCTATTCATCATATCATCTTATATTTTAAGCACATAAAATTATGTAGGAAAAATTATGTTTTTACCCTCACAAGAACATATTCTAAGAAACCCGCAGGGTGTGTTGTACTCTTGTTTTCAATTTGCACAACAATTCCAGTGGTCTTCAGTTGACCAAAATAAAATAATGAGTAAATGGAGTGAGGAATCACATTGATAGAAGCACCTAAATCAAGAATAGTATTGGAAAAGAAATACTCCCCTATGGTGAACAAAATCAATAATGTTATAGGATCACTTCATTTGGTTGGAATTTATGGATCTATCAACGTCGAGACTTTCTTCCCCAAGGTCACATTTTTATCACCTCAGAGTATCCTTTAGTGTGTACATATCTCCTTGAAAAACATTGTGTATCATGTAATTTTCTTTACAACATCGATCAAGGGGATCTTAACCAATTTTTTTGAAAGTTTCCAATATTTATTAATAAAGTTCATTTTATTTTTGTTTTCAAGGTTTGGTGTCTCTTTGAGGCAATGGAATACAAATGGTTGTGATAGGCGTATCATTGAATGAAACATTATTTCCTTTGGATGGGATTCTCTCAGGATAAGTGTTTTCCATATTTGGTCCATTTTTTTGTGGTTGGGATGGTGATTTCATTAGGAGGGTAAGACTATAATAGAGGGTTAATTTTAATTTTAAGTTTATTTCTACTCATAAGGGTAATGGCATTAACAATTACCTTATCACTAGGGTTGACTAGTAGTTGAAAGGGTAGTTTACTTGAACCATGAAATTGAATTTCCCCCACCAAGTTAGTAATTTGGCATAATTGGGTTTCTTTGGTCTTGTATGGATTCTTGAGTGGTTTTTTGAAATTGGAGGTTATTAGAACCCATTTTTTTCATCATGCCCTTTAGGCTAGGCTTGGGTATTAGAGTGGGTGGTTAGAAAAACCTTTGTGGTGGTAGTGTATTTCGGGGTGGTGGCGGTGGATGACTACTCTTCCCTGGTTAGTTCCATCATTGACGAGGTTGGTTTGAATACCCATTTTCCTATAGGCATGTTTTTATTTATATACAAGGTTCTATGGATAGTATGGTTTTTACCTAATGGGTCGATTATAGGTGCGGCCTGGAAATATTGCCTCACAACTCTCAGATGTTACTCTCAGTTGAGGTCATTGGTCAGAATAGTGGGTGTCGGTAGAATGGATACCATAATGGATGGGAGGAGGAGATTGGGATTTCCCTTAGTAAAGGGAAAGTTTTTGAAGAATGTTACTTACCTCTTTGAATTTTTTATCCCCCTATTCTCAAATTCAGTACTTTTCACCTCATAGACACCTCAGATGGTTACAATAGACCTCAAACCAAATAGTTTAGTGTTTTGGGACATGTTCTCAATGAGGATCCTTAGAGAAATTGGGGGGTTTAAAATATTTCACCACTAGATGTAGAATCAATCATGTTTTGATCAATAGGAATTAAACCTTCAAAAAATACCAAATTAAAAGTTGATCACTTATTTGGTGGTGTGGGAAACCTGAACAAAGCATTTTAAATCTTTCCTGGTATTCATGAAGTGTTTCCCCTTGATATTTTCATATCCTATAAATTTCTTAACTTATTATTATAGTTCGAGAGACTGGGAAGTATTTTTCAAGAAAGAGGCATTTCATGTCTGCCAAACCTCTAGTTGTTGAATTAACCAAATACAACCAATCTTTTGTAGTGTCTTTTGATAAAAAAAGGGAATTCCCAAAGTTTTACTTGTTCTTCATCCACATTAGAAGATTTTATTGTCGAAAAAACAATGTGAAATTCTTTTAAGTGTTTATTTGGATCTTCTCCAATGATCCCACAGAATCTTGGTAATAAGTGAATTAAATTGGATTTCAGTTCAAAATTAGGTGCCTCCCCTTATATTTGAATGTATATAAAATGTTTTTCATAGATAATGTGAAGTTAGTTATTTTAATATATAGTTATTTTCATCCATATTATACAAGTTTATTATAGTTTTAATGTGGGTTCCATAAGAAGAAGAAGAAGGATCGAGAGTAGTTTCAATGTTTTATATATCCTCCTTCAAAGGGTTCTCCTGTGTGTCTCACTGTAGCTGACATAGGATCCTCTCTGGTTCAGGTTTGAAAGGTGGTAAATATCCCAGAGTAGAATGTATAATTCATATAACCAACACAATAAATAAATAAGAAAATAAAAATATAGTTAAAGGTTGAAGATAAAACAAATAAATATTCACAAAATTTTCCAAAAACATATCCAAAATAACCACTAAAAAACAAAGAGATCCCTGGAAATGGAGCCAAAATTTTAAATTTTTATCACAAAACATCAAATTAATTATTTTTTAAAGTTGATTTATAGTCTAGGGAAGACCCTAGGTCATGTCTTCAGGATCTTTGATAGGTTTAGAGTATACATTTTAAAAAAATAATAGAAAGAGGGGGTGGTTTTGAAAATAGTTTTAAAAAGAAATTACTAAATTTAAAGAGTATAATAGTTGACAAACAAGTAGATTTTGAAAAATATATTATATGTATGTGATCATTTCAAAGTTATCACACCACTTTAAAAGTTACTTGTTCTTAATTGATTATTAGGATTTAGTGTAATACTTTGGTTGATAATTGACCAAGATATTGGGTACCCACAACCCTCTTAAAGCAATATAAATAACATTATAACTTGACATAAAAATCATGTAGTCAAGTTCTAGCCCCTTATTATGCCTTAATGTTTGTAAAGGAACACTGAAATCTCAACTATTTTGGAAGGAAGAGGATTATTATATTGTCCAAATGGAACAACACAAGTCGCAGACTAAAAATTTCCCACCGATCAGTTATGAAATAAGAAGTGTTTCAATTAATTGCATAAAAATAAGTTAAGACACATATAAAATAAAAATTAACAACCAAAATATACACCAAAAAAATATAAAATTATTCAATGAAACTCTCTCTTCAAGTGTGTATCTCCCTAATAATGATCACCCACCATTTAGCCCAACATCAGGAGGAGAAAGCTCGGGTGGATCTCCTTCTATATTCTGGACCCTCTATGAGGATAGGGGCCTACAAAACTTATAGTTTGATGAGGGGAATCCTATGGAACTCCAAAATGAAAGCACTTCACTCCTTTTCTAAACATGAAAATGTGGTGCCCATGGTGCCCTTTCATACCCACAATGGAAAGTGGTTTTGAAAACCTAGTTTTGGTTATACCAACTGTATCATGGTTTTGGAAATGTATATGGCCATATCATGACATAGAAAAAATCGTAAAGTTGTATTTAGTCCTATTGAATGTCTCCATATCAAATGTGGTGGCCATTGGACCACTTTATTAGGATATATTGTCAATATACCGAACCTACCATTTGAATTCTAGAAGATTAGGTACCCTGGATAGACCAGTTTAGATGGAAAATCAGATAGAACAATTGGGCTACGGTTTCTTGAGATTTTTTTTAGAAAATAAATTTTTGGAGCCATCAAAACAAGTTTAGCCCATTTGGAGGTACATATTTTGAGAAATGTTAAAAATAGTGGAAAAGTATCCTTGAGATTCAATGCAGTTTGGCCTATTTTCCTTCTAGATCATCTCCAGCCCTCCAAATCACTTGGTCCTACAATAAAATCACCAAAAAAGTACAATTTCCATTTTTGAATGTGATAAAAAATAAATTATTGAATCAAATTGGAAGTTAAAATTAATATTAAAATTTTAATTTCAAATACAAAACCAATTTAAAAAAGTTGTGTAAGAGTGAAATAAAGTAATGAATCGCAGCTCGATCAGCGCATGAAGAACATACCGCATGTCTACCAGATCATGAATGACTCAAAATAAACTGATACTAAATAGACCTAAGGCATTAAAAATAATAAGGCTAGAACCAAAATCAAAAGTATAAGACTTAAATTAAAGACAAGATAGTTGACCCTCAAGTGCTTCACATGAGTCATACAAGGACACACGACAGTGCCATGGAACATAGCCTAGATCTCATTACATTCCTTCAGTATGCTAGTTGGGACACAAATTCCTATGGAAATGTCAAAGAAATTCAAATTGTCCCTTTGGTCACACCAACATGGCCTCAAAAAACCTCTTGGGTCTATCACCCGAGTCTTGTGACGTCCTTCAGATACATCGGTTGACTCATAAAATGGTGTTCACTCATATTAGTCAAGTCTAATTGTGGAATCTAGGAATGAAAAAAAATCTCCTAGGGAACCCTACGGGAAATCTTGTTGAGACCCATCAACAGACATGATGGTTGGATATCATGATAACATTTATGGATGTTAGCCAAGACATACGGAATCTTTTGAACCATGTCGCAATATCTCTTACGACACCCCCCATATGTGTCAACACAGGTCATGTGACGGCCTTTAGGACAAGCCAATTAGGTCATGCAGTGTCCCCCAAGAAAGTCAAATTGGGTCATGTGACACCCTCAATAAATGTAGGTCATCTCACAAAGGGATCCCCAGAGTGTAATCCCCAATCAATATGACATCGTTGGTGTGTAAGCCCCTATATTAAGGCAACTATGAAGACTTTGATTCTGGCCATATTTAGGATACTTAGGCGGAATCTTGAAGGCTTAATATCCAAATAGATCATATAGGGTTACCACATTATCCAATCCATTGTCCCTATAAATGAAACTGATTACTTTACAACCCTTTTTTCTTACAATGAGCATGGATCACATGGGATTAAGGAGTTGCATTGATCGTGTCATCTGCATTATTCAACCTAGGGTTACAAGGGTATCCTTAGTGCTTAATCCCAAATTAATGACATCATACAGTACGTCCCTGATCAATAGGGAATCCATATTGGTACAAACCCCTATAATCCCTAAAACCTCTAGGATAATCATATTGTTCCCGAGTGTGATCAT
This sequence comes from Viscum album, assembly GCA_963277665.1. Taxonomy (NCBI): domain Eukaryota; kingdom Viridiplantae; phylum Streptophyta; class Magnoliopsida; order Santalales; family Viscaceae; genus Viscum; species Viscum album. The sequence goes on from OY728125.1 coordinate 21,379,090, forward strand.
CCACCTTATCCTATCACCAGGTTTAGGGATAAATGAACTATGAGAACTAGGATTCTTATTATACTCAAGATATGTAGGAAGAATTCTCAAGGCCTGATATATATACCAAACAGCCCAAGGATTGTCCCAATATGTAATTTTTGTTTCTACATTCCATGAGGATGATCGTTTATTCCCCCTTGTTACCCACAATGAGCATAGCTCACATGGTCTTAGGGAGATACAATGAACACCTCATTAAGCATCATGAATTTACACTAATCAGGGAGATGCCAATATGTAATCCCTAATGAGTGGTATGGTATGAACACCCCTCATCACAGGGCATATAACTTGGGCTCAGTCCAAAAGGCATGATGGAAATATGATAACTCTGATTCCTTCCATAACCAGGATACGTAGGATGTCTCCTTGAGACCTGAAATCAAAATTTTGGTGTCTCAGTACCCACACATATGTCATATATATAAGATGATAAAATAAATGGTATTAATGAACTACATGGTTTTTGATTCCTTCAATAACCAAGATACATTGGATTCCTCATAATGGATCAATCCCCGCCTTGGAATATTAACCGCCTCCTCACATGGCAGTGCATTGTGAACCATTTGGTCATACAGATCTATTAAATAAATTGGTTATTAACTGTTAATGAGATGTATGAAGAACCATTGATTCATACAGATGGATTCACTGGTGATACTAAACTCCCCTCAGTTCATGATTGAGACTCCCTGACTTTATTTAACTAGAGAATTAACCAATGAGTTCTTTTTTCAAGGTAACTGATCTTGTATTGGGATTAGGAAGAGATACATGAACATATCTTAAATATATAAGAGAGTACCATAGTTGGAAAAAATTACCCCCAGAAGGGTGTGATGAGCCTAAACTCCCATCCTTTCGACCAATGAATTTCCTCAATATTAATTGGGCCTAAAATCCAAGATGACTGCCACACTATGGAAAGCAATTCTATACCTCGTAACCGATGGGGAAACCATTGAGAGTTTATAGGAAAATTTATAATGTTATCCAAAAGAGGGAAACCCATTACATGACTCAAAAAACCAATGAAACCAAAATGGTGAACCCAACATGAATCTCTCTAATGAAAAAATATTGGTTATTATCAGTTAGGCGATTTCCCCCCCTATATGAAAACAAAATGGTAAATCTGACATGAATATCTATAATAACAGAACAATAGGTTTATAATGCATTAGGAAACTTTTTTTTTGAAATCTCTATAAAAAAAAAGTAGTAAGACTAGTATGATATTATAGATAATACTTTGTAACTAGGGATCTTCTAAAATAAGTTTGTCCTCATTTTGACAAGTCCAAACGAGCAGAATGTTTGAATTCGGGAATATCAAGATAATTTTGTTAGAAATGCATATATGATTGAGCACATTATGCCTGCAATATTTCCATATTGGTAACCCTGTTCCTTGTTGTCTAAATGACTATGGATATTGAAAAAATCTTGATTTGAGACAATGTCTTCATTATCTAGCATTCTATTTAAAAAATAATTTTTGACTGCAACCTTTATGGGGCCAATATGTTTTCAACTGCTCAAAAAATAAAATTATAGGAAGAAAATAAGATGGTACTAGAGTACTATAGACATGGTACATTCCCAACCCTAGAAGCTACTTTTGAATTTCTCCAAGCATGACAATCGGTGAGTCTGCATCACCGAAGATAGGATGATGCTAAGATAATAGCCCTTGTTGTTATGACCAATTGCTTTGGGAATTATCCCCTGGAGAATGAAAACTTCCACCTTACATATCTAATGAAGGTGGACCAGAAGTCCAAATATTCCTCACTTTCTATTCAGGTGCCATCAAGTAGGGAACATTTCAATCTTTGTCACCAACACCATCCCGCTGGTACCCATCAATCACCTTCTGAGGGTACCATCTGACACATATCCACTTATGATTCCCATGAATGAGATACAAGGAAGACTCATCAGATGATGAAGGCATTGGATATCAAAGAGAAGGCTCATATTCCTACTCCTGTTGACGATGTCTATCAGCATAATCAAGTAGGGACCAATAACCAGGCTCATATTCCTTCTTGTTTGAAACTGGTCTGTGGGAATATTCCTGCAGTAGGTATGGTAGAGGCTCATAATTCTACCCCCATACATGATGTCCATCAACATATTCTGGTGGAATAAGGATGACAAAAGTGGGCACATATCCCACACTTCAATTGAATCCATCTACCAATTTATCCAAGAGATAGCGAATGTGTAGTCTCATATCCCTGCACACACTTTACTAAAATTCCAATATATTTTAGCAATAGTTGAATAGTTCCACCATAATTCTAGTACTATTTTAGATGAAGGGACAATAGCACAATAATATCCCAACAGTTATGATATCTCAACACAATGATCATCATGAATAAGTGGTTCTGTCAGAGCAAGTGCACACTCTTGCTTCCACCTGAGAGGATTATCAGCATATTTCAATGAAGGGAAAGGCATTACACTAGGCTCATATTCCCATTTCAACCGGGGATCTCCATGTGAGTGTGAAACATGCCTTTGGATAGGTACACATGACTATTTAAGAATTCTAGCGGCATAATTAAAATACCCAAGATCAAGTATATATCTCTATTCGGGTCGGGTCTAACCAAGTGAAGATGGAAGAAGTCTCGAGACATGCTCACATTCCTACCAATGAATCCTCCTAGTGTATTCCAGTAGATCATGAATGTAAGATGCATATTCCTACTTCCTCCAATGAATGACTATTCCTACATAATTCCAAGACAACATGGGGAGATACAATATTCCTTCCCCCATTGTAGAGGTCTATTGGCATATCCCGATGGGGAATGTATATTCAGAACATGCAAACATTTCTGATCCAACTAGATCTCATTAAGTGAGAGAATCACATGCCATGGGGAAAGCTCATATTCCTATTAAGAAAGACCAGAGACATATTTTAAAGGCTTGGGATTGGGATTATATACCTACCCTGATCAAGGCTTTCCAAGTGAGAATGGAACTTTCCTCACAATAGACTCGCATTCGTATAAATAATGAGACATCTCATCATTATATTCTGATATATATTTAGTAGTAGGTTCATACTTCCAAAACACCATGTGGTTATATATAAATTTTAGAAACCATTACATAACAGGCTCATATACCTACACAATTACAAAAGGCAGGTCCCCATATTTCGACCATGATATAACACATGGCCCATACTCTTAATCCTATCAATTCTAGTGTCCTTGAGGTTGTTAAAGTCACATTCTCAACACCAAAAGGGTTTGTTGACTCTTCTGTCAATGAAGAAGTAGAAGATATCTATTACCACAATATTCCCCCTCATGGTAGTGTGGAGATGGATTTCAGGGAACTTACTCCTAAAATCCACCATGACCAACATCCCCATGAAAATATATCCCATGGGAAAGGAAATCCTCCATTTTTACAAACACCTACATATGGAGAGGTGTTATAAACTAAAACACCTTCATATAGAGAGGTTCTCGAATCATCCGGGTAAATTGTATAAGGTTCCCCATTAACTTCTGATAGCAGCCCACTCCCGTTAGTAGATGACCATAAGATCCATCTTCAATGGTCTGAGTAGATGGAGGCATTTAATTAAAATAAAGAGGACAATGACATTGACACATGGAGAGATTTAGCTGAAAAAAACCACTCTATCATGTTCTGGCCCCTCATTACTACTAATAATGAGATCCCAACAGATCTAGAAAATGAGTTCATGTCTTATATATGTCATAATATGTCTTCTACTCATCAGCGTCTCAAGGATCAACATCTCCCTTATCTAGGATATGTGTTTCACCATTATAAAATCAATATACTCTAAATTCATCTTGACCTGTCTGTTATATCCAGGGCTCGGGATCCAAAATTGGAAAACCACAAGGAAAATATGCAACATTCTTACCACCATTTAATTACAAATCTTTAGTAGATGATCTCTGAATCCACATTATTCATCCATATTCGATGATAGGGATAGTATGGAGAGTTACACTTTACCACTCCCATGGAACAAAAAAGCTCCTCAGATGCGGTGTCCCACAATGTTATAGCCTCAGGAAAACTTAGGGGACCAGGTAACTCTCAAGCCAGTTTTTCACTACAATGGAATGCCTCCACTCTAATGGTGCCCAAACACCACAGACCGGGAGAGAGGATAACCAATAATATTTCAAACTGGGAACCTCAAGATAGCATGAGGGCATTCAAAAAATAGAGAACGAAGTTTCCATCACCCAAATAACTTTCCGTAAGGAATGGTTCTCACTATGGGTTGCCATTGCACCCATATTATACGTGAGAACAGCTGTTCTATATCACACAAACCATAGTAAAAGCTTCTATGGTATCCATCCAAGAGAAGACTTGACCCCTAGACTAGGATTATATCTACCAGCTCATCCACCCCTCGAATCTTCAATTCCCAAGAGGTTTTGGGATATACCCTTGAAATCCATAGGTGGGCCCCATCTCACTAGGCTGAGGAAATTTATATCTCAATCATAATAACCAAGTTCATTGTCCCCTTAGAGAAACCTAAAAATATAGGCAGTGATTCTAGATCACCCCCACCCCACTGGGTTGGGGGCATTTATATCTTCATGTCCATCTTAGGAATCATCTAGTCTCTAACTGGAGTTATTGGATCCTCAATAATTGGACCAATACAAGAAAATTGTGGCCCCAAATGAGCCCCACCCCACATGGCTAGGGAAGTTTCATCATTAGTGTCACAACAAAAGGGAATCAGTCTTCTCCATGTTGGGAGGAATCAATCTGCAGTTGTCATTTCACCAGCCCCCCTCCACAAGATAAACCCTTGCTAGTTGGGGAATATTCAAAATCCATGAAAAGAAACTTCATTATATTCCTAGTTCATATATTAGAGATAGATTAATGTATTGAGAAAAAAACCAGACCCCACCAAGGCCGCAAAACAAAATGTCCCAACATGACCAAGGGTTTAAATAATGACCTAGAGAAGACAATGTCAAATCATCCAATTGCGTTGATAGTAATGGAACAAACTCCATTTCCTAATATTACTCTATAAACATTTTCACTATCAACATAGAGGATATTGAAAATGAAAAATGTGTATAAGTCTTTGATACAGAAAACATGTCTCACGAGGAGGTGACTTGGATGCCCCAAATAAGGCTGCACACACCAAGAACCAAATATGGATTCCAAAAGTGGAACCTCTATATATCGAGTTTCCAGCTCCATGATGGAATATTACCAAGGGGAAGGGTATAACCACATCCTAAATAACTCCCATAAGAAATTTTGTTCCTTCCCTAGAGGAATAGTTGTCACAATGTGAGAGAGAAATACAAGATCTATGATAACTCAATGAGAAGTTACTTAGAATAAATATTCCCACTGGGTATCATATTTAAGGAGAGACAAATTTTATCCCTCCCATGTTCTTTCATCTAGGAAGAGAGATATATGAGCATAAAATTGGTTCTGGATCTAGACTGATAATCTACAAAAATGAGGAAGTCGAAAATGACCATGACTTATCTCCATTGTGGAAACAGCCTCTCCAATGTTGGCAAAATATTTTAATCTTTGGATAAATCAAACATTGAATGGAGATAAAAGTAGGTCCACATCGTTAACCCCCATCAGCTCCCAATATATGGAATAAAACTCAAGTAGTGGTTCCCCCAGATCTTCTTAACATCATCATGTCTCTGGATATTCGAATGGAAGACATAGGACACACACCATTCCATCCTGATAGGAAGACATATCCCAACTAAGTGGATGGAAAATCTATCTTTCTCAACATTTTATGGTGAGGTTGACCCCAAACAACATCTCACACACCAAGGTGATCCTTTTTTGGTATAACACTGTACCAATAGGATCTGTGTCAGGATGGGAAGATCATCTTTATCAATTCCTTTATCAATTCAGTTCTACACTAAAAACAATGTGAGATTGAGAGGGTTTATAACTTCATAGCAAGGTGTAAGGTTTTAACCTACTCACTCATCTTCCCTCCCCCACAAGAGAAAATATTGGAACTCTATGATGAAAATATTAGGGATGAGTTGCAAACACCTCTAATTCTAATGAAATATATAGGTGGATTCTATGAGTTTTTTTTTGAAATGGACCAACATCTTGCAGAATACATCTAGAATACCTGATCCAAAACTTGAATCATTCCCACTGCATAGGGGAAAAGGCCATCCATGTTAGAATCTATAGTTTTCATGCTCAAGACAGTATCGGCGCCCACTAAAATACCTAGGCAGGCCCCAAATATCCCAATACCTCCTATCAAGCAGTGAAAACAATAGAATCACTCTCGGGCAGAAGCACATAGGAATTAGAGTTTTTTGGGATTTGATGAACATATGAATAAGGTGTATTCCTTCAGGAATGAACAATTCCTAAGTTTTTTCTTAGTAGCCATAGACAATAAACTACTCACACTTATGCATCCTAGGAATCTCGATGTGGTTGACCTGACCGATCATCCCGATTATTGCCCTTTCAATAGAAGGTTGGCTCATAATATCAAGAACTGCTTCTTCTTCAAAGATGTACTTCAAGTCATGATTGATTCCAAACAACTATTTTAAGATAAATTCCCATAGTAGGTGTCTTGTATAACTGTGATCCAAACAAGTGAATATTATGATTGGAAAAAAGTACCGGCTAGGCGTGAAAAAAAATTCAATGACTGGATGAAATGAAAAACAATTGATTGATCCCATTCTACTCTAAAAGATAGTTTCTTAAACTCTAAATAGTTTGACCACCCATGAAGGGGACACCAAATGTTCCCCCCAAATGTTTTCATGACCACCATAAGCATGAAGAGACAGATGAGGAAGAGTCATATTCTTCTCCAAATCGAGCCTTGACTCTCACTGATTTCTTCCCTCTGACATCTCAAAAACATTCACCGCCCCACCAAACAAAACCCTAATTAGACAAAGAACTCATAATTGGTTCTGTCAACTTGATAAACTTTCCAGTACCCTTCTCCGATGATGAGTTTACCCCAGATCATGAGCTTCCCACACAGAACTAGGTAATATGAGGTCGCAAGTGAAAGAACCGAGGATATGAAGGACATAACAGGTGTGGTTAGACCCAATATTTTGGTCATGTCTGGATGAAAAATACTTATGTAGCTGAGACACAAGGTAAAATTCTTCATTGAGCCCAACAAGGGAAGGGATGTGTCTTAGAACCCTCCAGTAGTCGTCCACACCTGATTGTCATTGTAACACCCCAAGGTTTAAAAAAAATAAATAGAAATGCATGAAACTATGTTTTAAGTAGATATCAATAACTATCCATTAAAAATAATTTTCCACTTCTATGTTTTGAATTTTGAAAACGGTCATCTACAATTGTGTTCAGTATGTCATTTGGAGTCTAATGAAACCAACTAGTTTTTTTGGTGAATAGTAACATACCCTTATGAATAGTAATATGACCATAATGAAGAGTAAATTGTGTAATTATTTTATTTTCTTAAGGACTTAAGTTAATGACATCTTGGTTAATTTTTCAATGTGATATAAAAGAAGTTATAGTTTTTAATTTATTAATTTTTGAATTAAGTATGATTTTATTTAAAAACTAAATTAATAATTTTTAGAAACTTATTTTCAAAAATATGGAGTTCGTTTTTTAATTCTACATGTCAAGAAATGCTAAGGGTAAATTTTTTGTATTTTTATTAAATTCTTGATTTTTTGATGAATAGTGAAATATGGTAAAATACAGTAAATTCAAATTATCAGTAAATTACACTATTTATGACATAATAAGTTATGTAAGGCCATTTGGTTAGAACTCACATGCCATTATTACTATTTGGGGTCACATGAATTAAGACTATTCATCATCTTAAGCAAAAATATTATAACAATGATTTAAATAATGTTAAATACCTCCTCTCCTCCGCTATAAATACCACCCTCATTTCCCTCTTCCTACCACACCTCTCAAGCCTTGATCATTACCTATGTTTTGGAAAATGCTCCTCCCAATGCTCTTCCCCTTGTCATAGAGTTTCTGGTCTCACCAAAAGGCCAAAACCAAAGGCCTTAAGAAGGATCTCAAGGAGAAGAGATCCAGAGGTAAACATCCTCTTTTGTTTTCATTATTTTCTATTATTTTATGTTATGATTTTTAATTTGATTTGTCTTATGTTGTAATATGTCATTCCATATCCCCCTTACATACCATACTATGTAATAGTGATTATATACCCCCTTTCTCCTATCAAACTATTTTAAGAAATTTTAAGTGACGTCGTTATGCTGCCGAGTTTTCGTGAGAGATTTCTCAATTATTATTTTATTTTGAGTTCCTTTCTTCTTATTCCTCACCTCTTTTTTACAAGAGGAATGAAAGCTTAAAAATAATGTATATTCTATATTTTATCATTTTCATGGATAATTCATCATCAATATTCTTCTCCTCCCACACCTATTCAAGTAATTAAAAACATTTTCCGTGATGTGTCGAATTACCGACATCATGGACTATGTAATTTTAATCTGCTTTAATTATTTCAAGGATGGTCATGAAACCATTATTATGGTTGAAATAGGTTATAATATATTTATTATGTCTCATTCGTGGTTCTGTAATTCTTCTATACACATGGTATTAATTTACAAAACAAAATGAGGTCATTGTTATCAATGAACATCTAAAATGATCTAAACGAACATCAATAATGATTTAACTTATGAATCATCCTCATGTAAGAATTCAAATTGATAAATGGTATAATTTTTGGTTCTATAAATATGAAAATACTACTCCATTAAAATTATGGAGTTTCACCCAAAAACGGTGCAAGGAACACAATACTAACAATTAAAGGGTGAAATGATGTAATTAAATGATCATATGTGGTATTATAAAGATGGATATGTTTCTATAAGATATTAATAACACTATTTTAACCATTATATAGGTGGTTTAATATCTGGTTATTTTCATCCATATTATACAAGTTTATTTCAGTTTTAATGTGGGTTCCATAAGAAGAAGAAAAAGGATTGGGAGTAGTTTCAATGTTTTGCATGTCCTCCTTCAAAGGGTTCTCCTATGTGTCTTGGCGTAGCTGACATAGGATCCTCTCTAGTTCAAGTTTTAAAGGTGGTAAATATCCTATAGTATAATTTATAACTCATATAACCTACACAAGAAATAAATCAGAACATAAAAATATAGGTAATGGTAGAAGATAAAACAAATAAATATTCACAAAATTTTCAAAAAACATATAAAAAATACCCACTAAAAAAAAGAGATCCCTAGAAATGGCGCCAAAATTTGAAATTTTTATCATGAAACATCAAATTAATTATTATTTTTAAAGTTGAATTATAGTCTAGGGAAGACCCTAGGTCATGTCTTAAGGATCTTTTATTGGTTTAGAGTATACATTTTAAAAAAATGCTAGAAAGAGGGGGTGGTTTTGAAAACAGTTTTAAAAAGAAATTACTAAATTTAAAGAGCTTAATAGTTGACAAACAAGTATATTTTGAAAAATATTTTATATGTATGTGATCATTGATAAGTTACTACCCCACTTTAATATTTACTTATTCTTAATTGATTATTAGGTTTTAGTGTAATACTTTGGTTGAGGGTTAACCAAGATCTTGGGTACCCAAAACCCTCTCAAAATGAGATAAATAACATTATACCTTGACATAATAATCATGTAGTCAAGTTCTAGACCCTCAGTATGCCTTAATGATTGTAAAGGAACACTGAAATCTCAAATGTTTGGGAAGGAAGAGGATTATTATATTGTCCAAATGGAACAACACAAGTCGCACACTTAAAATGTCACACCGATCAGTTATAATATAAGAAGTGTTTTTATAAAATGAAAAAAAATAAGTTAAGACACATATAAAAGAACAAATAAAAACAAAAATATACACCAAAATAATAAAAAATTATGCAATGGAACTCTCTCTTCAAGTGTGTAGATCCCTCACAATTTTCACCCACCATTTAGCCCGACATCAGGAGGAGAAATCTCGGGTGGATCTCCTTCTTTATCCTTGACCCTCTATGAGGATAAGGGCTTCCAAAACATCTAGGTTGAGGAGGGGAATCCTCTGGAACTCCAAAATGGAAGCACTTCACTCCATGTTTGAACATAAAAATGGGGTTCCCATGGTGCCCTTTTATACCCAAAAATGGAAAATGGTTTTGGGAACCTAGTTTTGGTTATACCGACTGTATCATGGTTTTGGGCAAGTAAATGGCCGTATCATGACTTGGAAAAAATAGAAAATTTGTATTTAGTCCTCTTGAATGTCTCCATATCAAATTTTGTGTCCATTAGGAAACTTTATTAGGAGATATTGTCAATATACCAAACCTAAAATTTGAATTCTTGAAGATTCAGTACCCTGGATAGATCAGTTTATATGGGAAATCAGATTGAACAATTGGGATATGGTTTCTTGAGATGAATTGTAGAAAATGACGTTTTGGAGCCATCCAAAAATATTATCCCATTTGGAGGTACATATTTTGAGAAACATAAAAAATATTGGATATGTATCCTTGAGATTCAATGTAGTTTGACCTATTTTCCTTCTAGATCATATCTAGCCCTCCAAATCACCTGATCCTACAATAAAATCACCAAAAAAGTACAATTTTCATTTTTGATAGTGAGAAAATAAATTATTGAATCAAATTGAAAGTTAAATTTATTATTAAATTTTTAATTTTTAATACAAAACTAATTTAAAAAAAGTTGTGTAAGAGTGAAATAAAGTAAGAAATTGTGGCGCGATCAACACATGAAGAACACACCACATGTCTAATAGATCACGAATGACTCAAATTAAACTGATACTGAATATAAAAAAGGCATTAAAAATACAAAGTCTAGAACCATTATCAAAAGTGGAAGACTTAAATGAAATACATGATAGTTGACCCTCATGTGCTTCGCGTGAGTCATACAAGGACACGTGACAGTGCCATGAAACATAGCCTAGATCTCATGACATTACTTCAGTATGCTAGTTTGGACACAAAAATTCCTATGGACATGTCAAATAAATTCACACTATCCCTTTGATCACACCAACGTGGCCTCACAAAACCTCTTGGGTATATCACCTTAGTCTTGTGATGTCCTTCAGATACCTCTCTTGAATCATGTAATGGTGTTTTCTCATATTAGTCAAGTCTCATTATAAAATATAGGGATGATAAAAAATATCCCAGGGAACCCTCCAAGAAAGCCAACTGGGACCCATCAACGGACATGATGGTTGGGTCTCATGATAAACTTTAGGGATATTAGCCAAGAAATATGACATCTTTTGAACCATGTCGCAATGACTCTTGCTACACCCCCCATATGTGTCCAGGAAGGTCATGTGATGGCCTCTAGGACAAGCTAACCAGGTCATGCAGTGTCCCCCAAGAAAGTAAAATTGGGTCATGCGACACCCTCATGAATTGCAGGTCATCTCACAATGGGATCCCCAAAATGTAAGCTCCAATCAATGTGGAAGCCTTAGTGTGTATGCCCCAATATTAAGGTAACTATGACGACTTTGATTCTGACCATATTTAGGATACATAGGCTGCCTCTTGAATGTTTAATATCCAAATAGATCATCTTGGGTTACCCCAATATACAATCCCTTATCCAAATAAATGAAATTGATCACTTTCCAACCCCTGTTTCTCACAATGAGCATGGCTCACATGGAAGGGTATCCTTAGTGCATAATCCCAAATTAATGACATCATATAGTACATCCCTGATCAATAGTGAATCCATCTTGGTACAAGCCCCTATAATCCCTAAAACCTCAAGGATAATCATCATGTTCCCGAGTGTGATCATCCACCTTATCCTATCAACATGTTAAGGGATAAGTGAACTATGAGAACTCTGATTCTTGTTATACTCAGGATACTTAGGAAGACTTCTCAATTTCTGGTATCTACACCAAACACCCCAAGGATTGTCCCAATACGTAATTTTTGTGTCTACATTCCATGAGGATGATCATTTATTCCCCCTTGTTTCCCACAATGAGCATAGATCACGTGGTCTTAGGGATATACAATGAACACCTCATTAAGCATCATGAATTTCCACTAACCAGGGAGATCCCAATATGTAATCCCCAATGGGCGGTATGGTATGAAAACCCCTCATCACAGGGCATGTAACCTGGGCTCAGTCCAAAATGCATGATATAAATATGATAACTCTGATTCCTTCCATAACCAGGATACGTAGGATGCCTCCCAGAGACCTGAGATCAAAATTTTGGTGTCTCAATACCCACACATTTTTCATCTCTTTGAGATGCTAAATTACATGGGATTAATGAACTACATGGTTTTTGATTTCAGGAATAACCAAGATACATAGTATTCCTCATAATAGATTAATCCCCTCGTTGGAATATTATCCGCCTCCTCACATGGCAGTGCATTCTGAACCATTTCGTCATAAAAATATAGTAAATAAATTGGGTTTTCACTATTAAGGAGAAGTATAGAGAACCCTTTATTCATACAGATGGATTTACTGATGATACTACACTCCCCTCAATTCATCAATGAGACTCCCTAAATTTTTTTAACTATAGAATTAACCAATGAGTTGTTTTTTCAAGGTAACTGATCCTATATTGGGATTAGGAAGAGATACATGAACATATCTTAAATCCATAAGAGAGTACCGTAGTAATAAAAAATTCCCCCAAAAAGGGTGTGATGATCCCGAACTCCCATCCTTTCATCCAATGAAATTCCCCAATATTCGTTGGTCCTAAAAACCAAGATGATTGTCACCCTTTAGAAAGCAGTTATATACCTAGTAACCGAATGGAAATCATTGAGACTTTATAGAAAATGTTACAATGGTATCCAAAATAGGGAAACCCATTCCATGGCTCAAAAATCCAATGAAACCAAAATGGTGAACCCAACATGAGTCTATCAAATGAAAAAATATTAGTTATTATCTGTCAGGCCATTTTTCTCCCATATGAAAACAAAATTGTAAATCTAACGTGAATCTCTATAACAACAGAACAATAGGGTTATAATGTGTTAGGAAACTTTTTTTGAAAACCCTATACAAAAAAGTAGTAAGACCAGTATGATATTATAGATAATACTTTATTACCAGGGATCTCATGAAATAAGTCCATCCTCATTTTGACAAGTCCAAATGAGCGGAATGTTTGAATTTGGGAATATCAGGATAATTTTGTTAAACATTCATATCTGATTGATCACATTATGCCTATAATATTCCACTAATTGGTAACCTTGTTCCTTATTGTCTATATGACTATAAATATTGAAAAAATATTGATTCGAGACAATGTCTTCATTATCTAGCATTCTCTTTGAAAAATCATCTATGACTGAAACCTCCATGGGTCCTAATATGATTTCAATTGCTCAAAAAATACAATGATAGGAAGAAAATAATATGGTCCTGGAGTACCATAGACATGGTACATTCCCAACACTGGAAGCTACTCTTGAATTTCTCCAAGAATGACAATCGGTGAGTCCTCATAACCTATGAAAGGCTGTTGCTCAGCCATTAGACCTTGTCGTTATGACCAATAGCTTGGGAATTATCCCCTAGAGAATGAAAACACCACCTTACATATCTAATGAAGGTGGACTAGGAGTCCAAATTTGCCTCACTTTCTATTCAGGTGACATCAAGTAGGGAACCTTTCAATCTCTGTCACCAACACCATCCTGCCGGTACCCATCAATCACCTACTAAAGGTATCTTCTAAAACATATCCACCTATGATTCCCATGCACGAGATACAAGGAAGACTCATTAGAGGAGGAAGGAATTGGATATCAAGAAGAGGGCTCATATTCCAACTCCTGTTGATGATGTCTATCGGCATAATCAGGTATGGACCAGTGACCAAGCTCATATTCCTTCTTGTTTCAAACTAGTTTGCGGGAATATTCACACAATAGGAATTGGAGAGGCTCAAACTTCTACCCCCATACATGATTTACATTATAATTTTTTGGTGGCATAAGGATGACAGAAGTGGTCATATATCCCACACTTCAATCGAATCCATCTACCAATTTATCCTAGAGGTAGAGAATGCGTAGGCTCATATCCCTTCACACACTTTTCTAAAATTCCAATATATTTTAGCAATAGTTGAAGATTTCCACCATCATTCTGGTACTATTTTAGATGAAGGCACAAGATAATAATCCTATCCCCATAGACAGGATATCTAAACACTATGATCATCATGAATAAGTGGTTTTGTCAGAGCAAGTGAACAATATTGCTTCCACCTAAGAGGATTATCAGCATATTCCGATGAAGGGAAAGGCATCAAACCAGGCTCATATTTCTGTTCCAACTGGTTATCTCCATGTGAGTGTGAAAAATGCCTTGGGATAGGGGTGCATGCCTATCGAAGAATTCTAGAAGCATAATTCAAATCCACAAGATCGGGTATATATCTTTATTCTAGTCGGGTCTAACCAGGTGCGGATGGAAGAAGTCTCTAGATAGGCTCACATTCCTTCCAGTGAATCTGCCTAGTGTATTCCAGTGGATCAAAAAAGGAAGGCACATATTCCTACTTCCTCCAATGAACGACTGTGCCTGCATCATTCTGAGACAACACAGGGAGATACAATATTTCTTTCCCCATTCTAGAGGTCTGTTGGCATATCCCGATGGGGAATGTATATTCAGAACATGCACACATTTCTGATCCAACTAGATCTCCCTAATTGAGAGCAGCACATTCTCTGGGGAAAGCTCATATTCTTGTTAAGAAAGACCAAAGACATATTCCAAAGGATCGGGATTGGGCTCATATACTTACCTTGATTAAGGCTTTCCAAGTGAGAATGGAACATGCCTCATGATAGACTCACATTATTATAATTAATGAAACATCTCATCATCATATTCTGATAGCTTCTCAACATTAGGCTCATACTTCCGCAACACTATGTGGTTATATATAAATTCTTGAAACCATCACATAGTAGGCTCATATACCTACCCAATTACAAAAGGTTGGTCACCATATTCTGAACATGATGTAGAACATGGCCCATACTCCTAATACTATCAATTATAGGGTCCTTGAGGTTATTTGAGTCACATTATCAACACCAAAAGTGTCCAATGACTTATCTATCAAAGCAGAAGCAGAAGATGTCCATTACCACGATAGTCCCCCTCATGGTAGTGTGGAGATGGATTTCAGGCACCCTACTCCTAAAATCCACCATGACCAACATCCCCGTGAAAATATATCCAATGGGAAAGGAAACCCTCCATTTTTTCAAACACCTATATATGGAGAGGTATTAAAAACTCCAACACCTTTATATAGAGAGTTTCTAAAATCATCAGGGTCAATTGTATATGGTTCTCCATTAACTTCCGACAACAGCCCACTCTTGTTAGTAGATGACCATAAGAGCTATCTTCTAGGGTCTGACCAGATAGAGGTATGTAAATCAGATAAAGAGGACAATGACATTGACACATGGAGAGAGTTAGCTGGAAGAAACCTCCCTATCATGTTCTATCCCCTCGTTACTACTGAAAATGACATCCAAAATGATCTATAAAAAGAGTTCATGTTGTATCTATGTAATAATATGTGGCCTACTCATTAGAGACTCAAGGCTCAACATATCCCTTATATAGGATACGAGTTTCACCTTTATAAAATCAATATACTCTAATTTCATCTTGAACTGGCTGTTATATCCATGGATTAGGATCCAAAACTGGAAAACCACAATGCACATATGCAACACGCTTACCCCATTTCATTAAAAATATTTAGTATCTGATCTCTAAATCCACACTATTCATCCATATTCGACGATGGGTATAGTATATAGAGTTACACTTTACCACTCCCATGGAACAAAAAATCCCCTCAGATGCGGTGTCCTAAAATGTTATAGCCTCTGAAAAAATTAAGGGACTAGGTAATGCATAGGCCAATTGTTCACTATAATGGAATGCCTCCGCTCTAATGGTGCCCAAACACCACAAATGGGGAGAGAGGATAGGCAATAATATTTCAAACTAGGAAAATCAAGATAGAAGGAGGGCATTCAAAAAATAGGGAACGGAGTTTCCATCACCCAAACAACTTCCCGTAAGGAATGGTTCTTACTATGTGTGGCCATTTCACCGAGCTTATACATGACCACAACTGCTCTACATCACAAAAAATGTAGTAGCAGCTACCATGGTTTCCATCAAAGAGTAGACTTGTCCCCCTATACTAGGAGAATATCTACCACCTCATCCACCCCTCAAATTTTCAATTCAAAAGAGGTTTCATGATATGCCCTTGAAAGCAACATGTAGACCCCATATCATTGGGTTGTGGACATTTATATCTCAATCATCATCACGAGGTTCATTGTTCCCTTAGAGGACCCAAGAAATACCGAAAGTGATTCCAGATCACCCCCACCCCACTGGGGTAGGGGAATTTATATCTTCTTGTCCATCATAGGAATCATCAAGTCCCTAACTAGAGTTATTGGATCCTCAACAACTGGACCAATCCATGGAAATTGTGGACCCAAATGATCCCCACCCAACATGTCTTAGAAATTTTCATCATTAGTGTCACCAAAAAGGGAATCATTCTTCTCCATGTTGGGAGGAATCAATTAGCAGTTGTCATTCCAGCAGCCCCCCCCCTCCACAAGATAAACCCTTGCTAGTTGGGGCATGTTCGTCATCCATGACCAGAAACTCCTTCAGATTCCTAGTTCATATATTAGATAGAGATTAACATATTGAGAAAAAAATCAAACCCCACCAAGGCCACAAAACAAAATGTCCCAACATAGCCAAGGGTCTGAATAAAGACCCTAGAGAAGACAGTGTCAAATCATCCAATTGCGTTGATAGTAATGTCACAAACATCATTTCCTAATATTCATCTATAAACATTGTCACTATCAACATAGAAGATATTGATAATGAAAAAGGTATATAAGGCTTCGATACAGAAAACATTCCTCATAATAAGGTGACTTGGATGCCCCCTATAAGGTTGCACACACAAAGAACCAAATATGGATTCCAATTGTCGCACCTCTATATACCGAGTTTCCACCTTCATGATGGAATATTACCATGGGGAAGGGTATAACCACATCCTAAATAACTCCTAAAAGAAATGGTGTTCCTTCCTTGGAGGAATAGTTGTCACAATGTGAGAGAGAAATACAAGCTCTCTGATAACTAAATTCAGAGTTACTC
The DNA here is from genome assembly GCA_963277665.1 of Viscum album. Lineage (NCBI taxonomy): Eukaryota > Viridiplantae > Streptophyta > Magnoliopsida > Santalales > Viscaceae > Viscum > Viscum album. The sequence continues at coordinate 21,396,482 of OY728125.1, forward strand.
AGAAGAAATATTCACAATGGGTATCATCTTTAAAGAGAGACAAATTTTATCCCTCCCATGTTCTTTCATCTATAAAGAGCGGTATATGAACATGAAATTAGTTCTGTATCTATACAGATAATCCACATAAATGAGGAAGTTAAAAATGATCATGACTTATCTCGATTGTGGAAGCAGCCTCTCCCATGCCGGGAAAATCTTTGAATCTTTGGACAAATCAAAAATCGGAAGGAGATAAAAGTGATGCCACCTCGTTAACCCCCAAAGGCTCCCAATATATGGATGAAAAATCAAGTAGGGGTCCCCACAGATCTTCTTAACGTCATAAAGTCTCTGGATACTCGAATGGAATACATAAAAGGGTGACACACTCCTATCAATCCTGATAGGATGACATATCCCGACTGGGTGGATGGAAAATCATACCTTCTCAACATTTTATGGTGCGAGAGACCCCAAACAAATTCTAAAACACTTATTTTCTTGATATGGGATGATGATGGGGCCTCAAGATCAACAAGAGGCTAAAAACCTGAGGTGTTTTGTATAGACTCTGATAGGGCCAACCTTTTTTGGTATAACAGTCTACCAGGTGGATCTGTGTCAAGAAGGGAAGATTGTATTCATCAATTCATTTATCAATTCAGTTCTATAATAAAATCAATGTAAGATTGAGAGGGTTTATAACTTCATAAAAAGGTGTAGGGATTTAGCCTACTCACTTATCATCCCTCTCCTGCAAGAGAAACTATTGGAACTCTATGATGAAAATATTAGGGATGAGTTGTAAACACCTATAATTCTAATGAAATATATAGGTGGATTCTATGAGTTTTTTTTGAAATGGACCAACATATAGAATAATCCATCCAGAAGACCTGATCCAAAACTTGACTCATACCCACTGTATAGGGGAAAGGACTAGCCATGTTAGAAGATGCAGTTGTCTGGCTCAAGCTAGTAGCGGCACCTACTAAAATACCTAGGCAGGCTTCAAATAGCCTAACACCTCCTTTCAAGCAACAAAAACCATAGAATCACCCTCTGGAAGTAGCACATTGGAATTAGGGTTGTCTGGTATTTGATGAACATATGAATAAGGTGTACTCCTTTAGGAATGAACAATTCCCTAGTTATTTCTTGGTAGCTATAGACAATAACCTGCTCACACTTCTGCATCCCAGGAAGCCCGATGTGGTCGACCTCGCCGATCATCCCGATTATTACCCTTTCAATAGAAGGTTGGTTCATAATATCCAGAACCACTTCTTCTTCAATGATTAACATCAAGGTATGATTGATTCCAGAAAATTAATTTAAAATAAATCCCCATAGAACGTGTCTTGCATAACCGTGATCTAAACGAGAGAAGATGGTGATTGAAAAAAATTACCGGCTAGGCGTGAAAAAAAATTCAATGACTGGATGACCCGGAAAATAGTTGATTGATCCCATTCTACTCTAAAAGAATAGTTTTCTAAACTATAAATAGTTCCACCACCCATGAAAGAGACACAAAATATTCCCCCCAAATTTTTTCATGACCACCAGAATCATGAAGAGATAGAGGAGGAAGAGCCATATTCTTCTCCAAATCAAGCCTGGTCTCTCACCGATTTCTTCTCTGTGACATCTGAAAAACTTTCACCCCCAATAAATAAAACCCTCATCAGAAAAATAACTCATATTTGGTTCTGTCAACATGATACACTTTCTAGTACCATTCTCCGATAATGATTTTACTCCAGTTTAGGAGTTTCCCGCACAAAATTGGGGAATATGAGGTCACAAGTGCAGGAACTGGAGATATGAAGGACATAAAGGGTGTTTTTGGACCCAATATTTTGGTCATGTCCCGATGAAAAATACATATGCAGCTGATACATGAGGTAAAATGCTTTAGCAAGCCCAGCAAGGGAAGGGATCTATCTTAGAACCCTCCAGCAGCCGTCCACACCAGATATAAAAGCAGTTATAGTTTTTAAATTATTAATTTTTGAATTAAAGTATGATTTTATATAAAAACTAAATCAATAATATTTAGAAAATTATTTTAAAAAAATTGAGTTCATTTTTTAATTCTACATTTCAAGAAATGGTAAGGGTGAATTTTTGGGATTTTTCTGAAATTATTAAATTTTTGATGAATAGTGAAATACGATAAAATACAGTAAATTCAAATTTTCAGTAAAATACCCTATTTATGAAATCATAAGTTATTTAAGGCCACTTGTTTCAAACTCACATGACATTATTACTATTTTGGGACACATTAATTAATACTATTCATCATCTTGAGCAAAAATATTATAATAATGATTAAAATAATGTTAAATACCTCCTCTCCTCCACTATAAATACCACCCTCATTTCCCTCTTCCTCCCACACCTCCCAAGACTTGATAATTACCTATGTTATTACCAATACTCCTCCCAAGGCTCTTCCCTATGTCCTAGTGATTCCAGTCTCACCAAAAGGCCAAAACCAAAGGCCTTAAGAAGGATCTCAAGGAGAAGAGATCAAGAGGTAAACATCCTCTTTTGTTTTCTTTCCTTTATTTCATTTTATGTTATACTTTTTAATTTGATTTTTATTATATTGGTATATGTCATTCCATATCCCAATTACTTCCCATATTATTTAATAGTGATGATATACCCCCTTTCTCTCATCAAACTATTTTATGAAATTTTAAGTGATGTCGTTAGGCAGCCGAATTTTCATGAGGGATTTCTCAATTATTATTTTATTTTGAGTTCATTTATTCTTTATCCTAACCTCCTCTTATCTAGGAGTAATGAAAGCTAAATAATCATGTATATTCTATATTTTCTCATGATCATGGAAAATTCATCATCAATCTTCTTCTCCTCTCTCACTTATTCAAGGAATTAAAAACATTTTCCATGATGTGTCGAATTACCGACACCGTGGACGATGCAATTTCAATATGATTTAATTCTTTCAAGGATGGTCATGAAACCATTTTTATGGTTTAACCAGGTTATAATATATTTATTATGTCGCATTCTTGGTTTTGTAATTCTTTTTTACACATGGTTTTAATTTAAAAAACAAAATGAGGTCATTATTATCAAAAAACCACTTAAATGATCTAAACAAACATCATTAATGATTTAACTTATGAATCATCCTCATTTAAGAATTCAAATTGATAAATGGTATAATTTATGGTTATGTAAATATGTAAATACTAATCCATTAAAATTCAGTAGTTTCACTTCCAATCGACAAGAACAACTATCATGAACAAAACATGGAAATCATGTAAAGAACTCACCCAAAAACAGCGCAAGGAACAAAATACTAACAATTAAAGAGTGAAATGATGTAATTAAATGATCATATAAGGTATTATAAATATGGATATGTATCTGTAAGATATTAATAACACTATTTTAACCATTATACGGGATTTTTAAACAGATTAGAATTAATACAAGCCTGAGATAAGGGAATTCTTAACTCGATTTCCATTCTTAGGGTTAACCTTCTACTTTGTTATTTATGTGGTATTAGAATTGTTGTGTGTGATGGGATCTGTTTATATTATGTTTCATTATGTTTATTTATTATGTATATACATATTCCATCCACTCTAATAATTCCCGCTTCAATTATGTGATTTATGTAAGGGGTTTTTCATTTAAAATCCTCTTTTAAAATTATGTTTTTCAAAATTTGAAAGCAATGTTTTTATGAAATTATTAATGTTGTATGATTATGTTATGGTTATTGGACATTGTTTATGATTAATTTTGGGACTTATATCTCCCTCCAATGCATTGGTTATGTGTAAGTTGGAGGTCGTCTATATGGTTACTCCAAGTGTAACTTTGATGGTTACCCAAATTGTAAGGTAGTCGTGAGGGTTAAAAATTATAAGGTAGCTAAGAGGGTTACAAGATTATGTAAGTAATGACCCATGATACCTTTATCATTATATTTATGTTCTTATTTATTGTGTAAATCTTATGGAAATCTCATGTTTCACAAAGTAATTATATATGAGTGAAAATTATTTTTTATTAGTAGGGATTGGAACAGAGCAGTTTGTGACAGTAATGGCTCAGATAATGAAAGCAATAAATGGTGATGGCATCCATGAAAGAGAAAAACTAGATGTACCACAATGGAACATGAAAATAGTGGAACATTTTTTGAGACTACACCCTCCTGCATTCAATGGATCTTCTGACCCAGTAGCTGCTGAAGGATGGATTAAATCCCTTGAAAATATATTCGAAGTCAGGGGATGTTTAGACAATCAAAAGGTAAATATTTACAGTTATCGTTTTGAAGGGGAAGCTAATAAGTGGTGGTCAATGGTAAAGAATATCATATATGTAGAGGATATTTATGTCTTAGAGTGGGATGAATTTAAAAGTCTTTTCCTTGAAAAATATTTTCCTAAGGTGGTGTGACATAAGATGGAGAATCAATTCCTTGAATTGAAGCAAAAGAAGGAAGATTTAGTGGTTGTGTATGAATCTAACATCACACGACTGGCGAGGTATGATCCAAATATAATTATGGATCTTGATAAAAAAATCAACCACTTTTACTTAGGACTGAAGCCATGGTATCGAAGGGCATTGGCCTCCTATGAATTCAAAAGTTATGAGAAACATGTCTGATGTGTTGAGAGGGTAGATATAGAGTATGCTGATGATCATGTGCATTTTGGAAATAGAGAGAAGAATAGGTCCAGATGGAAAGTGATGGGTAATAATCAGTAAAAGAAATCTGATGGTATGAAAATCCAGTTTCGAGTTTTTGAAAAGAGTGGCAAGAAGCACCCTGGGGAATGTCGTAGAAAAACTGGGAAGTGATCTAAATGTGGTAAGTTTGGAAATATTTCCCGATATTATAATGAAAATGATTCTAAGACTAATCCTAATAATAAAACTGTTAAGTGTTTTAAATGTGGTGAGATGGGTCACTATGGAAATGCCTAACCAAAGAGAGATCCAAATGATTCAAAAAACCCAGACTATAAGCAGAAAGGTGTAGTGATATTTTTGGAGACTACGTCAGCAGATGATGATCCATCCAATGAAGTTTTATCAAGTAATTTGTTTCTTTACTCAGATTTTTATTACGTTTTTTTTGATACAGGGTCTACACATTTTTTCTTCTTTGAGAAATTTTCTGGTAAATTGGAAATATCATCACAACAAATGAGACCATAAATTGTTGTTAAAACACCAAGTGGAAATATTATAGAAAAGAGGAATTATAAGAATCTTTATATTGTGTTCAATGGGAAGAATTTACCTACAAAACTTGTTGTTTTACCCTTAGTCAAGTTTTATGTTATTCTGGGAATGGATTGGCTTTCTGTTTATCATGCTATGATTGACTATAGAGATAATGAATTTGTTTTTCAGAAAGAGTTTTAGTTTGTATACAAGAATGAACCGGTATAATTGATAGAATATACAGAAGCTAAAAACTATTGAAATATGGCAATGAATGTTATCTTGCAAATATTGTTAAAAATAAGAGAACTGTTCATATTGATGATGTGCCAGTGGTAAATGAATACCTTTATGTCTTTCCTGATGAGTTACTCGGTGTCATACATGATCGAGAAGTCGAGTTCACAATTGAATTAGAACCTGATGGTAATCCAATTTCAAAACCCCCATATCATATGGCTCAAAGAGAACTTCTTGAATTGAAAAATTAGTTTCAGGATTTGCTTGATAAAGGATTTATTCATCCTAGAACTTCAACATGGGGAGATCATGTCTTTTTCATTAAAAATAAATATGGTTCCATGAGACTTTGCAATGATTATAGATATTTTAATAACATCACTGTTAAAAACAAGTATCTTTTGCCTCACATCGATGACTTGTTTGATCAGCTCCAGGGAGCTCAATTCTTTTCCAAGATTGACTTGAGATCTAGATAATGTCAGCTGATGGAAAAGGAGGATGACATCCTAAAAATAACCTTTCGTACTAGATATAGGCATTATGAATTTGTTGTTATGTTGTTTGGGTTAACTAATGAAACTAATGTATTCATGAATCTTATATATAGAATATTTCATGAGTTCTTGGATAAGTTTTTGGTTGTGTTTATTGATGACATTCTAGTATTTTCAAAAAATAATGATGATCATGAACAACATCTAAGGGTTATTTTAAAAACCTTAAAGGAAAAGAAACTGTATGGAAAATTCAGAAAGTGTGATTTCGGGTTGCAAACGATTTTTTTCTTAATAAAATTGTGAATAAGGATAATAGTTGATCCCTCCAAAACTCATGTTGTTTATGAATGGCCAAGACCTAAAAATGTTACAGATATTCATAGTTTTCTTGGATTATCAGGTTATTACTGACATTTTGTTAAGAAAATTTCATGGTTATCTAGCCCGATAACTAAGTTAACATGAAAAGGGGTTAAATTTATTTGGATAGAACAATGTGATGTTTATTCTCAAGAACTGAATAATAGATTGGTGAATGCTCTAGTTTGGGCTTTTCCTTCCCAAAATGGTGAGTTTTTCATCAATAGTGATGCTTCATTGAAGGGACATGGTTGTGTTTTGATGTAGAATGATCAGGCAATTTCTTATGCTTCAAGAAAACTTAAAACTCATGAGATAAATTATCCCACACTGATTTGGAATTGGAAGTTGTGTTTTTTTGCTTTGAAAATTTTGAGGCATCATTTATACGGATCCAAATGTCAAATATATACTGACCATAAAAGTATGAAGTATATATTCACTCAGAAGGAATTAAACATTAGGTAGAGAAGATGTCTTGAACTGATAAAGGATCATGATTCCATAATCAATTATCATCCCAAAAAATAAAACAAAGTGGAATATTCCTTGAGTCAAAAAAATCATGCATCATTAAGAATGTTACGTTTGGAAAATGATCCCTTGATTAATGATTTGATGATTTTTTTCTTAAAAGTTGTTGGGGAAGGAAATACCTCTATTTTGTATCAAGTTTTAGTGCATTCATTGTTATTAGACAAGATTAAGAAAGCACAGAAGGAAGAACATGAGTTATAGAAAAAGGTAGAATTGGTTAAAATGGGTAAGTTTCTAGAATTTTACCTTGATAAAGATTGTTTTTTAATATTTGGAAAAAGGTTGTGTGTGCTTGGTGATTCTCAATTGAAGAAGTATTTTTTGTGTGAAGATCATAGTTCTCCATTTTCAGTTCATCCTGGAAATTCGAATATGTACAGAGGCCTTCAGGAGTATTATTGGTGGGATAGAATGAAAATAGAAATTGCTGATTTTACTATGAAATGCTAGACATGTCAACAGGTTAATGTAGAGCAGCAATTACCGAAGGGGATGCTACATACTTTGACAGTTCTAGAGTTGAAATAGGAGAATATATCCATGGACTTTGTGGTGGGATTACCATAGAATTCTAGAGGTAACAATGCAATTTGGGTTATTGTTGATCAACTGACAAAATATGCACATTTTCTTTCTATTCGAGATATAATGTCTTTGGATCAGCTTTCTCAATTGTACCTCAAAGTGATTTTCTGGATATATGGAGTTACTCTTTTAATTGTATTTTACTAGGATCTTAGTTTCACTTCTAAATTTTGGAAGGGACTTCAAAAGTTTTTAGGAACATAATTAAATTTCAGTGCTACTTTTCATCCTCAATCAGATTGTTAGTTAGAATGAATGATTCATACTATGTAGGATATTCTTTAATCTTGTTCAATGGACTACCAGGGAAGTTGGGATCAACATATTTCTTTAGTTGAGTTTTCTTATAATAATAGTTTTCATTCCATTATATAGATGTCACCTTTTGAGTCTTTATTTGGGAAGTGGTGTAGGACTCTAGCGTTTTAGGATGAAGTCAGTGAAAGAAAATTGATGGGGCCAGAATTAGTAGAAGAAGTGGATGAGAAATTGAAGATCATTTAACAGCACACGAGGATAGATCAGAGCAGGCAGAAAAGTTATGCAGATAATATAAGGAAAGACTTCTCTTTCGAGGTAGGTGACCATGTTTTCCTTAAAATCATTCCTTGGAAAAGTGTGATGCATTTTGATAAGAAAGGGAAGATAAGTCTGTAGTTCATCAGTCCTTTTGAAATCCTGGAGAAAGTTGAAACAGTTGCATACCAAGTAGCTTTTCCTCTGAGTTTGTCTCAGGTACACAATGTTTTTCATGTTTTGATGTTGAGGAAGTATGTGTCAGATTCATCACATGTATTGAGCCTAGAAGTAGTTCAGCTGGACGAGAACCTTTTTGATGAAGAGAAACCAGTTCAGATCCTTGATCGAAGGGAACATGTATTGCAGAATAAGGTAATCCACCAGGTAAAGGTTTTTTAGAGAAACTACGTGGTATAAGAAGCAATATCGGAGTCTGAAAATGCTATGAGATAAAGGTACCCTCACTTTTTTACTAAGTAAATAAAATTACGAGGACGTAAATTTTAGAAGGTGAGGATAATGTAACACCCCGAGGTTTAAAAAAAATAAATGGAAATGCATGAATTTTTGTTTTATTAGATATTTATAGGTAGCCTTCAAAAATAATTTTTCCACTTCTATTTTTTGAATTATGAAAATCGATAATCTACAATTGTGTTCAGTATGTCATTTGGAGTCTAATGAAACCAACTTGTTTTGGTGAATAGTAATATACCCTTATGAATAGTAATATGACCCTAATGAATAATAAATTGTGTTATTATTTTATTTTCTTAAGGATTTAAGATAATGACATCTTGGTTAATTTTTCAATGAGATATAAAAGCAGTTATAGTTTTTAAATTATTATTTTTTGAATTAAGTATGATTTTATTTAACAATTAAATTAATAATATTTAATTTTTTTTAAAATGGAGTTCATTTTAGAATTCTACACATCAAGAAATTGTACATGTTATTTTTTGGGATTTTTCTGAAATTCAAGAATTTTTTATGAATAGTGAAATACAGTAACATACCGTATATTCAAATTATTTTTAAAATACACTATTTATGACATCATAAGTGATGTAAGGCCACTTGGTTCGAACGCACATGCCATTATTACTATTTAGGGTCACATGAATTAAGACTATTCATAGTCTAGAGAAAAAATATTATAATAATGATTAAAATAATGTGAAATACCTCCTCTCCTCCACTATAAATATCACCCTCATTTCCCTCTTCCTCGCACACCTCTCAAGCCTTGAGCCTTACCTAAGTTCTACCCAATACCCCTCCCAAGGCTCTTCCCCACGTCCTAGAGATACTGGTCTCACCTAAAGGACAAAACCAAAGGCCTTAAGAAGGATCTAAATGAGCAGAGATCAAGAGGTAAACATCCTCTTTTATTTTCTTTGCTTTATTTCATTTTATGTTATTATTTTTAATTTTATTTGGATTATGTTGGGATATGTCATTAAATAACCCCATTAATTTAAATATTATTTAAGATTTATTATATAACTTCTTTCTCTCATCAAACTATTTTATGAAGTTTTAACTGACGCCGTTAGGCTGCCGAATTTTCGTGATAGATTTCTCAAATTTTATTTTGTTTTGAGTTCCTTTCTTATTTATCCTAAAATAATCTTATCTAAGAGGCATGAAAGCTACAAAATCATGTATATTCTGGATTTTTTAATGTTCATGGAAAATTCCTCATCAATATTTTTCTCCTCCCCCACTTATTCAAGGAATTCAAAAAATTGTCCTTGATGTGTCGATTTACTGACATCGTGGATGATGTGATTTCAATCTTCTTTAATTCCTTCAAGGATGGTCATAAAAACATTTTTATGGTAGATACAGGTTAATATATACATATTATCTTTCATTCATGGTTCTATAATTCTTTTGTACACATGATTTTAATTTATAATACAAAATGGGGTCTTTATTATCAAAGAACCACTAAAATTATCTAAATGAACATCATTAACGTTTTCACTTATGAATAATCCTCATGTAGGAATTCAAAATGATAAATGGTGTTATTTATGGTTATTGAAATATTTAAATAGTACTCCATTACAATTATGGAGTTTCACTTCCAATCGACTAGAACAACCATCATGAACCAAACATAGAAATCTTGTAAAGAACTCACCCAAAAACAACACAAGGAACAAAATACTAACAATTAATGGGTGAAATGATGTAATGAAATGATCATATAAGGTATTATAAATATTTATATGTTTCAATAAGATATTAATAACACTCTTTTAACCATTATACATGATGTTTAAAGTATTATTAAGTAATATATTCCTGAGGTAAGGGAATTCTTAACCCAATTTTCATTATTTGGGTTAACCTTCTAATTCATTATTTATGATGTATTAGAATTGTTGTGTGTGGTGGTATATGTTTATATTATGTTTTATTATGTTTATTTACATTTTATATACATATTCCATCCATTATAATAATTCTTGCTTCAATTATATGATTTTTGTAAGGGGTTTTTCCTTTAAAATCCTTATTTAAAATTCTGTTTTACATAATTCAAAAGTAATGTTTTTATGCAATTATTCATGTTATATGATTGTGTTTTGGTTCTTGGGAATTGTTTATGATTAAGGTTGGGACATATATCTTCCTCCTATGCATTGGGTATGTGTAATTTAGAGGTCGGTTGTATGGTTACTCCATGTGTAACTTCCATTCTTACAAAAATTGTAAGGTAGCCGTGAGGGTTACAAATTATAAGGTAGCCAAGAGGGTTAAAAGATTGTGTAAGTAATTCCCCAAGATACCTTTATTATTATATTTATGTTCTTATGTATTGTTCAAATCTTGTGTAAATCTCATGTTTCACAAAGTATGTATATATGAGTGACGATTATGTCTTTTGAAAATGTTTTCATACATTACAAGTATTCATGGACTAATGTGCTCTTTCCTTATTTTACATCCCTTACTAAGATTTTTGTGCTCATCAAAAGTTTTTTTAAATTATTTTCAAAGGTCATAAGTATTTTTAAGAAAAAAAGGAATCAAAGTTAAATGTTTGAAGAATTGTCCAAGAAATAATGTCTTAAGCTTTAATGTTTTATATCTAGAAAAAATGGAAACTGTTTTTATGGTATCCACTTTGTAAAAATGTGTAATGTTGTGAATGTATTATGTTCCAAATTCTATAAATCTCTAAACTTGAAAAGATCCTAAATGTAAAATGAAGTGATTTATTGACTAAAATCAAGATTATTTAATGTAATAAGGTCGATTCCTTATAGTCTTGCATGATCATTTAGTGGGGGTTCAATCATCCAATCATCCAAAACAAAGCGGAAGGTCAAGAACAACCATGCCACTAGTAGACGATTCCCCCAAAACCCCTACACAGGCACCAGGTTCGTCCACCCAAAATGCCTCGACTCCTCATCCACACATCTAAAAGAAACCCCATACTAGGAAGCGCTAACATATTACAAAAAAAGTATGATGTTCTGAAATAGCTTGAGCCATTCCAATCCAAGATCTCAATCCTCTATTTTCTCCATATTTTAAAATAACTCGTGAAATAACTTGTTGCAGCCCTACAGATCCCACAAGTGTTCAAGACATAACTCATTTCAGCTGTGTTCTATTGAGTGAATACCATGGAATCAGAATTTCATATCTCCATCTCATTCACTGATCAATTTCAGGAAGAGGGCCTTCAAGGACATATCATACCCCTATATGTCTTGGGTGGACTCAATAATGTCAATATCCAAAGGGATCTTATTGATAATGGTTCTGGTATCAATATTATCGTAGTATAAACCCTATTATGTTTGGGATATGTTGAATGTGATTTTTCCTCCAAAGAGATAACCATACAAGGGTATGATAAGAGTGAGAAAGGACCCCTTGGGAAGATCAAGATTGAATCCTAGTTTGGGGATCTTACATCAGACGTTGAGTTTATGGTAATCTAGGAAGACAGTGCGTATAACGTCCTGCTCGGAAGGCCTTGGCTCCATAGCCACCTGGTGATACGATCAACCTCCCATAAGTGTTGGATGTATCCCGTTAATGGAAAAGTAGACATACTACATGGTGACAGTGCTCCATTTGAGACTTGTGGGGCCACATATGCTGAAGTATATTTCTATAAAAATGGAGGCAAATGACCAATGGTGGATTCTTATGTACAAGTGGATGCTCCCAATAGTTTGGGTACCACTCCTTTGAATACCTGGAGTATTCTTGATGGAGATTGCGTAATCCCCATAAACTGGGTCAAGGTCACATATATAATCCCAGAGGTCCAAGCACTTCATGTCCCAAGTGATAACATTAGAGACTATCATCTTCGACATATCTATATAATAACTCGGTCAATAGGGGATGTCAATGTCTCTTCTCATGGCCTCTCTCACCCGTATAATGACAGCGGGCCCCCAGACTATTATCTTTGTTTGAAAATGTCACCATAGATTATGAGATGCAAGAAGATGATATTAACCTCAGGAACTCCCCTCCATCATTCAAGGATGGTGTTTCTACCATCATCAATGAACTAAGGAACATTAATTTTGGAACATAGGAAGAACTATGGCTTTCACTGATTAGTTCCTCCATTATTATCAAAGATAAATACATGTACATCACACTTCTAAAGCAATATTGATGTGTTTTCTCATAGAACTACACAGAAATGGTAGAACTGAACCCAAATTTGGCTATGTACCACCTCAGGTTACCAGATGAGCATCAAGGCTTCAAGTAGGAAACCAATAGGACACACCTGTCTCATACCACCAATATAAATGCAGAGGATGACTAGTTAATAGAATCCAAAATTGTCTGAGAAGTGCAACACCTGAGACGTCTTTCCAACATCATCTCTATCTAGAATAAGAATGGGCAGATTAGGGTTTTTATTAATTTTAGTGACTATAATCAGCATTACCCAAATGATGATTTCCCATTTCTAATCATTGAACTCTTAATCAATGCAACTACTGGTTTCCAAGCCCTTTCATTCATGGATGGGTTATCAGGGTACAATCAGATAAATATGGACCCTAAAGATGAATAATACACTACATTTGGAGTACATTGGGGGATCATTTTCTATCAGGTCATGCCCTTTCATTTAATTCATTCTATCACCACATATCAATGTGCCATGTACCATATCTTCAAGCCAATCCTGGGAATGATATGAATATATTATGTCGACAACATTGTGGTTAAATCTACATAGAGGTGTGATCACTTTATGGGCCTTCAAAATAAATTTGACAAGCTGCGATAGTACTGTCTGAAGATGAATCCGCTAAAATTAACTTTCATGGTAACATCGGGGAAATTACTTGGCTTTTTGGTATGCCACTATGACATTGAGGTCGACCCAGAGAAGACTAATACTATCATATCAATGTAACCTCTTAGAAATCTCAAATAATTGAGGGGGCTCAAAGGGAACCTTTCTTAAATTTAGTGGTTCATTTCTAACCTGGATGGAAAATATATCCCCTTCACTAGGCTAATAAAGAAGGGAATCACCTAACAATGGGAATATGATTCCCAAAAAGGATTAGAAAGTCTCAAGTAGTACCCTACTACTCCTGGAGGTCCTAATTCCTCTGGTGGAAGGGAGTCCACTCATCTTATAAGTAGCCTCCATGGAACACTCTTTGGGCGCCCTCCTCATACAAAATAATGATGAAGGAGTGAGAATAGTGTCTATTACCTCAACCAGACTATGCTAGGTACTGAGCCCCAATACTCTGATGTTAAGAAGAACTACCTCGCACTCATCTTTATAGTGAAAAAGATTAGGCATTACAAGCAGCACCACTGAGTCCAATTGGTCTCTTGTGTTGATACTCTAAAATACATCCTTGGTCATCCAATGATAACTCGGCTCTTCGCTCGATGGGTGGTCATTCCTCAGAAATATAACATTAATTTAGTTTCATATAAGTCAGTGAAAGGACAAGCCCTGGATGATTTCCTTTTAGCACATCCTGCCCCAACAAATATATCGGAAGTCACCTAGCTTCTAGATGAATAGGTCTTCTATGCCCATGACACTCCCCATATGTGGGAGACTTATTTTAATGGCACCTCACAAAGTCCTATCAGAACAAAGATGCAAAAGTTGAATATTGATTGGGTTGTCCTGGGGATTTTATTCTCTCCTAATAAATAGGTCCTTCCCTAATCTTTCTCTCTAACTAAAGGTTTCAAAAATAATTAAGAAGAATACCAAGCCCTCCTCACTATCTTGGAATTACCCCTACAACTATAAATAGCCTACCTGAACATTAGAGGGGTTCAGAGTTAGTGATAAAGTAGGTTAGTTGTGAATACACAATAAAAAAAGATGAATTGGACCCTCTCATAAGCTACATCAGGAGAATAATGAAAGAATTCCATTTTGATCCCACATTTCATCATGTTCCTTGATCACAACATGCTTGTACCGACACATTGGATAATGCGGACACCATCTTGGCCAACCCTGATCAAGATGAAGAAATATTATGTATTACACATCATAGAATGGTCTCTATAATCGTCTTCTATGATCTGAAGGAGATTAATCAGCTCAAAACTACCCCAGAGCATGATGCACCAATAATCACCCACGGATGGATGGAGCCCATAACTTTTTATCTTCAAAATGGGACTCTCCCAACTAATTTAGCAGGATGGGAATAGATTCGATGCCACACAGTAAACTTTACCCAGTGAGATGGACCGAATGTGAATAAAACCCACTATAATCATGGATTCAATGGGATCCTCCATAGATTCATAGCAGAAGGATAGATTTATGACATCATTGAATAAGTCCACACAAGCTCTTGTGGTTCCCATCAATCTGGGACTAGGCTATCCCACCAGATTAGGAGGTTATGATATTACTAGAAAACCACAATACAATACTACATGGAATTCACTAAGAAATTTTATGCATTAAAAATCCATGCAAATTTCATACATCAACTTATAGAATTTCTACATACAGATAAATATTCCCAGCCTTTTTCCGTTTGGTGGATGAATTCCCCTGGGCCATATCCCCTAGCCATGGATAAGAATTTTAATTATATCCTTACTGCTACAGAATTATTTTCCAAATGGTCTAAGATGATACACCTCAAGGAAGTTGGGACAAAGAATATTTTCATCTTTTTAAAGTCCTATATAATCACTAGTTTCATGGCCCCTCATACAAAATTGATGGACAATTGAACCAATTTCTATTATGTGGGATTGAAGAAGTTGTACAAGGAGTAAAATATTGAGTCTAATCACTCATCACACTATCATGTAGCAAAAAATGGATAGATAGAGACATTTAAGAAGACTCGATCAAAAAACACCATGCATGATTTATGGTACTACTATAATACCACGCATACTACTACAAAAAAAACACCATGCTCATTGGTGTATGGGACTGAGGTAGTATTGCCTATAGAGGTCTGGATACCCTCGCTCTGAGTATCCATCTATGGGAAACTCTCACATGATGATCAATCACAAAATTGACTAGATGAAATGGAATGGATTGGCGAGAATAGGTTGGGTGAACTACACAACCTTGAGGTCTGCCAAAATTGGATTTCAAAAGCCTTAAATAAGAGGGTTCTCCTATACTCATTCCACTGTGGGGCATTGGTATTGGTTCTCATAACTCCAATGATATCAGGCAAGAAGCCGCTAAATCTAGATACCAAATAGGAGGGACCTTACATCATAACTAATGTCTACTACAATATGGCATACTCATTGGACACAACGGATGGGGATCATGTCACACCACCAACCAATGCAAGATTTATGAAGAAATACTTTGTTTAGATTCCATATTAAGGGCGTCCACATCAGTGTAATTCTAATCACTCATCCTAGTTTCATGATATTAAACTGTAAAAATTCATCCTGGAAGCAAGATGTTAAGGTACACAACACCTTTCATCCTTATTGTAAGACATTAAACTGAATGGATGATATCCTTACCACATGATATAAAACTGCACAGATCGGTGATATCCATCTCTATTCATGTTGAGTCGCTAATGTACTTTTTGTATGAATTTAAATTGATCAGTTCTTCTAGATCTATGTATGTCTTGATTCTCATTTACAATGAGATATTTAGGGATGCATCGATCCTATATCATGGTCTAGCCACTACATGATGAAAACTACCTCTGTTATACCCTCAACTATTTATGAATTGTAAGTAAACCCTTTCCATTCCTTGTTTCTCACAAAAAGAATAGCTCACATGATCTGAGGAATTACAGCATGGACTTACCCTCACAAGAAAGGCATAAAATTACACAATATGTACATTAAGGTCCGGAATGCACGAACTTAAAAGGCATACCATGAGTCTTTTCCACATTACATTATACTATAAGGTAAATTTCATTTTTTCATGAATTTAAATTGCATGGTTCTTTGGAACTATGTGTGGTTTGATTCTCATTTTCATAAGATACATAGTGATGCCAAGACTTCCACCTTTGGGCCCATCCAGAATATTCCCATTAATTTACGTTAGTTCACCCTCATCCTTACTACATGAGGTTAAACTGTATGGGATCTCAATAACTACATGTGTTTTTATTCTCATCCTCATGATATACGCAGTGACACCCGAACACCAATCTTTAAGCCCAACCACCATGTTTCCATTTATTCACATCAGGCCACCCTCATCTTCACCACATGAAGTTTAACTATATGGAACATCAATAACTATGTGTGTCTTGATTCTGGTCAATCAAAAGATACGTGGTGATGCATGGATCTCCAATCATGAGCCCATCTGCAACGATTAATGGAAATAATTCCCACCTCCTCATATGGTTAAGAACTTCATAGAGTATTTCCCATTCAAGAACTATGTGTGACTTGATTCCTTCTCTCATAGGATATGTAGTGATGCTCTAATTTTCAACACCAATCTTAGTCACACAAAATTAATATAAAAATTCCCCCTCCTTGCATATGGGTCAGACCACCACAGGAGACATATTTTTTTTAAATGATTGAGCATGAGTAGGTTAACCTACCCACACCCCCCATAATTTATTAAAAACTAAGTATACAAAGATAGTGTAGGAGGTGCAACGTGCCTACACCATAAAAGAGTTTGAAGAAAAACATGTGAATACCAAAAGTGTGTGACACAAAAACTGAAAATGGAGAAGCAAAAGAGGATAACATGTCTTCATGATGTAAACCAAAGTTGATGTAAAGCTTGATACTTACCATCCTGTATATGTACAAAAAATTAGTTAACCAAAATAGAGGGATATGAAGTTCATGAAATGTGATATAATATCATCATCGTAGCTATTACTCCATGCACAGAAAAAAATCCCTTTTTTATTTCCTCCACCCTGAACAACATAACAAGAAGAATCATTGAATAAAAGTATCATTGGAACAATTCCATTGGATGTTTCACTAGTCCCATGAATATAACATCCAGTGACCGACCTGTTAAGGACATATACCCCCAAACCCTCTAGCTGATTTGCTGATAGAAACACACTCATTTAGAGTGTCATATATTCTTAAAATAAAATCATCCAGTGTTGAGACGTCAGATGGTATTTATTTAAAGTATATTCAAATTCAACCTTATTAATTCCAACAGAAACTCTCATCAAAATGTGTTGTTTATCAGATATCTAAAGTCAAGAAGGTTATGCTCCTTCCTTTAAACAAAAAAAGGATGAAAACATTGGTTTAGTGAAACTTTTCCTTAGTTATATTCCTGAAGTCATGAGAAGTTGGATATTATATAAACAAAAAATCAAAAGTCAAACAAATATTTTCAGTATTTTTGTAGCCTCATATGAGATAGAAAGTACAAAAGAGAGGGAACCCATCTCATTAACAATCTGTCCATTATGAGGTAAGAAGTTTCTATATAGGAGACATCATTTAGAACTATGTGTGGCTTGATTCTCATTCTCACGAGATACATAGTGACACCCAAGTATCCATATTTGGACAAATATAAAGCATTTCCACACTTTTACATTGGTTCCCACATCCTAACCACATGACATTAATCTGCTTAGAAGTACTTCCTTACCACATGACATTAAAATGCATGTAAGTACGTCCTTACAAGATGGTGTTAATCTAGATGTAATTACATCCTTACCGCATAACATTAAAATACATGGAAGTTCATCCTTATCGCATGATGGTAAACTACATGGAAGTACTTCCATACAACATAATGTTAAAATGAATGGAAGTATGCCCTTACAACAAGATGTTAAACTACATGGTAGTATGTCCTTACCACATTAAGTTAAACTACATGTATGTTTTTCATTACCTCATAAAGTTAAACTACATGGAAATATGTCCTTATCACATGATGTCAAAACTAAATGGATGCAAGTATGTCCCCACTATATGACGTAAAACTTGGAAAACCCATCACCCATTTTCATTCCTTTTTAAGGGACCGTAAGAGAATTACCCCGTTCAACTAGATTATGGGGTTCTTCCACCGTCGTTTAAATCACCTCAATCCATAATCCATACTTTATGCCCTAGGTGTTTCATATCATTATAACCTTTCATGGACCTTGGAAAGGATATCTGGCTTCAAGGGACCTTTTCTTGACTATACAGACATGACCATGGATCCTGTATATGAACCTATAGCTATAAATAAAATGTGTCACTCTGACAAGAGACATTCCAATCCTTGTGATCCTAGTATCACTGCATCCGAACTCAATACCCCAATTTATTTGAACTACTTTTAGTATGACTGTACCATATCATCACTCGTGACTTGATATCCTTGATCCATGATTTACAACACTTTCACCTCTCGCTCATAATGATTTTGGAGTACTCTTGAATCTGGGAATCTGAATTGTGATTTTTGTAACATTTCCCATATCAAGTCCATGTGCATCATGACCATAAACTACCTATACTTTGTTCAAAGTAATAAAAAATTAAAACTATAGCCTATAATGGTCCAAATTGAAATAACTTAAACTTCCAATGAAAGAGACATGAAACTTGTCAAGATGAAAACCCGTAAAGGGAGACCTGAGAAAAAGTCAAGTCCCTGCCTGATAAAATCCCCATTCTCATTGTTTAGGAATGAATTTGGGAGTAAATAGATATGGCACAAAGCTCATATGGTCTCCCAAGTAACCCTAGTAAAATAAATGTTATGCTCGCTGGACCCTCTAGTTTAGGAAAAAGTTAGAGTAATAGTTTTTCACATATCCTCACCATGAGAATATGTTTGTTAGGTGGTGGAACAAATTTTAGGGTACTCGAACCCTCCTTGAATTTTAATCTCTCCAAAGATCACACTTCATGAGATGGGGTATCTCGGATCACCATAACCTTACATGGTCCTTGGAAAGGATATCCAGCTATAAGGGCCCCTTCCTTGACTATTCATGCATGCATATGGATCCTGCATATACGCCTTTGGATATCAACCAAATACTTCACTCTAAAAAGGGAAATTCCAATCCTCATGATCCCTAACATCATTATAGAAGCAATCAACACCCCTGTGTGTCTGAACTACTCCATGTAAGACTATCCCATATCATTATCCTAACTCGAGTGCTCTGGGTTGTGATTTACAACCCTCATACCAAACTATCCAAGTGGATTTAATATCCTTGATGTCACGTAAAAGTGTTTTTTTACCGTTTCTTAAGGATGGAAAACGAAACATCATTCCCTAGACTTTGATGGACAACACTACATGCTTCAAAATCACATGGCAGAGGGCTTGAGATTTAATATTTAATAGCTAATTTCCCTAGGGTGCCAGAACCCTTCTTGGATAGCCTTATTTCCATACCCAACTTCATCATCTTGATGTTTGAGTCTTCACAAAACTTTCTTATCCCTCATAGAGGAGTGGATATAAACATTATCTTGGTACACTATCTATGCATAAGGGCCTCAACCTGCCAGCTAAAGTCATCCTATCCTTTCCAGAAAGGGGCTTCAATCATTGTGAGCCTTAGCAGCTGTTGACGCTCCTTTCGTCACAGAATCTAAAGATCAGAAAAGGGGAATATCTGAGCTCAATGTGATTCATCCTTTGAAGAAACATCAAAAATCGACAAAGGGATGAACAAGGAGAACATTGCCCATAGGCCGCGCAAGTTCCCTCATGGTCGCGCAAGTACACTTGCGCGCCACCTAGTGGTCGTGCAAGTACTTGCGCGACGCCTTATGGTCGTGCAAGTGACTTGCACGACCTAAGTGATAACCGCTCGGTAACCGCCCGGGGACTTCTTTTTCCTATAAATAGACCCTGTGGGCCCCCCATTCGAGAGGATCTTTTTCCAGAAACTCGGATTGAAGCTCCCGACGCCCAAGTCTCTTCTCAAAGCTTCCAGAACACTTCTAAGGTAATTTTTTACCTAGAATAGAAGATCTAAAGAGAAGAAGGAAGGCCTAAGGGTTGAAACTTATCAAACACTTGCGCGCCGAATTAATTCCTTCAATATAACTTGCGCGTCCCTTCTCTGGAAGAACCTCAAGAGGATTGTAAAGGGTATAATAAAGAGTCGCTCAAGCATTTCAGTGCTGGTTGAAAATCGTGCAAGTACCCCTCATGTCGCGTAAGTATACTTGCGCGACCAATACTTGCGCGCCGCCGAAGGACTTGCGCGCCTTTCAAGACTTGCGCGCCCCTATCTTTTTGGGTGCCCATCTTGCCCATTTTACCCCTCTTAAGCCATTTCACCTTTCCTATTCAAGATTCAATCTTCAAGATACTCTTCAAAGCCATTTATGGCATGATTTCTTGATTTGACATCCTTGTCTGAAAGGAATTCTGTGAAATATCTCTCAAAACCTTGTGATTTAAAAATCTTTATGTCACCAAAGATTGAGAGTTCATTCATTCAACCTCATCCTTTAAGATGAGAGAATCCTTAACCTGGGTCTCCTTTTCAGGAATAAGACTCAGTCATAACCTTGGGCTTCTTTTTCAGGAGTAAGCCCCAAGTCCCCTTAAATTTCTCTTAACCAGTCATAATTTACCTTTGATTTGGGTTTCCTTTTTAGGAGTAAAACCCAATCATAGGTCCCCTCCTAACTTGGGCATCCTCCTTAGGAGTAAGCCCCAAGATTAGAGTATTCAAATCTCCATGAAGCACATATAACTTTATGGACCCTGTTCATGGATTTTCTCCCTAAAAGTAAATCCTAAACCTTCATCTATCTGGGCAGTCATCCATACATAAGCCCCAAACAAATTCTTATGATTGCATCTTTCATGGCACAATTGTCTAAATTTTACCAATACCTCTTGTTTCTCACACTGAGCATGACTCACGTGATCTTAGAGTGTAAAAGTAATTATGACATTCATCTTTGAGCCATCAATCATAAACATCATACCCCATTCCTCGAACTACGTGGGTTCTGATTCCTTTTCCAAAAGAAAGGATACGTAGGTAGCCCATTTATGGGTTCGATCCCAACTTTGAAATAATCTCTGTCCTTCTGAATGACGATAAACTTCAAGTGCCCCACTGAGTGGCTTTAAAACCAGCCTGGTCATCATAATGACCAAGAGACTTTTATATAAATGTTTTGAAGGATACCATTGACCAAGAATCTCTAAAACAAATATAGATGATTCTCTATTGATGAAGAACCTCGAATACATATAAAAGATTCTCTAAATTTCTTGCGTATTTAATCATTGATTGTTAAAACTAAAGGAAATCACATTTTATACTTGGTAATGTAATAAGGATTCACAAACATAACTTAAATCTATAAAGAGAGTCCCGGAGTAGACAATAATTCCCCTCAAAAAGGTGTGATGAGTCCGACCTCCCATCCTCTCGACCAATGCAAATTCCTAAGTCTCATTTAGTCCACAAGCTAATGAGCGCCTGCCTTTGGAAAGTAGGTCCAAACGGATGTGGAATCATTGGATGTTTTCGGTTCTACGAACAAACCCGTTAGAAACCGATCGGAACATTTGAATCTTCCATCCAGGAGGTCATCCCCGGATTCCGTACGGAACAAAAATGGTGAACCCGACGTGAATCCTTAACCAAGTGAAAGTGATGTTCTTCTTATTTGTTAGCCCCCTTGGGACAACAAGGCAATCATTGACATATGCTCATCCAAAAGATGTAGTGGCCGGATTCATCTTAATTACGTCTGTTACATGGAACAGGCACTCTTTTCTCAAGATCTTCTGCAAAAATGGCTTTCCTTAAATTCACCCCTGTGAATACTGCTGCTGTGAACACCTCTACTGTGAGGTCTGCTGCTGTGAAAACCAATGCTGCTACTCCTGCTGGAACGTCATCCGCTCTGAGGATGACATCACCAACTCAGCGTCTTCAACGCTGTGTTTCTAATGCACTAGTTAAGGAGTACCGTCGCAACGGTACTATCCCAACTCTGGAGGCCGCTCATCAAGCCCTCCAAGTTAACAATTCTACCTGGTCGTCCGGACAACGACGGCCAGCAATCAAGAAGCAGGCGGTGCTGACTACCATCTCCAACCGTTTCGGGTCGTTATCCCCGGAACGTAATTTCCATTCACTCCCTTACTCCGAGGAAGTGAATGAGCAGGTCCCTCAGGGCCTTAATTCAAAAAGACAGGAGTCCTTCCCGAGGGCTCCCATCAACAATCGCCGCCAGACTCGTGCGGTAGTGCGCCCTCAACATGATGAGGGTACCGACTCCAGGCATTCAGCTCAGGTTCCTTGAACCCGAGCAGGCAAGATGAACCGCCAGAGACGGAATCCGGTTAACAATAGGCAGGTTGTCATCCCTGCCATCTCCGGAGAAGTCCACCAACCTAACTTGGTGGCAAACAATGAGCAAGCATACACACCTGCCCGTTTTAATTCAGCTGTCCAGCAGACTCGTCTGGCAGCATCAAGCCGATCCCGCCAGGCAATTCCGGCGGAGTACCATAGGCAGGAACATACACCTGCTTATACATCACCAGTTAGTCAGCAGGCTCGTCTGACTACATATGATTGATCTCGTCAACCGTGTTTGGTGAAGTGTAATCAGCAGGCACATACACCTGCTCATACTAATCAAGCCTACCAACAGTCTCTCTTGGTAGCGCACGGAGAAGTCAGTCGGAAAGTCCCGACGACAAACAGGAGGCAGACTAAACTCTCTGCCTCCACACTTGAGTACTGTCAGGATTCACTGACAGGAAAAGGAGGACAGGAGCAGGCACATACACCTACTTTAAACTCGGAATGGACGTATATTCCCGTTCCGGCGGCTGAAGTCACCAAGCATATTTTGTCAATGGTAAAAGAGCAGAAGCAAATTCCTGCTCATATTCTGGATGCTTGCCAGGATATCATAACATCTTCAGCATCATCTCAGGGACAGACACATAAATCTATCCCTAGCAGTGGAGTGACACATCAACAATTCACTCCGGAACAGACACACACATCTGTTCCAGTCCAAGAGGGTTATGGGGCATACTCCCCCATATCATACGGACAACCAAGTCAGGCACATACACCTGATTTGAGCGATGATCGTCAGCCTAACCTGACCATCTTTCCTGATCAGGCACATACACCTGCTCAGAACAATCACTTTCGTCATCAAGTGGTTTCTAAAGCGAGTAAGAAGGCATCTAAGAAAAAGATCCGCCCAGCACAGTCAGGAGATCAAAGGCCAATCTGTAACCAAGCCTTACTCGATGCTGGAGTTCTTGAAGCTCTCAGACATTTATCTGTCGGAATTCAAGATTCTACTCCCTCAGTTCCCAATAACGGGAACATTAATTCTGAAGGTCTTCAACAGACACTTCCTCATGAAGACTTGCTTCATGAAAATTCGGTCAATCTTGAAGTTTCTTCTTCAGATGAGAGCCACAGGAACCCTCTGTGTGGTCAGAAGTCCAAGGAGCAAGAGATTTCATCTTTTGCTGTAACCCATCATGACAGTCCTCCTCATGGTGATGAACTTCGCTGCGAAAGTCCTCTCCGCAGTAGTGATTCACGTTGTCTCGAAAATTCTTCAGAAGGCAATGTAGTGACGAGAAAGCCCTCCTATCTCGAGGCACTTGAAAACGTAAAACCAGTTATGTCTGATGCTTTACTATCGGCAAGTGAAACTCTTTCTCCATCAAAAGATAGCCTGGGGTTCAGGTTATTCTCCGAACCTTCCCTGGGTCATTCATCTTCCAGCATGAATAGTGATTTCTCTACCAATCTTGTTGAATCCGATGAAGCAACAAGGAAACACCAACTCTGGTCCAAACAGGTAGAAGAATCTTCATTTAATGATAAAGAGGAAATGCTGAACATGAGGAAAAAACTGGCAAAAGGTGAAGTACCAGTCATGTTTTGGCCTTTGGCTGATTCCCAGTACGACATTCCAAAGATGTTGACGGATGATGGAATCCATGATATTCGTCTCAACATATGAAAAACTCTTTGTCAATTAAAGAAGAAGGTATTATTTTACGATGAATATGAAAATCATCTTAAGATAATAGAAGGGTTACAACGCCAGATTGATTTGGCATCTCTATCAGTCTCTCGGTATTCGAAGGCTGAAAAGCAACAGAGAACCCTTCAACGTTCATGCCTTGGCGCACTAAGAAGATTGCGTCAGTTAATTTCCAATGCTCCATCTAATGTTCATATCAGAGGATGGGGTGTTCACAGAGCACTACATTTCACAGTGCTTTCCGGTCAGCAAAGCCCGCCGAAAATGGTCTCATGCAATGTTATTGCCCATGGCCAGCCACAGTCAATGGGCTTTGTTCATAATCAAAAGCTTGCTCAAGAACAAGCTTCAACTAGTTCCTCTCAAAATCAAGTATATAAAGAACAAGTTGTTGAATTGCTCCTACATCAAGTAGGAGAGAATATTGCACAAGCCTCTCGTCTAGAGCAAACACGTCATCAAATGACAGAAGTTTCGGAAATCATCCAACGGTCTGTTGAACTAGGTGATAAAAGTGGATACAGGTTAATGCATCCAGCTAATTTCCAAACTAAGATTCGCAAGATCAAGAGAGATTTAAAGAAGATCTCAGACATAGCATGTCAAGAGACGCCCCAGCTTGCCAGACTGGGGACTTCTCTAACCCAACCCTCAGAGTCAACGACTGGGATTCGAGGAGTTGAGCGGAAGAAACAGGAACACCCCCAGTCCACCGGACTGGGGACTTTTTCAAATCTTCAATCCCTCCCTCAGAGAAAGTCAGTATTCTCTCGATTAGGGAATAATCCTCAAGAGGAACGAAGAGCCAAGCTGTCAGGAGATTCTCTCCAAGTGACGGTTCTCCAAGAAATTCCTGAGGGATCAAGTCAACGGAATGCCATGTCTCATCATGGACATAGAAGGAGGCAATATCGCAGAAATGCTGATAGAAAGGATTCCATGCAATATGCATCCATTAATTTCATCAATGCCGTTGCTGCTGATTCACCAGATGAGGCTCAATCAGAGGGATCAGACGAAGAGGTTCCTGCTCAAGAAGTCGTGAACACAGACCTAAATGAAGAAGGTGTGCGCACACGTAATCAAAGGCTTACCCAAAATCTGGGTATTCCTTCAAGTAACCCACTTCCCCCTCTCTGAAAAGGATCCAATAAGGGGAAAGGAAAGAATCAGGTTACTTCTCACCCTTCCTCTGAAGGAGGTCAATCGCTCTCATTAGAGCAAAGGTTTGCACAACAGGAAGAAGAAATGAAAGAATTAAGAAGGTTGAATGCAGAACTACTTCAGAGTAGTCTTCTTCTTAAGAATGCTGAAGTCCGACAGCCGAAGGAATTTTTTGTAACTACTGAGATGGATCAAGAATATCCTCCTTTGTCAGTACACCCACAGAGGTCTAATCCTACGGGTCAAACGCAACAACGGTTGGCAGCACTACCATCAGTTGCAGCACCAACCACCACGTCTGTCCAAGCTCCATTCATTGCACCTACCCAAAACCAAGTTCAACCTGAAGTTTCTCAAAAGTTAATAACTACTATTGAGTCATTAACAGCTCGGTTAGAAACTATGGAAGGGAAACGGGTGCAAGTTCAACCTGAAAAGAAAGTTTACCCTGAATGGGTAGATTCAATTTCTCCTCCATCCAGTTTTGGAAACCCTATTTTCCATACTTTCAATGGATCAGGCGACCCTGAACAACATTTGACGCATTACGTGTCTTGTTGTGATCCTATGATGGGAACTCCAGAGCAGCAAGAAGCAGTGAAACTCAGATGCTTCGTGCGAAACTTGAAAGGACCAGCTTTTTTCTGGTATACATGCTTGAAATACCGGTCAGTCATCGGATGGGAGGATCTTCGTCAAAAATTCCTTCTTCAGTTTAGCTCAACTTTGCCAAAAACGACAGTTTTCGATCTTACAAACTGCAAGCAAAGGGAGAATGAAAGAGTCTCTGATTTCATTGCTTGTTGGAAGGGATTAACGTATTCCTTGAGTTTATCACTCCCTCAGGAGGAATTTTTGCCAATATGTGTGGCAAATTTGCGTGACGAATTACGCACACCATTGATCCCTGTGAAATACACAGGAGGGTTTCGAGACCTTACTTCAATCGCTCAACAGATTGAAGATTCCCTTATACAGGCTAAGGTTAAATCTCGTGTGATTCCATCAGCTCCAGGAAGAAGAATGGGTAAAGCAGAAACTGCTACAGTTATGCTTAAACAGGCACCTGTACCTATTTCTACTTCAAAACCTTCATCTTCTCGAAGAGCTCCACCTCCTGAATGCCAACAACAAAGGTTGTTTCGTCCAAATGATCAAAAAGATCAACAATGAAAACAATTTGAGGATATGAAGAGTAAAACATACTCTTTCCGAAGTGAGCAAGTTCCTTGTTACTTCATTTCAGCTCTGGAAAATAATTTGGTTCCATTACCAGTGTCGAAGAGGCCAAACAAGGAAGGAGATGAAAACCATCCCAATTATTGTCCCTTTCATCAAATGTTGGGGCATCCCATCCAGGAGTGTTTTTTCTTTAAAGACCTCCTGCAAAAGATGGTCGACTTGGGACAAGTCAAATTGAAGGGTTCTTCACCTCATGTAGCGTGTATTACTGCTACAGATCCAGAAGAAGGAGGCGAGTGGCAGGAAGTCAAAAGCAAAACTGCGAAAAAATATGATGATTGGATGGTCAGAAAGACAATCAATCGGACCCATTCCATTTTGCGAACACAATTGAAGAAGCCAATTGTGTCTCCTAAAAAAGCTGCAGTAAAGCCTCCATCAAAAGACAAATCCTCAAAAGAGCAGCGCAATTCAAAGAAGAAAGAGGAATCAGGAGAAGATGAGTATGCATCAAAGCCTAAATTGTCTTTGACTCTGGCAGATTTCATGCCATCTACTTCAGAGCCACGGGCACCGTCCCACCAAATGGCACAGCCTAAACAGGCTAACCAGGCAAAGTCTTTATCAGACGAAGAGTTAATATTTGGTTCTGTTAATATGATTCAATTAACAGATTCATATTCTAGTCTTGATGAGCCTGAATTCCCTGTATCAAATTAGGGAACCCGAGGAAGTTCTAGAGGTTCAGGATATAGGGGAAGACGTGGATATTTCCGAAGCCACTACTCTAATTCTACCCCTGCTAGCACTGTATATGCAGCAGAAACTCGTGGTAGAGCCCTTCAGCGAGCTCAAAAAGAACAAGCAAGTTCTTATGCCAATGGACAACTCAGCTTCGTCACAGTTATTTTGGAAGACCGATTAAAGGTTCCATCTTCTTTATATCAGCAAGTAAATGGATCTAATCAGTCTAATTTTCAAAAACCAAAGATGTTGCCAACTTCAATACAAGATGCATCAGCTTCCAAAGCATCTGCTTCCAAGGTACCTGCTAAACCGCATATTCTTATTGGGAAACGCAGACCTCTAGATCAAAAGTATGATATATTGAAACACTTGGCCCAAGTACCAGCCAAATTATCAATTTTGGATGCTTTGAATCTATCAAGAGATCTTTGGGAAGCACTCATCGAAGCTTTGTCAAGTCCTCAGGAGTTTGAAGCTGAAATTGCTGCAGCTGAAATTTATCACATAGAGAATAATCCTGCAGAATGCCATGCAGTGATATCTTTTACTGATAAATATGAAGATGATGTTGTGCATGGGCACATAAAACCTTTGTACTTATCTGGAAAATTCAATGGTATAGATGTTTGAAGAGCTTTTATTGACAATGGTTCAGGAGTCAACCTCATGCCCATTCGCCCACTTCGTCGATTGAGCCTCACGGAATCTGATTTATCTCCTTCTACCATGATGTTGCAAGGATATGATAAAAATGAACAAGAACCACTAGGAGAAGTTACGCTCAGAACTCAGTTTGGAGATCTTGTTTCCAATTCGGATTTCATGATTGTTGATCAAGACTCAGCTTTCAATATCTTGCTTGGAAGACCCTGGCTACATCAACATGCAGCTATTCCGTCATCATACCATCAATGTCTCAAATATTTTTTCGATGGTCAAGTTGGAACATTGTATGGTGATAAGGCCCCGTTCAAGACATGTGAGTCTCAATACATTGAGGCAGAATTTTATCACATGAAGGGAAGAGAAAAATCTACAATGAAGGAAATTACCAAAGTTAATACTCCATATGGTTTGGAAAAAATTCCAATAAATCCATTTTCACATGTGAGTACAGATTATGTGTTACCTATCAGTAAAATTGACAAAATAGGCCCAAATCAAAATACTCTTATGGAAAGATCCATAATGTCAATTACGGCAATAGAGCCAGACAACATGGGAGAAATTGGTAACTTACCAAGCTATGATGAAAGCATAAGTGGTGACGTTTTCATTCCGTCTGCTGAAATCCAACAAGTCTATACTTCGCTAATCAGGCCAGAAGAAGTTATAGCAACACCAGAGGTGAATATTGATGTCGATTCTCAATCCATCATCTCCTCTTTATTTCCCAAAGAAGACCCTTTTTCATCAATAGGGTCGGAAATGGAAGCTTCTTCTTCAAAATGTGAAAATTTTGACATCTCTTATGATCATGAGAATTTCGTTTTTTCATCTACTTTGCAAGTAGAAATGGAAGAAATAACACATGATGAAGAGGAAGAGGAAGATCTTAGAGATGCTCCTCCAGCATTTGAAGAGGGTATCTCTACCACTGTAGATGAACTCAGAGAAGTAAATCTGGGTACAGAGAAAGATCCACGCCCCACTTTAATTAGTGCGGCCATGACCCTTGAAGAACAAGAGATGTATATTTCTTTTCTAAAGAAAAATAAAGATATTTTTGCTTGGAATTATACAGAGATGCCTGGCCTTGATCCTGATGTTGCCACCCATCATTTGGGTTTGCCAAAAGAACATCGAGGATTCAAGCAAGCCGCGAGAAGAACACACCCAACCTATGCTTCCAAAATCGAGGCTGAAGTGGATAAGCTTATCAAAGCTAACTTCGTCAGAGAAGTTCAATATCCCAAGTGGTTGGCTAATATTGTCCCTATAAAGAAGAAGAACGGACAAATTAGGGTTTGCATCGATTTCAGAGATCTTAATCGGTATTGTCCTAAAGATGATTTCCCAGTTCCGATTACAGAACTCTTAATTGATGCGACGACTGGCTATGAAGTACTTTCTTTCATGGATGGATATTCTGGATATAATCAGATCCAAATGGCCCCAGAAGATGAGGAATATATAGCCTTCAGAGCTCCTCAATGTGTGTTTTGTTACCGGGTGATGCCCTTTGGTTTAAAGAATGCAGGTGCAACATATCAACGCGCCATGCATCGTATCTTCAAACCTTTTATAGGGAAATTTATTGAATGCTATGTAGATGATCTGGTAGTTAAATCCAAACAACGTTTTGATCACTTGGCTGATTTGGAAGTCGTATTCCACAAGCTTCGACAACATAATTTGAAGATGAACCCCTTAAAATGTGCTTTTGGGGTAACCTCAGGAAAATTCCTCAGCTTTGTTGTATGCCATCGTGGTATTGAAGTCGATCCTGAGAAGACCAAATCAATCCTTGGTATGTCACCTCCTCAGAATTTGAAAGAATTAAGAGGACTTCAAGGACACTTAGCCTATATTCGGCGTTTTATCACCAATTTGGCAGGCAAAAGTTTACCCTTTACCAAATTATTGAAGAAAGGAGTCACTTACCAGTGGACTGAAGAATGTCAAGAAGCATTTGATGTTCTCAAGAAATACCTCTTGAGTCCACCAGTACTCATGCCACCTATTGAGGGTAGGCCTCTTATCCTCTATGTGACAGCTTTAGAGCGATCATTGGGTGCCTTTCTCGCTCAAAAGAATGATGCTGGGAATGAAAATAGTCTCTACTATCTCAGTAGAACTATGCTTGAAGCAGAAACCCGGTATTCGAGTATTGAAAAGTGTTGCCTAGCATTAATCTTTGCAGTTCAGAAACTGAGACACTACCTGCAGCATCACGAGGTCCAATTGGTATCTCGTAATAATCCACTCAAATTCATCCTTAGTCGTCCAATGCTTACAAGACGTTTGGCAAGGTGGGCGGTTATTCTACAACAGTTCGACATCCAGTATGTGTCTCAAAAGGCAATTAAGGGCCAAGCTCTGGCTGATTTCCTGGCTGAACATCCTTCAGTGGAAGACACGTATTCAGATATCAAACTCCCTGATGAGGAAGTTTTCTCTATTCAAGAGAGTCCTCAAACATGGGAAATGTATTTTGATGGTGCTTCTAGAAGTCCAACAGGGAAGAAAATGGAAAATCCTAAATTCAACAAAGTTGGTTTAGGAATTGTGCTCATTTCTCCAGATAAGGCAGTGTTGCCTTATTCCTTTTTGTTGTGGGAAGGTGGTACCAATAATGAAGCTGAATACCAAGCTCTCATTGTAGGCTTGGAGTTAGCGCATCAAGCACAAGCGAATCACTTAAAGGTGAAATGTGATTCAGACCTGGTAATCAAAAAAGTCAATGGGGATTATGCCATCAGAAAAGAAGAATTAATCCCTTTGTATGATTACGTCAGAGAGTTAATGTCGGAATTCCCTTCAGAACCGACATTTTCTTATGTCCCAAGATCACAAAATGCTCAAGCTGATGCACTGGCTAATATAGCCACAACATTAGCAGATCCAAATCGGGACGAGACAACCATCGGTATTGCCCACCGTCATGCAATTTCACCTTATGTTCAAGTCAGAACAGAGGAAATTAATGAAATTAGTCCCATTCCTGAACCGTATGGTCATACTACAGGATGGATGTCACCTATCAAGGAATACCTTCAAAATGGAACACTTCCACCTGATAGAGCCGAGAAAGAACAAATTCGGCGACGTGTGGTCAATTTTACTCTTTATGATGGTCCAAACCACCTCGAGAAAATTCTCTACAAACGTGGTTTTGATGGAGTGCTCTTCAGATGTATTGATGGTGAAGAGACAATGGCTGTCATAAAAGAAGTGCATGCAGGAGTCTGTGGTGCCCACGAGTCTGGACATAGATTGTCTGATCAAATTCGAAGGCTTGGATACTTCTGGCCTTCAATGATAAAAGATTGTGTTAATTTCACAAAGAAGTGTCATTCATGCCAAGTATATGCCAACTTTATTCATCAACCTCCAGAGTTGCTTCATACAACTAAATACTCATGGCCATTTTCCACATGGGGAATGGATGTGGTGGGACCTTACCCTTCAGCTACGGCCAAGCAGTTTAAGTACATTCTTACTGCTACTGATTTCTTTTCCAAATGGGCAGAGGCAGTACCTCTCAAAGAAGTCAGTTCTAAATGCATTGTTAGCTTCATCAAGTCTAACATCATTACTAGATTTGGTGTCCCTCATACCATATTGACGGAAAACGGCACCAACTTCTGTTCTTCTGAGGTAAAGAAATTGTATCAAGAATACAACATTAAGTCCAACCATTCATCTCGATATCATGCAGCGGCTAATGGCCAGATAGAGGCCTTCAACAAAACTCTTTCAAATATACTGCAAAAGATGGTGGATAAAGATAAGAGGTC
The DNA here is from genome assembly GCA_963277665.1 of Viscum album. Classification (NCBI taxonomy): domain Eukaryota; kingdom Viridiplantae; phylum Streptophyta; class Magnoliopsida; order Santalales; family Viscaceae; genus Viscum; species Viscum album. The sequence goes on from OY728125.1 coordinate 21,428,493, forward strand.
ATGGCCTGATAAACTCTTTCATGCTTTATGGGCTTATCGGACTACCACTCGCAATGAAACGCGGTCTACTCCATATTCATTGGTATATGGAACAGAAGCAGTCTTGCCAATTGAAGTTCAATTGCCCTCACTCAGAATAGCCATTTGTGATCAGTTATCAACAGATGAGCAGTCCCAAAAGTGGTTGAATGAATTCGAACAGTTAGATGAGAAAAGATTGTGCACTTTGCACCACTTGGAAATCTATCAGAATCGGATAGCACGAGCTTTTAACAAAAAAGTTCGTCTTCGTTCATTCATTCGGGGAGAATTTGTATTGGTTCTCAGAGCACCAATGATACCAGGAAAGAAGCCTCCCAAGCTTGAACCAAAATGGGAAGGACCTTATTCAATACATAAGGTCTACTCCAATGGAGCATATTCTCTGATCTCAATGGATGGAGAACACATCACGACTCCAACTAATGCCAGATTTCTGAAGAAGTATTTTGTATAAACACAAAATATTGTTTCCAGAACCAAGACTCTTACAATTGGTTCATACAGCGATGGTCCAGTATGACCTTAAACTGCAACTTCGTCCAACATGACGTTAAACTGTGTCACCTTAAATTGTCCGAGATGACATTAAACTATAAATTGTCCGAGATGACATTAAAATATATTGTGTCCTAGCAACATGAAATTAAACTGTGTGGCACTTCCAACGTCCAGCATGACGTTAAACTGTAAAAAAGTCCCCAGAATTGATATCCTCATATTGGTTCACCTTAGTCCTAGCTACATGACTTTAAACTGTACAACAATGGTCCATCGTCCCACACGACATTAAACTGTGAAAAAGTTCCCTAAACCATCCAGCATGACCTTAAACTACATCATCCTTGGTCCATATATATGACCATAAACTATTTGCAAATCCCTTATGTCCAGCAAGACGTTAAACTGTGACGTCCTAAACTACATGACGCTAAACTGTATAAAAGTCCCTCACGTCCGAAAAGACGTTAAACTATATAATCTCAAAGGTCCAGTATGACATTAAACTGCACCATTCAAGGTCCATGCATATGACCTTAAACTATTCGCACTTTCGTCCGACATGACGTTAAAATGGTACACTCTTTTTGTCCTTATTGCATGACATTAAAACTGCACAATTCCCCTTTCGTCCAATATGACGTTAAACTATTTTATCCCCATCGTCCTAACTACATGACGCTAAACTGTACAGAAAGTCCTTGATATGTCCTACATGACATTAAACTGTATTTTGTCCCTGCTACATGACACTAAACTGTGCAGCACCAATAGTCCTAACTGCAAGACTTTAAACTGCATAGTCCCTTTTTTATGTCCTACATGACATTAAACTGTGCATCGTTAAGGTTGTTATTACCTCTTGTTTCTCACACCGAGTATGACTCACGTGAGCTTAGAGCGAACATCAACCATAACATTCCCTTTGGGCCACTAACCATGTGTAATTCCCAACATTATTTTTTATTTAGATCATTGTCCCCAAGAACAACTTGATCATTAATTCATTCTTTAATTGAACTACACAGACTTTGATCCTTGCCCTCCAGGCTAGGTATGTAGGCAACCTCCCAAGGTTCAAGCCCAAAAACAATCTCTTCACATCGGTTCACCACAACCTCATATGATGTTGATTTGTGAAACCCCCCTGGAATCAATATCTTTACATTGATTCACTTTCGTCCTTGTTATATGACGTTAAACTATACAACACTTTTGTCCGGTACGACAATAAACTACAATATTCTTTGATTTCCTCATTTGAGAAGGAACCATTATTGACATTGATTTTTTCAATCATGGTTTTCATTTTCAAAAGACTACATGCATACATGGTAATGCCTAAACTTTTTATTTTAGGTAAAACCATCATTGCACTAAAGTCCCCTTTCACCCTTCACACGTACGAACCAAATTTGTACAAAGGGTAATTCTAGAACTACGTGGACTTGATTCCCATCCTTATGGGATACGTAGGAACATTCGAGTGTCCCTCAAATCCAGTCCCAAGTCTTTTGGGCCTAATCCCAAATTTCACTTTCAGCCCCTTGGCTGAAAAGTCCTCATGAAAACACACACTGGGTATTCATTATTATGGTCCGAATTCTATGACCCTAAACTAAGATCACTCATACTTTCGTCCTGCACGACGTTAAACAGCATTTCAAGAACTACGTATGGCTTGATTCTTATTCTTATGAGATACGTAGTGAAGTCCAAAATTTCAATTCAGGACCCAGCCACAACATGATTATGGTTTTTTTTTGACGTATGTATCTCTATATACATTGGACAATACCCATCTTTATGTATTATAATCCTAACCTTAAATATTTTCAGATCTTCATAACCCTTTTCATGACTTCTAGTCACAAAAATGTCAAACTTCTGAGAATTCTTTTGCCTGACTATGCAGCACATGCCCATAGGTGGCCTTGCATAAACAGTCCACATAACAGACTTGTCAGCCAAAAGATGCTATTTATTTGACCATGAAGCCAATGCCCATAGGTGGCCCTGCATGTTTCATCCCCCTAACGGGTTTGTTAAATAATGGTAACTTCATTCTTGGGAAGAATGCCTCTTTTTTGTCTTAAAACAACAATATGTAGGGATCCGCGAAAAAAATAGCCATCCTTAACATATTTGTCCCATATCCTTTTTCATGATCTGAAAGTATTCAAGTCTATAGTTTATTCTTCTTCCCTATGTTTGGGTCAGACCTTCGTAGGAGTGATATTCATCCAGTTCTTCGATATTCTTATTTGGAAATATCTTCTCCATATTCAAGTACCTCTTTCCATACAACAAACTCTATGCTTTAGAAAATTTGAATCTCCATAAACTTTCACTGGCTTTTAGCACTAGGAAAGTAAATTTCTGGGAGGTCTTTTGCCTGACTATGCAGCACGTGCCCATAGGTGGCCTTGCATAAACAGTCCACATAACAGACTTGTCAGCCAAAAGATGCTATTTTATTTGACTATGCAGCCAATGCCCATAGGTGGCCCTGCATATTTCAACCCCCTAACGGGTTTTGTTAAATAATAGTAACTTCATTCTTGGAAACTACTTCTTCTAATGCCTTTTAGCTCTTTTTTCATATCATTCCTCAGATTCAAATATTCTTAAGCCATAGTTTACATTTTTTCCCTCATACTTGAGTATGGTAATATGTTTTCAGATAAATTGTCAAGGAATTGAATCCATTTTAATCCATTTCGGTCAAAGCTATTTTGACCTTAAACATTAGCCCCTTTATGTCCGGCATGCATGACTTAAAACTGCCCACAAAAGACAAAGGAACTCTGAATAAAAGTCAAGTTCCAGCACACTTGCGCGCTGCCCTCTATGCCCTGAATACTTGCGCGCCCCCTTTTCATTTGAATGTATTCAATTTCCTCAGAGTCAAATCCTCATTTCTTTCCGGATCCAACTCTGAGGGGGGACTTTTGTTGACGCTCCTTTCGTCACAGAATCTAAAGATCGGAAAAGGGGAATATCTGAGCTCAATGTGATTCATCCTTTGAAGAAACATCAAAAATCGACAAAGGGATGAACAAGGAGAACATTGCCCATAGGCTGCGCAAGTTCCCTCATGGTCGCGCAAGTACACTTGCGCGCCGCCTAGTGGTCGTGCAAGTACTTGCGCGACGCCTTATGGTCGTGCAAGTGACTTGCGCGACCTAAGTGATAACCGCTCGGTAACCGCCCGGGGACTTCTTTTTCCTATAAATAGACCCTGTGGGCCCCCCATTCAAGAGGATCTTTTTCCAGAAACTCGGATTGAAGCTCCCGACGCCCAAGTCTCTTCTCAAAGCTTCCAGAACACTTCTAAGGTAATTTTTTACCTAGAATAGAAGATCTAAAGAGAAGAAGGAAGGCCTAAGGGTTGAAACTTATCAAACACTTGCGCGCCGAATTAATTCCTTCAATATAACTTGCGCGTCCCTTCTCTGGAAGAACCTCAAGAGGATTGTAAAGGGTTTAATAAAGAGTCGCTCAAGCATTTCAGTGCTGGTTGAAAATCGCGCAAGTACCCCTCATGTCGCGCAAGTATACTTGCGCGACCAATACTTGCGCGCCGCCGCAGGACTTGCGCGCCTTTTAAGACTTGTGCGCCCCTATCTTTTTGGGTGCCCATCTTGCCCATTTTACCCCTCTTAAGCCATTTCACCTTTCCTATTCAAGATTCAGTCTTCAAGATACTCTTCAAATCCATTTATGGCATGATTTCTTGATTTGACATCCTTGTCTGAAAGGAATTCTGTGAAATATCTCTCAAAACCTAGTGATTTAAACATCTTTATGTCACCAAAGATTGAGAGTTCATTCATTCAACCTCATCCTTTAAGATGAGAGAATCCTTAACCTAGGTCTCCTTTTCAGGAATAATCCCCAGTTATAAGTTCTTTAATTTGGGCATCTTCCTCAGGAGTAAGCCCCAAATTCTTAAAGTTCCCAATCTTGGGCATCCTCCTCAGGAGTAAGCCCCAATCAAGTCCTCTAATCTTGAGCATCCTCCTCAGGAGTAAGCCCCAAACCTTAATCCCTAACCTGGGTCTCCTTTTCAGGAATAAGACTCAGTCATAACCTTGGGCTTCTTTTTCAGGAGTAAGCCCCAAGTCCCCTTAAATTTCTCTTAACCAGTCATAATTTACCTTTGATTTGGGTTTCCTTTTTTTAGGAGTAAAACCCAATCATAGGTCCCCTCCTAACTTGGGAATCCTCCTTAGGAGTAAGCCCCAAGATTAGAGTATTCAAATCTCCATGAAGCACATATAACTTTATGGACCCTGTTCATGGATTTTCTCCCTAAAAGTAAATCCTAAACCTTCATCTATCTGGGCAGTCATCCATACATAAGCCCCAAACAAATTCTTATGATTGCATCTTTCATGGCACAATTGTCTAAATTTTACCAATACCTCTTGTTTCTCACACCAAGCATGAATCACGTGAGCTTAGAGTGTAAAAGTAATTATGACATTCATCTTTGAGACATCAATCATAAACATCATACTCCATTACTCGAACTATGTGGGTTCTGATTCCTTTTCCAAAACAAAGGATACGTAGGTAGCCCATTTATGGGTTCGATCCCAACTTTGAGATAATCTATGTCCTTCTGAATGACGATAAACTTCAAGTGCCCCACTGAGTGGCTTTAAAACCAGCCTGGTCATCATAAATGACCAAGAGACTTTTTATATAAATGTTTTGAAGGATACCATTGACCAAGAATCTCTAAACAAATATAGATGATTCTCTATTGATGAAGAACCTCGGATACATATAAAAGATTCTCTAAATTTCTTGCGTATTTAATCATTGATTGTTAAAACTAAAGGAAAGCACATTTTATACTTGGTAATGTAATAAGGATTCACGAACATAACTTAAATCTATAAATAGAGTCCCGGAGTAGACAATAATTCCCCTCAAAAAGGTGTGATGAGTCCGACCTCCCATCCTCTCGACCGATGCAAATTCCTAAGTCTCATTTAGTCCACAAGCTAATGAGCGCCTGCCTTTGGAAAGTAGGTCCAAATGGATGTGGAATCATTGGATGTTTCCGGTTCTACGAACAAACCTGTTAGAAACCGATTGGAACGTTTGAATCTCCCATCCAGGAGGTCATCCCCGGATTCCGTACGGAACAGCAGCACCATGGCAGAACCTGGAATCTCATATGGTCATGGGACATACCTGATATGTATAAACCATATCTTATTCATGGAATTTAACTCTCATTTTATGATTAACATCACCCAAACATCAACTATCCTAAAGGACCCAGCTTCCTTAATATTTTTACCTCAATAAAATTTACTCCATAAATCTTCCATAGCCCCTGGAAAAGATACCTGGATTCAAGGAACCTTTTATTGACTATGCATGTATTCCTATGGATCCAACATATAAACCCCTAGCAATGAAGAAACTTTGTCACTATGAAAAAAGGAAATTTTGATCCTCGTGAGCCTCAACAACACCATGGAATAAACCTAGCATCTCAGTGTGTTTTAGGCCATTTATAGAATGTCTTCAACATATCCTCTGATCATACATTAGGTTTGAGCTAAAAGAACTTAAACTAAAGATACATTAGGTCTAATCTCAAAGACTTTAAACTAAAGAAACATTGTTTCTGAGATAAAATACCTTAAACTAAAGAAAAATTAGGTTAGAGATGAATGACCTTAAACCAATGAAACATTAGGTCCGAGCTAAAATACCTTAAACAAAATAAATATCAGGTCTGAGCTAAAATACCATAAACTAAAGGAATATCAGGTCTGAGCTAAAAGTCCTTAAACTAAAGAAATATAAGGTCTGAGCTAGAAGAACATAAATTAAAGAGATATAAGTTTTTAGCTAAAATAACCTAAACTAAAAGTGATATCAGGTCTGAGCTAAAAGAGCTTAAACTAAAGCAATATTAGGTCCAAGCTAAAAGACCCTAAACTAAATCATATAAGAAATCCAATCTAAAATACCTTGTAAGGCTCACCATATAGCCTTAGAAAAATCAAGCTATTCTCACTAAGCCTATTGGTTTTGGAAAATGACCGTGCATGCTCCCTCAGGACATATATTTTTACAAGATAACTAGAATATATTTATCAGTAAGGGAGACCATGTTAGTAGGTACTTGTGAGGATTTCCTAATACAAATCTTCAAATCCAAACCTTAAGTCTTGATTTATTTTTTTAAAGGATGAGTATCATAATTTAACCACATAATATTAAAATAATGGGATGATTGGCATATCATAAACAAAGAGGAGACGAACAGAAAAATGAAAATTTTAGAAGGTCTATTTGTATTTTAAAAAGGGTGAATCTATAAATTTTTGAGTCTCTCTAAAGATTAAACTAGAACATGATGCATTAAAATGGTCAAACTATGAAAACAGTCAATCGACTGCTCTATAAAGTTTGGTAAGACTCCAACGAGAAGCATCGATAGAACACTGGAGTGTCGTTCTCCCCGCTTCTTCAACCTCTACTCTAAGATAAAGAGAATCAACCAAGGTAATCAGATCTTCAACCCTCTACTGAGAATAAGCTAATGAGGATGAATATTTCAAAATAAAAAACCTTAAATGAGTAATGATTTCCTCATACCTCCATGTCTATATAGTCCAAACAATAATATGAGTTTTTAATTTAGATATTAGCTAACAGACCTACTCTAATGCCTCTGACATCTCCCTTATATGTCTGGAAAGGGTATCCTTATCCACAAATTCATGAAGATCCTAATCACTTGCATCCATATCTTTCCGAATCAAAAAAAAATCTTTATAATTTCATATAGATGTTGATGGTCAAAACCATCCGACACCGATTCATGAAATAGTTGGTGATGGTATTCCCCATGGTCATGAAATAACTATAGGTGATTTCAGTGATCAAGGCATGAATCCATTTACAGATCATCCTCTTTCTTTCTTGATCTCTTACAACCAAAGGAGTAGGCTAGAAATATAGAGGAATAATTAGACAAACCAATGTGAATGACGAAGAGGAATCCCCATAATATCTTCACTCGGTATGTGTATTTCTGATAGCTTGTATCAAAGGACTGATCTCCTCAACCGAATCTGACCCACTATCCAAATAATATTCATCGGACCAGGGTCTCTTCATTGACGCATTTCCTGGTTCTTCAATCAATTCCATCAAAAACATAGATAAAGGAGTCAGTGGAGCAAAATACATGTCTACATGATGGACCAACTGGCCTAACAAACCATTTGGGAAAGTTGTTACCCAAGACATGGCAAAATCGTGGGTAAGAAATGCAAAAGAATCAGTAAGGGGAAGAATGATCTCAGACCTTGTATCTTCACTTGAAAATATCTTATAAAATTGATGAATAAATACTAGATGTCATTCCACTTGGACGTTCACCAAAGGAATGAGAGAAACTATCTAAACACAACTAAACTGTCGAGTGAATCGATACTGTGTGTACAGATCATAGATGACCAATGCATCCACCTTGTCCATGAGAACCCCATCCCGAAGGGTTATCATATAAGATATTTGATCTAGAGAACCACTACCATCATCAATAATCATACCACCTAGTCTGTAGAAAGTTGTGATGCCAAAGTTATTAGATTGGTGCAGTGCACCTTTAACCTCAACGGGACTTAGAGTCATAGTCCCAACCCCATAAATGTTCAACAATCTAGTTCTGGATGGATTTTCCAATATCCTAGAAGCATTATAGTACTCATAAAAATGGAAGGGATCCCTATCCATATAAAAAGGATCTGGACAGGGCCACTTGATCCTGTAAGGAGTTTTGTCTTGTTGATTATGGACCAACATTTGGAAGAGGCATGTATGGAAAGGTACTGAGAGTTTAAGGCACCACACTTCTGAAATTCTTGCCTCCATCAACAATTTTCTAACATGGATTTTTTATTATTCATCCCATCTAGGAAAATCCACATGTTTAAGAACATAGATAGAAATCTTGCCAACATAATGTCCAAAAAAAACCTCTGGGTTCACCTGAAAACCCCATGAGTTATATTCCCCAGCTTCCAGAATGGCCTAATATGATCCAGAGTTTCCTCATAATTTTTGATAAGGGAACCAATAGGGACGAATAACAGTTTTTCTAGCCCTTCTTCCACATAGAAAAATATTGATTGACTCTATGAAAGAAATATTCAATCACACTATCAGATCTGTCTTTAATCTATCCTTCACGATAATATGAATATCACTCACTAAAACTGGGGTTTGTAAAAGATCTCCCTAGACATACGTATCTAGAATAAATTCTTAATACATCTCTCTTATAGGAGGAATACCATCTAGTTGATAAATATACCATAAGATGTTACCCTCCTCATTGTGAGGAAGATGGAATGTGTTGGTCTCCAGACACTAAGGAATAATCATTTCCCGAAGAAGGTTAGGTTTGTGGTAAATGATAAATTTATATATCCACATGACTTTGTAGAGATGAACCCTGTATAGATCATCAACAAACTAAAAACAACTTTTCCTCACCCAAAATGGCCATGCCTATTCATTATAAAAGTTTTTGCCAGGACCAAGATACCATTTGAAATACTATCCACTACTATAAGTATCTATAGAATATGAGAGTATACTCAAAAAAACATTCAACAATAGGTTTTTGAGATAAGTCATGATCATATGGACTTAGGGGAGAACTGGACAATATATAAGAAAAACCCTCGGATTGTGTTGTAACCAGCCAACCATCCTCAGTAATTATTGTCTGAACGCAGTTGGGGGAATTGGAAACCCAGTAATATAGAAGATTAAAGTCTGGGGGAGGTATAGTAGTGTCATCTAGTAATCTAAACTCATATAGAGGGATTCCATGAGACAAGGGTTGTTCTTGAAGCCCGAGTGAGAGGAAGCCATTTAGATGCCCATTAGCAGTATATACATGGTTGCGGCGATCATCATTACGATTTCTTGTGATCAGGTCCCTTTGATTGGACAACATCAAGGGTCCTTGGTGATAACTAGAAGCCATATGAAAATAAAAAAGTGGTATATATTAGAAACAAAAAATAAAAATTTTCAAGTCATCATAAGGACCAGTGACATTAGGCATATCGCAAGACTCGACATAGAGTTTGTGAACCATATAAGAAATTTTTGGATCGCCAAGCCTCCAGAGGACTCATGGGTCTAAATCCCATAGGGAATCATTAAAACCACATAAACCCCTTGGAGAAACGTTACCATGTGACCTAAACATGGTCACATGATTTGTAGGAAATTGAATGATTGGGCCAGTATATCTTGTGAAGTCCTCAACATAGCCACATCACTCATTGATGAAGTACGAGAAATTACTAGAGAATAGTTCATGATTGTATTAGAAAATATTCTGAGTGACATAAAATCTTTTGGGATAACTCTGACCAAACGGAATCATGGTGTAAGATCGTGAATAGAGCTCAAAATTAGGGCTTTCAAAATGGTGTCACGACGGAGGTACTCAGTAGAGGTGAAAATGATACTGCTATAGAGAATGGGTGATCGAAGGAATGAATTTTCCATTACCCCTACCTATATATAGTGAATTTCATGTAATACTAAACATTTCCTGGAATACCAAATTCCACCTAAGATAACTGGTTCACAACACTACCAAAGACTTTGGCAGGCATTAGTTTTCCTCAGAACTGAATCCTTGTACCTGGGGATGTCGCTCCTGATGTGGGCATTTTTTGATTCCCTCCAAATAAGAAACAGAAAAAAATCATTAAGGAAGAAATACTTGAATAAGGGTATTATCTTCCCCACAAAAACAAAGGATCTAGGACTTAGCGAATCATATGAGCGTCCAAGGGGCCCATGATCGTGTGACCATTTCAAGGTCATGAAAGGACTCCACGTGTAGCACATAACCTACAATGAATCCCATAGATCCCCCTTTAGCAAACATTCTTTCTCTTGTGATGGATCTCTAGACAACCAAATTAGCACCCTTAGTCCACATGGTCTTTCATAGGAAAGTTCCTAAAAATCCATCAAAAATTATCCCAAGAACGAGGAGGAATAATATCCAAATGGAGAGAACCCATGTGTCTATAAGGATCTTGTATCATATCATCATTGGGAGGAAAAAAAATTCCTTTTTGATATCTAATAAAACTCAGAAGACCCTCACTTATTTGTAGAATAAAACAATGGAGATAAAGGGGAGGAGGTGAGAGGTACTTGTGGTCGTTGAAAGACATGAAATGAACCCCTTGAGACCTAAAAGACACCAAAAGACCTCAACAACATGTATGCCTCCTCTCACAAAATCCCTTTGGGTTGTAATCTCCACCACACAGAAGACTTTTTGTATGTACAGTTAACTCTTCACATCCCCTTCGGTGTTCTTGGGGAAAAAGGACAGATGCTTCCACAACATGCTTACATACCCCCATATGACCCATATTTGTCAAGCGAGGCATCATCAAAACCAAGATTAATTTTCTTTGACCTTACTTATAAAATCATACATGAATCTGAACCATTACCACATAAAATTAAGGAAATAGAAGTGGGAAGAGGCTAAATTTACTCATGGTTGTAAAAATCTTATGATGTGCTAAGGAAGTCCACAACATGGTCCCGTGAGACCCCCAGAAAAATAATCCTTGTCTCACAAAAATCCCCATACAAGTCATCAAGAATCTCACAAATTAATTTCAATAGGAACCTTGGATCTCACAAAGTCCCTTGGAAATATCCACACAATAAGATGAAAAGTCCTTTTAAATACTAGAATAATCAAGAATGTCTTCATCAATCAGCTATAATCTAATAAAAGAGACTTTGGTGGAAGGCTTGATCACTGAAAATCAGCTGACTCACTCAGAAAGACCCACAACAGATACTTGAGATACTTCATGGTGAAAACCCACTTCACTGAAACCATCCTAGAACTATGCTAGATACGCCGTGAAAATCGGAGAGCATCCATGGTGTTGAGGTCTATAAATTCCCCACACTAGAATAAAAAATGCACTAGCTACAATGCGAAGGAATATCTTGAGCACTAAAATCCCAAGGATTGAATAAGAATTCTTGAAGAAACTGATCAAACGACTAGCAAGTCTTCTGTCAAGTAATATACCAGTGAACAGTTAGGGAAATAATGTGTCATATTTAAGGTATTTTGTGTGATCATTCATAGATCATGTAAAGGACTGCTGGAAAGGCATGTGAAGAATATACCGCATGTCTGCCAGATTGTGTGAGACTCAAAAAAAACTGATACTGAACAAACCTAAGTCATTTATAATAACAAGTACAGAACCAAGATAAAAAGCGAACGACTTAAACTAAATACATACTCACTAACCTTCATTCACTTCACGTGATTCATACAGGGACACACAATAGTTCCAAGACATGTTGCCTAGTTCTCATGACATTCCTTTAGTATACTATTTGGGACATGCGAAGTCCTCCAGACATGTCCAAGTAAGTCACACGGTCCCTATGGGAAGACCACCTTGGCCTCATTAAACCTTCTAGGTCTATCACCCAAGTATTGAGACGTCTTTCCGATACATCTTTTGTATCTTATAATGGTTTTACCTTATATCTGTAAAGTATCATTGTGCAATCTAGGCATGACAATCAAGATCTCGTGGCACCCTTTGGGCAAGCCAGCTGAGACCCATGACACCCTCCAGACATGATGGTCTGGTCTCACGATGACCTTTAGGGATGTTATTAAATACACACAACATCCCTCAAACCATTTCACACAGAATCTTATGATACCCCCCAAATGTGTCCAGACAAGTCATGCGATGGCCTCCAGGATAAGTCAACCAGGTCATGTGGTGTCCTCTAGGCAATTCAAACTAGGTCATGCGACACCCTCTAGATATGTAGGCCATGTCATAAGGAATACCCCAGAGTGTATTCCCTGATCAATAGGGGTGCCTTAGTTTGTAAGCCCTGATATTTAGGGAAATAAAAAAATTCTGATTCCTCTCATATTCAAGATACGTAGGCTACCTCTTCGTGGGTCGAGCTCTATATTGATCATATAGGGTGATCCCAGTATCGAAACCCTTATCCATAGAAATGAAATCGATCAATTTGTAACCATTTATTCTCACAATGAGCATGGATAATGTTGTATTAGGGAGTTTCACTAATAGTTTCATCTACGCTTTCTACCCGAGGGTTAAAAGGGTAGCCTCAGTGCGCAAGAACTAATTATTGACATCATATATTACGTCCCTGATCAATAAGGAATCCATCTTGGTATAATCCCCTAGCATTTTTGAAACCTCAAGGATGGTCATAATGTCCCTAAATGGGATCATCCACCTTAGCCAATCAGAAATTTAAGGGATAAGTAAACTATGGTAACTCGGATTCTTACCATACATAGGATTTGTAAGACTATTTTTAAAGACTCTATCTCTATACCAAACACCCCAAGGACTGTTCCAATACACAAGTCTTATATCTACATTCTTTGAGGTCAATCATCTATTCCCCCCTATTTCCCACACTGAGCATAACTCATGTGGTCTTAGGGAGATACAATGAACATCCCATTAGGCATCATGAATTTCTACTAACCACGACGATCCCAAAATATAAGCCCCAATGAGTGGTATAATATGAAAACCCCTGATAATAAGGCATATACCATGGGCCCAGTCCCAAAGGCATGGTTGAACTATGATGACTCTAATTCCTTCTATAACCATGATACTTAAGAAGTCTCCCTCATACACGAGCTCAAACATTTTGTGTCTTGGTACCCACACATATATCCTTTCTACTTGAAGCTAAACTGAATTGGATTAACAAACAATGTGGTTTTTTTACTCTTGAAATAACCAGGATACTTAGGATGCCTCATAATAGCTTAATAATACCATAGAAATATTATCCACCTCCTTACATGCTAGCGTATTCTAAAGTATTTGGTCATATGGCTCGAGCACATAATGTTTTTATTAAACATTTAGGAGATGGATGATGATTCTCAGAAATATACAGATAGATTCACTGATGAGACTGTACTCCCCTGGATTCTTGAATGAGACTACCTTTCTTTATTTAAAGATATAAGTAACCAATGAGTTGATTTGTTAGGGTAACCGGTCCCATATCGACATTATGAAGTGATACACGAACATATCATAAATATATAAGAGAGTCCAAGAGTAGGAAACAATTCCACCCAAAAGGGTGCGATGAGCCAAACCTCCCATCCTCTCAACCAATGCAAGTCCCCAAGAGTCGCTGGGCCTAAAAACCCAGATAAACATCATCCTTTGGAAAATAGGTATGTACCAAGATACAAATGGGGGAACCATTGGAAGATTCTGGGAAAAGTGAAAATGGTAGCCCGGTGAGTGAAAAGCATTCTATTACTCAAAAACCTGATGAAACAAATATGAATTAACAATTTTTTATATTATCTCTAAAAGGTGTTTTTTTTCACAGTGGCTAAGTTACCCAAGTTCAAGTTTATAATTCCAATTTTCTCATGTAAATGTTTGGATTCCACAAAAAAATTTCCATACTCAATTATAAAAAATGTGTTTGCACGGTTCTAAAGTAACATTAATTTATTTTCTATTAGTGAAAGTTAATTATTGATTTATTTTTTTAACACAAAAGTTACATGAACAGTGAAAACAATAAAAAATAATAAAATACAATGGAAATTGTTTACAACTAAAAACTAACAGATACCCTCCCCTACACTTATTCATAATACTAACTAAAATTATTTACATGATACAAATTTCCTTGAATAGTATAACATATGATAGAAGTTTCTAAAAAAATAGTGACAAAAGAGGTAACTTGAAAAAGAGGATGGATAGATGTTTATTTTATTCAAAATGGTCTTCAATGCTCTCTAAAAACCATTTTTCACCTTGAAAGAAAATAAAGGAAAAATAATTAAAAGTAAATTTTATTAAAAGTAAAATAAAATAGAAAAATAAAGAGAGTAAGGAAAAGAATATTAGTTTACCCCTCTTAAAAGGGGAAATGTTTTTATTGTCCAAAACAATATAATTTTAAGTGGATCCTCAGTTTGAAGGGGAATTGATATTATTTCATTAGAAACACCATATTTTAAGGTCTCTAATTTTCTTTAAGAATTCCATATTCTTCTTGAGGCCCTATTTATCTTATAATTACTTGCTGAATTCAAAACTAGTGTTAAGAATGTAATGTAGTGATGCTCGAAGTATGTAAGGATCCTCATCCTTAACATCATCTTGATAGATTTTGGTGTCCATTTAATATTCCACTTCCTTAGTGGGAACGAGAGATAACTCTTGTATTGTTTCTTTAAACATGGTAACCTTTTCAATGAAATTTATATCTTTTATAAAGGAAATCAGAAGTGGTTATGATTTTATAATTTAAAAATATCAAGGATAAAAAATATAAAAAAAAATTATGTAAAATAAAAATGAAATGAGTAAAACCTTTTACCATATCCCTTGTATATTACATATTGAAACTATTTATATTCATAAAGGAAATTTGGAATATCTCTCATGATTCTTATGGTTTGTGGGTCTTTAATCATTTCCTCAAAGTTCAACCCATCCAATATTTTTTTATCTTCATCATCATCCAAGTAATAAATCTTTTTAGCTCAAAATTTAATTTAAATATAAGGGAAGTTAGTTTCCAAATTAGTTTGAATAGTATGGGATAAAAATAAGTGAATTTTAGAGTTATAATTCTATTGTATGTCATGTTTGAGTTCATTCTATACATGTAATGCCTCTAAGAATCTATTGGTAGAAGTGGCCAGTGGTTTGTCCACTTGAATTTTATCATGAACCTCTATTTTTGATCATATCAAAAGTTTTATATTTGGTTCTTATTATTATAAAACTTACAGATTTTCCTATTCTTATTTTTATATTATCCTTCTAAAATTGGAATTGAATCGATCTACCAAGTCTTTTAGTTCATCCATATTAAATTTTTGATTAACACTTTGCGATTGAACACATTGATTTGTAGAATTGTTATTAAGTATTTATATCTCAATCACTTTGATCTCATAATCCTTTTATTACTAGAAATAAAAATAATATTCCATTTTAAATTAATAGACTATCTACTATGCATAACCTCTTAATTGATTTCAAATAGAATGGGAAGAATGGATTAAAATAGGTAAAAAGAAAAATAAATAATACACAAGATATAAAATAGAATTGATGAGCGCACTAATTGTCCCCAAAAAATGGTGCCAAATTTTATTGACGGTTTTCATGACCCTATTTAAATAATATTTTTACCCAAATTAATGAACCATAATGGAACAACCATTGAGTCAATCTTTCAATGAGGGGTTACTCATTCATGATCTTCACATTTTTTTAACGAAATTATTGATTTTATTTTCAAATAATGGAATAATTATGGAGAGATAGTGTGCGTGGTTTAATTTAAGTTCTAATGAATTAAGAAAGCTGAGAGAAAGAAGTTGTGTGATGTCATAGTGATTCACTATTTATTTGTACCCTTATATCACTATGTTAAACTATTTTAATATGAAAATTCCGATATTATTAACCAATTGTGATTCTCATTTAATAAAACTTATTAATTTTAATTACTTTTAAAATGGGTCATTTTACTTATTTGGATTATTTCTTTGTATGAGGTGGTTGTTTGGAGGGCCTATAATGAATTAAAAAAAAGTTCAAACTATAGGGAATCCCAAGAACATATGTCCATTATTTCAAACATTACAATGAATCCACCAATCCGATTGGGATTAAATTTTCTAGTAAGATAAAAAATAGTGGGATAAAACTATTTTCAAAACACCTAATCCTAATTCATCAATCTAGATGGCCAACAAAACTAATCTATTTATAAAACTGAAATTACATGAAGTTAAGAATTTTGTTCACATTTTTGATAATATCTCTCAATATAGATTTCCAATGGCCACAAAAGTTTTCTAAAAGATAGTAAAGATATCATCCATAAAATATTTAGTTTTTTTAAAGTCTATATTTTTCTGTTTGCCTATAAATTACTATAAAGAGTTGGTATCTTGAAATATGGGTTCTGAAAACCACCTTCCACTTTTCCTTTGAAAGTGTACCTAGGGAACCTCATTTTCAAGAATGACCAAAGAGTGAAGTGATGCAATTTTGGAGTTCCAAATGATTCCTCTCATAACCTTTGAGGTTTATAAGCTTCATATCATTGTAGAGAGATCTTAAATGAACAAGTAGACCCATTTAAGCTTCCACTTCTTCTCGATGGAAAGATAAATGGTGGGAGGTTGTTTTGAGGGAGTTAAACAGTTGAAAATGGAGATATTACACTTGTTTTGATACTATCTTGGTGAAAGTTTTTATTTAAAATAGTTTTTTTAGTTTTATATTCATATTTGTATTATATTAATTCAATTTTTTGATATGATTTATGGGAAAAAAAATTATTTTAAAACTAATTAGCTTGAGATTTAATGTGGGAATCTAGTGTTATTATGATTGGAAAACTCAAGGGGAATTTTTTCTCACACACATACTTGAGATATTGGTATGATTTGGAAGACCTTATTACATATATATTTCCCAAACCGTGAACAAGTGATTTCTATATCTGGGGTTGGTTCTAGATGAACCACTCTAAAGGGAATATAGGGGAACCAAGATCATAGAAACCCTCAACCAAAGAATTTCTTCAAACCAAATATTATTTTCTGAACTATGAATATTCAATTATATATAATAATATGGTAATTATCAACTTATTCTATTTGTAAAAAATCCACTTTATTTTTTTAGCTATTAGACTATTTGAATAAGTCATTTTTTGAATCATAATTTAAATTCCCACCCACCCTCATTTTATGTTTTTTTTCTGAAAACTTATTGAAAATACACAATATAAACCAGAAATTAAACTTACTATATGACCTAGAGTATTCATTATACTATAAAATAATATTAGACACATAATCAATTTGATAGGTCATGACAAAATAGTAATATGTTTTCATCATTTCCAAGGATCTATTTAGTTTTTAGTTTGTCTTTTTTTTATAAAAAACATTGTGTCTTTTGTAAATATTTTTTTATTTAACTTTTCTAATTTGGTATATAAGTAGTGTACTAATGATTTTTTTCATAGGATTTTTGCATGTCACATTTTTATTCAAGTGAACTACCACTATTTGATCTAGAATAAAAAGAATTATTTGTCATCGACATCGAGACAAAAAAAAATAAATCATATAAAGGAGGACACACAAACCATTAAAGATCCTATAATCCCTTCTTCTTAAACAAAAATTCAAATTAAAATAAAACTATATAACATGGATAAAAATAATTGGAAATTAAAATAACTCACTTTTTCTAATGTTGATATCCTACCCACTTATATTCAAATATATGGATAAGCACTAAGTTGTGAACTAAAATATGGTAAAATTAATTTCTTTCGAAAATAAACTTATTTAAGAAGACCCCAATAATAAGTTAAATAAATTTCACAATATCTATTCGACATTAAAACATGAAAATTTGCATGAAGAACTTGAAAACCACAGATATTTTATATTTTATTTATAAGATAGAGAATAATATTGGTTTTATCATGTTAACTCCCCAATTAGAGGTTGGGAGGATATGAAATTCCATTTTCATGGAAATTATTTATCATCAATGTAAAATATAACTAAATGGAATGAAATTTGTCTAATAATACTATCAAAAGGGGGAACACTTTATGGATACTGAGAATAATTTAAAATGTTATGTTCATGATATCCACGCCACTAAAAAATTGGTCAAATTTTAATATAATATTTTAATGAAGGTTTAATTCCTATTGATCATAAAATGATTGATGATGTTATAGGTGGTTCACTGGTTTCCAAAACCTTAACCACTATATAGTCCCTCATTGAAAATATATCATAAAACAAGAAACAATTTGGTTAATGATCTAGTGTACCCATTCGATTTGTTACTAAGGTTAAAAGTTATGAATTTTTTAAGAATATGAATATGATTTTTGAAGTGGTAAGTACCCTTCTCTCATATCTTTCCCTTTCTCAAGGGAAATATCAACATCATCCTTATATGTATTGCAGTATAAGTGTTTCTAATACCCATTATTCAGACTAATTCCATCAGTTGAGAGACACTTCTAAGAGTTTTGAGACAATATTCTAAGTCCACCCCTATAACAAACCAATTTGGAAATAAATATGCTAGCTATACAAATTTATATGGAAAGATAACCAAGAATATAGGAAAGTGGGTATTATGACCGACCTCAATAGTCCTAGGACCACATGAGGTACGGTAGTCCACCCCAACCACCACTCAAAATATCCTTGATAACAATAGTGGAAATTCCAATATCCCTTACATAACTTGAACCTAAACTTTAGGAAATGATGAGATAAATGGCTATAAATAATCTCCAATCATAGAAAACCACCAAAGAAACCATATAAGACCTAAAAAATCAATTAGTCCAACTAACCAACTCTATGTATGAAAATCGATGTCAAGGTTTAGGTAAAATTTATTATCAACCACTAGCCAACCCTAGGGTCAATTTAAATTTCAGTTTCGGCACCCATCGGATTGGTAAACATCTTAGAAGATAAATTTACCCAATATTAGAATCATCCCCTAATGAGTAATCCACTAGTAAAACTTATGAAAACAATCCAAATGAGGAAAATTATTGTACAGAGAGAAACCCCAATAAATAAAAGAGAGTATGTTTTGAGCCCAACCCCAACTTTCCTCTTACATTCACACAATCATCCACTCAAGAAAGGAAACCAAAAGAAAATAAAAATGACAATAAAATTTTGGAAATAATTAATAATGTGTATGTTAACATTACCTTGATGTTTATCAGTAAAAAATGACATGATACTATAAGTTTTTAAATGATATGTGTCTATATAGAAGAAGAATTCAAGGTGATGAAAATGTGATCTTAGGGAGGGATTCTTTAGTATTGATAGAGCCATCACTTCCCACCAAATGTAATGATCAGGAAATATTCTCAATTGCATGCAATATAGTGGAATATTTATTTTCTGATTCCATAATTGATTTGGGTGCATCTATAAATGTGATTCATCACTCGATTTTCTCTTTATTGTAGGGTAGGGAATAAAATCCCACAAGAATAATCATTTAACTAGAAAACTAAAGTACCGGACAACCCTCTCGTGTGTAAGAGGATGTTATTATGAGGGTTAAAATTTTAAATTTTCCTACTGATTTTTATGTACTTAAAATAGAATATCATAGAATGAATAGAAATGCACCAATTATATTGGGTATACCTTTATTTAAAACAAAAAAACCATAATTAATGTATACAAGGTTATATTATATTTCGAGTTTGGTGGTCAAATTTTCCACTTCAAAATCCTTGATTCCTTGAAGCACCCCTCAAAAGATAATTCCTCTCCTTTAGTTAATTATATTTATGTAATCCCTTTCCCAAAAAATTCTTTTATTTACCTAGATCCCCTAGCTAGATTTTCATCATTTATAAAAATTATAGGCAATGAATCATGTGTTTAATTTTTTTGGTTTTCTAGTAAAATATCATGCAAGTTCATTAATTGATAATTTATTATGCATTGAGGACACAATGACCATCAATAATCATGAAAAACTTGTAAAATCTTACTTCTCCTATAAGTATGTTACCATTTAGAAAATAGATAAGATCATAAACCTATATCTTTCTCATTCACTACCATCAATTGAAAATACCCCATAATTGTAACTTAAACCACTACCACGATTTTTAAAATATGCAAATGTTTATGATGGAAACAAGTTTTCCATCATCGTTGAAAGTTCACTACCTATATTTCATAAATTTTGATTTCTTAATATTTTAAGGGATTATAAAAAAGAATTGGAATTGACACTTACTGATATTCATGGTATTATCTTATAAATTTTAATACATTATATATTTTTGAATGATGAGGATAAACTGGTGAGGTGGTCATAACACTAATTGAACCCAAACCTCTAAGATGTTATTAAAAAGAAGGTAACTAATTTATTGTTTTTTAGAATAATTAACCCTATATCTAATAGCCAATGGGTCAATATAGTGTAGTTAGTTCATAATAAAAATGATATTATAGTGATCAAAAATAAAAAACAATGAATTAGTTCTAACCTATGTACAAAAAAGTTGTAATGACTTTATAGATTATCCCCGACTAAACTAGAACATAAGGAGGTATCATTTCTAATTTCCTTTAATTAAATATATGTCATAGAGTCTAGTGGGAAAGTCCCATAATTGTTTCATAGATAAGTATATAGATACTTTATAATCTATATTTCCCCTAATGATTAGGAAAATATGACCTTCAATTTTCCCTTGACACATTTTCATATAAAAGTATTTCATTCAGTTTTTGAAATTCTCCAGGTAATTTATAATATGTATGTTATATATCTCTCTAAATTATATATAGAATTTAATATAAGTATTCATGGATGATTTCACTATCTATGATTCTGATTTCAATCAATTGTTTTGCATTATATTTTTTGTACTTCCTCACTACATTGAAAGTAATCATCTATTAAATTATATAGAATTCTATAATATAGTGATATATGGGATAGTGTTTAGAAACATCATTTTTGGTGATGGTATACAAGTTGATAAATCAATTTTTTTTCATTTACTCCCCACCATGCCCTAAAAATTTGTGAGATTTACATTAATTCATAGGTTAGATGGAATTTTATCACTATTTCATTTATGACTTTGGTAAGATTACACTCTCCCTCTCTCGGTTACTTCAAAAATAAAAAGAATTTGTGTTTGATAAAAATTGTGATGATGTTTTAAAAAATTTAAATGGATTAAAATATCACAACAAATAATCCATCCAATTTGGTGGGATTTTCCATTTGATCTCATGTGTATGACCTCTAACTATGCATTTGGTGCTGTTTTATCAAAATGGGTTAATCGATCTTTACATTTCATTTCCTACGACTCACACACACTAGATCCCACCCAAGAAAACTACTCCACAACAATAAAATAATTACTTATAATTGTGTTTTCCTTGGATAATTCCAGGTCATAACTTTTGGGTGAAAATTAATAGTCTTCTTTTACAATGCATCCCTCTAGTATTTCTTAAGAAATAAAAATCCAAACCACATCCCATGTGTTGGATGATAATCCTTCATGAATTTTATTTATATGTTAAGGATAAGAAGGATTATAGAATATGGTGAATGATAATATCAATAGGATCATTCCATCCATAAAAATTGACTCATCCCAAAGTATTTCAATAAATAAAGTATTTCTTGATGATAAATTATATCTAGTGCCAGATAATATTTCATGGTATGCAAAATTTTTAAATTACATGGTAGTATACAACATTTTTTTTATTTTAATAAAAAAATGATGATCGTATAAAATGTGATTCTCATTGGAAATTTTTTGATGACCCTACCTTTTTTGAAGAAGTAGTGATTAAGGACCCAGGAATTGTGTTCCCAATAGTGAGCTTCAGTCTCTATTTGAGTTTTATAAAACTCTTATTTGGGGGCCACTTCAGTCCCCAATGGACTACTTTCAAGTTCCTCGACTCTATTATATTTTTTCCAAAAAAAATTAGGATTTCCATGGTTTATGTATATCTTATCATAATTTTAAAAGGATTGCGAATTTCTAAAAAATAAATTAAATGATGAATCAACCCTTACTCTTTCCTGGCATTTTTTTATTTGTATAATTGACTTTGTTTGGCCATTTCTTAATTTATTTGGAATCTTTTTGAAAAATTCTAGATAATTATAGAATATTTTTTTCATATATATTAATATATATTAATTAGTTATTAATTTTACTTTAAAGGGTATGTTATTTCTGAAATCATACTTGACATGCAACAATGGGTTTTTTTTTGAAATCCTACATTGCACCCAAAACTGAGTTATACCGAAAAATAATATATTATTAATATTATTTTTTAAATGGTAGTTTTCTCCTAGTAATTGTATTATGGGGAATGAAAAAAAGTAACTATATTATGATTAAAAAAGTTTATTCAATGTTTTTACTTTCTTCCAATAAAGTTTAGAGGCATAAAATGAGAATAAATCTAATTTTAAGCATAAAATACTCTAGTAGTTTTACAACATTTTGATGGGGAACACTCTATAAATATTGTTTTTGTAACTTTTATATGTTCTATTTGAAAATAAAACTTTTTTTGGAATCTGGAAATTAAAATTTACTTTGACTGAATTTTTTGTATTATTCTGATAAAATTCATATTTTAATGAATAGTGAAAAATACTGCATTTTAATTCAAAACTATATTTTCATATAATTTATTTATATTGTTAGATTATCCTTTTATAAGGTTTTAAGGAATAATTATATGAGTTTTTTTATCATTAAATCCAATTTAGTTCATTCTATTCTTTTTCATATTAATATTAAATCAAAAAACTATGTGAACATTTCAACGTTTTACGTAAAAAAACATGTTTTCTTATTCTGTCAATGAGGTTAATTTTTAATTAATTTCAGACAATTATGTGTTTTGAAATTGGAAATATAGATTACATATTTAGAATATAAAGGTCCAAATAATGTAAATTGGTCCCTTTAATTTTTGGAAATTCTGAATAGTAGCTTTAGTACTAAATTTTATTATCACGGTTAAATGTAAATCAGGTAATTAAAGGTAAAAATAATATTATTATAATATAAAAATACCATAATTCTTGTCCTAATTTAATTTTATGAGTTTATTCCGACTATTAGAATCCTTTGATTGATTTTAGGACCACTTGGATCCACTTGAATGACTTTAATGCATTTATAATATTATATTCAATGAGTAGTCATTTTTTATACACTTTGGTTTTCAAGAAGTAATGTATTTTAATACGGAGTTATACATGGGATATATAAAACTAAAAATAGTATTTATAATGATAAAATTATTACCTAAATCGTGGTAATTTATTTATAAATTTTAAGAATTAAATAATTAAATTTAATTGTGACACAGAGATGATGAAGTAATAGATTTATTGAGGAAAGAATCAAATAAATGATATTAATAATATTAAAATAAATATAATTTTATATATTTGATTCCATAAGTTAATTTCTTGGATTTCTATTACATATTATAATTTTGGTAATGTAGGTTTTTATAAGTAATCATGTTTTTATGGTTTTTTAAAAAAGTCATGGGCTGAATAGTATCAAAATTTACATAATTCATAACTTAAAATATAAATATATAATTTAATGAAGTAAAATTCACATAAATATATTATTAGGAAAAAAAGTTGAGGTAACTATAAAAATTTCATTAATTAATCATTCATAGTTAGTTGGTCATAATTTAGAAATTATTTTAACTCTCAAAGTTTAAATTACTTAATAAAATAGTAAGAGTTAAAAGGGGTTAAAATAAGAAATAATGATTAAAAAATATTCAAAAATGGTCTAATTTTAATTGGATGATTATGATTCAACCAAAAATTATCATATATTCTAAATAAATCCGTTTGGGACCATTATGAATGGAAATTTAATTTATATTAATTTAACAATTTTAATAATTCTACCGGTGTTGCTCCCCTCTCCTATAAAAAGGCACTCATTCCTCTCTATTACTCAGACTTCGAAAACCTTTTTGTTTAACCATGATCTTACCAAAACCATTAATATAATCCCCAACCATATTATTGATGCCTTATATTATGTATAACCCCCTTTATATAGGTGTTAAAGTGTTAAGAAAGGTGATTATTTGAAGGAAAGGTAATGCTTTTATTTAAGTGATTCTATTTTATTTCGTCTTCCAATACCTACAAATATTATTCACCCATGATGAAATAATAACTCTAGTATCATAAATATTCATATATATTATTATTTTAATATCATCACCTAAATCCATCTACACTTCCATTAAATGGGAATGTAATTAATCATTTGTGTGTACGTGTGAAATATCAACTCCGGGAACCGATATAATTAGTTTTCCATAACCATATATCAAGACCAGTTATAATGATGGAATTAATGTTTGTATTTTATTTTCATGACATATTTGTCATTATAACATAATAATATATCAATTATGTTCTTACTTTCTATGCGCATAAAAATGATAACGTCATTTGTGAGTACGTGTGAACTATCACCTCCATGAAGCGATGTGAATCATTTTTATTCACCGCATAACTTTTATGAAATATAAAAGTATATTTAAATTATTATTGTTATGTTAATTAAATTATGATAATTATGGAAAGATAAAATAATAGTTACCTTATTTCCATAATGATCAATGAAAAATGGAAACATTATTCTTGTGTATGTACGGCCTGTCGTCTCCATGATTATAATGTTGTTCATTTTTCATTCCATAAATGAATGGTTTGATTTAAAAAGTATAATTGATGTATAAAAGTTATTATTATGTCATAAATGTTATTCTATAGATGATTTACTTATGACCACATGGACTATTGATATCAAACCAAGTTCATTTTTTAATCAAGTACTGAATATCGACTGAACATTCGATATGAACTTAAATAATTATGTAATTATTATAACATGGTAAAAAGTGATATAAAAACAATAATAAAATTTAAAAACATTCTCAAGTATAAATTAACATAACTTTATTATTCAGGAATATAAAAATTTTACCTGATGTGTAGGACTCAAGGTAAGGGACTTCATCTCAATCTCATTTCATTGAGGCATATTTTGATGTTATACACCAACATCATTTTATACAGTGTATAATCAAAGCCTTTTACTTTTAATTTCATTAAAAGGTATTCAAAAGTAATATTTTTATATGAAGTGTTTTACTAAATGACAAAAGGAATTTTTTTAACAGATACGGCGGCAATGACTTACCCACTACTGGGACCATTATTTGATATTTGGATTCTTCTACAAGCCAAAACGTTTTTAAAAGAAAAATACATACCATATTACCTTTTTAGGTATTTTGATATTTAAAAGGGTTTTAATAATAGTTTTATTATATCAATATCTTGAAATTATATCTTGTGATTTCAAAGTGGAAATGTTATTTTTCATTTGTATGTCTTATGTGTTATGATTATTTTAGGGTTCATGGGTATTACTTATGTATATGGGTGGTTCCATGATAAACCGAGGGTGGGTGATCCCATGATAACTCTCCAATGAATTGGGTAATGAGACTAAGTTAAATGATAAGGTTTATCTTATGATATTTAGGGAATATGATGTGATGGGTATTCCCAACATAATCATGAATGTTACTCCCTATCTAGCTGTGAAAGATACAATGTAAGTAGGATATGGATGCCACAATTTTCCTTTATGGTTTATGATTTCAAATATGTTTTTCAAGAATATTATTATTTCATGAGGTATGTTAAAGAACTTATGTTTTATGGACTAAAAATATGATTTTTTTTAAAATATTTTCATGAGTTTAAATATTCATGGACTAACGGTTTTATTCCTTATTTATATACCTTACTAAGGTTTTTGTACTCATCCCTTGTTTTTGAAATGTTTTCCACATGGTATAAGAATGAGTAAGATAAAGAAAGAAGTCAAGATAAGTGTTATGAATATTTCTACCAAGAAAAAAGATATCATTCATTAAATTTTTTTATCATGTCAAAAAAATGGATTGTGAGTAGAAGTGTCTGATTTGTAATATTTGAGTATTTATTTAATATTAATGGCACAATTCTCTAAAAATATAAACTAGAAAATATCCTCAATGTGAATTCTTTACATAACTCTATATTATGTAAAAATTGTGGTTGGAGCCTTATAGTTGGTATCATAGGTTGGTTTAGATAACTTTAGGGGTTAGGATATTCTTAATAGAATATCCATAAATTATTTTTACATTATTTTCAAATTGAAATGATATATCATTTGAGGATTACCAAGTTACTTAATCTAAGATGTGTTTGTTCAGAATGATTTTCTGCCGAATAAATAGGATAGTTGTGCTGGGATGGCATCTCGGGGAAAACAACCTTCTAAAGGGTGGATTAAATCCATAGAAAATATTTTCAATTTCCATGGGTGTTCAAACCATCAAATGGTTAATCTTGTTGTTTACCATTTTGAAGGTGAAGTGGATTAGTGGTGGTGGATAGTTAGTAACGTCAGATACAGTGAGGAGATTGATGCTCTTGAGTGGGATGAATTCAAAGATATGTTTCTTGAGAAATATTTTCCTATGGTGTTTTAACATAGGATAGAAAAAAAAAATCTTATAATTGAGGAAAGATGAGGATTCGGTGGCTGAATATGACACAAAATTCATTTTACTTGCCAGGTATGCTCAAAAATTCATCGAGGTTCTTGATTATAAAATCAATTGTTTTTAGTTAGGATGAAAGACAAAGTATCAAAAGTTTTTGTCTTTTCATGAGTTCAAAAGTTCAGAAAAACATGTTCGATATGCGGAGAAGGTGGAAATGGAGTTTTCCGATGTTCATGTGTTCTTTGAAAAACCTCAAAATAAGAAGTTGAGGTGGTGATCAAAAGGGAATAATTCTTCAAATAATTCTGATGGTAAGAAAATTATGTTTATAGTTTTTTAAAATTGTGTTAAAAAGAATACTGGGTAAAGCCTTTTGAATTCTAGTAAGTGCTTCCAATGTGGTAAAATGGGACACTAGGATCATAACTATACTAAACAATATCAAGGTTGTGGTAATACAAAATCTAATTTAAAGTTAGTAAAATTTTTTAACTGTAACGAGATGTGTCATTATGAAAATGAGTTTTTGATGAATAATTTGAATGATGGGAAGCAGCCAGACTACAAGAAGAAAGGTGTGGTGAAATCCTTTAAAACTACTTTAGAAGATGTTAGGACATGAAATGTAGTGGTATCAAGTACATTATTTATTTAGATTATGCCAATGTTGTTTTTGATTTAGGGTCTACACATTCTTTCATTTCTAATAAATTTTCTGGTAAATTATAAATTTCACCTCAATAAATAAATCAAAAACTTATGGTAAAAACAAGTGGGATAAATATTGAGGTAAAAAGAAATTTTAATAATATTATTTTCCTTATCTATTGAAATAATTTTCCTATAAATTCCATGGTTTTTCCTCTAGTGGGGTTTGATTTTATTCTAGGTATGTATTGGATTTTTGTTTACCATGTTGAGATTTATTTTAGAGCTAAAGAGGTTGTTTTTTAGAAAGTATTTCTATTTGTGTACAAGAATTAACCATTACCATTCATAACATATGAGGAAGATGAGAAACTATTAAAATATGGAAATGAATGTTACCATGAACATATTGTTGAAAACAAAGGAACTATTTAGATTAATGATGTGCCAGTGGTAAATTAGTATCTTTATTTTTTCATGATTATTTTTATGGTATTATAATCGATCGGAAAGTTGAATTTACTATTGACATAGTTCCTAATGCTAAGCCAATTTCAAAACCCCATTATCGAATTGATCAAATTGAACTTTTAGAGTTAAAGAATCAATTACAAGAGTTATTAGATAAAGGTTTCATTCAACCCAATACATTGTCATGGGGTGATCGTATCTTGTTTGTTAAAAATAAAGATGGTTCAATGAGACTTTTCATTGATTATAGATACTTTAATAACATCACTATTAAGTAAAAATACCCATTACCTCATATTGATGATTTGTTTGATCATCTCGAGGGAGAAAAATATTTTTCCTAGGTTGACTTCAGTTCAGGGTACCATCAGTTGAATGTAAAGGAAGCATATATTACGAATACCACATTTCATACAAGATATTGCCATTATTAATTTATTGTTATGCCATTTTTATTAACTAATGCACCTACTGTATTCATGGACCATATGAATAGAATATTCCATGAGTTCTTGGATAAGTTTGTTTTTGTGTTTATTAATGAAATTTTGGTATATTATAAAATTAAATAGGATCATTAAAGTCATCTAAGGTTTATTCTTCCAACCCTAAAAGAAAATAAATTGTATGTGTAATTCAATAAGAGTGATTTTTTGTTGCAAAAAATTTCTTCCCTTGGTCACATTGTCTATAAAGATGGCCTAACAATCGATCCTAATAAAAAAATTTATAATAATGGCCAAGAACCATAAATATAACTAATATTAGTATATTTATATGTTTAACAAGCTATTACCAAAGGTTTTTTGAAAAACAAAATTGATGGTTATCTAGCCCACTAACTAAGTTAATTGGAAAAGGTGTTAAGTTCATACGGATAGAAGAATATGATGATTATTTTTTGGAATTGAAAAGAAGATTGGTGAATGATCTTGTTCTACCCTCGCCTTCCATAAATGATGAATTTATTATATATAGTGATGATTCTTTTAATGGACTTTCCTGCCTCCTAATGCAGAATGATCAGGTAATTGCTTATGCGCCATGTCAGTTAAAACATCATGAGATAAATTCACCTACACATGATTTGGAATTAGCTACTATTGTTTTTTCTTTAAAAATTTGTAGGCATCATCTGTATGGAATAAAATGTGAAATATATACTAACCAAAAAAGTTTTAAGTATATATTAAATCAGAAAGAATTGAACATGAGATAGAGAATATGGTTAGAGGTAATCAAGGATTACGATTTCACAATTCATTACCATTATAGGAAAAAAAGGTGGATGATGCTTTGAGTTAGAAAGGTAATGATAAATTAATGATGCTATATTGGGAAAGTGATAATTTGGTTAATGATTTGATGAAATTTGTCTTGGAATTTATTGGTGTAGGAAATTCCTCTATTTTGTTTTAGGTTTCAGTGCAGTCATCTCTATCAGACAGAACTATGAAATCATAGAAAGAATACCATGAATTGTAGAAAAAGGTATACTTGGTTCAAAAGGGTGAGTTTACTAAATTTAAAATTGATAAAGATTTTGTTTTTAGATTTTAGAGAAGATTATTTGTGCCTTATGATTCACAGTTGAAGAAGTAGTTGTTATGTGAATCTTATAGTTCTCCATTTTCAATTCCTCATGGTAGTACTAAGATGTACAAAGAACATTAGGAGTATTACTGGTGGGATATAATAAAAATAGATATTTCTGATTTTACTATGAAGCATTTGATTTTATAGTAGGTGATAGTAGAGTTGAAGTTTCAGATGAGGATACTTCAGCATTTTTGAGTACCAGAGTGAAACTATAAAAATATATCCAGCTATTTTGTACTGGGATTACCAAATAAATCTCTACGTAATAATAAGATTTGGGTTATTATTGATATATTGACTAAATATGATCATTTTTTTCCTATTCAAGATACTATATCTCTAGATCAACTTTCTTAGTCATATCTTAGAGAGATAGACAGGTTATAAGGATTTCCTCTTTCCATTGTATCTTATCGTGATCTTAGGTTCACTTCTAAATTTTGGAAAGGGTTTTAGAAGTATTTGGGTACATAATTTAATTTTGAAACATATTTTCATCCATAATCAGATGGCCCGACATAACAAACAATTGAAACCATGGAGGATATGTTGTGTGCTTGTTCAATGGATTAACAAGGAATTTGGGATCAACATATTACTTTTGTTTAGTTTTATTATAATAATAGTTTTCATTCTACTATAAAGATGGCACAATTTGAGTCATTATATGGAAAGAGGTGTCGAACACTATGTTTTTGGGATGGAGTAAGTGCAAGGAATTTTATGGGACCAGAATTTGTAGAAGATATGGAAAAAAGTTTTGTTGATTCAGAAATACTAAAGGACAACTCAGAGCATGAAGAAAAGTTATGTGGATAATAGAAAGAAGGATATTTCTTTTGTGGTAGGTGATCATGTCTTTCTCATAGTTTCTCCTTGGAAAAGTGTGATGAATTTTGTTAAGAAATGGAATTTGATTCCACAGTTCATTGGGCCCTATGAAATTTTGGAGAAATTTGGATCAGTTGCCTACCGATTGGTTTTATCTCTGAGTTTATCCCAGGAACATAATGTTTCTAATGTTTCAATGTTAGGAATGTATATTCCGGATCCATCTTGTGTTTTGAGTCGAGAAGTATTTTAGTTCAAAGAGAATCTCTCTTATGAGGAATATCTAGTCAAGATTCTTGACATGCAAGGAGAAAGTGTTGTGGATTAAGGTGATTATTCAGGTTAAGGTTTTGTATAAAAACCAAATGGTTTAAGAGGTAACATGGGAATCTAAAAATGCAATGAGGGGGAAATACCCCCACTTATTTGTTAAGTAAATAAAATTGCAGGGATATAATTTCCAAAAGGGGGGAAGATGTAATATCCTAGGTAATTATAGAATATGAATTTTTCATATATATTAATATTTATAAATTATAAATTAATTTTAATTTAAATGGTGTTCTATGTTTGATAGCATACTTGACACACAAAAATGGGTTTTTTCAAAATCCTATGTTGCACACAAGATTGAGTTATACTGAAAAATAATATATTATTAATATTATTATTTTAAATGGTAGTTATGACATAGCCGTTGTACTAGAGGGAATGAAAAAAAGTAACTATAATATGTTTAAACATGTTAATTATATATTTTTAATTTCATACAATAAATTTTAGAGGCTTGAAATAAGAATGTATCCAATTTTAATCATAAAATGCTCTAATATTTTTAAAATGTAGTTTTATATCCTTTTGATGGAGAACACTTTTTAAATATAGTTTTTGGAACATTTGTATGTTTTATTTGAAAAAAAATTCTTATTTAGACTAGGGACATAAAAATTTACTTTTTATGAATTTTGTGTATTTTTTTGACTAAATTCATATTTTAATAAATAGTGAAAAATACTGTATTTTAATTCAAAATTTATTTTCCATATTATTTATTTATTTTGATAGATTATCCATTTAAATGGTTTTAAGGTATCATTAGATAAAGTATTTATTAGTTAATCTAATTTATTTTATTGGATGCTTTTTCAAATTAAAATTAAATATAAAAACTATGTGAACTTTTGAACATTTAACTTAAAAACACATGTTTTTTATTCCATCAGCGAGATTAATTTTTAATTAATTTCTACTAATTTTGTGTTTTGAATTTGGAAAAATGGATTCCATATTTGGAATTAGAATGTCCAAAGTATTCAAAAAAGTCCATTTTTATTTTTGGACATTATGAATAGTAACATTAGTAATAAATCTTATTACCAAGGTCAAAGTTAAACCAGGTAATTAAAGGTAAAAATAATATTATAATAATATAAAACCACCCTAAAACATATCCTAATTTAATTATATGAGTTTTTTCCTACCATGATCAAACTCATGTTGATTTTAGGACCACTTGTATCTACTTGGATGACATCAATTCATTTGTAATATTATATTTAATGAATAGTCGTTTTTGTTAAACTTTTTTTTCAAAAAGTAAATTATTTTAATATGGAGTTATACAGAGGATATATTCAACTATAAATAGTATTTAGAAAGATAAAATTATTAACCACGACATGGTAATTCCTTTATAATTTTTTATAATTAAATAATCAAATTTAATTTTGACACAAAGATGATGTAATAATAAATTTATTAAGGAAAGAATCGAATAAAAGAATTTAATAATATTAAAATAAATATAATTTGATATATTTTATTCTATACACGAAAGTTCTAGTTTATTATAGAATTTTATAATTTTTTTAATGTATTTTTTTATAAGTAATAAAGTTTTTATGATTTTTAAGAAAAATCAAGTGATGAATAGTGTCAAAATTGACATAATTCATAACCTAAAATATAAATTTTTTAATTAAATGAAATAAAATTTATAAGAATATCATATTTGAAAAAAAATGTTTATATAACTCTAAAAATTTCCTTAACAAATCATTCGTAGGTAGTTTGGCATGATGTGGTAATTATTTTAACTTTCAAAGTGTAAATTACTTAATAAAACTGTAACAGTGAAAAGAGGTTAAAACCAAATGATAAGGATTAAAAAAATTCAAAACACGTATAATTTTAATTGTATGATGAGGATTAAACCCAAAATAATCATATATTATAAATAAATTAGTTTTGGACAATTTTCAATCGAAATTGAATTTATATTAATTTAATACTTTTTATAATTCCAATGGTGCCCCTCCCCTTCCCTCTAAAAAGACACCCATTTCTCTCTATTACTCACACTTAAAAAATATTTTGGTTCATTAAATATCTAACCAATACCCTTATTATAATACCTCACCACATTCCTAAGGCCTTATATTTGGTAGAGCATACTTCTTAGAGGTTTTAATCTGTTTAGAAAGGTAGTCATCTCTAGGAAAGGTAATGTATTTATTTAAGGGTATCTATATTATTTCTTCTTCCACTACCATCAAATCTTCTTAACCCATGATAAAATAATAAATTTATTATACTAAATATACTGAGATGTAATTATGTTAATATCATCACCTAAATATATCTCCACTTCCATTAAACTGGAAAGGAATTACTCGTTCGTGCGTACGTGTTAACTATCACCTCCACAAACCGATATCATTCGATTTCCATAACTGTGTCTCAAGACTGGTCATAATAATGTAATTTATGTTTTTATATGATACTAATTACATATTTATCATTATAATATAATAATATATCAATTATTATTTTACTTTACATGCACATAAAAATGATAATGTTGTTCGTGCGTACATGGTAACTATCACCTCCACAAAGCGATGTGAATCATTTTTATTCACCACATCACTTGTATGATATATATAAGTAAATTTTAATTATTATTATGATTTTAATAATATTATGATCATTCTATAAATATAAAATAATAATTACCATATTTCCATAATTATCAATGAAAAATAGAAACATTACTCATGCGTATGTATGACCTAACGTCTCCATGATTATAACATTGTTCATTTTTCATTACATAAATGAATGGTTTGATTTAAAAAATATAATTGATTTATAAAAGTGAATATTATGTCTTGAATTTTAATATATAGATTGTGTAATTATGACCACATGTACTGTTGACACCAAGACAAGTTCATTTTCGACTCAAGTACCGAATATCAAATGAACATCCGATATGAACATAAATAATTATATAATTATTATAAAATGGTAATAAGTGATATAAAAGGAATAATAAACTATAAAAAGGTTCTCAAGAAAGTATAAATTAACCTAATAATATTATTACGGAATATAAAGATAATATGTGATGATTCAGACTCATGGTAAGGGACTTCGTATCAATCTCCTTTCATTAAGGCATATTTTGATGTTATACACCACCTTCGTATTAAATGATGTATAATCAACCCCTTTGACTTTTAATTCCATTAAAATGTATTAAAAAAATCTTTTTATATGAATCATTTTAATAAATGAAAAAATGAATGATTTTTAACATATGCGGCAACAAAAAAATTTCCACTGCCGAGACCACTATTTGATATTTGAATTCCTCTACAAGTAAAAACGTTTTTATAAGAAAAATAAATACCATATTCCCTTTTTATGTATTTTGGTATCGAAAATGTTTTTAATAATGTTTTTACTATTTCAATATCTTAAAATGATATCTTTTTATTTAAAAGTGTAAATTTTATTTTTTCCTTTATACATGTTTTATGTGTTATGATTATGTTATGGTTCTTAGGAATTACTTATGTATACAGGTGGTTCTGTGATAAACCAAGGGTTGGTGAGAGCGTAATAGCTCTCCAATTAATTGGGTAATGAGATAGAGTTAAATGATAAGGTTTCTCCTAAAGGATTTAGGGAATGTACTATGATGGGTATTCCAAAATGTAACCATGAAGGTTACTCCCTATGTAGATGTGAACGATACAATTTAAGTATGGTAAAGATGTTGCAAGTTAGCTTCATGATTTATGATTTCTAAGAAGTTTTTCAGGAATCATATGATTTCCTGAGGTATGTAAAAGAACTTGTCTTTTATGGGTGAAAATTATGATTTTGTCAAAATCTTTTCCCGAGTTTAAATATTCATGGACTAACTATTTCATTCCTTATTTATATCCCTTGATGAGATTTCTGTGATCATCCCAAGTTTTTGAAATGTTTTCCAAAGGTTATAAAGATGTGTAAGAGAAATTAAGATTTCAAGATGAATGTTATGAATATTTATATGAGGGAAAAAATAAATCATTCTTCAAATATTTTTATCTTATGAAAAAATATTGATAGTTAGTAGAAGTGTATAATTTGAAATATTTGAGTTTTTATGTAATAGTTATGGACTAATGCTCTAAAACTCTAAACCTGAAAAGATCCTCAAAGTGGATTCTTAACTTAACTCAAGATTATGTAATATTTAAGGCTGGGGCATTATACTTGTACATTCTTATAATAGTAAATAATTTTCTAAAATTGGTGGAGGAATAAGCCATATGGAATGATGATTCAAAGATAGTTATGGAATTTTTGAGAACCCAAATGATTTTTAGGTTTGAATTTCCTTGGTTCATCAACATCAACTAGGGTTCCAATTTCTGTAATAGAACAATAAAATCAATTTTTCATCGGTATGGGTTTATGCATCAAGTATCTAAAATATATCACCCCCAAAATAATGTTTAATAAGTGGTTTAAAATACGGAGGTGAAAAAATTATTGAAAAATGGTTCAACCCAATATAAAATATTTGTGATTTAGGCTCAATGATTCATTGTAGTCTAATTGTATTGCCTTCAAAACTCCCATTTTATTTTCACCATATCGGAATATTTTTGGAATTATTTATTACCTCCCTATCAATAAAAAACCATGATCATACTCGTCATTAAAATATGTGATTCAAATATTGCTGGTATAGGTTCTCAAAGGAAATTACAAAATCTGGGGTAGGAGTAAATGTGAATAGAAACATACGAGAACTCTTGAATATATAAATATAGAACCATGGTTTCCCCTGGCTACCTCATCCTTCATTGGTAGTTTCAAATTTGAAAAAAGGTTTCCCTTTACAATGAAAAGATGACTTTTTTCCTAGGTTGGATTCCTTCCTGATTCTCTATCCCATATACTATGAATAATGTTGATCTACTTAGTGTTGTTCTGGTTAAAAATGATAAAAAAAATCTCCGTCAACTTGCAGTAGCCAAAGAAATTCCATGAAACTATTTAGAATCCCTAATAAAGGAGCTCCACCTTCCAAAAGTAACCTATAAATGACACCCACTAGGTTATATTCTTCCTTCCAACATTTTATTTTATTACAATGAAGACACTTCACACTGTAGGTTTGTAGGGGGTAAATTCTTGGGTTAGTTAGTATTTTCATCATATTTCTTCTTTTTTTATTTTTTCTTACTAAATGGTATTTTTACTTTTCCCCACTTTTTTGAGTTCATTATATATTTTTTCAACTTCTTTATTTTTGTTCTCTTTTTTTATTTCTTGGTATTTTTTACTTTCCACCCTATCTTCTTCATTTTTTCACTTTTGTATGAGAATACTCGTTTTTTAAAGCCCATCTAATCTGGTCAATTATTATGAAAGAATTTTGAATTTCCATATTTAATATTACTTTAACATTTAAATAAAATTTATTCTATTGGTGTCTTGTGATTTTGATCATAGAATTAACATTGAGGGGTTGATTTCGATTAAAAGTGTTTTTTCCAATGATATAAATGTTTATATCTTTATAAAACATTTCAAATATTATTACATTCTATGTGAGTTCAGTATGGGGTAATTACGTCATTTAACACCTCCATGAATCACTATACCAAAACATGAAGTGTGAATATTTATTTCTTAATTTAAGTTATATATAGGTTAGGTTAATGTTTCTCACCTTTCTAAAATGATTTTCCATGCATTCATTCTTTATCTGATCTATTTCATTACAATACTTGATTGAAATATAGATGTGTACCTATAATTTGGTTGTTGTACTCCCTTGAAGGAATAAATAAATATGGGATTGATAAAATATAAAACGTATGGATAAATTTAGATCAATAGATTAAAGTATAAATTTTAGGAATCATTAATTGTGTGGTCTTGAAATTTTATTACAAAGGATATGGGGAGGGTTTAGTGGAAAGAATCAGGTATGGAGAAACAAATTTCAGCTGGCCTATATCTACAAGATTGAAAATGTAAACAATATCATTAAATGGTTATCACACACACATAGAGATTTCGTAACATGGTTGAATTTTTAATTCCTTAATAAGACTAGTATCTTATATCTTATAAAATTTTGTTTCGGTATAATTTATGAGACACTCATTTCTATTATTATTGATATTAACTCTTTGGTGTGATCCTTCCTTTTCTTGTTATGTTATCATGAATTGAATTTACAATATGATAAATCATTATGATCTATGGAATATCTTCATTACTAATTTTTTTAAAAGTTAATTATCTTCAGAATGAAAAATTTTAGGTGTGGGGGTGTGATCACATAGTAATTAACTATTCATTTACACCCATATACTATTATGTTTAACTATTTTCAAATACAAATACCAAATTTAATTAAAAATTTCACTTCTAATTTAATTAAAATACTTGGTGTTAATTACTATTTAAATACAAAATTTTATGTTTTGGATTATTTTTTTGTAGGGGAGATGATTTGGTCGACCCGAGATGAAGTATAAGAAAAATGGGCCAAACTACATAAAATCCCAAGAATATATGTCAATTGATTCAAAAATTACAAGGAATATTATAATCCACTTAGGATTATATTTTCTAGGATGATATAAAAAATAGTTTTCTATAATAATTCAAAAGATTTCCAACCCAATTTTTCTATTTGGTTTCCCAAATGTAATGATTTTTCGACAAAACCAAATCTTCTTAAATTCAAGATAATGATTTTTTATTTTAACAATATCTCCCAATATGGATTTCTAATGGCCAAAAAACAATTAGGTGGATAATAAAGAGATTCGATAATAGATCTTATATTTTTTTCAAAGTAAGGATTTGACTATTTACCTATCCAAATATGAGACACAAGTGGTATCCTGAAATCTTGGTGTGAAGAACCACCTTTCACTTTTTCATATTGAAGGGAACCTTGCTCACTAAATTTTAAATACTGTAAAAGGAGTGAAGAGCAGCCATTTTGGAGATGCAATGAACTATAATAATAACCTTGGAGGTTATGAAGCTCCCTATCCTCATAGGGGGAGCTAAAATGAGGGAATTCCAGCCGAGCCTCCTCCTCCTATTTATGGATATATAAACTATGAGTGGTAATTATGAGGGAGCTACACACTTGTAAAGGGAGTTATGAAACTTTTTTACTAATTTGTTTTTGTAATTTTTGATTGAAAATATTTCATATTGTTATATCTTGAAATTTTTTTGATTTTAATGCAATTTTTTGATATGATTTTAGGGAAAACATTTTATTTGAAAAATGATTGGCTTAAGAATTCAAGGGAGAATCATGGGTTGTTTTGATTAGAAAACTAATAGTTCATTTTTTTCTCTCACACATACTTGAGATCTTCATGTTATTTTGAATCCCTTATTCTATATATAAGGCCCATCCCTTGAAAATTTTATTGTTGTGTCAAGGGTTTGTTCTAGATACACCACTCTAAAGGGGAAAAAGGGTAACCAAGATCTTAGTAATCTTAAACCATAGAATTTCATTAAACCAAATGTTATTTTTAGAAATATTAACATTCCATTGTGTATAATAGTATTATAATTATCACATTCTTCTATTGGTGTCAGAACCATTTTTCTTTTGTCAACTATTAAGCTTTTTATTTTATGTTCTTTCATTTTGAATTATAATTTAAAATATTCCCTTGGGTTTTTGTCTGAAAACATTATTTTAAATACACATTATAAACCACCAACACTCCTTGAGAGATAACCTAGATTTTTACCTATAAATTACAATAATTTTGAAAACCTAATCAATTTGACATGCCACCATAGAGCTGTCACTATGTCAGGTCCTTGGATATTTATCTCAACCAATTATATCATAATTCCTTCCAAATATGTTCACTCCTTTACTTAACTCATTAAGTGACTTTAAAACCTAGCCTACTCAGTCTCATTTAGTATGTTTGGCTTAGGAAGATATAAAAAACTATTTTTTACACTACTTTAACCTTCCCTAAGCGATCAAGAACCCTTAAATCACTCCTTAATAATCCTCAAAACTCTCATATATAGATAATTGAAGAAGATTTAGGATGATATGTGTACAAATAAGATAAATATAAGGAATTCATGGTATATAAAATGGTAATGAGATAATCATAAACTATTCTCATGTATACAAATGGATGCTCATAAATATTAAATAAAAGGATATGAAATCAATATATAGATAGAATTCAAAAGTGGATATGGGGGAAGTATCCTTATCTCAATTATAAGGGTATTATAATACTATCATTATAGTTACAATAAAATGAAGAAAATAAAAAAGATCAAAATAGTTAATCATTTGGATTGTAGGTTCCCAACCCATTAAAAGGGATGAAATAATAATCTTGATTCTCATCATTATTTCCTAATGACTCCCCCATGGATGGATAAATATAGTGATTGACAGACTTGGATTTATTCTATAATCTCCTTCCAAAATTTATTTCTCCTTTAAGGGGATTGTGATTACTCCAATCCTAGGGTGAATTTGATGAGTACTACGTGAGAATCTCCCTTTCTATTTCAAGATTTTTCCAAAACAAATGAATAAAAATATTCTTTCATTTGTAATGTAATATGCATGGATAATATGTGTGTATAGATTTTATCTATATATTCAAATGCATGAATCTATCCTTATTAGTGCTTATTACGATATCCAAGGAACTCAAGCATGATGATTATTGGGTTTGTAGCATTTCATGCTTGTGTGCATATCAAAATTATTTAAAACAAAGGATCATTGATCCCAAGTGAATTACATAGTGGTAATATATTATCTTACATCGATGTTGTTCCCCCATAATTAAATTTTTGAATCACCCAAGAGGATAATATATTCTTATGTTACTTCATCATTTTCCATTTAATCAAATGCACCATTTGGTATTCCTCAGATACTCTGAAATAACATGTGTTTCATGATAATAATATTCCTTAAATACTTATTATATCACAGAATAAAAAATGTCTTATCATAGAGTATGATATACATTAATTATATCAGTATGTATTGAATGATTAGGTACTACCAAGATTACTCCATTCATCCATATGTTAATGGGTTAACATTCAAATCTCCCTATACAATAGTTATCATTAAAATTTAATGAGAGAATTAAGTGTAATAGGTTACATGGTATAAAACTAATCCATTAATCATACATTTATGATATTTATGACTAATGGAATATCCCAGATGCATTACTCAGCGAGAATCCTTATAGCCTTTATAAAGGTTACTCTACCATGGGTAAGTGTGTGCAGTTTTATCCTGAAACCCTCTACATAACATTATCTATATTGTAGAACTCTCTTCACCCATATTTACACTTGAGATACAGGAATATCATGAAGGTTTGAATATTCCCACCCAAATAGTTTGGGTGACTCAGGAATACCCTTGGATATACCTTGGAGGGAAGAACCATTTGGTTTTTCCTTTGGTGATCATCATCAAACATAGAAGTGGTAGTTGATTTACAATGGAAAAAAAGTATGATTTTTTATTCATTTCATGATTTCCTATGACTTATGTTTCATCTGAATTGTGATCTTGGTTCATACTTTCTTTATAATTTCCTCTACTTTTATTAATGGATAATATTTCTTAAGAAACCTTGTAGTGGTATCAGAGAAAATACATGGATTTTGAATCATAAAATAATTTGGGAAATAACTTTTTTCAATATCATAACAACTATCATAATTTCATCCATAAAATATGATCCAATAAGACACCTATGGTTTTGTATATATTGTAGCATATGACATTTGTATATCATATCTTATGATAGTGCTTCTGTGAGTTATAAAAATAGAGTGCTATATTGCCTTTATGATATATGTTTATATTTTGAAGTACAATATAATATAAAAGGGTGGACTCTTATATATCAATAATAAGATATTATATATCTATAAATCAAAAAAAAATAACTGATAGAGATAAAATACTTGCATGAAATACCATCAATTGTACCTTACGATTCATCCATAATCATGAAAAACAATTGATATATAAAATTGTTACTTTTTAATTATAAATTTAATATTATGTTTTTTTATAAATTATGATAATAATTATTTTGGGAGAATTTTATTATTTTTAAAAAATTTATAAATTAATTAATTATAAATTAATTAATTATAAATATCATTAATTAATTAATTAATTAATTAATTATGAATCCTTCATATATAAATATTCCATAGTATTAAGAGTTAATATTAAAACAAAATTTTCAAAATTATATGGCATGGATTATAATTTGGATATAAATTGTTTATATTGAAATTATAAGTGTAATTTATAAAAGGTTTATATATTACAAAAAAACAAGGAAATATATAATGTTTTTATATTTAATAACGATGAATTTTTCATAATGTTTAATTTTAAATTTTTAAATCAAATGTTACATATTTAGAAATTATTTAAACC
This sequence comes from Viscum album, assembly GCA_963277665.1. Lineage (NCBI taxonomy): Eukaryota > Viridiplantae > Streptophyta > Magnoliopsida > Santalales > Viscaceae > Viscum > Viscum album. Next base: position 21,469,733 of record OY728125.1, read on the forward strand.
TTATTAAAAAAACATTGGATGGTTTATATGATCAGAGGTTTCAATGACATTCATATATTATATTTAGAATATCTAAAATGATTAAACAATAGAAATAATGGTATAAATTTTTTATATTTAATGAAATATCATATATTGAAATAAAATTCCATATAAAGATTAATATAAAAGAGTTAATATTTTAAGATGAATAAAAAATATTTATGTTTAGTAATATGGAATGTTCATAAATTATTTTTTTTTCATAATTAATGATTTATGAATTATTTATTTATCAATATCTCATGTTTGGAAAATAAAATAAATTTTTGTTTATTTAAATAATTCATTTTGAATATTCATACTTATAAATTGTTTATTAAATGTTTATAATATGTATGGTTTTATTTATTTGATAAATCACCTATTATAAATAGTCAATGCATGAATAACATATTGGTTATTAAAACATTATATTTTATTTCATGTAAATTGACCTAAGTTTGTAATTGAAGTTATTATCATGAATTTAGTTGTTGGATATAGTTTTTACATATTAGGTTTCATAGTTACAATTAATTGGATTTTATATTGAGTAATGTCTCCCTAGGTCTTGGGCCTTTGGGATAGCGTTCCCAAAATCCTAGAGGCTTATGGTCATCTCTTCATTCCACCCCCTCTACAATGGGGGACGACTCTCTTCTATTTCAATAATGACCCTTTATATAGATTTAAATACTTTAACTCCTCTAGATCCCCTCTAACATTTACACTATATCTCACATCGATCAATGTTACCCTAGGCCAACAATGGGGTTATGAAATTGTTGTTATCCCTTATTGAGTTCATTAAATCTTAATCTCTTCTCCATCTTTCATTGGTGACTCAGTTCTGTCTGATATGATGATTAATAGATTCCTCTAATAGACAGATTAATAGATCAAAGAGATTAAGGAAGAGCATGATAGTAGGGTTTTTGGGATCACATCACTTCTTGATTCATTTTTATAATGGAGTGGAATTCTCTATTTCTAGGTGTAAATCTTAGCAGTGTGTTGAATATATTCTCTTTTCCCTCTTTATATGGTGCTATAATTTTCACACTAGACAAGATCCACTATTTTTTCTCATATGAGTTAGTTTCTAAAGTTTACCTCTTCCTTTTAAAAATATAAATAAACTAAAAACTATTTTAAATATTATTGGATGATTTTTTTATCTTTGATAATAGGTTCGTTTCCCTATGTAAACTTTATTCCCAACAAATATATATTGAAATTGATATTTCAAAGACTCCATTTGAAGAAATTTGGATTCAGTTTGGGGAAGAGTTTTGATGTAACCAATTTCCTCATTTTGAGCCTTTTGTGAATTTCTTATATTCGTGTAATCAATTGGGAAACCTTAACTAAGTATATCATTATGATTTTGTATGTAATGTGTCATCAAATGTAGTTGGACCCCCTAAAGTTAATAAAATAGGTCTTAAATAATTAATAAATGTATGCCTTCTAATAATCCTACACTGAGAGATTGTTCCCTCAGTGGTGGGGCTTTATCCTTGAAGTTAGGTGTGCTCCTGGGTGGGAATATACTTCCCATGAGTCAGATTTCTACAGTATTAGGGTCTCTAATTACATATATTAATGTTTTTGTTTCAATTAGGTCCCACTAGGCCTGACTGAATGTGATGTTTCTCTTGTACTTGGAACTAATTTTCAATCAGGTCTTGGTGGTCTCAATGGGAATGATCAATTATAAACTAATTATCTAATAAAAGAGACAAAAAAAGTAAATATGAGTCTATTACATGAGTTTTCTATATCCTCAAGTGTCAAATAAATGTGTAGGAAACTCCCTCGTAAATCTCATCACATAATAGTTTTCATGTCATAGGTAATAAAGATATGGGCGAGGATTGTTCTAAGGGATAAAAAATTGTAATTCTAAAATTGAAGTGGAAAAAATATGTGATACGAAACCTTAGGTCAACTAATAGATCATTGAAATTGAGGGGGATCAGATAAATTTGATGATGATATTTAAGGGGAGTATAAACTTTCACATGCCTCCTCAGACTGTAAAACTAATCAAGAAGTTTTATAATTTTTTTGTTCAATAGATAAGAACATATATAGGGTTCAATTTGATTCCGGGTATTTTTTTCAATAAAGTGATGAAAAATATAATTTTAAAGGATAAATCCAATTTTCCCAAATTGACGATGACTATATTAGTGATTAAAGACTTACGATCAAAGGTATGACTTAAATAACCCAAAAAGTGTCTATAATTCTTAATAAGTACATAAGAAAAATCAACCTAAAATAAGTCAAAAAGGTAAGGATTGAGAATTGAACATCTAGTGTAGATGTTCCTTCCTTAACTAGTCTCAAAATCGAATCTCGGGACCAAGAGGATAATAACGATTATTCTAATCTAAAACATAGAATGTTGGTTGGTTACATCACCATGGGAAATAAAATTTAGCTTAGAGTGATACAGGGACAAGTAAGGGAGAATGGAGATGAAGGAGAACCCGAAACTACCTTGGAAATTCTTTTTCACTCCATAGAAGAGATAGGGCAAGAAGATTATTCTATCCTATCTTCATTGGAGGATTTCTATAGGATGATTGAAATGGAGCTCTAAATTTACACCACTAAGAACAATCAATTTGTATCAATACCCAAGACTACATATTGATTTATGGTGTTAATTAAGAAAAGGCTGGTGTGGAGGATTATCTCATGACCTTAGAAAATATGGAAAAATAATTTTAAGATCTAATTAAAATGAGATAGTGAGAAGGGAATTATCTATTGACTATTTTTTTTATATAAGTTATATAGTTCCAAAACTTTAAAAAAAATTAGAATGGTTTGGAAGTGTATTTTGTAGTTTAATTTATTTTTTACTAGTTATCATCTATTCTGGTCCTCACTCAATCCAAAAAAGTGTATTTTCTTGATAATTGAATATATATATATATATATATATATTTGAGGATTTGAGGATAAATGTTGTTATTAGATTATTTATATAGTTGTTATAAATATTATATAAATATAAAACTCTATAGAAAATATTCATGTACCTTAGGCATGGGATTCATTTAGATATGTATGAATACGACTAAATTCTATTTTTAAGTAAGTTACATAGATGATGGTTTATGTAAAGGGTTACACATTAATATGGTGTGAACATATTAATTTGGTGGATGGATTGGGGATTCCAAAACTAAATCATTAGAAGCATGCATACACTAATGTAATAAAAAAAGAGATAATAAATATTGTATGTGATGCAATAGTTATCAATTAAATATTCCTACAATTCCTAATTAATTGGTGATATTTTAAAAGAAAATATATAAAATAATAAGTGTTAAATTCCTTCTAAAATGTCACTTGTTGATATATTTATCATCCAAATGATTACATCATGCTAATGTTAGGTTCCCATGAATTATTATTTGTATGAAAATAAAGTAATGGGTGACCCTAATAGTATTAGGTGCATGTTCCAAGTGTTTTCTCTAGATTAAACTTAGTTGGTAGACCCAAATAGGATTATGTTACCATAAGAATAAATTTGTGTTTATCCATATGATGGATTAGATAAATATTTTTCCACTCAACTATCAAAGAATCATATAAAATATAATTGGAATGATTACATACTTAAATATCTAGGTAATGGGATAAATGTAAAATTTAACCAAATAATAGTAAAATATGTCATATATAATATGATTGTAATGATTACATACTTAAATATCTTGGTAATGGTATAAATTCTAAATTGACCCAAATAATAGTGAAATATAGATCTTGACCCACTAATGGGTATGATTAAATTTAAAAGTGATCATCATTTTAGTGAGAACCCATTTAATAAAAGTATTTATGATACGGTTATAAAACATAATACTCATCAGATAAAGCTTCTATTATAGATAATGGAATCATCATCATCAAAAATTGTGACCTTGATTTCAAATTTGGATAAAAAACTAAATGACAATAAATTCCCCAACTTATACTAGAACATAAGAATAGTTCTCAAGAAATATGGGAAATTCTATTTGTTAGAGGTACCTATTTCGAAGGAACAAACTGGTGAATCCATTTAGTACACAAAAATGGATTCTTAAGAAAATCATCAAAAGGATTTAATGGAAGTATCTACACTTATGTCGGTGAAAATTGATGCTTATTTTTTAAAACAACATGAGACCAGAGATGCCTATAAAATGATATACAACCAAAAAAGTCTCCATTAAGAAAAATCTAGGTATAAGATATCTAAGGCACTTTTTGGTTCAAAATAATAAAAATAGTAATATTCTCAACTCATTTACTCAATTTTATTGGGTATTTCAATTTCATGGAGAGGATGTTTTCACCTTTTAGTCTTGATCTGGCCTAAATCTTCATTCTAAAATCACCATCGTAATGGTTTTGAGAATTTATTATGAATTATAATATGAATGTTTTAAAAAAAATATTTACCCAATATCCTTAATATTTTCACAATAGTAAAGTGAGACATGGGTGTTCAAGAATCTATTACAATTATCATGGTAAAAAATGAATAGGGTTAATGTTTTTTCAAAAAAGAGAAGCAAAGTAGTTTTGGAGAGTCTATAGTGATAACTAATCTAAATAAAAGGAAATAGTGAAAATGATTTTATTTTATCAAGACTATCCATTGGAAAAATAATTTTCTAGATTACTTAAAAGACTGTAAGAATCCATTTAGAGTGTTCGCTTTTGGTATTAATGTTATAGTATTAAATTCTTTTATTCTGAAAGGTATACGATACCAATTTTATGTTTTAAATGTTATATATATAAAGTTGGTAAAAATTAAATTCAAAATTGAAAATGTGATATTGATGTTTTATTTTAAATATGTGTAAATGTATTTTTTGTATTGAGTCATTTGAGACAATAAAAACTTTTATCTTGGTTGAATTTTTCAAAAATATTTGTATTGTTTATCTCATTTTTTCTTGATAAGTGATTGTAAAAAATAATTGTTTGAGTAAATGAGAATAATTTGTTTGTATACACATGTTTTATGATATTTCCAATTCTATAACATGCTCAAAAATAATTAAATGACAAAATAATTTTTTAGGATAAATTATTCTTCCATGAAAATGAAGGAATGCGATTCCACCCCCAATAGTGGCTGATGCACCTAATTTGTATATATATTTCCACATAATTTCTTGAAAATAAGAACATGTTTTCAGTAAATACCTACTACTTAGTGGAAAAATACTTTCATTTTTGGCGATCTTATTCATTTTCAGGTGGTTTCTAGCCAAACATACAAATAGGGTGAAAACTGAGAAAAATTCCCAACTACACGGCATGTACATATATACACACCATGAACATTCGGACTCAGACATGGATTGAACGGATGAGTACACGCCCAAGCCACCAGATCATAGGTGACATGTCGTGTAGGCATACCTACACTCCATGTACAGGATTCTAGATGCGGTTAGTGGTATTTTCCATATAGCACACACTGTGTGTGGCAGCACCACACTCTGTGTACGCTCCACCAACCAGTCTTCGATGCCGTAGACATCAAGGGTGGTGTAGCTGGCCACCTACTAGAGAAAATGGTGAAAAAATCACTTTGAAGATACTACGCGGTTTGTAATTTTGATACACACCGTGAACTTTTGTTTTCTATAAATAGAGGCCTCGTCCTCCGTTTTGAGGGGTGATTAGAAAATATTGGCAAGAATGAAGTTACACTTCCCTGCTTCTGAGATACTGGTATTCCACTACTCCACCATTCCACTAATCTACCAAAGAAATCACCTCTCCTTGATGTTTCTGCGATGACTACATTTGGTATGGAGGGTTATATTGTCATATTTTCTTCTATGTGTAACTAAACACCAAGTATGTTGGGGATGTGGGTGATGAAAGAGTTTTAATTTGGATTAGTTGTTATGATTATATTTTTTCTTCTTAACCCATCTTATTTTTCTTCAATTATTTCTTTTAATCCCTAAAAATTATGCCCTTGGTATGGTTCAGAATTTTCATTGATTAAAAGAAATAATTGAAGAAGAATAATATGAATTAAGGAGAACAAACATAATCATAACAACTAATCCAAATTAAAACTCTTTCATAACCCACAGCTCCAACACACTGGGTTTTTATTTACACATAGAAGAAAATATGGCAACAGAACACTCCATAACAGATGTGGTCTTCACAAAAACTTAGAGAATAGGTGAGTTAGTTGGTAGAATGGTGGAATGGCATAGTAGTGGAATGACAATATCACAACATCAAGGTAGCGAAACTACCTTCTTTCGGATCTTTTCTAATCAAACCTAAAACTGGAGGTGAGGCCTCTATTTATAGAAAACAAAAGTACATGGAGTGTATCAAAAGTACATGTCATGTAGTCTCTTAAATATGCTTTTGTTTCCATATTTCTCTCGTAGGTGGCCGGCTGCACTGCCCTTAACTTCTACGGCATCGATAGCTGGTTGGTGGAGGGTACACGGTGTGTGGCGCTGCCACACACAACGTTCTTTCTCTGGAAAATAACACCAACCACATCTAGAAGCCTATACACAGTGTGTAGGTGTAACCACAAGGTGTGTCATCTCTAATATGGTGTCTTGGATATGTACTCGTCTGATCAATTTGTGTATGAGTCTAAATGTACACGGTGTGTATATATGTACACGCCATGTAGTTGGTAATTTTTCTCAATTTTCCCTTGGTTTGTGTGTTTGGCCAGAAACCACCTAAAAATGAACAAGATCACCAAAATCAATATATTTGTCCACTAAGTATTACATATTTACTGAAAACATGTTCTTATTTTCAAAAAAGTATGTATAAATGTATACAAAAATCTGGTGCATAAAACTCCCCCACACTTAGTCATTTGCTTGTCCTAGAGCAAATCTCAACATCTGATTAAAAGAGTCTATATTTTAAAAGTAAGGCATTTAATTAATCATAAGTGTAAATGATACAGTCACAAGAGAAAATTCTAAAAATGTACAAAATAGTTTCAATTCATAAGATATTTTAATCATGCCTCATATGCATTTCAATTAACTACTTTCATTCTCCTTTAAATACATTTTTCAACCATTAAAAAATAAGCAAGCCACTTGATGATCTATCCCACTAGGAAATAACACACTCAACCCTCAATATATTTGAAATCAAAGTTATTATTAATCAAAATTATATACATTCTATCCATATTTTTGAAATAAATATAGTTCTCTACTTCAGAAATTTGAATTACAAAAATCATGAGGGCTTTTCAATATGGTGAATATGTCTCTGTGGCTAAGGTTCGATAGGTAAAGATGTGAAAAATAAACTCTAAGGGTTGAAAAGAGAGGCAAATTATTTAAATAACACTGGATGATATTAAAAATAAATCTCAATGTAAAATTATTCTCAACAAGATCTGTCAAATGCTCTCATCACCACTATCTCCCTTTATTAGGTAGGGTTTATAAACCAACAAGTGAGAATAAGTTCCCCTTGTCTATATCATTCTTTTTAAAGAAAAGGGGACCACTTAGAAATTCAACAAATAGGGGTTTGAAACCCTTTCTTCCCCAAATGAAGAAGAGGCTCTCCAATATACTTAATTTCATGAAGATTCAAAAAAAAGTGCCATGTACTACCAATTCCCTCTTTAAAGATCAAGTGAATAATCATGAAAAGTTGAAAATAATTAGTGTAGGAAGGGAAATAGGCTTATAATATGGCTTTCTATCAAGGTTGTTCATAGTTTCTAGGGGATTCATGAAGATCAGATGTAGGGTTGGTCTCAAGATAAAAGGGGTTGAAACAATCTAATGCCTCAATCATTTTAATGTAATTCAAAAATTATTCATGTTTTAAAAAGAAAAATAGAAAATTCTGGTAGTCATGTATATCATAAGAATCTCTCAAGAAAGCGGGTATTAGAAAGAATACAATGAAGGGTTTAGAAAACCTATAAATAGTGGTAAAAACAAATAAAGAGACAATTAGTTCATGACATTCATATAAATTATTATCCAAAATAATGTAATTATCCAAAGATTTCAAGTTGCAATTTAAACTACATCAACAATCATCTTAAAACACTTAAGAACCAAAATAAGCATGCAATCTTTAAAAATTTCCTACTATTAGCATTATTATTTATAAATATGACTAAACAAAATTTCTTCATGTTTCCAAATATATCTTCCAATAATGATGTCTCCTAGATGACGGTAAGGGAAAATAATATGGCGGTCAAGAGACTCTCCCCCATAATTAATACAGCACATGGTCCACCAAGTGCCATAGAAAGGTGGAGAAGGAAATGTGGGGACACAATAGTGGACCATGATAAGGGGTAGTAATGGAAGAAGTAAAACATGAAAGAAAAAGAAAACAACGGAATCCAGAAAAACAATACTCCTCTCATATCTTGGTGAAGGAAGACAAGAAGTGATGGATAAGTACAACCCCAAGCATGTCCGAGTACTTTTGACGGTCTTGGAGAGAAACAAAACTGCTGTAGATGCCGGAAAAGTCCGTTGTTGCCAAACAAAGCTCCGGATGCGGAAAGCGAGGTCATATTTGGAGTCGGAAGCATGTTTCGGAGGGCCCGGAGGCCTTGCGCGGAATTTTGGAGACCCGCGCGCAAAATCGATGAGCCGCGCGCAAACCTCCCGGGATGCGCGCAATACGCTGGGCCGGCGCGCAATTTTGCGCGCCCGTGGCCCGCGCGGCTCCCCTTGCGCGCCGGGCCCGATTCCGCGCCCGCGAAAAGAATTTCGCGCCCGCGGCCGGGATTCTGCGCCCGGGGTTGCCTATAAATATAAGGCGAACCCCGACGTTTTGAGGGTTGCCGGAAGTCGAAAGGTCTCTCGTGCGTGCAATCCAACCCCTCCCGCGCGTAATGCCGATCTTCAGGTAACCTCTTTTCTTTCGCGCAATAAGGCCTCGGGGTTCGCCTTCGCGCGCAATCCCTTGGGCTCCTTTCCTTTGAATAATTCTTCACCCTAAGGCCTTCGCGCGCAAAAGAAGCCTCTTGCGCGCAATTGCCCCCGGGGTGCACGCAATCTGGTCCGATTGCGCGCACCCCCCCCCCTCTCCTTTTCAAAGTGGCCATTCGATTAAAGAATGAGTCGTTGCCCCCGCGCGCTATCCGAAGCCCGGTGCGCGCAATATCTACCTTCCGCGCGCAAAGCGCTGGCCCAATTGCGCGCCGGCCCGTCCATTTGCGCGCTGACCCGCGGTATTGCGCGCAAAGCTCCTCTTTTGCGCGAAAACTGCCAGGGTCGCCCCCTTTGACCCCCTTTGGGTACCCGCCTGCGTGGCGCCCGATGACCCTCATCCCGGGTGCCCGCACCGTGCGTCGTCTTCCCGTGCAGCCCCCTTAGGCTTGCGCGAAGTGACACGGGCCTATCGGTGGCTTCAACGTCCCGCACGACGTTAAACTGCATTCGTCCCAGCTACAAGACGTTAAACTGTATGCTATTCGTCCTGCATGACACTAAACTGCACCACGTCCTGCATGACGTTAAACTGCATACGTCCAAGCTGCATGACGTTAAACTGCCAAGCATCCTCGTCCGCGCTGCAAGACGTTAAACTGCCAAGCATCTTCGTCCTCACCACACGACGTTAAACTGTACTTCGTCCGGCAAGACGTTAAACCGTCCGCTTCATCCTCAACACACGACGTTAAACTGTACTTCGTCCGGCAAGACGTTAAACCGTCCGCTTCACCCGATCCCGTGCCGAGCACGCAGGGTCCTCCCGGTTTGGATGTGGCCCCCACCCGCTCGTCTCTGCAGGGATGTCGGGTTTGGAGTGGCCTTCGCCCACAGGGGTAGAGTGTTACAAACAGAACGAACTACGTGGACTTTGATCCTTGTCTTCTAAACAGGGTACGTAGGAAGCCTCTCCGAGGTTCAAGCCCGCCACCTGGTCGTCCCGGTCGTATTTACGTTGGTTCGTCCATCAGTGGACCCCTCCTGGGTTCACACTTGCGTCGATTCACCTATGAATCCGCCACTGTGGGGGACTGCACGTGTGTATCTCCATTGTGCTTCCCCACCACCTCGATCTCTTCGTGAGTCGGCTTTGCTTTTCGTCCATCAGTGGACCCCTCCTGGGTTCACACTTGCGTCGATTCACCAATGAATCCGCCACTATGGGGGACTGCACGTGTGTATCTCCATTGTGCTTCCCCACCACCTCGATCTCTTCGTAAGTCGGCTTTCCAACATCCATCATGACGTGAAACTGTGATTCACCCGGCCGTTCCATCCCCCTCTGTGCGAGGTGGTTCGGTTCGATCCTTCTCCAGGCAGCCTCGATCTCCTTGTGAGTCGGCTTGCCAACGTCCAGCATGACGTGAAACTGTGATTCACCCGGCCGTTCCATCCCCCTCTGTGCGAGGTGGTTCGGTTCAATCCTCCATCCGGCGGCCTCGATCTCTTCATGAGTCGGCTTGCCGACGTCCAACATGACGTTAAACTTTATATCCGAACTACGCTGACTTTGATCCGCGCTAATGCGCGGTACGTAGGAAGCCCCTACGGGGTCCAAGCTCTTCACTCCATCATCCACCCTGATCCTTACCCGGGCCGCCACATCCCGGTGGGGTCATGCCATTTCATTCCACTCCACTTCACTTGGGAAGCCGCCCATGTGCTGGCCCCAGCGTCGGAGGTTCCCCGCAAGGGGTTCTGTCATCTGATCCACTCCTCGTGTTGATCAGTCCGATGCCGTCCCCGCTGGACGTTAAACTCGCGGCATACCCCGTGTTAAACATGGGAAGCTGAGGAAAACCTCAGGTAACACAGTTCCCCGCACCCAGTGCGGGATGCCTCAGGCCATCACGCCTTCGAGAAGCCCTATTAGGGACGGAAGGCAGACATGCATAGTCGCAGTGTCAAGACACGCCCCCAACACCCAGAGCCACCCGGTCTCCTCACCGCAGGTCGCTGCCCCGACCAGACTCCTTGGGGCGTCCGGGCGGAAGCAGCGTAATTAACCGGTGTCCATGAAGATATGGCGCCGGGAACGAGATTCACGAACATTCTTAAATCTATGAGGGAGACCCGGATTAGGCGACGAGTTCCGAGGAGACATCCACGGAAGGAGGAGCTGACATCCCATCATCCCGGTTTCGATCAAGGAGCAGACGCCCCTGAATAAGGGATGAATGCCGCCCGCCCTTGGAAAGTGGGACTGCGGGGCCACAAGCCGCGCGCCCATCCCCTCGGGTCGACGGGTGCACGCGCGAACGCGTCCTGGCGGAACAGCGTAACCCGACGCACATCCGCACCGAAACAGAAAAATGGTGAACCCGACGTGAATCTCTTCTCCTCAATACGAAGACCGATGGCTTTCAGAGGTGTTGGAAGACCAGCATGCTGCTCGACCGAGCATTCAGTTTTACCCGCCAGGGGCTGGGGAAGGGAACTCGGGCACTCCGTCTCACGACGTCGAGGGCCTGGGTCCCCCCCACGGAAGGCGTCGTGGCACTAATGGTTGGTTGTCGATTCCTTTTCCTGTCAGTGTTAATGGGTTCTTCTCCCTGGTTTCAGAAATCAGGTCGCCCAATCCAGTGCCCGATCGCCGCCTGCCCACTGGCATAGGGGTAGGGGAAACACCGACGGGGCTACTCCGCGCGGTCCCGCCCGTTCCACAGCTGTCCCAGCAGCCGCAATTGCGGGACAACCACACCCTCTCTCCCCCTCGGAGGTCATCCAAAGAAGGGTGATCAACAGCTTGGTGCGGAGATATGAGGAAGAGGGAGTCATCCCCACCAGGGACATGGCTCGCCTAGACCTCGAGGGAGCTGCACCTCGCCGCCAACGCCGCCCCCGAGGGCCGCGCAGGGAGGCACCGCTGCCTACCTCGACGTCCAACCGCTTTGGGAGCTTATACCCGGAGCGCTCCGACAACTCCTTCCCCTATGCGGATGAAGTGGAAGATGCCCGGGACTACCCTATCTGAGATCCGCTCCAGGGATCCACGATAAGGGCTCCCGCCAGGCCACGGCGACACCGCCGCCAGGCCCCTCAAGTCGAGGAACAGGCTCTCCACCTGCCCGCGCCGCTCATCCCAACTCGTCTCTCTCGACGCCAACGTCGGGCACGAGCGGAAGAGGATGCCCACCTTGGGGCCCTAGCAACAACGGCCGCGTTGGCTCAAGCCACTGCTGGCTCCAGTCACCAGGCCCCTGCGGATCCTGAGTGGGGGCACTTCTATGCCCGACCTGGATCGAGGCCCCGACCGCCCCTAAGGCAGGTTGGGTTGACTCTCCCGGTTGCTGGCACAGGCAATAGCCACCGCGGACCACCTCACGGTAGCGCTATTCGCCAACAGGGGCTACTCCGTGTGGCCGATCCAAGAGGCATGGGTCATCCCACCTTCCGATCTCGGCCCGGAGGCCCGCCCGGAATCATTTCTTCCCGCGTCCCCTTTGATATATGTCCCGGTGCTCCTCGCACCTTGGTTTCCAGTCCTCTTGGCCCCAGCACCAGTGCGGCCGGAGGACGCCAGGATAGAGATCAGCCGTGCCCCGAAGAACCACCCAGGGGCAGTAGGGCGAGGCGTCGACGCCGAGGGAAGAATGTTACGGAATTCCGGACAGAGATCCGACCGGTTCGTTTCTCTGATACAGAGGCGGAGTATGATTCGGCGACAGAGCCCTCCCCCCAATCCCGCCAGTCAGGGGCAGGGTAGGAATGCGGCACGTCAGCCTCGTACTTCTCGAGAGCGAGATCGATACGATCCCCGCCTCTCTCCGAAGGTATATCCGGAGTAGCGAGGGCCTGGTAGACCCCCAAGGATCAAGCTTGCGGTTGGTACCGGCCCCTCCGGAAGCGCCTTCTGCCTCGATCGGAGAAGCCGGAGACCTTTTCTGGGGACCGACGGTCGAACCACGATCTAGTGCACCCTCGGCGAGCACCGACGCTACGGCAGGATGTTCGCTCGCCGGCCCGTCCTATCGTGATGTGGTAGCTAGGGCACCGCCACCCTCAGAGGGCGGCCCGGGATATGGAGGCCAATCAGCCTGCTCGCTGTATTCACCGCCGGTCAGCCCGTCGGCCCGGCGGCCCGCCTCGGCACCACTGCTGGTTCCCCGTCCATTCCCAGTCGTTGAAGAGGACCAAGGAGACCTGAGTCCCGAGTTTGAGTCGTGGAGCTTCTGGACCGTCCTTGCAGAGGGCCACTTCCCTGAGAAGTTTTGGCCAGTCGCAGGACCGGACTTTGATGCACCCGAATCGCTCACCCCGGATGAGTTCGAATGTTTCCGCCGAACTCTCCGGGAGACTCACTCCCGTCTTCACCGCCTAAAAATGCCATATCCCGAGAGTCAAGTGCACCTGGAGGATATTGGTGAGCAGTGCCGTCAAATTGACCTGGCCACGCTCCCCGCGGTTCGGCACCCCGGGTCATTTGAGCACCACGAGGCCCTCCAACAACGATGTGTTGAGTGTTTTCAAGTACTCCGCAAGGTTATCGAGGAAGCCACTCCCCACGTGTATATCCATGGATGGGGGCAGTACGCTGCCCTACGCTTCAGTACGATTCGCCGATAGCCCGATTCACTGGGTGGCCCTGAGGGTACATCCCCAGGGATGGAAACAGTCAATATGGCTGACCTGTCGGGGGAGGGGAACGGTTTGGAACTTCTCGACGGGGGCTCTCCCCCCGAAGAAAAGCCGTTGTTGGATCCATCGGTGAGAGTTACTCGTCATCAGAGGAACCTCCTGGGACTCCCCGCACCCACTGAAGCACTGACGTTGAGCCGAAACGTCAGCAAAGGTAAAGAGCACGACGAGGCTATAAAGCCCGCCGACCCGTCTGCCTCCACGCAGAGGGCAGATGAGGATCCCGAGAAGGCTATGCTACGTCAACAGCTCGCCGAGCAGAAGAAGCTAGTTGACCAGCTCCTCGCCGAGCGTGCTGCAGAGCAGCGGCCTGACTACGGTGATCCTAGTCCAGGACAGCAGGGACAGGAACAACCACCCCTCGATGAGGCTCTCCCGGGCAACCGTGATTATGCCATGTTCGCCGACAGGAGAGAGGCCATCGCCTATGGAAAGAGGGCGCGGTATGTTTCACCACACCCTCCCGAGCGGCGTGACTACCTGAGAGACCCCGCTCGGATTCCTCCCGCTGCCCCAAGGGCCGCTCCGCCCGCCATCCCACGAGCTGCCGAGTTCGACGACCCGGTCGACGACCCGATTGAAGGGCCATGCAATGCGCTCGTGGTTAGAGATCCTCGCCAGGACTGGAACCCATGTCCGGACGATCCGATGGCGGCACTCATCGCCCGCTTGGAAGCCTTGGAGACTCGGCAAGTGGCAATCCCACCGGACGGCAAGCCATACCCAGCATGGGTGGATGACATGTCGGCGCCTCCGGGATTCGGGAATCCCACTTTTGCCCCCTTCAACGGGACTGGAGATCCGCCACAACATTTGGCCCATTTCAACTCAAGGTGTGGGCCTATGTTGGGCACTCCGGCGCAGTAGGAGGCCGCTAAGCTTCGCTGCTTTGTCCAGACACTGGAAGGGCCAGCATTTGTCTGGTACAGCCAGCTCCCCGTCGGGTCGATAACTAGCTGGGAGGACCTTCGTAGACAATTCCTCTACCAGTTCAGTTCCACGACCCGGAAGACGAGTATTGCAGACCTCTTCAAGTGCAAGCAGAGGCCTGATGAGCGAGTCGCGGACTTCGTCGCCCGATGGAAGGGTCTCACGTATTCCCTTGACATGCCATTGACTCAGGAGCAGTTGCTGACAATGTGCGTCGAAAACGTAAAGACCGAGCTGGTCCCTTCCCTGATCACTCGGAATTACCCCGGAGGGTTCAGGGACTTCTCAGACAAAGCTCAACGTCTTGAGGAAGCCCTGCAACAGGCCAGCCAGGCACACCCGCTGCCTCCTATGATTCCTGCAAGGAGAGCCAGCAGGGCTGAGCCCGCTGCTGTTGCCCAGATAGAGGCCCCCAGGCCATTGGAGCTGCTGCCGGCGAGACCAGCTCCACAGCCTCACAGGAATCCGCCTCCACGGGCCCAGTTCCCGGCCCAGCAGTGGCAGCCTCAGAACCGGCCGGCCCCTCCGCGTAATGTACCGCCACAACCCAGGCGAGATAATCAGGGTCCACCTCCTCGGCAGGCTCCTCTATCCCCTCGTCAAGACCACGCTCCTAGGGGCCCGCGATACCTGACGTACTCATTTCACGAGGATCAGGTCCCCGGTTATTTCCGGAGTGCCCTGGAGCAGAGGATTGTGCGACTGCCTGAGTGTTGGAGGCCAGAGGAGGCACATCTCACGGATAACCCCCGCTACTGCCCCTACCATCGGGCCCTGGGACACACCATCCAGCGGTGCTATGTGTTTAAGGATTGGCTCCAAGACCAGATTAACAACAATGTAATCAGGTTGGGCCCAGCTCCAGCACAAGTGGCGGGCGTGTTCGTGGGATCAGATGACGATAGCGGCGATGAGGACGAATGGCAGCTGGTCTCCGACCGCGGGTCCCAGAAGTATAAAAACTGGATGGCCCGCAAGACGATCATTCGCGCCCATGGAATCATCCGTGCGCACTTGAATCAGCCTGAGCCCCTAGAATCTGCGGGTGCTGCTTCAGCATCGTCGTCCCAGCCTGCCTCTTCCAAGAAGAGAAAACGACGGCGGCGCAATAAGGAAGAGCGTGCCCCGCCAGTTCCGCCACTATCCCGCACTCTCGGTGATTTCATGCCCCCGGAGATGGGGATCCCTCCCCGGATCCACCCAGTGGTGAATGATTCGTCCGATGATAGTATTGGGTACGCTTCGGTTAATACCGTCGAGCTGGTAAATCCCTTCTCGGTTCTCGACGTTGAAGAACACCAGGTGGACCTCCCTAGTGTCCCCGGTCGTCGCCACCGTCGGAGGAGCCACAACAACAGGAGTCGCCGGGGCACAGCAGTTGGTACCTCCAGCCAGGCCGTGCACGCCACTGAGACTAGGCAGCAGGCTCAAAACCGAGCTCAGCGTGCGCAGGCCCCCCATCCGGGGATGACGGATTCGCCTCCGCCACTGTTTGTGGTGTGGGACCAGGCAGAACCGCCTCAGCCGCGTCGCAATCAGCTCCGTCCTGCCACGACTCCATCCCGGCCTCCTGACCCCAGTACGGTGACCATTTCCCGGGCTTCAACCAATGAACAGCGAGATGCGCCAACCACCAGTCGGCCGCCGGTCCAACCGGCAAGGCCCGTCATGCCTCCAACCGCAGAGCAACCTCCTGTAACCAGGGGCTCGCGCTTGGCCAAAAATTATGATGTCCTGAAGCACTTGGCCGACATCCCAGCGAGACTCTCCATCCTTGAGGCTCTGCGCATGTCATCTGAGATGCGCGAGGCACTCGCTGAAGCCCTGAAGAGCCCCCTCCAGTTTGAGACAGAGGTTGCGGCTGCAGAGGCCTTTCACGCCGAAACGATTGAGGACGCCGAATGTCAGGCAGTTATCTCGTTTTCTGGTAAGGATGAAGACCCTCCTATACAGGGGCACATTCGTCCGCTGTATGTTACCGGCCAATTCAATGGCCTTGAAGTCCGGCGCTGTCTTGTCGACATGGGGTCCGAGATTAACCTGATTCCAACTCGGACGCTCCGGAGATTGGGGTTGTCTGAGGATGACTTGATCCCCTCCGACTTCAGGATCCAGGGGTACGACCGCACCGAGCAAACTCCGGTCGGCAAGATACGTTTGAAGACCTAGTTCAGTGACTTGGTTGCCAACACCGAATTCATGGTAGTCTCTCAAGACACTGCGTATAACGCATTGATGGGCAGGCCATGGCTCCACCTTCATGCGGCGGTTCCCTCATCATACCACCAATGCCTCAAATACTCCCTTAACGGTCGAGTAGGCGTGCTTCAAGGAGATGCCTCTCCTTTTGCCTCATGTGAAGCCCGCTATCTGGACGTGGACTATTACAAGAGCAAGGATAAGCATATCCTGGCAGGTGAGGTCGAGCCTGTCGCTGTTGCAAGTGATCCCTGGGCAAGTTTGGATGACGCTTACGTCCTCCCGATTCATCGGTTGGACGTAGCCATGGTCTCGACGTCTTGTGAGTCTCCTGATGAGATGACCGCGACCGCCCATGCCAGCACCAGCAGCCCAGCAGGATCTGGTAGCCCCAATGCAGTTGCCAACACAGTCTCTCCCGTGGACGATCCCTCCCCGAGTGGAGAGGACGTGGAAGATGCACCCCCATCCTTTGAGGAGGGCGTCCCCGCCACGGTCGATGAGTTAGTACAAGTGAACCTTGGAACCGAAGCAGATCCAAGACCCACATTGGTCAGTGCCGCCATGCCCTCTGAGGAGCGGCAGCAGTACGTGGACTTTCTCAGGCAGCACCATGATGTGTTCGCTTGGGGCTATGACGAGATGTCGGGGCTAGATCCTCAGGTAGCCGTCCACCGCCTTGGTCTCCCGGCGAACCATCGCGGGTTCAAGCAGCCTCCCAGGAAGATGCACCCATTTCACGGTGCCATGGTTGAGGCCGAAGTTGACAAGCTTATCAAAGCCAACTTCGTGAGGGAAGTTCAGTACCCCAAATGGCTGGCCAACATTGTGCCGGTCAGGAAAAAGAACGGGCAGATCAGAGTCTGCATCGACTTCCGCGATCTCAACTGCCACTGTCTGAAGGATGATTTTCCCCTTCCAGTGACAGAGCTGTTGATTGACGCCACGGCAGGGTTCCAAGCCCTCTCCTTTATGGATGGATACTCCGGATACAACCAAATCCGGATGGCCCCTGAGGATGAGGAGTTCACTGCCTTCAGGGCCCCCAAGGTACCTTTTGCTACCGGGTCATGCCCTTCGGCCTGAAGAATGCAGGTGCCACCTATCAACGGGCGATGCACCGCATATTCAAGCCAATCCTCGGCACACTGGTGGAATGCTACGTCGACGACTTGGTAGTCAAATCGCGCCAGCGTTAGGACCATCTCAAAGATCTTGAGAAAGTGTTCGGCTTCCTCCGGTCTCGTTGCCTGAAGATGAACCCGTTGAAGTGTGCCTTCGGGGTCACCTCCGGAAAGTTACTTGGATTTGTGGTAAGATACCGGGGTATTGAGATCGACCCAGAGAAGATCAGGGCGATTAGCCAGATTCCTCCCCCAGGTAACATCCGGGAACTGCAAGGGTTCCAAGGCCACTTAGCCTATATACGCCGATTCATCGCGAATCTGGCCGGCAAGTGTAAGCCCTTTTCTCGGATCATGAAGAAAGGTGCCACCTATGTATGGGATAAAGAGTGTCAGACCGCTTTCGAGGAAATAAAGCAGTACCTGCTGCAACCTCCGGTTCTGATGCCGCCTGTATCCGGGAAGCCGCTGGTCCTCTATGTGACCGCCCTGGAACGGTCCCTTGGCGCCCTTCTCGCCCAGAAGAACAACGAGGGAACAGAGAATAGCCTCTATTACCTCAGTCGCATGCTCCTCGATGCGGAAGTCAGATATTCCCCCATTGAGAAGAGCTGTCTGGCGCTCGTATTTGCCGTACAGAAATTACGGCACTACTTGCAGCACCATGAGGTACAGTTGGTTTCTCGGGTAGACCCGTTGAAATATATCTTGAGCCGGCCTATGTTGACTGGCCGTCTAGCGTGGTGGGCTGTGATTCTCAAGCAGTTCGACATCAGGTATGTGTCTTAGAAGGCCTTCAAAGGGCAAGCATTGGCAGACTTTCTGGCTGCTCACCCAACCTCCGCGGATCAGCCGCTGGATCTAGGCTTTCCTGATGAGGCCATCCTCTCGGTCGATCGAGTCGGTCCATGCTGGCAGATGCACTTTGACGGTGCCTCCCGGAGCCCCACTGGTAGAAGACTTGATAATCCTAAGCTCAACAGAGTGGGCTTGGGTATCGTCTTCATCACCCCGGAGCAAGCCGTGCTGCCATACACTTTCCTGTTGTCAGAGGGCTGTACCAACAATGAGGCGGAATATCATTCCCTCATCACCGGCCTCGAGTTAGCTCTCGAGATCGACGTGCCCCATCTGTGCGTGAAAGGGGACTCCGAGCTAGTTGTTAAGCAGATCAATGGCGACTATGTTGTCAGGAAGCCGGAACTTGTGCCCTTGCTGGAGTGCACCCTCCTTCTGATGGCCCGGTTCCCTTCTCGGCCAGAAATTGTCCATGTTCCCCGGTCACAGAACGGTCGAGCAGATGCTTTGGCCAGCCTTGCTGCGTCACTTGCAGAGCCTGAACAGGACGACCTGATCATCCGCGTGACACACCGCAGGCTCATCACTCCCGTTATCCCGGAGGGAGATCGCGGCCCGTCGGTAAGTAATCTCACCATGGTTGCCCCTGTGCCCGGAGCCCCGAGTACCCCAGATATGGCAGTCGAACCAGCCCCTGATTGGAGGGCGCCTTTGGTTGAGTACCTCCAACACGGCATTCTCCCGTCGGATCGAGCCGAGCGCGAGCGGGTTCGACGCCGCTCATCGCAGTTTGTCCTCCAGAGCAGTCCCGGCCTGGAACAGATCCTCTATAGATGCGGATTTGATGGTGTTCTCCTCCGTTGCCTTCAGGGAGTTGAGATCCCACGAGTCATGCAAGAGGTTCATGCTGGTTCATGCGGTGCCCACCAGACTGGGCCGAAGCTGTCCCACCAGATTCGGAGGTTGGGATACTTTTGGCCCTCCATGATCCACGACTGCATCGAGTATGCCAGGAGGTGCCATTTGTGCCAGGTTCATGCGAACTTTGTGCATCAGCCGCCGGAGCCTCTCCATACCACCAGGTATTCTTGGCCCTTTGCAGTCTGGGGGATGGACGTTGTGGGACCCTACCCACCAGCGACGGCTCGCCAGTGCCGGTTCATTTTGACCGCCACGGACTTCTTCTCCAAATGGGCAGAGGCGATTCCGCTCAGAGAGGTCAAATCCTGTTCGATCGCTAACTTCGTGACCTCCAACATCATTCATTGATTTGGGGTGCCTCACGCTATCCTCACGGATAACGGAGCCAATTTCCGAACAGCCGAGTTGAAGAAGTTGTACGCCAAGTACAACATTCGCTCGAACCATACATCTCGCTACCACGCGCAGGCGAATGGATAGATCGAGGCGTTTAACAAAACCCTCTCTAACATTCTGCAAAAGATGGTTGGTCAGAACAAGAAGAGTTGGCCGGACAAGCTCCCCAACGCCCTCTGGGCTTATCGGACGACGACTCGCAATTCCACCCAGATGACCCCTTATTCCCTGGTGTATGGAGCTGAGGCCGTCCTGCCCATCGAGATCCAGTTACCGTCCTTGCGCACTGCGGTCTACGACCAGCAAGTGCCGGACAGAGCTGTTGAAGCCCGTCTAGTCGAGTTGGAAGCACTGGATGAGAATAGACTTCGCGCCTTGCACAACCTGGAGAGGCATCAAAGCAGAATGGCTCGAGCTTTCAATAAGAAGGTTCGCCTCCGCTCCTTCCTGCAGGGTGACCTAGTGCTAGCCTTAAGAGCGCCAATGATCCCCAGCAGGAAGCCACCCAAGTTGGAGCCCAAGTGGGAGGGACCTCTTATCGTTCACAAAGTTTATCCCAATGGCGCGTACTCCCTAGCGACTATGGATGGTGAGCGTGTCACTCCTCCCACCAACGCTAGGTTCCTCAAGCAGTACTTTGCCTGAGTGTACATTCGTCCCGCATGACGCTAAACTGCACTACGTCCAAGCTGCACGACGTTAAACTGCCTAGCATATCGTCAGCGCTGCAAGACGTTAAACTGCCAAGTGTTTCGTCCAACATGATGTTAAACTGTACCTCGTCCAAGCTACAAGATGTTAAACTATTTGGCATTCGTCCAACACAACGTTAAACTGTACTACATCCGAGCTACAAGACGTTAAACTGTTCAGCATTCGTCCTGCATGACGTTAAACTGCACTTCAAGAACTACGTGCGGCTTGATTCCCATCCTTATGGGATACGTAGGACCGCCTGAACATTCATGTTTTAGGCCCAGCCCCATCCTTCGGGAATTTCCATCCCACCTCGGGCCCTTGGCCCAGTTGCCTCTGGGTATGTGGCGTATGGTGTGGACGCGGGGCTATGCCCTCATTCACGTCGGTTTGCTCGCCACGCTGTACGCCCCCCACGTTCGGGGATGCCTTCTGCTCCCCCCTCTTTTTTCTCTTTTCGTCCTGCATGACGTTAAACTGCACTTCAAGAACTACGTACTGCTTGATTCCCATCCTTATGGGATACATAGGACCGCCTAGACATTCATGTTTCAGGCCCAGCCCCATTTCTCGGGAATCTCTATACCGTGTTGGGCCTCTGGCCCCAGTTCCCCTCCTTTTTGTGCGAGGCGTGTGGCGTGAGCGGGGGGTTATGTCCTCGTTCACATTGGTCTGCTGGCCGCGCCATACGCCTCCCCCGTGTGTGGGACTACCTCACACCCCTCTTCGTCCTGCATGATGTTAAACTGCCTCTCAAGAACTACGTACGGCTTGATTCCCATCCTTATGGGATACGTAGGACCGCCTGGACGCTTGTGTTTCAGGTCCAGCCCTGTCTTTTGGTTGATCACAGGGATCTGCTGTCTTTTGGTTGCTCTTAGGGTGAGTCCTCCGACCCTTTCCGGCGATCTGTTAACATGTTTTGGGTACTTCGGTCTATGACCCGTGGTGTCGGATTCAATCCCGACAAGTCCTGTGTTGCTTGTCGGGCCTCGCGCTTCCTCTTGTTTGAGCCTTCACTCAAAGGGATCCTCATTAGCGGTTTGGGTACGATGCCTCAGTGCTCTCCTACCGCTCCGGGTCAATTTACCGGCGGGTCCTGGGCCGCAAATCGATATGAATCCTGCGATTGAGCGGTTGATGCTCGTTTGCTTGCCCCGTTCTAGGCTGACACGATCGGATGTTGTGTTGCGAATATGGTCAGCGACATCCTTGATCGCCATGTCGGCTCTTTTAGGCTCCGAACATTGGTTGCGCGGTCCTCATCACACTCCGCCTTTGTGCGTTGTAGTGGAATCTCGACACTCTCTTCATACTGACCTTCAGTACACCTTTACACGTTAGGCAGGCCAACCAGGGTAATGGTGTCTGTCGAGGCTCCCACGATCTGAGCACCAAGGATATACGCTGATGTCCTCCCTAAGGGCCATGTGTAGCTGGACCCTCGTCCCCATAAGGAGGAAGGAGTCGCCCGAACAATCGCGTTCTGGGCCCAGTATATCTGGTGGCTAGCATCTCTGCCCCTCGGGTGATGGACATACGCAGGCCCCTATCCCAGGATCCTTCTCCTGGAATCGTGCGTGACCGCAGGGCTGGGTATGTTCCCACCTCCGCTGAGTCCGCCGTATCGCGATAAGCGGATTCCTCCATGGTCCTACCACACGACTGTAAACTGTGATCGTCTTGGCCGCCCGACGAGAAACGACACTGCATCGTGATGTTCTCCTCAGGGGACACTCACGTTGGGTGCTGGTTAATAACCACGCCATTCATCAATGCCTTTCGTGGCTTGATTATTGTGGCGACGCCAGGGATTCCTTAATCACAGGCATGTCGCTGCACAAAGAAAAACCATCCATCTTTAAGGACAAACAAGAAATATCAAATACCGCTTCTTCTGTGTGTGAGGGTCAGACCCGCACCCTTCCCCGCGCTGGTGCCCGATTGTGTTGCGCCGCGCTTCAAGAACTACGTGTGGCTTGATTCCCATCCTTATGGGATACGTAGGAACGCCCGGATGTTTGAAACTTCGGGTCCAGCCCCCCACCTCTTAGAGATTCCCCCTTCTCTGGGGAATCCGCCGCCTTCAGGCCACCCTCAAGGCGTGTCCCTCGACCCCTTGCAGTGGTCCATCAAGAGTACTCTGGTTTATTGCCAGGAGGGTCAGTTTCAGCTTGGTCAGGTTCCTTCCATTTTCAGGCTTCGTGCTCCCTTTCATTCGGACCCATCATCTACGCCCTGGGTGGAGCCCCCATGAACGGTTTGGACACAATGCCTCAGTGCTCTCCCACCGACTCGGGCTGGTGCCCCCAATGGCCTCGGGCAGCAAATCGATATGAATCCTGCGATTGAGCGGTCGATGCTCGTTTGCTGCCTCATTCCATCAACGGTTAGTGCGATATTGATGCTTCTTTTCCGCCACGGTCGGCAGTACTCCCATGTCGTTACGCCGGTGCCCCCAGTCCTTGAGTGAATGGCCGCGTGATTCACATTTTTCCACCCCCCATTCTGACCAGGTAGAATCTCGACACTCTTGACACTATCCCTTAGTGCATCTTCGCATATCCAGGGGATAGGACCACGATGTGGCGTACTTTGAGGTTCCTATGGTCCGAGCTCTAAGACCTTAAACTAAGATCTCCCCCTATGGTCCGAGCTCTAAGACCTTAAACTAAGATCTCCCCCTATGGTCCTAGCTCTAAGACCTTAAACTAAGATCTACCCCTATGGTCTGAGCTCTAAGGCCTTAAACTAAGATCTAGCCCTATGGTCCGAGCTCTAAGACCTTAAACTAAGATCTACCCTTATGGTCCAAGCTCTAAGACCTTAAACTAAGATCTACCCTTATGGTCCGAGCTCTAAGACCTTAAACTAAGATCTCCCCTTATGGTCCGAGCTCTAAAACCTTAAACTAAGATCTCCCCTTATGGTCCGAGCTCTAAGACCTTAAACTAAGATCTCCCCTTATGGTCCGAGCTCTAAGACCTTAAACTAAGATCTATCCCTATGGTCCGATCTCTAAGAACTTAAACTAAGATCTAGCCCTATGGTCCGAGCTCTAAGACCTTAAACTAAGATCTACCCCTATGGTCCGAGCTCTACGACCCTAAACTAAGATCTCCCCAAATGGGATTCTACGTCCTGCATGACGTTAAACTGCACTCTCAGAACTACGTGTGGCTTGATCTCCAGCTTGATGGAGTACGTAGGAACGCCCGGGCATTCCGACTCGGGTCCAGCCTCAGCGATCGCTAAGTCCCACCCCTCCTCGTCACCGGCCGTCTGGCCTGACTTCGGGTAGAGTGGTGCAGTTGTGATATTCTCCCCGATTCAGCTCGGGATGCCCCATCGCAATGATGGGAAGCGACAGTTTCCTCGTCAAAGAGGTTCTGTCTGAGAATTGGGGTGATTCACGGCCAGATTAGTGCATCCGCCTAATACGCTTTCCCCACGGTGGCACAATTTTGAGAGCGTTGGATTCTATCCGAACAAATCGTCACTTCTCCCCACGCTTCGCATGCCCTGTTGATCTGGATTTCCACCCTTGTGCCTGAAGGAACCCCCAAAGCGGCATTGATGATGACATGTGATCCGCCTCCTGCAATATGGATGATGACCTTCGGTCCGTCTATCGCAGTAGTATGGTCGATTGATCCATTGTCCGCTTGCTGTCTTGGGCATTTCCTGGAAGGCCAACCGTTGTGGATTTCTGAATTCGGGACACGCGATTCACCCTTTCTCATTTCCCTATGTTCGGATAAAATCTCAACGCCCCTAGCGTTGTCCCGCTCGTGTGTCGGAACAAGTTGGGGGGATGATACATTGATTAGGCTTGAGGTCTCCTTTCCTAGGAATGACCTCCCTCTTTTCTCTAGAAATCCAGGCCCAATTGTGGGTGCCTGAAGCTTGTTTAACGCTCCCGCGAGACAATGGATTTTGGTTGAGCATGTTAAGCCAAAAGATGCAGATAAATATATTGGTTCATACAAATGGATCGAAATATTGAGTAGCGGAAGCAAATGTTCTGGGAGTGGCAAAAACAAAGCCCCTAGGGATTAGCGTGCTGGATAAGTCTTTCTAACACCGCTACCCTTTGGCTGGCGGCCTCTAGGGCTGCTTCTCGCTCTCTGCGTGCCCTCTCCTCGTCGGCGGTCGCAGCACGCAGTTCGTCGATTCTGGCATGTGCATGCTCCCGCTCGACTTGAATTGTGACCATCTGTTGGCCCGCCTCCGTCAGCTGTACCTGGGCGTCAACCAGCTGGGCTGCTAGTTGCTCCACAAGCTCGGTGCACGTTGCGACGAAGGCCTCCTTCTCTGCCGCCTGCCCTTCGAAACGCCGGACTTCCTGCTCCGCCGCGAGGAGCGCCCGCGTGTTCTCTGACATGTCCCGACATTGTGCGACGTCAGCACGCCGGCGGCTCTCGCGCATCTTTTTGGCCATGAAATCACGGACCGTCAGATGGAGGCGTTGAGCATCAGCTCCCCCGGCACACAGGAAGCGCAGCCAGGTTTGGAGTGACCCCATGCGCCCCAGCCACTCCGATGGGTCTCGCTTGAGGAAGCGCTGGATGCACTTCCACCCCCTTCGGCGCGCTATCCGGCTCTCCTCGACCGCCTCCGCGTCCGAGTCATCCATCTCCTCGGGGTCGGTAGGCCGGTAGGCAGGGAAGGCAGCCAGCAGGTCTGCTGCAGGGTCCTCCCCTGGGATGTCCTCATGGGGGATAGGTTCCCCAACATCTGGGCGACCTTCTTCTCCCACCCCAGCGGCGTTGACACCCTCGTCATCCCCCGACCTCTCTCCGACGGCAGCACCGCCGACGTCCGTGGCCCCCTGATCAGCAGTTGGTGGGGCCGGCTCGGTTTGGGAAGTCTGTTCCGGAGCAGGCGGCATGTCTGCCACCGGTCCACTCGTAGATGGCCCGGGTTCGGTAGCCCGACGAGCCTCCAGTCCTGAGATCACTGCGCAGGGCATGCCGTGGTTAGTCACGGATCGTCAGCGGCAAGCACCAGCAGTGAAGTAAGGAGACTTACGGGAGTTCAGAACATCATCTTCCGCTATCCCGGTCGCCGCGGGAACAATTGCAGCAGGGGACCCCTCAGCGCTTGTCAGTTCAATGATGGGTGTCTGGCCCCCGCCTTGTCCTGCTGGCGCCTCTCCTACTCCCGCTGAGGACGCCTGACCAACATCCGTGTGCTCCTGAGAAAGGTGGAGAAATGGGTTAGAAGCTGCATAAGAGAATGGATGAAGCAGGTTGAGTAGGGATAGAAGCGGACCTCGAGGAGCTCAGTGACATCAACATTGTCAGAGCCGGCCACCTCGCCGCTCTCCCGCGGGCTCCCCCGATGGGACCTTCCCTCGGAGCCTTCATCCTCCCCCGTCTCCTCCTCTTCCTCGGAGTCGTTACTCTTATCTTCTCCCGGCGGCATCTGTTCTGGAGCGGGTTCTAGACCGAGCATCACCTTCACCAGAAGGGATGGCTCCGCACGCTGACCACGTTGGCGCGCGTACTCGTCCATGGCCGTCAGATACGCATACTGCCGGTTGAAGTCCACCCTGTCGGCGATCTGGAGGCGCCCGACCTCTGGCAGATAGATTCCTTCTCTGAGTATCTTTCGCCAGATGACGTCAGTCCCCAGTGACTTCCGCAGGGTCATCCAGGCCGACCACAGCGCCGGGAAGACTGCATCGTGGGAGGGTTCGAGCAGACGCCTTACCTGCTTCCCGGTCCGCTCTTCGACCACCGCACGCGCCCCCTCTCTGGGCGCCGAGGTCGTAGCGGCAGCCTGCGATGTACCCACCGTCGAAGTCCCTGCTCGCGCCGGCTCCGCTGCTTGGCGCGCCTCCGTTCTCCCCCGTGTGGCGGCGCCTCGCCTCCTTCCTTGATGCCCGGTCTCCGCACGGGTGACCTCGAGCCGCCGAACTGGCTTCTGTAGAAGCCCCTCGGGGTACGCGATGACCCAGTGTTCGGCGTACTCGGTTGCCAAGCTTGCGTCAACCCCGGTAGGAGGGAGAGTGATGACATCGCCAGAGCCAAAGGCGGCGAACATCAGCCACATCTGGCGAAGGACACCAGGGTTCGTCTCCTCCCGGACAGCAGTGAATACCCTCTTCGGCATCCGTTGAAGGCACCCGAACTGCCTGGCGAACCGGGTTGGCACGTAAGGCTCGCAGATCACCTTCCCATCGATCCGAGCCACGAGCACCCCGCCCCGCATGTTCAGGAAGTACTCGTGCTGCTCCAGCGGACCCTGCCCGTTGTCGATCATTTGGCCAATGGGAGTGGGGAACGGGCTGAAGTTGAAATTGGCATGATTTCCAATCCGAATCCTCACGCCCTCCTCACTTAGGGTCATCGGAGCGACCCCCGCAATGTTCAGCAGGGAGGGTCGCAGGTCGTTGCCCGGAGGAATGATGGCATTCGGAAACGTGTACCCACCAAGGTGAGTAGCCACCCAGCCGTGGAAGAATTGGAAGGGCCCACAGATCCTTCGTGGCGACCCCCCTCGCGAGATGCGTCCCAGGATGGCATACAGCTTCGCCAGTACTGGGACCCCGAGGTTGTATCTGTTGTTGGC
This sequence comes from Viscum album, assembly GCA_963277665.1. Lineage (NCBI taxonomy): Eukaryota > Viridiplantae > Streptophyta > Magnoliopsida > Santalales > Viscaceae > Viscum > Viscum album. The sequence goes on from OY728125.1 coordinate 21,497,052, forward strand.
GGCCATAGCGCCCGCCATCGCCAGTGTCGCCGGGCGAACGCCCATTCTCGTGTCCCGCACTGGCAGGAGCCACCCACTCAGAAAGGCGGCCAGGAACGCCGCGTACCGGACATTTGGGTCCCGGGCCTCGATGACGCGGTACCCCCATGAGCGGTAGTCGCCCGTCTCCGGGACCCGCCAGTACGACCCGTTCCGGCTCCTCTGAGCCGCGGTCGGGCACCGCTTCCCCCTGCCTAGCATCTTGACCGCCGAGTCATGCTCCAAGAACTGGCCGAACCACTCCTTGTAGGCTATGTCCTTCTGGAAGTCCTTGATCCCGAGCCGCTGCGTAGCCAGGTCAAGCAGATGCCAGGTCAGAATGGGAGTCCGTGACCTGTCTTCCCAGGTGTTCTTCGGTGGCAGGAACTCATCGTACTGGTAACCCTCCAGCGGGATACCTCCGATGCAGTGGATGTCCCAGAGACCGATACCGACCTCCCCATGGTGAAGGTGGAAGGTGTTGGTATCCGGGGACCAGCGGGTGAACAGCTCCGGCCCGAGCTCGGACTGTTGGTAGAAGTGGAACTGCGACGTCCACACCGCCTCAAACAGGCCGATGTACCGCAGCTCCTCTGCGAAGTGATCGCAAGTGTGGCGTACCCAGAACGCCCAGGCCCACTCACTGGTGAAATTGCCCCCAGACCGCAAGTCCCAGTCCTTCAGCCAGCCCTTGGTGTCGTCGGTGACACTCTGGCGATATATGCTCGAGTAGAGGGCTGGAGAGTTCTCCGCAGTAGGCTCACTTCCGACGATGGTTCGCGTCCTCGGGTTCAGGACATAGACATCTAAGTGTCTGGTCTCCCTGGCAGGATGCCCATTGTTGGTGATGTTATAGCGGGGAAGCTCGTCCTCCCGAGTCACCCAGGTCCGTGGCGCATCAACCTCGAACCCTGGCACCGGAACCTCATCTAGGATGCCGAAGTTCCAGAGCGGCAGGTTGTCCGACAGTGGATATGTCCTCTGGGCCGGCGTCAGCAAGTCGAACAAGGATTGATTGTTGGAAACAATCTCCTTGGCTCTGTAGACCTCCTCGTTCGTCGCCATCTCAGCTCTTCGAGTGGCAGCATCCCCCTCATTTCCTTGATTCGCGGCCATCTCAGAAGCTCCGGGAGTCGTGCGGGTAAAGGGATGAAGCGTGCGGGATCGGACAAGGCTGGTAGAGAAGTTTGAGAGTTGGCGCGCAATCCTAGTGGACGGCGCGCAATCGGGAAGTCCGTCGCGTAAAACCCCGGGTGTTCGCGCAAATGCAGGCCGAATTCCGGACAGGTTTGCGCGACGAGCGGGCGAATTCCGCGCCGGAAAAGGCAATTTCGCGCACGAGAGCTCGAATGCTTATCGCGCGGAAGGCCAGTGTACGGTGCGGGGGACCCAGGGCCCCTATTTATAGGTGAGGCCGGGGTCCGCGCTGCGCGGAAAGCGCTTTGCGCGACCGCAGCGGCGAATTTCGCGCCCGACGCCCTTTTTTGCGCGCCACAGTCCCGCGCCGCCCAGGACTTCGGCATTCCGGCGTCTCCCTCGGAACCCGATCGTTGCGACCTCTCGCCAATCAGATTCCGAGGGGGGGCTTTTGTAGACGCCGGAAAAGTCCGTTGTTGCCAAACAAAGCTCCGGATGCGGAAAGCGAGGTCATATTTGGAGTCGGAAGCATGTTTCGGAGGGCCCGGAGGCCTTGCGCGGAATTTTGGAGACCCGCGCGCAAAATCGATGAGCCGCGCGCAAACCTCCCGGGATGCGCGCAATACGCTGGGCCGGCGCGCAATTTTGCGCGCCCGTGGCCCGCGCGGCTCCCCTTGCGCGCCAGGCCCGATTCCGCGCCCGCGAAAAGAATTTCGCGCCTACGGCCGGGATTTTGCGCCCGGGGTTGCCTATAAATATAAGGCGACCCCCGACGTTTTGAGGGTTTCCGGAAGTCGAAAGGTCTCTCGTGTGCGCAATCCAACCCCTCCCGCGCGCAATGCCGATCTTCAGGTAACCTCTTTTCTTTCGCGCAATAAGGCCTCGGGGTTCGCCTTCGCGCGCAATCCCTTGGGCTCCTTTCCTTTGAATAATTCTTCACCCTAAGGCCTTCGCGTGCAAAAGAAGCCTCTTGCGCGCAATTTCCCCCGGGGTGCGCGCAATCCGGTCCGATTGCGCGCACCCCCCCTCTCCTTTTCAAAGTGTCCATTCGATTAAAGAATGAGTCGTTGCCCCCGCGCGCTATCCGAAGCCCAGTGCGCGCAATATCTACCTTCCGCGCGCAAAGCGCTGGCGCAATTGCGCACCGGCCCGTCCATTTGCGCGCTGACCCGCGGTATTGCGCGCAAAGCTCTTCTTTTGCGCGCAAACCGCCAGGGTTGCCCCCTTTGACCCCCTTTGGGTACCCACCTGCGGGGCGCCCGATGACCCTCATCCCGGGTGCCCGCACCGTGCGTCGTCTTCCCGTGCAGCCCCCTTAGGCTTGCGCGAAGTGACACGGGCCTATCGGCGGCTTCAACGTCCCGCACGACGTTAAACTGCATTCGTCCCAGCTACAAGACGTTAAACTGTACGCTATTCGTCCTGCATGACGCTAAACTGCACCACGTCCTGCATGACGTTAAACTGCATACGTCCAAGCTGCATGACGTTAAGCTGCCAAGCATCCTCGTCCGCGCTGCAAGACGTTAAACTGCCAAGCATCTTCGTCCTCAACACACGACGTTAAACTGTACTTCGTCCGGCAAGACGTTAAACCGTCCGCTTCGTCCTCAACACACGACGTTAAACTGTACTTCGTCCGACAAGACGTTAAACCATCCGCTTCACCCGATCCCGTGCCGCGCACGCAGGGTCCTCCCGGTTTGGATGTGGCCCCCACCCGCTCGTCTCTGCAGGGATGTCGGGATTTGAGTGGCCTTCGCCCACGGGGGTAGAGTGTTACAAACAGAACGAACTACGTGGACTTTGATCCCTGTCTTCTAAACAGGGTACGTAGGAAGCCTCTCCGAGGTTCAAGCCCGCCACCTGGTCGTCCCGGTCGTATTTACGTCGGTTCGTCCATCAGTGGACCCCTCCTGGGTTCACACTTGCGTCGATTCACCTATGAATCCGCCACTGTGGGGGACTACACGTGTGTATCTCCATTGTGCTTCCCCACCGCCTCGATCTCTTCGTGAGTCGGCTTTGCTTTTCGTCCATCAGTGTACCCCTCCTGGGTTCACACTTGCGTCGATTCACCTATGAATCCGCCACTGTGGGGGACTGCACGTGTGTATCTCCATTGTGCTTCCCCACCGCCTCGATCTCTTCGTGAGTCGGCTTTCCAACGTCCAGCATGACGTGAAACTGTGATTCACCCGGCCGTTCCATCCCCCTCTGTGCGAGGTGGTTCGGTTCGATCCTTCTCCAGGTAGCCTCAATCTCCTTGTGAGTCGGCTTGCCAACGTCCAGCATGACGTGAAACTGTGATTCACCCGGCCGTTCCATCCCCCTCTATGCGAGGTGGTTCGGTTCAATCCTCCATCCGGCGGCCTCGATCTCTTCGTGAGTCGGCTTGCCGACATCCAACATGACGTTAAACTGTATATCCGAACTACGCTGACTTTGATCCGCGCTAACGCGCGGTACGTAGGAAGCCCCTACGGGGTCCAAGCTCTTCACTCCATCATCCACCCTGATCCTTACCCGGGCCGCACATCCCGGTGGGGTCATGCCATTTCATTCCACTCCACTTCACTCGGGAAGCCGCCCATGTGCTGGCCCCAGCGTCGGAGGTTCCCCGCAAGGGGTTCTGTCATCTGATCCACTCCTCGTGTTGATCGGTCCGATGTCGTCCCCGCTGGACGTTAAACTCGCAGCATACCCCATGTTAAACATGGGAAGCTGAGGAAAACCACAGGTAACACAGTTCCCCGCACCCAGTGCGGGATGCCTCAGGCCATCACGCCTTCGAGAAGCCCTATTAGGGACGGAAGGCAGACATGCAGAGTCGCAGTGTCAAGACACGCCCCCAACACCCAGAGCCACCCGGTCTCCTCACCGCAGGTCGCTGCCCCGACCAGACTCCTTGGGGCGTCCGGGCGGAAGAAGCGTAATTAACCGGTGTCCATGAAGATATGGCGCCGGGAACGAGATTCACGAACATTCTTAAATCTATGAGGGAGACCCGGATTAGGCGACGAGTTCCGAGGAGATGTCCACGGAAGGAGGAGCCGACATCCCATCATCCCGGTTTCGATCAAGGAGCAGACGCCCCTGAATAAGGGACGAATGCCGCCCGCCCTTGGAAAGCGGGACTGCGGGGCCACAAGCCGCGCGCCCATCCCCTCGGGTCGACGGGTGCACGCGCGAACGCGTCCTGGCGGAACAGCGTAACCCGACGCACATCTGCACCGAAACAACTGCAAGCATACACAATAGAACCCATGCACAATATATCACAAAAATATATATAGATAAAGGAAGAAATGTGCCCGAAAACTAGTTATGGGGTCGACTCAGAAGAACCATCATCCTATACAGAGGTAGCTGACAAAAAAGGATCAGTAGTAGTGGAAGATGGAGGCTCAGAAGATATATTCAAAATAGAATAAGTAGGTTCCAAAGGTATAGATCCCTCGACCTGTGGTACAAATGTTAGTGAAGGGACATTTGTGATGGTGAGCTCGGTAAGAGAAGTCAGGCTGGTACCTATAGTAAATATGAGGATAGAGTCCATAGCCACGACAGTGCTAGAAGGTGGTATGGGGGAATCCAGAGGAATGGAAGGAGAAGGATCCATTAGTGGAATGGGAATCCCCTAATGTTGTAGTAGTAGGTCCACCATTCTCTCAATGCAGTCCAGGCACTGAGTAGAGGCAGTCTGCTATGGAACGAGAGTAGCATGCTGATGCTTCAGATGAGCCAAGTGGTAGTCGATCCCAACTTGGCAGATGGGGATGGGGAGTTTAGCAGAGGGTGTAAAAGGGGAAGGGGTATTAGAGGTATAGGAGGGGTAATGGTAAAAGAAGAAGAGAAGGGTGAGGAAGCTAGAAGGAGTGGTGAAGGAGAGGCTAGTGCATCGGTGGGGGAAAAAGGTGTGGTAGGTGTGGGGGTGGTGCCTGGGTAAGGACGTTAGTACCCCCTACTTCTAGACCAATCCCATGAGAATAAACATGAGAAATGCAATCCGTTGGGGGGAACCTAACCGGTCATTGGGAAGGGAAGGCTCAAAAACACCAAGGTGGTGGGTAAGGTGGGTGGCGTAGAATCCACCGTTCAGGTTTCCCTAACGGCTGATGAACATATCATTGAAGTAAGAGGTAGCAAGGTAAGGGAGGTCTGGGTAGTCCTTCCAGATGACACTGGTGAGGTTCTCCATGTCATGGCTGGTCACAACCTCCATATCCTCACGGTGGGAAAATATGATGGCGCTAAAACATCGGTGGGTGAAATGGAGGATAAGGTCAGTGATAAGGGTACTATTCTGGGAAGTGGGGGTGTAGCGGTGGTTGGGGACAACAATATCCCACCACATTGCAATTAGCTTAGAATGCTCAGGGCGGGTTAGGGTGGAGACAGGGAGTGGGATGACTGGATGAGGATATAAACCACACCCTTATCCAAACTCAGTCAAAGTAAGGGAGAAAGTTCGACCGCCTAGATGAAATTGGACCACCGGGACAGTGTCTCTAGGTGTCTCTTGGTACTCTGGCCCATCGAACTCGAAGGAACCAGCAAACTCCAAAAATAAATCTTTGAAAATATGAGTGCTGACCAGAAATATCGTGAGTAATGGTGTGTGCCCAAGGAGATCCTCTAACTCTCCCCAGATACCCAGCTTCTGAGGTATGATTATGTCGAGATAACGACTACTCAACGAGATCAGGCAGTGAGAGAAGATCCGGACTCTGTCGTGTGCCATTTATATGACCAGTAACACCATGCAACGAAAGGGGATACCCACAGGAGATGACCTAGGTGGTACAATAGTAGGGGCAGGCTCTGGTGGCATATCGGCCGTAGTAGATGAAGTCCCGCTGGGCGTGGAGGTCGGTGATGGATCAGCTATGATGGATGAGGGCTCATGAGGTGTGGTGTCTGGTGTAAAATAAATAGTGGTGCTAGTAGGCTCCGTGTGGGGTGGTGTAGGTGTGGTACTAGGACCAGCATTTGTCGAGGTGGTGAGTGGTGGCAGAATGGCCAGTGGAGGAGACTGGTACACCGAGAAGTCCGGAGCTGCTATCAGGGCGGGCTGAAATCGTTTTTGGAAAAAAGTGGGCCTCTTTCCCTCAGTAGCAGAGGTGGGCCACTTCCCACATACAGGGTCTCCATCAGCTATATCCTAAAGTGAGGATCACAATGTAGAAGAAATCAGATTAAAAAATGGGTGAAATTAGTGTATTTGGGGTAGGAAGGTCGTGCAACATCCAAGAGAAGAAAACAGAGGGGGGGGGGGAACCATGTGAGAAGGAGTGTGGCTGCGTAGGGTTTCCGTATTTTAGAGCCATATTACACGGCATGTACTCTAACAGACAAGACGTGTAGTTTTTTTTGCTTACAATATATAATATAATTACTATAGTAGATTATATAATAATTAAAATTCTTAATTAAAATAAAAGAAATATATATATTTAATTTACCAAAAACAAATATATACACATAATGTATCAAGAAATACACATCGTGTGTTCTAAAATTGGAAAAAGAGAAGTACAACCTTTGGTCCGGTGCCTGGGGTGATGTTTAAACCGACGATCGGTCGTTCAGAACAGAAGCCCTCAACCACTGGAGAAAATTTTGCATTGCTGATCATATTTATTACTTATATATATTTAATGAACAAGGACTATACTACATAGAAGAAAGAAAATGCATGCCATGTTGTTTTTAATTATAAAAAAGGGATGAAGCAGAAAGATTAGCTGAGTTCGAACCTGGCTCTTTTGAATTCAGGGCAGAGACTCTACCAATCTTCCAACTTCACCCGCATGTATTCCTTTATTTAGAAAATCTTTTCTGTGATTAATGAAAACATGTTGCACATGACGTATATCAAAATTCACACACTGTGATTTTATTAAAAGGAAAAATGATGGAAATGGAATGGTTGTTAGGATTCAAACCCGTGTCTTTTGGAACCAGGTTACGACCCTGGCCAACTGATCCATCCCCATCATGGGTTTTATTTTAAACAAGTATATATTTGATATGAAAAATAACACACATTCCATGTAAGAAAATAGGAGAATAAAAAGGAAGAACCTCGTGCCGAAGGTAGGTCGATAGGGATTCAAACCGATGACGACATGGATAAAATCCAGTGACCTTACCATCGGTATCGACATCATCCCTATTTATTACTTAGTTAATCTATATATTTATAATAGTAAAAATTTAAACAAAAATGAATTAGTACATGTTGTGTATAAAGGTGGTACATGACATGTATTTGCTGGGTTGCCTCCCATGAAGCACCTTTGTTTTAGGTCATTAGCTGGACCGACTTACCTATGCTTACCTGAGATGTATAGTGGAGAGTGTTTCCATCGTGTCTTCCCTATAATGGTAAGCCTTCAGTCGCTGTACATTCACCTTGAACGATCCTCTCCATAAATTTCCACCTCACTATGATGGAATACTCATATGACTCAGAATGATCCCGACCATATTGACATTATCTTTCCTAGAAATAATCAACGACGAGAGTTAAAAATAAGTACCTGATCACCTGGTTGGAAAGATTTTTGTGAAATCATCCGGTCGTGGATTTCTCTCATCTACTCCTTTTACATATTGGCATTCTCATATGCCTACAATTGGATTTCATCAAGTTACAATAGTTGGAACTTAAACTTCTCTTCATCTACCTTCATATCAAAATTAAGGGCCTTGATGGCCCAATAAGCTTTGTGCTCCAACTCTACTAGCAGATGGAATGGGTTTCCATAGATGCGGTGGAATGAGGACATCCCCAGTGGCATCTTGAAAGCAGTCTGATATTCCCACAACGAATAGTCTAGCTTCTTAGACCAGTCTTTCCTCAAAATGTTCACCATTTTCTCCAGAATATTCTTGAGCTCATAGTTTGAGAGCTCTACTTGTTCACTGGACTGGGGATGATATGGTGTCCCCATATGATGCTTCACGCCGTACATCGACAATACTCCTTTCATCAATGTGTTTTCGAAGTGGTTCCATTTGTCCCTGATCAGTACACAGGGTACGCCGAACCTGCTAAAAATGTGTTTCTTTAAAAATCCCATCACCACCTTAGTCGTGTTGTGTGTTGTAGCAGCAGCTTCTACCCACTTGGAGACGTAGTCAAATTAGACCAGGATGTAAGTGTTCCTGAAAGATGGGGGGAATGGCCCCATGAAATATATGCCCTAGATGTCAAAGATCTCGACCACCAGGATGGGGTGCTAGGGAATCTCATCTCTGCACCCCACATTACCAGTTCTTTGGCAATGATCAAAATGGGAAACAAAGGCTCGGGCATCTCCATGCATGGTGGGATATAAAATCCTAGACTACAATATCTTTTTAATAGTACGGTCTGGCCCATGATGTCCCCCGACTGGCGTGGCATGAAAGAGTTCTAGGACTCCATGAACATCAATTTCAGGGATGCAACATCGGATCACCCCATCCCCACAGGATTAGAATAATAGAGGATCTTTCTCAGAAGTACCTCTTTACATAAGAGATAAACCTATTTCTCTAATGGATGGAGAGGTCAGGGTAGATGATACCTGTGACCAAAAAATTATAAATATCAGCATACTAGGGTCTAGGTGATTCTTTGACTGAAAAGAGGTGATCATTAGGGAAATCCTCTCTAATCTCTCGATCATCCTCCATCTCCAAATTTTGCATCTCTAGGTGGGAGACATGATCAACAACCACGTTCTCTTTCTGTTTATTTTCTTGGATCTCCAGATTAAATTATTTTAGGAGGAGTACTCATCCGATCAGTCATGGATTCACATCATCCTTGTTCAGCAGGTACTTGAGTGTTTCATGGTCAGTATCAACAATAACTTTATTTAGCACTAAGTAAAAATGGAACCCGTCAAAAGTGAACACCACTGCCAACATCTCCTTTTCTGTGGTAGTGTAGTTCATTTATGGCTCATTGAGCGTCCTTCTGGAATAATATATGGGTTGGAAAATTTGATCAAGCCACCCACCCAAGACTGCTCCCACTGCATAGTCGTTGTAATCGCACATCACTTCAAATTATTCCTCCCAGTTGGGAGAAATCATCACTGTAGCATCCACCAGGCTCTGCTTCAGGTGCTCAAAAGATGTGTTGCATGACTCATCGAACTCAAAAACAACATATTTGGTTAGAAGGTTGGGGAGGGGCTAAGCTATCATTGAGAAGTCACAAACGACTCACCTGTAGAAACTTGCATGCCCTAGGAATATGTAGATGGATTTGACAGAAATTGGAATAGAAAGTCATGAAATGACTTCTATCTTTGTTGGGTCCACCTCTATCCCCTTCTTCGAGATTCTATGGCCAAGAACGATGCCACTCTGCACCATAAAATGTCACTTTTCCTAGTTCAAAACAAGGTTAGTGTTCTCACAACTTTATAGAACCGTCTCGAGGTGCCACAAAAAAGTGGTGAATGATTTTCCGTAAATTGAAAAATCGTCCATAAAAACCTCCATGATATATTCCTCCATGTAATGGAAGATAGCCATAATTCATCGTTGGAAGGTGGCGAGAGAGTTTCACATGCCAAAATACAACCTTTGGTAAGAAAACGTACCACAGGGGCAAGTAAATGTGCCCTTATCTTGATCCTCTAGAGCAACGAAAATCTAATTGTAGTCGGAATAGCCATCAAGGAAGTAGTGAAACTTGTTCCTCATTAGTCTCTCTAGCATATGATCCTTGAAGGGAAAGGGTAAATGATCCTTCCTCATGGCGTTATTCATCTTTCAGTAGTCCACACAGACTCTCCACCCCATGACAGTGCGTGTAGGGATGAGCTCTTTCTTATCATTTGAAATCATAGTGATACTCCCTTTCTGGGTACCACTTGTAGGGGATTCACCCACAGACTATCTGCGATGGGGTATATGATGCATGAATGCAACAACTTTATTAAATATTTCTTCACAACTTCTTTCATGGGGGGGAGGTTGAGGCATCGATGTGGTTGTCAAGATTACTTCACCCCTTCTTCAAGCAGCACCTTGTGGGTGAAAATGGTATTGATGATGCCCTTTAAATCTGAAACTTTCCACCCAATAGCATGATTTCAACTCTTCAAAACCTACAGAAGTGCTTCCTCCTACTCTTGTGACAGTGTTTCACTAAGTATGATGGGAAATGTCTGATGGTATTTCAAGTACCCCTATTTCATAGAAGACAAGAGAGTATTTAGTTCTTGTGTAGGCACCTTTAGAATCGAAGGTACAAGTGGTTGTACCTATGCCCGCTATATAATGTCGAGAATAATAGTACGCTGCCAGTAGTGGCCATCCAGACCTTCTAAAAATTGTAGGTCCTTTACTGTTTCATCAACTATAATGTCTGAAAAAACAGAGTCATATGAGGTGAAAGAACATACCAAATTGTCTTTTTTTCTTCTCAACTGACCATCCACAGTGTTCATTTCATAACATCCCTCTTTCTATGATAATGATGCTTAGTTGATGGATTTTAGGACATTCTAGGAGATTCTTTAATCTCATACTCTGAAAATCACCTCTCCCTGGTGTACATCAATCAATACCTTCCCAGTAGCCAAGAAAGGCCTCCCCAGAATGAGAGGTGCCTCCTGGTCTTCTTCCATGTCGAGGATGATGAAATCTATAGAAGGGATTAGCCTACCCACCTTTACCAGTACGTCCTACAGGAGCCCCTTCAAATATTTGATGGATCGGTTAGTAATCTGAAGGGATACTTGGGTAGGGTTCAGATCATTGAGCCCTATCTTATTAAAAACTCCAAGGGGCATGAGGTTGACGATGGCCCCTAAGTCTTAGATGGCCTTCCCAAAATCACATGGTCCAATAGTACATGGAATAGTGAAGCTACCAGGATCCTAGAGCTTGGGAGGAATCAAATTTTTTACGACTGCTGAGCACTCCTTGGTCAGGGCAATGGTGCCCAGATCCTCTATCTTTCTTTTGCTGGAGAGGATATCGTTCATGAATTTTGCATACATAGGCATCTGCATCAGTGCCTCTGCAAATGGTATGTTGATGTGCATTTTTTATGAACACTTCCATGAATTTTCCAAACTGGTGGTCTAGCTTTCTCTGCTTCATCCTCTCCGAGAAGGGTAAAGTAGGCTCGAATGTTTTGACAATCTCCTTTCCTTGACCATGTGAATCCTATTTTGGTGGTCCATTGGATGAGGAGGGGTCTCTAACTATACTTCCATTATCATCAGGGGGTGTAGGTGCACATGGATGTGACAGTTCTTTATGTTGTAGCACCTTTCCACTCCATAGTGTGACATCATGGGCCTCCTTCCTCAGGTTCTTCTCCATGTTACCCAGTAGTGTACCAGACTGCCTCCCTGAGATTTGGTTTTATAACTAGAAAATTTGGTTTTTCAAGCCTCTAATGGAAGCCTCAAGATTCTGGAATCTAGTCTCAGTAGTAGATATAAAATTTTTCTCAAGATCCTATAACATTGAGGTGTTCTCCTACTGAGGTGGTTGTGCAACCAGTGGACGTGTTTGTTGCCGCGGATGATGTGGGCAAGGGTTTTGATACCCTTTCTACTGGAAAGAGCCCTGTGGGGGATGTTGTTGCCTCGGGTACTGGCTCTCATACTAGGGATGACCGTAGTCAGGCGGTCTCTAGGGTGGAGGATTCTACAGCTATTATCCCCAGCCTGGGTTTTTGTGATCAAGCCATGTTGGGTTTTGATACTACTAGTACAGTTTATGCCCTCATTTTTGAGCAACATAGCTCACCTTTGTTGTCGAAGGGTCGACTGTAGGTCTCGGGAATTCTCCTATGATGTTGTTATCAACACATTTGCTACTCATCGGATGGTTTTCCGCATGTACTTGGGATGTTCCCTTCAGATTTAGCACGTCTATATTTTTAGACAAAACATCAAACTGGGCAGCAAGCATAGTAGTGGCATCGATTTTGTACAAACCTCGTTTTTGTGTGCCCCTCTCAGAATGGAACTAGATACTTTTGGCAGACATGACTTCCAGTAGTTTGAAAAGCTCTTCAGGGGACTTACTCATAACTGTACCTCCATCAGTAGCATCCACCACGGACTTTGTGTTCATTGTCAGTCCTCCGTAAAAGGTCTGGACCTATATCCAGAGTGGGAGTCTGTGGTGTGGGAATTTGCACAACATATCCTTGAAACGCTCCCATGACTCGTACAATTACTCTAAGTCGATCTGCTGGAAGTTGTGTATTTTGTTCCGTAGAGTCACCGTATTCGAGGGTGGGAAGTATTCTGACAGGAATTCCTAGGCTAGCTCCTCCCAGGTGAGGATAGATCATTGCAGAAATCCTTTTATCCAGTCTTTCATCTTATCCTATAGAGATAAGGGGAAAAGGTGAAGAAAATGGCATATTTGGAAAGTCTGTGGTAGCGAAATGTGTCTCAAACCTCTATGAAATTGGAGAGATGGGCATTGGGGTCCTCGTTGGGTAGGTCACCAAACTGAACTACGTTTTGGATCAGCTGCATGATGGAAGGCTTGATCTCTAAGTTTTAAGCCTGCATCGGTGGAAAGACGATTCTTGTGCCAGCTATGTTAATAGATGGCATGCCATACTCATTGAGAATACAACATGGAGGTTCCTGATGAGGGATTGGTGGAGGCATGTATTATTGTTCCTCAGGGGCGAAGTATGGCCCCTGACCTGACTATAAGAATGGAATCCTCTCTTGTTGGAACTATTGGAGCTACTATAGACCATATCCTGGAGCAAGTGGAGCTTGCTAGTTCTAGTTGTAATCTAGACCAAACAGTTGTCCACCTCCTTGGACAATAGCTCGATCTCCTTCTTCATTCCCTGCCATGGGATTGTTTTGGTTGTGCTTGTCCATGAGTGCTCAACATCACCCCAAAAGCATTTGTTTGATCTCTGGGTCAATTGGGAGAAACTCCGATGACTCAGCATTCTTGGAATGAGTGAGGTAGCCACTCATACACCTATGAAGCTGCACAATACTAAACACATCAAGCGTAAATAAGGAGAAATAAAGATAAATAAAAATGATATTATAAAAGAGGTTTTTGGGAATTTTTAATTTTTTACTTTCACTAAATTTTATACAAAATTCATTTAAACAAAAACAAATTTAACTCTCGATTATCCGATAATGGTGCCAAAATATGGTAGTCTTTTTACTGAAGGTATGTTATCTGTGTCCCAAATTGTATTACCCTGACAAGTATTATACCAGTTAGGGGTCAATCTATAGGGAAGAGAAGTTATTTTTTTCTTGCTTGTCTAGTTTGTACTTGATTCAGTGAAGTGTGATGAATTTAGAGTCTATTTTTAATGCTTGGATGAAAAGGTAATTGGATTTTAATTTCCTAGGAAATTACTTAATGGATAAAGGAAAACATGGGAATTTGTTTTTGATGCAAATTTGGAGGGAAATGGGTTGGGGATGAGGATTTTTAAGAGGTTGTTTATTAAGTAAATTTGATCATGAGGTTGTCTTGTTCATGATAACCCAACACTCTGGGTTTCAATTGTGAAAAGGTTTCCCTGGTCCGATAAACTATGTATGGAACTGAGGAAACTAACACCTCGGTCTGGTAGTAAGTGCTTCACAATTATTTATTTAGATTAGTCCATTTGTGAGTCGGTGAATACTTCCAATGATCATGAAGGTATTTATAGTTATTCTTCTTTTAAGTCTCTGAAAATTATTCTCTTGGTCTGGTTCATAATTTTCAGTGATTAAAAAAATAATTGATGATGAATAAGCAGGTTAAGTAGAACAAACATAATCATAATAACTAATCCAAATTATAGCTCTTTCATCACCCATAACCCCACCACATTGGGTGTTTAGTTACACATAGAAGCAAATATGACAACAGAACCCTTGATACCTGATGTGTTCATCGTAGAGACATTGAGGTGAGGTGAGTTCTTTTATAGAATGGTGGAATGGTGGAGTAGTGGACTGTTGGTAGCATGATAGTAGGGCAGCGGAACCTCCTTCTTTAGTACCATTTCTAATCACCCCTCAAACTGGTGGTTGAGGCCTCTATTTATAGTAAACAAAAGTACATGGTGTGTATTAAAATTACACATCGTGTAGTCTCTTTAATATGATTTTGTCACCATTTTTCTTCGGTAGGTGGCTAAATGCGCTGCCCTTGACTTCTGCAGCGTCGACAGCTGGTTGGTGGCATTTTGAAAATGTAAAGAAATTTTGGTTAGTCATATTTATAAATAATAAAGCTAAAATTAAGAAACTTTTAAGTGTTTCATTCTTATTTTGGTTCTTAAGTGTTTTAAAATGATTGCTTATATAGTTTAAATTGCAACTTGAAATATTTGGATAATTACATTGATTTGGCTAATCTTTAATATGCATGTCACGACCTGATTGTCTATTTATTTATTTTTTCCACTCCAAATAGGTATTCTAAACCCTTCATAATATTCTTTCTAATACCCTCTTTCTTGAGATATTCTTATTATATACATGATTTCTAAAATTTGGAAGTTTTCTTTTCGAAACATGAAGAATATTTGAATTAAATTAAAATTATTGGGGCATTAGATTGTTTCAACCCCTTTTATCATGAGACCTACCCGACATCTGATCTTCATGAATCCCCTAGAAACCATGAACAACCTTGATATGAATCCATTTTACAAGCCTATTTCCCATCCTACCATAATTCTTTTTTTCTTTGCATGACTATTCACTTGAGCTTTAAAGATGGAATTGGCAGTACATGGCACCTTTTTGAGAATCGTCATGAAATTATGTATAGGGGGGAGCCTCTTGTTCATTTGGGGCATAAAGGGTTCCAAACCCCTATTTGTGGAATTTCTAAGTGGTCCAATTTTCTTAAAAAATCTGATATATACAAGGGGACCTTATACTCACTTGTTGGTTTATGAACCCAACCTAAATAATGGAGATAGTGGTTATTAGAGCATTTGACAGAGCTTATTGAAGATGTTTTTACATTGAACTTTATTTTGAATATCAGCATTGTTAATTAAAGAATTTAGCCTCTCGTTTCAAGCCTCAGGGTATATTTTTCACATCTTTATCTACCATCCCTTAGCCACAGATACATATTCACCTTATTGAAAATCCCTCATGATTTTTGTATTTAAATTTTCTGAACTAGAGAACTAGATTTCTTACAAACCTATGGATAGAATGTATATAAATTTGATTGAGAATAACTTTGATTTAAAATATCTTGAGTGTTGAGTGTGTTTTTCCTGGTGAGATAGATCATCAAGTGGCTTTCTTATTTTTGAAAGGTTGAAAAAGGTGTTTAAAGGAGGATAAAAGTAGTTAATTGAATTTCATATGAGGCATGATTAGAATATCTTTTGAATTGAAATTGTTTTGTAACTTTTTATAATTTTCTCCTATGACTGTATCATTTACACTTATGATTAATTAAATGCCTCCCTTTTAAAATATAGACTCTTTTAATCATATGTTGAGATTTTCTCGCGGAAAAGAAAATGACTAAGTGTGGTGGAGTTTGATACACCCGATTTGTGTATACATTTCCATATAATTTATTGTAAATAAGAACATGTTTTCAGAAAATACCTACTAATTAGTGGAGAAATACTTTGATTTTGGTGATCTTGGTCATTATTAGGTGGTTTCTGGACAAATACACAAACTAGGGGAAAACTGAGGAAAATTACCAACTACACGACGTGTACATATATACACTCTGTGTACATTCAAAATCAGACACGGATTGACCAGATGAGTACATGCCAAAGCCACCAGATTATAGACAACACACCGTGTGGGCATACCTATACTTTGTGTACTAGCTTCTAGATGTGGTTGATGGCATTTTCCAGAGACCACGAGCCATGTGTGAAGGTGCCACATGTCGTCTACCCTCCACTAAGTAGTCGTCCAAACCGCATAAGTAAAGCGTGACGCAGCAGGACACCTACTAGTGAAAAATGGCGACAAAAGCATGTTGATGAGACTACACGGTGTGTACTTTTGATACACGTCATGTACATTTGTTTTCTATAAATAGAGGCCTTGACCTCTGCTTTGAGGGGTGATTAGAAAATATCTGAAAGAAGGAGGTTCTACGGCCCTACTGCTGTGCTACCATCATTCCACTACTCTTCTATTCCACCATTATACCAAAGAACTCACATCTCCTCAGTTCCAGACATAGTTCACTGCACCAAGGAAACCTTGTCACAATTGAAAACTAGAGTGTTGGGTTATCATGAACAACAAAACCTCGTAAGCAAATTGACTTAATAAACAACCTCTTAAAAATCCATAGCCCCAATGCATTTCCCTCCATATTTGACTCAAAACCAAATTGCCATGTTTTTCTTTATCCTTTAAGTAATATTCTAATAAATTATAATCCAATCACCTTTTCATCCAAACAATTAAAAATTGACTCTATATTTAGTACACTTCACTGATTCAAGTACAAAATAGATAAGAAAGACAAAAATAACTTTTTTCCCTTGTAGATTGACCCCTTACTAGTACTATACTTGTTAGGGTAATACAATTTGGGACACCGATAACATAACATCAGTAAAATGATTACCTGTGCATATTAGTAAAGTCTTATTTTATAGTAAAATTTTCAAACACATAGAATATTGTATATGATATGAAAATAATAACTTATTTGATAATATTTCCCACCAATACTCCCTTGTATATCTCATTTTCAAAAGGTGTAAATGTTTTGAAACAGGTTAAAGGGAGTGAGGTAGTAGTCCAGAAGAGTTCTAGGGAGGTGGAAGGTATAACGATGTGTAATCGTTTTTATCTCCTGTCACATGATAATTCAATCTAGAATTCTGAAAAAGACATGGTCAAAAACTTTTTGAATGAGAAGGTTCCTAAGAATGGGTCTAGTGATGGATGTTCTAGCCACTATGCGGGTGATATAGAGGGTGAGGTTTAGGGTAGAAGGTATCCAAGTCGAAGGAGGAGTAAGATCAGGAGGGGAAACTGGAAAGAGAAAAAGGATTACTCATATTTACCTCTACCAATGGAGACCAGAGCTGCGAGGAAGTCTAATACCAAGAAGAAGTACTGTGACCCCACCTCTCCATGGTGACCTATCAGTAGTAGGAGATTCCCAAAAATCCTTTGGACTTGCTTATGAGTTCAGAAGATGAAATGTTGGAAACTATTCTAAAAATTAAATATCATGATGAAGAGGCTGAAATAATGATAGGAAGGGTTCTAAGGGTGGCGCCCAATGAAGAGTAGGGCACCTAGATCGATAATCAAGACCTTTTCCTATAAGGGGAATCAATAATGAAAAGATCAACTTATAGGAGTATATCCATTCATATGACAATATGTCATTAAGGTTTTAAGATCTTTTGATGTAGGAGCTAGACACTCAGGTAAACAACATCTCATGGAAACTATTTAGAGAGATTAAATCTGGTAGGGTGAACTTTCACTAGAATGGCTCGGTAATATCCTTTGGTTCTTGAACTTGGTTTCTCACTTTTTTCCTTAAAAGTTTTTGATAATAAAAATTTAATTTTGAGTGAGTGATATACATTTCATGAAGTGATTTTATAATTTACCTATCTAATTGTAAATTTGATTTATCCCTAACCAATTTTCTTAATAGGGTATTATAGGTTATGATTAAATTCTATGGTTATCATGAGTTTGATTCTTGTATCAAAATATAGAATATTATCATAAGGTATAAAAGTGTTTTGTGTGATGGATGGACCACAATATACACCACATTGAGTTTTATAAACTATGTATTTGGTATACTAGGGGGGTATTATTCAAATTTGTGTCCCCATTGACTAAGTTTGGTCAGATAATAAGCATGAAAAACATTATAATTTGATACTTTCCATATATAATATTTAAGGTTTAGCTAATCAGGGGTGGTTTGGTATATTGTTGATCATGTCATTGGTTGGAGTTCAACAAAGACTGTATTTTTACTCTTATAATATGAATATGACATATTTTTCTTAGATTGAGATGGATAGAGGAAATCTATTTATATATTGTAAAGGTTCATATGATGTGCTTTTCTACTTGGATGAGGGGTATGTTACATACTCATATACTAGATGAGTGACATGTGACATATTCATAAAACTAGTCAGTCTATACTCAAAGAGTCAAGAATATTTGAGGAGGATATATGTGATTAACATACACAATGTCCAAAGGTTACTCGATGTCTTATAATAAAGGGAATATATGAAAATGTAGATATCCTGTGATGTAATTAGTGGACATAGGTATAAAGATACATGTGTTTGATGAGGATCATGCAAGACCCCTTTATAGATTGGGTATCATTGACCAAATAGAGATTTTCTTTAACTCATATATATTCTCTAAAATTGTTTTATAGCTTTATCCAAAAGAGTTTTTGGATGATATTTTCATAATATATTATGTATAATATAATATAAGGTGAAATTATTGATATATTTCCAAAAGTTTTTTGGAATATATCCAAAAGCATTTTTGATATGATTTCACAAGTTATGGTATATTATATGATATGAGATGAAATGGAATTAAATTATATTAGGATTTAGTGCAAGTGAGATATTGATAGAAATATTTTTTAAATCCTTATTATATCATAGATTTTTATTGGGTTTATCATATAGTATTATAAACTATATGGAAAATGATTCCATTAATGTATATGGAAATATTATATTTTATAATATGGGATATCATATGATGAATGTGTGACTTATCATATTTTATGATATGCATAAATCATAGCACCATGTACTGAATGATTCGACAATTTCACGATTAATAAATTCATATAAATGTTAAGGGTTTGAATTTCAAAACATCTTACACATCAGTTATTATTAAAATGCAATGAGAGAATTAATAGACATAGGTAACATGATATATATTCTAAGAAATTACTCATATGTTTATGGAATATACAAGTAATGGAATGGTCTGCATACATGAATTAGGGAGTATATGTATACCCTATATAAAGGATCCTTATACATGGGAATGTGTATTAAATTTTCTATTGAAACCCACTGCCTAAAAACTCTAAATCCTAAATATTTTTCTTTATAATTATTTATACTTGAGATACTGGAATATTGTAAATGTTTTAATATTCCCACCCAAAGAGTTTGGGTGATTTGTTGATACCCATGTATACACATTAGAGGGGATAACTATTTGGTTGTTGCCTTGTTACTTTTTATCCAACACAAAAGCCTCTATAGATTTTAAATGCTGAAAGGTACACTCATTAATTATTTATATATTTTATATGATTTCTGTTCCATGTGCATGGTGATCTGGGTTGATTGATTCTTTATTATTTCTTAAAGTTTGATTAATGGTTGGTATTTTTTTAAAAACTTTTCAATGTGGCTATATGATTGTTACACAATCTCCATCTTGACTGAATTATTCTCACATGAGATAGTTTCATTCTAACATAGTGATTTCATTTGGGTGCTTAATCTCACAAAATTTATTGGGGAGTGAATGAGTTGTATGTAGTTGGTAAATAAATCATTTTAATCATCCATGGGTAAAAGTTAATCTGATGTGAATCTATAAATTTCTAGTTTAATATAATGTAAATATTTCTAGGACCAGATGATCTTTACATGGTATGTGGGATCATCTGCATGATTCCAAAATAATTTCATAAAGGTAGGGTGAATTTAATTTGATCCTTCCACCACTAAATTAATCCTACATAGTGATATGACCATTTTTTTATTCTTTCATATAATTGAGATTCTATTTTAATCACACACAAGGTACTAAAACTATCATTCAATATTATACCAACCTGAAAATCCAACAAAAAAATATTTCAAGAAACAAAAATTCTTATTTAATTATAAATCAATATTATTTAGTTAAAAACTATAATAATCCCTTTTCCAAATTAAGATTGAAAAAATTCTTGAATGAAAATATTATTATTTATACAATTCTAAAATAAACCAAAAAACAACTAAACTAAATTATTTTCTAAAAATTTGATTTTTTTGCTTGATCAGTCAATTTCCTTGTACCCATAAAATGACATTATATTTTTTTAACTTGTGTAGTGGAGGATGAAATCATTTTTGGTAAAGGTTTTTTTTTACTTTTTACAATTCTAAGAAATATTTATTTTTTAAACATAATTACAAAAATGACATATAAATTCTCATTTTCCACTCTATCCTAATAAATCCACATTTTAAGGAAATCATTAGTTGTCCATATAAAAGTGACCCATGGTCTATGCATTTCATTATATTCTCAGTCAAAATCTATCACACCTTCTACCAGAAATTCATATATTTTATTGTGAAACAGTTATAGATAAACATCAACATTATCACTAGGTTATCTTGGTATATTAATATGATTTCAAAGTAGAAATAATGATTGCTTCACATATAAACTTGGGTAAATATTGTATAAAAAACATAGCATTCCATGTACGATGAGTTACAGCAACCATAGACATAAATAGGTTTAAAAAATCTATTTAAAAACCCAGTAAAACATTTCTACTATCCTAGAAATTTTTTTAAGTGTCTCTAATAAAAATATTTCCTTATATATAAATTTTATGGGTCAATTAATTTATTAATTCCCTTTTTTCTATATATGTCATGTCATTAATTTAGTAATTCAAGATGACATAAAGAATATTTTTAACATTATTTTCAGTGTAAATTAATGAATATGGTTTAAAAAGATCTACTTCCCATTGTTCAAGACTCTTCCGAAAAGAATCTTATGACTTTAATTTACCCTATTTTCCTTACACATGTTGATTTATATATGTTACAATAAATATGTAACATATTCCATTATATAAATAACAAAATATATTTTTACACATGCATCAATGGTCTCATGTGTGAAACTAAATTTCATAGTTAATTTACAATCATGGTAGTATGAATCTGGAATCTTCTCTCAAGTAGGAAGTACCTTGTCCAACAACACCAATAACATATCAAATGAGGTTTTTCACTGATTATAAGTATTTAAGTGTAATTACTACTTGATAACTGACAATTTATTAAATCCTATGCATCCATGATAATATTTAGTGCATGGATCTTCAATAATTTGAAATAACTTCAATGCTTCTCTAATTACATCGAAACTATGTTTACCCTCTCCAATACCATCATTCTCTATATTTATCTCTTCAAGTGGGAACTAATTTGCCATATCATTGAGAATTATTTTCATCAGATCAGTTATTATGAAATTAGTTTCCATATAAATCCTTTTTATCGATGATAGGAAACAACCCTCCCTATAATGAGTCCCATTATTAAAAAGATTCAAAAAATCACACAGGAAAAAATTTTAACCCTTGATATCTTATTTTAAATGATATATGTTTTTTATATTTTCTATCTTGGAGACTAATAAAATACCTTTGAAATTATTTGGTGAAAACAATAAACTCTTTAATCCCATCAAAATATTTTATAAAAGTCTATCTGGAATATCAATTAAACTTTTATCAATATATGTATTTTTATAATAATAAATAATTCAGACATTAAAAAATTTCTTACTAAATTGATAAGATAATAATAAGAATTATAGAACATAAACAATATATTATAAAAAATAATTATTAGAAAAGAAATTTTATAACAGCATATACCAATTCATTGCATTTATAAAAAATATTAAAAATTTCTTATTATTATAAAATCAATAATAGTGTCACTATTTTTTAAATTTAATGAAGAAAAATATTTAATTTTAATTAAGTATTCAAATAATAAAAATATAAAATCATATATATCTCTTTTAGTTTTTTTAAGATGCATTTAAAAATCATATATAATAAAGGTTGACACATTTGAATACAAAATATTGACAACTTCTTTGTTTAGTTTTTCAAAATTTATAATTTTTTATAATTAAATTATTTTTTAAACTCAATATTTTAACTTTATTGTTTTATATTTTGAATATTAATTTAACTATCCTAAATCATTTTAATATCCATTTATAATTTCAAAATATTAAAATTTAGTAACAAACCTAAAATGAATTGATTTAAAATAAAATAAAAATATTTTATAATATTATTATTATTTTATAATATATAATTAATGAATTGATGATCATTAGTAAAATTTTATTAATTTATATAATTAGGTTATCAATATAATAATAATTAAACAAAATTAAAATAAATTTAATTTATAGTTTTACTATTATTTAAGATTATACAGTTAAAATTAGTTAAAAAATATAAAATTTTAATTAAAATCTAAATAATTTTGTGTATATATAATAATCACCAAACATAAATATAAAATAGTTATAATTACATAAGACAAATCATAAAAAATTTATATCATCATAAAATAAATACAATTGAATCTAATTGATAATGAAAGAAATATAGCCTAACCATTTGTTCCTTGTTAGCTTAGTCTGAAACTTCTTGATTTTTATGATCCCAAAGAATGTTTTTTATTATTCAAATAGATTATTTTTTTTATGGAATAAAATTATTTTTGATTAATTTTTTAATCCATTGAAGGTTATAGTGGATTGACAACATGACCTATCGATTGACCACATGAAGAAGTTGAATAAATTTTTCCAAGGGTCAAATTAACTGCATATTTGTGTTGATTGACCATGAAGAAATATATTGACCATATGAAGACATATGATCAACCTTTCCATTAATACAAGTGATTGTGCAAGATAGATTTAGAATATTTCTAAGTGTTGAAGTTATTACATAGAGAAAATCACCTACCGCATGAAGAATCTTTTGTCGATGGTGCTTATCTATCAACCAAACATTTCTATAATTAACCACATGAAGAAGCTATCAAATAAATATAGGATTCACCATCCACAATTCATGCACTGACCATAAGTTTGAACTAAGGACCTACCATAGTAGTGACTGGTCGCAATACCAAATAAAGATATCGTATGTCAGATTCACGTATAGATCGACCGTAATGTTAACCTATTATGCCTAAGATTCTAATAGCTATATTTTTACATATAATGAATGTTTTAAAGATGTTGAGATTTTTTGATCTGAGTATATCTGGGATGGTTATCTTTTAACATATTTATAACGGATATTTTTATACAAATACGAGGAAGCTATACATGTGGGAAGTTATTGGAACGATTTTAAGGACCAATTAATAATCTGTTTATATTTTTCATGCAATAATACTCATTGTTTTCTACACGATAATATAAAAATGAGAAAAATAATGACTGGATATGACTCATACTTCTTAAATCACTATATGATCAAACAAGGAGAATATAACCTTACCAATAAAACAAATGTGATAAAATATAGAGATGTGTTTAATTTCTATTAAACATTTCTCTCTTGCTTTATTTTTCATTAAATTTTATTAGT
Source organism: Viscum album (assembly GCA_963277665.1). NCBI lineage: Eukaryota > Viridiplantae > Streptophyta > Magnoliopsida > Santalales > Viscaceae > Viscum > Viscum album. The sequence continues at coordinate 21,520,647 of OY728125.1, forward strand.
TCTTACACTATTCGGAAACTTTATTTAGAACCTATCCTATAATGTAAATTAAATTACTCTAATAATCTTTCTTTTCTCCCTTTACATTTATCTCCCATGAATGACTATGTAAGATACATGGTGATTAGTCTATAATTCCTGCATATGGTGGTATTCTTATAACCTGATCTAGGATATGAATCAGTTTATTAGTATTAATAAACTTTCATGGTAGTGGATTACTGTTAGGTATAGAGGATGAAGTTATATCTTGGAACTAAAACTCTTGTTTTTAATTTTTGTTGTTTGTTTCTATCTTTTTATTCATAACTTGTTTTGAAAGTGTATTTACAAAGTAAAACTAAGATAGTTATCATTTATCAATTATTTATATATATATATGCACAAGTTTGTGTGAGTAGAATAATTTAAAATTTAAAATAATTTTATTTTTTTATCTATATATATGTTGATACCTTGGAGAATTTCATTCAAAAAATCAAATTATATATATCTAAAAATATTTTACTAGAATTTTTTAAATTAAGGAGATTATAGTTTTTATTGTTTTAAAAATAGAAATATTTTTATTAGAAGATCAATTTAGACACCTTTTATAATTCCACTCAAGAAAATATTTGGTATCAAAACATAAAATAATAACCTCTCTTTTTTATCTTTTTTATCTCTATTAATTTTTCGGTAATGATTAAGTCTGGAGGGAAATGAATTAGATAATATTTTTGTGTCATTATATATTATTGTATTCTTCTAGACTTGAGGGGTATTCTACCAATTGACCACCTTATTTTAATTGAAAAATATTATGATCAATATAAAATCAAAAAGAAAACTTATCTTAAAATAATTAACTTTGATAATTGTGGTACAATTGATGATATATATGAAAAACAAAAAATATCTAGAAATTATTGTATTTATTCTACTAAGGAAATGTATGCCTATAATTATAAATCTATGAATTATATGTTTTGTGAATTAAAAGAAGATGAGTTTAATCATGTATTTACATGTGATACTTCGTATCTAATTTTTGGATACCTACTATATGTTTCATCAAGTAACATCAAATGTTAAATAAATGTATTCAAATTTTAATACTACCAAGTATGATTCTTTTAAGATTAAACCTGATAAAACCATTTCTAAAATATACTAAAGGTTCAATGAGATCACAAATATTTAGATTTCACTTAGACAAACCACGTATGATAAAAATAAGGTGATGAATATTCTAAAAGGTCTATGAGAAATTTGATAAGCACAATAGTTTCGATTAAAGAATCATGTGAAATAAATAAACTACAAGTCAAGGAACTGGTGGAAAATTTTGTGATGTATGAATAAAAACATAAAGGTAAAAATTATGATGTTAAACCAAAGAATAAAAAACAATTATTCAAAAAATATAAATTTCAAATTTTAAGGAAGTAATCAATAAAGAAAATTAAACTGTAAGGGAATCAAATTTAGAGAGTTGTGTGTAAATGGATCACCTAGCCATACAATTTAAAAAGTTTTATAAGAATAAAAAAATTAGAAAATAAAATTAAAAAGGAAAATATGATAAGAAGGGAAGGTGGAGAAAGAATGACACATCTAGAGAAATTACCTATTATGAATATAAAATAAATTTTCACATCAAAGATGATTTCACTAAGTTGAAGTAAAAAAATAAAAACAATGATAAAGGGAATAAACTATATAATTCAATGAAGTAATCTTTGAGTTATTCATAATATATCTCAAGTGATTTAAATAAGGACTATATAAGTGAATAAACTAACTTTGGTTTTATGGATACTCCATTTCAGGTATAAATTGATACTACTTATATTTATAATAATAATGAATATGAAATGATAGGTGATGAATTTGAATAGTAAAAAGATATAATTTAGGAAACCATGAATAAAAATGTTATTGGGAATGCTAAAGTATCCTCTAAAAAAAGAAAACCTATTTTGGATCTAAAAATGATTTTTTCTCAAAAAAAATAATTTTTTCTTTTAATAAACATATAAACAATTATGAATATTAAAATATTTATTTGATAAAATTTTCTGACCAAAACCTATGTGCATACCAAAATACTTTATTGGATAATTTTCTATTTGTAAAATGGTTTAAGATTTACTAAAATATCTTATGGTATTTGGATAGGGTATGTTCCATTAATTTAACTAGAGAGTACTTGAGCTTCAGAAATATTATCAAATTTGATAGTGGACATATAACTTTTAGTGACAATGAAAAATGAAAAATAATTGGTGTTGAAAAAATTGGTAACTATAAAACTATTATAATTTTAAAAGTTTTATATATTAATTGTTTAAAATATTACTTTCTTAGTATTTCTCAGTTATATGATGATGTTCATCATGTTAACTTTAAGCATTATTCATGTAATATTTATGATTCTAAGAATGATTTAGTTTTTTCTACTTTTAGAAAATAAAAAATATTATATATTTAGATTCATTGATTTATCAAGATATTTATCTCCTATATTAATTTTAAAAATAATATTTTTTATGTCCTAGGAGACTAAGTCACTTAAAGATACACTCACTTTGAAATCAAGATAGGAAAGGATTAGTCAAGGATCAACCCAAGCTTAAATTCCCAGAATAAAAAGGGTATAATCCTTGTCAAAATGGAAATAAAAAAACTTTTAAACCAATGAAAGAGGTGTCTACCTCTTGACCCCTAAAACTGGTTAATATAGCAATTTTTGTACCTTCCAGAGTTTCTATCCCATGCGGAAATCACCATGCTTATATCATTGTTGATGACTATTCAATTTTCTCTTGGGAATTTTCCTTTCTTGAAAAATTGAACCTTTCTCCTATTTTTTTAAGTATAATCTCTATATAACCATAGTAGACTTAACATTAAGATTGTGAAAAGTGATCTTGTTCATGAATTTTAGAATCATTATATTGAAACTTTATGTTTACAACATGGATATAATAACAATTTCTCTACCCTTTGAACACCTAAATAAAATGGGGATTTTAAAAGGGGAAATAGAAATCTTTAAGAAATTTCATGAACCCTTACTAGTGAGTATGAATAACCTATTTATCTTCGAGAACAATATATAAATACATCTTATTATATTGTCATTAATTTTATGATAAGATAACTATTAGATAATACTCTCTATGAGTTATAGAATGGTAGAACACTAAAGGTAAATTACATTAATGTTTTTTACTATAACAATTTTATTCTCAATAAAATAGAGAATCAATAAAAAATTTCCCCAAAGAGTTATTAAGGAATTTTTATAGGTTATAAATCCAGCAGAAAACATTATTTAGTCTTTATTATAAGAACTAATATTGTAGAGGAATCTATTGATGTCACATTTTATAAAAAAAATCCATGTGATCATAAAGTTTCTTTATAATACCTTGAGGATGATATGTAAAATTTCAAAAATAAATAATACCTATAAGACAAATGACCAATATATTGATTTAATTTAAAAATATCCCAACATAAACCAAACGCACCATCCTGACCTTGGTGATTACTTGAAGAATTATCAGGACACAGAATTACAACCCCTTAGATATTTTCACATTTTATTTTGATAAAGGTACAAAAACTATAGAATATCTTAGAAATGATATTAAACATCAATTATATTTGTCTCAGCTAGAAATTAATAACATTTCTGGTGAAATTAAAGATAAAAACATGGTAATTGATATATAATAAGACTTGGTTCAATTTAAAAGAAACAAGGTATGGGAATTTGTTAATTGACAGAATGACTAATTTAATATAGACAATAAATGGTTTTTATAAATAAGGTGGATGAATCTATCACTATAGTTAGAAATAAAGATATTTTGGTTACACAATGTTATATCCAAAAGGAAGGAATTGATTATGAAACTACCTCTATACCATTGGCAAAAATTGGAGGCATTATAAAACTTCTAGCATATTCAACTTATCTACATTTTAAACTATATTAAATGTATGTTAAGAGTGTACTCCTTAATGGTTATCTTATTGAGTATTTTTTTTAAACCCACTTTGTTTTTAAAATTCATTATTTCCAAATCATTTTTTAAAACATTCAAACACTCTTTGTGGTTTAAAATAGTCTCTTAGATATTGGTGTGATAGGTTGGTTCTTTACTGATTTAAATAGATTTTTCATAAGGTATAGTTGATCCAACCATATTTATAAATAAATCCAAAGATGATTCGGTAGTACAAATATATGTTCATGATATTATTTTTGATTCATCTAAAAAATCCTTATGTATTTATTTTTATAAACTTTTCAAAAATTAATTTGAAATTACTTCAATGGGTGGGTTAAAGTTCTTTCTTTGATTTCATATTAAAAAAAGTTTTAATAATTTTAAATCTAATCAAATACAAAAGATATATTCTAAATTTTTTTGGCATGGGTAGTACTATAGTTTTTGGTAATCTTATTAGACTACCTATAAATTATACTTGGATGAAATTAGGAAACCAGTTGATCGAACTGTTTGTAGAGGTATGATTGGGAGTTTACAGTACTTAATTGTTAGTCGACATCATATTGTGTGTAGTGAGTGTATGTGTTCTAGAATATGGATATCAATTCAAATATATACCTATAAATTGTGATAATACAAATGATAATAAATCTGTATTAATCTTTCCACACACTCTAGAATAAAACATATTGATATAATACATCACTTTTTGAGAGATCATTTTTCAAAAGGTGTTATCTCTCTTCAGTTAATTGGAACTATATAAAAACATGGTGATATTTTCACAATTCCATTGAATTTATAGATATTAAATTATATTATATTTTTTTTAGGAATTACTAACTATTATTGATTAATATTTTATGTTTTAATATTTGTTCATTAGTAATTAATTCATACAGGTCATAAGTGGTCGTAGGAATTAAGCTACTGTAAGGACTGGTCATGTAAAAGGTCAAGTTACCATGATAATATAAGCTACCATGAAGATTAATCATGTGATAGGTAAATGTTTATTGAATCTATTAAGTGATGTTTCACCAAGTCATATGGTTAATCAAGATACCATGACTATATTTTTTGAACATTAAAATTCACACAGTGTTATTTTAATTATTTCACCATTATTTATTGTATCTCCTATTACTAAGCCCTAAAAAACTTAAAATCACATGATTTAAATTTTAATTCATTTCTATTTTAAACCCATGTGTCCCTCTAACTTTTTTTACACCACCTTTGAATCCAAACCATTTCCACCTAGGTTAAAAACCCCTACAATGATGGTTCATGCAAAGGGAACATTGGATTTCAATCTTTCTGATGAGAAACATCCAGTAAAGAAAGGATATTATAGCTTGAGTACATATAATGTGCTATACCAATATTATCTATAAAATATAATAGTGATTCATGATAAAGAAATTGATTCCAAATGTTTAGAGTTGAGTAGATCACTAGTCTGGAAATAGATTTAATGGTTAGGATGGAGTGAATGGTGTAGTGAAAATAGATGACCTTTCTATCCAAGAATGATTAAATATTATTATTTGAATATTTATTTCAATGATAAGGAGAATAAAAACTAAAATTAAACCTCTATCAATGTATATGATCTGGTTTTATCATAGAAGAAATGGGAAAATGGATAAAATTTCCTCATTAAGGTGTGTTTTAGGACCGCAAAAGTTATTATCACATTGGTCATTCAAGTTTTGAATTTGAAAAAGCTATTTAAAAGGTTATTTGTAATGGGAACCCAAGGAAACTAAATGCATTAGAATTTTATGAAGAATATAGATTGTTGATAAAGTTAATTAAATATATGATATGATTGAGGAAAGTTGAAATTATAATTTTATAGTACCAGGATCCTTTCTTTCTATATCTATTGAAGAATGGTGTGACAATTAGTTTAACCAGATTTTTTATGAGTAACACAGATAAAATGTGTAATCCCTTTTCTAGCTTCAACACACTTCCACAACCTAAGTTGATATCTACTTGTATTGGTGGAAAAGAGACATAATCTTGAGGGGGAAGTACGTATCTTCAACTGAAATGTTTCTCAACCAAACCATTTTCAAAATAATGGGAGTGAACAACATCCCTTGGAGAAAGATATGGGTAGATTATAATGATAGTATTAATAGAAAATATAATCATATAAAGAATCCATTTAAGGATAAAGGAAAAGTATGATCATGGACTGAAAACTGATGAAGATATTGAATATTATTTTAAGGAATAAAAGGATGTTCAAATGGATGATGTTGTAAGAGTTTCTGAGGAAGAAATTGGAGATTCTAATGAAGATAGATGAAGATAATTAAAGGAATAAAGGACTTCTACTCTTAGCTAGTAGAAGTTTCTCCACCTACACTTGTGCATGTTTTTATATCTAGAGATATGTCTGATAGACCTTTTGATACTCTTATGTCTATACCTTTAAGAGAAAAATAGGTTTAATATGATTTGGATCTGATCAAATAATATTTTTCAAATCCTCATCAAAGATCGACATCTAATTCTTCTGAATATGAATCTTATAAGGATATGATTCCTTTAGTTGATGATACTGAGAAAGAGACTCCATCGGTGCATGATGAAGGGGGGGATTTGTTTTAAACACCACATTACAATGGTGATAATTCCCCTATATCATTTATTTTGGGTATAGATTAATTTGATTATAATGATGATGATGATGATCAAGATGATGGGGCAGTCTACCTGAACATTGTGGAGATTCTATTCCAATTTCATGTATTGTTGTTGAAGAATACATAATTGTTCATATTGATCTGAAGAAAAGTATTAATCTTTCTTCTCTTAGATTTAGTGTAAATAATGTAGAAGATGTGTTGGATCAAACTATAGAAAAATTTATAGAGGATATGTTTGGATTAACTCTAATAAAGGATACTGAAGTTCAATAACTTAGTATAATTATCAAAAATAACATAGTTAGAATTCTTGATCCAAGATTTTGTAGATCTATGTATGATTATTCTCTATAAAAATGAAAAATAACCGTTATTATAATATTTTTAAGAGGCTATTATGACATCCCCTATTGAAAACAATGTACCTTCACGTTATTTATAGGATATACATTCTAAATATTGAACTTCACATGTTAAAAAAGATGACTTGAATGAGTAAAAAGTTAATTTTCTGAATGTGAAAAAAATTTCACATTTTGACACTAGATTTAAGAAAACCAGATAAAAAATTATATAATTATCAATATCCTTCATTGTTTAACACATCCATCCAAGAAACTTTTATAAGATAGATCTCATAGGGAAAGTGTTTCAAAGTCTAAATGAACAAATGATATTTCTTCCAACAGACTTTCAGGATTTGATGTGGTGTTAATATTATGGGGATCATTTTTTTGTAGGGACTCTATATCTAGTACACATCCTCATGTTTCCTCTACCAATTATACACCTCCTACAGCTATTATATCAATTGAACAAGGTTTCATTTGGAAATTTTTAATGAAGGAGATGAAGACTATCCTAAATGATTTTATAAAAACTCAAGAGCTGATGAAATCTACCTATGAAACCCTAGATGATAAATTATTGATTTAGTAAGGGATGAAGATAAAATGGTTTGAAAAGTTATAGAAATCATAACTAAGGTCGTTAAGTACTATTTTTCAACAATTTTCACAAAGGATGACTTGAAATCCTGGTTTCATAATTTTTCCAAGGATCTTAAGATTTTTCCATTGACCATAGATTTCAAGACATCGGTGGACCATCTAAGAGTTATCTTACCATAGTTAGATATCTTTCTAAAGGAAAATTAGAAAATTTTCAACATTCTAGAGCATAGATATCATGATTTAAGAGACTTGACTGAGCAAATGTAACCCAAATGGTATGTTTCCAACACTGTTGGAGTGATTCCATCAGTCATTCCTATTATACCTCATGCACATAATTTATCTTCAGTTTCTCTAGCAACAACCTCTTTTACCCCTATTGCACCTACCATAGCACCATTTGTCTATTCATCTACTTATGTTTTTGAGTATCTTTGGCCTATTTCATATAGACTAGTTATTGGAGAACCTTTTTCACCTCTACTTAAGCCTACTCCTATGCCTTCTCATGAAAAAAGACAAAGTACCTATAGATCGAAAATCCATGATAGAATATTATTATAATTCAGATTTAAGTTCCTAGTATGGAATCTGTTTATTTTTAAATTATTATAAACTTTTTGAATTAATTTTAAATGTTTTTTCCTTTCATGGTTTTTTATTAACTAGATTATTTAATTTTATTTATTAAATTTTCAATTTATTAATTATTTATTGTTCTAAAAACTAATTTCTTACCACTTTAGTATATTTTTGATAATCTTAAAAGGGGGATAAAAATGAAAATTATTATGTTTTGTGATCTGGAAACTCATGATATAGCAATTAATGTTTGTTATAATTTCAAAAAAATTCTATCATGATTTGTGACCATCAAAACGAGGTGTATTATTGGATTAGTTCAGTAATTCCTTATTTTAAAGAACATAAAATCATGTATATTATTATTATAATGGGTTATATGATTTATGGAAGAAAACTTGTTTTGATAAAAAATTATAATTATTGGATCAACCATAAGTTATATTGGATCGGTCATGCATTATACTGGATTGATGGTGTGTTGCACTAGATCAACTACATGAGAACAATTTTCAAATTTCTCCATCGATAGTGAAGGAAAAGTTACTATACTGATTGATCACATCAAGTCTATGAAATAATTCTTCAATTTTTCAGATCGATTTCATGATATGGGTGATAAACCAAGGGGAAAATTATCAACTTCATGAAGATATATTGTTGATCATACTAGTATGAAAAGATACCTTGCTAGAAAAATATAGGATTTTTCTAAGTGATGAACTTATCACATGAAGAAAATCATCGAGTATATAAATAAGATTCTATCAATTATTCATGTTAATTAACCACAAACCAAATTTAGAAAATTATTAGATCGACCATACATTTCTCTAATTGAAAGAAAGTTGATTGAATTCATGATTAAACTACTACAGAAATAATGTTTTCACCAAGAATAAGTGTTAAACTAAGTTCCTACCTTGAAAATTATTAACCTAAAGACTAAAAACCTTTAATGAGTCCGAGTTACCTACAAATAGAACATAATTTTTTACCCTTCATGCCTAAGATTCCAATAGTTATATTTTAAAATTTAATAAAGATGTTAAATTAGTTAAGATTTATAAATCCTATGATATCCTACATGATTATATTTCAATGGATATATGGAGGAGATTATTCTTAAAATATAAGGAAGACTCATATTTGAATTTTTTTAGATGCGATTATGGATACTAACTGCTAATTTTCATACATTTTTCATGCTCTATGACCCTCTAATTTCAATATGACGTTGGAAAATATTAGAAAATTATTGACTTACTGTGATTCTTACTCTTGAACCCACTATATGATTATACAAGGAAAATAGAACCATATTGATCAATTTAACATAATAATATATAGAGTTTCATTACATTTCCATTACACTTTTCTCTCTTTCTCCATTTTACATTACATTCTAATTGTCCTTCTAATTTTCTAAAAAATTATTATAAGAACCCAATTCTTATTTGAGGTACCTTCTTGTGTTTTCCATAAATTATCAGTTTAAATGCTTTAATGAGGATTAATGTGACTGCATGTTGGGATCACAGAAGGCCCGGAGGTGTTTGGGGATTGTTGGAAGCCCAAAACCAAAGGTTTGGGATGTTTTGTGCTGACCACATGGTTCGTAAAGCCATACAGGGAAGTATTCATGGTTTATTAAACCATACAATGTGAGGTAGAGGGGACCAACTAGACACACTGTTAGTGTATTGTGTGCGGTAGAAGATGCCCAGTCATGTGATATGTCTAAAAATTTTACAGACCTTTGACTGAGACCTACTGCACAGTTATCGTATGATCAGTAAACCATGCAGGGTAACCGTGAGACCACCCTTTCTACTTACATAAACTATAATAAATGGTACATGGTTAGGCAAACCATGTGCCTAAACTATGCAACCGAGTTTTTTGGTTAAAATGACCAATTCACCCCTAGAGTGTTTTAAACCGAAAATTTATTCTTCTTCTCTCGTTGCACAGTAGGGGAACCATGGGAGAGCCTCCTTTGAAGGATATTATCCCTTTTTATATCACTGCTCTATCCAACCACTAATTCAAGTGTTTCCTAGCTCATCGGATCCGTATCAATAAGGATTTGATTCCTTTTTATTCATTATTGATTCTTATGGATATCAGTTGTGAAATTTGGATTTAGGCTCATATGCCCTAATATCTCATTCTTCTTATGTTCTTCAGATTTATCCCAAACCATAGTGAATCAGAGCTAGATACTATATGATCTATCTATAATAAGCATAAGTTAGGTAGTCTCATGCCTTTTGTTAATTGTTGAGCTGTTTATATATATTGGAGTGTCGCACACCCATTTTTGGGGTGTTTCCTTGATTTATATTTGAACCCGATTGTTGCCTGTTATTTTTTAATTAAATGAATAGGTGTTTTAAAGTGTGAAATAGGTTGTATACCTTGATTAAGAGCCACCCCATGGTTGAGTTCACTTGGTTGACTGTTTATGGTTGTTTGGACTCATATGCCTATGAGGCATGCCTTTGATTCCATTTCATGGGTTGTTAAAAATGAAATTGGTGATTAAATGGAACTGAAATAGTGTTAAATTGTAATTTAATTGATTAAAGACATGGTATGATTGTCTTTCCCCTTGACCCTTGTATGCTTATTCTTGTTTAAGAATATTTGGAATTAATTGATCCAAATGTGTACCAGACCACGTAATTCGATCATTGTATATGCCATGAAATCGTTTAATTTATATGTGATGCCTCTTAGGAGAAATATTCCCATGCGAATAAGTGGAATGCCAGGCCTTTGATGTTGGTGATTTCTTGAGACACCCCTTGGTGGTGAGTTATATTAGATTCTTCTGGTTTTGACCTTAGCATGGATAATGAAATGTTCAATTAATTTGGTTATGATGAAATAGTAAACAAATATTGCGTGAATCATGGATTCAATTTAGAATTCCATAGGCAATATCAAATGAATAATGTAAATTGTACTGTGAGTGAACCTTGGATTCTATTGGAGTTACATGTATAGGCTCAAAGTTTTAATTATGTTTAAGTCGTGAGTGAACCATTGATTCTATGAATGGTCTCCTAGAGGTTGTACTTACATGTCGAGTGAATCATGGATCCGTTGATGGATTCCATGCTTGGGATCAAGAGGCATTTGACTATATGTCATGAGTGATACTTGGGTCTTCCTTATAGGACCTCCAAGGATGAGCTCAATGATATTAAATTATACCGCACAATGAGTGATATCGGGTTCCTGAGAGGTTCGTCGGGATGGGCTTGTAGGGTGTTGGTGGTAATTACAACTAGATTGATGCTTAAATTCCAGCATAGGATTGTCAAGGATGGGATTGGTTTATAATTGAATACTTAATTGAAATGATTAATGACATGTAAACCAAGCCAAACCACAAGCCTGGATTCGGTCTTTACTTATGCTTTCTTAGATGGCCTTCTGAGGCATTTGTTGTGCTTATAATTATACATGGGATGTCGGGCTTGAGCCAGATCTCTAGAATTATGAAATCAATGTGTTTGAATTGTTAAATGGATAATGAAATGAAATGTAAATGTAAATCAGTGCTTGTGGGTTTTTTTTTTCTTTTGTGTACTTATTATATTACTACTTTCATTATTGCACATGTCCTATTATATATATTCATTGATAGATTGGAACAAACCTTGGGTGGTTGCCTAGTGGGATTTAGTCTCACATCCTATTTGGGTCATGTTTTGGACCTAAAGAGATTATATGATTTCAGGTTTCGATAAGGGAAAGCGCCCTCCTACAAGTACTTGATATGCTGCTTAGGAGCAGGAAAGCATGGTACCAAGATAAGGCTTGTGATGCTTCTGAGATTATTTTCGGTCTTTATTTCTAATGGAACTTGTATTGTATATAAATATAGTGCAACCTATTTTGGATATTTTCTAGAACATGTAACATGTATCATCATATGTTTTATGATATGAATTTTGGTTATTTATACTATCAGTCTTCCATTGTTTAATTATATTATATGGTTTTACTACTTCCTCTATTTGTATTTTATTCCACTTTGTTACACTCTGATAATGAGGGAATAGTCTCCCCACTGTCACACCTAGGCCCTCACTGCTAGTCGACATCCTCTGGCATTTAGGGAGATGAGCTTGAGTTCTTGTGGCCAACTGATCTCGGATCACTGTTACGTAGCATCTGGGTTTGGGAAATTACAAAGAGGTATTAGAGGGTTTTATCTTCCTGATTTTATTTATTATTTGGCAACAATAGAAATGTATAAGAAGGAAGTTTAATTTTTTAATGAATTTTGCCTAGGCGTAGCTAACCCGTATACAAAAAAAAGAAAATTACCACAAATTGAATGATTGATTTTTGGATTTTGAGCTATTTCAGTTGATTCAGTTTCATCATTGGGTGACACACTAGTGTTGTGTTGTTATTATTGATATTATTTTGGGTTCTATTGAGTTGAAACCTAATGAGATGAGGTTATTACATCTCATTCATCATATAGAAACTTGTTAGAAATCACATTCCATGCATAATTTCCATTCCATTTAGAGAGCATTACTGATAGCATGTTGTTGTGATATATGTCGTGGTAGATATGTTTGTTGTTGTGATAGGTGTATTGGTATATATTATGGAATGGATTGGATGGACCCAAGCTTTGGTCCCTAAGGTGTATGGGTCCTTTGGGATCATAATTTGGTGTATCATGTTTCGGACAAAAGGATAATTATGTTATGATGTCTTATAGGTGGATTCCAAGCTTCGATTTATAGAGAGTATGGGCCCCCATAGAATAAAATTCAGTGTACCATTGGTTTACCCTTTTGAAAAGGGGGTGTGATAAAGATGAAATGAATATGGAAATCTAGTGAAACTAAAATGGATTTTGGTAGAGAACTTTACCAAACCCTCCCTTGGTAGTGGGATTTTATTAGTATCTCTCATTGGTTTGACGCCTAGACCTGACCTAAAAAGTAGGCAGAGGGGTGGGTTCTTAGAGGACGGTTTTGACCCAACTTGTTTTGTATCTGTGCTTATGAGATGTGAACTTTGAAAATGATCTTGGAACTTAATAGTGTGTTTGTAATTGTAGATTCATTCGATGATGAATACATCATGATGTATGCCATGAGGGTGGTGGTGATCATACCCCAGAGGTGATAGGCCATGGGATACTAGTGGATCCTCTAGTTGTTCCAATTATGGAACCAGCTATTATACCCGATGTAGGTGTTGATTCACAGTTCCATAAAGGATTTGTGAGGTTTATGCATACCTTTCAGGGAGCACCACAACCTTCCACATATATGGTAGAGCTTACACAAGTGTTCTAGTAGAATAATGCTCTCATTTTTTTAGAGGATGGAAGACCACAGTCTACAGAGTCATGGCTAGAGTCCCTGATATGGATCATAGAGCACTAATAGACACCTCCTGGGATAAGGGTAAATAATGCAATGTATATGCTGTGTGATTTCTCTAAGATATGGTGGGATTTTATCACTCATATGGAGAATCATCAGGATATGGAATGGGGATATTTTCATATAGTCTTCTATGATTACTATTACCCCAAGACACTGAGGGCCGACAGAGCCTAAGATTTTATGCATCTGGACCAGGGTTCCATTTCAGTTATGAACTACTCGACATGTTGTACTGATCTCTAGATATTTTTACCTATTCTGATGGGTGAAGATGTATTGAAGGCAATGATATTTGAGGATGGTCTCATTTACGAAATCTGATCTCAAGTAAATTTCTTCAAGTTTAGTACCATTTCTATTATAGTGAATCAAGTGCTGATCAGAGAGAATAACTCAAGGGGGTCTAGAGGTTTAAGATAGGGTGGTTTAATAACTAGATCTTCTACTATCTCGACCTGCAGTAGGAAGTTCCATTTGTATAATCATCATGGTGATACTAGCAGTCATATTTTATCTTCGAGTAGCCAAGTGAGGTGCTACCAATGAGGTAGGATGGGGCATATGAGGCCATAGTGTCTATTGGACCCAGTTGAGTGATGATCTTGTATCAAGATGGGCCATCTATAGAACTTCTATAGTACATTTCTACCAAAATCAAGTAAGATATGGTCTGCACCGACTCCCCATTCAGGAGAAGGGTCTACAGCTTCTCACCAGACAGGTAGCTGGAGTGAATTGGGTCGTTCGGGTTGAGGTAGTGGTTATGGTTGTGGTAGCCAGACACCAGGTTCACAACGACATATGGGTGGATCAACATAGTGTTATCCAGGCACTATCATAGGGCCTCGGTATGGGCTAGGTATTTACGATGCAACATACACAGTAGGAGTAGGATCCTCGACCTTATACTTTCAGAGTTACTATTATGGTAGCCTCCATTTTAACTTCTACACTTTTTGAAACAGGGGCTTCACATAGTTTCATATTTATGCCCATTTTAGAGATCCTTGGTGTCTATGTTTTTACTTATGATGGAGTGGTTATGTTAGAAACTCTATTATGGATCTGGATGGAAGGTGTGTGTAAGTAAAGGGAGTTCCCCCATGAGGTTGGTGGGTTTCACTTTGGGTGGGACCTCTACATCCTTGAGATGATAGGATTTCATATCATTCTTGTGATGGACAGGTTTATTTCCTTTTAGTACTTTGTTGATTTTTATCATGGTAGGATGAGTTATATGTCACCAGAAGATAGATCGTATCTATACAAGGTTGTATGAGATTTCCAGGTGATCCGAGCTAGACCTGAGCATCATGGGTTAGGCGGGATGGCAACCTAGATTGTGAGTTTATATATGGATGACCAAGGAACATGTCATATGGATTTCCCTACAGTAGTTGATAATTTCAAGGACATATTCCCAAAATAATTTTCAGGATTACCTATAGAGAGAGGGGTAGATTTCTCTTTCAATCTAGTGATAAGTGCTTCAATGGTATCCATTCCTCCTAATAGGATGGCTATGACAGAGTTGTAAGATCTCAAAAGGCAGATTCAGGGCATATAGGTAAAGGTTTTCATTCTACCGAGTACTTATCTATGGGGATCACTGGTCTTTTTGTGAAAAAAGAAGATGTTACCATAAATATATATGTGGATTATTGGAAATTGAACTAGTTGATGGTTAAGTACTGGTACTCTCTACCAAGGATAAATGATCTCTTTTACTATCTCCATGGATCATGGGTTTTCTCAAAGATTTATTTGATATCTGGTTAACATCATGGGCATGTTAGATCATCATACATACCTCTCACAACCTTTTAGAGTAGGTATGGTCTGTATTCATACATGGTCATGTCATTCTATCCCATGAACATGCATACAGTATTTATAGAAATGATGAACCGTGTGTTCCAACTATATCTTGACTAATTTATTTTTGGTTTTCTTGGATGATATCTTGGTGTATTCTCATAATCAACATGACCATGCCAAACGTCTTGAGATCTTATTGGGTACATTGAGAGAGAATTA
Source organism: Viscum album (assembly GCA_963277665.1). Classification (NCBI taxonomy): domain Eukaryota; kingdom Viridiplantae; phylum Streptophyta; class Magnoliopsida; order Santalales; family Viscaceae; genus Viscum; species Viscum album. Next base: position 21,536,327 of record OY728125.1, read on the forward strand.
GATATATGATAGTCTCGCAAAGTTCCACTTCAGGATGGATCAGATTCACTTCTTGGGTCACATTATCTTAGAGATAGGATTACCAGTGAACCCAACGTAGGTGAGAGTAGTCATTTAATGGGAGTATCCAAATACCATCTTTGAGGTGCAGTGTTTGTTAGGGATTCCTGTTCACTACAGGTATTTCATACAGGACTTCTCATGTTTAGCAGTGTCGTTAATGAGCTTCACTAAGAAGGGTGTGAAGTATGTATGAAAAAATTCCTATGAGATGGACTCTTAGGAGAGGAAAGGGATATTTTATTCAGTGCCTATAATAATTCTTCCAAAGCGAAGCAGAAGTTACATTGTGTACCATAACTCATAAGGTATCAAGCTTAGAGCATTCCTTATGCAGGGGATCAAGTTGTTGCGTATGGGTCTCGACAGTTAAGGATGGATGACAGAAATTACCTAACATATGATCTTGAGTTAGCTATGGTTGTTCATGCATCACACTGTTGGAGACATTATTTAATGGGAGAGAATTTTGTGGTGTACAAATACCAAAAAATCCTCAAGTGCATATTTACACAGTTTGATCTGAATATGAGGCAGTGAAGGTGGGTTTAATACCATCAGAATTTTCACTTCGAGCTAGACTAAAGGCCATGTAAAGGCAACACATAGGCGGATGCACTGAGCAGGAGGGCTTAGATATAGGGAGTTAAATAGTTCAATAGTGAGTGGAATCTTATGGAATTGTTCCTCAAGATGCATTTAGAGGTGCATGACAGTCAGGGGTAGAATATTCTTTCATCCTTAGCTATTACCTCTACCAAACTTAAGAGAGTGAGGATGAGGAAGCTATCATATTCTAAAGGCCTAGTTCTATAATAGAGTGTGGTAGGTGTGGACCCTCTTCCTAGTTGTACCATAGGTGAGGATGAAGTTATGCATTTACATGGTCATATATGTGTTTTAGTATAGATGCATGTGGAGATGATACAAGACTTTCATGGCTTTATAAGGGAAGTTCACCATGGTGTCACCAAGATGTATTGGGATTTTTATCATTTGTATTGGTGTCCATGTATAAAAAGAGATGTATCTAGTTTTGTCATGAGATGTTCCACTTATCTGCAGGTGAAGGCATAACACCAGCTACCAGACATTCTTTTAGAGCAACTACTCATTCCTGAGTGGAAATTGAATGATGTCATGATGGATTTCATGATGATTTTACCAAGGTCTCATTGAGTTAACAATGTCATTTTCATTTTTTTAAAGGATAGTGAAGTTTTCACATTTACTACCGATTAAAGAAACCTTTAGCATTGATGATCTTGGGAGGTTGTACATTAGTGAGACTATACGACTTCACGGGATCCCACATTCTATCATTACATATAGGTATTCCTAGTTTACTTCTCATTTCTAGAAAAGGAAACATAGGTTACTATGTACACAGGTGATTCTAAGAACAACTTACCACCCTTAGATAGATGTACAGTCAAAGATCACGATCAAGGTTCTTGAGGACATGTTTCAGGCATTCGTCTAGGATTTCAGGGGCTCTGGGGAGAGGCACATACCCCTCGTTGAGTACACCTATAATAATAGATTTCATGATACAATTTTTATGGAAATGTGTGAGTATTTTTACAATATTCCATGTCGATCACCCCTATGTTATATGAAGTCATGAGAGGAAGTAATGTTGGGACCTCGTCTTGTCTAGGATACCACTGAGCAGGTTCAGTTGATTCATAAGTGAATGGATACAACGTATTCTCATAAGAAATCTTACACTGATCGTTGTAGATGACCTCTATATTTTTAGGTCAGGTATCAGGTTTTCCTATATGTTTTATCGAGGTTGGGACAAAAGAGAATTACGAGACATATTATGATTTCACCAAGATATGTCGGTCTGTTAGAGATTCTGGGGAGAGTCAGACTGGTTTCCTATCAGTTACAGTTTCCTCATAGGTACCAATATATGCACAAAATCTTCCATGTTTCATAGCTATGATGTTAGAATTTATAACCATATCATGCTTTTCATACTTAGGAGGTTTTTTTACATGATGATGCATCATTTGAGGATCATCCTATACGAACTGTGGATTCAAGCATGAAGTTTCTTCTTGGTTGATCTGTTCTTTTCGTACAGTTTCTAGGGAGGCATGGCCAAGTGCAGGATGAGACCTAGGAAAGGGAGGCCAAAGTTTGATTCCAGTGGTCAGTTTTGTTCTCTTATATTTCTTTACCTTCCTTGGAAGGGAAATTCGGGAATGAATTTATTTAAGGGGGATTTTGTAAGAACTTGGTTATTCTTGGAGGTACAAATCTTTTTTTTTCTATCAATGATCAGTTAAAATGATTTAATAAGGCCTAATGTGAGTGCCTATTAGGGTCACTGAGGGATTATAGGTTCCTAGGGATCATTAGATTCCCATAACCCAAGGTTTGGGGTGTTTTGGGCCTATCGTGTGGTTATTAGAAACAGTGTGTCAAAGTCTTTATGATTTAATAAAACCTCTTCCATGTGGCATTGTATAATTTTTTATTATGATAACTCTTATGTATCTTGAGCATCAACTTCCTTGAAATTTATCTTTCTACCACTATAAATTTTTAATATGTGCTCCAATTTAAGGAACATGGAATGTTTAGAAACTATTAACATGTTATCTAATTGGTTGCCTAGATAATATCCCATTGTTACCTTAGAATATCCTATAAATATTAAAATTGTAACTTGAGGTGAATGTTTTTTTTCAAAATTGTCCTTAATAAATTATTTTAAGCCCCACACATATAATTTAGACAACACAAATTTCCTACCAAGACATAACTCATATAGGTTATCATTTGTCTCTTTAGTCATAACTTGGTTTAATACGTGTGATTTAGTCTGTAAAACATATCCCTAAAAGGATAATGTAAAATTTTCAGGACTCATCATTAAACTCACCATGTCCAACAAGGTGTAGTAACTCCTTTCATTTATACCATTCCACTATGGTGTATAATGAGGAGTGAGTTTTGATAGAATCTCAAACTCCCTAAGATAGTTGATGAACTATTGGATAAGATATTATTCACATTGATATGATTTAAGTTTCTTTATATCCTTACCAATTTTATTCTTTACATAATTATTGACCCCCTTAAATTTCTCAAAGGATTCATACTTATACCCCCATTAAGTAGACATATTCAAATATACAAAATTCATCAGTAAAATTTATGAAGTATGGGAATTTATCCCTATCATAATCTAGAAATTTTATTTAAAATGTGTGTGAATTAATTCAAGAATCTTTGTTTCCCTATCACCTTTTTCACCAAATGTATGTTTGTCCATCTTATCATTCAAAAAAATGTAACACATACAAAGTGGTTTTAGTTCAAAAGAATATAAATAACCATCTTGATATTGCCTTTTCATTAGATTTTCATTTACATAAATAAGTCAATGATTCCACAACTAGTTCTGATTTGATTCATGTGAACTTTATTCTTCATCAATTTCTAACACTTGGTTTTCATATTATAGTACATAAAATCTATTATTAAAATAATGCATATAGAAAATGATTCTATCTTCATAAAAGTAGTATATTTTATTTCCTAATTTAAATCCAAAATCTTACATTCATATACTAATAATATTCATAGTAAATATAGGAACAAAATAAAAATACTCCAATACTATAATAATTTTGTTTAGAAAAGTAAGGCGGTAATTTTCTATAGCCAAGGAAGATGGTATGGCTTTGTTGGAAGATTCAAGATCCGCCCCACCTATGGAAACCTTCCTAAATAAACTATGTTCCTAGAGTTATATATAAATGTATGTGAAAATATTTTTATCTAATACCAAACTAGTAGAAATTTATAGGTTACATTCAATAAGAAATACACATAAACATTCCCCATGCTTCCTTACTAAGGTGGAGTTCTTATTTTGGTGTTCTTTATTTACACATACAAAACATTCTATATATTTTTCCTAATCTTTCCTCTGGATCCTTCTCCTCTTAGTTGGGAAAATCAAATAATCCTTAGACTTAGAACTAGTCTTTAATCCCATTACCTTTTCCTTACTCTTATTCACCATAAATACTATTATATTTTTTGAATAATATCCTTATCTACCAGGAGAGTCAAATTATGGAGTTCTAATAGTGTATTACCATAACTGTTTATATTATAATTCATAATAAAATTGGATAATCTTTGAGCTAGTAAAAAAACTATGAGTTTGGTACTCAAATCATTGAGTAACTTAAATCCTAAGATTATTAAACACTCAAATATCCAATTTTCCTAGAAACATGTGGTATAAATGGTTCTCCTTATATAATATTTCACATGAAAAGTTCCTTTGGGATATCATATCACTATTGTCTTGATATCCCTTGATAAAGATCATGGATATGAGACATCATGTTGTATATAAACTTGTCCTCAAATGTCTTCTAAAGTTCATTGGTCATGGATGATAACATGAGTCATTGGAAATCCCATAAATCGTCTATATGTTTACAAAATAAAACCTTATTTCATTGATGGCCTCCTTAGAATGATCTTTCTATAAAATAGGGGACCCTAACACATATATTTTCTACTCCTAGTATAGTACAATGAAAAAGTTCATATAGCACACTTATAAATTCATGCTAGTGAGCATATTATATTTATCTAAAATTGATCTTAGGGAAAATGTTGAGGTCATATTACTTTCTATTTTCTACAATAAAATAAAATTAATTTTTATTACTTTTTCTTGATTGCCAAAATGTAACATAATAACATTATTTATTAGTCTCCCACTATATCAGATCCCGATAGGCCTAACCAATGGATTTAGAATATCTATTTGTGGGGATATTCTAGTAGAAAGGGTCTATATTTTCCTTCTCATATCCAATACAAGGGACTAATCAATTAGTCTAGGGTATTTTCATAGGATATCTTTCATACTATATTAACTCAGAGTTCCTTGATCCCTTGAGTGGACTCTCCAATTTTAAAATCTCATACTCAAATTTCCTCAATAAATTCTACCTAGTTATGCCAATTATTTCCATGTAAACTACTCTTGATGTTAACTTGATCAAGTTTACGGAAAACATTCATTAGAATTCCTAGATAAATGGAAGTGTTTTTTCCAGGGCCAAACCAACAATTCAATATTTTCTTTCACCCTTAATCATGTTATTAAATGTTTCACGAACTTAATATTTTATTTTAGTGGTTTTTTTATACATAAATATTTATTTATTTTATTAGATTATTCTTATCATTTTTTGGATTTTATATAATTAATTAACCATGTATTGAAAAAATAATTTACCAAAAAAAAAATTTATTTTATTTCATATTTCATGCTTGTTAATTTAATTATTTTAACATAAAATAAACCTAAATAACTAACCATGTAATGGACTGAAAAAAATAAATATGTGGAATGATCGTGATATTCTCTATTATTTGGTTTATCAAAAAGATGATATACTAACCCTTGTACATAGGGGAATAACTCCTTGAGCCAGGCTTGGCATTAGTTGTGGTGTTTTTCATATTCACATATGTATCTTTTTGGTTCGATTTACCTTTGTTCCATATTAAACTACCTCCATTATTATAGGATTTTATTCCTTTACATATGATTACTCACAAACATGGGTAAGGATAACAAAGTGTTTGAGGTTACATAAATGAAATTATGGACATGTTGTCTTGTACATAATAAATAAGAGTTGATGATTCATAGATCAAAATTTTAATTTTGTAATAATTATTAAAAAAACACATGAAATAAAAATTAAATTAAAAAAAAACAACACATACATAGGTCATTCATGATCGTGATCATTCATGCATACAAAGATTCTTCATTTAAAACTGACTAGAATTATTTTCAATTAATTCTCTATTTTAATAAAATTAACAAATTAATAAATTAATTATCATGTTAATTAATTAATTATTTTGTCTTAATTATCTATCAAAAAAATCCTTGACATTTCCATCTTTTATAATTTTAAATAATTTAAATGAATTAATTTTATTTAAAAATAATTCATATACAGTGTGTATTGAAGGAAACACAATGTGTACTCGCTTTCATGGAATGCCATTTCACTCTGTATGATCCTTATTATATATTATGTACCTTAAAATCATATAGAACACACAAAATATTATGATATTACACATTATGTAGTTCGGTGATTTAAGATGTGTAGTTAGCATGATTTTTATGAATACAGAATAATATATTAATTTAAGCGACGAGTTAATGTCTATATTTTATGAATATACTTTTTAATATAAAATTGAATGATTTTTTAATTAAATTGTTAAATATTGTATGGGTATTTATTTATTTATTTTTTAGAACGATACATGTGAAATTTAATTTTGGAAAAAACAATAAAATTGATTTGGAATTCACACACACAAAAATGTTTCTTTGTGATGTAAGATAAGAAAAGGCTCAAATATATAGCTCAAAATTGAATAATCAAGTGGAATAAAGTCAAATTAACTAAAAATGACAATTAACATTTCGAATCACATATTCACAATGTAAAAAACATTATAAATACCTGATGGTATAAAGAATAGATGAAAACAACACTCGGGGGTGGAGGCCAAATTTTCACAGCGTGACATTATGTGTCACCCTATGACAGATGCTTTCCAAATCCAATGACATCTAAAAAATTTCAATCTTAACTGGGTCATTTTTATTATTTCCCCATTACCCTCGTGATTGACTTATACCCACTTATTTGTGGAATTTACAAAATTTATGACTCCCATGGTGTCTATTTATTTCCAATAAAATCAATGTCATGGGGGAGCTGCAAAATATTAATTAGAGATCGAAGCCCGAGGAAAGGTGATACAATTGTATAGATTCTTTCACCATATCCACTACATAAATTATTTAGGAATTTTATTTTCATTATTGTTTCCACCCTATCATGAATTTAATGAGGGGGTTATTTTCTTCATGATAAATATGTAATCAAAGTGGAATAATACTAAGATAATTTTTTATTTTAGACTCGTTAAAATTGGATTTTCGCATTCCAATTCCGTTATTCCCTTTTCTATTTTATTTTTAATGAATGAACATTTTGTTTCAAATAAATGAGTGTTCAAAAATGTAATAATTTAATTTAACCTTCACCATGACTATTGGGAAGGAATTGGTTCTATGTTTGAAAAAAAAAATTAGGGTTACCTCTCTCACTAACTAACCAAAGTACATGACCACTAGAAACATGGTTTTATTGAGATGGAGAGTGATCATCTAGGACAAGGACATGCTTAGACTGAATTCTGACAAAAATTATAATATATTGTTAACCTAAAATTAATTAGTACTTTAACACATAAATTACGTGTTTGGTACATTCTGTTTCATTGTTTTCTTCTCCCTCATTCTAAAAATACATGAATGTTAGTTTACATTTATTTTTAACAAATCCTATATAGTTTTAATTATTTATTACTAAATTAATTATTTTCTCTAAACTTTCCTTTGTGGGATGGAACTTAAGACTCACAAATCACATGATAATTAATTTTAAATGTAGTTATTTTAGTTTCATGTCCTTTAAATTATTAAATTAGATCCCCCCAATTAGATTTAATAATGCCTTTAGGTGAAATCAGTATTTAGTATTGTTTTGGGGATAACTGTAGAGAAATATTTTAATATCATAATTTATATAATACTTTTTCACAATTATTTCTGGGTCCTAATTTAACTCAGGGTTTTCTATTTTTATTTTAATTACTTTCACCACCCTTGGGTATTTTTGGTTGTGATTCCAAGGTTATAATTCATTTTGACTATAAAATATAATTTTTCCATCCTTTAGTGGGATATTACATATCTAGTAGGGGCTTAAAAGGTTTAATAGTCAAATAGAAATTTTCCTAAAACTATACTTGAGAAAGGAAGAGTTGACCTTCTAAGACCTAGAATTATATTGTGGAAAAGAATATCAGGAACCTGAGAGTGCAATAAATGATGTAGAGGTAATTCCCACTTATAAAGATGATTTTATTCTAATAGATTATTCCATTCATATTATAGGTTTGGAGGAGGAGCAATAAGAATGATAAAGAAAGGACATCAGCTACTAAATTTTTACAAGGTTTCCTTACAAAATTAGGATCACACCCGAAGGAAGAAGAAAAATAAGAGGATAAGATATCTTCCACAATTATAATGGTTCTTTTTGATGATCTAAGATAACCATAAGAAGATGAATAGGAACCAGATACAGTCTTAAGCAACTATGAAGAAGAATTTAAAGAAGTAAAAGAAGAGGAGGAGGAGGATATGGATACATAACTAGAAGTGTTCCCTACAGAGCTAAAAAATATAGCTACTAATTGAAAAATATTAACAACACCAAGTTTGGATAGACTTTGAATTATTTATATCCTTCAATCTATCTATATTTTCATCACCTATTTTACCTTCCATTCTAGTTTCAATGAGGATGAAAATTGCTGATTTGTATGTGATTTAAAGTCAAAATTGGGTTAACCCATGATTGTTATATTTGTATCATATTATCATATACAAATGAATGTAAGGTCAATAAAAACAAATGTAATAAAAAAGAGTAGCTTTGAGGAGTAAACATGTGTTTTTTATTTCTTTCTAAGACATTAGATTTCCAGATTTATTAGAAATTAATTTTATATTTGGAATTTTAGTTTCAATCCCCCTAAAATTTTTAAGATGAATTGAAATGACCTTGTGTTTTGATATGTTTGGTTTTTTAGGTCCATAATGGAGGCACAAGAAGGAAGTAGAGAAGATGTGGCCACAAGAAAAATAACATCAATGAAAAATCATATTATAAATTTTAATTTTATTATTTTATGATACCCCCAACATTTCTACTTAAAATGGTATTTAATTTAACGTGCATGTCTCAAACATTTATTTTTTCTTAATTTTATAATCAAATATAAAAAACTACTTAAAGAGATTATCATAGCATGTTTTTAATTTCATTTTAAATTATTTTGAATGAGAAAATTTGGGGAGTTAATTAGGAAAGATAAAAATGATGAATTTTATTTGAAAATTCATGATTCTGGAAGCTGGTTAATTTATGTAAAGTTTGATATTTTTCATGCTTTGAATTAATTAAATTTTTGTTAATTAATTTCATTTTTTATTTACATTTTCATGAGTTATTTTCCCAATTATTTATTCACATTCCTAAGAAAATTTTTGATCCTAATCGTTCCAATTATTTTCTTGAGGAAACATCTTGAGTGATAGTTGGGAATGTTATTTCTAGAATATTACTTGCATCTTTTTGAAGATATGATTTTACAAAGTCACGTTTAAAATGATTGAGTTATATTTTTATTTATCCATTATCCCGAGACTTGCCCATATATTAATCCTTCTTAATCTTGTAGAAACTATGAACAACCTTATTAGGGAATATCCACAATAAAATCCTGTTTTATTATTTCCTCTATGAATCTATACATTTTTCTTGATTATAAAGACAATGAGTGTGGGGGAGATGATGTCGTGGTTTAAGGTATGCATTTATTGAAATTTAAAAGTTTGGGGGGAGTTTTCCTCGGATATTGGGAAGGTTCGTGATTTTTCATTTACTGTACTTTATTCCACACACTCTTTTAAAAAATTCAAAAAATAAATAAAATAAAAAAATGGGTTGTGTTTTGGAGGTTAAAAACCCACCATTTACTTTACCATAGAGTTTTATCATTTTGGGATGGATGGTGGATGTGAGGCTTCTCCAAACTCAACTTTTGAAAAATTAAAAAAATCAAGAGGGGATTTTATTCATTAGTCCTCATTACTTCTTGAACTTTAATTGAGTTTTAGGAAAATGAGGAGATTCTATTTTTTAAGGGATAATTTTTTATTGAGATTTTATTTATTATCATGAAATGTACTTTATAGATAGAATCATTTTGTGTTTTATTTGTTTTTACATCATTTACTCACCTAACCTTAAGCCTCAATGTAATTTGAACCTAATTGCGAATACCTTATGATTATTTATGATATTATTCTCTATGGGGTGGACAAAGTAGAAGAATCATAAGACTATAGTAAGAATCATGGTTAGAGGTATGACAACAACTACATCTACATTTATACCTTGATGATGAGTGAAAAAAATAAAGTGAGGTAAATTAAAAGTGGCATGAAAATTAATAATGAATTGAAAATTTTAAACTGAATAAAAAAAATCAATGGATAAATCAAAATTAAATAAGTAAAATATATTATGGACTTGTTTATTTTAAAATTTCGAATTTTATGTAATTTTTTAATGGAATTATTGAACATTTAATTCCATATTTTATCAAATAATTTTATTAAAATTCCATTTAAATATTGGATTATTTCTTTTTAATTTATTGAGATTTAATTATGGAGTACAATAATTCATTTAAATATAAGGAGGTTTTATTTTTACCTTTCATGCATATAATTTTAATATTAAATATAACGGTTTTTGTAATTCAATTTTTTAATATTATCAAGATATTTATTATTTTATTTATTTTGTGTTGGGATACATGTGAAATTTAATTAATATAAAATAGGAAAAGGGATATGGAATTCATTCAAAAAATGATTCCTAGTAGTCAACATAAGGCAAGGCTCGAATGTGAAGCTCGTAATTGAAGATTCAAGAAGAAATAATGGCAAATGCTCTGGAAAATGAAAAATTCACATCATAAACCTCTTATTCACAATTTAAAATTCATCTAAAATACATGAAGGGGGAAGAATATATGAACATAGCACCTGGGGTTAGAGGATTAATTTTCACGATGTGACAATTTGTTTCACACTATGACACATGATATCTAGATCCAATGAAACCTGATTTTTTTTTGTTAATTTTGTGAGGGTCCCACATATTATTTCACCATGACCCCTATGAATGACTTGGAACCATTTATTGGATGAATTTATTCAATTTATGATGCTCTAGGGGGTCTATTTTTCATATAAAATAAATTATTGGGAGGATCTCAAAAATATTTATTGGATATTGGATACTGATGTAGGTGTCGCACTTGTGTAAATTCCTTCACCAGATCCACTTCAAAGAATTTATAGGCATTTTAATTTATTTATTTTCTCACCCTCTTGTGGATAACATGAGGGGTTATTTTTTTCATAAAAAAATATGCAATCAAAGGGGAATTGTACTAATCAAATGGGTACTTTATCATCACTAAAAAGGACTGATAAAATATTCCTTTATCAGCTCTTTTAGAATCACTGATAAAATACCTCATTTATCAGCGCTTTTAGAAACAATGATAAAGGAATCCTTTATCAGCACATTAAGTCTAACTGATAAAGGGGAATACTTAATTATTCTATAATATCATATTATAGTTTACTTTAATAGCATACTACAACACCAAATTGTAGAAAAATTAGGTAAAAAATAGAATTTAATTGAAGTTTAATTTACAACAAAAATATAAGAAAAAACACTATATTATAGAGAAAAAGAACGCGACTTTATAAAATAACAAACCTATATTTCTCATGAAAAATAATGCACCTATATAAAAGAAAAACTCATATTCTAGTAATAATATAAAGAAATAAATAAAATTGAATGTGTTAATTTTAAACAAAACATTGACTCATACCAAGAACATTGTGTATCAGATTAAAATTCAATTTATTACCCATTTTTTTAGTATTAAAGAATTATCACTATAAAAATTTACTAAATAATTATAATATAAATTTTTTAAGGAAATTAGTTAAGTAATTGTAGATATAATGATGTGAAAAAAATCTAGGTTTATTTTCTCGATTTTGACGATTTGATGTGTGTTGTAAACTAAAATGACACATATATATTGAAAAGAATAATTTGGAGTAATACCAGTCACAATGTGCATCATATATAGGCGTGGATGATTAACACACATCCCTAATTAAAGATAGACCATTTTTATAAAGTATCAAAAAAAATTAATGTGTTCGCTCAGTTTTCAGTACGTCACTTATGTTTTTTACTAAAATGTTATTTTAAACTGAAAAAATGCACCTTAAGTGATACTGGTCACATTGTGTGTCAATTTGATAGAGACTAATTCCTACACATCAAAAATGACTTATTAATTATTTTCCTAAATTATCCAGACAATATGATTCCTTTTTTCTCATTATTTAGTGAGTGACACTTTTTGAACTAAAATGTCAATTTTAAACTGATAACGAACACTTTCAGTTATACTAGGAATGTCATGTGTCAAACTACGGTTAATCTAATTCCTACACATAAAAAATAAGTATGGATCATTTTTGATAAATTAAAAAAACAATATGAATGCATTTTATTGGTTTTGAGTATATTAGTTGTCTTTTTTACAAAAATTAATGTCAATTTTAAATAAAAAAAGAATCACTTACCGTCATACCAATCACGTTGTATGTTTTATGGAGGTTTTTATGAATCCTACATGTACCAAATGACATATGGGTTGTTTTCCTAAAGTAGAAAAATAATATTAATGTATTTTCTCATTTTTCAGTACCATAATTTTGTTTTTTACTAAAATGTAATTTTAAACTGGAAACACACACTTTAAATCATACTGGTCACATAATGTGTCAGTTTGATGTGAGAATAATTCCTATATTTCAATAATGGCTTACGAATCATTTTCCTAAATTATCAATACAATATGAGTGAATTTTCTTAGCTTTCATTAAAAGACACTTTTTGAACTAAAATGATAATTTGAAACTAATAACAGACACTTTGAGTCATACCGGGCACATAATGTTTCATATTAAGGTGATTCTAATTCATGCATGTCAAAAATGACTTATAGATCATTCTCTTAAAGTATAGAAACAATCCTAATTTGTTTTCTCAGTTTTCATTTTGTTAGTTGTCTTTTTTACTAAAATTGATGTGAATTTTAAATAAAAAGATGCATTATGAGTCATACCAGTCACACCATGAGTCTGATTGTGGTGTGTCTAATTCATACACTTACAAAATTAATTATGTATAATTTTCCAAAAATTATACAAAATCAGAATGTGTTTTCTCAGTCTTGAGTATGTCACTTTTTTTTACAAAAATGTCATTTTAATCTAGAAGCACACATTTTGAGTCATACCAGTCACATCGTGTATCGGTTTGACATGAGAGTAATATTTCCATATAAAAAATGAATTATGAATCATTTTCCTAAATTATAATGACAATCTAAGTATGTTTTCTTATTTTTTATTGAGTAATGGTATTGAAACTAAAATCAATTTTAAACTCATAATGGGCACTTTGAGTCATACCGGGTGCATCATGTGTTAGATTAAGGCTGAAATGGATTTATTCACGTCAAAAATGAATTAAGTATCATTTTTCTAAAGTATCAAAACAATATTAATATATTTTATTAGTTTCTATTATGTTTGTTTTCTTTTTTACTAAAATAAATGCCAAATTTTAAAACAAAATCCACACATGGAGTCATACCAACCACAATATGCATCAGATTAAGGTGTGGATGATTAATAAAAGTCCCAAAAGACATATGGGCCATTTTTAAAATGTATTAAAACAATATAAATTCATTTTATTGGTTTTGAGTGTGCCAATTTTGTTTACTAAAATGTCATTTTAAATGGGAAACACACACTTTGAGTCATATTGGTCACATCATATTTCAATATTATGTGAGACTAATTACTACACATAAAAATGAATTATGAATCCTATTACTAAATTATCAATAAAATCTAATCAAAATTTCATAGTTTTCAGTGAGTGACACTTTTTGAACTAAAAAGTCAATTTTAAATAGATAACATACACTTTTAGTCATATCAAGAACATCATATATAAGATTGAGGTGATGTGAATAATTACATATAAAAATGACTTTTAGATTTTTTTAATAATGTATCAAAATAAAATCAATGTTTTTTAGTTTTTGAGTATGTCAATTGTCTTTTTTACTAAAATTAATGTCAATTTTAAATAAAAAGACACACTTGGATTCATACTAGTCACATTGTGCATTGGATTGGGGTTCATATGATTACTACATTTTTTTAAATGATTTATGGATAATTTTACTTATGTATCAAAACAATATTAAAGTTTTTTATTTGTTTTGAGTATGTCAAATGTGTTTTTTACTAAAATGTCCTTTTAAACTGTAAACATGAACTTTGAGTCATACTGGTGACATCATGTGTAAGTTTGATGTGATACTTATTATTACATGTAACAAATGACTTATGATTCATTTTACCAAATTATAAAGACAATAAAATTATGTTTTATTGGTTTTTATTGAGTGGAATTTTTTGAACTGAAATATCAATTTTACATTGATTATAGACACTTTGAGTCATACCAGACATATTGTGTATTAGATTGAGGTGAAACTAATTCCTACACTTAAAAAATAACTTATGTGTCATTTTTATAGTCTCAAAAAAAACTTACCAATTTTATTGGTTTTGATTATGTTATCTTTCTTTTTTAATAAAATTAATGTCAATTTTAAATAAAAAGATGCACTTGGAGCCATACTGATCACACCATGTGTTGCATTGAGGTGAGAATGATGATTACACATCCCAAATGACTTATGGATTGTTTTCCTAATGTTACAAAACAATAGGAATGTGTTTACTTATTTTTGATTATGTCACCTATGTTTTTTACTTAAATATCATTTTAAACAGGAAAAATGCACTTTGACTCATACCAATCACATCATGTGTCAGTTTTATGTGATAATGATTCCTAAACATCATAAATTACTTATAAAACAATTTTATAAATTATCAAGATAATTTTTTCATTTTTTATCAGTTTTCATTATGCCACTTGTATTTTTTATAAAATTAATGCCAATTTTAAATAAAAAGACACAGTTGGAGTCATATTGGGCACACTGTGCATCAGATTGAGGTAATTATAATCCCTACATGTCACAAATGACTTATGATTTTTTTCCAAAAGTATCAAAATAATATTAATGTGTTTTTACAGTTTTTAGTATGTGATGTCTGTTTTGAACTAAAATGTAATTTATAAACTAAAAATGTATAGTTTGAGTCATACCGGTCACACTATGAATCAGGCGCATTTTATTGAGTATGTGATGCGTGTTTTTATTTCAACCATTTTTACCAATCCAAAAAAGAAAGAAATGCTTCATTTGGATGGAAGAAGAAACCACATGTTGCCTGAAATGTCTCATCCAAAAACAATAGGTTCTCTCCTTTCTGGCTTGCTATGGATGATTGAAGGAAAAATATGACTTCCCAAATGATCAGTGAAAATAATAATAATTAGATAAAAATGATAAGAAAAATAACTTTTAAATAGTAGATAAAATGGTGAAAAATAAACTAAATAAGTATTAAAAATAACTTTTTTTTGATAGTTGTATGAATTCACAACCCATTTTCTTATTATTGTTATCTCAGTTGTATCCTCAAAGTCCAATCTCTCATGAGTATGAGAAGATTTGAAGAAACCTCCCAAAATATAGAAAAAGAATACACCTGTATAAGAAAACAATTCATATGTTAGTAATACTATAAAGAAATAAATTAAACATAAATATGAAATAATACATTAATAAAATTTCATATTTAAACTGAATCCACATAATTTGAGTCATACAAATTACACCATGTATTACTTTTTGTTATGGTTGATTCCACCATGTATTTTTATCCTGTATTGAATTCAACACTCTATTTTATCTAACAATATTATAGTTTGATAACCCAGAATATTGAATGCATTGGAGAATACAAATAATCATCATCATGAGTGAATCATCCTTATCGAGTGCATGATCATATTATAAGAGTGAATCATCCTTGTTTATGAAGTCATTTATTACTATAAAACTTTAAATATTAGTTTGAACCTATTATTTTTCATTTATTAAACTAAAATAAATATGTACATATGAGTTTTTATGGAACATAATAAAATTTATATTTCCCTTTCACTCTCCTAGAGAGTAAAAACTCCATGATAAACCATTTACAATATTTTATGGAACAATATTCAATGTGACCCATTATATATTTCCAAATGTCACTAAACTCTATTTTAAAGTTTTTACCACTTTTTGAAAGTATTAAAAATCAATATATCCTTTTATAGCATCCAAATGACTCTAAAATTTAGCGCATCCAATAAGTATTCCTAGATTGTGAAATAGATTAGTATATCTATTTCTATATTCTGGGTGATGATAAACACTAACATAACATCATCATTTTTTATCATAAAAAATGGAATATACCTATTCTCATGATAATATTTTTATTAATGAGCTTGTGATCATAGAAAATTTTACCTAATGAATGTGCACATGCATAATGAACATTAATTGTATGGATTTTAAAATCATTTTTGATATCATGTCATGTATCTAATTGATTATTGAATAGACCAAATAATCCCACCACCCACAAAATTGAAACCACTATATTGTTCTTTTCTGAAAATTCATGATTTGGTTGATGAAATTTTGTATTTATTAATTTTTTAGAGGTTTTGGATCAAACTACTAGATTAATTTTAAAATAGGTCTTAATTTATATTTATGTTATTCATGGTTTCATTTGAATTGGGTTTTTAATTTTTAGGTATTTCTTGATAATGTGGTTTATTTTCATTTGGTTCCATGTTTCCTTTGACACCAGCCCTCCTCAACTACCATAATCTCTTTATACTGGTTTTCCTCCAATAGTTCTCTCATACACCTACTAGCTCTAGTGGTTTAATACACACATATTTATTAAAACATTTAATTTATATTATCTACATTTTTATGATTGTATTGGTGTTTAATGACTCTTAGTTGACTATTGGATCCACTAGTAAGTATAGATAAGCTAATAAAAAACTATATATGTTTTTTGTTGTTATTTAGTTTTTTCTTGGGGAGAGTGTTCTTTCACACTTCAGTAATATTTGACTATACTTGGAATATTCTAATGTTAATTTTATCCTATGATTATTAGTTTGAAAAAATAAGTGGTGTTTGTTTTGTGTCTAAAAAAAATTCCTCCGCTTGAATTCCCGTACAAAATCACTTAAAAAAGTGGTGAAAAAAATCAATATGAAAATGGAAACACTTTAAAAAGGATATTATCTTAAGTGGTAATTTTTGTGTTTAATTTTCAATAATTTTTCTAAAACACAAGCTTGGTGTGATCCCCATTCTACTCCATTGTCCAATATTGTTTTTGTTTTCAAGACAGTTCTTCATTTTCTCCTCTACCTCAGTCACTACCTTTGACTCCTCCTATTCCTCAGTCTCTGACATTGAATCCACCTCTTCCTCCACCCCTTACTATTTATCTAATTCCACCTCAAAATATTCCTCTTCTTCTTCCATTTACCAATAGCTTGATTGCTTATTGGCCAGTACTTCTAAAAAAATTGATTTAATCTATTATACTTCCCCTTAATAAACAAATCAAAAATAATATATTATAATTTTTACACTAATATATCACACCCCAAATATATTTATAGGGTCATAAACCAGTCTAGATCACAAAAATAATAGTTAATTACCTAAATGTTTTGTCAATAAACATTTTGAACCATGTAAGCTTCCCACTCATCTCTAAAAATATTACAACATCTTTTTATTAAGACATTTATTGTAAATCTTGGTTGTACTAAAAAAAATATATAGAAAAAAATTATTAAGAAATATTTTTAATAAAATTGTAATTACCCTTGGAAATTAATTTTTTATGGATTCTGGTCTTTTCATAGTTTATGATCTCTAACATAAATTTTCAAATATAATATCCACAATCAATGCCATTATCTTGTTTAAAAAATATAGAATCATTGACCAAAATAATTAAATTATTTTGAAATATATTTTGATAGTTAAATATTTATATATATACTTTAATCCATTTCCATTTCAAGTAATCCATAGGATATTTTATGTTCACTCACTAACTTCATTCCATGATTTAGCCTATATTTAGTAACCACTCTATTATAACTAAATTCTTGTTAAAATATAAATTGGAACATAAAATTCAGCATTTATCTATAAAATGTTGATTTCAGTGTATTAAAAATTCAAAATACATATCATGTGTGGTGGGTTTGTTGGATATACATGATTGGATCCAAAAAAATATTTGATGTATCCAAATTAACTAAGACCAGTTTCCAATGATGCCTAAAAAACAAAAAAAAATAAGTAATTCAATAATAATAATAATATATTTTATGTGATTAGATTGTAGAGTTTTAACTATAAATTATAGGCATCAAAAATAGTTTTTGTCTATTATTCTTTTCTCGAACACATCATATATCTCAAATTTGTTCTTGTCAATTTTTTCCTTTTTCAAAGTAATATTTTCCATAGAAATGATATAGGGATTAATGAATCCAAGTATTTCTTCTCACAGTTTTCCCTTTATATTGTAGTAATGTAAATTCCTATAGAAAATATTAATAATTATTAAATTTAATGAACATTTATCTCACTATTCGGATAGGAATATTATGAAAATGTACCTTATGTATGTATTCACAATTGAGGCTCCCAGCCATTCATGCTTTAGAATCTCTTTTATAATATCGAGACCAAATTTGTTGATCATGAATGTTCCATATATTTCTTCTTCATATGGAGGGTAAGAAATATTTTTATCTTTAAATGTGGTATCTTCATGAAGTTTTAATGATAATAAAAGTTTCGCTGGAACTGACGGGGAAAATCTACTATCGGAAGGTCCATTTGATTTATTGGTTAATTCACTAGATTTTCTTCATCCAACATTTTGTTTCCCCATCAATTTATCCATTTTTAATATCATACCTCACTTTAGACCTTTTTCATCAACTATTACATTCTTTTATATGAAAAAATCTATTAAAGATATACCTCATGTATCTTTATAATATTATATGGATATGTTAAGAACGTTACAATAAAATCATCTATTGTAATATCAAGATCATCTAGTGGAATAGGAAACTCATAATTCATATCTTGAGCTACCTAAATCCCCACTTTCATGTGATATTTTTGTAGTTATTTATTGTGTATCTTTTCTTTCAGGATATTATACACTATACACCTTACAATAAGGAATTTCATGGGTGTTGATAGATAGAAATCACATACAATTGAAACCTGAAATTTTTAGTAATATAAAGTTATCCGAATTTTTTTGATTAACATTTATGAGAAATATTAATGAAAAATTTATTACCTTGGTTAAGGTATACAGTTGAGGGGAATGACTAGCCTCAAAGCTAGTAGGTTCATTTGATTCTTCATGTATTGATATTTGTTCCATAACTGGTTCACTTTAATCCTTTCACATATTTTGGTCTTCAAAACCATGAATTAAAGTAATATCTTGAAATTAATATTTTTACTAAATTTCTTTCATCGTATTATATGTATATTCATGTGGTTTTATATTCTTGAAATATTTTCATGGAGAAACTCCAAAATCTACTCCTCTTGCATAACTATATTGTTTTTTCCACTTCAAAGCTACTAAAAGTAGTTTTTCTATTAGTATGGTAACTCTTGATTATTGTGTCTAAACCATATAAAAAATATAAACATAAATAGATATTTTTACATAATATTTTTATAAAGCATAATAATTACTATTAGTTTATACTTACACATGATTCCCATACTACTTTTCTGTATTCATCAACTAGATTACCCACATTATTTAAACGATCCTCCTTCCATAACACATGATATGGGATAGAATTGGATTCATATTTTGATTCTTGAATATAAATATAAACAATGGAACATATGTTGTTTCATATCACATAAAACTTTTATTTTTTATTTATAACACATATCAATTTATTCACTAGTTAAATGTACCCCACCCTTGCTAAGTGGTAGGGGTACATTGCTTTTGAAGCACGTTCTTTATTTAAATCACATTTTTTCATTAATTAACAATTTTAAATCAAATTGGATAAAATAAATAATGTTAAATAATATATTATCGACCAAATTTCACCTGAAATTATTTCTCATGATGATGAATAATGAAATAATTCTATATTTCCTACTTTATAATGTGTTCATAACTAACTGGTGGGCAGGGCTTTACTTTCCCCTCAATATCCCTAAAATGTAACATGGTAAGAGGAGTCTAAAATCCCCATTGTTATTTTATAGTGGCCATTAAGAAAAAATTATTATAGAAACCTTCAAAAATAAATGATCTCTATAAGGAATAATGAAAATTAAATAAACATTTTGTTATATAATTTTTCGTTAAAATAGATAATGTGTATGATAACATTACCTTTACATATTACCAAAGGGTTTCCTTTGTTATAGGTGGGACGTGGCACCAGGAATCAATATCAATTAGCACATTCATCCTCATTGAGACCCCAACATATCTAATTAACATTGACTTGTTGAGGTCAATAGGTTGGTCGCGCTGATTCCAACAAACCTCAAATTTTATACCATTAATTCTTTCCTTGATAATATTATTCAAAATTTTGATTTTTTGTCGTTATTGTTTTTTTCATCAACATGTTTTTGATCCCCTAATTTTTTTTTATTTTTAGCATCAACAATATGTTCTTCCTCATAATTCGTAACATCATTATGTGCAGAAGACATTGGCAGCATGATTAGTCAAATATTTCATTTAGATTATGCTAATATAGTAGGGAACAAATAATATTATGGGGTAAAACATAGTGTATTAAAAATACTTTAACCTTCTCACTGAACTCTTTTTATTTTTTTAATGGTTTTAAGGATTTGGATCCTCTATCGATAATCTAAATCCCTTGTTTATGTTCCCCTATATTATACAATACATTGTCTGCATTAGGAATGACATGAAATGATTGTGATCTCCCAATAAAAGGATCATCCTTAATTGAATTTTCTTGTATTCATCTATTCCGCTCTTAGGGAATTTTATGAGTGATTCATAGTCCTTAGGAAACAATATTCAATAATTTGGAAAAACATATATTTTTTAGAGATCATGATCATCAAAAATCACATTCATTTAGTATCATATGATCGGAATA
Organism: Viscum album; assembly: GCA_963277665.1. NCBI lineage: Eukaryota > Viridiplantae > Streptophyta > Magnoliopsida > Santalales > Viscaceae > Viscum > Viscum album. The sequence continues at coordinate 21,557,473 of OY728125.1, forward strand.
GAAGTTCATTTTCTTCTCATGTCTTATAATTTTGGAAACCAAGTAGTTATGTAAAGCTGGTGTAGCCCCATCCACTACTAGCTTTAAAATTATATAATTTCAATACAGCTGACAATGTTGTGTATTTGGTACACCAGTATACAATGGTATGTTACCATAATTATTTAACTTCTCAAAAAACTTTGGATAATCAATAAGGTCATATTTAATTTCCATTTTCATTTCTTCCATGTGATCTCCATCATTATTTTCAAAGGTATTCATATAAAATGATCCATAAGCCACAATACCATCCCAAAAATTGTACACATTTAGTTTTCCTTTTGTTTAGTCCATCATTCATACCTCTGATCTATTCCATGACAAATAAAATATTCTTCCAACACTTTAGAACTAATATTTCTTGAATAAAAACAATATAAACAAGGATAAAGTATTTGAGAAGGGTCATATGCCTTCTCTATTGAAAACTTGATGACTCTTTAAATCCATATTCATACTCTTTTGTCTAATGATAATCATTCATCCATTTTTTATCTATATTCATCCTATTAGGTAAATAAAATATTCATTTTGTACAATAAATAAATAAATATACATAAGATATTCATTATAAAAGGTGAAAGTTATAAATAATTCTAATAAGGGGAACCCAACATTTGATTTTTTCAAATAATTTTAGTATTCTTTGAAGGAAATGAGAAAATGAATTTAAGAAAAAAAATTACTCCACTGTGGTAGGTTTTATCCTCTAAATTCATCCAAAGGTGAAAGGTATAGATAAAATTTATCCTCATTAGCTTCATCTCTAAATAGTTATTATTTCATTTTTTTCTGGAGACTCATTTCCCATCTCTTCTATAAAATCACCTATGTGTCTTAAACTACTCTGAGTAGTAGCCTTCCCATATTGGGTACTAGTGATCATTTAGAATGACTAATTCTTAGAGTAGATCAAGAAACATAGATGTGATTGGGGATAATTATCAATAATCAAAATAGAATAATAACTATTCGGGATATGAAGCTGATGAGGATGACATTTTTCTTCTTAAAACTTTTTAAATTACCATATCTTAATTAAAATTTTCAAATATCATATGAAAATTCTAAAGGGTATCTGACACTAAAATGAGAAAATCAAATCATCCCCATATATTTACACCAACACTAATATATGTTACTAGCCCCTTTCCCTCACATGTATCTCAAATATAAGATCCTTATTCCCATTGAGGTTCATGTGTAGGGTGTGAGTATGAAAATAAACAAGTAAATACTAATAGGGCCCCTTAAATATACAAAAATTATTATATTTTAGTATATGTTTAAAGTATTAATACTTAAAATACACATGTAAGTCAAGTCATTGTGTACTAACCATGCCCCTATGATAATCAAATATATCTACATTATTCCATACTAGTGAATTATACTAATCATACCATAAGTTTATACCATGGTTGTTCCCGGAAATTCAAATCATTTCACTAACAAGAATTTAATATTTTAATCATAGGAGGAGAAAAAATTATTTATCTCCCTCTAGAAATAACCACACCTTAGGTACCATGTTATTTGACCTCAGACCCCTCGTATTCAATACTATCTCTCAGGAATAACTATCACATGTACTTATTTCATCCAAATAATAAAATAGGTATAACATATCCATTTTTATTTGGAAGTGTATTAAAAATATGGGTATGTATTAACATAGTTGGTTCCATTATGAAACAACCACACAATGGGTGCCACAATACATTAGTTAATCCTAAATTCTGAAAATCAATAAACAATGAAAAACAATAATAGAAATTTCACATCACCCTCACCCTAGCCCTTGATGAATCACTAACATGACTATAGTAACTCAAATTCAAACATACCATACATGGAAATCACATAATACCCATCATATTCAAATTTATGATACTCAAATATCATCTATCTTTGGAATTTATCATCTTTCTCAATGATCACCCATTAGAGAATCTCATAGTTTTTAGTCCATAATTCATCACTCACACACCTCAAAAATTAATAAAAGGTAATCTATATGATAAACTTATCCATCATACTCTTTACGGTCTATCCTATTAGGATTCAGGAGAATATACTAAATTTTATACCACATATCTTATCAATACTAAGGTAAGCATATAATCCATCTTAGCACATCACTACCCTAATAAAAAAATTCATAGGGAAATTTATACATTGTTATACCCTTATGGGATACATACATTATCCAAGATTATCCTCACCGTTCCTCTAATAATCTATCCTATATACTACTAAACATTATCTTCTATAGTGATATCATATGTCCTAATTCAATGTCTCACATTGTTCATGAACAATTTCCCATACGGAAACCAATTACAACCATCAATCACAAAATCCACTCTCAAATCTCCCTCTCACAAAATAATATAATAATATCCTTGGTTCACCCCCATTAATTTTATATTTTAATACCCATTAGGATTTTCCCAACTGACCAACTTGAGGATCATAAGGTGAAGAAAGAACCAAGTGAGACTATAATCATCTCATACAGTATGGAATGACTATTTTATTCCAAATCATTATTACCTATTATACATAATTATTATAATCCCATATCAAAACTCACTATGGTACCATTTCCCTGATTAGTTATTCCTACATATCACATTTCAAACAAAACCACATATAAAAAATTCCTTCAAAATTTTGGTACCACCCAACTCTTTTATGAAGTTAACCATATGGGAATCACTTTTCTTATTCGATGCAAGCAAGAGACAAAGATCCTCAATCACATGAGTTCATATGTCATAAATAAAATAGTAAAATAAATAATTTTAAAATAATTATAGTTAATTTCCATAATTAATTTACCTTGTAAGAACTTAAGAAAAACCCACTAGGGAGTGCCACCATTTTGGAACCACAACCAATATCCTGGGAATGAACCAAGGCATGCTCTCAATAATATTATGAGAAAAAATATCATTACTAACAACCTAAATTATTTTCAATTTAGTGAAAAATAAAAAATATCCCATGAAGAAATCACTAGGACATTTACCTCCATTGAAATAGTATCCAACAACTTGTGTTCGTCATCTATATACCTCCTTTAGACTTTACATGAAAAATACCAGTCATTTCAGTTTGGTTCCACCATAATTTAATGAAACCATAATCTAATACTAAACCATACTCACTAAAAATAGACATAAATAGAGGAAATTAAGAAGATTAAGGATAATTGGTTAACTAAAATTATGGTGATGGATGAACACTAAATTATCCATGGTCACGAGGGGAGAAAGAGATGAGGTAGAGGAGGGAAGATGGCCTCTATGTTGTTCCAATTAGATTTAATTTTACTTGTTTTTAATAAGGTAAGATACCTCAATGATTGAATATGGTGTAAATATGTGTTGAGAGGAAATGATAATTTGATAAAGTATCTTCAATGTTATATGGAAATAATTTTTTAGGCTACATCTTGGAGTTATTGGAATGAATTAATTCAAGAAACCATGCCTCCTTGAGTTCCTAAACCCCAACCTCAAACTACTAGTTTGAATGAAGGAATTCACCAATTCCCCAAATGGTACAATTTAATGAACATGGAGACTCATTCTTAGTATTATCTCTAATTTTAATAATAGGTCTCTCACTAGGGGAAGGGTTTTCTTGTATCTTCTATATCATTTGATGAAAGATGGAATCCATTATACATCCTTCCAGTGATGGGGATTTCATCCAGTTTGTAAATATCATAGGAGCTGATTCTTAACCCTCTATATGATAAAATTAACAAGTTCATGCCTAAACACCAACATCTAAACATATCTAAGAAAATCATAGATGTTCAATAACTCATAAACTAGAAGATCCATAATTACTTATAAAGTTAAAGTACCCACAACCATTCAGTAAAATCAACACAACTTTTATGCACACAAAAATCCTAGGCTCACTAATCAAAAAAACCACCACATAAGTCAAAAAAACCTTATATGAATTGCAAACAAGAAATAAATGAGTGTGGAGGAGGAGAAAATAATATAACTTTGATTCAATAAAATACTGCTTTAAGAAACTACTATGTGATGCATGTGGCATGAAAGGGAATTTTCCCAAATCTTGTAATAGGAGGGACAAATGGAAAGCTATGATTTAAAAGTCCAGTGTGGCTTTAGATGGGAATCCTACTACCATGGGAACAATTCAAGCCAAGAATCTAGATTTCGATAAGGTGAATGAATCCATGGAAAATGTTAATTTTATTTCATTCAATGGAAAACATAAAGTTCCTTCAAAGGACTAGGAAGATATTGGTAAAGAGGAAATCCTTGTGGATGATAATAATGAACAATATAATTCTCCTCAAAAACATGGAATAAATTATGGTAGGTATGATGAAACTGTGGTGATTGCACACACATTTAGAGATATTCTTTCACTAGGTTTAAAGGATGTTGAACCCTTCGCTCAGATCACTCCATCCGACCAGGGTATGGATAAATTAAAAATGAGCATGGTTGTGGCTTTGGTAGATCACTACATTGATTATGAGGCTCAAACCTCTTTCAAGAATGATAAAATTTGTGATTCTCCCATCATGATGAATTCTAAAACATCCCCAATGCTATCATAGATTCAAATTAAGGAGTCCAGTGGCAAAAAAAACTTCATATGTTCAAGTTTTTTTGGAAGATCTCCCAAATGAATGTGAGTCTTAAACCCCTTTTAACAAAGATAATGGCGATAAAACTCTTGCTACATTGATTGCTTAGGCCCAGGACCCAATGATACTAAAGAATCCAACAAAGGAGGTTTGTGGAAATATAACACACTCTTATCATGGTGTTTCTTATGGGGATCTTATTATATCTTCCCAAGTTATTTGAAATTCTTCTTCCTCCGACCAAGGTGTTATAGTTGTGGCCTTGGGTAGTGAAACAACTTTCCAGGATGTTCCTCAGTGCACCCCAGATGAGATAGATGCTATAGTCCTTTACATTGTGCTCTCTGTCATTAAAGAAGCTAGTTACACTCAGTTTAACTCCACAGTGTCCAGAATTATTAACTCTAGTTCCTCGATGTAGAAAATTGACCATGTTTATTCTATTTTAATGGGTAAAGCGCAGGTAACATTGCATAACTCTTGGAATTATTGAATATTTGAATGAGGAGAAAGTTGATACTATCCAAGTAGATAGAGTACAAATAGTTTCAAATAAATACAGTGTGAACACTACTCTTGATGATTCATCTAAGAGCCTAGTGGATCAACCTGATATTGGTAAAATAAACGTAGAATAAACTGATGATGAAGGCCCTTAGCAACAAGTGAAAACTTAGAGGAGAGGACGACATCCTAAATGTAGTGTCCATGGACATGGATGCTTCAACTGGAATTCAAATCATGATAAAAAACATGTACTTGGAGATATGATTAGAAAAAAATTAGGACATGATTGAATTTGATGAGGGAATTTTTTTCAAGTCTAACCCCATCCCTTGTCTAGCTCTATCTTTTTTTATTTCAATAAAAGGGATCTGACACAACCATTTAAAAAATAATCATTATATAAATAAATTTATTTAAATTTTATAATTATCTAAATATATAAAATTATTTATTTATAACTATATAAATACTTTTTTAAAAAATATTTATTTATTTATAATTTTAAATTTGTAAATTTATAAATATAGTAAATATAAATTTATAAATATATTTGTTTATAAATATTTATTTTTAAATATATTTCTAATATTACTAATGAATATATAATCTTAAATGCATGCACGCATGTTAAAAATTAAGGAAATTAAATAATTAGAAATGAGTACACATTAAATTTTTTTTTTAAATGGATAAATTTTTTCAATTAAAAATAAATTATTAAAAAAATATGGATAAATATTGAAATAAAGATGAATACATATTGAAAATATTAAAACACGGTAAATAAATGTATAGAAATAACTAATACAAAATGACTAAATTCTCAAAAAACTAAAAACTAAAAACAAAAACATATTAAAAATGAATTAATACCTAACTATAATAATATTATAAATAAATAAATAACCTTTGTTTATTAAAAACATAATATATTAAATGTATCATGTTATAATGAAATTCTCAAATGAATACTAAAATTTTAATAAATTACATAAATATTAGGTGTATGTGTTTCTATATATATATATATATATATATATATATATATATATATATATAAGATTTCATTAATTACGTAAATATTTGTGTGTGTGTGTCCTATAAAAAATTCATTAATACTTATATAAATCTGAAATCATGTAATAGAATTTTGATATATGTTAAATTGAAAAATCAACGAAATTCAATTATGTCCATTATGTAATGCAATTAGTCGGTATTCTTATTTAATATTAATTTGTAATTATAAACCATTATTCACAAAATATATGGCTTATTTAATATATAATAATAAATATTTTGTATTATATAAATCATATTTTTTGAAATATTACACATTCATATATATATATATATATATGAATAGATTTATATATTAAATGTATTAAAGAATAATAATGTATAAAAATCATTAAAAATGAACAAGACATTAATATGTTTTTAATTATTACATTTCATTCATTTTCTATATTTATATTTAATATATATATATATTAAAATTATTTATTTTTAATAATAATTGTTTCATTAATAAATTTGTTAATAATTTTATAATTATTCATTATTAATTTTTTTGTTTAATTATTACAATTTATTAATTTTTTGTTTTTTTTTGTTTAATTATAAAAATTTATTCATTTTATATAAATATATACTATTTATTAATATTTATAATCGACATATATGTATATTCAATTTATTTATTTTTATGAATAGTTATTTAATTAAAAAATAATATTTTTCTTAATTTAATATTTTTTATTTTTTATTTTTTCTAATTATTTCATTTTATTCATTTTACATATTTATATATTTAATATATACTATTATTATTATTTATACTTTATATATATGTATATTAAATTTATTGATTTTTATCAATAATTATTTAATTAAAAAAATCGTTAATTTTTTTTAGTTTACCCATTTTTAATTTTTATTTTTATAACTATTTTATTCTATTCAGGACCTTTATCAGTGCTAAAAACATTAATAAAGAGTACAATTTATCATCGCTACGAAAAAGCACTGATAAAGGGTACCCTTTATTAGTACTAAAAACACTGATAAAGGGTACCTTATATCAGCCCGTTTTTTAGCACTGATAAAGGTCAGCACTGTTAAAGGTATTTTTTGTAATAGTGTTACTACTTGAACTAAGAAATTACATGTTTAGTATGTTAAGTTTCATTGTTTTCTTGTCCCTCATTTTCTAAAATGTGCACCTATTATTTTAGATTTATTTTCCACAGAGCATACATAGGTTTAATTCTTTTTTATTACATTAATTGTTTTTAGGAACCTATCTTTATGGGATTGACCTTGGGACTTATAATTCATATAATACTTAATTATAGATTTAGTTATTGTGATTTCATGTTCCTTAAATTATTAAAATTGATATCCCCTGATAGAATTAATGATGCCTCTGGGCGGTATCACATGTACCACTGGTAATTCTCATGAAGTACATAGTATATATAATAACCATACACATTGTGTAGTTCCTGAATCATATAGTAAATAATTAATTTAAGAATTTAATTCCAAAAACTCTATCAAACAATGTGTACAATATCTAAATTTTGTGTGGTTTAGTTTTAATGCTAAAATTAATTTACATTCCATGTAATTAATTAACATGTCCTACAACCTAGCTTAATGTGTACTCCATGTGAAAAGAGTACAAGTTACATTGTGTATACATCCCACTACATATCATGTTCTTCATTCCCTATTTTTTCAAATCACACACCTAGGGAATCAACATGTATTTCACATGAATAGTTATGTGTTACATGATGTACCAGCTACATGTATGTTGGTGCTTCCTTTTAAAAAAACAAGGCTGAAAATATTGAAGGACGACTACCAAAAATACATGAAGGAAAAAAGTTATAGGGGTGATAGTAAAATCCCTTTAAAACATTTGAAGTGTACCAAAGTGAAACTATCATGTAGCTCTAAGGAGGCCAAAAACTTCAAGTAAGTCATAGATGCATAGATAATGTGCATGGCCAACTAACTGATACAAGTTCAACCTATGTGGATCCCTTGCATGAGATTTCCCCTTTTTCCCAGGGTCCTAAAATTTCCTATAAATAGGACTATTGGGCTCTACCTTGGGACCCTTTTAGAAGACTGAGAGACATCCTAAATCTCTATTAACCCAAATCTCTCTCCCAATTTCTCAAAACTCTCAAGTTGATTATTTATTTTTAATATTAAAAGGAAAGAGTGAAAGGAAGGGTATTTGAGTTCCCAATCTTCTAAAATACCAATAACCTGAGTGAGGAACCACTTCCTACTCAGTCTTATATCACTAGGGTGAAGGATCCTTACCAAACATTAAACTTTCATTATACTCGTACATACAAAACTAAGGGTACCATTTATCCTTAAAGAAAAACCAATCCCAAGATTTCAAGCCTCCATCATACTCTTCCTAAGTCCCACTGGGGAGAAACCTTCATCAATTCACTCAATTACTGTTTGTTTTAATCCTTAATAACTCCTACCAAGAACCTGGATCCAACATGAGATAAATCCTTTCAGCTTACCTAATCACTACTTGGTTTAAGTTTACTATAAACCCTATGTCATGAACTTTCATTCTTTCATTATAGAGTGATAGTTTACCTTAGTATCCTATTTGAGAATATCATTATTAAAATCCCCTCCATGACCACTGAACTTAAATAGTTAGGGTATGGTGCACATTAGTCTCCCCCCTTGGTCATGGATTCCCTTGATAAAGGATCTCCCACACATAACCTCCCTAGTTGGTGGGGTCCTCAGGGTGTTCACAATTGTAGATCCCCTTGGTATCAAGGATCCCAACATTTTATTTAGTTGTGGGAAGCTTCTTGGGTCAAGTATTGGTTTTCATCTCTTGTATGTTTCTTGAAATATGAAGTAAATCTAGTTGTATCTATACATTTTATTTTCCAATTATTGGATTTGTAAAATTTCAATCTATGATTTAGAAATAGGAAAGAGGGAAACCCATACATAGGAATCCCTCTAGAGTAAGACTCATTCTTCCTTTCTACTTGTCTTGTCATAGCCCCACCCTCTTCCATCAGTAGACGGGGGAGTGCATTCATATATGGGAATCCTTCATGGATTAATCCCCTAGTATTTCTTGTAGGATACCATGATTCTCCTACGTTCCATATCCTCTCCCTCATTCATCAGTGTACAAGGAAGTTCAATCATTCAATTCCAATTCAGTTGCAAGTCTCATTCGAAAGTCCTATATGAATGTGATTATGTGATATGATAGATCTCCTATTGTCTCTTACTTCTCAAACCAATCATGAATCATGTGATCTTATAAATTATTGATGATCATGTCACTAATATAATTGGGATATCGAGATTGGGTCACCTTTTTAGGTGTAAACCCCAATCCATTAAAACTATGTGGGCATTGATTCTCATCTCGACCAGATATGTATGTTTCCTCTTTCAGGTTCAAACCCAGTACCAATCCATTACAATATTTATTGGTCTATATTATTAGTAAGATCATACCCCCACCTTGAAGGATATATTCCTTTTGGGTCCTCTTCAACTCATCCTCATCGGGACTATATTTCCAATAAGATCTATCTTTATATGGACATATTCCTTGTATGGTCCAATCAGTTTTGTCTAGTCTAATTCTATGTGAGATCAACTGTAAAGGGATTCTCATAAATAATCTATACACTAACCTTTTCTAGGAACATTGATCATATAATTCCTTACTATATGACATTAAACTACACAGTTTGGTCCTTTTCACATGACCATAAAAAGTATGAAATGCCCCATTAAGTGTTACATCAAACCTTTAACATACAAAGTATTCAACCTTATAAGATCCATCTTAGGTCACCCAGGACCGAGCACCCATTATAGTCATCCAAAGGTGAAAAATAGTTGAAAACTAGAAGCGAGCCAACATACTCGCTTTTATCAAAGAATCCCACCAACATATTATGGTGATAACCTGGGAGGATGTTCATATCCCTTATCATGATTATCAAGCCATCAAAAAAAAATTGTAATCACCTAAAGAAGTTTTTCAACTTATCCTGGAAAAAATAAGGGAAAGACTCATGTTTCTACCCCCTCCCATGAAGCTTGTCAATATATTATGGCAGGAATTAGAAGACAGGAGTAGTCATATATCCCTGCATAAATAAAGGAATTGTCATATATTCTTGTTATAGCTACAAAAGACATACAACGCATCCCTATGGAAATAAGGGGGAATGATTATATCCTTTCCCACATTCTAAAAAGAAATCAATATATCTTGATAGAAGCAATAATATTTAGGAATTGGGAACAAAACCCAACCCCACCATCAGATTATCTCATCAGTAAGATGTAATGGTTTCCCAGGATCATGCTCATATTTTCACTCTCATATAGAAGGGTCACCAGCACACTCCTCTGATAAATGGACAATAGGATTGGAAATACATTCCCATTCCAATTAGATATTATCAGTCCACTTTAATGGAAACTTCAAGGATGGCACATATCTCTTCCAATACGTTGAAATATTTTTGGAATATCCCAACAACAACACAAAGTCACACAAGCGAGCTCTATTTTATGAAATTTTATGTCTGTAACATGTTACTTTGACCACTTGATGGAGAATATATAGTAATAAATCTCACCAAGGATGATATTAAGTATATAAGTAGGCACATGACCTTGATCTACTTAATACTTGTGTTATTGAGTCCCTCAAACATCTATCAATGGTAGACCAAGATATTTTTTGTTCATTTCCATATCAACAAAATAGCCATTTCAGTTGTGAGGTTCATCCCTTCAACATTTCCACTGGAATCTCTAAAGTTCCTACCCATAATTTTTACCATGAAGTCCTCCTTTGTGGCCATACTGATATCGATCATGAGAAAATTTATCATGATAAGTACCATAAAATCCCTCCTTAGGGATAGAAGATCAAATGATAATAAGGACCTCCCCATGAAATTTTCCACCCTGAAGTCCCTCCCCAATTAATATGTTGTAGGACACCTCTTGGTAGTTGGACATTAATCCATTATGATAGTTATCCCAATTAGGGTGTCCACTGCAAAATCCCTCCCTGTAATGATATCTTATTTCAATAAGAAGTTACAACTCTCCCCAAATCAATTATGAGAAAGCTCTTATATTGTGAGAAACTTGAGAAGATTTTCTTGAGCATGTTTGATGAATTTTCATTAATAGGATACATTCTTTCTCATTTATAAAATAGACCATGTTAATGGGAATTCTTTGAATCATCATTGGACTACTTATCTTCTAGCACAATTGAGGATATTCCTTTTGATCCTAATTTCAACAGTAAGGAAACTGGGAAATTTCCATTTTTACCAATCCAAGTAGAGGAATCTCTTATAGAATATAATGATAACACATTTATCATTAGGAAGAAATTGGTCAAATATAGAATACTAGTCATGTTTTGGACCCTATTCACTCTTTAATATATAATTATAGAGTCTTTGATAGAGGAATCATTCAACACATTCATCCAAAACTATAGACAACAATTCTCCATTTAAAATCAAAATTATTTCCTTACAAATTATATGTGAACCACATTAAGGAAATAGAATAATTTTTCAATAAAATTTATTTAGCTGCTATATCATCCCTGTAGTGCCCAAAATTTTGAAAACAACATGAAAAATGTTAACATGTATGTATTAATGATTTTATTAATAAAATTTAGTTGATTTTTGATGCCCCATATAGAATCCATATCTAAGGATGGGGTGAACATGGGGTGTTTCACTACACTTCACTCCCTAAAAAAATCCCATTATAAGTGAAATAATGAATTTCATCGATTTGGGATAACTCTCAGAAGAAGACTATACCCACAACATATGGAACACTTAATAGGAATCGATCATGACCAAATCTTAGAAGCATCAGGCTTGATATAAGTGATCCATCAAAATAAACATGCATCAAGAATCTAAAATTATCTATAAAGCTCCTAACTTAAGTAAATAAAATCATCAAGTAGCAGTAATGCCTATGGAAGCAAGAATCTCACATTAAAATTATACATTACACCTATATCATCCTTGAAAAAATATTTTTCAGATCAAGAGGGAAGACAAGAAAACTACAGCCGCAAAAATATATGATCAACCTAAGCCCATAGGATTGATGTCATTTTTACCACATAAACCTCCTTCAAGTTCACCAAATCTGATATGAAATGTTAAAATAATGGAGTTGGAGTATCTCAAATCCACAAGGATGGGGTAATTTTTACCTCATCCTCATCCACCATGGAATTCAGTATTTTCTCATTTAGAAGTTGCATTATGAAATAAGTATTCATAGTTTTACTCATCTAGTGACCCATTTACCTCATGGGAATGCATATAATGAGGTTTTGTGAATAATATTTCATATTATCCTTCGCAAAATGGATCTGGTAAAATTATAAATATTAAGGATGAGGTCCCATAGATATTTCAAACCAAAGTATCCTTCTAAGGGTGCTACCCCTCCTGATGATCGTGACATTTTCAATGGAGACCTTGAGGGAAAATTACCCTCTTATCATTCTAATGAGGATTTCACACCCAAAATGTAATATTTGTCGTTAAACATCATCAAAAATATCCCTATAGATTATATAGAACATGAAACCAGTGTAGAAGAACAATAGGAGTATGTTTCTATTCAAAATTCTTTCCATGCCAAATTTAGTGAAGAGGGTTTATGTATGATAAATCAAAGGCTCGCTAAAATTTTTGGGACTCCCTCAAATGTTCATCTACCAAAAATTTGGTAAGCTTCAACCAAAGAAAAAGGTAAAGGTGTATCTATATATAACATATTACCGGAAGAATTTGAACCCCTTACACTTGAGGAAAGGTTTGCTCAGTATGAGGCATAGATGAAGGACATTAAGAGACACAATGTATAATTAGTTAGATGAAATATCACCATTGGGTGTGTTTTCAAGTATAGCCACACATTACTCCCTAAATAGATATCTCTAAATAGGAAGAACTCATCATTCCAACAAAATTCATTATAGGACATCCACTCAATCTAGGATCATTAAAACCATTTTATTTGGATCTAATGATGGAGGGATGTTAGGAGTCCCCTCCAGCAGAGAGATATCCAGAGATATGTCATATGAATAACCATAGGTCATACCATGTTGTTTATTAATTGTAAATATAGGAAGTCTCGCTATATTAGGATCCATCCATTATTTCCCTTATTTAAATACTTGCTCAACAGGTCTTCCCATTCGACTCATTGAAACTATTGAGTCATTGATAGATGGATTAGAGGCTATGAAAGGATGGAGTTCACCTATACAGTCATTAAAAAAATCCTTACCCTAAAAGGGTAGATCCAACTCTCCCCCCATACAAATTTCTAAATCCTACATTTCTAATGTTCAATGGCTCAGGGGTTCCATAATTGCACCTAATGCATTTCATATCTTATCATGGTACCATGATGGGAACCCTTGAGTAGCAATAAGTAGTCAAAATAAGTTTATTCATCCAAAATTTTGAATTAACAACCTTTATTTAGTTTATTACTTTTCTAACTAGGTCAATCAAAGGATGGGAAGATCTATACTGGTATTTTCTTTATTAATTCAACTCTGTGTTGTAGAAGATGACAATCCATGACATCTAAAATTTTAAATAGTGAGTGAATGTGGGAGTATCAAATTTCAATACTAGTTGGAAGGTTTTAACTTAGTCCCTAAATCTACAACTTCCTCAAGAAGATTTTTTGGGTCTCTCTATAATGAACCTCTGTGATGAGTTGCAAGTTTCACTCATTCTGGTGAAGTATCTATATAGGATTAAGAAACTCTCCACAATTTCATAGAGGTTGGAAGATTCCATTCGGAATGCCAATGGAAAGTCTCAACCAATGTTAGAATACCAAATAAGGAGAATAAGTAAGGTAGAAGCCACAACCATCACACTTAATCTAGCTTCTATTCTGGCCCCAGCTATGAAACTCGCACCATATCACATGGAACCTCCTCTTGAACATATACAATAAAAATAGTATCCCCATTAGAATGAATGAAATGAGTAGAAACTTCTTCAATTTGGGAAAAAAGAATAAATTTTACTCCTAATATTAACATGTTTTCTACTACATTATAGAATTTATGGAAAAAAATTCTATGAATTCCATAGACTAAAAGGCATGGCCAGGATGGTCTTAATGACCACCCAAAATATGGTTGATTCTAGGATGGTAAAATTTGGTAAGCCACTAAAACATGTGTAATGTATCTATACTATTATTTTTGAGGAATAAGGTGAATTTAAAAAAGTTATAGGAAATGGTTCACAAAAATTCAATGATTGGATGACCAAGAAAATGGTTAATCGAGCTCATGTTATCCTCAAAGTACAGCTAAACTAGTCCATTGTGCCCCTGTTTCTTTTACCTCAATTGACAAACTTCATAGATACCAAATACTACTAGATTAAATATTTTAAGAAATCAAATAACTATAAATAAGAAAATCCAACTATATGAATATGAACCTATACCAAAGAAAAAGTATGTACTGACCCTCTCGGACTTCATGCCTCTAGTCCCAAGAGAACGAGCACTATCCCATCAAACTGTACCATCTCCACCAATCCACCAAAAAAAATCCTCATTAGATGAATATTTACTCGTCATTTTCATTAATATCATTCATTTAATGGATCCCTTATCTTATAATGAGTATTATAATACGTTTTAGTTCCCTATTTTTTATTTAGGAACCAGAAGAAAAATCCATGGGAGTTTAGAGAATATAGGAAGGCATAGTCATGGATGAACTCAATATTATGGCCACATCATCCAAATACCTACTTGATCTATTTATTATATCAAACCCATGGTAAATTCCTTTAGTGAGCCTAGTAATATAATTAAATACTCCAATATTTTCCAAGAGTCATCAAGAACTGATTTTTTTGGAAGACTGGATGGAGGTGGTGCAACGGTCTATTCTACCCAGATGATTGAGAAGAACTTGTTTTCTTAATCCACTAGTGGCAGGATTTCCCTCAACTTATGTTCATAGGTCTGACCCACCTAACTCAAGTAATACAGCCCTCAAATTTTATGTTAAGTAGAAAAAACATGTTGGGAAGCACAAATATATTACTAAAAAATATGACATCCTAAAACAACTGGTCATGGTCCAAACCAATATTTCAATTTTTATGCTCTGTATTTATAAAAAAATATCTTATAAATGCATGTAAAAGATCTATTAAGACCTCAATAATTCAAGGATGAAGTCACCACTGCTAAATTATTCTGTACAAATAATGATCTCATGGAGTTCCATATAGTTATCCTTTTCGTAGAGAAGGACAGGGATACTATCACACAGGGACACATTAAACCCTTAAACATGTCCAAAAAGCTAGATGAAATCGATATTCGATGACCTTTCATTGATAATGGATTATAAATAAACCGCATTATAGTCTAAATTATTAATTTATTGGGTTGTAGAGAATCATACTTATTCTCCTACACTATAACACTTTCAGGTTATGATTGGGGTGAGTAAAATCTTCTTAGACAAACCAAGTTTATAACTCAATTCAAGGACCTTGTATCTGACTATGAATTCATAGTTTTTCAATATGATACATCTTTTAATGTTCTACTAGAAAGGGCTTGGTTGCATCATCATGTGACAGTCCCTTCATCATACCATCTGTGTCTCAAATACTATTTCAATGGAAATGTTGGAAAATTACATGATGATAAAGTTCCATTTAAATCCTTCTAATATCAATACAATGATGTTGTATTTTATTTAATATAAGTAAAATAGACCATGAATAACAATTTCACTCAGTTAACTACATCAAATAATCTGTAAATAACCCTAGATAACACATTTAAAGAACATTGTAATGAGTACGTATTTCTTATTAACCAAATCAAAAATACAAGTTCAAATTTGGTTACGTATTTATCAACTCTGATGATATCATTTGAATCAGAATAACAAAAAAATACCAAATAGGTATCTAACCTTTGTAATGATATAAACACCCAATGTGAAACTTTCTTCATTTTTGTCCCCAAATATTTGGAAAACACCTACATCGTTAGCTAAATCCGGAGAAACTTTTGTATCACGGATAGAGTGTGGGAATACCCTTACTTCATCTTTTGAATTCTGGGATATTAATGCTTCTTCTTATAGCTCTGAGGATTCCCATTTTCCACCCATTCCTCTTGATAATGGTGTAGAGGAAGAAGAAGAGGAAGATATTAAATATGATCCTCCAGGATTTTTTGGAGGTGTGCCTCCACTATTGATGAGATATTGTAACGCCCCAAAATTCGAAAAGAATAACATTTTATTAGAAATTGTGTATAAAACAAAAATCCAAGTATATAATGGAATATAAAATACCAATACATTATAATACATTATAATATTTTAAATAAATTCAATCTATTATATAACTTTTAATTCATTCAATACTGAGTTATCCTACATTACATGCAACAAAGACTTTTTTCGATGGATTGCTTTACCATCAAGACTAAATTTCACTGTATACTATTAATATTATTATATAAAATGAAAATTATCTCATATATCTTAAACTGGTGGTTATAAATTGTATTAAGTAACCTATATAAATATATGGTTGAATTCATTAGTTACCAATTAATTATAAATTAATATGAAAACCAATTCAATATAAAAGAGTTTTTTTATAAAAAAAAATATTTTTTATTCACCAAAGGAATTTTGACTTAATAAATTAATTTAATTACTATTAGTGGATGATAATAATAAAATTTATATATTATATATTCAATAAAAAAATTATTCATCCAATATATTTGATATGCATAATATAAGAACAAATACAATTTCATGAAAAAAAAACCTTTTTTTTCTAAAGGCACTTTTGTCGCCTTTTAATGGCGTACTTATTTTAAAAGAAAATTTTGAAAGTTTTATAAAAAATCAAAAAATAAACGTCATTTTTAAAATTTTAATTTCGAAATTATATCATGGTTAACTTTTTTTATTTTTCTAAAAAGTTTTATTATTTGATGAATAGTAAAAAATAATGAATTTTAACTGAAAACTGCACTTTCATTTAAATAATTTATAATGTAAAACTATATTTTGAATTGGTTTTAAAGGTAAAATATTTAAATTTTACACATATTAATCCAATTTAGTTCATTTTAATTAATTTCATATTGAAATAAAATATAAATACTTTATAAACATTTGATCTTTTTCCCTTTAAAATTTCATTTTCTTGACACGTCTAAGGGATTAATTTAAAATGTATTTATACCACTTATGTGATTTGAATTTGAAAATATGTATTCCATATTTGGAACCATAATAATATATATATTATTATAAACTAATTTTTGAACAAATTTATTTGTGAATGAAATTAAATTTAATTATAGTGATTAGGTTAAACTTAGAATAAAGGTGTTAAATGACCCACCAACTTGTCCAAAACCCATTTTATGGAAATATTTATACCCTTACCACCTTTGGAAGGATTTTATGAGTTATTGGGATATTATTCCATGAAATAAATCCATATAATAAGTTAAGTAAGGAAAAAGATAAAAAATGATTCTTTTCTTACTTTTAATTTCTAAAAAAAATTTGGGATAGGGGAAAATATTACATATGTTCAGTTATGTAAAACCTTATGAAATATAAATTTTTTTATTCTATCATTACAATTTATTTTTAAGTTTTTTGATTTCATTAAATGAATATGAAATGCAAACACAGTAATTATTTAATTAATAATAAAATAAAATAAAAGATAGTAAAAATATTAAAAGTAAAGTAAATTGAATGAATTATTATCTTACATTAATTTTTATTATTATTAAAAATATTAATCTGGTTTGGAACTAATATATTTTAATTTTATAATTTTATTGATATTTTTTAATTCAAATTAAATAAATAATGTCAAAATTGACATTAATGTTATTTTATTATAAATGATATTCTATTAAATGATTTAAAATTACTAAAGAAATATATTTTACCAATTGATTTATAAATTATAATAAATATAAAATATGATACATTCATGGACCAATTTATATTTTATAATGAAAATATTGACCAATAAATAGTAAAAACTTTGTTAATGGGATTAGGGTTAAAGTAAAGTTATTGAGCACTACATGCGCTTCAGTTAAAATCAATTTCCAAGACACATGGGAATTTTAATTTTATAAATTAGATATAATATTTAAGAAGAAGTGGTTTTAAAGTTTTTTATAATTAAAAAATTAATTTATTCTTATATTATAAATTACCTAGGTTAGAAACCTAGTTACCGTAGTGAAAAACAAAAATGGTAAAAGTAGGGAAACTTATAAGTTAAGGAACAAAATGATAAAAATGTGTTTCTTTTTTTGGGTTGGAGGTGTTTATAGACCATAAATCACATACTTTGTATTAATTTTCAATTATTTAGGCACATTAGGTAAGGTGACATCCTAATAGTGATTTTTTTTTGTTTTTACAATAATTCCACTCATCCTCCATTATAAAATGACATTCACTCTCCCCACTTCTTCACACCTCCCAAGAAATATTTGTCTGCCAAACCCCACCAAATTCACTTCAAAAATTCTCTCCCCCAATAACATAAGCCTAAATTTTTAAATAAATCCAACCAAGAAAGTCTTTTGGTGAAAACAAAATGAATATTCCTAAATAATAGGATGATAAAATCCGTTCAACCAAAAGGGATCATAAGCTAAGATATTTCATCTCAATTTTCATTCCATTGAGAATTATTTTCTTTTATACACTAATTCACTTTTATGTGTTTTATATACTACCCATTTTTAAATTTAATGTCATTAATACTTCATTCATCATGTTATTTTCATTTTCAATTTTAATTATCTTATCCTAGGGGATTGGACTTTAAAATCTCCAAGTGGTAAATTTTATTTTGAAATATCACATTCATTGTTTTATTGTTCAATTTCTCTTTAAATAATCAATTTATTGTAATAATTTTTCATTGGAAATTATATTTCTCTTAAATATACATATTATTTTTTAATGGATATGATTTTTTTCTAAAACATATTCCATTTTTACATATGGTGTTTTCTTTGAAAGTTATATGATTTATTAGTAAAATATTGATAAATTTGTATCATTTACTCAGTATGGATATTGATAAAGAACATTGTTTATGAATTAAATCGATATACATAGAATAATTTGGAAATAAAGTACACAGGTTGGGGACTGGTTAATGTAATCCCCTCGATGCATTGGTAGTCTCATGAGAAGAATCAATTGGCCAAATCAGATGGGTTTCTACCCACAAACATAAAATGTCTTGATGCTATATCTTAACATTAACAATATTAAGGATATATCCTAATATTTTAGACATCCATCAATATTAATTCCATAATTATTTTTATTCCATGTGATTATTCTATTAGTTAGAATATCCATGGTCACATTTCAGTCTCATGTGATTATTTATATGGAATTATTGATCGCCTTTTCTTTCTGCCATATTATGCTCAAGATATTGATTAATTGGTATGTGTTTCAGTCATTTACCTTACCATTATGATTATTTTTTATTTATTTTTTGATAGATTCCATTGTATTTAAACCATACTGATTATTTCAGGTCACACTTATTTTTTTCCTTTCCCCGGAATACGAAGATGATTTCTTACAATGAGTTTTCAAGGATTTTGGGCATTTTACTTTGTTAGATATTATGTTTCATTTTCTATTCCCAATGTAAAATGGGTATCATGTATGTATCTAGTTTCCAAAAACGTTTAACATTTTAGTCCTTTGGGATTTTCATCTTGTATCTATGACAATGTAATAAATTATGGCACCAACTATAGTCTTCTTGGGTCAAGGTCACTAAAATATAGTAGATTAATATAGGTACATAGGAAGATCCATAACCTATGTTTATTAGAATAACCATGTATTCTTAAGAACAGGAGGAACATTCCTCTTCTGTGAATAATTAATGATACATGTTTTCCTATAATTACATAGATATTTCAACCCTAGATCGTGATATAGTATACCACAACTTGGGTTCTCTAGGATATAATTGTGGTTTCCAGTAGGTAACCAAAAGAATGCATTGAACTCACTCTGTCAAGGTATGAATAGAAGTTGAGAGTCTCATAAAATCTAACTTCATTTGGGAGGTTCATTACATGATTTTTCTCGGCAATATTGTTTCATTAAAGAAGAGTAATGGGTAT
The DNA here is from genome assembly GCA_963277665.1 of Viscum album. Taxonomy (NCBI): domain Eukaryota; kingdom Viridiplantae; phylum Streptophyta; class Magnoliopsida; order Santalales; family Viscaceae; genus Viscum; species Viscum album. The sequence continues at coordinate 21,578,012 of OY728125.1, forward strand.
ATTATAGTTTTCATTTATTTAAAGGATCTTAACTAGAGTTATCCAAAATATGATTTCTCTGTTACAATTATAGAACTTTTGATTTAAATAACTACTGGTTATGAATACCTCTCCTTTGGGTATGAATAGAATTCACCGTGAGAGGCTCGTTCCTCCTCCCCTTTTTATTTCATTTGTTTTATGTTATAAAGGTTGGAGATTTAGTGAGATTGTTTGGGGGTTTTCAAGAAAAATCACCCTACCTTATGATGATGAAGTGTGTGACCAAGAAAGTATCTTGAGTCCCTTCATGTGACTAGGATTACAGGCAAAATGGATTTCACAAGATGACACGGGGACGTCGTTGGGTTCTTACGGTGTCTTGAGGATCGCTAGGGGCACATCGCGTGATGTTTGCGACCTCAAGATGATCCCCCCTCCTCCCCTTTTATTTCCTTCATTTATTTTACAAATTCTTGGGGGTCTAACAAGTTTGCATTAATGTTTTCAAAGATAATAATTCTCCTCATCAGTGATTCATCACATTAAATTTTATGAACATAATAGGCCTCCACCTTTTGGACATTTTCCTAGTATTTTTGAAGTATTATTGGATGGGTTGTCAAGAGATCACTGGTTGACAAGCCACATGACCTGTGGAAGCTTATTTGGTTTCTACCACATGATCAGTGGTTGTACAATGCACCTTTTCAAGATAATAATGACTTTTCAAAGGGGATTTGAGATCTTTCATGGGTAATGCACCATGCATGACTATTTTTATGACCTTTTACAGGTCATGAAATCACATATCTCCTGGGTGGTTACACAATCCATGTGTATTTGGCCACCTTCTCCTTCTTTTTGTTTATGGAGAAAATAAAACTCATATCCAGTTATTTCTTCATTTGTGAATTTTCCAATGCTTATTTAGTAGGTTTCAACAAATTCCAAACATCATGAGTGGTGTTTTCTAGGAAAAGGGATCGTTTCTGAGGAAAGTAAATGCCTACCTCATTCTTTGAAGTTTTCAGGAACTAGTGTATTAGGTGACTTTCCGTATTTCAGGAAACGCTTGTTATTACACAGAATTCTCTATATATTGGGGAGAAGAGAGATATTTGTTAACAGGATTCCTATTTCTACGTAGCCCTCCTGCCTTGCTTTCATCATGCACCCTTGTTGCCAGATCATTCTGCAAGACCCAATTGTGAGACCTTTTTGTGATCCCATTTCACAAGAACCCCTCCATAAGTATGTTTTTCCTCAGGATCCCACTCTCACCAACTACGAACTTTACTTCAGTAATTATTTTTACTTTTTCCATGGATATGCACAATTTTCTTGGGGGTTACATAGGATTAGCTGGCCGGATTGCATGATCCTTTAACTATTTTATGGCTCACATGACCATGTCAAGATCAAATGATCATGAGTTTTTGGGGATACTTGTGGTTATAATTCCTTGTAGGTTTATGTTCCATGCAATACCTTTGGGGCTTAGAAGATTTAAAAACCCCTTGGGAAATTCAAGGATGCCTTTTTTGATTCATGTGATTCACATGATATTGCTAGTTTATGCCTTTTCTTTGGAAAGATTTAATTTCATCTTTATGACATATTCCACTTACTTCTGTTCATATGTCCTCTATTTCACTTTGATCTTCTCACAAGCCTTTGAATAAGGAGGAAGAAGAAGTGATATCCTATCGGGATGTTATAGTGGTCAGCATGGATCCTAATTTCCATCATGACATTGGGTCAATTCAACTAAGTCTGATAAAGTTGATGTGATTAAAATTTGTGGATTATCCCCTTGTAGACTTCTTCCCCCTTTATTGGTTTGGTCTTACTGATGATTCTCCCATTCCTCTACTACTTTCATCATTCATATACTCCTCATCAATTTAGAAGACTCATAACCCATTATGGGAAAACATCTCTTAGGGGTGGGGGCTATTTTTTCACCTAAGGGGACCGTAAATATGTATATATTTTGAAATTAATTCCCATAAACTTTTATGGGACCGATCATGAACTTGATGAGGATTTTCATATGTATCGATCAATAAAGCATAAGTTCCCATCCAATTATAAGTTTTTGAGGGTTTCTAATTGGGTCTTCGGATTAGGAGGCAACTATGGAATGCACTGGGGATGGACCTTCTAGATACAATACATTTTTTCTGAATTCGTTAAGGAGTTGAAGCAAATAAAAATGTACGAGGTGGTCTGGATATCTTAGTTGTCTGCCTATTACCACAAGGTTCTGGTGAAGAAGTTGTTCAGTCATTGGAGTCCATACACAAACACTTTCTACCTCATGCATAGTGAGGTGGGAATAATCCTTTGAGATGTGTAGCATATTTTTTGTGCACCTATATTAGTTGGGATGTATAACGAGTTATTTCCCCCTCAATCTACTTAGGATGATATAATGAGGAATCCTCCTCTAACCCCGGAGCTAATCAAGCTAGATGAAAGTTCCCTCCTAAAGGAGTTGCTTCCTGAACCGGATATCCCATTCAAGACATGGGCATAATGCTTTATCAAGAATATCAACTCTAATCCAGAAGCTAAGAAGTAAAAATATTGTCTTACGAAGGACTCACATAGTGCACTAGGAACTTACTGGCATGTGGTTGAGGAAGATAAATATAAATAATGGGGATGGGAAGTTTTCCCTAGTATTGACCAGTTTTTTCAACTGTCCAGTTTCCACACCATGTAATTGAGTGGGTACTTACATACCATGAAGGAAAATGGTGGGGTTAGAGTTTATACTTTTATGATTGTGACCTCTAAGAAAGGGGGAGCATATCAGGATATTCGTCCCCATGGTGGCCAAACTCTATCACTTTATACACTATGTTTATAAGTAAAAATCCCCTAACAAGATCATGGTACACTTCCAAGTATTATGGGGCTAGATATGGGCTCACCTTAGAGGTTATGAATATCTAAAAATCAAGGGTATCCCCAATTACAACTTCATATCATACATGAAATGCATCAATGGGGAAAGACCTGATACATTGAAAGATTTGGATGTCAGGGGTTATGTGAAATATTATGACCATTTCTCCTTCAGGCCATACATGTTAGTGTCGATAGTTGACATTGTCGATACTAGTGAGTCCAATCTTAACCCCCAGTCTTATGTAATGTCACTTAATGAAGGATTTATTTCCTCCTATATTGATGGGGAACTCATCTTTGATTGGTACGTTCCCTTCTGGTTTACCCTTCAATTCCTATGTGTCCAGTCAATATTTCATTACTCTATTTATGTTTGATCAGAGGAGCATATGGTGGTAGCTTTCCTATTTTGTAAAATTTTTACTAGGTAGGAGACTCACATTGAGATAAATCTTCCTCCCCATAATGCGTCAATTGGTTTATCTCATGGTTATGTTGAGGTTTAGATTCACTCAAATCCATGTGGTAAATTATATAAACTAGTGATTGGGGACTACTAACCACTAAATTATAAGAATAATCCATGCCCTAGAAAGAAATTTGTTTCTAAGATCCAATGGCCCTAGAATCGCCCCGTAAGTAGGTAATACATTTTCTGTCCTCTTCATTTCTAGTATAAATTTTAACTGAAGTGGCTACAATGAGTGTAGTACCCGAGTTTGAGGCCACTAGAAATTCATTATTCCCTACCTCATCTTAATATTGGATGTCTTGGAAGATAAATAACTTAAAGTCAAATCTTTTGGGTATATTGTATCAAGTATTGGTACTTTTTGAAGGTTTTTCCTATATTATTGCCCCTATATGCATCATTTTTAAAGACTATCCTAAGGAGGACAGGGACCATTTTTGAGACCATGATGTATATTAGATGATCTTTATAGGTCATATATTTAATACCCCCTTGGTTCATTGAATGGTTTTTTGGGGTGCTATATAACTCTCCATGGACGAACGAGGTTATCCCATCGCTGAAGAATTTGTAATTCTGGGATCACTTCTATTTTTAAGGGGTTTAAGTGACATTTTAATTGTATTAGAAACCTTTATATGTTGAAATGGTGTGAGGTTTCTGAATATCATTTAGTTATGTCATCCCCTAAATATTCTCCCCATGGTTCAACTATGGGAGAGGAAATTAGCATTGATTGTGGGACCAATGATGAAGGGTCCTCTAATTTATATGCTTAGATGAGGAGGATAGTACTACATATAGAGAAATAGTTTTGGCTTCAACACATTCTAGAAAGCCTTCTGTGGAAGGGATGAAGAATAATATGAAGCGATCTAAATTTTTAGGGTCTTCTCCTCTAGAATCCTCAAGTAAGTGTAGTATTTCACTCTTTTCTTATCTTGGATTATTGTGGAAACACATTATTATTTGTCAAAAATGTGTACGTCCCTAGTGAGATTTCTTATAATGTCAAGTATCCACTTATAAGGATGAGAGTGACAATTTAGTTTCTTTGGTAGAGCCTTCACTACTGAGGCTGACCCGTTAAGAAGAGGAGGTGGCTAAGGTGTTGGTTCAATCATGCCTATTCCATGTGGAAGAAATTTTAGCAATCACACCACTTGATTTGGCATGTGTGGATGCACTTTTGTAGGATACTAACATAGTTATCTATTCTTCCACCATGTTATCCTTGATGGAAGAAAGTTTTGGAGATGGTGAATACTTCTTCAAGACTAGAAACTTTTTCTATTTATTTCATATCACTTTATATTATCTTTTTGTTCCTACAGTCCTCAAGGATAGTGAGTGAATTATTTATTCTAGAAAATCACCAAATTTACCAAGGAACCTCTCATCATAAGAAGGAGTAACTTCTTCACCTAAGGATGGGGTCGGGGTAGTGGATGTTTCTAGTTACATGATGGAGAAAGGTATGTTTCTATCATTGGTCATATCTATCGATTACGTGGTGATACCATTTTATTTACCATGTGATTGGTAAACCCCTATTCCACTTACTGTAATGTATTCATCCCAAAGTCTTGGGGGTCTAGTCCCTAATCTTTTCGGGGTTCCTCTGATTGGATCAACCAATGTAGAAGTTGGTTCTCTTCCCTCATCATCAAATATTGTGAGAAAAACACTATCTATCAATTAGAAATATCATTTTGGATATATTCATGTTATCAAGATAAATTTGAACCAAGTTCCTTAGTCCACATCACTTTATCAGTCAATAATGCAACAAATTTGGAGGGAAGAATGGATTTTAGCGACCGAAATCCCATTGGACAAGCAGAAGTATGGATGGGGACATCTTCAATTTATGTTACCTGTCCTTTGTTATGAGGGTTTCAACAATTACTCAATGTATTCCCTAGTTAAGGAAGTGGTCTCTCGTAGAGAGAAGAAGAGGGTCCTTGAATCGAGGTTGGTAGCTTCCAAGGCCCCCTCTTTGACAAAGCATAACTGGGATGATGTTGTAAGTAAATTCTCCTAGTGTGCAGTGGAGGCATCTGCTCACCAAGACGTAGTCAATTCTAAAAGGTTGTAACCCAACATATTTAGTTTGAAATTAGTCGTCTTCAACTAGAACTATCCCAGTTTCAATATGTGATTTAGATTTTAGGGAAGACCATATCGAAACATAAGGGTATCCTTGACATATTAGAGAAATCCAATATTGAATCCACTACAAGGGAGGAGGAGTTTCATCGTGTTACGGAAGTTGAAACTGATACTTTCGATAAACTATTCCAATATGTGACCTCCCAAGAGTAGAGAATTTTAGAACTCAAGGAATCAATAGATCATATGCTACGATGGAATAAATATTTTTCAATTTTTCTTTTTCTTGTAGGTTCATAGGAAAGACTCCGATATATAGAGATTCTTCCTCTTTTCATGGCATCAATGAATAGGCCTGATGAACTTTATAATCTTTTGAAGAGTTTTCTTTTATTCACAATATGAATGACATTTTACTAATATCAATTAAACATGAATTTCTAGATCTGAATATTTAAATCATAACAAATTATCCTTCAAGGAGTAATCATTAATTCCCACTAACACAATATTCCTTACTGATATATCTTCCCCAGTTATCTTGAGATTACTTATTTTGTATAAGGATAATTTGGGTAGAATACATATCCAAAAAATAGAGTGCTCTATCTATTTCTAAATCCAATAGGCTTGGAGATCATAGCTTGATTTTTTCCAAGGCCATATTATGGGCCTTATAATCTTTTCCATTCCAATAGAATTGATCTATACTTTGATTCAGTTTAGGTTCTTTTAGCTCAGAACCTGTTTTTTTTGTATTTTAATGTCTTTTATATTATACTTTCTATTATTATAGTTCTCTTATCTCAGACATTCAATTGATGTAGTTTAGGGTCTTTTAGCTCAGACCTTCTATTGTTGTAGTTTAGGGTCTTTTATCTCAGACCTTTAATTTCTATAGTTTTAGGGTATTTTATCATAGACTATCAATTGGTGTAGTTTAGAGTTTTTACATTAGATTTTCTATTTTTGTAGTTTAGGGTCTTTTATCTCGGACATTTTGTCATTGTAGTTTAGGCTCTTTGAGCTTATATCTTCTATCACTATAGTTTAGGGTCTTTTAGCTTTAACATTATATCACTATATTTAGGGTTTTTTAGCTCTAAACTTGTATTTATTTAGTTTGGGGTCTTTTATCTTGGACCTTCAATCACTGTATTTTAGGTTATTTTTGCTCGGACCTGATCGATGATCATGGAATATAGTGAAGGCCTGCCAAGAATGGCCAAAAATACACTAAGGTGCTGAGATGTTTTGTGGTGTTTTTGAGGCTTGCAAGGATCAAAGCTCTTTTCCTTTAAGGGTGAGATCAATTTGGTTGGTTGGTCAAAGAACTTATGCACTTCTATATTTTCCAAAAAAGGTACCTCCACTCTTTTACAAGGTTCATTGATGGTTTATGGGGGTAATATCAGTTGAGGGAAACATGCTAGTGATTCCAGTTCCACCCAAATAATTGGAGTATGGATGATGTAAATCCTAACCCAAAAGTTTGTGTTCATGAATTGGAATTGTGGAAAACCTTTCGGGGATGACCCGTAACACTCTAAGGTGCCAGGTTTTTCCATGGTGTTTACATGGATCACAATAATTGAATCTCCTTTCTGGAAAATAGGATACGCCTTTAGCTGGTGGGTCAAGGCCCTTATAAATCAGTATAATGGTCAATAAAATATGATCTTTACTTCTTTAAAAGGGCTAGGAATATTTATGAAGAATCAAACTTCCAATGATGATTTTGCCTATAGAAGTGAATCTATCCAGGAAGGGCGTTGGAACCCTAGGTAGGTTTATCTCTTGATCACAAAGATCAAGCCCCATGTCATGTGGTTTTGAATCGTGAGGTGTGGGCTATCAAAGGTTTAGGAATGGAGTGTCTCATTCTGTCCTTGAGAAAAGGTATAAAACAGAATGACGTAACATTAAGGGTGTTGAATCTACTCAGATAGTTTGGTACAGTGATTTTAAGTCATGTTCCAAAGTGCTTGGTTTTGGAGGATGATATGGGACAATCATACCAGGAGTATTTTAGATCACACTATTGTGTTGAGTTCTTACACAGTGATGTCAGGTCTCGCAAGGTTCAAATATCAGTTTTTATAGAGTGATGTGTTTGTTTGATGACCATAGGCAAATATAAAGGAGCTATAGGCAAAACACCATAGTCACGAAAAAGGTTCCCTTGAATTCATGTATCTTTTACAGGGGCCATGGAATATTTTTTTGATCCAAGGAACCCAATTAATGAAGTGTGATTCACAAAAATTGTAATATCCAATAATGGTTCGAGAACCCTAAAACATCTGTCACCTCATAGTGAACATATTCTCAAGGTGAGGAGATGTGAAAAATAATTCCTCTAACTTTTTCATAAACCAAGGGGTTCATAGACAATAGATTAGATTTTAATAGTGTTATATTGTAGACCCTATTAGCTTTATTCCTTATTTATTTTCACACTAGTTTCTACCTAAACTCTGGAGATGAAGAGTTTATTGAGAGAAGGCTTGAATTTTTCTCAGGTCTCCCTTTACGGGTTTTAAACCAGACAAGTTTTTTTCTATTTTGCTTGTTGTTTAAGGTATTGAAATTTGGACCATTATAAGATAGAGTTTAAGGAAATACATATTTGACCAATAGTGTAGGTATTTTAAGGTCATGACGCACATGGACCTAATATGGGGAATGATACAGAAGAGCCTAATTAGGATACCCTAGGTTAAGAGTGTTGAAATAGTGGGTTCCCTAGACCCAACTATATAGTAAATTTTTATTATCATTTCATATATACAATGTGATATACATAATATAGACTTACCATTATAGTGTATAAATTTATATTTCCACTATTAATTGGTAATTTCTTTAGATTATTTGGTGTATCAAAAGGTTATAGAAGATCCCAAGCTATAATGAGAACCTCAAGATACTATGACATTAATCTTAAATAAAGGTCATATGGCCTAGATACATCATACTAACTGGACACAGTTGATGTTTAAATATTAGGTGTTGGGAGCTCATAAGCACTGATACTTCTTCTCATTAAGTTATCACTTGGTGATCTATTGTAGTGAGATCATGAGGATAGACCCACCAATAGGAACGCCATATGTTTTGGGTGTCATTGGTTATTCCTATATACGAACATGTTTGTTGGTCTCTTGACTTAAGAACATTATCAGTGTATTCCATTTGATCGCATACTTTGATGCAAATAAAAATCCATGATAATGAAATCATAGAGATATCACTTTTTTTTTGTGTCATTGGTATTATGACATTGGTTGAATGGTCAAGATAGAATTTTTTGCTTCAAATTTGAGGAAATAATATATCTCACGCATGTTTGATCCAGATAGTATAACCATTATAAATCTATTTCCATTATATTCCAAGGTAAATCCATTCAGTTAGATCAATAAATAATAAATAAAGAAAAGGATGATGAAACATGTGTGCGTCATTCTTTATGATATATTTAACGACAAAGAGATTATATTACACAATGGATGTTTGTAGGTCAGTTTTCATTGCTATGATTATCCTTATCTTTTTAGGGGGCTTGATGGATTCATATACTCTCCTCTTGGTCTATGAATTTTATTCACTACTATCGAGATAATGGCCTATAGGGTCACACACAATATCGTATTAAAAAATCTACCCTATTTTAGTGAATAAGAGTCTTGGACATGGTGGGACTCGCCACTAGGGTCCAGGTTTTTTCCAATGATGTACGATCACCAAAAGAATAAATAAATTCATATTATTCATGTTAAGAATAATTGTTATTTATTTTATTTATTATATTTATTTAAAAAATTAAAGTAAATACATGAAAAATATTATTTGAATGAATGTTAGTTTAAAATATTTAAGTTTCATTTAATATTTGCAATAATGAAGATTTGAGTTAATGGATTGTGGTTTATCATGTAATATATTAACTATATTACAAGAAAGTGATAAAAATATAAATGATATTAATTATTTAGTACAGTAGTAATAATATAACATTTATTTAGTGAGAAATAAATATTTGGGTATCAGGAGTTCATTGTAGATATTTATTGATTCACTATAAATAGAGGAGAGAGAGATTGTGATAGAAACTATTCACTACTCAATGGTGGGAGACTTTATCTCTTATTCTCTCTCATAATTTCTAGATAGAGATTCTCTGGTTCTAGGTGCTTGATCACAGTACTTCTTCACAGATCGACGGAACAGAGCAGGAGTGATCATTGGGACATTGAAGGCATTGTCGGGACTCTACACTAGCACCTATATTCTAATGGTTTATGTTCCCAGAGGTTTTTGAATAATGTTTGGAGGATATAGTTGGATTTCACTTCATATCCATAGAGCAATAATTGTAGATGATGAGAATATTTCTAACACTACTTCATATTGAAATAGTTATTTCTTTAGTTTATTTTTGTGCTTAAATTATTCATGAGAAGATCCCCAGGAGGTAACTGGGCAATGCTGATCTGGAGATGATGTGTTCATGTTGATCGTTTGGTGGAAAAACCTTAAAATCATAATTTTTTAGGCTTCCACTGTGTGTTTGGTACCAACAATTTCTATCTTAGGGACGCGTGAAAATTTTAATCCAATAAAAAATTAAAATTTCATTAAAAAAAAGTGAGGGTGTCATTATAGTCCCAATTCAATAGACAATGTTTTAATCCAACACCAAATGACCAGTCTGCAGTCATCCAAAGATTAAGATCAAATCTAAAATATATAGTTTTATTGGTATACAATTGAAAAAAACATATAATTATTTATATGATGAAATAAATAAAGCTAGTCAGAATTGAAAAAATCCTAATGGAACTGAATCCCTAATGGATGTCTGGTGGTAGGAAAAGTGATTTCCAATCGGGACTATTTACACAAATTTGTGGAAATTAATTTCTTTTAAAAATATTCATTTTTAAAACTTTTCCACATAGGTGGAAAAAATTGAAAAAATGGGTCAGGAACTGGCCAAAACAAAGAGGAGGTGGGGAGGACTTTTGAAAAGAAAACATATCTTCCAAAAAAAGATTTTCAAGGGGGTGGGACACCCCCTATAGACTATCCTTCCCTTGAACTCCCCTCTATAAGAACCCTCCTCTAGCGCCACCCTCACCTCGACACTTCTAGTGTACCCCAACTTTGCTACCACAGTGGCTGCCCCTCATAGTAGCACATTCTGCTGAGCATGCAGTCACTACCACCACTGCTACTTGCACCTGAGATAGATTCCTACCACCCACATTCTCCCATGTTGTCTATCGAGACCACTAATATTCTCTACGCATGACCTTAGAACCAGTAGGTTGATTAGCATTGGCCACGCAATCCTACCGACTAACCACCATTGGGCCATATCCCGATAGTCATGGCCCATCTCGTCCTTCCCACTATCGTCTGTCATTGAGAATAGAGCAGATCTGGCCAAATATGCTAGACCTAGACACTCCAGTGATATCTCTCCCTCAGTTAAGTCTCATTTCACATCCGGTCAGCCTCCCAATTGTTTTGTTTCAATCCAACGATAGAAAACCACAATCCAATGAGCCTCTTGATGCACCACCCCTCCATCATGGATGAATCCTCCTCACATCAGCAGTTTGAGGCCCCCTTTGCGACTTTGGGTGGACATGTAACCCCTTCATCACTCTAATATGTCCCAAACTATCCTAGGGTGGGTCTACCCATCCCGGTATGGGTCTGGGTGGACCTTCTTGGCCCAAAATACCCTTTCATGGGGTCTGATAACTAAAATGGGCTTATGTGAGTTCGGACCAAACCACACATGCCCTGCCATGGGTGTTTGGGGTGCGCGTCTGCAAAAGTTGATTGCGACTCTTAATACTAGGGAGTTCTTATGAGAGTCACGGTTTGCCTTAATTGATATTGTTAGAAAATAATTATCCAAGGATACCATGATGAAAATTTAGTTGCAATAATTGAGTAAATCAATTTTATTATTTTAGAAGTTAGGAAATCACTCAGCAGATCAAGAAAACACAAGTTAATATTGTTAGTCATTCAAACGCCTACTTGAACCCTCTATGTGGTGGTGTATCCCAAGCTTGTAGACTATGAGGGGAGGTTCAGGGATCCTTACCGCTATAATACTCAAGCGTCGAAGTATTCTAATTCTGGTATTGTGGGTTCCAAGAGTTTAAAAAAAATAGTGGGAGACATTTAATGATATAATTAATAAATCAATAATGTCTAAATCAGTAATCAAGATAAAATGTACTAATCTATTAGAATTTTATTTTTTTAAAAAAATGAAAAAATTCCATAAAAACTACAATAATATTAGAAAAATTAAATGTCTAAACTAAAAATATAGTCAAATTTTAGTACATGCACTTGCGCATAATACTATGATGTATGAAATTCAAGGTGTTGGTGTCCCTGTACCTGTTAAGCCACCTCAGAAAGTGATGGTGTAAAATTTCTTAAATGATATTCACGTATAGATCAAATGATGGTTATTTCATTATGGTATCATCAACTTTTGATGTCAGTTGTGGTCACTACATCAGGACAAGGGTGATATAACATGTAGTCTCATCTCCAGGTAGTTTTCAAGGAGAAAGTGAAGAAAAATATGAATAAGGTGATGATTACACTGGAATTGTGTAAATTGAAAGATAGATCATGATCTTTAAACATATCCCTTTCTCATATCATTTTCACTCATTTACTTCAGTATCATTTTAGGTTACAAAACAAACAGTACTATGTAAATTCTCTATGACCTTTTTCGGTACTGTTCACTAAGTGAATAATAATGTTAAATGCCGATTAATATTTAGTACTTTTGGAGAAAAAAATGAAAGGCAAAGAGAAAATTCCAATGGAAAGTGGCACACCAAAGGTACATTCAAAACTTCCTTCAATACAATAAGTTTGGATATTAAACGAGAGGTTATTTTCATTATGTGTCATAAAATAAAACAATGGAAATTTAAATTCAATGAACTAAATTGAATATGATAGTACCCACTTCTTTTTCAATGTATATTCATTAATCATTAGTATTTTTTGACATAATTCTTCGGTATTAAATACAGTATGATAATAAAATTTTTGTATTGAAATATAATAACCAATAAAATATAGAACATTATAATAAGTAAGGTGTATTCTCTATGTGACTAAGAAAGGGTGATTCCTAAGTCAGTGGTGAAAAACAAACAACTTCTTATTTCCAGGTAAATGATTCAATTACAACTTTAGTTGAGAATAACCAAAACATTTATCTCACATGTCCATTGGAAACTAGGGAAAATTATTCAAGGTTTAATAATGAATGTTTTTGTGGTGTCCCGTACTCAATAACTTGTTTAGTAATACTTGAATCATAGTAAATATGTGATGAATATAGATTTAAGACTTATTTAACCAGTTTTGGAAAAATAAATCTTTGTCAATAAAAACTAAAGTGGGCATTCAGGATACACCTAGTATGGTATTTAAACTCATTCGATCTAAACACCTTATGTATTATTGATATATATACATAGTTTTGGACAAAGAAACCTATAGAGATAAATGTACACCACAAAGCTTTTGTAATTAGTTTAATAAGAGAGCATGAACTATTCCAAGGGTAAGATAGTGGTAAATATAATTCATTAGATTTATTTAAGTGATTACAGAATAAGAAAGTTAAGTATGATATATTCATTTTCAGAAGATATGCGTTGCTTCGGGATGGAATGCCTAATAATATCTTGAACAATTATTCATCAATCCATATAATGTATCATGGAGTGATTCTTAAACATACATTACCTTATCCACATCACGACAATGATTCTTATAAGGAGGATCGATGATGAGTCTTAATTGTTAAAAATGTTCAATAAAAAATATAACATGGAGTAATTCCTATATGTGCATTTTCTTATACACATCAGGAATATGATGTTAGCAAAAGGAGTATCAATGTTGAGATAAATAATCATTGTTGAAACATCCATTATATTTCAAGATGTGATTCGTAGAGAACTATGTTATCCAAAAACTATAAGACCACTATCATGAAAAATGGATATCATATGAGTTATAATATGATGGAAATCCATTATTTAATAAGAACCTTATGTTTGTGTGCAAAGATATTGTTAAGGATATAAAAAACATGCATAGTAATCATCCTCAAAGTTCCTTAGGATATTACAGAAATATATAATATAGAAAAGACATAGTCAAGTGATAGAATACATTTATATAAAATATTCACGTCTCTACTTAAGATAGTGGGATCTAGATTGACTTGGTTTTAGTGTATACTAGAGGTGCACATTTAATTGTAATAGTAATGAGTTCCAAAAGAGGCAAGGAAATGAATTTTCCATAGGCACATATTGTGTAGGAAGGTAAAAAACAATGGTGATGGTTTTATATTCACCATTGGCGGTGATCCTTTATTCATTGTGAATAATAATTCCTACAAGTAAGAAATATTTTTTAATTAGCTATGATGAACAAGATCAATTAAAATTCAATAATCGATTCCATGTATCAAAGTGAAAATGGGATTATTATTTTGAATACTATGTTGGGTATTCAAATGAGTTTATACTTGTATGGTACAAGTGTAGTACTAATAAGGCTTGATAGGCAATACCAATTCAGTATTCATAAATCCATTTTAATTTTATTTGTTATAGCTAATTTATATTATCATTTTACTAAAAATAAGATATCAAGACCATATTTCCAAGAAGGTGTCTATATGATGCAACCCCAAAGGTATAATGGAATCATAAAATGATAATAAGGGTTTCAATTTACTAAATTCTAGTTTCAGATTTATAAAGAAACAAGATCTTAGAGCATTCATTTGGAATGAATCATTTCCTTGTGTCTACCAGAGGTTATTGAGAGTGCCATTATTTTCCAAGTATAATATGTTTGGTAACATATGGAAAACATCTATTGGACATACATTTAGTTAAGACTATAATAAAATATATACTCCAGTGATTGACTTAATGTAGAAACCTAAGTTCTAGGGAACAGGATCTACTGAGGTAGATCTATTGGTTTCCTTGACCTATTCAATCGTACATATATTGACATAGTATTGAAAATTACAAATAGTAACAATTCAAGAGATAATTTTTTCCAATGTCACATAGAATATATCTCTTCAGATAGACATGTTTGGGATATAGGAGGACATTAAGGTGGTGAGTTGAATACCATATGCTTTGGATATGGATCAATCATGTTTTTAATGATATGTAAAATAATTTATATAGAAAATATATAGTTTATAATAGTTATATATCAGTTATATCTAGGAGAACTACAAGGGAGGAAGTCAGAACTATCCATTTATTATTGAGAAAGTATATTGGATGTGTACCTAGAAAGTGGAGAAGAAATGATACTAGTTTTTAGTGGATGAAAACTATTCTTCCATATATCAATGGGATGTAATATATAATTTAGTCTAAGTTAATCAGTGAGATAATCTCATATAATCCATTGGTATCCATACCTAAAAATACTGAGTACATTGTATCTTCTAAGGTAGCTAAGAAGTAGTTAACTGTAGTGATTTTTTAGTTATTGGAATCGCACGTAGTAAGATAAGTATTATAATATACTGAATTATGATATTATCACTATCCATGATGTAAATTTATGAAAATGGAAAAGAGATATACTCAGGGATACCATCTCTTGAGAAGTTTTACTCGAGGTGATGTGATCTCATATAGCGGAATTACTACGCGGTGGAAATGTGGCAGACCCAACAACTAAAGTTGTGACTTATCAGAAACATGATCCGAACCATGTGAGAGATAACAAGGTTGGTTATAGAGTTGGCTCTAGTGAAAGTGGGAGCGATGAAATATTAGTTTCTCTAGACACAACTATACAATACTTTTTTATTACCATTTCATGTATACAATAAGGTATACATGATTTACACTTACCATTATAGTGTAGACTTTTGTGCATCCACTATTAAATGGTAATGTTTTTATATTATTTGGCATATAAAAATGTTATAGAAGATACTATGCTATAATTAGAACCTTGAGATACTGTGAAATTAATCATAAAAAAAGGACCTATGGTCTACATAAATCATACTGAATGGACATAATTGATGTTTGACTTTCAGTTGTTGGGGTCTCATAAGCATTAAGACTTATTCTCATGATTTTTTCACTTGGTGATCTCTAGTAGTGAGATCATGATGAAAAACCCACTAATAAGAACACCACATTTTTGGGTATCATTGGTTATTCTTATCTAGGGATATGTTTATTGGACTTCTGACATAAGATCATTATCAATGTATTCCATTTGATCATGTACTATGATGCAAGAAAAAAAATCTATAATGAAATCATGGTGAGGTAGCTCCAGTTGGGTGCGTCATTGGTGGTATGACATTGGTTGAATGGTCAAGATAGAATTTATTTCTTCTAAGTTGAGGAAGTAATATATCTCAGGTATGGTTGATCAGGATGGTAGTAGCTTTCTAAATCCATGGACATGGTAGTTTAATGTAAATTTATCTAGTTAAATCAAAATAATAATAAATCTTGAAAAGGATGATTAAACAGGTTTGCATCCTGCTTTATGAGATATTTAAATACAAAGATATTATATTACACAGTGCATGTTCGTAGGTTATTTATCATTTATATGACTATATTTATTTTATTAGGGTCCTTGATGGGTTGTTTGACTTCGATCTTGGTATGTGAATGATATTCACTGCTATCAAGATAAGGTCCTAAAGGGTCACACAAAAATAGTGTATTCAAAATTTTTCCCTATTCTGGTGAATATTATTTTTGGACATGGTGGGTCATGCCATTGGGGACCATATTTTTTCCAAGGATGTATGATCACCAAAGGAATAAATAAATTCATATTATTCAAGTTATGAATAATTGGTATTGAATTTATTTATTATATTCATTTTAAAGTTTTAAAGTAAATAAATGAAAAATATTATTTCAAAGAATATTCAAGGTTCATTTAATATTTTCAGTAATGATGAGTCTAGTTAATGGCTCGGGTTTTAACACATAATTTATTTATTATAATACTAGATTATGATAAAAAAATAAATGATAGTTATGATTCAATATAGTAGTCATAATATATCATTTATTTAGTGATAAATAAATATTCAGGTATTAGGAGTTTATTTTAGATATTTATCGATTCACTATAAATTGAGGATAGAGAACTTATGATAGAAACCATTCAATGCCTAATGGTGAGTGAATATCTCTCTACTTATCTCTCCCAATTCCTAGAGTGAGACACTCTGGTTCTAGTCACTCGATCGTAGTACTTATTTACAGATTGACATAATAGAGTATAGGGGATCGTTGGGATGTTGAAGGCATCATATAAACTCCATGATAACACCTAGATTCTGAAAATCGATGTTTCTGAAATATTTAGAATCATGCGTGGATGATCTATAAATATTCTACTTCAGATCTATCAAACAACGATCGTCGGTGAGGATTACATATTCGATGCCACTTCGGTTTGAAAAAGGTATTTCTTCCATTTATTTTTTTCATAAATTATTCACGCAAATATCCCTAATAGTTAACCAGGTAGCACTTCTCCAACAATAATTTGGTAATGTCGATCATCGATGGAAAAACTTTTAAATCCCAATTTTTGGGGATTCCTCTACGTGCCTTATACCAACTAAGAGTATTGCGACATACTTATGAGATGGTGATGAATTGTTTTTAAATTTTCGATTGAGGTTCTCAGGTCATGAGTAATGACATGGGACAATCATACATGGAGTTTTTTAGATGACACTTTGGCGATGAGTTCTTCTATGGTGATGTTTGGGCTCATGAGGGTCAGAAAGCCCTTTTGCAGAGTGATGCATTTGGTTGACAACCATAGGTGCATATACCGGATCTATAGGAATACATGAATAGTCAAACAAAGGGTCCCTTGAAGTTGGGTATCTTTTCAAAGGTCCATGGAAGGTTTTTGAATCCCAAGGCACTCGAGAAATGAATTATAATTTATGGATTTAAGTGATTTAAAAGATGAGGAAAGCACCCCATATTATGGTTGACATGGTTAAGGATCTTGTGTCTGTTGATAAGGTATGAAAAATGGGTGTTGTCCTGCAAAATTTATGTTCATTTAGTCGGGACAATTTCTGTATAGTTTAACATCTTGTGGTAAGGATGTTTGTCGTGTATTTTATCATCATGCAGTGAGGATGTTCTTATTATGTAGTTTTAATGTCATGTGATGGGGATGTTTTCCGTGTAGTTTCATTTCATATGGTAAGTATGTATTGGTTATTATTGTTGGGTCTAGGATTGGATACCTAGGTTTCACTATATATCTTATGATGACAGGAATCAAGCCATACATAGCTCTTTAATGAGAAACTCTCTACGCAATTCTAAACTGTACGTAGAGTTGGGAATTATTTATGTTGATTGTTTTAGGTGGGCTTGGATTGAAGATATAGGTTTCACTATATATCCTATGATGATAAGAATCAAGACACACTTAGTTATAAAGGAACTATGCATTTTAACATCATGCAACATGGATATTGGATTCCCAATGTGAAAAGGGGAATTGTGGCTAAACCAAAGGATGGAAATATGGGAATCATTACATATCCTATGAGAATACTAATCAATCCAAACATTAATATTTAGGAAGGAACCTCTGTCATAAGTCTGTCCTAAATGCAGAGAGGGGAAATTGTGTAGCATGTGGTGGTTGTACCAAGATATAAGATGAAGTTGTCCTTATGTATCTCATTGAAAATGAGAATAAATCCATATGTTTTTTCTAGAATGGAGCTGTGGTGGGAGACCAACAACAACAATGGCGATCCTCTCAGGTGAGTTCTATAGGGGTGTATAGTTTTATTTCATTCAATGGACATCAATCGTACAGCTTAACATCATGTGGAAAGGACTCATGGTATTCCTATTAAGGTATTTCACTCAGGACCATGATGATCCTATCATAAGATTCCATGGATTTTTTATGTGGGGAATCCCTTACTAAAATTCCTAAGATCACATGAGCTATTCTAGATGTGAGAAACAAGGAATAGAAAAGTTTCCTCTCACTATGCAGAGGTAATTAAAGATAGGATAGGGTTATTTCATATAATGTGGTGGCTGGACCAATATATAGGATCACTGAATCCCTACGTATCTCATTGAAAATGAGAATCAAGCCTTACATAGTTATATAAACCCGTGCATTTTAATATCCTGTGGATATAAAATTAATCGTACAGTTTAATGTTTTTCAGTAAGAACATGATTCACCTAACGTGAAGGAAAAGGAAGGTCGTTGTTGGGCCTGATACTAGAGGTTTAGGAATCACTATGTATCCCATGATTAAAAGAATCAATCCGCATTTAGTTCTTAGTTGAATAGATTCCCCTGGTGGAGCTAACTCTCATATGAGGATAGGGCATTTCATCCTTCCTTCACACAGATCTGGCTGATTTGTGGTGAGTCATTAGTGAGATGGTATTTTCCATGTAGTTTAACAACATGCGTTGAAAAACTCATCCATGTTGTTTAACATCATAAAACCAATATGAGAGGTTCTTGATGATATCTATGAAAATTATTTCTTGAGAAATATTCCATTGGTGTGGTTGTAACATGCTCCACGTCCATTGTGTAAAATGAGTAGGCTTCATTATAATAGACCTTATGTATGATGTAAGGCCCTTACCATTTAGGTTCTAGCTTAGGAGGCTTCTTCCCTGTTATCATTGGGGTTCAGAGAGCCAATAACAGTTCTCCTTGGCGGAATGAATGGAGGTGAACCTCTTTATTAAAGGATCATGTTATCTGATTCTGATGAACTTCAAGGTTGTGCAATGTACGCAACCTATTCTCATTGACCCTCTCCAATTCACCCAAAAACTTTTTCAATTACTCATCGTCTAAGAGTTGTATGAAAATGGAAATTCATATTGAAGGCATCTAAACCTCTATGGGAAACACTACCTCAGTCCCATACACTAATGAATATGGTGTTTCTTGTTTATCAGTGCATGTGGTGGTATGGTAGGCCCATAAATGATTGAGAATCTTGTTCATACATGATTTCTTATCCTTGTTCACCATATTATTAAGTATATTTGATAGATTCTTATTTAAGGCATCTATCTATTTATTTTCCACTGCATAATATTAATATGAGTGATTGGATTTTATATTGTACTCCTGGTATAGTTTCTTCAACTCTGTGGAACAAAATTTGGTGCTATTTTATGTCAATATTTTGTAAGAAAAACTGAACCGGGTGATGATATGAGACTTTATGAAGTGAATGATATTATTTATCCCAAATTTCTTGAGGGGTATTTCCTCATCCAATTTAGAAAAGAAGCTGGTAGCTATAAGTATATACATAAACTACATAGCCGTGTATGGGGGATATTTTCCCACAACATCCATTCCCCAAACAAAATATGTCCAAGAATATTTATACATACGTAGAAATTACAGGGGCTCATGGATGATGTTTTAATGGATATTAAATTCATCACATTTCTTGGTGAACACCACACAGTCTTGTATCATGGTTTTCCAGTAATAACCCAACCTTCAAATTTAGTGGGAGAGCCTGGTCCCAAACTGATGGGCATCATAGGAACCTGCATGGACTTCTTCTATGATTGTGATAATTTCTCCTTTTTCTATACATATGAGGAATATTCCATCGAATGTGCTCTTATAGAGGGATTTATTCTCATTTGGACCATCCTACAGGATAAAGTTCATTGCATGTTTCCAAATTTCTTCCCTTCCGTCTCGGTCTATCGGTAGAGATTCATTTTGGAGATAACTGATTATGGTCTCCATCCATCCAAGGGTAGTCATCAGTTAATCAAACTATGTGGTGGTGTTTACCTGATTTATTTATTTCATATCACATATGATGATTGATGATACCATTCTTCAATATGGGATACATAATATTTCCTCCTCGTGATAAAAGTCGGTTAGGATGGTGGATGCATTAGCCAATTTATCAGCATGATCATTCTTTGATTGGGGAACATGATGAAATGTGGGTTCAAAAGGGAACTCTTTCGTCAATCCCCTGACATAGCCAGTGATATGGGAATGTTCTTTATTTTTATGTAATTTTCACCATTGATCTAATTTATCACAAGTTTTGAACCCACTTTGATATTCAAGTAGGCTATATGTATTTGTATGGATAGTTCCAAGGAAATAATTAGGGCTTAGTATTTGATCTCACTATTTTTGAAGCCTTTGTATAGTTATAAAGAGTATGTAAAAAATACATTGTCTAGATAGACAAATAAAACCCCTTGGACAACTTGATTAATATTCAGGCTTTCCATCATTTTACTGATAGGACAACAGGAGGCACCATCAAAATACATCTCCCATGTTTGGGGAGTGTCATGGGAATAGAAGAACTCCTAAAATGAAATCTCAATGTCCACTGGTGTAATTTATGGGGCATGATGTGCTATTTGAAATTTATCTAGGACTTTCCCTTTCACTAATGTCTGTGATACAAACTAAATTTCATATTGTTACAGAATGACCGCCCATCGGGCCAAGCACCCAATCAAAATATAATGGACAAGGATATACTTGATTGGATCAATATGAGAGACCAGGAGGACTTAGTGGTACTATGTGTAATTACTCGGCCTTTTCACTGTAAAAATGAGTTCAAGGTAGTTCTTCTCGACATCAGAGTATCAGGTCTCAGTACCTAACAATGTTCGACAGAGGTAGTAGAGACTATTCTTTCTCCATGCATCATTTTTTTGTGTGAGGAGGGTACCCATTGAGTGTTCCATGGTATCCATGTACAAGATGAGTGGCCTCCCTTCCACCAGAGGCATTAGAACCAGTTGGCATAGTATACTTCTTGTGGATTTCGAAGGATTCTTGGGAATCATCATCCCATTAATAAGTGATTCCCTTCTTCATTATCCTGGTGAATGGGATAGATTTTCGAATAGGTTGGCTATGAATCATTGAATGTAGGTGAGGTTACCTTGGATCCCCCTTAGTTATTTGAGATTTTTGGGGGTGAAATTTCTAAAATGGAACTAGTTTTCTATGGGTCAACCCTGATGTCGCAATCGAATACCACAAAAACAAGGAACTTCCCTGATGATACCCCAAAAGTACATTTCAACAAATTTATCTTCAGACTATGCTATTGCAACTTGTTGAAGATTGTTTCAAGGTCTTTGAATGGATCACATCACTTTAAGTATTTGACCACATAGTATTCAACATAACATTTGATTAGACTTACCAAAAATGGATTAAAATATGATACATGGCACGTTGATATGTACAGAAAAAAATTAATTAACTCAAAGAGAATGACCTGATAGTAGAAGATCCCTTGAGGCACTCTGAAAGAATTATATTATTCATATTTAGAGGCCATATTTATCAAATTTTACCCCAAATACCCATACATGAAGGAAAGTTGTTGGAAGATAGTAGTTTCATCTCTCAAGAGTTTTGTGATCAAAAAAAGGAAATCATATTTTGGGAAGTACTGATTAAGGTCTCTAAAATCAATATAGACCCTAATATTTTCATTCTTTTTCTTGACTGGGATGATGTTGGTGATCCATCTTGGGTATCGCACTTCTCTTACAAAGTTGTCTTCGGTCAGTTTTTCAACATGAACCTCAATATTGGTAGATTTATAGGGGATTATCCTCCTGGATGCTTTCTTGAATCCTGAATGATCATTCAATAATTTGAGATGGTGTGTAGCCACATCTGGATTCAGTCTGAGAATTTTTGTATGGTTCCAATAAAACACATATCATATTTGTATCGGAAATTAAATATGCATATATAGATCTTTGATGGTCATAGAGGCACTAATAAGTGTAGGCTATTGGTCTTCTTATGTTTCTATATTTATCTATCTGATATCATCAATGGTGGTGGAGACACCTTCCTTAAATGCAGGATTGTTTCTATGCGCATGCTCATCTTCTTCCATTTTTTATTCCATGGAGACATCCTCATACAGAGTTGGGATTCTGGGTCCTTTCTATCGCAATCAGGGTGAGATAGGACATGAGAAGATATATTATCATCCCCTACTTCATATGTTGTTATAGAGATATGCACAAACTAATCATCTTATACACTATCACTATAAATAAGAGCATCTTGGACCTCTGGAGTCAAGTCTATCACCTTGACTATATTTAGGGGGAGAACATTGTCGTTATCAAGCATACTCCGGGGATTTTCAGGGGTGATCCCCAAGCCATTGGGGGTTATAACCTGTATATCATTATCCACTATTAGTTTCTTGCCTCCCCTTTTATAGAAATATTCTTGTGCATATGTGGCTCTATAAGTCTCTTAGGGGGAATTGTCACCATGAAATATTCCAAACTTTCCACCAATGGGGTATTTCAGACACTGATTGAATGTTGAAGGTACCACCATGTGGTTGTGGAGCTAGGGTCTTATGAGTATGAAATTTTATGCGAGTTCTTACTATATAACCATAATCTCATAATCATATTTGAGATCCCCAAACTGATATTCGAGTTTGATCTTCCCATGAGGTATTTCATCATGCTTATCATAGCCTTGAATGGTCAGATTTGTGGGGGATAAGTCATGTCCTCCATATCCCAAATTTCATAGGGTTAAAACCTAGATGAGTTTGATCTTGTATCCATTATCAATCAATGCCCTCTAGACATCAACATTATTGAGTCTTCCTAAAACATATAGGGGCCTGATGTGATTTTGATGATCTCTTCATTATCCAGGTTAGTGAACAAAATGGCGACATGGATTTCTGCTGACACGGTCTCCACTTGATAAACCTTGGCTACAATGACTTCTATATTTAACTCCTATAGGATTCAGAGGGCTTCAACAAGTGCCTCCCTAAATTTTATAGAAAGATGGAGAGCATCGAGGTTTAATATCTTGGTTGGGATAGTAGCCATCTATTTTAGAATTTCATTCTTTTATGCTAGAGGTTAGCACTTTCTGATGTGAGGTTTCTCCTAGACATGTGGCTTAGGAATCGGGGTATTTAAATGTGATGGTTCTAGATCTTTTTTATAGGTTTTGGAAGCTTTTTCTACCAGTGGAATGTGTCATACTGACCACCCCAATTTCATAGGTTGATCAGATAATTGAACCCCTACTAGGCAGTCATGCAAGAGAACTGGTTCTGGATGACTACAGGAGGGTTCTAGGACACCTCCATTCCTCTTTTGAGAATATTGGTGTAAAGACCCAGAAATTTCAAGGAAATATTTTTC
The DNA here is from genome assembly GCA_963277665.1 of Viscum album. Lineage (NCBI taxonomy): Eukaryota > Viridiplantae > Streptophyta > Magnoliopsida > Santalales > Viscaceae > Viscum > Viscum album. The sequence continues at coordinate 21,601,847 of OY728125.1, forward strand.
TTAAATTCTTTGGAATTTTACGAGTTCGTAGTTTCAGACGGCACCTGATTCTGAGTTCCGGTGTGCCTGGAATAATTTTATAAAGTTTCTATTCGGGTACGTTCAGTAAACGTACGTGTGGGTTTTTCTATATTTTGAACCGGTGCTCGGAATTGAAATATGAGGACACCAATGAACTCACAGTGCCGGTATTCACTTAAGGGGACCTTTACCGCAGTTGCATTTGGTCGGGAGGAGAAGTTAATTTTTAGGATTTCTTCTTAAAACAAATAAAAAATATGTGTTACATAATTTTTGTTAAGGGGGTGGTTATCCTCTCCAAAGAGGAGTTGTAGGTGGGGCCCACACCTCACATAACCTCCCATGAGAGGATAATGTGTGGTAGGTCCCACACAAGCACCTAACCCCTCAACTCCCCTTTAAACTCTCTTGAACCCCCCCCCCCCATTGATGTGGTTAAACCCTCCACATTCCACCTCTCTTCTTAAATTTTAAAAACTCTCCACCTCCTTCTCTCTCTCATAAATTTTCCAACACCTTTAATTAATTAATTGAACTCCATAATTAATTAATTAATTTAAGTGTTTGAATTTTGAAAGGTATAATCCATCCTTTTATATAGGTGGTGTTATTTTATTTTTAGTTTGGTTGGACTTTTTTACTTTCGGTTGGCATAATCATTGGAGAGGCTTTGAGATTAGGAAGTGTTATTCCCACGAAAAATGATGTACTCTCTCGACGAAGAACACAAATCCCTCATGCGTCTTCTTATTTTCTCTTTCTCTGTGTCAAGGGAGAAGACGCTGCCCGTGAGAAACATCGCCAACAATTAGCAACTTTTTCCTCTGACGTTAACGGAACGATATCCGTCTTACGCGACGCCATCTTCTGTGACACCTGACCTACGTGATGCTCGTCTTCTATGGCTCGTCAACATGAAATGTTCTTGAAATCGAGGTGGGGGTTTTATATGATTTTAAATGAATAAAATTATACCCTCTTTCTTGATGTATGCTTTGGTTCGCTCTTGGACATTTGTTATCGCCTAACGCGGAGGGCACGGGCCGAACAAACACGGGCCAACAACCCTCTGTATATTCTAGATTGTATTGGAGACTGAGGTGGTGTTGAAAGGGGCAACAGAGACCGAAGTCGACATCAACCAGAGGCGGAGGCAACCGAAGGTAGCGGCGGCCACGTAAAGAGACCGGCTGGCCAAACCGGCCGGTCTGCTGGGAACCGCGGCACCCGCAGGTGCCGCGCGGCGGAGGGAACTACGGCCCGCAACCACGGGCCGCTTTTTGGATGAACCAGATGGATACGACTTGCTAGGCAGAAGACCGTGGCGCTTCTTGGCACCACGCTGCAGAGAAGACCGTGGCCTGCTGTGCGGGCCACTTGCTGGATGAACCGGCCGGCCGTAGCCAGCCAGGCTGGAGGACTGCGGCGCCCTCTTGGCACTGCGTGCGGAGGAACCCCGGACCGCAACTGCGGGCTGCTCGCACCGGACGAAACCTGCTGGCTTCAGTCGGAAGGGCAGTAAGTAGGGGTGGTGCCACTAGGCCCCGTCGGGCGAGCCGAACCGGCCCTTAACCGCGGGCCCGGTCCGCGGGTTGGTCGCGCCCCACCGGGCCGGGCCAACCCCCCAACCGGGTCGGACCTGCCGGTTCGGGTCCCTGGGTGGGTTGTGCTCCACCGGGCCGGGCCGACCCCCAGCCGGGTTGGACCCGCCAAATCGGGTTGGGCCGACCCGCCAGCCCACTAGGCTTGACGGGCTGGGCCCTCTTCGCTTAAACGCAAATATCTTCTAGACCACGTGTCTGATTGACGCGCTGTCAGCGGTACTGGGATCCTCGCGATGAGGTATACCTTTTGCGATACTCTAAGTTAGTTTTGGACAACTTTGGTGAGTGTCTGGTTTTAGAACGAGCGTAATTCCAACCGGGCCCCTGGAACGGAAATGCTATTAACTCTCAGACTGTTCGTCTGATTGACATGTCATCAGTCGCGTTGGGTTCCTTATGATGAGACAGAACTTCGGGATACATCAACTCAGGACTTCATGATAGTTGATGTATCGACACTTGGCTCAATGATTGGACCCTCACAGAATCGAGTGTGCTATGTGCGGGAACCCTAGAGCTGGCTGCAACTGCGACGACTACTATACCAGAATACTACGTGGGTTCGACAGCAAGGACTACTGTACTGGGATCCTTCGTGGGTTTGACAGTGATGGCTATTGTACCGGAATCCTCCGTGGGTTCGACAGCGATGACTACTATTCTTGTATCCTGTGTTGGTCCGACAGTTTTGACTTCTATTCTTGTATCCTATTTGGGTCCGACAGAGTAGCTGGTCCTGTATCCTGTGTGGGTCTGACAGCATAGCGGGTCTAGTATCCTATGTGGGTCAAATATCTTAGATGAATCAGTGACTACATCTGATCATCACTATCGCTATATGAAAGATGTATACCTGTGTGAGATAAGTCTTGACTTTAAATCATTATCATCAATGTGATTGACTTTACTTCCTGTGTGGACTGGGTTGTGCTTGGGCTCGAGAGTTGGAGCTGGACTGTGGTTGATAACTTAGGTATATGTATGGGCATATACCTAAGCAGGTTTGGTTGATACTCGTGATTGTATCTTTCTTCTGTGGTTTATCCTTCGTGGATTCTGGAAGACCTTCAGGGGTCTCGAGGTCCCTACTAAGTATCGTTATACTCACCCCTGGATGGGCTATGCCCGCACTTCATTGTGTTGGTTACAGATGACAGGAAGCACTGATCGAGGTAGAGACTTGTGGAGCTGGATGATACCCAGTGGTGGACCACTTGGAGAGACGTACACGGAGCGGACGGATGGACTGGGGGTACTGAGGAGGCCATCTGTACCCACCCTTCAGGTGGGATTCCCAAAGGACGACTCATTAGTTTTTGTTTTACTTTTTTGCAGTTGTTTTAGATTTTTAGTTGTACTGTACTTTACTGTTGGGATTTTATTTCCGGCCTCTTTCCTTTCATCACTTTCTTTTGTATACAGTATTTACATAGTTTTTACTTCCATCTGCGTACCCTGTTGTTTTTTTTTACTTAATAAAGGCAATGCCTTCCCTTTTTATCGGTATTTACGCCTTTGGTTGTAGTCGCCAGCCCCTGGCCTATGGAAGGAGGGCTTGCGGTAGTCATGCCATGGGCCCCGAGGACGGGTCATGGAAAATTAGTATCAGAGGAGTCGGTTCTATCGTAGAACTCAAGACTCTGGTCATTCTTTTCTGTGAAACAATAGTGTTAAGAGTATTGAGTGTGGTTTTCAGTCCAGGGAGTCCAGTGTTGGTGCGGTGGCCGACGTATCCATACACCAGGACCCTGACCTCTGATTTTCGACTCAGTGTACGAAAACACTGATTACATGTGTGCTTCCTTTGAAAAGATTTCTTCTTGATTACCTTGTGTCAGCTCACCAGGTATACTTTTTGATCGCAGAGCACCTATTTCTTTTCAAGATGTCTTCACCTAGACAGTCGGCACGGGTTCCTAGTGTAGAGCGCGATGGTATCCAACCTAGCAATGAGGCCATGATGCAGGGCCCCATCACAGCGGAGGCACCAGTGGTACCACTAACCGCTGGGCTACTGTTGCCACCAGCACCCGCAGCAAAGTGTGTGCGCCACTTGATTGTGTTGCATAGGTTCCTGCGACAAAGGCCTCTGAGGTTTCAAGGTGAGATAGATTTTCAAATGGTCGGGTGTTGGCTGGAGGTTGTAGCACAAGTTTTCCACACAGCTGGGACACCCGCTGACTTGATGGTGTACCTAGCTATTAGTCTCTTTCAAGGAGCAGCTGAGAGGTGGGCGAGCCTGATGCTCCTGATTTATGATGAGGCAACCCTCACCTAGGGAGACTTCGAGGGTCTTTTCAAGGCAGAGTTTGTACCAACGACTCTACGCTCTGTGCGGACTCTAGAGCTACCGCCCTTTCTGTAGGGATTTCCGACTGTAGCGGAGTCTTATACAGCCGGTAGTAGATAGATGTCATAGAGATCAAAGAAGACTAGTTCAATAGGTGGGTTACCCTAGGATACAGGTACGGTTGTGCGGGGCACACGAGATAGAACTAGCCATACGAGGAGCAGGCAGTGCTATGCATGCGGCAGGTAGGGTCACATGGCTCGTGAATGCCCGACCCGCCATGTAGATGAGCAGAAGATAGTAGAGGGAATTCCTAGGCAAAGGCAGAGGTTTGACCATAGTGTTTTGGGAGAAGTTGGATAGGAGCAGGACTAGCTATAGGCATAGAGACCTTTGTTCATGATGGTTCTAGCTTTGTTGATGTCATTGTTTGTCGTTGCTTTGTGTATTTGTACCTTGAGCTGCATTAATAAAAGACACTTGTCTGTGTGATGTTTGCTTTCCTGCCTTTTAGGTCTAGTTGATACTGAGAGGTTTCGGTAAAAATCGTTGACTTGACCCTCACATTCGAGATTCCTACTAGAGGAGACCCAGTGAACACACACTGCTGCCTACAGTGTGAATCGACCCTTGGAGGTGAGAGTAATGGTTGGATCTCTTGGTAGTAGCGTTGAGGCATTACGACATCGTCCATGGCATGAAATAGTACCGTTCATGTCAGGATTGACTGTATTAGGAAAAGGGTGTGGTTCATCGAGGGGATGAGACCAGATTTTTCTTCTTAGAAAAGGAGAAATCTTAGCAGCTCCTGTAGGATGTAGGCGAAGAAGGGTGTACTTGAGTTCTTTACAATTAGCTAGTCACACCCATAGTTCGTTGAGTGAACAGTTTACGGTTTAATCGAATCTCAAAAGTCTCAGGTGTGTCTTATCGTAGAAGGACCTAGGCCTGAGACAGTGGAGTTGTCTTGAGTTCATACAGGAATATGACATCGAGATAGTCTATACTCCCGGTAAGGGGAACGTCATAGTCGATACTCTCAGTAGGAGATCAGGCATTTAGCTGTTTAGAGAGGTGACAGATCTGTTAGCTGCGTTGCAGATATCCTTTGTAGATAGAGATGTAGAAGCCTTTCTACAGTCTCTCACAATCACTCCTTCACTTCTACAATGATTCAGGGGGGCACAACATGGAGAAGTTGACTATGAGACGTGATGTGCTCAGATATCCTCAGGGCAGGCACTTGATGGGTTTTCTGAATGTGGGGAGCACGTCATCCTATTCAGAGTACGTAGCATGGTACCAGTTGCACTATAGGAGGAGGTGTTTAGGGAGTTCCACACTTTCCCTCTAGCGGTACATCCAGGAGTGGTGAAGATGTATCTGGACCTCAGATGATAGTACTGGTGGCCGGGTATGAAGAGGGAGGTAGTAGAGTTTTTCTCATGGTGCCTCACTTGTTAGTAGGTGAAGGCAGAGCACCAGGTACTAGCAGACTTGGTACATCCCTTAGTGGTCCCAGAGTGGAAGTGGGACAGAATATCCATGGATTTAGTGACGGTAATTCCACATACATCCAGAGGACACAACTCTATCTGGGTGATTTTCGACTGACTCACCAAATCGGCCCACTTCCTACTGATCAGAGAGCAGGGCTCAATAGAGATCTTGGGACACCTTTACATTCAGGAGATCATATGGCTTCATGGTGTGCCATCGACTATCGTCTCTGATCGAGATGCTCGTTTCACTTCCAGACTATTGAAGGGGTTACAGGAGGCTTTTGGGATGCAGCTACGTATGAGCACCGCATTCCATCAACAGATGGATGGCCAGACTAAGAAGACCATTCAGACTCTCGAGGACATGCTCCATGCATGTGTCCTTGACTTTGGTCATAGCTGGGAGGATCACTTACCCTTGTTAGAGTTTGCGTACAACAACAGCTACCACTCCACCATCGGGATAGCACCTTATGAGGCATTGTACGACCGACCATGCAGATCACCACTGGGTTGGACTGACCTAGGAGAGTCAGCACTTGTAGGACCAGAGATGGTTTAGGCTACGACAGAGAAGGTACAGATCATCCAAGAGTGGATGAAGACTGCATAGAGCATATAGAAGTCCTATGCTGATAGGAGATGAAGACCACTGGAATTCAAGGATGGCGACCACGTCTTCTTACAGGTCTCACCTCGACAAGGTCTACAGAGAATTGTCCAAGGCTGCAAGTTGTCTCCACAATTCATCAGACCATTCTAGGTCCTCAGCAGGGTAGGCGAGGTGGCTTACTGACTGGCCCTTCCACCTCAGTTGCACCGGGTGCATGACTTCTTCCACGTATCTCAGCTGAGGAGATATGTGCATGACCCGTCCCACATCATCAACCACGGGGAGCTAGACATCGATGACAGGGTGACTTTCATAGAGGTCCTAGTAGAGATCGAGGATCGATAGAAGCGGGTCCTACGTGGACGGTCAATTCCTCTGGTGTGCATTCGCTGGCAGCATGAGAACCTCTAAGAGAGCACATGTGATCAGGAGGCTCAAATGCGTGCTCAATATCCTCATTTGTTTCCCTAGTGTGTGTTGTAGCTTTACGGGGACATAAATCCCTAATTTGGGGGTAATGTAAAGACCCGAAAATTTCAAGGAAATTTTTTTCTTAAATTCTTTGGAATTTTACGAGTCCACAGTTTCTGACGACACTAGATTCCAAGGCCCAGTGTGCCCGGAATAATTTTCTAAAGTTTTTATTCGGGTACGTTTAGTAAATGTACGTGCGGGTTTTATATCTTTTGAACCAGTGCTCGGAATTTAAATCTGAGGACACCAATAAACTTGCAGTGCTGGTATTCGCTTAAGAGGAACTTTACCGCAGATGCGTTTGGTCAGGAGGAGAAGTTAATTTTTGGGATTTCTTCTTAAAATAAACAAAAACTATGTGTTACATAATTTTTGTTAAGGGGGTGGTTATCTTCTCCAAAGAGGATTTGGAGGTGGGTCCCACACCTCACATAACCTCCCATGAGAGGATAATGTGTGGTGGGGCCCACATGAGCACCTAACCCCTCAACTACCCTTTAAACTCTCTTGAAACCCCCCCCCCCACTGATGTGGTTAAACCCTCCACATTCCACCTCGATTTTTAAATTTTAAAAACTCTCCACCTCCTTCTCTCTCTCATAAATTTACCAACACCTTTAATTAATTAATTGAACTCCACAATTAATTAATTAATTTAAGTGTTTGAATTTTGAAAGCTTTAAGCCATCCTTTTATATAGGTGGTGTTATTTTATTTTTAGTTTGGTTGGACTTTTTACTTTGGGTTGGAATAATCGTTGGAGAGCCTTGGAGATTAAGAAGTGTTCTTCCCACGAAGAACGATGTACTCTCTCGATGAAGAACACAAGGCCCTCAAGCATCTTCTTCTTTTCTCTTCCTCCATGTCAAGGGAGAAGACGCCGCCCAAGAGAAACATCTCCAATAACTAGCGACTTTTTCCTCCGACGTTGAAAGAACGATATCCGTCTTAGGCGACGCCATCTTCCGCGACGCCCGACCTCCGTGATGCTCATCTTCCGTGGCTCGTCGACATGAAACGTTCTTGAAATCGAGGTAGGGGTTTTGTATGATTTTAAATGAATAAAATTATACCCTTATTCTTCATGTATGCTTTGGTTCACTCTTGGCCATTTGTTATTGCCTAACGCGGAGGGCGCGGGCCGAACAAACACGGCCCGACAACCCTCGGTATGTTCTATATTGTATTGGAGACTGAGGTGGTGTTGGAAGGGGCGAAAGTGACCGAAGTTGGCATCGACCAGAGGCGGCGGCAACTGGAGGCAGCTGCGGCCGCGCGCCGGCCTCATGAAGAGACCGGCCGGCCCAACCAGCCGATCCGCTGGGAACCGCAGCACCCACAGGTGCCACGCGGTGGAGGGAACCGCGAGCCTCTTGTTGGACGAATCAGCTGGCTATGGCCAGCTGGGCAGAAGATCGGGGCACCGCTTGGCGTCGTGATGTAGAGAAGACCATGGGCCGCTGTCCGGGCCAATTACTGGACGAACCGACTGACCGTAGCCAGCCGGGCTGGAGGACCGCGGTGCCCTCTTGGCGCCGCGTGTGGAGGAACTGTGGGCTGCTCGCACCAGAAAAAACCAGCTGGCTTCGGCTGGCCAGGCAGTAAGGAGGGGCGGCGCCGCTCACCGCCACCGGGAGAGCCGAACCGACCTGCAACCATGGGCCTGTTCCGCAGGTGGGCCCCGCCCCACCGGGCCGGGCCGACACCCCAACCAGGTCGGACCCTCTGGGTCGGGTCCCTGGGTGGGCCGCACTCCACCGGGCCAGGTCGACCCCCAATCGAGTCGGACCCACCAAACCGGGTCGAGGCAACCCGTCATCCCACTAGGCTTGATAGACTGGGCCCGTTTCGCTTAAATGCGCATATCTTCTAGACCGCGCGTCCAATTGACGCACCGTCTACGGTACTGGGATCCTCACGACGAGGCGACCCTTTTGCGATACTCTAAGTGAGTTTTCGACAACTTTGTAAAATGTCCAGGTTTGGAACGAGCGTAATTCCAACCGGGCCCTTGGAATGGAAATGCTAATAACTCTTAGATTGGGCGTCTGATCGACGTGTCATCAGTCGCATTGGGTTCTTTATGATGAGAAGGAACTATGGGATACATCAACTCAGGACTTCATGATAGTTGATGTATCGACACTTGGCTTGAGGATCGGACCCTCCCGGAATCGAGTTTGATGTGTACGGGAACCCTAGAGCTAGCTGCGACTGCAACGACTACTGTACCGGAATCCTACGTGGGTTCGGCAATGATGACTACTGTACTGGAATCCTATGTGGGTTCGACGATGATGGTTGTTGTACCGGAATTTTCCGTGGGTTCGACAGTAGTGACTACTGTTCTTGTAACTTGTGTGGGTCCGACAGTTTTGACTTCTGTTCTTGTATCCTGTGTGGGTCCGACATAGTAGCTGGTCTTGTATCCTCTATGGGTCTGACAGCTTAGCTGGTCTAGTATCCCGTGTGGGTCCAACAGATTATATGAATCAGTGACTACATATGATCATCTCTATCGCTATATGAAATATGTATACCTATGTGGGATATGTCTTGACTTTCAATCATTATCATCGATGTGATTGACTTTACTTCCTGTTTGGACTAGGTTGTGCTTGGGCTTGAGAGTTGGAGCTGGAATGTGGTTGATAACTTAGGTATATGTATGATAATATAGCTAAGTAGGGTTGGTTGATACTTGTGATTGTATCTTTCTTCTGTGGTTTATCATTTGTGGATTCTGGGAGACCTTCGGGGGTCTTGGGGTCCCTATTGAGTATCATTATACTCACCCCTACATGGGCTATACCCACACTTCGTTTTGTTGGTTGTAGATGAAGAACATCACTGATTGAGGTAGTGACTTGTGGAGCTGGATGGTACCCAGAGGTGGACCACTTGGAGAGATGTACACAGAGCGGACGGATGGACCGGGGGTACTGAGGAGGCCATCTGTACCCACCCTTTAGGTGGGATTCTCGGAGGATGACTCAGTAGTTTTTGTTTAACGTTTCTGTAGTTTTCCTAGCTTTTCAGTTGTATTGTACTTTACTGTTGGGCTTGTATCTCCGACCCCTTTCCTTTCAGCACTTTGTTTTGTATACAGTTTTTACTTAGTGTTTACTTCGAGCTGCATACTCTGTTGTTTTTTTACTTAATAAAGGCAATACCTTCCCTTTTTATTGGGATTTACGACTTTGGTGCTAGTCGTCGGCCCCTGGCCTATGGAAGGTGGTCTTGGGGTAGTCACGGCACTGGACCTGAGGATGGGTCGTGAAAACTGGTTAACTTTTTCATGAGTCTCCACGGTATATGTGTCCTCTATGGGGATGTGAATGAAATATTGTATTTGGCCATGTCTGAATTTTCCCCTATATCTGTAGTTCCTTTACATGCGACCTCTCATTCCCTGGATATGTATGAAAAAATCCATGATTTGAGGCATATTCATAATCATATATGGGGTATTACAAGTGCATCATGTTGAAAAAACCAAATATGATTTCTTCATCCGATGAGATTTCCATTTGGTGAGGTGGTTCCCATGATGCGGATATTGTAGGGAAGAAATTTACAAGAGTTAGATCTTACGTTGAAGCCGAATATGACTCTTATCCTTCTGTTTCTTCTTTCTTCCAATGGTCTCTCACACATTTGGGAGCTATATATGATGTATCCTTAGGTGGTGGAGCTATTGTGGGTCTGTGTAGCTGTGCTCTCAGGGTGGCATGAGCTCGGTCAACAATTTTTTGAGTCATCCAGAATTTGAATTTCTTCTCACACCTAGCCATAACTTTCTGCTAATCAACTTTTTCTTCTGATTGGGAAACATTTATGCAAGACACCTTCTATGAGGAATTATTTAACTCCTCTAGTCCATAATTAAAAATTCCTTGAAGTACATCTTTAAAGAAAAACAATCCATGGATATTATGACCCAGCCTTCTGTGGAAATGACAGTAGTCAGGATGGACGGTGGGTTTGACCTCATCGGGCTTCCTAGGATGTGAAAACATGATAAGTTTATTATATATGGATATCACAAGATAACTAGGGACTTGTTCATTTTGTAAGGAGTATTATTTATTCATCCATTCCTCAAATATCGGGTGAATCAGATTCCTCTGTGCTTCCAGCCAAGGGAGATTCTCTAGTTTTCATCGATCTATATGAAGTGTTGGGTGGTTTGGGACCTTCCTAGGTGCTTGGATAGGCACTACTACTATCTTGAGAGTGAAAAATGTATCTTCTACTTTGCCTATCCCTTTAACCTATTCTATAGTAATGAGTCAAGGTTTGGATTGGCTTCACTAAATAGAATCCTTGAGACATTTTTCTATTTATACAAACCCAAGGAACCCACCTTGATACATCATTGGGATCAGAGTTATTTTCAACTCATCCCTGAGATTTTCAGTATAGAGTTCTAGTTGTTTCTCTTATGAGAGAGGGATGCTAAATTAATAGGTTAAACCCTTCCATATGTCTATGAAGTGAGACACCCTACCATTATCACATTATTTTTTGTTCGTTGGGTTGATGATTGTCATTTCCCTCAGTGTAGAGCTGGAATAATAAAGGAATTAATGAAGAATGTATTCTTATATTACAATAGAACCTAGTAGTTGATTGTTGTACCAAACAAAGGTCATCCCTATCAGATTTTTCACAAAACACCTCATCTTGGTTGCCTTATATTTCTCTTAAGGGGCTATCATCATCCCACATTAGGATACTAAGTGTGTGATGTACTGTTCAAGGTTGGGTGCACCATAAAAAGAAAAGAAGGTAGGATTTCCAAATTTGGATGGGGCCAAAGTTTCATCCACCAATTCAGGATATTCCTTCTTCTCAGGCTACACAGGTGTCTGTCACAATTTAATGGATTCCATTCAAGTATCCAATGACTCTATGATGTTAAAAAATATAGGGGAACTAATTTCCATGTTGTCTCCCATCTTCATGGAGTGGGTGGAACTTGAGGAGGTAGTCCCACCTTTGTCTTCTATTGATTATCTATCCATCCTCAGACTCAATGATTACCCTAGAGAGGGGGATACCGCCACCACAATATAGATAATTCATGATCATTTTCAACTTCCTCATCTATGTAGACTAGCTACCTGATCTGGAGAGAGTTTGATGCTCAGATACTGATCTTGATGGAGGATTGACTATGAGAGGGAGAATATTTTCCTCATCCTAAAGATGGTACCTAGAAAGAATATTTCCCCTGAGGAGCTCCTCATTGAGTTGTTTGAGATTTTGAATCTCACTCTTATATTGTGGAAATTATTCCTCCATGGAAGGTACCTTAACTCTTATGGGTGGTGATTGGGATATACCACACCTTTTTTCTTATATTTTGTAGTGTTCTTATATATAAGAGGAAAATTGGTATTTGTAGGTTCTAGATTTTGGAGCCTTCTCTAATTTTGGGTGTGTGCAGCCTCGGTTAGTGCATCCAAATTACCCTCCTCTCAGGGTACATTTTCCATTTTTTCCCCTCTACATTTTCATCTTGATTGAAGTTTTTTATCATGTTGATAGTGAAAACATTCACATAGTAATATCATGAAATTGTGGTTGTCCCATTACTTTTGATGCAACAGGTTGATTCTACCCTACCTTCATCAGGATTATCATTCGAACCTCTACCCCTATTGGTCCATTTTGTCTTACAACCTCAGTGGGGTCTGATCACCTTTATCATAAGATCCTCCTCTCTTGTTCTACGAATAGTTACCTTGATGGAGTTTCTAGTTGTATTTGTTGAATGGTCCCTAAACAACAAAGGTTTGTCTTTAGGAGGGAGGAACAAAGGGGATGTTGATCATTGATTTATTCCTCCCAACCTAAAGAGGAATGATACTATATATGATGATGATGATGATGATGATGATGATGATGATGATGATGATGATGATGATGATGATGATGATGATGATGATGATGATGAAAATTACCCCAGTTCTATGGAATGGGGGTTCCTCAGGGAAACAATTTTCATTTATTAGTCCTATTGTTGAGGAACTAATGATTGCAGTAGAGGATTTGATGACTTATGGGATATACAAGAAGATATAAATGCCCCCATCTTAGTAGGTTGGTCTTGATCTAGAATCGTTGTTTATTTCATTAAGACTCTTTCAGGAAATAACGAACCTAGTGATGGTGATTGAGATTTAAATTCCCCATCCCAGTGGGTTGGGTTGTTTTTTCATCTGTTGTTGGTATGTCCTGAATCCTATTAGAAATTGATGATCCAAGATGTGGAGGTGGTGGTAGATATTCTTCTGGCCTGGTGAGTTGGGTATGCTATTGGACAGATAATATGGAAGTTTATACTACTTCCCCTTTTATGTAGTGAAGTCGTGCTCATGTAAGAGCTGGTTGTGATGATAGCCTTTGGTGGGAACCATTATTTATGGGAATTTGTCCAGGTGATCGCAACTTCGGTCTCCTTGTCTAAAATTCTTTCTCATTGATTTAAGGGGCCCAGTTCAAAGTGTTTTTGGATATCCTCTTCCTCTATTAATGATTTTTGGGAATCCTTGAAGCAGTGGCATTCTGTTGTAGTGACCAAATGGCCCAAGCATTACTTGGTCCCCCAATTTCTCTACAGGCTATGACATTGAAGGATGTTGTATCTGAAGGGTTATTTTATTCCAGGGGTGTAGAAAATTGTAATTCTCTATACCTTCCACATCCTCGAATACGAATTCCTGAAGTGTCTTTGAAGATTAGCTATTGAAGGGTTGTGACGAAATGGTGGTAAGTGTGTTGTAGATTTGCGATTTGCTTTTCCAATTTTGGAACCTAGGCCATGGAGATAGTAGCTGGGTCTAGATGACAACATAGTATCTTGATTTTCTAAAGTTGGCCCCCATATCCTAGATAGGGGAGATGTCTATCCTTTAGTCTCTGATGAGTTTCATGTATATTTTGGCATTGATAAGGCAAGAAATCCTTCTCTAGCTCATCTAGGATCTCATAGTTGGAAGTGTTGAGGGGCCATAACATGATGGGGAGGTTTTTTCTGACTAACTCTCTTCATATATCAATGTTGACCTCCTCTTAATTAGACTTACATGCCTCTATCTGATCATAAAATAGAAGATTTTTCTTAGGGTCTCCTACTGACTGGAGTGGAGTGCGGCTAGAAGTTTATGGGGAACTATATACAATTTACCTCGATGTTTCATGAACCTCTCTATACAAAGGCATATAATTTTTGAAAACCTCTCTATATGAAGGGTTCTGAGCAAGGGGAGGATTTCATTGTCTATGTGAGATATCACCATGGGATGGTTGACCATGGTAGATGTTAGGGGTAGTGTCCATGCAATGCAACTCTACACTACCAAGTAAAGTACTATCATGGTAATGATCATATTATGCATTGTTTAAAGAGTTTACAAAGCCTTTTGGTGTTGATAATGTGTTTCAAATGACCTCAAAGACACTATCATTGAGAAGATTAGAAATATGTGTCATGTTATGCATCATTTTCAGAATATTCCGACCTACCTTTTGGAATTTTTTAGGGATATGAGCCTACTATATGACATTTTCTATAACCTGTTTATAAGAATTTGGTAATGCAATTATATGATCCCACTGCTGAGATGATACTGGATTATGATAATGAGTTGTCTCATTATTAAAAGGAATGTGAGCCTAACTTGAGGAATGTACCATTATCACTTGATGATCCTTAGTTAGGAAGGGAGTATGAGCCTGATCATGAGACTTTGGAATATGTTGTTGATCTTTCAATTCAAGGATATGATCCTACCCCAAAGTCACATTCCACTATAACTTGGTGAGCCCGAGTTGGAACAGGAATATGATCCTAGTCCGAATATTAATTCTCTATTGGAATATGTCAATGGACCTTCGGAATGGGATATGGGATATGATACTCCTTCTTTATTTCCTTGGAATGATGTTGATCTAGTAGTTCATCAAGAGAAGTATGAATATGTGTTCGGTTTCTGTGATCTATTGGAATATGATAGGAAGATTCGTTGACATGATATGAGGTTGTCCTGAGGCATGTTCCATTCTCAAATGGTTATCCCTAGCCATAAAGGGGATATATTCTTGATCTTGGGCCTTTAGAGTATGTCACTGGACTTCTTCAACAAGAATATGATCCTGTCTGGAGGCATGTTCCCCTCTCACTAAGTGAGCCCCAAATTGAACAGGGATATGAGCCGGATCTTGTGCCTTTGGAATATACCGCCAGAATTTTACGACAAGCAAGTACCCCTATCTTGAGGCATGTTCCACTCTCACCTGGTGAGCACTAGTTGGAACTGGTATATGATCTTGGTCTGATGCCTCATCCTTTATTAGAGTATGTTGATAATCTTATTGAATGGGATACAGACTATGTGCTTTCTCTAGAGTATCCACTTGTTCACAATGATCAGTGTGTTGAGATTTCCTAGATATAGGGAGAGGAATATGTGAATGTCCCTACATTTGAACTAGTTCCAGAACATGCCGACAAATTTCTTCAACTGTTGCTAAAATATATTGGAATTTTAGAAAAGTGTACATAGGGATATAAGCCTTCACATTTTCTATCTCCATTATACACTCGCATATTTCTTTGATTGAAGTAGGGATATGCACCCAGTATTTTTCACATTATTCTACCAGACTATTCTGATGGAATTCACACATGAAGGTAGGGATATACACCTCCACCATTCCATATTTGGGAATATTCCCATATAATTATTCTGAATGAGCATTGACAAGAGACTGCTTACTGGTTACTAACTAAATATGCTTATAGGGTCCCAAAAATTCATAAAAGGGAAGGAAAATACTCCCATAAGTTGGACGAAGCAAATAAATACATGTTGCATTGAAAATTTGGGAAAAAATTAAAATAAATCATATTTTGAAAAAGAATTTTTCCTGGTCACGTACTGATTACTAGGAAAGATTCACGGAAGGTATAAACCATGAACCACCAGTACGCGGATGGCCCACGACATGCTGGCCCGCGAGCCATTGGCCAGAAAATGAAACTGTTTGTGGTAAATTTCCACCCATGAACCGAAGCCACCAAGAACCATTTTCTCTTGAGAGAATCCAATAGTGCTACACCCCTCACACCATCCTCGCGAACGATGTGGTTCGCGGATGAGGAGAAGCTGATGGCATCCCACACCTCTACAAATCGCGGTTGACAGATTCATCTGCGGTCTAGATTTCTTCCATGGTATTCCATATAAGGTGCCTCACGAATCACAGATATAGCTTCACAAGCATCCTATAAGAGGGAGATGAGGATAATGGAAATAGGAGGGGAAGAAGATAGATAGAGAGCTCTGGGACGGGCAAAAAGGGGACAATGAACATAGAGCTTGAGGGAGTAATTTCTTCAGCACTCAAATCAGTTCATAGGACTCCATCCTGTATCCAAAATAGTTCTCAGATTCCATCCCATGAACTATATGTAGTTCACAGACTCCATACTATGAACCGTATTCAGAACACCCTCTACACCCAACTAGAAAACCAATAAAAAAATATAATAAAAATGGTTTTCATAATCCCTATACCGAATGCAGTTCATGGTCAGATATTATCCAGAAAATTGTATGCGGAATCCCCTATGCTGAAAATAGTATGCATACCATCCTATGAGGTTAGCTCCTATGTAGCCAGCTCCTTTACAAATAGACAGTTCGTGGCCATCTCTTATGAAGATGCTCCTATGGGGCCAGCTCCTACACGAACAACCTTATACAGAAAACCATTCATGCCCACCGGTCCATACTATGAGGGATGCACCTCCGCACCCCCACTCGAGGTTAGTGTCAGACTTTAGTCTTGGCCCTCTGATTCGGTCCCTTCACTTCCATCACCGACCCCCGTGAAAAATGGAGGGTCGCACCTTGATCTTTTCAGGCCAAGTTGACAAAATTTTCCATTACTCCCTTATACCTTGTCACGACCCGACCTCGGGGCCCGTGCCGTGACTACCCCAAGCCCACCTTCCATAGGCCAGGGGCTGGTGACTAGCACCAATGGCGTAAATCCCGATAACTGGGAAGGCATTGCCATTACAAAAGCAAACAAACACCACAGAGTAAGAAAGCGGAAAAGTAAACACAAGCGAAGAAAAGTAAAAGGGCCGGAAATACAAGCCCAACTGTAAAGTACAACTCGAAAGGGAAAAACAGCAGCTGGAAGAACGAAGCGGCCCCTGGGTCGTCCTCCTCGATTCCTACCTGAAGGGTAGGTACAGATGGCTCAGCTCCTGGATCGTCCACCACGGATCCTACCTGAAGGGTAGGTACAGATATCTCCTCTACTCCTCGGGTCCTGTCGTCTACTCCGGGTACGTCCGCCCAGTGGTCCTCCTCCGGGTACCGACCTGCTCCGCAAGCCTCAACTGCGATCTGCGCTGTCCGTCGTCTGCAACCAACACAACGAAGTGTGGGCATAGCCCGTGCAGGGGTGAGTATAAGCTACTCAGTAGGGACCCCGAGACCCTTAAGGTCTCACTAAATCCAACATGTATATCCACAAAGTAAAGACAGCAATCACGAAGTAACATCAGACTCTACTTAGGTATATGCCCATACATATACCTAAGTCATCAAGTAACCCATCCAATCACAAGGATACACAAAAATCATGAAATCAACGGATAACCATCATCCAGGTACATGCCCATACATATACCTAAGTTATCAAGCGACCCATCTCAATCATGAGGAAACACAAAGATTCATTGACTCAGCTCAAACCAGGATTTTCATTATCGAAACCGTAACTGCTGAAGAGCTCCGTCTCTGGAGTGTACAGTGGTCCTGTCACGACTCCGAGGTACTGCTCACTAACCTAAGACTGATGAGGTACTCCTCCTGTCGAGCACCGCGGGTCTGCGGCCAACTACCGGGCGCTCCGTCCGCTGTGGGTCTGTCGCCAAATACCGGGCGCTCCCCCCAATAGCCTACAGAGGTACTCCTCCTGTCGAGTACCGCGGGTTTGCGGCCAACTACCGGGCGCTCCGTCCGCCGTGGGTCTGTCGCCAAATACCGGGCGCTCCGTCCACTGGGCTAGTTGACTCACTCCAAGTCGAGTCGGTCAAGCAGTCGTCAGGTCTCAGCCGGCTACACGGTCTCCGTACTCTCCACGCTCGTCTCCGGGAGGGTCCGCTCCACGAGCTACTGGTCGATACTCCAAGTATCACAAGGTCCCGCAAAGAAGTGTCACAAAAGTCCGCCTCGTCACAGGGGTCTCAACGCAACAGACGGCGCGTCAATCGGACGCCCGGTCTGTGAGTTATTAGCCTTTTCGTCCCGGGGGCCTGGTTGGTTTCGTGAGCAAACCAAACCCGGCCATATCTCAACTGTACCCCGAACTCTCATAGGGTAAGCACATAGGGACCGTTTCTCAACGTGATCACCAACGCCGCTGACGGTTCGTCGAACGGACGTCCTGGCTGAAAGATATCAGCTTTTCCGTTCCAGGGGCCCGGTTGGATTTCGGGTACAATCCAATCCGGCCATACTCCGACTGCATCCAAAACTCGGGCGGAGTATGTCAAAAGTTCCGTCTCATCAAGAGGAAGTCAACGAAACAGACGGCGCGTCAATCGGACGCCCGGTCTGTGAGTTATTGGCTTTTTCGTTCTAGGGGCCCGGTTGGTTTCGTGTACGAACCGACCCGACCGTACTCCGCCGGCATCCAAACCTCGAGCAGAGTAAGCCAAAAGTTCCGTCTCACTGAGAGGAATTCAAAAAAGCTGACGGTACATCATTTGGACGTCCGGAGCTCAAGATATGTGAATTTGACCGAAATGGTCCGAAAACGGGGGGGTCCGGGTCCGGCCCGACCCGGCCCGACCCCCCCCCCCCTGGGTCGACCCGAACCGGGTCCGACCCGGTTGGCCCGGCCCCGCCTATCCAGGGCCGGTCCGGCTCGGCTCGGCCGAGCGGCCTGACAACCCCGCGGCACCCGCGGGGTGCCACCCTGGACACCCGCGGGGTGCCGCCGCCTCCAGCCGCCGGCGCCGCCGGCTTCCGCGGGCCACCGGAGACGCTCCGGTGGTCTGATTTGCTTCCCGTCTGCGCCTACGGTCATCCCGGGACCCGACCTTCACTGCGGAGGCCTCAAAATTAACTTGCGGCCTCGTTTGTCGTCGCCCGTCAATCTGCGCTCAAGAACAAAATAAAAATTAATTTAATCTGCGGCCTCTTTGGCGCGGCGCGACGACGTCGCGTGCTTGATCGACTTCTCGGCGTGGCGCGAAGGCATCTCGATCTTGTTTGATTTCGTTCCACAGCGCGGCGCGACGGTGCCGCTCAATAGTTGCCATACGATTCCCGCGTGGTGCGACGACACCACGCCATCTTGCTCCATCCGCAAGAAACAACAAGAATAAAGGAGGGGGGGTTCGGCCGTGTTTGTGCGGCCTGACCCCCCTCGCATTAGATTGATAACAATCGGCCTTTCTAGAACGATAATCCATCACAATCTTTTTAAAAATAAATAAAAAGATTCGGAAACAAGGGCCGACAAAAAAAAAAGAACCTTCAAGATCGAAGGAAAGATCAACAACTTTAAAAAGGTTTAAAACCCCTACCTCAAGCGTTGTCGCTCGCGAGTTCGTCGCGGAAGAGGACGATCGTCGCGGAAGAAACGTCGCCGGAGAAACGTCGTTGATTCCGTTGTCGTCGAGGTGCGTCCGAAGGGAGAACGTCGCTTGGAAAGGAACGATCGTCGCGGAAGAAACGTCGCGGAAGAAGCGTCGTTGATTTCCGCGGTTTCGGCGTTCTTCGCCGGAGGCCGGCGTTCTTCGCGTTCTTCGCCGAAGAAGAATGCTCTCCTCCAAATTCTCCCCATGCCACAAGCTTCCACCCAAAATAAAATAAGAGTAATCTTATTTTATTAACGCACAAGCAACGATTAAAAAAAAAGAAACGAACAATTAATTCCAAGAATTAATTTACCAAAGAAACCGCCCAATTAATTGGACGAAAGAAACAGCCCAATTTAATGGTCTGTTAAGAAACTAAGAAACCGCGTCAGCTGACTTTCAGTTTCTTTGACGGGTTTTCGCGGGTGCGTTACTTAGCGAAAGAAACGGCGGGGCTCGTGCGGGCCCCACCCACAAATATCCTATCAAGAGGGTAGGATATTTCAGTTGCACCCTATCCGCTTCAACTAAGCTTAACCAGCTTAATGTGGCTTTCAAGTGGCTTCAAGTGAAATAAAAATAAAGTTG
This sequence comes from Viscum album, assembly GCA_963277665.1. NCBI lineage: Eukaryota > Viridiplantae > Streptophyta > Magnoliopsida > Santalales > Viscaceae > Viscum > Viscum album. The sequence goes on from OY728125.1 coordinate 21,621,615, forward strand.
TCGTAACAACTTTATTTTATTTCTTAACCTTAAGTCCCAAAATTTAAAAACCACACCTGAGCAAACGCAACTCCGGAAGAGGCGTTTCTAGGCAAAACCCGGCGCTGCGATTTCATCGGTGCCCTCAGAATTCGATTCCGGGCACCGGTTCAAAAGTTAGAAAAACCCGCTCGTCCGTTCACTGAACGTACCCGAGCCAAACTTCGAAACATGATTCCAGGCACACCGGGCCTCGGAATCAGGTGCCGTCAGAAGCTGCGCTCTTGAAAAATTCCAAAGATAATTTAGAAAGGAAAAAAAAATTCCCTTGAAATTTCCGGGTCTTTAAATTACACCCACCTCAGGGCTTTACGTCCCCGTAAAGCTTCAACCCACACTAAGGAAAACAAAGCGGTACTGAGCACGCTTCTGAGCCTTACGCTCCCATGTGCTCACCTGGAGGTTCTCGTGCTACCGGAGAAGCACACCAGAGGGATCGTCCGTCTACGCAGAACCTGCTCTTCTCGATCCTCGATCTCTACTGAACCTCCGAAAAGGTCGCCCTGTCATTGACGTCCAAACCCCCATGTGGTCGATGACGTGGGATGGAACAAGCACGTATCTCCTCAGCTGAGATATGTGGATGACATTATGCACCCGGTGCAACTGAGGTGGTAGGGTCAAGCGGTAAACCTCCTCGCCTACCCTGTTAAAGACCAGAAGGTCTGTCGAACATCGGAAGTAACTTGTCACCTCAGCTACAACTCCATAAACCTCGTCGAGGTGAGACCCGTATAAGAACGTGGTCTGCCACCCTCAAACTCCAGAGGCCTTTACTTCCTGATTAGAACTGAAACTCAAAACTCCTACTGCCACGAAGGTAAGGTGGGTCGACCCAAGAATGATCGTCTACACCCTCCTGTGCATGAGTTTATCTTGAGCTGCCCAGGGTTTCCTTTTCGCCGACCAAGGAAAACCTATCCCAACGTTGTAGATAAACCACAACCTTTTTGCCTAAAACAGTCAACCTGGGTATGATCTGTGAATTCGATCCATAACCAGACCAACGTCGCAAGGCCTCGACGCTGCCACCAAGAGATTCCAACCGAAACTCTCGCCTCGTGGTCAGATCACACTGTCGGCGTAAGTGTGATTATCGAGTCTCCTCCCAAAGGTATCTCCAGACGTGAGGGTCAAGTCAACGGCTTACCCGGAATCTCTAGGTCTGGGACAAGATTCGTGGAAGGAAAGAATGATTGGTACCTATGTCTAAAGATATGGAAGCTCATAGTAGACATAGCCCGTACCCCGAATCATTCTTAGAGCCCCTGGGTCACACTACTTGACCGCATGCAGCTACTCTCCTTCCCAGCCCTCCTGCTCCCTGAGCCTGGCGGGGATTTCAAAGGCGGGTGGTTGTAACATGTTGAGATGTACACCACCACCTGCTGCTCTCAAGGCCCCACTTCCACGTCTGCTACTCCGCAGATTCATCTGTCCTTTAAGCTTCCCCATCTTTAAACATTTAACACGCTCGAGTCTCTAAGACTGGAGTCGGTTCCCTGCTTCTTGCATTGTGCAGTCTTCATCCGCTCCTGGATGATCTGCACCTTCTTTGCCTGCGATCTGAAAGAGCTGCTAAAATTTCTCCTTTGCCGAAAAGAGAAACCCGGTCTCATCCCCTGGATGAACCACGCCCATTGCCTAATACAATCAATCCTGACATAAATTTCGCATTCATGCCATGGACGCCGTCGTAAGGCCTCGACGTAACTACTGAGAGATCCAACTGTCACTCTCGCCTCCAAGGGTCGAGTCACACTGTCGGCATCAGTGTGAGGTCACTGGGTCTCCTCCAGTAGAAATCTTGAAAGTGAGGGTCAAGTCAACAATTTTTTTTAACCGGGACCACTCAGTATTAACCAAACAAAGGACAGGGAAGTGAACATCAAAGAGATAAGGGTCTTCTTTATTATTTCAGCTCATAATACAAAGACACGAATACAACAGCATAAAGGAACTAGAAGTACAAGGGACGCATCCACTAGTTCCGCTCCCGTCCACTACTCGGCTGTTGCTCAAGCGCTCAACGCTGCATCTGCCTCAGTGGCTCCTCCAAAACCTGCGCATCATCTGTACGAGGCGTCAGACAGTCACGTGCCAGGTGACCCTTTCCGCCGCAAGAGTAACACAGTCTGCTTCTGGCACGCCTAGCTCTGGCCCCACCCCGGCTGCCCCGCACCACCGGTCGTAAAACCCGAGACCGTCTAACTGCTGGTCTGGTCTTTCTGGGCCTCTGCATTATCTGTCTACTGCCCACAGATGACTCGGCTTCTGATCGAGAAGCACGCGACAAAGGCAGCAGCTCCCGAACACGCTCGGGGTGTAGAGATACTGGCACACACTCCAACCTGAAGGAGGTCTCGAAGTCTTCCCAAGAGAAGGCCATCCCACGGCAAAACTGGAACAAGTGGCTCCACCACCTGCCTGCTGCTTCCTGAAGAAGGCTAGCCGCAAAGATCGCCATAAAGTCTGCTGGCGTCCCCACTAGCCTGAAGACTCCCACCACAGCCTCCAGCCAAACCTCAGCCGCCTGCGGGTCCGTCTCTCCCTGGAACCTGGGTGGCCTCTGGCGCTGGAACTCGTGCAGCGCTCTCAAGTAGCGTGCATCGCCTACCACTGGGGCTGGTGGCATCGGTGGCCCAACGTATGGTAGTACCGCTGGTGCCTCTGCTGGTGCCTCGACTGCAAGAGGGCCCTGAACCGAAGCCTCGTCGGTCGGCAGGCTGTCAGTACGCACATCCCTCTGGGCTAAAGCTGGTCGTCCGAGAAAAAGGCATCCTGAAAGAAACATCGTAACACGGTCAAACGATTAAACCTGGTGAGCTGACCTGGTTTGAGCTGACATTTTTAAACTTTGGAAACACACACGCAATCAGTGTTTTCGTGCACAAAGTCGGAATTTAGTTGTCAGGGTCCTGGTGTATGGATACGTCGGCCGCCCGCACCAACACTGGACTCCCTGAACTGAAAACCATACTTGGTACTCTTAACACTATTGCTTCACAGAAAAGGAAACATCAGAGTCTACGGTAGAACCGACCACCTTTGATACCAATTTGTCACGACCCGACCTCGGGGCCCGTGCCGTGACTACCCCAAGCCCGCCTTCCATAGGCCAGGGGCTGGCGACTAGCACCAATGGCGCAAATCCCGATAACTGGGAAGGCATTGCCATTACAAAAGCAAACAAACACCACAGAGTAAGCAAGCGGAAAAGTAAACACAAGCGAAGAAAAGTAAAAGGGCCGGAAATACAAGCCCAACTATAAAGTACAACTCGAAAGGGAAAAACAGCAGCTGGAAGAACGAAGCGGCCCCTGGGTCGTCCTCCTCGATTCCTACCTGAAGGGTAGGTACAGATGGCTCAGCTCCTGGATCGTCCACCATGGATCCTACCTGAAGGGTAGGTACAGATATCTCCTCTACTCCTCGGGTCCTGTCGTCTACTCCGGGTACGTCCGCCCAGTGGTCCTCCTCCGGGTACTGACCTGCTCCGCAAGCCTCAACTGCGATCTGCGCTGTCCGTCGTCTGCAACCAACACAACGAAGTGCGGGCATAGCCCGTGCAGGGGTGAGTATAAGCTACTCAGTAGGGACCCCGAGACCCTTAAGGTCTCACTAAATCCAACATGGATATCCAAAAAGTAAAGACAGCAATCACGAAGTAACATCAGACTCTACTTAGGTATATGCCCATACATATACCTAAGTCATCAAGTAACCCATCCAATCACAAGGATACAAAAAAATCATGAAATCAACGGATAAACATCACCCAGGTACATGCCCATACATATACCTAAGTTATCAAGCGACCCATCTCAATCATGAGGAAACACAAAGATTCATTGACTCGGCTCAAACCATGATTTTCATTATCGAAACCGTAACTGCTGAAGAGCTCCATCTCTGGAGTGTACAGTGGTCCTGTCACGACTCCGAGGTACTGCTCACTAACCTAAGACTGCTGAGGTACTCCTCCTGTCGAGCACCGCGGGTCTGCGGCCAACTACCGGGTGCTCCGTCCGTTGTGGGTCTGTCGCCAAATACCGGGCGCTCCCCCCAATAGCCTACAGAGGTACTCCTCCTGTCGAGTACCGCGGGTTTGCGGCCAACTACCGGGCGCTCCGTCCACCGTGGGTCTGTCCCCAAATACCGGGCGCTCCGTCCACTGGGCTAGTCGACTCACTCCAAGTCGAGTCGGTCAAGCAGTCGTCAGGTCTCAGCCGGCTACACGGTCTCCGTACTCTGCACGCTCGTCTCCGGGAGGGTCCGCTCCACGAGCTACTGGTCGATACTCCAAGTATCACAAGGTCCCGCAAAGAAGTGTCACAAAAGTCCGTCTCGTCACAGGGGTCTCAACGCAACAGACGGCGCGTCAATCGGACGCCCGGTCTGTGAGTTATTAGCCTTTTCGTCCCGGGGGCCTGGTTGGTTTCGTGAGCAAACCAAACCCGGCCATATCTCAACTGTACCCCGAACTCTCATAGGGTAAGCACATAGGGACCGTTTCTCAACGTGATCACCAATGCCGCTGACGGTTCGTCGAACAGACGTCCTGGCTGAAAGATATCAGCTTTTCCGTTCCAGGGGCCCGGTTGGATTTCGGGTACAATCCAATCCGGCCATACTCCGACTGCATCCAAAACTCGGGCGGAGTATGTCAAAAGTTCCGTCTCATCAAGAGGAAGTCAACGAAACAGACGGCGCGTCAATCGGACGCCCGGTCTGTGAGTTATTGGCTTTTTCGTTCTAGGGGCCCGGTTGGTTTCGTGTACGAACCGACCCGACCGTACTCCGTCGGCATCCAAACCTCGAGCAGAGTAAGCCAAAAGTTCCGTCTCACTGAGAGGAATTCAACAAAGCTGACGGTACGTCATTTGGACGTCCAGATCTCAAGATATGTGAATTTGACCGAAATGGTCCGAAAACGGGGGGGTCCGGGTCCGGGCCGACCCGGCCCGACCCCCCCCCCCCCCCCCCCCCCGGGTCGGCCCGAACCGGGTCCGACCCGGTTGGCCCGGCCCCGCCCGGCCAGGGCCGGTCCGGCTCGGCTCGGTCGAGTGGCCTGACAACCCCGCGGCACCCGCGGGGTGCCACCCTGGACACCCGCGGGGTGCCGCCGCCTCCGGCCGCCGGCGCCGCCGCGCCGGCGACCCGCGCCGCCGCCGGCTTCCGCGGGCCACCAGAGATGCTCCGGTGGTCCGATTTGCTTCCCGTGTGCTCCTACAGTCATCCCGGGACCCGACCTTCACTGCGGAGGCCTCAAAATTAACTTGCGGCCTCGTTTGTCGTCGCCCGTCAATCTGCGCTCAAGAACAAAATAAAATTAATTTAATCTGCGGCCACTTTGGCGCGACGCGACGACGTCGCGTGCTTGATCGACTTCTCGGTGTGGCGCGAAGGCGTCTCGATCTTGTTTGATTTCGTTCCACAGCGCGGCGCGACGGCGCCGCTCAATAGTTTCCATACGATTCCCGCGTGGTGCGACGGCACCACGCCATCTTGCTCCATCCGCAAGAAACAACAAGAATAAAGGAGGGGGGGTTCGGCCGTGTTTGTGCGGCCCGACCCCCCTCGCATTAGATTGATAACAATCGGCCTTTCTAGAAAGATAATCCATCACAATCTTTTTAAAAATAAATAAAAAGATTCGGAAACAAGGACCGACAAAAAAAAAAGAACCTTCAAGATCGAAGGAAAGATCAACAACTTTAAAAAGGTTTAAAACCCCTACCTCAAGCGTTGTCGCTCGCGAGTTCGTCGCGGAAGAGGACGATCGTCGCGGAAGAAACGTCGCCGGAGAAACATCGTTGATTCCGTTGTCGTCGAGGTGCGTCCGAAGGGAGAACGTCGCTTGGAAAGGAACGATCGTCGCAGAAGAAACGTCGCGGAAGAAGCGTCGTTGATTTCCGCGGTTTCGGCGTTCTTCGCCGGAGGCCGGCGTTCTTCGCGTTCTTTGCCGAAGAAGAACGCTCTCCTCCAAATTCTCCCCACGCCACAAGCTTCCACCAAAAATAAAATAAGAGTAATCTTATTTTATTAACGCACAAGCAACTATTAAAAAAAAAGAAACGAACAATTAATTCCAAGAATTAATTTACCAAAGAAACCGCCCAATTAATTGGACGAAAGAAACAACCCAATTTAATGGTCTGTTAAGAAACTAAGAAACCGCGTCAGCTGACTTTCAGTTTCTTTGACGGGTTTTCGCGGGTGCGTTACTTAGCGGAAGAAACGGCGGGGCTCGTGCGGGCCCCACCCACAAATATCCTATCAAGAGGATAGGATATTTCAGTTGCACCCTATCCGCTTCAACTAAGCTTAACCAGCTTAATGTGGCTTTCAAGTGGCTTCAAGTGAAATAAAAATAAAGTTGTCGTAACAACTTTATTTTATTTCTTAACCTTAAGTCCCAAAATTTAAAAACCACACCTGAGCAAACGCAACTCCGGAAGAGGCGTTTCTAGGAAAAACCCGGCGCTGCGATTTCATCGGTGCCCTCAGAATTCGATTTCGGGCACCGGTTCAAAAGTTAGAAAAACCCGCTCGTCCGTTCACTGAACGTACCCGAGCCAAACTTCGAAACATGATTCCAGGCACACCGGGCCTCGGAATCAGGTGCCGTCAGAAGCTGCGCTCTTGAAAAATTACAAAGAAAATTTAGAAAGAAAAAAAAATTCCCTTGAAATTTCCAGGTCTTTACATACCTCCCAAACATTTGTCCCTTAAATACCATGAGAAGAGACATTCCTCATGCACCTCCTAAAAACCCTATCACATGCCTCCTATGTGAGGTTAGCCCAGAACTCCATGGACAATCACAGCCTGAATATTTCTTAAATTCCTCGACACATCCTTTCCATCCATCAAAATTTGTGTCTCTGGTAATTACAGATCCTCATAAACCTTCATGGCTATCAGAAGTGGAAGGCCATTGTCCTTTGAACACCTTTGTTTGACTATGCACATCATGCCCTAGTGGATCCACATATGTTTCCTATAAAACTACTATTAACCAAAGGCAAATTCATCCTCAAGAGATTCCTTTCCTACCTTTGTAAACCTTAATGGATTCAATTCCCCATATCATTTCTCTTGATCCAAGAATCCCTAGAGTCACGGTTTACAACTTCCTTCCCTCTCATGTTTAAGGCATGTTAGAACAACCCAGCCCAATTATCCTACAAATAATCATGGGTTTCTATAACAAGTGGTCCAAACTCTATGACCCTAAATTATGAGTCATCGTCCTAACCACATGACGTTAAACTATATGTTACTAGTCCCTACAACATGACATTAAATTGTGATGAAATCTTCCAAGCTACATGACTTTAAACTATAGTATACTGGGAAATTTTAGTTTTTCATAAATATCCTCAGCCATCAAAAATGGATGGTCAGTGTCCTGAGGACACCTCTGCTTGACTATGCATATCATGCCCTGGTGGCTCTGCATATGTTTCCCACAAAAATGGAATGTCAATAAGTGACAAATTCATCCTCAGGAGAGGCATCTCCTACCTCTGTATGCCTCAATGGCTTCCCAGTCACATATCATTTCTTCTGATCTGGGATCCTCCATAATCATGGTTTATACATTCAGTCGCTCTCATGTTCAGGGAACATGAGAATATTCAAACATGTTTTTCCTCCAGTTAATCATGGTTTATATAACAATTGGTCCTCATCGCGTGACCCTAAACTGCAAGACTCCAAATAGTCCTATCCACATGACACTAAACTGTGATGTCATCATCCAATCTATGACTTTAAATTGTAGTATACCCCTTTTGACAGGTCTGGGGCACTCCCACTAAGGTAAGTCCCCAATATTCTAAAGGATGAGCCACATGACCTTTAATTTCATCCCACATTAAAGGGTTCATCACTCTGTGCACTCACCCCTGGTCAACCCAGCCTCTTCTGCTCCTGGCCCGCCCTCTCCCATCAACAGGGGTGGAAGTGTGTGGTTGGTTGGACCTCTCACATTCTCTTATTTCTCACACATAACATGACTCACGTGGGCTTAGAGATTTGTGATTATTACAATATCCATAAAATTTTGAACTATGAGAACTCTAATTCTTGATCAAACCAAGATATGCAGGATGTCTTCTTGAAGGCTCGAGCTCAAAAGGGTGTCTTTCCCAAAGGGTTCACCCAACCATGTCCCCTCAAATGGGTAGCTTCCAAGCATAAGCCTTAGCTTTTATGAACTATGAGGACTCTGATTCCTGATCAAATTAGGATACATAGGGCACCTGCTAAAAGGTCAGAGATCAAAAGGGCTCCCTTCCACAAAGTTTTACCCAATGATGTCCTCAAATGGGAAGCTTCTAAGTGTAATACCTAGCTCTTTTGAACTATGTGGGTTCTAATTCCTCTCCCAATGATATGTAGGAAAGCAATCCTATGGGTATGATCCCGATATGTTTTCACCCTCCATCCCCCCTAGATAACGATAAACTCTAGTGTGCATTATTTCATGTTTTAAGTCAGCATTACCTCTGTAACATCAAATCTATGTATTCCTATGATGATCCTACAAACTAGGGGTATCCCTTGGACGCACTCTTTGGGAATGAACCAAGGATTCACGAATGTATGAACATGACTTAAATCTATAAGAGAGTCTTTTAATAGGCAATAATTATCCCCAAATGGGTGCGATGAGCCCGACATCCCATCCTCTCATCCAATGGAGTTCTTAAGTGTCATTAGCCAAATAATCATCCAAAGGGAACCTGCCTTTGGAAAGCAGGTCCATGAATCATGGATATAAGGGTAGTTTGGTGTTTTTGAATCCATGAATAAAATCATTGGAGACCATCCAAGGAAGATATATCCTAGGAGGACCGATTACACAAGTACTTGACCCCATACAATCACCTGCTAGGACCATTTGACTATGGAACCCCCTTCGTAATACAGAAGGGGTAAACAACCTAGTCCCAGCAGGATTATTCAAATCCTCTTTTAAAGGATAGTGACACAGAACAGGTCAAAACCAAATAAATAGTGAACCTGACATGAAACTGTCTCCACGATAAGAGATGTGTGAGGATCCTCATCAGACCATTTTATCATCACCACGAATGCGTCAACTCGGGGCCAAAACAATACTGGCCGAAATCATCAGTGGGAGGGTGTATATGAGCCCTCTCTTGGATATCCATCATCTTCCTCACCTGAAGTGTCTTCCTTATCTCCCATGAATGGGTATTAGAGGCAGCTCTGGGTTGGATTGTACCCTTAGCAAGCAACTGATGGGTACCAGTTGGATGATGTTGGAGATTGAGGTTGATATTTTCCATCCTCGATGGAACCGAAATCAAAAGGGGTATGTATTTGGATCCTGGGACACCGTCATTAGATACTGAAGGTGATGGTTATTGATCCCCATGGATAAGCTCCCAAAGTGGTTGGTTATGGTTCCAAGGGACACTAGCATAGCTGCATATTTCCCTAGAGGATGTGGACCCATCTATTTTAATTCTTAGAGGCCCTTGAATGAATCTTCTAGGATCAGTTTTATACCATGTCAATGGTATTCTCGGACCATTGTGTTCTCCACCTAACGTCGAAATTTTTCGGTGGGTAAGATAATTTTGTGACCTGTGGGGGTTGTAGACATAGATGATTAACCAGAATGGTTTCTCAATTATGAATATATTATCTTGGATTGGGATTCTACTGATGAGATAAGTTCTTATAGTCATATGGACAACAAGCAACAAGGTTACCAATTAGTGAAATATCATAAGCATGATGTGTGCTCAATCAGATATGAAAGGTTAAGACAATTGCCCTTTTATTCTCGATCTGGCCATTTCTCTCACTTGGATTTTTCAAAACAAGGATGAAATTATTTTATGATAATGTCAGTTATAGATGTTTAGATATAAGATTTATTCTAGATTTATCATCTTTATTTGTGTAGGTTCTGAAAAATAGTGTGACTCGACACATGATAACCCAATAATTTTGTTATTAATAGATTAATGACAGGTTCACCATTTTTGTTTATGTGCATTGTGAAAAAAATTTGATAGATAATAACCCAATCATTTCATTATTAAGAGATTCATGTGAGGTTCAACATTTTTGTTTCAATGAAGAACAGACAATGGGGAACCCCATTCGAGGTGGATTTGGTTTAGCCCAATGGCTAATTATGGGGAGTTAATTTCTTACATAATAATTAACATTTGGTAACCATTTTCATTCTTAATAGAAAATCCCAATAGTTATGTCATCCATAATTGGGTACAGACCTGATTTCTAAAGGTAGGTGGTAATCTAGGGTTTCAAACTCAATGGTGCTTAGGGATTCACATTGGTTGAGGTGATGGGAGGTCAATCCCATCACTCCCTTTTTATGGGGAACTTTTTCCTACTCCATGACAATCTTATAGACTTAAGACATGTTCTATAATATCTTCCTAATACATATATGGGACTGGTTACCATAACAAAACAATTATAGGTTAAGTCTCTTCTATGTACAAAAGAAAAGGGAATCTCATTATTGAATACATATATATGTATATGAGGTTCTTAATACATTTATTTGTAATGAATGTTTTTCTACATGATGAAACTATATAGAAATAAACTTCAGAATTTTTTACCATTAATGGATTTGGTTATTATTCTAAGGAGGGGATTGATCCACTATGAGGCATCCTATGTATTCTGGTTATTATAGGAATCAAAACCCACATAGTTCGTTAAAACCATGATTTTAATTTCATATAGATAAGATATATGTGTAGGCATTGAGTCACAAAATATTTGATCTCGAGTCTTGAGATGATGTCCTTCGTATTCTGTTTATAGTAGGAAACAAATTTATCATAGTTTGATCACTCCCTTTGGATGACCCTAAAGTAGATGCCTTTATATGAGGGATATTTGTAACATGCCACTCCTCAGGGATTACATAATGATATTTTCCTGGCTGGTAGTGATTCATGATTCCAATGATGTGTTCATTGTGGCTCCCTAAGCCCACATGATCTATGATCAGTGTGAGAAACAAGGGATATCAAGTGATCAGCATCGCTGCATATGTATAAGAGACTTGTGTACTAAGACATACCTTAGATATTAATATAAAACTCATCCCTCAGAGATGATTCCTATGTATCATGGTTATATAAGGAATCAAATACATCATAGTTTAGTACATTAGGGCTAAAATTGTGAGATTTCCCTATATGCAGGATATATCATATTATTTCTTTTATCGAGGCTTACACACCAGTGTATCCATTTTCCTTGATAGAGGTTTATGGTAAAAATGAGATGATTATTAAAACTAACTAATCATGTGTGATCTATGATTGGTGTAAGGAAAAAGGGATCACAAATGATCAGTTTCACTATTATGGATGCAAGACTTATGTACTGGGACCGTGGGCCTTAAGAAGGAATCCTATGTATCCTTTTTATGGTAGGAATTAGAGCCATCATATTTCCCTAGTTAGGGATTTTACACTGATGCATCCATTTTAATCAGGGCTTACATACTAAGGTGTACAAAATTATCAAGCCCGAATATGACCTTTTCCTTGATAGAGGATTATGGTGATAATGAGGCGATTATTAAAAATCCCAACACCCATGTGATCTATTCTTGGTGTGAGAAACAAGGGATGAGAAATGATAAGTCTCGCTAATTACAAATATAGGACTTATGTACTGGGAGTTCCCTTTGAATTTTTAATATAGAGCTCGGGCCTCGGGGAGGTATCCTACATATCCTAGTTATGGAAGGAATCAGAGTCATCTTAGTTCTGTATTTGGGGCTTACAAAATAACATTTCCCTAATAATCAGGGCTTATACACTGAGGGTGGAAAAAATGATGAGGCTTGAGGATTCTATTTTCCTTGATAGAGGATTATGGTGAAAATTAGATGATTATTTCAACTCCCTAATCCCATGTAATTTATTCTTGGTGTGAGAAACAAGGGATGACAAATGATCAATATAACTACCTACTAATGTCTAAATTATTTACTAGGACTCCCATTTATATGTTTAATATAGTGATCGGGCCTCAAGGAGGCATCCTACGTATCCTTGTTATGGAAGGAACCAGATTCATTATAGTTCCCTGGTCAGGGATTACACATAGACATTTCCCTTTTAGTAGTGGATTACACATTGAGGGTGGACAAAAATATCAAGCCCTATATGCCCTTATGACATGTTCTACTTTCCCACCCAACATGCTTGACTTCCTACTTGACATGACATGATTTTTTTGACATGTTGGAGGATTTCTGTATGTGTCTGGTTACATTGTATCTATGTTCAAAGACAAACAGATGATTCAGATGACTTGTCTAAGAGACATCTCATATCCTAGATGGAATGTTTGAGGGTTGTCACATGGTCAGGGTTTTCTTTTATTGAAGAAATCTCATGATTGGGCTGATTGATCCTGGAATCCATCACGTGATCTCGGTTGACTTGTTTAGAGGGTGTCTCATTATCTGGATAACATGAACTGGTGTCATCACGAGAGTTGGATGAAACATTTGGAGGGAATAGTGAGAGTCAATGTGACATGTCTCAGAGGGTGTTTCATGTCCTTACTGACATGTTTGGGGGACATCGTGAAGCTTGGATGGTGTTTATGAGGGATATCACAAGAGCTGACTAGCATTCCTTGGTGCTACTTCGAGGCTCAAATGACATGACTTGGTTCCTCCATATGAGTTTACAACACATTTGAAGGACATCACGAGGCTTGAATGGTGAGCCTAGAGGGTTTTTCAAGACTTGTGCAGAATGCATGATGGGGACCAAGTGACTTTCTTTGACATGTCTAGATAACTTCATGTGACCCAAATAGTATACTAAAGGAGCATCATGTGATCTAGGTGACATTTCCTTGTGTTGCCACGTGTCATGGGTGGTTCACACGAAGTGCATGAGGGTCATTTTGTATGTTTTACATGTATTTATCCCATATTTAGTCTTTGTTCTGGCCTTTATATTATGATTTCCTTATATTTGTTTAGTGTTAACTTATTTTATGTCTCACATGATTTTTCATATTTTCAGTATGTTCTTTACATCTCCTGCCATAAGTCCATTATGTGATCTATGAGTGACCACACAAAGTGATTATATATGGATCATGGTTTCCCCAGTTTTTCATCAGAATCTTACCTAATGGGAAACTTATTGGTCGCAAGATCAACCACTCTGAGAAATCTACTATGAGGCTTGGATGAAAAAGGTCCAACATCTCAATTGGGGAGTAGTGGTCCATTTTTCATGTTGTAGTGGGAGATTTATATGCCCCTACACCCCTGTTGTATGTCTCATTTCACAACATGTATCATTTGAATCTAGGATGGAGTAGGTGGAGGTCCTAGATGTCACACATCCTCATGAGCTCATACTGTAGATCGTTCTGGGGGTGTTGGTTGATTTCTAGAGACCTCAAGACCATCCCATAAACTCCTCCTTCATTGGATTATTTCCAATTAATGGATGTTTTTTTAATCATTTTGATATGTTTATGGACTTTTGTATTTTAATATTGACATGTCCAAGGGCCTTCGCGAGATTAGGGAACCAATCGAAAGGCCTCCAGGTGATCTTGGATGGCTTGTCTAGTAATTTCCACCAGAAAAGGATGGCTTATTAAGGGTCCTTTATAGGATCATGATGACTTTGAAATGGGTAATTTGAGACCATTATATGCATATAATTAGTGTGTCACAAGTTATTTATGACTGTGATATGATTCCACCTCCTCTCCTTTTTATTTCCTTTGTTTAACGTTACAAAGGTTGGTTATTTCTTGAGATTTTTTGGGTGCTGTCAATGAAAATCACCCTACCTCTTGATAATGTGTCACATGACCAAGAAAGGGTCTTGAGGTACTTCACACAACTAGGATCACAATCCAAAGGGCTTTCTTGATATTATATAGGTACATTTGTGGGTTCTTGTGGTGTCTTTAATATCACCAGGGGCGCATCACACGATGTTTATGATCATAAGAGGTTCCTACCTCCTCCCCTTTTATTTCTATTTTTTATTTACAAAGGCTCTGGGGTCTCATGAGTTTTCTTGAATGTAGTCAAAGATAACCATTCACTTTACCAATGACGTGTCGTGTGAACTTTTACAACTAAAAGTGTCTTCCTCCTTTTGGATGTTTTCCTCCTATTTTCAAAGGACTTTTGAATGGGTTTTCATACTCTCACCGGTTTACAAGCTTTGTGACCTAGGGGAGCATATTTGGTTTCCACTTCATGATCAGTGGTTATTCAGAGCACCGTCATAATAGAATAAGGACTTTTTGAAGAGGTTTTTGGATCTTCCACAGATTATGCACCATGCATGAGCATTTGAAAGCCCTTCTACTGGTCATGTGATTGAATGTATCTTAGGGGTTTAGGTGATCTACGTGTCTTTAGTCACCTTATTCTTACTTTTCTTTCTATGAAAAATAATACCCATATCCAATTATTTCTTACTTTGTGAATTTTTCAATGCTTATTTGGAGAGAATCAATAATTCCTCACCTACATTTGACGATTCATAGGAAATATTATATATGATTTTTTAACCATCACCAGGCTAATGAAAAATGGAGTCATTTATCAATGGACCAATGATTTTAAATTATCCTTTGATAGTATCAAGAAATATATTATGTGGACACTATTACTAATGTCTCATGTAAAAGGAAATCCACTCATTATATATGTGATAGTACTATAATAATCATTGGGCACTTTTATCAAAGATAAGAATAATGCATGAAATTAGAATAGCCTCTATTATCTTAATAGAACCATGATCGATACTAAGATTTGATATTAAAACATCAGGAAGGGTTTCATTATGATAATATTTGAAATTCATAAACTAAGGCACTACCTATAACAACATAATGTCTATTTGGCCCCTTGTAATAACCTTTTTAAATATATCAATAGCTTTCGTATTCTTATTGGATGCTTAGCTATTGGGTAGTCATTTTTTAGGAATTTGATATTCAGTTCATGTTGTGAATTGAAATAAATGGGAAGGAATTGGAATATTTCTTTATAGAGCATCCTTTTGTAGAAAAAATGTCATTGATTATTGAATTTCCTAATGAAGAGGTCATGTGCTTCCAAAACGACCCCTAGATATGGCAGATGTACTTTGATGGTTCTTGTAGAATCCCAAAAAATAAAAAAATAGAAGACACCAAACATAACAAAGCCATTCAATGAGTCATTCTTATCTCCTTGGAAATGGAAAATTTTCTTTATTCCTTTCTACTATCAGAATACCGCACGAATAATGAGGAAGAATATAATCCATCATTATAGGTTTTGAACTAGCACTATAAATACCAATGGATGATTTTATTTTCAAACGCAATTCAAAGTTGGTAATCATGAATATCAATGCTGATTATTTCATTAGAAAGAAAGAGTTGATTCCCCTTCTTGACTATGTGTGAGTATTGATGGAGGATTCCCCCTTGGATAGAACTTTAAATCGTGTCTCACACTCATGGAATGACTGAGAGGATGAATTGGGAAATACGACTACAATATTGGTAGATATAGACCATGATGAAATGGCTATTAGCCCTATGCACAAAAAAAATAGTGTCTCTATTCATTGGTAACATCATAGAAGAGATTAATTAGGTCAATTCCATCCTTGAATAAAATAATTTTGGAAATGTTCTGAGGAAACCCATAGTATAATACCTCAAAAGTGGGATCATTCTAATGTAAAGAGAAATAAAAGAGAAAATCCCATGGTGGGAAGTCAACATTACTCTTTATAACAGCTCAAATCATCATAAAGTCCTTAATAAATAAGGATTTGATGTATTTATCCTCAGATGCATTGATGAAGGGGAGACTATTATTGTTATGAAAGAATTCCATATTGGTTCCTATGGAACTCATCAGTCAGGGGTTCAGCTTTCTCATTAAATTAAGATTTTTGGGTATTTTTGTCATTTAATGATATAGGATTGAATAGAATTCACCAAAAGGTATCATTTTGGTTAGATACATGAAAACTTTACCCATCAACCACTTGATATATTTCACATTTCAAAATACTCCTATACATTTACCATATGGGGAATGGATTTCATAGGTCTATATCCCCTTTCTACAACCAAATAGTTCAAGTACATCCTTATTGTTACTGATTTTTTCTCCAAAAGGGTCGAGGTTATACCTCTTAAAGAATTTGGGATAAGGAACATCATCAACTTAATAAAGTCCAATATCATCTCTAGATTCGGTGTCCCTCACACAATATTGATGGGAAATGACACCAATTTCTGTTATTATAAATTCCAAAGGTTGTATCATGATTATAACATTGAGTCCAACCATTCATCTCACTATCACATAGTATAAAATGGACAGATATAGGATTTTAATAAAACTCGATCAATCATACTCCAGTAGATGGTGTAAAATGGAAACAAATATTAGTTTAACAAGCTTCAACATACCTTGTGGTCTTATCATACTACAACCCATAATCCCACATAAGAAACATCATATTCACTTATATATTATACATATGTATTCATTCCCATTGAGGACCAATTACCTTTTCTTCAAAGATCTATTTATGATCATTTATCCATAGATAAGCAATCTTAGTAGAGATTATATGAATTGGAATGTCTTAATGAGAAAAATTGTATACCTTGCACTATTTAGAGGTTCACCAAAACTGAATAGCATAATATTTTAATAAGAAAATTTTCCATCGTTAATTTCTATAAGGTGAACTGGTTTTTTATCTCATAACCCCAATGATACATGGGAAGAACCCTCTAAAAATCGAACCAAAATGGGAAAAACCTTTTGTTATTCACAAGGTCTACTCAAATTGTTCATATTTTCGGATTACCAAGGATGGGGATCATATTATTCCCCATACCAACATGAGGTTTATCAAGAAATATTTCACAAAATCAATACCCCAAGGCCCTTGTTACATTACCATAAAAGGCATGGATAATGGAATGGGGTGCAATACCATAAAATTAACAATCATTTTTTAAATGCATACAACCTTAAATTACAGTAACCATTCATCTTGGTTTCACAAAATTAAACTATAAGAAAACATCACCATCATGATACATTCAACTATATAAAACCTCATCCTTATTGTATGATGTTAAACTACATGTTCAACATCTTAACAATAAAATATTAAACTTCTTGGTTCACTTCCTTATCACATGACATAAAACCATATGATAATTTGGATCTCTCTTGAGAGGATCTCAAATTTTGGTTCCGGACTACTATTGTATCAAAAAAAATTCAATAACTATGTGTGGATTGATTTATATCTACACAAGTTTACATAGTGATGCCTATATCCCTTATTCTATACCCAATCATTGAATAAAAAAAATTCCCACTCTCTTATATATTGATGAGATCCACACCATAGATTCTAACATGGTTCCTCTAATTTACAAACTTTTGCTTGGGAAATATGCCCGTTTCCATTGTATATGAGATATATATATGTTGGGAAACCCTTTAGGAGAGCATTTTAAGGTTATATTAATAAGATCACAATCACCCAATCATGGAGAGCACTAGTCTAAATGCATTTATCATGATATTTAAACATATTGTTTTTCTAAACTACACTTCATGCCTTAAGAAACTCATATCATTATAGATCTTTCCTGCCCATTTTCCAAGAGCTTCTGAATGCTAAGGAAACCTATTTTTTGACTGTACATACTACATTTTTGTCAATCTCTAGATAGAACCTCTCATAATGAATCCCTTTTCTGGGAGTTGTGATAGAAACAAATTGAAGAACACTCTTCACCGTCATATGATGAAGATATGATTAAATCCAATAATTGGTATACATTGGAGTTAGTAAAATAGAGGAGTTCATTGGAGATAACTTGATTACAACCTAGGAGACATCTTAGGGAATGAGCACTAAGAGAATCCTAGCCATCATTGGATTTCTCTCTGACCTAACATCTATGGTAGAAGACACAGTATGCTATCATAAGCACCAAAATTTACATACAGATCTATATGGTTCATAGGCCTCATAAATAATACCATCATTATTTTTTTCCCACATGAAATCTCTCAAAGCCAAAATATATGAACACAACTCATGATCACCAAGGCTAATGTCAATAATTTTCTTAGTATGAAAATCACTATATGGGAAATATTTGAATTCCCTAGATGAACTAAAAAACCTTACTCCTAACCCATACATTAAATTTAGGGTTCTAATGCCAAAGATGGATTAAAATAAGGGCCAGAATCTTCATCTTGAAATACCAACCTTGTTGAGCATCATATATGATCTGAAATGTTCCATTGTCCATCCCTAAAGAACTTTGAATGGTCTAGATATTTATAAATGGGACTTCCCTATATAAATGTGTATCTAACACTGATGTATATTCACCAAGATAGGATATTACAATACCACATGATCCCCTTGTTCAATCATGGACACTATGACAAACGTCCCTAGAAATACGTCACAATTAGACTCATACACAGGTAGTAAATATGTGCTTAACCACATTGCTAATAATCCAGTAAGATGGTCTTTGTATGGACATTGGGATCAATTGTATAACCTTATATTTCATATTAGAATTTCTCCAATATAGACCTATACATCCTGATTATTCCTCACTTCTCCATTTTGGAACACCCTAGTGGATTCCTACATCTTGGTCCTTACCCCCAAGGTATCAAGAAAATATTCATCCATACATCGAGGTGAATATCAACCCATGGGTGTGGGTATTTCCTTGTGACCTTTGAGGATAATTTTAATAGCTCATAGTCTAAAGAAGGAATTCACTCAGTGACTTCACAATTCATATTTTATGGGATAACCCCATCAAAAACTACACCAAGGATAGGTTCCCTTGAGAATTTATAGACATACCATAAACTAATTCCAACTTCCCCATGCATCAAACAAAAAATTTTGGTCTGAAGGATCTATTAGTTCATTAATTCTAAGACTAGACTGGGATTCTTATAGACATAAATCTGCATAACCCAAATGGATTCATAAGTTGATATCACCTTAACCATAGCTTCAAATTTAGTACATAACTTATGCACCTATTAATACCACATCCATTATAGCTTAACTCCACTATACCATGAAATTATCAATCTTCATTCTAGCCCTTTAATTTTTCAACAGCTGAGTGATAAAAAATTAATGAGAAACATTTTATTTTCAGATCAACTATATAATGTAAAATATATGGAGTGGTCATACTATAGAGCATTAGGAATATATATCATGTCATCCTTTCATTAATATAAGATCCATTAGAAGTGATGTTGGGTATTGTAAGGTTCATGTATTCCCTGAACCAAAAGTGCAATGTATAATTCTCCAGCCTTTGGATGAGCACATTCATCATAAAATAATAGCCATATAATGGAAGTAACTCATTTAAAGGACACTCCAGGTGGTAATTATTCAATAATTTGGAAATAATAACTAGGGTAGCATCACATGAAATATATTACCCTGGTCCAATAATGTCCATCATCTCCTCAATATGAGTAGCATCTTCTTCATCTGATGTATGATCATTTACTCAGCCATTGAAACTCTAAAAATAGACATGAAGGATTTAATTAGTGCTTAATTATCAACTTGAAATAAGAATATTTGAGTCAAAAGGAGCATTGGTTCCCAACCTTAGGTGGGAAGTTGGTATACTTAAAATATTCCTCGCCCAAGTGGTTTAACCAGATTAGGATGGAATTTGGAAAGGTAAAAAAACATTCCTCACCCAAGGTATTCACATAAGTGACCTCATATAAGTCACTTCATGCTTGTTACTTCATGTAAATTAATTCACATATATTACTCTATGCAATCTATTTCACACAACCAATTTCATGGGAGATCTTCAATCATGTTTTCCTATCATACCACTATGTGTCGATTTTTGTGCTAAAAGTGAGCTGAATAACATAAGTGAACATTTAATAAAACAAATTTCTAATTTTTTGAGAAATTAGATGATATAAATCACAAAAAATGGCTAAACAATGTATGTGGGGGGAACCCCATTGTTATTAATTGTTGTGCATGTGTATCGCATATAATCTGCACACCTCACCTTGGAATTTTTGTTTAGAAAAATCCATACATGAATTTTTTTTAGGTAAAATAAGCACCAACTACAAAAATGGGTGATTAAAAGTACGTATTAAATTATATCCCTCTTTCTAGGATTAATTTGAATTTGCGTTACTCTTACACTAGGATTAAATACTCCTTGTTCCAAATGGATACAATCTAGAGAGGGGAATTTTTTGGAACTTATTTTTTTTAAAAATAAGGCTGAAAATATTCAAAGAAGATTTTGCTAAATACATGAAGTAAAAATGCATAGGGGGTCACAATATAATTATTTTAAAACCTTTGAAGTGCACCCAAATGAAACCAACATTTGGCACTAAGGTGGATATATTATAAAAAAAGTTATATATGTGAAGAGAACTTATGTGACCAAGTAACTCATGAAATTTCATCCTATGTAGATCACTTTCATTAGATGAAATCTTCACCCATGTTCTCAACATTTCCTATAAATAGGACCCTTGGTCTCTTTATTTACACCCTTTTTGAAGACCGAAAGATATCTTAAATCTCTACTCACCCAAGTTCTTAACATACTCATTTAGATTATTAATACTTAATATTAAAGAGAATGAATTAGAGGAAGCTTATTTGAGTTCCCAAATTTCTAAAACACAAATAACCTTTACGAGAAACCACTTCCTACTTATTCTGATATCACTAGGTAAAAGGACACTTACCTAACTTTAAACTTGTGCAACAACCTTCTAAAAAAGTCTTACAAGGCCCTTTATCCATATGGATAAACCTCTCCTAAGTTCTAAATAATCCTTCATACTTTTCCCAAGTCCAATTTGGGAGAAACCTATATTGATTCATTCAAGTCACATTTTTTGAGGCCTTCATCACTCCACCCAAGAATCACATGGGTGTAGCTTCTTAAACCTTTCTACCTGGGTGAAACCCTTTTAGATCACCCAACTAATACTTGAGATAATTTTCTTCTAAAATATAACTCATGAACTTTAATTATTTCATGAAAAGTATTATATTTTACTATTTCAAAATGTTATTTTTAAAACCCCCTCCACAACCACTAGAATTACATAGCCAGGGTATGGGACAGATTAGCAAGACCTCCCATATTGATTGTGGATTCCCTTTGTAAAGGGTCTCCTCCACTTTACATTCCTATAAATTAAGGTGCTCAAGATGTTCAAAATATTCTATCCCATTGGTAATGTGGATCCTAGCCTTTGAGGTAGTGGTGGGAATCTTCTCGAGTCTGGAAACGATATTCATCTCATGCATGAGGCTTAAAATGTGAAGCTAATCAAGAAGTATATGTGCCTTTTTCAATTAGTAGACCCAAAATCCAGAATATAAGTTTTAGAAATAGGAATTATGGAAATACATACATGGGAATCCATCTTAGAGTAATCCCAAGTCTTCCTTGTTGGTTGTCTCATCATATCCCCTTGCTCATAAATCAATGGATGAGTTAGTGAATTAATGGGAATCCTTCCTAGAGTAATACTCTAGTATTTCTTGTAGGATATTATCATTTTCCTACCTTCCATATCCTCTCACTCATTCATCAGTATGTAAGGAAGTAATTTCAATCATGGTCTTCCAATTTAGGTGTAATTCCTATCCTAATTTGATTTTGTGATATGACAAATCTACTATTTTATCTTATTTCTCACATCAAGCATGACTCACATGATCTAAGATATCATTGAGGATCTTATCACTAGAATAATCAAGATATCAATATTAGGCGTCCTACTAGATTATAAACCTCAATCCTTCAAAGATATATGAGATTTTATTTTCTTACCAATAAGATATGTTGGATGCCTCCTTCAGGTTTAAATCAAATAACTTCAATCTATTACCATCTTTATTGGGCTATATTCCTAGTGAGATAATACCCCCACCTAAAAGGTTGAGTTCCTTCTAGGTCCTCTTCACCTCATCCTCATCGAACCATATTCCCAATGAGAGTTATCTTCACAATTACATATTCATTATAAGATAAAAATGATCTCATAAAGTCATATTCCCTATTTGATAAACTGTAAATGGGTTATCAGGTGTAATCACCATAAAAAACTTTTCTAGGAATGTTTTCCTAGGTTTACTTATATTATGATGTTGAATTGTATGGTCCGGTCCTTGTCACATAACCTTAAAAGGTTCTATGTGTCCCGCTATGTATAGCAGAACTATGTGGGTTTTGATTCCATTCATTAGGATACATAGGACACTCCATCAAGTGCCTAATCCCAACATCAATACACCAACTACCTCCCTAGATTATGATAAATTCTAGAGTTCCCATTTATGAGGCTTTAAATCATAATTACATAAAATAGGGTGTTATCAAGTAGATAAAAAAATGATATGGAGAACCTTTGATACATTCATATGGTTTACATCAATACATTCAAATAATTGATAGTCAATATATGAGGGGTGACCAATACCTTACTTGGTTTTGTATAGGATACACGAACATGACTTAAATCTATAATAAATTTTAAAAGTAGTAAATAATTCCCTTTAAATGGTGGGATGATCCTAACCTCTCATCCTCTAGAGCAATGTGAGATCCCAAGTGTCACTAAAAAATTACCCAATGACTATCTGCCTTTGGAAAGTAGGTCTATAGCTCATCATGGATGTGGGAAACGTTGGGTGTTTATAGTTCCATGAATAAACATTATTGGAAACTATCTAAAAATTTCATTCTGTATATGAATAACCATATGAAAAACACCCATTTTATTGTGAAACAACATCATTTAGTCACAAATATCCCCAATTGATCATCTTTAAATCAGTTCATGATGTGTAATTAATACATGTCATGTACTTTGACCAAACAACTTCTGTAATTACCACAGGGCCAAACCATGTGGGGTTATATGACATATACACCAAATATATTTCCTATAACCCATTAATTAATGTTCCATATAGCTTATCAATATAAATTGTGTAATTACACCATGCACTATTCTCCCACACAACATTTCATGATTTGTGAAACTCATCTTGGTGCAATGAATATGGCTACATGGTGTGTACTTTTCAGTTATACATCACGTATCTATGTTATCCCACTATAATATTTGACACCTATGGATAAGATATTTGAATTTTATTTATATTTTATTATCTTATTATTGATCATATAAAATTTAACAACCATGTTATCCTGAATTTTAGATTAAAAAATCTATTAATGAAAAACTAACAAAAATGTGTAATTTGATTCAAAAATAATAAATTAATATAAATTAATATTTGGTCACTTTGATATAACATGAAGGTTCTAAGCCATAGTAGAAGTAGCTGAGTCTATTCTAAATAATGGTTTTGTCTATTTATTTGGATAAATCCTCATAACTAGACAATAACAACCCAAGAAGATTTAAAGGAAAGATTTTTTCACATATAATTTATAATAAATTTATATAAATAAGAATTACCCTCACTTTAAAATCATTCTTCATTATAGAATCAATTTACCTATTAAGTCATATTGTCATTGTGATTAAGGATCCAAGGGTATAATCTCTCTAGTGATATCCACACTTACTCTAAGAAACCTAGAAAATCGCCATCAGATATCTAGGTTCCCATGCTGAATAATCAAACCACATGCATCATTCAACATTGATCACAATAAGAATCCCTTATAGTCTTAAAGTACACTATCTAGTTCTCTCAATTACTTGATAAGGATGAGGAGGATCGATGCTCTCTATTCATGATAGTGATCTACATAAAGTTTTCTCTAGGGGTTGAGAGAATTCTCTAGTGAGAAACATTGTGTATAAAAAATCATTAACCCTAGAAACGTCATAAATCAGGTTATATATTTAAATTAAAAAATTATCTATTTTACAAATCACTTTAACCAATATCTTAATTCTAAGTAAAAACGGCATCATATAATAATGTTTCTTTATTTTTTATTTCCTTTACATGTTCTAAACTCATGTATATTTAAATATTATTACTTTTAAACCCTTAACTTGGCCTACAAATCCTCAACATTTATCGAACCATGAATAATTACTATTTATTTAAATAAATAAATATAACTAAAAAAAATCAATAAATATTTATGAAATAAGCATAACATGAATAATTATTATTCCTTATAACTCTAGAATAATAATTATTTTAATATTAAATTCAAATATAATTTAATTGAGTTTCTAAAAACACTTCAAATGTTACCCTCTAGGCCTCTTTCTTAGTGACATTAGGGGAACTGTCCTAAAGCATAGGATCAGAATCAAATAACATATCAATGGACCCATAGATAAAAATTTTAATGTTGTAATGATAATATCCTCTTATGGACACTCATTGTGTAATATAATCCCATTGTCTCGATATCTCATCAAGCAAGTTGCATACTTGTGTTATCAATCTATAAGCTTGATATATCTTTCTTTGACTTTCCTAAAACGAATTTTTCAATTAGACACAATGTTTATTAACTTAATTAGATATTTACATTCTAATCAAAGGGACTAAGATATCTACTTACATTAACTAGGAAAGGAAATCCATTCTGAAGATTTTTTGCATGTGGAAGCACCTCTTTTGTCCATGCTAAACTTGTATCTTTTCTTAATAAATAATTAATTTGAGATGTACATGATAAGAAACATCATGAAAAATGGATTAATATTATGGTTATTTAACATAGACTCCAAAACCAAAAAGATGTGATTTTTTTACATTAAATTTGTAATTAATTTAAATAAATTATTACCTTGGTCTTGGGAATGATTTCTTTGAAGAAGTTGTTGATCATATGAACCTATGATCGAATGTACTATCATTGTATTGATAGGATCCAAATAATAATACCTCTATAATTGATCTGCACATGGTCTTATGATATAAAATCATCTTTTATGGTACTATGGGTGGTAAAATGAAGGTATCGATCAACTTTTATTTCTCCCTTTGATCGCAACACAATCCTTAGAGGATGAAGGAGTGATTCATATTCTGTCATTCTTTTGAGAAGGGAAAATAGGGAATCTCTCAAATATTAAGAGAGGTCTATAGGCTTTTTCTCAATAGGTTTGGGAGAATCTCTAGAGAGGTGAGTTGTATGAAATAAAGTCTAACCCTATAAAATGCTATTACTGGGTATCTATAGAGCTAGGATAGAGAATAAATAATTACACATATGACCATTATTATTATCCAAATATCAAGAGAACCTCATGTCTAAATAATAATAATATCATTTTTATTTACTCATCATGCACTAATCTCATGGAAAAAATAAATATCATTTCATTAAATAAAATAATTAATAATTATTTAAATGATTTCTAATATGTCATTCCCATCAGACCCAATAGATAGGTTCAAAATTTCTTATCATTTACTGAAGCTCTAATAATGAATATTATTCATTTTATAAATGAATATATATTAATAATATTCAAAATATTCTGAATAATATTTAATTAATATTTAACTCACACATAAATATAGTGATTGAATATTATGATCATTAAATCTGGAATATATATTAATCCATGGTCAGGAGAATAATATTTATTCAGAATTTAATTGATATCAAAAGAAACACTAACTGTGTGATCTTTTAGGCCAATTAGATAGTGTAGTTATGTGGGTTTCATCCAAAGTACAACATCAGAATCTAATAACACATAAATAAACCCATGATAAAGAAGTTAATATTTCAATGATAACAACCATATAAGATCACAAACTATTTAATATAATCCATTTCTCTCATTATTTTATAAAGCAGGTTTCATACTCATGTCAGCAAACTATATGCTTGATAAATCTTTCTTTTACTATCTAAAATGAACCCATAAATACTCCATGACCATGGAATTTAGTTTGAAAGCTTCATTCCAATCAAAGGGCTAATATTTCATATTCCATAATGATGGAAGGGATACATCCTTTCTCAACATATTCATTAATAACATATCACTCAAGGCGCACCCAATGTACCCTACTTCACCATGAGTATATGGATTTATGGTTTTAATCAATAAATCAAAGTAAACAACTCATGATATGTACTAAAAATAATCCTAAATCTTGGAGATCATTACACATGTTCACATATAATAATATCCAATGACACATAAACATGTAGAACTATTACATATGGATATATCTATATAATCTCCCATAGTTGATATTACCAATTTCTAAATTCATGAGTTGAAGTGATATTCTCTTATGAGTATCCAACATCTAATAGTTTTTATCATCTATGTCCCATAAAATGATGTTATATGGCTATATGACTTATGTTTAAAAACAGCATCATAACACTTCAATGTTCTCATCATTATGGGTGTCTTCTATGAACATTTAAATGTGATGAAAAATCTACTGCATTATCACATTAATGTTATATATAAGAATAGTAAATATATTATAAGATATATAATATTCAAATCAATGAATACATAGGAAATCTAAAGTACAAAGAGGTTGGTTATGGGTCACTAACTCCAACAAACTCCCACTTGAACTAGAGCCAATTTCTATCAACTTTGAGTTTACTAGCTCTCACATTATGTCCATAATTCTAATAGGAAAAATATTTTGTCAATGGGTCCACCATGATGTATTCTATGGAAACTCTTCTTATAGTAATGTTTCCTCTCTGAGAAAAATCTATCAAGATATTATATTTCCAAAGAATGTGATTCATCTACTGATGTATCCTTGGCTCTATAGAAAGATACACTACTACAATATTATCATAGTACTATGTGATGAGATCTTTATAGTTAGTAACCTATTAGGATCACATAGGGAAGCATCCAAAATGAGATGGGGTGAATCAGTGTTGGTAAACTATTATTCAATTTTCACTTGTATCCCTTATCACCTATTCACTTGTTCAGTGAATTGATCCCTTCTTTATCTTTATCTATTATTTGGTTAGTATGGATAAATATGAAGAATAGAATTGAATAACAAGAGAGAACTAAGGTTTTTGATATGTTTCACCTCCCTAATGATGACTATATACCCAATACATCATATTTATTATCCCACGTGAAAAACAAACTTTTTTATTACTGAAGAAATCATACGAGAGGGTATGTACTAGACCTCATTATCCGAGAACTAGCCTAGTATAATGAAAGAATAATATTATTTTCCTTCTATACTAGATAATGGACTTGGAATTCCTCAAAATAAGATAATATATATTGGAACGAGTCCCTCCTTTATTATGTAGGTGTGATTTTCCTGCCTCAGTTGTGGTACTTCACTAGGTTTCCTTAAACATCTATAATATATGGATATATTAGGCTATCTCTCTAATTTTACATGGCCTTCATATGATCTGTAGCGAAAAATTCTAGATGTGTTAGGACTAGTTAGGATATATGAGAACACTGATAGGGGGATGGATCAGTGGTATAAAATTTTTATGTTTTGCCTTTTTAAAACAACCTTCACCTTCAATTGGAGAGAAATAACTCTGATAAAACAAAACACATAGGAACATTCAAAGGAACACAAGAATTTCCAAGGTTCTCTACTCAACAATGGAATATCCCTTCACCAATATGCATCAATACATCGTAATTATGCTTCTTTGATTATTCACACTTTCTCTTTTATAGGTTATCTCTTATTCTTCTTTGATTTCTTGCATAATAGTGAAAAAGAAACTCTTCTTCTTTCTTTCTATCACTTCCCTCTTATTCCTATAAAAACATCTTACACACACACACACAAATACACATTCTGACACAACTATAAATAAATAACTTATAACATCAATTACCTCTTCTCTTTCATCTTTATTAGAATATTTATAAATCCATGTAAATAATTTTGAATTAAAAACTACAGAAATCTAAGATATGGTCTTCACAATAACTTTCATAATAAAATACTTCCATAACTTATTGTAAATACATATAAAAATGAATAAATATTGTGGAATATTTATCCTCCATTGAAGATGTATTTATTCCACGTTACATTTTTTGTGTATGAATTAATAGATGCATGGTACAATGATGATCGTGGTAACTCCAATATTGAAATTATTCATCAAAAATACCGTCGAACCTGCACCTCCTTCAATAATAATTTATGCATTTGAATATTGATATAAATCTGCATGAATCACGAGGTCATTATCATATCCCACAACCCATGTTTCTTTCTTCCTTCTATATTCATGAATAGGTAAATCATTGCTCACACATTCATACATCTCTATTCTTCATTCCATGATGATTTTCAAGGAATTAACTATATATAAATATGCATTCATGCATCATGGAATCTCCTATATCCATGATGAAAAACATCACCATGAATATCTCTTCATAATAGCCTAAAATATGATAAATAGAGTATTATATTTATCATTTAGGAACAACACTACCAAGAACCATCTGAAATGACTGTCTCTTTATCTACATATTTTTTGAAAATTACATGTCACAATCTTCATATTGAGATTCAAGACTTATCAAATATTCCACTTCTTAATATTCCATGTATTTTATGGTGCAGTCAATCAACCTATCATGTGATCCTTGGTCACTCAATATAATGTGCGTTTGTATGGTCACTTGACCTACCATGTGGTAGATAAGCAATCCTTCATTCAATATTTACACATTTCTTCATTAGGAAGGTTGAAATTTCTTCATGTTATCAGTCTTCATTACTTCATGTAGTCACTTTCTAATGGTAATTTCACTTAAGATCAAGGAGGAATAAGGGATAAAATGGTTCAAAAAAGGGAGTGCTAACTCCAAATGTAGGTTCCAATGAATTGTTTCTTTTGGAATTGTTAGTATAATGCTAACCCTCAGACATATATTATTCTTAAAAGATTTATTTTAACTCACAAGCCAAGATTTTTTTCTATTGTTGAGCCTAAAATTATTTTTTCATTTAAATGCTAGAATATTTGTTCTTATGGTTAGACTTTCCTTGGTACTTTCAAAGATGGTTCAGTTACTGAATCCATTTGGATCCTTTATCATTCATCCTTGCAGTCTGTCAATGATTTCAAAGTTTTTGAGCAGATGTTCTCCTGTGATTTTTAATATAAATTTTTAAACTCTTTTTGAACTATGATATATGATAAGAATATATATCAAGATAAAATACCTCTTTGTTGGGATATTAATGCTCACTCTAACATTATCAATAAAACCTGGTTTGTGATATAGGATTTCAATGCAATTCTTAACTCCAGTGAAAAAAATTGGACCGGCCCATTCTCCTATCTCTTTAAGAGAATTCAAATCTTTAATTGAGGATTGTAATCTTATCAAAATCAATCTCACTAGTGCTAAGTTCACTTGGTATAAAAGACACTACAATAGATTAGTGGCTAGAAAACTTGATTGGGATTTCACTAATATTCCTTCTCTTGATAAATGGGACCCCACATCGAGTATTACACTTCCTAAGATCAACTTGGATCATCATCCCATTATTATCAGTTGTTTTACTAATAGTTTTAAACCCACTCTTCCTTTCAAATTCAATAATTCTTGTACTGCACATCCTGATTGTACTAACATTATCAAAAACTTTTGGGAAGTCATGGGGCATTACAATGGTTCTTTTCCTTGCATCACTAAATTAAAACACCTTAAGCAATTCCTAAAGGGTTGGTGTAATTCCAAATCTAAAAAACTTGACAAGGACATATCCTCTCTAGAAACTGAGCTTACTCAAATTCAAAACTCCAATACTAAATATAACCTCTCTTCAGGTCCTCAACTAGAAATCAATACCTCTCTGAAACTTAACTCTTTTATGATTCTCATAGATAACATGAGAAATAAAATCATGAAAAATAAATGGCTTTCAGATGGAGATCGAAATACAGTGTTCTATAATTCTCTCCAAAGAATTAGAAAAGTCTGCAGACTTTTAGCTTTTCTCAGAGATGATGACTCCCTCCTCGATACTGAGGGGGCTATTTATAATCACTTTGTCTCTTATTTTCATAATTAGTTCAATGTTATGGCTGTTAGCAAAGATCTCCTCCCTGAAATCATTCATACTATGGTGATAGGTGAAGATAGTAACTATCTTTCAAGCACCCCCTTGATCATAAAATCAAAGACACTGTCTTTAGCCTTAATCCTGATAGTGCACCAGGTCCTGATGGTTTTAACAATGGTTTTTTCCAACATTATTGGGATATTATTCATTTAGATGTTTGAAAACTTGTCAAAGCATTCTTTTCCAATGGTATTCTTCTGCATGGCTTAAATTCCCAATTCTTTACTCTTATTCCTAAAGTGGACAATGCCTCTGAGATTCATCTCTTTCATCCTATTGCACTTATTAATACCATTTAAAAATTATCTCTAAACTCTTTGCTAATAAACTTTCTTCCATTTACAATAGAATTGTTTCTTGGAAGCAATTTGGTTTTATAAAAGGTAGGTCTATATAGGATTGCATCTGTCTTGCCTCGTAATGCACTAACATCTTAAAGAAAGTCACCAGAGGAGGTAGATTTTCCATCAAACTTGACATTAGGAAAGCTTTTGACACTATGGATTTGAATTTCATTTTTAATGTTCTAAATAACTTTGGTTTTAATTACTCTTTTACCAGTATGATATGTGCTTTATTGAATTCAGAATCTATCTTTTTTCTTGTCAATGGTGTCCCTAAGGGATTTTTTAAATTCACAAAAGGAGTTAGGAAAGGAGATCCTCTTTCTTCCATTATCTTTTCCATGGCGGAAGATTACTTAAGCATATTTCTCACTTGACTTGTGGATCAAAACAATATTAAACCTATTCAGGCTTCTAGAAACTTAAATATTCCCACGCATCTTTTATATGATGATGACATCATCCTATTCTTACAAGGTGATAAAAGTAATATCCAAAATCTTAAAAATTCCATGTCTCATTATGAATAAATCTATGGTCAATCTATAAGTTAGAGCAAATACTTTGTGTTTTTCGAAAAAAAATTACCTCTAACAGAAAAAGTAATATCATTAATTACTTAGGTATCAAGGAAGGTTCTTTCCCCTTCACTTATCTTGGTGTTCCTATCTTTTGGGGAAGACCCAAATCTTGTTACTTCTATAGCATTGTTGATCAAATCACCAATCAACTTTCTTCTTGGAAGGGTAAATCCCTATCTATGGTTGGAAGAATTTGTCTTATGAAATATACAATAATTTCCAAAATGGTCTACTCGATGATGGTGTACAAATGGCATGTGGGTCACCTTAGAAAATTAACGTTTTCATTAAAAAAATGTTTGGACCAAAAGCACTATTGAAAGAAAGCTTGTGACCATCCCCTTGGCTACTTGTTTTAAACCTTTAGACAAGGGTGGTCTTGGAATAAAAAATCATCAACTCTTTAATGATTCCCTCCAAGCTAGGTTAACCTGGAGGTTACTTCGTAATAGCTCTGATTTTGTTGTTTTCCTCAATAAAAGATTCATCACTAAACATAAGAATGGAAATTTGGACTACATCACTTCTTCCATCTAGTTGTCCATTAGGAATTCTTTCACTATCATTATGAATAACTCTATATTGATGGTTAGTAATAATTTCTCCATGAATTTTATCTTGAAAAATGGACTAGTGCTCCTTTAATATCCATGCTACCTCCAAATTATCTTCCTGATAATACCAGCTCCATGATAAGGGTTGTTTTTAATTCTCCCAACATAAGTCTTCCTGATAAAATCAGTCATGTTATTGACAGCTACCCCTTCTCCAACACTGATGATTTTCTAATTTGGGAACCTACATATAATGGTGTTATTTATTCCAAAAAAAATACAATTACAATTTCATTAACTCTGATTCTAGCTTATGTTGGTTGAAATATTTTAGAAAACCTTGGATTAAGCCCTTGAGACTTACCCCTGTTTGGCATATTGATCATAACAGGGTCCCCACTGATGTTTGTCTGCAATATTTTGGGATCAAACATTGCTCTAAATGTCACATGTACAAACAACATATAGAAGATATTAATCACCTATTTATTTCTTGTGTTAATATTGTAGCTCTTTGGAATTACATTCTTGAGATTTTTTGTTACAGATGGTTACTTCGCGATTCTATTAGATCACAATTGCAGCGTTGTGTATATTTTGAATCTTCTAAACAAATCAAGAATATTTTCTTTTCTTTTGTTGCTGAGCTCCTCCATGGGATCTGGTGTGATAGAAATTATATTCTTCATAATAATTTCTCATTAAGGATATGCAGGTAGGATGTGGATTCTCATTGACATTCGTGATACTATCACGATTCAGAAATCATATTGTAACAACACTGTTGGTGATTTTAAGATCCTTCACCGACTCAGGATTCCTGGTTTGTACAGATAGCCTAGACACACCTTTGAGGTATTCTGACAAGCCCCACTTCTAGGATGGATCAAAGTGAATGTCAATGGTGCCTCTAAAGGAAACTCGGGTCCTGCAGGATGCGATGCTATTTTTAGTGACTATCTTGGCAGGTGTCATAGATTATTCTCTGGCATGTGTCATATGGCCTCGTCTTTGGAAGCATAAATTATGGGTGTGATCAATGATGTTAAATTTTACAAACAAAAGGTTTAGAACAATATTTGGATTGAAAGTGATTCAATCACTATTGTCCCAGCTATTTGGAAAGGGGTGGTGCACCATTTCTGGCCGCTCACTTCCTGTTGGATGAATTGTCTTACTTATATAATGAAAATAAACTACATTTCCACTCATTCCTTTAATGAAGAGAACATGGTTGATGATGGTCTTTCCAACAAGGTAGTCAACCAGGGCATTACATGGCTGGATGATTTACCTGGAGATTTTCTCCGTTTATATGAAAAAGATTATGATAAGATTCTATTATTCAAACTCATGCAATCTATCTTTTCTTTATTCAATAAATTGTGCCTTGGTCTTTGAATGAGGCACCACCTTTCAAAAAAATGGTAACTTCACCTATAGTGTGAAGCTCTTGTTAAATCAATGCCTTCATGTGTTCAGTACATCAACCATGAATTTACACTTCACATGGTCGGTATTGGTTCTTCATATATTTAGGTACTGGTTCTTTATATGGTCACTTGAATCACCCTTTAACTTCCTCATTTCATTATTTTTTTAAACAATTCGTACTATTGAATACATGAACATTTTTTCAACCTTTCAAATAGAGAAACAATCATCAAATATGTTATTATTTATGTGTTAGAAAAAAATACAACACCATAAACAATCTCAGTTAATTTTCATTATATTATTTACCAATATAACAAAAACTATAAACCACGTAGTCTCCGCAATATCCCCCTTTATATTTTTTAATCAACCAAAGAACATAAATCACCAAATATCTAAAACTCAATTTATGGATCACTAAACAACAATTTTATGCCTATGTGAGATAACTTAGAGTAGGAAATAAGAATCATTGAATAATAATTCCATATTATCTATAAATCAGTGATCAATAATCATTCTAAAATTCTTTCTTTGACCAAAAAATCATCATTACATTATAAAAACAAAAAATTACTATAATCATTAATAAATGGTTCATTTAATCACTTCAACAAATTGTTAAAATAGTTAACACTGATCACGCTTTCTAACATCACAACTTACCACTTTAAAAAACTCCCAATAAATATATTCAATACCTACATAAGTAAATCATGTATCAATGGATATATTTATTTTTTCATATTTCTCACCCTTTGAAAATAATATCCAAATACAATATGAGATAAGGGATTAAATCACATACATTATCCCTGAAGAAGGTGATGTTGAACACACATAATCAACCTCAGATTCTGAAATTTATCCTGTAGTGATGGTTTAGTGAAAATATCATCCATCCACTCTTTGATAGTTAAAAACTCTAGATTTAATTCATTTCATTAAAAAATATCCTTAATGATGTGATATTTAATATCAATGTTCATTGATATTGAATGTTGCACTAGGGTCTTTGTGGGATTGATAACACTTTGATTATATTAACCTAAGAGAAGTGGAAACTTCACATCAACCAACAAGTCTTACAACTTTTGATTGATCCACATTAATTGAATTTTAGCTTGAGTGGAGGACACATACTTATATTCCGCATTACTAATAGTCATTTAACTTAGGTTCTTTATATGATAACTTACACATCTTTCTCCAAAAAAGAAGACACTACTAGATGTGGATATCTTGTCATTGATACAACCTTCTCAGTCTATATCTATATATCCAAATAGATTCAAGTTTCTCTTACTCTTATACTTTATCTCATAATCTACATTCCATATAATGTATCTATGAATTCTTTTTCCATAAAAAAATGTGACATTTTTTGAGCACCTTTAAATCTAGCACAAAGGCTAGCAGCATAAACTAGATTTGGTCCAAAGGATATTAAATATAACAGGCTTATAATCAATGTCTTAATTTCTTTTGGATAAACATCCCTTCCAATGTCATCCATAAAAATCATTATTCCCACTAAGAAAAGTGTAAAAATATGTTTTTAATATTCCATGTCAAATCTTTTAATTATCTCTTTTGTATATTTTTATTATGATAAGAAAATGTGATCCTCCTCTTGAGAGATCAACAATCCAAGAAAGTACCTCATTTCTCCTAGTATAGACATTTAAATCAACATATTTATATCTTTATAAAACCCTTCATATTCTTCTTCATTAATCTTATAAAATATTATATCATCAATATAAACAATCATAATGATTGAAAACTCTTGATTTTAATTTATGCTTAGGTGTTTTTCCTATCTTCCTTTCTTGAAGTTATACTTATTTGAACAGGAACCCATATTGGAATACCAATATATTCATACTTGTTTCAACCCATATAAATCCTTCTTTAACTTTCACACATATTTCTATTATTTTTTAAATAAGAAAACACTTTCTTGATCAATATAGAATTATTGTTCTAGATATCCATTAATAAAGGCATACTAGACATCCATTTGGAAAATAATATATTTACTTTATATAGTAATATGAATAAATATTCTGATGGTTCTAGGTCTTAAAACATGGGGTGCTTCACTTCACTTCAATCTCTTAACAACAAAACACATTAGAAGTGACTTCATGAATTTCATTGATTTGAGATAACTCCCAAAAGTAGGATATACCCACAACAGATGGCATGCTCAATAGGAATCTACCATGACTAAATCTCATAAGAATTAGGATCAATGAGAGCAATCCATCAAAATAAGCTTGCATAAATCAACCAAAAATATCTAAAAAGCTACTCACTTAAGTAATTACAATCATCAAGTAGCAGTAATGCCTTTGGAAGTAGGAAACTCATGCTCAATGTATACATTACACCAAGATCATGCTTGAACAATGATATTTAAGATCAAGAGGGAATACATGAAAACTACAGCCACAACAATATGTGAGAAACCCACATCCATATGTTTGAGGGAAATTTTACCACATCCACCTCCTTCAAGTTCACCGAATCTAGTCTGAATAGTTGAAATATTGGAGCAAGGGTACCCCAACCCACAAGGCTAGGGGAATTTTTTCCTCAACCTCCTCCACTAGGTAATTCTCTCTTTTCTAATTTAGGAGATGCATCATGAAATTAGTATTCATAGTTTTCCTCATCTTCTGACCCATCTACCTCATTGATAATGCATACAATGAGGTTTTATGAAGAATCTCTCCAGATTACCCTTTGAAAAATGGCTTTGGGAAAATTCTCAATATAAAGGAAGAGGTCCCATATAATTTTCAAACTGAAGCATCCTACCAAGGGTGCTACCCCTACTGAAGATCATGAACTTTTCAATGGATATCTTGAGGTAAAATGACTGTATTATCATTACGATGATGATTTTATACCCAAAGTGAAATATGTGTTAGTAAAAATCATCAACACTAGCCCTATAAATGTTATAGAAAATGAAACCAGTGTAGTAGAACAAGAGGAGGATGTTTCTATTCCAAACATGTTCCATTCTAAAATGACTAAAGATGGTGTGTGTACCAGAAATCAAAGGCTCGCTAAACATTTTGGGACTCCATAAAATTTTCATCTACAACCTCTTTGGTGAGATAAAACTAAATAAAAAGGTAAAGGTGTATCTACATATCACCTATTTCTTTAAGAAGTTGAACCCCTTACACTTAAAGAATGGTTTTCTTTGTATGAGGCATAGATAAAGGACATCAAGAGACACAATGTAGAATTACTTAAAAAAATATCACTACTAGGTATGTTTTCAAGTATGTACAGACATTACTCCCCTAATAGATATCTCTTAATAATAATAACCAATCGTTCCAAAAATAGTCATTCAAGGACATCCACTCCATCTGGAATCCAAACAGCCAATTTATTTGGATCAATTGATGGTGAGATGTCAGGAGTACCCTCCAATTTCACAACATCTAGAGATATGTTATAGGAACCACCATTGGTCAGACCCTGTTGATTATCATCTATAAAAATAGGAAGAATCTCTATATTAGGCTCTACCAATTACTTCCCTTATTCAAATAATTTCTCAGTTGGTCATCCCATTAGAGCTTATCAACAATATTCAGTCATTGATAGATCAATTAGAGGCTACAAAATGATGGAATGCACCAATAAATTCATATAAAAATCCATACATTGAATGGTTATATCCAAATATTCCCCTAACCAGCTTTGTAAATCCTATGTTTCTAATTTTCAATAGTTTGGGAGTTCCATAACAGCACTTGATGCATTTCGTATCTCCGTATGGTCCCATGATGGGAACCCTTAAGTAGAATGAGGTATTCAAACTAAGGTGATTCATCAAAAATTTTGAATGAATAAATTTTATTTGGTTTACAATTTTCTTAACCATGTCAATCAAAGGATGGAAATATCTATGCTAGTATTTTCTTTATTAATTTAGCTCTGCACTACAAAATATGAAAATCTATGAGCCCTCAAATTTCAAATAGTTAGAGAATGAGGGAGTCTTATATTTCATTACAAGGTGTAAGGTCTTAACTTACTCCCTATATATACATCTTCCTCGATAATATTTTTTGGGACTCTCTATAAAAGACCTCTATGATGAGTTCTAAATGTCACTCATTCAAGTAAATTATCTACATAGGATTCAGAAACTCTCTATAGTTTCATAGAGGTTAAAACATTTCATTAGGAAGACTAAATAAAATTCTCAACCAATGATGGAAGCTCAAATAAAGAGAATTAGTAAGGTGGAAACCACAACCGCCACACTTAATCCCACTCCTATGTTGGCTCTAACTCCAAAACTCATGCCATTTTGAATGGCACCTCCTCCTAAACATAATAAATACAATATTATCCCTGTTAGGATGAATGAAACAAGTAGAAACATATTAATTTCGTGTAACATAAGAATACATTTTATTCCATATAAGATTAAAAAATTCTAGTCTACTTTATAACATCATTGGAAAATAATTTTCTAATAATTCCAAAAACTAAAATGCCTGGACAGGTTAGTCTCAATGAACACCCAAAATATGGTTGATTCTAGGATGGTAAAATTAAGTAAGCCACTAAAATAGTTGGCATGTATTTATACTATAATTATAGAGGAATAATGTAACGACCCAAAGTTTCATTAATGGAAATCCCTCTTGATCTAATTAAATGTCTCTTTATGTTTATATAAAATGTCAACTTCTTTGGTTTTATGTTAAGAATTTTGATTTTTGCTAATATAGTCATTGAACAGTGATCACATGATTAGTATAAATATAAGACTTTAACAAATCCAATTTACTCAGACAAAAGAAGCGATGGCCTCGTCTAGTAGAATTGCTCCATACGAAGCCCATTTGTCGGAGCTCAGAAAAGAGGTGGCATCCTTGGGCTTCGCTCTTGACCGAGCCCAAGCTGAGCTTCATCATGTCAAGCTCGAACGTGACCGTTTATGGTAACAGTGGAAGTTGATTGAAATTACTACTCGAGCGATGTTATCTGATCCACCCCAATAGTTTGTCACCATCGCACACCTTACCCTTAGGTCTTTTGCGGCTGTTTTAAGGGGTTATGTAACAAATAATTATTACTACGTTCATGTACATTATTTTTTGTATATAATAATGAATATAATTTCTAGTCATTTTTGATACATTGTAAATAGTTTTTAAAGTACAAATAGTGTTTTTAATTATTATTTAATTAAGAAATCTATTTTATTAAAGATTTTTGAATTAAATAATATTTAAATAAAATATTATTATGAAATTATTTTTTATTAAATATAAATGATCTTATAATTTTATGAATTCAATTAAAATTTTTATTAAGGTTTGAAAGCCATTTTTGTCAAAACCCGTGAATTTTTGATAATTGTCGGTTTTTATTTTAAAAGTTAAAAAATATATATTTAGAAAGTTATTTAGATAAAATAAATGTTATTTTTGGAATCAGGACGTCGAAATTATACAACGGTGAAATTTTCATAATTTTCTGACACAGTCAAATTTTTGGGTAAAAATTAAATACCGTTTAAATATATAATGTGTTTTATGACATCATATTGACCCAATAGTGATGTAATAAAATACTATAATCTTTATGTTCGGCCAATATATGTTTTACCATTAAAATAATGTGAATTTGGGTTTTTTTGACTTACTTTTGAAAACATTAATGGACCCCTCAATACATATTCAACACTTTGCCTGTTTAAATTAATTTCCATGGGAGTGTGGCTCACCTCCACATAAGCAACCTTATTATTTTTAGACGTTCGGACTTTGGCATTATAAAATATTTTTTCCCTCTTCCCTTTTCCAAAAACCATGGTCAAAAACCATGGTATGCTTTGTGGTTTGGATTAATTTAATATAAGGGGTCCCAAACCTAAATAATAATGAATTCCCTCACATTTCCTATATAAACCCACCCAAGATCCCACTTCCTCCTCACTCAAATCCCTTGGAGTTCGTCCAACCTCTGACCTACTCTCTCTATAATCCTCCCATGGTTCCCCAAGCTCCCAAGAATCCTCTCACAAGCCTCTCTCTAGCCTTTGGAAGAACACTTCCAAGTAAGGGTTTTTTTGTCCTTTCTCATTTTTGTCAATTTTCTTTAAGTTGTATTTCAATTTTAATTTAAATTATGAATATTGGGGTATGGTTTCTCACCTCCCCCATACTTCCCTATTATTGTTTTAATTATGGGAGACCCATTTCTCTCTCATTAAATGCCTCCCATGTACACCCGTTACTATGCTGAAATTCTGAAAGGAACTTCTCTCTCCTCTTTTACATTCAAGCAATACTTTTGTATCATGAATATAAATTCCATTACAATTGTTGGGACATGTATCAATATGACCTAATTACTGTCCATTACATTTAAATATGATTAGTAACCCCTTTCTCTCTCATCAACCATTTTTATGAATTCTTATGTCACGCTGTTACGCTGCCGAAATCGCACCAATTTTCTAAGCCAATGTCATTGTGTAGTGAATACCATGCCCATTTCTCCATCAAAGGTATTCACCTTTATGCACATTTACTTATTGATTATAAAGTTTCATGTATGAATTCCACATTCCTTCATCGTGGAATAAATGATTATGTTTTATGAATCCATGTTTTATGATCCATGTGGCATACTTATGCATGAAATGAAATGTTTAAGAAGGGTGAGCCCTTATAGCGCTCCAATGCATTGGGTAAAGTATAGTATCATGATACGTCATGTGCAATGAGTGTTGACTCATTATAATTCAAGTGCAACGAGGGTTTACTCGTGCTTTATGTGCAATGAGGATTTACTCATGCTCCATGTGCAATGGGCCTTGGCTCATGCTAATTCCATGTTAAGTGTTGTTGCCACATTTCCATGTTATGATTATCATGATTTATCATTCCTTTATGTTCATGTTTTTCTTACGCTCTATTGATATTCCTATTGTCTAAGATGTATTGTACTCCTCATTTTATTCCATGTGTACTCCCTTACTGGACTTTATAGCTCACCCTTTTCTTATGCATGTCCTCAGGTTATCCCAGGAAATGCTAAGTACGAGGGAATGTAGTGGTCATGTAAAGGAAGTTTTCAATAAAGATGTTGTATTTCATGTTTTAAGTTTTTATGTAATGATCCTAAGACCCAAATACACTAAACCTCTTGATCTTCTTTATTATATCAAGTGAAGTTTTATGTAATAAATCATTTTTAAGTTGTAATAAAAAGCAGGGTTGTCATAAATAAGATGAATGGAATTAATTTATAATAAAGGGTCTAAAAAAGTTCAATGATTGTATGTCCAAGAAAATGATCAACCGATCTCATGTTATCCTTAAAGTATAGCTAAACCAATCCATTATTCCCCATGTTTCTTCTACCTCAATGTGCCCAACTTTATCAAAACCCTAATAATCCAAGATTTAGTATTATAAGAAATGAAATAACTAGAAATAGAAAATCTAATTACATAAATATGAACCTATACCAAGGAAAAATTCAGTCTTGTACCTCTCAGACTTAATGCCTCTAGTCCCAAAAGAATGGGCATTGTCCCATATAACTGTACCATTGCAACGACTCCACCAAACTGAATCCTCCTCAGATGAATATTTACTCTTCATTTTCATTAATTTCATTCATTTAATGGATCCATTAACTAATAATGATTATTTTAATAAGTTGGATTTCCCTATTTTTTATTTAGGAACTAGACGAAGAATCCATGAGAGCTGAGAGGATATAGGAAAACATAGTCATGGACATACTCAATATTCTAGACACATCATCCACATCCCTCTTTGAGATATTTATGATATCAACCCCCGTGGGAAATCCCTTCATTTATACTAGTAAAATAACTAAATACTCCAACACTTTCCAAGAATCATCAAGACCTGGTTGTTTTGGAAGACTGGATAGAGGGGGTGTGCGAGTCTAGTCTACCAAGATGAGTGGGAAGCCAAGTCTACTTAATCTACAAGTGGTAGGAGTTCCCTAAACATATGTTCATGGGTCTGACCCACCTACCACAAGTAATTCATACCTTAAATTTCAATTTTAGGAGTAACCACAAGTTAGGAAGCATTAATATCTTACCCAAAAATATGACATCCTAAAACAACTGGTCATAGTCTCAACCAAGCATTCAATATTTTATGCTCTCAGTTTATAAAAACAGATCTTTAGGAAACACAAGTGAAATCTTTATTAATACCTCAACAATTCAAGGATGAGGTCACCAATGCTAAAGTATATAGTAAAAAGAATGTTCTCATGTATTTCCATGCGGTTATCTCTTTCATAGAGAAGAACAAGGATACTATCACACAGAGACACATTAACCCTTATACATATCCCTAAAGCTAGATGACATCGATATTCAATGGTCATTTATTGAAAATGGATTATGAATTAACCTAATTCAAGTTAAAATTATTAATTTATTGGGTTGTGGAGAAGCTGAATTATACCCTTCCACTATAACACATCTTGGTTATGACAAGAGTGTGTAAAAGCTTCTTAGCCAAAACAAGTTTAGAACTCAATTCACAGACCATGTATCTAACTATGAATTCCTAGTTTTTCCATAGTATATAGCTTTCATTATCCTACTAGAATTTTATTGGTTGCATAAACATGTGGTATCCCCTTCATCATACCATTGGTGTCTCAAATTTTATTTCAATGGAAAAGTTTGGAAATTACATGCTGATAAAGCTCCATTTAAATCCTTCTAATCTCAATACATTTATGTATTATTTTATTAGTGTAAAGAAAAATATACCACGAATGGTAATTTTTCTTAGGTAACTACCCAAAATAGTATGTAAATGACCGTATAAAGCGCATTTAAAGAACATTAGAATGAGTATGTATTTCCTATTAACCAAATTTAAAATACAATTTCATATTTGGTTTTGTATTTATCAACTTTGATGATATCATTTGAATCAAAAGAACCCAAAAAATATCAAAGAGGTCTCTAGCCTTATTAATGATAGAAACACACCTGATGAAAATTCCCTTATTTTTTCCCAAATCTTCAGAATACCCCTACATCCTTAGCAGAATCATAAGAAACTTTTGTGCCTCTAATAGCGAGTGGGAATGCCCCAACTTCATCTTCCGAATTTACATATGTCTATTCATGTTCTTCTAGCTCTAAGGATTCCCATTCTCCACCCATTACTCTGGATAATGGTGTATAGGAATAAGAATAATAGGATATTAAATATGATCCTCCAACGTTTGAGGAAGGAGTACCTACCAATATTGATGAGATCTTGTAACACCCGAAAATTCGAAAAGAATAAAATTTTATTCAAAATCATGTATGAAACACAACACTAAGTGTAGAAGGGAATATAATATCCCAATACATTACAATATATTAAATATTTTAAATAAATTAAATATATTTTATAGATTTTACTGCCCATAATATTGATTTATCTTGCATTGCACACAATAATGATTTTCTTCGATGGCTTGTATTACACTCAATACTAAGTTTTAACAAATACTATTAATATTATTATTTAAAATGAAAATTTTCTCCAAGATATTATATTGGTAGTTATAAATTGTATTAACTAACATATAGAAATATATAGTTGAATTCATTATTTACCAATTAATTATAAATTAATATAAAACCCAATTCAATATAAAGGAAATTGTTTTATAAAAAAAACTATTTTTATGCACCAAAGGAATTTTGCCCTGATAAATTAATTTAATCAATATTATTGCATGATTTTAGTGAAATTTATATATTATATATTCTATAAAAAAAATCATTCATCGAAAATATTTTATAGTCATAATATAATAATAAATCCAATTTCACACATAAAAATTTGTATTTTTAAAAGGCATGTTTTCTTCCTTTTAATGGAGCACTTGTTTTAAATCGAAATTTTGACACTTTTATAAATTTTGTTTGAAAAAATAAACTTCATTATTTAAGTTTTAATGTCAAAATTATCTTAGGTTTAATTTTTGGTATTTTTTTGAGAATTTTTATTTTTTGATGAATAGTGAAAAGTACTGAATTTTAATTGAAAATATCCCTTTCATTTAAATAATTTATAATGTTAAATTGTATTTTGAATTGGTTTTAAAGTAAAAATATTTTAATTATACATATATTAATACAATTTAGGTCATTGGAATAAATTTAATATTGAAATTAAATATAATAACTTTGTAAACATTTGATCTTTTCGATTTAAAAATGTGTTTTCTCGACATATCTATGGGATTAATTTAAAAATAATTTCTATCACTTTTGTGATTTGAATTTTGAAATACTGATTCCAAATTTAGAAAAAAAATATATAATTTCTAATAAGGCTAACATAATTTTTGAACAAAGTGATTAGTAAAGCAATTAAAATTAATTACAATGATTAAGGTAAAAATGTTTTTGTTTGGTTGTTAAACTTAGAATAAAATGTGTTAAATGACCTACCAAATTGTCTAAAACACATTTTATGGACATATTTATATCATTACCACATTATTCTAGATTTTTTTAAGTTATTAAGATACTATTCTATGAACTTTATCCATTAAAATAAGTTAAGTAAAGAAAAAGACAAAAAATATTATTTTCTTACTTTTATTTTCTATAAATATTTGGGACAGCGGAAAATATAACATATGTTCAGTTATTTATTTCATTTTGAAATATAAATGATTTTTTTCTATCATTATAATTTATTTTAAGTTTTTAGAGATGAATTAATTACTTTAAATGCTTACAAAATTCCAATGTGATAATTATTTAGTTAATAATTAACTAAAATAAAATATAGTAAAAATATTAAAAGTGAAGTAAATTGAATGAATTGTTTTCTTCCATTAATTTTTT
Organism: Viscum album; assembly: GCA_963277665.1. Lineage (NCBI taxonomy): Eukaryota > Viridiplantae > Streptophyta > Magnoliopsida > Santalales > Viscaceae > Viscum > Viscum album. Next base: position 21,665,727 of record OY728125.1, read on the forward strand.
AGATGATTAAATAATGTTAAACTGGTGTGTAACTAATATATTTTAATTCAATCATTGTATTAATATTTCTAAATTCAAATTAAATATATAATGTCAAAATTGACTTTAATGTTATTTTATTATAAATAATATTTTATTAAATGATTTAAAATTACTAAAAAAATATCTTCTACCAATTTATTTTTAAATGTTAATGAATATTAAATTACTTCCATTAATGGACCAAGTAATCTTTAATAATGAACATATTGACCCATAATTGTTAAAAACATTGTTGGCGGGGTTAGAGTAAAAGCAATGTTTTTGAGCACTACATGTGCTTCGATTAAAATCAATTTACAAAACACGTGAGAATTTTATTTTATAAATTAGATATAATATTTAGGAATAATTGGGTTTTAATTATTTTAATAATTATCACTTTAATTTAGTCTTAAATGATAAATTACCTATGTTAGAAAACTAGTTACCATAGTGAAAAACCAAAATGGTAAAAGTAAGGAAACTTAGATGTTAAGGAACAAAATGATAAAAATGTGTTTATTTTTGTGTGGTGGAGGTATTTCTAGACAATAATTCCCATAGAATCTATTATTTTTTAATTTTGGAGGCACATTAGGTAAGGTATAAATCCCAACAGTGAATGCTTTTTTATAATAATGTCACTCCTCCTCCATTATAAAATGTCATTCACTCTCCCTACTTATTCACACCTATCAAGACATTTAGTTTGACAAAACCCCACAAAAATCACTTCAAAATTTAACTACCCTCATCCTATAATCTATACATTAGGAATAAATTCAACCAAGAAAGGTATTTGGTGAAACCCAAAATAAAATGCCCAAAGAAGAGGATGATAAACATTATTCAACCAAAAGAGAACGTAAGGTAAGGGATTTCATCTCAATTTACATTCCATTGAGAAATATTATATTTTATGCACCAATTCACTTTTATGTGGTGTATATACTTATCCTTTTGACATTTAATATCATGAATAATAATTATTCATGTTATTTTCATTTTCAAATTGAATTATCTCATCTAGGGGGATTTGACTTGAAAATCACCAAGTGGTAAAAGTTATTTTGAAATCTCACTTTATTTTGTTATTATTAACTTTCTCTCACAATAATCAATTTATTGTAATAAAGTTTTTATTTTACATTACATTTCTCTTAAATATTCATATTCTTGTGTATTGGATATGATTATTTCCTAAACCATATATCATTTTTACATACTGTGTTTACTCTAAAAGTTATATGATTTATTAGGGAAATATTGAAAAATATGTATACTTTACTCAATATGGATATTTGATAAGGAAAAACATTTATGAATTAAATAGATATATGAAAAATTCTTTAGACATGCAGTACAAAGATTGGGGACTGGTTAATGTAAGCCCCTCGATGCATTTGTAGTCTCATGAGAGGAATCAGTTGGCCAAATAAAATGAGTTTCTACCCATAGAATTAAAATGTCTTGAGGATATATCTTAATAGTTACTATCATGAGGATAGATAATGATAGTTTATACATCCATAAATATGAATTTCATAATTATTTTTATTCCATGTGATTATTATATTAGTTAGAATATACATGGTCATGTTTCAAGGTCATATGATTATTTATATGGAATTATTGATCATCTTTCATTCCTTCCATATTATGCTCAATTTATTGATTAATTGGAATGTGTTTCAGTTATTTACCTTGCCATGATGGTTATTATTTATTGATTTATAATAGCTTCTACTGTACTTAACCCTTACTGAGCATTTGAGATCACCCTTATTTTGTTTCATTTCTCTGAGATATGGATATGGTTTCTTAGAATGAGTTTTCAAGGATGATGAGCATTCTACTTTGCTATGTATTATATTTAATTTTCTATTCCCAATGTAAAATGGGTATCATGTATGTGTCTAGTCTCCAAAAATGCTAAACATTTTTGTCCTTTGGGATTTAAATTTTGTATCTATGCCAATGTGATAAAGTAAGGCATCATCTATAGTCTTTTGGGGTCAAGGTCTCTATAGATCTAGTAAATAAATCTTGGTACAAAGGAAGATACATGACCTATTTTGATTAGTGTAACCATGTATTGTAAATAACAAGAGGCACATACCTCTTTTAAAAAGAAGTTATGATATGTTTTTTCATGTGATTACATAGAAATTTGAATCCTTGATATCGATATAGCATCCCGCAACTTGGGATTTCTAGGATATCATTGTGGTTTCAAGTAGGTAGCCAAAAGAAAGCATCCAACTCACTCTTCCAAGGTTGAAGTCAATGTTGACAATCTCATCAAATCCAACTTCATCTGGGAGGTCTAATACCTGAAGTGTCTTACCAATATTTTCTTGATCAAGAAAAGTAATGGGTATATTATAGTTTTCATTTATTTTAAGTATCTTAACCATAATTTTCCAAAATATTTTTTATCAGTTCCCATTACAGAAATTTTGATCAATATAACTACTAGTTATGAATCTCTCTCCTTTAGGGGTGGAAATTCAGGATATAAGCAAATAAAATGGCCCTATAAGATAAATAGGCCACCAATTTTAGGGAAATCCAAGGAATATATTGTTATCTGGTATTTCATTTAAGTTTAAAGAACACTATCACTACATACTCATGTGATGCGCATCTCATTTTCAAATAGTATATTGAAGGAGTGTCACGAGATATGGGCAGCATGCCCTTGTGCTATCACATGTCCTGGGTTGTTCACATGGAGCATATAAGGGTTAGCCTATATGTTTTTTCACATAATTATCCCACCTTTAGTCTTTGTTATAGCCTTTATATTGAAAATTTCTCAAAAAAATCAATGTTAACTTATTTTAAGTCTTGTGTGATTTAGAAGATATGTGGGATTTTCTTCATGTGTCCCTCTAGAATTCATTTGTCTGATCTATGAGTGATCACGTGGAGTGCTTATACATGATTCATGGTTTCCGCGATTGGTCACCAGTATCATACTAGATTAGAAACTTGTCAGTCATGATATTAACTGTTCTAATAAATCTTCTCTAGTTCTTGGATTCAAAAGGGACAACTTTTTATTCAAAGAGTAGTGGTGAATTTATCATGCTGAGGTGGAGGATTTATAGGCCTCTCCATCCCAGATGTCTTCCACTTTGTGCGATGTATATCATGAGAATATAGGATGGAGTTAGTGGAGGGCCTCTGTATCATGCGTCCTCGTGAGGTCCTACAATAGATCATTTTGAGGGAGTCTTCTAATTTCTAGAAACCATAATACCACCCATTTAATTCCTCCTTCATTGGATTATTTCCAATTAATGGGGCTTTGTTGAATCATTCGGACATGATGAGGGACTTTTATATTGTCATATTGACATGTCCAAGGGTATTCATGAGGTCAGGGTTCTTTTTTAAAGGCATTCACGTGATCTCAAGATATTTTTCTGGGAATTTCCTAAAGATAATGATGGCTCCTCAAGGGGGCTTCACAGGATTAAGACGACTTGTCAAGGGTTCATACGAAACCATGTTGTGGATATCCTTAGTATATCATGAGATTTTTATGAACATGAGAGGCTCTCACCTCCTACCCTTTTTATTTCCTTCATTTTATGTTACAAAGGTTGAGGATTTCATGAGATTATTTGGGTATTTTTTAGGATAATCACCCTACCTCTTGATGAAGTGGTGTGTGACCGAGAAAGGATCATGAGGCCCTTTAGGTGACTAGGATTACAATCCAAAGGGCTTTCAAGAGATTACATGGGGGTTTTTTTGGTTGCTTAAGGTGTTATGTGGATCTCCAAGGATGTGTTGCATGATGTTTATGATGGAAAGAGGCTCCCTTATCCTCCCCTTTTATTTCCTTTGTTTATTTTACAAAGTCTTGGGTGTCTCTTGAGTTTTCTTGAATGTTGTCAAATAAAATCATTATCCTCATCATTGATTCATCTCATGAACTTCCATGACAGTAATAGGCCTCTACCTTTTGGAAAATTTCCTTCTATTTTAAAAGTATTTTAGGATGGGTTGTCAGGATCTCACAGGTTGATAAGTCGTGTGACCTATGGAATCTTATCTGGTTACCATCGTGAGATTATTGGTTGTCTGGATCACCTTTAAAAGATAATAAGGACTTGTAAAAGGGGATGTGTGATATTTTTCAAGTTATGAATTGTGTATGATTTTTTTCATGACCTTCTACTAGTTATGCGATCTCATATCTCATGGGGGTTTACATGATCTATGAGTCTTTATCCACCTTCTTATTCCATCTCTTTGTAAAGAAAATAATACACTTATCTTGGTATTTCTTCCTTTATGAAATTTTCAATGCTTATTTGGTGGGTGTTAACAAATCCCCCCCCCCTTATGAGAGACATCCACAGGGACAGGGGATCGGTTCTGAGGAAAGTAAATGCCCACTTGAGACTTTTTCATTATCATGAACCAGTGTCTTGGGTGATGTTTAGTCTACTTTGTGACGCTTGGTATTCAGTTGAATGCCCTATATATAAGGGAACTTATAGAGATTCGTTAACAAGCTTCTTATTTCTACAGAGTGCTCTCGCCTTTCTTCCACCACATGCCCTTTTTTCCGAATCATTATATAAGACCCAATCACGAGACCTCATCATGATCCCATTTCATAAGAACCCCTCTATAATTATATTTTTTCTTTTTCCATTGATAAAACCAACTACAAAATTTCTTTCGGTAATTATTGTAACTTCGGATGTGTAGATGCATGCTTTTATTTGGGGTCTCACACGATCACCTAGCTTGATCTCATGATCCTTTGACTATTTTGTGGCTTGCGTGACCATGTTAAGGTCACATGATCATGAGTTTTTGGGGATACATGCGGATTTGATTCCTTGTGGGTTTATGAGCACCAATATATCTTTGGGGTTCAAGAAATGTGAGCCCTTGGGTGATTCTTGAATGCCTTTGTTGATTCATGTGTTGTGCATGATGCTGCTGGTTTATGACTTTTCTTTGACAATATTTTATTTCATCTGTCTAACATATTCCACTTAATTCTTTTTATATGTATTCCAGTTCTCATCTATCTTCTCATAATCCTTTTAATAATGAGGAAAAAGAAGAGATATCCCATTGTGATGCTATAGTGGAGAGTGTGGATCCTACTTTTCATTGTGACATTCGATCACTGCAACTGAGTTTGAATAGTCTGATGGGATTAAAGTTTTTGAACTATCTCCTTCCAGACTTCTTACCCCATTATGGGATTGGTATTTCTGATAATTATCTTATTCCTCTTCTTTAGTAATCATTTATACCCTCATCCTGGATTCAGAAGACTCATAAAACCTTCTAAGAAAGAATCTCTTGGGGTGGCTATTTTGTCGCCCAAGGAGACCATGAAGATGGAAATATTCTAAAATTCATTCCCACATACTTTGATAGGATAGATCATTAAATTAGTCGGGATTTTTATATGTATCTCTCAATAATGAAGAATACCTCCTCCAATCAGATTTTTTGGTGAGTTTCCAACTGGGACTTCCAATCAGGAGGTAGATGTCAAATGGACTGGTTATGGCCCTTCTGGGTATAATACATTTTTCTGAATTATCTAGGGATTTGAAGTAAATTGGAATGTATGATGAGGTCTATATATTGAAAATTTATACCTATTTCCATAGGATTTTGATGATAAAGTTTTTCAGTCATTGGAGTCTAGACATGAACACTTTCCACCTCATACATGGTAAGGTGGGAATCAGCCTTTGAGATGTGGAGAAGATATGTGGTGCACCTATATTAGATGGTATGTATGATGAGTTATTTCCCCCATGATATACTTAGGATTATGTAATGAGGAATCATCCTCAAAACTAGGAGTTGATCAAGCTGGCTGAAAATTCCCTCAAAAAGGAGTTGTTTCTTGGACCGTATATCCCATTCAAGACATGGGCGAAATACTATATCAAGAATATCAGATCTGATCCAAAAGCTAAGAAGCTAAAATCTTGTCTTACGAAGGAATCTCATAGTGCATTGAGAACTTATTGGCCCTTGGTTGATGAAGGGATTTTAGAGAATGGGGATGGGAAGTTATCCCTGATATTAACCAGTCTGTATAACTAGCTAGTTTCCTCACCATGTACTTGAGTGGATACTTACATCCCATGAAGGAAATGCATGGAGTTATAGTTTCCAATTTTATGATGGAAACCTATATGGAAGAGGAGAGTGTATCAATCTATCCGTCCTCATGCTATCTAAACTCTATCTTCTTCTACAACATGCTTATAAGGAAAAATCCCCTTATAATACTATAAGCCCCTTCTATGTATTGTGGGGCTAGATAGGGGATTACCTGGGAGGTTATGAGTATTTGAACATATGGGGTACCCCCAATTACCTTTTTATACCATACCTATAATTAATCAATGGGGTAAGACCCATTACACTAAGATATTTTGATTTCAAGGCTTATGTGAACCGCTATAACCATTTCTCCTTCAGGTCGTACGTGCCAGTACAGATAGGTGACATTTTCAATATTGGAGAGGCCAATATTGACACCCAATATTATATAATTTCACTTCACAAAGGTTTTATTTCCAACTTTATTGATGGGGAACTCATTTGTGAATTTGTTACACCCTTCTGGTTCATCCATCAACTTCTATGTGTGCAAACAATATGTCCTTTCTCTGTTTATGTTCAATTAGAGGAGTATCTGATGGTAGCTTGACAATTTTGGTTGATGTTTACCAGAGAGGAGACTCACGTTGAGATAAACCTTCCTCCCCATAATGCATCAATTAGTTTATCTCATGGTTATGATGTGTTTTTGATTCTCTCATATCCCAGTGGGAAATTATCTAAACTGGTGATTGAGGCCTCCCAACCACCAACTACTGACCACAATCCTCATCCTGAAAAGAAATTGGTTTCTAGAGTTCTAATAGCCATAGAATCATTCTATAATGACGTAACACATTTTCTAACATCTTCATTTCTAGTAGAAGTGTCAACTAAAGTGGCTATAGTGAGTGTGTTATAAGAGGATTAGTCCACACCAAAGTTATTATTTCCCATTGTATCTCGATATTGGATGGCTTAGATAATACATAACTTAAATTTTAATCTCTTGGGTATATTTCCTCAAGTAGAGGTACTTTTGGAAGTTTTTTAATATATTACTTACCCCTTATGCATCATTTTCAAAGACCAACCTGTGGAGGTCAGGGACATTTTCTAAGACCTTGATGTGGCTTTGGAGAGTGTCATAGGTCAGATATTTTATACCACATTGGTCTACTGAATGGTTTTTTAGGGTACTATATTACTCATCGTGGATGAAAAGGGTTTCTCATCACTTAATAAGTGGTAAGTCTAGAATTGTGGGTATTTTTAAGGGGTCTTAGTGAAATTTAAATTGAATTTAAGTCCTTTATATGTTGACATAGTGGGAGGATGTTGAAGATCGTCTAGTTCTATCATCCCCTAAATATTCTCTCTATGGTACAACTATGGGAGAGGAATTTGTCACTGATCGGGGGACCAATGATGAAGGGTCCCCAAATCAGAAGGCTCATATAAAGGTGGTGATTTCCACTTTTCTAGATACATTTTTGTCTTCAACACATTCTATAAAGCCTTACTTGGAAAGGAAGAAGGTGAAAATGAAGTGATCTTCATTGTTAGCGTCTTCTCCTATAGAATCATCAAGTAGGTGTGGTATTTAACTCTTATCTTATCTTGGATTATTCTGGAAACACATTCTGATTTTGTTAGGTCCACAAGGATGAATACCCTGAGAGGGGGGGTGAATCAGGGTATGACTAATTTAAAATTAATGCTCGTTCTGATCTTGTTTCGCTGTTGAGAAAAACTCTCTTCTCTCTTTTTCCTGTTGCACAAAGTAAATAGAAAGCGAAGTATGCACAGGACACAGCAATTTTACTTGGTTCACCGCAAAGGGCTATGTCCAAGGAGAATACGCCGACAAGTTGCCGGTCGTACCAAATTCCACTAATCTTCACTAGCTGTGGATTACAAGGTTTGGGCTAGATCACTTCTAAGCCCAGGATCACTGCCTTTACAAGTTTAGGGTCAGCTCACTACTTTCCCAAGGGTCACTCCCTATTTCTCTCTCTCTCTGGCTCACTGCCGGTGGAGAGGATCACCTTCTTCCTCTTCCTAAGCTCACTGCTCTTGGAAGGAATCCACTCACAGTTTATAGACCTGTGGGTCTCTTCATTTGCATGAATGAATGCATCTTCCTCTGTGTGTTGATGCTCTGTTGAAGTAAAACTTTCACCCGTAGATGAATATCTCTTTGAACCTAAGGTATCGAGAAACGTACCAGCTTCCACGCAGTCCGAGAAGCACCGCTGGAACAAAACCTTACTTGGCGCGCAAGTCAATCTTGGCGCGCAAGTATCGGCGCGCAAGTCACAACGGGCGCGCAAGTCCTCCTCAGACACTTGCGCGACTCAAGCTTCCTCAACTCAAAACTTGCGCGACTCTCTTATTTTTACGCCCAAACCAATATTGGCGCGCAACTTCCAACCGGCGCGCAACTTCTAACACCGGCGCACAACTTCAACTACTGGCGCGCAAATTTACCTGCGCGACCCACACTCACCACTTGCGCGACCACCACACCAGCGCGACGGGAGCTCTGATTTCTCAAAGTGTTGAACTCCGTTGAAAATGAGGAGGGGTGGTCCAGTATTTATAGGCAATCTGACCACCCTACGCGACGGCGCGCAAGTCACCTGCGCGACCCAGTTTCGGCGCGCAAGTCCCCTGTCATTTTAGACACGTGCGCGACCAAATCCCAAACTTGTTCGAACCTCTTTACTTTTCCATATTTTGATCTTCTGATCTTGAAAAAAATATGGCGCACAAGTTTCCTATACAACAAGTCCTCGGCGCGCAAGTCCTTTTGCCAAAAACACTTTTCTTCATTTGCCGATTTTCAGGCCCTAAAAATTGGCAAACACTGGAAAACGGCGCCACCTTGTATCTGTTCTTTTGTACCGCCTCCAGATCATCCATTCCATTTATCGACGTTCTTGAATCAAACATGGATTGTTGACCTCAACTCTTGAACTCGACATTCCACCATGAAATCCTCTTTGTCAACAAATTTGTATGTCATTGTTTTTCTTTGTCAACAATCACTACTCAGATGTCCACTTTGTCAACAAACACAATCACCTCAAAAATGCTTCAATGATACCTTGAGGGATTTTTGCCCAACGGATTTTTTAACAATGTTTAGGTCCCTATTGAGATTTCTTAAAAGTCCATGTATATTCTTGTAAGGATGTGATCAAGTGTTTGGTTTCTTCATCAGACCCTTCACTATCGGGGTTGACCCGTCAAGAAGTAGAGGTGGCCGAGGTGTTGGTTCAATCATGCCTTTTTTCTATAGAATACATTTTAACGATCAAACCACATGATTTTTCATGGGTGGATGAAATTTTTTAGGATAATAACATTGGTATCTATTCTAATACCGTGTTATCCTTGATGGAAGCGAGTTTTGGAGAAGGTGGATACTTCTTCAAGCCTAGAAACTTTGTTTATTTATGTCATATCGCTTAATATTATATTTTTTCTCTTTTAGTTATCACATATAGTGAGTGAATTATGTCATTGAGAAAAGAACTAGAAGTTCCAAAGATCTTCTCATCACAATAAAGAGTCACTTCTTAACTCGAGGATGGGGTCGGGGTAATGGATGTTTCAAATGACGAAACTGAGAAAATTATGTTTCTATCATCAGTCATATTTGTTGATTACCTGATGATACGATGTTATTCACCCTATGATTGATAAACCCATATATCCCTTTTTTCAGTTTCCTTGCCCTGGATTCTAGGGGATCTATTCCCTGGTCCTTTGTGGGTTCCTCTTATTGGATCAACCAATATAAAGGTCAGCTCTCTTCCCTAATCATAAAATACTATGACCACAACTCTCTCTATATCTATTTATCTTTTAGAAAACTTGTTTCTGATTATAATCATGTTCCCAAGATAAATCTAGACCAAGGCCCCAAGTCTTTATCACTTTATCAATCGATGTTGTTATAAATGTGGATGGAATCCTAGATTTTTGTGATAGAAACCCAATTGGATGAGCTAAAGGATAGATTGGGGCATATTTGATTTATGTTCCCCACCCTTTAGGGTTATGACCATTCTACCCTTTATTCCCTAGTGAATGAAGTGGTCTATATGAGAGATAATAAGGGGGTCCTTGAATTGAGGGTGTTAGATATCGAGGACTCCTCTTCAGTGAAGAAAAATTGGGATGAAGTTGTAAATGATGCCTCCTGGCATGCGGTGGATGTGATTGATCACCGAGACGTAGTCAATGCTAAAAAGGTTGAAATCAACCATATAAAAAATAATATTAGTCATCTTAAAGAAAAAATATCCCAGCTTCAATATGCTCTTTAGATTTTGTGGAAGAATGTATCGGAGTAGTTAGGGATCCTTGACATAGAGGAGAAATCAAGGCTTGAAGACACTACTTGGGTGGAGGATTTACAGTGAGTTGAGGAAGTGGAAACCAAGTCTGTCAATAAAATATGACAATTTATGACCTCCCTAGAGTATATACTTTTATAACTCAATTAATCATAATATAATATTAAATGATGGAATCGTAATTTTTCAATATTTCTTTGGATCGTATGTTCATTGGAAAGACTCAGATATGTGGATATTCTTCCTTCTTTCATGGTATCGATGAATAGGTTTGTTTAACTTTATATATTGTTGTTTAGTTTTATTTTACTCATTATATGAATGACATTTATCTAATTTGATATTATGTGAATCTTCAATGATACCCATCCTTTTCATAATATCAAGTAAACCTGAATGTCTATATATAAATATTTAAATCACAATAGATTCTCCTTTGAGAAGTGCTCATGAATTACCAACAACACAAGATTACTTATTGATATATCTGCACTAGTTATATTTATATTACCTATTTCATAGAAGGATAATTCAGGTAGAATACATGTCCCAGATGGAGGGTTCTCTATATATTATTGAAGCTGATAGGCTTGGTGATTATAGCTTTATTTTTTCCAAGGCCATATGGTGGGCCTTATAATCTTTTCCATTACTACAATATAGATCACTACTTTGATGTAGTCTAGGGTCTTTTAGCTTGGACCTTATATTGTTGTAGTTTAAGGTATTTTATCTAAAAATTTCTATTATTGCAGTTTAGGGTATTTTATCTCAGACTTTTAATTGATGTAGTTTAGGGTCTTTTAGCTCAGACCTTCTATTGTTATAGTTTAAGGGTTTTTAGATCAGACCTTTTGTTTTTTTTTTGTTTTAGGGTCTTTGAGCTCATACCTTCTATTGATATATTTTAGGGTATTTTAGCTAATAAGTTCTATTTTTGAATTTTAGGGTCTTTTAGCTCAGACATTCTATCATTGTAGTTTATGGTATTTTAGCTTCAACTTTATATTGTTCTAGTTTAGGAAATTTTAGATCATACCTCCTATAACTGTAGTTTAAGGTATTTTATCTCATATCTACTATTTCTTTAGTTTATATTATTTTATCTCGGACCTTCTATCATTATAATTTAGGGTATTTTAGCTTAGAACTGATCAATGATCATGGAATATGGTGCAAACATTCTAGGAATGACCCAAAACACACTGAGGTGTTGAGTTCCTCTGTGGTGTTTGTGAGTCTCACATGGATCAGATCTCCTTTCATGCATGGTGTAAATACCTTTGGTTGGTTGGTCAAATCCATTATCTGTTAGTATAATTTCCAAACAATAGTACCTCCACTCTTTTCCAAGGTCCATGGAAGGTTTTGGGGGTAATATCAGTTGAGGTAGAAATACTAGGGATACCAATTCCACCCTTATAGTTGGAGTATGTATGATGTAAAAAATAACCCCAAATCTAGTCTGATAGTTTGGTAAAGTGATTGTAAGTCATGGTCCAAAGTGCTCGGGTCAGGAGGATGTTATGGGACAGTCATACTGGGAGTAGTTCAGATCACACTGAGGTGTTGACTAATTCCATGGTGATGTTAGGGCTCATGAGTGTTAGAAATACCTTTTTATAGAGTGATGAATTGGGTTTAAAACCATACGCATGTATGCAAAATCCATAGGCATACAAGAATAGTCAAGCAAAGGGTCCCTTGAAGTCAGGTATCTTTTCCAAGGGCCATGGAATATTGAGGTGATCCAAGGCACCCAAATCATGAGGCGTGATTCATGGAAATTGTAATATTTAAGAAGGGTTCAAGCACCCTAAAAGGTTTTTCACCTTCTGGTGTACATATTCTCATGGTAGGGAGATGCGGAAAATCATTACTATAAATTTTTTCTGAACTAAGGGGTGTAGTGAGCATAGCATGGGTTTTACTAGGGATACATTGTAGACCCTGTGATATTTGTGCCTTATTTAGTTTCACCCTAATTTCTTCCAAAACTATGTATATGAATAGTTTATTGATCGAAGACTATAATTTTTATTAGGTCACCCTTTGTAGGTTTTCAACCGCACAAGTTTTGTGTCTCTTTTTCTAGTATTTTAAGGTCTTTCAATTTCAACCATTGTAGGATAGATTTTATGGTCGTATAGTTTTGAACAATTTTTTAGTAAATTTAAGGTCATGACATACATGGACCTAACATGGGTAATGATACACAAGAGCCTAATTAGTATACCCATGGTTACAAGTGTTGAAATAGTGGGTGCCCTAGACCCAACTATATAGTACTATTTTGTTACGATTTCATGTATATAGTCAGATAAACATAATATAAACTTACCATTATAGTGTATATATTTATATGTCCACTATTAAATGGTAATTCCCTTAGATTATTTGGTATATCAAATGGTTATAGAATACCCCAAGCTATAATAAGAACCTCGATATACTATGACATTAATCTTAAACAAAGATCTCGTGGTCAAGATACATCATACTAATTAGACACAATTGATGTTTGGATATTAGGTGATGGGGGCACATAAGTATTGAGATTTATTTTCATTAATTTTTCACTTGGTTCTCTCTAGTAGTTAGATCATGAGGATAGACCCACCAATAGGAACACCACATGTTTTGGGTGTCATTGCTTGTTCCTATCTACAAACATGTGTATTGGTCTCTTGGATTGAGATCAATATCAGTGTATGACATTTGATCACATACTTTGATGTAAGTAAAAACCATTATAATGAAATTGTAGAGAGGTATCTTGTTTTGTGTGTCTCATTGGTGGTATGAAATTGGATGGGCCAAGATAGTATTTTTTTACTTCTAAGATGATGAAGTAATATAACTCGAGCCCAGTTGATGAGGATTCCAATACCTTGAAAAATATAAATATATGGTATTCTAAGGTAAATCCATCTAGTTAGATAAAAAAATAATAAATCAAGAAAAGGTTGATGACACAAGTGTGCATCCTACTTTATGAGATATTTAAAATACAAAGATATTATATTACACAGTGTGTGTTCATAGGATGGTTGTCATTGTTATGATTATCCTTATCTTTTTATGGGTCTTGATGGGTTTATGGACTCCACTCTTTTCCTATGAATGGTATTCACTTCAATAAAGATAAGGTCTTATAGGGTCACACACAATATATTATTCAAAAGTCTTCCCTATTCTGGTGAATAGGAGTTTTAGACAGGGTAGGCCCCACTACTAGGGTCCAGGTTTTGTCCAGGGATGTACAATCACTAAATGAATAAATAAATTCATATTATTAATTTAAATAATAATTGTTATTGATTTTATTTATTATATGTATTTACATGTTTTAAATAAAATACATGAAAAATATTATTTTAATGAATATTATTTTTAAAATATTACAGGTTCATTTAATGTTTTTAAGAAGAACAAGTCAATTTAATGGCTCGATTTTTATCATGTAATATATTTATTATATTAAAATAAAGTCATAAAAATATAAATTATATTAATGATTCTATATAGTATTTATTATATATCATTCATTTAGTGGGAAATAAATATTCAGGTATCAGGAGTTTATTTCAGATATCTATTGATTTACCATAAATAGAGTAGAGAGAACTCATGATAGGAACCATTCACTACTCAATGGTGACATCCTCTCTTTTTATTCCTCACTCTCCTAATTCCTAGAGAGATAATCTCTGGTTCCAAACCCTTGATCATAGTATTTCTTCACAGATCAACGGAATAGAGTAGCGGTGATCATCGGGGCACCAAGGCGTCATCAGAACTCTGTGCTAGCACCTGGATTTTGAGGATTGATGTTCCCAAAGGCTTTTGAAGTTTGTGTTGATGATCTAGATGGATTTGACTTTAGATCCCCAGAGAAACTATTTTTGATTATTAGAATAATTTCAGTGTTTCTTCGTATTGAAATATGTATTTCTTCAGTTTATTTTTGTGATTAAATTATTCATGGGAATATCCTCAGGAGGTAACGGGGTGGTGCTTTGCCAAAGATGACATAGTCATGTCAATCATCGGTGGAAACATTTTAAAATACAAATTTTTTTAGGCTTACACTATGTTCTTGATACCAAAAATTTGTATCATAGGGATGCGTGAAAAAATTAATCCAATGGAAAATTAAATTTTCATTAAAAATAATATAGGGAATAGTTCTAGTCCCAGAGCCACATACTAGATTTTAATCTAACCCTGAATAAAACAATTTCAATCATCCAAAGTTTAAGATCGTATTTTAAACTGTTATTTTTTTTAGTATTCAATTGATGAAAACATATAATTATTTATATGATGAAATAACTGAAGGAATTCGGATTTGAAAAATTATAAATGGACCCAAAACTCTGTTGGATTTCTAGTGGTTGGAATGGTGATGTCTGACCGGGTCTATTTCTAAAAATATATGGAATTTAATTTCTTTTAAAACAAAAAATCTTTAATTTGAATATTTTTCCACTTGGGTAGACAAAATTGAAAAATTAGTTCAGCGATCAGCCAAAAAAAAGATGCGGGGGGGGGGGGGGACTTTTGAAAAACAAATATATCATTCAACAAAAGGTTTTCAATGGTGTGGGACACCCCCAATCTATTTTCCCTCCCTTGAGATCCCCTCCATGGGTGCCCTCTTCTAGCACCACCCTCACTACGACACCATCGGTGTGCCCCACCTTCTTTACCACGATGGCCACCCCTCATAGCAGCATATCTGGATGAGCATGCATCCAGGGCTACAACCACCACTTCTAATGCTTGAGTTGTCTCCTTTTCATCCACATTCTCCCATGTTGGTCACTGAAACTATTGGGATCCTCTGCATGGAACCTTCAAACTAGTAGGGAACTAAGCACCAACTTCATGATTCCACTGGCCAACTACCATCAATCCAGGTCCCGACAACCATGGCCTCACTCAGCCCTCTTGTTGTTATCCACCGTTGAGAACAGAGAAAATCCAGCTAGATTTGGACACTCCTACGATGGATCTCCCTCGGTGATGGCTCATTGTAATTCTGGCCATCCTCCCCATCGTCATGTTTTAGTCTACCCACAGTCAACCCCAATCCAGAGAGCATCTCGGTGAGCCGCCCCTCCATTGTGGATAAATCCACCTCATGCTGGCAGTTTGATCCCCCCTGTGTGATTTTGGGTGGACATGAAACCCCTGCATCACTCTAATCTATCTTGAACTAGCCTATGGTTGGTCTTCCCAACCTGGTATAGGTCTGGGCATAACTTATTAGACTAGAATACCCTTACATGAGGTCTGAATGGCCCGGAATGGGCATGTGCGGGTTCATCCCGAACTACACAGACCCTTCCTAGGGATTTTAGATCCTATGTATTTTTATCTAGTAAATAATTAATTAATTTAATTATATATAATTTTGGTTTTAAATTAAATAAATTAAATATTCATTTTTGGTTTAAACCCTTTTTAATATTGCGGGTTTAATTAATTTAATTTATTTGTTGAATTAAATTAATTAATTAGTTTAATTTTTTGTATTAAAATTAAATTAATTAATGGTACCGAACAACATAAATATTTAATTAAAAATAATATTGAATTTTTAATTCAATAAAGTGACTGCAAAAATATAATTTAATGTAATTTTAATTTTTTTTATGCATTCAATTTTAATATATGATTTTATTGCATATTGAATGATCATGAGACATAGATTGACCAATACATACCTGGTGAATGATTAAATTTATTTATTTAATTATTGTAATGGTGGTTTTTAATAATTAGTTTAATAAATGATGACCTGCGACTCATCTTTGTCATTAAGTGTATAAGGATCTGTGTGTCCAATTATTAGTTATCTATTTTTACTCCTGAGACCCCCTTGCCTACATGCGAGTATTATTGTATAATTACAAAACATCGAGTGGCATACATCATTTTGAGTTATGGTGATGCACCAAACATGAGTTTGACACAAGGGATGGGAAAATGTTGCAACTCAAGTCCCAAGAAACGCGATTCAAGGATTTACCCTTAGGGTTTAGTTCGATCTGTTATTCGCTCAATGGATAAACCATTAGTATCAGCTCATGATCACATTGTCATTTTATTTATGCATTTTTTATTATTTTATGTATGTGTAAATTACATGTAATCACATCAAATAATAAAAAAGCATGCATAAATAAAATGAACATGTGACGCGATGGATATTTTCTATTCATTGCATGATTAGTTGTCAGAGATATCACATAGTATGGGATTATGAAATAATGACATAGAAAATGATTTCATTTCATCATTTAAAAATATAAAACTCATGAAAAAATATTAAGTCACAATTTCATTTTATCATTCAAATTTGAACAAAATCGGGTTTTTGGGGTGATCGTCATCCAAAGTTGAGGGTGCCTCTTACTACTAGGGAGTTCTTATGTGAGTGATGGGTTGACTTAACAAATTCTGGAAGTAAATAAGTATTGAAATATTTATTTCTTCAACTTTAGATTAAATCATTGACTAAATCAAGTTTATGATTTTAGAAGTTGGGACTACACTCAACAGATCAAGGAACTGCGAGTTAATGTGGTTGTTCAGTCAAACACCTAACTTGAACCCTCTGAGTAGTGGCGTAGCCAAAGATTATAGACTATGAGGGGAGGTTTAGGGATCCTTGCTACTAGAATACTCAAGAAATAGATTATTTTGATTCTAGTATAGATGGTTCCTCGAATTAAATAAAATAGTGGGAAATATTTAAGGATGTAATTAATAAATCAAAAATTTCTAAATCAGTAATCACAATAAAATTTACTAATATAATATAATTTTATTTTTGTATAGAATGGAAATAATTGCCACAAAAATTCTATGATAATATTGGAAAAAGTAAATTTCCAAACTAGTATGAGATTCCAAGTTTGGTACAGGGGCTTGTGCACAATACTACGGCACAAGAAATTCAAGGTGTTGGTGTCCTTGTACCTGTTAAGCCACCTCAGAAAGTGAGGGTGTAAAACTGCTTACAAGAGACTCATATATAGAGAATATGATGATTATTTCATTATGTTATCATCAATATTTTATTTAATTTTTTGTCACTACATAAATATATGGGTGATATAACATATAGTCTCATTTCTGAGTATTTTTCAAGGAGAAAGTAAAGCAAGATATGAATAAGGTGATGATTATATTGGACATGTGTAAACTGAAAGATAGATCTTGATCTTTCAATGGATCCCTTTCTCATATCAGTTTCACCCATTTACTTTAGTCTCATTTTAGGTTACTAAATAAATATTATTGAGTAAACACTTCATTACCTTTTTTGATGAAGTTCTCCAAGTAAATAAGAATATTAAAGAGAGATTAATCTTTAGTTATTTTCAATACAAAATTGAATGACAAGGTGAAAATTCCAATATAAATTGGCACACCAAACGCACATTCAGATCTTCCATCACTGAAATGAGTTTGGATATTAAACATAAGGTTATTTTCATTGTGTATCATGAAATAAAACTATGTAATTTTAAATTCAATGAACTGAATTGAATAAGAAAGTACCTACTTCTTTTTCAATGTATATTCATCAATCATAAGTATTGTTTTTGACATAATTATTTGGTATTAAATAAAGTATTCCAATAACATATGTGTATTTAAATATAATAACCAATTAAATATAGAACATTACAATAAGTAAGGTATATTTTCCAAGTGGCTGAGAAAGGTTGATTCCTAAGTTAGTTGTGAGAAACACTCAACTTCTTATTTCTATGTAAATGATTCAAGTATAACTTTTATTAAATATATCAAAATAATTTATCTCACGTGTCCATTGGAAACTAGGAGACATTATTCCATGTTCAAGAATAAATATTGTTTTTGGTGTCTCATACTCAATCACTTGTTTACTAATACTTGAATCATAGGCAATTCGTGATGAATATAAATGTAAGACTTATTTACCTAGTTGTGGAAAAATAAATCTTTTCAAGAAAAACTAAATTGGACATCCAAGATATAACTAGTATGGTATTTAGACTAATTAAAGCTAAACAACTTAGGTATTATCGAGATATCTACTTGGTTTTGGACAAAAAACCTTTAGAGATAAAGGTGCACCATAAATATTTCAGAATTAGCTCAATAAGATAGTATGAACTATTCCAAGGGTAAGATAGTGGTAAATATAGTTCATTAGATTTTTTTAATTGATTAAATAATATGAAAGTGAAGTATTATATATTCATGGTTATAAGATATGAGTTTCCTCGTCCTAGTAAGCCAAAGAATATCTGGGTCAAGCATTCATCGATCCATACAATATACCATGGAGTAATTCCTAAACGTACATTATCTTATCCACATCATGGAAATGATGTTTATAATGAGGATAGATGATGGGTCATACATGTTAAAATTGATTGAAAAAAATATATCATGGGGTAAATCATAAATTCACATTTCCTTATACACGTCAGGGATATGATGTTTGTAAAAGGAGTATCAATGTTGAGATAAATAATCATTACAAAAATGTCCACTATTTTTCAATATGTGCTTCATAAATAATTGTGTTTTCCCAAAACTATATAACAACTATCATGAAAAAATTGATAACATATTTGGTATAATGTGATAGAAATACATTATGTCATAAGAACCATGTGTTTAGATACAAAGTGTTTATTAAGGACATAAAAAACTTGCATCAAGTACAAACACATTGTGAATCTATTTTAATCATCCTCAAAGTTTCTTAAGATATTTCAAAAATCGATAATATAAAAAATAGTCAAGTGATAGACTAAATTTATATAAAAGGTGAAAAAATCTACTTAAGATAGTGGGAGCAAGATTTAATTTGTTTTAGTCATTTCTAGAGGTGCACAAGTAGTTGGCATACGAACAAGTTCCAAAATATGCATGGAAATTAATATTCCAGAGACACATACTACTTAGGAAGGTAAAAACCATGGTGATGGTTTTATATTCACCATGGCTAGTGATCCATTATTTATTGTGAATAATAATTCGTACAATTAAGAAATATTTGGTAATTAGATAAAATTTAAAATATCAATTAAAATTCATTAATGGATTTCATGTATCAATGTGAAAATAGGCTTATTATTTTGAATATTGAGGTGGGTATTCAAATGAGTTTATACATGGATGGTACAATCATAGTTCCAATAAATATTGATTGGTAATACCAAGTTAGTATGCCTAAATCCATTAGAATTTTACTTTTCATAGCTAATTTATATGATCATTTTATTGAACATTAGATTTCAAGACCACCTTTCGCGAAAGGTGTCTATATGACACAAACATAAAGGTATACTGACATCATAAAATGATAATAAGCGTTGAATTTTACTAAAATCCAGTTTTAGATAAATTAAGCAACAAGAATATGGATCATTCATTTGGAATGAATCTTCTCTATGTTTCTACTAGATGTTAGTGGTAGTTTCATTGTTTTTCAAGTAAAATATGTTTGGTAACATACATAAAACATCTACTAGTCTTACAGTTATTTAAGACTAGAATAAAATATATACATTAGTGATTGACTTAAAGTAGAAACCTAAGTACTAGGGGACATAATCTAATATGGTAAATCTAATGGTTTCTTAGACCTAGTCAATTATACATATATTGAAATGTATTGAAAAATAAAAATTGTAACAATTTGAGAGAGAATTTTTTCTAATGTCACGTGGAATATATCTCTCCAAGTAAGCATGTTTAGAACATAGGAAGAAATTAAGGTGGTGATTTGAATACCATACGCTTTAGCGATGGATAAATAACATATTTCATGATATGTGAAATAATTGATATTTATAATATATATTTTATAGTAGTAAGAGATCAATTATATCTTGGAAAACTGCAAGGGAAGTAGTCCGAACTATCCATTTGTACTTGAGAAAGTATACTGGATATATACCTGGAAAGTGGATAAGAAAGGATACTAGCTTTTAAGGGACACAAAAAATTATTCCTTAGATCCATGTGATCTAATATCACAGTTAGTATAATATAATGAGTGAGATAATCTCATACAATCCATTGGTATCCGTACTTACAAATAGTGATTACATTGCAGCTTTTGAGGCAGCTAAGAAGTAGTTAAGCACAATGATTTTTTACAATTCTTGGAATCACACTTAGTAATAAATGTATTATAATAATGTAAATTATGATATTATTACTAGACAAGATGTAAATTTATTATAGTAGAAAAATGGATATACTCAGGGATTCTATCTCTTGAGAAGTTTTACTCAAGTTGATGAGGTTTCATATAGCAGAATTACCACGTAGGAGAAACTTGGTAGACCCAGCAACTGAATTTATGACTCAGTAGAAACATGATCTAAATCATGTGAGATATAATAGGGTTAGTTAGAAAGTTTTCTCTAGTGAAAGTGGGGGTGATGAAATAGTGGGTTCCCTAGACCCAACTATACATCACTTTCCAATTACCATTTCATGTATACTGTGAGATATACATGATGTACACTTACCATTATAGTGTAGAAATTTATGCATCCACTATTAAATGGTAATGTCCTTATATTATTTGGAATATCAAAAATGTTATATTATATCCAATCATATAATGAGAACCTTAATATACTATGACATTAATCATAAACAAAGGCCCATGGTCAAGATAAATCATACTGACTGGACACAGCTGATGTTTGACTATCAGGTGTTGGGGGCTAATAATCATTGAGAGTTATTCTCATGAATTTTTCACTTGGTGATCTCGAGTAGTGATATCATGAAGAAAAACCCACCAATGGTAATACCACATGTTTTGGGTGTCATTGGTTATTCCTATCTATAGACATGTGTATTGGTCTCCTGATTTGAGATCATTATTAGTGTATGCTATTTGATCTCATAATTTTATGGAAGATAAAAATCATGATAATGAAATAATGGTGAGGTAGCTTGTGTTGGGTGAATCATTGGTGGTTTGACATTAGTTGAATGATCAAGATAGAAGTTGTCACTTACAATTTGAGGAAGTAATATATCTTGGGTCTAGTTGATCAGGATGGTCGTACCTTACTAAATCCATGTCCATGGTAGTCCGTCATAAATCCATCTAGTTAAATCAACAAATAATAAAGAAAGAAAAGGGTAATGAAATGGGTGGGCATCTATATTTATGAGATATTAAAAGACAATGATATTATATTACACAGTGTGTTTTCATAGGTTAGTTGTCATTTCTATGACTATCTTTATCTCTTTAGGAGCCTTGATGGGTTGCTAGACTCTGATATTCGTATGTGAATGGTATTCACTACTATTGAGATTAGGTCCTAGATGGTCACACACAATAGCATATTCAAATGTTTCCCTATTCTGGTGAATATGATTTTTTGACATGGTGGGCCCCACTATTGGGGTGCAAGATTTTCCCAAGGATGTAAGATCACCAAAGGAATAAATAGATTTATATTATTAAAGTTCATAATAACTGATATTTAATTTATTTATTATATTTATTTTAATGTTTTAAAGTAAATACATGAAAAATATTATTTTAAAGAATATTAGATTTAAATATTCAAAGTTCATTTAATATTTTTGAGAACGATGAGTCGAGTTAATAGCTCAGGTTTTATCATGTAATATATTTATTATATTACAATAAATTGATAAATATATATATAATATTTATGTTTCAGTGTAGTAGTCATAATATATTGTTTACTTAGTGAGAAATAAATATTCAGGCATTGGGATTTTATTTTAGATATTTATTGATTCACTATAAATAGAGGAGAGAGAGCTCATGGTAGAAACTATTCATTGATAAATGGTAAGAGCCTCTCTCTCTCTACTTGTCTCTCCTGATTTCTAGAGAGAGTTGCATTGGTTCTAGGCAGTAAATCATAGTACTTATTTGTAGATCAACGAAATAGTGTATCGGTGATCATCAGGATGTCGAAGGAACCATAAAAACTCTATACTAACACCCATATTCTGGCGATGGATGTTCTCGCAAGATTTCAAATCACATGTGGATGATCTAGAGGAATTTAGCTTTGGATCCTTAGATCAATGATCATCAGTTATGAGAAGATGTCTAATACTTCTTCAAATAGAAATAGGTATTTCTTTAGTTTATTTCTGTTCATAAATTATTTACATAAAGATAATTAGGAGGTAATTGGGCAATGCTTCACCAGCGATGATGTATTCATGTCATTCATCAGTGGAAGAATTTTTAAATCATGATTTTTAGGTCTCCCTCTACCTTCCCAGTAACAACAAAGAGTACCCCAACATCCTTCTAAAATGGGGATGAAAAATTTTTAAATCATGGATCAAGGTTCTTAGGTCATGAGTAATGATATGGGACAGTCATACCAGGAGTAGTTTAGATCACACTAAGGTTTTGAGTTCTTCCATGGTGATGTCAGGGGTCATGAGGGTCGGAAATCCATTTTTCAAGAGTGACGCATTTGGTTGAAGACCATTGGAACATATACCGGATCCATAGGAAAACATTCATAGTAAAACAAAGGGTCCCTTGAAGTTGGGTATCTTTTCCAAGGGCCATGGAAGGTTCAGGAAACGTGAGTAACTCGGTACATGAAGTTTGATTTATGGATTGAAGCGATTTAAAAGATGAGGAAAGAACCATGTATTCTGTCTAAACAGGGTAGGTATCTTGTGGTCCTTTGATAGATGATGAAAAATTGGTGATGGCCTACATAGTTTATCATCATGTAGTGGGGACATTTTCTTTTTAGTTTAACATCATGCAGTATGAACATGTTTCATGCAGTTTATCATTGTACGGTGAGGACATTCTTGTTGTGAAGTTTTGATGTCATACAACCAGGAAGTTTTCCTTGTCTTTTAATTTCATACAGTAAGGACCAATCAGTTGTTACATTTGGTAATAGGATTGGAGACCAGGTCATCACTATGTATCCTATGATTAAAGGAATCAAGCCACATGTAGTTCTTAAATGAGAAACTCTCTACGCAAGTCTGGCCTGTATGTAGAGGTGGGCATTATTTCTATTGATTATTATAGCTTGGCATAGGATTGGATATTCAAGCATCACTACATATCCTATGATGATAAGAATCAAGACACACATAGTTTTAAGGAACCGTATATTTTAACATCATGTGACAAGGATTTTGGATTCACGATGTGAAAAGGGTAATTTTATTTGGACCCATGGATTGAAATATGGGCATCACTACATATCCTATGGTAATAGGAATCAAACCAAATGTAGTTATTCAGGAAGGACCCACCTGCACAAGTCTGACCTATATACTGAGAGGGGGTATTTTGTACCATGTGGTGGCTGGACCAAGATATAGGATTGAGGTGTCCCAATGTATCTCATTGAAAATAAGAATGAAGTTGTAAATAGTTCTAGAATAGAGGTGTGGTTGGATACCAACACCAACAATGGTGGTCCTCTTGGGTGAGGTCCATAGGGATGTGTGGTTTTATTCCATTCAAGGGTAATCAACTATGCAATTTAAAATCATGAAGTGAGGAGCCATAGTATTCCTTTTAAGGTCTTTTACTCAGTACCATGATGGGCCTATCGCGAGCTTCTATGACTTGTTTATATAGGGTATCCCTTACTGAAATTCCTAATATTACGTGAGCTATGATCAGTGTGAGAAATAAGGAATGGAAAGGGTTCATGTCACTATGTAGAGGTAATTAAGGATATGACATTGGTATTTTGTATAATATGGTGGATGGACCAAGATATAGGATCGAGGTGTACCTACATATCTCATTTAAAATGAGAATCAATACATACATAGTTCTAGAAACCCATGTAGTTTAGTGTCATGTAGATAGAACATTAGCCTTTCATTTTAACATTTTGTAGTAAGGACATGAATTACCAAACCTGAAGGAAAATTAAGGTTGTGTCTAGGCCTGAGACTAGAGTTTTTGGAATCACTACATGTCCCGTTATGATAGGAATTGAGCCACATGTAGTTCTTGGTTTAAGAGATTCCCCAGGTGGACCTAGATCAGATATGGGGATGGGGGCATTTCATCCTTCCTTCACACAGATCTGGCTCATGTGCGGTGATTCGTTAGTGAGATAGTGTTTTCCATGTATTTTAACATCATTCGGTGAAGACTTAATCCATGTATTTTAACATTATAAAATTATGATGAGAAGTTCCTAGTGAAAGATATGCAAAATATTTCTTGAGAAATATCGCATTGGTGGGAGGTGTAACACGCTTCCCATCCATTGTGGCCAATGAGTAGGCTCTATTATGATAGAAATTATGTATGATGTAAGGCCCTTCCCATTTAGGTTCCATATTTTGAGGCTTCCTCCCAAGTATTATTGGGGTTCTGAGATCCAATACTAGTTCTCTGTGGAGTAATGATTTTAGGTGAACCATTTTATTAAAGTCATGTGCTATCCAATTCTAATGGAAATCAAGGTTGTGCAATGTACAAAACCTATTCTCATCGAGCCACTCCAATTCATCCAACTGCTTTTTTAATTTCTCTTCATCTGAGAGTGTTCCAAAAATGGCTATTATAAGTGAAGTCATATGGACCTCTATGAGTAAGACTACCTCAATATTGTACACCAATGAATATGGTGTTACTTGTGTATCAGTGTGTGTGGTGGTATGGTAGGCTCATAAAGCATGGAGTAGCTTTTCCATCCATGATTTCTTATCATTTTTCACCATGTTATGGAGTATATTAAATAGAGTCTAATTAAAGGCCTCTATCTAACCATTTTCCAATGCATAATAGTAATATGGGTGATTTTATTTGATATTGTACTCCTAGTAAAGTTTCTTAAACTCTGTGGAATATAAGTTGGTGTTGTTTTCTGTCAATATTGAGTGAGGGACCCCGAACCTAGTGATGATATGGTACTTTACAAAGTTAATGATATTCTTTGTCCCATATTCCTTGAGGGGCATTGCCTCATCCCATTTGGAAAAGAAGTTGATAGCAATAAGTATTTACTTAAGCTTCTTAGCCATGGGTGGGGGATATGGACCCACAACATCCATTCCCCAAACAAAAAATGGCTGAGAATATTTATCCATATGTAAAAATTTCAGGGGATATTGGAATAAGTTTTCATGGATCTATAATGCATAAAATTTCTTGCGTAACTCCAAACAGTCTTGGATCATGGTTTTCCAGTAATATCCCAACCTCCTAATTTGGTGGGAGAGACTGGTCCTAGACTGATAAGCATTGTAGGAACCCGCATGGAATTCTTCCATAATGGAGATAATTTCTCCTTGTTCTATTAATTTGAGTAGGATTCCAAAAAATCCACTATTATAGAGGTATTTCTACTCATTTGGACCATATTTCAAGATAAAGATCATTAGATGATACTAAATATATTCCATCCTAGATCAGTCTGTCAGGAGAGCTCGATTTTGAAGATAACAAATTTTGGATCCATCCATGTAGGGGTGTTCATCAATTCATCATGATATGAGGTGGTGTTGAACTATTTTATTTATTTAATATCACATATGAAGATCGATAAGACCATTCATTGATGTGTGATATGGAAGATTTATTCCTTCTTATCAGGGTCAGCTAAGAAGGTGGATGCATTAACCAATGTGTCAGTGCGATCATTTTTTGATCGGGGAACTTGATGAAATTTGGGTTCAAAAGGGAACTCTTCCAATAGTCCCCTGACATAGCCAATGATATGGGCTTGTTATTTCTTTTTGATGTCATATTCTCCATTGATCTACTTTATCACAAGTTCTGAATCCCCTTTGATATTCAGTTAGGCTATCTGTAGCTATAGAGATAGTTCCAAGACAACAATGAGGGCTTAGTATTCAGCCTCATTATTTTTGTATCCCTTAGATAGTGAGAAATAGTAGGGAAAAAACTGATTTTTCTATATAGAAAAATAAAATAACTTGGACAACTTGATTAAGCTTTTTGATTTCCATCCTTTTTCCAGTAAGACTCTAGGAGGAACCATCAAAATATATCTTCCATGTCTAGAGAGTGTCATGGGAATATAAGAACTCCTCATCTGGAAGTTCAATGTTAACTGGTGTATTCAATGGGTAAGAATGTGATATGATAAAATCAGTTAGGGCTTTCCCTCTCACCAATTTCTATGATACAAACTAGATGTCATATTACTATATAATGACCGCCCATCAGACTAATCACCCATTAAACATATGATACCCAAGTATTTAATTTATAGGATCAATATGAGATACTAGGTGTATTTAGTGGTGCTACATGTAATGTCTCATATTTTTCACTGTGAAGATAAGTGCAAGGAAGTTCTTATCGACATCAAAGTATCGGGTCTCAGTACATAGAATTGTTCGGTTGAGGTAGTAGATACTTTTTGTGATCCCCGTAGAATTTTTATGTGTGAGGAGGGTGCCTGGTGAGTGCTCTATGGTGGCCACTTAAAAGATTAGTGGCCTCCATCCCACTAGAGGAATCAGAATAGTTGGGTACATTAAATACTACTTGAGGCTTTCAAAGTCTTCTTGGAAGTCATCATCCCATTGATAAGTGAGTTCCTTCTTCATTAGTCGGGTGAAGGGTAGATCTTTTCTGGATACGTTTTCTATGAAACACTGAATGTAGGTGAGGTTCCCTTGGATACCCCTGAGTTCTTTGAGATTTTTGGGGGTGACATTTCTAAAATATCACTAATATTTTCTAGGCTAACCTCAATTCCATGATGGCAAAGCACAAATACAATGAACTTTATTAGGATAGACACCAAATGTTTTAAAATTTTATACCTTTATGTGAGAGCTCAGTGCTTCCCGATGTGGGGGTATTTGAAGTGGATGGGCCTGGTGCTTTTTCATAGGTCCTGGTAGATTCTGCTTCCAGTGTCATGGGTCATGTTGGCCTTCCTATTGCATGGTTTGATCAGATAATTCAACCCCCAGTAGGCTATCATGCAAGAAAACTAGGTGAGGATTACAGTTGGAGGTTTTTAGGAGACCTCCATGCCTCTTTTGAGCATTCTGGAGCACTTTCCCATGAGTCACTGCTGCATATTTGTCCTCTGTGAGGACATGACCAAAATATTGGGTCTGACCATGCCTGCATTTTTTCTTGTATCCTCAGTTCCTATGAATGTGGCCTCTCGTTCCACAACTAGGTGTGGGAAACCCATGATTTGAGGCATATTCATAATCAGATAAGGGTTATTCCAAGTATATCATGTTGAAATAACCAAATATGATCCCTTCTTATGATTATAGTTCCATTTGGTGGGGTGGTTCCCAAGCTGAGGATGTTGTAGGGAAGAAATCTGTAAGAGTAAGAGATTGAATTGGAGAAGAATATGACTCCTCCCCTTTTATTTATTCCTACTTCTCATTGTCACACCCACCTTTGGGAGGCATATATAATTTATCCTTCTTAGGTGGTGGAGCTATTGTCGGCCTGCATAGCTATTCTCTCAGGGTGTCATGAGCTCGATCAACTTTTTTTCAAGTTATCCAGATGTTGAACTTCTGATCATTCCTGGTCGGAACTTTCTATCAATACCCTTATTCTTCTTACTGGGAAATGATTATACAAGACACCTTCTATGAGGAGTTATATAACACCACCTATCATGGATTAACCATGCCTTAAAGGATGTCTTTGAATACAAAGCAGTCATGGATATTATGACCCAACCATCTATGGAAAGAATAGTAGTCATGATGGTTGGTGATGTTAACCTCATTGGGATTTCTAGGTTATGGTAGCATGAGTAGGTTATTTTCCATGGCTTCCAACAAGTAATAGGGGACTTGGTCATTTTGGTAGGATTATTCTTTATTAATCCATTCATCAAATCTTGGGTGACCTATATTTCTCTATTCCTCTTGTTAAGGGGGATTATTTGGTTTTCACCACTCTACAGGAAGTGTTGGTTGGTTTGGGACCAACCAAGGTTAATGGATGGACACTACTACTGACATGAGAGTGACTACTATAGTTTATAATTTTTCTATCTTTTTCCCCTATGTTTCTAGAGTGAGTTGAGGTTTATATTAGGTTCACTAAATGGAATCCCTGAGATGTTGTGTGATTTATGTGAACTCACAGAACCCACCTTGATACTTTGTTGGGATAAAATTTGTATAAAAATCATTCCTAGTATTTTCATCAAAGATTTATAGTAGTTTCTCCTATGAGATAGAGATATTGAGTTAACAGTTTAAGCCCTTCCATTTGTCTATAAAGTCAGACACCCTATCATTTTTGTATTGTTTTTAGTTCATTAGGTTGATGATTTTAATTTTACTCAATGTGGAACTGAACTGATAAAGTAATTGATGATGAAGGTCTTCCTATCATACAATGGAACCTTCTAGTAGATTGTTGTACATAAAAAAGGTTATCCCTATCAGAGTCTATACAAAACACCTCATTTTGGTTGCCTCTTGTTGATCTTAGGGGACCATTATTGGCTTATATCAGGATATGATGTAACTGAAGTTTTGGTCAGATTCACCTACACCATCAAAAGTGGAGAAGGTATGATTTCTAAAATTGGATAGAGGCAAAGTTTCCTCCACCCATTCGAGATATGGATTCTTCTCAAGATTCATAGGTTTTCATTTCCCTTCCATGGCTTCTATTTGAGCATACAAGGACTATTTGACATTAAGAAACTCTGGGGGCACTAATTTCTGAGTCATCTCCCATCTACTTGGAGTAGGTGAGGTTGGATGAGATGGTCCCGCATTTATATCATATTTATTCTCTATTTTTTCTAATAATGAATGAATATCCTGAAGAGGGAGAGGTTGTCACTGTAATGGAGGGAAGTTAAAAAAAATCAACTTCCTCATCTATGTAGATTAGATGGATGGATATGGATCTAGTCTAATACTCAGATAATACTCCCAATGGAATACTGGCTATGAGATAGAGAATATTCACCTCAACCTGAAGATGATACCCAGTAGGAATATTTCCTATGAGTAGCACCCAGTTGAGTTGTCTGAGAGTTTTTATCTTTCTCTCATATTGTAAAAATTGTTCCTCCACTAAAGGAAACTCAACTATTATGGGTGGTTATTGGGATATATCCTTAACATTTTCATTATATTTGGTAGTGCTCTACCATAGAGGAGGCAACTCAGTATTTGAAGGTGCTAGATTTTGGAGCCTTCTCTAGTTTCAGGTGCATGCAGCCTTGGTTGGTGCATCCCAATCACCCTCCTCTCAGGGTACATTTTTCATGTTTTGGACCTATAAATTTTGATCTTGATCCAAAATTTCAATCATTTTGATATTTAAGACATTCATATAGTCATATATTGCAATGGTGGTTATCCCATTACTCCAGATGCAACAGGATGATTCTATACTGCCTTTATCAGGGTTATTATTTGAACTCATGCCCATATTGGTCCATTTTGGCTTGTGAAATTAGCGACATTGGATCAACTTCTTGGTATTATCCTCCCATATTGTTCTATTAATAGTGACCTTGAGGGAGTTTCCAATTGTATTTTCCAAATGGGCCCCAAAAAATAGAGGTTTGTCTTGTGGTTGGAGGAATGGAGGGGTTTCCAATAATTGATTTCTTTCTCCCAACATAAAGAAGTATTATTGTATTTATTTTGATGATGGTTATGAAAATTCCCCTAGTCATATGGTTTGGGGGTTACTTAGGTCCACAATTTCAATTTATTGGTCTTTTTGTTGAGGATTCAATTATTTAAGTTGGGGATTTGATGACTCCCAGGATGGACATAAAGATATAAATGCCCAAATCCCAATGGGGTGGGGTTGATCTGGAATCACTGTTGATTTCCCTATGACTCTATCAAGGGATGATGAACCTAGAGATAGTGATTGAGATATAAATTCCCTCATCCTAGTGGGTTGGGGCTTGTTTGTAGCTATTTATATTATGTCCTAAATCATCTTAGGAATTGATTATCTGAGAGGTGGAGGTGGTGGTAGATTTTCCACTGACCCAGTGAGCTGGGTATTCTCTTGGATAACTAATATGGAAGCTAATATTGTGTCCCATTTCATATGATGTATATTTTCTCACATGGTAGATTGGTGTGATGGCAGCCTATGGTGGGAACCATTATTTATGGGAATTTGTCCGGGTGATCGCAACTTGGGTCTCTATGTCTGAAATGAATTCTCATTGCTTTGAGGGGCACAATTCAAATAATTGTTCACTATCATCTCCCTACTTTTTGTATTTATAGGCATTTTTTAAGTGGGGTAATTCTATTTTAGTGACCAAAAGATCCAATCGTTACCCAATCCCTTGATTTCTTTAGAGCCTATGGCATTTTAGGATGTTGTATCTGAAGGGTTCTTTTTTCTAGGGGCACGACAAAGTGTAATGATCCATACATTCCCCATATTCAAATATGAATTCATGATGTGGATTTGAATATCATCAGTTGAATGTTTTTTATGAAATTTCAGAAAGAGTGTTGCAGATTTGTGATGTTCTTTTACCATTTTGGATCCTAGACTATGGAGATAACAGCCAGGTTCATATGACAATAGAGTATCTTGATTATCTAAAGCTGAACCTTGTATCCTAGAGAGGGGGTGTTTAGACCTAGAAATCTAATTAGTTCCCCACATATTGTGGCATAGATAAGGCATTCACTAATTCTATAGATCATCTGGGGTCTCATAGTCATAAGTGGTGAGGGACCAGAACCTGATGGGGAGATTTTTTCTAGATAACTCTCTCCATATTTCAATGTTTTCCTCCTCTTTACCAGACTTACATTACACTATCTACTTAGACCATAGAATATGCTTCTCAAGGTCTCCTACTGAATAGAGTGGAGTGCTTATAGAAGTTTATGGCGAACTATATACAATTGACCTTGATGTTTTGAGAACCTCACTATAAGAAGGCATTTGAGTTATGAACACCTCTCTATATGAAGGTGTCTGAGCAAGTGAGGATTTCATTATCTATAGGATATATCATCATGGGGAGGTTGACCATTGTAGATTTCAGGGTTAGTATCCCTATGATCCATCTCCACACTACCAAGAGGAGAACTATCACAATAATGATTGTCTTATGCATTGGTTGAAGAGGTTACAAACCCTTATAGTGTTTAGAATGTGTCTCGAATGGCCTCAATGACACTATCATTGAGAAGATTAGAAATATGGGTCATGTTCTTCATCATGGCTGGAATATTTTGACCTTCCTTTTAGAATTTTTCAGGGATATGAGCATGCTCTATGAGGGTTACTAGAACTTGTTTATAAGCATCTAGTGATGTGAGAGTATGGTCCCAATGTTGATATGTTTCTAGATTATGACAATGATTTTTCTCATAATTGAAAGGAATGTGATACTATCCTAAGGCATATTCTATTTTCACTTTATATGCCTTGGTTAGGATGTGAGTATGAGCCCAATCTTGAGACTTTAGAATATACTGCTGGTCTTTCTTGGTGGGGATATGAGCCTACCATGAGGCACATGCCACTATCACTTGGTGAGCCCTGGTTGGAATAGGAATATTATCCTAGTTTGAATATGTATTCATCACAAAAATATTCCAATGAACCTCCATAATGGAAGAAGGGATATGAGCCTCCTTCTGTATTTCCATGGAATGATGTTGGTGTAGTCGTTCTTCAGTGGATGTAGGAATATGTGCCTCGCTTTCGTGATTAGCAAGAATATGCCAAACAAATTCACTAATAGGAATATGAGGCTATCCTCAGGCATGTGGCATTCTCACTTGGTCAGTCCTAGACATAAAGAGGATATATTTATAATCCTGTGCCATTGGAGTATTCCACTAGACTTTAATTATAAAAATATGATCATGTCCCAAGGCATGTGACCCTCTCACTTGGTGAGCCTTGACCATAACATGGACATGAGCTTGATCCTAGGCCTTTGGAATATGCCACTGGACCTTTCTGACAGGCATATACCCCTCTCTTGAGGCATGTTTTTCTCTCACCTAGTGATCCCTGGTTGGAATTGGAATATGAAATGGGTCTTATGCCTCATCCTTTATTGGATTATTCAAATAATCCTCCTAGACGGGAGAAAGAATGTGTGATTTCTCCGGAGTAGTCACTTGTTTTCAATGATCATAGTGTTGAGATATCCTAGTTGTAGTTAATGGAATATTTTCCTACCCCAACTTCTAAAATAGTGCAAAAATATTCTGGTAGATTTCTTTAGTTGTTTTTAAAATATATTGGCATTTTATCAAATTGTACATAGGTATATAAACCTACACATTTTCCATATCCATTCTATACTAGAATATGTCTTCAATTGAAGTAGGTATATGCACCACTTATGTTCTCTGTGTGCCACCGGAATATGTCGATGGACTTCATGCATGGGGGTAAGGATTTGAACCTCCCACATTCATGCTTTGGGAATATTCCCACAGACTTGTTCCAAGTGAGCATGGATAAGATCCAACTTATCGGTTACTACCAGAATATGCTGGAAGACATCGTCAATAGGATTGGGGGTATGAGCCCTCTCCTAGATATCTAGTATCTTCCTCACCTGATGATTCTTCCCTATCACCCACGCATGGGTGTTAGAGGCAGTTGTGTGTTGGGTTGCACCATTGGTAGGAAACTTATGGGTACCAGTGGGATGATGCTGGCGATAGAGGTTGATAGGTTCCCTCCTTAGTGAAACTTGAATTGGAAGGGAGTCATATTTGTATCCTTAGTCCACCTTCAACAGATATTGAAGGTGATGGTTTTCAAGCTATAGGGATAAGCTCCCAAAGTAGTTGTCTATAGATACTAGGGCCACTAGATTAGTTGAATCTTTCCCTAGGTGATGTGGAATCATCAATTTTTATGCTTGGAGGCACTCATGGGGAACGTCTTGGGTTAGAATTGTAACATGTCAGTGGTATTCCTAGACCATTATGTTCACCACCTAACATTGAAGATTTTGAGTAGGTGAGATCATTTATAACCTATAGGTATTGTAGTTGTAGGTGATTTACCAGAATGGTTGATGAATGATGAATTTTTTACCTTAGATCGGAATTCTATTGAGGAGAGTAGTATTTTTAGTCATGTAGACAACAAGTAAAAAGTTTATTGAGTAGTGTAATATCATAGGCATGATGTGTACTCAATCAGATATGCATGGTTAATCTAATTGTCCTTTTATTCCCCCATCTCGATATTATGCTCACTTGGAATTGTCAAAGTGAGGATGGACTTATTTTATGAGAACCCTGGTTACAAAGTGTTAGATGTAATATTTATTCTATACTTATCATCTTTTTTTGTGTAGGTTCTTAAAAATAGAGTGACTTGACACATAACAACCCAATCATTTTGTTATTAAGAGATTCACCTCGGGTTCAGCATTTTTGTTTGTGTATGGTGTGCAAACAAAATGGTTCAATGGATAATAACCCAATCATTTCATTACTAAGAGATTCATGTTGGGTCCACCTTTTTTGTTTTAAAAGACAAGAGATGACCGGGAACCCCATTAAAGGTGGATTTTGTTTGGCCTCATGGAAAATTGTGTGGGTTCATTTATTGCAAAATCATTAACATCTAGTCACCATTTTTATTATTAATAGAAACTTCCAATAGTTCCCTCATCTATAATTGGTTACGGACCTTCTTTCCAAAGGTAGGTGGTCAATTGGGGATTCAGACCCAATGACGCATAGGGACTCGCATTGGTCGAGAGGATGGGAGGACTAGATCATCACACCCTTTTAGGGGGAATTATTTCATACTCCAAGACTCTCTTATAGACTTAAGACATGTTTGAGAATCTCTTTCTAATACCAATACAGGACCACTTACCTTAACAAATTAATTATATGTTAAGTCTCTTATATATACAAAAGAAAGGGGAATGTCATTATTGAATTCATATGTATGTATATGAGGTTATTTATCCATTTCCCAGTAATGAATTGTTTTTTATATGTTGAAACCTTATAGCCAATCACTTCAAAATTACCTACCACATAGGGAGTCAGTTAATATTTTGAGGAAGGGATTGAGCCATTATGAGGCATCCTATGTATCCTTGTTATTGTAGGAATAAAAACCCATGTAGTTTATCAAACCCATGTATTTTAATGTCATATGAAGAGGATATAGGTGTGGGAACTGATGCACCAGATATTTGAGCTTGAGTATCAAGGATATGTCCTACATATCTTGGTTATGGAAGGAATAAAATTTATCATAGTTCGATCAAGCCCTTTGGACTAAACCTGAGGTAGATTCTTTATATCATGGATATTTGTATCATTCCACTCATTGGGGATTACATACTGAAATTTTCCAGGATGGTGGAGATTCATGTTTCCAATTATGTGTTCATTATGGCTCCCTGAGCCCACATGAACTATCAAAGGTGTGATAATAAGGGACAGAAAGTGATCAGTGTCATTTCATATGGATGCACAACTTGTGTACTAAGGCATACCTTGGATATTAATATAGATCATGTGCCTCAAATAGGATTCCTAACTATCCTAGTTATACAAGGAATAAAATTCATTTTAGTTTATTACATCAATAATTACATGCTTATATTTCCCTATATACATGACATATTGTTTTATTCCACTAATCGGGTCTTACGCACTGGTGTATCCCTTTTCCTTAAGAGAGGATGATGGTGAAAATGAGATGATTAATGAAACTCCCTAAGCCCCTGTGATCTATGCTCGGTGTAAGAAAAAAGGGATGACAAATGATTAGTATCACTTCTTATGGATATGAGACTTATGTACTTGTACTTCCCTTTGTTTGTTTAATATATAGCTTGGGATGTGTGGAGGCTTCATATGTATCCTGTTTATGGAAGGAATCAGATTCATTGAAGTTTTCTTGTCAGGGCATACACACTAGTTTTTTCATTTTAATTGGGGATTACACACCAAGGTTGGATAAAATTATCAAGCCCTGGTATTCCCTTTTCCTTGATAGAGGCTTATGTTGCAAATGAAATGATTACTGCAACTCCCTAAACCCACATGAGTTATGTTCGGTGTGAGAAAAAATGGATGATAAATGATCAGTATCACTACTTATGGTTGCAGGACTTATGTACTAGGACTTCCCTTTGTATGTTTAATATAGACCTTGGGCCTCAGGGAGGAATCCTACAAATCTTGGTTATGGCAGGAATCAGAGTCATTATATTTCCCTAGCTGGGGATTAAAAAAAATAATATTTTCCTTTTAATTGGGGATTACACACTATGGGTGAACAAAATTATCAATCCCAAGGATTATATTTTCTTTGATATAGGATTATAGTGAAAATGAGACGATTATTGCATCTCCCAAAGACCATGTGATCTATTCTCGGTGTGAGAAACAAGGGATGTAAATTGATCAGTCTCACTACTTACGGATGTGGGACTTATATACTATGAATTCCATTTATATATTTAATATAGAGCTTAGGCCTTGGGGATGTATCCTATATATCTTGGTTATTACAGGAATCAAATTCATTATAGTTCCTTGGTCGAGGCTTAAACACTCACATTTCCCTTTTAGTCAAGGATTACACATCAAGGGTGGAAAAAATTATCAAGCCCTGGGATTACCTTATGACCTGGCCTACTTCCTACCCGACATGCTTGACTACCTTCTTAACATGCCTTTATTGTCTATTTAACATGTTATAGGATGTATGGATGTGTCTGGTTAAATTTTAGACATTTCCAAAGACAAACGCATGATCCAGTTGGGCTGTCTGAGAGACGTCGCATATCCTAGATGGAATGTTTTTGGGTCATCGCATGATCAAGGATGACTTGTATGGAGGACATCATAAGACCTGGATAGTTGATCCTAGAATCTATCACATGATCTCGACTGGCTTGTCTAGAGGGTGTTGCATGATGTAGATACATGCATTGGTGTCATCATGAGAGTTGGATGACACATTTGAAGGGCATCATGAGATTCAATGCGAAATGTCTCAAAGGGTATCTCATGTCCTGGATGACAAGTCTTGGGGACAACACAAATCCTGGATAGCATGTTTGAGGGATATTTCAAGAGCTAAATGGCATGCCTGGGTGCTACTGTGAGACTCATATGACATGAATTGGAGCCTCCATATGAGTTGGTGACATGTCTAAAAGACATTATGAGGCTTGAATGGAGATCCAGGAGGGTTTTGTGAGACTTTGGTGGAATACCTAAGGGGAACCATGTGACTTTATTTGACATGTTCAAAGGACATCACATAACCTAAATAGTATATTGAAGGAGCATTGTGAGATCTTAGTGACATTTCCTAGTGTTGTCATGTTTCTTGGGTGGTTCATGAAGAGCGCATGAGGTTCAGTGTGTATGTTTTTTGTGTAAGTCTCCCAAATTTATTTTTTGTTCTAGACTTTATGTTGTGAATTATTTATATTTTTCTAGTGTTAACTTATTTTAAGTCTCATGTGATTTGGTATATATACAGGATGTTATTCACAATTCCTACCATAAGTCCTTCATGTAATCTATGAGTGATCACGTGAAGTGATTATACATGCAGCATGGTTTTCATAGTTGTTCATTGGTATCTTACCTTACGGGAAACCTTTCGGACACAAGATCAACCACTTCAAAATATTTACTCTGGTGCTTGGATGCAAAAGGAAAAAATTCTCATCCAGAAAGTAGTGGTGTATTTTTCAGGATAGGGTGGGGGTTTATAGGCCTTTCCACCCTAGTTTTCTTCCCCTTTGAGAAGTTCATATCACATGAATCTAGGATGGAGTAGGTGGAGGGTATAGACATCATGAATCCTCGCAAGGCCCTTTTGTAGATTGTTCTGGGGGCATCTCCTGATTTCTAGAAACCTAAAAACATCCTATAAAAACCTCCTTCATTGTATTATTTCTAATTAATGGTATTTTTTGAATCACACATATGCTGAGGGACTTTCATATTATCACATTGACAAGTCCAAGGGCCTTCACGAGATCATGGCACCTATCAAAAGACCTTTTCATGGTCTCAGGTGACTTGTTTGGGAATTTCCACGAGACAAGGATAACTCATAAAGGGGATTTTGTAGGATAATGCTGACTTTTCAAGGGGTCTTTCAAGACTATGTTGCGAATATCCTTAGCATGTTGCATTATTTTTATGATCATGAGAGGCTCTCACCTCATCTCCTTTTTATTTCCTTTGTTTTATGTTACAAAGGTTAGAGATTTCTCAAGATTGTTTGGGTGTTGTTGAAGAAAATCACCCTACCTCTTGATGATGTATCGCGTGATCAATAAATGGTCCCAAGGCCCTTCATAGGTCTAGGATCACAAGACAATGGTATTTTGTGAGATGATACAATGACGTCTCTAGGTTCTTGTGGTGTCTTGTAGATCACCAGGGATGCATCGCGTTATGTTTATGATCACAAGAGGCTCCCTCATCCTCTGATTTTATTTCCATTTTTTATTTTAAAAAGGCTTGGTGGTATCATGAGTTTTATTGGGTTTTGTCAATGAAAATCATTATCCTCATCGATGATGCATCACGTGAACTTTTATGACTACTAGAGGCCTCCTCCTTTTAGAAAGTTTCCTCCTATTTTTGAAGGAATTTCAAATGGGTTGTAAGGCATTCACCGGTAGAAAAATTGCATGACTTGGGGGAGCTTATTTGGCTGTTGTTGCGTGATCAGTGGTTATATGGAGCACCTTCTCAACAGTAGAAGGAATTTTCAAAGGGGTTGTGGGATCTTTTGTAGGTTATGATCTATACGTGACCATTTTCATGACCTTTTTCTGGTCATGTGATTGCATATCCCCTAGGGGTTTATGTGATCTATGTGTCTTTGGACACCTTTTTTTTACTTTGTTTTTTAGGGAAAATAATACCCATATCCATGTATTTATTCCTTTATGAATTTATAAATATTATTTGGAGGGAATCAATAATTCATCACTTACTTCTGACGATTCATTGTAAATCTTATAGGAAAATGTTTAATCAACACCATGCTAATTAAAAATAGAGTCATTTACCAATGGAACGATTATTTTCAAGAATCCTTTCACAATATCAAGAAATATATTTTGTGGAAACTTGTGATAATTTCACTTTTTAAATGAAATCCACTCATTCTATGTGTGATAGTATTAGAATGATCACTGGGAACTTTTATTATAAATTAGAATGATGCAGTAAATGAGAATATCCTCTATTATCTCAATAGAACCATGATCGATACTAAGACTCGATATTCAGACATTAGGAAGAGTTTTCTTGTGCTAATCTTTGAGGTTCAGAAACTGAGGCACTATCTATAAAACTGTGAGGTCTATTTGGTCTCTTGTAATGACCGGATTATATATATCTACAAATTTCATATGCTGATTTGATTCTTATCATGTTGGGAAGTCATTTTATAGGAATTTTACATTCAGTTAATGCTGTGAATAGAAATAAAAGGGAAGGCATTAGAATATCTCCTTAAAGGGAATCCTTCTGTAGAAACAAACTCATTGAATATTAAATCTCTTAATGAAGAGATATTATCCATCCAAAACTACCCCTAGATTTGGGAGATGTACTTTGATGGTTCTTCTAGAATCCCAACAGAGAAAAAAATAGACAACCCCAAACTTAATAGAGTTAGTCTGTGAGTCATTCTTATCTCTCTATAAAAGTCGGTTTTTATTTATTTCTTTCAACTATAAAAATGTTTCACCAATAATGAGGAATAATATGAATCATTCATTATAGTTTTGGAACTGGAAATAAAAATACTAATGTCTCATCTGGTGTTCAAAAGAAATTCAGAGTTGGTGATCATGAAGATCAATAATGATTATTTAATCAGAAAGAAAGACTTAATTTCCCTTATTGACTATGTGTGAGGGTCGATGGAGGATTCCCCCTTTGATCTAACTTTAACTCATGTCTCACACTCATATAATGATTAGGAGGATGAATTGGACAATACAGCTACAACCATGGTAGATCTGAACCAGGATAAAATGGTCATTATCATTGTGCACTAAAAAATGGCGTCTCCATTTATTGCTTACAACATAGAAGAGAACAAGGGGGTCAATTCCATCCTTGAATAAGATAATTTAGAAAATGGATGGATGAAACCTAGATTAGAATACATCTAAATCAGGATTATTCCAATGTACAGAGAAATAAAAGAGTAAATCCCCAAGTGGTAAGTGAAATTTACTCTTTATAACAGCCCGAATAATTATAAAGTCTTCAATAAATAAAGGATTTTATTTATTTATCCTTGTATGAATTGATAAAGGGGGGAGAATTATTATTAGGAAATAATTCCATATTGGTGCCTATGGAACTCATCTATCAGGGGTCAAGATTTCTCATTAAATTAGAAGATTTGGGTATTGTTGGCCTTTAATGACATAGGATTGCACAAAATTCACCAAAAGGTGTCATTTTGGTCAGATACATTCCAACTTTACCCATCAACCCCTAGATCTATTTCACACTTTCAAATACACTTACACATTTACCATATGGGGAATGGATGTCATAGGGTCATATCCACCATCTAAAACCAATCAGTTCAAGTACATCCTTATTTCTACTGACTTCATCTCTAAAAGGGTCAAGGTTATACCCCTCAAGGAATTTGGGATAAGGAACATCACTAAATTCATGAAGTCCAATATCATCTCTATATTTGGTGTCCCTCAAAAGATATTCAAGGTAAATGACACCAATTTCTATTATTATGAATTGAAAAGGTTATATAATGATTATAACATTGAGTCAAACCATTCATCTCACTATCACATTGTAGAAAATGGGAAGATAGAGGCTTTTAGTAAAAATTGGTGAAATGTACTCTAGAAGATGGTGGAAAATGATAACAATTGTTAGACTAAGAAGCTTCTACATGCCAAGTGGTCTCATCATATTACAACCAATACTCCCACATAGGAAACCCTGTATTCACTTATATATGGTACATAAGTATTCATGCCCATTGAGGTCCAATTAACTTTTCTTCATAGATCCATTTATGATCATCTATCAATAGATAAGAAATATTATAAGAAATTAGATGAATTGGAATATCTTGATGAGAAAATTTGTATACCTTGCACTATTTAGAGGCTCAGAAAAACTGAATAGCATGAGATTTTAATAATAAATTCATCATCATTCGTTCCTATAAAAATAACTGGTTTTTTCTCCCAAAACACCAAGAAGAAACCTCAAAAACTAGAAAAAAAATTAGAGGGACCTTTTGTCATTCACAAGGTCTACTCAAATGGTTAGTATTTACTGATTACCATGGATGGGAAGCACATTATTCCCCAACCAACATGAGTTTAATTGAGAGATATTTTAGATAATCAGTACCCCAAGTTACTTGTTTAATGACCTTAAAAGGCATTTCTAATGGATTGGAATGCAATACCATGAAAGGAACAATCATTTGTTAAATCTATACCACCTTAAATTACAGAAACCATTCATCTTGGTTTCCTGAAATTAAACCCTAGGAAAACATCCCTATAATGATACATTAAACTATATGACAATTTGTACTTAATGTATGATGTTGAAATACATGTTCAACATCCTGACCATAAAATATTAATCTTCACGGTTCACATCCCTATCGCATGACATAAAACTATGTGATAATTTGGCCCTCACCTAAGACGACCTCCACTTTTGGTGTCAAAATCCTACCATATAAAATTTATTTTCCATAAATATGGGTGTAATTATTTCTATCAATGCAGGTATACATAGTGATGCATGGATCCATTATTTTATACCTAGTCATAGAATAAAAAAAATCCCTCTCTCTTACATTCAACTAAGATCAACACAAAAGAATATAACATTAGTCCCCTCATTTACAAATTTGTGCTCAAAAAAAATACCTCTTTACATTGTATATGAGCTATATCTATGTTGGAAAACCCTTTACAATATCCATGTGAGGTTACATTAATGGGATCATAATCACCCAATCATGGCGAGTACTAGACTAAATGCTTCTATCATGATCTTGAAACATCTTGTTTTTCTAAACTACATTTCATGCCTTAAGAAACTCATATCCTCATAGAACTTTATTTTCCATCATTGTCAAGAGATTAAGAATCTTAAGGAAACCTATGTTTTTACTATGCATACTAAATCCCTAATATGGATCTATATATGAGCCCCTGATATGGCCTATCAAATAGAGGCATCTTCATCCTCAATAGAAAGTCCTTTTATCTTCATACACCTTGACAACATTACAATGGAAACCACCTTTTGAACATGGTTAGTATTTATTCATTA
Source organism: Viscum album (assembly GCA_963277665.1). Taxonomy (NCBI): domain Eukaryota; kingdom Viridiplantae; phylum Streptophyta; class Magnoliopsida; order Santalales; family Viscaceae; genus Viscum; species Viscum album. The sequence goes on from OY728125.1 coordinate 21,707,573, forward strand.
CATACTTATCCCATTCCATTACCTTAGATCTGAGATCCCCAATATTGTGATCTATAACTTTTCTTATCACATTAAAAATATGTTGGATTATCCTTAACCGGTAATCTCTATTGGAATCCTTTTCACTATAACCTTTGGTCAGAGTTATATGACCTTAAATAGAGATATCATTCATCTTGATTGTGTGACATTAAACTGTAAGACAACATCCTCACCATAATATAATAAATCATATGGTGTGTGTCAGAAAAAAATCCCTCATTGTAATTTTAATGCAATTTGGATTACCCTTCAACATCCTCTTGTTTCTCACAGTAAGAATGACTCATGTGAGATTAAAGATTTTAGATTATTATTTAAATTTTCATAACTAAACCTCACCATAAGTCAGGGGATATTTGGTCTATCTTGTATGACCTTTAACTAACTAGAGTAATCTCCCTTGTATCGTTTGTCCCTCCTTACTTATGATCCAAATATATGTAAGTAATAATCTTAGAACTATGTGTGGCTTGATTTTAATTCCAATGAGATATTGAGTGATGCATAAACCTCTAATTCTAGTCCTATCCTCAAGATAAAACAAAATACCTTCCCAATGTGTACGATATAGATCATTACAAGAAATATCTTTCTAGGAACTCTGTGTGACTTGATTCTTGATGAGATCATAATCACCTAGTCATTTCTAATTCCAGTTTAAATGATTCCATTATAATTTCTAGGATTTTTTTATAAACCTCACTTCATGTCTTTCAAAAACTCAGATCATCACAATCCTCTCTCGGATATCAGTAATGAGTGTATCCAACTCCAAATGGAACCTTTTTTTACCATGCATACAATGACCCTAATATGGATCTGCATATGCACCCCTAATATGACCTATTAATTAGAGGTATCTTCATTCTTAATAAAATGTCCTTGTATCTTTTTACTCTCCTTCAATATCATAATAAAATTAATATTTTGAATATGGTATATGGTCATTCATTATGTACCTATCCAATGTCACCGCCCCAAATACAAGAGTCTCAAGATTATGACTTACAATGTATCTCCCTTGCATTCAAAAGATGTTAGAATCATCCTTTTCTAGAAATTCCCATTCAGCTTATTGTTCCCATTTTAATGGTCCAAACATCGTGACCTTGAATTTTGTACACACCTTTATGGGATTGGTTCTAAATGAAATCTTCCCATCTTGATTATTTTCTCCAAACATAGTGATTTAATCGTTAAAGGGTTTGTATTATTCATGCACATTCCTTTTCCCTATGAACCCACTTAATGTCTAGGGTTTACAGTTCAACACTAATTAAAACTCTAGCTGATCAATCCTCTTTGTTTTCTCTATCATATCAAAATTGGTAATAGGGATGGTATGAGTAAGGTAACTACCATCCTACTACCACCATCCGCCATTAACTAATAAAAGACAACTATAGTGTTATGATAATGATACTTATACCTATATCCATCCCTAGTTATTCTTAAAATGAAATAAAAAATGGGTAACAAGAAATAAAAAACATGATTATTTCCATTTATGGATCAAAAATAAGAGGAAAATCCCTAAGTTCGAGTCTCTATTCATTACAACCATACGTTACAATATTCCACCAATATAGTTTTTGAGTTGTTAGATTGATACCAAAGCCTCATAAATTATTTTCTGAAGCTTATAAAACTCTTTATATTTATCCTCCTTAAACAAATAGAGATCTTCCATCATGGGAGAAATAATATCTTACCCCCAAACATGGATCTTCTCCAAAGGATGGTGAAACTATAAAAGATATCCCTAGGAAGCATCTAAATCCTATTATAGATGTATCATTTATATTTATTTATCATCAACTCAACAGACACATTCTTCCAAATCCTTGGTATGATCAAGTTCTACTCAAGATAGTAAAATTCAGAGGTCATCTGATTTAGTAAGAAATCCTACCTTGATAAAAAGTTTTGGTGGCCTTTTCTATTGATCCCATCATTGAATGACTGACTTTATAGAAAAATGACTTTCATTCTAATTAAACCAACTATATTTTATTTTGGAAAACATTCTCTAAATTCGACAGAGTTTCCAGGGTAGGTATTTTAGGGGCATCTTTGAAACTATCTTCCAAATTTATTTCCAAATAAATCATCGAGATACAAAAAAAAATTATAGGCCTCTAAGTTCAAATCATAAACACTCTCAAGAGGGATATTGTACCCTGAAATTGAATCACTTAGGGAAATAGATTTTTTCCCCTCTAGAGTGATTTAAATACCATCTTGAACCATTGGTTAAATTAGAGTTGAAGATTCTTGTTCAAGCCTGGCTATTGAAGCTGACACGGCTAAAAAAACATCAGCATTTAAATAAAAAACATAGGAGAAAGAGAAAAAAAATAAAAATAGATGTCAATAGTCACAAATATATCTATCAGTTGGCATCCCAAAGTATCCCTCATCATCCATGGTCTCATAAAATTGTGGTGTGGAAAACTCTTTATGGGGGGATACTTATCAATGTTCATAGAACTCAGTGATTCCTCCATTACAAGACCATGGGAATCCTCAACACCCTATTTATAGATTTATTTTGAAATGTTATTTTTAGAAAAATTTCATAAATTAAGAACCTTGATTAATACACAAGGAATAAGAATTTTATATGGGTATAAATAAATACTTACTTCCTTCAAATCCCTAATTAAAATCCCCAAACTCTTTTAAAGAGATAGGGATATCAATTGTTTTGAGAATGTACTCTACTGACTGTATGTTGTTAAGTGTGGAATAAAGACTTATCATGTATTCATTAGTAGGGAAATCTGGGGAACCTGGGTCATCACCCAAATTTGTCCCTTCACCAGATTCATCCACCATGGTCCTGATGGGTGCCCTTAAGAAGGTAGGAGTGTCACAGAAGCTTAATGGGCTAGCATCTTATGGTCTGTATGAGGGTTAGTTTCTAATAGGTGTACCTCCTTACACTTTCATACATCCTTGATATTCTAGACGTTGGAAACAATGATTGTAATGAGAATAATTTCTTGAGGATCCACAGTTGTTTCCTCTACATGCCTCATTGAGTCAGTATCACCTTTGCAACCAACATCAAGCAACCCAAGCTCCTAATTCATTCCATTTGAGATTACAGCATAATTGGTATAAATTTTCATAGGATCCTCCAATATATGTAATAAGTCTAGAAATATTATGTCCCTTTCATAAAAAAGGGGTTATAATCACTATATGTAATTCTATTATGCACAATTAACATCACCATGATCCTCTTCCCCCCATTGGATAATAGGAGTGGGTGGGGTCTTGTTCCATAACATATCTCCAACCTAAGGTACAGTCTCACCAGTAAGTTTTCATGCTTCATCTAGAACATTATCATCAATTTATTAAGGATTGTAAGTAGATCTATTTAGGGTGGAAAGAGAATCATATTCTTCAATCAACAGGTATGTTTAGACACATATGTTAGATAGACCAGGAATGGGTGGTGTTGTTAAAACTAACTGTGACTAATGACACATTTAGACAATGATTTTTCCTTCCACTGATGTTTTACTTCATAAAGAAGAATACTATTACTTGTATTCTCAAATGTCATTATTAGAGAAGGTAGGTTAGAATACCCCCAGTCCATTTATTCCTACATAATACTTTAGCCCTGGGAAAATTCCCCTGCCTCTAAAGAATAATATTCCTCAATCTCAATGGGGCTTCTAGCCATAGTATATCTAGGAAATTCTGACTCTACTGATTCTTCTTCCACCCTCAAAAAATAAAGTTACATATTTTCTCAATAAAACTCTCACATTCAAAAGTATGGGAAAGGATTACATCATTGAGATCAAAAAATTCATCCCATTCACTAGTGATTTGATCAAAAACCGCTATGGTGAAGCCCCACTCCATCATTTCAGTCACTCTCTTTGTGGTAGGGATTTGGCTTTTAGTGGCATAAATAGGTATCTCTAATTCCTAGATATAATTTTCCACTTTGGTGGGATTAGTATCATAATAAAAGTTTGAGGGTTTCTGAATATATCTAATTTGAGGAATTTATATTCCAAATTGAATAATTTTTCATAAGTCCCTAGTATATGAAGGTTTATTTTGCTAATATTGGGCCACATATGGCTATACATAGTCTCACTCTACAACCAGTTATGAGGAGGACCCAATATCCTTTGATTTTATAGGCTTTCCAGGCCTTTCCTCCTCACCTTTTCTCTTTTCCACCCTGGATTGTTGTGTGACCTGTGATTGGGGTAATTTGGAAAATTTTAGGACTTCATCATTGTCACTCTTTGGATGGACCATCTTATCATGACTTCCTTATCTGGGAGTTTTGATAGAAACAAATTGAGGAACAATCTCCCCCATAATTCCCTAAGGATATGAAGAAATAAAATAATTGGAAAACCTTGGAGTTAATGAAATAGATGAGGTCAGTGGAGCCAACTTTATTACAACTTAGGAGACATCCTAGGCCATGAGCACCATGAGAATCCTAGACACCATTGGATTTATCTCTAACCCAACATCTGTGGTATGAGACACAGTTTTCTATCATAATCCCCAAAATTGATGTGCATGTCTATATGGTGCATAGGCCTCATAAATAATCCCATCAACTATTTTGGTTTCCAACATGAAATATCTCAAGTCCATTATATATGATCACAACTCATAATCATCAAGGAAAATTCAATAATTATCTCAGTAGGCAGATCACCATATGGGAAGAAGTTGAATTCCCTAGATAAACTCAAAATCCTTACTCCTAACCCATACTTTAAATTTTGGTGTCGAAATCCAAATATGGATTTGGGATAAGGTCCATAATTGACATCTAGGAATAACAACCTTATTGAGCATCGTATATGAGCTGAAATGTTCCATTATCTATCCCTAAAGAACTTGGAATGGTCCTGAAATTTGTAAATGGGAATTCCATGTATAAATTTGTATCTAAAACTGATTTATCTCCACCAAGATAAGAGATTCCAATCCCACATGCTCTCCACATTCAAACTTTTCCACTATGAAAATCATCCCTAGATCTACATCACAATTGGACTCATACATTGGATGTAAATAGGTTCTTAAACACATATCTAAGAATTCAGTAAAATGGGTATTCACAAGGATGTCAGGATCAATTGTATAACCCCATATTTCATATTGGCCTTGCTCCAATATAGACCAATATGTCCCAAGTATTCCTCAATTATCCATTGTGGGACACCCTAGTGTATGCCTGCCTCTTGTTCCATACCTCCAAGGTATTAAGAAAATATTCATACATACTTCAGGTTGAATATCAACCCATGGGTGAGAGCCTTTCCTTGTGACCTTTGAGGATAATTTTAATAAATCATGATCTAAAGTAAGAATTAGAATATTATCTTCCCAAGTCATCTTTTATGTGATAACATCATCAAACACTACACCTAAGGATGGGTTACCTTGAGACTTTATAGACATCCCATAAACTAATACATACTTCCCCATACATCATATGAAAAGTGTGGTTTTGAAGGCTCTATAAGCTCATAAATTCTAGGACTACACTGTGATGCTTGTAAATATATATCAGCATAAACCATATGGATACAAAAGTAGTGATCACCTTAAGTGTAGCTTCAAATTTAGTACACAACTTTCACATCCAGTAAGACCACATCCATTATGGCTTAACTCCCCTTTTACCATGAAAGTATCAATCTTCATTCTAGCCCTTTGATTTTTTAATATATGAGTGACAAAAAATTGATGAGAAACATTTCATTTTCGAATCAAAGATATGAGGTTGAATATATGGAGTAATCATACTATGGAGAATTAGGCATATAGAGCATGTCGTCCCTTTATTAATATAAAATCCATTGGAATATATGTTGGTTTTCATAAGGTTCATGTATTCACTGAACTAAGATTTCAGCATATAATTGTATAGCCTCAGGATGAGAACATTCATCAGAAGATCACGGCCATATAATGGAATTAACTATCTTATAGTATACTCCAGGTGTTTCTTCATCCTAAATTTGAAAATAAGAAGTATGTTATCATCACATGAAAGATAGTACCCTGGTCCAATAATGTCTGGAATCTCCTCAATATGTGTATCATGTTGGTCGTCTGACGTAAAATCATTTACTCGGCCATTGAAACTCTGAAAATAGACTTGAAATATTTCATTAGTGCCAAATTATCAACTTTAAATAAAAATATCTAGGTTAAAAGGAACATTAGTTCCCAACCTCATGTGGGAAGTTGGTATGCCGAAAATCTTCCTTGACCAGGTGGTTTAACCAACTTTTGGATGGAATTTGGAAAAGTAAAAAAACTTCCTTGCACAAGAAGAAGCCTCATGAAATTCACATCATTCTTGTTACATCATGTAAATCACATAACAAATGTTACTTCATTCAAGCTATTTCACACAACCAATTTCATGAGAGATCTTCAGTCATGTTTCCTTATCCTACCACTATGTGTTAATTTTTGTAATAAAATCAAGGTGAATTGCTTAAGTGAACATGTACTAAAACTTTTTTTGGGTTATTTGAGAAATCAGACAATATATTTCACACAAAAATTCCTAAAAAATGTAGGTGGGTGGGGAACCCCATTTCTATTAATAAGAGCGCATACACATCGCAAAAAATCTGCATGCCTTACTACGGAATTTTATTTAGAAAAATTCATGCATGAATTTGATTCATAGAAAATAACCACAAACAAGAGTGAGGAAAAGTGAGTATTAAAACATATCCCTCTTACCAATATTAATTTTCACCAGTGTTACTCTTACCCTAGGTTTAAATCCTCCTTATTCCAAACAGATCCAATCCAGGGAGGGGAATTTGTGGGAACTTATTTTAAAAACAATAAGTACAAAAAATATTCAAGGAGGATTTCCCTAAATTCATGAAGGAAAAAAGAAATAGAGGGGTCAAAATAAAATCCCTTTATAACCATTGAAGTTCACCCAAATTAAACATGTGTTTGGAACTAAGGAGGCTAGGACTTCACACAAGTTCCAGATGTGTAGATCACTTATGTGATAAACTAACTAATGCAATTTTAACCTATGTAGATCATTTTCACAATATGAACCCTTAACCTAGGTTCTCAAAATTTTCTATAAATAGGACACTTGTTCTCTTCATTTTCATCCTTTTTGAAGACCAAAAGATATCCTAAAGCTCCACCCACCAAACTCTCTCACCCAAGTTATCAAAATTCTCATTTATATTATTAATAATTAATATTAAAGAGAATGAATCAAAGGAAGGTCATTTGAGTTCCCAAATTTCTAAACCACAAATAAAATTTTTAAGTAACTCCTTCCTCGTTATTCTGATATCACTAGGGGGAAGGACACTTACATAACCTTAAAATTGTGCAGTACCCTTCTAAAAATATCTTAGGATACCCTTTATCCTTAAGTAGAAACCTCACCTAGTTCTGAATAATACTTCATACTTTTACCAAGTCCCATGTGGGATAAACCTTAATCAGTTCACTCAAGTCCCATTTGTTTGAGGCCTTCATCTCTCTTGCCAACAATAACTTGGGTGAAGCTACATAAACCCACCTTAATCCTACTTGGGTGGAACCCTTTTAAATCTCCCAACTATTATTTGAGAGAATTTTCCTTTAAAATAGAACTCATTAACTTTAATTATTTCATGAAAAATGATCTTTTACTTAAGCCACCTATTTAAAATTTTATTATTAAAATCCCATACAAAACCATTGGACATACATGGCCAGGATATGGGACACATCATCATGACCTCACATCTCCATCATGGATTACCTTGGTAAAGGATATCCCCCTATTTACATACCTATAAAGTAAGGTACTCATTATTTTCACAATCATATATCCCCTTTGTAATGTAGATCCCAGCCTTAGAGGTAATGGTGGGAAGATTATCACGTCAGGCAGCGATATTCATCTCATGCATGATGCTTAAAATGTGAAGCTAATTAAGGAGTATATGTTCCTTATATTTTCCGATTAGCATATTCATAATCCCCAATATATGTTCTAGAAATAGTAATTAGTGAAATAAATACATGGGAATCCATCTTGTAGTAAGCCCAAGTCTTCCTTTCTAGCTATCTCATCGTGGCCCCATACTCATCTATCAGTGGATGAGTGAGTGAATTTTTTTATGGGAATCTTTCCTAGAGTAATACTCTAGTATTTATTGTAGGATATTATGATTTTCCTACCTTCCATATCCTCTCACTCATTCATCAGCAGACAAGGAATGAATTTCAATCATGGTCTTCCAATTTTGGTGTAATTCCTATCCGAGTGTGGTTGTGTGATATGACGAGTATACTATGGTACCTTGTTTCTCACATCAATCCTGACTTACATGAGCTTAGAGATTAGTGAGGATATTATCACTATAATAATAAAGATATCAATATTGGACCTCCTCTTATATTATAGGTCCCAATACTTCAAAATTATGTGGGATTTGATTTTCTTACCAACAGGATATGTTGGACGCCTCCTTGAGGTTCAAAATCAATACCTTCAATATATCACCATCTTTATTGGTCCATATTCCTAGTGAGATAATTCCCCCACCCTAAAGTATACATTACTTATAACTCCTATTCACCTCATCCTCATTGGACCATATTCCTAATGATAGTTATCTTCACGAGGCTATATTCTTTATAATATCAAAATGATATCATCAGTTTATATTCCCTTTGAGATAAACTATAAGGGGATTCTCAGAGGTAATCCCCACAATAAAATCTTCTAGGAACCTTTTTCCTAAGCTTTATTATAGTATGATGTTAAACTATATGGTATAGTCTTTGTCACATGACCTTAAAAGGTTCTATGTATCCCGTTAAGTGGCACTGAACTATGTGGGTTCTAATTCCTTTCATGAAGATACATATGAAACTTCAATAGGGGCCCAATCCCAACATCAAAACACAAACTACCTCTCTAGATGGAGATAAATTCTAGATTTCCCATTTATTAATCTTCAAATCATAATTCCTTAAAACAATTTTCTAACAAGTATACAAAATATATATATATGGGGAAGCTTTGATACATTCAAATGGTTTACATAGATACATGATAATAAATTGTTGTTAATACACGCTGGGTGGCCAATCCCTTAGTTTTTTAGAGGATACGTGAACGTGAATTAAATCTATAAGAAATTATCAAAATAGAAAATAATTCCCTTTACATGGTGTTATGAGCCTTACTTCCCATCCTCTAGACCAATGTAAGTTCCTAAGTGTCACTAAAAAATTACCCAACAACCATCTTCCTTTGAAAAGTAGGTTTGTATCTCATTACGGATGTGGAAAAAGTTGGGTGTTTTCAATTCCATGAATAAACATTATTAGAAATTGTCAGAATATTTCTGCCTATATATGAATAATTGTATGAAAAACACCCCATTTAGGTGTGAAACAAATTCATGTAGTCACAAATATCCCATATTGATCAATTTCAATATGTATGTGAAGAGTAATTAATACATGTCATGTACTTTGACTGAATGGCTTCTGCAATTCCAATAGGGCCAAACCATGTGGGGTTACATGAAATATATTCCAACTACATTCCTTGTAACCTGTTAATTCATGTTCCATCTATCTTATCAATACATATGGTGTAATGAAACCATTAAATATTCTCCCACACAACATTTTGTGATTTTTTAAACTCATCCCGGTGTAATGTATATGGGTACATGGTGTGTAATTTTCAGTTACACATCATGTATCTATTTTATCCTGATAGAATATCAAACACCTCTAGATGGGATATTTTAATTTTATTCATCTTTTCTTATCCTATTCTTGGTCATATAAAATTTAACCAACATGTTACCCCAAATTTTATATTAAAAAACAAAAAACTGGAAATGAAAAATTAACAAAAAATGTGTAATTTGATCCAAAAATAATAAATGATTATAAATTCATATTTGACTGCTTTGATATAACTTGAAGGTTTTTAGTCATAGTAGAAGAAGTTGATTCTATTCAAAACAAAGTTTTTTGTTGGTTTCTTTTCATAAATCCTCATAACTAGAAAAAAACAACCCCATAATATTTAAAGGAATGATGTTTTTGCTTATAATTTATAATAAAATTATATAAATAAAAATTACCTTCACATGAAACTCTTTATTCCTTATTGAATCGGTTAACCTTTCATGTCATATTGTCATTTTGATGAAGGATCTGAGGGTAGAATCTCTCTATCAGTATCCACACTTTCTCTAAGAAACTCAGAACTTCACCATAAGATCTCCAGGTTCCAGTTTTGAAGAATAAAACCACATGCATCATTCATTATTGATCATAATAAGAACCCCTTCTTGACTCAAAGGACACTATCTAGTTCTATCAATTACATGAGAGTGAGGAGGAGTATCGATTCTATCCAATCATGATAGTTTTCTAGAGAGAGTTGCCTTTGGGGTTTGATATAATTTTCTAGTGAGAAACATTGTGTATAAAAAAATCATTTACCCTAGAAACGTCATAAATTGGGTTATATACTTAAGTTATAGAATTAGTTACTGTAAAAATCACCTTAAACAAACTCTTAATTCTAAGTAAACCCCACATCATATAATAATATTATTTTTATTTTTATTATTTCCAAATGTGATAAACTCACGTATATTTAAATATTATTTCCTTTAAACCCTTAACTTAGCCTACCAATCCTTGACATTTATCTAACCACAAATAATTACTATTTATTTAAATAAATAAATTTAATTGAATTATTTTTTCAATAAATATTTATGTAATCAGTATAACATGAATAAATATTATTCCTTAGAACTGAAGAATAATATTTATTTTAATATTAAATTCAAATATAATTTAATTGAGTTTCCAAAAACACTTCAAAGGTAACCCTAGAGGCCTCTTTCTTAGTGAAATTAGGGGAACTTTCCAAAATCACAGGATTTTTTTGAGTCAATAAGGTTTTCCTTATGACTTTTCCATTCCTTCTTGTTTTGAAAATCACAAACACCTTATCTTTAAGGAAAATTGCTTTTATAAGGAAAATTGCTTTCTTAAGGAAAATTGCTTTCTTAAGGAAAATTGCTTTCTTAAGGAAAATTGCTTTCTTAAGGAAAATTGCTTTCTTAAGGAAAATTGCTTTCTTAAGGAAAATTGCTTTTATAAGGAAAATTGCTTTCTTAAGGAAAATCACTTTTATAAGAAAAATTATCCTTATCATGTTTTCATTCATAAGTATAAGTTTCGGATTCATCTTCTCGGAATCATTGAAACTTTGATATAAAGCATTCTGTTTTAGAGTTCGGATTCTGGACAAGAACTATAAGGAAGTTTCATTCCGAATTCCGGATATAAACTCTGACTAAGTTCTATTCCAGATTCAGGATACGAATTCTGAAGAAGAATTCCCATTACGAATTCTAATAAAGAAATCTCATTCCGAAATCTCATTACGAATTCTGATAAATAATTCTCATTACGAATTCTGATGACGAATTCTCATTACGAATTCTGATGATGAATTCTCATTACTAATTCTGATGATGAATTCTCATTACGATTTCTGATGACGAATTCCTATTCCGAATTCTCATTCCGAATTCACCTATTAAACAGAATCTGATTATCATTGTTTTATACACTCTGAATTTATTCACTCCGAACTTTCACTCCGAAGTTTTCATTCCGAACCTTTATGTTAGAATTTAAAACGATGTCGTACTTTCTGTTACACTTGTTTTGTTATAAAACGATGTCGTCTGTTTTGTTATAAACTAACCGTTGTCTAAGTGACACGTGTACAGGTCCCTCCGAACTTTAAGGATAATATGACCGTTGGAGGAGGAGCCGACCTTACCTATAAATAGGAGCTCATTTGAAAGAGCTCGGTGCTGATGGCTGTTGCATAGCTGATTGCTGAAAAAGTGCTTACATGCTGTTGAAGTGATTTCTAGAGAGAGAGTCTCTTATTAACTCTCAAAGCTTCGTGCGACTCCGAATGTTGGTGATTACATTCGAGGGCTTCCGGGGATAGGAAGACAGAGGTGCCGACTACCTTAAAGATCGAGGGCTTTCTTGCTAAGGAAGACAGAGGTTGCCGACTACCTTAAAGTTCGAGGGCTTTCTTGCTGAGGAAGACAGAGGTTGCCAACTACCTTGAAGTTGAGGGCTTGCGGGGATAGCAAGATAGAGACTCTGATCTTCGCATCGAGGGCTTACCCTGGTGTGGGTAAGACAGACTTGCTTGAAAGTATAAATCAAGGGACCTTTATCCAAGGTTGTTGGATATACTTCTCTTTGGGTTAAAAGACTATTATCTTGTTACTTGTAGTTTAACTACTTGTTTTTTATTCCGCTGCATTTTGTATCTTAAGGAAAGTATAACTTTCTTATACTTCCTTACATACTCTGATTCATTTAGATTCTATACTCTTTAAGGTAGAATCTCATATTGTAACTTTTGTTAAGTTTCAATTTCCGGAATCATATTTCCGGAACCTACTTTTGGAATCACTTTCCAAGTTCAGTTCGGTGTTAGAGGTGATGTGAATTTACTTAGTTTAACTTTGTTAAACTTAGACCTTTCTTTTTCTTAAGGAAACTTTAGTTATTCATAACTAACTTTAAAGGTTCCAAAGGAATTTTTAAAGTATACAATTCACCCCCCCTCTTGTATATTGAGCATCTCATATTATATTTCGATCCTACAATTGGTATCAGAGGTTGGAAACCTCTTACTCTATACCATTCTTACATTTGGTATCAGAGCCAAGGTTACTGAAATACTTGTACTCACGAACAAGTTTTTCTTGCTCACTTTTCCATTCCGAACTTTGTCATTCTGGTTTATCCATTCCGAACTTTTCTCATTCCGAACTTTGTTATTACGAATCTTTGCTACTAACAAGTTTGTGTGCAAAGTTATTTTTAGTATGGCAGGAATTAATGTTGGTTCAATTGACAATCTGAATCCTACTAGACCACCAATCTCGATGGTAATGATTATGAATACTGGAGAGATAGTATGAAGACATTTGTTATCAATACTGGAGTAGACAACTTTGTGATGCTTACTGGTGATTATAAAATTCCTGACAAGGAAGTCAGAACCTTTACTAACCAAGAGAAGCAAGAATATCAACTCAACTATAAGGTACGCAATACTTTACTATGTTCAATGACTAGAAATATATATAGCCAAATTTCTTCTTGTAAAGCAGCTAACTGTATATGGAAGAAGTTAGAGGTTACACACTTTGGGACTTCTAAGGTAATTGAGACTAGAAGAGCTATGCTTAGAGCTGAATATCATGGTTTCAATTTTCCATATGGAGAACCTATCTGTAATGTTCAACAAAGGTTTATGACCATTGTCAACAGTCTACAGTCTATGGGAGAGAAAGGTTTAGATGACGAAGCTCTTGTGGACAAGATAATTGATATTATGCCCAATGAGTGGGAATCCAAGAGAACAGCTATAGATGAGAACAGGAAGGTCACTCAAATTACTCTTGATGAATTATTTGGAACTCTTCTTCAACATGAAACCAGAATGAAGAGAGATGCTGACAACATCAAGAAGAAGAATGGAAATGGTATTGTTGCTTTTACTACAACTTCGAATCAGATGAAAGCTAAGACTCCTGAGAGAGTAACCAGATCCAAGTCTAAGAAAGTATTTTTCCAATCCGAATCTAGTGAGAGTGAAGTTTCAGAAAATGAATTAGCCAATCTTGCTCGAAGGATGAACAAGATAGCTAGACAGAGAAACTTTCAATCCAAGTATAAGAAGAAGGATAGGAAAGATAAGAAAGAAGGAGAAGTTACTTGTTATGAATGTAAAAGAGCTGGACATATTAGACCAGATTGCCCTATGCTCAAAAAGAAAGAAAGAAAGGAAAGACATTCAGACAGGAACAAGAAGAAGTATTATAAAGCCAAAGCTAAGAAAGTTCTGAAAGCTAATGACACCTGGAGTGCCAGTGGTGGTGACTCTTCAGATGAATCTTCTGAATATGAATCTTCAGGACAGAAGAATCTTGGTCTTATAGCCAGATTACCTATTGATAATCATTGTCTTATGGCTAAGGTATGAAATGCTGAATCTTTGACCAATGTTTCCTTAAATCCTAATGATAGTAAGTATTATAACTCTTCTGATGAAGAATCATCTTCTGATGAGGAAAATACTTTACCTACTTATGAAGAAGTCTCTAGATTTGCTGAACTTCTTGAGATTGAGAATTCCAAACTCAACAAGAAACTCGATAAGGCAAATTCTAGGAATTCTATTCTTACTAAAGAGATATCAGATCTTTCTAAAGATCTTGATAAGAAAAATGCTGATTTTGAAAGTATTTTGAAAAATCTTGAGGAAGTAAGTTCTGAGAATAACAAACTTTCTAAAGAGTTAGAAAAAGTAATTTCTAATAAAAATGTTTTCGAGCCTAACTCCAGTTCAAAAACTAAAGATTTTGAGGATAAAAACTTGGTTGTAAAACTCAAGTCCGAAATATTTTCCTTAAAGAAGTGTTTATCAAACTTTACCCATGGTAAAGAAAATTTTGATAAGATGTATTCCCAAATACGACCTTTAAGAAATAAATCTGGATTTGGTTATACCCATGCAAAACCTATTTTCAGTAACAATTATTTTGTTCCTCAAAGTGCCCCATTTTGCACTAAATGTCAATGTGGTGGTCACTGGGCGAAAAATTGTTCCTTAAACAAAACCCAATCCTTAGGTTTTCATAAAGCTTATTTTTCTAAGAAAATGTGGGTACCTAAAATTTTATTGTCTGGAAATCTCGGATCCAAGCAAGTTTGGATTCCGAAAATCTAACTGTGTTCTTAATTTCAGGAAAATAAAGAAAGTTCCAGCAACAATACATGGTACATGGATAGTGGATGTTCCCGGCACATGACTTGTAACAAAAGATTTTTTGAAAAGATTATCAAAACGAAAGGAGGAAAGGTAACTTTCGGAGACAATGCTAAGGGAGAGATTGTTGGTATTGGTAATATAGTTCTTTTAGGTAAAACTTTGATTTCAAATGTTCTTTTTGTTAAAGGTCTTAAGCACAACCTCATTAGCATAAGTCAGTTATGTGATGAAGGTTACCTTGTGAATTTTAGGAATGATAAATGCTTAGTTCACAATTCCAAGGAAGAATTTATTCTCTCAGCCAATAGGCAAGAGAATGTTTACACCTTAAACTTAGAAGATCTAAGAAGCCAAGATTTACCTTGCCTAAGTGCAATGGAAGATCACTCTTGGTTATGGCATAGAAGATTAGGACACTGTAATCTTAGAAACCTATGTAAACTCTCTAAGAAGAAACTTGTTAAGGATCTACCGGAGCTTAGATTTGATTCTTCTAAAGTTTGTGATCCTTGTCAATATGGCAAGAAACATAAATCTAGTTTTAAGTCAATCGGTGAAGTCACAACAACCGATGCATTACAGTTGGTGCACATGGATCTTTTTGGTCCAACACAAACTGGAAGCATTGGAGGCAAATACTATGTGTTTGTTCTAGTTGATGATTACACTAGATTTACTTGGGTCTATTTTCTAGCAAAGAAATCTGAAGCTTTTTCTTATTTCAAAAGTTTTAGAGCTCAAGTTAAAAATGAGAAAAACCTTCCATTGAAAACTATTCATAGTGATCATGGAGGAGAATTTCAAAATTCTGATTTTGAAACTTTTTGTAGTAAGAAAGGTATTACTCACAATTTTTCAGCACCTAGAACTCCTCAACAGAATGGTTTAGTTGAAAGAAGAAATAGAATTCTTCAAGAGATAACTAGAACCATGTTGAGTGAATATTCTATTGCTAGACATTTCTGGGCTGAAGCTGTAAGTACTGCTTGTTATACTATAAATCGAGTTTTAATTAGACCTTTTCTTAATAAAACTCCTTATGAGTTATGGAATGGTAGAAAACCTAGACTTTCCTACTTCAAGGTTTTTGGTTGCAAAGTATTCATTTTGAATACTAAAGATAACTTACATAAATTCGCACCAAAGTCTGATGAAGGAATTTTCTTAGGATATTCCACAACCTCTGAGGCTTATAGAGTTTTTAATAAAAATACTTGTACTGTTGAGGAAACAGTACATGTAAAATTTGATGAGTCAGATCCTTTTGTTTTTAAACCATCCCAACATACATCTTCGGATGTGTTTTCAAAAACTGATTATCAACCTTTGATAGAAGAACCTTCTGATAAGGAAATTGTTCTAGAAGATACTTCTGAAACATTTACCCCAGAAGACTTTCTACCCTATGTTGATGAACAGGTTTTACAAAACCCAAATCAGGTGTTTCTTAAGAATCATCCCAGTGATAGTATCATTGGTGATTTAAATCAACCTGTAAGGACTAGAAGTTCCTTAAGAAATGAAATAGAACATCTAGCATTTCTTTCCCAATTAGAACCTAAAATCACTGACGAAGCTTTAGGTTATGATGATTGGATCAAAGCAATGCAAGATGAACTAAATGAATTCGAAAGGAATAAAGTCTGGACCTTGGTTGAAAGACCTAAGGAAACTTCTGTTATTGGAGTAAAATGGGTTTTCATAAATAAATGTGATGAAAATGGAGTCATAGTAAGAAATAAAGCTAGACTCGTTGCTAAAGGCTATAATCAGCAAGAAGGAATAGACTATGAAGAAACCTTTTCTCCAGTAGCTAGACTTGAATCTATCCGTATTCTACTTGCTTTTGCAGCATTCTTTAATTTCAAACTTTTCCAAATGGATGTGAAATGTGCTTTTCTTAACGGTTATGTTCAAGAGGAAGTTTTTGTTGAACAACCTCCTGGCTTTGAAGATACAAAACATCCTGATCATGTGTTTAGACGTACCAAAGCTTTGTATGGCCTTAAACAAGCCCCACGAGCATGGTATGATAGACTCACTGGATTTTTGCTTCAAAATAACTATGTTAAGGGAAATGCAGATCCAACCCTTTTTATAAAGAAATATAAGAAAAATGTTTTGATTGTTCAAATTTATGTTGATGACATTATATTCGGTTCAACTCAGCAATCTCTGACTGACTCTTTTGCTAGTCTAATGAAATCTGAGTTTGAAATGAGTATGATGGGTGAGTTAACATTTTTCCTTGGTTTTCAAATTTCTCAAAAACCAGAAGGGACCTACATATCTCAACATAAGTATATTAAAGATCTTCTTAAAAAGTATGGTTATGACAACACTAAGAGTATAAGCACTCCCATTGGTACCTCAAACTCTTTAGATCTTGATGAAGCTGGGAAACCAGTAGATCAAACATCCTTTAGAGGTATGATTGGAAGTTTACTTTACTTAACAGCTAGTCGACCAGACTTAATGTTCTCAGTATGCTTATGTGCAAGATATCAATCCAATCCTAAGGAATCTCACTTAAAGGCAGTTAAAAGAATTTTTCACTACCTTAAGGGAACCATGGATCTAGGATTATTTTATACTTCTGGAAATGATTTTGTTCTAAAAAGCTTTTCTGATGCTGACTTTGGTGGATGTAGAATGGATAGAAAAAGTACATCCGGAACTTGTCATTTCTTAGGAGATTCATTAGTTTCTTGGTCCTGCAAGAAGCAACATTCTGTTGCACTCTCCACTGTTGAAGCTGAATATGTAGCAGCTGGAAGTTGTTGTGCACAAGTGTTGTGGATGCAACACACACTCACAGACTATGGCTTGAGTTTTACTAGAACTCAAATTTTGTGTGATAACACAAGTGCCATTGCCCTAAGTAAGAACCCTGCACATCACTCTCGTGCAAAACACATAGATATTAGGCATCACTTTCTTAGGGATCACACACTTAAAGGAGATATAATTCTTCAGTTTATCGAAACGCAAGATCAAGTTGCTGATATATTCACAAAATCTTTGCCTTCTGATAGATTTGAATATATTAAACAGAAGTTAGGAATGATAACCGTAAGGTAATATTTCTTAATTAACTTTCTGCTGAAAAAATCTCCTTACAGTAATAAACTCCTTTTCATAGGGGGGGTACATTTGGTTGTTTAAAAAAGTTTTTCAAAATTTGTTTTCAAACTTTTCGGAACAAAGATTTCCAGAATGAAAACTTCCGGAATAAAATTTTTCCAGAATGGATATTTTCGTACAGAATACTTCTGGAATGGAAGTATTCGTATTAAAAATTTCCGGAATGAAAAACTTTCGTACTGGTATTTTCATAACGGAATTTTCGTACTGAATCTTCCATAACAAGTTTTTTATTTAGTTTTTCGTATTGAGTTTTTCGTATTGAGTTTTTCGTATTGAGTTTTTCGTATTTAGTTTTTCGTATAAAGTTTTTCGTATTTAGTTTTTCGTATTAAGTTTTTCGTATTTAGTTTTTCGTATTGAGTTTTTCGTATTTAGTTTTTCGTATCGACTTTTTCGTAGTCGTCTTTATATTACCCATTACGAATAACTTTACTAAGCTGATCCGAAAGGTATGATTTCCTTACTCAAGATTTCGTAATCATATTTTACTTGCTGGCATTTTCTTGTATTGTGTCTTCGGATCATGGTTTTTCTTAATTTTTAGTTTTAATAAAACCTCAAAAAGATCGGATTCGAGCTCTCAACCGTCAGATTTGATCTCAGTTCATTCTAAACCGTTAGATCAACCGTGGAAGGTGAACGGTCATCCCATTGCCTATATAAAGGGGACCCAATTTCTTGTCCCACATCAGTTTCAAGCTCTTGTGTCCTGAAGCTTTGACTCTCCGATTTAAGGCCATTCCGAACCACAGTTTTCTCTGCTCCGAACTTCAGTCTTCTCCGTTCCGAATTTCCCAGAGAACTTCTAATCCGAATGTCTGCAGAGTTAGTTTCTCAAGAAATGTCTTCAACCAAACCTATTTCTAAGTGGTTAGTATACAGAGAAAGGTTAGTTCATCCAACTTTCTTCAGCAACTACGATTCTATCATTTCGAAGAATATCAAGTTGAATGGCTGGGAGGATGTTGCGGTATCAAAAACCGGCAACCAAGATGAAGTGTACTCAGATTTGCTTGTTGAGTTTTATGAGTCAGTTTCTTTCTTCGAGGAAGATAATAGAGAAAAAGTTTCGTTCAAATCATATGGCAAGACATATAATCTTTCTTACACCAAGGCTGCAAGCTTGGTAGGGTTATCTTATGAAGGGGAAGCCGAGTTTATTTCTCACGTATTGCCAGACTCCAAGGGTAGTTTCAACAAGGAAAAGGCCTTAGAAACTCTCGGATTGGATGATGACAAGGCTCCGAAAATTGCAAGCCTATCTACAAACTTCCGGATTCTGGAGTTATGGGTGCAAGGACTTATCGTACCGGGAAAAGGTGATAAGGATAGCTTGAAGAAGAGTGAGATATATATCTTAGATTTCCTGATAAATCTAAGGAAGTTTAACTTGATGAATCATATTCTTCTTAATATTGAGAATTTGAAGAAGGGGAATCTAAGAGCTCAGATCGTAATGTACCCAGCAATATTATCAAAGCTCATAGTTCGGTGCCTATAATCTTTCAAGGTAGCTTGCAGTTCTAAGCCGAAAGTTTCCAAGATCATGCTGCTCAGCGATGGCACTCTTAAAAGGATGAATATAG
This sequence comes from Viscum album, assembly GCA_963277665.1. Lineage (NCBI taxonomy): Eukaryota > Viridiplantae > Streptophyta > Magnoliopsida > Santalales > Viscaceae > Viscum > Viscum album. Next base: position 21,727,259 of record OY728125.1, read on the forward strand.
CTTTTGACAAGAAGTCTGGTATGTTTATTGATCTACCTCCTCAAGTAGAAGTAGCTCTGAAATCTGCTGATCCGGAATCATCCAAGCCAGTAAGAAAGAGAAATCTGAAAGAAGTGGAAGAACAAGGATAAAATCCCAAGTCTAAGGAAGTCCACTCCGCACCACCAAAGCCTAAGAAGAAGAATACCTATCCTGATGAGGTTGTTACAAAGTGGAGAGCTGACAAAGAGAAGAGGAAAGAAGGGGATCCGCAGTTCGGATTGGACCCTGCGGAAGCTAAAGCTTTGAAGGAGAAAGCTGCTGATGAGCTTGAAAGGCAAGCTAAGGAAAAGAAGCTTAAGAAGAAAATGTCAGAAGCTGAGGCAGTCCAAGCGTTGTTGAAGTTCAATGAAATGGTTTCAGCAACTATCCCAGTTCCGAGATCTTTCTCTCTGGAATCTCTAACTGAGACTCCAGGAAGAAATCTTGTTGCTCCGGAAGAAGCTGTTGCTACGAATACTGAGGAAGAAGAGCAAGTGGAACAAGTTGAAGAGGCTGCTGAAGGAAGTGGTGAGACAGGAGATGTGCTAAAGCAAGTAGATGAGTATAAGGGAACTCCTTCGGAACACTTATCACTCCGAACATCAGAAGCTGAATCTTCAAAGCTAGTTACTCCAGTAATGGAAGAAGAGAAAGGAGAGGAAGAAGTTTCTTATCATGGAGAAGAAGAACATCTTTTACTTGATGTTGCTCAGAAGGAAAGTGTAGAAGTTGCTGTTGAGGAAGATGATGTTGTTCAAGTTTCTGATAGCGAGAAGAGATCTCCGGAACAGGGTTCTATTCCGGAAAAAGATAAGGGAAAGAAAATTCTTACCGAGACTCCGAGCTCAGTAGTAAGAAAGAGAAAGGAAGCTGGTAGTTCTTCTAAGAGGAAGTTGGAGCTTATTGAGGAAGAAAATTCTCCTAGAAAGGTTTCAGATTCGGAGTCATCCTCGTTGGGGTATGATTTTGTTGTTCAGTCTTTGAAGAAGTTGGTGGGAATCATTCCAACCTTCTCTAGTATTGACTCTAGATGCCAGATGCTCCAACATGCGTTGAATCAGAAAACCGACTCCGTATCGATGGTTATGGATAAGTGTGTTGAGATTGAAGCTCAGTTCAAAACATTCGTTGTTGGTTACGAAGCTCATAAAAGATCTTGTAAGAGGATGAAGAGCTGGTCGAAGAAGAATGTGGAAGAGATGAGGTTGCTTGATGAGTTTCAAGATAATGTTAAGGATGCCTTTGAGACCGAAGACAAGAAGATTAATGAGCTGACTGCATCCTTCGAAGAGAAGTTGACAGAGGAAAAGAACTTTCGGATTCAGGAAGTGAGAGATCTGAATGGAAAGCTCAATTCCGTTAATCAATGTTGGAAATTTGAAAGGGATTATCGGATCGAGTTTGAAGAAAGGATGAAGACTCGGGAAGAGAAGATGAAAGCTCAGGAAGAAAAGTTGAAGGCTCGGGAAGAAGTAATTGAAGCTCAATCAGCAAGAATAGTCGTCTTAGAGAAGCAAGCAGAGGAAGATCACAAAGACTTAAAGAAGATCAAGACAATTCTTAAGGGACTAATGTTGAAGGAGAAAGATCCGAAATAACCAATCCGATCTTTTTGTTGTATTTTTTTTCCTTTGTTGTCGAGATTCCAATTTTAATGAAAGTCGTACTTGTTGTTTCTATTGTTGTCATTACTAATTTTTCAGGTACTTTGTTAAGTTTTTCCATTCCCTCCAATTATTTTTGAAAATCACAAAGGGGGAGAAGGAAAAGATCCTTAAGAAAAAGAGGAACTCTAATAAGAGTTTATCAAAGGGGGAGAAAGAAAAATACCCAAGGAAAAAGAACTCTAATAAGAGTTTGTTTAAGGGGGAGTTTTTTTTTAAGAAGACCTTCTTATGAAACATCACTCCGGAAATATGAATACGATCCTTAGAGTTTCAAAGCCTAAGGGGGAGTTAGTCGTATTCATCTATATCCTTAAACCGAGGGAGATAATCTTTAATGTGTTTCTTTCTTCTTGGAATAGCTTTTTCGTAAGGATGTTTGTGCTTTCCAAAAAGGGGGAGATTGTTGAGTCAATAAGGTTTTCCTTATGACTTTTCCATTCCTTCTTGTTTTGAAAATCACAAACACCTTATCTTTAAGGAAAATTGATTTTATAAGGAAAATTGCTTTCTTAAGGAAAATTGCTTTCTTAAGGAAAATTGCTTTCTTAAGGAAAATTGCTTTCTTAAGGAAAATTGCTTTCTTAAGGAAAATTGCTTTTATAAGGAAAATTGCTTTCTTAAGGAAAATCGCTTTTATAAGAAAAATTATCCTTATCATATTTTCATTCATAAGTATAAGTTTCGGATTCATCTTCTCGGAATCATTGAAACTTTGATATAAAGCATTCTGTTTTAGAGTTCGGATTCTGGACAAGAACTATAAGGAAGTTTCATTCCGAATTCCGGATATAAACTCTGACTAAGTTCTATTCCAGATTCAGGATACGAATTCTGAAGAAGAATTCCCATTACGAATTCTAATGAAGAAATCTCATTCCAAATTCTCATTACGAATTCTGATAAAGAATTCTCATTACGAATTCTGATGACGAATTCTCATTACGAATTCTGATGACGAATTCTCATTACTAATTCTGATGCTTAATTCTCATTACGATTTCTGATGACGAATTCCTATTCCGAATTCTCATTCCGAATTCACCTATTAAACAGAATCTGATTATCATTGTTTTATACATTCTGAATTTATTCACTCCGAACTTTCACTCTGAAGTTTTCATTCCGAACCTTTATGTTAGAATTTAAAACGATGTCGTACTTTCTGTTACACTTGTTTTGTTATAAAACGATGTCGTCTGTTTTGTTATAAACTAACCGTTGTCTAAGTGACACGTGTACAGGTCCCTCCGAACTTTAAGGATAATATGACCGTTGGAGGAGGAGCCGACCTTACCTATAAATAGGAGCTCATTTGAAAGAGCTCGGTGCTGATGGTTGTTGCATAGCTGATTGCTGAAAAAGTGCTTACATGCTGTTGAAGTGATTTCTAGAGAGAGAGTCTCTTATTAACTCTCAAAGCTTCGTGCGACTCCGAATGTTGGTGATTACATTCGAGGGCTTCCGGGGATAGGAAGACAGAGGTGCCGACTACCTTAAAGATCGAGGGCTTTCTTGCTAAGGAAGACAGAGGTTTCCGACTACCTTAAAGTTCGAGGGCTTTCTTGCTGAGGAAGACAGAGGTTGCCAACTACCTTGAAGTTGAGGGCTTGCGGGGATAGCAAGACAGAGACTCCGATCTTCACATCGAGGGCTTACCCTGGTGTGGGTAAGACATACTTGCTTGAAAGTATAAATCAAGGGACCTTTATCCAAGGTTGTTGGATATCCTTCTCTTTGGGTTAAAAGACTATTATCTTGTTACTTGTAGTTTAACTACTTGTTTTTTATTCCGCTGCATTTTGTATCTTAAGGAAAGTATAACTTTCTTATACTTCCTTACTTACTCTGATTAATTTAGATTCTATACGCTTTAAGGTAGAATCTCATATTTTAACTTTTGTTAAGTTTCAATTTCCGGAATCATATTTCCGGAACCTACTTTTGGAATCACTTTCCAAGTTCAGTTCAGTGTTAGAGGTGATGTGAATTTACTTAGTTTAACTTTGTTAAACTTAGCCCTTTCCTTTTCTTAAGGAAACTTTAGTTATTCATAACTAACTTTAAAGGTTCCAAAGGAATTTTTAAAGTATACAATTCACCCCCCCTCTTGTATATTGAGCATCTCATATTATATTTCAATCCTACAGATTTGATTCAAATAAAATATCAATTAACCTATAGATAAAGATGTTAATGTTATAATGATAATAACCTCTTATGAACACTCATTGTGTAATATAATCTCATTGTCTTGATATCTCATCAAACAGGTTACATACTTGTGTCATCAATCTATAAGATTGATATATCTTTCTTTGAATTTCCTAAAATGAATGTGTGGATAAGACACCATGTCTATTGACTTAATTAGATATATTCATTCTAATCAAAGGGCATAATATATCTACTTACATCAACTTCGAAGGGAAAATCTATTCTGAAGATTTTGTGCACAGTAGAAATGCATGTTTGGTCCATGCTAAACTTGTCTTTTATCATAATCAATGAATAATATGATATGTACATAATAATAAACATCATGACCAATGAATTAATATTATTTTTATTGGACATAGATTCTAAAACCAAGAATAGTGGATTTTTCATATTAAATTTATAATTAATTTAAATAAATAATTACCTCAGTCATGGTAATGCTTTCTTTATGGAATATATTGATTGTATGAACCTATGATTGATTGTACTATCATTGCATCGAGAGGATCAAAAGAATAATACCTATAGATTTGATCCACATGTGCTCTTATGATATAAAATCATAGTTGATAGTACTCTAGGTTCTAGAATGGAGGTACCAATCAACTTTTATTTCTCCATTTGATCACAACACAATACTTTGAGGATGAAAGATTAATTATTATTATATCATTATTATAAGAAGGAAAAAGGGGGAAGCTCTTGAATATTGAGAGAGATCTATAGGTTTTTTCTCCCTAGGGTTGATAGAATCTCTAGGGAGGTGTGTTGTGTGAAATAAATTCTAACCCTAAAAAATGATATAACTGGGTATCTATAGAGATATGTTAGATAATAAATAATTAAACATAGTACCTTTATTATTATCCTAATATCTAGAGAACCTCAGGCTAAATAATAATAATATCATTTTTTATTTACTCAACATGCACCAAGATCATGAAAACAATAAATATCATTTATTTAAATAAATAAATTAATATTTATTTAAATTATTTTTAATATATCATTCCCACTAGACCCAATATATCACTTCAAACTTCATTCGCATTTATCACACCTCTAATAATGAATATTATTCATTTGATAAATAAATATATATTTACAATATTAAAAATATTTTGAATAATATTTATTTAAAATTTAAATCACACATAAATATGGTGATTGAATATTATGATCAATAAATATTGAATATATATTAATCCATGGTATGGAGAATAATATTTACTCAAGTAATTAAATTCAAATAAAATTTAATTGATAGAAATAGAAACACTAAGTGTGTGACCCTTTAGGCCACTTCTACAGTGAAATTAGGTGGTTTTCATCCAAAGTACAACATCATCGTCTAGGAAAACATAAACAAACCCAAGATAAATAAGTTAATATCACAATGATAACAACCACATGAGAATGATCACTATATAATATAATCCCTTTATCTCGATATTTCAGAAAGAAGGTTTCATACTTATGTCATAAACCTATATAGTTGATATGTCTTTCATTAACTATCTAAAACCCCATCAATACACCATGACCATGGAATTTAGTTCGATATTTTTATTTCAATCAAAGGTCTAGTATTTCAACTTCCATGAAGATGGAAGGGATAAATCATTTCTCACATGTTCATTAATAATATATCACTCATGACACACCCAAGGTACCCTACTTCACCATGAGTATATGGTGTCATGGTTTTCATCAATAGATAAAAGTACACAACCTGTGATATGTATTAGTAATAATATTAAAGTCTTAAGATTATTACACATGTTCACATATAAGAATATCTAATGATACATAAACATATAGAATTCATACAAGTGGATTTATCCTCATGATCTCCCATGTTTGAGATTACCATGTGAGAATTTTATGAGATGAAGTCTTATCCTCTTATGAGTATCCAATATCTAATAGTTTTTATCATCTATGTCCCAAAAAATGACGTCATATGGTTATAGGACTTATTTTTATAAACATCATCATAGCAATTCAAGGTTTTCGTCATTATGGGGGTCTTCTCTAAACATTTCATTGTGACAGAAACTATATTACATTATCACATCAATGTTATATAGAATAATAGTCAGTATATTATAAGATATATAATATTCAAAACCATAAATACATATGAAATATAAAGTTAAAGAAGTTGGTTATGGGTCCCCAACTCCAACAAGATCCCACTTGGACAAGAGCCAATTCTAACAACATTAAGTTTACTAGATCTCACATGATGTCCATACTTTTACTAAGAAAAAGATTTAATCAATGTTTTCACCATGATGTCTTCTATGGAAACTATTCTTATAGAAATGTTGCCTCTCTAAGAGCAATCTAAAAAGAGATGATATTTCCAAAGTATGTGATTCATCTACCGATGCGACCATGGATTTTGGAAAGAGTCACTATTGTAGTATTATAATAATACTATGTGATGGTATCTTTATAGTTAAGAAACTATTAGGATCACATTGGGATGTGTCTAAAATGAGATGGGGTGAATCAGTGTTGGTAAACCATTAATCAATCTTCACTTTTATCCCCTGTGACATCTTCACTTATTCAGTGAATTGATATCTTCCTTATCTTTATCTATTATTTGATCAGTATGCATGAATATATATAACAGAATAGTACAACAAGAGATAAATAGGGTTTTTGATAAGTTTTACTTTCCTAAGTATAATTATATACCAAATAAATAATATTTATTATCCCAGATAAAAACATACTTTTTATTATCAAATAAAGCATGAGAAAGGGTATGGAATAGAACTCATTATCCTAGAACTGGCCAAGTATAAAGAAATAACTACATTATTTTCCTTATATACTAGATAATGTACTTGCACTTCCATTAAATAAGACCATTTGTATTGGCTTGAGTCCCTCTTGGACTGTGTAGGTGTGATCTTCCTTCCTTGGTAGTGGTACTTCACTAGGTTTCCTTAAAATTATTCAAACTTATAAAATATATGGATATAGTAGGCTATCTCTCTCACTTTACCTAGCCACCATATGATCCGTATTGAATAAGTCCACATGTGTAAGGACTAGTTAGGATCCATAAGACCACTAAGAGGGGGGTGAATCAGTGGTCTGAACTTTTTATGTTTTCCCTTTTTAAAATACCATAACCTCCAGTTAGAATTAAATGACTCTGTTAAAATAAAAAACATAGGAACACCCAAAGGAACCCAAGAATTCACAAGGTTCACTACTTATAAAGAGTAGCTAGTCCTTGTCATAATCTAAATAAAATATAAGGTCACATAGCCCACTAGAAAATAATCCATGTTGTTAAATCAAGAAGGGAATATACATCACTTGTGTTGAACAATAGTCCTTTTACAACACATGTACTCCTCACACAGTTGATATGATATTATAGATTTTGAAACAATTTAATATAAATTCACTAATATGATTTAATACGTCATCACTGCGCTGCTTAGATTTTTCACACTTTCTCTTTTATAAGTAACCTCTTCTTCTTCTTTGATTTATTGCATAATAGTAAGAAAGAACTTATTCTTCCTTATTTCAATAATTTATTTCTTCGTCCTTTAAAAACAATTTCTTACACACACATAGAGATACACATTTCAAAACAACTATAAATAAAAAACATGCAGAATCAGTTACCTCTTATATTTCTTCTTTATTAAAATATTTATAAAACTGTGTAAATAATTTTGAATTCAAAACTACAAAAATCTAAGATCTGTTCTTCACAATAACTTCCATAATAAACTGCTTCTATAAATTATTGTAACTACATATAAAAATGAATAAATATTATGGCATATTTATCTTCCTTTAAAATTGTATTTATTCCACATTACATCGTGGTGTATGCATTAATGCATGCATCGTACAGTGACATGACTATGGTAACTCTAATATTGTAATTTTTCATCAAAAATACCACCTAACTGAAATCTCCTTCCATAATAATTGATTCATTTGAATAGTGATATAAATATTAATGAATAATGGCTTCATTATCTTATCCCATAGCTCATGGTTCTTTCTTTCTTCTTTATTCATGAATAGGAATATCACTGCTCAAACATTCATGCATATGTATTATTCATACTAAGATTCAAGACTTATCATATATCACACTACTTAATCTTCCATGTAGTTTATGGTGCAGCCAATCAACCTATCATGTGATCCTAGGTCAATCAATATAATGTGTGTGTCTATGGTCACTTGTCCTACCATGTGGTAGATAAGAATTACTTTATGGAGTAAGTCCGCATTTCTTCATTATGATGGTTGACATTTCCTCATGTTTTTTTTCTTCATTACTTTATACAGTCACTTTAACATGGTATCATCACATATAGTGTGAACATCATGATAAATCAATACCTTCATGTGGTTAGTACATCAAATGTGAATTTACACTTCACATGATCGGTATTAGTTCTTTATATAGTGCGTACTGGTTGTTCATGCGGTCACTTGAATCACCCTTCAACTTCTTCACTTCTTCATTGTTTTAAAGAATGTGCATTATCCACTACTTGAACATGTTTTAAACCATAAAAATAGATAAAAAATCACCAAATATGTTATGGTTTATGTGTTTGAAAAAAAAGACAACACCATAAACAATCTCAGTTCATTTTCACTAGATTATTTACCAATACAAAAAAACTTGAAATCATTTAGTCTCAATAATCCCCCCCCCTTTATATTTTCTTATTAACCAAGGAACATAAATCACTAAATCTCTAAAATTCAATTTATGGATCACTAAACAACAATTCTAAGCCTACGTGAGCAAGCTTAGTGTATGAAACAAGAATCATTGAATAATAACTCCATATTATATATAAAGTGGTGATAAAAACACATTCTAAACTTTTTTTATTTTCTAGAAACGTCGTCATCACATTTTAAAAACCAAAATTGAAGATAACCTATAATAAAAGGTTCATATAATCACTTCAAAAAATTATTAAAATGGTTAACAATGATCATGAATGCTAATATCACAGATTACCACTTTCAAAAACTCACACTAAATATATTCAATCCCTACATAAGTAAAGAATGTATCAATGGATAGATTTATTTTTTCATATTTCTGACCATTTTAAAATAATATCCAAAGAAAAGATGAGTGAGGGGATTAAATCGCATGCATTATGCTTAAAGAAGGTCATGTTGAACACATATAATCAAACTCATCTTATAAAATTTGTCCTTTAGTGGTGGTTTAGTGAAAATATCATCCACCCACTCTTCCATAGGTACAAAATCAAGATTTAGTTCATTTATTTACAAAATCTCCTTAATGATGTGATATTTAATATCAATGTTATTTGATACTGAATGTTTCTCTATATTCTTTGTGAGTTTGATAACACTTTGAATATAATAACCCTAGAGAATTGGAAACTTCACATCAACAAAAAAGTCTTATAACTTTTCCTTGATCCACATTAATTACTTTGAAACTTGATTGGAAGCCACATACTTAGATTTTGTAGTACTGATAGTCACTAAACTTTTTTTTCTTTATATGATAACTTACACATATTTCTCCCAAAAAGAAGACACCACTAGATTTGTATATCTTTTCATTAATACAACCTTTCTAGTCTATATTTTTATATCCAAATAGATTCAACTTTCCCTTACTATCATACTTTATACCATAATCTACATTTCCCATAATGTAACTGAGAATTATTTTTCTAGCCAAAGAATGTGACATTTTTTGTGCAGTTTGAAATATAGCACAAACATTAACAGTATAAAATAGGTTTGGTCTAATGGATATTAAATATAGCAGGCTTTTAATAAATTTCTTAAATTATTTAGGATCAACATTCCTTCCAACTTCATCCATAAAAATCTTTGTTCCCACTGAGATAAGTTTGAAAAGAGGTTTTGAATCTTCCATGTCAAATATTTTAATTAGTTCCTTGGTATATTTTTATTATGATAGGAAAATGCGATACTCATCTTGAGAGATTTGTAGGAAAAGAAAGTACCTCATTTATCCTAGTATATACATTTAAAACAACAACTTCATCTATTTGGAGAACCCTTCATAGTGTTCTTTATTATTTCTATAAAATATTATATCATTAATATAAACAATCATAAGGAGTGAAAACTCTTTATTTTAATTTATTTTGAGGTTTTTTTCATATTCCTTTATTGAAGTTAAACTTCTTTAAATAGGAACCCATCTTGGAATACCAATCTATTAGGACTTTATTTGACCCATATAAATCATTCTCTAACTTACACACATAGTTCTATTATTTTCTATGTGAGAAACCACTTTCCTACTCAATATAGACTTTTTATTCTAGATATCAATTAAGAAAGGTAGACTAGACATCCATTTGGAAAATCATATATATTTTTTTAGTAATAAAAATAAATATTCTTATAGTTCCAATTCATGAAACTGGTGCAAAGGTTAGTTCAAAACCAGTTCCTTTAACCTGTGATTTTCCTTTACAAACTAGTCTTTCCATGTTTCTTATCACTTTACCTTTTTCATTAAACTTGTTCTGGAAAACACATTTTATTCCAATCAAATTTTTATATTCAGTTTTGGGTAGCATCTATAATATGTCATTTTTCTCAATCAAATACAATTCCTTATTCATAGTATAAATATAATCTTTATTCTCCAATAATTATTCAACATTTTTTGGCTCAACATGTGAAAATAATGAGGTATGTAAAATTTTACTAAATTTTCATATAGTTTGAACCTATTATCCTTGATCCCCAATGATTTTTTGAACCTAAACTTACTTCTTTGTCCTTGGATTAGATAGAAACAATTTTCCCTTGTCACTTGAAATAGATTAAATAATATATTCATCTTGTATAGATTTTACATCACCACTTCTGTTAGAGACATAAACATATTATTTATTAAAAATAGCTTCATCTTTACTTCCTTATATATCTACAGCTAACTATGAAACCTTTCTTTCTAAATGTTCCATCACTTTCACATCATCAGAATCAATAATTCTTTTAGTTTATTTATTGTAGCATATATATCCCCTACCATTTTTATGGTATCTAGGAATATACCATCAATACATCTTTGATCAAACTTCCCAAGATTATCTCCTTTAACTTTGATAATATAGGGGAATCCAAATACTTTCAATTACTTAAAACTTGGGTTATTCTTCAAGTACATCTCATATAAAGACATTTCTGAATTTGGTCTATAGAAATAGTGATTTTTTATGTGAATTTTTCTCCAATATCTTGTATCTAAAAGAATCAAGAAGTTTCACATATAATTAACATGGTTCGGTTCATCTCCACCACGATTCTATTAGTTATTTCATACACGCCATTTTATTATGGTGTGAATAGTGCACTAAGATCATAATAAATACTATGATTCTGAAAATAACCTTCAATCTTTCCATTTTTTTTCTTTATCACCATTATCAATTTGAATCCTCATTAAAGAGTAGCCAAAGTTCTTTTTAGCACTTCTCTAGAAACTTTTGAACACATTGAGAGCCTCTAATTTATATATCATAAATATAATGCATTTTATTCAAGTGAAATCATTAATAAAGGAAATAAAATACTTATCTCCATTTATTAACTGCTTCCTCATGGGCCCACTAATATCAGAATGGATAAGCTCCAAAGGGTGAGATGAAAGTATCTCAACCTTCTTATGTGTAGAATTTGTGAACTTAGCCTTCTAGAAAATAGAACAACACCAGTATTTTCTTTTCATCATATTTGGGACATCATGAACAATTTATATATGAGTTAAATTATACATATTTCTCTATAAAATATATTATTTCCTTCTAAGACAAAACTTTGTATCTTCTTTCATGCATAGATAACATAAATTTTGGACAGAATATACCTAAAATAAGTTTCCATTTGTTTATTTTTATTTTTTCATAACATCTAAATATTTCATCCTTTAAATTATAAACCCATATTTTCTAAAAATAACCTAATTTCCTTCATCACAAATATGATAAATACTTCACAAATTGTGGTTCTTCCCATCAATAAATAAGCTCCTCCTATATTTCTATTTTTCTTTTCCAATAATAGTGGATCTAATACATTTAAGTATAAAACACTCATCATTCAAAAAAGTTATTATACCTTATTTATAATCTATCGCATTCTTTAATAGATTCATGTCTCTATTCAAGTGTGAAGAAAACCCACTATCCAAAATCTAAGGTTGTTCTCCTTTTGTTGCATTGAGTACAGTTTCAACCATAATAGACTTCTCTTTTCCATTTTCTTCTTTTCCATGATGCTTTTGAGTTTTGTAAAAAAAACATTTGTAGAGATATAATTATCACAAGACAAAATTCTTCAAGGTATACAAGAGGATCACACCTCTCACATAGATTTTAAAAAGTTTTAATCTATTCTCCATCTTCAAATTAGATTTTTCATATTTATTTTGAATTTGTATTATTTGAGTGGGTTAACTCCCCATAAAAATCTTCCTCCAATACCTCATAGATCCATTTTATTATTGATGATTGGAACCATAACATATTTTTTCAATTCTCAAATACTCTAAAACACCACCAATGCCCATAAAAATTATATTTTACTTTGAATCTTGAATGCTTTCCAGAACTATGTTTCTTTTTTCCATGATATTTATAAACATCAATCTCGGATCCTTTTTTAAAAAAAAATTGGCAGATTCATGAAATATTATTATTCATATTAAACATATTTTTAGTATTATTATAGTCTAAATTTATAAGATTTTTTGTATCAAAGTTTTATTTCTAATAAATTCCATAATTTTTGAAGTCACTTTTTTTCTACATATATGATCTTTTCAACTTGTTTATTATTCTTATACCATTCCCCAAAATATTCAACATTTTTATTATCCTTTCCAGATGATATTTGATAATATTTATAATATTATAACTCTATATATTTTATCAACTTCGGAAATTGAATTTTGGAAGTTGGATTTACCTTGTTTGGCTTTAACCAGTTTCTGTATTACAAGCTCAAATTCTTTCTCCTACACCCTAAATTTTTTTTCTATCTTGATATTGAGTATTTTCTCCACATAAAGTAACATATTCAATTTTTTAATCACTTTTAACATTTATAGTTTTTTCTTTATGTACTATTTATTAATTATTAACAGGTTGACCATATTTCATTAATTTCTTGTTCTCTTTCTCTAGTTTTTCAATTTTATAAAAATTATTTAAATTATATTTTTAGCATTAACTCTATATAAGTTTCCCCCTATTCTTATTTAAAAATGTTTCATTTATCATAGGTTAAACTCTCATCATTTTCCTTTTTAATAAGAAATTTCTCATCACCTTTATCATTGGAATTTTCATCTTTGACTTCTTCTTCATTACCATTAACTTCCTCACATTTGGACAAAATTGCCACTTTTTATATTTGGAGAAATTATTATTACTTCCTTTTGAATAGTAATTTGATTTTTCTTCCTTATTATTCAGTGGTATTCTTTTTCATTCATATTCTTCATCACTATATTTATCTTTATTTAGTCTTGGACAATTTTATGCGAAATATACAATGGATCTCTAGTTAAACCACTTTAATGGTAAGTTTCCTTTATACTTCCCTATTCCTCTTTTCAATTTTATAAAAAATAAATACAATAATTCATCAAACTTATTACTAACTTCATATTTTTAATCATAATCACTAACTTCTTTCTCAATAAAAACATTCTTTCACTTTTCTTTATTAACGGATTTTGAAGTAATTTCTTAGTCAGTCTTTTGTTTCTTCTTGACAACATTATCTCTTATAATTTAATATATGTATAGAATATTATATAAATATTCTAAATATATCATTATAATATTTATATATTATAATGATGATGCTTTGGAATAAAATTTATCTTGAAGAATTTTTATAATCTTCACCACAATAGTTGAATCTTTCAATTTCTCACCAAAACTTTTTTATAATGCTTACAATGTCATTAACCCAGGTAAAGAACTCACCATTAGATTCATCATCTCCCATTTTTTTATCTCCATAATTTATTATCTAAATATTTAACTTGGATTTCTTTACCTTTATTTTCCCTTTATAAATATTTTTCAACTTGTTCGATATGATTTTAGTCATTCAAATTCCTTTAACCCTCAGGAATTCACTTTTTAAGAGGGAGGAAAGTACAACATTTCTAGCTTGTCCGTCATTCTCTAAATTATTCTTATCAAATATTATTATAGGAAAACCCTCAAAATGAATATTAAAACCATCTATAGAAACTTAAATATCTTTATATTCAATGGGTAATTGATAGGGTAGCATCATATCCTTCTATATATGATAGTTATTTCTTTAAAAAATAGAAATATCTTTACTATTAACTAAGTTATGAACATCCATGGAAAAATATTTCTTAAATATTCACATGAACTAGAGTCAAGGTAGAGAAAATGTGCTCTGATACTAATTTTAAGGACCTTCTAGGATCTGTGAGATCATAGAGAGGGGGTAAATCAGTATTATTCTCTCTTTTTTTGTTTTCCATTTTTAAAACAATTGTCACCTATGTTTAGATAGAAATGAATATATTTAACTAAAACACACAACAACACCCATATAAAAACAATAATTTACAATGTTCACTATAACACCCCAAGATTTTATGAAATATATTATTTTTAATTTCTTTGATGACTTCTATTGTACACTACACCAAGATTAGCTTGTACTATACGCAACACCGTATTAGCTTGCAGTATACGCAACTCTATTCTTGGAAGTATAGATTTTGTTTAATGTATAAACGAAATAAGTTTTGATTATGTTATATGAAACACCAAAGGGAGCTTTCACTACACGCAGCCCTGACTTGGCTTGCATTACACGCAATCACGACCTTCCTCGATAGCGTGTGTAGTACGCAATACCGGGTTCCACTAAACAATGATATATTGTTATAATATTATTATAAACTAGCCGTTATGAATATTAGTAACTAAATTTGGAATTTTATGACATTATAATTCATCTTACACATTTTATAGAACATGGTATGAGAAAAAAATAATTTTTTCGGGTAAAATGAGTATTTTTCAAAAAATGCAGTTTTGCCGCCTTTTGATGGTGCACCCACTTTAAATCTAGTTTTTGACATGTTTATAAGTTTAATTTGACAATATAAAATTCTTTTTTGGAATCAGGATATAAAAATTTACTTTGGATAAATTTTTGATATTTTTCTAATTAGTTTCTTATTTTGATGAATAGTAAAAATACGCTAAATTTTAGTTAAAAACAACTTTTTTCATCGAGATAATTTATATAGTTAAATTATAATATTGAATGGTTTAAAAGAATAATTAGAATATATTTTTAGCATTTAATATAATGCATGTCATTACCATTAATTTTATATTGAATTCATAGGTAAAAACATTTCAATCTTTGACAATGTTTTAACTTTTAAAACTTGTTTTCTTAACAATGAGATTAATTTTAAATTAATTACTACAACTTCGGTATTTTGAATTTTGAAAAATGGATTCCATATTTGGATTCAGTGGGTCCAAATTATGTTAATATGTTACTTTTTTTGACATTATGAATAGTAACTACGGTAATTTTTATTTAATACAGTTAAAGGTAAATCAGGTAATTAAGGGTAAAAATAAGATTATAAAATTACCCTAACACCTGCCAAAATTCTATTGGATGAATAAAAGTCGACCCATATCAGCTAAGGGTTAGAATAGATTCGTTTCATGGACTATTGACCATGAAAATGATATAATTATAATTAAAACCAAAGAAAGTGACAACATGTTACTCACTTATATCTTATAAGTGTAATAATTTTAATTTAGTGATAAACTTCATAAAACTTCAAACATGAATAGTCTCCAGAAATCTAATAAAATTATCTACATCATGTGAATTTATTTAAAAAATTTAGGGATTAAATAATTATCATTAATGTTGACACAATATTGATGCTGAAATTATTTTATTGATTGAAATATCAAATAAATGGTTTTAAAACTATTAAAATAAATATTATATGAACTATTTAATTTGATCCACAAATTTTTCAGATGAATAGGAAATATTAGGAATCTATTAAATATTTTGGTTCGAATATATCCTATGTTTAGATTTTATTTAAATTCAAATAAATGAATAGTGTAAAAATTGACACTATTTTTTCTTTTGGAAAAGGGAATTCCCAAGAGTGGCCTTTTCGAACCCTCCACACTCAAGAATCCCCCTCCCCATGAAGGGGTCATCCGGGGATGCCCCAGCCGGGCAGGAGCCATTGTCATCCAAGAGAAACGTGTTGGTCGGTTTAGGGGGTATTGAGGCAGCCTTACCCCACCCCCTGTCGCATGTCCCCAGCTAGGCCCAAGGTGGCCAACCTTGGGCTTGGGCCAGTTCCACACAGGATGAAGGGTATGAGAGAATCACTGGAATATAATGCACGTTTCCTTTGTGAGGAATCGAACCTGGAACCTCGACGATAGGACGCCATCACTTTGAACCAACTCACCCGGTCCTCGCCGGCAAACATGTTGGTCGGTTTAGGGGTATTGAGGCGGCCTTACCCCACCCCCTGTCGCACTTCCCCAGCTAGGCCCAAGGTGGCCAACCTTGGGCTTGGGCCAGTTCCACACGGGATGAAGGGGACGAGAGTATCGCTGGCATATAATGTGTGTTGCCTTTGCGAGGACTCGAACCCGGAACCTCAATGACAGGATGCCATCACCTTGAACCAACTCACCCATCCCTCGCGGGAAAACGTGTTGGTCGGTTTAGGGGGTATCGAGGTGGCCTTACCCCACCCCCTGTCGCACGTCCCCAGCTAGGCCCAAGGTGTCCAACCTTGGGCTTCGGATAGTTCTACATGGGATGAAGGGGACGAGAGGGTCGCTGGCATATAATGCGCATTGCCTTTGTGAGGACTCAAACCCGGAACCTCGACGACAGGACACAATCGCCTTGAACCAACTCACCCAGCCCCCACGGGCATTGTTATTTTATAAAAATAACATATTTTAAAATTTTTAAAAAATCACAAAAATATTTAAAAATTATAAATTTAAATTTATATGGTCTACAATGTCATAAATTATCCAATTATAGACAATTAACAACACATAAAGTATTATTTATAACAATTTAAAATTTAGAATATTATCACCACAAATAAAATTAAATAGATTAAATAAGGATAAATCAATTTGATAAGGTCTAAAATAAATTCAAAACATGTCTAAATTTTATTGTTTGATAATATTACAACCCTATCTCATCTCATAATCTAATTGAGTAATTTTTGGATGTTTTTAAGTGGGGTTTGAATTTATTATAAATTAATATTTCTTATGTTTCCAAAGGTGCCCCTCTCCTCCCTTATATAAGGGCGCCTCCTCCCTCTCCTCCTCACACAATTTTGAGCATTAAAGATCTTCCAAAACCTGCCCATGTCTCTTCTCAACATCTCTAGTTATATCATATAGGTTCTGGTCTTCTCAAAATACCAACTATAGTGCCCTAAGAGGAAGTTTAAAAGAGGCACGTCGAGGAAGAGGTAATCTCTTCTACCGATTCTTTCAAGTTTTTTTCTTCTTATACTTCCTCTTATTTATTTGTTTCATTATAAAGTAATAACATCAGTATAATTAATATACTTATATTTTATTATAAATATGAAACAATCCTATTTCACCTTCTATCCATCCTAAGGAAAATGAAATCACCGCACGTGCGTACGTACGGAATATCGTCTCCACGCCGTGGTGTAATCTGTTTTTCCACCACCACCTTACTTGGATGGGTATAATGGTGTAAAGAATAACTATATATGGTTATTATAACATCATACTGATTCTGAGATATTATATCATCCACTCCAATTCCATTCAATAATTATGGGAATGATATCATCGCTCGTGCGTACGTACGGATTACCGTCTCCACGACGTGATGAGATTCATTCTCCATGTTAACCATTAAATAATTATTATAAAGTATATATAATAAATAATCATGAAATATATGACATAATAATGATACTGGATTTATGTACATATATTTTTCATTTACTTAATTCCATTC
Source organism: Viscum album (assembly GCA_963277665.1). Classification (NCBI taxonomy): domain Eukaryota; kingdom Viridiplantae; phylum Streptophyta; class Magnoliopsida; order Santalales; family Viscaceae; genus Viscum; species Viscum album. The sequence continues at coordinate 21,745,306 of OY728125.1, forward strand.
AATTCAATAAGGAAACGAATACAGCGTTCATGCGTATGTACGGCCTACCGTCTCCATTAACGCTGTATTTCTTTCCATTTATTGATCTATCATATATATTTATATGCTGAATATATATGTTATATAAATAATTTTTTACATTTTGGAATTAATTAAATCAGGATATAAGAAATAATATCAAGAACAACAAATCCAAACACGTACGATAAATGAAACGATTTTACCCAAAATGATGCTTTAACATGGAATTGACAAAAGAACGGGTAATATAAAGTCATAAGTGAATCATATATGATATAATAAATATTATTATGGTTTTTTTTAAAGCTAATAATATGTTTAAACCCACTATACATGAGTTTCGGACACGTACGGAAGAAATTAGACCTAAGGTAAGGGATAATTATTCCAATCTCTTTCTTATCTGAGATTGTTTATTTGTAAGTATTTACTGGGATTATATTTTTCAACCATGTCCATAAAAATGTTTTCATAAAGTGTTTAATATTATTCCATGTATGTTTAAATTCATTTTTACCCCTCTTTGACTTTTACTTTGTGTTATGGAAGAAGTCTTTCTTTTGTTTACCATACGTCATACTTTTTGACTTTTTCGGAAAAAGTACGAGAAGAATGTTTTTTTAAATTATACGACATGAATGGATTTTTACAGTTTCATAATGCCTAATTTTCATGAATCTTACTCTACAAGATTTCATGATTATTTTCAACAAAATCCATTTCTTTTAAAATTGAATTTCATTTTGTGAAAAGAAAATGATTTTGAAGAAGAAAGGATATTTTCTTCAAGATTCATTTCAAGTGTTTTGTCAAAACTATTTTCCATCTAAGATGAAATTATTTAGTATGTTTAGGTTTCAAGTATAATGTCTCTATTATTTACATGGTTTTATTTTTATTATGATGATATTATATCCATTTGTTTTATATGGATTACGTTATGATGGAATGATGTTTATGAAACCCATTTTATTCTTTGGGTTATGATGAATGATTTATGTTTATTTTGTGGTACAAGTAAGAATGATTTCATTATGAGACAGGTGGGACTTATATCTCCCTCCAATTTATTGGGTAAAGATTTATATCTCATCAGATAGACATGGCTGAAACTGCAAGTAAACCCAGTTTAGTAAGGGACTTTGTCCACTATGATGGTCTTGGTAGCAATGCCTTGGCTACTATGGAAATCATAACATGTGCTTAATGGTTTCCACAATTACATGTTTTATTCCCATGCTATTTTATCATGGTTAATGTTACTTTATGATCTATGTCTTATGCACTACCAAGATTTATGTCATTACTCATGATTTTGATGTTTTATGTTCATTTTCTTACGTTCAAATGTTCAGGGATTGTTTTATGTTCTCCATGTTCACCCTTACTGAGAATTTGAGCTCACCCTTTTTATGTTTTCTTTTCCCCAGGATATAAAGAAAGGTTATAGGTAAGAAAACCAAAGTTAAAGATCTTTATGGGATATGTTGAAGATCGTTCACCATGATTAGAAGAATATATTCCATGTTTCCAAAGACACTAAACTAATACGGTCTTTGGGCGTCTATTTTTATCATGTATTAAGTATTCCGCAAAAGTATTGTAATTTCTATGTACTTAAAGATTTGGGTCTCTACATTCATTACTCAATAAGAGTAACTAGTCCTTAGCATGATCTAGATACCATCCAAGACCACACAACCCACTATAAAATAATCCTTGTGCTTATAGAAAGTAAGGTATATCCATCACTTTAATTGCATTATAGTCCTTTAATAGTTAATTTTTTCATCACATAGTTGATATGATAATATAAATTTTTCAACAATATAATAGACCTTCACCAATATTCTTAAACACATAGTCATTTTGCTTCTTAGATTCTTCAAATTTTCTCTAGTGCAGGTAAGTTCTTATTATTCTTTTATTTATTTCACAAAATCAAAAAAGAACCTCTTATTGTTTCTTTCTCTCTCTTATTTATTATTCCATAAAAAATATCTCTTATATGCACACAGGTACATGGTCTACAACATTTATAAATAAAAGATAATATTTTTTAGTTACCTCTTATCTTTTTTCTTTATTCAAATATTTATGAAATTTTGTAAATATTTTTGAATTAAAAACTCTAGAAATATTAGATCTGGTATTCCAAATAACTTCCATAACAAATCACTTATGTAAATAATTTTAATTGAATGTAAACATGTATAAATATTATGAATCTTTATCCACCTTTTGTCCATCATTTATTCTAAATTAAATCATGGTGCATGCATCAATACATGAATGTTATACTGATGCAATCATAGAAACTCTAATCTTGGTATTCTTCCACATAAATACCATTAAACCTTCACCTTCTTCACTCCACAATAATTTAGGAATTTAAATTTTGGTATAAATCTTCATGAATCATGCCTTCATTATCATGGCCCACGACATGTGGATCTTTATTCCTACTTTATTCATGAATAGAAATGTCACTACTGACACATTCTTGCATCTCTATTATTTATTCCATGATGATTTTCATGTAATAAAATACATTTAAATATGAATTCATTCATTTTGGAAGGTCCTATATTCACAGTGAAACACTTCACCATAAACATCTCTTCATAAAAACCAAAAATGTGAAAACAAAGTATCGTATTTATTATTTATGAATTGCAATACCTAGTACCATATGAAATGAATATCTCCTTATTCACATAGTTTTTGAAAATTAAATGTTATAATCCTCATAATGAGAGTTAATACTTATCATATCTATAATATCCAGATATTTTAAAATAAATATTATGTTCAATATTATACAAGATACACAACATGGATCGTAAATGAATCACAAAATATTATTATATAAATATGATTGTTATAACCTAGTCGTTAAATTGGATGGTATGAATGAGATTAAATAAATTGTGAAATAAATATAAATTTAATAATCAATAAAAATGTACTCATAAATTCTTAGTAAATAATTAAACAATTTTTAGTAGTCATTTTATGCTTCAAAAATATGTTTTCATCAAAAATTATTTTTATTACTTTTTTATGTTCAAATATTATACCAATTTTCTAGAAAATTTATAAATTAAATTTTATAATATGGATTTTATTTTTTAATTTAACATGTAACAATTATATTGTGATAAATATTTGATAATTTTCTGTAATGTTTGATTTTTTAATGAATACTGAAAAATACTTATTTTTGTTAAAAAGTAAAATTATATTTTTTAATAGTTATAAATTTTATTTAGTTTATTTTTATTATAAATAATTAAAATATTTTCTTTTTAATGAATTCTATATTTAATTTTTTTGTTAAAAAAATTTTTATACTTAAAAAGATATTTTTCTGAAAAACTACTTTTCATCACGTTTTACGGGTTTAATTTTAAATTAAATTCTTTCAATTCTTTAAATTTATTCTTAAAATTTTATTCTATATTTGGAATCAATATTTAAAAAAATGGTATATATGTACCTTTTTAATGAATAGTAACTATAGTAAATAACTTTCACCACAGTAAGGGTAAATTAGGTAATTATAGTTAAAAATAATTTTATAATGAGTAAAAAATGAACCTAAAACTTACCTTTGTACTATTAGATGAGTTTATTTTGTAAATTTCCATTTAATTTAAAAAAATATGGAAACTTGGTACCATATTTCACTGATTTTAACCTCTATAATATTTAAGTAAAAGATAAAGTCTAAAATGTCACTTTCTTACTTTCATTATCTATAATATTTTTTTCAATGATAAAAACAACTAATGTTTAGTTATAAATTGGTATTTTAAATATAAATGATTTTTTATCATGATAATTTATTTATAATTATTAGTTATTAAATAATTACCTTAAATGTTTTCACAACACTGATACAGTATTAATTAAATTAATAAAAAAATAAAATAAACAATTCTCAAAATATTAAAAGTAATATAGTTTTAATGAATTATTATGTTAGAAAAAAATTAGATAAATATAAAATATTATGGATGATTTAAAGGATTATATTCAAATTTCTCTGTTTTCATGTTGTTTTCAAAGTAAAATTAAATGAATAGTGTCAAAATGGAATTAATGATATTTATGTTAAATTTTTTATTATTTTATTTAAAAGTCACAAAAATCATGAAATGGTACGATTATTATGATAAATGGTTGAAAATATCCTTCGTTTTCCATTTATGAGATAATTTTCACCTCATAAATAAAATTATTACCCTTTAATATTGAAAATACATTACTACAGCTAAGGTTAAAATTGGTTAACCAAGGGGTGAAACCAAAAAGATAAGGTTTAAAATGATATCAAAACCTATAAAAATTAAATTGGGTAATTATATTAATACCATATACTCATTTTATTAAAATTCATATCATTTTGGAACTATTTTACATGAGCTAGACACATAATATATTATAACATTTCATGTATTTCTAAACATGATAGTAATGATATTTTATAATAAACAATATTCATTAAGTGATTTTCAATTCCAAAGAAAACTATTTTATTCAAAATTATTGGGATATGGTTTAAAATATCAATCATTGTCCATTTACTATTCAATTTTCCTTTTACAGTATCTATCTTTACCTCTAAAGAGTAAAAGGTTTTCATTATAATTGTCAAAAGGGTTAACGGGGGTTAAAATCAAAAGATAAGGATAAAATCATAATCTAAACTTGTCCAAATTTTATTGAATAATATTATTTCGACCAATACTTTTAATATATTCAAATTATATCAGTTTGGATCCATTTTATGTGAAAATTATTTGATATTAATTTAATTTATTAATTAATTCCAATAATACCCCCCCCCCCCCCCATTATAAAAGGTCACCCCTCTATTCTCTTATTGAAACTTAAATAACCATTTTTTTATCATTACCTACCCAAATATCTTCCTAAAATACCTAAAAAAAATTATATATGCCTTATTTTGGGCATAATATTAGCCTTATAGAGATTAAGGTGTAACGGAAAATAGGTTGTTTAAAGAAGAAGAAGAAGTATAGCTTTTAACCGAATATTTTAGTTTTATTTATTATTTCATATTAATAAAATATTATTCAATCATAATAAAACCAGTATATTAAATATAATTAGATTTTATTATTTTAATGAAAAGCCCTATATCTATCTCCTCTTCCATCAAATGGTAAGCAAAACCATTGTTCGTGTGTATGGTGGACTACCGCCTCGCGAACCGATGTAATTCATTTTTCATAACTGCTTCTCATCGATGTTTATGATTATAGATTTAATGTATATATATGATATTTATGGAATATTTATAACTATGTAAATTTAATATAACATATATTTCTTACTTTTCTATCCCTTGAAAATTATAATGTCATTTATGCATACATGTGAACTACTACCTCCATGGAATGATGTGATTTGTTTTTCTATCACTGCATCACATGGATGATATATATAAGTTTATTTATATAAATAATATGGTATTTATGATATAATTATCATTATTTAAGGTTAAAATAATACTTACCTTCTTTCTATAATTATTAATAAAAATAGAAATGTTACTCATGATTACATGCGGCCTACCATCCCATAATTGTAACATAGTTAATTTTTCATAATGATATTTCATGGTTGGTTTTAAAAGTTTAATTGATTTATAAAAAATGATAATTATTTAATTATTATTATTTGGGATATGGTTTAATAGTAACTTTTTTAAACATAGTCAACCTAACGAAGTTATTTTATATATATGAGTCGAATATCATCAAAATATACAACATGAACTTAAAGGATTTGGTAACTGAATATAAAATTTAAAAAATAAAATAAATTAAAATGAATAATAAAATTTAAAACATTTCCTAATAAATTAAATAATTAAAAAATTATTATTTAAGAAGATAAATAATATACTTGATGACCTAGACTTGTGGTAAGGGGCACTTTACTTTAAAACCCTCATTTTAAAAGTTTTAATGGTTTATTTTCTAAGACATTTTATATAATGTTCATATTCTTAAAATTATTTTATTGGTGTATTTATATGTAAATAAATAAATTATAAATGGTATTTTTATGTCACTTTTTACTTTCATTCAAATTTGTTTAAAAATAATATTTTTACAAATTGTATATAGAACATTTTGAAAAAAAAGACAAAAAATAATATTCTATTTTAATTTATACTAAGTTAATGGTGTTTTCTGTTATTGAAACCAATATTTGATGTTTAGATTGTTTTATAATATTTCATGTTTTTTTCAAATAAAACCCTCCTTCCATTTTCTCTGGGAATTGTTCTTTTAAAATTGGCTTTTAAAGGAAAGGGATATATAGATATCTGAAAATGTTTTCTTATGAGTGAAAATAATGTTTTCATTATGAAATATTTCATTTATTATTATTATGTTATGGTTATTCTTAATTTTATATGACGATGGTTGTTTCTGTCATAAACATTGGAAGGGTGGTTCCATTATAAATTATGGATGGGTGATCCTTTTATAGCTCTCAAATGCATTGGGTAAAGGGAAAAGGTTAACTGATTAGGTTTGTCCTAAGAGATTATTAAAATTTACTATGAAGGTTATTCAATTTGTAATAATGAAGGTCAATCTATTTGTAACCATAAAGTTTATTCTATTTGTAACCATTAAGGTTATTACATTTTTAACCGTGAAGGTTATTCTATTTATAAGAGTGACTGAAAGAGTGATATGAAAATAATTCCTCAAGTTACCTATGTGATTTATCTATAATTTCTATGGGTTTTTATAAAAATATTATGATTTTAAAAAGGTAAAAAAAAATTATTATTTTTAAGGTAAATTATATGATACTTCTCAAGGGTGAAATGTATAACCTTTTTGAAAAAGTTTTCTTGAGTTTTCATGATTTCTAAGAAACCATTATGAATTTCATTTCACCATTAATATTTTTTATGAAATGATTTATGAAAATATTGGGTAGAGGAGCTAACTTCTTGGTAATAATATGTTTATTTTGAACTCAAAGTTTATTATTTTAAAGGAAAACTCTCTTTTATGATATCAAGGTTTTAAAATTACTAACAGTTTCTTTATTTTTATATGTCCCTTACTGATCTTTTTATAATAATCTTATGTTTTAAAATTTTGTTCACAAGTTTTTAAGGATGAGTAATGACAAGGATAATTTAAAGATGAAAATTGTGAAGATGTTTCATGAAAATAAAACTTTATATATCATAAAATATTTTTTCTGTTAAAAATAGATACTAATTGGAAGTTTCCAACATGTAATGTATAGGTATTTTATGTGAGAGTTATAACCTAATTCTCCAAAACTCTAATCCAAAAAATATCCTCAAAATGGAAGAAATTTAATTATCTTCTAAATTTTCAATTTATGAATTGATTAAGTTTGTTTCCTTACAATTGGTATCATAGGAAACGTTTCGATAACTTTGGATATTATGATTTGTTCATATGAGTTTAACTTAAGAGTTATGGATACCATAATGGGTTTATATGTTTAGGGTCGATAATATGTTTAAAGGCATAGATAGCCCTTTTGGGTTTTAAGTGATGGGATTTTAAGGTTATTAATGATATTTTTGGAGAATTTTTATTGAGTTGAGTTATATTTAACCCTTAGTTTTAACATGAATGATTATTTCAGAATAATTATATTACATTTTTAGGGATGTAAGATGATAGGTATGAGATAACCTTTGAGGTTAAAACATTATTTAATGTTAAAGTTATTAAGGTTATTTTTGGGTTTGTTCATAATATTTTTAGTTAATTTATTGGAATTATATTTAGTAAAAAGAAAACCCATAGTTTGATCGATAACTCATTACATCTGAAAAGGCTATGGTGCTTGAACCCATAACCAAAGGGCTGTAAGGGTGCAACACCTACCACTGGCCTACATGATATCCTGGCTATTATGACATTGTTTTCTTTAATAAAAAAATTGATTAAGATAATTTTAGAAACATATGTGTTATCATATATATCACCATGGGATTGAAAATTGATTTTATCATTAAGTGATTAATTTTATTTCAAAAAAAAGATCACTATATTTTTTAAGAACATTATATGATTAAGCTAAACAAAATATTATTAGATAAGATGGGATTTTATTTGAGAATAAAACTTCAACTATCTCTAGGTATTATATATTATTTAAATGTGGATTTTTTGTGATTCAAGTTATTTATGGAAATTATTATCATATTTTTACAATTATATAATTACGACATATACATTTTGGGAATATTACTTTAAAAGTGACTAATATTGATTAGAGATAAATGTTAAATTAATCTTAAAAGAAAATGTGATCAAATCCTTCTAATTTTTAGGTTTCGAACTTGGTCCTGAATATTTAAATAATGTTAAGGTTATTTATTTATCATATTATCTAAGTTGAACTTTGGGTGTTATTGTTTAGTCTTTAGAGCTTAATGTTTTATCTCTTCATTTGAAGGTTTATTTATTTTTGGAATTATATTATCTTGTTCTAACCATTTTGGTTAGGTTTGTTTAAAAATATAAGAGGAAAATATTTTTACCTTTTTTGGGCTATGTGATCTCTTATAATTTGATTTTAGTGCTTCAGGCTGGAAAATTTCACCTTGAATTCTCATTGTTTGGAGAAAAAGATGAGATTGTGGTGGAAACTGATTAATGGAAAAAATTATAATTGTTAAGTAAGTATATTTTCTTACATTATTAGACTATATGGTAAAGGTATTCCTAGTCTCTAGGAAAATTATCATGAAACAAAAAAAATATCCTATTTCATTAATTTTTAATGAATCGATGGCCTTCAACTCATCTCTTTGGTTTACAGTGTTATGGTAGTTAACTTTCTCATGATCATTCACTTTCTTATCATCAATGTTCTCAGTCACTCACCATCATTATTTGGAAATTAAATTTTTCATCCATGTCTATATTTTCACTTTTTATTAATTTTATCCAATTTGTAAACATAGTTATGTGTTATTCTAGATGACCTTTTCACTTCCTTTTCTCTCTTTTCAAGAGGAATTTTTTTAACCCTTTTTACATTGTGGGATTTCAACAAAGGTATTTTCAAAATTAAAACACTTGAGTACCAAGAAAAAGTTCAAATTATGATGATAAAAATTATTATATTGGGGATAATTTAATATCCCAATATTTTTAATTAAATACTTTTTTGAATATTGTACAATATACGTAGCACCAAGCTTAAACGAACCACGAAATGTTATTATTTAAATATAAATATTGTAACATTACTGTTAAATTGATGGGTATAAATAGAATTAAATGCATTATGAAATACATATAAATTTAATACTCAAAACAAATGTATTGATAAATTCTTATTAAATAATCACTCAATTTTTAGTATACACATTTTATGATTCAAAAATAGGTTTTCATCAAAAATGATTTTTATTTCTTTTTATGAAAAAAAAATATTATAATTATTTTCAGGAACTTTTTAAAATATAATTTGATAATAATGATATTATTTTTGAATTTATCAAGTAAAAATTATCTTAGGATGAATTTTTGAAAATTTTCTAAAAAGTTTTATTTTTCAATGAATATTGAAAATAATGATTTTTATTGAAAACTACATTTTCTTTTCATGAACATACAAAGTAAAATTCTATATTTTACAAGTTTTAAAATTTCATTAGCTCATTTTTATTATAAATATTCCAATTATAAAATTTTTAATGATTTTAATATTTTAATTTGGTATAAAAACATTTTTATACTTAAAAAGATATTTTTCCAAAAAAAACTTTTCATCATGCTTTGCGGGTTTAATTTTAAATTAAATTATACGAATTATATAGATTGAATATTGAAAAATGGATTATATATTTTGAATCATGTGATAAAAATATTTTAAATATGTTCCTTTTATTTTTTGTCATTGGGAATAGTAACTATATTAAATAGTTTTCATCACGGTAAGGGTAAATTCAATAATTAAGGTAAAAAATAATGTGATAAGGAATAAAAAATGACCCTAACAATTTCATTTATCATATTGGAAGAGTTTATTTTGTCTATTTCAATAAATATTTCTAAAATATGGAAACTTGGTACCATATTTCTTTGATTTTTTCATTTATAGTATTTAAGTAAATGATAAAGTCAAATTTTTATTTTCTTGCTTTTAATATCTATAATATTTTGTGGTAGGGATAAAAAATCATATGTTAAATTATAAATGTTTATATGAAATATAATTTTTTTATTTTGGTAATTTATTTCTAATTTTTAGAGATGAAATAATTACCTTAATGCTTATGTAATGCAGTCATAGTATTTATTCAATTAAAAGAAAATTACAATAAATGATTCTAAAAATATTAAAATAAATATAATTTGAATGAATTATTATGTTACATGAATTTTTTATATAAATATAAAATTTTAGTTATTTCTTAAATGATTATATATGAATTCAATTTTTATCATGTTTTTTTCAAAGTCAAATTAAATGAATAGTGTCCAAAATGACATTAATGAAATTTTGTGTTAAATAATTTTAAAGTCATAAAAATTGTAAAATATTACAATTATAATTATACATGGTTTAAAATTTTATACCTTGATATTTTATGATCTAATTTTCATCTCAAAATTAAAATTATTACCCCATAGTATTGAAAAATCATCACCATGGTTAAAGTAAAAATTAGTTAACCAATAGGGTTAAACCAAAAGGATAAGGTTTAAATTGATTTCACACCCTATAAAATTTTTAATAGATAATTTTAGTAATATAATATCCTCCTTATGTTATAATTAAATTCTTTTTGAAACATTTTACACGAGTTGTACACATAATATATTATAATATTTCATGTATTTCTAAAAATGACATTGATGATATTTAATAATAAACATTATTTTATTAAATGATTTTGTTTCTGATGCTTTTTTCGGGCACGCGCATCCATCTCTTTGGGGGGACGGCGACGCTTTCTGTTGCCCCGCATTCCCGCCTTCCAAAGGCAGATGCCATCTTTTCCTTATTCAGGGACGTCTGCTCCTTGATTGAAATGGGATAATGGGATGTCAGTTATTTCTTTCGTGTATTCCTCCTCGGAACTTTTTACCTAGTCCAGGTCTCCCTTATAGATTTAATAGGTTTTTCGTGAAACTCTTCGTAGCGTTATATCTTCATGGCCACCAGTTAATTAAACTGCTTCTGTCGGGACATTCCAAGGGGTCTGGTCAAGGTAGCAACCTTTGGTTAGGGGAGTAGTCACGTTGGACATCACTGGCGTGTCTGGGCGCTGGGATACTGGCATGTCTGTATTATGTCTCTTATTATAGGGCTTCTAGAGGGCACGGAAGCCAAAGGCATCCCACATCGAACGCGAGGAATCATATGCCATGGGCATGTTTGTGAGGTTTTCCAAAGCTTTTAATGTTTAACACAGGGTATTCCGCAAGTTTAACGTTCAGCGGAGAGGGATCGGACTAATCAAAACACTTATTAGAGTGGATCAAATGAGCGTGAACCCCAGAAGGAACACTGATGTTGGGGCCAACACGTGGTTGACCTCCCGGTTAAAGTCGAGGGGAATGGGGTATGAGGCGGCATGATCCCACCGAGATGTGGCGGCCCGGGTAAGAATCAGGATAGATGATGGAGCGGTTGAATGAAGTGGATGGTGAATGGGATGTAACCGCCATGAGGATGATATTAGTTTTGGGCTTGAGCCTCGAATAGGATTCCTATGTATCCTCGTGGTAGGGAATCAAAGTCCATGTAGTTCATATGATGACGACTTACCACTGATTGGGGTTCCAACAGCTTACCACTGAATGGAGTGACAACGGATTACCGTTGAAATGGGAAAAACGTGGAATACAGTTTAACGTCATCCAAGATGGGGGTGGACCGACATGAATTGGTCGAGACCATTGGTTGTTTGGCTTGAACCTTAGGGAGGCTTCCTACATATCCTGTCTTGGCAAGGATCAAAGTCCACGTAGTTCGAGTATGGGGTAGGAATCGGTGAACCAATGTGAGTGAGGACCTATGGTCCAGGTGGATGGGGGGCTTGGACCCCATGGAGGCTTCCTATGTACCTTTCCTTGGCAAAGATCAAAGACCACATAGTTCAGGGGGGCATTTGGTGCACCGACGTAAAGATGTTCGGGACCAATGGATGGTGGTGGGATTGAACCTTAGGGAGGCTTCCTATATACCCTACCTTGTAAAGGATCAAAGACCACGTAGTTCAGGTTGGGTTTGGTGAACCGACGTGAAGGAGTTCGAAATGACCGGGGTGGTGGGATTGAACCTCGTGGAGGTTTCCTATGTACCCTACCTTGGCAAGGATCAAAGTCCTCGTAGTTCAGGTTGGGTTTGTTGAAACGAGGTGAAGAAGGTCGGATTGACTGGGGTGGTGGGATTGAACCTCGTTAAGGTTTCATACGTACCCTGCCTTGGCAAGGATCAAAGTCCTCGTAGTTCAGGTTGGGTTTGTTGAACCGACGTGAAGGAGGTCAGAACGACTGGGGTGGTGGGATTGAACCTCATGGAGGTTTCCTATCTACCCTACCTTGGAAAGGGTCAAAGTCACTGTAGTTCAGGTTGGGTTTGGGGCTTGGACTCTAGGCTGCCAGGAGAGGATGTCATAGTTGATGCTTTCTCTAAGCCCACGTGAGTCATGATCGGTGTGAGAAACAAGAAACAACAAAGATCAGATGATCACGTCGTGAAAGGTGTGTCCATGGGAAGTGAAGTGGGGCTCACACATAGTTAGGTGCCTAGAGAGGAAATAGGGGCTTATACATAGTTTGTAGCCCAGAGAGGAAACATGGGCTTATACATGGTTAGCAGCCCAAGGAGATGGAGATTGGGGCTTACTCTAGGATGGAGGGCTGATGGCGACAAAGCCCAATGGGAGAGGTTTTTGGCACCGAATAAATGAGGGTTCTGGTGTCCATCCCCCCCCCCCCAGTCCTTGGGACTGAAGAAGAAAGGAGGAGTAGGGATGCTTCCTCCTACAAGAAATCTAGGGTCTTACACCAGGGTGGTTTCCCTTTCCCCACGGACAGACGTCACTCCGATAAAGAGGATCTCATTCCATGTGAGGAATGATCTCACTCCCATGGATACCAGTGGGCGTGCAGAATTTCTAAGGCGGGGGAACCCCACGTGCAAGGTGCGGGGTGAGTCCACAGTTTAACGTCATGTTCTGAGGACTATGGTGCTTGGCATTTTAACTTCCTACAGCTCGAACGAGGTGGGTTTCCTCTGCACCCCTAGGACTTACATAACCGGTACCCTCTGCTCCTTAGTGAAGAGAAGGGATAGGCAACGTCGTGGCTAGGGGGTGTCATGAAGAAAACCATTGGGGGGACCACATTATCATGTCTATGTGAAGAAGCAATAGTCGTTAGCATGCCTATGCGAAGAAGCATGAGGTAATGCAGCACTACGGGCAGTATCGTCCAGGGGATTTGAAGTTACTTTGTGTGAACCAAGGAGGTTTCACGGGAAATGAGTATATGGCAAAGGTGCTTTGGGTGTGGGAGGCGCCAGAAAATGATGCCTAGAAGAGGTACATCATGGGTGCACAAGGCGGTAGGCTTGCGCGCAAAAAAGATTGTTGCATGAAAAATGGTCAGGTCGGCTCGCAATGGAGTGGCGTGCCTGAAAAAGGGTATGGCCAGCGTGCAATTGATGTGTGTGCGGGAAAAAGGCTGGGGTGGCGCGAAAAATTAATTTCACGTGTGAAATGGAAGGGGTGGCGCGCAAAAATAATTTTGCGCCGAAACGTCTAGGGCGGCACGCAAAAGGAATTACACGCCAAAACGGTCGGGGGGTGCAAAAGAAATTACCCGCTGAAACGGCCGAGGGGGGGGGGGTTCAAAAGGAATTACGTGCCGAATTCCTGATCGTGTGAAATTGGAAAGAATTGCACACGGGGGAAGGAGCTCAATGGGATTTGGACAAGGATCAAGCCTGAGTGGTCACGCACAAAGGCGGACCCCCTGAGTGACCTGGTGCAAAAAATTCAGTACCTGAGAGCCATCCTTTTGTGCACATAGGGGGAGGAATTTCTCATAGGGGAGACGGTTCAGATTCTTCGACTCGGAAGTCGAAGGGGTGGCCTTCTATTTATAGGCGCTCCAAATCGTAGTTCCATGCAAAAAATGAGCCGGTGTGAAATATTTGTGTGCCCAGGGTCGGCAGCGCGTAAATCTACCGTGTAGGGCGGTGGCACGAAAAGTTCCAGGCCCGCGTGGAAAACTCTCATGAATCCTGGAGTTTTTCACGCGGGATATATTTTTTTCACGCAACTGAGAATTTTTTTCACGCCGCCCCTCCAGGACCCCCGGAATGGATCGCTGGTTCTAAATATGGCTTCGCTTTGTCATGCCCAAACCTTCCTCAGCCCTTGAGCATTTTTTTTCCATCTACAAATCCCCCCCCCCCTCAGAATCATACCGGCGAGGGGCCGCAAAAGTCAGAGTCTGAGGGAAACGCCGAAATGAGACTCCCCAGGGCCCACACGCACTTAAAACCAGAGCGGCATGAAAAAACCAATACGGAGCATGTAATCCGCTATTTTTTGCATGCACGGAAACTTCTGACCGCGCCTATAAAATACCCCGTGGGTCCCCCATTCCATACGGATTTTCTCGCGTGATAAGCCAAAAGCTCTCACGTGCGAAACAATTTTCTTCACCTATGCAAAAAATGCTTCAGTTTCATGTAATTCACCGAGGTCAGTCATCGTTTTACGCGCCAACACAAGATTTTCCATGCCAACTTCCTATTTTTCGCACTAGTCGCTGATTTTCTGCACCAGCCACTACTTTTCCATGTGAGTCGCTAATTTTTCACGCCAGCATCTGTTTTTTTTCACACCAGCTTCTCAAAACCTTGCTAGTAGGAGATGGCCGCCAATCTGGTTGATGTTGAGAGGGAAGCCACATCCGCTACTCGAATGGCTAATATGGTCGCCAACCCTGAGGTTTATAGCACCCGAAGGATCATATCCAACAACCATAATCTTTTCAACATGTTGACCCTAGTGCAGAAGGAGTATGCACTGTCTTCCAACTTGCCAATATGGGACTTCGAATTCTTAGAGGAGGTACTCGTGCCAAGATTTGAGGTCGACACACCGTGATTATGGTTGACCTGTGAGGATGACCTACCCCTTTATAACATCACCTACAATGGCCATTATGCTAGAGAAACCAGACACATGGATATTTACGTCCTGAATCCCAGAATCAAGACCATCTCGGGGAGTAACCCTGTCGTAGAGAATTCTTCATCCCTTTACGTAAGCACCTTATTTCAGAGTGTTACTAAAGAGACTAAAGGATGGATACAGGATTGGGATCTGTGGTCTGGAGTAAATTTCACCAGTGAATGTGCCTGGGCATATTGGGTTCGCCAGACATGCGACCAGTTTTGGGCCGAACTGCGGCACATTGGTTTGTTTGAGGCGGTGTGGGCGTTGCAGTTTCACTTCTATCACCTGCCTAAACTCAGGCCAGATCTATTTAATCGATGGTCCCCCAATACCAATACCTTTCATCTTCATCATTGGGAAGTTGGCATTAGCCTTTGGTACATTCATTGCATCAGGGGTATCCCTTTGGATGGCCATTAATACGATGAATTCCTCTCGCCAAAGAAAATCTGGGGAGACATATCACAAACCCCTATGCTGACATGGCACCTGCTGAAGCTAGCTAAGGAGTGGCTAGGGGTCAAGGATTTTTTTTAAGGACATCGCTTACAAGAAATGTTTTAGCTTATTCCTGCAAAAAGATCCAGAATTCAAGATGTCAGGGCGAGGAAGATGGTGTCCGACCGCAGCACAAAAGAGAAAAAGCATATCGTACTGGAGGATCCTGGAAGCAAGGGATTATCAGTCATGGGGTTTCAGCCTAAATGAGAGTCAGGACCCAAACATGTAGTACATCAGGTTTCTTGCCGCATTCCTGAGTGGGTGGCTCTTACCGGTGAGGGATGCAAGGATGGGAGTTCATCCAGCGACCATAGTGATGGATGACATCATGGCCTCCAATCAAATATTCAATCTGGGATTCCCGTGTTGGCTCATCTATATGCCATTTGGGGATGAATTTTGAGAGGAGGGTCACCAAGGAGGATATGTGGCCCCTTCCAGATATTTTATGGCTGGGTCGCGGCCCATTGTAGCGGGTATAACATCCCGAATGCCATTCATCCTCCAGGTAATGTCCTACGACCTTCCTTGCCAAACATCACTGGGGTCATGCTATTGACGCTCAATGAGGAGGGAGTAAGGATCAGAACTGGAAATCATGCCAACTTCACTTTCATCCCATTCCCCACCCCAACAAGCCAGATGATAGATAACAGGCAAGGCTCACTAGAGCAAAGGGAATATGTCCAGAGCATCAGAGGTGGGGTGCTCATGGCCCGAATTGATGGGAAGATCTTTTGCGAGCCCTACGTGTCGTCCAGGTTTTCCAGGAAGTTCAGATGCCATAAGCAGATGCTGAAGAAGGTGCACACAGATGTTCAGGAGGAAAGGCGCCCCTACATTCTTCACCAAATGTGTCTGAGGTTCACATCCCAAGGTTCTGGTGACGTGATCACTTTTCCTCCCACCGGAGTTGATGTTGGCCTCTCAACCAAATATTCCGAGCATTGGTCCATAGCATACCCTAAGAGTCTTTTGCGGAAACGAGTTCAAAACTCAAAGTAGCCAACGTAGAACCTAGGAAGTGAGAGATAAGATAGGGTGTTGTTGGGGGGGAGGTCAGAAGCATGTTCGGAAATTGGGCCCGTACAGGTCGGGGCTTCAGTAGTGGGGATGTCGCGTGGCACGGCCAGGCCCTCGTCGCCTAGGGGTAGAGGGGCTCATGTAGCGGCCAAGGAACTCCTAGGTAAGCAAATAATGTATCTGCTTCAACCTTCCAATGACGAAGTCTTCCCGGCTCTATGGTCAGCCTGGACGACCCTGCAATAATCGATGGGTAATGAAGCTATTTGAAAAAAGATAGTACGAGATGTAATCCAATTGTCGGAGGTTGGACTCATTTGGGTTGTCGACAGGGTGAAATTTCATTTTCGGCATGCATATTTGACGACCATGGACGTGTATGCACGCCAACGAGGTCAGTGTGAGGATACATCTTTCTTGGTAAAAGTAATGCTCGGCTAGGAGCATGATCCAGAAAAGATGCTGTCAGAGGATGACGATAGTGATGATGAGCCGGAGGGCACTGAGATGAAAGGGGAGGAAGAAGGAGAAGGTGAATAAGGGGGTGAAGAAGAAGAGGATCCCAAAGGTGGGGGTCTTAGGGGGAGTCCCAGCAAGGGAGTATCCAAGAGAGTGGTGAGATCATCAGCTCTGATGTGGATATAACTGAGCTGCTTGAGGTACGTCTCAGCCCTTATCTATCCTTTCCCCTAATCATATTTTGTAGCCCTCAATTAGATATCCTTATCCTGTTCAAGATCATATGGGTGCCGACCAAGGGTCTCTATTTGAAGGGAAGGAGGTGATGGTAGAACTAGGTGGAGATCTGATGACCATTATTGAGATAAAGAGCGCTGAGGGATCCCCCATAATGGAAGCTCCTGTAGCGGCTAGAACACCGGAGGGTGATGCTTTGGGCTATTATAAGTTCATTACTTCAATGCCGTTATTCACCGTCAGAGAGATCAGTTGATCAGGGTGTTCATTGTTTGTGTTGTAATCACAGCCTTGGAAGCTTGTCGGGCTACCGAACTTGGGTCATCTACAATTGATTCAACTACAAATGTGTCATCCCACACTTCTCAAAACAAGATGGCCCTGACGCTCGATGAGCAAAGGGCTGTGGATATAAGTTGTACCAACGTCGGGGCGGGGCCAGAAGTTGTCGAAGAAACTACCGGGACTGAAGCAAGATAGGAAGATCGCCCAGGCGTTGAAGAGCCTAACCCCTTGGGAAGAACACTCAAGGAGGACCCTGCTACAAGCCTGTTGGCTACTTCCCCCGACTATCGCCCCACAAAACCCAAGGAGATTGATGATTCAAACTCAGAGGCGGCCGAGGAGAGCCAGATTATGCGACGCAAAGGGTGGATGTGCATCAAGCGCTTTCTTAGTCAGCCTCAGACGGAATGGCTAAATCAGATAGGGTTACTCCACACCAGGTTGCGCTTTCTCTATGTTGGAGGGGTGGATGCTCAATGCCTTCATTCGACGGTCCATGACTACATGGCTGAGAAGCTGTGTGAGGGCAGCTGACGCTCTGATGTTGCCCAGTGTCGAGAGGGGTCAGGGAGTACCCAAGCGTTCATAAAGGCAGAACAAGAGGCCCGACACCTTGAAGAACAGGTGAAGAAAAAGGATATATTCATTGAAAACTGTTCTAAAATTGTGGATCAGTTGAGGGCCCAGCTGGTAGAATCCCAATAGAAACTAGTGGAATCGGGTCACCAAATATCCAGACTTCAAACTGAACAGGCGCAAGCATGGGATAGGGTCAGTGGACTACGCTCTGTGGCCACTGATGAAGAAAGAGTCCTCAGGGGGGGGAAGCAATCCTGGAGGCCACCAGCCGAAAGGTAGCATCACTGGAATGATCCATCTAAGAATTTGACCCTTAAGGGCGCTGTTTTGGCTGAACTCATAAACTCATTTCTCCTTACTGCTTCTTATTCTGAAATGCATGTATGGATAAATTTATTTACTTGTTCGTTTGTTTTAACGCATTCAACCACAATCTTGGAATAAATATTAATCTATTCCTAAGATCACATGAGTCGCACCCAATGTCAGAAACAAGGGATGTTCGTACTTTTACTTCGTTTGATCGTGGGAGAATCAACCAAGCTCCGGGATTTCGAGATTCGAACAGCCAATCCGGATTCCCGAGAAGAGAAGAGGGAGGTCCGAATAAGGAATAGGGCCTCAAAAAATCGACATATCATCTTCCCAGTGTTTTCTAGTGCATGGGCGGGGTAACTTTAGGGTAATTAGAATCAATTCGAACATAGTGGAATGGAAAATTTAAATCATGATACCCTAGATTCGGAACACTACAGGGGTGGTGTGACAGTAAAAGATAACTAATGACCATATTTGAAACACAGTATCCATATTGTATTAGCCTAAAATGGGGATGACAAACGAGGTCTGACCGCTGACCGTGTTCGAAACACGGGGCCTGACTCAGAATGTCATCCATTAGTCTTCCAGAACATTTTTCCAGGATAGTAGGCAAGGCATGGGCTGAGTATCCACAGTTTTAGGGGGTTTCTTTAGACGTGAAATAGGACGGGGTCCGAATAATGGGAAAGAAAAGCGTGGAATGTGGAGTGATGGTTTGTTCAAACAGAATCCAACACTCCTGAAATTACGCCACTGTGGTGGAAGCACATTAGATGGGGGCATCAGTGTGATCATGGATCATTCCTTATTTTAGACAGCACCTCTATAGTGAGGGAGTTGTTTCTTCCCAATGACATTGTGGGGCTGTTTCGCACGGAATCCGGGGATGACCTCCTGGACGGGAGATTCAAACGTTCCGATCAGTTTCTAACAGGTTTGTTCGTAGAACTGGAAACATCCAATGATTCCACATCTGTTTGGACCTACTTTCCAAAGGCAAGCGCTCATTAGCTTGTGGGATAATGAGGCTTAGGAATTTTCATTGGTCGAGAGGATGGGAGGTCGGACTCATCACACCTTTTTTGAGGGGAATTATTGTCTACTCCGGGACTCTATTTATAGATTTAATTTATGTTCGTGAATCCTTATTACATTACCAAGTATAAAATGAGCTTTCCTTTAATTTTAACAATCAATGATTAAATATGCAAGAAATTTAGAGAATCTTTTATATGTATTCGAGGTTCTTCATCAATAGAGAATCATCTATATCTTTTTAGAGATTCTTGGTCAATGGCATCCTTCAAAACATTTATATAAAAGTCTCTTTGGTCATTATGATGACCAGGCTGGTTTTAAAGCCACTCAGTGGGGCACTTGAAGTTTATCGTCATTCAGAAGGACAGAGATTATTTCAAAGTTGGGATCGAACCCATAAATGGGCTACCTACGTATCCTTTGTTTTGGAAAAGGAATCAGAACTCATGTAGTTCGAGTAATGGAGTATGATGTTTATGATTGATGGCTCAAAGAAGAATGTCATAATTACTTTTACACTCTAAGCTCACGTGAGTCATGCTCGGTGTGAGAAACAAGAGGTATTGGTAAAAATTAGACAATTGTGCCATGAAAGATGCAATCATAATAAATTGTTTGGGGCTTATGTATGTATGACTGCCCAAAATAGATGAAGGTTTTGGATTTACTTTTAGGGAGAAAATCCAGGAACAGGGTCCATAAAGGTATATGTGCTTTATAGAGATTTGAATACTCTAATCTTGGGGCTTACTCCTAAGGAGGATGCCCAAGTTAGGAGGGGACTTATGATTGGGTTTTACTCCTGAAAAGGAAACCCAAATCAAAGGTAAATTATGACTGGTTAAGAGAATTTTAAGGGGGCTTGAGGTTTACTCCTAAAAAGGAAAACCCAAGATTATGACTGGGTCTTGCTCCTAAAAAAGGAGGCCCAGGTTATGACTGAGTCTTATTCCTGAAAAGGAGACCCAGGTTAGGGGACTTGGGGCTTACTCCTGAAAAGGAAGCCCAAGATTATGGCTGAGTCTTATTCCTGAAAAGGAGACCCAGGTTAGGGATTAAGGTTTGGGGCTTACTCCTGAAAAGGAAGCCCAAAATTAGAGGACTTGATTGGGGCTTACTCCGGAGGAGGATGCCCAAGTTAAGGAATTAAGGTTTGGGGCTTACTCCTGAGGAGGATGCCCAAAATAAGAGGATTTATAACTGGGGATTATTCCTGAAAAGGAGACCCAGGTTAGGATTCTCTCATCTTAAAGGATTAGGTTGAATGAATGAACTCTCCATATTTAATGACATAAGGATATTTAAATCACTAGACTTTGAGAGATATTCCACAGAATTCCTTTTAGATAAGGAAGTCAAATCAAAAAATCATGCCATAAATGGCTTTGAAGAGTGTCTTGAAGACTGAATCTTGAAAAGGAAAGGTGTGATGGCTTAAGAGGGGTAAAAAATGGGCAAGATGGGCACCCAAAAAGATAGGGGCGCGCAAGTCTTGCAGGGCGCACAAGTATTCCGTGGGCGCGCAAGTATGGTCGCGCAGGTATACCTGCGCGGCACATGGTGTACTTGCGCGATTTTCAACCAGCATTGAAATACTTGAGAGACTCTTTTTTAAACCCTTTATAATTTTCTTGAGGTTCTTCCAGAAAAGGGACGCGCAAGTTATATTGAAGGAAATAAGTCGGCGCGCAAGTGTTTGATAAGTTTCAACACTTAGGCCTTCCTTCTTCTCTTTAGATCTTCCGTTCTAGGTAAGAAATTACCTTAGAAGTGTTCCGGAATCTTTGAGAAGATACTTGGGCGTCGGGAGCTTCAATCCGAGTTTCTGGAAAAAAATCCTCTCGAATGGGGGGGCCACAGGGTCTATTTATAGGCAAAAGAAGACCCCGGGCGGTTACCGGACGGTTACCACTTAGGTCGCGCAAGTCACTTGCGCGACCAAGAGCGTCGCGCAAGTGTACTTGTGCGGCAGTGGTATAACTTCCGCGGTGGATTTGCTGTTGATCCTTTGTTCATGCCTTTGTCGATTTTTGATGTTTTCTTCAAAGGATGAATCACTTTCAGCTTAGATATTCCCTTTTCCAATATTTAGATTCTGTGACGAAGGGAGCATCAACAAAAGTCCCCCCTCAGAGTTGGATCTGGAGAGAAATGAGGATTTGACTCTGAGGAAATTGAATCCCTCCAAAGGAAAAGGGAGGTGCACAAGTCTTCTGTGCACAGAGGGCTGCGTGCAAGTTTGCGTCGCGCAGGACTAAGCGCTCTGGGTGCGGCGCGCAGATAGGCTTCCTGGCCTATAAATACACAGCCTCACCTCCGTACAAGTATCCGGATTTCCGGACTTCATACCTTCTCAAGATCTCGCCGCGCATGTCATTTAAGCCGCGCAAGTTGCTCTGTTTTCTAGTGTTTTCCTTGATGTCGCGCTACTGTAAAGGTATTTGTACTTGCGCGGTTTATGCTTGCGCGTCAAAAACTAGCGCGGCACACGGATACTTGCGTGCCATGTTTTAGACTTGCGCGTTTTAATGCCTTTGCCATTTTTTTTTCAAAATTTCTTCACAAATTTTATGAAAAAATAAACCCATTTAAGAGTTAGTTTATTCATCTTTTGTGCAGATTCAGTGGTTCTCAAGGGAATTGGAACGGCTGATGAACTGGCTAGCAAGCGGATTGATGACATGATGAACATTATTGGCCATGATTACTATGATATCTGTGACATCACTTTCCCATATTTGGATAAGTATTTGAAGAAATATCATCTTAATTTCCCACAGAGCATCTACCTGTCTTTGTGTGGTCATGGTCATCTGCAAGTAGTCAATGTTCCAAATTCAAACAATTATACACCTGAGATGCAGCTGCACTGCTACTTCTCTATTTTGGTTATGCTGTGCATTAAGAGTAACAACAATGGTGTGAACTTTCAAATTCTTCCTCCATGTCATTCCCTTGCAGATATGAAAATGGCAAACCCATGGGCTGAAATGTTTTCCACTAATGGTTGGTGGAGAGAAGACAAACATGATATTAGAGCAATATCTGAAAAGAGTACTCTTTCCAAATGGCTCTTTACTTCCAATGCTCCATTCTCAAATCCATGTATCCATCTTCCAAGTCTCTTGGACAGAAACAGAGTCACTGTTTGATCAGCAGAAAATTTTCTCAAACCGCACTCAAGAACATCCTTTTACAATTGTTCCAAGAAGAGCTGGTATCACTGCATCTCTTATTGTATCCAATTGAATGAATGAATTCCAGGTGGTTGCTGATGAAGCTCAAGATGCCGTAAATCAAATGAAGTGTTATGTTGAAAGCCTCTTGTAATTCTCGAAAAAGAGAAGAGACTCCAGTCTGTGGATGTCCTTCTAACTCTTGTGTATCAATGAAAAACACTTTTGTCTTCAATCATTTGTACTTGCATTCTTTTCACTACCTGCTTCAAATTTACTTAAGCCAATGGGCCTAGTAAGCATAGTTTGATTTTTACTAGGATTATTACAAATAATCCTACAAACTTTGAATCTCTTAATTGCTCAATATTACCTAAATCATACAAAAATGTATATTTAGTGAGCTGGAACTTGACTTTTATTCAGAGTTCCTTTTTCTTTTGTGGGCAGTTTAAAGTCATGCATGCCGGACATAAAGGGGATAATGTTTAAGGTCGAAATAGCTTTGACCAAAATGGATTAAAATTGATTCAATTCCTTGACAATTTATCTGAAAACAAATTACCATACTCAAGTATGAGAGAAAACATGTAAACAATGGCTTAAGAATATTTGAATCTGAGGAATGATATGAAAAAGAGCTAAAAGGCATTAGAAGAAGTAGTTTCCAAGAATAAAGTTACTATTATTTAACAAAACCCGTTAGGGGGTTGAAATATGCAGGGCCACCTATGGGCATTGGCTGCATGGTTAAATAAATAGTATCTTTTGGCTGACAAGTCTGTTATGTGGACTGTTTATGCAAGGCCACCTATGGGCACGTGCTGCATAGTCAGGCGAAAGAACTCTTAGAAATTTACTTTCCTAGTGCTAAAATCCAATGAAAGTTTATGGAGATTCAAATTTTCTAAAGTATAGAGTTTGTTGTATGGAAATAGGTACTTGAATATGGAGAAGATATTTCTGAACAAGAATATCGAAGAACTGGATGAATATCACTCCTACGAAGGTCTGACCCAAACATAGGGAAGAAGAATAAACCATAGACTTGAATACTTTCAGATCATGAAAAAGGATATGGGACAAATATGTTAAGGATGGCTATTTTTTGCGGATCCCTACATACTGTCGTTTAAGACAAATAAGGACAAAAGAGGCATTCTTCCCAAGAATGAAGTTACCATTATTTAACAAACCCGTTAGGGGGTTGAAATATGCAGGGCCACCTAAGGGCATTGGCTACATGGTCAAATAAATAGTATCTTTTGGCTAACAAGTCTGTTATGTGGACTGTTTATGCAAGGCCACCTATGGGCACATGCTGCATAGTCAGGCAAAAGAATTCTCAGAAGTTTGACATTTTTGTGATTAGAAGTCATGAAAAGGGTTATGAAGATATGAAAATATTTAAGGTTAGGATTATAACACATAAATATGGGTATTGTCAAATGTATATAGAGATACATAGGTCAATAATAACCATAATCATGTTGTGGCTGGGTCCTGAATTGAAATTTTGGACTTCACTACGTATCTCATAAGAATGAGAATCAAGCCATACGTAGTTCTTGAAATTCATTTTAACGTCGTGCAGGACGAAAGTATGAGTGATCTTAGTTTAGGGTCATAGAATTCGGACCATAATAATGAATACACAGTGTGTGTTTTCATGAGGACTTTTCAGCCAAGGGACTGAAAGTGAAATTTGGGGTTAGGCCCAAAAGACTTGGGACTGGATTCGAGGGACACTCGAATGTTCCTACGTATCCCATAAGGATGGGAATCAAGTCCACGTAGTTCTAGAACTACCCTTTGTACAAATTTGGTTCGTACATGTGAAGGGTGAAAGGGGACTTTAGTGCAATGATGGTTTAACCTAAAAAAGTTTAGGCATTACCATGTATGCATGTAGTCTTTTAAAAATGAAAACCATGATTGAAAAATCAATGTCAATAATAGTTCTCTCTCAAATGAGGAAATCAAAGAATATTGTAGTTTATTGTCGTACCGGACAAAAGTGTTGTATATTTTAATGTCATATAACAAGGACGAAAGTGAATCAATGTAAAGATATTGATTCCAGGGGTGGTTTCACAAATCAACATCATATGAGATGGTGGTGAACCGATGTGAAGAGATTGTTTTTGGGCTTGAACCCTGGGAGGTTGCCTACATACCCAGCCTGGAGGGCAAGGATCAAAGTCTGTGTAGTTCAATTAAAGAATGAATTAATGATCAAGTTGTTCTTGGGGACAATGATCTAATAAAAAATGTTGTTGGGACTTACACATGGTTAGTGGCCCAAAGGGAGTGTTATGGTTGATATTTGCTCTAAGCTCACGTGAGACATACTCGGTGTGAGAAACAAGAGGTAATAACAACCTTAACGATGCACAGTTTAATGTCATGTAGGACATAAAAAAAAGGGACTATGTAGTTTAAAGTCTTGCAGTTAGGACTATTGGTGCTGCACAGTTTAGTGTCATGTAGCAGGGACAAAATAATAGTTTAATGTCATGTAGGACCTATCAAGGATTTTCTGTACAGTTTAGCGTCATGTAGTTAGGACGATGGGGATAATACAGTTTAACGTCATATTGGACGAAAGTGCGAATAGTTTAAGGTCATATGCATGGACCGTGGATAGTGCAGTTTAATGTCATGCTGGACCTTTGATGATTATATAGTTTAACGTCTTTCCAGACGTGAGGGACTTTTATACAGTTTAGCGTCATGTAGTTAGGACGTCACAGTTTAACATCTTGCTGGACATAAGGGATTTGCAAATAGTTTATGGTCATATACATGGACCAGGGATGATGCAGTTTAAGGTCATGTTGGACGGTTCATGGAACTTTTTCACAGTTTAATGTCATGTGGGACGAAGTTTCAGTTTAAAGTCATACTGGACCATTGCTGTATAGTTTTAATGTCATATAGCAAGGACGAACTGGTGTTGTACAGTTTAAAGTCATGTAGCTAGGACTAAGGTGAACCAATACGAGGATATCAGTTCTGGGGACTTTTTACATTTTATCGTCATGCTGGACGTTGGAAGTGCCACACAGTTTACTGTCATGTTGCTAGGACACAATATAGTTTAATGTCATTTCGGACAAAATATAGTTTAATTTCATCTCGGACAAAATATGGAACTTCTGTACAGTTTAATGTCATGTAGATAGGACATAATACAGTTTAGTGTCATGTAGGACAAAATCATGAACCAATGTGATTGTTTTGGATCTGGGAACAATATTTTTTGTTTATACAAAATACTTCTTCAGAAATCTAGCATTAGTTGGAGTCGTGATGTGTTCTCCATCCATTGAGATTAGAGAATATGCTCCATTGGAGTAGACCTTATGTATTGAATAAGGTCCTTCCCATTTTGGTTCAAGCTTGGGAGGCTTCTTTCCTGGTATCATTGGTGCTCTGAGAACCAATACCAATTCTCCCTGAATGAATGAACGAAGACGAACTTTTTTGTTAAAATCTCGTGCTATTCGATTCTGATAGATTTCCAAGTGGTGCAAAGTGCACAATCTTTTCTCATCTAACTGTTCCAATTCATTCAACCGCTTTTGGGATTGCTCATCTGTAGATAACTGATCACAAATGGCTATTCTGAGTGAGGGAAATTGAACTTCAATTGGCAAGACTACTTCTGTTCCATATACTAATGAATATGGAGTTGACCGCGTTGCATTGCGAGTGGTAGTCCGATAAGCCCATAAAGCATGAAAGAGTTTATCAGGCCATGACCTCTTATCTTTATCCACCATCTTTTGCAGTATATTTGAAAGAGTCTTGTTGAAGGCCTCTATCTGGCCATTAGCCGCTGCATGATATCGAGATGAATGGTTTGACTTAATGTTGTATTCTTGATACAATTTCTTTACCTCAGAAGAACAGAAGTTGGTGCCGTTGTCCGTCAATATGGTATGAGGGACACCAAATCTAGTAATGATGTTAGACTTGATGAATCTAACAATGCATTTAGAACTGACTTCTTTGAGAGGTACTGCCTCTTCCCATTTGGAAAAGAAATCAGTAGCAGTAAGAATGTACTTAAACTGCTTGGCCGTAGCCGAAGGGTAAGGTCCCACCACATCCATTCCCCATGTGGAAAATGGCCATGAGTATTTAGCTGTATGAAGCAACTCTGGAGGTTTATGATTGAAGTTGGAATATACTTGGCATGAATGACACTTCTTTGTGAAATTAACACAATCTTGTATCATTGAAGGCCAAAAGTATCCAAGCCTTCGAATTTGATCAGACAGTCTATGTCCAGACTGGTGGGCACCACAAACTCCTGCATGCACTTCTTTTATGACATCCATTGTCTCTTCACCATCAATACATCTGAAGAGAACTCCATAAAAACCACGTTTGTAGAGAATTTTCTCGAGGTGGTTTGGGCCACCATAAAGAGTAAAATTGACCACACGTCGCCGGATTTGTTCTTTCTCGGCTCTATCAGGTGGAAGTGTTCCATTTTGAAGGTATTCCCTGATAGGTGACATCCATCCTGTAGTATGACCATACGTTTCAGGAATGGGACTAATTTCATTAATTTCCTCTGTTCTGACTTGAACATAAGGTGAAATTGCATGACGGTGGGCAATACAGATGGTTGTCTCGTCCCGATTTGGATCTGCTAAAGCTGTGGCTATATTAGCCAGTGCATCAGCTTGAGAATTTTGTGATCTTGGGACATAAGAAAATGTTGGTTCTGAAGGGAATTCCGACATTAACTCTCTGACGTAATCATACAAAGGGATTAATTCTTCTTTTCTGATGGCATAATCCCCATTGACTTGTTTGATTACCAGTTCTAAATCACCTTTCACCTTTAAGTGATTCACTTGTGCTTGAAGCGCTAATTCCAAGCCTGTAATGAGAGATTGGTATTCATCTTCATTATTGGTACCACCTTCCCACAACAAAAAGGAATAAGGTAACACTGCCTTATCTGGAGAAATGAGCACAATTCCTAAACCAACTTTTTTGAATTTAGTATTTTCCATTTTCTTCCCTGTTGGACTTCTAGAAGCACCATCAAAATACATTTCCCATGTTTGAGGACTCTCTTGAATAGAGAAAACTTCCTCATCAGGGAGTTCGATATCTGAATACGTGTCTTCCACTGAAGGATGTTCAGCCAGGAAATCAGCCAGAGCTTGGCCCTTAATTGCCTTTTGAGACACATACTGAATGTCGAACTGCTGTAGAATAACCGCCCACCTTGCCAGACGTCCTGTAAGCATTGGACGACTAAGGATGAATTTGAGCGGATTATTACGAGATACCAATTGGACCTCATGATGTTGCAGGTAGTGTCTCAGTTTCTGAACTGCAAAGATTAATGCTAGGAAGCACTTTTCAATACTTGAATACTGGGTTTCTGCTTCAAGCATAGTTCTACTGAGATAGTAGAGACTATTTTCATTCCCAGCATCATTCTTTTGAGCGAGAAAGGCACCCAATGATCGCTCTAAAGCTGTCACATAGAGGATAAGAGGTCTACCCTCAACAGGTGGCATGAGTACTGGTGGATTTAAGAAGTATTTCTTGAGAACATCAAATGCTTCTTGAAATTCTTCAGTCCATTGGTAAGTGACTCCTTTCTTCAATAATTTGGTAAAGGGTAAACTTTTGCCTGCCAAATTGGCGATGAAACGCCGAATATAGGCTAAGTGTCCTTGAAGACCTCTTAATTATTTCAAATTCTGAGGAGGTGACATACCAAGGATTGATTTGGTCTTCTCAGGATCGACTTCAATACCACGATGGCGTACAACAAAGCCAAGGAATTTTCCTGAGGTTACCCCAAAAGCACATTTTAAGGGGTTCATCTTTAAATTATGTTGTCGAAACTTGTGGAATATGACTTCCAAATCAGCCAAGTGATTAGAACATTGTTTGGATTTAACCACCAAATCATCTACATAGCATTCAAAAAACTTCCCTAAAAGAGGTTTGAAGATACGATGCATGGCGCGTTGATACGTTGCACCTGCATTCTTCAAACCAAAGGGCATCACCCGGTAACAAAACACACCTTGAGGAGCTCTGAAGGCGGTATATTCCTCATCTTCTGGGGCCATTCGGATTTGATTATATCCAGAATATCCATACATGAAAGAAAGTACTTCATAGCCAGTCGTCACATCAATTAAGAGTTCTGTAATCGGAACTGGGAAATCATCTTTAGGACAATACCGATTAAGATCTCTGAAATCGATGCAAACCCTAATTTGTCTGTTCTTCTTCTTTACAGGGACAATATTAGCCAACCACTTGGGATATTGAACTTCTCTGACGAAGTTAGCTTTGATAAGCTTATCCACTTCAGCCTCAATTTTGGAAGCATAGGTTGGGTGTGTTCTTTTTGCGGCTTGCTTGAATCCTCGATATTCTTTTGGTAAACCCAAATGATGAGTAGCAACATCAGGATCAAGCCCAGGCATTTTTGTATAATTCCAAGCAAAAATATCTTTATTTTTCTTTAGAAAAGAAATATACATCTCTTGCTCTTCAAGGGTCATGGCTGCACTAATTAAAGTGGGGCGTGGATCTTTCTCTGTACCCAGATTTACTTCTCTGAGTTCATCCACAGTGGTAGAGATACCCTCTTCAAATGCTGGAGGAGCATCTCTAAGATCTTCCCCTTCCTCTTCATCATGTGTTATTTCTCCCGTTTCTACTTGCAAAGTAGATGAAAAAACGAAATTCTCTTGATCATAAGAGATGTCAAAATTTTCACATTTTGAAGAAGAAGCTTCCATTTCCGACCCTATTGATGATAAAGGGTCTTCTTTGGAAAATAAATAGGAGATGATGGATTGAGAATCGACATCATTATTCACCTCTGGTGTTGCTATAACTTCTTCTGGTCTGATTAGCGAAGTATAGACTTGTTGTATTTCAGCAGATGAAATGAAAACATCACCACTTATGCTTTCATCACTGCTTGGTAAGTTACCAATTTCTCCCATGTTGTCTGGCTCGATTGCCGTAATTTACATTATGGATCTTTCCATAAGAGTATTTTGATTTGGGCCTATTTTGTCAATTTGACTGATAGGTAACACATAATCTGTACTCACATGTGAAAATGGATTTATTGGAATTTTTTCCAAACCATATGGAGCATTAACTTTGGTAATTTCCTTCATTGTAGATTTTTCTCTTCCCTTCATGTGATAAAATTCCGCCTCAATGTATTGAGACTCACATGTCTTGAACGGGGCCTTATCACCATACAATGTTCCAACTTGACCATCGAAACAGTATTTGAGACATTAATGGTATGATGACGGAATAGCTGCATGCTGATGTAGCCAGGGTCTTCCAAGCAAGATATTGAAAGCTGAGTCTTGATCAACAATCATGAAATCCGAATTGGAAACAAGATCTCCAAACTGAGTTCTGAGTGTAACTTCTCCCAGTGGTTCTTGTTCATTTTTATCATATCCTTGTAACATCATGGTAGAAGGAGATAAATCAGATTCTGTGAGGCCCAATCGACGAAGTGTACGAATGGGCATGAGATTGACTCCTGAACCATTGTCAATGAAAGCTCTTCGAACATCTATACCATTGACTTTGCCAGATAAGTACAAAGGTTTTATGTGCCCATGCACAACATCATCTTCATCTTTATCAGTAAAAGATATCACTACATGGCATTCTGCAGGATTATTCTCTATGTGATAGATTTCAGCTGCAGCAATTTCAGCTTCAAACTCCTGAGGACTTGACAAAGCTTCGATGAGTGCTTCCCGAAGATCTTTTGACAGATTCAAAGCATCCAAAATTGATAACTTGGCTGGTACTTGGGCCAAGTGTTTCAATATATCATACTTTTGATCTAGAGGTCTGTGTTTCCCTATAGGAATATGAGGTTTAGCAGGTACCTTGGAAGTAGATGCTTTGGAAGCTGATGCATATTGTATTGAAGCTGGCAACATCCTTGGTTTTGGCAGATTAGACTGATTAGATCCATTTACTTTCTGAGATAAATAAGATGGAACCTTTAATCGATCTTCCAAAATAACTGTGCCAAAACTGAGTTGGCCATTGGTGGAAGAACTTGCTTGTTCTTTTTGAGCTCACTGAAGGGCTCTACCATGAGTTTCTGCTGCATATACAGTGCTAGCGGGGGTATAATTAGAGTAGTGGCTTCGGAAAGATCCACGTCTTCCCCTGTATCCTGAACCTCTGGAACTTCCTCAGATTCCCTTATTTGATACAAGGAATTCAGGCTCATCAAGGCTGGAATATGGATCTGTTAATTGAATCATATTAACAGAACCAAAGATTAACTCTTTGTCTGATAAAGACTCTGCCTGGTTAGCCTGTTTAGGCTGTGCCGTTTGGTGGGACGGTGCCCGTGGCTTTGAAGTAGATGGCATGAAATCTGCCAGAGTCAAAGACAATTTAGGCTTTGATACATACTCATCTTCTCCTGATTCCTCTTTCTTCTTTGAATTGCGCTGCCCTTTTGAGGATTTGTCTTTTGATGGAGGCTTTACTGTAGCTTTTGTAGGAGACACAATTGGCTTCTTCAATTATGTTCGCAAAATGGAATGGGTCCGATTGATTGTCTTTCTGACCATCCAATCATCATATTTTTTCGCAGTTTTGCTTTTGACTTCCTGCCACTCGCCTCCTTCCTCTGGATCTGTAGCAGTAATACATGCTACATGAGCTGAAGAACCCTTCAATTTGACTTGTCCCAAGTCGACCATCTTTTGCAGGAGGTCTTTAAAGACAAAACACTCCTGGATGGGATGCCCCAACATTTGATGAAAGGGACAATAATTGGGATGGTCTTCATCTCCTTCCTTGTTTGGCCTCTTGGGCACTGGTAATTGAACCAAATTATTTTCCAGAGATGAAATGAAGTAACCAGGAACTTGCTCACTTCGGAAAGAGTATGTTTTAATCTTCATATCCTCAAATTGTTTTCGTCATTGATCTTTTTGATCATTTGGACAAAACAGCCTTTGTTGTTGGTGTTCAGGAGGTGGAGCCCTTCGAGAAGATGAAGGTTTTGAAGTAGAAATAGGTACAGGTGCTTGTTTAAGCATAACTGTAGCAGTTTCTGCTTTACCCATTCTTCTTCCTGGAGCTGATAGAATTACACGAGATTTAACCTTAGCCTGTATAAGGGAATCTTCAATCTATTGAGCGATTGAATTAAGGTCTCGAAACCCTCCTGTGTATTTCACAGGGATCAATGGCGTGCGTAATTCGTCACGCAAATTTGCCACACAGATTGGCAACAATTCCTCCTGAGGGAGTGCTAAACTCAGAGAATACGTTAATCCCTTCCAACGAGCAATGAAATCAGAGACTCTTTCATTCTCCCTTTGCTTGCAGTTTGTAAGATCGAAAACTGTAGTTTTTGGAAAAGTTGAGCTAAACTAAAGAAGGAATTTTTGACGACGATCCTCCCATCTGATGACTGACCGGGATTGCAAGCTTGTATACCAGACAAAAGCTGGTCCTTGCAAGGTTCGCACGAAGCATCTGAGTTTCACTGCTTCTTGCTGCTCTGGAGTTCCCATCATAGGATCACAACAAGACACGTAATGCGTCAAATGTTGTTCAGGGTCGCCTGATCCATTGAAAGTAGGGAAAACAGGGTTTCCAAAACTGGATGGAGGAGAAATTGAATCTACCCATTCAGGGTAAACTTTCTTTTCAGGTTGAACTTGCGCCCTTTTCCCTTCCATAGTTTCTAACCGAGCTGTTAATGACTCAATAGTAGTTATTAACTTTTAAGAAACCTCAGGTTGAACTTGGTTTTGGGTAGGTGCAATGAATGGAGCTTGGACAGACGTGGTGGTTGGTGCTGCAACTGATGGTAGTGCTGCCAACCGTTGTTGCGTTTGACCCGTAGGATTAGACCTCTGAGGGTGTACTGATAAAGGAGGATATTCCTGATCCATCTAAGTAGTTACAACAAATTCTTTCGGCTGTCGGACTTCATCATTCTTAAGAAGAAGACTACTCTGAAGTAGTTCTATATTCAACCTTCTTAATTCTTTCATTTCTTCCTCCTGTTGTGCAAACCTTTTCTCTAATGAGAGTGATTGACCTCCTTCAGAGGAAGGGTGAGAAGTAACCTGATTCTTTCCTTTCCCCTTATTGGATCCTTTTCGGAGAGGGGGAAGTGGGTTACTTGAAGGAATACCCAGATTTTGGGTAAGCCTTTGATTATGTGTTCGCACACCTTCTTCATTTAGGTCTGTGTGCGCAACTTCTTGAGCAGGAACCTCTTCATCTGATCCCTCTGATTGAGCCTCATCTGGTGAATCAGCAGCAACGGCATTAATGACATTAATGGATGCATATTGCATGGAATCCTTTCTATCAGCATTTCTGGGATATTTTCTTCTTCCATGTCCATGATGAGACATGGAATTCCATTGACTTGATCCCTCAGGAACTTCTTGGAGAACCGTCACTTGGAGTGAATCTCCTGATAGCTTGGCTCTTCGTTCCTCTTGAATCTTATTCCATAATCGAGAGAATACTGACTTTCTCTGATGGAGGGATTGAATATTTGAAAAATTCCCCAGTCCGGTGGACTGGGGATGTTCCTGCTGCTTCCGCTTAACTCCTCGAATCCCATTTGTTGACTCTGAGGGTTGGGTTAGAGAAGTCCCCAGTCTGACAAGCTGGGGTGTCTCTTGACATGCTATATCTGAGATCTTCTTAAAATCTCTCTTGATCTTGCGAATCTTAGTTCGGAAATTAGCTGGATGCATTAACCTGTATCCACTTTTATCACCTGGTTCAACAGATCGTTGGATGATTTCCGAAACTTCTATCATTTGATGACGTGTTTGCTCTAGACGAGAGGCTTGTGCAATATTCTCGCCTGCTTGATGTAGGAGCAATTCAACAACTTGTTCTCTATATACTTGATTTTGAGAGGAACTAGTTGAAGCCTGTTCTTGAGCAAGCTTTTGATTATGAACAAAGCCCATTGACTGTGGCCGGCCATGGGCAATAACATTGCATGAGACCATTTTCGGCGGGCTTTGCTGACCGGAAAGCACTGTGAAATGTAGTGCTCCGTGAACACCCCATCCTCTGATATGAACATCAGATGGAGCATTGGCAATTAACTGACGCAATTTTCTTAGTGCGTCAAGGCATGAACGTTGAAGGGTTCTCTGTTGCTTTTCAGCCTTCGGATACCGAGAGACTGATAGAGATGCCAAATCAATCTGACGTTGTAGCCCTTCTATTATCTTAAGATGATTTTCATATTCATCATAAGATAATACCTTATTCTTTAATTGACAAATAGTTTTCCATATGTTGAGACGAATATCATGGATTCCATCATCCGTCAACATCTTTGGAATGTCGTACTGGGAGTCAGCCAAAGGCCAAAACATGACTGGTACTTCACCTTTTGCCAGTTTTTTCCTCATGTTCAGCATTTCCTCTTTATCATTAAATGAAGATTCTTCTACCTGTTTGGACCAGAGTTGGTCTTTCCTTGTTGCTTGATCAGATTCAACAAGATTGGTAGAGAAATCACTATTCATGCTGGAAGATGAATGACCCAGGGATGGTTCGGAGAATAACCTGAACCCCAGGCTATCTTTTGATGGATAAAGAGTTTCACCTGCCGATAGTAAAGCATCAGACATGACTGGTTTTACGTTTTCAAGTGCCTCGAGATAGGAGGGCTTTCTCGTCACTACATTGCCTTCTGAATAATTTTCGAGACAACGTGAATCACTACTGCGGAGAGGAATTTCGCAGCGAAGTTCATCATCATGAGGAGGACCGTCATGATGGGTTACAGCAAAAGATGAAATCTCTTGCTCCTTGGTCTTCTGACCACATAGAGGGTTCATGTGGCTCTCATCTGAAGAAGAAACTTCACGATTGACCGAACTTTCATGAAGCAAGTCTTCATGAGGAAGTGTCTGTTGAAGACCTTCAGAATTAATGTTCTCGTTATTGGGAACTGAGGGAGTATAATCTTGAATTCTGACAGATAAATGTCTAAAGGCTTCAAGAACTCCAGCATCGAGGAAGGCTTGGTTACAGATTGGCCTTTGATCTCCTGACTGTGCTGGGCGGATCTTTTTCTTAGATGCCTTCTTACTCACTTTAGAAACCACTTGATGACGAAAGTGATTTATCTGAGAAGGTGTATGTTCCTGATCAGGAAATATGGTTAGGTTAGGCTGACGATCTCCACTCAAATCAGGTGTATGTGCCTGACTTGGTTGTCTGTATGATATGGGGGAGTATGCCCCATAACCCTCTTGGACTGGAACAGATGTGTGTGTCTGTTCCGGAGTGAATCATTGATGTGTCACTACATTGCTAGGGATAGATTTATGTGTCTGTCCCTGTGATGATGCTGAAGCTGTTATAATATCCTGGCAAGCATCCAGAATATGAGCAGGAATTTGCTTCTGCTCTTTCACCATTGACAAAATATGTTTGGTGACTTCAGCCGCTAGAACGGGGATATACGTCCATTCCGGGTTTGGAGGAGGTGTATGTGCCTGCTCCTGTCCTCCTTTTCCTGTCAGTGAATCCTGACAGTACTCAAGTGTGGAGGCAGAGAGTTGAGTCTGCCACCTGTTTGTCGTCGGGGCTTTCCGACTGACTTCTCCGTGCGCTACCAAGCGAGACTGTTGGTAGGCTTGATTAGTATTAGCAGGTGTATGTGCCTGCTGATTACACTTCGCCAAACGCGGTTGACGAGATCCATCATATGTAGTCAGACGAGCCTGCTGACTAACTGGTGATGTATAAGCAGGTGTATGTTCCTGCCTATGGTACTCCGCCGGAATTGCCTGGCGGGATTGGCGTGATGCTGCCAGACGAGTCTGTTGGACAGCAGAATTAAAACGGACAGGTGTGTATGCCTGCTCGTTGTTTGCCACCAAGTTAGGTTGGTGGACTTCTCCAGAGATGGAAGGGATGACAATCTTCCTATTGTTAACCGGATTCCGTCTCTGGTGGTTCATCTTGCCTGCTCGGGTTCGAGGAACCTGAGCTGAATGCCTGGAGTCGGTACCCTCATCATGTTGAGGGCGCACTACCGCACGAGTCTGGTGGCGATTGTTGATGGGAGCCCTCGGGAAGGACTCCTGTCTTTTTGAACTAAGGCCCTGAGGGACCTGCTCATTCACTTCCTCAGAGTAAGGGAGTGAATGGAAATTGCGTTCCGGGGATAACGACCCGAAACGGTTGGAGACGGTAGTCAGCACCGCTTGCTTCTTGATTGCTGGACGCCATTGTCCGGACGACCAGGTAGAGTTGTTAACTTGGAGGGCTTGACGAGCGGCCTCCAGAGTTCGGATAGTACCGTTGCGACGGTACTCCTTAACCAGTGCATTAGAAACCCAGCGTTGAATATGCTGAGTTGGTGATGTCATCCTCAGAGCGGACGACGTTCCAACAGGAGTAGTAGCATTGGTTTTCACATCAGCAGACCTCACAGTAGAGGTGTTTCCAGCAGCAGTATTCACAGGGGTGAATTTAAGGAAATCCATTTTGCAAAAGATCTTGAGAAAAGAGTGCTTGTTCCATATAACAGACATAACCAAGATGAATCCGGCCACTGCATCTTTTGGATGAGCACATGTCAATGATTACTTTTTTGGCCCAAGGGGCCTAACAAAAAAGAAGAACATCACTTTAACTTGGTTAAGGATTCACGTAGGGTTCACCATTTTTTGTTTCGCACGGAATCCGGGGATGACCTCCTGGACGGGAGATTCAAACGTTCCGATCGGTTTCTAACGGGTTTGTTCGTAGAACCGGAAACATCCAATGATTCCACATCCATTTGGACCTACTTTCCAAAGGCAGGCGCTCATTAGCTTGTGGGCTAATGAGGCTTAGGAATTTGCATTGGTCGAGAGGATGGGAGGTCGGACTCATCACACCTTTTTTGAGGGGAATTATTGTCTACTCCGGGACTCTCTTTATAGATTTAAGTTATGTTCGTGAATCCTTATTACATTACCAAGTATAAAATGAGCTTTCCTTTAGTTTTAACAATCAATGATTAAATATGCAAGAAATTTAGAGAATCTTTTATATGTATTCGAGGTTCTTCATCAATAGAGAATCATCTATATCTGTTTAGAGATTCTTGGTCAATGGTATCCTTCAAAACATTTATATAAAAGTCTCTTTGGTCATTATGATGACCAGGCTGGTTTTAAAGCCACTCAGTGGGGCACTTGAATTTTATCGTCATTCAGAAGGACAGAGATTAGTTCAAAGTTGGGATCGAACCCATAAATGGGCTACCTACGTATCCTTTGTTTTGGAAAAGGAATTAGAACTCACGTAGTTCGAGTAATGGAGTATGATGTTTATGATTGATGGCTCAAAGAAGAATTTCATAATTACTTTTACAGTCTAAGCTCACGTGAGTCATGCTCGGTGTGAGAAACAAGAGGTATTGGTAAAAATTAGACAATTGTGCCATGAAAGATGCAATCATAAGAAATTGTTTGGGGCTTATGTATGTATGACTGCCCAAAATAGATGAAGGTTTAGGATTTACTTTTAGGGAGAAAATCCAGGAACAGGGTCCATAAATGTATATGTGCTTTATGGAGATTTGAATACTCTAATCTTGGGGCTTACTCCTAAGGAGGATGCCCAAGTTAGGAGGGGACTTATGATTGGGTTTTACTCCTGAAAAGGAAACCCAAATCAAAGGTAAATTATGACTGGTTAAGAGAATTTTAAGGGGGCTTGAGGTTTACTCCTAAAAAGTAAAACCCAAGATTATGACTGGGACTTACTCCTAAAAAAGGAGGCCCAGGTTATGACCGAGTCTTATTCCTGAAAAGGAGACCCAGGTTAGGGGACTTGGGGCTTACTCCTGAAAAGGAAGCCCAAGATTATGGCTGAGTCTTATTCCTGAAAAGGAGACCCAGGTTAGGGATTAAGGTTTGGGGCTTACTCCTGAAAAGGAAGCCCAAAATTAGAGGACTTGATTGGGGCTTACTCCTGAGGAGGATTCCCAAGTTAAGGAATTAAGGTTTGGGGCTTACTCCTGAGGAGGATGCCCAAAATAAGAGGATTTATAACTGGGGATTATTCCTGAAAAGGAGACCCAGGTTAGGATTCTCTCATCTTAAAGGATGAGGTTGAATGAATGAACTCTCCATATTTAATGACATAAGGATATTTAAATCACTAGAATTTGAGAGATATTCCACAGAATTCCTTTTAGATAAGGAAGTCAAATCAAGAAATCATGCCATAAATGGCTTTGAAGAGTGTCTTGAAGACTGAATCTTGAAAAGGAAAGGTGTGATGGCTTAAGAGGGGTAAAAAATGGGCAATATGGGCACCCAAAAAGATAGGGGCGCGCAAGTCTTGCAGGGCGCACAAGTATTCCGTGGGCGCGCAAGTATGGTCGCGCAGGTATACCTGCGCGGCACATGGTGTACTTGCACGATTTTCAACCAGCATTGAAATACTTGAGCGACTCTTTTTTAAACCCTTTAGAATTTTCTTGAGGTTCTTCCAGAAAAGGGACACGCAAGTTATATTGAAGGAAATAAGTCGGCGCGCAAGTGTTTGATATGTTTCAACACTTAGGCCTTCCTTCTTCTCTTTAGATCTTCCGTTCTAGGTAAGAAATTACCTTAGAAGTGTTCCAGAAGCTTTGAGAAGAGACTTGGGCATCGGGAGCTTCAATCCGAGTTTCTAGAAAAAAATCCTCTCGAATGGGGGGACCACAGGGTCTATTTATAGGCAAAAGAAGACCCCGGGAGGTTACTGGGCGGTTACCACTTAGGTCGCGCAAGTCACTTGCGCGACCAAGAGCGTCGCACAAGTGTACTTGCGCGGCAGTGGTATAACTTGCGCGGTGGATTTGCTGTTGATCCTTTGTTCATGCCTTTGTCGATTTTTGATGTTTTCTTCAAATGATGAATCACTTTCAGCTTAGATATTCCCTTTTCCGATATTTAGATTCTGTGACGAAAGGAGCGTCAACAGGGGCATCCCAAACTTGTTCAGGGAAAAGATGCAGTTACATGGTTCCCTATAAGGGGTCAGGCCAGGGGGTGAAAATGAGGAGGAATAGGACTGATGATCCCTGGGGATGGACCCAAGGCGAAATGCCTGGGTGTCTCTACGTATCCCATGAGTATGGGAATCAAGCCATATGTAGTTATGGAAGATGTCATGTAGTTTAATGTCTTGCAGCAAGAATGCAGAGTGGTCATAGTTTATGGTCATAGAGCATGGACCATGGATGGTAGGAAATGCGGGAAACACCTGGTGGGGTAATTATAAAACCCGACGTAAATGGGAACCTGGGGTCCCGACCACCACGTGTTCCCTGGGAAGGTTTTAGGTCGAGAGACCGGCAACAAGATTTAAGTTGGGCTTGCGGGGGGAAGTGCTCAGGCGTTCCTACGTATCTTATGAGAATGAGAATCAAGTCATACACAGTTCTAAGGGGTGGCACGGTAAGGTACCAATGCCAAGGATAAAAGGGGCGTGTGGGTGTGGCCCTCACACCAAAAGAAGAGGTATTTTATGTATCTTGTTTTTCCTTTAAGGTGAATGTGTTTTTTTTTGTGAAGCGACAGGCCTAGGATTGCATGTCTCGGCATCGCCACAAGAATCAAGTTGTATGCGGGCGTTGAAAAATGGCATGGCGTGTAACTGGTACCAAACATGGTGTCTCCTTGAGTGAGGACATCATGATGTAGTGTCATTTTTCATCATGCGGCCAGGATGATAATGTCACAGTCTAGGGTCATGTGATGGGACCGGGCGTGCATTTTAACGTCATGCGGCACAGACGTAGTAGAGACAAGGCTAAAGGTGGAATGTTCACGGTGTAATAAAACATACCTGACGTGGACGAGGACATAATCCCATAACACACCATACATGCTTCCGAGAAAGAAACCTTGGTCCAAGGGGCCAAAATAGAGGTAAGAGGGTAAGGATTTGGAGAAACTAGCTCCCAATTGATCTGGACCCAAAAACGAGATGTCTGGGTGTTTTTATGTATCCCATGAGGATGGAAATCAATCCACACATAGTTCTTCAGGAGATCTTAGTTTATGGTCTTAGAGCTCGAACCACGGAGAAGGGAAGTCAGCATGGAGCCCTGAATGACGCCTTTACCATGGCTTTTTCCTCCTAATGTGCAAATGTGCACTGAGGGATAGTGTCAAGAGTGTCAAAATTCCACTTGGTCATGATGGGGTGGAAAATGATGTGAATCATGTAACCGACATTCAAGGATTAAAGGGGCTGGTGTGATGATGGAGGATTACTGTTGACCGTGTTCGAAACACAGCACCCATATCACGTTAGCCTGTAATGAGGACAAACAAATGAGCATTGGCCACTGACCATATTCGCAATGCAGGACTTGTATCGATTTTTTGTCTGAAACCCTCAAGGATGTTGGCCCGTGATGGTAGGAGAGCCCTTAGGGAAATAATCCATTCCATTTGGGGGTCCCTTTGGGTGTGGAAGATTATGGAAGCCCAAATGAAGGGGAACACAAAGCCTGAAAAATGGGAGAAAGCATGTCCATGTAAAATCTGACACTCTAAACACTGAACTAGAGTACTCTTAGATGGGTTGGTGCATCACCGACGAGGGTCAAGGAGGGTACTCAACTTGAGAGTAACCAATTTAAAGGGGTGAGTATAGAATAAGGGGATAGAGAACTCTCAGGAGGGAGAGGTATGTGGTGGATTCATCACAAACCCAACGTGAATGAGAACATAATCCCATGCCACACCATATAATCTCCTCCCCATGAAAGGGTAGGCCACAGGGCCAAGGTGAAAGGGATATTTCTGACAGATGGGGCTGGACCCGAAGTCTAGATGTTCGGGTAGTCCTACGTATCCCATGAGAATGGGAATCAAGACACATGTACTTTTTAAAGGGAGTAATGTGCAGTTTATCGTCAAATACTAAGGACGGAAATGGGTACAATACCCCACATACAGGAGCAGTACGGCGTGGTGAATAACCTGACATGAATGAGCACATAATCCCATACCACACCATACACTTCCATGTAAGAACTTGGGTCGAGGCCTGAGAAGACCAAGGGGCCGGAAAAGACCAGGGGCCTGAGGCTAGGCCTTGGTTGTAAAGGCCTGACCAGTTTTCATTTTAACGTCTTGTAGTGAAGATGGGTATAGATAAAGTATCTCATCTGGGGATGTGTACAGTATGGCGAGTAACACGATGTGAATGAGGACATAATCCCATACCACACCGTACAATCCCCTAAGAGAGAAATTGGGTTGGGGGCCCAAAACTGGGCACACGAAGCATGACAGGGCCTGTTCTCATCGTATAGATGATAAATGAAGGGAATGATGCCTTAAGGGGATATGTGTGGCATGGAGAAATAGCATGACGTGAATGAGGACATAAGTCTACTCTACACCACACAACACTAAATGAGAACTTGGGTCAGGGCCTAGAAAGGCCCAAGGGGCCAGAAAAGGCCAAGGGGCCTGAGGTCGGGCGTCTTGACCAATGGTATCTATACGACCTCGTGTGCGATCACCGCCTCATCACATCTCCTAAGCCCACGTGAGTAGTGCTCTGTGTGGGAAACAAGGATCCAGATTCCCCTCTCCCTACCATATAGGGGTCTAGTAGCTGGCATCGCCTGAGGGGAGTTCATCGCTTGGATATACAATGGGGAAGACTGAACCACTGCACTGGATATTTGGGGTATCTTGGGGTGGAAAATGATGGTAAAGGGTAACTGTTGACCATGTTCGAAACATAGCGTCCTTATAGTGACCCAAAATGGGAACAACAAATGAGCATCGACCGCTGACAATATTCGCAACGCAGGACTTGTATTAATTTTTTGATCAACACCCTCGATGGAGTTGGCCCTAACTGGTATGAGAGCCCTTGGTCCTAGCATCCCTTCCTTTCGGGGGCCCTTCTGGATGAGAAGGATGATGGAGTCCCAATCAGAGGAGTGGGTGAAGCATAGCTATACCCATACATTTTAAAGTCAAGCAGGGCGGTGAAAGAGGCGAACACCTCTGGGGAGTGGGACGTATGGTGGAATTGAGATGAACATGATGTGTATTGAGGCAAAAAACCTGCACCACACCATATGTCTTGACCCGAGGGGGGATTCTGGAATTTGGTCTGGGCCAACAGACAAAATGTCTGGGTGTTCCTACGTATCCCATAAGTATGGGAATCAAGCCGTAAGTAGTTATTGAAGGCCATGAAGTTTAACGTCATGCGGTGAGGACGTGGGAGGATAGAAGAACGGGGAGCAGGCACATGGTGCAACCGTTATAATCCTATCATGAGTGGGGCTAAGGAATCCTACACCATATCATGCAAGGATCCTCCGAGAGAACTATACTCAGGGGGTAGTCAAAGAGAAGAGTTTGGGGATGAGATCAATATGAAATTCTTGATCATTCCTATGTATCCCATAAGTATGGTAATCAATCCATACGTAGTTCTAAGGGCACAGTTTAACGTCTTGCGGGACGACATACAGTTTAACTTCTTGTGGGATGAAGTAGTTTAGGATCACGTGGGACCGAATAGTTTAAGTTCATGCAGGACCAAATAGTTTAGGGTCATGCTGGACCTACTGGATCAGGAAAAGTATTGCTTGAGAAACTTAGCATTGGTTTGAGGAGTTATACGCTCACCATCCATGGTCACCAGGGAGTATGCTCCTTTGGGTTAAACCCTGTGAATTAAGTAAGGTCCTTCCCATTTGGGCTCCAAATTGGGTGGTTTTATGCTTGGGATCATAGGTGCCCAGAGGGCCAATACCAAGTCTTCCTGCAGGAAAGAACGGAGGTGAACCTTTTTGTTGAAGGCTTTAGCTATCTTATTCTGATGCCTTTCCAGATTGTGCAGGGCATGAAGTCTATTCTCGTCAAGTGCTTCCAATTCAGCCAGATGGATTTCAGCTACTTTATATGGTGCTTGCCGGTCATAGACTGATGTGCGTAACAAAAGCAGCTGGATCTCGATGGGTAGGATGGCCTCAGCTCCATACAATAGGGAGTATGTGGTTACCTGGGTGGAATTACGAGTCATCGTCCAATAATCCCAGAGGGCATTGGGGAGCTTGTCTGGCCAACTCTTCTTATCCTAACCAACCATTTTCTAAAAAATGTTAGAGAGGGTTTTGTTGAATGCCTCGATCTACCCATTTTCATGCATGTGATAGCAGGAGGTATGGTTCGAACGGATGTTGTACTTGGCGTACAATTTCTTTAGCTCGGAAGTTGGAGCCATTATCGGTGAGGACAGCATGAGGGCCATTAAACTGGTAGATGATGTTGGATATCATGAATTCAATGATAGAACGGTCCTTGAACTCCTTGAGAGGAACTAATTCTTCCCACTTAGAAAATAAATCTATAGCGGTCAGGATGAACTTGCACTAGCGAGCTGTCACCAGTGGGTATGGTCCCATGACGTTGAGTCCCCACACTGCAAACGGA
The DNA here is from genome assembly GCA_963277665.1 of Viscum album. Classification (NCBI taxonomy): domain Eukaryota; kingdom Viridiplantae; phylum Streptophyta; class Magnoliopsida; order Santalales; family Viscaceae; genus Viscum; species Viscum album. The sequence goes on from OY728125.1 coordinate 21,788,733, forward strand.
CAAGAGTTCTTGGTGGAGTAGAGAGGTTCTGGTGGCAAATACATGAAGTTAGAAAGAATTTGGCATGTGTTACATCTCTTGGTGAACTCGATGCAATCATAGATGATGGAGGGCTAGAAGTACCCCAGTCTCTGGATCTGATGGGATAGCTTCGGCCAAGTTTGATGAGCCCCACAGGAACCAGTGTGAACCTCGTGCATGACCTGAAAAATCTCGACTCCTTGGATGCAACGGAGAATAACACCATAGAACCCGCACTTGTAGAGGATCTTCTCAAGACTGGGACCACTCTGGAGGGTAAACTGCAGTGTGTGGCGTCGGATTCACTCACGCTTGGCCCAATCATCTGGGAGGTAACCATTTTGGAGATACTCAACAAAGCGGGCTCTCTAGTTGGGGGTTGCCTCAACCACTAAATTTGAGGAACCTGGGGGTCCTGACATGGAGGCTCTAGTGGTATGATGGATTACTCGTAGGTTGTCGTCATCATCTGGGGTGACGGGAGCAATGACTCTCTGATGTGCCACGTGTATAATCAGATCATCTTTCTCAGGTTCTGTAAGTGATGCAGCCAGGCTGGTAAGGGAATTAGCTCAAACGTTCTGAGATCGAGGGACATGAGTAACTTCCAGCCAAGATGGAAATTGGGCCATTAGCTAGAGGGTGAACTCCAACAATGGTACGAGCTCTTGTTTTCTGATGATATAGTCACCATTGATCTACTTGATGACTAGTTCAGAATCCCCTTTCATATGAAAATGGGGCACATAGATCTCGAGGTCCAGCTCGAGGCCAATAATGAGGGCCTGATACTCTGCTTCATTATTGGTGCATCCTTCTGACAACAGGAATGAGTACAGAAGAATGGATTGCACTGGGTTAATAAAGACAATACCCATGCCTACCCTGTTAAGCCTGGGATCATTGAGTCTCCTGCTAATGGGGCTCTAGGAATCACCATCAAAGTGCATCTGCCAACATGGGATGACATGATCTACCGAGAGGATTCCCTAGTCGGAAAAATTCAGGTTCAGGGACTAGTCAGTGAGGGTTTTATGGGCAGCAAGGAAGTCTGCCAATGTATGTCCCTTGATGGATTTCTGAGGGGAAAACCTGATGTCGAAATACTGGAGGATTATCGCCCACCATGCTAGATGGCCGGTAAACATGGGGCGGTTCAGAATTTACTTCAGCGGATCTACCCAAGACACCAGCTATACCTCGTGGTGCTACAGGTAATGTCGCAACTTCTAAATATAAAATATGAGTGCAAGGCAGCTCTTTTCAATGAGGGAGTATCTGGTCTCCATATCAATGAGCATACGAATGAGATAGTATAGGTTGTTTTATGTCCCCTCATTATTCTTTTGGGCAAGAAGGGCGCCAAGAGATCGTTCCAAGGCAGTCATGTACAAGATCATCAGTTTTCCAAAGACTGGTGGCATCAAGACCAGAGGATGGAGCAGATACTGCTTGATTTCTTTGAATGCGGTATGGCACTCTTCATCCCATTCGTAGGCAGAGCCTTTCTTCTAGAGCCAGGAAAATGGATTACACTTGCCAGCCAGATTCGCAATGAATTGGTGTATATAGGCTAATTGGCCTTAGAAACCTTGAAGCTCCTGAATATTTCTTGGGGGGTCATCTGACTGATGGCCTTGATCTTCTCTGGGTCGATCTTGATGCCCTGCTACCTGACAACAAAGACAAGAAACTTCCCAGAGGTGACCCCGAAGGCACACTTCAACGGGTTCATCTTTAGGTGGCGGGAACGGAGGAAGATGAACACTTTCTCAAGGTCCTTGAGATGGTCCTGGTGCTGGAAAGATTTAACCACCAGATCCTCCACATAGCATTCCACCAATCTCTCTAGGATTGGATTGAATATGCAGTGCATGGCCCGCTGATAGGTGGAACCTACATTCTTTAAGCCGAAGGGCATAACCTGGTAACAGAAAGTACCTTGGGGCACCCTGAAAGTTGTGGACTCTTCATCCTCAAGGGCCATCTGGATCTGATTATATCCAGAGTACCCATCCATGAAGAAGAGGGCTTGAAACCCAGTCGTAGCATCAATCAGCAATTCCATCATAGGAAGGGGAATATTATCCTTCAGACAGTGACGGTTGAGATCTTGGAAGTCGATGCAAACTCTAATCTCTCTGTTCTTCTTCCTGACTGGAAAAATGTGGGCTAGCCACTTAGGGTACTGGACCTCCTTGACGAAGTTGGATCTGATGGTATCTTCAACTTTGGCCTCGACCATGGCACCATGAGAAGGGTGCATCTTCCTGGGAGGCAGCTTGAACCCGTGATGATTTGTTGGGAGACCAAGGTGGTGGACAACTACCAGAGGATCTAGTCCTGGCATCTCGTCATAACTCCAAGAAAACATGTCACTATGTTTTTTAAGGAAGTCCACTTACCGCTGCTGCTCTTTGAGGGACATGGTGGAACTAATCAATGTGGGTCTCATATCTTCCTTGCTACCAAGGTTCACATGTACCAGTTCATCGACCGTGGTGGGGACTCCTTCTTCGAAGGCGGGGGGGAGCGTCCTCTAAATCCTCTTCTTCTCTTGCAGAGGAGGGGTCCCCAGTAAGGGAAGATTCCTCTGTTTTGGCAGATCCTGACGGGAGGCTGGTACTATCTTGGGCAGCAGCAAACAGCATATCGGGAGATTCACGCGCTATTGAAACCACAGCAATGAAGGCAGTCGATCTGATATCATCTGGTATTCGGCCCAAGGGTCCATGCTTGATGATATCAAAGCAATAGTGTTGTGTCGGCCTGAGCCGGTTAATTCCAGCCCAGTGAAATAGACACGTATGACATACTTCCATTTCCATGGGGCAGACATCCTGATACCCTACGGGGGTAGGAGGCTCCAGGATCACCTGATCCTGGTTTGTGTAGGAGTACGAGGTGATTTTCCATCATCTCTTGGACTTGGGAATATGCTTCCCTATTGTACCAGAGACAACAAAACATTGCCCCATTTCAAGGGTAGTGGCCTCCAATCGATGGATCAGGAAGACATTGGCGTCATCTAGACCTGCCCAGGGGTCAGTTGCAACTGTGGCGGGTTCGAACTCACTGGCCCGAATCTACTTATCCTTTCTCTTGTAAAAGTCGGCATCCAGGTAGCAGGCTTCACAAGAGGAAAAAGGAGATGCATCACCTTGGAGTACACCTACTCGACCATTAAGGGATTACTTGAGGCACTGGTGATACTATGAGGGGACCGTCGCATGTTGGTGGAGCCATGGTCTGTCCATCAATGCATTGTACACGGTGTCCTGGAAGACAACCATAAACTCGGTGCTGGAAACTAGGCCACTGAACAGGGTCTTCAAACAGATCTTACCGACTGGGGTCTGCTCTATCCTGTCGTATCCCTGGATTCTTAAATTAGAGGCAGTTAGGTCATCTTTGGATAACCCCAACTTCCGCAGTGTCCGCGTCGGGATAAGGTTAATCCTAGAGCCGGTGTCAACAAGACAGCGGCGAACCTCCATGCTGTTAAATTGGATGGTGATGTACAATGGGCAGATGTTCCCCTATATGGGAGAGCCTTCATCTTATCCAAATAAAAAAATTATGTCCTGACATTCAACATTCTCGGCCGCTTCAGAATGAAAGGCTTCTGCAGCTACTACCTCTGTCTCAAACTGGAGGGGGCTTCTTAAAGCCTTAGCGAGGGCCTCACACATATCTGATGATAGGAGGAGGGCCTAAAGGATGGAAATCCTCACTGTTATGCCAGAAAGATGCTTGATAATATAATACTTTTGTTCCAGGCATTCTGCTTGCAGGTGGCCACTCTGTGACATAAGGCATGGTGGGCCCTGCCGGCTGGTCTGGCGGCTGGCTGGTGTTGGGCATGTCCCACCGTTCACTAGTCGAAGCATAGAGAGTAGCTATCGGATGAGTACTGGATGATTGAGATTGGCCTGTAGCAGGGCGAGGCTGGTTGCAGCATGGTTGAGGTAGCTCTTCCTGATCTAGTAGCACAAATGGTGGTGGAGGTGGGCCTGACAACACCAGATGAAGAGGCTGCTCATGCTGAGCTCTGTGCTGGGTCTACTGTCTAGTCTCAGTGGCATGCATGGACTGGCTGGTGGTGCCAATTGATGTTCCCCGATGACCCATGTGGCTATGGCTCTACCGACGTTGGCATTGGCTGGGGACGTTGGGGAGGTTCTCCGGGAACTCCTCGTCGTCAGGAGTCATATAGGGATTTAACGACTCCATGGTATTAACCGAAGCATACCCTTGACTATCACTTGAAGAGTCATCCACTACTGGGTGGATTCTGGGAGGAATCCCCATCTTAGGGGTCATGAAGTTGCCGAGAGTGAGGGATGATGATGGCATTGGCATGTCGTGTTGCTTTCCCTTGCACCGCTGATGCTTTATCTTTTGGGAATAGGTCAGCTGAGATGATGATGCAGAAGTGGTGGTTGTAGCTTCTAAATACTCCAGAAGATTTAGGCTTTCACAAATGATACCATGGGAACGAGAAACTATTTTTCGAGCCATCCAATTGTCATAATTCTATGACTCATGGTTGGAAACCTGCTTCTACTCACCTTCGTCATCACTTTCACAATCCGGCCTTACGAAGACACCCGCCACTTGTGTCTGGGTCGAGCCCAGTCTGACTATGTTGTTATCGACTTGGTCTTGAAGTCAGTCTTTGAACACATAGCACTGCTTGAGGGTGTGCCCTAGAATATGATGATAGGGGTAGTAGTTGGGTTGATCAGTGAGATTCGCCTCTTCCAGCCTCCTACACTCAGGAAAGCATACAATCCTCTTCTCTAAGGCGCTACAAAAGTAACCAGGGACCTAATTATCGTTGAATGAGTAGGTCCAGTTTCTTTTATCTAGGAAGGGGTCCCTTGGATCCTGACCCTAACGAGGAGCTAGAGGGTCCTGTCAAGGAGGTGGACCCTGATTGTCCCGCCTGGGCGGTGGCGGCGCATTCCATGGAGGTGGTTGCTGATTTTGAGGCGGACGCTGTTGAGCTGGAGGCTACGCCTGAGGTGGAGGGCCTTTGCGAGGCTACGGGGCTAGTGCCACTGGTAGTAATTCTAGTTGCCTAGGGGCTTCTATTTGGGCCACCGCAGTGGTTTCAGCTCTGGCATCCCTCCTTTCTGGAATTACAGGGGCAATGGACATGCCTAGCTGTCCTGTTACAGGGCTTTCTCTAGGCGTTGGGCCTTATCAGAGAAGTCTCAGAATCCTCCAGGGTAGTTCTGGATTATTAGAGAGGGAACCGGCTTCGTCTTGACATTTCCTACACACATCATCAGTAATTTCTCCTAAGTCAGTGGCATGTAGAGGGAGTATGTGAGCCCCTTCCACTGGGCAATAAAGTTCACGACTTGCTTATCAGGCCTTTGTTTTCACTTGAAGAGGTCTGCGATTCTGGTTTTCTGGGTGGTGGAACTGAACTGGTAGAGGAATTTCCTGTGAAGGTCCTCACAGTTGGTTACAGATCCGACGGGAAGCTAGTTGTACCAGAATAATGTCGGCCCCTCCAATTTATGAACAAAATAGTGTATCTTGGCAGCCTCCTACTACGTTGGAGTCCCTGACATGGTCCCACACCTTGATTTCAATTGGGCCAGGTGCTTCGGCGGGTCCCCTGTCTCGTTAAAGAGGGAGAATGTGGGATTCCCAAAACCCAGAGGCGTCGGCATATCATCCACCCATGTCGGATATGGCTTACCATCAGGTGGGATTTCCACCTGTCGTGTTTCCAATTCCTCAAGGTAGGTTATGAGTGCCACTATAAGATCATCTAGGCAGGGGTCCCTGTCTTGATGGGGACCCCTAACTATGAGCGTGTTGGCAGGTTATTCAACATGTTAGATAGGCTCAGCGGCTCATAGAGCGGCTGGTGGAGCGACTTGCGGGGCAGTTGGGGGAACCCGGGATGGATTCCATGAATTTTCATGTTGTTCAAGAGGGTTTGGTAATTCATACCATGCCCTCTTGCCGTGAGCTCCGGCTTCAGCCCTGTTTGCAGGAGTATCATGATCAGGGTTTCTTAGGGGCAGCTTACCGAGGGGAAGTTTTTCCTGCCACTACTGTACTGGCCTAGGATTTCCATAGTCAGGTTGTCACTCTTTAGCGCATTCAGCCAAGAGTTCGTTGACCAACATCTTCTGCTCAACAATTTTTTGGAGCAACGTGTCCTTCTCAGGGTCTTCCTCTGTATTTTCCACTGAGGTGGATGAATCGGAGTGCTTGGCAGCTCTGACATGCTCCTTATCCTTACCAGAATTCCAGCTGAGTACTAGTGCCTCGATGGGCACAGGGAGACCAAGTAGGTTCCTCTACTGACAATTAATCCTTACCAATGGGTCCAATATTTGTGGAACTCCCTCAGGGGGTAAGTCTCCATCGAGAAGCTACAACTCATCCTCTTCGTCCACCATGTCAGCCATGTTGACTATGACCCTTCCTAGGGGCATGTCTTCGATGTCGCCAAGCGATTCAGGCTGCCACCGAATAGGACTGAAGAAGAGGGAAGCATACTTCCCCCAGCCACAGATTTTCAAGTGGGGGTATCCTCCTTGATAATTTTGTGGAGTACCTTAATACTCTGAACGCATTGCTGCTGGAGGGCCTCACGTCGGCCTAGTGACACGGGGTGCTGGGCCACAGGGAGTGTGTCCAAATCGATCAGACGACATTGCTCGTTGATGTCTTCAAAATGTGACTGGATCCTAGGATAAGCCACTCGCTGATGTCGAAGACTAAAATGTGTTTCCTAGAGGGTGTGGTGGAAACACTCAACTTCCTTCGGGGTGAGTGATTTTGGTATGCAAAAAATCGGTGCTGCCATGGGCTAGAACTTCTCGAGGAAGTGGTCCACTGTGAGGATGTTCCATAATCTCCTCGGCTCAGATTCAGAGTCTCTCCCTTGATTTCCCCACTCGTCAACTGCGGTTGGATGAGGAACTAGCAGCAGTACTGAGGCAGACCGCTGGAACGGCTGGCTGGCCGGTGGAGAGTATGGCGAACGGTATGACTGGCTACCGAATCTTGGGCTCTCCTCTAAAGAGTGTAGCGACATGGCCACTACGTCATGATAAGACGGGCTAACTTCTATCGTTCCTAGCTCAGGGGCTAGTGCTAATGGTGATAGGTCATGATGTTTCTCTCCCGCCATCGGTCCCCAGAATAGTTCTTTATTATCTCTTATCGAGGTAGAGAGCGCTTATGGTGACGATGGTGGTGATTGTATAACCGTAACTTGCAGGGTTGCCAGATTTTTATCCTTATTCATATTCCTACAGAGGGAGGTAGGAATCCGATGGACCTCACATTCTGAGAGAACCAGGCTGATGCTCCTCGTCCCTACCCCGACCCTTGACTCTGATAAGCGAGAGGAGGGTTGGTGCGCTGAGTCATATTCTACCTTGGAGTCTAAAAAGTGGACTGGTATGATCTCTATCCGGACCTTCTCAGAATTCTTCTTATGGTGGTGAAGACCCACCTTCCTTCCCATGGGTGGCTCCTCGGGACAGGGCAGATTTTTGACACGGGGTCCTTTGGCCGCACTGGTGTTGGGGCGGAGAGGGTTTCCACCCGAGAAAGCCGGGGTGCGAGGAGCACCAGGAAAAATGTCAAAGGGGACATGGGGAGGACCTCTATGGGTAGCACTGGAGTGGGAAAGACCTCCATTGGAACTGGCAGAAGCATGGGGAGGACATCCATGCTTGTTTTCCCTGGAGACCTTAGTATGAGGATGGTCCTTGTATCGGTCTAGCTGAACATTGGTAGGGCCTTCGTGCTGGGTGCGGGTGGAGCGAGGCTGGCCCTCACCCTTCTGGATTCCGAGGTGAGGAGGACCTTCACCAGCTACTGAGAGGACATGGGGAGGATCCCCACATTGAAGATAGACCGGATGGTTAATGTCCCTACACTGGCGGTTGGGGGCAGGAGAGATGACTCCATACCCAGTGTAATGGGCATAGGAGAGGCATCTGTGTCGAGTATCACCGCCGCGGGGAATACCTCCATTCAGATTGAGGGTGGAATGGGGTGGACATCCATCCTGAGCCTCGTGCAGGGAAGGCCCGTGCTTTCTGTGGTAGTGGTATGAGGAGGACCTCTGTACTGGGTGACATCACTGCGGGATAGCTCATGGTGACCACTACTCATGCCGATGACCAAGAGAGTTGACCCAGTCTTCCCGTGGGGCGGTTGAGGCCTCGATCCTAGATGGGTGTATAAGTTCCCCTGCTTAGTGTATACAGGGAACTGATGATATGCGTCGGCAGTGGCTCAGGACATAGTAGTTGCCGACATTGATGCCCCTTGGTGGGCGTCCTCCTCAGCTTGCACCCGACGCTGGTGTGGGGTCAGACAAACTAGGGCTGGTGGTGTAGGTACGTAGCTTACCTCCTCCTCTTCCAGCAAGACCGGGTGGCGGTGCTGACACGACTGGGCGGGAGTCCTCACTAGGAGCCCCTGGAATGGGACTCTGATTGGGCTAGGCCAGATGACACCTACCTCATCTGCGTAAGGCAGGGAATCATCAAAGCGCTCTAGGTAAAGGCTCCCGAAATGGTTGTATGTTGGGGTAGAGATAAATGGCTCCCTGCACGGCCCTCTGGGGTGGCGTTGACGGTGAGGCGCAGACATCTCTAGATCCAGGCGGGCCATATCCTGAGTCAGGATTATTCCCTCTTCCTCGTAGCGGCGCACGAGGTCGTTGATTACCCTTCTTTGGATGACCTCAGATGGGGAGAGGGGGCGTGGGTTCCCCATGGTCGTCGATGTAGAGTCCGTCGTGGAAGAGGTGAAGCCACATGGAACGGCTGTGTTGACAATGCCCCTAACCCTACGTCGATGGGCAGGTGGTGATTTTATCCCTAGAGCAATAACTTGATTCCTGAGAAGCAAGGAGATTAACTCCTCAGTGCTGAAAGAAAAAGGAATTGATGACCAATTCCTCGACACCATCCCCTCTTCCATGGCTAGTAAGAGGGATCCACGCTGAAAACGTCACAGAACAGGATGACCAACGTTCTATTACCCCAACTTCTGGTGAGTTTCACGCCAGGTCCTCCATTTTCTTAGCTGGACCTGGAACTGGGTAGCTGGATCCAGTGACACATCAATCCATTGATGCCTCAAACACTACTAGTCTCCATTTTGAGGATAAGAATTTCACATCAGGTTAACCATTTCTAATTCTGACGCTTTCGTCGGGGCGTGCGTGTCCATCTCTTTGGGTGGACGGCGGCGCTGTCTATTGCCCTGCATTCCCACTTTCCAAAGGTGGGCGTCATCCGCTCCTTATTCAGGGATGTCTACTCCTTGATTGAAACGGGATGATGGGATTTCGGTTCTTCCTTCGGTGGATTCCTCCTCGAAGCTCGTTACCTAGTTCGGGTCTCTCTTATATATTTAATACATTTTTCATGAAACTCTTCCTAGATCCATATCTTTATGGACACCAATTAATTATATTGCTTCTATCAAGACATTTCAAGTTGTTCGGTCAAGGAAGCAACCTTCGGTCAGGGGAGTTGTCACGTTGGGCATCACTGGCGTGTCTAGGTGTTGGGACACTGGCACGTCTATCTTCTGTCCCTTATTATAGGGCTTCTTAAGGGCACGAAATATCGAGGAATCCCACATCGAATGCGGGGAATAATATTCCATGGGAATGTATCTGAGTTTTTCCTCATCTTCCCATGTTTAACACAGGGTATGCCACAAGTTTAACGTCCAGCGGAGATGGATCGAACTGATCAGAACACTGATTAGAGTGGATCAGATGAGCGCGACCCCCAGAGGGAACACTGATGTTGGGGCCAATGCGTGTTTGACCTCCCAGTTACTATCGAGGGGAATGGGGTATGAGGCAGCATGATCCCATCAGCATGTGGTGGCCCGGGTAAGAATCTGGATGGATGATGGAGTGGTTGAATGAAGTGGATGGTGAATGGGATGGAACCGCCATGAGGATGATGATATATTTGGGATTTAGCCTCGAATAGGCTTCCTATGTATCCCTGTGGTAGGGAATCAAAGTTCATTTAGTTCATCTGATGACGGCTTACCACCGATTGGGGTTCCAATGGCTTACCGCTAAATGGAGTGACAACGTATTACCGCTGAAAGGGGAACAAAAAGTGGAATATAGTTTAACGTCATGCAGGATGGGGGTGGACCGACGTGAAGTGGTCGGAACCATTGGTTGTTGGGCTTGAACCTTAGTGAGGCTTCCTACGTTTCCTACCTTGGCAAGGATCAAAGTCCATGTAGTTTGAGTATGGGTCATGAGTCGGTGAACCGATGTGAGTGAGGACCTGGGGTCTAGGTGGATGGTGGGCTTGGATCTCATGGAGGTTTCCTATATACATTTCCTTGGCAAAGATCAAATACCACGTAGTTCATGGGGGCATTTGGTGCACCGACATGAATATCGTCAGGACCAATGGATGGTGGTGGGCTTGAACCTCAGGGAGGCTTCCTACGTACCCTACCTTGGCAAGGATCAAAGACCACATAGTTCAGGTTGGGTTTGGTGAACCGACGTGAAGGAGGTCGGAACTATTGGGGTGGTGGTCTTGAACATCATGGAGGTTTCCTACGCACCCTGCCTTGGCAAGGATCAAAGACCACGTAGTTCAGGTTGGGTTTGGTGAACCAATGTGAAGGAGTTCGGAATGACTGGGGTGGTGGGCTTGAATGTCGTGGAGGTTTCCTACATACCCTGCCTTGGCAAGGATCAAAGTACTTGTAGTTCAGGTTGGGTTTGGTAAACCGATGTGAAGGAGGTCGGAATGACTGGGGTGGTGGGATTGAACCTTGTGGAGGTTTCCTATGTACCCTTCCTTGGCAAGGATCGAAGTTCTCATAGTTCAGGTTGGGTTTGGGGCTTGGACTCTAGGCTTCCCACAGAGGATGTCATGGTTGATGCTTGCTCTAAGCCCACGTGAGTCATGCTCGGTGTGAGAAACAAGATACAGCAAAGACCTGACGATAACATCACGAAAGGTGCATCTGTGGGAAGTGAAGTGGGGATCACATGTAGTTAGTGTCCCAGAGAGGAAATAGGGGCTTACTCATGGTTAGCAGCCCCGAGAGGAAACAGGGGCTTACGCATGGTTAGTGGCCTAGGGAGATGGAGGTTGGGACTTACTCTAGGTTGGAGGCTTGATGGTGACAAAGCCCCGTGAGAGAGGTTTCTGGCACCGAAGAAAGGAGGGGTCTGGTGTCCATCCCCCCCCCTAGTCCTTGGGACCGAAGAAGAAAGGAGGATCAGGGATGTTTCCTCCTACAAGAAAGTTAGGGGCTTACACCATAGTGGTTTCCCTTTCCCCACGGACAGATGCTGCTCTGATAAAGAGGATCTCATTCCATGTGAGGAATGATCTTACACTCATGGAGACCAGTGGTTGTTCAGAATGTCCAAGGTGGGGGCACCTTGCATGCGAGGTGCGGGGCGAGGCCACAGTTTAATGTTATGTGCTGAGGACAATGGTGTTTGGCAGTTTAACATCCTGAAACTCAGACGAGGTGGGCTTCCTCCGCACCCCTAGGTCTTACATAACCGGTACCCTATGCTCCTTGGTGAAGAGAAGAGACAGGAAACATAGTGGATAGGGGTGTGTTTCGCACGGAATCCGGGGATGACCTCCTGGACGGGAGATTCAAACGTTCTGATCGGTTTCTAACGGGTTTGTTCGTAGAACCGGAAACATCCAATGATTCCACATCCGTTTGGACCTACTTTCCAAAGGCAGGCGCCCATTATCTTGTGGACTAATGAGGCTTAGGAATTTGCATTGGTCGAGAGGATGGGAGGTCGGACTCATCACACCTTTTTGAGGGGAATTATTGTCTACTCCGGGACTCTCTTTATAGATTTAAGTTATGTTCGTGAATCCTTATTACATTACCAAGTATAAAATGTGCTTTCCTTTAGTTTTAACAATCAATGATTAAATATGCAAAGAAATTTAGAGAATCTTTTATATGTATTCGAGGTTCTTCATCAATAGAGAATCATCTATATTTGTTTAGATATTCTTGGTCAATGGTATCCTTCAAAACATTTATATAAAAAGTCTCTTGGTCATTTATGATGACCAGGCTGGTTTTAAAGCCACTCAGTGGGGCACTTGAAGTTTATCGTCATTCAGAAGGACAGAGATTATCTCAAAGTTGGGATCGAACCCATAAATGGGCTACCTACGTATCCTTTGTTTTGGAAAAGGAATCAGAACCCACGTAGTTCGAGAAATGGGGTATGATGTTTATGATTGATGGCTCAAAGATGAATGTCATAATTACTTTTACACTCTAAGCTCACGTGAGTCATGCTCGGCGTGAGAAACAAGAGGTATTGATAAAATTTAGACAATTTTGCCATAAAAGATGCAATCATAAGAATTTGTTTGGGGCTTATGTATAGATGACTTCCCAGATAGATGAAGGTTTAGGATTTACTTTTAGGGAGAAAATCCATGAACAGGGTCCACAAAGTTATATGTGCTTCATGGAGATTTGAATACTCTAGTCTTGGGGCTTACTCCTAAGGAGGATGCCCAAGTTAGGAGGGGACTTATGATTGGGTTTTATTCCTAAAAAGGAAACCCAAATCAAGGGTAATTTATGACTGGTTAAGAGAAGTTTAAGGGGACTTGGGGCTTATTCCTGAAAAGGAAGCCCAAGGTTATGACTGAGTCTTATTCCTGAAAAGGAGACCCAGGTTAGGGATTTTTTCATCTTAAAGGATGAGGTTGAATGAATGAACTCTCTGTATTTTAGTGACATAAGGATATTTAAATCACTAGACTTTGAGAGAGAGATTCCACAAAATTCCTTTCAGATAAGAAAGTCAAATAAAGAAATCATGCCATAAATGGATTTGAAGAGTGTCTTGAAGACTGAATCTTAAAAAGGAAAGGTGAAATGGCTTAAGAGGGGTAAAATGGGCAAGATGGGCACCCAAAAAGATAGGGGCGCGCAAGTTTTGGAAGGCGCGCAAGTCCTGCGGTGGCGCGCAAGTATTGGTCGCGCAAGTATACTTGCGCGACACATGGTATACTTGCGCGATTTTCAATCAGATTTGAAATACTTGAGCAACTCTTGATAAAACCCTTTAGAATCCCCTTGAGGTTCTTCCAAAAAAGGGACGCGCAAGTTATATTGAAGGAATTAAGTCGGCGCGCAAGTGTTTGATAAGTTTCAACACTTAGGCCTTCCTTCTTCTCTTTAGATCTTCCGTTCTAGGTAAGAAATTACCTTAGAAGTGTTCCTGAAGCTTTGAGAAGAGACTTGGGCGTCGGGAGCTTCAATCCGAGTTTCTGGAAAAAGATCCTCCTGAATGGGGGGCCCACAGGGTCTATTTATAGGCAAAAGAAGACCCAGGGCGGTTACCGGGCGGTTACCAATTAGGTCGCTCAAGTCACCTGCGCGACCAAGGTAGCCGCGCAAGTATACTTGTGCGGCAGTGGTATCACTTGCGCGGTGGATTTGCTGTTGATCCTTTGTTCATGCCTTTGTCGATTTTTGATGTTTTCTTCAAAGGATGAATCACTTTCAGCTGAGATATTCCCTTTTCTGATCTTTAGATTCTGTGATGAAAGGAGCATCAACAAAAGTCCCCCCTCAGAGTTGGATCCGGAGAGAAAATGAGGATTTGACTCTGAGGAAATCGAATCCCTCCAAAGGAAAAGGGAGGGCGCGCAAGTCTTTAAGTGCGCAGAGGGCGGCGCGCAAGTCTGCGTCGCGCAGGCCTTAAGCGCTCTAGGTGTGGCGCGCAGGTAGGCTTCCTGGCCTATAAATACATGGCCTCACCTCCGTTACATGCATCTGGATTTCCGGATTTCTCGAGCTCTCGCCGCGCTAGTCTTCGTCGCCGCGCAAGTCTCCTGTTTTCACTGTTTCCTCGCTGCCGCGCTACTCTCAAGGTAATAAGGCTTGCGCGGAAATACTTGCGCGGCACATGTATCACTTGCGCGACATCTCCATACTTGCGCGCCTTAATGCCTTAGCCATTTTTTCCAAATTTTTTCACAAATTTTATGAAAAATAAACCCACTTAAGAGTTTAATTTATTCAACTCCTGTGCAGATTCAATGGCTCTTAGACCTGGATTAATTGATGAACTTGCTAGCAAGCAGATAGATGATATGATGAATATCATTGGCCCTGATTACTATATTTTCAAAGATAGTACTCTTCCAGATTTGGCTAAGTATCTGAAGAAATATCATCGTGACTTTCCTCACTGCACTTATTTACCTTTGTATGGTCATGGTCATCTGCAAGAAGTCATTATTCCAGAAGTAAAGAATTATCTTCCATTTTCGTGGTTTCAGAATTATACCAATTTTGCTTCAGCAAATATCTCAGGCGGAGGAGTATTTCAAACTGCTGGAACAGTGGAGAAGGCTTATGTGATGCATCATAGCCCTTGCACACCAGATCTGAAAAAACATACACCTGAGCTTCAACCACATTGTCATCCTTCAATCTTCCGAAATGCTCAGATGGATCAATCCAAAGGCTGGAAGAAAATTTGGGATTTCCATCCTGGGGGAGGTGTGAAGCCAACTTGGATGTGGGTATACTGGGTGCGACAGACTTGCGCAGAGTTTATTGAGGATCTGAAGAGAGCTGCAATATATGAGGCTGTTTGGGTTGGGAAAACATATATTTACAGACATGATAACTTCGTGCCAGAGATACTCAGCCACTGGAGCCCAGCGACTAATTCTTTCCATTTGACTCATGGAGAAGTAGGTATCAGTTTGTGGGATGTCCACGAGATTTCAGGAGCTCCAATCTTGGGTGATATGTATGATGAATTCATTCCTCCCAAGGTGACTTGGAATGATCCAGAGAAGACTCCTGCTTTGGCTCGAGAATTATTTAAAATCATTCACAGGCTCAAGAGTTCAGAGACCTCATTAACTCATTTTAGAAAAGATATTCATCCGGAAGAATGGATGAATGTGTTTCTTACTGAGAAAAGAGGGATGGAGCCGAAAGAAAAAGGATCCAAGAAAAAGAAATCCAAGGATACCCGGCCCAGACGTCCTACCACTTGTCCAAAACCTGAGAAGAGAGGAGCTCCTAGCACATTCTGGCCAACTCTAGAAGCAGGAGAGTTTGAAAAGTGGGGCTATGAAGTGAATCAAAGAATTCCAAAGAAAACTCGTCTGGCGGGTTTCTTGGCAATGTGGCTCAGTGTTTATCTCTTTCCGGTCAGGGATTCGAAGGGAGGCGTTAGGCCAGGGACCTTCGTCATTGCGGCCAAGTTGGCTGAGGGAAAAATGGTTGGGTTAGCTACCCCCATTTTAGCAAAGATTCACAGGAGTTTACTTCACGTCTTCCAGGGTAAATCTCCTTTAAGAATAGTGGGACCATTCCAGGTTTTGTGGGGATGGATCGCCACTCACTTCAGGACTTACAATGTACAGAATGGATTACAAATTCCTGGAAGCTCTTTCAGACCGTCAGTGCAAGCATTCTCTGGAATTGCTCCATTAGATGTTAATGGTTATGACATGAAAGTAAGACTAAGCATGTATAAGGAATTCAACTTCTTTCCTTATGGAAGTCCGCCATCTGGGCGGTTTGTTGATGATGGGAAAGCCCATTTGGATTTGAGGGCATACATGCTAGCTTGCAGGGATGGCGTGTTAGTAGCCAGGATTGATGGAGAAATCATATGCGAGGCCTATGCTCCATATAGATTTGCACGCCAATTCAAATGTTTGCAACAGATTGTTGTATCCCCTCGAGTACATGTCAGGTTAGAGCAACATCTGATGGTTGCTCGACAACTATGGTTGCTGACATCAAGAGAGAAGACTGGGGCAGTATTTGATCTACCAGTTGAAAAAGCGGCACATTATCTGACTACATTTTATGCCAAACACTGGATAGCATCATACCCTAAAGGGATATTGAATCACCCAGTATATCAAGTGGGAAAGAGGAAGAGGACTGTAGAGAAAGAAACTCTTCCTCATGAAGGTGACGCTTCTCCACCTGAAATAGGTTCAACAGACTCCTCTTCTAGAACTGATTCATCGGATTATCACGATGGGGATGATGAGGCACAACCGGCAGCAAAGCGGTTTCGTGCACGATATAATCCTCCGGCCAGAGTTAAAAGACCCACTCCATCAGCTCCTGGTGAGTTATTTGATTGTAATAACTTCAATCACTGCTACTTTATAAAGTAATAAGTCTCATTTTCTTATTCTCTATCTGTAGTTACAGGAGTCGGGAAGAAATTAAAATCAAAAATTGTAGGACCTTCCTCACAGCCTTTATATCTAAGACCAGAGGCTGTTCAGCTATGGCAGAGCTTATACTGTGATACTGAGACCGCCTGGCTGGATTTGTGTGAGGGCCTACAACTTCCTAGAATAGGATATCTTCTAGCTTCTAAAGACCTTCAATACGGAGATAACCCCAATGAAGTGCGAGCTTACATCAGAGAGCTGGAAATGCTCATATATGCCACTGATAATTCGGTTCCTATCACCAGGCGGGTGAAGGAAATGATTGATCGTGGCACCACTGAGGGGGCTGGTGGTTCTGGAGATGAGGAATGGAAAGAGTACGTGGCTCCTGAAGATGTAATTTTTCTTTCCTTATTTTCTTTTCAACTTGATTTTAGTTGAAGCTTTGTTTACTTAAGGAAGTTACTTTCTTCATCTTGCAGCTTGCAAAGAAAGGAACCGGGGTTCCTTCGCCACAATATAGCCCTGGTGGTACTGCTATCGGGGCTACTGCTGATTCTCCTCGCGAACCAGGCGAGATATCTCCAGGCCAGCAGGCCATGAATGAGGCACTGGACATAGCCTTTCATTCTCCAATCCAAGTGCCAATAAGGGAGACTACTGATACTCCGAAAAAACAAAATAAGCCAAGGCAACGAAGGAGGAAATCCATAGCTAAACGTTTCATTAGCAGTGGTAAGTCCTTCGAACAATCATGAGTTTATACCCATAATCATATGGTTACTCATATTTCCGAGGATTGCAGGGGCTTCTTCAATTTCTCCCTTGAGGGAAGGGACTGATCCTTCTTCAAAGGTCGTGGAGGGTGCTGTAGAACAATCACAGACTCAGGCTGACTTGGTTGCTCCTGGAGAAGAGCTACCATCCATTCCCAGTATCCCTCCTATCACTGAAGATGATGTCCAGGGTCATGGGTTGTAGGACATAAGTCGGCAAGAAGACGTAGCAAATTCTCCCACTGGTGAGACTAATCAAGATTCTGAAGTATCATTGGATGAAATGATGAATCAAGGAATGAATTTTGAAGAATTTTATAATCATGCTGAGTTGTCATGTGATTTAGAAGACCTTGGGCGTGAGTGTTACCCTTCGCCCAAATTTTTCTTTTAAAAAAATATACTTCTAACCATGATGTAAAATAATATGTAGTTTCTTCCGTAGAAGCCGCTGAACTGCCAATGCCCGAAGAGGGTGTGGACACTGATGTCAACCCTATCATTGCAGAAACATTAGCTCAAGTAGAGCTAAATCCAATAAACTCTCCTGAGACCCATCTTGAAAATCCTGTTGAAACTGGGAAAGATAGGGAGAAGACTTCTCAGGTTGCTGAACCACCATTGGGTAATGGATAACAATATTTGTGATTGTACTTTATTCGCAAGACAATCCATTCTTTTGTTATCCTTTGAAGCTGACTAAACCTTTCAATTAATCATGCAGGACCATCAACTGCAATGACTAGATCCGAAGATGAGGCCTCAGCCTCTGCCCCAACGGGAATTGAAAGTGAGGAAGCACAAGTCAGGGGGGAAAGAGCAGGACAAGGCACCTCCCTAAGCGCGCTAATTCCAGATTACATACCCCCTTCTGACGATGATATTGAATCAGATCTAGATATGCTTAAAGCATTCAGCTTTTCACGACGTAAGGCATGGAATAACATATGGAACATCATATCGGGGGTGCCTTTAGAAGAGCTACCATCAAAAATTTCCCGATTGTCATCCCAATTTGTTATAATGGGACTTGGTGGTTTTGGGTATGAAAAGATCCATGCTGCAGTGAAACAGATCATTTTCAAGAGGGATCAAATGCAGACAAGTCGCGAAGATTTGACCAGAGTGAAATTTTCAGTCAACATAGGCGAATTTGAGGCTGCGATATCCCAGGCTGAAGCTGATTATGCTGTCAAGATGAAGGATCTGAAGCAAAAAATCAAAGAAAAGGTCGTCCAGCAGGTGAAACTCCAGCAACAGTTAGATGCTGTTACTGGGGAACTTGATCAGCTTAATAAATCATTGGATGAAACTCATATGAATGGCATGAAAGCCATTGCAGATGCTAAGAAGGCACTTCAGCAAGCTGAAAAGAGTGAAGCTGGTCAAGTGCACGAGCTTCAAGTAACTGTTGATAAGGCTCAGGATGCTATACATCAAATGAAGACTTATGTTGACAATCTTCTGTAATTCTTGAAAAAGAGAAGAGATTCCAGTCTGTGGATGTCCTTCTAACTCTTGTGTATCAATGAAAAACACTTTTGTCTTCAATCATTTTTACTTGCATTCTTCCATTACCTGCTTCAAATTTACGTAAGCCAATGGGCCTAGTAAGCATAGTTTGATTTTTACTAGGATTATTACAAATAACCCTACAAACTTTGAACCTTTTAACTGCTCAATATTACCTAAATCATACAAAAAAATGTATATTTAGTGAGCTGGAACTTGACTTTTATTCAGAGTTCCTTTGTCTTTTGTGTGGGCAGTTTAAAGTCATGCACGCCGGACATAAAGGGGCTAATGTTTAAGGTCGAAATAGCTTTGATCGAAAAATGGATTAAAAATGGATTCAATTCCTTGACAATTTATCTGAAAACATATTACCATACTCAAGTATGAGGGAAAAAATGTAAACTATGGCTTAAGAATATTTGAATCTGAGGAATGATATGAAAAAGAGCTAAAAGGCATTAGAAGAAGTAGTTTCCAAGAATGAAGTTACTATTATTTAACAAAACCCGTTAGGGGGTTGAAATATGCAGGGCCACCTATGGGCATTGGCTTCATAGTCAAATAAAATAGCATCTTTTGGCTGACAAGTCTGTTATGTGGACTGTTTATGCAAGGCCACCTATGGGCACGTGCTGCATAGTCAGGAAAAAGAACTCCCAGAAATTTACTTTCCTAGTGCTAAAAGCCAGTGAAAGTTTATGGAGATTCAAATTTTCTAAAGCATAGAGTTTGTTGTATGGAAAGAGGTACTTGAATATGGAGAAGATATTTCCAAACAAGAATATCGAAGAACTGGATGAATATCACTCCTACGAAGGTCTGACCCAAACGTAGGGAAGAAGAATAAACCATAGACTTGAATACTTTTAGATCATGAAAAAGGATATGGGACAAATATGTTAAGGATGGCTATTTTTGCAGATCCCTACATACTGTCGTTTTAAGACAAATAAGGACAAAAGAGGCATTCTTCCCAAGAATGAAGTTACCATTATTTAACAAACCCGTTAGGGGGTTGAAAACATGCAGGGCCACCTATGGGCATTGGCTGCATGGTCAAATAAAATAGCATCTTTTGGCTGACAAGTCTGTTATGTGGACTGTTTATGCAAGGCCACCTATGGGCACGTGCTGCATAGTCAGGAAAATAAATTCTCAGAAGTTTGACATTTTTGTGACTAGAAGTCATGAAAAAGGGTTATGAAGATCTGAAAATATTTAAGGTTAGGATTATAATACATAAAGATGGGTATTGTAAAATGTATATAGAGATACATAGGTCAATGAAAACCATAATCATGTTGTGGCTGGGTCCTGAATTGAAATTTTGGACTTCACTACGTATCTCATAAGAATGAGAATCAAGCCCTATGTAGTTCTTGAAATGCAGTTTAACGTCGTGCAGGACGAAAGTATGAGTGATCTTAGTTTAGGGTCATAGAATTCGGACCATAATAATGAATACACAGTGTGTGTTTTCATGAGGACTTTTCAGCCAAGGGACTGAAAGTGAAATTTGGGGTTAGGCCCAAAAAGACTTGGGACTGGATTCGAGGGACACTCGAATGTTCCTACGTATCCCATAAGGATGGGAATCAATTCCACGTAGTTCTAGAACTACCCTTTGTACAAATTTGGTTCGTACATGTGAAGGGTGAAAAGGGGACTTTAGTGCAATGATGGTTTAACCTAAAAAAGTTTAGGCATTACCATGTATGCATGTAGTCTTTTTAAAAAAAAAACATGATTGAAAAATCAATGTCAATAATGGTTCCTTTTCAAATGAGGAAATCAAAGAATATTTTAGTTTATTGTCGTACCGGACAAAAGTGTTGTATAGTTTAACGTCATATAACAAGGACGAAAGTGAATCAATGTAAAGATATTGATTCCAGGGGTGGTTTCACAAATCAACATCATATGAGATGGTGGTGAACCGATGTGAAGAGATTGTTTTTGGGCTTGAACCCTGGGAGGTTGCCTACATACCTAGCCTGGAGGGCGAGGATCAAAGTCCGTGTAGTTCAATTAAAGAATGAATTAATGATCAAGTTGTTCTTGGGGACAATGATCTAATAAAAAATGTTGTTGGGACTTACACATGGTTAGTGACCCAAAGGGAGTGTTATGGTTGATGTTCGCTCTAAGCTCACGTGAGTCATACTCGGTGTGAGAAACAAGAGGTAATAACAACCTTAACGATGCACAGTTTAATGTCATGTAGGACATAAAAAAGGGACTATGCAGTTTAAAGTCTTGCAGTTAGGACTATTGGTGCTGCACAGTTTAGTGTCATGTAGCAGGGACAAAATAACAGTTTAATGTCATGTAGGACATATCAAGGACTTTCTGTACAGTTTAGCGTCATGTAGTTAGGACGATGGGGACAATATAGTTTAACGTCATATTGGACGAAAAAGGGGGACTGTGCAGTTTAATGTCATGCAGTAAGGACAAAAGAGTGTACCATTTTAACGTCATGTCGGACGAAAGTGCGAATAGTTTAAGGTCATATGCATGGACCGTGGATGGTGCAGTTTAATGTCATGCTGGACGGTTTATGGAACTTTTTCACAGTTTAATGTCGTGTGGGACGAAGTTGTAGTTTAAAGTCATACTGGACCATTACTGTATATTTTAACGTCATATAGCGAGGACGAACTGGTGCTGTACAGTTTAAAGTCATGTAGCTAGGACTAAGGTGAACCAATATGAGGATATCAGTTCTGGGGACTTTTTACAGTTTAACGTCATGCTGGACGTTGGAAGTGCCACATAGTTTAATGTCATGTAGATAGGACATTATACAGTTTAATGTCATGTAGGACATTGAAGGTGACACAGTTTAACGTCATGTTGGACGAATTTGCAGTTTAAGGTCATATTGGACCATTACTGTATGAACCAAATGTAAGAGTCTTGGTTCTGGGAACAATATTTTGTGTTTATACAAAATACTTCTTCAGAAATCTGGCATTAGTTGGAGTCGTGATGTGTTCTCCATCCATTGAGATCAGAGAATACGCTCCATTGGAGTAGACCGTATGTATTGAATAAGGTCCTTCCCATTTTGGTTCAAGCTTGGGAGGCTTCTTTCCTGGTATCATTGGTGTTCTGAGAACCAATACCAATTCTCCCTGAATGAATGAATGAAGATGAACTTTTTTGTTAAAAGCTCGTGCTATCCGATTCTGATAGATTTCCAAGCGGTGCAAAGTGCACAATCTCTTCTCATCTAACTATTCCAATTCATTCAACCGCTTTTGGGATTTCTCATCTGTTGATAACTGATCACAAATGGCTATTCTGAGTGAGGGTAATTGAACTTCAATTGGCAAGACTGCTTCTGTTCCATACACCAATGAATATGGAGTAGACCGCGTTGCATTGTGAGTGGTAGTCCGATAAGCCCATAAAGTATGATAGAGTTTATCAGGCCATGACCTCTTATCTTTATCCACCATCTTTTGCAGTATATTTGAAAGAGTCTTGTTGAAGGCCTCTATCTGGCCATTAGCCGCTGCATGATATCGAGATGAATGGTTGGACTTAATGTTGTATTCTTGATACAATTTCTTTACCTCAGAAGAACAGAAGTTGGTGTCGTTGTCCGTCAATATGGTATGAGGGACACCAAATCTAGTAATGATGTTAGACTTGATGAAGCTAACAATGCATTTAGAACTGACTTCTTTGAGAGGTACTGCCTCTGCCCATTTGGAAAAGAAATCAGTAGCAGTAAGAATGTACTTAAACTGCTTGGCCGTAGCTGAAGGGTAAGGTCCCACCACATCCATTCCCCATGTGGAAAATGGCCATGAGTATTTAGCTGTATGAAGCAACTCTGGAGGTTGATGAATGAAGTTGGCATATACTTGGCATGAATGACACTTCTTTGTGAAATTAACACAATCTTGTATCATTGAAGGCCAGAAGTATCCAAGCCTTCGAATTTGATCAGACAATCTATGTCCAGACTGGTGGGCACCACAGACTCCTGCATGCACTTCTTTTATGACAGCCATTGTCTCTTCACCATCAATACATCTGAAGAGAACTCCATCAAAACCACGTTTGTAGAGAATTTTCTCGAGGTGGTTTGGACCATCATAAAGAGTAAAATTGACCACACGTCGCCGAATTTGTTCTTTCTCGGCTCTATCAGGTGGAAGTGTTCCATTTTGAAGGTATTCCTTGATAGGTGACATCCATCCTGTAGTATGACCATACGGTTCTGGAATGGGACTAATTTCATTAATTTCCTCTGTTCTGACTTGAACATAAGGTGAAATTGCACGACGGTGGGCAATACCGATGGTTGTCTCATCCCGATTTGGATCTGCTAAAGCTGTGGCTATATTAGCCAGTGCATCAGCTTGAGCATTTTGTGATCTTGGGACATAAGAAAATGTCGGTTCTGAAGGGAATTCTGACATTAACTCTTTGACGTAATCATACAAAGGGATTAATTCTTCTTTTCTGATGGCATAATCCCCATTGACTTGTTTGATTACCAGGTCTGAATCACCTTTCACCTTTAAGTGATTCACTTGTGCTTGAAGCGCTAACTCCAAGCCTGCAATGAGAGCTTGGTATTCAGCTTCATTATTGGTACCACCTTCCCACAACAAAAAGGAATAAGGTAACACTGCCTTATCTGGAGAAATGAGCACAATTCCTAAACCAACTTTGTTGAATTTAGGATTTTCCATTTTCTTCCCTGTTGGACTTCTAGAAGCACCATCAAAATACATTTCCCATGTTTGAGGACTCTCTTGAATAGAGAAAATTTCCTCATCAGGGAGTTCGATATCTGAATACGTGTCTTCCACTGAAGGGTGTTCAGCCAGGAAATCAGCCAGAGCTTGGCCCTTAATTGCCTTTTGAGACACATACTGGATGTCGAACTGCTGTAGAATAACCGCCCATCTTGCCAGACGTCCTGTAAGCATTGGACGACTAAGGATGAATTTGAGTGGATTATTACAAGATACCAATTGGACCTCATGATGTTGCAGGTAGTGTCTCAGTTTCTGAACTGAAAAGATTAATGCTAGGCAGCACTTTTCAATACTCGAATACCGGGTTTCTGCTTCAAGCATAGTTCTACTGAGATAGTAGAGACTATTTTCATTCCCAGCATCATTCTTTTGAGCGAGAAAGGCACCTAATGATCGCTCTAAAGCTATCACATAGAGGATAAGAGGCCTACCCTCAACAGGTGGCATGAGTACTGGTGGACTCAAGAGGTATTTCTTGAGAACATCAAATGCTTCTTGACATTCTTCAGTCCACTGGTAAGTGACTCCTTTATTCAATAATTTGGTAAAAGGTAAACTTTTGCCTGCCAAATTGGCGATGAAACGCAGAATGTAGGCTAAGTGTCCTTGAAGTCCTCTTAATTCTTTCAAATTCTGAGGAGGTGACATACCAAGGATTGATTTGGTCTTCTCAGGATCGACTTCAATACCACGATGGCGTACAACAAAGCCGAGGAATTTTCCTGAGGTTACCCCAAAAGCACATTTTAAGGGGTTCATCTTCAAATTATGTTGTCGAAGCTTGTGGAATACGACTTCCAAATCAGCCAAGTGATCAAAACGTTGTTTGGATTTAACCACCAGATCATCTACATAGCATTCAACAAATTTCCCTAGAAAAGGTTTGAAGATACGATGCATGGCGCGTTGATATGTTGCACCTGCATTCTTTAAACCAAAGGGCATAACCCGGTAACAAAACACACCTTGAGGAGCTCTGAAGGATGTATATTCCTCATCTTCTGGGGCCATTCGGATCTGATTATATCCAGAATATCCATCCATGAAAGAAAGTACTTCACAGCCAGCCGTCGCATCAATTAAGAGTTCTGTAATCGGAACTGGAAAATCATCTTTGGGACAATACCGATTAAGATCTCTGAAATCGATGCAAACCCTAATTTGTCCGTTCTTCTTCTTTACAGGGACAATATTAGCCAACCACTTGGGATATTGAACTTCTCTGACGAAGTTAGCTTTGATAAGCTTATCCACTTCAGCCTAGATTTTGGAAGCATAGGTTGGGTATGTTCTTCTCGCGGCTTGCTTGAATCCTCGATGTTCTTTTGGCAAACCCAAATGATGGGTGGAAACATCAGGATCAAGGCCAGACATCTCTGTATAATTCCAAGCAAAAATATCTTTATTTTGCTTTAGAAAAGAAATATACATCTCTTGTTCTTCAAGGGTCATGGCCGCACTAATTAAAGTGGGGTGTGGATCTTTCTCTGTACCCAGATTTACTTCTCTGAGTTCATCCACAGTGGTAGAGATACCCTCTTCAAATGCTGGAGGAGCATCTCTAAGATCTTCCTCTTCCTCTTCATCATGTGTTATTTCTTCCGTTTCTACTTGCAAAGTAGATGAAAAAACGAAATTCTCATGATCATAAGAGATGTCAAAATTTTCACATTTTGAAGAAGAAGCTTCCATTTCCGACCCTATTGATGATAAAGGGTCTTCTTTGGGAATCAAAGAGGAGATAATGGATTGAGAATCGACATCAATATTCACCTCTGGTGTTTCTATAACTTCTTCTGGCCTGATTAGCGAAGTATAGACTTGTTGTATTTCAGCAGATGAAATGAAAACGTCACCACTTATGCTTTCATCACTGCTTGGTAAGTTACCAATTTCTCCCATGTTGTCTGGCTCGATTGCCGTAATTGACATTATGGATATTTCCATAAGAGTATTTTGATTTGGGCCTATTTTGTCAATTTGACTGATAGGTAACACATAATCTGTACTCACATGTGAAAATGGATTTATTGGGATTTTTTCCAAACCATATGGAGCATTAACTTTGGTAATTTCCTTCATTGTAGATTTTTCTCTTCCCTTCATGTGATAAAATTCCGCCTCAATGTTTTGAGACTCACATGTCTTGAACGGAGCCTTATCACCATACAATGTTCCAACTTGACCATCGAAACAGTATTTGAGACATTGATGGTATGATGACGGAATAGCTGCATGCAGATGTAGCCAGGGTCTTCCAAGCAAGATATTGAAAGCTGAGTCTTGATCAACAATCATGAAATCCGAATTGGAAACAAGATCTCCAAACTGAGTTCTGAGCGTAACTTCTCCCAGTGGTTCTTGTTCATTTTTATCATATCCTTGCAACATCATGGTAGAAAGAGATAAATCAGATTCTGTGAGGCCCAATCGACGAAGTGTGCGAATGGGCATGAGGTTGACTCCTGAACCATTGTCAATAAAAGCTCTTCGAACATCTATACCATTGACTTTTCCAGATAAGTACAAAGGTTTTATGTGCCCATGCACAACATCATCTTCATCTTTATCAGTAAAAGATATCACTGCATGGCATTCTGCAGGATTATTCTCTATGTGATAAATTTCAGCTGCAGCAATTTCAGCTTCAAACTCTTGAGGACTTGACAAAGATTCGATGAGTGCTTCCCGAAGATCTCTTGATAGATTCAAAGCATCCAAAATTGATAATTTGGCTGGTACTTGGGCCAAGTGTTTCAATATATCATACTTTTGATCTAGAGGCCTACGTTTCCCAATAGGAATATGTGGTTTAGCAGGTACCTTGGAAGCAGATGCTTTGGAAGCTGATGCATCTTGTATTGAAGTTGGCAACATCTTTGGTTTTGGAAAATTAGACTGATTAGATCCATTTACTTGCTGAGATAAAGAAGATGGAACCTTTAATCGATCTTCCAAAATAACTGTGCCGAAGCTGAGTTGGCCATTGGCAGAAGAACTTGCTTGTTCTTTTTGAGCTCGCTGAAGGGCTCTACCACGAGTTTCTGCTGCATATACAGTGCTAGCAGGGGTAGAATTAGAGTAGTGGCTTCAGAAAGATCCACGTCTTCCCCTATATCTTGAACCTCTAGAACTTCCTCGGGTTCCCTTATTTGATACAGGGAATTCAGGCTCATCAAGACTGGAATATGAATCTGTTAATTGAATCATATTAACAGAACCAAAGATTAACTCTTCGTCTGATAAAGACTCTGCCTGGTTAGCCTGTTTAGGCTGTGCCGTTTGGTGGTACGGTGCCCGTGGCTTTGAAGTAGATCGCATGAAATCTGCTAGAGTCAAAGACAATTTAGGCTTTGATGCATACTCATCTTCTCCTGATTCTTCTTTCTTCTTTGAATTGTGCTGCCCTTTTGAGGATTTGTCCTTTGATGGAGGCTTTACTGCAGCTTTTGTAGGAGACACAATTGGCTTCTTCAATTGTGTTCGCAAAATGGAATGGGTCCGATTGATTGTCTTTCTGACCATCCAATCGTCATATTTTTTCGCAGTTTTGCTTTTGACTTCCTGCCACTCGCCTCCTTCTTCTGGATCTGTAGCGGTAATACACGCTACATGAGCTGAAGAACCCTTTAATTTGACTTGTCCCAAGTCGACCATCTTTTGCAGGAGATCTTTAAAGACAAAACACTCCTGGATGGGATGCCCCAACATTTGATGAAAGGGACAATAATTGGGACGGTCTTCATCTCCTTCCTTGTTTGGCCTCTTCGGCACTGGTAATTGAACCAAATTATTTTCCAGAGCTGAAATGAAGTAACCAGGAACTTGCTCACTTTGGAAAGAGTATGTTTTTACTCTTCATATCCTCAAATTGTTTTTGTCGTTGATATTTTTGATCATTTGGACGAAACAGCCTTTGTTGTTGGCGTTCAGGAGGTGGATCCCTTCGAGAAGATGAAGGTTTTGAAGTAGAAATAGGTACAGGTGCCTGTTTAAGCATAACTATAGCAGTTTCTGCTACCCATTCTTCTTCCTGGAGCTGATGGAATTACACGAGATTTAACCTTAGCCTGTATAAGGGAATCTTCAATCTGTTGAGCGATTGAAGTAAGGTCTCGAAACCCTCCTGTGTATTTCACAGGGATCAATGGCGTGCGTAATTCTTCACGCAAATTTGCCACACAGATTGGCAACAATTCCTCCTGAGGGAGTGATAAACTCAAGGAATACGTTAATCCCTTCCAACGAGCAATGAAATCAGAGACTCTTTCATTATCCCTTTGCTTGCAGTTTGTAAGATCGAAAACTGTCGTTTTTGGCAAAGTTGAGCTAAACTGAAGAAGGAATTTTTGATGAAGATCCTCCCATCCGATGACTGACCGGGATTTCAAGCTTGTATACCAGACAAAAGCTGGTCCTTGCAAGGTTCGCACGAAGCATCTGAGTTTCACTGCTTCTTGCTGCTCTGGAGTTCCCATCATAGGATCACAACAAGACACGTAATGCGTCAAATGTTGTTCAGGGTCGCCTGATCCATTGAAAGTAGGGAAAATAGGGTTTCCAAAACTGGATGGAGGAGAAATTGAATCTACCCATTCAGGGTAAACTTTCTTTTCAGGTTGAACTTGCGCCCGTTTCCCTTCCATAGTTTCTAACTGAGCTGTTAATGACTCAATAGTAGTTATTAACTTTTGAGAAACGTCAGGTTGAACTTGGTTTTGGGTAGGTGCAGTGAATGGAGCTTGGACAGACGTGGTGGTTGGTGTTGCAACTGATGGTAGTGCTGCCAACCGTTGTTGCGTTTGACCCATAGGATTAGACCTCTGTGGGTGTACTGACAAAGGAGGATATTCTTGATCCATCTCAGTAGTTACAACAAATTCCTTCGGCTGTCAGACTTCAGCATTCTTAAGAGGAAGACTACTCTGAAGTAGTTCTGTATTCAACCTTCTTAATTCTTTCATTTCTTCCTCCTGTTGTGCAAACCTTTGCTCTAATGAGAGCGATTGACCTCCTTCAGAGGAAGGGTGAGAAGTAACCTGATTCTTTCCTTTCCCCTTATTGGATCCTTTTCGGAGAGGGGGAAGTGGGTTACTTGAAGGAATACCCAGATTTTGGGTAAGCCTTTGATTACGTGTGTGCACACCTTCTTCATTTAGGTCTGTGTGCGCGACTTCTTGAGCAGGAACCTCTTCGTCTGATCCCTCTGATTGAGCCTCATATGGTGAATCAGCAGCAACGGCATTGATGACATTAATGGATGCATATTGCATGGAATCCTTTCTATCAGCATTTCTGTGATATTGTCTCCTTCTATGTTCATGATGAGACATGGCATTCCGTTGACTTGATCCCTCAGGAATTTCTTGGAGAACCGTCACTTGGAGAGAATCTCCTGACAGCTTGGCTCTTCGTTCCTCTTGAGGCTTATTCCCTAATCGAGAGAATACTGACTTTCTCTGAGGGAGGGATTGAAGATTTGAAAAAGTCCCCAGTCCGGTGGACTGGGGGTGTTCCTGCTGCTTCCGCTCAACTCCTCGAATCCCATTCGTTGACTCTGAGGGTTGGGTTAGAGAAGTCCCCAGTCTGGCAAGCTGGGGTGTCTCTTGACATGCTATGTCTGAGATCTTCTTGAAATCTCTCTTGATCTTGCGAATCTTAGTTCGGAAATTAGCTGGATGCATTAACCTGTATCCACTTTTATCACCTGGTTCAACAGACCGTTGGATGATTTCCGAAACTTCTGTCATTTGATGACGTGTTTGCTCCAGACGAGAGGCTTGTGCAATATTCTTGCCTGCTTGATGTAGGAGCAATTCAACAACCTGTTCTCTATATACTTGATTTTGAGAGGAACTAGTTGAAGCTTGTTCTTGAGCAAACTTTTGATTATGAACAAAGCCCATTGATTGTGGCCGGCCATGGGCAATAACATTGCATGAGACCATTTTCGGCGGGCTTTGCTGACCGGAAAGCACTGTGAAATGTAGTGCTCCGTGAACACCCCATCCTCTGATATGAACATTAGATGGAGCATTGGAAATTAACTGACGCAATCTTATTAGTGCGCCAAGGCATGAACGTTGAAGGGTTCTCTGTTGCTTTTCAGCCTTCGGATACCGAGAGACTGATAGAGATGCCAAATCAATCTGGCGTTGTAACCCTTCTATTATCTTAAGATGATTTTCATATTCATCGTAAGATAATACCTTCTTCTTTAATTGACAAAGAGTTTTCCATATGTTGAGACGAATATCATGGATTCCATCATCCGTCAACATCTTTGGAATGTCGTACTGGGAATCAGCCAAAGGCCAAAACATGACTGGTACTTCACCTTTTGCCAGTTTTTTCCTCATGTTCAGCATTTCCTCTTTATCATTAAATGAAGATTCTTCTACCTGTTTGGACCAGAGTTGGTGTTTCCTTGTTGCTTCATCGGATTCAACAAGATTGGTAGAGAAATAACTATTCATGCTGGAAGATGAATGACCCAGGGAAGGTTCAGAGAATAACCTGAACCCCAGGCTATCTTCTGATGGAGAAAGAGTTTCACCTGCCGATAGTAAAGCATCAGACATGACTGGTTTTACGTTTGCAAGTGCCTCGAGATAGGAGGGCTTTCTCGTTACTACATTGCCTTCTGAAGAATTTTCGAGACAATGTGAATTACTACTACGGAGAGGACTTTCGCAGCGAAGTTCATAACCATGAGGAGGACCGTCATGATGGGTTACAGCAAAAGATGAAATCTCTTGCTCCTTGGCCTTCTGACCACACAGAGGGTTCCTGTGGCTCTCATATGAAGAAGAAACTTCAAGATTGACCAAATTTTCATGAAGCAAGTCTTCATGAGGAAGTGTCTGTTGAAGACCTTCAGAATTAATGTTCCTTTTATTGGGAACTGAGGGAGTAGAATCTTGAATTCTGACAGATAAATGTCTGAGGGCTTCAAGAACTCCAACATCGAGCAAGGCTTGGTTACAGATTGGCCTTTGATCTCCTGACTGTGCTGGGAGGATCTTTTTCTTAGATGCCTTCTTACTCGCTTTAGAAACCACTTGATGACGAAAGTGATTGCTCTGAGCAGGTGTATGTGCCTGATCAGGAAAGATGGTCAGGTTAGGCTGACGATCATCGCTCAAATCAGGTATATGTGCCTGACTTGGTTGTCCGTATGATATGGGGGAGTATGCCCCATAACCCTCTTGGACTGGAACAGATGTGTGTGTCTGTTCCGGAGTGAATTGTTGATGTGTCACTCCATTGCTAGGGATAGATTTATGCGTCTGTCCCTGAGATGATGCTGAAGCTGTTATGATATCCTGGCAAGTATCCAGAATATGAGCAGGAATTTGCTTCTGCTCTTTCACCATTGACAAAATATGTTTGGTGACTTCAGCCGCCGGAACAGGAATATACGTCCATTCCGGGCTTGGAGTAGGTGTATGTGCCTACTCCTGTCCTCCTTTTCCTATCAGTGAATCCTGACAGTACTCAAGTGTGGAGGCAGAGAGTTTAGTCTGCCTCCTGTTTGTCGTCGGGACTTTCCGACTAACTTCTCCGGGTGCTACCAAGCGAGACTGTTGGTAGACCTGATTAGTATTAGCAGGTGTATGTGCCTGCTGATTACACTTCGCCAAACGCGGTTGACGAGATCCATCATATGTAGTCAGACGAGCCTGCTGACTAACTGACGAGGTATAAGCAGGTGTATGTTCCTGCCTATGGTACTCCGCCGGAATTGCCTGGCGGGATCGGCTTGATGCTGTCAGACGAGTCTGCTGGACAGCTGAATTAAAACGGGCAGGTGTGTATGCCTGCTCGTTATTTGCCACCAAGTTAGGTTGGTGGACTTCTCCAGAGATGGCAGGGATGACAACCTGCCTATTGTTAACCGGATTCCGTCTCTGGCGGTTCATCTTGCCTGCTCGGGTTCGAGGAACCTGAGCTGAATGCCTGGAGTCGGTACCCTCATCATGTTGAGGGTGCACTACCGCACGAGTCTGGCGGCAATTGTTGATGGGAGCCCTCGGGAAGGACTCCTGTCTTTTTGAATTAAGGCCTCGAGGGACCTGCTCATTCACTTCCTCGGAGTAAGGGAGTGAATGGAAATTGCGTTCCGGGGATAACGACCCGAAACAGTTGGAGACGGTAGTCAGCACCGCCTGCTTCTTGATTGCTGGCCGTCGTTGTCCGGACGACCAGGTAGAGTTGTTAACTTGGAGGGCTTGACGAGCGGCCTCCAGAGTTGGGATAGTACCATTGCGACGGTACTCCTTAACCAGTGCATTAGAAACACAGCGTTGAAGACGCTGAGTTGGTGATGTCATCCTCAGAGCGGATGACGTTCCAGCAGGAGTAGCAGCATTGGTTTTCACAGCAGCAGACCTCACAGTAGAGGTGTTCACAGAAGCAGTATTCACAGGGGTGAATTTAAGGAAAGCCATTTTTGCAGAAGATCTTGAGAAAAAAGTGCTTGTTCCATGTAATAGACATAATCAAGATGAATCCGGCCACTGCATCTTTTGGATGAGCATATGTCAATGATTGCCTTGTTGGCCCAAGGGGCCTAACAAATAAGAAGAACATCACTTTCACTTGGTTAAGGATTCACGTCGGGTTCACCATTTTTGTTTCGCACGGAATCCGGGGATGACCTCCTAGACGGGAGATTCAAACGTTCCGATCGGTTTCTAACGGGTTTGTTCGTAGAACCGGAAACATCCAATGATTCCACATCCGTTTGGACCTACTTTCCAAAGGCAGGCGCCCATTAGCTTGTGGACTAATGAGGCTTAGGAATTTGCATTGGTCGAGAGGATGGGAGGTCGGACTCATCACACCTTTTTTAGGGGAATTATTGTCTACTCCGGGGCTCTCTTTATAGATTTAAGTTATGTTCGTGAATCCTTATTACATTACCAAGTATAAAATGTGCTTTCCTTTAGTTTTAACAATCAATGATTAAATATGCAAAGAAATTTAGAGAATCTTTTATATGTATTCGAGGTTCTTCATCAATAGAGAATCATCTATATTTGTTTAGAGATTCTTGGTCAATGGTATCCTTCAAAACATTTATATAAAAAGTCTCTTGGTCATTTATGATGACCAGGCTGGTTTTAAAGCCACTTAGTGGGGCACTTGAAGTTTATCGTCATTCAGAAGGACAGAGATTATCTCAAAGTTGGGATCGAACCCATAAATGGGCTACCTACGTATCCTTTGTTTTGGAAAAGGAATCAGAACCCACGTAGTTCGAGAAATGGGGTATGATGTTTATGATTGATGGCTCAAAGATGAATGTCATAATTACTTTTACACTCTAAGCTCACGTGAGTCATGCTCGGTGTGAGAAACAAGAGGTATTGATAAAATTTAGACAATTGTGCCATAAAAGATGCAATCATAAGAATTTGTTTGGGGCTTATGTATAGATGACTGACCAGATAGATGAAGGTTTAGGATTTACTTTTAGGGAGAAAATCCATGAACAGGGTCCACAAAGTTATATGTGCTTCATGGAGATTTGAATACTCTAGTCTTGGGGCTTACTCCTAAGGAGGATGCCCAAGTTAGGAGGGGACTTATGATTGGGTTTTATTCCTGAAAAGGAAACCCAAATCAAAGGTAATTTATGACTGGTTAAGAGAAGTTTAAGGGGACTTGGGGCTTATTCCTGAAAAGGAATCCCAAGGTTATGACTGAGTCTTATTCCTGAAAAGGAGACCCAGGTTAGTGATTTTCTCATCTTAAAGGATGAGGTTGAATGAATGAACTCTCTGTATTTTAGTGACATAAGGATATTTAAATCACTAGACTTTGAGAGAGAGATTCCACAGAATTCCTTTCAGATAATAAAGTCAAATCAAGAAATCATGCCATAAATGGCTTTGAAGAGTGTCTTGAAGACTGAATCTTAAAAAGGAAAGGTGAAATGGCTTAAGAGGGGTAAAATGGGCAATATGGGCACCCAAAAAGATAGGGGCGTGCAAGTTTTGGAAGGCGCGAAAGTCCTGCGGCGGCGCGCAAGTATTGGTCACGCAAGTATACTTGCGCGACACATGGTATACTTGCGCGATTTTCAATCAGATTTGAAATACTTGAGCGACTCTTGATAAAACCCTTTAGAATCCCCTTGAGGTTCTTCCAAAAAAGGGACGCGCAAGTTATATTGAAGGAATTAAGTCGGTGCGCAAGTGTTTGATAAGTTTCAACACTTAGGCCTTCCTTCTTCTCTTTAGATCTTCCGTTCTAGGTAAGAAATTACCTTAGAAGTGTTCCGGAAGCTTTGAGAAGAGACTTGGGCGTCGGGAGCTTCAATCTGAGTTTCTGGAAAAAGATCCTCCTGAATGGGGGGCCCACAGGGTCTATTTATAGGCAAAAGAAGACCCAGGGCGGTTACCGGGCGGTTACCAATTAGGTCGCGCAAGTCACCTGCGCGACCAAGGTAGCCGCGCAAGTATACTTGCGCGGCAGTGGTATCACTTGCGTGGTGGATTTGCTATTGATCCTTTGTTCATGCCTTTGTCGATTTTTGATGTTTTCTTCAAAGGATGAATCACTTTCAGCTGAGATATTCCCTTTTCCGATCTTTAGATTCTGTGATGAAAGGAGCGTCAACAGGGTGTCATGGAGCGAACCATTTGGGGTTCCACGTTAGTGTGGCTATGCGAAGAAGCAATAGTTGTTAGTGTGCCTATGCGAAGAACCATGAGGCGAAGCAACGCAACGGGAAGTATCGTCCAGGGGAATTTGAAGTTACTTCGTGCGAACCTAGGAGGTTGCACAGGAAATGAGTATATGGTGAAGGTACTTTGGGCATGGGAGGTTCCTGAAAATGATGCCTGGAAGAGGTACATCATGAGTGCACAAGGCGGGAGGCTTGCGCGCAAAAGGGACTGTTGTGCGAAAAAGGGCCGGGCCGGTGCGTAATGGAGATCCGTGCGTGAAAAAGGTATGGGATGGCATACAATTGAGTTGCGTGCATGGAAAAGGCCAAGGTGGTGTGAAAAAGGAATTTTGCGCGCGAAACTGTTGGGGCAGCACGCAAAAGGAATTCCACGCCGAAACGGTCGGGGCAGCGCGTAAAAGTAATTATGCGCTGAAACGGTCAGGGGGGGAGGAATTATGTGTCGAAGACCATATTGCACGCAATTGGAATGAATTGCATGTGGGGGAAGGAACTCAATGGGAATCGGACAAGGATCAAGCCCGAGTGGTCGCACACAAAGGAGGACCCCCAGGCAACCTAGCGCGAAAAAATCAGTACTTGAGAGCCATCTTTTTTCACGCATGGGGAAGGAATTTCACGCATGGGAGACGATTCAGATTTTTCGGCCCAGAATTCGAAGTGGTGGCCTTCTATTTATAGGCGCTCGGGATCACGGTTCCACGCGAAAAACGATTTGGTGCGAAATATTTGCGTGCCCGGCATCGAGAGCACATAAATCTACTGTGCGGGGCGGTGGCATGAAAAGTTACTCGCCCGTGCGGAAAACTCTTGTGAATCCCAAAGTTTTTCACGTGGGACAATTTTTTTTTGTGCAACTGAGAATTTTTTTCTCACCGCCCCTCCAGGCCCCCAGAAATGGATCGCCGGTTCCAAATGTGGCTTCATTTTGTCGCGCCTGAGCCTTCCTCATCCCTTGAGCGTTTTTCGGCATCTATAGATTTAAAATTATTAAAAATAAATTATTTGACCACATGATTGGTATATTGTTTAAAAATACAAACCATTGTCCATTTATGGTCCAATTTTTTGTTTATAGTAACTATGTTTACCCCTAAAGAGTAAAAACATAGTTATCATGGTAATTGTCAAAAGGGTTAACGGGGTTTAAAAAAGGAGATAAGTGTAAAAAAAATCTAAACCTATAAAAATTTTATTATATGACATGATGTCAAAACATACTAATATTATATTATAATTAAATCAATTTTTTTCTATTTTCACATGAAAATTAATTTATATTGACTTGATATTTTAGGTAATTCCAAGAGTTCACATCCCCTCATTATAAAAGGGAACCCACTCTCCCCCCCTATTCATGCTTCAGGAACCATTTGGTTCAGAAAATACCAACCCAAATACCTTCTTAAAATCCCTCCCTTGGTTCTATAGGTATTATTTTGGGTAGAATACCAAACTTGTAGGGATTAAGATGTAAAGAAAAGTAGGTTGTTCGAATAAGAGATATAGCTTTTAACCAAAGGTTCTTGTTTTATTTATTCTTTCATATCAATCAAATATTCTTAAACCATTATTAAATAATTACACCAGTATCATCCAAAAAAATTTATTTTATTTATTTTAAATAAATAACCTATATCCATCTCCTCTTCCATCAAAATAGAAACAAAACTATCGTACGTGTGTACGATGGACTACCATCTTGCGAATCGATGTAATTCGTTTTTCATCACCGCCTATCATGGTTTTTTATGATGATGGATTTATTGTATATATATGATATTTTGGATTTATTTATAATTCTTGAAAATTAATATATATTATATTTTCTTACATTTCCATCCATTGAAAAATGATAATGTCGTTCGTGTGTACGTGTGGACTACCACCTCCACGAAGCGATGTGATTCGTTTTCATCACCACATAAAATTAATGATATATATAAATTTATTTTAAAAAATAATATTTCATTTATGATATAATTATAATTTTATAAATATAAAATAATACTTATCTTCTATCCATAATTATCTATGAAAAATGGAAACGTTTCTCATGAGTACGTGTGGCATACCGTCTCTATGATTATAACATAGTTCATTTTTCATAACCATATTTAAAGGTTGGTTTTGAAAGTAGAATTGATATATAAAAATGATAATTGTTTCCTGATTATTATTCTGTATATGGGGTAATATTTAATTCTTTTACCATATTCAACCTATTGAATCCATTTTAGACATATGATCTGAATATCATCAAAACGTCCAACATGAACTTAAACGATTAAGTAATTAAATATAACATAGTAAAAAATAAAATAAATAGAATATTAAACTTGAAAAATGTTATTAATAAAGTAAATAATTAACATAATTTTATTATTTAGGAATATAAATAATTTACATGATGTTTTGAACTTGAGGTAAGGGACACTTCACTTTATAAACCTCATTTTAAATATTTTAAAGGTTTATTTTATAATCCCTTTTCTTCTATGTCCATATTGTTATAATTATTTTATTGATGTATTTACATGGAAATGAATAAATTATAAATTGAATTTATGTCACTTTTTATATTTTTTCAAAGGTTTTCAAAAGTAATCTTTTTACATATTTTACACAAAACGTTTTTAAAAAAATACAAAAGGAATATACTATTTTAACTAATATAGTGTCAATGGTTTTTTCTACATTCATAACCATTATTTCATGTTTGTATTATTTTACATGATTTAATTTTTTCTTTAAATAAAAAACCCTCCTTCCCTTTGTTATGGGAATTTTAGTTTTGAAAATGTGGTTTTAAAGGAAAGGGATATATCATGATCTCAAAAAAAAAATCTTATGAGTGAAAAGAATGTTTTAATGATGAAATATCTTATGTATTATGATTATTTTATGGTTCTTGGGATTTTTTATAATGATGGGTAATTATTTTATAAACCAAGAATGGGTGGTTCTATAATAAATCATGTATGGGTGACCCCATTATAACTCTCCAATGCATTGAGTAAAGGGAAAGGGTTAACTGATTAGGTTTTTACTAATATATTATTAAAATTTTCTATGAAGGTTTTTCCATTTATAACCATTAAGCTTATTTAATTTTTAATCCTGAAGGTTATTCCATTTGTAACGGTGAATTTTATTCCATTTTTAACCATAAAGATTATTCTATTTGTAAGAGTAACTTTAAGAGTTATATGAAAATAGTTCCTAAAGTTTCTTATATGATTTATCAGTGATTTCTATGGTTTTTTATGAAACTTTTATGATTTCAAAATGGTATGCAACAAGATTATTTTTAAAGGAAATTATATGCTACTTCTTAAGGGTGAAATGTATAACCTTTTTGAAAAAATTCCCATTATTTTTCATAATTTATAATAAAACTTTATGTTTTTTATTTGGAATTTAATATTTCTTATGAAATGTTTTATGAAAAGCATTCGATATAGAAGTTGACTTATTGGGTAAGAAAATATTTATTTTGAGTTCAAATTTTATTACGTTAAATAAAAATTGTCTTTTATGATATCAGGGTTTTAAAATGACTAATAGTTTTCTTTATTTATTTTTATATTTAACTTACTGAGTTTTTTGTATTCATCACACATTTAAAAATGTTTTTTATATATTTTTAAGGAGGATTTGGGACAATGATAGGGTCAAGATGAAAATTGGGAACATATTTCATGAAAAGAAAACTCGTTATATCATAAAAATTTTATTTGGTGGGAAACTTGGATACTAATTGGAAGTTTTCAAATCATAATGTATGGGTATTTTATTTAATAGTTTTGAATTTATTAAATAAAACTCTAAATCTAAAAATATCCTTGAAATGGAATAACATTAATTCTCTTATAAAGTTTCAATTTACTAATTGATTAAGTTTGGGTCCTTAAAATATCTTCCACTACTTGATCATCCATGCGTTTGACCGTGAATTCAATCAATCTACCATTCAAGACCTGGTCACTCAAACTACTATGAATGTCCAAGGTCACTTGACCTACCCTGTGTTAGAAAGAAATCATCTATACAGGAGGTCTACACTCCTTTATGTGGTAGGTTTATATTTCTTTATGTGTTTAGTCCACACTTCTTCATGTGGTCGGTAATCATTACTTCATGAAATCACTTGCTCACGGTAACTTCTCCTTCCATGTGAATATTGTGATAATACATCTCCTTCATGTGACTTTTCACTTCATGTGGTCAGTACTAGTTCTTTATGAAGTGGGTACCAGTTCTTCATGTGGTCTCTTGAATCACTATTTAACTTCTTCATTATTGTAAATAATTAATAAAATCTATTACTAGAACATGTTTTAAACCATATAAACATAGAAACAATCATAATATATGTAAAATCTTCTTAACACTTCTTATTTATTTATATGTTAACAAACAAATACAACACCACAAAAAATCCATGATCATGATCACCAGCTTCTTCACCAATCCAACAACTCAAATCCACTTGTTATCAATAAGGTGTTCCATTATTTATTAATAAACACATAGGAAGGATCTTATATATATATATATATATATATATATATATATTCAATACTAGATCATTTATTCTTTTTCCCTTGACTTCATATAATAAGTAGGGACACACAGAGTCGGGTCTCTTCAATTTATTTGATACAAAAGTTTTCAACCAAGTTCTTATTTCGAGCCTCCTCCCTTACCACTTTTTCTATAAAAATAGAACTCATATAGGATTTAGTGTAGGATTATTCACCCACAATTATTGGTTATTCAAATTATCATGAATATCACACTTTGAGTCTTCCTTAAATCTTGTGACATTAAACTTTAGTATTCAATTTTATACATTTTATTCTTCTTTTATTTCCTAAAGAATCAAAACTCCGTTTCAATAATTTTCATTCTGTGAATTTCCATAATTCAAAGTCTTCAAGATTACTAAAATGTCTTCCTTCAAAAATTCTTAGTATTTTAGTCTTCTTGATCTTTTAAATCTTCCTAAATTCCATATGGAATAATATTTTCACAACTAAATGAATTCATGCATCAATAATTATAGTCTTGGATCCTTTATGTATGTCACAAGATTATCCATTAATCTTTTTATTTTGGACAAAATTACAGCATTAAAAATGGTTCGTTTGAGTCTCCCCATTTCTCATAGGTAGTTTTTAATCTCACCACGATCATAATTATGATGTGGTCATCATTCTCTCATTATTTATCACAGGTGGTTTTTCAATACGTTACAATCACTATTTTGACATGGTATCCTCTAAATTTTAGTTTTGTAGATTCTATGACTTGAATAAGACATTATATAACACATAGATACATTATAACTCACTACAACATGGTCATTATTGTATTCCCATTTTTTAGACACCATGATGTATTACTTCCTCTCTTTTGTTTGGTCAAACTTCATACTTGAGTACCATATTTGGATAAAATCTAATACATATCAATTATTCATGTCTAAATTCCTTTTCTGGAATCATGGAAAAATCAAAATAGAATCATGATATTTCACACATAATAAAAAATCTTACTTTTTACCATTATATTAATTTCTTCTATTCAGAAATTCATATTTATGTTCTCATGTTCAACATCCCAGAACTTCTACTGATGGTCAGCAAAAACTTATATTATTGAAGTCATAAAGATCACATAATTAAACTTAGATGTGGACTAATATTTGTGATATAACATGGTAATAAACACATATGTTGAAGGATCAAATCATGCAAGATTAATTACATATAATGGAACCCGAGGATGAATGTGATGAGAAGTTTTTTTGTTTTGATTATGATTCCACATGTGTCTTTATTTTAAATGGATGAATAGTATTCACTATATTCAGTACCACATTGTAGAATACATTATGATGCTTCTTCTTAATAAAATATCATCCTCCCTCAGTGGATATTTGAAGTTTAATGGGATTTGGTTCTCTCTTTCAACCCACTATATTAACCCACATGTGAGGATACAAAGAACCCCTCGTCCACTTCTGCTCTCATACCTGCACCAACCCATATAGGTGTTATGAACCCTCTATGTCATTGTCGTATGGATCCTTATCTTTAATATTTTTTGAATTCAAATGGTTTCTAGTATTCTTGACTGATTGACCTAGCTAATATTTGGATACTTTTTTTATGTACAGATATGCCTAATTCTTACAAAATCAACTTACCATGAACACATTCAAGTCTTATGAATTTCATTAGAAACAAACTCTTAAGTCATATGAAATTCCTTATTAAGTCATGTGAAACTCAAATAACTTTAACAAAAATAAAAAAAAAATCATCTCTAGACAAAATTAAAAGCATGTGACTTCTAGGAACCCACATATTAAAATGTATAAATCACCCACTTCTCTTTGCAACTACTTTTACTCTTTTATGATTCTCCAATTTTTTATAGAGATGAAAAATATATAAATATCAATAATCAATGAAACTTGTGCTTCAAATTTTCTTTCTA
This sequence comes from Viscum album, assembly GCA_963277665.1. Taxonomy (NCBI): domain Eukaryota; kingdom Viridiplantae; phylum Streptophyta; class Magnoliopsida; order Santalales; family Viscaceae; genus Viscum; species Viscum album. The sequence continues at coordinate 21,829,249 of OY728125.1, forward strand.
TTTAAATGGGAATCCAATATGTAATCCAATAACAACATCATCAATTCATAATCATAATGCATTTCTTAAGAACTTCGTTCTTCCTATCAACATGCTTGGGAACCTTATCTGACTTCAAAGAAATTATTCTTTATTAAAATATTCACATAATTTTAACACTCCATGTGCATTTAAAACAAATAAAACATAAACCATAAATTGGGCTTAATAATATCACCCTTTGTATTTATTGTCCATACTAATAATATAAAATGGTATGTCAATAGCGCCTTACAATTTATTCAAATTTATTCAACATCTTCTCCTATATCTCCATTTTTCATAACTTTTTATCATTTTATTCTCCACCTTATTGATAAAAACTACAAAGTATATGTAAGAGGGTGGTATAAATTAATTCTTAAGCAATGTGTCACCCTTAACCCCACTCAATATCTTCAATGAAGTTTTGTATTGAAACGGATTCTTTGGATGTATTAGAAACTACTAAACACTCATAATCTATTGTAGAATTAGTGTCCATATCTTTTTCGAGATCTTAAACTCAAGGAACCTCCATTGAGAGTGAAGATTCATCCCAATTGTAGTTTTAGATCATATTAATCTATTTGGAAACTATAATTTGTGTATCCTCTAATGACTAATTCCTCATCTCATCAATAAACCAAAAACATATCCTTAGTACACCTTTCGTACTTTAGGATAGTATTTAATTACATCCAATGGTGATCACCTGGGTTATCTTGATATTTTCCTAATGTGCTCATGGTATAAGAAATATTTATAATGGTACACAACATGGCATACATGACTGACTATATTTATAATACATATGGGATACTTGTCATCCTCTTTATATCCTTATGTGTCTGAGAACATATTTTATTGGATATATGAATATCATGTGACATAGTTAACAATCCAATCTTAGATTTGTTTCATACAACATCTATTAAATATCTTGTCAATGTATGTACCATAACTTAGTCCAAGAAACCTCTTGGATCTATTGTGATGTATTTTGATCCCAATAATGCATGTTACTTCACTTAATTCCTTCATGGAGAAGCATATGTTTAACCACATCTAAACAGACTATAAGACTAGTATTTCATTTCTAATAAGTAATATTTTATAGACATATAATATTAAGAAAATTATCACACTCCCAATAAACCCCTTGTAGAAACAAGGATCACATTTTTTCTTTATGAAACTAATTTTTTTTAGGGCTTTATCAAAGTTAATATTCCATGACCTAGATGTTTTTTTGATCCATAAATGGATCTATATAGTTTTACCACCTTTTTGGAATCCTTTGGAGTTAAAATACCTTGTAGTTGTGTCGTATATACATCTTCATAAAGTTTACCATTAAGAAAAGAAATTACATTTGTTTTAAAAATATCATAGTCAATTCCTTGAAATTTTTTAAACACTTTTTCAACCAGTCTGGCCTTATAACTACTGACTTTTCCATCAATTTCCATTTTCTTCTTGAATTACTATTTGTAAACAATTGGTTTTACTTCCACTAGAGGATCTACCAAATTCTATGCATTTTTTGGTACATTTAATCCATTTCATAATTCATGGAATCCTTCCACTTCACACCTACTATTCCACTTAATATTTCCTTACAGGTTATAGGTTCATTATTATCAACTAGTAATGATTCAACATCTATAGTGACTGGAAACCCATATCTTTGAGGTTCTCTATCCTATCTTGTACTTCTACATAGTACTTGTGTCTTTGGAACATCATATTCTATGGGGATTTAAGGAACCAATTCTTATGGAAACTCTTATATATATTAATCCATGAATTCAAATAATTCTATCTCATGCCCACTATGACTTTCAAAGATGTTCTCCCTCTCAATTAATATAATTGTCTTGACACTATTACCTTATTTTCTGAGGGTTCATGTAGGTAATAATCATTATTTTTATTATGATATCCTATAAACACACACTTATCACCTCAAGGTACTAGTTTATTCCCTAAAGAGTCCTTAACAAAAACTTCACATCCCCAAGCATGTAAATGTGACAAAGCAAGTTTCTTTCCACTTCAGTGAATGAATGGAACATTGTCTACCAATTTATTTGGAACTTAGTTTAGTGTTCATGTCATTGTATGTAATGTGTATCCCCAAAAGGATAATTTAATACTTGTATGAATCGTCTTGTATCCTACCATTTCTAGCTAGGTATGGTTCCTCTTATCACTTACATCATTCTATTGTGTTGTATAAGGAGTAGTGAGTTGAGATAGAATCTCAAAATCCCACAGATAATCAAACTTCTTTTAGATATTATCCTCTATGGATTGTATAAACCAGCTCTAGAATATATATGTCCCTTTAATCTTTTCCACTAAAGTATATTTGGGAATTTTACCTTGAAAACAATTATGACACATTCCAAGAGGTTTTAGTTTTAAAGAATAGAAATATCTATCTCGGTGTAATTTATTCAAGTGTTTTTTGTTTACAAGACCAAAGTAGTGATGCCCCAGTCGGGTCTCATATGATTCATGTGGTATTTTTTTCGATTTCCATTACTTGTTTCATGAAATATAACATAAAAGACCATTATTAATAAGTAAATTACCCTAAAATATGCTATATTTGTCAAATAAACTACATTTATTCCTAAATTTTAAAATAAATCTAGTTGTATCACTTTTTGACACATAAATAATGTTTTTGGTAACTGGAGATTCATAATAATATTATTTCAAAAAAAAGATCATTATAGTTGGTAATGTGAGGTGGTAGTCTCAAATAGTTATTACAATGATCTTGTCTCCATTAGAATCTCATAAAATCACCTCACCTCATTTGGTTTTTATAAATCTACTTGGATCCTATAATTGGATAACAATTTGAGAACCAGAATATATATATATATAATACCCACATTATATAAATAGATAATTGAATATATTAATTAACACACCTAAAAATACCCTTTGACTCTTTATGGTGGCACAGTTCTTCTTCCAGTGGTCCTTCTTACCACGGGAGAAACAGACAACATCATGCTCCCTTCATTTCCCCTTAATCCTCCTCTTCTTGGAAGGGCATTATGAAGAAGCTTTTGACATGAAATTAGTATTGTATCTCTTCATCTATCCTTTCCTCATATTAACTATAAGTATAAAGGGATTTTTATGCTTAATTTATTTTTCAACATGGTGAAGTAGAGTGGGGAGATCTTGGATAAACTTCTCAATGTTGTTTATATTGAACTTTACAAAACAAATAGAGAATCTCTAAGGGCGTGAAGTAAGTATGATACTGGTAAAGAATTATTCAATAATTTTAAACCCTATATCCCATAGATTCTCAATATATCTAATAATATTGACTACTTGATCCCCAACTGGTTCACCTTCTCTATGTTTGATCATGAATAGCACCTTGGAGATCTCAAACCGTTCAGGTCTAGATCTCTCTTAGTAAACATCAAAGAGATGCTTGATCATGCTATAAGAATCCATTATCTCATGAGATTTAATGAGTTCATTATACATGGATGAAATTATCAAACATTATAAATCTAGTAAAACATTCAATTTTTTTCTATAGACAGTGAACTCTTCATCACTTTCCTCCTTAGTAGGAAGATCAGGAGTTGGGGTTTCTAGAATATAAAGCATTCATTAATGGAATAATATAATGTAAAAGTGCATGTATTATTCCTAGAAGTTACAATCAATAAGGATAATATCCTTCTATATAATTAATTGCATGGATAACATGGTCAATGAACTTTATATTTTAATACAACAATTTAAAAGTATATTATTAGTACTTTACTTGATTACCAAAATATGTGAAATTAAATAATACTTTTATTATTAGTCTCCTACTATTTTATCAAGACACAAGGGCCTCAATATTAGACTCATAATATCTTGAATCATGGAAATTATTGTGGAAAGGATCCATATTTCCCGTCTAATAATCCATTCTTTAGCTTGACAAGTTATTCAAAGGTATTTAAGTAGGTGGTCTTGCCAACTGTGGGCTTGTGTCTCCTTGACCCATTAAGTGGACTCCCTGATTCTAAAATACTTATCTGTATTTTTACAACACTTACCATTGAGTAACACTAAGTCCTACTTTGGAATTCAACCATTGATGATACTTAGTTAAGTTGACCCAAAACATTAGTTAGAAATCCCTAATAATTGAAAAACATCCTAATTTTCACCAAAAAGGTACTTTTAACTATGGTTTCATTCATAACTTAAGTAATGTAAGGATTTAATAACTTCATATTTTTTTAATATATTTTTTTTATTATGTGAAAATTTTATTATTTTATCTTTTGATGTGTCTTTTTAATATTAAGTGAGTTTTACTTAAGGTATTAACCAAGTATTGATAAAATATTTACACATAACACTTTTATTTTATCCCATATGAGAATGATTTTTATTTAATTCATTTATTATGTGATCATGATAAAGAATCCATAAAATAAATAACCATGGATAAGATAGAATAAAACATGTTGCATGATCATGAGTTTTATCTATCAGTTTTTTTATTGAGTGGACAATAAATAAAACACTGACCCTACAGAAAAAACATCAGCACTTAATCTTGGCCTGATTTTTAGTATTCCACCTCTTACCTATATGTCACCAGGTTTTATTTCACCTCAGCTCCATCTTAAACCACCTCCAATTTCCGGGGATCTCCATCCTTAAATATGATTTACTCACACACGGGTTAGGGGAACCAATGGAATAGTTATGGGGTTTATATAAAATAAATCATGAGCACACTCATTATTATATAATAACAGGATGGGATGAAAAGAAAACCATCATTTTATTTTAATAATAATAATTGAAAAAAAAACTCATGAAATAATTCAAAGAAATCCAAAATATACACAGGTCAGTCAAACTTATGATCATCCATGAATACAATGAATATGAATTTAATAAACTAACATCCATTTTAATCATTCTTAATTAAGATAAAATGATCTTGGATTATTTAATTATTTATATTAATTAATCAATTAAATTATATTAATATCCATTTGAACAAACCTGGTGATTCTCATCTAATGTAATTGTACACAAATTAAATTAATTAGTTTTATTTAAACTTAACTATGTACAAATCATGCACTTGGAGGCAACACTATGTGTACCCGACTAAAATATCTAGTGTGTATTTTCATCATGTGCTGTGAACTCATATAGTGTGTAACATATATGAAATTTCATGTAATTACACAGTGTGTACTATCATTAGACGGCACATGGACATGTATTATTTTAAGTGATGTGCAATTATTTAAATGCAATGGGATTACTCAACATATTGCAACTATTCATGGTATGTAGTTCTAAATATTACATGGAAATTAATTAAGAATTTAATATATATATATATATATATATATATATATATAACCTATCGTAGGGTTTTTACTATCAATAAATGACACACAAACACATGTTGATTATGTTTCATGGAGTAATTTGTAAATTTTACTCTCCATATAAATATGTAGGATAAACGATGTATACAAGATATCTATACACCATGTATATCACTTCACTATTTTTCTATGAAACACACCTAAGGATTGGTCATGTATGTCGACTACAAATATTAATGAGGTACACGGCGTGTGTGATATCTACACATATCGTGACCTCCAAGTTATGTGGTTGTTAGTCACATTCATCATGTAAAAATACATGAAAGATCTTTGACCTGGCATTTTCTAATGAAAAAACATGTGAAAAAAACGATGTGTATGTGGGTTACGTGGCTTCTAGTCTAGAAAAACATGTACGAGCATGTTTTGGTCAATATAAAGCATGTTAATGACATTGTGTATTCAACCATACGACCAACCGTGTTTTATGAAATTTGGTCCTAATGTGGTGAATATGGGTAATTTTCTTATACAATAGGGTTACACATTGTGTAGTTCCATTTTATCCAGCCAAAAATCTTAGTACCACTGGATGGATTTTTTAGATCTTCTTAGTGTATTATTAACCCTGGTTTTTAGTTATATGAACAAGAATAAATAGAAATAATAGATCATGACATTTAGATTTAAAATAATGAATTTAAAAAATGAAAAACTAATCATAAATTCATATGATGATCAATAAATTAAATTAATATAAATTTGAACATGGACATTCTAACACCACTTGAAAGTTCCAGACATAATGGAAGCACCTATTTGGGTCATGCCAAACTCTTTATTTTTCATAATCAATTAATAATATGAGATCTGCATGATAAGAAACGTATTGAACAATTAATTAATAAAATTATTATTTTTACATAGATATCAAAATCAAGAAGAGAGCACATTTTTCACATTAAATTAATAATTCATTAAAATAAATAATTTATTTGGTCTTTGGAAGTTTTTATTCAAATAAGTATTTTATCATCAAAACCTATGTTTGATTATACTTTCATTATATTGAGGTGATCCAAATAATAATCCCTCTAGTGGTGATCTACACATGCTCCTATGATCTCAAAGTATCACTAATGGTACTATGGGTGTTGGGGTGATGGTACAAATAATCTTGCATTATTCCCTTTGATCATCACATAATCCTGTAATGGTGAAGGACTGATTTTTGTTCACTTGTTCTTGAGTGAAATGTGAAGGTGGAGGCTCTCGGTTCTTAAGAGAGTTATAGAGAACTTTTTTATCTATGGTTTAGAGAATCACTAGAGAGGTGTGTTGTGTGAAACAACATCTAACCCTAGGAAATGATCACTATTAGAAAACTAGTTTATATCCACAGATTTATACCCACGATTTAGAGATATCATGGGTATAACTTGTCTTCCCAAACCCGTACCAATAGTTTTTCAAAAACTGTTGGTATAGTTGGAGCTATACCAATGGTTTTATAACAAATTTTAGGTATAACTCTTTTTCTATACAACCTCGATTAGTATCCTCCTCCCCCTCTTCATTAAAATACCTAACTCTCCCCCCTCCCCTCCTTAGACAACCTTTATAACCCCCCCCCCCCCCCCTCCTCAGGAGAGCTTCGACATCCCCCTTCCCCTCCCCTCCTCAGGAATCCTTTGTCATCCCCCCTCCCCTGTCCTAATTTCCCTCTCACCCAAGGAATCTATGACTTCCATCTCCTCTAGTGATCTCCTATATTTCAATCATTTTTTTATTCAAATCTTCCACAAAAAACACATAAGTGAGTTCCAAATCTTCTTTATCTTCTACTTAGTATTATTTTCATTTTAATATATGTTAGCATTTGATTTACCTAAGACAATATTTTTTTATCCCCCATTAGTTTATTTATTGTAATATGTACTCTCTATTTTTCCTTTCAATAAAAATGCCAATTTCAGTCAGTCAACCTCTATATTTTTTGGTGTTTTTTATGTATATTTATCTTAAAAATAATTTAAAGATATTTGTAAGAAATGTGGTTTACTGTAAATTCTATTTTAAGTAAATTTCATCTACTATGTGTTTAATGAAATGTTAATATTAGGTTATTATGGAATAATTAATATTGTATCTATGGAATGATTTGATAATAAATATAAAAATTTAATAAAATTGTTTAATAGATTTTTTTTAATTGTATGAGGTTATTTTTCTTGTTTCAAGAGAGTTTTAATTTCATGATTCACATCCTTTATATTGTTTCACCTTTTATGATATGATTTATCATGCTACAAAATGGAGTTATACAAACTAACTACTGTTGGATTTAAATATGAAAATGGGATATTTAATTGAAGGTTTATTAGAGATAAGGTGAGTGGTTTTTAAATTTTTTTATTATATTTATTGATGAATCTTTTTAGAAAACATCCTGTAAGAGATTTTTATACTCAAGGGTCTTCTAGAAATAAGTACACTTTCTAGGTTAAGTTATGAATTACCTAGATTTTCCATAGTCTTAATTACACTCATGCTTGGATAGACTAGTTTAGGAATATTCTTTAGATAATTCCTTTTGGGATACCCTCAATAGTTTATATTATTCACTAGATAGTTACTTCACCTCTAGTTTAGGATCGTGCTTTAGTTAGAGGACTATATTTAGTTTATATATTGACTAAAAGGATCACGGAAATACTTTAATTAGTCCTATGGTTAATCTCCGATGATGTCTGAGAATAAATTATGTAATAGATGTTTTTTATTTATAAATTTATTTGTGAGAATATGAATTTTGAGTAACATGATTTATGTGTGATTTTATTTTTTTACTTTTATTTCATATAGTAAAATGGTTTCTTTGATTATGTGAATTTCAAAATTGAATCTCATCTTTTTTTCTAAAGGTTGTGCATAGAGAATTTTGTAGAATCCTAAAGTGTATAAATTATGAAAATCTTTATAAAAAAAATTTGTGTATATATACTTGGTCTCATTTCATTAATGTAATGAAAAATATTTACCTTGAGATAATGGGTATTCGAAGTATTTTTCATGATTGGATGATATAATAGAAGGGATATGCATACTTTCCACATGAATATGGGTATACTTAGTTTGTTTTCTATTCTAATTTATATTTTTTATATTTTTAGGTTTCTAGCCTCTTGGTTTTCAAATCCCCTTTTTCCATTGTTTTGTATTCTTTACATAGTAGTTTGATATATTTAAAAGATAGTGATTGTGTTTATATTTGATGTATTTATGCTTTATAACACATTTAATATTTCATTAGGTTATTATTCAATGTTTGAATGTTCTTTATTTCAAAAACCTTTATTTTATATGTATTAATGAAAAATATATGAAGTTTTCATCCTAGGTTCCCTGATGGAATTTTTTTAGTTTTATTTATATTCAGGTGAATTAATTTCCATTGTGTAATGAATTTTTAATTATGGTTTACATTTTTTATTAGAACATAACTCTTTCCCCTATAATAGAATGAATAGAAGCTGGATGTATCATACCAATCATATTTCAACCGAGTTTTAAAAGAATTTGGATTTTTTTTAGATTTTTCATTTAACAATGCTTCAGATAGAGGTTGTACACAATTTTCATGCTATAATTGTATAGAAATACCATGGTTAATCCAGTAAGAAGAAAGTTTCCATATAAATAAATCAAGATTTCAAACAAATAATTGTGTTTGGTATCACCATGTAGATATGGGACAATATGATATTGTTCATGAATGAAAAGAAAGAAGTGGCATATAGAATTTTATATTTGATTGGTTTCCATTTGTGCATCATCACAAGAGTGATAGTATGATAGTAAAAGAATGAAATGATATCAATACACATGAGGAAATGACTGAAGATAATGATGTTGAGAGAGTGAAAAAATAAATAGATGATTCCAGAACTCCAATATATCAAGAATGTAAAAAAATTACCAAGTTAGAATTTTTAATGCGGTATTATCATGGAAAACCCATTTAGGTAATTTCTAATACCTATATTGATTATACTCTTACCTTTTTTAAGGTATTTATTTTTAATGATGTAGATATTCCCTCAAATCATTATAATTCATGGAAGTTAATTAAGCAACTTTGATTTTCTTCTAATAATGTCCATGTTTGTCCGAAAGATTATAGTTTATTTTGGGAGGAAAAAGATGAACTTAATAACTGTAAATAATGTGGTTCATCTTTATGAAAGGAAAATGTAGATGAAATTCCTTCTTTTTTTCCACATAAAGTCATGTGGAAATTTCCATTGATTACCAGACTTCAAAATCTATTCATGTCTGCAGAAATATCAACCAATATGTGATGGCGTGATTTTGAAATAATTAAAGGTAATTATGAGTTGGTTCATCCTACAGATGCATTATCATGGAGGTCATTTGATGCACAACAACCTAATTTTACAGGTCAGGTTTATAATGTAAGGTTGGGTCTATCCTCTGATGGTTTAAGTCGTTTGGTCATAAGATTAGTGCTCATATAAAATGGCTAGTATATAATTTTCCTCTACATATATGTATGAAAAATACTTTCACCTTCTTGAGAATACTGAAATCTGGACCTTTTGATCCTAGAAACGATATAGACATCTACTTGTAACCTTTAATAAAAGAGTTAAATTAGCATTGGGATATGGGTGTGTGAACATTCAAAGCTTCTTCAAAAACAAATTCAGAAATATGATGACATTCTATGTACTATAAATTATTTCTCTTTTTATACAATGAGTTATGGTTAGAAAACGAAGGGAAAATTATCATGTCCTATTCGTATGAATAATACATTATCGTGAAGGCTTAAATATCATTATAGTTTCAGTTTTAAGGGGAATTGATGATTCTTTCCAATGGATCATCAATACCGAAAGCATTTTCAGAGGTTTGATAATACTATTGACACTAAACAACCACCGCAATATATGTCAAGAATCAATACACTTAATGAATTGAAAGATTCCAGTTTTTCATTTGGGAAAGGTTAAATGAAATCTAAGAAGAGTAATAATGTTGACAATAAAGCCACTTGTAATTGAAAAAATAGAAGTATCTTTTTTGAGTTTCCATATTAGTCTACCAATGTTTTACATCATTTTTTATATTTAATGCACATTGAGAAAAATATGTGTGAAATGTTTCTTTCAATTCTTCTAAATATCAAGGGGAATACCAAATATGACTTTCAATCTCATCGGGACTTGATGGATTTGGGTATTCGACCAGAACTACATCCTGTCTGTATCCATGAAAATAAATGGAAAGTTCCTAGCGCTTATTATGTGATGACATAATTAGAGAAAAATCAATTTATGAATGTATTGTAGAATATCTAGTTTCCTAATGGCTATTCCAAAAACATATCTAAATGAGTCAACATAAAGGATTTGAAACTAAAATCCATAAAAACCCATGATTATCACATCCTTCTTCATTAATTGATTCCAATAGTAATTCATCATTTTTTATTCAATAATGTAAGGGTGACAATAATTCTCTTGTTCCATTTTTTTAGAGACTGTTATACTAAAATGTGATATAATTCGTTCTTGATAAAAATGCAGCAAGAGGAACCATTACTTTTGTGTGAGTTGGAAAAAAAATCTTTCCATCATTTTTCACATGCATGCTGCATTTAATAGTTCATATTCCAACCAAAACACTTCTTGGGGGACCTGAAGCTTTTTTATAGCTGTATCTTACTAAAATAAATATGTGTACAATGAAGTCTTATGTTCAAAACAAGAATTATCCCAAAGTTTCAATTGTGAGAGGTTATCTGGATCAAGAATGTATGGATTTTTATTCAATGTATTTGTTTGGTGTGAGAACAATACATAACTAGCCAATGAGAAATGAATATGAGTAGTATGGGTAAATTGAGCCCTCATTTCTATATCTTCCCCAAAAATGAGGAATTCCTGGGTCATATACATTGGTTACATGGAGCCTTGAAGAGCAGGATATGGCACATCACACAGTCTTCTTTAACTATGGTTTGTTCGATGACTATATCAAGTAATAAATTTGGATATTTATATGTTATTTTATACTATGCCATTTCACATATACCTTATAATTTTATTATCATTTTATGTAGGTAAAATAAACAAATTATAAGTAGGGTTCATCAATCTTTTCCTTTGAGAAGGAGAGAGGCTTTGGATAGCCAAGAGTTTCCTTATTGGTTGAAATAAAAGGTATGACCATTACTTTAATTAACTTAAAATATAGATATCTATTTAATTGTATTTTTCAAATATATTTATGGTATTGAGTTTACCTATTGGCTCTGTTTCTCAAGAATTAAGAGGTTTTGATTTTGGTCCCAAATGTTTGGTTCATGAATTCAAATTTTTAATAATCAATGTAATAAATTTGTTACAACTGGTCAATCAGTGAAAATGAGAACACAACATGATGGTGTTATGTTAATTTCTATAAATGACTGTTATCTCAGTGTGTCATATTGTTGGCCCCGATATGAATATGTGTATTATTATGGACCTATTGAGAAAATATTGTTATTGGATTACTACTATCAAGGTCAAGTCACTGTGATGAAATGTAAATGGTTTGGCTCGATGATGTGATATGGTACATTTATTGATGATTATGGATTCAGAGTTATTGACATGAGTCGATTCTGGGCTACCGATGAACTATACATTTTGAAATCAATAGAAAAACAAGTTTTTTATGTGAAAGGTCATATGAGGCCTGATTACAGTGTCATTAATGAAGTAATCCCAAGACATATTTTTCATGATTTTGGAGAAGAAATCGACACCATTGATACCCCCAATGGTGTTGAACAAAATATTTCATTCGATGACTCAAATTGTCCCATTATGAGAGTTTATGTTGAACCTAAAGTAGTGGTGAGTAATATATAGAAACAACCATATATATTCACATTTCATGCATTTTACCTTGACATGAGTTTCTCAGGTTGGTTGTACTATATTTAATTTAATTTAGTTTCAATTTGGAATGATATGTTTGGTTTCATTACATTTAATTAGATTTATTTCAATTTAGAAAACTAAGTTTAAATTTTGTTTTTAATAAATGTATAACTTGTTTTTAAATTATTGTTACTAAAACATGTTATGAATTTTTTTTATGAATTCTTTTACTTCTAATTTTTATGCTTGATTTTTAAAAACCATTTCTAAAAAATGTACATTTTTTTCTTATGAATATTTTGAAAGAAGTCTGAAGTAAGTGATTATTTGATGTTGATCAACATATGAAAGAGTTTGGGTCGGTTCCTTTTCTTCCCTTAGTGAGTATAATAATTTTAATATTCTTATTCTACATTATATATAATGTAATGTTATTATTCTTTAGAAAATTTGTTTTAGGGTTATTTAGTAGCACCAGATTTGAATCCTCCTCATCTACTAGCATGGGTCCGAGTGGGGATGCTCCTAGACCTATATGAAGCACCCATCTTGCATGTTCCCACCCTAAATCATTAGCGAACACCCCATCTACCACACATTTCCATCCTCTTATTGAGCCTCTAGGGATTCTCCCACGCATTCCTCCACCGTCGTCTAATTTAGCCTCTTCTTCTCATACCATGTATGCACCACTTGTAGGGATGTTCCTACCCATGCCTCCATCATCATCTCATTTAGCCTCTTCTTCTCATTCCATTTCTACATCGCTTCTAGGGATGTTTCTACCCCTGCCTCTATCATTACCTCATTTAGAAGCTTCTTCCCATACCATGTCTGTATTTCCTGTAGGGATGGTTCCACCTATACCATTTCTATATTCGTTGATGTATCCCCAACCATACTACCCATATCCCATCATGTCTACATCTCCTACATTTCATTCTATCCATCTAGGATTTGATGATTCTGTTCCTTCATCTCCCACTCAAGTGTATACAGATCACCTAGAGCATGCATGAATTGACACGTGCTTCAGAGGCTACTGATCCAAGACAACCCCTGAATCCATCGAAGCCTATTGATCATACTGCATCGGGTTTTTTTATTATAGTTGTTTCAAATTATATCACTTAATTTTTTTAATATTGTATCATGACTTAATTATTATTTTTTATTCTCCCTTTTGTCTTATTTAGTCAATACTTCTAGTAGGCAATGTGGGCACACCCATATACTATAATCCTAGAATCGCAAAACACAAATTATGGTGGGTTACAATAAAGAAAATTAGATGATAGGTAAAAATTCTAGGTAGTGCATAAGTTTCATAGACACTTTATCCAAGTACCATGATATCATTTTGGTGGAACCAGTCTCCTAGAGAAATCTTAGTAATGAAATCAAAGAAAAATCATGGTTGCAGATATGGGTAAGAAAATTTTATAATTTTATATCTAAATTATTATTGTATTTATATGAATTAATATGTTTATTACAAAGTTGATTAAACTTTCCCAATAGTGAAGCTGCTAAGGATTCATGGTTTATGGATCTTAGGGAGTTATGGTGATCATAAAAAACTGATTTATATGTTGGTTGGAGTTTTAGATTTGGTTATGATTTAGAGAGTGTACCCAAATACCCCTACTGTCAAAAAACTCAATATCAAAAAATGATTTCCAATTGGAAGACTGATGAGTCTAAGGTATTCTCAATAATTAATAGTTTTTATATATAATTTAATTCTTATTACTTGTATTTAATTTTTTTCCTTTAGTAAGCCTCAAGAAAAAAATAAAAAGAACAAAGACTCAATAATGTATCTACACGCATTGGGGAATACTACAATGCTCAATCATGAGAAGTTCCAGGTACATTAAAATGAATAAAAATAATATCTACATTTATATTGTTACTTAGTTAGCTATTTATTTTTTCATGTCTTATTTTGTTATTCATCATTAATTTTTGATATTTTCTTAAATATTAAATATGTTAATTTTAATAATTAAATGAAATTATGAACATATTATATGTATTATATTATGATTTATTCTTCTTAAAATCATTGTAATTCCTCTTCCAAGAACATTTCTTTCTTCATGTGATGTAGAAACCCTCTTTCTTATTTTTATATTGTGGTAATATCCATTTTCAATGAATGTTTGTATTATTAACTTGGATTTTATTTCCATTTTCATCACTATATAATAGATGATATTTATAGAATATTCATAAAGAGTATCTAAATAACATTTTTATCAATCAGTATTGGTAATTGAAGATTGTGTTCCTCAAGCTAAATTATTTTTATCAAGTAGGAATAAAAGGGATGGAAGTGCAGTAAATTCACAAACACAAGAAAAGATTGTAAGTATTTTTATTTATATTTAGAATATTTATATGAAATTCATACTTAAATATCTTTTTTATATTTTCAACAGTCTTCCCTAGAGGCCCTCAATGATAAATAAGATGGAAACTTTGGGAGAAAATATCATTTGAGTTAGGTATTAGGTGAGGAGCTCCATGGGAGATTCTGATGTCAAACAAGAGAACACATCATCCCCTATAGGTATTGGTCCTCATCAGATCCTCTCAAACCTATCAGACCACTGAGCTGTAAAGTGCTCATTAAAAAGTAACTGAGCTAAAAAACTAGTTTTACAGGAGCTAGAAAGAAGTAAACAAAAGCATGAAAGAAGTAAGATGATCATCCAACACTTCCTGAAAGCTATGTTATTTATAAGTCAATCACTTACATCATATATTTCTACTACTATTAATTCATATATGGTATCAATGTGCTCTTTAAATGATGCCTCAATTAATTTCAATGAGGTTCCTTATGTCGTTGGAGCTGATGGTGGTGTCAATGATGATGTTGATGATGTTGCTGCTCCAAATGATACAGTTGCTACTCCAAATATTGCTGATGGTGATGATGATGATGATACTGATCATGATGAGGATGAGGATTTTGGCAATGGGGGAGATATTGATCCCCTCCATTTTTGACTTAGCAGGAAGGAGACTTGTGGAAGTTGTCTAATGACTTGAATTGATTTCTTGTATGGATGTATATGTAAGGTTTATTCTTGTATATGGTTTTAAAATTATTAAAAGCAGTTGGTTGAATTATAAATATAAAATATTTGTACTGAATTGAATGTATACTATATATTTTATTTGATCTATAGGTTCAAGACCTAGTGGAGGAGGTGATGTTGCTACTGCTTCCAAATGCAGGCACCTACCTATACCCACTATTTAGAGAACCATGGGTATAGGTTCTATAATAGGATAAGTTATACCCATGGTTCTTAAAACTAGTGGTATATATTTATACCCATATTTTTTTTAAATCGTGGGTATTTTAGAATCTCTAGGACCTATACCCATAGTTTAAATAAAAAATGTGGGTATAGGTTTATACCCATGCCTCTATCATCCACAGTTCCAAAAACCATGGGTATATCCTATAACCGCGGTTTTAGGGGCTATACCAATGGTTTAAAACCATGGGTATAAAGTGGTTTTCCAATAGTAGATATTACTGGGTTTTTATAGAGTTGGGTTAAGGAATAAATAATTTCACATTGTCCCTTTATTATTCTCTAAATAAAAAGTGAACCCAATGTCAAAAATAATTGTTGTCTTAGTCTATAAATTCCTTATTTTAATAATCACAAGTCATGTATATGTATTTCTAATCGTTTTTTTATTTTAGGAAAGTTAATTATTTTTTTGGAAAATTAGGAAATTTTTATAATTCTAGAAGATATCGTAAATAAAAACAATCTAGACTATCGACCTTATAAATAAACTTGGAGAGGCTAAATTTAAAAAGGTACTTGAGTGGCTACACAGAAGATGCATAGACTGTATGACTGTATGATTTTCCACGATAGAAATATCACAAATTTCTCATGCAACCATAAAGAGAAACAACTGACCACAAGAAGGTTTTGATCAACTATGTGAAGCTTCTTGGAATTATGTTGAATTTTCTTAAAGGGTTGAAGCGTCCAAATGACCAAGTGGATCGACTGATTGTCTATTTGATCGACCATAGATAATTTCTCACTAACTCCTTAATCAACTATATGAGAAAAAAAGTGACCACATGTTTTATTATTTTTTTAGAAATCTTGCAAAGTATTTGAATGGTTGCACGTTACTTCCCAATTGACCTCATGATGATGTCAAAGTGACCGTATGAAAATTTTATATTTTGACATACTGTTGAGGCCATCATGAGACTTCAAGTTACTGTAATTTTAAGTGAAGTAACTACATGGGAGAATTTTATTTTTGGTTAACTGGTGAATGGACCTCATAGTTAGTTTAAGCGAACGTGACAAGTATTCAGACTTTTTCAAATTCCTATATCGACTGTGAGTTCATAGAAATCGATCTTATGTCTTCTCAAGGACTTCGATCATAATTTTTTACAAAATTTTGGACCTACCATGGATGATCTAATGCATCACACATAAAGTGACCATATCTAAAAGTGGGAATGATATTTTAATATAATATATTTGAACCAATTTTTTGAAAATGAATTAAATGTGAATTCAGAGACATTTATTTCTCTTGGATTTCATTCTGAGTATGAGGATTCATAATGATGTGTTTCCAACATCTCTTTTTAGAGGAATATTTCTTTTTATAGAAGACTAGAGTCATAGAAAAATCATCAGGATTTTTATAAAGTAAAATCACATGATCTCGTGCTCTATTTCTATAGCATATGCGACTCCATTTTCTACTGAACTTCATCATAAAATATAAGAACACCCTCTAGTATTCACATCTCAACTTTAAACTAAAATAAGATATTTATAAGTGAAGAAGCATTTGTAGAAAAACTGTAATTTAACCTTTTGTTGCATCGAATTATTTTTACTACTATTTCTTTATATTTTTATTAATTTCAAGTTTTTCCAAAATTATATATATATATATATATATATATTAGATAAAACAATTATGTAGATCATATAATATTAATCAGATACTCTTACTCCATTTTTCTCATATTTTTACTCCCAATGAAACTATAGAAGAGGCTATGTATTATGTTGGAAAACCCAATCCACTATTAATTCTAAAGTCAAACTAGGTTATGGATCATCTTTTTATTTTTAATAAACATGATTAGCAGTGGGTAATTGTAAAGTGGAGAGTATTAGGTCTCATCTTGAGATTGAACCTCTTAAATTTTTATATTCCATTTTGTGACTTAAAGTTTTATTTACTTTGTTTTAAAACTAGTTTTGAGATCTTTTTTTCAAAAATATACATTGATAGCTAGCTTTTACATGTTATATTTCTACTATTTAATGAAAGTGGATTAATCTCAAAAGGTTATGATAGTAATAAGATTATTCAAACTGGGTTTTAATTGAACTTATGAGGGGTTATTTAAAATAATTAAATTAAATATACCTATTGTATTGGTTAACTGGGTGAATTTTTAAAGTGGGGGGTTTTATTTTATAATTTTTTTAATAGAAATATTATTAGATACTAAATTAGACCCCTCTTGAGTACTTCACTCTAACCAACCTTTTATATCATAGTTTTTTATTCATTTGTTATATTTATTTTTAAAATTTTGATCATGTTTTAGTCAAAATATCTAAATTTATACCAATTCTAGATTTTTATCTTTATGGATAATAATAGACTTGGGGGGGATACCACTAATAAACCTCTGAATTTAATGGTACTAATTATTCCTAATGGAAAATTAAAATGAAAACACATCTTGAAAGCATGGGATTTTACATATATACTCTAATTGATGATAAATAAGAAAAATCTAAAACTACTAGAGATAACTGGAGTGATTCATCTAATTCTACTTATGATTATTATTGTTAAACTATGAAAGACTTATATTTTTTATTAGGAGAAGATGAATTCAATAGAATATCTATATGTGAAATAGCTTATAAAATTTGGGATATTTTATCTATGTCTCATGAAGGCACATCGAATGTCAAAGAAATGATATTAAATATGTATACTATTAAATATGATACATTTAAAATGAAGCCTAGTGAGTCTATTTCTAATATGTATCTCGGGTTCAATGTGATTATCAATATAATTCATGCAATGGGAAACATCATTGATAACAAATCAAAAGTGCTAAGAATTATAAGATTCTTACCAAACAGATAGATAGGCACTATTGTATCCATCCAAGAATCATGTGATGCGAGCAAACAACCAATAAAAAAGTTAATATGAAAACTGATGATGTATGAAGAATAGATCAAGGTAAATGATTAAGACACTGAACCAAAAAATAAAATTTCATTCAAGGAATCTCAATAAAAATACAAGGAAGTATTTAATGAAGAGAGAATTGGTGGAAGTGACGGTGACTCTGATAGTGATGAGGAGATGGCTCATTTATCCAGAACATTCAAGAAATTCTATGAAAAAAATTTCTTAAGGAAATCAAATTTTAGAGGTAAGTATGATAATAAAGGAGACTATAAGAAATATGGTAATTTTGAAGTTACCTACTATGAGTATAAGATAAAAGGATATATCAAGGAATATTATCCAAAAATAAAATATAATAAAAAGTATGGGGATAAAGGGAAGAAATGAAAAAATTAATGAAGGAAACTTGGAGTGATTCTGATAATAGCTCCAATGAATTGATTCAAGCAAGGAAGACAACAATGAAAGGGATAATATGTGTTTTATAGAAAATACATTAGAGGTAATAAATTTAATTCCTATCTCTTATTCTTATATTTTTAATATGTAGAAAAATAAATATCATAATGAAAATATGTCTAATGAAGATATCTTTAAGTATTTTAATATGTTGGAAGAGACCTTTAATGAGATGAAGTACAAATATAATAATTTAAAGAAACAACATACTTATCTTCTTATATGAAATATGATTTATTTTTTAAAAAGAAAAAGTACCAACTATTTATCAAATAAAATATTTATTTCAAATTAGTAAATGAAAAACTAAAGGATATTGAAGGTTTTACTATAAGAACAGAAACTCTTAATAGAATCTTGAGTTTTCATTTTTTACCTAAACCAAGAGCTATTTTTTGTTATAAACCTAGATATAAAAAACTAACTTTATGAAAATTATTTCATTCTTGGTTCAAATGTTTTAAATAAATCAATAGTAAATAAAACATATAGAACTTATAAATCTGGAATAATCTAGTTTGGACCAAAGAGATATTATTTTTCTAATTCGTTTATGTTTTTTTATAAATATGGGGTAAATAAAAAATCTGGAATAATGAAATCTAGAAAAATCCATTTTAAATCAAAGATTGATTATTTTTATAATTTTTTTAAGTATATTCATATATTTGGGAATAAATTTTTCAAATTGATGTGGATTACCAAAGCTTTAGCTACTAACCTTTCTAAATCCAAACAGATATGAGTACCAAAATCAGTGTGCATTTTATTGATTATAGGAATCATGTTTGAAAATATCCTATAAAAAGTTATGGTATATGGATAGTGGGTCTTCCATACACATGATTGGGGACTTCTCAAGCTTTCAAAATATTTCCAGAGTATATGGTGGTCATGTCACTTTTGGTGACAATGAAAAAGGAAAGATTATTGGTCTTAGTGAAGTTGGTAACTCTAAAACTTGTTTAGTTTCTAAAGATTTATTTGTTGATTTCATAAAGTAAAATATACTAAGTATGTCTCAATTGTTAGATAATGGATTTAATGTCAAATTTGAGAATAATTCTTGTGAGATTTATGATTCTAAGATTAATTTGGTGTTTACTTCTTTTAAAATGATAATATTTATGTAGTATATTTAAATTCTCTATTTTCTCAAAATGTTTCTTGTTTAAATGTATTCCATCATGAATCTTGGTTGTGGCATAAGATACTAGTCCACTGTAATATGTACTCACTAAGGAAGTTATACAAAAAGGGTTTCGTCAAGGATCTACCTAATCTAAATTTCCCAAAATACAAAGTGTGTAATCCCTGTCAAAAGGGAAAGAAACATAAAGTTCCTTCCAAATCAAATAAAGTGGTTTCTACCTCTCAACCACTGGAATTGGATCACATTTACTTGTTTGGGCCATATTGAGTTTCATGTTTAGTAGGGAAAATTATACTTATGTAATTATTGATGATTATTCAAGGTTTACATGGGTATATTTCTTAACTCCCAAAAGTGAATCTTGTAGGTGTTTTGCAATGTATGAAAAATTAGTAGAGAACATTAGTGGACTTACCATTAAGATTGTGTAAAGTGATCATGGTCCTGAATTTGAAAATCAATATTTTGAATTCTTATATTAACAAAATGGCTATAATCACAATTTCTCTACTCCCTGAACACCTCAATGGAATGGGATAATTTAAATAAGGAATATGGATCTTCAAGTGATAACTCGAACCATGTTTAGTGAATATGACCTACCAATCTATTTTTAGGCTAAAGCTATAATTATAGCTTTTTATGTAATTAACGAAGTCTTAATAAGACCTATTTTAAAGAAGAATCCACATGAATTATGGAATGGGAGAAATCTTAAAGTAAATTATTTCAAAGTTTTTGGCTACAAAGTCTATATTCTCAATACAAAGGATAATCTTGATAAGTTTGCATCAAAGTGGGATTGGGTAATTTTTCTTGGTTATTCTACATCCAATAAATCCTATAGAGTCTTTAATTGAAAAATATTGAGGAATAATCTATTAATGTCAAATTTCATGAGACAGACTCATATAAACCTAAAGTTTCCTTAGAAAATACCACTACAAAATAAACTTTTAACAGAACTAGCCTTTATCGGCTCTTTTTTTAGTGATGATAAAAGGTATCCTTTATATGTGCTTTATTTTAAGCGCTGATGAAGGTCTCAATCATGTGAAAAGTCTCACATTGAAACAGTGCATGGGAGGCTACTTCCTTATATATCATTCGGCCACATAGAATGTTCAGTAGATGGTTGTGGGGATGTGCTCCTGCATACACTACATACACATATAGGGGCCCTTCACGGGTCCACATGGGCCTTCACCTGACCTATGCTTCACCTGGGTCTTGACCCACCTTCATACATCCATTCGGGTCCTACACGACTCTGCCTAGCCCTGTCCATGCCCAATTTTTTATATAAACCAATAAAAAAATACAAGTATTAAAAATAGTATAAAAATTTGAATTAATTAAAGAATTAAAATTTAAAAATGAATAAATTAAAAAAATACTGAAAAATTTTGAATTGAAAAATTATGAATAAATTTAATATATATATATATATATATATATATATATTATAAATATTAATAAATAGTATATATTAAATATAGATATACGAAATGAATAAAATTAAATAATAAAAATAATAAAAATAAAAAATGAGTAAATTAAAAAATATTAAAATAATTATTAATTAAATAATTATTAATAAAAATGAATAAATTTAATATACATATATATAAATTATAAATATTAATAAATAGAATATTATAAATATAAAAATAAAAATGAATAAATTTTAATAATTAAACAAAAAAATTAAAAATGAATAAATTGTATTAAATAGAATAATTAAAAATGAATTCATTACAAATTATTAAAAAACTATTAATGAAACAATTATTAATAAAAATGAATAAAAATAATATTTACATATAGACATTAATTATAAATACTAATAAGTAATATATATTAAATATAAATATAAAAAAATGAATAAAATGTAATAATTAAAAACATTTTAATTTATTATTCATTTTTAATTTTTTCTATGCATAATTCTTCATTAATACATTTAATATAGAAATATATTAATATATATTTCTATATATATATATATACATATATATATCAATATATATAATATTCCCTAAAATTAATATATTTAGTGAAGAATGGTTTATAACTGAAAATTAATATTAATTAAAAATATTGACTAATTGTATTGTTTAATGGACATTAATTTTATGCCGTTTGATTTTTCAATTTAACATATATCAAATGTGTGTTACAATGATTTTGTTCATACATATATGAAATTCATTAATTTTTATATACAACGCACACACAAAAATATTTATGTAATTAATAAAATCTTTTATAGAAACGCATACACCTAATATTTATGTAATTTGTTCAAATTTTAATATTCATTTAAATATTTAATTTAGTAACATGATTCATTTAATATATTATGTTTTTAATCGGTAAATATTATTTATTTATTTTTAATATTATTATAGTTAGGTATTATTTATTCATTTTTAATATTTTTTATTTTTTATTTTTTTGGAACTTAATCATTTTCTAATATTTATTTATATATATTTATTTACTATGTTTTAATATTTTCAATATGTATTCATCTTCATTTTAGTTTATATTAATATTTTTTTAAAAAAATATATTTAATTAATAAAACGTGTCCATTTTTTAAATATTTTTAAAGTGTTATCATTTTTAATTATTCAATTTAACTCATTTTTAACATACATGCATTTAAAATTATATATTCATTAATAATGTTAAACATATATTTTTTAATTAAATATTTATAAATAAATATATTTATAAATGTATATTTACTATATTTATAGAATTATATATTTATAATTCTAAATAAATAAATATTATTATTTTTAAAGTATTTATATAATTATATATAAGTAATTTTATATTTAAAGAATTATAAAATTATAATAAATATATTTACTATATTTATATTTATATTTATATTTATATTTATATTCATATTCATATTCATATTCATATTTATATTTATATTCATATTTATATTTATATTTATATTTATATTTATATTTATATTTATATTTATATTCATATTCATATTTATATTTATATTTATATTTATATTTATATTTATATTTATATTTATATTTATATTTATATTTATATTTATATTTATATTTATATTTATATTTATATTTATATTTATATTTATATTTATATTTATATTTATATTTATATTTATATTTATATTTATTTATTAATTATATATATAATTATATAAATATATATAATGATATAAATATATAAATATTATCTTTTTAAAGTATTTATATAATTATAAATAAATAATTATATATTTAAATAATTATAAGATAATAATAAATATATTTAAATAGTGAATATATTTACTATATTTATATTTATATTTATATTTATATTTATATTTATATTTATATTTATATTTATATTTATATTTATATTTATATTTATATTTATATTTATATTTATATTTATATTTATATTTATATTTATATTTATATTTATATTTATATTTATATTTATATTTATATTTATATTTATATTTATTTATTAAATATATATACCAAGACAATGCGAACCATGGGTTAAAAACCCCATGATTCTGAAAGCTTTTTTAAGAAAAAATTAAATTACAAGGCAAGATGCAATAAAAAGCGCAGACGCGTGTGCCAACAAACAAAGAATAAGGACTTCCATACAGTTTCAATCAAACTTAACACCTATTGTCAACATTCCAAATATTACAACATCCTTGAGGATGATGTCCCCTATTCCACTTGGGAGGATCCCAAAGGCCATCCCAATCATCTATGCTAGCCCCTTCCTCAGACCCTCTTACCACATGATCCTAGCTTACCTCCAGCTAAGAGAGCTTGACATTATTTGCATACTCAGCACTCACACCAATCTCTTGGTTTGTAGACACCACATCATGTGATGCATTCTACCCACCATCAGGGTCGCATCTCCCATCCAAGAGAGCAGCATCATTGTTGGAGGTTGTATCCACAAAAAGTTGTGGGTCAACACCTATAGATTTAGTATCCGATGTAGCAGCACTAGGTAGAACGACTGGCCTTGAATCCTAGATCACTCCAATGTTGTATCCACCTTGAATAGATATAAATCCATCCCCACCATCATGTTCCTACTGAGAGTCATGTCCAGGCATATCCCCTTCAACTGAAACCTTTATATTAACAGTGTGTGGGTCCTCTTCCCCCAGCATCATAGGAATTATTCTTGTACCCTCACAAGCTAGAGAGTTCCTTTTATTTATCACCCCATATTTCTCTATGAAATCAAGAAAAATCTAATCAAATTCCAAATTATTAATGGAATCAATCATGGAAAAGAATCTACCTTTTCCCTTCAGGATACCATCAGTGGAAAGTTTTCCCACTATTTTTCTAGAACCAGGGGAATCCACCTTGTCAGTTTCCTTATCCACTTGTAAATGAGAATCACATACAAAATCTTTCCACTAATACTTGGTTGCCTACTCAAACATAATATCCTCTGCAACAGCAACATTAGAGTCACAAGGCTTTCTCATCTAATGATAAATAGAAAAACAAGGGAGAAAGGGAATCAACCTACCACTTAAAAAAAAATCAAGTGAAATCTTATACACATTATGATTTTTAAAACAAGAGGTATTCTTCCCCTTATTATTACTAGAAGATAAAAAACATTTGCAATAACATCAACAACATCCCTCCCATATTCAAAATTAGAAACTACCTAAAGTGAGTCCTAGTATGGCCTTCAAAAATTTCCATCTACAACGGCATCCTTATTTTTCATATGTAAATGACAATCCTTAACATGGGACATAACTTGAGAACCTTTAGGTAAAGTGACATCAGTAGGGGCCAAAATAGAACCAGAGCCCTCATTTTTTTTGTTTCATAGTTCTTTGGGACATGTGTTCTAGTTTAAGAATCACTACTTCCAGGTGGTTTCCATTGGATTTATTCATGTAACCAAAAATATCCAATAGTTCTTTATCTAAAAAGGGACATTCTTTCAAAAGGTAGGAGTTCATTAATTTTGAACTTACGATACTTAAGAACATGCATTGGTTGAGAGGATGGGAGGTCGGACTCATCACATCCTTTTGGGATAATTATTGTATACTCTGGGACTCTCTTTATAGATTAAAAATATTTTCATGAATTATTATTAATTAACTAAGTATAACATAGGTTTCCCTTGGAATTTTCAATCAATTATTAGCATGAGTGAAATTTATAATCATCTATATGTATTTGAGGTTCTTCGTTAATGGAGACATCCATATGTATTTGAGGTTCTCCATCAATGGAATTTCCTCATTTACTATTTAGAGATTCTTTTAATCATCATTATGATGATGCTGGTTTTTAAGCCACTCCTTGAGGCACTCTGGAATTTATTGTTATCCATGGATATGAATATTTGTTTTTATATTGGGATCATACCCATAAAATGGACTAACTACATTCCTTGTGAAAAGAATCATAACCCTCGTAGTTCGGTGCTGCTTAATGGGAAAAATCATACCTTTTAAGGTCATGTGATAAGGACCTAACCATATAGTTTAATGTCATGTGGTAAGGACATCTAAGTAAAAGGTTCTTAGTCAAGTTTTGGTGTAAGACTTATGCCTAAGTAGCGTAAGGAACTTGGAAATAATATGGGTTTCTAAGTAAGATTAGACCCTTTTGGGAATAAGGCCCAAGGAGAATAAGTTTGATTTGAAGTGTGGTAGGCTTCCTATATATCCCATTTGGATGGTAATCAAAGCCCATGTAGTTCATAAGTCTCATAAGAGAGTGTATTCCTTTGAGAGAAATGATTTTGGGCTTACTTCCGGAAAAGGATGCCTTGGTGATTTGGGGGTTTAATTTGGGGCTTATTCATAAGGAGGATTCCCAGATTAAGGGAATTATGGTTGGACTCCTTAAGAGGATATCCAATGAGCTTGATCCCTAAGAAGGCTTCCTACATATCCCAATTATGGTGGGAATCAGAGTTCTCGTAGTTCATTCATTGTGAGTGTTTGTGAAAATTTTGTAATCATCACAAATCTCCAATCCCACGTGAGTCATGCTTGTTGTGAGAAATAAGAGGATGTAAAAGATTCAACAAATGCAGACCCACTTTTCCTCCTCTAATAGTGGAAGAGAACACGCCTACGACAGTGACGGTGGACGAGGGAGAGGAAACTGGGGAAGAGGGTGAGGCGAATAGCCTTCCCTCTATTCACTTTATATTGGACAAGGGTCTAATGTAAGGAAGGAGTGAAGGTGTTGGAAGTAGACAGAATCAAGACTAAAACCTCCTACTTGAAATGTTAGGGGCGTACACTAGGATGGCTACCCTAAAATTAGTCCTGGTGTAGGAAGGAGACTTCTACTTTTCTTGTATGGAAAATAAAATGTGAACCATACCTCCCCTACAAGAGACCTAAGGTTTCGGGTTTTAGAGATAATAAAGGGAGGTCAGAACCCAAACCCTGATCCTCCAAATTGGGAACTTCCCAACACTGTTCTTAGGATAAAGTTCTATGTGACTATGGATATACAAACCCACAGACACTCCATGAATCCTAACCCCATTATGAAACAAATGTGGGGAACCTCTGACTGCGGATATACAAACCCAAATAGGAGACACACTAATGTGTATTTCCCAAAGGTTTGATAAGTCATCAGGTTTTGGTGGAATTTTCCACATAATCCCTTTCATACAAGGGATCCAACAAAGAATAATACTTTCCATGAATGGATTTGAAGAAGTCTTGATAGCTTGTAGACTGAAGGGAGTAAGTGAATCAAAGAAGGGAACCCAAGTAAGTAGTGGCGCACAAGTATGGGCATGCAAGTAGGCTTGGGCAACTTGATGTTTTCTTAAGTTATAAAAAACCTATATATTAATACTTGGGCAAGACCTGACTTAAGCCTTCAAGAGTATTCACAGGTATTCCCAGAAATGGGGCACTCAATTTTCTATGAGAGGAATAGGTGGTGCGAAAGTGTTTCTAATTTAGGGAGGTTATCCACCTTAGGCGCACAAGTGTTATGGATTAAAAAAACTAAAAGTACTTAAGTCTATTGATCCTACTTCAATTCCTCCACTCTAGGTGTTAAAGAACAACTATGAAAGTTTCAGAAGACTTAGGAAAAGCACTAGGGAAACTAGAGCAGCAATTAGGATTTAGGTAAATTCATCCGTAAAAATAAAGGTCCCAAGGGTCTATTTATAGGTAAAAATAGGACCCTAGGAAAAATTACATTGGGCACGCAAGTACCTTGTGTGCCGACGGTGTTTTGGATAAACTGAGGTACCCATTTTGGGACTTGGAAAAAGTAATTACTTCATTCATCTCCATCATGGTGGTGTGCAGGTGTTTGTGTGCAGGTACCTTGTGCACCTCTTTTTAGGACTTAGCCAAAATAATTGCTCCATACTGTGGGGTTTGTGCCCTCACACCCTTGCTTGGGACAACTATCGATCTCCGATCTCGACCATTTGGGCCAGTGTCTTTGCTACCATCATTGACCCCTATGGAAAATGCAGTGTCGCATCACAAACTTTTCGAGCCCTATTGAGGACATTTTGTAGATAAGTACATGGAACACATTTCATGGTGTCTAAAAATCCCCCCCTTAGAATTTGATTCATTCGGAATGAAAAGAATATTGTTCTAAGGTAAAAGTAGGTCAGTTTGATGCATTCCAGCATCATTTGGTTTGATTTGGAGCTACGTCAATTTTGGAAGGATGCTCTAATTTTTTCCTAAGCCATGGGGCCTAGCGAGCATAGTTTGATTTTTACAAGTTTTATATAGAAAAACCCCAAAAAATTTGTATATTTTTCCTTTTTATTGCTCAATATTTCCTAAACCATAAAAAATATAGGTTTAGCGAGCTGAGACTTTGACTTTTGTCCATAGTTCCCATTGAGTGTTTTCAATCTGGTGAGAATTATGTCTCTTGCTATTTGTAAGTTTAGAGTCATGCATGTTGGACTAACAAGGGCTAGTGTTTAAGGTCAAACAGTTGAAATTAGATCCCAAACATGGATCAATGGCTAATAATTGCTCTAATATTCTTTAAATACTTCCAAGGGGAATCTTCAGTCATGATTTTTTTAGTTACCAAATCTAAAACTTGTATAAACATAAATGAGGTATCTTACAATAATGATGTTACCATTATTTTAAAAACCCGTTATGGGGGTTGTATTATGCATGGATGACTAGGGAATATACTGCATAGCCAAATAGTGTCATCTTTTGACTGACAGGTCTACAATGTAGGCAACTTATGCTAGGCTACCAAAGGGAATGTACTGTATAGTCAAGAAAAATAGATCTTATGAATTTAACATTTTATTGTTGATAGACAAGGGAAAATAAGATTCGAGTGAATCAAGACCACAGTGGGTGGTTTTTCCAAGATATTTTAAGAAAAAAAGGGTTATATGTTCTGGCATATGTCATGAATAAGAAAAACCACTTCTATACAAATTTTGTGTATGAGGAATGATTAAAATTTGTCAGAAAGGGGAATTTATGATATCATGATATGCAGTTTTAAGTCGTGCATTGAGGACAATATACTATGTATTTTTAATTCATGCAGTGAGGACATTATACTATACAGTTTTAAGTCATGCAGTGAGGACATTGTACATTGCAGTTTTAAGTCATGCAGTGAGGACATTGGGTGGTTTTAATTTAAGGTCCTTAGCTTGGAAAAATGGTTTGAGACTCTCCAAATTTCTTGATAATTTGTTTGGAAACATACTACCATGTTTAGGTATAGAAGGAAATAATTGTAAACTGTGATTTGGTAATTTCTGGATCTGAATAATGATATGGAAAAAAATGCTAAGAGGCAGTAGAGGAAGTATTTCCTAAGAAAAAAGTTACCATTATTTGATGAACCTGTTATGGGGTTTGTTTTATGCAGGTCTGGATAGGAAATATACTACATATCCAAATAGTGACATCCTTTGACTGATAGGCATGTTGTGTAGGCAACTTATGCAAGGCCACCTAAGGGCGTGTACTACATAGTCAATCAAAAGATCTCTCAAAAGTTTGACATTCTATTGCTAAAAGCTGAAGAAAGTTTATGGAGATTCAGATTTTCCAAAGCACAGATTTTGGTTTATAAAGAAAGTTACATGAATACAGAGAGAGTATTTCCAATCATGATTTCAAAATAATCAGAGGAATATGATTTCTACGAATGTCTGACCCAAACATAGGAAGTATGGTGTCTATAGTTTTTAGGTCATGCAACTAGGACCAAAAATGGAAATAGTATATGATATGTGGTCAAGTGATCGAAGGTTATTTCATATTTATTTGAACACATAGAGAGGGAAATGTGTAAACCGTGGTCTTTAATACTTTCATATTGAGAGAAAGGTAATGGGACAAATATACATGAATGTCTACTTTAAAATAAATATTCTTGTATATTGTTATCAATGTTTGAATAGGAAAAAATACACTTTAACAAAGAATGAAGTTACCATTATTTGAAAAATCCTCTATGAGGGTTGTATTATGTGGGGAAAACATTGGCATGTGCTGCATAGAAAAATAGTGGCATCTTTTGACTAAAAGTCCCATTATATAGGCAACTTATGCAAGGCCACCTAAGGGTGCATACTGCATAGTCAGGCAAAAGAGTTCTCAGATATCAGAAACCATGTCACCAAAAACCGTAAGAAAGATTATAAAGATCTGAAAATATTCAAGATTAAGGGTGTGAAATATGAAAGGGGGTAATGCTTAATACACAAGAGAAATATTTTAATCAATATCGATCATGAGTTTGGATTCATTTACATAGATCTGACTCATATGTAAAAGGGGGACATTCTTATTTCCTTGGTGGGATCTATAAAGAGAGAACCCAAAATGAAGTCTCCCACATAGATTTTTAATTTTATGTGGAAGATAGATAAAAAAAGTATCCCATGATCAGGACTAAGAGCTGCAGCCTGGCTTTCACTGCATATTTCAATGGGATGATAATCAAGTCATACATACTTCTTTGGGTAATTTTCATTTTAATGTCATATAGCTAGGAATTTGTGTTGTGCTGTTTAGAGTCATGTAGTGAGTACATGAAGTGATTCCAATATAAAAAATGGAATATTGTGGCTGGACTAGGGAATTAAACCTAGGTGTCACTACGTATCTTATATGGATAAGAATCAATCCATACGTAGTTCTTTGAACATTCCCTATGCAGGTTTGATTCATACATAGGGAATAGAGGGGGGATTTGTTTATCATGGTTGGTCCCAAGATTGGAGATCTAGGCATCTATACCTATCTCATATGGATGAGAATCAATAAAAACGTCATTATTGAAACAATAATTCCCCACACCAATCAAGTTTGATGTGGCAGATGGGTACTTTTAAGACATTCTGGAAGAACGATTAAAATTAAGACGCAAAATGGTATGAAGATCAAACCATGTATCTTAAAAGAGTTATCTGTATAGATCTGGTTCATGTATAGGAGGAGAGAAAAGGGAAATAAAAAATTTTGTAGTTGTGGCTGGGCCCAAGATTGGAGATCTAGGTATGTCTACGTATCTCATTGAAAATGAGAATCATGCCACATATAGTTCATGAAATGAGGCCCCTATGCAGATATGATTCAGTCATAGGGAGGAATGGAACTCATGTACCACTAAGGAGTAAAAATTGTGTCAGTGATGCTTGCATATGGAATATCTTAACGTAAAATATACAAGATGTTAACTGTACAGTTTAATTTTTGTGTAACGAGGACAAATTATGTCATACAGTTTAACATTGTGCAACAAGGAAAAAGATGCTACACATTTTATCATCATGTAGCATGGACTATTATAGTTTTTAT
The DNA here is from genome assembly GCA_963277665.1 of Viscum album. Classification (NCBI taxonomy): domain Eukaryota; kingdom Viridiplantae; phylum Streptophyta; class Magnoliopsida; order Santalales; family Viscaceae; genus Viscum; species Viscum album. The sequence goes on from OY728125.1 coordinate 21,860,341, forward strand.
GCAGTTTAATGTCTTTCAACTAGGAATTTGTGTTGTGAAGTTTAGATTCATGCAGTGAGGATATATGATGTGCAGTTACACGAAGTACTTCTTCAAAAATATCGCATTGGTTGGAGTTTTAATAAGATCTTCATCCATTTAGATTAGGTAATAAGATCCATTTTAGTAGACTTTATGTATGGAATAAGGTCCTTCCCACTTTGGATCAATCTTTGGAGGTTTCTTTCCTGGTATCATTGGAGTCCTGATGACCAATACCAATTCTCCTTGAAGAAATGAACAGAGGAAAACATTATTGTTAAAAGATCATGCTATTATGTTCTAATAGACTTCTAAATGATACAAAGTATGAAATCTCTTTTCATCTAATCTTTCCATCTCATGAAATCATTTTTGAGACTTTTCATTTGTATACAACTGATCACATATTGCAACTCAGAGTGAATGAAATTTAATTTCAATTGGAAAAACTGCTTCTGTTCCATACACCAATGAATATGGGGTTGGATGAGTGGTAGTATGGGTACTGGTCTGATAAGCCCATAAAGCATGAAAAATTTTATCACTCTAATATTTCTTATCTTTATCTGCCATCTTCTGGAGTATATTTGATAGGTTCTTGTTGAAAGCCTATATATGTCCATTTGTCGTTGTATGATAGTGAGATGAATGGTTGGATTTGATATTGTGATCCTGATATAACATTTTTAACTCAACATAATAGAAATTGGTTTCATTGTCCATCAATATAGTATGTGGGAAACCAAATCTGGTAATGATGTTAATTTTGAAAAAACTAAAAATTCTTTTGGATCCAACTTCTTTGAGAGGTATTTCCTTAGACCATTTGGAGAAGAAGTCAATAGCAGTAAGAATATACTTGAATGGCTTAGCCATAGCTATAGGATAAGGTCCTTATACATCCATTCTCCATGTGGAAAATATCCAAGAGTATTTAGCTGTATGTAACAACTCTGGGGGTTGATGAATGAAGTTGGCATGAATGTGGTAGGGATGCAATTTCTTAGTGAAATCTATGAAATCATGCATCATTAAAGGCCAAAAGTATCCAATCCTTCAGATTTTATCAGAAATCCTATGCCCATACTAGTGAGAACCATAAGCACTTATATGGACATCTTTCATGAAAGATGAAATTTCTTATCCATAAATACACCTGAAAAGGATTCAATCAAAGTATCGCTTGTAAATGATCTTTTGGTTACCTGGGCCATCATAAAGAGTGAAGTTGGACACTCGTCATTGGATAGGTTCTTTTTCATCTCTATATGATTGAAGTAATACATTTGGGAGGTATTTCATGATGGGTGTAATCCATCCTGTGGTATGACCATATGGATCAGAAATAGGGAAAATCTTATTAATTTACTCCATTCTAGTTTGAATGAAAGGTGAAACCACATGACGATGGGAAATAATGATGATTGTCTCATTGTGATTTGGATCTTCCGGGGTTGTTGTTGCATTAGCTAGTGCATCTGCTTGGGAATTTTGTGATGGCAATACATAAGAAAATGTTGGATCTGAGGGAAATTAATCCAATAACCCTCTAACATAATCACATAAAGGGATTAAATCTTATTTTTTGATAGCATAATCCCCATTGATTTGTTTGATTACTAACTCTGAATCACCTTTCAATTTCAAGTGGTTCACTTGTACCTAGAGCACCAATTCCAGGCCTACAATGAGAGCTTAATATTATGCTTCATTATTGGTTTTGCCTTCTGATAATAGGAAGGAATATAGAAACACTTCCTTTTTTTGGGAGATAAGTACAATTCCTAACCCAACTTTATTGAGTTTAGGATTTTCCATTCTCTTCCCTGTTTGACTTCTTGAGGCACCATCAAAGTACATTTCCTATGTTTGGTAATTATCTTGAATAGAGGAGACCTATTTATAAGAAAGTTTAGTATTCAATGATGTATCTTCTATAGATGGGTGTTCAACAAGGAAATCGGTTAGATCTTGGCCTTTTATTTCTATTTTAAGTACAAACTGGATATAAAATTGTTACAAAATAACTACCCACCATGTCAAACATCCTGTATGCATAGGAAGACTAAGGATAAATTTGATCGAGTTATTGTGAGACACCAATTGGACCTTGTGATTTTGTAGGTAGTGCCTCAATTTATGAATTGTAAAGATTAATAACAAGAAGCACTTCTCGATACTTGAATATTGAGTCTTTGTTTCAATCATAGTTTGACTGATATATTAAAGGTTGTTTTCATTCCCAGCATCATTATTTTGGGAATGTAAGGCACCCAGTGATCTCTTTAAAGTTTTCACGTAGAGAATAAGTGTATTTCCTTCAACATGTAGAATTAATAGTGGTAGACTCAAGAGATGTTTCTTGAGGGTATCAAATGCCTCTTGGAAATCTTCATTCCATTGATAGGTGGCTCCCTTCTTCATTAACATGGTGAAGGGTAAACACTTGTCTGCCAAAATGGTGATAAAACACCGAATATAGGCCAAGTTTCCTTGAAGTCCTCTTAATTCTTTCAAATTTTGAGGAGGTGATATGCCATGTATTGCTTTTTTCTTCTCAAGATCAACTTTGATGCCACGATGGCATACAACAAAACCGAGGAACTTTCCTAAGGTTACCCTGAAAGCACATTTAAAAGGTTTCATCATAAAACTATGTTACCAAAGTTTATTGAATATGATCTCCAAATCAGTCAGGTGATCAGAACATTTTCGGGATTTAACCACCAAATCATCCACATAAAATTCAATAAGTTTTCCTAAGAAGGGTTTGAAGATATGGTGTATGGAACATTAATACGTTTCACCTATATTCTTTAAGACAGAGGGAATTACCTAATAGAAAAACACACCTTGAGGAGATCGAAAGGCTATATATTTTTTATCCTCTAGGGCCATGTGAATTTTATTGTACCCAGAATAGCCATCCATGAAAGAAAGTTCTTTATAGTCGGTTATTACATCAATTAAATGCTCTATGATCAGAACTGGAAAATTATATTTAGGAAAATGTTGGTTAAGATCTCTAAAATCAATTAAAACTCTGATTTTATCATTCTTCTTTTTCACTGGGATAATGTTGGATAGCCACTTGGGATATTGAACCTCTCTAAAAAAATTCAACATTAATAATCTTATCGACTTCATCTTCAATTTTAGACGCATGAGTCGGGTGTGTTCTTCTTGCTGATTTCGTAAATCCTCAATGTTCTTCTAGAAAACCCAAATGATGAGTGGATATATTAGGATTAAGGCATATAATTTCTATATAGTTCCAAGAAAATATATCTCGATGTTGATTTAGAAATTAATTATTCATCTCTTGATCTTTATAAGTCATGGTCGTACTAATTAAAGTGGGGCATGGATCTTCTTATGTACCCAGATTTATTTCTCTAATCACATCCACAGTGGTGGAGACACATTCCTCAAATTATGGAGGAGAATCCATAAGATATTCTTCTTCTTCTTATTTATGTGTCACTTATTCTATTTCTACTTGTATAGTATGTGATGAAGAAAACTTTCAAATCTAGGGGAGGAGTCAGTATTTGAACATCCTGAGGAAGAGGCTATCATCTCTAACCCTTCTGATGATAAAGGGTATTACTGGAGTAATAAAGAATATATTATGGGTTGGGAATCAAAATCCTTGTCTTTCTATAATATTATGACAACTTCTTCTATTCTGATTGGCGAAGCAGAGACTTTCTCAAGTTTGATGGATGAAATGAAGAGATCTCTATTTAAGCTTTCAGCACTGCTTGGTAAATCAACAATTTCTCCCATGATGTTAGGATCAATTTCCATAATTGACATTATGGGAGTCATTAGATGAGTGATTGGATTTGGGTCTATCCTTTCAATTTGATTGATAGGAAACACATAATCTATACTCAAATGTTTGAATTGGTTTCTTGGGATCTTTTGCAGGCCATTCAGAGCATTGATTCTAGTTACCTCTTTTGTCATGGACCTCGTTCCTTTCATGTGACAAAATTATGCCTCAATATACTGATATTCACACATTTTGAATGGATCCTTGTCACCATAAAATGTCCCAATATGACCATTGAAATAGTACTTGAGACATTGGTGATATGATGAAGGAATGGCTACATGTTGATGTATCCAAGGCCTTCTAAGCAGAATATTAAAAGTTGTGTCCTGATGGACAACCATAAAATCTTAATTAGAGACAAGATCTCCAAATTGAGTTCTACATGTAATCTCTCCCAGAGGTTCTTTCTTATTCTTGTAATAACCTTGAAACATTAAAGTGAAAGGAGATAAATCTGATTCAGTAAGGCCCAATAGACAAAGTGTACGAATGGGAATGAGTTTGACTCCTGATCTATTATTAATGAAGGCTCTTTGTATGTCTATATCATTGAACCTTCCAGATAGAAAAGGGGTATAAATTATATGTGTACAACATCATCTTCATCTTCATCCATAAAATATATAACTGCACTACATTCTATAGGATCATTCTCTATACGGTAAACCTCAACAGCATCAACTTCAGTTTCAAACTCTTGAGGACTTGTCAAAGCCTCGATAACTGATTCTCAAAGATCTTTTGACATATTCAAGGCATCCAAAATTTACAACATGTCTTGTAATTGGGCTAGCTATTTCAAAAAATCATAATTTTGGTCAAGAGGTCTGCGTTTTCCAGCATAGAGATGCGGTTTTCCAGGTGCCTTGGAAGTTGATGCTCCTGATGTAGATGTACCATGTGTCGGAGAAGAAGCTGGAAATGATTTTGGTTTTAGTATATTTGACTGACTAGGTCTATCAATTTTTTGAGAGAATGATGGTGTATCCTCTAATATTTCCTCCAAAATAGTCATGTTAGGACCTATTCTGTCATGTGTGGGAGAATATCCTTGTTCTTGTGGAGCCCGTTGAAGGGCTCTCCCACGAGTTTCCACCGCATATACGATTTGAGCAGGGGTAGAGTTCAAATGGTGGCTTCTAGCATACCCACATCTTCTTTTGTATCCTCAATGTTGACTTCTTCCTATAGTCCCCCAATTAGTTATAGGGAACTTAGACTCATCGTAACCAAAATAATCATTGGCATAGGGATCCGTTAAGTAGATAATGTTGATGAAACCAAAGATCAATTCTTCATCTGATGAAGGTTCTGCTTGATATGTCAGTTCTAGTTGTGCCATTTGGCAGGATGGTGACTGTGCTTTTGAAATATATGACATGAAATCTGTCATATTTAATGGAAATTTTGGCCTTGACACAAGCTCATCTTCTTTTGACTGTTCTTTGTCCTTCTGATCACGTCGCTTCTTTGAGGATTGACCTTCAGAGGACTGATCTTTTGATGAAGGTGGTTCTGTTGTGGCGAGAGTGGAAGAAGACATAATTGGTTGTTTCAACTATGTTTTTATAAAGGCATGAGTTCGGTTGATCATTTTCCTGATCATTTAATCATCACATTTCTATGCATTTTTACCTTTGACTTTCTTCTATTCGCCTTCTTTCTCTGGATCAGTAGTACTAACACTTGCTAAATGGCCTGATGAACTTTTCAATTTCACTTTTCTAGAGTCTACCATTTTTTGCAGGTGGTCTTTGAAAATAAAAAAATCCTAAATGGGATTCCCAAACATTTTATGAAAGGGAAAATAATTCAGAAGATCTTCATCTCCTTCTTTGTTTAGTTTTTTCAGCCTTGGAAACTGAACCAAATTGTTTTCTAGAACTGAGGTGAAGTAACTGAGAACCTATTCATTCTGAAAAGAATAAAATTTGTTCTTTAACTCCTAAAATTGTCTCCACCTTGATCTTTTTTATCATCTTGATGAGGCGGTCATTGCTTCTAATTCTCGGGAGGTGGAGCCCTTCGATATGATGATGGTTTTTAAGTGGAAGCAGGTACAGGTTCTTGCTTGAGTGTAACAATGGTAGCCTCTGCTTTCCCTGTTCTCCTTCCCAAAGTTTATGGAATTACATGAGATTTAACTCTAGTTTCCACAATGGAATCCTCCAACTGATGGGAAATTCAAGCAAGATCTCAAAAACCTCATGTGTATTTCACAGGGATCAGTGGTGTGCGTAACTCATCACGCATATTTTCTACACAAATTGGAAGAAAATATTCCTGAGGAATTTCCATATTTAAGGAATATTTTAATCCTTTCCACTGAGAAAATAAATCTTAAAATCTTTTATTTTAACTTTGTTTTCAATTTGTAAGATCAAAAACTATTATCATTTCCAAGGTAGAGCTGAATTGAAGAAGGAATTTCTAACAGAGATCTTCTCATCCAGTAATTTATCGAGATTGCAAACTTGTATACCAGACAAAATCTGGTCCCTATAATGACTGCACAAGATATATGAGCTTTACTGCTTCTTGTTATTGCGGAGTCCCCATCATGGAATCACAATAAGAAATAAAATGTGTTAAGTGTTGTACTGGATATCCTAAACCATTAAAGATTGTGAATGTAGTATTCACAAATTTTGGTGGGGGAGGGATCAGATCCACCCATTCAGGGTAAGCTCTCTTTTCCAACTGAAGTGTCACATGTCATTCTCCCATAACTTCCAATCGATTTGTTAATTCCTCAATTGTGTTTATAAGAATTTGGGGAATATCCGAATGAGATGGGACATATATAGGTACAGTAGCTGGAGCTTGAACTAGGGAATCCTTGTATAGTTCAGTTTTGCATTCTATTTGTGGCTTCTTCCCTAATCATGAGTAAACTTGCTTATGTTGAGGAGGGGATTGTAGATGTGAAAAATCCCCCAGCTCTGCAAGCTGGGGTTGTTCGTATTCTTCTTCTTCAAACCATTAAACTTTGTTTATTAAATTCAAATGTTGAATTAAACAAGCCCCTATCCCTACAGGCTGGGGTGGCTCTTGAACTATTATCACTAAAATTCACACAACTACTCTTCTGATTTTTAGAATTTTGATTCAGACATTAGTTGGGTGCATTATCTGAAAACCACTTAAATCACTTGTCTCGGAAGACCGTTGTGCTATTTCAGACATTTGCATCATCTGATGGCTAACATCCTCTAATAAGGATTCCTACTTAATTTTCTCTGATGCTTGATGCAAAAGTATCTCAACAACTTTCTTTTATTGGGTCTGAATCTAATGAGAGCTAGTTGAGGCCTTTTATTGAGTGTATACTTGATTACATAAAAAATCTGTTGATTTTAATCGGTCGTGGGTAATAAAATTGCATGAAACCACTTTTGGCGGGCTTTACTGATTTTGGAGTGCATTGAAATGCAATGATCTGTGTGCACCCCATCCTCTAATATGAACACCAGATGGGGTATTATAAATTAACTAATGTAGCCTCTTTAGTGCATTGAGTCATGTATACTAAAGGGTTCTCTAATGCTTTTTAACCTTTGTATGTTGGGAAACTGAGATAGATTCCAAGTCGATTTGGCGTTGCAACCCTTTTATTACCTTTACATTACTTTAATAATCATCATATGGTAATGCCTTGGTTTTCAAATGATGAAGAGTCTTTTATAAGTTGAGGCAGACATCATGAATGCAATCTTCTGCCATCAATTCTAGAATGTTGTATTGAGAGTTTTCTAAAGGCCAGAACATGACTAGTATTTCTCCTTTATCCAATTGTTTTCTTATGTTCAACATATCTTCATCATATCTTTCTAGAGGTTTCTCCACTTGGTCTGACCAGAGTGGGTACTTCTCGATTGTTTTATTAAAAAAATGGTATCAGTAGTTTTTTTCCCTGCTGCATTATAAGACAAATAACCCAAAGGAGGTTTGGAGAATGACTATTCCCTTAAGATGTATTCTGGTTGAGAAAGTATTTCACCCATTAATGAGAAGGCATCAGAAATTACCAGCCTTGTGTTGGAAAGTGCCTCAAGATAAGAGGGATTTCTCAATTCTATATTGTCGATTAGAGAACTATTATAACAATGTGAAACACTACTATGGAGAGAACTTTCACAGTGAATGCCATCATGGGGAGGACCACCATGGTGGATTATAGCAAGGGATAAATCCTCTTTATCCTTGGTCTTCTATCCACATGGAGGGTTTCTGTGGATCTCATCTGAAGATATGCTCTCTAGATTAACCGAATTTTAATGAAGCAAGCCTTCAAGAAGAAGTGTCTGATGGGGAACTTCAAAAGTACTACTACTACTCCCATAATTTGGTAATGAGAGGTAGGATTTTGAGATGAAACATATAAATGTATGAGGACTTCAATAACTCCAACATTAATAGGATCCATATCGCAAATTGGTGCTTGATTTTCCAACTGTGTTTGGCAATAATTCTTCTTAGATTCTCTCTTACACTTAGTTAGGGCCTCTTGCTGGGAGAAGTGGTTATCATGGGAAGGTGTATGTTCCTTCCTTATAGTGTTCATCATAATGGGCTGATTACCTCTATTTGTAAATGGTGTATGTTCCTGCTCTAGTTGTCTGCATGATATGGGGGAGTATGCCCCATAACCCTCCTGGACTAGAACAGAGGTATGTATATGATTTGAGATGGCATGTCGATGTGTCATACTAGGTGTGGGGATAGAGTTATGTGTTTATTACCCTAATACTACTGAAGTTATTGTTATGATATCCTGGCATGTTTCTAGAATATGGGTGTGAATTTGCGTCTTCTCTTTCACCATTTCTAAGATGTGCTTGGTGACATCAGCAACTAGAATGGGAATATATATCCATTCCATATCTGGAGTAGGTGTATGTGCCTACTCTTGTCCTCTTTTTCCTATTAGTGGATACTAAAATTACTTATGTATGGGGGTAGAGAGTTGATTCTACCCCAAGTTTATCATCAGAGCTTTCTGAATGACTTCTTCAGGTGCTGCCAAATGAGACTGTTGGAAGGCTTGATCAATGTAAGTAGGTGTATGTTCATTTTTACCAGTTTCCACCACATTTGATTGGCAGTCTTCCTTGAATGCAATTAGACAAGCCTACTTATTAGCTGATAATTCTTAAACAAGTGTATGTGCCTGTTCAAGGTACTCCACTGTATTTACCTGGTGGGATTGGTGGGTCGCTATTAGACAAGTCTACTGGGCAGGGGAATTAAGACGGATGGGTGTATTTGCTCGCTTATTGTTTTCCATCAAGTTTGGTTGATGGAATTATCCATAGGGGGAAGGTAATAACCTTCTCCCTATTGATCGGACATTTTCCCCAGTGGTTTTTCTTGCACGAATGGGTTTGAGGGACCTGGGCTGAACAACTGAAGACAACACCCCCATCATGTTGAGGGTTCACTACCGTGCGATTCTGCTAGCGGTGATTGTTGGTGGGAGTCCTCAAGAAGGACCCATGTATCTCTGAATTGAGTCCATGAGTGACCTATTGATCCACTCCCCTATAGTATGGGAGGGACTGGTTTTTTCATTTTGGGGATAAGGATCCAAAATAGTTGAAGATGATGGTTGGAACCGTCTGCTTCATAACCATCGGTCGTTGTTGACCGGACGATTGAGGGTTGTTGTTAAATTGGAGAGCCTGTCAGGAATCCTCCAAGGATGGGATAGTACTGTGATGACATTATTCCCTTACCATTACATTGGAAACCCAGCATTGAAGACGCTGAGTTGGTGATGACGTCCTTCCAGCGGATGAGGATCTAGCTTGAGCAGCTGTCGGGGCATTCACGGGTGAAAACTTGAAGGAATCCATTTTGAGTGAGGGGAGTTCTGAGAGAACTTGAAAACAACAATAAAATCCATTAAATAAACATCTTTTATATGGATACATGTGTGATTTATTCCTTTTTATGGCCTTCTTTTATCAATTTATAGGGTCCTGACATGTGGGTAACACTATTAACTTGGTTAAGGATTCACGTCGGGTTCACTATTTTTGTTTCGTAGTTCCTTGGAACGTGTATTCTAGTTTAAGAATCATTGTTTCTAAGAAGTTTCCATTGGATTTATTCATGGAATGGGAAACATCCAATAATTATTTATCCAAAAAGGGACCAGCTTTCCAAAGTCAAGTGTTTGTTAAGTTTGAACTTACGATACTTAAGAACATGCATTGGTCGATAGGATGGGAGGTTAGACTCATCACACCCTTTTGAGGGGAATTATTGTCTACTCTAGGAATATCTTTATAGATTTAAGATATTTTAATTAATCCTTATTAATTAACCAAGTATAACATAGGTTTCCCTTGGAATTTCAATCAATTATTAGCATGTGTGAAATTTAGAATCATCCATATGTATTCGAGGTTATTTATTAATGGATACATCTATATGTATTCAAGGTTCCCCATCAATGTAATTCTCACATATACTATTTAGAGATTCTTTTAATCATTATTATGATGATACAGGTTTTTAATCCAGTCAGTGAGGCACTCTAGAATTTATTGTCGTCCTGGGAGACGAAGTTTTGTTTCGATATTGGGATCGTACCCATAAAATGAGCTACCTAAGTATCCTTGTGAAATGAATCAAAACCCTCATAGTATGGTGCCTCTTAATGGGACACATCATAACTTTTGATTTCATGTGATAAGAACCTAACTGTATATTTTAACTTCATGTGGTAAGGACATATAATTGAAAGGTGCTTAGTCAAGGTTTAGTGTGGGACTTATGTCTAACCAGCCTAAGGAACATGGAAATAATATGGGTTTCTAAGTAATATTAGACCCTGTTAGGAATATGGCCCAAGGAGAACATGTTTGATTTGAATTGTTGGGTTTAAAACTCAAGGAGGATTCCTACATATCCCATTTGTATGTGAATCAAAGCCCACATAGTTCGATAAGTCTCATAGGAGAGTGTATTTTTTGAGAGAAATGAGTTTGGGATTACTTCCTGAAAAGGATGCCTTGGTGATTTGGGGGTTTAATTTGAGGATTATTCCTAAGGAGGATTCCCATATTAAGGTAATTAGGTTTGGACTCCTCAAGAGGATATCCAATGAGCTTAGGCCCTGAGACGGCTTCCTACGTATCCCAATTATGGTAGGAATAAAAGTTCTCATGCTTCATTCATCATGAGTGTTTGTGAAAATGTTGTAATCATCAAAAATATCTAAACCCACATGATTCATGTTCAGTTTGAGAAACAAGAGGATGTGAAAGATTAAACAAAATCACCCACACTTTTCCTCTTCCACTGGTGGAAGAGGACGTGTCTATGGATGCGACGGTGGATGAGGGTGACATGACTAGGGAAGAGGGAGAGGTGATGAGCTTTCCTTCTATTCACTTTAAATTGGACAAGGGTCCAGTGTAAGGAAGGAGTGAAGGTGAAGGAAGTATAGAGAATCAAGACTGCAACCTTCTACTTGAAAGGTTATGGGATTACACCAGGATGGCTTCCCTAAAATTGGTCCCAGTAGGGGAAGGATACTTCTCCTTTGCTTGAATGGAAAATCAAGTGTGAATCATACCTTCCCTACCAGAGACCTAAGGTTTTGGGTTTTAGATATGAGAAGGGGAGGTTAGAACCCAAACCCTAATCCTCTAAACTGGGAACTTCCCAACACTATTACTAGGGGAAAGGTTCATGTGACCATGGATATACAAACCCATAGACACTCCATGAATCCTAACCCCATTGTGAAACAAATATGGGGAACCTATGACTATGGATATATAAACCCAAATAGAAGACACACTAATGTGTCTTTCCCAAAGGTTTGATAAGTCATGAGGTTTTGGTGAAATTTTACACATAATCCTTTTCAGATAAGGGAGCCAATGAAGAAGAATCCTTTCCATGAATGGATTTGAAGAAGTATTGATGTCTTGTAGACAAAAGGGGGTAAGTGAATCAAAGAAGGGCGCCCAAGTAAATAGTGGCGTGCAAGTATGTGCGCTCAAGTAGGCTTGGGTGACTCGATGTTCACTTAAGTGATGAAAAATCTATATGCTAATACTTGGGTGAGACCTGACTCAATCCTTCAAGAGTATTCATAGGTATTCCCAGAAATGGGGCACTCAAGTTCCTATGAGAGGAATAGGTGGTGCGCAATTGTTTCTTATTTAGGGAGATTGGGTGCCTTAGGTGCGCAAGTGTTATGTATTTGAAACACTAAAAGGACTTAAGTCCAATGATCCTCCTTCAATTCCTCCACTCTAGGTGTTAAAGAACTACCTTGAAGGTTTTGTAAGACTTGGGTGAAGCACTAGGGTGACTAGAGCAGCAATTAGGCTTTAGGGAAATTCATCCGTACAAATGAAGGCCCCAATGGTATATTTATTGGAAAAAATAGGACCCTGGGAGAAAGGAGATAGGGAGCACAATGTTGACGGTGTTTTGGATAAACTGGGGTGCCGCTTTGGGGAGTTAGAAAAAATAATTACTTCATTTATCTCCATCATGTTGGTGCATAGGTGTTTGTGTGAAGGTACCATGGGTGCCTCTTTTGGGGAATTAGCCAAAATAATTGCTACATACTGTAGGGGATGCTCCCCCATACCCCTGCTTGGGATCACTACTGAGCTATGGTCCCAGTCCTTCAAGTTGGTGTCTTTGCTACTGTCAATGACCCCCATGGAAAATACAGAGTCACACCGCAAACTTTTCAAGCCCAGTTGAGTACATTTTGCAGATAAGTGCATGGAACACATTTCATGGTGTCTATAGTTTCCAGCCACCACATTAGTAAATGACAGAGAGGCTTAAATTAGAAGGTTTCCACTTTCTCTCATAGGCTTATAAGAATTGGTAACCTTTCCAGAAGTCTGAGTGAAAGAAACATTCCCCTTGGAATGCATCTCATCCTGAGCATCAAGCTTCTTAGATTTAGTTCCAGTATCATTAGGCAACTTAAACTTGAAACTATCAACAAGGTGCCCAAATTTATTACAATTCAAGCATCTCATACCCCTACAGTAGTTATCTCTTCCATGTCTAATACACAAGCATTTAATGCAGAAATCAGGCACAAATTCATACTCAATATCAAGCTCAAATTTAAAGTCAACACCAACCAGATACACCACCACATTAAGTGCTACACTGAGATCAAATTCAATTAAGATACAGCCATAATGTCCATACATGGTAATTTTAGTCTCCTTGTCAAATTTTATTATACATATATAATTATATAAATATATACAATGATATAAATATATTTATAATGATAAAACTATACTAAATAAATTTAAATAATTAATATATTTACTATATTTACATTTATATTTATATTTATTTATTAAAGATATATTTAATTATATAATTATATATAATTATATAAATATATTTATAATTATAAATAAATAAATGTTAATATATTTAAAAATATATTTATAATTATAAATAAATAAATATAAATATATTTATAATATATTTATTTATAAATATATTTATAAATTTATATTACTATATTTATAATAATAAATATAATAATATATATATATATATGTGATTTAAAAAAATTATTTATGTAATTATAAATAAATAATTATATATTTAAATAATTATAAATTTAAAATAAATATATTTAAATAATGAATTTATTTAACATAATTATTAAATATATATATATATAATGATATAAATACATTTATAATCATTTACAAATATTTATAAATATATTTACAAATAAATTTATTTGTAATTATAATTATAAATCCTTTATTGATGCTAAAACTTTTGTGTTTCTAAATATGTATTTTATCAGCACTTTTTTAGTACTGATACAGATACATTTTATTAGTGCTTATTATTTTACTGGGAATAAAATGTATCTTTTTCGTCACATTTTTGGAAGCACTGATAAAACTCTCCTTGGTCTTTCTAAAATAAATCTAACTAAACTAATTTCAATTTCTCCTCTCAAGGTTTCATAGAAGTCTACTACTACTGACACTCATGCTTGACTTTCTATCAGACGAATCAAGCCTCGAATCTAAGGTGTGTTATTTTTTCTCCTCCTCTCTCATGGATTTCTTATTCAGGTTCAACAGTGTGCATTAATGTGGTTTTTTATTGGCTCAGTGCTCTCATGGGTTCCATGTTTAGGGTATCTTCTTCCACCTCTAACCTTCAACCTTTTCTTGTGATTTTGGATCATATTTGGATAGTCCAAGTTTCTTCTTCTTATCCTCTTACTTTTATATTTTTTTCCAATCATTTTCACCCTCTTCCTCATTGTGTACACACCTGGTTGAACCCTAGGTGGTTCTGGCTTATAATTTTTGTTGCGGATTTGATTTCCATGGCATGTGATCTTCCCTTGGGATCCTCTTATCTCTATTCTTGAGGGTTTCTTTATCTTCTCTTGGTCAAAGTTTTTTTCCCATTCTTGACTCTTTAATTTCAGAACCATTGATTTCTTGATGATTATATCAGTGTTTTAATTGTTTAATAATAGTATTAATTATATGAATTTATTTTCTAAGAAAGAAACTGGATTTTTGACTTGGTTTTAAAAGATAGAAATGGGTTTTCATATCTTTAAAGAATGTTTGAATATTTTTTCAAGTTACTCACTTTTCAAATTACCTTAATGGCTCTTTAAAATGGTATTTGTAATTTAAAATGATGTATTGATCTTAAAAATTATCTTCATAAAAAAATTATTGGCATTTTATGTAAAATGTTTTAGGATGGGTTTTAAATAAAGTTTTAAACATTTCAAAGTGTACATATTTCCAAAGAAACAGTTTTCAACTTTTAATTTATTATTGACAATTTTTTAATATGATTCTAAAAAATTTAACCTGATGCTAACGATTTTTATAGAAAATAGGGATTGTATCCCATTAAGTGTTTTGAAAAAAAAAGTTTTGATTTTCATGTGGCATTTAAAAAATGGATTTCTAATGAGGTTTTAAAAATACAAAACTTATATTTTTTAATTTTTAAAGTGGTTTTGAGATGATATTTATAATTTCAAATTAATATGTGATAATTTAAAAAAAATTGGTCTCTTGCAAATTTTTTTCTAAAGTAGTTGGTTTCAATATGGAATTTAGAAAGTGTTTTTAAAAAAATGGGTTTGGTGTTAAAAAAATGAGTGAGTGATTTCATTAAGGGGTGTAGAAAAGTTTTTTAAAAGAAGGTGGTTTATTATTATGTGTTGATATAGATGGACTAGATTTTGGTTGAGGTTTGTTATATGCCTTATTTTTTGATTTTTTTTGTGGTGTGCCTTTGATTGGTGGTGTGTTTTGATTATATGACCATTGTGAAAACTGGTTTTATCAAATAGCGACATCAAAACCAATGTACCCCTATCACAAATAAGGTCTATTCTAGTTGTGGGGAAACCTATTAAGTTTCTATCAAGTCAAATATAATCCTCTTGAGTCACTATCAATTCTCTTCTAGTTGTGGGGGAAATTTACCTAATGCATTCCAACTCTACTAAAACATTTCACATATTTTTTCATTGTTATTAAGATGTAATCCTTTTTGAACATCATATTGAGAAGATTTTTTAAGATTTGAATTCATAGTCTTGATGTCATTAATTTATTATTCATTAATTTCTTTCCCCAAACCTAATTTTTTTGTAATTCATCCACTTATTCTTTCATTCATTATAGGGAAGATGATTTCAATGTTTTGTATGTGGTATTTAGTTGTTTGGATGAATTCCCTCACTCTTTAATCATTTTAATATATTTTGGATTAAATTCTCTAAATTTTATCCAAGATAATTTAAATTTTATTATCATTATTTTTTTATGTTGGGTGCTCTTTCTCACAAATCCCAAGTTGAGTTTCTCTTCGTTCTATATACTAAAAATTACTCTAATTTCCATGGACTAGAGTAATGTGAATTCATCTTGGCCCCTCAATGGAATGGAAATATGGTTTATCTAAGCTAAATGGCATAAATTTGATAATTTATCATCCTTCACTTGATTCTCTCCTTGAGATGGAAAACCATTAAGTATTTCATAATTTTTGAATCAAAACCCCTTGAAATAAATAACATGAAATATAGCTTTAAATACAATGATTAAAGAGTGAATTAAGATTTAATATTTCAATTATGTAGTGTATTGTTAATATAAAATAAAATAGGTTCACAACTTGTAAACATACGTTTCTTATCATAAAAAAGAAAGATATATTCTTAATAACTTGATCTGAATTGGGAATATTTGGATTATAATATAGGTTGGGTATAAAACCAACTTATAAAATAAATTAGATATAATTTTTTGTTTTATTTGTGGCCTTGTATCTTAATTTAACACCTTGTTAACCATTTAAACCTCTATAGTGATGAATGACTTTTAATATATTGAAACATTACATATTATGGGAATCATCTTTTAAATAATATTAATTTACATTTTTATGATAATATTCACACCAATTTAAAAAAAATAATTGAAAAATATGTCTTCTTAACATTAAATATTTTAATTATATCATAGTTATTACTCATCCTTATTAAATTTCTTCAATTACCTGTTATCATAAAAAATTAAATCATTCTATGAAATGAATATATATATATATACATATCGAATTATAATATATGTTTTTATAAAAAAAATATTGATATATTTTTAATTTATTGAGGTTTTATTCTTATAGTAAATTTCATAATTATGATTCTAATTTTATACTCATAATTTATTAATTTTTACCTTTCACTATAATATGGTATATTTCAGGTTGTTTTAGTTTAGTGTTTCATGTGATAAATTTACCCAACAAAGTATTTATTTAAAGGAATTTACATACTTAAATATGGGGGTGTTATAAGGATACAATTATTGCATTAGATAAACAAATAAATCACGAACCACACCCAATAACATGATGTTTTATTCTTTTTATACCAACTAGGGGCCTCACCATAGTGTTTGAAATAAATAGGACTAGAAAATTTTGTTTGGTGCTTCGAAAACTTCCATGCCAAAAACATTTATATTTAAGGAGGCAACTGTCATCCTCATCATCTTTAGCTCTTAAATAGTTATTATTTCATTTTGTTTCTTGAGACACATCCCCCATATATTCTAGACATCAAAATATGTCTTTTTAACTACTTTGATCATTAGTCATCCCATAATGGGTACCAATGATCATTTAGTGTTCCCCTTATTAGAATTATCTATAACTTTCACCTTTTATTATGAATATCTTATATGTATTTATCTATTGTTTGTAAAAAATGAATATTTTATAAACCTAATATGATGTATATGAATCAAAAATGGATTCACACTAATCATATGACAAAATAGTATGAATATGGAATTAAATAGTTCATTAATTTTGTAACATAGCATGCATACAACCCTTCTCAAATCCTTTGTCTATGTTTATGTTGTTTTTATTAAAGAAAAATTAGTCTGTAACATATGGAAGAAAAATTGATTTATTACAGAATAGATCAAAGTTATAAATTTTGGACTAAACATGGGGAAAAACGAAATGTTCACACTGATTGGGATGATATTATGGTTTATGGGTCATTTGATATGAATACTAGTGTAACTGATGATGGAGATAGTATGGAAGAAATGAAAATGGAAATTGAAGATGGCCTTCATAATTTTCCAAATATGTTTTAAAAGTTAAATAACTATGCTAAGAGACCATTGAGTACCATTTATACTAAATAAACAATATTTTCAGCTGTATTAAAGTTATATAATTTGAAAGTTGGTAGTAGATGGAGTGAAACCAGCTTCACAGAACTACTTGTTCTCCTGAATGATATACTACCAGAAGAAAATTAACTTCCTTGTCAAACATATAACTCTAAAATAATGATAAATTCAATTGTCATGATCTCTAAAAAATACTTGCTTGTCCAAATGATTGCATATTATTTTTCAAGGACCATGAATCAATTATAAAATTCCCTAAGTGTGGTGTAGATTGATACAAGAAAGATGAATCAAGTACTTCGAAAGTTGTATGGTAATTTACTATCATTCCAGGGTTTTGAAAATTATATGGATGTCAGGAAACTATAAAATAATTTACATGGTATGTAGATACAATGATTAAATATGGTAAACTACATCATCCATCATACTCTCCTCAATGAAATAAAATTGATTATGAGCATCCTAAATTTGGAAATGAGCTAAGAAAATTTTTCATTGCATTATCTATAGATAAAATAAATTCTTTTGTTGTACATAGTATTATTCACAATACATGGTCATTCATGTTGGTAAATTATAGCTTTCCACCATGGTTATACATGAGGTGCAAATACATTATGTGGTCTCTTCTTATATTTGTACCAAAACAACTCGGTAATGATTTTGATGTCTATTTAGATCCATTAATCAAAGATCTAAAATTGATATGGGATATTGGTTTTAAAATGTATAATTCTCATAAAAGTGAAGAATTCATGTTGAGGGCCATGTTTTATGGGACGATAAATGATTTTCCTACTTAAGTAATTATTTTAGACTATAGAATTAAAGGAATTTTGGGGTGCCCTATTTATGAATAATTCACACACGCGGTTTGGTTAAAACATTCCTTGAAGACTATATTTTTAGGTAATTAGAAACTCTTACCTTAATGAAATAAATAACAATCCTGGATGACAAAATTCGATGGGAATATCAAAAAAGGTATAACATTGTCTCCACTAATGGGTGATCAACTATTTGATAAAGTAAAAGATGCTAACAATATTTTCAGAAAAACATTTTTGAAAACTTTACAACATCAGGTTGGAAAAAGAGATCAATTTTATTTGAATTACTGTATTTGAATTTTTTTCACATCATAAATTTTCTTTATGTTATGCATGTAGAAAAAAAATGTATTTGATAGTGTTATTTTTATGTTACTAAATGTTCCTGGAAAAACAAAAATGGTATCAAGGCTAGCTTGGACATGGTTAACATGGGGATAAGGGAATATTTGGCACTAATGAAGGGTAAAGGGAGTGCTTTTCTTAAACTAGAATCTTACACTCTTTCCAGATAGGAAAATTTTTAATTTCTAATTTTCCCCAATGGTGTAAAAGTTCTATAGGGGTATTCATAAAATATCAATAATGTCATGAAAATGAATAATTTGAAGTTATATGGATAAAAATCACATGACCATCATGTTTTGATGTAATATTTGATGCTTGTATATTTATGTTGCATTATGCCTAAAAACATATGACATACATTAACCTGAATTTTATTCTTTTTCAAAGCCATATGTAGTAAAATTATAGACTCTGTGAAGTTTTCAATCATGAATAAGGAGGTTGCGGTCATATTATGTGAATTAGATATGTTCTTCCTACCATAATTCTATGATATAATGGTCACCTAATGGTTCACTTGGTTATATGGGTTTAACAATATGGTTCCATCCATTAGATATGGATGTACCTCATTGAATGGTATATGAAGATTTTAAAAGGGTATGTCAACAATCAAAGTCGAACAGAAGGTTGTATTGCATAATGATATATTGTTAATGAAGTTGTTGAATACTATACTAATTTTCTATCATATATTGATATCATCAGTCTCTCAAATTTTCATCACAGCAGATTCCTTATGGGTGAAGGGATTTCTAAAAGATATGTTGTTACAATTACCATCATATAATGTGGTTAAGAACACCTTTACATTTTACATAATAGGGAAGATGTTTATCCATACATTGAATTCTCAAAGAAATTCTTAGTGATTTGAATCCATTAAGGGTTGAACTATGGATATAAAATATACATAATAAATAGTTTATAGGATGGTTCCAAGATCATATTTATAAGGAGTTATCTGAGATTATGAAATCAATTTCTGAACAACTTTGATGGTTAGCCAGGGGACCAAATGAAAATGTTATATCTCATACTGGTTTTGTATTCAATGGTTATACATTCTATAAAAAATAACATGATGAATCTAGTATGATGCAAAATAGTGTAGTTATGATTGTCGCAAAAGTGATTCACATATCTGGTTCCAAAGATAAAAATAAAATTTATATGAATATGTCATATTTTGGTATTATCAAATAGATATTTGAGTTATATTATACAACATTTCAGGTTCCATTTTTCCATTGAAAATGGGTTGACAACAAGAGTGTAGGGAAATTTAATGAAATGGGATTCTTGAAGGTGAATTTTAGTGTGTAAGGGGAAAAGGACGATCCATTTATAATGGTGTTAACAGAAGTGAAAGTATTTTATCTCTCAGATCCAACAAACAAGAATTGGTCGATTGTCTTGCTAGTGACTAAAACAACTGTAGGTTTAGATGAAAATTCAATCAAATATGGCCCTTTTATTGGGGGATCATAATAAGTTCATAGAGGCCTCAATATAGAAAATGTCGTGTACTATATAGGGGTCCATAAAGAGGTTATTTGGATTCTTGATAGAGGAGAAAAATCCCTTGAACCTTTAAAAAAATGGGTTTAATAAGAAGGTTTAAGTGTTTTTTAATATACTATGTTTTTCCTCATAATATTATGTGTTGTCTACTGTATTAACATAATATAAATTAAATGTTTGACTAATCATGTATACAATGTCTTCTGCACATGAAGATGTTACCAATCCGGGGGAAGAACAAGCAATTGATGATGAAACTGCCGAATTATTAGGGGATTAACAGCATTTTAATGAGAAAAATAAGAATAATGTAGCATAATAGTGTTGACTAAAATTATCATGGCAATAATTAAGGGTGAAAAATTTGAGGTTGGATGAAATCAATACATCCAACCTGTTAACACCAACAATTAAATGTTCATTAGTTATGTTGGGGTCACAATAAGGATGAATGTGTCAATAGATATAGATTTGTAGTACTGTGTCCAACCTAAAATGAAGGAAACCCTTTGGGAAGATATAAAGGTAATGTTAAGATAACCGTTCTTTATTTAAACAAAAATTTATATAATGAAACATTGATTTAATTTTCATTATTATTTGTAGAGTTAATTTATTTTAGAGTTTTTTGTAAGAAATATTTTTTAATGGCCATTGGAAAATCCCATAGAGGATTTTGGACTCTTATTACCAAATTTCATGTGAGGGATACTAAATTTAAATTAAAGCTCCACCCACAAATTAATTATGAAAACATTATAAAATAGGAAACATGAAATTATTTCATCAATCATCGCGATGAGAAATCATTTTAGGTGAATTATATTTGATAATATTTTTTTTAATTATTTATTTTATACAATTTGATTCAAAATTGTTAATTTATGAAACATCAAAGGAGTTATAAAAATAAAGAACATGCATCAAAACCAATGTACCTCTATTACAAATAAAGGATGGGGTACTCTTCACTAGGAAATAAATTTGTATGTATTTTAAATAAATAATAAAAGTTTTAAGTGATATGAAACAACATATGTTCCATTGTATATATGCATATTGATGAATCAAAGTCTGAATCTGCTTACATACCATGTCATGTGCTATGGAAGGAGGCTCTCTTAAATAAGGAGGGTAAAGTGTTTGATGAAAACACAAAAGAATTATGGGAGACATTTTTAAGTATGAAATAATATTAATTATTTATTCTTTATAATTATATTACATAAAAATATCAAATTATGTTTATATGTTTTTTATATGGTTTAGACATAAGAATCGGTAGTGACCGTATCATAAGAAAAACTACTTTTAGTAGCTTTGAAGTGGCTAGAACAATATGGTTGTGTTAGAGGAGTAGGTTTTGGAGTGTCTCCTAGAACATATTTTGAGAAGACAAAACAATAAGAAGATACATATAAGTTGATGAAAGTATTGTAGTCACAAATAGATTCTTTGCAAGATATTATTCTCTAGTCTAGTTTGGTATAACAATGTATGAGAAAGGATCAAAGTGAATCGGTAGTGGAATAAACATCAGCACATGAAAAATCAAATGACTCCACTAGCTTTGAGACTATTCATTCCCTTCAACCATATACCTTACCTGAGGTAATCAATTTTTCATCACTATTTCTTCTAAATGTGAATCAAATAACTTCTAATAACTTTTTATTACTAAAATTATGCATGGTAAATTTGTATGTGATTTATATCTATCAACACCCATGTACCACCTTTTTACAATGGGTATATTGTATAATATCCGGAAATATAGGATACAAAATAAATAACTCCCAAAAGAACACATGATAATAGGGATTGTGGTATATCAAGACCCATTCACTCTGTTTCTTGTTCCACTTGATGATCAGGATGTTACAACGATCAATGATTCTATCAGAAATTTCATAGAATAGTTGTATAATCTTATAAATATATATAAGGTATGTCTTTAACAAAAAATTTCAAATGAAAAAATTATAACAGTTGATAAAAAAGGTCTGAAGTGAGGTATGGTATTACATATAGATACATTGATGGGGAAACATATGGTTAGATCAAGACAATCTAGTGAGTCAAAAAAGAAATCAAAAGGACCTTATGGGAGTACCTTCTCCCTACCAGTTCCACTGCAACATTTATTATCATTAAAAATTCATGCATATACCACATTTAAATATGAAAATATACCTTACATTCTA
Source organism: Viscum album (assembly GCA_963277665.1). Lineage (NCBI taxonomy): Eukaryota > Viridiplantae > Streptophyta > Magnoliopsida > Santalales > Viscaceae > Viscum > Viscum album. The sequence goes on from OY728125.1 coordinate 21,882,839, forward strand.
TATGAATAATAAATATTTGGAACTTTCATTACAAACGGAGTTAGTCTCGAGAGTATATATGAGATTCTCAAGTTTGAATGGATGGGAGTCTAAGTTGTGAATACATACATAATGTATATTTTCATAATATGTCTATCCAAAAAATGATATAATATTTTCATTAAAGTTAATAACTCTTCATATTTTCTAGAGTTGTTTATATTACTACTATATAAAGGGAAAACCATATGATGCATGATTTTGATTCATTTATCCCTATATCATTTCTATGTAAGAAACTTTTTTAGAGAATGCATAAATTGATAAGAAAAAATATTCTCTAAACAATGTATTTGAGACAAAAATAAAATCTTATAGAATATTTTTAATGCCTACAATATAGGGTTAAACCTCTCAAATCTAATCACATAAAATATATTTACATTTTTTCATTACTTATTTGTTTTGTTTTTTTAGAAAGCACTAGATGTTGATCACAATAAATCTGGATACACAAAATATTTATTTTTTTGATCCAATGCATGGATATCAAATAAATTGATCACACGTGATATGTATTGTGAATTTTTAATTCACTATAATCAACATTTTATAGATAAAATTAGAATTATATGTTTCAGTCTGGGTTTTAAAAAATATTTTTTTTATGACAGGGTGATTTCTATATATAGGATGAATCATGGTATGATGCCAGTGAATGAATATAAGAAGAATTTTAATTAATTCAAATGGAAACAAATTAGGGTATATATAGAAAGATATAACCATAAAAACATATTTCTAAACAATTTACTTATTATGGTCATTGTTTCTACAGTGTCTGAAGCAATATAATAGAAATGATTTGGGATATTTTGTTTTCAATTTTATGAAAGATATCATAAACCATAAAAATACTAGCATCCCTAAGCAGGTAATTTTCAAAGGTAATTGTGATTTCATTAAAAATATTTCATAATAATTTGTTTGTATATATTTTCTCAGTACTTCCAAGATTGAAAACAACCTTCATACTCAAAAGAAGTAAATTTGTTAAGAGATGAATGTGAAGCATACATGGTGGTGGAATGTTTTCCACAAACAAATCTAGGTGATCACTTGTTATGTTTGTGATATAGTATTATCTATAAACTTAGAAATATATTTTGGGTGTAAATCATTATTACCAAAATGATTATATATTATTTTAATCTATTTCTCAAGGAGAAGTATAATGGAGGAAATTAATTTTTTTAGAAATGAATGAATAGGATACATGGTGTCAGAATGTATATAGATATCATGAATAGGTGACTTCTTACTAACTATTTAGTTAATTTTTTCATCATTTTATCTACTTTTTTAGTTAATTTCCTTATCATTTTTATCTAATACTAATTTTTTTAAATTTACACATTAGTTCAAAACATACGTCACATGTTCAAAACTGAGAAAACAAGCTCAAATTATTTGAAAACTTTATGAAAATGATCCACAGTTCATTTTTCATGTGTATGAATTGACTACATGATAATCTAACTCACAATGTGGTCGGTATGACTTGATGTGCATGTTTTTAATAAAAAAGTTTCATTTTAGTTTAAAACTTACATCAAATAGTCAAAACCAAGCAAACAATCTTGTATTATTTTCAAACTTTACGAAAAAAATCCATAATTCTTTTTTCATGTGTAGTAATTGACCACACATCAATCTGACACCTGGTGTGGTCAATATGACTTGAAGTATGTGTTTTCAATATAAAAGTGTTATTTTAGTTTAAAACATACATCAAATAGTCAAAATTGAGAAAATGATCTTAGATTGTTTTCAAACTTTAGGGAAACTATCCATAATTATTTTTTCATCTGTAGGAATTGACCACACATAAATCTGAGACATGATGTGGTTTATATGACCTGAAGTACATGTTTTCAAGAGAAATGTTCCATTTCAGTTTAAAACGCATGTCAAAATAGCCAAAACCAACCAAATGAGATCATATTTTTCTCAAAATTTAGGAAAATGATCCATAATTTATTTTTCACATGTGGGAATTGACTGCACATTAATCTGATGCATGATGGTATTACTAAAATTATGTCATTTGAGTATAGAATTTACATTTTAGTAAAAAAGACAAGTGACATACTCAAAACTGAGAAAACGCATTTAGATCATTTTATTACATTAGTAAAACAATACCTCAATCATTTGTGACATTTAATAGTCAACCATGAATCAATATGACATATAGTGTACCTTATATGAAACAAATTTTATGGTTTCGGTTTAAAATTGAGATTTTATTAATGTATTGCATCATATTTATATTCATTTTATTTATTTATAGTATTTATAGCATAATAATTGTTTTCTAATACATTTGGATTCTTTTTCTCAAGTTGGGTAGGTTTGTTCGAAGCTACTCATTCTGATGAGAGATTGGACTTTGTGGCTAGAATTGAGATAATGAAAACAAGGAAGTGGGTCAAGAATGTATATAGGCATCATGAAAAGGTGAATTCATACTACTTATTTAGTTAATTTTTTCACCATTTTATCAAATATTTTTAATTTAATTTCCTTATCATTTTTATCTAATAATTTTTTAGTTTTTTCATAGATCTTTTGGGAATTCATATTTTTCTTTCAACTTTATGCAATAAGTCATAAAAAAGAGAACATGTTTCTTTTGTATGGGGCATTTCAGGAAGCATGGGGTTTACGATTATATCCAAATGGAACATGTTATCTATTTTCTATCTTCTTGGAGATAGTGGAAATAAAAATATGCATCACATATTCAATCAGTCGCACCTTAATCTGATACATTGTGTACGCGGTATGACTCGAATTGTAAGTTTTTTGGTCTATAATTTACATTTTAGTTCAAAACACACAACACATACTCAAAACTAATCAAAAACATTTATATTATTTTGATACTTTAGGAAAAAAATCTATAAGTCATTTATAATGTGTGGAAATCATTCGCATTTCAATCAGGTACATAGTGTGCCCGATATAACTAAAAGTGTCTATTATCATTTTAAAATTGACATTTTAGTTTAAAAAGTGTGTCACTCACTGAAAACTAAAATAACACACTCATAATGTCTTGGTAATTTAGTAAAATGATTCATAAGTCATTTTTTATGTGTAGGAATTAGTCTCACATCAAACTAACACATGATGTGACCAGCATGACTCAAAGTGTGTGTTTGAAGTTTAAAATGACATTTTAGTAAAAAAGACAAGTGACATACTCAAAACCAAGAAGACTCATTTATATTATTTTTATAATTTATTAAAGTGATAAATATGTCATTTGTGACATGTAGGAATTATCCACACCTAAATCTAAAGCATCGTGTAACCGGTATGAATTCAAATGTGTTTTTTATTTAAAATTGACATTGATTTTAGTAAAAAAGGCAAGTGACATACTCAAATCCGAGAAAAAATAATATTTATTTATAATTTATAAAAATTATCCATAGTTCCTTTGTGGCATGTAGGAATAATCCCCACATCAATCTGATACACAGTGTTCCTAGTATAACTCAAAGTGTCTATTATCAATTTAAAATTGACATTTTAGTTCAAAAAATGTGACACTCTTTAAAAATAGATAAAACATGATCATATTGTCTTGATAATTTATGAAAACAATTTTAGATGTAATTTATGACATGTAGGAATTATTCTCATGTCAAACCGAAACATGATGTGACCAGTATGACTCAAAGTACATGTTTCCAATTTAAAATGACATTTTAGTAAAAACACAAGCGACATACTCAAAATTGAGAAAATGTATTCAAATTTTTTGATACTTTAGTAAAAAGATACATATGCCATTTTTGAATTTTAGGAATCATCCTCACCTCAATATGATGAACGGTGCGACTAATATGGCTCCAAGTGTGTCTTTTTATTTAAAATTGGCATTAATTTTAGCAAAAAAGAAAAGCGATAAACTCAAAATCAAGAAAATGTATTTATATTGTTGTGATACTTTAAGAAAATGATCCATAATTCATTTGTGACATGTAGGAATTTTCCTTTCATCAATCCAATAACCAGTGTTACTAATATAACTCAAAGTGTCTGTTATCAGTTTAAAATTAACATTTTAGTTTAAAAAGTGTTTCACTCACTAAAAATTGTGTAAACGTTATCATATTGTCTTGATAATTTATTAAAATGATTTATAATTAATTTTTTACATGTTTTAATGAATATCACATCAAACTAACACATGATGTTACTGGTATGACTCAAAGTGTGTGTTTCTAGTTTAAAATTACATTTTAGTAAGAACCACAAGTGACATACTCAAACCTGAAAAAAATGAATTTATAATGTTTTTATACTATATAAAAATTATTTATAAGTCATTTTTTATTTTTATTAATCATCATCACCTCAATTAGACACAGGGTGTTACCAGTATGACTCTAAGTGTGTCTTTTTATTTGAAATTGACATTAATTTTAGTAATAAAGAGAAGTGACATACTCAAAATTGATCAAATGCATTCATTTTTTTTTTGTAATTTATGAAAACAATCCATAATTATTTTTTTAATATAGGAATCAGGCTCACCTCAATCTCATACATAGTGTTCCCTATATGACTCCAAGTGTGTCTTTATTTAAAATTGACATTAATTTTTTTGTAAAAAAGGCAAGTAACATACTCAAAACCAAGAAAAATCATTGATAATTTTTTGATACTTTAGTAAAATGATCCATAAGTCATTTTTGACATCTAGGAATCATATTCACCTCAATATTATACACATTTCTCATGGTATAACTGAAAGTGTCCATTATCAGTTTGAAATTGACATTTTAGTTCAAAAAGTTTCCCACTCACTGAAATCCAAGTAAATTCACTCAAGATATCTTATAAATTTATAAAAATGATTCATATGTAATTTTTTATGTGTAGGAAATAGTCTCATGTAAAACTAACACACGATGTGACCAGTATGACTCAAACTGCATGTTTCCAGTTTTAAATGAAATTATAGTAAAAAAGATGAGTGATATAATGGAAACCAAGAAAACACATTCAGATTGTTTTGATACATTATTAAAATGATCCATAAGTCATTTCTAACATATAGTTTTTAGATACACCTCAATATGATGCACGGTGTGACCGGTATGACTCTAAGTGTGTCTTTTCATTTAAAATTGACATTAATTTTAGTAAAAAAAGAAAAGTGACATAATCAAAATAGAGAACACATATTCATATTGTTTTGATACTTTAATAAAATTACCCATAAGTAATTTTTTATCTTTAGGAATCATCCACAACTCAATCTGATACATGTTGTTCTCGTTATAACCCAAAGTGTTCGTTATCAATTTAAAATTGACATTTTAGTTCAAAATATGTGCCACTCATTGAAAATTGATAAAATTATATTGTCTTGGAAATTTATGTAAATGATTTATAAGTAATTTTTGACATTTATGAATCAATATCAGATCCTACCAACACATGATGTTACTAGTATGACTCAAATTATGTGTTTCTAGTTTAAAATGAAATTTTAGTAAAAAACACAAGTAACATACTCAATACTAAGAAAACACATTCGGATTATTTTATATACTTTAGGAAAATTATCCATAAGTCATTTTTGATGTATAGGGATCATCTTAACCTTAATCTAATGCATGATGTGACCAGTATAACTCCAAGTGTGACTTTTTATTAAAAATTAACATTAATTTTAGTAAAAAAGGAAAGTAACATACTCAAAACTAAGAATGCTCATTAAGATAGTTTTGATACTTCAGTAAAATTATCCATAAGAAATTTGTGACATTTAGGGATCATTTTCACCTCAATGTGATACATGATGTTTCTGGTATCACTCAAAATGGTTGTTATCAATTTAAAATTGATATTTTAGTTTAAAAAGTGTGTCAATGATGAAAACTGAGAAAATGTGCTCATATTATCTTTATAATTTAGGATAATAATTTTCAATTCATTTTTGATGTGTAGTAATTGGTCTCGTGTCAGACTGACACATGATGTGACTGGTATGATTCAAAGTGTGTGTTTCTTGTTTAAAATGAAATTTTAGTAAAAAACATAGGTGACATACTCAAAATGGAGAAGATGCAATTGTATTGTTTTTTATAATTTAGGAAAACAATCCATAAATCATTTGTTACATAGATAAATTGACTAGATGTCAATCTGACTCATGATGTGGTCAGTATGACTCGAAGTGCATGTTTTCAAAATATAAACTTCATTTTAGTTTAAAACACGCATCACATAGCCAATACCGAGCAAACGAGCTCATATTTTTTTGTCATTATTTTATCTACTATTACTTAATTAATTTCCTTATCATTTTTACCTTATACTTATTTAGTTAATTATCAAAAAGATAATTATTTAATACAAATAATAAATGGTGTGACATGCAAGAATCAACCACAACTCAATCTGATACATAGTGTTCCTGGTATGACTCAAATTATATGTTTTTAATTTAAAATTAACACTTTGTGTTTAATTCATTTCTTTATAGTATTACTAACATAATAATTGTTTTCTTATATAGGGGAATTCTTTTTCTTGAGATGATTTGGTTTGTTTGGAAATAGCATGAACAAAGGTTGGGTTCTAAAGATAAATTAACATTGATGTTTTTTAATGTCTATAATAATTTTTACTTACTTATGTAATTGTAAAAAACAATATTTAAAATGTCTATAATAGTGTTTTTTCTTGTATTTGTGTTTTAAATTTTATTTCATTTAAATTTTGTATTTGTAACTAGTATTTTCTACTATTTTTTCTCCTGGAAGTGTGCTCTAAATTTAACAGGACACTACAGTATGCCCCTTTATCATCACTTTTAGTAGCACTAATAAAGGTATCATTTATAAGTTCTAGAAAATTACTAATAAATGAACACTTTATCAGTGCTTTTTTTAGTGCTGATAAAGGATAATTTTCTTGATGCTAAAAAAAGAATAGATAAAGGGACCCTTTATCAGTGCTTTTTTAGTGCTAATAAAGTATGTATTTATCAGTGTTTTTTCATTGCTAATGATTGCTTAGGGATTTTAATCATGCTCCAGTAATAAATGATTTTTTGTGCTGAAAATAGACAATTTTAATATTGTTAAAGGTTTGTTTTGTAATAGTGAAACCTAGAGGATGATATATCCAATTTAAATATCAATAATGCCTCTAAGACTAATGATCTTGCCATTGATTTACTTGAGAAATATCCTAGAAAAAACCTTTTAGAGGAACCATACCCAGAGGAATTCTTAGAAGAATCTAGTATACCTAAAACCATTAAAACCCATAGAGACCATCCTTTAGATGTTGTTGTTGGAAAACTAAATAATGGAACTCAAACTCAAGCATCACTTAGAGACCAGGTTGAATATCAGGTACTCTTATCATAACTTGAACCCAATAACATTAATAAATCAATTAGTGATGAACATTTTGTGATGGTTATGCAAGAATAATTGAATCAATTTTAAAGAAATAAATTATAAGAACTAGTTGAGAGTCCTAGAGAATATTTAACCATTAGTACTAAATGGGTATATAGAAACATGGTTGATGAATAATGAAATATTATTAGAAATAAAGTTAGATTGGTATCATAAGGTTATAGTCATGAAAAAATCATTGATTATAAAGAAACATTTTATCCTATAGCAAAAAATTGAATACATTAGGATATTGTTTGCTTAAGTAGCACATCTAGATTTAAAATTATATCAAATGGATGTCAGGATTTTTTTCCTTAATAGTTATATTATTTAGGATGTTTTATTTGAACAACCCCTGTTTTTTTAAATCCTCATTTTCCAAATCGTGTTTTCAAACTAACAGAAACACTTTATAGTCTAAAAAAAGATCCTAGAGCTTGGTATGATAGGCTCAACACTTTCCCTATTTCAAATGGTTTTCCAAATGGTGTTTCTGATCCTAATTTATTTATCAAAATAAGTTAAAAAGATGTTTTGGTTATATAGATATATGTTTGTGATATTTTTTTTGGTTCTTTAAGAAATTATTTATGTAATGAATTTTAAAAAATAATGAAAAATAAATTTGAAATGAGTTTGATCGATGAACTATAATTCTTTTTTGGTTTTCAAATCTTTCAAAATAAATTAGAATTTTTTTGAAAATCAATGTAATTATATAAAATATCTTTTAAAATGTTTTATCTTGGATAGTTCAAAAGTAAGTGATACTCTAATGAGTACAACCTATAAATTGGATCTTGATGAAACTAGGAAACCAGTTGGTCAAACCATTTATAGAGGTATGATTGGGATTTTTCTTTACTTGATAGGTAGTTAGCTTGATATTATTTTTAGTGTGTGTATGTGTTCATATTTTTAATCATATCTCATGGAATCACAATTAACGGACGTTAAAAAAATAAATACCTCAAAAGTATAACTAATTTAATACTATTGTATTCTAGAGGACTTTATTTTGATTTAATTATCTATTTTGATGCTTACTTTAGTGGCTATATGTTAGATCAAAAAATAACCTACAGAACATGTCACTTATTGTGAAATTATCTAGTATCATTGTATAGTATGAAATGGAATTTTTTTCATTGTCCACTACTAAAGATGAATACATAGCTACAAGAAATTGTTATCCCTGGATGATATGGATAAAACACACATTGCTAGACTATGGATATTAATTTAGACATGTGCCTATAAACCGTGACAAAAAAAAGTGAGATTAAAATTTTTTAAAAGCTTGTATCTCATTCTAAAATAACATACATTGATATAATACATCACTTTTTGGGAGATAATTTTCTAAAAATGGATAATTATCTTGAATTCACTAGCACGGAACATTAGCATGCTAACATTTTTATAAAGCCTAAGAATTGTGAGAGATTAAATTATATCATACATGAGTTAGTAATGATTGAATATATTTAAATCATTTTGGTTTTAATTTGGTATAAATTTAAAAACAAAATAGGTAAGTTCTTCTTATAATGAATATTCAATTAGTTATTTTTTCATTAAATATATTGTATGTGTTTTTAGTATTTTATTTTATTTTTCTATTTTTTACTATACATCAATCCCTAAATGATATTAATATACCAAAATAGAATTGGAATCATCACTTCCCTTTCCAACTCTAGTAGAACCTTCTTTCAGCCCATACTTTACCAAAATTCAAGCCTTTCGATCTTCAAATCTTAGTTTTGAGTAGTCAAGATGAAGTGATTATAACACCTGGATGTTTTTATGAAATATTTTCTTTAAATAATTTTAATTCTTTAATAGCTTGCATTGCATGAAATCGTGGGTTTGAATGAACCACAAGATTTAATTAGTATAATAAGACCATTATAACCTAGCTGTTAAGTTAGAGGGAATAAATATAACTAAATTATGAAAATGTATGGTGAACTCTTTGGCAATCAATTATTTTTTAAAAATATAAACTAATTAAATGTAAAGGAAATATTTGTGTTTTTGTATAAATAAATTAAGTTAATTAAATTTAGTAAATTAAATAAATAAAATATATAGGTTATATATTTAATAAAATATTTTTTATATTCATCCAATAGATTTTTTTAGTCATAGAATATGAATAAACCCTATTTTATGTATAAAAACCTATATTTTTTAAAAGGGTGATTTTGTTGCCTTTTAATGGAGAACCCATTTTAACTTAAAATTTTTACACATTAATAATTTTTATATGACAACATAAACTTCTTCTTTGGAATTGAGATATAAAAATTTACTTTGAATGAATTTATGATATTTTTCTGATAAATTTCATGTATTGATGACTAGTAAAAATATAATAAATCTTAATTGAAAACAACTTTTTTCATCCAAATAATTTATATGGTTAAATTAGATTATTTAATGGTTTTAAATTATAAATTTATTATATTTTTATCAGTTAATATAATGTAGGTCATTGACATTAATTTTACATGGAATTTATATGTAAAAACATTTCAATCTTTTGCAATGTTTTAACTTTTAAAACTCACTTTCTCATTCCGATAATTAGATTAATTTTTAATTAATTACTACAACTTATGTGTTTTGAATTTTGAAAATGGATTCCATATTTGGAATCAGTATGTCAAAATTATGAAAATATATTTATTTTATTTTTGGGCATTATGGATAGTAACTTTGGTAATTTTTATTAATACAGTAAAAAGGTAAATCGGGTAATTAAGGGTAAAAATAATATTATAAAATTTCACTAACACTTTTCTTAATATAATTGGATGAGTGAGTTTTGACCTAAATCATCCTTGGGTCTAAATTTTATCCTTTGGAATCCACTTGGATGAGATTAAGACATTTAATATATTTTATTTAAAGAAACGTTAAATATGTCTTACTCAAATTCAAAAACTATATCATTTTTAATATAAGATTATGTAGAAGATAAATTTGACTATAAATAGTAATTTTAAAGCTAATTTTTTTATTTATCATGGTAATTTATTTTTTATTTTTAGGAAATAAATAATTACTTTAAATTCTTATACATTGGTGATGTAGAAATTATTTAATTGATGAAAAATAAATAGAATAATTTTATTAAAATTATAATAACCATTTAAAGACAAAAACACTTGACCAAATATTATATTTATAGTATATATAAAATATAATCATCCAACAGTAAAGTTATTTACCAGTTGGATCCATATGGAAGAATATTATGACACTTATAATATTTTATTTAAAGTGATGTTAAAGTTGTCACATTCATATTTTAATACATATAACATTTTTAATATAGGATTTTCCAGAAGATATATTCAACTATAAGTATTATTATGAAACATAGAGGATTTATATTCATCATAATATTTTATTTTTAATTGTTATTCAAAAACTAATTATATTAAATAATTACACAAACTAATGTTGTAATTATTTTATTAATGAAGATGACAAATAAATGTTATTAAAATATTAAAATAAATATAATTTTGGATAATTAATATATCCAATGAATTTTATATATTACCTTGACCTATTATAAATATAATAAAATATTTTTTTTGAAGTTAACTTGTTATCTTTATATTTGTAATAATCAATGAATCAAATAGTGTCAAAATTGACACTACTGCTTGTTTAGGAAATAATATATTATTAAATTATTTAAAAATCATAAAACATTTTTTAAAATATACAATAATTATTATATGGTCTAAAATGTTCTAAATTATTCATTTATGGTCTAATTGACATCAAATAAGTAAATATTGCACCATTTTAATATTGAAATATGTGTAATCTTAATAAAAAATTAAATAGAATAACTAAGTGTTAATTAAAATGATAAGGTTTAAATTGAAGGAATAACTTTTATAAAAGTTATTGGGTGATGATATTACAACCTTATTTCAGATCATATTCAAAACTAGCACATTTTGGAGGTTTTTATGGGTTTTGATTTTATTATAAATTAATATTTTTGGAGATTCCAAAAGCACCTCTCACATCAATTATAAAAGGGCACATCCTCCCTCACTTATTCACTTCAATTTGAGCCTCAAAGCTCATCCATACACTACCTATTTCCATTATAAACTTAACTAGTCACATTATATAGGTTCTTATCTTCTCCAAAGACCAACTCTAGTGCTTTAAGATGAGATCTAGAGGGAGCTCGTCAAAGAAGAGGTAATCTCCTCTACCGATTCATTCAAACTTATTTCTTCTTGTACTTCCTCTTCATGAGTTGTTTACATTATAAAGTAATAAATCCATTATAAATTATATATTAAGATGTTATTATTATTATGTAACAATAATATTCTACCTTATATCCATCCTATAAAAAACAAAATCACCACATGTGCGTACGTATAGCCTACCATCTCCACATCGTGGTGTAATTTTTTTTCACCAAATCCTTACTTGGATGGGTATAATGATGGAAATAATAACTATATATGATTATTATAACATGATATTTATTTTTAAATAAAATATATACCATCCACTTCCATACCATTTAACAATTATGGGAATCATATCGTCGCTCGTGCGTACGTATGGTCTACCGTCTCCATGATGCGATGCAATTCATTATACATGATATCCATTAAATCATGATTATATAAATGTATAGAATGAATAAATATGATATATATTATATTAATATCATTTTGGAAATTATATAACTATAACCTAAGAAGAATAATCAGAACATATTGGACAAACATGTATAAGAAAATGAAGCAGTTAATACCCAAATAACGTGTAATAATAAAATGTTATTAAAAAATGGATAATAATATGATCATATATGATATAATAAAAATTAATATGATTATATAATAATATAATGACACTATGTAAATAATTATACATGATTTTTTGATACAAACAAAGGATATCAGATCTGAGGTAATGGATAATTTCGCAATCTCATTATTATCCGAGATCATTTATATGTAAGTATTTATTGGGGTATATTTATCATCCATGTATATGTGTTTCTAAATATGTATTCCAAAATACTTTTTATATTATTATTCAATTTTTTAAAGTCAATTTTACCCATTTTTTAATTTTTTAAATGGTATGAAAGTAATCTTTTGTCGTTTTCAATGTGAGTTACTTTTTTACTTATCTGAAAAAAGTACAGGAAGAATGTTTTATTTTAACTTATACAGCATGAACGGATTTTTACGTTTTTATAACACCTTATTTCCATGAATCTTAATTTACAATATTTCAAGGTTATTTTCAAATAAATAAATTTCTTTTAAAATTGCATGGAATTTTGAGAAAATAAAATGTTTTTAAAGAAGAAAGTATATTTTCCTCAAGAATTAATTTCAAGTGTTCTATCAAAAATATTTTCCATCTAAGGTGGAATTATTTAATATCTTTATGTTTCAAGTATACTATCACAAACCAGCCTGATTTGACCCTGAACCGGTCACAAGGGCTAGCTCGCGACAAGTCCCGAGAGGCATTCCTAGTCCTCCCGGGATGGTGACAAGAACCAAGGGCATCAAAAGAGTACACAAGGGAACGATTTATCCCATATATAAACAATAAAACAAATAGTGGAAAGAAATGGACAGCCCAAAATACATTTATATAAAAACTGAACTGAACATTATTTGTATAAGAAACTGAAAGTACAACTAAACCAACAACTCATCTGAACAAACCCGATAACCAAATAAATTCATGTGACCCTTCTAGTTACTCTCCAACATAATGATCACACGTCACCCAAGGTGATCGAACTCAAGTTGAAACATGCACAAGGGCTAAAAATAGAAGAAGACTATAGGCGTGAGTATTAAAACTCAGTAGGTTAGCCCAATATTCTATTCCCAATGAACATCATTTAAAATAAAAGAAATATCAATTTAAAGTTTTAAATACAAGATATAAAGGTATTTTTTCCAAATGATGTCCCATGCTATATAAAAAAGTTACCAGACAAAAACTTGCATGTTTAATAAACAAGAATGCTAGTAATAATTTTCAAAGAGGTGCAACTTCAAAATAAAAATAGTTTTCAAGAGGGTTCCTTTAAAGAATTTACACTTTTAAATAAATCACACACACTACTGAATTTATCAACCAAACACACCGTATGTCGTTGGTGAGTATAAAATATCTAATGAGCACAAGTCGTGGGGACACCCCTAGGCATTAGTTAGTTGTGATCCCCAGGTACCTCGTATCTCGGTGAAGGTAACCATAATAAATATTTGTTCTCCTGCACATGATAAACTAGTAGGGAGCATACCCATAACCTATTAGTCCCCAAAAAACATCATCATCATAGTTTAGTTAGTGTTTTCATTGTCAAACTTTATATGTGAAACAGGGGCCAAACCCCATAAAATCACTAGCATACTAGTACACGTCCGCCCACCTAGATACCCGAGATTCCCTTTAGTGATAAATCAAGTTACACATATTTTCAAATACACTTTCCACATCAAAATTATGTTAACAAACCATAAACATACAAACATCCCTCAAACATGCTTCACATTTCTTTCACGAATCAATAAACCACTAAAAAGATTCGTAAAACAATTTCAAGGAGTATAACGAGGCCTTGCACATAAAATCCAATCAAAAATGCTCTTTTAAGACCACAAACCCATCAATAACATAACAACCCAGATTTGGCAGCCCAAAAACCAATTAATAAATCATTTTCATGGACCATAAAATTTCCCTAAAAGATAGAACATGAAATACACATGGAACCATTTTTACAAAAAAAACAAATGCCAAACGGGCCTTTAAGACTTTATCAAAACTATCTTTTGACCAAGGTATGCATTTCAATTTTATTAAGGTGGTGTATACACACCATTTAAATCATAAAAACACATTCATAAATCCCTTAAAACATTCAGGTTACATATTCAAAACACAAACATTTTCATAAGGATGTTAAACGGGCCATTTTTCGACAACTCGGGCCAAAACATGTTGTAAACCAAAACCCATTTGATTGTAAAACCAAATCCAAATTATAAATCCATATGAGGACCCAAAATTAAATTTATCATTATTCCAATTCATTTATAAATATAAACAAATAATTTTTAAATCAAACATAACACATAAATGTAAACCGAGCAATTTATCAAACGCATGACATGCCCTTTTAAATAAAACGATTTATTTTAATCACTTGACAAAGAATAAAACACAAATTTCATGAAATATTTTATACAAGATACTGTAACATGTTCAAAATACCATAAAACAGGTTCTAAACCTCACAAAATAGTTTTGAAAGATAGTTGAACATTTAAACAAACACTTGGTGTGCACTTTTATGACAAATCAACACTACATTTCCCAAAACAAGGATTAAACAACCATTTTTGCACACCAAGAAAATTATCCGAATTATGAAAAATAATAATAAACATATATATCATATGAAAACAATAATAAAATGATTAATCTTAAATGATAAATTCATGTTCAAGGGATATCCTGCCTCAAATCCTTGGCGTAATGGAAACGCACACCCAATATCACAATCTGAGGGTTTATAAAACCCTAAACCTATAACGACCAGACCCAAATGAAAAAAAACCCCATAAAAATCATTTTATAACATAAACCTAGGTCTAACATGACTATGTGAGATTATAGACTAAAAAATAATGAAAGGAGGAAGGAGAGGGAGGATAAAGGAGAAGTAATCTCACCTTTTCAACTGGAAAACTCTTCGTATTCCATTAGATATGAAACCTTATAGAAAAGGTAATCGGATGGAAATTCTTGGAGAGGCTCCGAAGGTCTATAAGAACCACGTAAATAAGATTTGTGGGAAACAGGTCACTAATTTAATTAATTTTTTATGAAACAATTTACCTTCTCAATTCTGAAAGATTTGAGAGACATTGAGAGGTTTTCCCTAATACTCGACCCATATGAGCTCCAAAGAGGTAACATCAATAATTGGGGTGAGGATAGGGGTATTGGATTTGAGTGGGAGGTGGAATCACCGAAAAATATTAAAAATTTAATTAGATATAAAAGAAACAAATTATGTTTTTAAAATTGGAAATGGTCCCATGGGCTAGCCCAATACCTAAATGAGTAACCCCAATTCTCCATGATTATGAATCTCTAAGGGGTAAAAAAGGATATAGTAGTTTTAATATGTCAGTGTAGGAATTGTGTGAAGTAGAATGAGTCAAAAATGATAAAAAATTAATGAGTTATAAAAGAAACAAAATATGTTTTTAAGTCTTGAAATGGGATCACGATAGGCTCAACTCATGATGTAACCACCCTTTCCCCAGAAACTCCTAAACAAGCAATGGAGAACTCAAATTAGAGTGATTATACATATATGGTTGTTCAAAACTTAAAATTAATCTCACCCAACACCCAATAAAAGGATCGGTATTTTCAATGATCCGGATCAAAACCATGACATGGAAAGAAAAAAAACTGGGTGTGACAATTCTCCCCACCATTAAAGCTTTCCACCCGCAGAAAGACATAGCACATTCCAGCTAATTGATTAACACCTAATGATTATTTATCTATATGGTCCATACTATTAATCCAATGAAACACCATCAACCATTAATTGAATATAATCTTCTTACCTCAACCAAAACACCAACTCTCACCCACTTCTTAAGAATCAACCGAAAGATCGAGTCACTACCTCCACAACCAAACCAAGAACCCGGTTGTTGGGACTTCTACCAATGAACCCAAAAATCACCCAAACCAAAGAGAACCCATGAAAATCAAAGATTCTAGTGGATTATGGGATGGACTCCCCACCATTAAGAAATAACTAGAACTAGATTAGTTCTTAGGAGTAAAATAAACGAGACGCGTGGTGGGTCTCTCCACAATTAGAACCCAACTTGAAACGAACAAACAAGAATTCAACATGAGCTAGAATCGGGCCTCACTCACACAAGACTACCAAAACTCTCCTACAACAACCTACCAACCCAATTTTAGAGGAACACAATATGAACATTTAAGCCATCCACTCTCTAATAGAGGCGGAAAGAACTGGTCCAACACTCTCTACACGGATCCAAACCCCCACCAATTAGGGAGGGGAGGGAAGGGAACCCAATCATTGGGCCATTAAAACCACAAAAGAAACAAAGTAACTACCTCACTGAAATGGTAGAGGTATGATCTTAGCAATATTACCCAAAATTCTAGGACTCCTGACTACACGCCAGCTTCACTCCAAAACCTATGGCAGGAGCTCTGATGGATGAAGCATCTCTTGACTCACAGTTAGGAATTGATAATCCCCAACTTGTACTCCATCCCTTAGTTCCACACAGTACCACATAACACTCCCAAGAAGAAAAAATAGATCAAGAGACACCATGAAACTCTCTTCCTCAACAACACATTTTTATCAAAACAAGAAGATGGAGGTACACAACACTATATTCTCTCACTCCAAACGAGGAGCAGAATGAACAAAGTACACAAAAACACCCACTAAACATCATCGAGCACAATTACTACAACCGAGAAAATCAACATAAAGGGAAGACACTTTAAATCAAGCCAAAATAGCTCTTTATTTCAACAAATGGGATGAGGTATCATTCTAAGAGTTGGATTTAAAATTTTAAATGAATCCTTAGGTTGATCAATAGGAAAGATTTCCAATGGAGAACTATTCATGGCCACATCACAACATCAAAAACATCTTTAGAAACCCAATGAATATTACTCCAAAACTGAGCCACCAACAAGATCTCATCTCAAGATACAAAAAGAGTATGACTTATAGATCACAAGTAAGCTTACTGAATAAACAACTCTTCTAAGACATAGAAAAAAACTAGCCACATAACCATTGGTTTATAAATAAAGGCCATAATTTTTCAGCTCAAAACACTTTTGAAAAACAAACTAACTTGGTGGGTTTCCACCTTCACCAATGGTGTTTCATCAAGTCTCACCCACATGAAAATTCCCATGCCACCCTAGGCACCCAACACCATGCCATATAGGCCATCCTTATAGATATCAATAAAACCATGCATGTGAGAACCCATGAATACACCAAAGGATAAAACAAAACAACATCATTCCAAAAATTATGTACCTTCAAAAGGAACACCAACCACCATGTCAAAAACCCTGTTTCATATTTCACAAAACAAACCTCACTTCATCAAGAACCATTTTCTTAAAAACTTACCCCTTTTCATTTTTAACAACTTTTAAAACAACCAAGCTACCCCAAACAACCCTTTCCCATTTTCTAAAATTCAGAAAGGTATATTTTTATAATATGATGGTCATTGAGACCAATACCCTTTCTAGGAAAACACCAACCACTTAAAACCAATTTCCAAAACCAATTCATCAGATTCAAACACTTTTCAATATCCCAAAACACCCCATTTAAAACAAAGATTCAGAATCACCTTAAAATGATTCACACATTCAAAAAAATTTATTCCAAAAAACCACAAGGTTATATTATGGATAATACAATCCCATTAAATCCTTTCCACTTCCTCTTTTTTTCCTAAAAACACAACCTTCCAAAATCCATTCTTATATTTAATTTTTGAAGACCCCTTTTTCCACTTTTAAAAATCCAATCCTTCCTTTAAAACCCATTATTACAATTATCATATAAGTGTTTTCAAAACAAAAATTCAGAATTTAAGAAATGTCCAAGAAACCCACAAAAGGGAATTAGTGTCGGTGGGTGACTTGACCATATGGTTGGCGGGAATATATCAAACACAACACCAACACAGAGAGACTTATTAGGACCATTCCCTGACTCCACATGGCTTTCTAGGCCCTACGAACTCACGGAGGCCATTAGTAATACTCCCCTTGTCATATCCCAATAACAAACAATCAACAAGAACAAATGAAACTAATAAAATCAAACATCCTGTGGAAACTCAAGGATCAGAATGAGCAAGAGTTCACGACGCTCTTCCTGCACTTACCCCTCAAGTCCCAACAATCCTACTCCATATTATTTGACAAACACCCAAATAACAAGGGTGATCTAAAAAGAAAGGTCTACTAAGATCCAACCTTCTTTGATACCATTTTGTCACGAACCATCCCAAGTCGACCCTGAACCGGTCACAAGGGACAGCCCACGACAAGTCCCGATAGGCATTCCCGATCCTCCTGGAATACTGAAAATCACCAAGGGCATCAATATAGTACACAAGGGAATAATTTTTCCCATATATAAACAATCAAATGAATAGTGGAAAGAAATGGGAAGCCCAAAATACATTTATATAAAAACTGAACTGAACATTATTTTTACAAGAAACTGAAATTACAACTAAACCAACAACTCATCTGTTCAAACCCAATAACCAAATAACTCCATATGACCCTTCTGTTCACCCTCAAACATAATGATTAGATGTCTCCCAAGGAGATCTAACTCAAGATGAAACCTGCACAAGGGATAAAAATAGAAGAATACTATAGTTGTGAGTATTAAAACTCAGTAGGTTAGCCCGATATTCTATTCCCAATGAACATCCTTTAAAATAAAAGAAACATCAATTTAAAGTTTTAAATACAATATATAAAGGTATGTTTTCCAAATGAGTTCTCATACTATATAAAAAATTACCAGACAAAAACTTGCATGTTTTATAAACAAGAATGCTAGTAACAATTTTCAAAGAGGTGCAACTTCAAAATAAAAATAGTTTTCAAGAGGGCTGCTTTAAAGAATTTACACCACCATATGATGATGGTGAGTATAAAATATCCAATGAGCACAAGTCACGAGAACACCCCTAGGCACTAGTTAGTTGTGAGCCCCAGGTACCTCATATCTCTGTGAAAGTAACCATAATAAATATCAGTTCTCGTGCACACGAGCCACTAGTAGGGAGAATACACATAACCTAGTGTTCCCCCCAACAAAATCATCATCATAGTTTAGTTAGTGTTTTCATTGTCAAACTTGCTACGTGAAACAGGGGTCAAACCCCACGGAATCACTTGCATACTAGTACACGTCTGCCCACCTAGATACCTGGGATTCCCTTTAGTGCTCAATAAGGTTACGCATATTATCAAATACACTTTACACATCAAAATTAAATTACCAAAATATAAACATAAAAACATCCCTCAAACATGCTTCACATTTCTTTCACGAATCAATAAACCACTAAAAATATTTGTAAAATAATTTCAAGGAGTATAACGAGGCCTTGCACATAAAATCCATTCAAAAATTCTCTTTTAAGGCCACAAACCCATAAATAACATAAAAAACTATATTTTTCAGCCCCAAAACCAATTAATAAATCATTTTCTAGGACCATAAAATTTCCCCAAAAGATAGAACATGAAATACACATGGAAACCATTTTTACAAAAAAACCAAATGCCAAACGGGCCTTTAAGCTTTTCTCAAAACTATCCTTTGACCAAGGTATGCATTTCACTTTTATTAAGGTGGTGTGTAAACATAATTTAAATAATCAAAAAACATTCATAAATACCTTAAAACATTCAGGTTATATATTCAAAACACAACCATTTTCATAAAGATGTTAAACGGGCCATTTTTCGACAACTCAGGAAAAAACATGTTGTAAACCAAAACCCATTTGTTTGTAAAACCAAATCCAAATTGGAAAGTCTTATGAGGACCCAAAATACCATTTATCATTCTTAAAATTCATTTATAAATCCAAAAAAAATAATTTTTAAATCAAACATAACACATAAATACCAACCGGGCAATTTACCGAACGCATGACATGCCCTTTTAAACAAAACAATTTATTTTAAGCACTTGACAAGGAATAAAACACCAATTGCATGAAATATTTTATAAAATATACTGTAAAATATTCAAAATACCATAATCCAGGTTCTAAACCTCACAAAATAGTTTTGAAAGATAGTTGAACATTTAAACAAACACTTGGTGTTCACTTTTATGACAAATCAATACTACCTTTCCAAAAACAAGGATTAAACAACCATTTTTCATACCAAGAAAATTATAAAAATGATGAAAATTAATAATAAACATATATATCAAATGAAAACAATAATAAAATGATTAATATTAAATGATAAAGGCATGTTCAAGGGATATCCTACCTCAAATCCTTGGGGTAATGGAAACGCACACCCAATATCACCTTTCTAGGGATTATAAAACCCTAAACCTATGAAAACCAGACCCAAATGAACAATACCCCCATAAAAAATCACTTTATAACATAACCCTAGGTCTAAAATGACTAGGTGATATTATAAAACCAAGAAATAATGAAAGGAGGAAGGATAGGGAGGATAAAGGAGAAGGAATATCACATTTTCAACTAGAAAACTCTTTGTATTCTATTATATATGAAACCTTAGAGAAAATTTAATGTGCTATAAATTCTTGGAGAGGATCCTAAGGTCTGGAAGAACCAGTTAAATAAGATTTTTTTTTTTGAAAAGAAGGAAGGATAATATTAATGATGAATATCAGTAGCAGTACATAAGCAGAGCCAAGAAGGGAAATTGTCCAGCCATAGCTGGTTGACATCGAAGGGACTTGAGGCCGCCAGCTGATGGGCCGCATTGTTTCCTACCTTTTTGGTAAAGGAGAAGGTGCATCAAGAGAAGATTTGGCGCAACGAGCGGATTCTATTGATGATGAATCCAAAGGCCTGAAGTCCGGCGTTATTGTGGTTAATAGCATTGATAACAGACAGGCAGTCAGACTCGATGATGATATCATCCCATCCACGTTCCCCAGCGAGCATCATCCCTGCAATAATGGCATAGGCCTTAGAAACTATAGGTTCCCAGAAGGCATGATGTGGTTCATATTTTGCTGCAATGATCTTCCCTAGATGATTTCGAGCTAGGAGACCGAGAGCAACAGGCCCATCCTTGGGGAGAGAAGTGTCCACGTTAAGCTTAAGACTACCTTCCTTTGGGGGGGTCCAATGAGGGGGATAGGAGGGGGTAACGCCTGGAAAAAAGTTTCCTTTTCAGTCCTTCCAGCCCTCAATCCATGAAGTGGCTCATTCAATACAGAACTCAGGAGGCTGATGAACATGGTGGAAAACCGAATCATTACGCTGAACCCAAATGATCCAGGCCAGGGTGCAATGAGAGCTTGCATTAGCCGATGAAAGAGAGGAACAACAGTGCATCAGAAGATCAGGGAGGTCAGAGGAAATGTCCAATGAAGCATCCAAAGTCGAGCCCCATTTATTCCAAATTTCCTTGGCTCCCGGGTAGTGAATGATGGTGTGCTAAGGAGTTTCAGGAATATTTGGGCAGAAATGGAATGATTCAGCACTGGACATATGTCGGTAAACAAGGAGGCTCATGGTAGGGAGGGTGCCCGTGCACACCTTCCACCAAAATTGGCGTATTTTTTGGGGTACGTTGAGCTTCCAAAGTGCTTTCCATGGTCCCTCATCACGGTCGCGAGAGTGAATGCCAAGAGCCAGTCTATACTCGGATCTCACTGTGTACTCACCTGAAGAATAATTGGTCCAAAAAAGATGGTCGGGTCCTGCATTAGGGACCCAGGGGATTCTCAGAATAATTTTTTGGTCTCTCTCATTAAACCATTCCTAGATCTTTTCCACACACCATCCCGAGCCCTGGTCTGAAAAGAGGCAGTTGATAGTGGCGTCTTCAAGACCAGGTTGAGCGGTGGATGTGGCCCACAAACAATCCTTATCAAAAATACAGGGATCGGTCCAGATGTTGATAGATGAGCCATTTCTAATCCTCTATCCCAGACCTTTTTCTAGGAGATTTCAGGCCCCCCAAATACTTCTCTAGAGGAAGCTAGGGCGGGGGCCAAGAAAGGAACCACAGAAGTCCGTGTGGGGAAAGTACTTTTCCCGGAGTATCCGCGCACATAAACATGATAAACGATTAAGAAGGTGTCATCCTTGCTTGGCCAACAGTGTGTCATTTAATAGAAGAATATTCCATAATCCCATCCCTCCCTCCGAATTGGGTATGCAGAGTTTCTCCCAGGCCAACCAGTGGGGTCAATTTCTTCCATCATTTTTCCCCCACCAGAAGTTGGCAGTATGTGAATGGATCTGGTTGACAATGGCCACCAGGAGCTTAAACATTGACATAAAGTAGCTGGGGATAGACTGAATGACAGATTTAATGAGGTTTCCTTTTCCAGCTTTGGAGATGATTTTTGGGGTCAATACTTGAATTTTTTTCTCAATCCTATCCACCAGAGCTACAAAGATTTATTTTTTAGACCATCCAATCACCGTAGGGATTCTGAGATACTTCTGGTGTTTATCGACCAAATGGATGCTTGCAGATGCACAAAGCTTAGCTCTCTTGGCAGGGGGCACCCCTGCGCTGAAGGAGATTTCTGATTTTCCTTGATTAACAGACTGTCCCGACGCCTGCTCATATTGCTGGATTTCTTGGCTGATCACCCAGTATTCATTAATAGTGGCTCTAGAGAAAATGAGGCAGTCGTCGACAAAGAAGATATGTGACACTTGTGGGATCTCACAGCAGACCATTTCACCATGAATAGACTTAGAGGATGCATCCCTAGAAATAAGGTTAGAGAAAACATCAGCCGCCAAAATGAAGAGAAAAGGGGGGAGAGGATCTCCCTAGTGCAGGCCACGACTTGGGGTGAATCTTCTGGTGATCTCCCCATTGGCCTTGATTCTGAAAGAGACAGTCGAGATGCAGTGCATGATAATTTCTATCCATTTAGTGCAGAAGCCCATTCTCAACATCATAACTCTAAGGAACTACCATTCCACTTTATCATAGGCTTTGGTCATATCTAGTTTCCATGCCATGGTTCCTCTTTTCACAGTAGAGCATATTTTAATAGAGTGGAACACTTCATGGGCCACAATTGCATTATCAGTAATCAGCCTCTTGGACACGAAGGTGCTCTGGTTTTCAGTAATAATATCAGGGAGCCAAGGACGCAGCTGATTGACAAGTACTTTTGAGAAGATCTTATAAGAGACATTGAAGAGACTAATAGGTCTGAAATCAGGGATTTCCTGAGGTTTCTTGATTTTGGGGATGAGGATGAGGACCATTTCGTTGATGGAGGAAATGCTTGTATTCCCTGCCCAGATGTTTTTTTATCATTTTTCAGATGTCGGGACCGATAATGTGCCAGTATTGTTTAAAAAATAGGGCGTGAAAACCATCCGGTCTCGGGGCCTTAGTGGGGTGGATATGCTTCAAATCCTAGTGTATCTCATCATCTGTCACATCTTTTGTAAGTTGTTGGTTGATCTCCTCGGTGATCACAGGTCTGATGCATTCTTCCACTTCAGCAGACATGAAAGGAGTCCTTGTGGAGAAGAGGTTCTAGAAATATCCTACCAAAGCTTCGTGAATGCCGCAAGTGTCAGAAACTTTGCTTCCATCAGGTTGTGAAAGGCTCCTGATATAGTTTTTTTGGCTCCTAGATGAAGCTTTTAGGTGGAAATATCTTGTATTAGCGTCGCCCTCTTTAATATGGATGTCACGTGCCCGCATAGCCCAAAATCTTTCCTTAACACGAAGGGCCCCGTCTAACTCTCTTTGAGTGGCACCAATCCTGGAAATGTTTCCATTGGATGGGGGTTTCCTGAGTAAGTTTTGCAACTTCTTTTCAAGGGAATCACAATGCCTATCAGGTTGGTGGAATTTCTTGTTGCTCCAATATCTCAAACCGGAAGCAACCTATTAGAGATTGAGTCCAACATCTTCCTGGGAACTCTTCCAACTTGATCAGACCACCTCTTCGCATTCCTGGTCTTTAGCCCAGAAGCTCTCAAACCTGAAGGGTCTGCTGAGTTGTCGATTTCATTCACCTTGCAAGCAGTCAATGAGAATTGGGTAGTGATCCGAATGGTTAAATTCCATGTGGACAACATGAAACATGTTGAACAGATTGATCCAATCAGTAGAACCTAGAAATCTATCAAGACGCTCAGCGATGCGAGTACCTTCAGTATTGTCATGGAACCATGTAAAAGGATTACCTGTGAACCCCAGATCAACCAAGTTCTCCTTAGTGACTGTGTCTTTGAAGTTAGACATCAAGGGTGAGTGTCAAAAACTTCTGCCTCTCTTTTCCTTATAGAACATAATCTCATTGAAATCACCTCCGAAAAGAATAGGGCTTGGTAAATCATGTCGCAGCTTGCAGAGAAGGTCCCACGACTTCCCCTTATCAGAATGGGATGGCCAGCCATAGAATCCCACAAAGGTCCAGGGTGGGTGCAAGTCTGTTTGAATAGTCACAGCCACACGGTGCATGGATAAAGACAAAATTTTAACGCCAATATTGTCCTTCCAGAGGAGACAGAGGCCCCAGAATGGCCTTGTTTGGGAACCGGAAATTAGCCTTGGAAGCCACACTTCAGAGCAATACCATTGGTGTACTTGTTTTCTAGTATGGTTTCAGATAGTAAAACCATATCGGGACGACTTTGAGCATAATTTTGCTGAAGCATGCGAACCGTTTATGGGTTTCCAAGCCCACGACAGTTCCAGCATAACACAATCATTGCTCTAGGCGGGGCTGGGTTTCACCCGCCGCCACCTTTGGTTCCTCCAGACTCGTTTCGTCACTTGTAATTTTCCATCTTTTGGTGGGATTCCTCCCTGATTGGCATGTTTCAGTTTGTCGTTTCCTGACCCTCGGGGTTAGGGTCTTCCGCGTGACCATCGCTTCCTACACGTTGCACCCATTGCCACATGCGACGGGTGATTGGTCCTAGCATTGGAGTTCTCTTCATTCCATGGGCCTCCGTTGGTGTTTTATCAATTACGGATGATTGTGAATCTGGATCCGGATCTGGTGGCTCGAAGTGCATCTGCATTGGCATTGAGAATTTCCTTGGTGGTTCTTTTTTCCTCGTCGCCGACCTTGTGGATGGTTGAGTTTTGTCCTTCAAGTGGTTAGGATGAACTCCAGATTATCTCTGAGTGGGATAGTCAACTTTGGAGAAATCCGGAGGTCCTAGCATAATGTCTTGTCCATGTGAAGGTTCCACCTGACTGGTATGTGCCAACGTGAGATGATCATGGTCCTTTTGTTTTTCTGTCTCAGGGATGAAAGCATATTTATTCATTTTTTCACGGAGCCAAGGGCCATATTGGAGGGTGATGTCACCTGATCCACTCTTAGGTTTTGAGGTACACGTTCTTTCCTGGTGTCCAAGATGACCACAAAAAAAGCATAAGAGTGTGAGTTTCTAAAATTTAAATGATATCCAGGTGTTGTTGTCTTTGACTTTCAGGAACATTCCCCTCATCAGGGTCTCTGACACCTCAATTTCTGCCTTGATCCGAACCTCGGGGCCCCATTATATTGGGTCTGAGCCATCCCATTCCATAAAGTGGCCTAGACTGTCCCCAATTGCCCTCATTATGAATTCTGTTCCAGTGTGGAATGGGATTCCTTTAACTCATATCCAGAAGGGGGAGCGGGTTAAAGTCATTCGCTGGATATCATCTCCCCCTTTGAATTATTCCATGAGGAGGTGTTGATTATCGAAGGACCACGGTCTGCCACGCAATAATTTTTCCCTATCTCTCTCGTTAAAAAACTCAAAGATAATGCGATTAGTCCCCTCCTCCTGAATAGCCACTCCTGCATCAAGTTTCCAGATGGACTGAAGGGTGTTTTTGAGAGCCCCCAGATTAACCGAAATGTTTTCAACGAACTTTACAAAAAAGAGAAGAGACATGCGTTTTCCAAATAGTGGGTCTTCATTTCTTTGTTCCTCGATCACCGCTTTTTATTTGTCTGTTAGGGACAGCCCCTTCCACTGATTAACTAAGCCGGCTTCCATAGCGCAAGTCAAAGGATGAGTGCACAATCCTCCAAAAGGGTTGGCACCCTTGTGGATCCCAAACCACCCTCACTTCAAAATACCCGGTCCAACAAAGGGGTCACTGGACCTGATACCTTTTCATGGCCCCTTAAACGGTCTTCCCACCTGAGATGGCCTCCCGATCCTTTGTAATCAAAAAAACCAAAAAACTAGTCACGCCCGAGACCCGCATCGCACGCCCCCCAGTCTTCGTGGAGAAACTCTCCACAGTAGGCCTTCGCGGATTCACCACATCTTAGGACTTCACGAGAAAACAACGCCTCATAGCATCGTGGTAAGAACTTTGCGGACCAGCCACCATGCGATCATGCAACACTACCGACCTTTGCAACTGGTGTTTCGCAAATCGGCCTCTTCGCGAACTCACTTCGTGAACCAGAAATTCACGCTCCCAGTGCCTCAATCGTTCGTGGAAGATGCTTCACGAAGCAACCACAGTGTGAACACACAAAAGCCGCAAACCTTCATGGCCGGTTCCTCACGATTCAAACTCCTAGTGAATTAGCCTCTTCGCGGAAGGTGCTTCGCGAATCCTCCTCTACGCGAGCGCTCAAACGCAGGGAACCAACACGGAGGGTGCTGCGTGGATCAAACCCCAGATCGGCGTAAACTTCACACCAGCGTAGAAAATGGAACTCGCTTCCAATCTTTCCCTTGTCTTCAAAAAGCAGGAACGAAGGCCAAATAGAAGGGAATCCATGAACAGATCTGACGCCGACCGGGATGACGTCATCAGGAAGAAAAGCAAGGTCCCCTGGTAGGCCGGAACTGCTCCAGGAGGTGAAAATGAACAGAGAAAGAGGTCTGACTCCCTTAGATGCCCAAAGGATGGTTTTGGGAATAGCTGGAGACTCCTAGAGGAAGAAAGAAGTAGTGACTTCTCCGCAGAGGGTCGAGGAGCGGCGCAGAAGAAGGGTAACAAAACGGGCCGCAAAACGTTGCAGATCCACTGCTCCACGCGGACGCAGAAGAGGAGAACGCATTGCCGCAGAACCGAAACTCTGAGGAAGGAGATGTCGGCCCTATGAAAACCCTAGTAGGGAAACTCTCAGCCTCAACTAGAGACTTGTATACCAATTAAATAATATTTGTTGGAAATAGAGCATGAATTTAATGAATTATGTATGAAACAATTTACCTTCTCAATTTTGGAAGATTTGAGAGACATTGGGAAGTTTTCCCTAATCTACAAAACATATGAGCTCCAAAGAGGTACAATCGATAATGGGGGTGAGGATAGGGGTATTGTATTCACGTGGGAGGTGGAATCATAGAAAAATATTAAAAATTGAATTATATATAAAAGAAAAAATTTATTTTTTAAAAACTGGAAATGGGCCCATGGGCTGGCCTAATACCTAAATGAGTAACCCCAATTCACTATTCTTATGAATATCTAAGGGGTCAAAAATGAAATGGTAGTTTTAATATGGCAGTTTAGGACATGTGTGAAGTGGAATGAGTCAAAAATTATAAAAAATTAATGATTTATAAAAGAAACAAAATATGTTTTTAAATTTGGAAATGGGCTCATGATTGGCCCAAATCATGAAGTAACCACCCTTTCTCCAAAAACTCCTAAAAAAGCAATGGAGAACCCAAATTAGGGTGATTATACACATATAGTAGTTAAAAACTCAAAATTAATCTCACCCAACACCCAATAAAAGGATCAGGATTTTCAATAAACCGGATCAAAACCATGACATGAAAAGAAAAAAACCTGGTGTGACATATACTATCCTTATTATTCCTATGGTTTTATTATTTTTATGCTAGAATTATATTTATGAAATCCATTTTTTTATATGGATTGTGTTATGATGGAATTATGTTTAAGAAATCCATTTAGTCCTTGGTTTATGCTATGATGAATGATTTATGTTTTTGCAGAACATGTAAGGATGATTTCCTTATAAGATGGGTGGGGCCTATATCTATCTCCAATGCATTGGGTAAATATTTATATCTCATGAGATATACAGGTCTAGAATATGAAATGATCTTAGTTTAGTAGTATAGGGTTGGAACAAGGATTGAACTCGGTTCAGTAATGGACTTTGTCTGCTATGATGGTCTTGGAAATGAACTATAACTAATACAAAATGATTTTATATGCTTATGTGCATACCATAAATTCCATGACTTATGCTATAACTTTTGAGAATATGTTCATTGATTATTTATAAACATTTATGATTTATCCCATGACATGATATCATGATATTTCATATGTAGTATAATATTTTCAAATGTTATGTTCTTATATCTTATGATTATGATATGATTGATATCTCCCTTTTTTACCCTTACTGAGTATCTGAGATCATCCTTTCTTATGTTTCTTTTCCCCATGTTAGGAAAAATGTTATTAAGTAAGATATGTCAAAAAGGAGTCTAGTTATGAAGTAATAAGTGGGAGACAATATAGATATCTTATGAACCAGTTGTTTATGTTTCCTAGTTTCTAATAACACTAAACCTATACAGTTATAGTTTAGTTTTGTTATGTTTTTTAATGAATATTATTCAATTTTGAAGTAATATCTATGTGTGTAAATTATGGGCCATTATAGTTGGTACTAAAGAAAATGTAAAGTTAACCTTTGGAAACTAGGATGAGGAAACCTTAATAAGAACCCTAAGGATATGTCAAAGTATAGTTTACAATCCTAGTGTTTTAGAAATGATCATGAGTAACCTAGGATAAAACCTAAAGTGTCCTAAATTGAAATTTTATTCTTGATTATTTGGTTTTCCCATTATGATTAGTGTTGCCCACACTATTCTTCTTGGTTTTAGTCAATGGCTAGAACCCAAAGGAACTATGTTAATGATTAATGTGATGGGAAATGAAATGATTGTCCTCTTGAGAAACTAAATGTTATGGGAGATGGAATGAAAAATCTTATCACTATTCTCACACAACTTTCTCAAGCTATGAATCATGAAAGACTTCCAAATAATCCAAAGAGGGAACAACATTCTATTAAGTCCTTTATGAGGTATAATCCACCTTATTTCAATGGTTCTTTTGATCTACTAATGTCTGAATAATAGATTAGTACCACTAAAAAGATATTTTTAGCTCTCCAATGTTTAGAGAATGATAAATTCATATTGGAAATCTTTTATTTGGAAGGATAAGTTGATAAATTGTGGAATATTATCAAGAATGTGAGGAAGAGAGATTAAATTTACTCTGTGGAATGGGATGAGTTCAAGAACTTATTTTTCAATAAGTACTTTCCTTGTATTATTCAAACAAAGATAGAGAAGGAGTTCCTTGAGTTTAAGAAAAAGTGTGATGAATATGTTGGTACCTCTAAAGAAAATTTTAGAAGACTTTCAAGGTATCCTTCTGGAATTATTATCCAACCTAAAAGTAAAATTTATCGACTCTTTAGTGTCTTAAAACCAAGTCTTCAAAGGGCATTATCCATAAGAGACTTCAATAGCTATGAGGAAATCGTTTGATGTGATCTCAAAGTTGATATAGAGATTGGAGTAACCCATCAGTCCTATGGGTTTGATAAGAAGAGAAAAATGGAATTCAAGGGAAACTCTAAAGACCACACTAAAAAGAAGATGATTTTTCTCTTATTCTCAAAGTGTGGAAAGAAACACAGAGGAAATTGTCTTAAAGGGACTAGAAAATGTTTTAAGTTTGGGGGAGAAGGTCATCGGGAAGTTGAATGTTGAAGTGATAGGAAAAAATATGTTTAATGATACAAATAGAGAAAAGGCCACACAGAATACACCACCCACATTTCAATGTTATAAGTGAAAGGAAATGGGAAATTATTCCAACCAATGCCCTAATTAAAGGGTTATCGATGATGATCAATATCAGAAAACTTTTAAGGCTAAAGACAATGGCAAGTCACATGCGATCACTATCAGCAATGTGGAGTATGATAATGAAGTGGTGAAAGGTACACTTACCATCTACTCTAAAGTAGAAAATATTTTATTTGATTTTGTATCCACCCACTCTTTTATTTTTGAAAAATTTTCTAAGGGTATCACCATATTACCTCAACAATTAAATTTTTAGTTAGTTGTGAAAACTCCTAATGGAACAACAATTACATCAAAAGTTTATAATCCTTTTTCAGTTGAAGTTTGTGGGAAAGTGCTTCCTTCAAATCTTGTGATCCTTCCTTTAGTGAAATTTTATGTGATTCTTGGCATATATTGGATTTCTCTATATGGAGATCATATTTATTTCCAAGTAAGGGAAGTCGCATTTCATATTACAGGTAAATCTATGATTATCTATCAATGTAAGGATGAATATGACCTTTTAGTGAAATATTCATCCATCTTATGGGTCTTGGTTATTATAAATGAAGGTTATCTATATCAAATGGTTGGGGAGAAACTCAATATTAAGAATACACCTTTTTTATGAGAGTTTTTTTATCTATTTCCGAAAGAATTTCCAGGTCTTCCACTAAATTGTGAAGTTGGGTTTTCAATATAACTCATATCGGGTGTTATGCATATTTCAAAGACATGTTATAGAATGGATCCAATTGAGTTGTAGGAATTAAAGGAAAAAATCTAAGAAAATATTGAAAAGGGATTCATACACCTTAGTCTGTCACCTTGGGGTTCATCTATTCTATTTTTTAAGAATAAATGTGGATCAATGAGAATATGCCTTGATTATTGAGAACATAACAAGATCACTATCAAGAACAAATATCCTCTTCCCCGCAATGATGACTTATTCAATCAACTACACAGAGCTCAATACTTTTCCAAGATTGATCTTCATTCAGGATATCATCAATTAAGGTTCAACAAGGAGGATATACCAAAGAAGGAATTTCGTACAAGGTATGGACACTATGAATTTATAGTGATACCTTTTGGTCTTTCTAGTTCCCCTATTATCATCATGGATATAATGAATAGAGTCTTTAAATACTATCTTGATCAGTTTGTGGTAGTATTTATAAATGATATTCTTGTATATTTGAAGATTAAGGAAGAACATGAATATCACTTGAGAAGTTTACTAAAGACCATGGGAAAAGAAAATCTTTATGAAAAAATTTATCCAATGTGAATTTAGGCTTCAGAAAGTCTAATTTTTGGGTCACATAATCTCAATAGAGGGGATATATATGGATTTATAAAAAACATAAGTTATTGAACATTGGCCTTGACCAATAATGGTAACTGAGATCCAAATTTTTCTTGGTTTTTCTGGATACTATCGAATTTTTGTGAAATATTTCTCATGAATATCTAATCCAATCACCAATTTGACTCATAAAGGAGTTAAGTTTGTATGGATAGAGGAATGTGAAGAGAATTTCAAAGAGCTAAAAATAAGTTTAGCTAGTGCACTTGAGCTCACACTACCTTGTAGTGGAGAAAGGTTTGTGATCTATAGTAATGAATCTAAGAAGTGGATAGGATGATTTCTCATGAAAAATTATATAGTGATAGTTTATGCCTCATGAAATTTTAAAATCCATGAGAAAAATTACCCAACTCATAATTTGGAGTTAGCTGTGGTAATCTTTGAAAATATATGGGGGCATTTTATTTATGGTGAAAGGTGTGACATTTATACTGATCATAAAAGTTTAAAGTATATTTTCACAAAAAATTATATGAATATGTAAAAAATAAGATGGGTGGAGTTGATTAAAGAGTATGAATTGTTGATACATTACCACTTTGGGAAATCAAACAAAGTGTAAGATGATTTGAGTTGAAAGGACCATGCTAGCCTATTCATGATGAGAGTCACAAAAGATCCAATATTTATGGATTTTCAAAGAATGGACCTTAAAATTTTAAAGAAAGGGGAGAAATATTATCTTTATCAAATGAATGTTTAACCATCTATGCAAGTAAAGATTAAGGAGGCATAGAATGAAAATGTAGAACTACAAAAGAAGGTGAGAAATATTCCTGAATTCATCCTTGATTGTGATGGAATAATAAGGTTCAAGAATTGTGTTTGTATTACTACCATACCAGAATTAAAGGATCTATTGGATGAGTCTCGCAATTCTTCATTATCTATTCATCATGTAAGTAAAAATATGTATAGGGACATGAAATAATATTTTTGGTGGGATAGAAGAAAAAGATAAGTTTCTAAATATGTCTCTTGGTGTTTGGTTTTTTATAAATTTAAGGTTGAGATACAAAAGTTTAAGGGGATGTTACAACCATTACCCATACCAGAATAAAAATGAGAAAACATCACTATGGACTTTTTCATCAAAATTCCCAAAAAATATAAAGTCTATAATGATATATGAGTTATAGTTGATTGGTTTATAAGTTTAGAACAATTCATTGATATTATAGAGGATTTATCTCTTAATCATATTTCTAGGATATATGTAAAGGAATTGATAAGATTACATAGAGTAACACTTTCCATTATATCTAATCGGGTTACCTCAAAGTTCTGGTGAAGTCTTCAGCAAGCTCTGGATACAAAGTTAAGTTTCAACACTTATTATCATCCTCAAATAGATGGTAACTCTAAGAGGAAAATTCAAACTCTATAAGACATGTTTAGATCTTGCTCTATATATTTCAAAGGTGGTTGGGATCAATACCTAGCTTTGGTAGAATTTTCTTAAAATGATAACTTTCACTATAGTATTCAGATGGATCCTTATGAATACCTCTATGGAAAGAAGTTCATAACTCCAACATGCTTGGATGAAGTTGGGTAAATAAAGCTATTAGGACCTGATCTTGCTGATGAAATGGAAAAGAAGGTCAAATATATTCAACAACACATAAGATCAGCTCAGAGTCGACAAAAAAATTATGCTGACAAATGAATAAAATGCCTAGAGTTTGAAGTGGGTGATATGGTATTTCTACAAATATCTCCCTAGAAGAGAGTAATGAGATTTTGAAAAAAGTACAAGTTGAGCCCTAGGTACATCGGCCCTTTTGAAATTCTTGATCGTGTTGTGAAGGTAGCTTATAGATTGGTGATTCCACTGAATCTCTCTCAAGTTCATAATGTGTTCCATGTATCTCACCTAAGAAATTATATACATGATCATTCACATGTACTACACTCAATATTCATATCACTGGATCAAGATATTTCTTATGAAGAATAACTGATGGAGATTCTAGATTGTGGTGAAAAAGTTCTACGAAACAAGAACACTCGCTTGGTAAAAGTTTTATGGTTGAACCACCAATTTGAGGAAGTTATGTGGGAACTTAAGGATGGGATGATATAAAACTATCCTCATATGTTTTTATCCAAGTGACAATTTTTTAGGGTGAAATTCTATTTAAGGGGGGTAGAATGTAACACCCAGATGTTTGTATGAAATATTTTCTTTAAATAATTTTAATTCTTCAATAGCTTGCATTTCACACAATCGTGATTTTAAACGAACCGAGAGACTCCATTAGTATAACATGACTATTATAACCTAGTTGTTAAGTTGTCGGGAATAAATATAATTAACTTATGAAAATGTATGGTGAATTATTTGGATATCAATTATTTATGAAAAATATAAACTAATTAAATGTAAAGGAAATATTTTTGTTTTTATATTAATAAATTAAATTAATTAATATTAGTAAATGAAATTAATGAAATATATATTTTATATATTTAATAAAATATCTTTTATATTCATACAATATATTTTTTAGTCATAGGATATGAATAAACCCTATTTTATGTATAAAAACCTATATTTTTCAAAAGGGTAATTTTACCGCCTTTTAAAGGAAAACAAATTTTAAATTCCAATTTTGGCACATTAATATTTTTTATATAATAAAATAAACTTATTATTTGGAATAAGGATATATAAATTTACTTTGGGTTAATTTTTTATATTTTTCTGATAACTTTCAAGTATTGAAGAATAGTAAAAATATACTAAATTTTAATTGAAAAAAAAAATTCTTCATCCAAATAATTTATATTATTAAATTATATTATTGAATGGTTTTAATGTATAAATAGATTATATTGTTATCATTTAATATAATGTGGGTCATTGTCATTAATTTTACACTGAATTTATATGTAAAAACATTTCAATCTTTTACAATTTTTTAACTTTTAAAACTCGTTTTCTCATTCCAACAATGAGATTAGTTTTAAATTAATTACTAAAAATTATGTGTTTTTTATTTTTAAAAATATATTCCATATTTATAATCAGTAGGTCCAAATTATGTAAATATATTTATTTTATTTTTGGGCATTATGAATCGTAACTTTGGTAATTTTTATTGATACGGTAAAAGGGTAAATTGGGTAATTAAGAGTAAAAATAATATTATAAAATTACCCTAAAACTTGTAAAAATATAATTGGATGGGTGTGTTTCAACATAATTCATCCTTGGATCTAGATGGCATCCTTTGGAAGACACTTGTATGATGTTAGGACATTTAATTTATTTTATTTAAGCAAATGTTAAATATGTCATACTCAAATTTTAAAAACTATATCATTTTTAATATAAGGTTATACAAAAGATAAATTTCACAATAAATAATAATTTGAAAGATAAAATGTTTTTATATATCATGTTAATTTATTTTCAATTTTTAGGAAATAAATAATTACCTTAAACGCTTATACATTGATGATGCATAAATTATTTAGTTGATGAAAATCAATAGAAAATTTTTTATTAAAATTATTATAACCATTAAAAGACAAAAAAAATTGATAAAATCTTATTTTTAGAGTATATCTCGACCATAATAATCCAATAGTTGAGTTATTTAACATTTGTATCCATATAGAAAAGATTATGACACTTATAATATTTTATTTAAAGTTATGTTAAAGTTGTCGCATTCATATTTTAATACATATATCATTTTTAATGTAGGATTTTCCAGAATATATATTAGACTATAAGTATTATTATGAAATTTATAGGATTTATATACATCTAAGAATTTTATTTTTAATTTTTTATTCAAAAAAATATTATATTAAATAATTACACAAAAGTGGTGTTGTAATTATTTTATTAATGGAGAAAACAAATAAATGTTATTAAAAATATTTAAATAAATATAATTTGGAGTAGTTACTATATAAAATGAATTTTATAGATGAAATTAACCTCTTATAAATATAAAAAAAATTCAAAGTTAACTTGTTATATTTATATTTTTAATAATCAATGAAATGAATAGTGTTGAAATTGACACTATTGTTTGTTTATCAAAATAATGTATTATTAAATTATTTAAAAAACATAAAAAAATTAAAAATATATAATAATTATTATATGATCAAAAAAATTATAAATTATTCATTTATGGTCTAATTGACATCAAATAAGTAAATATTTCACCCTTTTAATATTGAAATGTTTGTTACATTAGTTAAAAAATAAATAGAATAGTCAAGTGTTAATTAAAATGATAATCTTTAAATTGATAGAAAAAACTTGTCTAAATTTTATTTTTTGATGATATTACAAACTTATCTCATATTTTATTCGAATATAGGACATTTTGGGGGTTTTCTATGGGTTTTGATTTTATTATAAATTAATATTTTTAAAGATTCCAAAAGTGTCACTCACCTCAATTATAAAAGGGCACATCCTCCCTCACTTCTTCACTTAACTTTGAGCCTTCAATCTTGGACATACCCTACCTATTTCCATTATAAACTTCATTAGTCACATTCTATAGGTTTTGGTATTCTCTAAAGACCAACTCTAGTACTTTAAGAGGAGATCTAGGGAGATCTTATCGAATAAAAGGTAATCTCCTCTACCGATTCTTTCAAACTTATTTCTTCTTCTACTTCCAATTAATGCATTTTTTACATTATAATGTAATAAATATGTTATAAATTATATACTGAGATGTTATTAGGATCATTTAAAAACCATATTCTACCTTCTATCCATTCTACAAAAAATGAAATCACCACATGTGCGTACGTACGGCTTACCGTCTCCACATTGTGTTGTAATCTGTTTTTCACAGCCACCTTACTTGGATGAGTATAATGATGGAAATAATAAATATATATGATTATTATAAAATTATATGGATTTTAAAACAAAATATATACCATTAACTTCCATACCATTTCACAATTATGGGAATGATATCGTCGCTCGTGTGTATGTACGGCCTACAATCTCCACAATGCGATGTAATTCATTCTACATGATATCCATTAAAGAATGGTTATATAAATGTATAGAATGAATAAATATGATATATATTATATTAATATCATTTTTTAAATGATATAACTATAACCTAAGAAGAAGAACCAAAACTTATTTTGCAAACATGCATAACAAAATGAAGTAGTTAATACCCAAATAATGAGTAATAATGAAATGTTATTAACAAAAAGATGATAATATGATTATATAAGATATCATAAAAATGAATATGATTCTATAATAAATCAATAAAACTATTTAAATCATTATACAAGAAGTTCAGATACAGGCAAAGGATATTGGACCTGAGGTAAGGGATAATTTCGCAATCTCATTATTATCTGAGATTGTTTATATGTAAGTATTTACTGGGGTATATTTATCATACATGTCCATGTTTACTAAATATGTATTCCAAAATACTCTTTCTATTCTTCTACAATTGTTTAAATTCAATTTTACCCATTTTTTAATTTTGGGTATGAAAGGAATCGTCTTTCATTTTCGATACGAGGTACTTTTTGACTTATCTAACAAAATTACGAGAAGAATGTTTTCTTTTAACTTATATGGAATGAATGGATTTTTAAATTTTCATAACTAATTATTTACATGAAGCTTAATTTACAATATTTCAAGTTTATTCTTAAATAATTTAATTTCTTTTAAAATTTCATGGCATTTTTAGAAAGGAAAACATTTTTGAGGAGGAAGGATATTTTCCTCAAGAATTAATTTCAAGTGTTCTATAAAAATTATTTTCCATCTAAGATGGAATTATTTAATAGGGTTATGTTTCTATTATACTATCCCTATTATTCATATGGTTTAATTATGTTTATGCTGGAATGCTATTTATGAAATCCATTTGTTTTACATGGATTGTGTTATGATGGAATGATGCTTAAGAAACCCATTTTATTCTTTGTGTTATGCTATGATGAATGATTTATATTTTTGAGGAAAACGTAATAATGATTTCATTATGAGATGGGTGGGACCTATATCTCCCTCCAACGCATTGGGTAAATATTTATATCTCATGATATAGATAGAGATGGGATGGTAAATGATCTCAGTTCAGTAATACAGGGTTGGAACAAGGAGTGAACTCTGTTCAATAATTTAATTTGTCCACTATGATGGTCTTGGAAATGAGCCTTGACTAATATGAAATGATTTTCTATGCTTATGTGTATTCCAAAAATCCCATGTCTTATGTTATGAATTTTGGGAACATGTTCATTGATTATTTATGAACTTTTATAATTTATCTCATGACATGATATCATGATCTTTCATATGCAGGATAAGATTTTAAAATGTTATGGTATTATGTATTATGGTTATGATATGATTGATATCTCCATTTTTTACCCTTACTGAGCATCTTACATCACCCTTTCTTATGTTTCTTTTCCCCAGGTTTTGAAGAAGTTTATTAAGTAAGATATGTCAAAAGGGGGTCTAGTTATGATGTAATAAATGAGAGACAATATAGATGTCTTATGAACCGGTTGTTTATGTTTCTCAGTTTCTAAAGACACTAAACCTATATGGTCTTAGAATGGTTTTTTATGTTTTGTAATAAATATTCTTCAATTTTTAAGTAATATCTATGTCTGTAAAGTATGCTCCATTATAGTTATCATTTAAAGAATATGCTCCCAAAGCTTCTGATGCTTCCAATTG
The DNA here is from genome assembly GCA_963277665.1 of Viscum album. Taxonomy (NCBI): domain Eukaryota; kingdom Viridiplantae; phylum Streptophyta; class Magnoliopsida; order Santalales; family Viscaceae; genus Viscum; species Viscum album. The sequence goes on from OY728125.1 coordinate 21,921,134, forward strand.
ATCTAAGGAAAGCACAAGTATATGTATAAAGATTTTGAATCCACCTATTTTTCTGTATGAAGTCTCCCTAGAAAAATAAGTAGATATTCCATCATTTAGGACAAGTAGATCTCTAGTTTGGAGAGTTTTACTTTGAAAAGGTTGGATTGATTGGATTTTAGATGAAAAAAAAAATTTATACTTGTTTAGTGAAGGAATTTCATGTAAATATGGTGTTTGGAGCTGGAGATCAATTGAATCTCATCATAAACTTTGTTGAAAATCATGAATACGAGTTTTCTTTAACTCTTTGGGATGAGATCTAAAAAGTACCACATCAAGGTGATTTTTAGGACTACCAAAGTTACTATCATTTAAACCATCCAAATTTTGATATTGGAAATACATTATAATATTTAACCGATGATAGAACCTATCAATTACCTAGTGCTACTAATTAAATAGAGAGTGTAGGTTGTTGTTGAATTTCATAAATCATACCCTCTTCCCTAGAAAGGTGGGTTTTAGCACTATTAGGCACCAAGTCCTTAATATATTTAATAGTTAATGAAATTTAGATAAATTTTCCTAGATTTATGATGAGGCATATGGAAGTTTTGAGTAAGACTTCCTCAAGGTTTAACACTCTGCCTTACCCAAAGTTCATTTTTTTCTACTTAAACAGAAGATAATTATTCCAAATAGATTAGAAAAATCAGTACATTCATTTGGTATTTATCTTAACCAAGCCATGTTTAAAAGGATGAAAATCAGTTAGAATCCTTGGGAAAAGGTGTGGGTAGAAGATGAGGATAAACTTTATAAATTCGTCAATACAGTAAGGAACCCCACTAGACTAAGAGATGAAATATGTCCAGGTTTGGATCCATCTCAAATAGTTTAAGTATATTACTCATCTGATGAGAATGGATTTCAGGATATTTTTTATGTAGTTAATGAGGCTAAAAATCTTATAAAGATATCATGGACTCCTCTCTTGGTCTATAAGTTTTAAAGAACTCAAAAGTCCAAATAGAGGCTGAATCAATAAAGAGAGAAGGATAAACTCTTGAGGGGGATAAAACTCCAATATATATTCTCTTTAGACCAATCCATACTAAATCTGAGACTAAAAATTATGAATACATTCCTCCCATGTTTTATACAGGAGGTTCCCCTATTTTCCATTCAACACCTCCTAGGGAAGAAGCATCTCTAGAGAACCCTTTATTTAATTGGGATCTATTTTATCCTAGTAATAGTGATGAAAAGGATGGTAATTATGATGAAAGTCCACCAAAGGGAAAGGAAAATTCAATAAAAACCATTTCCAAAGTTATAGATTGTGTTGTTCTAAGAATTTATTCACCTATTCTAGAAGAACAAGTCAGAACTAAGCCTTTAAAGGATGATCTCTTAAAAATTTTGTTTGGCTCCACTCCTATAAAACCGTTTGTACATTTCTCCTTACCTATAAATTAATCACATAATCTAATTCAAGGTGATCATATTTAGGATTCTTCTCCCAGAATAAAGGTTGTATTTTATGGAAGATTCAAATATTTCCATTCAAGAAATTGAGAATCTCCAAGATATATTTTTAGATAGTAAGGGATTTATATTATGACATTTAGAGTTTAATTTCAGTGAATTTAATCCTAATATTATCCATAATTTATCTCCTCAAGATACACATAATCCACCTCAACCAGTTATAACTACTTATGTTCCATCTTGAGTTATTACTTTTGCTGATTTTATCCAATTTAAGAATGATCTTCTAGATGTATTGAAAGAATTTTTTCTTAGTATTAATAGTAAAAATGAATATGAAAATAAATATAATGTTTCTTATACTATTGAGAGGATTTTATGTCATATTCAGCCTAATATTTTCCTAAAGTTAGATCATATGGCTCATGAGATAATAATTTTAGAACCAAGATGGAAGATTTATATGTAAACATTTGAGATCTTCAAGTTTATCTAATAGATATTCTTGCTACAATAAACAAGATATATCTTTATGTGACCACCATTCCTCTTAAACCATTAGCATCTACTCCACATGCATCTATTTCTATAGACAGGGATCTTATAAGAAGACTTGTTCATGAGAAAATATAGAGTGTTCAAGACATTGTAAAGGATATGAAGAACCAAGTTCATATGGTTGTTACTGCACATTATGATAAGTAGAATGACATGTTTAAGGTAAAATTAGTCAAGACTGGAAAAGACAATTCTATAATAACAATATCAATAAAGTATTATATCAACCCAATTTATACTAAGTCAGACTTGAAGACTAGATTTTAATCTTTGTCCAAAGACCTAAAAATGTATCCTCTAACCACATCTTTAAAATCCATTGTGGTGAAGTTGTTGATTATATCACCCCTTCTAGATTATTTTATGTTAGGGAAGGATGAGTTTTTATTGATTATTGATTATGGGTCCAGATAAGTGACATACATTACCAGGCTCTTGGATCCCTTCATATATGTTGCAAGCGATCCAGTTTTGGTACCTCCATCTCTTATTATGCCCATCATATCTCCTTATCCTGCTTGATTTTTAGTAGTAGTCTCAACTTTAGTTTCTATAGCTACCCTAGCACCGGTTTCCTCTACTACTCTTATTTCACCTCCTACAGGACCATTTGGTCTCAACCTACCACAATACCTATGACAGATTAGACCTATTTCTAAATCTCTAATAATTCCAGAAGTTGTTACTACTCCTCGCTTTTCACCTCCTACTCCAATTATTGGAAAAGGAAAATACCAAATTAATTCTTAAACCCTTACATACTCTACTAGTTCAAATTATGATTAGGGAATATGATAGGTATTTCTATACTAAATTTTTTTTGAATATCAATGAAATATTTTTATTCAACTTTTTGTCTGTTTTTTTACTTTATCTTTACTATTTATCTTTATATTTTTCACCCAGTAATAATTTTCTTTAAAATACCAAAATGGGGAGTAAAGTACTACATGTTAGAAAATTGAAAAATTTTATTCTTTAATTGGTTCATTAGTTCATTATGAGAATTTATTTATTCCATTATTTCTGATCATCAAAAGGGGGATATTGTTGTATAAGTCCTGTAATTCCATATTTTAATAATAAAAAATCATGTTCATGTGTTTCTAATAAATTTTGTGTTTTATGATAGTTAAAAAAAATTCTAAAAAAATTGTAAATTTTCCAAAATTCTAGAAGTGATCATAAATAAAATCAAGAAAAACTATCAACCATATGGAGAAATCTAGATAGGATAAATTTCAAAAAGTAACAGAGTGACCACATGGTAGATGAATCGACCATATGACCATTTGATCAACCATGACAGAAATATCACAAAGTACTCAAGTGACTGTAAGGAGAACCGATCGACCGCAAGAAGGTTTTGATCGACTTCATGAAGTCACACTTGAAACTTTTCCAAATTTTTGTAAAGGTTTGAAGCAACCACATGGACAAGTAGATCGAACACGCACCTATTTGATCAACCATGGTGTATTTCTCTCTAACTCCTCAAATCGACTGCATGAGCAACCAAGTGACTACATTTTTTTGACAAAGGAAGATGATATATTAATCACGAAGGTCAGCAGTTACACAGTCATGAAACCAAGAAGGAAAGTGATCAAGCAAGAGATGATTCACACCAGACGTGCTAAGAGAAGCCAGGTGATGGGCTGCATCATTTCCGTCCCTTTTAATAAAGGAGAAGGAGTAGGTTGTGAAGCTTTGACTGAGAGACTGGATGTTCCTGATAATGGGGCCAAAATAATGGAGGCCGCCATCATTAAGCCTAATAGCATTGATGATGGTGAGGCAATCAGATTCAATGTGAATAGCTTCCCATCCATGATCTTTTGCGAATGTCAGCCCGGCAAGGACAGCGAAGGCTTCAGCAACAACGGGCTCCCAGAGAGTGTGGTTTGATTCATGTTTGGAAGCAATGATTTGACCATGAAACTCCCGTTCCACAAGTCCAATTCTGAAAATTCCATCCATGGAGAGAGATGCATCAACATTAATCTTGAGGATCCCTTCTGGGGGAGGGTACCATCTTGAAGCAGCTGTGTGAGTGCCAGAGAGCCGATGATGGTTAGAGTCCCGGTTCCACCCCTCAATCCAGGATGTAGCTCGTTCAATCCAGAACCTAGGGGGACTTGCTATGTGATTAAAGATGAAGTCATTACATCGTGCCCATAAGATCCATGCCACGATGCATAATGAATCAAATTTGTCTGCAGTGAAAGAAGACAACCACAACATCAGCAGTGTCGGAAGGTCTGGCGCCATATCCAGCATAAGCTCCAAATCAGAGCCCCAAAATTTCTAGATCTCTTCCACCCCTGGGCACTGGGTGATCTCATGCAGAGGATATTTGAGTACACCTGAGAAAATGGGACATTGCTTGTCATTTGTGACATGTCAGAAGGCGAGGAAGTCCATAGTGGGAAGAATACCTGTGCAAACCTGCCACCAGAAAAAACGGATTTTCGGGGGGACCTTAAGATACCAAAGGGTTTTCTAGGGCCCTCCCCTTTCCTCAATTTGAGTATCAAGAGCAAGCCTGTACCCTGAATTCACCATATAAGATCCAGAGAAATCATTGCTCCAAAAGGGAAAGTATGGCCCCGCATCCCTCACACATGGGATGCTAATAATGATCCTTCTGTCCCTTTCGTTGAACCATGAGTTTATTTTATCATACACCACCCAGAACCATGATCGTCGAACAAGTAGTAAATAGTGGCGTTCTCATAGAGAGGTATGGCAGGGGAGGTAGCTTATAATCCATATTTATCAATCAGCCAGGAATCGGTCCAAATATTAATTTTTGTACCATATCCGACCCTCCAACCTAGCCCTTTATTAAGTAAATTTTGTGATCCCCAAAGGCTTCTCCATAGAAATCTGGGGCGGGGCCAAGAGAGGAGTTCTGGAAATCTGAGTGGGGAAAGTATTTTTCACGAAGAATCCGCACACAAGTGACTACATGGTTTATCCATCTATCTGAAATCTCATAAAGTATTAGAGTGACCGCACATTTCTTTCCAATCAACTGAATGATGAAGTTAAAAAGACCATATGAAAATTTCAAATTTTGACATACTGTTAAATCTATCATGAGACTTAAAGTTTCTACACATTGAATTGAATCTCAGCATGGAATAATTATATTTTTGGCTAATTTATAAATAAATTTCAAAGTCAATTGAAGTGACCATGAAAAGTAGTCAGGATTTGTCAAATTTCTGAATTAAATGTCAGTTTAGAGAAATCAACCATATGAATTTTCAAGGAATATGATTAGAATTTTTCTCTAAGTGTTGTAAAAACCATGGATGATCTAACGAGGCACATATAAAGTGACCATGTCTAAAAGTAGAAATTATATTTTAATATAATATATTCCAACCACTTTTTTGAATATAATTAAATGTGAATATGTAGATATTTATTTCCCCTATATTTTATACTGAGTATGATGATTTATAATGATTCATATTCAATGGTTATTTTTAGAGGTATATTTTTTTAGAATACTATAATTATAGAAAAGGCATCGGGATGTTTACAAAGTAAAAACACACAAACCCATGCTCAATTCCTATAGCATATGCTACTCTATTTTCTACTGAACTTCATCACAAAATCTGAGAAGACCCTACTGTCTTCACATACAAACTCCAAACTAAAATAAGACAGAGAAGATAAGAAATATTCATAGAACAACTAAAATTTTAAAAAAAATCCCCATTGAATTATTTTCGCTTCTTTTTCTCTCAATTTTTATTTATTTTGAGTTTTGCCTAAACTATTTGCAAATCTATTAGAGCATAAACTCTTGTAGTGAATAAAAAAGTACTCATATAATCTTACTCTATTTTTCAAATATTTTGACTCCCATTTAAAATGATTAATAGATTTTTATAAGCCTAGATAGACATGTATGCTATTATCTTCTAAACCAAATCTAGGTTCAGGATCATCTATTTATTTTAATAAACATACTTAGCATTGGGTGACTATCAAGTGGATAGTATTAGATCTCATCTTCATAATAAACCTATTATATTTTTATATTCCATTATGTGTCTTAAATTTTTTATTACTATGTTTTTAAAAAAAATTAAAATCTATTTTATAAAACTATACTTTGATAGCTCAATTTTACATGTGATATTTCTACCATTTAATGAAAGTAGAGTAATATCAAAATATTAGGATAGTATTAAGATTATTCTAACTAAGTTTTGATAAAAATTATGAGAGGTTATTTAAAATAATTAGATTATATATACCTACTTTATTATTTAACTGATTGAATTTTAAAACTGGGGGATTTTGTTTTATAAATTATTTTTTAATAGAAATTTTATTGGATACTCAGTTGACCCCCCTCATGAGTACCCTACTCTAACCAAAAATATTATTATTATTATTATTATTATTATTTACTTTACATTTTATAAACTCATGGATAAAATAAATATCATTACTTTAAATAAATCAATCAATATTTATTTAAATGGTATTTAATATATCATTCCTACCAAACCAGATAGCTTGGTTTGGACTTCCTCTGCATATAATGAACCTCAAATAATGAGAATTATGCATTTGATAAATAAATAAATATTTATAATATTCATGGTCTTGAAAATAAATATTTATTTATATTTAAATCACACATAAATATGGTGACTAAATATTTGCAATAAATAAATATATAATATATATTAATCCACAGTCTAGAGAATAATATTTATTCTAATAATTACATTCAAATATAATTTAATTGGGATCAATAGAAACACTAAGTGTGTGACCCTGTAGGATTGTTCCTTAGTGGAATTGGGTGGGTTTCGCTTAAAGCCTAATATCAACATCTAGTAACATGTAAAGGCACCCAAGAGATAGAATTTAATATCACAGTGATGATAACCACATGTGAATACTCACTATGTAATATAATTCATTTTCTCAATATCTCATTAAGTAGGTTCTATATTCATATCATCAACCTGTATTTTTGATACGTCTTTCTTTGACTATATGAAATGAACCTATCAATACACCATGACTATGGAATTTAGTTTAATAAATTCATTAAAATCAAAGGGTGGTGATATCAACTTCCATAAATATGGAAGGTACAAATCCTTTCTTGACTTATTCATCAATAACACATCACTCATGACATAGCCAATGTACCTTACTTCACCATGACCATATGGAAACACAGTTTTCATCAATACATAAAATTATGTGACTTATGATATATATTAATAATAATATTAAATTTTAGGGATCATTACAGACATTTATATACAAGGATATTCAATGAATCATAAGCATGTATAATTCCAACATACAGGGTTGTCCTCATAATCTCTCATCTTGGTGATTACCAAGTATGAAATTCATGAGATAAATTCTCATCATCTTATGAGTATCTAACAACTGATAGTCTACATCGTTCGTGTCTTATAAGATGATGTCATGCAAATATAGGACTTGTGTTTAAGCATATCATCATAACATTTTAAGGTTCTCATCATAATGAGGATCTTCTATGACCTTTTAAATGTGATAGATAATTTAATACATTATCACATTAATGTTACATATAATAAAAATCAATATATGATAAAATATTTATTATTATTCAAATACATGAATACACAGGCAATTTGAAGTACAAAGAATTTGGTTCTAGGTCACCAACTCCAACACTTTCTTAATTTATTCATTAAAGTAATATCACTTATGACACACCCAATGTATCCTACCCCACCATGAGAATATTTCATTAAAGTTTTTACCAAAAGATAAAAGTACAAAATTCATGATTCAAATTAATAATAATATCAATTATAAGGAAAAATAAACACATCTGCAGATAGGAATATCTAATGACACACATGACATGTGAAATTCCTACTAGCAGGTTTGTTCTCATAACCTCCTCTCTTAGAGATTACCATGTGAAAACTTAATGAGAAGAAATATCAATGTCTTATGAGACCCATAAATGGTATTAAATTCATTATTTGTGTCTTATCATATGTATTTAATTTGACAATGGAACATATTTAAGAATACTTTCATAGAAATTCAAGGTTCTCATCATAGTGGGGAACTGTTATGATCTTTCAATGTAAGAGACACTTTAAGGACATTATCACATTGATGTTATATAGAAAAACACTAATCATGTGATGATATATTTATTAATATTCATCTATTTGAATATACATGTAATAAAAATTATAAATTATTTGTCTTCCAAGCACCAACTCCAACAATTAGGGATTACCATCTCACCTGGGATAAAGAGAGGAGTGTGATTAGACCTCCACATAGATTTGTCCATATAGATATGGATAACATTTCCTTCAATGTTTTCCAGGATCTTAGAATTGAGATATACATACCTATAATCAGTTTTTTGATGATAGCAATTCTAATCATAGGATCACTTCTATGCATGATGAGATGCATTCCCTGAAAAAGAACTATACCAAGTCCATTTTGAATAGGATAACTAATCCTGAGGTTATAGGTTGTAACTAGATCTTAAAGAGGGAAAAATATAACACTATAGAGAGTAAAATTAAATAAAACTTCATATTGGTGACCAAGGATTCCCTTCAAAGAATAGGTATTGATTATTCTGAAATTTTCTCTCATCTTGTTAAATGTTCTTCTATTAGATTATATTTTTCTTCTCACATTGATATTCATGTTGAACAACTATATGTTAAAACTTATTTCTTGTATAGTGATCTTGATGAAAAATATTTACATGATGCCTCATAATGATTTTTCCCATGAATTCAAATAAAACTATTTTTTCTTACACAATATGTATTTATATGGTTTAAATAAGGCCTCTAGACAATGGTATAAGAAGTTTGATACTTTCATGTTGAAAAATAAATTTAGTAAAAGTTTTATTCATGTGTTTATTTTAAATATATTCAGAAATTCATGATATAATTACTATTTTATGTTGATGATATGTTGCTTATTAGTAATAATATGAAATTAATCACCACTACCAACATGCATGTGTTCTTAAAATTATTAAAATATATCTCTTTGATTCTTTAAAGCCTATTAGTGTTCCATTTTCATGTAATTTTAGATTATATCTATCTTAGTCTCCTACAACTATTGTCAATACTTAGTTGATGAGAATAATTCCTTATGTTGATGTTCTTGGTAACATGATTTATGTTATGATATGCACTAGAGAGGATGTTTCTTTTTCTATTTTTACTTTGAGCAGGTTCATGGAAAATCTAAGTAAACCACATTAGCATGACCTTAAGTGAGTATTGAGATTTATTTCTTCTACTTCTTTATATCCATTTTATTATGTAATATATGGAAAACTTAGTGATATTTTGATAAGATATGTTGACTCTGATAATAATCGAAATGCAGAAACTAAAAAAATATATAACTTGATATGTATAAACTAATTATGGGGGCTCCATATCCTAGAAAAGTAACATAAAATCAGTCGTGAATCTCTCAAAAACTGAGGCCAAGTATATTACATTGAGAAATTCTATTAAAAAAGCCTTTTGGCTCAATGGTTTAATTTCTAAAATGAATTTAAGTAATGTTTCTATTACCATGTATTCTTATTCATAGTCTTCTTTTAATTTTTTTTTTTTTTGAAATCTTAGTATGCTATGGTAGGTTTAAGAATATAGATATTTATGATTTTAATTTTCATATGAAATTGCATCTTTAATTATTCCATTTACATATATATTTTTATCTTCCTCAAACATGAAAAAATTGTTGAATTTGTTTTATGCTCTTATTCTACACTTGAAACTATGTTTTCTAATTTGGGATTATTTTCCATATGGTCATTTTGGTTAGTATCTTACATGGGTCATCTTGATTCTTGGATTCCACTGTAATAATCCTTTTGGAAATCGATCATTTATTTGTATTGGATCTTTCATTCACAAATCCAACAAGAGAAACCCTGATTGAAATTAGATATATTCCTCTCAAAGTCCTAGATTGCATGTTATTCCTGCAGTGCTTTCAGCATCATCTCAATGTCCCATAGAAGGAGATTTGATCCTAGAGTAGATCTTTACTAGATATTTGGAATTTTTCTATTACAAGGATCCTTATAGGCATGTTTTTAAAATTCTAGAATAAATAATGATAACAAATCATAGTTTTGTAGAAGATATTGTTCGTTAAGGTAAGATAGAAGACCTTTTTTTATCTTTCTAATTCATTTCATGCTCTAATTTTTCTCTTTTTATACTTATAATGTGTGCTTGAATGCTATTGGATTTGATATTATAGCTTCATTTTATTTTTTTCATTAATAAAAAAAATAAGTAGAGTGGTGTTCTTATCATGCATGTAGGACCAAAATGAAAAAAGAATGTTATTTCTTTATTTTTTTTATTTATTTGTGGTTATACTTCATTGGATGATTTTATCTCTCATTTTAATTCTCATGCTCTTCACTTCTTATTGTGTTTTTCATCACTATTTCCACATTTTCAATTCTATTTTCAAAACTCCATGAAACCAAACACTTTTTTGGTGTTCTTAGGTTGTTTCTTAGAGAGTTCATATTCAATAAAGACCCCAAAAAATTATGTCAAAGATTCTAAATAAGTAACGGCATCTACGAAGTATTAAATTGAAAATTTTGATGGTGAAAGAAATTTTAACCTATGATGAATTAAGATAAGATCCCTACATGTGCGGTAAGGGATCATTGATGCATTTTTCGGTCCTAAAAAACCCATGTCCATATGGTTTGATGACTATAAAACTATTACTAGCTAGAAATAAATCTTTGTGGATTTTATTCAAAAGTCTCATAATTCCCTTTTTTTGTTAGGCGATAAAGTGCTTAGGGAGGTTGGATTTGAGACTTATACTACTATAATATCGTTAAAACTAGGAAAAATTTATATAACTACCTCACTGTCCATTCACATCTATAAGAAACACCAAATTTTTACATTTAAAATGAAACTTGGCACCTCAATTAAACCTCATTTAAATGAATTAAAAAATGTGCTTGATTTTTCTAATATAAATGTGCTTCATGAGGATGAAGACCAAGACATGATTCTATTAATCTCTCTTGACAGTTATTATATCACTCTAGTAGAAACCATGATGTGTGGTAATGAAACCCTATCCATTGAAGAGGTTAAATCATCCATACTGACCAAAGAACTTTAGTAAACTTAAATTGAAATATGAGGTCAAATCCTTGATCACTAGGGGTGGACTATAAAATAAATGTAAAAAATAAAGATAATATTAAACCTAATGGAAATAATAGTAAACAAAACATATCTAAAATATATAAATACACATATAAATCCATGAAACTAATCTATTATAATTGTGGAAAACCTGGATATATTTCATCAGAATACTGCAAGACAAAATAGAATAAGAAGACTAATGAACTAGCTGGCCAAACTCTCTTTGTGTATACTAGTTATGATAGTGTTTAAGTTATCAATGTTTCTAGTAATGACCTCACCAACAAGTAATTATTAGATTCTTGTTTCTCCTTATATATGTTCCCACATAGAGGCTCTTTCCGTGAGTTAACTAAGAGAGTAAAAGGGGGAGTTTTTCTTGGAAACAACAAGAGATTTCAGTTTTTGGGTAGAAGTTATATTATAATTGGGATTAATTACCATTCCATAGTTACCTTACAAGATTTCTGTGGGTCCCTGACCAATATAGTAATTTGATCTCCCTATGTATTTTAGATTAGAAAGGGTTCACCTTCATATCTAAATTAGGTTTTATGAAGACCTCTAAAGTCTCTAGAATGGTTATTAAGGGTTCTATTATGAATATGATTTATGTTTTGAATGTAAAGACCAATTATAGATAGTTGTAAAGTGCTTATATTTAAAATAATAATAATACCATATTATGGCATAGGAATTTAGTCTATGTAATCTCCAAGGGTCTCAAAGAACTCAATAGAAAAGGGATCTTGAATGATGTAACACCTATAAACTAACTATTTTGTAATGATTTCATTCTAGTAAAATACAAAATATTTAGCTTTAATAGGTCATAATTTAAGGTGATCCATCCACTTGAATATATTAAATCTGATATATGGGGACCACATCTCATGGTGGAGGCTTTTATTTCATGAATTTTATTGATGATTTCTACCAAAAGGTGTGGATTTATATCATAAAAAATAAATTTTTTGTTTTTGAAACATTTAAAGCTTGGAAATCCCTTGTTTGGAATCATACTAGAATAAAGATTAAAACTATGAGAATAGATAATAGATTAGAGTACATGTCAACTGATTTTATACTCCTATGTGAATCTGATGGGATTGTGAGTCATCTTACTATTAGAGATACCTCTCAATATAATAGACTGGCTAAGCGCATGAAATACCCCATATTGAAGTGGGTCCAGAGTTTGTTATCGTCCTCAAGCCTACCCATATATTTTTGGGTTAAGGTTGTATCCATTGTAGTCTATTTTATGAATATATACCCTTTGGTTTCCAACCAATTAAAAACCACATAGGAACTATGGAATAGTAGACCCCCTTCATAAAACTATTTAAAAAACTTTTGAGTGTACAATATATACTCATGTTAAAATCAAAAATCTTGAACCTATAAATCTTAAGTTTATTCTTTTGGGGTGCTCTAAAGGGGTAAAAGGGTTCAAAATTTGGGTTAATAAACCCGATTATAAAAAATCATTATAAGACTAGATATGGTTTTTCATGAATCGACTTATCCCAAATATAAATTTTACACTGATCATACTTGTTTTTTGACACTTCCGTCATGTTCCACTTTAAGGTGATTTTCTTGGAGTGGTCCATGTATATGGATTTTTCATGACCCCTATCTAGTTACCTCTCAACCCCACTTTACAACTATGGGTGGCCTCCACCACCGTGACTGATGATGTCAACTCCGTAATCCAAATAGGATAATAGGATGTTGACTCCTCCTTCCATGGATACCTCCTTAGATCCCATCACTTAGTCTGAGTGTCCATCATAAATATAAGATATGTTTATGAATTTAATTCCCAAAACCATCTTATAATGGACACTGGTTAATTATTCCTCTTTCTATCATGACATGGAGGCCACATGTGGTCAGATCTGATGAGGATGTTAGGTATGTCTGGAATCTATAGACATTGGGTGTGTTGGGAATCTATAAAGTCATCCCCATTAGTATTTTATATCATATTATACTTTTTACATAAGTATTGTTAGGTGAGAAATTGGAGTAATCTTATGATCTCTATGAGGAAATTCAAGTTTTATATATATAGAATATAAGGATCATCACCTCATGAATCCTCTGTTCACCACAGAAGGAAAATCATGGTTGTTATTTATTATGTGAGGCATCTAGTGCTCATTATTCTAGGAAACTTATTCTTGTCACATAAGGCTTCTTAGAATCATCACTTAATGCATCTCATGCTTGTCACATGAGGTAGGGACTCAAGATCATCACCCATCACCTAAGTGGTGGAAGAAGATTGTATTCTCATCACATAAACATATTAAGTTTATTACCTAAGGAACTCTAGTAACATCCCCTAGAGTTGTGGTTTTGATGTATCAAGAGGGGGTCACATGTTTAAAGCTGAGTGAGGTAATTTCACATATTTAAAGTCTAATGTGGATGGTCCCACACATGCTCGTCATGTATGGTACGATCATAAGTTTAAATTCCTTTATGGATGTTTCCCATGAATTCTCATCATGTACTAGTTCGGGCATATGTTTAAAGTCCATTGGGTATGTTTCCCATGTAAAATCATCATGTACTAGGGTGGTAATAGGTTTGGAGTCAAGTGGGGATGTTTCCTATGTACTCTCATCACGTATTGGGTTGGGAACAGGTTTAAAGTACAATGGGGACTTCATATTTTTATGGTGGTGTTGAGATTTCAGGATTAAAGTTCTCGGAGGTGTCCTACATACCATGTTGGGATACAGTGATCAAAACCCACATAGTTTAACTATATAGTTTAAGGTTGTGTGGCAGGACCAGTCCATGCAGTTTAACATCATGTAGTAAGGACACTTATGTCACAAAAGGAGCGACGACAAGGGATGGTATAGGGGTTACATGTAGGATTTACCTAGAATATGGAGGGTGTTGTACCATGATCATCACTCGAGGAATCATGTGCTCTTCACACAAGGTAAGGTTATAGTTTTACATCATATGATGGAGACATTTTCATATAGTTTAATGTCATGTGACTAGGATGTTACTGCTATGCAGTTTAAATTATTACATATCATCCATTGGTTTAGGTCTTACACATGGATCTCCTTGGGTGATTTTAAGAATCAGTGATGGTATGTACAGGTATTACACAAATGTGATTCCTGGGTGATGCTAAGGGGTAGAAAATTTATGGGTTAAGATTACATGAGTGTATTGTCGGGGCACTACTAAGAAGCAGTGATGGTGTGGGGGGTTATGAAAGTGTGTTGCCTCGGTGCTACTAAGGAGTAGTGAGGGTGTGAGTGGGGATTACATGAGTGCTCTTCCCAAGTGTTTCTAAGGAGAATCAAATGTATTAGTAGGGATTACACTAGTATTCTTCCTAGGTGTTATTAATAAATAGTGATGGTATGAGTGGGCCTATGTAAGTGTGCTTACCAGGTGTTTCTAAGGAGAAACAAATGTATGATAGGGGCTTATGTGAGTGTACTTGCGTGTTTATAAGAAGAATCGAATGTATGAGTGTGTATTATGTGATTATGCTTCCCAGGTGATGATAAGGAGTAGTGAAGGTATGAGTAGGGATTACATTTTTATGCTTCCCAAGTGCTACTAAGGAGCAGTGAATATATCAGTGGGGATTATGTGAGTGTGTTTCCTTGGTGATACCATGATGTAGTGATGGTATGTGTTAGGATTACACAGGTTTTCTCTCCAGGTGATGTTAAGGAACGTCAAAGGTATGAATAGGGATTATGTGAGTGTGTTGCTCGGGTGTTTCTAAGGACCAATAAAGGTATGAGTGGGGCTTACGCAAGTGTGTTTCCTAGTTTTTTTAAGGAGCAGTTAAGGTGTGAGTGGGGTTTATGAAAGTGTTCTTACTATTATTTCTTCCTCACATCATGTCATAATGAAATCTCAAATCACTGATGTCTCAAGGAATATGATTGGGGTTTACACTAGAAGAATAATCCCACAGGGAGGTAATAAAGAGTTCATAATCATTCATAAAGGTGGAAGTAATTTTAGGACTTGGATTAGGCCTAGGAGGGGCTTCCTATGTATCCCTTATAAAGGAAATCAGAACCCATGTAGTCTGATTCCACCTAATTCGACACATCTTACCTTTTATGGTCGTGTGATAAGGACCATTGTGGTTCCTTTTTAAGTTCATGTTGTCATGACCAAATGGAGTGACTTTTAATGGCATGTCTCTAGGACCAATGTACTATATAGTTTAGAGTCATACATTAGAGACTATGGGTGGTCATCTCATGCTCATCACATGAGGCATATTGATCTCATCACACGAGGCATCCTACACTATTCATATAGATATAGTATAGTTTATTATCATGCAGTGAGGACTAATAAGTGAATATGCATATAAATGGTTGGTGTGAGTATTACACCAAAGTGTCCCTTTATTGTTCACCTTGACATAGGATTTATGTGATGGGATTTGAATAATTTCTTGAGGAGTATTTTGACTCTATGTATTTGGGGAAACTAAGAGCAGTATCTCAAATAATGACATGGGAAAGGGACCACGAGAAATATCTCAACTCAAGGTACTTCAGGGATCAAAGATGAGTATCTGTAATTCCATGATATTTTAATTAAATATTTATCTTTAAATAATTTTGTTTTTTCAATATCTTGTATTTCATTCAATACTAAGTTTAAATGAACCATGATATACTATTAAAATATTATTATTTTAACAAGATCATTATAATATAACTGTTAAATTGGTGGGTATGAATATTAATAACCATATTATAAAATATATATGAATATTATATTCAATACACATTTATTTATTAATTATTAGTAAATAAACATTTGTTTTTTAGTAAAGTTGTTTTATTCTACAAAAATATGTTTTCTTTAAAAAAATAAATTTTATTTGGAAAAATAAAATTTATTTTTTAATTTATCATTTCAAAATTATATTAGAATGAATTTTTGATAATTTTCTAAAAAGTACGAATTTTTAATGAATAGTGAAAATGCTAATTTACATTGAAAACTATATTTTCTTTTAAATTGTTTAAAAAGTAAAATTATATTTTGGATAAGTTTTAAACTATAATTAGTTCCTTTTGATTATAAATAATCTAATTTCAGTATTTTAAATGAATTTTATCCATGAATTTTGTATAAAAACATTTTATACTTAAAATGGTCATTTTTCAAAAAAAATGTTTTTCGTTATGTTTTTTCATTTTAATATTAAATTGAATTCTTCCACTTATATATTTTGATTTTTTAAAAATGGAGTTCTTATTTGAAATCACGAGTTCCAAATTTATTAAACATACCCATTTTATTTTTTTCAATATGAATATTAACCTTAGTATTTTGTGTTACTATAGTAAAGGGTAAATCAAGTAATTAAGAGTAAACATAATATGATAAGGACAGAAAAATAACCCTAACATTTGCCCCAATTTTATTGGATGAGTAATTTTATACGATAATCATCCAAATTTCTAGTTTATGACCATTTTAGGCCACTTGGATAAGATTATGACCTTTATAGTATTTTATTTAATGAAAAGTCAAACATGTCACACTTATATTTTTAATAAGTGTGATATTTTTAATATAGTGTTATCTAGAGGATATGTTTGACTATAAATAGTATTTTTAAATCTAAAATATTTATATTCATAATGGTAATTTATTTTTAATTTTTAGTGAATAAATAATTATCGTAAATTCCTAGACAATGATGATGCAGTAATTATTCAATTATTAGAAAAATAAAATAAATGATATTAAAATAAATATAATTTTAGATATTTAAGGTTATTATTGAATTATCTATATGAACATAACATTTTTAGGATATAATAAAATATTTTTTTCGAATTTTACTTGTTTTCTTAATGTTTTTAAATACATGGTAAAGAATAGTATCAAAATTGATAATAATGATATTTTATGGGACTATTATTTTATTTAATTATTTAAAAATTATAAAAAATATTAAATAAGGATAAATGGGATAATATTTTGTCTAAATTATCATCCCCTATGCATTTATGGTCCATTTGGAAGCATTTGGATCTAGAATAGCCGTATTATATTATATTTTTTAATGAAATTCCAAAAATATCCCTCACATCGACTATAAAAAGGCACTTCCCCGCTCACTTATTTACACCAATTTGAGCCATATATATCGACCATAATCTAAAAATTTCTCTTATAAACTTCCTTATACAAATTCTATATATGATGGTCTTCCCAAAAGACCAACCCTAGATCCCTTTAGAGGAGATCTAAAGGATTATTCACGAAGAATAGGTAATCACTCTTATCGATCACTTTATTTTTATACTCTTCTTTACCACCTCTAAATATATGATAATTATCATAAAATAAAAAATTCAGTATCTTCAATATTATAAAATGTTATTATGATTATGAAAACACCATTATACACCATCATTCCCATCAAATAAGAAGTGAAAGTATTGCTCGTGCGTACGTACGGCTTACCGTCTCCACCTAGTAATAAAATACATTTTTCAAAACCATATTTTATGGATGGGTATCATTATGGTTTTAATGTTTATATTTTATATTTATTAAATAATTATACTACTATAATGATAATATCATGTTTACCTTCTTACCATCTAATCTTTTGGAAACAATAGCATCGCTTATACGTACGTATGGAATACCATCTCCACAATATGATGTGATTCATTTTTAATTTATATTTCAGATGAATGATAATAAGGATTAATTTGATGAATATATATTATATATATGATATAATAATAATAATTTTGTAAAGTTAAAATTATTATTTATCTTTCTTTCACTCCACCGGTCGAAAAATGGAAACAGTGTACGGCCTACCATCTTCATGAAGAGTGTAATTCATTTTCTATCTATAATTTTTATGAATGATTATAAATATATATATATAATGAATGTTTATGATTTTTATACCATAACTAACATTCTGGAAAATATTTTACCATGATCAAAGTATAAGGACTGAGACTTCCAAACCAAAACATGCTTGGAAAATGAAATAGTTATCACCCAGAATGATGATTTTAATAAAAAAATCATCGATAAACGGGTGATAAGATGATATAAAAAATAATACATGTTATTATAGATATATGTTTATGTAAAAAATTTATAATAAATCCATATTTATTATACATGATGTTTGAATGTGAATGAGGAAAGGTGAGACTTGAGGTAAGTGTGTATTTCACAATCTCATTATTATTCGAGATTGTTTATGTTTAAGTCTCCATTGGGGAATATTTCTCTTCCATTTCCATGTTTTATAAAAAAATTATCAAATTTTTTTTTACTATTATCCTAAAATTATTTAAAATCATGTTTACCCATATTTTATTTTTTTAAATGAATCATTTTTTTGTTTTATAAACTAAGTTCTTTGTGACTTTTCAAACAAAAATACAAAACAAATTTTATTTTAACTTATATGACATGTGTAGATTTTACCTCCATAATGATGACTCAATTATTTGAATCTTAATTTAAAATTTTACAAGTTTATTTTCAAATAAATTTTTTTCATTTATAAGTGTACAATTTTTTAAAAAGAAAATTCTTTTTAAAATGGAAAAGTTATTTTCTTCAATAGTTCTTCCGAGTGATCTTTCAAATTCATTTTTCATATATGATGAAATTATTTGCTATTACATATTCTTTAATGAGGATATTTTCTAAGAATATAAACTTTATTCTTTCTTTGTATGGTTTATTCTTTTGATGAAATGGTGAAATATTTATGAAACCCATTTCTTTTCCATGGGTTATGTTATGATGAATTGTTTATGAAACCCATTTATTTTCATGGGTTTTGGTATTTTTAATGATTTATGTTCTTGTGGAACACATATTTATAGTTTTAATTATGTGATGGGTGGGACCTATATCTCCCTCAAATTAATTGGTTAATTATTTATATCTAATGAGATAGACATTACTGGAATGGGGAATTAACCAAGTTTAGTAAGGTACATTATCCACTATGATAGTCTTGGGAGTGAACCTTAACTACTATTATGGTTTGGAGAGTGAAACCATTCCACTATTATACTCTTGGAAAATATCCTTTAATACTAGTAAATGATATTTCATTCCTATGTTTATGCCACAATTCCATGTCTTATACCAAATTTATTCTCTCATGGATCATGTTCTTTTATGATTCATGTCTTATGAACTACCAAGATTTATTCTATGACTCAAGATTGAGATTTTTGACATGTAGGGTATAAGTTTTCATATGTTGTATTCATGTTCTTATGACCTTATTCTCATGTTATACTTATTAAATCATTGGTATCTCCTTTATTTACCCATACTAAGCATCTAATCTAACCATTTTCTTATGTTTATTTTCCCTGGGATATGAAGAGACGTATTAAGTATTATATTTCAAAAATGGTGATAGTTATGAATAAATAAGCGGGAGACATTGTAGATATTTTATGAACCAGTTGTTTATGTTTCCAATTTTCTAAAGGCATTATAACTTTATGATCCTCAGGCGTTTGTATGTGTAATGTAATGAATAATCACCTAAAATTTTGTAATATCTATGTATGAAAAGCATGGGTCATTATAGTTGGTATCATAGGATGGGTTTTTTTAACCTTTGGAAACTTGGATGAGAAAAATTAAGGGATAAGTCTAAGTATAGGATAAAATACTAAAATTTTAATAACAATCATGAATGACCTAGGTTATACCTAAGGTTTCATAAAAGGTGTCAAAATTTAGAAATTTTATAATTTTTTTTTCATGATTATGTAGTTTTTCACTATGATTATTGTTTCTCATGACTATGATTTTTAGTTTTAGTAAATGTTTGGAACTTGAAGGAGTCGTGTTAATGTTGAATGTGATTGAAAATAAAATGATTGTTCACATTAGCAACCAAACGTTATGGGATCTAGAATACAGAATCTTACTAGAATTC
This sequence comes from Viscum album, assembly GCA_963277665.1. Taxonomy (NCBI): domain Eukaryota; kingdom Viridiplantae; phylum Streptophyta; class Magnoliopsida; order Santalales; family Viscaceae; genus Viscum; species Viscum album. Next base: position 21,941,405 of record OY728125.1, read on the forward strand.
TCTCACAGCTTTATTGATATATGAATTAAGTTGAGTTTCCAAATGATCAAAGGAGGGAACAATGTACTGTTGAATATTTTATAAGGAAACATCCACCTTCTTTTAGTGGGTCTTCTGATCCACTATTGTTTGAGTGATGGATCAATATCATTGATAAAATATTTTTTGTTCTTCAATTCTTAGGACATGAAAAAAAATTCCTTTCTATTTATCATCTAGAAGGTGAATTAGATCAATGGTGGAATCTTGTCAAGAATATGAGGTAAGAGGAATAAATTGATTCCATGTATTATAACAAGTTCAAGAACTTATTTTTTTTAATAAGTACTTTTCTCATATTCTTTATATGAATATGGTGAAGGATTTCATTCAGAGAAATCAAAAGGATGATGAATCCATTGGTACTTATTAGAAAAATTTTACAAGGATTGCAAGGTTTACCTCTGGTTTAATTATCAACCCTAAAAGTAAAATTGATCAATTATTTGGTGTCTTAAAATCAATTATTTGAATGGAATTAGCTATAAGAGACTTTAGTGCCTATTAATAATTGTTTTATGTGCTCTCAAGGTGGAGATGGATATTATAGTTACCCATCAATATCGTGGTTTTAATAAGAAATGAAAAATGGAATTTAGTTGAAATTCTAAAAAACATGGAGAAAAGAAGATGAGATTTCCTTTATGATCAAAGTGTGGAAGGAGACATGGGGGAAATTGTATTAAATGGAGTAGTGAATGTTTCAAGTCTGGAAAGAAAGGTCATCAGAAAAATGAGTGTTGAAATGATGGGAATAAGTTAGTTAATTATGTAAAATCTCCATATAATGCACCACTAAAGATCTAATGATATAAATAAAAGAATTATGGACATTATACTAATCCATGAATGAATCTTAAGTTATTTTATAATCAATTTCAACAACCTGTTAAACCCAAAGTCAAAGGTAAATCACATGTGATCATGACTACTGAAGTGGGCTATGAGAACAATGTGGTGAAAGGTATAATTTTCATCAACTCTAGAACAGATAATGTATTATTTAATTCTGGATACACCCACTCTTTTATTTCAAAATAATTTTCTAAGGCCATCACCTCAATAATTAGATTTTGTGTTATCTATAAAAACTCATAATGGAATAATGGTTTCATATCATATTTATAGTTCTTCTCTGATTGAATTTTTTGGTAAAGTGCTTATAGAAAATCTTGTGACTCTATCTTTAGCTGAATTTTATGTGATTATTGGAATGGATTGGATTTATCTATATAGATCTCATATTAATTTATAAGTAATGGAAGTCATATTTCATGTTCCAAATTATCCTATAATCATTTATCTATGCAAGGATGGATATGAACTTCCAATGGAAATTTATTCCATCTTGTGGGTCTTAATTCCTATACATGAAGGTTTTCTATCTCAGATGATTGGGGAGAAACTCAACATTAAGGATACAACTACTTTAAGGTATTTTTTTGATTTATTTCTAGAATAATTATTTGGTCTTCCACTTAATCCTAAAGTTTAGTTTTTAATAGAACTCATACCTAGTGCTCTACCTATTTTAAAGACTTTTTATTGAATGGCCCCAATGGAGTTGTAGAAATTGAATAAGTAACCCCAGGAGAATCTTGATAAGGGGTTCATATGACCTAGTTCATCACCATAGGTTGCACCTATTCTATTTTTTAAAAATAAATATGAATCAATCAGACTCTACATTTATTATCGATAGATTAACAAGATCACAATTAAGAACAAGTATCCTCTTCCTTGTATTGATGACTTACTTGATCAACTATGCAGAGATTAATACTTTTTCAAGATTGATCTTCATTCTGGATATCATAAATTGAGGTTTGATAAGGATTATATACCCAATATGACATTCCATGCAAGGTATGGACACTATGATTTTATATTAATGCCTTTTGGTCTTACTAATGATCTAAATTTCTTCATGGACTTAATGAATAGAGTATTTAGAGACCATCATGATCAATTTTTAGTAGTCTTTATAGATGATATTATTTTATATTCAAATCTAAATGAAGATCATTAATATCAATTAAGGATTTTTCTAAAGACCCATAGGAAGGAGAAGCTTTATGAAAAATTTACCAATTGTGGATTTTGGATTTAGAAAGTTTTATTTTTGGGTCATATAATCTCAGGTGAGGGTATATCAGTAGATCCTTCAAAGATAGAAGATATTGGGAAATGGACTTGAAAAACCATGGTGACTAAAATATATATTTTTCTTGGGTTTGATAGATATTATCATAATTGTTTGAAATATTTTACATGATTATCTAATCCACCCACCAAGTTGACTTAGAAATGAGTTAATTTCATGTATATAGAGGAATATGAAGAAAATTTTAAGGAGATTAAATGAAGGTTAGTCAGTGCACCTGTTCTCACACTACCATATACTAGAGAAATGTTTTTGATCTATAGTGATGCATCAAAGACGGGACTGGGATGTGTTTTTATGCAAAATGATATGGTGATACCTTATGTCTCATGATAATTGAAGTTCCATGAGAAAAATTATCCAACTCATGATTTGGAGTTAGCTATAGTAATTTTTCATTAAATATATAGAGTCATTATCTATATGGATAAAGGTTTGATATATATATCGATCATAAAAGTTTAAATTATATTTTTACTCAAAAATAGATGAACATGTGCAAAATAAGATGGTTGGAGCTGATTAAAGATTATTGTTGCTTTATACATTACCACCCTGGGAAAGCAAACAATGTAGTAGATGCTTTGATACAAATGGATAATTCTAGATTATCTATAATTAGGATCACAAAATATCCATTATTTGTGGATTTATAAAGGATGGACATAGAAATATTAAAGGATGGGGATAAATATTATCTAGATCAAATGAATATTCAACCATCTATCCAAGTGATGATTAAAGAGGCACAAAAGGAATATGTGGAGATACAAAAGACGGTGAGAAATTTTCCTGAGTTCAACCTTGGTTGTGGTGGAGTAATAAGGTTGAGAAACCATGTATGTGTCCCACCCATGCCATATTTGAATAAATATTTGTTGGATGATGCTCATAGTTCTTCATTCTCTATTCATCCTGGAATTACAAAGATGTATATAACTTGAAATAATATTTTTAGTGGGATGGAATAAAGAGAGATATTGTAGATTATGTTTCACAGTTCTTGGTTTGTTATCAATTTAAGGATGAGATAAATAAGTCTAATGGGATGTTATAACCATTAACTATACCTGAATGGAAATGGGAAAATATCACCATGGAGTTTTTCATTGGACTCCCCAAAACATCTAAAATCCATAATTCAATATGGGTTATAGTTGATCACCTTATGAAGGTGGAATAATTCATTTATATTAGAGAATATTTCTCTCTTGATCAACTGACTAGAATATATATTAAGGAAGTGATAAGATTTCATGGAGTACTTCTTTTCATTATATCTGATCAGGACCTGTGGTTTATCTAGATGTTCTGGTGAAGTCTTCAATAGGCTCTAGATACAGAGTTAAGTTTCAGCACTTCTTATCATCTTTAGATAGAAGTTCAGACTAATAGGACCATTAAAACTCTATAATACATGTTGAGATCTTTCTCTATGGATTTCAAATGTGGTTGGGATCAACACCTTATATTGGTAGAATTTTCTTACAATAATATCTTTCATTCAAGAATTAGTATGGATCCTTATGAATCCCTCTATGGTAAGAATAGAATAACTCCAATATGTTGGAATGAAGTTAGAGAAATAAATCTTTTAAGACCTAATATAGTTGAGGAAATGGAATATAAGGTTAAATTCATTCAATATCACATAAGAGCTTCTGAGAGTCGACAAACAATTTATGCTGACAATCGTTGGAAAGATATAGAGTATGAAGTGAGGTATTACTATAAATATCTCCCTAGAAGAGAGTGATGAAATTTGGAAAGAATGGAAATTTAATCCCTATATATATTCTTTCTTTTAAAATTCTTGATCATATTGGGATTGTAACTTATCAATTAGTGCTTGTACTGAATCTCTTACAAGTTCATGATGTGTTCAATGTATCTCTCATGAGGAAGTATATACCTGATCCTACATATGTACTAAACTAAAAGGTTGAACCACTAAAGAAATATATTTCTTATGAATAACAATTGTTATAGATTCTAGATATTATAGATAATGTTCTAAAAAACAAGACCACTCTCCATGTTAAAGTTTTGTGGTGAAACCACCAATTAGAGGAAGCTACTTGGGAACCTGAGGTTGTAATGTGATAGAGGTATCCTCATCTATTTGTATCCAAGTAAAGAATTTAGAAGTCAAAATTCTATTTAAGGGGGGTAGAATGTAATTCTATGAGTTTTTATGAAATATTTCTCTTTAAATAAAATTATTTCTTCAATATCTTGTGTTTCATGCAACACTGAGTTTAAACAAAGCACAATATACTATTAAAATATTAGTATTTTAACATGATTGTTATAAAATAGTCATTGAATTGGGAGGTATGGATAATAATAACCATATTATAAAATATATGTGAATTTTTTATTCAATACATATTTATTTATTAATTCTTAGGAAATAAACACTTTTTTTAGTAAAGTCATTTTATTCTTCAAAAATATGTTTTTGTCCGAAAATGATTTTTATTTCTTTCTATGAGAAAATAAATATAATTAATTTTGACAAATTAAGAAAATTTATTTGAAAAAATAAAATTTATTTTTGAATTCATCATGTAAAAATTATATTAGGATTAAATTTTTAGAATGTTCTAAAAATATTTATTTTTAATGAATAGTGAAAAATACAAATTTACATTGAAACTGTATTTTATTTTAAATTATTTACAAAGTAAAATTATCTTTTGGATTATTTTTAAACTATAATTAGTTATTTTTTATTATAAATAATATAATTTTGGTCTCTTAAAATAATTTTATATATGAATTTAGTATAAAAAATTTCATACTTAAAAAGGGCATTTTTCAGAAAAATTGTTTTTTATTACGCTTTTCCAATTTAATATTAAATTAATTTCTTCCAATTATGTGTTTTGAATTTTTAAAAATTGATTCAATATTTTTAATCATGAGGTCAAAATTTATTAAATTTACCCCTTTTATTTTTGTTCAATTTGATTAATAACCTTAGTAATTTTTGTTACCACAATAAAGGGTAAATCAGGTAATTAAGAGTAAAATTAATATGCTAAGGATAATAAAACTACCCTAAAACTTACCCAAATTTTATTGAATGGGTAATTTTTTACCATAATCATCCAAGGGTCTAATTTATGACCATTTCATGTCACTTAGATAGGATTATGACCTTTATAGTTTTTTTAATGAAACATGTCATACTTATGTTTTTAATAAGTATAATATTTTTAATATGGTTAATATAGATTATATGGTAAAATATAAATATTATATTAAAATAAAAAATATATATTCATCATGGTAATTTATTTTTAATTTTTAGTGAACAAATAGTTACCGTAAATCTTTACACAATGATTATGCAATAATTATTCAATTTATGAAAAAATCAAATAAATAAAATTAAAAATATTAAAATAAATATAAATTGAAATATTTAAGGTTATATATGAATTATATATATTAATATGATATTTTTAGGATATAATAAAATAATTTTTCAAAATTTTACTTGTTTTCTTGATGTTTTTAAAGTCATAGTAATTAATAGTATCAAAATTGATAATAGTGATATTTTATGGGATTAATGTTTTATTAAATTATTTAAAAATTATAAAAAAAAATATTAAATAATTCCAAATGTTATAATATATTATCTAAAATATCATCCTCTATTCATTTATTATCCATTTGGAAGCATTTGGATCTATAATAGTCTTATTACATTTTATTTTTTAAGGAAATTTCAAAAGTGTCTCTCACCTCGACTATAAAAGGGTACCTCCTTCATCACTTATTTACACCACTTTGAGCATTATAACTCAACAATAATCTTCCAATTTATCTTATAAACTTACCTAGACATATTATAGAGTTTTTTTTCTTCCCAAAAGACCAGCCCTAGAGCCCTTTAGAAGAGATCTAAAGGAGTCATCATGAAGAAGAGGTAATCACTCTTACCGGTCACTTTCTTTCTCTAATCATATTTAAATACTATAAATATATTATAATTATAAAAATAATAATAAATTTATTTTTCTAAATATTTTAAAATGTTATTATGATTATGAAAAAACCATTATACACCCTCTTTCCCATCAAACAACAAGTGGAAGTATCGCTTGTGTGTACGTACGGCTTACCGTCTCCATATAGATAAATAATTAATTTTTCAGAACCATATATTATGGATATGTATTATTATGGGTTTAATGTTTATATATTATATTTATGAAATAATTATACTTCTGTAATGATAATATCTTTTCTACCTTCTTACCGTATAATCTTTTGGAAATGATAATGTCACTCATGTGTATGTATGGACTACCATCTCCACGGTGCGATGTGATTCATTTTAATTTATATTTCATGTGAATGTTAATAATGATGAATTTGAAGAATATATATGAAATATAATATATAATAATAATTCTGTAAATTATAAATTATTATTTAGCTTTCTTTCACTCCATCAGTTAAAAAATGGAAATAGTGTACGGTCTACCGTCTCCATGAATGTTGTAATTAATTTTTTATATCTACTTTTTATGAATGATTATAAATATGTATATAATAAATATATATGATTTTTATAAAATTATTAAAATTATGGAAATGGTTATATTTTAATTAAATTATAAGTATTGGTACTGTCGAACTGAAACATACTTGGAAAACAAAGTAGTTATCACCCGGAACAGTGATTTAAATAACAAATTATTAATAAATGGTTGATAAGATGCTATAAATAAATCATAAATGGTATGAAATATATATTTATGTGGAATAAATTTATAATAAATCCATATTTATTATAAAATATTTTTAAACATGAATGAGGAAAGACGAGAGTTGAGGTATGGGTTTATTTCACAATCTCGTTATTATTCGAGATTGTTTATGTTTAAGTCTCTATTGGGGAATATTTCTCTCCCATTTTCATGTTTTCTAAAAAAATAAAAAAAATTACTATTCTCTAAAAATTATTTAAAATCATTTTACCCATGTTTGATTTTTGAAAAGGAATATTTTTATCATTTTCTAAACGAGGTTCTTTGTGAATTTTATAACAAAAATAAGGAAGGAATGTTTTTTAACTTATGCAACATAAGTAGATTTTCCCAAAGTCATGATGACTCAATTATTTGAATCTTAATTTAAAAGTTTACAATTTTTTTTTTAATTATTTCATTTATAAGTTCACATATTTTTAAAAATAGAATTGATTTTAAAGTGGAAAAGTTATTATCCTCAAGAATTAATCCAAATGATATTTAAAATTCATTTTCCATCTATGATGAAATTCTTTGATATTAATTATGTTTTATTGGGGATATGTTCAATAAGTATCATCTTTATTCTTTCTCTATATATTTTATATTTATGATTAAATGATGAAATATTTATGAAACCTATTTCCTTTTCATGGGTTATGTTATGATGAAATGTTTATGAAACCAATTTCCTTTCATGGGTTTTGTTATATTGAATGATTTATGTTCTTGTGGTACACATATGTATGCTTTAAATTATGTGACTGGTGGGACCTATATCTCCATCCAATTAATTGGGTAATGATTTATATCTCATGAGATAGATAGGACAAGAATGTGTAATGAACCCGGTTTAGTAAGGGATGTTGTAAAATATTATAGTCTTGGGAGTAAACCTTGAATATTATGATGGTTTTGGGAGTGAACCCATTCCACAATGATATTATTTCCAAATTCCTTGACTACCAAGGAAATGATTTTTTATTCCTATTTGTATGGAATAATTCCATGTATTATGATAAATTTATTCTCTCATGGCTCATATTCTTGTATGATTCATGTCTTATGAACTACCAAGATTTATTCTATGAATCAAGATTATGATTTTTTATATATAGGGTATAAGTTTTCAAATGTTATGATCATATGATAATGACCTTATGCTTATGTTATGTTGATGAAATCATTGATATATCCCTTGTTTACCCTTACTGAGCATCTAATATCACCCTTTTCTTATGTTTCTTTTCCCTAGGATATAAAGAAAGGTATTGTGTATGATATTTCAAAAAGGGCTCTACTTATGAAGAAATAAATGGGAGATGATGTAGATATTTTATGAACCAGTTTATTATGTTTCCAAGTTTCCAAAGGACCTGTACCTTTATGATCCTCGATTGTATGTATGTGTAATGTAATGAATATTAATCTAAAAAGATATAATATATATGTATGAAAATAATGGGTCGTTATAGTGTCTCAGCTCATTGTATTATTATGGATAAAGGTTTGGGTTATACAAGTCACAACCAAAAATTTACCAATCATAATTTGAAAAGGTCATGGTGTGGTATTTGTTTTTTCATGGGGGTTAGTGGTGGTAGTGAAGGGATTGGGCTAGAGGCCTAGGATCGTAGCTCGGCACTGATCCCAAGTGGGGGTGAGGGGGTGCAGCCTTTATGGTATAAACTAGCAAGCACCAAGGTTGGAGACCTGGGTGAAGGGTTCCATGTAAATAAGTTTTTGCGTGATACTCAACTTTCACAAAAGTGTGTTCAGTAAAATGAGGGATCTAAATAGATATGGATAACACTATTTTATTAAGCTTAAAATACAGGTGTAAAAATCTACAATCTAATCACATAAATTATATTTTTATTTTTTTCATTACTTTTTTTTTGTTTTTTTAAGAATCCTACATGCTAATCGCACTCAATCTAGATACCCCAAATATTTTTTTTTTGGATCCAATGTATGGATATCCAACAAACTGACCACACATGATGTGTATTGGGAATTTTTAATACACTATAATCAAAATTTTATAAATAAACATAGAATTAAATGTTTCAATCTATTTTTTAACAAGAATTTTGTTATGATAGGGTAGCCACTAAATATAGGTAAATCATGGCATGAAGTTGGTGACTGAACATAAAAAACCTATAGATTACTTCAAATGTAAATATATTAAGGTATATATATAAAGGTTTAACTATCAAAACATATTTCAAAACAATTTACTTATTTTGGTCAATGTTTCTACAGTGTCTCAAAGTAATATAATGATAATTATTGTGGATATTATGTTTGAAAATTTATGAGAGCGATCATAAACCATGAAAAGACCATCATCCTTAAATAGGTAATTTTAATTTTATAAAAAATATTTATTAATCATTTATTTATCTATATTTTCTTAGTACTACCAAGATTTTTGTCAACCTTTGTACTCAAAATAAGAAGTAATTTTTTTTATATATGAGTGTCTAATATACATGGTGTTGGAATGTTTACCAAAAACAAATTTTGGCGATTACCTACTATGTTTGTGATCTTATACGAGTTATGACCTTAGAAATATATTTGGGGTGTAGATAATTAGTGTGATAATTCTTATATATTATTTTTTATCTATTTCTCAATGAGAAGTATATTATAGGAAATCAATTTTTTTAGAAACTACTAGAAAACATGGTGTCATAATGTATATAGTAATCATAGAGAGGTGACTTCCTACTACTTATTTAGTTAATTTTTAGACTAATTCCCTCTATAGGGTTCCATCATGAGTGGTGGTAAATGATATAAAAAAAAGAACAATATAGTGTTTTCACTTTGGTGGGTGGTGGAATTATTTGGGATATTTGACCATCAATTGGATGCATGATATAATATCACAAATTATTGTGAAATCCATACAAGTAACACATCATGTTTATATTAGTAAAATTGATTGACTAAAACTAATTTCTTTGAATGCACATGATGTGAAATTAAAGTATACCACCATTATATCACATAGAATCTCAAAATAATTATATGAGTAGAGGTGTTTAACCCATCCTTATTATGCATATAGATACTTGTTCACCAACTCACCATTAAAAAATGTGTCAACTGGTTCATCACTAATATGCATGTGCACATTCATTATGTAAAATGATCTATGTTCACAAGATCATTAATAAAAAAACTCATCATCATTATTAATAAAAAATACATGAGAATATGGATATTCCCATTTTGATGAATAAATAATGGTAATGGTATGTTAGATTTTATCATCACCCAGAATATTGAAAATTATATACTAATATATAGCATAATCTAGGAATACATAATGGTTGTTCTAGATTTTAGTGTCATTTGGATGCTATAAAGGGTTATACTGATGTTTCATACTTTCAAAAGGGGGTAAATAATTTATAATGGAGTTTAGTGTATTCTAAAAATACATAATGGGACATACTGAAGTTTTTTCCATCAAAGAAGGTAAATGGTATATCATAGATTTTGTACTCGCAATGATGGTGAAATGAAAAGATAGATTTTATTATATTCCATAAAAATTCAAATGTAAATATTTATTTTAGTTCAATAAATGAACTCTAATAGGTTTACACTAATGTTTAATGTAATCTAGGAATAAATAAAGTTATACACTAATGTTTAGTATAATTTATGAATATATAATGTGTTATGCTAGTTTTTTGTATCAAATAAGAAGGAAAATGTTTATATATGAGTTTTACACCAACCTAAAAGGATAAATTTTTTATGGAAATTATGTGTAATAAGTGAATGTTATGTTATTTTAAAGTGTTTAAATATATCATGTTGTGGGGATTGAGCTTATAAAATATCTCATATGTATCCATAGTGGGTGAATAAAAAATTTATAGTTTGGAACCATATTTTAAAATAATGGGACTAGGAATTCATTGTTTCATATTTAAGTTTTATTTATTTATTTATATATAGTATTACTAACATAAGAATTATTTTCTTATATAAGTGGATTATTTTTCTTGATTAAGGGTGGTTTTTAAAATTTATTCATGCTCATGATAGATTGGAAAGAACATGTTTCTTTCTGATGGAAAGATGAAACCCATTCTGCTTTAAATATGAAGTGTTTGAGGCAGCATTATGTCACACCCTTCCATATATATAGGAGGTATGGTTATGTTGTTCTCTAGAATACTCTAAAAATATAGTCATCTATACCTATTTTTTGAATATTCCTTACTTATCTGGAGTATTTCAAAACACCCCTTGGTCCTTGAAGGTTCTGCATGAGAGCTTGGGGAAGGCCAAGTCCCATGATAATGATGTTTCCTCTTCCATCAGAATGGAACATGTTCTCTCTTTTCTGGCTTTTTACAAGTAATTTAAAGAAAAAAACATATCACATACTCAATCAAAATCACCTCAATCTGATATATAGTGTTCTTGGTATAACTTAGGTTGTATGTTTTTAGTTTATAATTTACATTTTAGTTCAAAACACGCATCACATACTCAAAACTAAGAAAATGAATTAATATTGTTTTGATACTTTAGGAAAATAATACAGAAGTCATTTTTGATGTATAGGAATTATCTTCACCTAAATCCAATTCATAGTGTGACTAGTATGACTCCAAGTGTGTCTTTTTATTTAAAATTAACATTAATTTATTAAAAAAGACAATTGAAATACTCAAAACCAAGAAAATGCATTCAGATTGTTTTAATTATTTAGGAAAATGATCCATAAGTCATCTTTAACATGTAGGAATCAACTGCATCTCAATCCAATATAGGTGTACCTAGTATGACTCAAAGTGTCCATTGTCAGTTTAAAATTGACATTTTAGTTCAAAACGTTTTCCACTCTAAAAATTGAGAAAAACACTCAGATTTTCATGATAATTTATGAAAAAATAATAATTTATTTTTTATAAATAGGAATCAATCTCACATAAAATCGACACACGATGTGACTGGTATCACTCAAAGTTCTTGTTTCTGGTTTAAAATGACATTTTAGTAAAAAAACACAAGATATATACTCAAAACCAAGCAAACACATTAGAATTTTTTTACATTTTAAGAAAATAATCCATAAATAATTTGATACATTTAGAAATTAGCATTACCTCAATATGAAACACAATGTGACTGGTATGGCTCCAAGTGTGTATTTTTATTTAAAATTGACATTAATTTTATTAAAAAGGACAACTGACATACTCAAAACTAGGAAAACTCACTCATATTGTTTTGATATTTTAGTAAAATGATTTATAAGTCATTTTTTATGTGTAGGAATCATCCATACCTCAATATCATGTACAGTATGACTGATATGACTCCAAGTATGTGTTTTTATTTAAAATTTTCATTAATTTTATTAAAAAAGATAAGTAACATACTTAAAACTAAGAAAACTCATTTGGATTATTTAGATACTTTAAGAATGAAATCCATAAGTCATTTTTTATGTGTAGAAATTAGCCTCACCTTAATCCAACGCACTTTGTGACCATTATGACTCCAAGTGTTTATTTTTATTTAAAATTAACATTAATTTTAGTAAAAAAGACAACTAACATACTCAAAACCTAGAAAACATATTTATATTATTTTTATACTTTATGAAAATGATCCATAGGTCATTTTTTACATGTAGGAATCATCCCCACCTCAACCCGACACATAGTGTGACTAGTATGACTCCAAGTTCATGTTATTATTTAAAATTTACATTAATTTTAGTAGAAAAGACAAGTAACATACTAAAAACTAAGAAAATTAATTAATAATGTTTTTATACTTTAATAAAATGATCCATAAATCATTTTTGATGTTTAGAAATCATCCTCACCTAAATTGGATGCACGATGTGACCGGTATGACTCCAAGTGTGTCTTTTTATTTAAAATTGACATTAATTTTAGTACAAAAGACAACTGACATACTAAAAACCAATAAAATTCATTTTTATTATTTTTATACATTATTAAAATGATACATAAGTCATTTTTGAAATGTAAGAATAATCTAAACCATAATTTGATATGCGGTGTGCCCGGTATGACTCAAAGCACCCATTATCAGTTTAAAATTGACATTTTAGTTAAAAAACCTGTCCCTTACTAAAAACCTTGAAAACATGCTCAGGTTGTCTTGATAATTTATAAAAATAATTTAGAAGTCATTTTTTACATGTAGGAATCATTCCCACATCAAACCGACCCACGATGTGACTAGTATGACTCAAAGTACATGTTTCAAGTTTAAAATTTCATTTTAGTAAAAAAGAAAATTGACGTATTCAAAACCAATAAAATTCATTCATATTATTTTGGTACTTTATTAAAATGATACATAAGTCATTTTTTGATGTTTATGAATTATAATTACCTCAATATGATGTACGGTGTGATTGGTATGACTTCAAGTGCATGTTTTTATTTAAAATTGGCATTAATTTTAGTAAAAAAGACAAGTTACATACTCAAGACCATGAAAACATATTCATATTATTTTGATACTTCAATAAAACAATCCATAATTAATTTTTGACATGTAGGAATTAGAATCACCTTAATCTGACACACGGTGTGATCAGTATGACTCCAAGTGTGCCTTTTTATTTAAAATTGACATTAATTTTAGTAAAAAGGACAACTAACGTGCTCAAAACTAAGAAAACACTTTCATAATATTTTGATAATTAAGGAAAAATATTCATAAGTCATTTTTTATTTTTAGGAATAATCATCACCTCAATTTGATACATGATGTTCCTGGTATGAATCAAGGTGTTTGTTATCAGTTTAAAATTGACATTTTAGTTCAAAAAATGCCACTCACTAAAAATGGAGAAAACATTATTTTATTTTATTGATAATTTATCAAACTATTTATAATAAATTGGTGACATGTAGGAATCATTTTCACTTCAGACTGACACATGATGTGATCAGTATGACTCAAAGTTCGTGTTTCTAATTTAAAATGACATTTTAGTAAAAAAACACAAGTTACATACTAAAAACCAATAAAATGCATTAATATTGCTTTTATACTTTAGGAAAATGATATATAAGTCAGTTGGTACATGTAATAATTATCCTCACCTCAATTCGATGCATGGTGTGACTGATATGACTCCAAGTGTGTCTTTTTATTTAAAATTGACATTATTTTTTAATAAAAAGGCAATTGACATACTCAAAACCAATAAAATGTATTTTTATTGTTTTTATACTTTAGTAAAACTACCCATAAGTAATTTTTGACATAAATTAATCATCTTCACCTCAATCTCATACACAATGTTCTTGATATGACTCAAAGTGTCCATTATCAGTTTAAAATTGACATTTTAGTTCAAAAATTATTACTCATTGAAAATGGATCAAACATTCTTGGATTGTATTTATAATATAGGAAAAAAATTCATAATTCATTTTTGATGTGAAGGAATAAATCTCACATCAAACTGACACATGATGTGACTGGTATGACTCAAAGTGTGTGTTTTTGGTTTAAAATGACATTTTAGTAAAAAAAGTAACAAACTCAAAACTCAGTAAATGAATTTGGATTTTTTTATAATTTAGTAAAATGATCCGTAAGTAATTTGGGATATTTGTTAACCATCTTCACCTCAATCCGACACACGATGTGACCGGTATGACTCCAAATGTATCTTTTTATTTAAAATTGACATTAATTTTTTTTAAAAGGACAACTAACATAATTAAAACTGAGAAAATTCATTCAGATTATTTTGATACTTTTCAAAACAATCCATGAGTCATTTTGTATGTTTAGGAATCATCTTCACCTCAATCCAATACACAATTTGAGTAGTATGACTCAAAGTGTCCGTTATGAATTTAAAATTGTCATTTTAGTTCAAAAAGTGTCACTCAATAAAAATAAAGAAAACACTCTCATATTGTCTTGATAATTTGGTAAAAATATTTATAAGTCATTTTTGATATATAGGAATCATTCTTGCATCAAACTGATACATTATTTGATCTGTATGACTCAAAGTGCATGTTTCCAGTTTAAAATGTCAATTTAGTAAAAAAACAGAGGTGACATACTCAAAATTGAGAAAACACATTCATATTGTTTTAATACTTTAGAAAAAATATAAAAAAATTATTTTGGATGTGTATAAATTAGACTCACCTCATTCCAATGCACGGTGTAACCAGTATGACTCCAAGAATATCTTTTTATTCGAAATTGACAATAATTTTAGTAGAAAAGACAGCTGACACACTCAAAACTGAGAAAATGCATTAATATTGTTTGTATAATTTAGTATAATGATTAATAATTTATTTTTTATATAAAGGAATTAGATTCACCTTGATCTGATACACGATGTTCCCGGTATGACTCAAAGTGTCCGTTATCAGTTGAAAATTAACATTTTATTTCCAAAAGTGCCACTCACTAAAATATAAGAAAATTCACTCGAATTTTATGGATAATTTTGAACAATGATTCATAATTAATTTTTGACATGTAAGAATCAGTTTCATGTCAAACCAACATATGATGTGACCTCTATGACTCTGCATGCTTCTAGTTTAAAATGACATTTTATTAAAAAAACACAATAAAAAAACTCAAAAAAAAACAAGAAAATGCATTTAGATTATTTTTATACTTTAGTAAAATAATACATAAGTCATTTGGGATGTATAGTAATCATTATCACCTCAATATGACATATGGTGTGACCGAAATGACTCCAAGTGTCTCTTTTTATTTAAAATTGACATTAATTTTAGTAAAAAAGATAATTGTCATACTCAAAACTGAGAAAATGAATTCAGATTGTTTTTATACTTTATTAAAATAATCCATAATTCATTTCTGATATATAAGATTAGAAACATCTCAATACGATACATAATGTTCCTGGTATGACTCAAAGTGCATGTTATCAGTTTAAAATTGACATTTTAGTTCAAATATTGTCATTCGCTGAAAAATAAGAAAATTCACTCAGATTGTATTGATAATTTAGAAAAATGATTCATAAGTTATTTTTGGCATGTAGGAATCAGTATCATGTCATACTAGCACACAATGTGACCGATATAACTCAAAGTGTGTGGTTCAATTTTAGAATGACATTTTAGTAAAAAACATAAGTGACATACTCAAAACCAAGAAAAATATTCATATTATTTTGATACTTTAGGAAAATAATCCATAATTCATTTGGTATGTGTAAGAATTATCTCCCCCTCAATCTGATGCATGGTGTGACCGGTATGACTCCAAGTGTATGTTTTTAATATATAAGTGTCATTTTAGTTTAAAACATGAATCATGTTGCCAAAAATGAGAAAATGAGATCATATTGTTTTCTCATCATTTTATATACTATTGCTTAATTAATTTTCTTGTTATTTTTATATTATACTTATTTAGTTAATTTTCACAGAGATAATGCTTGAAAACAAACAAGAAATGGGGTGGCGTGAAAGAACAAACCGCAACTCAATCTGATACATGGTGTTCCTGGTATGACTCAAAGTTTACTTCAAAATATTAATTAAAATTAACACTTTATGTTTAATTTATTTCTTTATAGTAATATTAATATATTAATTGATTTCTTATACAGGTGAATTCTTTTGCTTGAGCTAGGATGGTTTGTTAAGCAGTAACATAAGTGGGGGTCAAGGGACAAAACTAAAGGAACATTGATGTTTTTAAATATATATGATAGTTTTTACTTACTCATGTAATTATATAAAACAATGTTTTAAATTTCTATAATATAGTGTCTTTTTCTTTTATTTTTGTTGTAAAATTTATTTCATTTATAATCTGTATTATACTTGTATGTTTTTTTTGTAATCTGTATTGTACCTATGTTATTTTTGGTGCTACGGTGTGATATAAATTTATTAGAACACTATAGTATTCTCCTTTATCGGTGCTTCTACAAGTGCTAATAAAGGACCCCTTTATCAGTGCTTTTCTAGAATTGATAAAATCCTAAGGTTTTTAATCGTTCTCCCATAATCAGTGTTTTTCTAATGTTGATAAAGGAAAATTTTAGCACTATTGAAGTCATGTTTTGTAGTCGTGTGAGTCAGAGTGATTCATCATTCAACTACTTAATAAATTAAACTATTGGATGTCTGAAATTCATTATTTTAGCTTTCATTGTCATGTAATTGACTATGTTTTATTATCACACTCAGTGCATCTTACATGGGGTTAGACTAACTCTAAAAAATGTATGTTTGGGTTTGGTGTGTCCCATTATAATACTAGGTTTAGTCTATCCCCTTAGAAGAACAGGTTCCGCTTAACTCGTAAAATAATAGAGGAAAAGACTAATCTTGTAAGACTCTGGGTTCAATCTATCCACTTATAAGATTGGGGTCCTATTAACTAGTAACATATAAGTAGTTAGTACCTAGACTATGAAAACATAGGTTGGATATGCACCTTTAAAAGACTATTTTATGTTTTCCCTAGTAAAAAACTAGGTTCTGTCTAACCCCAAAAATTCTAGAGGTTAGGATTGTGCCTGTAAAAGTCTAGGTTGGGTCTTCTCCTAAAAAAATATAAGTTTTTTTATGAACTCATAAAAGATAAGGGAATTAGGTTAAGACTCTAAGTGTGAAAAATAAGTGTGTAAAGAGATGTTATTTTCCTTCAAAAGTGATATACCATAGTGTCTTCCATACACCAAGTTAGTGTGAGAAGAGTGGAGTAGGATCAATTAAATCTAAACTATTATAAAATTCTAGTGTTCATATTTTACTTTCTTGATTTTTCCTTTCTCTCACTTTTCTTATATCAGTGTTGTTAAATTATTTAATATTTGGACTGATCGTTTTCCACTCATAATGTTTAAACTCTGATTAAATTTTTAAATAAATACAATTCACCCTATCTTGTCCATTGTCATCACCACACCAGGATCTAACAATTGGTATTAAAAGAGCACCTTTTTTAGGATAAGTTAGTTTTTCACTTTGTTTGATACCTAAAAATTAGTATCATATATTAGATCTCTTAAGAATATATTGTTCTTCATTTGGTTTTTCATATTAATCATGCTAAATTTTTATCTTAATATTTAACAAGACTAAGGGAAAGATCTTTTTACAGTGATGGCCGACTTAAGGAATATAAATTGTTTGAATCTGATATGGCCACCACATTTAAGTGGTAGTAAGTATACTCAATAGAAGATCTGGATGGATACATAGCTAAAGAGTATTGATATTCTCTTTTTGGGATATTGTGATTAAATCTTATGTTTTACCAAAATATGATATGGTTGATTTGAAAGGAGAAGATGTTATTAAATATGATCTTAATTATATGGTCATGGATATTCTTTATTGTTCTTTTGCTAAAAACTTTTTTGATAAAACTTGTAGTCGCAACACTACTCATGAAATTTGGAAATAGATTGAAACAATTACCTTTTAAGAAGGATATTCTATGAAAACTATTCGTTTTAATTTTGAAAAGTTTGGATACATAAAAATAAACATCCAACCAATGAAAAATAAAAACACTATTTTCCTAAAGGAGATATCCCTCGTGGTAATTAACATTTGAATTCAAATTATTCAAATCATAATTTTTATGGGTATAGGAATAAAATAAATATTAAACCCAACTTTTTAAAGCTCAAAAAATCAAGGAATATCAAAAGGAAAGAAAATAAATATGTAACTACTTGGAGTGATTCATGCTCATGTAATAATGTTGAAACTCCAAAAGAATTTGGCAATGTTTTATTATTTTCAAAATATTATAAGGTAATATTTTGACCTCCATATTCATGTTTAATTGATCTTGGTTCGTATGATTAAAAATATGAAAATATTTGTGTGACAGTTATAACTAAAGATAGTGATTTTAGTTCTGATTCACATGCTTATATCAATTCTAAAAATGATAGGCCAAGTATTCAAGATCTGAAGGAAATGTGTGATTCACATGAAAATTAAATAAAATAAATGAATTATATACATGTTTCACTCAAATAAAAGTATAAAATGGTTCATGAAAATATAAAAGAATTTATCTTTGAAATTAAAGAATGTTGATTCATAAATTTCAAAGCATATGGAAGAGAATGAGACGTTGAATGAAAAGATTATAAACACAACTTCTTCCACACATGAAATGGTTTATGATGATTTGGAATTTTAAAAAAAGAAAATTAAAGTATGGAGAGTAAATTAGATAAATTTATAAATTAAAAGGTTTGTTTGAAAAAGTCCAATTTATATAAAATAATCTTCAATGTCAATATTAGCAAGACTGCTTATTTCAAGAAATGTGATGATAAAAGGAATGGAATTAATTTTGATTCTTTTGTTCTTACCATGTTTAAAAATAATTTTGTGAAAGTAATTTCTACTATAATTTCATTGTTTAATTGTTTTAAATGTGTATCTTATGTTCATTATGTTTGTGATTGTCCTTTGAAGTTCACTCAATCCTTTGGTCACAAGAGGTATTTTATGTCTAAATCTAATTTCAAGGCCCAAATTTCCAAACCATATACTGCTTGGGTACCTAAAGGTATGTATTCTAATTAGTTTGAAATTAATCCATTCTTTATACCCAATTAATATGCATTTTCTGATTCTTATATTCATCATTCAAGTCATTATAGTGTTATCCTTGGCATGTTAGCATGAGAATTATAAGATTTAGTATTTTATTTTTTCTAAACTTGAATACCTTATATCATTTTGAGATTATACCATGTACTTTAATATTTAGCTTTTGTTTTGATTAGTAAATGTGAGTAAAATTGTGTTTATATTTCATTCTATTGAATTTTCATTTTTATATGGCATGTGAATTTTTTATTTCATATGTAAATTCTAGTTTACTTATATAGTATTATCATTTGTTTACTTTCAAAATTCATTGAATATCTTATTACATATTTTGTGGCTCTTTATGATATTAAAGTATGTTTTTGGAGGAGTGATAATTGTTAGAATTAAAATTCGACTTATATTTCTTTCATATTTTCATTTTGAAAGGAAAAAAATCAATTTATGGGGTGTTACTCTTGTTCTTAATTTTGAATTCATCTTGGATATTTGGTTTATTGAAACCTATTATACAAAATTGTATATGTGTAGTTTTTAAGACATTAAATATATATATTTCATTTTTTTGATTCTTAAAATACACATGAACTAGTTTGTATTTATGGAAAGGAGGAAACTGAAATTAGGGGGGATACTTGTTCCTTATTTTTTAAGTTTTTCCACTCTTTATAACTATTTAAATGTTTATTCACTTTTAAAAATATATTTTCTTTAATTATGAAGACTTTTAAAATGTATAATATTTTTCAATACTCAAATATATATATTTTTTAAATTTAAAATATGATTAATAAAGTTAAATATGTTTATTTAAAAGGTATTTTCACTATTTTATATAATATGGAATTAAATTTTTATATAAATTTTCTATTTATTCAAGATAAGGTAGCTAGAATTAAGGTGGAAATTTTCATTTGAAATTCATATTTTTTTAATAGATATATAAAATATATTAATTAAGGGGGATAAAACCTTATTTCAATTCTGAAATTTTTCCTAGAAAAATTATTCTTCTATAAAGTTTATTTTGAGCACATTGGAATTTGATTTGTATTTTTGTTTGGGCTTGTTGAAATCTTAAATATGTACTTTAGTTCATAACATGATAAATCAAGAATAATATAATATGATTTATTCTTATTTAGTTATTATCAATTTATACATATTTTGTATGCTAAAATAATCTCAGTTTTATCTTATAAAAACATTTTTATTATATTACACTCATTGATAATTATAATTAATTCTCAAATTTAAGGAGAGTTTGAATGTGTTTATATGCTGAAATTTTCAAATTTACATGAAATCTATAGTAATATGAAATATGTTTTTCAGTTTACTATTTTTAATTTATGTACACATTTGTTTATTATTTTATTATTTTAAGACTTCTCATAGATACTAGTTGATGTATACTTACTATTTAAATTTTCAGTTTTCATAAAAGGTTATTTTATAAAGGGTTTCTCATTAATTTTCAAAAACATCTTTTAAAATATACTCACTATATAAAACTAAATGTTCTATCAATACAAGAATTCATAGTGGATCCTTGACACATGTTTTCAAATTTACACGTTTATGAAAGATTTATACAATATTTATCTTCATTTTTATCTCATTTTATCTTAAGAAACCTACTTATAAAATACTACATATTTCATTTTTCAAGCATACTTAAATTTATAGGGAGTTAATTTTTTTGAATATCAACCAAAGTAAATGTAACATTATGTTAAACAAAAGGGGAAAACATTATCATATCAAATAGTGATTTTTTCTATTAAAACTTTATCTTTTTGATAATTTCAAAATGGGGGGAGAAGTTTTGAAATTATTCTTCATTTTCTAATTATCAAAAAGGGGGATAATGTTGAGTAGATCCTTTAACCATGTTATGTTTTTATAATTACAAAGCTTTATTTGTTTTATTCTCTTTTATTCTCTTCTTGAACCACTTCATGGTTTGATTATTACAATACTTTATTTGTTTTATTCCCTTTAACATAAGTCATAATAAATTGATTTTCATAGTTATAATTTCCCATAGCTTAATTAAATTTTATCTTTTTGTTTTTATCTTATATATTTATTAAGGTATATTTTACTTTGATACTTATATTTCGTTGCTTAAATTATCTTTATACTTTATGCTTTGATTGTTTAAAGCATGTTTTACAAGTTTCATGAAGTTTTCCTAAGATAAATAAGTCATTTGGGAGCTTAAAATATCATTAATAAATGAATTTTACCATTACCATGTATTTATTGTTACCATATAACCAAATTGAAAAACCACATAGCCAAATAAAAATCTACATAGTCAAATTGTGAACCACATAGTTAAATTTTCATATTCAGTTATCTTCTGTATTTAGATCATAACATGTGATAAATAAATCCAAATAGAGTTATTATTATTTCATTATAAAGATAAGAAAATTTTACACATTTTATTAGAATAATTTAAATTCTCAATATATTTAGATCATGTCATAAATTAGGGTATAAGTAACTATATCTTTTCAGTCTGAATTATACATTTTTTCATAAATTTTTTTCTACTATATTTTGATGATAACTTGTGATATAAAGGTCTGATTAAGGTGGTTCTAGATTATTTGGAAATATAATGAGATTTTATAAATATAATTCAAATGGACCCAAAGTTGATTCTATCTTTTAGAAGGACTGATTTAGGTATGAAATTTGATAAGTCAAGTAGCTTATAGATTTCAGAATTTTGGTTATATAAATTCAGCTACGTGAATTCTCTTACATGAATTCGGTTATGTGAATTCACTTGTGTGAATTTGGTTACATCAATTCACTTATTTGAATTAGTCTACATGGATTCAGTTACATAAATTGGCTACATGAATTCGCTTAGGTGAATTAGGCTACATCGATTCGCCTATGTAAATTCAACTATGTCGATTCACCTACATGAATTCATCTATGTTGATTCATCTACATTAATTCGGATTATTGAAAATAAGCTATGTGAATATATTTTTATATGATAATAATATACATAAATTTTCCTACATAGTTACACAAGTTTCTATAGGTTGTTCTAAAATCTAGAAATATGATCTGTTTTACAAAATTTCTAACATTTCAGTTTTCCGTAAGTTTATTTTGAATATTTTTAATGGGTTATTTATTCTAATATTAATCATTAATTATTTAGAATCCATGTGAACATTTTTTATATTTTTTTATGAATAATTAAATGAGATTCACATGGGATAAAGTGTGTATGGAGATCCATGCTGATATTTTTGGAAAATGTGATATTCAAAACTAAACGAGTTTCAATATAAAGAGTATCTCTCAAATATTATTAGGGATTTTTCCTAGGATATTAATTATTATTATTATTTAATTTTATATTAAATGTTCTAATGAATTCCACTATGTATTTTTTATTTGATTTACATAATATTAAGAGAGAACGCACATGGATATTAATTGCCTCTCATTTATGAAAAAATATACGAGAATCATTTGTCTGGGAAATAAGAATGAATAATATGAATGAATGTAAAATAAAAATATCAAATTATAATTGTTTTTTAATATGAATAGTTAGTCTCACATAAATTTTGGGAGTGTTTCAAGTAATTTATTAACAACTTTTATGGATGTATTTACTGTAACATCTCAAGTAATTATAGAATAAAAATTTTCATATCTATTAATATTTATGAATTGATATTAATTTTACTTTAAAGGGTATGATTTGTCTGATATCATACCCAACACACAAAAATGGGTTTCTCTAAAATCATACTTTGCACATAAGATTCAGTTATACCGAAAAATAAGACATTATTAATATTATTATTGTAAGTGGTAGTTATCACCTAGCTGTTGTATTAGCGGGAATCAAAAGAACTAACTATATTATGTTTAAACATGTTTATTAAATATTTTTACTTTATTCAAATAAATTTTATAATCTTAAAATAATAATAAATCTAATTTTAAGCATAAAAAGCTCTAATATTTTTAAAAGGTATTTTTATAGCCTATTGATGGCGAACCTTTTTAAAATATAATTTTTGATACTTTTATAAGTTTTATTTGAAAAAAAAATAACCTTTTTATTTGTAATTGGGACATAAAAATTTACTTTGGTTGAATTTTAGAATTTTTCTGATGATATTTATTTTTTAATGAATAGTGAAAATACTGCATTTTAATTCAAAACTGCTATTTCTTATGATTTATTTATATAATTAGGTAATACTTTTAATTGGTTTTAAAATATAATTAGATAATTTTTTTATCATTTAATCTAATGTAGTTCATTGAAATCAATTTAAAATTGAAATTGGATATAAAAACTTTGTGAACTTTTGAACATTTTTACTTTAAAAACTCGTTTCCTCAATCGTCAAAGAGATTAATTTTTAAATTAATTTTACTCACACCTGTGAATTGAATATTCAAAAATGTATATACATGGTTATAGTAAGTATGAAAAATTTAATTTAATAGGATCACAATATTTTTTGGTGATTAGTAACTTTAGTATTTTATTTACCACGGTTAAAGGTAAATCGGGTAATTAAGGTAAAAATAATATTATAATAATATAAAACTACCATAAAACTTATCCTAATATTATTGGGTGAGTTATTTTCGACCAAGAAAATATTTGGGCTGAAATTGTGCCCTTTATAAGCCACTTGGGTTTGAAAATGACATTTATTACATTTTATTTCAAGTAAAGAGAAAGATGTCATAAACATGACTTTTATTTCTAAAACAATTTTAATATGGGGTTATATAAGTGATATTTTTTACTATAAATAGTCCATATAAAGCTAAAAATATTACCTAAATCATGATAATTTATTTATAATTTTTATACATTAAATAATTAAATGTAATTTTGACACAATGATGATGCAGTAATAGATTTATTAAAGGAAGAATCAAATAACTGATATTAATAATATTAAAATAAATATAAATAGAAATATTTGATGCCATACATGAATTTTATGGAGGCCTTTAACATGTTATTGATGATTTAAACTATTTTTTTCAAAGGAATCATGTTTCTATTATTTTTTTAAAAAATCAATTAATGAATAGTGTCAAAATTGACATAATTCATATTTTAAAATATAAAATATTTAATTAAATGAATTAAAATTTCCCAAAATACAATATCCAGCCAACTAGTTTTCATAAGACTCCAAATTTCATTAATCACTCATTAATTAGTCATTTGGCAGGTTATGGTAATTATTTTAACTCTCAAAGTGTAAATTACTTAATAAAACGGTAAGAATTAAAAGGGTTAAAACATAAAAGATAAGGATTAAAAAATATCAAAAACTTGTCTAATTTTTATTGGATGAATGGATTTATACCCATCCTCATCATATATTCAAACTAAATCAACTTGGACCAATTTTTAATAGAAAATTAATTTATATTAATTTAATACTTTTAATAATTCCAAGAGTGCCCTCCCCTCTCCTATAAAAATACACTCTTCTTATCTATTACTTGTACTTAAAAAACCATTTGGTTCGGCCACTATCTACCCAAACCTATTCCTATAATTCCTCCCCACATTAATGAGGCCTTAGTTTAGGAAAAACACATTTCTTAGAGGTGTTAAGGTGTTAATAAAGGTGATCATCTGAAAGAAAAGAATATAAAGATTGTACGTGATGAATCAGACTCACGGTAAGGGACTTCATCTCAATATCCTTTCATTGAGGCATAATTTGATGTTATAAACCAACTTATTTTATACGGTGTATAATAAAACCCTTTGAATTTTATTTTCATTCAAATATCTTCAAAATGAATCTTTTTATACAAAGCATTTTACTAAACGACAAAAGGAATTTTTTTTAACATATATGTCAACAATGACTTTTCCATCACCATGACCATTATTTTATATTTGGATTAATCTACAATATATAATGTTTTTAAAAAAAATAAATATCATATTCACTTTTCAGGTATTTTGGTATTGAAAATGGTTTTGATAATTGATTGATTATAGAAATATCTTGAAATGATATCTTGTGATTGCAAAGTGGAAATATTATTTTTCCTTTATGATTTTTTTATGTGTTATTATTATGTTAAGGTTCTTGAGAATTGTTTATATATACATTTATTTCCACGATAAACCAAGGTTAGGTGATCTCATGATAGCTCTCCAATGCATTTGGTAATGAGACGGAGTTAAATGATTAGGTTTCTCCTAAGAGATTTAGGGAATATAATGTGATGGGTATTCTAAATGCAACCATAAAGGTTAATCACTATGTAGCTGTGAAAGCTACAATATATGTATGATATAGATTTGCAAGTTACCTTTATGATTTATGATTTCTAAGAATTTTTTTAGGAACCTTGTGATTTCATGATGTATGTTAAAGAGTTTATGTTTTATGGGTGAAAAGTATGATTTTGTGAAAATGTTTTTATGAGTTTAAAATATTCATGGACTAACGGTTTCATTGCTTATTTTATATCCCTTACTGGGCTTTTTGTCCTCATTCCAAGTTTTTAAAATGTTTTCCATAGGGTATAAGTATGGGTAAGAGAGAGGAATAAGTTAAGATGAATGAAGATTTTTATCAAGAAAAAGAAATCATGTTTAAAGAGTTTTATTTTTTGAAAAAAATAGATAGTGAGTAGAAGTGTCTACATTGCAATATTTTAGTTGTTATGTAATAATTATGTACTAATTCTCTAAAACTCTAAACCAGAAAAGATCCCCAATTTTAATTCTTGATTTAACTCAATATTATGTAATGTTTAAGGTTGGGGCCTTATAATTGGTATCAGAGGTCAGTTTAGATAACTTTAGGGGTAGGATATTGTTAATAGAATATCCATAAATAATTTTTACTTTATGGTCAAATTTAAATGATATAGTATTTTAATATTACCATGTTGCTTCATCTAAGATATGCCTATTTAGAATGATTTTCCATAGAGGAAATAGGGTAGCTGTGCTGGGACGACATCCAGAGGAAAACAACCTTCCAAATCAGCAACCTAAGATGATCAGAATCAAAACTGAATAGTTTTTTACAGTGATAGTGTAGTTGAATCAGATAATAAATGATGGTGGTATCCATGCACGAGATTATCCAGATCAACCATAGAGTAACATGTCAGTAGTAGAGAATTTCATGAGGAAAAATCTCTCATCATTCAGAGGATCACCTAACCTCATGGTAGTTGAAGGGTAGATTAAAGAACTATAAATTATTTTTTATGTCATGGGGTGTTCAAAAAATCAAAAGGTTGGTCTTTCTG
This sequence comes from Viscum album, assembly GCA_963277665.1. Lineage (NCBI taxonomy): Eukaryota > Viridiplantae > Streptophyta > Magnoliopsida > Santalales > Viscaceae > Viscum > Viscum album. Next base: position 21,968,326 of record OY728125.1, read on the forward strand.
TTTACTGTTTTGAAGGTGAATCTGATCAATGGTGGTTCATGGATAAAAATATTAGGGATAGTGAGGAGATTTATGCTCTTGATTGGGATGATTTCAAGAGTATGTTTATTGAGAAATATTTTTCTAAGGCATTTTGACTAAGGATGGAAAAATAATTCTTGGAATTTAGGAAATATGAGGACTTTGTGGATATATATGAAGAAAAATTCACTCGACTGGAAAGGTACAGTCCAAATTTCATCTGGGATCTTAATAGTAAAATCAATCATTTTTATTCAGGATTAAATCCAATTTATTGAAGTGAGTTGGCTTCTCAGGAGTTTAAAAGTTATGAAAAACTTGTTCGATGTGTGAAGAAGGTGGAAATAGAGTTTACCAATGATCATGTGTTCTTTGAAAATAACATAATAAGAGGTCAAGGCAGTAGGTGAAAGGTAAGAATTCATCAAAAAAGTGTGATGGTAAGAAAATTAAGCTTATATTTTGTGAGAATTGTGGTAAAAAATAAACTAGAGAATGCCTTCTGAATTTTATTAAGTGCTTTTGATGTGGTAAAATGGGACGTAAGGCTCATAACTACACTAAAAAAGATAATGGTAGAAGTGAGACAAAATCTAATTTACAGTCAGTAAAACGTTTTAAGTGTAATGATATGGGTCATTATGAAAATGAGTGTCTGATAAAGAACTCAAATAATGGGAAGCAGCTGGACTATAAGCAGAAAGTTGTGGTGAAATCCTTTGAAAATACTTCAGAAAATGTTGGGCCATCAATTGAAGTCGTATCAGGTACATTTTTTATTTTGATTATGCCAATGTGTTGTTTAATTTAGGGTCAACACATTCTTTCATTTCTGATAAATTTTCTAGTAAATTGGAAATTTCACCTCAAGAAATGAATCCAAAAGTTGTGGTAAAAACACCTAGGGTAAATGTTGAGGAAAAAAGAAATTATAAGTATATTTTTATCCTTTTTTATAGAGATAATTTACCTGAAAACCTTGTTTCATTTCCTCTGGTAGAGTTCGATGTTATTTTGGGTATGTATTGGTTTTCTTTTTACCATGAAAAGATTAACTATATAGATAAAGAAGTTTCTTTTCAGAAAGACTTTAATTTTGTGTGCAAGAATGAACCCTTACCATTGATAATGTATCAGGAAGATTAGGAACTATTAAAATATGGAAATTAATGTTACCTTGCACATATTTTTAAGAACAAATGAATTGTTAAGATTAATTATGTGTCAGTGGTGAATGAGTATCTTGATGTTTTTTCAGATGAGTTTCCTGTTATTATACCTGATCAGGAAGTTGAATTTATTGTTGACTTAGTTCCTGATGTTAAGACAATTTCAAAACCCCCTTATCAAATAGATAAAATTTAACTTTTAGAGTTGAAGAAGTAATTACATGAGTTATTAGATAAAGGTTTTGTTCATCCCAGAACATCACCATGTGGTGCTTCTGTCTTTTTTTTAAATAAAGATGGTTCAATGAGACTTTTCATTGATTATAGAGCCTTAAATAACATCACTGTTAAGAACAAGTATCATTTGCATCATATCGATGATTTTTTTTATCATCTCCAGGAAGCACAATATTTTTTTAATGTTGACTTGAGTTCAGGGTACCATCAGTTGAAAGTAAAGGAAGAATACATTTCAAAGACTGTGTTTCATACTATATATGGTAATTATTAAATTTTAGTTATGTCATTTGGATTAACTAATGAACCTATTGTATTCATGGATATTATGAATATAATATTCTGTGAGTTCTTGGATAAGTTTGTGGTTGTGTTTATTAATGACATTTTGGTATATTTTAAAATTAAATAGAAGCATAAAAATCATATAAGTTTTGTCTTTAAAACCCTAAAAGAAAACAAATTGTATGGGAAATTTAGAAAGTGTGAGTTTTTGTTGTAATAAATTTTTTTTCTTGGTCATGTTGTTTCTAAATATGGCCTAACTATTGATCCTACTAAAATGAAAGTTGTTGAATAATGGCCAAGACCCAAAAATATAACCTAGATTCATAGTTTTCTTGGTTTATCAAGCTATTACCGAAGGTTTGTCGAAAAAATTTCACGGTTATCTAGCCCACTGACTAAGTTAACTCGAAAATGTGTTAAGTTCATTTGGAAAAAATAATGTGATATTTATTTTCAGGAATTGAAAATAAGATTGTTGAATACTCTAGTTTTGGCACTAACTTCTAGAGATGGTGAGTTTTTATCTACATTGATTCTTAGTTGAAAGGAATTGGTTGTGTCCTAATACAGAATGATCAGGTAATTGATTATGTTTCACATCAATTGAAAATTCATGAGTTAAATTACCCTAAAAATGATTTGGAATTAGCTGTTGTTGTTTTTTCTTTAAAAATTTGTAGGCATCATATATATGGAATAAAATTTGAAATATATACTGACCATAAAATTTTGAAGTATATATTCACTCAGAAAGAATTGAACATGAGACGGAGAAGATGGTTGGAACTAATCAAGGATTATGATTGCACGATTCATTACCATCTTGGAAAAGAAAACAAATTGGTCGATGCTTTGAGTTTGAAAAGTAATGAAACATTAACCATGTTACATTTGGAACATGACCCATTGGTTAATGATTTGATGAACTTTGGATTGGAAGTTATTTGTGTAGGAAATTCCTATGTTTTGTTTCAATTTTCAGTGTAATCATCTCTATCAGACAGAATTAAACAAGCATAGATGGAAGATAGTAAATTATAGAAAAGGTTATAATTGGTTCAAAAGTTTAAGTTTCTTGAATTTAACATTTATAAATACTGTTTGTTCATATTTGAGAAGAAATTATGTGTGCCTTATGATTCACAGTTGAAGAAAGAGTTGTTATGTGAAGCTCATAGTTCTTTATTTTTAGTTCATCTTGGAAGTACTAAGATTTACAGAGATCTTCAAGAGTATTACTGGTGAGATGAAATTAAAAGATATATTGTTGAATTTACTATGAAGTGTTTGATTTTTCAGCAGGTTAAAGAAAAATGATAGTTTCCAAAATGGATGATTCAACCTTTTCTAATGCTAGAGTGGAAATTGAAAAATATATCCATGGATTTCATAGTGGTATTACCAAAGACTTCTCGAGGTAACAATGTGATTTGGGTTATTATTGATAGATTGACTAAATATGCTCATTTTCTTCTTATTCAAGATACATTGTCTCTATATCAACTTTCTCAATTGTATTTTAAAGATATAGTCAGGCTATATGGATTTCATCTCTCCATTGTATCATATTGTGATCCTAGGTTCACTTATAACTTTTAGGAAGACCTTCAGAATTCATTGGGAACTAAATTAAATTTTAGTATAGCTTTTTATCCTCAATCAAATGGGAAATCAAAATGAATAATTCATAGCTTGGAGGATATGATGCATGCTTTTTCAATGGATTATCAGGGAAGTTGGGATCAACATCTTTTTTTGGTTGAGTTTTCTTATAATAACAATTTTCATTCTAGTATAAAGATAGCACCATTTTGAGGCATTATATGGAAAGTGGAATTGGTCTCTAGCTTTTTGGGATGACGTCAGGGAAAGTAAGTTGATGGGACAAGAGTTGGTAGAAGAGATTGCATAAAAAATTCAGTTGATTCAAAAACACATGAGGATAGCTCAGAGTAGGCAGAAAAGTTATGTGAATAACCAGAATAAGGATCTTTCTTTCAAGGTAGGTCATCATGTATTTCTCAAAGTTTCTCTATGGAAAAGTGTGATGTGTTTTGGTAAGAAGGGGAAGTTGAGTCCATGGTTCATTAGACCCTATGAAATCCTGGATAATGCTGGATCTATTTCCTACAGAGTGGATTTACCTCTGAGTTTATCCCAAGTACACAATGTTTTTCATGTTTCAATGTTAAGAAATTATATGTTGGATCTATCTCATGTTTTGAGTCCATAAGTAGTACAGCTAGAAGAGAATCTTTCTTATGAAGAATAGTCAGTTCAGGTTCTTGATCATAGAGAGAAAGTATTGCAGAATAAGGTGATTCATCGGGTTAAGGTTTTGTGGAAAAAACATATGATTGAAGAGACAACATGGGAATTCTAAAATACTATAAGGGATAAATACCCCCACTTATTTGATAAGTGAATAAAATTGTGAGAACACAATTTCCAAAGGGGTGGAAGGATGTAACATCCTAGGTAATTATAGAATAATAATTTTTCATATCTATTAATATCTAGTAATTTGATATTAATTTTACTTTAAATGGGATACTTTGTCTAATAACTTTTTTAACACGCAATAATGGGTTTCTCTAAAATCATACATTGCACACAAGATTGAGTCATACATAAAAACAATACATTATTAATATTATTATTTTAAATGGTAGTTATCACCTAGTCATTGTATTGAAGAAAATGAACAAAACTAACTATATTATGTTTATTCATCTTTATTAAATATTTTTACTTTCTTCTAATAAATTTTATGGGATTAAAATAAGAATAAATCCAATTTTAAGCATAAAAAGCTCTAATATTTTTAAAAGGTAATTTTACCACATATTGATAGGGAACGTTTTTAAAATATAATTTTTGAAACTTTTATAAGTTATATTTGAAAAAATAACCTTTTTATTTGGAATCGAGACATAAAAATTCACTTTGGTTGAATTTTGGTATTTTTCTAATAATATTTATTTTTTAATGAATAGTAGAAAATACTGAATTTTAATTCAAAACTATTTTTTCATATGATTTATTTATATAGTTAGGTAATCCTTTTAATTGTATTTAAATTATAATTAAATAAATTTTTTATCATTTAATCCAATGTATTTCATTGGAATCAATTTCAAATTTAAATTGCATATAAAAACTTTGTGAACTTTTGAATGTTTTTACTTTAAAAACTTGTTTCCTCAATCCATCAGCAGGATTAATTTTTAAATTATGTTTTAGTCATGTCTATGAATTGAATCTTAAAAAATTAACATATATGATTGTAATCAGTATGAAACATGTGATCTAATAGGATCAAAATATTTTTTTGGTGAATAGTAACTTTAGTATTTTATTTACCACAGTTAAAGGTAAATCAGGTAATTAATGTAAAAATAATATTATAATAATATAAAACTACACTAACACTTTTCCTAATATTATTGGATGAGTTATTGTCAACCAATACAATCCTTGGTCCGAAATTGTGACCTTTGGAAGCCACTTGGGTGTGGAAATGAAATGTATAACAGTTTATTTAAAGTAAAGAGAAAGATGTCATAAACATGACTCTAATTACTAAAACAATTTTCATATGAGGTTATTTAAGTGATATCTTTGACTATAAATAGTTCTTAGACATATAAAAATATTACCTACATCATGATAATTTATATATAATTTTTATACATTAAATAATTAAATTTAATTATGACACAATAATGATGCAGTAATAGATTTATTAAAGGAATAATCAAATAAATGATATTAATAATATTAAAATAAACATAAATTGAAATATTTGATGCCATCCACGATTGTTTTGGATAAATTTGAAATTTTATTGATGAGTTAAACTAGTTTTTTCAAAGTAATAAAGTTATTATGATTTTTTTTAAAGTCAAGTGATGAATAGTATCAAAATTGACATAATTCATATTTTAAAATATAAAATATTTAATTAAATGAATTAAAATTTATAAAAATACAAAATTCATCCAACTAGTTGTGGTAAGGCTTAAAATTTCATTAATGACTCATTAATTAGTCTTTTGACATGTTATGGTAATTATTTTAACTCTCAAAGTGTAAATTATTTAATAAAACGGTAAGAGTTAAAAGGGTTAAAAAATAAAAGATAAGGATTAAAAAATATCTAAAACTTTTCTCATTTTTATTGTATGAATGGATTTAGACCCATAATCATCCTATATTTGAACTAAATTAACTTAAAACAATTTGGAATAGAAAATAAATTTATATTAATTTAATACTTTTAATAATTCCAAGAGTTCCCCTCCCCTATCCTATAAAAAGGCACTCTTATTCTCTATTCCTTACACTTCAAAAACCATTTGGTTCGAACAAGATCTACCCAAACCTCTTCCTAGAATCCCTACCCACATTCTTGAGTCCTTAGTTTAGTTATAACACCCTTATTATATGTGTTAAAGTCTTAAGAAAGGTGATCATTCGAAGGAAAGGAATATAAAGATTGTACGTGACGAGTCGGACTCGCGGTAAGGGACTTCATCTCAATCTCCTTTTATTGAGGTATAATTTGATGTTATACACCACCTTATTTTATAAAGTGTATAATCAAACCCTTTTACTTTTAATTTCATTCAAATTTCTTCAAAAGGAATCTTTGTATATGAAGCGTTTTACTAAATAACAAAAGGAATGTTTTTTTAACGTATAGAAAAACAACAAATTTTCCTATCTTGTGACCATTATTTGATATTTGGATTCCTCTACAAGTTGTAATGTTTTTAAAAGAAAAATAAATACCATATTACCTTTTTAGGTATTTTCATATTGAATTTTTTTTTATAATGGATTGATTATATCAATATCTTGAAAGGATATCATGTGATTGAAAAGTGGAAATATTATTTTTCCTTTATGCTTGTTTTATGTGTTGTGGTTATGTTAAGGTTCTTGGGAATTATTTATGTATATGGGTGGTTCCATGATAAATTGAGGGTGGGTGATCCTATGATATCTCTCCAATGCATTGGGTAATGATATGGAGTTAAATGATAATGTTTCTCCTAAGAGATTTAGGGAATATACTGTGATGGATATTCCAAATGTAACCATGAAGGTTGCTCCCTATGTAGATTATAAAGCTACAATATAAGTATGATATGGATTCCACAAGTTACCTTTATGATTTATGATTTCTAAGAAGTTTTTCAGGAATCTTATGATTTCATGGGGTATGTTAAAGAGTTTATGTTTTGTGGATAAAATTATGATTTTGTGAAAATGTTTTCATGAGTTTAAAATATTCATGGACTAACTGTTTCATTACTTATTTTATATCCCTTGCTGAGCTTTTTATGCTCATCTCATGTTTTTGAAATTTTTTTCATGGGGTATAAGGATGGGTAAGAGAGAGGAAGAAGTCAAGATGAATGAATATTTTTATCAAGAAAGATAAATCATGTTTAAAGAGTTTCTTTTTATAAAAAAATGGATAGTGAGTAGAAGTGTCTACTTTTTAATATTTGAGTTGTTATGTAATAGTTATGGCCTAATTCTCTAAAACTATAAACCTAAAAAGATCCATAATGTTAATTCTTGATTTAACTCAAGATTATGTAATGTTTAAGGATGAGGCCTTATATTTACTATTATATTAATTATTTATCTATTGTTCTAATGATTTTTTGTGTATAAAATGGTTAGCATTTTTATAGTATATTTAAGCTAATTAAAAGTTACTTCCATGTGAAGATTTTAATGTTGTAATTTATGAAGGAGAATCATGAGTGAATAAAATATTCATTGTTATTTTGGTGTATAAAAAGATTGAGGCATGTAGTGAAGACATGCAGATGTGACTCTGGTTTAACTCTTTCTTATTGCATGGTTCGCAACTGAATCTTGGTACTTCATCATTCAATTGCTTTCTGAACTAAACTAATAGATGCCTAAACTTCATTGTTTCAACATTGTGAAGGTCTTAAGCACTACCTGGTCCAAACATTGACATCTTCATCGATAATCATTCATTGGGTTAAATTGTCTTTATTCTTTCATTTTGTTGTAATTGACTATATTATATTGTCACACTTAGTGCATCTTGCATGGGGTTATAATACCCTAAAAAAAGGTACATATGGGTTTTTTCATTCCCCTTAAAATACCGAGTTTAGTATATCCCCTTAGAAGACCGGGGTCAACTTAACCCATAAAATAGTAGAGTAAATAACTGGTCCTATAAGAGTTCATGTTTAGTCTGTCCCCTTATACGATTGGGTTCCTCTTGACCCGTAACATATAATAGTTTAGTACTTAGATTGTGAAATTATAAGTTGGTTATACACCTGTAAAATACTAGGTTAGGTTTCCCCCCATAAAATCTTGTGTTCTATCTAAACCTGAAAAAGGAAAGAGGTTAGGATTGAGTCTGTAAAAGTCTGGGTTGACTCTTTTCCAGTAAAAGGATGTATTTTTGTGTGAACCCATAAAATACAAGGGAATTGGGTTAAAACTCCAAGTGAGAAAAGGTGGATGTAAATAGTTTTCACTTTCCTTAAAAATTGATATACCATAGTGGGTGTCATACACCAGGTTGGTGTGTGAGGAGTGGAGTAGGATTTATTAAATCCAAACCTCTATAAAATTCTTGTGTTAATATTTTACTTTATTGTTTTTCTTTTCTCTATATTTTATTATATTGGTTTGGTTGAATTTTTTAATATTTGGACTGATCATTTTCCACTCATAAAATTTAGATTTTGATTAATTTTTATAAGAAATACAATTCACCCCGCTTTTCCATTATCATCACCCCTCCAGGATCTAACAATTGGTATCAAAGGAGGACCCTTTTGAGGATAAGTTAGTTTGTCACTTTTTTTGATACCTCATAATTAGTATCATAAATTGGCTCTCTTAATACTGTATTTCACTTTATTTTATTGTTTATATTAATCATGCTAACTTTTTATCCTAGTCTTTAACAAGACTAAGGGAAAAAATCAATGATGATCGATATAAGAAATAGAAATGGTCGACTATTCTATGAGTTTTCTTATCTCCTTTTGTTTGCACTCCTTTTAAGTTCTTTTGATTTGTATTTTAAAATCTATATGTTTCATGTTCTCTATTTCTCCTCTTATACTCGTATTGAATCTTCATCATTATATTCACTTTTGCTTGTGTTATTTATCGATTTTTGAATCTAAAAAATACGAACGTATTGGATGCTAGTAACATATACAAAGATTCGGACTATTGTATATAACATCCTATTTCTATTTTCAAGTATTTATAAATCCCTTATTTTGATCTTACCTTTGTTGGGTTTCATTTTGGGTTGCTTCGGGTGAAATTTTAGAAAATTTGGAAGTTTCTAGGCTAGTGCACAGTTGGCGCACGGTTAGCCCAAACCTAGCGCCCTCTCAGAGAAAACCATGCAACCTAGGGCAATAGAATCTTGCATATTTGATGCACGATTAGTCAATTCATGCTCCCTATTAGAAGAAACCATGTGGCCCATTTAAAACAACTACACGGTTAGACCACATGGGTTCTCAAACTGTGTCACTTTGCCCAGAAAACCATGTGTACGGGTTTTTAATTAATCCAAATTTGGATTAAAAATTCATGAACCTCCCTTTTAGGTTCCTAACAGATCAGAACAACCCATAATCGATTTCTACCTTCCTTGGAGCTCCTAAGAAGAGTTTTTTTCCCCTTAAATCCCTCCTAGAAGTGATTTTAAGCTTGAGGAATGCCCTTCAATATTCTTCTAGTAAGTTTCCTCACCCCAATCTATATCTCCCACAATCTCTCTTTTCCTCCCTGGGGTTTCGTGGATCCTCACGTTGAATTGTGGATCTAATACCCTCTATTTTGGATTATAAACCTAGGTTTTATCCATGTTTCCCGGATTACATGATCGTCGTTCTTCATTAACATATCCTGATTAGGGTTTTGGTGAATCGAGATCTGATAATCCCGAGGTAGGTGGTTTTGTCATGATGCCCAATTTTATGTTAACCCTAAATTGATTTATTTAATTTAAATTGTTTAAATTAAATTAAATTTCTTAATTTTAATAAAATGGATTTCAATTGATTTGTTAGAAAAACTCAATTCCATTGAATTGGGGTTTTAAAATGGGTTTTTGGCATGAAATTGGGGTGTGTTTATAGAAATTTATGAAATTAAATTTTTTTAAGTTAAATTGTGGATTTTATAGAAATTGTTTCAATTAAATTTTTTAATTTAATTTTGGAAATGGATTTGATGGAAAATTATGAAAAAAATCCAATTGAATTGAATTAGGGGTCTATTGTGAAATTGATGGAATATTATAAAAAAAAATTATTGAATTTAATTTGTTAAAGTGGATTGTGAAATTGAATTGTGAATTGACTTAAAATTCATATTCTGAAAATGGATTAAAATGGTTTTGATAGAAACCTAGGGTTTTATCTTGATGAAAAATGCATGCTTTTAATTAAAAACTCTTTTTGTTTTTTAAGTGGAAAATTGGAATATTTTAAATGGAGAATAGGATTAATTTTATTTTAAGAATTCTTAAAATAAATTTTCCATCATTATTTTTTACTATAGAATATGAAAGACTTGGGTGGTTAGTGAGTTATTTGGACAACACCTCACACTTTACAATGTTCTAAAACATAAATGCATCACAACACATCCCTTAGGCGATTGTGGTGAGTCCTATTTGACCTGAGTTCAAAGGGATGTATGTACATATTGTCGTGTCACCTTGAGTGTGGATTACCTATAACCTAGAACTATTGTACCTTCTTAGGCATATGACCATGTTTCTCGCTTGTTTGTATTTCAAATGAATATATTCCATTGTAATAAACTGTTTTACATTAATTTTGATTTATATAAAAAAATTTATATAAAATTTTTTATTTAATACATTTGTGAAAAGTTACATTGTTTTAGAAATGTTCCATCAATTGAAAAGTAAATCCTTTTCTTAAATTATTACCATCTTTTTAAATGTAAAGAATGAATTGTTTTAATTATGCTTATGAAATGTCGAAACTATTTATTTTTAAATTGAAAGATCTATTTAGTTAATTTAATATTGGAATCTATTATAGAATCCTTGGTGAGACCTTACTGGCATTTTTAGCTCACACCCTACCTGTGCCTTCGAGTGTTTGTATATTATCTCCTTCCAGGTTCAAGAAGAGGTAAAGCACCACTTGGAGGTGGTTCTAGCTATTGATCAGTGGACTTTGTGAGCTGTGTCTATTGGGACTTGGGTAGTTTTTCCTATTTTCTAGTAATTTTGGTTACAGTAATTTGGGTTGTTATACATGTTTGACTTCTAGTACTTTACTCCTAGTAGAGCTTATTTTGTATGCATATTGTCTTGTTTCTTTCACTTCTGTAATGTTTATGGAAAAATTGTCTCCACTCTCATTTTGTATGACGTCGAGTGTTATTCACTGGCCCATGGGGATCAGGAATTCCCTTCAAGCTATGTTAAGACCATCTCAGTTATTGGGTTACCAAGGTAATCGAGCTGGTTCGTGACAAAGTGGTATCAAATCTCCAAGTTGAGCTTTTGTCTTGAAGTCGGTATGAATTTGTGTAATTTTGTCAGGACTTAGGGGGTAGTTGCGATTGAGTTATTGGACAGCTCTCACTATAATGAACCTTAAGTCACCATGGGTGGTTAGAGAAAGTTTTATTGAGGATTAGTTATAGTCTTTTCCCAGCTTTTGATTTGGGTATATTGAAATCCAAATCTTGTTTGCCTATCTATTGGGATTAATTTTCTTTGTTGCTCTGTTTGAGTGTCAATCTAACATCTTCCTTTTTGTCTAATGATGTTGTGTAGCATCATGCCTTTGATAAGACATGTGAATAAAATCCAAAAGGAAGATGTTACTAAACCTCAGCGAGAAAATCCTCTCATAGAACCAAATCCGGTTGAGGTGATTGTGTACACTATCCAATCCCTGGGATAGGCACCCCCCCTCTAGTTCCCATTCAAGATCCAGTTGTGAAACCTCAGAGAGACATTCTCAAGATTTTTTCTCAAGAGTTACTTCTCCATAATTGAGTGTCATTAAAAGGATGAAGTGATCCTCAAGTGGTTGATCATAATGAAGCATTTATTTGGGCTCTTGGACACACCTGATGAAATCAAGTTAAAGTGTGCCACCTTCATGCTGGAAGGACCGAACAGGAGATGGTGGGACACGATGCTGAAAACAAAGAAACATGAGGGCTTAGATTAGAAATACTTAAAGATTTTTTTCACCAACCAATTCTATCCAAAGACAATGTTGTTGACCCAGGACACTGAGTTTTTTAAACTCGGGTAGACTGATAGGATTGTGGAAAATTATGCAAACCTTTTTGTTAATCTTGTGCAGTTTTCACCTGAGATTGTATCAAATGGGAAGATGAAGGATCGAAAATTCAATTTGGGACTTTGATAGTATATTCATTCTCATGTTTTCTTACTAAATTTTTCTCCTTATACGGATGCACTGGATAGAGCACTGATAGTCAAGATGAACCTGGCTGGCAAGTTAGGATTATTGGGATTTTTTTTCTCTCCTAGTGTAAGTGTGAATTTCTCTAAAGGAAATATGGATAATGATTATTCTCGTAGTGGTTCTCGATATAAGGGTCATTCTAGACCTCCTACAATGCCTGGTAGAGGTCCTTTAGTTTGTTACTAGTGTGGAAATTCGGGACATTCAAAGAGGGTTTGTACTGAGGCACCCAAGAATTGTGGCTCCTATAAAAGTTCAAGTCACTTACAGAGATTCTACCATGTTTATTCCACTCCATGTAGTGGAACAATATCATCAGGGTCTTTTTAAAACTATGGTATAATTAGATGCTTCACGTCTAAAAGGGTTCTATCCATAGGCATCTAGAACGAAGTTTCTTCACACAGTGGAAGAGAATCCAGAGGAAGTGGATACAGGTCTATTGATCATGATAGGTACCATTACTATGGATTCTCTAATGACAGCACTAACTCTAAAGGAAGTAAAGTTTTCTTGGGATGAGAAGTGTCAGAATTCTTTTGTTGAGATAAAACATCATTTGACTATTATACCGGTGTTGACTCTTCCAGAGGTCGGGTAGGGCTATGTGGTATTTTTTGATGCATCGGGTTCAATCTTGGGTTTCATTCTAATATAGGGTAATCATGTTGTTGCCTATGGATCTCATTAGCTTAGGCCATATGAGAAAAATTATCCAACCCATGACCTTAAACTCACAGTCATGATGCATGTGCTTAAGAGTTGGTTGCATTACCTTTACAGAGAAAGGTTTACCATGTATCCATACTACAAGAGCTTGAGTTATATCTTCTATAAAAAATATTTGAATCTTTTCTGTAGGCGTTAGGTGGAATACCTATTATCTTTCAATTTCAGCATCACCTATACCCTAGGGAAAAGGAATGTCGTTGCAAATTATTTGAGCAGAAAACTTCCAAACCCGGTAGTGAAAGAATCATCGAAAGAGTGAAACTTGATGGATCTATTTTGCACAATTTCATATTGGAGTCTGGGAATCAGGATACTAGATTTCCTTGTCCGGTGTTCAATTTAAATCCACTCTTATCAAATTTATTCTTCATGAACAACAGCTTGATGATGAGTTTCGTAGCATTAAAGACTCTCTTAATGGTGGGGAGACCATGCTTGATTGGTCGTTCTCCAAATAGGGTATCCTATGCTTTCAAAACTGTTTTTTGGTATCGTATTTGGTAAGAAAAGCTGTAATGGGGGATTGACCTAGTTCCCAATGGTCAGTGCACCTAGGATCCACAAAGATGTTCTATAACATGTGGTGGCAGTTCTAGTGGCCAAGTATGAGATGAGGCATTGCTAGTTTTGTTTCTCATTGTTATACATGCCAACAGGTTAAGGCTGAGCACTAGAAACCTTGGAGTTTTCTTTAACCACTTCCAACCCCTATTTGGAAGTGGGATGAGATCTCTATAGACTTTGTGGTTGGGTTGTCACGGACCCAAAGAAAGAAGAATGCAATATGGGTTGGGATTGATAGGCTGACTAAATCGGCACACTTTATACCCATTTGTAATACAACCAAAGTTGAGGAGTTGGGAAATCTCTATGTGAAAGAGATTTTTCATTTGTAGGGAGTTCCTTATGTTATCATTTCCGATAGGGATCATTGGTTCACTTCTCTCTTTTGGAGAGGCCTTCAGGAGGTAAGGGAAACTTGCTCCTCATTTTGTGGGACCTTTTGAGGTTGTTGAGAAGGTGGGAAAATGTTTCTTATCATTTAGAACTTCCACTACAGCTGATGTCGATACATAATGTGTTCCATGTATCTCAACTGTGAAAGTATCTATCTGATCCATATCAAGTTCTGATCTATCGTGATCTTGAAGTTGGACCTGATTTATTTGTGACTGAATGACCAGTCAGGATAGTTGAATCTGAAACCAAGGTACTTTGTGGGAGGATGATACCTTTGGTTTGTGTGATATGGAAACATGGTTCAGATTCTCATGACAAGTGAGAGAGGGAGGCACTGATGAGAGAATAGTGTTCTCATCTTTTAGGCATGGAAGATTCTTCGTAGGCTTTCTGGGGACAGAAAGTTTCTATGGTCACTACTGGAAAGCAGACTTTTCCCAACACTTGTATATCAAAGGTTCTTTGAATCGTTGGTATAGGTTATCTTTACCAACAGTTTGCATAAACTATGGTGAAAGATCTCTAACAAGTGACTTTTCCCAACAGTTTTATGAAACTGTTGGGAAAGATGGGTAAAATATCACTTTTCCCAACGGTTTCAGTAAACCATTGGGAAAGATTGAGTTTTACCAATAGTTTTTAAAAACCTTTGGAAAAAATATGCCCCAAATTCTCCAAACCCAGGCAGTCGCCTCCCCACGATTCCATAACCATTCTGCTGCTCTCTAGAAGCGATTCCTTCACAGAAGCACTTGAGAAGCCCCACCTCTTCCATCGGATCAGCTACTGCCAGGTTAGACTCCTTCCATCTTTTATCAAGGATATAGTTCCACCTATTATCAATCATATCCTTATATTCTCAAGGATTTCGTTATTCCCAATTTTTAGGGTTTTTGTAAAATTTTATGATTCACTACTCCACGAATTGTGTACTCAAATCACTACATCGGTGTATGTCAAATTAATGTTTTCATTACACATTTACATTTATAAGGGCATGGTGTATCTTTATTGTGTTCTAATTTTAAAGATTCATAGTTTTTTTTAATCTCAATGTTTCAAATATTACATCTTCGTGTATATGAACTCATAAGAAATTGTTTGTAATATTTATTGATATTATTTCATGAAAATCACTCCTTTTATTAAGATCATGTCAAACATGAAGATCTTGTCCATCTTAATTTTTGTACACTATGTGTATTACATAACAAGTATATATCATGTTTCTATCAAAATCTATATATATATAAAATGACACATTGTTCACTTATCCTTTGCACAATATAACCTATGGAGTATCTTCTTGAACTTTTCAAAATAGTATGTGGTCCCTAATTAGTACTTCTTCCTTCTTCATGAAACTAATTCACAGAATGTCAAATTCGCAATATTAGTGAATATTAGTTTTTCTAATATAACCATTAATCATTCTACCTTCTACATCATACATGTGTTATTAAATCACATTTTTAAAACACAATGAGCATTTTCAATGATTTGGGGTTCCTCAAAATGCTTGAGAAAATCAGAAAAATGCATGTATTGAATCGTGTTTCTCATATGGTTTCATGGATACAAGTTCATCTCGAAAATCGTGACTTTTTGGTTCAAATATCATGAGGACCATGAGATTATTATTCTTCACACAAATGAAGTTGTTTTCTTCAACTATGTGTTTTTGTTTTCACTTTTGATTTGGCCGAAAGGGGGGCTTTGTGGTCATTAATCATGGTTGTGGGTGGTCATTTAGGATGCCAGATAGTATGACTTCATTTTACTTGATATATCCAATATTATTATTGATTTATGTTTAATTTGATTATCTTTAACAAGTGATGTTGTTTAATAAGTTGTTATTAATGGTTGTAATAATGACGATATGGTATAAGGGTTCATATGGTGTGTATAAGGGTTCAAATGGTGTGTATAACGGTTGACATGGTATCAGTGAACTCAAGTCATTAATTTAAGCCTTCATTCTCACTAGCATGTAAGAAATTGAATGATGTAAACCCATCCTCACATGATTTCTTACCTTAGATAGTGTCCAACATATGGAATATGAGCTTTTGAATTCATCAGTTAACCAGGATCATATATTCCATTTCCCCCAAGATGACTGTACTAATATAACTTTAGGGTCAATTAAATATGGTTCTCATTGTACATTTTATATTATGTGTCCTTCTTGGACAATACTCACTTTTATGAGGGAGGGTTGTTTTTCACTACCCATGCTGGTATGTGTAGACATCCATAAAAATGTTAGATAAGTCACAAGTTTAATTCAGTAATGTTGTTATCATTGACATACTTTATTATTAATTTCAAATTTAAAAATAAACGTTTTTGTCTATACTTAATGAAATTAAATCTTTTTACAGGCCATGAACAACCTATTAGTGTAGAAGCCTAAAATTTATTCACCCATGGGGTGCGCTTGACTTGGGGAAGTAATTGGGTAATGAAAGGTATGGCCATAGAGGTGCCAATAATGAGTTATTGAACATGAGTGAATGATTTGCGATGCCAACAACACATGATAGGACCTGAGGCATGTGCCTCTTATAGACCTAATGAAAATGAATATAAATAAATTTTAATTTAATTTATGAGTACTTATTCTTTACATTATTTTAATAGTTCACTACATCGACTGGAAACTTCTTCCTTTATCGTTTACTTAAATGTATTTTCTATTAAAGTTCAATCCTATTGAATTATTTATGACAAAATGACTTATATAAATTCTTTTTATAGAATGGACAGAAGTTGGATGTATGAAACCGATCAGATCTAAATCGATTTTCAAAACAATTTGGAGAGCTTTATAGATTTTTCATTTCACAATGCTTTAGATAGTGGTCGCATACACTGCCCATGTTCCAATTGTGTTGGTAGACCTTGGTTGATCCATGAAGAAGTCAGCTACCACATAACCAAAAATGGTTTTCAAGAAAACTACTATGTGTGGTATCACAATGGGGAGAAAATGAAATCTCAAATTGGTGATGATCGAAATGAAAGGACTGGAATAGAGAATTTGTAAGATGATCGGTTTCCGTTTATTCGTCATCATGAAAAAGAATGGATTTCGACTCAAGAAGACTTCGATATGAGGAAAGTTGATGCTTCTAGTGAAAATGATGATATTGATAGGGTGAAAAATTGAATGATGTTGTCACGACTCCAGTATATCGACAATGCGATAAAATGAAAAAGCTGGAATTTTTAATCTGATTGTTTCATGGGAAAACTATGTATGGGATTTCTAATAAAACAATCAATTACATTCTTACCCTCTTGAAGGATTTACTTTTAGATGATGTAGATATTACCTCAAACCACTATATGTCATGGAAGTTAGTTGAGGAACTTGGATTTTCAAGAAACAAAATTCATGCTTTGCCGAAAGATTGTAGTTTATTCTGGGAGGAAACCGCTGAACGAAATGATTGTACAAAATGTGGCACATCCTGCTGGAAGTCAAAATCTGATGGAACACCATCCCGCGTTCCACAGAAAGTAATGTGGCACTTTCCATTGATCCCCAGACTCCAGAATCTTTTTATGTCTGATGACATATCAATAAAAATGAGATGGCATGATACCGAGAGAAAGAAGACTAATGATGAGTTGGTTCATCCTGTAGATGGATTTGCATGGAAGATATTTGATGCTTGACATCCTGATTTTGTAGCTGACATGCATAATGTGAGGTTGAGTCTTTCATGCGACGGTTTTAATCCGTTTGGGAAGATGCTTACTTCGCACAGCACATGGCCAGTTTTTATACACATTTATAATCTTCCCCCATGGTTGTGTATGAAAAAACCTTTCACTTTCATGAGTATACTCATATCTGGTCCTTCTGATCCCAGTATTGATATTGATGTATACATGCAACCTTTAATAAAAGAGTTGAAACTTCTTTGGGATGTGGGTGTGCGCACATATGATGCATGTTCGAAAGATATATTTCAGATGCGTGCTGCGCTTATGTGGAAGATCAATGATTTTACGGCTTATGTAATGATGTCTGGATGGAGCAGGAAGGGAAAACTTTCATGCCCAGTTTGTATGAATAATACACAATCCAGAAGACTGAAACATCATTGTAGTTTCAGTTTTATGGGACATCGATGATTCTTTCCAAATGATCATCCATATAGAACGAATCGTTGAAGATTTGATAATACCATAGAGACCGATGCTCCACCTTAGTGTATGTCTGGAACTGATATGCTTAATGAATTGAAAGATTTCAGTTTTTCATTCGGGAAGGGTCAAATGAAATCTGGAAAGAGAAAGAATGTTTCCACTGAAACCTGTTATAATTGGAGGAAAAGGAGTATCTTTTTTTATTTTCCTTATTGGTCAACCAATTTGTTACATCATTGCTTAGACGTGATGCATATTGAAAAGAATATATGTGAAATGTTGCTTTCGGTTCTTCTAAATGTCAAGGGGAAGACAAAATATGATTTACAATCTCGGCATGACTTAGTGGATTGGGGCATCATACCAGAATTGCATCATGTGCGTATCAGTGAAAATAAATGGCAACTTCCATGTGCTTATTATGTGATGACACCTGTGGGAAAAAACAATTTCTGGAAGTATTAGAGACTATTAGAGTTCCTAATGTCTATTCAAGCAACATATCTAAATGGGTCAATAGAAGAGAGTTGAAGCTAAAATATTTGAAGACTCATGATTATCACGTTCTACTGCATGAGTTGCTTCCAATAGCAATCTGTCATCTTTTGTCCAATAATGTAAGAGTGACTGTTATTCAGTTGTGCCATTTGTTTTGATATATTTGTGCTAAGAAGTTTTCCAAGTCTTTCTTGCAAAAAATGTTGACAGATGCCCTATTAATTTTGTGTGAGTTGAAGAAAATATTTCCTCCATCATTTTTCACATGCATGCTGCATCTGACTGTCCATATTCCCACTGAAATACTTCTCAAAGGACCTGTTTATTTTCATTGGATGTATCCAACTGAAATAAATATGTACACATTAAAGTCTTATGTCCGAAACAGGAATCATCCCAAAGGTTCTATCGTGAACGGTTACTTGGCTCAAGAATATATGGATTTCTGCTTGATGTATTTGTCTGATCTTACTACAAGAATGAACAGACCCATGAGAAATGAAGAAGAACAATATGATCAAATTGAACCTAGTTTTCCATCACTTCCTCAAACAGGAGGAATTCCTGGATCATATACATTGAAGACATTAATCCATGAAGAGCGGGAGATGGCACATCACACAGTTTTGTTCAACTATGATTTGTTCGATGACTATATCAGGTAACTAAATTGAATATGTATATCTTACATATATATCTGTTAAACTATTCATATTTTTTATCTACAGGGAACATAAAACAATGATAAATAGGAAGCATCATTCTTTATCATTGATAAAGAGAGAGACTTTTCATAGTAAAGAGTTTTCTGCTTGGTTAAAATTAAAGGTAAAAATATTACTGTTTAAAATAATTATATCAATATTTAATTAAGTTTAACAGTCATTTATATTGCAGGTATTGAGTTTTTCTGTTGAATCTATCTTTGAGGAAATAAGAGCTTTGGCTTTTGGTCCTAATACTGTGGTTCGTGACTGTAAATCAATTGTTATCAATGGGTACAAATTTATTGTCACTGAACGAGCAATGAACACGATAACACAACATGATGGTGTTATGGTTACTGCCACAACAGATTGTTATTCCAGTGCATTAGATAGTAGACCACGATTTGAAAATGTGGGTTATTATGGAGTCGTTGAGAAAATAATAATATTGGATTATTACTCTCATGGACGAGTCACAATGATGAAATGCCATTGGTTTGATTCGATGAAGAGACATGGCACATTTATTGATGATTTTGGATTTCGAGTAATTAATATGACTCGCACTCTTGCTACCGAGGAACCATATGCATTGTCATCAATGGCTAAACAAGTTTTTTATGTCAAAGACCAACTTCGACCTGAATTTGGTGTCATGGTTGAAGTAATTCCAAGACATATTTTTGATGATGGTGATGATGGAATTGACACTGTCCTTAGTGCCATTGGAACCAATCCATTTATTTCTTTTGATGAATCTAATAGCTCAATTTTCAAAGTTGATTTTGAACCTTAAGTTGTGGTTGAAAATATATAGAATCATTCATCCATGTTCTCAATTCTTTTGGTTTACCTCAATTTGGGTTGTTAAGGTTGGTAATATTCAAATTGATTTAGTATTGATCACAAATATGTTTTAGCTGACTTGATCGTTATGTGAATTTTCAATGTTTATTGGTTGAAATTTTATTTGAATTGCATTTTCTAATTTGGAATTGAACTGTATTCAAACCTAGTCAAACAATATTTCTAACTTGGTGAACATTAAAAATTGTATGATTTATTAAATCCATTCAAGCTCTTCTAAAACAATTGATAGCTAAATTACCAATGAATCCCCTTATTCCCTCATATATTTTGTTTTTTGGGTTACACATTAGTTTCCTTGTTAAGGTTAGTAATATTCAAATTGATTTAGTATTGATCACAAATATGTTTTAGATGACTTGATTGTTATGTGAATTTTCAATGTTTATTGGTTGCAGTTTTATTTGAATTACATTTTCTAATTTGGAATTGAACTGTATTCAAACCTAGTCAAACAATATTTCTAACTTGGTGAACATTACAACTTGTATGATTTATTAAATCCATTCAAGCACTTCTAAAACAATTGATAGCTAAATTACCAATGAATCCCCTTATTCCCTCATATATTTAGTTTTTTGGGTTACACATTAGTTTCCTTATTAAGGTTTGTAATATTCAAATTGATTTAGTATTGATCACAAATATGTTTTCGCTGGCTTGACCGTTATGTGAATTTTCAATGTTTATTGGTTGTAGTTTTATTTGAATTGCATTTTCTAATTTGGAATTGAACTGTATTCAAACCCAGTCAAACAATATTTCTAACTTGGTGAACATTACAACTTGTATGATTTATTAAATTCATTCAAGCTCTTCTAAAACAATTGATAGATAAATTACCAATGAATCCCCTTATTCCCTCATATATTTAGTTTTTTGGATTACACATTAGTTTCCTTTTTCTAATTAATTACATACTTGTTTTCAAAAGCAGGAAATGCAGCCAATTGAAGAGAGACGAAGGAAAAAAATGATGGAGAACAATCATCGAATGGTGGAGTTGGGCATTCCACCATTAGTGCCTATAGTGAGTACTTTATTTCAAATATATATATTT
Organism: Viscum album; assembly: GCA_963277665.1. NCBI lineage: Eukaryota > Viridiplantae > Streptophyta > Magnoliopsida > Santalales > Viscaceae > Viscum > Viscum album. The sequence goes on from OY728125.1 coordinate 21,989,552, forward strand.
AAAGAATATATAATGTCATGTGATTAATTTTTTTGTAAACATTTTTGTAGGATCCACCTATACGTTGACAGTTATTCGATGAGGAGCCTAGTACTTGTCCTAGTACTCAGGCCGGTGGTATGAGGAGGGTTCGTACCAGAGGTGGACGAGCAACTGCGCGTACCCAAGTAGACCATGCCCCTCCCACTGACATGTCATCCTTCCCACATTCTGATCTCGGTGTGTCCTTAGGGACACACGGGATATTTAGGCCTCCCATGTTTTTGCCACCTTTTGCATCTTCTGGCCCATCATTTTCACATCCCATGATGATTCTCACTCCCCAGTCAGAATCCGACCATACAGTTGTCCCATCTTTTTTTCCTTCTACTTCTGTCTCTCCGAGCTTCTATATTCCATTGTCTTCGACTCCTGTTCTACCACAGGGTGTTCCATCAGTTTCTGTGGATCCAGCAGCGCTCAGCGATCAGACTGGCACAGGTATATTTATAGAACCCTAACAAATTTTTATAGCAATATTTATTTTCATTATAACATGTTTTGATAAAATATTTGTTTTTATTTCATGAAAAATACATCTACTGACAGGAGGCGGGGGTGGGGGCATACACGCATGCGTTCAGTGTGGAACCACCGCACACAAGTTATGGTGGATTACAATGAAGACAACCAAATGGTTGAGAAAACAGGGCAGCAATGTCGGAGTTTTTTGGCGACGCTTGCCAAATACTCCGACATCATTCCCGTCAGCCCCCTATCATGGAGACATTTGCCACATGAGGTCAAGGATAGAGCTTGGGAAGAGATATGGGTAAAAAAATCTGTTGTATTTAATGCCATGAATTATTTTTGAATTTATATGAATTAATATTTTGATGTCAGCTTCGATTTAATTTTCTCGATGGTGAGGGTGCACGACCAGAACGTCTAAAGGATTTAGGCAAGCTTTGGAGAGACTACAAGAATGAGTTGTATATTGGCTGGCGTGATAGAGTTGGCACTCAGTTAGAGGTTGTACCAGTCGTGGATTATTTTCCTATAGAGCAGTATCGTCAGATGATTACTCATTGGACGAGTACCCAGTTTAAAGTATGAATTACATTTGAGGTATTTAAATAATAACTTTCATGTTTTGCATTAATATTATCCTTTGAATTATTGAATTTTATTTAGGAATCATCTGGAAAAAATAAAAAAAAACATTGATGCAAAAAAATACCTCCACACACTAGGACGTACTTCGATGTCGGATCATGAGAGGAAGCAGGTATGATAATTGTTTATAAGTTTTCTTTACGACTTATATTTTCTTTTGTTTCCTCAATTATTTAATCGTTTTCTAAAGTTTTTATATAACTTTAGTTTTTAATGTCATTGTAGATGCAAATACATAATATTGAAGAACGTGTGCCTCGAGAAAAACTGTTTTTCTCGAGTAGACGGAAAAAGGATGGAAGTGCCGTCAATGAAGCGACTCAGCAGCAGATTGTAAGTTTTAATCTGTTGATTTTATATTTTAATATCTATTTTTTAACTTAATAATATATTTATATTTGTAACAGGCTACTTTAGAGTCCCTCGATGCCCAAGAACCAGACAATTTTGGGACAATTGATCACTTACATCAGGTGTTGGGAGAGGATCATCTTGGCAAAGTACGCTGCCGACCTAGGATAGCCCTGACGAGGTATTGTCCCTCCTCAGGTACAAGTTGTAGTGTCACCGAGCTGCAGCAAGTTAGGGAACAGGAAGAACAGGCTGAGAAAAGGGCCATAGATATGGAAGAATAGTCTTCTAGGGAAAATAGTGCATTTATGAAATTTATTGAAGTTCTACGTCCAACACTTCCAGCAGAGGCCAGCCCAACTTTTTATGAATATATGTCATTGATACGTTCTATATATGGTGCACCAGGTGGTAGTTCTAGTGGTGGTCAGGACGATGTCCCGCTTGACGATGATGACGGCGAGGAGTCTGATGCGGAAGAGGAGGGAGAGGAGGAGGGTGAGGCAGATGGCGAGGGTGAGGAGGAGGGCGAGGGCGAGGAGGAGGGCGCTGAGGAGGGTGAGGACGATGATGGGGACGAGGATGAGGGTGATGATGATGGTGATGATGGTGATGGTGATGTGGGACAAATTTATCTGTTACATTTTTTACTAATATTACTGAGATTTGATGTTTAATCTATTCTAGTTGTTGGTTTTATCTAGACCCGTAGTATAGTATTGGAGTTTAGTTATTTTTATATATTGTCTGTTTTTATGGATGTTGTTGTCTTTTAGTGGTTGTGTGTTTGGGAACTCCCTGGACAGCCCCCCTCCTTCCTGGACCCTGGACAACCCCCCACCATCCTCCTTGGAACCCAGACAGCCCCCCAGACAGGCCCCCCACCATCCTCCTTGGTCCCCAGATAGCCCCCTGGACACCCCCCGGACACCCCCCAGACAGCCCCCCCACCCTCCTCCCTGAACCCTGGACATCCCCCCTGATAGCCCCCCGGATAGCCCCCCCCCCCCCACCCACCCTCCTCCTTGGACCCCAGACAACCCCCCGAACACCCCCCGGACAGCCCCCCGCACAGCCCCCCCCCCCCCCACCCTCCTCCTTTGTCCCCAGACAGCCCCCCGGACACCCACCGGACAGCCCCCCGGACAGCCCCCCCGAACAGCCCCCACCCTCCTTGATTTCATTTACTACTAGAAAATCTATAATATATATTTTATTTATTTTCATCATGATAATCAATGTAAATCACATTTACACGTCTAATATATATCATAGATTCTTGGTATGTTATAAAAGGGATGTATTCATTGGGAATGACATTGTTAGCTCTGAAATGTATCAAATATTATATTTGAATAATGTGAATAAACAACTAACATAATTTATCACAACAATCCATGGGTCATATGTGACGTGTATGAGCTTACCCGGGCTCAATCCAAGGCATGGTGTGGTCGGGATCACTCTAAGTGTCTCTCTTTTGTTTAAAATGGACAACATTTTAAGTACATACGGAAAATTGACCAAAAGGATTCTGATTGTGTTGATACTTTATCACAACGATCCATGGGTCATATGTGACGTGTACGAATCAACCCCGCCTCAATATGAGATGTGATGTGGCCGGCACCACTCAAAGTGTCTGTCTTTTGTTTCAAAAGGACATCATTTTAAGTGAAAACATCAAATGGCATACGGAAAACCGACCAAACGCTTTCGGAATATGTCGATAGTTTAGCACAATGATCCATGGGTCATATGTGACGTGTACGAGTCAACCCCGCCTCAATCCGAGGCACGATGTGGCCAACACCATTCATAGTGTCTCTCTTTTGTTTAAAATGGACATCATTTTAAGTGAAAACAACAACTGACATATGAAAAACTGACCAAACGCACTCAAAATGTGTTTATGATTTAGTTGAATGATCCATGGGTCATATTTGATGTGTACGAGTCAACATTGCCTCAATCTGAGGCATGGTGTGTCCGAGATCACTCTAAGTGCCTCTCTTTTGTTTAAAATGGACAACATTTTAAGTACATATGGAAAACTGACCAAATGGATTCTGATTGTGTTGATACTTTATCACAATGATCCATGGGTCATATGTGACGTGTACGAATCAACCCCGCCTCAATATGAGATGCGGTGTGGCCGGCACCACTCAAAGTGTCTGTCTTTTCTTTCAAAAGGACATCATTTTAAGTGAAAACATCAACTGGCATACAGAAAACCGAGCAAACACATTCAGATTGTGTTGATACTTTAGAAAAATGATCCATGGGTCATTTGAGACATGTACGAGTCAACCTTGTCTAAATCCGAGATTTGGTGTGACCGGTACCACTCTAACTGTGTCTCTTTTGTTTAAAATGGACAGGATTATAAGTGAAAAGAACAACTGGCATACGAAAAACCGACCAAACGCATTCGTAATCTGTCGATACTTTATCACAACTATCCATGGGTCATATGTGACATGTACGAGTCAACCCCGCCTCAATCCAAGGTGCTTTGTGTTGGGTCGGAGAGTGATGGCAAGAGGGGGGGGTGAATTGCCTTTTCAAAAATAATTAACAAATTAAAAAAAAGTTAAAGCGCAGCGGAAATAAAAGAGGCAAGACACAAAATTGATAATGGAGTTCGGCCTAAATCCCAAGCCTACGTCTCCGCTCCCAACTCAACCGTTGAGATATTTATACGACAGCTTTCTTTTTAATGGTTGTAGCAAGAAACCCACTAGACTTTAAGGCAGCCTAGAAACCTATTACAGCTTGATTTTTATTGGTTGTAGCAAGAAACCCACTAGCCTTCTTACAGGTGAAGGCTAGCTCACCTATGACTCAAGTCTTTTACAGGGAAGACTTGACTAACCTCTTCACACCTTGAAGGTGGTGTGAAAACCCAAACAAAGGGAGGATGAGAGAAAGAAGGGTTTGTATGCACAAACTCAAAATAATGCTCAAAATGATAAAACAATAAAAACCGTAAAGAGGAGAAGTCTTGGGCGCCAATGGATTGATTGGTGATGATTAAGAGCGCTCCCAAGCTTCTATGGTGGTGCTCCTTGGTTGTGGAAGTGAGTTGGAGCAGGTGGGGATCCTTGAAGGTATGCGCCGGAGGTTCGCCAAATGATCGAAAAATGTTCCCGTGGTCTACATTACATTTCTGGGGCTTCCTAGTCCTCTATTTATAGGAGAGGAACACCCAAATGGCCGTTGGGGGTCTTCGGAGCCGTTGGAGAGGCCTTCGGAGCCATTGGGAGTCAAAAGTACAAGTCTGGTCAAAGCCCAATGGCTAGTTTGACTGGGCACACCGGCTGGCCGGTGGTGTCTCACCAGCTGGCCGGTGGTCCACCGGCTGGCCGGTCCTGAGCCACCGGCTGTCCGGTGCTCCAGACAGAGAGCAAGCTCTCTGCCCAGGTTCTACCGGCTGGCCGGTGGTTAGCCACCGGCTGGCTAGTGACAATACTGGCTGGCCGGGGAGCTCACACCGGTTGACCGGTGGCTCTGGACAGAAACCATTGCTACTACCAGAGACCACCGGCTGGCCGGTGGGAATCCACCGGTTGGCCGGTAGACTCATAGAGTCTACTTTCAGTCCTTCTTGGCCCAACTCCTTGGAAACCTTTTTCCTATCAACAAAAACACTTGAAAACAAGTTAGAACAAAAAAAGAGTGATTGTGATCATTAAAATCCAAGAGAGAGGGGTACAACAATCTCCCCCTATTTTGATGATCACAATCACCAAAACAAGCAATGTAAAAGCCTGAAATGAAAGGCATGCTTTAAAGGATAAATTGAAAAGTAAATCAAAGCATGAGAGAAAAATGTCTCCCCCAATCAACCAAGGAAATCTCCCCCTTTGTGATTATCAAAATAGCACGGGGCATAAAATTTGATTGAAGGAAAGGGTTGAAAAACAAGATAGAGATTTTAAACCAATTGAAATTTTTGAAATTTGAATTGAAAGTTTTAAATTGAAAGTTTTGAATTGAATATTTTGAATTGAAAGTTTTGAATTGAATGTTTTGAATTGAAAGTTTTGAATTGAAAGTTTTGAAAGAAAAACGCAAAAAGGCTTAAACGATCCTAACTCCCCCTAAATAAAAACAACAAATCACTGGGGAGAGGATTTTAGAACCGAGACAAATTTTGGTCCGGAGAGACTCGCTAAAAGGGATTTTTCAATCCAAACTTGTCTTGTGGCGGGTCTTCTCCTATGAAATTCATCGTTAAAGGAAATGGTTTTGGGCCTTCCGTACCGGGCATTTTTGCAGTCGCACTCGTAAATTAAGTGCCCGATCTTTTTGCAATAGTTGCAAAATTTATATTGGGAGCTCCCCCTTACAAAAATAGTAGGAGCATGGGAAGAGGAAGCTTTCTTGGAATAGCCAAGCCCTTGGGTGGTTCTAGATATGCATTGGGAACCAAGGAGCTTCGAAAGGTTATGTTCACCTTCGGTGAACTTAGCTAGGGATTTCCTTAAATCCTTGATTGTTTATTCCATAGAATCAACATCGGGAAGGTTTTGGATCTTGAGGGACAAGTCTTCCTTCTCTTTGAGAAGTTGATCCTTTTCGGAAGAAAGAATTTTGAATTTCTTTTTTAAAGCAATAAATTTGGAAGAAAGTTCGTGAAAACCTTCCTCCAATTGATCTCTCGCATGTTGGAGATCCTCGTAAGATAAATGATTGAATGAATTGGAAGAACAAGAGGAAGAGGAGTCGGAAGAGGTTACCTCATGAAATGCCATTAGACATTTTTTACCGTTGTCTTTTGAGGAGGAGGAGGATGATGAGCTATCACTCCAAGTGGCCTTGAATGCCTTTTTCTTTTCCTTTTGCTTGGCCCTTGTCTTGTGGAGTGGGAAATCGGGCTTATAATGGCCTTTCTTGCCGCACCCATAGCATATTACCTCGGGCTCGGATTTTTTGTCGAGTTCTTCCTTTCGAGCCTTGCGAGATTTCTTCTTTTTGTTCTTCTTCATGAATTTGTGCATCTTGCGGGCAAGGTTCTCGATTTCTGAATCGCCGCTTGAATAGGAAGAAGATGAGGAGGAGGAGCTTTCTTCTTTTTGAACTTTGAAGGCGATGTTCTTTGGAGTTTTGATGAGTTCGCCTTCCTTTTCAGCTTGCCTCCTCATGGTGATCTCGTAGGTCATGAGTGATCCAATGAGCTCTTCAACCGGCATTTTCTTGACATCTTTTTCTTCTTGAATTGCGGTCACCTTTGGTGCCCATGAGCTTGGTAGGACCCAAAGAATCTTCTTGACCATCATTTCTGTAGAAACATCCTCACCAAGAGATTTTCTTCCATTGCAAACGTCAGTAAAACGAGTAAACATTTCAGTAATTGATTCGTGTGGGTGCATGGTGAAACTTTCAAAATCTTGACGGTACATATCCAATCGAGTATCCTTAACTTTGTTGGTCCCCTCATGGGTAACCTCCAAAAGTTTCCAGATTTTATGAGATGAAGTGCATGTGGAAACTCGATTGAATTCATTACGATCAAGGCCGCAATGAAGAGCGTTCATGGCTTTGCCATCAAGCTTGAAATTTTTAATATCAGCTTGAGTCCATTTGGATTCATCGGGAGAAGAGAGAGAGTAACCATGCATGACAATTCTATAAATAGGATAACCTATACTTCTAAGAAAAGTAGATATGCGGGTTTTCCAATAGGTATAGTCGGTTCCATCAAAAAAAGGAGCACGACCCAATGAATAACCTTCGGGGGCGAAAGAAGATGAAGCCATCACAATGGATCTTGAATTTGAAACCGGTTAAGGTATTACACAAACACTCCCTCTGATACCAAATGTTGGGTCGGAGAGTGATGGCAAGAGGGGGGGGGGGGTGAATTGCCTTTTCAAAAATAATTAACAAATTAAAAAAAAGTTAAAGCGCAGCGGAAATAAAAGAGGCAAGACACAAAATTGATAACGGAGTTTGGCCTAAATCCCAAGCCTACATCTCCGCTCCCAACTCAACCATTGAGAGATTTATACGACAGCTTGCTTTTTAATGGTTGTAGCAAGAAACCCACTAGACTTTAAGGCAGCCTAGAAACCTATTACAGCTTTCTTTTTATTGGTTGTAGCAAGAAACCCACAAGCCTTCTTACAGGTGAAGGCTAGCTCACCTATGACTCAAGTCTTTTACAGTGAAGACTTGACTAACCTCTTCACACCTTGAAGGTGGTGTGAAAACCCAAACAAAGGGAGGATGAGAGAAAGAAGGGTTTGTATGCACAAACTCAAAATAATGCTCAAAATGATAAAACAATAAAAACCGTAAAGAGGAGAAGTCTTGGGCGCCAATGGATTGATTGATGATGATTAAGAGCGCTCCCAAGCTTTTATGGTGGTGCTCCTTGGTTGTGGAAGTGAGTTGGAGCAGGTGGGGATCCTTGAAGGAATGCGCCGGAGGTTCGCCAAATGATCGAAAAATGTTCCCGTGGGCTACATTACATTTCTGGGGCTTCCTAGTCCTCTATTTATAGGAGAGGAACACCCAAATGGCCGTTGGGGGTCTTCGGAGCCGTTGGAGAGGCCTTCAGAGCCGTTGGGAGTCAAAAGTACAAGTCTGGTCAAAGCCCAACGGCTAGTTTGACTGGGCACACCGGCTGGCCGGTGGTGTCTCACCAGCTGGCCGGTGGTCCATCGGTTGGCCGGTGCTCTAGACAGAGAGCAAGCTCTCTGCCCAGGTTCTACCGGCTGGCCGGTGGTCAGCCACCGGCTGGCTGGTGACAATACCGGCTGGCCGGGGAGCTCACACCGGCTGACCGGTGGCTCTGGACAGAAACCATTGCTACTGGCAGAGACCACCGGCTGGCCAGTGGGAATCCACCGGTTGGCCGGTAGACTCAGAGAGTCTACTTTCAGTCCTTCTTGGCCCAACTCCTTGGCAAACTTTTGTCTATCAACAAAAACACTTGAAAACAAGTTAGAACAAAAAAAGAGTGATTGTGATCATTAAAATCCAAGAGAGAGGGGTACAACACGGTGTGGCCGACACCATTCATAGTGTCTCTCTTTTGTTTAAAATGGACATCATTTTAAGTGAAAACAACAACTAACATACAAAAAACTGACCAAAAGCATTCGAAATGTATTGATGATTTAGTAGAATGATCCATGGGTCATATGTGATGTGAAAGAGCCAACTCGGGCTTAATCCGAGTCGCGGTGTGGCCGGGATCACTCTAAGTGTCTCTCTTTTGTTTAAAATGGACAACATTTTAAGTACATACGGAAAACTGACCAAACGGATTCTGATTGTGTTGATACTATATAAAAATGATCCATGGGTCATATGTGACATGTACGAATCAACTCCGCCTCAATCTGAGATGCGGTGTGGCCAGCACCACTCAAAGTTTTTGTCTTTTATTTCAAAAGGACATCATTTTAAGTGAAAACATCAACTGGCATACAAAAAACCGACCAAACGCATTCTGATCATGTTGATACTTTAGCACAAAGATCCATGGGTAATATATGACGTGCACGAGTCAAACCAGCCTCAATCTGAGGTGCGGTGTGTCCTACTCCACTTAAAGTGTCTCTCTTTAGTTTAAAATGCACTTCATTTTGAGTGAAAACAACAACTGACATACAGAAAACCGACCAAACGTATTTGGATTATGTTAAACCTTTAGGACAACAATCCATCAGTCATTTGTGACGTGTAAGAGTCAACCCCGCCTCAATCTGAGGTGCGGTGTGACCTGCACCATTCGAAGTGTCTCACTTTTGTTTGAAATGAATAACATTTTAAGTGAAAAGTACAAATTACATACGGAAAACCAACCAAACGCATTCGGATTGTGTTGATACTTTAGGACAATGATCTTTGGGTCATTTTTGATGTGTAAGAGTCAACCTAGACTCAATCTGAGGTGCGGAGTGGCCGACACCACTCAAAGTGTCTCTCTGTAGTTTAAAATGGACTTCATTTTAATTGAAAACAACAACTGACATACGGAAAACCAACCAAACGCATTCAGATTCTGTTGAAACATTAGTACAATGTTCCATGAGTCATTTGTGATGTGTAAAAGTCAACCCTTCCTTAATCAGAGGCCAGGTGTGGCCGGCACCACTCAAAGTGTCTCAGGTTTATTTGAAATAGACAACATTTTAAATGAAAACAACAACTGACATACAGAAAACTGACTAATCGCATTCGGATTCAGTTTAAACTTTAAGAAAACGATCCATGGGTTATATGTGATGTGTACGTGTCAACCCAGCCTCAATCTGAGGCACGGAGTGGCCGGAACCACTCGAAGTGTCTCTCTATAGTTTAAAATGGACTTCATTTTAATTGAAAACAACAACTGACATACGGTAAACCAACCAAACACATTCAGATTCTATTGAAACTTTAGGACAACGATCCATGGGTCATATGTGAAATGTATGAGTCAACTGCGCCTCAATCTGAGTCGTAGTGTGTCCGGGATCACTCTAAGTGTCTCTCTTTTGTTTAAAATGGACAACATTTTAAGTACATACGGAAAACCGACCAAACGGATTCTGATTGTGTTTATACTTTAGCACAACGATCCATGGGTAATATATGACATGAACGAGTCAGCCCCGCCTCAATACGAGGTGCGGTGTGGCCGGCACCACTCAAAGTGTCTCTCTTTAGATTAAAAATGGATTTTATTTTAAGTGAAAACAACAACTGACATACGAAAAACCGACCAAACGCATTCGAATTCTATTGAACCTTTAGTAAAACAATCCATGGGTCATTTTTTATGTGTACGAGTCAACTCCACCTCAATCCGAGGCACGGTGTGGCCAGAACCACTCAAATTGTCTCTCTTTCGTTTAAAATAGACTTCATTTTAAGTGAAGACAGTAAATGGCACACGGAAAACCAACCAAATGCATTCTGATTCCGTTGAAACTTTAGGATAGCGATCCTTGGGTCATATGTGACATGTAAAAGTCAACCCCGCCTCAATCTGAGGCCTGGTGTGGGCGGCACCACTCAAAGTGTCTCATTTTTTTTGAAATGAACAACATTTTATGTGAAAACAATAACTGGCATACGGAAAACTGACCAAATGCTTTCAGAATATGTTGATACTTTAGGACAACGATCCATGGGTCATATGTAACGTGTATGAGTCAACCCCGCCTCAATTTGAGCCACGATGTGGCCGGTATCACTCCAAGTGTATGTATTTTGTTTAAAATGGACATCATTTTTAGTAAAAACAACTGGTATACGAAAATACGAACAAACGTATTCGGATTCTGTTGATACTTATTCAGTTTTTTATGTATTTTATTGACAATTGATAATTAAATTATGTATGTATTTAATTATGAATTGAATTTCGGATTCCACATACAATTTTCATCTAAATTTTAAATTGAATTCTAAATCAATTATGTATGTTTATAATTATGTTATGAATTTTGATTTAATTCTGGATGTGTATAGTTCAAGAATGCATTATATGTTAAATGTGTATGAATTTTTTCTCTATATGTATGTATTAGTTTGTTATTGCAGGTACCAGAATGGAATGGAGGCTGTTGTGCAAAATTAGAAGCTGATGTGCAAATTGCAGGCTGCTGTGCAATTTGCACAGCATAGCCTATGCCAACGGTTTCAAACCGTTGGCATAGGCTTATAATAACCCTTTCCCAATAGTTTACAAACTGTTGGGAAAGGTTTCAAGGGATTTTTTACCAATGGTTCAAAGAGAACTGTTGGTAAAAACATTTCTCAACGGTTTAGAACCATTGGGGAATACTGAATTTTCATTAGCTTTACCAACGGTTTGGTGTAAACCGTTGGTAAAACTTATGCCAACGGTTTAACCAAACCGTTGGCATAGGTTAATTTTACTAACCTATACCAATGGTTCTTTGTAAATCGTTGGGATAGGTTTTCCCAACGGCTTACTCCCCCACGGTTTGCAGAACCGTTGGTATATGTTATACCAACGGTTCTGCAGCCTTTCCCAACGGTTCAGAACTGTTGGGAAAAGCCCCATTTCCAGTAGTGGGTGGGGAGGTTGTAATATCCAGTTACTATTTTCAGGTATTCCTAAACCCCTCTTTTTGATATGTCTTTGGTTGGATTTCATTTGGGGTTGCTTCGGGTGGAATTTTAAAATTTTTGGAAGTTTTTGGGCTAGTGCACAGTTGGCGCACGGGTAGCCCAAACTGTGCGCCCTCTCAGAGCAAATCGTGCAACCCAAGGCAGTGCGCTTTTGCACGGTTGGTGCACGGATAATTAAGTCGTGCACCTTTTTAGGAGAAATTGTGCGGCCCATTTAAAACAGTCGCATGGTTAGTCTGCACGGTTGGTCAAACTGTGCGGGTCTGCCCAGGAAACCGTGCATACGTGTTTTTAATTAATCCGAATTTGAATTAAAATCCCCCCCCTTTTAGGTACCCGACAGACCGAAATGACCCATAATCGATTTCCCCCTTCGATGGAGCTCCTAAGAAGAGTTTTGGCCCCTCAGATCCATCCTGGAAGCGATTTGAAGCTTGAGGAATGCACTTTGATCTTCTCTCGGTTTGTTTCATCACCCTTATCTATATCTCCCACGATCTCTCTTTTCCTCCCTAGGGTTTCGTGGATCCTCATGTTAAATTGTGTATCTAATACCCTATGTTTTGGATTATAAACCTAGGTTTGATCATTGTTTCTTGGATTACGTGATCGTTGTTCTTCGTCGACAAATCCCGATTAGGGTTTGGTGAATCGAAATCCGATAATCCTGAGGTAGGTGGTTCTGTCATGATGCCAAATTTATGTTAACCCTAAATTGCTTTTTTTAATTTCAATTATTTGAATTAAATGAAATTGCTTGATTTTAATATAATGGATTTCAATTGATTTATTGGAAAAATCCAATTCTATTGAATTGGGGTTTTAAAATGGGTTTTTGGTATGAAATTGGGAAACCCCCCAATTCCATTGAATTGGGGTGTGTTTATGGAAATTTTTGAAATTTAAATTGTTTAATTTAAATTGTGGATTTGATTGAAACTGTTCCAATTAAATTGTTGAATTTAATTGTGGAAATGGATTTGATGGAGAATTGTGAAAAAACTCAATTCCATTGAATTTTGGGTTTATTGTGAAATGGATGGAATCTTGTGAAAAATTAAATTGTTGAATTTAATTTGTGAAAATGGATTGTGAAATTGAATTGTGAATTAATTTCAAATTCTTATTTTGAAAATGGATTAAACATGGTTTTGATAGAAACTTTAGAGTTTTCTCTTGGTGAGAAAGATATGTTTTGGATTAAAAACCCGTTTTGGTTTTTAAATGGAAAATTGACATATTTGAAATAGAGAATGAGATTAATTGTATTTTAAGCATTCTTAAAATAAATTGCTCATCATTGTTTTGTATCAAATCACATGCAAGGCTTATGTAGTTAGTGAGTTATTTGGACGTTACTTTATGATTTACAATGTTTCAAAACATAAATGCAGCACGCCACATCCCTTAGGCAATGGTGATGAGTCCTCTTTAGCCTGAGTTCAAATGGACATATGTATATATTGTCATGTCACCTTGAGTGTTGAGTCTCTATAGTTTGGAACTATCGTACCTTCTTAGGCATGTGACAATGTTGCTCACTTGTTTGCATTTCAAATGAATATATGCAATTGTTATAAAATGTTTTACATGCCTTCTGATTTATATAAACTGTTTTATATAAAACTGTTTATTTAAGTCATTTGTGAAAAGTGCCATTATTTTAGAAATGTATCATCAATTGAAAAGTAAAGCATTTACTTAAAATATTTCCATCTTTTGAAATGTAAAACATGAATTGTTTTAATTATGCTTATGAAATGTCAAACCTATTTGTTTTTAAATTAAAAACTCTTTTTATTTAATTTAATATTGACATATGTTATGGAATTTTTAGTGAGACCCTACTGGGCTTTTTAGCTCACTTCTTACCTGTGCTTTCAGGTGTTTGTAGATTATCTCTTTCCAGGTTCGAGCAGAGGTAAAGCGCCACTTGAAGGTGGTTCTAGCTATTGATCAGTGGATTTGGTGAGTTGCGTCTGTTTGGACTTTAACAGTTTTTCCTATTTTCTAGTACTTTTGGTTGTAGTACTTTGGGTTGTTATACATGTTTGACTTCTGATACTTTACCCATAGTACAACTTCTTTTGTATGCATAATGTCTTGTTTCTTTCACTTTTGTAATGTTTGTGGCAAAATCGTTCACACTCTCATTTTGTATGATATCAGGTGCTAGTCGATGACCCGTGGGGATTGGGAACGCTATTCGGGCTATATTAGGATCGACTCAGTTATTAAGTTACCAGAATATCCGAATTGGTTCGTGACATTGCATGAGGGCATACCATACCACTTATTTGTTACCACACTCAACCGATAATAAGAAAAATGAAAAATTTGAAATTATGGATAATTTCATGAAATATAGAACCATAAAATAATAAAAGATTTAACGAAACATGAAACAGTAAAAGTTTCGGTGGGGATTCCCACTAGAATGAACCTCGAGTGGAAACATGCAGACGATTCTTGTCCACATCGTTCCACGCCCGAACTTTCCCAATTTCAGCCGCCCTAGATTGCAATACTTATATACCGAATCGGCGGCCAGGGTGGTCTTCTTCGACCGGATTCCGAGTCGTGGGGACGCGCCTCCAATACACTGTAGCCCGGAGGCCGGAGGCTCGGGGGTTTGGGAGCGGCGTGTGGGGATTGAAGTGGCGAGACGGTACAGAGATCGAGCGCGCGCGCCAGAGAGATGGGGGCCAATAGCGACCCAAATATGGGGGGGTCGGACGAGCAGCAGAAGCGATCGGAGATCTACACGTACGAGGCGCCGTGGCACGTCTACGCCATGAATTGGAGCGTCCGTCGAGACAAAAAGTATCGTCTCGCCATCGCGAGCCTGCTGGAGCAATACCCTAACAGAGTGGAGATCGTTCAGCTCGACGATATCAACGGAGATATCCGGTCCGATCCCAACCTCTCATTCGAACACCCGTATCCCCCCACTAAAGCCATCTTCGCCCCCGATAAGGAGTGCCAGAAGCCCGACCTACTAGCCACCTCCAGTGATTTCCTCCGCATTTGGCGCATCTCCGATGATCGCGTCGACATGAAGTGCATTCTCAATGGCAACAAGAACAGCGAGTTCTGCGGGCCCCTTACCTCCTTCGACTGGAATGAAGCTGAGCCCAGGCGCATCGGCACCTCCAGCATCGACACCACCTGCACCATCTGGGACATCGAGCGCGAAGCCGTTGATACCCAGCTCATCGCTCACGACAAGGAAGTTTACGACATCGCGTGGGGCGGCGTCGGCGTCTTCGCGTCCGTCTCCGCAGATGGCTCCGTTAGGGTTTTTGACTTGCGTGATAAGGAACATTCCACCATCATCTATGAAAGCTCTGAGCCCGACGCGCCCCTGGTTCGCCTCGGTTGGAATAAGCAGGACCCCAGGTACATGGCTACCATCATCATGGACAGCGCTAAGGTTGTCGTCCTCGACATTCGTTTCCCCACTCTCCCTGTCGTGGAATTGCAGAGGCACCAGGCTAGCGTCAACGCTATTGCTTGGGCGCCTCACAGCTCTTGCCACATTTGCACCGCCGGAGATGACATGCAAGCTCTAATCTGGGACTTGTCATCGATGGGTCAGCCGGTTGAGGGTGGGTTGGATCCCATCCTCGCGTACACTGCAGGAGCAGAAATCGAACAGCTGCAGTGGTCATCTTCGCAACCTGATTGGGTAGCAATTGCCTTTTCTACAAAGCTTCAGATTCTAAGGGTCTAAACTTTTTGAAGCAGCATTTCAAGTCTGAAGTCGCACGGTGATTGGCCTTTCTGAGTTGGCATTTCTCTTTGGTATCAGATTTTCATTTTTATCCTTGTTATCTTGCAAATATTAACGTCAACACCAGATAACTTTACTTTGAAGTATGAAAAAGGTTGTGCTTGTTCGTATCCTCGTTTATAAATTTTGTCTCAGCCAAGACCGGTGCAGTAGGACTCAGACCATATATGCAACTGTTGTCCTGTAGGGGCTGAGAGGTCAAAACTATTGCTTCCAGATGCTTGTTTTCATGCTTTTCTCTTTTTGTGCTTGGTGATGATTAGAATAGATGGAGAATCAGGTGAGCAAACAAGTATTGTTATGGAAGGGAATAATTCACCATAGCAATAATTTTCATGAAATAGAGGGAAAAAAAGGAAAAAGAATTATAAATATGTTAACAAGCCCATATGATCTGATGCCGTGGGATCTTTCATGATCATCAAAACACTGAAGACAAACCTTGACCTCTCTTCCGTGGCGTTGCTGCTGAGAGCAGTTATTTTCTTTTCAAGCAGTAGCAATCCTTGAATAGATGACTCTTCTTTTTGTGTCATTAGCTTGCGGGAGCTTCCCCTTTTGCACACCTTCCTCTGATTCTATCAGAGAGACCCCTTTGAATTGTTGCAGCTTCTCCTGTATCCCTCTATTCATCAGTTTCCCAGCACCCAAAAATTTTGAATTTACAGTTTTGATAGATCACATGTTTTGAGTGTTTCAAATTGTTTCTGATCAATCAAGTGCAAGATTGATAAAAACAGTAATGCTATGATTTTTTATTTATTGTGCTATGATTTTTCTCAGAATTCCTGTCAATTTGGGCTAACAGACTGCTTTGCCCAACAAGATGACCCACTCTATCATCTTAATCTTCCCTTCATCATGGGAAACACGTCTCCCTCTTTGCTGCCACTCATTCATTTTTGTTGATAACTGGACGCTGCATGCCTTCATTTTTCTTTTTCATCATATTAACTTTAATTATAAGATGATAAAAAGTTCTTTTTAGCATATCAAATATGAATTTATAACTTATTTCGTTTTCACTCTTCCTCTTCCTCTTCCCCTCATTTAAAAAATTATTCCAACATACCAAACCGGACATCAATGAAGTTGACTTATTTGCAGTGTCCATTACTCATGATTTTATAAAGCTTACAAACATAAGTCACAGAAATTGCATTAATTTCTTGGCAACTCGTCGCAACTAACATTGAATGCTCATCCATGCCCATGTTTAATAACAACCTTTGATTAGCGGGGCAGATGAAATGGTCAGGTATCTAATATTTTTTATCTAAAAAATGAGATCCTTGGCGTTGACGTATACTTTATGTTAGAGTATTCATGTATTTAGGATATGTGTCTTGATTCTTTCTATTTGAATAGGTCTTGACAAGGTTGATCATATTCCCCTTCTTATCTGGTTTCGGTTTCATTCAAGAGGCACGGTTTCTTGGTCTATTCTTCACTTTTCATCATTTGGCTTCATTAATAGGTCTTTTGGTAACTAATCGTATTCCTTTACAGGGGCTGTCTAGGTGTCTAGGGTGATGTAGGTGGCATTATGATTCCCTGGAAGTTGTATTTTCATATGGCTGTTCTTCCCATCATCAAGCATTAGCTTTAGAAAAAAATTAGTAATGAATGTTTGACTATGCAATCACTGTTATAGTCATGTTCAAAATCTCATGGGTTCTTTTTGATAATCAAATATCTGAAAACAGTGCCACGAACCACATCGCCCAACAAACAGAATACACCCAACAAAACCAACCCGCTGGAGAATACCACAAACCACATCCCCCAACAAACAGACCCGAACCGCAATATTGTCCAGTAGAAAACACACACCCCCATGGGTGTCTTTGATCTTTAAAATGGACCTTCATGTTGACATGAGTTGTCATTTTTTATGTTAATCTCCACACGAGGACATCTGTGTAGTTGTCCCATGGGAGTCTTGGTTGATTGACTCTTAGCTTACGTAGCTCCCCTCTTTGTACGTGAGCTTTACTGGGTTTGGTGAGCATTATTATATTACAACAGTTCACTGGGTTTATTAACAGTTCGGGAAGTGGGGAATACAAAGAAATGAAGAAAGCTTTACTGGGTTTGGTGAGCAAAATTTTCAGTTTTCCAAACAGTGAGTCATTCCAACAGTTTGTCAAATTTCCAATTTTCCAATGGTGAGTCGTTCCAACGGTGAGTTCCAACGGTGAGTTCCAACAGTTTTTCAAATTTCCAGTTTTCCAACGGCAGGTCATTCGAACAGTGAGACATTTCCAACGGTGAGACATCCTAACAGTGAGACATTTCCAATAGGTGGCCATTTTTCTAGAATTTTGTTGTTTTTTTTTCAATTTTTCCCTTTTGACATCTTTCTTGATGTAAAATGAGTTTAATGCCATATTTATGTGGTTTTGAAGCTGTTTCAAGGG
This sequence comes from Viscum album, assembly GCA_963277665.1. NCBI lineage: Eukaryota > Viridiplantae > Streptophyta > Magnoliopsida > Santalales > Viscaceae > Viscum > Viscum album. The sequence goes on from OY728125.1 coordinate 22,007,372, forward strand.
CTATAAATCATATCTTTGATTTTTTAAAAATTCGGAGGCTTTTAAATGGTCAAACCGTGTGGTTTGTTGAGATTCGGCTTTAATGGCAATTCGAAACTGCATCTAATCCCGAACATCCAGGACCAAATATTTCTAAAGAGAAGATCTTTCCTATCCTCATTCGACATTACTTTCTCTTGAGATTGGATGTACCAAATTCTTCTTCCCATAGGAGTCCTGGAATGAGGTGATGCAGTTGGTTCAAGGTCCCCCCTGAAGTAGGTTTTTGCAACAAGTCTGTGAAAAAGACTTCTTCTTTCCAAGTAGGTTTTTCCTTCGTTTCTCCTCATGTGCATCATGGAGGATGAGTTTATTATTGTTAACTCTTATGAACATGGTCACAACCAAATTAAAAAAGATAATGAATCGGTTTATATTGAATTTAAAGGGGCAGGGGAATGTGAAGTATGATCTTACTGTTTTATTGATATTTTGATCGATGTTGTGAATTTTATGGGCTAAATACCCACTGAAAATCGTAGTCGTTGGAGGTTCTTTTTTGTGCACTAGTTTATGGGTTGTGGAATGCATGCATGTTATGTGGCTGTTAACGTCACTTATTATGTAATTGGTTAACCACATACATTCAGTTAAAAATAAATTGATGCCCCAAGATCTTATAAGCTTCTGTGATAACACCCTTAAATAAAGAAGTGAAATTGAATAAGGGATGCCCTGCTAAATCCGAAAGTATGTTTTGTTCTGTTATGTGTTGTAACGTGTTTTTGGACACGATTGTGTGTTGTGGGTTGGCTCTAGTGATATGATGGATGAAATATGACTTTGTTGTGATATGTGGGGGTAGTGGATGGGATGTTTTATGTAGCGGGACTGTGAAAATGGATGTGACCGTAAAGTGATGTGGATGTGGAAATTGGGTTGTGTTGTTGTGCTTATAATGCATGGTTGGTTTTGTTATATCTACCCAAGTATTAATGGAATTAATACTGCATGTTAACAATTTCAAATGGACATGTTTAATGAGGCAATCGATGATGGGTTGTGTTGATTAACCAGTTAATGTTTATCTAAAAACAAATGGGTTGGAAATATGAAATAATATGTCTTTCTAAATGAAATGGGTTTTTTAATGAATGTTGATTACAAAAATCAAAGTGGATGATAAAGTGGAAATTATTGATAAAACAGAAACTTTGGAATATGGTTTAATGATTGAAAACAAATTGAGGATTTTATTTTGTTTGTGTGTTTTTATGCATTTAGAGGTGTCATCAATTGTGTGGATTCTATGAGATGGTTAGTTCCTGTTATAAACCCATAAGACGGGCTTGTGTACTGCAACCCTATATGTTTATACACTATATGTTCTCTTGATTTCTATACGCAACCCACCCATGTTTAGCACTATGTGCCGAACACCCCCATCGTCATAGGGGAGGTTGTATTTCCTAAATATCCCGGTGGGAGGATAAATGACTGACCTCCCGCTCTTCCCCACTCCCTCTTCCAGGTGAGGTAGTTATTTCACATGTTGTGATGGCCGAAAATATGTTAGTGCATTAGATGATGACACATGGTATCTGAGGTGTCTTCGGGGTGAGTTGTGATGTGGTGTCCCAAGTGTCTTCAGGATGAGTTCTGATGTGCTTTCCAAGGTGTCTTCGGGATGAGTTGTGATGTGGTGTCCCAGGTGTCTTTAGGATGAGTTGGGATGTCTTTCCCATGTGTCTTCGGGATGAGATGTGTTATGCTTTTCCAGGTGTCTTCGGGATATGATGTGGTTTGTGGTCCAGGTGTCTACGGGCGAGATGTGATGTGGTTTGTGGCCCAGGTGTCTACAGGCGGAATGTGATATGGTTTGTGGTCCAGGTGTTTGCGGGCGAGATGTGGTGTGGTTTGTGAGGCCCAGGTGTGTGTGGGCGAGTTGTGACGTGGTACTTTCAGAAGAGGTGGGAGCGCAAAGACGTTTGCCGTTAGGCAAGAGCGGCTAATCAATGAGGAATTTGTGCGGGGTACCCTATCATTGATGTGCTTTATATTATATTGTATTACTTGGTTTGTGTTATATGGTGATTATTCCTTGGTGATGTTGGGATGGTTAGTATACCTTTATAGGTGCTGTTTGATTCTGCTATTTTCTCACAAGTGCATTAGTATGCCCCTTTCACATGTGCATGAGAGACTTCAGTGTTTCCTACTGAGTATACTCGTATGCTCACCCTACGTATATAAAAACTATTTTTAGGTTTCCATGAGGACTTTGTGGACCACACTTGACATTTCTAGTTCGGACCTTTGGAGTTGTTGTTATATCACTGCCTTAGCTTTTATTCTTTTGGTATTTCATTTAAAGACTTTTATATGTATCGGTTTTGATTTATACATGCATTGTGGGATGGTTTGGATTTATTTTATAATATTTCATGGAGTTGTTTGCAGTTGATTCCTCCTATCCCCAGATATTGTTTTCTTATAAGGGGCAATGCCTCCCATATTATGAGATATTTATACTCTCAGTGCTAGTCGCCAACTCGGGGCCTACTGGAGGCGGGACTCAGGGGGGTCATTATCTATCTTTCTCCACTGTTAGATCAGGAGAGGTATCCTTGGAGGGAGGGGGTCATGACAGAATGATATCAGAGGTGATGGTTGAGAGATAGGATGAAGTTCAGAGTCAGACGATCTTGCTGCATGACATAGGCTAGAGAAGACCAACTAGGACACAAGATTTTAGGCCCCCCTATGATCCGATGCAAGGGCTCTGAGACTATCGAACGACCAAGTGAGGCGACACTGCTTGCAGGGTAGAGACCTAGGAGATGTACATGCATCATGATGACTTGTGTTCTTATTTGAATTGTTTGATGTTGTGAAGTTAAAATGAATTAAATTAATCATGAGATTTTATATGTGTTTCTTTAGCTTTCTCTTATGTTATTATTGTTAATGAATTGTTCCACTTCGGTGGTGGTGCAGTGGTGAAGGAGAGTGACACATACTCCAAAAAAGGGATTTCATGGTGGAATGTTGAGTTCAAGAGCTGTAGTTAAAAATCAATGTTTGATTCAGGAACGTCGACAAAGGAATGAATGATCTGGAGGCAGTACAAAAAGAGCAGATACAAGGTGGCGCCGTTTTCCAGTGTTTGCCAAATTTTTGGGCCTGAAAATCGATAAATGAAGAAAAGTGGTTTTTGGAAAAGGGACTTGCGCGCCGTGTACTTGAAGGCTTGGAAACTTGCGCGCCATATGTTTTTCAAGATGAGATCATCCAAATATGGCAAAGGGATAAGGGTCGTGTAAGTATTGGGTTGGTCGCGCAGGTGACTTGCGCGCCGAGAAAAGACTTGCGCACCGGTGCCTATGAAGATTGGAAACTTGCGCGCCTGTTGTTTTTCAAGATAAGAACAAGAAAATATGGAAAAGGGAGAAGGACGCCCAAGTTTGGAAGTGGGTCGCACAAATGACTTACAGGGGAAGAGACCTGCGCGCTGAGACTTACGCGCCGAGGGTAGACTTGCGCGCCATCGCGCAGGCTGTCCAAATTCCTATAAATACAAGACCACCCCTCATCATTTTTCATGGAGTTAAACACTTAGAAAAATCAGAGCTCCCATTGCGCAGATGTGGTGGTCGCGCAAGTGGTGTGTGGTTGCGCAGGTGGACTTGCGCGCCAGTGTTTGAAGTTGCACGCCGGTTGTTAGTTGCGCGCCAATATTGGTTTGGGCGTAAAGGGAAGTGAGTCGCGCAAGTTTGGAGTTGCAGAAGATTGTGTCGCGCAAGTGATTGAGGTAGACTTGTGCCCCAGTCGTGACTTGCATGCCGATACTTGCGCGTCGAATTAGACTTGCGCGCCAAGTAAGGTTGATTCACGGTGGTAATTTAGGGCTGCGTGAAAGCTGGAAGATTGCCCGATACCTTCGGTGCAAAGAGAGATTCATTTAAGGGTGAAAGTTGGACTTCAACATAGCATCTACATACAGAGGAAGATGCATTCCTTCATGCAAATGAAGAGACCTACAAGTCTATAAACTGTGAGTGGATCATTTCCAGACCAGTGAGCAAAGGAAGAGGAAGAAGGTGATCCTCTCCACCAGCAGTGAGCCAGAGAGAGAGAAACAAGGAGTGACCCTTGGGAAAGCAGTGAGTTGACCCTAAACCTTGTAAAGGCAGTGAGCCTGGGAATAGAAGTAATCTATCCCGAACTTTTTATTCATTATTGGCAGTGAGCTTTAGTGGATTTGGTACAGCGGCACATCGCCGTTGTATGCTCCTTGGACGTAGCCCAGTGAGGGTGAACCAAGTAAAAATTTCTGTGTCTGCTTGCTTACTTTCCTGCATTTCATTTAAAGAATCATCATCAAATAAAGATGAAAAGAAATGGTCATAATAAATACACAAGTGCAAACAAAGTGACCCTTGTAATAAAGAGGTCAAGATCCAGTGGGGCAGGAAGAATTTTGAAAAAGAATATCCATACCCTGATTCAACCCCCCCTCTCAGGGTTGTTTCCGACGCTTTCCCCAGGGCGCACGCATCCGTTTGTGGAGGACGCGCTGCTGTTGCCCCGCATTCCTGCTTTCCAAAGGCGGGCGACATCCTCTCCTTGTTCAGGGATGTTTGCTCCTTGATCGAAACAGGATGACGGGATGTCGGTTCTTCCTTCCGTGGATTCCTCCTCGGAACTCGTCACCTAGTCCGGGTCTCCCTCATAGATTTAATACGTTGTTCATGAAACTCTTCCCAGTGCCATGTTTCTATGGACGCCGGTTAATTACACTGCTTCTGTCAGGACATTCCAAAGGGTCCGGTCAGGGCAGCAACCTTCGGTCGGAGTAGACGGGAACATCAGGCATGTTGGGGCATCTCTGAGTGCGTGGACATAGAGGAACCTGTATTCTTCCTCATAAGAGGGCATCTCAAGGGTGCAGGACCCGAGGCATGTATCTGAGGTTTTCCTCAGCTTCCCGTGTTTAACACAGGGTATTCCGCGAGTTTAACGTCTTACGGAGACGGTTACGCCAAAGGCGTGTCATCCGAGGTTTTCCTCAGGCATCTCATGTTTATCACGAGGTAGGCCGTGAGTTTAACATATTACAGAGACGGTTACGCCAAAGGCGTATCATCCGAGGTTTTCCTCAGGCATCTCATGTTTATCACGAGGTAGGCCGTGAGTTTAACGTCTTACGGAGACGGTTACGCCAAAGGCGTGTCATCCGAGGTTTTCCTCAGGCATCTCATGTTTATCATGAGGTAGGCCATGAGTTTAACGTCTTACGGAGACGGTTACGCCAAAGGCGTGTCATCCGAGGTTTTCCTCAGGCATCTCATGTTTATCACGAGGTAGGTCATGAGTTCAACGTCTTATGGATATGGTTACGCCAAAGGCGTGTCATCCGAGGTTTTCCTTAGGCATCTCATGTTTATCACGAGGTAGGACGTGAGTTTAACGTCTTACGGAGACGGAATGAGGGTGATTAGAAAGTCCCATAGAGACGTATCTGATTGGTATATCCCTAGGAGGGAACACCTGGAAGGTTTACCAAGGGGATGGATCAGAACGCCCAATGAGGACGTATCTGAGGTGGTGTGCCCCATGGAGGGGGGATGTCACACCGTAATGGCTGATCTGAACACCACTAAGGGCAGATCAGGGGAAGTGCGCCCCAGGATGGGGGGACACCATGGATTACCATTGGTTGGGATTGAACCACTTGGAGGTTTCCTATGTACCCTGTGTAAAGGACATGGATCAAAACCCACGTAGTTCAAAGGGGTGATGAATCGGGGTGTACACAGAGGACAACGACCCGGAGATATGCTGGGGCTTACACGTGGAAAGCGGCCCATGCGCCGCTAGGAGCAGCGAGGAGGTGGATGGCATGATCCCACCGGGATGTGGCGGCCCGGGTGAGAATCAAGATGGGTGTTGGATGGATGAATGAAGTGGAGGGGGAATGAAATGGGACCATCGTAGGGGCGAAAGTGAAGTTGGGCTTGAGCCTCGAAGAGACCTCCTACGTATCCCCGCGGCAGGGAATCAAAGTCTGCGTAGTTCGGAATAGTGCCGGCGAGCCGACATGAAGGTGGAACTTGGCCCGATGGATGTTGGGCTTGAACCTCGTGAGGTTTCCTATGTACCATGCCTTGACATGGATCAAAGTCCTCGTAGTTCGGGTTGGTGCGCCGGAGGACCAACGTGAATGTGGACCTTGGTCCGATGGGTGTCGTCAGCGAACCGACGTGAAGGTGGACCTTGGTCCGATGGACATCGTCAGCGAACCGACGTGAAGGTGAACCCGGGGTCCACCGGTGGTGGGATTGAACCTCATGAAGGCTTCCTACGTACCATGCCTTGACATGAATCAAAGTCCCCGTAGATCAGATGGAATGTGGAATACAGTTTAACGTCATGCGAGACGGGGGTGAACTGACGTGAGTGAGGTCGGAATGACCGGGTGATGGGCTTGAACCTTATGGATGCTTCCTACGTACCATGCCTTGACATGGATCAAAGTCTCTGTAGTTCAAATGGTGTGCCGACGAACCGATGTGAGCAAGGACCTTGGTCCAGATGGTGTGGGGCTTACACACTAGGCTGCCCGGGTGTTGATGAACCGGCGTGAAGAAGGTCAGAGTGACCAACAGGTGGTGGGCTTGAACCTCTGAGAGGCTTCCTACGTACCATGCCAGGACATGGATCAAAGACCAGGTAGTTCAGGTTGGACGCCGGAAGGCCGACGTGAATGAGGAGGACCAGGGGGGTCCTAGTGGTGGTGGGCTTGGACCTCGTGGAGGCTTCCTACGTACCATCCCTTAGCACGGATCAAAGACCACGTAGTTCAAGTTGGTCACAACGACTTGCCGCTGGACTAGAATGTAGTTTAGCGTCGTGCGAGATGAAGATGAACCCTGACGTGAATAAACGACGAGTGGTGGGCTTGAGCCTCGTAGAGGCTTCCTATGTACCATGCCTTGACATGGATCAAAGACCTCGTAGTTCAAAGGGGGCTTCATCAGCGAACCGACGTGAAGGTGGACCTTGGTCCGATGGGTGGTGGGCTTGAACCTCAGGAAGGCTTCCTACGTACCATGCCTTGACATGGATCAAAGACCTCGTAGTTCAAATGATGGAAGTCGTCAGCGAACCGACGTGAAGGTGGACCTTGGTCCAATGAGAGATGGTCTTGAACCTCGGGGAGGCTTCCTACGTACCATGCCTTGACATGGATCAAAGACCTCGTAGTTCAAAGGGTTTCATCGGTGAACCGACGTGAATGTAGACCCGGGGATCCACTAGTGGTGGGCTTGAACCTCGTGAAGGCTTCCTACGTACCATGCCTTGACATGGATCAAAGTTCTCATAGTTCGGTGGGTGGGTGTCGGCGAACCGACGTGAGGAAGGGACTTTGGTCTGATGGGAGATGGGCTTGAACCTCGTGGAGGCTTCCTACGTACCATGTCTTGACATGGATCAAAGACCTCGTAGTTCGGGTGGTCACAACGACTTTCCGTCGGACTGGAATGTGGTTTAACGTCTTGCGGGACGAGGATGAACTCGAAGTGAATAAATGATGGGTGAGCTTGAACCTCAGGGAGGCTTCCTACGTACCATGCCTTGACATGGATCAAAGACCACATAGTTCAAAGGCTGTGCAGTTTAATGTCACGCGGGACAAGGGCATACATTTTAACGTCATGTTGGACGAGGTGTTGTCATGACCAATGCTTACTCTAAGCCCACGTGAGTCGTGCTCGGTGTGAGAAATAAGAGGCAGCAGAGACCTGACGATCACGTCACGAAGGGTGCGTCCGTGAGAAGTGAAGAGGGGCTTACGCGTTAGGCGGCCCATGGTGCTGGGACTTACTCCAGGAAGGAGGCCCGAGGAAAAGGATGACGATAGTTTTGGGCTTGAGCCTTGAAGAGGCTTCCTACATATCCCCGTGGCAGGGAATCAAAGACCACGTAGTTCTTCTGATGACGACTTACCGCTGGATGAGGATGTCAACGGCTTGCCGCTATGGAGCGGCAATGGTGAATGGGGCTTATGCATGGAAGCTGCCCGGGTGCCGCTATGGAGCGACAATGGTGAATGGGGCTTACGCAAGGAAGCTGCCCGGTGTGCCGCTAAGGAGCGACAATGGTGGATGGGGCTTACGCTAGGAAGCTTCCCGGATGCCGCTAAGGAGCGGCAATCGTGGATGGGGATTACGCTAGGAAGTTGCCCGGATGCCGCTAAGGAGCGTCAATCGTGGATGGGGCTTACGCTAAGAAGCTGCCCGGATGCCGCTAAGGAGCGACAATCGTGGATGGGGCTTACGCTAGGAAGCTGCCCGGGTGTGCCGCTAAGGAGCAGCAATGGTGGATGGGGCTTACGCTAGGAAGCTGCCCGGATGCCGCTATGGAGCGGCAATGGTGAATGGGGCTTACACTATGAAGCTGCCCGGGTGCCGCTATGGAGCGGCACTGGTGAATGGGGCTTACGCAGGGAAGCTGCCCGGGTGCCGCTAGGGAGCGGTAATGGTTCATGGGGCTTACGCTAGGAAGCTGCCCGAGTGCCGCTATGGAGCGACAACGATGAATGGGGCTTACGCTAGAAGCTGCCCGTAATGTCTTCCTCATGTCTGGCCATGACGGCGTGCCAACTCGCTGGTGGGTTGAGCCATTTACCTATGCGCTAGTGCACAAGCATGATAATGCCAAGGGGCGTTGGAATCATGCCACTGTAATCATGGAATTAAGCGTCTTATGCTTGGAGCATAAGTCATCTCTTGTTTAGTGCAAGAGGCATCCTATGATTGACACATAGGGTGATCACTACAGTTTAGAGTCTTGTAGGTAGGACTGTTAGCATCTCATGCTGGGAGCATAAGGCATCTCTTATTCAGAGCAAGAGGCATCCTATGATTGGCACATAGGGTGTGCTACAGTTTAGAGTCATGTAGAAAGGACTGTTGGCATCTCATGCTAGGAGCATGAGGCATCTCTCGTATTGGGAAAGAGGCATCCTATGATTGGCACATAGGGATTCCTACAGTTTAGGGTCATGTAGAAAGGACTTTTGGCATCTCATGCTAGGAGCATAAGGCATCTCTCATATAGGGCAAGAGGCATCCTATGTTTGGAACATAGGGATTACTACAGTTTAGAGTCATGTAGAAAGGACTATTGGCATCTCATGCTGGGAGCATAAGGCATCTCTCGTATAGGGAAAGAGGCATCCTATGTTTGGCACATAGGGATTACTACACTTTAGAGTCATGTAGAAAGGACTGTTAGGCAGAAGGTGCCTAGAAATGGTTGGTGTCGGGACTTACGCAAGGGTGACCCTTTCTGGTTCAAGCTGGCATGGGAGCCAAGTGGTTGGGTTTGGAGGAGTTACCTGAGGAATGGTTCGTCTCAAGGTACTCGGGGAATTGGTGATGAGAATCTCAACTCACGACATGAGAATGAAACCAAGAGGAATATGTCGCCCCACAGAATTTCATGGTATGCGAAGGAGTATCTCAAATCATGGTGTTCCATAGGTGGAAGGTGGGTGCGCATGAGGGCGTAATGGAAAATCCCGACGTCCCAGCCCGAAATGTTCGCGGTGCGACTCTGCATTTTTTATGGTAGTGTGTGACAGTTGCAAAGGGACCGGCCCGGAGGGCCGGGACCGCAGCCCGACACTGACCCCGAGCGAGGGTGCGGGGGCGTAGCCCCCGCGGTATGGACCGGTGGGCGCGAAGGTAGGATCCTCGCAAAGGATAGGTCTTCGTGAAGTAGCTTCGCAGAGCATGGCCTCGCGGAGCAATGGTCTCTCGCGGAGCAGCATCGCGGATCATTGGCTCGCGGAGCATGGACTCGCGGAGAATGGTCTCGCGGAGCAGCATCGTGAAGCATGGGCTCGCGGAGCATGGCCCCACGGATCCTCGGCTCGCGGAGCATCAACGCGAAGGAAGCTGCTCGCGGAGCATGGCCTCGTGGAGCCGCAATGCGGAGCTCCGTTCGGCCGCCCAAGGGGCGAAGTGGCCGTGGCCGTCCGTCTTGAGAAGGGGGGTGAGCTGGGTATTTATAGGCAAGGGGCGCCGCGAAGCAAAGCTCGCTCGGCGCAAAGACGGAGCTTGCTCCGCGGCGGATCTTCGCGGCGCGTCGTGAACGTCAAGGCACTTCGCGGAGCCGTCCCGCCTCCTTTGCTTCGCGGCGGGCTCACGAACGTCAGGGCGTTCGCGGAGCATTACCGCCTCCTCTGCTTCGCGGCGGGTTCGCGAATGTCAAATTCGTTCGCGGAGCATCCCACCTCCTGTGCTTCGTGGTGCGTCTTCGCGGCGCGTCGCGAACATCAAAACAGGTTCACGGAGCTTCCCGCCTCATTGCTTCGCGGTGGCGCTCCGCAATCGCGGAGGCGGCTTCGCAAATGGGCTTTGCGAACCAATTTTCCATCCAAACTTCAAATGTCCATAACTCCTAATCCGTAGCTCCGTTCGGGCCCTGCGACCTACCAAATCAAAGATTAAGAAAAGTTCTACGATCTTGGATCGTGTATGGAAGCATTTGGAAATTTTCAGGGACGCATTTTCCGGGGTCTACAAGGGTATATAAGCCCCTATTGGTCCTAACACATTGCATACTGGACTTTTTTATAGATATCTATGTGACTGTGTACTTATTTTATAGCTATATAATATGAAGGTTCAGATAATTCTCAAACCTCACTTGTCATTCTAGGGCGTTCTTACTGATTCCTATGTTTAGGGAAGTTATGTTTGTTCAACTATTGTGGGAGTTTGGGATAACAAGTTTATTTTATGGTGGTGTTTCAGGTGCAATGAAATCCTTGAGAGGTATCTATAGGATAGGTTGGTTTTGAATTCTCGAGGGCGAGAATAGTTTGATAGGTATTTGATGTAATGGATCAAACTTTCCAATCTATTACTTTGTGAGAAATATGATTTTTGAGGTGTCGGGGGGTAGCCCGAGGTGTTTTTGGGACATGTGAGTCATTCCAATAGTGACTCATTTCAAGAGTTTTCTAAATTTCTAGTTTTCCAATAGCGACTCACTCCAACAGTGAGTCATTTCAACACTTTTTCCAAATTTTCAGTTTTCTAATGGTGACTCATTTCAAGAGTTTTCCAAATTTCTAGTTTTCCAATAGTGACTCACTCCAAAGATGAGTTATTTCAACAGTTTTCCAAATTTTCAGTTTTCCAATGGTGACTCATTCCAACGGTGAGTCATTCCAACAATTTTTCAAATTTCCAGTTTTCCAATGGTGAGTCATTCCAATGGCGAGTCATTCCAACAATTCGTCAAATTTTTAGTTTTCCAATGGTGATTCATTCCAACAGTGAGTCATTCCAACTGTGAGACATTTCCAATGGTGAGACATCCTAACAGCGAGACATTTCCAACAGTTAGCCATTTTTCCAAAATTTTCCAATTTTTCATGTTTTGCCATTTTGATGTTTTTCTTGAGGTAAAATGAGTTTAATGCCATATTTAAGTGATTTTGAAGCCGTTTCATGGGCTATAAATCATATCTTTGATTTTATAAAAATCTGAAGGCTTTTAAATGGTCAAACAGTGTGGTTTGTTGAGATCCGCCTTTAATGGAAATTCAAAACCGCATCTAATCCCGAACATTCAGGATCAAATATTTCTAAAGAAAAGATCTTTTATATCCTCATTCGACCTTACTTTCTATTGAGACCAGACGTACCAAATTCTTCTTCTTGTAGGAGTCTTGGAATGAGGTGTTATAGTTGGTTCAAGGTTCCCCCCCTCTAAATCAGTTTCCTCCTGTACGCACCCCCCATTTTGTTGCAACAAGTTTGTGAAAAAGGATTCTTCTTTCCTAGTAGTTTTTCCTTTATTTATCCTCATGTGTATCATGTGGGATGAGTTTATTATTTTCTACTCATGTGAACATGGCCACAACCATATTCTGAAAGATAATAAATTAGTTTATATTGAATTTAAAGTGGTAGGGGAATGTAACATATGATCTTACTATTTTATTGATATTTTGATCGATGTTGTGAATTGTATGGGGTAAATACCCTCCAGAAATCATGGTTGTTAGGGGTCCTTGTTTGTGCACTATTTTATGGGTTGTGGAATGTGTGCATATTATGTGGCTGTTAACATCACTTATTATGTAATTGGTTAACCATATACATTCTGTTAAAATAAATGGATTCCCCAGGATCTTATAAGCTTCTATAATAACACCCTTAAATAAAGAAGTAAAATTGAATAAGGGATTCCCTGCTAAATTTGAAAGTATGTTTTTCTCTGTTATGTGTTGCAATGTGTTTGTGGACACGATTGTGTGCTGTGGGTTGGCTCTAGTGATATAATGGATGGAATATGATTGTGTTGTGATATGTGGGGGTAGTGGATGAGATGTTTTATGCAGCGGGACTGTGAAACTGGATGTAGCAATAAATCGATGTGGATGCAGAAATTGGGCAGTGTTGTTATGATTATGATTTGTGGTTGGTTCTGTTATATCTACCCAAGTATTAACGCAATTAATACTACATGTTAATAATTTCAAATGGGCTTGTTTAGTGAGTAAATCGATGATGGGTTGTGTTGATTAACTGCTTAATGTTTACATAAAAACAAATGGGTTAGAAATATTAAATAAGATGTCTTTCTAAATGAAATGGATTTTCTAATGAATGTTGATTAGAAAAATCAAAGTGGCTGATAAAGTGGAAATTATTGATAAAACAGAAACTCTAGATATGGATTAATGATTGAAAATGAATTGAGTATCGTGTTTTGTTTGTGTGTTTTTATGCAATTAGAGGTGGTATCGATCGTGTGGATTATGTGAGATGGTTAGTTATTGTTATAAACCCATAGGACGAGCTTGTGTGCTATAACTCTATATGTCTATACACTATACGTTCTCTTGATTTCTTTACGAACCCCACCCTTGTTGAGAACTATGTGCCGAACAACCCCAGCGTCACGGGGGAGGGTGTATTTCCCAAACATCCTGATGGGAGGATGGATGACCACTCACTCTTCCCTACCCCCTATTCCAGGATAGGTTAGTATTGCGCATGCTTTAATGGACAAAATTCTGTTAGTGCATTAGATGATGAGACATGGTATCCTAGGTGTCTTCGAGATGAGTTTTGTTGTGGTGTACCAGGTGTGTTTGGGATGATTTGTGATGTGGTGTCCTAGGTGTCTTCGGGATGAGTTGTGATGTGCTTTCCCAAGTGTCTTTAGGATGAGTTGTGATGTGGTGTATCATGTGTATTCAGTATGATTTGTGATGTGCTTTCCTAGGTGTCTTTGGGATGAGAGGTGTTATGATTTCTCAGGTGTCTTCGGGATGTGATGTGGTTTGTGGCCCAAGTGTTTACGGGTGGGATGTGATGTGGTTTGTGGCCCAGGTGTCTGTGGGCAGGATGTGGTCTGGTTTGTGAGGCCTAGGTGTGTGTGGGTAGGTTGTGACATGGTACTTTCAGAAGATGTGGGAGCATGAGGACGTTTTCCTTTAGGAACGAGTATCTAATCAGTAGAGAAGTGGTGTGGGCTACCCTATCATTAACGTGATTTACATTATATTATATTACTTGGTTTGTGTTATTTGGTGAGTGTGCCTTGGTGAGCTTAGAATGGTTAGTATACCTTTATAGGTGTTTTTTGGTTCTGTTATTTTCTCACGAGTGCATTAGTATGTTCCTTTCACATGTGCATGAGAGACTTCAGTGTTTCCTACTGAGTATACATGTATTCTCACCCTACAGATATAAAAACTATTTTCAGGTTTCCAAGAGGACTTTTTGGACCACTCTATGCATTTCTAGTTCGGACATTTGGAGTTGTTGCTGTGTTATTGAATTAGATTTTATTCTTTTGGTATTTCATTTGCAGACTTTTATATGTATCAATTTTGATTTATACATGAATTGTGGGATGGTTTGGATTTATTTTATAATATATCTTGGAGTTGTTTGTGGTTGATTCCTCCTATCTTCTGATATTTTTTTCTTAGAAGGGGCAATGCCTTCCATATTGTGAGATATTTATACCCTCGGTGAAAGTCGCCAACCCGAGGCCTATTGGAGGCGGGACTCAAGGGTCATTATCTCCCTTTCTTCACTGCCATCCCAGGAGGGGTATACTTGGAGGGAGGGGGTTGTGTCATTAAGAGATATTTTATTATTTCTAAAACCTTTAGATTTTTCTATATCATGTGAATTCGCATTATGATTCTCATCATGTGTTTCTTTAAGAACACTTAAATTACACATTTCTTTTGGAACAAACACCTTTATAATGGGGTTTTCAATTATACTCATTAATTTTCTTTTTCTATGATTTCTATTCTTAGATCAAATTGATTTTCCACACTTTAGGAATGTTTTTGATATTTCTATAACATTATTATGTAATTGTGTCTTCAGGACATCAATTCTAGCTGGTGATTTTATAGTTGAGATGTGTGATTTAGTCACGCCAATTGTATCAATAAATATATCAGGCAACTAATTTTTCAGTTCTTGAAAATGTAAAAGCATTTTTATTTCCATCTCACATTGTCTGGTAGGAGGATCGAGAAAAGACAACGTTTACACATTCTAGGAAATCTCCTCCATTCGTTTCTTTTCTCCCCCTAATGTTGAGAATGATTCTTCATTGAAGTGACAATTAGAAAAGCATGTTGTAAATACATCATCAGTTTGTGGTTCAAAATATCTGATGATGGATGATGATTTATATCCTACATATATTCTTAACCTCCTTTGAGGTCCCATTTTTGTACATTTTGGGGGAGCAATTAGTACATATATTGTATAACTAAAAATTCTTAAGTGAGAGATGTTAGGTATTGACCAAATGCCAATTGGAGTTGAGAGTGATTATGATATACAGTTGGTCTAATGTGAAATAATGTCAAGGCATGCAATATTTCATGACCACCTATGGAGCTCAACAACTTTTTTCTCATTATTAATAGTTTAGTAATAACTTGGAGGCTTTTTATCAATGATTCAACTAAACCATTTTGGGTATGAACATGAGAAAACAGATGCTCTATAATAATCCCCATTGTCATAAAATAATCATTGAAAGTTTGAGAGGTAAATTATCCAATATTATCAAGAATTTATTTCTATATAACATAATTAGTGAATTGTGCTCTCAATTTAATTATTTGAGCAAGAAATCATGAAAACACGACATTACATGTTGAAAGCAAACATATGTGTGACCATCTTCTAGATGCATCAATTAATACCATAAAATATTTTAATGTCTCACATAATGGATGAATTGGTCCACATATATCTCTTTGAATTCTTTCAAGGTTGGTATTTTAGCCTTAATTTTAGTCGAAGATGGTCTCACAATCATATTTCCAAGAGAACAAGTCTGACATGGAAATTTTATTAGTGGAGAGATCTTCGGGGCCCTTATTGAATGTCCATGAGAATATTAAATTATTTTTCACATCATTCCTGAACCAGAATGGCCTAGTCAGTCATTCCATAAATTAACGATTTAGTACACGACTCTTACCAAATTTATTAAAAGTAATTCACATGTACTTTTCATTTCTATTTGATATAGTTTGTGTATCATACCCATTCTGGTATATATCATTGAATATTAAAAAGTTTCTTTTGCATTTTGGGGAAGACAACAGATCTCTTATAAATAACTTTGTCCTACTAGGTAAAGAAAAGATCGATTTACCAGTCTCTTCTATTAGATCTGTAGGACCTTATATAGTATTCAAAATTGGTCTTGTTGGTTTAAGATTAAAAAAATATTTTTTCTTTTTAAGAAGTTTATGTGTTTTTATACTACCTAGTAAATATTTGTCCCATTTACACAATCCATTTTAATGCTTAAAAGAGAAAACAATTATATTATAAGAAATACTTCATGAAATTCAAATAACGCAACATCAAAAATATAAAGCTTACAGAACAAAACACCATATCACATATCATAACTATTATAAATTTTATGAATTATTTCCAGCTATCATCTCCTCAAATTCACAAGTAAAATCAACCTCTTCGAGGTAAGTGAAATCATCATTTAATGTCTTGTGATTCTCAGTGGAATTCACCTCCTTTTATTTCCCTTTATATATTGTCTCAGCAAAGTGTGGTTCATTCTTCTTTTTTTTAAGAGAGGTTTTATAGAGATTAAAAAGATGCTATGATGTTTGGAAAACTTGGGACCAATGTCCCTTAGAACCACACCTATAGGTTGGAATCTTTAAGATTCCTTGAAGTGCTTGAGCTGATATTTTTTTGATTATGATTTTCATTTTGAACGTGCCCATGGTTACGAAACATACTCGGTCGCGCCATCCGCTAGATCACGTCTACCACAAGAATCATGTCCTCAACTTCTTACACTATTATTTTCATGAAATATAACATTTTCTTCATGAAATTCTATTATTGAACTAGTAGGATGAGACTGATGATTTTTAATCAAAAGCTCATTGTTCTTCTCCACTACAAGTAATGATGATATGAGATCAGAATATTTTGTATACCCTCATGAGCAATATTGTTACTGTAGGGTGATGTAAGATGCATGAAATTTCATATATTTCTTTTCAATCATATCGACATCTATAATTCCAATACCACTATACTTTAACTGTGATGCAATTATACACATAGAAGAATTGTAATCACTAAACCTTTTATAGTCTTGGAAGCAAAAAACATTCCATTCATTATGGGTTGTGGGAAGAACAAAGTCCTTTTGATGATCATACCTCTCTTTTAAAATCTTCTAGAGCTTACATGGATCTCTTTCTGTGAGGTATTCACATTTCAATCCATCATTGAGATGTCATTTGAGGAATATCATCACCTTTTCTTTGTTTTAGAGTGGTTTTGAAATATTTTATTTAATTGTTTTCATGAGATCTATCAATTTGAGATGCATTTCGACATCAATTGTCCATGACCATTAATTAATTTTGGTAATATTGAGAGTGGTTAATTCAAGTTTCACAAGATTTGACATGATGATAACTAGGAGGGAAAGAAAAAAAGATTTATTATTAATCAAAATAAGAATACATTGATAGTTTACATTTGGTTTAAATAAAATAAAATAAAAAACAAAATGGAGTCAAAACATCAAAATTAGGTTAATATTATTGCTCAATAATTTTTTATATATTCCACCTTAATTGGTTAATAAATATTTCACATGGAGGTTTAAAATAAATAAAATAATACATTTCATTACTCGTTTAAAAATTTATTGTATGTAATAATTTATTAATTAGACTATCCAATTAGGCGGTTTAAAATAAATAAATTAAAACTATCTGAACATGAAAAAATTTGAGATTTATGATGATAATTAAATAAATTATAGAAACCATCCAATCTAGTGGTAAATAAATACTATTTTATAAATAATTAGAATTTTCTAACCAAGTGGTGGAAATAAGGTTTAAAATGAAACCACAGATAATTAGAACCATCCAACCAAGTGGTGTGAATAAGGTTTAAAATAACAACACACATTTATCCCCTTTTGAGTGTTCATGATGATAACATGTTGTGAAAAAAAAATTAAAATGGATAAAATTTGAATAAAATTCAAAGGTAAGTATAAATAAATACAAATATTTTTTTAAGGCTTATGGTGTATCCTTTGTATCTATCACCCGATATCCAAGGGGTTGCACTACCCTTTTATAGTCAGTGTAGCGAGTGGTAGATGAGGGGGTTAGTGGGGGTGGGAAGCCCACCCCCTTTGAATTATACAACTGCATTCAGTGGGTACCTAATAGTTCCAAGGGGTTTCACTTCCCTTTTCCAGAGTTTCTCTTCATCATTGCAATGTTTTTCAGATTTGGTTGTTGAGAGGTTATGACGACAGTCATCGAATCGGGCTTGTTCTTTGACATAGGACACTTGCTTGTTGTTAAGCCTTGCAATGGTGGAGTGCTTTTCCTTGTCTATATACTGGGGAGGGGTAGCTTTATGTGTCAGTTTGGTTTGTCTCGCTAGACCTTCGGATCGTGAATTGTTTTAAGTCAACGATGTCTTGGGTTCCCCACTTCTTCCCTTAAAAGGGGTTTATGTTTATGTTTCTGTTGAAATAATAAAAAAATTAAAGGCCTTTGGGTCGTTGGATGGAAGGGGTTGCAGCTACTCTACTAGGATGGGTTTCCAACATGCTTGGTTTAGGGTTTAAAGGATGAATGAGAAATTGTTGGTAGATCTAAAGTATGTATTCAACACAATCAAATCCTCAAAGTCTCTGATTTATATCCATGGAAGATGGGTATGACACAACATGATCAAATACTTGTAAATGGACACATACCAACTTTTGGATACATATTAGAATATATTTTTCACAATGAATGGATACAGACCAAAAGTATTATAATGCATAAACAAGGATCCCCTCAACTGAAGGATGTAGTTAATTCCAATTCTCCCAAACTCCTAGGTATATCCACAACATGCACCAAGAAAAATTTTGTGACATTGGTGGTATTATCTAATAAAAAACTAGATGAATGTGGACATTATCGATCAGACACATTAGAATAACACCCTTCAAAATGTACCTTTATATTCCATCCATGATTGAGTTAGACACAACCATATAATGGAAAAATGATGAGCCCTGTGAACTTAATTAGATGGGTGTGGATGAGTATGAATTTGATCTAGAAGTCCCCTCCATTATAGTTCACCCATCCAAGACAATCCTTGGGCTACCCACAATGAGGTTAAAGACCTATGAGCCAACAAAGGGTCTTCAATCCATCTCAATTGACCCGATCTTAAGCGTCCTCTGAGTAACCCTCAAGTGTTGAAGGAACTCATGAAAAATTGATTCTAAGTAAACCATGTTGGGCCTTTTGATTCAATCCTTAAAACCAAATTCAAATGTAGGGTCTTTAAAATTATCTTCAAATGTAGGGGTATTTAAAAAATATTTTATGTTTAAGGGTTTTAAGGCCATCCGTAATACACTCCAGTTAAAATTACCTAAATGAAAATTGAGTTGGAGTGCCGCATAGTCTTAAACATATCTATCTATACGCCAGATGGTGACGATTAGTGATAAGAGTCCATGATCAATATTGGTGAGACTATACTCTCAATATCTATATCGCAAATAATAAATAAATAACCAAACATCACCCACAATAAACAATCAGAGTATGCGATCATGGAATTACAACCCAAGAAAACAATAACTAAATAAACACATACCCATGCTATAACAAATGAATATTTCATTCATACTATCCTACATCTCAATAAATCATCCACTAGATTGATCAAATAAAAAAATTAAAAATTAAAAATAAAATATACACAGAGGCTCTACTATCGATCTTGAGCCTCACCTCAACTCCATCTTCAAATCTTTGTCAGACTGCTCTAGCCCGATCCACAATACAACTTGTCATTATACTTTCATAACATACACGACGTTTACATGTGCCCTGGGGTACCGATGTAGGGTGTTATAAATACATATTAGTAGGGTCTCATGAAGTGTATCTAATATTAATTTTCATATACACATGGATGCATGAGTAAATAAATAAAGCACACAATGAACACAAGTATATATGTCGGGCCATTGTGTGCTAACCAGGTCACCATGACACCCAACTGTACATGGTCTGATCACCTTTGGTGAACCACATATGTTGCCACACATGTCATAGGAAGCATATCCGGGGAATGATGAACCACAACCAAACATAAGAATACAAAACATCTAAGAATAGACTCACAAAAATTTACCATACCCTATCACTCAGGGTAAGGTCCCCAGTCAACTCTCATACAAACACCCTATCACTCAGGGTGGGTCTCGTAACCAAATCCCATACTTGAACCTTATCACTTAGGGTGTGATATCGTATCACATCTCAACCACCACCTTATCACTCGGTGTGAGGTCTCATATCATGTCTTGACCATGTGAGGCCTCCTATTAATCCTCGTACCACCACTCTATCACTCATGGTGAGGTCTCCTTCTAAGCCCCGCACCACCACCCTATCACTCATGGTGAGGTCTCATACTAACTCTCATATCATCACCCTATCATTCAGACCCATGATTCTAGCCACCACATCATAGATCCATTCCTACATCAACTTATCTAGGGTGGACCAAATAAACATGGTAGCATGACCCCAATTCCTAGCTCCTAACTAGCAGTATACTCATACAACGCCTCACAAGATCTGACTCACAACCTAACCATTAATTGTACATGACATTTCTCTGCTATTCATATCAAATAACATTTTTTTAGCCCTATAGGATAACCCCTCCATGTTAATCCCTAACACATAAGGCACAACAATCCAAACCCATCAGCCCACCCCTCCAGCTGAAGAAGGCAATCACTAGATCTCTTAGACGCAACCCAGTTTCTACTCACAATACCAAGTCAAGTCTATCACTCCATAATGATATCATTTCTTAAATATCCTACAAGACCTAAACCTCAATATGATAGTCCAACCTATATTCTAATTTCCCACATTACCACCCCTAACCTGATACCCAATGGAATCTTAATCCAAACACTCCCAAGACCCCTTAGAAACCCATCACCAAGTCATTAAGAAAACAATTCCCACAACTCATGCTTTGGTCCCATATCACTTCTCCCATAAGAGAGATCTCAATCCCCTTTATCCATAGGAAACCCGCCTTGTCCCACTACACCAATACCTAGAGGATTTATCATGATCATTTCATGCACCATAACCCCTACCCACCCTCAATGGTGTGTTCCAAACCATATGTGAGATGAAAAATCATCTCACCCATCATGTATTGGAATAATCCCACTATCTCTATCATACTCACCTCAAGGAGTCGAATCCTAGGTAATTCAAAACCCATCCCAAGCCAAAGACCAATCTTAAGCTCCTCATATACTCAACTAGCATTTTCATCCTTTGGTGAAAACATCACCAGGTGATTCTAGATCACTTAAAAGTAGGAGATCACTAAATCCACTCACTAAGATGTACTATGCCACCCAAATAATCACTTAGGTACCCTCTACCCCTTCTAAATTACTCATTGGGTACCCAGTCCACTACCAATAGGTACTTGGTCCACCACTACTAGGTACCCAGTGGTGTTTGCAACACTTAGCTACAACACCACCCTACTCTAACCCTTGTTTGATCTCAAAAAATGACTTCTTTACTTCTTAACATACCAGAAAATATCCTCTATGGATATCACAACTCCTTGAATTCAATTATGAATATCAATTCTCTAATCACTCCTTCGAGACTCAAAATTCAAATTCCCTATGAAATTAATGACCCGCAATAACATGGGATGTTACAAACTCCCCACCATAACAATTTTCATCCCCAAGACACACCTAGAAAATTAAACTAACTTATAATCGATCGATTGGAATCTGATACCACCCTTTATTTTTTAATTTTTAACTGAATTAGATATGTTCTAACAACCCAAAAACCGAACTTGGGTACACCAAATTTTCTCTATAAATTCCAAGTTATATCCTCAAAACACAATAGTCACATAAAATACAATGCACTAGATACCAATTCCATGCTACCACTCCCAATTACACATGAAAACCACCAATTGTCCCACATCTACTTGACCTTCCTAAAAAACCCTCGATATCACACATCAGTGCATCATCACCTTGACTTGATCATGATGCCTTAACTCATAGAGGCATCAAAAAAAACACTGAAATCCCACACTAATGTACAAACCCAACACTCGGTGAAATTCAACAACTGAATCCTCAACCTAGAAAAATCTATCACTATATTCTCTATGCAACCATTGAAGAAACCTCAATATGATTCCCTCTCAGTTTAACTTTTGAATTCTACTTGAGTCAGCCATGCTAACCACAAACTCTACCCAAACACCACAATGAAATTACAATTTCATCATTTATTGAGGATTTAGATGGAATTTTCCTAATTGAGCATCGATACCTCAAGTTATATCACACCCACCCATATACTAGTTCCACTACACCATGATTCTACAAATGAATGGATGGTACATGAAACAAATGATAATATTCTTTCTACAATGGGAGTATCTCTATCTTCATCCTGTTGAATGAAACACCTGACTTCCAAGGCCCACACCCCATCCATCACTGCATGTAATAGGCAGACATGACCCAACTGTTCATACCTGATTACCAACAAAGAACATTGTTTGCCAACAATTATAGTATTACCAAAAATTACACCATTTATGTCCACTAAAACTCCCTCAAAATGAGGGTCACACCCTTAAGTGGTTAATGGTGCACTCCCCACTATAGAACCACCCTTACACTACTTTCCAAGATTAAAACTAGACAGGTCCCAACATTACTCGTGTGTTGATCCTCTCGAGAGACACTCATATCATCCCAAATAACTCTCATCTAACCTCACACTCATTCTTATAAACACCATGATTCTCCAACACGTTGGTGTGTGACCACACTGATTCTCTATATCCCATCTCCAAAACCTTGACAGATGAGCTCTAAATCAATGAATTACACCGATACCAATAAATCTCACATTTCCATCCTTATCATACTTTATCCAATTCCACCAAGTTCTGAATCTTCATTGATACCCCATCTTACCATAGATGAAACAATTTCAATTCCTTATCAAAACCTATAGCCAATAAGATCTCAATCTTCTCGTCAATCTAATCGGTCATCTCACCCCATGTATGAATTTGGGAAAACTATATCTCATTCTTGACCACACCCAAATTTTAATCATTCATAAAGACTCACTAGAGTCCCACAACTTATCTTCAGGTAATTGGGGAATGAGGTACCTAATACCATACCATTTTCAATATATTTCTAGGGTTCTCCTAGAACCCAGTCAATTCCTGACAGACCCATACATGTACCATTCCAATATTCCTCATGTAACGTATCACCGTGGTGTGATTGTTCCACAAAGGTGATATAATACATAACTTCAAGTGTGCTCCTCGATCACCAGAAACCAACGACTAGCACCAAGGGTCCATAGATATCACTTGGGGATAATTTTAACCTCTAATGGTCTATCACATCAAACAAAATAAATATAAGCATCTATATAGTAACAACATATGAAAACAATAGTAAAATTAATAAGCTCAATGTAATATCTCAACATGCCCATAAAATTCATACAAGTCAGCAAGACCCAAAAAATAAGACCCACTAGACAAAATATAGTTAATACAACTGAATTAGAAAGTTAAAGGAAAAGAGTCCCACACTACATGACTCAAAACACTAACAATCCCAACTCCAAAGTGTATTTAGACACTAACTACTAGATATAGAGGCCTTTTTTCCTTTCCCTAAAAAATCGAACATCTAATTTTTACGCATACAAGGTGTTTATATTTAGTAAGTGAGAATATAATTCTCAGTAGAAACCACCACAACCCTATTTTCTCAAGGAGTCATTATGTGTATATATACAAAAGGGTAAAACTTAAATGATTTAATTGATATCATTTATAGCATGAAACTTGTTTTAAGTGTAAAATATGACTCCCAAATATAATAAACCTACTTCGGCCAATGCCAGTGTCAGGAAACCAAACCCATATCTCATAATGTGACCCCGATCTCGCCCAAGGCCAACTATTCTCATAGAAGAAACATATTTGGGCCTATCAAGGCCATATCATCCCATATCATCGTATGCATCCAACCTCTCAGGGCCAACCATGTTGTATCATGGTATATCACATATCATACCTCTCAAGGCTAGCCATTCCATATCCTAGTATATAACATCTCAACCTACCATAAGCAACCCGTAAGACCATATTCATGGCTCATTCATAACATAAAATGAATAGTGATAAACATCTCATGCATCAGTTCAACCTCATTACATTATTAATAATTTCAACCAATAACAATTTTTTAACATTTCAACCACTTTGTAAAACATATGCAAGAAAGAAGAATACATAAATTCATTTTCAACATTTAAGCAAAGATTTAAGTAGGCTAACACACATCAAGAACCCCCTTTTAGGTCTCTTTAATCTCACATTTCAATCCAAGGTTTTTTAATAAACATTATCCAATTAATCAACTCATTATTCCATCCAAGTTCAATTTCCAAATTTTAAACAAGACTTTAAACAACTTACAAAACACACACATTAACCTTCCAAGAATAAGGTTAATTCCCAAGGTAATATAGACTCATTTTCCCATTTAATACTTCATTTATCATGTGAAAGTGTATGATTATAGCACCAATATTACCCTTTAAACACATATGTTGTAATTTCTAACACACCATAAAATCATAAAAAAATTTATATTCTCAACTTGTGAATTTGTTAAGCAGTGTTTAACACTAAACTGATCAATTATCCCATTCTAACATTAAATTACAGCCCATGCTCATATAATTTAGCCATATCATTAATTTAAGCATACCTTATTAATTTGGTTATTAGCCTCACAAATTCAACCCTTAAGGCATCACTAATAACCAATCCAAACCTTAAACATAATTTAGGGTCTCATTTACCATTAAATAATTCATAAATTATTCATTTCTCATCAACTAGACTAATTTCCGTGTAAAGAAACACTTAAAAGAAACTAAACCATAAAATCAGTCCACATTTCATATATAAATGCATTCCAAAATCCATACAAGAGAAAGAGATAACCTACATTAACGAAGATAAGAAATATATTCAAGTTACAAGCCCTTAACAACTCCAGGAACTTAAGGATTCAAGAACTCAACAAATTAGAAGCAAGAGGAAATGGATCAAAATTACATAGGGACCAAGATCCCATTTCCTTTATATAAAATGGTAAGATTCATGAATCACTTACTCAGATGAATCCAAACCACCAATTAGATCAAAAAAGTTGACCTCAAATAGGAAAGAAAACACACCTTGAATCTAGGGAATGAAGTAATAAGTTTGGGGCTCCAAAACTTCATCAAAATCCATTAAAATGACCCATAAATCAAAGGATTCTCAACTTAAGGATCAAATATCATGACCATTATAAGATAAATACAATCCTATTAAAAAAAAAATTTAGAGAACACCAGGTACCCGACTAGACCATACCAACCACCTGGTGAAAGTCCATCGTCCACTCGATGGCCAGTCTAGTAAACCCGCACCTCCACCTCCCTTAGTGGGTAACCTATGACCCACCATCAGGTATATAGTGGCCTTTACTGGGCTATTCCAGCAAGGTCCATCTCCATATCTTCCTACCTTCACCTTTTTCCATACTAAACTCCTAACACCACATCCAAATCGAACCAAAAATACCAAAGACTTAAAATTAAGTACAAAATACACCTTAACAACATGGGTTGTTACAAAATCCCAACTATAGGGATTATCATCCATGAAAAGCATTACCAAGTGTCACCAATGAACAACTCTAGCCACTGGGACCTGATATTGGATTTTCATTCATAGGTTTTCTCTTGGACATGTCTATGCTACCATAGAACACGTAAAAGTGGCACAACCTTGCCTCACAATTGCTTCTCACTGCGATCAACAATGTACATAGGCTTCTCCTCAAAGTAATCATACAATTATGACTCCACATCATCACATTTAAGGACATGTGATAGATTCAATCCATACTTCCTCAATTGAGGCACATGAAAAATAGCATGCACAGTGCTATACTTCGTAGGTAGTGACAACTAATAGGAAACTCCCCCAATCCTCTCCAGAATTTCAAATGACCCAACATACAATAGAGCCAACATTATTTACTTACAAATCCTCTAATGTCCCAGCCTAGGTGAGACTATAAGGAAGACATGATCCCCAACCTCAAATTCAAAAGGTTTATACTTACAACTGACATAAGACTTATGTCTACTATGGGATGTAACCAACCTATTTCTAGTCACCTACATATGATCAGTGGTCTATTGAACCAATCTAGTACCAACCAAGGATGTTTCCCCAGATTATAACCAATGAAATAGAGGCTGACATGGTCTATCATATATATCCAAAATATGATCCTTATAGATAGACATTTGGTAGCTGTTGTTATAAACAAACTCAACCAAATACATATGATCCTCCCATGCACCACCAAAGTTAAAAACACATGATCAGAGTATATCCTCAAGAGTTTAAATAGTATACTCAGATTGTTTATTTCAATGAAAATTTTGATAAAACCATTAGATGTTATGCCTTCATAACTTACAAGGTAGAAACAAAGTACCAAAATGAAACCGCGTACTCAATTCTCCAAAACTTAGAATACAAATGCACCTAAGTCACAACACTGAAATGATAACCTCCAAACAACTCAGGAAAGAACTTTTAAAGGATAGAAATTGAAATAAATGAAATCCAAATAAAAATGAAAGTACTTTACATAGTTCAGTTATGAGTCCTAATCCATGGGCAGAATGCTATAATAATTTTATTCAAGAATCAAAAGATGAATAAAATATTTGATCAATCACCATTATAAGTTATTTAACTCTAATGATATAGTAGATTCTAACCAGTGCAATTGGTTACCACCATCTTCTGATTTTCATAGGGAGAATTCCACACATATTTGATATCCACGATCTTCCCTCCATTCAGTCAAAGGATCCCACTTCATCAACTCCATCTTTTGGTGATCAATTCCCTCTTTTGGAAATGTTTCGTGTTCATTATCACGTATTACTATAAAGGATCTTAAATAATCCATTTTTCTAAAATCCAACAAAGGGAAAATCCATCATAATAAATTTCACATATCTAGGAGTTACTTTCATGCAAGTCCTTTGCATCTTCACACTTCTTCCATTAAACTAATCAAGGGGCTTGTTTTTGTTTCAATAATTTCGACTAACATCATTTGGTTTGCTAACTTCTGGTCATCCTATATTTAGATGTATGAACATTGGTAACATCTCTCCACCATCTCCATAAAACATCAAAAGTTATACTACCAGAATCAATACTTTTGTTATATCTACAACTTAGAGGTAAAATGGATTTTCACATTCGAGCCTAACAATCTCCCACTTGAAAATCATTTTTAGGATTCACCACCAAGTCATCTATCATCATCCATAAACTCCCTTTCATTCCTCAAACTCCCTTTGTAGCCACATGGTTCCCCTACCATGCTTCCAATTATCACAACCCAATTGAGCTGTTGTGCCGCCTCAACACATCCCAAACTACAACCATTGTTAGCATATCTCTAGGATTTCAATCTCTATGTACCTTTATTAGATCCATCACTTTGTCCTACAACAATTTCTGGATGAATTGATACTTTAAATAAATGTTCTTTATCTTGGAATGGAATATCATATTGAGGGACAAGTGAACCACACTATGTGAATCAAAAAATATAATACCAAATTCTTGCCTTCATATGAAATCTTCCAACAATACTTTCAGATAGATAAAATAATTCAAAACTTATTTTAAAGTAATGTAAATTTTTAAATGTGAATCTACTGGTTGAAGCTTAGACTTCCAACTTAATGATGTTCCTCTAAAAGTGAACATATAGTTCGTTGTGCTCTTCTATGTATCTAAATATCCTCTAAAGTATGAGTCCGCAAACCCTTAAAATGGATTATCGGTTCTAAAGTAAAGAGACAAACCTATTAAGCTATTAAAATATCATAGGACCCACTCTACCACTTATCATTTCCCCTTTTGGGATTTCTATGAATCTCTTGACAAATCTCACAACTTGTACAATGTTCAATCGAGTACAAATCATGACACACATTAAGATTTTGACTGCCGATGCATATGAAACCTTTTCCAGGAAATCTACCTTAACTTTAATTTAGGGTGAATTATCTTTAATAAAATTAAAATGTTTATCTAGGGTAGTGGTCACTGGTTTCACCTCTCTTATGTTTAAGCATTCTACTACCTTTCAGATATAGTTATACCAACTCAAGAACAAAGTTCTGGAAGTTAAGTACCTTACAAACTGCATCCCTAAGATCTATTTAGCTGGATTGAGATCCTTCATCCCATAGATTCTGATCAATTCATCTTTCATCTCATCAATCCTTTCCTTTACAAAACTGGAAATAAGGATGTGATTAACATAGAGTAGTATAATGATGATGCTCCAATCATCGAACACCTTTTGGTAATAACAATGTTCTACATTGCTCCATATGAACTTTTTTTTCACTATAAGGGCATTAAAATTCCTTTTACACTATCTTGGTGATTTCTTCAATCCATAAAGACATCATTTCAGATCACACATAATATTTAAGTTCCATTTATCCATGAAGTATTTCAATTTTTCCATGTTAATTTATTCATCTAAGTCCCCATGAAGAAAAGTAGTCTTCACATCCAATTTCTCCATATAGAATCTTTCAATTGCAACCGTACTGAGCACCACCTAAATAGTCATGTGTTTAAAAATTCAATAAAAGACCTAAAAAAATCAACACCTTCCATTTTTTGAAACCCTTTCACAACAATCCTTTCCTTTTACCTCATTTTACTACATACTTCCTCCTTTTTCCGATAAACCCATTTATTCTGAAGTACTTTATTACCTAAATGACTTTCCAATAACTCCCATTTTCTAAACACATGTAAGGAATCAATATCACCCCTTATAGATAACTCCCATTTATTTGAGTCATTCAGACTTATAGCCTCTTCTGGGATCTTATGATCTATATTGTTTGTGAGAAGAAAGTAATGCATACCATTTATGTATCTACACACTTTGTTCCTAATCTTAATAGACCTATTCAACTCCCTCTATGTCTTAGATACTTCTGGAACTTCTACTTCTGGGATGTCACTATCCGAATATTTTCCTCGAGATTTAAAATTTCCTAATCTATCTAGTACTTCTAGTCACGGAAACACCATAAAAAATTGACTATCATCTTGAACTTTCTCTAGATATATTGATGTTTATGGTATTTTTGTACTCCCTGTAACGACCCAAACTTTTTGAATAGTATATTAACATACTCTTAACGATTTAATAGAGATGTTAATGGTTAATGCAGAAAGAGGAGTCGATGGCTTCATCCGGTAGACTCGAACCTTACGAATCCCACTTGTCAGAGCTTGGGAAGGAGGTGGCATCTTTGGGATTCGCTTTGGACCAAGCCCAAGCCGAACTCCAGCGTGTCAAGCTTGAATAGAAACGCTTGCGGGAGAAGTTCAAGTTAGTAGAGATTACTACTAGGGCAATGTTATTTGAGCCTCCCTCAAATTATCTCACCATAGCACACCTTACACTTAGGTTATATGCTGGTGTTATAAGGGGATATGTGACGAGACCGTAACTTCTTTGTGTAATCCTTTGAGATGAATAAATTGAGATTTCTTCCGTTAGTGATGTTTGTGAAATTTCAAATGTCAGGATAATTTTAGGATGTATTTTATTGATGAATTTTGAAAAAAGGGATATTTTAAAATATTTATGTAAACCTTAAATAATTAAATGATTTGTAATGATTTTCGAAAAATGGTCTTCTGCAAAAGTGTTTAGTAAGGAATTTGGAGTCTAATAAGATCAACTTAATTTTTGATGAATATTAAATTATGAATAGTAATTTTACGCTTAGGATTAGTAATGTGACCAAATGGATTAGTAATCTCACTTAAAGAAAGTTTTAATATAATTTAGACACCTAGATTAAGTAATGTGATTCAATAAAATGGGTAAATAACAGTTTCATAAATTATTAGTCAAGTATTAGTTTTTCTGGGTGAATAGTGTTTTTTAATTAAAAATTAAATTAAAAATATTTAGAAAAGTATTTTTATAAAATGGACTTTATTTTTGAACCCAGAGCATCGATATTATGTTATGGTAATTTTTGGGGATTTTTTCTGAAAAAAATGAATTCTCAGTGAATAGTGTTTTTATTTAAAAATTAAATTAAAAATATTTAGAAAATTATTTTTGTAAAATGGAGTTCATATTTTTAATCAGATCATCGATATTTGGTTAAGGTGAAATTTTGGGCTTTTTCTGAGAAAGATGAATTTTCAGTGAATAGTAAAAGTGCAGTTTTAGGGTTTCAGTATGTTAAATGACATCATAACTGTGTCATGATGATTTCATGAGATATTTTAAGGGATCTTCAACTAAAGAGGATGAATTATTGTATGAGGTGTCCCAAGTGGCCAATACCATGCGCAAATACCATGGGCAAGCCCATGGTTTTTCCAAAACCACCAATGAGGTGTCCCTTGGCCATTAATGCCTTGTCCCCTCACTTTCCCTATAAATACCAAGCCATTATCTCATCCTTTCGACTCAAAAATAATCCTAAACGAAGTTCTGGTCTCCTTACCTCCCAATTAGTCCTCCCAAGGTGCCCACAAGCCTCTCAAGGTCCCAACCTTTGAGTTTTAAGAGTTACGTTTAAGGTAAGGGATCTGACCTCTCTCTTTCTTTTCAAGTAATATATTTTATGTCATTTATTTTATGCTCCATGTTATTATGTTGGAGGATGTTCTTTTATATTAATATTAATTTTTTTTCATGTTAATATGATGATAGACCCCCTCTTTCTCTCATCAATTCGTTTTAAGAATGTTTAAGTGGCGCCGTTAGGCTGCCGAATTTTTAAGGGATTCTTTCACCCTTCTCATTTTTCAAAGTTCTACTTTCATGTAAAGTCTATAAAGTTCCCTTTTATTATGTTGGGGTATGATCTCTATATCTATCATACTGAAATTTTATGTTCATATGATGAGATACCCTATTTGATCTCATCAATTCATTTTTGTTGAAGTTTAAGTGACGTCGTTAGGCTGCCGAATTGTCATAAGAGAAATCTAATTTTTGTCTTCCTTCCATGTTTTTCATTTCAAATGTTATTTAATTCAAATTTCATTACCATGTTATAATATCATTTATATTCTGTCCCTATACTGTTTTATGGGTCATTTATGAATGTTTGACCCATGTCCCCTCTCTTTTCAATTTTTTCTAAAACCCCGAAACACAGCTGTTATGCTGCAGAATTTCCATCTCAAAATGTCTCTCTCTTTTTTTAAAGTTATTTTATTTTATTAAGTGAATACTCAAAGCTCTCTCTTATATAGGGGTATTCACATATATACCAAGTTTTTCTATTTTAAATTCTGGTATTTACATACATGAGACCCGCTTTCCCTTTCCGTGTGTTTAAAGTGACATAAAGATCATATCTTTAAAGTAGTTTTTAAAACATTATGATTATGAAAAGAAACCCATTTATTTTATGATATATGGGTTGTTTATGAAATGATTTATGATGATATATGTGGATCACATGATGATAAAGACAAATTTAAGGGTGCACCCTGATAGCGCTCCAATGCATTGGGTAAAGACTTAATCTCTAGAGATGACAATTTAGACTGATACCTTGGTGAATAACCTTGGTAATTTTTATTGACACCTTGGGGATGGACCTTGGTGAAACAGAAATGATTGTATTTGTAAAATTTTGTAGCCACATCTTCAAGTTATGAAAAACATTATTTTTATTATGATATGCCTCATGATTTCTTTCTCATGCCTTAAAGTTCTTTTCATGACCTTATTGAAGTATGTCAAGTTCACATGTAAAATGTTTCTCTTGTTTCCCTTACTGGCCCTTCTACTCACCCTTTCTTTTGATGTATGTCCGCAGGTTATGAGATGCAGTAATGAACCTAGGATGAACATAAGGAAATGCCTTTCAAGTGTTTAAGAATAATGTTTTATGTTGTTTTCATGTATTATATTCCTGGTTTCCAAGACACTAAACCTTAAAGATCCTCAGTTTTGTGTAATGTAATGAAAGTTTATGTTATAAAAAGGTGGTATGCCACACTCCCTGAATTCCCCAAAACATATATATCTTCCAAATGTACATTTAGTTGAACCTCAACATTTTATGGTACTTTTATCTCATCAATAGTCTCTAGTTTCAATCCTTCCACGAGATATTTTAATAGAATATCACATTTTGAATTTTGAACACCTTTTAAGAGTTGTTATCCCATATTTGAAAATAAAATTCTTCTTCATTATTCCCTATAAAGTAACACACACTAGACTTAGGTTATAGATTATCCATATTCTTGGCATCAATGTGGATGTAGTTGAGTACATAAAAGACTTTGATATAAGTAAGTTTAACTTTCCTATTGAACCAATAGACATCCTTAAGTTCCTACCCCAACAGAGGACTCTTATTCACCAATTAGGCTACACAGTTCACAGTTTCTGACTAGAATTCCTTAGATAATCTCACATGAATTCTCATATTCTTTCCCTTCTCTACTAGCACTCGATTCATCCTCTACATGAATCCGTTATTTCTAGAGTATCTGGCATGGTATTCAAAAACTATATTCACTTTCTTCAATTGAACCTATGGAACTCTCTGCTTCTCTACTCCCCACCATTATCAGACCTCAAACACTCTAATTTACATTTGGTCTCCTTTATCCACCATTATTCTCCATTGAATGGAGGATATGAATACCTCAAAAGTTTTCCTAATAAAGAACACTAATACCTTCCATGTCACATCGTCTATGAAGGTAACATAATAAAATGACCCTCCATGAGAATAAATTAGAGATGCTCCCCATATATTCATATGAACAAACTCCAACATCCTATTCTTTAGCATCTTACCTTCCATTTGGAAGGACACCATCCACTTCTTCCCAAAGATACAATATTTTCACTTTACATACTCTATGATTCTAATCTTTATCATTCCTTTTTCATCTAAGAAGTTCATACCTTTCTCACTCAAGTAACCTAAAGTTTCATGTCATAACTTTGTAAAATTTATCTATCCAACATGCATTTAACCTTCTGATACTCCATCCAAGAATAAAGTTTCATCCTTTACTCCCTTGGACACCACCATGGAAGCATGTGTAATTCTCCACATCCCATCCATGAATGTTGTACAGAACCCCATGTCATCTAGTTGTATAATTAAAATTAAAGTATTACTTAACCCCAATATATGATTTACTCCTTAAAACTCCAAAAAAATATGTTCCTTGTTCATATGGAGACATCACCCTTTCCCACAATCTCAAAAACTTTATCATATGAAAGATCTGCCTTTTTGGAATATTAAAAAGTATAATTCCTCATTATCCCTCCCTCAGATATTGAGTGAAAATAATATCTAGAGTCGATTACCCAAGACTCAAGTGAACTAGAAACACTTGAAAATATACCTCTAGCATCTTTTAGCACAGGGTTTTGAGATCCACTTCTGGAAGAATATCTTTTGGAATTGACACGTCATCCATTGTAATCTTTCTTCACATGACCTTTCTTCTCACATTGTTAATACATGGGACCACATTCCATCGAGCTATTGTATCTAAAACTCCTACTTTATTTTTACTTCTTGTAACCTTTCCATGATATGGAATTCCCCCTTCCACACTATAGACATATCAAGAAGATGCATGGATCTCTATTAAATAAAGGTATTCATTCAGAATAAAATCCCCAACACCCATAAACATAAGGTTTGTATTACCACTAGGATTTCTCATTGTGGAAACCATCACATCGCATGACTCAGGGATTGTTGGGAATAATAGAAACACCCACTCTGGATCACTAAATTTCACCTTAACCAATACAAAATAACCTATGATCATATTGAATTCATTGATGTGACTAGTCATTGGATTTATTTTTAGCACACGCATGCTGAATAAACTTTGAAATAGGAACACCTTGTTCATTTTTATTGGGTTCTCATATATACTAAAAAGTGAATTCATAAGTTATGATGCAGTTTTTAACTGTTTGATGTAATAAGACACATTCTGGGCTAGTGACATTAGATAACTGAAAGTGATTTCTTATCCAATATTTTATATTCTCCCTACTTCATCACTTTCGCCTTATTTCCCAATAATGGAATATCAAGATCTTTATATAACAAAAAATACAAAATTTGTATCTTCTATAATCTGAAATACTTCTTGTCAAAATTTTCCACCCAAACCTTACTCTCATCCAATACCATAATTTTAGAAGATAGTGAACTCCCACTAAATTTTGAAATGCATAAGAGGGACCGAGAACTGATTATTTAAATTCTACTATAAGGAAATGGGTATATTGATGCTCTAAATCACCTTCTATAGGGTATGGTCATCCAAATATTTGTAATCATGGCTCCAATACCATTTATTGGGTCCAATGAAACTTTTGATACAACCACTGGATGTTATACCTCCATAACTTACAAGCTAGACACAAAGTACTGTAATTAACCCGCACACTCAATACATAATAACATATAAGACAACCACACATAAGTCACCACACTGAAACACTAGCCTCTAAACAACCTATAAGGTAACTTCCAAAATACATCGATTACAAAAAATAAAATAAAAATAATGACATAATTATTTTCCATGGTTCGTACATGAGTACTAATTTATGGGGGGGGATGTTTTAAAACATTTATTAAAGAATTAGAAGATGATTATAATGTTTGATCATTCACCACTACAAGTGATTCCAATATAATGATATAGTCAAGTCCGACTGTTATAATCTTCCTTCAAGTATTCACATTGAGAAGTCCAAATAGATCTGATCTCCATACTCATGCCATTTTCCAGTCAAATAATCTTTCTACCTCAACTCCATATTTTTGTGATCAGTGTCTACTTCTAAAAAATATATGAGTTTACTCTCACATATCACTCTAAAGAATCTTACATAACACATTTTATAAAATCCATCAAAGGGAAAACACATAATAATGACTCTCATGCATCCAAGAGTTACTTTCATGAAATTAATTTGCATCTTCTCACTAACTCTATCAAACTAATAAATGGGTAAGTTCTGGTTTCCTACTTATGACCAACATCATCTGGTCTACTAACTTTCAGCACTCTCACATCCCGATGTTTGAACATTAGTCATGTCACTCTGCCATCTCTATACAACATTAAAAGTTAGAATACCAAAATCACTCATTACAATAGATCTATAACTTAGTCATAAAATGGTTTTCATAGCCGATCCTAACATAGACTGTCCATCTATTTGTAGATGATTGGTTGTGATCGACTTATCCTAGGAACCCAAATCTTTTTACAACCCTTGAAAAAAACATGAAATGAATCCAATATCATGATCCTACATGATACTACTAGGTATACCATGAATCCCTAAAACCTCATTGACATAAATCTTGGAAAGATCCTCAATTGTATATGTTTCCTTAATTGGTAAAAAGTTGGAATTTTTTTTAACCGATCAGCAACAACCCATACCAGATATTTCCATTTCTATGGCCTCAGAAACCTCATCATGAAATCCACACTGATGTCATCTCATTTCCATACTAGAACAAGAAAAGACTAAAGCTCACCCACTGATCTCTGATATTCAACTTTAAACCATTGACTGGTAATACACCTTGAAACGAACTTAGCTATATCTCCCTTCACACCTGACCACAAAAAGTGTCTTCAATAACTCTAATACATCTTAGTCAATCCAGGATGAACTTCCCACCAAGACATATGAAATTATCTCATAACCACTTCTTATAGAGCAATCATAACATAGATCCTACCATGATAATATAGGAGATATTCATCTCTAAGAACCCATCCTAGAATTTTATCCTCACCATATAACTTTCCCTATCACTCAAATTCAAAGCTCTGGACAACTTTCACCCACTCCATCATGGATGAGGTGATAGAAAAAGGTTCTATAATGAAACAACCCTCTCCTTCAACAACATTAAGATGCATCTCTAATAAAAGGTTCATAATATTACACTCCTCTTTAGATTCATGAACAACACCCCCCCTTAGATTTCCTATTCAAAGCATTGATGACAACATTCCATTTACCAGATGTATATATTATGTTATAGTTGAATGATCATAGGTATTAAACCTACTTCCTCTATTAAAGAGTCGGTTCCATCTGAGAAAATATATACTTCAACATGTTGTGTTCTAACACACCTATTATAGGGTGGTACAAAATAACATTTATATTTATCCTAAGAATGAAACATAGTAGCTAACCTCAGGGCTATTCTTTTTTGATGCCTTTTTTTTAATCACTCACTATTCTAACCACTTTATTTATATTTTTTTGGGTTTTTCATATTTTTAATTTATTTATATTTTTGGGTTTTTAATATTTTTATAATACAAAGAAAAATGGAATGGTTTGAGATGTTGAGGATGGAAAGTGGTCAGGAGCTCCCCTCATCGATCTGTAATGGAGATTAAGGTTTCATGCTTTTGCTTCTTTGATTTTGCAACAGTTGGTTTGAGATTTCTTAGTTCAAGGGCGCTTCGACTCGTATAAGCATGCGACATCTGGTTTTAGGGATCCGATACCTATGAATCATGGTAACCCTGATTTTAACCTAATTGAGGCCAGTTGGCACAATCAATATTTCTCTCTTTTCAAGGGTTCGAATGTTGTTATTCATCTAAAGGGTTCTGTTTCACATGATAAAGATGAACCTATCATGATCTCGAAGAGGATATAAATCGGGGCACATTCAATCATTACTCCTCTCATCCTGCCCATAGGATTTGCGCCATGGAAGATTGACTATCTTACCTAGAGATTGTCGGATATATGGGGATTCGCCTCATAGAAGTGTGTCTACTTAGGGAAGGGTTTATTACACTTGATTTTCCTCTCTGAAGAAATCAAGATGCAAGCATGGGGATATGGTTCCATTTTATTTGAGTCTGGAGCGCTGCACATTAGAGAATGGAACCGTAAGTTCAATCCTTTGGAAATCAGTAACACTTCAGTTCAAACTTGGGTTAATGTATTTGGTTTAAATTTGATTATTTTGAATATTAGGATATTGTATGACATTTCTTTGTCAATAGGGGTTCGGATAAAAATGTATAAGGAAACTG
Organism: Viscum album; assembly: GCA_963277665.1. Taxonomy (NCBI): domain Eukaryota; kingdom Viridiplantae; phylum Streptophyta; class Magnoliopsida; order Santalales; family Viscaceae; genus Viscum; species Viscum album. The sequence goes on from OY728125.1 coordinate 22,044,340, forward strand.
AAGTTTCTAGATACAACCATTATGCTATATTATTAGTGGAAGTTGATTTATATTCTATTTTGATAGATAAGGTTTACCTTTCTACTGATAAGGAAGAACTTGAACTAAAAATTTAATTTGAGAACCTCCACCAGTTTTTCCCATAATATAAGGTCATTGGACATGAAACATAAAACTATAGAAGTTCCATCATTTGTTTTTTTGTTCATTATGAGGAAATTATAAAAATTTGTGCTATAAAAGGAATAAGTCCCTAAAATATGGTTCCTACAGCAATGATAAACCCTTAAATTCCAAGGATCAGAAGAAACCTCTTAAGCCTGGTCAAAACATGAGCCTAGGAAATCATTAGATATATATTATAACCCCCCCTAAAACTGAGCAGAGTAGTATGCACTCATGGTTTGACATTTTTTAGAGGGTTCTGTTTGATCTCCCCCCCCGCTTGGTACGCTGAAACCTTTAATGTCGAGTGAAATTGAGGGTATTAATACTTGAGTGGAAACTGAAGGATTTTCTTCTAAGGAGGTTGGATCCTCTTCTTGTCCATTGGGTTATCTTGAAGTTTTGAAGGCTGGTAGCCCCTACTTTGTTTAAATCCAACCTATTAAAACACCTCCTACTATCCAGGCCAGAGAGCAAGCTCCATTTCCCTCCAAGGATGTGGAGAATGCAATTTTAGGAGATCCTGTGCCTCCCAAACCCCCTATATGCAATTCACTTTCTCCCAAAAAAGCTACCAGTCATGTGCGTGTGGATATTGTTGTTTCTCATGAAAACCTGGTGATGGTCCCATGGTGACCAAGGGAGAAAATAATAACTTGGTCTCCACTCTAATGAAATAGTTTAGTGATATGTTGGAAGAATAGATCACTCCAATTGAGAAATCCCAATACCCTTCTTTAGAAGATGATGATTTGGATGAATATTAGAAGCAAGATAGCTCTTGGAATTGTAGAAGACATGCTATAAGTCATAGGAGGGGACTTGGAAAGGATAAAACAGTGGAAAGGAAAGATGAGGTGCTATCTGAGGTCTCAGACTCAGATGGAACATACATTGAAACTCTTATTCAGCTAGCGCAAGATTTGAAAGCTCTTCACTATAGGGGCCGTGGACACGATTGTGGTTGGGGAATGGATTGGGGAGCTTTGCAGGATAAAGAAAAAAGGATCATAGAGAATATTAGAAAAAATCTTGGGACCTCGTGATGGGGGCTTTGATGAACTATTTTAACTTCTGCTACCATCTTTGTTTCTATGTGTTTTTTATTCAATAAAAAGGGGATTCAAACCCCCACATTTAAGAAAATGGAATGGTTTGATAGTGTGAATGAAAAAATTAATTTAAATTGAAAGAAATAATGAAAATACACAAAGTTAATGATAAATAAGATTGATACTAGGGTTTTTATGCATTCCAATTCAATATTATTTGTTGACTACCCTTGTCTCACTAACATTGTGGTGCTAAAGGCACACGATAGATCTCTAATTCATATATAGTCCCACTTTATCCAAAATTAAAGGGAAGTTCATACCTCAACTGAGAGTTCTCACCTTCTAAGAATCCGTCTCTATCATATTCTATTCAACCCCTGAACTTCTCAACACCATCTTATAAAGAGTTAGATAAGATAAGGGAAGTGATTTAATGAAAGAATCCATTGAACTGAACCCGTTAGGAGTTAATAGTGAAAATCACATACTCAAACCCTTTCATTATCATTGATTTTAATGAATATGAATAATGTTTTTTTAATTAAAATTCAATAATGGAACTCGGGAACACCGTGAATTCCCTAAGGATCAAGCCCTCAGTTAGTTCTCCACCACTATGGAGTTAACTAAGCATAGTGGGGGAAAACACATGAAGAGATAGAGAGTGAAAGAAAACAAAATGAAACTTTATTAAAAATATACAAAATGAATTACATAGGAGAAAACAAAAAGATAAACCTATTCCAATCCTAGGATCATATTAGAATGGTTTATATTGATCCTTTAGATAAATATTGGTTGACTGTTAGTGGCTCATACTGCACACCATACCACAAATCCCATGGTTTGACCTCTGCGGTGAGGTCATTGGGGGTTGTAGGGTGTAGTGCACCTCTGCTTAAGGATTTGGGGGTGGAAGGCTCCCAAACCAATTTTTTGTTGGTATCAGTCTAATTCCCCAGACCTAGAAGCCCATATCTGGAGCCTTACTTTATTACATTGACATGATTATAAGGAATAAAATCTTGGGGGACCGATTAGTTTAGTAGTCTTAGTAAACTAGATACATAATTGAAAACCACCTTATATTTTAAAACATAAAACACACAAAGAATTTTATTCGATCATTCCATTAATTACATTAGTGTAACCCTTTATATTACTAATAATATACAATGAAATCCTAGAAAAAACAAAACATAAGAAAGGGGTGAGCTCAGATGCTCAGTAAGGGTAAGCGTAAAATAAAAGCTATGAGTAAATATGGCATAAAAAACATGTAAAAGATAATAACTGATACAAATTGTATTTAAATAATCACATGACCTAAGAAAATTAACCATGGATATTCTAACTAATCAAATAATCATATGGAATAATAATAATGATGGAATGAATAATTTTGGACATCTGCACTATCAAAATTTATCCTCAAGATAATTAATTTCAAGATCTATCCTCATGAAATACTAATTCTGTGGGTAGAAACCTATCTAATTTGTGTCAAGATCAATCCTCCCAACAATTTAAAACTAGTTGGAAATAGACATGAAGGGTTTATCAATAACATATTTTGTCTCATGAGACCTACTAATGCATCAAAGGGCTAAAGAAAGCCCCTCCTATCACTTACTAAGTCCAATGAATTCCTCACATGAAAACATAAACAACATAAATATTAATATTGAAAAACTAGAATACCAAATGTAAATAATTTAACCATAAATTATGAATGGTATCAAAATAGCACATCCATGGTCAAACTGATTATAAACCCTTCAATAACACATGGTAGATGGTATCATAAAAGATAAACCTCAATGAAGTAAAATATTCAACAAAGGATGTTGACATAGATGATGATACTTTTAAATGATAAAATTTAAAAATTCTTGAGGAAAATGATCTTTAAACATTCTAATGTATCCCATACCACTTTTGAAACATTTAAATAAAAAATACCTATAAAGGAATTTCATTAAATAAAAATTAGAATATCATGAGAATAATGAGATTCATGATATGATATATCAAATGGTAGTACATACACCACACACAAGGAATAATTGATAAACAAGTCATATATCTCACAAAAGTAAAAGTGAGATGAGAAAAATCTTACCTTGTACTTTCCTTTAGTTGAATGTGCTTTATCCTTCTCTTCTTCGGCGAACTTCCTTTATATCTCTTCTTAAGGGATATAGAGTTGGTCTTTTGGAAGGAAAAAAACCTCTAAACCTTAGATAAGGGTGTTGGGGAGAGAAATGGGAAGATATTGGTCAATCTAGATGGATCAAATTAGTGTGAGAAAGTGAGGGAGGAGGTACCCTTTTATAATTGAGGTGAGGGGCACTTTTGAAAATCCTCAAAATATTAAAATATAATAAGGATATTCTAGATCCAAAGACTTCCAAATTTCATATAAATTAATAGATTAATAAATTTTAGATAATATATTATCCCATTTGTGAGTATTTAAAATTTATTTTATTTTTAGATAATTTAATAATATATTAATTCAATAAAATACCATTATTGTCAAATTTGATACTATTCTTTTAATTTGACTTTAAATACATCAAGAAAAAGTGAGAATTCAAAAATAATGTTTTCAAACATCTCTATTATATCCTATAGGACTATAAAATTCATTATACACATTAACTCATCCCATATATACCAAAATTAATACTTTTAAAATCAATTATTTTATTTTTCTGTTAATTATATAAACATTATTTTAGCATTGAAAAGTAATTTAAGGTAATTATATAGTTTTAAAAAAATTAAAATAAAATTATACAATGAAAATAATTTTATTAAGATAAAAATAGGCATTTATTTTCATTAATATCATGATGTTTTCCTATGTGAACACATAAAAGATATTAAATACAAAGAGAGTGACATTTTGTAACTATCTTTCATTTAAATAATATATAAGTTATTATCATGAAAAATTGTACATTGAACAACCCCAATCTGATATTAAGGTGATGAGGGATGAATATTATTCATCAAATAATTTTGAGACAAATTTAGGTCACATCCTTACCCTTATATTTTGGATTTAATCCTTATTTAACTTCTTTTAACTCTTACCATGACCTGATGTATTTTTATTTTTTAAGGGTTAATATAGTTACTCTAAAATGCCAAAAAAGACATAATAGGCTGAAAATTATTTTTTATTTGATTATCAAATCACTTTTAAGGAGAAAGTGAGAAACCATCATGTTCAACAAAACATCCAAATGAAAATCAAAGCAAAACCAAAACAAATTACCGGTTCCACCTCTCCCCAGCAGTTATAACAAGTGAAGGACCTCCACCAAATCATGATCACTCAGCAAACAGTCCTGTGAAAAGATGCACGAGCACGGAACTAATGGCCAAGCCATACCCTCTCAGTCTTCCACTCCAAGTGACATGCTTAAGTGGCGGCCTCATGTTCTGAACCCCCTCTGAGGTGGAACCAGAAAACAAGATGGAAACCAAACACCCAAAAAAAAAACTCGAAACACAGACTGATAATGAAATACCCCTTTCAAATGCTTAAGGAAAAATGAAACCAAGCATTAGTCAAAAATGTCTATGGTATAATCATTGAAGAAAAAATTAATTCTGCCTGAACCCATATCTCTAAATAATGTCCAGGATATAGCGGTTACCCGAATGTGCTGCTCTCCGCTTAACAGGCCTTCAAATGCAGAAGATATTGCATCCCAAACCTGTATATACTCCTCTATGATGATCAACCCCTTGTTAAAACCCCAAACTAGGATTGATTCCTATTTGTCGACCCAAGAATATTGTTCCTCATTCAGAGTCATTTCAATGGCTCGACCCATCATCTTCACCGCGTCCTCTTTGGAGGCATTGAGAAACAACACCTGCTCTATCACATCATCATCCGAACTTAGGATCAGATCCCAGGAAGAATCGAACTGACCATATGGTTTCAGTTGACACATGGCCTCCATGTCCAAATTCTCCTCGATTTTCTTTTCTGCTATCCGAGTCTTCATAGGGGGTGGAAAGGAAGAGAAGACCTTCCTGCCCCTACACCTTCTGTTACTCCTGTTAGTCCTTGGAATGATTTCCCCAGCAGAGTAATTCTTACTTGTTTCAATGATTTCCTCCCCCTAGTCCCCCATCTTGTCTTTAGAATACTTCGCTAACCGTGTTTCCATAGGGAGTGACAAGTATGAGTAGTCCTTTCTCAGTTTCTATTTTCCTTTCCAGGTACTACCCCTACTCAGACTTTAAATTCCTTCACCCTGGACCTGAACCTCACCCTAAACTTCATCTGCAGGCTGAGTATATTTGTTATCACCAGACTTGAGGACCTTCTTCCCATCCCTAGGCTGCTCCTACTCATCCAAAACTAGTTATGCATTTAGAAGGCCATCGAACCGGTTTCCCAACTCAACAACAGCCACCTCCTTGCTAGGACTAGGTCTGAAATCCGAAGACTTTCCCACCCCTTGTTACTTCAGAATCACTATTAGACATATACCACTCCTTGAGCACACCTCATTAGAGTATGGGGAACCCAGTAGGTCCATGGGAACTCCCTCCTCCATCCTTTAAGGATGATCTCTGCATCGATCCTGGGTACCCCCAGCTCCATCCCCCATTGCCACTTCTGGTTGGTTCACTGAGACCTCCACAACTTCTTGGTTAACTCCCAACTGACTGTCTTCTTGGGAATGGGGTACCCTGATCGCATCCTCCACACCCGCAACCATACTGGTCACCAGAGGCTTGACACTGTTTGCTGCACCCCCCTCACCTTGCCTGTCTGAAAGTCTGGAGCCGCGCCTACAAGCTGCAGAGGAGTGGCCCATGCATTTGCAAACCGGACAGAAATCAAACCAAGATTCATAAACAACCTGCTGTTTACAATGGTACTCCTCATCCACTGTGATCCAAAAAAATTCGGGAGGAACCCTCGAGGCATCTACTTCCACACAAATTCGTGGGTTAACAGGATGGAAAATCGCATTGGTTCGGCTATCAGAGCATAAATATCTACCAACTAGATTGCCAAGCATCCTAACTATCAAGGGGTTTTGAAATGGTAAAGGAAAGTTGGGGAGACTAACCCAGACCGTGACCGAAGGTGAATCCCACTTCATGTGGAAGTTGTAGGTCCATCTGTGGAGGAAAAGGAGAGAGCCGTTGCAGCGATGGGGGGCGCTAGACTAGGCTTTAATCAAGTCCTCTTTCGAAGAAAAATGAACCATTATATTCTTGTTGTCAATCAGTCCCACAGTTTCCCTATCTTGTAAATCCCACGAGCCAAAGAAAAACCTGTCAAATGAATCCACCAAAGGCCTTCGTTGAGAGAATCGAGCGATTAAGGTCAGGTTATGGAGAGATGAAGCTTCGTTGAATTCGGCAATCGACAATGGAAGATTCGGGCGTCCTTCATGAAGCTCCGGAACCTTGGGGCACAAAAAACATTTAGGGAAAGGAGGAAGGGGATCTGGACTGGAAAAGGGGGAGATGGAGGCCACCGCTCCCTCGAAGGATAGCAGAGGTCCCTCCCTCGGTGAGGGAGGGACCGTCCCAGAGGCCGCCGCCATCGTGGAACAGAAGAAGAAGACCTAGGGTTTCTCCGCCGTCGTGAATCGCCGGGCTCCTCCTATCAGTATAAATTTATTAGAAACTAAATCATGCTTCAACTTAACAAGACATAAATAGACCATTTATGACATATATAACTTCATTTAAATCATTTGGCCTAATTTTAAATTTTTATGAATTTAATATCGTTCAATAAAATATTATTTATTTTAAAATATCATTAGTATCAATTTTGACACTATTCATTACTTGACTTTTAAAAAATATTATAAAAAAAACATATCTTCAAACCAACTCTTTTAAATAATCACTAATATGTAAAATTAATCTATAAAATTCGTGTATGGCATTAATTATATCAAATTATATTTATTTTAATAATTTTTATATCATTTATTTGATTCTTCCATTAATTAAATAAATACCGCGTCATCATTGTGAAAGTCTTTAATTTAATTATTTATTCCCTAAAAAAATAATCATTATGAAGATTAAAATTTTAACTTTAAAATGACTATTTTTAGTTGAATGTATCTTCTAAATAACCATGTATTAAAATTTAATACTTATTAAAATCAAGAGTGTGACATATTAGACTTTCCTTAGAATAAAATACCAGAGTTATAAAGTCATCTAAGTGGCTCCAAGATGCCATAAAATCATCCCAAGGATGGTTTTGGTGGAAACTAAATCATCCAATAAAATTATGACAAGTGTTATGGTAGTTTTATAATTCTTATAATATTATTTTTACCCTTAATTACCCGATTTACCCTTAATTGTTTTAATTAATTTTAATTACTTTTACTAATATTTTTGGTCAAAAATGAAGTTGATATTATTATACTAAAAATTTCACACTTATTAAAACTATATAAGTCTATTTTTCAAAATTCAATTCAAAGAAGGGGTAAAATTAATTTTAATGCTAACCCCGCATACGAGACGATAAAGCGGGTTAAAGTAAAAATGTCTAAAAGTTTACTAAGTTTTTAGATCTAAATTTAATGTAAAATTGTTTCAAATAACCTAAATTGGTCTAAATGATATAAAATTGGTCTAATTATACTTTAAAAACAAATCCAAATATAATTTAACTATATAAATAAATTATATGAAAATGTAGTTTTGAACTAAAATACAATATTTTTCACTATTCATTAAAAATGAAAATTCTCAGAAAAATACCAAAAATTAAACCATAGTAAATTTTTTTATTCTATTATATAATAAGAGGTTTATTTTATCAAAAAATTGGATTTAAAATACATTCTCCATTAAAAGGTGGTAAAACTGTCTTTAGAAAAATATAGGTTTTTAATAAGTAAAATTGGATTCATTCTTATCTTATTCATATAAAATAATTTATATGATTATAAAAACATTTGATTAAATATATAATATATAAATATCATAATTTTTTTTAATAATATTCATTCCTTCTAACTTAACAATGTGTATTAAAATAATAATATTTAATAGTATATCACAGTTCGTTTAAGCCCGGTATTGCGTGCAATGCAAGTTATCAAAGAAATTAAATTTATTTAAAAGGAGAAATATAATAAAATATTGGGGAGTTAAATTCTCTCATCCTTTAATAAATTTCATCCTTTCAATTTGAAATTTCACTTTGAAAATCAGTGGTTTATACTTGAAAATTTCTTTGTGGGAAACCCATATAAGAAATAGGGTTAATAAAACATCACCTTAATAAGAGGGAAAGAGAAATGTGAAGGTCACCAAAAAAATTATGCTTTCAAATAGGACACAATTATTGGGAAGTGAAAACCGGGACATATAAGAGAAATAAAATGATCATGTTCTAATGTATAGTGATAGAGAACATGGTTATCAGAAACTCTACCATCACAAAACTGTAAATCCGTGATGGATTAAAGAGACTATTGATTTCTCAGTAAGAAAATTAAACAAATAGAATTTTTCATTCCAATTTCCATTCCTAGAGTTGAGGGATTATTTTACTATCTTGATAAAGCACTCAAGAAAATAAAATTACTCGATTACTTTCCATGTTATAAGTATAATCTCATACTTTGGTTGTGCTTCGATCTATTTCCACTTCATTTATTAAACCAAAAGATGAATATTCAAGATGAATTATTTTTCTGAATAACTTTTAACAAAAGATCTTTAAGTCATTCCTTATACCTTTAAATATTATCAAAACCAAAATGGTTAGTAGAGGTTGTCCAATAAATCATACTTTAACCTCAAATAATAATATCCAAAGTTCAAATTAATCCATTCCAACCTTAAGACTAAACCAAAATACTTCATTCCAAATTCTCTATCCAAAAGGTCTCTAAATTTCCAAAATCAATATTAACATCATATTCCCCAAACAATGTAATGTAGCTCTTATTATCACATAAAAAATATTTGGTCACCTAGAAAAACTTAATGAAAATGTTCATGCTACCAAATATTTAAAGAATAAGTACTGAATTACAATCCTTATATATCTCATGATTCTTATAATCCGAGCACCATTGATGAAATAATTATTGAATCCAAATAAAAAATAACCTTAATTATTTTATTCCATTATTATACCATTAACTATGATTCATCATCTTATTCCTTAATACATCCTTCCTTTTATTTTTCTTTGGTAGTATCCTCAACATTAGAAGAATAACCACTACTTGTATAACCTTGCTAATTCTAACAATTGATTAAAACTCAAACACAAAGTGAGAAACACTAATCATAGTGATATAGTCATAAAGAATCATTTTTAGGATATCTAAATCATGAAATTTTTTTCTTAATCTATGATTCCAAAGGTTTAAACTAGGTTATCCATTTTCAATAATAAATCAATAGGATTATATCCTATACTTAGGATCATCCTCAAATTCAGTAACAGGGTTGAGTTTTCTAATCCATGATTTCCTAAATCCAGTTTCCAAGGTTTATACTAAACTTCCTTTGATACCAAATATAAAAACCTGACCCTAAAAGCCTAGATCCAGTGTCTTACTTTATTACATTGGCTTGATTAAAAGGAATCAAATCCCAAAAGACTGATTAATTTATTAGTCTTGGTAAACTAGATAAATACTTGAAAACCCCATCACATTTAAAAAATAAAATAAAAAAAGAATTTTCTTCAAGCATGACATTAATCCCATTAGTGTAACCCTAAATATTATTCATAACACACATATTGGAATCCTGATAAAAATACAACATAATAAAGGGGTAAGCTAAGATGCTCAGTAAGGGTAAGCGTACAATGGAAGCAATGAGTAAATATAGCACAAACAATATGGAAAGGTAAATAACTAATACAAATGACATTTAAATAATCACATGAGCTAGGAAACTTAATCATGAATATTCTAACTTATCAAATAATCACATGGAATAATAATAATAATAATGGAATTCATAATGTTGGATGTCTGCACTATCAAAATCTATCCTCAAGATAGTTACTGTCATGATCTATCCTCATGATAGTTTAATTTTTTGGGTAGAAAATCGTCTGATTTGTGTCAAGATCTATCCTCTTAAAAATTTAAAATGGTTTGGAAACAAACGCGATGGTTTTTTCTCCAACTAATTTCATCTCATGATACCTACTAATGCATCGGGGGTCTATAGTGGGCCCTTCCCATCACTTACTAAGTCCAATGCTTTCCTTATATGAAAACATAAACAACATAAAAATTGGTATTGAAAAAATAGAATATAAAATATGAATACATTAACCATAAACTGTGAATGGTGTCAAAATAGCACATCCACAGTCAAATTGACCATAAACCCTACAATAACATATAGTAGATGGTATCATTAGAGATAAACCTCAATGAAGTAAAAGATTCAATAAAGGTTGTTGACATAGATGATGATACTTTTAAATGATACCATTGAAACATTCTCGAGGAAAAAAATCTTTAAACATTCCAAAGTATCCCATACCACTTTGAAACATTTAAATCATAATCCCTATTAAGTAATAACATTAAATGAAACTTATAATATCATGAGAATAAAGAGATTCATGATATGATATATCAAAAGGTAGTACATACAATACACATAAGGAATAAGTGATAAAAATGGCATATAATTCATAGAAGTAAAAGCGAGACAAGAAAACCCTTACCTTGTACTCTCCTTTAGATGAATGTGCTTTATCCTCCTCTTCTTCAATATAATTCCTTTAGATCTCTTATTAAGGGATCTAGAGTTGGTCTTGTGGAAGGACCAGAACCTCTAAAACTTGGATAAAGATTTTGGGGAGATAAATGGATAGAGGTTGATCGAGATAGATGGATCAAATTGGTGTGAGGAAGCGAGGGAAGAGGTACCCTTTTATAATTTAGGTGAGGGGCACTTTTGGAAATATTCAAAATAAAAAAATATAATAAGACTATTCTAGAGGAAAATAATTCCAAATAGCCTATAAATGAATAAGTTATGACATATATGATCATATCTTATCCCATTTGAGATTATTTATTATTTATATTATTTTAAATAATTTAATAATATATTAATTCAATAAAATATCATTATTTTCAAATTTGATACTATTCCTTTAATTTGACTTTATATACATTAAGACAAAGTGGGAATTAAAATATAATGATTTAAAAAATATTTATTATATCCTATAGGTCTATAAAAATAATTATACACATTAACTCATCTCATATATATATATATATTAAAATTATTAATTTTAAAATCAATTATTTTATTTTTCTGTTAATTAAATAAACACTATTTTAGCATTGAAAGGGAATTTAAGGTAATTATATAATTTATAAAAATTAAAAAAGAAAATTATATAATAAAAATAATTTAATTAATATAAAAAAAACATTTAGTTTTATTCATATCATTATTTTTTCCATATGTGAACACATAAAATAAATTAAATACAAAGAGAGTGACATTTTGTAACTATCATTGATTTAAATAATACATAAGTTATTATCATGGAAAAGTATCTATTAAACAACTCCAATTTTATATTAAGGTGTAAAGGGAATAATCCTCTTTATACAATAATTTTGAGAAAAATTTAGGTCACATTCTTACCCTTATCTTTTGGATTTTACTCTTATTTAACCTCTTTAACTCTTACCATGGCAACATGTGTTTTTATTACTTAAGGGTTAATATAGTTACTCTAAAATGACAAATGAGACATAAATGGATAATTTATGAAATATATAACTTTATCCAAATAATTTGGACCAATTTTTTATTTTTATGAATTTAATATCATTTAATTAAAAATTATTTATTTTAAAATATCATTATTTTCAATTTTGACACTATTCATTACTTTACTTTTTAAAAATATCATAACAACATCATATATTTAAAAAAAATATTTTAAATAATTAATAATATTTCAAATTAATCTATAAAATTCTTGTATGACATTAATTTGATCAAATTATATTTATTTTAATATTTTTGATATCATTTATTTGATTCTTCTTTAATTAAATAATTACTGTATCATCATTGTGCAAGCCTTTAATTTAATTATTTATTACCTAAAAATAAAAATAAATTATCATGATTAAGATTAAAATTTTATCTTTAAAATGAATATTTATAGTTGAATATATCTTCTAAATAACCATTTATAAAAATGTAATACTCATTAAAAACAAGAGTGTGGCATATTGGACTTTCCTTAGAATAAAATACTATAAAGACCTAAAGTCATCCAAGTGGCTCCAAGAGGCCATAAAATAGGTACAAGGATGATTTTGGTAAAAAATAACTCATAAAATAAAATCAGGACAATTTTTAGGGCAATTTTATAATTCTTATAATATTATTTTTACCCTTAATTACCTGATTTACCCTTAACCATTGTAATTAATTTCAATTACTTTCACTAATATTTTTGGTGAGAAAACAAGTTGATCTTATTAGTCTAAAAATTTCATACTTATTACAACTTTTTTATGTATGTTTTTAAAAATTCAATTAATATAAATGGTAAAATTAAGTTTAATGCTAACCTTGGAGATGGGACGAAAAAACGGGTTAAAGTAAAAATGTTTAAAAGTTTACTAAGTTTTTATATCTACACTTGATGTGAAATTGTTTCCAATGACCTAAAATATTTTAACAGATATAAAATAGGTCTAATTATATATTAAAACCAAATTAGAAAATAATTTAACTATATAAATAAATTAGATGAAAATGCAGTTTTGAACTAAAATGTAGTATTTTTCACTATTCATCAAAAAATGAAACTTCTCAGAAGTATAACAAAAATAAAACCATAGTAATTTTTTATATCATGATTTAAAATAATAATTTTATTTTGTAAAATAAAGTATATAAAAGTTCCAAAAATTTTATTTAAAATACGTTCTTCATTAAAATGCAGTAAAACTACCTTTAGAAAATATAGGTTTTTGATGCGTAAAATTGGTTTCAATATTATCCCGTGCCTATAAAACAATTTGGTTGAATGTAAAAACATTTGATTAAATATATAATTCATAAATTTCATAATTTGGTTAATACTATTCATTCCTTCCAACTTAAAGACTAGTGTTAAATAATAATATTTAAAATTATATCATGGTTCTTTTAAGACTAGTGTTGCATGCAATGTAGGCTATTAAAGAAATTAAATTTATTTAATAGGAGACATATAATAAAATATTGGGGTGTTAAATTCTACCCTCCTTCAATAAATTTCATCCTCTCAATTTTAAATTTCACTTTTAAAATCAAAGGTTGATACTTGAAAATTATTTTGTGGGAAAACCACATCTGAAATAAGGTTAATTAAACATCCTCTTAATAAGAGGGAAAGGGAAATGTGAATTTCACTATAAAATTAGTCTTTACAATAGGATAAAATTAGTTTGAAGTGAAAACCGATACATATAAGAGAAATAAAATGATCATGTTCTGATGGAGAGTGATAGAGAACATGGTTATCCTAAAGTCTACCATCACAATACCATAAACCTATGATGGGTTAAAGAGACCATTGATTTCTTAGTAATAAAATTAAATGAATGGTGTTTTAAGTTATAATTTTAATTCCTAGAGTTGAGGGATTATTTTATTATCTTGATAAATCAGTCAATAAAATAAAATTACTTTATTAATTTCCATTTTATAAGTATAATCTCAAACTTTGGTTGAGCTTTGATCTATTTCCACTTCATTTATTAAACCAAAAGAAGTATATTCAAGATGATTTTTTCCTGAAGAACCATTATCAAAATATATTCAATTCATTCCTTCCACTTTTAAATATTATCAAAACCAAAATGGTTAGAAGTGGTTTTCCAATAAATCATACTTTAACCTCAAACAATAATATCCAAAGTTTAGCTTAATCCATTCCAACCTTAAGACTCGACCAAAATACTTATGTACAAATTCTCTATCCAAAAAGGTCCCTAAATTTCCAAAATCAATATTAACATTAGATTCCCCAAACAACTTAATGCATCTCTTATTGTCACATAACAAATATTTGGTCACCTAAAAAAACATAATTAAAATGTTCATGCTACCAAATCTTTAAAGAATAAGTACCGAAGTACAATCCTTATATATCTCATCATTTTTATAATAGCACCATTGATGAAATAATTATTGAATCCAAATACACAAGAAATTTAATCTTTATATATCATTCTTATACCATTAAATATGATTTATCAACTTATTTTTTAATACATATTTCCTTTTAATTTTCTTTGGTAGTGTCTTCACCATTAGTAGAATAACCACTACTTGTATAACCTTGATAATTCTAACCATTGACCAAAACCCAAGGCACAAAGTAAGAAACACTAACCATAGTGATATAGTCACGAAGATTAATTTATTGGATTTCTAAATCATGACAACTTTTTCTCAATCTATGAGTCCATATATTTAACATAAAATATCCATTTTTAATACCAAATCAATAGGATGGTATTCTATACTTAGGATTATCCTAAAATTTTGTCACAAGGTTGAGTTTTCTAATCCATGATTTCCTAAATCTAGTTTTTAATATTTATACTAAACTTTATTTTATACCAAATGTAATACCCTGAACCCAGAATCTTGGAGCTAATGCCTTACTTTATTACATTAGCTTGATTACAAGGAATCAAATCCCGAATGACCGATTAGTTTAGTAGTATTTGTAAACTATATACATACTTAAAAACCACATTAAATTTTAAAACATAAAATACAAAAATAATTTTCTTCTAGCATTACATTAACCCCTATAGTGTAACCCTTCATATCAGTCATAATACGCATCTTGACATATTAGAAAAAATAAAACATTAGAAAGTGGTGTGCTCAAATGCTCAGTAAGGGTAAGTGTACAATGAAATCTATGAGTAAATATGGAATAAAAAATATGGTAAGTTAAATAACTGATAAAAATTCCATTTAAATAATCACATGAGAAAGGAAACTTAACCATGTATATTCTAACTAATCAAATAATCACATTGAATAATAATAATGATGGAATGCATAATGTTGGATATATGAACTATCAAAATATATCCTCAATATAGTTACTATCAAGATCTATTTTCATGATATTTTAAGTCCATGGGTAGAAAACCATCTAATTTGTGTCAAGATCTATCCTCCTGACAATTTAAAACTACTTGGAAACATACATGAAGGGTTTTTCACCAACAATTTTTGTCTCATGAGACCTACCGATGCATACAGGGGCTATAGTAGGTCCCTCTTATCACTTATTAAGTCCAATACATTCCTATTATGAAAACATAAATAAAAAAACATTAATATTGAAAAAATATCATATGAAATGTGAATACTTTAACCATAAAAAATGAATGATATCAAAATATCACATCCATAGTCAAATTGATCATAAAACCTTCAATAACATATGGTAGATGGTATCATAAGAGATAAACCTCAAAGAAGTATAATATTAAATAAAGGATGTTGAAATAGATGATGATACTTTTAAATGATAAAATTAAAACATTCTTGAGTAAAATAATCTTCAAACATTCAAAAGTGTCCCATACCACTTTGAAAAATTTAAATCATAATCCCTTCAAAGGAATAACCTTAAATGAAACTTAGAATATCATGATAATAAGGAGATTAATGATATGATATATCAAAGGGTAGTACATACACCACAAAAAATGAATAAGAGATAAATAAGGAATATATCTAATAGAAGTAAATATGAGATGAGAAAACCCTCACCTTGTACTTTCTTTTAGTTTAATGTGCTTTTTTCTCCTCTTCTTCGACAGAGTTCCTTTAGATCTCTTCTTAAGGGATATATAGTTGGTCTTTTGGAAGGACCAAAACCTATAGAATTTAGATAAGGACTTTGAGAAGAGAAATGGGAAAATTTTGGTCGATCTAGATGTCTTAAATTGGTGTGAGGAAATGAGGGAGGAAGTACCCTTTTATAATTGAAGTGAGGGGCACTTTCAGAAATCCTTAAAATATTAAAATATAATAAGGATATTCTAGAGACAAAGAATTATAAATGGAATATAAATGAATATGTTAATACATTTATGATCATATCTTATTTTATTTTTGATTATTTAACATTTTTGTGATTTTTAAATAATTTAATAATATATTAATTCAATAAAATATCATTATTGTCAAATTTGATACCATTCTTTTAATTTGACTTAAATTACATCAAGAAAACATGGGAATTAGAATATAATGTTTTCAAAGATCTATTATATATCCTATAGGTCTATAAAATTCATTATACACATTCAATCATCACATATATATCAAAATTAATACTTTTAAAAGTAATTATTTTATTTTTATGTTAACTAAATAAACTCTATTTTAGCATTGAAAAATAATTTAAGGTAATTATATAATTTATAAAAATTAAAAATAAAATTATATAATGAACATAATTTCATTCAGATAAAAATAGATATTTAGTTTTATTCATATCATGATTTTTTCCCTATGTGAACACATAAAAGATATTAAATACAAAGAGAGTGACATTTTGTAACTATCATTGATTTAAATAATATATAAGTTATTATCATAGAAAAGTGTCCATTAAACAATTCCAATTTGATATTAAAATTATAATGGAATAATATTATTCATATAATAATTTTTAGAAAATTTTTGGTCATATTCCTACCCTTATCTTTTGGATTTATCCCCTATTTAACCTCTTTAACTCTTACCGTGACAACATGTATTTTTATTTCTTTAGGGTTAATATATTTACTATAAAATTCCAAAAGAGACTTAAATAGACCATTGATGAAATATTTCACTTTATCCCAATAATTTGGCTGAATTTTATATTTTTATGAATTTAATATCATTTAATAAAATATTATTTATTTTAAAATACCATTAGTGTCAATTTTGACACTATTCATTAATTGACATTTTAAAAATATCACAACAACGTGATATCTTAAAAAAAATATTTAAACTAATAAATAATAAGTTGAATTAATCTATAATTTTTTTGTATGACATTAATTATTTCAAATTATATTTATTTTTAATATTTTTAAAATCATTTATTTGATTCTTCCATTAATTAAACAATTACTCCATCATCATTGTGCAAGTCTTTAATTTAATTATTTCTTCCCTAAAAATTTAAATAAATTATCATGATGAATATCAAAATTTTATATTTAAAATGAATATTTATAGTAGAATATATCTTCTGAATAACCATATATAAAAATGTAATACTTATTAAAAAATAAGAGTGTGACATATTGGATTTTACTTAGAATAAAATACTATAAAAGCCATAAATTCATCCAAGTGGCTCCAAGATTCCATAAAATAGGTCCAATAATTATTTTGGTGAAAACAATAACTCATAAAATAAAATTAGGAAAAGTTTTAGGGTAATTTTATAATGCTTATAATATTATTTTTACCCTTAATTACCCAATTTACCCTTAATCCCTGTAATTAATTTTAATTAATTTTACTGATCTTTTTGATAAAAAATTTGATCTTATTAAAATAAAAAATTCATAATTATTACAACCGTTTATTTTAATTTTTCAAAATTCATTTCACATAAGTGCCAAAATTATGTTTAATGCTAATCCCGTAGATGGGACGACAAAGCGGGTTAAAGTAAAAACGTCTAAAAGGTTGCTAAGTTTTTGTATATAAATTTAATTTGAAATTGTTTCTAATAAAATAAATTGGTTTTGATGATATAAAATTGGTCTAAATATACTTTAAAACCAAATCAAAACATAATTTAAATATGTAAATAAATTATATGAAAATGCAGTTTTGAATGCAGTATTTTAACTATTCATCAAAAAATGAAACTTCTCTGAAAAAAAATTAAACCAAAGTAAATGTTTGTATTATAATTCAAAATAATAATATATTTTTTTTCAAACAAAGTATATAAAGGTGTCAAAAATTTTATTTAAAATAGGTTCTCAATCAAAAGTTTATAAAACTGCCTTTAGAAAAATATAGGGTTTTAATGCGTAAAATTGAAGTCATTCTTATCTTATGCCTATCAAATAATTTTTATGAATATATTTTTTTATTAAATATATAATATATAAATTTCACAAATTTTTAATAGTATTCGTTCCCACCAACTTAAAGTCTAGTGTTAAAAAAATAACATTTAACAATATATCATGGTTCATTTAAGCCTGATGTTGCGTGCAATGTAAGCTATCAAAGAAATTAAATCTATTTAAAAGGTGAAATATCATAAAATCTTGTGGTTTTACAACCAGGGAGTGCATCATAAGTATATGGGATGGTGATTTTATAATTTTCATCACCAAAGCGACATAATTTCACCGTTTCTAGTGATCCGAGCCCTGGTAATGGTTTGAGGATCATGCATGAATTTAATTAAGCACAAAAATATAAATGAACATTTAACTTGTTTGTATTGATGGAATGTTTTAATGAAACTCATCTCTTAAAATCATTTCTTGAATGATCCGAGGTCGAATCCCTCTAGATCATCCACACATGCTTTATGAGTTTGTGAAAACACCGATCTTCGAATTCTAGGTTCTAGCGCGGAGCTCCAATGAATCCTTCAACATCTTGAAAATAACCACTTATCCATTCCTTCAATACATAAAGGTGTTATTGGATTTTTTTCTTGGATGGAGTGTTCCTACCTCTAGGATGTGGGAAGGAGGTGTGAGGTGCTCTCAAATTCGATTGAATGAATATTCATTCAGAAATGAGCTCCTCTTTGCTTATATTGTGGTAATTAAACACTAGGAAGTGGTTCCTTAACCCCCGTATATATAACACCCACTAAATAAGACAAAAATAGAACATTATAATGAACTAAATTTTTTATAAACATAATTTATATTTTATTACCTACTTGTAATATATAATAAATATATTACATGACAAAAGCGAGTCATTAACTTGACTCCTAATTCCCACAAATATTAAATGAACCTTGAATATTAAAATAACATTTGTTCATATAATATTTATCCAAGTATTCAATAAATGAATTATGAATTATTTTAATAAATAAATTAAACTCTAATTATTATATACTCAAATAATAATGAATTTATTTATTAATCAATGAAAGTTTAATCACGGACATCTCTCTGACCCCATAGTGGGCACTACAATGTACTATACTACTATTCATCAAAATAGGGTAGAATTTTGAACATGTTATTGTGTGTGACCCTTTATGAACTTATCTCAATAATAGTGGATACTATTCACAGGCCTAGAGTAGAGTCTAGCAACCCATAAAGGCTCCTAAGTAAATAAGGAAAATTCATAGAAATGACAACTCTTCATATGAAAACATGCCATGTAATATAATCTCATTGACTCAGGATATCTCATAAAGAAGGATGCAGAATTCATGTCATCATACTTTTGTAATTTATTATTCATTAAACTCACTAGACAACATTACCTTCTTCTACCATGACCATGAATTTAGTGAAGGTACTACCATCCTAAATAACCAGGCCTAAGATATCACTTCCTTTCATAAGTGAAAAATTCTATCTTGATTATGAATTAAATTTTATAATTCCAATGATTAACCCAACACAAGATACCTCACTACAAATTCAATACCATAGTTTTTTACTTATATAAAAGTAAACGATCAAATAGTATTCACTGATAATAATCTCAATTTAAGAGACCATTACATGTGTTCATAGATAGGAACTGCCAATGTCACTTGAAATATGTGGTGTTTCTATTGGCAGGTCAATCCTCATGATATTATCTATTCGAGATCACCAAATGTGAACTTCATTAGAAAAAATCTCAATGCTTATGAGACCCCAACACCTGATAGTCAGAAATCATTTGTGTATAGTCAGTATGATGTATCTAAACTATATGATATATGTTTAATATTAATTTTAGGGTATCTCAAGTTTCTAATTATAGCCCGAGAACTACTATAACCTTTTGATATAATAAATAATCTATGGAAATTAACATATAAATAGTGGACATAGAAAAACTAAAACTATTTATTGTAAGTGTTCATCATGCATACCTCACTGTATACATGATATGGTAATCTAAAAGTATTGTTTAAGTTGGGTCTAGTAAACCCACTATTACAATACTACCAATTTCAATAAATCCAACTTTCTAACTAACCTTCTTATCTCTCACACGATAATCATGCTTCCGTTGAGATATGGATTTAGACATTTAGCCTGCCACGTTTCCACTGTATGGCTATTCTGAAATCTATGACTTCACCATATTTAGTAAGACTCCTTAAGAGATGATATCCCTGAGTAGATTCCTTTTTTCACTATCAAACTTGACATCTTGACATGTACTAGTAGTAGGATTATTATAATATATATTATGATAAAAAATTACTTAATAGGTATTATTCCAAGAACTGAAACAAATATTTCTGTATTATACACTGATTCTTTAGCTGCCTCAGTATCCCCAACACACTTGGTATTTATGGATATGGATACCAATTACTTGAATGAGCTTCTCCTTCTCATTACCTTAGCTAGACCATAATATTAGATCATATTAACCTATATGAATACTATTTTCCCCCTTATAACTAGAATCCCTTCCTCTCTATATACTAGGTACATATATTTTTCACTTAATCAAGTACAATTGGATAGTTATAACTGCTTCCCATGCAATTCTTCAAGGTATAAATTATATTTTCCTACCATTAAGTATATGTTGTCAATATTATATATGGAAGATAACATGGAATATGTGATATATCCATTTTTGGAAATTATGGAACTTATGAAAATCTACTCACCTTTTTAATCCCCTCCCAATCCCCATGCATGTATTCTTGGAGAGATTTATTCCATGTTACATTAGTAACAATTCTCTCTTGAATTGTTCCAACTTTTATTTTTCAATACCTTGTCACTATATGTACTTTTTAATTGGTTTAAGAAACCATTTAAATCTACCTTGGTATATCTCGTTCCCTAAAACTTAGGTTGTGACTTAAAGTCAATCTCCATAGAGTTACTTTCATTATGGTCTTAACTAATTGTAAGACCAATAGTTTTTTTCCATATGTTATCAAACATATGTTACTTGTAAAATAGTGGTGCTACCACTAACCAATTATAGAAACATGGAAAAAATTCATTCCAAATGAATATTCTAGGATATTTTTGTTTACTTCAATCCAAAAATGGATTTGATTAACTTTCACCCCTTATTGGAATTCTATGATGTCACCAACACTTTATGGCTGCGTCGTATAGACTCCTTCTAATATTGGTGGTCTTGACATCCAATTCCCAATTGAATGATCATATAAAGTAGATATGACAAGTATAGTTCGGATGGATTTAGGTATAAATACTTGGTATTACCAATTGAGCCTTATTGGTACCACACTTGTACCACCCATGGATAGTCTGACTTAAATAACTATCATAATATTCAAAAAAATAATCCCATGTACTTTGATATATGGAATCCATTATTGAATTTTAATTGATCTTGTCAATCTTATCTTGTTTACATTTACTACTTATTTTTAGGACTCATTACTCTCAATGAATAATATATCACCATCTATGGTGAATGTAAAACCATTTACATGGTTTTATCCTTCCTACATAGTATGTGTCTCTAGAACAATCCATTTCCACAAACTCTTGTGGAAAATGTTCCCATGATAATCACTTGTACACCTTTATCACTGACTAAAACCAAGTCAATCTTTATCCCATTATCTCAAATAGAGATATGCACCCTTTAATAAAAATATAGTCTATTTATTTACTATAAATTTTCCATTATAGTGATTTACATAATATTCTATTTGAACTTTAGGATAATTACTTGAGATACACTTTGTTTTTTTCTTAATGCATGTTTGCTTATATCTTTAATAAACACTTTGCATACAAGCACATGTTATTTTGACATAATGGATTTATATCATACTAAAATCCACATGATATACATTTTTCATTATAGTTGGTATATGGTTATGTGATAATGATTCTATTTGCAATGAATGTCTAGAAAAATAATGGAAGTTTATTTTATTCATATAAGATTTAACATTGATAATACTTTTACTTTCATCATGGCTCTGATGTGTATAAACAAATGTGATTTTAATAATTACTCCACACTATATTTTATTGATAAAATTTTAGATGTAATACTCATTATCAATTCTTCTTACTATCATCATAACTTTGATTCATATAAGGATATATTCATTTATGAATCACTCTACACTATATTATAATGATTGATTAATGCTTGGTTAAGATATTCTTTGGCACACAAGTGAAAAAAAACTCATATCTTCTGACCATGCATATTTCATATTTCAATTTTATATTTCTTAAAACTCTTAAATGAATCTAATAAAGTATATAATTTTACCTCTATATTAAACTTAGCATAGTTCACACTCTCAAAATGGAGAAATTTTGAAAGAATCGTGGATTACCTTTATTTATAAAGGTTTATTTATCCAAAACTAAATAAGTAAATGTTTCGACAATACCTAAGGTATTAAAATAAAAATATTCTAAAACCATATTAATTATATCCTTTAAAACTACTTTTAATTTTACTTGGAATAAAATTATTTTTCCACAACTGGGTATAAATGAGTCTTACATTTTATATTCACCAGTTATTAACAATGATTCAAGTATTATTGTACTATTAGTTGAGTATTTGACACCACAAAAAAACATTCATTCTAAAATAGAATAATGTCTCCTTATGCATAATGGATGCATGATATAAATGTTTTGGTAATAATTAACAAATGTCTAACTAGAACCATTAATTTTGGAAATTAAGAGGTTGCGTGATTCTCAAAACTGACTTAGGAATCACCCTTTTTCAGTCACTCGGAGAATTAAACTTATTTAAATGTTTCTATTCTTACTTAGTTATTTTATTTAAAAACAAATATGTGATAGGAATATTCTATTCAATATCCAAGAAGTATGATAAAAATATTATATACAATTGATGAATATACCCAAAGAATAAGCGACTACTTCATTCTTCAATTCAATTCATTGCATTTTAAACTTCCACAGATTTATCTCGTGGTATACAAAGAAAATAACCTCCTATATAATTACTTTCCTATTTTATTTGAATGAAACTATGAATATACCTTTTTAATCACACTTTCCATTGATCTTTTCACCCTATCTTTTAACTTGTTCACCATACGAACAAAAGATTGATCTTTCTTTAAGTTATTATCTACTTGGAGAACCTTACCCAAAAGAAAATGACGCATTTTATACATTTAATGTTAATTTTGTAATATTAAATTAAAATAGAGTAATTGGGTGAAAATTATATAATAAAGGTATGTTTTGAAAGACCATGATACATATTTTAATTTACACATATTCATTATAATCATGTCATTCATACATATCTTGCTTCACTTTCTTTATATAGGATTCTCAGAGATGAGACAACACGTGATATAACAATCCATGTCCTCATGATATATCCACAACTCATAAGACCTTGAAGATAACATTATTATGAAAACATTAAACATGTCATACATGAGTCTCCTGTAAGCATTTTCACTCCCTCACTTCCTGAGGGGGATGAATTGGTAGTGGGGACTGTGACCCTTAGAATTTCCTACATTATAATAATTTGAGTGAAAGCCTATATTTCTATTGGGAATTCATATCAGTGAGAACATGTTCTTTTTCTAATATTTATCACAATGTATGAGTGGTATTACCTACCATTTTCTACAAAATGAAATTTTAGTATTTAAGTACTTTATATTGATTACTAATGAGAGATTATAGATTTATTAAATCATTAAATGTATCCCACTATTTTATTGAACACTAGTATCACTCACTAAAAGATTTGAAATACTCAGTCTCTAGAGTATTCTAGTGCCAAGTATCCTTGAAACCTCTCCTCATAGTCCAAGCTATGAATGCAACAATACTTGAAGAGTTTCAAGGAATTCGTCAGACTGTCCAACTTCATTGAATTGTATCTCTTTGAACTGTTGAGAAAAGTCCAAGATTCTAGAAATCATAAACATGATTTAATCAATTTTTTTCCTCTAAATATGAAATAAGATAGCTATTTATACTTCTATACTTCCATGTTTAGTTAATTTAACACATCGATATCATAAGAAATCATCGATAGAAAGAGGAACCCTCAACTAGGGATGATGAGCACCCCATATGTCTTATTTTGTTCAAATTTGAACCATGAAAGTAGTTATGAATTAATATTTATTTAAGGGGGGTTTAATTATTTCTCAATGAATGAAATAATTTTCTATCTGATATGAATGTGCTATGTGATCACACTGATAACTGAGCAATGCAATAAATATAAAACATTCAGCATGTGTTAAATAATTTTAATCTATGCATCAATTGTTTATTATTTTATATTATTGCCTAATATTTCCTATTTATAAAAATAATAAACAATGCATAAGATAAATACAGTACTTAAATGATCTAGATAATTTGGTGTTGGTTGATCTATTTATACTCAATGGATCAACCACGACCCTAGGGGTAAAATAATCAAGTTGAGTATTGACTCATATTGTAGCTTGCACCCCATTCCAATGTTTCTATATATCTCATGGGATACCACATTATCTTGGCATGGTCAATTTA
The DNA here is from genome assembly GCA_963277665.1 of Viscum album. NCBI lineage: Eukaryota > Viridiplantae > Streptophyta > Magnoliopsida > Santalales > Viscaceae > Viscum > Viscum album. Next base: position 22,069,349 of record OY728125.1, read on the forward strand.
TTATAATGTTAGAATGAAAATACATACATACTCACATGTAGGAGAGGGGGCCTCAGAAAGTCCAAAATACATACAGAAAAATACTGATGGATGCGCAAAACCTTATACTTATTAACCGAAAAATGACGATGCATAGACTATCAAAAATAAATAATTATTATAATAATCACACATAGTAATAATAATTAATTAAATAAAAATAAACCTAGATAAACAATGGTCGTTCTATACTCAAGAAAAGTTAGAAAATAAATTAAATGTGCAATAAAAATAAAAATGTGTTAAATTCAAGTTTGAGGAAAATTAAATAAATTAAATGAATTAAACAAATTATTTTAATTCAAATTATTTTATTTCATTATATCTCAAAATTAATTAAATTTTAATCCAAAATTAAATTTATTTTCAAATATTAAATTTATTATTTTTTTAATTCAAAAAATTAAATTATTTTTTGAATATTTAAAATTTCACGAGGCCCCAAAAATTACTTAAAAAGGGTTTTGGGTTTTTCTAAACTCGGATAATATCAGGCGGGTGTGGAAGAACCAATTTTTTACATTCTAGGTCAGGTAGGACCCATGCAGGTCTGTTTTAGGTTAGAAAGAACCCACCCAAACCCATTCTGGGTCAGGTAGGACTCACCTTGACCATAGGAAAATGCTGCATAAAGGGTTGGCCGAGTGAATCAGCCGATTCTAAGGCTGATGAAGACGGTGTTATGGATTGAGGGAGGGGAAATAAGGTGGACGAAGATCATGGGAAATGACAACGATGAAAGGTACTTTGGTGGTGGTGCGACAGGTCGAGGAAGTGCAAAGGAAGCCACAATGGTGGATGAGAAGGTGAGCGGAGGAGGCGATGATAGCGGTGCCAAGCAAATGAAGAGGAGGGTTTGTAGCAGGGAATCCAACCACCTATTCTTGTTTCTTAATTTTTTTAAATTCTAGGCTTCTAGTGGAAGTATCCAACACTTACTCTTTAACCTTTTTTAAAAGTTACTTTTTTATGGTTGACCCGCACAACCCAACCACCCCACAATCCATTCTTTTTTTTAAATAAATTTTTTTTCTCATGGACCACCACCCATCCTCTCCCTTTGTTTTTTTGCGATTATTTTTTAAGCTTAAGTACTATGTTGTTTTTTGAAGGATTCCACAACCATGTGGAATTAATGCTCCCTAGCCAGAATTATTTTGGCAATTAGAATCTCACCAAATCTTGGTAGGAAAATGGGGGGTGACCACAATCATCACCAACCATTGGAATTGGGTAAAAATTTACACATATATAAAAATATTTTCTTAAAATTTTATACCAGTAAAAACCACTTTCAATCTAAATTAACTTTTTAGGATGGTCATAACTTGGCCATCCAAGATCGGATCGATATGTGGTTGAATCCATTGGGACAAAAAGGAATACCTCTACTTAAATTTGAGGATATGTTAATTTTTCTTGGCTAAAAAACTCACGTAATACCTATGATACCAATTTTTGGTATCGGGGTGTGCAACGGATGTAGGTGGATTGGGAATTTTAAAATTTTCACCATCATAATGACGTAACTTCGTCATCTCAAGTGATCCAAGACCTGGTAAAGGTCCAAGGATCATGCATGAATTTAATAAATCATTAAAATATAAATGAATGTTGAACTCATTCAGATTGATGGAATTTTAAACTAAAGATAATTTCTAACGATCATTTTTTAAAGGATTTGAGGTTTAATCCCTCTAAATCATCCACACACACTTCAAAAGTCTGTGTCAACACTGATCGTTGAATTCTAGGTGCTATCACAGAGCTCCGATGAATCCTTCGATGTCTCGATGATCACCACTGCTCTGTTCATTTTATCTATGAAGGTATTCTTGGATCGTCTACATAGATGGAGCATTCCCCTCTCTAGGATGTAGTAAGGTGGAGAAAGGAGAACTCAACTTCTAGTGAATGAATAATAACTTGGAAATGAGATCCTATTTGGTTATATAGTGGGAATTAAACACCCATAAAGGGTTCCCCAACCCTAATATATATAACATCCACTAAATAATCCATAAATGACATGTTATGATGAAGTAAATACATCATAAACATCATTTATATTTTATCACCTAATTATAATATATAATAAATATATTACGTGATAAAAAAAAGTCATCAACTAGACTTATAATTCCCGAAAATATTAAACTTACCTTGAATATCAAAATAATATTAATTCATATAATATTTATCCTAGAATTCACTAAATACATTATAAATAATTTTAATGTAATTCCCCGACCCCAGAAGTCCGGAGCCAATGCATTATTTTAATACATTGGCATGATTATAAGGTATCAACTCCCAAAGGACCGATCAGTTTAGCAGTCTTGGAAAATAGATTACAAACATGAACATTACATCACAATTTCAAACATAAAATAAAAAATAGAAAATCCTTTTAGAATTCCATTATTCCCTTAGCTTAACCCTACATATCAATCATAATACACATCTTGGAATCCTGGAAAAATGAAACATAAGAAAAGGGTGATCTTAGATGCTCAATAAGGGTAAATAATTTAGTAGAAGCTATAAACTTTTAAGGAAAGATGTGTAATAAAAACAAAAGCCTTTTAAACATAAACTTGAACATACACAACTAGAAAAATACCCTATTTCCACACATATATAGCCACACTTTGTCAAAACTGTGGCAATAAGACCCATTTTATCTAAACGATCCTACATATACTTTTCACACACTCAAACCAAGAGTATATATATCTATAATGGATTATTTAGTTTTGTGGGAGAGGTAAAACTCTAAAAACCATTCCTTTTGTACAATCGGAGAAAAAACCCATACTCTTCCTTTAATGTGGAGAAATAACCATCATTTCTATTTATAGGAATAAATAGAAACTCATGTCTTGATTTTTTGTTATGTGAGAACAACTAGGAACATAAATTTTAATGTTGGTTTATCCAATGTTCGAGTTATGTTGTAGATTGATAAAAAAAGTATAGTAAAATTAAATATAGTAAAATAAAATGAATACAATAATGAATAAAATGAAGTTAGATAAATGTGTATGGTTATGTAGAATAATGATCCTTGAATATTAATTGTTGATGGAGAATAATTAATCCTCAAGTGATCCAATAATAACTTGTAAAACTATAGTTTTATTGTGTAGAACAATATCACTTTGAAATGTTTCAACATTTTAATATTTTGTATTTCAATTCTTTATATCTGTTTATTCTTTTCAAACTTCTTTCAAGGAAAAAGTTTCAATTGAAATATTTTCTAAATTAATCTTCATGAACTTTTTACTAGTTGACCAACCCTAATGTCACAAGGTCATTCTTTAATTATCTATATGATTATGTAGTTAATACAATGGTTTGAAATAAATAAATATAATAAAATCATTACCTTCATTCAATTACTCCTGCATCCACAAAGAAAAAAATCCCCAATTTCTCTGTTTATATATAATTTACCACTTTATAATAATATCAAAGTAGATTGAATCTTGTTAATAACTTTATATAATTTGGTACAAAGTTTTATTTAATATAATATAAAAAACGTTAATCTTGATTAGTAATACACATTTCATTTAATTTTTTGAAATAATGATTACAGTTGAACTCTCCTTACACGATGCTTAAAATTTTCGGCTTATTTTTACATAACACCATCCTTTATGGTTTAGTACTATATTAGTAAATTAAAAGTTAAAATCACCTTATGTAACACATTATTATTCTTAAATAGAAATTAATTTCACTCTATTAATCTCAAGAAAGTCTAAAACAATATTGTATTTAATATTATGTATATTCTTATGAAGAAACTACCTTTTAAATTTAAACTTCCATAACAGCTTCTTCTATTTTATTTTCTGTAGAGTTTATTTTTACTAGTCCTTTTCTGAATCCTTGTATTATGATATTTCTATTTTTTTACTTTTTGGAAATTTTATTTTCCTTTAACATCATCCTATTTTCATTTTCCAAAATTTTTCATTATATAGAACTGTAATTCCTTATATGGAAAAGAAACATGAATATATCATAAAACTAACAAGGATAAGTTGAAATATAAAACAAAAGATAAAATATATAAGAAAAATAAAATAGTTAAACTATAGATAATGATACACTCAACATTCTCTCAATTTTTGATAATTGAAAAACATAAACCACTGCTCCCCCATTTTTTAAAGATAAAAAATATATGAACATATTAAATATATTTTATAAAATAAAACTAACAATTAAATTTAAAGGAAATGAATGATAAAAATTAATATCTACCACTATTTTAAACAATTAATTATATTAAATAAACTAAACTAACATTATTAATCTATAAACAATAAAAATTGTTAATTAAAATAATATGTAAAAATTATACGGATATGCTTAACAAAAAAATAATGAAAACACCCCTAAAATTATAAATAATACCAAATATTACATGCTGTTAATTTGTAAAAAAATATTTAAAAAATAAAAACTCATAAAAATGGTAAGGTACACACCCCCTTAATCCATCCTCTCCATCTTTAAAAAGATAATATAGTGAAAATACATGATGTAAAATAATTATGAATGAAATAATATTTCAAGGATCCACAAAACATGTTAATTATAAGAAAATGTGTTGGTTCAAGTGATGAAATTTGTAGGGAATTTTACTTTTCGATTTGGTGGGTGGTCCAACTTGAGAAACGAAGCTTAGAAAAATATTCAGAGAATTTAAATATGTTAAAGTGGTGTCTAAGTCATGTATTGAAGTTGGAATGGTGTTCCAGGTGAGTGTGAAGGAAAAAGATAATGAAAGGTGGATGGGGATGCTATCTGTAGCCACTGAGTGGTCAATGACTAGCCGATGAACAATCCTTTAGCCGGGCGAGCTAGCCCGACACACCGACTAGCTTGTGGCTCAGTACCAGCTTACTGGTTGCCTTTAATTGGTGAAAACAATACAATTTTTCCCTTGGTGTTTAATATAGGACATCACCCATTTATCTATTTATATTTCTATCATGGAATAGGGGGTGGATTCTGTTTCCCCTACTCTTCGGCCTTAATATAGGTATGATGTTCTGGAAATATTTATGACCATTCATGGTGAGACCACTGTTATCCTCCTTTATTCTCCTCCTTATTTCTTCTCTATTTTTTTCTTTGTGTTTGGTTTTATTGATAATTACACCGAATCATGGTATAGTCATACTAATATAATAGATATTTATTTTAATCCTATATTTAGGATGTCCCAAGATGATTATAAGTTATCGTCACACACTATTTCATTTTGGTATGTCACTTTAGTGAATTTTACATGATTTTTTATTTAAAAAAATTGAATTAAATTGAATAATTATTTGAATCATATGATGTATATTTTTCACAGTATTGGGTCGGTGGCATGTGATGATCCTTTTGAGTTCTATTCTACATGGTTTGGGTCTGGCTAAAGTATCAAGGCCTGAAATGGATGGGGGGTTTTCAGGTTTCATAGAAAAGCTTAGAAATCCATTCTATAGTTTCATATAAATGAATTTTAAAGTTGAAAAGCATCATATGAGGTAGTTGGTTCCTTATGGATAAATTTTTTTAATGTATTTATTTTTATTAACTTTGTATATGAGGTCTTTCTACCATGGTTGGTAGATCTATCTATTTTAAATAAATTGGTTAAATTAAATGAAATGTTTGGAATTTGAAAAAGTACCAAGGGACATGTTAATCCCTTCGGTGTTGGCTTGTTTTCATCAAATGCAGATATATGAGTCCTTGAATACATATCCAGGACTTGTTATGCATGAACCATAGATGTGTATAGCTAAGAATAATATAGAGATTGTTTTCATTTTTATAGGTTACACTTGATGCCTTTATAAAGTAGTGAGCATTGGAGATAGATATCTAGACAGAGTAGCTTGCTTGAGAACTGAAAGATTCATTAAATCGATTAAGATTGTGAGATGAAAATTGGATGAGTGTTTCTCATCCAATCACACATGATGAACTAGGTGAGTAGTCCTTGATGAAAAAAATGGGTAGGTTGGGCATTCAGAATGACCTTAGAATGACTTGGGTATTGAGAAGTAACTTCAGAATTTTCTATAGAGATTTTCTAGAATGGATTTTCCTTGGTGGCCAATGAGGCCTTTTTTAGATTTGTTGATGCTAATGTAAGTGAGTCCCTCTGATTAACTTGTGTTAATTTGAGATACGTGTCATAGAGAAGAGGACACTGATAGTTTTACCTGAATGATATTTCACTTATGGGACCCAAATGGGTGTCCTAGTGATATGTTGTCTTAAAGGAGAGGGTGTTCCTAGAAAATATGTATTACTGATTATAGTTTTCACCCTAGAACCCAAATCTATTTTTTATGCTTTTTATATCTATAATTATGGGAGATTTCACACTAGAGAGGAAAAACTTGTTATTTGAGATGGTCTTGGGAAGATGGTCATGCCAGATGGTATGTTAGAAGAGGAAGTACTTCACTCCCTAATGTATTCATATGCCAGGGATTCCTTGGACATGATCCAAGGGATTTTTTGAGGATAATGGTTAGAACTTTCATATATATTGCGGTAAAATGATACTATTTGGGATTTCATGGACTATTTTTCTTGGTTCATGATGATAGTGTCTGGAGCGGCCATGGATTTGGAGCTCAGATGATGTTTTTTATTCTACCTTGGGTTATAACCATGAATTCATGAGGATACTAGTTGGAGATTCCCTAGAGTTTTAGGTCAGATGATACTATTTTGTCTTAATTGGTTATTTACCTACATTCATGAGGATACTAGTTTGAGATTCCATGGATTAAGTGCTCATATGATACCATTTGGGTAATCATGGGTTACAAAATAGAAATTGTGAGGATAAAATTTGGGCCTACCATGAATTTGGATATTGAATTATATTATTTAGGTTACTATGGGTTTTAACCCTGGATTTGTGAGGATTAATGTTTTGGGATACCATTTATTTGGATCCTAGGTGATATTTGGAATGAATAGTCGTGTGACATGCTCAAATACATCTGGTACTAGTCAAAGTTGGTACAATCGATCATGAGTGCCATGTTAGAACTAGAAGACTGAAAATGGTTATATTTTTGTGTGTCCAAAATTTATTTGATTTTATTTCTGAGATATCAAATGCACATATCATTATTTTCACTTGTCTTGTATAAGACCACATAGGTACATGCATACTAATTATATACTCAAACCATTCTTGGAAAGGAATGGAACTTGAGTTACTTAAAATATATCACTCATTAACAAGTTCAGGATGGGAAGAGTCTTGATATTAGATTGTTCAACTGGTTATATTGGACGGATTCTAGTAACTTGGATGTAGTATGGCTCAGAGTTAAACATATCCATTTTGTATTTATATCTTGGTTTATCTTGTATAACTAATTGGATTAGTAGATGATTAGATTTGTCTACTTGTATGATATATTTTATATTGTTATATAATAACTACTTTATTAATTATTCCTACATTCTTTATTTTTTATGATTACTGTATATTTTATTTCTATTGTGAACTCTGATTTGGGGGTATAGTCTCCCAATAGAACTACCTTAGGCCCCCAATTCTTTTCATCATCGTTTGGAGTATAGGGAGGCACACTTGATGTCATGTAACAATCTACTTTGGTTTCAGTTCACAATGGACTGAGGATGGTATGTTACAAAGTGGTATCAGAGGTTTTAGGTTATTGATATCACTGATCTATCAATGTTTTTTTCTCACTATTTGAGGATATGGTAAATCGGAGACATATGAATGCGTTGGAGAATATGATGGAACCCATACTTGTGCATCAGAAATACCTTTTCCTGTGGAAGTAAATGTTACTAGGGAAATTTTATTTATATTATTAGTATCTTATTTATAGTTTTATGATGTTTTATCTTGGGTGATTCACATGATGTTTGAGGCCTGAGATTTCTTATTGAATTTGGGTTCCTATCCCATTGGAAAGAACCAGTTATGAATTTTAGAAAATTTTCGAAGAGGAAAGTGGTGTATCCAGTATCATATTTTTCAAATAAGATTCAAAAAATATTTTCAATCTTCTATGTGATTTTTATCACTAATGATGAGAGTCCAACTATTTAAAGTATCAATAATATCTTATATACTTATTTCAATAAAATCTTTTGGTTAAATTATACTCATTTGGTCAATGATATATATACACTTCTATATGATGGAAGGTTATATAGATCTAAGGGAGAGTGATCCTTAATGATGATGGTGTGGTCCCCTTGTCCAGAAGATGTGTATTAGCCCTTATAGGTTGGAATAAGAACTGGATTTTTTTCTATGGACCCCTTGGGTGTGATTATTAAATAGGTTTGGTTATTTATAGTTCCAATAAAAACCTATATGGTGTTCTTCTATATTGATTTTAATGAAATCATACGTAACCAAATAATGTGGTAGTGACTCAATGGAAAAAGTTCATGGTTAGGCGATGAGGTTACCAACATATTTATGAATACAGATGAGAATTTGGATTCTTGATGGGGTATTTCTATAAAACGATGTCCGTGAAAATAAGTTCCCAAGTAGGCTGGGTATTGGTGCCTTAGTGGGTGGGTCATTTTTGAATGTGATGATGGTTATTCATATATATTAGATCCAAAGATTAGTATTAGAATGATATTTATGGTCAAGTTAGAGATGGTTACATGGATGAAAATTACCTGGTTGTGACCTATGTGAGGTCCAGTTTATAGGCTAGGTGAGAGGTCCTAATGACTTTGATATGCGACTCCATATTTTGGTGAGTTAGTGAGATGTGATATATCAGTGTAATTTATGAGTGGTTATCTGGGTTGTGATGGATTTAGTGTAAGGAAGCATGGATATCTACTTTAGGTTCTGAAATTAGTTCATGTGTAGTGTAACTAAGTATGTGGTATAGGAAGGGTGATATATAGGAATGTATATGATGAAAAATAGTTTTTTGTGATTATGTTTTTGGATAATAAAATGAGATTCAAGGAAAGGATCAGTGTGCTTCCTAGACCTATAGATTTGGAATTCATTTCCAATTGGTTTAGTTTTTTGGTTAGAGTATGACTTGATGCTTGAATAGTATAAAAAATTTATTTGGATATTAGGTGATCGCGTGATAGAACTTGTAACAAGTAAGGTGCATGATTTTTAAGAGGAGTTTCGAGGGTCCTCTAGTTAGATGAAACTGACTTGTTTTGAAACATGGTTAATGTTTTATTCACACGAAACCAGATTTTACACAATGCGACTCATGGGAGGGTGATCTTTTTCTTATGACTGGGTAGTGAAAGTGTGTACACAGATTAATTTTTAATGAGACAAGGTAAAAATAATTGGGTAATTGTGGTGTCATTTAATTCCGAATCAGTGAGTGGTTGTGTGAGTTCTATGGAATGAGGGATATGAGGTGACACTTATATGCCTAGAAACATGAGTTTTTGGATGATTATTTCAAATATACCTCTGTGGTAGAGGGGAATTTTTAATTTTATTATGGTGTGGTAACACGACCAATCCAGTTAAATGATCTTGGTCGAGAATTAACAGGATGATTGATTAGACACTAAATGAGGATAATATTCATTGTTAATATATATAATATTCATGTGATTTATTATTCATAAACACCATTTTAGTGCATTTTACACTTTGAACATCATTTCACATTATGATTGTAATACCTTCTTAAAATGCACTATTATGTGGTACATTTTTGAACATCATTTAAAGTACCCAATGCTTCATATGATTTTAAGGAGTTTAATTATCTATATTTTAATTTTATATTTTGGGAAATTGATCTACACTTCAATATGAACATGTTTCATTCAGGGATCAATGGAGAATTCATGGAAGAAGATGGGGATATTTTATGATGAAAGGAAGCAATTTTATAGAAGGCGGATTGGACACCAGCCCACTTATGAGAATGTGGGGCCCAACATACAAACCCAATGAATCCCAAATTTCATGGGATTCTATAATAAATTTATAGAAACAAATCATTATTCAGGGGATAATGCTAATTCTTCCTCCATTGTGGTCATTTAGGCGGCCCGAGTTAGAGATAAAATTCTGGGCTACATTCTGCGGCCCAGAAAAACAGAACACTAATATGATCTTATCTCCTAATATAAAACTCAAAATGGGCCCATACTTTACGGAAGGTTATAAGACATCCTAATATCCATTTTCCTTTTCTATGAACCACTCTGATTCGGCCATCTAGAAGGTCTTCCAAGCGCTTCTGTTCATTGGATGAAAGCTGGATGCCACCTCGGGTCAAATGTGGAAAAGTCTAAGTTCCACAAGCTTTCCACCACCCTAGGACTACCATAATCAAGTGGTATGCTTTTTACTATTGTAGGATCGACCCAAGGCTTCCAAAATTCCTATTTAAGGCCGTTTTAGTGAAGTAGTTTTATCATCTTTGATTCTTTGTTCAATTGTAATGTTATACTGCGATTTTGTTGTCTCAAGTTTGTCTTTCACATGTAAGTTATTCAATTCACTTTAGTTTATTAATAAAATATCTTCTTTTACTCTTATTATGTTGTTCTTAATATCACTTTGATACCGTTGGTTCAAGTTGTGAATTTATTCATACTAAACCTTGTGAAATAATTCACACAACGGTGGAGTGATCATTTTATTTTATTTGTTTTCTTTACTTATTCAATTCCTCCCTCATGAGTCTACTTCCCGCTTCCATTGAAACCATAGCATAAATGGAGGTCTAACCAACTTATGGGTTGATACAAGGGAGTAGAAAGGGGCTGGATTGGATGTTATTTATCACCTCATTAATGTATAATCACTTCTTTAATTGATATTTTTATTTGATGATTTTTAAACTCCATCGTCCTTGTTGAATTTAAGGCCACACACTTCATGTGCTAATACGAACCTTTACCTTGAAGTGATAAAAACTTTGATCCTTCAAGTGTATTGGTTATTAGTATTAAATGGTGTAGGTATTAAACTAGTAGGTGATTATGTTGTTTTATCTTCTTAAATGAACCCATCTCAAATATAAGAAATTGAAATCATTGAAAAGGAAATACATCCAATCCACCCCAAGTGATAACCTAGGATCAACTCACTCTTTTAAATTGAATTCAATTAAGTCTATTAGAGTTCACTTAAACCCATATAAAATAAACCCAATTTGTCCACTTCATATCCAAAAACAATCCATACAATGTACGTGTCTATAGGTTACTTCTTAAGTCTCTGAGGATTCGAAAACCCAAGCTAGAATACTAGGACCGTCCTACCTTCTTCTTTTGGTTAAATTTGAGCATGAATCAAATTTTGGCGCCGTTGCTGGGGACCCAAGTAAGTCATCTAAACACCCATTCTATTCTCCGCCATCTCTTATTTTCTCATCCAAATTCTCTTATCTTGTCCCTTTCTTGTTTTTTTTCTTTTGGCGCATGTCCGCCTACACCTGCGATCAATCAAACTGTCTAGTTAGGGTGGATAGTCCTGGGGTTGGGGAGTCAAGTACACCAATGGAAATCTTTCCATTAGATCCTAATCTTCCTAATACCACAGAGTCCAAAATTGAGCCAATTTCAATGGACGATCTTCAAAGAAACCAACTCATAAACCCAGGTGGGAACCAAAATGGAAACCCAAATGAGGTAGCCCCAAACTTGGGGAATGAAATTGATCAAACCATGAATGAATACCTCACACCTTCCTGGACCAATGCCCCCTCATGAATTAGACACAATTTCCTATGATATACCAACTACATCTTTAAACCCCATGTCCTAAACCATCTTCCCACATTCCATGGAATGTAGTTCGAGATGCCCTACCTTCACATTAATGAGTTCGATGATATTGTAGAAACCATGTGTCCCCCACATCAACTAGAATCAGCTAAGATGAGGCTATTTCCTTTTTCTTTAAATTATCGATCTAAAAATTGGCTAAACAAATTGAGACCATCATCCATAAACTCTTGGGACCAACTACAAAGATAATTCTACAAAAAATACTTTCCCCACCACAAAACAATTGCACTTAAAAAGAGTATCCAAAACTTTTTTGAAAAAGAGGGAGAGTCATTCTATGAAACATGGGAGAGGTTCAAAGACACTCTAAACATGGTTCCACACCATGGTTTTTCTATTCTAGAACAAGTGAGAATTTTATATGAAGGGTTGGGTTTGGGGAACAAACAATTCATTGACATGATGTGTAATGGAACCTTAAAAAAAAAGCCCCAAATGATGCTTACGAGTATCTAGAAAGCCTTTCTAAACAAAACCAAACATGGAGAACTTCACCTTATTCTGAAAAGACACAAAGAACTATTGGAATTCATACACTTAGAGAAGAGGAAATCCTTAGGGCTAAACTCGCAGCACTCTCTAGGAAGGTTGAAGAGATAGACCTTAGGAAAGTCCATGAAATCCAAACTGTTGACCATCTTTGCACAATTTGTGAAAAACATGACCATAGGACAAACAATTGCCCAACCATTCCATCCATAAAGGATGTTCTTTTAGGAGGACCCCCAGCAGAAGTAAATTCTTTAAACTTTCAAAAGCCTCAATACCAAAACAACTTCAACCCAAGGTATAATGACCACCCAGGATTCCGCTGGAAAGATAACCAATAACCTAGACAACCACATGGAAAAAATCATTACCCCAATTAGAACTACCAAACCCATATCCAGTTCCAAACCCAACCTATCCAATACCAACAGCCACTTTTCCATTTTCAACAGACCATCCCACCTCCAAAATATCCCCCCCGGGATAAACCAATCTTCTCAAGCACCAACCCAAACTGTTCCACAAACCCTACTAGAACAACTGTGCAAACAAATGGAAAGGATGAACTCAGAAGTCTCTTCCCTTAAATAAGAACTTCAAACCATAAAAACTGTAAAGGCACCCATGCCTACTCAGGTGGTTCCATCCTCAACTTCAAGGGGAGAGTCAAGTTGTACTCAAAAAACTCATGAACAACTAAAGGCTATGACTGTTTTAAGAAGTGGGAAATCAATTGAGAAACCTGAACAACTAATTCAGAACCCACCTAAATATTCAAACTTGGATGAAAATTAAAATGAACCAAATGATCAAACTGAAAAACATGATAATATTGTCAAAGAAACAACTCTTCAAAAAACAACCCCACAACTTGCACCATTTCCTCAACGTATGAGGGAAAAAACCAAGCCTGAATTAAGTGAAACATTGAGGGAAATCTTATCACAAGTCAAGTTGAACATTCCCCTTCTCGATGCCATCCAAACCATACCTTCCTACTCAATGTACCTTAAGGACTTGTGCACTTTTAAAAGAAAATTTTCACATAAAAACGAAGTCCTTTTGGATGCTAATGTGAGTACCACTATTCAAGGGACCATTCCTCCTAAGTTGAAAGACCCGGGTTGCCCTTACATCAATGTTGAACTAGGAGAGAGAAAAGTTGTCAAGGACTTGTGTGACCTAGGTGCTAGTGTTAATCTAATTCCCTATGCTGTGTACTGCCAATTAGGCCTAGAAGAGCTCCAACCCACATCTGTCACACTTCAACTTTCTGATCGTAGCATTAGGGTTCCAAAGGGTATTTTAAAGGAAGTTATGGTAAAGGTTGATAAATTTATCTACCCTGCTGACTTCATTATCCTTGACAACCATCCAAACATAGGAAATAAGGAACAAACCCCAATCATCCTTGGTCGTCCTTTCCTTGCAACAATCAACTCTATTATCCGAGTCCGAAATGGGAACATGACCATCACCTTTGGGAACATGAGTCTAGACTTGAACATCTATAATGCAAGATCACAAATAGGGGATGATGAGGACATTCATGAAGTAAACATGATAGGAAGCATTGATAATGAATCCATAGAACATCAAGGAATATTTTATGGATGTTTAAGTCAGGATGAGATTGATTTCCTTTGTTCACATGAAGGAAGTTTATCTCCTTGGCTTGAATAATTTTCAAATTGCTCTTTTGATGAAGTCTTAGGTCCAACAATCAGTGAAACCTTTCAAACTTACTTCCCTAAATCTGATCAAACCAATCTTGTAGATGAAACTTATATATGTGGGGAATCAATCTTATCTGAAACTCTAAAAAAGGAAATTGATATTGTTCCAATGTCTCAATATTCTGCTGAAATTCTGAACCAACCTGATCTTGAATTGAAGGAACTTCCCACTGAACTCAAGTATGCCTTCATAGGGGACAATCAAACACATGCTATTTTAATTTCTTCTTCTATTGAATCCAATCATGAGAAGATTCTTCTAGATGTCCTTAGGAAACATAAGAAATTCATTGGTTGGACCCTATTTGATATTCCTGGGATTAGCCCACTTATCGGGACTCATAGGATAGTTCTAGAATCTGATTCAAAGCCATGTCGTCAACCTCAACGACGACTCAATCATAATCTCATGGAGGTAGTGAGGAAGGAAATTCTAAAATTGTTAAAAGCTGGTATCATCTATCCCATAGCTGAGAGTGAGTGGGTGATCCCAATTCAAGTGGTTCCAAAAAAGGCTGGAATCACAGTGATAACCAATGAGGATGGAGAGATTCTTCCAACAAGGGTGAGTAGTGGCTGGAGAGTCTGCATCAACTATAGGAAGCTAAACTCATTTACCAAGAAGGACCATTTCCCCTTACCATTCATTGACCAAGTCCTTAAGAGAGTGGCATGTCATTACTTATACTATTTCTTAGATGGGTACTCGGGGTACAATCAGATTGAGGTATCCCTAGAGGATCAAGGGAATACTACATTCACATGTCCATTTGGCACCTTTGATTTCAAACACATGCCATTTGGGTTATTCAATGCCCCTAGAACCTTCTAGAGGTGCATGATGGGAATCTTCTCAGACATGGTAGGGGATTTTCTAGAGGTCTTCATGTACGACTTCTCTGTGTTTGGGGATACATTCGAGGGATGTCTGCAGAATGTGGAGAGAGTCTTTTCAAGATGTGAAGAAAATAATCTAGTCCTAAACTGGGAAAAATTCCATTTCATGGTTAAAGAGGGACTAGTTCTAGGCCATATGGTCTCAGGTAGGGCGATTGAAGTTGATAAAGCCAAGGTTGACATCATTCGTAACCTTCCATCACCCAAAACTGTCAAAAAAGTGAGGTCTTTCTTAGGACATGCTGGTTTCTATAGAAGATTCATCAAGGACTTTAGTTCAATCTCCCGTACCCTTTGTGCTCTCCTAGTAAAGGATGCTCCATTTTTTTGGACAGAAAGCTGTGAGGGTTCATTCTCAACCCTCAAATCCTCTCTCACCTCTCCTCCCATTATGAAATCTCTAAATTGGAACCTTATTTTAGAACTTATGTGTGATGCTAGTGACTTTGCTGTAGGAGCTGTGTTATGATAATGTTGTGATAAAACTCCTTATGTCATTTCTTATGAAAGAAAATCCTTAAATGATGCCCAAATCAACTACAACACCACTGAAAATGAGTTACTTTCTATTGTGTTTGCCTTAGAGAAGTTTAGGTTCTACCTCTTAGGATCCCCCATCACTGTGTTCACTGACCATTCTGCACTAAAATACCTCTTCCAAAAACAAGATGCTAAGGGTAGACTGATTAGGTGGGTCCTTCTCTTACAAGAATTTGACCTCACAATCAAGGATAAAAAGGGAATTGAAAATGTTGTATCTAATCACCTCTCTAGGATGGAATTCAAAGACAACTCAAATCACCTTTCTATGTCTGATTCATTTCCTGATGAACACCTATACTTTGTGAGTGACTGCCCTTGGTATGCCGACATAGCCAATTTCTTAGTTACATGAGTTATTCTAAAATTCTTAGGGACTCAAGCTCGAAGGAAATTTATTTCTGATGTTAGACACTATGTGTTTGATGATCTATACCTCTATAAGTTCTGCCCTAACCAAGTCATTAGGAGGTGTGTCCCAGAATCTGAATAAGAGTTCATCCTTAAATTCTGTCATAGTGAGGCATGTGGAGGTCACTTTTCCTCTAAGAAAACATCTGCTAAGATTCTTCAATGTGGTCTTTTCTAGCCCACCCTCTCAAGGGACTCCTACACATTTTTTCAAAGCTGTCCTAGGTGTCAACAAGTAGGGTCCATCATAAAAAGGAATCAAATGACACTCACTCCCATCTTAGTGTCTGAAATCTTTGACTATTGGGGAATTGATTTCAGGGTCCCTTCCCAAACTCTAGGTGATATCTTTACATTATCTTATCTATCAGTTGTGTCTCTAAATGGTTTGAGGCCATTCCTACAAAATCCAATGATCATCAAAATGTGATTAGATTTCTCAAGAAAAACATCTTCTCTAGATTTGTAATTCCTAGGGTTATCATTAGCGATCGTGGAACTCATTTTTGCAATCGTCCATTCTCTTCACTCATGGAAAAATATGGAATTTATCACAAAGTGTCCACTGTTTACCACCCATAGACCAATGGTCAAGCTGAGTTAGCCAATTGTGAAATCAAACAAATTCTTGAGAAAACTGTCAATCCTTCTAGGAAATATTGGTCCAAGAAACTCTTGGATTCTCTTTGGCCATATCGTACAACATTTAAAACCATCATAGGAATGTCACCATATAGGTTGGTTTATGGAAAAGCATGCCATTTACCTGTTGAAATTGAGCATAAGGCCTTTTGGGCAATTAAGAGAATGGATTATGACCTCTCATTGGCCAGAACAAAAAGGAAATTAGATCTTAATGAACTAGAGGAACTAAGGATGGAGGCTTATGAAAATTCAAGGATCAATAAATCTAGAGTTCAAGCCTACCAATATAAGAATATCAAGGTTAAAAATTTTGAACCGGGAAAACTTGTGCTCTTGTATAGTTTAAAACTTCATTTACACCCGAGAAAGTTAAGGTCTAGATAGTCAAGACCTTTCATAGTGCATCATGTGTACCCCCATGGGGCAATAGAGATTCAAGATACCACAAGTGGTTACATTTTCAAGGTCAATGGTTAAAGGTTAAAACTATTCATTGAATCATTCAATAAACATGAAATAGAGGTTGAGTTAATGGAGCCAATATATGAACCAGGAAAAATTTGATAGATTTAGAATCCATGTCGGGCTAATGACATTAAACAAAGTGCTGCATGGGAGGCAACCCATGGTTTTCAAGTTTCCTATCATTTTGTTGTTTTAATAAAATTTATATTTTAATTAATCATTTTTTAGATTGTTTACTTGTTCTTCTATTATGAGTATGGATGGGTATGAAAGGGGAGCACCATATTCATTCGTGTCACGTGGTGTGATCCTTTAGTAATGCCTTACCCAATAATTTAAAAAGAAGACAATGTATCATCAATTTGTTTTATTTTAATGTTTTTGTAGGTTAAAATAAAAATACAAAAAAATAAACAAAAATATAATAATAATAATAAAAAGGGACACATCGTGGGTCATGGGTCAAACCCCATCACAACCGGCGAAGCCGCGGGGATTCGAACCCAGGACCGAAGGGAGACAGGGGTGTGCGCTTACCACTGACCTACGGTTTTTTTGTGCTTCCTTATTCTAAATTTTTTATATATATACTTATATTTTACTTTATTTATTATATAAATATAAATATATATATTGTTTTGTTTTGTTTTGTTTGTTTTGTTTTTCCTTTTTCTACTAGGGAACTCTGTAAATGACATGAATATCAAAGGATTAAAAGGGAGCAACAAGAATTTCAACTTCAACCACCAGGTGACTTCATTCCATGATCCTCATTTTCAATTTCCTTTTTGAACTTTCATTCTCTACCTCTACCCCCTTCTAAATTTTCTTTTCTTTAAACATTGGGGACAATGTTATTTTAAGTTGGGGGGGAGATAAAATAAAAAATGATTTTGTGTAAAAAAAAATGAATGATTTCAAAAAAAGTGTAAATAGAAGGAAAAATTCCTTTAACTTTGAACATGGTAATACACATTTCACACTTTGAAACTGAATATCAAATAATTTAGCACGCCCTGATTCTGATTTTAATCCTTGTATAATTTCATGAGCATAGATTTTGGAAAGTGTGGCTGTCCAAGGTGATATTTCATCATTTATATTTTTATCCAAATAAAAAATGATCACAATGCACGTCCTTTGGATAGTGGGGTATTAGTTTGAGTTAATGGGGTCCCCCAAATAAATAGCATATGTTTTGTGATCATTTTAGTTTTAATATGAGTATTCAATAAAAAAAATAAAAAAATAATAATAAATTTGTGCGTAGAGCAATGAAATGACCTAATGCGTGGCTTTCGAAACTTGGGGATCATGACTCCATAGTTGTCTGGCCCAGAGTTAGTAATTTTATCTCTATTTTTGGTAATTTGAATTTGTTTTTGACTGAGTTAACTTGAGATTATGCCCGAGTATGTGGGCTTAACTTGACTCCCTATGGTCTTTGAGCCTGGGAGTCATCAGCAAAGTCTCGCTACAAGGGTTGACTCTTTTGAGTGCAATTTCAATTACCATGGAAAAATTGAAAAAAAACAAAAAAATATATAATACAAAAAAAATTGAATACTCATCTTAATATTGAAATTTTATTCCACCTAGAGCTTCCATAATTTCCCCCTTGAATAAGGATGAACCCCCATGTCTATTGTGATGCACAACACATCCTCATACTTAATTGATATTGGATGAAATATGGAAATGAATTTGAACAAAGGAATGAGATTGGGATTGGGATCTTATTATGAAAATATCTTGTATTAAATTATTTTTATTGGTTTCATGATTGTTTTGTATAAGGGTTTTTGGTGATCATTGTGTATTAAAATGTTTTTGGAAAAGGGAATTCGAATTTCATTTTGATGAGATATATTTTGCTCGGGACTAGAAAAACTGAAGTTGGGGGGTGTGATTAGCCACTAAATGAGGCTAATATTCATTGTTAATATATATAATATTCATGTGATTTATTATTCATAAACACCATTTTAGTGCATTTTACACTTTGAACATCATTTCACATTATGATTGTAATACCTTCTTAAAATGCACTATTTTGTGGTACATTTTTGAACATCATTTAAAGTACCCAATGATTCATATGATTTTAAGGAGTGTAATTATCCATATTTTAATTTTATATTTTTGTAAATTTATCTACAATTCAATATGAACATGTTTCATTCAGGTATCAATGGAGAATTCATGGAAGAAGATGGGGATATTTTGAGATGAAAGGAAGCAGTTTTATAGAAGGCATATTGGACACCATCCCACTTATGAGGATGTGGGGATAAACATAAAAACCCAATTAATCCCAAATGTAGTGGGATTATATAATAACTATAGAGGAACAAATCATTCTTCAGGATCCAGTGCTAATTAGGACTCCATTTGGGTCATTTAGGTGACACAAGTTAGAGATAAAATTCTGGGCCATATTCTGTGTCCCAGTAAAACAGCACACTAATCTGATCATATCTCCGTATCTACAACTCCAAATGGGCCCAAATTTTTCATCCGGTTAGGAGACATCCGGGTCTCCATTTTCTTCCTCTATGGACCACTATGATTCGGCGATCTAGAAGGTCTTACAAGCAAGTCTGTTCGTTAGATGAAAGTTGGATGCCACCTCGGGTCAAATGTGGAAAAGTCTAAGTTCCACAAGCTTTCCACCACCCTAGGCCTACCATAATCAAGTGGGATGCTTTTTAATATTGTAGGATCTACCCAAGGCTTCCAAAATTCCTATTTAAGGTAGGGGTGGTGGAGTAGTTTTATCATGTTTGATGCTTTGTTCAATTGTAATGTTATGCTGCGATTTTGTTGTCTCAAGTTTGTCTTTCACATGTAAGTTGTTCAATTAACTTTACTTTATTAATAAAATATCTTATTTTCCTCTTATTATATTGTTCTTAATATGACTTTGATACCTTTGGTTCAAGGTGTGAATTTATTCACACTAAACCTTGTGAAATTATTCACACAACAGTGGAGTGATCATTTTCTTTTATTTTTTCTTTACTTCTTCAATTCCTCCCTCATGAGTCTACTTCCCACTTCCATTGAAACCATAGCATAACTGGAGGGATAACCCACTTATGTGTTGATCCAAGGGAGTAGAAAGGGGCTGGATTGGATGTTATTTATAACCTCATTAATGTATAATCACTTCTTTAATTGTGATTTTTATTTGATGATTTTTAAAATCCATCGTCCTTGTTGAATTTAAGGCCACACACTTCATGTGCTAATACGAACCTTTACCTTGAAGTGCTCAAAAATTTGATCCTTAAAGTGTATAGGTGAATAGTATTAAAGGCTATAGGTATTAAACCAGTAGGTGAGGATGTTTTTTTATCTTCTTAAATGAACCCATCTCAAATATAAGAAATTGAAATCATTGAAAAGGAAATACGTCCAATCCACCCTAAATGATAACCTAGGATCAACTCACTCTTTTAAATTGAATTCACTTAAGTATCTTAGAGTTCACTTAAACCCATATAAAATCAAACCAAGTTGGCCACTTCATAGCCAAAAAAATCCATAGAATGTACGTGTCTATAGGTTACTTTTTAGGTCTCTGAGGATTCAACAACCCAAGCTAGACTACAAGGACCATCCTACCTTCTTATTTTGGGTAAATTTGAGTGTGAATCAATGATAATCATGGATGAGGAGGAGCGATACATGTATCTTTCTTGATGTTGTAAAATGTTGAGGCTATGATTGGGGAGTGGTATTAGGAGATCCATTTGGTTGGGAGTACACTATTTCTTGTTTGAGGGTTTTCTCCTCCCTATTATGGAGATTTTAGTGGATATTGTGGATTATGTCCCATGATTTAGGAATAGGTAGTGTTTAAAATTATGAGAAACACTTGGGTACAAGAGATATTGACCGTATATTACCACTATGTTCAATGATGGATGAGATATAAACTATAGATATATAATTTTTATCCTTTGGAGTGATGATAATGAAACTCTAATGGTGAGGCGTGTCTAATTAATCACAAACATGTGACCCTCATGTTAGAAGCATTTTGGATGCATGATACAAGTTAATGGAAAATAATGATGGAACTAGATACTAGTGCATGTATAAGTTTTAATTAATATTGTTTCTTAAATGATAAATATATGAGAAGTTTGGATATAATGTTAGATCAATATTGGATTTGGGAATCATCCCTAAGATTAAATTTAATGATTTGATCCAGGAAGGGGAGGAATTCCCAAGTTACTGTAGCATAACTGTAGCAGCACTATAGCAGTAGAGGTACTGTAGCAGCGGCAATACTGTAGTGGCGATGAGACTGTAGAAGGTACTGTAGCATCCTGGGTAATATAGTAGTACTATTCATTAAATGGCCCTTTAGTCCAAAAATGGGCTTTCAAGCATTGTATTCAGGACACTTGGACTTCGTCCTTCGGGCTATGTAATGGGCCTCCCTCCACCCAGACAAAAAGATGTATTTGATTTAATATTAAAATGTGTCTTCGGCCCCAACCTCTAAAAAATAGAAATGATCTAAGGGTACTTTGGTTTGGTGGTGCGTTGGTCCCCACAACATGACATGATGACACTTTTAGTTGGTTGAGGATCCAATCATTGAATTTTCCCCAAGGGTCAAATATAGATTTCAATGATTTTATCTGGATGATCATGAGATGCCTATGAGAATTAAGGCATCATGATCAGGAGATCATACAACATTTTGGTGGGTGTGACTGAGGATTTTTGACAGATAGTCAGCCAAGGGATGTTTGTATGATGTTTTTTTTCAAGTGATTATATGATTTGGGATAAGAATCACATTAGGTACATCATTATAGGTATGAATGGTGTGTTTTGAGGAAATCATAGACATTTCTAGAAGATGTCAGGGTGTTCTAGTGTGTTTCAATGTTGATGGAGACCCATCCAATTTAGTTGAAAATAAGTAATGAGATTGAATACTATTGTTGTATTGGTGTTATCATGTGTATGTTAGTGTGGTAAGAAAGATATCAGATCGAAGAGGTAGGTGGACCACTAATAATGTGCTCTGATAGGTGATTCAGATTGTGGGGAATTGTATGGGTTGAAATAGGCCATTATGAGTTGAGTATTGTGGTGGGATCACCATAATGCATAAAATAAATAATTGGTTAAATTGTTAGGGATCAATATTGATGGTTGTGCTTGTACAAATTCTTAGTAGTTTTCAAATGTTGGAAGGTGATAGCATGAGTTTGGATGAATTGGGTTTAATGTGCTTAGAGATTTGCTATGAAAGATCATTTGAAATTTTACGATAGAGTGTTCCCCTTTGGAATTAAATTATTAATCGATGTAAGTTGGGATGTGTGGTTGGGTGACTACTAAGTCTTATTGAGGTTGAGAAGTGTTATGGTGTAGAGTTTGTAAAAATACACATCTTTATGGGTGATTATATTTGGAGGGAATTTTAATTTTCCATTTGGTGGATGTTTTTTTGATAACCAAATCACATAATATTTTTTTGAAGTATTTGAAAACCTTATAGGGGTGTTTATGGGAATGTATTAATGTTCAAATGGTTCTTGAGGGAAATAGAAGTGCATTAGAAGAAGTTTTATGGTTGGAACTATAGTTTATAGACAATGAATGGACACTAAATAGACATCAGTTAGCCTCTGGAAAGCCATCAGCTATTTGGTGGGTAGTTAGGGGTCTGAATAGCTAGCTGGGTGAACCAGATAGCTGATGGTCTAATACGGGCTAGCTAATAGGCATTAATGGGGTGGGGAGATTCCCCCCTTAACTTTTTAGAGGGGAAAACCCTCTTTCTCACTTTCTATTACAAATGTAGACCAAGGGTGTCTTACTCTCCTCCCATATTCTCCCTTGATGTAGGTATCATGTTTTAGTGAGTTTTGTGTTGATTCAAGGTTACACCCAACCTTCACTATCCTCAATTATTCTCCTCCTTCCTTCTTCTAAAATTTTGGTCGTCTCTTGATTAGGGTTTATGGATGATTCCACTAGAGGATGGTGGAATAATCTCTATATTATAGGGATTTCATATAGTCTTTCATGAGAATATCCTAAGGCAATAATACTTCATTGTTGCACTCCACTTCACTTCGGTATATCACCACATTGAATTTTATATGATTATTTTTGTCAAAAAATATAATTAAATTTAATTGTGATTTTATGTCATGTGTTATGGATATTGCTAGGGTTAGGGTTGGGGGAATGTTATGATCCATCTAGGTTCCTCTCTCTTGGTTTTCTATGTGATGGAAGTATTGTGGAATTATATATATGGATGATGCTCTAATATCTTGGATGAGTTTGGAAAGCCTAGGAAGAGCTACCAAGAAATGCAGTAAATATGGGATATATTTTTACAAGGAAGGTGATCCCTTATGAATTCCCCTATGATAATCAATTTTATCTATTTTATAGGTATGGGATATTAGGTCTTTTCACTGAGTGGGGTTTATTTTTTCACATTAAAAAATTGGTTAAATTGACTAAAATTCACGGAATTAGACAAAGTGCCAATGACCATGGTGGGAACTTGTGTGTCAGATGGTTTTCCTTGGATGATGATGGTTAAGGCCATGATTATATAAATAGGCCTTATTATACATGGAACTTATAGGGGTATATATGGGATGATTTAAATGTGGTGTCCCTTCTTATATGTTACCCTTGATGACTCAAGTTAGAGGAGAGCATTGTAGTATGATTTTTGGGCCGAGTAGGCCATTAGGGAAATAAATGATGTTTTAAAGACATTTGGATTATGAGATTACCATGCTGTGAGAATTCCTCCCCCACTAAGACATGATGAAATTTGCGAGTAGACCCTAATGATATTTATGGGTAGATCACACGTTCAAACTAACTTTGGAATTACTTGGGTATTGAGAAGGGCCTTCAGCCATATCTATAGAGAGCTGCCCATATGGATTTTCCTAGGATTCTAGTGTGGCCTTGATAAGGCTAGACGATGCCACAGTACATGATTCCATATGTTTGACATGTGTCTACTCGAGATACACATTTGAGATATGAGAAACCAGGTTGGGTCACCTGACTAATATGAGAGACAGGGAACCTCAGTGGGAGCACTGGGATATATTGACCCTAACGAGAAGGCATTCATATGAAATGGGTAGTGTTGATTATGGGTATCAATATAGAACCTAAATAAATTATAGAGACTATTTTTGGTTGTGATAGTGGTCAATCATATACTAGAGAGGCCAAATTGTTGGGAGAGGTGTTCTAGGGAACTTGGGAATCCTCTATGATCTGTTACAATAGGAATTAATACCCTCTAATATGTAATTATATACATGGGATGCCGTGGACAATATCCAGGGTTACATTAGAGGATTACTGTAATATTTAAGATTTATTAAGAGCTTAGATGATACTATTTGAGATTTTGTGTGTTATTTTCTTAGAGGCATGAGGATACAAGTATGTGTTTCCATGGATTTAGAGCCTAGATGATACTATTTTGTCTACCATGGGTTATGTACCATGAGTCATGAAGATATTGGTTATTGTTTCCATATATTTAGATCTATAATAATATTTTTTCAGGTGTCTAGGGTTATTCCTTTGGTTCCTTGGGGATACTGGTGGGAGATTCTATGGATTTGGATATTGGATGATACTATTAGGGATACTGTGAGTTATATCCCAGGATTCATAAAGATATTTGTTAGAGACAAAAAAGATCTAGATCTTGGATTTTAATGTTTGGAATGTCATGGGTTTTATCTCCAAATACATAATGATTCTGGTTTTGTTATATAATAGATTTTAGATAGGGTGATATTAGGTTGGCATAGTAACTGAATGTATTTAAATACATCTTTCACTGGATTATATAGTTACGGTTAATCCCTAGTGTCATGTTATAACTTGAGGATCGAAGATGGTTATATATTTTGGTTTTTCATAATTTAGTTTATTTTTTTCAACATAAAATATCAAATGATAATAAAAATACATTTAATGGTCTTTTATGTGACCACATTGGTGGTTTCTTATAGAGTTATGTATTCAAACCCTACTCAGGTGACCATTTAACTTGGGTACCCAAACAGATCACAATTGTCTACATGTTTTAGATGGGTAGAGGCCCGAGATTAGATATTTTCGTTGGTCTTCTTGGATAGAGTCTAGTTATTGGTAAGTGGTATGTCATAGAGTTACAATGGATTTTTTATTTATTTTTTTATCAACTTAATGTGATTAAATTAGTAGGTGGTTGAACTTGTGTACTTTTATACCACATTTCATTCGGTTATAACATTTATAGTTTATTTATTATTCTAGTATACTCAATCATGTATGATAATTGATAACTTTTTTATATTTTTTACACTTATATGGGATTATAGTATCAACATGGTACTATATTAGACCCCCAATACTAGTTGGTAGCATTTGGTGTTTGAGGATGCATGCTTTAGGTAATATTGTGACACTTTCTGGTTATTGTACATTGTAGATTGGGGTGGGGATGTTACAAATTGATATTATAGGTTTTATGAAACTGATATCATATGTATATTAGATTTTTTTATCTTAATAATTGAGAATATGGTAAACTAGAGATAGAAATGTGTTAAAGCTTCTAAGGGAACCCAAAATAGTGTGTCATAAACAAAATTTTAGGATATCCTCCTCATGAAATTGAAGCTTGTCATAACTAGATCCAAGATCAATCTTTGATAACCTCTTTACTCATTTTATATGGTTGAAGAGATCATCAAATCTCAAAATAGAGTAATTTTTCTTGAACATAACTTGATTAACTTCATGATATTCAATACAATGCCTCTAACTCTCATATGCCATTTTATTCAAGAGAATAGAAGCTGCCTAGAAGGACACACCAGGTCTGATAAATGCTTTTTCCAAAAGGATCTATAACTATAACTTAATCTACTTGAGATAACCTTGGGAGATTTTATATTATAATGAAGATATCAATGAAATACTAGGGTGCATGTTGATACCACAATATACCTATTAATATGGGGGGTAACCCAAACACTTTAGGAATATGTACGTATACTTCTATACCACTACAAATAATTTATCTTGAATAAAATTAGTGTAACATAGTGTCAAGAACACCAAATAATGGGAAATGGGATGAAATATCATGAGGTTCAAAGCTTCTCATCATGTTTGAGGGTCCCATTCACTAATGAAGGTGAGCCTCATCATGTCTTATCAATCAAATAAAAAACTATGATGGTGGAGATCTACCTAAGACTAGACTAAAAATAACATTTCCATGATAGGAATCATGTTATATGATCTCATATATTCCCTAATGAGGTCCTAAAATAACATCTCACCGAGGATATTAACCTCACACTAATGGTATATTAGAGAGACTAGATTATCGTATCTATCCAGAGTCTCTAGATTAAGTGGTCATAAAAATTTATGTATTGGGATATCAAGATTTGTAATAAAGGTTTCAATAATAAATGAATGAATCAAATTAGTATCCATGTATATGAGTGATAAAGTAGAAAATAAAAATATCATTCCTCAAATCATTCCTGTTATTTCCCACTTGAAACTATCTATCACCAGCATATGACCTCTTCCATATCCTTCAGCACCCTGAGCCAAATATGTTCCACCTAGAGGTGGTGGTGGTATTGGTTCAGAGCATCATCCTCTCCTCACAAATCCAATAAAACCACCTCCAATTCTATATATAACTCTTGTAGGGCCAATCTATCCACTTTGAGGATGTCCCCAATCTATATGATACTGCTGTTGGGGAGGTCCATTTACTGTTTCACCATTAATATCCTCTATTACCAGACTAATTGGGAAAACTAAATCCAAGTATCCTATTCCACCAATAGAATAAAAATATCTATCACATAAATGGGTGGAACCAAGTTGGGATCCCCATGATGTTGTCCTCTTATACTAGGGTTTCAAATTCCACTTACTTTGATGATGTGATTCTATTAGTAATTATCAGAAATCTACTAATGATGACTTTGATATGGGAAATCAAGTCAAATATCCAACACCTAGATACTAATCTACTATGAAACTTTTGATACCCAATCGAGACACCAAAACTCCACCATTGTTGGAAACACACAAGGGTATGGGAATATAAAAAATCACCTTCCAAATTCATCACTCAAACTCCTAAGTTAAAAGAGGTCCAATATATCTTGGAATAACACCACAGTCAATATTTTTAGATTGCATTCATATCTAAATAAATTATTATACTCTGACTAGGGAAGAGTATCCTTGCTGTGAGTTTGTTCAATAAATGACCACTAAAAGATTGGTTTACTATGAATAAGTTGTTAGGTCCTATTGTAGGGATTAGATAGAGATAAGAGTGGGGATTAATTATCAATATTGAAATAATGGAAGTAACATAAAAAATGGGTAACATAGTGGAATAAAATATAAAACAATTAAAGAATAAATAGTATATATACTAAGTGTTTAATGTGTACATATAAAGTAATAAAAAAGATGCATCTTATGGATTATATATTAATTAAGATCAAGAAGTTCATACATATACTATTCACACTCTAAACCCAAGAGTATATATATCCAATATATATACATTACATTTATGGGAGAGTAAAAAACATACTGTAACGACCCAAAATTTTATCAATGAAAATTAATCTTGATCTAATTAAATGTCTTATTATTTAAAATGGTTATATAACATATGAACTTCAATGGTCTTATGATTACGGATTTCAAAATACCATTAATAATTTTTACCATTGCACATATATCTATTGAATAGTGATCACATGATTATTATAAATATAGGGCATTAAGAAATCCAATTTACTCAGACAAAGAAAGCGATGACCTCATCCAGTAGAATTGCTTTGTACGAAGCCCATTTGTCAAAGCTCTGAAAGGAGGTGGCATCATTTGGCTTCACTCTTGACCAATACCAAGCTGAACTTTAACACGTTAAGATCGAATAGAACCACCTACGCCAGAAGTGGAAGTTGATAGAGATTACCACCCGAGTGATGTTATCCAAGCAACCCAAAAGTCGGTCACCATCACACACCTTACCCTTAGGTCATATGAGGGTGTTATAAGGGGTTATGTAACAAGACCTTAGCACTATGATTATGTGAATAATTTTTTTATATAATGAATAATACACATTCATTTTATTATTGTTACTCTGTAAATAGTTTTTAAAACACAAATAGTTTTTTAGTTAATATTCAATTAAGAAATCTATTTTGATGAATTAATGGATTTTTTAATTAAATAATATTTTAATAAAAAATTATTAACAAATTAATTTTTATTAAATATAAATGATTGTATAATTTTTATGAATAAAATTGTGATTTTTATTAAGGTTTAAAATCCATTTTTATCGAAACCCATGAATTTTTGATAGATGTTGGTTTTTATTTTAAAAGTAAAAAATAACATATTTTGAAAATTATTTAGATAAAATGAATATTATTTTTGGAATCAGGATGTCAAAATTATCCGACGGTGAATTTTTCATAATTTTCCAAGATAGTCGAGTTTTTGGGTAAAAATTAAATACCATTTAATTATATAATGTGTTTTATAACATCATAAAGACCCAATAGTGATGTAATAATATACTATAAATGGTATATTCGGACAATATATTTTTTATCATTAAAATAATGTGGTTTAGGGTTTTATTTATTTATTTTACAAAGCCTTAGTGGACCCTCCAAGCCTTATAGAATATTTTAACCTTATAAAATGTTTTCCTTGAGAGTGTTTACTCACCTCCATATAAAAAAGCCTAATATTTTAAGAAGTTTGGAAATTGGACTTATAAAATAGTGTTTTCCACTCCCATTTGGAAAAACCATTGGGCAAAAACCATGAGTTGGTCTGTGGTTTTTATTAGTTTAATGTGTGGTGGACAAAACCTAAATAATAAAGAATATCCTCTCTTTTCCTATATAAAACCACCCAAGCTCCCACTTCCTCTTCACTAAAAACCTTTTGAGCTCGACCTAACTCTCCCCTACTATATCTATAATCCTCCCAAGTCTCCCCAAGCTGCCAAGAAGTATCTCTCAATCCTCTCCCAAGCCTTTGGGATCACACATCCATGTAAGGGATTTCTTCCTTTCACATTTTGTCCAAATTTCTTTATGTTGTTAGTAAATGTTGGGGTATGATTTGGAACCTCCCACATACTTCCCTATTTTTGTTTTAATGATGACATACCACTTTCTCTCTCATTAATTCCCAAAATGTACACCTGTTACCATTTTGAAATTTTGTAAGGAATTTCTCTCTCCTCATTTACATTCAAGCAATTATTTTGTATTATGAATCTAAATTCCATTACATATATTGGGACATGTATCTATATGACCCCATTTCTTCCCATTTAATATACATATTATGATACACCCCTTTCTCTCTCATAAACCATTTTTATGAATTCTTATGTCATGTTGTTATGCTGTCAAAATTGCACCGTGATTTTCCAAGCCAAAGTCACTGTGTAGTGAATACCATTGCTATTTATCTATCAGGGGTATTCAACTTTATGCACATTTACTTATTGATTATAGAGTTTCATATAGGAATTACACATTCCTTTATCTTGGAAAAAATTATTATGTTTAATGAATCCATGTCAAATGATCCTTGTGGCACACTTATACATGAAATGAAAAGATTAATAAGGGTGCACCTTGATAGTGCTCCAATGCATTGGGTAAAGATTAGTATCATGATAAGTCAAGTGCAATGAGGGTTTAATCATGCTAATTCAAGTGAAATTAGGGTTTAGTCATGATAATTCAAGCGCGATGAGGGTTTACTCATGATACATGTAGAGTGAGCCTTTGATCTTTCTAATATCATGTTAAATGTTGTTTCCACATTTCTATGTTAGGATAATCATGCTATATCATTACTTTATGTTCATGTTTCTCTTATGTTCCATTGATATGCCTATTTCCTAACATGTACTATATTCTTTAGGTTAGGACTTTATTACTCCCTTACTGGTGTTTATAGCTCACCCATTTCTTATGCATGTCCTTAGGTTATCCCATGCAATGCTAAGTATAAAGGAATGTTGTGGTCATGTAAAAGATGTTTTCAGTAAAGATGTTGTGTTTTATGTTCTATGTTGTTATGTAATGTTTATAATCACCAAATACACTAGACCTATTGATCTTCTATCTTTTATCAAGTGAAGATTTTATGTAATAAATCATGTTTAAGTGTGTGATAAAGAGCAGGGTTGTTATACATACTACCCATACTTTTAAATACATGGTGGCACAACCCCATATACCTTCTTTTATAGTGGAGGAATAAAAAACCTTTCCTTTTATAGGAACATAAAAAACCTTTTGTCTTAATTTTTAGTCAGGTGAGCATAACCATACACATTCCTTATAATTGTGATATAACCAAGGTGTGAGTTGTTCTACAACTTGATAAAATATTTTACAATATAAAAAATTATAAAATGAAATGAACAAAATAATGAAACTAGTGAAATTAGATAAAATTGGTTTATAGTGTTGAATAGTGATCCTAGACCCTTCAGTATTGATATAGAAAAATGAATACAAGATAGATCCTATAATTAATTAGAAAATAATATTTGGAGGGCATAAAATAATTTCACTTTTGGAAAATTCTACATTTCATCTTTTGGTATTTGAATACATTATATGCACCTATTTTCTTCAACCTTCATTTATGGAAAAATTTTCAATGGGTAAATCATTTAAATCAACATCCATGACCTTTTTGACTAATTTACCAACACTAAATTAATGTGGTCATTATATAATTCTCTCAATGGTTCTATAATTAAAAAAACTATTTAAAATAAAAAACTTACAAAAAAGAATTACATTTATTTAATTACTAAATTGTCAATATAGAATCACAATTCCTAATTTCCCAATTTATATAGAATTAATTTAATTTATCAAAATATCATAGTAAACTGATTATATTGAATCCCTTTATCAAATGTGATGAAATAATGTATTTAATATAACATAAATAATATTAATCTTGATTAGTATAGTAAATTCATATAATTTAATAGAAAAACAAATGCAACTAAACTATTCACGCGTGGTTCATAAAATTTACGAAATATTGTTACAAGACATCATCCTTAACTATTTAATCTAATGTGATTGAGCTCACATTTGACATCACCTTATAAAACACATAATGATTTTTAGGTACAAATGTGTTTCACTCTATTTATCACACACAAGTATGAAATATTATCTACTTTAATAATTTTTTTATTCTTTCAAAACAATTGTCTTCTATATTTATTGTTCTATAGAAACATCCTCTGTAATTTTATTTTCTACAAAATTTCTTCTTCCAAATAATTCTTTCCAAATCCTTCTAGTCTTATAATTGTGAATCCCTTTCACTTTTAATACTTTGCATCTTCCATGATCATCATGATATTGTTATATTCCAAAACATATCATTATGAAGCACTGAAATTCCATGTATAAAAAAATAAAACATTCATATTCCATAAAACTAAATAGGTCATCCAAAAATAAAAAATAAAAAAATAAATATTGAAAATCAATTAATTAAACAACTAATATATCAACAAATAATTAAACTAAATTAAACCATGTTAATTCATGAAAATATAAAACATAATAGATAAAACAAAAAAAATGTATAATATTAAAATAATTAAACAAGGAATGAATAATTTGAGTAACAAGTAATTATAATAATATAGTAA
Organism: Viscum album; assembly: GCA_963277665.1. NCBI lineage: Eukaryota > Viridiplantae > Streptophyta > Magnoliopsida > Santalales > Viscaceae > Viscum > Viscum album. Next base: position 22,101,212 of record OY728125.1, read on the forward strand.
ATTTCTAAGGAGCCACTCAACAATCACCCATTATGATAATTACAAAACCTGAACCGTATCTCTTCCTTTTTAAAAAAGATAAAAAATATAATACAATATTGAGATTATCAAGTAAAATAAAACTAAAATGTAAAATTAAAAGGAATGAAATGTAACAACTAATATATATTTCTATGATAATAAATAAATCATAGTAAATAAACTTAACTAGAATGCTTAAACTGCAAACAATGCAAATGCTAAATAAAGAATATATTGAAACATTAAATATATATAATCAATAAAAAATAAATAAACTCCTATAAAAATATACATAATAAAAAGGAAAAACTATTAAAAAATAAATAATATTAAAATATTAAAAATGAAGAAAAAAATAAGCTATAACCTCAATTCAATTTTTTCATCTTTAATTTTCTTTGATAGTGACAATTCATGTTGTAAAATCCCCGTGAATGAAAAAAAATTACAAGGGGATTCAAAACATGTTAATGATATTAAAATAATTAATAAATGATATGAAATGAAATAAAAATATAAATAATCATTTTAATATTTGTTATGTACAGATGATAAATAGAGTAAATTATTATATGTATACTGGCCATCATAAACACACTGATATAGACATTTAAATTAGCCTAAGTCCAATAGGATTTGTATAAGACCTTTATGAATCTATTCTAAAAAAGGGGTAGTCAATTTTATATTGAAATAAGACTAATAAATAAATAGTGACTTATGAAAAAATGATTGAAAAAATATTAAATATACGTTTGATTCATAATGACCAAAAGATACACACTTAAAACTAGTAAAAGTTGATATTCCTTCATTTTTACATTTTATAAAGTAATTCTTATAAAACTTTGGTTTTTTACCGCTATAAAAAATATCGTTTTTTTATTTTTCATTCTAGTAAAATTTTTAAATCTCATAAGCTAATCAATACTTTCTCTTCCATTAGTAAAATTATCCAATGATTATTTCAAGCTTTCTACAAAAGATTTCAACATTCCAATATATTTCTATATAACTTCTAGTTTATTGTACACATTATCCCTGGTGCTAGTGGGAGTGTTATTCACCATTTCATTCTCTTCATTAATCTTGTAATTTTCAACTATAAGTATAAAAATATTATAATCAATATCCATTTTCTCCTTACTATAATTTTTGTATTTTCATTACTCTGTTCCTTATAGAGATCCATGTTTTATAGAAAATCATTTTTATATTTTTCCACCTTTTATTCAAACTTTCCCACACTAGTTTTATAGTAATCGAAATCAATGTTAGAATCATGATCCAATTTTTTTTTTTTTCATATTACTATCATTACCTAAATCAACCATGAAAAAATATTTTCAGTTCCCTTCTCACTTCTAGATTAATCAATTGAATTAAAATACTTAGTATATCTCTATGAATCATCCTTTTCTCTTTTATCTTTCTTAATTAACTTGTCATCCTTACTCATATTCTTCATTATAGGAAAATCATGTTTAATGTGCATTTTATTCCTTCACTCATAACATGTAAGATATGAGGTATTTATAGTAGAGTTTAAATTACCTTGCATATCTATTATTTTTTATTTTTCTATTTTTATCTTGTATAATACCTCCAATTATTAATATATTTGTACACTACTTTCATAATATGATTTGAATTATTATTCTTCTCATAAATAAAGAACCCCGATTCATCATTCAAGGATCTAGAATATATAACAAATGTTTTCAATGAAATACCCTTCTTAGTATCAAGAACATCATTATCAATATTCTTCAATTCCTGTTCATATTGTAAGAGTTAACCTATAATATCATACATAATGTATTTAGGAATGTTATTTCTTTCCTCAATATATTTTCTTGAAAGTCCATTTCTTGTGTAGTATTCAAAGAATCCTTTTAATCATTACATCATTCTTTATAAAATCACTATGTACAGTCACGTTGTTCGCCTCTTTTTTAAACTTGATAATTCAATTTCACTCATGATTTTTTTTCTAATTTACCATATTTTTTGATTATTAATGATTCATATATTTCATTAAATGTTAATTTTTATACTAAATATATTTTTAGCGCATTTTGGAATTCATCCACTTTGATAATAGTTTCTTATTTGTACCATAGATTTTTATATTCTGATCAAATTCAAGTAAAATTAATATTTTTGGATCAGAATATTATTTTTCTATGTATAATTAGACTATATATAGAGAAATTTTGGTCATTTAATCATTTATTTTGATCATGGAAGAAGAACTAACTAGTTTTCATGCATCCTAGAACAAATGTTAGGTTTTTATTATCAGGGTAAATCTAAAAGCTTATATTCCTTGAAATTTAATGGCTAAAACTAAAACATTGGAGATAAATTTTCTAAAGAAATAATGGTTTATTTAAACTATTATGTGTCCCCACTAAAGAATTAAATAAAGTCCCATAAATCAGTGAATAGTTTGGTCCAATCCCAATACTGGGACCATATCTCCCAAAAAAGTTTTCTAAAATATTTCAAAATGTTTTATAAATATAGAAAATATTACAAGGATTAATTAGTTTAACATTCATATACTAATATTCTATTATATTCAAGGTCATATATTCATGTGAATTTGAAATATTAGAGTGTGAACAGCCTATAAGGACATAAAAGTAGACTCTAGTAGTTCTATAATAATTTTTACTACATGCATCCAAAGGACATGAAATTTTGTAAGAAAACATATAATATGGACAATAAAATCTTTTTAGATGACCAATTTTCAAGAATATAACTTAATTTGTGTAAATAATGTGACAAATTTTGAATAAAAGATTTAAAAATAAACTAACCACCCCTCCTTACTATAAATATTTGTATCCACTTCCCTTCAAGTGGTTTTAAAATTTATATGAAAAGGAATGATATTTGGAATATTAATAACATTGTTAAATTCTTGTAACACATACAAACTCTATTTCAAACTATATATACCTACACTCCTCTCCTATTTCTATATATTTCACTTCTTTACTTTGTTGTAATATCTTAAGTGTTTTTATAATTTAAAATTTGATGTTAATTACAGATTATTTAAATTATATTAACTCCAATCACCAACTCTAGGACTATTTTTATGTTCCTAATATAGTTAAAATTATTTTGGAACCCTCTTCTCAATCCCCTTTAAATTCTATTGTAAGCATGTTTCTTTTATATTTTTCTTGTGTGTATGACTAGGGTCAGATCCATTCTATTATTTTCTCATTATTTTAATTTTCTTTTATTATATATAATATATATCCCAAGAAACATTACTCTTTAGTTATATGTCCACATTATCATACCATTGGGGTTAGGGCTAGGTTAGGGATAATTGATTGATCAAAATAAAACACACTTCATTATTGTCAAATTATCATTGTGTGACTCCATTGATTACGTAATGGATTATTGATATATTTTATGGATTTTAGAGTTTTAAGGATTATTGGATCTATTAGAACATAATTGTTCATGTATTATTGATCCATTAATCAACAACTTATTTTCATAGATCAAATCTCAATTTTAAAATTGGATTATAGTTTTTTTTTGAAATATCATCCTTTGAATATATATTTGTGAATGTTAATTTTACATGATATTGTTCAATGACCAATGAAATTTATAAATTAACCACTTATACTATATTATTACCTCATCACATAATAAGTATTTTTATTCACTTTAATTTCATTTAACATTTAATTTTATTTTCTATAAATATCAATCCCCCTTCTTAGACCATAAAGATCAAATTGTTCAAAATTTTTAGCATCATTCTTGAGGATTTTACCCAAGTTACACAATACACATGATATAATATAATAAATTACATGGTAAAAATAAACCAAACCTAAATACCTATTGAAAATTTCATTAACACTCTACATCATCTAGAATTCATGATACTCTTCCCTTTAGTGGCCAAGATCAGTTCTGTGCAATATTTTAGTTCCTTGATGAGTGGCCAAAAAAGTACTCTAAATATAAGAAGTATTTTTGAAAGTAGAAATATAGTTATAAAAAATTATAATAATATAACAATAAATATAATTTCTCTCTCTTCAATTAAAAATTCATTTAGTAGCATCATTAAAAACCAATGTATCAAGATCACTTTTAGGTAATATATAAGGTCTTGCCATAATAGTCCAATACTCAATACATGTATTCTTCAAAAATAAAATCCATTCCTTCCAATGACCCTATTCATTTACATTGAAATATAATGGCCTTATTTTAATTGAGTTATCAATCATCCTATGATTTTTAATAACCAAAAGTGGGAATTTACCTTATAATTTTCATGGATTAGGATACATGTTATCTAAAAATAAATAAAAAATCATCAAAATATAAATAATCAGAGAAAAATATCAAAAAACAAGAGAATGTTTTTATACTAAAATATTTTCTATAAGAACCATCATCTATTAGTGTATAACTAAGATGGAACTCACGTGAACCAAACTATATCCAATCCTACTCTTCTTGAGTATCCATATCACATTGAAACCTAGGAGGTCTATATATTTAGAACTCATTATGTACACTTAGAATATGAGTAGTCTCATCTTTCTCTACATATAGTACTTTCTACACTTAAGGTATGTATTATCTCTTATCCACTGGTTGGGAGTCAACTATCTACTCCATTGGTGGCAGAATACCTCCCTATAATGTCCCTAGAATGGAGCCTTGTCGATCAAATAGTCAGTGACTCGAGGAAGAATAACTAAAATATGATAAATTAAACTCTACCACTGAATATGATATTCCTATCTATGGGGTATCATAATACATTTTATAAGATAAAACCATTTTTATTATGTATATCTAAAATACATAACTCCAATAAATTTTGGAATATGACCTAACTGACATGATAGATTATTCTTGTGATATCCCATTAAACCCATAATATAATTCTTAGAGTTCTAAGTTAACAAAGAGGTTAATCGTGCGTTAGTGAAAGGATATGTACATCACCCTCACCAATCATTGGGTTCCCTAGATTGTTAATGAAACTCAATACCCTATAACACTATATCCCTAAGTATCCTAGAAAAATCCTCACAAGATCACTAACTATAAACTCCATCTAGAATACATGAACTAATTTGTTATCATTTTGACATGACTCAACCGAATATGACCTTTTATGGAAATTTTGTAAGCTATGTGTGGCACCCTAATCCTACCTCTAATAAGAAAAGTTCTATTCATAAGAACCAATAGTAGAATAATATACATATGAGAGGCCTTATCCTATAAAACTATATACAATCATACAAATCCATGATAATGTATATGTCCTTATATATACATGTATATGTAAATAAACTATAGTAATAAAATCATGTAACAATGAAAAATACCCAAGCAATGAAATATAAACCAATGACAGTAACAAGGAAAAGTAGATAACCAAAAACATCATGATTAATATCAATATTGAATAATTGAAATAAGTGAACCTTATATTATGTCAACAATGACACAAACAACCCAAGTAAAAAAAAATCCATGATCCTCAATACACTATCTCTACTAGTTCATCTTGCTCCAGGTCCTCTGAGACAACCATGGAATTGTACGTAATTTTCATGGACACAAAACATGTTTTATGTGGCTTGTTCATGGGTGAAAATAAATATAACATTCTGGATGACTAAAAAAATATAAATAATACAAGATAATGAGTTATCTTAATATAATGTAGAAAAATATTATTTAAAAAACATTAACAATATTAAAGTAGGTAATAAAATTTCAATCCTCAACTATACAGAAATATTAACATCAAAAGGAATAGAAGATTCCTAGAGGAACATAGAACCCAAAGAACCCAAACTACCTCACCTTCATAACTTATACATCATCCATTAGTCTTAACAGTAGCGGGGGACCCATGCCTTTCCAAGGAAAACAAATCTATCAAGGGAGTACAAACCCTGATGATGGAATTGTGTCTCATCATGTGTAATGTGAATCAAATAAGGGGGTCACTTAATCAATAATTGGAGAACCCATGCCTCAAAACTATGGGTGATTAACTACTCCACTAAGTATATATATTACCCATTCTTTAAATACAATATATTTCAAGGGGAATTATGAACCCCTTTTATGGCTATATCATCCACCAACACCCATTATCATCTTTATAAAGGTAAATCATCTATTACTATCTAAAAAAATAAAAAATAAAATCTATATGATAGATATCCATGAAAATCATGTTCTATATATAAAAAATGTTATAATAGAATACCAATACATATAAAACTAACACAAAAGAGAGAAAATTTGAAGGATATGGTAAACTATATAGTACATGAAATTTACTTCCAAGATACACATTGTGTAGAAGTCGATAATAGTGAGACTCATTCAACAATAACCTAATTAATTTGAAAATTATATAACTAGATCATTATAGTTATATGCTTGATGTATGGAATCACACTATCTAGTTGGTGTGTACTCTGGACACACATTGTGGTCAATCACTAGGTGTACATGGAAAATTAGGTGAGATACATGGAGTTTGGGACCATAAGGTCACTTGGTGTGTAAATTAGATAAATTTTGAGCCTCCTATCCTGATATACACTATGTGTCTACTAAATAACATATTTGTGGGTCTTCATGATATCCTAACATGTATGCGAAGTACACATCAAGGAACTTAGTCCCAAAGACCATGATATGTATACCAAATATGCATTCCATGTAATATTTATAGAAACATATAAAACCTAGTGTCACATATCATGAGAAACATAATGTGTGAACTGGAAGACTACACACCATATAGTTAGAAAAATCAATGAATTTCTAGATTCATTGCTCGATCAGATCCAATAATCACCGGTGCAAGATTTTTCATCCATCACACCCTCTGATAAACCTTCAACTATCATATACCTCCAGTTATTCTCATCTGACCTTTGTTTTTAGCAAATGGATTCATTACTATCATTGATCAATATCATAACCATACCATTCATTAGTTTCCACTTTTCACTTCTGCACTGTTTGTATGATCTTCAAGGTCGACCTATAAAATAAAGGGGAATAAAGAAGGAATAATGGTGGTTAGTGTAGATTTTGACCACCTAAGAATTATATCATATTCATGTTCATTGAATGTGGGAAAAACTAAAATAATTTATAATTCTTATAGGGGATTATCTTTGGAATTAAATATAGTTAATTTAATTAAAAAATTATATTAAAAATATCTTTGATTATTTTATATCAAAATTTATAAGAAAATTCATTAAATTAAAACTGATCAAATAAATTATTAATAAAGATATAATTTCTCAGAACTATTTTAGGATAAATTAATAAAGTTAATACTAGAGATAAAATTATCCAAAAGAAATAATAGACAAAATTTTCAAAAATAATATGTGTAATAATTTTAAAAATTTCATTTGGAATGGAAATAAATAATATATATTAAGAATTATCCATATTAATCAAAATATTAATGTATATATTTTTTTTGGAAATTGAAACCTTTTCATTATTTTCATGAAATACCATAATATTTTAAGGTAAGGATTGACACATGGGAAGAATGATGAAAACTAAAATTTATAATGTTTTACCTTGATTGAGAATCACTATCACGTTGATAGTTGTGCCTCGATCCATGTTCATCATTAATTCTGCAATGAAGAATAGTCTTAAAATATATATAGAGAATGAGATGAATCCTCTCTAGGGTTGTCTCCTTTTTCAATGATTAATCAAGAATAAAAATATATAAAATGATATTTATTTGAAAAATATGGTCATGAGTGTCTAATACTGGGTATTTTAATAAAAAACATGAAAATATGCACTTCGATCCTCAAAGCCCAAAAATAAAAGTTATACCTATATTATGAAAAAATTTCTACTATAGACAAAATTATTTTGTCCAAAAATTAATTTAGATATATGTTTATGTGATATTAATTTTTTTTTCACATTCTTGGATAAAAAAATATATTTATTTTATTATATAATTTTCAGATGCTTACAACACTGTAGACACCATGAAATGTGTTGCATGAACTTCTCCGCAATTGAAGATGTATTTCCATGTGCTGAGACTCAAAATGACCTCAACGAGGATCAAAAAGTTTGAGGTGCGACTCTACATTTTTCATGGGGGTCAGTGATGGTAGCGAAGGCACCTGCCTGAAGGGCCGGGACCGAAGACCGACACTGACCCCAAGCAGGGGAGTGGGGGCGTAGCCCCCGCGGTATGGATAAATTATTTGGGATAATTCCCCAAAAAAGGTTCCCAAGGTACCTGTGTGCAAACACCGACGCACCACCATGCTAGAGCTGGATAAAGAATTTATTTTGGCTAAGTCTTGAAAGTGGCACCCTAGTTAGGAAAAATCCCTGGTGGTGCGCAAGTATACTTGGGCGCCACCCATATGGCACGCAGTCACTTGCGCACCACAATTATGTCATTCAACATACTTGTGCTCCCAAATTCATTTCTTCGAGGGTCAATTATTTGCCTATAAATAGACCATTGGGGCCTTTATTTATGGGGACGAATTTCCTTGAATCCCAATTGCTGCTCTGGTCACCTTAGTACTTTGCCCCAATCTTTCAAAACTTTCAAGGTAGTTCTCCAATACCTTCAGTGGAGGATTTAAGGAAGGAACATTGGACTTAAGTCCTTTTAGTGTTTGAAAAACATAACACTTGCATGCCTAAATCACCCAACCTCCCCAAATCAGAAATACTTGTGGGCTGCCTATTCCATTCATAGGAACTTGAGTGCCCTATTTCTGGGATCACCTATGAATACTCTTTATGGGTTGATCAAGGTCTCACTCAAGTATTACCATACTTGTTATTTTTCACTTATGTGAACATTAGATCTCCCAAGTCTACTTGCACACCCATACTTGCACGCCCTTCTCTACTTGGGCGCCGCTCCTTGATTCACTTACTTTCTTCACTTTATTTAGTATATAATCCATAAAGACTTCCTCAAATCCATTCATGGAAAGAATTATTCTTTATTGGATCACTTTTCTAAAAGGGATTCTGTTGATACCTCCACCAAAACCTTCTGACTTATCAAACCTTTGAGAAACACACATTAGTGTGTCTCTTATTTGGCTTTTTTATTTCTATAGTCATAGGTTTTCCACATTTGTTTCACAATGGGGTTAGGATTCATGGAGTGTCTATGGGTTTGAATATCCATAGTCACATGAACCTTTCTCTTAGAAACAGTGTTGGGAAGTTCCCAGTTTGGAGGAGGGTTAGGTCCTGGCCTCTCCCTTATTGAAGAGATGGTACGGAACCTCAGGTCTCTGGTAGGAAAGGTACACTTCACACTTGCTTTTTTTTCCACGCAATCATAAGAGAAGTCTCCCTCCCATACCTGGATAAATTGTAGGGAAACTATCCTGGTTTAATCCCTTAACCTTCATCCCTTCCTCCTAACATTGGACCCCTATCCAATCTAAATAGAACATAGGTAATGCTCATCATCTCAACCTCTTCCACGATCGACATACCCTCTTCCACCTGTGAAGGAGGAAAAATTTGAAAGTGTGAATGCCTTTGTTGAATCTTTGATATCCTCTTTTTTATCACACCGAGCATGACTCATGTGGGCTTAGATATTTTTCATGGTCACAACATTTTCACAATTGAAGGAACTATGAGAACTCTGATTCCTGTTCAAACCAGGATACATAGGAAGCCCTTTTAGGGCCCGAGCTCACTAGATGTCTTCTTTAGGAAACCAACCCCAATTCCCTTAATCTGGGAATCCTCCTTGAAATAATCCCCAAATTAAAAACCCCAAGTCATTAAGGCATGATTTTCAAGAAGTTATCCCAAACCCATTTATCTCAAAGGACTATACTCTTCTATGAGACTTATTGAACTACGTGGGATTTGATTCCCATTTATATGGGATACGTAGGAAGCATCCTTGATATTCAAACCCAAAACCTGAAATCAACCCTATTATCCTTGGACTATATTCCCAATAGGGTTTGATCCTACTTGGACACCTGTATCCTTTCCAAGTTCATTGGGTTACTTCGGCATAAGTCCCACACTAAACATTGACTAAGAATATTTTTCTTAGATGTACATACCACATGACATTAAACTGTACGACTAGGTCCTTATCACATGACCCTAAAAGGAATGATGTGTCCCATTTAGTGGCACCAAACTATGAGGGTTCTAATTCCTTTCACAAGGATATGTAGGTGGCCTATTTTATGGGAATAATCCCAAAATCAAACCAAACCTTCGTCTCTCCGGATGAAAATAAATTCCAGAGTGCCCCACTAAGTGGATTAAAAGCCAATATCATCATAATGATGATTAAAATAATCTTGAAATAGTATATTAAAGGATACCATTGATGGAGAACCTCAAATAAATACAGATATCTCTATTAATGAAGAACCTTGAATGCATACAGATGATTCTAAATTTTACACATGTTAATAAGTGATTGAAAATTCCATGGGAAACTTATGTTATGCTTGGTGAATTAATAAGGATTCATGAAAATATATTAAATTTACAAAGATATTCCTGGAGTATACAATAATTCCCCCCCAAAAGGGTGTGATGAGTTTGACCTCCCATCCTCTCGACCATTACACGTTCTTAAGTATCCTAAAGTTCAAACTTAACGAACACCTAACTTTGGAAAGTAGGTCCCCTTTTGGATAAAGAACTATTGGAAGTTTCTCGTTCCATAAATAAATCCAATGAAAACCACCTGGAAGCAGTGATTCTTAAAACTAGAACACACGTTTCGAGAAACTATGAAACAAAAAATAGTGAATCCGACGTGAATCCTTAACTAAGTTAATAATGTTACCCACCTGTTAGGCCCCTATCAATTGATAAAGGAAGGCCAGACAAAGGAATCAATCATGCATGTATCCATCTAAAATGATGTTTCTTTAATGGAGTTGGTTGTTATATCAAATTTTTCTCATAATTCCCTTCACTCCAAAATGAATTTCTTTAAGACAACATCTATAAACTTCCCGACCATTGCTAAAGTTGGATCCCCATACATGGGAAGGACGTCATCACCAAAACATCGTCTTCAATGCTGGGTCTCTAATGTGCTGGTAAAGAAATATTACCAGTATGGTACAATCCTGACTTTGGAAGCTGATCGGTAGGCCCTCTAGGTCAATAAAAATCCTCGATCATCCGACCAATGATGACAGATGATTAAGAAGCAGACGATGCCAACCGCTGTCTTCAACCATTTCAGGTCTTTATCCCCGTAATGAAACAACGATTCCCTCCCGTACTACAGGGAGGTGGATAAAGAGGTCACTCAGGGCCTCAATTCAAGAATGCAAGAGTCCTTCATGGGGACTCCCATTAGCAATCGCTGCCAGTAGAATCATGTGGTAGTGAACCCCCAACATGACAGGGGTGTTGCCTCTGGATGTTCGGTCCAGGTCTCTCAGACCCGGGCATGCAAGATGAACCACCAGGGACAACATCTGGTTAATAAGGAGTAGGTTCTTAGATCTACCCCTTCCAGAGAATCCCGTAAGTTTAACTTGATGGAAAACAACGACCAGGAAGATACACCCGTCCATCCTAATTTTTTTCCCAGCATACACGTTTGACAGCAACTGACCAATACCACCAGATAAATCCGGTAGAGTACCGTGAAAATACTCATACACATGATTACAAGTTATCATCCATTCCGCAGGCTCTCCTGACTGCATTTAAAGAAACCCGCCAATCTAATGTGGTGGAAAATGGTAAACGGGAACATACACCTGTTTACAATCACCAATTCTGCCAGTAGTCTCGTCTAACAGTATTGAAGGAATTACGTCAAACATACTTGATGGAAAACATCCAGTAGGAACATATACCTACCAATTTTCATCAATTATTCCAACAATATCGTTTGGTAGCACCCAAAGAAGTCAGTCGGAAAGCTTCAACGACAAATCTGGGGCAGACTCAACTCTATGCCCCCATGCATGAGCACTATCAACACTTATTAATAGGAAATGGAGGATAGGATCAGGCACATACATATTCTCTAGATATGGAATGGACGCATATTCTCATTTCAACCGATGAATTCACCAAACACATCTTATTAATGGTGAAAGGGAAAACATAGATCCCTTCCCATATTCTGGAAGCATGCCAAGATATTATAATAACCACTTCAGAAGTACCAGGGAAACAAAAACATATATCTATCCCCACACATGGGATGACACATCATCATGCCATATCTGAACAAATACACACCTATGTTCGAGTCCAAGAGGTTCATGGGGCATAATCCCCTATATCATATGGACAACAGGATTGGGAATATACAACTTTTCCAATTGGAGGTAATCAGTCCATTCCGATAACCACTCCAAGGCAGGCACATAAACTTTCCCATGATAACCACTTTTCCCAAAAAGTGGACCCATCTAATTATAAGAGAATATCCAAGAAGAAGTCTCTCTAAGCACTGTTCAAAAATCAATAGTCAAGCAGTGATTTGGATCCTCTTAATGATGGAGTTCTTGAAGCCTTTAGACATTTATCTATTGTACCTCAAGATATTATCCTCTCATTAACAAATTATGGGAGTGGTAGTAGTAATTCTGAAGTTCCTCATTAGAAACTTCATCATGAAGGCTTGCTTCATGAAAATTCAGTCAATCCAGAGTTCCTATCTCTGGATGAGAGCCATAAAAACCCTCAGTGTGTCCCGAAGACCAAGGAGCAAAAAGATTTATCCCTTGCTGTAATCCAACATGGTGATCTTTCCCATGATGTCATTTACTATGAAATTTCTCTCCGCTGTAGTATTTTTCATTGTCAAGACAATTCTATAATTGAAAATATAGCAATGAGAAATCCCTCCTATCTCAAGGAACTTGCAAACATAAGGCCAGTCATGTCTGATGCCTTGTCCTTGACAGGTGAAACACTTTCTCAACAAAAAGACATCTTAAGTAAACAGTCATTCTCCAAACCTCTCTTGGGTCATTTTCCTTCTAATACAGAGCATCCACTTTGGTTAGACTAAAAGGATAAACCTCTAGTGAAAGACAATCAAGATGTGTTAAACACGAGGAAACAAATGACTAAGGGAGAAGTACCAGTCATGTTCTGGCCTTTGGAAAATTCTCAGTATAACATTCCAGAATTGATGACAGAAGATTGAATTCATGATATTCATCTAAATTTAAGGAAGAATATTCATCATTTGAAAAAAAAGTATTACCATATGATGAATATCAAAATCATGTAAAGGTAATAGAAGGGATGTAATGCCAAATTGACTTGGCATCTCTCTCAGTTTCCTAACATCCAAAAGATGAAAAACAGTAGAGAATCCTTCAGTATGAATGCCTCAATGCTCTAAAGAGGCTACACCAGTTCATTTCTAATTCCCCATCTAGCGTTCATATCAGAGGATGGGGTGAACATGGAGCATTTCATTTCACTGCACTCCAAAATCAACAAAGTTCACCAAAAGTGGTCTCATGAAATGTTATTGCCCACATTCAACCACAATCAATAGATTTTGTATGTAATCAAATGTATGATCAAGAATAGGCGTCAACCAACTCTCATCAGAGTTAGGTCTAAAGAAAAGAAGTTGTTTAGTTACTTTTACATCAAGAATATGAGAATCTTGACCAGGGGTTCGACTTAGAATATTTCATGCGTCAGAGAATTCAAATGTCTAAAATAGAAAAGCGGTCTTTTGAAACATGTGATTTGAGTGGTTGTCAGATAATGCACCCACCTAATGTCCGAACCAAAATTCAAAAATTAGAAGAGAAGTTGCATGAATTTCAGACATAGTAGTTCAAGAATCACCCAATCTTACAAGGATGGAGGATCATTTAATTCAACCTTCAAATTAATTAAATAATGTTCAGATATTTGAAGAAGAAGAACAAAAATAGCCCCAGCCTACAGGGCTGGGGGATTTTTCACATCTGCAATCCCCTATTTAATGGAAGTGAGTTTTTTCCCGATTAGGGAAGAAGCCAAAAGGAAAGTGTACAACGGAATTATCCATGGATTCCCTTTGGGTTACTGTTTTCCAAACAGTTCTTAGGAATTCATCATATAGGAGAACATAGTCTCATAGAAGATATAGAGGGAGATAATCTTACAAAAATACTGACAAAATTCCATCGATGCATTATGCGTTAATGAATGTCATTAACACCACTACATAAGATACTCTAGAAAATGAACACAGTTCAAGGGAATCATAAGATGAAGTTCTTGTCCATAATATGGTACACACTGAGCCAAATGAATAAGGTGTATGTACCCAAAATTAGAGGCTTACCCAGAATATAGGTATGCCTTCAAATAACCAACTCCCACCCCTCCAAAAGGCATCTGACAAGGGGAAAGGAAAAACTTAGATTTCATCTCACTTTTCCACTGGAGAAGTTCAATATCTTTCTCTTGAAGAGACATTTACACAATAAGAATAGGAAATGAAGGAGTTGAAAAGACTCAATACAGAGTTACTTCAAAGCATCATTTCTGTTAAACGTACTCCCCAGGTAGGTCCTCAACATGCACATCCTGTGGGAGATCCTCATCAAAGAGGATTTGTAGTAACTAAAGATGTGGATAATGAATTCTCTACACTGGGTACACAATAAAGATAGGATCAGATACATCCTGATAGGATTTTTCCTGTGGGTTATCCAAGGAAAATATCAACATCACCATCAGTGGTTTTGCTGGTTGTTGCACCAGCTCAAGATCCAGTTGCTATATCTGTATAGGTTCCAGCTCATCTGAATGTTCCCCAAATTCTTATGAACACAATGGAGGCATTAAAAAAATATATTTGAAGCTATGGAAGAATGACATGCACAAGTTTAGTCAGAAAAGAGAGCTTACCCTGAATGGGTGGATGGAATTCCTCCCCCACCAAATTTTGTGAATACCACATTACCAATCATTAATGGTTTGGGATATCCAAAACAACACTTAACACATTTTGTTTCTCGTTGTGATCCAATGATGGGAACTTCTCAACAACAAGAAGTAGTAAAGCTTAGGTGTTTTGTGTAGTCATTACAGGGATCAACTTTTTTCTGGTATTCAAGTTTACATTCTAGATCAATTACTAGATGGGAAGATCTCCTTCAAAAATTCCTTCTTCAATTTAGCTCAATGCTACCAAAGATGATAGTTTTTGATCTTAACAATTGTAAACAAAGGGAGAATGAAATAGTTTTAGAGTTCATTGTGTGATGGAAATGATTAACATAATCCTTAAGTCTAGAAATACCTCAAGAAGAGTTGCTTCCAATTTGTGTGGCAAATCTACATGATGAATTATGCACACCATTGATACCTATGAAATAAATAAGAGTTTTTCGAGACCTTACTTCAATCGTTCAATAGATAGAAGACTCTTTTATATAAACTAAGTCTAAAAATTGTGTAATTATATCAGCTCTAGGGAGGAGGATAGGAAAAACAAAAGCTACTACAATTACACTCAAGAAGGCACCTGTACCTGATTCTACTTCAAGACCTTCATCATATCGAAGGGATCCACCTCCTGAGCATCAGTAGAAATGACCACCTCATCAAGATGATAAAAGATATCAAAGGAAAAAATAGTTTGATAAATTAAATATTAATGTTTATTCTTTTCGAAATGAAAAAGTTCCCAATTACTTTATCTCATCCATGGAAAACAATTTAGTTCAGTTTCCAGGGCTAAAGAAACCAAATAAAGAAGGAGATGAAGATCTTCTGAACTATTTTCCCTTTCACCAGATGTTAGGGAATCCCATCCAGGAATGTTTTGTTTTCAAGGACCTCTTGAAAAATATGGTAAATTCTAGACAAGTGAAACTAAAAATTTCATCAGCTCAAGTAGCATTTGTTACTACTACTTATCTAGAGAAATAAGGAAAATGGCAGGAAGTAAAAAATAAAAACATCTAGAAATATGATCATTGGATGATCAGAAAAATGATCAATCAGACTCATTCCATTTTATGAACACAGTTGAAACAATAGATTGTGTCTTCTTCCACTCCTGACATAGAAAAACAACCTTCATAAAAAGGCCATTCCTACAAGAAAAAAAGTGGTTAGAAGGAAAAATAGTAATTAGAAGAAGAAGGGGTCCTGTTAAGGCCAAAGTTGTCCTTGACCTTAGTAGATTTTATGCCAACTGTTTCAAAAGCACAGGAACCACCCCTCCAAATAGAAAAACCATCATTTACCCGTCAAGAAGAATCTTCATTAGATAAATAATTGATCTTTGGTTCCATCAATGTTATCCACTTAACGGATCCTTATACTGATAGTAATTATGATTATAATGAGCCATAATTCCTTGTACCTAATTGGGGAACCAAAGGAAGAGGCGAAGGTCAATGATATAGGGGAAGATGTGGGAATTCTAGAAACCATCCTTTTAACTCTACCACTTCTAAAACCATATATGCAGTAGAAAATCATGGAATATCCCTTTAGCGGGCTCAATAAGAACAAGGATTTTCTTCCATGCAAGAAATATTTGGTTCTGACATGATTATCTTGGAAGACCAATTAGAAGTCACACCATCTTCCTCTCAGCAAGTGAATAGATCTAGTCAGTCTAATTTACCAAATCCAGGAGTATTTCCAGCTTCTTCTCTCACACAGGGTACGTCTACATCAGAAGTATCAACTTCCAAATCACCTGCAAAACCACATCTCCATGCTAGGAAACACAGACCTTTGGACCAAAAGTATGATGTCTTGAAACAATTGGCCCAAGTACCATCCAAGTTGTCAATTTTGGATGCTTTAAATCTATCAAAAGATCATCGAGATGCACTCATTGAGTCTTTTCCAAGTCCTCAAGAGTTTGAAACCAAAGTTGATGCTTCTGAGGTTTACCATATAGAGAATGATCTGGCAGAATGCCATATAGTCATATCTTTTACAAATGAGGATAAAAAATGATGTTTTACATGGAAATATCAGACCTTTTTATTTATCTAGAAAGGTAAATGACATATACATACAGTGGGCATTCATTGATAATGTCTCTAGAGTCAACCTCATTACTATTCATACACTTCATCGATTAGGCTTGACTGAATCTGACTTATGTTCTTCTACTTTAATGTTGCAAGATTATGATAAGAATGAGCAAGAACTGTTGGGAAAAATTACACTCAGAACTCAATTTGGAGATCTTGTATCAAATTCAGACTTCATGGTTGTTTTTCAGGACACAACCTTCAATATTCTTTTTGGAAGGCCTTGGCTACCTCAACATGTAGTCATACCTTCATCATACAACCAATGTCTTAACTATTGTTTCAATGGTCAAATCGGGACATTGTATGGTGAAAAGGCTCGATTCAAAACATTTAAATCTCAATACATTGAGTTAGAGTTTTATCACACAAAAGGAACGAAGTCCGTGACAAAAAAGATAACCAAAGTTAATGATCTAAATGGATTGGAAAAGATCCCATCAAATCAATTCATACATCTGAGTAAAGAATATTTGTTTCCCATCAATCAAATTGAAAAGGTAAACCCAAATCCAGGAACTCGTCCAATAACTTCCATAATGTCAATTACAAAAATTGACACTAACAACCTGGGAGAAACTGTTGATCCACCAAGCAATGATGGAAGTTTAAATGGAGATGTATTCATTTCATCCAATTAATTACAACAAGCCTATACTTCGTTAACCAGAGTAGAGATTGTAGAAATTCTAGAGGAAGAAAAAGATGTTTATTCTAAATCCATCAGTCCTTCTTTTTTACCCCAGGAAGACTCTTCATAATCAATTGATTCAGATATGGTGGCCTCTTCTTCAGGATGTTCAAATATTGACTCCTCCCTTAACTCTGGATGTTCTGCCTCATCATCTACTATGAAAGTAGAAACAGAAGAGGTAACACATAATTAATAAGAAGAGAAAGATCTTAGGGATTCTCCTCCAGCATTTGAGGAAGGTGTCTCTACCACTGTGGATGAACTTAGAGAAATAAATATAGGTACAGAATAAGATCCACACCCCCACTCTAATTAGTGCGACCAAGACCTCTGAAGAGCAAGAGGTGTATACTTAATTTATAAATAAACATCGAGATATATTTTCTTGGAATTATACATAAATTCTAGGACTTAATCCTGATGTAGCCACCCATCATCTGGGTTTTCCGGAAGAACATCGTGGATTCAAGAAAGCAGCAAGAAGAACACACCCAACTCATGCCTCTAAAATTGAAGCTGAAGTTGATAAGCTCATAAAAGCTAACTTTGTCAGAGAAGTTCAATATCCCAAATGTCTAGCCAACATTTTCCTATTGAAAAAGAAGAATGAGAAAATTAGATTTTTCATTGATTTCATAGATCTTAATCAGCATTGTCCTAAAGATGATTTTCCAGTTCCGATTACAGAGATTTTAATTGATGCAACGACTGTATATGAAGCTCTTTCCTTCATGGATGGCTACTATGGGTATAATCAAATCTATAGGGCCCTAGAAGATGAATAATATACATCCTTTAGAGCCCCTCAAGGTGTGTTTTTCTATCAGGTAATGCCCTTTGGATTAAAGAATGTAGGCGCAACATACCAACGTGCTACACACCATAATTTCAAACCCTTATTTCAGGTGAAAGTGAATCATTTGAAAGTAAAAGGTGATTCATAACTGGTAATCAAGAAAATCAATGTAGAATAATCTATCATAAAATAAGATTTAGTTCTTTTTTGTGATTACATAAGAGTATTAATGGCTAAATTTCCATCATAGCTGACATTGTTTTGTGTCCCACGATCACAAGATGCCCAAGTAGATGCACTAGATAATGCAGCTACAACCTTGGTAGATCCAAATCAGGATGAGATATTCATTAGCATAGCCCATCTTCATGTGGTCTCACCTTTTGTTCAAACCATAATGGAGGAAATTAATGAAATTAGCCATATTTCTGAACCATATGGTCATACCACGAAATGGAGAACATCCATTATAGAATATCTTCAAAATGGGGTACTTCCACCAAATAGGGATGAAAAAGAACAGACCCGGTGATGAGCGGACAATTTTACTCTTTATGATAGTCCAGACCACCAAAAGATCCTCTACAAGCAAGGCTTTAATGGAATCCTCTTCAGATGTATTGATTGAGAAGAGACTGCAGCTGTCATGATAGAAGTACATTCAGGAGCTTGTGGTGCTCATCAGTCTGGGCACAGACTCTCAGACCAGATCTGAAGGCTTTGATACTTTTGGCCTTCAATGATGCAGGATTGCATAGATTTTACTAAGAAATGTTATCCCTTACAAGTGAATTCCAACTTCATTCATTAACCCCTGGAGTTTCTACATACTGCTAAATACTCCTGGCCATTTACTACATGGGGAATGGATGTAGTAGGTCCTTATCCTCCAGCTACAGCAAAGCAGTTTAAGTATATCCTTACTACTACTAACTTCTTTTCTAAATGGGATGAAGAAATACCTATTGAAGGAGTTGGATACAAAATAATTGTTAATTTTTTCAAAACTAATATCATCACCAGATTTGGTGTCCCTCATACTATTTTGACAACCAATGACACACATTTTTGTTCGATTGAGGTAATGAAGTTATATTTGGAGCATAATATCAAATCCAACCATTCGTCTCGCTATAATGCGATGACCAATGGATAGATAGAGGACTTCAACAAGACCCTATCAAATATACTCTAGAAGATGGTGGATAAAGATAAGAAATCATGTATTGATAAACTTTTGAATGCTTTATGGGCTTATTCGAAAACTACTCGTACTGCCACCCAAGCAACTCTTTATTCATTGGTATGTGGAACTGAATCAGTTTTTTCAATTGAAATGCAATTTCCTCCACTCAATGTTGCAATCTGTGATCAGTTGTCTATAGATGAGAGGTCTCCAAAATGGTTCAATGATCTAGAACAATTAGATGAGAAAAGATTTCATAATTTGCATCATTTAGAAGTCTATCAGAATAGAATAACACTGTCTTTTAACAAGAAAGTTTTCCTCCATTCATTTCATCAAGGAGAATTGGTATTGGTCCTTATAACTCCAATGATACCAGGGAAGAAACCTCTAAAACTTGAGCCAAAGTGGGAAGAACCTTATTCTATATATAAGGTCTATTAAAATAGAGCTTATGCCTTAATTTCAATGGATGGAGAGCTTATCACAACTCCAGCAAATGAAAGATTCTTAAAGAAACACTTTGTGTAGTTATACATATCATCCTCACTGCAAGACTTAAAACTGTACAGTGAAAATGTCCTTGATGCAATAATAAAAACTACATAGCCCCCATGTCCTTGCTGTAAGACTAAAAACTACACAGTATGAATTCCTAGTTTCAAGACATTAAACTGCATAAAAACCATTTGCGTCCATGTTGCATGACGTTAAAATGTGTAGAAAATTTTTCCTTATCGTACGATGTTAAACTTCATGATACCCCTTGTCCGCGTTACATGACATTAAATTGTACAGTTAATGTCTTCTATACTGGATGTTAAAAGATATATGAAAACATTATTGACATCATTGCTACTCTTTAGTGGTACATGAGTCCCTCTCTTCCTTATGCCTAAGTCAGATCTATATAAGAACATTATTTCAAGAACTATGTATGGATTGATTCACATTTTTCAATGAGATATGTAGAGATGCCCAAATCTCCAATTTTGGTCCCAGCCGTAGTCACAAAATATTAATATTTTCTTTTATTTTCCTATATATGAATCCGATCTATATGGAGTGTTTCCTTAAGATATATGATTTTGTCCTTATACCATTTTATGTCTAAAGATTTACTGTTCTCTCAGAATGTGTCCAAAGTCCCCATTCTTTATGTCAAACTCGATTGGCGTAAGGGATGATTGTTTCAAGAACTATGTATGGATTGATT
This sequence comes from Viscum album, assembly GCA_963277665.1. Taxonomy (NCBI): domain Eukaryota; kingdom Viridiplantae; phylum Streptophyta; class Magnoliopsida; order Santalales; family Viscaceae; genus Viscum; species Viscum album. The sequence goes on from OY728125.1 coordinate 22,122,236, forward strand.
CTCATTTTTTTTCAATGAGATACATAGAGACGCCTAGATCTCCAATCTTGGGCCCAACCGTGATAAAAAATCCTTTATTCCTTGTATAAGAATAAAACCTACATAAGGATTGTTTTAAGAGCTATGTATGGATTGATTCTTTCTCTCAGTAAGACACATAATGACACTTGGGTTTTATCCCTTAATCTAGATACAATATGTCTTTATTTTCAAATCGGTTCATACCGTCCTTACTGCATGACATTAAACTGCATGGAATCTAACACCCCATTATTCACCTCTGGCACCTTTGTATTATAGAAGAAACCTTTATTACTCCTTGTTTCTCACACCAAGCATATCTTAAGTGGGATTATTAATTGGGTAAAAGGATTATTTATATAAATGAAGTGTTTCATTCCTTATAGGGGTGAAAATTTCCTCATTTTATGACTTAAAACTGAACATCATAATATTAATTTTAAGGAAACAAAGAAAGTCTCCATTTTAAAAATGAGTCAGATCTATGTAAAAGGACATAAAACTCATGAAAAATGTTGGTTTAAATATTTATCATATGCATTGACCATAAACCCCTTCCATATTTCACACTCTTAATCTTGAATGTTTTTAGATCTTAATAATATTTCTTATGGTTTCTGGTAACATAGTTTCTAATACCTGAGAACTCTTTTGCCTCACTATGAAGCACATGCCCTTCAGTGGCCTTGCATAAGTTGCCTACATAATGGGCATGTTAGTCAAAAGATGCCACTATTTTTCTATTCAGTATATGCCCTAGTTGGCCCTGCATAACACAACCCCCATAACAGGTTTGTCAAAATAAATGGTATCTTTGTTCTTAGTTATAGTATCTTTGTACCCTTTAATATTTGGTGGAAATATAAAAGAAACAATCATTCATGTATACTTGTCCCATTACCTTTCTCCCAATATGGAAGTCTTCAAGACCATAGTTTACACATTTCCCTTACCATGTGTTCAAAACAATATGAAATAACCTTGGAATCACTTGTCCATATATCATATACTGTTTCCTTTTTTGGTCCTAGTTGTATGACCTAAAACTATAGACACCGTACCTCCTAAATTTGGGTCATACCTTCATAGAAGTAATATTCCCCCAATTATTTGGAAATCTTAGTTGGAAATTACCTTTCCATATTTAGGTACCTTTCTCCATAAACCAAAATCTATGATTCAGAAAATCTGAATCTCCATAAACATTCTTCAGATTTTAGTAGCAGAATGTCAAATTTTTGAGATATCTTTTTCCTGACTATGCAGTACGTTCCCTTAGGTGGCCTTGCATAAGTTACCAACATAACAGGTCTGTCAGTAAAAAGATGCCACTATTTGGCTATGCATCATATGCCTCAGTTGACCCTGCATAATACATCCCCCCAATAGGTTTATCAAATAATGGTAAATTCTTTCTTGAAAAAGACTTCCTCTAATGCTTTTATACGTTTACCCATATCATTCTCAGTTCCCGAAATTCCCAAATCACAGTTTATATTTTTCCCTTCCATACCTGAATATGATAGTATGTTTTCAAACAAATTATCAAGAAATTAATAGAGTCTCATACCTTTGTTCAGAGCTAAAGAATTGAAATTAAATCCACCCAATGTCCTCAATACATGATTTAAAACTGCATAGTACCAATGTCCTCACTGCATGACTTAAATCTGCAAAGTACCAATGTCCTCACTACATGACTTAAAACTGCACAATATAAATGTCCTCACTGCATGATTTAAAACTGAACAGTACCAATGTCCTCACTACATGACTTAAAACTGCATATTACTCATACATAAATTTTTTATAGAGATGGTTTTTCTATTCATAACATATGTCATCATAATGTATCCCTTTCATTCTTAAAATTACTTTCCTTGGAATAACCACCCACTATGGTCTTGAGTCACCCACATATTATTTTCCCCTATCTATCAGCAGTAAAATGTTAAATTACTAAGATCTCTTTTTCTTGATTATGCAGCACATGCCCTTAGGTGGCCTTGCATAAGTTGCCTACATAACAGGACTGTCGGCCAAAAGATGCCACTATTTGGCTATGCAGTATATACCCCATTTTCCCTATATAATATAGCCCCCATAACAAGTTTTTTCAAATAATGGAAACCTAATTCTTGGAAAAGACTCCTTTTATGTTGATATATGTTTTAAATTTTGTAGCCATAAAAATTATGGCTCAAGATTCCCCTTAGAAATATTTAAAGAATATCAAAGAAATTTTTAGCTGCAGAGTCTTGTTTAGGAACTAATTTCAAAATTTATGGTCAAAGAAATTCGACCTTAAATACTATCCCTTTATAGTCCAACATGCATGACTCTAAACTTCCAATAACAAGAGACGTGGTACTCACCAGATTGGGAACCCATGAAAGGCACTCTGAACAAAAGTTGAGTCCCAACTCACTAAAACGTACATTTTTTTTTGATTTAGGTAATATTGAGCAATAAAATTTCAAGAGGTATAAAATTTGTGGGGTTGTCCATATAACCTTATCAAAAAATCAAACTATGCTCGCTAGTCCCCATGGATTTGGAAAAAAATTAGTGCATCCTTCCAAACTTAACGTAGCTTCAAATCTAATCAAATGATGTTGGAATGCATCAAAGTGCCCTACTTTTACCTTATAAAAAGATTCTTTTCATTCTGAACGAATCATATTCTAAGGGGGGGCTTTTTTAGACACCATGAAATGTGTTTCATGCACTTCTCCACAATTGAATATGTATTTCCATGTGCCGTGACTCAAAATGACATCAACCAGGCTCAAAAAGTTCACTGTGTGACTCTGAATTTTTCATGGGGGTCAGTGATGGTAGCGAAGGCACCTGGCTGAAGGGCTAGGACCATAACCCTGTACTGACCCCAAACAGTGGTGAAGGGGCGCATCCCCCATGGTATGGATGAATTATTTTGGCTAAGTCCCTAAAGAGGTGCCCAAGGTACCTGCGTGAAAACACCTACGCGCCACCATGCTGGAGTTGGATAAAGAATTTATTTTGGCAAAGTCTTGAAAGCGGCACCCTAGTTAGGAAAAATAACCGGTGGCACACAAGTATACTTTGACACCACCCATCTAGTGCACAATTACTTGCGCACCACAATTTTGTCATGAATCATACTTGCGCACCCAAATTCATTTCACCCAGGGTCACTTATTTTCCTATAAATAGACCCTTGGGGCCCTCATTTGTAGGGATGAATTTCCTTGAAGCTCAATTGCTACTCTGGTCACCCTTGTACTTCGCCCTAGTCTTCCAAAACTTTTAAGGTAGTTCTTCAACACCTTAAGTGTAGGATTTAAGGGAGGGTCATTGGAATTAAGTCCTTTTAGTGTTTGAAAACCATAACACTTGCGCGCCTAAAGCACCCAACCTCCCCAAATTAGAAATACTTGCATGCCGCCTATTCCTTTCGTAGGAACTCGAGCACCCTAATTCTGGGATCACCAGTGAATACCATTGAAGGCTTGAGAAAGGTCTCACTCAAGTATTTCCATATGGTTTGTTCGTCGCTAAAGTGAACATCAGGTCGCCCAAGTCTACTTGCATGCCCATACTTGCACGACCTTCTCTACTTGGGCGCCCCTCCTTGATTCACTTACTTTCTTCACTCTCTTAAGTCTACAATCCATCAAGACTTCCTCAAATCCATTCATGGAAAGGATTATTTTTCATTGGCTCCCTTGTATAAAGGGATTATGTTGATACCTACACCAAAACCTCCTGACATATCAAACCTTTGGGAAAGACACATTAGCATGTCTCCTATTTGGGTTTGTATTTCCACAGTCAGAGGTTTCCCAAATTTGTTTTAGAATGGGGTTATGATTCATGGAGTATATGTGGGTTTGTATATCCACAATCACATGGACCTTTCTCCCAGAAATAGTGTTCGGAAGTTCCTAGTTTGGAGTAGGGTTAGGTCATGGCCTCTCCCTTCTCGAAGAGATGGCCTGAAACCTCATATCTCTGGTAGGAAAGGTACACTTCACACTTTCCTTTTTCCACGCAAGTATAAGAGAATTCTCCCTGCCCTACCAGGATCAATTGTATGGAAGCTATCTTGGTTTAATCCCCTAACCTTCATCCCTTCCTCCTTAAATTGGACCCTTGTCCAATGTAAATAGAACAGAGGGAATGCTTGTCACCTCACACTATTCCACAGTCGACACGCCCTCTTCCACTAATAGAGGAGGAAAAATTTGAAAGTGTGAATGCCTTTGTTGAATCTTTAACATCCTCTTGTTTCTCAGACCAAGCATGACTCACGTGGGCTTAGAGATTTATCATGGTCACAACATTTGCACAATTGAAGGAACTAAGAGAACTCTGATTCCTATTCAAACTAGGATACGTAGGAAGCCCTTTAAGGGCCCGAGCTCACTAGATGTCCTCTTCAGGAGTCCAAACCTAATTCCCTTAATCCAGGAATCCTCCTTAGTAATAAGCCCCAAATTAAAACCCCAAGACATCAAGGCATCCTTTTCAGGAAGTTAACCAAAACTCATTTCCCTGAAATGACTATACTCTCCTATAAGACTTATCGATCTATATGGGATTTGATTCCCATTTATATAGGATACATATGAAGCCTCCTTGAGGTTCAAACCCAACACCTTAAATCAACCCTATTCTCTATGGGTCATATTACCAACAGGGTCTGATCCTACTTGGACACCCATATCCTTTCTAAGTTCATTGGGCTACATCAGCATAAGTCCTACACTAAACCTTGACTAATAATATTTCACGTAGATATCCATACCACATGAAATTAAACTGCATGGCTAGGTCCTTATCACATGAACTTAAATGGTATGATGTGTCCCATTCAGTGGCACCGAACTATGAGGGTTCTGATTCTTTTCTCAAGGATATGTAGGTAGCCTATTTTATAGGTGTAATCCCAAAATCAAACCAAACCTTTGTCTCCCTATATGAAAATAAGTTATAGTGTGCCCCACTAAGTGGATTAAAAACCAGTATCATCATAACGATGATTAAAAGAATCTTGAAATAGTATATTAAAGGATACCATTGATGGAGAACCTCGAATACATATGGATATGTCTATTAAGAAGAACCTTGAATGCATACTGATGATTCTAAATTTTACACATGTTAATAAGTGATTGAAAATTCCAAGGGAAAATTATGATATTCTTGGTGAATTAATAAGGATTCATGAAAATATCTTAAATTTACAAAGAGAGTCCTAGAGTAGAAAGTAATTCCCCCCACAAGGGTGTGATGAGTCCGACCTCCCATCCTCTCGACCAATGAACGTTCTTAAGTATCATAAATTTCAAACTTAAAGAACCCCTTCCTTTGGAAAGTAGATCCCCTTTTGGATAAATAACTGTTGGAAGTTTTCGGTTCCATAAATAAATCCAATGGAAACCGCCTGAAAGTAGTGATTCTTAAAACTAGAACACACGTTTCAAGGAACTACGAAACAAACACCAATGAAATGGGACCAGCTTTATGTCCACCTTTATAAACATTATGAAAAGTATTCTATTGAATTATTGAAAAAATTGGGGTCACTATATGTACTTATTATTTGAGTTTCTATTAGAGGAGAGATTATAGGTATTTTTGATATATGTGGAATTTGTCTTCCAACTATGATGAGCATGGAAAGGTTGGACATAGGTTAACTTAGTCACCTGATAATGATGATGTGTCAACCAAAAGTTCCAAAACATTATAGTAGGGGGGATGTGAATTAGGGTATCAAAATATATTTTTTATCCTAATAATATTGTTACCATGTTATCATGACAACATTAAAACATAATTTCAAATCCTCACAATATCCAAATATGGAAAATAAATGTAGTAACATGAATATTTTACTTGGTTTATCTAAAAGGGGTATATCCAAGAAAAATACAATGATATTGTTCCAATGTACCAAATAAATCATGAATTAACTACCATCATTACATATGTTTTTGGATAAACACACTATTGATTATAAGGGTAACTTTAAATTTCTACCAATCCACTAGAAACATCAAGATATAGTAACAATGAATGCTGACGCACCCGTCAATCATAATGGATATAGAAAGAATATTCATAACATTATTCCAGTAAGGATGTTTCTATTAATCTTACATCCTTTAAAAAATAAAAGTATTTAAGAATAGAGTTATTATTCATATAAACTCTCTCAAGAATTCTTGATCAATAATCAATCTCTCATCCTCTTGAATGTTATGTGTGTATTAATTCCCCCATTATTCCATTTTAATTATTTGAATATATTGAAATTCCTTATTAAAAAATATGCCTTTCATATGAATTATTTCACCATCTGATTTAACTTAAAAAACATATAGTATCATCTTGTTAAATATATAGTTATTTAATAAAATCTCTATATATTGGAAAAATATTTAAATTTATATCTTTTTTATTATATAAAAATTCAATGAAGGGTAAATATTAAGGTTTAATGGTATTTGATTAATATATATAAAAGAAAATAATGGAATCATATATTTTTTATCCTCTTGAAATCATAGGGTTTATATCTAACATATTCTTGATAAAAATAATTATGACATACCATATGTAATCATCGTGAAAACATATTCTCCTAATCATAGTGGGACCTTTAATTATAGAATCTTTCTTGAACTATAATCACTTCTCCCATACATATTTTCATTAAAATTACCTCCTTCACAAATCACATGTCCACATTATAGTATGATTCTCAATCATAATCTATAATTTTATACAATTTTTACATCACGACATAAAATTATAGTGAAATGGTTAATATATAAGGAATTTTAATTTTTATAATACATAGATATCATAGATTCACAATGTAGTATACATATATTATGATATTTTTATTCATTAATTAAAATTTCTTCTCTATTACTGCTTATAATTCCATCCTGGTCCTTTATCCATAGCATCCAAAGATCTATCAAATAATGAGACTTAAATTTAGTTATACTATAGTAATATACTTTCATTAGTTAATATTTATTCCACTATCCAATATATTTCTCCAATAATAATTATTTCATTATCATTATAATCGTCGGTTGATTTTTTCCTTCTCTACCAAATTAGATCTAAATATATTAGAAACTCCTCTAAATGTATCCCAACTTCACTAGAGATTAAAGAAATTTTACCAAAAAATACAACTACTTTTAACCATGATTCTAAAATCTCTTATTTTGATCCATCATTTTCCTCTAGAATAACTTAAGTTCTAACATTCTCCTCTTTTAGGATTCTTGGTAATACACACTAAAATTCAAGATTCCTCACACTCTAGTAAATCTAAATATCAATATAAATTATTATTTAAGAATATATATCTTGAAAATCCATACTAGGTGTAGAAAACAAAATTTAGATAAATTAAACTTCTCTTACCTTGATCCATCAATTTTACTGAAAAATCAATTTGATATAACTACCCCTATCTCTATATTTTTTTTCAATCTATATTGAGTATATCTACCCTTGATTATTGTACCAATAACCCCCAATAATTTTATATTTATCACTCTTTATATTAGGGTGAAGATTCAATTTCACTTTTTATACCGAATCACCACTTTTTAAATTTTATGTTAAATTTGTCTAATTACTTTAATTTCCCCAAAAAATAAATTCAAACAGTAGAAATTAATTTCCTTAATGGAAAACCACGATAAATAATAAATTAATATGGGTATAATGGGATAAACAAAACTACCTCAATCATTAAGAAGTGGATGAACACTTAGATTTAATCGATTTTTCTCAAATACTAGCATAAATAATGGTTTTTGTAATATTTATATCAGTTTCTGGTCTATTACATTATCACTAAACCTTATAATCCTATGTTTTTGTCATTTATTTAAAAAATAAGTTCCATATTTCAACTTTTTTATATAATAATTTTGCATCAGATTATAACACCCCAATTTTGAGGTATTTACTAATTTTAAATAATATTTATAATATTTGAAGAGGTTGGTGTCTATTTTAGGATGATTTAGATGGTTTTTATAATTATTAAAGAGTTTTTTATGGGTGAATGTGTAACCCATTTTTTGGGGAAACCATGTAAAATCTATAATTAGCCTTATAGGATTAAATTAGCATCACCAGGTTAATTCATGGATGGTTCATGGTTTGAGTTAACCGTAAGACCTAATAAAAATTTAGTTAGTGGGTTTTTTATGGTTTGTATATAGTTTTCCAAACCGTTTAGACAAACTATGTGGGCATGGGATTAATATAGCAAAATAACAAATGGCGGGCTCAGTGTTTCTCAAACCATTTAGCTAAACCATGCGTGATTTTAAATAGCCCCAAAATTTAAAAATTTAACCTGAATATCCCCAAAAACATTAATGTATTATCTCCTTTGTAGGGATTTTGAACTTGAGGGGTTCCTTGGTATATTTTTTAAATCCTCTTAATTCTTGTGATCCCTCTCATGGATTATAAAATTATTTTCCCTAGGCATTAAAGATATGAATCATGTTTCTCTTTATCATTTATTATCTTCTAATTTTCCATTGGGAGAAACCAAATTATATTTCCATCATGATCAAATATTTTTTAGAGTGTTTTTATGGGGATTTTTTTGTGAAATATCATATGAGGGTTTAAAGATCCCATAACTATGAGGGTGTTCACTGATTTATTGTGGACCATCTTGGTTGAGTTTGGTGACTTCTCTCTTACTATCCTTTTATAGAGAAGATGATCGTATATGGTTTTTAAAATTAAATTATTATGTTTATGGGTCTAAAATCCATGTTGAATTATTTATTTCCTATTATATTATGGTTGGTTTATTTTTGGAAATAATGGTTTGGGGTGTTCCATAGAATATGTTTGGTAAAATTTCTAAGTGGTGATTTGGTTTTTAAAAGAATATACTTTGGTGTTTGTAAGATAGCTTAGCATGTGATGGTGTGCTTTTAAGATTCATATATATATGGCCTTATTTATTAATACCTACATACTGATACCGAAATCGGGGTACATTGATTATACCACCAAGTGATTAGTTAGATCGGGGGATGGGTTTATTCTTATGAGTTTGGGTTATTCAGTGGACATGTCGGGTGTGTGATGTATTTAGTTTTGTTACATGGACACTAGAGGGATATATTTTATTATGTTTTATGGGATAATTAGTTTATGGTTCATGTGTTTATTTTGGAATTAGTTTCTTATACTATATATATATATTATATGTTTTTATGTTTCTATCATATTTGATATAAAATTTGAGAAGTCTTTTTTTCCTCAAGTAGTGTGTGTTGGATGTATTTTGGGGATTACCTGTTGTTTTTATATACTCACCCCTACATATTCATCTTATTGTGTATGTAGAAATTATTTTACATGATGTTGGTAAGGGTAAAATATCTTACTTCCCTTGCATATCATGTTTATACAATGGTCATTAGTGATAGAGGTGGGATCTTTGAGTTAGTGGTAGTGTGGAGCATGGTACAATAATACCTTTGGAAAATTATTTTCCTTTTTTGTAATTTTGGTATTGTAGACTTATTTGAAGATAATTTAGTCTACAATGACTATTATTATTATTATGTTATGTTATTTATTCTTTTTCTATCGTTTATCATGCATCATATATACATTTTTACATTATAGTTTTCTATTGAATTTTGTATTGTGTTTAAGGGTAAATCATCCCCCAATGATATTTCAAAACCATAAGAATAGTTTTCCAGTCTTTGATGTCTGGAAGATATACCTAAGGATAGTGGTCTCCCAATCATATCTAATGGGAGGTTTTTGGGTATGGATTTTACCAATGGTATCAGATTGGTATGGTCCATCGATTGGGATGGTAGTCTTGGATAGAGGTTGTTTTGGAACTTGAAAAGTAGTGTATAAAAAGGAATAGCTCATCTCTTTATAATAATATTAAAGTTACCAAGAAAGTTTAGGTATAATATGTGTAGTTAAAAATTTATAGGAATCTTTTCACCACATCATTTTCGGTTTATCCAATGATATTTGGGTATCATGCCTTAGTAAAGAGATCTCCCATTATAAAAAAATCTTTTATATGATATTTTAGGGCTCATTATTCGTAAAACATTCTATTATGAACTTCATTTATGTATTATTTACATTTTAAAAATATTAACAACACTTGGGTGGTGATATAGTGGTTCTTTTTACTATAGATATAAGAAAATTCTACTAGATAAGTGACTTAGACATTAACAATAGGATACCCCTGAGAATCCAGTTCCACCCAAAACACAAGAAAATTGGTAGCTCACAAGAATATTTTTAGAAGATATTTAGGCTATGGAAAGGGGACATCGGACAAAAGGGCCATGTTACATTTATCTATCATTTAAATTTGAAAGAAAAAAACCACCAATATTTCTGGGTGACTTAGGAATAATAATATAAAGGAATGTATTTGTAGTATAAGTAGGACCTACAATTTCCCAAGAACTTTATCTATGATTAAATTAATTTTAGTAGTATACATATTCTAACTATAACATCTTAGGACATGCAATTCAGGATCCTTGTTCTAAAATATGGAACATTACATTTTAGACTATAATGTTGATATTTGTGGCCCAAAAGTTTCTACAAAAAACATACAACATAAAAAGTAAAACATTGATCAATTATATTATTAAGGACCTTTTAGGTTTAGTATTTTAGATAATTAGGAAAAATATCATATAAAAAATTCCTAAGTCATCAAATGAACATTTCTCCCACTTAAAATAGCTTTTCTTATTTTAAATTTGGTCATCAACATAATCCTTATGAAATAATTTATAGACATAAATAACTCAACATCATTTTTTAAAAATTGGGGAAAAGGAAACATAAGAATGATGGGATCAAATTCTCAGTATGGGTAAACATAATAATTAGTAATTGAATTTCATGAATGAGAATAAGAATTTCATAAGGGTATGAAGAGATAATCAGAGTGCATAAGAGAATCATAAAATAACTCACACCCATCAATACATAGATCATGGAATATGAAAACGTGGAAAAGGAAAAAATCATCAGAATGAATAATCATGAGCTATGTTATATTAATCATGATCTTGAAAAACATAATAACCCATAAAAATAAATTAAAACTCAATTCGGTAACTTGGAGAATCACATTCATATCCCGTTTTAAAACAATATCATAAGTAACTGGAGCCTAGTTAAATCCATAGGAGAAACACTTTGGAAACTAGCTCCTTATTTCCTATTAAGATAAATAGCATTTCCCAATGTATTGAAGTACTATCTGGTCACACCCACTTTTTAATCTATAATGGGATATTTGGTGGTATTTAGGCCACCATGTTGCCTAAAATATAATCGGATAAACCCTACTATCTGGGATACCCCATCATATAATAAGTAACTAGATCACTCAGTTCCATCTAGCCCACCCCATCATCTAAGTTGTAATGGGCTCACCCTGTTCTATCTATATCTCATCATCGTATAAGATGTCCAAGAACAACAACATGAATAAAACTCATAGAAAAAATAAATATTGATTTTATAACATGATTAACCCTTCAAAAAGAAATGGGTTCTCGAAAAATTCAATTAAATTATGATAAAAAAGGGGAAGGAAATGGGTTCCATAACAATCTCTCTAAAACATGATTAACCAATGAAGAAGAAATGGGTTCCATAACAACCGCTTTGGAAAAAGAGTAATACATCCAGAGAAAGAACGAGGATAAAATAAATTCCAAATATCCATAGTGGATGATAAGTAACATCAAGGGACATTGATTTTTTTGAATATAAATATAATTAAAAGATCATAAAAAAAATTCATTATAAAAATATTCTTTTTGATTTTAAAATTACTTTTAAAAACATAAAAATTGATGAAAATAATTTTCTTTGAAAATCACCATGGAAATGTACAATAGAAGAATTAAAAAACATTAATTTTTTTAAAACATAATTTTTTTTAAAATATTTTTCCTTGAAAATGATATTTAAATATTATTTTAAAACATTTTAAATACATTTTTACAAAATTTTATTTTAAAAGAACATATATTTCTTATAGAAGATAGAAATGAAGTCTGATTTTCTAAAAAACATAGTATAAAAAATTTCAGGTACCAAATAATGGAAAGGTGGTACCATTAGATGAAAATATAAGAAATAAAATAGGAGAATAGAATTCATGATAATTGTATTATTTCAACATTGGAGACTTAATCATACATAATCATGTTATATGATGAGTTTGTAACGAAATAATCTTACCACTTTGGTAACTATCAATCATAATCCTCTTGTAAGAACTTCATTAAATGAAAAATCTAATATAATGAAACTAAGGTTATTCATGATAAAAATGTAAAAGGGTAAGAATATACACCATTAAAAATTAGGTAGTTTTATACCAGAACTTACATCTCAAAGATGGAAAATTGAGACAAAAATACCTTAACGCTTTGGTAACATTGAAACTGTAAACACCACAAAAGAGAGATAATCAAATGTATATGTAAATCCCCATAAATTTAAGGATAATATTGATAAAATACATTCATGGTTATAATATACAACACATAACAAAAACAAGTGGTGGATAAGGAATAAATCTCACATAAATCATAGTGGGATAAGAAAAACTCATACCTTAAGTCTCGACTTTCTTTATACATGATACAACCTTATTTATAATAAATATATGTTTATTATATAGATACCATAGATCCATATTCATATATATCATACCATAAATGATTCTATCAGGCTTTATATTACCCTTTTATTAATAATTCCATGTTAAAGTTATGTTTTGTTTAATAACCACTTTGTTTTTTCGTATATGTTTTGACTTTATATTTTCAGTCCTCTTGAATTAATCATGATTTCCTCATTTATAGAATGTAAAAAATGATATAAATATCCTATATATTTATTATATATGTATTTATAATAATATATAAATGATATAAATAGGAAATTAAATACACCGCTCATGGAGACGGTAGGCTGTATGTACTCATGAATGTTGTTTCTATTTTCTTTTCATATTGAATAAAAAAACTTAAATGATATATATATATATATATATTATCATTGAAGTATAATTATTATTTCATATATATCACATACATCTATGTTTCCTATGAGATAGAGAATCTTGATTTGTACCCATATGGAAAGAACTAGATGACAGAATCGGGGAATCCCTCTTAGTATGATTGATTGGGGGGGGAGTGAATATAGAACATTTATTTTAATTTCCTTCACCATTCATATCTATAAGCCATATGCGATGGGTTGGTTTCCAATGAGGTTTTTTCTTGGAACTGGAAACACCCAACAGTCATCATATCCATGATGAATCATGGACCTACATTTCCAAGACAAACACTCATTAGGTAACATAGCCAACATTAATTAAGAACTCACATTGGTCAAGAGAATGGGAATTCAGGACCATAACGCCCTTTTGGGGGGGAACGATTTCCTATTTTGGGACTCTATTTTAGATTTCTGATGTGTTCAAAAATCTTTTTTCATTACCAATTATGACATGGATCACCCAAAATTAATAATCAATTATAAGCATACATGGTTTTAGAATCATCTGTATGTATATGAGGTTCTTTATTGATGGGGATATCTATATGTATCCAATGTTATCCATCAAAGTAACCCTTTTTATTAATGGATCATATACTCTTTGGTCATTCATTAGAACATTACTATTTCAATCCACATAGTGAGGAACTTTGAAGTTTACTATCATCTAGGGATATGGAAGTTGTTTTGATGTCAAGATTAGACCCATAAGATGGGATTCCTATGTATCCTAGAAAATGGAATCATAACCCATGTAGTTCAGTACCAATTAATAGAACAAATCCCCTTTTACATTCATATAATTAGGACCAAACCATGTAGTTTAACATCATCTGGCAAGGGTGTCCTGGAGAAATATTCATGTCCAATGATGGTGTAGGACTTATGTCGAGGCCATCTAAGGGACCCAAAAGAGATGTGGTCCCCCAAATTTTAGGGTATTATCTTATTAGGGATGTGAATTAATTTTAATGGTGATTCAAGGGACCCAAAAGGAATGTGGCCCTCTAGGTTGGATATGAAACTACTAGGAATGTGTCCAAGAGAATATTTAGGTGAATATGGTTGTTGGGTTTAAACCTCAAGGACGATTCCTATATATCCCAGTTAGTTGGGAATAGAATCCCACATAGTTTAGAAGTTTATGGATTACACTTGATAGGATTCCCACTATAATGGAAGTTATTGGGGGCATATACCAAATAGGTGGCACAAAAAACGTTTGGGATAGTGCAGATGTCATGGTTGCCACTAACCTCTAAGCCCATTTTAGTCATGATATGTGTGAGAAATAATAGGATTCAATAGATTAGAAGATCAAACGATCCACTTTTTCCATTGGTGGACTGATGATGGAGCCCAAAGGGAGAGGGAGAGGGCTTTTAATATGTCCTTCTGTAGTTTTATTTTGGTAACTAGGATATTCACATATAAGGATCTATATGGATAATACATAGGAAGTAAAAGAGGATAATGAGCGACGCATCTCGAAAGAATGAATATGAGATTACTCATATAGGTATTCCATTTGTTTCTAGAACCATGAAGATAATATCAACTCATGTAAATTTAGGTGTAGTAGTTAGGGTCGTATAAGGCATAACATGAAATGTCCTCAAACCGGCCTGAAAACATTGCGATGTGAGTATCAATTTTCCATGGGGTTAATGATGATAGTGAAGGGATTTAACCATAGGGTTTGTACTGTAGCTTGATATTGGTCCTAAGTGGGGTGTATGGGCAGATCCCTCATGGAATGGTGTAGTGGGAATGAATGGTTTTGTGAATGAACACATAGGTATGGCCGTATAAAATTTTTCGCAAAGGATTGTCTATGAACAGGACCCGAAAAGGCCCATTTGTGAAGGGGGATTAAAAGGACCATCTGTGAAGGGGGGACATAAATAAAAATCCACAAAGGGGGCCATCAAGGGCCATACATGATGGGGGTTACAAAAGGCCATCCACAAAGGGTATCACAAAGGACCATCCGCAAAGGGGTCTTCCAGAAAATTTATTTATTATGATGGGGTCATAGAATAATGACTCATAACACAAATGACACTTAGAATTGAATATTGTTAGAGTGTCTTTCGCATAGTGTCTTCACGAAGCGTCACTCACATACAGTTCGATGGAAGGAGTCCGCAAAGGATTTTAGGTATGATGATGGTTGGGTGATTTAACTTATAATTATGTAATAAGTTTACCTACTGAAAATGATTTCTTTTAAACCTTACCTCATTTTTTATCCATCATCTCCTCATATCCTATTTGGGGTTTTAATAGAGGAATAAAGTTAACTTACTACTGGGATAGACGACCATCAGCGGTGGATCGTGGGGATCTTATTCATGAGGAATGAAAAGCACTGTCCATGCTCACAAACAACATTTCATTTGTGGGGTATTAAAAAAACGATCAGTGGCCACAATATGTTTCCCATTTATAGGATTCCATATAGAACGGTTGGCTGTCACATAGAGTGATGGTCCACGTAGTGAAATTTTCTATGTAGATTCCATGTTCTCCTTCATAAATTTTCATTCTAAGACAATTTTTTTCCAAACTCCTCTTCAAGTTTATTTTACCATTACAAAGTTAATAAAAAATTTTCACTTTCCATGTGTTTTTTTTATAACACAACATTATATTAAAACCATTTTTAATACATTCTATGTAAATATTTAATGAATCACATTGCCTCATGAGGCAGTAGTCTACAGTATACACCAACGATGTTATTGAATTCTCATAAAATAGTAAGCATGTAGGTATATGTTATATAATAATTATAGGAGTATAAATACATAATAAATATCATATATATCATATATAAAGTTCATTTAAATCATTATTCCTAACCTAAAGAGGTGGTCATGAAAAAATGACATTAGTTCACGAGGTGGTAGTCCGACAAACACATGAATGATGATTTTGTAGCCCATTTGATGGAAGTGTGTGTGGTTTTAGGTATTACCATTAACATAAAAACATATAACTTTATAAAAAACACTATTGTTATTATATAATCTTGATATAAATATAATTTAAGGTTTTTGATGAAGAAATAAAATAAAAATGTTTGTTGATGAAAGTTACCTCTTCTTTGGGTATCTCATTTTAGTTTTCACCAAAGGAAATCCTTGGATGGATTTCATCTAGCTGTTAGGATTCTAGGATGTTAGAAGGGATGTTTTGAAGTGATTTTGGTATGGTTTTCTCATCTAAAATGACTTGAGAGGTTGGAATAATTGGGGAGGTTCAGTTCCCTTTATATTGGAGGAGTTGTATTCTAGTAATTACCAAATGATAAACACTATTGGGAGGTCTCCCTTAACTCAGGTTCCTTGAAACATTAAAAATAATGAATAAAAGGGATGAAATCATCAATTAATACCTCCAAAACACAAAATAAATATATATTTTTTATCATGTTATTTATTATTCTTTTAGTTTACTCAATTTTATCTTTATAGTTTTTACTAATTTAACATGAATATTTTCATTTACCCAGGTAATTTATCCTTTAAAACTGTGATCAAAATAGATTTATTATAGAATTTATAATTAAAGATTATAAATATTAATTCTAATACATTAAATATAAATCCTATTTGTGTGAAAAATAAAAATTAATACCAACGCATGTAATGTGCAAAACCCTATTTTAACCTTATTCACGTTAATTAATTTTAGCTATTCTTATTAATCACTTTGTCAAAAAATAAGTCAGATTTATTATGATTTATAAATAATTAAAAAATATAAAATACAATTTTATCAATTAAACTCACATAAATTTTATAATTTAACTTAAAATTAATCCTATGGACGTTATGAGAAAGTGTGGTTTTAAAGTGAAAATGTTCAAAAGTTTACAAAGTTTTTATATCAAATTTAAATATAAAATTAATTATAATGACCTAAATTGAATTAATAGATTTATAATTTATATAATTATACATTAAAAACAATTTAAAATATAACATAACTAAATAAATAATTCATAAAAAAAGTCAGATTTCAATTAAAATTCAGTATTCTTCACTATTCATCAAAAAAAGAAAATTCATAGAAAAAAAAACTCAGAATAAGATAATTTTGACATTCTGATTTCAAAAATATATTTTTTTCAAATAAAATTTATAAATGTTTCAAAATTTACATTTAAATTAAGTACACCATTAAAAGGCGGTAAAACTTCTATTTTGACAAATACTTCTTTTTCTGTGTAAAATTGGATTTTTTCTTATCTTATGTCTATCAAATATATTAGATGAATGTTAAAATATTTTATTGAATATATAATATATTTATTTCATTAATATTATTAGATAATATCAATAAATTTAATTTTTTAAGATAAAACACCTTTGGGCGCATAAAAAATTATTTTTTATAAAAACATTTCCTCTATATTCAATCAGTTTTTATATTTTATTTATATTTAATTGGTAACCAATGAGTTAGTTTTATAAACATGTATAAAAAATAATTTAATAATTCAGATAATCCTTTTCATTCACTCCATTCCAATGTATAGGTGATAACTAGCATGTTAAATAATAATATTAATGTTATATTGTTGTATGATATGACTCATCCTTGCGTGTAACATTAGTTATTGATTAACTCGATTTTATATGAAACTAAAGATAAAATTAGTGTTGAATATGACTCAATATAAACTATTTATTTCAGGTAACTCAAGATATCATTGAATATAAATTAATTTGAAAAATGAATTTCATAGTACCACTAGATGTTACATCCTACCAACCTTATATTGAATTTCACCCTTGAAATTCATCTTGGTTATTAAAGGATTAAAATTTTTAGAATTAATTTATTAAAAAAAACATTGTAAAAATGTAATGAATAAAATTTCCCTTAAAAAGGGAATTTTGGGAACATAAAGGTTAGCTGAAGTTATGCATAACTAGGATTACACAAAGGGAGAACATTGGTGGGATATTAAAATATTGATTTTTAAGGGAAGGTGAATTCCTATGGCCTAGTAAATAGTGATAGAGAAAAATTTCAAGAGGATTTAAATGAAAAAGACCATACTCTAAATGGGCATGAAAATTTTTACTGATATCATTGAAAAGATGGTAATAGGATAACATTTTATCACAAGATCCTTTTTATAATGGTGATGTATTCTTTCACCATATAGACTGAAAAGACAATGAAATATACTTAAGTGGAAAGTAAAAGTTCATCATTTAACAAATTTCTCCCACAATATCATCTTTTTCTCTATAATATTAGTTTTAAAGTTGAATTTTATTGTACATGAATCACATAAATAAAATTTTAAAGACCAAATGACCATAAAAAGGATAACAAGCTATTCCTCCTGTCTTTAGACTATAATAAAAACCAAAATGGTTTTCAAATGGTAAGATAATTCCCAAAATGAATAAACATTTATATGATACATTAATAATCAAAATTCAATTGTAATACTCAATGTTAAGAGAAAATCCTTCAATAAATAATTGTCATTAAAATTCTTCAAACATCTCCTAACTATGTTCTAAACCCAAAGATTAGAAGGATTTGATCATATATTCGTAGAAGATAAATCAACCATTATTCCTCAAATAAAATCCAATATGTTTATGAAATAAAAATAATATTTACCTCTTAAAATTTTATACTAACTATGATATTACGTAGGCTAGTGATAGGTTCTAAACACTTATCATACTTCAGTTAGGGGTTCAAGCCTCATGGCCTTTCCAAATACGAAGGATATTCACTAGAAATTTAAGTTGTATTTTTTTATTTGAACATTAAAAATAATTTATCCCTAAATGAAACTTAATGTTGATCATTGGGGTTACAAATATCATGACCTAATAAAATTTCTTCCAAAATGTCATTGATAACCACAAAATTTTCACTACATAAAAACATAAAATTGGGTGTATAAGAATTTGATCTTATAATAAAATTTAATCTTATAGACCTATGATGTAATCCATAAATATTAAGATACCCTCACATGAAAACATTATAATCTACAATGTTATCGATATCGACATTTGATACCAATTAAAACAACCCAAGAATTGCACTTTTGGATATTGTCCTGAAATCACGAACTTTAAAATTCCGGCTATGAGGCCAAATTTGTGACTGAAATTATTCCATATAAATCATAAAACCTATAAATTAAAACATATATCACTTTGATTCTTAAGGAAGCTTTAGGTTTAATGTACTATATAATTAGGGAAACTTTTATATAAACAACACGTACATCATAAAATGAATATTTATCACATTTAACCCATATTTTATTATTTCACATTAGTTCATCATCATCATCCTTGTGGAATTATTCATAGACAGAAACATCTAGACATTATTAATTAAAATACGGGGAAATAGAAACAAAAGAAGGGCGATATAAAATTTTCAATAAGGGTAATCATAGGAATTAACGATTGAATATCATAAATGAGTATAAGAATTTCATAAGGGTATGATTATAAAATTTGAGTGCATGAGTGAATCATAAAAGAAATCATAACCATCAATACATAGAACCTAAAATAAGAAAACATGAAAAATTCAAAAGTCATCAGAATCTATAATCACGAGCCATGTGATTTAAATCTTTTCCATGAGAAATATTATAACCCATAAAATGAAATTAAAATCCATTTCAGAACAATGGAACATCAATTTCACAACCCATTTAAAAATCATGTCATAATTAATTGGAGCCCAATTAAATCCATTGGTGAAACCATTTGGTAACTCATTTTTACTTGACTATTAAGACAAGGAACATTACCCAATTCATTAGAGTGCTATCTCAGTGCATCCACTATTTAAGCTATAACGATCTCACCTAGGGATATCTGGGCCACACCATCATCTAAAATGTAATGATATCTCTTGTGATATATGGGAAACCCTGTCATCTAATCTATAATGGGTTCACCTAGTTCTATTCGGTCCACCACATCACCTGATATAATGGGATCACCTAGTGATTTATAGGCTGCCCCACCATATAAGATGTCCTAGAACCAAAATATGAATAAACATCATAGAAAATATACCAGACCATACTTCACCTATATAGATATTACTTTAAAATTGAATAATATACATTAAAAAACATAACAGAACCACACCAGGACTGTATGGGTTTAGTGTCTTTAGAAACTAGGAAACATAAACAACATTATCATAATACACCCACATTGTCTCCCTCTTATTCCTTCATATCTATACTCCTTTTGGAAATATATTACTTAATAATCTTCTTCACAACATTGGTAAAATAAGCACATTAAAGGGTGAGCTTAGAATCTCAGTAAGGGTAAACAAGGTAGATATCAACCATATCATAATCATAAGACATAAGAACATAAAATTTGAAAATCTTATACTATATATAAAGAATAATGATATCATGTCATGGGATAAATCATAAAGGTTAAATGTAATCCCAAATGACAAAAAATAGGACATGAAATTTTGTAGCATCCATATAAGCATATAAAATAATTCTATATTTGTAACGCCCCGACCCTAGTTACCCAGAGTCGGTGCATTTTTACATAAAATTGGCATGATCACAAAGGATCAAGTCTCGAAAGACTGATTAGTTTAGTAGTCTTGGAAACACTAGATATATTCATAAGTCTTACATTACATCATAAGGTAAAAAAAACTACAACAACATCTTGTCTTCATATCCCCTCATACTATCCCTGCAGGTCATTCATAAATTACTTCTTCATAATCCTGTGAAAAATAAAACATTGACAGGGGTGAGCTCAGATGCTCAGTAAGGATAAAATTATAGCAGAAGATTTCATAGATAAGCATAAACACTTAAGGCAGTTTATAACTAAAACAAAAGCCTTTTAAACTTGAACTTCAACATAAAATGGAAAAGATAAAATAAAATAATGCCATTTACTTACTCACATGGATATTCTACTAGTCTAATGATCACATGCAATATCAATAACCACTTTCATAATGATGGAATTCATAATTCTAGACTATCATAACTACATAGCCAAGGCCTCGTGCCAAGACTACAAATAAGATTTTGCCAAGGCCTTGTGCCAAGACACTAGTTTGTCTCATGAGACCTACCGATGCATCGAGGAGCTATAGTGGTCTCCACCCGTCACTTATTAAGTCCAATGCATTCCTCATATGAACAGGTTTAAACATAACATAAACATTCGTATTAAAACTAGCATACGAAATGTCAATACTTTAACCACAAACCATGAATGGTATAAAAATAGCACATCCACAGTCAAACATAACTCATTCGATACAATATGGAAGATTGTATTGTATCACATTAACCTAAATCAAGAATAATGAAGGATGTTGACATAGATGAAAATAATCATCAAAACTATTTGAGAGAAATATCCCCCTTTTTCTTGAAATCATTTAAAAGTCACACTATTTGTCAAGAAGCCGTTTAAAAATTGATTTTTGAATCAAAATTTCCCATACCACTTTGAAACTTTCAAAAGGAGTTTTAATTTTAAAACTTTAATGTCCATATAAATAAATCCTTAAAACCATTTTTTAAAACATGGACATTAATGAGAAAGATTTAGATGAATAAGTGTTTAAAACATTTAAAAATGGTATTTTAGTTAGAGATTCTAACTAAAAGAGAGACACTTGAACACAAATAATTGAGGTAATCAAAAAATTTTAATATCATGAGAATAAAGGGATTCATGATATACTATGTCAAAGTACATTATATACACCACATAAAAGTGATTTGGTGTATAACAGCAAAGAAGTCTCAATGGAATTTAAGTTGAGATGAAATCTCTCATAAAGGATGTATCCTTAGGTTAAGGATAAATCAACGACATAGTTATGTGTGACAAATAAAAATACACTAAATATGATTGGATATTCAGGGTAAAACAATAAAAGGACATTCACACATATTCTTGTAAAAACAACACCAATGAATTGGATGTTTATCTCAACAAATCGAGATTGAGTACAAATTACTCTTATCAAGTTCATACCGATGACTTGAGAACTTATCAATTGAGTGATTATGTGTATAATAAGTATATCCACATAAAGGGGAGTGGAAATTATGACATAATCAAATTAATAGTGATTCCACACATAATCTTGGAGTAAAATAATCAATGAAGTATGCGTAAAGCCGAATGAGTGGAAATTGAAATTTCAAATTCCCTTATCAATTTGGTAACTTACGAAACATACACCCATGAAATATGGATCATACAATGATGATGTAAACATCCATAAATTAAAGTATATTACACAATGAATACAATCATGGGCAGTACACACACCACACGCAATAAATAAGTGGTGAACAATGGAAATCTCATGAAATTAAAAGTGAGATAAGAAACCCCTTACATTGTACTTTTTCCTTGGTCAATGGTAGGTTAACCTCCTGTATAATGGTGAAATAATTGTTATTGAATTATAAAAGAATAATTTTATTTAATATGATATCATATATGATCTTTTAACATTGATTTGTTAATAATATCTTAGTATTATCGTCATTTTGGGTGTTAACTTACTCATTTTCCTTTATATATTTTGTTACGTAAGCCATGTTTTTCATAGATAGGTTGTATCTTATTCATATCCAGAATGATATCAAGTCCGTAAACATTATTTTTAAATCATCAAATGATAATTATACTTGAGTGGACACGATAGAGAATGAATCTCATCGTGTTCGTGGAGACGGTAGTCCGTACGTACGCACGAGCGACAATATCATTCTTTTGATATTAAAATAATATATAATTGGATGGTATATGTAACAACCGAGACTTTTATGTTATATAAATCATCAAAGGAATCTTTTTCTACACACAACACTTGCTTGGCATGCTTTACACGAAATCGCGACCTTCCTCGATAGCTTGCGTCGTACGCAATACCGAGTTTCACTAAACAATGACATGCTATTAAAATATTATTAAAAATAGCCGTTATGAATAGTAATAACCACTTATTGAAATTTTATTTTTCAAAATGGACTTCATTTTTGGATTCGGAATATCAAAATTAGCCTAGGGTGAAATTTTGGTATTTTTCTGAAAACTTTCAATTTTTGATGAATAGTGAAACCACTAAGTGGTAGTTAAAAAATGGATTTTTTCATAAAACATAATTTTACCGCTTCTATGAGTGGAATTTCAAAAATCCAAGAGACATGGTTGATTTCAGCAAGTAAAATGTGGTTCAATGAGATGAAAATAATTTTTGGTGAATAGTAACTTTATACCTTTATTTACCACAGTTAAAAGTAAATAGGGTAATTAAGGGTAAAAATGATATTATTATTACCATAACACATGTCCTAATTCTATTGGATAAGTGTAATTCGACCAAAAACAAACTTAGGAAAAAAATATGACCATTTAGGCCCACTTGGATTAGATTAGGACATTTATTATTAATTTATTTAAAGAAGGGTTAAAATAGTTAAAATCAAAGTTTAATAAGTAAATAATTTTTAATATAAGTTTATAAATAAGATAAATTCGACTATAAATATTCATTAAAAATATAAAAAGATTTCCTACATAATGATATTTTATTTTTAATTTTTAGACATTAAATAATTTAATTTATTTATGACACAAAGATGATGCAGTAATTATCTTATTAATGAAATATTGACATAATTGATGTTATAAACACCAAAATAAATGTAATTTGAGACTTTTTATGAATTACACTAATTTTATAGGTTACTATGACATGTTATTATTGATTTAATTAACTGTGTTCGAACTAATCATTCTGTTATGATTTTCAAAAAAATCAATTACTAAATAGTGTCAAAATTGACATAAAAGAGTTTTTAAAACAAATATTATATTAGTAATTGTTATTTTATTCCTAAAGATCTAAGCTTCGGCCAAATGACTTAGATAAGGTTATATATATTAATACTAAACAACTTGGGGTTCGTTTGGCTGCTTATAGTAAGTTTATTAACCTTATAGTATAAGAACACAAGAAGGCACGGTAAAAGTAAAATTATTTAACTTAATGTTAAATCTAAATGATAAGGTTAAAATAGGAACCTCAACTTGTCTAAATTCTATTGGATGAGAGTATTTCGACCCAGACCCACCTTAGCTTAGAAATATATCAATTTGGAGCTATTTAAAACCGAACTTGAATTTATAATAAAATAATATTTTTAGTTTTTCCAAAGGAGCCCCTCTCTTCCCTTATAAAAGGGAACCTCCTCCCCCTCTTCCTCACACCACTTTGAGCCTTCAAGCTCGGCCAAACCCTGCTAATTCCTCCTCTCCACTCTCCGAGAGACATTCTAGAGGTTCTGGTCTTCTTCGAAGACCTATTTTAGTGCCCTAAAAGGAGGTCTCAAAGAAGCACTTCAAAGAAGAGGTAATGTCCATTACCGATTCTTTCATCTTTATTTCTTCTTCCACTTCTTCTTCTTTAGTTGTTTCATTATTAAGTAATAACATAAGTATCAATCATATACTGATATGTTATTATAATTATGAAACAACCCTATTTCACCATATATCCATCCTACGGAAAAATAAATCATCGCGCGTGCGTACGTACGGAATACCGTCTCCACGCCGTGGTGTAATCTATTTTCCACCACCACTTTACTTGGATGGGTATAATGGTGTTAATAATGACTATATATGACTATTATAAAGTGATATTTATTCTGAAATAGTATACATACACTTCAATACAATTCCATGATCATAGGAACGATATCATCACTCGTGTGTATGTACGGAATACCGTCTCCACAATGTGATGCGACTCGTTCTACATGATCTTCATTTATTAATGATTATATAAATGAATTTAATGAATTAATATGATATATATTACACTAATATCATTCTGGAAATGAGGTATCTATAACCTAAAGAGAAGAATAAGAATTTATTCGACCAAACACACATAAGAACAAAAAGTAATAAACACCCGAATAACAAGTTGTAATGAAATATTACTAATAAGAAGCTAATAATATGACCATATATGATATAATAACAATAATTATGATTCTGGAATAAGTCAATAACATTATTTAAATCATTATACAGGAGTTTCGGACACTTATGAAGCAAAACAGACCTAAGGTAAGGGAAATATCACAATCTCATTTTTATCGGAGATTGTTTATACTTTAGTATTTACTGGGGTGTATTTTATCATCCAAATCCATGTTTCCTCAATATGTAATATTATTTCCATCCACCCACAATTTTTTAAATCCAATTTTACCCTTTGGTGTGTTTTTAGTGAAGGATATGAAAGGAATCTTTTGTCGTTTTTCGTACGAGGTACTTTTTGACTTTTCCGACAAAAGTACGAGAAGAATGTTTTCTTTAACTTATACGGCATGAATGGATTTTTAAAACATTATTTCCAAGAAGATTCCTTTACAAGTTTTCAAGTTTATTTTTAATCAACTTCTTTTAGTTTAGAATTGTATGACATGTTATGAAAGGAAAAGTGTTTTTGAAGTAGAAATGATATTTTACTCAATAATGGAGTTCAAGTGTTTTATCAAATTTATTTACCATCTAAGATAATAAAGGGTTCTGTTTTTATCCCTATTATTACA
Source organism: Viscum album (assembly GCA_963277665.1). Classification (NCBI taxonomy): domain Eukaryota; kingdom Viridiplantae; phylum Streptophyta; class Magnoliopsida; order Santalales; family Viscaceae; genus Viscum; species Viscum album. The sequence continues at coordinate 22,148,061 of OY728125.1, forward strand.
TTGATTTGATTATGTTGTGATGGAATTATTTTTATGAATTCCTTTATCTTATATGAATTGTTTTATGACGTCATGATGTTTAAGATTCCCATTTTTATTACATGGGTTATGCAATGATGTATGATTTATGATTTTTTGGCACACATAAGAATGGTATAATTATGAGATGGGTGGGAACTATATATCCCTCCAATGCATTGGGTAAATATTTTATATCTCATGAGATAGACATGGCTGGAACGGTAGGTTATACCGGTTCAGTGAAACAGGACTGAAACGAGGAGTGAACTCGGTTCAAAAATGGAATTTGTCCACTAAGATAGTCTTGACAATGAGTCTTGACTAATAAGAAATGATTCTCTATGATTATGTGTGTATTCCACAAAGTTTCATGTTTTAATTTATGATTATTGGGATCACATTTCACTACTATGATTTATCCCATGTTATGAAATTATGATCTCTTTTGCAGGTTAAGATTTCCAAAAGTTATGTGCTTATGTATATTATGGGATTGATATTTATTTGTTTTACCCTTACTGAGCATTTGAGCTCACCCTTTTGTATGTTTTATTTCCCCAGGGCAGGAAGAAGGTTGTTAAGTAGAATATGCCAAAAAGGGACTCTAGATATGATGAAATAAATGGGAGGCAAAGTAGATGCTTTATGAACCAGTTGTTTATGTTTCCCAGTTTCTAAAGACACTATACCTATACGGTCGTTTCTTGGTTTTGTTATATATTGTAATAAGTGTGCTTCAATTCTGAAGTAATAACAATGTATGTAAAGTATGGGTCGTTATAGTTGGTATCAGAGGAAAGGTATAGTCAACCTTTGGAAACTAGGATGTGAAAGCCTTAGTAAGAACCCTAAGGATAAGTCTAAGCATAGAACACAATCTTAGTGTTTTATAAATGGCCATGAATAACCTAGGATAAGACCTTAAGTGTGAAATATTATTCTTGATGATGTGGTTTTCCTATTATAATTAGTGTTGCTCACACTATTCTTCTTGGTTTTAGTCAATGGCTGGAACTTGAAGGCATCGTGTTAATGCAGAATGCGACGGGAATGCAATGATTGTCCCCCTGAGCAACCAAACATTATGGGAGATGGAATGAAAAATCTTGTAGCCATGCTCACACAAATTTCTCAAGCTATGAATCATGTAGGACTTCCAAACAAGCAAAGGAAGGAGCAACATTCTATTGAATCCTTCATGAGACAGCGTCCACCTTATTTCAGCGGGTCTACTGATCCATTAGTTTCTGAACAATGGATTAGTACTACTAAAAAGATATCTTCAGTTCTTCAATGTTCTGAGCATGATAAATTCATCTTAGCAGTGTATCGTTTGGAAGGTGATGCTGATCAATGGTGGAATCTTATTAAGAATACGAGGCAAAGGGATGAAATTGAGTCCATGGAATGGGATGAGTTCAAGAACTTATTTTTCAATAAGTACTTCCCTCGTATTCTCCGAACAAAGATGGAGAAAGAGTTTCTTGAAATAAAGCAAAAGGATGATGAATCTGTTGGTACCTATGAAGCAAATTTTACAAGACTTGAAAGGTACGCTTCTGGTATTATTATCCAACCTGAGAGTAAGATCGATCGATTCTTTAGTGGCTTAAAACTAATTCTTCTAAGGGCCTTAGCTATAAGGGACTTCAATAGCTACGAGGAAATCGTTTGATGTGCTCTCAAAGTTGATATGGAGATTGGAGTAACCCATCAGTCATATGGGTTTGATAAGAAGAGGAAAATGGAATTCAAAGGAAAATCTAAAGAGCACACTAAAAAGAAGATGAGCTTTCCCTTATGCTCAAAGTGTGGAAAGAAACATTGAGGGAGTTGTCTTAAAGGGACAAGTAAATGTTTCAAATGTGGAAAGGAAGGTCATCGGGCATTTGAATGCCACGATGATGGGAAGAAGATGTCTAATGATGCAAACAAAGGAAGGGATACACAGAATGAACCTACTCCACTTCAATGTTTCAAGTGAAAAGAGATGGGACATTATGCCAATAAATGCCCTAATCCAAGGGTTGATGATGATGGTCTACGTCAACAAACTCTTAAGGCTAAAGACAAATGAAAGTCACATGCAATTTCTATCAGCGATGTGGAGTACAATAACGATGTGGTGAAAGGTACACTTACCATCCACTCTAAAGTAGAAAATGTTTTATTTGATTCTGGATCCACCCACTCCTTTATTTCTGAAGAATTTTCTAAGGGTATCACCGTATTACCTCAACAATTAGATGTTGAGTTAGCTGTGACAACACCTAATGGCACAACAGTCGCATCAAAAGTTTATAATTCTTCTCCGATTGAAGTTTTTGGGAAAGTGCTTCCTGCAAATCTTGTGATCCTTCCTATAGTGGAATTTGATGTGATTCTTGGCATGGATTGGCTTTCTCTACATGGAGATCATATCAATTTCCAAATAAGGGAAGTCACATTTCATATTCCATATCAATCTATGATCGTCTATTGATGCAAGGATGAACATAACCTTCCAGTGGAAATTCCTTCTACCTTATGGGTCTTGATTCCACTAAATGAAGGTTATTTATCTCAAATGGTTAGTGAGAAACTCACGATTAAGAATATGACCATTGTACGGGAGTTTGATGATGTCTTTCCTGAGGAATTAACAGGTCTTCCACCAAATCGTGAAGTTGAGTTTTCAATAGAACTCGTACCGGGTGCTTTGCCTATTTCAAAGACACCTTATAGAATGACCCCAATTGAGTTGCAGGAATTGAAGAAGCAACTCCATGAGAATATTGATAAGGGGTTCATACGCCCTAGTGCGTCACCTTGGGGAGCACCTGTTCTGTTTGTTAAGAAGAAATATGGATCAATGAGACTCTGCATTGATTATCAAGAACTTAACAAGATCACTATCAAGAAAAAATATCCTCTCCCGCGCATTAATGACCTATTTGACCAACTACGCGGAGCTCAATACTTTTCCAAGATTGATCTTCGTTCAGGGTATCATCAATTAAGGGTCAAAAGGGAGGATATGCCAAAGACGGCTTTCTGTACAAGGTATGGACACTATGAATTTATAGTGATGCCATTTGGTCTTACTAATGCCCCTGCTATCTTCATGGATCTAATGAATAGAGTCTTTAGAGACTATCTTGATCAATTTTTGGTAGTCTTTATAGACGATATTCTTGTCTATTCAAAGAGCAAGGAAGAACATGAAGATCACTTGATAATTATATTGAAGACCCTGAGAAAGGATAAGCTTTATGACAAATTTACTAAGTTTGAATTTTGGCTTCAAAAAGTTTCATTTTTGGGTCACATAATCTCAAAAGAGGGGATATATGTGGATCCAGCAAAAACAGAGGTTATCGAAAGATGGTCGAGACCAACAACAGTAACTGAGATCCGAAGTTTTCTTGGTTTGGCTGGATATTATTGACGTTTTGTGAAAGATTTTTCACGATTATCTAATCCACTCACCAAGTTGACTTGGAAAAGAGTTAAGTTTGTTTAGACGGAGGAATGTGAAGAGAATTTAAAGGATTTGAAAAGAAGGTTATCCAGTGCACCTGTGCTCACACTGCCTTGTAGTGGATAAAGGTTTGTGATCTATAGTGATGCATCCAAGAAGGGATTGGGGTGTGTTCTTATGAAAAATTATATTGTGATAGCTTATGCCTCGCGACAGTTGAAAATCCATGAGAAAAATTACCCAACTCATGATTTGGAGTTAGCTGCGGTAATCTTTGCATTGAAGATTTGGAGGCATTATCTTTATGGAGAAAGGTGTGACATTTATACTGATCATAAAATTTCAAAGTATATTTTCACACAAAAGGAGCTGAATATGTGTTAAAGAAGATGGTTGGAGCTGATTAAGGATTATGACTGCTCAATCCATTACCACCCTGGGAAAGCAAACAAGGTGGCAGATGCATTAAGTCGACAAGACCATGCCAGTTTATCCATGATGAGGATCACAAAAGATCCAATATTTATGGATTTACAAAGGATGGATCTTGGAATTATAATGGAAGGGGAAAAATCTTATCTTTCTCAAATGAATGTTCAACCATCTATACATGTGAAGATTAAAGAGGCACAAAAAGAAGAGGTCGAGTTACAAAAAAAGGTGAGAAATGTTCCTGAATTCAACCTTGATTGTGATGGGATAATAAAGTTCAGGAATCGGGTTTGTGTTCCTCCCATCCCGGAATTAAAGAAGGAGCTTTTGGATGAGGATCATAGTTCTTCATTCTCTATTCATCCTGGAAGCACGAAGATGTATAGGGACCTGAAAGAGTACTTCTGGTGGGATGGCATGAAAAGAGATGTTGCTGAATATGTCTCTCGATGCTTGGTTTGTCAACAAGTTAAAGCTGAGAGATAGAAGTATAAGGGGATGTTACAACCATTACCCATACCCGAATGGAAATGGGAAAACATCACTATGGACTTTGTCATAGGACTTCCTAAAAGATCCAAAGGCAATAATGCTATCTGGGTCATAGTTGATCGTCTTACCAAGTCTGCACACTTCATTGCTATTAGAGAGGATTTCTCTCTGGATCAGCTTGCCAGGATATATGTAAAATAAGTGGTATAATTGCATGGAGTACCACTTTCTATTATATCTGATCGGGATTCGAGATTTACCTCAAAGTTTTGGCGAAGTCTTCAGCATACTTTGGATACAGAGTTGAGTTTCAGCACTGCTTATCATCCTCAGACAGACATCCAGTCTGAGAGAACAATTCAAACTCAAGAAGATATGTTGAGAGCTTGCTATATGGATTTCAAAGGTGGTTGGGATCAACACCTACCTTTGGTAGAATTTTCTTATAATAATATCTTTCACTCCAGTATTCATATGGATCCTTATGAAGATCTCTATGGAAAGAAATGCAGGACTCAAACTTGATGGGATGAAGTTGGGGAAAGAAAGCAATTAGGACCTGATCTTGTTGATGAAATGGCAGAAAAGGTCAGATCTATTCAACAACACATAAGAGCAGCTCAGAGTCGACAGAAAAGTTATGCTGAAAACTGAAGAAAAGACCAAGAGTTTGAAGTGGGTGATAAAGTGTTCTTACGAATATCTCCATGGAAGAGAGTCATGAGATTTGGAAAGAAGGGGAAGTTGAGCCCTAGATATATCAGTCCTTTCGAAATACTGGATCGTGTTGGGAAGGTAGCTTACCGATTGGTGCTTCCACCGAATCTCTCTCAAGTTCACGATGTGTTCCATGTATCTCTCCTGATAAAGTACATACCTGATCCTTCACATGTACTTAGCTCAGAAGTTGTACCGCTGAAGCAAGATCTTTCTTATGAAGAACAACCGATATAGATTCTGGATCGCAGCGAAAAAGTCCGACGAAGCAAGACCACTCGCTTGGTGAAAGTTTCATGGAGGAACCACCAATTAGAAGAATCTACATGGGAGCTTGAGGATATGATGATGGAGAGGTATCCTCATCTGTTTGTTACAAAGTGACGAATTTCAAGGGTGAAATTCATTTTAAGGGGGGTAGAATGTAACACCCGAGACTTTTATGTTATATAAATCATCAAAGGAATCTTTTTCTACACACAACACTTTCTTGGCTTGCTTTACACGAAATCACAACCTTCCTCGATAGCTTTCATCGTACGCAATACCGAGTTTCACTAAACAATGATATGCTATTAAAATATTATTAAAACTAGCCGTTATGAATAGTAATAACCACTTTTTGAAATTTTATAAATTTTATTTTTCAAAATGGACTTCATTTTTGGATTCAGAATATCGAAATTAGCCTAGGGTGAAATTTTGGTATTTTTCTGAAAACTTTCAATTTTTGATGAATAGTGAAACCACTAAGTGGTAGTTATAAAACTAAATTTTTCATAAAACTTAATTTTCCCGCTTCTGTGAGTGGAATTTCAAAAATCCGAGAGACACGGTTGATTCCAGTAAGTAAAATGTGGTTCAATGAGATGCAAATAATTTTTAATGAATAGTAACTTTTTACTTTTATTTACCACGGTTCAAAGTAAATAGGGTAATTAAGGGTAAAAATGATATTATTATTATCCTAACACATGTCCTAATTCTGTTGAATAAGTTTAATTCGACCAAAAAAAACTTAGGAATAAAATATGACCATTTAGGCCCACTTGGATTAGATTAGGACATTTATTATTAATTTATTTAAAGAAGGGTTAAAATAGTTAAAATCAAAGTTTAAAAGTAAATAATTTTTAATATATGGTTATACATAAGATAAATTAGACTATAAATATTCATTAGAAAGATAAAAAGATTTCCTACATAATGATATTTTATTTGTAATTTTTAGACATTAAATAATTTAATTTATTTATGACACAAAGATGATACAGTAATTATCTTATTAATGAAATATTGACATAATTGATGTTATAAACACCAAAATAAATGTAATTTGAGACTTTTTATGAATTAAACTAATTTTATAGGTTAATATGACATGTTAGTATTGATTTAATTAACTTTGTTCGAACTAATAATTATGTTATTATTTTCAAAAAAATCAATTACTAAATAGTGTCAAAATTGACATAAAATAGTTTTTTAAAAACATATTATATTAGTAATTGTTATTTTATTCTTAAAAATCTAAGGTTCTGCCAAATTACTTAGATAAGGTTATATATATTAATAATAAACAACTTGGGGTTCGTTTGGCTGCTTATAGTAAGTTTATTAACCTTATAGTATAAGAACACAAGAAGACACGGTAAAAGTAAAATTATTTAACTTAATGTTAAATCTAAATGATAAGGTTAAAATAGGAACCTAAACTTGTCTAAATTCTATTGGATGAGAGTATTTCGACCCATACTCACCTTATCTTCGAAATATATCAATTTGGAGCTATTTAAAACCGAACATGACTTTATAATAAAATAATATTTTTAGTTTTCCCAAAGGAGCCCCTCTCTTCCCTTATAAAAGGGCACCTCCTCCCCCTCTTCCTCACACCACTTTGAGCCTTCAAGCTCGGCCAAACCCTGCCAATTTCTCCTCTCCACTTCCCTAGAGACATCCTAGAGGTTATGGTCTTCTTCAAAGACCTATTGTAGTGCCCTAAAAGAAGGTCTCAAAGAAGCACTTCAAAGAAGAGGTAATGTCCGTTACCGATTCTTTCATCTTTATTTCTTCTTCCACTTCTTCTTCTTTAGTTGTTTCATTATGAAGTAATAACATAAATATCACTCATATACGGATATGTTATTATAAGTATGAAACAACCCTATTTCACCATCTATCCATCCTACAGAAAAAGAAATCACCGCGCGTGCGTACGTACGGAATACCGTCTCCACGCCGTGGTGTAATCTATTTTCCACCACCACTTTACTTGGATGGGTATAATGGTGTAAATAATGACTATATATGACTATTATAAAGTGATATTTATTCTGAAATAGTATACATACACTCTAATACAATTCCACGATCATAGGAACAATATCATCACTCGTGCGTACGTACGGAATACCGTCTGCACGATGTGATGTGACTCGTTCTACATGATCTTCATTTAATAATGATTATATAAATGAATTGAATGAATTAATATGATATATATTACACTAATACCATTATGTAAATGAGGTATCTATAAAATAAAGAGAATAATAAGAATTTATTCAACCAAACACGCATAAGAACAAAAAGTAATAAACACCCGAATAACAAGTTGTAATGAAATATTACTAATAAGAAGCTAAGAATATGACCACATATGATATCATAACAATAAGTATGATTATGGAATAATTCAATAACATTATTTAAATCATTATACAGGAGGTTCAGACACTTACGAAGCAAAACGGACCTAAGGTAAGGGAAATATCACAATCTCATTTTTATCCGAGATTGTTTATACTTTAGTATTTACTGGGGTGTATTTTATCATCCAAATCCATGTTTCCTAAATATGTAATATTATTTCCATCCACCTACAATTTTTTAAATCCAATTTTACACTTCGGTGAGTTTTTAGTAAAGGATATGAAAGGAATATTTTATCGTTTTTCGTACGAGGTACTTTTTGACTTTTCTGAAAAAAGTACGAGAAGAATGTTTTTTTTAATTATACGGCATGAATTAATTTTTAAAACATTATTTCCAAGAAGTTTCCTTTACAAGTTTTCAAGTTTATTTTTAATAAACTTCTATTAGTTTAGAATTGTATGACATGTTATGAAAGGAAAAGTGTTTTTGAAGTAGAAAGGATATTTTCCTCAAGAATGGAGTTCAAGTGTTTTATCAAAATTATTTTCCATCTAAGATAATAAAGGGTTATGTTTTTATCCCTATTATTACATTGATTTGATTATGTTGTGATGGAATTATTTTTATGAATTCCTTTATCTTATATGAATTGTTTTATGATGTCACGATTTTTAAGATTCCCATTTTTATTACATGGGTTATGCAATGATGTATGATTTATGATTTTGTGGCACACATAAGAATGGTATCATTATGAGATGGGTGGGACCTATATCTCCCTCCAATTAATTGCGTAAAGATTTTATATCTCATGAGATATACATGTCTGGAACGGTAGGTTATACCGGTTCAGTGAAACAGGACTGAAACGAGGAGTGAACTCGGTTCAGAAATGGACTTTGTCTACTAAGATAGTCTTGACAATGAGTCTTGACTAATAAGAAATGATTCTCTATGATTATGTGTGTATGCCACAAAGTTTCATGTTTTAAGTTATGATTATTGGGATCAAATTTTACTATTATGATTTATCCCATGTTATGAAATTATGATCTCTTTTGCAGGTTAAGATTTCCAAAAGTTATGTGCTTATATATATGATGGGATTGATATTTCTTTTGTTTACCCTTACTGAGCATTTGAGCTCACCCTTTTATATGTTTTATTTCCCTAGGTCAAGAAGAAGGTTGTTAATTAGAATATTCCAAAAAGGGATTCTAGATATGATGAAATAAATGGGAGGCAAAGTAGATGCTTTATGAACCAGTTGTTTATGTTTCCTAGTTTCTAAAGACACTATACCTATACGGTCCTTTCTTGGTTTTGTTATATGTTGTAATAAGTGTGCTTCAATTATGAAGTAATAACAATATATGTAAAGTATGGGTCATTATAGTATATCATATATACAGAGTCATTATCATGTTATATTTATTATTTTCATGAGTTACACATCATTATTATACCCACCCAAATAATAATATATTGAATAACAATTACACCACGACGTGGAGACGGTAAGCCGTATGTACGCACGTATGGTGACATGTTATTCAAAGGGTGGATAGAATACTGAATATGGTTGTACGATATTTATAATAAAATCACAGTATATATAAGATACTGGAATTATTATTTTAGAATGGTAATAACAAAGAAATAAGAAGTGGAAGAAGAAAGGAACTTGAAAAGGGGTGGTGAAAACATTACCTCTTCTTCGGGTTCTTCCTTTTGATTTGATCAAAAGGGCTCCTTAGGTTGGATTTCTGATCAAACTAAGGCCTCTAGGTTGTAGTGAGGGAAGTTGAGAGAGTATTTGGGAAGGGTTTGGCCAAACCAAAAGGCTTTGAAGGTGTGAAGAAATGAGAAGGAGGAGTGACCTTTTATAAGAGAGGTGAGGGGCACCTTTGGAAAAGCTAAAAAATATTAATTTATAATAAATTCATATTCGGTTTCTAATGGCTACAAAGTTGATTATTAAAATTTTAAGGTGGGTATAGGTAGAAATCCATTCAACCAATAGAATTTAGACAGGTTTGGGTCACTATATTAACCTTATCTTTTAGTTTTAACTCTTAGTTAATTAGTTTGACATTTACCATGTCACTTTGTATTTTTATATTATATAGTTAATAAACTTACTATATACTTCCAAGCGACCCCCAAGTGGTCCATTAATGATATAACTATCATGATATAAGTCTCTTGGCCGAGCCTTAGATTTTTAGGAATTTAATATCAATTAACAATATAATATTTTTTTTAAAAACTCTTTTATGTCAATTTTGACACTATTCAATAGTTTATTTTTGTGAAACTCATAACAGAATGATTACTTCCAAAAAATTTAATTAAATCATTACTAACATGTAATATTAACTTATAAAATTAGTTTAATTCATAAAAAGTCTCAAATTATATTTATTTGGGTAATTATAATATCAATTATTTTAATTTGTCACTATTATGGTAATTACTGCATCATCATTGTGTCATAAATAAATTAAATTATTTAAAGTATAAAAATTATAAATAAATTATCATTATGTAGGAAATCTTATTAGATTTATAATGAATATTTACAATCGAATTTATCTTATGTATAACCCTATATTAAAAACGTTTTAGTAAATAAACTTTGATTTTTACTCTTTTAACTCTTCTTTGAATTAAATAATAATAAATGTCCTAATCTAATCCAAGTGGACCTAAATGATAATATTTTATTCCTAAGGTTGTTTTTGGTCGAGATACACTTGTCCAATAGAATTAGGAAATGTGTTAGGTTAATATTAATATCATTTTTACCCTTAATTACCCTATTTACTTTTAACCGTGGTAAATAAAAGTAAAAAGTTACTATTCACCAAAAATTATTTTCATCTCATTGAACCACATTTCACTTATTGATATTAACCATGTCTCTCAGATTTTCTAAATTCCATTCACAGAAGCGGTAAAATTAAGTTTCATGAAAAATTCAGTTTTTTTTAACTACTACTTAGTAGTTTCACTATTCATCAAAAATTAAAGTTTTTCAGAACAATGCCAAAATTTCACCCTAAGCTATAATTGATATTCCGAATCCAAAAATGAAGTCCATTTTGAGAGATAGAATTTATAAAATTTCAAAAAGTAGGTATTACTATTCATAATGGCTAGTTTGATTGGTTATGGTGTGTTAGAATCTCGAAGTTGCGTACAATGCACGCCATTTCATTATTCGAAGGGAAACGTACCTTGGAAGCTTGGGGTGTTAAATTCTCCCCTCCTTCAATAAATTGCGTCCTCACAATTTTTAAAATTGTGCTTGAGAATATAATGGAAAGTCCCACATCGGAAAAAGAGTCAATAAAACTATCACTTTAAAAGAAAGAAAGAGAGGTATAAAGGTCAACCAAGATAACCCATAATCGGATTCCATGTAGGAAACCATGGATATGGATGATAAACTAAGTGTCAAGTTCTGATGAAGAGTGATATAAATCATGACCAGGAGAAAGTTAACCATAAGAAAACCAGAAACTTGTGTTGGGACAAATGGCCATTAGTCTCATAGTAGGAAAGTAAACAGACAACATTTTTTTGTTTTAATTTACATTACATAAGGATGATGAATTCATTTATGATATTGACTAAGAATATAATGATATATACTTACATTTTAAGTAGATTTTAATTCTTTAATAAATTTCCACCACTAACTCATTTTTTTTAAACGATGAGTATTCAAGAAGACTTGGTCACACTGGAAGAGCTAGAATAAACTTCTATAGAATCACATGATCCATGCAGGATAAAATATATATTTACATTGTCTTTAGAGATTAATCAAAACCAAAATGGTTAGTACAAGATCTAATGATCCCCCAAAAGGATATTCCTTGAGAGAAATAAACACTAATCTTAATTTCCAAAATTAAACCAACAATACCCCAAAGTTAACTAAATACCATTCAATAATCAATTGTCCTTAAAATCCTTCAATATAATCAAAACTAATATTGAAAACCAAAACTTATTAAGAATGTAGTCTTCCACGTTAAATTGTATCTCCAAATGAAATTAATTACTCTTAAAGTCACATACTTATAAGTAATTAACCTAATCATTTCCATAAATAACCCAAATCATTATAAATCCACAATAAAAACATAGATAAAAATCCACCATTACTCCTTGTTGACGCTCCTTTCGTCACAGAATCTAAAAGATCGGAAAAGGGAATATCTGAGCTCAGAGTGATTCAACCTTTGAAGAAAACATCAAAAATCGACAAAGGCATGAACAAAGGATCGATAGGATTTGCACCGCGCAAGTTTTATCTCTGTCGCACAAGTACACTTGCGCGACACCCTTGGTCGCGCAGGTGACTTGCGCGACCTACGTGGTAACCGTCCGGTAACCGCCCGGGGTCTTCTTTTGCCTATAAATAGACCCTGTGGGCCCCCCATTTGAGAGTATCTTTTTCCAGAAACTCGGATTGAAGCTCCCGACGCCCAAGTCTCTTCTCAAAGCTTCCGGAACACTTATAAGGTAATTTCTTACCTAGAACGGAAGATCTAAAGAGAAGAAAAAAGGCCTAAGTGTTGAAACTCATCAAACACTTGCGCGCCGACTTATTTCCTTCAATATAACTTGCGCGTCCCTTTTCTGGAAGAACCTCAAGAAAATTATAAAGGGTTTAAAAAAAGAGTCGCTCAAGTATTTCAGTGCTGGTTGAAAATCGCGCAAGCACACCATGTGTCGCGCAGGTATACCTGCGCGACCAATACTTGCGCGCCCACGGAAGACTTGCGCGCCTTGCAAGACTTGCGTGCCCCTATCTTTTTGGGTGCCCATATTGCCCATTTTTTACCCCTCTTAAGTCATTTCACCTTTCCTTTTCCAGATTCAGTCTTCAAGACACTCTTCAAAGCCATTTATGGCATGATTTCTTGATTTGACTTCCTTATCTGAAATGAATTCTGTGGAATATCTCTCAAAACCTAGTGATTTAAATATCCTTATATCACCAAAGATTGAGAGTTCATTCATTCAACCTCATCCTTTAAGATGAGAGAATCCTAACCTGGGTCTCCTTTTTAGGAATAATCCCCAGTTATAAATCCTTTAATTTGGGCATCCTCCTCAAGACTAAGCCCCAAATTCTTAAAGTTCCCCATCTTGGGCATCCTCCTCAGGAGTAAGCCCCAATCAAGTTCTCTAATCATGGGCATCCTCCTCCGGAGTAATCCCCAAACCTTAATCCCTAACCTGAGTCTCCTTTTCAGGAATAAGACTTAGTCATAACCTTGGGCTTTCTTTTCAGGAGTAAGCCCCAAGTCCCTTAACCTGAGTCTCCTTTTCAAGAATAAGACTTAGTCATAACCTTGGGCTTCCTTTTCAGGAGTAAGCCCCAAGTCCCTTAAATTTCTCTTAACCAGTCCTAATTTACCTTTGATTTGGGTTTCCTTTTCAGGAGTAAAACCCAATCATAAGTCTCCTCCTAACTTGGGCATTCTCCTTAGGAGTAAGCCCCAAGATTAGAGTATTCAAATCTCCATGAAGCACATATAACTTTATGGACCCTGTTCATGGATTTTCTCCCTAAAAGTAAATCCTAAACCTTCATCTATCTGGGCAGTCATCCATACATAAGTCCCAAACAAATTCTTATGATTGCATCTTTCATGGCACAATTGTCTAATTTTTACCAATACCTCTTGTTTCTCACACCGAGCATGACTCACGTGAGCTTAGAGTGTAAAAGTAATTATGACATTCATCTTTGAGCCATCAATCATAAACATCATACTCCATTTCTCGAACTACGTGGGTTCTGATTCCTTTTCCAAAACAAAGGATACGTAGGTAGCCCATTTATGGGTTCGATCCCAACTTTGAAATAATCTCTGTCCTTCTGAATGACGATAAACTTCAAGTGCCCCACTGAGTGGCTTTAAAACCAGCCTGGTCATCATAATGACCAAGAGACTTTTATATAAATGTTTTGAAGGATACCATTGACCAAGAATCTCTAAACAAACGATTCTCTATTGATGAAGAACCTCGAATACATATGAAAGATTCTCTAAATTTCTTGCATATTTAATCATTGATTGTTAAAACTAAAGGAAAGCTCATTTTATACTTGGTAATGTAATAAGGATTCACAAACTTAACTTAAATCTATAAAGAGAGTCCCGGAGTAGACAATAATTCCCCTCAAAAAGGTGTGATGAGTCCGACCTCCCATCCTCTCGACCAATGCAAATTCCTAAGCCTCATTAGTCCACAAGCTATTGAGCGTCTGCCTTTGGAAAGTAGGTCCAAACGGATGTGGAATCATTGGATGTTTCCGGTTCTACGAACAAACCCGTTAGAAACCGATCGGAACGTTTGAATCTCCCGTCCAGGAGGTCATCCACGGATTCCGTGCGAAACAAAAAATGGTGAACCCGATGTGAATCCTTAACCAAGTTAAAGTGATATTCTTCTTTTTTGTTAGGCCCCTTGGGCCAACAAAGCAATCATTGACATATGCTCATCCAAAAGATGCAGTAGCCGGATTCATCTTGATTATGTCTGTTACAATGGAACAGGCACTCTTTTCTCAAGATCTTCTGCAAAATGGATTTCCTTAAATTCACCCCTGTGAATACTACTGCTGTAAACACCTCTACTGTGAGGTCTGCTGCTGTGAAAACCAATGCTGCTACTCCTGCTGGAACATCATCCGCTCTGAGGATAACATCACCAACTCAACGTCTTCAACGCTGGGTTTCTAATGGACTGGTTAAGGAGTACCGTCGCAATGGTACTATCCCAACTCTGGAGGCCGCTCGTCAAGCCCTCCAGGTTAACAATTCTACCTGGTCATCCGGAGAACAGCGGCCAGCAATCAAGAACCAGGCGGTGCTGACTACCGTCTCCAACCGTTTCGGGTCGTTATCCCCGGAACGCAATTTCCATTCACTCCCTTACTCTGAGGAAGTGAATGAGCAGGTCCCTCAGGGCCTTAGTTCAAAAAGACAGGAGTCCTTCCCGAGGGCTCCCATCAACAATCGCCGCCAGACTCGTGCGGTAGTGCGCCCTCAACATGATGAGGGTACCGACTCCAGGCATTCAGCTCAGGTTCCTCAAACCCGAGCAGGCAAGATGAACCGCCAGAAACGGAATCCGGTGAACAATAGGCAGGTTGTCATCCCTGCCATCTCCGGAGAAGTCCACCAACCTAACTTGGTGGCAAACAACGAGCAGGCATACACACCTGTTCGTTTTAATTCCGCTATCCAGCAGACTCGTCTGGCAGCATCAAGCCTATCCCGCCAGGCAATTCCGGCGGAGTACCATAGGCAGGAACATACACCTGCTTATACATCACCAGTTAGTCAGCAGGTTCGTCTGACTACATATGATGGATCTCGTCAACCGCGTTTGTCGAAGTGTAATCAGTAGGCACATACACCTGCTAATACTAATCAGGCCTACCAACAGTCTCGCTTGGTAGCGCATGGAGAAGTCAGTCGGAAAGTCCCGACGACAAACAGGGGGTAGACTAAACTCTCTGCCTCCACACTTGAGTACTGTCAGGATTCACTGACAGGAAAAGGAGGACAAGAGCAGGCACATACACCTACTCCAAGCCCGGAATGGACGTATATCCCCGTTCCGGCGGCTGAAGTCACCAAACATATTTTGTCAATGGTGAAAGAGCAGAAGCAAATTCCTGCTCATATTCTGGATGCTTGCCAGGATATCATAACAGCTTCAGCATCATCTCAGGGACAGACACATAAATCTATCCCTAGCAATGGATTGACACATCAACAATTCACTCCAGAACAGACACACACATCTGTTCCAGTCCAAGAGGGTTATGGGGCATACTCCCCCATATCATACGGACAACCAAGTCAGGCACATACACCTGATTTGAGTGGAGATCGTCAGCCTAACCTGACCATCTTTCCTGATCAGGCACATACACTTGCTCAGAGCAACCACTTTCATCATCAAGTGGTTTCTAAAGTGAGTAAGAAGGAATCTAAGAAAAAGATCCGCTCAGCACAGTCAGGAGATCAAAGGCCAATCTGTAACCAAGCCTTGCTCGATGCTGGAGTTCTGGAAGCCCTCAGCCATTTATCTGTTGGTATTCAAGATTCTACTCCCTCAGTTCCCAATAACGGGAACACTAATTCTGAAGGTCTTCAACAAACACTTCCTCATGAAGACTTGCTTCATGAAAATTCGGTCAATCTTGAAGTTTCTTCTTCAGATGAGAGCCACAGGAACCCTCTGTGTGGTCAGAAGGCCAAGGAGCAAGAGATTTTATCTTTTGCTGTAACCCATCATGACGGTCCTCATCATGGTGATGAACTTCGCTGCGAAAGTCCTCTCCGCAGTAGTGATTCACGTTGTCTCGAAAATTCTTCAGAAGGCAATATAGTGATGAGAAAGCCCTCCTATCTCGAGGCACTTGCAAACGTAAAACCAGTCATGTCTGATTCTTTACTATCGGCAGGTGAAACTCTTTCTCCATCAGAAGATAGCCTGGGGTTCAGGTTATTCTCCGAACCATCCCCAGGTCATTCATCTTCCAGCATGAATAGTGATATCTCTACCAATCTTGTTGAATCCGATGAAACAACAAGGAAACACCAACTCTGGTCCAAACAGGTAGAAGAATCTTCATTTAATGATAAAGAGGAAATTCTGAACATGAGGAAAAAACTGGAAAAAGGTGAAGTACCAGTCATGTTTTGGCCTTTGGCTGACTCCCAGTACGACATTCCAAAGATGTTAACGGATGATGGAATCCATGACATTCATCTCAATATATGGAAGACTCTTTGTCAATTGAAGAAGAAAGTATTATCTTATGGTGATTATGAAAATCATATTAAGATAATAGAAGGGTTACAACGCCAGATTGATTTGGCATCTCTATCAGTCTCTCGATATCCGAAGGCTGAAAAGAAACAGAGAACCCTTCAACGTTCATGCCTTGGCGCACTAAGAAGATTGCGTCAGTTAATTGCCAATGCTCTATCTGATGTTCATATCAGAGGATGGGGTGTTCACGGAGCACTACATTTCACAGTGCTTTCCGGTCAACAAAGCTCGCCGAAAATGGTCTCATGCAATGTTATTGCCCATGGCCGGCCACAGTCAATGGGCTTTGTTCATAATCAAAAGCTTGCTCAAGAACATGCTTCAACTAGTTCCTCTCAAAATCAAGTATATAGAGAACAAGTTTTTGAATTGATCCTACATCAAGCAGGCGAGAATATTGCACAAGCCTCTCGTCTGGAGCAAACACGTCATCAAATGACAGAAGTTTCGGAAATCATCCAACGATCTGTTGAACCAGGTGATAAAAGTGGATACAGGTTAATGCATCCCGCTAATTTCCGAACTAAGATTCACAAGATCAAGAGAGATTTTAAGAAGATCTCAGACATAGCATGTCAAGAGACACCCCAGTTTTCCAGACTGGGGACTTCTCTAACCCAACCCTCAGAGTCAACAAATGGGATTCGAGGAGTTGAGCGGAAGCAGCAGGAACATCCCCAGTCCACCGGACTGGGGACTTTTTCAAATCCTCAATCCCTCCCTCAGAGAAAATCAGTATTCTCTCGATTAGGGAAGAAGCCTCAAGAGGAACGAAGAGCCAAGCTATCAGGAGATTCTCTCCAAGTGACGGTTCACAAAGAAGTTCCTGAAGGATCAAGTCAACGGAATTCCATGTCTCATCATGGACATGGAAGAAGACTATATCACAGAAATGTTGATAGAAAGGATTCTATGCAATATGCATCCATTAATGTCATCAATGCCGTTGCTGCTGATTCACCAGATGAGGCTCAATCAGAAGGATCAGACGAAGAGGTTCCTGCTCAAGAAGTTGCGCACACAGACCTAAATGAAGAAGGTGTGCGCACACGTAATCAAAGGCTTACCCAAAATCTGGGTATTCCTTCAAGTAACCCACTTCCCCCTATCCGAAAAGGATCCAATAAGGGGAAAGGAAAGAATCATGTTACTTCTCACCCTTCCTCTGAAGGAGGTCAATCGCTCTCATTAGAGCAAAGGTTTGCACAACAGGAGGAAGAAATGAAAGAATTAAGAAGGTTGAATGCAGAACTACTTCAGAGTAGTCTTCTTATTAAGAATTCTGAAGTCCGACAGCCAAAGGAATTTGTTGTAACTACTGAGATGGATCAGGAATATCCTCCTTTATCAGTACACCCTCAGAGGTCTAATCCTACGGGTCAAATGCAACAACGGTTGGCAGCACTACCATCAGTTGCAGCACCAACCACCACGTCTGTCCAAACTCCATTCATTACACCTACCCAAAACCAAGTTCAACCTGATGTTTCTCAAAAGTTAATAACTACTATTGAGTCATTGACAGCTCGGTTAGAAACTATGGAAGGGAAACGGGCGCAAGTTCAACCTGAAAAGAAAGTTTACCCTGAATGGGTATATTCAATTTCTCCTCCATCCAGTTTTGGAAACCCTGTTTTCCCTACTTTCAATGGATCAGGCGACCCTGAACAACATTTGACGCATTACGTGTCTTGTTGTGATCCTATGATGGGAACGCCAGAGCAGCAAGAAGCAGTGAAACTCAGATGCTTCGTGCGAACCTTGCAAGGACCAGCTTTTGTCTGGTATACAAGCTTGCAATCCCGGTCAGTCATCGGATGGGAGGATCTTCGTCAAAAATTCCTTCTTCAGTTTAGCTCAACTTTGCCAAAAACGACAGTTTTCGATCTTACAAACTGCAAGCAAAGGGAGAATGAAAGAGTCTCTGATTTCATTGCTCGTTGGAAGGGATTAACATATTCCTTGAGTTTAGCACTCCCTCAGGAGGAACTGTTGCCAATCTGTGTGGCAAATTTGCGTGACGAATTACGCACGCCATTGATCCCTGTGAAATATACAGGAGGGTTTCGAGACCTTACTTCAATCGCTCAGCAGATTGAAGATTCCCTTATACAGGCTAAGGTTAAATCTCATGTAATTCCATCAGCTCCAGGAAGAAGAATGGGTAAAGCAGAAACTGCTACAGTTATGCTTAAACAAGCACCTGTACCTATTTCTACTTCAAAACCTTCATCTTCTCGAAGGGATCCACCTCCTGAACGCCAACAACAAAGGCTGTTTCGTCCAAATGATCAAAAAGATCAACGACGAAAACAATTTGAGGATATGAAGAGTAAAACATACTCTTTCCGAAGTGAGCAAGTTCCTGGTTACTTCATTTCAGCTCTGGAAAATAATTTGGTTCAATTAACAGTGCCCAAGAGGCCAAACAAGGAAGGAGATGAAGACCGTCCCAATTATTTTCCTTTTCATCAAATGTTGGGGCATCCCATCCAGGAGTGTTTTGTCTTTAAAGACCTCCTGCAAAAGATGGTCGATTTGGCACAAGTCAAATTGAATGGTTCTTCAGCTCATGTAGCGTGTATTACCGCTACAGATCCAGAGGAAGGAGGCGAGTGGCAGGAAGTCAAAAGCAAAACTGCGAAAAAATATGATGATTGGATGGTAAGAAAGACAATCAATCGGACCCATTCCATTTTGTGAACACAATTGAAGAAGCCAATTGTGTCTCCTACAAAAGCTGCAGTAAAGCCTCCATCAAAAGAGAAATCCTCAAAAGGGCAGCGCAATTCAAAGAAGAAAGAGGAATCAGAAGAAGATGAGTATGTAGCAAAGCCTAAATTGTCTTTGACTCTGGCAGATTTCATGCCATCTACTTCAAAGCCACGGGCACCGTCCCACCAAACGGTACAGCCTAAACAGGCTAACCAGGCAGAGTCTTTATCAGACGAAGAGTTAATCTTTGGTTCTGTTAATATGATTCAATTAACAGATTCATATTCCAGTCTTGATGAGCCTGAATTCCCTGTATCAAATAAGGGAACCCGAGGAAGTTCTAGAGGTTCAGGATATAGGGGAAGACGTGGATCTTTCCGAAGACACTACTCTAATTTTACCCCTGCTAGCACTGTATATGCAGCAGAAACTCGTGGTAGAGCCCTTCAGCGAGCTCAAAAAGAACAAGCAAGTTCTTCTGCCAATGGCCAACTCAGCTTCGGCACAGTTATTTTGGAAGACCGATTAAAAGTTCCATCTTCTTTATCTCAGCAAGTAAATGGATCTAATCAGTCTAATATGCCAAAACCAAGGATGTTGCCAGCTTCAATACAAGATGCATCAGCTTCCAAATCATCTGCTTCCAAGGTACCTGCTAAACCGCATATTCCTATTGGGAAACGCAGACCTCTAGATCAAAAGTATGATATATTGAAACACTTGGCCCAAGTACCATCCAAGTTATCAATTTTGGATGCTTTGAATCTGTCAAAATATCTTCGGGAAGCACTCATCGAAGCTTTGTCAAGTCCTCAGGAGTTTGAAGCTGAAATTGCTGCAGCTGAAATCTATCACATAGAGAATAATCCTGCAGAATGCCATGCAGTGATATCTTTTACTGATAAATATGAAGATGATGTTGTGCATGGGCACATAAAACCTTTGTACTTATCTGGAAAAGTCAATGGTATAGATGTTCGAAGAGCTTTCATTGACAATGGTTCAGGAGTCAACCTCATGCCCATTCGTACACTTCATCGATTGGGCCTCACGGAATCTGATTTATCTCCTTCTACCATGATGTTGCAAGGATATGATAAAAATGAACAAGAACCACTGGGAGAAGTTACACTCAGAACTCAGTTTGGAGATCTTGTTTCCAATTCGGATTTCATGATTGTTGATCAGGACTCAGCTTTCAATATCTTGCTTGGAAGACCCTGGCTACATCAGCATGCAGCTATTCCGTCATCATACCATCAATGTCTCAAATACTGTTTCGATGGTCAAGTTGGAACATTGTATGGTGATAAGGCCCTGTTCAATACATGTGAGTCTCAATACATTGAGGCGGAATTTTATCACATGAAGGGAAGAGAAAAATCTACAATGAAGGAAATTACCAAAGTTAATGCTCCATATGGTCTGGAAAAAATTCCAATAAATCCATTTTCACATGTGAGTATAGATTATGTGTTACCTATCAGTCAAATTGAAAAAATAGGCCCAAATCAAAATACTCTTATGGAAAGATCCATAATGTCGATTACGGAAATCGAGCCAGACAACATGGGAGAAATTGGTAACTTACCAAGCAGTGATGAAAGCATAAGTGGTGACGTTTTCATTTCGTCTGCTGAAATCCAACATGTCTATACTTCGCTAATCAGGCCAGAAGAAGTCATAGCAACACCAGAGGTGAATATTGATGTCGATTCTCAATCCATCATCTCCTCTTTGATTCCCAAAGAAGACCCTTTATCATCAATAGGGTCGGAAATGGAAGCTTCTTCTTCAAAATGTGAAAATTTTGACATCTCTTATGATCATGAAAATTTCATTATTTCATCTACTTTGCAAGTAGAAACGGAAGAAATAACACATGATGAAGAGGAAGAGGAAGATCTTAGAGATGCTCCTCCAGCATTTGAAGAGGTTATCTCTACCACTGTGGATGAACTCAGAGAAGTAAATCTGGGTACAGAGAAAGATCCACGCCCACTTTAATTAGTGCGGCCATGACCCTTGAAGAGCAAGAGATGTATATTTATTTTCTAAAGCAAAATAAAGATATTTTTGCTTGGAATTATACAGAGATGCCTGGCCTTGATCTTGATGTTGCCACCCATCATTTGGGTTTGCCAAAAGAACATCGAGGATTCAAGCAAGCCGCGAGAAGAACACACCCAACCTACGCTTCCAAAATTGAGGCTGAAGTGGATAAGCTTATCAAAGCTAACTTCGTCAGAGAAGTTCAATATCCCAAGTGGTTGGCTAATATTGTCCCTGTAAAGAAGAAGAATGGATAAATTAGGGTTTGCATCGATTTCAGAGATCTTAATCGGTATTGTCCTAAAGATGATTTCCCAGTTCCGATTACAGAACTCTTAATTGATGCGACGGCTGGCTATGAAGTACTTTCTTTCATGGATGGATATTCTGGATATAATCAGATCCGAATGGCCCCATAAGATGAGGAATATACAGCCTTCAAAGCTCCTCAAGGTGTGTTTTGTTACCGGGTGATGCCCTTTGGTTTAAAGAATGCAGGTGCAACATATCAATGCGCCATGCATCGTATCTTCAAACCTTTTCTAGGGAAATTTGTTGAATTCTATGTAGATGATTTGGTGGTTAAATCCAAACAACGTTTTGATCACTTGGCTGATTTGGAAGTCATATTCCACAAGCTTCGACAACATAATTTGAAGATGAACCCCTTAAAATGTGCTTTTGGGGTAACCTCAGGAAAATTCCTCAGCTTTGTTGTACGCCATCGTGGTATTGAAGTCGATCCTGAGAAGACCAAATCAATCCTTGGTATGTCACCTCCTCAGAATTTGAAAGAATTAAGAGGACTTCAAGGACACTTAGCCTATATTCAGCGTTTCATCGCCAATTTGGCAAGCAAAAGTTTACCCTTTACCAAATTATTGAAGAAAGGAGTCACTTAACAGTGGATTGAAGAATGTCAAAAAGCATTTGATGTTCTCAAGAAATACCTCTTGAGTCCTCCAGTACTCATGCCACCTGTTGAGGGTAGACCTATTATCCTCTATGTGACAGCTTTAGAGCGATCATTGGGTGCCTTTCTCGCTCAAAAGAATGATGCTGGGAATGAAAATAGTCTCTACTATCTCAGTAGAACTATGCTTGAAGCAGAAACCCGGTATTCAAGTATTGAAAAGTGTTTCCTAGCATTAATCTTTGCAGTTCAGAAACTGAGACACTACCTGCAACATCATGAGGTCCAATTGGTATCTCGTAATAATCCGCTCAAATTCATCCTTAGTCGTCCAATGCTTACAGGACGTCTGGCAAGGTGGGCAGTTATTCTACAGCAGTTCGACATTCAGTATGTGTCTCAAAAGGCAATTAAGGGCCAAGCTCTGGCTGATTTCCTGGCTGAACATCCTTCAGTGGAAGACACGTATTCAGATATCGAACTCCCTGATGAGGAAGTTTTCTCTATTCAAGAGAGTCCTCAAACATGGGAAATGTATTTTGATGGTGCTTCTAGAAGTCCAACAGGGAAGAAAATGGAAAATCCTAAATTCAACAAAGTTGGTTTAGAAATTGTGCTCATTTATCCAGATAAGGCAGTGTTACCTTATTCATTTTTGTTGTGGGAAGGTGGTACCAATAATGAAGCTGAATACCAAGCTCTCATTACAGGCTTGGAGTTAGCGCTTCAAGCGCAAGTGAATCACTTAAAGGTAAAAGGTGATTCAGACCTGGTAATCAAACAAGTCAATGGGGATTATGCCATCAGAAAAGAAGAATTAATCTCTTTGTATGATTACGTCAGAGAGTTAATGTCGGAATTCCCTTCAGAACCGACATTTTCTTATGTCCCAAGATCACAAAATGCTCAAGCTGATGCACTGGCTAATATAGCCACAGCTTTAGCGGATCCAAATCGGGACGAAACAACCATCTGTATTGCCCACCGTCGTGAAATTTCACCTTATGTTCAAGTCAGAATAGAGGAAATTAATGAAATTAGTCCTATTCCTGAACCGTATGGTCATACTACAGGATGGATGTCACCTATCAGGGAATACCTTCAAAATGGAACACTTCCACCTGATAGAGCCGAGAAAGAACAAATTCGGCGACGTGTGGTCAATTTTACTCTTTATGATGGTCCAAACCACCTCGAGAAAATTCTCTACAAACGTGGTTTTGATGGAGTTCTCTTCAGATGTATTGATGGTGAAGAGACAATGGCTGTCATAAAAGAAGTGCATGCAGGAGTCTGTGGTGCCCACCAGTCTGGACATAGACTTTCTGATCAAATTTGAAGGCTTGGATACTTTTGGCCTTCAATGATACAAGATTGTGTTAATTTCACAAAGAAGTTTCATTCATGCCAAGTATATGCCAACTTCATTCATCAACCTCCAGAGTTGCTTCATACAGCTAAATACTCATGACCATTTGCCACATGGGGAATGGATGTGGTGGGACCTTACCCTTCAGCTACGACCAAGCAGTTCAAGTACATTCTTACTGCTACTGATTTCTTTTCCAAATGGGCAGAGGCAGTACCTCTCAAAGAAGTCAGTTCTAAATGCATTGTTAGCTTCATTAAGTCTAACATCATTACTAGATTTAGTGTCCCTCATACCATATTGACGGACAACGGCACCAACTTCTGTTCTTCTGAGATAAAGAAATTGTATCAAGAGTACAACATTAAGTCCAACCATTCATCTCGATATCATGCAGCGGCTAATGGCCAGATAGAGGCCTTCAACAAGAGTCTTTCAAATATACTGCAAAAGATGGTGGATAAAGATAAGAGGTCATGACCTGATAAACTCTTTCATGCTTTATGGGCTTATCGGACTACCACTCGCAATGCAACGCGGTCAACTCCATATTCATTGGTATATGGAACAAAAGCAGTCTTGACAATTGAAGTTCAATTGCCCTCACTCAGAATAGCCATTTGTGATCAGTTATCTACAGATGAGAAATCCCAAAAGCGGTTGAATGAATTGGAACAGTTAGATGAGAAAAGATTGTGCACTTTGCACCACTTGGAAATCTATCAGAATCGAATAGCATGAGATTTTAACAAAAAAGTTCGTCTTCGTTCATTCATTCAGGGAGAATTGGTATTGGTTCTCAGAGCACCAATGATACCAGGAAAGAAGCCTCCCAAGCTTGAACCAAAATGGGAAGGACCTTATTCAATACATAAGGTCTACTCCAATGGAGCATATTCTCTAATCTCAATGGATGGAGAACACATCACAACTCCAACTAATGCCAGATTTCTGAAGAAGTATTTTGTATAAACACAAAATATTATTCCCAGATCCAAAACAATCACATTGGTCTAATATATTGTCCAACATGACATTAAACTATATTTTGTACGAGATGACATTAAACTATATTTTGTCCTAGCGACATGACATTAAACTGTGTGGCACTTTCATCGTCCAACATGACGTTAAACTGTGTTAAGTACCTTATTGTCCAACATGACATTAAACTGTATTTTGTCCGAGATGACATTAAACTATATTTTGTCCTAGCGACATGACATTAAACTGTGTGGCACTTTCATCGTCCAGCATGACGTTAAACTGTGTTAAGTCCCTTATTGTCCTACATGACACTAAACTGTATTTTGTCCGAGATGACATTAAACTATATTTTTTCCTAGCAACATGACATTAAACTGTGTGGCACTTCCAACGTCCAGCATGACGATAAACTGTAAAAAGTCCCTAGAACTGATATCCTCATATTGGTTCACCTTAGTCCTAGCTACATGACTTTAAACTGTACAGCACCAGTTCGTCCTTGCTATATGATGTTAAACTATACAGCAATGGTCCAGTATGACTTTAAACTGCAACTTCGTCCCACACGACATTAAACTGTGAAAAAGTTCCATAAACCGTCCAGCATGACCTTAAACTGCATCATCCCTGGTCCATGTATATGACCATAAACTATTTGCAAATCCCTTATGTCCAGCAAGACGTTAAACTGTGACGTCCTAACTACATGACGCTAAACTGTATAAAAGTCCCTCACGTCTGGAAAGACGTTAAACTATATAATCTCAAAAGTCCAGTATGACATTAAACTACACCATTCACGGTCCATGCATATGACCTTAAACTATTCTCACTTTCATCCAACATGATGTTAAAATGGTACACTCTTTTGTCCTTACTGCATGACATTAAACTGCACAGTCCCCCTTTCGTCCAATATGACGTTAAACTATTTTAACCCCATCGTCCTAACTACATGATGCTAAACTGTACAGAAAATCCTTGATAGGTCCTACACGACATTAAACTGTGCATCGTTAAGGTTGTTATTACCTCTTTTTTCTCACACCGAGTATGACTCACGTGGGCTTAGAGCGAACATCAACCATAACACTCTCTCTGGGCCGCTAACCATGTGTAAGTCCCAACAACATTTTAATTAGATCGTTGTCCCCAAGAACAACTTGATCATTAATTCATTCTTTCATTGAACTACACGGACTTTGATCCTTGCCCTCCAGGCTGGGTATGTAGGCAACCTCCCAGGGTTCAAGCCCAAAAACAATCTCTTCACATCGGTTCACCACCATCTCATATGATGTTGATTTGTGAAACCGCCCCTGGATTCAATATCTTTACATTGATTCATTTTCGTCCTTGTTATATGACGTTAAACTATACAACACTTTTGTCCGGTACGACAATAAACTACAATATTCTTTGATTTCCTCACTAGAGAGAGAACTATTATTGACATTGATTTTTCAATCATGGTTTTCATTTTCAAAAGACTACGTGCATACATGGTAATGCCTAAACTTTTTATCTTAGGTTAAACCATCATTGCACTAAAGTCTCCTTTCACCCTTCACATGTACGAACCAAATTTGTACAAAGGGTAGTTCTAGAACTACGTGGACTTGATTCCCATCCTTATGGGATACGTAGGAACATTCGAGTGTCCCTCGAATCCAGTCCCAAGTCTTTTGGGCCTAACCCCAAATTTCACTTTCAGTCCCTTGGCTGAAAAGTCCTCGTGAAAACACACACTGTGTATTCATTATTATGGTCCGAATTCTATGACCCTAAACTAAGATTTCTCATACTTTCTTCTTGCACGACGTTAAACTGCATTTCAAGAACTACGTATGGCTTGATTCTCATTCTTATGAGATACGTAGTGAAGTCCAAATTTCAATTCAGGACCCAGCCACAACATTATTATGGTTTTCATTGACCTATGTATCTCTATATACATTGGACAATACCCATCTTTATGTGTTATAATCCTAACCTTAAATATTTTCAGATCTTCATAACCCTTTTCATGACTTCTAGTCACAAAAATGTCAAACTTCTGAGAATTCTTTTTCCTGACTATGCAGCACGTGCCCATAGTTGGCCTTGCATAAACAGTCCACATAACAGACTTGTCAGCCAAAAGATGCTATTTATTTGACCATGCAGCCAATGCCCATAGGTGGCCCTGCATATTTTAACCCCCTAACGGGTTTTGTTAAATAATAGTAACTTCATTCTTGGGAAGAATACCTCTTTTGTCCTTATTTGTCTTAAACGACAGTATGTAGGGATCCGCAAAAAATAGCCATCCTTAACATATTTGTCCCATATCCTTTTTCATGATCTGAAAGTATTCAAGTCTATGGTTTATTCTTCTTCCCTACGTTTGGGTCAGACCTTCGTAGGAGTGATATTCATCTAGTTCTTCGATATTCTTGTTCGGAAATATCTTCTCCATATTCAAGTACCCCTTTCCATACAACAAACTCTATACTTTAGAAAATTTGAATCTCCATAAACTTTCACTGGCTTTTAGCACTAGGAAAGTAAATTTCTAAGAGTTCTTTCGTCTGACTATGCAGCACGTGCCCATATGTGGCCTTGCATAAACAGTCCACATAACAGACTTGTCAGCCAAAAGATGCTATTTATTTGACCATGCAGCCAATGCCCATAGGTGGCCCTGCATATTTCAACCCCCTAACGGGTTTTGTTAAATAATAGTAACTTCATTCTTGGAAACTACTTCTTCTAATGCCTTTTAGCTCTTTTTTTATATCATTCCTCAGATTCAAATATTCTTAAGCCATAGTTTACATTTTTTCTCTCATACTTGAGTATGGTAATATGTTTTCAGATAAATTTTCAAAGAATTGAATCAATTTTTAATCCATTTTTTGGTCAAAGCTATTTCGACCTTAAACATTAGCCCCTTTATGTCCGGCGTGCATGACTTTAAACTGCCCACACAAAAGACAAAGGAAATTTGAATAAAAGTCAAGTTCCAGCTCGCTAAACATACATTCTGTATGATTTAGGTAATATTGAGCAGTTAAAAGATTCAAAGTTTGTAGGGTTATTTGTAATAATCCTAGTAAAAATCAAACTATGATTACTAAGCCCATTGGCTTAAGTAAATTTGAAGCAGGTAGTGAAAAGAATGCAGGTACAAATGATTGAAGACAAAAGTGTTTTTCATTGATACACAAGAGTTAGAAGGACATTCACAGACTGGAGTCTCTTCTCTTTTTCGAGAATTACAAGAGGCTTTCAACATAACACTTCATTTGATTTACGGAATCCCGAGCTTCATTAGCAACCACCTAGAATTCATTCATTCAACTGGATACAATAAGAGATACAGTGATACCAGCTCTTATTGGAACAATTGTAAAAGGATGTTCTTGAGTGCAGTTTGAGAAAATTTTCTGCTGATCAAACAGTGACTCTGTTTCTGTCCAAGAGACTTGGAAGATGGATACATGGATTTGAGAATGGAGCATTGGAAGTAAAGAGCCATTTGGAGAGAATACTCTTTTCAGATATTGCTCTAATACCATGTTTGTCTTCTCTCCACCAACCATTAGTGGAAAACATTTCAGCCCATGGGTTTTCCATTTTCATATCTGCAAGGAAATGACATGGAGGAAGAATCTGAAAGTTCACACCATTGTTGTTACTCTTAATGCACAGCATAACCAAAATAGAGAAGTAGTAGTGCAGCTGCATCTCAGGTGTATAATTGTTTGCATTTGGAACATTGACTCCTTGCAGATGACCATGAACACACAGAGACAGGTAGATGCTCTGTGGGAAATTAAGATGATATCTCTTCAAGTACTTATCCAAATCTGGGAAAATGCTGTCGCAGATATCATAGTAATCATGACCAATAATGTTCATCATGTCATCAATCCGCTTGCTAGCCAGTTCATCAGCCGTTCCAATTCCCTTAGGAGCCATTGAATCTGCATAGGAGTTGAATAAATTAAACTCTTAAGTGGGTTTATTTTTTTTTTTCATAAAATTTGTGGAAGAATTTGAAAAAAATGGCTAAGGCATTAAGGCGCGCAAGTATGACAATAGCGCGCAAGTATTTCGGGTGACGCGCAAGTCTAAACCGCGCAAGTACGAATACCTTTACAGGAGCACGACATCAAGGAAAACAGAGTAGACTTGCGCGGCTTAGGTGACCTGCGCGGCGAGAGCTCGAGAAGGTATGAAGTCCGGAAATCCGGATACTCGTACGGAGGTGAGGCCGTGTATTTATAGGCCAGGAGGCCTACCTGCGCGCCGTACCCAGAGCGCTTAAGGCCTGCGCGACTCAAACTTGCGCGCCGCCCTTTGTGCACTGCAAACTTGCGCGCCTCCCTTTTCCTTTAGAAGGATTCGATTTCCTCAGAGTCAAATCCTCATTTTTCTCCAGATCCAACTCTGAGGGGGGACTTTTGTTGATGCTCCTTTCGTCACAGAATCTAAAAGATCGGAAAAGGGAATATCTGAGCTCAGAGTGATTCAACCTTTGAAGAAAACATCAAAAATCGACAAAGGCATGAACAAAGGATCGATAGGATTTGCACCGCACAAGTTTTATCTCTGTCGCGCAAGTACACTTGCGCGACACCCTTGGTTGCGCAGGTGACTTGCGCGACCTACGTGGTAACCGTCCGGTAACCGCCCGGGGTCTTCTTTTTCCTCTAAATAGACCCTGTGGGCCCCCCATTTGAGAGGATCTTTTTCCAGAAACTCGTATTGAAGCTCCCGACGCCCAAGTCTCTTCTCAAAGCTTCCAGAACACTTCTAAGGTAATTTCTTACCTAGAATGGAAGATCTAAAGAGAAGAAGGAAGGCCTAAGTGTTGAAACTCATCAAACACTTGCGCGCCGACTTATTTCCTTCAATATAACTTGCGCTTCCTTTTCTGGAAGAACCTCAAGAAAATTATAAAGGGTTTAAAAAAAGAGTCGCTCAAGTATTTCAGTGCTGGTTGAAAATCGCGCAAGTATACCATGTGTCGCGTAGGTATACCTGCGCGACCAA
Organism: Viscum album; assembly: GCA_963277665.1. Classification (NCBI taxonomy): domain Eukaryota; kingdom Viridiplantae; phylum Streptophyta; class Magnoliopsida; order Santalales; family Viscaceae; genus Viscum; species Viscum album. Next base: position 22,177,794 of record OY728125.1, read on the forward strand.
TACTTGCGCGCCCACGGAAGACTTGCGCGCCTTGCAAGACTTGCGCGCCCCTATCTTTTTGGGTGCCCATCTTGCCCATTTTTTACCCCTCTTAAGTCATTTCACCTTTCCTTTTCCAGATTCAGTCTTCAAGACACTCTTCAAAGCCATTTATGGCATGATTTCTTGATTTGACTTCCTTATCTGAAAGGAATTCTGTGGAATATCTCTCAAAACCTAGTGATTTAAATATCCTTATATCACCAAAGATTGAGAGTTCATTCATTCAACCTCATCCTTTAAGATGAGAGAATCCTAACCTGGGTCTCCTTTTTAGGAATAATCCCCAGTTATAAATCCTTTAATTTGGGCATCCTCCTCAGGAGTAAGCCCCAAATTCTTAAAGTTCCCCATCTTGGGCATCCTCCTCAGGAGTAAGCCCTAATCAAGTTCTCTAATCATGGGCATCCTCCTCAGGAGTAAGCCCCAAACCTTAATCCCTAACCTGAGTCTCCTTTTCAGGAATAAGACTTAGTCATAACCTTGGGATTTCTTTTCAGGAGTAAGCCCCAAGTCCCTTAACCTGAGTCTCCTTTTCAGTAATAAGACTTAGTCATAACCTTGGGCTTCCTTTTCAGGAGTAAGCCCCAAGTCCCTTAAATTTCTCTTAACCAGTCCTAATTTACCTTTGATTTGGGTTTCCTTTTCAGGAGTAAAACCCAATCATAAGTCTCCTCCTAACTTGGTCATTCTCCTTAGGAGTAATCCCCAAGATTAGAGTATTCAAATCTCCATGAATCACATATAACTTTATGGACCCTGTTCATGGATTTTCTCCCTAAAAGTAAATCCTAAACCTTCATCTATCTGGGCGGTCATCCATACATAAGCCCCAAACAAATTCTTATGATTGCATCTTTCATGGCACAATTGTCTAATTTTTACCAATACCTCTTGTTTCTCACACCGAGCATGACTCACGTGAGCTTAGAGTGTAAAAGTAATTATGACATTCATCTTTGAGCCATCAATCATAAACATCATACTCCATTTCTCGAACTACGTGGGTTCTGATTCCTTTTCCAAAACAAAGGATACGTAGGTAGCCCATTTATGGGTTCGATCCCAACTTTGAAATAATCTCTGTCCTTCTGAATGACGATAAACTTCAAGTGCCCCACTGAGTGGCTTTAAAACCAGCCTGGTCATCATAATGACCAAGAGACTTTTATATAAATGTTTTGAAGGATACCATTGACCAAGAATCTCTAAACAGACGATTCTCTATTGATGAAGAACCTCGAATACATATGAAAGATTCTCTAAATTTCTTGCATATTTAATCATTGATTGTTAAAACTAAAGGAAATCTCATTTTATACTTGGTAATGTAATAAGGATTCACGAACTTAACTTAAATCTATAAAGAGAGTCCCGGAGTAGACAATAATTCCCCTCAAAAAGGTGTGATGAGTCCGACCTCCCATCCTCTCGACCAATGCAAATTCCTAAGCCTCATTAGTCCACAAGCTAATGAGCGCCTGCCTTTGGAAAGTAGGTCCAAACGGATGTGTAATCATTGGATGTTTCCGGTTCTACGAACAAACCCGTTAGAAACCGATCGGAACGTTTGAATCTCCCATCCAGGAGGTCATCCACGGATTCCGTGCGAAATACTCCTCAAATGAAATCCCATACTACTCTATTTTCCTTTGGCATATAGTGTTCTCAACAAAGCGAACAACTTCCAAAATAACATTTATCACTTAATCACCAAACCATTTTCCTATACTAAGGGTATTCATTTGATAAGACATAAGTTCCCAAATTAAATTATTATTGATCAATAAAATCATTTAACTAAAAATAATAGTCACACTAACTAGGGACTTCACATAGTCCAGTGGTAGGCGATAAATCCCAACCGCACTTTGGTTGTGGGTTCGATTCCCACAGCTTTTTCCGACGCGACGGGTTGTCACACGGTCTACGTGTTGTCCTTTTTCAAAAACAATATTTTATAACATTACCAAAATGAGATAAATTCCTCAAAATAACCATAACATAATTTAACCACAAATGTTATCTCATACCTTGCATTTTCATCCCAAATTATAATAATTTTTAATTTCCTCAAACCCAATGATCATATAAAACCAAATGGTTTTTTATAACTATATCCGCAAGAGAAAAGATAATTCTTCCATAAATATCATTCTCACATGGCAAACGTTAGGGTTATAAATACAAGAGAAAATTATTCCAAAGTAAACCATTCAACAAGGAGAACTAATACTTTTTAAACATTTCTCCAACCATTTATTTCCACATAGCTTCTTCTTTGTCCAAGAAAATATCCTATAGAATAGGGCATTCACTCGGGTAATGGCCAGGTCCCCTACATTTACGGAAAATGACTGTAAATGGACTCTTGGGACCATTTTTATCTTCTTCCATAGTACTCTTCATTTTTCTTCAGCAATTCTTCACTTTATGTCCTTCCTTCCCGCATGTAAAGAATTTCTTTGTCCCATTGAGACACTTTCCTGGGTGTCTCCTTCCACATTTCCTGCATAATGGAAATTGAGGATTTCTTTCTCCATGTTCTCCACTACTGGAGCTCTTATCATTCATCACCTTTCTCTTCTTTGTTGAGTTCGGTAATCAGTTAATATATATATTGTTGATCATATTTTTGGAAAATTGATTTGGCATAAAGACGATATCTTTTACGCCTATCAACATTCCATTTTGTTGCTCATTGCCACCATCGTTCCCACCTTGTACATCATTCTCAAAGTCACTATGACATCCTCGGAATCCAGCCATTAACTAAAACCAGAAAGCATTGTGTGAGTAATAGTAGTCATACAATCATTTAGAGATTAACATGTCACCATATTCTAAATTTGAAACACATTAGGATTAACCAAGTTCATTTACTCTCATCTTATATATATAATACTTTAAATCGGTTTGTAAAGAAAATGTCAATTATCCTAAGCATATCCCCCAGGAGTGTCGTAACTAAGAGTGCAGCAAGGCCCATTGTCGGGCACCAGTTCCCGTTCGAGTCTAGCTCAAAGCGGTGTTTTCGGGTTTTACCCCTAGGTACATCTGTGCCAGAGCCGCCTCTACCTACTCGTATCCAGACAGGGATGTATTGCTCGGAAAACTGACAAAATCTCTACAATACCAAAATTCTAGGAAGTTCTTCTATATTAATCCTCAAAGTTCATCTTAGGTCTACGTGCTCTAATCAGAGTTTTTCTAAATCTAGCTTCCAAGGTTTGTACTAAACTTCCTCTGATACCAACTGTAACGCCCCAACCCCAGTTATCCAGAGTCGGTGCATTATTACATAACATTGGCATGATCAAAAAGGATCAAGTCTTGAAAGACTGATTAGTTTAGTAGTCTTGGAAACACTAGATATATTCATAAGTCTTACATTACATCATAAGGTAAAAAAAACTACAAAAACATCTTGTCTTCATATCCCCTCATACTACCCCTGCAGGTCATTCATAAATTACTTCTTCATAATCCTGGGAAAAATAAAACATTGAATGGGGTGAGCTCAGATGCTCAGTAAGGATAACATTATAACAGAATCTTTCATAGATAAGCATAAACACTTAAGGCAGTTTATAACTAAAATAAAAGCCTTTTAAACTTGAACTTCAGAATAAAATGGAAAAGATAAAATAAAATAATTCCATTTACTTACTCACATAGATATTCTACTAGTCGAATGATCACATGAAATATCAATAACCACTTTCATAATGATGGAATGCATAATGCCAGACTATCATAACTACATAGCCAAGGCCTCGTGCCAAGACTAGAAATAAGATTTTGCCAAGGCCTTGCGCCAAGACACTAGTTTGTCTCATGAGACCTACCGATGCATCGAGGAGCTATAGAGGGATCCATCCATCACTTATTAATTCAAATTCATTCCTCATATGAACAGGTTTAAACATAACATAAACATTCGTATTAAAACTAGCATACGAAATGTCAATACTTTAACCACAAACCATGAATGGTATAAAAATAGCACATCCACAGTCAAACATAACTCATTCGATACAATATGGAAGATTTTATTGTATCACATTAACCTCAATCAAGAATAATGAAGTATGTTGACATAGATGAAAATAATCATCAAAACTTTTTGAGAGAAATATCCCCCTTTTTCTTGAAATCATTTAAAAGTCACACTATTTGTCAAGAAGCCGTTTAAAAACTGATTTTTGAATCAAAGTGTCCCATACCACTTTGAAACTTTCAAAAGGAGTTTTAATTTTAAAACTTTAATGTCTATATAAATAAATCCTTAAAACCATTTTTTAAAACATGGACATTAATGAGAAATATTTAGATGAATAAGTCTTTAAAACATTTAAAAATGGTATTTTAGTTAGAGATTCTAACCAAAAGAGAGACACTTGAATACAAATAATTGAGGTAATAAAAACATTTTAATATCATGAGAATAAAGGGATTCATGATATACTATGTCAAAGTACATTATATACACCACATAAAAGTGATTTGGTGTATAACAACAAAGAAGTCTCAATGGAATTTAAGTTAAGATGAAATCTCTCATAAAGGGCGTATCCTTAGGTTAAGGATAAATCAACGAAATAGTTATCTGTGACAAATATAAATACACTAAATATGATAGGATATTCAGTGTAAAAAAATCAAAGGACATTCACACATATTCTTGTAAAAACAACACCAATGAATCGGATGTTTATCTCAACAAATCAAGATTGAGTACAAATTTCTCTTATCAAGTTCATACCGATGACTTGAGAATTTATCAATTGAGTGATTATGTGTATAATATGTATATCCACATAAAGGGGACTGGAAATGATGACATAATCAAATGAATAGTGATTCCACACATAATCTTGGAGTAAAATAATCAATGTAGTATGCGTAAAGCCGAATGAGTGGAAATTGAAATTTCAAATTCCCTTATCAATTTGGTAACTTATGAAACATACACCTATGAAAGATGGATCATACAATGATGATGTAAAAATACATAAATTAAAGTATATTACACAATGAACAATCATGGGTATTACACACACCACATGCAATAAATAAGTGGTGAACAATGGAAATCTCATGAAATTAAAAGTGAGATAAGAAACCCCTTACATTGTACTTTTTCCTTGGTCGATGGTAGGTTAATCTCCTATATAATGGTGAAATAATTGTTATTTAATTATACAAGAATAATTTACATTAATATGATATCATATATGATCTTTTAACATTGATTTGTTAATAATATCTTAGTATTATCGTCATTTTGGGTGTTAACTTACTCATTTTCCTTTATATGTTTTGTTACGTAAGCCATGTTTGTCATGGATAGGTTGTATATTATTCATATCAAGAATGATATCAAGTCCGTAAACATTATTTCTAAATCATCAATTGATAATTATACTTGAGTGGATACGATAGAGAATGAATCTCATCGCGTTCGTGGAGACGGTAGTCCGTACGTATGCACGAGCGACAATATCATTCTTTTGATATTAAAATAATATATAATTGGATGAAATATAATATATACATAATCATTATCATGTTATATTTATTATTTTCATGAGTTACAAATCATTATTATACCCACCCAAATAATAATATATTGAATAACAATTACACCACGACGCGGAGATGGTAAGCCGTACGTACGTACGTATGGTGACATGTTATTAAAAGGGCGGATAGAATACTGAATATGGTTTTACCATATTTATAATAAAGTAACATTATATATAAGATACTGGAGTTATTATTTTAGAATGGTAATAACAAAGAAAGAAGAAGTGGAAGAAGAAAGGAACTTGAAAAGGGGTGGTGAAAACATTACCTCTTCTTCGGGTTCTTCCTTTTGATTTGATCAAAAGGGCTCCATAGGTTTGATTTCTGATCAAACTAAGGCCTCTAGGTTGTAGTGAGGGAACTTGAGAGAGTATTTGGGCAGGGTTTGGCCGAACCAAAAGTCTTTGAAGGTGTGAAGAAATGAGAAGGAGGAGTGCCCTTTTATAAGAGAGGTGAGGGGCACCTTTGGAAAAGCTAAAAAATATTAATTTATAATAAATTAATATTCGGTTTCTAATGGATCCAAAGTTGATTATTCAAATTTTAAGGTGGGTATAGGTCTAAAACCATTCAACCAATAGAATTTAGACAGGTTTGGGTCACTATATTAACCTTATCTTTTAGTTTTAACTCTTAGTTAATTAGTTTGACATTTACCCTGTCACTTTGAATTTTTATATTATATAGTTAATAAACTTACTATATAGATCCAAGCGACCCCCAAGTGGTCCATTAATGATATAAATATCATGATATAAGTCCCTTGTCCGAAACTTAGATTTTTAGGAATTTAATATCAATTAATAATATAATATTTGTTTTAAAAACTCTTTTATGTCAATTTTGACACTATTCAATAGTTGATTTTTTTGAAACTCATAAAAGAATGATTACTTTGAAAAAATTTAATTAAATAATTCCTAACATGTCATATTAACTTATAAAATTAGTGTAATTCATAAAAAGTCTCAAATTATATTTATTTGGGTATTTATAATATCAATTAATTTAATTTGTCACTATTATGGTAATTACTGCATCATCATTGTGTCATAAATAAATTAAATTATTTGAAGTCTAAAAATTATAATTAAAATATAATTATGTAGGAAATCGTATTATATTTCTAATGAATATTTACAATCAAATTTATCTTATGTATAACCCTATATTAAAAATGTTTTAGTAAATAAACTTTGATTTTAACTCTTTTAACTCTTCTTTGAATTAAATAATAATAAATGTCCTAATCTAATCCAAGTGGACCTAAATGATAATATTTTATTCCTAAGGTTGTTTTTGGTCGAGATACACTTGTCCAATAGAATTAGGACATGTTTTAGGGTAACATTAATATCATTTTTACCCTTAATTACCCTATTTACTTTTAACCGTGGTAAATAAAAGTAAAAGGTTACTATTCACAAAAAATTATTTTCATCTCATTGAACCACATTTCACTTCTTGATATTAACCGTGTCTCTCAGATTTTCAAAATTCCATTCACAGAAGCGGTAAAATTAAGTTTCATGAAAAATTCAGTTTTTTAACTACCACTTAGTAGTTTTACTATTCATCAAAAATTGAAGTTTTTCAGAACAATGCCAAAATTTCACGCTAAGCTATAATTGATATTCCGAATCCAAAAATGAAGTCCATTTTGAGAGATAGAATTTATAAAATTTCCAAAATTAGGTATTACTATTCATAACGGCTAATTTGATTTGTTGTGGTGTGTTAGAATCTCGAAGTTGCGTACAATGCACGCCATTGCATTATTCGAAGGGAAACGTACCGTGGAAGCTTGGGGTGTTACAATATTAGTCAATCCTCCTTTCTAATACTTTCATAATAGACAAAGTCCTTTACTGAACTAAGTTCACACCTCATTCCATCCATGTATTACTAAACCAAGATCATTTTCTATTCTAGGAATTTCCATCTCATGAGATGTAAATCTTTACCCAACGAAATGGATGAATATATAGGTCCCACACATCTCATAATGAAATCATTCTAATGTGTGACACAAAAAGATAAATTATTCATCATAGCATAACCAAAGGAATAAAATGGAATTCTTAAGCATCATTCTATTATAATCTATATAAAAAATAGATTTCATAAATATAATTCCATCATATAAACTATTAAATAATAGTAACACATGGATATACACATAACCCTATATAAAGAATGTCATCTTATATGGAAAATAATTTTAAAAAAACAGTTGAAATTAAATCTTGAGAAAAATAACCTTTCTACTTCAAAAACATTTTATTTTCACAAAATGATGCACAATTTTAAAAGAAAATAATTTATTTTAAAATAAACTTGAAATAATATAAAATAATATTCATGGAAATAAGGTGTTATGAAAATTTAATAAATTTTTCATTTCATATAAGTTAATATAAAGCATTATTCTCGTACTCTTATTGTAAAGTTTAAAAGTACCTTATACTGAAAATGACAAAAGATTCATTTCTTACCATTTAAAAAAAATTAACCAATTGGTAAAATTGACTTTAAAACATTTTTTAAGGATAGAAAAAATATTTTGGAATACATATTTTAATAAAATGGATGTGGATGATATATATATACCCTAGTAAATACATACATATAAACAATCTTGGATAATAATGAGCTTACAAAATTATCCATTACCTTACGTCTGATATCCTTTATATGAATACAAAACTCCTTTATGATAATTTCAATAATGTTATGGATTTATTCCATAATCATAGTATTTTTTAGGATATCGTATTCAATCATATTATCATTTGTTTTTTAGTAAAATGTCATTGTTACTCGTTATTTAGAAATTAACTATTTTATGTTATTATGTATGTTTTGTCGAATAAGTTATGGTTCTACTTATTAGTTCATATTTATATCATTAAAAATGATACTAACATAATATATACCATATTTATTCATTCTTTACATTTATATAATCATTATTTAATAATGATCATGTAGAATGAATCACATCGAATCGTGGAGACGGTAGACCGTACTTATGCACGAGCAACGACATCATTCCCATTATTATTGAATGGGTTTGAATTAGATGGTATATAATATTTAAAAATTATCATAATTTTTTAATAATCATATAAAATTATTAATCCCATCATTATACACATCCATGTAAGGTGGTGGTGAAAAACAGATTACACCACGGCATGGAGACGGTAAGGCGTACATACACACGCATGTTGATTTAATTTTTCATATGATGGATATAAGGTGTAATATGGTTTTTTAATAATTATAATAACATATGAATATATATTTTATGCTAGATTTATTACTTTATAATGAAACAACTCATGAAGTGGAAGTAGAATAAGAAAAATGTTAAAAATAATCGGTAACACATGAGCCTCAACCCAGTTGGTGAGGTATCCCTAAGTTCATCCACAAGACCTAGGTTCAAAACCAGGTAGAGGCATATTTCTAGGTACAGTAGTAGTACTGCAGTAGTACTGTAGCAGAATGTAGCAGACTATACACTATACGGGTACTATAGCATGGATGTACAATGTGCGGGTACTGTAGCTGGGCTGTACACTGTGCAGGTACTATAGTAGAACTGTACACTGTACATGTACTATAGCAGAACTGTACACTGTATGGGTACTATAGCAGGAATTGTAGCAGATACTGTTCGGTACTGTAACAACTAGAACTATTCACCTTGGGCCACCAGTTTGGGCTTAGAGAACTTAAGGCTTTTGGGCCACCCAGGCCTTCGGGTCAGTAGGGCTTTTGGGCCACCTTTAAGGCCTTCGGGCCACCTCAAGGCCTTCAGGGCAGATGCAGTTTCCCCAGACACACTATAAAAAAGGAGAAGCCCCAAAAGAGGATTCAGAGCAGGTGCACTCACCAGAGTACAGACAAATGAATTTTTCAGAATGAGAGGGTATGGCTATGCCATTGGGACCGGCCTATGCTTGCACATGAATCCTATCCAGATGGCCATGCGAAGGTGGAGAGCTACTATCATGATGCAGATGCTGGGGAGGGGTAGTTCCTTGTAGATAGTCTGGTTGAATTCCCTAAAACCTTTGGGTCATGTAATCTCCTAAGCTTACGGGCTATGTAATCTCTGAGCCTACGAGCCTTGTAAGGGTTCTCCATCATCCCTTGAAAGGGGGGTTATCAAAAATGAATAAAAATGAAGGCCTTCGGGCCATTCGAGTTTGAAAGAATCGATAGAGGAGATTACCTCTTCTTCGACATGCTCCCTCTAAATCTCCTCTTAAAGCACTAGAGTTAGTCATTGAATAATACTAGAACCTCTAGAATTTAATTAGAGAGGTTTATATGGGAAATGGAAAGGTTATGGACTATATTGAAGGCTCAAATTGAAGTGAAGTGCCGAGAGAGGAAGTTCCCTTTTATAATTGAGGTGAGGAAAACTTTTGGGATCTCCAAAAATATTTATATATAATAAAATTAAACCCCACATAAAACCTCAAAAATGTCCCCATTTATAATATTTTATGATATATGGTTGTAATAGAATCAACCAATAAATTTTAGAAATGTTTTTTACAATTTAAACCTGATCATTTTTAATAACTATTAGTTGTTCTGTTTAATTGTTAACCAGGGTAACAAATATTTCAATATTAAAAGGGTTCAATATTTACTTATTTGATGTTAATTATATCATAAATAAATACCTTAGAAACTTTTATACCATATAAAAATTATTATATATTTTTTAGAATGTTTTATGATTTTTGAATAATTTAATAAATCATTATTCCGATAAACAATCAATAGTGTCAATTTTGACAATATTCAATTCATTGATTTTAAAAAACATAAATATAAGACAATAAATTTTTAAAAAACTATTTTATTATATTCCTATAAGGTCAAGGTAATCTATTAAATTCATTTAACATTTTAACTATCCAAAATATTATTTATTTTAATATTTTTAATAACATATATTTGGTATCTATATTAATAAAATACTTTCTATTACAATTTTGTGTAATTATTTAATATAATTTTTTGAATAAAAATTAAAAATAAAATTATATGATAAATAAAAATCTAATATATTTCATAGAAATAATTTTATTCTAATTTATCTTCTATAAAATATAATATTAAAAATTTCATACTTATTTAATTACTACAATGACAACTTTAGCATCACTTTAAATAAAATAATATTAGTGTGACAATCTCTTCTATAATGCTCCAAATGGCCACAAACTAGACCCTTGGATGATTATGGTCAATATATTCTCGACCAATAAGATTTGGGTAAGTGTTTGGGTTCTTTCATGGTTATTATATTTTTAATAAAAAATGATTTATTGATTTCTAATCAATTAATTAATGTTTATATCATCAAAGTATAATATTTAAGGTAATTATTTATTTCCTAAAAATAAAAAACAAATAACCATGATAAATAAAAACATTTTAGATATAAAATGAGTATTTATAATAGAATTTATCTTCTATATAACCTTGTATTAAAAATTATTTAGTTATTAAAATCTGAGTGATACATATTTAACTTTTCTTTAAATAAAAGAAATTGAATGTCCTAATATCATCCAAGTGGATTCCAATAGATTCTATTTAGACCCAATAATGATTTAGGTCTAAAAATACTCATCCAATTATATTAATACAAGTGTTAGGGTAACATTATAATATGATTTTTACCCTTAATTACCCGATTTACCCTTTTACAGAATTAATAAAAATTATCGAAGTTACTATTTATATTTCCCAAAAATGAAATAAAGATATTTAAATAATTTGGACCTACTTATTACAAATATGTAATCAATTTTTAAAAATCAAAACATAGAAGTTTCATTAATTAATTTAAAATTAATCCCATTGTTGGAATGATAGAATGAGTTTTAAAAGTTAAAACATTACGAAAGATTAAAATCTTTTTATATCCAAATTCAATGTAAAATTAATGCCAATGACCTAAATTATATTAAATGATAAAAATATATTATATTTATACTTTAAAACCATTCAATAATATAATTTATCCATATAAATTATTTTGATGAAAAAGTTGTTTCTAATTAAAAAGTAGTGTATTTTTACAATTCATGAAAACATAAATGTTATAAAAAAAACATCAAAAAATCATCCTGAGTAATTTTTTTTATACTTCTTGCAAGGAATATGTTTATTTTGTCATATAAAAATTATCAATGTGTTATAATTTTAATTCTATAAAGGTTTTCCATTAAAAGGTGGTAAAATTACCTTTCTGAAAAATGTAGGTCCTTATAAAAGAATAGGGTTTATACACACCCTATAAATAAAATATATATTGGATAAATATATAAAATATTTTATTAAATATATAACATATATGTTTAATTAATTTAATTTAATAATATCAATTAAATTAATTTATTAATAAAAAATAAAAACATATTATTGGTTTATATTTTTCATAAATAATTAGTGGCTAAGGAATTCAACATAAATTTTCATAAGTTAGTTATATTTATTCCTACAGACCTAACAACTAGGTTATAATGATCATTTTATAATAAAGGCATCTCATGGTTCATTTAATCTCACGATTTCATGAAATTCAATCTATTGAATAATTAACATTATTTAAAGAAAATATATCATAAAAACATATGGGTGTTACATTCTACCCCCCTTAAACTAAATTTCATTTGGATAATTCATCATTTGGATACAAATAGATGAGGATACCTCTACCTCATTACATCCTCAAGTTCCCAAATAGATTCCTAAAATTGGTGGTTGCTTCGTAAAACTTTAACCAAGAAAGTGGTATTTATTCATTGAATTTTTAGATATGATCTAGAATCTCTATAGGTTCTTCTTTATAAGAAAGATCTTTCGGGAGAAGTATGTCTTATGAGTTTATTAAATGTGAGGAATCAATTATGTACATTCTCAGGAGAGATACATGGAACACATCATGAACATGGGAGAGATTTGTTGCAAGTTCTAATTGGTAATATACCTTCCCAACACGATCGATAATACTAAAAGGACCAATATAACTAGAGATCAACAAGACCTTATTTACAAATCCAATTACTTTCTTATAGGGAGATATTTGTAGAAACATCTTGTCTGTGACTTCAAATCGTGGGTCTTTTTTTCAATTTTCAGCATAACATTTTTATTGACTCTGAGATGCTCTTTTTTTTGAATAGATCTGATCTTTTCTTCCATTTCATCAACAAGATCAAGTCCTAATAGTTTTCCTTCCCCAAATTCATACCATAAAGTTGGAGTTATGTACTTATTTCCATAGATATCTTCATAAGGAGCCATCTAAATACTGGAGTGAAATATACTATTGTATTAAAATTCCACCAAAGGTAGGTGTTGATCCCAATAACCTTTAAAATCCAAAGATAAATCTCTAAATATGTATTCTAAAGTTTGAATTGTCCTCTAAAACCAACCTTCTATGTGAGGATGATAATATGTATTGAAACGTAACATTATATTCATATCTTGCTGAAGAATTCTCCATTACATCAAGGTAAACCTTAGATCCCAATCAGATATAATGCAAAGTGGTACTCTCTAAAATCTTACCAATTTATTTAAATATATCCTAGAAAGGCGATCAAGTGATAAATCCTATATACTAAGAATGAAGTGTTCTATCTTCATAAAACGATCAAATATAACCCATATTGCATCATGGCCTTTATATGTTTTGGGAAGTATGATGAGAAAGTCCATAATGATTTTTCACATTTCCATTTTGGTATGCGTAATGGTTGTAAAAACACCTTAGAATTCTATATCTCAGACTTAACTTGTTGAAAAAACAAGGACCAAGATACATATTCAGTAACATCTCTTTTTATTACATCCCACCAGAAAAACTCTTTCAGGTATCTATACATTTTTGTGCTTCTAGGATGAATAGATAATGAAGAACTGTGGGCCTCATCCAACAGATCCTTCTTTAATTATTGTATTGGAGAACTAAAAACCTAGTTCCTGAAGCCTACTATTCCATCACAATCAAGGTTGAATTCATTAACATTTATCACATTCTTTTGTTACTCTACATATTCCTTCTATGCCTCCTTATTCTTCCCTTGTATAGATGGTTGGACATTCATTTGAGAAAGATAAGATCTCTCCCCTTACTTTAAAATTTAAATATCTATCCTTAAAAATCCATAAATATTGGAACTTTTGTGATCCTCATCATGGATAGTCTTTTATGGTCCTTTCATCTCAAATCATTTTCCACCTTGTTCTCTTTCCCAAGGTGGTAATGTATTGAGTAATCGTAATATTTAATCAAATCCATCCATATTCTTTGGCACATATTTATTTCCTTTTTTGTGAAAATATATTTTAAACTTTTATGATCAGTATAAATATCACACCATACACCATAAAGATAATTCCCCCATATACTTAATTCAATGATTATTGTAGATAACTCCAAACAATTAGTTGGGTAATTTTTCTCAAGTATTTTCAATTGTCACAAGGCATAATAAATCACTATTTCCTTTTACAAGATATCACATCCCATAACCTTCTTGGATGCATCACTATAGATCACAAACCATTATCCACTACAAGGCAGTGTAAGCACAGGTGCACTCACTAACATTCTTTTTAGATCTTTGAAATTCTATTCACATTCCTCCATCCATAGAAACTTAAATCCATACTGAGACAACATGGTGATTGGATTAGATAATTGTGAAAAATATTTCATGAAACATAAATAATATCTAACAAACCAAGAAAACTTGGGATCTCGGTTACCGCTATTGGTCTTGGATAACTTTCAATAACTTTTTTTTGGATCTACAGATATCCCCTCTCATGAGATTATGTGACCAAAAAATGAAACTTTTTGAATCCAAAATTCATACTTGGTAATTTTTTGTTAAACATTCTCATTTCTCAAGGACTTCAATAAAATTCTTACTTGATCCTCATGTTATTCCTTACTCATTGAATAGATAAGAATACCATCTATATAGACTACCACAAACTAATCAATATAGTCTCTAAAGACACTATTAATTAGATCAATGAATATAGTTGGGGAATTAGTAGGAATTTAAAGCATCACTATAAATTCATAATATCCATCCCTTATAAGGAATTTATTCTTTGGTATATCCTCTTTATTGAACCTTAATTGATGATATCCTGAACAAATATCAATCTTGGAAAATTATTTAGCTCCACATAGTTAGTCGAATAATTCATCAATACGTCGAAGTGGATTTTTTTCTTGGTAGTGATATTTTTAAGTTCTTGATAATAAATGCAGAGTCTCATTGATCCATATTTATTCTTAAAAAAATAGTAGGTTCTCCCAAAGGTAATGAACGATGGAATATAAATCCCTTTTCAATATTCTATTGGAGTTTCTTCTTTAGTTCCTACAACTCAATTAGGGATATTATATAAGTTGTCTTTGAAATAGGCATAGCACCCGATATCAGTTCTATTAAAAACTCAACCTCCTGATTCAATGGAAGTCTGGGAAATTCTGCCAGAATGAATTCACCAAACACCCATAAAATAGGTTTATTCTTAATAGTGAGTTTCTCTCGTACCATTTGAGATTGATAACCAGCATTGATATGAATAAAGACCCATAAGATTGAAGAAATTTATACTAGATGGTTATATTCACCATTGCATCGATAGATGATCATAGATTGATCTAGAATATAAAATGTGACTTCCCTAACATGGAAATTAACATGAGAACCATATAGAGAAAGACAATATATGCTAATAATCACATCAAATTACACTACAGGAAGGGTCACAATATTTTTAGGATGTACTTTCCCACAAACATCAACTAGAGAAGAATTATTAAATTTTGATGCAACTGTTGTTCTATTAGGTGCTGTCATAGCTAACTCAAAATCTAATTATTGATGTAATATGGTGATACCCATAAAAAATTACTTAGAAATAAAAGAGTGGATGAATCTAGAGTTAAATAAAGCATTTATTATTTAGAGTGGATGGTAAGTGTACCTTTCAACACTTCATTGTCATAATCCACATTTCTGATAGTGATCATATATGAATTGTCTTAGTCTTTAAACTTAAGAGTTTTCTAGCGTCGATCATTATAAATAACCCTTGGATTATGGTATTTATTTTAATAATTCCCCATCCCCTTGAATTTTTATCTTTTAAGTGTAGGAGGTTCATTATGTGTAACCTTTTCTTTATTCACTTCATTAAACTTATTTTTCCCATCAACTCGACATTCAACTGCTCGATAAACTTCTCTCCAACACTTAAATCATTAACTATCCAATTTAAGATAAATACCTCTATGTTTCTTTCCACACTTTTAGTATAAGGGAAAACTCGTCTTCTTTTTAGCATGGCCTTTTGAATTTCCATTGAATTCCATTTTTCTCTTCATATAAAATCCATAAGACCAGTGGATTACTCCAATATCCACCTCAACCCTGTGAGCACATAGAACTACATATTCATAGCAATTGAAGTCCCTTATGGATAATTCCCTTTCGAGACGTTTTAAGACACTAAATAATTGATAAAGTTTACTCATAGGTTGGATAATAATTCCCAAATCATACCTTGAAAGTATGGTAAAATTTATTTTGTAGGTACCAATAGATTCATAATCATTTTTATTAAACTCAGTGAACTCATTATACATCTTCTTAAAATAATACTAGGAAATTACTTATTGAAAAATAATTTCTTGAATTCATCCCATCCCATAGAGTCAATTTCACCCCCCTTGCCTAGAATTCTTGATAATATTCCACTATTGATCAGCTTCACCTTCCAAATGATATGTAGGATCAAAATGTATATGTATATTTCTCAATTATAGGAGGGGTGGGGGGTGAATTGTAGGTTAAAAAAAATTTGTTTTTATTCCTAAGAAAATCTATGTTTAAAAAAGTTATACAAGATGGATTCACAAACTCTATTTAGTTTTTAATAATGAAACAAACTTTTTCAGGATCCGATAAGATGGATCCAATAACGAAAAATAAGACACGTTTACTTAAGGAAAGATTTTACCTTAAAGCATATAGAATTTTATTTATATTAGAGTATACAATTATAAGAATTTGTAATAATGTTACACTTCCTATCTTTAACAAAATGCAGGAGAAATAAAAACTTGTTCCAAAATAGGAGAAGTATAAGAAATATTTTATCTCAAAGAGAAGGGTATCCAACAACCTTGGATAACAGTCCTTTTATTTATACTTTTAAGAAAGGCTGTCTTAACTAATATAGGGTAAGACCTTGATATGAAGATCAATATATATCTTTTTATCCCTATAGGCCCTCGATATATAAGGTGATTGAAACCTCTATCTTTATATCCCTAGAGGCCCTCAATTGATTAGAAAAAATAATAATCACACAAGGCAGGTTGAACAAGATGTTCTCATCTTAAAAAATTTGTTCTGAGAATTCAAACTAAGTAGGTTGAGTAACAATTTCGTAGATTATCACTTCATTCCATAAATCAATAGCTCTCTAAGAAAAATCTAGCATAAAGCTCATTCAAATGGATGGGTATTAATAGGCCCAAATTCCAATGGTCGACATCCTCCTCCAATGGTCATATTTTCCTCAAATTTAGGAGGGACATGTACAAGTGACACTTAGGAAAAGGTTAAGTTTAAACAGATTGGACAAAATAGTTTTATATAAGAAAATATTAGAAACATTATCATGCTTCATAAACATTATAATATTTAGGATCTGATTAAATGAAACATTACATAAATAAAATTAGGTAAAAGTAAGAAAATAATTTAATCTGATTCTTAAGGTATTGAGAATTAGAGTCAAGAAATAATGAAAATCAGATTCTAAAATAAAAGGATTCTTAATTTTAATGAATTTAGAATCTGAATTTTCATGAATTAAAAATCTGAATTCAGAAGAAATCAAGGTCTAATTTTAGAATAAAATTGAGTTGTATTTTAGAAGAAATTGGATTCCAATTTCTAGACAAACCAGAGTCACAATTATGAGGAAATATTATTCTAAAGAGCTGTAAGGTTCTGATTTAGATAAGGATATGATTTTTTTACTTAGAAAATGTTTGTTAGAAAAGGTTTGAGAAAACACTAGATAAAATATTGAAGACCATAGGTAATGAAAAAAACATTTTTAGATAAAGAAAATATTCTTTAAGAGAATATTTCTTAGGGAAATATAATTTTCCTTAAGAAAATATGTTTTTGATTTTTAAAACATAAAGGAATAGAGAATCCATATAGAAACTTATTGACTTAAAAATATCCCCCTTTTTGGAAATCACAAAAAAAATCATAAATGAATATAAAGGAATAAGGTTTTAATTTTTAAGCTAAAAAGAAATACTTATTTCCCATTTTTTATAGTCTATGATGAATACGACTAACTCCCCCTTAGGTTTTGAAATCACAAAGGATCATATTCTTATATTTCTTAGAGAAATTAATATTTCTTACTTAAGAATTTATTCTTTAAGTAATCTCACCCTTAATGGGTAATTATCTTTCTTAATATTAATTTTTATCATTATTTTCTCCCCCTTTGTGATTTTCAAAAATGAATGGAGGGAATAAAAAATTTTACCTGAAGGTTTAGAAATATGAAAAAAATAATGGAAAGATAAAAAATTTCATTAAGATAAAAATGTTTGTAAAAAACAAAAAAAAAGATCGTAGTTTAAGAGAAAATCATCCATTCTTCTTTTTATCCTTTGGTATCAGCTTTTTTAGAGTAGCCTTTAGCTTCTTAAACTCTTTATGATCATATTAAAAATTCTTGATTAAATGATCCTGATCCTTATTTTTTTATTTGAGATTTTTGATTATTTCTTCCTAAGACATAAGAATTTCTCCTTTATTCTTTATCACTTATTCTTGATCTTTATGTTTTTTATGCCATATCATCCCTAAGTTCCCTTTTTGATTTTTAAATTGAGTGAAAACATGTTCATATTTCCATTTAGATAATTATCTACCTATTAATGGATACCATTCTATTCCTTCATCTTTTCTGAAAATCTTGTTGAAAGTTTTTTTATTCTTTCTTCACACTTATTGAATTAATATTTGAATGAATGAGTAAAATGATCAATAATTTTAAGATCATCAATCACTGACTTGTACCACTTAGTTATTTATTTATAGGATCATCTATGAGCATCATAACTGATTTGAAAAGTCTTGAACTTGACTTCATGTTTGATAAAATTTTCCATGATAATTCTTATTAAATAAAACTTCTAATTGATTGTTTGTTTAAGAAGTTGACATCTAGAATCAATTCATGGAAATAAGGGAATGGAATTTATGAGATTCTTTAAGGACTGAACAAAAAAATCATGTCCTAAGGAAGATGAAGGTTCAGAAGAAGATTATTTTGTTAGAGAGGTAACTTTATCTTGATTATATCATTTTCTCTTACATTTTCCAACAACATCTTTCATTTATTTTTCAACAAAAACCATTTTAGTTATTTTAAAAATTATTTAATTTCCATTTTATTTCATACAAATTTTATTCTCAAGATTATAATATTGTTCATCTCTATCATAATCATGGATAATTCCATCATCATCAACATCTAATTCTTTATCAGCACCTCTATCAACAATTTTCTTATCCGTCTGGTTTTTAACATTTTGAACAAAATCCTAATTAATTCTTTCATATTTTGAAGGTGAATTATTTAACTCATCCTGAGGATCATCATATTTGGGAACATATTTTTCTTCTAAAATAATCCTTATGGATTCAGCTAGGTATGTTCTTATAGATATCTTTTCAGAAGGACTCTCCTTCTCTTGATATTCTTACACCATTCTTATCAAATCATCACTCTCCTCCTTTTATTCTTATTATTCTTCTTCCTACTAAAATTCTTCTTATTCAACTATGGTTTCCTGAATTTAAATATATTTGTTTCTCTTATCTATATCCAGAGTATCAATTGGCAATGATTTATTCAAGAAAGAATCTAGTACCTAAAATTTTTATGATTCCTTCTAAGTATATCTAAGAAAAGATTGGATAATTTTGGCTTCTGACATCTTATTCTTCATATTATTTTCTTTATCTTGTCTCTCAAGTTATTTTGCTGCTTAGATCTTTAAGGCCTTAGCCTTAGCAGGATCTAATCCAAAAACTGAATCTCCTCCATTATTTTTCTTATTCTTCTCTCTCCATTTTTCTACAAGTTCATTAGAAAAGTTTTTTTTAGTTTGGGTGGAGCAGAAATGGCCTCTAGTGCTAGTACTTGTTATTTCTATTCTGTATCTTTACCTTTTCTTTTTATTGGTGTTTTCATGGAGAATTATCTAACTTCACCTTTCTTGCTAACAACATGATCATCTTTATCATTAATATCAATGAACTATCCTATCTTAACACTAAAACCAATCTTCATTCATCAGATGGTATCATCACTTAACAAAAATATCTTGAAGACCTTATCGTTTGAGATGCAATTTATTTTGAAGGATTCTAAGGACAAGACAATGATCATCTACAAGATCACATAGTAAATTATAGTATGAGACTTTATGGTGCTATTATTGATATTGTTGACGGTAAAAAGAATGAAGTTAATGATTTTAAACATTATTACATTCACCAAAAAATCCATCATTATGATATCACATATTTTAAGGGAATCCTTGTCTCACTTTCTCAAAATTAGAAAACCTTTAATCTATAGGGATAACAATCTATGATTGGTTGAAAGATGAGTGATATTAAGTGACTTTACTCCTTTAAGTCCAAGGCACTAAATAGCCTTAACATTCTCAAATGGACCTTCTTTATTAGGTAATCTATGTAAGAAAAAGATTTAACCTCCATTGTAAGTAATATCTAGGATTCTTGCAGCTTTGTTAAAAGACAAGTAATAAGTCTTTCCATAACTCATGAATAAGAGAATTTCTGTTCATCCTTGTTTATAAAAACGAACAGTATCATAGAATTCTATTACTAAATATGTATATACTGGATCTTGACTCTTCTCCTTGTATACATAGAGAATTTCCCATCCATTCATCTTAATGATTTTCTAAATCAAGGAGTCATACTTGACAATGAAATTTGGGTCCACCCAACTTTACCTATATATAAGACAATCCTTGAGTTCATTGTTTGAGGTCATCATAGTCTGTGATGATACTTCAAGAGACATTCAGAGCTAAAGTAAAAGGAAATAGCTAAATGGAAAACTTAAAAGGCATCATGGCTTCAGTGAAAAACTTGAAGGAAAATAATGTGGGATGTGAATACGAGAGTCCTTTAAATAGGATTCATGAAGACGATTCATATTCCTGAACCAATCCAACCGTTGATATTTTCTTGGTATGATCTAATAGTTGATATCAATTCTGAATAAGGATTTATAGGTTCCAATATTATGAGGTTTTAATAAAGAATCAGATTTACAGAATGTGAATCCAACATGGCTTTCTTATAACATGATTAAAAATACCAACAAAAAAAGATTTTAATTATAATGATATAATTAGGGAAACATACCATTAAAATTTCTTAGAATGATTTTTCAGTATTGATAAGGTTTATATGATAAAACATAGGTTACAAAATGTTTTATTAGGGAAATAAAACATTTTAGGTTCTGAAATCATTTTTTGGAAAAAGAAATATAAATGATTAGACATATGTACTCCCCCTATAAAATAAAGTAATTTAATGTAAGGATATAGGTTTAAAAAAAAGTTAATATGGATGATTACCTTATGTTTATCATTCCTAACTTTTGATTAATGTATTAAAATCTATTTAAGGGTATAGATTTTGTAAATATGTCAGCAAGTTGATCTTGCGTTCCAGTAAATTGAAGAATGATTTCTCACTTAAGGGTGTAATCCCTAAGAAAGTTATTCCTAATATATATGTGTTTTGAACGAGAGTGAAATGTAGGGATTTTTCTTATGGAAATAACACTAGTATTATCACACGTTATCTGTGTTTTGGTAAAGCTCATGCCATTGTCTGTGAGTGTGTGTTGCATTCCCAACACTTGATCACAATAGCTTCCAACTACTACATATTCATCTTCATAAGTGGAAATTACTAATGAGTGTTTTTTTTTCATGACCAAGAAACTAATGAATCTCTTAAGAAAAGACAAGTTCTGGATGTACTTTTCCTATCCATTCTACAACCACTAATGTCAGCATCTGGAAAGCTTTTTAAAATAAAATCATTTTTAGAAGAATAGAAAAGTACTAGATACATGGTTCCCTTTAAATAGGAAAAAATTATTTTCACTTCTTTTAAATGGGATAATTTTTCATTATATTGATATATTGCACATAAGAATATCGAAAACATTATATTTGCATGACTAGTTGTTATGTATAATAGTCTTCTTATCATACCTCTAAATGATTTTTGATCTACTAGTTTCCCTACTTCATCAAGATCAAGAGAGATTGAGGTACTGATTGGAGTACTTATACTTTTAGTATTTTCATATCCATACTTATTAATAAGATATTTAATATACTTATGTTGTGATATATAAGTTCCTTCTAGTTTTTGAGAAATTTTAAAACGAATAAAAAATGTTAACTCACCCATCATACTCTTTTCAAACTCATATTTCATGAGATTCAAAAAATAATCAGTTAATGATTGATGAGTTGATACTAATATATTGTTATAAATATAAATTTGAATAATAAAAATATTTTTCTCATCATTATTTATGAAAGGTTTGGATTAGTAGTTCCCTTAACATAATTGTTTTGTAACAAAAATCATGTAAGTATGTCATAGTAGGCTCTAGGGGCTTGTTTAAGTCTATATAAAGATTTGGTAATATTGTAAAAAAGTTCATGATTTTTTGTGTCTTCAAAACCAGGAGATTGTTCAATAAAAATTTCCTCTTGAACACATCCATTAAGGAAATCACACTTCATGTCCATTTGAAAAAGTCTGAATTTAAATAATGCTGAAAAGGATAGTAGAATAAGAATAGATTCAAGTCCAGATACTAAAGAGTAGGATTCTTCACAGTCTATTCCTTCTTATTGATTAAATCCTTTGGCAAGAAATCTTGATTTATTTCATACTATGATTTTATTTTCATCACACTTATTTCTAAAGAAACATTTTACACCAATTACAAAATTTTGTTTTGGTCTTTCAACCAAGGTCCTGACATTGTTTCTTTCAGATTCATTTAGTTCATCTTGCATATCTTTAATCCAATCATCACCACCTAAAGCTCCATTAGTTCTTTTAGATTCTAATTAGTAAAGAAATTATATATTATCTACTTCTTTTCTTAAAGAATGTCTAGTCCTTATAGGTATATTTACATCACCAATGATACTATCACTGGGATGATTCTTTAGAAACAAATGATTTGGGTTTTGTAAAACCTATTCATCAACATAAGGTAAACAATATTCTGGAAAAAATACTTCAGAAACATTTTCTTGACTATTTTCCTTATTAGAACAATCTTATATCAAATGTGGATTATCAGTTTTTGAAAACACATCCAAATATGTCTGTTGGGATTGTTTAAAAACAAATGGATAAGTTTCATAAAATTTAACATGTATTGTATCTTGAAAAGTATAATATTTTTTTGTTAAAAACTCTATAGCCTTAGAAGTAGTTTAGTAGCCTGTGAAAATTCCTTCATCATATTTGGGTGTAAATTTATGTAAGATATCATTAGTATTCAAGATGAATACTTTTAATCCAAATACTTTGATGTAATAATCTTTAGGTTTTCAACCAATCTATATCTCATAAGGTGTTTTATTAAGAAAAAGTATGATTAAAACATTATTTATAGTATAATAAGAAGTACTTACAACATCATCCCAAAGGTTTTTAGCAATAGGGTTTTCACTCAATATTTTTATAGTTATCTCTTGAAGAATTAGATTTCTTATTTCAACAACACCATTTTATTAAGGAGTTCTTGGAGATCAAAAGTTATGACTAATTCCTTTCTTACTTTAAAAAGTTTTAAAATTTTAATTTTAAAATTCTCTTCCATGGTGAATATGAATAATTATCAATGAAATATTTTTATCATTTTTAACTTTGTCTGGAAAAGATTTAAAATAAGAAAATGATTTAGATTTATTTTCAAGAAAATATACCCATGTAAATCTAGTGTTATCATCAACTAAAACAAATAAATCGTATTTTATTCCAATACTTTTAGTTTGTGTTAGACCAAAAATATCTATATGCAGTAGCTGTAATGCATTAGAAGATGATACTTCACTAATTGATTTAAATCTGAAATTATGTTTCTTTCCATATTGATAATGATAAAAAAACAAGTTAAGAATCAAATATAAGATTCAGTAGATACTTAACAATTATTTTCACCGAGAGTTTTCATGGGTTCCTAAGGTTACAATGTCCTAGTATTCTATTCCAAAACCAAGATTTATCTTCCATTTCACTAAGTCTAGGTAGGTCTTGGCTCATAAGTTAGTCATGGTTAAGTGTATAAAAATTATATTGCCTATGGGTAAGGAGAATAAACTCTTCCTTTTAATTGTGTACTAGGTATTTATCATTCATAAAATTCACAAGGTAACCATCATAACATAATTTACTTATGCTTATAAGGTTATGATTAAGACCTATAAAAAATAAAACATTTGGAATTAAATATTTTTCAAGAAGAACAATATTACCTATACCAAAAATTTATCCTTGAGCATTATCTCTAAAAGTTACGTTTACTCCTTTCATCTTGATAATCTTTTCAAATATTTTATTATTACTAGTTATGTGCCAGGAACATCCAATATCCATATACCATGCACTTTTTTTGGAATAGCCATTGTTTTCCTAAAAATAAAATAGTTAGACTTTCAAAATAAAAATTTTATTGGATCCCAAATTGTTATAAAGTAAAATATTAGGTTTGCACATTTGTGAAGAAAAATGAGTTGTATGAAAACCTATGTATTGGATTTTATTCAAAGAAACTTTTTTCTCCTAATATCCACCACATTGACACTTAGATCAATAAAGAGCACTTTGGGAAACAGAATAGTTATGAATAAAAACTGGTTTTGAGAGAGTATATCCAAATCCAGAACAATTTATAAGAGGATTAATATTTGAATACATTTTGTCAAAACCTTATTTACCATGAGAAAAGTTTGATAAAAGTTTATTTAAGGAAAATATATCAGATTTTAGTCTGATGACTAAATTCTTATCCTCATAGTCATTAGTCATAGAATTTGATTTAGTCACTAATTTTGTTTAATATAAATAACATTTTTAAGATCCCTAGAAAGTTTATCCTTCTCAGAATTAACTTCCTTAATGTTTTTGGAAACATTTTCAAAATCAATGGTTTTCGGATCAATATCTTTTGAATGATTTGATACTTATTTTTTAAAATAGAGATTCTAGAATTTTCTTTACCATGTTTCTTATTGATCATACTATTTTCATTTTCATGTAATTTGAAAACTCTAGATACTTCTTCAAATGAAGGTATTATATTATCTTATAATGAGGAAGATTCTTTATCTGAAGATTCAAAATATTTTTCATTAGAAAAATTTTAATTTAAGGAAATATTGGTTAAGGATTCAGTAGTGTTTACCTTATCCATTAGAAATTTATTTTATGTAAGAATTATTTCTATTAGACCAATATTCTTCAATTTAGAAGATTCAATATTTGAAGATTCATCCAAATATTCACCACCACTAGAAATCCAGGTGTCACTAGATTTCAGTACTTTCTTAGACACAGGCTTGTAGAACATCTTCTTGTTTATTTCTGAATGCGTATCCTTTCTTTCTTTCATTTTGATCCTAGGATAGTCTAGCTTGATATGACCTTCCCACTTTCATTCATAACAAGTCACTTATGAATCTTTCATATCCTCTCTCTCTCTCTCTTTGTATCTATATTTCATATATGTTTTCCCACAATCTTGTTCATCCTTCGAGAAAGATTGGAATGTTCATTATCAGAATTATTACAATCACTTGATTTAGATATAATAGTATATCTGTTGTATTTTTATCAATTAAATCTTTCAGGAGTCTTGTATTTTATATGATTTGAGGTTGTAGTGAAAGCAACATTACCATTACCATTATTTTTCTTATTGATCTCTACATCTCTCTTCAATCTAGTTTCATGCTGTAAAAGATTCCAAAATAAATAATCAAGAGTGATGTTTGAAAAATTAGTATTCTCATCAATGACAGTTATTTATGATTTCCACTCATTAAGAATAATATCTATTATCTTTTCCAAAAAAATGTCATCATCAAGTCCCTTTTCACCCATAGACTCAAGGTTTTTGAAGATAGTCATAAATATTTGTTTAACTTTGCATACAGGTTCTCCATAAGGAAACATAAAACCATGATATTCAGCTCTAAGCATAGTTATTCTTGTTTTAATAACCTTGGATGTGCCAAAATGTGTAACTTCTAATTTCTTCTAGATGCTATTAGCATCTTTACAATATGAAATCTGACTATTTATATTCCTGGTCATAGAACATAATAAAGTATTTCGTACCTTGATGTGATGATAATACTCTTGCTTTTCTTGACTGGTGAATTGTCTGATTTCCTTGTATGGAATCTTGTAGTATTTTGTTAACATAACAAAGTTATCAAAACTAGTATAGATAATAAAATTCTTCATCCTATATCTATAGTATTCATAATCATTCCCATAAATGATTGGTGGTCTAGTAGGATTTAGATTTTATATGGAACCAATGTCCATTCCTTCCATTCATAAAAATAACTTGTTTTCCACCAAACTTGTTAGTAAAAAAAGTTTATAAAAATGAAAATATTTATGAAAAACTTGAATAAGTAAAGTTAAGTAAGTATAGTTGAGTAAGAAAACTTATATGTAATAATATATGTTTCAGATACCTCATCTGATACCAATTGTAGGATTGAAATGTATATGTAGATTTCTCAATTAAAAGAGGGGGGTGTTAATTGTAGGTATAAATATATTCATTTTTATCCTTAGGAAAATATATTTTTAACAAAGTTAACCAAGATTGATTCAAAAACCCTCTTCAGTTCTTAACAAGGAAAAAAATCTTCCTAGGATCTGATAAAATGGATCCAATAATGAAACTTAATACAAGTTTACATTAGGAAGTATTCTACCTTAAAACATATATAATATTATTTATATCATAGTATACAATTATAATAATGTGTAATAAAGTTACACTTCCTATATTTAAAATTTTTTATAGAAAATAAAAAATTGTCACAAAATAGAAAAAGTATAAGAAATATTTTACCCGAAAGAGAAGGTTATCCAAAAACATAGGATAAATTTCCCTTGATTTATACTTTCAGGAAACTCTATCTTACCCACACTAGGTTAAGCCATTGATATAAAGATCAATATCTCTCTTGCTATCCCCTCAATCCCTCGAACTCTAAGGTGATCAGTACCTTTGTCTTCTTATCTACAGAATCCCTCAATTGATCAGCAATAATTAGAATCACACTAGGTAGGTTGAACAATATGTTATCACCTTGAAGAAGTTGTTCATAGCATTCACACAACGTAGGTTGAGTAACACTTTCATAGAGTATCACTTCATTCCACAGATCAATATCTCTCCATGAAAACTCTACCACAGAGCTCGTTCAAATGGCTGGGTATTTATAATATTGGATTCCAACAGTCGACTTTATACTCCAACAGTCATATTTTTCATTAAATTTCAGAGGGACCTGTATATGTGGCACTCAGTAAATGGTTAAGTTAAAACAGATTGGACAAAATTGTTTTATATAACAAAATATGAGAAAAATTATCTTGCTTAAGAAACATTTTCATATTTAGGATCTGATAAAATGAAACGTTACTTTAAGAAAATTACATAACTATAAGAAAATAATTTAATCAGATTCTTAAGGTATTTTGAATCATAGTCATGAAATAATCAAAATTGGATTCTAAAATAAAAGAGAATCAGAATATGATTTTCGGTGAAATCGGAGTTTGATTTCATAAGAAATGGGAGACTGATTTCAGAAAAAATCAGAGCCATATTTTAAATAAAATTGGAGTTGGATTTCAGAATAAATTGGAGTCATATTTCATATGAAATTGTACTCGGATTTCATAAGAAATCATAGTCTGATTTGTAGAGAAATTAGAGTCTAATTTCTAGAGAAATTGGAGTCACAATTCTGGGGAAATAAGATTCTAAATTTTCTTAAGGTTTTGAGTTATATAAGTATTTTATTTTTTTACCTAGAAAAATATTGTCAGACTATGATTGAGAAAACACTAGATAAGACATTGAAAACCATAGGTAATGAAAAAAATATTTTTTTAAAAAGAAAATTTTCCTTAAGAGAATGTTTCTTAGAGAAAGATAATTTTACTTAAGAAGATTTGTTTGTGATTTTAAAAACATAAAGTAATTGAAAGGTTATAAGGAATATTATTGACTTAACATGATAGACTAATAAGAAGACATTATCATTTTCTGAACATTGGAGAACTGAAAATATCTTTTTAGTGGTACCAATGCATCATTAAGACACTAATGCATTAGAAGACTCATTAAAGGATGGTGGATGCTACCTCATGAATGACTCAACTGAATGTTCTTCCCTCTTTTACTTGTTTTTAATTATTATATGATTAATTTCTTGAGAAAGTTGTGTGATTATAGCTATAATATTTTACATTCCATCTCCCATAACAATTGGTTACTCAGGAGGAAAATCATTTCATTTCCCTTCGCATTCAGCATTAACATGGTTCCTTCGAGTTCTAGTGATTGACTAAAACCAAGAAGCATAGTGTGAGAAAACACTAATCATAATGGGAAAACCAAATAATCAAGATTAAAATTTCAATTTAATAAGTTTTATTTTTTTATTATAGATTATTCATGATCATTTCAAAAACACTAGGATTGTAACCTATACTTCGCCATATACTTTGTGTAACGCCCCAACCCCAGTTACCTAGAGTCGGTGCATTACTTCGTAACATTGGCATGATCACAAAAGTTCAAGTCTCGAAAGACCGATTAGTTTAGTATCCTTGGAAACACTAGATGAATTCATAAATGTTACATTACATCATAAAGTGAAAAAATACAATAACATAGTATCTATTTTCCACACTCATATCCCCTTCAGACTATCCCTGAAAGTCATTCCTAAAATACTTCTTCACATCCTGGAAAAATTAAAACATTGAAAGGGGTGAGCTCATATTCTCAGTAAGGATAACAATATTGCGGAAGCTTTCATAAATAAACATTAACATTTAAGGCAATGTATAACTAAAACAAAAGCCTTTTTAAGCTTGAACTTCAGCATGATATGGAAAAAATAAAATTAAATAATGCCATTTACTTACTCACATGGATATTTTACTAGTCAAATAATCCCATGAAATATCAATAACCACTTTCATAATGATGGAATGCATAATGCCAGACTATCATAACCATGTAGTCAAGGCCTCGTGCCAAGACTACAAATAAGATTTTGTCAAGGCCTCGTGCCAAGACACTATTTTGTCTCATGAGACCTACCGATGCATCGAGGAGCTATAGCGGGATCCACCTGTCACTTATTAAGTCCAATGCATTCCTCATATGAATAGGTTTAAACATATCATAAACCACAACATAATCGTATCACATAAAACATGAATAAAGGAAACATAAAATTTACACATTTCAATCACAAGATATCAATACAACACATTGATATAATAAAAACACTTTCAAAAGCATTTTCAATACCAAAATAAAATAAAGTTAAAACTTTGTATTTATTATTCATTAAAAAAAGTTATGGCTTGTAGAGGAAGCCGAAACTAAAATAATGGTCACGGTGGCAGAGAAGTCGTTGTCGCCGCATATGTACGGAAAGAAAAATATTCCCTTTTTGTCGTTTAGTAAAACGCTTCGTATAAAAAATATTCCTTTTGAATAAACGTAAAAGTCAAAGGGGTTTATACACCGTATAAAAGAAAGTTGTGTATAAAACAAAATATGCCTCAATGAAAGGAGATTGAGACGAAGACCCATACAAAGATCATTTTTTTTAAATAAAGTAGGTCTATTATGTGTATTCACTATAAGTACACATAAATAAAGTACAAATACAAGATAGGACATAATAATATCATGACATAATTTGAAAGTAGGAGATTAACCCAAAGAATAGAAATTGGGTTAAGAAGTTCCCTTACCTCGTGTCCGACTTGACTCGACCGCTCTTTAACCTCCTGAATAATAAACTAGAGTTAATATCTACCTTCTTAAGAACCTTTTTCAAGTTCATTATTCCTTTTATATCACTTATTACCATGTTATGAACATTATGTAATTATTTATGTTTATAACGGTCGTTTTGTCGATCTTAGGTACTTGAGTCAAAAATAAACTTCTTATAATTACACTTTGTTCATGTGGTAAAATATCCATTATATACATAATTATATTCATGATGTATATATCATATAAATCATATATATCTAGTATATACATTCATTTATAATATTACATAACATTTAGAGGTAAGAAATGAAATGCACCGTTCATGGAGACGGTAAGCCGTACGTACGCATGAACGCTACTTTCATTTCTATTTCGTATTTAATGAAATCATAATGATATAAAGGTATATTATAATTCCAGTATAATATCATATATAATATCATTTACTCCATCCTTTATACATCCCACATATGGGATTAACGATTCAAATCACTTTGAGGGGGCGGTAGTCTGCACTTCCTAAAATGAAATTATCGCGTTTACCCATTATGGAAATCATAAAGTATGCCATAAATGAGAAATAAAGAAGCATAAGGAAAACATAAACATAATATATATATAATATATGAAAATATTGTCATCAAAATGGCCACCATTAGAGGTGTTAAAATAATATTGAACAATCATCGTTTCGTGAGGCAGTATTTCACCACCCACAGAAACAGTATATTATTTAACCATTAGATGTAGGTGTGTGTAAGTGTAGCTCAAATACTTCTTATAACAACATCCTAGTATTTTTAGGATACTGGTTTTGTTACAAATGAAATGAATAAAAAGAGTTTAGTGGGTTGGAGAAGACAAATAAAACAAAATAACATAAGAGAAGACATTACCTTAAAATCGGGTAACTCTTTTGATTTGAGCGAAAGGGTTCCTTGGGAATAATTCTGCCCAAAGTGAGGCTTCTAGGAGTAAGGGAGGGAATTTTAGAGAGTATTTTGGCAGAGTTTGGCCGAGCCAAAAGGCTTGAAAGTGTTAATAAGGTGGTAGTGGTGGGGGCCTTTTATAAGAGGAGAGGAGGGGCACTCTTGGAAAGATTGAAATGTTACTTTATTATGAAATTCTTTTTCGGATTATAAAGGTCCCACACTTATATATTTAGAGGATACGGTGATAAGGGTTCGAAATATACTCATACAATAGGTTTTTGACAAGTTTAAGTCCTAGATTTTACATTATCTTTTCATTTTATTTAAATTATTAATTAATGAGGTAATCGTTGCATCATCATGGTGTCATAAATAATTTAATTTATTTAATGTTTAAAAATTATGAAAAAAATATCATGATGTAGGAAATCGTTTTATCTTTCTAATGAATATTTATAGTAAAAAATATGACTTGTATAACCCCATTTAAAAATTGTTTTAGTAAAACAACTCATGTTTGTGACATTTTTATTTTAACATTAAATAAAAAGTTTTTAATGTCATTTTCCAACCAAAGTGGCTCCATGGGGTCCCCAAGTTGACCCATGGATTGACTTGGTCGGAAATGACTCATCCAATAGGGGTAGGACAAGTGTAAAGGTATTTTCATATTTTATAATATCATTTTTACCTTAAATGTCACTAATTACCTTTAATCGCGATTAACTAAACTTAAAAGTTACTATTCACCAAAAAATTATTTTAATCCCATTTAACCACATTACTTACTAATGAAAACCATGAATTTCGGATTTTTTAAAATCAAATCACAGAAGTGGTAATGTTTCATTTAAATGAAAAATCAGTTTTTTAACTACCACTTAGTGGTTTCACTATTCATCAAAAATTGAAGTTTTTCAGAACAATGCCAAAATTTCACCCTAAGATATAATTGATATTCCAAATTAAAAAATGATGTCTATTTTACAAAATTAAAAACATATAAGTTTCATTAATTAATTTTATAATTAATTCCCGCTGTCACAACAAATAACGCGTTTTTAAGAAACAATATATATCAAAAGATTGACAATTGTTTATGTCCAATTTCAAAGTGAAATTAATTCTAATTACCACCATTGGATAAAATGGTAAAAATATATTCTAATTATAATTTAAAACCATTCAATAGTATAATTTATCACTACAAATTATTTTTATTAAAAAAGTTGTTTTAAGTATTTTTCACTATTCATAAAAAATTGGATGTTCTCAGAAAAATACCAAAAATTCAACATAGGCTAATTTCAATATTACGAATCCACAAATGAAGTCAATTTTGAAATATAAAATATATATAATTTCAAAAAGTGGGTATTACTATTCATAATGACTATTTTGATTGGTCGCGGTGCGTTATAATCTCGAACTTGCGTATAATGCAAGCTATTGCATTATTGAAAAAGAAGAGTATCGTGGAAGCTCGGGGTGTTACATTCTCTCTTCCTTCAATAAATTGTGTCCTCACAATTTGAAATTTGTATTTGAAAATAAAAGGTTGAAAATAGAAAATACCTTTGTGGAAAACCCACATTGGAAATAAGGTTAATAAAAATATAACTTTAAAAGAAAGAAAGATAAGTAAAAAGGTCACCCAAGATAGCCCATTCTAGGATTCTATGAAAATATGGATATGGAAGAAAAAAAACCATCAAGGTCTGATGGAGAGTTGTAGAAAACTGGATTAGGAGAAAGTTAA
The DNA here is from genome assembly GCA_963277665.1 of Viscum album. Classification (NCBI taxonomy): domain Eukaryota; kingdom Viridiplantae; phylum Streptophyta; class Magnoliopsida; order Santalales; family Viscaceae; genus Viscum; species Viscum album. The sequence goes on from OY728125.1 coordinate 22,210,437, forward strand.
CCATAAGAAAATCACAAACTTGTGATTGGTTAAACGGTCATTGAATCCCCAGTTGGAAAAGTTAACCGGCAACGTTTTTGTTTTAAGTTACCTTTTATAAAGTTGAGGAATTTATTTAGGAGATTTACTAAGAATGTAAGGGAATATACATACTTGTCATGTAGACTTTCGTTCTTTAATAAATTTTTACCACAAACCCATCTTTCACTCTAAAAGGTAATAGAACTCAAAAATATTATATTTATCATAATTGTATAGGGTTCAAAATATTAACACATACCATTTAGATTAGGAATTTTTTTTTGTAATAACCAGGGACTTCCTGTAGGCTAGTGGTAGGTAATAATGGCTTGTCACACTATGGTTGTGGGTTAGATTCCTACATCTTTTTTCGACGTGACGGGTTATCCCCAAACCTGCAGGTTTTTCTTTTCCTATACTATAGTATTATAATATTCCAAAAATAATCTTCAGAAATGTTTTAACAATACTATCCAAAGATCAACTTAATACATTACAACCTCTATAGTTATCCAAAATACCTCCGTCCAAACTTTCTCTAAAATTTCCTTAAATTCCAAAATCAATTGCAACATTAGATTCCCCAAACAAAGTAAGGTTTTCCTTATTGTCACATACTGAAAATATGATTAACTTAATCATATTAATACCTTAATGAAAACAACAAGTACTATAGTACAATCCTTATATATATCACATTATTCTTATAACCATAATCTAGTTCTTGAGTCCAAAAACACAAATACAATAATTATTCAACTTCATCTGTAGTAACAACATAAGCTTGGCCTTGATCCCTTGGCCTTTTCTGAGGTAAGTTTCCCTGACACTTAGGACATTCATTTGTATAATGCCCCATTTCTCTACAATTGTAGCATTCAACATTGATAACCTCTTTCTTTCCCTTGCAATCACGAGCCTGGTGACCTTTTTCTCCACATTTGTAACAAACTCCCATTCCTTTTAGGCAAGTACCAGGGTGATTATTCCCACAATTATCACATAATGGAAAAATACTTCTTTCCCCTTTTCCCTTTATCTATCTCTTGTTCCACCGTTCTCTTCTTCTCTTGCTTTACTTTGTTGTCATAAGACTTAGATAATTCTTTTTATGTTTTGATAGCACACGAGACTATATCCTCATATGTTGAGAAAGATTGTGATACTAAAGCTCAACGGAGAAATGGTTTTAACCCATCAAAGAAACGATCAATATTACTTCTTGGGTTATGTATATAATATGATGCATGCCTCGCTAACCGTGTAAAGTTAGACTCATACTTTGCGACATTCTCATCCTCCTTCTGCCTCAGACTTAGAAATTGCCTTTCCATATCTGCTCGATGGTCATGTGGAAAGTATTTTTCTAAGAAAATTTCCTTAAACTCCCTCCATTCCATACTTGATACTTCTTCATCTTCCTTTGTGTTTTGAATCAGCGACCACCATTGATCGACATCTCCAGTGAGGCAGTAGACTTCCATGACAACCTTCTCCCTTTCGCTACTCCCCAAGGCGTGGAATATTTTCTCTAAGGAGTTTATCCATTGCTCAGCTACTAATGGATTTGTACCCCCATTAAATGTTGGTGGTTGTTGCCTCATGAAGAGGTCTAACATTGATCCTCCACGTTGCAGATCAGGGTGCTCCATACGAGTAAGGTTATTATTGATAACCTGAGTGAGTTGTCCCAATATGGTAATAAGTTGATCATCACCAGTTGTATCTCCAGATCCACAAAAATTATCTTGAGCAGGAGGGCAATCCCTACACAGATTGTGTGCATTGATACGGTTTCCATTCCTTCCACTAGGATCCATTTCTAAACAATGGAATAAACTAGATTAGTTTATGAATCAAAATACATAATTCAATACTTGTAAAACACTTAACACTAATTGAACTATTTATGGATATAATCCATAATCATAAAAAAAAGTTTTCTTTGAGGAAGTATATACTCATAACCCTTCATAGTGGTTTGTAAATAAAATGAGAATTATCCTAATCATATCCCCCGGGAGTGTCGTAACCAAGAGTGCAGCAAGGCCCGTTGTCGTGCACCAGTTCCTGTTCGAGTCTAGCTCAAAGAGGTGTTTTCGGGTTTTACCCCTAGGTACATCTGTGCCAGAGCCACCTCTACCTGCTCGTTTCCAGACAGGGATTTATTGCTCGGAAAACTCACAAAATCTCTATAATACCAAAATTCTAGGAAGTTCTTCTATACTAATCCTCAAAGTCTATATTTGGGCTATGTGATCTAATCAGAGTTTATCTAAATCTAGATTCCAAGGTTAGTACTAAACTACCTCTGATACCAACTATAACGCCCCGACCCCAGTTACCCAGAGTCGGTGCATTACTTCGTAACATTTGCATGATCAAAAAAGATCAAGTCTCGAAATACCGATTAGTTTAGTAGCCTTGGAAACACTAGATACATTCATAAATGTTACATTACATCATAAAGTGAAAAACTACAATAACATAGTATCTATTTTCCACACTCATATCCCCTTCAGACTATCCCTGCAGGTCATTCCTAAAATACTTCTTCACATCCTGGAAAAATTAAAACATTGAAAGGGGTGAGCTCAGATGCTCAGTAAGGATAACAATATTTCAGAAGCATTCATAAATAAACATTAACATTTAAGGCAATGTATAACTAAAACAAAAGCCTTTTTAAACTTGAACTTTAGCATGATATGGAAAAAATAAAATTAAATTATGCCATTTACTTACTCCCATGGACATTCTACTAGTCGAATAATCCCATGCAATATCAATAACCACTTTCATAATGATGGAATGCATAATGCCAGACTATCATAACCACGTAGTCAAGGCCTCGTGCCAAGACCATAAATAAGATTTTGTCAAGGCCTCGTGCAAAGACACTAGTTTGTCTCCTGAGACCTACCGATGCATCGAGGAGCTATATTAGGCTCCACCCGTTACTTATTAAGTCCAATGCATTCCTTATATGAATAGGTTTAAACATATCATAAACCATAACATAATTGTATCACATAAAACATGCATAAAGGAAACATAACATTTCCACATTTCAATCACAAGATATCAATACAACACATTGATATAATAAAAACACTTTAAAAACCATTTTCAATACCAAAATAAAAGAAATTTAAAACTTTGTATTTATTTTTCATTAAAAAAAGTTATGGCTTGTAGAGGAATCTGAAACTCAAATAATGGTCACGGCGGCGGAGAAGTCGTTGTCGCCGCATATGTACGGCAATAAAAACATTCCCTTTTTGTCATTTAGTAAAACACTTCGTATAAAAAATATTCCTTTTGAATAAACATAAAAGTCAAAGGGGTTTATACACCGTATAAAAGAAAGTTGTGTATAAAACAAAATATGCCTCAATGAAAGGAGATTGAGACGAAGACCCTTACAAAGATCATTTTTTTAAATAAAGTAGGTCTATTATGTGTATTAACTATAAGTACACATAAATAAAGTACAAATACAAGATAGGACATAATAATATCATGACATAATTTGAAAGTAGGATATTAACCCAAAGAATAAAAATTGGGTTTAGAAGTTCCCTTACCTCGTGTCCGACTTGACTCGACCGCTCTTTAACCTCCTGGATAATAAACTAGAGTTAATATATACCTTCTTAAGAACCTTTTTCAAGTTCATTATTCCTTTTATATCACTTATTACCATGTCATGAACATTATATAATTATTTATGTTTATAACGGTCGTTTTGTCGATCTTAGGTACTTGAGTAAAAAATAAACTTCTTATAATTACACTTTGTTCATGTGGTAAAATATCCATTATATCCATAATTATATTCATGATGTATATATAATATACATCATATATATCTAGTATATACATTCATTTATAATATTACATAACGTTTAGAGGTAAGAAATGAAATGCACCGTTCATGGAGACGGTAAGCCGTACGTACGCATGAACGCTACTTTCATTTCTATTTCATATTTAATGAAATCATAATTATATAAAGGTATATTATAATTCCAGTATAATATCATATATAATATCATTTACTCCATCCTTTATACATCCCACATATGAGATTAACGATTCAAATCACTTTGAGGGGGCGGTAGTCTGCACATCCTAAAATGAAATTATTGCGTTTACCCATAATGGAAATCAAAAAGTATGCCATAAATGAGAAATAAAGAAGCATAAGGAAAACATAAACATAATATATATATCATATATGAAAATAGTGTCATCAAAATGGCCACCATTATAGGTGTTAAAAGAATATTGAACAATCACCATTTCGTGAGGCAGTATTTCGCCACCCACAGAAACAGTATGTTCTTTAACCATTATATGTAGGTGTGTGTAAGTGTAGCTCGAATCCTTATTATAAAAACATCCTAGTATATTGAGGATACTGGTTTTGTTACAAATTAAATGAATAAAAAGAGTTTAGGGGGTTGGAGAAGAAAAATAAAACAAAATAACATAAGAGAAGACATTACCTTAAAATCGGGTAACTCTTTTGATTTGAGCGAAAGGCTTCCTTGGGAAGCATTCTGCCCAAAGTGATGCTTCTAGGAGTAAGGGAGGGAAGTTGAGAGAGTATTTGGGCAGAGTTTGGCCGAGACAAAAGGCTTGAAAGTGTGAATAAGGTGGTAGTGGTGGGGGCCTTTTATAAGAGGAGAGGAGGGGAACTCTTGGAAAGATTGAAATGTTACTTTATTATGAAATGCCTTTTCAGATTCTAAAGGTCTCACACTTATATATTTCGAGGATAAGGTGAGAAGGGTTCGAAATATACTCATAGAATAGGTTTTTGACAAGTGTAAGTCTTAGAGTTTATATTATCTTTTCATTTTATTTAAATCGTTAATTAATGAGGTAGTCACTGCATCATCATGGTGTCATAAATAATTTAATTTATTTAATTTTTAAAAATTATGAAAAAAATATCATGATGTAGGAAATCGTTTTATATTTCTAATGAATATTTATAGTCAAAAATATGACTTGTATAACCCCATTTAAAAATTGTTTTAGTAAAACAACTCATGTTTGTGACATTTTTATTTTAACATTAAATAAAAAGTTTTTAATGTCATTTTCCTACCAAAGTGGCTCCATGGGGTCCCCAAGTTGACCCATGGATTGTATTGGTCGGCCATGAATCATCCAATAGGTGTAGGACAAGTGTAAAGGTATTTTCATATTTTTATAATATCATTTTTACCTTAAATGTCACTAATTACCTTTAATCGCAATTAATTAAACTTAAAAGTTACTATTCACCAAAAAATTATTTTAATCCCATTGAACCACATTTTACTTCCTAATGACAACCATGAATGTCGGATTTTTGAAAATCAAATCACAGAAGTGGTAATGTTTCATTTAAACGAAAAATCAGTTTTTTAACTACCACTTAGTGGTTTCACTATTCATCAAAAATTGAAGTTTTTCAGAACAATGGCAAAATTTCACCATAAGATATAATTGATATTCCAAATTCAAAAAAGATGCCAATTTTAAAAAATTCCAAACATATAAGTTGCATTAATTAGTTTTATAATTAATTCCCACTGTCACAACAAATAGCGTGTTTTTAAGAAACAATATATATCAAAAGATTGAGAATTGTTTATGTCCAATTTCAAAGTGAAATTAATTCTAATTACCACAATTGGATAAAATGGTAAAAATATATTCTAATTATAATTTAAAACCAGTCAATAGTATAATTTATCACTACAAATTATTTTTATTAAAAAAGTTGTTTTAAGTTTTTTTTCACTATTCATAAAAAATTGGAAGTTCTCAGAAAAATACCAAAAATTCAACATAGGCTAATTTCGATATTCCGAATCCACAAATGAAGTCAATTTTGAAATATAAAATATATATAATTTCAAAAAGTGGTTATTACTATTCATAATGGCTATTTTGATTGGTCGCGGTGCGTTAGAATCTCGAACTTGCGTATAATACAAGCTATTGCATTATTGAAAAAGAAGAGTATCGTGGAAGCTCGGGGTGTTACACTTAGGGTTCTTTACTAAGGTTTTTTCACCCTAGTTTCCAAAGGTTAACTATAAATTCGCTTTGATACCAACTATTAGGGCCCATAAATTACATAAATTTATATTATTTCCCAATTAATGATTATTCATTACAAAAAATAAAAAACCATGTCATGAACATAAATGTTTAGTGTCATAAGGTACTGGGAAACATAAACAATTGGTTCATAAGACATCTACATTGTATCCCCATTATTCCTTCACAACTTGAATCATTTTCACATATTTTACTTAATAATATTCTTCACAACCCAGGGAAAAGAAACATAAGAATGGTTGAGCATATATTCTCAGTATATGTAAACAAGGGATATATCAATCATATCATAATCATAAGACATAATAATATAACATTTGATAATCATATCCTGTATAGAAAGGATCATGATATCATGTCATGGTATAAATCATAAAATTTGAATGTAATCCAAAATGTCATAACACAAGATAGGAAATTTTCTATCATACTAATAAGCATAGAAAATCATTTCATTTTAGTCAAGGCTCATTTCCAAGACCATCAAAGTGGAAAAATTTATTTACTGAACCAAATTCACTCCTCGTTCTAGCCCTGTATTACTAAACCGAGACCATTTCTCTTTCCATACATGTATATATCAGGATATATAAATCTTTACATGATCCATTGGAGAGAGATATAGGTCCCACCCATATAATAATGAAATTATACTTACTTATTTCACAAAAACATAAATAATTCATCATAGAATAACCCAAGGAATAAAATAGTTTTCTTAAGCATCATTCAATCATAATCTATATAAAAAAATGGATTTTAATAATATCATTCCATCATTAAAAAAGTAAAATCATATTAATAATAGGGATATAAAAATATACCTATTTAAATAATTTAATCTTAGAGGGAAAATAATTTTTATAAAACACATGAAATTAATTCTTGAGGAAAATATCCATTATTATTTAAAAACATTTTATTTTCTCAAAATTCCACTCAATTTTAAAATAAATGATTTTTTGAAAATATTATAGAAATAATGTAAATTATGCTTCTAGAAAATAAGATTTTATGATCATGTAAAAATCTATTCATGTCTTATAAGTTAGAAGAAAACATTCTTCTCATACTCTTGTCGGAAAGTCAAAAAGTACTTCATTATGAAAAATACAAAATATTCCATTCATACCATTTATAAAAAAATCACCAGTGGATAAAATTGAATTATAAACACTATACAAGGATGGAATGAATATTTTTTGATACATATTTAGGAATCACAGATAAGGATGATAAATATAACCTAGTAAATACTTACGTATAAATAATCTTGAATAATAATGAGATTACAAGAATATCCCTTACCTTAGGTCTGATATCCATTGTATGTATCCAAACCTCCTATATAATAATATAAATATTTTTATTTAATTTTTATATAATCATATTAATTTTTATGATATCATATATTATCATATCATCCTCTATTTTTAGTAACATTTCATTGTTACTCATTATTCATACATTAACTACTTTATGTTCTTATGCATTTTTTTCAAATAAGTTCTGGTTATCCTTATTAGGTCATAAATATATCCTTATAAAATGTTATTAACTTAATAAATACCATATTTATTAATTAATTTTATTTATATAATCCCCAATTAATGAAGATCATGTAAAATGAATCACATCGCATCGTGGAGGTAGTAGGCCGTACGCATGCACGACCGATGATATCATTCCTATAAATGTTGAATGGTATTGAATTGTATGGTGTATAATATTTAAGAATAAATATCAGGTTATTATAATAACATATATTTATTACTTCCATCATTATAACAATTCAAGTAAGGTAGCATTAAAAAACATATTACACCACATTGTAGAGTGTGTGAGTTGTACATAAGCACGCATGGTGATTTCATTTTTCATAGGATGGATAGAAGATAGAATATTATTGTTTCATAATTATAATAACATATCAGTATATAATTGATACTGGAGTTATTACTATATAATGAAACAAATCATGAAGTGTAAGTAGAAGAAGAAATAAATTTGAAAGAATCAGTAGATGAGATTACCTCTTCTTCGACGTGCTCCCTCTATATCTCCTCTTAAAGAACTAGAGTTGGTATTTAAAAAAGAACATAACCTATAGAATGTAACTAGGGAAGTTTATAAGGGAAATGGGCTTGGATGTCTGATCTTTAGGGCTCATAGTTAAGTGAAGAGGTGAGGGAGGTGGTTTCTTTTTATAATTGAGGCGAGGGGTACTTTTAGGATCTCAAAAAATATTAATTTTTAATAAAATCAAACCCCATCAAAAAATGTCCAAAATGTCCCAATTTAGAATATTATATGATATAGGGTTGTAATATCATCAAAAAATAAAATTTAGTTAAGTTTGTTTCATCAATTTAAACCGTATCATTTTGATTAACTATTAGTTGTTCTATTTAAATTTTAATTAGGGTAACAAATATTTCATTATTAAAAGGGTTCAATATTTAATTATTTGATGTCAATTAGATCATAAGTAAATAAAGTAGATAATTTTAGACAATATAATAATTAATATTTTTTAATGTTTTTTTATTAAATATTTTAATAAAAAATTATTTTGATAAACAATCAATAGTGTCAATTTTGACACTATTAAATTCATTGATTTTTAATAATATTAATATAACATGTTAACTTAGAAAAAACTATTTTATTATATTCCTAAGAGGTCAAGTTAATCTAGTAAATTCATTGGACATATTAATTATCCTAGATTATATTTATTTTTGTATTTTTAATTGAATTTATTTGATATATCCTTAAATAAAATAATTACTACATCAATTTTTTGTAATTACATATTATACATTTTTTTAATAAAAATTAGAACTAGACTACTATGATGAAGATAAATCTACTATATTTCATAATAATACTTTTAGTCAATTTTTTCCTAGAAAATCTAATATAAAAAATGGTATACTTATTAAATTATGAATGTGACAACTTTAACATCACTTTAAATAAAATAATATAAGTGTTAAAATGTCCTCTATAAGGCTTCAAATGGTCACTAACACAACCCTTGGATGATTATGGTCAATATATACTAGACCAATAATATTTTTCCACGTGTTTGGTTTCTTTGATGGTTATTATAAATTTAATAATTTTTTATTTATTTGTAATCAATTAATTAATTTTTACATCATCAAAGTATCAGTCTTTAACGTAATAATTTATTTCCTAAATGTTACAAAAAATAACCATTATAAAGGAAAAAATTTTATCATTAAATTTAGTATTTCTAATAAAATTTAAATTATATATAACCTTATATTAAAAATGATATAGTTATTAAAATTTGAGTGATACATATTTAACATTTCTTTAAATAAAATATTTTATATGTCTGAATCTCATCCAAATGGATTATAATTGATTCCATTTGGACCCTAGGTGGATATAGGTCTAAACATACTCGTCCAATGATATTTATACATGTGTTATTGCAATTTTATAATATTATTATTACCCTTAAATACCCTATTTACTCTATTACTGAATTATTAAAAATTATCGAAGTTATTATTCATAATTCCCAAAGAAAAAAAAATATATTTACATAATTTTAACATAATTATTCCAAATAGGGAATTGAGTTTTTTTTAATTTTAAAACACATTAGTTTAATTAACCAATTTGGAATTAATCCCATTGTCGGAATGAGAGAATGAGTTTTAAAAGTTAAAACATTACAAAAGAATAAAATGTTTTTATAGTTGAATTAAATGTTAAATTCATGCTAATGACCTATATTATATTGACTGATAAAAATATATTCTATTTATACATTAAAACCATTCAATAATACAATTTAACCATACAAATTATTTCGATGAAAAAGGTTTTTTCAATTTAAATTTAGCATATTTTTACTATTCATCATAACTAGAATATTATAAGAAAAATATCAAAAATTAATCCAAATTAATTTTTTTATCCCACATAAAAATAAAAGTTTTATTTTTTCAAATAAAAAGTATCAAAGTATTAAAAATTTAATTTTAATTTTTTTTCCATTAAATGGAGGTAAAATTTCCCTTTTGAAAAATTTAGGTTTTTATACATAAAATAGGGTTTATTCAAACCCAATGAATAAAATATCTATTGGAAGAATATCCAAAATATTTCATTAAATATATAAAATATATATTTCATTAATTTCATTTACTAATTTTAATTAACTAAATTTATTAATAAAAAATACAAATATTTAATTGGATTATATTTTTTATAAATAATTGGTGGTTAATAAATTCACAGTACATTATCATAAGTTAGTCATATTTTTTCTTACTAACCTAAAAACTCAGATATAATGGTAATTTTATACTAAGGGCATATTTATGTTGGTTTAAACTCAAGATTCTGTGCAATTCAAGCTATTATAGAATTTAAATTATTTAAAGAAAAATATTTTCTAAAAACATCTGGGTGTTACAAAATTAATCTTCAATACTTTTTTAACATGATTAACCAATGGAAATGAAATGGGTTCTATAAATTTTTTTATTAAAATATGATCGACCCATTGAAGGGAAATGGGTTCCATTAAAATCTCTTTGTACCATGATTAACTCATGGAAAAGAAATTGGTTTCATAATAATCTCTTTGAAACATGATTAATACATCTATAGAAAGAATTAGGATGGTATAAATACCAAATATACTCAGTGAAGGATAAGTAAAACCAAGAGTTATTTATGTTGATGAGTAAAATACTTGTAAAATATAATTAAATAAAATCATGAGGAAAATATCCTTTTTATTTTGAAAATCACTTTTTAAAACATTAAAAAATTCTTAAATCCTTTTCTTTGAAAATAAACTCAAAAATATATAAAGGAATATTTGAAAATAATTTGAAATAATATTTAATTTTTTTTTAAATTTTTTTACCTTGAAAATGTCCTTAAAATTTAATTTTAAAAAATTTTGAAAACATTTTTATAAATCTTTATTTTGAAAGAACGTAGATTTCCGATTGAAGAGAAAAATGAAGTCGGATTTTCCTAAAAACTATTTTTCAAGAATGTTGAGTACCAAATAATAGAAAATTGGTATAGTTACTTGAAAATATCATTAATAAAATTGGATAAGATAATTCATTATAATTTATGATTTCAACATTGGATATGTAATCATACACAATCCCGATACATAATGTGTTTGTAACAAAAGACTCTTACCACTTTAGTAACATTGAATCACAATAATCATGAATAAATATCATTAAATGAAACATAAAATATTATTAAATTGAGTAGATTCAGGATATAACATGTCAAAGGAACATAATATACACCTTATAAATAAGGTAGGTGTATAACTTAACTTTTATCTAAAATAAGGAAAATTCAGACAAGAATCCTTTAATGCTTTGGTAACATTGAAACCGTAAAACCCATGGAAGGGAGATCCAAAAATTGATATGTAAATCCCCATAAATTTAAGTAAAATATTAATAAAATAAATTCTTGGGAATTATATATACCATATAAAAAAACAAGTGGAAAATAAGTCATACATCTCATATAAATAAAAGCGAGACAAGAAAATCCATTACCTTTTCTCATGAATTCCTTCGTACACATTTAATCCTATTATATAGTAAATATATATTTATTATTAATATGATATAGAACCATATTCACATATATAATACATTATATTATTCAATCATGAATTTATATTACCAATTTATCAACAATTCAATGTTAAAGTTACGTTTCAGGTAATAACCACTTTGTTTTTTAGTATATGTTTTAATGTTTTATTTTTAGTCCTATAACTTTGATCATGATTTAATCATTTAAAAAATGTAAACCCTGATATAAATATATTATATATTCTTTATATATGTATTTATAATATTCTATTAAATGTATAAATTGGAATTTAAATACACCATTTATTGGACAGTAGGCCATACATATGCTTGAACGTAATATAAATTTTTTATCGTATTGAAAGAAATAAAAGTAAATAATATATATATATATATATATTATAACACCAATATAATTATTCTGTCACATATATCAAATACTTATATTAAACCCAACCATAATATATTCCATGTAAAGCATGAACGAATCATATAGCTTCGCAAGGTGGTAGTCCGTCGTACAAACGAACGACATTATTGTATTCTAAAAATAGAAATAATGAAGTTATTTGTTATATAATAATAAAATAGTCATACCTAAATCATAAATATCATACATATAATAAATAGAAATAATTTCCATCATTATTACAAACCTTAAGAGGTGGTAATGGAAAAATAAACAACATCTATTCGTGAGGAGGTAATTCGTTGTACACATGATTAAGGATTTTGTAACCCATTTGATGGGATTGTGCATGGTTTTAGGACATAAGATTGACATAAAAAAATATTTTTATATTTTTTATACTGAGTTTTTTATATAATAATTATATAAAAATAATTTATGGGGTCTGAGAAAGAAATAAAACAAAAATGTTCGTTGATGATCATTACATAGTCTTTGAGTATCTCCTTTTGGTTTGAACAAAAGTGATTCCTTGGTTGGATTTATTCAAAATTAATGATTCTAGGTTGATATGAGGGATTTTTTATGTTATTTAGGAAGTTTTTTGTCAATCCAAATGGATTTAGAGGTATTAATACATGGGGAGAGTGATTACCCTTTTATAGTGGAGGAGGAGTGGAATTCTTGTAAATACCAAAAGGCAGACACTATTGGGAGGTCCTCTTTACCTCATGTGCCTCCAAAATTAAAAAATAATCAAGTTTAGGGTTGAATTTTTCAATAAATATCTCCACCAATATATATATATATATATTATCAAGTTATTCCTTATTCTTTAAGTTTACTCAATTTTATAATTATTATTTTTAATAAGTTAACTTATATATTTTTATTTACCTAAGTAATTTAACCATTAATATTATAACTAAAAAGATATTTATTATATAATTTAGACCAATGGATTATAAATATTAATTATAATGTATTATATAAAATTCGAATATGTGTGTAAAATTAAATTTAGTACAAACACATGTAATGCACAAAACCTGATTTTAACCTCAACCATGTAAATTAATTTATACTATTTTCGTCAATGAATTTCATTAAAAATTATGTTGGGATTATTATAAATTATAAATTATGTTCATTAAAAATATAGAATCCATTTTTCTCAATTTAACTTGTATAATCTATAGAATTTAATTTAATATTAATCACACACATAGGATGAGAAAGAAGGTTTTTAAAGTGAAAATGTTCAAAAGTATACGAAGTTGTTATAGCCAATTAAAATGTGAATTGATTAAAATAAAATAAATTATATTAATAGATTTATAATTTAGGTAATTATAATTTATAACCAATTTAATACATAATTTATCTTGATAAATAATTTGAATAAAAATGCATATTTCAATTTAAATTCAGTATTTTTAACTATACATCAAAAAATAACGTTTCATAGAAAAAGAAAAACAAATTCACCCTAAAAATATTTTTTAATTTTTATTTTTAAAAATAAAGTTTTTTCCCAATTAGAGTTTATAAAATTATCAAAATTTAGTTTTAAAATATGCTCTCAATTAAATGGTGGTAAATCTACCTTTTATAAAAATAAAACTTTTTATATGTAAAATTGGATTTGTTAATATATTATACCTATCAAATATATTAGATGAATGTAAAGATATTTCATTTTGTATAATATATATATATATATATATATCATTAATATTATTGAATGATAGTAATTAATAAAATGTAATAAGATAAAACACCTTTGGGTGCATAAAAAATTGTTTTTTATGAAAACATTACCTTTATATTCAATTAGTATTCATTTTCATTTATAATTACTTTGTAGAAAATGAATTCATTTTATAAACATGTGTAAATGATATTTTTAATTGAGATTATCTTATTCATTTCATCTATTCAAATGGCTAGGTGATAACTATCATGTTAAATAAAAATATTAATAATATATTGTTTTATGATAAGACTCACCCTTGCGTGTAACATAAGTTATGAAAGAAACTCGATGTTAAATGAAATGAAATATAAACATGATTTTTCATATAAAAAAATTTAAAATTTTAATTCCTTTAAACCCATTCTATTAAATAATTTAAATTAATTTCAAAGAAGATATTTCATAAAATCTCTGTATGTTACACAAAGACTTGACACAATAATGGTGGGATTTAGACATCCATGATAAGGAATATAAATAACTTACATGGGGGGGGATTTTATAAATTATTTAAAAATAAATTCTATCTACAAACCTTCCTAGTATCAAGAAAATTATTTCTTTATTCTTAAGAAAAAATATCTATCAGATATAGAATGTGGATCTTGGTTTACATTCCTTGATCAGTTTTCATTAGATGTGGAATCTAGTGAATCTATAAATGCATATATGGTTGATTCATTTCAATTACCATATATCTTCTCTAAGGTGTTTTTGTTCTACATTGAAAATAACATTGAAATTATAAAGAACAAAATTCTAGTGGAAAATGAAATTATTGATAGTCTTAGTGGAGGGGACAAATTTTTACATACAAGAAGAGTTGAAAAATCTAGTTGTGGAAATAAAAAAAGAAGGGAAAATTACCCCTATAGTAGAAGAGAAGTAGGGAACTAATCCTTGAGGTCAGTTCCTTTTCCTCAAATTCATAATAACTAATCAGGTTACTTCCAATATGTCTCTTTTGATCACATAGGAATGGAATATATGATACTATCTTAAGATTATTACAACTATAACAGAATGTGTATTCCCAAATGTTATTATACTCATCCTTTAAAGTCAACAAGTAGTAATGGATCTAATATATCCCAAGCATATCATTCTCACCTAGCTTGATCTATTCATAGTATTTTTTATACATATAATCTATTTATTGAAAGTTATTCCATGAAAACCCCAAAACCTGATAGGAACTATAACATCATGTGTATAGAAATAAATTAGGAGGGTTTTACCAAAATAATTTTGTGGATGAGCAGGTTTCAAAAAATATATAATCAGATCCCTTACTGGTGTGAGGTACCTATAAGAGCCTGAATTCTCTTTTCAAGTATGGATCATGTTTTTGGGTATTTTTTAGAAAAAGGGGAGAATTTGGAAAATTTATACGTACACACCATGTAGTTAAGATTAGATTCCATATACCCAGTTTCCACAGGTAGCCATGTACTGACTGTGTAACATTCGTGTACATGGACATGTGAGGTGACCTGGAGACCGCTTAAAGCGGGGGCCAGTTAAGGTATGTACACGACATGTACATTAAATGAACACGCCTTGTACTTTTCTTTTTATTTGTTAAATAGGACCTGAGTCCCGTCTAATTCCAAGAATTATCTTATTCTAACCCCATCTTGTCCATGAGTAACTAAGAGCAATGATTCTTCTCCTAGCCTCCAATTTGTCATCCATTCTCCAAATCAAACACCATCAGTTGCGTTGGAATCCCCTCGGTGAGTTCTTCCTTCTTCTAGATCCTCTCCTCCTGATTTTTATTCTTTCGTAAGATATTAGAGGTTGATCATTTTTTTATGTTTTTATAGATCTACGAAATTCTAGGTCGATTCAAAGACCAAGGTTCAACTATATAAATCATACAACATCGAGGTAGGTGGTTTTTTCCTTTTTGTAGTTATCTTTGTATTATATGTGAAAAAAGTGATGAATACCCTAGTTTAGGGTATTGCATGTTTTGGAGATTTAACTCTGTTTAATGCCTTATATGTTTTTTTTCATGAAAAAGTGTTTTGATTATGATTTAGCTTTATTACCTTGTTTATGGATGTGTTTTACCATGTTTGTTTGATATTGGCTATTGGGTCTAGAACTGCCTGTTAGGCTGTTTTGATTCTATGCCTTGTGTTATTAGGATGGATTTGATATTATATGACATTATTGTGATATGAATTGTAGATTCATAGCCTTGTAGTAGATGAGATTACTTTGGATGCTAGATATTTATTGTACACGATTGTATTACACAGGTTTGTGAGAACCTGGTGTAGTTAGACCATAGGTTGAATTGATGTTGAGGGCTTCCCCATAGTGACTGTTATACTTTTAAAATTGCGAGACCATAAGTGGGGATAGACGGTGGGTGCTTCCTTAGAGTGTTTATAGTATACCATTACGAGACCACTGGGGGAATGGACGTTGAGTGCTTCTTCAGAGAGTCTGTAGTTATCATTAAAAGACCTCATGGGGAATTGATGGTGAGTGCTTCCTCAGAGAGTATTTTTCTTTGTGGAACAAGAGGGATTAGACTGTGAGAAATTTCCCAGAGGGTTTCTTGTGAATGATTGTTTGAATAGTTAATAAATTTAAATGAATGTAGTTTGAACTATAGGATTGTTTACTTTTTATTACTTCCTTGTTTATTACTTCATTTTTTATTATGTTTGCTATATATATTCACTAACAGTTAGGCACCGATATTTGGGTGGTTGCCTACTAGGATTCATCTCACACCCTATTTGGGTTATGATTTTGTGTCAAATTAGATTATATAGTTTCAGGTATAGATAAAGGTATGTTCTTTTCTACTTCAGGTACTTGATGGTTGTGGATCTGGAGAGCTTGGGACCAAGTTGAGGCTTGTGATTCTGCTGGAGTTTACTTGTTTTCTTTTTACTTTTCTTTCATACTATATTTATTACATTGTGAATTGTTTGGATGTTTTTCTAGACATATGTGACATGAATCATTAATATATGTGCTCCAGTTTTCTATTTACTTTCAAACGTTCATTGTTTACTTATTGTATGGTATTACTACTTCCACTGTTGTACATTATTGTTATTCTGTTGTGTTACTCAGCCAATGAGGGAATAGTTCCCCACTATCACACCCAAGTCCCTCACTGCTAGTCTTAAGCTTATGTCATTCAAGGAAATGTGCTTGTGTCCATGTGACCAACCTAGTATGTGACACCTTTGGCCGGCACCCGAAACCCGAACATTACAAAGTGGTATCAAAGCCAGTGTCTATTTCATGTGTCGGTGAGGACACTGGGCCCTTCTAGGGGGGGGGGGTGGATTATGGATATTCCACATTAAAGGAGGAGGAGAATGAATCACCCCTTTATAAGTTGGTGTGGATACCTCTCCCATAATGAGGCCTTTTCCCGGGGGATTCCTGAGGGAAAGAGCCCAGGGAAAGAAAAACCATGTGGGCTAGGACCAAAGCGGAAAATATCATTATAGTGGGATGGTATGGGTCATTACAAGTGGTATCAAAGAAGTTATTTAATTTTTTGACTTACCATTTGGAGCCTACAGATAGGTATATGAAAGAATAGGTCGTTGGTAATAAGATGTGCCCAAGAGTAGCAAACCCATGTACATGGAAAAGCCAATATGCCTTGATTATTGAAATTTTCTAGTATTTTAATTGTTACAGTTGGTTTGATTTCACCATTGGGAGATTCACATGTTTTGTGATGTTATCATTGATATTATTGATGTTCTTTTTCTGTTGCAACCCAATGAGATGAGGATTTTCCATCTCATTCATCATATAGGAACTTACTAGAGATCACATGTCGTGCATTCATGCCATACCATTTAGGGTTCATTCCTGATTTCATGTTGTTGCGATAGATGTTATTCTAGGTATTCATGCTGTTGTTATATTTGCCATGATAGAATAAAAACTATTTGATAGGGTATTTCTAATATGTAATGTTTCTTTCAAATGGGCACCAAACATTGGTCCGTAAGGTGTTATGGGCCCTCAAGTACCGGAATTTGGTGGATCATGTGATTGATTGCACTGTTATACTTTGTAATATAAATAAATATAATGAATAGATTTGATTATCGAGGAGAATGGGCCCCCACAGATCAACATTTGGCACATTAATGTTTCTTTCAGTGTTTTTATGGGGGTACGGAGTAGTTTTTTAGGCTTACTATCCAAAAAAACCCTGAATACACTATGTGTAATGATGAATACACACCATGTATCCTTGAATTTAAGAAGGAACAAATTTTATTAAGTATACACTGTTTACTATATGTGCACACCATGTAGTCCTTAACGGTGTGACTGGATGTGTGGGAAGAGACACGAGGTTGGGAAATGTTTGGTGGCACACTCCGTGTACATGGAGTACACGCTGTGTTGTAAGGATTGTGTATCCAGCTGTGTGACTAACGACATGGGTGGTTAAAACTCAAGTTGTACACGCTGTGTTAAGGGCGAACACGCTGTGTTTTAGAGACCACGTATCCGATCGCGTTACTAACTACATGGGTCAGAGAAATACTTCTAGTACATGCCATGTAGTTTTATTCTAAGTAAACCGTGTGGTTAAGTCGTGTAGAGGAACTAGGGCAGGGGGAAAGATTCAAGTACACGCCATGTCAAAGAAGAACACGCCTTGTGTATAGGGTGTTACATGAACAAGGTTGGCATAAGTACACACCCATGTAAAGGCTTAAGGGAACACGCTGTGTAGGGGTCATACACGGTGTGTATCCATGTTTTAAAAAACATGAATGTTTTGTTTCTACTATTCCTTTCCCATAATTATAATTTTCTATCCTTGATAATATTGAACTAAGGTGTGCACTTGACCTTGCAGAGTCCTTCCAATGAGACATCCTCTAGTTATATGCTAGATATAGGGAAATGATCAGACACCGACCATGGTATATTAGGGACTTCCAACAGATCCTCTCTCCATGCCTGTCTTGGAACCAACCTTCATTATGGATACAGGTGCTGATGAATAGTTTTAAGAAGGGTTCATGAGGTTTATGAAGAAATTCCAGGGATCACCACATCTTTCCCCATATATGGAAAAGTTGATGCAGGATTTTCAGCAGCAACATCCTCCCACCTTCTCAGAGGATGGAGGACCTTAGACTATATATTCATGGTTAGAATCCATTTGGTCTATCTTCGTGCATTTGGATACGTCTCTAGAGAGGAGGGTGAAGCTCTCTACGTACATGATTCTGGATTCTTCCAAAATATGATGGGATGTGATATCACATATAGGACACCAATGAGTTATGGATTGGGATGCGTTTTAGAAGACATTTGATGACTACATTTACCCGGAGACTTTGAGGGACGACTGAGCTTGAGAGTTCATGAGTTTGGAACAGGGTACACACACATTCATGGAGTATTATTCTCTCTTCATAGAGCTGCATCATTTCACACTCATTCAAGCGGGGCAATGAATTATTTATAGAGAGGAATTTTGAGGATGGTGTCATGCATGACATCTGATCTCAGGTGAACATCTTCAGGCTAACTTTCATAACTTATATTGTCAACCAGGCATTGATCTTAGAGCACAACCTGAGGGATTTTTGAGCTGTGAGCCAGGGCAGCTCGGAATCTGGAGTTGGTATTCCTCATCCTGATAGTTGTCAGTGCCACATGGAGTCTACATGCGAAGATCCAAGTAGGATAAATACTCTTTTAGGTATCCAAGTTGTGTGATCCTAGTGTGGGAAGAGTGGGAATACAAGGACACATTACTGAGAGATCTAATTGAGTACTGATATCTTGGTTTACTCTCACACTCGACATGACCATGCTACCCATCTTGAGATTGTTTTGAGTACACTGAGAGATCATCAGTTATATGCTAAGCTCTAAAAATGCCACTTTTGGATAAACCAGATTCACATCTTGGGTCATGTTATCTCAGAGACCAGAGTATCATTAGACGCATGGAAAGTGAGAGAAGTAGTTTCCTAGGAGCATCCAAAGAACGTCTTTGAGGTACCGAGTTTTCTAGGGATGGATGGTTACTACAGAATTTTTATACAAAACCTTTCATACTTAGGAGCACCACTGACGGGCCTGACTAAGAAGGGCGTGAAGTACCTGTGGATAGATTAATGTGATTCATATCTTCAGAAGATGAAAGATATATTTACTTCAGAACTGATACTAGTTTTCCCAAAGATGGGGAAGAGTTATTCTATTTACTGTGATGCATCAGGTATCGAGTTGGGAGCAGTGCTTATACAGGGGAAGGGAATCCTTTCATATGGGTCTCGGTAGTTGAGGCCACATGACAAGAATAACCCGATGCATGATCTTGAGTTGGTAGCAGTTGTTCATCCCTTGTGCTGTTGGAGACATTACCTTTTGGGAGATAATTTTGTGGTGTACACTGACCACAAAAGTCTCAAGTATACAATTTCCTAGCGTGACCTGAATTTGAGACAGAGAAGGTGGGTTGAGTACCTTAAGTCATTTGAATTTGAGTTTACCAACATTCCTGGTAAAGGAAACAAAGTGACTAATGTGTTGAGTAGAAGGACTCAGATAATGGAAGTTCTAGAGGCCAGTAGCGAGTGACATATTTTGACTCTATTCTCTCAGATGTATTTGGAGGTGCATGATAGACATGGGAAAGTGTTTATTTCTTTTTATCTACTACCTTTACTCTACTTGATCGAGTTTGAATGAGTACACTATCATATTATGAAATCCTAGTTATAAGGGAGAGTGTGTCAGGAGAGGAACCTTTTCTTGGATAGATCATAGGCGAGGATGAGATCTGGAATTTTAATTGGCGCGTGTGGGTGTCAGTAGAAATAGGAAAGGAGATTTTACGGTATTTTCATTCCCCGGTTTGGGTAGTTCATCCTGGTGTCACCAAGATGTATCGAGATCTACACCATTAGTATTGGTGGCCCGATATGAAGATAGATGTTGCTGGTTTTTGATGAGGTGTTCCACCTTTCAGCAGGTGAAGGCGAAGCATCAACAACCAGTAGGGCATTTGCAGTAGTTACCCATTCTCGAGTGTAAGTGGGATGTTGTCGGTATGGATTTCGTGATAGGTTTACTGAGATCTCCTCATGGGAATGAGGCAGTTTGGGTTGTCATTGATTGACTCAAAAAGGCTTCACACTTCTAACTGACCAAGTATACCTTCAGTGTTGATGAACTTGAAAGGTTGTACATCTCAAAGATTTTATGTTTACTTGGGGTTCCTCAATCCATAGTTTAAGACAATTATTCCCATTTTACTTCTTAGGTCTATAAGGGACTATAGAGGGATTTAGGTACACAAGTACTTTTAACTACAGCTTACCATCCCCAGAAAGATGACCAGTCCGAGCGTATGATTAGGGTACTGGAGGACATTCTTCAAGCATGCGTCCTAGATTTTGGAGTTACTTGGGAGAAGCAAATGACTATGGTGAAGTTTTCCTATAATAATAGTTTTTAGGAGACTATTAAGATGGCACCTTATGAGGCTTTTTATTGTTGTCCATGCCGATCACCCCTATGTTGGATTGAAGTAGGAGAGACAACTATACTGGGACCTCGTCTTATCCAGGAGACCATAGAGTAGGTGTAGTTGATTCAAAAGATAAAGACTACTGTACATTCATGGTAGAAGTCTTATGCTGATAGACGGAGACTACCTCTATATTTCGAGGTCGAAGACCGGGTTTTCTTACGCGTCACACCAAGGTTGGAACACAAGAGGATTAAGAGACAAGGAAAGATTTCACCAAGATAAGATAGACCATTTGAGGTTTTGGAGAGCATCGGGCCGATTGACTATAGATTGAAGTTACCTCAGAGGTATCAGGTTATGCATGACGTCTGTAACACCCCAATCTTCCACGGTAAGTTTCCCTTCGAATAATGCAATGGCGTGCATTGTACGCAACTTTGAGATTCTAACACACCACAACCAATCAAACCAGCTGTTATGAATAGTAATACCTACTTTTTGAAATTTTATAAATTTTATCTCTCAAAATGGACTTTATTTTTGGATTCATAATATCAAATTTATCCTAGGGTGAAATTTTGGAACTTTTCGGATAACACTTATATTTTGATGAATAGTGAAAATTACTAAATTTTAATTAAAAACAACTTTTTAAATCAAAATACTTTATAGTGATAAATTATATTATTGATTGGTTTTAAAGTATAATTAGAATATATTTTTACCATTTTATCCAATGGTGTTCATTAGAATTAATTTCACTTTGAAATTGGACCTAAACAATTGTCAATCTTTTGATATATATTGTTTCTTAAAAACACGCTATTTATTGTGACAGCAGGAATTAATTATAAAATTAATTAATGAAACTTATATGTTTATAATTTTGTAAAATATACATCATTTTTGAATTCGGAATATCAATTATAGCTTAGGGTGAAATTTTGGAATTGTTCTGAAAAACTTCAATTTTTGTTGAATAATGAAACTACTAAGTGGTAGTTAAAAAAAACTGAATTTTTCATGAAACTTAATTTTACCGCTTCTGTGAATGGAATTTAAAAAATCCGAGAGACACGGTTAATATCAAGAAGTGAAATGTGGTTCAATGATATGAAAATAATTTTTGGTGAATAGTAACTTTTTACTTTTATTTACCACGGTTAAAAGTAAATAGGGTAATTAAGGGTAAAAATGACATTAATATTACCCTAACACATGTCCTAATTCTATTGGACAAGTTTATATCGACCAAAAACAACCTTAGGAATAAAATATTATCATTTAGGTCCACTTGGATTAGATTAGGACATTTATTATTATTTAATTCAAAGAAGAGTTAAAAGAGTTAAAATCAATGTTTATTTACTAAAACATTTTTAATATAGGGTTATAAAGAAGATAAATTCGATTGTAAATATTAATTAGAAATATAATAATATTTCCTACATAATGATATTTTATTTATAATTTTTAGACTTTAAATAATTTAATTTATTTATGACACAATGATGATGCAGTAATTACCATAATAGTGACCAATTAAAATAATTGATATTATAAATACCCAAATAACTATAATTTGAGACTTTTTATGTATTAAACTAATTTTATAAGTTAATATGACATGTTAGGAATGATTTAATTAAATTTTTTCAAAGTAAGCATTCTGTTATGAGTTTCACAAAAATCAACTATTGAATAGTGTCAAAATTGACATAAAAGAGTTTTTAAAACAAATATTATATTAGTAATTGATATTAAATTCCTAAAAATCTAAGGTTCGGCCAAGAGACTTATATCATGATAGGTATATCATTAATATACCACTTGGGGGTCGCTTGGATTTATATAGTAAGTTTATTAACTATATAATATAAAAATACAAAGTGACATGGTAAATGTCAAACTAATTAACTATGAGTTAAAACTAAAAGATAAGGTTAATATAGTGACCCAAACCTGTATAAATTATACTGGTTGAATGGTTTTAGACCTATCCCCACCTTAAAATTTGAATAATCAACTTTGGAGCCATTATAAACCGAATATTAATTTATTATAAATTAATATTTTTTAGCTTTTCCAAAGGTGCCCCTCACCTCTCTTATAAAAGGGTACTCCTCCTTCTCATTTAATCACACCTTAAAAGCCTTTTGGTTCGGCCAAAACCTACCCAAATACTCTCTCAACTTCCCTAAATACAACCTAGAGGCCTTAGTTTGATCAGAAAGCCAACCTAAGGAGCCCTTTTGATCAAATCAAAAGGAAGAACCCGGAGAAGAGGTAATGTTTTCACCACCCCTTTTCAAGTTCCTTTCTTCTTCCACTTCTTCTTTCTTTGTTATTAAAATTGTAAAATAATAAATCCAGTATCTTATATATACTTTGATTTTATTATAAATATGTTACAACCATATTCAGTATTCTATCCACCCTTTGAATAACATGTCACCATACGTGCGTACGTACAGCTTACCGTCTCCACGTCGTGGTGTAATTGTTATTCAATATATTATTATTTGGGTGGGTATAATAATGATGTGTAACTCATAAAAATAATAAATATAACATGATAATGATTCTGTATATATGATATACCATCCAATTATATATTATTTTAATATCAAAAGAATGATATTGTCGCTCGTGCTTACGTACGGACTACCGTCTCCATGAACGCGATGAGATTCATTCTCTATCGTATCCACTCAAGTATAATTATCATTTGATGATTTAAAAATAATGTTTACAAACTTGATATCATTCTGGATATGAATAAGATACAACCTATCCATGAAAAACATGGCTTACGTAACAAAACATATAAAGGAAAATGAGTAAGTTAACACCCAAAATGACGATAATACTAAGATATTATTAACAAATCAATATTAAAAGATCATATATGATATAATATTAATGTAAATGATTCTTGTATAATTCAATAACAATTATTTCACAATTATACAGGAGGTTAACCTACCATCGACCAAGTAAAAAGTACAATGTAAGGGGTTTCTTATCTCACTTTTAATTTCATGAGATTTCCATTGTTCACCACTTATTTATTGCATGTGGTGTGTGTACTGCCCATGATTGTATTCATTGTGTAATATACTTTAATTTATGGATGTTTAAATCATCATTGTCTGATCCATATTTCATGGGTTTATGTTTTGTAAGTTACCAAATTGATAAGGGAATTTGAAATTTCAATTTTCACTCATTCGGATTTACCCATATTTCATTGATTATATTACTCCAAGATTATGTGTGGAATCACTATTCATTTGATTATGTCATAATTTGCACTCCCCTTCATGTGGATATACTTTTGATACACATAATCACTCCATTTATAATTTCTCAAGTCATCGATATGAATTTGATAAGAGTAATTTTAACTCATTCTCCATTTGTTGAGTTAAACATCCAATGCATTGGTGTTGTTTTTACAAGATTATGTGTGAATGTCCTTTGATTGTTTTACACTAAATATCCAATCATATTTAGTGTATTTATATTTTTCACACATAACTATGTCGTTGATTTATCCTTAACCTAAGGATACGGCCTTTATGAGAGATTTCATCTCAACTTAAATTCCATTGAGACTTCTTTGTTGTTATACACCAAATAACTTTTATGTGGTGTATATAATTTACTTTGACATATTATATCATGAATCCCTTTATTCTCATGATATTACAATGTTTTGATTACCTCAATTATTTGTATTCAAGTGTCTCTCTTTTGGTTAGAATCTCTAACTAAAATACCATTTTTAAATGTTTTAAAGACTTATTCATCTAAATCTTTCTCATTAATATCCATGTTTTAAAAATGGTTTTAAGGATTTATTTATATGGACATTAAAGTTTTAAAATTAAAACTCCTTTTAAAAAGTTTCAAAGTGGTATGGGACACTTTGATTCAAAAATCTATTTTTAAATGGCTTCTTGACAAATAGTGTAACTTTTAAATGTTTTCAAGAAAAAGGGGGATATTTCTCTCAAATAGTTTTGATAATTATTTTCATCTATTTCAACATCCTTAATTATTATTGATTTAGGATAATGTGATACAATACAATCTTCCATATTGTATCAAATGAGTTATGTTTGACTATGGATGTGCTCTTTTTATACCATTCATGGTTTGGGGTTAAATTATTGACATTTCGTATGCTAGTTTTAATACGAATGTTTATGTTATGTTTAAACCTATTCATATGAGGAATGAATTGGACTTAATAAGTGACGGGTGGAGCCCGATATAGCTCCTCGATGAATCGGTAGGTCTCATGAGACAAACTAGTGTCTTGGCACACGGCCTTGGCAAAATCTTATTTGTAGTCTTGGCACGAGGCCTTGGCTATGTAGTTATGATAGTATGAAATTATGCATTCCATCATTATTAAAGTGGTTATTGATATTGCATGTGATCATTCGACTAGTATAATATCCATGTGAGTAAGTAAATGGCATTATTTTATTTTATCTTTTCCATTTTATGCTGAAGTTCAATTTTAAAAGGCTTTTGTTTTATTTATAAACTACCTTAAGTGTTTATGCTTACATATGAAAGCTTCTGCTATAATTTTATCCTTACTGAGCATCTGAGCTCACCCCTTTCAATGTTTTATTTTTACCAGGATTATGAAGAAGTAATTTATGAATGACCTGCAGGGATAGTATGAGGGGATATGAAGACAAGATGTTGTTGTAGTTTTTTTACCTTATGATGTAATGTAAGACTTATGAATATATCTAGTGTTTCCAAAAATACTAAACTAATCGGTCTTTCGAGACTTGATTCTTTGTGATCATTCCAATGTTATATAATAATGCACCGACTCTGGGTAACTGGGGTCAGGGCGTTACAATGTCTTCCACGTTTCTCTGCTACGACTTTACTTCTCAGACCCATATCATGTTTTTCAACCTGAGGAGGCTGATTTGGAGGTGGATGCATTGTTCGAGCAGAATCCCATGTAGATTTCTGATCATAGCATGAAGGTTCTTCATAGCCGGTTAATTTCTATGGTATGGGTGTTGTGGCTGCATGGGTGAGTACAGGACAAGACTTGGTATAGGGAGGCCAATGTGCGATCGTAGTGGCCGGAGCTGTTCAAGGATTCCTCTTCTGTGCCTCCTCGTTAGTGAAATTCGGGGAAAAATTTCTTCAAGTGGGAAGTTTTTAATAACCCAAATCCCTTTTTCAGGTATGGATCTTGTTTTTTGGGTTTTTTTGAGAAAAAAGGTAGAATTTAGAAAATTTATAAGTACATGCCGGGTACTTATGAGTACATTCCATGTACCCAGTTTCCACGGGTATCTGTGTACTGGCCGTATAACAATCGAGTACATTGCTGTGTGAGGTGACCTGGAGACTACATAAAGTGGGGGTCGGTTAAGTCATGTACATTAAATAAACATGCCATGTACTTTTATTTTTTATTTGTTAAATTGGATTGGGGTCACGTCTAATTCACATAATTGTATTTTTCTAATCCCATCTCATCCAGGAGGGACCGTGAGTGGCGATTCTTCTTCGAGCCTTTGATCTGTCATCCGTTCTCCGAATCAAACACCGTTGGTTGCATTGAAATCCCCTCAGTGAGTTCTTCCTTCTTCTAAAGCCTCTCCTCCTAATTTCACTTCTTCTATGAGATATTTGAGGTTGAGCGTTTTTAACATTTTAGTAGATCTACGATGTTCTAGGTCGATTCAAAGGACGAGGTTCAACTATATAGATTGTACAACGTTGAGGTAGGTGGTTTTTACCTTTTCATAGTTTTTTTATGGATTATATGTTGAAAAAGTGCCGAATACCCTAGTTTAGGGTATTGCGTGTTTTGGAGATTTAACCTTGTTTGATGACTACTATGTTTTGTTTTCTTGAGAAAGGGTTTTGATTATGACTTAGTTTTATTACCTTGTTTATGGACGTTTTTCCAATGTTTGTTTGATATTGGTTGTTGGGTCTAGAATTGACTATTAGGATATTTTGTTTCCATGACTAGTGCTATTAAGATGGAGTTGATATTATATGACATGCTTGTGATATGAATTTTATATGCTTATCCTTGTAGTATATGAGATTACATTGGCTGTTGGATATCGTTTGTGCACGATTGTAATACATCGGGCTGTGAGAACCTTGTGTAGTTAGACCATAGGGGGAATTAATGTTGAAGGGCTTCCCCAGAGTGTCTGTTATACTTTTTACATTACTAGAAAATATGGGGATGGATAATGAATGCTCCCTCAGAGTGTCTATAGTATACCATCACAAGATCATAGGGGGAATGGTTGTTGATTTCTTCCTCAGAGAGTCTGTAGTTATCATTAAAAGACCACATAGGGAATTGATGGTGAGTGCGTCCTCATAGTCTGTTTTTCTTTATGAAAACATAAGGTTTAGACTGTGAGAACTTTCCCAGAGGGTTTCTTGTGAATGATTGGTTGAATAATTAATAAATGTAAATGAATTTAGTTTTCAACTGTAGGACTGTTTACTTTTGAGTATTTAATTTTTTATTACTTTATTATTCATTTTCCCTGTTATATATATTCATTGAACATTATGCATAGATCTTTGGGTGGTTGCATACTGGGATGGGTCATGCTTTTAGGCCCAAACATATTATATTGTTGTCGGTGTAGATAAAGGAAACCAACCTTCTACTTTAGGTACATGATGGTTATGGAGCTGGAGAGCATGGGACCAAGCTGAGGCTTGCAATAATACTAGAGTTTACTTTTTTTTCATTGTAATTTGGTTTAGTACTATATTTTTAGAAATGTTACATGTTTGGATACTTTCCTAGACATATGTGACATGCATCATTTATATATGTACTCCAGTTGTTTATTTACTTTCAGTCTTCCATTGTTTTCAAAATTTATGGTATTAATGCTTCCACTGTTGTATATTATTGTTATTTAACTATGTTACTCTGCCAATGAGGACATCATTTCCCCACTATCGCACCCAAGGTGCTCACATCTAGTTAGTAGCCTTTGGGATTCGGGGAAATGTGCTTGAGGCCATGGGACCAATCAGGTATGGGGAACCTTTGG
This sequence comes from Viscum album, assembly GCA_963277665.1. NCBI lineage: Eukaryota > Viridiplantae > Streptophyta > Magnoliopsida > Santalales > Viscaceae > Viscum > Viscum album. Next base: position 22,238,965 of record OY728125.1, read on the forward strand.
GAGGCACCCGAAACTGGGATGTTATAGGTAACATTCTTCTTGATTCAACCATAATGTATGTTTTGTTTGACATGAGAAAATCCCTATCATTAATTTCTTCTCATGTGGTTATTCTAATGGGGTTGTATGTGGAAATAATTCCTCATGTCATGAGCATCATCCTACCTCTTGGGAAATGAGAGCATATGGTATTTAGGTGTCCATACTTATCAACTACCATTGTAACAATTAAGATTTATTTGAGATTTAACATTCTTAAATTTGGATATATTTTATGGATATACTTGTTAGTTTCATTTAAATACCGTATTGAAAAATACACTTATTGAGTTACTTTAACATCTTCTAATGGATACATTAATATTTTCAAATGGTAATTGGACATGAATCTCATAAGAAAAGGGAATTTAATTAAATTTTTTGAAATATCTCTCAATAATTGGTAATAGTAACCTTATGGGATATTGTTGAAATCAAGGATAGTGATACTTTTTAAATAATATATCGATACCCTATTATCTCTATAAAACATTTCACTAGATTACCACCTAAAAGGGATGTGTAATTTTCTATCAGACTGCATCCAAGAATTAATACTATTTTTCTTATATCATATATAATGGAACCAATATAATTATATAAATTTAATGTCCAGTTGGTAGTGGAGAAAAGAGAGGTATTCATAAGACCAAATACATATCATTGGGTTAGTAAATTTTTTATTCTAAATAAGGAAGATGAAACTCTCAAATTTTGTGTTGATCATTATAAAATAATGTAATTTATGATTGAAAATCTATATCTTATTTCTAAAATGGATGATTAGTTTGATCAATTAATGGATTACAAGGGCTCTGTATAATTGATCGACGATTATGGTTCTCTTAAATATATTTCAAAGAGATGGATATTATAAATAAATATGTTATAAGTTATTAAAGTCATTATGAGTACAGGGGCACTCCCTTTGGTATTGAAAACACACCTGTTATCTTTATGGAATTGATTAACCACATCCTTAATAGGTACCATTATTTTTTTATTTTATTTGTTAATAATAACAACAACTTGGTGTAAATCACTCTAGGTACGACCATTAATGATAATTATAAATTATAAGAACACATTGAGAGACCACCACCTTTATGAAAAAATATCTATGTATGACTTTTGGACATAAGAAGATCAATTCCATAGGCATTTCAGTTCTTGAAAATGAATATTGGTTGAACTAAGTATTATTAAGGCCATTTCTTAAGAGCTTCTTGAAAATACCTTTGTGGTATATTGTTTTTTTGGGATTTTAAGGTTATTATCTTCACTTAATCCATAATTTATCATATATAGCCTCTATAATAATTGTATTAATAATTAAGGGAATCATATTCTATTGGAGAAAAAATTATCTTAAATCCTTTAAAGAGTTTAGGGATGAATTTAATTTAGTAACTATCCATATATTCCGTAGACTAGGTGTCAGATATGTTGTTTACTTGGATTAATATGGATATATATTGTTATATTTTATCAAATTGAGAGATAATGTCAGAGCTTATGGCTCATGAAAATTATAGGCACATTAAAATAACCACCAAACACTTGATATGTAATTAACCATGGTGGTCTATGTGTTAAAAACATGGTGCCACTATCTCTTTGGTGAGATGTTAATTGTATTCACTGATAAAAATATTGAATCAAATATTATCCCAAATATAATTGAAACATATTCAATAACATTGGATAGAATACCTACAAATGTTAAAATTTGGATTGATGCAAACACATAGGAAATGTAATTTAGTGGCTAACATATTATGTTTCAAGCACTATAATCAAGTGGTAAAAGAATATTAGGATTAATGAAAATTAATGAAGTCAATAACTGACTCAAATTTAGATTTAATAGAGTCTAACAAGATAATTATTTTATTTTGGGCACCGTTATTCCTGATTTTTTTAAAAAATTCCAAGAGGTCCAATGTTCGGATCTTGATTGTTTTACCCTTTTGGAAAACATTAATGGTGGGGATATTGCTGATGGATGGATATGGGGTAAAAATTTTGTATTGTGTTTTCAAGACAAAATTATAGTTCCTATTTCCTTATAAGAAACACTCCTTTATTATTATCCTCATTAAAGGTGGGTTTTATTTTCCAGTATTCAAAACATTTATAAGGAAATGAAGAAACGTTTTTTACATGTGTGTAAATTGAAAGGTGGATGAATATGTTGTGAAATGTATCAAATGTCAATAGGTGAATGTTGAACATTAATATCTATCTTATATGTTACAATCGTTATCCATACCCATAAATAAATTTGAGAAAATGTCCATAGAATTTATCATTTGTTTTCCAAGGACACTTGAGAAGCATGATTTTATTCTGTTGATTATTGAAGATCTCACTAAGCTAGTACATTTCTTTTCAATTTGTGAAACTAATTTATTAGATGAGTTGGTAAATATATATATCCAGTAAGTTGTGATTTTTTATGAGGTACTAGTTTCTATTGTCTTTGAACAAGACCATAGATTTACCATTTTTTTTTCAGTCTTTTCAACAAGAATTTAAAACATAGTACACCATGACCACATCATACCATACTCAAACAGATGGGTAGTCAAAGTGTACAATCCAAAAATTAGAGGATATGATCAGTGCATGTTTTATGAATTTTCATGGTTTATGGTAAGGCCATTTACCCTTAGTGGAGTTTTCATATGATAATAGTTATCAATAAATAAGACAAATGGATATATTGTAAGAATTGCATAATCATTCATATTACCCTCCACCTTATTAGGTAGAATCATAGGAAACATCACTAATTGAACCAAATATTGTCCATGAAATTGTTTAGAAAATATAATTAAATATAACATGATTAGAAACATATCATATCCATTATAAATATTTTAAAAATCATCACCATAATCCCTATCTTTCATAGTTTGTGACCATGTATTCTTGTGAGTATCTATAAGGTTGAGGAACCACTACCTTGGTAATCTAGGTAAACTAGATCATCGGTATGTCAGAACATTTTAGATCCTCATGTGTATCAGTAAAGTTTTTTTATCAATTATCTATACTACCAAAATTTTGAAACTTTTATATTGTTTTCAATATATCTTAATCAATGTACTATTCAGATCTGAATCATTTTATTAGTGGGGAGTAGTTTTCACTTAAGAAAGATACTACATACATCTGCACCCTAATTTGAAATTTGGATAGGAAATAAAAGGTCTTTGAGACAAATTTATCTCAATGGTGTGGGTAAAATGGTATTATGGTCATGTGCATGAGAATAATTGGGAGTATGAGAAGTTTATGTAAGAATAATAACCTAATCATTTTCAAGACACTACTAACCTAAATGTTTTTAAAGAAGAAAATACCAATTGTGGGGAGAATAAAACACCCCTTGTTTGAGGTAATTCCTGGTTTTATATGTTTTTTTAATCTATGAAGAGGTTGGAATTCGTTTGGGTTAGTTATCGACCGTTTTATAAAGTTTTGGAGGTTTTTTCATGGGTACATGGTTTATGTATGGGTATGGGAATCCATATGAAGTCCCTGGTAACCATATATGATTAAAGGGTGGTCTCTATGTTGTCCTAGTAACATCACATGGTTTAGGAAAACCTTATATCCAAACCATTCAACTTTGTAAATTTTTAGGTAGTGGGTGATTCACAATTAGAGCATAGTTTACCAAACCACACATCCCTTGATTTCATATAATAATTGTTTTGTGATTGAGGAATGGTTTCACAAACAATGTAGTCTAACCATATTCTATTTTTAAAATCATAAAAAATTAAAATTGTAACCTAACCATCCCCAAGAAACATCCATTTATTTACTTTTTTATAGGGATTTAATTATTGAGGATTCCATTGGGTGAGTTTGTGTTCCTCTTCTTTATGGAGCTCACATTCTTAGAATTTGGTGTATTTATCCTATGGATTGAAGGTAAGACTCTTTTCTCTCCCAATATCTTATTTTATTCTAAATTTAGTTTAGTATAAACCATAGTTTGTGGTTTCAAATCCAGAATATCATTTAATGTGTGTTTTATGGGGATTTTGTTATAAAAAATCATAGGAGGGTTGTAGGAGACTTAATCTATAAGGGTGTGCAATGTTTTTTATAGACAATATTTTTTGAAGTAGTTTACTTATATTTCACTATCCTTTTATGGAAACCATAATGTATTTTGGTTTTAAAAATTAAATTCATGCATTTAAGAGTGGGAAATAATTTTAAACTTATCTCTAGAGTATTATATTATGGTTTTTTGGTTTTTGGAAGTAATTTTTCTAGGTGATTCCCACAACATGTTTGGAAAAATTATGAATTGGTGATTTGATTAATAAAAAAATGAAATTTATTGTGTGTAATCATGGATTGACATAGATTGGTGTGCATTCATGATATATATGGATATGGACTTATTGATTTATACTTGTTTATTAGTGCTAAAATCAGGGCATATTGATAGTACATTGGGTAAGGGGGTAGGTTTTTTCTCATGAGTTTGGGTCATTCAAAGGACCCTTTGTACATGTGATGCATTTGGATTGGTTATAGAGAGTCAATAGGGGAGGGATTTGGTGAATTTCATGGGTTCATGAGTGCTTGGCACAAGCGAGTATAATGGTGGGAGTTATTTACATTATATATATATATATATATATTCTTTACTAGTTTTCATGTTTCTCTCATATTTTATATAAAATGTGAGCTAATATTTTTCTAGTATAACTTTTGAGAATTATTTGGAAGATATATTAACAGGTTTCTATACTCACTCCTAGTATATGAATCAAAGTTTATATACATACATTATTCAATGTGATATAGGTAAGGGTGATGAATATAATTCATGCTTATTATTTTACTATTAAATTCATTTATTTAGTAATTAAATTGATAAATCTTCCCAACATATTTAATATTAAATACTCATATATAATTTTATATTTTAAATTAATTCAAATTGAAAAATGAACAAAAGGTTATCACAATCATAGTTTGAAGGATTTGAAACAATATACAATAAGTCAATGAATGATTTTGAGGTTTGTAATTGAAGATTCAAGGGAAAATGAAGCTGAAAACACTTAAATATTTTGTATCACAAATCACCCATTCATGATGTGAAAACCAATGGGAACACATAATGAATTATGGGACAAAGGAAAATGACCCCTAGAGGTTTACCATGAAAGAACACAGTGCGACACATAGTATCACATTATGAAATATGTTGATGTGAAATTTTCCTTTTGAATTTCTATATTTTAAGTCTAATCCCCATAAATAATGGTTTCGTAACCACATGTGATAACTTGGACACATAAAATGGGTAATTTTATGTCATTTTATCCACCTGGTGGTATATTTATCACTATAAATAAAAGGCTTGGGTGGATCACTAATTAATTCATGGATAAATAGTCTCTCTGATTACGGTGAGCTATGCTTTGTAGAGTCTTCTAATGGGATACTCCAAAATTATTTTAGAATTTATTTTCTCCCTCAAAAAACCCTCTCATGGATTGAGTGAGGGTATAATTCTTAATTTTTGTTAGGTGATGGAAATGAATGAGGATAGTGTGTGTGAATTATTTATGTTATTTTTTGTCCATGTTTGTGCTGTTGATTGTTTTTTTACCATCCAACCTTTTTATTTTTTGTTTGATTACCACTGATAACTAAAATAAGAAATAATATATTAACGCATCAACTAATCATCTTGAATATCACATTACCATTGTGTAATTTAAGGTAATCATGTATAATAATGTTACCAGGACAATTAATCCATTAATAACCCAAAGTAATTGTTCATTTGAAATGGGATTTTTTCATTAAGGAGAGGATACGAAGGCCAAGGATCATTCTTCATCTTGAGTCCAAATAAAATGAATGAAAAATAAATTTTATTTTTAAATTCACTCACACATGAACCTGAAATTTATAAAACTGATCACATTTTATCATATTGAATTTAATAAAATATTTTTCATCACCCTCTTTCACAATAAATCTTCAATCAATCACTTAAAATTTCATAAAATCTAATTTCCCTATCTCATGGGCTAAATATTGAACTCATCAATTTATTCCCTAATTTTGTTAAGTCATTATAGTTTTAGTCGTTTTATAAATTATTGAATTAAATTATCCCCATATCATTTTAATGACACCCTCTGAGCAATCAAATTTATAGAACATTGTTTGGGGATGGTTGTTGATTATTTATAGGATAATTATAAGTTTTTAAAATTGTTTTTTGTTTAGATATATATTATATAATTTTTCATTGTGTTCTATGTTTTCATATCATACTTAGATTCATGATTACATCACTCCTGGTAAAAAATAGGAAGATCATCCATAGGATCATGAGTTATAATGAAACATATGAATGTAGGAAAAGAACCCAGAAGACAGTACAGTTGGGCATGAATAACATTTCATGATTAGAGGAATACCACATGTAACACTAGAAGTTCATACACTCATGTAATATGGAGTACCCTATGGGGTGGGTATTAAAACAATCATGCTTAGGATTCTAATCATTGCACACTAATTCAACATAAAAACAAAAATAATTCAGATGATCTCAAATTTGACCATATATTTTATATAGTTGTGTGAGGATATGAATGCTTACACATGGAGTTTCTTTGAGAAATGAGACACTTTTAATTTCAAAAATTTTTCAATGGATAAATTAATAATACAATTATTTCATTTTTTGTTAAATGATAATGTAAAAGAATGGATTCAAATCCTTCCACATCATTTTATCACTATATGAGATGGCTTGATGAGAAACTTCTTAAAAATATTCTTTCCCCAATGAAATATAAGAATAATATAGTATATATCTAAAATGTTAACCAATTTTATGAGGAATATATTTATTATTCACGAGAACGATCTAAATATTTAACTCAAAAATACCATTAACCTAATATATAACATTTTATTTTAATTATTTTTTATAATGTTTTTGTTATAGGTAAACAAGTCCATCATTGATATTGCATCATTCAAATCGCTAATGAGGAAATCAACCGAGGAGATTTATAACATTATTTATGATATTTCTATCAATATATTCCAGTGGAAAACAAAAGGGACCCAAAGGAAAGATGTGTATATAGTGGGTTACCAAGGATGTAAGAAACCATAGATGGGGGGAATGATAAGAAAATTAAAAATAATGATGGGAGTAAAACAACCTTAAAATTTGTATATTGAATACATAAATCATGTTGACTCTAATATACATAATAATTTTCAAGTTGGATTCCATAAAAATTGTAATCTTAAGGATTTCATATGAGAAAATAGGGGATCAATAGAAATACCCGAGTAGTTTTTCAATTATTGTTTTCTTTAGAATAATAAATTTGTAAAATATTTATATGATTATGGTGTGGGGGTTAATATAATATCATAAGAAACATTCAAAATCATTGGGACTTTAGGTCATGAAGACCATAAGAGTAATATTTTATCTAGATGATTCTACAGTGAAATAACCATTAGGAAAGATCAAAGATACTCTTAATAAAGTGAATAATTTTATCATCCCGAGGGATTTTTTAGTGATAGATATGGATGAGGAATGTGAACCTATCATTATCAAGATAATGTTTTTATAGACTGAAAGAGCATAGGTTGACAATAAAACTGGTGTGATATGTCTAAGAGTGGGTAGTGAACATGTTAGTTTCAACACCCACCCAGTAATGAAGAACCAGGACAAGAAGGTTAAATGACTTCAAGAATATATAAGGATTTATGTTAAAGAGTTTTCCATGATAGAAGAAAATGATAAGATACATTATATCCAGAATGACGAAGAATGAAAAAAAGATAATAATAAAGTGGGAATCAAAGAGATAGGATCATCAACGATAAAGGTACAATTGAAATAAATTTTTTTGATGAAGGCCAATAAGTTTGGATTGTATATGAATTGTAATTTTGGATTTTCTAATCTAAATAATAATTATTTTATAGTCTTGATGGAGGTCAAGAAGGTTTTACCCCAAGGAAGAATGAAGTTATTTTCAGAAGGAGGCCCATATATGTGGATATGTCATAGTTGAGGGAATTTATGGAACTATACCAGGTACAATCCTTCCAATATTATATAAACTAGTATTAATAGGTAATGTAGATCCATCAACATTAAATAAAAATTCAATTTAGAGGAAACTAATTTTTTATTCCATTTTATTTTCTATATTTTGGTGTATGGATCCTCACAGAAATATTTTTTAATTTCATTAAAAAATTGAATGCACCATCACATTTGCATTTTTATTTTTAAATTATAAATATGGTCACAAGAAGGTATAAGAATAATGTAGGTGTGTGTGTGTGTGTGTGGGGAGGGGGGTTAATATGTAATGATAGACATATGATTTTTATTTAATGAGTCATGATTTTTAAAGATTGGTTATTTTTTAAATAATTTTTTTCTAAAGCTTTCTATGCTATGAATATATGAAATTTTTATTGACTGATTTATTTTTATTGTAAATTTCCATTAGTGGTTGTCATAATTACATATTCTAATTCTTGAGAAATTTTATAAATCTAATATTTCAATTTTTTTTGTATATGTATTAATATACTTAGGCATCATTTCTTATGAAACATTATTTTATTTTAATCAAATATTTGTTTGTGAAAATTCAAATTATACATGAATGAGGAATATTTTATTAATCCTTTATCCAGATACCCACCTTAAAATTAATTGTTCATAATCCCATATAAAATAAGAATAACCATATTAGGGAAGATCTATATTAAAATCCTACCTTATCATTTCTGTCCCTACTCTATATTTTTCTCGATTATTAAAAAAATGAGTGTAGCATAGGAGACACCCCAGTGGAAGGGATATATATATTTAATGGATAAGTTTTTGGGTGTTTTAATGGGATATTGGGAAGAATCGTGATTATTCATTCATTTTATTCTACTGAGTTCCTCTCTTAAAAAAATGGGTTATTTCATGGATGGAAAAAATTCACTGTTTACTTGAGTAGTGTTTTTTAATCATTTAGTGTTGGGTGGTGGATGTGAGAGTTTTCCAAAATCAAATTCCTAAAAAGAAAAAAAATTAAAAAATTAAAAATACCATAGTGTATATTTAATTCATTATGATTTATTTATTTATAAACCAACTTTGATTTTTCAGAAAAGTTGATATGTCATATTATAAGGGATAATTTTTCAATGAGTTTATTTTTATTATCAGGCAAAAATCCTCTACAGATTAACTTTATTTTGAGAATTACTTGTTTTCACATCATTTACCCATATACCATGAAACATCATATTCATTTTATCCCAAAATTAATCCATAATTATTAATTAATATTTTGTCTCTATGAGGTGTAGAAAGTATATTCATTGCAAGCCTTTGGTATTGAACATGATTCGAGGTTTGGGAATAACTCCATTTTCATTTGTACATTGTGTGATGACATAAAAAAATCTAGAGAGATAAATTTTTAAGGCCATGTACATTGATAAGGAATTGAAAAATATGAATGGAATAATGTAAATTCATGGTTAAGTTAAAGGGAAAAATTAAATTTCATGTTAACTTGTTGATTTATAAAATTTAAATTCAATGAAATTTTCTTATGCAATGTTTTATAATTTAGTTCTTTATATAATCCCATAATTTCATGGTCATTGATATTTAAATATTTGTAGAGTTATGATAATATATATTTATTTTAGATTTCATCATTGAGGAATATCATGAATATTATGTATGGGGGATTTGATAAATATATTTCAAGAATATTATTTTAATATAAAATTAAATGATTTTTTAATTAAATTGATAACACTTTCCAACATATTTAATATTATATTTATTTATGGATAGTTATATGTGAAATTAATTTAATGAAAAATGTAAAAAAATGTGATGGAATTCATGACGTGAAGGATATACCATGTCGTATGGTAAGTCAAGGATTGACTTTGAGGTCTGAAATTGAAGATTCAAGTGTAAATGAGATCAAAACACTAGAAAAAAATCACATTGTGAATCATCTATTCACGATGTGAAAGTCATTCAAAATTCGTAATGGAAGAAGGGATTAAGGAAAATGATTCCCGAAGGTAGCCACAACAAATCATGACATGGCACATAGTTTCATGGTAAGAAACACAATGATGGGAAATTTGAATTTTAAAATTCTACATTTTTAGGATGGACCCCAAAATAATGGCTTGGTAACCCACTATACTGACCTTTCTATATTCAATGGATTATTTTATGGAATTTAATCCACCCAAGGTCTATTTACACATATAAATATGAGGCTTGGGTGGAACTCCCAATTCATTACAGAATGGATACTAGCCAGGATCATAAAATGTTTCACTCTATAGAATCTTCCTCTAAACTAATACACTTTTGTTTTAGAATTTCATTTCTTCTCCCAAACTCTCTCATGACTAGAATGAGGGGAAATTACCAATTTGAGTTGGGTGATATAAATGAAGGGGGAGTGGGTATATGAATTGTTTAATTCCTTGTTCATGTTTTGTTTTTTCAATTAATTATAAAATTCTTCCAACCTTTACTATTTTTCATTTTATTAATATTGATAAAAAAATAAGAACTTTAAAATTAATTCTCAACTGATCATCCTGAATCGCACATGACCCTTTTGTAATTTAGTACAATTATTATTGAAAATGGTATCCGGATAAATAATTAATTAAAAAAATAATTAATTGATCATAATAAGTATATTTTTATGTTAGATAGAGGATAAAAATACCAATGATCTTTATTTGTCTTAACACCTTCAACAAGAATGATGAATCAATTTAATTTTTAAATTCACTCGCACATTATGACATAATTTACAAAACATGGAAAATTTTCTCATATTGAATTAATTTTCTTCTTCTATTTCATTATCAATTAACCTCCAATCAATTATTTAAAATTTTTAAAATATACTTTCACCATCTCATGAGTTCAACCATGAACACACTAATCACTATACATAATTAGTTAATGATCAATAGTTTAGTGATTTAATAAATTATTATATTTATTATCCATTTCCAATTTTAACAATACCATTTGAGTGATCAGGGGGGGGGGGGGTTGTCTCTTTCAACCACAACAAAGAACCTTTATGTTGTTGTCATTGGATATGGAGGTGGGAGTTCTGAGTTAGTGGTGTTGTGGAGCATGGTGCAGTGATTCCTTTGGCCCTATATTTTCTATTTTGATACTTTTAGTCGTGTAGATTTTTTTGGAGATAATTTTGGATTCTTCAACTCTGATTATTATTATATTATGTTATATGGTTTTCTTTTTCTTTTATCATGCATCATATCTATATTTTTCAAATGGATTTTTTCTACTATAGGTTATGACCTATACATGGGAAAATCATTCCCCAATTATATTGTTGGAATTTATTTCCATCCATTGATGTATAATAGAATTCAGATCCTGTATAAGGTGATTTTTTTGTTTAACCCTAATTACCATTATTTTATATTATGTTTTTTCTTTTATCATGCATCATTTATATATTTTTCTATAAATGATTTTCTATTATAGGTTCTGTTGTATACATGGGAAAATCATTCCCCAATGATATTACTAGAATTTATTCCCAACCATTGGTGTCCAGTGGAATTTATATCCTATCTAAGGGGAATTTTTTATGTTGGGATATTTGATAGATTCTTTATAACCGCAACTTCACATTTTTGTCACATAAAACCACCAGAAGAACTTTAAACTCTATACCTTTTTATTTCAAATAAATGTTTTTGAATAACTTATCACTCAAATATAATTTTATTTAACTTGATTATGTGAACTTATTTCTTACTTATTCCTAATCTAGCTCATAAATTTGTTCCGAATAAAAAATACTCCCCTACCGATTGATTTTCTTCACACAACATCTCTATATGAATATATATATATATATATATATATTAAAAAACATATCTTTTATTACACCATATATGAAACTCTAATAACTTATACCTTGAACATAACTTAAGATTATTTTTACTATAGTTAGATGTTATTCTGTTGGATTACATTGAAACTTCACATCCTAGAATGTTTCATAAATATATATTTTTTTTAATTTTTATTATATTGTATAACATGATTCCAATCATTCTATGATATAAATTATGGTCAATACCCTTTATATATTCACGATTCTTGTGTTTTGTTACAACTATGATTTGTATTGAATCTAATTTGAAATATTATTTATCAAACATTTTCTGTAGATTATTTCACTTGTTTCTTGATAAATAAAAGTGTAATCACCATCTTGATTTAATTATATAAAAACATTGGTAATTCCACCAATCATTGACATATAAAACTCCAACCACATTAATTATTAAAATTATTCCACTAATTGATTCTTACTTCTACCTTTGATGACATCATTAACATATATATTTATCATTAAATAAAATTTATTTGGTGATTCCACGTAATGGTTGTGATAAAAAACATCTCCCTTGAATTATATATTCATGAAATAAAATAACTAAAAAGAATACCAGACTAATGGTTCTTAGTTAAAACCATATAATTCCTTCTTTAAATAAAATATCATTCTCTTATTATCACCAATTTTAATTCAATTCCATTTTTTAATAACAACTTCTTATTGAAAAACTATTTCTAAGAATTATATCTACTCATCCATTTGAAAAATAACATATTTTATTTGAAATAACCAATAGTATTCAAATTGGATCAATTCTATCCATTGGTAAAAATGTCTCCTGAACATATATTCCACCGATGTAATCATTTCATTTATAAACTAACATAGATTTATTTCATATTATAATCCATTACTTATCATATTTAATTTTAGACACCTATTTTTAAAATGAAAATGAGATCTTTCGTCCTCTTCATAAGCTATGATTTTTGATTGTTCTATTTTCGACCATAATCATCATTATTTTTCTTAAACTATGATTCTTCCTTTACTAATTATTTTAATGATATTTGACTTAGATATTATACCAAAGTAGTGATCTCGATACTCTTAATTCATCAAGTTTGTGTTTGAGTAGCCTTATTAATAATGATATTTAACTCATCGATTTATGAAATTTTCTTCTTTGTTTGATTCATTTATTGAATATCATTATATGATATTTCTTCTATTAATTTATACACTAAATATACCTAATGTGATGGGATTTTTTTATCTTTATAATTTTTATCATGATGTCTTTGTTTATCAAAAAATTCATTAGAATATAAATTTTTATATTTATTTCCATATTTTTCTTGATCAATTTTGAAATTATTTATTTCAACTATTTTGATGATCTACTTTTTGAAAAACATATATTCTTTGCACATGATCTAATAACAAATAAACACTCTTTCATTATCCACCTCAACATATTTTCCATGACTAGATTCTTCATTATAAATATATTAATCATCCTAGAGAGAAAAAAAAATCTTAAAATATAGTTTTATTCAATGACGCATATCATATAGGCTCCTCTTCTCACTAGAAAATAACAAATCCCCTTTTTTTGTTTAAACTACCACTTCCACTAAATATTTCCATTATTTATTTCTGATAGCACTTTCATGAAGTATTTTTTTTATATTTTATTTATTATTAGGCTTTTCCTTTCATACAATTCATTTTATTGTGGAGTAATTCTGATGATATTTTGTGTTTAATTCTGTGTTTCTATAAATATATTTTAACCTCAATTTATGTGTACTATATAACATTTTCCAATCTTAGTAATTTAAATATCCTCCTAATTTTATTCTCTATATGCATCAAAACCATTTGATACCCTCTATCACATCCTTTTTGATTTAAATGAACATTATATATCCCATCGTATTATGAAAATCATAAAACATGATGAAATATTTTTCTCCTGAAGTTTTTTCATGTGCCATAGGATCGAAAAAGTTAGTGTATGCCAAATAGAGAAACTCTATAGATTATTTCTTATTTCATATATAGGTATTTAACATGAAATTTAACCCATATATGATTTGTAAGTATTTTTACTATCTCTTTTCATGTTAGTAATATCTATCATAGTATTAAGGATTTTCCATGAATATTTGGTGAATGTGGATAATTCATAGATGTTATATGTTGTCCACATTTTCCATAATGAGAAAACAAAAATTTTATTTGTTTTATTTCTAATATAGTGTATCACTCATCTTCTATATATGAATAAATGAGTTTCTTGATTTACTTATGATATGTAAACCCTTTTGATTGAATGTTACTTAAATTTACAAGTCAAAAAAGTCATTGTACATTATAAAATTCATGTAAAATTCCATCAACAAAGAGTAACTTATTATTATTTAATTAATATCATATAAGCCTTGTTAAAAACTTGGACCATGGGCCCATAAAGGGCGACGCCTCACGGGAGATCTCGTTTAGGGTTTCTCCACCGTCTTCCCCCTCCCTCCCCCTCTCTTCCTCTGCTGGGAATGCCGACGAGGGTTGGGCCAGGCGGTGTGGCGTGAGGGTGTCGATTTCCCCATGGTTTCGCAGATCCAGAGCTTTTCAACCTCCTCTGACGATCTGGTTGGAAGATCTACACCTCCACTCACGCACTGACCTCAACCGATTTCTCCGTCGTTGCCCCCTCTCTTCTGTTAGGTTGTGGTTGTGCTTAGAGATCGGGTGTTCGGCTGGTTGGATTCGATGGAGTCAGAATGCGGAAGGTTCCTCGTCTCCTTCTCGGGTCACTATGAGGCTGCAGGTGGTGAACTCAGGAAAGCCCATATTTGGTAGCATCCCCTTCCTAGTTCTTCTCCAAATCTTTCAGGTTTGCTTCGTGGTATTTGTGTTGGATTTTCGGGCCTAGTAGCATGCAGCTTGAAGGTTTCTCGGTTTATCAGTTCTGCGTTAGAGGGGCTCCGCATTCTGGTTTATCCACATCCCTACTCCGGCATTGTTCCTTACCTTATGGATTTCTTGGTGGTGCGACGATTGGGTCTGCTCTCCGATTTTGGCTTGAATTCGGATGATTTGCGGTTCTTGAGTGTTGCTGATGAAGATCTTCCCATCGGTCATCCTCCACAATGGTTTTGGTGTGGTTTGGTGTTTTTTCTATGTTTTCTCTGGTTCAATATTGCATAATAAAGTTTCATTTCGTCTCCAGAGGTCCTCCTATTTCTCCCGGAGTCGGTTGTCCAGCGATTATGGATGGACGGTCCCTAATGCGGTGGCACTACGTTCAAGGAAAGATGTGGTCGGTACTCCTTGGGTGGTCTGTTTTTGGTTTTCTTGCTATTTTCGTGGGATATTTTGTGGTGTTTTTTGGGTGAGGCTGGTCCTGGATAGGGGTCTTTTCCCAACTGGCCAATGGCTCCTTCTCATGGCATTGTATGTTTGATGGTTCTCACTTTTTTCCTCAAAGTGATTTATTTTATAAAATCAAAAAATTAGTGGTATAAGCCTTGTTTCTCCAACTCCCTTAATAATAAAATATTATAATTCCCAAAGTATACAATTGAATTTCACAATAAAATTATTATATTTTAATAATACTCTATATATAGTCATTTGAGATTAAAAAACGTTATCAACAATCCATATGTCAATAGTTATGGTCACATTAATTTTGATTTCAGATAATTTGACCATATACTTATTTTTTTCCATCGATGAAAATCCCTATGGGATATGTTTATGAGGAGTAGATACAAGGAGGACTGAAGAGTTTAGGATGGGCTCCCGAACAGGTTGTTGAGCCTGGAAAGAAACATGAGAAAACACCTTGGCTGACTAGATAATAAAACAAAATGGGTTATAGGGTGTGGTTATATCAGGTTCTTAAAAAGACAATTGGGATAACCAAATTCTTTTCATTCCAGGTTGTCCAGTTCTGTAGATCACAATGAAATATGTGAGTATTCATCCTAGGTTCATTTTTTCCATGATCTAAGAGGGAAGGAAATAATTTTATGATGGAATTAGTTTTGTGGATTAGCCGAATAGATGTGTTTTAATAGAGTTGACATTAGGTTTTAAAAAATCTCAGGACCTCCTCAGATGCATGATATCCTCTCAACTAAAGGACATGTGGATGATCAATCTTTGGTGGAAAATCATTCTAGAAATTATGAACCTCATTATATGGAGTTTACACATCAATGACATTCCTATGGATGAAAATTTATAAAGAAAGGCATCAAACTAGTATCAAAGTGAACATGGTGTGAGAACCCTAGTTCCAAATCCACATGGAATGTCATCTTGAAGGATCCATGGGCCAATTTTATCTGGGGAAAAGTTAGGAAAAATAATGTATTTCATGTGTAGGTGGGAAAAATTTAGGAGTTTCTCTCCATTTAGTTCTAAGGGGATGACAATCATGAAGATGTTTTTAAATTCAATGGAATAATGTTTTCCTCCATATTCTTGGTGATCTAGAAGATGAGAAACAAAAGTTGAGAAGGAAATAAGTCCCCCTCCATCACCTCAAGATTTGGATCTTCTCTATAGTGGACATGAATGGTTAATTAATGCATGGTGCTGAAGTTGGAAATAGTTTTGGTAACTTCATCTGTAGAGGCTTTAGCACTGGTATCACTGTCCAACTCAGGAGGTGGATTATTTGGAGCCATATGATTTCTAGTTTCATGTATAATGTGGATGGGTTCTGCATTCAATGTGTGGTGAGAGGAGGAGGCTTGGTTCATTGTTATATGGGGTCTCTGGTTGTTGGGCTCAGTTCCCCTTATGGACCAAGAAACTCTATTGGGGAAGAGACATGATACCTTCTTAGTGGGTTTTCCTTATACATGTTTTACCACATAAATATTGTGATTATTGATTTTGATTTGAAACTACTATTGGATTTTATTCAAGACAATGATAAAATATCATTTTATCTAACATATTTCATCTGAAATTGAATGTCTATCATGATTAATGACTTTAAGGTCTCACACACCCTCGGGAAATGAAACTTCATAGTGGAAGACATAGCCAGCAAAGAAATCCCTTAGAATAGTTTTATTATTTACCATAATATATGTTCCCCTCCCCATGAATGTAATCTTATTTTTAGTGGTGACTGGCTAGGTGATCACCATTATAGGCCACCCTAACTCACTATTTTCCCTCATTTTGAGAATAAATATTTAATTTTGAGTGAAGCACCTGATTTAGTTAAGAAATAAGTGAATGTTTTGGATTCATTTTAGTATAGCATATAATTAAATCTCTCTATTCTTCCAATGGGGTTAATTTATTTTCCAACGGAATAGAGTTCATTAGTCACCTATACACTCTCTTTGTGGCTCTATAAATTTTTATTCTATAACTCCCTTTCTTATAATTTCTCAATTTTTTTATTTTAGTTATAAAAATAAAAAAAATTTGAAAAAATTAAGTTCTTATTTTAAATGGGTGATATGATTTAATTCTCCTTTGTTGGACCTTGACAACATTTCATATCAAATTACTCCATGCTTCATCATAATAGATCCTAAAGTGACCTATGTATCCCAAAAATTATAACCTCATTAGGGGGAATAATTTGTAACCTTAACTCCACATGTTCACATCCACCAAATAAATTTTTGAATTTTTGAAATAGATTCAATCATTGAGATTTATATCCATCATTTTTATGTAATTTATCTATTGATCTATCTATCTAAGTTCTGGATGATTGAACTACTAATCTAATTTCACTCTTTCCCATTTTATTTTAATTGTGAAAATTTAATAAATACTTAAAACTCATGGAGCCTATTTCATATCTATTTCTTATTATCATCCACTAAAAATTTATTAAATTGATATTTATCTAGAAACATCCATCTTTCAACTTGAATTAAAGTATGTTATTCGTGGATGCCACTTCTACCTCAAGTGATTAAATTTTATTTACCCACGATTTACAATCTGAATTAAGGCCATTGATTAATATAAATTTCCCATCAATTTTCATCTTTTAGTGAACCACTTATTTTTGGTTATCTTGTAGAACCATGTATTCTTCTATAAATTTATCCAGTTGATTGATGTAATCATTGATATAGTGCACATACTTTGAGGAAACTTTCAATAATCTAATAGTTTTATTATTTTTATTACTTTAGATATCCAACTCCTCAAGTGCACATTAAAGATCAATTATGTGAACTAAAACTTATTCCATTTGGTTTTTTTCTTCATTTTCATATTTATATTTTTCAAATATTTCCATCATTACATTATATGAATCTGATTTGAACTTTGTTTTTTCACCAAACTTAATGAAACTATCATCATTTCCTTATACTTTACATAAATAATATTATAATAAAACATTATTCTTTTATGGTTTTATAAATTATTGATTCCTACGAAGAGATGCATCTTTGATAATTTTTTGAGAAATTAAACTCAACAACACCATTTAATTTTTTTCTTGGATACCTTACATCAATGTGATCAAATTTTACAAACCAAAAATATATAAAGGAATATTTATGTTTAGATAACGATTGTTTTACTTGAATTTTCTAGAAACAATTGATATACATTCATCACTGATAACTTTTTATCTATATTCACCTAGACAGATTTCATATTTCTCCATTATTTTGAAATATCCCTATTTGGATGAGGGACTTTTTAATCATTCTAGATCCCCCACATCTAATATGAAACTAAACTACTTTATAAATCATGAAGTGAAAGCTTCACCAAGATTATTTGTTCATGATCTCACACCATTTCATTGTATAATGGTGGAAATCTATTTTGAATCTTTTAAAAAAAATACAATATCTCTAATCTCATCCCCAACTCCATGAATGTATCATACAAACTCAATTGTTAGATCTCATGGGATTCTTAAATATTTTATAATTATAACCATAAAAAAGTGGAACTCCTCAATTTCATTCATAATTTTCTGTATATAAAATATCAACTTGAAATAGATTATCTATGAAATGAATATTTCACTTTGATACTACTTGTTTAACCAAAAGCCCAAAACACCCTAGGTGGGATTAAAGTGTCAAGATTTTCATTCATCACGCTAATAATCTTATTGCGATGTTATGAAAAACATAATACTTCCATGTATAATTGAAATAATATTCAAATATTAAATCTAAATAT
Source organism: Viscum album (assembly GCA_963277665.1). Classification (NCBI taxonomy): domain Eukaryota; kingdom Viridiplantae; phylum Streptophyta; class Magnoliopsida; order Santalales; family Viscaceae; genus Viscum; species Viscum album. The sequence goes on from OY728125.1 coordinate 22,258,191, forward strand.
ATTAACCCAAGGATTTTACATGGTTAACCTAAATGAAATACATTAAAGGAGTATACAACGATAATGATTTAATGTACCAATGAATCCACTAATTCATTATCATGAATTAAAAGGTTTTGTATTGACTCAATATTGATTCAAAGGGACACTCCCTCTTTATACATTTCCACTCATGACATTAAGATAGGGTTACAAATAATTATAACACACATGTCACTTACAATGAATATAAAATTAATATTCAAAGAAAAATTCAAAATTTTTTGTTTCTCTTCTTTTTTAACTCTAATAAAATAAAAATCTTTTTGAATATAAAAGTTCTTCATATAATTTCTATTTAAAAAACTTAATCTGTAATAGTTCTCTCCTATTATCTAAAGTGTTATCTATATTAATTAATATATTTGATAATTTCATTTCTCTTAATATCTTCAAATTCTATCTTAAAAAATCTCTCATTCTTTACAACACATTTCACCATATGATTCATTTTCAAATATTTTATTTTTATAGTCAAATTAAAATTTCTCATCAAATAATTAAATGTCCCTTGAAAACATAAAAAATCATAATTTGAAAGCCATATTTATAGTGGATCATTATTCCATAAAAATAATTCTTCTTTGTAAAAATTATTATGATGAAAAAAATCATCACTAATAATAATAATAGTATTTATTTGTTATGATAGATGATAAATCCATCAACGATATTTATTATGTTCTTTCTTTTGTTATTATGCACTATATTTATTTTTCAGAGCTTATACCACATCAATTAAAAAATAGTAATATTTATATAGATTGATATATTTCAGTAACATTAATCCATGTAATCTATTTAAAAAATGTGGAGAGTAATTGTAATGTACATATTCTATCACAATTATCATTGAAAAAAATTAATAGGGCCATTTGATAACTTATAAATGGTGATGGTTATTTATGATGATTTCCTATTCATTGAATGTAATGAAAAATATGGATCTCATCAAAAATATCCACCACAAAACAACTCATCCTGGATATAATAATTAAATTTATTAAATTACTCATGATGAATTTCTCACTGTCATTATTTCCAATCACAGTGAGATAAATAATATAACCCCAAATCATTGGCCCAAATATTTCACATCGAAAATTATTTTAATTTGATCATTTAAAGATAAGAATATCAGGATTTTGATCTACAATTTGAGATCCATATCTACTCAGTTTTTGACTCATCAACTGAGTATTTTTTTGATCCTAATTATTTTTAATCAGTTATTTTTACTTAAGATATTACGAAATAATTTTTTATTTAATTTTAATTGGGTTATTTATTTAATTAGTTTGGATTTATTTAATAATAAATAATAATAATAATAATATTATTAAATAAAAAATAAGTAAAATATAATAATTAATTAACTATACCTATAAAACTAGTCAATTAAAAAAATATTAAAAATGAATAACACAAAAAAATAATAGAAAATATTTAAGAATAAATTAATTATAAAAAATTAACCATGATTCTAATAAAAACATTAAACAATAAAAACTACAACCATCATGACACATCCCATGGTGATTATGCCTTGACTACCCTATGCCCGCATCATATAGGCCAGGGGCTGGTGACTAGCACCGAGTAGGAATATCCCACAAAGGGAGACACTTTCCTAAGAACCTATACACACGCACCCATTATGAAACTAAAGTACTGAAAATAAAAGAACTGAGTAAATAGACTATCATCCCACTAATACAACCACTGAGCAATAGTACAAAACTGAAAAGTAAATGGACCCGAATAGAAGCCCAACTAAAATGGAAAAGTATAAGATCTTGGATATCATATGAAAAAACACTATCTGAATGGTAGGTATAATAAGTTGGATGAATGTTCCTAAAGAGTACCATGTCCGTCGGGTCACCCTGAAGCACCACCTGTCTCCGGCCCACCAAGGACTCTGTCAAAGCTATCGATCATTTGTAGAAGACACGACATGTGCAGGAGAAACTGGTTCAGGGGTGAGTAAAAACTACTCAGTAGGGACCCCAAACCACAAAGGTAAAACACAAGGCAGACTACTAATGAGGTTCAAGGAGTGAAGCTTCTAAGAAGTACAATCAAGGTAGTCACAAGAGTAAGCTCACTCTAGGATACATATACTAAGAAATTAAAAGAATATACAAATCAAAATAGAGGGAGACACACCCCACATATTTGTAGGAGACACACTTCACATATTCGTAGGAGACACACTTCATATAACTATAGGAGACACACTCCCAATAACCATAAGAGGAACACTCCGTATATCTGAAGGAGAAACACTCTATATAACCGTAGGATACAGACTCCATATAATCATAGGTGACACACTCCATATAACCATGAGAGACATGCTCCATATAACCGTAGGAGACACACTACATATATGCTTAGGAGACACACTCTATATGTGAATAGGAGACACACTCTATATATCCATAGGAGACAAATTTGTATCTTCACACAACCATCCACAAGATTTCTCTCTTAGCACGCTTGTTCTGAGAGAACCTACTCCTCGAGCCAAAATGTTCATAATAAAACCTCCACGAAAAATCATTTAGATTACACCAAAAGGAACGAATTTTCATGAGGGTCCCAATGCTACAAAAGGATCGTCAAACGAACACACAAATTGAGAGTTATGGGCATTTAAGTAAAAAGGGGTCAATTTGGTCAGAGTCCAGTCTGACCCGGTTAGACCACGTTGACTCAGGTCCCACCTAACCTGAATCCTCAGATCCAACCAGTCCCACCCCAGAGAGGCCTGGCCCATTCAAGTAGTTTGGTTCGTTCCACTGAGATGCGGCAGCTGCAGCGTCCTGTTGGGTTTATGTGGGACAACCATCGGGTTCAGCCTAGTGGTCGGCCGCATGACTGCACTATGGTCCAGCTGGACCACGACTCTTCACCGCCTGACATTGACTCATGTAACTTATGGACAAGACCCTCCAACATCTGTTGAGCCAGTGGCCCTATCCACCACCTGTATTTGACGTTCCACGGGCTCTTCCTGTCGGGTTGCCGCGCCGCCATGCACCACCGTGGGTACCACCGACAGTTCCTCTTCTGCAGGCCGCTACTGTCATCACGATGGACCATTTATTGAACTTGGAATAACTTCATGATCCTGGGGTAACTATCTTCACTACCATGGACTCTAAATATTATCTCTGTCACTCTGACGTTTTGGTCATGTTCAAAACCACATGGAAAAACATGCCACGACCACAAGGGTCCGTCGACATATAACGCAAGAACTGGGAAGAGAGATATGCACAAGAACGCCCTTAGAATATATCTTTTCCTTGTTTGGGTTTTCCTTGTATATTTATCTCATTATATTTATGAAAGAGAAACAAAAGTATGTTTAATAAGATTTATCTTCTTTAATATCACATCTTTAACCATCCAGCAAGAACGATCAAACCGCAGATAAACCTGTTTGTTGGTTGGTTCGCGCTCGTCGTTGGAAACAATAATGGAGAAAGTAATCAAGAATAAAAAATAATTCCATACCTAGAAAGAGGATCATTCGAAAGAGATAATTCCTCATTTATGGAAACTCATCCATGAATATCCTGAATCTGTCATTCGTTAGTGTTTGATCCGAGCTCAGATCTCTAAATTGTCGTCACCGGCAAGAGAGCTTCCTATGGTTCTAGATAAATTCACCGGCGTTATGAATTATAATGCTGGTCCCTGCCCCCGATTAATGGAGGAAACACATTAATTCATTTCAGTATTTCCATGATGCTGAATTACATCATTGTCGAGTCACCGCAACGCAGTGTTGTTAAGTTGCTGCGTAACATTGAATAAAATAAAATAAAATAAAATTTCTAATTATATTTAATTTTTCTCTTAAAACTTCCATAAATAAAATTTTGAATTAGACCCACCCCAGCTAACATTAGGCCCTACAAAGGGTAAAATAGATGTTCTGATTTCAACGGTGCCCTCAGATATTCAATCCGGGAACCCATTTAGAAGTTACTAAAACCGCACACACGTGCTATTTTTAATAAAAATAAAAATAGTTCAAAAATTTATTCTAGGAACCCCAGGCCTCAGAATCACGTGATTTCTTAGAACTTGGTCTCAAAATAATCCCATATAATTTAAAAAAAATTACATGGAAAATCTAAGACACTGCATTATCCCCACATTAGGGTTGTACGTCCTCAAAATCCAAAAGAAGGGCCTAACAAACAAATGGGGATACTGATCATGAATCTGAGCCTCCCACTCCCATGAAATATCCTAGAGATTTTTTTTATTTTCATCAAATTAACATGAGTGGAATCAATCACCCATAGAGGGTCCTCTCTTGTCTATCCTCTATCTCTATCGGGAACTCCGCAGAATTCCCCCCATCATCAATGTCCATCTCACCCCATACATTGTCATCTAATGGGTTGTGCATGTATTTCCTTAGTTAGGATATGTGAAAGGGATCATGAACACACTCTATCTGTGGAGGTAAAGCCAAGCAGTATTCCACCTCTCCCACTCTACATAGTATTATAAAAGGTTCGATGAACCTTAGAGATAACCTGCCACCCCAGCCTAATCTCCATATCCCATGATGAGGAGAGACCTGAAGGAACACTCGGTCTCTCTCCTCAAACTCTAAGGGAATTTTCCACCTATCATCATAGGACTTCTTATGGCTATTTTAGGTCTTCATCCACTCATGGATGACCAACACCTTCTCTATATTATCCTACACTAACTCCTTTCCCAGGATTGCTGGCTCTTTGGGGCCAGTCTAACAATGTGGTGACCTACAGGGTCCCCCATACAACACCTATAGTGGTTCCATACCAATGATAGAGTGGTAATTGTTATCGTAGGAAAAATCCACCTAGGGTATGTGATCCTCCCAAATATGGCCAAAATCTAGGATGAAATCATGTAGCATGTCCTCTAGGACCTGAATGGTCTGCTCCATCCAACCGTCTGTCTATGGGTGGAAAGCTATGCTCAAGCGCAGTTGAGTCCCAAATGCTTCCTAAAATCTCTTCCACAATCAGGATGTGAAACAAGCATCATGATATAAGAATATAATTGATGGTAACCCATGGATTCAAAATATATTCTATATGTATAGGCGTTCCAAGATCTCTAATGAACCATGTTCCAATAACTCTAGGAAGTGGGCCTAATTTTTGAGTTAGTCAATGATCTCCCAGATGTTAGCATTCTTCCTTGATGTACGTGGTAAAACTTTCATGATTTCCATCGATATTCCAACACACTTCCACCCTGGAACCTTAGGGGGTTGATTCAAACCCACTAGAACATGGTGCTCGACCAACACTTGCTAAAAAGTAAGGCATCAAGAGACAAAATATTCAATTACCTTCTTCATCTCAGTCAACCAAAACTGACATTGGAGGTCATAGTACATATTTTTAACAACTGGATGTATCTCCATAGGGGATGTATGTAACTCCATCAAAACCTCCTCCGGTAATGTCTCTTGTAAAACTTTGAATCCTCTAAAAAGAATTATGTGCTCCCCACCTTCCAGGTATCCATTAGGGGATTCCTTATGGACATCTAATCACGTGCAATCTCATAACTGATATCTCCAAGTTGTGACTCCTTCATGCACTATAAGAGTGGATTGGTAACTTCCATTGACTGGATATAATATGCTTCATCTCCATCCATGAAGGATATCTAAAGTAAATCCAATGGCTCCAAGTCCTCATTTAGTAGTTGTGAACTCCATCACCGACTGAAAGCATCTTCCACCACATTCCCCTTATGAGGAGTATAGACTATTTTAAGGTCATAGTCCTAGAGGAACTCTATCCAACACCGTTATCTTAGGTTCATATCCTTCTGATAAAAGATATTTCTGATACCATTATGGTCTAAGTAAACGATAAACTACTCTCCCATAAGGTAGTTCCACCAAATCTTCAATGAGAAGACTACGACCACCAATTCAAAATATTGGGTCATGTAGTTTTACTCGTGTAGTCTCAATTTCTATGAACCGTAAGCAATCACTACTTTCCCCTACATCAGGACACAACCAATATTAGTTCCTAATGCATCGTAGAACACCATGTACTCAACACCCTCCTCTGGAAATCTTAGGATGAGAGCGCTCATAAAACTCTATCTCAACTATTGAAAGCTCCTCTATCACTTCTTCGTCCATATGAAAGGTTTCCCCTTTCGTGATAAGTCTTTTATGGATGCTTCTACTTTGGAACATTTGGTCATGAACCTCCGATAGAACCCATCCATCCTAAGGAAACTATACACCTTAATAACATTATTGGGTGGATCCCAAGAAAGAACCACCTCTATCTTCACTGAATCAACTGCAACTCTAGCCTCCGAGATGATGTGTCCTAGAAAGTGGACCTATCATATCTAGAACTGACACTTCGAGAGTTTCCTATAAATATGGTGCTCTCATAGTAAGTCCAAGACCATCCTCAAGGGTATCACATGCTCCTCCTCAAATTCCTAGTACACTCAGATGTCATCTATAAAGATCACTACGAATTGGTCTTGGTAAATATGAAAGATCCTATTCATTAGTTCCATAAACACTTATAGGGAATTAGTCCCACCAAACAGAATCACTAAGTACTCATAGTGGACATAGCGACATTTGAAAGTCTTCTTTTTAATGTCTATATCCCACAACCGAAGCTGGTGATAGCCCAATCTAAGGTCTATCTTTGATAACCATATCACCCCTTTCAGATAGTTGAAGAGTTCATCAATCCTCGGTAGTAGATATGCATTTATCATAGTCACCAGATTTAGGTGCTGTAAGTCCAAACATAACCTCATGCTGCCATCTGACTTCTTGGAAAATAAAATTTGGGCTGACCTTGGTGAAACACTGGGTCTCATGAAGACCTTCCTCGACAAGTACTCCTTCTATAACCTAAAATCATAAAGATATATGGGAGATATCCAATATACCGACATAGATATAGGTGTCTTCCCAAGGTACATGTCAATGCATAAGTATACCTCACTTCAAGGAGGTAGTCATGGTATATCTTCAGGAAAGATATCCTCATACTAGTCCACCACTGTAGGAATTAGAGGACTCATCTCATCCACTACACTGAGGGTCATGCTAGCCAACTTCTTTATGATTGGCTTCACCCTCCTACGTGCGAGTCCATATTATGATGCTCTAATTTCCCTTTTTTTCTTATAAAGGAAAACCTAGTCCCATATCAGTAGAAACTCCACATTGAATACATAAAACAGTTTATCTAAGAAAGAACTATGGATAACCGATCCATACCCAGAATGACGTCGTAAGGCCTTGATGCTTCAACCAAGAGATACCAACCAAAACAGTCACCCCCAAGAGTAAGGGCACACTATCAGAACCAGTATATGATCGTCGAATCTCTTCCCGTAGGAGCCTCATAGGGATCAAGTCAATGGTTCCCCTAGAATCTAGGCATCTTGAACAAGGGTCATGGTGTGAAAATATTGAATGTCACATGTGTCTATAGAAACTATAGGTAGGGTAAAAATTAAATAAATTGTAACTATAATCATAAAAGGATTCTAGAGATAATAAGACTCCATCGCCTGGAGATGGCCTCACCCTTGTCCAGCAGCTCCCTGACCTCGAGGTGGACCACCTGGGGGTGGTCTTGGTAGTGCCTCAAACCTCCCTCCACCTCATTCCACTCATCCTTCTCCTCTGCCACGTCCACTACCTAGCAGATTACCATGTTCCTACCTCCACCACAACCTCAACAATCCCTCAACCGTTTCATGGTTGGTTGAATGGATGGTTAGACAATCTCTATCCATATATCCCCAACCGTTGTATGAGTAGCACATCCTCTCATTCAGCTGACCTGTTCTGTCCTAGTATCCCCGCACTACTGATACCGTGTCTTGGGTCATCCCCCTAGACTATCTGGTCCTCTTGGAACCCTATTCCAGCTGTCAGATATATGTTACCGAAGACCCAACTACCTGACGCCTGATGGTAGTTCCCACCACTGGTGCCTACTCTATAGGAAATATCTCTACCAGTAGAGCTCTCTCTAGCACCCCAACATACATAGGTATGATGAGGGAAATCATCAATCCCCTGATCTCCCGGTGTAGTCCCTTCTTGAAAGTACGATCCCTGAAGAATGGGTCTCACACCTAGTTTGTAGAGTAGCGAGAAAGATTCATGATTCTTCCTGAGTACTCTGCCACCCTCTAGATTCAATGCTTCAAATGAATACACTCATGTATATGCACATAACATAATTTCACTAGAAATAAATCCTCCCTAAAGAAGTTCTCAAAGCCTATCCAGGAGATGGTCACCTCGTCATGTGTCTGGATTATCAAGCTACACCATCTCCCCCAAGCCCTGTAAAGACTCACGGTTAGAAGTGCCATCTGGTCAAGTGGCTTCCTCACTAGGTGGAAAACTCGCGTCACCACCTCCAAGATGTCCTCAGCTAAATTATGATATGTCACACCTTAGAACCTAGGAGGTCATTTCCTATAGAAATCATGCAACACACTAAGACTGCTTTCACACTCTACCCATAATGCTGGTAGGAACTGATTCTCTCCGAATGGTGGTCTCACTGGTACACCACTAGGTGATGTTATCATTGGAAATGGTCCCAAAAAATATGCCTCATTTCTCGGTGGACCATCCTCATGGTCAAGCCCTAGAATCCTGGCTGGATGACTGTGTTGAAGCTTCTTGAAACAGAATAAGATGTACCACAGTCAAAAGAGTATACCTAGTGAGCTGAATTTGACTCAAGAAGGACATAAAAACACACTCAATTACTATATGAAGCATGAAACATTAATTTCCCATGAAAATATTTTTTTCATGTACCAAGTCATAAAGAATAATTCGAGGTCATGGTGTATGGATACGTCGGCCACTGCACCAACACTGGGTTCCCTGGCCAGCGATCAAGACTCGAAACACTTAACACTGTTTCCCCCAAAAAAGGTAAAACTAAATGACCATGGATACCGCTCTTTCATGACCCGTGCCTCGGGGTGTGTGTCATGACTACCCCAAGACCACCTCTCATTGACTAGGGGATGGCGACTAGCACTGAGTAGGCATATCCTGCAAAGGGGATGAACTTTCCTAATAACTTGTACACACGCACCTGTTCCCAAACTAATATACTAAAACTAAAAGCATTGAATAAATAGAAAATAATCCCACTAATACAACCACTGATTAAAAATACCAAATTGAAATGTAAACAGGCTAGAATAAAAGCCCAACTGAAACAGAACAGTAAAAGAAACCCATACTTGAAGGGTATGTACAATAAGATGTCTGAATGTCATTGAAGCGTACCACATCCGTCGGATCACCCTGAATATCCACCCAACTCCAACCCATCAAGGACTCCATCAATGATTTTGATCATCTGCACAATACATGATACGTGTGGGGGAAGCCCATGTAGTGGTGAGTAAAGTGATACTCAATAGGGACACGAAAAGACAAAGGTAAAACAAAATTCATACTATTAAAGAGGTACATGGAGTGTATAATCTAAGAAGTACAATTAAGAGTGTACTAGAGTCATCTCACATCAGGATACCTATACTAAGAATGTCCAGGGTTATCCAAATCCTAATCAAAGGAGACACACTCTGTATCTTCATAGGAGACACTCTCACCATCTTCGTAGGAGACACACTCCATATAACCATAGGAGAACCACTCTTTATAACTGTAGGAGACAAACTCCGTATATCTATAGGATACACACTCCATATAAACGTTGGAGGAACACTCCATTTAACCATAGGAGGAATAGTCTATATAATCATAGGAGACACACTCCGTATAACTGTAAAAGACGTACTCTATATATGCACCGGAGACACACTCTGTATGTGAGTGACATAGCTCATATTTTCATATTTATAAATATGTTTTAAATGATTTAATCCCTTATCATTAATCAATTTGATCTTATTTTCATGATTTTAGTTATTTGGTGAGTTTTGAGCTTATATGTGAAAAGTGGTTAATTCTGGACATTAAACAGTTTTATGTTTCCTCTTTATTGCAAGCATAACTCCTAAAATGTGCATCAAATTCATGTGATTCCTTTTTTATATGATTTACATGGTTCATGGAATATATATAGGTATTTTAGAACCAAATACAATTCAAACTCCAACAAGTAAAAAAAATCGGTAAATGTGAACACATATTATGGCCGGTAGAATAGACCTTACTTTATTCAATGATACATACCTCATGCTACCATCCACCAAATGGGGTGATTCTAGATGGTTTAGAAATCCCAATATACAAGGAAGTTTCCCATTAAATTTTATGTAGAAATAATTTCATTTAACCTTCAAATAAACCGGTCAAAGTAGGGTTGGTGGAATAGTGATTGGAATCTAGAAAAAGGTAGGTCTACTAATTCAGCCATAACTCATTCAAAACTGCTCCAAATACCTTAAAACTTAGTGGATAGATGTGAAAACAAAATTTCCACCTCTTATAAGAAGGTAACTCAGCTTGATTCAATGATATGGTGGATGGAATTAAGCTGAACGTCTGGTGAACAGTTTATGGAGGAAATGTTTTGGTTCTTCTTTTCCTCCCTTTTATTTCTTTTTAGTTTTGTTATGCCTTATTCTTAAACATTATTCTAAATTACCCTTACCATGGTGGGGTAAATCTTATGATTTATTGGGGAAGGTTAGGTTTTCTATTTATGTAATGCATGCGTTCTTATAATTTAGTGAATATAAACTCTTTCTCTTTCTACAAAGTTGTTCTCAATTTCATTTAGTGGTTCTTATTATCAAGTACGATTGTATTTGGTTTTTGATTCCGTTATTGATTTTAGATTTGATAAATGATCATAATATTCCTTCACTAGGTTCTTGTGTATATATTATGGAATAGATTAGGGCTTAGTGGTGAAGTACTCAACGATCGTCAGTACTTGCGACAGGGGTATTGAATATTATTAACTGTTTGGGATAAACAAGACCCGATAGAGAATTTCCTAACTCAATTGGGGGTATTCACTACATCAGTTTCTCACATAGGAAAGATAATAGACCGAGCTAAGATATTGTTAAGGTTTAATCTCACCATCTCCATTTACTAAGGGAGTGATAGGAAGCGATTGTGAAATATCACTTAAATCAACTTAGTAGAAAAGGATTGACTAAAATGGAACAATGATGGCATTGTAAATAGAAAACCAACCCCAACTTGTTCACCCAATTCTTATCAATATTTTTAATTACATGTTTTGTTAAATTTTTTTAATATTTTAATTTATTTCTATATTTAGTTTCGTTTCTTTGTTTTTAAAACCAAACAATATAAAAAACAACACAACTTCATTATCAAATTTAAAGTGACATAAGTGATTGTTGAACACTCCTCTCTGGAGAAAACCTAGGTTAACCACTATACTATATTTTAACTTAGTAAATAATTTATTTTTCTACACCCCACAATAAGCAAGTTTCAGTGAGTAGGTGACTCACTCTGTATATCCGTAGGAGACACACTTCATATCCTCGCAGAACCAGCCACATGATTTTGCTATTACAATACTCATTCTAGGGGCACATACACCTCAAGCCAAAAACATATTATGATAACCTCTACAAAAACTCATGTAGAGTATCCCAAATGGTCTTCACATCATGAGGTTCCCAACACAGCAAGAAGATCATCAAATAGAAACACAGTTTGAGAGTTATGAACATTTAAGTAAAAATGGGATGGTGGGTCCGTGTCCTGTCCGACCTAGTTGGATTGACCCAACCTGACTTGACATGGGTTCGGCCTGACCTGACCCGTCGGGTTCAACCCGTCTCACTGGGTCCAAGATAGCCTGGATGGGCCTGACCCAATGCCCGACTAGTCCGTTTCCGGCTTTAGGTCAGCTCGCTCGAGTGGGCCGATTCTTTCCACCCGGACACAGTGGATTCTATATCCCATCAGGTCAATGTGGGACAACCACCGTGTTCAACTCTGTGGTTTACTATATGACCAGCTAGCAGAGGTCCAGCAGGATAGCGACCCTTCGCATCATGATGCAGCCTCCTGCCACGTTTGGCTAATCCCCGTCGTCGGTAGTCGAGTTGGCGGCCCTGTTCGCTGCCCGAAGATGTTGTTCTGTGGGCTCCTCCCCCATGGTGGTTGTGCCACCACCGACGCCGCCGTGCGATGCCACCAACCATTCCTGTTCTACGAACTGCCTCCATCTCCATGGTGGCGCATTTCTTGAATCAAAAATACCCGCGTGATTTTTTGGTCACCGTCTTCACTTCTGTGGACTCCAAACCTATCAAATTCACTTTAGGGGTTCTGTCACATTCAGAACCATCCGAAACATCACGCCGTGACCAAGAGGTCCTGTCGAAGAAGAACACAAGAATGAGGAAGGGAGATAATCACAAGAACACCCTTAGAATGGATCATGGCCATGTTCGTGTCGGCCTTGGTCCGTTCATGTTAGTGGAATTATGAAATAGAAACAAAAGGATGTTTAATAAGATTCATTACCCTTTATCCCACATTTTTAACTACCCTAAAAGAATGATCTAACCATGATTCAATCGGTTCGTGGGTCGGTCCGCATTTTTCACTGGAAATAAGAACATGGAAATGGATCAAGAAAAAAAAAACCTTCCTAGAAAGAGAATCAATCGGAGGAGAGAATTATTCATTGATGGCGATCCTTCCAGGAACATCCTAGATTTTTCATTTGTCAGTATTCGATCTAAACTTTGATCTATAAACTATCATTTCCAGTGAGAGAGCTTCCCAGGGTTCGAGATAAATTCTATAGGGTTATGAATTCTAATGCTGGTCCCTGCCCCTGATTAATAGAGGAAACATGTCAATGAATTTCATCATTTTAAATGTGTTTAAGGGTTTCCATGATGCTACATTGCAACGTCGCTGAGTCGCTGCACTGTAGTGCTGCTGAGTCGCTGCGTAAAGTTGAAGAAAAAAATAAAATAACTTTTTAAGTATATATTATTTTTCTCTAAAAACGTCCATAAATCAACTTTTGACCCCACAACTGCCAATGATGGGACCCACCTAGGGTAAACTCATTGTTCTGAGCTGAACGGTGTTCTCAGATTTTTGATCCGAGCACCCATTTAGAAGATACTAAAACCATACACACACACAATTTTTAATAAAATTAAAAATAGTTCAAATATTTATTCTGAACACCCTAGGCCTCAGAATCACATGCCGTCTTATCTCTTGGTCTCTAAATAATCCCATATAATTTTCCAAAATATTTACATAGAAAATCTAGGACATTAAAACAATAAAATAAATAAAATTAGTAAGATACTAAAAAGTATAATAAAGTAATGAAAATACTAAAATAATAAAAAGATAAATTAGTCGTAAAAATTTGTAAAAAAATTACAATAACTATAATATAAATTGGAAAATTATTTAAAATTTGATATATAATAAATTTATTTTTAAATAATTAATTTTTTAAAATTTATATAGCAATTATTTTGAAAATACATACAGTTATAAAATTAAATTAAAGATAAAATAATTAAAAGTTACTTTATATATTTAAAATAAATTGAATAATTATATTAAATAAATAGGTGTAATTAATTACTATATAATTATTGTTAAATAATTTTTATAATAGAATTTAAAACAATATTTGAAAAGAAAAATTATTTTTTTTATAAATTCTAACATCAATTTTCATTTAACGTATAAAAAAGAAAAAAGTTATTATTATAAAATAATTATTAATATATGGTAAAAAATAAAATAAATTTTGACCAATATTTTATTTAATTTGTTTAGTAATTGTTATTTTTAATTATGTGCAATAAAATATAATAATTCACTAAAAAACTAATTAACTATAATTATATAAATTATTTAAATTAAAAATTATAAATATAAAAAATATAAAAAATATTAATTTTTTTAAAAAATAATATAAAAAATAAAATTAATAATGATTCAAATAAAATTAATAAAAATAAATATTATAATAAATTAGTAAAATAAAAAGTCTTAATAAATTATAAGATATAAAATATAATAAATGGTTAAATAATAATAAAAATTTATTTATATATTTATTATAACTTAAATAATTATATTAAATAAATAGTTATAATTTTAATCACCTATAGTTATTGATATTTTAAAGAAACTACAAATATTTTTAAATAAAATTTCATTTTATTTTTTATTAATAATCAATTTAAATTATGTATAATTATAAAATACAATAAAAGAAGAAAATTAATCTATGTGATGAAAATATAATTATTTTAAGTTAACATTAAATTAAAAATTAAAGGATGAAATAATTAATTTAATTAACAAGTAATTATTATATATTTATTTAAATAAATAAAATATAAGAACATATGACCAAAAAAATATATTTGAAAACATTAATTAGTAAAAATTAATTAAATTAATAATATTTTAATATTTATATTAATTAAATTACATTAATACAAATATTTATAATTAAAAAAATTACAGAAATAGAAAATAATGTCAATAAATGTAATTATTGTATACCAATTTTTCCTTATAATAATCAAAATGGTTATTATTCCTATTATTCCCTAATTATTAAAAACTAAAAAAAATAATTTTTTTAAATTAACCAATTATTATTTTTTTGTTAAAACTGACTTTAATTAAAAACTAATTATTTTCCATTTCAAGAAAATGATGGGAAAATAAAGTAATCATATATTTTGATTATTAAATCAAGATAATATAAATCATTGAAAATATCTACATCGTTATGGTATAAATCTTATCCTTATTGAGGATGCTAAAACATTTATTGTATTTACATCATTAAGTATTAAATTCTTTAGAATAGAAAATTTAGTGTTATTGTAAAAATGTTATATAATAAGATATTAAATGTTTGATATCATTTAAGTTAATACGTTATGCCTCATTTTTATGGAAGATTATGTTTTTTGGTATCAACATGTTGAAATTAATTCAATGGAGAATTAAGTTTTTTGGTTCATGATCTATTAAAAATTCAACATCAAGTACATGATCATAACAATTTTTTTTAATAACCAAATACCTAGAATAATTCGTCAATTTTGTGATTTATTTAACTTAATAAAGCATCCCATATCACTTGGATGTGAGATATTTAAATTAGAAGCAATTATGAAAATTATGGTAATTAAATCAGAATTTGGAATGTCTAATCATTCTTTTGTTTCAATATTTTGTTTGTTAAATTATTTTTACCATAGAGAAATAAATAACTAGTAAATTTATTTGAAATTAAATGTTTAAACATAAATTGTGTCTTATTTATTATAGGATTCATTTATGTTCAATTGATTACTTATTATATTATGGTGATTAGGAATATTTAGTGAATTTTTCAATAAGTGTATAATCAAGGAATATATATATTCAACATAGATAAACTATAGTTTTAGTAACAAATAGGTGAGGCATTTTCTAGGTACACTCTAGATTACAAAAAATATTTTTTTCTTACAACACTACTTTATCCATGATGAAAATCATTCCAATAGTTCTTTAAAAAAATGTTTAAATCAAACTTTTGACTATGATTTATGGAAACACATTGCTCATTTGTATTTCTATTTTACTTTATAACCATGTAAATCAGATTATCTATTTCTAAAAAAATGTTTAATCCTTTTAGAGTTTATGAAAATAAATATTTTAGTTTTAAAAATTTAAAAAATATATAAAAAGTTTATTATTGGATGTTGATTATATTGACTTGTAAATTATAAATAATATTATTACATAATTAAAAAAATGATACAAATATAATTATTCATAAAATGGATTGGTTTAGTGTCCTGTAAAATATATTCACACAATATTATATAATATAAAATACAAATTATTATTTAAATCATTTATTATTGTCCTACTATAGGCTTCCATAATCTAATTGAAATCTTTCATTAGATAGGAACATACATCAAAGTATGTGTGAGATAAAATCCATTCAAGGAGAGGGATAATAGGAATGAAGATGGAACATAAATCAACATGATTACATGGGGAGAATAAATAATCATCACCAAATCATAACCATAGTATCATAATCATAATAATCATATAATATATTCATAGAATGTAACACTTACATAATAATGAAACATAATAACTAAAGGCTCATTACTCAAACATCATACCACAATGGAAAAAGATGATTCCACCATTTCTATGCGTAAAATCATTTCCAAAGATAACTAAATAATATTTATGCATAATGATATCATGATATATAATTATTTATCTAATTCATTATAGGGATGTATTATTTTAGTACCACCAATAAAATCATAATATTTTTAAAGACATTAAATCTTTTAAAAAAAAGAAATAGTAATCGACCATAAAAATAAACTAAAACCATGTAAAGAGAATGAGTTTCAAAATAATTTCATAAAACATAAGTTAATGAATGAAATAAATAATACCCAAAATAATAATGTAAATTTTTTTATTAGATATGGAAGGTTATAGTCAAAAAATAAAATCTGTATAGGTTATGAAGAGGAAAATAAAAATCATAGTATGAATAAATGAGAGGTTTCAAAAATTAAGACATAATCAACCTTGTTAGTGGTGGAGAAGAATTTATACCATATATATAAATTCATGAATGACTAAATAAAAATAATTTCAAGAATATCTCTAAAGAAATATTAGGTGTGATGAAATAAAAAGCATTTAAATGATTTTTTTTGAAAATTTACAATAAGTACTGGGAAAATAGATAATAAGAACCAATATCAACAAAAAAGATAAGGAATGAGTTTTAGAGTCCCCGTACCTTAGGTCTTTCCTGGATTTTTTACTCTTACAAATCATTTGTAACCAATTTACGTTAAATAAAATAATATTCGATAATTATTTTATTTCTTTTATGTTATTCATGATTATCTATTATAATTGGGAACTATTTATTATTCTTACATTAAAGATAAAAAATATGATGAACTATTTCCATGAATTACCCCTTTCTCATTAAAAATTATTATATTGATATTTTTTATTTATCTATTAAATTCATTATATAATAATGCTTAATAATACATAAAAAAATCTTCTTTATATAATCTACACTAAGATTGAATATAGGTTAGGGGACCCAATCTACTCAATAATCTAGGACAGATAAAAAATTCATATTGAACCTACTGTTTTTAGACCAAATATTAAACAAGCCTATTTTTAAGTCTAATTAATAATATAATTGGTTTATAGATTTAATACGTGACTTGATACATGATTCTACCAACCCAATTATGTTATATTATGTTGATATTTTTTTAAAAGGTATAATATTATAGATTTATTATCACAAATTACTGTTTAAAATATTTAAATTTTATTTAATTTAATAACATTTAAATCACTTATTAATAGGTAGGATGGAAATTTTTATTTGGGACTTAATCATGTTTTTTAAGGGTCATTTAATAAATAGGTCAAGCTCTATCTAGTCTAGCTAGTATAACTAATAAATATGTCAGCTATATTCTTAGGAAAATCAATAGGAATGAACTATGTACATGTGTAATATACACTAACCATGTATCGAAAAAATATTTTGAAAACTATGATTGTCAGCTTATTCAACATGGAACCACAAGCTTAAACGACCCATGAAAAATATAACATTTAAAATATAGTCATTAAATTGGAGAGTATGAATAGTATTTAATACTTGATTATATATATATGTATAACTATTCTACTCAATATAAAATAATGATAAATTCATAGTAAGTAATCAATCATTTTTTTAGTCAAGTAATTTTATTCTTCAAAAATATGTTTTCATCAAAAGTGATTTTTATTGCTATTCAAGAAACATATGATAAATATTTTTTTGTAAGTTTTAGAAAATATATTTGATCAAATTAACATCATTTTTGATATATTAATATTAAAATTTACTTTGATTAATGTTTTTGATATTTTTTAGAAAATAATTATTTTTAGTGAATATTGGATAATATTAATTTTGGTAAAACATTCATTTCTTTTAAATAAATTATGTAATTTCAAAGAACAATTATTTTTTTAATATGATTTAAAATTAAATAATGATTATTTATTTATATTTAATCCAATTAATTAAATATAAATAATCTTTATATTTTATTTTAGCATAACAAAAGTTTTCAGTTTAAAAAATGGTTTTTCTAAAAACAGTTTTAATGTGAATAATGTTTCTCATTTTTAATTAATAAAAAAATAAAATGAGAAATGATTTTAATGAAATTAATAGATTATATATCAATAAATATTTATTTATTTAAATTCAGTACATTATTATTCATCATATGGTTAATATAATATTATCTTTTCCTTGGAAAATACACTACATAGAAACCCGTTTTTTCGATGCGTCTGCGTGAATAATTTTAGATTAAAAATTTCAAATTATATGAATATAATTAGGTAAAATGGATTTATTATTTTGAATCATAATAATTTATATTATCTATTAAGGTCTAATTTTTGTTTAACATAATTAATATTGAAATCTGTAAAAATAAATTACCACAGTTAAGGTGAAAACAGGTTTGCCGGGGGTTAAAATAAAAAGATTAGAGTCAAAATGACATACATTATTATATAAAAACTATTTTATAGATATATTTAAAATTTATAACATCTAAGTATTTATAATAATACATTTTTAACCTTATTACAAGTGAAAAATGTGGGTTCACCTTTTTATTTTCAAAAATTACACATGTGCCACTCAGCCCACCTATAAAAGTCCACCACATATCCTCTCTTATTCACACAATAAAACCCTTTTGGTTCATCCAATACATAATCAATCACATAAAAAATTCCATTAAATCATTCTAGAATATTGTTTTGGTCATAAACTTATTATAATCATATTTTTGGTATAATCTTAGAGAGGTGGTGTGAGAAGAGGTAAAATTACTAACTACATGTTTTATTATTATACATGGTTCCATATTCTTAAAATATTATTATAATTATTATCAAATGATAAAACCATGTACATGATATATTATTATATGTTATCATGTTAATTTTATGACCTGAATCCATATCCACTTCTATCAATTGAGATATGAAATAATCATGTTTACCACCTCACGAACCGATGCCATTCATTTTCCATCATCATCTCTCACAACTTGTTGTAATGATGAATTTAAAGTATATATATATATATATTATATTTCTAAAATATTTATACTCTTTTAACAATGATATTACATATACATTTTTTACATTCTATTCCATGGGGGGTGTGATAACGTCGTTCAGGTGTGTGACCGACTACCGCCTCATAAACCGATGTGATACATTTTTCAATAATGATATACATGGAAGGTAATAAGGATAATGTTAATTAATATATGTGATATAAAAGAAATAATAGTGATATTAATAATATATTTATCATTATTAAAAGATAATATATCATTTTATTTCTTATATTAAAAAAAGATAACGTCATTCATGTACGTGTGGATTTTCTCTTCCAAGAAGCGATGTGACAGATTTTTCATCACTACATAATAATAATTTATATAAATATATTTTAATATATAGTATGGTATTTATTATATTATTATAATTATAGAATTATAAAATTATACATGTATTTTTTCCATAATTATCATTGAAAAATGGTAATGTTACTCAAAGGTACTTATGACCCACCATCTCCATGATCACAACATATTTCATTTTTTATAATAAATTTTCAAGATTGGTTTGAAAATTATAATTGATTGAAAAATATTAATATTATTCCCTGATTATTATTATGTATATATTGAAATAGTTACATCATTTACCATAGTTAAAACACACAAGTTGTTTTGAAACTATAAACTAAACATCCTCAAAACACCCAATGTGGACTTAACTAATTAACTATTAAAAATTTTCATTATAATGAAATGAAATGAATGATTTCAGTATAATGTGTTAAAAATTTATTTTTTTAATAATTTAAGTAATTTATGTAAACTTATTATACATGAGTTAAAGTATGTACAAGGAATTTATGGACTTCATATATGGGATTTTCTTGTATCGTTTTTTCGTATATGATCCATATACCATATTCACTGCATATTATTGTGTGGTGTATATAATATCCATTTTACATGTCATATAATGATTCCATCACAAACCATGTTATTTAATGTTTCAAATTGAATTAATTTATCCATGGGGATTGAATTTTATGTGACCAATTAGTAATGAGTTTCTTAACTCAATTTCTTTTTGTTAGGTTATAAAACATATTCATTGATTATATTATGATATTATCTATTATAAATTGATATATATAGTTTTATTATATATTTAAACTTTTATTTTATGGTTTTACATTTTTTACACATAATATCTCCATCAATTAACTCTCAATTTATGGACATGATCACTGTATGTGTTAATCATCCAAAATTACTTTCTTCGGGACATATGTTTATGGCATACACCTATCTTATTTATGAGGTGTATATAATGACCTTTTGGAATGTCATATCATTGATATTTTTATGTTCATGATGTTATAATTTTAATTTGATGTTATTATTTCATGGGGATTACAATTAAAGAACTAACAATGTGTAAAGGATTTATGTTACAATCTCCTTCCATTCAGGATTGTTTATGTTTATGTTTATTTTAGAGGAAATAATACGATATTATTTTCTTGATCCACATATATTTTATTCTTCTATTTTTATGAATTTGGTTCACATATTTGATTTCAATTTCCTCCTTTATTAATTGAATAAACATCAATAATGTCATTTTTAAGTGATATTGATTATGTATTTTCATATTAGATCAGGCATATTTCTATTCCATATATACATTTTTAAAAATGATTTAAAAAGTTTGTTTTAATAATTAATTTCTTCCTAAAGATATTTTTCATCATATTTTAACTTATTTAAAAGGTTTTTAATGTAAATTTCATAACAATTTCAAAATGTGTCACTTTTGACTCCCATTTTCAAAATGTTTTGAAAAGAATTTTTATTTTTAACACTTTTGACATGAAAATATTGTACAAACATCGTGTTTATTATTTTTCTTGATGTTACCTTTAAATGTTTCCAATTTTTTTTCCAAGGAAAGTATTTTAATTTTTTTTTTAAATTTTTAGTTTTTAAACTTTATTGAAAATATGAAAATTTTATTTTCCTCAAAAATATTTCTAATGATATTTTAATAGTATTTACATTAATCAATATAAATAAACCTTGTTAAATTTTTTCCAATGGTGATAATTTGTTATGATACCATCCTCATTAATTCTTTGGATAGATTTTGATGTTTCAATGTTATTTTCATAGAATCCATTTCTATTTCATGGGTTAATCATGTTCCAAAGAGATTTTTTATGGAGACCATTTCTTATCCAAGGGGTTATCATGATTCATAGAGATTATTATGAAACCCATTTCTTTTTCATTGTTTAATTATTTTGGAAGGTATTTTTATGGAACCCATTTATTTTACATAGGTAAATAATTTTTTACAGAGATTATAATGAAATCCATTTCTTTTTCATGGGATAAACATCTTATAAAAGGAATTATTATTGTTTTATGATTTTTATGATGAAATCAAATATTTCTATATTTTATTCAATTTTTTTTCCAGCACATTTATTATATGATGGGTGTACCCAGATAGTTCTGGGTGATCATGTTATGACTTATAAGATGGGTGTTCCAAGATATAAATACAATTAATTGGGTATCGAATTCAACCATATATCAATTCCATTTTAAGGTTTATATAAGGGGTTTTCAATGGTTTTATGAATATAGTATACCAAGATATGAACATTATTTTTTATTATTTCAATTGGTTATAAATGTTTCCTTTGATCAATGCTGACATCACATAGATTAGATTAATGATTTAGATGAATCTTGACATTGTTAAATCCTTATTTCATGTTTTCATTTTTTAATATATAAATATTTACGGGTATTAAAATTATTATGTAATGGTCATACCCTTTTATGATCTCATCATACCCATATTATCTTCTTGTAATGATTAATGAAATTTATTTATTAATTAATATGTTTACCCATACTGAGAATATGAAATCACCCTTCTTATGTTTCTTTTTCCCCAAGTTATAAATTTTAATGCTGAATAATTTATGTCTATAAGGTGTTCATGTGGATTCTTTTTATGACCTAATATTGAATATGAAAGGATGGGTATAGTGGGAAAGATACTCTCTTTAATTTTTGGTCATTTTTATGTAAGAGTTTTTTTATTCTCTACAACTCTAATCCTAAATGATCCTTAGAATATACGTGATCCAATATTTTCCTTATGATTTTTATTATTTGGATAATTAAAATATGGTCACCTTCATTGGTATAAAATCCATAAATGTTATGTTTATTATTTCAACATCAGATCCCAGAGTGTGGTTTTAGGGATATTATAGTTGGTAATAAAAGAAAGGGTTAGATAACTTTTGAGATTAGGATGTATTTATGACATATTATATTAAGATATATGGATAAAATAATAAGTATATAATATTATTTTTTATCTTATGTTCATAACAATAGACACCATTTTTAGGTTTTAAGTGATGAGATCCTAATGCGATTATTGACACTCTTGGATATATTTCATTGGGTTGGTTTAATGTCAAGTATTGCATTATTTTTTTGGAAATATTTTTTAATGTATTGATTACCATTAGGGTTTTTATGATCTTCAATATTTATGTAATTATGGGAACATAAGTTTTATCATGTACATAACCATGAGATTTAATATTTATTTGGTGACTAAGTGATTAAAGTGATATCAAAATGAGTTCTCCAAATTTAGGTGATTATAATATGATAATTATGATATAACATTTATGTTTTAATAAATAATTAAATTTAATATTATTAATGTTATTTGGGATATAGGTTCATTAATTCATGGAATAATTTATTTTTAATATTGGGTATTACTATAAATTTAGAATATTAATGTATCATATAAAGGTTTATTCATTTTTTGAATTATATTACCACATTTTAACCATTTTATTGTTAATATATATATATATATAATTTTAATTTATTATTATCCTTTTTATGGTTAATTTTCCCTTTAAATTTTTATTTTAGTGCTTTAGGCATGATAAAAATTCATCACGAATACTCATCTTTTGGAGAAAAATATGTATTTTTATGGAAATAGATAAAAATATGAAAATATACTCTTAATATAAGTATATTTCATTATTATTATAATTTATATTCAAAATAAATTCATCAACTATGGTAAAAGTATTTTGAAAGAAAATTTTGTCATAATACAACCATTTCTGATGATATCAATGACTTTTTTCAAAGCTGTTTGGTTTATGGTATTGTGCTCGTTTAGTTTCTCTTGATAATCAAATTTCTTATGACTAATGATTTATGTCAGTATATATATTTATTTGGTAACTTATATTTTTTCCATTTCAAAATATTCAATTCTAAACTATGCCCCCCAATGTGTAAATCAAGTATATGTTATTACCGATGACCATCAAACATTCTTTTCTCTCTTATAAATAGATTGTTTTATTTACCCTTTTTACAATGTGGGTTTCAAAAAAGGTATTTTCAATAGTCAAAACATTTATTACTTAGATAATTTTAATATTTTTAGGAATCAATTTATTAAAAGGGGGAGGATGGAACAACATGAGATTTGAGTAATGAAAACTATGTTTGAAAGTGTATTCGACACACAACACTGATCATAAACAAACCATGAAATATATAATCATTAAAAAATAAACATTAAATTGGAAGGTTTGACTATTATTAATTTTATTATGAAATATATATATTCTACTCAAATAAATTATTCATAAATTCTTAGTATGTAATCTTTCAAATTTTAGTAATGTAATTATATTCTTGAACAAAAAGATTTCTTCAAAAATGATTTTATCGAATTTGATGAAAAAATATAATTATTTTTTATAAATTTTAGAAAATTTATTTGATAATATTAAAATTATTTTTAAAATCATAATAAAATTATTTAATTAGTGTGAAATTTTTATATTTATTTGGAAAAAAACATATTTTTTTTGTGAATCATGAAAAATTACAATTTTTTTAAAAATAACATTTCTTTTTAATAATTTTTTAATTTAAAAGTAACATTTTGTATTTAATATGATTTAAAATTTCATAATTAATAATTATTTATATTTACTCCACATAATTAAATTTTAATCTTTATTATATTGGATTTTAGTAGAAGTGATTTTTTGTGTTTAAAAACAGGTGTTTCTGAAAACAATTTTAAAGTGCCTAATTTTTATACTTTGTAATTAATTAAAAAAACAATGATGAAAAATTATTTAAATTAAATATATATATTAAATATAAATAAATATTAATTTATATTCATACAATAATTTTTATTAGTCAAATAGTTAATATAAAATCATATTTTCTCGAAAAATACACTTCTTGAAAACCCATTTTTCATCACGTCTTTGCGTTTAATTTTAAATTAATTTTTTTCATATGTGATTTTAATTTGGTAAAATATATTAAATATTTTGAATCATAGTAATTTATATTATCTAAAAACTTTAACATAATTTTTTACCCAAATGAATAGTGATTACTTTAAAAATAAATTACTTTGGTTAAGGTGGAAACAGGTTTATCGGTTGTTAAAGTAAGATGATAAGGATCAAAATGACATAAAAACTTGTCTATACACTATTTTATCGAAATTTTTCTAATTTAATTTTTAATTATCAACAATAATTCATTTAATACCATTTTGGCAGGTGAAAAATGTGGTTACACATTTTTCATTTAAAAAATTTCAAGTATGCCACTCTCCTCATTTATTAAAGGAAACCCCCTATACTCACATATTTACACCATAAAACAAGTTTGGTTTGGACAATACCAAAAAAAACCACTTCCCAACTTATATAAACAATTCCTAGAATCCTTTTTTGGTCATATATTCATTTTTAATATAATTTATGTATAATCCCAAATAGGTGATATGAGAAGAGGTAAAATTTCTAGCTATGCATTTTTTCTTTATTTATTCTTCCACAACCATCAAATATTATTAAAATGTGATCATATGATAATATAAGAATACAATATATAATGATATTTTTTAATTTAATAACTTAAATCCATATCATATTCTATCAAATGGGATACCAAATAATCATTCATGTTTACGAGAGACTACCGCCTCACAATCTGATGACATCCATTTTCCATCATCGCCTCCCAATGTTCCTTTAATGATGGATTTTAAGTATATATATGAACTTTTTAACATATATGTACTATTTTAGTTATTATATTTTATATAAATATTTTTACTTTCCATTCCATATGTGACACAATAAGTTTGTTCGTGTTTACGGAGGACTATCGCCTTGCAAAGCGATTTGATTCATTTTCACTAAAATATTACATGGAAGGTAATAAGGATAATGTTATTTAGTATATTATATATAAATGATATAATAATGATATTCATGACTTATTTATGATTTTTAAAATATAATATAATATTTACATTCTTACACTGAAAAATGATACCATCGTTCATATATGTGTGGACTACCACCTCCATGACGTGATGTGATTATTTTTTCATCACCAAATCACAAGAATAATATATATTAGTATATATAAAGAAATAATATAGTAATTATGATATTATAAAAGTTATTTAGTGGTAAATTAATACATACCATATTTCTATAATGATGATTAAAAAATTGAAATGCTACTCATTTGTACGTACGACCAACCGTCTCCATAATCATAGTATAGTTCATTTTTTATATCCACTTTTCATGATTATTTTTAAAATAATTATTTATGAATAAATATGATAATTATTTACTGAATATAAATATGTATATTTTTAAATAATTACCTATTTTACCATGGTCAAAACGCAAAATCTATTTTGAAATAATGAACCCAATATCATTAAAACACCCGAAACAGACTTAACTAATTTAGTATTAAAACATGTCTTTATTAGTAAATAAAATAAATTATTTATGTATAATTTTTTAAACATGGGAAATTTTATTATGAAATTAAATAATATATTTAATTTTATTATATGCGAGTTAAAGGAAATACAAGGAAATTCTCAACTCGATGTAAGTGTTTTTCTCATCTCGTGTTAACTTCTATGATACATATGCCATATCAACCACATTTTGTTATTATGTGGTGTATATACTATAATTTAAACATATAATATATTTAAAATTAAAACATAATTGTACTTCTTGTTTCAATTTGAATTTACTTATTCAATTGGATTGACTAGAAAGTTACTAAGTTTAAATAGTTTCCTAACTAAATTTCATTTCTTTAGGTGATAAAAATTCTTCATTTAATCCATTTAGATATTACAGGAACCTCATTCAGAGGAAAAGACACTTAAAATTTATTAAAATAAAAGAAAAGTGCACCAAGAAAACACTACACAGTAAAAAAGGACAGTTGTAAGTCATAAAAATCATACCTGTCACCACATCCATGATAGTCTGTTTCCTCCATAGTAGTAGATTCCTACTATGAACTTTCATAATGCATTAGAATATTTGAATAATTCCTTCTAAGGTTCAACTTCTCCAAATATATAAACTTCTTAGTAGACAACATGCCCTTTTTCAAGATAGAGGTCACCCCACCTTTCTTCCCAGAAGACCTGGTAGACACCAGCTTTGGAAGATAGGAGTAGTCATTCCTAGACCGTCTTCGAGTTGGGGAAGACATGGATTACTCCTTCCCAACCACCTTATTCTTCCCTCCATCAACAATGTCACTGTAAGAAGGTCAGACCATGTTTCCAACATTTTCCTTGCCAATGTCAGAGACTTCCCCCCATTTTCTAGAAATATTCTCCTCTTGATAACCCTCATTCACTCCCCTATCTTGCCGAAAGTGTCTGTTCATATCAACCATATCCATACAATGTTATTATTCCACGAACTCAAGAGCATCATGAACTCTCTTCTTCATTTTATCTGCATCGGTTACTGCATCCTTCTTGCTACCTTCATTCCTTGAAGTACCTCCCTCACAATGAGAGTTCTTCTCATACTCCAATTTACGAAAGTGATTTCTAGTGGAAACATTTATTATCACACCTCCATCACCACCTTACTACCCTTAAAACTCTTCATCTCCAGCATTTAAGGCTCCAACTATAGAACCATCCTCAATGTCAACAGATTCCAAGCTCATCCCATTCACAGGTTCTGACCACTAAAAACAAAATGATGTAGCCTCTTCTACTGTGCATACCCTCTCAATACCAAGATCAATCTTTAGGTTATCGAATACCTACCTAACCGTCAGCACTTTTGGCCTCTGTTTCTTTTCTTTCCGACCCTAACCATCCTTGTTCTCCACTACCCCAACCACATTCACCAAATACCGTGCCTCAGCTACTTTATGTCCATTGGACTCCACACCCACACACACTCCCTGTATATAAGAGCCTTCCATAGGTTCATGAATTTATGGAATAATTCCCAGTGGAACCTTCATTTGTGGAAAAACCCAATAATGTGAACCACTGTTGCCAATGCCCATCCTCATCGCTCCTTGTCTATCCAAGACATTACTACGACATACCTTTTCCACAGGCCAAAAATCACCGCTAACAACACAATAACGCATCCATGATTCAAAAATCACATCCTGATTCCACCGAAACTATTGACCATCCATAATCCAAACCCAGTTTATAAGAAACCTCACAACATCAATCTCAACACAGATCCGTGGACATATAGGGTGACATAGCACATCTGTTATTCAATCTGAGCATAGGTATCAGCCTATCATGTTCCCAATCGCACACAAAATGGATGGATTTTGAAAAGAAAGTGGAAGGACATGGAGACTCACCCATGTCTCCATCATCAAGGGATCACGCTGCATATGGAAGTAAAAACTCCATCGAAATAGATACAACAATTCTCCATTGCATCGACGAGGAACTCCGGACCAGGTAGTAATAAAATCATCATCCACCACAAACCAAATCATCATATGCCTCCTGTCAGTCAATCTGACTACCACACTCTCTTGAAGATCCCAAGCATTGAAAACAAACTGGTCAAATTCATCCACTGAAGGCTGTTGAAGATTAAACCAAGCTACCAATGTGAGATTGCAATGATCTGTGGCACAATTGAGCTATACTGGTGAGAGATGAAGTTACGACGCTCCCTGGAATAGATTATTGACTTTTGGGGAGAGTTAAATCCTCAAAAAAGAAGGGAGATAGTCAGGATTGGAGAATGGAAAGAAGTTACTCTTTCAATGAGAGTGAGAATGCGAACCTCCCCCCTCCGATCGAGAGGGGGGAGCATGGATCTGCAACATTAGGTTAGGACATCGCTACCAGGAAAGAAATCAATATTCCTTCAAGCTATCATACTCCATCCAGATATAATTATGTGTGAATTGATCTCTAAAGTATATTATTATTTATTTAAAACTATTTCTATGGATTTAAATTTGTAATAGATAATATATCCATTGATTAACTCTCAATTCTATGATATGATCTTAGTAATGGTTAATCATCCCAAATTACATTCTTTGGGACATATGATTATGATTTGTGCCAATATTCACTACGTGGTGTATATAATGACCTTTTTTAATGTAATATCACAGATATTATTATGTTCATGATATTTAAATTTAAATTTTATTTTATTATTTCATGGGGAATGGAGTTAAAGGGTAACCAATGTGGTAAATGCTTTATGTTACAATCTCATTTCTTTTAGGATTTATTATGTAGAAGTTTAATTTAGAAAGAATAATATAATATTATTTTATTGAACCACTAATCATTAATTCAAATCCTATTATTAATGTGTTTTACTTTTTTAATTTCAATTTATTCCCTTATTGATTAACGAAACAACATAATAGTGATTTTTAATTGATATCAATCTTTTATTTTTCTTTTAGATCATGTATCTTCCTATTTCATATCCTTGTTTTAATTGTTTTTTGAAAAATGTTATTTGTAAAAATAACTGATTTAATATAGTTATTTTACATGATATCTTAACATATTTTAAATGTTTTTGAAATTAAATTTCTTAATTTTTAAAAAATGGGTCACTTTGGGCTCCGTTTTTCAAAATGTTTTGAAATTAATGTTTATTTTTAACACTTATAACATGAATATATTTTTATGACATCATTTTTATTGTTATCCTTAATGTTTCTCTTATATGTTTTTAATTTAGTTTTTGATAATTAGTATATTAAATGTTTTTTCAAATTTTTATTTTTTAAAAGTGATTTTTAAAATGGAATGGTTAATTTCCTCAAATATGTTTTTAATTATCTTTTAATTGTATTTCCATTAATCAATATAAAAAAAATTTATCATGATTCAATGGGGATATTTTGTAATAATACCATTATCATTCTTTCTTGGGTTGGATTATGATGTTTTAAGGACATTTTAATGGAATCCATTTCCGTTTCATGGGTTAATATTGTTTCAAAGGTGTTGTTATGGAGATCATTTATTATACAATGGATATTCATGTATCATATATATTTTTATGAAAACCATTTCCTTCCTTAGGGTAAGCATGTTTCAAATTGATTTTATGGAACTTGTTTTTTTTCCTTGGGTTGATCATGATTTGAAGAGATTGTCATGACACTCATTTCTTTTCCATGGATTAATCGTGTTATGTAAGAAATGATGGGTTTTTATGAGTTTTATGATGAAATTATAGATATATGTAATTTATTAAACTTGTTTTTCTTGGAAATTTTAGATATGATGGGTGCACCCAGAAAGCATTGGGTGATCATGTTACAACTTATATGATGGGTGTACCCAGATATCACCCCAATTAATTGGGTATAGAATTCCCCAATAGGTTTATTCTATTTGTAAGGGTTTTATGAAGATAATTTCCTAGGATAACATTATGTTTTTATGAAATCTTGGGTTATAAAAGTTTCATTTTAACAAGATTGATATCACATGGATCATGATTACTGATTCAGATGACTCTTGACTTTGTTAAATCATCATGACATGTTTTCATTTTTGATGAACCATGTATTTAAAGGTATGAATATTCTTATATTATGATAATTAAATTTCATTATGTTATCATACACATATTATCTTATAATACATATTGATCACATTTAATTATTAATTCATATGATACCCTTACTGAGCATTTAATCTCACCCTTCATATGTTTACATTTCCCTAGTTTATAAAGTCTGAATTTGAATGAATTATTTCAATAGGGGATTATTATTTATGATTTTGATGGCCTAATATACAATTTGGAAGGATGGGTATAGTGGGAAATATACTCTCTTGAATTCTTGGGTATTTTTTATGTAAGAGTTTTTCTTAATTATCTAAAAAACTAAACCTAAATGATCTTTGAAAATATATGTTCCCCAATATTTTTCTTATGGTGTTGTAAAATTTTTATGGTGAAAATTAGGTTACCTTCATTGGTATCAAATACATAAATTTAATGTTTATGATTTCCTCACTAGATCTAGGAGTACAGGTTTGAGACTGTTATAAACCATCCATTTATACCATGATATGTAAAGTAATTTCAATTTCATTATAGGTGATAAAAAAGAACATTAAAAAGACTTTACAATAGAAGAATATATATATTTTATAATTTATAAATAGTTTATAGAATCATAATAACATTTATATATACATATATAAGTCACACTAACCATCTATAAAGGAATTTATAAATAAATAATTGAAAATGTCCACATATAGGTAAAACTGACCACTAACATGACATTTCAAATGATTGAGATAAATAATATATATATATTATAAATATATTATAACAATTCTATAATATAAAAATAAGATGAATATAATGTTAGTATACATCTTAATTAATTTTCTGAAGATTGGTTTAGAGAAGAATTAAAGAATATAAAAAGAAAAGTGAAAAGTAGTTGAAGTAATATTATCTCATTTTTAAAGATTCATCATTTATAAGGGTAAAAAATTCATAGTTCGGAGTAGGTTGAGACCTAAAATTCTCTATGTCATATAAATTGAATAAGAATAGTGATTTAGGAAAATATTGGGAAATGTGATTTGATGTTCTGAATGAATTATGAGTTTTGTAGTTTTTGTCAATAAGCTATCAATGATGATGATTATAGTTCATGTTGGAAAGTAAAATATTTGAGAATATAAAACCTAATATTTGGATGATATTGAAGAAACTATTATTATACCATTGGATATATTATATGGATATTATTCAAAGATTATTTATTGGCTGTGATAATTGAATTGCAAAACTTCTACTTTAGATTTGATAAGTAGATGAATAAATCTAAATGTAGTTATGTGTATTCATCCTTGTTTTTTTTGAATGATGAAATATTCATGCTGTTTAATTATCACATATATGATGGTATAAATATTAGCAGTGATGAGTAAATATGAAAATGTTTCTATGATAAATCATAATTTATTGCTTTATTGTTAATTAAGGTAATCTGATGATATTGATATGAGAATGTTATAAGACAATAAAATACATTGAAATAAAAAAGAAGTGTATTTATATGATGAAAGGTGGATTTTAATTTTGATAATTAGTTTTTGCTATGGAAGACAATTTTATAAATTTATTTGAATTGTTTCAAGATGAATTAGTGTTTTTGAGAATAATTTGAGTGATGTTAAGGTGGATAAAATTGAATTATTGAAGTTTAGAAGTTACAATTTTTTTGGAAATTCAATAATATCCTCTTTGTATAATAATTAAACATGTTTCATATCTGTTACATAAGAGTAATTACAGAGCCTCATCTTGTGGAATAATTTTTAGAATTTTTAAAAATAGGAATCATCCAAAGAAATAAGCAATTATTGACGTGAATCATCCTCAATTTAACCAAAATTTTAGAATAAAACAAATTACATATTTAATGAAACAATGTTATTCTATAAAAGAAAATTTTAGTGTAAATTAACTTTTTGGATATTTATTGACAGAAAATATGTTCTCGATGACATATAAGGAGTGAGAAAAATATCAAAGTGTGATATTAAGAATAATTGAAATGTTTGAAATATTAAATCCATGGATTTTATTATTCCAAAAGAGTAATTTAGAAGTTTTAAAAGATAAATAGTATTAATATGATCATAAATATGACTAATTCTAAATTCTATCAACTATTTAAAGTTTACCCTTGAATATTTAAGTCCACATAAGAATAAAACAAGAATTTAAAAAAGCTAGAGAAGATTAAAGTTGGAAGATGCAATATTGTGCGTGTTTCGCGCGGAATCCGGGGATGACCTCCTGGACGGGAGATTTAAACGTTCCGATCGGTTTCTAACGGGTTTGTTCGTAGAACCGGAAACATCCAATGATTCCACATCCGTTTGGACCTACTTTCCAAAGGCAGGCGCTCATTAGCTTGTGGGCTAATGAGGCTTGGGAATTTGCATTGGTCGAGAGGATGGGAGGTCGGACTCATCACACCTTTTTGAGGGGAATTATTGTCTACTCTGGGACTCTCTTTATAGATTTAAGTTAAGTTCGTGAATCCTTATTACATTACCAAGTATAAAATGAGCTTTCCTTTAGTTTTAACAATCAATGATTAAATATGCAAGAAATTTAGAGAATCTTTTATATGTATTAGAGGTTCTTCATCAATATAGAATCATCTATATTTGTTTAGAGATTCTTGGTCAATGGTATCCTTCAAAACATTTATATAAAAGTCTCTTGGTCATTTTGATGACCAGGCTGGTTTTAAAGCCACTCAGTGGGGCACTTGAAGTTTATCGTCATTCAGAAGGACATAGATTATTTCAATGTTGGGATCGAACCCATGAATGGGCTACCTACGTATCCTTTGTTTTGAAAAAGGAATCAGAATCCACGTAGTTCGAGGAATGGGAAATGATGTTTTATGATTGATGGCTCAAAGATGAATGTCATAATTACTTTTACACTCTAAGCTCACGTGAGTCATGCTCGGTATGAGAAACAAGAGGTATTGGTAAAATTTAGACAATTGTGCCATGAAGGATGCAATCATAAGAATTTTGTTTGGGGCTTATGTATGGATGATTGCCCAGATAGATGAAGGTTTAGGATTTACTTTTAGGAAGAAAATCCATGAACAGGGTCCACAAAGTTATATGTGCTTCATGGAGATTTGAATACTCTAATCTTGGGGCTTACTCCTAAGGAGGATGCCCAAGTTAGGAGGGGACTTATGATTGGGTTTTATTCCTGAAAAGGAAACCCAAATCAAAGGAAATTTATGACTGGTTAAGAGAAATTTTAAGAGACTTGGGGCTTACTCTTAAGAAAGATGCCCAAGATTGATGACTAGGACTTATTCCTGAGAAGGAAGCCTAGGTTAGGGGAATTGGGGCTTACTCCTGAAAAGGAAGCCCAAGGTTATGACTGAGTCTTATTCCTGAAAAGGAGACCCAGGTTAGGGATTAAGGTTTGGGGCTTACTCCTGAGGAGGATGCCCAAGTTTAAAGGACTTTGATTGGGGCTTATTCTTAAGGAAGATGCCCAAGATTTATGACTAGGACTTATTCCTGAGAAGGAAGCCTAGGTTAGGGGACTTGGGGCTTACTCCTGAAAAGGAAGCCCAAGGTTATGACTGAGTCTTTATTCCTGAAAAGGAGACCCAGGTTAGGGATTAAGGTTTGGGGCTTACTCCTGAGGAGGATGCCCAAGTTTAAAGGACTTTGATTGGGGCTTATTCTTAAGGAAGATGCCCAAGATTAAAGGTTTTATAACTGGGGATTATTCCTGAAAAGGAAACCCAGGTTAGGATTCTCTCATCTTAAAGGATGAGGTTGAATGAATGAACTCTCAATCTTTGGTGACATAAAGATGTTTAAATCATTAGGTTTTGAGAGATATTTCACATAATTCCTTTCAGATAAGGATGTCAAATCAAGAAATCATGCCATAAATGGCTTTGAAGAGTATCTTTAAGACTGAATCTTGAATAGGAAGGGTGAAATGGCTTAAGAGGGGTGAAAAAGGGCAAGATGGGCACCCAAAAAGATAGGGGCGCGCAAGTATTGAAGGTCGCGCAAGTCCTGCGGCGGCGCGCAAGTATTGGTCGCGCAAGTATACTTGCGCGACATAAGGGATACTTGCGCGATTTTCAACCAGAGTTGAATTACTTGAGCGACTCTTTATTAAACCCTTTCCCATCCTCTTGAGGTTCTTCCAGAAGAGGGACGCGCAAGTTATATTGAAGGAATTAAGTCGGCGCGCAAGTGTTTGATAAGTTTCAACACTTAGGCCTTCCTTCTTCCCTTTAGATCTTCCATTCTAGGTAAGAAATTACCTTAGAAGTGTTCTGGAAGCTTTGAGAAGAGACTTGGGCGTCGGGAGCTTTGATCCGAGTTTCTGGGAACTGATCCTCTTGAATGGGGGGCCCACAGGGTCTATTTATAGGCAAAAGAAGACCCCGGGCGGTTACTGGGCGGTTACCAGATCTGTCACGCAAGTCCCTTGCACGACCATGAGGGGTCGCGCAAGTGTTGAGGCGGCGCGCAAGTGTACTTGCGCGACCAAGATGGAACTTGCGCGATACATGGGCAATGTTCTCCTTTTTCATCCCTTTGTCGATTTTTGATGTTTCTTCAAAGGATTAATCACTTTGAGCTCAGATATTCCCTTTTCCGAACTTTAGATTCCGTGACGAAAGGAGCGTCAACAAAAGTCCCCCCTCAGAGTTGGATCCGGAGAGAAAATGAGGATTTGACTCTGAGGAAATCAAATCCCTCTAAAGGAAAAGGGCGGCGCACAAGTCTTCAGTGCGCAGAGGGAGGCGCGCAAGTCTGCGTCGCGCAGGCCTTAAACCCTCTGGTATGGCGCGCAGGTAGGCCTCCTGGCCTATAAATATACGGCCTCACCTCCGTACAAGTATCCGGATTTCCGGACCTCATACCTTCTCGAGCTCTCGCCGCACAGGTCACCTAAGCCGCGCAAGTCTGCTCTGTTTTTCCTTGATGTCGCGCTCCTGTAAAGGTATTCGTACTTGCGCGGTTTATACTTGCGCGACGAAAACTAGCGCGACACGTGATCACTTGCGCGCCATTTTGTAGACTTGCGCGCCTTAATGCCTTAGCCATTTTTTTCAAAAATTTTCTTCACAAAATTTATGAAAAATAAACCCATTTAAGAGTTAGTTTATTCATCTTTTGTGCAGATTCAGTGGTTCCCAAGGGAATTGGAAGGACTTATGAACTGGCTAGCAAGCGGATTGATGACATGATGAATATCATTGGCCCTGATTACTATGACATCTGCGACAGCACTCTTCCAGATTTGGCTAAGTACTTGAAGAAATATCATCTTAATTTCCCACAGAGCATCTACCTGTCTCTATGTGGTCATGGTCACTTGCAAGGAGTCAATGTTCCAAATGCAAACAACTATACACCTGAAATGCAGCTGCGCTGCTACTCCTTCATTTCGGTTATGTTGTGCATTAAAAGCAACAACAATGGTGTGAATTTTCAAATTCTCCTTGCATGCCATTTCCTTGCAGATATAAAAATGGCAAACCCATGGGCTGAAATGTTTTCCACTACCGGTTGGTGGAGAGAAGACAAACATGGTATTAGAGCAATATCTGAAAAGAGTACTCTCTTCAAATGGCTCTTTACTTCCAATGCTCCATTCTCAAATCCATGTATCCATCTTTCAAGTCTCTTGGACAGAAACAGAGTCACTGTTTGATCAGCAGAAAATTTTCTCAAACCGCACTCAAGAACATCCTTTTACAATTGTTCCAAGAAGAGCTGGTATCACTGCATCTCCTTTTTGTTTCCAGTTGAATGAATGAATTCAAGGTGGTTGCTGATGAAGCTTGGGATGCCGTAAATCAAATGAAGTGTTATGTTGAAAGCCTCTTGTAAAAAAAGAGAAGAGACTCCAATCTGTGGATGTCCTTCTAACTCTTGTGTATCAATGAAAAACACTTTCGTCTCCAATCATAAGCATAGTTTGATTTTTACTAGGATTATTACAAATAACCCTACAAACTTTGAATCTTTTAATTGCTCAATATTAGCTAAATCATACAAAAAATGTATATTTAGTGAGCTGGAACTTTGACTTTTATTCATAGTTCCTCTGTCTTTTGTGTGGGCAGTTTAAAGTCATGCAAGCCGGACATAAAGGGGCTAATGTTTAAGGTCGAAATAGCTTTGACCGAAAAAATAGATTAAAATGGATTCAATTCCTTGATAATTTATCTGAAAACAAATTACCATACTCAAGTATGAGAGAAAATATGTAAACTATGACTTAAGAATATTTGAATCTGAGGAATGATATGAAAAAGAGATAAATAGCATTAGAAGAAGTAGTTTCCAAGAATGAAGTTACTATTATTTAACAAAACCCGTTAGGGGGTGGAAATATGCAGGGCCACCTATGGGCATTGGCTGCATAGTCAAATAAAATAGCATCTTTTGGCTGACAAGTCTGTTATGTGGACTGTTTATGCAAGGCCACCTATGGGCACGTGCTGCATAGTTAGGCAAAAGAACTCTCAGAAATTTACTTTCCTAGTTCTAAAAGCCAGTGAAAGTTTATGGAGATTCAAATTTTCTAAAGCATAGAGTTTGTTGTATGGAAAGAGGTACTTGAATATGGAGAAGATATTTTCAAACAAGAATATCGAAGAACTGGATGAATATCACTCCTACGAAGGTCTGACCCAAACGTAGGGAAGAAGAATAAACCATAGACTTGAATACTTTCAGATCATGAAAAAGGATATGGGACAAATACGTTAAGGATGGCTATTTTTGCGGATCCCTACATACTGTCGTTTAAGACAAATAAGGACAAAAGAGGCATTCTTCCCAAGAATGAAGTTACTATTATTTAACAAACCTGTTAGGGGGTTGAAAACATGCAGGGCCACCTATGGGCATTGGCTGCATGGTCAAATAAATAGCATCTCTTGGCTGACAAGTCTGTTATGTGGACTGTTTATGCAAGGCCACCTATGGGCACGTGCTGCATAGTCAGGCAAAAGAATTCTCAGAAGTTTGACATTTTTGTGACCATAAGTCATGAAAAAGGGTTATGAAGATCTGAAAAATATTTAAGGTTAGGATTATAATACATAAAGATGGGTATTTTCCAATGTATATAGAGATACATAGGTCAATGAAAACCATAATCATGTTGTGGCTGGGTCCTGAATTGAAACTTGGACTTCACTACGTATCTCATAAGAATGAGAATCAAGCCATACGTAGTTCTTGAAATACAGTTTAACATCGTGCAGGACGAAAGGATGAGTGATCTTAGTTTTTGGGGTCATAGAATTCGGACCATAATAATGAATACACAGTGTGTGTTTTCATGAGGACTTTTCAGCCAAGGGACTGAAAATGAAATTTGGGGTTAGGCCCAAAAGACTTGGGACTGGATTCGAGGGACACTCGAATGTTCCTACGTATCCCATAAAGATGGGAATCAAGTCCACGTAGTTCTAGAAACTACCCTTTGTACAAATTTGGTTCGTACATGTGAAGGGTGAAAAGGGACTTTAGTGCAATGATGGTTTTAACCTAAGATAAAAAGTTTAGGCATTACCATGTATGTACGTAGTCTTTTTGAAAATGAAAACCATGATTGAAAAAGAATCAATGTTAATAATGGTTCCTTCTCAAATGAGGAAATCAAAGAATATTGTAGTTTATTGTCGTACTGGACAAAAGTTTTGTATAGTTTAACGTCATATAACAAGGACGAAAAGTGAATCAATGTAAAGATATTGATTCCAAGGGTGGTTTCACAAATCATCATCATATGAGATTGTGGTGAACCAATGTGAAGAGATTGTTTTTGGGCTTGAACCTTTGGGAGGTTGCCTACATACCCAGCCTGGAGGCCAAGGATCAAAGTCTGTGTAGTTCAATTAAATAATGAATTAATGATCAAGTTGTTCTTGTGGACAATGATCTAAAAAAAATGTTGTTGGGACTTACACATGGTTAGTGGCCCAAAGGGAGTGTTATGGTTGATGTTCGCTCTAAGCTCACGTGAGTCATACTCGGTGTGAGAAACAAGAGGTAATAACAACCTTAACGATGCACAGTTTAATGTCATGTAGGACATATCAAGGATTTTCTGTACAGTTTAGCGTCATGTAGTTAGGACGATGGGGACAATACAGTTTAACGTCATATTGGACGAAAGGGGGATTGTGCAGTTTTAATGCCATGCTGGACTTTTGATGATTATATAGTTTAACGTCTTTCCGGACGTGAGAGACTTTTATACAGTTTAGCGTCATGTAGTTAGGACGTCACAATTTAACGTCTTGCTGGACATATTTGCAAATAGTTTATGGTCGTATACATGGACCAGGAATGATGCAGTTTTAAGGTCATGCTGGACTGTTTATGGAACTTTTTCACAGTTTTAATGTCGCGTGGGACGAAGTTGCAGTTTAAAGTCATACTGGACCATTGCTGTATAGTTTTAGCGTCATATAGCAAGGACGAACTGATGCTGTACAGTTTAAAGTCATGTAGCTAAGACTAAGGTGAATCAATATGAGGATATCAGTTCTGATCTTTTTACAGTTTATCATCATGCTGGACATTGGAAGTGCCACACAGTTTAATGTCATGTTGCTAGGACACAATATAGTTTAATGTCATCTCGGACAGAATACAGTTTAGTGTCATGTAGGACAATAAGGGACTTAACACAGTTTAACGTCATGCTGGACGATGAAAGTGCCACACAGTTTAATGTCATGTCGCTAGGACAAAATATAGTTTAATGTCATCTCGGACAAAATATAAGAACTTCTACACGGTTTATTGTCATGTAGGACAAAATCAGGGACTATGCAGTTTAAAGTCTTGCAGTTAGGACTATTGGTGCTGCACAGTTTAGTGTCATGTTGCAGGGACATAAGTGCGAATAGTTTAAGGTCATATGCACGGACCATACAGTTTATCGTCATGCTGGACGTAGTTGTA
The DNA here is from genome assembly GCA_963277665.1 of Viscum album. Taxonomy (NCBI): domain Eukaryota; kingdom Viridiplantae; phylum Streptophyta; class Magnoliopsida; order Santalales; family Viscaceae; genus Viscum; species Viscum album. The sequence continues at coordinate 22,297,435 of OY728125.1, forward strand.
GTTTAAGGTCATACTGGACCATTGCTGTATGAACCAAATGTAAGAGTCTTAGTTCTGTGAACAATATTTTGTGTTTATACAAAATACTTCTTCAGAAATCTGGCATTAGTTGGAGTCGTGATGTGTTCTCCATCCATTGAGATCAAACAGTACCAAAGATTAACTCTTCGTCTGATAAAGACTCTGCCTGATTAGCCTGTTTAGGCTGTGCCGTTTGGTGGGACGGTGCCCGTGACTTTGAAGTAGATGGCATGAAATCTGCCAGAGTCAAAGACAATTTAGGCTTTGATGCATACTCATCTTCTTCTGATTCCTCTTTCTTCTTTGAATTACGCTGCCCTTTTGAGGATTTGTCCTTTGATGGAGGCTTTACTGCAGCTTTTGTAGGAGACACAATTGGCTTCTTCAATTGTGTTCGCAAAATGGAATGGGTCTGATTGATTGTCTTTCTGACCATCCAATCATCATATTTTTTCGCAGTTTTGCTTTTGACTTCCTGCCACTCGCCTCCTTCCTCTGGATCTGTAGCGGTAATACACGCTACATGAGCTGAAGAACCCTTCAATTTGACTTGTCCCAAGTCAACCATCTTTTGTAGGAGGTCTTTAAAGACAAAACACTCCTGGATGGGATGTCCCAACATTTGATGAAAGGGACAATAATTGGGACGGTCTTCATCTCCTTCCTTGTTTGGTCTCTTCGGCACTGGTAATTGAACCAAATTATTTTCCAGAGCTGAAATGAAGTAACCAGGAACTTGCTCACTTCGGAAAGAGTATGTTTTACTCTTCATATCCTCAAATTGTTTTCGTCGTTGATCTTTTTGATCATTTGGACGAAACAGCCTTTGTTGTTGGCGTTCAGGAGGTGGAGCCCTTCGAGAAGATGAAGGTTTTGAAGTAGAAATAGGTACAGGTGTCTGTTTAAGCATAACTGTAGCAGTTTCTGCTTTACCCATTCTTCTTCCTGGAGCTGATGGAATTACACGAGATTTAACCTTAGCCTGCATAAGGGAATCTTCAATCTGTTGAGCGATTGAAGTAAGGTCTCGAAACCCTCCTGTGTATTTCACAGGGATCAATGGCGTGCGTAATTCGTCACGCAAATTTGCCACACAGATTGGCAATAATTCCTCCTGAGGGAGTGATAAACTCAAGGAATACGTTAATCCCTTCCAACGAGCAATGAAATCAGAGACTCTTTCATTCTCCCTTTGCTTGCAGTTTGTAAGATCGAAAACTGTCGTTTTTGGCAAAGTTGAGCTGAACTGAAGAAGGAATTTTTGACGAAGATCCTCCCATCCGATGACTGACCGGGATTTCAAGCTTGTATACCAGACAAAAGCTGGTCCTTGCAAGGTTCGCACGAAGCATCTGAGTTTCACTGCTTCTTGTTGTTCTGGAGTTCCCATCATAGGATCACAACAAGACACGTAATGCGTCAAATGTTGTTCAGGGTCGCCTGATCCATTGAAAGTAGGGAAAATAGGGTTTCCAAAACTGGATGGAGGAGAAATTGAATCTACCCATTCAGGGTAAACTTTCTTTTCAGGTTGAACTTGCGCCCGTTTCCCTTCCATAGTTTCTAACCGAGCTGTTAATGACTCAATAGTAGTTATTAACTTTTGAGAAACGTCAGGTTGAACTTGGTTTTGGGTAGGTGCAATGAATGGAGCTTGGACAGCCGTGGAGGTTGGTGCTGCAACTAATGGTAGTGCTGCCAACCGTTGTTGCGTTTGACCCGTAGGATTAGGCCTCTGTGGGTGTACTAATAAAGGAGGATATTCCTGATCTATCTCAGTAGTTACAACAAATTCCTTCGGCTGTCGGACTTCAGCATTCTTAAGAAGAAGACTACTCTGAAGTAGTTCTGCATTCAACCTTCTTAATTCTTTCATTTCTTCCTCCTGTTGTGCAAGCCTTTGCTCTAATGAGAGCGATTGACCTCCTTCAGAGGAAGGGTGAGAAGTAACCTGATTCTTTCCTTTCCCCTTATTGGATCCTTTTCGGAGAGGGGGAAGTGGGTTACTTGAAGGAATACCCAAATTTTGGGTAAGCCTTTGATTACGTGTGCGCACACCTTCTTCATTTAGGTCTGTGTGCGCAACTTCTTGAGCAGGAACCTCTTCATCTGATCCCTCTGATTGAGCCTCATCTGGTGAATCAGCAGCAACGGCAGTGATGACATTAATGGATGCATATTTCATGAAATCCTTTCTATCAGCATTTCTATGATATTGTCTCCTTTTATGTCCATGATAAGACATGGCATTCCGTTGACTTGACCCCTCAGGAATTTCTTTGTGAACCGTCACTTGGAGAGAATCTCCTGACATCTTGGCTCTTCGTTCCTCTTGAGGCTTATTCCCTAATCGAGAGAATACTGACTTTCTCTGAGGGAGGGATTGAAGATTTGAAAAGGTCCCCAGTCCGGTGGACTGGGGGTGTTCCTGTTGCTTCTGCTCAACTCCTCGAATCCCATTCGTTGATTCTGAGGGTTGGGTTAGAGAAGTCCCCAGTCTGGCAAGCTGGGGTGTCTCTTGACATGCTATGTCTGAGATCTTCTTGAAATCTCTCTTGATCTTGCGGATCTTAGTTCGGAAATTAGCTGGATGCATTAACCTGTATCCACTTTTATCACCTGGTTCAACAGACCGTTGGATGATTTCCGAAACTTCTGTCATTTGATGACGTGTTTGCTCCAGACGAGAGGCTTGCGCAATATTCTCGCCTGCTTGATGTAGGAGCAATTCAACAACCTGTTCTCTATATACTTGATTTTGAGAGGAACTAGTTGAAGCTTGATCTCGAGCAAGATTTTGATTATGAACAAAGCCCATTGACTGTGGCCGGCCATGGGCAATAACATTGCATGAGACCATTTTCGGCGGGCTTTGCTGACCGGAAAGCACTGTGAAGTGTAGTGCTCCGTGAATACCCCATCCTCTGATATGAACATTAGATGGAGCATTGGAAATTAACTGACGCAATTTTCTCAGCGCGCCAAGGCATGAACGTTGAAGGGTTCTCTGTTGCTTTTCAGCCTTCGGATACCGAGAGACTGATAGAGATGCCAAATCAATCTGGCGTTGTAACCCTTCTATTATCTTAAGATGATTTTCATATTCATCGTAAGATAATACCTTCTTCTTTAATTGACAAAGAGTTTTCCATATGTTAAGACGAATATCATGGATTCCATCATCCGTCAACATCTTTGGAATGCCATATTGTGAATCAGCCAAAGGCCAAAACATGACTGGTACTTCACCTTTTGCCAGTTTTTTCCTCATGTTCAGCATTTCCTCTTTATCATTAAATGAAGATTCTTCTACCTGTTTGGACCAGAGTTGGTGTTTCCTTGTTGCTTCATCGGATTCAACAAGATTGGTAGAGGAATCACTATTCATGCTGGAAGATGAATGACCTAGGGAAGGTTCGGAGAATAACCTGAACCCCAAGCTATCTTCTGATGGAGAAAGAGTTTCACCTGCCGATAGTAAAACTTCAGACATGACTGGTTTTACGTTTGCAAGTGCCTCGAGATAGGAGGGCTTTCTCGTCACTACATTGCCTTCTGAAGAATTTTCGAGACAATGTGAATCACTACTGCGGAGAGGACTTTCGCAGCGAAGTTCATCACCATGAGGAGGACCTTCATGATGGGTTACAGCAAAAGATGATATCTCTTGCTCCTTGGTCTTCTGACCACACAGAGGGTTCCTGTGGTTCTCATCTGAAGAAGAAACTTCAAGATTGACCGAATTTTCATGAAGCAAGTCTTCATGAGGAAGTGTCTGTTGAAGACCTTCGGGATTAATGTTCCTGTTATTGGGAACTGAGGGAGTAGAATCTTGAATTCCGACAGATAAATGTCTGAGGGCTTCAAGAACTCCAGCATCGAGCAAGGCCTTGTTACAGATTGGCCTTTGATCTCCTGACTGTGCTGGGCGGATCTTTTTCTTAGATGCCTTCTTACTCGCTTTAGAAATCACTTGATGACGAAAGTGATTGCTCTGAGCAGGTGTATGTGCCTGATCAGGAAAGATGGTCAGGTTAGGCTGACGATCATCGCTCAAATCAGGTGTATGTGCCTGACTTGGTTGTCCATATGATATGGGGGAGTAGGCCCCACAACCCTCTTGGACTGGAACAGATGTGTGTGTCTGTTCCGGAGTGAATTGTTGATGTGTCACTCCACTGCTAGGGATAGATTTATGTGTCTGTCCCTGAGATGATGCTGAAGCTGTTATGATATCCTGGCAAGCATCCAGAATATGAGCAGGAATTTGCTTCTGCTCTTTCACCATTGACAAAATATGTTTGGTGACTTCAGCCGCCGGAACAGGGATATACGTCCATTCCGGGCTTGGAGTAGGTGTATGTGCCTGCTCCTGTCCTCCTTTTCCTGTCAGTGAATCCTGACAGTACTCAAGTGTGGAGGCAGAGAGTTTAGTCTGCCTCCTGTTTGTCGTCGGGGCTTTCCGACTAACTTCTCCGTGCGCTACCAAACGAGACTATTGGTAGGCTTGATTAGTATTAGCAGGTGTATGTGCCTGCTGATTACACTTCGCCAAACGCTGTTGACGAGATCCATCATATGTAGTCAGACGAGCCTGCTGACTAACTGCTGATGTATAAGCAGGTGTATGTTCCTGCCTATGGTACTCCGCCGGAATTGCCTGGCGGGATCGGCTTGATGCTGCCAGACGAGTCTGCTGGACAGCGGGATTAAAACGAACAGGTGTGTATGCCTGCTCGTTATTTGCCACCAAGTTAGGTTGGTGGACTTCTCCGGAGATGGCAGGGATGACAACCTGCCTATTATTAACCGGATTCCGTCTCTGGTGATTCATCTTGCCTGCTCGGGTTCGAGGAACCTGAGCTGAATGCCTGGAGCCGGTACCCTCATCATGTTGAGGGTGCACTACCGCACGAGTCTGGCGGCGATTGTTGATGGGAACCCTTGAGAAGGACTCCTGTCTCTTTGAATTAAGGTCCTGCGGGACCTGCTCATTCACTTCCTCAGAATAAGGGAGTGAATGGAAATTGCGTTCCGGGGATAACGACCCGAAACGGTTGGAGACGGTAGTCAGTACCGCCTGCTTCTTGATTGCTGGTCGCCGTTGTCCGGACGACCAGGTAGAATTGTTAACTTGGAGGGCTTGACGAGCGGCCTCCAGAGTTGGGATAGTACCGTTACGACGGTACTCCTTAAAAAGTGCATTTGAAACACAGCGTTGAAGACGCTGAGTTGGTGATGTCATCCTCAGAGCGGATGACGTTCCAGCAGGAGTAGCAGCATTGGTTTTCATGGCAGCAGACCTCACAGTAGAGGTGTTCTCAGCAGCAGTATTCACAGGGGTGAATTTAAGGAAAGCCATTTTTTTTAGAAGATCTTGAAAAAAGAGTGCCTGTTCCATATAACAGACATAATCAAGATGAATCCGGCTACTGCATCTTTTGGATGATCATATGTCAATGATTGCCTTGTTGGCCCAAGGGGCCTAACATCTAAGAAGAACATCACTTTAACTTGGTTAAGGTTTCACGTCGGGTTCACCATTTTTTGTTTCGCGCGGAATCCGGGGATGACCTCCTGGACGGGAGATTCAAACGTTCCGATCGGTTTCTAACGGGTTTGTTCGTAGAACCGGAAACATCCAATGATTCCACATCCGTTTAGACCTACTTTCCAAAGGCAGGCGCTCATTAGCTTGTGGGCTAATGAGGCTTGGGAATTTGCATTGGTCGAGAGGATGGGAGGTCGGACTCATCACACCTTTTTGAGGGGAATTATTGTCTACTCTGGGACTCTCTTTATAGATTTAAGTTAAGTTCGTGAATCCTTATTACATTACCAAGTATAAAATGAGCTTTCCTTTAGTTTTAACAATCAATGATTAAATATGCAAGAAATTTAGAGAATCTTTTATATGTATTCGAGGTTCTTCATCAATATAGAATCATCTATATTTGTTTAGAGATTCTTGGTCAATGGTATCCTTCAAAACATTTATATAAAAGTCTCTTGGTCATTTTGATGACCAGGCTGGTTTTAAAGCCACTCAGTGGGGCACTTGAAGTTTATCGTCATTCAGAAGGACAGAGATTATTTCAATGTTGGGATCGAACCCATGAATGGGCTACCTACGTATCCTTTGTTTTGAAAAAGGAATCAGAATCCACGTAGTTCAAGGAATGGGAAATGATGTTTTATGATTGATGGCTCAAAGATGAATGTCATAATTACTTTTACAATCTAAGCTCACGTGAGTCATGCTCGGTATGAGAAACAAGAGGTATTGGTAAAATTTAGACAATTGTGCCATGAAGGATGCAATCATAAGAATTTTGTTTGGGGCTTATGTATGGATGACTGCCCAGATAGATGAAGGTTTAGGATTTACTTTTAGGAAGAAAATCCATGAACAGGGTCCACAAAGTTATATGTGCTTCATGGAGATTTGAATACTCTAATCTTGGGGCTTACTCCTAAGGAGGATGCCCAAGTTAGGAGGGGACTTATGATTGGGTTTTATTCCTGAAAAGGAAACCCAAATCAAAGGAAATTTATGACTGGTTAAGAGAAATTTTAAGAGACTTGGGGCTTACTCTTAAGAAAGATGCCCAAGATTGATGACTAGGACTTATTCCTGAGAAGGAAGCCTAGGTTAGGGGAATTGGGGCTTACTCCTGAAAGGGAAGCCCAAGGTTATGACTGAGTCTTATTCCTGAAAAGGAGACCCAGGTTAGGGATTAAGGTTTGGGGCTTACTCCTGAGGAGGATGCCCAAGTTTAAAGGACTTTGATTGGGGCTTATTCTTAAGGAAGATGCCCAAGATTTATGACTAGGACTTATTCCTGAGAAGGAATCCTAGGTTAGGGGACTTGGGGCTTACTCCTGAAAAGGAAGCCCAAGGTTATGACTGAGTCTTTATTCCTGAAAAGGAGACCCAGGTTAGGGATTAAGGTTTGGGGCTTACTCCTGAGGAGGATGCCCAAGTTTAAAGGACTTTGATTGGGGCTTATTCTTAAGGAAGATGCCCAAGATTAAAGGTTTTATAACTGGGGATTATTCCTGAAAAGGAAACCCAGGTTAGGATTCTCTCATCTTAAAGGATGAGGTTGAATGAATGAACTCTCAATCTTTGGTGACATAAAGATGTTTAAATCATTAGGTTTTGAGAGATATTTCACATAATTCCTTTCAGATAAGGATGTCAAATCAAGAAATCATGCCATAAATGGATTTGAAGAGTATCTTGAAGACTGAATCTTGAATAGGAAGGGTGAAATGGCTTAAGAGGGGTGAAAAAGGGCAAGATGGGCACCCAAAAAGATAGGGGCGCGCAAGTATTGAAGGTCGCGCAAGTCCTGCGGCGGCGCGCAAGTATTGGTCGCGCAAGTATACTTGCGCGACATAAGGGATACTTGCGCGATTTTCAACCAGAGTTGAATTACTTGAGCGACTCTTTATTAAACCCTTTCCCATCCTCTTGAGGTTCTTCCAGAAGAGGGACGCGCAAGTTATATTGAAGGAATTAAGTCGGCACGCAAGTGTTTGATAAGTTTCAACACTTAGGCCTTCCTTCTTCCCTTTAGATCTTCCATTCTAGGTAAGAAATTACCTTAGAAGTGTTCTGGAAGCTTTGAGAAGAGACTTGGGCGTCGGGAGCTTTGATCCGAGTTTCTGGGAACTGATCCTCTTGAATGGGGGGCCCACAGGGTCTATTTATAGGCAAAAGAAGACCCCGGGCGGTTACTGGGCGGTTACCAGATCTGTCGCGCAAGTCCCTTGCACGACCATGAGGGGTCGCACAAGTGTTGAGGCGGCGCGCAAGTGTACTTGCGCGACCAAGATGGAACTTGCGCGATACATGGGCAATGTTCTCCTTTTTCATCCCTTTGTCGATTTTTGATGTTTCTTCAAAGGATTAATCACTTTGAGCTCAGATATTCCCTTTTCCGAACTTTAGATTCCGTGACGAAAGGAGCGTCAACAGTGCGGTAATAACTCCATACATTACAGTAGGTATGTACAAAAAGATTATTCTGGATATGGTATAGATAAGCATAATCTATATTTTATAGTAGATTAACTCTATAAAATCTCATTCTATTGAAGAATAAATTGAGGATATACATGATTAACTAGAATCTAACATAATATTAAATGGAATTTATTTATGAATAATATAATTTATAGAATAATTGATTATAAAAAAATTATAATTGAGATTTTGGAAAGATAATCAATTCATATGATTATGTTTTCATTCATCATGGATCCAACCATCATAATTATACATGGTGGTGAAGAAAATTCACCATGATGGTATTTCAGATATTTTGGGTTGTGTTAATTGAAAAATAATGCTTTATATGTTCTGAAGTAGAGAAGAAAATATGGTATTCATAAAGGAAATGTTTGTGAGGGGTTGGGAGTAGGTTTTAGAATATTACATACAGATTTAGAGAAAATAAAGTATTTTCATTCATGTTAATAAAACTGTAATTAAAATAAGATAGAATCATGAATGGGAATTACACAAACAATGAAACACTGATAAGAAAAGGCTCCACACATTGTGGAGTTACAGGAAGAAATTGTTTCATGATACATGAAGTGATAGAATATTATTTATTAATACCGACTCTCCTAAGAAGAAAATATAGAGATGAATCCTAAAAGAATTTCCAAGTTATCTATTTTTTCATGAGTCTTATTAAAATGTATTTATTGAATTAAAAAATTTACATGACCAAAAGTTTCACAAGGATTTAATGTTACAAGACCAATGTTTCTATGAACGTGTGTTATGTGAACATAATTTTTTCACAGGTAGGTAGTTATGAGAACATTAATTTAATTTAATATAATATCTATGGTAAATCATAATTAACTATTTAAATTAAATATGAGCTTAATGAAAAATAAATTGTGATGTAAATAATGTTTATTGAGTATGTTTTAGGAATATTATCATAGAATAATGAGTACACATTAATAAAGAGTGGTGAGTTCTCCAAATCTAATTAGCAGTGATCTAAAAGGGACATTGAGTCTATATTGAACATTTTAAAAAATAATTTTTTTAGTAATTCTAGTACATTAGAACATCACTATTGTAATCTATTTGTATTATCCTTGTGTGGTTGAACAAAGTAAAATATGTTGTTCCCCTATTTACTTTCTTTATCACTTTATATCTACTTTGATGGAGATATGTGTTTCTATAAACAATAGAACAATAGAACAATATTATTGTATAAGGTTATTTAAAATAAATTGATATACCTTAATCTAACCTCGCACTCTAGGTATTTACCTTTATTAGGGACAATAAAGGGTATAAGAGATAAAGGTTCCAGAATATTGAACTCTCCTCTATGTGGAATTCATGGAAGCAGTAAATCACAATGGGATTTCAATATTTAATTGAAATATCTTTTATCATTGTATAAATAAGTTACATCACCATTTCAAATATTTAAGAGTAGATGTTTATATGACTGATATTCATTGGATATATATTAGTATAGATAATGGATCATTTTTAGAGAGAGATCACAAGAGTTGTGTGGTGATACTATGGAGATCAATGCAATATTGGGATATATTAAGAACAAAATATAAAAAAAGATGTGATGTAAATCATTATATATTGTGTAGAAAAAAATTCTAAATATCTATTAAGCTGACTCAAATGTATGTGAATTTCAATAGAATGGTCCATAGAACAAGTATTAAAAATAAATAATGAACCTAAATAAAACTTTTGATGAATTATCTGATTAGGTAAATGTGAAAGTGGAGGATATGAATGAATTCAAATAAATCCACAATGAACTGAAAATTATTAAGTCCATATCAAAAATATTTCCACCAATGTTTTGTCCAAAAGCATCTATGATTGAGGATAAATATCCAAAGGATCTAATAATGGATAGTCTCTATAGTAACCTTTTTTATTACGAGACCAGGAATGATGGTAATTAAGCTATTGAAAAAGGGAATTCTAAGTAAGTAGAATTCAAGGAATTGAAAAATCTTACCCTAGATAATGATTAATAAAAACAAGATTTTGATGATTTTATCCCATTCCTTTTTGAAAATACTAAAATTGGAAACGAATGTTTAAAGGTATACTTATACATGTTCACTTTCAACGTGGAAAGGTTAGGCACCTTATAATAAAGTGTTCTATGATGTTTTAATAAGAAGATTAGGAATACAAAGCTCTTATAAAGAAATCTCCAAAAAATTTCAAAAGCATGAGGATTACAAACAAAAACATATTAGATAAGAATAAGCTATTATTATATAAGGATAACAGTTCATATGAAATAGAAGTATAGTATATTGAATACAATAAGGACCACAAAAAATATTTTCTCTTGGCAATTATAAATAAATTCACAGGAAAGGAAAGATAATGAAAATGATAAAAGAGAAGTATAAGGTAGAGATGACATCAAATATGAGTTAGATGATTCTCTTAATGAAATAGACATTTTGAGATCCAAAATGATGAAATACAATGGAGTAGATTAGAATTAAAAATTATACATAAACTACTAGAAAGAATAGAATATTGAGTTAAATCTATAAATTGAAAAGATCATGCCTGAAAATCAAGATATTTTAGAGATGTTTGGTGAGTATAAGATAAAGATAAAAGATTATACCCATATTATCAATGGTTTGACTAAAAAATTAAAGAACAATTCAAATTAATTGAAGGGATTTTGGGAGAAATCATCGGGCTGTAGTGGAAAATAGAAGATTAGTAGAGACTCTTGACTCATATAATGACCTTTAGAAATCATACTGAGTGGTATATTAAAACAGTGAAGGAAAATTATGGATATCCAATATCAAGTATAGATAACTATTTATAGAAACAAAATAAACATCAAAATTAAAAGATGTTATTGGTTTTGAACACAAATTGAGTGAAATGATGGTTTATTCCCAGCCATAAACTCCCACTTCAATAATAAATGTTGATTTGGTTATGAATAAAAATTATAACACATAAACAACCCAAAATACCATCAGTTTTGTCTAAAGAAAAAAAAAGAGTAAATTAAAAATCAAGTGTTATTGTCATGGAAATATGGAAACTCTCAAAATTCATGTTCTATAAGAAATATGTACTAATGGAATGAATTGTAATAAATGTATCCAGGAAGAGTTCAAAATTCCATGTCTGATTTTGAAGGATATTGATTATAGTTTTATGGATATGGATATACGACTAGTTATTTCTCATCGATGATGTAAAATAATGTTTATATAAAGACTTGAAGTGTTCATATAGAAAAACTCAAGGAACCTTCAAGAGGGTTGAAAGGAAAAACAAAATTTCCACTTATTAAGATGAATTTAGTCCATCATTTTCAATGGAAGATGAAACATTAAAATAATAACCGGGCGTAATGACAAATACATAGACCCAAATTTGAGGAGTCAAGAAAGTAGTATTTATAGATATTTTTCAAGAAGAATCATATCATGATGGTGCATAGATCCTTGATAGTGGATGTAATTCCCATATTATGTGAAAATAGTATATAATCATAGGTATTATATTTTAAAATGAAGGAATTATTATTTTGGAAAATTATTAATGGATAAATATTATCACATTCAGAAAATCCAAATTTGTGGAAAAAACATAAGACAAGGGGATGTATTTGTTATTGATGTTTTCAGTCAAAACATCCCATGTGTCAGACAGTTATGGAACATAGAACGTGAAGTGATGTTTAAAATTAGGAATTATATTTTCAATAGGATGGATGGTATAATTTTTATTAAAGGTAATTCCAAAACTTGGATTCTATACTACATAAGTAGAGAAGATAAAATGTGATTTTTATGCAAGGAATAAGACAATAGATTTTAGAATAAAATGATCAGTCACATAAGCTATCAATACTTTGATGATATGGTCATGAATGATAGGGATAATTTATTACCTAAATTACCACATGACCACACAAAGAAGTGTGATTTTAGTTAAAAAGTGAATATTATTCACAATACATACATATTTAAATAAAGTAAGCCAACATGGTTTCTTGAAATGGTGTATGTTGATTTTTGTGGGTTAATATCACGAATTTAGTTTGATGGGATGATATATTATGTGTTATTTATTGATGATTAGAACATGATAGAAATTTATATTGTCAAATAATAAAATTCATTGGCATTCAATTTCATTACTAAATATCAAAGGAAGGAAAAAAAGATTATTAAGAAGAGAATTATAATTTTAAGGACCAATAATGGAATAATGTTTTCTAAATACCTATGGGAGGATTATCTCCAGAGGCATGGGATAAATTACCAAGTATCAATAATGATAAATTTTGAAACAAAATAGTATAGTAGGGAGGATAATTTAGATCATAAATAACATTTATAGAATGATTATTATTGAAAAAGACCTTCCAGAGATGTTTTAGAAGAGGATATTCTTGACATAGGTCTATATTTTGAATAATTATTTTCTATATCTAGGAGAATATATGACTATATATGATATTGGGTATGAAAAGAATCCAATAATAAAATACTTTAAAATCTTCTTATATAAATTAATAATTTTAAATTATGAGAAACATAGGAAGTTTTAATGTCATGGATACTAAGATATATTTCTTGGACATTAAAATAGGATCAAGACATCTATGTTTTTTGACAATAGATTTTGATATATTATAAAAATACAAGATATCAAAGTTGTGTAAATTAAGTAGACTCTTTGAAGAAACTGTGAGATAAATCCAGAAGAGAGAAATGTGGAGTTGAGCAACACAGGGGAAACACAAGTGTATAATGTTTACTTTGAAGAAAAAACCATTGATGAGAAGAATTAAGTTATGCTAGAATCTATACAAAATATAATAAAGATAGTTGAAATTAATGACCTGAATATCATCAGTGAATCAAAAAACACCAATTTAATGATGGAAATGAAGTATTCACATAAAAAAGAATTATTATCTTATTCAGTTTAAATGTGTTTTTATGAAGCTTCTAAATATGGGAATTAGTTTTATGTGATGCATGAATATCTTGAATAAAATAAAAAATAATCATACATGGGAAATTGTTTTGAGGCCCAAAAAATAATATTTTAATTAGGAAAAAATGGGTTTCATAAAAAAATTAATGAATATGATATAGTGATATGAAAAAATTTATGATTTTTGTGTAAAGGATACTCCTAGAATAAAGGAATCTATGTAGATGAGAAATTATATCCAATGGTTTGTTTGAAAAAAATCCATTATTCTATACCATAATGGTGAAAAGGGAATTAAAGGTATTCTAGATTAATGTAAAATTATAATTTCTAAATATATTTCATGAAGAATATGTGTAAGTTGAGTATCTAGATGGTTTTATTATTCATGAAAAAGATATTTGTTTTAAAATGGAAGAGGGAATTGTTTTGGTCAATGAAAGCACCAAGATCCTAGTATTCTAGAATAGATCAATACCTAAAAAAATTAGTTTTCAAAATAGTGAATCTGATCATAAACTCTATATAAATAGAGTGACTGATCACAGTATTATTATTCTCATATATTTTGATTATACAATCATCATCAGAAAGAATAAAAATCGTGTTAATAGTCTTCATAATTCATGAGTTTCGAGTTTGAAATGAAAATGACTAGAGAGTTGATGATTTTACATTGATTATAGGTCATAAAATAAAGATATTGATCATTAATCTGTCAATCAAAAATACGCCAAAGTGTTTATCAAATTATATGTAATAGAGGATTCCAGGATAATGAGAACACTATTTTCCATCAACATGATGTTTTCATGGGATGGTGATTGAAAATAGTTCAATGTCACATAGTACAAGGATATCAATATGTTACTTTTGTACTTAACAAAGAAGAGACCCAACATCTTGTTTGATACGTGTCAATTTTAGTTGTACTAGGGTTATACTATGGAAAGAAACTTTATAAAGGGGATGAGAATACTCTGGTATATTAAAGGAAAATTGGATTTTAGTTTTCTTTATAGTGAAACATAATAGAATGAGATATTAGGATATAAAAATATAGACTAGGCCGGTTCAACAGATGATATAAATATATCATAATAAGGTTCATTTTATCTGGCAGGATTTTCTATTTTTTAGCTTGACAATAAATAAGAATATATTTTATTTAAAATTGAGAAATAGGAATATGTTTCAGCCACTCAAGAAGGTACAAAAGTATTTGGATAATTAAATATATTAAATATATGAGGGTTTAATTGAAGTATCCTATTATAATTAATTGTAAAATTTAATTTATATCAACCATAGGAAAAAATCATACCCTTCACTCAATGGAAAAAGAACATTGAAATAAAGAGAAACTTTATCAATGAAAAAGTTAAAAAAAGTTTAGTGGAATTAAAATATGAGACTACTAAAATTAATATTGTATATATCATGATAAAGACATTACATAAGGAGGAATTTTAGAGGTGCCAACTAGCTCTCAGATTATAGTGGAACACCACAGATAGTTAGTATGGTTGTGAAACCCCAACTCCAAAAGGCATTTTTTGGATTTCAATATATGTTAATAACTATTGTTTTCCTTATATATCCCAAAAGTGTGTTTCCTTTAGGTTCATTGAAAATTGGGGATATAATTTTTTTTAGGAAAGAAGTTGACATTTCTAAAACCCTCTTAGGGGGTGAGTAAAGCTAATAAATGGGGAGATCTATTGAATGTTAAATCAGGGGGTTCAAATATGTAGGGGATAAATGAAGTTATTTATAAAATGGTTTTCAAATATATAGTGTTGAATAAGAGGTATATGAAGTGATTCAGTAATAATCATTACATAAAATTCTTAATTAAATAAAAACATCTATAATCAAAATATGAAATATTTTTATCTAGGAAATTCTGAGTTTTGTAAGAAATTGAAAGAGAAGATCATGTTACTATTATTATTAATGATTTATATATTTTAACATTTAAATTTTTGTATTATATATATATGATATTTTTTATGAGATTATAAAATGAGTAAGAAGATGTGTTTAAGAATTAATTATGAGAGAACTAATTTCATCTATTGAAAATTGAAAACAGTTGAGGGAAGCTAAATATTGAGAGTAATAAATATGAAGATATTATTATAATAAATATATTTCAATCATTGAAGAAATAATAAGGGAAATAATAGAAGTGACTGATGTGAAAAATCTACCATTATTGATCATCTGTGTAGAGGTTGGTTGGTTTAATTATTGATCTACAAAATTCACATTGCAGATTAAGAAAGACATAAACATAGAAGTTACTTCAAATACATGTGTTCATCACTCTAAATATTGAAATAAGGATGATGTTTATGAATATGTATCTTTTTATCATTAATAAATCAAAATAATTTGACTGAGGTTGAAAATGTTATTATTTTATGTTGTAACATCCATTAGTGGGGAAGAAGATATTTTTCATTAGTGAGGTTTTTTGTTTCATTGTAAGATGGTGAGATTGAGTAAAAAAACTAGTTAGAAGACTATAAAGATATCTAGATATATCCTTAGAGGTCAAGGATGATACCTTACCTATGTTTATTAATATTATATTATTTTTTAAGAACTTCTGTCTCAGACTCAACCCAAATATAGCAAGGATACATTCACACACATTAACAGAGAACATTATAAAAATATTTTGTTTTATGATATATTTACATTTTTTCATACATGTAGTGTGTTATTTTTATATGATTCATATGAGTTACATTCATCCTAATAGGTCAAGTCGTAAAAATAAATTTAAAAAAAAATAATGTAAGAAATTATTTTTGATATAAACTCTATTTTTCAATTCACATAAAATGGTGTTTTGAGTTAGGGAAGACCAAGGTCATAGGGAATTTTCTAGTGAAACTATAGAATGTGTATTGGTCAATAGGGAGGTAGTTTGAGATCATCACACCATTTTAATGGGATCCATTCGTACTCTTTGAAACACTTTTATATTTAAGTCATATTTTTTAATCCTTCTCAAATCATATTGTAGGTTTGGTTACCCATTTACAAATTATTAGTCATTAACATATATTTATATAAACATCTACATGTATTGAGATTTATCATATTTTCCTATAATTTATTTGTAATATTTAATCTTAAGGTTCTATGGTTTAAAACTACATAGTTGGGAACCTTGAAGATTATAACCATATAGGGAGGTGAAAAGTGTTGGTATTATTAGGATCGAGCCCATAAAAATAACATCCTATATATCTATATTAATGTAATTAGAACCCACTTAGATCAATTCCACTTAATGAGACACACTGTACCTTTTATGGTTAGGTGACAAGGACCAATCATTTAATTTTATCATCTTAGGAAATAGAGGAGTAAGAAAAATGTTCATGGTGATGTTTAGTGTGGGACATATATAAGAGTATTCCTTTGTGGTTGGTGTTGAATGTAATATAGATAAATAGGAATATTTTTTTTTCAAAAGGAATATATCCTTGTGAGGTATAGGGTCAGATCATCCAGCATGAATATATCATATTAAATAGAGTATAGTTTTTTTTTGGAATATGGTATAATGAAGGGAATATCAGGATACCAAAATGAAATATGGACCTCAAGGGGGAGGATAATTTCATAAATAATATGTCCTAATGTGTATAGTTATTTAGGAATATATCCTTGGTGAATGAGGGTTTCTAGTCATTTAGGATTTTATACCAATGAGGATGGATTTAATTGGATTAACTATGAATATGTCCCCAATAGGATAAAAATTGTGGGTTAATGATGTTGGGTTTGAACTTCATATTGTAATACTATATATCATATTGAATCATGAATAAAAGACTTTGTAGTTCAAGTGAAATAGTTTAAGGTAATGTGACACGACCATGT
Organism: Viscum album; assembly: GCA_963277665.1. Taxonomy (NCBI): domain Eukaryota; kingdom Viridiplantae; phylum Streptophyta; class Magnoliopsida; order Santalales; family Viscaceae; genus Viscum; species Viscum album. Next base: position 22,314,380 of record OY728125.1, read on the forward strand.
CATGCAGTTTAATTCCATCAGTTAATGATTCTGGATGCATAGTTTTACAACATGCTATGGGGAAATTGTTCATATAGTTCGAAGTTGTGTTGTAGGGATGTTAGTGTTTTGAATAGTGGGAAAATAGGTAATTGAGTGGGGAGTTCACATATGGTGCTGGCCTCTATGAGTGTCCCTAGATATTTGATGCTTCCTGGTGATAACACAATTAATGGGAATTATCATAGGTCTTTTAGCGGAGAATTAAGCCTATCCTCCCATTCTCATACATATTAGTATGAAAGGATATAAGAAGGAGGAACACTTCTAGTCAAGATATTTGAATTTAAGATGTAGGCCTTATGGACACCTTGGATGCCTCACTCATTGAATAGAATTATGAATACACAAAACACATAATACTATTAAATTGGTTTCAGGGTCAACTAAATTTGTTTCCATGGACTGGGGATGGTCTCATTGAATTCCCTATGATGGGGACCCTGGTTATCAAGATAATTCATTATTGAATATTCCATGAGGGACCTATCAGTTAATGAGGATAAGTGTTTGAAACTTTTATCATGGTAATGCATGATAAATGGAGGGGATATTTAGAACACCTGAATGCCTGATCGTATATATCAAATAGTTTTAGAAGAGGAATCATATTGGTGTTTTTAGGGTTTTCCTGGTGAAATGTTACCATAGGATGATTGAAAACCCCAAATAAAATCATTAATGGAAAGAGTGATTCAAACACCTCTAAAAACCCTGTTCAATGTAGAAGGAGAGTGAGGACAGGCTTGTCCACATGCATGGATCATGATGGAAACCAGACCACATGGTATATAGGCATGTAGAGGGTAGAAATATTATGGTACATCCACTTGGTAAGAATGAAAAGAAGGAATTTATACATAAGGGATGTTCATAGGACTTGCCACACATGTTTTAGGGGTAAATATGGCTGAGTTGTGTTGTAATTCTATATGGGAGGCTGATTTACATAGTTATCTCATGATAGAGAGATATCATACATGGGTGATGTGAAGGGGAAATCTATAACTCCCCAATATTTTAAAACAATAAAATTTTATTTGGAATCATATTTTACACAAAATATTGGGATATCTTTCATTACACATAATTTTTATATTTTAGATTACAATAGATGCATTCACGAGTTCCTTCAAAATTTTGTGTTACACACAAGATCGAGTTTTACTGAACAACAATATCCTATTATTATTATTATTATTATTATATAAAATGATAATTATCTCGTATAAATTAAATTGGTGGTTATAAATGTAACGACCTGAAATTTTGAATGAATTTTTGTTTCTTAATTTTTTGTGTTATTTAGTTTATACTCAACAAAACTATATTATTTAATTAATGATGTGAGTATAAATAAAATTATTCCATTGGGTTTCGACTATTATATGACCGTTGGTCAATATGAACATTGGAAACTAAATGTTGCGACTGTTTTCTATAAATACAAGTGATCTTGGTTAATACAGAAAGAAGATTCGATGGACTCATCCAGTAGTCTCGGGCCGATCGAAGCCCATCTGACGAAACTTGGGAAGGAGGTAGCACCACTAGGCTTTGCTCTGGACCAATCCCAAGTCGAAATTCATCGTGTAATGCTGGAGTGGAATCGCCTTTGGGAGAAGTTGAAGCTTATAGAAATCACTACTCGGGCAATGTTGGCTGAGCCAACCTCCGATTCTCTCACCTTAGCACACCTTACACTTAGGTCCTATGCTGGGGTTTTAAGGGGATATGTAACGGGACCATAGCTACTTTGTGCAATCCTTTGAGATAAATAAAATTGTGATTTCTTCCTATGGTGAAGTTTGTGTTTTTTTCTGATGTTCGAATAAATATAGGATGTATACTGATGAATTTTGGAAAAAAGGGATATTTTAAAATATTTATGTAAACCTTAAATAATTAATGATGTGTAATGATTTTCAAAAAATGGTCTTCTAGAAATGTGTTCAGTAAGAAATTTATAATCTAATAAGATCAACTTAATTTTTTTGTGAATAGTAAATTATGAATAGTGATTTTACGCTTAGGATTAGTAATATGACCAAATCGATTAGTAATATCACTTAAATAAAGTATTAATATAATTTAGGAACCTTTATTAAGTAATGTGATTCAATAAAATAGGTAAATAACTGTTTCAGAAATTATTAGTCAAGTATTAGTTTTTTTCAGGTGAATAGTGTTTTTTAATTTAAAATTAAATTAAAAATATTTAGAAAAATATTTTTATAAAATGGAGTTCATTTTTGAATTCAGATCATCAATATTATGTTAAGGTAATTTTTGGGGATTTTTTTGACAAAAATGAATTTTCAGTGAATAGTGAAAATATAGTTTTTAGTTTCAGGTGTTTAATGACATCATTAAGGATGTAATAATTATGTAATCATTCTGGTCTACATATGAATAGTAAGATAAGGTATTAGGTGTCCTAATTGGCCAATACCATGGGAAAATACCATGGGAAATTCCATGGTTTTTCCAATACCACCGATGAGGTGTCCCTTGGCCATTAATGACTTGTCCCCTCACTTCTCCTATAAATACCAAGACTTCCTCTCATTATTTTAATTTCCAAATCCTAATAAATGAAGTAATGGTCTCCTTACCACCCAAGGATTCCTATAAATTTTTCCTCAAGCCTCCCAAGGTCCCGACCTTCAATCTTTCAGAGTTACTCTTCAAGGTAAGGGATTCTTTCACCCTCCTCTTTTAAGTGGTGACTTCCTTTATGTTGTGTCTTATATTTTCCATCTATTTATGTTGACGGTATGTTCTTATATGTTCTTATTACTGTCCATTTAATTTCCAAATTATGAGAGACCCTTTATTCTTTCATCAATTTTTTTTTCTGAATTTTTATGTGACGCCGTTAGGCTGCCGAATTTCTCGTAAAAGAAATCACATCTTTTCTTTTCTTCCATGTTTCCTTTTCATGTGGTATGTCATTAAAATACCCATAACATGATATTATTCAGTACCCATACTTTATTATGAATTATTTATGAGTGGGTTACCCTTATCCTCTCTCTTTTCATTGTTTTCTAAAACCATGTTATATAGCCCTTATGCTGCAGAAATTTCATCTCAAAATTTCTATCTCTTTCTCTAAAGAAATCCCCTTGTTCATTTATGTGAATAACCAGACATATTTAATTTCTATGGGTTTTCATAAATATATAAATATGATATATTTGATTCTATAATTGACATACATATAAACCTCACTCCCTTTCCATGGGTTATAAATGATATAATGATCTTATTTTTAAGAGTTTTTAAAACGTCATGATTTTCAAATGAAACCCATTCCTTTTATTCTCAATTGGTTATTTATGAAATGTTTGATTATAATCTATTTGGATCACATGTAAGTAAATAAATATTAATAGTGCATCCCGATATCACTCCAATGCATTGGGTAAATATTTAATCTCTCGAGATGACAAGTTTCATGATACCTTGGTGAATAACCTTGGTAATTTTTATGACACCTTGGGGATGGACCATGGTGACATGTTCATGAATGTATAAATGAAATATTTTAGCCACATATTCAAGTTATTTTTCAAGTTCTTTTCATTATGATATGCCTATACTTCCGTTTCCCATTTCTTTATGTTGTTATTCAAGTTCTTATTGATTTCACAGGCACACTGATTCCCTTGATCACCCTTACTGGGCCTTCTGCTCACCCTTTCATTTGATGTATGTCTCCAGGATATGAAAGGCAGTAATTTTACTTAGGACGATCTTATAATGAAACATTACAAGTGGATTAGAAGAATGTTTTATGCTGTATTCAAATTTTATTGTTCCTGATTTCCAAGACACTTGACTTTAAAGATCCTCTGTATGTAAAATGTAATGAAACGTTATATATTAAAAAGGCGGGATGCCACAATAAATATGATTAAATAAATTACTAAAATATATGATTGAATTATTTAGTTACCAATTAATTACAAATGGATAGAAACACCAATAGAATATAAATAATTTTTTTAAGTAAAAATATTTCTTTAATGAGTCATATGTGTTTTATCATAATAAACTAAATTAATTAAATTTAGTGTATTATATTAATGAAATTTATATATTTTATTTTAAATAAGTTTTTTTTTAAATTCATTTAAATGATTTTTATTGTCATAAGATAATAAAAAAAATTAAATTTTACGCATAAAAACTTATATTTTTCTAATGGTCGTTCTTCAGTATTTTAATGGTGAAATTGTTTTAAAATTAGATTTTGACACATTTAATTATTTTTTTTTGAAAAAATAAACTTCATTTATAAATGTGTAATGAATAAATTATCTCAAGGCATTTTTTTTATTTGCTAAAAACATCATTTTTTGATGAGTAGTGAAAAAATACATGATTTTAATTTAAAACTGATTTTTTAAATAATTTGTATTGTGAAATTATATTTGAAATTTGTTTAAAAGTTTTATTAGTTTAATTATAAATATATTAATTGAATTTAAGTAATTTAAATCATTTTTATATCGAATTTAAATATAAAAATGTAGTAAATGTTCGAACATTTTGACTTCGTCACATCTGCAAGATTAATATTAAATTAAAATTTTTATACTTCTTTAATTTAAATTTAGAAAAATGGATTCTATATTTGTAATATGAATAATTTATAATGCCTAATAGGGTAAAATTAATTTTAATCCAAAGACATTAGTGCAGAAAATTAAAATTAATTACAATGATTAGGGTAAAAATGAGTTTACTTAGTGGTTAATCTTTAATCATAAAAGGGTAAATGACCTAGAAACTTGAAAAAAATTCGTTTTATGGCCATATTTTGGAAATAGACCCATTTTTATCAATTTTTGTTCATTGTGGGTTCCTCTTTGTAAGTAAACACATCGGTTCACCAGAATCTATTTTGAAAAATACTAAGTGTGTTCTTTCCCCCACTTATAAAAGGCCGCCACCTCTCATCCTATATTATAACTTATAAATTCATTTTGATAACCCATTATATACCTAAATAACATATAAGAGTAACTAAAAGAATACTATAAGTCTTAAATTCAGATGAAATCTATCCAAGTAAGGCCTTAGGTGAAAATGGAAAGGAGTTACTCAAAGAAGAGGTAATGTTCATCAACGTACATTTTTTATTTATTTCTTTTTCCACCCCATTCAATTATTATTATATAATGATTATATAATAATTTTAAAATACTAAGTATACTAATATTTATTTATGATAAGAGTACAACATGCACCCACAAACACACTACCATGTAATGGATAATGAAATCATTATTCGTGTGTACAATGGACTACTGCGTCACAAAACGATGTCATTTATTTTTCCATTACAACATCTCATGGTTGGGAATATTGTTGAAAACGATATTTATATATTATATTTTTTATATTAATAACATAATAATAATTATGGGTTCATTATTTCATATAAACCAATTTTATATTCCATTTTTGTAATGAATATAATAAAATCAATAGTGTATATGGTGGACTGCTGCCTCGCGAAGTGATATGAAGCATTTTTCACTAACGTGTTACATGAATGGTAATAAAGGCAACTATAATGAATATATAGGATATAAATGAAATAATTATTATATTAATGAAATATTTATCATTATATAAATAACATTTTTCATTTTATTCTTTCCATTTCACACTGAAAATGTGATAATGTCATTCGTGGATGTGTGGACTCCCACCTCCTCAAAGTGATGTGATTATTATTTTTTCATCACCAAAAAAAATAATGATATATATATCAGTATATATTTTTAAATAATATGTTATTAATGATTTAATGATAATTCAAGAATGATAAATATTATTATCTTCTCTCCAGAATGATAATTTAAAAATGGTAACGTATGTCAGGCGTATGTTTGGCCTTCCATCTCCATGATCTTAACATTGGTTCATTTTTCATAACCATACTATATGATTGAATTTAAGAGTATAATTGAGGTATAAATATGATAATTATTTTATTATTATTATTATTATTTATTCATTAAAATACTTACCTCATTGACCTAAGTCATCCTACCAATGTCAGTTTTGACACATAAGCCGAATATGGTCAAATTATCCAAATTAAACTCAATTGACTAAATAATTATATATTATTTTTCATAAGTGGTATAAAATTAATAATTAAAATGTAATATTTTACATGGTAAGTAATTAATTAACATCGGTTTATTATTTTGGAAGATAAAGAATACGCTTGATGAATCAAACTCAAGGTAGGGGTTTTTCTCATCTCACATTTTTTTTCTGTGAGATACATTCCATATTCACAAATTATTTTTTAGTGTGGTGTATAAACTTCCCATGAATCTATTTTATGATTATTATATTTAAAATTATTACTATTTACATATCCATTTTATCATATCTCTTTTTTGGGTTTTATGGTTTCAAATATACCAAACCAGTCATGGATTTTTGTCACAATAATCTACTTTGAGAAATGTGCCATGTTATGAACCTATATTATTTTATAAGGTTAATATACATACATCTTTACATGTAATATCACGAATTTATTTATTATCATGGGGTTTTTAGTTTATTTTAATGTAATCCTTTAATGGGGACATTCTTTAAAGTTACAAAAGTTATAAAATTATTCTATTATAATGTCATTGTTTATCGGGATTTGCATGATTATGTATCCATTTTTTAAATATTATAAATATCTTGAATTATATTCTACTCTAGATATTCATGAAATTATCAATTAATTGTATAATTTTTTCCACTATTTGGTACTTATAATAATTGAGAATAGTTTTTAATAAAATATGATCTTATTTATCCCTTCTGTTAGAAATAATATTTCTTTCAAAAACCTGTTTTATTTATTTTTTAATTGTGTTTCTAAAAAAATCAATGAAAATTTTCAAATGAAATGTTTTAAATTATTTTTAAAAAAATAATTTAAATATTTCCACGTTTTTTTTGAAATAAAGATATTTTCAAAATGTTTTATAGCTAAAAAAGTTATTTTTAAAATGAAAATGGTATTTTCCTTAAAATGTTTTTAATGGTATTTTAATGAAATTTCCATTCAACAACATAAAAAAACATATTTTTACATATCCTCCAATGGGGATATTTTTTATTGATACCATCCTCATTCATTATCTAGATGGAATAAGTTTTTTTTCAAAGAGATTGTTATGGAAACAATTTCTCTTCCACTAGTTAACCATGTTTCAAAGAGATTGTTACGAAACCCGTTTCTTTTCCACAGGTTAACCATGTTTTGAAAATAATTTTATGTAACTGATTTCCCTTCTAAGAGATAATAATTTTCTAAAAATAATAATAATTTTTTGAATGAGTTATGATATAGAAAATTCTACTTCTGCTTTACACATGTTATGGTTCTTGAAAATTATTAATAAGGGGTACACCCAGATTGTGTTGGGTGATCCCATTGTAGAGTATAAAATAGGTGAACCCAAATTTATCTATAATGCATTGGATTATTATAAGTTTCTTCTGATAATTATTTTGGATTTTTTCCACAGGTTTATTTCAATTTATATGGTTTTTATAAGGGTTATATAATGATTATGTAAGGGTTTTATGAGACGATGATCCCAGATACCAATATGTTTTATCTATGGGTTTATGATGATCCTTTTGATCCATATTGATATTACATGGATTTTTATTATTTATTATTTTGTTTTTTTTAATTTTTGATGCCTTATGAAATGTTTCCTTGTTTAATGACAAAGGTATTGATGGGTATGGATATTTGTATGTTATACTCATGAAATTTTATTTTGTCATCTTACCTTAATGTTATTCTTATGCTCACTAATGAATTTAACTTGTTAAGGCTTAAATTTTCACTTAATGAGAATTTGATCTCACCCTTCTAATGTTTCCTTTTACCAAGGTTATAAATAAATAGTTTGAATGAATTATTTCATGAAGGGATTTCATATGGATGATGATAATCTCATAATGTAAAAATGAAAATGCAGGATAAGTAGGATAAATGATCATTTAAATTCGAGTGAATTATTTGTGTATGATTTTTTAATAGTTCTCTAAAACACTAAACCTCAAAGGTATTTGAGAATGGAACTAATCTAATTTTTCATTTGGAGTTTGTAAGGTATGTATGCAAAAAGTGGGTCACAATTATCAACATAAAATTCAAAAATATAAATTTCACGATTTCAGCACAAGATCCGAGATTATGCGTCCCATGATATTTTATTTGGTATTAAAGTTTTGTTTAGATAACTTTGGAGACTAGGATGTTTTCATGTAAGGTTACCACAAGAGTTATGGATAGTCTATAAGATTATGGATGATTACAAGTTCAATGTCATAAACAAATCAATTGAGGGTTTTAAGTACTAAAATATTTTAAGTTTATTAATGAAAATTTTAGAGTCGTTTTATTGGGTTGAGTTATTTATAACCCATAGGATCAAGAAGATGTGTTTTTATGAAGGAATTAATTTTAAGGATTAAAGAAAAAATGGGATAAACCATATGTTGGGTGACAACTTTTCCCATCCGACAATGCAATGGGGCTTGAATCCATGACCAAAGAATGATAAGGGGTTCACACCTACCACATTCCAATATGATGTTCTAGTTAGTATAAAATTTCACAAGTTAATATTTAGTTTATTTTAAGTCTTACTGGATTTTTTTGAGGAATATCTGTTTATTTATTCTTATAATCATATATGATCAAATCATTTTAATCATTGGGTTTTAACCATAGTTAGTAAATGCATGATGAATTTTATGGATAAGTATTTTTTGAAATTTCATTTGAAAGTTGGGTATTACTATTAAATTTTGATGATTGTTTTATTATATGAATTTTTATGGATTTTTGAAATTATATTTCCAATTGCTAACCATTTTTTTGTTAATGTTTAAAGATATGGGGAATAACTTACTATCCATTTTATTGTTATGTGGTCTTTAATTTTTTATTTTTATGATTCATGAGTTACAGTTTCATTCTAAATAAAAATTATTTTTATAAAAGCATGAGATTGTTATTGAATTTTACTAAAGTATGAGATTCTACTCATCATGTATCAGTATATATATATCCTTTTATTCTAGATGGTAAGATAATTCTTAACTCTAGGAAAATGATCTTGAAAAAAAATGTTATCATATTTCCATCATCACTGATGATATCAATGAAATTTTTCAAACCTATTTAGTATTTTTTTTTGAATTTTTAATTTATCTTGATAGTTCAATTTTTAGGGATTAATAGTCTCTCTGAATAATTATCTTGATTGGGGTTTTTTGTTTTTCTCTCATGTCCAAATCTTCACTTCCCACCCATGTTCTTATATTTGGAAACCCGGTATGTGTTACTCTAAATTAACCTTGTATTTATATTTATCTATATTAAGAATATGTTTTATTGATCCTTTTTACAATTTTGTTTTATGGAAAATGTTTTTTTAAATTTATATCATTTGATTATCAAGATAATGTTCAAATTACAATGATGAAATTTATTAAGGGGGTGGGGGTGGGGGAGGATGTAATACCCATAGATTTTAAATAAAGAATATTTTATATAACATATTATGTTACGTGGAATACTGAGTTAACATGAATTAAAAATAAATTCATTTTAGCTAACATTACATGCAACAATAATAACCTTCGATAGCTTAAGGTACACACAATACTCAGTTTTACCGAACAACAATATATTATAGAAATTGTTATTTAGAATGAAAATTATCTCATAAAAATTATATTGGAAGTTATAAATAGGATAAAATAACTTATAAAATTATATGGTTTAATTATTAATTTAAAAAATTAATTATAAAGGAATATAAAAATCAATTTAATATAATGGATTTTTTTTTAAAACAACTATTTTTTATTCACCAGAGGTGTTTAATATTAATAAATTTAAAAATTATTATTAGTGTATCATGTTAATGAAATTTATATATTATATATTTGATAATTTTTTTACATTCATATAATATATATTTATATAAATAATGTAAGAATAAATCCAATTTTATACATAAAATTTTATATTTTTCTAAGGGCCATATTTTCGCCTTTTAATGGAACAGTTGTTTTAAAACTAAAGTTTGGTAATTTTATAAATTTTATTTTTAAAAATAAACTTCATTTTAAAGGTTAATTTAAAAATTATATTTGGGTTAATTTTTATTATTTTTCTAAGTAGTTACATTTTTTATGAATGGTGAAGAATACATTATTTTAATTTAAAATTGAATTTTCATTTAAAACATTCATAATGTTGAATTATATATTTAATTGATTTTAATGTTTAATTAGTTCAATTAAAAATAAATTAACCCCACTGAGGTAATTTTAATAATTTTTATATTGTATTTAGATTTATTAATGTAGTAAAATTTCGACCATTTTCACATTCAAACCCAGCCTTCCCGCCATGTATGCATGATTAATATTAAATCAAATTCTGCGACTTATAGGATTTTAATTTGAAACAATGGATCAAATATTTGTAATAATAATAATATATAATATATAATAGGGTTAACACAATTTTTTACCAAATATATTAGTGGATAAAATTAAAATTATTTATAGCAATTAATGTAAAAATGATTTTACTTAGTGGTTAAACTTTAAACATAACGGTCCAAATGACCTAGAAACTTGTCCAAAACCTATTGGATTGAAATATTAAGACCTTAAACCTTTTTATGATTTATTTTAATCATTAATTTTTTTATATGAAAATACAAGGTTTCACCTTTCATTCTCTTGAAAAATACTAAATCTGTCATTTTCCCCCACTAATAAAAGGGTACCACCACTTCTCCATTCTTCAAAACTCCAAATCCATTTTATTTGAAAATAAATAAAAAAATCAATTAAACTTCTATAACTTCATTCTATAATCCTTAATTTGGGTAAAAATCTATCAATGGAAGGCCTTTGGTGAAAACCAAAATGAGTTACCTAATGAAGAGGCAAGGTTCATCAATGTGAATTTTTGTTTTATTGCCTTCTCCACTCCATTAAATTATTTTTATATAGTTCTTATAGAATAAACATATTATTATAAATAATCATAAATGTTATTATGTTAATTTTATTACTTATACATATACTCACTTCCATAAAATAGGTTACAAAATCATCATTCGTTTGTATGGCGGACTACCACCTCGCAAAATGATATTGTTAGTTTTTTCCATTACCACCTCTCATTGTTGGGAATAATGAGGAAAATTATATTTTTATACTATATTTAGGATATTAATAAAATAATAATAAATTTTATTAATTATATGATATAATACCTTTTTTATATTACATTTTTTTGGGGATATGATAACGTCACTTATGTATACGGCGTACGACCTTCTCACAAAGCAATGTAAAGCTTTTTTGACTAACGTGTTACATGGAAGGTAATAAGGGTAAATAAAATAAATATATATGATATAGATGATATTATTTTTATATTAATGACATAATTATTTTTCTGTAAATATAATATATTATTTTCTTCTTTCGACATCACACATTGAAAAAGTGATAACATCGTTCGTTGACGTGAGGACTGTTGCCTCTTTAAAGTGATGTGATTCTTATTTTTTCATCACAACATCAAAATAATGATATATATAAGTATATATATTTAAATAATATTTTATTTATTATATAATGATAATTTTTTAATTATTATGTCTTCTTACCATCATTCCATAATGATGATTAAAAATGGGAACGTTACTCATGCGTACGTACGACCTACCGTCTCCATGATCGTAACATTGGTTCATTTTTCATAACGATATTTCATGATGGAATTTATGAGTACAATTTATACATTAATATGATAATTATTTAATTATTTTTATTCTTGTGATTTTTAAATAAGGATCTCATTGAATTTAGTTGACCTACAAAAGTTAGTTTTGACACAAAAGCTGAATATGATCAAAACATCCGACTTATACTTAATTGATTAAGTAATTATATATAATTTTTTTAGTAAAATAAAATTAATAATAAAAATGAAAAATATTATAAACTAATTAAATATTTAACATTTTTTTATTAATTAGGAATATAAATAACATTCATGATGAATCAGACTCAAGGTAAGGGGGTTTTCATGTCTCACTTTTATTTCTATGAGATAAATGCCATATTTACAACTTATTTTTGTCATGGGGTGTATTAAATACTGATGAATGTGTTTTATTATTATTATAATTAAATAAATTGGTATTTAAATATATATTTTAGGATCTATCTTTAGTGGGGTTTTCGGTTTCAGAGCTTCTAAAGTGATATTGGATTTTGTCATAATTTTCCTTCTTTAAGACTTATGTTGTGTTATGCACATAACTTATTTTATGATGTTTATATACATCCAATTTTACATGAAATATAATTATTTTAATAATTATCATGGTATTTTATGTTTATTTTAATTTAATCCTTTCTTAGGGATTGCTATTTAATGTTAACAAAGTAGTAATAGTCTTTTTTTACAATCTAATCATTTATCGAGATTGGGTTTGATTAATTATCCAATGTTGAAATATAATAAGTTTCATGAAATATATAATCATATATATATTCATGAGAGTTTCAAGTAATTCTAAATTTTTTTACACTCTTTGGTAAATAAAATAATTTAGAAAATTTTTAAATAAAAGTTGACATTATTTATCTCTTCGGTCGGAAAAAAGATTTATTCTAACTACTTGTTTTCAAAAATGCATTGAAAAGGTTTTTTCAAAGACAAAAGGATATTTTCCTAATTAAAATTTTGAAATTATTTTTAAAAAACGTAATCTATATGTTTCTTATGTTTGTGATCATATAAATTTATTTTTAAAATAATTTATGCTTTTAAAAATAGATTTTCAAAATGAAAGGGGTATTTTTATCAAAATGTTTCTAATGATATTTTAATCAAATTTCTATTCATCATTATAAATAAACGTTTTTTTACATATTCTACACTCAGGATATTTGGACTCAGTGGAATAATATTGTTTCAAATAGATTGTTATAGAACCTGTTTCTTTTCCATGGGTTAACCATGTTTCAAAGAGATTGTTATATAACCTGTATCTTTTCTATGGGTTAACCGTGTTTCAATGACATTGTTATTGAACCTATTTCCATTCCACCGGTTAATCATGTTCTTAAATTAATAATTCTTTTTCAATGATTTATGACCAAACAGATTCTCTATGTTCATTATTAATGTTTTGGTTCTTGGACATTATAAATGAAGGGTGCACCCTGATAGCGCAGGGTGAGTGTGATATTGATTATACAATGAGTGCACCCAAATATCATTCCAATACATTTGAGAATGATTATGTTTTTTGGATAATTATATTGGAACATAGAAGTATGTTTACTCCAGTTTTTAAGGGTTCTACATGGTTCATTAAGGGTTCTATAAGGGTTCATGAGATGATGTTTTAAGATACAAATGTGTTTTATCTGAAGGTTTATGATGCTTTTATTGATAAATATTGATATAAGATGGCTATTGATTATTGATTCTTTTATATTTTTCCTTTTTTAATTAATTATGACTTGTTTTCATGTTTATTGATTGAGGTATTGATGTGTATGAATATTTTTATGTCATACTCACGCGTTTTGATTATGTCATCATACACTTATTCTTATTCTTATGTTACTAATGAAATTAATTTGTTAAAGCTTGTATTTTACCATACTAAGAATTTTAGGTCACCCACATATGTTTTTATTTACCAAATTTTAAATAAATGAGGTTAAATTAATTATGTATTGAAGGTATTTTATATAGATGATCATAATGTGTTAATGTGAATGAGAAAATATGGGTTAAGTGGGATTAATTATCATTTAAAGTTATGTGAATTGATTATTTATGATTTGGTCCAAATTATCCAAAACTTTGTACCCAAAAGGTCTGTGATAATATTAGTGATCTAGTTTTTCCTTTGGAGTTTGTATGGTTTTGATGGAAAAAATATCGATCTCAATTATCAACATCAATTCCAGAAATGTAATGTTCCTGATTTCCACACAGGATCTCAGAGTGCATTTTCGGTGCTGTTTTATAAGTTGTGGAAGTGGTAGACAAGTGGAATGGTGATCGTATGGATACCATTTTCATCATTATATCATGTTATGGATATGTTTGTGGTGTGTTCACAGAAGGGAAACATCCATGGCCTTGTTTGGAGAATCAACCATCATGAAAGAATGTTGTCTATGGAAAGCATTTCACATGGATCTGAGAAAAAAACTTCCCTTGTGAATAAACTTATGCTATAATTCTCCATTTCACCTCTAATATCTTGTTTTTTTCTCAATTTATTTTCATAATGTGGAAATAAATGTATTTATAAGACATAATAGGTAAACATACTTCTCAAAATAGGGGAAATAGAGTTAGGAGTGAGGGACCATGGGGTTCCATCGTCGAGATTCTACAAACGGGGGCATTGATAGCTAAGTGGGTAGCCATATAGGCCTTAAAACCATGTGATGAGAAAATTTCTACATTTTCAATGGGTGATTTTAATGAGTATTCCGTCATCAGTACACATAGGATGTGGTTTATTATATGATAATTTCTTTCATAATCTTTCATGAAAAGTGGGAAACCACATTGTATCTTCATCCCTTGAGTTTTTTTATTCATTTACTTGGTTTGGTCACTGAATTCTTATAAGAATTAAAAAATATACCCAATCAGAATGGATTCCACAAAAAATGATGGGTTCATTCTAATAAATTAAATATAATACATCATTTATTAATACATGGTTACATGGGAGGTCTATTGTGCATATGGTGGTGTTTTCAGACTACATAGAGGGAACAAGGTTTGACATTAAAGTGTTACTGTATAAAATATAAATTTATAAAAAAAATTATATTTATTTATTCTTATTCATAGTGATCTAAACATATTTTGTGATTGGAAATCAATTTGATTCATTCCTCCCACCTTCTTTTTGAATTTTACATCTTCTATTGACTGAGTAAGTTACTCACTATGTTCGTGTGGTTACTGCTCTCTCTTCATATTGACTTAGTGATGCTGTTATTACTATATAATTTCTCTACTTTTATATTGAGAGCTATATATTTATTTAAGTATTTTTATTTTAATTATATTATATTCATGTGTTTACCACATAGAAAATTGGACCTTTTCATTTTTCTTATTTTTTTGTGATTTTTGTGACAGGGTTATTAGAGATGATCACATGATTTTTTGGAATGATTAGTTGAAAACATGGCATTTAGATCTTCTTATATTTTTAATTAAATGATTATGATCAATATGAGAGATTTTATTTCTAGGAATACATTGCATGACCCTTTATATCAACCCATTCCTCAAAATAAAGCATTTAAGGAACTTCATACGCCATATTTTTGAGACTATACATTAACTGAAAACCAACCTGTATATGAATTTGGTGTTGAAGACGACATCTTTTTTCCTACTCATGACCATACAAAACAATCACCAATGTTTACACCTTCCATAAAATATAATCAATAAAAAAATATAATGTTGGATAACTTATCCCAAAGGCCCCTCATTGAATTTCATATATCATAAAAAACTCTCCACTTACTGATGATGATCAAAATTAGCTTCAATAGTAAATTTCTCATGATCCATCATATATCCTAAAAATCTCACTAAACCACCATAATTGTTGGTGGATTCCAATGTTGTGTTTTCCCTATGATGTTAGTTCTTCCCATAAATGGTCCCACAATTTCTATATACCTTAGAGTTATGTAGAGTTCACCAAATAGTTGTGAGTAGTCAACTTGTACAAGGTGGTATGGGTTTCCTAGTTTCCATAAAATTATCCAATAAAAATTGTCCTGTCACTATTCAATAATTGTTATTTGGGTGCCAATACCTTTCACCTAAAACATGGAAAGGTTTGAATTAGTTTATAGGAAATTCAACAAATGGGGGGATTCCAACCATTAATAATATATATGATTTGTTCCTTTCCACAAAAATTGTTATTGGGGGGGGGGGGGTACAAGACATACCACTCCCCTATGGAGAGATCTACTAATTACAATATAAATAATACTATGAAATTATATTTTTGATTGGTTTAATTATCCCATTAAATTAATTGGTAGACAACATCCTTTACAAATATTGATGAATCTATAACTAAAATATAAAAAAAGTATTCTTATCCATCAATCTATGAATGTCCTAGGATCATATTGGGTATCTTTGGGAAAAAAATAATAACACTCCTAGGGGAATACCAATAAACTATATATGTCCCCTAAAATTATTCTTGAAGGATTTCTAGATATTTTTTTGAGTGGATAGATATTTTAAATTACATATGTCCTTTCAGGTTTCAGGGTTATTCCCTTGGTGATGGAAGCTGAGAAAGCATGAGGCCATCCAATCAATTTGGATGTGTCTATTATTGATCAGATTTACCACATTTTGGGTCATGTTAAATAAGTGAAAAAACCATCCAAATTAGTGGATTATTCTAGTTCTTGTATTCCTATATGGAAAAAAACTTCATGCTCCATGAATTCCATTAGACTTGAAAATTTCTCCTTTTTTATGTGACTCCAAAAAAATAAAAATTATCAATGTTTGGATTAGTTATTTGATTGTTAATGAAGTCACTGAAATATTGGGGAATTACATTAATTTTATCCTTATTAATTAAAAGGGAACACCCTCTAGGTTGTTTTGTAAAAAATTTAATAGTATCTAAGATGATATTTATTTCCTTATTTTCTTCCATGATTGGGGTGTTTGTGTCCTGAGTGGATGATATTGTTATTTGAGATCCCTATGCCCCTCAAAAACACACATGTTTATTTGAATTCCAACTGAGGGTTTCCTATATTCATTTTTCTAGATACATGAGTGATAAAAATTATTTTCTCATCTATCATCTTTGGATGATGTTGGCATGAACGGACAAAAATGATCAAATTATACTACCACCCACTCATAAACTGATGAAACTATATTGAGATTATGATAAGGAATTGGTGGATCATTTTCCTAATGGTATTTTGGGAAATTAATTATGTTGGGTGAGAAGTCTGTAGTCCATTTAGATTCCATTAGATAACAACCTCATGGGGTAAATATTTTAAATAGGGAGTCCGAAAACCAAGAATATTAAAAAATAATAGGGTACGAGAACATTCCGATTCCCTTCATATTAGGAGTGCTGGAGTCCTATCATTGTTGACTGATGTTGGTGTTAAACTTTATTAATAAATGGAAGTATATCCACTTTTTAAGACTACGCCTACTGAATTAATCCCCAAATATGACCAAGAAGTCGTAGATGAATGTTCCTCAGGGAATGTCTCCCTGACCATATTAGTTTCATCCTTAGAAGACCTAATTCTTGAAAATATACATATAGAAACATGTAAAATATGTTTTAATCCTAATATTTCTATCGAAAATAATGCTTTGATAAGATTATATTGGATCCAAATCGATAACATAATCATAAAGAATAATCTAGATGATTTGGGAAACAAGGTTTAAAGTCTCTGATAGATTATTCATGGCTTGGCTGTTAGAAGGATTATCTACCAACACCTTTACATTCTTATCTAGTGAGTCTTTATTACCTGAGTAAAAAAATGGATTATGGTAGAGTCATACTTTCATTTAATAATACTAATAATTGTGTGGGATCTATATAATAGTCCATAAAGGATTTGGATCACCTTTTTAATGATGATTCATGAATTCATGACTAGATAAGTCACTAGAATTATAATATTTGTGAATAAAAGGATCATTCAGAAACTATAAAGGCATGGTTTCTTAATGAAACCATTTTAATGAAGCCTTTTGAATAAATGAGTCTGGAACTAGAATCGATCATCAATTTAATTGATTTGTTTTCCAATGTAGAAGCTATCAGATTGGTGAACATTTAGTGGACCACTAGTTCTTATCACAAAGAATTAGTTTACTAGGTAAAAATAGATTATCATGGTAAATTAAATTCTTTTTCACCTATTTTATTTTACCTGTAATGATGAGGACCAACTCCAAACATTCAGAGCTCATCCCTTCCTTTTTATAATGAATGTATCCCCTTTATTCTCAATCATTATACATTGTATGGATTATAACTTAGTTTTATTGTCACTTCATAAAAACTAATGAAACTATAGAAAAAAAACTAAGATATATTTAAACCATTTGAACATTTAATTTGAATGTAATAATAATTTACAGTGACTCGAGATAATCCTAATGGATGTAGAAACATGTATATCCTCCGAGTAGATCAGAAAAGATAAAGAGATGGGAGACCATCTCTCTCTAAGAATCACGAGAATCTAGGGTTCGTAATTCCCTCACTTCATCTTCTTCATGGATGATGTGTTTCTTGCATTTGGGATATTTTACTCCCACCTTTTTCGGAGTCATGACCATGAGCGACGAGGATTCGCTGCTGTGAACAATGATGGAAAACTGAATGATGAAGTTTCTAATCACTTGACGACAAGTAATGTCAAAGGTGTCTCATTCCTAGATGCACTCAAAGGAAGTGATATGAACAAAGAACTTCTATCAAAAAATCTGACTCTATTCAAGAAGTTGGATGATGATGGTTACATGGTTGAAATAGACCTGAGGTGCTTCAACAATGTGCGATGCTCTGCAAATTATCTATAATGGGTCGCGTCTCATACTTGAAAGGTGATCACCCCTGGACTCTAACTGATTTAAAACCTAGAATTTCTTATTGTTAGGGATTTTTGAATTGGAATCTAGTTCCCATAGGCTGTAGGTACTTTCACATCTTATTCAACTCTAAATCTAATCTCGATAGAGTATGGAAATTAGGCAATATCCAACTTAATCCTGGATTGCTTAGGATTTTGGAATGGGATTTTTCCTTTAATCCACACACCCATAGGAATATAATGGAATAGGCGTGGGTTAGATTTCATGGATTAAAATGGTGTTTTTGGCACCCCAAGATACTAAATGATATTGTCACTTATATCAGACTACCCCTAAAAATTGACCAGAGAACTCTAAATGCTGATTTGGGACTATTCTGAAGGGTAATGGTAGAGGTAAAACTTGCTACCTCTCTTCCAAATTCAATAATCTTCAATTCCAAAGATTATAAAGCTGAAATTAGGATAGAATATGAAAAAAATCCACCTTTCTAGGAAATTTTCCAACTCATTGATCATACCATAGAAAACTATAGGGTGATTAGGAAAAAAGTGGTCCAACCACTAGAAAATGAATGGAAAGAAATGAGAAATAATAAAAAAGGTAACCCACCCATCTTGGATATTCCAAAAACACAAAAAAAATGGGAATGAGGTATGGGTAAAGAAGATAACTACTAACAAATACAATGAATACCTTGAATGCTTCATGGGATGAATATGTATAAGAAGAAGAAAAAAATGATCAAAATATCCTTAATGAACAAGAATCCATGGTGATAGAGGTATGAAAAAACTACTGGAAACAGATTATTGAAAGAAAGAAACAGGTGAGGTATCTTCACACCACACTGTCTCTGTAACTTCTAGGCCTTCGACCTCAAGTGAAACTAAACTGAAAACAACTGATTTTTTTTTTCTGAAGGTAAGAAAAATAAAAATGTTTCTGTGCATGTTGTTAGTATATTGACTAATACAGGAATAAAATAACAACAAGAGACCCCATATTGCAACCAATTACTCCCTTCCTTGGATCTGGGTAAGAATCTAAGAACCTCTCCTTCAAAACCTTCAAAAGACCCCAGTGCAAATCTAGGGATCCTTATGAATGTGGCCAAGCATAAATTTATGATTGATCCTGGGTAGACTCAATACAAATCTAAATTGGGTGCAGAAATGGATAGTAGCAGGTTTGCAGGCTGTCCAGAACAACCATTAGGCCTGGAAACTCTAAAAAAAACCGAAACAATGGAAGATGCAAATCCAGATCTGCCCATGGTGGATCCCCTGAGTCTGGATGGCTCTAGTTTTCTGGACATAACTGTTTCTTCATTGGTATTGCAATAGAACCACAAAGACCTAGAAATCAAGCCTGCACTACCTCCAAACTCTGAAAAGATCTCTAATAATTACTCAGGTACCTCTATGCATGGATTTTATGCTGAAACTTCTTCAGGTATACCCCCTTTATTCTTTTCAAGTTAGTCAATATATCATTTTTAGTCAATTTATCATACTACCATGCCCATGAATCCTAGGAAATTGAATAGTCAAACTGATAATGAACAAAATGAAAACAAAAGCATCATGAATTCACCTATGAAGGGTTTCAATAACACTGTTATTTCAAGAAGACCTTCTAATGACTCTAAAAGCAGTAAAAAAAAACAAGAAACCAAATCCTACAAAATAGAATAAAAGATCTACTAGGAACAAAGGTTTGAAAAATACAAAAAAGGGAGTTCTATCTCCAAACTTAGGTTAAAATGAAGATTATTTTCTATAATTGTCAAGGAATTTATAACTATGACACTCTTTATATCTTAAAAAGTATAGTTAATACTCACTACCCTATGTTATTTTCTATTTCTGAACCAAAATTCAATTTCTCCTCTAAGTTTCAGCACTTATGTCATCATGGTTATTCCTTTATTGGTACAACAAAAAACTCCACCTTAGTTGATACTCTATGGATCTTTTCGCACTGCTTTATTCAGAATATTAATATATTTAACATCTCGGAGCAATCCTTCACCTATGATTTTGTCTTCAAAGGAACTTCTATTTTTTTCTTCTTTGTTTATGCCAAGAATAGATACCAAGAAATAAGGCCCTGCTGGGATAGTCTTACTTTGCTAGGTATTAACATCAACACTCCTTGGTTAGTTATTGAAGATTTTTAAAGCTATCCTCAACTCAAATGAGAAAATTGGTCCTTCACATGCTACGATCTTCATGAGAGAGTTCAAATCCCCTATTGAAGACAAAAATCTCATTGAAATAAATCTTACGGGTGCCAAATACACTTGTTATAGGAAGCATTACAACAGGATGGTTGCCTATAAATTGGATAGAGCCTTCACGAATGTTCCTTCTTTAGATTTTTGGAACTCCATCACTAGAACCACGCTTCACAAGCTCCACTCTGACCACCATCCCATTTTAGTCATTCTCTCAGCCGACACAGTTAGACGACCTCTACCTTTTAGATTAAATAATTCTTGGTTCAACTACACTGAATTTACTGACATCATCAAACCCTTTTTTCTCTCTATGACACATTAAAATGATGCTTTTGTTTTCTCTTACAAACTAAAATCTCTTAAAAAAATTCTTAAAGGTTGGTGTAGCCTGCATGCTAAACAAATAAAAAAAGATATCATTCTCCTTGAGAATGAGCTCAACCAACTCCAAACCCAAAACACTAGCTCTGATTTTAACATTGATCCAAATCTAAAAATTAACACCTCAATAAAGCTCAATTCCCTGCTCATATTTAAGAAGAACACGAGGAAGAAAGCCTTCAAAGTTAAATGGATTTCTGACGATGAAAGAAATAATAAGTTCTATAAATCTCTTCAAAGATCTCCTAGATCCTATAGGCCTCTTTCTACTCTTCATGATGGAGACACCATTTAAGACAATAAGGATGACATTGATAACCATATTTTCACAAACTTTAAAACTATTTTCAATGGCCCTGATAACAACAAGGATCTCTTACCGGGGATCATTTCGACGATGGTCAATGATGAAGATAACACCTTTCTTATTAACACTCCTATAGATCATGAAATTAAGGATGTTTTCTTCAGTTTAAATCCTAATGGTGCTCTTGGACCTGATGACTTTAATAATTGTTTCTTCCAACACAACAGGGATATTATTAAATATTATGTTTGCAAACTTGTCAAATATGTTTTCACTAATGATTTTCTTCCTCATGGTATAAATGCACAATTACTCTCTCTAATTCCCAAAGTTAAAAATGCTTCTAATATCCATTTGTTTAGTCCCATTTCTCTCATCAACACTCTTTACAAAATTATTACAAAAATAATTTCTAACAGGATCTCCTTCATCACAGATAAAATAGTCTTATTGAATCAATTTAGGTTTATCAAAGGTAGATCCATCCAAAATTGCATTTTTCTTTCTTTAAATGTTTTAACACTTTAAATAAATTCAATAGAGGAGGTAATATTGTCATTAAGCTTGACATTAAAAAATATTTTAATATAATGGACTGGAGTTTTATCTTTAAGGTGCTTCAATATTTTGGTTTTAGTAATTATTTTCTCACTACTTTCAGAACCTTATTCAATTTGGCTTCCATTTCCATTCTGATCAATGGCTCCCCCAGAAGATACTTCAAATGAACTAAAGGTGTAAGGCAGGGGGACCCCCGCTCTTCTATCCTTTTCTCCATTGTAGAGGATTATCTTAGTCGTTTACTCACTTGTCTTGTTGATCAGAATAAACACAATCCCATTAATGTGTCACACAATTTGAATACTCTCACTCACTTGTTATATGATGATGATATAATTATTTTTCTTCAAGGCGAAAAAATAAACATTTTAACCCTCAAAAAAGTACTTTCTCATTATGAGGAGATCTCTAGACAAGTGATTAGTTGGAACAAATCATCAATATTCTTTAGGAAAAACTTTCCTCCTAATAGAAAATTCAGCATTATAAGTGACTTCTGTATAAAGTAACGATCTCCTCCTTTTAAATACCTAGGTGTCCCCATATTCTGGGGAAGACCTAAATCTTCACATTTCTAAAAAATTCCCAACCAGGTCATAAAACAACTTTCATCTTGGATGGGAAAATGTCTTTCTATGGAAGGTAGAATATGTCTTGTTAAATCTACTATTTTCTCAAAAATGGTCTACTCTATGATAGTCTACAAGTGGCCTATTGGTATTATAAAAAAAATAAACAGCTCTATTAAAAATTTTGTTTGGACAAGTAGCATGGTGGAAAGGAATCTTTTCACCATACCTTGGTTAACTTGTTGTAAACCCATTGATAAAGAAGGAATTGGCATTAAAAATCACAAACAATTTAATGAGGTGCTTCGATCTAGGCTGAATGGGATCTCCTACATAGTAATTCTAATTCAACTAGCTTTCTTAAAAAAAGATTTCTTGAAAATATTAAAAAAGTTAAATCAACTTCTATTGCCTCCTCTATCTAGCCTTCTATAAAACAGTAATTTTACTTCATTATGAATAAAACCTAGTGGATGGTCTCTAGAGACTTCACATTGAATTTTTTGTTGAATAATTGGATTTTAACTCCTTTAATTTCTAGAAATGCTCTTGGTCAACATTCTGAAAACACCAACCTCCCTATCAGAGATGTCCTTTGTTCCCAAAAATATCATCTTCCTAAAAACATCAATAATGTCATTGATACTTATAATTTCTCCATCACTGATGATTTCTTAGTCTGGGAACCTTCTTACAATGGTATTCTTAACTCAAAAAAATATTAAAAACACCTTTTTTGCAACTCTAAAAGTGATTTTGGGTAGATTAAGAACTTTGAAAAACCTTGGATAAAAACTTCAAGATTTACCCTTATTTGGAGGCTTTCTCAAAAAAGGATCCCAACTGATGATCGCCTTCAATTGAATGGTCTTCAACTCTATTCTAAATGTTATCTCTGCAACCAACATAGAGAAGATTCCGATAATCTATTTCTTTCCTATTCCACTGCTTTTTCTCTTTGGAATTATATTTTTGAACTTTTTAAATAAAGGTGGTTGATACATGACTCTACCAAATTCAATTAAAGGGATGTGAATAGATGGATAATTCTTAAAAAATTAAGAATATTTTCCTTACTGCTGTCGTAAAGCTCCACCATGTTATCTAGTATTATAGAAATGCCCTTATTCATAATAAATGCTCATTATGTCATGATTTAGGGCATATGCAGATACTTATTTCCATATGTGAAGCTGCTTCGATCCAAAAGGGACACTGTAATAACACGATGCATGACTTTTACATACTGCAACGACTCTATATTGATGGTAATTATTTCCAACCTCATCGCAATTTCAATGTCTTTTGGAATGCCCCTCTTCCTAGATGGATTAAAGTTAATGTGTATGGTGCTTCCAAAGGAAATCCAGGCCCTGTAGGTTGTGGTGGAATCTTTAGGAATCATATTGGTCAGATCCTTAGATGCTTCTATGGTAGCTATGGTACTACCTCTTCTCTAGAAGCTGAAATGATGAGCATGATTCATGTTTTTTCCTTTTCCAAACAACATGGTTAAACCAACCATTAGATTGATAGTGACTCGACCACCATTGTAAAAGCTATTTGGAATGGTGTGATTCATCTTGCATGGCCGATCACCACTCGCTGGATGAGCTGTATCCATACTCTTCTCGACATCAATGACATCATCACTCATATTTATCGAGAAGCTAACATGGTTGTTGATGGCCTTGCGAATAAGGGGATTAATTGGGATATTACATGTCTTGATGATCTTTCGGCTGATCTAACCCCCTTTCATCACAAAGATTTTAATATGTTCCCCTCTTTTAGACTTATGTAGCCTTTTTCTTTATAATAATTATGCCTTGGTCTTCTGGCCAGGAACCACCTTCTTCATAAAAAAATTTGACTGTAATAAGAAAATCCTGGCTCCCCAACACTTGTGTCATAATTATTTCCTCTTAGTCATGGATCTTTGATAAGTATTAGGAAAACACCCATCACTATAACACTTGGGTTTGACCAGTTAGATGAATGATTTATTCCTATATGAGACTCATGGATAAGTATTTATATAAATACCAATACAATAACACTAGAGTGTTTTTATTAATGATTTTATCACAGGCATTAATCACAGATGGGTATAGGAAGAAATAACATTATCATTAAACTATAGATGGTATATTTGGATGAATTAATTGAATTAATGTTTTTAGGATCATTAATGGAAAATTTGAAATGAGTTTTCAAATGTTCTAAATGATTCATGAACATTGAAATTTTTTCTTTGTAGGTTTCACATGGATTCTATGGAGTGATATTCTCAGGATGAGAGAAAAATATAGTGCTATAAATATCACATATGATTAGGGGCATAACGAGAACATATTTTTTTTTCTATTGGGGTTATATTTTAGACCCCACATGAATTGTGTATTTAATTTTTTTTCTTAATTTTTAATAACTATAATGTAGGAGAGATCGTTTTAAAGGAATCTTATTTTTAATTTTCCACCCTTTATGTGTTTTAAAATTATTAGGTTTTATTCCTTATCAATTTTAGATGCTAAATTTTTCTAAATCACATGAGACGCTTGTCCTGGGAGTGAAGAGTTAAATTTTTCCCAAGGTACCCCTTTGTGAGTATTTAATCTAGTGAATTTAGTGACCATTTATTTTGAATGTTTATGGTAATATATGGAATACCATTGTAACTGATTATTAAGATTAGATAACTTTGACGAAATAGTGAGGTGGTTTTCATAACAATATGGTAAAAGGAAAACCTAATAGAAACATGGATCTAAATACTTCTAATGTGGATATATATAGTCTATAATTCATGCAATTTAACATCATAGTTCTTAGATATAGGTTTCAGATGTTTTAGTTTTAAGAAACATTGACCAAAATGGAAGGTTAGTTTGTGTAGAAACAAGAGGAAGGAGAAATACGATGTTAATGAAGTTAAATGATTCTATATATCACCCTATAAATTAGGTAATTTAGTTTAGGAAAATTAATCTTAGATTAGTATGTTGTATGTTTAAATTTTATATGATGACGAAAGATCAAAATTTGAAGGGTGACTGGTGAACTAGTTGCTCAAAAAATCAGCTCGATGCACAAGTACATAAATCAAGGAAACTAAATCCACTTTAATAATTGGATTATGGGTTCTATAAATCATAAAACAAGAGATTTTAATTATTAGTGATTAGAAAAGACATGTATATAGGGGCTAACTAGAAACTATATTCAAATGAAGGGTTCTGATGTAATAGTTTTGGGGAATACAAATATCAGACGATTCACCCCATTTATTCATATATTCCTCAAGTTGATCAGTCACATGGGGGTGTATATAAGTATCCATATTCATGAAATGTTTGCATAATAAAAAAATCCATTTTGAATAAATACAACTGTTATAGATAGTTATGAATGTATGAGATGATTCAAACATGTATCGAATAAAGTATATTTAAGGAGGAATGTAATATTCAAGGATGGTTTTGGAACACTCAAAGATATTCCACCATATCTAGAAAAAACAATCCAGGTGAATAAATATGATATTTAATCACTCTAAATATATCCTGAACTAGTGGGATAAAAAAAATGAAATGTATTTTTCTTGGGACATAAGGTGGGACTTATATTCATTTTTTTCTATTCATGATGTAGTTTTTTGAATAATCCATGAACGTTAAAGGGTTGGTGAGTGGGGAAATGAATTTTTCCAAGAATTATTCTTATGGGTTTTAGCCATAAAATTTTTACTTTTCTTTCACTTATAATTTAGGGTTTTATGATTTAGACCAATGTGGGAAAGTTTTTAAGGTCAAACGTTTCTGACTAAAGTAAAATGAATAGTGGGAAACGCTATATTGCAAGGTAAAGGGAAAACCAATATGAATAGAGAGTTAAATGATAGTATTGATCTACTCATGGGAGAGTTCATATAATTTAAGGCCATAGTTCTTGGAAAAAATGATGAGAAAATCAAATTAGTAAGAAAAAATAAAATTCGAATGTGAATGAAGGTGCAGTTATAGTATAGACTATCCTAGAATGGGTGTACATAGTTTACAATCATGATAATTGGGCTGAAATATGAGATAGTATACCTAAAAATGGAATAGAAAACCCCAATTTGAATGACCTCCCAATACTAGTAAAGTGTTCCTCAGAGAGGGTGTATGTAGTTTAAGGTTATGATGCATAGACCAATGGGGGTGATAATGAAAACCAAAATGGTTCTAAAGACTAAGAATGTCCAAAAACCTTTTGAATTGGGATTATAAATGCTAAAAATAATAACTTGAGGTTCTTATATCATATGAAATGATGTGGAAAATGAATGAAATATATGATTTCTGTACATATTTGAATGATGGGTTCTATTATAAAGTTATGGGGGATTATAGAGATTATAAGACCTTCCCCTTAGTAAGAAAATACCTCTAGATGTAATGCTATATTGGGAGAACATATGACGATCCATATTGGGGAATGTATTCAAAGTCAAATAGAAGTGTTTTGGATTTGAATATGATCGTTAGTTATATTTTGGTAGATCTATAGTAATATAAGAGACATAAGTTAAGAAGTGTTATTTATGATAAATGATGTTCTGGAAGGATGATGTAGTCATTTTAGACTCGATCATTCCATGATTAGGCTGTTATGATCCCCTTGAAAGGGGTGGAGATGAATGATGACACTTCTATGGGTCCAAAATATGTTATTTATTCATCACTATGTATCCTTAAATAGTTATAAATAATCCACATATAGTTTTTATATTTTATGGTTATCTCTAAACATTAATATATAAAATTTAGAAAGGGGAATTTTATCCCGATTCTTGTTTGGAGAAATAAACTACATTAGATACCCATAAATAGATCTAGTTATTATGTAGAGAAACTAGGCCACATATAGGAGGCTTCTCTGAGTAGTTTAACATCATGAATGGTGGACTATATTCCATATAGTTTAATTTTATGTGATGAGGTATTAGATTCCATTCATTTTAGGGTTATGTGATGAGAACCTTTTCATAAGGGATTTTTAAATATCTATACTATATGAAAAATGATATGGATTCATCTCAATGATGAATCAGTAAAAGGAACCCAATTTGAATGAAGTGATCCATACACTGGGACTATGTGGTAGGTTTCTATTGAGATTCATAGCTTGGCCTAGAATAGAAAATCCTGGTGTTACTATATATCTTATGAAGAAAATAATCAAGAACCATGTTGTTCATATATGGTTCTCTATATGGATCAAGCTCTTTCAAATGGGGGAAAATTTTCAACACAGGTTCATGGGTGAATAACTCTATAATAAAGAATCATACATAGAATTGGATCGATTTTTATATCCACTAAATCATCATCCAAAAATATAAAAAAGAATAAATACATGAATACGATTACTATTTTCCCACAAAAGCAAAGGAAGAAAAGTTGGTCGTGATATGTCGATCTCATAACCTGCAACAGGAAACATGATCACATGACCATAAGAAAGGCATAAAGACACTTCATATATATCATGTTACTAATAAGATATCACATAGACCCCCTTTGAGAAGATCTTATTCTATTTAGAAGGTGTTCGAGATGATCTCTGATCATGCAACGTGTGCCAGATGAGTCCCTATGGATCATGTAACATGTAAATTGGTGGACAGATGACAATCCATAAAAAAATCATTTGAAAATAAGTTGAAAAATATAAAAAAGGGGACTATTTGTTTTTTTAAACATCTCGATACACACTTATACAGCTCACAAGACACCATGAATACCTTTATGGCATTTCCACTTTGTCACACAAGATCGCATGGAATATCTACCTCAACACCCATAGGGCCTTGGAAATGTCCATGAGGTCTTGTAATCTCCCTTAATCTCCAAAGAAAAATAGAATGGTTTGTCGATGATAATTATCATGCATCACCACAGGAACCCCAGCTGATCACATCACACATCACTAATGGGGAGAGTGGATGTCTTTGAAAAAACTCATACAAACACATGAGATCCCCAACCCCTGTGAAATAAACAAGGAAATAAAAAATAAAATAAAGGGTGATTCTTATGAGGAGAAGACATATTGATATTATGATAATGGTGCAATACATTGTAGAAGATCATTATTGATCATGTGAGGTATCCCTTGACAAGCCACATCGATCTCACAAAGAACCCCTAGATATCCAACACTATCTTGTGGAAGACCCTAGACATGTCACCCCAGATCACAGGAAGACCTTTAAACATGAATCCTGATCTAAAAAATGTGCCTATACACGTCTTAATGACATTTTAAAAGATTTTAGGCATTTCCATATGATTAGGAATTACCCCTTTAATTGGAAAAAACTACAATAAATAAGGCATTTATAGGATGGTCTTACGGTAACTTAAAATCATGTGACACCCATGACAAGATTTTTCGATGTTTGTGTCAATAAATCCCTCCACTGATTACATCCTAGATTTTAGAAATATATACCATACAAGGTGGTATATAATTGGGTTAGAGAGACCAATAAACAACCCATCATAAAATGGAAAATAAATCTTCAGATCCTCAAAATTGTGTGCCCAAGCATCGAAGCAGAATTTTCAGAGCAGCTAATCTCGTGATTGCAATGGTTTTACAATAGGTAAAATCTAGGGAAAACCTAAGAAACCATGAATAATTCATGGTACTTTTGAGTGATCAATTTAAATCACGTGAATGAACTTTGACAGGTTATGTTATGAAAATTCCACATATATTCTAGGTCATGTGAGAACTAAAAAACTTATCACTGAATCAATATAGAAACATATGTAAAAAAATGGAATAAATACAAATGAATTATGAATTATGAAAAGGTATATTCATTGATCTAAATGTGATTCACATGACACACATGGATTATGTGATAACATCAGAGAATGTCACTCCATTCATGTGATGTCCCCTTAAAATAACAGTTGGATCATACAATGTCCTCTAGACACATCATATAAGTCATGTGATGCCTTATAGGGTTGTCAACCATGCCTTGTGAAGCTCTATGGTCTCACCGTAGATATCTTGAGATGTCCTCTAAAAAGTTCACTAAAATTATGAGGCGACACTAGTGCATGATAGCTAGGTCTTGTGGATCCCTCTAGGGATGCCATACAGATCCTATGGAACCCTCTAAGTGGGTCATCCAGGTTACGAGATTCCCTCTAAACATTCCACCCAAGTCTCAGGAACCCTTCAGGATCACCACCAAGAAGTCACAATGACACCAGGACATACAGGTCATGTGATGTCCTCTAGAAAAGTCATCTAGGACATTCGATGTTCCCATCACAAGTCGACGAGGTCACATGATGTACTCTATACAAGACAACCTAGATCATGTGGTGTCCTCCACACATGTCATCTAAGATATTCCACACTCACCAAGCATGTCAGCTATGAGCATGCAGTTGTATCCCAACATTCTTAGAAAGGTCTTGTGAAAACCTTTAAACATTTCAACCTAAAGCATGTGATTGTCACTAGGACATATCAGGAAGACAACAAGACATGTCAGGAAAACAAAAACAAATGGTGGGAAGACAACCAGTCCATGTCAAGCTAATGTCTCAGAACATAATGGTCTTGTCCAGTAAGAATATAAGGCCATCTTTATTGTGTAATCCTCAAAATAATGAACTAAAATGATTCTGATTAATTTTATAACAAGGATACATTGGATTGCATTCTAAGTCCCAAGATCCATATTAAACATCTAATGGGGATTTCACAACACATGAGTCCTACATTTATAAGTATCAAGACTAATCACTTGTGTGGAGAAATAGAATTCCGACTAAGTATAATTTCTTAACCTGGAGAATAAGGAACCACGCAGTCATGACAGATGAAAAAATAAAGCATCTGGGTGTCAATCTTGCCTCCAAATTCTACTGTTTCAAGTGTCATCAGGAGGAGGATATGAATCATTTATTTTTTGAAAGTGACTGGGAATAGGAAGTATGGAGTTTCCTTGGGGTGGATCAGGCACTGTATTGTCTGAATATTCTGGAGGGAATCTATCTAGAGTAGTGGTTTTATGACACTAACATCACAGTAGTGGAAAGGGCAGCTCGAGCGATTATTCTCAATGCATCTTGCTGGTGTATTTGGAAGGCTAGAATCAAGTCTAGGTATGAAGGAATTCCCGCCTCTGGAAGAGTTATTATGTTTAGAATTAAATCTATGATCATGGACATGGTCAGTGGTATCAGCAACTGGCGTGAGGTGCCATCTCTACGGTGTTTGCAGGACAGTACTTCACCTGATACTCATAGCAATGGAAGTGTTGGCGGACAGTGGGTGAGGTGGCACCCACCAGCTTCCGGCTTCAAGCTTAATGTTAACGGTTCGTGTAAAGAAGGGCACATCCATGGGGGAGGAGTTGTTCAGGATTCTAGAGTCCATGTCCTTATGGATTTCTTTGCATATTATGGCCCAGGAAAGTCACTTCAGGCAGAAGCTAAAGCATTTCTTACAGGCCTGAAATTATGTGAGGAGGAGAACATGGCTCTTTCTTAGGTTGAGACTGATTATAAGATCATCTGCGACTCCATGCAAGAAAAATGTATCACTCCATGGTCAATTGTATATGACATTAGGAGATACAAACGTCTCCTTGATAATAATATTGAGATAACCCATACTTGGCGGGAAGGAAACAGGGTGGCTGATCACTTTGCATCTTTGGCTATGGCGGACCAGGGTATTAATGTCACTTGCTTTCCCAGTTGTATCCCTGTGAAACCTGAAGGGGTGAACTTGATTAGAGGTGACGCTCTTGGCCTCCATTACTTTAGACCGCCTTAGGTCTTTTGGTTTTATTTCATTCTTGTATGTTGCAACTCTTCTCTGTTTCATATAAAAATCTACCTTCTATGATGATAATCACTTGTTATCACATGTTTTCACATAGATAATATCTCACATGGGATTAGGTATTTGAAATTACCATATCATTCATGTCATAATCCTATAACAAGTATCGTAAACCTCAGTGTTTAATCCCTAATTAGTGGCATAATATGATATGTACAGTATACATGGGAATCCTCAATGTGTAAGATCTAATCAATTGAAATACGATGAATTTGTATCTTGATATAACCAGGATATATAGGACACCTTCCTAAGGCCATATATCCTTATTAAATTTAAAAACTGGCTGCCCAAACACATGAGTACCATATCCATATGTAATGAGATGGATTAATTTCTATCCATCATTTCCCACACTATATATATCTCCCATGGGTTGAGGTAGTTGCAATGATCAAATCATTAAAATAATCAATTTCAAGAATCCATGGAAACCTCAGTGTGAAGGTCTTGATCAGTGGAATGATATAACTTCCCCCATATAAGGGTATCTTCCATGGGGGACGTCCCAAGGGTGTGATTGAACTATAAGAAATATGATTCATGCTATATCTAGGATATGTAGGATGCCTCATCAATGTTAAAGATAAAATATCTTGTTCCCAATTGACCCCATATATGTGCTTTATATATGATGTTAGAAAGTACAATTTTAACAAACTTTGTCAGTTTTTATTCTTGTTATAAAATAGGATATATAGGATGTCCTATAATGGATCAATCCCTTCCTTGAAATATTAACAACCAACCTGGATGACAAAAAACTATGGATTTCTTGGTTACACGACTTCAAATTATAAGTAGATACCCACTAATGGGGAATGGATGAAGAAACTCAGATACATACAAATGGATTCACCAATAATATTACACCTTTTTCATATAAAATGACTTAACCTATGCTAATTTCGTAAGTGTAACTGGTATGGTATTGAGATTAGGATGACATTATCTAACATATCATATGTCTATAATAGAGTCCCAGAGTTGGAAAAAATCCCCCTAAAATGGTTTGATGAGCCTTAACTTCTATCCTCTCAACCAATGTGAGCTCCTAAGAATCATTGTTTCTAAAACACCAAAGGACCACCTGCCTTTGGAACGAAGGTCTGTACCTAGTTATGGATATGGGATCCATTGAGAGTTTCTGTTAGGGGTAATGAAATGGTAATCCTAACATGAATGATTATAAAAACACATTGACTCCCCCACCACAATCAAACCATTAAGTTAGATGAAACAAAAATGTTGAACCCCATGTTAATCTATAAAATAACAAAATGATCACGTTGTTATCAATCGAGTAATTTTATTTTCATTTCTTATACAAAAAATTTGTGAACCCAATGCGATTCTATCTAATAAAAATTGATCGATTAACAATATATAAAGCAACTTTGTTTGGAATCTAAAATCTGTCTTACATCTAATATTCTATAGCCTAGGTCCCATGAAATAAATCAATCCTCACTTAGACAAGTCCACACGAGCAAAATGGATGGATTAGAAATCAAAGTACAATTGTGTTACCAATGACTATAAAATTGAGCACATATCATGCATATTATGGTGCAATAATTGATGAAATTATTCATTTTTTTCTTCGTGAATGAATATACTACTCGTGAAAATAACACCCTGATCCAACCTATCTTTAGCCAATGATAGTTTAGGAAAATCAGCAACAACTGCAACCCCTACAAGCCTCAGAATGACCTCACTTGCCAGGGATCTTTAATGTAGTTTATCAAATACAATGTTACGATAATACCATTAATATGGTACAATATTGACCATTGAGGATTCCCATGAGGTTCTTCATGTAATGAATCTGACGAGTCCACATCAACCAATGAAAGCTACAATAAATCAAGTGGCCCTCTTTACTACCATTAACCTATCCATAATTTTATCCCCAAATCATGAAAATCATTAGAATTAGTATTTGATGACGGTGGATCATGGATAAAATTATGGAACCATTTTGTTTTTGGGGTCACTAGGGAGGGATACTATCAACCTCCATCACCAACACCATCCAACCAGTTCCCTTCAATAACCTACTAAGGGTACAACCCGATACACTACCACCTCTGAAGCCCATGCACGTCTAACAAGGAGGACACATTGGGAACGAAATGCTCTATATAGTAATGAGGGGCTCATATCCCTACTCCTATAGAAAACTTCTTCCAAAAATAATCTCATGATAGCGAATGAGCATGCCTATATCCATGCTCACTCAAAACAATTATGTGGGAAAATTCCTACAGGAGTCATGGGGGGGGGGGTGCATATCCCCACACTCTTGCATGAAGTCCATCAGCATATTCCAATGGAACAAAGAGGACAAAATTGGGATCATATCCACACATAAATCAATTATTTATGCTAGTATATAGTAGATACAGAAAATATGCCTGCTTACATTCCTATACACACTTTTCTAAAATAAAATCACATCTTAGAAATAGATGAATAACTCTACTGAAACATTATGGCACTGGTACAGATACAAGGATAGGTGCATATTCTTATCCTTACAACCAAGGTAGATAAAATATCTGATCATTATGAAATATTTGTTTCTTCAGAGAAAGCACATATTAATACTGTCATTGAGGATAACTATTTTCATTATTTGGTAAAGGATGTGGCACCAAACAAGGATCATGTAATTGTTCCAACCAGGTCTCACTAAGTGAGAGTGGAACATGCCAAGGGACATGCTCACAACCCTGTCACAAAATCCTAGAGTATTATTCCAATGGCCCATGATCATGCTCATATCCCTGTTCTGGTTGAGGATCACCAAGTGATAGAAGCCCATTCCTTGAAACTAGCTCATATTACTATCGAAGAATACTAGAGACATACTCTAAATGCATAGAATCAGGCTCATATTCTTATTCTATCAGTTAATATTTCTGGAATATTCCATCAGATCATGGAATATTGGATATATACCCACCTCTTCTGATGAACGAATTGATTAATATCTTTCTAATGTTATATAGATGGAGGCTCATATCCCTCCTCCCATTTTAGAGGTCAGTTGGCATATTCTGATGGGGAATTTTTATTTGAATTAGACTCATATTCTATCTCCAACCTGAGCTCATCATGTGGGAGTAGCACATGCCTCAGAATATGCTAATATCCCTATCATAAAAGACTAGTGACATACTCTAAAGGCTCAAGGTTAAGTTCATATCCCTGTTATGACCAAGGATCAACAAGTGAGAATGACACATTTCTCAAGGTAGGATCATATTCCCATAAATAATGAAGAAAATCATTGGAATATTATAGAAGCTTCTCAGTAGTGGGATTATACTCCCACAACACCAAACAGTTACAAACGAGGTCAGGAAACCTTCATATATCAGGATGATATCCCTGCACAATTCTAGTAGGTAGGTTGATATATTCCGATCATGATGAAAAATGAGGCTCATATCCATAATATGGTCAAATCTAGTGTCCTTGAGGTTGTTTGAGACAGATTTGGAACACCCTAAGGGACCTTCAACTCTTCAACTGAAGAAGAAGAGGATCATTACTGTGATATTCCTCGTCATGGTAGTGTGGAGATTGATCAGGGGGACTCTCCTCTTAATATCTTTCGTGGTTAACCTCCCAACTATGATATCTGTCATAGAGAAGGGAATCCTCCCCTTACCCATACATATCTATATAGAATGGGGTTCAAAATTCATATTCATTCATATAGATATGTTCTTTAAAAATTGGGGTCAACCATATATAGTTCCCCATCAACTTCCAGCAACACACCACTCTTGTTAACAAGTTAACCCAAGAGGAATGTTCTGTGGCCTAATTGGATAGAGGCATGTAAGTCTAATGTAGATGAATTCTACATTAACATATGGATAGAGTTGACTGGAAAAAACCAACCCACTTTGTTCTGGCCCCATTATACATTTAAACATGAGATCCCAGATGATCTTGAAAGGAGTGAATTCCTTATCTACACCAATTTATCTGTGAAACTCATCAATGATTAAAGTATAGACACCACCCTTATCGAGGATACAAGGGTCACCTTCATACCATCAATATTCTATATTCTAAGCTAGACCAGACAGTTATCTCTATGGTCCAGGATCTAGAACTGAAAAATCACAAACCAAATCTAAAATAATCTTTACACCATTACCTCACTGCTATTCAGAAATTGATAGCTTAATCCACATCATGCATCTGTATTCAAGTATGGGAATTTATAGAGTGTTATATTTCACTGCACCCTTGGAATAACAAAACCCTTTATATATGATGTCCTGTAATGTTATAGCTTCCAGTGAAATCAGGGGGCTGAGTAATGATCGATCTAGTTTCTCACTACAATGAAATACTCCAAATTTTATAGTTCCAAGAATCACAAAATAGATTAACATGATAACCAACAAGTCTTTGAACTAGGCCACTCAATGAAATGATAATTCATTTTAGATACATAATCCATGGATACAATAAGCCCAATGACATCACATAGAAACCGACTCCCGTCATGGGATTCCATTGCACCCAAATCCAACATAAGAACACCTACACCAAATTAAATAGGATGCACTTGAAGCTTCCATAACATCTTCCATAGCAGTCATCCAGGAGCGGACCTATCTTGCTAGGTTGGGGGAATATATACAACTTTCTCCACCCCTTATGTCATCAATTCCTAAGAGGATTCTATACATGTCGTCAATAGGTGTGAACAAACCCCAACCCATTGGGATAAAGGAATTTATATCTAAATCAAATTCACTAGTTTATCTTCCCTAGATAGGGTCATGGGAAAGTCCATACATATTCAAGATCAATCTCATCTCATTGTGTGGGGGGAATTTATATTTCATTCCCATCCTTAGAATTGTCAAATATTTAATTGGGGGAATTATATCATCATCAATTGGATAAATCAATGCCAATTGTGGTCCCATATAGTCCCTATCCTATAGTTATACGGGAAATTTAAATCATCATCATCACCATAGATATATTCAATCTTCTACATATTGGAAGGTAAATATACATGGTTTACATCCCATCCATTCTTCCCACTGTAACACAAACCTCTTCTATTTGGGGCTTGTTTGAAAATCATGATAGGAAACTCCCTCATGATCAATAATGATTGAACATGGTGGTAAGAACATACGATGAATGAAATCAAACCCCACTGGGGTTATAATCCAAAACATCCCAATATAGAAAAGGGTTTGAGAAATGACCCTAATGTAGGCACTGAAGAATCAACCTATTGTGATGGATGTAATGGGAAAAAAACCATTACCTGATACACCTATTTCAACATCATTACCATAAATACAAAATATAATGTTGATGAAGACGTAGATGCAGAGGGGGAAAATTCAGAAAACATGCCCTGAGTGGAGGATCTGAATTCACCCATTGAGGACGTAGGCACCTGGAACCAGAGGAAGATCCAGAACATTGAACATTTGAAAATTGAGTTTCCAATTCAATAAAATAACACTAATAAAGATAAATTTAAATGTGTTTTTACATCCTAATCACCACCCTAAAGAGTTGAAGATCCTCCCATGGAGGAACAAATGGCACACTATGGGAATGAGATTCAAAATCTCAAATAAATCAAAAATTAGCTAATTAAGGGAAATATTCCCACTGGATATCATCTTTAGAAAAATGTGAATATACCTCCTCCCATAAATCTAGAATGTGACGATTTGACTAAAATAGTGGAATTTGAGCATCATACATGCTCCACATCTAGGAAGATGGTCCACATAAATGAGGAAGTAAAAAATGACCGTGACGTCCCTCCCTTACGACTAAATCCTCTACATATATAGGGAAATCATTTAGTCTTCACATCGATTAAGAATCCATGGGAGATGATAACAGGTCCACCTCATCCATCCTTAATCAATCCCTTTAGATGGAAGGGGAATCAAACATCATTAACTCAATAATTTATCAATGTCATTGAGTCGATGAATACTCAGAAGGAAGCCATGGAAGGGTGGAACACACTTGTGAATCCAAAGAATAATCTATATCCCATGTGGGTGGATGACACTTTCCCCCCACTAAATCATGGAAATCCAACCCTATCTACCCTTGACGATGTGGGATACCAAAAAAAATATCTCACTTAGTTTGTATCCCAATGTAGTTTGATTATTGTCCATTGAGATCAACAGAAGGTGACCAAAATGAGTTATTTTATATAAACTCATATAGGTTCATCCTATGTTTGGTACAATAGACTCCTACCTAGATCCATTGGAGGATGGGAATACCTTCTTCATCAATTAGTTTACCATTCCATAACCATGATGAGGAAAAAAATCATCAACATGAAAATCTAAAAACAATACATAAATGATAGGGTGACTGACTTCATAACCATATGGAAGGGTTTAACATATTAAATCCATATCCCTCTCTCACAGGAAAAATTTCTGGAACTTTGTGCTCATAATATCCCAGATGAGCTATAGAAACCAATGATCACAATGATGGTTCAAAGTGGGTTTCTTGAGTTCACAGAATAAACCCAATATTTGGAAGATGGAATTCGAGGAACTTGACCTAAATCTCATCTCATTCATTCAAAATAGGTGAAAAGGATCAATAAGGAAGAAACCAATATTACTCTCGAAGTAGTATTATTTCCCATATCACCTAGGAAGGTCCCAAACATCCCAACACATTCTATTAAGTAGAAAAAATCACAAAATCACATTTTTCTAAAATCACAATGAAAATAGTGTTACTTGAGATTTGAGGAGTGGATTAATAAAGCACACTCCTTATAAAATGAACAATTACCTGGTTATTTCCTTTAATCCATAGACAATTTCTCTCTCAAGATACTACACCCAAATAATCCCGATGAGTTCATAATCATAAAAATTTTCAACTACTACCATTTCCATAGAAGTTTGGGTCATAATATATATGATTTATTCATCCTCAAACATGTCGTCCAAAGCATGCTAGATTCCATAGAGGTGATGTTGGATAACTCACCAACATTTTTAACCTTTATAACCATCTCCAAGGGAGGAGAAGTGGGGGATTGGTATAATGTTTCTGCTAGGTGTGGATAGAATATCAAAAACTAGATTACTCATAAAGTAGTTGGAATAATATCAGGTTACCCTGAGTTCATAGCTATACAGACCCACCAAAGTTCATCCACTCAATGTGGTGATGTTAGATATGACCCATGACCATGGACGCAACCATCAAACACAAGAAGTGAGAGAATATGAAGATCCATATTATGCTCCAATGCAAGTTTCAATTCTTACATATTTCTTCCCTACAACATCTGAAGAATGGGAACCACCCACAAAATGGAACCATGATCAGATGAAGAACTCATATTTGGTTCTTATAGTGTGATACACATGACTAATTGATTATCCGGTGATGAATATTTCTATTAGTATGAGTTCCCCACACATATCTATGGGTCCATAGGAAACTTGCACAGGAAACGACGAAGTATGATACAACATGTGCATGGTAAGACTTAATATTTCAGTCACATTCTCACAGAGAAAATACATATACCTGAAACCTCTAGGAATGAACCCCAGAAACTCCAACAGAGACATGAAAGTGTCTCAGAACATACTAGAGATTGTACTTACCTACCCATCTTTCATGACCTCTCTGTGGTGTTACAATTATATAATCATCCCAGATAATAGGGAAGGCCAACACAACCTATGAAACTGGAAGCAGATTCTCCCTTAACCTCTTCACAAGAACCATACTTGTCTACCAAAAATTCCTTATTTCTTGATCCATATATTAAAAATAAACTTCACATTGGGAAGCACCAACATCTGAAAAAAAAGTACAACATTATAAAATACCTTTCATTTTTCCCATCCAAGATCTCGATTAATGATACAATCCATCATTAAAAAGAACTCAGGGAGGAACTCGTTAAATCCCTCTAGATCCCAAAATATTTTGAGTTAGAAGTTTCTGTAGCCATGGTCAATTGAGTAGAGACAATACTAGAATAATTCCATGTCTTCATATGATTTGTAGACCAGTATCATAAAGAGGTTATCTTGGGACACATTATACCCCTATATGTTTTGGTTAGACTCAATAATTTTGACATCGAAAGGGATTTTATTAACAATGGTTTCGAGATAAATCTCATCTTGATTGAAACTGGATGATGTTTGGGGTCTATTAATGGGTATTTTTCTCCCAAAACTATGATCATTCAAGGATAATATAATTTTGTGCAAATAGCTATTCAGAAGATAAATTTCAGAGGTTAGTTTTGATATCTCATGTCTGACATTGAGTTTATGGTTTTCTAGAAAGACACCACATACATGGCCCCTATTGGAAATCCTGAGATCCATAGCCATGAAAAGTACCCTTGACATTCCATCCATGTCTAAAATACCCCATCAATGGAAAGGTTTTCATATGATATAGTGAAAGTATCCCCTTTAATATTTTCAAATCCACATATAATGAAGAATGTTTCTTCAAAATAGTAGGAAAACAACAAATGTTGGATGATGATATATATTTTAAACATCCAATGGATTGGGTACCACACTTGTGAATCCCTGGAGTATGCTCGTGAGTGACTATGTTCTCCCCATAAATCTAGGTGAGATAATAGACCTGACCCCAGATGTCAAAGTCCCTTATATCCCCAGTGATAGTGTAAAAGACAATTAGCCTCATAATCTATCTGAAATGACTCTGACCATAGGGTATGATAATGACTTTCCTCATGTATTCTATTACCTCAACATTTAAAGATATTCCCCTTGATTTTTGACATTGTCCGAAAATATCTCAAAAGACTTCGATGTAGAAGAAGAAGAAGATTACCTCAGGAATTCCCCTCCTGCATTTGAGGAAGGTGTTTACACCACCATTATTGATATTAGGTAGGTAAATCTTAGAATAGTATAAGACCCATTGCATACAAAACATAGTGACTCCATGAACCTCGAGAAGGAAGTGATGTACATAAAATTTACAATGAAAAACCAATAGGTGTTTGATTGGAATTATATGGAAATTCCCATGCAGAATAAATATGTGGATATGGAATATCTCAGATTACTTGATCACTATTAAAGCTTCAAGAAGGTATCTATAAGGATTAAACCCTATCACACTACTAATGTAGAGGTGTAATTTGAAAATTTTATCAAATCCATATTTTTACGAGAGGTTAAATACCTCTAATTTCTTTCCTATATCATCCCAATCAAGAAAATAATTAGAAGATTAGGTTCTACATTGATTTCACAGTCCTTAATCGACACTTAGTGAATGAGGATTTCCCATTTCCAATCATAGAACATTTGATTGATGCAACTTCTTGCTTCCAATCTTTTTCTTTCATGTATTGGTATTCAAGGTACGACTAGATAAATATGTACAATGAAGATGAAGAAGAAAATGGAATCAGAGAACCCCAAGGGAAATTTTTCTATCAGGACAGTCCCTTTTCCTTAAAAAACATTGGCTAAAATTATCAATGTTCCATGGATCATATATTTGAACCCATATTGGGAAGGATATCCTAATGTTATATTGATGACATGATAGTCAAATCTAGAAAACGAGGCGATCTCATCATATATCTTCAAATACTCTTTGAAGAGATGCAATAACACAGTCTAAAGATGAATATGTTGAAATTTACATTCATATAAACATCATGTGTGTTCATTAGGATTGTGTACAATACTGTAGCATCAAGGTAGACCTAGAGAAGTCTTGTGCTATTTTATCAATTTCACCTCCTAAAAATATCAACTAACTTAGTGAACTCCAAGGGAACCTCTCCTAAATTTGTAATTTCATATCTAACATAGATAGAAAATTTCTCCCTTTCACCAGGATAATGAAGAAGGGAGTCACCTATCAAAGGGACAGGGACTTCTAAGAAGCCTTCTAGAGTCTTAAATAGTACCTATTGCACCCACTATTTTGTATTCCACCAGTGGATGGAGAGGAAAAAATATTATATGTATACTTCATGGAATTCTCACTTAGAACCATCCCTATATAAAATAATGATGTTGGGACTGGGAATATTATCTACTGCATAATCCAAAAAATTATTAGTACTATATCCTGATACTCAGATGTCGAGAAAAATGCATCACACTCATCTATGTAGTGAAAAAGACAAGGTATTATGTGAAGCACCATGAAGTACATATAGTATACCATATTGATCTTATCATTTAAATTCTTTTCATTACCATGATGACTGGGCATATGGAATGATGGATAGTCATTATTCAATAATACAAAATTTAGTTCGTGTCATAGATGGTAGTGAAAGGATAAGCACTGGATGGTTTCCTCATGGAATGTCCCACCATGGAAAGTACAACAGTGGGCACCGAATATCAAGATGAATAATTTTTCTACACCCATTAAACTCCATGAACATGAGAGATTTATTCTTAGGGAATGTCCTTATATACTATTGAAAAATGTATGGATAATAAAAAGATCAATTGGGTTGGATTTGGGATTGTATTTGTTTCTACAAACATTGAAAATTTTCCCTAATATTTATCACTAGCTGAAGGATGCAAAAATAGAAAGGGAAAGAACCATAATTGATTCCTTTGAACCTAACCTACAACTATAGATATCATACTTGAATATAAATGGGTATTCCAAACTAGTGACAATGAAT
This sequence comes from Viscum album, assembly GCA_963277665.1. NCBI lineage: Eukaryota > Viridiplantae > Streptophyta > Magnoliopsida > Santalales > Viscaceae > Viscum > Viscum album. The sequence goes on from OY728125.1 coordinate 22,356,914, forward strand.
ATTAATGTATAATATTTCCACATAAATTAATAATTGGCCCCTCTCATGGGATATGATAGTGGACTAACGTATGATTTCATTATTGGTCACACGTTTCATCATGTTCCTTAATCCTATAAATCTTGTGCTGACACATTTTATAATGTAACCATAGTATTGGATAACCTTAATCATCAGGAACAAATATAACATAATTCCCCAAAGAATGGTCTTATTGATCGTCATCAATGATATGGAAAAAATTAATAAGTTCCACACCACCCCTGAGCATGATGAATCGATATTCCCTCTGGATAGATGGAGCCTATAATTGGTTATCTCCAAAATGGAACTCTCCCAACATATTGATCCAGAAGGGAATAGATTCAACATTTTTTAGTGATATTTATCCTTTGAGGTGGTCGAAATGAAAAAAAAATCTCTCTAAAAGTGAGTCTTTGAAAAACTCATCCTCAGATGAATAGAAGATTTAGATATTCCCACCATTATAGAATAAGTACATATGGGCTTCTGAGGCACCCATAAGTTGGGACTAGACACTACCACTAAATTAGGGGGCTGGATTACAACTTGAAAACCATGATAAAAAGATATTTTGTGCATTCCATATACCAGAAAAATCCATCCATCAACCCCCATAATTGTTACATAAAACTAAATATTCCTATCCATTTTCAATATGGGGAATGGATGTTGTGGGTATATATCCCCCAGATACAACTATTCAGTTTAAGTACATCATTACTTCTACATATTTCTTCTCAAAATGAGATGAAATGATAGACCCCAATGAAGTCAGAATGTATAATATCATCAACTTTATAAATTCCCATATCATCACTAGGTTTGGGGTCCCTCACAAAATATTGATTGACAACAACATATAATTTTGTTCTATAGAGTTGAAGAAACTATACTAGGAGTACAACATATAGTCGGATCACTCATCCCGTTATCATGAAACAAAAAATGAAAAATAGAGGCCTTAAACATTAATTTGTAAAATATAATCTAGAAAATGGTGAATAAAGAAAATAATTCATGTCCAGACATGATCCTCTATGGTTCATGATACTAAATTACCACCACATGTATTACTATACAAGAAACTCTATAATAATTTGTGTACAAGACTGGGATAGTAATTCCTATAGAATTCTAGTTATAGTCACATTGAATAGCCATTTTTAGATAATCCTTGGGTGATGAGAAATCATAAAAGAAGTTGGATGATTTGGAGTGGCTCAATGAGAACACGTTTCATAAAATTCACAACCTTGAAGTCCATGAGAATTGGATCACACATGTCTTTAATTAAAAGTGTTTCCTAAGTTTATTCATTTAATAATAATTGGTTTTGGCTCTTAGAAACCCAAGGATAGAGGGGAAGAAGCCTCCAAAACTAGAACCCAAATGGGAAGGAACTTATATCATACAAAAGGTCTACCAAAATGGATCCTACCCACTGACAAAAATTAATGGGGAGTGTGTCACACCCACCACCCTAAGAAATTATTTTAATAGATTCTATTAAGTGCTACATGTCATGTATGGCTTTGTGCCCTGTTTTTCTAGATGTTCTGCATCTGTCTCTGTTTAGGGTTTCTGTTTTTTACCTTAGAAAGGAGTTTCTTTCTTATTCAATAAACGAGGGCTTTCCCCCATACATTTAAAAAAAACATTTCCTAGTCACATGATGAAAAACTATAAAGATTTATCCTGAACACCAGACATTAACCTATATAGAGTATTTTCAAACCACATGACATTAAACTGTATATATCCAACCATTGTCACATGAAGATAAAATTCATAGATCACCAATGTTCATCTTCATTCATGTCATGTTACCCTCATTCTGGAAATAAACATTAAAATTAATAGTGTATAATATCCTAAATACATGATGTTAAAATGTATGGAACTTGTATTTACCACATGATATTAATATGCATAGAAGTTTTCATCACTATATGACTCTAAACTTCATGGGAAGAACCATCTCACCAATGACTCACCGCACATGAGCCAGATCCGTGTGAAATAATGATGTGAATCCCTTGTCCCTGTGTGAGAGTCATATCCACATAAGGAATATCCTATAGCATGAAATACATGTGTCTTGATTACTATCATCACATGATATGTAGAGATACCCATATCAATATTCATGGGCTCAACTAGAACATTCCCCCTCTTTCATGTTCAGTCACCCACGTTCTCACTATAAAATCTTAAACTGCACATCTAACTTCCTTGATGCATGAAACTAAACTACATGGGTTTATAGAACTATATATGAATTTATTCTCATTCTAATGATATCTATAAGGACACCTTGGTCCAATATCTTTGTCCATCCACCACATGATACAAAATTCCCCCATCTTACCCTTAATTTCCCATTCTTAGTGAGAGAAACCCTTGCTAGTTATTATTTCCCACAATGATCATATCTCACACGATTGTTGTAATTTTGGTAAGGGATTCCCCAAATTAACAAGGAACATCATATCATGATAGGGATATAATGATCATGAATACAATTCCTTAAAACGCACACCATGAGTCCTTTCCACATGACGTTAAACTGCATGTGTGTTGTCCCTTTCATTGTATAAAAATACACATTCTTGTGGGCCTAGAATTAGAGGACCACTATTTTTGGTGCTAGAATTCCACTGAAAATCCATTAAAAAACTATGTGTTACAGTATTCATGTCATCACAGGACACCTAGTGACGTCTGGGTCTCTAATCTTGGTTCTTTTCACAAAAAAACAAAAAATTATCCCTTCCCATGCATACGGGTAAGACCTGTGCATGAAACTCTTATTGAAGAACTAGTTGTGGATTGATTCATGTTACCATGGGATACATAGTGTTTCCCTAACATCCAATAATAATTACATCCACAAAATCCCCTTTTTATGTTAAGGATCCTACGTCCTTGCTGTTTGACATTAAACTACACTGTTTCTCAAAAACAATAGATGGATCGATTCCTTTCATCGTAGGATATTTAGTGATGAAAAGTTCTCTAATACTGAGTCTATATACAACAATAAATGTTAATAATTACCCCATATATGTATGGTTCAGACTAACATAGAGAATTTACCATTCAAGAACAACATGTGTCTTGATTACTATTATCTCAGGATACATGGTGATGCCTGAATCACCAATCATGGGCCCAATTACAACAACCAATGAAAGTAATTCACCCCAACTACAAAAGGGCTGAGTCATACAATATCATTTTACCTACATATGAGTCATATATAAATACTAATTTCTTGTGAATGTAATATGTATTGCAATTTTTTTTAGGATGGTTCCCATGTCTATACTGCAAGACGTTTAACAAAAAGAAAATAGATAATTCATTACCATGTGGCATTAAACTGCAAGAAAAATGTCCTAATCACATGATTTTAAAAATATATAGAAAATACATCCCCACTACATGATGTTAAAATGTTCAGGCCATCAAAAATTATCATCTCCTATCAAAGGACTATAAGTGCTAACCCTAGTAAACTAGGGTACCAGGTACTTCTGCTATCTTTTAAGCATCTCAATTCATAAATCACAATTCATGTATTGATCTCCTAATGTTGAAGCAAACCATTCACAGACCTTTTAGAGGAAAATAGATTTTTATTCTCGATCATGATATCAATGTATAAGTTCTCAACCCTACCAACCAAACACATATTGGCTCTATAAGAAGGGATTTCAGATCCTCATGAGCCTGCTGTCACCATGGTAAAACTCATCACCAGAGGGTATTTTGGGCCCTCACAGGTATGATTTTCCTATATCATTACATGTAACCTAATAAACTTGAACTATGAGTTTCAACAATTTCATATCCTGCTCATAATTATGAGGGATTTCCCTTGACCCTAAGTATTGTAATTGGGATCTTGTGTAACACACCCCTCATATTAGGTCCATGTGCATCATTAATATAAAATTCCAGCACATTGGTCAAATATTTATGACATTAAACTCTATCCTTTTATGGTCCAAATTTAAATACCTTTAAATGATAGTGAATGTGACACAAAAATTGTTAATTAAAAAAATAGAAATAGAGGATTGAGAAAAAGTCAATTATTCTATTACTGATCACTTCATCTACGGAGTTTAAAAAAATTAGTGTGTAAATAAATAAAGAATATAGATCATAGGTCCAACATTATATCCATAGTAAAAGCAAAGCTATGCTTACTGGACCCCTATATAAGGAAAAAGTTAGAGTAATGATTCATCATATCTTCTCATCGTGAGAACATGTTATCTAGAAGATGAAACAAATTTTAGTGTGATGGAACCCATCATGTATATTACGCATTCCATAAATCAAGATTCTAGATTTTAATTCCTCATATTACTATAAAACATACATGTCCCTTGAAAAAAGTTTCCAAAATTCAAGAGACCTATTGTTTGACTATGCAAGTATGCCCATGTATCATGCATTTGTGCCTATGTTCATCAACCAATTTTTCACTTAAAAAAAGGGATTTCCAATCCTTGTGATACCAGATGTCACCATAGAATAAATCAATACCTCATTTTTTGAGCCATTCTTGGCATGATTTTCCCATACCATCCCTATGACATGAGAATTTTCGACCATGATTTACAATCCTCAGAACAAACTAACCAAGAAGATTCAGCATCCTTGACATTACATAACCATGTTTTGTACCCTTTATCAAAGTAGGGAAACAACAATTCATTCATGAACAATTTTATAGACCACACCCCATGATTAAAAACCTTGGGACATAGGATACTAACTTCACGATTTAAAAAGTTAATGTTTCTTAGGGTGTTAGAACCCTTCCTATATGGATTATCAGACATGATCAAATTCATATTATAGATTCTTGAGTCTTTATAAATCAATCACAGACCAAAAAAAGGGTAGGGATGCCACTTTTTGACCATTCTATAGATTCATAAGGGCTTTGACCTACCGATATGAAATACCTCCTCCTTGTAGAAATAGAAACCTGATCATTTTGAGCCCGGGTAAAACTATGGAAGAACCCATTACTTTGGGGGGGGGGTATGGGTCATTCCTAGAACATCACCCATATCTCATACTCACTAACTCAAATGCTTATGGTTTTAATTACATCATCTACATTTCAACTATTTAGGAAGACCTTGTATCTATAGTATTTATCCCTAAAAAAATATTACCCCCATAAATCTTCCATGACCATTGGAAAAGAGTGGGGATACCTCTATTTGACCATACTATTGATGCATAAGGGATTTCACCTATCTATCAATTACATATCCTTAGTGTAGGAAAGTTACTCCAATACTAATGGGCCCTAACAACATCATGGTATAATTAAGAACCTTAGGGTGTCTAAGGTCATACCTAGAACTTCTTCCCCATATTCCACATTCAAATATAGAAGTTTTGATCTAAAAGTCCATAAAATATATCAACAAAAGGTTTGAGCTAAAAGATATTGTTCTACAACCATAGAAGGTCCAAGATAAAAGAGCATACACTACAATAGTATAAGGTACAACCTAAAAGACCCAGAACTACAACAATAGAATGTCCAACCTAAAAGAACCTATACTATAATAATAGAAGGTCTGAGAATGAAGTCTCTAAACTATAAAAATTGAAGGTACGAGCTAAATGACCCTAAAATACAACACATAAGTGATTTAGACTACCAAAATAGAAAATATAAAAATCTTGTGAGGCCCACCATACAACATTAGAAAAATTAATATAAGCTCTATAAGTGTATCAACTTCAGAAAAAGAGAGAGAACTCTCCCTATGGGACATGTATTCTACCCAAACTATCTTTTTTGAATTAGGTTATCCCAAGATTGCTCTAATAGATATATAAAGAAGGCATTTAATGTTGGTGGGAATTCTTAAAAAGAATATGTTAGAATTATCTCATTCAAATCTAGGAATTTAGTTTTATATGATATTATAAAAAGGATGGGTATTGTTGTCAATTCATACTACATCAGGTCAGAAAAATTTCATGCATATCATGTATGGAATTAAATTGGACAACAACATATAATGTTTAATAAATCCATTAATTTATAGTGAAAAAAGGGAGAAATCTATATATTTCACAGAGTCTCCAATAATTTCATAAAAAACAATACATACCAATGATCGAAATATGATAAGGCTCAATCAGATGATATTTCCAATTAAGAAAGAGTTTTCTGAGATGCATTTATTGAATGCAGATTTGTTGCTTGACCTACTTATTATGATTCCACCCCAAGATGAAGGTCATCAATCAAGTTGAAAGCTCTTCAACTATCTCCTAAGAGGTTTAAAATTAGGATGATAATGCCAAGAGGTCGAACATGAATTGATCCAGGATCTCCTTATAATCCCATATATAGACAATCAAGACAATTATTTTTACTTTCATGAAAGACATAAACTCGAAAATCCATTCCAATGACTTTGAATCTTCCATCATCTACTTGGTCGAGGAACTCCCATCATCAAAGTCTTGCAAGTCCCTCTTACTATAAAGAACATCTTTCTGAGTCAGTTGACTTGTATTATGATCTCATATACTGAATAATGATCAATTCCACCCACACCAAAATCATGAAACAATAGAAAAAGATGTTCCTCTTAGTCACAAAACATTCTTAGATGAGTCTTAATAGCCAGGGTAAGAATGATGACTATATAAAACGAATGGTATTTTCATTGATAAGAATAAATCCATAAAGGGGGGAAATCTGAAAGGGGACACTCCCCATGTTTTCTCCCATCACCTATTCCAAACTCATCTGAACTGACCCAAAAATATAGTGGAAACTAGCATCCACACATTCCATGATTGCATCATGGAGAGACACCTCTACATTAGCCTCTTTCCATTAAGGCATGAAGGAACTAAGATGAGAGATAGAATCCATCTAAAATAAATTAAGTAGCCTATGTCAGAAAAAAATGAATTTTCAAAAGAAAGGCGTAAATATTGAAAGCCTTATGAACACCACATGAACCATAAAATAGATTCATGATCACATAAAGGACTTACGAATCACATATATCTTGAAGATCACAAGGACATCATAAACCTGCAAAATATATCGAAACTGCTCAACCGGTCAAAATACTAATAGTTGCATGCCATTTACATGGTTATGAGATTCACATAAAAGTTGTGCAGTCATTTAGCTGAAACCAGCTGATCTTGTGAGGCCTTCAATGAAAACCACTTATCTGTATAGGCAACGTTAAAAAAATTAATAAAAATGGATCCATGTTTACTTCAAAAAAACTCACAAGAAAAGAATATATTGTGAATCAATGATCATAGAATGGTATCATGAACAGATCTCATGATCAGTTCTTACGGGAAGGTTTTCTGAAAGGTTCACATGATGAAGGAAGATCACAAGAGCTCTAAGACTTGGGTAGCTAGGGAATTAAAATATCTCCAATACCCTATTTATTGTTTAGTATGTAGAATACCAAATTATGTTTGGAAGACCATGCATTGACCATGTCACCTATTAACATTAGAGCCAAGGCCTCATGATGACATTTACATTACATTGAAGTAATCCCATTTCCTCATGGACGTCACTCCTAAGAGGGGGGGGGGGGATTTTTTGACCCTTGAAAAATGTCCATAATAAAATCCAAAAAGGAAGAAATAAATGATTATGGGTATTATTTTTCCTTCAATGAAGAGGAAGGAAATATGGTCAAGACACAGGTATCAGGTAACCTTCAATAGAAAACCTAATCACATGACCATCAAAATGTCATGCATACACTTCATAGAATATGCATATTTTATAGGAGATTCCCCATATCCCATTTGAAAAGACATTATTATTTTGGAAATGAATCCATGATAATTTTTTATCATGCGACGATTGCTATATGAGTCCCTCTGGATCACATGACTTTTCAATTAACAGATGGTTGCCAATCTATCCAAAAATAATTGAAAAATAAAGAGAAAACAATCTAAAATGATGGAGTATTTTGTATTCTTAAACATCATGTGATACACCCATATGTTTCATAAGACACTGTAGAGACTTGGAATCAAGAATTCCTTATCACACAACATCCCATAGCATGTCACCCTCAACATGTGAAAGGCCTTGGACGTGTCCTGGTGATCTTGCACTCCCCCTCCGGCTCTAAAGACAAATAAAATAATTTGTTCATGATAATACTCATGTATCCCCACATGAAACCTTGTCGTTCATGTGACACCTCACTGATGGGGAGAGTGGTTTTCTTCTAGAGAACTCATACAAACTCACGGGATCCCCATCCCTTGTAAAATAATGAATTAAATAAAAAAATAAATAATAGGAGATTATTATTAGGGATAAATATGAATTTCTTATGCAAACATGGTCATATTCCCTGAACAATCACCCTTGACCACACGAGGCCACCCATGAAAAGTTATCTCTATCTCGTAAAGACCCCATGTAAATCAAACTTTGTCTTGGAGAAGACCCCATACAAGTCATGTCTGATCACGTGAAGTCCATTCATCAAGCATATTAATCACAAGATGGTCCCTAGATATATATGTATGACATTTTGAATTACCCTTGAAATTTCTATAGGATTAGAAAATACCCATTTAATCAGGAAAAACCAATAAATAGGGTGTTGATGGGATGGTCGTGCTGTCGCTGAAAATCATGCAACACATGAGACCAAATCCCTCCACCGACTACATCCTGGATTTTTGAAATACGTTCCACTTAGGGTGTCATATAATCAGGATGGAGAGACCTATAAATATCCCAAACCACATGGGAAAAAATATTAGGATCCTTACACCATCACACCCATGCATTAAAGTGGATATTTTAGAGTAGTCAATCTCACAATCAAAAAGGTTTTCAGCTAAGTAAAATATGGGGAACAACCTATGTAATCAAGAAGAATGCATGGTTCCTTTGCGTGACTAGTTGAGAACATGAAAATGATATATGAAGGGTTATGTGAAGAACATTACACATATATTCTAGATCATATGATACCTAAAAAATAAAACATTGAATAAATCTATGGAACATAATAAATAAACAATAGAATGAATACAAATTATAGAAGACTTACATGAAGGCTGATTCTATGATCCTCATGTGCTTCGCTTGAATCATCCAAATCGTGCAATAAAACCAGGGTACTTCACTCAAGTCATGCGTCTTATGATTGAAATACCATTTGGATCATAAATTGTGCTCTATAATAATTAATAATGTCACATGAAACCTTAGAGTAATGTTACCCATGTCTCGTGAAGCTCGTATGGATCTCTATTTATCTCTTGCGATTTTCTCTAGACATGTCACCAAAATTATGTAGAGACATCAGTTCATGATAGGTAGGTATTTTTTAACCCTAAAGTCATGCTAGAAATATCCCATGGAACCCTCAAATCATGTGATATAGGTTGTGATATTCCCTCTAGAGATACTACTCGAGTCTCGTGAACCCCTTCAGGAACACCACCAAGATCTCACGACAACAACAGAAGATGTCATAAAATATATGAAATTTTATCTTGACAAGTAAGATAGGTCATGAGATGTCCTATGGAATAGTACAACTAGATCATGTGGTTTTCTAAAGGCATGTGAGCTAGGATATGCGTCACTCCCTGAACAGGTAATATATGATCATACAATTGTCTATAGACATCCTTGGCCAGGTCTTGAGATATCCACCAGACATGTCAACCTAGATCTTGTGATTGTAACTATGACATGTCCGGAAGACAACCAAACTTGTCAATAAGACAACTATAGATGTCAATAAGGCAATGAGACCATGTTAAAGAAGATTTATGGTAATATGATAGATTTTTCCCGTGGGTATACAAGGGTAGAATTAGTGTGTAATTCATGATTAATTTCACTATGATGACTCTAATTCATGTTATAATAGGATACATTGGTTGACTTCTAAATACCAATCTCTATATTAAACATCCAAAGGGTTCATCCCAACATATGAGTTCCATATTCATAAAAAGAGAAACTGGTCAATTACTTTCCCTTATTTCTCATATCAAGAAAAACTAAAATGGGATTATGTATTTTCAATGATCATATCATTAACTTCAAAAGTATCTAACAAGCCAGAGAAACCTATGTGTTAAATCCCCAATACATGGAATAATATTATACGTACCACATTCAAGGGTAGACATAGTGTGTATGCCTCGATCAATTTCACTATGATGGCATTGATTATTTCTATAAATAGGATACGAAGGAATCATTCCTAAGGATCAAGATTCATATTGACCATCTAAAGAGGATTTTATAGAAACTGAGTCCCATATCCATATGGAATGAGACTAATTAATTTCAATAACTTGTTTTCCACACTGAGAATATCTCACATGGGATTAGGGAGTATCAATGATCACAACATTTTCATCATGAATCTACACCAACTATAAAAACCTCTATGTGTAATCCCTGATAAATGGCATGATATAACTTCCCCCATATAAGGGTATCCACCTAGGGGTACATCTTGAGGGTGTGATTAAACATGAAAACATAGATTCCTACTATATACAGGATACATAAGATTCATCCTCATGGTCTAAGATCAAATATATAGTTCCCAAGTGCCTATATATGTGTTCATTCAATATGATGTTAAACTAAATAGGTTTAAAGAACTATGTGAGTTTTGATTCCTATTATAAAAAAGGATACATAGGATGACTCATAAGGGCTCAAACCTATCCTCGAAATATTAAATGCCTCCTAGGATGACAACAGAATCTGAAGTGCCTGGTTATACGAGTTTAACATATACATTTATACACACCAATGGGAAATGGGTGAGGGACCTCAGATATATACAAATGGTTTAACCAATAAGATCCTCACTTTTTCATATCAATGGAGTTAACCTATGTTAATTTTGTTAAGGTTACTGGACCCATATCAGGATTAAGAAGATATTATTAAACATATATTAAATATATAAGAGAGTCCTAGAGTATTAAACAATATCCTAGGAAAGGGTGCGATGATATTTAACTCCTATACTCTCTACAAATTTGATATCCAAAGCGTCATTGGGTTTGAAACCGAAAATGACCACTAGACTTTGAAAAGAAATTATGTACCTAGTTATAGATGTGAGAGTAATCAGAAGATTATTTTATGGAAAAATAGTTTGTAATCCTGACTTTAATGATTTTACAAAGACATTGACCCCCCCCATAATCAAAAATTCTATCAAGACAATCCAAATATTCATAATGAATAAAAAGTGGCGAACTAGATGAGAAATCACTTAACTATGACATCTACTTCACAAGATTAAAATGATAGGCTACCCAGTTCTCATCGAACCATTTGGTTCATCTAGCATGGGTGTTTCCTTACCCTAAAATCTGCATGAAACTATCATCCAAATAAATTTGGTTAATTTCTGTAATAAATTTCAAGGGTTCATATTTATTGGGGGTCTCTATATAAATATTTAATATATGTTGGTTGAATCATTTTTTTCATTAAATAAAATGTTCTTATGACTCTTGTTCTTCATAGATGAGACTCATGTACAAGGGAAGAAAATTAGTTTTCACCTCAGTGAAATTCCATTATGAAAATGATGTATTTCAAAGGTGGCTAGAACAATGAGGTGAAAGAGGGTATTTTATTTTTTGGAATTTGTGGTCGGAACAAGGATGGGTGCCCCAAGTCTCACTAAGTGTCCTATGAGGATAAGATTCAAGTTATATGTAGTTCTTAAAGAAACACTTACCATATCATTCTAGCTCATATATTGGGAAAATGGGTATTTTTTTGGGATTTATGACTGATCTTAGGATAAAAGATCACATTGTCACTACATATACAATTATTGAAGGTATTAAGGCATACATAGTTCATATATAGTCTCCCTTTATGTATATTATGATCTTTTATGGGGGTGTGAGAATTTATTTTGCTATATAGATAGGTTTTTTGATATGAATCCCAACATATATCTGGATATTAGATAAGGGAATTAGGATATAGAGAGTAGACCACTATAATCAATTTATAGTTGCATAGGATAGACCATATCATCTCATATCCTTAGATATTATGCATCTCAATCATGATAATCAGGGAAATTTTCTAAGACATATAATATTACTTGAGTCATGCTCAGTATGAGAAAAAAGAGGGAAGTATAATATTACTCATATCGAATCAGAGAACCAGTCAGAGACATTTCCAACACACACAATGCAATTTAACATTTTGTGGTGGGGGATGATTTCATATAGTTTAATATCATGTGAATACAACATATTTACTATGTAGTTTTATATCATGTTGTAAGTATGTTGGTGTGCAATTTTATGTCATGAAACTAGGATGAATATTCTATATTGTTTCACATCATGTGGCTAGTATGAATGTGTTATATAGTTTTATGTGATGTAGCTAAGAAGAACTATGAGTTTATTATTGTATTGTAGAATGGACTATAACTATGAAGTATAAATTTGTACAGATCATTATTTGTGATCCTATATAGAATTATTATAAAAATTTATTCAGAAATAAAAAATTTGTGGGGGTGTGATGCCCTCATCCATTATGTTCAAGTAGCAAAGTCTATTGGTGTAAACCTTATATATGAAATAAGGACCATACTACTTTGGTTTGGGAAATAGAGGATCCTTCCAGGGTATCATAAGAGTTCTAAGAACAAATGTAACCTCATCATGGAGGAATTAATAGAGTCAAATGTTCATATTGAATTCTCATGTAACTTAATTTTGATGAACTTCCAAATTGTGCAATTTAGAAAATGTGTTCTAATCAAGTCATTCTGACTCATCAAACTTCTTTTGATAGTACTCATAATTAGGCAACTGAAAATAGATGGTGACGTAGAGAGAATGAAACTAGAATTTGGTGGGCAGGACTACCTAAATACCATATAATAGAGAACATGTCTCAACTTTCATAATAGTATGGGTTGAGGTACTATAATCCTATAATACCTAAATATATTTTTTCGGCCTGAAATTATTGTCCTTATACACTATTATTTAGTGTATCTTGTTTTTAGTACTGTTTGAAGCCTTAATCTATATATTTTCCTTTTCATTGTAGCAGGATGAATGGTCATACTGAATTCCATATTTCCTATACAACCTTTTCAAATCGGATGAGAATAAATTGGTTTCATTGCCTGCCAATAATGTTTAAGGGAAACAAAATCTGGTAATGATATTTTATTTCACAATGATTGTGATAACCTTTTTCTCAACTTCCTTGAGGGATATAGTCTTGGCTCATTTAGGGAATAAATTAGGGATAATAAAGATGTATTTGAATTTCCTTGCTATTGGTAGTGGATATATCTTTAAGACTTCTATTACTATGATGAAAAATGAAAAAGAATATTTATAATTGTGGAGAAAATATAGGTATTGACTGATGAAATGGGAATGTGTATTGAAATCATGGATTTTTGTATTGAAATCCATGAAATATTTTGTTATATATAGAAAAATTTATTCATGCATCATGATATGGTGGAATAACTTACCTACTGATAGACGAGCATCACATGTGCCCAAATTTATTTCTTGTATAAAGGTGAAGGTATATAACCCATAAATTTATTTTAGGATGACTCAAACAATGAATAATTTATAAATAAATTTATGAGAATTTTGGCTATCATGAAGGATAATATTTATGACCCACAATTGAATCCAATATTTGTTTACTCGGTCCAATGGAAGAATCCTTTTGGAGGTAGTTCAGTATGTGGGGCCTCCATACTATAGGTGTATAGTTTGTAGATTCTATCAACACATCTTATTTATATATAGTGTTGATATCATTGATCTCCTCTATTTCATTACTAATTAATAGAGAGAAACCCCTATGTTTTGAAATTATGATTACTATATTTTCTCGGTCTTGTTCTTCTTAGGTTGTGGATGAATTTAAAAATGAATCTACACATGCATTTTATTAACACATACCATGAGATAATGTCGGATTAGAGGGAAATTCTTTCACCTAGCCTCATACATAATCAGGATAGGGAATTAATTCTTCCTTTTTGATGAAATAATCATTATTAATATACTTGATCACCAACTCTAAATCACCCATGATATTCAAGAGGGACACTAGTGTGTATAGTGAATATTCTAAGAAATGAATGATAGAATAGTATTACATATAATTGTTGGTGAATTCTTATAACAATAAGAAAAAATAGGGTAAAACTGGTTTTTCTAGGGTGGCGACTATAATTACGAAAATAACTTTGATGAGTTTTTTTATTTCTATCCATATTCATATTGGTCTTCATGAAGATCCATAAAAATACATTTTCCATTTTTGGGGAGTGTCATTAATGGATAATAACTCTTCATTAGGTAGTCTATTATCTAGTAGCATGATTTATGAAGTGGGATGCACTGCATGAAATTCTATAGACACTTTCCCTTTTTTCCTTATATGGTTTGAAATGAATAATAAAATGAAACTTGATGACCACCCTTCATGCCAGCTATCAAGTCAGCATTGGATAATTGAGGATGTATTTGAGAAGGTTAATTCTAGAGACCAAATGGACTTTATTAAACTATACGTAGTGTCTAATTTTTTTAGGTTTAAATAACAACATAAGTCCATTCATTTAATTATCAAAATACATAGTCTCACTATTTTGATTTTTTTTATTAGTAAAATGGAATATTTTGGTTTTGCATATAATTCATCTATGCGAGGATGATACTAAGAAACTAGGTTATTGTTTCAATATATCACCCAAATTATGCGATGTTCCCTTGATAGGATATTTAGATCATGCGTCATCCCTTGTAAATGTCAAAACAGGTCACCCGAAACCCTTCAGGAATGCCACCCAAGTCTTATGAAGCTTTCTGGTATTACCAAATAATTCTTCTGATTCCCCCTAGAAATATCTCCCAATTTATGAGGTGATACCAAGAAATTTATGCAAGATCATGCGATATCCTTAAGAAAATTCATCCAAGATCATGCGATGGGATTTAGAAATGTCAGAATGGTTTAGGTGATTTACTATTGGGATGTCATCATTTTCATGTATCACTCTCCAAAAATTTCATCCTTCATCATGTTATTTTCTCTGGAGAATCCATCATGGTCATGTGGTGTCCTCCATACATCCCATCTTGGTCAGGAATTGTCCTTTGGAAAAGCCATACAGATCATGTGATGTCCTTCAGATATGTCATTAAGATCCTGAAATATCCCTTAGACAAGTCAATTGGATCACACAATTATCTTTGGACATGTCTGTTGGTTAACTAAGACATGTGAAGACATCCTAAATCATGTTAGGTAGACGATCAGAATATGTTAGGTTAAAAATTTGGACATGCTCAATCAGTATCCCAGGACATGATAACCCTATCTGGTGGATATAAAATGTAATACTCTATGTATAATCCCAAATAAAACTATTATACAATAACAATTATTCCATCTATAACCAATATATGTGGTATGCCTTTCTAAGTCCCGAGATCAATATCAAATATTCAAAGGGAAACGTCAGTCTGTATGCCCAGATCAGAAACAAACTCTGAGAAATCAGATTCTTTCCAAAACTACAATACACATGATGTATTACGATGTCACAATCTCAAATAAAGAACCATAATAGGTGTAGGTAATCGCACGACTCCTCATTCCAAACTTCAAGACTCGATATTTTTCATGGTCTTGGATTTTGTCCTCATCCACTGGTGGATAGAGAAAGCAATTGAACAATGATGACTATGATTCCTTCCATAACCATTATATGTAAGACACCTTTATACGGAACGAGATACATGTCAATCATCCAAAGGGATGTCCCATCACATAATCCCTACATCCACGTGTAGTGAGACTAATTTCATACAAATCCTTGTTTCTTATACTGAACATGGCTCATGTGGGACTAGCGATTTTCAATAGTCAAATAATTTACATCATAAATCACTACTAGCTAGGGAAACCTCATTATGCAATCCTAGATCAATTGAAAAATATGAATACACTCATATAGGTGAATCCATGTCTCGAAATTTCCCAGGGATGTGAATGAACTATCATGACTCTGATTCCTTCCATAATAAGGTTATATAGGATGTATCTCTAAGGTTCATGATCATATACCAAATTCCTAAGTTCCCTTATATATTTATATTCCCTATGACATTGAATTTCACAGGTATAAAGATCTATGTGGGGTTTTATTCCTTCCATAAGTGTGATACTTAGGATGTCCCATAATGGGTCAATCATATCCTTGAACTATTAATCACCTCCTTGGATGATGAAACATTCCAATGTTCCTAGTTATATGGTTTTAAAATATAAGAATATTCCCATAAATAGGAAATAAATGAAGAACCTAAAACACATAAAGATGGAGTCATTAATAGACCTCCCTTTTCACATGGAAGATTAAACACTTGATCATTTTGTTAGGATAACAAGTCCTATATCAGGATTAGGAAGATATTCTCGAACATATCATAAATTTATAAGAGAGTCCAACTGTAGGAAATAATTCCCCCCGAAAGGGTGTGATGAGAACAACCTCCCATTATCTTGAAAAAAATGTGAGTTTATAAGCATCATCGTGTCTAAAACCCCAACATACTACATAAATTATGAATGTAGGTACATACTCAGTTATCAATGTGGGTTTCCTTGAGAGTAACTGATAAAGATAAAAATGGTGAACTCGACCTGAATGATTTTAAAAGTCATTGGACCCCCCCCCCAAATAAAACAATTAGGCTAATCCATTCGCATATTCTAATGAAAAAATATTTAACAATGTTTCATCATAGTTTGATCTTTTTAGTCACTTATGTTTTAGAAGGTGTATCATAGAGCCTGATTTGAAAAAGCAGGTTTATGTAAATTATTCAGTATATTCCAATTTAGATTATATTGGAATTGGTTACTAATGAACATATGGTTTTTTGTAATGTGTCTTGAGGAGGATAATTTAATTTATTTATGTTCTTATCAGTTTCTTTTGTGAAGAGTTACCATAACCCATCCTGGTAATGTTCAATCATGGATTCTATATAATTTAGAAATGAAGGTTTGGTTTTGTGATTTCCATAAGTGGCATAAATTATATTATGATATGGTTTTAGTGATTATTTTATAATTGGTGTTGGAAATGTTGGTATGTATTCCTCATACCATGATGATGATAAGTGAAAACAAAAATTCTATGATATTCCCCCTATTATCACTTTTAGTGTTAGTACATAATCATTAGTCAATTCAATATATGGAAGGTTTTAGTAGACAATGATGGGTTTATTGTGGTAATTTCAATAATTCTCATTAAGTGTGGGAGTTTTAATAATCTCTTAGGTGGTTCACATGATAATGAACCTTTCTATGGTTGGTGTTGATTGTATACAGTGTTTTACTTTCTATTATGAGTATGGGAGTTCTAAGGATGAAAATATCATATTTATAGGGTCTTGTGGTAGTTGTGTAATGAGATCTTATGAATATTTTGTTGTTTTTTTAGATTATTATTGATGTGATCAAACCCCCTTTGAGAGTTTGTATCTTGTGTAAATTATTAGGATAAAGGTGGAATTATGGGAGAATGTTTTCTATTATAGTTGTGTCTAGAGTTTTCATAGAGACTAGACCTCCTATAGTGAATCATCTACATTTGAAAATTTTTTGATTTTAAAATTAGGTTGTTTTCTAATATTATGAATTTCGTAGTTCAGGTTTTTTCATTTTCAATTTTTAAAATGTTTAAAGGTGGTAAGGATACAAAAAACATATTTTTTCATTCATTATGACTATGAACAATTTTTATTTTTGAGATTTTTGGTCATTTAAATGGGTAAAATTGACAATTTACCATATTAGTTGAAATCATTAATTTTTTATGGTAATATTGAATTAAAAATATGGTGCTACCATAGGGTTCATTTTTGGGGAAATTCCAATCTAGTTAGACTTTAAGGGGTAATTAATATTTATTAAATAAATAAACATTTATCACATGAGTGTAAATAATGATATCACATAAATAGATGATTGGATGGAAATCATGACAATGCACTTATGTACAGAATGGGGTGTTTCACCTTTGTGAAGTACACATTATGTGTCTTGGTTTTGAATCTTGAACTGAATTATTTTGGGTATTTTAATTAAAATAACATCTTATATAACTTATGATTATAAAATATATTTTATTTTCTCTATATAGGGGTTTCCATTACCTTGGGTGATGAAAACATAGTGTGGATATGATAATAGGACTGATGATGATTTATGGGATCTGACAAATTGTGTTGTTGATGATGAGTGGAGGATCATGGATAGTTTTTGAAACATGAAAATTATTTTCATTGAGGTATGACATGTTGACTACATTTTTTAATGTGATTAAACACAGTTCCCCCATGACCGAATGACATGAAATCTATAGAGGCATCTTGATAAAATCATTTAAATATTCCCATTTTGAATTATTCTGTTGATATTAGATTATTTTCTTAATGACTATTGATTACACTATGAAAACAAAAATAAAATTAATATTAAATAAACTTTTGGGTAAATTGGATTAAGTTAGTTTCAATTCATAAATGATTTTATTTGTCAAATAATGATATCTATTTTATTATTGGAGAAAATTATTGCAAAATTAAATTTTTTTGTCAATATTTTTTTTCAAAATTTAATTAATTATTTGAAATAATGAAATTTATTTATGGGGAATTGTTTAATTATGTTGTCTTCATAATTGGTTGTTTTTATTAGCTTAATATTATTTAAATAATGTAATTATGATAATTCCTTCATATGAATAATCATTTGATCACTTGATATAATTGATATTCATTTGTTATGAATAATTTGGCATGGTGTAATTAATAATTTTTATAATAATGTAATCATTTTGTAGAGAAAAATTTTACATGAGGTAAACAAAGAAGAAAATATCTCCATTTCTTCTTCTGTTGACCATGTTCCTTACCCCTCCCCCATTCCTTTCGACTCGATGAATGCATTCTTTTCAACTATAATATTATCAATGATTCTATGATGATAGACCTAAGAAATTGAATAGAAATGTAGAGAGGTAATAGTGTAGTAAGTACTGATTAATGGCCAATCGTACACATGTAGATAATTCAGTGACATAGAGGTAGTTTAACATGGATTGAGTCATTATTTTGGATAATGTAAGTAATTATGGGGATCTAGAAATCATGAAAATGGGATAGAAAACTAATGGTGGGTCATCACTAGAGGTCGTTGATTATGGGAGTCTCTCTAGATTGCATATTCAGTGGTGAAAAGAATATGAAATATTTATATAAATTAATGTTTTAATGAAATTGAATCTAGTATAAATTTATGAACAACATTAAATATAGTCATTAGATTAAAATTTAGTGTATATTCCACGGTGGATTGGGTTTCCATGGATTTGAATTTCATATAATGTTTTAATCTAGGTCAGAATTGATTGTTTCGAGCGCAGCGGAAGCTCGTGGGTGAATGTGACCTCTTGGATTTTTTTCATTAGCAATGATAAATCCAGGATCAATATGACGATAAACACCAGACTCCACGGATCGAATCATAGAAATAGACAAAGAAGAAGAATAGTCTTGGAACCATAAATTTGGATCATCATAGGTTGATTATAATTAATTTAATTAATTGAACAGAAGTACCTTTTATGGAATTCTTTATTCATTGATATTTTGGATCACGTTCGGATGTGATTCGTCGTTCCATCGTAGAAGACAAGTGTAGACTTCCTCTAGTGGTGATCCGCACGTGCACCATGTATCTCTGGACGCCGCCAAAGGAGTCTCCAGGTGCTAGCGTGGAGAAACCTTTGCTTGCGTTGTCTGCCTAAGATCACTTTGATCTGATGGAGGATGATCTCTCTCAGTCTTGAGAGCGTTCTTGGAGGAAGGAGTTATTTAAGCCTTGATAGAATTCTCTAGAATTATTGTTCACAACAATTAAGGAAAAGTGTTGGGGTTGTGAGGATATTTATAATCGGTTTTGAGGTTATATAGTTATGCCTATAAATAAACACATTACACATTTTATTTATTTCATTAACTCTTATTGAAAACCACCATGTTGAATCATTAATTCCTTGACATGCACCCATGCTGATTATAATAAATATCATTTAATAAAACAATATTATTTCCTCAAAATCTTGACTGGAAAAACTACACAGTGTGTAATCATTAATACACAGCATGTACTTGTTTTCCATAAAACTACACAGCGTGTAATCATTAATACACGGCCTGTACTTGTTTTTCATTTCCTTTCCAAAATGAAAACTACACGACATGTAATCATTAATACACAACATGTATATCTTGTTTTTTTATTTTATTCTTCCTCCATCATTAAAACGATTTAGTATTCCTTGAATAATTATTAAACCACATATGTGAATAATATTTATTCTACCTGAGATGATTGGATACACTTAATGTGTGACCTTCTAGGCCTCTTTCTCACTGGCATTGGGCGGTCTTGCCTAAAGTCCAAGATTACTGTCTAGCAACGGGTCAAGGCACCCAAGAGAAAGAAGTTAACACCGCATTGACATGTCACCTCATATGAACTCTTACCATGTAATTTAATCCCTTTGTCTTAATATCTCATCAAGAAAGTTTCATGGAAGTGTCATAAACCTATATGCTTGATCTGTCATTCTTTGAATTCCAAAAATAAACTCATCGTTACACCATGACCCTGGAATTTGGGCGACAGTTCTATTTCAATAAAAGGTCCCAAGATATATACTTCCATAAATATAGAAGGGACAAATCCTTCCTCGACTTATCCATTAACAACATGTCATTCATGATGCACCCAACGTAACCTACTTCCCACCAACTGTCTTCATGATGGTTTTCTTTAAAAAATCTAAGTGCGCTATTAATGACATGAGTTAATGATAATCTTCCAATATACGAACCATTAAACACGCTTGTAGATAGTAATGTCCGATGACACCGAGACATGCAGAATTAATACTGGTGGTTCTGTTCTCATAATCTCCCATCTTGGAGATTAGCAAGTGCGAACTCCATGAGAGAGAGTCTCGTATTCTTACAAGTACTTGCACATGACGATATGTATACTATGTGTCCTATCATAGTATGTCATCCAACCGTAGAACTTTATTTAAGAATATTTTTATAGCATTTCAAGGTTATCATCATAACAGGGATCTGCCATGACCTTATTAATACTACAAATATTCCAGGACATTATTATATTATAGTCATGCAAAACAATGAATAATATATAATAAGTGCATATTCATGTAATCAAAGTACAAACAATTGGTTCTCAGGACACCAACTCTAACAAAATCCAACTTGGACTAGAGCCAACTGTCTATGACTTTTAGTCTGCTAGACCTCACATAATGATCATTTTTCTGTTGAGTCAAAGATTTTGTAAAGGGGTCTGCCACGTTGTCTTCTGTGGAAATACTGCTCCCTGCAACTTCACCTCTCTGAGAAAAATCCCTCAAGAGATGATAATTCCGAAGTATGTGCTTTGTCCATTGATGTGACCCTGGCACTTTTGCAAGTGCCACTGCTACAGTATTATCACAATAGAGTGTGATAGGATCTATACTGCTAGGTACTACATCCATCTCTTGGACAAAGATTCGCATCCATACTGCTTCCTTAGCTGCCTCAGAAGTTGCGATATACTCGGAATCTACTATATAATCTTCAACCACACCTTGCTTTGAGGTCTTACAGCTCAATGCACCTCCATTCAATCTAAATATGTATCCAGTATGCGACTTCATGTCATCTTGATCAGTCTAAAAACTAGCATCTACATGTCCTCCGATGACTAGTTCCTCATCTCCTCCATAAACTAGGAACATATCCTTAGTACTCCTCAGATACTTAAGGATAGTCTTGACTGCCATCCAATGGAGGTCTCCTGGATCATCTTGATATCTGCCTACCGCACTTAATGCGTAAGCAACATCTAGCCTTGTACATAGCATAACATACATGACTGACCCAATCGTGGATGCGTAAGGTATCCTTGCCATTTTAATTCTTTCATCATGTGTTTGAGGAAACATTTTCTTGGAATGATGAATGCCATGTGACACTGGAAACAATATCCTCTTGGACTGTTCCATACTGAATCTCTCCAGTATCTTGTCAATGTATGTACTTTGACTCAGGCCCAACATTCTCTTAGATCTATCACGATGGATCTTGATTCCAAGAATATATACTGCCTCTCCCTATTATTTCAAAGAGAACCATTTATCTAAACATACCTTTACTGACTGTAAGACAGGTACTTCATTTCCAATTAGTAATATTTCATCAACATATACTATTAGGAAAACGATTGCACTTCCACTAAACATTTTGTAGACACAAGGATCACATTCGTTCTTAACAAAGCCAAATTCCGTTATGGATTCATCAAAACGAATGTTCCATGACCTTGATGCTTGCTTTAATACATAAATGGATTTATGTAACTTGCATTCCTTGTTGGAATCCTTTGGAGTCACAAACCCTTCAGGATGTTTCATGTAGACATCTTCCTGGAGGTTCCCGTTAATGAATTCTGTTTTGAAATCCATTTTCCAAATTTCATAGTCATGGTAAGTGAAAATGGACAATAGGATTATGATGGATTTCAGCAACACAACCAGTGAAAAGATTTCATGATAGCCAATTCCTTAACGCTGTCTAAACACTTTTGCAACCAGTCGTTCCTTATAGGTGCTGACTTGTCCCTCCATGTTCAGTTTCTTCTTGAACACTCATTTATTACCAATAGTCTTTACATCAACTAGAGGATCAACCAAAATTCAGACTTGGTTTTGGTATATGGAATCCATTTTAGAATTCATGGATTCTTGCCAATAGGATACATCTGTGCCTTCAATTGCTTCCTTGTAGGTAAGAGGATCATCATTGTCAACCAATAATGATTCCCCATCCTTGGTGACAATAAAACCATATCATTCTGGTTCTCTGACCTCTCCCATGCTCTGAAGCAGTTCTTATGTCTATGGAACAAATTATTCTTCCATGAAGCTTTGTGGAATCTATTCTTGTACCAACTCTTGTGTATCTTGAGCCTAGACTTCATCGAAGTCTATCTCGATCCCACTATCTATTTTATAGATGTGCTCCCTCTCAAGGAATATGGCATGTATTTCCACTGTAACCTTTTTATCTGAGGGGTTGTATAGGTAATATCACATTTTTTCCTTGGGATATCCTATAAAGATACATTTTTTGCCTCGGTGTGCAAGTTTGTTACCTGAAGAGGCCTTAACAAATGCTTCGCTACCCCACACATGTAAATTTGATAACATGGATTTGCGTCCACTCCATAACTTGTACGGAATACCATTTATCGATTTAGTTGGTACTTGGTTTAGTAAATGTGTTTTTTTTGTAATTAATATTCCCAAAAGGATAATGGAAGACTCGCATGACTCATCATTGATCTCACCATGTCCAACAGGGTGCGGTTCCTCCTTGCACTTAAACCATTCCACTAAGGCGTGTAAGGAGGAGTGAGTTGAGATAGAATCACAAACTCTCGTAAGAAGTCAATAAAGTCTTGATTAAGATATTCTCCTCCTTTGCCTGAGTGGGGTTTCTTAATCTTCTTACCAAGATGGTTCTCAACTTAATTCTTTTATTCTTTGAACCGATCAAAAGAATCTGACTTATACCTCATTAAGTAAATATATCCATATCTACTAAAATCATCAGTAAAATTTATGAAGTACAAGAACCCACCCCTTGATTCAACTGGAAATGGTCCATACACATATGTGTGAACTAATTCTAGAATCTATTTACCCCTTTCACCTTTCCCACTAAATGAGTATTTGGTCATTTTTCCTTGTAGACACGCATGACATACACCAATTGGTTTTAGTTCGAAAGAATATAAATACCCATCTTGATGTAATTTTGTCAAACATTTCTCATTGAAATGACCTAGTCAGTGATTCTAATGTTGGGTGTGGTATGAGTCATGTGAATTAACTTTGTCATCAATTTCCATTACTTGGTTTATGTAGTGTAACACATAAAGGCCGTTATATAAATGTTCCCTACCAAAACAAATGATATCTTTATAAAAGTAGCAACATTCATTTCAAAATTTGAAGATGAATCCATAAATATCTAATCTGGATACTGAAATAATGTTTTTGGTTATCGAGGGTACATAATAAAATCCTTTTAATACCAAGACCATCCCATTAGGCAATGTGAGGTTGTAGTCTCTGAAAGCTAAAACAACGAGTCTGGCTCTGTTGGTTGCTCATAGATCTATCTCACCCCGGTCAATCTTTCTGAATCTACTTGGTTCTTGTATTTGGATACATACGTGAGCACCATAAGTAGTATCTAATACCCAATTTGTTGAAACAGATAGATTTCATTCGATAACAAACACACCTGATGCTTCCCCTTGCTTCCTTGGATGGGTGCAGTTTTTCTTCCAGTGGACCTTCTTGCCACATGCGAAACAAAAAACCTCATGTTCTCTTGCCTCCCCTTTGATCTTCCTTTTCTTGGAAGGCCTTGAAGAATATTTGGTATTAAATATCTTCACCTTCCCTTTCATTTTATTAACCATAAGGACAGAAGGCTTATCATGCTTCATATCATTATCCACTTGGCGAATGAGGATAAGAAGATCAGATAGAGACTTATCAATGTTGTTCATATTAAAATTTATAACAAAGTGGGAGAAAATATAGGGGAGTGATGAAAT
Organism: Viscum album; assembly: GCA_963277665.1. NCBI lineage: Eukaryota > Viridiplantae > Streptophyta > Magnoliopsida > Santalales > Viscaceae > Viscum > Viscum album. The sequence continues at coordinate 22,381,818 of OY728125.1, forward strand.
AATGAGATCGGTACCCAGTTCTTAGGGGAGTTTAAACCGTAGAACCTCCAAGCTCTTAATGTAGCCAATGATCTTGACTACATGAGGCCCAGCTGGGGCACCCTCTCCATGCTTGCTCCGAAATAGAGCCTTGTAGATCTCAAACCTTTCTTGTCTTTCTCTCTCCTGGTATAGACCATGGAGGTTCTTGAGCATGCTATAGGCATCCATGTCTTCATGAGACTTCATAATCTCACTAGACATTGATGACAAAATCAAACATTGAACGTTGAGTTCATCACTCAAATATTGATCATAGACCAAGAAATCTTCATCACTCGCCCCTTGGGTAGGAGAATCAGGAAGAGAGGACTCTAACACGTAAAACTTTCGTTCAGGGCGTAGGATAACCCGAAGGCACCTAAACCATTCCTGATAGTTACTTCTAGTGAGCATATTGTCTTTACCCAGAATTGATCACAAAGAAAATGTGGTTGATGAGTTTTTCATATTGATTATATAAATTTAAAGAGTAGATTTATCTGTACTTTCTTGATTACATTTTATGAGAAATAATAATTTTTTAAGTCTCCCACTATTTTATCAAGTCCCAATGGCCCTCACCATTGAACTTGGAATGTCCAGTTTCCATGACATTCTAGTGGCAAGGATCCATATTCCCCTTCGCATAACCCCAACAAGGGTTGGCCATGCTATTTGATGGTATTTAGGTAGGCATGTCTTTGCCAACTGTGAGCTTACAATTCCTTGATTTGTTGAGTGGACTCCCCAGTCCTAAAATCCTAACTTGGATTTCCTCAACACTTGCCTCCATTTTACAACAAGTCAAGCAAGGGATACTTCTCTTGATGTAAAATGTTTAATTCAACCTGAAACATTCATAAGAGATTCCTTCATAAAAATAAGTGTCCCAATAAGGGTTGGTCAAACACATAGTTTTATTGACTATTTCCATTAATGAAATAATAGAAGGCTTGGTATAACTTAATATGGTATTTGAGGTATTTTATTCTTTATGCATAGTTTTGCATTATCACGTACTTGTTAATATTAACTGATGATTTCTTAAATGATTAACCATATTTTGATAATGTTTACAAATAGTCCAGTTTTTATTTTATTCCATATTTGCATGCTTGTTTATTTCATTAACTATGTGATCGTGACAACACATACATAATAAATAAACTATGCAATCAAAAATAAATAAAATAAGATGGCATTATCATGAGATTTTATTGGTTATCTTATCTAGTGGTTTTGATAAGCTAACCCTAACCTAGGGAAAAACACCTTGAACCTGATGGTTTGTGTTTTAAATCTCCCACCTATCCACCTTTTGTATCTTCTTATGTTGGTTTTTCCTCAGCTTCGGATTATGAACCATCTCCTCTAGCTTGGGAGATCCTCCATTACATGGGGTTTACATTAAAGAAACCATGGGCACGCAGTCCCTACATTTTATTGGATGAAGGATCGCATGCCAACGAATTTAAATTAAATAAATTTAAATGAAACCATACACACACAAAGGGTCTTTGGTCTAGCTCATGATCATCCATAGCATGCAACGACATTTACACATATTTAGTATTCAAATTATTTTAATATTTCTTTTATTTAAGATAATTCGTGCTTGAATTCAATTAATTATGATCTTACAATTAATAAATTATTTATCTTCAATTACTTTTTTAATTTCCTTGAGATCCTTCTCATCCATATTCCTTGTACGTGACTTTGTACTTTGGAGGAAACCTGGTGAAATTCCATTTTTGGAAAGTACATGGCGTGTAGGATATATTACCTGGCGTGTATTTGTTTTCACTCTTTATCCAAAGTACATGTTGCGGGCTTTAGTGTGTTTTCTGTACTTTGGAATTTTTGGAGTACACAACTTTTAGATTAATCTAAAATGGCATGTACTTCCTTGTTACACGGTTACCGGCCTAGCAATCCCATGTACGAGGTATGTGGCTTCTCCTTGTACACAGTTTCACCTAGGCCGAATCAGACTACGTGGCGTGTTGATTCAAAAAACACGCCGTGTATTCTGGTTTCCACGCACTGTTCAGTTCTGGTCAACATGGTGTAATAAATACTTAGGTATACACAATTCACACGGCATGGTTTGGCAGACTAGTACCGATTCATTGAACCTAAGTACAGGGCGTGTAGTTTTCACTACACATAGTGTATTCTTTTATTGTACAGATAGAAAGAGAAGCTCTTATAGATGATTTCCTTGTTTTTATTTTAATCAAAATTAAAATTAAAAGGTCATTTCTATGATGTGAATCTAGAAATAAATGAGGAAGAACAGATCTCATTCATTAAGATTTATAGAACGATTTATCTTGAATTGAATCAAATATAAATGTGTAAATTATCAACAAAAATTAAATAACTATAATAAACATTGTAACCTCCCTCTGATACCATTTTATGGTTCTGAGCGCAGTGGAAGCTCGTGGGTGGATGTGGCCACTTGGCTTTTTTTCATTAGCAATGATCAATCCAGGATCAATACGACGATAAACATTAGAATCCACGGATTGAATCACAGAAATAGACAAAGAAAAAGAATAGTCCTGGAACCATAAATGTGGATTGTCATAGGTTGATTATAATTAATTTAATTAATTGACCAGAAGTACCTTTCATGGCATTCATTCTTCGTTTATTTTTCTGATAACATTTCGATGTGATTCGTCTTTGCGCCACAGAATCCAAGTATAGACTTCCTTTAGCGGTGATCCACATGTGTACCACGTATCTCTGGACATCGACAAAGGGATCTCCGGGTGCTATCATGGAGAATCCTTTTCTTGAGTTTTCTGCCAATGATTTCTTTGATTCAATGGAGGAAGATCTCTCTAAGTCTTGAGAGCATTATTGGAGGAAGGAGTTATTTCAGCCTTGAGATAATTATCCAAAATTGTTGTGCACAACGATAAAGGAAAAATGTTGGGGTTTTGAGGATATTTATAATCATGTTTGAGGTTATATAGTTATGACAATAAATAAATGCGTTACACGTTTTATTTATTTCATTAACTCTTATTAAAAATCCCCATGTCAAAACATTAATTCCTTGACATGCGCCCACGCTGATTATAATAAATATCATTTAATAAAACAATATTATTTCCTCAAAATCCCAACTGAAAAAACTACATTTTATGTAATCATTAATACACGGCATGTACTTTTTTTTTTCATAAAACTACATGGCGTGTAATCATTAATACACGGAGTGTACTTGTTTTTCATTTACTTTCCAAAATGAAAACTACACAGTATGTAATCATTAATACACGGTGTATATATCTTGTTTTTTATTTTATTCTTCCTCCATCATTAAAACGATTTAGGCTTCCTTGAATAATTATTAAACAACATATGAGAATAATCTTTATTCTACTCGAGATACTTGGATACACTTAGTGTGTGACCCTCTAGGCCACTTTCTCGTTGGCATTAGGCAAGCTTTCCTAAAGTGCAATATTACTTTCTAGAAATGGGTCAAGGCACCCAAGAGAAAGTAGTTTATGCCACATTGACGTGTCACCTCATATGAATGCTTATAGTGTAATTTAATCCCTTTGTCTCAATATCTCATCAAGCAGGTTTCATGGTAGTGTCATAAACCTATATGCTTGATCTGTCATTTGTTGACTTCCAGAAATAAACTCATCATTACACCATGGCCATGGAATCTGGGCAACAGTTCTATTTCAATCAAAGGGACTGAGATATCTACTTTCATAAATATGGAAGGGAAAAATCCTTCCTCGACTTATCCATTAACAACATGTCCTTCATGACGCACCCAACGTACCCTAGTTCCCGCCAACTATCTTCGTGATGGTTTTCATCAACAAATCTAAGTGCATGATTCATGACATGAGTTAATGATAATATTACAGTCTAAGGACCATTACACATGCTCTTATATAGTAATGTCTGATGACACCAAGACATAAAGAATTACTACTGGAAGGTCTATTCTCATAATCTCCCATCTTGGAGATTACCAAGTGATAACTCCATGAGAGTTAGTCTCGTCTTCTTATGAGTACTCGCACATGACAATCTGTATACTATGTGTCCTATCATATTATGTCATCCAACTGTAGAAAATTATTGAAGAATATTTATATATCATTTCATGGTTCTCATCATAGCGAGGATCTACCATAACCTTATTAATGCAACAAATATTCAAGGACATTATTATATTATAGTCATGAAGAACAATGAATAATATATAACAAGTGTACATTCATGTAAAAAAAGTACAAATAGTTGGTTCTCAGGACACCAACTCTAACAAAAAGATGATTATTTCCAACCTTATAGATTGAATCTATATTAGTTAAATGAAGGGTTTTATAGGATCAAATAAAATTTAATAATATACTATATGATAATAAAAATATAAATTCATGAGAACACCATGCTATGAAATACCAATTCCAAGTATAAATAAATATGGAACATGCACCTTTCACAATATATTGTCATTCACAATTCTTAAATAAAGATATTTATAAAGATATTTAGGAATAACTAATGTAATAATCCCTTTGACATGTATCTATTGGCTGATAAAATCACCCAATATTTGAATAAGACTCCCTTTTCAACCATAATTGTCTAGTATATCTCAAGGTAATTAAATAAGAAGGAATAAGGAATCAATAAAACTGATATATGGCTTATAAAATCTAAAAAAAAATCTCAAAAGAGACATTATTTTTTATATACCTATGGAATACTCCATAGTAATTTGTATAATTTACTCAAATGTTATGAAATATTCGAGTAATAAAATGATTTCTACTCCTTATAACCCATTTTATTGAATAAAGTTTCCTAAAATTTCATCATATGAAAACTTATAATTAATGATAGTTTATGTGGATGGGAGAGTAAATAATTTTTTATTAACCTTACAATCATTTAAAGTTGTGTTAATCATAGAATACGATTAACACACACCATAATATCAATATAACATATAATATTATTATCCAAACAAGTGGAACATTATGATATCTCAATATTATATGAAATAATATACCCAAATAAAATGTCAACTGTGTGGATATGATGCTATATAATAAATAACATCACCATATATGACATATAATATTCACATCAAATGATTATAAATATTAGGGAATACAACTATAAATTTCTTAGTCACTCTTACATGTTATAGACTCTCTTTAATTTCAACTTATATCGTATCATATAATGTATCATATGAATCAATATCGACTAATCCTTTTGAACACTTAGAAATAAATTTTCGAAATATATCATCAATTTTTTTGTATATAAAATCATATGAAATACCCTGTCAATATTGAGACCAGGCTTAACATACATGGATATTACATAATTTTAAATGAATATTCAGCATATTAAAAAACTACATTCCTAAAGAACATAATATTATATTGTCTTTGGAAACAGGGAAACAGATCTTCTTATTTGGTGAATGATCTTCAACATCTCCCTTTATGATCTTCCCCTTTCGTACTCCTACTTAAAACCATTCTTTATAACCTGGGGAAAGGAAACATAGGAAAGGGGTGAACATAGATTCTTAGTAAGGGTAAATAAGGGAGATATATAAGTATAACATGATTATAAGGTTATGAAACTTGCTCTTAACATCATATGAACATACCCTACATCTCAATGATCATAATGAAGTGTCTGGGAATAAATATGGTTAGTTTATCAAGTAAGAGTAGGTGTAATATAACCAACTACTTTTACATTGATTACATGGATATTTAATGTATTATTACATATTGTTCATTGTCCTGCATGACTATGATGTAATAATGTCTAAGAGTATTTATTGCATTGATAAGGCCATGTCAGTTCCCTTCTATGATAAGAACCATGAAATGCTATACCAATATTCTTAAATATAGTTCTATGGTTGGATGACATACTATGATGAGACACATAGCATGCAGACTGTTAGGTGTGAGTACTCGTAAGAAGATGAGACTTCCTCCCATGAAGTTCACACTTGGTAATCTCTAAGATAGGAGATTATGAGAATAGAATCGCCAGTATAAATTCTGCATGTTTTGGTGTCATCAGATAATTTTATCTGCGAGCATGTGTAATGATCCTTATACTTTAAGATTATCATTAATACGTTTCAAGACTCACACACTTTGATTTACGGATGAAAACCATCACCCAGAAAGTTGTCAGGAAGTATGGTACGTTGAGTGCTTCACAAGTGGCATGCTATTAATGGATAAGTCAAGGAAGGATTTTTCTCTTCCATTTAGGGAAGTTGATATCTCGGCCCTTTGATTGAAATAGAACCGTCACACGAAATTCAATGTCCATGGTGTAACAATGAGTTTATTTCAGGTAGTCAAAGAATTATGTATCAAGAATAGAAGTTGATGAAACTATCATGAAATATGATTGATTAGATATCATGACAAAGGGATTATATTACACAGTGAGTGTTCCTATGTGGATGTCATTATTGCGACTTTACATTCTTTCTTTTGGGTTCCTTGACCCGTTGCTAGACAGTACTCTAGGACTTTAGGAAAGCCTGCCTAATGCCAATGAGAAATGATCCTAGAGGGTCACACATTAAGTGTTTTTGGTGGCCTTAGTTAAATTATATTTTAATTTAATTACTGAAATAAATATTATTCTCAAGACCATGGAATAATTTTATTCAAGTAAAAATGATCGCATAAATTAAATAAAATGTATTTATTTATTTTACTGAACATTTAATAAATATTTATTTAGTAGTCTGTAAATAAAATATTTATTTAATAGAATATTTTATTTATTTATTTATTCGGGTGTTAAATAAATGGAAGTGCATATCGAGCGGACCAAGGCCGATCCGGTAGTAAAATAATTATTCGAAAGATGTTAAATAATTATTTAACTAGTTCACACAAGTTAAAATAATAATTACATTTCCATTATTTTGTGACGTGTAATTTTATTTATAATTCTCTTTTGCGTAAGTTGGTGCACCATAAATAAGTATGTGGTATTATTATTATGATCATGGGTTTTATCTATGTTCATGAATTTATTTAATTTCTGTTATGAAATTAAATATTGTAAAAGAAGTTCTATGAATATAACTTGAAAAATACGCATATTGTGCCAGACACCACACAACATTGCAAGCTTGGTGAATCGAGAATTTTTGTGCTGAAAATTTTCTCTGTCAAATCCTCATCTTCCCCCTATCATTAAGGATAGACGTTATTTAAGGCCAAAGAACAAGAGATCTAGAATGGTTGACACAAGACAATCGCTTCACCATGATAGCACCCAGAGAATGAGTGGTGTCGATCAGAGGCTATCAGGGCACTTGTGGATCACCGCTAGAGGGATTATTGTTTGTGTCCTTACAAGCACAACTATATAATCCTGAAGGGACATTTCAAAAAATCAACATCATCAACTAAGAAAATACCAAAGATCTAGGTATTATTTTCTTTATAAAATTAATTAAATTAATTATAAACATGATGTGAAAGATACTCTCAAAAGGTTTTGGGAATCTTCCTTCATTATCTAAATCTTTTATTTTATTCTGTGGAGACTAGCGTTCATCGTCGTATTGATCCCAGAATAATCATTGATCATGGTAAAAATCAATGTTGGGTTCCATCCCAACCACGCTTCCGCTGCACCGGAACCTTAAAGTGGTATCAGAGCGGTTACATCATAGTTTATAATTATTTAAATATTTTATTGATGATTTATGCATTTAATAATTTAGTTTTTTCAATTCATGTTAATCATTCTACAAATCTGAATCTCGAGATCTGTTCCTCCTTTTTCAGTTCTCGTTCACCTTATATAAATGATCTTTTCTATTAATTTTGATTAAAATAAAACATAAGATCTCATCTGGAGGTGCCAAAGGTTCTTGGGGATATAACACCAGAACACACAACATGTATTTGGTAGTACACATCGTGTAGTAAAGATTCAATGCACCAGGTCTGGTCTTCCAAACCAAGTTGTGTCATTGGAGTTTGTCTAAGTCTTATTGACTTCATGTGTTGACCAGAAATAAGTGGCACATGGTTTCCAAATTACACGCAGTGTAGACCAATGGACATGACATGTATTCCCTTTGTGTTAGGGTTAGACCGTTTACCCCATACACAGCTTTCTCGGCTAGAGATAGTGTAACAAGGAACTACACGGCTTGTGGCCCACTGGACACACCATGTACTCCGAATATTTCTGAAGTACAGTCACACGCTGTTTCCCCAGGCGTGTAATTTGGATGGATGATGAACAATAGTACACACCTTGTAATTAGAACTGTACGTATTGTACTAATCCAAATTACATAGATCTATTAAAATTTATTACTATATTATACAAACCCTTGATATGTGTACAATCGTGCGGGAATAAAGCTGAGGCATAACATGTGATATGGGTTATATATATATATATGTTTTTAATTTAACAAATTCATAATGTTCATTTCTACTCATTGTGTAGTTATGAATAGGGATTCACTACGTTTCCTCCAAGGTACAAGTTACATACAAAGATAATTTTAAATGATTTTTTTTTAAATTTTGATGGATGAGAATCTCAAGGAAATTCAGAAAAAGGGTTTAAGATAAAAGGATTGATTAGTTAAAGATGATAATTAATTGATTCGACTGTGATTTTTCATAAACAATAATGATTAATGAATTTAATACTAGTTTTATTTATTCATAAATATTGTTGCATGTATAAATGATCACGATCTAGACTAAGACGTTTGTATGTGGATGGTTTCTTTTAATTTTTTTATTTAATTTGTTGGCCTACGATCCTCCTCCTCATTAATATGTAGGTCCAGCATGACCACGATTTATTTTATGTAAAACCCCTTTTTATCCCCCACCTGCATGAAAGTTAAAAAAAGGAATATGTAATGGATGGAACTCCCAGGATAGTGGTGGTAGTTTAAGTTGGAGATGAGACAAAACCAGTCCTAGGAGATATAGAGGTGGATAGGTGGAAGATTTAAACACAAACCCAAAATGTTCAAGGTGTTTCTTCCCTAGGTTAGGGTTATTTTATCAATCATTAGATAAACTAACCATTAGAAAAGCTCATGATAATGAAATTTACATATATTTTATTTCTGTCATTTTCATGGTTTATCATTATGGATGTGTTGTCACAATTACACAATTAATGAATTAAACAAACATGCAAGATGGAACTAAAATAAAATAGTCTTATGCGTAAATATTATCAAGACATGGTTAATTACTTAATTAAGTTCCACTTAATATTAACTATCATGTGATAATAAGAAATTCACGCATAAGAGATAAAAATCCCTCAAATAAGATATCAAGTCAGACTAAGCCTTCCATTACAAGATTAAGGGAAAAACTCAATAAAACCATGTGTTTGACCAACACTTGTTGAGACACTTACATTTATACAGGAAGCCCTTATGAAAGGTTTCAGGTTGAATTAACCATATTACATCAAGAGGAGTATCCCTTTCTAGACTTGTTGTAATATTGGAGGCCAGAGTTGAGGAAATCCAAAGTCATGATTTCCGGATTGGGGAATCCACTGAACCGATCAAGGAGCTGCAAGCCCGCAATTGGTAAGGACCTGCCTACCTAAATACCTTCTAATAGCTTGAAAAACCCTTGTTGGGGTTATACGAAGGTGAATATGGATCCTTTCAACTATAATGTCATGTAAAATGGACATTCCGAGTTCAATGGTAAGGGCCATTGGGACTTGATAAAATAGTGGGAGACTTAATAAAATTTATTACTTCTCATAAAATGTAATCAAGAAAGTACTAATGATCTGTTATTTTAATTGTAGAATTGAAAATAACAAGCTCGTTAACCACACTATCCCTACGATCAATTCTAGATAAAGACAACATCCTCACTGGCAGTAACTTCTAGGAATGGTTTAGAAACCTTCAGGTTATCCTATGCCCTGAACAGAAGTCTTAAATGCCAGAGTCAGCATTACCTGATCTGCCTACCAAAGAGGCGAGTGATGAGAAATCTTGGTCTACGAGAAACAAATGAATGACATGGTCGACGTTCAATGTTTGATGTTATCATTAATGTCTAGTGAGATCATGAAGTCTCATGAAAACATGGATGCTTATAGAATTCATGAGCACCTATGTGGTCTTTACCAGGAGAGAGAAAGACAGGAAATGTTTGAGATCTCTAAGGAACTCTTTCAGAGTAATCTTGGAGAAGGTGCCCTAGCTGGGCCTCATGTAGTCAAACTCATTGGATACATTGAGTTCCTGGAGGTTCTAGGGTTTAGACTCCCCAAAGAACTGGGCACCAATATCATTCTCACATCACTCCCTAAGAGATTTTATAACTTTGTTGTCAATTTCAATATGAATAACATTGAGAAATCTCTATCAGATCTTCTTATCCTCATTAACCAAGTGGATAAAGATATGAAGCACGTAAAGCCTTCGGTCCTTATAGTGAATAATAGGAACGGGAAGGCAAAGAGATTTAAGCCCAAAACTTCTTCATGGCCTTCTATGAAAAGGAAGATCAAAGGGGAGGCAAGGGAACATGAGGCTGTTTGTTTCATATGTGGAAAGAAGGGACACATGAATAACTGCACCCTGCCTAAGAAGCGAGGGGAAGATTCAGGTGAATTTTTTATCGAATGCAATCTATCTATTTCTACAAATTGGGTATTAGATACAGCTTTTGGTGCTCACTTTGGTATCCAAGTACAGGAACCAAGTAGATTCAGAAAGATTGATCGAGGGGAGGTAGATTTACGTGCATCCAACGGTGCCATTATTGCTTTTGTAGCTGTCAAAGACTACCACCTCACATTTCCAACTGAGATGATCTTGGTGTTAAAGGGTTATTTTTATGTGCCTTCTGTAACCAAAAACATAATTTATGTATCCAGACTAGATATAGATGGATTTTTTTTTAATTTTGGAAAATAATGTTTCTTCGTTTATAAAGATATAATTTGTTTTTGTAGGGAACATTTATACAACGGTCCTTATGTGTTGTATTATACAAACCAAGTAATGGAAACCGATGAAAAAGATACTTCATATGAATCATACCACACCAAGCATTAGAATCATCGACTAGGTTATATAAACAAGAAACACTTGATAAAGTTACATCAAGATGGATATTTAGATTATTTTTAGCTAAAACAACTTGGTGTGTTTCATGCATGTTTACAAGGAAAAATGACCAAATCCCCATTTATTGGGAAAGGTGAAAGGGATAAAGAGCTTCTTGAATTGGTTCATACCGATGTGTGTGGACCATTTCCAGTTGAAACAAGGGGTGGGTACTCATACTTCATAACTTTTATTGATGATTTTAGTAGATATGGATATATCTACTTAATGAGGTATAAGTAGGATTCCTTTGATAAGTTCATGGAATACATGAATGAGGTTGAGAACTAGCTTGGTAAGAAGATTAAAAAACTCCGCTCAGAACAAGGTTGGGAATATATTAATCAGGACTTAATTGATTACTTATGGGAATTTTGGATCCTATACCAACTCACTCCTCCTTATACACCTCAATGGAATGGTGTAAGTGAAAGGAGAAACCACACCTTTTTAGACATGGTGATATCAATAATGAGTCATGCAATTCTTCCATTATCCTTTTGGGTGTATGTGTTACAAATAGAGGCACACATACAAAACCATGTACCATATAAATTGATAAATGGTATTCCATATGAGTTATAGAGTGGAATAAAATCCATGTTATCGAATTTACATGTGTGAGGTAGCGAAGCATTTGTTAAGGCCTCTTTAGGTAAAAAAACTCGCACCCCGAGGAAGAAAGTGTACCTTTATAGGATACCCCACAGAAACAAGGGGATATTATCTATAAAACCCCTCATACAAAAAGGTTATAGTAGAAATACATTCCATATTATTTGAGAGGGATAACATCTCCAAAAGAGATAGTGGGAGCGAGATAGGCTTCGATGAAGTCAAGGCTCAAGGTACACAAGAATTGGTACAATAATAGATTCCACAAAGCCCCGTGGAAGAAGAATATATTCTAGAGACAAAAGAACTACATAAGAGAACAAGATAGGTTAGAGAACTGACATTATTAGTCGATAATAATGATCTTATAACCTACAAGGAAGCAGTAAGTGGCACAGACATTTCCATGTGGCAAGAATCCATGAATTTTGAAATGGATTCCATATACCAAAACCAAGTCAGGATTTTGGTAGATCCTCCAGTTGATGTAAATCCCGTTGGTTGCAAATGGGTATTCAAGATGAAACTAGACATGGAAGGAAAAGTCAGTACCTATAAGGAATGACTTGTTTCAAAAGGGTTTAAATAGAGGCAGGTAATTGACTACAATGAAACCTTTTCACTAGTTTCAATGATAAAATCCATCAGAATTATTCCTTCCATTGCAGCTTACTATGACTATGAGATTTGGAAAATGGATGTCAAAACAGAATTCCTTAACGGGAACCTTCAGGAATATGTCAACATGACACAACATGAAGGGTTTGTGACTCAAAAGGATGAAAATAAGGTATGAAAGTTGAAAACATCTATTTATAGATTAGAGAAATTATCCAGGTCATGGAACATTAATTTTGATGAATCCATAACATAATTTGGTTTTATCAAGAATGAATGTGAGACTTGTGCCTACAAATGGTTTAGTGGGAGTGCAATAGTTTTTCTAATAGTATATGTTGATGACATATTACTTATTGGAAATGAGATACCAGTCTTTCAATCTGTTATGGCATGGTTGAATCAATGATTCTCCATGAATTACTTGGGCGAGGAAAAATATATTCTTTGGATCAAGATCCGTCGTGATAGATCTAATATATTTCTAGGCCTAAGTCAAAGTACATACATTGATAAGATACCAAAGAGATTCAGTATGGAACAATCCAAGAGGGGATTATTTCTAGCGTTACATGGAATTCATCTTTCCAAGAAAATGTTCCCTCAGAAACATGATGAAAGAGAGATAATGGAAAGAACTCCATACACATCAGTGATTGGGTTAGCCGTGTATGCCAAGCTATGTACTAGGCTGGATATTGCCAATGCATTGAGTGTGGTAGGAATATATCATGATGACCCAGGTGACCACCATTGGATGGAAGTCAAGACTATCCTAAAGTAACTGAGGCATAATAAAGATATGTTCCTATTTTATGGAGGAGATGATGAACTAGTCATCACTGGATATGCAGATTCAAGTTTACAGATAGATCAAGATGACATGAAGTCACAAACGGGATACATTTTCACTTTGAATGGAGGTGCAATGAGATGGAAGAGCTCAAATAAGAGTGTGGTAACATATTATACAGAAGAGTCTGAGTATGTCGCAGCTTCTAAGGAATCTAAAGAAACAGTTTGGATGCAAATATTCGTCCAAGGGATAGATGTGATACCTAGAAATAAAGATCCCATCACACTATACTATGATAATACTGCAGAGGTGGCTCTCGCAAAAGAGCCAAGGTCACATCATTGGATGAGGCACATAATTTAGAAGTATCATCTCTTGAAGAGTTTTTATCAGAGAGGTGAAGTTGCATTGAGCAATATTTCTATGAAAGATAATGTGGTAGACCCCTTGACTAAATCCTTGACTAAGAAAAAACATGACCACCATGTGAGGTCTAGCGGACTGAAAGTTGTAGGTAGTTGGATCTAGTCCAAGTGGATGTTTGTAAGAGTTTGTGTCCTAGAACCAACTTATTTAACTTTGATTACATGGATATTTAATGTATTATTACAAATTGTTCATTTTTCTTCATGACTATGATGTAATATTGTCCTAGAGTATTTTTTGCATTAATAAGGTCATGGAAGTTCCCCGCTATAATGAGAACCTGAAAATTATAAAACAATATTCTTAAATATAGTTCTGTGGTTGGATGAAATATTATGATGGGACACATAGCATGTAGACCATCAGGCGTGAGTACTCGTAAGCAGATGAGACTTACTCTGATGAAGTTCACACATGGTAATCTCAAAGATAAGAAATTATGTGAACAAACCCACGAGTAGGAATTCATCATGTTTTGGTGTCATCAGATATTTCTATCTACGAGAATGTGTAATAAAACTTATAATTTAGGATTATCATTAATACATGTCACGAATCGTGTAATTTGATTTACTAATGAAAACCGTCACACAGACAGTTGGAAGGAAGTAGGACACGTTGGGTGTGCCATGAGGGTCATGTTATTAATAGATATGTCAGGGAAGGATTTGTCTCTTCTATTTATGGAAGTTGATATCTTGGAACTTTGATTGAAATAGAATCGTCACATGAAATTCCATGGACATGGTGTAACGATGAGTTTATTTCAGGTAGTCAAAGAATGGCGTATCAAGCATAAAAGTTGATGACACTATCATGAAACCTAATTGATGAGATATCACAACAAACGGATTATATTACACAGTGAGTGGTCATATGTGGATTTCATTATTGTGACTTTACATTATTTCACTTGGGTAACTTGATCCATTGCTAGATAGTACTATTGGACTTTAGAAAATCCTGCCAAATTCCAATGAGAAAGAATCTTAGAGGGTCACACAGTATGTTTTTTTGGTAGTCTTGATTAAATTCTATTTGAATTTTATTAATGAAATAAATATTATTCTGAAGAATGTGGAATAATTTTATTCAAGTAAAAATGATCGCATAAATTAATTAAAATTTATTTATTTATTTTATTGAACATTTAATAAATATTTATTTACTAGTTTTTAAATAAAATATTTATTTAAGAGAATAATTTATTTATTTATTTATTAGGGTGTTCAATAAATGGAAGTGGAGTTTAAGTAGACCAAGTCTGGTCTGGTAGTAAAATAATTATTTACAACATGATAAATAATTATTTAACTAGTTTTCATAAGTTAAAATATAAATGACACTCATATTATTCTGTGATGTAGAATTTTATTTTTAATTCCGTTTTCTGCAAGTTGGTATACCATAAATAATGACGTGGTATTATTATTATGTGCATGTGTTTTTTCTATGTTCATGAATGTATTTAATTGATATTATGAAATTAAATATTGTAATTGATGTTCCATTAATATAAATAGATAAGTATTCCTATTGTGCTAGATGACACACGACACCGAAAGGTTGGTTAATTGAGAATTTTTTATCCAAACAATTTTTCTCTCGAATCCTCTTCTTCCCCCTCTCGAAAACGAGGGACGTTCTTCAAGGCCAAAGAACAAGTGATTAAGAATGACTGACACAAGACACTCACTTCACTGCACTAGAACCCGGAGAATCAGCGGTGTTGATCGGAGGCCATCAGAGCATGTGTGAATCATAGCTAGAGGGATTCTAGTTTAAATCCTTACAAGCACAATGAGATAATCTATAAGGGTCATTTCAGACAATCAACCTCATCAATGAATAAAATACCGAATATCCAGGTATTTTTTTTAAAATTAATTAAATTAATTATTAACATGATGGGAAAGATCCTCTCTAAATGTTTCAGTCCTCGCCCTTCTTTATCTAAATCCTTGATTCTATTATGTGGAGACTTGCATTCATCGTCGAATTGATCCCAGAATAATCATTGATCATTGTAAAAATAAATGTTGGGTTCTGTCCCTACCATGATTCTGATTTTCCCAAAACCATCATATGCAACATTAATCATAAGGAAATCAAGAGAATAATTCCTGAGATCATAACATAATCATTAGACCTATGATTTAGGAAGAAACATAAATATATAAAATAATTTCCATTGTAGTCAAGTATTATTTACAAGGACATATTAGTGGAATGATTTAAACCCCAAAACCGTATTATTAGTCAAGGATCACCACCAAGACCATCGTAGTAGAAAAAGTCCTTTACTAAAACAGGTTCACTCCCTATTCCAACCCTTTACCGCTGAACTAGGATCACCTCCCATTCAATCCCTTTTTTTGAACCTAGTTCACCACTTATTCTAGCCTAGTATTAATGAACCTGGTTTACCTCCTGTTCCAACACTATATTACTATACAAAGTTCACTACTCATTCAAACATTGTATTACTGAACTGGATTCACCACTTATTAGAACCCAATATTACAAAACCAAGTTAACTCCTCATTCCATCCATGTCTATCACATGAAATATAAATCTTTTCCCAATGCATTGTAAGAAGATATAGGTCCTAGATTTTTTATAATGAAATAATACTTATGTGTGCCACAAGAAAATAAAACATTCATCATTTAATTACTCATTAAAAAGGTAGATGGGTTTTATAAATATTATATCATAACCTATGAAATAAAATGGGAATAGTAAAAATTTAATAATATCATAACCTATGTAAAATATATTGGTTTCATAATAATTTCATTATATAATAACATGTGGAAGTAATTGGATTTCATAAGTTTTTTATTGTGGTATAACCTGTGGAAGAGAAACGAGTTTCATAAAAAAATTTCATTTTAATCATAAACCATTAAGTGTGTGAATAAGAATTGTTTTATTTGATTATAAACCAATTAAAGATTAAATTATATCAAGGGATATCATTTTATATGGAGAAGGATTTAGAAAGATGACTTGGAACATAACTTTTCCTTGAAAATTACTTTTTAAAACATATAACATTTTTAAAATCCTTTTCTTTGAAACCAATATGAAAACATATATAAAAATAATGAAAAATCATTTGACAAATTTCTTGAGAAAAATATCCATTCCTCTTTGAATAATTCATTTTAAAACATAAACAATTTTAAAATATTTTCCTTTTAAAATAACATTAAAAACATATAAAAGATTATTTGAAAAAAATTTCAAACACTTTTTAAAATATAAAACTTTTTGAAAACCATTTTATCTGAAACAAACATTAAAATAATTAATTTAAAACATATTATGAAAATATTTTATTTTAAAAATAACCTTGTATACTTTCAAAGGAAGCATAAATGAAATGATGATGGGTAAATCCGTACATGCCGAACATTCCTTTTTCATTGTAGAAAGTTTAGAAAAGTTACTTGATTTGAAAATAATAAAGAGATTCGTTTTAAAATTTTTTATTAAGAAAATAAAACAAGAGAAAAAATTTATTTAAAACATAATTTTAAAACGTTTTTGAAAATATTTTTAGAAAACATAGTTTTTTTGAATAAAACAAATTTTCGATCGAAGATAGAAATAATGTAATATTTTCTTAAAAAATAATTCTTAATTATATAATGTAACAATGAGTGTATAAATTGTACCAATACATAGAGATATCATAGATAAAATAGGATAATAAAAATCCTGATATTTCTTGAGACAAAGATTATAAAATTTCATTAGTGTAAGTATAATCAAATATAATCTCGATAAATGATGACATTGTAACAATAAACCGTTAACACTTTGGTAACACTGAATCATTATTATAAGAATGGAATAAAATTAAATGAATTTTAAAATATCATGAAAATAATTAGATTTATGATATAACATTTCAAAGGTATGTATATACATCTGATGAAAAAATATCAGTTCATTACATGATACATGTCTCCAATAAAGAAAATTGAGAAAACATTACATTTTAAACTTGGCAACTTTTAAACCATAACATAATTGAAAGAAAGATCATAAAAGGGATATATAAATACCAATAAATTTATTTATAATAATAATAGAATACATTAATGGTAATTATATGAACCATAAGAAATAAATGAGTGGTGAATAAAGCATAAGTTTCACAGAAATAAAAGTGAGGAGAGAAAACCCTTACCTTAAGTCTTCACTTTTTTGTACATGTTCAAACCACCTCCATAATAAGTATAAGATTAGTATAAATCTCTATTAGAACATATAATATAATATAATATTTTATTTTTTTATGAATTTATATTACAATTTTATTAACAATTCCATGATAACATTACGTTCTGGGTAATATCCGCTTTGTTTTTCATATATGTTTTGATATGTTATTCTTGACCTCCTTACATAGATAATGATTTACATATTTACAGAATGTAAATCATGGTATAAATATAATATATATTCATTATATAAATATTTATATTAATATATAAAATATAGAAATATGAAATGGAGTACATCGTTTATGGAGACGGTAGGTCGTATGTATGCATGAACGTTGTTTCTATTTTCTTTTTGATTTCAAAGAAATAAATTAAATGAAATATATGGGTATATATATATATTATCATTAATTTATAATTTGTAAGTCCTATATATAATATAAATTTACTAAAACCATCCTCAATACATTCTTGGAAATGTGTGAACGAATCACATCGCTTTGAGGAGGCGCTAGTCTACACATCCACAAACGAAGTTATCTTATTTACACAAAATGGAAATCATAAAGGAGTGTTTTATATAATAATTAAAGAAGATTAAATATATCATAAATATCATATATATCATATAAAAATATCATATCAATCATAATTCCAAATCATGATAGGTGTTAAAGAAAAAATGAATGACATCATTTCGTGAGGTGGTAGTCTGTTGTACACACAAACAAAAATTTCATTTCTCATTTGTTGGATGTGTGTGTATTTTTAGGATGAAAACTCAGAATAAAAAAATTTCAATATATTTAGGATAATTAGGATATTATATAAACACATAATAAGAATAATGTAGGGGGTAGATAATGAAAATAAAACAAAACATCATGTGGTTGGATGTTACCTCTTCTTTGGGTAACTCATATTGTTTTCCACCAAAGGGATTCCTTGGAAGGATTTATTACAAAAGGGATGCTTCTAGGTTTTAGGTATGGTGTTTGTTAAGAGATTTGGGTAGGTTTTTTTCTGATAAAAAATATATTTATAGGTGTGAGGAAGTGAGTGGTGTGAGTGCCCTTTTATAACAAATGAGTGGCATTCTTTTATATATAAAACTGTAAACACTTTGGAGAGGTCTCCCTTACATCGTGTTCCTAAAATAATATTAAATTTTAGATATAAGATGGTAATTTTTCTAAATATGGCCATCCAATGGATTTTGGACTTGTTTCTAGGTCATTTGGACCTTTAACATTAAAGTTTAACCATTATGTAAACTCAATTCTACCTTAATTACTGTAATTAATTTTTATTACATCCACTAATCACTTCAGTAAAAAATTATGTTAATCTTATTAAAAATCATACATTATTGTTATTAAAAATATGGAATCCATTTTTTACATCGTAATTACATAATTTTTGTAAATTAATATATAATTAATCACGTATATAGGATGAGATAACGATTTTTTAAGAGAAAATGATTAAAAGTTTGAAATGGTTTTATAACCATTTTCAATGTGAAATTAGTTCCAATGAAATACATTGGATTAATTTTCTTTTGAATTTATCTAATTATAACTACAAAAAAATTAAATATCATTTAAATATATAAATAAACTAGATGAAAAAATAGTGTTGAATTAATAGTCATTACTTTCCACTATTTATAAAAAAAATTAAATTTCTCATAAAAATACAAAAAGTTCTTCCAAAGTAATTTTTTATATTCTGATTTTAAAAATTAATTTTACTTTTTCAAATAATTATTTTAAAAGTTTTTAAAAATATATTTAAAATATTTTCTTCATTAAATGGTGGTGTAATTACCTTTTGAAAATATAAATCTTTTTATTCATAAAATTGGATTTATTTGTATCTTATACCTATCAAATATATTTGATGATTGATTTTTTTAATTAAATTTATAATATATTAATATTATTAAAACATTCATAAAAAGTCGTTTGTTTAATTTATTGAGATAAAATTTTGTTTGTTTATGTAAAAATAGTTTTCTTAGAAAAATAATTTCATTATCTGCAAATATTACAACCTTCATTTATAACTAATTGATTACCAATGGATTAATTTTATTTACATGTGTAAATCATTTTTTTTACATTTTAGTTAATATTATTCATAAATTCCATTCCAATTGGTAGGTGGTTAAAATGAAAATATTTTAATAGAAAAATTAATAGTATATTGTAGTTTGGTAAAACTCAGTCTTGCATGTAAGGAAAGCTTTCAAAGAAAATTATCATTGTATGTAACTTAAGAAAAACTTATGGTTTCATTTACCACATGCTATTCTATGTGTTTTGTGTAGCACAATTTTTACATGGTGTTGTGTACAAAGCAAGAATAACTTGGTGCTTTCATATAAAACTACTAATATTCTATATAGTGTAAAATAATAAAATATCAAAACATAGAAATTTATTCAAAAAATAATATTACACAAAATCTCAAGGTGTTTTATTCTACATACCTTGAAATGAACTTTTCACTCAAAATTCATATATAGGTTATCGAAGGGTTAATAATTTGAAATTTCCCTTCAAAGAAACCCACAAATTAATAATTTATAATAAAAAAACCTATAAAAATGGAATATTGGAAACATAATGGTTAACCACAGTAAGTCACAACTAGGTTTACATGTTGGAGGACATAGATGGCAAGTGAAAATACAAACACATGAAAGAAAAGCATAAATAATCATAGATATCGATAAAGATAACTCATCAAAAGAATGTGTGTAATCTATAGAAAGTTAACAATAAAAAAACCAAATACTAAATAGGTATTAAATAGGTTATTGATACCATAAAAATGATGATAATAAGACTAAATTTTATTTCAATACACCTTTTCCTAACGCTAAATAATTTTAATGGGTAGATATACTTACATGATTTTCGGAAAACCTCACCATTCATCATTCCTTGATCAATTTCCACTTAATCTCTTATTCCATGAATTGAAGGTGAATATTTGGTTCCTGAATAATTAGCAGATCATGAGTTCCATAAATATAATGATAGGTCATTATATATGATTTTTACCAAAAAATGGTTATCAAAAGCTATCCAATGTGCATATATAATCATATGGTGAGATAATACTTTAATATCTAAAACCACATCTAATTTTTAACAATAACCATTCGATAAATAGGTAACCTTATAACCCTTACAAAAGATGAAATTTTCAAACTATAGAAATAATTCCACTATATTTAAAACCAGATTAACAATGATCCCCCATATATCATAAAGTAGCTCTTTGTTTTTTACATACCAAACATGTGAATTCATAAATCAAGTACTGTCTTGAAACATGGTAATGAACTCAATTACCATAAATCATTATTGAAAACGTGAATGATTAATTATTCAAAAATTTATTTGATATATTCCTTAAATCTAGAAATGGTTCAAACTTCCCCTGTGATACCCTAAACCGCTTTTTTAATGAATCCTTACTTATTTGCAAGGTAATTAATATAGTCAAATTTAATTATTCATATCCAATATAAATATATATATATATCCAAACATCATTATATTACCATAAAGAACAAATTAAGAGTTATTTTTTTTCTTATTCACGAGTTCCATATGAACATGTCCTTACTATTAAATCAATTTTCTCGTCTATTAGAATCATTCAAAATATTACGGTAAATCCTTAGCAGAAAAAATAAAATATGTAATCCTTATATATTTCACTATTCATATAAAATAATTCTTGAATAAAAATAAATAAAAACAACGATATTTCCACTTCTTCCAAAACATGTTAACAATGATACCTCATCCTATTATAAAATATACAATTCCTTTCACATTTCATCTATATTCTAATGATCATCAGCAATTTATCCATTTATCATACCACATTACTGGTTCCGTTCAGGATCTTTCCTCTTAGGACATCAATTTTCATAACGGCCATTCATTCCACATTTAAAAGATTCAATTATTTATAATACCTTATGGAGGCCAATATTTACACGCATTACATTAACTAAACATTTGATTTTCCCTTTACAATTACATTATTTGGGTCCTTCTTTTCCATAGTCAAAACATCTTCCTATTACTCTGATAAATTAACTTACTGGTTCTTCCCACATTCCCAAAAATTAGGAAAATAAATCTTCTTTCCTCTATGGTCTCTATTACTGAAACTCTCATTAAACTCCTTCCTTCTCTTGTTTGGTGAGTCTGAGAGTTGGTTAAGGTACACATTTTTAATCATGTACCATGAAAACTAATTAAGCATGATCATAAAACCCTTCACTCTAGTGATAATCCCATTTTAAATAAAATTAGAAAATTTTATATCACATTCAATGTTAATCCATTTATTTCTAGTTCCAAACATTGACTAAAAATAGAATGCATAGTTTGAGTAGACCTTTTCAGAGATGAAAAACACATAGTCATGAAAAATCTCATATAGGATGTATAAATTATGAAACCTTATATTAAATCTAGGAAACCTTTGGCTTATCCATAGATAAATCCCTAGAAATATCCTTATAAATATTCCTAGGGATATCACTAATGTTTTATTATCCTAGTTTCCAACGGTTGACGAAACCTTCATTTGATACCTACTATAGTGACTCAATCTTAACATATAGGGATATTACATCATTTTATATGAATATTTAGAGCATTACATAAACACATGTATATGGACCATAATATATTAGTGTCATTGAGACTTGAAAACATAATCTTTTAACTTGGTGAATGATCTTCAACATTCCACTTAACAATTTTCCCCTTTAGTACTCTTACTTAAAAAAATTCTTCATAACATGGGGAATAAAAACACAAGAAAGGGGTGAGATCATATTCTCAGTAAGGGTAATCAAGGGATTAATGTAAGAATAACATGAGGGTATGTGTATGAGAAGAAGATATTAACAGTAGAAGACTATAACCTACATATAACATATCATAATCAAGATTCATGAAATAAATATTGGTAGTTCATAATATATGAAGCAAAAGGAAATACAGAGAATAATATATGAGATCATAAAATAATAATAAAACATTGTATTGAGAAAGAAAATTAAACTTATTAAATGATTTAGATAGTAGTCAAGGATTAATTAAAAGTCCATCTATATGGATTTGGTTCACTCCCCAAAATATCTTAGTAGTCAAGGTTCACTCCCATGACCATATTAGTAGAAAAAAGTCATTTAATGAACTAGGATTCCTCCATATCCTAGCCCTATATTATTAAATAGGGTTCACCTATCATTCCAGAATTATATTACTTTACTGATTTCGATCCTCATTCTATCCATGTATTACCATACTAGGTTCACCTCCCATTACACCCCTGTATTACTGAGTCAAGTTCACTACTCATTCGAGTCGTGTATTACTAAACTAGGTTCATCTCCCATTACATCATTTTATTAATCAATTGAGTTAACTCCTCATTCTAGCCATGTCTATCTCATGATATATAAATATTTACCCAATGAATTAGAGGGAGATATAGTTCCCACCAACAACATAATAAAATCATACATATGTGTTCCACAAGATAAAAAAACCTACATCTTATCACGACTGATAAAAAGAAGATTGGTTTCATAAACATAATATCATAACCCTTGAAATGAAAGAGTATTATAAAAATTTCATCATATTAGAATCTATGATAATGATACAAATTTTATTATCAATTAATCCTAGAATAACATGTGAAAGGAAATGGGTTTTATAAGCGTTTTATCATGGTATAACCAGTAGAAGGGAAATAGGTTCCACAATTTTTTTCATATTAATCATAAACCATTCAAAGAGACAATAAGAATGGTTTCCTTAGATAATAAACCACTGAAAATAATAAAAAATATCAATTTATATCATCTTATATGGGGAATTATTTTGAAAGATCAATAGGAACATAATCATTCTATGAAAATTACATTTTAAAACATATAAAATTTTCAAAAATATTTTCTTAGAATCCACTTTGAAAATATAAATACAAATGATGAAAATTAATTTAAAACATTTACTAAGGAAAATATCCCATCCAATTTGAATTTTTTTTTAAAATATAATCATTTTGAAAATATTTTCCTTTGAAAATAACCTTGAAAACATATAATAGAATCCTTGAAAACCAATTTAAAAACTTCTTAAATATATAAATTTTTTGAAAAACATTTTCTTTGAAAACTAAATAAAAATAAATAATTTATAGAATATTAGGGGGAAAATTTTTATTTAAAAATAACCTTCTAACCTTTAAAAATAATATTCAAGGAAATGACGATTTGAAAATCCATACATGTTGAAAATTTATTTTTCACCATAAAAAATTTAGAATAGTTCGATGATCAGAAATTGACAAAGAGTTTCAATTTAAAATCTTTTTATTAGAAAGATAATAAATTAAAAAAAAATATATTTTACAAGTCATAGTAATAAACTTTTCAAAACTCTTCTTTTTAAAACATCGTTTTGTGAATAAAAAAAATTTCAACCGAAGAGATAAATAAATTTAGATTTTTTTAAAAAACGTTCTTAGTTATATTAAGAACAAAAGAGTATAAAAATGGTTCCAATACATAGATATATAATGGATAACCAGATTATAATAAAAATCATGACACTTTTTGAGATATGGATCATAAAAGTTCATCAATGGTAGCATAATCATAACCAATCTCGATAAACAATGAGAGTGTAGAAATAAACCATTACCACTTTGGTAACATGAATCATAATACTATATAAATAATACAATTACATGAATATTATAATATAATAATAGTAATAACATTCATGAAATAAAATTTCAAAGGGTTTTATATTCACCTCATAGAAAAGTATAGGTGTATAACATGGCATGTGCCTCGAAGAAGGAAAATTGAGATAAAATTAATTTACTAATTTGGTAACTTTGGAAACATAAAAACCATGAAATAAAGGTATCGAAAGGGATACGTAAAGACTAATAAATTTATTTATCATAATCATAGAATAAATTCATGGGTATTATATACACCGCATAAAATAAATGAGTGGTTAATAAAGTGTAAGTCCCACCGAAATAAAAGTTAGACGAGAAAACCCTTACCTTAAGTATTGAATTTATTCATAAACATTCAAAACCACATGTATAATAACAATAAGTTTATTATGAATATAAAAAAAACCATATTCTCGAATATCATACCATATATAATTTTATTATGACTTTATATTACAATTTTATGAACAATTCCATTTAAATGTGACGTTTCAGGTAATATCTACTTTATTTTTTGTATATGTTGTATTTTGTTATTCTCGATTGTCTTACTAATATCATGATTTAATTATTTAAATATGGTGAAACATGGTATAAATATCTTATATATTAATAATGTAATTATTTATAATAATCTATAAAATATATATATGAAATGGAATGCACAGTTCCTATAGATGGTAGGCCATATGTCCACATGAAAACTGTTTTGGTTTTCTTATCATATTGAAAGAATGAAATTAAATAAAACATATATATAAATGTGTGTATATATTATCATTATATTTTAAATATTATTTCATATATATCCTATATTTCTACTAAACCCATCCATAATACATTCCATGTAACTTGTGAATGAATCACATGGCTTTGAGGTGGCGGTAGTCACACGTCCACGAACAAAGTTATTGTATTTATAGAAAATGGAATGAATGAAGGAATGTTTTATATAAAAATTACATAATCATAAATACATCATAAATACCATATAAAATTCAAACATTATTTTCATTATAATCATCAACCATGAGATTTTGTAAAGGAAAAATGTATCATGTACTTTTGTGAGGCGGTAGTCCTCTATATACACGAAGGGTAAGATTATTACCCATTTCATGGAAGTGTGTGTTTGTGTATATAGAATATATTTAACAAAAATATCTCATTTTATTGATTATATTTAGGTTATTATATAATAATATAATAATAATAACTTAGGGGAGAGAGAGTCAAAATAAAACAAAAGAGATTATGGAAGGATGTCACCTCCTCTTTGGGTAACTCCTTTTGGTATCCACCAAAGGGATTCCTTAGTTGGATATATTCCAAAGTTTAAACTTATATGATTAAGGTATGGATATTGGGAGGATATTTGGGTAGGGTATGACTGAGACAAAATTTCTTCATAGGTGTGAGGTAGTGAGGGGGGTGAGTTCCCTTTTATAATGGTAGAGGAGTGCCATTCTTGTAAATGTAAAAAGGTAGACACTATTGACTGGTATATCTTACATCATGTGCCTAAAATAATATTAATTTTGGATAAAATAGGTTAATTGGTTGAAATAGGGAAATATAATGGATTTTGGACAACATTCTAGGTCATTTGGCTACTAATGATTAATGCATAACCAGTAAGTAAACTAATTCTAACCATAATCACTATAATTAATTTTAATTATTTTCATTATTAAATATTGTAAAAAATTATGGTTACCTTATTAGATATTATAAATTATTCTAATTAAAAATATGGAAACCAATTTTTCAAATTCTAATCAAAGATGTGGAAAAAATTAATTTAACATTAACCCTGCAGACGAGATGAGACGAAGAGGTTTTTAATAGAAAATGTTTAAATGTTTGGAATGTTTTTATAACCAATTACAATGTGAAATTGATTCCAATGGACTTAATTAGATGAATTTATTGTCATTTTATATAATTATTTTTTTTAAAAAAATTGAAATATAATTTAAATAAATTAATAAATTAGATGAAAATGTAGCTTTGAATTATCATTCAGTGTATTTCACTATTGATCAAAAAATGAACCTTCTTATAAAAATATTAAAAATTCACAGAAAGTAAATTTTGATATTATGAATAAAAAAATGAATTTTATTTTTTATAATAAAAATTATAAGTGTCAAAAAATTTATTAAAAAAAAATTCTCCATTAAAATGCTCTAAAATTACCTTTTTGGGAAATACATATTTGATTCAAGAAATGGGATTTATTCATATAATATAACTAAAAAATATATTGGATGAGAAATTTTTTTTATTTAATTTATAATATATAAATTTTATTAAAACATTCATCAAAATTGGTTTTTTAATTTATTGAGATAAAATTGTGTTTGTACCTATAAAAACAATTTTATTATGAATGAGATTTATTTATTTTCAAATGGACTATTTAATTCAGTTATAACCATTTTATAACCAAATGATTCATTTTTTATATATTTTTAAATAATACTTTTATAATTTAGTTAATATTGTTTTTAACTTCCATTCCAATGTATAGGTGGTAAATATAACAATATTTTAATAACAAATTTAATAGATTATTGTAGTTTGGTATAGGTTGGCCTTGCATGTAACACAAGCTATCGAAGGAACTTGGAATTGTGTGTAACACAAGCTAAAAATAGTGTTGCTTGTATCATAAGCTATTATAAATGTTGTGTGTAGTGCAATATCAAATTGGTGTTGTTCACAAAACTAGAATGACTTGGTGCATTTATATAATAAAATCTATATTCAGTGTGGAGTGAAATGAAAAATTATTGAAATGTTTTAATTAATTCAAAAATATATATTTCAAAAAAATGGGGTGTTATATTCAATATCCATAAAAAATGTTTTTTTGGATAGACTTAAAAACACTTCTATTATAGTTATCTATGTTTTATAAAATTCAATCCCCATTCATTCAAATATAATGTTTGAACCCATGTACCTTGTAGGATTGATAATAAATATGAATAACCCTGTTTCTAAATGTAATCAAAGAGAGGCTTCTTGCAAAGAATTATTTATACTCCAGATATAAAGGGGTATGATATGATATCTATCAAACAAATGAGGCTTTATAACCATGTACACCAGACATATAATATTAAATTGTGAATAATCATATAATCGGGTTTTCAATAAATTGAGTGACAATGGGAGAAAATGTATGCCAATCCCATATAAAATACTCATATGATTTTGATTCTATGAGGTTAGATTAACAAGGATGATGAATATAACAAGTTATTTATCTTTGTGTATGATCACATCACATTCCCATAAAATAAATAGACAAGCACACCACATGAACATTATATAGGAATGGACATAAAATTCCACAATCTAAATCAATCTAGGAACCAAATGTCAAACTCGTTATATGAAAGGAATAACCGCTTATTGGAAAATCTTAAACATACAACATGAACAAAAACATACCCAAACACCATATGATTATCTAATAATTTTGGATTTATAAGAAAGGTATAAAAATATGAAGGCTTTCATATATGGTATCTTTCTAACCCTAGGTACGAAGTTTTAATATTAATCATGCACCCTTCGTATACTAAATACATAGTGTTTTAAATTCCATGTAGTTTAATTGATTGGTTATCCAATGAATAAAACTTGTTTTATGCCTCCTAATAATATTTCATATCCCTATATGGAAGCAAAATAATGAGAATCTTAATAATTATTCATATCCTGTAATACTTTATGATGAAAATCAGTTAGGGATAACTCAAATTAATACTTTTGGAGGATAATTTTTATTTCACATAATGTAATATATATTTCCAAGGTGAAATAAAAATAAATTAGAGTCATCCTTTTGTATAACATGATATATTTAATGATATTAAACTAATTTTTAAAATAATAAAAAAATCATTCATATTTACCCATATAATAATCACCCATATGATGGACTACCAAAGTTGACTTGTGTTTTTTACACATTTTTTATTTTTAAAATATTTATATCTATATATAATTTCAACCACATATCTATATGATCATCCAATAAAACCCTCCCCCTAAACTCTTAAGTGAGTTAAATATATGAAGAAATAACATTTAGATAATTGTGATACATAGAAATCATATCCATAATGTTTAATAATTTTAACATATAATTGAATGTCTATAACTCTACAATATCAAATGTTATGATCTTTATAACTTTTTTTATCTACAAGGAAATATTTTTAATTTCATTATCATAAATATTCTTGGAACATTTCAATCAAAACATTTTCCATGAGATCATTTTTGTAAGAAATGGATCTCTTTACATTCTTCTTCAATAACACATATGAAACTCCTTTAGTACATAAAGTAATTTCCAATTCATTATTGTAAGTAACTATATATTTTATTTATTACTCTTTACCAATATACACTAAACTCATTTAGGACATTAAGTGATATTCACATTGATTTTTGACTGGTTTAATCATTAATTTATTAACATTGAACTTGTCTACGTCAAAATATACGCCACTACCCTCTTAAACACTACATTCTCTTAAACAAATCAAAACATGATACAAAAACTCTTTCATGTTGAGAAATAACTCTTATTTCCTTTTATTGGGAATAAATAAAAAATAGAATATTAAAAAACATATCTTATATGTTATTTTATAAGTTTGTAGAAATATTGTAAATATTGTAATTATTTATTAAAATATTAGGGATGTAATCCTACCACCATGTAAAACTTTAGACCCTATATAAAATATTTTTATCCTTGTCACATTTGAAAATATATTATAGGATATGATGAATCATAAACCACATATAATAAAAAAATTCATCTCATTGTTTATAACAGATGTTTGTTAATTTAAAATTCATCTTATCATATAAGATAAATAATATGATAATAAAAATCAATTATTTTGATACTTTTAAGATTAATATATTTGTTTTAATCAATTTCAAGATGTATAAACAATTTTATTCATTATTTTAATACATTATATAAGATCCCTTATTCCATACCTTGATTTTGAACACTTAAATATTTCAAACATTTGAAAAACAGAATTTTTTTATTATACACTATTCAAAATAAAACAATTAATATTTATAAAACTAATACCTGAAGGGAACATTACATGGATTTTCTCAAATCCCTTTTAATATTATGGATAATTCCATCACATATGGAATCATTGTTCCTCCTTCCTAAAACCACTATTACATTTAAGTGACTAAGGATAACTATTAAACAGGCACGATATTTGTTATCTATATCAAACTTTTAATCTCATATATAGTAAAAGAAGAGTTATAAAGTATATAAATCATATTTCATGGCTATTTATCCATAAAACATCAAGGAAATAGGGTAAATTGTTATATAATTCTGTCACACTATTGAAATATTTCCATCAAGGATTAAAAAATGAATATTATAGAAAGAAAAAGACTTATGGAAATATTTAGTATCTCAAAGTAATTAACCAATCCAATCATACTAAATATATGAGTAGATATTAATGTTACTTCAGTAATTTAACATCAAATTACTTTAAAAAATCATGATAATCCATATATTATTCTCATAATATTATATATCTACTTTTAAACCACATAAACATTAGATTAATGAGGAAGGAATTTCACTAATTCATAAAATTTTCCTATTTTAGTTAAGAATAATTATCAAGTTCATGTATCAATCTTGGATGTCTCTTTCATTAAGCTTCACCATTTATATGATTAATATCAAAGTCATGTTTCAATAAGATGATTACATTTTTCTACAAAAAAATCTTTTATTAGATATGTATCATGTTTTACATTAATTAAACTGTTATCCAAGTAAAATGATAACCCATTTTATAATATATCTTATCAATTAGTTGTATAAGATCTATAATTCTCTACAAAATGAGTTTTCTTCGTCATTCCTCTCAGTACTTATCTATTTTAGATGGCCAGTATTCCAATCATTATCAGTTCCGGGCACAATAGAAGAATGCGATTGTTAATGCCCAAATTTTCTTTTTACCATGATCGATGATCAATCTGAGATTTACACAATGATAGAAATATTGATCCAAAAAATTGAATCAAATAAAACCAAAAAGGGATAGAATTTCAGAACCAATAATGAGATCATCACAAATTATTTTTAAATAATTCAATCAATTGAATAATCACCTTATGTTAATTCTTTTATCATTTCTGGATATGAAAATAGATATGAGTTGTTCCATCACTATGTTTAAGGAATCAATATTATATTCCCTCTAGCGGTAGTTCATATGTGTTCCATAAATCACTGAACATTTTCATAGGAATATCTGGGAGTTAGCACGAAAGACCCAATCTCTTGTGTCATCCAACATTGATCACCATGAGAATTGTTTCCAAAGCATTATCCTTGATCTCTCTAAACATGATAGTTAGAGGTGGAGGATGATCACTCTATATTCTAGGCAGTGTTCTTGGAGGGGGATCTATCCAAGGCTTGAGAGGATTATCTTCACCTATCATTGTGCACAACACAAATTGAATTCCTCTACTGGAAAAGTAATATAATTAATTTTAAATATTTCAAGGCTTTAGGAATAAATATTTTCACAAGTTCTCTTTAATATTTATTTAATCCTTTACGTAACCCATGTCTAAAATAATAATAATATTATTATTTCCTTGACAGGCGCTTAAATTGAAATTTTAAATAAATATTATTTAATTAAATACTAATTAATATATATTGTGTTTCATCACACCTAAAAACATAGTCTTCCAATACTCCAAAATATTTATTGGTAATTGAGTAATGAATATTTATATAAAAAATAAATATTACTTCATTATTTAACAAAAATTAAATAAATATTACATTCACTATATAAAAAATAAATTTTTATTAAATATTCCTCTTACATTATATTATATATTTTAGCTGGTGATAAAATATATGTGATCAAGAAACTTGGAATAATTATTAAACCACAATATAGAATAATATTTATTAAACTTGTAAGATAATAAATGATAATATATTATTTAACTGAGATGCTGGATACACATTGTGTGTGACCCTCTAGACCAATTTCTTAGTGTCATTTGGTGAACTAGCCTAACATCCACGCTTCGTGTTTAGTAACTTGCCAATACACACATATAGAATTGAGTAAATTATGTAACAACATAATACCTTATACAAACAATTAATTTATAATATAATCTCTTTATCATGATATCTCTAATCAAGTTGGTTGTATGCCGGTGCCATCAACCTATGTGCTTGATGTCTCTTTCTTTGACTTCTCATAAATAAAGCATTCATATAGATCACCATAATCATGGATTTATTTAGTTTATATCATTTCCATAAAATGGATTGAAATATCTACATCCATTAAATAATAGAAGGGATAATTCCTTTTTTATATTATTGATTAATACAATATTACTCATGACACACCAAATGTATCCTACCTAACCACGATCATATGTTTCCATTGTTTTCATCAATATATCAAATTACAAGAATTATAACACTCATAAAAAATAATCATATATTTTTTAGATCAATAAATAATTTTTCAGATTGGATCATTAAATGAAACATATGAATGTAGGTTTTCTATTGGTGGGTCTCTTTCTTATAATATCATACACTGGATATTACGAAGGACATACACCCTAATAAAGTGTCTCAATGTACTATTAGTATCCACCAATGATAGCCTATATCATTTCCTAAAATTATATCATCTGGATATCGACAATATATTGGATAATAATTTCTTATTACTTCTGGGTTCTCATCACAGTGGGGAACTGCTATAACCTTTTTGTGAAAAAACGTCTCTTAGGACATTGTCACATACAATGTTATGTTGAAGAAAAATAATTACATGATAAGAAGTTTATTAATATTCAAAAATATAAATAATGGTTATTATAAAGTATATAGTAGTTAGTCATAGGGAACCAACTCAAACAGACTCATAATTTCAATAGAGTAAACAATACACAACCTCTAGTTTTCTAGCTCTCACATGATACTCATGATTCTTCTGAGATATGACTTTAGTCAAGGTGTCCACCATGTTCTGTTACGTAGGAACTCTACTTACTGAAACATAACCCATTTTATAAAAATAACTCAGGACACGATACTTTCGAAGTATATGAATTTTCTATTATTTTGACTTTGGATTTTTTGCAAGAGCCACCATTGAAGTTTTATCAAAAGACATTTTATATGGGATTTACTACTAGGTACCACATTAATCTTTTAGAAAAATTATACTATCCGAGAATCTTCCATGGATGCATCAAAAGCCTCTATATACTCAAAATCCATTGTAACATCAGTGAAACTAGCTACTTTGAACACTTCCAGATTATAGTTCCTCTATTGTGAAAGAAAACATATCTAAATTATGACTTCAGATCATTCTAATATATTTGAAAACAAGCTTTAGTAGAACCCCAAATGACCAATTACTCATCTCCTCCATAAACAATTAACATACCCTTATTTATTCTCAGATAAAAAAGTATTGATTTAACGACAAACCAACGATGTTATTTTATATCATCTTGATATCTTCATACCATTATTAATGCATAGACATCATACAGTATATTACATAACATAGTATACATGATAAATCCTATTGCTGAATCCTATGGGATCTTACCCATTCTCTATTTTTCTTGTTATTTATGAGGACACGTTTTCTTAGAAAGATGTAAACCATGGCCCACCATCATTCTTAATGAAACCAAATTCTTTTATAGGTTCATCAAGTAGATTATTCCCTGATCTAGATGATTTATTCAATCCATAAATGGATCACTGTGACTTGGAAATATTTTTGGCATCACCTAGTAACAAAAAAACTTCTAGTTGTGTTATATAGACATCTTACTTAAGGTTCCCATTATGGAATGATGTTTTTACATCCATCTTCTAAATCTCATAGTCGTGGTATGATTATATAGAAAGTAGAATTATGATGGATTTAAACAAGGAAACTAGTTAAAAGTTTTCATTATATTCAATTACTTGGTGATGTTTAAACACTATATCCACTATCCTTCCTTTATAGGCATTTACTTTTCCTTCCATAAAATGTTTTCCCTTGAATACCCATTTTCACCCTATAGTATTTAAATCAACTAGTGCATCAACCAGAACCAAAACTTGGTTTTGATATATGGAATCCATTCCAGAATTCATGGATTATTTCCATATTTCAAATTCTGATATCTCTAATACCTCTTTTGGGGAGATAGGTTCACCATTCTCAAAAAATAATTATTCACCATCTTCAGTGAATAGGAAAACATATCTCTCTGGTTCTCTTAATTATTTTGTGATCATACATAGTAATTGAGTTTCAGTACAACTTATTTTATAGGGTCATATGGAATCGTTTCATGTACCAACACTTGTATATCTTGAGAATCAACTTCATCGAATTCAATCATTCTCTCACTATCGTTTTTGAGGAAGTAATCCCTCTCATGAAATATGGATTTTATGGAGATAGTCCCATTATTATCCAATGGGTTGTATAGGTAGTATCCCATGGTTTACTTGGGATACACTGTAAAGATACTCTTTATTCCCCATGGTGATAGTTTGTTCCCTGAGAAGGCCTTAAAAATGCCTCAAAAACCCATAAACATGTATGTGCCAAAATGATTTTCTTTATATTCCATAACACTAAGGGAATTCTATTTTCCACTTAAGTATGTACTCAGTTTAATTTGTATGCATCAATTTATAATGAATATCTCCAAAAGGAGAATGGAATATCTTCACGACTCAGTATCAACCTTACATTGTCTAAAAATGTACAACTCCAAATTTAACTACCATCATTCCTCATTGGTTTGTAAGGTGGAGTGAGTTAAGAAATAATCTCAAACTACTATAGAAAGTTGATAAACTATTGGTTAATATAATCACAACATATATCTGATAAAAATGTATTTATCATATTTCCAAGTTTATTCCCTACTTTATTCTTCAATTACTGGAATTTATCAAAAGACATGGAATAATACCTCATCATTTATAAATAACCTTACATACTCAAGTAATCAGAAAAAATTATGAAGTAAGAATACCCATCTCTAGCTTCTACTAGAAATGGTCCACACACATCAATGGTTTACTAATATGAGAAGCTATGTGGCCCTTTCTCCCTATATATCAAATGGAATTTTGTTCATTTGTCCTTGTAAATAAGCAATAAATATCTTAAGTGGTTTTACTTTATACAAGTTTGAATGACCATCTTGATAGATCCTTTTCAAATGCTTCTTGTTTACATGACAAATATGGTGATTCCATAATAGGGTTCTATATGAGTCATGAGAACAAGATTAATTATCTATTTCAAATACTTGTTTTTCATAATTTAATACATAAAGGACATTATATAAATCTTCCATTCCATAACATATGTTTCCTTTATAAAATAAACTACTTTTATTTCCAAACATGAAAATAAACCCATCTGCATCTAGGAATGATTCTGAAATTTTGTTCTTGGTAACTATTGTTACATAATAACAATATTTTAAAAATAAAATTATTATTTTTGTAAATGAACGATGGTACTATCAAATGGATAGAGCAAACAATATTGAAATATTAGTAGATATCAAATCAACCTCTCCTCTTGAAATCTTTCAAAATCTATTTAGATCTCATATTTGGACACATTTGTGAAAACTGAAAGATATATCTAATTCCCAATGTGTAGATATTGAGAGATTAAAATCGATAATAAACACATCATTATCTTCCCATTTAATTTGGGTTCAGTTCCTCTTCTAGGATCCTGGATTTCCACATGAAAAACATAATTCTCCCTTTTCCTTGACTGGATTCTGGATCATACTCTTCTTGGGCGGACAATTCTCAAGATCTTTAGACTTGTTATGAGTCCTGGGGCCAATCACCTAGTTCATAATTTTAGTATTCACCATAAGGATTGAAAGTTTATCCCCCCATGTCCTTATACACATAGATAATCAATGTAATAAGTTCAAAAATAATCTTCTCATTATTTATCATAATTAAATTAAAAAAAGACGAGGATGTCTTGGCAAGTGATGAAAGTATTATATCAGTATGCAGCTCATCAATTAATTAAATAACTAAGATATCTAAGAATATCATGTTTCCAATAATCATGAATACATGATTCAGAACTAGTGAAGACTATCCAAGATTAGTTGTAAACAAAGAATTGGAGATCATATATACCACTTGTATCACCTTCTCTTGATAGAGATCCCAAATGCGAGACATCATGCAATATGAATCAATTTCATCATGTTGATTCAAAAAGATCATTGGTCATGGATGATATCATGAAACATTGAATATCTATAAAATCATTAAATTTTTTCTCATAGAGTTATAATTCTTCATCACAAACATTATTAGCAGGAACAACAAGAATATTTTCTTCTAGTTTATACAATTTCCATTCATGCAGTAGGATAAAGTGTAAATGCCATTGCCACTTTTAGAAATTTTTGTTAATGGGAAGGTTGTAATTCTCAATTATGGATCAAAATGATATGTTTGAATTCATTTTATAGTCATATTTTCAAATTATATGAGAAACATTTAGTTCATTTCATAAAAAAAATTAAATAAATAAATAAATATTATATCTATTAATCTCCCAAAATTTTATATAAACCTAATAACCATTGCCATTTTCTTTGGAATATCATGTTTCTTTAAAATTATAGTGGTAATTATTCATATCCCCCTTCTCATTACACCAAATCAGGTTGGTTAAGAAACTTTAATGATTTTAAATAGGCATTCCAAAGGATAACTTCATTAAATCACATTTCCTTGATCTATTGAGTGGACTCCCCAATTCTAAAATCCTTAAATTTGATTTCATCATCCCTTGAATCTCAATTATACCATGTACTGCTTTGGCAGTCAAATCATGATATGAAATATGTTAATTCAACCCAAAAATTCATGTTAGAATTCCCCGATAACTGAAACAATCATAATTGTTTCTTATTAAGAACTTTGAACTATAGTTAGATTTGAACTGATGTAATGGAAGGATATACTGACATAATATATAATTGAGGGATTTTATATTTTATGAGTAAATTTCAAATTATTATATTTAAAAAATGATTTTTAATATTAATTGGATTTAATAAAGTAATTAACCATGTCATAGATAATATTTATGCATAAGACAATATAATTTAGTTCTATCATTTAAGATTGTTAATTTATTAATTTATGTGATCGTGAAAAAAAATATATAGTGAAATAAAATGGTAACTTGACAGAGATAACATAATATTGAGTTATGGTTATTGTTAGGTCCACAAGGCTGAATACCCTGAGGGGGGGGGGGGTGAATCAGGGTATGACTAATTTAAAATTAAATCCCGTTATGACATTTTTTTGTTGTTAAGAAAAACACTCTTCTCTTTCTTTCCCATTGCACAATATAAACAGAAAGTAAAGAATTCACAAGACACAACAATTTTTACTTGGTTCACCCTCACTGGTCTACATCTAAGGAGCATACACCAGCAATGTGCCGATGTACCCAATTCACTATAAGCACACTTCTGTTTACAAGGTTCGGGATAGATCAATTCTATTCCCAGGATCACTACCTTTAAAATGTTTAGGTTCATCTCACTGCTTTCCCAATGGTCACTCCCTATTTCTCTCTCTCTGGATCACTGCTGGTGGAGAGGATCACCTTCTTCATCTTCATTTTCTCACTGCTTTGGAAAGGATACACTACAGTTTATAGACTTGTAGGTCTCTTCATTATCACTAATGAATACATCCTCTTTTGTTTGTAGATACTCTATTGAAGTCCAACTTTCACCTGTAGATGAATCTCACTTTACACCGACGATATCGGGCAATATTATAGCTTCCACGCAACCCTTAATCTCTGTCATAAATCAACCTTACTTGGTGACCTTCTCTATGCCGGTGCACAAGTCTCGGTGCACAAGTCAAAACTGGTGCGCAAGTCCTCCTTAACCACTTGCGTGACAGAAGCTTCTGCAACTCCAAACTTGTGTGACACACACCCTTTTACGCCCAAACCAATATTGGCACGCAACCAAAAACTTTCGCGCTTCTTCAAATCTGGCGCGCAAGTCTCACCAAACCACTTGCGCGACACCATCTTCTTCAACTCAAAACTTGTGAGACTCACTTCCTTTCTCGGCCAAACCACCTTAGGTGTGCAACTATCACCTGGTGTGTAATTTATACTTGCGCGACCACACACCACTTGCACGACCACCAAACCTGAGCGACGAGAGCTCTGATTTTTCTAAGTGTTGAACTCTACACTGAATGAGGAGGGGTCGACCTGTATTTATAGGCATTTGTAAACCCCACGTGATGTCACACAAGTACCCCTCGTCGCACAAGTTTCGACGCGCAAGTCTCTATAGCACAGATCACTTGCACGACCAACTCTAAAACTTGGGCGCCCCTAATCCCTTTTCTATATTTTGATGCTCTGATCTTTAAAAACATAGGGAGTTAAAGTCTCACCATCTTCAAGTACACAGTGCGCAAGTCCCTTTTCCAAAAAACACTTTTCTTCATTTGTTGATTTTCAGGCCCAAAGATTTGGGAAACACTGGAAAACAGAGCCACCTTGTATCTGCTCTTTTTGTACCACCTCCAGATCATCCATTCATTTTTTGACGTTCTTGAATCAAATATGAATCGTTAACCACATCCCTTGAACTCGACATGCCACCATGAAATCCCCTTTGTCAAAAAATCTGTATGTCATGGTTTTCTTTTTCAACAAATCTCAACAAAGATGTCCACTTTGTCAACAAACACAATCACCTCAAAAATGCTTCAATGATACCTTGAGGGATTTTTCCCAACAATCTCCCCTTTGGGTTGGTTGGAAACTCTTCCATAAAAAGATAAATCATTCATTCTTTAGCCACCATTCACCTTTTACGATTTTGATAGCGATCAAGGATTTTCTCAACACGTACTTTAAGCCCATATGATTAATTCTCGGCGTGAGAAACAAGAGTAAATGAAAAGTTCATCAATGAATCACTTTATCTGTGACACACACTGTTGGCACCAAAATGATACCATTTTTTACCAAACTGATACCAAATTTTGGAAATAATCTTACCACATTCCATCACCACTCTTCTGCTTTTATCACAATCCTCAGCTGTTGTGATATCTTTTATTTGATTGATCACTTCTAGCATCGTCAGATTTAAAATGCTCCCCCTATCTGCTCATAGCTTTAACTCTGGTCAACTGAAAATCCTCTTTATCACTATTGCCTGTGTTTTCCAAGCTAACCTCTGGCTAAGCACTTTGAACCAACTTCAACTACCCCTATTTGGATGCTCCAGTTGTCAACTTCTCCCCATATCTTTCATGATTTCTCAAATAGACACACTCACTCCCCCTTGAACAATCACTATTTTCTCCACCTTTGTCAACAAACCCAAAGGTAGTTCCTTTGCAGTCTGTAACAGAGTAGAGAACACATATCAACACATTAGGGAAAACACATCATACCTCAAGGTGGGGGGGGGGGGGTTCCACATCCACACTCCTTCAAGTGTGGGGATTCGACTGAACTCCCAGAGCCAGTCGATGTCTCTCAAAATCTTTCTTGGGTAAGACCTTTGTCAGAATGTCTGCAACCTATAGCTCTGTAGTCACATACTCCAACTTCATGATTCCCTGCTCAACCTTCTCCTTGATAAAATGATACTTTATCTCAATGTGATTTGTACTTGAATGATGGAAAATATTTTTTCTAAGATTGATAGCACTTGAGTTATCGCACTGGATTCCGATCAGAGACTTCACTTCAACACCCATATCCTCAAGCTGCAGCTTCATCGATAATAACTGTGTGCAAGCTTGAGTGGCCGCAATATACTCATCTTCTACGGTGCTTAATGAAATTCAATCATTCTTCTTGATTAACCATGAAATACACAATCCACCAAGATAGAATGCACCTACTGATGTTGATTTTCTGTCATCTGCTGATCCGGCATAATCTGCAAATGTGTAACCCAATAACACTGATTGAGATTTTTCATTATACATTAGACCAAAATACATCATTACCTTGATATAACGAAGTATTATTTTCCCGAAAAGAATGTGGATTTCCTTGGGATTACTCCGATATCTCACTTCTTGGCATGTGGTGAAAACAATGTCAGGTCTTGTTGCTGTTAGGTACAGTAAACTGCCGATAATTTTCCAGTATTTAGTGATATTAACTGCCCTTCCACTATAATTTTTGGATAGTTTCATTCGGGTAGCAAACAGAGTCTTCATTTCCTTATAATTCTCCATTCCAAACATTCTCAGAACCTCCTTGGCATATTTGGATTGAGAAATGAATGTTCCATTCCTTCCTTGTGTCACCTGTAGACCAAGGAAAAATGTTATCTCTCCAATCATTGACATTTTAAACTAATTTTTCATGAATTCGAAAAACTGTCTACAGTGAGCTTCATCTAATCCACAAAATATTATTTCATCGAGATAAACCAACACCATTATCTTTTAATTACTATTGTTGATGAAATCGAGATTGTAATAAACTCCCCCACACTGGAAACCAAGATTCTTCAAGTACTGATCAAGCCTTGAGTACCATGCTCTTGGTGCTTGTTTCAGCCCATACAATGCCTTCTTCAGCCTGTAAACTTTGTTCTCATCCTCATGAATGAGAAAACTATCTGGCTGATCAATGTAAACCTCTTCTTCTAGAACCCCATTTAGAAATGCAGATTTGACGTCCATCTGGAAAAATTTGA
This sequence comes from Viscum album, assembly GCA_963277665.1. Taxonomy (NCBI): domain Eukaryota; kingdom Viridiplantae; phylum Streptophyta; class Magnoliopsida; order Santalales; family Viscaceae; genus Viscum; species Viscum album. The sequence goes on from OY728125.1 coordinate 22,422,410, forward strand.
ACTTTCTTTGCACTGCTATGGCTAAGAATAATCTGATTTTCTCCAGCCTTGCAACTGATGAAAATGTCTCATCAAAATCAATACCCTCTATTTGGGAGTATCCTTTGCACACCCGTCATGATTTGTTTCGAATCACTATTCCATATTCGTTCATCTTGTTGTGAAAGACCCATTTAGTCCTGATGACATTCTTATCTAATGGCCTTGAAACAATCTCCCACATATGATTCTTCTCAATCTGGTCTAATTCTTCATTTATATCCTGAACCTAGTACTCATTTTCAGCTGCATCAAAAAAGAATTTTGGCTCCACCTGAGATAAAAATGATGTTTTCTATAATGATTTCATTCTTCAAGTCTAAACTGGAGCTATCTGATCACCAATGATATTTTTCCTATCAATTTCATCTCGACTCTTTGGCTTCTTAGCAGATTCAGATTTTATCCCTCTTGCTCATCATCAGTATCTTCTTCTGGGTCATCCTCTGCCACTTCTACTCCCCTTGTGTTTCTTACCTCCTCATCAATTTCATCCAGAAACTATTTACTAGGTCATTGAGTATTCTGTTCATTTTCATCTATAGTGACATAATTGCTCTCAACAATTTTTCCCAACCTTTTGTTGAAGTATTTATATGATTTTCTTTTCCCTGAGTAGCCAAGGAATATCCCCCTCATCTCCTCGTGACTTAAACTTCCTGTTATTTTCTTTGTTGATAATGAAACACTTACTTCTAAAGATTCAAAAATATTTCAATGTTGGATTCTTTCTATACCACATGTCATATAGAGTCTTCCCTTCCTTCAGATACAACAGAGACCTGTTCGAAATATAGACATATGACAAAACCTCTTCCTTCCAAAATTTCTCTGGTAGGTCCTTTTCAATAAGCATTATTCTGGCCATGTTGTTGATGATCTGATTTCTCCTTTCAACTACTCTATTATGTTAGGGAGTTCTTACTGATGAAACTTGAATCCTTATCCCGTGTTTCTTGAGAGAAAAGGACATAGTATCTTTTTCCATTTATGGATTGTGGTGAGACAGGTCCACAAACATCAACATGCACTAATTCTAGCACTCTGGTTGATTTCTGTTCCTTTGGGTTGTATGTCTTTCTGATGATCTTCCATTATTGGCAAGAATCACATATATGAGTGCGATCATGTGATAATTTGAGAAGGTCTCTAGCAGCATCACACTTTACAAGATCTTACATAGATGGTTGACATAGATGACCAAGTCTCTTATGCCACAACTTGTTTTCTTCCTCTCTGGATAAGAGACACATATCTTCTTCCCCACTTATAAGGTAAATATTTCCCTTTGTCCTTTTTCCATGTAGAACAACTCCTCCATATTTTCCTTTCACAACAAACATCTTATTAGTAAATCGGCTAGAGTGCCCAGAGTCACATAGTTGATTGACACTAAGCATGTTATGACTGAGGCCATCTACTACCAAGATATCAGCACCTCTCATTTCTTTTTCCCCAAATTTACCTTTTTTGGAAACAATAATCTTCAGACCTTCATCATTACCAAACATGAAAACACCTTATTTTTCATATTTAATTCCTATAATTAAATCCTTGTTACCTGTCATATGTGATGTTCAACCACTGTTAAGTATCCATACTCCTGAACGATCTGAAGTTTTAAGGGAAATTTCCTCAACTACTCCCTTATCATTAATTTTATTTTTGATCCATGTCTTTGAGTTCAAACTCGGTATGGTTTGGAGAAGTTGATCTTCCTTAGAGTGTGACATACCAGATTCATCCTGTAGAGCTACAAATCGATTTTGTGTTTTTAGCTCACTTGTCGATTCCCTAACTTGCTACTTATGACAGCTTGAGTTTTGTTTTGGCACATTTCTTTTAATTATTGATGTGAAATATCTATCCATGTGACCAAATCCTCCACACCAAAAACAATGAAATGCAAAGGATGTTCTATAATATTGAGATCTGTTTGGATTCCACTATTGTTCTTGTGCCCTTTGATATCTCTTGGCTATAGAACACACATTCTGTGAGTGTCCCATCTTTCCACAACAATAGCACCTAATTTAAGGAGCATTCTAGTGTGTCACTTCGGCACTATTGAATATTATGATTCTATTTCGTACACAAATCAATCTTTATTCTCAGAGTAGGTTCTTGCAGTTTGTCTTCACCCATGACCAATTTCTGTTTTTGTTCATGTCCTATACCAGTCTTATCTTTGGAACACGAATGTTGCTTATTTTCTGCTGGGGGTCTGTGCTCCGCTTCTTTCTTTTCAGTCTTCTGAATAATTTGTTTTTCTGGAACTTTACTAGGTGTCACGAGTTTTTCTTGATCCATAATCCTTTATCGCAGACCAAAAACTTCCTTTTCAAGTTCTTTGATATGTTTGACCTGCTCCTTTCCAGTGTTAGTCAAATAATCAATTTCATTCTTTTTCTCTTCAATTTTAAGCTTATACTCAACAATATTTTATGAGCACTCTGGTGTTGAAGACTTTTAGTTTTTCAATTTCTTCTAACATCTCAAACTTTTCATCATCCTGTTGCTACATATGGAGTTTGGAATCACAAACCACTTTATTAGCTTTCATCGTTTTGGCTCTCCAATCATCTATCTCTTCAATATTTGCTTCCAATTCGGCTTCCATATTAACTCTTCATTCAACTTCTTCTTCTTCTTCATCATCACCTTCAGTTTCTTTCCTCTCTTGAGAACTAATAACGACTGCCACTATATCATTTTCTCCATGATCTTTGAAATTTTCAATCTCCTCAACCTCTTCAACCTTAGACTCATATGAACTGTCTATTTCTTGTGAAAAAAGATTCTTCTTCTTGAAGAAATTTCTCTTGAAATGCTTCTTCCCTTTCACATAGGCTGAAGATCTCTTCTTGGGAATTTCAACTTCATATTCATCATTTTCTTCTTGAAACTTTTTGGGGCACCTTGCAGCACGATGACCAACTTTTCCACATCTAAAGAAAGCTAGTGGAAGTTTCCCTTTGAACTTTCCTTTTCCTCTTTGATGGTTTGAGGAGAGGAATGACATTAACTCATCTGTTTCTTCATCCTCCTAAGAATATTCAATAGTGAGCTTCTTTATGGACTTAAATTCCACCTCTTTGAATTTCCCCTTTTCCAAAACGTTGTTATCATCATTTATCAGTTCATATGCAACAAGGGTGCTGTGCAGGTTATCCAATGTCAACACTTTTAGGTCTTTATCTTCGAAAACAGAAACTTTCGAATTGAACTGAGGTGGAAGGTTTTTTAGGATATGCTTCACAATTTTTATATCTTCAATAACTTCTCAAAGACCTCTCATGTCCTCCACTACAACATTTACACTATCAATTAATGCATCAACAGATTCATTCGGGTTCATTCTCAGATCTTCATACTTGATCCAAAAACACTTGCAGCTTTTCCTCTCTAAACTTTTTATCCCCTTCATATATATTCAATAACTTTTCCCACATGGAATGTGACGTTTTTCAAGACATAAACTTTGTATACATAGGATTGGATAGGGATCCCACTAAGGCATTGATATCTTTGGCATCAACATCCAACTCTCTACGCTCAACTTCTGATAATGCACCACTATTAATATCAACTGTTATGCCATGCATTGCTGTTGTGAAAACATCCATTCCAAAAGATCGGAAGTAGTGTTGCATCTGATTCTTCCATATCTGAAACTTTTTCCCATCGAAGTTCGGAATACCTTTATGATTAGTGACCTCCATTGAGAGATGAACTAATATCAACCTTTCACTCTGATACCAATTATTAGGTCCATAAGGTTGAATACCCTAGGGGGGTGAATCAGGGTTTTCCTAATTTAAAATTAAAGTCTGTTCTGATCTAGTTTCGCTGTTAAGAAAAACACTCTTCTCTCTCTTTCTCGTTGCACGATATAAACAGAAAGTTAAGCATGCACAGGACAGAACAATTTTCACTAGGTTCACCCTCAAAGGGCTACATCAAAGGAGAATACATTGACAATGTGCCGATGTACCAAATTCACTATAAGTACACGGCTGTTTACAAAGTTTGGGATAGATCACTTCTATTCTGAGGCTCACTTCCTTTATAATGTTAAGGGTGAGATCACTTCTTTCCCAAGGGTCACTCCCCGTTTCTCTCTCTGTCTGGCTCACTGCTAGTGGAGAGGATCACCTTCTTCCTCTTCCTTTTCTCACTTCTCTGGAAAGGATCTACTTACAGTTTATATACTTGTAGGTCTCTTCATTATCACTAATGAATACATTCTCTGTTGTATGTAGATGCTCTGTTGAAGTCCAACTTTTACTTGTAGATGAATCTCACTTTGCACTGAGGGTATCAGGAAATCTTCCAGCTTCCACGTAGCCCTGAATCTCTGCTATGAATCAACCTTACTTGGCGCCCTGCTCCAAGTCGGTGCGCAAGTCAAAACTGGCGCGCAAGTACTCCTTAACCACTAGCGCGACACAAGCTTCTATAACTCCAAACTTGCGCGACACACACCCTTTTATGCCCAAATAAAGTTTGGCGCACAACCAACAACTTTCACGTTTCTTCAAATCTGGCGCGCAAGTCTCACCAAAACACTTGCCTGACACCTTATTCTTCAACTCAAAACTTACACGACTAACTTTATTTCTTGCCCAAACCACCTTAGGTGCACAACTATCACCTGGCGCGCAACTTATACTTGCGCGACCACACACCACTTGCGTGACCACCACACCTACGTGATGGGAGCTCTGATTTTTGTAAGTGTTGAACTCTACACCGAATGAGGAGAGGTCAACCTCTATTTATAGGCATTTGGAAACCCTTCACGATGGCGCACAAGTCTCTCCTTGGCACGCAAGTTTCGGCGTGCAAGTCTCTTCCGCGTAAATCACTTGCGTGACCAACTCTAAAACTTGGGCGCCCCTTATCCCTTTGCCATATTTTGATACCCTGATCTTGAAAAACATAGGGTGTGAAAGTTTCACCACCTTCAAGTACACGGCATGCAAGTCCCTTTTCCAAAAACCACTTTTCTTCATTTGTCAATTTTTAGGCCCAAAAATTTGGGAATCACTGGAAAATGGAACCACCCTGTATCTGCTCTTTTTGAACCACCTCCAGATCATCCATTCATTTGTCGAAATTCTTGAATCAAACATGAATCATTAACCACATCCCTCGAACATGACATGCCACCATGAAATCCCCTTTTTCAACAAATATTTATGTCATGGTTTGCTTTGTCAACAATCTCAACACATATGTCCACTTTGTCAACAAACACAATCACCTAAAAAATGCTTCAATGATACCTTGATCGATTTTTGACCAACAATTATGAACTAATAGTAATGTTTAGTTTTTCTAGTGGTTATTAATATAACCATTAACCTATGGGGGAAAAACCTTGAAATATTATGTTTTGTGTTATAGTTTTCCACATTTCCACCTAAGTATCGCTCTTGTATTTGTTTCACCTAGACTCCAAACTCAAACCACCTCCACTAGATTCAGAGCTCCATCGATTACATATTCTCTTAGTCACACACAGGTGAGGGGAAAAGTGTTTACATAAAAGAACCCATGGGCACATAGAATATTACATAATAATAGGAGATAAGGCACAAAGGACACAAATTTAATTTAATAATATATTAAATAAGACCAGTCACATATGAAGGTCTGGTCTGTGATCATCATCATCCACATGAATGCAAAAAATTATGCATTTAATTAAACTATAATTAAATTCTTAATCATTATTATTGAATTTAAATCTCCATCAAGTCAATTAATTATCTTATTTAATTAATCGATTAGTTTATCTTAATTATCGTCCAAATTTCCTCAATATTCCCATCTATATAAATTTTAAATAAATGAAAATAATTAATTTAAAATTAACTGTGTACATAAATTTACCTTGGAAGAATCATGGTGAATACCCGTCTAAATCTACCCATCATTTATTAAACACATATATAATTTAATTTTATGATATATGGCATACATGACATATAAATTACTTTCATGATATGTATTTTCAAATTAATTATTACACTAATTAAATTATTTTTCAATAAAATGTTATGATTCAATGTGCATAGATAATTAACTATCATAAAATTCACACATGATATGCAGATATGAACATTATGCAGAAATTAATTAAACACACATACACACACACAGACATATATATCCATTAAAATCCATCACATGGAATATCTTATCAATATAATGACCACAAAAAATCACATGTCAATTAGGTTCAAAATGTACAGTAAATTCATATTAATTATTAGAAATTTTGTATATGTACATGGTGTGTACATGTGAGTTACACAGAATGTACCTCTCTCACTATCTATCTGAGGAACACACTTATGGAACTTGGTAGGTAAATGATGCCTCAAAAAAATGGGAGTACACAATGTGTATAAAGGGATACATGATGTGTGGTCTCCGAGTTACATGGTTACAAGTTGGGTAGTCTATGTATGGAAATGCATGCCCCACTTGTGACTTAATGGACTACACATTGTGTATGTAGGCTACATGGCATGTACTCGAGCTAACCGTGGACCAAGCTAGCCCAGTAAACATGTAGTGTAAGAAATTAAATGCATGATGTGTATTCAATTAACATGGTTTGAATTAAAACTAAAATAATTCATGGTGCATTGAAAACTATTACACATGTTGCAACTCTGGTTACATAGATTTTACCCTTGTGTTATTAATAAAAAATAATCACAGCCTCTCTATGAGATATTCAATTTCATTTCATAAATAATATTAATTATTTTGATAAGATATATGAGAAAAAAGAGGAATAAGAAGATATCACAATGATGATGACAAGAATTATTAAACTGGAAATGAAAACTAATTGAAAAACGCATTAATCAATCAATTATATTTAAATAATAATAAATAATAATAAATAATTATGTTAACCCTCTAATAAAAATTTTAGGTTTTAGGCACAACAGACGCATGCGATGGATGATGACTAAATTTTATTTTTGTAATGATCGATGATCATTGTAAGATTTGAACAATTAAAAACATCATGATTAGAATAATTGAATAAAAGAAAACATGCAAGGTCTAGAACACTAGAACCAACCACCTGATCATCACATATTATTTATAATTAATTTAATCAATTAATTAATTACCTTACATGAATTCATTCTTCATTAATAGATCTAAAAATATATATTCATTATACCATCATTGTGTTGAGGAAATAATATAAATATTCCCTATAGCAGTGATCCACACGTGTTCAAAAAATCTCCTAACATCTCTGTTGGATTCTCAAGGTTCTAGCATGGAAGATCCTATCACCTGTGACATCTGCCTTTGATCTCCATGAGTATCTTTTCTAAAGAATTATCCTTGATCTTTGTGTACATGGGAGTCGGAGGTGCCGGATGATCACTCTACATTCCAATGAGTGTTCATAGAGAGTGATCTCCCTAGGGCTTTATAGGAATCAATTTGGCTTCTGTTTTTCATAACAAAAAATGAATTGGATCAATTGGGAAAATAATATAATTAGGTTTAAAAACTGCCAGAGATTAGAAATAAATATTTTTACATGTTTCGGTTAATATTTATATAATCCCTTATAGAACTTCATGTCTAAAACAATAATAATATTTTTATTTTCCTGACATTCACTTCTTTATGAATTAAATTAAATGTTATTTAATTAAATAATACACAATATGTTTTTTCAAAGGAACTAAAAACTCAGTCTTCTATTCCACCAATTGATTTATGAGGCATTTAATAATGATTATTTATTTAAAAAATAAACATCACTTCATTATTCACAAAAAATAAATAAATATTTTATCCACTAAATAACCAATAAATATTTATTAAATATTATTCTCACATTATATTCTCTAAAAAATGGTGAAAGAATATATGTGATCAAGAAAACATGAATAATTATTAAACCACATTGGGGGAAAATATTTATTCAACCTGTTAAACGATAAATAATAATATATTATTTAACTAAGATTGTAGATACACATAGTGTGTGCCCCTCTAATCCTCTTTCTCAGTGGCATTAAGTGAACCTCTTTAATGTCAAAGTTTAGCATCTAGAAACATGACGAGGCACACATATAGAAAGAACTTAATTCCATAATGACATAATACCTCATGATGAAGCTAAATATGTAATATAATACCTTTATCACGACATCTTTAATCAAGTAGATTGCACGCGGGTGCCATCAACTTATGTTCTTCATGTCACATTCTTGGAATTCCATAAAATCAAACTTTCTTACAGATCAACGTGGACATGGATTTATTTAGAATATATAATTTCAATCAAAGGGCCCGAGATATCAACTTCTTTTAATGAATAGTAGGGAAATATTTTTTCTCATGCTATTCATTAATGTGATATTACTCATGACACACCCAACATATCCTACCTCACCAAAAACATCTATCATCATGTTTTTCATTGATACATAAATGTACGCAACTTATAATACTCATCAATAATAATATTACATTATATGGATCAATACAAAAATCAACATATTTTAACATCCAATGACATATATGAATAAGGATTTCAAATAATAGGGTCATGTTCTCACAATATCCTATACTAGATATTAACAAGACCATATAACATGAGAAGGTGCCTGAATGTCCTATGTGTCTCCCCCCTTGATAGGTGGTATCATTTCTATCCATAAAATGATATCATTAGGCTATAGAACATATATTTTATAATAGTGTCATAACACTTTTGGGTTCTCATTATAGTAGGGAACAATTATGACCTTTTAGTGTGACAACTACTCTAATGAAATTATCACATACTAGGTTATAGTTATGAACAATCATTATGTGATAAGATGTTAACTTATATTAAAAAAAATATAAATATAGGTTTTCATAATGTACACATATGTTGGTTATAGGGCCCCAAATCTAATAATCATATCCTATATGAATATTATATGGTCGACTAGAAAACTATTTTCCCGATCAAAAAAATGGTTAAACTCAACACTATTTACCTAATATCATTCCTAATGATTTCATAGCCAATAAAAACCTAAAGTGAATGAAAAAATGAGGCACCTAACTCTTAGGGTCATTACCTTAGTTAATATCTTCTGAAAATATAATATGCGGGGATATATCTTTTTACTAAAACTCATTGATTGTATGATCAAAATCATGATATGAATTTGATTTGGAAGTAATATGAGACATAGTTTTTTTCTTCTAAATTGTATTTAATCTCACTAGCTTATCTCAATAATTAAATTTACATGAATAAATAATAATATTTATTTAGTTTGGAATACATATATTTTAAATAAAATCAATATTCTTAAATTATATTAATGTGTAACTCATTACACAACTCATCAATAAGAAAGAATTATGATTGAAAAAAACTATATCAATTATCATGCCTACAATATTACTCCTTAAATTCATATATGAAAATTTAAAGAATCAATTTAACATGATAAACCAATTCATACCCTTATACATAATATATAAAATTTGTATATATAAATAATAAACATTGTATTAAAATAAATAAATAAACTATTAATATATTTAAACACGATATAAACATTTATGAACATTTCAAAGATAAAATATAAACACATTATAATTTAAACATGGATAATTATGAAAAATTTTCATATATCTAATATGAATTAACAATATTATCATTTACAAGGTTTGATTATGAACTCCTTCATATTCTAGTATTTTGGGTGAATTATGAATTGTAAAAAATTCATAAATTCGGAAAAAGTTTATATAAATCATTAATTTCTTTCAAATATGGTTACTAATATAATCATTTTATATTATAATTTAAGATATAATCATAAACCAATCTAAAAAATTTTATTTTCACCTCATTTTAACCATGTTAGTGAACATTAAAACATGATCACATCATCCAAAATGTTTTTATTATGGTTTAAAGGGCCCATGAAAATGAGGGTTTTTTATAATTTTAAAATTTTGATATTTATTTATTAAATGGATAAAAATAATTGGTGTTTAATTAAAAAAATTTATAATTAATTTATTTATTAATAGTATATAAATTAAAAAATTATCCTAAAATAAAAATTTCTATAATTTATAAATATTTTATAAATTATAGTATTCAATTAATAATTGAAATTTAGAAAAACTAATTTTTTTTTGTGTATCATAAATTTTTTTATACTCTATATAATAAGCTATGAAGTTTTCTATTATATATTATATTTAAAAATAGATAATCCTCATTTTGGATATAATATTTTTTATTACTACTTATTATATACTGTGATATCTTTTTCTTGATACGAGTCTCTTTTTTGAAACATAAATAGACATTGTTATACATTTTCAGAAGCTATATTTTATGATAAAATATGTTGAAAAACAAGGGATTTACACTATGTTTCCTCAAATGAAATTATCTATAACAAGGTGTTACTATATTGTGACATAATTTATCCTATATCATAATACACATCATAGAATAAATTATATATCTTATTTAACGACATGCACAATGATATAAAATTATTATCAAGAAAAATGATATTGTATTTAGACATTTAATTATAATATGCATAGTGTTGTAAATTTTATTATGATTTCATGAATCAAGAATAATGGTATAGATCTTAAATCATTAAAGGGTTTCTATAGATCATGTAATAGCTATTTAACATAGTAGATTAAAATAAAAACCTTAATTCCCAAGATTACCAATGTGTGAAAAACTAAAACCATGTTTAAAAAGATGAAGAACATACATCATTCATCAGGGATGGATGAAAATATTTATTAAATGAAGTTATCGATTAATATCAATAGGAATAACCAAATTAATCTTTACTATAAGGTATATCAACAAGATGAGATAATTTCCCAATATTTTTTGAAGGACCCTCCTCATACCGTGATATTGTAGTATCTATAAAGGAACATGACGAATGAGGTAGACATATTCAAGAGATTCAATATCAGGCTTATACAAGATTTAAACCACCCCTTCATTGTCTTATAATTCCATTTATATTCCATGGGTATTTATCCACAGTATCTATATCATTTACTCTAATATTATGAATCTTTTGGGTAATGGTACATTTGTAACTCTTGGTAACCCTTTCGGTAGAATACACTATACCAACATTTCATCATATAAAAAATTATTATAAATGATATCTAACATGGATGGGATAAAAAATATTATCAATTGTTATTCATTATATGTAAAATGATAAAATCTTATGATAATAATAGAATTTTATTAACACACATCATAATATCTATATACTGTATGGAATGATTAATGAAGGTAGAGGGGCCTTATGATTTCTTTATATCATAAGAAATAATATACTCAAACTACTTGTTATATGAATGGATATTTTACTATATGGTTTCTCATATAATTAAATATGATACACACAATATAAAATATATACTTATATATTTTTTTGGAATACAAATATAACTATAGACACCAAACAATTAGATGGACCACAAGCCATGTGGGCCAAAGTTCATACTATGTATAATGAGCCTGATGCCTTGGAATATACTATAATTACACCATTAATAACCTGGATAGCCCCGCACTCAATGTATTCTTATGTACATGTTTTATATTAATGAAAGATGTAGGATCCTATTTTTTGGATGGGTTGAAATTTTTGAATGGTATCGATTTCTTCATTTTGTGCATGGTCCAAATAAAAAATTGAGATTTAAAAAGTAATTAAAAGTGTTGTAACATTTTATATTTTTTTATGTGGGGAATAATATTTAAATGGTGTATTCAGAAATCAAATTACTTTTATAAGTATTAGGATTCAAGAATATCATGTTTGAGATAAATATCCGCGGGCGCACATTTTTTGCACAGTTAGTGCTCATAGTTCCCTCAATCAATGTTATCCTTTTTTAGGTGCATGATTAATTCTAACCATGTGGGGTAAAATATATATAATAATATAGTTTAGTGATGATTAGTAGAAGAATCCCCATCATTTGTGTACTACATGGCTAATAGTGCACTACAATCATGCATGATTGGGGTTTTATGGATAATAGCACCATATAACCAAAACACACTTTTTAAAATAGTGTGAGGAAACTGTGTGGTATGTTCGTTCTTGGGAAGTGATACCCACATGGGTGGTGAATCATTTTCAGGACCATGTGTTTCAAGCATATGCCTCATTATTAGGGAAAAAATTCCTTTTACCCCTCTGACCTGATGTGGGGTTCCTCTAGTTCATTCCACCATTTCTCCAGTAGCCTCTCCACAAACTACCTCCTACATTCTCATATTATATTGGTTGATCTACCTCATTATTTTTATAATTAGATCACTATTATATCAATTTAAATCCTAGAGGTATGTTTAACACTCTTCTTGGATCAATTATTTATTTTCCTTTACCCTTGTAATTTTTTCATTATGAGAGATAATATTCTCTATTTAAATTGATTATGTCTCCTTTATTATATTTCATTCCTTATATCCCAAAAAAAGGACCATAATGGATAAGTGGAGCTTTATAAGCTTTCTATATTATGTCTAGTTATTTTACCAAATAATATTGTTTATTATAACATATGATGTTGCGCCACACACTTTACCTTCTATGCATTGCCTCTTAAATGTGAAATTAATTAAGTAAATTTATAATAAACTGAATCAGTTAGTCCTTGTGCATATAAATTCATAATTGAAGTTGTTTATCTCGACATAAAACACCAAATGGTATGCCTTTCTTATATTTCCATGACACCTACACCCTAGATTGATATTGAACCACGTTTGACCAATGTTGTTTTTCCTATTTCAAATAGGATTATAGAATGGAATTACTTGAGTAATAATGTGAAAGGGGATGAATATTTTACTTGGCCTTCATGTTTCTTATAATTGAAGAGATTATGTATTTTTAAAATGAGATTTATATTTTTATTTTCTTGTATATTAATTAGAACAGTTAATTGATTAAATGTAATGTGAATGGTAATAGAAGGTCACTCGACCATTATTTATTTTTAAATTATTCCTATGATTACTAATATTATGAATTCTAGGTCCCTATTTATAGTAATACATAATAAAAACCTACCTTCCTTACACTGAATTCCTTAGACGATCTCATAATTTAAATGGATTTGTATTATGTATTTATAAATACCTTGGTTGATTACCGATAATTCCTTGGAAAGACTCCCTGGTTATATGGGATTATATTACATCTTGTGAGATATTTGTGTTCCTTACATATAATTTATTAGATAGGATCATAGGTTAAATGACATTATATTACACATCAAAAAATTCTTGGATTACTTACAAAAAGTTCCTTAAATGGTATAATAGGTTAAATGAAATTATATTTTACCTCAAGTGATGCATGGATTCTGAAAAAGATTTGGTTAGATGGGGTCATATGAAAAATAGAATTGTATTATACATTGAGTGATGCTTCAGATCCAATTCATAATTACTTCAATAAGTTAATATGAATAATGGAATTATAAAAATTTGTTGTATTTTTATGTGCATATTTTATATGAACTTATTATACATGGATTCCATGGTTATGGGAATTAGATACTAATTTTATTATGAAAAATGTAAAATACACAAAGACATAACTTTTGAGGCTGAAGAAATTATAGTTGGACATGTATCTTTTGAGGAACTTGATCTCAAAATGGATTATATTTACATTGATGGTTTACATTTACTATAAATTCACACTATTAATTTTATATTCACCAACATGAAAGAATTGTACACTATTATTTGTGGCCTACATAGTTTTATGCACAATATTTTTGGGCCGACATTTGATACATTGATATATCTCTTGGATGCAGGTCAAGATCGGGTATTATGTATCTATATTTTTTTTATTATTATGGACTAATCCAGAGTGAATAGTCTCCCAAATTTACTATCATTAAACATTAAATACTATCCACTGGCATATGGGGAGGCATGCCTGAAGTTATATTGTAACGTCTCAGTTCTAGAAGCCACCCATAGGCGCCCCTGTACCCGGTTGGTCACATGGCCTCAACCGCATTTCCCCACATGCTAGAGGCTGCTGACTAGTAGAGAGGGCATGGGTGTGACAGTGGGGAAACTGTGCCCTCATTGGAAGAGTACACATCAGAAGTAAACAACACACAATAGTGGAAGCAGTAAATATCCAACAACAGTAAACAACGAAAGATGGGAAAAATAACCAACTGGAGCACACATATATATAAAATGATGCATGATACATATGTCTTGGAAAGAAACCAAACAGGTCACAATAATGGAAATACAAATAGTGCTAAACCAAAGTACAAAATAAATAGATAAAGAACTCCTCATCATCACAATCCTAAACTTGGTCCCATGCTCCCCATCTCCTCAGCAAGTCAAGTACCTGAAGAAGAAGGGTGCTTGGCCTTATCTATACCTATAGAAATATAATCTATTTGGGCCCAAAAGCATGACCCAAATAGAGTGTGAGACTAAATCCCAGTAGGAAACCACCCAAATATCTGTTCCTAATAGTCAATGAATATATGACAGGTAACAGTACAAGAAAATAGTAAAATAGTAAAGTACTCAGCAGTAAACAATCCGTAGTTTCAATATCAAGCAACAGCAAAACAAACAAGTAAACCCGAAACAGGTAACCCTCTAGGAAGTACCCACATCCACCCCTCTAGTCCTACCTAAGAAGTACAAGCAACCCTCTGGGTAGTACACTCAGTCTAACCCCTCTGGTTTCGTCACAATATTTCATAAAGACTCTATGAGGAAGCACTCACAGTCAATTACCCTTATAGTATAAGGTAGTCAGGGAATCTATGATGAAGCTCACATGGTCAATTCCCCTTATATCCCCAAGGTCAAGGACTCTCTGAGGAAGCTAACTTGGTCAATTTCCCCTATAGTCCAGGTCATTCAAAGACTCTCTGTGGAAGCTCACTCTGTCAATTCCCCTTATAGTCTAGAGTAATCAAGGTAATTAAAAGTAAAACAAGAATCTCTGAGGAAGTTCACACGGTCAATTCTGATTATAGTCTAAATTTCTCAAAGATTCTCTGAGGAAGCTCAATCGGTCAATTCCCCTTATAGTCTAAAGTGCTCAAAGACTCTCTGAGGAAGCTCACTTGGTAAATTCCCCTTATAGGCTACTACACTAGGTTCTCACAGCCCTGTGTAGGTCAACGAGTATAGAAATGCAATATTGACAAAGTAAAACTACAGAACTACTTGGCTATCCAGTATACAACATATCAAGCATGTCAGAAAACAAACTCTACATCCTACAGTAATAGAAATAGAAAATAGGCGAGGTGGCCAAACTGGCTAAATAGGACCAAACAGTCGTAAACAGAACATGCATGGGAAATAAATCCAAATCATAGCAATCAACCCAATTCATATACAATTAACCTCTACACAAGCATACAAGCATGGAAGACAACAACATGGGTAAAATAATAAACATGCAATACCCCATTCAAGGGTACTGGTGGAATTTGAACATAATAATCAAAGACTTTGAACGAGAAGGCACAAACCACCTACCTCGGGGTTGGGAGATTAATATACTTGAACCTCGAGGGTTGAATTGCCTCAGAACACCATAGATATACAAAAACACTCAAAACCTTCAACCGAAGATAACATGGAAAAGATGAAGAATCTAGAAATGAATCTCTAGGAGAAGGAAGAGATTACCGAGGAGATCTTAACGCAATCGACAGTGGTCGATTCAGAGAATGGGTGCTTGATTTGGTGATTGAAGAAGTTCCGTGGCCATACCCTCTCTCTTGAAAAAACTAGACCTAGAAGGAGTCGGTTCTATCCATCATACGCGACCCCAGTGTGTTTAATGAAAAAAAGAAAGTACACAACATGTTCTTTTGAAGTACATGATATGTACTCACTATTTCCATTCTCCTCTTTAAGCGGCCTCCAAGTCACTCCCACATGGCTGTGTACATGGCCGCTACACGACTAGCACACAACAACCTGTAGTAACAGAGTACATGGTGTGTACTCATAAAGTACACGGCGTGTAATTTGAAAATTTCCAAAAATACCTCTTTTGTTTAAAAACAACTAGAAAATGAAAACAAACATGAAGAGAAGGTATGTGTTTTTACAAAATTTTCCCCCTAAATAAATTCTTCCCCAAATTTCCTTAGCATGACGTAGAAGAAGAAACCCCAAACAGCTCCTGCCACTGTGCTCGTACATCGGCCTCCCTCTCCCAAGTCTCATCCTATACTTGCCCATGTTTCCATAACACCCATACCAGAGGAACTGACCAGCCACAAAGAACCTTCATACTACGATCAACAATCCGGATAGGATGCTACTCCAACGACACATCCACTTCAAGCTCAACCTCCTCAGGTTGAAAGACATGAGACAGGTCCGAAAATTAATGTTAGAGCTGAGAAACATGGAAGAAGTTATGAATAGCTCGATAACTCTAAGTTAACTACGACTGATAGGCAACCGAACCAACTCTCTCTAACACCTCAAACAACCCGATGTACCTAGGTGAAATCTTAACCTACCTTCCAATCCTATTGTGTCCCAACCTCGATGTGACACACATGAAATCCTAATCCCCGACCTCGATCTCCAGAGGATGTCTTCACTAATCAGCATAAGACTTCTATCAAGACTGATCAGTACCCATCCTCTTCCGAATCAACTATATCTGCTTTGTGGTCTCCTGAACAAGACAAGGTCCCAACAAAGCTGCCTCTCCTGCCTCCAGCAAACATAAGGGTGATCATCATGGCCTACCGTACAAGGCCTCATAAGGTTCCATCTAAATAGTTTTTTGAAAACTATTGTTGTTGGATAACTCCACAAGAGGTATATGCTTCTCCCAAGATCCTTCAAAATCCAGAATGCATGCTCGGAGCATATCCTCAAGCACCTGAATTGTATGCTTGGACTGGCCATCTATCTGGGGGTGGTAAGATGTACTCAAAAGTACCTGTGTACCCAACATCTTCCGAATCCCTTACTAGACCCCAGAAGTAAAACACACATCCCTATCTAAAACAATGGAGTGTGGAACCCCTGGTAAACATACAATCTCTCGGATGTAAAACCGTCCTAGCTTATCAACAATGAAGGTTTCCTTGATGGAAATGAAGTGAGAAACCTTTGTGAGTCTGTCAATGACGACCCATACAACATCATTCCCTCAAGACGACCTTAGAAACCCTGTTATGAAGTCCATCACGACATCGTTCCACTTCTACTTGGGAATGGGTAACTGCTGTAAAATCCCTGCTAGTCGTTAATGCTCTACCTTCACCTGCTGACAAGTGGAACACCTCATAACGAAACTAGAAATGTCCCTCTTCATACCTGGCCACCAATACTGATGGTGCAGATCATGATACATCTTGGTGATGTCAGGACGAACTGCCCAAACTGAGGATTGAAAGGCTCACATCAGCTCCTCGCATATGTCTGCTGGCACCCATATATACCCCTATAAACACAATATCTCATCCTCTCCTATGGTACATCTAGGAATAGAGTCCTCTCCTGACACACTCTCCCTTAGGACTAGACCTTTAGAATCTGATAGCTGCCTCATTCGAACTCAATCAAGAAGAGTAGAGGTAACAACTATAGAAGATATAAAAGTCTACCCCTGTCTGTCATTCACCTCTAAATGCATCTTAGATAGTAGATCCATAAGCATCCACTCACTGCTGGCCTCCTGAACCGCCTGTATCTGAGTCCTCCTGCTCAACGCATCATCCACCACGTTACCCTTCCCATGCGTGTAGGCAAGCTCAAAGTCAAAGGACTGTAGGTACTTGACCCACATCCGTTGTCTTAAATTCAAATCCAGCTGAGTGAAGATGTACTTGAGACTTTTTTGGTCAGTGAAAACCACAAAATGATCTCCCAGAAGATAATTTCTCCAACAGCGTAGGGCATAAACAACAGCTGCCAACTCCAGATTATGCGTTGGGTAATTCCTCTCATGTGGCCTTAAATACCAAGACCCATAAGCGAAAACTCTATCTCCCTGCATAAGCACATCTCCCAGCCCGATACCTAACGCATAACAGTAAATATTATAGCGCTTTCCCATCTCTGGAAAGACTAGTATCAGTGCTGAAGTCAACCTCCCTTTCAGCTCCTATAAGCCTAACTCACAAGAATATGACCATAAGAACTTCACACCATTATTAGTCAGACCTGAGAGAGGTGATTCTAAGCGTGAAAAGTATTGTATGAATCATCTATATTATCCAACCAGACCTAGAAAACTCCACACCTCAATGACATTCTTCAGTTGCTCCTAAGCAACTACAACTCTCACTTTCTCTCAGTCCACTGAGACTCTTGCCTCTGAGATAATATGACCCAGGAAGTGAATATGGCCCGTCCAAAAGTGGCACTTTGAGAGATTAACATATAACTGATGCTCTCTTAGTGTACTCAAAATGATCTCCAGATGGGTAGCGTGGTCATGTCAAGTGTGAGAGTACACCAAGATATCATCCACGAAAACAACCATGAATGAATCCAAGTATGGATGGAACACTCGATACATCAGTGCCATGAAAACTAAAGGCGTGTTCGCG
Source organism: Viscum album (assembly GCA_963277665.1). Classification (NCBI taxonomy): domain Eukaryota; kingdom Viridiplantae; phylum Streptophyta; class Magnoliopsida; order Santalales; family Viscaceae; genus Viscum; species Viscum album. The sequence continues at coordinate 22,441,130 of OY728125.1, forward strand.
AGACCGAATGACATAACCATATACTCTTATAGACCATACCTTATTTGAAAGGCTGTAAGAGGTATATCTAATTATCTAACGCACAACTGAGGATAACCGGACCTCATGTCAATATTTGAGAACACTTGGGATCCTCAAAACTGATCGAAGAGATCATCAATCCTCGGCAAGGGATACCAGTTCTTTAACGTCAACTGGTTCAACTTATGATAGTCCACACAAAGCATGAGGGTGCCATTTTCCTTCTTCGTAAATAGGACAATAAAACCCCAAGAAGAAGTACTGGGTTAGATGAAACCCTTTTTCTACAACTCCTCCAACTATTTCTTGAGCTTCTACAACTCTGGTGTATCCATCCTATATAGAGGAATGAACACTGGTGCCGCTACTAGAACAAGCTCAATAGAAAAGTCTACCTCATGCTCCATAGGAAAATCGGAAAATTTCTCAGGAAATACATCTTTGAAATGATCCACCACTAGAGGAAAGTCAATCTGCGAAGTCCCCTGGTCATCTAGATATAGACTACCAATCTGTGCTGTAACTCCTCCCAACCCATGATGCTCTGGACCTGCTCTACTCTCCTGGAAATCCCATTCGCCCCTATGAAGAAAGGATCCACACTTTGGTGATACAAAACTCACCCTACGACGATAAAAATCGATGACTGCCTGGAATGGAACTAACCAGTCCATACCGAGAATGACATCATAGCCTATCATATCTATGATATAAGGGTCCCTTAAAAAGTGACATCCACCAACCACTAGTGGTAACTACTTGCACTGATGTACACTAGTCGTTCTAGTCCCCAAATGTGTGTCTAGCATCAAAATATTAGCAGAAGAAAAGATATAGAGACAAAGGTTCTCCACAACAATGATAGAGATAAAGCTATGGGAAGCCCCTATATTGAAAAGAGAAAAAGAGAAAACTGAGGCTACTATGATCATAACTTGAACTGTAGGGGTCAAGGATCCTTCTCCAGCTGGGTCTACTCCACTACAAAAGTCAGGACTATGCTGCGGCCCTGTGACCCTGCCTGACCGCTCTGAGATGATCTACCCTACTGTCGTTGAAGAACCGGTGACTGACTACCATGACCATGACCTCCACCTCGGCCCGAATGGCCTGAAGAACTCAAATTCCCAGACTGGTAAGAAACTAGTGGTGCTGCTCTTGAATGGGGAGTCAAAGAAGAACCCTTGTCATCGGCCACTGGTGAGAAGAACTGACAAAAGCGCAGATGGTGACCCATCTTTCCATAAGATCGACACTCTACTGGGTCTCTTAGGCAACATGGCCTCATATGAACGCTCTTCCCACACTGTTAACACACCACCTAGATACCATAAGATGTATCCCTCCTACTCTGATCTCCTTGTTCATACTCCATGTGTCACTTCCTGCTGTCAGGAGGAGGGATACTGACTCTAGATGCCGAACCGCCCTTGATCACCACTCCAAAACCCCTCAGATTGCGCTTTGTGATCAGTGCCTATTTGACGATAGATGATATAGAAGTAAAAATAAATATGTTCACCTGGGATCAGATGTCTTGCCTGAGACCATCCTCAAACTTCCATGCAAGGAACAACTCATCACCTATTGGAATAGGCGTGAAACTTTTCAGCTCCGTGAAGCGAGAGGAATACTCAATAATAGTAAGTGTACCCTGCTCTAGACTCATGAAATCTCGGGTTCAATCATCCCTCAAGGTCTCTGGATAGAAATAATAATATAATATGCACCAAAACTCATCCCAACCCATATTATACTGGCATCCCACCTATGATATCACATCCCACCACCTCTTGGAGGAATCTCAGAGCATGTAGGTAGTGAGATTCACCCTATTCTATGGAGGTATCTCCAGATGATCGAAAATCGTTAGCGTGGCTTCTAGCCATGAATCTGCAGCCTGAGGTCCTCCATCCCTTGAGAAAGTGGGAGGATGCTACTACTGAAAGACCCATGTCCATTCTTCCATCAACGGGGCAGGAGGCGATGCTCCCTGAAATGTCTGCATCATCCTCAAAAATCCCTCTCTAAACTGTTCATCAGCACTTGTGTCAGGTATAATGGCTGGGGCCAAGACTAGAACAACATGAGGATCTGCTAGAAGTCCTTGATCGGCCATGTCTGACGTCTAATCATCACCTAGCAACTGGCACATAACCAAAGGACGTCTCGGTGGCATGAATGTACAAGGTTAAGCCCACAACTTAGATCAAGATTATCCAGGACTGAAAACTAGAAGCATAACATGGGAACCAGAGGAAGAAAGTATTAAAGTTTTTCAAAACATGCCTACACAACGTGTACAATTCCTACATGATGTGTTCCCTTAAGTAATTTACATGGGCATGTACTCCTGCCTAAATTGGTCATGTAACACCCGAAACACATGGCGTGTTGTCTTAACACACGGCTTGTACTTGAATCCCCTTTCTCTTCCTGAGTCCTTCTACACGGTTAAGCCACACGACCCCCTAAGACAAGACTACACGATGTGTGCAAGGTAGACACGTTGTGTACTAGACAAGCTTCACCTGGCCCATGTTTTTAGTGACACGGCATGTCACACAACTCACACTACACCGCATGTTCGAGAAGGACACGATGTGTATGACAAATGATACCACCTACCTGTGTTATTCATGACATGGACAAGTACCTAGGTTAGACTACACGACGTTCTTAGATGGGACACAACATGTATAAGAAGATACTCCACCAACCCGTGTTGTTAGCTACATGGATGGGTTCCTAGGATGACACTACACAACATTTCCAAGCCTGACACGATGTCTATAACCATAGATTTATCTATTTGTGTTGTTAGTCACACGAGCGGACACAGGGTCAACACCACACGACGTACACAACCAGTACACGACATGTTCCCACAAGAATCTCCCTATCCCATGTCTCTGCCCACACGACCTATGACACAGTTAGAGACTACATGACGTGTACTTAAGAAAAATAGTTTCTTCCCGAACAGAAGAACACATGGCATGTAGTCAAAACTACACAGCGTGTATTCTGGGTTTTTTCATTTATTATGCCTCAGAAACTACTCCAGAACCCAGAAAAAAACTGAACGAACATTGAAAGTTCCAAATTACGATCCGTGAGGGCCTATACACCCCGCGAATCAAAGTTTGGCATCTTCTACATTTTATAACAAGGAAAAAAAAAGAAATGATCCACCAAATCCCAGTCAATGAGGGCCCATAACACCTCAAGAACCAAATATTAGCATTCAATCAAACAAAACCTTACAAAAAAATATACTATTAAAATAGTAGGTATTCGTATTAGGGAATCTATCACTATAGCATGCATATTCTACACAACATCTATCACAACAACATGCAATCACTAATGAATTCTAGATGACATGGAAAGGATGCATGACATGTGATTTCTAGAAAGTGACTATGTGATGCATGAGATGGAATACCCTCATCTCATCAGGTTTTGATAGAAATAGAACCTCAATAACGTCAAAAGTAATAACAAAAAACATGTGAGTCACCCAACGGTGAAGATCGGATCAACCATAAACTTGAAAAACCTGAAAATTTCAATAAATGAGGTAGATTGGATTTTCCCTATAAATAGGTTAGCTACTCCTGGGAACAACTTATTACAAAGTACCTATTCCTTCCTATCCCTAGATGAAGGCTCCAAATAGTAAATCAAGTGAAAATAATTCCTCTGATACCACTTTGTAACGTCTTAGTTCCAGATGCCACACAGAGTTTCCCCTGTACCCGGTTGGTCACATGGCCTAAAGTGCATTTCCACGCATGCCAGAGGCTGCCGAATAGCAGTGAGGGATTGAGTGTGATAGTGGGAAAACTATGCCCTCATTGGCAGAGTACACATCGGAAGTAAACAACACATAATAGCGGAATCAGTAAATATCCAACAACAGTAAACAACAGAAGACTGTAATAATAACCCACTGGAGCACATATATATATATATATATATATAAAATTATGCATGATAAATATGTCTAGGAAATTAGCCAAACAGGTTTCAATGCTTGAAATACAAACAGTTCTAAACCAATGTACAAAATAAATATATAGAAAACTCCTCAACATCGCAAGCCTAAACTTAGTCCCATGCTCCCCAGATCCTCAGAAAATCAAGTACCTGAAGTAGAAGGGTGCCTGCCCTTATCTATACCTGCATTAATATAATCTGTTTTGGCCCAAAAGCATGACCCAAATAGGGTGTGAGACTAAATCCCAGTAGGCAACCACCCAAAGATCTGTGCCTAACGGTCAGTGAATATATGGTAGGTAACAGTACAAAAAAACAAAAAAACAGGAAAGTACTCAGCAGAAAACAATCCACAGTTTCAATATCAAGAAACAATGAAACATATAGCTAAACCCCAAATAGGTAACCCTCTGGGAAGTACTTGGAGCCCTCCCCTATGGTCCTACCTAAGAAGTAGAAGAAATCCTCTGGGCAGTAAACTCAGTCTAACCCCTCTAGTTCTATCACAATAATTCATAAAGACTCTTTTAGGATGCACTCATAGTCACTTCCCTTTATAGTCTATGGTAGTTTGGGACTCTCTGAGAAAGCTCACTTGGTCAATTCCCCTTATAGACCCAAGGTCAAGGACTCTCTGAGGAAGATCACTCAGTCAATTCCCCTTATATCCCAGGTCGTTCAAAGACTCTCTATGGAAGCTCACTCGGTCAATTCCCCTTATAGTATAGAGTAATCAAGGTAATTAAAAGTAAAAAAAAACTCTCTGAGGAAGCTTGCACGATCAATTCCCCTTATAGTCTGAAGTGCACAAAGAATCTCTGAGGAAGCTCACTCAGTAAATTACCCTTATAGTCTAAAGTTCTCAAACAATCTCTGAGGAAGGTCACTCAGTCAATTCCTCTTATAGCCTACTACACTAGGTTCTCACATCCCTCTGTTAGTTAATGAGCATAGAAATGCTATATGGCCAAATTAAACCTACAGAACTACTTGGATAACCATTCTAAATAATATCAATCTTGTCAGAAAACAAACTCTCCATCCTACAGCAACATGTATGGAAAACATGAAAGGCAGCCAAACTGGCTAAACAGGACCAAACGGTCATAAACAAAACATGCATGGGAAATACATACAAAGCATACCAATCAACCCTCTCGGTGGCAGATATCTCCACCCCCATTTTCCTCTGGTTTTCTCTCTGGAGATTCCTCCTTTATCCTAGGGTTCCATCCCCAAGTTGGTTCTATATAGGGTTCCATACCCATTTCGGTTCCTTCCTTGTTCCTTCTTCTGATTGGGTTTTAGTTCTTCCCCAACCTCCTCACCTTGATCTGACCTCACGTTCCAACGCTCTTCTCCGGGCCGGACATGGAGCGACGGATTCTCAAAGGTTTTGGGCTTCTTGGTTCGGCGACTGCGGGGATTTCTGGCCACTTTAATTTTCTCCCTATTTTTCCCTTTCCCATTTCATTTCTCCATTTTTCACTATTTGAGTCACTCTAGTCTCTGTTCTCTGATGAAGTTTCTATGTCGGTGTGTTTCGGTGAGGTTGTGGGTGCCTGATCAGCTTCAGTCTGTTTTGGTGGTCTATTACCTTGTACCCCCTTTGGCCTCTAGTCTCTCCTCTCCCTTCCAGGCTGGTCAAGTGCGTTGGGATATAGGGCACTTTGGGTCCTGTGGTGTGATGGGGAGGATGTTCCCAGCGGCTCATCCGATGTAGGCGTTGGGTGTAATGTTTCGAAGGTTCCTTCTCAATGGGAGGTGTTTTGGATCTTTTTGGTGTCTTGGTGTTAGTTGCTTCCTAGTGGTACCAGTGGTGTGACATGGATGACTTTGGTGAGGGCTCTTTGGGTGGTCTGCTGGTTTTTTGTTTCACGCTGATTTGGTGGGTTCCAGCGGTTGACGTCATTGGCGTCTTGTTGGTTTGGGGATGAGGTGATTGGCACTACGGCACTTGCTGCCCATGGAGTTTCTCTTTCCCGCCTGTGCTTTCAGTCTCCTTGTTGGTACACCAACTCTTCCTTTTCAACAACAATGAGATTTCCCGACGGTGAGGTTGCTGGTTTTCGCGACGAGGACGGATCTCTGGTTTTCACGGGTGACGATGATGTGATGTGCGATGACAGTGGTGATGGCGGTGATGCGACGTTGGAGATGATGGTTTTAGGTTGGAAATGTGATTATGTCAACTTGGTGACATGGATGGCTCATTATGCTGGTCGTTTGAAATTAAAATTTTGAAATTTTGCATCTGGAGTGATTTTTGGCTTATACGTGACGCTACTGGCTGGTTCGTGTTGGTATTGCTATTTGAAATTTTTGAATTTTGAAATATGTATGGTGAAAGTTACTTTTGGAAGGATGTGTATTATACTATTTGAATGTTGCTGTATGGTTCCCACTATTCCTCATAGTGTCCTTTTAATAAAATAAAAAATGAATTTGGAGGAAGGGTATTGGTATAATTTGAACATTATACTCAAAGACTTTGAACATGAAGGAAAAAACCACCTACCTTATTGTTGGGAGATAAATATACTTGAACCTCGAGGCTTGGATTGCCTTAGAATTCCATAGATCTAAAAAAATGCTCATAAAGTTCAATCAAAGATAACTTGGAAAAGAAGTGGAATCAGGAAATGAAGCTCTAGGAGAAGGAAGAGCTTACCGAGGTGATCCTAACACAATCAATGATGGTCAATTCGGAGAACGGGTGCTTGATCGGGGGATCGGAGAAGTTCTGCAGTCGTACCCTCACTCTCGGATGAACCAAACCTAGGAGGAGTCGGTTATGTCTGTCAGATGTGACCCGGTGCATTTAATGAAAAAAATAAAGTACACGTCATGTACTTTTGAAGTACATGGCGTGTACTCACCGTTTCCATACTCCACTTTAAGCGGCCTCCAATTCACTCCCACATGGCCTTGTGCATGGCCACTACACGACCAGCACATGGCTACCTCTGGTAATAGAGTACACGACATGTACTCATAATACACACGATGTGTACTTTGAAAATTTCTAGAAATTCATCTTTTCCTTAAAAATGACAAGAAAAAGAAAACATACCTGAAGAGAAGGTCTGGGTTCTTACACGTATGGCCACCCGGTTATGTTACTTATAATTGAACTAGGATTGTAACATCACAAACTGGTATCGAAAGCTTTTTTTCCCATGAATTACTATTTGGTGCTAGTATACAAGATACTAGGGAAGTGATAGAACTTGAGAAATATCTCACATATGGGAATGTAAAAACCACACAAGGGGGAAAGATAATTTTTTTTGGATGAGAATGTATTTTAGGTTATTTGTTATTATAGTTGATTGACATTTTAATTTGAGTGACCTTTTTTGTTATAAATCTAGTTACTGATTTATGGGATTTATCTCTTTATATGGTTATGAATGAGAGAAGGTGTGTTCATTCATCATTTTAAGAATATAGGATTCAAATTTAATTATTATGTATTTTTGTATTCCATAATTAGGTGATTAATTATCATGGTTATCTAAATATCATTATTGAATGATTATTTAGCAGGTTTTTTGTATACCCATCATATGTTATTATTTCCATGTTTACCTATAATATCTACTGATGTGATATATTTGTATTTTATGGTTATGGTATAAGTTGCTCCAAATAAAATATCTTTACTAACCTAAATGGTGTTTACCCATATATATTGATGGAGAAAATATATTTACCAAACCTGTAATGAATTAGAGGAGATATATGGATTTTTATTATTTAATTAATCAACTAATATAGAATGAATAAACGTTTTTTGAATTGGAATTTTTTTTTGGAAAAAATAAATTTTCCTTTTATGGATGTCAGTAAAATGGTGTGTCAATTTCAATACATAAATATTTTTACCTTTATAACTTATGAATGATGACCCATATAACCAAATACTTATATGATCAATTCGACCCTTCTAGAAAATTCATAGAATTGTATTCCTATGATATAAACTCACTAATGGTGTTTAGAAATATTAATTAATTGACTATTATGGGATGAACATAAATCGGATTCCAATTATAGTTAGAGTGATGGCCACAAAAATTTCTAACGGATGCATATATTACTGAACCAAGATTAGCACAACTTGAACCTTGTAACATGTGTATATGTTTTTATTCCTTAATAATTAACATATTGTGGGTATGTTTTAGAAAAATATGGATTATTATTTAATGTTTTATAAGCCACTTATATATGTATTTGTATACATGTTTGGTGGAATATTATATGGAAAAATCATTGTTGTAATTTTTTGTAACTTATCATTACGAGGAGTTAGTTAATTAAAATTACTATTAAAAATGAAATGGTGTTTTGAATTATATATTGTTATTTACTTGTTGTTAAATATTCTCAGTTTTTATATTTTTTTAAAAGTAAGAAGTTGAAATGAAATTATGTAACAATTTTCTAGGAGTGTTACAGGATGTCAGCTAAGAAGAGTTCCAAGAACAGATGTACCTCTACAACTAGAACATAACTTTTAACTTATATGAGCCTCTTAAATGTTTATAATATATATAAATTGATATAAATGGTTAAATGAAACCTTTTTTTCATATCACATATCTTATTTTATGGGGTAGTTCTAATGTTTCCTTGAGAGTTACCTTGGATAACAACGTTAACATTACCCATCAGTCCCTGATGACTTCTAATGATGCATTAAATATAATGGATAGGTGAGTGACCCTCAATAAATTTCTGTTATGACCATAGTTTGGGATTTGATGACTTTCACAATAAAGGGTTAGTCTATTGTAGCAGCACCCTTGGTCAGGTGTTATTTCAAATTTATACAAAGGTTTCTTGGGGATAATAAGTTCTATGGTGGGGATTTTATAAGATATCTTGTTTTGGGTGAGTTGAAATTTTCAAATGGAATCATGTTTTTCATTTAATAGATATTGGAAATAACTAACTAAGATTAAAAATATAAATATGAGTTTTGGAATCGTTTAACATATTTTTTGAATTGGTTTTGAATCAGAGAAGGTGTCTTGGGAGTTTGGAAGAGTTTTGAAAACATCAAACCTTAAAAAATAATTTTTAGAAGAAATATCCTATATTGTACGGTTGTCCCACAGTTAGTGCTAACCACACATCCCAAATAATGTGTATTTTTTTTGTATAGGTTTATGGTTGGTTTAATATTTTCTAGGTGTCCTATAAAACTATGGGGTTTGGTTCTAATGTATAATAGAATCAACCAGGTTATTTCATAGTTTTCCTAATCACGTGCTACAACCATTAGAGATATGTGTTTTTAGGAAAGTAACGACACATGAACAACACAAAGAGCTATAAAGTATGTAAGGAAACCCAAAAGAGGGGTGGTTATTAGGTATTGAGTATCACACAGTTGGTTCATGGTTTTCATATGTAGGTTTCCTAACCATGTACCTCATTTAAAAGGGTAATAATTAAAAACAATTCCCCTCAAACCCTGAACGGGTTCACCCCATTTTCTTCCCCCATTCCTCTAGTAGCCTCTTCTCACACACCCTCATCCCTTATCCTCATAATTGGGTGGATTTCCCTCATTATATGTTTGATTTTATTTATTCCAGATGTGGTAGAATCTTAGAGGCAATTTTAACACTCCTATTTCCTCATTTCTCTACATTCATTTCATATAGAAATGTTATCTTTGTGTAAGATAATATTCATTATTTTCAGTGCGCGTGTAACATGAGGTAGGTTGTATAGTTATTTTCACTATTAGTCAAGTTGATTATAACTTGAAATAGTATGTCATGCACCTAAACATCAGTGTATTACCAACAAAATTTTAAACTAATGAAGTAGATATGAAATACATTGAATTCGTTAGTACTTTTGAAATTAATTTCATCATTTAGGATTTTCTATATATACTTGAACCGCACCTTGGGGGTGTTTTTTATGTTTTAATGACCCATATACCTTATAATTATATTGAAAAACCTTTGATTTGTGTTGTTTTCCCTCTATATAATAGGATTATTAAATGGAATCACATGAGATGTATTGTGAAAGGGTATGAAATTTTTTCTTTACCATCATTTTTTATATAATTGATGCGATTATAATATTATAAAATGGGATGAATATTTCCCATGGATTATCTATTAGTTGGGATGTTTAAAAGATTAAATATAATTTTAATGGTAAAACCATGTCACTCAATAATTATTTAATTTGGAAGTAATCTTATGGGAACTGATATTATGAAAACACGATCACTAATTATATTACACCTTGAGAGATGCTTGGGAACCTTACATAGAATGCATTGGATGGAACTATATGTTAAATGTAATTGTATTATTAATTGAGAGATACATGGGTTCCTTACAATGAATTCCTTGGGCATGCTCATTGGTTAAAGTAATTGAATTACTCCATGAGTGATACTTATGATCTAGGCATTTAATTCCTTGGATGGGTTCATGGGTTGAATATAATTTTTTTACACCTTGAAAAATTATAGTTTACCTTACATAGAATTACTTGGAAAAGATAATATGTAAATTGGAATTTTATTATACCTTTAGTGATAGTTAGATTCTAAAATGGAATTATTTGGACATGCGCATAAGAAAAATAGAATTGTATTATGCCCTAAGGTATGCATGTGTTTCGAATCGGAAAATATAAGATGATATCATATGAGTAATGAAATTTAAAATATATAAATGGTTTTTTGTGGATATTATATAAGAAATTGTTATAAATTTAAGAATTTGATAAGTACTTTGGGTCCTAGGTTTATTATAAAATATATAAACTTCTCATAGACATTTTATTTTAGGTCAATGTAGGTATAGTCATCCAGGAGTCCCAAGAGAAACATTGTTCAACTTGGTTTATCTTTACATTGCCGATTTATATTTATTTTACCTACTAACTATTAATTTTATAATCACTAACTGGATAGTATTAGAAACTAATGATGTTAGCATACTCGGTTTAACTCACACTCTATTTATGATTTCATTTGGTACCCAAATATATATCTTGGTTGTAGGTCAAGGTTATGGATTCTATATCTACAGATTTTTTTAGTAAGGACTAGGACTTGACATAGGATATATGATCAGAGAACTTACTCAGGATGATCACACTTATTGGGACTTTTATTTATTTATTCTTTTTTAAGTCTATCCTTGACGTATGCATTATTTTATGTATGTTGAAAAATTTATATACATGAAATGGAATGTTCCTACATGATTTTTTAATTGGAACTAATGGGATATAAGTTTATTATTTATTTTCCTTATTTTAATCCCAAAGTTATTTAAATTATAAATTTATTCTTATATTATATTTAGTATTGATCCAAAGGGTATACTCTTTACATTATACAATCATTAGACCATAATTGAAAGTCGAAAACCTATGGTGTACGAGGAGGAACATCCAATGTCATGTGGACACCAAGTCATGTTACATATCAGTGAACTAGGGTCGATACTCCTGAAAAGCCATTTATTTGGTCTTGGAAGATCATGATGACTAACCCCTATAGTATAATATGTGGTATATCATTTGAAAAAACATTGTATGGATTGGAATTATATGAATCTATGAATAAAAATAAATAATTATTTCAAGATGTGAACCTTAATTATGGTTAAAAAAATCATGTATTTTATATTGTTATTAGTTTTTCATGTGTTAAAAATTATATAGAATCTATTTCTAGAAAAGAAAGATGGTATACATCAACTCATTCAGTGAATTTAGGTGTCTGAATGTGAAAGGCTCTGGGAAATAGGAGGTCCCTATGCCTCAACCTATTTCTGATTCGAACCAAGTGTTAATATCATTAATAATTTATGGTAGAATATTTTTTATAATTGTATTGTTTAACTAATTTATTTATTTAACATTTTTTTAATTCAATGATAGTTTCCATGTTTTCAAGTATATATAACTCTACCTCCTCCCTTAAGATCTCTCATTTCCCAAACAAATTTATCCCTCGTTTCTCTATAAAATCAACCATTATTCATTTTTATAGGATGTTAGGGGTAATTATATACTTATATATATCCAATTCTCAACATTTTCTTTAACTGGTAAGTGTAATCAGGTAATTTTGATATATTATTCCCTATTTTTATCTTATTATTCTATTTTATCAATTTCTATCATTTTTTCTTGAATTAGAGGCCAATTTTTATTGATTGGATGTCTAATAGTATATGGTTGATGGTCATAAATATATTCTCTCAAATTTTCAAAATTTTATTGATTCACATGATGTGTGATTTCTCTTTAATAACAAATTTCAGTCCTAAAATTATAATGGAATATTTCTAGCTTTAATTCATGAAATTGAACCTCAAAAAGGGAAATAAATTTTGTTTTGGTGAGTATAATAATAATTTAGACACTGGTTGAGGTGTTTTTTACTTGTAAAATAAATAGTAATGTTTAAAAAAGAATGCCTATAGTTTCTAGGACATATGTGATTAACCTTTTGTGTGGTAGAGGTGCCTAGGAAGTCATCAATGATCTGGTGTACATAAATATTATGTGATCCCTAATTAACATAAATTATGATAAATTATTAATAAATTTACAAAATAATTAAATCATGATCCTATATTTTAATTCATTGGGGAAATCCCCTATGGATTTAGACTATTTTAACTAATAGTTTGTTATTCTTCCTTGAAATCCCCCTTGTATTAAGATTATAATAGTTAAAAATTTGGAATGCATTGGGGAAATCCCCCTTGGATTCACATTTTAATTTATAATGGATTGTAATTCCTTGTGTAATTCTTTCTTGGACTTGAATTATGATAATTAATGGTTTGGAATGCTTTGGGAAAATTTCCCTTAGATTAAAATTTTTAAAATTTGTTTGGAATGACTTTAAGGAATTTCCTATTTATTCTAATTATGATAATGGGTAGGAATGAATAAGGGAAATACCAATTAGTTTCAGATTATAATAACTAATTTAGAATGATTTAGTGAAATACACCTTGGTTTCATTAGTGATTCTATGAGATTCTATGGATAGTGAAATTAGGCTTCACTTTAAGCTGGTATGATAGATCCAAGGTATCATTATGGAATCTGAGGATCAAACATGATTTTATTCATTTATGTAATGCCTTTTGTTTATTTTTCACATCAACATGCATTATATAATAAGACCTAACATGTTCTTTCAAATTGTTAGTGGTATCCTATTGGGCCATACTCTAACACTTCATAGGCCCCCATTTATTACCTGATTAAAATTAATGGTTGTAGAATAATAAATTTCTAAGAACTCTAGGAATGGTTCACGCTTTAGAGTACTAGGACGTAGCTTGGGATATTTGGACCATGTTAGCACGCAAAATATGTTTTGGAGTATTTCTTAGTTTTATTTTATTTTTGGGATATTGGTGTATATGGACCAGTTGAGGATGAATATATTCTATCCATGTATATATTTTAATTTTTTATATAATGTGTTATAAATATTTATTATAACGTTATTTGATATCAGTTTACTGATTTATTTTGATGTATCCAATATTTAATATTTCAATTGTTATTTCACTCTAATATGAGTGTATACTTTACCCACCATACCACCATATACACTCACTATTATTCAATTTCCTTTTTCGCATAGATTTTTAGGCCTCAGTTCATAAAGATACACAGATCTATACATTTTTATGTATTCTAGGCCAAAAATGATTTTACAAAGGTGTATCCAAGCCCTTTATTTTTATCTAACTATGTGGATATGGTAGAAAATGGATATGGAATTGTTGATTATTAGTATGTAAAATACTCATAATATTAGGGAACCCCTATGATATGGAAAGACTATGTTATCTAGGATGGGATTGATATTCATGTGTTTCACTTATTATTAAACCATTTCTCCTTGAGTGATGCACATGATCATGTAATTTATAGTTTATGATATTTTATCACATGATCATAATGGAAATAGGGTGTACATGCATGCCTCATATCATGTATTTAAGAGTAACATGTAATTATTATAATTTCTTATGATTATTTTCCATTATTATCATAGGGATCAGTTATTTAAATTTCTAACCATAATTTATATGGCGTTTCTCATATATAATTATAGAGAAATCAAATATAATCCATTCATAAAATGATAATATTATTATTACATTATTTCATCTTTTTATTTTTGAATTTCAGAAATTAAATAAAAACTAATTATAAAATATAATTCATTTTCCTATATAACATGTAATTGAAACATCATTTAAGAGAGTCCTAATTTTGAAAGTTTGGTTAAAGTAAAAAACTTGAAAAGTGTGATGAAATAGATAATATGTGTATATAGTAGACCTTATTTGTATATTTGATTGACCCTTTGTAGGGTATTTGAGGCTATTAAGAGAAATGAAGTTATAATATCCATGTTATATGAGATGTAGAGAATGGTGAAGTATTATGTCCATTTTTTCTTTTCTTATATATGATATTGATATTTTTTAAGAGAAACATATTCTAAAATAGGTTATAGTAGTGCATTAGTTGATCATCAGAATGGGATGATGAGGATAAATAGATATCCTATATTGTGTATCCTTTATGATGTGGGGTATATATGATAGTGGATTGTTATACTTACTGTGACTTGTATTTTAACTATGAAATTGATAATTTTGACATTTTGTGATTGTATGTGATCCTTGAGGGTTTATTCCTATCCTATGAATAGGTTGGGTAGACCATACTCACCCTTATATGTGGGACCCTCTTTTTTAGGTCTCGAGATGAGTAGATAGACATGTTGTATTCCACTTATTTCCCTCTATTATGTTAGCATTTGAGTCGATGATAACATTATTATTGGTAGATGGATTGATTGTATGGTGCTTAATATATATTTTTGTATTAGAACTCTAGAGGGTGTGTAATATTTTATAAGTTTCATTATGATGTTAAGATGGGGATGATGATATTGGTGAGAGGATCCTTATGAATGAGTTTTAGGATGTTTTCCTATTTTTTATAGAGTTGTATTATGACATATGAAGATAAATAAAAATAAGGGTATGCCTAAACTTTTGAATTTCATAGATACTAGAAGGAATATATATTCATTATATTAATATTTATGTAGGAAGGTGACATAAAATACTTGTTAAAGACATACATATTCCTTGTGTATTATGGTTGTAGATATCCATCCTTGATGTTATGGGTTATGTTTAAATTTTTAAGGGAAGGATCGGTTGGATTGATGACCCCATTGGTTGTGTGGTCTAAAATGGTTGGATATAGAATGAATTTTTTGTGGGTAGATACTTCTAGTATTGTGGTGATGTCTTGGATGGTGGGTGACCACATGGGTGGCCTTGGAATGAGTGATATTCCATAGGCTCTTTAGAAAGATAACATAGAGTGACATGTTATCCAAATTATATGAATGAATGTAGTGAGGATTCCCAGATGGGTAATTAGGTTTGTGATACTAGGAAAGTTGGGTTATTACTTTAGAAAATAGAGTCAAATGGTATTATAGGGAAACAATGGGATGTGTACCCACTGGGTACACTTAATTGGAAATTGGTGATGTTGAGAGCCATTACTAGATATTAAATGGGAAAAATCCATTACCAAGTTCCTAGTGATTTGGAGTTGGATTAACCCCCTTTATAGGTGTATTGGTTCAACCTAATATTATCTATTGGTGTTTGAATAACAATAACTATAATTTGATGGATTATGAGACACATCAAAGAGAAGATTATGTGAATTTCATTGTCATAGGGATATTGTGTTCGGAATGTGACATGAATTATAAGGTGTGGTTAGGATAAAAGATGTAAATTCATTTTGGTCTTACAATATTCACTTATGGGGTTTGGATATTCCATTGTGTGACATCTGTGTTCAGTTAGTAGAGAACTATTTTTGTTAGGGCCATGTATGGTTTTATTATGTTTTAGTTGGCTCTATTATTACTTAGCTCTCCCTAACTATGTAATGTAAATTCATGGGTTATTGATGGGATTAGTGGTTGATCATATATGAGGTGTCATTGGGAAGGTATGAAATGTATTTTTTTATCATTGAATAAGAAGATTGTCTGGTCCGTTTATACTGGCTCATACCGTAATCAACTACTAATTGCATGATTTATAAAAAGGGTTTTATTTTCATATATCTATAGGATCGTTATGGTATATAGTTTTAGAGAATTAGGTAAAACATTATATAATATTATGTACATTTTTTCACATAGTGTCCATTTTTTCCAAAAAACAAGTTCTTTTACAAGACATAATTTCTTCAATCATGGTAACTCCAAAAACTGGAACTGTGAATTGTCTAACATTTTTGATCATCCTTAAGCCCTGAGAATAAACATTTTAAAATATCAGATGAGAGAAAACAATATTAATAGAATATAAAACACAATCCCAATATTCCATTAATAAATGTAAAAAAATCCATAAGAATAAAATCATTTTACTAAATAAAAATTTGAGTTACGATATTCATTTATCTTCCCCTAAAAACAAATAAATTGATTAATATATTTTAAAAAAATAATTCATATTAATTCATAAACGAAACATTAAAAAAATAATAATTTCTTGAAAAAAAATATTATTCATGAATACATTTTTATGAAAATAATCCCTTTTAATTTGTTTTTAAAAAATTCATAAACATTCAATAAATAAAATATCGTTTTATTATCATTTTAAATAAAAATATTTCATTTAAAAAAAATTTAAGCTTATCACATGGGTACCTTGATAAATTATCATAACATTTTCCCCTATATTAGTCCTTATAACTGTGTCACCTAACTTTAAAATTTTGATATATCTTATGAGTAAGATTTCAATGGTAAACTTTTTCACCTTATCAAATACATTGTAGATCTATATCTGGCTCACATATTATCAAATATATATCGGTATAACCTGTCATTCATGTAACACCCTGACCCTAGTTATCTAGAGTCGGTGAATTATTACATAACATTGGAATGATCAAAAAAGTTCAAGTCTCGAAAGATAGATTAGTTTAGTAGCCTTTCGAATACTATATACATTCATATGTTTTACATTACATTATAAAATGAAAAACTACAAAAACATAGTCTCCATAGGCCACACTCATATCCCTTATACCATCCCTATAGGTCAGTCATAATATACTTTTTCGCATCTTGGGAAAAATAAAACATAGAAATGGGTGAGCTCAGATGCTCAGTAATGATAACAATATAGTGAAAACATTCATAAATAAGCATAAACATTTAAGTCAATGTAAGACTAAAACATAATACTTTTAAAAATGAACTTAATCATAATATGGAAAAGATAAAATCAAATAATTCCATTTACTTATTCACATGGACATTCTACTATTTGAATAATCACATGCAATATCAATATCCACTTTCATAATGCAGGAATGCATAATTCCAGACTTCATAACCACATAGTCAAGGCCTTGTGCCAAGACTAAAAATAATATTTTATCAAGACCTTGTGCCAAGACACTAGTTTGTCTCATGATACCTACCGATGCATCAAGGAGTTATAGTGGGATCCACCCGTCACTTACTAAGTCCAATGCATTCCTCATATGAGAAGCTTTAAACATAACATAAACATTCATATTAAAACTATCATATGAAATGTCAATAATTTATCCATAAGCCATTAATGGTATAAAAATAACATATCCACAACCAAACATACCACAAAACCTTCAATACAATATGGAAGATCTGTATCATAATAAATCAACTTCAAAGATGTCTAAAATCCATCAATGGATGTTGACATAGATAAAAATGATTTTTAAAACTCTTTGAGAGAAATATCCCTTTTTCATGAAAACATTTAAAAGTCACAAAATTTATAAAGTAATACATTTAAAAAATTTTTTGAATTAAAGTATCCCATACCACTTTGAAACTTTTTAAAGGAATTAACATTTTAAAAACATTCATGTCCATATAAATAAATACTTAAAAACCATTTTGAAAACATGGTCATTAATGAGAATGATTTACATGAATAAATATTTAAACCATTTAAAATGATGATATATTTAAAGAGACCCTTCCAGAAAACCTTAAAATATTCCTTTTGAAAATAATTTTATGAAACACAGATGTGGATGATAAAGAGGTCCGAGTAGATACTCACGCAAAAACAACCTCGGATAATAAAGAGATTGTGAAATTAACCCTTAACTTGCACTTTTTCTTGGTCGAGGGTAGGTTAACCTCATGTATAATGGTGAAATAATTGTTATTAAATTATACAATAACCATATATAGTCATATGATATCATATATAATCTTCTAATATTTCTTTGTTAGTGATATTTTAGTAGTATCATCGTTTCGGGTGTTAACTGATTCGTTTTCCTGTATTTTCTTGGTTATATAATCCATGTTTGTTATGGATAGTATGTATTTGATTCATATACGGAATGATACTATGTTCATAAACATTATTTTTAATCATAAAATGAAAATTATTCTTGAATGATTACGATGGGAAATGAATCTCATCACATTCTTGGAGACGGTAATTCGTACGTACGTACGAGCGACAATATCATTATTTTGATATGAAAATCATATATAATTGGATTTTATATCATATATAAAGAATAATTATCATGTTATATTTATTATTTACATCATTTATACTCGTTATTATACCCATCCAAATGATGAAGTGTTTTAACAACAAACATCACCACAATGTGGAAACGGTAATCCGTACGTACGCATGTATGGTGACTTTGTCATTTATAGGATGGATAGAATAATTAATATGGTTTTCACATTTTTATAATAACATGACAGTATATAGAATATACTGGGGTTATTATTTTATAATGGAAACAGCGTAGAAAGAGGAAGTGGAAGAAGAAAATAACTTGAAAGAGGAGATGAAATATTTACCTCTTCTTCGGGTTATTCCTTTTGATTTGATCAGAAGGGCTCCTTAGGTTGGCTTACTGACTAAAGGAAGGCCTCTAGGATTAATTTAATATAGTTTATAGGATAGTTTGGCAGGGTATGGTCGAGCCAAATGGCTTTGAAGGTGTGAATTTGAGAGAAGGGGAGGTTCCCTTTTATAAGAGAGGTGATGCTCACTTTAAGTAAATCTTGAAATATTATTTTAAAATAAAATAATTTTCAGTTTTTAATGGATCAAAAATGTATTATTTAAAGTATAAGGTGAGTATGGGTCTAAAACCTCTCAACCAATAGGTTTTATATAGGTTTAGGTTATCATATTAACCTTCTCTTCTAGATTTAACTCTTAGTTAAATAGTTTGACATTTACCATGTCTCTTTGTATTTTTATATTATATGGTTAATAAAAATACTATAAACTTCCAAGAGAACCTAAAGTGGTTCAATAATGACATATATAATATTATTTAATCCCTTTGTCTGAACCTTATATTTTTAGGAATAGAATAATAATTAATAATATAATATTTTTTTTAAAAACTCTTTTATGTCAATTTTGACACTATTTGGTATTTTTTTTAAATTCATAACAACATTATTACTTGGAAAAAATTACTTTAATCAATCCTAACATGTCATATTAACCTATAAAATTAATGTAATTCGTTAAAAGTCTAAAATTTGATTTATTTGGATATTTATAATATCAATTATTTTAATCATTCATTAATAAGGTAATTACTACATAATCATTGTGTCATAAATAAATAAAATTATTTAATGTTTAAGAATTATAAATAAAATATAATTATGTAGGAATTATTTTTACCTTTATAATGAATATTTATAGTTTAATTTATCTCATGTATAACCCTACATTAAAAATGGTTTAGTTATTAAACATTGATTTTAACTCTTTTAACTCTTCTTTAAATTAAATAATATTAATTGTCCTAATCTAATCCAAGTTGACCTAAAGGATAATATTTTATTCATATGGTTGTTTTTGGTCGAATTACACTTATCCAATTGAATTACGACTTGTGTTAGGGTAATTATGATATCATTTTTACCCTTAATTACCCTATTTTCTTTTAACCGTGGTAAATAAAAGTAAAACATTACTATTCACTAAAAAATATTTTCATCCTATTGAATGAAATTTTACATACTGATATTAACCGTTCCTCTTGGATTTTCTAAATTCAAATTACAGAAGTGGTAAAATTATGTTTAATACAAATTTGCAAATGCTCCTAGGAGGTGGGAAACGACATTAAATAGTTCGATAAAATTTTATATATCTAAACTTATTATAAAATGAATCCAATGAACTATGTTGAACATATATATGTATTATGTAACTATTTTGGCCAAAAATAAATAAAATTAAAATAACTAATTATTTAAATAAAAAAGTCGTGTTTAACTAATAACGCAGTGTTTTTTCACTATTCATCAGAAATTGAATGTTTTTAGAAAAATACCAAAAATTCACCCTAACCTAATTTCAATATTCTGAATCCAAAAATGAAGTCCATTTTGAAAGATAAAATTTATAAATTTTCAAAAAGTGGTTATTACTAATCATAATAGCTAGTTTGATTGGTCACGGTGTGTTAGAATCTCGAATTTGCGTACAATACAATCTATTATATTATTCAATGGGAAACATACCGTGGAAGCTTGGGGTGTTACATTATTCCCTCATTCATATAATTTCATCCTTGAAATTTTTATAATACTACCACACAAAAAGATTTGTATGGTTCTTCATCATAAGTTCCTCGGGTTCCCACGTTGCCTCTTCCATCTTATGGTTTCTCCGTAGATCTTTTACCAGACGAGTCGTCCGGTTTCTCAACACTTGTTCTCTGGTATCAAGAATTTTGACAGGCTCTTCACAAGAAGAAAAATTAGGTTCTAATTCAATTTCCTCAAAGGTGAGTACATGCGTTGGGTTAGGAATGTATTTTCTCAACAGTGATACGGGGAACACATCATGAACTTTGGAGAGACTTGGAGGCATTTCCAAACGATAAGCTATAAATCCAATTCGTTCTAGAATTTCGAAAGGTCTGATGTACCAATGACTCAATTTACCCTTGTTACCGAAGCGTATAACACCCTTCCACGGAGATACCTTCCAGAAAACATGGTATCCTATTTGAAATTCTAAATCCTTCCTTCGGTTATCGGCATAGATCTTTTTCCTACTTTGGGATACTTTGATGTGGGTTTGGATAACCTTCACCTTTTCCATTATTTCCTCAACAATTTCTGGGCCTACAAGTTTTCTTTCACCAATATCATCCCAACAAGTTGGTGTACAACATCTCTGTCCATATAACACTTCATATGGTGCCATATGAATACTAGAATGGAATATATTGTTATCAAAAAATTATACCAGAGGTAAATATTGATCCCATATTACTTGAAAGTCAAGTAAACATGATCACAACATGTATTCTAAGGTTTGAATAGTCTGTTCTAATTTTCCATCACTTTGAGGGTGGTAGGCAGTGCTCAATCTAAGTTCAGTATCTAGGGCTTTCTGAAGACTTTTCCAGAATCTTGATATTAAACGGGGATCCAAATTAGAAACAATCGATAGTGGTACTCCATGAAGTCTTACAAATTCATTAATATACAGTATTGTAAATCGTTCAAGTGGTAAATCTTCTCTTGAAAAATAATTTTTTTCATTTTTAAAGGCCAATTTGAGGGTTGTCGTTACCCAATACAACACTTCACCACATCCACACACCACATCAAAACATATAGCTCCAATTCGAAATTCAAATTTCAAAACCAAACCAATCAGCGCCCTGCTACGCACCTACCATCAAGCCACGCCTCAGTCCGAGATCCATCGCCACGCGCCACCATTCATAGTGGCGGAACCATCGCCAAAGCACTTGACCATGAGTCGTGATTCCCACCAACATTGTAAAACCACCCTGCATAGTAACAAATTCAAACCAACCAGGAAAAAATCCAAAACAATCCAAAAAGTTCATCAAAACCTCGCAAAGAAAATGCAAGGAGTGAAGGAAAGAACATCCTGCATGCCTCCATCGAAGCGCTATCACTAAATCAAACACGCCGGCGTAGAAAACGCTATCCTCGCTGAAGCACCGTTGCCAAAACAAAATCACTGGTGCAACAAATGCCATCCCAAAAACCATCCAAAAAGAAATATGACAAAACAAACATTAAACGAACATCACCAGATCTCTAGTAGACATCATCCCAGACGAAGGACTAGGAGAAAATCCCATCTCCACCTTCAGATCTGCACCCAAAGGCCCGATCTACCTGAATCTCGCACGAACTACGATGAAATCGACGAAAACCCCATAACACAGCACCTGAAGCCCACACCCTAGACCAACATCTTTCCTTCCAGCTTTCACTTGTTGATAAACCATACATCTTGACACAAAATAAGAAATCTCCCTCTTCATGTTGTCCCACCAAAAATGTTTCTTCAAATCTCAATACATCTCGGTGCTACCAGGGTGTATATAAAAATTGGAGCAATGATCATCATCTAACAATTCCCTTTTTAGATCTGGTATATCGGGAACACAAAGTCTCTTCCCAAATTTCAAAATCCCATCTTCATATATGAAGTCAATCAATCTCCCATCGTTAACAACTTTAATTTTCTTTTGAAATTACTCATCATCAGTCTGAGAACTATTTATCCTTTCTAGTAAAGATAGTTTGGAAACCATTTGAAAAATAATTGATGTTTCACCTTCCATGGTTATTCCCATATCCATTTTCACTAGATCCATGAAAATGTGATCCCTTTAAACTATCATCTTGTTCAAAACTCCATGATCCTTTCTGTTCAAAGCATCTGCCACCATATTTTTCTTCCCCGGGTGGTTGTGTATTCTTCAATCACAATCTCTGAGTAGTTAAAGCCATCGACTTTGCCTCATGTTGAGTTCTTTTTGTGAGAAAATATATTTCAAACTCTTGTGATAAGTATAAATCCCAAATTTTTCACCAAAGAGATAGTGTCTCCATATCTTCAGGGGAAAGATTACAGCTACTAACCCAAGATCGTGAGTAGGATAGTTTTCCTAATTAATTTTTTGTCGTTGTGATGCATAGGAAATAACTCTATCATTCTATATAAGGACACAACCAAGTACTTTCTTTGAATCATCACCATAAATAACAAACCCATCGTTCTCTGATGGTAGAGTCAAGATAGAATAATTGACTAATATTCTCTTCAATTCTTCAAAACATTATTCACACTATTTTTTCCAAAAAAATTTAACCCCTTTATGTGTGAGCTTGGTTAATGGGTTATCAAACTGGGAAAAATTCTGTACAAAATGCCAATAATAACCTGCTAAACCAATAAAATTGCATACCTCAGTTATACTCATCGGTTCTAGACATTCTTGGATTGACTTGTTCATTGAAGGATCAATAGATATTCCATCCTTAGAGACAATATGGGCAAGGAAAGAAATATCTTGAAACCAAAATTCACACTTTCTAAACTTCCCATATAATTAATTTTTTTGGGGGTTTTCAGAGTGGTGCGCAAGTGATTTTTATGATCTTCATAGCTTTTGGAGTATGCTACGATATCATCAATAAATACCCCTACAAAGTCATCAAGATATTTCTTTGAAATTCTATTCATTAGATCCATAAAAATAGAGGGTGCATTATTCATCCCAAAAGGCATTACTGTAAACTCATAATGCCCATACCTGGTTCGAAATGCTATTTTCAGAATCTCTTCCTTCTTCATACACAAATGATGATATCTAGATCGAAGGTCAATCTTTGAAAAATATTGAGCTCCATGAAGTTGGTCAAATAAATCATCAATGCGAGGTAGGGGATACTTGTTCATTATTTTTATAACATTGATGTCCCTGTAGTCAATGCACAACCTCATAGATCCATCTTTCTTTTTAACGAAAAGGACAGGGGCTTCCCATGGAGAAACACTAGGGAGAATAAATTTCTTATTACTCAATTCCTCTAATTGTTTATTTAGTTCCACTAATTCTAAAGTGGCCATTCTATACGGGATCTTTGACATGGGCCTTGAAACAGGAATTAAATAAATGGAAAACTCAACTTCTCATTTTGGAGGATGTCCAAGTAAATCCTCTGGAAACACATCAACATATTCCTGCACAATAGGTATATCCTATATTTGAAGATTATTTTTCTCACCCATAATTATTTCATTCTCATCCTCCCCAATAATTGAATTTAATAGAGCTGCTGGGGGTGGATCTATATAAGAATCAGGTGGTGACGTTTCTTCTCTAAAGATAAGGTACTTCTTATCATCATTGAAAATTGTAACCTCCTTCTTCTTACAATAAAATTTCTCATCATGGTCTGAAAGACAATCCATACTGAGAATTATATCAAATTCAATCATGGGTATGATTATGAGATCAGCAGATAAAGAACATTTATATTTCCTAATGGGAACTAATTCACAAAACTTTGTTGCGGTGATACTTCTCTTAGGTGTTTTGACTGACAACTCCCTTGTTAAGCCATATTTAAAGTATCTAATTTTTATAGAAAACTCGGAAGATGTGAAATAGTGTAATGATCTAGAATAAAATAAATCATTTTCTAAACTTGAGGAAACCATTAAATTACCTGCCACCACGTCTTTCGGAGCTTCAAACACAACATCAATTACCGCATAAGATTTTCCTTGATCTCTTGGCCTTTTCTGAGGTACGTTTCCTTGGTGCTTAGGAAATTCATTTTCATAATTCCCCCTTTCTCTAAAATTGTATCATTCAACATTGAAAGCCGCTTTCTTCCCCTTGCAATCACATGTTTGGTGTCCTTTTTCACCACACTTGTAACAGACTCCCATTCCCTTTAGACAATTAGCGAGGTGTTTCTTTCCACATTTACAGAAGTATTGATATTTGACTTATCCCTTATTCCCCTTATTTCTATTTCCAGAGTGTTCAAAAGATCTCTTTTTTCTCTTTCTTTTCTTTTAAAGTCGTAAGACCTAGAGAATTCCTTTTCTGTCTTGATAGCGCATGAGATAATAACTTCATACTATGAGAAGGATTGTGAGACTAATGCTCGATCGAGAAATGGGTTTAACCCATTAAATAATCGATTAATCTTACTACTTGGGTTATGTATATAATCTGCTGCATTCCTTGCTAATCTTTTAAATTTAGCCTCATACTTCACAACACTCTCATCCTCTTTTTTCCTCAGACTCAGAAATTGTATTTCCATATCCACTCGATGGTCATGAGGAAAGTATTTTTCTAAGAAAAGATATTTAAACTCCCTCCATTCCATATTTTATAATTCATCATCTTCCTTTGTGTATTGAATCAATGACCACCATTGATCTACATCTCCCGTGAGGCGATAAAATACCATGACTACTTTTTCCCTGTCGCTACTCCCCAAAGCAAGAAATATTTTCTCTAAGGAATTTATCCATTGCTAACCTAGTAATGGATTTGTACTCCCATTGAATGTTGGTGGTTGTTTCCTCATGAAGCGGTATGACATTGATCCTCTACGTTGTGGATCAGGGTACTCCATACGGGTAAAGTTATTATTCATAACCTGAGTAAGTTGTCCCAGTATGGTGATAAGCTGATCAGCACCAGTTTCTTCGCCATCTCCACTATAATTATCTTGAGTAGGAGGTAAATCTATACATGGATTACGCACATTGATACAATTTCCATTCCTTCCACTTGGATCCATTTCTAAACAATGGAATACACTAGATTAGTTTATGAATCACAATACATAAATCCAAACTTGTAAAACACTTAACATAAATTGAACAGTTTATAGATATAATACATAATCATAAAAATGTTTTCTTTTAGGGATTATATACTCATAAACCCTTTATAATGGTTTTTAAAGAAAATGAGAAATATCCTAAGCATATCCACCAGGAGTGTTGTAACCAAGAGTGCATCAAGGCTTGTTTTCGTGCACCAGTTCCCGTTCAAGTCTAGCTCACAACAGTGTTTTTGGGTTTTAACCTTAGTTACATCTATGCTAGAGCCACCTCTACCTACTCGTATCCATACATGGATTTATTTCTTTTTAGACTCACAAAATCTCTACAGTATCAAATTCTATCAAGTTCTTCTATATTAATCCTCAAAGTCAATCTTAGGGTAATGTTCTCTAATTAGAGTTTTTCTAAATCTAGCTTCCAAGGTTAGTAATAAACATTATTTTATAAAAAATGTAGAGCCCCGACCCTAGTTACCCAGAGTCAGTGCATTATTATATAATATTGGAATGATCAGAAAAGATCAAGTTTAAAAAGAATGATTAGTTTACTATTCATAGAAATACTAGATAAATTCATAAGTTTTACATTACATTATAAAATGAAAAACTACTACAACGTAATATTCATATTCCACACTCATATCCCTTATACTATCTCTACAGTTCAGTCATAATATACTTTTTCGCATCCTGAGAAAAATAATACATAGATAGAGGTGAGCTCAGATGCTCAGTAAGGATAACAATATAGAAAATTCATTCATAAATAAGAATAAAAATTTAATGAAATGTAAGACTAAAACAAAACCATTTAACCTTGATCTTCAGTATAATATGGAAAAGATAAAACCAAATAATTCCATTTACTTATTCACATGGATATTCTACTAGTCGAATAATCACATGTAATATCAATAGCCACTTTCATAATGAAGGAATGCATAATGCCAGACTTCATAACCACATAGTCAAGGCCTTGTGCCAAGACTAAAAATAATATTTTGTCAAGGCCTTGTGCCAATACACTAGTTTGTATCATGGTCCCTACAGATGCATCTAGGATCTATAGCGGGCTCCATACATCACTTACTAAGTCCAATGCATTCCTTATATGAAAAGGTTTAAACATAACATAAACATTCATATTAAAACTAGCATACGAAATGTCTCTAATTTATCCATATACCATGAATGGTATAAAAATAACACATCCATAGTCAAACATATCACAAAACCTTCAATACAATATGGAAGATTTTTATCATAATAAATCAACTTCAAACAAGTTTAAAGTCCATCAATGGATGTTGACATAGATGAAAATGATTTGTAAAAGTATTTGAGAGAAATATCCCTTTTTCATGAAAAAATTTAAAAGTCAATTTTTTTTGAAAGGAATACATTTAAAGATATTATTTAATCAAAATGTCCCATACAGCTTCGAAACTCTTGAAAGGAATTAACATTTTAAAAACATTCATGTCCATATAAATAAATCCTTAAAAACCATTTTGAAAACATGGACATTAACGAGAATGATTGGGAAGAATAAATATTTAAACCATTTAATATAATGATATAGGTTGATAGTCCCTTCCATAAAACCTTAGAATATTCCTTTTGAATTTTTTTATGAAACACGGATGTGGATGATAAAGAGGTCCCAGTAGATAATTGCGTAAAAACAAACTCAGATAATAAAAAGATTGTGAAATTAACCCTTACCTTGTAATATTATTTCATTGAGGGTAGTTTAAACTCTTCTATAATGGTGAAATAAATGTTATTAAATTATAAAATAACCATATACATTAATATGATATCATATATGATATTCTAATATTGTTTTCTTAGTGATATTTTAGTAGTATCATCATTTCGGGTGTTAACGAATTCATTTTACTTTATATACGTGGTTACGTAAGCCTTGTTTGTTATGGATATTATGTATTTTATTCATATATACAATGATATTATGTTCATAAATATTATTTTTAATCATAAAATCAAAATTATTCTTGAATGATTACAATGGGGAATGAATCTCATCACGTTTGTGGAGATGGTAATCCGTACGTACGTACGAGCGACAATATCATTATTTTGATATTAAAATAATATATAATTGGATGTTATATCATATATAAAGAATCATTATCATGTTATAGTTATTATTTACATCATTTATACTCATTATTATACCCATCCAAATGATGAAGTGTTTGAATAACATACTTCATCACGACTTGGAGACGGTAATCCGCACGTACGCATGTGTGGTGACTTTGTCATTTATAGGATAGATAGAATAATGAATATGGTTGTAACCATTTTATAATAACATATAAATATATATAATATACTAGAGTTATTATTTTATAATGGAAAAAACAAAGAAAGAGGAAGTGGAAGAAGAAATGAACATGAAAGAGGTGATGAAGTATTTACCTCTTCTTCGGGTTCTTCCTTTTTATTTGATCAAAAGGGCTCCTTAGGTTGGCTTTCTGACTAAAATAAGGCCTCCAGGATGAAGGGGGGACAATTGAGAGGATATTTGGGTAGGGGTTTTCTGAGCCAAATGGCTTTGGAGGTGTGAATTTGAGAGAATGGGCGGTTCCCTTTTATAAGAGAGGAAAGGATCACTTTAGGAAAAAATTGAAATATTATTTTATAATTAAATCCTTTTTGGTTTCTAATGGCTCAAAAATTAATTATTTAAAGGATAAGGTGAGTATGAGTCTAAAAAATCTCAACTAATAGGTTTTAGATAGGTTTAGGTCATCATATTAACCTTATCTTTTAGATTTAACTCTTAGTTAAATTGTTTGACATTTACCATGTCTCTTTGTATTTTTATATTATATGGTTAATAAACTTACTATAAACTTCCAAGAGAATCTCAAGTGGTTCATTAATGACATATATAATATTATTTAATCCCTTTGGATGCACCTTATATTTTTAGGAATAGAATACTAGTTAATAATATAATATTTGTTTTAAAAACTCTTTTATATCAATTTTGACACTATTTGGTAATTTTTTTTAAATTCATAACATCATTATTAATTCAAAAAAAAAAATCATTTAATCAACCATAGCATGTCATATTAACCTAAAAAATTAATATAATTCATTAAAAGTATCAAATTAGATTTATTTGGATATTTATAATATCAATTATTTTAATATTTCATTAATAAGTTAATTACTGCCTCATCATTGTGTCATAAATAAATGTAATTATTTAATGTCTAAAAATAATAAATAAAATACCATTATGTAGGAAAACCTTTAATATTTCTAATGAATATTTATAGTCGAATTTATCTTACGTATTACCCTATATTAAAAATGGTTTTGTTAGTCAACATTGATTTTAACTCTTTTAACTCTTCTTTAAATAAAATAATAATAAATGTCTTAATATAATCCAAGTGGACCTAAAGGATCAAATTTTATTCCTAAGGATTTTTTGGTTGAATTACAATTATACAATAGAATTAGGACATGTGTTAGGGTAATTATGATATCATTTTTACACTTAATTACCCTATTTACTTTTAACCGTGTTAAATAAAAGTAAAAAGTTACTATTCACCAAAAGTTATTTTCATCTTATTGAACCATATTTTACTTACTAATATTAACCATGTATCTTGGATTTTTGAAATTAAACTCACAGAATTTGTAAAATTAAGTTTTATACAAATTTGCAAATGCCCCTTGGTGGTGGGTAAAAGGCGGTAAATAGTTCGATAAACTTTTATATATCTAAAATTATTATAAAATGAATCCAATGAATTATGTTGAAAATATATATGTATTATGTATCTATTTTGACCTAAAAAAATAAAAATAAAATAACTAATTATTTAACTAAAAAGTCGGTTTTAACCAATAACGCAGTGCCTTTTCACTATTCATCAAAAAATGTAAGTTTTCAGAAAAATACAAAAAATTCACCCTAAGATAATTTAGATATTCCAAATAAAAAAATGAAGTCCATTTTGAAAGATAAAATTTATAAAATTTTAAAAAGTGGGTATTACTATTCATAATGGCTAGTTTGATTGGTCGCGGTGTGTTAGTATCTCGAAGTTGCGTACAATGCATGCTATTGCATTCCTCAAAGGGAAACGTACCATGAAAGATTGGGGTGCTAAAATTGATATAATATTTATAAGAACCATATAATTAAAAAAATAGATATATCTTCCACTATAATAAAAAAATTCATTTTAATTTTCTTTCAACCACATATTCAATAACATTTTCAGTTATATCATAACGATGAGAAACATTTTATGTTTCCCTAGAAAAGATATTTTTAAAAAATAATTCTTATAATATTGATTAAAATATTTTATTTAAAAAAAATTATCGAAACATGTAAAATAGTTTTATAATTAATAACATATTTAATGTTTGGTAAGGTAAGTTACTCCAAATATGTTAAAACACATTAATTGCACTTTTTTAAAAACATCAAAATAACCCACATAGAAAAATTCGAAAAGATTCATTTTTTAATAAATTTCAAGAAATACAAAAATAATTCCAAATCGTAATTATAAAACATTTTATAATAATTATGAACATCCATGAAAATTTAAATGAACCCTAAAATGAAAAAAAAATACATGGAACAAAAACATTAAAACAAGATTCTTAAAAGCAAGTCCCTGACCTCAAGTACCAAGTCACATCATTCGTATTATTACCCTATAGAGTAATGAAATTATATAATATTTCAATATTATTTAGAACCATCTTCACATTCAGTCCATCATCATTATTCCCTATATTTAATCTTTATCACTTTTCAATTTATTTACTAAAATGGTTATGTTCATATTGGATGTTTTTGGGGATGTGTGGATTAAATATCTAAAATTTCATTGATAGATTGTATAATGAAAAATCTATCATGGTTCCATCAACTCAAGAAAATTAATATTGAAAAATTTATTATTTGTATCAATTACAATAATTGTAGGATCCATCCACGAAAGGTGGTCATCAAAAATGAAAGACATCATATCACAGAGGTAGTATTCTGTATATACACATGAGAAACGTTTCCATTTTTCTAATAGATGGAATTGAAATAAGGTATGTAATATTCAATTTTCCCAAAATCATAATAGAATTATAAATTTAAAATTTATTCATTATTTCCACAATTAATACCAACCATATGAGGTGGTAATAAAAAATGAATCTCATCATTACGTTGATGTGATATTTCACATGTAGGTATGAGATACATTAACAATGCATAATTGATTCAATGGGTAAGAATGTAAGTGATATATTATCATTATAGAATAATAATTGTTTCATAAAAAAATGGATATTCATTAATTATGTCCTTATAATCAGCTGTGCGAGGCTGTGATAGAAAACGAAACACATTGCTTCATGGAGGAGGTAATCCACACATATGCAAGAGAAATGTATTCATTCCCCATAGGAGAGAAACATGTTTTTTCCTAAAAATAATAAAAATTCTGTATAAATAATATAATTATTTATTTATTTTATAGTTTAGAATATATTTTGAGGAGGTAGAAGTCGAAATAAACTTGAAATTGTTCTGTTAGGACTTATAGATTCTCTTAATAGATCTCTGTTTATCTTAAACATTATTCTTCATAGGATTAGTATTTTGAGACAACAAGTACCATTATGAAATGGTTAGGGATGTTAGGATGGTATATGAGAATGTAGTATTTGAGCTAAAAGGCTCAAGTGGTGTGTAGAATAGGGAAGAGTAGGCTCCCTTTTATAAATGAGGTGTTGTCACATTGGTATTTATCCAATGTTTCAAAATAATATAATATATTACTAATTTGAATGTGGATCTTAAAAAAATCAAATTATCATAGATAATGTGATAAGGGTTGAAATTCTCTCAATAAATAAAAATTATGATAATATTTTTCGACCATACCATAATTTTTTATCCTCAATTAACCCGTTTATCCCATTTTATTATGGTGTCAAAAATTTTACTAAGGTTCCTATTTACAAATTCCAAAAATGAAAATGAACTCATTACAAAATTTGAAACTATGCATCCAAAATATTATTTCCATTTTCTTGATTCAATATGTATATTTTTATGAAATTACATGTAATATATGAATTTAACATGAGCTGATAAACAATTTTTTTAAAAAATGTATTTTGTGAATAAAAAATAACTTAAACTAAAAAAATATAATTTTTATTTTAATATAATTATATAAATTTTTCTAAATAAATTGGATCTTATGTTATTATTGAACCAAATTTAATAAATTATAATTTTATATGGCTTTATTTAATGAAAAAATAACAGTTCTACCAAAAATACCAATTGTCACTATTCCATAATATATATATATATATAGAAAAATCCCAAAACAATCATCATAAGATAAATTTAATAATATTATTTCACCAATGAATTCAATATTTTATAACTAAATTCAAATTTTTTTTAAATTTTACTTTTAAATAAAACAATATAATTCCTGAAACATATTTTGGTTTAAATATTTTATTTATTTTTTGACTGATGAATTGCTTAAAACCTATATAATGAATATGAGACCCTAACATATAATAATGAATATTATTGAGACATGAAATTTATTTATTAATAACATTTTCTTGGATGTAACATTATTCCCCTCTTTAATAAATTACACCCTCAATGATTTATTACATAAACAAGTGTGGCTATTTTTACCCTATATATTTTTCAAATTTCAATGTTTCTTCCTACATCAAATATTTTTTCAATAAAACACTAAATAAGCGATTTATCTTTTTATAAAACACCTATACTTTATGATCTGGTATACTCACTTTATTTTCCTTACTAGAAAACTCATCCTCTATATATATGAGTTTAGGGATCAAAACAGGGGATACATCAAGTGCATACTTCCTTAGAATAGAAACATTAAACACATATTATACCTAATAAAAAATAAGAGGTAAGTATACATGGTAAGAAATTTATCCCACATTATCTCTATTTTCATAGTCCTCTGATGTTTTAAATCATGTTTCTATTTTTTACAAAAATTCATTACAAATTTTCAATTAGATATTAAAAAAGAGACACAGTCACATACCTAAAATGAAGTATATTTCATCTAGTTATATATATAACTTTTTTTCCTACTCTATGTTTCCATATTGGGGTGAAAACCCATCTATACTTTCCTAAACATCTCTTTTTACAATTTTGGACCCAAAATTTTTCATTCACTAACTTCATCCAAACATATAAAAGTCTAGCTCTATTTTTCATATAGTGTCTCAATATGTTTCATCTATATATTTGAACATGAACATATATTATATGAAAATGAAACAAAATAGATATTTTGGTTCCTACTTTCTAGATAATATAACTATAAATATTTAATCATAACCTTTAATTTCTTAATTGCATTCCCTTATTATCTATAAAATTGAGGATAAAAACTTGTACTGAAATTTAATTCAATACCATAAAATTATCAATTCATTTCAAGTTTTTATTTGAACATTTGATCATGATCAAATATAAAGTTAAGGGATATCTATGTAACATTGAAATATCCTTATATAATTTCTTTAAATCTGATCTAAAGTAATTATATCTAAAAAAGGCATGAAATTAGTAGATTTAGTCAAACGATCAATAATAACCCAAATAAAATTATTATTTCATGATGACTTTGGTAATAAAAAAAAGAAACCCATTGACATGTTATATTTAGTGAAGGTCAATAGAATAATTGTTAGATGTTTTTATGGTCTTTATAGATTTTAGAGAATACCATAATATCATTGAATAAAATAACCAAACTTTTATCCAAATACTCATGAACACCCAATCCATTATATCCATAAATGTTATGGTTTTTTGTTAACATTAATTCTGTAACAAAAAACTCATAACATCCATACATAGTCCAAAAATAAATCATTAGAATGTAATATTAATTCTCTTTTACCTAATTGTATGAATATCTAAGATCAATCTTTGATAAACAGTATGCTCACTAAAGCTCATCAAACAAGTCATATATATGAGGAAAAAAATACATTTTCGAAAACCTAATGTTATTGAGTTCTCTATAATCATTTCAGTGTGCCATGTAACCATCCTTATCATTACTAAATATAATAAGGTAACCCCAATGTGATGTGGTGTCGTCGATGATACCCTTATCAACCAATTCCGATTACTTTTTTTCTATCCTAACAACTCAAATGAATCCATTTGATAGAGATGTATAGAATTTTTATAGAATTAAAAACAAATTGAATAGTAAAATCAACCTATCGATCAGGAATAACACTATAAAATGAATTAGGATATAAATCCATATATTAAATTACAATAGGAAAATAACTAATTTGAATAGTTCATTTGTTTTCAACAATAGGTGGAAGATAACATTAAGTTCAATATTTTATTAGTTTGTCATATTCATAATATGTTATCCAATAATAAATTAATTCTTATATAATAATTGATATTTTTTTAAAAACATAATGTCTATAGATTTTCAATATATATATAAAAAATAAATCAATCTCCAATCCATACCTAGAATATCATCTAACTCTATAATGTATTAGAAAATTAATATTATATTGAAAAACATTCTATATAAGATAAAAGTATATTATTTTTATAAATTTATGTTATGATTATTCTAATACCATGTGTTTTTATGGGGATTTATAACATTATTTCATGAAATGATATTTTTATTTTATATGAAAATTTCATAGATACAAAATAATGTATAGATCATGAATTAAATAAGATATCAAAATAATCTTAATCAAAAAGTAATGCACTGATAACCACTTCATTTGTGGGTCCCTAATGTGATGAAGTTGTAGAAAAATACTTTTATTATTATTTTTTAAATATTTATGATTCCCAATTTGAGTAACTAACTCTAGATAGGAATTAACTTAATATTCCAACTAATATCAATTAAAACATTTCACTACCCAATTTTCAAAACCAATATGACCATTCCCATTTCTATTTTCTTTGTAGTAACAAGCCATGTGTCTAGGAATTCCCCATCAATGAAGCTTCCCATATATCATAATAAATTATCAAGAATACTTATTTCCACTCTTATCAAAATAGAGTAATTCAATTTTCATAACCTCTAGATTCTTCAATTAATGATTCCCTATTGCATGCCATCTAGATTTCTTCCTATAATTATTATTATAAAAGTTAACAAACTAAATCTCAAAATTCACAAAAAACTAAACAATTTAATTATAAATTAAAAACCGGAGAGTAACAAGAGGTCTTTGTAAAAACTACTTCAATACCAAGTAAAATTAATCAAATATAGTATCATGGTCCATAATTAAAGTCATCACATACCTAGATAATATGGTAAAATTATCTTTCTAGGAGTAAATAAAGTCCTATTCCTTTTTCATAAACATTAGGAATTTATATTCCATTCTATGTCAATAAAATTAAATAAAATACTTTCCAATGAAGAGATCCTTAAATACCACCAATTCCCTGGCATTGATTTTTTTTAATTTTTCTTAGTGTTTTTAATCAAATACCTCCATTATTTAGATTGACCATCATAAAAATAAATATTATGGGTTAACTTATGATGTTATGAACATCCCAAAACATCAAATATCATCTCAAAGGTATTTATCCATACTTTTACTTTTACTGTGTATAAGGATACACTACAGCTAGAGGGTGTTTTTGTATGAAGTTAACTACTATAGACATATTTTTTTGTGGATTTTTTTGATCCATTATAGTGGTCCTCCTATAAATATCCTTTTCTAACTATGTTAATTTATATATGAATTGCACTATTATAATTATAACAGTTTGACTACTCATGTATTAATCATGTTTTAATGATCACAAATCATATACCTTCTCAAAAGATTGTTAATCCTGTTTAATTTATCTAAAATTATGTGTACATATGATTAGTTTATTTATGCCTTAAATAATTATTGTAAACTATTTTGTTTATAATGAAATTACTTCATGAATGATTAAGTTTAGTTTATTCTAGGAATATCACTGTTTAAGTCTATATATATAGATTTGGATAAGTTTTAGACACTATAACCATCCAGACATTATAACCATCCAGACACTGTGACTATCCAGACATAGTAACCATCTAGACACAGTGACCATCTAGTCACTGTGACCATCCAGAAACCGTGACCATCCAGACACCGTGACCATCCTGACACCATGACTATCCAGGCACCGTGACCATCCAGACACCGTGACCGTCCAGAAATTGTGACCATCAAGACACTGTAACTATCCATACACCATGACCATCCAGACACCATGACCATCTAGACACCATGACCATTTAGACACCGTGACCAGACACCATGATCCTAACACTGCATCTGTGCTATCGGTTCCCGATCTCCACACAAAGATAAATAAAAAGACACCATTTTGTAGAGAAACCATTTACAGACATAATGTGATACTGTTTCTTAATCTCTTTTGTTGTTTTTAAATTTAATTTATTATGGTCATATTTGATGCTTTTAAAAGAATTGACTTACTTAATGTTTCTTTGTAAAAATGTCACCCGAAAGTATGAGGTACGAGGTGCAGATTACTTGCATCCTATCAGCTCCATCACATGCATTCTAAGAATAAAAAGAAAAACATGGCCATAATAAAAGTTTGTGATCGTGGTGACTATAGTGACGAAAGTGTAACATAAAAACAAGTGTGTGCGTGATAACGAAGAATAATGAGATTTAATGCAACCCGAAACTGCTGAAGAACTCATGAAGCATACTAGAATCTCAGAGTCAAGAAAATTTCCACACTACCAACTCCATGAATAACACAACCCAGATCTAGCTGACCTACGTTACTCTATTTTCCGTGAGAGGACTCTATTTCTACAACTGCTTCATCCATGAAGTCCATAGTTGCATAAACTAACACTTAGAGAACTTCTAATTTTATCTCATCATTTCTACTCTTTTGTGTATTAGTATTTTTACCTATCAAGTAGTATATGGGTGTGTGTTAAACATGCATTGTGTCCTGCATCAAACTGGAGGATACAAGATATACTTTCCCTTACACCTTTTTACACATATGTATTCCCATGGATAAGTGTGGAAGTGGTCCTTGTGTGACCTGTTAGTTCACACCCACGAGGAACTGTGGAAGAGGTCCTGTGACCTGGACAATCTTGTGTACTGTTTTTAACCCCAATCCAGGGTGTGGATCAAGTTTATTTATATAAACTACTTAGTGTAAGGTGATCACCAAGTAGAGTGGATTAAGTCTCTTCTTGAGACTGAACCACTTGTTTCATATTCACTGTGTTGTTTACTTTTGTTTTCTTTGTTTTACTATATAATTCTAAAATCATTAAATTTACTTTGATAGTTAATGTTGGGAAGAAGTTAAATTTTTTTTCCTTATTAGAGTATCTTCAAAAGTAATGTTAATAATTTCTATTAAGATTAATGAGAATTAATCAATATTCTAAGAAGTTATTTAAATATTCAAACTTTCATAACCATATAACCTTGATTGACTGGGATGTATTTAAATTTATTGGATAACCCTTTTAAGAATAATTTTTAAACGTAAAATTTTAATTGACACTCAATTCTTCCCCTATTATGTATTCTACTCCGACTAATATTTGGTATTAGAGGTTGTTTATTAAGACTCTGTTTTTGACCCTATTCATCTGTGATTGTGGTTGTACTTTAAATATCTATAAATTTCATTTAATTCTAAATTTCTAGATATTTTAAAGTATTTCTATATTATAGATAATATATTGTAAGGTTATACAACAAATAGACCACTATTATTTAAGGAAACCAATTATTCTCAATGGAAAATTTAAATAAAAATGCATTTAGAAACTATGAGATTTGAAATCTGGTCTTCAATTATAAATTAATATAAGATTCCTTTTACTGATAGAATAAATTGTGATGAATATATAAAAACTTCCTACAGTAATGATTGCAAAGCTAGGAATGCTTTATACTTCTCTTTAAGAGATGATGAATTTAATTGAATCTCTACATGTAAAACTGACCATGAAATTTTGGACACCTTATCTGTTTCACATGAAGGAACATCTAGTATGAAAGAAATGAGACTTAATACTTAAACTATTAAATATGATAACTTTAAAATGAAACCTGATGAGCCTATTTCTAACATATATCTCAGGTTCAAAGAAAATTTCAACACAATTATTTCTCTTGGGAGAGAAGTCACTACTAAAGAACAAATCCTGTGGGTTCTCAGATACCTACCTAACAGATGGAGAGGAACCTCTGTCTCTATTAGAGATTCATGTGACATCAGAAAGCTACCTATAAAATAACTCATCAGAAAACTGATGATGTATGAAGAGGAGCTGAAATTCAATAAGGAATAGGAGGATGAACCCAAAATAAAATCAGTTTCGTTCAATACCACCACCTATAAACACAAACAAAAAGGGAAAGTGGAAGTTTCTGTAGAATTTTCAAGTAGTGAACAATAATCAATTGATAGTGAAGAGGAGATAGCTCAACTATATAGAAGGTTTAAGAGATTTTACAAGAATAATAACTTTTTCGGAAACCCTAACTTGAAGGGAAGATATAATCAGAAAGAAGTTGGAAGAAAGATTGGAAGTGAAGTGAAAAGTCTGATGAGATTGTGTGCTGTGAATGTAAACGAAAATAACATATCAATGATGAATGTCCTAGGATCAAGTACAAAAAGAGACTTGAATAAAAAGATAAAAAGTACAAAAAGGAAATGAAAGCCACATGGAGTGATTCTGAGGATAGTTCAAGTGACTTAGAATCTTCACATGATGAACAGACTAACAAATACAATATGTGTTTTATGAAAAACACATCTTTGGTAACACTAGAATCTCTTGTACACAATTCTTATTATTCTGGAGATGAGAGTGAATCTGAAAATATTTATAATGAAGAAATTATTGAGTATTGTAATGTGATTTAAGAGACAAACAATTAACTAAATAATAAATACAAGTCTTTAAAGAAACAACATGCTCTTACCTCAACTGTTAAAACTGAACTCACTGTAGAAAGGGAGAAAAATTCTCAATTACTCAAAGATTACTATCAACTAAAATTATCTAATGAGCAATTGAAAAAAGATCTTGAAAGGTTTACTAATGGAAACGATACCTTGGTATAAATTCTAGGTAAATAGATTGCTTCTAAATATACCAATAGAATTGGATATCAACCTAGTAAAAGAATTTTCAGAAGAACTAATTTTGTTTCTATATCTTGGACATATAGAATTACTCCTAGTTCTAGAAAACATTTAGCTAGTTCACATTATGACACACTCTCTAATGTTTCAAGATTTTCTGGACCAAATAGTGTTTATATTTCAAATACATTATATAATGCTTATAGGAAACCTATATGGTAGATATGGGTTCCTAAGTCACTAGTAACT
Source organism: Viscum album (assembly GCA_963277665.1). Taxonomy (NCBI): domain Eukaryota; kingdom Viridiplantae; phylum Streptophyta; class Magnoliopsida; order Santalales; family Viscaceae; genus Viscum; species Viscum album. The sequence continues at coordinate 22,480,480 of OY728125.1, forward strand.
AATATTACTAGACCCAAACAAGTATGGGTACCAAAATCTGTTATTATTTGATTATTTTGTAGGAAGGTTTCTTAAAGAGTTAATGTTAAAGATTATGGTACTTGGGCTGTGGTTGTTCGAGACACATGACCGAAGATTATTCATGATTCGAGAACTTAATAAAAATTGTTGGAGGACATGTCACCTTTAGTGACAATGCCATAGGAAAAATTATCGGCCTTGGATACATTAGTAACTCTAACTCAATTTTGATTTCCAAAGTAAATTTTTTTATGGACTGAAATATAATCTTCTTATTATTTCACAACTATATGATGCTGGATTTCATGTAAAATTTTAAAATGATTCTTTCAATGTTTTTAATTCATAAAATGAATTAGTGTTTTCTGCATTAATAAATGAAAATTTTTATTCTATTGACTTATATTCATTAGCTTTTAAAAATGATTCATGTTTATGTGTGTTTCACAAAGATTCTTGGCATTAGAATAGGATACTAGGACATTGTAACACTCACTCCCTTAGAAAGTTAACTAGAAAAATCTTAGTCAAATACCTACCCAAACTTGAGTTTCCAAATGACAAAATGTTTAATCATTGTCAAAAAAGAAATCAACACAAAATTTCGTTCAAACCAAAGAAAGAAGTTTCAAATTCTCAACCTATCAAATTAGCTCACATGGATTTGTTTGGACCATCTATAGTTTATAGTTTAAGTGGGAATCACTATGTTTATGTTCTTGTATATGACTTTTCTATATATACTTGGACTTTTTTTGGCTCATAAAAGTGAATCCTACTATCATTTTACCAAATATTCCAAAAATGTATAAAATCTTAGTTGAATTAGAATTAAATCCTTAATAATTGATCATGTTCGTGAGTTTGAAAATCAAGAGTTTGAATCCTTTTTCTCCCAAAATGGATGTAGTCATAATTTCTCTGCCCCTATAACACCTCAATAGAATGGAGTTGTAGAAAGAAGAAATAGAACCCTTCAAGGGATTTATAGGACCAGGCTTAGTGAATATGACTTACCTATTTACTTTTGGGATGAAGCTGTAAATATAGTATGTTATATTATCAATATAGTATTAATTCGACCTATTCTTAAAAGAACTCCATATGAGTTATGGAACAAAAGAAAACAAAAAGTTAGCTACTTCAAAGTATTTGGTTGCAATATCTATATACTTAATACTAACTAAAATATTAACAAATTTTCATCCAAGAGTGATGAAGGATTATTCTTAGGATATTCAACTTCTAAAAAATCCTATTGAGTGTTTAATAAAAGAACTAACCGTGTGAAAGAATCTATCCATGTCAAATTTGATGAAATAGACCCACATGAGACTAAGACCACTCTAGAAAACCTGGAAGATTATGTATCAAATTTGGACATTAATTAAAAATATCTAACCATAATTTAAAGGAATCTTTGAAAACATCTAGTTCTAGAAATTATATTGATTCAGATCAAAAGGAACCTAAACCTGTTAATGAAACTAAAATCACAAGTCCTTATTTTTCTAGAGCTGTTAAAACTCATAAGAATGATCCTTTAGATTTTGTTGTATGAGACTCAGACAATGGAACTCAATCTAGAGATTCTCTTAGAAATCTGGTTAAACATCAGGTCTTCTTGTCACAACATGAACCTAAAAACATTAATGATGTGATCAATGAAGAATTTTGGGTGATGGATATAGAAGAAGAACTTAATCAGTTTGAAAGGAACAAAGTTTGGAAACTGGTTGATTGATCCAAATACACATTCACCATATGCACTAAGTGGGTGTTTAGAAATAAGGTAGATGATGCTAGAAATATAGTTAGAAACAACAAGGCTATAGTCAAGAAGAAGAAATTGACTATGAAGAGACCTTTGCAGTAGCATGTAGACTTGAATCCATCAGAATTCTACTTTCATATGCTGCACATATGAATTTAAAACTATATCAAATAGATGTTAAGAGTGAATTAATGAATGGGTATATAGATGAGAATGTCTTTGTTGAGAAACCCCATGGTTTTACAAACCCTCATTTTCCACATCATATTTTTATGTTATCAAAAGCTTTATACGGTTAAAAATAAGCTCCATGAGCTTGTTATGATACATTAAATACATTTATTATTTCAAAAGGTTTTACAAAAGGAATATATGATCCTACCCTTTTTATAAAACTAATTTCCAATGATGTTTTAGTAGTTCAAATCTATGTAGATGACATTATCTTTGGATCTTAAAAAAAATTATGTATTGAATTTTCTAAAATGATGCAAAAAGAATTAGAAAGGAGTTTAATGGGTGAACTCAAATTATTTATTGGATTTCAAATCATTAAAAATAATGATGCTATTATTTTAAATCAAAGTAAATATACTAGAGATCTTCTAATATGTTTTGGATAGGATAACACTAAAAGTAGTAAAACTCCAATGAGTACTTCTTGTAAGCTGGATTTTGATGAAGATGGAAAATCTATTGATCAAACCACTTATAGAGGAATGATTGGAAGATTACTCTACTTAACTACTAGCCGACCACACATTAGAGTACAAAAAATAGGTCTGAGTGGCGATTTACTGAACCGCCAATAATATTTTTTAAGAATGGTTTAGCTACGGGTTTTAATAAACCACCGCTAAACTGTGTTTTATTTAAAGTGCCTACACTTCCCCCCGATCCCCGCGAGACCCCCCCCCCCTCTCCCCCTAAGCCCCGTGACCCCCAAAGACCTAGGTTTCCACACTTCAGCGCGCCTCACCGGTCTTGACCCGTGCTCGCCACCCCTTAGCTTACCTCTCCACCCCTCAACACACCTCGCCGCCCCTATTGGTAATGTGTTCTTTCCTTGTTTATTTTCTAAGAAATTATTATGCTTATTCAACATTTTTCATGTGAGGTTTTGAGTAGGATCCTACTGAATATACTTGTATTCTTACCCACTATATATATATCCTATTTTTATAGTTCGGTAAGATGGAGTTAGTGATTGGGTTGGGTGTTACTAGAACATGACATAGATCTTGTTGGTGTTTGAAGAGTCATTTTCATAGAAGTTTGATTTATGGTATTTCATTTAGTGATTTTCATTTATGTATGGAATTACAAACATCATGTAATTGCTTTATTTATATAATATAGAGTATATTTGTGGTTTATTTTCTTATACTCCTTGGATATATGATGGTAATACCTACCTTATGTGTGGTTTACACCCTTGATTCTTTTTTCCACCTTATTCCCTATTAGAATTGGGCTTCAGGACTAACACTTGTCTTTACTCTCAATCCAAAAGGGTTTCCAATGAGGGTATATTGTGACATAATCCACAAAATGGGGTCTCACAACACACATAGTGGCCCCATGAAATCAAAATAAATCAAAAGGTTTTGCTGAATCATTGGTGGGGAAAGACAAATCAAGTTTCTATGAGAAGAGAATTTGAATTATAGTAGGGGTGTAACATAGTTATTCCCTCAATAATGAACGTCACCATGGGATATCATAGAACACTTGATAGCTCTATAGTATCTGAATAATCATTGAGCATAATATAAATTATATAAGGCCTTTGAAGATATTTTCATTCTTAGCATATGAATAATATAGATGAATCCATGTCATTGGGTGTCATTACACATGTACCCTCCCCATATTTTGTTCTCATCCCTTGGGTATAATAATCATACATACACATTGTATCACATCACCATCAAGATAAACAATAAATAATCACATAGCATCACTCCACCCAACTTGACTATCATGTAGAGTGTCTCAGGAATCTAATGTATCTCAATGCATGTTTCTCAAATATTTATCATCCAAGACCCAACTCATTATCCATAATAATCACCTCTAAATGATTCCTAGTCCTTTTTCATAGCACGTCATTTCACATACCGACTCTCAATGCTACTAATTCTAAATGTTAAACTAATCACCTTACCATCTGTAGCTCACCTCATCGGATCACAAAAGACCACACATGATATATTACCATATGTTCACTCACCTATAAGGTTATTTCATATCACTTAAGAATTATTCATATTATTTCTACACCCTAATCCCATTAGGTGAACCATTTATAAGTTGTAAACCCATTAGTTCACTTTTCTTGGTTTCCTATGCCTCTAGAAGCATCACATAATTTACCTCAAGCCAATATTACAAATCACCTTTAAGGTAAACCCATTGTTCAAGGTCTAAGTCTTATCTACGCTTTCACTCTTAACAAACAAGGTAAGGCCACCATAAAATAATTATTCACTCATTATGCACTTAGTAAATTTTTTAACAAAAATATAGTGACCATCAAATGTCCCTTGCATTTTATCTCATGCTTAGACACCCATTTAGAGTCCATCACACAAACTATAAAATGATTCAGAAGAAAATGTGATCGTATAATGATCTTAAAATAATCCCACCATGTATGGAATGTAAATTTCCTTCCTAATATCCTCTATATATTTTATCACACAATTACACACCCTTTTAGTCCACATTAAGGTCTCCCTAACTCGACTACTAACATCTATATACAACAAAAAACTGAAAACAAATAATTCATGGAGAAAACATTTAAGTATCACCTATTTATTATCATTAGATGTTAACCCCTAAAACATAGTTGTTTTATTCATCTTCAATAAATAGATATTTCAAAACCTATAAAAATACCAAAGTTAGAGATTTGGAGTGATATTCCATTATGCAAAAAAAGATAATAATGATTCAGGTTTTAATGTGGTTATCCTACCATCTTGGATTCCAAATCAATTAATGACTAATCAATATGACATTGAATAAGAGTTTAGAAATATAAATAATGGGTTTAAAGAAACATTCCCAAATCACTCACCTCTATTATTTCCCAGTCATCTAAGTGGAAAAGGAAATGTATTTTCAAAAATCCAATGTAAAATATAAAAAATGCCCATGCTTGAAAGTGGTGGTTGGAGAAAGTGGACCCCCTCATGGACTATAGTGGATCACCAAGTATGTTCCATGATCCACCCCAGAGCTCCACATTATGTTTCAACCCCCATTTATGTTCCATCATCCACCCCATATCTGAAATATTTAATCACACGTAGGGTCACAACATGTTTCTACCCATAAAACTTCACCATGAAACCCCACATGTTCTAACATTCTCAATCCCAGACCATACCCAACTCTATGAATCCTAACTCGAGGCCACCAATAACATACAAAGTAGGAAAAAATTATTAATATAAAAAATATTTAATACTACCACTATTGTATATTTTTTGGGGATTGAATATTTTATATATATTCTACAAGACTGTGGATTTAATAGGTTTTCCCACTTTATATAATTGAAAAAAAATTAAATAGAAATTGAAAATGTATATTAACATCAATAATTTTTAGTGTTATTTCAGGATCTATTTTAAGAAATTTAATATACATGGTTTCATTTATATTTTGAATTTCATGTTTCCTTTGAGTCTGGATAAACAAATACCTTACTTATAAGCCTTCAATTCATCTACACTAGCCATGAATCCTTTCACCAGATGATTCCTGTAATGTTCTGCATCTTGGTACCCCATGTATTTTCTAAAGTAGTGAGTCATGTTTAAGGTAAGAGTTTGTTTCCATTTAATATTCCTAACTTCTATTACATTATTATATGATTTATCAATCCCTTAACTTATTGATATCAAAGTTATGACATCATCATTTTGTCCATCTATTTTGGTGTAGCATGACATACAAAAAACTATAGGGATGAGATCCTTGTTCTCGTCTTCTTTTATAGATCTTTTTAATTTTCATGCTTTGGTTTTCTAGTGGGTGGTTTTATTATGTACCCTATGTATTTATATAAGAAAACCTTATTTAACATACTTATATATATTTTTAACTAGTATATATGAATCTCTTTCCATATTTAGTAATAGTTATGTGTTTTAATTTTTTTAATATTGTGTAGGAACATTGTGATATACATGGATAAAAGCTGGATCACATTACTGAGGAACACACCTCAGTATGTTAAGGGTTTGAATGAGTTTTTAGATTTTTCAATTTACAATTGATCCGTTGAAGGGAGAATAAGATATTCATGTACTAAATGTTAATTTAGAATATGGTTAAAGAGAGATGAATTTTATGAATAATTAATATTTCAAAAATTCCCTGGTCAATATTTGTGTTGGATTTGGAATGGAGAATCGAACATTACAGAAAGGTTGATCACTAATGTCAATCCATAGAATGACCTCCCAAATTTGTCAACAATGGAAAAATAAATGAAAAACCTTATAAATGATGCATTCATCACTGCAAGAGACCACCATCAACATCAAAACATATTAGAACAACCAAATGAGGGTGCTAAAAATAGCAACGTGACAAGTCATGTTTTCTAGACTGTATGACAACCATATCAAGATTGTTACATATTAGTGGATCCTCCTCTTGATTCTGTAGAGACTAATGTAAGAGAAAAAGTCACTGAGGAAAATAAGTTTCATGATTTAGTTCATGATGGAAATAAAGATTTGTATAGTGGATGTTGGAAATATTCAAAATTTTCTTTTATGCTGAAGTTCTACCATATCAAATGTCTATGTAGAATTATAAATAAGGAAATGTCCATGATATTGAAATTGTTGCATGATGCATTTTCTGAATCAACCATCTCTGAGACTTTTTATGAAATGAAAAAAGTTGTTAACATGCTTGGTCTAAATTATATAAAAATACATGTGTGTCCCAATGATTGTATTCTTTATTGGAAAGATGATTAATGTAGACATGATTGTAAAAAATGTTCTTATAGATGGTAGTCAATGGGTGATGATGGAAGTATGAATGAACATACATTCATGAAGAAGAAAAGGAACACACCTACAATGGTTTTGAACTACTTTCCTTTAAATCCTCGATTGCAAAGGTTATTCATGTCAACGAAAACCACTAAACACATGAAGTGACATTCTATAGATAGTAAAAATGATGGGTTAATAAGAATTCCATGAGATTCACAATCATGGATGAAATTTGATTCATTACATCCAGATTTCTCAGCTGATCCTAGGAATGTTCGATTGAGACTGGCTACCGATGGATTCAACCCATTTGGGACTTTGAGTACCAGTAATAGGATTTGTCCAGTTGTTTTGATCCATTATAATATGCCTATGTGGATGTGTATGCAACAAACGTCTTTTATCATTTTGATGATTATTACTGAAAAAACAAATGCATAGAAATGATATTGATGTATACTTGCAGCCTTTAATTGAAGAATTACAGGAGTTGTAGAGCAATGGTGTTGAGACATTTGATGCTTCTTCTAAAACAATGTTCAACATGTATGCTGCTTTAATGTGGAACATTAGTGACTTCCCTGGGATTGGGAATTTATCTAGTTGGAACACTTACACAAGTTTTTCTTGTCTTGTTTGGAACATTGATTTTGATCCCAAATGGATACCTCATAGGAGAAAATGGTTCTTCTTGTTCCATCAAATATTTCTCGATGCATCTCATAGATTTCGGCTGAATAGATCAAAATTTAACAGTTTCATTGATCTTGGACCACCTCCAAAGTTCTTAACTAGTTATGAAATATTGACACAACTCAGAAATGTTGAAACATAATTTGGGAAGGTTTTTCAATTGAATGATAGTGGGAAACATGTTCGAAGTGAATCACCAAACTAAATCAGAACTATAACACCCCAAGATTCAATGGTATGTTTCCCTTTGAATAATGAAATAACTTTCATTGTACGCAACTTCAAGATTCTAACACATTGTGACCAATCAAACTAGCCGTTATGAATAGAAATACCCAAATTTTGAAATTATATAAAATTATCTTTCAAAATGGACTTCATTTTTGGATTCTGAATATCAAAATTAGCTTAGGGTGAATTTTTTGTATTTTTCTGAAAACATTCAATTTTTAATGAATAGTAAAAAAACAATGCATTACTGGTTAAAACTGAATTTTTATTTAAATTTATTTTAGTTAAAAATAGATACATAATACCTATATATGTTCAATGTAATTAATTGGAGTCATTTTTTAATAATATTAGATGTATAAAATTTTATTGAACTATTTACCGTCTTTTACCCACCTCCTAGGAGCATTTCCAAATTCGCATAAAACTTAATTTTACCACTTATGTGAGTGGAATTTCAAAAATAAAAGAGAGAAGGTTGATATCAGTAAGAAAAATGTGGTTCAATAAGATAAAAATAATTTCTTGCGAATAGTAACTTTTTACTTTAATTTACCATGGTTAAAAGTAAATAGGGTAATTAAGGGTAAAAATGATATCATTATTACCCTAACACATGTATTAACTATATTGGATAAGTATAATTCGACCAAAACCAAACTTAGTAATTAAATATGATTCTATTTGGTCCACTTGGATTTGATTAAGACATTTATTATTATTTTATTTAAAGAAGAGTCAAAAGAGTTAAATTCAACGTTTAATAACAAAACCATTTTTAATATAGGGTTATACAAAATATAAATTAGACTGTAAATATTAATTATAAATATAATAATATTTAATACATAATGAAATTTTATTTATAATTTTTAGACATTAAATACTTTAATTTATTTTTGACACAATGATGACATAGTAATTACCTTAATAATGAAATATTAAAATAATTGATATTATATATATCCAATTAAATGTAATTTGAGACTTTTGATGAATTCCACTAATTTTTCTAGTTAATATGACATTCTAGTATTGAACATATGAATTTAGTTTGAAGTATTAAAGTTGTTAGGACTTTAACAAAAATCATTTATTAAATAATGTCAAAATTGACATAATTGAGTTTTTAAACAAATAATATATTATTTGTTGATATAATATTCATCAAAATATAAGGTTCGGAGAAAGGGAATTAATAATATTATATATGTCATTAATGAACCTATTGGGGTTCTATTGGCAGTTTATATTAATTTCATTAACTATATAATATAAAAATACAAAGAGACATAGTAAATGTCAAACTATTTAACAAAGAGTTAAATCTAAAATATAAGGTTAATATGGTAACCCAAACCTATATAAAACCTATTGTTTGATAGTTTTTTCGTCCCATACCCACCTTATCTTTTAAATAATTCATTTTTTAGCCATTATAAACCGAAAATGATTTTATTATAAAATAATATTTCAATATTTTCCTAAAGTGACCCTCACCTCTCTTATAAAAGGGAACCTCCCCTTCTCTCAAATTCACACCTTAAAATCCATTTGGCACAACCAAAACCTAACCAAATATCCTCTAAACTGTCCTTTATTAATCCTAGAGGCCTTTCCTTCGTCAGAAATCCAACCTAAGGAGCCTTTTTGATCAAATCAAAAGGAAGAACTCGAAGAAGAGGTAAATATTTCATCATCTCTTTCATGTTCTTTTCTTCTTCCACTTACTCTTTCTTTGTTGTTTCCATTATAAAATAATAACTCTAGTATATTATATATAATATGATGTTATTATAAAAATGGTACAACCATATTAATTATTCTATCCATCCTATAAATGACAATGTCACCATATGTGCGTACGTACGGATTACAGTCTCCGCGTCGTGGTGTAGTTTGTTATTCAAACACTTCATCATTTGGATGGGTATAATAATGAGTATAAATTTTGTAAATAATTAATATAACATGATAATGACTCTTTATATATGATATACCATCCAATTATATTTTATTTTAATATCAAAATAATGATATTGTTGCTCGTGCGTACATACAGATTACTGTCTCCACGAACGCGATGAGATTCATTCCCCATCATAACCATTCAAGAATAATTTTCATTTTATGATTAAAAATACTATCTATGAACATAATATCATTCTGAATATGAATCAAATACATCTAATCCATAACAAACATGGCTTACGTAACCAAGCATATAAAGGAAAATGAATCAGTTAACACCCGAAACGATGATACTACTGAAATATCATTAACAAAGAAATGTTAGAAGATCATATATGATATAATATTAATGTATATGGTTCTTTTATAATTTAATAACAATTATTTTTCCATTATACAGGAGTTTAACCTACAATCAACCAAGGAAAAGTAAAAGGTAATGGTTATTTTCACAATCTCTTTATTATCCGAGTTTGTTTTTATGTAAGTATCTCCTGGGACCTCTTTATCATCCACATCCATGTTTCATTAAAATTTATTCCATTTTTTTTAATATTTCTAGACTATGGGTTAAAGTCATTTATACCATTATTTTAGTTTTTATAAAATGGTTTGAATGTAATCTTCTCATCATTTTCCAAACAAGGTACCATATGACCTTTTAAAAAAAATTAAGGTAAGAATATTTGTTTTTAACTTATACGGAGGGTGCAGCTATTTTCCGCCATTATAACATCATCAAAGCATCCATTACAAGATTATAAGAATATTTCCAAAATAAATGTTCTCTTTTATAATTATATGACTTTTAAATGATTTCAAAATAGAAAAAGGTATTTCTCAAAAAATGTTTTGATTTCATCTATGTCAACATACTTTGATGGATTTTAAGCTTGTTTGAAGATGATTTATTATGATACACAACTTCCACATTGTACTGAAGTTTTTGTGATATTTTTGACTATGGATGTGTTATTTTTATACCATTCATGGTTTATGGATAATGTATTGACATTTCACATGCTAGTTTTAATACGAATATTTATGTTATGTTTAAACCTTTTCATATGAGGAATGAATTGGACTTAATAAGTGATGGGTAAAGCCCGCTATAGTTCCTCAATGCATCGATATGTCTCATGAGACAAACTAGTGTCTTGGCACAAATATTTGACAAAATATTATTTTTATTATTGGAACAAGGCTTTGACTATGTGGTTATGAAGTCTATAATTATGAATTCCATCATTATGAAAGTGGCTATTGATATTGCATGTGATTATTCGACTAGTAGAATATCCATGTGAATACGTAAATGGAATTATTTGATTTTATCTTTCCCATATCATGATGAAGTTCAATTTTAAATGGCTTTTTTTAGTCTTACATAGCCTTAAATTTTTATGCTTATTTATGAATGTTTCTGCTATATTGTTATCCTAAGTTAGCATCTGAGCTCACCCCTTTCTATGTTTTATTTTTTCCAAGGATGCGAAGAATTTTATTATGACTGAACTATAGTTATTGTATAATGGATATGAGTGTGGACTATGGAGACTATGTTGCTGTGGTTTTTCATTTTATAATGTAATGTAAAACTTATGAATGTATCTATTATTTCCATGGAAACTAAACTAATCGGTCTTTCAAGACTTGATCTTTTGTGATCATGCCAATGTGATGTAATAATGCACAGATTCTGGGTAACTTGGTTCGGGGCGTTATAGTTGGTATCCGAGAAAGTTTAATACAAACCATGGAAGCTATATTTAGAAAAACTATGATTAGACTACATTTCCCTAAGATAGAATTTGAGGATTAGTATAGAAGAACTTAATATATTTTTGGTATTGTAGAGATTTTGAGATTTTTCCAAGCAATACATACCTGTGTAGATACGAACAGGTAGAGGCGGCTCTGCCATAGATGTACCTAGGGGTAAAACTTGAAAACCCCGCCTTCATCTAGACTTGAACGAGAACTGGTGCATGACAACAGTACTTGCTGCACTCTTGGTTACGACACTCTTGAAGGATATGATTAGTATAATTCTCATTTTATTTAAAAACCATTATGAAGGGTTTATGAGTATATATTTTATCAAAGAAAACCTTTTTATGATTATGGATTATATCCATAAACTGTTCAATTTATGTTAAGTGTTTAAAAAGTTTTGAATTATATATTGTGATTCATAAACTAATCTAGTTATGCCATTGTTTAGAAATGGAGCCTGGGGCAAGGAATGGAAACCGTATCAATGCACATAATCCATGTTGGGATTTCCCTCCTAATCAAGATAATTATAGTGGAGCTGGTGAAGAAACTGGTGCTGATATGCTTATCACCATATTGGGACAACTCACTCAGGTTATGAATAATAACCTTACCCGTATGGAGCACCCTAATCCACAACGCGTAGGATCAATGTTAAACCACTTCATGAGGAAAAAACCACTAAAATTCAATGGAATTACAAATCCATTAGTAGATGATCAATGGATAAATTCCTTAGAGAAAATATTTCATGCTTTGGGGAGTAGCATAATGGAAAAAGTGGTCATGATAGTTTATCATCTCACGGGAGATGCAGATCAATGGTGGTAATTGATTAAAAATACAAAGGAATATGATGAAGTATCAAATATGGAATGGATGGAGTTTAAAGAGCTTTTATTAGAAAAAATACTTTCCTCATGACCATCGAGTGGATATGGAAATACAATTTCTGAGTCTGAGGAAAAAAGAGGTTGAGAATGTCGCAAATTATGAGGCTTACATTACAAGGTTAGCAAGGCATACTACATAGTATATACGTAACCCAAGAAGTAAGATTGATCGATTCTTCAATGGGTTAAAACCATTTCTTCTTTGAGCATTAGTCTCAAAATCCTTCTCATCATACAAAGATATTGTCTCATGTGCTATAAAGATAAAAAAATAATTCTCTAAGTATTACGACTTTAAAGAAAAGAAAAAGAAGAATAGATCTACTGAACACTCTAGAAATAGAAATAAGGGGAAGCAGGGAAAAGATGAATATCCATCATACATTAAATGAGGGAAGAAACACCCCGGTACTTGCCTGAAGGGAATGAGAGTCTGTTACAAGTGTGGTGAAAAAGGCCACCAAGCTCGTGATTACAAGGGGAAGAAAGAGGCTATCAATGTTGAATACTAAAATTTTAGAGAAAGGGGGTATTTTGCCAATGAATGTCCTAAGACCCAAGGAAAATTACTTCATAAAAGGCCAAGGGATCATGTCCAAGATTATGCTATGACAACTGCTGAGGTTGAAGCTCTAAAAGACATGGTGGCAGGTAATTTAATGGTTTCCTCAAGTTTAGAAAATGATTTATTTGACTCTGGATCTTTGCACTACTCTATATCTTCCCAGATTTCTATGAAAATTGTATATTTTCAATTTGACTTAACAAGGGAGTTTTCAGTCAAAACACCTAAGGGAAGTATCATCGCAACAAAGTTTTTTGAATCAGTTCCCATTAGGGAATATAAATTTTATTTATCTGCTAATATTATCATCATAACCATGATTGAATTTGATATAATCCTTGGTATGGATTAGATTTTGGACCATGATAAAAAAATTTATTATAATAAAAAGGAGGTTACAATTTTCGACGATGACAAGGAGTACCTTATCTTTAGTGCAGAAATGTCACGACCTGATTCTTTTCTAGATCCACCCCCAGTAGCTCTAATAAATTCAATTATTATGGTGGATGAGAATGAAATAATTATGGGAGAGGAAAGGAATGTTCTAATAGAGTATGAATCTATTGTGAAAGAATATGTTGATGTGTTTCCAGAGGATTTACTTGGACATCCTCCAGAATGAGAAATTTAGTTTTCCATTTATTTAATTCCTGGTTTAAGGTCCATATCGAAGACCCCTTATAGAATGTCCACTGTGGAATTAATGGAACTAAAGAAACAACTTGAGTAATTGAGTAATAAGGGATTTAGTTTTCCGATTGTTTCTCCATGGGGATCCCCTGTCCTTTTTGTTAAGAAGAAAGATAGATCTATGAGGCTGTACATTGACTATAGGGAGATCAATGCTATATAAATAGAGAAAAAGTAATACCTACCTCTTATTGATGATTTATTCAACCAAATTCATAGATATCAATATTTTTCAAATATTAACCTTCGATTTGGATATCATCAGTTGTGTGTGAAGAAGGAAGACATTCCAAAAACAGCATTTCGAACCAGGTACAAGCATTATGAGTTTACAGTAATGCCTTTTGGGATTACTAATGCACGCTCTGTTTTCATGGATCTAATGAACAAATTTTTCAAAGAATATCTTGATGAATTTGTAGTTGTATTTATTGATGATATCCAAGTATACTCCAAAGAATATGAAGATCATGAAAATCACTTGCGCACCATTCTAAAAACCCTCAGAAGATATGAATTATATTGGAAGTTTAGAAAGTGTGAATTATGGCTTCAAGAGATTTCATTTCTTCACCATATTGTCTCTTAGGATGGAATATCTATTGATCCTTCAAATACCAAGGAAATCCATGAATTTCTGATATCGATGAGTATAAATGAGGTACGCAGTTTTATTGGATTAACAGGTTATTATCGATGTTTTGTCCAGAATTTTTCCCGGTTGGCTAACCCATTGACCAAGCTCACTCGTAAAGGGGTTAAATTTGATTTGAAAAAAGAGTGTGTGGAATGTTTTTAATAACTGAAGAGAATATTAGTAAATTCTCCTATCTAGACTCTACCACCAGGGAACAATGGGTTTTTTATTTATAGTGATGCTTCAATGAAAGGACTTGGTTGTGTCCTTATGAAAAATGAGAGAGTTATTTCTTATGAATCACAACATCTAAAAATTCATGTTCAAGACTATCATACTCACAATCTTGAGTTAGCAGCTATAATATTTTCTCTGAAAATATGGAGACACTCTCTCTATAGTGAAAAATGTAAGATTTAAACTGATCACAAGAGTTTGAAGTATATTTTCTCACAAAAATTACTCAACATGCGGCAAAGGAGATGGAATGAACTACTCAAGGATTATGATTTCACAATACATTACCACATAGGGAAGGAAAATACGGTGTCATATGCTTTGAGGAGAAAGGATCATGGAGTTCTGAACAAGATAAGAGTTTAAAGGGATTCTATTTTCATGGATCGTGTAAAAATGGATATGGGAATAATAATGGAAGGTGAAACATCAATAATTTTTCAAATGTTTGCCAAACCATATTTACTAGAAAGGATAAAATGTTCTCAGGCTGATGATGAGGAGTTTGAAAAGAAGATTAAAGCTGTGAATGATGAGAGATTGAGTGACTTCATATATAAAGATGGAATTTTGAAATTTGGGAAGAGACTTTGTGTTCCCGATATACCTGATCTAAAAAAAGAATTAATGGATGATGCTCATAGGTACAATTTCTCTATACACTATGGTCGCACTAAGATATATAGAGATTTAAAGGAACATTTTTGGTGGGACAACATGAAGAGAGAGATTGCTGACATTGTGTCAAGATTTATGGTTTGTCAACAAGTGAAAGCTGGAAGGAAACAACCTCGAGGAGTCATGAAACCTCTTCCCATACCTGAGTGGAAATGGGATAATATATTGATGGACTTTGTCATGGGGATACAAAAGACTCCTAGAAGGAATGATGCAATATGGTTCATTGTTGATCATCTTACATAATCAACACATTTTCTTACTATAAGAGAAAATTTACCACTTGAATGTATAGTAAGACAATATATTAATGAAGTTGTAAGACTTCATGGAGTACCCTTATATATTGTTTCTGATTGTGATCCCCGTTTTACATCATGATTCTAGAAAAGTATTCAGAAATCCCTGGATACTGAACTTCATTTGAGCACTACCTACCACCCTCAAACTGATTGAAAATTAGAACATACTATTCAAAACATATATGACATGTTGAGATCTTGCTCACTTGACTTTCAAGGTATGTGGGATCAATATTTACCTATGGTAGAATTTTACTATAACAATAGATTCCATTCAAGTATTCTGATTGAACCATATGAAGCATTATATGGAAAGTGATGTCGCACACCAACATGTTGGGATGATGTTGGTGAAAGAAAACTTGTAGGCCCAAAACCATTTTAGGAAACAATGGAAAAGGTGAAGGTTATCCAAACCCACATCAAAGCATCCCAAAGTAGGCAAAAGAAATATGCTGATAATCGAAGAAAGGATTTGGAATTTCAAGTAGGAGACCATGTTTTATTGAAGGTATCTCCATGGAAGGGTGTTATCCGTTTTGGTAAGAAGGTTAAATTGAGTCCTAGGTACATCAGACCTTTCGAAATTCTATAATGAATGTGAGTTTTAGCGTATCTTTTTGCAATGCCTCCCAGTCTCTCCAAAGTTTATGATGTTTTACATGTATCACTATTGAGAAAATATATGCCTGACCCAACGCATGTACTCACCTATGAGGAAATTAAACTGGAACATGATCTATCTTATTTTGAAGATCATGTCAAAATTCTTGATACCATAGAACAAGTGCTGAGAAACAGGATGACTCGTCTGGTAAAAGTTCGATGGAAAAACCATAAGTGGGAAGAGGCAACGTGGGAACCAGAGAAACTTATGATGAAGAACCACCCAAATCTTTTTGTGTGGTAGTATTCTAGAAATTTTGAGGAATAAATTATTTGATGGAGCGAATAATGTAACACCCCAAGCTTCCATGTTACGTTTCCCTTGGAATAATGCAATAGCTTTCATTGTACGCAACTTCGGGATTCAAACACACTGCGACCAATCAAACTAGACGTTATGAATAGAAATAACCAATTTTTAAAATTTTGTAAAATTTTTCTTTTAAAAAGGACTTCATTTTTGGATTCAGAATATCGTAATTAGCTTAGGGTGAATTTTTGATTTTTTTCTGAAAACATTCAATTTTTGATGAATAGTGAAAAAACACTACGTTATTGGTTAAATCCGAAATTTTATTTAATTAATTAATTATTTTATTTAAATTTCTTTTAGGTAAAAATAGATACATAATACCTATATATGTTTAATTTAATTCATTGGATTCAGTTTGTAATAATATTAGATATATAAAATTTTATCGAACTATTTACTGTCTTTTACCCATCTCCTAGGATCATTTCAAATTTGCATAAAACATAATTTTACCACTTATGTGAGTGGAATTTCAAAAATCCAAGAGACATAGTTGAAATCAGTAAAACAAATGTGGTTCAATAAGATGAAAATAATTTTTGGTGAATAGTAACTTTTTTACTTTTATTTACCACTGATAAAAGTATATAGGGTAATTAAGGGTAAAAATGATATCATTTTTACCATAACACATATCTGAATTCTATTTGTTAACTATAATTTAACCAAAAACAACCTTAGGAATACAATATGATTCTCGGTGGTCCACATGGATTAGATTAAGACATTTATTATTATTTTATTTAAAGAAGAGTTAAAAGAGTTAAATTCAAAGTTTAATAACAAATCCATTTTTAATATAGGGTTATACATAATATAAATTAGACTATAAATATTAATTAGAAATAAAAAGGTTTCCTACATAATGATAGTTTATTTATAATTTTTAGACTTTAAATAATTTAATTTATTTATGTCCCAATGATGACACAGTAATTACCTTAATAATGAAATATTAAAATAATTGATATTATAAATATCTAAATAAATGAAATTTGAGACTTTTGATGTATTCCAATAATTTTATGGGTTAATATGAAATGTTATTATTGAAAATATGATTTTATTTTTAAGTAATAAAGTTTTTAGGACTTTAAAAAAAATCATATATTAAATAATGTCAAAATTGACATAATTGAGTTTTTTAAAAAATACTATATTATTGGTTGATATAATATTCCTAAAAATCTAATATTTATTCAAAGGGCCTTAATAATATTATATATGTAATTTATGAACCTATTGGGGTTATTTTTGCACTTTATAGTAATTTTATTAACTATATAATATAAAAATACAAAGAGACATGGTAAATGTCAAACTATTTAACTAAGAGTTAAATCTAAATGATAAGGTTAATATGGTGAAACAAAACTATCTAAAACCTATTGGGTGAGGGTTTTTCGACCCATCCCCAAATTATCCTCTAAATAATTAATTTTGGAGCCATTTGATTCCAAAAATGATTTTATTATAAAATAATATATCAATCTTTTCCTAAAGTGACCCTCACGTCTCTTATAAATGGGCACCTCCCCTTATCTAAAATTCACACCTTCAAAGCCATTTGGATCAGACAAACCCTGCCCAAATATCCTCTCATCTATCCTAAATTCATCTTAGAGGCACTCATTTAGTTATAAATCCAACCTAATGATCCTTTTTGATCAAATCAAAAGGAAGAACACGAAGAAGAGGTAAATATTTCATCACCTCTTTCAATTTATTTTTTTCTTCCAATTCTTCTTTCTTTGTTGTTTCCATTCTAAAATAATACCTCCAGTATCTTCTATATAATGTTATGTTATTATAAAAATTTTAACACCATATGAATTATTCAATCCATCCTTTAAATGGAAAAGTCACCATACGTGCGTATGTACGGATTACCGTCTCCACGTCGTGTTGTAGTTTGTTATTCAAACACTTAATCATTTGGATGGTTATAATAATGAGTATAAATAATGTAAATAATAAATATAACATGATAATGATCCTGTATATATGATATACCATCCAATTATATACGATTTTAATATCAAAATAATGATATTGTCGCTCGTGTGTATGTACGGATTACCGTCTCCACGAACGCGATGCGATTCGTTCCCCATCGTAATCATTAAAGAATAATTTTCATTTTATGATTAAAAATAATGTTTATGAACATTATATTATTCTGTATATGAATCAATTAAATCATATCCATAACAAACATGGTTTACATAACTAAGCATATAAATTAAAACAAATCAGTTAACACCCGAAACGATGACACTAATGAAATATCATTAACAAAGCAATATTAAAAGACCATATATGATATCATATCAATGTATATGGTTCTTGTATAATTTAATAACAATTATTTTACTATTATACAGGAGGTTAACCTACCCTCTACCAACGAAAAGTACAAGGTAGGGTTAATTTCACAATCTCTTTATTATCCAAAGTTGTTTTTATATAAGTATCTACTAGGACCTCTTCATCATCCACATCCATGTTTCTTAAAAATGTATTCCAAAACATTTTTACTATTTACTAGACTATGGGTTAATGTCATTTATAACCTTGTTTTACTTTTTATAAAATGTCTTGAAAGGAATACTTCCATCGTTTTCCAAACAAGTTACCTTATGAACTTTTCAAAAAACATTAATGTAAGAATGTTTTCTTAACTTATACAGCGGGTGAAGCTATTGTCTGCCATTATAGCATCATCAAATATTCCCTTACCAGATTATAAAAATATTTTCAAAATAAATGTTTCTTTTATAATTATATAACTTTTAAATGATTTCAAAATAGAAAGAGATATTTCTATAAAAAATATTTGATTTCATCTATATCAACATCCTTTGATGAATTTTAAGCTCATTTCAAGTTGATTTATTATGATACAAAACTTCCATATTGTATTGAAGGTTTTGTGATATGTTTGACTATGGATGTGTTATTTTTATACAATTCATGGTTTATGGATAAAGTATTGACATTTCATCTACTAATTTTAATAATAATGTTTATGTTATGTTTAAACCCTTTCATATGAGGAATGCATTGGACTTAGTAAGTGATGGGTGGAGGCCACTATATCTCCTCAATGCATCAGAAGGTCTCATGAGACAAACTAGTTTTTTGGAACAAGTCCTTGACAAAATCTTATTTGTAGTCTTGGCACAAGGCCTTGACTATATTATTATGAAGTCTGGAATTATGCATTCCATCATTATGAAAGTCCCTATTGATATTGCAAGGGATTATTCGACTAGTATAATATCCATGTGAATAAGTAAATGAAATTATTTGATTTTACCTTTTCCATATTATGCTGAAGTTCATGTTTAAAGGGATTTTGTTTTATTCTTACATTTTTTTAAATGATTATGATTATTTATGAAAGTTTACGCAATATTGTTATCCTTACTGTGAATCTGAGCTCACCCCTTTCTATGTTTTATTTTTTCCCAGGATGTGGAGAAGTATATTATGACTGACCTGAAGGGATAGTCTAAGGGATATGAGTGTGTCCTATGGAGACTACATTGTTTTACTTTTTCATTTTATAATGTAATGTAAAACATATGAATGTATCTATTATTTCTAAGGCTACTAAACTAATCGGTCTTTCAAGAATTGATCTTTTGTGATCATGACAATATTATGTAATAATGCATAGACTCTTGGTAACTAGGGTCAGGGCATTACAAGAATGCAACATTGGAAGAAAAAAGTATATTATTCAAACATCCATATGGGGAATTTAATTTGATGCGGCATAATCTTGATGTTATGAATATTGAGTAGAATGTCTTTGACATTTTGATTTTCATACTGCTTAATGAGCATGGAAAATCAAAGGATCATCTCCATGATCGCAAAAAATTACAAGTATGGTACATCAAACATGATCTTTGGACACATGATAATGAAAAGTATGCCCCGGGAAGTTTTGTAATGAAAAATAGGGATAATGATACATTTCTTAAAATTTTAAAGAATGTAAAGGTTTCTGATGGGTATTTAAGTAACATCTCGAGGTGTGTTGACTTGAAGAATCGTATGTTACATGTATTGAAAAGTCATGATTCACATATTTTGTTACAACAATTACTACCATTGTAATTGCGTGCATTATTACCTGAAAACGTTACTACAGTTGTACTTCAATTTTGAAAAAAATTCAGACAACTATTTGAGAAACCTCTACATCCATTTAAGCTTAATAACCTCTAGGATAGGTTTGAATTGACCCTTTGTGAAATGGATATGATCTTTCCTCTATCATTTTTTACTGTCATAATGCATTTAAGTGTGTATTTGGTTGAGGAAGCTAAATTAGGAGGCCCCATTCATTATCGATGGATGTATCCAATTGAGATGTACTTTATTTATATGTTTTCCAGTTAAGTAAACAATTTTTGGAACATAATTAAATGCATAATTATGTTTATTTTATTTCACAAATATCTTGGGAATTTGAAATCATACGTGAGAAATGACACTCAACCAGAAGGCTCTATTGTTGAAGTCTATTTGGCTGAGAATTGTCTTACCTTTTTTCTAGATAGTTGGATGATATAGAGATAAGATTTAATCGAGTTGGACATGTTGGAGACACATCTACTCAATCTAAAATACATCATAAATCAAAAATATTTCCGACTATTGGTCGATCAGTTGGGAGGACCTCAAATGTGACACTAACAGAATTTGAATTATTATAGGCACATAGATATGTGCTGATGAATAGTGAAATTGCAGATCCATTTATTGAAGAGTTGAGGATAAAAACAAAGAGACGAATGAGAGTACGACAATTAAATGAGAAGGATATAACAAAATATGTCCATAAAGAGCTTATAGAATGGTTTGCACGACGTGTAAGTTCATAGATATTTCAATAAATATAAATATTAGTTGGACACATATATTTAGTAAATATAATAAATTAGATTTCTTTTTTTAGATCATTAATAATGATACTCGAGCAGATTTGTCCGAATATTTGAAGTTTCCTGCTCGAGGTCCTATAAAACAAGTTAGAAATTTCGACTCTTACAAAATTAATGGATATAGATTTCATACATTCGATTGAGAATAGGGATTGAAAACATAGAATAGTGGTATATTTACATTTTCTGAAGTGGGATACAATGGAAATGTGACAGATATTATTGAATTAAACTACCATGGGAATTTTTTAGTTGTTTTATTCAAATGCAATTGGGTCGATATTATTAGAGGTGTTAGAATAGATTCCTTGCAATTTACTTCAGTGAAATTATCTCACTTGATGGATATTGGTGATCATGAACTTCATGATACATATATCTTATCATCTCAAGAAAAAATGGTATATTATTATAATGATGTTTTGGACGAAGGGTGGAGTGTAGTTACTCACGTAATACAAATAGATTTTTATGATATGGGTGATGAAGTGGAAGATTTGACCTCTGAAATTGAATCTCATCAACAATAAGAAGAAAAATTATTTGTCCATCATGGTATTGAAAATATCATTCTAGCAAGGATGAATGAAGTGGATGAAGTAATGGAGTAAGAAACTAACATAACTGAAGGGTAAAATGATTGTATGTACAATTATTATTTCATTTAGAAACAACTTATTTCATTTGTGCAGTCATTAATTATCATTGTTATTTATATTTTGTTTGTTAGTATTGGGCATCTATTACCATTTTTAATTTTTTTTTCTACACAATTTTTTTGAAATATATGTTATGAACATAATTTTATTTGATTAAATTATATGAATTCCAAATATGAAGTGATACACTGTTTCATCCACTATTGCGATAGATGACGATCTATCTGTCTCCCTCTCTAAGACATTTGAGCCACCAGCTGCCTACCCCCTCCACCATATCCCCCTGCACCATATCTCACACCCTTTGTGAGCGTCCCTTTAGAAGTTGAGTCATCGAATCCCCCTTCAGTAGACTCAATAGTGGGGTGGCAGTGCACCACTTCTAGTTCATCACAGACATACTCGAGGGTCACTATTTAAGGTACAAATTTTAATATAAATAAATTTGTTGCACTTTTTTATACTAATTGTTTGTTCATTAAAGATGAAAAAATAAAACTATAGAGAAAAATATAAAAATTTCAGATGTGTGGAATATGAATGGAGAGAATATAGTTGTCCCATTTGATTCATATGGGGTCCCTATGGATGACACTATGGGATTTCTTGGCCAAATTCTAGGCTAGCTGGCTGCAGAGCCCATTTTCCATCCTATTTCTTATTATGATTGGAGACATATGCCTCCAAGTTGGAAAAATGAAGTTCTTTGAATCCCAAATAAAGGTAATTTTAATTATTTATGGTGTAATTGAATGTCATGTTATTAATATGTTCAAAATGAATTTTTGTATATAGATGTTATTCCAATTTACAGTTGCGGATGTGATAGCACGAAAGTGGATGTTGAAAAATCTTGGTAGGAAATGGAAAAAAATAAATTAGAGATTGTGGAGTGATGTAAATGATACATCAGTGACCGTCCAACAATTGTATGTGAAGCTAATTGGGTACCAAAAGAACAACGAAAAGTTTTTGTTGACAGACATCGTGATGAGAAGCAGACGATATTTAAATATATATTATTATATTAACCTCGTTTTACATTTATACATGTATGTGAAGAGGATATGACATTGAATACATTACTAGTAAATTGAATTTTATTTATTTCAGTATCTATCAAGAAATAATGCATCCAAATGGGCTAAGAAAGTCATCCCTCACACTATGGGGTTAAAAATCTTTTCTATAAGACGATCGATTCTGGTAATCTTTTCATTAGTTTAAATATTTATAAGAAAATATTATCTGTTTAGTAAATTAAATTATTGATTTATCTTTGTTTAATTCAGTCAAAGATTTTAGGGAATGAAGCATCCCGAACTGAAGTTTGGTTGGATGTTCACAAGAAATATGATAGAAGGTTTGTTAATGAGCCTTCCAAAGAAGTTGGGGTATGAACTCGTTTTTCCACTATAATTACATATTATAAATGTTTATTATGTTAATATATATTGATATTAGATTTATAGGAAAAAATATTAAAACTATGGGATGCCAATCCTAGGTAGTCCCACTTAGTCTACCAGAATGACCCAGTTGCTAAAGTCCTTGGAAAGGAGAATCCTATTAGAGTGTGCGAGATGGGTTTGGGACCCGTGCCATCTGAGTTATTTGGAAGGCCACCGAATATTGCAGCTACATCTAATCCTGGTTGTAGTCAGTCCATACCTGGAGATTCTCAGAGAGGGATTTATTCATTAAAAAAAACATTTCAAGACTAGTGGGATCAGATATCCGATTTATAGAAAGAGTTGACTGATATACGCCAACCAATGAGAAGATATTTCCCCGGTGGTATTACATCGACTGGTGGTGATTAGGTAAATCACACAATTAAAAATCATTTAGTTTTCAAACATTTACTGGTTTTATGTTTAAATATAAATATGAAACGCTATTTAATTTCCAATATAATGTTCTTACAGGTGGTAGCAGGAAGTGGAGATGGAGGTAGAGAGGGTGACGATATGTGTTCATCATCGGACCATGATTAGTTGTATTTTTGATATGTTGGACAAATATAGTTACATTCGGTTTGTATATGTATCATGTGTGGCACATATTTTCCACTAAACATTTTCATGACCCAACATTTTCTTGATTTCTCATGTCTCCTTTTATGTATTTTATTGATTTATGATGTTTCCTTTTATGTCTTGATTTGTCGAGTGTAGTGTACACTAAATATGTCAATTCTTTATTGTGATGATTCATTTTTTATGATTCATTTTTCCAAAATTTATTAGGTTTGTTGGCCTTAGGTGAAGATCCTACTTCAAAGCATTATAGGATCTCATAAACTCAACTCTCATGGAATATGTGACCATTACCATGCTATGAACTACAAACACTATATGTATATCAAAATTCAATCCTGAAATAGTTTCACATTTTTTCAACCTATCACACATCATGATACATTCCAGAACAATATTGTAAATTTCCTTTACTTGTTTAAAAAATAAAGACATTATATCTAAGGATACCCACATTGATTCCCCTAAACCCTCAACTACACCCACCAACTTGTCTTATAGTGAAGATAATAAATTCTATTCAACTAATGAAATAAATTCTCTCATATGCAACATTCTCTAGCCCAATTAATTTACCACTACATTTCCATTTTAACATTTAAAAATATTAAACATCAATTTTTTTTAATTTCCCCGGTACTCATGATACTCTTGGTCTTTTCTACTTTCCCTATAACTCATTTATCTCTATTATTCCTTATTTGAATATGAGATTCTAGCACATCGTCAGTGAATGAATATTCTCATTTGGTAAATTGTGTCCCAACAATTATTTTTTCCTCTATTCTAAGACACATATATTTCAAGGAAAATGATTCATGATCATATCTAACTGTATTCCAACCATGCCCCACCTATTATCCTTCTTCATCTATGCCACATGGTTTTCTGGGGAGAACCACATGGTTTCCCATGACCATGTTCCTATCATGCATCCATTTAGAGGACTCTATAAATCATAAAACCAAAAAACAAACAACCTAAGAATTCACCCAATAAAATAATACTCAGAAACAAT
Source organism: Viscum album (assembly GCA_963277665.1). Taxonomy (NCBI): domain Eukaryota; kingdom Viridiplantae; phylum Streptophyta; class Magnoliopsida; order Santalales; family Viscaceae; genus Viscum; species Viscum album. The sequence continues at coordinate 22,505,631 of OY728125.1, forward strand.
TAAAGAAGGGTAGAATGTATGTCTTAAAGCCCCTGGAAAACATTAAGTCATTATATTCTCCCCCCGGGGGATTTATCATCCTTGAGTAGTGTCTCTATATTTCACACCCAAAAAACTAGGGCTATTGAGATCTCACATCATATTATCACTTGTAAGACTCTTCATGCGCACTTCCATGCTCCCGTATGACTCCAACAAGTGACTTGGTCTTTCTTCAAAACATTTTCTCACTAGAGTCCATGATTCACACCGAGTTCTACACAAATGTTTGGTTAGGCTCCAACGGAAATTCTTCATAGTTGATCACATAATTTTGATCGGGAATGTACAACTTAATATAAGAGAGATGTAAAATGTCACGCATTCTTTGATATTGTGGAGGAAATTTCAAATATAATTCCACTATCATGAAACTCTTGATAATGTCGAATAGCCCCATAAACATCGGTGCTGGTATCCTTTGATTATGCAATCATTGATTCCCTAATTGAGGAGTCTCCTATAATAAAACTCAAACACCAACAATGAATTCCATGTGTTGACTCCTACCATTGTCATATGATCTCTATTTTAAGTGAGAAGTGATAAAATGCTTCTTGATCTACTATAATCTAAAAAATTACTCTAAAATCACAAACGAACCACAATTACTACCTCCCATCCTAATTCTAACATATTAGTGAGTGAAACATCCAACCATAAAGAGAATCAAAATGTGTCATTTTAATTGAATTCTGGTTTTATTTCTATGTAAACTTAACCAAGGATTGGATATCAACCCAATAACCCCTAAAGTATAATATGATGAAAATCATTGTGCAATGTAATTTTGGTTATAATTGGTTTCCAAAATAATAAAATATGTATTTTTTACTACTATATTCTTAATTATAATTTTATGGAAATAAATTGATGCCTAATGCATGTTTATATAAATTATTCATCAATATGTAAATGGAATTGGATAAAGAGAATGACGCTGAAAAGACATGTTGTTTTTATTAGAGGAATATTATTGTGAATTTATTCTTTAATTTATATTTAAACAAGAATATTTGATTATGGACATTCTAGTTAATTTATATTTGAATATTAGTAACACATCATAAATAAATTATTTAATCCAAGACTTTAATTGAACAATTAGTTCGATAAAGATAAATTTATTGTGTTGAGGAAGCCCATTTTCTTATGATGGATGGATTTTTGTTTTAGGGACTAGATTCAATATTGACTCTATTTTATTTTTTTTGACATTTTTATTTCTCTAGATATAAGACTTTATATATGATGTTATGTGATCTTGGGATGGTTATTGGTTGATGAGGTATAGGTAGGGGGGCTTGAGTTTTTGGAGTAGTTAACACCAATGATAGTGGGATGTATGTTGTTGAAACTAGTATAGATGGAATAGGTTGAACCTAGGCTTGGTATTATTTTCATGAAATATGACATACATGCTTGTTTGTAATTTTTTAATGGTCTAATGGCCATGTGATATGTTTATCTGCATTCCTTTACCCACCGAATGATGCATTTGGTTGTTCTTAGTTAAGCATCTCTTTTCATATTGACTGTAGTATATATTCTGTTGGTCTTTTGGTATTCTGGGAATGCTTTGATTTCAAGGAACTGGTACAGGGGGATGCAAAAACTGATTTTTTTTGTAAATATGTTTTTAGTGGTGGTTTTAACCACTCTTAAATGTCGGTATTTTTCTATTATCCATGGTTATAACCACCGCTACAGTCTTAAATTTACCAGCAGTTTTAACCCCTGCTAGAGTGTCCGATCTTCTACGCACATTTCGCGGTGGTTAGAATGTTTTTAGCGGCGTTTTTAACCACCGCTACAAAAAGTAATCCCATGACTAGAAATACCACCTCTAAAAACATTATAACCACCATGAAATGCACCAACTACAATGGATCCCATAAACTGCCGCTAAACTGCTTTAACCGTCGCAAATAGTTTTCCAACATGCAATTTAGCGGTGGTTTTCAGAAACCACCACAGAAGCATATGGAGGCGGTTTAAACTGCTGCCATATCAAAAAATAACCACCGTGAAATTGTTATTTTCTTGTAGAGTTATGTTTAGTGTGTGTATGTGTTCTCGTTTACAAGAAAATCCTAAGGAATCCTATTTAAATTCTATTAAGATAATTTTCAAATACCACAAGTATACACCCAATCTAGGACTATTCTATCCCAGAAGACAATCATTTGAGTTAGTGAGTTATTATGATGATGACTTCGGTGGTTGTCATTTAGATAGAAAAAGAACCTCTTGAACATGTCACTTTTTAGGAAAGTCACTAATATCATGGTTTAGTAATAAACAAAACTCTGTTGCATTATCTACTACAAAAGCTGAATATATACCTATTGGAGGTTGTTGTGCACAAATTTTTTGGATGAATCAAACATTACTAGATTATGGATATCAATTCAGGCATGTAACTATAAATTATAACAATACAAGTGCTAATAACATCTAAAAAAATATTTTTTCACACTCTAGGACAAAACACATTGATGTAAGACATCAGTTTTTAAGAGATCATCATAAAAAACATGATATCAATTTAGAATTAATTGGAACCGAATATCATCTTGCTGATATATTCACCAAACCATTATGTTTTGATAGAATATATTACAACATACATGAATTGGGAATTCTAAATCTTAAGTAGTATGTACAATGTCTCATATTTTATGGTTTCACAAGTCACTGTCATGAGACTACTGTTTAACTCTAACAGTTCTAGAGTTTTACTATCTTAAAATTTAATGTTTCATGTTTACGGTCACATAGTTACAATTTCTTAGTTACTATCTTGCAATTACTATCTCAAATAATACAGTCACACATTTTAGAAATTACATTGTTATGGTCTCACAGTGATGGCTTGTTACGGTCTCACCATGAAGGATTGTTACGGTATCACTATGAAAGTCGATTATGGTCTCACCGTAAAGATGATTTAATGTTTTATTTATACATTATAACCCATATCGCGGTAATTAATTGTTTTATTCGTTTTACTTTCCTGCACTTTTGATCCCGTGATGCTTGATATCCCTAAGTGATAAAATAAAAGAAGTTTCACTTTTTCTTCACTCGAGCTCTATTCTCTCAAACCGTAATCCTTATGTCAACCCTTCTATCTCTCTCGAACATTTGGTGAATTCCCATGATGAAACATCTATCGTCGTCAACTCCTGATAAGCGTAGTTCAAAGATGAAGTTGAAAACCATGCCAATGTTAGCACCCGAAGGCCCTCTGAATTTGAATATGGTGAACATAGTAGTGGTACCTGAAAACAAGATACGCCCTAAGTGGCTTCAGTCATGTAAGTCTTTAGTGTTGAAAGTGACAACAGAGCAAGGATGTCTATATTGGTTTATAAAGGAGGACATGCCTATTTACCTGAAGGTAGCTACATAGTTTTACCAGTATCTACAATTCTATTTTGATTCAGAAGATGGGTATGTTTTGAAAAGTTGGATCAATGGATAGATCTATACCTTTTCATCGAGGTTATGGGCTTCATGCCTTAGGATACCTCATGAGGGTACTTTTTCAGACTAACAGAGAGGTCCTCCACCTTAGAGTGAGTTCATTGTTCTGGAAGAATCTTTGAGAAGTTTAACTTGAAATGCAACTAAGAGGAGATCCATTGATTCCAAGCTATATGGTGATTCTATACTGTTGTTTATGTTTGTTCATAATTTGATTACCCTCAGAAAATGTGATTTTGTTGTACTAATATATCAGGATTTATTTTTGATACATCTCATGAAAAACTGACATAATATCAACCTATACAAGTAAGGTATACATCATATGTGTGAGTTCATCAAAACAACCTCCAAGTCAACCTACCTATTTTATTCAAGGCTTATCTTAGATATGATTCATGAAAAGGGATTGGTGGTAACATATGAATAATCCATTAAAGATTATGAGTTATGTCGTTAAAAAGATACAGTAAAGAGAATGAAAATCAATTAGAATCCATGGAAATAATCTTGGGTGGTAGACAATGTCAGAGTTTATAAAAAGTTCAATACGATGGAAAACCCTTCAAGACATAAGGATATTTCTGATCCTAGTTTGGAACCAGATGATATTGTTGAGTATTATGATGAGGAAGAAGAGGAAGTGGTTTTTGTACCTTCAAAATAAACTGTTCTTGATAAAGAAAAAATTATAATTGCTCCTCAAATCATAATTGAGAAGGAAATTCCTATTCCTAGAGAAGTTGTTGATATGGAAGAAAAAATTTCTTCAAATGTAGAATAGGTTTCCAAGGTATGCGGAAAAAGTGTTTTAGAAGAGTATATATAAGAATATCTTCCTGTTGTGTAAGAATCTTACTTTGAGGAACACCCCGAGGAACAATCATTTACTAAAGTTATTCCATCTGCTGAAGAGATAATGAAACAGACCTTTCAGTTAGCTAGAATGGAAATGGATGAAGAAATTAGGGATGGATTCATGGAAATAGATCAAGGATATAAATCTCTCACCCCTGAGAAATTTTCACCTATTGATGGGGAGAAACCCCAATCTATAATCTGTTGAAGTCCCTAATCTGATTGATCCAAGATCAGTAGATACATTGTATAAATTCTCAGGTTATTTTGATGTGACTGATTACCAGGAAGTATCAGTTAAAGGAATTAATTTTTCTATTATGTTTCATTTGGAACTGGAATCTACACCTAAAGCTATCTCTACCAAGGAACAAGATCCTTTATTAGCTTCAATTCCATAACCTAGACAAGAATCTCCAAACATGGTGAATAAGGATGATCTGAAAGCATTTGGATCTACCCAATTGGCTGGAGTTGAGAAACACATGAATACCCAACCATCTCCTGTAACCTATCTGAGTGAAATAGATGCGACCATGTTGTTGAAAAAATTCATGTGGAAGATTCAACCCAAGATGCTTTATGAGATTCAAGAATTCAGATTTGAGAATAAGCTGCTCGTTGATGAAGTAAAAACTCTAAGAGGTGTGGTTGATGAAATGGAGAGAGTCATAACCTCAAGATCAGAACCTATTTATTGTCATATTGAGGATATTGTTAGTCAGACCCCATAGGAAGTTTCCTCACTCATTCAACCTCATCTAACCTCTTTATCTTAAAAAGTATATGAAAGAAACAATAAGATTATTCATGATACGTATGAGCTTGTTATTGGTCATAATAAGTTAACTGATGACTATAAGGGTTATCTCCAGAAAGTTATAAATCAACTAAAATCCCTTACCATGGTTTTCATCTGCATATCATACTTTTGGACAGTAATCTCAACCTACTTTAGACAGTGATATCCTCAGAACATTTGTCAAAGAAGAACTTTAGGCTGTGCTCAGTGGCTTTGATAAAGAATCTTTATATGAGGTTATCAAGAATAGTGACAGAGTTCTTGATTTGGTGAGAATCCATTCCAAGATTTCCAATGATGCTCAACAAGAAATTTCTATAAAGGTGGACATCTACTTCAATCAGATATTCTCTAAGAATGATATGAAAAACCACTTCTGGTATCTTGTGGAGAATTTGAGGATCCCTCCTATAACTAAATATTTCAAAACTCAAGTCCAAAAGCTCAATGATTTTACTCCTTTATTGGAAATATTTATAGAGGACAAGGATGACTTTAAGAGAGGTATGCTGTATGGTGGTGGTATCATTGCTGACTTCATCAGACTTTTGAGGCCTTATCTTCATGTTCGGAGTACTTCCATTGTCACTCCTATAGCTACACCCCTGAGATCTGGTTTTCCTACATTCTCATCCTCTGCCCTTGGCTCTACATCTATGTCTGTCTCTTAGGATCTGAGTCAGATTAGGTTAATTATCCTTGATCAACATTTGCCTCGGTCTTCCACTACACCTACCTTTTCCCCTTCTATTTTTGAAGGACTCCCTTTAACTTCTCTGTCCACTGGTTCACTCCCTTCCTCCACTTCTACCTCTGATCCCATGGATTCTTATTCTTATGCTGCAGCCAAGGGAAAATAGAAGACAAGACAGTGAGAAAGAGCAATGACTAATATCTTTTAATAGGGATGTTTTATGTATTTGTGTTACTTACTATTTGTATTGACACTTTTTTATCATTCTACTACATTGTGCACTTTATTGTATACTTCTTATTTAAACTTTTTGATAATACCAAAAGGGGGAGAACTATGTATTCTATATGCACTAAATGCACATTAATGAAGATCCACATTAATTAAGAATAAATCTCTGAGTCACATGATTTGTGATCATAAAAAGGGGGAGATTGTTGGAATCCTCATGTATTAATCATGTTTTAATGACCACAAATCATATACATTCTGTAAATATTGTTATTCCTATTTAATCTATCTAAAATTATGTGTATAGATGATTAGTTTCTTTATGATTTCAATAATTATTGTAAAATATTTTGTTTCTAATGAAATTTTCTTATGAATGATTAAGTTTAATTCATTCTATGAAGATAACTGTTTAATTCTATATATAGATATTTGGATAATTCTAAGACATCGTAACCATCCAGACACCATAACCATCCCGACACCGTGGCCATCCACACACCGTAACCATCCAAACACCGTGACTATCCAGACACCGTGACCATCTAGAAACCATGACCATCCAGACAACATCACCATCTAGAAACCATGACCTTCAATACACTGTGACCATCCAGACACCGTGACTATCCAGACACTGTAACCATCCATACACCATGACACTAACACCACATATGTGCTAATGGTTCCTGATCTCCACTCAAAGAAAAAGAAGAAGACACAGTTTCCTGGAGAAAATGATTATAGATAGACTGTGAAACCATTTCTTCATTTGTTTTTTCATTTTTAAATTTAACTTTTGACGGTCATATTTGAAGATTTTAAATGCACTGACTTACTTAATGTTTCTTTGTAGACATGTCACCTGACAGTACGTGGTTTGAGGTGAAGATTACATGCATCATGTTGGCTCTAACACATTCATTCTAATAATAAAAAGAACAATGTGTACAAATGAAAAGTGAGTGATCGTGGTGACTATAATGACAAAAGTTTAATAGAAAAAAAGTGCGCGTGTGATAATGAAGAAGCATGAGATTTCATGAAACCCAACACTATTGAAGAAGACATGAAGAATATTCAAATATTAGAGTCAAGAAAATTTTCTCACTATCAACTCCACGAAGAACACAATCCAGATCTAGCTAAATTACGATACATTGTTTCCTGTGAGAGGACTCGATTTCTACATCTCCTTCATCCCAAAAGTCCAGAGCTACATAGACTAACGCTCAGAGCACTTATGACCTTTTCTCATTATTTATTCTCTATTGTGTGTTATTTTTTTATCATTTGAGCATTATATGTGTCAGTATTAAACACGCATTATCTCATGCATCAAACTAATGGATAAAATATATCATTTCCCTTACATATTTTTACATCCGCGTATTCCCATAGATAAGTGTGGAAGAGGTCCCTGTGTGACCTGTTAGTTCATACCCACAAATACCTGTGGAAGAGGTCATGTGACCTGGATAGTCTTGTGTACTATTGTTAACCCCGATCCAGGGTGTGGATCATGTTTATTTATATAAATTGTTTGATAGTAGGTGATTACCATGTGGATTGGATTAGGTCTTGGCTTTAGACTAAACCACTTGTTTCATATCCACTGTGATATTTACTTTAATTTTCTCTGTTTTATGTTTTAATTTAGAAAATAGTAAATTTAATTTGATAGTTAATCTTGGAAAGAAGTTATAATTGTTTTTACTTATTAGAATAGCTTCAAAAGTAATGTTAATAACTACTATTAAGATTACTGAGAATTAATCAATCTTTTAAGAAGTTATTGAAATAGTCCAACTTTCATAACCATATAACCTTGATTGACTAGGATATATGAAAATTTACTGGTGAACCTTTTTTATGAATACCTATTTTAATATAAATTTTTAATAGATACTCAATTCACCCCCCTCTTATGTACTCTACTCTGAACAACTATAACCATTCCAGTTTGTTAGTGTAAAATGATTTTATCCTCATGATTATTTTTTACTCATAAAAACTATTTATTATTTTAAAAACCATTATTATAATAAATGGATTAGATGAATAAAGAAGAAAAACATTCAAATAAATACCATGATAGAATAACTATATAGTGGTATCTCTTTAATGTGTCTTTTACCATCACCATGCCTCTAATTTTATTCAAACCATCCCTTTGATATAAACAATAATGAAACATGCCTTGACCGACCTATAATTACCTAATTTATATTAATGGTGGAAATTTCATATGTTTCAAGGATATTTTTGGTTTATATTTTTTGATAATTAGGAAAAATATTACACAATTAGTTTTTATATCCTTATAGTTCCCATTTATTTTCACAAAATAGGTTCTTTGTAAAGACATACATTCTTTGTTCAATGAAACTCCTATAATTGTAACTCTGACATTATTAACATTTCTAATCATAATTATTAATATTGAAATAATTGAATGTATTATATGAGAAAAATAAATATTAATGTAGGAAATAAAATAAAACAAACCTTTTATACCATTTTTAAACCTAAAAAATCTATAATAATGTTTTCCTTTTCTATAATAAAAACTTGATCTGGAATTTTCAATTAATTTTACATAAAAAAACACAATATATGAATAGTATTCATAGAATACTTCATATGAAATCAGAATGGAAAACTAAAATAAAAAAATTTCTTTGAAAACTATAATACTCATGAATACCTTTCTTTTAAAAAAATCGCTTAGTTTTTTTTAACAATGTGACTAATGTTACATAAAAAATAAGATCACTTTCCTATAATTTTAAATCAAATGTTTTTCCTTAATAAGACATACAATAAAATATTGTAGTTATATTAGGAAATTATTATTATAGTCACCCTTATAAGAACTGTTAAAATTGAATTACATAACCATATAATTACCATATCTCTTAGGAGTAACCTACCATCAAAAAAATCAACCACTTTTCCCAGTACAATAGATATCTATATGGGGATCACTCATAATCAGAGTTATATAAGTCTAACCATAATTTATATGAATTATTGAAGAAAAAAATCACAAATATAACACATATATCTTAATCTTCAGTCATAAAAATCATTTTAATTTTCATACAATCCTATAATAAATATATTTTTATGTTATCATACAAATATGAAAAAAACATTCAATTATGTTGGATTTACTTTTTAAAACATAACATTACTAGAATATTGACTGAAATATTTTATTTAAAAATATGAATATAGTCCTATAATGGAATACTAGTATCAAATAACATATATTATGTCGTTAAAGGGTGGTTATTCCATATTAATTTTAAAAAAAAATCTTTGTATACTTGTTTACAAAGTCAAAAATAACCCACAATTTTTTTTGAAAAAAATTCATTTTTAATCCATTTTATAGAAAAAAAATTAATATTGAATTTATCAAAAATTAAATCATAATTACAAAAATTCATGAAAAATTTAGGGGAACCTCAATATGGAAGAAAAATATTTTAAAGGAAAGCACTAAAAAAATATTTTTAAAAGATAGTCCCTTACCTCAAGTCCTGACATGTATCATCCATATATATACCCTCCTAAGTAATAAAAATATATTAGTTTTATAATTTTTTATTAACCCGTTTCATGTTAATTCGATTTTAATAATTCCTTTTATTTTATTTAAAATGTTTTATTTAGTTACAAAAAAGAGTAAATTTATCATTGGTTTTTTGGTTTATAAGTCCAAAATGACATCAGTTGGTTGTCTATGGTCAAAGTAATAATGTTCCCATAATATCAAGAATAGTAATCATGATAAATTATTAATTTTTTACATTAAATTAATTTTTAGAATCATTTATGGATTGTGGGTGTAAAAAAGGAAATATTTCGTATCATGGAGGATGTATTTTAAATGTATACATGAGTGATGTTTCATTTTTATACCGAATGGTAAGTAATTATGTTATATAATATTTTACTCATCCTTAATTAATATTATGTTATAAATTTTATATTTAGCCATCAGTTTGATAGTTATGACCAACCTTATCAGGTCGTAATAAAAAATAAATCACTTCTCTTCGTGGAGGTGGTATTCCACACATAAACATGAGAGATGTTATCAATTTAAAACTGTTAGAAAGAGTAGTAAGGAAAGTAATATAGTTTTTCTTTTAATAATAATAGTTTAATTAACATATTATATATTCTTTAATTATAGATTTATGACCATCCATGTGTGGAAATGATGGAAAATGAAACACATTACTTCATGGAGGTGATTGCCTACACATATGTACGAGGGATGTTTTAATTTATCATAGGATAGAAAAGAGATAGAAAAGAGTTATTAAATCAGCATAGTAACATTTTATTATAAATAATATACTAATTAAATTATTTAATAGTGGTTTTATTTTAATTTATGATTTATAAGAATATATAAACTTGAAATAGGTTGGTTTGGAAATACACCTTCTTCTCAGATATCTTCTTTTGACATGTAACATAATCCATCCATGATTGGTATTTTTAGAATACCTAGACCTATATGAGATTTTTAGGAATGTTGGGAATGTATTTGGGTATGTATTTTTTAAGATAAAAGGCTCAGGTGGTGTGATGACAGGAGGATAGGGGGTTCCCTTTTTTTGTGTGGGGATGGAAATTGTGAAATTATACAATGGTTTAAAAGAAAAGTATTACTAAGGGGAAAGTGGTACATAAATTACTATAATTGAAATATAAAGTGATAATAGTTTAAAAAATATTATTGAATAATAATTAATTTAAAATTTTTAAACCATATCACCAAATATTTACCATAATTAACAAGTTTTTACCTTTTTTACTATGGTGATTTTTTTACCAAGATTACGATTCACAATGGTTAAAAATGAAATTAAACACATTAATAAACTTTAACCTGATAATTACAAATATATTTATAAAGAAATCTGATTTAAAATGTATAAGTGTAAGAAATTACTTTTAATATAATAGTATCAAATGCAATGAAAAATAGTTTTTTTGTTTTGTTTTTTTCTTCCTAAATAAGAACTCATACTAATATATATATATATATATATATAATGTTGTTTCCTATGGAATTACATTGATCATGTTAAATAATATATATTATTTTATATTTAAACTAAATTAATAATATAATCGAAATTTTAAATTACTTGATTTAATGAAACAAAAAGTGGCAGTATTTTAAAAGTCAACATTTTAACTATTCACACATATTTTAATCTTTTCAGTTAAATTCCAAATATTTCTACCCAATTTAAAATTTTTATGATTTTTTATAAAACTCATTGAATTTTACCATATAATATTCCTAAAATATATGAATTTATCTTTAAAATAAAACCATATAATTTACGGGAAATAATTGGTGAAAAAATAATTCTATTTTGATTGAAAAATTACATAAAAAATATGTATTGTGAATATAAATACATATAATATAATAATTTATATTATGAAAATGTAAAATTTATTTATTATAAAAATTTCCGAGGTTTTCAAACCATCTACAATGTGAAATATGTTGGTCAAAAAATGGGTTTTTATGTTGTATGACTAAGTGTCAATTATCCATAGCTTTATGAATACTATAGTGTGACCAATGCATGAGATATGGTCACTATAAGAAATGATGAACTTACAATGGGGTCTTGAGGTTTTTGGTAATCTAGTGTTGGTTGACTATTATGATATATTAATATTTTCCTTTTATATAATGTGAGATTCATTGTGATGAAAGTTTGATACTCTGAGACACTAAGGGTTTGATTCACTCAATGTGGTGTCTTTATGGTCAATATAGTGCCTCAGTTATGGTGAGATAAGAATAAACATGAATTTGAGTTTCTGGGAAGTCTAAATAGGTCCCATAGTATGATAGTACATAAGGTTCACATAAAGGTATGTAAGTTTAGAGAACATGAGTAATATATATAAGGACTGATTGTGCGGTAGTGGGTTTAAAACGATGTTTCGAAATAGATGTTTTCAGAACTACATGGATAATAGAGTATATAATAAGGATCCATATGAGTACTTATTCAACTAACATGATCTCGGGTCTATAATTATAGTGTTAGGAAAATGGTCGATATTATGAAAGACAATTATTTTAGAATGATAATAGAGGAGTCTTATGGTGTGAAGAATATCATAGAATAACCGATCACCTATTGCCCAATTGTAGCAGTTTTCAATAAATTTATGTAGTGATGCGTTGATTAATCCAACTATATATTTTAGTATTTTTCGACACGACTTGGTTTAAGTGTTTTAGATATGTGTAGAAAATGGATGTTAAATATATAAGGGTGTCATTTTATGAAAATTGGTAAGAGTTAGTATGATCAGTTTTTGAAAACATCTAGATGTTGGATAATGGTTGGGTGGTATTCACAGGATTGAATATCAAAAAGAATATTATTGATCTTTCCAAGGTTTTGATACATTTATTCAAAAATATAACATGATGACATGAATAATAAAAAAATACCATATATTATAAGAATTTTAATGAGTGTGTATATTGGTTAAGATGAGAATTTTCACATGATAAATGGAGTAATATAGATAAGTGGCATCAATCAATATGGGGTGATGTTGGTAATTTTTATGTTCATGAATACAAATAGAAGTAGTGAATTTTTGTATAGGTGGTTGAAATAATTAGATTTATGATGTAGGAGAAATTTCTATTTTGAGTAGTAGAGATGGTTTGAGTGTTGTTCTCATATGAAAATAATCAACAGAAGGCCTATGGTTGGGAATATGCATTGGGGTTTGTGACAACGATTTTCATGAAATATGCATGGGGAGACTTATTTGTGGTTTCATAAGGTAATCCATACCCAGGTGTATTTGGAAACTACCAATAAACCACATTTTTATGGAATATTTAAGTAAGATATTCATGTTCTGAAGGGAATGGTGAGAACATGTGTCCTGAACTATGGTAGTTCCTAGGAAAACTACCTTTATTTAGAAGAGTTTTCCTATAATGTTAGTTATCTAGTATCTATATAGATGGATCCTTATGAGGTTTCATTTGGTAGAATGTGTTATTCACCTGAATATTGGTAATATGATAGAAAGTCAGTGATTATTGGGTTGAATCTAATATATGATACTTTTATAACACTCATATATTTTTTTCTATTGAATTACACTTCAGAAATTTGATATGTTACTTTATATGAATCCTCAAGTATAAAATATCCCATTATATATTACACCATTATTAAAATTTAATTCCATTGGTTGGTATTAATAGTATTAAAAAAATATGATATTTATAGAAATGTTTTTCTAAATTAAAATTTATTGATTGAGGACAAATAAATAATCATTAAATTGTTAATATAATTATTTTTTTATTAGAAGTGTTATATTTATAATGAAATATAACTTACTATTTTCAAAAAATAATTATTAAAAAATATATAGATCACTATTAAAATTTTATTTTAGTGAAATTTATTGGAAATGTATGAAACATCATGCATAATTTAGTTATCTAAAGGTTATGAATGAATAAAAAATATTTAAAGGAAAATCTAATTTTATTATAAAACTAATGTTAAACACACAATGTGAAATTATCATCATAAATAAAATAAATCATTCTATTTTTTATTTATAATTAAATGTATAAATTATATATTTAATAATTCTTTTAACATTCAATTTATTGTTTTTATAAGGATATTAATGAATATAAATTTATTCTTATGCTTAAAAATTCAATTTTATAACAATAGGGTTTTGTGGACATATGTGAGCATAATTTGAAATTATTTTCAGAAAAATATATCAAATGTTTTTCAAAATATAGATTTTATATTTTTAATAATAATTTACAATTCTTTTACTGATTCCAATTTAATTTTTTATCATATTGAACAGTAGAAACTATAAAAAATTGTTATCATGGTTATGGTTAACACTAGTTTATCAGGGGGTGTTAAGATAATAGAATAGAAAAACTGCAACATAAATAGTCCAATTCTTATTGGATAAATATATTTAGACAATATAATATTTAATATTAAAATACATGTACATTTGGATCCACTTTATTATGAAAATCAATATATATTATTTAAATATTTTAAGTGGTTCCATGTGTTTCCTCTCACTCGATTATAATAGTACACCTCCTATCTTTACTTATTCATGAATATTGAGAATTTTAGATTATATAAAATCTTAATATAAACCTGTATATTTTAATTAACTATTACATATAACCCCATATCTTATCCTATGACACATATTTCAAGGTTTAATGTTTAAGAAAAAGGAGTTCTCTCAAAGAAGAGGTATAACTTTTAACTGATCTCATTAAATTTTATTTCATCTTCCACATTCTCTACGAATTTTTTATCAATAATAACAAGATAAATATTTTATGAAAAATATAATTATATGGTATTATTATTATTTTCTTGATTATTTCCCACCACTTTTACATCAAATGTAAAATTAAAGCATCACTCACGCGTACATGTGGACTACCGCCTCCAGGTAACATTTTGTTTCATTTCCATCACCAAATCAGATTGAAAAATATAATGAAATATTTACTAATTAAATTATATATTTTTTAAATAATTATTATTATGGAATGGAAAAATATTTTTTTACTTTTACTTTATTTTTTTTGAAAATTAAAATAACATTCTTGTTTATGTACAGATTACCATCCCCATAAATAGTTTAATTATTTTTTCTATCTCTTCCATTTATGTATAGTTCTAAATATGTGTGTATTGAGTATATATGATAATTATATCATTATTAATATTATATATAATATGGATCCATTATTAATATTTAAGAACCAAAATAGTATAATCGATATATATGTTAAAAACGAACAGATTATCACTCAAAGCAGTGATTTAAATAACAAATTTAAAATTAATGGGTGATATGATATTACAACTAAAACATGTGTATTATTATAAGTATGATTATGGTTTAGGTATATAATTATAAAAAATAAAAATTTAGTAGAAATGAGGTTAAATTGCTCATTAATAAATTAAAACTTGCAGTAAGGGTTTTATGTTATAATATCACTTTTTTACCTGGATTTTTTATGATTTAATGAATGATGTTGAAATAATATGATCAATATATCCAAAATAGTATTTTAATTCCAATTCTATGTTGATTTCTTAAAATAATTTGTTTTTAATTAAATTTTCTCTCTCTATGTACTCAAAATTTTAAAAGAATGTTTTAAGAATAAGAAGATTTATTCTTCTATTTGGTTGATGATATTTTTCTTCCCTATCTATATTTACAAAAATTCATGAATGTTATTAATATTATAGAATGATTTATTATATTCATTTTTACCCATGTTTTAAATTCTAAAAAAATATTTTAAGGCAATATTTGTTCCATTTTCTAAATGAGGAACATTTTACCAAAGGTGTGAACAAAAATATTTTTTAAACAATAATAATTGTGGGCCCATGTTGGGTGAGTTGTATATATTTAAAAATTATTTTAAATGAAAAAGGATTTTTTTGATGTTAATATGTCAAAGATATAGATCAGTAGAAATATATTTTATGTTTTATTAAATAATCAAAGCTTTTTAAAGAAAATGAGAAGTTCCCATGATAGAGATTACATTTAAAAATGTGTGTAATGATTGGATAAAATATCATGGGTGTTGGTTAAATTAATTTCCTAAAAAAATATTGGTATATTTTGATGAATAATTAGATGTGATTCATTATATTTTCTTATATATTAAATAATTAAATCATATTTAAACTCAAATATCATGTGATGTATAGATTAGTTGAGAATTATTTTGATGATGCTTAATTCGGTTCTAAGTGTTTAAAAATCATGTTAGGATATTATTATGAAAGTAATTTGAATGAGAAAAAGATGGCATTTCACCCTGGAAATTTTTTTATTTCACCATATGAGTTTTTAGGGAAATAGGTCTACGTCATAACTGATTTCTACCCCACATCATAGGTATTCACATTGCGGAGATGATGAATTTTTAAATTGGTTGAATAATGGTTTACATGAATTCTAATCATAGAGAAGGTTTTCATGTCATATAGAATACTCAATAAGTTTTCTCTATCTCATAAATTTAGGACTATTTAGTAAAGGATAATTGGTTGATTTTTAGTGGTTTTGGAAGATAAATGACCCCCATTTTGTAGCTCATTTTACACATTATAGTTTAGAGAAATTATATCTGACTATGACATAGTGAATAGTCCATTTTGCAAAAGGGGTTACCCTAGTTCTTGGTGGATTTGGGGAATTTGAGATCTCCACACCATATAATATTTTTTGGACACATTTTGTTTGGGAAGTAAAAAACCAGGTTTGAACCACTATGCTATGCCACAATGGAGGTTCACATGCCGAATTTTCCTAATATTGTAATATTTGAAGAATATGGTAGACATTCATTCATTTGAGTCATTTTGAAGTTATTCTAACTCAATATTACTATAATTTCAAATTTAATGATCATGATATATTAAAAAAATATCCAAATTATATGATAGAAGAATAAACCGAAGGAAGTTGGGGGTTTGAATTTGAAATTGAAATTATGATTCAAAAAAATTGATATCTTTTTTTAAATAAATATATTAGAGGGAAGAAGAATAATATAATTAAGTATAGTTTTTAACTAAAAAGTCGTGATATATCCAATTTTCAAGTAATATATATAATTATTTAAATAGCTAATGTAATTATCTAATATTGAAGAATGAGGTAATACCAATGAAGAATAGTTTCACACTAAAGTATAATAAGAGAAGAAGAGTAAAGAAGAAGAATAGATGCTGTGAAAAAGTATTTATGAACTAAACAAGAAGAAGAGAATACTTGAAATAAGTTTATGAATGTTTGTGACATTTACATATAGCTAATAAAGATGCAGTTTTGGACTACTATCTATTAAGTATAATATTTACTTACAAGATACTATACAAGTGAATGAAGGAAAATAATTATTCTGCACATCTATAACAAGCCATAATTCTACACTAGTATCAAAATCTCTTATTGTTAAAAAACTCATTTATTTTAATGCATGGGATGAACATGTACATAGGGCATAATGAATTATATTCATAAGATGTTCAAATAATATTCTCAATGTTATAAATTTCTCATTATAGATCACATTATAAATTTAGTGGGCTATGTAATCATGGGTGAATCTAGTTCAGATAAAGGACTAGCCATATCACATTGAGTGGTAAACCATCTAAATTGATGTGTTCCTTGTGTGTGTGTGGGAGGGGGGTGTTCCATTATGCTATAAGAAATAAATAAGGAAATAGTGAACAAGAGTGACCTATTAAACCAATGAAGTTATAGATTTAATTTAAAAGGGTTAAAAAGAAATATTGTTTAATTGGATCAAAACATACCAGTATTGATTCAACCCCCTCTTAGTGTGGTATATATCACAATTAGTCCACTCATTTGGTATCACTGGGGTATGTTCACCTTTATTGGATTCTCAATCTAATATTTTTCTCTTTGAATATATGATTCCTCTTTTCAAAAATAATAATAAAGTATAGTTTTGTTGTAGAAATTAATTCTATGTCAGATTAGGAAAATAGTATATACCAAGACATTGTTGGATTAAAAAAATAAATCAAAGAAGAAAATATGAAAGAAGTCCCTCTTATCAGAAGTGGAATACATTTCAACTACTCTAATAAATGGTAATAAATAGTAAGATAATGATTTATTATTTAATAAATTATATTTTATAGACATTTTAAGTTAATTGTATCATGGAATTCAAGTGATTATATGGTATGTGAAGATTCTTGTTTATACTATTAATTATAAGAATATTCATGTGGGTGAGATTTTATTTCAATAGGTTAATTTGTTTATTCATCAATGGGTATGATTCATAGCCCTCCAAATGAATTATTCTCTATAATTTGTTGGATTTTTAAAAATCATATGGGATAAATTGTATAACATGAAGTTAAGGAAGATATAATAGAGAAAGATTTAGGGGAATGGTCTCTTACATTCATTAAGATCTCAAACAAATTCATTTTAAAAGAAGATGAGAGTGAGGATCATATGGTTATATGATCCAAATTTGAATATTTAATCATCTAAATCAAAGAGAAGAATGTGTATACTAAAGAGTTTTATAGTAAGATATGGGAACTAGAAGAACATATTAAAAATTAAATTTATCTCAAAAATGAAAAATTGGATATTAAATTCAATAAAATCAAATAGAATGACTTACTATTAAAATATTTTGTTTTAATACATTAAGAGGATATTGAGAAGATATGAATTTATTTTGATGATATAGTTTCATTTGATGAAGATCAGAAGAACTTACTCAATATAAAGTTCCTTGAATTGAACAATAAACTGAAAATTAATGAAATTAAACATATTAATCCTTCATAATAATGATAAGATATAATTTTTCTCTTCAATAAAATCAAAGAGAATGACTTACTATTAAAATAGAAGGTTTTAATACATTAAGAGGATGTTGATAAGATATGAATTTATTTTGATGATGTAGTTTCATTTTTTGATGATCAGCAGAACTTACTCAATATAAAGTTCCATGAATAGAATAATAAATAGAAAATTAATGAAATTAAACATATTGATCCTTCGTAATAATGATAAGATATAATTTTTCTCATACATTTATCTAATTAGTTTTCTATTGTCAAAAAAAAACTCTATTATCTGAGAATAATATCATGAAATATTTGGATAATCTTTATCAATAAGTCTCAAAGGAAGATGTATCATCCATAACTAAATGAATCTATTTATTCAATTCTTATTATATAAAAACAAAACGTTTAAATAAAAAATATATATAAATAGGTATTATGAAACATGGATAAGAGCCTACCTTCATGTCTGTAGTGGATAAAAGACGATGTGTGACTACTGGTACCCTATGAGAAGAAAAACCAGAGATGATGATGTCTCATTGAAAACATGTTACTGGATATAAAAAACTGGACAACATATACCGAAGAATAGAAGAAGAATTATTTTTTGTAAATACTAGTGTTGAAATAGTTTTAGAAAATTTTCATTATATTGTTGGTATAATCCACTCATTTTATAAGTAAATAACATATCCAATTTTAATGGGATAATTTTGGAGATGATTCAACATCCATAGATGATAAAGAATTCTTAATACTGCAATATATTCAAAGAACAAGAAAATATCTATGATGTGGGAAATTGTTGTGGTTTCATAAGTATAGAGTGTTTATTCAAACATGTTTCAAATTTAAATCATAAGATAATACCATAAAAATTGGTTAATTATAAATAATCCATATCACGAAGAAAATAGAATACTATTGAAAATTAGAATACTATAAAGAAGTTTCTTACTAATAAGAGATACTAGGACAATAATTTTAATTAAAATAAGATTAAATAAAAGTAAAAGAATACAAAAAGGGATGATATGTCAGAAAAGGTTAATGTGAAGATGTGAACAAAAAAGTATTAATTTAGAGACACTAAGAAGGATACCAATGTTTCAAAATAATGTACAGAGATTTGAACAATTTTGAGAGAGCTTGACTATTATAAAGAAAAAACTGATTTTGATATTGGAAAGGAGATTATTTCCCAGGATGAATAAAAAGTTTATTTGGGTTTTGAACAAAGGAATAAAATAGAATAATGGTGTTGGAGATTCAAGATGACCAGACATAATTCAAAAGGATGCTTGACATCCTTCCACAATAAAATGAAATATTGAAATTTGTTCAACCTGTGATGAGAATAGAGTTTGATATCTCATATAAGTAAAAATATAATTTAAAGAGATATGTGGTACCAAATAAAAAATAAGACTTTAAAATTTTATGTAGGATGATAAAGGGTGGATAAAATTGGTTGCAAATATCCTCACAACCTTGTTCTTCACATTGAGAAACACAATGAGAAACCTAATTACAATAATATTTTTGGATCATATTTCTATTTAAAATTTATATTATTTATGGTGATGTATATTCCCTGGGTGAAAAATTGAGTTGATGTGTATATTTTCAATTCTGGACAACAAATATAGAGACATCATATACTTGAATGATTAGTGAACTTGAATTCAAATTAAAATATATTGGACAATCAACATTAATAAAGTTGAAGAAATTAAAATTAACACTAGAAAATAAGAATAGGAAGATCCCATCTAATATTTATTTTACAAGTTTGTATTCTAGAGAGCCTAAATTTAAGAGATCATCCTTATCGAAGGAGTGGATGTCTAAAAAATCTGGAAAACCATATGAAGAATTAAATTTTGGGATAATGTCATCATAGAGATATAAAATCATTTTATTGAATATATTAATTATTATAAATATCATAATGAGTCTATACTTAAGAAGGATATAAATTAATATTATTCAATAACATATCAGAAATATTATCACTTGAAATTTTGAATATTCTAAAAGATTTTTACTAAAAATTTAATTGACGAGGAGTGTTCTCATTATATTTCATCCCACATAATGAAATATTAGACCCTAACCTTAATGGTTGGGGGGGGGGGTTAATTTATAAATGACATAAATGAGAATGGTTTAATCTGTTACAAGGTTTTTTGTATCCTATAATTTTTTAACTTTGAATATTTTTAACCTATTTGTTGAAGTGAGTATAGGAAATGTAGGTTTATCTTCATGAGAAATGAATACCTCAATTTTTATATATTAATTTTGACATCCTGATTTATTCCAAAAATACCTTTAATCCCATCTTTTGATTTTTATCATTTTATTTCATATCTTTTAAATTTTTACGGGAAAATAAAGTTGCCTATATCAAACCCTATTATTTTCTAAACCGATCATGGATTTTTAGACTTATAGTGGAATGGTTTATAACACTTTTATAAATGGTATTTGATATCCTTTGCCTATTGATTCTTATTTCATGTCAATAATAGGGATATAATGAATAATTAACACATGGATGAGAAAGAGGTTGAAAATGAGAAACTATGGAGAGAATAAAATGAATGTTTAAAAGTAAATGGGAGAGAAGAAGTTCAAAATCATTTTTAGGAAGGGAGTTATTCATATAAATATTGAAACCTAATTTGAAAAGGGTAATTCCAACAAACACCAATAGGGAGGTTTCTGATCCCACCTTTAGTGAGTTTAATGTATTTACAATTTTTTTCAATGGTTTCTAATGAAGAATGATTTAATATATGTCAATATATTTTAGATATAGTTTAGAATAAGCTTAATTAAATTTTAATTGAAAAATAAAATATTGTTGAAGAAAATAATAAGATTATGAGAAGGATTTTACTTATACTTCCATGTTTTATGACTGGATGAAATATCCTTGATGTTTATTTAAAGTTATTTCATATAAAAATATTTAATTATTTTGCTAAATTAATTTATGGGGTTCATTGTGTTAGAATATATTTTCAACCCTTGAATCATATACAAATACATATTTAATGTGAGGTGAGGATGAATTGAGATAAATATATATATTGCATAACAATATTATAAGATTTTATAAGTCATGGAATGAGTTTATGATAAAAGAAGGTTGAAGGGGAAAATAATGGGTTCGACACCACAAATTATGGTATCTCATAGAAGGAGTCCTTTAATGAAAAAGGTATATTTTATCACTGATTTCTGTATCACATTATTGGATTTGACATCATAGAGATTATGAATTTTGTAGAAGGTGATAATATTTTCAATAGGTCCCCACATCATAGAGTAGGTCCCGATATAAAAAATTATGACCCAATGAGAGATATATATGACATAGGAGGACCACACCATAGTAGAGGATCAATTTGTTTTTAGTGGCTCTATAAAATATATACCCACTACACCATATATTATTCCCCATATTATCATATTTTAAAAATATGTAGAAAAAATCCACATTGAAGGTACCATGACATATAGGTGATTAGGACAATTCATTTTGGATCTGTATAATTTTATACCTCCACAACATAATTGATTTTTCATATTGAAGAATATTTGGGAAGTTAAAAAATGTATTGTTTTAACTGTTATGCTACACTACAATGGAGGTTCCCACAACATAATATCCTAATATTGAACGATTCAAACAAGAGTGAAATATTGTATTTATTTTAGTCATGTGGTTGTTATTATACCTTATAATAACTATAAATTTGAATTAGATGATAAATATTTATTAGGAAAATGATTAAAAGTTTATTTTTGAAGTGTAAGATGAAGGAAGTCAGTTGTTTGATATTTATTTTAAATTCACATTCAAACATGAAGAACTGGAGGAATACTGTACAATTTATATATACATAGGAGAGTGGAGATGATGAATATAATGTTGTAGATGTTGGAAACTATAACATTTTTTCTGATAAAATATGTAAATTAATAGACCAAATTCTATACATAACTAAAAGAAATATCTTGAATCAAATAAATGGAGAGGTCCAACATTGAATGTCTATGAAATGGAGTAGAATGAAATATAATCCAAAAGAATAATAAGTGGTTCTATGTAATATTTTTTGACTAGTGGAGAATTATAGGATATTTCTTGCAAGTAGTGGAAGAAATTTCATGACATTAGTATACTACTATGAATGATGTTTAATTTGTATACTACTAAGAGTGAAATTGAAGAAGTACTTATTTGTTCCTATACAAGCGATTCAAAAATAATGAAGTGTTCTTCAATATATAAAAATATTGATATCCACAAAAGTATTATAATTTCTTCTTTTAATACAAATTTTTATAATTTTAAGGTATGTGATTGAACTACATACGTGGAATTCCAAAGCATAGTTAAGAGGTGTGAAAAAATGATTCTCAAGGTTATAACCTTCTCATTGTACCACATAAGTAGTATTTAGTGGTTTTTGTAATAAATTAAGAATAATTTTTTCACGAAGGACTATCCATCTCACATTGAATGGTTAACCTTTTAAAATGTTTTGTTACTTGTGTATGTGGGTTAGATTGTGTTGTAAGAAAGAAAGTAGGAAAGATAGAAAAATAGTGTTCCATTCACCTTATTAGGTGACATATATAATTTGAAATGGGATAAAATTAATTTAGTTTTAATTGTATCAAGTCTAACTAACACTGTTTCAATCACCTCTTCAGGTGGTTAATATCCTAACCGGTCTACTCACACTGAACGAATAAATACTCCAATTGTCAAAGAAAATATTTTATTTGAAGAATCCATTATTTGATTAATTGATTACTTTCCATGAAACGGGATTCCAAATAATTTGTTTTGTATTTGAAATATTTTCTTTCAAAATAAAAATTATATTTCATCAAGAAATGTACCAGTGATCTTTTAAAGGAATTTTCATTTATAAAGCATCCATTTATGGTACTTATGATTCACTGGGGATATGATCTTGTGATTATATGTGTATTTATTAAATTTATGGTTCATGGTTATGATGAATTTATTTTTATGAAACTTTTTTTTTGGTTTTGGGTTTTATGAAAAATTAAATGTTTTCATGATCGTGCGGGAAACATATGAGTGGATTATTATTAGGTGACAGGTTGGTCTGTTATGGTTATAAATTTAATTGAGTAAAGATTGTTTTTTATGAGAACAAAGGGTACACATGTGGTTATCACAATACCAAAAATAAGGTACACCAGTGGTTATACCAATCCCAACAAAGTTCTATAAGAGGTGGTTATCCATTTCCCAAAGAAGGTACATGAGTGGTTATCCCAAGCCTAACATGTGATTAATTTCTTGGTTGATAGCATTAATATAATAATAATAATATTATTATTTTTGATAATCCACACATTATTCCACTATTTTATGACATGCTCTCATGCTAATTTTATTCTCTCATGGATCAATTTGTTTTGACTCTTTTAGGATTCATGTCTTATGGGAAATAAATATTAAAT
The DNA here is from genome assembly GCA_963277665.1 of Viscum album. NCBI lineage: Eukaryota > Viridiplantae > Streptophyta > Magnoliopsida > Santalales > Viscaceae > Viscum > Viscum album. The sequence goes on from OY728125.1 coordinate 22,529,746, forward strand.
TTTTGAATCATTATTTTGATCTATGAATTATGTGGTATGATTTTAAAATATTAATCTATTATTGTAATACCCTTTTGATGTGATTAAAAATGATCATTAATTGATATCTCCTTTGTTTACCTGGAATGAGAAAATGATATAACACTTTATTAGGTTTAATTTTCCCTAGGTTATAAATAATGATTTTAAGTGTAATATGTATAATAAATGTACCTGTTGTAAGGAACATAGTTAGAGGTGATTTATATATTGTATATACAAATATTTCATTTATACCTTTTTCAAAATACACTGAACCTATAATTTTATGTCTTGGAAAATTATGATATATAATGTATATTCATCTATTAAGATGTAATATTTCTGTATATATTCTACAAGTCACCTAAGTAGGTATCAGGAGAAGTCTAGTTATATTTGGAAAATAGGATGAGGAAATTTAATTGAGAACCCCTAATATAAGCAAAATGTATAGGAGAATATCCTAAGTAATAGTAAATAAAAATCTTCAACGAAATATGGAGGAAGTTGAATCAAGGAAACAAATAAATAATAAATATGTGGATAGGAAGGAAATCAAGAAATTGAATGTGGAAGTGATGTGATGAAATTAGATAATGATGTGAATGGACTGAAATATACATATATTGAACGTCCCACACTCAAGTGTTTCATGTTCACAGAGTTTGTGAATTATTCAAACTAATTATCTAATAATGGGGTTTACAAAAAAATTGACATATAAAACCTAATAATACCATAGAAAGAGGTAAATCTTAGGTGATTACAGTTTTTTATGTTCATTATATGAATGGAGTGGTGAAATGTTCACTTACCATCAACTATAGAACATCTAATGTATTATTTTATTCTAGACCTACCAAAATATTTATATCTAATGATTCTTATATTAATATAAAATAACCACCTCAAGAAGTATATATTTAATTAGTAGTGAATAATCATAATTGTACAACTACTAGTTCTCAAGATTATGATTCATCTCAAATTAATTTTTGTGGGTAGGTGCTTCTTGAAAATATATTTATTCTCCATATTGTTAAATTTTATGACTTTATGAGAATGGATTTAATTTCATTATATATATCCCATATCAATTACTATGATTGGGAAGACACAATTGATATTTATAAACAACATAATATTGTACATTGGTGTGATGATAAATATAACCTTCTAATGGAAATTTAATCCATTGTGTGGGTGTTCATTAAAACTGAAAGGTGGAATTTTTCAGAAATGGATTGGGGAAAAATCAAAATCAATGATTTCTAATTGAATGAGAGTTTTTTGATGTATTTCTAGAAAAATTTCCTTGTCATTAATTCAATCATGATGTTGGGTTTTCAACAGAACTCATACCCTGTACTACACCAATTTCAAAGACTCCATATATAATTTCCTCAACTGAGTTGCATGAATTGATGAAGAAAATGTAGTATAATATTTATAAGATATTAATTCATCTATTTTAAATGTAATGTGGTGCACATGTTCCTTTTGTTAAGAAGTTTAAAACCCATATATTTTAGATTTCATATTCTTTTAAAAACCATAATTTTATAATTCTAAATTATTTTGATCAATTTTTTGAAGGAATTAAAAATTATTAAAAACTATTCCATATAATATATAAATTAAAATATGAAAACATTATTCATTCATGAGTGGATTATTAAAATTAAGGAACATAAACCTATGTATTACACACTATGGACTATCTGCCACAATTGATTCAATAAACCTATTAAAATGGATTTAATAAATATTAGATAATATATAATGAAGAATAAAATATTGATGACTATGAAATACCTTGTATAATATTCAACTATTAGAATGCCTAGTGACCAATCTAAATATATAATGAGAAATATCATCATAAATGGAGAAATAATTGATCAAAATCTATAATACCAAATAAGAAACATAACTTCCAAAGTTAGGGTGGGATGAATGAATAATTTAGTAAGTCAATATATATAAAAAGTAAATTTAGTCATTGAAAATATGATCATTTCAAATATAGTCATTTTAAATAATTGTTTTTTTAAAATATAGTCATTATAGATATTATTTTTGGTCATATATTCAATAGGTATGCTGGTTATGTGTATTGTTTAGAAGTAAATTAAATATAATATAAATTATAGTGAAATAAAAATCTGATATCAAAATAATATATATATGTGTGTGTGTGTTACATATAAATGATAATGTTAAAATTTAATATGAAGTTTATATAAAATTAAAATATATAATCTAAATTAATTGAGTAGTGAAATTAATTTTTAGAATATAAAATTTTAATTTTCATGATATTTGATGAAGCGTATTTTGTAAAAAAATAAATATTAATTTTATATTAAATTGAAATTTTTTAAAATTTAATTTTATATAAACTAATATATCCACATATTTTGAACTAAAAATAGATTTGAAATAATATTAATAACACTAAGTTCTTTTAAAAATAAATTTTTCAATAAAATCTATTTTCATTATAATATATATTTTAATTTATAAACTAAATAAACAAATTTTTGAATTTAAATTTTATGAAATAAAATTCTTATTTGAAATCCTAAAATCAAAATTTACTTAGTTTGAATTTTGGATCTTTTCTGAAATGATTTATTTTTATTCAAAATATACGATATTTTAAAAAATTATAATTTTTATGATTTTATCATTATATAAGAATATCATCATGTAAAGAAATTAATTAATGAAAATTATATATATAATGATTAATATTATAAATATTCAAATATTATTTGAACTTATAAATCCTTGGTCAAACATTTTTAGAACCAAAGTAAAATTTTACTTTAATAAAAAGTATTTATAGATATTCTTTAAAAAAATAATTTTCATGGTAAGGTTTGATTTTGATTTTATATTAAAGTATCATACCATTTATTTATTTTATATTAAACTAATATGCCATATTGTAATTTATAGTTTTAATAACTAGGAAATACACATAAATTTCAATCCTTAGGAATTATTTTTGTAAAATTTATTTTTACGCATTTTGTTTGCTAATCTAAAAATTCCCTTCTGAAACCCTTAAAATTTTAATTTAATAAAATGATTTCATAATTTAAAATTAGAGTGATGAAATAATGTAAAAGGATAAATATTTAACTTATTTCCTTAATATTAATTTCTATGGTAATAATTATGTTAGCAATGTAAAAGTAAACTAGGGTAAAAGTTAGAAAGATAAAATAAACATCCCTAAAACACACTAAGTTATCACCAAAATGAGTGGTTCATGTACGTTTCATCCAGAAAAAAATTTCAACTCCACATTTATGAACATTATTTCCATTTTCCATTTAATAGTATTTTTATGTTATTAAAAATTTAAGGTATACTTCCAAATCTACCCTTCTCTTCACTTATAAATTCTAACACTTTCATAACATCCAGACTCAACATCCCTTCTAATGTCATGTTGATAATTTTTAAAATTGATTCATGAATATCCCTATACCATATAAAGTATTCTATGGTGACTACTATTTATCATAAGGTCATCATTTAGAAGAATAATTATTAGAAAAAATATAAGTCCCTGACATGAGTATTCAATTATTATTAGTGTTTCTTTCTCAATTTTTACTATCCTAACCTTCTACATCATTATAAATACAATTATTTTAATATAATAAAATTTAATTACATTACTTTGATAATAATTATTCATTCCATTCCATTAACTAAGAATAAATAAAACATCAATCATGCATGTGTGCAGACTACTACATCCCCGAAGTGATGTTGTTCATTTTTCATCACTAAATCTTAAGGATAGTATAAAGAATGGATTTTATGAATAAATATGATATATATTTCAAATAAATTCTTAAATAATCATTTTATATATTCCATTATTCTATCTATTCATTGAGAAATGAGATAGTTTATCAAGTGTATGATGGAGAACCCCCTATATGAAAAATGAATTTTTTTTCCAACACCTTACATCATGGATGTTTCTAGGAATGTATTTACTAAGGATATTTGATAATTATAAAATTTTTATGCTTCTTAATAATTAATACAATCACTATCTAACTATATTCACTTATAAATGAAAACATCATAAAACATTGTCATTTGGGTTGGTTTTATCCCGTATGTGAATAATGTTATAATTTATACATAATGAATTATTAAGGGTTATTATTTAATAATAATATCATAAAACAATAAATTTAATATGAATTAATTATTCCAGAAATGTGGTATTAATAATTTAAATATTTATTAATATATCAAATTTTGATCGATAGACACACCAATACTTGTTTATCATGTTTTCCATTTTCACAAAATATATTCATTTATATAAAATAATGAAAATAAGATATAAATAATATTTGGGAAAAATTATTATCCATCATGAATAATTAGGAAATAATAGACTTGAAAAAATATAGTAATAATTGATTCCATTACTGTGATTTTTGAATAAGGTAAACAAACCAATGATTTATCTTCTTTGAGTGAAAATAACTAAAGAAAAATAAAATATTTGTAATAATGGATAATATATAATGTTTATAAAGAACATTATATTTTAATATGGTAATAAAGTAATTATTTATTTTATTTATATTCATTATATAAGAAGTTAGAGAATGGATGAGTACGCAGAAACTCACGTTAAGGGTTTTTTCTTCCCAAATTAATCTCTTTGAGAAATGTTTTATATGATGCACATAATTTATTTTATGTTCTATATATGATGCCGAATTTAAATTTTATATCATGAAAAAACAATTATTATTAATATTTTCTGTTAAATTTATATCTATATATATCTTTTTGAGGTTTTGATTTATATTCTCTTTAATTAGTAAGAGTTTTTGTTAACAAAATTTCCATTTATGGAGTTATAATTGTTCTTCTTGAAAATATTTCAAGTAACATGGTAAATTCAGTTTCATGATTCTATTATGTGGAACCTTTTATTAACTTATAGAGATTTTAATTTTCAATTAATTTTTTTTCTATTATAGAATCACCAGAAGGGTTTTCCTAACTCACCTTTATTTGTTGTAATAGATGATTAATCTAAAATTTAAATGACGAATAATTCTATAAAAATGGAATTAAATCAAAGATTAATTTACATGATAATTTGGGAAATAAATTTTATATCATTACATAATTATTTATAAATAATTTAATCATTAAAATAATTACCATATGATAAGTCCATTCTTCATTAATGATTCATTAAATTCCTTTATTTCATGATATTATTACATTAGTGGAATCATTTATAGATTCCAACCTATGATGATCCACACATGCACTATGAATTATGAGTGATATCAAATTAATTTATGATTTATTTTACAGAAGATCCTAATTCCTTCGTGATTATTCTATGATTTTTAGGAAAATCGCTTCAAAGAAGGACTCTCCAGGATCTCACTAGAATCAAGAGGGGGCATAGGAGGATCAATATACATTATTTAGAGCATTCATGAAGATGATATTTATAGGTTTTAAGAGTATACTACAACAATCAATGTGCAAGAAAAAAAATAAATGGATTTAATTTAAGTTGGAAATAATGTAATTGTGTTTAAATAAATCAAGGTTTAAAAAATAATAAGTGCACTTGAACAATTATTTTTCCTTAAATCCACAAAATCCCCGGTCAATAATAATAATAATAATATTTCTCATCAGTCATTTAAAATTAGTTCACCATTCGTCCACAACATTTATCAGACCCTAGAGAATAAATTTTAAATTAATAAATAAATACCACTTTATTAATCATCAATAAATTAATAAGTAAATATTATATTCACTAAATAGAAAATATATATTTATTAAATATCCACCTCACAAATATTCTTTGGAATAAGTAGTGAAAACATATCTGTGATTAAATAAACATGAATATTTATTAAACCATGTTTGAAAATAATATTTATACAAAAGTTAAATAATAAATGATATTTACTATATAAAATATGTTCTAGATATAATTATTGTGTGACCCACTAGGCTTCTCTCTTAGTGGCATTAGGCAGAGCCACCGAAAGCCCAAGGTTAGCATCTAAAAAAACTCCAAGGAACCCATATATAAATAATACAATATCACAATAATGTAAAACCATATATGAATGATTACTATGCAATATAATCCCATTATCATGATTTCTCTAATCAAGGAGGTTGCATATAACTATTGTCATCCTATTTTCTCGATTTCTCTTTCATTGAATTTATAGAAATCAATCTCCCTAGATATAAACATATAAATAGATTTATTTATGCTATTTCATTCCTATCAAAGTTATCAAGAAATAAAATTCTATTAAAAAACAGAAGGGATAAATATTTTCCCACATTATACATTAATACAATATCACTCATGACACACTAAACATATTTTACATCACTACCAATATATGTTGTCATGTTTTTTGTCAATATGTCATAGTACCTGAGTAATAATGTTGAATACTAATTATAATAATTTCTATGGATCAATACAAAAATCAAAAAATTGGAACATCTAATGAATCATATAAATATAAATTTCATACTAGTGGGTTGTATTCTCATAATCTCACTCACTAGAGACTATGAAGGTAATAAACTAGGTGAATGTTCTTCAATGTCCTAGAAGTATACACCCCTGATATCCCATATAATTTCCCCCTTAAATTATATAATAAGTCTATATAACACATATATAAGAATAATTTCAGGACACTTCTAGGATATCATCATAACATATAAATTCTATAACATTTCAATTTAATAGTTATCCTTAGGATGTTATAAAAAACTATGTCTTACTAAAAAATAATCATGATATGATAATAGGTTTATTAATATTAAAAATATTTAATACAGATTATCATAATGTATGTAGGTGTTGGTTCAAATCTACCGAATCCAATAAAGTTCAACTTGCACTAGATCCAACTACTAACAACCTTGACTCTTATATCTCTCACGTAATACCCATTCTTCTTCTAAGATAAGGATGTAGTTAGGGGGTCCACTATGTTTTAATATGTAGGCTCCATTTTACAATAACATCACCCATGCAATAAAAATCCCTCATGAAGTCATACCTTCAGAGTATGTGTTTTGTCAATAGAGACTAAACTTTTGATACAAAGATATCACATCTTAATTGATGAATATTCATTACTAAGGATAATGGTCCATGAAAAAAACATATAGGTCTAGTATCATTGGAAATTATGAAATATAATAAAATTTTTCATAATTGTATCTCAACAAGTTCTTCATAACTATAAAAATTATTAGATATATAATACATAATACCTTTCTTCAAAAACAGGGGAACATAATACTAAAAATTGATGAGATCATACTCTCATTATGGGAAAACAAGGGATATTTTAATTATCAATTAAATATTACATGATTATAAGGGTATGAGAACTGAAGAATAACATTTTAAAATCCTAACCTTATTTGTCAAATATCATAATCATCACTCATGGAATAAAACATGGTAGTTCTTGAAATATGAATCATTAAGGAATCAAAGAACATAATCCATGGGAGAATAACATCAACACAAAAAATGGAATTGTGGAATAATCATATAAAATAATTACATAATAGTCAAGAATAATTTCTAAGACCATTATAATGGATTGGGTTCACTCCTCATATCATCATAGTATTCATGGTTCACTCTCAAGATTATCTTAGTCAAAATTGTCTCTTAATAAAATTGGTTAACTTCCAATTTCAGTCCAATTTTTATAATGAGATATCAATCATTACTCAATGCACTTGATGTATATATAATTCTGGGCCCTCCCATCCTCATTTATATCATAAACAACATCCTTGGTTATATCATATCCACCTTATATGGTTATAACGTAACCACCTTCCTTGTTTATAATGTAGACATGATCCTTGTTTAATAACATTACCACTAGTCACATAATTAATAAAATACATATATTTTCCACAAAATCATAAAAAATTCATCATGCCGTCACATAATTACTTGTTAAAATAAAATGGCTTTCATAGAAATTTCATCAATTTGTAATAGCGTAACTCAGGGAAAATAACTGGGTTTTATTGAAATACCATCAACATATTAATTAACCATCTAGATAAAGGGTATATATTTTTTCACTATATCATATCCCTATTAAATAATAATTAACACATATTCATGCTATCATATAAGTAAATTTTTCCAAAAGATAAATGAAATATTTCTTGAGAAAAATAACCATAACACATAGAAAATTATTATTTTTTAAAACTTTTTTTCAAAATATCATGGAAAAATTTTTAGTTGAAAACATCAATAAGAAATTTAAAATTATGATTCAAAACAATGATTAGTCTTGGAAGCATGAAATTATGTTCATGTCGTATAAATTAAAATAAAAAAGTTCATTCAGATTTTTTGTAAAAATTAAAAAATTAAATCATTCATAAAATGAAAATAAAAATCCATTAATTTTTATTAAATGTTCTAATAATAGAATAATATTAATAATATTGTAGAAATAATTTCATTGAATCATGGATATAGAATAAAAAGTTTCATGGTTAACTATAAAATCATAGTTGATTTCCCTTAAAAATGTTACCTCAGTATCTTAAATATTTTAAGAGTGGGAAATCAAAGAAAATTATTTTTCCTTTATAAATAACAGAATTATATGAAATATTAAATTTATTTAACCGATAAGGATCATAAAAAACTATAATGTAAATTCAACTAAACAAAATTGATTAAAATAAGATTGAAACATAAATCCATTATCGCATCAGTAACATTTGAATCCTAGGACTCATAGAGTATAGAAAAATATATAGATATTTAAATCCCAATATGATTCATAGGAATAATCATAAAAATAATTCATGGGTATTATATATACCACATAAAAGTGTTATGTTGTGGACATGGAAAATGTCTCACAAAAATAAGAGTGAGACCGAAATCCTTTACATCAGGTCTGATTTCCATAATTCATGCCCAAACCAAATTTATAATAAATATATAATTATTAGAAATATATTATAGAATAATAATTTTATATATCATATAATTTATTATTTACTTATATACTTTTATCACACCTTCATTAGTATTTATTTATTAAAATTACCATTTTGAGTGATAATTGATTTATTTTTATGAATGTTATGGTTAAGTGGTTTGTTCATTTTACTTTTATCATGGTTACATTATATATATAGTTATAATGATTAATAAAATATAATATAAATACATTATGTTAATTTTTATACTCATATATTAAATTTATAAATTTAAAAATGAATTTCACCGTTCATGGAGATGTTTGGCCCTCCATATGCATGAACGTTGTTTTCATTTTTCAAAAAATGGAATAAAAAAAGGTAAATAATAAATCAACATTTTAAAATAATTAATATATAATATATCATATATAATAATTAAAATATTCCTATCACAATACATGTGAATTAGAAATTATAAAAATCACATTGTATATTGGAGGTTGGAATCCATATGTACACATGAATGATGTTATCATTTTCCAATGGGTTGGAAGGAAAGATGTTAGATATACAATTATCATTATAGAGGAATAATTATTTCATTAATATCATTTATAAACATTAAACCCATCATAATAACCATCCATAAAAATTATATGATATAAAATTAATTATATCAGTATGCTGAGATAGTAAGTCATACGTACAAACATGTGATAAATTCACTTCCAATTTGATGGAAATATTGTATGTAAAGGTAGTGTAATAATAAAAATATCTTTTCAAAATATTTATTATATTTAATTTTATTAATTTATAAATAATATAATAGATTTATAAGAGGTAAAACAATAATTAAAAAGAGAGTTATTGGGGAAGGATATTTCATCTTCTTTGAAACAACTCATATAGATATACTCTTAATGGATCTAGGGATGGAATTTTTGGAATTATATCTCTAATTTAATGTGGATAGGGAAGTGGAGAAGATACCTCTATATAGGATTTATAAGATATAATGGTCAATTTGATGTGAAGAAGAGAATGGATGGGTGTCGTTTTATATTTCTGGGGAGGGGAACTCCTGGTATTTAAAAAAATATTAAAGTATATTAATTTCATTCTCAATAAAAATGGTTGAAAATAGTCAATAAATATGTAATGGATACAATGTTTAATCATATCTTATCTGAATTTCCCTCTTTTAATATTTTTATGAAATTCATTTAATTTCATAAAATATTGTTTTAATTAAATATGTTTATTAAAAAATTGGACGATATTTATTTAATTTGAATTAAAAGACATAAAGTAAAATTTTGAATTTAAATATATTTATTTAACATGTAAATAAAATGTAATAATCATCTATAACATTTGTGGAAAACATTAACCAACTCAAATTGTTTTACATTTAATATTTTTGAAATAATTTTAAATAATGTTTTATTAATTGGAGAAATACTTCATCAATGTTACATAATAATTGAAGGTCATTATATAATTTATAAAAAATAGAAATGAATTTAAATCATCAAATTATTTTCATGATGCTTAAAATATACACTTATATTAATTCATAACTTTCTTTTGTACCTATGTGAACACATAAGAGATATTTAAAACTAAGAGTATGGCATTTAATAAATTTATTCCATTTAAATATTATATTAGTCATTTTCATGGAAACGTTCTCATTAAACAATTAAAATTTGATCCTAAGATGATAGGGTTCTAATTAAAAACATCCAATATGAATTAAGTTGACAAATTTTGTCCATATCAGTTAGTAAAGTCATAGTTAACACAATTTACCCTTTATCGGGGTGATAAAATTTATGAAGGTTACTATTTATATTATAAAAAGAAGGGATATATATAAAATTTGGACCTTAAAATTACAAATATGGAATAAAATTTATACAATGGAATATCTATAAGAGGTATAAATTCGGTTTCAAAAATTACAACAAAACACACGATGACAACAATCTTTTTCAAAAAATATATTTCTATGTATTAGGATGGATTTTATTCTTATTCTATGACAAGTAAATAAAATTTATGAATTTTAAAACATTTTATGAAATGTATAATATATAAATTTATTATAAATTCATTTACTAATAGTGAATAATGTATTTTAGTAATCTAGAAATACAATGCGAACATAATATAGTTATTTCAAAAAAATATTTCATTTTATTTAAAATAATCATTATTTTCATATATAATAAATTGATAACCATTTAATTTGTGCTAAAGATACATTAATCATAATTTATATATTCCTAGTCTTACCTTCCAATGTAACTAATATTTGACAATGGCCAGATAATAATATTTTATAATTATATCATGGAACATTTAAACTTGGTGTTGAATAATCATTTATCATGTTTCTAAAATTTCTAAAAATAAGAAAAAAACCTATAACATGAAAGAATTCCAACAATCTCAAAATCAAAACTTATTTTAATTTATTACATTTTTTTCTCCTAATATGGACACTTAAGAGATATTTAAAATGAAGAGACTGAAATTTTATTGCATTTTTGATTTAAATATTATATATGTCATTATCTACATAATGTTTCACTTAAATGACTTAATTTAAATCCTAATGTGATAAGGGTAGAATAAAATTTATCCAATAAAAAATAGGATAAAGAATTATTTCTTTATCACTTAGTTTTATCTGAGGTTGACATGATTTACCCTTAATTGGGGTAATAAATATTACTATGGTTACTATTTTTATTGATCAAAATTTAAATTGGACCTTTTAAAAAAATCGGAACCTTATAATGCCACATATGGAATCAATTTTATAAAATTACACTAACATAAGAAGAATAAATTTTTCTAAAATAATAATGCAAAACAGGCTGAAAACCATATTTTAACAAAAATACATTTTAAAATATTAACGTGGTTTTTGTTCTTGTTCCATGACATGAAAAAATATTTATTTAATACAATTTATAACATTCCATAATTTCCATACATAGATATTATATATTTATATATTAATATTAATTACATAAAAAAATAGAAGCATGCTAGAATTGTAAGGGTTTAGGGCCTTTTGATACATAAAAAAATAATAAAATGGTTCATAAAATTTTTACATCATCAAATTATTAATCCTTAAAAACTAGAACACTTTTTAACATATCATACTTAATAAATTTCTTCATATCATGGGGAAGAACATAAAAAATGGTGAGATAAGATGCTCATTAATTATTAACAAGGGATATGAAAATTATTTCTCAGGAATAATATGAACATAAGAGTATAAGAAAAAGAATAAAAAATTTGGAAAACATACCATGCATATCAAATATCATAATCATTAATGTTGGAATAAATATTGGATATTAGTAAGAAATTAATCAAACGGTTATCAGAGAACATGAGTCATGATAACATAATATGGGTACAAGACATTGATTTTTTTCATACAAATAAGTATAGAAAATCAATTCAATATTATCCAAGTGTCACTGCTATTAGAATTATAATGGAAAATAACATTTAATGAACTAGGTTCACTCCATATTCTAGCCCTGTATTATTGAACTGGGTTCACTTCCCATTTCAACCTAGTATTACAGAATGAGGTTCGCTTCCTGTTCCAGCCTTGTATAACTAAACTGAGTTGACTCTTCATTATAGTCATCTATATGTCATGAGATATAAATCTTAATGCAATGATTCAGAGGTATATATAGGTCCCACCCATAACATAATTAAAATCATTCATATGTGTGCCATATGAACATAAATCAATCATCATATAATATCCCATGAAAATTAATGTGTTTAAAACCCATTTCCTCATTGCATTACCCCTAGAGAAATAATGGAATTCATAAACATTATTCGATCATAAATATAAAATACACAAAGAAAGAGTTAGGATAGAATCCTTGTATCATATCCCCAATAAAATTTAAATAACGTAATATAATGTTTTATTATATGGAAAATAATTTCTAAATATCACTTGAAATGATTCTTAATGAAAAAAATCCTTTCAATGAATTTTTTTTTTGAAAAGAAGTGAATTTAAAAATGACTTTTTTTAAATGAACCTTGTAATATTTCATATTAATTTTAAAAAAATTAAGGTTTCATGAAATTTTAAAAATACACTAATTCTATTTAAGTTAAAAAAATTCCATTTGACTTCTATAAATATAAACATTCAAGGATGATTTTTAAAAGAAGGCCCCTTACAAATAACATTGAAGTTAGTGTTAAAATAGATTATGTATATCAAATTTAAATCAATATTAAAAGTTTAAATACATAATAATATAATAAAAATTCATTATACACATAATAAAATTTTTATGTAATAAATTAAGTATATGTTTAACTCATTGAATGTAAGTTGTGTTTTGAATTACCCAACCTCAAGTCATGTCATTTTTTGTTCATGTTTAATCTTCCATTGTAATAAATATGGATTTATTATAAATTTAGTCAATAACCTTAATTTTAACATATCATTTATTATTTATTTATAAAATATTATCACCTTTTTATTAATAATATTTTATCAAAATAATTGTTCTTGGTAATAACTACTTCATTTTCCATGCATGTTTAAGTGAACTTTTTTTGGTCCTTATACATTGAAATTACTCCAATCATTTAAAAATCGATACTGATGGTATAAAAATAATATAAAATAATTATATAAATATTTAATATTATTCAAATAATTTATAAATAGAAAAAATTAATTACATTATTAATGGAGATAGTAGGTCATACATGTTTAAGAATACTATATTCATTTTTGATTGATTGAATTAATGAAAGTTAAGTAATAATATATATTTCAAGAATAATTATTATATCATATTTTTAATATATTTACATCAATACCATCATAATACCCATCCATAAAAAATGGTGTTGAAAAATAAATCATATCGCTATGTGGTGAAGATAAGTTGTACGTACAAACGAGCGATATATTGAATTCTTTTTTGATGGGAAAGAGTATGTATAATGGTGTTTCAAAAATAATAATTAAATTTATGAAAATTTATAATACATAATTTTTTTTATAATAATAATAATAATTTATTAATAGGTAGTAAAGAAAAGTAGAAAATGAAAGTTACCAGTTAGAGTGAATCCCACTTATCTGAAATATCTCTCCATTGAATCTCTTCTCAGTGGCTTTAGGGTTGGTCTTTTGAGAATAAAAGAACAACAATAAGGTGTATTGGGAAGTTTATAAGAGAAATTGGTTGGGTATGGTAAATATATAAGGCTCAATGTGATGTAAAGTAGTGAGGGATAAATAAACCTTTTATAATTGAGTTGAGGGAAACTTTTGAATTAAATTAAATATTAAATGATAATAAATTAATTTTATATCTACATACCACAAAATGAACCTAGATTTGAAGATATAATATGATATATTTTCAATATTATCAACCAATATAAATTTGGATTGTTTTTTTTATTTTAATCCTTTTCATTTTTTTTATCCCTTAGTAAACCTATTTTAATTTTAACTATCGTAACAGCTTTTTCAATATAAAAAGGTTGTTATTTTTTACTTATTAAGTGTAAGTTACAAAATAAATGGCCAATTTATGATATTTTAGACCCTAAAATATCCCCTCCCTCATTATATAATATTTTTATCATTTTTAAATTATTTAATAAAATATTGTTTTCATAAAATACCATTAGTATCAATTTTTACACTCTTAATTACATTAACTTTTTGAAAATGAGGACAATGATATATATTTATGAAAAATAATTTAATACAACCATAATATGTAATTACAAACCATAAAATTATTGTAAACTAATAATTAATTTAAATTATATTAATTTTGATATTTTTAATTTTTTTGGTTTTTTATTTAATTGAATATTTACTACATGAATGCGGTGTAGGGATTTAAGTTAATTTTGTAACTCTTAGAAATTATAAATAAATTACCATAAATAATATAAATAATAAAAATTGTGAATTAATATTTATTTTGATGAATATCTTATATTTCTCCCCATATTAAGAATATTATACTTATTAAAAATAATAGTATGCCATTTTGTCACTTTTTTTGATTTTGATAATATACCAGTTATATTCATAAAAGGTGTATAATAAATAAGTATACAATTAAACGTTAGGTGTTAATTTTTTTATAAAAATCATTCAATAAGAAAGAATTTGAAAACATATGGCCTTATAACTAATTTTTAATCCATTTTAACCAGTTTTACCCTTCACTGAGGTAATTATTTTTACCGCAGGAACTCTTCATATTTACAAAAACTAAATAAGGAATTATTAAAAAATATATCCCTCATAATTCAAAATACTTAATTAATTTTATCTTATTCATAACACATACATTCCATAATTTCATTTAAAATCAATCTGAAAAAAGGAAATGAATAACAGTTTTTTCCGAAAAATGCCTTTTTTAAATAGAAAATGTTTTTATAATAAATTAAAGTATCAAATATATTTCAAAAACCATAATTTTTTTTATTTAAAATCAAAATAAACTAGTTAAAAACTAGTAAAAATAAATAATTTTACCTTGTAAAAATTTTAAAAGAAAATAGAATTTTTTAAAACAATCAGTATTTTTTTATATTCATTGAATTTTTATAAAAATTATGAATAAAATAATTTTAAATTTTTTCGGAATTATGAATAATAAAAAAAGGAATTATTATTGACAAATAAATATTTTTATAACTTTTATAAATTAGTATTCACTTATAAAGGAGATCTTTTTTTGGTGAAAAATGATTTTTTTGAAGAATAAAAAGTCTTTTCTAAAAATATGTTTCATAATTTTTATAATCACTTACTAGTAAAATCATAATGAGTTTTAGAGTTAAATTTATTTCATAATTTATTTATTCCTATTTATTATTGTAAAATTAATGGGTTGGTTATCTGATAATTTTATGAGGTTCATTTAAACTCACTATTGCGTGCAACATAAGCTATCAAAGAAATAATTTTTTTAAAGAGAATATCTTCATAAAACAATCAGGGTGTTACATTCTACCCACTTAAAATTATTTTTACTATTGTAATTCATCACTTAGAACAAAAAATATGAGGGTAAATTTGCATCATCACATCCTCAGGTTCCCACAATGTTTCTTTAGATTGGTGGTTTCACCTTAAATAATTAACTAAACTAGTAGTATTGTTTCATAGAATTTAATCTATATGATAATGAATCTTTATCAGTTGTTCCTCATATGAGATATCATACTATATTGTTGTGATATTTGAGATTATTACATGAGAAGGATGAGGTATGTAATTTTTAATGGGAGATACATGGAACACATCATGGAAATGAGAGAGATTCGGTGGAAGCATAGATCGACAAGATACCATCCTGATATGACCAAGAATTCCAAAAAGACCAATATAACTATGGATTATCTTTACAATATTTTCAAATCATATTACTATGTCACAATTATATATTCATAGAAATACATTTTTCACACACTTTAGACTCCAGATCATTCTATAGATTTTACACATAATATTTTTTGTTGACTCTGAGATTCTTTTATGTGTTATTGAATGGATATAACCAAATCCCCTATTATTTAAACTAGATCAGGTCATAAGAGATTGATTTTCCCAAAATCATTCTAGAATGTTAGAGTTCTACACTTCTTACCAAATAGGGATTCCTAGGGATGCATCTAAATACTTGAGTGAAAGATAATACTGTACAAAAATTCTAAAAAAGGTAAGTGTTGATCCTAACCACATTTTAAATCCATATAGAAGGATCTCAAGAAGTACTCTAGAGTTTGATTTTTTTTCTCATAATTGCCTTTTTTAAGGACAAAAAGACGTGATAAAAAACATGGTATCCAAATCCAGTAGAATAATTTTCCAGAACAATATGGTAAAACTCAAATGCTGATCAGATACAATGGAAAGTGGCACACCATTAAATCTTACCACTTACTTGATATATATTTTAGCAAGATTATCAATAGTGAATTATTTTCTTAATGTAATGATGTGTTCCAACTTCACATGTCTATCAACTACAACTCATAAAATGTTATTCCATTTAAATTTTTTGGAGATTACGATGAAAAAAATCATTGATTATGTTTTTCCAATTTTGATTCTAGTATGGGTATTAGTTGTAAAATCATATTTAAATTTTATCACTCAGACTTAAATTTCTGGAATATCATGCACCAAGAAATATAATATTCAATTTCTGTTTTCATGTCATCCCACAAAAAATAATATTTCAGGTCTCTATACACTATTATGCTTCTATGATGAATATAGAATGATGAACTATATTCGATAAAAAAAATCCATCTTTAAATTTTGTATGAGTGGGATAAAATATGGTTATTGGAATTTATTATATGATCCCATAAAATTTGATGTCCGGAAAAGTTCTCACCTTCTTTTTTATCACTACATCTTCCCAATACACCTCCTTAATCACCAATTTTATAGATGGTTCAACATTTATTTTATCCTAATAAGATTTCTCCCATTTATTTATGATTTCTAAGACCATCCTTTGATAATCTAGAAATAGTGGGTATTTTTTTTATTCATCATAGAAAGTCTAGCATGGTCATTTTGACTCAATGAATTTTCCACATTTTTCTCTTTCCCAATCTATTAATGTACCGAGTAGTCATAATATTTAATCAACTCTAACCATATTCTTAGGTATATATTCGACTCCTTATTTTTAAAAATATACATTAAAATTTTGTGATAATTTTATATATCACACTTTTCTATATAAATATATTACCTTTATATATTTAATGAAACAATTAATGGAGATATCTCCAAATCATGAGTTGGGTATTTTTTTCCATGAACCATCATTTTTTGTGAGGAATAATCTATAACCATGTCATTTTTTTAAGAGAATTGATCCCAGTCCCTTCTAAGATACATCACTATAGATTACAAACCCTTCTCTACTCTAGGGTAATATAATAGCAGGTTCACTGAATAACCATCAGTTTATTTTCTTAAAACATTCTCCACATTCATTAGTATAAATGAAATTAGAACCCTTACAAGTTAAATTGGATAGAGGAATGGAAATTTGAAAGAAATTCTTGAAAAATTGTTGATAATATCTTACCAGACCATGAAAACATTCGATCTAAATCACTATTTGTTGTCCTGGTCAACATTCAGTAAATTTTTTATTTGAAAGATCCATATATATACCCTCTCTTGATATTATGTGATGAAAAAATTAAACTTTCTAAATCCAAAAAAATAATACATGTTTAATTTTTTTTAAAAGCTTCTCCTTTATCTGGGTCTTCAGTAAAATCCTAAATGAGTCTTCATGTTCTTCCATTCAATTTGATTATACATGAATATAATTTATAAATACTACCACAAAATGATGATGAATTTCTCTAATTAATCTATTCACTAAATCCTTGAAGGTATTCAGGGTATTAGTGTGACCAAAATGCATCAATATATATTCGTAGTGTCCACACCATGCACAAAATGTCTTAATGGGAATATCATCCCTCCAGAACCTCAATTGATGATATATAAAATTAAGATCAATGTTGGAAAATTATTAATCACCATGTAGTTGATTAAATAAGTCATAAATATAGAGTAGATGATACATTTTCTTGATGGAAATATTGTTCTATTCTTGATAATAAATTTAAAGTTCCATTGATCCAAATTTCTTCTTAACAAATAGAATATGTGCACCCCATGGTGACGCATTAGGGTGTATGAATCCCTTATCAATATTCACTTGGAGTTGATCCATCAATTCCTATAACTCTATTGGGGAAATTTATATAACGAGTCTATAAAATAGGCATAGCCCCAGGTATGAGCTATACTAAAAACTCATATTTTTTTATTTGGTTGAAGAACTATAAATTCTTCTAGAAATAAATCCATACAATCCAATACAAGTGTTTTATCCTTATTGTTATGTTTTTCCCAACCATCTTACATAGTTAACATTCATTTATAGTAATTAAAACCCAAAATATGGAAGTAATTTCTATTAGAGGTTTATATCAATCCTTTCATGGACAGATGATCATAAGTTCACTTTGAATAGTAAATATGACATACCTTCATCAGAAATTGATATGATCTCTATATAGAGAAATAAATGCCATTACAATAATAAATTCAAACTCAACTAAGGGAAATATCACAAGATTTTCATGAAGGAATTTCCCTAAAGCATCAACCATTGAATAATTATAAACTTTAAATAGAACCATTTTTCTAATAGGTATTTTCATTGAAAAATCAATATATAATCATTGAGATGATATGTTTATTCCCTTATAAAATTCTTTAAAAAATAAAAGGGTTGGTGGATTCCGAATAAAATATGTAATTAACTATTTTAGAGTTGATGGTAAGTGTACCTTTAACTATGTCATTGCCATACTCCACATCACCAATAGTCATTTTATGATGTTTACTTTTTCTACAGGATTTAGATTATTTGAGAATAAAGTATCATCATTAACCATCATATTTGGGAATTGGTTTTTATATTTCACATTTTTATTATAGTTGAAGCATTGAAGTGTCTGGATGTATTATTTTCTGCCTTCTCTCTATTCGTATCAATAACAATCTTTTTCTAATCACTTTGAAATTCAAATGCACGATGACCTTCATTACCACATTTAAAACAATTACTAGTCTTCTAAAGATAATTTCATCCATTTTTCTATCCAAATTTTAAGAATAATGGAAGGATCATTTCATTTTAATTATTTTTTTTGGATTTTACCTTGAATTCCATATTTCTTTTCATGTCAAAACCATGATATTGGTACAAAGATTTAAACTCTATTTCCCCC
The DNA here is from genome assembly GCA_963277665.1 of Viscum album. Classification (NCBI taxonomy): domain Eukaryota; kingdom Viridiplantae; phylum Streptophyta; class Magnoliopsida; order Santalales; family Viscaceae; genus Viscum; species Viscum album. Next base: position 22,549,714 of record OY728125.1, read on the forward strand.
ATGATGGCACATTAGACGATTTCTTCGTAACTACTAAGGCCACTTATGGATAAATCCTTAAAGGACATGGTTTTATGCCATTAAATAATTGATTAACCTTACATTCAGGTCGATGATAATTCTAGAAGCATACCTCAAATGTCTCAAAACATTTTCTTCATAGGTACTAATAGACTCATCAAACATTTTATTTAACACAAGGAATTACTTCTCAATATTCATAAAAATAATTTGAGGAAAATACTAATTGAAAAATAATTTGTAGAACTAATCCCATTCCATGTTGTTAATTTCATCTCATGTACTCATATGGTTGATAATATTACACTATTGATATGATTCACCTTCCAAACGATTGACAACCACAATGAAGTTCCCATGTAATACACATTATAGAACATATGATTTCATTATAGTGGTACTATCCATTTCTAATCCATTACTAGATTAAAATACCCACAAAAGGAATGTGAATGATACCTCCTGGATGACTCAATAGAATGTTGTTACCTCTATTTATAATTTGATTGTCTAACATGATTTATAGCTTGATATTGTTTTTGGGAATAAAAATATGACATTATATTTATTCTCCCATATTATTCTATTTCGTAGGTGCAAAATAATTGAATTTCCCATCTCATTCAATAATAATTTGGTTCCTTCATGTTTTAACTGTTGAGTAAAACAAATATTAATAGTGAGGGAAATAATAATCATAGTAAAAAAACTAGAAATCAAGGGAAATTAATTATTATATTTTAATTTATTACATATTACATTTAATACATGGATATTAATTGTAATTAAAAAACTCTAGGATTGTAACTTAGAATTGGACATATCCTTATGGATATTGCTGAGGTTTTATCATTTGATCTTAAAAGGGATAACCAAAAAAATTTCTAATATCAACTATAATTTCCAGAAATTTTCATAAAAGATATTACATCATTTTAGATGTATCTTCAATACATAACATCATAAAACCACACTAGTACTATATGGGTATAGGGTCTTTAGAAATTTGTAAACATAAATAACAAGTTCATAAAATATCTAAATCATCTTCAACTTATTTATTTATAATTAGAACCCTTTTTATATCATACTGAAAACCTTGATTCATAACTTGGGGAAAATAAACAAAATAGAGGGTGATATCTTATGTTCATAAAGGGTTAACAAAAGAGATAACAATGAAATCAAAATCATTATATGAGAATAATGGTATAAGAACACGAATTGTTTTTTTAGAAATTATACCCTACATATAAAATATCATAATATTGAGTGATAGAATAAATCTAGGAAGTTTTATTGAAAATAATTAAAAGGAAATAAAATAAATGATCTATGAGAGCATAATATTGGCAGAAGACCATGAATTTGTTGAACATGCATATTCAAGGCACAATAAAAAACCATCCTAGTGGATAAATTCTTTTACTGAACTGGGTTTACTCCCCATTCCAATCATGTATTAATAAACACATTTCATGTCACGACCCGACCCTTCCCGGGCTCGAGCCGCAACTACCCGAGCCCCGCCTCCATAGGCCAGGGGCTAGCAACCAGCGCCGAAGGCACCATAACTCGGGGAGGCCTTTGCCTAAGTACCTGTACACACGCACGCAGAACACTCAATGCAAAAGTGCAGAGTAAAAGAAAGAACAAGCAGAGTAAAAAGGAACAACTGCTATATATATAAACCACAGATGTGCATCGACCTCTAAACAATACAAGATGAAAAGAAAAGAGGCAAAACACATGCCCAACCAAAAAGTGCCACAACCCGACAACAGGTAAACAAAAAGAAACAGCTGACGGGTCTCCAACCTAGAACTTGACCACGACCACCGGATGCTGTCCAAGCTTCCAAGCTCCAACGCTCCACTGAAGTCACGCTCCACCTGTCCGTCGTCTGCAAGGGCACACCAAGTGCGGGCAAAGCCCAAGCAGGGGTGAGTATAAAAATACTCAGTAGGATACCCCGAAGGCTCGAGGGAGAAACAAAAGGAGGTACCGAAGGGTGAGCAGTAGAGCGAACAGGAAAGTAAAGGGGTATATCAGAGAGTACAGTAAAGAGTCCAGATCAACCCAATAAGAGAAAGGAAGTAGACTCGTCCAGGCACAAGGAGCTGGAAACGGTGAGAAGATGAACTTCCTGTCGAGTCTTCGCTACCTATATCAGGAGAGTAGACTCATCCAACCATGAGAAGCTAGACACGGAAAGCACGTGGCATACCCCGCGCGTCTTTGCCTCTCCTGAAGGGAGAGTAACCAAGCCCAAGAAGTGGGTACTCAAAAAAGGTATATACATATCCTTATACTCAAAGGAGAAGCCCGAACAACGTCGTAAGGGGATCTCCATCCCGTAGCTCAGCCCAAGAAAAGAGTCACCAACAGTCCCAGAGGTAACACCATCATCGATTCCCAGCATCCCACACGTCTGCCCTGAACCGCAAGCCAAGGGGCTCAAACCACCTCACCTCGACACTATCCGCTTTGGGCGGCACATACTCGCCGGCACGGTTTTAGGTCGTGTCACAAGAACGCGTCTCGGTGGGGAAAGTGCCCCTCGAACTTGAGAGTTATAGGGAAAGTCAAACCACACCTCGTCACTGCTCTGCAGTTCAGAGGTCTCCTCAAGCCAAAGCTATTCCATCACTGACCCGTACAACCAAGGGTCCCGCTCTGGTAATCACGGAGGTAAGGCACATACTAGACTAGTCGAGAGGACTGAGTCTGTAATGCTAACAGGTGTCCCACTACCCAGCCCCGCTGGAGGGTAATTCATAACCAAATATCGGGTGACCCACTGCCCAGCCCTGCTGGAGGGTAAACCCTAATACATCGTCAAGCGACCCACTGCCCAGCCCTGATGGAGGGTAAACCATATTAAGATACTGGGTGACCCACTGCCCAGCCCTGATGGAGGGTAAACCATAACACATCATCCGACGACCCACTGCCCAGCCCCGCTAGAGGGTAGACCTTAATACATCATCAAGCGACCCACTGCCCATCCCCGCATGAGGGTAAACCTGGAATAAGTCTAAAGGTGACCCACTGCCCAGCCGTGCTGGAGGATAGACCTGGAACTAGACGACGAGCGACCCACTGCCCAGCCCTGCTGGAGGGTTGACCCTAAGAGGTCGTCAGGTGACCCACTGCCGAGTCTCTGCTGGAGGGTAGAACCTAAGAGCATCGGGTGACCCACTGCCCAGTCTCTGCTGGAGGTCAGACCCTAGAAGTCAGTGAGAAACCCACTGCCTAGCCCTGCTGGAGGGTAAGCCCGAGGAAGTCGATGAGTAACCCACTGCCCAGCCCCACTGAAGGGTAAAACTCAGAACCGCTCTACCCATCTCTACAGGAAGGTACAATACTGGCCCACCGAACACGAAGTGGGTGTCGCGCAACCACCCAACTCCAAAACTACTCTCCCAAAAGAGGTGCAGCGTCTGCTCCACCACTGGGTGTCACTAGCACCGCTACCGGCCAATCCATCAAGAACAAAACCAGGGGGAGACCACTCAACCCTGCTGGTCAAACAAACACACAGAGGGACCCTCTACGCCGCGAGAGGTCCAAGTACGCAAAGCAGAACCCGACACAAACGTGGGGCCCACATAACGTGTGGCCCCATCTCAACCCCAACTGAACGCACCAACTTTCTCAGGTATGAACAGCCACACGTACCTCCAAGCATTCTTGTATACTCCCAGAGTATACCACGTCTCCAGCCCAAGGGCTATCGTGCACACAACACCCAACGTCAACACGAAGGCGTGACGTAACAACTCCACCTCAAAGGCCCAGGCACAGCCAGGCACATCTCGTGACCCATTTACGTCACTCTCCCAAGAGTGTGCGATCGCACGCCAAGGGTCCGCTATAAACAAGGTAGGGCGAACCACCACTGGAGCACCTTCCATGCTTCCACATTTAATAAGATCGCGTATAAGGCTCCGCACAACCAAAAAGATCACATCGTTGTAAACCTCACGGAAAAACTCGCGAGATAGACTACTCACTCGCCTAAAACGACCAACTGGTGAAAAAGGTACTATTCACCGTAATCAAACTCGTGTGGGGCCCACCCCAAGATCCTGAAACTGAACCAACAGATCATGCCACTACGATCCGCTCGCAAAAATACACGGGATTGAGTACTCAATCGCCCAAAACGGACACCCGGTGAACAGGGCACTATACACCGTAGCCGGGTCGGGTGGGACCCACACCACGTCCTCGAAAAAGGTTGGGCGGACTGCGCCATCACAAAGCTCTCGGAAAAGCACATCAAATTGACTGCTTACTTGCGTGGAACGGGTACCCGGAGAAAAAGGTGCATTCCGGCACACCGCACATGAGCGGTGTCACGTGGGACCCGCATCCCGGTCCCGAAACTCAATGAACGGATCACACCGTTGCGATCCTCTCGAAAAAGCGCACAAGATGGACTATTCACTTGTCCAAAACGGTGGCCCAGTGATAAAGCTGGAAAATCACCGTCGACGCCCAAACGACCCTCGTGGGCCCCGCACAATCGTGCAGAATTACAGCGGGCAGATGGAACCCTTACAATCCCCTCGGAAAAACACACAACATCGACTACTCGCACGCCCCGAACGGACGTCCGGCGAAAAAGTCGTGAAACGATGCACGTAGCTCAAAAGACGGGCCGTGGGGCCTGCGCCTCAACCCCGGCTTCAACGCCCTGAACCACCCTTAAAACCTCCTCCTTGACGCCAGGGTTCCAACGCCACTGACGGAGCTCAAAACGGATGTCGGATGTGTCCGCACCACCCAAAACAAAATTCCCGGAAAGACGACATTCCACTTTAAGACGCGTCGCGCCTCTGAGGCCCATCGTCTCAGGAATTAAAAATTCACGAAACAATCTCAAGATATTCCTCCCAAGTTAAGGGATGCGTCGCCACTGACGGCACGCGGAACCGACCCCTAGTTTATGATTTATTAACATAAATCATTTCCATAATAATAATAATAATAATATTATTATTATTATTAACTTAATTATATTTTTTTCTTTTTTTTCTTATTTCCACCGACCGGCAGCTGGCCGGTCGGCCTTCTTCACCGTGGAGACCCGCCGATGGCGGGTCTCTATTTCCCGAGGAGGGTCGCGCGCTGCGACCCTTGTTGCTGCGCCGACCGGCCAGCACAACCGACCGGTGCTCCCGCTCGGTGCCCCCAGTGGCTCACGGCCCTCGCGAGTCGCCTCCGCAGGCTCGCCGACCTCCTCCGCTCGAGCCGTCGCCGACCGCCCGTGCCTCACAACCCCGGCCGCCGACCGCCACTCTGCCCTACTGCCGAGAAACCCCACCGCCTTCTGTTGGAGCCACCCGCGCGCCGCCGCCTTAGCCCTGCGCCACCGCGCCTTGGACTGCCGGAACACCCCCAACTGATCGGAAACCTCAAAAAAAAAACGCCGGAAAACAGCCTTAAACCCGCAATTTTTGGCAGATGTTTGCGGGGTCCTCGGAACTCGGATTTACATACCGAAATCGGAGAAAAATAGAGAATAAAATCTACTACAAGATTAGGGGATTTAATCGGAGATCCAACAGCAATTTTACAGGATTAAACAAGCTCGAAGTAGGTGCGGGAAAACAAAAATGAAAACAACGAAACCTACCTTGCAGGGCGCAGCCCGAAGCTTCTCGGTGATCCGCCGGAGCTTAGTCTTGGAGAGGGGAGGAGAGGAGAGGGGCTCCCCCTTGGTTGGGCTCGTCCGCCAGGAGGAAGGAAATGGGGAAGGAGAGGGGTGGGGTTAGGGATTAAATAAAAGAAGTTAATTAAAATTTTAATTAATTTAACCAACAATTTATCCCACGCCCGAAACTCTTGACGGGGTCAAGTTTAAGCCCCCCTTAGGGTAAAAAACACCTCCCGAGCACAACGGCGGTCTCTGAATTTTAATCCGAGACCTCCATCAAAAGTTATAAAATTTAACGTCCGAAGCCGCTAAATTACGAAAACGCCCCTAGGGCCATTTTTCACAAACGGCCCGCGCCCGCGAAACTTATACCCCTCCTAGGGTAAACGGCATGCTCCGAACTCAACGGTGCCCTCTGTTTTCCAATCCGAGCCACCATTTAAGAGATACTAGCGTTTATCCATTAAACGAATAAGTTAATTAATTAATTTATCCGTTTAACCTTCCGAAAGCGAGCGAGGGGTCCAAACATCCCGCACCGACAAGTTTTATGTCGTTTCTAGGGTAAACACCCCATTCTGGACCCATACGTCCACTCAGATCCTGGATCCGGAACTCCGTTTAGGTGTTATCACATTTATTTATCATTTCCCGTGTGAACGCACTGAAAATTTAATTCCGGCCACTCCGGGGCTCGGAATCATACGCCGTCTGAAGGCGCTGCTCTGGAATATCATCAAGAATATTCCAAATTCTTTTGTAGAAAAAACCGGGTTCTTACATTTCACTTCCCGTTATAGCCCAATTTTACTAATCTAGTTTCACATCTTGTTACAGCCCCGTAATACTGAACTGAGTTATCTCCTCATTCCATTCCTAAACATTTCATGAGATAAAACTATTTAACCAACATGTTGGTGTGATATATAGTAACGACCTATCACATAATGAAAACTGTAAATATGTGTGTCACATGAACATAAATCATTCATCATATCATAACTCATGAAAATAAATGGGATTCATAATCATTCTATCATTGCATAACCCATGAAAAAATAAATTAATTCATAAAAATCATACCATCATACACATAATCCATCCAAATAAAGTGTAAGGATGGTATAATTGGATCCAATCCCTAGAAAAACATTAATAACATCATATAATTTTGTCCTATATTGAAAATAATTTTTAAATATCACTAGAAATGATTCTTGAGGAATATTTCATTTTCATTTTGATTTTTTAAGACACACAATTACAAAGGAAAACATATTATCGGAAAATAACCTTGGAAGCATGTATTGGATGCATTAAAACATTATGTTATCATAAACACAAGAAAATATTCTATTGCCATTTACATTAAAAAAATCCCTTTTTCCCTTTAATAAAAAGAAACATTAAATGACAATTTTGTTTTTAAAAATACATTCTAAATAAAATTGAAGTGGTTATTATAACAACTTTTATATATTACATATACATTATCATAAAAAATAAAAATAAATCATAAGATGATAAAAATTCATTTCACCCATAATCTTAGTATGACTTAATAAATGACTTAGAATTTTAATTCAGTGAAGGGAAATTGGGTTAAGAATTATCTTTCCCCATGTCTTTCCATTATCTGTTTAAATTCAAAAATATTTTCTAATATATATGGATATAGTAGTAATTTATTCAATAAATATTATTTCCTAATTTAATGTATAATGTATTTATAACATTGTTTCTCCTGTTTATTAGAAGTTTTATAAAAATCATTGTTCTTAGTGGAAACTGCTTCGTTTTCCATGAATATTTCACTTAAAAAATATTGTTCCTAATAAATTGATCATGGTATCTTCATTTACACAATGTTAATCATGGTATAAAAATCATATATAATAATTAGATACATATTTATAATCATTAATTGAAATTAGAAGTTGACAAATTGAATTTTATCGTTCATAGAGATGGTAGGTTGTTCATACACATGAAAACTATTTATATTTTTAGATTGATGGAATGATAGAAATTTAAATAATAAATTATATTTATAGAATCATAATTATATCATATTTATAATATATATTTTTATACCAATTGTAATACCAATTTATAATAGACGGTGATGAAAAATGATTTATATCGCGACGTGGCGATAGTAAGCTATACGTACTAAGGATCGATCCATTCACTTTTTTTATGGAAACGAAGGTGTATAATGGTGTTTACATACAAATAATAAAATTTCAGAATATTTAGGAAAACTAATTTTTTATTTTAGAATAAACATATGTGATTTATATGAGAAAAGTAAGAGGATAAAATGACAATGATCGGTTAGAGAGATTACCTATTCTTTGAAACGTCTCCTTTGAATCTCCTCTGAATGGCTCGAGGGTTGGTATTTTGAGATGACATGGACCTATATAAGGTTTATAGGGAGGTTTATTAGGTAATTTGGAAGTGTATAATTGACATGTAAGTTTCAATGCGACGTAAACTAGTTATTTATGAGGGGCCCTTTAAAAATTGAGGTTAGGGACACTTTTGGAATTTTCTTAAAAGATTGAATTATAATCAATTTATTTTTCATCAAAACACCTCCAAATGGTCATGGATTATAACAAAAGATATTATAATGTCTTGACATCCCAAAAAATATTCTGTACATGTTCTATTTTATTTAAAACCTTATCATTTTGAGTAATCCTTAGTTAACCTATTTTAATTTTTACTATGGTATCAAATTTTTCTATATAAAAAGGTTTTGATTTTTATATGTAATGTGTTTATTGGACCATAAATGGAACATTTATGATATTTTATACCATTTATGATCCTATTTTTCCTTTTTTAATATTTTTATGATTTTTAATAATTTAATAAAATAATATTTTTATAAAATATCATTAGTGTCAATTTTGACATTATTCATTACTTTGACCTTGAGAAAATATAGAAAAAAAGATATATTCAAACCAGATCATGTAAAAAAACATTAATATGTCATTATAATCATTAAATTTAATCAAAACCCCTAATTAATTCAATTTATAGTTATTTTAATCTTTTAAATATAATTTATTTTATTTTTCATTTAATTGAATAATTATTACTTTAGTGTTGTGTAGGAATTTAGTGTAATTATATAAGTCATAAAAACCTAAAATAAATTAATTCGATGAATGTAAATAATTTAATTTTAAAAATTATATTTATATTCTTGAATATTGTTTGGTTAAATCAATATTAAAAATATTAAACTTATTAAAAATAAGAGTACAACATTTTTTCAGTTTCCTTGATTTTAATAATATCAAACTCATTTTCATTGAAATTTTCCCATTAAAGAACTAAATTTAGATCCATAGGTGTTAATGGTTTAATTAAATTCATCCAATTAAAATAAAATAAAAATTATGGCTCTGTCTGTTATTTTTAATCCATATTATTCTGTTTTACCTCTTACAAATGTAATAAATTTTATCATAGTTACTGCTCTTATAGACTAAAATAAAAGGGATTAAATTAACAAATTTGTTCCTCATGATTACAATATTTAATCTAATTCAAAACATATAATTTTTATAATTTAATTAAAAATTAAAAATTAAAAATGCAAAAAAAAAGGATTTTTCGAAAGATGCCATTTTTAAATATGAAATGTTTTTATACTAAACAAAATTTTAAAATCTATTTTAACTACCATAATTTAATTATTTTGATTAAAAATAAACATATTAAAAGTTATTGTAAATATTATTTTATCTTGTAAAAAATTTAAAATAAAATATAATTTTAAATAAAAATAATTATTTTCCATTATTCCTTGAAAAATAAATGTATTTTAGAAAAGTATCAATAAAATAATTTTAAGATAATTTATAAAATATTAATTAATGAAATAAAATTAATATTTTAAAATATATTTTCTAGAACATATATACAATAATATCACGTCATAAAAATTTTAAAACCCATTTTTGAAGAAAAACATATTTTTTGAAGAATAAAATGACATTACTAAAAAATATGTGATAATTTATTAGATAATACCAATGCATTCATATTTATCAGTAAATTTAAATTTATTTCATAAATTAGTTATTCCAATGCATTCCCACCATTTTAACGGCTAGAGTATTTGATAATATTATGTGGTTATTTTGGACTCACTACTGCGTGAAACATAGGCTATCAAAGAAAAAAAGTATTACAGAAGAAACATTTCATAAAAATATCGAGGTGTTAAATTGAAAGATTTTATTAAATTTAAAACATAAAATTTTCATTGAAATCATTAACCAATATTTAATAATTTAATTTTTAAGCTAATAATAAAATGCAAGTACAAAAATAGTTTTTCAGAAAAAAATTACCTTTCATTCAAATAATTTTTATTTCAATTTATAATCAATTGATAACAAATTAATTTTTGTTAACCATATTTTTTTCATAATTTATTAATTTTTATTTATACCAAAAAATTTAATGAATATGTGATAACTATTAGATAATAATATTTTAACTGTATATCATTGTTTGTTTCAAATTTGTGTTGCGTGTAACATAAGATATCAAGGAAATTTATTTTATTTGAATTTTTTTTCATGAAATAAAAAAACTACATGGGTGTAACATTTTCCCTTTGTGTGGCTTTACCTCTTTATCAAGATCAACTACTATATTATTATCACAATATAATGTGATAGGGTCTTCACTACTAGGTACCACCTCAAGATATTGGAAATTTTTTTCCTATCTAACCATATTCTTGATATGTAACAAAAGCCACTATATACTTGGAATACATAATTGAATTAGTAATAATTGGAATGTTTGATCTCTACCAGCTCATTTATCCATTAAAGATACTAGAGACATATCCTTACCACATAATTTTACCATTGGGATCTATTTGAAAGTTTATATCACTATAACCACTAATGAATAGATCCTCATCTCTTGTATACACTAGAAAAATATACTTAATTCATCTCAGTTACATCAAAATAAGCTTCATAGAAGAAAAATTTTATTGACTAGAATCATATTTTTATCTTAGAACCATGATTAAGGAAAAGAAAAAATCATTCATCATACAAAATATAACATTCATGATTGATCCTATCAAATAATTGAATGAGATCATACTAATGATCTCTTTCACCTTTTGTGTATGAGGACACATTTTCTTAGAATGTTTTATTACATGTGATAGTAGAACCAATTTGATCATGGATTATTTTATACAAAATATATTTAGTATATAGTCAATGTGGGTTCATTGACTTATTATAATCATCATATTGGATCTATTATGAATGATCATTATACTAACAAGACAGGTTGTTTCACTTAAGTCCGTCATTGAGAAGTACCCATTTTCAAGTTCTTAACTAATGATAAGAGTGATATTTCATTTTGAATTTTTAATACGTAATTGACATATTCTACTAGAATAAAAACTTCACTCCCAATGAACCACTTATAAACACACGACTCACTTTCATTCTTAATAAATCCAAATTCTTCTAAAACATATCTAACAGAATTTTTAATGACCTTGAATCATATTATATTCTATAAATGGATCCCTACAGTTTGATTTTTTTTTGTTTTAATTTAATTTATAATCCCTTCTTGTTGTGGTATATTGAAATCATCTTAAATGTTCCCATTATGGAAGGATGTTTTGATATCTATCTGAAAAATTTCATAAAATTTGTAAAATTCTATAAAAAGTATAATTTTTAGTGATTTAAACATGAAAACTAATGAAGGAGTTTTATTATAGTCTACTCAACATATTTATTTAAACAATTTATCCACTTTACAATATTTTCAATAATTTAATTTAATTTTCATTTCTAGTATTATATTTAACACCCTTTTACACCCAAAATTAATTAAATTTTCTTGTGGATTGAACTGAACCAAAACTTGGTTATGATACATAGAATCCATCTCAGAAATTGTGGTTTTTACTATCCTCAAAATTTTGACCGCTCTACTACCTCCTATTAAGAGATATTTTCATCATTTTCAATCAAAAAGGAGTCACTATCATTGGTGATTATAAAATCATATCATTCTTTTTGTCTTAGCATTATGGTACTCAACACGGTACTTGTATATGAAAAACAACATCTTCCATAGGGTCCTATGGAATATTTTACTATAATAACACTTTTATATAATGAGAATAAACTTAATCAAGGTCAAATTTTCTCACACTATCCTTATTCAGGAATTCCCTATCTCAGGAAATATAGATTGGATCCAGAAAATAATTTTTTTTATCTAAGTTGTTGTATGGAAAATATCCTTTGGCTACTATGGGATAGCCTATTAATATTAACATTATTCCATTAGGTGAAATTTTGTTTCCAAACTTTTCCATAAAAAATTCCTCACATCCCCAGACATGTGTATGTTTAAAAAACTTCTTTCCACCCAAAAACGCGATGCGTATTCTATTATCTACTTTAGTAGGTACTTATTTTAGTTTGTATTCCACATTTTGTAATTAATTTCACCAAAAGGGAGTTAAATAACCACCTAAATCATCATCGAACATACCATTTCATGCATGTTATGATTACTCACTTCACTAACACAACTACATTATAGTGTATAAATTTGAATTATTTGAGATAGAATACCAAACTGTAATAAAATATTAATGAACTATTGGTTAAGATATGCATGACCTCAATCGAATCAATACTTTTTTATCCTCTTACCCAGTTTATTAACATATTAATTATGGAAATATTTAAATTTAAAAATTCTCTCAAACTTAAAACTCATCATTTAAACATATCCATATATACTAATCTCATCAGTAAAATTTTTAAAGTGAAAAGATCCACTTATAGATTCTATTATGAAGTCCCCCCCACAGATTCTTGTGTACAAATCCTATAATATATGTGTCCCTTTCACCATGTACATTGAATGTTGGTATTGTCATTTTACCTTATAAATTATCATGACATATTTTAAGTGGTCTTATCTCAAAAGATCTTAAATAACCATTTTTATTGAGCTTTGTTAGAAGCTTCTTGTGTATGTGACCATGATTGCGATTCCACATACATGTGTTATATGAGTCAGGTGAAAATTATTCATTCTGAATTTCTAATACTTGATTTTTTAATTTATTATACAATGACAATTATTTATTTTGGCTTTACCATAATGAATTTTTATGTGTAAAAGAGAAATTCTTTATTTAGAATTTTAAAATAAATCCAATCATGTCATGGAAAGAATCATAGATGATGTTCTTAGTAATAATCAGTATAATATAATAGTTATATAAATCCAAAATCATCCCCTTTTGATATGTAAGGTGTTATCGTCCTATTGATCAAGAAAAAAGTCATTATCCATTTCATTCTGGAAGACCCACCACTCTTCTAGTAATATTTTCTAAATAACATTGTTAACTTTATATGGATACATATGTGAGAACCACCAGCTATATTTAATAACCAATGTGTAGATATAAATCATTACACATAATAAATAATGTACCATTAGCATCCCCATACTTTTGGGTGTAGTTATTCATCAAATTTCCCAGATTGATACATGAAAAATATACATCATCATTTTCTATCACTAGAGTTTGGATCATTATATTCGTGGAAAGAAACTTAGTTGGAGTATTGAACATGGTATGAGTTGGACCATTTTCTTAGTTCATAATTTATTTAAGTATAAAGAATGTGGTTTTTTCGTGACCTATGTACTTCTTATCATAAAGAATAAGAGTTAAAAATTACGATAGCATCTTTTCAGAATTTACCCTGTTGTAATTCATAATAAAATTGGATAATGATTTAGGTAGTTAGGAAAAGATGAGATCCGTGTGAAAATCATCATGGAATTTAGTTCCCAAGATTTATAATAACTATATTTATACAGTCATATGGAATACTTGTTCCCCATTAGGCACAAACTCTCTATGCACTCTTATTAATAGTGCATTAGAGATATTGTATCTCGCTTATATCACATTATCTTGATAGAGATCACAAAGGTGAGACATCATGCTACACACAGGAAAACCCTCATGTTTATTTAGAAGTTCATTTTACAAGGATGATAATAGGTATCATTGGAAATATGTAGAATAATACAAATGTTTCTCATAGAGATAAAATTATACCTCAAAAGATTCTTGGTTGTGTTCCTTAAGAAAGGTTTTTTCCATCACATATAATTTTCATTAATGGAATAGAATAACATGAAAGATACTTTTATATTCACGGAAATCATTTCCAGTGACAAGTTTATCCATATCATGTATGGATTCTAATGATATGATTAATTCCTTATGTATTTTTTTTAATATATAATAAGAGAACAATTTTATTAATTTTACTATTTTATAAAATTTGATAATAAATAATAAATATATTGATCTCATTTTATTTTTTTAAAACCCAATATACCTCACAAATGGATTAAAAATATACCTTTTTTGCAAGGACTAATATTCCCCTTTGTATATCCTATACTTTTTCCAAACAAACTATTTCAAGGGTTTTAGGCAGACATAAGTTTTTCAGCTATATTAAATCATAGTTCTTTGATCTATTGACTAGAATCCCAAATCCCTAAATACATTATTTAGATTTCCTCACCCATTTTATGATAGTTAAACTAAACAAGATTTGTAATCTTATCCGTGATTTAAACTATGTTAAGTTGATCCAATATTGATTTTAAAATTCCCCAATAATTGAATGAATGTTGTCTTTTTTTCTGGTCACGTAGTTTGAATAATGGTTAGATTTTAACATAAATGGTGGAAGGCTATACAGACTTAATATATATAAATGAAGAATTTTTTATCATTTTTTATATATTTCTAATTTTATATTTTTTACATGTTTTTTAATATTAATTGGACTTACATATGTGATTAAATATGTTTTATATACTATTTACAAAAAATCAAATTTTTGTTAGTTCTGTCATGCATGATTTTTAATTCACTAATTCAAGTGATTGTGAAAAAAATTCATTACGAAATTAATGAAGAAATTTTATATAAATAAAAATAATTAGAGTTATATGATCAAGATCCTTTCATAACGGTTAGTTTATCAAGAGAATGATAAACTAACCATTAACCTAGGGGAAAAGGTTTTTAACCTTGATTTGGTTCTCATTGTAGATTTCCACCAATTCTCTCAAGTATCACTTAAATTATTTTATCCTAAAATCCAAGCTTGAACCTCCTACACTCCTATAGTATCTATATCCATTATATATTATTTTACTCTCACACTAGGTGGGGGAACCAAAGTATTAGTACTGTCAATTTATATAAAAGGAAATCATGGGAATGCCACAAAGATAATGCACATGCAGTCAATTTTATTAAATAATAAAATAAAATGAATCCAGTACGATATATCGGAGTAGTCTATATACATCATATCTAAAACCCTGAAATATATTATGAATCTAATGACTTATCATTAATTCAAAAATTTTTATATGTAGGAAAATTCATGCTCGAATCAATTAATTATCTTCTAGAAATAATAGATTATTTTATCTAAATTATCATCCAAAATTACTGATATTATCATCCATTAAAATATTAAATAATGTATTCAATTTATTTAAAATTATCTACTTACAATCATGTAACTAAGAGGAAAAAGTACCCATTTAAACTACACATCATTTATGAAATTAGTATAATATTTACTCATGAATCATGTAGTATAAACATATTATCATTCAATTTCAATGTGTTTAAATTCATTGAATTTACACATAGACACATGTTATTCTTGTATCATGTTATGTTTTAATGTGTCTAGAGTAATAATCAAATTAATACTTAGGCATAGAATTTAGTTCATAATATTTCACAGAAATTAATTTGAAATTTAATATATAAATCTAATTCAAACCCATCACATGGAGTGTACAATTAAAATCAATGACACATAGAATATATTTTGATAAATTTTACATACTATATTAAATTTATGTTAAAATTATTATAAACTTTTAATATAAATAGTATGTACTATCTAGCTATATTCCATGTATATTTCCTCACCATCTATCATTGACACATGCCCTGGGATTTGACATGTCATTTTTCTATTAACATTAATGTAGTACACAATGTTGATTTAGGTTACATGTCATGTGGTATCTAAGATACATGGTTTCTAGTATCATTTATCTTGTAATAAGAATAAAAATCATTTTTTACTAGAATGCACATCATGTACGCAAGTTACAGTATTCTTTTTCTATCTAATCCCATTTGTGGTTAGACCAATCAAAACACCGTGTATGTTAACTATAAATAGTGTAAATGAAATGAAAGTCACCCCAAATTATTTATTGAGGTGTCATAATTAATTAAACATTGTTACATAACAAATACCTAAGAGGTACATAACATGTATTATTGTGTCATCTAACATGAATTCAGAGCACCTCGAGATGAGTTCTTTAAATGTTGTTCATTCATAGTTAGCCCTTTTTATTTCATTTTTGAAATGAAGTGGATATATAGTGATTTATATGTAAGGAATGATCAAAATATAATTGAAAACTAATGATAAATTCATAAATAAATCAATAATTTTAAATAATTACACTTCTTAGAAAACCCCTTTGAAAACACCAAAATGTATTGGGTGAATTGAAAGTATTGAAAGGGAATTCACTACTAATTTTTTTCAAGATTGACGATTAATTTGATATGTAAATGAAAAATAATTCAATGACATGCCTAATTAAATCAATGAATAATTTATTTTTGAACAATAGAACAAAATATAAAATAATCACATAGTTATTTATAATTAATTGATGTAGTTAATGAATTACTTCCCAATGAAATATTTCTTTTCGATGAATCTATCAATGAATCTACATCATACCATTGTTTCTTAAAAATAATTAAGTTTAGATTCCCATTAGTTGTTATAAACATGTACACCATGAATCTATGAGTGATACTGTAAGTATCTCTGAGTAAAATTCTGGATTAACCCAATTCCTTCATCATTCTTATTTTATCCCCAAGAGAATCATTTCATTGAAGCACCATCCTTGATATCTCTAGAATCAAGAGGGGGTATAGGAGAATCACTTCCTATTATTTATAGAGTTATTGGATGGGGGGGGGGTTGTCTAGGGGTTTAGAGGATTCACTGGATGACATTATGTACAACCAAAACAAATGTCTATCATTCATCTTGGAAATAATATAATTGGTTTTAAATAATGGTATGATTAGAAAATAATAATTTCACATGCACAATAGTTATTGTAACAAATATTATTTTTCCATGTAACACCTTATAATATTATTTTGAAATTTTTTAGAGAAAGTCACTAAGATGATGTGAGATTTCAATTTCTAATGAGCCAAGAAATAGTTTTTGTAATATATTAAATATAACAGATATCACACATAAAATGTTACTATAAAAAATTGTAACAACTATTGAATAGAGTATCAGAATAGAAATCTAAGGCCTCTATTGAGTTTAGTTAATGGGTGTTAACACATTAATGATGTGACCTCAGAGCATGTTAAACATTCTAGTTGGATGTGGTTACCTAGTAATGATTAAATAAATTAATTCAATAAAAAAATTATTTAATTAAATTTCCATGACCTCTTTTTCCTCTATAAATACACGATTAAGAAGCGATTTTAGGTTCAGTTACTTAACTATGGAGATCTAGAGGACTATTATAGGAGACCATTCTTGGAGTACAGCATATGATCAGATCGAGATCGAGGATCGTCACACCATGATGGTTTGAGGATCTCTCTAACCAAAAAGAAAAAAAATCATAAGAGATAGATACATATTGAGGTATAAATTTAATTTTTGTGGATTTACCCCATTTTCATATCCTTTGATGATACCAAATCAATTGACTAAATTATTGATTCATGGAGCAATCCTATTGTGGGTGCATTGTTTTTTGTGTGTATTTTTTGAGATTTTTATTATTTTTGATCTTTGTTCATCATTCAAATGGAAATTTATAGATATAAACATAAACATGGCCAAGGTTTATTCATTTTATGTTTTTATTTTTCTTCTCCACTGATTCTTTGTCTGTTCATAATTGAAATATTTTAATGTGTTGGTTTGACAAATACAATTTAAAAAATCATTGCACACTTGTTTCATAGTGAAACAGATTATCATAAATGATTTGGGTTCAGATTGATGGTGGGATCAATATGTGACAATTATAATGATGCATCAAGACCTGATCAATGATGTTTGTTCCACGATTTCGGTTTTGATGTGACATAGGTTCTTTTAGGTGATTCTTGAGTGAATCAAATAGCTGTAAATCGGATCCACTATGATAATAGATCTTAGTTAACCCAAATATGAAATCCATGGGTCATTTTTGGGGAATATTTGGGGGTGGTGACAACTAATTTTTAATCCTCATGATGATCTTACTGGTTTTGTGAAATAAAAAACTACATAGAATTTATTTCGGGAACACCTGATGTGTATAGGGCCCTCGTAGTGACATTATGGTTCTGTGTGGAATTATGTATCACATAATGTGTGAACCATATCAAACGACTTGTTACATGACTTGGAAAATTTGAGAGTACTACCAGGGATACATGATTAACCATTTGTAGACATGGGAAACCATACATTGACATGGTTATAAGTATATGGTGTTGTACATGTTGTGTGCTCAGACTTAGACACTAGCACCTTTAGTGATAAATAGACAGCACCTTCTGACAAAGGGACATCCCATTTACTACTAGTACAAATTGTATACTTCTTCAAATATGGATTGGATCCCTTTTACTATTTATATTGGAAAAATCTAAATAGGGTATCTTCCATTGATTTTTTCCTTTAGGGTTTAGTATGGAGTATTATCCACTTTATTGGACGTTCATCCCCTTTCAGAAACTTCAGAAATGGATAGATATTTAATCCATCGATGAGGCCCATAGTGAGACCTTCAATTAGCACCATTGATCCAGGAGTGGTTCTTTTTATCATTTTGATCAACACTATGTATGTGTTGATCCACTACATAGAATTTTAATTAAGATTGGTTTGTTTTTATACCCCATGACCTTGGCTGTGAAACCCATCTATGCATATTTCTCTTCAAACATGTAGAATGAACAATTTAGGTTGAGATCCAACAATAAAAACATCTCATATGGATTCCATCTCTTCTATATGAATACCGGAGTGTGTTCTCTTGAATAATAATTATAAGGGACCTTCAATAAATATTCATAGGATGACATTATAGTTGTGATATTACCTTAATCCTGTCTGTCTAATTTGAGTATATATCATTATAATTGATATGTATTATTTTCAAATATACCTATCAGGAGATAATAACTCTTCCTATTTCTAAACAATTAGTGATTTAGGGGTGTCTTACTAGGTATTGTCATACTCACCGCTTGATGATATTTTTTCCCATGTGTCAAGTCTTATGAAGATGAACAATCTATTGACAGAGTTCAAAAGGTTTGTGATGAAGGCTGGGTGTTGTGATCCATAAATACTAAGCATTATTCAAATGGTTTCCTCTATATTAGTCCACTCATACGTTATATGTTGGACCTTTTTAGTTTATTTTGTTGGGATTCAATTTCTCCCATGCTTTCCATTGCTAATCTCCCATACTTTGAAAAATGGTTTTTTGGATGTATGCTTTCATGGTTATCAATTTTTTTACATTTCTCTATTGTGTGGGACTAGATATGTGTTAGTGTTTATAAGTACATTAGGATAAGTCCTACCATGTATGTGATGTGCATACTCAACACTGGTCACCAACCCATGACCTATTAAAGGTTTTCTTGGGGTAGACATAGCTTGGGATCCATTATGTTGGGTCATTATAGAGTGGTATCGTAGGATTTGGAAATACCTTAAGAGGAGATTCAATGATATTGGTTTGGGTTTTATGAAAATAGTGTTAGTTGTTTTGAGCTCAGATCTTGGGATATGGACTCTAGTGATGGTGTAACGGCCAACATATCCATTCATCAGGACCCTAAAGAGCTACTTTTTTAATTTTTGTATCTGGAAACTCTCTGTATGTAATTTTTTTAAAATTTATAAAATAGTAATGGGTTCTGGTTTCCTTGTCCATCTTGAGTCATCTGTTAAAATATAGTCAATTATCGTGGTACATTCAGTATATTTTAGGATTCCTTCATGATATATTCTATATTGGATTTAGTTGCAGGATCAATGGGATGATCCTATCAGCAATGGGGATTTGATAAAGGTACTTGTTCATGAGGTGTTACCCCTAGGTGGTGTACAAATACTACCACCACATGTACATTTGTAGATGTTAATGAGAGTTCTAGAGTGTGAGGTGCACAGGATGAGCATGATTCATGCGTTTTAGCATCAGGGACCCCTATGGTTCAATGGAGATCTATACCACCATGCGGCTATAGATTGGTTTGAGGTGGTAAAAGAGTAATCCAACTTGTAAGGAAACCATCAGATTTGATGTTATTACTCGCAACAAGACTTCTCAATGGATCTTCAGGATGAATGTTGGAAACAAGGACATAATCATAAGATTATGTGACTCATTCATCATCAAAGTTGATGGTACTTTTCAAATAGGACGTTTCTACAAATACATTGAAGGATGTTAATATTTAGTAGATTTTATACCTTCACCATGATAGTATGACTATGGTGGAGTACTCATTGAGGCTTACCAATATCTATTGATGCATGATGGATATGGTGTGTGATCAATTATTTTAGTATTATACCATCAACCTAGAACTACACATGAACAACCAAGATATTGTGATACCTCTATTCATTTTTACCTATGATGTGGTGCTGGAGAATGCCTTAGTAGTTTAGATATTCTTGGATGAGAAGTCATATATAGCTGGCCCCATCAGCGGTCATACAGAAGCTGAGACTTCAGAAGCAGGGAGTAAATAACAGATTCAAGGACCTATATGTGAGGTAAAATTTAATAGGAGATACCCTGACCAAGGTTCTTTGGTTTAGAGGTCACATGTTGGATCTAGTAATCCTAGAGGGTGAATGTTATACTCTTTTTATTATTTGGGACATCTTGCATGAAATTTTCGGACCACAGGTATAGCTCAACAACAGATAGTTGATGGGAAACCTAGTAAAATGAAACAATATGTGAGTATAGGACCATAGGGATAAAGATTTGTATGTTCAGTAGATATTTCATCTAGAGGTGGTATACATTATGATTTTAGACCACAAAAAACCCTAGTTGGAACATTATTAACTTATGCAGTTAGGGGACAAGAGTCAAGGAAGCTGGAGGAGGTCAAGGCTTATGACCTAGAGGCTTTGGGAATGATAGGAGATTCAATATGGGGCTTCTATACATTAGCTATATTATTGATAGATTTAAGATTCATCAATTTATTTATTTCCACATATCTAGTTTGTGGAATAGAGATTTTGGTTGACCATTTGGATTGACCCTTGTAGTTGGATACTCCTACTGAAGGTGGGATATGGATCAGACACATCATTTGATGGTGTGATCTAACTCTTGGAGGTGAGAGTTTATTTTGGGATTCCTTTGTAGCAATGATTAGACCTTATGAAAAAAACTTAGGTATGGACGGGTTATCTATATTTTATGCCTAAATATATTGTTTCAGGAAAATGATGTGGATTTTTCATAGTGATGGGACTAGGATTTAATTTTTGGTTGAAAAGGAAACCCATTCAGAGAAGGATAGACTCATACATTAAAGGGTGAATCTGATTACACATCTGTTTTCTAGCATGACCCATGGTGAAGTGGATGCTATTATCCTTCCATTTCATTTAGTTGTTGTAGAGTATAAAGAAGTATTTTATGAAGACATTCTAGGATTACCTCCTCATTGAGAAAAATATTTATGCATTGATCTACACCTCAATATGGCCTCATTATGTATACAATCATGTCAGATGGCTCATACATAAATTTTCATGTATAGTGTGAAGTTAGAGGACTTATAGAGGAAAGTATTTCTCAGAACTATTTTTTTAGTCTAGGAATACACTATCTTTTTTTCCAAGAAGGTGAATAAGTTTTTGAGGTTTTGTTTGGATTAAAATATCATGAACCTGATGACTGCAAAAAAAACATACCACTTCTGAGGATTGATGAAGTCTTCGATCAGTTGAGAGGGCCATGATGGTTCCCCAAGATTGACCCCATGTCAGGCTATCACCAGTTCTGGGTAATAGGTGATGATATTCTAAAGAAGGATTTCTTATGTAATTATGGTCAATATGAGTACATTGTGATGAAATTAGGCATCATAAACACCATAGTAGTGTTCAAGGGACTCATAAACTAGATCTTTCAACATTTATTAGACTGGTTTTTTGTTGTCTTAATCAATGATATCCTAATGTACTCGGTGTTAGAGGAGGTTCATGAAAGACACATTAGGATGGTATTATACATATTCCGAGATCACTATATTTATGGGATTCTCTCTAAGTGCTAGTTCTGGATTTAGGAGGTCCTATTTTAGGATATGTTTTCTCAGCAGATGGGGTATAAGTGGACCTAGAAAAGGATAGGGGAGAATTATCCTTAGATCCACTGAAGTGAATGATAGAGGTGGGGAGCTTCTATGGGTTGGAACTCAAATTTTAAATATTTGTACATCATTACTCTAGGATATCATCTCCCCTTATCAGTTTAATCTTAATGGGACACGATTTCATGTAACACCACATGTTTTTATGAACTTTTTTTTCATATAAATTTAATTTATTTAAATTATTTCATTTAATGGTACCCCAATTTATGATTTAATTATACAATACACTAAGTTAAGCTTGTTCTATATGCAATAGTATCTTAAAAAGTGACATTAAGTTAAAAAAACAATGATATATTATAGTTATTTAAATATGATTTTTATAAACTAGCCATCAAAAATTATATTATGAATAGTTATAAATAATTTTTAAATACAATGGTTTTATATAAATAAAACATATTGATAATAAAATAAATTATTTTTGGTACTATATTTATATTTTTTGAAAATACTATTTTCTCAAAAAGTGATTTTTAAGTCCTTGTGTGAACAACAACAATAATAATATTTTAATTTTTTTTAGATTTTATCTGGTAAAATAAACCTAATTTTGTATTTCATAATTTTAGAATTATCTTAGGGTAAATATTTGATATTTTCTTGAAATATTTCAGTTTTAGATGAATAGTGAAAATACTGAATTTTAATTGGAAACTACCATTTAAGTCAATTGATTCAAATTTACATAAAATTTTATTGAAAACATTTTAATATTTTGAACATGTTCCCTTTAAAAACATGCTTTCTCAGCATGTATATGAGATTAGAATTTAACAAATTTCTACCACATATCTATTTATATTTAGGAAAAATAAATTCCATAGTTTTTATAATAATATTTTATTATTTACAATAAGTGAAAATTAATTTTTTACCAAAAGGATTAGTGAAAGTAGTTAAAATTAATTATTGTGATTAAGAGAAAAACGAGTTTACCAAAATAATAATCCTAAAAAATTAAGGAAATTATGATAGAAAAAACTTTTCCAAAATAAAATTTCTAGAAATATATTGACAATTTCCACACTTTTATATATCAATTTTCATTATTGGATGGAAATTATGAATGAGAATCCTCCAAATAGTGTTTACTTTCTTCAATTTACAGAATGCCACTCTTTCTATTGTATAAATGAGAACTCACCCCATCACATATTCACACATATCAAGACATTAGGATCAAAAGGTTACAACCAAAATAAAATATCAAATTACCTTATATCACCATAGAAAACATACTTTGTGAATAAATCCAACCAATGTAGGCCTTTGGTTCCAACCAAAAGGCGATACACAAAGTAGTGGTAACGTTCATCAACAGACATTTTTTTCTTTTTTTCCTAAAACCCCTTAAATTATATTTATATAATTATTATATAATAACCATATTATCTTAAATATATTGATATTCTACTATTTTATTCTTAATACCTACAACTACACACACACCCATCAAACAGGATACACAATCATCATTCATGTGCACGACAGACTACCACCTTATGATCTGATGTCATTCTATCTTCCATTACCATATTTCAAGGTTAGGAATAATTATGGAATTATAATTTATATATGATATATATTATTATTATTAATTTATTATTATTATTTAATTTTATATCACGCATACCATCGTTCTTTCAATTTTTTGGTAATACGATAATGTCCTTCATATGTTTACAGGACTGCCACCTCACAAAGCGATGTGATTCATTCACACTTTACATGGAGTATATTAATGATGGGTTTAGTAAAAATATGTGATATATATGAAATAAAAATTATTATTTAATTATTATGTCTCATATATTTTTCATCCTTCCAATGAAACAAGAAAATGGAAACAACATTCATGTGTATGAATGACCTACTATCCCCATGAACGGTGTGTTTTATTTCCTATTTCTAACTTTTATATATTATTATCGATACATATATAATGAATATATATATGTAATATTCATATTTTTTTATAATTATATAGATTATTAAATCATGATGTAAGAAATAGTCCCAAGAATAACAAGTCTAACATATATGAAAAACAAAACATTTATTGCCCAAAACGTAACCTTAACAAGGAATTATTAATAAACGAGTAATATAAATTCATGAGAAAATATTTTATGTTATTATATATAATAATATTACATATATATATATATAATAAACATATATTTATTATATAATATTTTTAAAGTAGTACGACGAGAGTCAAGACATGAAGTAAGGGATCTCTATCCTACTTTTATTTTTAATGAGACACAAGCCATGTTCACTACATATTTCTTAAATGTGGTGTGTATACTTCCCATGGATGTATTTTATGATTATTATAGTAATAATTTTTAGGTGTAAAATGTAAATTTTATGATCTATTTTTTTATGGGTTTTATTGTTAAGAGGTTACCAAAGTGGTAAGAAGACTTTTTCCTTAATCTTCCTTCATTGGGATGTATGTTATGTTATGCAACTATATTCCTTCACAAGGTGTATATAAAAACCTATTGATATTTAATATCATTAATTTTTTAATGCTTAGAAAATTTTAGTTTACATTTTATGTTATTAATTCATTGATTTTAGGATTCAAATTTACCAAAGTTGTCGGCGTTTATTGCTACAATCTCATCATTTATTTGGATTGTTTATGAATATTCTTTGTTTGATGATGTATTATGATCCATATATCAATAATTATACTTGAATTTTATTATACTATATTTATTAATTATATATTAAATTAATTTTACAATACTATAACACCTTTTCACTAAATATAATTTAGAAAACTTTTGTGATAAATCCTATCTTTATTTCACTATTTTTTTAAATTTGTTTTGTTTCTAAACCATGTTTTATAAAAATAATTTCAATAATATTTTTACCCTTAAAAATTGTATTTATTAAAAAATATTTTACCCACATTTTTAATATGTTTTCAAAGAAATATTCTTTCCATTTCATGATAAAGGAACTTTTCTATAATTTTTACAATGAAAATGGAATGTTCTTTTACCATATACTTTATGCTTGGATTTACCTACCTTCAAAAACATAAATTTGTTAAAGAATAATTTTTAGGTGTAAAAGGTTATTTTTAAAGTTGATTTCATATAAAATGGTTTTAGAAAATAACATATGTTTTTGAAAAATATTTTCACAAAAGAATTCATATTTTTGTCCTGAAATGTTTTAAATGATCTTATCAAATTATTTTGTATTTAAAATGAAATACATTTGTGTTACTCATGCCTTATTAGTGATATTATCAAATGGTAGTTCTCATATTGTTTCTCTGAATGGTTTATGTTTTGTTGGAATAATTTTTATAAAACCCGTTTCTCTTCTATAAGTTATATGATAATGAAATCGACTTCTTTTCATAAGTCGTGATATTATTATGAAACCTGTATATTTTCCACAAGTCATGATATGATGAAATATTTATGATACCTATTTATTTTCATGGGTTACAATATGATGATTTTTTTGATCGTGTGGAACACAAATGTATGATTTCATTATGTGTTGGGTGGGACTTATATCTCTCTCCAATGAATTGGGTAAAATTTTATATCTCATGAGATATACATGACTAGAATAAGAAGTGAAATAAGTTCAATCAAATAGGGAAATAATGGGAACTAATTTGGGCTAAGTAATACTATTATGGAATGAGGTGTGAAACTTGTTTAGTAATGTTTTTGTCTTCTATGATGATATTCTCAGTGAGCCTTTACTAAAATGGAAATAATTTTATTTTCTTATGTGTATGCCAAAAATTCTATGTATTTTTATCTCATGGATAATGTTTTATTTTAATCTTATGATTCATGTCTTATGAACTACCAATATTAATTAAGTGACTCTTGATTATGATCTTTGATATGTAGGTTATGATATTATAATGTTATAATCATGTTTTCATACCCTTATGCCCAATATTTTTCCTAAATATATCCCATGTTTACTGTTACTAAGAATCTAAGATCACCCTTTCTTATGCTTCCTTTCCCTAATTTATGAGTATATTTATTATGTATAATCATTCTAAAAGGGTTATATTCATAAAGAATAATGTGGGAGATGCCATATCTTAGTTATGTACCAGTGTTATGTTTCCATGTTTCTAAAGGAATAAAATTAATATAGTCTTTGGGCTTGTGTTAATGTAATGTAATGAGTTTTCTAAAAATGATGTATTTTATATGTCATAAATCCTAGGATTTTATTGATTGTATCAGAGAATATTTTTAGTAAACCTTTGGAAACTATGATGATAAAACCTTATTGTGTTCCCTAAATACATCACAAAAGATAAGTCTAAGGATGAGTCAAAGTATAAGAAAATGTCCTAGAATTTTGGTTAAGGATATATGGAGTGGTTTCTTATAAATACATGCATGTCACGATAATAAATCTGGATTTGGATTTAGCATATAAGTACATAGGGGAAACAACCTCGAAAACATCGTATTGATCTAGACATAACTAGGAATTGGTGTACAACAATAGGACTTGTTGCACACATGGTTTGAAACTCCGAGGGTATATTCATTGTTAATTTACAAATTAATTATGAAACATAATGAAGTATTTCAATAAATGATGTTGGTTAATGACCTCATATAAACCTAATGTTTCATCTATTAATGATGTTTCATGATTTAGACACCATATAAGTGATTTCCTTGATTTTATGTGTTTTAACTATGATAATTGTTTCTTACTTTATTATTTTTTTATTTTAATAAAAGAATAAAGCATGAAGGGACCCTATTAATGTTAAGTGGAATGGGAAATGAAAGGATTTTTCTTCAGAGAGTACAAATGTTATGAGATTTTGAGTGAAAAATATTGTGGCTATGCTCACCCAACATTCCCATGTTTTGAAGCATGATGGAATTCCAAATGAAAAAACAGGGATGAAATTATATTCAGTCATTCATGAGACAAAGTAAAACATAATTCAGAGGGTATTATAATCCACTAGTTGATGGATAATAGAACAATACCACCAAAAATATATTTTACACTATCCAATTTTTATAGCATGAAAAATTCATTTTGCATCTCTACCATTTGATAGGTGAAACAGATCAATTGTAGAATATTTTGAAAAATACATTAAAAAAATGAGGCTTAATCCATATATTGGGATGAGTTCAATAACTTATTTTTCAAAAAATACATTCCTTGTATTCTTCATATGGTGATAGTGAAATTCTTCCTTGGGTTAGTGAAAAAAGATGATGAATTTATTGGTACCTACAAGGCTAATTTTACAAGACATGTGATGTATGATTCTAGTATTATCATCAAACATAAAATTAAAGTTGAACGACTCTTAAAGGGATTAAAACCAAATCTCCAAAGGGTGTTATCCATAAAGGAATTTAGTAGATAGGAAGATATTTTATAGTGTGCAATCAATGATGAAATTGAGGTTTTAATTATATATCAATATCATGGGTTTTATAAGAAATAAAATATTGAGTTCAATCAAAAATATATGAACCATCAAGATAATAAGATGACCATTACATTATGATATAAACATGGGATGAAAATGGATGAAAGTTAATTATGGGGACTAGTAAATGTTTTATCTGTAGAAAGGAAGGTCATCGAAAAATTAATTGCCGATGTGATGGGAATAAGTTAGCTGATGATGTGAATATAGATAATTATGCACAGAATGAGCCTCCCACAATTATGAGAATCAAGTGTAAGGAGAATGATAATTTTGATAATGAGTTCCCAAAACCTGAGGGTTAATTATTATGATCAATATCAACAACCTCATGTGATCATTATTTCATACAAGGGGTGGAATAACGATATGGTTAGTGGTTATCATCCACTTTAGAACGGATTATGTCTTATTTGAATCTGGTTTTATGAATTATTA
Source organism: Viscum album (assembly GCA_963277665.1). NCBI lineage: Eukaryota > Viridiplantae > Streptophyta > Magnoliopsida > Santalales > Viscaceae > Viscum > Viscum album. Next base: position 22,577,980 of record OY728125.1, read on the forward strand.
AATATCTAAATAATTTTTAAGTGTATAAATATAACATATAAAATTTTATATATGGAATTAGTAGTAAAAACACCTAATGGTATGATGATTTCATACCATGTATATTATTCCCCCTCTGGTAGATGTTGTTGGGAATGAGATTCCTATAAATATTGTAATTAATTATTTTGTTGAATATGATATTATATTTGAAATGTATTATATATCTCTTCATAAACCACACCTCAATTGTTGAGTAAGGTAAGTAACATTCTATATGTCAAACCAACCTATATTTGTCTGTCAATGTGACGATAAGTGAGAACATGCTTCTGAGACTACATCCATTATATAGGTCCTAATTCCATTTCATAATGTCTGTTAATCTAAAATAGTTGGGTAAAAACTCAACATCAATGATATGGAAATTGTTGAAGAAGATATAGATTTATTTTAAGATAATTTTCCATGCCTACCAACAAAACATGAATTTGAGTTCTCAATAAAACTCATTCCTGACCCCACAACAATTTCAAATATTTCTTAAAGAGTAGAATCAGTTTATTTGAATGAATTGAAGGTGAATCTACAAGAAAAACTCAATAAAGAAGTAATTTAGCCAATCATGTCATGTTGGTGTGAACATGTTATTTTTGTGATAAAGAATGATGGATCAACGTGAATCTTAATTAATTATATAGAGTCGAACAAGGTCACAATTAATAACTAGTATAATTTTTTCCATATTGATGACATGGTTAACCAACTGCACTAAGGTGAATACATTTCAATTATTGACATGTGTTTTAGAAATCATAAATTGAGGGACAATAAGAAGGATATACCCTACATGAAATTCTATAAAAAGTATAAAAAATATGAGTATATAGTGATTACTTTAAGTCTTATTAATCCCTTGACTATCTTCATGTATTTGATGAATAGAGTCTCTAGGGATTACCTTGATCAGTTTGTGGTATTATTTTTAGATGATATTATTATCTACTCAAAGATACTGGAAGAGAATGAATTCCACTTAAAATTTTTCTGAAGAACCTATGGAAGGAGAAGAATTACTTATAATTTACAATGTGTGGATTTTGTAAGAAAAATATTTCTTTTTTGGGTTATATAATTTCTTCATAGTGTAGATCAACAGATCCATAAAAGTGAAAAAGCTATTGAATGTTGGCCCAGACTACCCATGGTGATGGAGATACATGTTTTTATTAGTTTAGATGGATATTATAAATGGTTTGGGGAGAATTTATTACATTTATCTAATCCTCCTACAATGTTAACTTGGAAGAGATCCATGTTCCTCTGAAAAGATGAATGTGATGAAATTTCCTAGAACTGAACAAAAGGTTTGTTTGTCCACAGGTGCTAAAATTTCCCTATAGTAGGGAAGGTTTTTCAATCTATATTTTTGTATAAATGATGGGATTGGGTTGGGTTATTTCGAAAAATAACATGGTTATAGCTTTTGCCTCATAAAAATGGAATATTAATGAGAAATATTATCCAACTCATGATTTGGAGTTAGATATAATAATTATTGAATTAATTATATGGAGACATTATCTTTATAGAGAAATGTGTGCTTTTTATACCAGACACAAAATGTTGAAGTATATATTCACACAGAATAATTTTAACATGCTCCATAGAATATGTTTAGAGCTAATTATGGATTAAGAATGCTTTATATATTACCACAATGGGAATGAAAACAAGGTGGATGATGCTTTGAGATGAAAGGATCTTGCTAGATTATCCATTATGGGGACGAAAAATGATTCCATATTTCTATATCTTCCAAGGATGTATTCATAAATCATTCTGGAAGGGGAAAATATTATCTTTCTCAATTGAATTTTCAACCATCTATCCATTAGAATATTAAAGTGGTGCAAAAGGAAGATGTAGAGCTAAAAAATAAGGTTAGAAATGTTCTTGTTTTAATCTATGATCATGATTGAATAATAAGGTTTAGGAATCATTTATGCATTACTTATATTCCATAAAGGAAGAATGAGTTTTTATAGGAAGCTCATTTTTCTCAATTCTCTATTCTTCTTGGAAGTACAAAGATGTGTAGGGATTTGAAAAAAGTGTTCCAGTGGGATGGCTTAAAGCGTGATATCATAGAGTTTGTATCTCAGTGATAGGTATGTTAGAATGTTAAGGATAAATGACAAAAGTCAAATGGGATGTTACATCAATTACCCATACTATAATGGAAATAAAAGATCGTCACTATAGATTTTGTCATTGGACACCTAGAAACACTAAAGGGCATACTACTATATGGGTGATAGTCTATCACCTTAATTTTTTAGTACCCTTCATCAGAATCAGAGAATAATTTTATCTGGATTATATTTCCATGATCTAAATTAAGAAAGTGTTAAAGTTAAATGGAGTACCACATTCCATTATATATTATCTGGATCTTAGTTTTACCATAATTGTTTGGTGAAGTCTTCAACACGCCTATGATACAGAACTGAGTTTCATCGCTGCTTATCATCCTCAAATAGATGGTTAGCCCGAAATAAAAATTAAAATCCGAAAGTATATGTTTAGATCATGATTTATGAATTTAAAAGGTTGTTGGGATCAAATATCTCCTAGTTGTGTTATATTACAATAATATCATTCACTCAATAATTAATGTGGATCCTTATGAAGCCCTATATGGGATGAAATACAGATCTCCAACATGATGGGATGAAGTTGGAGAATGAATGCTATTACGACCTTAGATTTATCATGAAATGGTAGAGAATATTAGATCCATTAAGTATCATATCAAGGCAACTCACACATAGAAGAATTATTTTTCTAATTATCATTGACATGAAATAGATTTATAAGTGGTTGAAAAGGTGTTTCAATGAATTTATCCCTAGAAAATGCATATGAGATTCTAGAAGAATGGGAAAACGATCCCTAGGTATTTCAGTCCCCTGGAAATTTATGATTATATTGGGATGGTACAATATCACTTAGAGATTACCATAATACTCTCTCAATCCTACAACGTGTTACATGTATCTCTCTTGAGAAAGTAAATACCCGAGCTTTCACATGTACTGAACTTAGAGGTCATACCGCCGGAGCAAAATATTTCTTATGACATAAAACTGGTTGACATTTTGGATAATACATAGAATGTTCTATGAAACAATACCACTCACATGGTCAATTTTATTTGAAAAAAATACTAGATTGTGGAAACTACATGGGAACTTATGGATATGATGAAGTAGAAGTCTCCTCATTTGTTTGTATTAGAGTGACATATTTTGAGGGAAAAGTCATTTTAATGGGGTATAATTTAATGCCCCATGTTTTGATAAATATTTTTTGAATAAATTAAATTTATTAAATGGATTAAATTTCAAAATAAACTATGTTACGATTTTGTTATATTCCCAACTAGGTTAAGTGTGTTCTATGAAACACAAACATAGCTTATGACATTGATTTTAAAAAAAACAATGAAATATTTTCGTTATTTAAACACGACTATTATAATCTAGATATTAAAAATATTAGTATGAATAATGATAAATAATTTAATTGTAATGGTTCCATATAATTAAATCATAATGATAATGAAATACATAATTTTCAATAAAGTCTTTATATGTTTTAAAAACATAACTTTCTCAAAAAAACTTCTTTTTAAATCCTTATATGTGCACTGATAAAATTAATTTTTAAAAAATTTATAAATTTCATTCCATAAAATAAAAATAACTTTTGAGTTCATAATTTCAAATTTATATTCAGGTGAAAATTTATGATTTTTCTAAAATATTTAATTTTTGAATGAATAGTGATTTTGTTTGAATTTTAATTAAATATTGTCGTTTTTTATAATTAATTTATATATTTTAATTTTATTTTAATTTGTTTTTAAAGTATAATTAATAAAATTATACAAAAATAAATATATTTTTGAATATTTAAATAAAATTAATTTGGAAATTGGATATAAAAATATTTCATACTTTTGAATATTTTTTCTTTAAAAGTATTCTTTCTCTGCCCATATGTGGGATTAATTTTATATCAATTTCAACCACATATGGAATTATAATTTTGAAATATGAATATAATATTTAGAATAAATATTAATAATAATTTATAATAAGGCCAAAATAATTTTTTAAAAATTTTATTAGTCAAAGAAATTAAAGTTAATCAGAGTGATTAAGAGAAAAAGAAGTTTACCCAGGGACTAATCATTAATTTTTAGGAGATCTAGAAACTAAAATATTTTTCCAAAACCAATTTTATGTTCCATTTTCTACTGTGAAACCTCTTTAATAAAATATTTTTCATTATTGGAGTCATATTATGAAAGTTATTCCCTCCAATAGGGTTTACATTTTTGTATTTACAAGAATGCCACTCTTCATCCATCATAAAAGGACAGTCACACCCTCACATATTCACACCAGTAAATCCATTTTTAACATCAATAAACATCCAACATAACTTTTAAAATTCCATCATATCAACCTAAAATCTTTACATTAGGCATAAATCCAACAAATTGAGTCCTTTGGCGCAATCCAAAAGGAGACACCTGATGAAGAGGTAACGTTCATCAACAAATATTTTTATTTTATTTATTCCTCAAAATCATGAAATTATTTTTTATATAATTAATATATAGAAATATAATTATATTCAATATATTGATATTTTATTTCATTATGTTTATGATCTAAAACTTCACACACCTCCATCAAATGAGATACAAAATTTTTGTTAGTGTGTGTGACAGACTACATCCTCAGGAGCTGATGTCGTTCATTATACCATTATCACCTTTACCCGTTGGGAATAATGATGAATTTATAATTTATATATGACATATATTATTTTTATGACTTTATTCAAATTATTTATATTTTATAACACATATAACTTCATTATTTCCATTTGTGGGAATACGATATTATTGTTCGTGTGTATAGAAGACTACCTTCAATCGAAGCAATGAGATTCATTCATGCTTTAGATGATATGAATTAAGGATGGGTTTAATCCAAATATACGACATATATTAAATAAAAATTATTCCATAATTATACTTTCTAATATTTGTTTCTTTCATTCAATCTGACAAGAAAATTGAAACATCATTCAGACGTACGTACGACCTACCGTTTACATGAACGGTGTATTTCATTTCCCATTTAAATGTTTTATAGATTATTATAATACATATACAATGAATATATATATATATATATGGTATTTATGTCATTTTTACCATTCTATAGATTATTAACTCATGATCCACACAATATGACCATGAATAAAAAGTCAAACATATATGAAAAACAAAGAGATAATTTCCAAAAATGTAACATTAACAAGAAATTGTTAACAATTAAGTATTATAAAGAAATAATAAAATCATATATGGTATTATTTAAATGAATATTTTTAAATTATATATCTATAATATGGTTATATTTATCCCATGGTTATTTTTAATGAGTATGACGAAAGTCAAGACTTTTGGAGTCAGGATCTGGTGAACTTCATTCTGGTTTCTTTGAAATAATTTTGTGGATGGATCCTTCTTAGAGGCCCATTTAATTTCTCTTGAAGGCTGGGTGAACTCATTTTGGAATTTTCCAATGGGAGGTTTTGGGATGGTGTTAATGGTCGCGCCAGGGGACGTTCGAGGTGACACTTTCTGAGGTTTGTCCAGTAGTTCTGATGTTATTGTTCCCTAGTTCGTGGTTTCTTGGACTTGTTCATGTTATTGGTTCATGGTGTTTTTGTGTTATGGTTGGAATCATCTAGGGTTTCTCACTTTCTACCTCAAAGGTGTTTTCATAATAAAAAATTTACTTTTCAGTCAGACCCACATATTTCATGGATGTGGTGTTTATACATCCAATGTAAATATTTTATTATTCAGTTACTCAGAATTATTGGGATTTAAATATCGATTTTATTATCTCCATTTCATGGGGTTTATAGTAAAAGTGTAACCAAATAACTAAGGATCATTTTCTCTCAATTTTATTCCTTTGAGAAGCACATTATGTTATGCACCTATATTCATTCATGAAGTGTATATACATACACTTTGAAATCAAATATAATAATTTTTTTTGATCCTCTTGTAATTTTTTTTTCAATTTATGTTATTCCCTAATGGATTTTACAAACTAAAGTTACCAAAATTGTAAGAGTTTATTTCTCTAATCTCATTGTTTTTTGAATTATTTATGATTATACTTACATTGAGGAAATCTTGTGATCCATATCTAATAATTATTATTAATTTTATTATAATATAGTTATTCATGATATATCCATGTAATGGTACCATTTATTTATTTCTTCTTCCAGAAACAAGGTTTCCTTCAAAACTATGTTTCTAAAAATATTTTCAAAAGTCTTTTTAACCAGTAAAAATTGATTTATTAGTGAAAATTTTACCCACTTGTTTTTAAAAAATTCCAAATAATATTCTTTTTTTTTCTAACCAAGGAACATTTCTAATATTTTTATAGTGAAAAAATAATGTTTTTAACCTGTATGACATTTTCAGATTTAGCAACCATCATAACCATAATTTATTTGGTGCTTTTAAATTTTACAAGGTTATTTTTAACTAATTTTTTCCCTAATATTCTGGGAAACCATTGTTTTCAAATTGGGTTTCAAAGAAAAACGTTTTTAAAAATGATTTATCTTTAAAAAAAATCATTTCAGGGAGAATATTTTCCTCAAAAAATGTTTTAAATGATATTTAAAAATTATATTCCATATAATAATACATCCATTGGTGTTACTCATGTCATACTTGGGATATGATCTATATTTACCTTTCATATGATTTCTCTGAATGGTTTTTTTTGAAGGCATGAGGTTTAGTAAACTCATTTCTCTTACACTAGTAAAACGATGATGAAACCCACTTATTTTTTGGGGTTATTCTATGATTATGAAACATGTATCTTTTTCCCATGTCAATATAATATGAAATTTTGATGATAACCATTTTATTTCATGGGTTATAGTACAATGAATTTTTATGATCTTGTGGAACATATCTGTATGATTTCAATATGTGATGGGTGGGAACTATATGTACATCCATTTAATTAGGAGAAGATTTATTTCTCATGAGATAGGAATAAATAGAATCGTAAGTGAACACATTTCATTAATAAAATGTTGGAAAGTTATGTGAACTCGGTTCGATAATACATGGTCAAAACGGAGTGTGAAATGGGTTAGATAAAATATTTTTTCTACTATGATGGTATTGTAAGTGAGCATTGACTAAAATGGAAATGATTTCACAATATTATGCATATTCAAAATATTCAATGTATTATACTCTCATGGATTATGATCTTTGTTTCCCTTATTACTCATGCATTATGAACTTCTAATCTTTATGAAATGATAGATGATTATGATATTTAATATATAGGGTATGATCTTATAATTTTATGAACATGTTATCATACCCTTATGCTCCTGATAATAAAAACATATATCCCTTTCTTACCCATATTGATAATATGAGTTCACCCTTTCTTATATTTCCTTTCCTCTAGTTATAAAGATATGTATTATTTTTTATTTGTTTAGGAATGGTTCCATTCATGTAGAACCTAGTTGAATATAATATAGCTCACTTATGTACTACTATTAATGTGTCCATTATTCCAAAGATTAAAAATAATATTGTCTTTGGTATTTTGTTGGTGTAATGTAATGAATTTTCTTCAAAAATTATTTAACAACTATGTACTAAAATCATGCGTCACTATATTTTTGTGTGTATGGAGAGGTGATAGGAGGTCTTCTAGGAATTGAGGTAGAGATTTTAGAGCACCTCCATCTTGGGATTGCTGGTGGAGGGTTTCAAGTATGTAGTGTCAAGTGATGAATTAAGGATAGGGCTTGGTTGTGTTATGATTCAAAGGAAGGAAGTTATTCCCTATTGTTCATGTCATTTGAGACAATATGAGAAGAACAACGAAACCCATGATGTTGAGTTTAAAATGGTAGTTTCAACACTGAATATGTGGAAACACAACTTTCTGTTTGAGTGATTTTTCATAGATTGAGACCATAAGATCCTCAAGTATATCTTCACATAGAATGATGTTACTATGAGATAAAGAAGATTGATATAGTTTCTCTAGGAGTATGATATCAAGATTATCAATACTCCTTGAAAGTGGAACATGAATAGTGATGTTCTTGGTAAGAGGTCTTGTTTACAGCTACTGAGCAAGGCATAATAGTAGTTAACCTCATTACATTTATCCTTTGTGGATGGGGATAGATTAACTAAAACCCAATATCTTCTTATTACCCCACTGATTTTATATTAATTAAGGGAGTCATATCATGTAGATACCTATTGTATAACCATATATACATAGATATCCACTAGACAAGATCCTGATGAATTTTCTAATGGTATGGAAATGTCTTTCTTTTCAGGGGACGAAAAAAACCAATTAGGAAGAGGTAGGAGGCATTAAATAAGATTAATAATTTACCATTAGTTGTATATAAGGTTTCATAGAATATGTAGCAAGACCTTCACTGGTAGTTCTAGTATCAATGAATGAATGAGGTAGTTTGATATATTTTTCCTCGATGAATTACATTTTATCAAGTGATGGTTCAGAACCATGTTCAAGTGGGTTAAGATAAACCCCTTGATGTGGAAAATAGGAAGAGGGATATGATATCTATGGACTTCGTGATGAGTATACAATAAATGTAAAGTGTACATGATGCCATCTGTGCTATCGTAGGCTGACCCACCAAGTAAAACCACTTACTCGATATATGAGTGTAATGTTCAGTAGAGAGCTTTGGACATGTCTATGTGCATGAGATAGTAATGATCTATGGAGATCCATAGACTATCATTTCAGATTGTGATTCTCTCTTCATGTATTTTCCCATGTTTTAATCCAGACAAAAATTCATGGGGAATTTAATTTTTTTTATTTAATAGACGTTTCAATTTTAAAACCAAGCTTCGAAATATAATTGTGAGAGTCGAAACAGTACAATGTGGGTTTCATAAAGAAATTAAATTAATTAATGTTAAATTAAAATTGAAATAAAATTTAATGGGGAAAATGGGAAATAATAAAAAGAATAGTATTACAATAATAATAATAATTATTATGATTGTTTTTCTTATGATAGGTTTAGAGAGACCCTAATGTGGTCTTCCCCTTTCTCCCCTTATTACCCCTGCATGTCCTCCCTCCTCGTGGCCTCCCCCGGTATAGCGAGCATTATACCCCCCAGGGTGAGGGACCTACCTCTTCGGGAGTTCCCTTTGTGTGACCTCCCTCTATGCAACCTCCCTCCTCATGACCACCATCCTCAAAGTCTCCTCTGATGCGGAGATCATCGGTTTTACGTTCGATTCGTTGAGTTAAGCCCTCCTACTCTTTTGGATGGAAATTTATGGTCTCTCCATCTCTTGATTTTGATGTGGACGAACCCTAGGGTTTGAGATAGTCTGGTATTTTGTTCTTCTAGTGGTTGGGTATATGAAGCATCTCTTGTTACTCCCTTATTTGTGTTCCGAAAATCACCGCCGAAGGCAATGTGGTTCTGACTGTCTTTTCTAACCGTCGTCTCTTTGAGGTGTGGGTTTTACCCACATCCTTATCTTTCCCTCTTCTATTTAGTGACTATAAGTTTTTTTGAGTCCTAGGTAATATTTTAGGTGCGTTGAGACTTATTGTAGTGTTTTTTACTTCTTAATAATTGTTGTAGTGTGTTGCTCCACCCTTGATGCGGGTTCAAGTTTCCATTTTCAAAATAGACTCACCAAGTTTCCTTTAGTAAGAATATTTATATGTATGTTTTGTTGTTATATGTATATTCATCCAAGGAAGTGAATATATATATATGGCTCTAGGTGTTTTTACGTATAATTTAAAAATGCATACGTGTGTGAGTTGAGACAGGTGTATGAAAATAAACAAATATAAAAGGATCCCCTTTCACATATTTATGTCCATGTGAATATGTTCATAGTGTATAGGTTTACTTATATATATAATAATCTACATATTATCAAAGAGGGTAGTAGTAGCTTCAGGTTGTCCTTGATAAACGTGTCATGTTCCAAAGCATTCATCTTGGACTACTTCTTTAGGTAGGATCCAATTCCCTTGCAGATAAATTTAATTATGAAATAATTTATTGCTTTCACACTTTTTTGATATTAATTAGTTCCGGATTATTTTTAGAATAAATTCTTAGTTACGATAAATGATTTTTTTCTAAGAAATTCATGTTATTTATAATAAAATCCCTCCAATTGGGGTGTGTTGTCTATGAAAACTGATAGTGATAATATATATTTATTTAGCTTGCTTAACCATAATTCTTGGTAGTTTTTGGCCTTGTCATCATTGTTGGAATGTGTCATGTTTAGAACATATCCCTTATATATGTTATTAAATAGTGCTTCCACCATGAATATAAATTTTAAATGAACCAAGAAACATTTTATGTGAATGGATGAGTTTTTAATTGGAATTAAATGTGTAAGTGAGTACCCCTTTCCAATGGTACCTTCTAAGCAGATGGAATGTTTTATAAATCAAATATTTTTTTTCAAAATTTTTTATACCCAATTAGATAAATTCCCATTCATCAATGACACATTCATTGTATTTATTTAACCTTGATAAACAAGTTTCCTTGTTTTCTAATTGAATAGATTACTTTTTTATTTGATTACCCATGTGTGTAGTTTCCCAGTTAACCATGGAACCAACTAACTACCTCTTGATACATGTTAAATTATTTTCCTTCCCTAAAATGAATTAATTGGTTTAAAAATGGAATTATCCCAAGGGATGGTAAGGCCATTCCTCATTTGCTTGTGCTTAGGCTTAGTGCCTATTGTCTTTGGACATATTCTATAGTCGGTTGGCTTGAGATACATGTTTATCAAATTATATTTGAATTATTATTATTTATAGCTTGAATTACTTAAATTTCATTAATTACATGTGTTTATATATAAATTTTATTCTATGTTGGGATATGTGCATTTTCTTAGTTGTTTAATTGCGCCAACTCCCTTGTACTATTCTTGTTTATGCATACTTATTGTGGAAGGTTGATTGGATTGTATTGAATAAAATGTGTATACAATCATTATAACATGGTCCATAAAAATGTCTTAATGACATGTGAGAAGAGGTATTTTTCGGCCTTATTGCTTGGTTTATATTTCATTGATTATACAAATTGATTTATGTATATTCCCTTTCTCAGTGGATTGAACAATATGAGATACATGGTAAGGATGTGATATTGAGTTTCTTCCTTGTTTGAGTTTGTTTATTGATATATAAATTTCCTTGATATATTAAATTATTATGAAGTGCTTGGATACTATGAATCTCTTGATACCGTCTGGGAGAGAACATGGGTTCTGTATTATGGACCCATAGATAAAATCACTGTGTTCATTTGGTTACGAATCAACACACTATGGGTAGTGCTTTGGATTTCTAGGAGAGGGTTTCCTGGGTGGTTCGATATACTCCTAAGTGATAATGATTTTATTGTGGAGAAACTCAAGATGGAACTTTTTGCTATATGGCTACACCATGCCTTGGGTGATACTCGGTCCCCTACATGATATACCTGGGAAGCCCTAAGTGTTTACCAGTCCTTGCAGCAATTCATGGAACATTGTAAGGGTCACCTTGGATGGGATCAGTGGTATTAGATTATCAGATGTTATTGTTGTCATACTATGGGTTCTTTATATATCTCCATGTATGGGCAAAAGACTCCACCCCTATATTTGACAGGATTTTTTGATTATTTTATCTGATTGATTATTGAATCATATGAGATTCATCCTTCAATACTATCATCTATTGTTCTTTCACATGAAATGTCTTCCTTACATTACTAGCACAATTATGTGATGTCATGGGATTTAAAACCCAAGACATAACTCAAGATTTAGGGTTATGCCTTCCGTGGTTATCTATGTTATAAGTGTCTCTTGCATATATATTCTTCGTTTCACCTATATATCATATAAATCTCAATCATTGACCAAAGTATGTGGAATGGGATGGTTGTTCATTTTAGAACCCAAACCATGTTGATATTATTAATTTTATACCACATTTTCTTTGTTATACATGGTAGAATTATTAATTTATATTGCATTTTCTACACTGGGCTAGACATAGGTGGTGCAAGACTACTGAGATTTCTATCTCAGACCCTTCTCGAGCCACCGTTGAACTCAGGTACCTGAAAATTATAACATGCTTACTGGACTTTGGATTCATTTCTTGTACAATGCATCTGTTCTTTTACGTGGGAGTTAGAAGCAGAGGATTGAGCTGATAATCGAGATTATCATCGGCCAAGTCGTTGGGAAGTTTTTATTTAATTACATTGTATTATTATTTTTATTTATTACTTATTTTATTTGTGTAATCACCTTTCATACATGAAATGTTGTAAATTTGTGATACCACTTTAATTTAGTTATTATAATATTTTTATACTGATGTTTTTTCATTTATTTATTATTGCTTCCATTTTTAACTATTATTTAATCAATTATACTATTGTGAAACTTAGGTATATGAGGTAATAGTCGCCCCAAAGACACACCCTCGGTCCTCTCTGCTATCTGGTAGCCTCTGGTGTTTGGGGAGAAACACTATAGTTCTTTCCTCTATTTAAAATCTCATGTAAGGGTAGTTTAATCCATCCTTTTAGTTGTCTTGTAAAGGAATCATAAATGTTTTCCATAGTCCATTTTCTTTTAGTAATGGAATTTTGATAGGCTTATGTCCTAGTGTAACCTATTTGGAATGAACTTGTTTTGGGTTTATCATTATTTTTTTCTTAATGTTTTGGCCCATAGTAGGTATCACCCTTAGTGATTTTGTTCCTTTCTATGTGTTGTGACATTTCATAATGTTTTGTGACATTTGGGTATTTTTGTCCATTATAGGGCTCATAGATTCTAAATGAAACATTTTTTTGGATGGATGGTTTTTTTATCATTGAATGTTGTAACATGCATGAAAATTGAGTAATGCCCAATTTTATAAGGTTAGAAATTCCTATGGAATGTTCAGCTACTTCTCAAGTCTCTTGACCCTTTATTCTCCCTCGGTGATGGGCTAATTGTATGGCATCAAACATGTTAATGGTCGTATGGGGAAATATGACATTCATTTAAATATTTTATATAATCCACTTGATACTTTAATGTATAGGGAAGATAGCCTATGGATTTTATTGAGGGTTTATCATCTTGATTCTAAAATACTGGGGTAGTATGAGTAGATATACACGGTACCCATTGATTTGATAATGATGTAACAAACCTTTTGAGTTTGGTGAAATTTTTGAGCCTTATTCCATTGAGTATGTTGTCAAGTATTCTCCATAGTATAGTGACCTACGAGTTAATGAAATATGATTCCTCCCAATGCATGGGATGACTTCCAAGACTAAAGGGTTTTGAAATGCCTGTATGTTGTGATTTTTTATTTCTTTCCAATCATTATAACATACATTAGCATTGTTTGTAGGAGCGTCACTTGTATATTTATGCGGAATATGGATCTAGCGCACTATTGAGACTCTGATCTTCTTCTTTCCCTGTATTATCTATGACACTTCTAAGGTGGGGGTGTCATTTCAAATCTAGTAAAGGTTTCCTTCCATGTATAAGAAACAAAACCTAAAAGGACTATTTGAATTTTCTCATCTTTCTTATGTGACCTTGAGGATTAGAAATTTCAAATACGTGTCAGTTCTTACTTTGAAACACGACTCCATTCTGGTTGGTGTTATATGCAACCTATGAGAAAGAATATTTATTCTTGGGAATAATTTAGTGGTATTTCATGGTTTATAAAATAATTCCTTAGGTGTAAAAGTCTTGGTGAGCGGTTGGTATCAATGTATTGGCAGGTGAAGTTGATTTCCTTTATAAAAACGTCGACTGGTAGCGGTTCGATCATTCTTCCCTTCAGCTGTTGAGTTTGGTTTTTTGGAACCAAACCAAACACATTGTCTTGGGAATAATGGAAGTGTCGTGAAACATTTTGTTAGTATTCAAACTCTTATTACTATATTCTGCATGGAGGCATGAATTTCTCTAATATTATGTTGTCCTTGATGCACTAAGAGAGTGTCAGTCTTACAGTGCACTAAATATTTAAAACCATTGGGCATGATGGGGTGTCTTTTTCAGTGTTCCACAATGATTTGTGGTTCTTGTTGTGGCCTCATTAGTTCCTAGTGATACCAAGGTTCCATTTTAATAATTCCTTAGAAGGAATATTGGACACCATCTTTTCTTCTCTGGCCCGACCACTAGGTGGATGTCGCTCTGGGCTCAGTTAGTATTCTGATGTGGATGTTTTGGCCTTGAACAAATATCTCTTTTGTAATCATGGAGTATGGACTACATTGGATAGTTCAATGGATTATATTATTTTAAATCCTAGGTTGTCCATGATTTGATGTGAGGCTCAAATTTAATGTTTAAGAAGAGTGTTACGATTCCAGTGGGATGGATAAGGGTTATACTCTTTTTTGGTGTTGAGGCATGACATGTTAAAAATTTTATGGTGATGGATTTAGTAAGGAGTTTCATTGGATTTCGGATAAGTGTTACAGTGAACTTGATCATTGAAAATGCAAGGTGCCTTGGGAGAAGTCACCATAAATTATTTTGTAAAGAGTTGATCATTTAAGCTGAGTGACTTTTTGTGTAGCCATTCAGAGTGGCTCAACTTGTTATCCTCCTTGTGGGGTTTTCAGTTAGTGAATGACTATTTTTGGGTATGCCATTATATGTAGGCGAGTATGGTGTGTGTATACTATTTGATCGATCTAAAATTCATGTCATAAGCGTTGTTGGAATGCTGGAGCGTTCTTAATAAGAAGTTCTGATAGTGGGGATTATCATAGATCGGAATTGGTCCCTTTTTATATTGATAGGCCTGTCATGAATAGAAATATTGTCTATAATATTAAAGGGAATATGAAATGATTTTTTCTCTATCTTAATGAGCTAATGTGAGGCCCGTTTCAACATTTTAGTTTGATAATCAATCTTGGGATAATGTTTTGATTACTTTACTTTCATATGCTTAAGTAATGCATGATGGTGTATTGGGAATTTGGAAACACAACACAAATGGTTTAAAGAAACATCATGACCCATGTTGGTTGGGTGATGTTTTCATCATTCTTGAAACATTCTCAGGGCTGAGATGTTAGAAGGTGGGGTGTTTATAATATAAGGCCCTAGCCTTAAACCTTACTTAATCTTGAGTTATTACAAGATTACACATTGAGGATCTTTTCAAGTTTAGAGTTTTAGAGAATTAGGACATGACTATTACATCTCAAAAGATTACAAAGTAGAAACTTCTACAAAGTTTCCATAAAATAAAAACGCTTAAAAAGAAACATGTCCAGTTCCATGATTTAGGTAGCATGACTTTCCCTTGATCCCATCCTTGACCCTATTCCGCGTTAAGTCCTGTGAAAAAATATTTCAAAAACTTGGGATGAGCATAAAAATATCAGTAAGGGATACACAAAGAATGAAAACAGTTAGTTTTTCAAAACAACAAGTAAACCATGTATTCTTTATCAAAGTAATACCTTTCACCTTTTCGAAGTAGTAAAAAACACTTCAATGAATAAAATATCATTACTTACCCTTTTGTAACCAAAAGATTACTATAAAAACCATATAAAGAACACATAACATAAAAAGTTAACATGGGACATAAACATACTTAAATGGAATAACCATACGGTCGACTTCCACACATACTTAATGGAATAGCCATACGGCCAACTTCCACACATACTTAATGGAATAGCCATACAACCAACTTCCATACCCAATGCATTGGAGGTTATAACGTAACCACCCGTCCTGGTATTCACGGCACCACCTGTCATAATGTCCAAGTACCATTATAAAATCACAAGACATTAAACAAATATAATGGAAAGAAAACATTTCCACATTTCGATCACAATATATCACTTAAATATATCGACATAACAAATCCTTTATAAAACCCATTTTCAATACCAACTTACATAAAAGAGTATATGGTATTTATTTCATTTAAATAAACATTACGACTTGTTGAGGAAGCCAAAGACCAAATAATACTCGCGGCGGCGGAAAAGGTTGTTGTCACCGCGTACGTTAAAAGAAACATTCCTTTTTGTCGTTCAGTAAAATGCTTCGTATAAAAAGATTCCTTTTGAATAAAATTAAATTTCAAAGGGGTTTATACACCGTATAAAATAAAGTTGTGTGTAAAACCAAATATTCCTCAATGAAAGGATATTGAGACGAAGTCCCTTACAAAGTCGGTATCCTTAGATTAATGATAAATCAATTACATGATTATGTGTGACAAATACGAATACACAAAATATAAGTGGATATTAAGTGTAACAAAATAAGAGGTCATTCACACATAATCACAGAAAAACAAAACCAATGACATAGATATTTAACTCAATGAAATGAGATTGATTTATGATTTCTGATACATTTCCGTCTAAGCGACATAAGAATTTATCAATGAGATGATTATGTGTAGAAATAGTATATCCACACAAAGGTTTGTGGAAACTACAAAATAGAGATTCCATACCTAATCTTGGAATAATAAAATCAAGAATTAGTGGTTTAACCCAAATAATTGAAAGTGGGTTAAGAAGCTCCCTTAAAGAAATTCGACAACCAAACGGCGTCACTTCAAAACTCATAAAATGAGTTGATGAGAGATAAAAAGGGTATCTCATCACTTGGACATGAAATTTACATTAATAAGGATATATAAGAACATATCCCAACATAATAGTATGTGAATTAAAAGACATAACAAAATAAGTCTTTTAAAAAGAGGAGGGTGAAAGGTTCCCTTACCGACTTGGGTAACTTTCGAAACGTACACCCCATTGAAGAAGGGTCATACAATGAATATGTAAGTACCCATAAATTAAAGTATATTACACAAAGAGTATAATAATGGGAATTAAATACAACACTCAAAGGAAATGGAGTCAAATGTAGCATAAATCTCACAGGAATAAAAGTGAGATGAAAAAATCCCTTACGAAAACTCGGCAGCCTAACGGCGCCACTTAAAACTTCCAAAAAAGGATTGATGAGATCAAATAGATTATATCATAATATTACAATAAAATTTACAGAAAGAGGAATATAAAAGAACATCCCCCATCATAACAAAGAGAATCATAAAAGAAGTGACATAAATGAGATTACTTAAAAAAAAGAGAGGTTAGATCTCTTACGAAAATTCGGCAGCCTAACGGCGCCACTCAAAACTTCCAAAATGGATTGATGAGAGAAAATAGAGTCTCTCACCATATGAACATAAAAATTAAAGTATGATTAATAGAAAATAACATACCAATCATAATAAAGATGATCTTAAAAGGAATGACATAAAAGGGTGTACTTAAAAAGAAAGAGAGGAGTAGGATCCCTTACCTCAAGTCCAACTTGTCTTGTTCGTTTCTTTATATTCCTGAATAATAAAATTTGGTCAATTTATAATTGATTAAGGACCTCCTATAAAGATTATTATTCAGTTCATATCACATATTTTAATGTTATAATAATTGTTTAATAATATGAGTTCATATCAGACGATTTTGTCGATGTTTGGTACATGAGTCAAAAATTGAACTTGTTGGAAAACAATTTTCCATGTAGTTATAGGTAAATCATATCCAGAATAGTATTTATGTTTTAAATATCATATATATGCAATATATATTCATTTTATACTATTCAATAGCATTTGGAGTTAAAAAATTAAAAGCACCGTTCATGGAGACGGTAGGTCGTACGTACGCATGAACGCTACTTTCAATTTTTTGTCATATTAATAGAGTTAAAACAAAATGAGATATATATATATATATGTTATAATTACATAATTATATCCATAATTTAGATGTAATATATTACATATATATCCATTATATATATGTACTTATAAAAGTACATAACATTTTGAGATAAGAAATGAAATGTACCGTTCATGCAGACGGTAAGCCGTACGTACGGATGAACGTTACTTACATTTATATTTAATATTTAATGGAATTAAAACATAATGATACATAATAGTATTTAAATTCCAGTATGGTATCATATATAATATCATTAACTATATCCTTTATACATACCACATATGGTATTTAACAAATCAAATCATTGTATGGGGGCGATAGTCCGCAATTCCTTAAATGAAGATATCGCGTTGACCCATAATAGAAACAATAAAGGTATGCCATAAATGAAAAATACAGAAGCTTAAGTAAAACATAAACATATTATATATCATATATAAATAGAGTGTCATCTTAATGGACACCTTTGAAGGTATTAGAAGAATGTTGAACAATCATCGTTTCGTGAGGCAGAGATTCTCCATCCACAGAAGTAGTATGTTCTTTAACCATTAGATGTAGTTGTGTGTAAGTGTAGCTCGAATCCTCCTTATAAAAAAATCCTAGTAAATTGAAGATACTGTATTTTTTACAAAATAAATGAATAAAAGTGTCCAGGGGCGTTGGAGAAGAAAAATAAAACAAAAGGACACAAGTGAAGACATTACCTTAAAATAGGGTAACACCCTTTGGTTTGAGCTAAAAGGCTTCCTTGGGAAGACTTCTTCCCAACGTGAGGCTTCAAGGAGTTATATAGGGACGTGGAGAGAAACAATGGTCAGGGTTTGGCCGATCCAAAGGCTTTGGAAGTGTGGGTAAGGAGGTAGAGGTGGGGGCCTTTTATAAGAGGAGAGGAGGGGCACTCTTGGAAAGTAAAGAAATGTTACATTATTTAAGAATGAGTTTTGGATTTTAATGGTCCCACATTGATTTGTTTCGGGGATAAGGTGATAAGGGTTCTAAATACCCCCATCCAATAGGTTTTGGAAATGTGTAGGTCTTATAGTTTACATTATCTTTCCATTTTTTTAAATCGTTAAATAATGAGGTCATCGCTGCATCATCATGATGTCATAAATAATTTAATTTATTTAATGTCTAAAAATTATAAAACAAATACTATTATGTAGGAAATCTTTTTATCTGTCCTATTACTATTTATAGTCAAAATTATGACTTGTATAACCTCATGTAAAAATTGTTTTAGTAAAACATCTCATGTTTGTGTCATTTTTACTTTAACATTAAATAAAAAGGTATTTATGTCATTTTCCAACCAAAGTGGCTCCATGGGGTCCCCAAGTTGACCCATGGATTTTCTTGGTCGGCCATGAATCATCCAATGAGGGTAGGACATGTGTCTAGGTCATTTCATTTTATTAAAACATTATTTTTACCTTAAACTACACTAATTACCTCTAATCGCGATTAAAAACTTAAAAGTTACTATTCACCAAAAAAATATTTTAATACCATTGAAATAAATTTTAATTCTTAATTAAATAAATTTATGTCAGATTTTTGAAATTCAAAACACAGAGGTGGTAAAATTTCATTTAAACAGAAAATCAGTTTTTTTATAAGTACCACTAAGTGGTTTCACTATTCATCAAAAATTGAAGTTTTTCAGAAAAATACCAAAAATTCACCCTAAGCTATATTTTATATTCCAAATTCAAAAATGAAGTCTATTTTATAAAATTCAAAACATATAAGTTGCATTAATTAATTTAATAATTAATTCCCACTGTTAGAGAAAATAGAGTGTTTTTATGAAACAATAAATATCAAAAGATTGACACTAGTTTAAGTCCGATTTCAAAGTGAAATAAATATCAATGACCACTATTGGTTTAAATGGTAAAAATATATTCTAATTTTACTTTAAAAACAATTCAAAAGATAATATATTCATATAAATAAATTAGATTAAAAAGTGGTTTTGAATTAAAATACAACATTTTTCACTATTCATTAAAAAATGAACTTTTTCGGAATGATACCTAAAATTTACACAAAGTAAATTTTGATGTCTCGATTCTAAAGAAGAATTTTATTTTGTCAAATATAACACATAAAATTGTTAAAAAGTGGATTTAAAAGAGGTTCTCCATCCAAAGGCGGTTAATCGACCTTTTAATGAATATTAGAATGTTTATGCTTAAAAATTGGATTCATTCACATTTTTAATCCTATAACATTTATTGTAAAGAGTAAAAATATTTGAAAAATATATATAATCATTTTTTGTTAGTTCTGTTCATTCCTTCCATTACAACGGCTATGCGTTAACTACTATTTAAAATAATATTATTTTATTATTAGAGTGCAATGTAAGATTCCCAAGAAACTCGTTGTTGCGTATTGGGTACGCCATCAAGCATAGAGTTACCTTTCAAGTAATATCAATATTTTATACACAAATATGGATAAATATAAAAATGTAATATTCTTTATTTACCTGGGGTGTTACATCCTTCCCCCCTTTTGGGAATTGCGTCCTCGCAATTTTAAAATTGGGCTCGGAAACGTCCTTGAAAGTCCCACATCGGAACAAGAGTCGGTAAAAAAATCACTTTAAAAGAATGGGAGAGAAGTACAAATGTCACCCGAGTTAACCCATACTAGGATTCCAAGTATGAAAATATGGATATGGAGGAGAAAACAAAGGGTCATGTTCTGATGGAGAGTGATAGTAAACATGTCTAGGAGAAAGTTAACCATAAGAAAATCACAAACTTGTGATTGGTTAAACGGAATTCGATTCCCCAGTAGGAAAAGTTAATAGACAACATTTTTGTTTCAATTTACTTTTTATGGAGGAATTTATTCATAAGGAAACATAATCACTTATCATGTTGACTTTAAACTTTTATTAGATTCCTTATACAAACTCATATTTTCTCCAAAATATGAGTATTTAGGAAGACTTGTTCACATTAAGAGTACTAAAATCAACTTCTAGAGAATAACCTAATCCAAAAAAGAGAAATATATACTTCCCATATCTTTAGACTTTAACCAAAACCAAAACCAAAAAGGTTAGTACAAGGTCAGATAATCCAGAAAAGGATAACCCTTTATAAAAAGAAAATCTATTCTTAATATCCAAAATTTGTCCAAAAAAACCCAAAGTTCAATGAGGACTGTTTGATAAACAATTTTTCCATAAAATTCTTCAAAGTAAACCAAACTAAGATTGAAAAAAATATATTTTAAGGACCTAGTCAAATAGTCTTCCAAGGTACAAATTAACTTTTATCTCTAAATAACATCAGTTGCTCTTAAATTCTCATATTGAAAAGTAATTAACCTAATCACATATCCTCGATGATAGGTTAATAATTTCCATAGATAACCCAAAAATAAACTTAATCTTGATTCCTAAAATCATCTAAATAAAAAGAATCAGTCAAATTAACCAGGGACTTCACGTAGTCCAGTGGTAGGCGATAAATACCAGTCGCACTTTGGTTGTGGGTTTGATTCCCACAGCTTTTTCCAACGCGATGGGTTGTCACACGGTCTGTGTGTTGTCCTTTTTACAAAACTACATAATTCTTAAAACATTCCCCAAAACGAGATAAAATCTTCAAAAATAATCATAACATATTTTAACCTCAAGTTTACCTCATGCCTTTCATTTTCCATCAAAACATATAATAACCCATAATTACCTCAAAAGTAAGGATCATATAAACTCTAATGGTTACCTTTATAATTATTAGCTGAACTTCTACATCGATTGGTCATCTTGTACATGATGCATTACAGATCATACCAAGGTTCAAGTGGTTGATCATGACTCCTTGATAGTTGGTTTAGAACAACCATGATTTTCCTCATTGAATCCCCCATTTTATCTAGTATCTTATTAAGAGAACCACCACAGTTTCCTTCAAACCTGTTATCTCTTTGGTCCCTGCTAGATCCATCCATTCACTAAAAACAGAAATGTCAGTGTGAGTATATCAACAAAACCATCATGTACTAATGAGGAAGGTTAACACTAAGATATACTTACTCATTCACTTTATCTAAAACTAGGCCTATTTCTGAAATCCTAACCATTATCGTAATTTCACTTATGCTTAGAGGATACCCTAACCTCTAAAGTTATCTAAACCAACCTATGATACCACCTATAAGGCCCCAGCCTTAAAGATTACTTAATATTTAGTAATTACAAGATTACACATTGAGGATTTTTTCAGGTTTAGAGTTTTATAGAAATAGGACATGACTATTACATCTCAAAAGATTACAAAGTAGAAACTTCTACTATGTTTCCATAAAATAAAAACTCTTAAAAAGAAACATGTCTAGTTCCATGCTTTAGGTAGCATGACTTTCCCTTGATCCCATCTTTGACCCTATTCCGCGTTAAGTCCTGTGAAAAAATATTTCAAAAACTTGGGATGAGCATAAAAAGCTCAGTAAGGGATACACAAAGAATGAAAACTGTTATTTTTTCAAAAAAAAAACAAGTAAACCATGTATACTTTATCAAAGTAATACCTTTCACATTTTTGAAGTAGTAAAAAATACACTTCAATGAATAAAATATCATTACTTACCCTTTTGTAACCAAATGATTACCCTAAAACCCATATAAAGAACACATAACATAAAAAGGTAACTTGTGACATAAACATACTTAAATGGAATAACCATACGGTCGACTTCCACACATACTTAATGGAATAGCCATACGACCGACTTCCACACATACTTAATGGAATAGCCATACGGCCAACTTCCATACCCAATGCATTTGAGGTTATAACGTAACCAACCGTCCTGGTATTCATGGAACCACCTGTCATAATGTCCAAGTACCATTATAAAATCATAAGACATTAAACAAATATAATGGAAAGAAAAAATTTCCACATTTCGATTAAAATATATCACTTAAATATATCGACATAACAAATACTTTATAAAAACCATTTTCAATACCATCTTACATAAAAGAGTATATGGTATTTATTTCATTTTAAAAAACATTACGGCTTGTTGAGGAATCCAAAGACCAAATAATACTCGCGGCTGCGGAAAAGGTCGTTGTCACTGCGTACGTTAAAAGAAACATTCCTTTTTGTCATTTAGTAAAACGCTTCGTATAAAAATATTCCTTTTGAATAAAATTAAATGTCAAATGGGTTTATACACCGTATAAAAGGAAGTTGTGTGTAAAACTAAATATGCCTCAATGAAAGAATATTGAGATGAAGTCCCTTACAAAGTCAGTATCCTTAGTTTAAGGATAAATTAATTACATGATTATGTGTGAAAAATAAGAATACACAAAATATAAGTGGATATTAAGTTTAAAAAAATCAGAGGTCATTCAATCATAATCATGGAAAAACAAAACCAATGACATAGATATTTAACTCAATGAAATGATATTGAGTTATGATTTCCGATACAAGTCCATCTAAGTGACATAAGAATTTATCAATGAGATGATTATGTGTAGAAATAGTATATCCACACAAAGGTTTGTGGAAACTACAACATAGAGATTCCACACATAATATTGGCATAATAAAATCAAGAATTAGTGGTTTAACCCAAAGAATTGAAAGTGGGTTAAGAAGTTCCCTTACAGAAATTCGACAGCCTAACGGCGTCACTTCAAAACTCATAAAATGAGTTGATGAGAGATAAAAAGGGTATCTCATCACTTGGACATAAAATTTACATTAATACGGATATATAAGAACATATCCCAACATAATTGTATGTTAATTAAAAGACATAACAAAATAAGTCTTTTAAAAAGAGGAGGATGAAAGGTTCCCTTACCGACTTGGGTAACTTTCGAAACGTACACCCCATTGAAGAAGGGTCATAAAATGAATATGTAAGTACCCATAAATGAAATTATATTACAGAAAGTGTATAATAATGGGAATTACATACACCACTCAAAGGAAATGGAGTCAAATGTAGCATAAATCTCACGAGAATAAAAGTGAGATGAAAAAATCCCTTACGAAAACTCGGCAGCCTAACAACGCCACTTAAAACTTCCAAAAATGGATTGATGAGATCAAATAGAGTATCTAATAATATTACAATAAAATGTACAGTAAGAGTAATATTAAATAACACCCCCCATCATAACAAATAGTAGCCTAAAATAAGTGACATAAATGAGAGTACTTAAAAAAAGAGAGAGGTTAGATCTCTTATGAAAATTCGGCAGCCTAACAGCGCCACTCAAAACATCCAAAATAAATTGATGAGATGAAATAGGGTCTATCACCATATGAACATAAAAAGTACAGTATGAGTAATATAAAAGAACATCCCAATCATAATAAATATGATATTAAAAGGAATGACATAAAAGAGTGTACTTAAAAAGAAAGAGAGGAGTAGGATCCCTTACCTCAAGTCCAACTTGTCTTGTTCGTTTCTTTATATTACTGAATAATAAACTTTGGTCAATTTATAATTTCTTAAGGACCTCTTATGAAGATTATTATTCAGTTAATATCACATATTTTAATGTTATAATAATTGGTTAACAATATGAGTTCATATCAGACGTTTTTGTCGATGTTTGGTACATGAGTCAAAAATTGAACTTGTTGGAAAATAATTTTCCATGTAGTAATAGGTAGATCATATACAGAATAGTATTTATGTTTTAAATATCATATATATCCATTATATATTAATTTTATACTATTCAATAGCATTTGGAGTTAAAAAAATTAAAAGCACCGTTCATGGAGACGGTAGGTCGTACGTACGCATGAACACTACATTCATTTTTTGTCATATTAATGGAATTAATACAAAATGATATATATATATATATATATGTTATAATTACAGAATTATATCCATAATTTAGATGTAATATATTACATATATATCCATTATATATATGTACTTATAATAGTACATAACATTTTGAGATAAGAAATGAAATGTACCGTTCATGGAGATGGTAAGCCGTACGTACGCATGAACGCTACTTCTATTTATATTTCATATTTAATGGAATTAAAACATAATGATACATAATAGTATTTTAATTCCAGTATGGTATAATATATAATATCATTAAATATATCCTTTATACGTACCACATATGGTATTTAACGAATCAAATCACTTTGAGGGGGCGGTAGTCCGCAACTCCATAAATGAAGATATCGCGTTGAACCATAATGGAAACCATAAAGGTATGCCATAAATGAAAAATACAGAAGATTAAGTAAAACATAAACATATTATATATCATATATAAATATAGTGTCATCTTAATGGACACATTTGAAGGTGTTAGAAGAATGTTGAACAATCATCGTTTCGTGAGGCAGAAATTCTCCATCCACAGAAACAGTATGTAATTTAACCATTAGATGTAGGCGTGTGTAAGTGTAGCTCGAATCCTTATTATAACAACATACTAGTATATTTAAGATACTGTATTGGTTACAAAATAAATAAATAAAAGAGTTTAGGGGGGTTGGAGAAGCAAAATAATACAAAAGGACACAAGTGAAGACATTACCTTAAAATCGGGTAACTCCCTTTGGTTTGAGATAAAAGGCTTATTTGGGAAGACTTATGCCCAAAGTGAGGATTCAAGGAGTTAGAGAGGGATTTGGAGAGACTAAATGGGCAGGTGTTGGCCGAGCTAAAGGCTTTGGAAGTGTGGGTAAGGAGGTAGAGGTGGGGGTCTTTTATAAGAGGAGAGGAGGGGCACTCTTGGAAGGTAAAGAAATGTTACATTATTTTAGAATTCGTTTCGGATTTTAATGGTCCCAAATTGATGTGTTTCGGGGATAAGGTGATAAGGGTTCGAAATCCCCCCATCCAATAGGTTTTGTACATGTGTAGGTCTTAGATTTTACATTATCTTTCCATTTTATTTAAATCGTTAAATAATGAGGTCACCGCTGCATCATCATGATGTCATAAATAATTTAATTTATTTAATGTCTAAAAATTATAAAACAAATACTATGATGTAGGAAATCTATTTATCTTTCTAATTACAATTTATAGTCAAAATTATGACTTTTATAACCCCATGTAAAATTGTTTTAGTAAAACATCTCATGTTTGTGTCATTTTTACTTTAACATTAAATAAAAAGGTATTTATGTCATTTTCCAACCAAAGTGGCTCCATGGGGTCCCCAAGTTGACCCATGGATTTTCTTGGTCGGCCATGACTCATACAATGAGGGTAGGACATGTGTCTAGGTCATTTCATATTATTAAAACATTATTTTTTCCTTAAACTACACTAATTACCTCTAATCACGATTAAAAACTTAAAAGTTACTATTCACCAAAAAAATATTTTAATTCCATTGAACCAAATTTTACTTATTAATGACAACCATGTATGTAGGATTTTTGAAATTCAAAACACAGAGATGGTAAAATTTAATTTAAACGGAAAATTAGTTTTTTTATAAGTACCACTTAGTGGTTTCACTATTCATCAAAAATTGAAATGTTTCGGAAAAATACCAAAACTTCACCCTAAGATATATTTGATATTCCGAAATAAAAAATGAAGTCTATTTTACAAAACTAAAAACATATAAGTTTCATTAATTAATTTAATAATTAATTCCCGCTGTCAGAGCAAATAGCGTGTTTTTATGAAACAATAAGTATCAAAAGATTGACACTAGTTTAAGTCCGATTTCAAAGTGAAATTAATTCCAATGACTACTATTGGATTAAATGGTAAAAATATATTCTAATTTTACTTTAAAAACAATTCAAAAGATAATATAATCATATAAATAAATTAGATTAAAAATAGGTTTTGAATTAAAATACAACATTTTTCACTATTCATTAAAAAATGAACTTTTTCGGAATGATACCAAAAATTTACACAAAGTAAATTTTGATGTCTCGATTCTAAAGAAGAATTTTATTTTGTCAAATATAACACATAAAATTGTTAAAAAGTGAATTTAAAAGAGGATCGCCATCCAAAGGCGGTTAATCGACCTTTTAATGAATATTAGAATGTTTATGCTTAAAAATTGGATTCATTTGCATTTTTAATCCTCTAAAATTTATTGTAAAGAGTAAAAATATTTGACAAATATATATAATCATTTTTTAGTAAGTTCTGTTCATTCCTTCCATTACAACGGCTAGGCGTTAACTACCATTTAAAATAATATTATTTTATTATTAGAGTGCAACGTAAGATTCCCAAGAAACTCATTGTTTCATATTGGGTATGCCATCGAGCATAGCGTTAACTTTAAAGTAATATCAATATTTTATTCACAAATATGGATAAATATAAAAATGTCATATTCTTTATTTACCTGGGGTGTTATATGTAATGTCCCATATTTTAAACTGGATGAAAAAATCATGGGGAAGTTGAATTATTTCTTTAGTGGACATGCTATTTTTAATACCGAACATAGATTCTTAATTATGAGAGTTGGAACACTGTAATCTGGTTTTTAGAATCAAATTAACTTAACTAAATTAAAATTACAAATTGAAATGAAATTAAATGGGGAAAATGGGAAATAAAAATATTGAAGAGTTTCAATAATAATAATAATAATAATTATTTATTTTTGTATTATGTTAGGTTTAGAAAGACCCCAAATGGGTGTCCCCCTTTCTTCCCTTGTTACCCC
Organism: Viscum album; assembly: GCA_963277665.1. Classification (NCBI taxonomy): domain Eukaryota; kingdom Viridiplantae; phylum Streptophyta; class Magnoliopsida; order Santalales; family Viscaceae; genus Viscum; species Viscum album. Next base: position 22,605,698 of record OY728125.1, read on the forward strand.
CACACGACCTCCCTCCTCATAACTTCCATCCTTATGGCCTCATCTGGTGCAACGTTCAAAGGTACCCCCAAGGTGTGCGAACTCTCTCCTCACAAGTTCCCTTCACGCGACCCACCACCCCCACATGACCTCCCTCCTCATGACCACCCTCATCTTAGTCTCATCTTATTTGACGATAAACGGTTTCACATTTGATTTATTAAGGTAATACCTACTCCACTTTTTTTTGGGAATTTTTGGTCTCTCCATCACTCTATTTTGATGTGATCTAACCCTAGGGTTTTGGATAATCCATTTGTTGCTTCCTCTAGCATTAGGTCATGGGAAGCGTCTCCTAAGAAACCTGTGTTCATGTTCTCATAACATCTACAAAATCCCATGTGGTTCAGATCAGATCATCACGCTTTTGATGCTTTGAGGTGTGGTTTTTACCCACAACATTAACTTTCCCTATTTTATTTAGGGTCACTAAATTTTTTTGAGTCCCTCATAATTTTGTTTAGGTGTGTTGAACCTTGATGCATTTTTTTTGACTTTATAATAATTGTTGTACTATGTGGGGTCACCCATGATGTTTCTTTATGTTTCTATTGTGAAAGGTGACTCACCGTGTATGCATCAGTAGACATATTTATATTTATGTTACCCCACTATATGTATAATCATCAAAGTCCACACACACACACACACACACACACATATATATATATATGGGTCTATGTTTCCTTAAATATAATGTGAAAATGCATATGCGTGTTAGTTGAGAAGGGTATGTATATAAAGATATATGTAATGATCCCCTTTCATATATTCCAGGCCATGAAATTATGTTCATAGGGGATTGGTGTCCTTATATATATGTTTATGTTCATATTATCTAAGTGGGTAGAATCATCTCTGAGTTCTCATTGATAAATGTGTCATGTTCCAAAGCATTCTTGTTGGACTACTTCATGAGGTAAGATCCCATTACCGAGCCCTTAAATTTAATAATGCATTAATTTATTGCTTTCACAGATTCGTGCTGTTAATTACTATTGGATGATTTGTAGATTAAATTAATAGTTAGGACACAAGAAAGTTTTCCTATTAAAAAACAAAGTATTTATAATAAATCCTCTATATCAGAGGGGCATTGTCTTAAAAAGCTCACAGTGATAATTTATGATTATTTAGCTTGTTTGACCATATTTATTTGTAGTTTTATATCTTTTTATCACTGTAAGAAAGTGTTATGTTTAGAAAATATGATTTATAGATGGTATTAAATTTATTTCCCCCTAGAAAATAAATGTTAAATGATTCAAGACATGTTCAATGTTCTTCAAGCAATTTTTAATTGGAATTAAATGTACAAGTGATTTCCCCTTTCTAGTGACACCTTCATAGTAAATGACCAATTTTATAAATTGAATAACATGAATATTAAATTGGAATACCAAATTAGGTAAGTTCTTATTTGTCAATCAATCCTTATAAGTGTCTCTTGAAACTCGATAAATAAATTTCCCTGTTAGTTTAATCGAATAACATGATTTGTTGATGGGATCAGCCATGCAGGTAGTTTACTAGTTAACCATGGATACTCCTAGGATCCTCTTAAGTAATTCTAAATGTTTTGGCCTTCCATAAAATTACTTTATAGGTTAAAAAATAAAATAACCCCAAGGAATTTTAAGGTCATACCCCCTTGGATTATGCTTAGGCTTAGTGCCTTTTTTCATTGGCCACATGCCAGAGTTGGTTGTCTTGGGATAAATATATCTCACCTTATATTTGAATGATTATAATTTATTATAAGAATTACTTAAATTTCCTTGATTACAAGTGATTATGTATAAACGTTTTTCCAATCCATGATATGTGCATTTTATTTCCTATTTTATTATTCCATGTGCCTTGTATTATGCATGTTTATGCATACTACTTGTGGGAACATGATTAACTTTGGTTGAATGAAATATGTGGCCATGTTTAATAGATTGGGTCATCAAAACGTCTTAATTCATCTCAGAAGAGTTATATTTAGGCCTTATTCCTTGGTTTATATTTCATTTCTTATGAAAATTTGATTATAATTCTTCCCTTTCTTAGTTGATTAAACTATATGAAATACATGGTAGGCATGTAATATTGAGTTTCATCCTTATTGGCGTGTGTTCATTGATATATACATTCCCTTGATATATGTCTTGATTTTGATGTTGTTGGATAATATAAACCTCTTGATATGGACCGAGAGAGAACATGAGTTTTTTATTAAGGACCCATGGATGGACTCACCATATTCGTTTGGTTATGATTCGATGCACTGGGGGCGGGGATTTGTCTTGATAGAAGATTTATTCATGTTTGGTTTCTTACTCTAATGAATGATACAAGTTCCATAGGAGAGAAAACATGGATATATCTTTTGGAAATATGGATACACCATTCCTTTGTTGATACTCGGTCCCCAATGTGAGATACATGAGACCAACTCATATTTTACCATGCCTTATAGTGATACTTGGGATGCCGTAAGGTTCACCATGGATTGGCTCGGTGGTATTGGATTATCTGATGTTCCCATTGGGATACATTGGATTATGTATAGACCGTCTTGGGTTGGCAGGAGTCTCAAAAACCGGGATTTGATAGATTGTTTTGATTGCTTGGTCTGTTTTATTGTTGAATTATATGAGATGTATCCTTCATCACTATCATGTATTGTGCATGTACTTGAGATGTTTCCCGTACTTTACTTGCACACATATGTGATTACATGCGATTTAGAACCCAATCCAAAGCTCAAGATTGATGGGTATGCCATCTTTGGTTTTCAATTGAACTATTGACCCTTGTATATATATTCTTCCTTTCACCTATTTACCTTATAAACATACATCTTTTTGGAAAGAAGTTGGTATTGGATGAGTTTCCATTTAGGGAATTATACCATCTTTCTATTGTTAATTTGTTATCAGTAATCCTTTTTTATACATGAAATACTTTCTAATTTATATTGGATTGTCTGGATTGGGATAGAAATCAGTGGTGCCAGACCACTTAGATTTATATCTCACACTCTTATTGGGCCTACATTTCATAGGGGTAGTTGAGATGTCATACATTCTTGTTGGCCTTTTGATTCATTTATTGTATTTTTCTTCTTTGGTTATACATGGGAGTTGGGATAAGAGGATTGAGATGATGCTCAATATGCTCATTGATATTGTCATTTAAAATATGTTTTATTATACTGTATATGTATTTATATTTCCTTCTTATTGAATTTTTAGCATCATTTTTCATAAATTAAATGTTTGAAATTGGTGTTGAACAATTTAATTAAGTTATTATAACATTTTTCTTCCAATGTTTTTATATTTATTTATTACTACTCCACTATTGATTGTTATTTTTTATACAATTGTTATACTCTTATTTTTGAGGTAATAGTCTCCCCAAAAATACACCCTAGGTACTCACTACTAGTTAGAATCCTTTGGAATTTGGGGAGAATCACTTGAGGTCATGTGACCCACTGGTCCATCTACCAGTTTAATGGTTATCTAGGTAAGGACGTTACACTTCACATCTATATTATGGAAGGTATTTCATGAATCCTTTGGGACTAATTTTCAATTGAGGATGGATTTTCAACTCCATACTGATGGCCAGGCTAAATATATTATTTAGGGCATAGAGGAAATGTTTTGGGATTTCATGCTAGACATTGACTATAGTTCAGAGGATCCTTGATCATTTGTAGAGATTTCATATAACAACACCTACCATTCTACCATTAGTATTTCAACATTTGAGGCCTTTTACTGGAGACCTTATAGGTCCCCGCTATGTTTGGCCAACCAAGGAGATTCATCACTTATGGGACTTGAGTTGGTGTGCACTATGATAGAGAATTTGATGGTCATCTAGGAGTTGATGAAGATTTCACATATAAACCAGAATTCTTATGCAGATAGATGAAGGTGGCCCTTGGAGTTCAATGAGGTAGGCCATGTGTCCCTTATTGTGTCACTATTATGTGGGTTGTGTTGATGGATTGGGGAAGTAAGTATCATTGAGATTCATTAAACCATTCCAGATACAACATATAGTTAGCGAGGTGGATTACTTATCAGATGCATCCCCACATTTAGATCAGGCACATGATATCTTCCATGTGTCACAACTGAGAATGTATGTACACTAAATATTACATGATATAATCTAGTGAGAGATGAACATTTAGGATGCGGATACCATTCTATGTATCTAGTAGAGATTGAGGATTAATAGGAGAGTTTTAATTATTCATCTCTCTAGATCTACATTGATAAGACCTAGATTCCTTTTTCAATCTTTCATCATTCTTAATCATATCATTTATTCTATTTAAATATAGTCTCATATGTTCTATTTTCATGGTGTTGAGTCGTTCATCAAATATACTCTAATCTAGGACACTAAAGGTTGATAGTGGATGAGGAGAGTCGTATAATATGGAGGTATGAAGTCTATAACTAATTCATCATTTTTAGGATTTTATAATTTTTCATGTTGTCGTGCTAATTTCATCAAGAATCATCTTTTGAATTAAAATTCATTTCTTATTGTATATTGGATCATGTTTTATGAACCCTATCTTATATTTTATTCATAGTTGGTGGTGAAATCCATAATTTCAACCACCCTATGTTAGGTGAGGTTCCATATTTTGGTTTTTAGTGTTTTGATAACCTTTAGCCATCATTTGGGTGCTCTTGAACATGAAAATGCTAATGGTAAGAATACTTATATTTTATTTATATTGGATTATATAATGTATAGTAACATGTTGATCCACACTTGACCTACTTATGTATGGTTATTAAATTTTAATTAATCAATTTAAAATGAATTTGGAAATTATAATTTATATTATGACTTGGCCTAATTTAATATTATCAAATTCTTTGTTGCTTAGCCTTAGCACCCCTTTCAGATTTAATGGAATGTAGTTCAATGAATCTAATTATATAAATATGACTTAAATGAATAGAATGGTTTTATTTCCCATGGCCTTGTAAAACCAATGTAAGGCAAGGATTGAACCTCTTCACTTTATTAAATGGTATCTCCATAACTTAGATAATTGATTAATTGAATTATTATATGGTGCCAAAATACTTGTGGACTTTGAAATCAATATAGTGGTTGTTTGACTAGAGATAGATTTTGGATTCTTGAGGTAATTCCTTGACCACTCAAGGATTCCATTATGATTCAAGGATGTTGGTTACCTTGCTTGAGACCGACAATGGAACTTGACCCTCATATATTAGTTGATGGCCAGTATGACACCATTGTATCCCTTTATTGTTATTACAGGAAGCCTTGGACACACTCCTAGGATCTAGTTGAGACACTATTGACATGAGGTGACTTGGTTATATCCTTGTACATAGTCATAGATTTTTCTTTTTTACCTTGGATATATTCATTGGACTCCCTTAGATCAAAATATTGTTGAATCCCATGGATGATTCTCCTTGGATTACACTATTAACCTTAGTCAGGCTATAGTTACTATTGAATTTGTGACCCTTTAGGTCTTGGATGCCTCATTTATTACCCTGGATCCCTTTCATTATTAATATCAATATACGTTTCCTTACTACATCTTGCAACCTTTACTATTAGAATCTTGAGATGATGTCCGTGCTTGTTTGGCCTCACATGTTTTAATTATATAAAATGGAACTTATGTAATTAATAATTTGGTTATGTGTTTAGACATCATCCGATGTCTCATGAAGGTACATGGTTATTTATATTACTATACTAGTTTACTTATATATATTCATGCTTTCACACAATATGAGTTTATATGACACAGAGAAATTGTTATAGACACCATATGGTGGTAGAATAATGGGATTTGTCTCGCACCCTATCATGAAACCATTTGTACCAGGGAAAACTATATGTATATAGGTGTTGACAAAGGGATGCTAGTTGCTTCAGATACTTCATTTATTGATTTTTAGTATTGATCTCATAATAGATGATTGAGTTGGAGCTGATGATGTTCGTGAATGTTTTTTTATATTTTATACTTTTTATAGAATGATTGTATGTTAATTTGTATCCATATTTTCCAACATTCCATTGACATGACATATATCATCATTAACATTTGAATACTGTTAACATATATTATAGTTGTTTAAATTATTATTCACTCTATTTTATTTTGTTTTAGCTTATGATTACTTATATTTATTATCAAATTTATTTCCTATTTTTGTATTATAATAATCCACTAGGATTAACTCTTGTAATGAAGGGAATATTCTCCCCACAGATACACCCTGGGCCCACACGGATGGTCAGTAGCCTCAAGCATTCGGAAACATGCACCTGATTCCATGTGGAAAACTAGGATCAAAGCACTTATGAGTGGCATCTGTGATCAATAAATCATTATAGGATCTTCCATGTATGAGATATTCTACAGTGGTTGTATAGTGGTACCACAAGGATCATAAGGAAGGTACTTTAGCGAGGGATAACTGGATGATTTCTCAATAACCACATCTCATTATGAAGTCTTTTTATTTGGTTTTCTGGGATATAACTCTCCATGGAGGGAAGAATGTAATGAATCAAATTTTATTATGTATTAAATTATCATATTATATAGTTTATTTTATGATCTAGGCACTCAGACACCATGAGATTCTGAAGCCTGATAATCCTGAAACTATATTTTTGAAATATGATACATATATTAAATATCATGTGTGATATGATTTCTTGGAAAATTGGAATAACTCTTGAATAGAAACATGGATTAGAAATCTAAGGCCTCCATTGAGATTAAAGCATGGGGTTTACCCTAAGAGTGACATAAACATGCGATGAATCAGAGGTTATGGTTGGACACGGTATTGGGATATTACTTATATAAAATAGTGGATTAATATAGTTTATTTATTTAAAATTTCATTGCCAATTTTCCCTATATGAATAAATGTTAATGAAGAGATATCAAGGTCAACCTGTTAATCATAGAGACCTTGGGAACCATGAGAGGAGATCATTCCTCATGGACGACATCCGATCGAATCGAGATTGAGGATCATCATGCCATTGGAGTTTAAGGATGTGGCCAATGAGAATAACACATATTCATTATTTATCAAAAATCAATCCATCTTGAGGAAGGATGTTTGTTTAATGTGGATTTTCACCATTTTCATATCCTATGATTATTGGTTATCAATCGACTAGTATATTGATTCATGAATCAATCGTATTGTCGGTGTGGGTTTATTTTTTAGGAATATGGGAAAAAAATTTCGTTTATTTTTTATCTTAATTCATCGTTCTGCTGACCAAAAATAGATAAAAAACATAACACATTTGAGTTTCATCCCTATATTTTGTTTTATGGTTTTCTCCCACCGTTCTTCTCTCTTTCATCAACAGTGTTCGTTTTGGATGTTGGTTCTCAAAATACAAGATAAAAAATTGTTGCAAACCCATTTAATGGTTCAATGGATTAATATCAAAGATATGTGTTTAGATAGATGATGATATAATTCTATGATGTTGGTGAAAATAGATATGGATTAGATCAATGTTGTGTGTGTTTGGGTTTTGATAATTTTATGATAATAGATCGTTGGGGAAATTACCAAGCATCCGGGATGGATGGAAGTTAGATAATCAAGGATGATTGAGCAAAGATAACCTATTTGCCTAATCCAAAAGAGAGATATGAAGATGATTTAGTAGAAGTGACAAAAAATTTGGAATATTTCAGTGGAACCTATGTGTTCTGTGAAATTCTAAGCTACATGACATGCATTTTAGGAATAGAAGCCATGTGTGGGGTCTTGGCTACAACGCTATGGTATTTTATTGTGTTATGTGTCACATGGAATGTGACCCATATCACACGATGTGTGAGTTTACATAGATACATGGCATGTATCACTGGAATACACAGATAAACATACATGAACATGACTTTCCATACACTGACATGTTCACTAGTACATGAGGATAAACAATAAATTTACTCAAACATAGATATGGTCGTAGTCCATGATACATTGGTTGAACATGATTCCAAAAGGACACACCGAGTACTGTAATTACACACCATTTACTTATTAAAATAGATCCTAGAACCATTTTCCTTTTCAACATGGAAGAGTTTTGTTAGGTTACATTCCCATTATCCATTACCTGAGGGTTTATAATAGAGTCACATTCTATAAATAGGAAGTAGACCCCCTCTGAAGAAATACATTCTTGGACAGAGTTTGGAATCTCTCCATGAGGTACATATTGGGATACAATACCCTCATATTTGACCTAGGCGAGGTTCATGGTATCATCATGACCAATACAACATGGGAATCGATCCCCTACATATTGAGATATTCTCAATTAGGATGTTGGTATAACCCATGGCCTTCTGTGTGATCCATGTCCATGTATCGATCTCTTCAGACTTCTTGCATATACATATTATGAGGAGACTCAACTAGAATGACATATCAAATGGATGCCATCCATGCTATCTAACTCATGTATTGTATTCTCTTGTGTGAGAATTATATAATACATTCATGAAGGAATCCTATAATGACATATGAATGTTATCTTACCATGAGACTATGTGTATTACTTTGATTATATCTGGATATTCATGTCAATTATGATATTGATATATCACTATGATGAGATGAATACTATTATTGATTTTATATTCATAGTTATTTTAGTGTTTCCTAATATATATTTTTATATTAACCCATACATGGGAATTTCCAACATGTTTCATGTCTTAGAAAGATAACTAGAATTTGTTGGGAGTCCTAGAGGGACTAGACCAAGCAGAGTTTAGTGATATAGATATTTCGAGGAGTGTTCTGATGGTTTCATTTATAGAAATCTTTGCAGACTATACTGGTTGGATTTTTTATGGGTTATTTTAATGGAATTTTATTTTAAACATTCCTTCCAGTACTTTATTCTCATTAAATGATGAAGGTATTTTAAATGCATGCAAGCATGGTGATTAGTTGTTTTAAATTCCAAAATTTTATTAGATTAGAAATTTTTCTATGTGTGTAGGTACTTTAAGATAATGTCTCACATGTGTGATATATACCTACTCGGTGATAGTCTTTAGCCCCTGGACTATTGGGGGTAATCTTGAGGTAGTCTTTGCTCGAGCCCCGTTGGGCCTTGTTGTGAAACTTATTTCCATAATCTCTATATAACCCCATTTCTATAAGAGTGTTGATTTTATTTCCTAACATGTGAAAAAATATACTTGATTAAAAATTATTTATTGAATTAATTATGTAAAATTTATTTAAATAATATTAAATGTATATTATTTCTCATCAAAACATTACTCTCATCCCATCGTTCCTCTGAAAAATTTATCATCCATTGAATAATTTCTATTTATTTATTAAATAATTATCACAAAATTGTTTTCCAACATGTAAATGAATTGATATTATAATAACTAAGTAGAAAAAATATATTTATAAAATATTCTAATCCTAAATATTATCTCAAATAACTAATGGCTTAATATATGAGATCAGTAAAACATAAATAATTATTACACCGTATAAGATAATAATATATATTGAAAATGATAAATAATATTTAATATTTAATACTATAGTGAGAGTATTGAGAAAAATAATTTGTGACCCTCTATGCTTCTCTCCTAGTGGCATTATGCGAAGCCACCCAAAGTCCAAGGATAGAATTTAGAAATACGCCAAGGAACCCATATAGAATGTATTTACTATAAAAATGATATAAAACTACATATAAATTCCTACTATGTAATATAATATTTTTATCATGATATCTATAAACAATCAAGTTCCATACTTGTGTCATCGACCTATATACAGGATGTCTATTTCATTAGTTTTCCATAAATAAAGTTTCCCACCAGAGATAATGATTATGGATTTATTTAGGGTATTCATTACCATTAATGGGCCTATGAAATCAACTCATGTTAATGAAAATAATATAAAAATTCTTTCCATCATTATTCATTAATTTAGTATCACTCATTACACACCCAAAAGATATTACTTCATCAAAAATATATTTTGTCATGGTTTTTGTAAAAAAATGAAAGTTTATAACTAATAATCTCTGTAAATAATAAACATATAGTCTAAGGAAAGGTCCAAACATCCTGATGTTTGAACATTTAATAACACATATTAATGTGTATTTCCAACAAGAGGTTTTTTCTCATAATATAAGATACTAAAAATTACCAAAGGAATATACCATTAGAAGGTTCCTAAATGTCCATTGATTCCCTAACCCTGATTACCTATATCATTTTTGTACTTTAATATGATATGATCTGAATATAGAACATATTTTTATGAAATATTTAATGAAAATTATGGGTTCTCATTATATTGGGGAACAGATATGACCTTTCAGTGATACAATTACTCTTAATTTATCATCTTATACTATTTCACAGAAAATTACATTCCTGATGTGATTAGATGTTTAATAATATTCGAAATAATAAATATGTTTCATCATAAAATATATAGAAGATAATTCTAGGGAACCATATCCAACAGTTACCATATAAAACCCTTTTTATAAATCTTCTTACTTCATGAACTATGTTGTCCATAAGGGATATTAGAAACTCAAATCACATTATTTGAGTTGTATAGATTCTTTTGAGCTACAACTTTCAATATTTTGTTTAATAATTAATTTTTCCTTATACATTATGTTAACTATTATAATTATATGGATAATGTATCTTTTGATTCAATGCTTCATACTTGATTGTTCTATCTCCTAAAAGTATAATTCTATAATATGTGAAACTACATCACTTAATTGGATCTTTATTTCTATCCTTATCTTCCATCCCAAAAATTTTATACTATATTTTTAGGAAATATAAAGTGGAATATATTCTATAAATCTAATAATAAAATTTACCTATATTCTAAAAGGAAATATAATTATCTTTTTATGATGTCGGTTTTCAAAAAAAGGTATTAACAAATATTTTCCACTATTAATTTCAATTAATAATCAACATTATTTTGAAAATAAACATTTATTGATGTTTCTTTTTCAAATATAAATTTATATAAATTTTTTCACTAAAGATTTTTAAAAAAACATTTGAATGTTACATATAACTTAATCATTTTACGAATATCTTGAAAGTTCCCTTTTTAATGTTTTCCATTAGAATAATTTTTTTTTCAACCTATTCTATTTTTTATGAAAAATTATCTATGCATTTTCATGGGACTTATAATAAATTTTGTATCTTATATATTTAAAAAATATTCCATTTAAAATTATTTTAAAAGATAAAGGATATATCTTATTTCTAATGCGATTTCATGGAATCCATTTCAATGTATTTATCATCTAATTCATCATCCTTTGACAGTTCTTATTTTTGATCAAAGAAGTTTTTCAAATTTACCTATCCACCTTATTTATCTAGAGTCTTTTTCAACATCCTTATATTTTGGAGAAATGATCCATCAAAACAATTATCTTTCCAAATCATCTTTGGGTTATAACCAATTCTCATCATCCATTTCATTTAATCTATGTATACAATATTTTCTATTTTTCTTATTTAATAACATTCACCTAAATGAAGTAGATAGATTGATTGGGAAGTTTTTTGACATGAAAGTATAAAATTTATCTCATATATTATAAATAATATATTCTCTATTATATTTATAGAATGGAATTTTCAAATATATTTAAAAAATTTATTTTGAAACCGATTAATTTTCCTCTGGTATATTATATTATAATTATATACAGAATTATAAATTTTTTCCCTATAGGATTCCATTTTAAACATATATGAACCCAATTAATTTTCATGGTTCCTTGTTATTTTATGATAACTTATTATGTTGGAACATATATTTATAGATGACGATGGGAGGGGTCCTATATCGCTATCCAATGCAGTGGTTAGGAGTTTATATCTCATTATATAGTTATTAATGATTATGTTTTAGTTTCTTATATGAGTGGGCCCTGATGGTATGTTGTATGAATGTTATGTCCATATATTGATGAATATAAAATATTTTAAATATGTTTTAAAGTTATAATCTAATTATCATGACTATGTTGTGAAGTAATGGATCATGTTTATTGAATCATATTTTTTATTAATGTCTAATTATATTTCATGATTTGGGCCATGAATTATTACCTAATCTTTGTTGGGTGTGATTTTATTATGTATTTTGATTATACATATATGATAATATTATTATCACTTATTATCTAATAAATTATCTCTTATGTTTACCTTTACTGTGAAACCTATCTCACCAAATTCTATTATCTCTATTTCCCCAGGATATAATGAAAATTAATGCAAACCATATATCTAAATTGATATTATATGAGAAAACAATTTTGAGATGTTGAGGTCTTTTATGGATTAAACAGTTTCACTCATAGTGGAAGGAAACTTTTGTATTAGTGGAATATGATATGAATTATGTAAGTTAATGTTTTTTTTCTAATTATCTAAAACTCTTAACATAAATTTTTTTGTGAATGTATTGTAAATAAACATTTACTTTATGATAAACAACTAACATATGAATAGGTATGGGGTATCGACATTGGTATCATTGTAGAGTGATATATAAGTAGATATTATAATGATATTGGATGAGGATAAAATGTGAGTTATTAAGGTAATCAATGGTTGATAAGTTTGGGTTGATTATAATTTCATTTGTATTGGTGACCCTTTAGGTTTGTTGGGGAAATATTATAGAGATTAAGACAATATAACTTAAGTGAAAACATTAGGGAATAGTCTATGAAATAATTTTATGTATAGGATTACATATTGAAATGTTGGTAATGTATACGTTCAATAATTTTCCTAGAAAATACATCCCAGTCTAGATACTCAAATGTGGATGCAGGATCTAGCATAGTTTTAACTATGGGTAATAAAAATGAATAGGGTGGGTTAGGTATTTACTCCATTATCTCATGGGTTAGGATATAGATACCTAACTTCACACCTGGATACACTCTTAGGGGATATTATTTTGTCAATTTACATCTATTTAGAAACCATTATTATGGATTAATTTTGTAATTACATTATGGGAGTATGTTTGACAAATATGAGAGAAAAAATATTAATGTAATCTTGGAAGAACCATGATAGTTATATGATTAACCATGATTGACAAAATTTATATGAAAATAAAATAGGTCTAATTAATGGTGTCACTGGAGAACAAATATTAGGTTTAAGATTTCATATTCATATACTTTTATTCTTTTGGATATTATTAAATCAATTTTGGGTTTAGTGTTTGGTTGATAAAGGGTCACACAAATGAGTTTAATTAATGCATGTATCGAAAAACTACTATGTATTATATATGAAGAAGTGACCATACATAAATTGTTGAGAATCATAGTATATTTATTTTATGATAGAAAATGTTAGTTTCCTAGTCTTTCCTAATGTATTGGGGTTGGTTCCATAAAAGAAAGTAATTTTTTAGAATCTTAGATATTTTCCATGTTGAGTGAAATTTATCAATTCTATTTTTGGTATATTAAAAAAAGTGATGAGGGTTATTTGAACCAACTCTGTATTGTTCTATAATAGTTTTATATAAATAGTTTTGAAACATATATTACATGTAATAAAAAAACATGAAAAATGATTTTATGAAAAATTTATATTTTTTAAAATAATTATTGGAGAATAAATTAGGGAGTTATCGATAAATCATAGGATTAATATAAAAAATATTTTGAGGTAATAAGGGTTTGATTTTGTGAAAAGTGTGTTCAATAATATTGGAATTGAATATTGATTTATAGAAACATTAATCCATTATATTTCTTGTGATGTATATCAATGTTTTTGTAATATGATATATGGACTCATTTATGACCTTATAATGTAGTTATTAATTCATTTTTGAGTTGAAAATGGACTAAATTTATAATGAATATATTAGGTCATATTCTTTTAATGTCTTGGAGATTAAAATGGTTTTTAGAGAGGTATGTTATGAAGAATATATAAGTAACATATTATTACCATAAAATGTATGTTAGATGTTATTTTAAAACTTATATAAAAAAATATGAATATATTAAGAATATCCACACATACATTCATTAGTTTGGAGTAATTGAAATCGTTAAGATACAATTTATTTATGGAAGGGGGATTTAACATAAATGATTTTTTGGTAGCATATTTTATAAAAAATCATCTTTCTATAGTGATAAAATATATTTTTTAAATTTATTTAAAGGATTGATATTTAGTAGTAAATTAATCATACGATATATGAATTAAGTTAAAATCACTTTATTGATTCATAACTAGAATGATACAAAAAAAATAGTTTAAACTAAGTATTTAACATTATAGATTATAACTCATTATGGATAAAATATATCAGTTAAAATGATTAAATTTATAAAGGGAAATAAAAAAAAGAATAAAATCCTCATGACTAAGATATCCATTATATAATCTTCAACCTCAAGGATCACTAAGATCCAAATAAAACATTAATAAGGAATATCACTATGAAAGGAGAAAGCCCTATGAAAAATATATAGTATGAAATAAGAACGATGTCATTAAAATTGAGAGTGGAATGAATGAATGATATATTAAAACAATATATATAGGAATAAAATATGGTCATTTCTAATGTGTTCATCGAAAATACAGTCATTGAAAATATTTTCATTATATATATATATATACATTTCATATATTTTTTTCATCATATATCTAATAGGTAGAATGATGTCGTGTATCATTAAGTATTAAATTCATAATAATATAACTCATAGTGAAATGAGAGTGTGATATTAAAAAATTATATATATATATATATTAATAATAAATATAAATATTATTATTAAAATTTTATATGTAGAATATATAAAATTGAAATAAATATTTTCATATAAATGCAGTAGTAAAATTAAAGCTTAGAATATAAATAATCGTATTTATTGGAATATATTAGAGAGAATATATTATAGAAGTAATATTTATCTTAGATTAAATTTGATTTTTATAAAATATTATCATATATTAAATATTATATTAATATCTGTTAAATTATAAATGGATATGAAAAAAATATTATGAACACATAATGTTTTAAAATGAAATTTTTCAAAAAAATATTTTTTCTTTTAAATTGTGTATTTTATTGTGATTTTTTTGAAAGTATGCGAATTTTAATTTTGTTAAAATAAAACTCAATATTTAAACCTCAAATAAAAATTTGTGTAGTTTTATTTTTTATGTTTTCCTAAAAATGTTGATTTTTTTTTGAAAAAATATTATTTTTCTAAAAATGATATTTTTTTGATTTTATCATTATATAAATGAATCATAGATGTTAAAATGGAATTTTACTCAATAAAATATTTATTCATGTAATAAAATTTTAAATTTAATTTTATTATTTGAGAGAATAAAACATATTCTAAACATTTTTTAAATGAATGTAAAATGTTACATTGATTGAATATCTTTTTAGTATTGTTTAAATCATATATTTTAAATGTAATAATATGTTTTTTCTTAACATTTAGAGGCAATCCAATTTATTTATTTTATATAAATATAATTTATTTCATTAGAATTGAAAATTATAATAACCTTTCCATACACAAATATGTTAAGCTTAAAACACATTCATTTCTATAAAATGTTTTTACAAATTTGTGCACAATTCTAAAAATTATAATTTTAAAACCATAGTAAATATATGTCAAGAATTTGTTTCAAAATTTGATATTATAGGTATCAAATTAGATAAAATGATAAAAAAAATTCTTCCAAATAAATTACTAACTAAGGATTAAAATTTGTTAAAAAGATAAAGGTAAATTGTTATAAAATTTAAAAATTAAAAAATAATACGGCAAAAAAACTAAAGGATATCACTAAAATGAGTTGGTGAGGTGATATATGACCCAAATTCTATTTTATCCCCACTTTTTCCCATATTTTGTTTATTATAACTTGACTAGTAACTTTATATTATTGAAAATGTAAGGCTACATTCAAAACATTCCATATCTTGACATATAAAAGCTAATAATTCAACCAAATCAAGACTAACATTCCCTTTAAATTTTCATTTGAAACACTTCCCAATTTCTCCTCCTAGACCATTATGCCACTTCCAAAATACTCTTGTCACTTCTAGTTAGGATATTTTCTTTATTCAAATAGACAATTCCCTGAAGACATTGAGGTCAATGACGTGAGTATCAACTTATTCCTAGTGTTTTGTTGTTGTTTTTTTACTATTATAACCATATTTTATACAAAGAATAGTAATATTTTTTTATTATTATTATAAAAAAATTTGTAATAATTATTTATTCAATTCCATCCACTAAAAAAACTAAATCATTGATCAGGTGTATGTGTAGACTATTGCTTTTACGGAGCGATGTTGTTAATTTTTTCAAAACTAAATATCCTCGATGGTATGAAGAATTTATTTTATTAATAAATAGGTTTTATTTTTACCAAAAAAAATTGTTTAAATAATCCGTTTTCATATACTATCATTCCTTCCATTCATTGAGAAAAGAGACCTTTAATTGTGTTTACGATGAACTATTTTCTCTATAAATGATGAATTTAATTTTTCATTACCACCCATATTGGGATGGTTCTAATAATGGTATTATTGGGGAAATGGAATAATTATAAAATGTTTAATATTATGAATATGTAAAACTATTATTATATAATGACATTTTGTAAATCATTTAAACATTATAAAACTTCAATGTTTGGGTTGGTTTTTCCATATATGAGAACGTTGTTATAACGTTAATTTAGTGAATGATTAAGGAATTTTATATAATTATAATACCATGAAATAAAATTTAATTTAATATGTATTAATAATTTTTGAATGATGTTTTCAATATTTTTAATATTTATCAATATCTATCCCTTTCAATTGTTAAACATGACAAAACATGTTTATCACGTTTTACATTTTCATAATCTATATAAATTTCAATCATTTAAAAAAATGGTCATAATTAAAAATCAGAACAAAATTATAATTCTATATTAAATTATCATGGAATTTTAAACATGAATCCTCTTTGTATGAATAAATATTGTTACTGTGTTATTTGAACGAGACAAACTAACTAACATTCTAACTATCATTAGTGAAAATAACTATAAATAAGTAATATATTATTATTGAAGGATTGTAATTGATTTTTATATAGGTTAATAATTTTGAATAAGATATTTAATTTTGTAATTACTAAATTCATTTTATTTATACAAGATGTTATATCATGTTTGAGTTAGTGGAAACTGAAGGTAATGATTTTTTTTATTTCAAATTCCACTATTTGGTTCATGTTTTGTATTATGAACCTATTTTATTAAAAATGGTTTATATGTTGAATAATTTAGATTTTATATCATTAAATATTCATAATTAATGTTAATTTAAGATCAATTTAATTTTCTCTTTCTATTTCAAGGTGTTCCGATTTAACTTCCCCTTTGGTTGTAAGGGTTTTTATCAACTAAATTAACATTAATTGAGTTATAATTGTTCTTTTTAAAAATATTTCATATTTGTGGATAAATTATTCCATATAAGTGTATAATTTTGTTTATTATATTGAGTTATAAGGATTTAAATGTTAACGATGTAAATCCATTTTGAAATTTTCTTTACTCTAGGAACTATTTCCTCTTTAAGGAAATTTGGTAACTCAAATTTATACCATTATGTTATATGACTTATGTTGAAATTCATCTATAATATTATCTTAATTTATTTATTTCCCATTATATATGAATTTATATTTTATCATTATGGGGAAAATTTATCTTTTTGGTAAATTTTTCCTAATTGAATTTTCTCACTCATAAATTTCTAACAATAACAAGAATGAACCTCCATCATTTAATTAGCCCATGCTTTTGAGTCTATATCTTATATCTAGCTAATGTTCTAACCTATCGTCATGATATATAATATAGATTATCTTCTACAATTATAACCATTCTATTTAACAATATTAATAAGGAAGAACTAATACTCCTTTTATGATATGGGTTTTAAAAAAATGGGTTTTCAAAATATTTTCATCCAAAAATACCAATTTAAAATATTTATGAATTTTTAATGAATAACTATTTAAATTTTACTTTTAAAGGTAAATGTTTCACATATTTTTCACTTCAGTTATTTGAAAACTTTTTACCCTTACCTATAACTTTATCATTTTATAAATATATTGATAATGACCATATTTACAAATTTTTATTAGAAAAAACAATTTCACCATATTTTTCAATTTTTTTTGAATATTTATCTCTATGTATTCAAGGTTTATAAGAGAAAAATAATTTTTATTCTATGTTTACAAAATAATGCTTCAAAAATTATTTCACAAGATGAATGATATTTCTTGTTTCTAAATAATTTTTTCCCAAAATTCCAGGAAAGTATTTTTTATCAATGTTATTTTCCATTTAAAAATAAAAATATTGAAGAATGATGTTTTTAAAATGTAATGATAAACTACATTTTTTAGATAAATTTCGTAATATACATATATCTTGGAGAAATGATCCATAAATTCCATATTCTTTCCAAATTTTTATAACCATAATTACTCTTGAAATTCCTTTCCACTATGTGAACCCAATTTTTGATTCCATTGATTTAATAGTGTTCATCAAGATGACATATATTGATTAATTGAGAGAAATTATTGAAATAACCATATAAAATTTATCTATATAGTGTAAATTAAATATTTTATAATCTCATTATTAAATGGTATTTTCCTAAAATGTTACTGAATATATTTCAATACCCATTTATTTTCCCTGGGTACATCTTATTACATTTATTTAGGGGATTATGATTCTTTTCCTTCTATAATTATATTTTCATGTGATTGGAATCTTATTTTATTTCCATGGTTTCTTTAATATATGATGATAACTTATTGTATTGATACACATATGTATAAGTGATGATGAGTGTGGTAAAATATCAACCACAAATTCATTGGTATAGAGTTTATTACTCATGAAATAGGAATCCATGAGTATGTTTTAGTATATATTAATCATGGGAACATGGATTTCATCCAATTAATGTTATATTTCATATTATGATTTATTTTCCCCATTTAAATGATAATTAATAGTTTTATAATTATTCTCATGACTCTATTATTTTCTCATAGATCTTGTTTATTGAATCAAACTTTTTATTCATGTCCTATTTTATATCAATATTTATTCCATGTGTTGTGATATTATAATTTTTGGGTATGATTTTCATATATATCTTGATTATACCCATATTATAATTTTATGCCCAATTATGATATTTAATTATTATTGATTATGTTTACCCCTAATGGCCATATGATATCACCCCTTTCTTTTATTAAATTTCTCCTCATTAGGAAGAAAATTTATATGAGTGATTTTTCTACAATGGTATAATATGAGAATATTTTCTGGGAGATATTTAATTCTCGTAATTGACTAACTATATTCTATTATATAATAAATAAAAAAATTAAATAGTTAACAAATACATGATTTTTATTAGTTAATGTTTTTATTAATTATCTAAAACATTAAACATGAAAGGTCATGAGATTCTATTATAATGAAATATTTTATTTAATTCATGTAATTATAAAACATCTTGGACTCATATTTAAGAAGAAATATAGATTAATAAAATTATTTACTGATTACCAAGACCATAATAAGTTCACGATCAACAATAAGAATTATGTTCTTAATATGGATGATTTTTTTCATTCAATTTTGAGGAGAACTATATTTTTCCAATATTGATATTCCATTTGTATATTTTCAATTATGGTTCAAAAGTGAATACATATCCAAGGGAACATTCCATATCAGGTATTGACAATAGGTATTCATTGTGATTCCATTAGGACTTACTAATTCCCCTCCTATATTCTTGGATTTAAATAATAGATTCATTATAGATTATCTTTATAAAATTTTTATAGTATTTCGATATTATATTATTATATATTACATGTGTAAGTCATATAATTTAGATCACATTATAATTATAATATTCACCTTAAGTAAGTAGAATAAATATGAAAAATTTACCAAATTCTAATTTTGGCTATAGAATGTTTTTTTTGGGTTAAAAAATATCAATAGAGAGTTTATAGGTGTATCCAAAAAAGAAGAATATTATTGAACATTGGATAAGATCAAACACTTTGAGAGAGATCCATCATTTTCACAGATTGGATTGATATTATTTTCAATTTGAAAATTAAATCTAATGGTTATCTAATATACTCACTATGTTATATTAGAAGGGAGTAATGTTCCTTTGGAATGATGAATGTGACAGAGCTATCATGGAACAGAAAGAAAGGACGTTGAATGACCCTAGGCTATGACTACCTTATAGTAGAGAATTGTTTTTGATTTACAATTATGAATTGATGAATGGTTTGGGACGTTTTCTTATAAATAATAATATGAAAATATTTATGACTCATATAAATTTAAGGTTTATGAATAAAATTACATGATTCATGATTTGGGGTTGACAGTGGTAATTATTTCATTATAGATATAAAGACATTATCTTTATGAAGAAAGGTGTGACATATATATTGATCATAAAATTTAGAATTATAAATTCAACCAAATATAGTTTAATATGAACTAGAGATTATTTTTATAGTTAATTAATGATTATTACTTCTCATTACATTACCACCTTGGGAATGTGAAGAAGGTTGATTATGATTTGAGTCAGAATAATTACTCTATATTATCTTTGAATAGGATAAAAAATGATTAAATATTTTATTATTTTTAATTTATGTACCATGAATAATAATGTAATAATATAAATAATATATTTCCCAAATTAGTGTCCAACCATCTATCTATGCGATGATTAAATAGGGGTAGAATTAAGATGTAGAGCTATAGAATACAGTGAGAAATGTTCTCGCGTTAGACCTTGATAATGATGGAATGATAATGATCAATAAATGAGTATGTTTCCTGTGAATAAAATACTTGTATAAGGAGATATTGTATAAATATTATAACAAGGTATTATTTATACATCCTATAAGCATCAATATGTATAGAGACACGAAAGAGTATTTTTGAGTGCGACAATATTAAGAGAGATATTTTAGAGTATGTATCTTAATATTTGTTGTGTTACTAAGTTAGTGATAAGATATAGATTCCCTAGGGTATGTTATAACCATTAACAATATCTAAATGAAAATTGGAAAATATCACCATGGATTCCATTTATTGAATCCCAGAAATATGAAAACTTTATTATTCTATTTGGGCTTTAGTTAAAAACCCTAGGGATATAGCCTGAATGGCTCGAAGGCCTTCATTTTTATTGATTTTTGATAAACCCCCTTTCAAGTGATGAGGGGGAACCCTTATAAGGCCCGTAGGCTCAGAGATTACACGGCCCGAAGGCTTAGGAGATTACCTTACCCGAAGGTCTTAGGGAATTCAACTAGGCAATCTTCATGGAACTACCCCTCCCTAGAATCTGCGTCATGATAGTAGATATCCACCTTTGCATAGTCGATTGTATAGGATTCCCATGCAAGCACATTATGGTCCTAATGGCATAGCCATACCCTCTCATTCTGACAAATCCATTTGGATCTTCTCTAGTAATTTCACCTGCTCTGAACCCTCTTCTAGGGCTACTCCTTTATTGTAGTGTGTCTATGGAAACTGCATGTGGCCTGAAGGCCTTGAGGTGGCCCGAGGGCATTAAAGGTGGCCTGAAATACCTACATACCCGAAGACCTGGGTGGGCCGATAAGATATACTAATATAATATTATATATTGATATGTATAACTTTTAATTCCATATAGTATTGATGAAATTATGCATAACTCTTTTCTCAGTATTTCCTTTCATCCTTAGATATGTGGTAAGTTTTAGAGAACTAGTAAAACCTGAAAAGATATACTAACATAATATTATATATAGATAATATATTGTTGGGATTTACACCTTACTCTTGAAAAATTATTTTTAAAAAATAGCTGTCACATTCACACTTAGATGGATCCTTACGAATCCCTCAATGGAAATCCGTATAGAACCCAGACATGCTAGGATAAATTTAGAAAAAATAATCTACTGATAAATTAGTTTTCTAAGTAAATGGTAGATAATTTTATATCATTTCAAATTCACATCAAGGAAACATAGATTTGAAAGAAGAGTTATGCATAATTTCATCAATACTATATGGAATTCAAAGTTGTTGAGAAGGTATTACTATGAATTTATTCATGGAGTTAGGTTTTATTATTTTGAAATAAGAGAAATATTATACCAAAATATAATATCCCATTGGATATTCATGATCATAATGGGAATGGATTTTAAAATATCTTTCTTCCATTAAACCTCTCTAACATATTGATTTTAAACCATTTATCTCTTTTAAAAAAATTACATAATTGATCCTTCACATATATTAAATTATGTTGGTATACATCTAGATCACAATATTTATTATGATGAAAAATGAGTTTATTTCTTTTATTTTACTTATAATGTGATGTGGCACTAGACTACACACCTGATTAATGTTCTCTATAGGAATCATAAATTATAGGAATTTACATATCAACTCAACGATGTATTGATTTTGAGATTTCCTTATTCATTTTCATCATATTGGAATATTTTTTATGGAAAATTTCATTTTAAGGGGATTATAAGTTAACAACACAATATTTTATATATATTTCCCTTGAAATAAAGTGGAGGTATTTAATATATTACTTTACATACAATCCTAAGTCTAAGTGATCATATGATATACAATACATATATAAACTAGATGTTAGATGGGATACTATGTATAGGATTAACCACTTTAAGAAATATATATAAAAATGTTTTCATAAATTCAAATATATTTATTATTTCCTAAAAAACAATATTTAAATTGTTATTGAAATAATTTGATGACTTGAAGACTTTTTTTCTAAAGAAATGCATTTTTAAGTGTTATAGTTTTTCTATTAAGAAATATTTAGATCCCTATTAAATGTAATATTAATTATATTTAATATTATTGTATAATTAATTATTCTTTTTTAGTAATTTAATAATTATAAATGAATACAAAATTATTTTCAGTTTAATGGAAATTTTTATAAATATATTTTTATGTGTAAAATTTAATTTTTAAAATAATAAATTAAATAATGAAGTATTGATTAATGGTTTTAATTAAATGTAAAAATTATATATTTGTAAAATATTTTAACATTCATTTGATTATTTATACTAGTTATGGAATAAATATAAATTCATTTTTATGTTAACATTTGTTTTCTAAAAATGGGTTATTGTTGTGCTATGTGAGCTTATATACAAATTAATTTTTTCCACCTATAAAAATTAAAATTTATAATATAGAATCTATATTTGGAATTAGAATTTACCAATTTTTTAATGATTCCACCTTCATTTTTTCTCCTAATGAATTAGTGAAACACTAAAAATTTGTAACCGTGGTTAGGGTTAAGATATGTTTGGGGGGCGGGGGGTTCTATACAATGATATAAGGGTGAAAATTCTTAATAATATAGTGAAACCCACTTTCATACATATATATTACATCTTATTAGATTAATATTCATTACCTCACATAATGATCTATTCCATAATCATATAAGACTAATGTAATTGGAAACATGGACCTGCAAACAACTAGTTCAAAATTGAACTACATAATCTCTCAGTAGGTTATTCACAACTAGAATCATTTTTATACATATAATATTAAATACCATTCTTCATATCCTATGGAAATGAAAAAAATAAGGTGTGACCTTATATTCATAATAAGGGATAATAACAGAGATATCATCCCAATATGAGCATAATGTTTTGAGGACATGAGAATGAAAATTCAAAACCATACCTTGAAAATCATACATCATAATATAGAGTCACAAAATAAATATTAATAGTTTATAATACCTGAATTATAATGGAATAAAATAAAATAAAAAATAAGAGTATAACATTGGCATAAGAATTATATTGGTGGCATAAACATAAGCATAAAAAATATTATATTAGGGATACCAACAACTATATTAATAAAATATTAGGATTATGATAACAACACATTTACCTATATCAGTGTTGGGATAACTTCTATTTTACCCTCATTTTGGATTGATCAAAACTCCCATGTATACTCTTTTTGGATTGGGAAAACCTATCATGTACCCTCTTTTGGGATTGGGATAACCTCTCATGTACCCTTTGAGATCATATAACATTAATCATATCCAATTAATTTTATGGGTAAATAATTTTGATCCCATTTATCTCAAAATAGAAATCATACACATGTGTTCCCCAAAATCATTCATCATATTATAACGTATGAAAATGAAATAGGTTTTATAAATATTTCAACAAAGAGTAAATTGTGGGAAAGAATAGTGTTTCACAAAAATATGACATCATAATTGTAAACCATCTAGATAATAGATAAGGATGGTATCATTATATAAAATCCCAATTAATCTTATAAAATATCCAATGTTGTTTTCATTAATGAATATAAATTCTGTAATAATATAATTGAAATATTCCTAAAGAAAAATATCCTTTCCATTTTGATAAAACAGAATTAAAAATTAAAAATTTATAAATTTATAAATTTTTCTAATAAAAAACATGAAAACATGTGACGTATTATTTAAATAATTTGTTGGCCATTACAGTGTAAAACTTCATACAAGCTGAATGAGTTTGAAGAAAACATTCCTTCCACAATTTTGTAAAAAGAATAAAAAAATTTAAATTGTATAAAAAATTATTAGAAGATTAATTTTAAACCATTTATTAAAAATTAAAACATGGGTAAAAATTAATTTAAACAATTATTGTTTAATATGAAAAAAATAATTTTTTAGATTACATTGACATTGAAGAGAAAGATTTTTCAAACTAAAATAGAAATAAAGTCATATTTTCTAACAAATATTAATTTATACTATTGAATACATAAGTTGAGAAAAATTAAATAAAATCATGTAATGTCCAAAAATACATAATATATAAGAAAATCCATGAGTTTTTTGAGAGGTAGATCATAATATTTCATTATCGACAACTTAATCACAAAAAATTATGATAAATAACGAGCTAATAATGTAAATCCTTACCACTTTGGTATCATTTGAATAATAACCCCATGAAATAAAGAAAAGCCTAAATATATTTATATCCCATAATTTTCATTGGAATAATCACAAATTCCATTCAAGGTATGTATATACACCAAAAAAATAAACAATTGTGGAATATGGTATGTGTCCCATGAAAATAAAAGTGAGATGAAGATATATTACTCCATGTATCTAATATTGCCACATACATTTGAACATTCTATTTAATAAATATAGGTTTATTGAAAATTTGTTATAGAACTGTAATAAAATATTTAATTCCTTATTTGATTTACTTATAACCTTTGACCTTCTGTTTATTAAAACTTATTTATTAAAATAGTTGTTCAGAGTGATAACTGCATCGTTCTTCATATTTTTTTTGTATAGTAGCTCTGATACCTTTACTTTTAGTTTGGTTCCATCATCTATATAATTTCAATAATTATTTAAATATAATATAAATTCCTTATATTCAAATTTATAGTCATCCATAAAATATTTATATATGAAATAAATTATAGAATATATGGATATTATGGGACGTACGCACCCATGAATGTTGTTTCCAATTTTTGACGGATCGAATACAAAAACTGTGAATATTAAGTCAATAATAAGAAATAATTTTTTATCATTTTTATAATATTTATTAATTTAATATTTCATTATTAAAATCCATTTCAAAAATAAAATAAAAAATGTATCACATCTATTTATAGAGACGATAGTCCACACGTGCACATGAGTGACGTTATATTTTTCCAACAGATTGGATATTAAGAAGGTGGATGAGGTATTATAAATCCATAAGTATAATGATTTAATATATATTTTATATGCATATATATATATACCTTAACAAAAATTATATCCATCCTTCATAGGAAGTGATTGAAAATGAATTACATTAGTTCGTGAGGTGGTAGTCCTATATACACATGATCGACATATTCATTTCCCATTTGATGTAATAGGATATATATATTGGTTATGATATTAGCATAATAAGATAATATTATATAAATAATACTATTGTAATTATTCCATCATACCAAAAGAATATATGTTGGGTTTGGATGAATAAATAAAAAATGCACGGTCAAGAATGATATGTCTTCCTCGGACAATGTCTTTAGGTTTTCAAAACATTTCTTCTTAGGAGAGTTTCCTAATAAAAAAGGTCTACTAAGAAATGGTAAGGAAATATATATGTGATTAATATAATCCATGAAAGATCAAAAATTCATTTAAGTGTGATTAAAATAGGATAGGAGGTGGCCTTTTATAATTGAGAAGGAGTGGATGTTTTGTAAATCCCCAAAATTGTACAATAATGTGAAGTCACACTTATTCCAGATTCCCCCAAAATTGATTATTAATACATAGTATGGATTATATGGTCTAAAAAAACCCTAA
Organism: Viscum album; assembly: GCA_963277665.1. Taxonomy (NCBI): domain Eukaryota; kingdom Viridiplantae; phylum Streptophyta; class Magnoliopsida; order Santalales; family Viscaceae; genus Viscum; species Viscum album. The sequence goes on from OY728125.1 coordinate 22,632,490, forward strand.
AAACTAAAAAGGAACTTGTTTTATAATTTTTATACCCATGACCTCTAAGATTACTTTTAAAAGTTTAGTTTTCACCGCTGTATCATGTTTTTTACTTAGAAATTTTATCAACTATACTACAATTAAAATGAGACCTTCTATATAATTTAGACCAAATAATTATAAATATGAAATATAATTTAATAACTAATAAAATATGTGGGTGGAGAATTAATTTTATCATATGAAAATGTAACGTGCATAACACCGTTTTAACAATAACCACTTTAATTAATTAAATTTTTTATTAATAATTAAGAAAAAAAATTAATTTTATATTATTAACTGATATTAATTATTCTAATTAACAATATGGAATCCATTTTATAAAATTCCATTCAAAAACATGGAAAAGTTTAAAATAAAATGAAACATATGATCACGATGAAAAGGTTGTTTTCTAAAGAATATTATCTTATAAGTGTAAAAGGTTTTTATATAAAAATCAACATAAAATAGATTTCAATGGGATAAATTTAATTATAAATAATTTCATTTATGTAATTTTAAATATAAAATTATATAATACAAAATGAAACTTTGTAAATTATTTTAAACAAAATGAAAATTCATAATAGAAATCAGTATTATAAACTATTTATCAAAAAATTAATCTTTTTTGAAGCTTCACAAAAAAATAATCTATTAAATTTTTTCCATTTTTAGTTCATAAATTAATGTTATTTTTTCAAATACATTTAATATTTTTAGAAAAAATAATATTAATATAATTTCTCAAAACACATGGAAATCCCTTTTTAGAGAAATTACTTTTCAAATCATAAGATTGGATTTTTTCATATCGCATTCCTATTATAAAATTATATGAATGATAAAATGTTTGGATGAATTTTTAGTATATATATTTCATAAAAATAGATAAAAAATAGGTATTAATTTGATATATTAATATAAAAACACATTATGTGCTTAATAAAATTTTATGTATTATATATCTTTTACATTCAAATGATTTTTATTTCTATTTTTAATCAATTAATAAACAATGAAATTATTTAATAAAAGATAAAATGATATAATTTTATAATATAGTTAGTATTATTTACAACTACCAATTCAATAATAGGTTTATATATTTGACATTAAATAATAATATTTTAATAATATAACATAGGTTTTTTAATATCTCTGATGAATTTAATGCATTCTATTAAAGAAATTTAATTTATTTAAAAAACATATTTCATAAAATATCATGGTGTTACATTCTAACATCAAAAAAATAAATTACACCCTAAAAATTCCATTACTCTAATAAAAACAATTATGGATACTTTTAATTCATTATACCATTAGGTTACCATATAGATTCCTCGGTTTTTTTGGTTTGGGAGAAGAAATTGACTGGATGAGTGGTATTGTTTCATCGAAAATTATCTCTATGATATATAATCTCCACAGGTTGTTCATCATAAGAGATAACATTATCCATTTTATGACCTATGAGTTAAGTACATGTGATGTATCATGTATCTACATTGTTAGAATAGAAACATGGAACACATCGTGGATTTAAGAGAGGTTTGGTGGAAGTTCCATTGATAAGCTACCATCCCCACTCGATCAAGATTCTCAAAAGGGAAAATATTCAAAGGGAATAACTTTCCTTTCTTTTAGAATCTCAAAACCTTATACCATGGATAAATTCAATTAAAACTCATATCACCAAATTTGAACACTATATTTTTTCGATGATTGTCTTTATAAACTTTTTTATTAATTTTTGGCTTCTATTCAATGTTGAAAAATTGTAGTAACCTTATTTTCCATTTCATTAGATAGAATAGGACCAAATATTAGTTTTTCTCCATCTCCATATTAGTATTATGTATTTCATCATTTCATTCATTATAGGGATTCATATGGAGAAATATGAATGCTTGATTGAATGTTATTATTGTAAGAACACTCAACAAGAGGAATGTGTTGATCTCTACCACCTTTAAAATCAATAGAAACATATCATAGTATATCCTATTAGGTTGGAATTATTTTCTCAAACTAACCATTTTTCTGAGGGTGATAGGTTATAATGAAACATATCGTTGAATCCAAAGAATGTTGAAGACATTTATAGTAATTAAAGGTAATCCTTTGATCCCATTCAGATACAATAAAATGTAGTACTCCATGAGAATGTTCCACTTATTTGATGTGAATTATGGAAAGATGTTCTAGAGATAAATCTTCTCTAATATAAATAAATTTTTATGAATTTTTATGGAAATTGAATTCAACCCAAATAGCATTATAACCATTAGAAAATTTCAGTTGTTTGATGAAAATACCCATGGTGATGTTTTCCCATTTCCATTATGATATGGTAAATGGTTGTAACATCCCCTTAGAATTATTTCTCCCATCATTAAATATTTTACATACAAATCTATAAGATATATATTCTTTAATATCTTTGTTCATTCATTCCCACAAAAAATACCCATTTATATCTCAATACATAAATGTAATTCTATGATGAATAGATAGTTAAGAACTATGATATTCCTCTAACAGCTCATTCTTAAAATCTAATTTGGAAGGAATGCATACATGGTTCATAATCCTTACTATTAAAACATAATCAATGTTAAAAATGGAATAATTTCTAACCTTATTTTCCATCACTACATCTAACTTCTATTCCTTTTTAATATTCATATGGATAGATGGTGGAAACTTCATTTTAGAAAGACAATATTTCTCCCATATCTTCAAGATCTCAAGATGAATCCTTAAAAAATAAATTAATATTTGGATATTTTTTATCCTTATAATGGATAATTTATCATAATCCTTTTAACTCAAACATCATTCCATATTTTTCACTTTCAAAGGGTGGTAATGAATTGAAAAATCATAATCTTTAATCAACTCAAAAAATATTCTCTGTCACATATTAATCTATTTATATGTGAATATGTACATTAATTATTATAATAAATATATATATACATTTCTCATAATGATTATTACTCCATATATTTAATTCATATTTTAACACATCTTACTTCATATCACGAGTGGGGCAATTTTATACATGGACCTTCAATTGTTATGATGAAAAAATAATCACTATATCATTATGAATGGGAATTCATCCCAAACCCTTCTTCTATGATTCAATATAGATTACTAACCATTATCCACTATAGTTTAATATAAGAACAACTGTGCTACATAACATTCTCTTCTTTTCATTGAATATATCTAATCATCCATCCTTCCAATGGAAAACGAATCCCTTCAGTTTTACATTACAGAATGGATAGGATAGTCCTGATAAATTCTCTACAATGAATCTATAAAATCATTCCAAAACTAGATTAAAATGGATCTTATTCACATGGTTTATATAAGTCAAAAAATCTAGGACATATATTAATTATGGAACCATTTATATACCCTATATTAAGATAATATGACAAAAAAATGAAACATTTTGTAGAAAAAAAATCCCACTTTTTAAAATTTTCATTTTATCTCTCCTTCATTATGTTCTCCATCACAATTTTCATGTGATCTTTTTGATCTTACATTCTCTATGAATATATAATTATATTGTTTATAAATACTACAAAAAATTAATCATGTTATTCTTTAAAGAATCTATCCATTAATTAACATGAAGTTAGAGGGGGCTATTAGTAAGTATAAATGAAATAAATAAATACTCATAGCCTCCACACCGTGTATGAATGGTTCTCTTTGGGATGCTCTTATGATTACCTGTAAATTGATGATATCTAGAATGAAATTTAGTCATAGAAAATAATTGAGATAGGCGATGTTGATCAAAAAAGTCATCAATACAGGGAAGATGATACTTATACTTGACTTTGATCTTATTAAATACTTGATCTTCAATGAAGAGTCACATAAATCTATACTTATTATTAAGAAAAGGAACTCATGCACCCATAGTTGATTTACCTGGATGATTAAATCCATCTTCAAGATTCTACATGTTTTGTTTCTTCAATTCATTAAATTCCACCTTATCCATTCTACATGGATTATTTGATGCGTGTGTAGAACAAAAATGGGTTCTATTGAGAACTAAACATCATGATTCTATGTAGGGAAACGAAAATATTCCTGAAAGTCATTAAGGAACTATTTTACAATAAGAATATCATCAATGATGAGTTTCTACCCTAACCATTTGAAATAAAAAACATTTTCCTTAACAATCAAGATCCATATAATGGTTGTTATTCACATTAATATGTTCATATTTAATATGTCAATGATAGATGATCATAGGTTTTATTGTAATATCAAATTTTAATTTTATTCCTTACCAATTGATGTGGGATTTAGGTAAATAAATCCAATCTATGACTAGTATTATATAAATTTTAACTAGATGGAGATTAATATCGTATTTAGTAAGTACATTCACAAACAATTTAACCAATGATGAATCGTAGAATTGACATGAAATCATCATACTATAAGGGGTTTTCAATTTTAATTTATCATCCAATTTTTTGAAATGAATTAATTTCCCTAAAGACTTTTCATAATATAAATGAATATATATAACATAAATCAAATAAGATACATCAATATTTGAGTATACCTTTCACCAACCTAACATTATTTTCCTATCTTCAATTCCATACTAAAACCAAAATGGTTACCATGACGATAAAAAATTATTATTTAGAGTGATTAATAATGAAAATGTTTCATATGATTTCTAGATAATGGCATCTTATTTTCCATATATAACAACCTGGATTTAATGTATTTCACTCACAGTCATCATCTATTCAAATACATCATAATGGTTTGTAAAGAGTCATTAAATTTCAAAAACATATCCCTTGGTAATACCAAATCACGTGTGTAGTAATGCCCATTATTATAAACTAGTTGATGATCGAGTCAAAGACCAATTCACCATTTTTATAGTTATTACCCATGTGTATAACATTTCTATATCCCCATCCACTTCAAGTATCTACACAGGTTTAAAAAATCATAGAAAACAGTCTACTATCATTCACCAAAATTCTAATACATTTTCTTATGATATAAAATATCCCAAGGATTATCACTGAATTTTTCTCTTATAAGATTAAAAAGGTATGAAAACATTCTTTAAAAAAACTATAGAGAACTAGAAATTTCATATAATGATTTTACATCTTATTATATGAATATTCAGAACATAACATAATGATCCAAAATTTCATCATATTGTTCTAGTATCATAGGAATCTTAGACAAATAAATAACATGGTTCATATGTGAACTAAATTGTCTCTCACAAAGTTATTCAAAAGTAGAAACCATATTTGAAATGTATTAAATAATATATTTCATCTTAAAATGGTGAAAAGAAAACATAATAAAGGTTGATATTAGGTTATTAATTATGGTAAATAAGGGATATATCAATATAAAATTAGAATAAGTGTATAAGGACATGATATTAACATTTGAAAACCATACCTACATAACATAGTTTAGATACCTGATTCATGGAAAACAATTCAACAGTTCATAAGACATGATTCATTATGTAATTAAAGAACATAAACCATAAGAGAATAATATTTTCCTAAGACATAGAGTTGTGTCATTCACATAATAATATAAAATAATATATCAGGGTTGCACACTAAGACAATCATAACATGTTTGGATTTGGATATCCACCAGTGTACCTAATTCAGGGTTTGGATAACTAATCAGGTAACCTCTTATGGGATTGAGATATCCTACTAAGTACCCTCATTAATTATTTTGATAGGCTCTCATGTACCTTTTGATCTTATTGAACATTAATTTTTTCCCACTATTTTGGGGGAAAATATAATTATAGAACCATCCATCACATAATGAAAATCATTCATATGTGTTCCAAAAAATCATTCATCACATCATTACCTATAAAAAGGAGATGAGTTTCAAAAAAATTTCATCATAGCGTAATGCATCGGAAGGAAATGAGTTTCATAAAAAATTTCCTCATAATAATAAACCACCTATATAATAGATATGGATGCTATCATTAGATTATATCCTTAATAAATCATAAGCAATTTAAAAGTTTGTTTTTATTAATTAATATAAATAATATAAAATATCAATAAAACATTGTCGAGGAAAATAGGCTTTGTATATAGAAATCAATTTTTTAAAATATAAATATTAATCAAATATTAATGAAAATATTTTATTTTAAATATAACCTCGAAAAAATGTAATGGATTTTTAAAATAATTTATTTTTCATGAAAATGTAATATTCCATAAAGATATATGTGTTGAAATAAAACATTAATTTCAGAAATTTGTAAAAAAAATTCAAAAGAAAACTTTATTGGAAAATGAAAAAAAATCATATTAAACAATGTATTAAAATTAAACACGTGTTAAAATTACATTAAGAGTTTTTTGTAATTTGTAAAAACATTATTGAAAACATTTTTAGGAAACATGGACATGAAAGAGAAACACTTTTTTATTGAAGAGAGAAATAATGTCGGATTTTCCCTAAAACAATTCTATTTTACTATTGACTATATAAAGAGAGGAAAATGAAAGATAAAAAATTAATCTGTATAAATAAAAATATCATAAAATATTTTTTATATCTTGTGAGGTGGGACATAATATTTCATCATCAGAAACTAAATCATAATCAATATTGACAAACAGTTAGTTCGTAACATAATCCCCTTCCGGATTTGAATATTTTATATCCTAATCCTTGTGAAAAAAAATTATATTGATGTTTATAATACAAAGTATTATTGTTAATAATCTTAAAATATATTCTTGGGAAGTATATTTACCACACAATAGAAACAAGTGGTGAATATGGAATGTGTCATATAAAAACAAAATAAATCCAAAAATATCTTACCCCAAGACTAAAATTACTTCATACATGTTAGAAAATAATTATTAATAAATATGGGTTTATTATAACTATATTACAGAACCATAATAATATATATTATTACATATATCAATTAATAATAACCTTTTACCACTCATTATCAATAAATTATTATTAAAATCATTGTTTTGGGTGATAACAACTTCGTTTTTCATGTATATTTTGGTTCAATAGTTTTTACACATGCACTTTTATTATGAATACATAATATAAATAATATTAATAATGATACAAATATCATATAAATTAACCATTTAAACATTCAAATTCATCTTTTTTAATTTATATATTAGAAAATGATTATACTATTCATGGAAAATGTAGGTCGTACATACACATGAATGTTGTACCCATTTTTTCAAGGATAGAAAAAAGATTGTTAAATAAGAATTCCATTTAAAATATTTTTTATAATATATATCATATATATTAATTTAATAAATATTTATTACCATCTATGTAAAAATAAAATGAAAAACAAACAACATTTCTTTGTAGAGGTCGTAGTCTACACGTATGCATGAGTGATGTTATCATTTTCCAACTGATCAGAAGGTAATAAGGTAGATGTGATAATAATTACATAATTATAAAATTTTTATAAAAATTATATACATAAATATATATTAAATCCATCACTATATTCATTATTTAGAGATAGTGACGAAAAAAAATTACATTAGTTCATGAGGCAATAATCTATCATACATAAGGTCAGTGGATTCATTACCCATTTTATTGACGTGGAAATGGATATAGTTTATGATATTAACATAATAAAATATATTTTTATCTAATATACTAGTGATATTATTGCATCATATTATATTAATATTTTACCGAAGTGGAATAATAAATGAAACTAAAATTACCGTCTAATACTGACACCTCTTATTTAGAAAACCTCATTAGGATCACCCCAAATCCTTATTTAGTGGTTTTAATAACCAAAAAAAGGCCACAAGGATTTGAGTATGTATTTAATGAAGGTATTATGGTATTTCATGGCTGAACCAAATTTCTAGGGGCGTTTGAAGATAAAAGGATACAAGGTTCTCATTTATAAGTGAGTAGTGTCATATTTGGTAAATGCCCAATTTTATTCAATAATGGAAAGTCACTCCAAATACTTTGGCACAAAAAATGGATAAAACTTTTATTTTAGGTAATATATGGTCTATCCATACCTCCAACAATAAAATAAAAACATTTTGTAACATTTTTATTCCCTTTACCTCTATGTTTACATATTTTTACCATTTTAGTTTTCACTATGACAACTACTTTTATCCTAGTTAACATATCATTAATCCTAAAAATAATATTATAATTATTAGATAATTTTTAACCAATAATTATAAATAAAAAATACCATTTATCACATAAAAATATAATGTTTTTATAATATCAATTTTAACATAATCACATGTAATCTGTAAAACCTCATTTTAAACCTAACCTTGACAATTAATTTTTTATATTTTTTATAATGATTATGGACTAAAATTAAGTTGAACATATTAAATAATATTAATTATTGTGATTCAATATATGGAAAAAGTTTTATAAAATTCAATACAAATAATTGGAAGAATTTAATTGTAAATTATTCTTCCAATTTTCATAAAAATGTAGTTTTCCAATGAAACTATTTTCAGTTATATATATACTTTTATACGAAAATTCAATATAAAATTTATCACAACTAACTTTATTGGCCTAATAGTAATATAAATGAAACAAATATAATATTCAATTTTTTTAAAACAAAATTAATATTTTTAAATGCCTTTAATTGGGATGACAATTCTTAATAAAAGTAAATACATTTCACTATTTATTGAAAAACTTATATTTTTTGAAATTTCTAAAAACATAACACTAAGTTAATTTTGAAACTTGGATTTAAGAAATTAATTTCATTTTTTAAAATACATTTTCTAAAATATTAAAAAAAAATCTTAAAATAAGGTCTTTAAACACGACGAAACTTGTTTTTAGAGAAATAATATTTTTAAGCACAGAAATTATCTATTCTTATCCCATTCCAAGATAAATTTTAAACGAATGATAATTTTTTTATAGAATATATAAAATATACAATTTATTATAATTATCTACTATTAGCGATTAATTTAATCTATTAATATAAAACTACATTCACTCATAAAAATAGTTTTTAGGAAAACATTTATTTCACTTTCAAAAGATTTTAATATTAATTTTTAATCAATTGATAACCAATTATATTTTATACATGTGTAAGCTGTATAACATACATTTTTGAGTAATTATAATTCATACCAAAAAATTTGACACCATTTTTATATCTATCACAATAAATTATAATATTTTTATTGTATATCAGAGTTCCTTTAAACTTTGTTTCACATGAAATGAAAACTATCAAAGAAATTAATTTTATTTGACAAAAATGTTTCACTATATCTCAAGGTTTTACTAATTATAATTTCTAATTATTATTTTTGGATTATATTTAAACTCTATCAAATATTACCTTTAAGTCCATAGACATTTAGTAATGTGTTCAGAAGAAAATTACTTTATTTTTTTAAATATTTTAAGTAATTCATTTGTGTTCTCTCCATCACTTATAAAAGAGAACCTAATATTTCAACTAATTAAATACTTTTTACTCTTATTTCCCAAAAAACATATACCCAAAATCCTTCCTATCTTCCATACCATCATCGTAGAGCCCATTTTCATCTCTTAAGATCAATCTATTAAGGATTAAGTTGTTATCTAAATGAGCTGTCCCTTATAATATGTATAAATATTTTCTCCGATATTTTAATTTTATTTCCCAATCCACCTACTATAAAACTTTTGTATTCATAATAAAATGATTAACATAGTATTGTCATTGAACAAATATATTATTACCATAATGACTCAACCATTTTAAACTTTATCCAACAAATTGTAAATTAACGTATCTCTCGATTTTAAGTGTGTAATACCACCTACATATAGATATATGAATCATTTTACATCATCTCCTAACATTGATGGATATAATGATATATTTAAAAATACTTATTAAATTTATTATATAATTATAATTGTATAATTATCAAATATTATTTATGATTCTCCCTTTATTTTTGTTAGAAAATTAAAATAACACCCATGCCTACTTACACACTATAATCTCCATGAGAGCTGCAATTCATTTTATATATATAGATTTTAATGATTCTACTAAATATGCATGTATTGAATAAATAAATAAATATAAATAAATATTTATACATGTTATTTATATCTATATTAACATTATTTATATTATGGAACCATTATCAAGATACAGGGACTAGAACCATTGAATAGGAACATACATGAAAAACAAATCAGTTATCACATGGAATAGTGATTTAAATAAATATTTGTTAATTCATAGGATACAAGATAATATAAGTAAAACATTTATTCTACTATATATATGAATATTGTTATGTTATATTATTATCATGAATTTAAATTTATTATAGCGGAGGTTAGAGAGTATACAAATAAACAGAAATTCATGTTAAGGGTTTTATGTTATAATATCACTTTATACATAGACTATTTATGATTATGTTTTAATAGTGAAATTATAAAATATATCTATAAAAAACAATATGTCTTTTATTCTCATATTTTTTTCTTTAAATTATAATTTTCTTTTAATTTTCCTCTATATATGTATTCATTATTCTAAAAAATCTTTTTTTAAAGAAAATTGTATTTTTTTTCTATTCGATCAAGATTATTTTTTCACATGTCCAGATTTTATATAAAAAGTTTTAAATATTTTTTAGTACTATTATATTATTTAGTGAAATAAATTTTTTATAGTGATTTTATATCTATTAGAATTATTAAAATTTGTATTTTTCTCATTTTTTGAATGAGGTATTTTTTTGAAAGGTGTGAAGAGAATCTTTGTTGTAATATTTAACTCAAAAAACAATTTACCATCACCATGAATACATATTTTCATGGAAAAGATTTTAAATATTTGTATATTTCTTATCAAATAAAATTTATTCCTGATATTTTTAAAAATTTTATCCTCTAAATAAGTGATTCCAAAATGAAAAGTATATTTTTTTCAAGAAATGTTTGTGTGATTTTTAGAGGTATTTCCATATATGAAAAAGTCCATTGATATTAATTTTTCTTAACTAGTTATATGATTAAATAACATAATCATTATTCATCATATGGATGATTTATGATTTTAATGAAGATATATTTAAAAATCCCATTTTTTTGATGAATTATTCTAAGGAAAAATGATAATGTTTTTCATGATATTATAGCATACGTATGAATGGATAATTATTATGTGATGAGTGGGTCCATTTTATCCCTCTAATGAATTAGGTAATTAAGAATTTTTAATGATCTAAAAGGTTATTTAGGAATTTATCTCAAGCCCTATACTGGGTACAATGATTTTTGGACTAATCTCAGCAAGAGTTCATGAGTGGTTATTCCAAACCCAACATAGGTACAAGGGCTATTAGACTAAGGATAAAATGTGATCAATTTATTATTTAGTAGGCCTAAAAAAATATTTTTGTGATTATTATTATGACACAATTTATTCCAATATTTTATGTCATGATCTCATTCCTATTTTATGCTCCTATAGATTATGTTCTCTTATTATATTATCATTCATGTATTATTATTGGAATACTTTATTCTACGAATCATGATTATGATATATGAATTGTTGGGTTTTGTTTTCAAATGTTTTGATCTTGTTATCAGAACATTATGTTCTATTTAATAATTACCAATGACTTATATCTTCTTTTTTCCCTTAATGAGAACCTACAATCACCCTTTATTTTGTTTCATTTTTACTAGGATATGCCGAATGGTTTTAGGTATTATATATCGATGATGGGTTCTAGTCATGAAGAACATAGTGGGATATGATTTAGATATTTTATGTTCCATTTGATTATGTATCCATGTTTCCAAATAAACTAGACCATTGTAGTTATGAAATGAATTGTAATGATAATTAATGAATATTAATGTAATAATATGTGATATTTATTCATATAATATTAGGGTAAACTCAACATAGAAACATATCTAGTTGATCTGAAAATGGATGATTATTTTTCTTAGTGGGAAAAGGTCATATGAATACCTCTTGTGTTTGAGTTGGGTGACACAGTATTCTTATAAGTTTCATTGAGTTTAGTACACAATTTGGAATAGAAGCATGGAACGTTGGCACTTAGTTATTTTGGGTTGTTCAATATAATGAAGATAATTGATCTAGTGGCATACCATTTGGAACCTCCTCAGTGGTTCAGTTCTATTAATGATGTACTTCCCATATCATAGATTTAATATTTTTATCATAATCCATCCCACATGTCAAATAAAAATTATGATGAGCTCAAGGATTATGCATCCTTTGAGGAGAACCAAATGCACATAGTTGATCAAAGTGATAACGATCTTTAGGGAAAGTGAACATCCATATCCATGTATGTTATAATAAATAATATATCGATGAGGATACATGGGAATGATAGTCGCATAAATGGGCTTAGTGGACAACTATTTTTTTGGTTGAGTCTTAGTGATATCCACAAGAGAAACATGAGGAAAACTATTATCAAGTGGAGAGGTTATAAACCCATAGACTTTTTATAAGGTGTAAAGACATATATTTTTCTCTAAAAAAAATTTATTTCACCTAGTTATTACTTTTTTAGATGTTGGAAATACATTAGGATTCGTTTTGGATTGATTGGGTAGGTATACAGTTGAAAAGATAGATATATTAACCATTAATTGTTTGATATTAAATGTCATGACATGAACGGATTGAGTAGAATGGAGGCTCTCCACCTTGAACTTTACATGGTGTGAACCTTTTGGATACATCGTGGATCATTCGTATAAGTCCTAATTTATTTATATAATTAATTAATTAATTAATTTAAGGGGTAATAATTTTTATAGGGATTCCAATTTTTTAATACACACGACATTACTCCTCCCCTTTGTTCTCTCCATTCTGAAGTTGATTCCTACCTCATTTCTTAACAAAATTGATTTTCACTCGTTGTGATAGAAAAATATAGGTGATTATATCCTTCTATAACAATTTTTTTCAATATCTTCTTCTATAATGTTTTATCACTCCATAGTTCATTTATTTGTTCCTATTTGAATTTTATTTCTTTTATTTCCAATTTCTAATTTTTTAGATTTAATTAGAGTCTAGTTTTCTGTGAGCTGGTGTAAATGAGTATCAGGTTGGAGATAATGAAGATATTAAGTCAATGACACATTTTTTTATCGAATAATGTTATGTGTGGTCATACTGACAAACCACACAATTGACATAAAATAAAATGTGAATAATTGGTGTATTTATTTCCTGAAATCGAACCTCTCTATAAAACATGAACATTATGTTCATGAGTATACTATGAATTTATATTCCACACGAGGTGTTATTTAGTTAAAAAATAAATTATTATTTTAAAAAAAATGTATTAGGGGAGTTGTGTCTTATGTGATTGACCAAGTCTGTGGCTAGGGATTCTTAGGACATTCTCTATGATCTGATGTTCATAATTATTACATAATCCCTAATAAATTTGAATTAAAATAATTTATTGATGAATTACCTCCATATGTGAAATATTTCCCTTGATTTGGAATGATTTGGGATAATCCCCTTATATTTATATTATTGTAAATAAAAATTTATAATTCCCTATGGTAATACCTCATGGATTTAGATAATGATAACTAATGGTCTGGAATTCCTTGTAGAAATCCACCTTGGATTCATATTACGATAACTATTGATTTAATATACCATGGGGTAATCTCCATTAGATTTATATTATGATAACTAATGGTTTAGAAATCCATTGGGAAATCCCATAGGTATTCATATTATTATCAAAAATGGTATGTAAGGAATTGGGGGAAGTCCCCCTTGGATTCAAATTATATAATTTGGATGTGGATTTCTATGGAGAGATAACCCTTGAACATAGATAATGATACTAGTTTGAAATGTCCTGAGTAAATTCTATATAGATTCATATTACGATAACTGATTTGGATCACCTTGGGAAACTACCCCTAAGACACATTTATGTTTCGATAAGAAACTATGGACAGATACATTCAGATTTTTCAAAATAATATATAGTCAATATTTTGTGTCACCATGGAACCTGTGGAATGGAAATGGTTTTATTTTTTTATATTTTGTATTCATTTTATTACACACATTATCATGGATTATATAATCACACTATATATTATTTTATTACACACATTATTCATTTTATGGTTGCAGGAAAGGACAAGGAAAATGTCACTTTGAATAATTATTTATTCACAATAATAGGATCGATTATGGTATATTGGTACTAGTATAGGACACATGGACAATTTTTGGGGATTTCCCACTATTGTTTATTAAAATAGCTCCTAAACTACACTACCAGATTCAGTGATAAAATCATAAACTATACATTTTCATCTTTGATGTTGATAATTGAGACCAAATTTTTGTAATTAAAATATCATGACATTGAAAGGATATATTGGATAACTAAAAAACATGATGAACTTTTAGGTTTATATTTTAGAGATTTAGGAAAAAATCATACATAAACAACTACATTGACTTTTAATTATAATTTGTCACATTTAACCCATAGTTTCGTATTTCACATTAGGTCATCAACAACATGATTGTGAATTCCATTATAGATATAGTTTTTTCAACCACGTTCTTTATAAAATGGGGAAGATGAAAAAATAAAATGGGTGAGCTTAAATGCTCAATGAAGGTAAAAATGAGTGATACAAATTGAATGTAGTAAATGAGAATAGGAAGTGAATAAGGGAATGATGAAAAAATAATAGTGGTGGGTATAAATAGTAACAAAGAGTTTAAAAATGACACTGTTAAATAAAAATATCATGAATAAAAATATTATAATATAATTCATGATAATTATTACAACACCCCAATATTTTGTGGTACGTTATGTTCAATAACTTGTGTTGTTCATAACACCAAGTTTGAGCACACAATGATTTATCAAACTACCTATTTAAAAAAGTAGAAATGAATAGTATTAAAACCCATATAAAAGTTTATATTTTTATTTTTCAAAATAAAATTCATTTTTTAATTTGGAATATCAAAATTATCTTAGTGTGAAGTTTTGGTATTTTTATGAAATGTTTCAATTTCTGATGTATAGTGAAAAATAATGATTTGTTGTTAATAAAATACTATTCATTTAAATACTTATTTCAATTTAAATTTTCTGTAAAGTCACAATAGATAAATAATACAAATATTAATTTAATTTAGTTCCATGGAACTATTTTCCTAATAGAATCAGATATAAAAATTATTGAACTTTTGAACGTCTGTTTTACACACCTTCTAGCCACATTTGTGGGATTGGAATTAAACACAATTTTACTAATTTTGTGACTTGAATTATGAAAAATGGACACAAATGGTTGTAATTAGTATGAAAAATATGGCCTAATAGGATCAAAATATGTTTTTAATAATAAGGTTTTAATTTTATTTACCGCGGTTAAATATAAAAAGGGTAATTAAAAATAAAAATAATGTTATAATATTATAAAATGTCTCTAACATGTGTAATAATTTCATGGGATAAGTGTTTTTCGACCCAAAGAAAAATTAATTCAAAATAATGATCCTTTTTATGCCAATTTTGTTATGTTATGAAATTTATTATATTTTATTTAAAGATGAGATAAAATATCATATTCCTATTTTAAAAAATTAATTTTTTTTAATAAAGGGTTATAAATAAGGTAAATTAGACTCTAAATAGTATTTGGAAGGATAAAATGTTTACATAAATTATTAAGATTAATTTATAATTTTTATTTAACGAATAAATAAATTAAATATTGACTCAATGATGATGCATTAGTTGATTTATTAAAGGATGAATCAATTATATGATATTAATAATATTAAAATAAAAATCAATTGAAATATTATTTTACATATAAGAATTTATTGGATTTCTATGACATGTTAGGGGCACTTTAATATATCATTCAGAAGGAATATATTTTTATGATTTTATAAAAAGAAAAATAATAAATAGTATAAAAATAGAGATAAATTAGATTTTAAACTAAATTATATTTTATTAAGTGAAAAAAATCATAAAATAGTAAAATTAAACACACTAACTAGTATAATATAAATTATTTCATAAATGATCCAATTGAGGTTATTTTATCATTTTATAGTAACTATATTAACCCCATTTGGTAAAAAGACAAGTTGACATGGTAATAGTTAAATTGTTTAATAAAGGGTCAAATCTAAAATATAAGGTTACTTTTGTGACATAATCCTATATAAAATTAATTGGTTTATAGGATATATACCCATACACATCTCAAATTATAATGAAATAACTTTTTAGCTATCTAAAATTAAAAATTAATTTATAATTAATTAATTGTTTCGATGTTTTTTCAAGTGACCCTCCCCTCTCTTATAAAGGGGAACCTATCCTTCTATTTTATTCACAGGTATGAAGCCATTTTTCTCAAAAAACCCTTATAATTTATCCTACCAATGTACCTAAATTCATCCTGGGGGATATACTTTCAAAATAAATCCAACCTAAGGATTCCTTATGTTCAAATTAAAATGAGACACTTAAAGAAGAGCTAATTATTTTACCAACTCTTTCAATGTTCTTATCCTCTTATAATTCCATTTCCTATGTTATTTATATAATAATTTAATTACTAAAACAAATAATATATGATGATATGTTTTTAGGATTAGGTTATATCCATATTACCCATTTTACTCATCCGATGAAAAAAAATATCACCAAGCGTGCGTATATATAACTTACCGTCTCTACATCCTGTTGTAAACTATTTTCATCTATAGTTTATTTTGATTGGTATAATGATGAATATAATAGGTTAAATAATTAATATTTCATGATAATTAATCATTATAATTAATATAACTTCTTATTAAATACCTTTTAACCATTAAAGGAATGATACTGTCGCTCGAGCGTAGGTACAACCTACCACCCCACAACGTGATGAGATTATCCTCCATTAAAACCATTTCCAAATGATTATAAAAGTGTATATATTGAGTAAATATGAAATACATGACATAATAATTCTACTGTGATAATATATATATATATTTATATATATATATATAGAATTTACATTCTTCCATTAAATATGATAAGAAAATAGAAATAGTGTTCATGCGTACGTACGACCTACCATATCAATGAATGGTGTGTTCCATTTCATTTAGGTATCAATTATATATATATTTATAAAAGAATATTTATGATATATATATATATATATATAATATTTTACATTATCTAAGTATTTAAATCATGATCTATGTAATATAATCAAGAATAACAAATGAAAACACATACGATTAATAAATCGATTATTACCTGAAATGTTTCTTTAACTTGGAAATTATTAATAAATGGGTAATATAAATTTATAAATGAATCATATATGATATCATAAATATTATCATGGTTCAGTTATATGTTAATAATATGATTGAAAAAATTATAATGGAGTTTTGTAACATACAGATAGTATCGGACCTAAGTTAAGGGAAATCTGATCTCAATTTTCTTTAATTGAGTTAAACATCTATGTCATATGTCATATTGTTCAAATAATTATTATGAATGAACTATGATTGTTTTATAAAGAATGTACAGTTATATTTTGTGTATTTATATTTATCACACATAATTATGCCACTGATTTATCCTCACTCTAATGATACATTCTTTATAAGGTTATTATATCTCACATTTAATTTTCCTGATATGTAATCCATGTTCACCACTTAATTCTTGTTTGGGGTGTATTTACTTCTCATATTATATTTGATATCATGAATGCATTTATATTATTGGTATATAAAGATTAATTAAGGATATGGGGATTATGATTTAAATGTTCAATGTCTTATGTGACACATTGAATTTTAAATAAATAATACTTTCTCCATTTCAATATTATTAATAATGTCATACATATTTATTTATATTTATATAAAGTATTATAAAGAAAATTTTGTGTTTATTTTTAACTTCATTAATTTTTGATCAAAATGAATATTTTTAATGATTTTTGTATGAGACTCTTTAACTAAAATATTATTTTAATTTTTTTAAATATTTATTCTTCTAAATTATTCTCATTAATGGTCATGTTTTCAAAATGGATTTAAGGATTTATCTATATTGATATGAATTTTTTAAAATGTTAATTCCTTTCAAAACATTCAAATTGTTATGGGACACTTTGATTCAAAAATTTATTTTTAAATTCCTTCTTTTATAAGTGTGTAGATTTTTAATAAATAATTTCAATGAAAAATGGGCATTTGTAATGGGAATGTTTTAATGATTGTATTTGAGTATTTTCATATATTTAAACATATTTTGTTGGATATTATTCGTAATTGAGGGTGAAATATTATGATATCATTTACCAGATTTTATTGAATGGTTTACAATCAGTTTGATTGTGGATGTTCTATTTAGATACCATTCTTGGTTTATGGTTACTTTATTCATATTACATATACTATTTTTTTAATATGAATGTTTAGGTTGTTTATGATTCAGTATTTTCATATAAATAATCTATCAGACTTTGTAATTGACAAGTGGTGATAGTTATAGCCCCTCGATGCATCGTTGGGTCTCATGGGACAAAATGAGTCAGCAAAAACCCCTAAGCATTTGTTTCTAAGTAATTTTTTATTATAAATAGGATAGATCTAAACACAAATTAGATGGGCTTATACCCACAGACATGAACCGTCATGAGGATAGGAATTGATTTTAGAAATATTGAGGATATATCTTAATAGTGCAGACATCCGACATTTTTCATTCCCTCATTATGAGATTAGTTATTGATATTACATGTGATTATTCAACTAGTAGAATATGTATGTGAATATTTAAATGCAATTATTTGATTTATTTATTCAATATTGTGCTAAATATTATGTTTAAAAGGCTTCTGTTTCAGTTTTATACCTTTCATTAGATTTTTATCCTTATTTAGGAAATATTCTGATGTATTGTTTAACCTTAGTGAGCATCTGAGCTCACCCCTTTCTTATGTTTTATTTTCGAAGGATTCCAAGAAGTGTTTTTTGATTGATTTTAAGGGTTAAGCTATGAGAATAAGATAATTATCAAATATTTGTCTTTGTTTCATATTATATTTTTTAATTATAATGTAAAGATCATATATGTAATCTATTTTTCATGACTGCTAAACCGATCGGTCATTCGGGACATAATTCCTTTTAATCATTCTAATGTATTAAAATAATGTACAAGTTCCAGGATTTTAGGTCTAGGAAATTAACATTGGTATCAAAAGATGTTTAACAGTAACCTTGGAAACTATATTAAAAAATTATTAGGAAACATAACTCATTTAATGAAATTGAGGATAAGTCTAATTATAAGATATCATCCTTTATATTTTTAATGGATAACCTAGATTAGTCTTATGGAATTATCAATTGATAAGAAGTTTCCATAATTTTTAGATCCTATAAATGATTCATCATTACCATATCACTATAATTATTGTTCCTCACATTGTTCTATGAGTTTTTGTAAATGGTTAGAATCATAATGTTTATACTTCTGATAATAAAGAGATTACAATAGAAAAAGGATATTAATGAGGAATTATAGAATAATATATTGAAATGTAGTTAATGGTAGAAGAGTGAAGTGGAATGATTATGGTTATTTTGTGTCTGGATTCAAGAATTATTACATCATTGGTTTTATGGTTATAAGATTAATGAGATATATAAAAATTTTACTATAGTACTTATTACATAAGGATATGGAAGAATAAGACTTTTTATAATGGATTAAAATGCTTTCAAATGACCGGTGTGTGAAAATAAGTGATATATTACTTTTTTTATGGAATCTAATTGTAACTTCCCGGTTCTGGAGGCCACCTAGAGGCGCCCCGTACCGTATTGGTCACATGGACTCAAGCTCATTTCCCCGAATGCCAGAGGCTGCCGACTAAGAGTGAGGGCCTTGGGTTAGGTAGTGAGGAAACTATGCCCTCATTAGTAGAGTAACACAGAAGAAGATGAAAAAATATACAATATCACAAGCAGTAATATCCAACAACAATAAACAACGAAATATTGAAATGATAAACAACTGGAGCACATATATATAAAGTGATGCATGGTACATATATGTATAGGAAAAATAGCCAAACAAGTCACAATGCTTGAATACAACAACACTAAACCAAAGTGAAAAAAAGTAGATAAACTCCAAAGCATCGAAAGCCATTTCTTGGTCTAATGCTCTCTAGATCCACAAAAAATCAAGTACCTGAAGTAGAAGTGATCTTAACCTTGTCCATACCTGCAACAATATAAATTTTTGGGCCCAAAATCATGGCCCAAATAGGGTGTGAGTAGAATCCTAGTAGGCAACCACAACAAGATCTATGCCTAACCATCAGTGAGTATATGGCAGGTAAAAGTACAGAAAACAGCAAACAGGAAGGTACCCAATAGTAAACAATCCACAGTAACAATTGATAAGAAAAAACCCAATCAATCCAAGTAACACAAATAGGTAACCCTCTGGAAAGTACTCACACCATATCCTCTCTGGTCCTACCTATCAGATAGAAGCAACCCTCTAGGAAGCACACATAGTCTCACCCCTCTGGTTCAGCTAAATTATAGACTCTATGAGGAAGCACTCAACTTCAATTCCCCCTATAGTCTCGTATCGGTACTAAATGCGCTCTAGGGAAGCACTCAACGTCAATTCCCCCGGTGGCCCACATCGAGGAACTAGAGACACTCCAGGGAAGCACTCAACATCAATTCCCCCTATAGTCTCGCATCATAAATTATAAAAGACACTCTAGAGAAGCCCTTAGGTCAATTCTCCCTATGGTCTACTTCACTAGGTTCTCACGAACCTGTGTAAATCAACAAGTATAGCATCGTGTATCGGCCAATGTAAACCTCAAGGACTACTTGGCTAGAATTCTACAACATATCAGCATATTAGGTAAACAAGATCACTCCATCCTACAATACTAGGCATGGAAACAACAAAGTAGCTTAACAGGCTAAGAAAAATCAAATGGTCATAAGTAGAACATGAATGGGAAACACCTCCAAAGCATTGAAATCAACCCTATTAACATAAAATTAATCTCTACTCGCACACACTAGCAAAGAAGGAAATTAATAGGGTTAAAAACGGTAAATTTAGAATACCCCGTTCATGGGTATTGGAGATTTTTCACATAGAATTCAAATAAATTTAACTGAAAGGCCCAAACCACCTACCTTTAGGGTTCTAGAGAAAACGATCCACAATCAACCGTGCCCAAAAATCCGGGCAACAGCTTCATGGAAGACCACTCTAATACTCCTTCCCTATCATCCACAAGCCTTAAAATCAACCCCCATGGAAATCCCAATAATAGATCTACACACAACGGATGTAGATCTAGTAAACCTAGTGAGAGGGAAGATAAGATCTAGGGAAAACCATGGAGAAACCAAGAGGAGGGACTTACTTAAGAAGAACCACCTTCGATCCACCAAGAAACCCCTTAAATTTTCCTCCCAAATGAGTGGGGAAGCACCTTCAACCTTAGAGAACCCAAAATATTGAGTGTGGATCGAGTGGGAGAGAGTTTAGAGAAGAAATGAGAAATCCTGAGTGGTCCAAGACTTAAAACCCCTAACTTTAAGTGGTCGAACGGTTACCCCGCACGGTTTGGAAAACCGTGCGCCAACCGTGTAGTTTCCACTATCTCACCCAGGAACTTCGCATGACTTTCCCGCACGGTTTGGGAAAACCGTGCACCGCCCATGATAAGCCCACTGTCTCACCTAGGGACTTCACACATCTTGCCCGCACGATCTGACAAACCGTGTGCCGCCTGTGCTGGGCTATTTTCAAGGGTGCACAATTTCTTGGTTTGGCCGCACGGTTTGTTCAGACCGTGCACCAACCGTGGGCCCCTACAAAACCTCCCGAAAAACAACCTTTCCTCAAAAATGACCAGAAAAGGGAAACATACCTGAAAAAAGGTCCATGTTATTACAAACTTCCCACTTAAATAAATTCATCCCCGAATTTCCCTAGCGTGGCGTAGAAGAAGAAACCTCAAAGAACTCCTACCACTGCGCGCGTACATCAGCCTCCCTCTCCCATGTATCATCCTGTGCTTGCACATGCTTTCATAGAACTCATACTAGAGGAACATACCAGCCACGAAGAACCTTTGTACTATTATAAAAAATCTAGATAATATGCTCCTAAAACGAGGTATCCACCTCTAACTCAGCCTCCTCAGGTTGCAAGACATGATAAGGGTTTGAAAAGTAACGTCAAAGATGTGAAACATGGAAGACGTCGTGCATAGCCTGGTACCTCTGAGGTAACTACAATCGATAGGAAACCGTACCAAATCTCTCCAACACCTAAAATGGCCCAACGTACCTCGACGAAAGCTTACCATGTCTCCTAATCCTTCTGTGTCCCATCCTTGGTGCGACACGTAGAAAAACCTGATCTCCGACCTCAAAATCCATAGGCCGTCTCTGCAGATCAAAATAAGACTTCTGAAAAGACTACATAGTAGCCATCCTCTTCCGAATCAACTCTATATGTTTTGTGGTATCCTAAACAAGATGAGGTCCCAGTATAGCTGCCTCTCCTACCTTCAGCTAATACAAGGGTGATCAGCATGGCCTACGATACAAAGCCTCATAAGGTTCCATCTAAAAAGTTTCTTGAAAACTATTGTTGTCCGTAAAATCTACTAGAGGTATATGTCTCTCCCAAGAACCTCAACAATCCAGAATGAAAGCTCGGAGCATGTCCTCTAGCACCTGAATCATACGCTCAGACTGGCCATCTGTCTAGGGATGGTAAGCTGTACTCAAAAGTACTTATGTACCTAAGGCCTTCTAAAGCCCCTTACAGACCCGAGAAGTAAAACGAGCATCCCTGTCTGAAATAATGGAGTGTGGAACTCCATGCATATGTACAATCTCACGAATTTACAACCTCCCTTGCTCATCAACACTAAAGGTTTCCTTGATCATCAAGAAGTGAGCAACCTTCATGAGCCTGTCAACGACAACCCAAACTGCGTCATTCCCTGGGGGAAATCTCGGAAAACCGATCACTAAATCTATCATGACGTTGTTCCACTTCCATTATAGAATGGGTAAATGATGCAAAATACCTTTTGGTCACTGATGCTCTTCTTTCACCTACTGACAAGTGGAACACCTCATGACAAAACGAGCATCATCTGTCTTCATAACTGGCCACCAATTCTGGTGGTGTAGATCACGATACATCTTGGTGATGCCAGGATGAACTGCCCAAATTGAGGAATGAAAATCCCACATCCGCTCCTCGCGTATCTCTTCTTTCACCCATACTCGACCCTAGAAATGCAATATCTCATCCTTGCCTGCTGTCCATCCAGGAAGAGGGTCCTCTCCAGACACACTCTCCCACAGGACTAGGCCTTCTAAGTCTGATAGCTGCCTCATCCGTACCCAATCAAGAAGAGTAGAGGTAACAACTACAGAAGATAGAAAAGCCTGCCCCTATTTTTCATGCACCTCCAAATGCATCTCATAGAATAGAGCCACAAGCTTCCACTAACTGCTGGCCTCCAAAACATCCTGTATCTGAGTTCTCCTACTCAATGCATTAGCCACTGCGTTGCCTTTCCCAGGTGTATAGGTAAGCTCAAATTCAAAGGACTGAAGATACTAGACCCACCTGTGCTGTCTCATATTCAAATCACACTGAGTGAAGATGTGCTTGAGACTTTTGTGGATAGTGAAAACCACAAAATGATCTCCCAGAAGATAATGTCTCCAACAGCGTAAGACATGAACAATAACTGCCAACTCCAGATCATGTGTCAGGTAATTCCTCTCATGTGGCCTCAACTGCCGAGACCCGTACGCAACGACTCAATCTCCCTGCATTAGTACGGATCCCAGCCCGATACCTAAAGCATTGCAAAAAATAGAATAGATCATGCCCGGATCTGGCAAGACTAGTGTTGGTGCTGACATCAACCTCCCCTTCAGCTCTTGAAAAAATGACTAACAAGAAAATGACCATAAGAACTTCACACCCTTCTTAGTCAGATCTGTCAGTAGTGCTGCTAAGCATAAAAAGTCTCGTATGAAGCATATGTAGTATTAAACCAGCCCTTGGAAACCCCATACCTCAAATACGTTCTTTATCTACTCCCATGAAACAACTACCCTCACTTTCTCTGGGTCTATTGATACTCATGTCTCTGAGATAACATGACCTAAGAAGTGAATTTGATCCATCCAAAAGTGGGATAAGAGGGTTTATTTTTTTCTTGATTTACTGTTTGGAGCCTTTAGACAGGGATAGAAAGGAATAGGTACTTAGTATTAGGTTGTGCCCGTGAGTAGCTAACCTTTGTACAGGGAAAAGCCAATCTACCTCATTGATACAATTTTTTGGTTATCTGGATTCCACCCGGAGGTCCCCCATACCCGGTTGTTCACATGGCATCAAGCACATTTCTACGAATGCCAGAGGCTGCCGACTAGTAGTGAGGGACTTGGGTGTGATAGTGGGGAAACTATGCCCTCATTGGAAGAGTAACACAACATAATATGGACAAATATACAATAGCGAAAGCAGTAATATCCAACAACAGTAAACTACAGAAGACTGAAATTATAAACAATTGGAGCACATATATATAAAGTGATGCATGGTACATATATGTCTAGGAAAAGTAGCCAAACAAGTCACAATTCCGGAATACAATAGCACTAAACCAATGTTCAAAATAAATAAGATAAAATCCTCAGAATCGCATGCCATAGCTTGGTCTTATGCTCTCCAACTCCATAAAAAATCAAGTACCTGAAGTAGAAGGGTGATTTCCCTTTTCTATACCTGCAAAAATATAATTTTTTTTGGCCCAAAAGCATGGCCCAAACAGGGTGTGAGACGAATCCCAGTAGGAAACCACCATAACATCTGTGCCTAACAGCCAGTGAGTATATGGTGGGTAAAAGTATAGAAAAAAAGCAAACATGAAGGTACTAAACTGTATAAAATCCACATTAACAATTATCAAGAAAAAACTAATCAAAGAAAGTAACACAAAACGGTAACCCTCTGAGAAGTACTCACAGCCTATCCTCTCTGGTCCTACCTATCAGATACAAGAAACCCTCTGGGAAGCACATACTGTCTCACCACTCTAGTTCAGCTAATGTATAGACTATCTGAGGAAGCACTGAATTTCAATTCCCCCTATAGTCTCATATCAGTACTAAAGGCGATATGGGGAAGCACTCAACATCAATTCCCCCTGTGGCCCACGTCGAGGAACTACAGACACTATGGGGATGCCCTCAACGTCAATTCCCACTATGTTCTTACATCGTAAATTATAAATGACACTATAGATAATCCCTTATGTAAATTATCCTTATGGTCTACTACCCTAGGTTCTCACAGCCCTGTGTAAATCAACAAGTATAACATTGCGTATCGGCCAAAGTAAACCTCAAGGAATACTTGGCAAGCATTCTACAGCATATCAGCATATTAGATAAACAAGATCACTCCATCCTACAATTCCAGGCATGGAAATAACAAATCTGCCTAACAGGCTATGCAGAACCAAAATGGTCATAAGTAGAACATGCATGGGAAACACCTCCAAAGAATAGATTGAAACACTATTCACATAAAAAAATAATCTCTACTCGCACACACCAGCAAAGCAGGCAATTAACAGGGTTAAAAATGGTAAATTCACAATACCCCATTCATGGGTATTAGCGATTTTTTACATACAATTCAAAGACCTTAAACCGAAAGGCACAGACTACCTACCTTTAGGGTTCTGGAGAAAACGATCCACAATCAACTGCATCCACAAATCCGGGAAATAGCTTCACATAAGACCACTCTAAAATGCTTTCCCTATCATCCACAATCCTTAAAATCACCCCCCAAAAGCAAACCCAACACTTTATCTACATGCAACAGATGTAGATCTAGAAAACTTAGAGAGATGGAAGAGAAGATCTAGTGAAAACCAAGGAGAAACCAAGAGGAGGGACTTACTCGAGAAGAACCACCTTAAATCCATGAAGAAAGCCCTTTGATTTTCCTCTAAAACGAGTGGGAGAGAACCTTCAACCTTTGAAAACCCAATATCCTGAGTGAGGCTCGAGTGGGAGAGAGTTTGAAGAAGAAATGAGAAATCCCGAGTGGCCTGGGACTTAAAAACTCTAACTTTAAGTGGTCGAATGGTTACCCCGCACTGTTTGGAAAACCGTGCGCCAACCATGCAGTTGCCACTATCTCACCCAGGAACTTCACCCAACATGCTTACACGGTTTGGGATAACCATGTGCCACCCATGTGGAGCCCACTGTCTCACCTAAGGGCTTCGCACGACTTTTTCGTACGGTCTGAAAAACCGTGTGCCGCGTACGGAGCCTATTGTCAAGGGTGAACAGTTTCCTGGGCTGGCCGCACCATTTCTTCAGACTGTGTGCCAACCGTGCATCCCTTACAACCTCTTGAAAGACCTCTATTTCTCAAAAACGACCTGAAAAAGAAAACATACCTGAAAAGAAGGTCTGTTTTCTTACACTAATTTTAAGATTGATTTTGTAAATTTAGAGACCTTTTTTTACAGTGAATTTTAATGGAAGTGTTTGGTTTAAGTTTTAATGTTGGAATGGGATAAGTTGACCAATGTATGTTACTATTTGAAGTAAAAGTATGATTTATTGGATACTTTGGGCTACCCTTTCTGGAATCAGTATGAATCTAAAGGATGAAGGAAATACATGTGGGCATTATGATTTATCAAATGTGATTTAGGTGTGAAACAAATCATTTTGAACATTAATTTCCAGGAGTAAGGGATGAAATGAAAATATATTGAAGTGAATATACATGATAACATTGATGGAATCAAGTAAGTTCCTCAAATTAGTATCTGTATAGTAAAATAATCCCTCAACTCTAGGAAAATGTATCTAAAAAATGTGTTATCATAATTTTTTTGAAGCGATGTTATTATAAATCAACATTGATTTAAGGCTTTGAGTCACTCAAGTTTTTAATTAATCATTCACATTTTTTGATTAATGACCCTAATTAATCCCTATAAATATTTATTTTTATCCTCCATGTACATTTCTATACATTCCACTAGTGTTATCCTTTTCGAAAGCCTAATTTGGTGGTCACCATCACATTTCCCTTTCCCGCTTATTAAAAGAATTTTTTATTAACCCCATATATAATGTGGGTTTCCCATGAAGGTATTTTATAGTAACAAACATTTATTTTCAATGTTCAATTTTAAATTTCGAGGAAACAATTTATTGAAAGAGCGGAGAATTTAACACCCCATATTTGACGGTACATTATCTTCAATAGATTGCATTGCACACAACACAGAGTTTGAGCGCACAATAATCTATCAAACTAGCCATTCAAAAAGAGGTTATGAATTATATTAACCACATTATGAAAATATATAAATATTCTGTTTAAAAATAGAATTAATTTTTTAATTTAGAATATCAAAATTAGATTAGAATGTATTTTTGGTATGTTTCTTGTAAGTTTTAATTTTGACGAATAGTGAAAAATAATTCATTATTATTCCTAACCGAAATTTTCTTTTAAATAATTATTATAATTTAAAATTACTGTAAAGTAAAAATTGAAAAATAATTCATAAATTAATACAATTTAGTTCATTGGAACCATTCTAATTATATAATTACATATAAAAAATTATTGACCTTTTGAACATCTCTTTTACCCGACTTCTAGCCACACTAGTACATCGCCCGTGCATACGCACGGCTCTATAAATAAATGCTTACATTGAGTATGAGAAAACTATTATTAAAAGTTAATAATGAACATTAATATTGTATATATTTAAATCACAAATAGGTGGAACATGATATTAGAATACTGGTGGGGTGGAGAAATTTTTGAGACATCATAGAAATGACAATATTTAGTAGAATTAATCGGGAATAAATATTTTTTGTTAAGTGTTAAAGATGGATATATCAATGATATCAATGAAAAAATTAATTCAAATGGATAATTCAAATTTTTAAAATAAAAAAAACAAAGGATTGGATATGAATAAACATCACAAGAACAGACAATGAAAGGAAGAATCATTCCACTATTATAATTTGTAGGGTCCAAGAAGAAAACACTATGAAATTATAGTTTTATTATTCCAAATAAATAATAAATCACAACATGAATGAATAATTATAACTCAATAAAACATGGATAAAGATATCATTGGACAGTGTCAAATAAATGGACAGTGGAAAAGATATCATTTACACACTCAAAAAGTACTTGAAATATGAGTTATAAGATACTGATAAAGAGCTCAATGTTAGCTAACCCAACAACTGAAAAATGAAAAAAAATTCATCATCAAATTTGTCTTTAAAAATCACAAGTCAAAGTAGGAGAATCCAAATTAGCAACCTGTGGAGTTGAATCTTCATTTTTAAATTCATATCCATGTTGACCTATTGAAAAAATAAATAACATAATTAGTAGATGAAATATAATAGGTTTGAAATTTCATGTATAAGGTAAATGGTTTGTGCTTCTTACCTCATTGGATAACTCAAACACACCTTCCTGAATATTCTGAAGAATCTTTGCATTAGTTCGGAAGAAGGCCTGCAAGAAAACACTAATCTACCGTAAAACAGTTTAGTGTATCAACTCAAGGTGATCATACCTACTCAACATTCTGTGTTGTTCTTGCCGAAGCCTCGAAGAACAGAATCCCATGTTACTTTGCAAAATGATCTCCTTCCTTGCTGACCGTGATGAGCAACATCACATTTATTCCCTTTTATCATGATCACCATGTTGGGATTCACATGTTGACAGGCATCCTCCAGCCATCTTGCAAGGTGATTAAATGTCTCATCCTAGATCAAATAAAAAAATAAAGAAAATGATTTTGTATGGATTCATGATACAAGAATTTAACTGCAATCAGGAGATAACAAATGAAAACATAAAAATATAAAACCATCAAAGGTACCCATACCACTGCTTACAAACAACATGAATATTGAATTTGAGAGTATAAATTGGAGTAAAAAAAATTAATGTATTGGATAAGATGAGCCAACAGTTCGTGATAATACCGCTCAATATCAAACTCTCTTATGCCGACATAGACATACCCCTGTCTGGTTATGTCATAAACCAGAAGGGCCCCAGTTGCTCCTCTTTAGTATGATCTTGTTATGGATCTAAATGACTCTTGACCCACCTAGCATGAAATGAAAATGGGGGCTAAGGATGCTCTGACATGAGTAATAATACTGAACAACTGCAGGATATAAAAAATTAACATCATTGACTAAAATAATGACAAATAGAATCCTCAAGAATAACTGATAAGATATATACATTCAAGATATTAACAATAGAGTCAAGATGAAGGAGGATCATTTGATCATGAAAACACCACATCATAGAAAGGGATGTAATTTAAAAGAAACATTTAAATAGAAATAGAAAAGTGCTACCCTCTTGAGGTGTAATGCAATGGAAAACACTAAAAGCATCAGAATAATAATTACTTACAAGCGTTTTCAATAATATGTGTTAGATAAACTCGACAACCTCACTTTATAATTTAGTGGATATAATTATTTTGAAGATCTCACCCAAATGATGGCTTAAAATAGACTTTTCTCAGTTAACCAATGTCCCATTACAATAAAAAAAATTGACACTAACGAATCATTAAAAGAAACACGATGAAACACCAATATGATGATGTCCAAAGACTGCATAGTGCTATTTATGTTGGGTTCATATTCACTTTTAATATTAGAAAAACAAATAGAAGAAACCTTTAGAATCACCTGAAATAACACATGGCATAGACCTAAGGACCGATTCTGATATGAACATCTGGGAGTGCTTTCTTCTAAAACAGTAATATTTCAGCCAAAAAGGGAAACCACTATGAATTTCAAAGAATTAAATACAGTTAAAGTTCTTGAATTAAAACACAGTAATATGTTTTACATACAAAATAATTGAAAAATTACCCCAAATTCCACTCGGCACAGAAAGAAGTCTTGATTCTGAGATGAAGGTCTAGGCCAGCTTGCTTCAACAGGTTGTCGAATGTGACCAAATCATATCTCCCATGGAGATAGTACTACATGAAAAGAAAATAGACAATATTTAAAACAAATATAAAATTCAAAAAGTATATGAAACACTGAATTCCTAGAACTTCAGTCAATAAATTGAAATAAAATATAGAAATCTAATCCCAACAGATATTTTAAATGTATGTAAAACATACAAAAATCAATACACATATTAAATTTAAATATTTAGAGTTAAAACCCGAATCATGGTTCCACAAATTTGCTTTTTTCTTTTGTGTTTGTTGTATGCCTAAAATTTTTAAACAAAAAATAGATATAGCATTAAAAAAATTAGAGAAAGGAATGATGTAACCTTGAAACAGCATATGGAAATTCTAAATCATCTAGTCAACTCCCAATATTCATATAACTTTCAGATCATATATCAATCATTCAAGAATAAAATGTCCACAACCATTTATATAACTTGCAGGTCTCATAGAAATAATTTCATCACTAATTAAATGTTCAGTCATTATGTTTTTCAATAACATGATTATAACCCAAAGTGAACATGAGAAGATTGACGAAATCCATGCTATTAAATGCATTTTAGAATACAATCAAAATTAATTGAAATGAAATTATCATATCAAAATGGGTTAAATGTTTCTCTTACGTAGCTCATTTGGGATTTGTCTTATTTTCCCTGATTCCATAGAGATAGTTTTATCACCACAATTTCAAAAAATTGTGATGAATTATGTCATTATATCACATTCCATCCATGGAATTAGTTCAAAAACTAAAATATAAAAAACAGGAAGTGTATGTTCTGTTATGGCACCATACATCTCTTAAAACCAGAATATTTAGAAACATGTACTTGTAATTTAAATTATAACCTGCATATTTCCAGACCTGAAGGGATAGTTTGTAATACATATAATACACTACATCCACTGAAATATTGCAATTTTTTAATGTTAATGGAATTAAATTAGTACTCATTAAAGATTACCTGAGTAATAGACATATTCAAGGTTGAAGTGTAAAATCGTGTGCCAATGACACATAAGATGTATACACAGAATCAAATTTTCGCAGAAAACATGGGTGAATTTTATAACAGCTGAAAGGCAGAAATTCTGGTAGAAGAATGAAAAAGTTAAAATTATAGAAGTACCTAGCTCGAAATTCCATTTCCGATTGCGTCGTATCTAAAATGATCCAGCAGTTCTCCATGTGTGAAATTATCCAGCAGTTCTACATGTCGATTGACTACAGAATAGGTTCTTAGAACAGTTCAATATAACTCATGAAAAGTAATCTTAATATTTCTAAACTATGAATTGATTTATCAACAAAAGGATAAAATTCTGGTAGTGTATTGTATTTCTAAGAATAGTTTGATTTTTTTAGTGACGACTTGAAGACAACTTTATTAGAGATGAAATTATGGAGGTAATGAAATGACATATGGTAACAAATATAATGGAATGAGGAAAATGAACATAAACTATCGTTATTCTTGTTAGTTGACATCAACTTAATAGATGAAAACAATTTAATGAAGTTGAAAGAATAATCATCAACCGAAAGTGTTGGATAGTGAAAACATATGTATACAGATTTGAATCTATATTAATAATATATGGATTTAACAGTTGGAAACATACCATCGGAATAAGATGAGTCATCGACCAGCTTCAAGGGTAAGTGAACCGAGAAGGGGGGAACATGTCACATGTCACTGTAATGCAATAAGTAGTGTGTATGGACACAACTTTATTAGAGATGAAATTATGGAGATAATTAAATTAGATATGGTAACAAAAATAATGGAATGGGAAAATTGAACATTAACTATCCTTATTCTTCACTTGAAATCAACGTAATAGATGAAAACAATTAAATGAAGTTCAAAGAATAATTAACGGTCGAAAGCGTTGGACAGAGAAAACATATGTATACAGGTTTGAATCTATATTAACAATAGAGTGATTTTAGAGTTGGAAGCATACCGTAGGATTAAGACGAGTCGTCGAGAAGCTTCAAGGTTAAGTGAACCGAGAAGGGGGGAACATATCAGATGTCACTATAATGCAATAAGAAGTGTTTAGGGACACATGTCTAGTATGAAGAAGAAAATATTAATCCCAAAATGGGTTTCACTGGAACAAATTTCTTACAATGGAATGCAGGTGACAAAGCAGTAATGATATTATAGAGGTAAAGAAATCAAATAATATTTCCAGATTAGAAATATATGAAAAAAAATACAAACAAACATGAATCTTCCTGCACCTAAAAATCTATTTCATGGATGAAAATAATGTAAAGAAGTTTTTATAATAATTATGATCTTTAAATGTCTCACATTATCAGAATGGTTTGAAATGAAGGAAGTAATTTTTGGAGGTTGCTTGCTTACCAGGCTTCATCCATAAGAGAAATTATTCCACCAGGTTTCTAAAAAACAAAGGATATGTCAGAAAAAATCAATGGAAAGATAAAGAACTAAAGAGTAATGGAGAGGCAGTAATAGTGAACACAAACTAAACACATTTTCTAATGGAATGAGTTTAACTTACAAAACCACTGATACAGCTGTTGATTCCTTCATGATATCTACATCATTCATAGAAGTCATGTTGCTTGATTAACCTGCTAGTTCTATAATTGAAATAACTTATGTAAACAGTTAGTTTGTTGTTCAAAGATGAGAAACAATAGTGCCAAGTTAGTAGCATATATATGGTAATCTTAAACGACATTCATACTGATTGAGAATACTTTATTTTGAAAATAGACCAGCAATGTCAAGGTGTGCAAGAAAAAATTTCATCATGTGCACCTTATAAATTAACCATCGATTGAGTTCCAAATTACTACAATACCATGATAACATACCCTTATTTGATACCCCTGACTATAGGATCAGACCTAGAACGGGTTAGTAGAAAATTTTTGCAAAGATTTCACGACACTTTAATAAGGTTGTCCAGATAATACTGCTTCAAAAAATCAACGGAAAGAATCATGCACACCAAAATGGTGAAATGAAACAGGCCATGACATTCTCAATGAATAAGAAAGTATGCACACCAAATCCATCTATATCGGGATTTGATGTTTCTTTGGATTTCCCAAAAACATTATCACATTTAAAACTAATTACATGACTATGGTTTTTTATTTTTTCAACAAAAATCCATGTTATCAAATCTTCCTGTTCAGAATACTCATTTATATAGTGGTGAAAATTGTCAAGCTCCTCCGATGAAGGATTTACACCCAATAGTTTATCTTCTCAATGGATACTTTCCTGTATAGAAAACCGTCTTTGAGAATCAACCCATCAAAAAACATAAAAAAATATTGTAGTTTCACAATGAATACTTGGTTGAATAACAGTATGGAATTCCTGAAAAAAAATTATGTTTCAATATAAAAAACAGCAGCAATGTTTTTTATTGAGTAATAACAAAATTAAACATTAAAATTAATCTCACCCTAGATAACTTGAACTAATTAATGTAGGAACTGGTTGCATGCTCTTTAGAGGAACTCCCCCACTCTGTAATTGATTTCCAGGGATACTATAAGAAACATATTATATAATTAAAAAAAATTAAAGATGCATGCAGTAAAGACAAATATTACAAAAAATTATTTCATTATCAAGATCGAATAAAATATTTCCACAAACCTCCAATTCCATAGGTACTCAAATCAAATACAACTCTCTAATAGACAAACAAAGATGGTAGAAACAGAGAATTCTCCATCATAATTCACCTTCATGGTTTTGATCATGATTGAAAATGGAGATCTTTATATTAATTGAGTATGGCTGATTTAATCATGAGTATGAAACATTTAAAAAATGTTACAAAATGTTTGTACCCAAAAAGTTACATACAGTTATTAATTTAATAGAAAAATCCAACACAATAAGCTATTTTAAATTATTTTTATATATTAAAAGAACATCTAGACCATGCATATAAACATACTAAAAATACATTAATGTAGCACTAATTAAGATAACCAAGAGCAAACCAATTATATCAACCCCTGCCCTTGCTCATACTAAACACATCCACATCTCATATTTCATTCCATGAAAATTGGTCTATGTAACATAATCTGAAACACTCAAAACAATATAAAAATCATTGCCATTGAAAAAAAGGAATAATGATGTATTATAAATGTATCAATGAATGCAAGGATGTTTATTCTAGGTAACAGTCTTATGGTTTCTCTATTTCATGACAGCAAACATAAACAAAACTCTAATCATACATGAGCTGAAAAAGTTTCCATCAACACAGAGTTTCATAGGCAAAGAAACACCAAAAGGAAAAAAGAAATCAAGGCTGTATAAAAAATAATTACCACCAATGCTGTTTTTTTGCGTGTAAAGCTCGATTTTCAATCACGAATATCATCCTTCAAGGAATTGATAAAACAAAATGAACTCTCAGAATATTTATAATCAAATGAGTAGTATGCATTGTGACAAGAAAACAGAAATCTATTGTTGTTGTTTGAAGGAATTTTATACTTGAGTAACATGACTTTTTGATTTCCAGATTTTAAAAAATCCCTATATTTCTCTATGGAGGTGATTTTTTTCATAATTTAGTTCAATCAAACCGATGCATATAAATTATAAATAGGAATAATCACCTTATAATGTTAATTCAAATTGGTGACACATATCTTCAGGCATGAAAAGATCCATGAAAGCCCATACCTACAACCCAGCTATAAAATGTTTCATTCAGTCATGACACCAAACACAATCAATGATCTAATCAGACATGAGCTGAAAAACATACAATCAACACAGAGTTACGTTGGAAAATAAACATCAAAAGGAAAAACGAAATCAAGGATGCATAAAAAAGCATTACCATCAATGCTGTTTTTTGCCTCAGAAGCTCGATTTTCCATCACGAATGTAATCCTTCAAGGAATTGATAAAACAAAATGAATTCTCACAATATTTATAATCACGTGAAAATTCAGTGGATTTTTGGCTTCAATGATAAACAAAAGAAATGCCATTAAAGGTGATAAGTATGCATTTGTCATGTAAGTAAGATTTGGTGGTCTCGTGTTAGCAGGATGGGTATTAATATACATTTAATATATTGATTGAACCTAAGTTGGAAGGTCACATCTGCAGATGAGAGAAACACAAAATGATAATATGGTGAACAGTAACTGCATTTGCTAAAATTTAAAACATGATTGATATGAATATACTTAACCATCATACATTGAACACATTCAGACCTGTCCTTGATTACCTAAAATCCTGCAAATTTAGAAGGGGAAACCAAATGCATTTAAAAATATTACAAGGATTCAAAGGTAATGGAATTGTAATGGTAAATTGGAACAAAATAGTACAATAAAATGACTTTTTTAGTGGCTAATGCAGCTACAAGGAACTAAAATACTGACCCCAAGGAAGGTGCGTAGATTATCCCCCCTATAAATGTAGGGTTACCATAGATATAGGCGAAAAATATCATGAACAGAAGGTATTTTTAAGAGAGACGATAGTAACAACATACTGTGCGAGATGAAAGTGGACGTAAAGAGCGGAAGGGGTGGTGATTGGATATATAAAGATTGGTGATAGACATAGAAGGAGCACCTGGTTGATGCTGATAAAAAATTCAGACGCACGGAAGTGAAGCAAATGAAGACGGGGCAGGTGGAGAGGCTGGAATCGTAGTAGAAAGAGGAGGATGCTAAGACGAATGTGAAATAGGCAATGCAGGCGGAGAGATTTGAGGAGGGAGGCATTACCTTAGGAGAAGTCGAAGGAAGCGAAACCCTAACAGGTAGGGAAGAATGAGGAAGCACGAGGGGTAATGGAATCGGGTTGGAGGATCGTCGTGATATGGGAGGGAGGATGGAAATAAGTTAGGCGGCGTGGATGCATATGGCATGATTGCTGATGAAAAAACCCTAGGTTATTCGAAGGTATTTCACGAGCAGGTTCGCGGTTGCATGGGAGGTGGCGAGTTTGCGTGAGCGGGGGCGGAGTCATAAGTGTAGGTAACCCTAGATGGCGTCGAGGATGGTGTTGAAGGAAAACTGGTACCGATGAGGGGAATGGAGCACCGGTGGTGAGATTCGACGACGAAGGAGTCGCGCCTGGGTCGAGGATGGAGATGGAATACGGGAGGAGAGGGAGGGAATCGATGACTGCGGAAACCCTAATCGATTCTGGGAGGTGTGTCTACGGGCGGAGGCGAAAGAATTAGGAGGTCGGGCGGTAGGCTTTGGGGGTATAATGGGGAAGAAGAAATTGTTTTGGGTGATGTGGCATGCTGCAGTGGTGACACATAAGGCTGGAAGAACCCAGGTTTAGTAAATATAGTGGATTAAACATACCAACATGTCCATTATAATATAATGATAAAATATAAAAAGGTAAAGATGGAAAGAATCATCTAATAGAGCATAGAGCAATATTGAAATGATATTCAAGAACTCATTAAAAATGGCTATAGTAACTCAAAAAACATCTGAGTTGAGCAGTGTGATGCATTAATTCAATTATATAGTCACCTTAAAAAAGGATTAGAATTTTTTTTTTTGAGTATATTGATACATTAAATATGATTATTATATAATTTGTACACACAATATAGAACCAAACAAACCTTGGTCCTCCAGAAGCCGAGAACATAATGAATTCTTAGCAATCACAAGTCATATAAGGATTCAACTATACCATTGAGAAGCCATCAAATCCTTTAGCCACAATATTTAGTCATATTGATGTTGCACCAAAAGGAATCCAAATTCAACATTGTATAATTCCATATTCACCTACTGTGAGCTCAAATCATTTCCATGACCATGGAGTTATACTTCCAAGATGAACCCCAAAAGGAAAAGGAAATAAAAGTTGTATAATTTAATATTCACCTTCTTTGAAAGGAATGATTGCATTTATGAAGAATCTCATATATTTATTAAACCAAAGTTTCAATCAGCAAATGATAAAAACAAAAAATGATAATAGGGATAATGGTGTTTCAGTTTAGTAAAATTAAAAACCTGATTCTTACAAATTTTCTCAACCAGGGTCCCTTGAACACATTGAGACCATCCAAGTTTACATTCAATCCTGCAAATTTGTAATGTAGAACCATCTTAATTTATCAAAATTATAAGAAGAACCCAAAACACCCTATAGAACATGTATTCGAATGTGGGGAAATAACTACAGAGTTAGCAAAACATACTATTAGGGAAGAAAAGATCTCTAGAATCCCAAACCTACAACCGAACTGCAAATAACACCATTAACTCATGAAACCAATGGCGTTCAAGTCTCCATTCATAAATGAGCTAAAAACATTTCCATGAACACAGAGTTATATACCTAAGAAAAACACCAAAAGGAAAACAAATTAAACTTTTTATAATTCAATATTCACGTACTTTAAAAGGAAGGATTGGTTTTATGATCCATTTTTATGTTGATTAAACGAAAGTTGAAATAAAAAAATGATAAAAACAATAAATGATAATAGGGTGAATGGTATTTGTGTTTGGTAAAATTAAAAACCTGATTCATAAAAATCTGCTCAACCTGGGTACCTTGAACAAATTGAGAACCTCAAAGTTTACATACACTCCTAAGAATTTGTAAAGTAGAGAAATTTTTTTTTAAAAAATTTATAAGTATTCAAATCAAATGGCATTGAAATGTTATAATGGAACAAAATCTTACAGAAAAATTATTTGTTTTTGCTATTTTATGTTCAAAATACTTACTACTGTAGAACAGTTTTCTAATGAAACTAAATTGAAGAAGAACTGTGAAAAACAATTGGTAATAAAATATGTATTTCAAGTTAGTTTAAATGAATTAATCGAGAAATATTGGCCGCACAGTAGAAGTATAAGCATTAATTTGTGCATCATAATAGGGGAGAACTAAAATAAAATCATATGAAACTGGATGTACTAATTATTAAAGAGAACTGAAAATAATTCTAGAAATTTATGAGAAAACACCTATGGAGGGTCACTATATTGCATTGTAGCATGCAAATTTCATATGAATTGAGTGATATTAGAAGCCTAAAAGAGGTGTAATTTGATACAAATAGGTTACAGGTGAGAAAATACCAACCCGCTGACGAGATCTGTGTAAAAAAATATGATGATAGATGAAGAAATAATTAGAGCCGTTGTGGGTGGTAGAGATCGGAGATGAGGAATATTACTAGGAACCATTAGATGTTGTGGTCAGGGATCTGGAGGCGGACCAGGCAGAGACGGAGCAGCTAGATATGGATGAGCCTAATAAGGAGCATCCTGTGGTGTAGGAGTCGGATGGGGATCAGGCGCAGGGGGAGGATCCCAAGGCAGAGTAGGAAGTTAGGGAGGAGGGTGAAGATGGAAACCTTAATCGGGGGAGTCGCGGGAGGAAGAAGATCGTAGATGGAAACCTTAATCATGGTGCCATGGCAGGAGGAATCTGGGAGAACGATTGTTGGTGCACTAAGGGACGAACAACCAGGGAGATGGAAACCGTAATCGGGGAGCCGTGGGAGGATGAAGCAGAGAGATCGAAACCCTAATGGCGGACCTGCCTTAGCAACCTGTTCAATGGGGGAAACCTAATTGGGGGTGTCGGGAACCACGATATCGTATAGGATATGAGAGGATTTCTTCCGGAAGGTGGATGGTATAATGGTAATTCGATATTGGAATTGGGTGATGTGGAAGTCTGGTTGAGTGACACCTAAGCCTGGTTGTACCCAGGATTAGTAAATATAGTGGATTTGCAGGATTAGAATTAAACATAATTTTATCAATTCTATGGTTTGAATTTAAAAATACCAGAAACACATGGCTCTAATCAGTTTGAAAAATTTGGTCTAATAGGATCGATTCTTTTTGGTTAATAGTGACATTTGAATTTTATTTACCACAGTTAATCGTAAATAGGGTAATTAAATATATAAATAAAACTTTATTAATATAAAATTACCTTTAAACATGTCCTAATTAAAATTTATAAGTTTTTTTCTACCAAAAATCAAACTTGGGTGTAAAATATGATCATTTTTGTGCCACTTCTATTGTATTAAGACATTTATTGTATTTTATTTAAAGAAGAGTTAAAAATGTCATTTTCAAATTTTAATAACTAAATCATTTTTAATATTGTGTTATAAATAAGATAAATTAGAATATATATAGTCTATTAAAATATAAAACATTTATATACAACATGATAATTTATTTATAATTTTTATACTTTAAATAATTAAATTATATGGCGACACAATGACGATGCAATAATTGATTTCTTAAAGGAATAAATAATTATAAAATATTGATAATATTAAAATAATCATCATTTAAAATATTTTATGCCATCCACGAATTTATAAGATGAATATAACATGTTAGGGATGAATTAATGTATTTTTTTGAAGGAATTGTTTTTTTATGATTTTATATAATGCCAAATAATAAATAGTATCTAAATTGACATATATGAGATATGAAACTAAATAATGTTTTATTATGTGATAAAAAATTCATAAAAAAACTTGAATTTAGCCAAATAACTAGTACAATGTTAAATATTTCATAAATGATCTAATTGGGGTTTTTTTGGTATTTTATAGTATCTATATTAACCTTTTATTTTAAAAAGAAAATTTGTCATGGTATGAGTTAAAATGTTTAAATAATGGTTAATGACAGAAAATAAGGTTATGTTTTTGACCTAAACATGTATAAAATTCATTATTTTAGAGGATTTATATATACACTAATATCATATTTGAAATATCTCACTTTGGATCTCTTTTAAATTGAAAATAAATACCTAATTAATTAATAGTTTTGTGTTTCCTAAAGTGCCCCTCCCCTATAATATAAAAGGGAACCTTTTCTTATCTTTTATTCACACCTCTAAAACCGTTTTTTTTTCATCCAAAACCTCAACATTTACCCTACTAGATTCCCTCACCTCATCCTAGGTGTCATAATTTTGGATGAAATCTAACCTATGGAGTCCTCATTTGAAAATCAAAAAGAGACACTCGAATATGAGGTAATTATTTTACGAACTCTTTCAATGTTCTTTTCATCTTCCACATACTTTTCCAAAGTTGATTCTATAATAAATAAATAACTACAGAACCAAATATATTATGAGATATTTTTATGATTATGGTGAAATCGTGTTTCTCATTTTAGTCATTATATGAAAATTAATATCACCATGTGTGCATACGTATGGCTTACCATCTCCACACCATACTGTAAAAATATTTATCATCTATACATTATTTTGATGGGTATAATGATGAATATAATGGGTATAAATAATGAATACGAAATGATAATTATTATATATCATTAATATACCATCAAATTACATACCATTTAACCATTAAATGAATGATACTATCACTCGTGCGTACATACAGCCTACTGTATCCATGACGCAATGATATTCATTCTCCATTACAAACATTTTAGAATTATTATAAAAATGTATATAATTAATAAAATGATACTATTAAATAAATATACCACAAATAAAAATATTATGTTATAATTCATTAGAATTGTTGTAACACCCCATTATTTCGTGGTATGCTATCGTCAATAGCTTGTGTTGCACACAACAGAGAGTTCAAGCACACAATGATTTATCAAACTAGCATTTTAAAAAGTGGTAATAAATAGTATTAAAAAACTGATAAAAGTGTATATTTTAATTTTTAAAATACAATTCATTTTTTAATTTTGAATATCAAATTTATCATAGTGTAAAGTTTTGGTATTTTTATGAAAAGTTTCAATTTTTAATGAAAAGTGAAAAATAATGAATTGTTCTTAATAACCAGCTTTTCATTTAAAATTTTATTTTAATTTAAATTTATTGTAATGTATTAAAAGATATATAATACGTATATTAATCCAATTTATTTAATTTTAAACATTTTCATAATAGAATTAGATATAAAAAATATATTGAACTTTTGAACGTCTGTTTTAAACACCTTCTAGCCACATTTGTGGGATTAGAATTAAACAGTATTTTTCCACTTTTGTGAATTGAATTTTCAAAAATGGGAAAAAATATTTGTAACAAGTATGAAAAACATGGTCTAATAGGATGAAAATAATTTTTTGAATAGTAAATTTTGAATTTTATTTACCACGGTTAAAGGTAAATAAGGTAATTAAACATAAAAATAAAGCTGTAATATTATAAAATTACCCTCCAACTTGGAATAATTTCATCGTATAAGTGTTTTTAGAACCAAATAAACCTTAATTAAAAAATATTACCGTTTTTATTCCACTTGTGTTATATTATGAAATTTATTTTATTTTATATAATGTCGAGTTATACATGATGTATTAAAATTTTAAAAATTAAATTATTATTAATATAGGTTCATACATAAGGTAAATTCATCTATAAATAGTATTTAGAAGGATAAAATTAGTATATACATAATTATAATTTATTTGTAATTTTTAGTCAACAAATAATTATTTTAATGGTGACACAATGATGATGCAGTAGTTGATTTATTAAAGGAAGAGTCAATTATATGATATTAATAATATTAAAATAAATATAATTTGAAATATTTTATGCCATACATGAATTTATTGGATTCCTATGACATGTTAGGGATGATTTAATTTATCTTTTATGAAGTAATAAATTTTTATGATTCATATAAAAGGAAAATAATAAATAGCATCAAAATTGAGATAAATGAGATTTTAAACTAAATAATAATTTATTAAGTGATAGAAAATTCAAAAAAACATATAACTGAACACACTAACTAGGATAATATTAATTATTTCATAAATGATCCAATCAAGGGTATTTTATAATCTTATATTGACTCTATTAACCCTATTTTTTAAAAAGAAAAATTGACATGGTAAGAGTTAAATTGTTTAACAAAGGGTTAAATCTGAAAGATAAGGTTACGTTTGTGACATAATCATATCCAAAATTCATTGGTTTAAATGATATATTCCCATAATAATCTCATGTTATATATAAATAAATTTAGAGATAAATAAAATTTAGTATCAATTTATTATAAATTAAGAGTTTTAATGCTTCCTAAAGTGACCCTCCCCTCTCTTATAAAGGGGAACCTGTGCTTCTTTTTTTTCATAAATATGAAGGATTTTTTCTCAGTAAAACCTAGATAATGTATCCTACCAACATAACTA
Organism: Viscum album; assembly: GCA_963277665.1. Classification (NCBI taxonomy): domain Eukaryota; kingdom Viridiplantae; phylum Streptophyta; class Magnoliopsida; order Santalales; family Viscaceae; genus Viscum; species Viscum album. Next base: position 22,675,130 of record OY728125.1, read on the forward strand.
AATTAATCATATAGTATATAATTTTGAATGAAATCCAACTTAAGGATTCCTTATGTTAATATCAAAAGGAGGCACTTGAAGAATAACTAATTATTTTACCAACTCTTCCAAAGTTATTATCCTCTTGTACTTCATTTTCCTATTTTGTTTCTATAATAATGTAATCACCATAATATATAATACATTATAATATGTTTTCATGATTATGGTACAACCATATTCCCCATTTTACCCATCCTATGAAAAACAATATCACTAAGCGTGTGTTTGTATGACCTATCATCTCCACATCACGGTGTAAACTGTTTTCATCTAAACATTATTTTGATTGGTATATTGATGAATGTAATCGGTAAAATAATTAATATGAAATGATAATTAATCATTATAATTAATATACCATCTTATTCAATACTATTTAACAATTAATAGAATGATACCGTCGCTCGAGTTTGGGTACAAACTACCATCCCCACGACCCAATGAGATTATCCTACATTACAACCATATCAGTATCATTATAAAAATGTATTTAATGAGTAAATATTATATATTTGAAATATTAATGGTACATTAATAATAATATGTATATATATATATCATTTACTTTCTTCTATTCAATATGATAAGAAAATAGAAATAGTGTTCATGCGTACGTACGACCTACCATCTATATGAATGGAGTGTTCCATTTAATTTATTTATCTGTTATATATATTTATATACAGAATATATATGATATATAAATCAATTTTTACATTATCTAAGCTTTCTAATCATGATATATGGAACATGACCAAGAATAACAAGTGAAAACACATACAATAAACGAATCGATTATTACATGAAATATTTCTTTAACTTGAAAATTATTAATAAGTTGGTAATATAAAGTCATAATTGAATAATAGATGATATCATAAATTTTATTATGGTTATGGTAGAAGTTAATCATATGTTTAAAAAAATAATATAGGAGTTTCAGAACATATGGATTGTATCGGACCTAAGGTAAGGGAAATCTTATCTCAATTTCCTTTCAATGAGATAAACATATATGTCATTAGTTATATTGTTTTAAGAATATATGTCAATGAACTATGAATATTTTATAATTAATATACACTTATATTGGGTGGATTTATATTTTTCACAAATAATTATTTCACAGATTTATTTGTACTCGAATGACACGTTCTTTGTAAGGCTACTCCATCTCTCTTTTAATTTTCATGAGATATAATCCATGTTCACCACTTATTTCATGTGTGTAGTGTCTTTAATTTCCCTACTATATTTGATATCATGAATAAATTTATCTTTATGTTATTTAAATATTAATTTGAAGATATCAGGATTACGATTTAAATATTCAATTTCGTATGGGACACATTAAATGTTTAAATAATTAATCCTATCTCCATTTTAATATTCTTGATATTGTCTTACATATTTATTTATATGTATATAACAGAATATAAAAAACATTCTGTTTATTTTTAACTTCATTAATTTTTTTTAAAAAGGAATATTTTTATGATTTTATGTAAGGGACTCTTTAAATAAAATATCATTTTAAAATTTTTAAAACTTTTTTCTTGTAAATCATTCTCATAATGTTAATGTTTTCAAGACGAATTTAAGGATCTATCTATATAGAAATTAATGATTTAAAATGTTAATTCCTACCAAATTATTCAAATTTTTATGGGACACTTTGATTCAAAAATATATTTTTAAATACCTTATTTTATAATTGTGGTGATTTTTAATAAATTATTTCAAAGAAAAAGGGGGTATTTGTCACATGAATGTTTTAATGATTATATTTGAGTATTTTCATATTTTTAAGCATTCTTGGTTGGATCTTACGCTTAATTGAGGATGATAACATATGGAATTATTTAACATGTTTTATTGAATGGTTTCTGATCAGTTTTATTGTGGTTGTTATATTTAGATACCATTATTGGTTTGCGGTTAAAGTATTCATATTAATTATAATATTTTTAAATTTCAATGATTAGGTTGTTTATGTTTAACTATTTTCATATGATGAATTAATTAGAGTTTGTAAGTAATAGGTGGGGACTGCTATAGGCCCTCAATGCATCATTGGGTATCATGAGACAAAATGAGTAGGCCAAAAACACTATGCATTTGTTTAAAAGATGTTTTAGATTATTATGAGGACAGATCATGACACAAATTAGATGGGTTTCTACCCACATACATAAATTTTCATGAGGAGAGGTCTTAATAGTAGAAATATTGAGGATATATCTTGATAGTGCAGACATCTGACATTATGGAATCCCTTATTATGGGATTAGTTATTGATATTACATGTTATTATTTGACTAGTTAAATATCCATGTAAAAGTTTAAATAGAATTATTGGATTTATTTATTCCATATTATGTTGTAGATTATGTTTAAAAGGATTGTGTTTCAGTTTTACACCTTGACTTAAATGTTTGTCCTTATTTATGAAATATTTGGTTGTATTGTTTAACCTTACTGAGTATCTAACCTCACCCCATTATTATATATTATTTTCCGAGAATTCAAAGAATTTTTTAATGATTTATTTTCAATGTTAACTTGTGAGAATATTTTAATTGTCAAATATTTATCCATGTTTCATATTATATTTTTTAATTATAATGTAATGTTAATTATTGTAATATATTTTCCAAGACAACTAAACTGATGGGTCCTTCACGACATGATTCCTTGTAATCTTGCTAATGTATTAAAATAATGTACCAGTTACAGGATACTTGGTCTAGGGAATTAATGTTTTTATCAAAATATTTTTAGTAGTAACCTTGGAAACTATATTTAAAAATAAAATATTAGAAAATATAACCCATTTAATGACATGGAGGATAAGTCTAAGTATAAGATATCATCCTTTTATTTTTTATTGGATATCCTATATTAGTCCTATGTAATTATCAATTAATAATAATTTTCTATCATTTCAAGATCCTATAAATGATTCATCATTACTATATCACTATAATTAGTGTTACTCAAATTGTTCTTTGAGTTTTGGTCAATGGTTAGAATGAGAACAATTATATAAGTAATGGATATACTTCTGATAATGAAGAGATTAGAAAAGAAAAAGTATATGAAGGATGTATTATGGAATAATATATAGAAACTTATTTAATGGTTTAAGAATGAAGTGGAATGATTATGTTTGTTTTGTGTTTGGATTCATGAATTATTATATCAATGGTTCTATGTTTATAAGATTCCTGAGATATATAAGAATTGTATTGTAGTACTTATTACATAAGGATTTGGAAGAATAAGATTTTTCATTATGGATATAAAGGTGTTAAAATGTTTTTTATGTGATAATAATATCTATATTACGTTGTTCGTGGAATCTAATGGTAATATTGATTTTTTAAATTTTGACATCTTATTTATAGGGAATTTGGATGGAAGTATTATGTTCAAGTTTTAATGTTGGAATGGGATAAGTTAAACAATGGATATTACTGTTTTAGATAAAATTATGATTTATTAGATACTTTGGGTTACCCTTTTCGGTATCAGTATGCATTTATAGGATGAATGAAATACATGTGGGCCTTATGATTTATCAATAGTGCTTCAATTGTGAAAAATTCATTTTGAACATTAATTTATAGGTGCAAGGAATGAAATGAAAATATATTGAAGTGGAACTACAAGATAACATTAGTGGAATCATGTATGTTCCTTGATTTATAATCCGTATAGTAAAATAATTCCTCATATTTTGAAACAATTATCTAAAAAATGTGTTATCCTATTTTTTTTGAAGCGATGTTATTTTAAATCAACATAGATTTAAGGATTTGAGTCCCTCAATTTTCAAATAATTGTTCACTTGTTTTTTTATTAATGACCATTATTACTCCTTATACATATTTATGTTTTTCCTCCATGTATGTTTCTGTGAATTCCACTAGTGTTCTCTTTTTCTAAAGCCTAATTTGGTGGTCACCATCTCATATCCCTTTCCTGGTTATAAAAATAATATTTTATTAACCCCATATCTAATGTGGTTTTTCCAAAAAGGTATTTTATAGCATCGACCATTTATTTTCAAAGTGAAATTTCAAATTTCGAGGAAAATTTTTATTGAAGGATGGGATTTTGTAGGACCCCATGATTTCATGGCACGTTATCTTTAATAGATTTCATTGAACACAACAACGAGTTGAAGCGTACAATAGTCTATCAAACTAACCATTTAAAAAGAGGTTATGCATTATATTTAACACATTATAAACATATATAAATATTCAGTTGTAAAATAGACTTCATTTTTGAATTTTGACTATCTAAATTAGATTAGGTTCATTTTTTGGTATTTCTCTAATAATTCTTTATTTTTAATGAATAGTGAAAAATACTACATTATTATTCATAATCTACATTTTCATTTAAATAATCATTATAATTTAACTTTATATTATAAAGTCCCAATTGATAAATAATTGAAATATTAATTCAATTTAGTTCATTGAAACCATTTTTATAATAGAATTATATATAAATATTTTTAACCTTTTGAACATATCTTTTACCCGCCTTCTAGACACATTTGTAGGAATATCATTAAACATAATTTTATTGAATATATGATTTGAATTAAAAAAATAGACACACATGCTTGTAATCATCATGAAAAATTTGGTCTAATAAGATCAAAATAATTATTTTGTGAATAGTGACATTTGAATTTTATTTTCAACAATTAAAGGTAAATAGGGTAATTAAATATAAAAATAATATTTTAATAAAATAAAATTACACTAAAACTTGTCATAATTCAATTTTATCTGTGTTTTCTATCTAAATCATCCTTATTAAGAAAATATGACCATTTTAGGTCACTTATATTAGATTGGGACATTTATTATATTTTATTTAAAAAAGAGTTAAAAATGTCATATTCAAATTTTAATAACAAAATCATTTTTAACATTGGTTTATACATAAGATAAATTAGACTATAAATAGTTTATGAAAATAAAAAATATTTATAAACACCATGATAATTTATTTATAATACTTATACATTAAATAATTAAATTTAATGGTGAAACAATGATAATAGAGTAATTGATTTATTAAAAGAATAATTGATTATATAAAATTGAAAATATTAAAATAAATATCATTTCTAATATTTTATGCCATACATGAATTTATAGGATGACTATGACATGTTAGGGATGAGTTAAGGTATCTTTTTTATAGGAATCATATTTTTATTATTTTATAAAAAACAAAATAATAAATAGTATCAAAATTGGCATAAATGAGATATGAAACTAAATAATGTTTTATTATGTGAAAAAAATTCATAAAAAACTAGAATGTAGCCAAATAACTAGTATAATGTTAAATCTTCCATAAATGATCCAATTGGGGTTAGTTTGGCATTTTATAGGAACTATATTAACCCTATAGTGTAAAAAAGACAAGTTGTCATGGTAAAAGGTAAAATGTTCAAATAAGGGATAAATCCAAAATATAATGTTAATTGTATGAACTAAACATGAAAAAAATATTAACGAATGGATTTAGATATATAAAAATCTCATCTTAGAAATAACTCACTTTGGAGATATTTGAATTTGAAAATATGTTCATAAAAAATTAATAGTTTTGTTGCTTCCTAAAGTGTCCCACGCCTATATTATAAAAGGAAGGCTCTTATTATCTTTTACTCATACCTATAAAACCGTTTTTATCATCCAAACCTCCTCATGTATCCCCCCAAATTCCCACAATTGTTTCTAGGTGTCATACTTTGGTATGAAATCAACCCTACGAAGTCCTCTTGTGTAAATCAAAAGGAGACACTCAAAGAAGAGGTAATTATTTTACCAACTATTTAAATATTCTTTTCTCCTTCTACATACTATTCCTATGGTTATTCTATAATAAACTAATAACTATAGAATCAAATATATGACGATATTTTTCAATGATTATGGTACAAATGTGTTTCTCTTCTTACCCACTATATGAAAAACAATATCACTATGTGTGCATACGTATGACTTACCATCTCCACAGCGTAGTGTAAAATATTTTTCACATATAAATTATTTTGACATGTATAATGATCAATATAATGGGTATAAATAATGAATATGATCTGAAAATTATTCTACATAATTAATATAACATCCAATTACATACAATTAATCCATTAAAGGAATGATACTATTGCTCGTGCGTACGTATGGCCAACCGTCACCACGACGCGATGAGATTCATCCTCCATTAAAACCGTTTTATAATTATTATAAAAATATATATACTGAATAAATATGAAATATATGACATAATAATTCTACTGTAATAATATTTACATGTCAATTACAATCTTCCATTCAATAAAATAAGAAAACAGAAACAACGTTCATGAGTAGGTGCGGTCTAATGTCTCCATGAACAGTGTATTCCATTTCATTTATCTATCTCTTATATATATTCATATACTGAATATATATTATATATAAATAATTTTGAGTATTTAAAATTTATTTAAATCCTGATATAAGTAATAATATCATGAATAAAAAGTCAAAACACGTCTGATAAACAAAGTGATTATTACCTGGAATATCTCTCTAACTTTTAAATTATCAATAAACGGGAAATATAATATCATAAATGAATTATATATGATATAATAAATATTAATATGATTCTGGTATAAGATAATAATATATTTAGAAGCTTTATACAGGTATTTCATATATATATGGAGTGTATCGGACCCTACGAAAGGGAAATCCTAAATCAATTTCATTTTATTGAGAAAAATATTTATGTCCTTGGTTATATTCTTACAAGAATATGTATTAATGAACTATTATTGTTTTATCTTTAATATCCACTTATATTGGGTGTTTTTATATTTTCACACAAAATTGTGTCATTGATTTATCGTCAGTCTGATACTACTTTTTTGTAATGGAATTCTGTCTCACTTTTAATTTTCATGGGATATAAGCGATGTTCACCACATATTTCTTGTTTATGGTGTGTGTAATGATTTTATTATATTTTATATTATTAATACATTTACTTTCATGGTATTTAATGATTAATTTTAAGATATAAGCCATATGATTTAAATGATCAAATTTGAATGGGGCGCTTTTAATATTTAAATAATCAATCATTTCTCCATTTCAATATTCTTGATATTGTCTTAAATATTTATTTATATGTATATAATGGATTATAAAGAATCATTTGTGTATATTTTTATCTTCCATTAAAAAAATTCAAAATGAATATTTTTAATGATTTATGCAAGGGACTCTTTAACTTAAACGTTGTTTTAAATGTTTTAAATATTTATTCACCTAAATATTTCTTATTAATGTCATTGTTATCAAAATGTTTTTATGGTTTTATTTAAATGGAAATGAATTTTTTAAAATTTTAATTAATTTCAAACAATTCAATGTGGTATGGGACACATTGATTTAAAAATCTCTATTTATACGACTTCTTTTATATGTGAGAGATTTTTTAATAAATGATTTCAATGAAAAGTGGTATTTGAATCAATATATTTTTAATTATTTTATTAGATTATTTTCATATGTTTCAAAATTCATTGTTAGTTATTCTTCTTAATTGAAGATTATCACATATTTTATCATTTAATATATATTATTGAATGGTTTATGATTAGTTTGATTGTGGAGGTGTTATTTAGATACTATTATTTATTTATGGTTGAAGTATTCATATTTCATATAAATTTTTTAATATGAATGATTATGTTGTTTATGTTTTACCATTTTCTTATGAGGAATTTATTGTACTTTGTATGTTATGGGAGAGGCCCGCTATATCCCCTTGATGCATCGTTAGGTATCCTGGGATGAAATTAGTCGGAGAAAAACCCTTGATGTTTGTTTCCCATAAGTTCTAGACTATAAGGAGGATATATCATGACACAAATCAGATAGGTTTCTACCCAGATACTTAAACTATCACAAGGATATATCTTGAAAGTAGCTATCACGAGGAGATATCATAATAGTGCAGACATCTGAAATTTTTCATTTCATCATTATAAGATTAGTTATTGATTTTTCAATTGATTATTTCACTAGTAGAAAATCAATGTGAAAGTTTAAATGTAATTAAATGATTTATTTTTTCTATATTATGCTATAGATTATGTTCAAAAGGGTTTTCTTTTAGTTTTATTCCTTTCCTAAAATATTTATGCTTATTTTTGAAATATTATTATGTACTATTTAACATTACTAGGCATCTGAGTTCACCCCATTCTTATGTTTTATTTTCCCAAGATTCAAAGAAGTGTTTTATTATTGATATATAGAGTTAATCAATGAGAATAAGGGAATTATCAATGATTTATCTATATTTCTTATTATCTTTTTCAATAGTACGGTAATGTTAATCTATATAATATATTTTCAAATACTTCTAAACTTATCTTTTATCAGGGACATGATTCATTGTAATCATGCCAATATATTAAACTAATGAACCATATCCATTATTCTAGGGTTGGGGAATTATATTTGGTATGAGAGGAATATTATTAACAACCTTGGAAACTAGATTTAGATATCAAATATTAGAAAACATTACCCTTTGAATAAATTTGAGGAAAAATCTAAGTATAAGTTATCAAACTTTAGTTTTGGTAATGGATAATATAGATTAATCTTATAGTCTTATCGATTGATAATAATTTTCTGTCATATATAGATCATGTAAATGACTCTTAAGGACTATATCGCAATGATTATTTTTTTCTCACATTGATATTTTAGTTTTGGTCAATGGTTGGAATAGGGAAATATATAGAAGTAATAGTTATACTATTGATAATGAACAAATTAAAAAAGAAAAAGTTGATGAAGGAGGTATTAAGGAATATGATGTTGACGAATAATTAATGTATTAAGAGTGAAGTGGAATGATTAAGATTATTATTTTTGGATTCATGAAGTATTACACAAATGGTTCTATTGCTATAAGATTCATGAGATATGTAAGGATTATACTAAAATACTTCTTTTTTATGTATATGGAAGAATAAGAGTTTTCATTATGGATATAAAGGTGATAAAATATTCGGTATGTGACAAAAAGAGCTACATTAATTTTTATGGGGAATCTGATGTAAAGATTGATATTGAAAATTTAGAGAATTTTTTTATATTGAATTTGGATGGAAGTATTTTGTTCGAGTTTTAAAGTTGGAATGGGATAAGTTAAACATTGGATACTATTATTTGAGGTTAAATAATGATTTATTGGATAATTTGGGCTAACCATTTTGGATTCAAATATCATTTTGAGGATGAAGGAAATACATATAGTCAATATGATTTATCAAGAGTTCTTCATCTATGAAAAATTCATTTAGAACATTCATTTCTCAGTGTAAGGGATGAAGTGAAATAGATAAAATCAGGCACAAATGATAACACTGATGGAATCAAGAAATTGTTTCAGGTAAATATCTATATAGTAAACTAATCCCTCAACTCTAGGAAAAAGTATCTAAAAAAATGTGTTATCCTAATTTTTATTGAACAAATTCTATTCTAAATCATCATAGAATGATGGATTTTAGACCCTCAATTTTTAATTGATCACTCACTTGTTTGTTATTGATGACATCAATCACTCCCTATAAATATTTACATTCTCTTTCATATATATATATATATCTTATTTGTACTAATTTTTCCGTTTTTGAAAACCTAATGTGGTGGTGGCCTTTACATTTCCCATTCCCTCTAATTAGGAGTATATTTTATTAAAACTATTTTCAATGTTGGTTTTCCATGATTGTATTTTCTAGTATCAACGTTTTATTTTTGAAGTTCAATTTCAAATTTAGAATATCACATTTATTTAATGTGGGGAGAATGTAACACTCTATGATTTGATGGTATGTTATCTTCAATATCTTGTGTCGAACGCAACACCGAGTTCAAGAGGACAACGATATATCAACTATCCAGTTAAAACATGGATATGAATAGTACTAACCATATTATGATAATTTATCAACTTTATTTTCCAAAAAGTACTTCATTATTGAATTCATAATATAAAAATTATCTTTTGGGAGTTATTGGTATTTTTCTGAAAAGATTCAATTTTTGATGAATAGTGAAAAATATTGCATTGTTGTTAAAAAAGGATTTTTTATTTAAATAATTTTTTCAATTTAAATTTATTTTAATGTCACAATAGATACATAAAAAATATATTTATCCATTATAGGTAATTGGACCTATTTTTTTAAAATTAATTAGAAATAAGAAGTTATTGAACTTTTAAACATCTCTTTTAATCGACATCTAGCCACATTTGTGGGATAATCATTAAACAAAATTTTACCCCTTTTATAATTTGAATTAAAAAAGGAAAATTTTTTGTAATCAGTATAAAATATGTGGTCTAGTAGGATCATAATATTTTTTGTTGAATAATGCCTTTTGAATTTGATTTACCACAGTTAAAGTTAAATAGATTAATTAAAGGTTAAAATAATAATATTATAATATAAACATACCCTAAAACTTGTCCTAATTTCATTCGATAAGTTTTTTTTCGACTTGAAGAAACCATTAGTCGAAAATATGTTCCTTTTTAATCCACATGTGTTATATTAGGACATTTGTTATATTTTATTTAAATGAGATTTAAAAATGTAATATTCAAATTTTAATAACAAATTCATATTTATATAGGGTTATACATAAGATAAAATCTAATATAAATAGTTTTAGGAAAGAAAAAATGAATACCTACGTCATTTTAATTTATTTATAATTTTTAGATATTAAATAATTAAACTAAATGGTGACACAATCACGATGTAGTACTTGATTTATTAAAAGAAGAATCAATTATATGATATTAATAATATTAAAATAAATATCCTTTTAAATATTTTATACCGTACAAAAATTAGATGGATGAATATGAATTCTTAGGGATTATTTAATGCATCTTTGTTAAGGAATCAAGTTGTTTTGAGTTTATAGAAACCCAAATAATTAATAATATAAAAATTAACATAAAGGAGATCATAAAATAAATAATATTTTATTATGTGATAAAATATTCATAAAAAACTATAATTATTCAAAATAACTAGTATAAAATTAATGAGGTCATAAATGATCTAATTGGGATTATTTTTTCATTTTATTATATCTATATTAACCAAATATTTTAAAAAACAATGTTATCATGGTAAGAATTAATTTGTTTGACTAAGGGTTAAATCCGAAGGATAAGGTTAATTTTGTGACCTAAAAATGTCAAAATTTCATTTTTTGAGAGGATTTAGACCCATAATTATCTACGCATCTAAATCAATCAATTTTATGTTATTCAAAATCAAAAATCAATTTATAATAAATTAATATTTTTTGAGTTTCCTAAAGTGACCCTCACATCTCTTATAAAAGCGTACCTCTCCTAATCTTTTATGAAAACCTATAAATTGCATTTTATTAGACAACCCATACACATTTATATTGAAAAATAACATAAATTCATCATAGAGTTCATTATTTGGGTGGAAATCTAATCTATAATGTCCATTTGTGCAAATCAAAAGGAGACACTTGAAGAAGAGGTAATTATTTTACCAACTCTTTCAATGTTATTTTATTATTCTACATGCTTTTATTAAGTTTATCCAACAATAAATTGTTAAACAAATAATCTAATATATAATTATTTGTTTTTATTACTATGTGGAAACTGTATTCCTCATTTTACCCAACTTGCGAAAAACAACATCACCATGCGTGCGTACGAACGATACACCGTCTCCACACCGTGTTTTAAATTGTTTTTAATTTTTACTTCATTTTTATGGTTATAATGATGAATATAGTTGGTATAAATAACAAGTATGAAATTAGTTTTATTAAATATAATTAATATACAATCCAATTCCATACCATTTATCCATTAAAGAAATGATACCATCACTCATGCGTATATACACCCTACCATATCCACGATGCGATGAGATTCATCCCCCATTAAAACCATTTTAAAATGATTATAAATATGTATATACTGAATAAATATGAAACAAATAAAATAATAATTAAACTGGAATAATATATTAATTTATATTTTATTTACTTTATTCCATTCAATATGATTATAAAACCGAAACAACATTTATACGTACGTACGACCTACTGTCTCCATGAATGGTGTGTTCCATTTAATTTATCTATATATTATATATATTTATATACTGAATATATATGATATATAAATCATTTTTTGATTTTATATCTATATGTAAATCAATATATTGTTAATAATATCATGAATAACAACTTAAAACATCTATGATATAAAAAAAGTGTTTATTACTTAAAATGTTACTTTAACATGGAAATTATTAATAAACGGGTAATATACATAAATAAATGAATCACATATGATATAAAAAATATTATTCTAATTCTAGTATAAGTTATTAATATTTTTAATTATATTTTATAGGTTTTTCAGATAAGTAAAGATAGCATAGGACCTACGGTAAGGGAAATCTTAACTGAATTTCTATTAATTGAGTACAACATCTATCCCATTGGTTATATTCTTCTAGGAATATTTTTGAATGAAGTATGATTGTTTCACATATAATATCCAGTTATATTGGGTGGATTTATATTTTTGAAAAATAATTATTCCATTAGTTTTTCCGTATAATAATGACATGAACTTTATAAGGTAATTTCGTCTCCCATTTAATTTTCATGGGATATAATCCATGTGCACCACTTATTTCTTGTGTGTGGTGTATCTAATAACCCTATTATATTTTATATCATGAATACATTTTTCATCATGGTATTTAATAATTCATTTTATAATATTGAGCGCATTATTTAAATTCTCAATGTGATATGGGACGATTTGAATGTTTGAAGAATTAATCCTTTCTCTATTTGAATTGTTTTGTTATTATCATACATATTTATTTATATGTATATAAATGAGTATAAATAACATTATATATACTTTTTAAGTTCATTAAAATGTTTTCAAAAGGAAATTTTTTAATATTTTATGTAATGGGTTTTTTAACAAAAACTTCATTTTAAATATTTTAGTGATTTATTTATTTAAATATTTGTCATTAATTTCCATGTTTTCAAAATGATTTGAAGGATTTATTTAAATGGAAATGAATTTTTTTAAAATGTTAGTTCCTTTAAAAAGATCAAAAGTGATATGAGACACTTCTATTCAAAAATAAATTTACAAATGTATTTCTTTATAAGTGAATGTCTTTTTAATAATTGATTTTTAAGATAAAAGGGTATTTGTCAGAAGTCATTTTTAATGATTTTATTAGAGTATTTATATATATTTCTACATAATTTGTTGGATATTATACTTAATGTAGGATTACCTCTTATGATATCATTTGACTTATTTTATTGAATGGTTTATGATCATTTTGATTGTAGATGTGCTATTTATATACAATTCATGGTTTATGGTTAAAGTATTCAGATTTCATATAGTAGTTTTTAATACTAATGAATTTTTTTGTTTATGTTTCACCATTATCATACGAGTATTTTATTGAACATTATAAGTGAAGGGAGGGGCCTTCTAAATACCCTCGATGCATCGTTGCATCTAATTGGATGAAACTTGTTAGGTAAAAACCCATCACGTTTGTCTCCAAGAAGTTTTAGATTTTTAGGAGGATAGATATTAACTAAAATCATATGGGCTTCTACCCACTAACTTATACTTTCATAAAGATAGATTTTGACAACAGATATATTGACGATATATCTTGATAGTGCAGACATCTAGAATTATTGATTACCTCATTATGAGATTAGTTATTTATATTATATGTGATTATTAGACTTTTATAATATCTGGGTGATTGTTTAAAAGGAATTATTTGATTTACGTTTTCCATATTATGCTGAATATTATGTTTAAAAGCCTTTTTTTTAATTTCTTTCCTTCCCTTAAATGTTTATTCTATTTATGAAAGCTTCTTTTGTACTGTTTAACCTTACTGATCATCTGAGCTCACCCCTTTATTATGTATTATTTTCCCATGATTCTAAGAAGTGTTTTATGATTCATATTCAGGGTAAATCTATGGGAATAATTTAATTATCAATGTTTTTTCTATGTTTTGTATTATGTTTTTGAATAGTAATGTAACGTTCAAGTATTTAATCAATTTTCCAAGACTACTAAATTGATCAGTCCTTCGGTAAATGATTCCTTGTAATAATACCAATGTATTAAAATAATTCATAAGTTCCAAGATTATACGGTCAAGGTAATACAATTATAAAATTTAAATATCACCGACTTAATCCTATAAAATTCAGAGAAATAATGAGACTATAACAATGTCTCTTACTACTTTGGTAGCATTGAATGGTAACACCCATGAAGGAAATACACTAAATGAAAAGTTGAATATAATTCAAATAATTATATTCATGATATAACATGTCATGTGAGAAATATATACACCTTATAGAATAAGTTATGTTTATAACATAACAAACGTCTCAAATAATGAAAATTGTGATAAAGATCCCTTGCCGTTTTGGTAATTTTGAGAACAAAACCCCCAGAAATAGAGATAATAAAATAGATATGTATATCTCCATATATGTATATATATATTATAATCACACAATAAATTATTATAATGTATATGAACAACTCAACCAAAATTATTTGGGAATATGGCAAATATCTCATAGAAGTAAAAGTGAGATGAGAAATACCACCACCTTGAGTCTAATTCTTCATGATTGTTCTTTACCCTCATGAATAATAAAATTACATTAAATATTTACATTCCTTTGAACCTTTACGAATTTTATTATTTCTTTTATTTCACTTATAAAAAATATATTTATAATTAGTTAATCAATTAATTTTAAGTGGAATGTTTTAACCATATTCGGATGGTGTCTCAAGAACTACTTAGGTCAGTTTAATATGGTTTCTAAAGTAATTTTTTAAACATATAAAGAATAATAAAAATTAAATAATCCTCTTATATATATATATATAAATTATACTTATCAAACCAATTATGATATATGATTATGAAAAATAAAATATCATTATGATCCTAGACATGGTATTCATACATACACATGAGTAACATTTTCATTTCTCAGTGACCTGTATGGAAAAGGATATGTAATTTTTTATCAGTAAAAAATGATACTTATATCATAAGTAATATTATTTTTAATTATATATACTTATATATATATATATATATATCATTCTTGTGATGTAAAATGAATCACATCGCTTTGGGTAAGAGGTAGTCCACATTCCCACGAACGACATTATGACTTTTTCTGTATGTGAAATGGTAAGAAAAAAATTATATTTTTTATTTAAAGAAAAATAATAATTAAATAAATATAATAACTATTTCATTAATATAATATATATATATTCATTGTATTTACCATTATTACCTTTAATGTAACATGTCAGTGAAAAAATCTTCACATCACTTCCCGAGGTTGTAGTCTTCCATACACACGATCGATGTTATCACATCCCACTACGGTATGAAATTTAAAGAGGTTGGATATTATATAATGAATATATATGTATTATATTATTTAAATATATCACAAAAATCATATATAAATAGTATTTATATAATTCTTTCCATCTATGTTATGAAGTAATGGAAAAAATGAACCACATCAGTTCACGAGGCAGTAGTGTGTCGTACACATAAATAATGATGTTATAACCCATTTTATTTATGTGTCAATGGTTTTATGTTGTAACAATAAAATATGAATATCTATATATATTTAATATAATTATGTTTTTATATAATCATTATGTGATAAAAATTGACGGAGGGGGAGAAGGAAATGAAATAACAACACATTTAGAAGAACAATACCTCTTCTACGGGTATCCTCCTTAGGATTTCCTTAAAACCTACAAGTGATTGATTTATCACAAAAATAATGCATCTAGATTATGATAGGGAATCTTTGAGGCAATGTTTCCATGTTTTGGATGATACAAAAGGCTTGATAGGTGTAAAGAAGTGGTATGAGTGAGTTCATTTTGATAGTTGAGGTGGAGTGGAATTCTTGTAAATACTCAAAATATTGTTTTCTTTTATGAGGTCTCACTTACCTCATGTGACTAAAACATTGAATAATAATGTATGTTAGGTATTCCATAGTCAGTAAAAACCTAAAAAACACAAAATAAATTCATTTTTTAAACATTTTCCCAAAATCCTAAGTTTATTTATTTTATTTTGGGTTTTCATTAAGGAAACTAGTTATTTAACCTATATAATAAATTAATTAATACTAAATTAAAGTAAAATTTTTCATAACATTTATACCCATAGATTTTAAATTTGAAATATTAATTTTAAAATAAAAATACAATTTGTGTTAGAAATCTATTTTAATAAAAGCACATGTAACCCGCATAAACACTACCTTAAACCTTAACATGCCAACAATGTTTTTAAATTTTAGGGTTTATTATGTTAATTATAAATGTTATAAATGACTATAAATGGAACATATTTTATATTTATTAATATTTAAAAATCATTCGGAATAATATATGTTTTTTAGTAATTTTAAATCATTTAATAAAATAGAATTTATTATAAAATTATAGTAATGTCTTGTTTAACCTTATTTATTTAATATAAACTTAAAAATTATCAACAAAATAATGGAATTAAAATATATTAAGTTAGATGTTTTTTATCATGATATATTTATCTATAAATATATTTATCTCAAAAATTATTTCTATTTACTTCACTTTTAATATTTCTGGTGTCATTAATTTTATTTAATTATAAACTAATTAATCCATACATTGGGGTTTCATATAAATTTAATGTGACTGTATCATCCCTTAAAAATAAAGATAAATTATTATTAAAATAAAAATAAATTTATATTTCAAAAAAATATTTATAACTAAACCTATGTAGTGCTCCCCTATCCCAAAATCTATATGGAAATTAAAAGGAATAAAGAGACATTATTTTTTGTTTTTCTTTTCTGAACTTATTATGTGGGTCGCGTTCACATATAAGTGTTCTAAAAAACTCCTTTTTTCTAGAATATGTTCGTAATGGTCGAAATAGTTCATGTAAAATGATTATAGACTTGTTTTGGGGCATTTTTACATCTTATATTATTATATTAACCACTAAGTAAACTCATTTTTACCTTAATTGTTGAAACTAATTATAATTGTTTTCAATAATAACTATTAAAAAAATTAACATGACCATAATAGATAGTATAAATTATTCTTATTACCAGTATGGAATCCTTTTTTCCAAATTAATTCATATAATTGGAAAAAATTAATTTATTATTAATCCTGCATATGGGATGAGAAAGTGGTTTTTTAAAGTGAAAAAGTTAATAAGTTCACAATATTTTTTATAAAAAGTAAATATTAAAATAATTCCATTGATAATGATTTTATTAAAAGATATACAATTGACTAATTTTGAATTTAAAAATAATTAAAAATATAAAAAGAATTTTTAAATAAATTTTGAGGTATTGCAGTTTTCAGTTAATTTTTAGTATTTTCAATATTCTTTAAAAAAGTAATCATTTAAGAATCATACCAAAATATCACCCTAATTTAATTTTGATATTCCTATTTTAAAAATTATAATTATTTTTTAAAATAATTTTTTTAATGGTGTTAAACTTTTGTTTTAAAATAATTGTTTGATTAAAAGGTGACATAACATTTTTTGGTGAAATATACAGTTTTAAGCATAATAATTGATTTATTTTTTATTATTTTATATTAAACCAATAATATGAATGATAAAAACTATATTTCATTTGTTAGAAGTAAATTTCATTAACATAATCTAGCATGTGTGATTTGTTAATTTTATCAGTCTAAAATAATGTTTTGGGAATTTAATCATTTTTTAAGAAAATTATTTCCTTTTATTTTGAAATTAGTTTTATTATCATTCGTTATTAATTGGTCACCAAATAATTCAATATTTATATGTTTGAAAAACATATTTTTTTAATTCAGTTAATTATTTTCATAATATATATTCCATAAGATAGGTGAAAACTATCATATTAAATAATAATATTAATAGTTTATTGTTATTCAGTAAAAATTGATCTTGCCAATAGAACAATTTATTGAAAAAATGTGATATTTTTTTGGATCGTAATATAAAATCTGTGTTTCATATAAATTTTTCTATCAAATATTATATTCTTCTTTTACAGTATTTGGGTGTCACATCCCCCTTACAATAAATATTTTCCTCTATATTTGAACATTATGTCATCAATCAAAGGATGAAAAATTGAAAATAATTTTTGTAAACCCACATCGTAAAAAGATTTAATAAAACATGCTCTTAATATTAGAGAAATGGAATGACAAAGGTCTTATGGGAACCACATAAATAGGTCTCTAAATAAAAGAACATGGGTGGGAATATAGGAATGATATAAATAATTATAGAGTGTAATTGAGGTCATTGATCACAAAAAGTAAATAATCAAAGGAATGTTAAGGGCCTTAAAACCATAAATATGTAATGATAAAAAAGACCATCGAATGATCATAATTTAAGGTAGTAGGATTATATATTTTTTAAAATCCTTTTCATATAGTCTAGGAGTAATCTTACCATCTAGACTAAGAGAAATATAGAAATACACTTACTTTGTGAGTATAAATTTCTTAATTCTTTCAATTTCTACCACAATATCATATTTTTCTACAGATGATGAGTATTCAAGAAAAAATTTAAATTCCTAATGCACTAAAATAAACTTTTAAATACCACATAACCATAAAAAGTATAATTATTCTATTCCATATGAAGTTAGAAAATTAACCAAAACCAAAATGGTTAGAACTAGGTAAGATAATTCCCAAATTGAGTAAAAATTAATACGATACATTAATATTAAAAATTAATACCCAATATGAAAATATAACCATTCACTAAATAATGATCCTTAAAATTCAACAAAAATATCTAGGCTATATTAGATAATTAATGATTAGATGGATTTGACCATATATTATTACAAGATAAAAAACCACTATTCCTAAAAAATAACATATGATCCAGAAATAAACATAATATTTGACTATAAAAATGTCATACTGCCCAGAACATCAGTTAGGAAAGTGGTAGGCATGAAACCCATAATATCCTTTGGTTATTGGGTAAATCCCTACATCCTTACTGGATACGATGGGTTTTCACCCATCATAAGGTTTTTCCTTTTTTTAAACATGACAAATAAATCCCCCCTTAAATATAAATCTATGTTGATCATTGGGATTATGAGTACTCAAACCCATTAAAATGTATCCCAAAATATCGTTAATAACCTCAAATGTTTTGTTACTTAAAACCCTCGAATGGGGTGTCTTGTCCTTTGAAATTATGATCGACCTTAATATTATAGAACTATGATGTTATTAATAAATATTAATATAACCTCACATAAAAACATCAGAACATCCAAATTTTTCTATAAAATCTATTACTACCAACTAAACCAGGATAGAACCCACCCTATCAAATTCGGTGCTGAACTCATAAACATTATATTTTTGGATTTTATGCCAATGATTGTTAACCAATTTATTTTATAACCAACTTACCACAATAAAAGCTAAAACTATATCACATAAGACCTCAAGGAACTTTTAGTATTATATATTAAGAGAATTAGGACAAACTCCTTGATAAACAAATTTTATGTCATTAAATGAGAATTTCTCCAAATTGACCCCTATTTTATTACTTACCATTATGGAATCAAAATCATCCCTATGAATTTCATTATAGATATAATTTGTTAAACAACATTCATTATAACATGGGGAAGAGGATAAAATAATAAGGGTGAGATCAAATGCTTAGTAAGAGTAAATATAATCATTAAAAAATGAATTCCATAAATTAAAATAAGTTGTTCACAAATATATTTTGAAAAATCATATTTTATGGGAGAATAATAAATGAACTAATACCCATTAATACCAATATTATCTAATTTAAAACATGGAAAATATAAGATTCATAAAAATCAATAATCATTAGCCATGTGATATCAATATTGATAACAAGAAACATTATAAACCCATAACAAGAAATTAATACACTTTTTGGTGACTTACAAAATAATATTCATAAGACCCATTGAAAAGAATTTAAATTGGAATAAATATATGACCAACTTCCATTATATAATTACCTAATTCATTGGAGTGTTATACGGACACACAAATAATATATGATATAATGGAATCTCCCCATGCTATCTGGGCCACCACATTATAAAAGCTATAATGGGATCACCCAGTGCTATCTAGGAAACCTATCATATAGGTTACAATAGGCTCACCCATCGCTATCTAGGACACCCCATCATCAAAGTTGTAATGGGATAGCCTGACACTATCTGGTCTACCCAATAATATAAGATATATTGGAACCAAAAAATGAATAAAACTCATATAAGTGATCATTAATCAATTTATAACATGATTATGTAATGTAATGTTAATGGGTTTCATGTAATTATTTTTGAATCAAGATTATCCGATGTAAAATAAACCTGTTCCATAAGGTTCTCTTTGAAACCATCATAATCCATCCAATGAAATAAATAGGATGAGATCAATATAACATATTCCTTGTGGAGGCTAATTAACAACAATTTTTTTGATGTTGATGAATGGAAATAGTATAATAATTTCGTTAAAAGCATTATTTTTTAAAATAACCTTGTCATTTTGAAAATCACTTTTTAAGACATAAAAAATTTTGAAAATCCATTTATCTAAAAAAATGGAAATATATAAAGGATGTTTTAAAAATAAATTAAAAAATATTTAAAAAATATTTTTTTAAATAAATTATCCTCAATATGATCTTTAAAAAAGATTTAAAATCATTTTGAAATCATTTTATGAAAACATTGTTTTGAAAAAACATAGATTTTTGGCTGAAGGGAGAAATGGAGTTGAATTTAATTAAAATATTTTATGTACCAAATACTGAAAAAATGGTACAATTAAATAGAAACATTTGAATAACCAGGGTAGAATATAATTCATGAGAATTATAAGATTTCAACATTAGAGACATAATCATGCACAATCTTGATAAATGATAAGGTTTTATCAAAGACTTTTACAAATTTAGTTACATTGAATCATAATAAAATGAATAATAAACATTAAATAAAATATAGAATATCATATAATTAATTATATTCAATATATATCATGTAATATAGGCATTATATACCCCTTGTAAAATAATTTAAGTGTATAACATGACAAATGTATCAATTAATGAAAACTATGAAAACAATACATTGCGGCTTTGGTAAATTTGAGACCATAAACCCCATGAAAGGGTAATAATTAAAGGGATATGTAGATCCCCATATATTTAATTAAAAAAATACAATACATTCATGGTAGGTATATAAAACACACCACAAAAATATGTGGTGAGTATGGCTATATCTCAAAAAAATACTAAAACGATAAAAAACCCTTACTTTGAGTCTGATTCATCACACTTGTTATTTATCATCGTGACTAACAAAATTAAGAATTTTTTTTTTCATTACAATCTTATAAATTATTATTATCATGTTTCGGTCACTTATAAACATATTAAATATGATTACTTAATCAATTATGTTTAAGTTGGATGTTTTGCTAGTTTTTTTCGCTTCTGTGTCAAAAATTAATTAGGTAGGCCGACAATGGTAAAAAAATTTAAATATTCAAAAATATAAACAATAATAATGAAATAATAATCATATTTAAAAATTAGTTATACTTTTATGACCAATAATTAATGATGGTTATGAAAAATGAACTAACCTTATGATCATGGAGACGGTAGGCCGTACGTATAAATGAGAAAAGTTTCCATATTTCAGTGATCATTTTGGAAAGAAAAAAAGTAATGATTTAAATTTAAATAATTATAATTATATAATAAATAAAATTATATTAAATTATATCTAGTTATATATATCATTCATGTTTTGTAAAAGTAATAACATCACTTTGAGGAGGCAGTAGCTCACAAGTCCATGAACCACATTATATATCTTTTAGTGTGAGAGATAGTAATAAAATTCTATATTATATTTAAATAAATATAAATATGTCATTATTATCATGTTTATTTCATTTTTATCATATATATTAATTATTGTTACCCTTATTACCTTTCATTTATCACGTTAGTGAAAAACGAATCACATCGCTTCGTGAGGTGATAGTCTTCCATACACACGAGCGATGTTATTGTATCACCGAAAATATGAAATGTAAAAATGGTGTTTATAATATAATTAAAAAATAGGTATAAATATATTATAAATATCATAAATATAATATATAAACTATATGCCCATCATTATGGACAACCATGAAAGGTGGTATTGGTAAAACGAACGACATCTGTTGGTGGGGTGGTAGTCTATCGTACAAATATATGAGGATTTTGTAAACCATTATATGGAAGTGTGTGTTTGTTTAGGTCATTAAATTAACATAATAACATCTCATTATATTGAGGATACATGGGTTATTTTATAATAATGGCATAAGAATAATTACAGGAGGTGGATAATGAAATAAAATAAAAAATCGTTTAGAATAACATTACCTCTTTTTCGTGTATATTCCTTAGGATTGAACTAAACCCATGAATGTTTTTAGTTATTCAAAAAAAATATTTATATAAATATTTCAGGTATTTTTTGAAGTGATTTAGTCATGTTTTGGACAATCCAATAGGCTTTATAGTTGTGAGGAAGGGGGAAGAGTGAGTGCCTTTTTATAGTTATGGAGGAGTGGAATTCTTGTAAATACTAAAAATGATTTACTATTAGGATGTATCCCTTTCCATATGTTCCAAAAAAATTTAATAATAATTTTTTAGAGGGAGCAGTTATTTTAGACAAACCTCTTAAACAAAAATAAAATATAATTTTAATCATTTTGTTCTTAACACAATTTTTCATTATTTTTTTCATTTTGGTATTCCATAAAAGTAACTAGTATTATATCCTATATAATTCATGCATTAGGAATAAATTAAAATGAGAAATATTAGAAAATTTATACACACTATTATTAACTATGAAATTAATATTTTAAAATAAGAATCTCACGTGTGTTGAAAATTATTTTTAACACAAATTCATATAACTTGCAAAAACCCTATTATAACCCTAATCAGGCCAAAAATATTTTACCTATTTAGGGGTAATTATGTTCATTATAAAATAATAATTGTTCTCGTAGTGGAACTTAATTTAAAATTTTTAATATTAAAAAATATCATGGAATGTTTTTGGAATTTTTTTCATTTTTAAATCATTTCATAATATTCCATTTATTATAAAATAACATTATTGTCAAGTCTAAACATATTTATTTAATATTAGTTTATCAAATAACAGTTATAATATTGAATAAAAATATATCATGTTCTATATTTTTTACGATGATATATTCATCTAAAAATTTTAGAGCACAAAAATTCATTATATTTACTTAACTTTTAGTACTTTAGCATCATTTATTTTGTTTAATTATAAACTTAATAATCTATGTGTTTACATTTCATAATAATTTAAATTAATTATTTCATTTATAAAAATTTAAAGATAAAATATTATTGTTATAAAAAACTATAATTTATATTTCAAAATAATATTTATAATTAATCTGTGTTGTTTCTCGCTATCCCAAAGCATTATACATATTAAAAGGAAGAAATGTATTTTTTTGTATTTTTTATTGCTTAAATTATTATATGGGTCACTTTCATAGAAACGTTTCCTGTAATATGAGATATCTAGATTCTAAGGTCATAAGGGTGTATATATTTCCATATAATGGGTTATGGATATGTTTTGGGTCATTTTTACACATTATATTTTACGTTAAGCCTTAAGTAAACTTATTTTGACCCTTATATATGTAATTAATTTTAATTGTTTTACAAATAAATTTGATATAAATGATATATTTAAGATTTATAATAATAAAAATTATTCTATTTTAAAATATATAATCCATTTTTTTAAATAATATTTATAAAGGAGGTAGAATGAAAATTAAACCTAACCTCATAGATGTGATGAGAAAGTGGGGTTTTTAAGAATTCTTTTTCAATAGGTAACAATGTTTTTATATCAAAATAAAAAATTAAATATCTTCCATTATCTTATAAAATATTAATATATGTATAAATTAATTATTTTTACTTTAAAACCAATTTATAATATAATTTACATTTGTAAATAATTTAGTTGAAAATGCAGTTCTCTATTGAATTTCAATATTTTCACTATTCATAAAAAAATGACTCTTTTCATAATAATACCAAAAATACCCATAATATAATTATAATATTATGATTTTAAAAATTTAATATTATTCTTTAAAATAAATTTTATAAAGGTTTTGAGAATTATTATTAAAATAAATGCACCATAAAAATGTGACAGAACTTTTTTTTTGTAAAATATACAGTTTTAAGAATAAAATTAGATTTATTTTTCTCTATTGCCTAGAAAACACATTGGATGAATGTTAAACGTTTTATTGAATATATTACATATAAATTTCATAATTATAATCCAAAAAATTTATTTTTTATTTTATTATTCTAAAACATAGTTATGTGTATTTAAACAATATTTCAGAAAAGGATTTCCATTTAATTTAAAAAGAGTTTTATTTTCATTTATGAATAATTAGTCACAAAATAATTCATTATTTATAAAAAATGAAAACATATTTTAATAATTTAGTTAATCTATTTCATACATACCATTCCAAATCTAGGTGATAACAATTATAAGAAAATATATATAGTAATACTATATTGTTGTCCAGTATAACTCACTCTTGTGTGTAATACAAGCTATTAAGAAAACCCATTGTTGCATGAATCGTAAGATAAAAATAGTATATTGTACCCTTAATTTTATAAAATATAATTTTCCTATTTCAAAGTCTTGGAGTGATACAATTTGTTTTTTCATTTTGGGATATTTTTGTATTTGACATGATTTAAGGATATATGACTACTTGGCATATATATAGTTCATTTTGATATAGAATGTATGGTCAATATTTATTTTCACTTACTGTGATGTCTATTTATTGATTTTTCTAGATGTATTTGTTTTTTATTTTCTCCAATGTACAACATTAGAACATGAATTCTAGTTGGAATCCACTATTATAGGGTGTGGTGTGCATATGATCATTTAATTCCACTAGTCATAAATTGTTATTTATTATTTACCAAGTGGGCTGTTACACTATGTATCTAAGATACATTCCCAACTATGAAATAAGTCCTATACACAATGTATTATAAAAATACATGTTTTATTGGTGGTATTTACATAATTAAGACTACTAAAGTCAATGCCCGTCAAAATTTGAGCTCTATGTGTTGATTATACCAATGTTCATGCCATGTAATGGGTGATTTATGGTGTTTATCACATCTTCTCGCATGGTTTTCTAAATTGGGAACATGACCAATTTATTCTTATATATTTTCTAAATTTAATGATATGATACATCATGCACTGATAATTTCATTGATGATCCTTATCTTTGAAGGTAAAGTACTAGAATAATGTTAATATTTCTAATGTCGATAAGAGATTGGTATCCCCTATAGGGTATTTATATAGATAGGGTGTGTATCCCAATTTTTTATTACTGTATTTTGTAACCCCTCTCATATATATGGTTAATCTCTACCATTAATGTAGGGGTGGATTTTCCATTCAAGAATGGGGATGGTATACCTCAATCCTAACATGGATTGAATCCTTCGTACTATATGTGGGGTATATCCCCCCCCCAAAAGTTGTGTAATGTGTCCCCCACTTATAAATATCTTTGTTTCCCTATAATATATGTTGTTACACTACTGGAAATACAGTCTTTCCCAATGGTTCTAAACCATTTGGAAAGGCTGCAGAACCGTCTGTATATGTTATACCAACAGTTTTGCAAACCGTAGGGAAGTAAGCCGTTGGGAAAGCTTTTCCCAATGGTTTAAAGTGAACCGTTGGTATAGAGTGGGGGAAAGCTAACCTATCGAATGGTTCTGGAAAACTGTTGGGATAGTTTTTCGCAATGGTTTGGCATGAACCGTTGGGAAATCCCAATGTTTCTCCTCTTTTCCAATGGTTTCTAAACCATTGGGAAATGTTTTTTACCAACGGTTCAATGAACCATTGGTAAAAAAAATCATAAGAGATGCTTTCCCAAGGGTTTGAAACGCATAGCCTATACTGTACAAATTTAACAAAAACCTGCAATTTGCACAACAGGTCTGCAATTTGGACAGCAGGCCTGATTTTGTGCATTCCCTCCCATTTTCAATCCAATTATTGTACCTGAAATAAACTAACACATACATATACAATTATTGTACCTGCAATAACCAACCAACACATAAATATAGAGAACAAATTCATACACATTTAACATATAATGCATCCTGGAACTATACACATCGATAATTAAATTAGAATTCATAACGTAATTATAAACATACATAATTCATTTAGAATTCAATTTAAAATTAAATGACAATTATATGTGGAATCCGGAAGTCAATTCATAATTTGATCAGTTTTTTGTATACCATATATTTTTACTTGAAATGATGTCCATTTTAAACAACATACATACACCTGGAGTGATACCGGCCACACCGTGCCTTGGATTGAGGCGGGGTTGACTCGTACACGTAACATATGACCCATGGATCATTGTGCTAAAGTATCGACACAATCCGAATGCATTCGGTCAGTTTTCCTTAAGCCAGGTGATGTTTTTCAACTAAAATTGACGTTCTTTTGAAACAAAAGGCAGACACTTTGAGTGGTGTTGGCCACACCATGTCCCAGATTGAGGAGGGGTTGATTCGTACACGTCACATATGACCCATGGATTGTTATCCTAAGGTTTCAACAGAAACTGAATGCATTTGGACGGTTTTCTGTATGTACTTAAAATGTTGTCCATTTTAAACAAACGAGAGACACTTAGAGTGATTACGACCACACCATGCCTCCGATTAAGGCGAGGTTGACTTGTACACGTCACATATGACCCATGGATCATTGTGCTAATGTATCGACACAATTCTAATGCATTTGGTCGGTTTTCCGAATGCCAGTTGATGTTTTTCACTTAAAATCCTATCCATTTTAAACAAAAGAGACACAGTTAGAGTGGTTTCGGTCACACCGTGCCTCATATTGAGGAGTGGTTGACTCGTAAACGTCACATATAACCCATGGATCGTTTTTCTAAAGTATCGACACAATCCGAATGTGTTTGGTCGGTTTTCCATATGCTAGTTGATGTTTCTAACTTAAAATAACGTCTTTTTGAAACAAAAGACGGACACTTTGAGTGGTGACAGCCACACCGTGCCTCATATTGAGGCGGGGTTGAATCTTACACATCTCATATGACCCATGGATCGTTCTCTTAAAGTTTCAATGGAAACCGAATGCGTTTGGTCGGTTTTTCGTATGTACTTAAAATGTTGTCCATTTTAAACAAAAGGGAGACACTTATAGTGATCTCGGCCACACCATGCCTCGAATTGAGCCCGGGTTGACTCGAACATGTCACATATGACCCATGGATTGTTTAACTAAATCATCAACACAATCCGAATGCGTTTGGTCGGTTTTTCATCTGTCAGTTGTTCTTTTCACTTATAATCCTATCCATTTTAAACAAAAGAGAGACACTGTGTATGGTGTCGGCCACACCGCGCCTCGGATTGAGGCGGGGTTGACACATACACGTCACATATGACCCATGGATCGTTGTCCTAAAGCATCAACATATTTCGAATGAGTTTGTTTAGTTTTTCGTATGCCAGTTGATCTTTTCACTTATAATCTTGTCCATTTTAAACAAAAGAGAGACACTATGAATGGTGTCGGCCACACCGCGCCTTGGATTGAGGCTAGGTTGACTCATACACGTCACATATGACCCATGGATTGTTGTGCAAACGTATCACCACAATCAGAATTCAATTGGTCGGTTTTCCTTATGTACTTAAAATGTTGTCCATTTTAAACAAAAGAGAGCCACTTAGAGTGATTCTAGCCACACTGTGCCTCAGATTAATGCGGGGTTCACTCATACACATCACATATGACCCATAGATCATTGTGCTAAAGTATTGACACAATAAAAATGCGTTTGGTCAGTTTTCTGTATGCGAGTTGAGGTTTTTAACTTAAAATGACGTCCTTTTGAAACAAAATACAGAAAATTTGAGTGGTTTCGGACACACCGCATCTCAGATTGAGGAGAGGTTGACTCGTACACATCACAAATGACCCATTTATTTTTGTCCTAAAGTATAAACATATTCCGAAAGAGTTTTCTTGGTTTTCCATATGCCAGTTAATGTTTTTCAATTAAAATGGCGTCCTTTTGAAAGAAAAGACAGACACTTTGAGTGGTGTCGTCCACACCACGTCTCAGATTGAGGAGGGGTTGATTCGTACACGTCACATATGACCCATGGATCGTTTTCCTAAAGTTTCAACAGAAACTGAATGCATTTGGTCGGTTTTCCATATGTACGTAAAATGGTGTCCATTTTAAACAAAAGAGAGACACTTAGACTGATCCCGACCACACCGCGACTCAGATTGAGCCCGAGTTGGCTCGTACAGGTCACATATGACCCATGGATCTTTCTCCTAATGTTTCAATAGAAATAGAATGCGTTTGGTCGGTTTTCCATATTTACTTAAAATGTTGCCCATTTTAAACAAAAGAGAGCCACTTAGAGTGATTACGACCACACCGTACCTCAGATTAAGGCGAGGTTGACTCATACACATCACATATGACCCATGGATCATTTTCCTAAATCATCAACACATTTAAAATACGTTTGGTCGGTTTTGCGTATGTCAGTTGTTCTTTTCACTTATAATCCTGTACATTTTAAACAAAAGAGAGACACTGTGAATGGTTTCGGCCACACCGTGCCTCGGATTGAGGCGGGGATGACTCATACACGTCACATATGACCCATGGATCATTTTTATAAAGTATTGACACAATCCAAATGAATTTGGTCGGTTTTCCTTATGCCAGTTGATGTTTTTCAATTAAAAAGACGTACTTTTGAAAAAAAAGACAAACACTTTGAGTGGTGCCGGCCACACCACATCTCAGATTGAGGCAAAGTTGATTCGAACACGTCACATACGACTCATGAATCGTTCTCCTAATGTTTCAATGGAAACCGAATGAATTTGGTCGGTTTTCTATATTTACTTAAAATGTTGTCCATTTTAAACAAAAGAGAGCCACGTAGAGTGACTCCAGCCACACCGTGCCTCATATTAAAGCATGGTTGACTCGTACATGTCACATATGACCCATGGATCGTTGTGATAAAGTATCGATACAATACGAATGTGTTTGGTCAGTTTTTTGGGTGCTAGTTGATGTTTTTCACTTACAATGACGTCCTTTTGAAACAAAAGACAGACACATTGAGTGGTGGCGGCCACACCGTGCCTCAGATTGAGGCAGTGTTGACTCATACACATCACATATGACCCATGGATCGTTGTGCTAAAGTATCGACACAATCTGAATGCGTGTGGTTGGTTTTCTGTATGCCAGTTGATGTTTTTCAATTAAAATGATGTCCTTTTGAAACAAAAGATAGAAACTTTGAGTGGTGATGGCCACACCGCGTCTCATATTGAAGAGAGGTTTACTCATTCATGTCACATATGACCCAGGAATCATTCTCCAAAAGTTTCAACAGAAACTAAATGCGTTTGTCCGGTTTTCCATATGTACTTAAAATGTTTTCCATTTAAAAAAAAAGAGATCCACTTAGAGTGATTACAGCCACAGCGTGCCTCATATTAAGGCGGGGTTGACACTTACACATCTCATATGACCCATGGATCTTTGTTCTAAAGTATAGACACAATACGAATGTGTTTGGTCGGTTTTCCGTATGCCAGTTGATGTTTTTCACTTAAAATGACATGCGTTTGAAACAAAAGATAGACACTTTGAGTGGTGGCGGCCACACCGCACCTCAGATTGAGGCAGGGTTGACTCATACACGTCACATATGACCCATGGATAATTTTTCTAAAGTATCAACACAATCCGAATGCGTTTGGTCAGTTTTCCGTATTCCTGTTGATGTTTTTCAATTAAAATGACGTCCTTTTGTTACAAAAGACAGACACTTTGAGTGGTGATGGCCACACCGCATCTCAGATTGAGGCAGGGTTGACTCATACACATCACATATGACCCATGAATCGTTCTCCTAACGTTTCAATGGAAACCGAATGTGTTTGGTCGGTTTTCCGTATGTACTTAAAATGTTGTCCGTTTTAAACAAAAGAGATCCAGTTAGAGATATTTCAGCCACATCGTGCCTCATATTAATGTGGGGTTGACTCGTACACATTACATATGACCCATGAATCATTTGTCTAAAGTATCAACACTATCCAAATGTGTTTGGTCATTTTTCCGTATGATAGTTGATGTTTTTCACTTAAAATGACTTCCTTTTGAAACAAAAGACAGATACTTTGAGTGGTGCCAGCCACACCGCGTCTCCGATTGAGGCGGGGTTGGATCGTACACGTCACATATGACCCATGAATCATTCTCCTAAAGTTTCAATGGAAACCGAATGCATTTGGTTGGTTTTCCGTATGCCAGTTGATGTTTTTCAATTAAAATGACGTCCTTTTGAAACAGAAGACAGACACTTTGAGTGGTGCCGGCCACACTGCGTCTTATATTGTTTCGGGGTTGAGTCGTACATGTCACATATGACCCATGGATCATTCTCCTAAAGTTTCAACGGAAACCGAATGCGTTTGGTCGGTGATCCGCATGTGCTTAAAATGTTGTCCATTTTATGAGAATCCCCATGTTTCTATTAGTAGAATGGTATTTACGTAAAATCTTCTGGACATTCATATACAATATTTTTATATCATTCTTAGTATGGATTAGATTTTAGTTTATCATGCTATAAAACATTTTGGATCTAACAATGTCATGCCCAATGAATACATCTCTTATATAACATACCAAGAATCTATGATATTGATTAGATGTTTAAATGTGATTTACATTGATTATCATGATTAAAATAAATAAAATATATATTATAGATTTTCTAGTATTAAATGAAATCAAGGAGGGTGGGGGGGGCTGTCCGGTGGGGCTGTCCGGGGGGCTGTCCGGTGGGTGTCCGGGGGGTTGTCCGGGGACCAAGGAGGAGGGTGGGGGGGGTGTGGGGGGGGGGGGGGGGGCTGTCTGGGGGGTGTTTGGGGGGTGTTCGGGGGCTGTCCGGGGGGTGTTCTGGGGGTTGTATGGGGTCCAAGGAAGAGGGTGGGGGCTGTTTGGGGGGCTGTCCGGGGTGTTGTCCGGGGTCCAGGGAGGAGGGTGGGGGGACTGTCCCGGGGGCTGTTCAGGGGGCTGTCCGGGGGATGTTTGGGGGGTGTTCGGGGGGTTGTCTGGGGTCCACGGAAGAGGGTGGGGTGACTGTCTGGGGGGGCTATCTGCGGGGATATCCGGGGGGTTGTTCAGGGTCCAGGGGGGGAGGGTGGGGGGACTGTCCGGGGGCTATTTGAGGGGCTGTATGGGGGCTGTTAGGGGGGTGTTCGGGGGGTTGTCCGGTGTCCAAGGAAGTGGGTGGGGGGCTGTCTGGGGGGATGTCTGGGGGGCTGTCCGTGAGGCTGTCCGGGGTCGAGGGAGGAGGGTGGGGGCTGTTCGGGGGGCTGTCTGGGGGCTGTCCGGGGGGTGTCCGGGGTCCAAGGAGGATGGTGGGGGGGGGGGGGGTTGTCCAGGGCCCAGAAAGGAGGGGGGGTCCCAAACACACAACCACTAAAAGGTAACAACATCCATAAAAACAGATAATATATAAAAATAACTCAACTACAATACTATACTACGAGTCTAGATAAAACCAACAACTAGAATAGATTAAATATCAAATCTTAGTAATATTAGCCAAAAATGTAATGGATCAATTTGTACCACAGCACCATCACCATCATCACCATCATCATCACCCTCATCCTCATCCCCATCACCATCCTCTCCCTCCTCAGCACCCTCCTCCTCGCCCTCACCCTCCTCCTCGCCCTCGTCACCTGCCTTTCCCTTATCCTCGCCCTCCTCTTCCGCATCAGACTCCTCACCATCATCATCGTCCAGCTGTACATCATCCTGACCACCACTAGAACTGCCACCTGGTGCCCCATATATAGAACATATCGATGACATATATTCATCAAAAGATGGGTTGGCCTCTACTAGAAGTGTTGGACGTAGAACTTCAATAAATTTCATAAACGTACTGTTTGCCCTAGCAGACTGTTCTTCTATCTCTATGGCCCTTTTCTCAGCCTGTTCTGCCTATGCCCTAGCTTTCTGCAGCTCGGTGGCAATACAGCTCATACCTGAGGAGGGCCAATACCTCGTCGGGGCTATCCTAGGTCGACAACATACTCTTCCAGAATGCTCCTCTCCCAACACCTGATGTAAGTGATCTGTTGGCCCAAAATTTTCTGGTTCTTGGGTATAGAGGGGCTCTAAAGAAGCCTGTTACAAATATAAATATATCATTAAGTTAAAAACTAGATATTAAAATATAAATTCAACAGATTAAAACTTACAATCTGCTGCGGAGTCGCTTCGTTGACGACACTTCCATCCTTTTTCCGTCTACTCGAGAAAAACAGTTTTGCTCAAGGCACACGTCCTTCAATATTTTGTATTTTCCTCTACAATGAAATTGAAAACTAAAGTTATATGAAAACTTTAGCAAACTATTAAATAATTGAGGAAACAAAAGAAAGTGTAAGTCGTAAAGAAAACATATAAACAAT
Organism: Viscum album; assembly: GCA_963277665.1. NCBI lineage: Eukaryota > Viridiplantae > Streptophyta > Magnoliopsida > Santalales > Viscaceae > Viscum > Viscum album. Next base: position 22,708,270 of record OY728125.1, read on the forward strand.
TTCCATACCTACTTCCTCTCACGATCAGGCATCATAGTGCATCCTAGTGTGTGGAGGTATTTTTTTGCATAAATGTTCTTTTTAATTTTTCCAGATGATTCCTAAATAAAATTAGAAAATCCAACAGATAGTATTAATGAAAAACATGAAATATATTATTTAAATACCTCAAATGTTATTAATACCTTAAACTCGGTACTCGTCCAATGAGTAATCATCTGACGATACTGCTCTATAGGACAATCATCCACCACTGGTACTGCCTCTAACTTAATGCCATCTCTGTCAACCCAGCCAATATACAACTCATTCTTGTAGGCTCTCCAAAGCTCGCCTAAATAATTTAGACGTTCCGGTCGTGCACCCTCACCATCGGGAAAATTAAATCAAAGATGAAATTAAAATATTAATTCATATAAATACAAAAAAAATTCATGGAATTAAATAGAACAAATTATTTTACCCATATCTCTACCCATGATCTATCCTTGACCTCAAGGGGAAAATGTCTCCATGATAACGGGCTAACGGGAATTATGTCAGAGTATTTGGCAAGCGTCACAAAAAAACTCCGACATTGCTGCAATGTTTTCTCAACCATTTAGTTGTCTTCATTATAATCCACAATAACCTATGTGCGGTGGTTCCACACCGAACGCATGCGTGTACGCCCCCTCCCACGCCTCCTGTCAGTAGATGTATCTGTCATGAAAGAAAAATAAATATTTTATCAAAACATGTTATAATGAAAATAAATATTTCTATAAAAATTTGTTAGGGATCTATAAATATACATGTGTTGGTCTGATCATTGAGCGTCGTTGGATCCATAGAAACTGATGGAACACCCTATGGTGGAACAGCAGTCGAAGACGATGGAATATAGATGCTCAGAGAGACAGAAGTAGAAGGAAAAGAAGATGGGACAGCTGTCTGACCGGATGTTGACTGGGGAGTGGGAATCATCATGGGATGTGAAAATGATGGGCTAGAAGATACAGAAGGTAGAGAAAACATGGGAGGCCTAAATATCCCGTGTATCCCTAACGACACACCGAGATCATAATGTGGGAAGGATGACGTGTCAGTGGGAGGGGCATGGTCTAGTCGGGTACGCACATCTCCTCGTCCACTTCTGGTACAAACCCTCCTCGTACCACCGGCGTGAGTACTAGGACCAGTACTAAGCTCCTCGTCGAATAAGTGTCAACGTATAAGTGGATCCTACAAAAATTTTTACAAAACAATTAATCACATGACATTATATATTCTTTAAATATATCAATTTTAAATAAAGTACTCACTACAAACACTAATGATGGAATTCCCAACTCCATTCTTTGACGATTGTTCTCCATCGTTTTTTTCCTTCGTCTCTCTTCAATTGGCTTCATTTCCAGCTTTTGAAAACAAAATCGTAATTAATTAGAAAAAGGAATCTAATGGGTAACCCAAAAAACTAAATATATGAGGGAATAGGGGGATTCATTGGTAATTTAGCTATCCATTGTTTTAGAAGATCTTGAATGGATTTAATAAATCATACAAGTTGTAATGTTCACCAAGTTAGAAATATTGTTTGACTATGTTTGAATACAGTTCAATTCCAAATTAGAAAATGCAATTAAAATAAAACTACAACCAATAAACATTGAAAATTCACATAACGGTCAAGTCAGCTATCAATTTTTTTAGAATAGCTTGAATGGATTTAATGAATCATACAAGTTGTAATGTTCACCAAGTTAGAAATATTGTTTTACTATCTTTGAATACAGTTCAATTACAAATTAGAAAATGAAATTCAAATAAAACTGCAACCAATAAACATTAAAAATTACATAACGGTCAATTCAGCTATAAATTGTTTTAGAAGAGCTTGAATGGATTTAATAGATCATACAAGTTGTAATGTTCACCATGTTAGAAATATTGTTTGAGTATGTTTGAATATAGTTCAATTCCAAATTAGAAAATGCAATTCAAATAAAACTACAACCAATAAACATTGAAAATTCACATAACGGTCAAGTCAGCTAAAACATATTTGTTATCAATACTAAATCAATTTGAATATTACCATCCTTAACAACCCAAATCGAGGTAAACCAAAAGAATTGAGAACATGGATGAATGATTTTATATTTTTTCAACCACAACTTCAGGTTCACAATCAACTCTGACAATTGATCTATTGGAGTCATCAAAAGAAAGAAATGGATTGGTTCCAATGGCACTAGGGACAGTGTCAATTCCATTATCACCATCATAGAAAATATGTCTTGTAATTACTTCAACTATAACACCAAATTCAGGTTGAAGTTGGTCCGTGACATAAAAAACTTGTTTATCCATTGATGCCAACACATATGGTTCTTCGGTAGCAAGAGTGCGAGTCGTATTAATTACTCAAAATCCACAATCATCAATAAATGTTCCATGTCTCGTCATCGAATAAAACCAATGGTATTTCATCATTGTGACTCATCCATTAGAGTAATAATCCAATATTATTATTTTCTCAACAACTCCATAATAACCCACATTTTCAAATCACGGTCTAATATCTGCTGCACTGTCATAACAATCTGTTGTGGTATTAATTATAAAACCATCATGTTGTGTTATCATGTTCTTTGCTCGTTCAGTGACAATATATTTGTACCCATTGATAACAGTCGATTTATAGTCACGAACCATGGTATTAGGACCAAAAGCCAAAGCTCTTATTTCCTCAGAGACCGAGAAAGCAGACAAACTCAATACCTGCAATATAAATGACTATTAAACTTAATTAAATATTGATATAATTATTTTAAACATTAATTTTTTTACCTTCAATTTTAACCAAGCAGAAAACTCTTTACTATGAAAAGTCTCTCTCCTTCTCAAAGATAAAGAATGATGCTTCCTATTTATCATTGTTTTATGTTCCCGGTAGATAACAAATATGAATAGTTTAACAGATATATATGTAAGATATACATAATCAATTTAGTTACCTGATATAGTCATTGAACAAATCCCAGTTGAACAAAACTGTGCGATGTTCCATCTCCCGCTCTTCATGGCTTAATGTCTTCAATATATATGATCCAGGAATTCCTCCTGTTTGAGGATGTGATGGAAAAATGGGTTCAATTTGATCCTACTGTTCTTCTTCATTTCTTATTGGTCTGTTCAATCTTGTAGTAAGATCAGACAAATACATCGAGAAGAAATCCATTCATTCTTGAGCCATGTAACAGTTCATGATAGAAACTTTGGGATGATTTCTATTTCGGACGTAAGACTTTATTGTGAACATATTTCTTTCAGTTGGATACATCGAATGAAAAGTAACAGGTCCTCCGATAAGTATTTAAGTGGGAATATGGATAGTTAGATGCATCATGCATGTGAAAAATGATGAAGGAAATATTTTTTCCAACTCACACAAAATTAATGGGGCATCTGTCAACATTTTTTGCAAGAAAGATGTGGACAACTTCTTAGCAAAAAGATCTCTAAACAAAGGGCAAAACCGAATAACATCCACCCTTACATTATTGGAAAAAAGATGATGGATTTCTATTGGAAGAAACTCATGCAGTAGAACGTGATAATCATGAGTCTTTAAAGATTTTAGCTTCAACACTCTTCTGTTGACCCGTTTAGATATGTTGCTTGAATAACCATTAGGAACTCTAGTAGTCTCTAATAATTCCATAAATTGTTTATTTTCTGTAGGTTTCATCACATAAGAAGCACATGGAAGTTGCCATTTATTTTCACCGATACGCACAGGATGTAATTCTGGTCTGATGCCCCAATCCACCAAGTCACACCGAGATCATAAATCATCTTTTGTCATCCCCTTGACATTTAGAAAAACTGAAAGCAACATTTCTCATATATTATTTTCAATATGCATTACGTATAAGAAATGATGTAACAAATTCTTTGATCAATAAGGAAAATCAAAAAAGATACTCCTATTCCTCCAATTGTAATAGGTTTCAGTGGAAACATTCATTCTCTTTCCAGATTTCATTTGACCCTTCCCGAATGAAAACCTGAAATCTTTCAATTCATTAAGCACGTTAGTTCTAGACATACACTTAGGTGGATCATCGGGCTCTATGGTATTATCAAATCTTAGACGATTCATTCTATATGGATGATCCTTTGGCAAGAATCGTCGATGTCCCATAAAACTAAAACTACAGTGATGTTTCAATCTTCTGGATCATGTATTCTTCATACAAACTGGACATGACAATTCTCCCTTCATGCTCCATCCAGACATCATTGCATAAGCCGGAAAATCATTGATCATCCACATAAACGCAGCACGCATCTGAAATATGTCTTTCGAACATGAATCGTATGTGCACACACCAACATGCCAAAGAAGTTTCAACTCTTTTATTAAAGGTTTAATGTATACATCAATATCAATGCCGAGATCAGAAGGACCAGATATGAGTATACTCATGAAAGTGAAAGGTTTTTTCATACACAACCATGGGGGAAGATTATAAATGTGTATAAAAACTGGCAATGTGTTGTGCGAAGTAAGCATCTGCCCAAATGGATTAAAACCATCGCATGAAAGACCCAGCCTCACATTACGCACGTCAGCTGCAAAATCAGGATGTCGAGCATCAAATCTCTGCTATGAAAATCCATATGCAGGATGAACCAACTCATCATTAGTCTTCTTTCTATCGGTATCATGCCATCTCATTTTTATTGATATGTCATCAAACATAAAATTATTCTAGAGTATGGGGATCAATGGAAAGTTCCACATTACTTTATGTAGAACACAATATGGTATTCCAGCAGATTTTGACTTCCAGCAGGATGTACCGCATTTTATACAATCATTTCGTTCATCGGTTTTCTCCCAGAATAAACTGAAATCTTTCGGGTAAGCATGAATTTTGTTTCTTGAAAATTCAAGTTCCTCAAATAAATTCCATGCCATATAGTGGTTTGAGGGAATATCTGCATCATTTGGAAGTAAATCCTTCAAGAGGGTAAGAATGTAATCGATTGCTATATTAGAAATTCCATACATAGTTTTCCCATGAAACAATAGGATTAAAAATTCCAACTTTTTCATTTTATCGCATTGTTGATATACTGGAGTCATGGTAGCATCATTCAATTTTTTCACGCTATGAATATCATCATTTTCACTAGATGCATCAGCAGTCCTCATATTGATGTCTTCTTGAGTCAAAATCCTTTCTTTTTTATGATGACGAATAAATGGAAACCGATCATCTAACATATTCTCCATTCCAGTCCTTTCATTTCGATCATCACCAATTTGAGATTTCATTTTCTCCCTATTGTGATACCACACAAAGTAGTTTGCTTGAAAATCATTTTTGGTCATGTGGTAGCTGACTTCTTCACGGCTCAACCAAGGTCTACCAACACAATTGGAACATGGGAAGTGTATGCGACCACTATCTGAAGCATTGTGAAATGAAAAATCTATAAAGCTCTCAAAATTGTTTTGAAAATCGCTTGAGATCTGATCGGTTCCATACATCCTACTTCTTTCCATTCTGTAAAAAGAATTAATATAAGTCATTCTGTCATAAACAATTCAATTGGATTGAACTTTAATAGAAAATATCGTTTGAAATCCATTTTAAATATTAAAATCCCTTTGATCATTTTTAACAAATATTTGGAGTATTCTCAAGGAACCCCAATTTGGAAAAGTCACATTAAATGCCCAATTTCCACGCCAAACCATTGAAAACAATTAACATGAGAAAATCATCGACCACAAATAACTTAACTGGAAATTAAAAAAACAGAAACCAAATGTGATATAGAATTTAATGTTAAGTTAGGGGAAATGAGATTAAATAGAGACAACAACATCATAAATGGTTCCAACATCATAACTTTTGATTAAAACCACCCATAATAGGAATGGGAATCCCTCATACACCTAATCCCTATTAAAACAAACCAAATCTCCAATTTAAACATTGAATTTAGGGTTTCCACCCCACTTGGACAGCCCAACCCCCACCCCACCCACCCCACTTGGACAGCCCTCCCCCACCCCACTTGGATAACCCAGAACCCCCCACCCCATATGGACAACCCTACCCCCACCCCACTTAGAAAACCCACCCCCCCACCATAACTGGACACACCTACCCCCCACAACCCACGTGGATAACCCAGCCACCCCCCACCCCACTTGGACAACCCTACCGTCACCCCACATGGACAACCCATCCCCCCACCCTACCTAGACAACCCCTCCCCCACCCCACCTGCACACCCTCCCCTCCCCACTTGGACAACCCTGCCTGGACACCCTCCCCCACCCCAAACAGCCCTACCCCCAACCCATTTGGACAACCCAACCCCCTCCCCCACCATACCTAGACAGCCCCCTCCCACACCCTACGTAGACAGCCCCTCCCCCACCCCAAACAGCCCTACCCCACCACATTTGGACAACCCAACCCCCTCCACACCCTACCTAGATAACCCCCTCCCCCACCCTACTTAGACAACACCCTTACCCACCCTACCTAGACAACCCCTCCCCCACCCCAAACAACCCTACCCCCACCCCATTTGGACAACCCAGCCTCCTCCCCACCCTATCTAGATAGACCCTCCCCCACCCCACTTGGATAGCCCTCGACATCCTCCCCCAACCCATCTGTACACCCTCCCCCCCTTAAATTGAAACATAAATTCTTCCAAATCAAAATCCAATTTTCAACAAAAATAAATTCCACCAAAAGTACCATATCACCCCACTAAACAAACCCTTTACGTTTTAAGTGTAGAACAAATAACATAAAAATAATCCAAGGGATCCATATATAGAAACCCTAATTTAGCCTAAATCAAAACATCAAACACCAAAAAATAGGGAAATAATGCTAAAATTAAGGTAACATTTACTAATTTGAAGTGTGAAATAAGATTTTGTTTAATTGAAGATGGATCTTGGGTGGAAAGAGTGTCGCAGTCGAGAAGAATTCAGGAGATCTGTCTGCAATCGCTCTGCAATCGGGTTGGGTAGGGGTTCGGCTGGTCTATATTTGGGGGAAATCTTTCCCAACAGTTTGTAAAAGCTGTTGGGAAAGATAGAGTTTTCCCAACGGTTTCATTAAACCGTTGGGAACACTGATTTTCCCCATCTTTCCCAACGGTTTGAGGAAACCATTGGAAAAACTAATTTTCTTCCTATCTTTCCCAATGGTTTCATCAGACCATTGAAAAAAATCAATGATTATAGATCAATACCAATGGTTAATGCAAACTGTTGGTAAATATCACCTATACCAATAGTTCAAAAGAACCGTTGGTATACAACTGTTGGAAAAAACATTATTACCAGTATTGTTAATTCCTATTAAGATATGGTTATGTACCCCATTGACATAAATATAGGCCTTAATGAGGCATAGGTACTCAACTACAGTTATAGTGTAAAAAATGAGAGTTTATAGGTTTTTATAGTTGTAGTGATGAGTGATACATATTATAATGAACTATTAATGTAAATTTTGTTGAATTATAGGATAATATTTTTTCATTAACAATAGGTTACATTTTTTAATATGGATCCAAATTAGGAATATGAGCATTAATATATCTACTGAATATGTGTTTTGACATGTAATGAGGCTTGAATGGTTGTTCATTTTCTCGATAAACCATTAATGGAAGGTTCAAGTGACCTAGGAGTTGACTTTAAGCTATATGAAATAGTTCACACTATGAACCATGGTTTATCGTATGATTTTTTTTAGGAATGGGTGCATTTATTCTTCAAATGGGGAACTGTGGGTTTTATTACATAGGGAATTCACACATTGAATGGGGAATCGGCAATATGAAATTGACCTTTATGCAGGTGGGGAGGTAGCTATATGAAACCATTCAAACCACATACCTTATTTCACATTATGAATGAGTTTGAATAAGGGATATGTCACTTTGATCGAATATTTTAGGCTATAATCCAAGGGTTCATGTCAGGAAATGATCTAGTAGTAGAAAATTCAACTTGTGAATCCTCTTATTATATAATGAATAGTTTCTATATATCATTATTCAGTTAAGGGTACTCATATCCTTTTGGGTTCATGTATATTCATCTTTTAAGGTGAAATGGAATTTGTGGTAATGTTATTTTTACCATCTCTCTCCCTCCCTTAATGTCCTTAGATCCCCTTGAGATGGGATGGTTCTTAGTGTATTTTAGTGATGATTTATATTGAGTTGATCAGTTTCTATTCAAATTTTGTTCCATTATGAAAATCATGATAATTCGGTTATGTTTTGAATAGTTTTCATGGTGAAAACATCTCAATATTTTTGGGCCCTATCTAAAGTGTCTAGAAGAGGGACTGTGATGATGAATACCTAGGGTTTAGTGTGTTTTTGGTGTGACAATGATACTCTGTGAGTTTTCTATTGACTATGAATCTATGATTGAAATTGAATAAATTATTAAAAAAAATTATAATTACTTACAAATTTTAATTTTCATTATATTGTATGATACACGAGTTTGGTAAGTGGTATGTTCTTTGATGTAGCATGATGGGTTTTGAAAATTCTTGATGAATCTTGATAAGTATGATGTATCTATTTTCTAATTAGTGTTTCCCTTTAGTATAATATCATATGCATGTTTATATGTGAATAAATGTTGAATTAATGTTTCATGGTTTTCGAACTGGGGTTAGGGATCAAGAGTGACTGGGTAAAAGAGGTTGGGTGGATTTGAGCCACTTTTTAGAGACCCGAAGCTTAACGTACATGGACATTACATTAAATTTGCGGAATACTTAGTACATAACAAAAAAACACACACGCAAGGATCGTAATAGTTTAGTGTCTTTCGAAACTCAGAATATAATCTTCTAATCGTGGTGAAAGATCTTCAAAATCTCCCATAAAGATCTTCCTTTTTTTTACCTAAAACCTTTCTTTATATCCTGGGGAAAACAAAACATAAAAGGGTGAGCTCAAATGCTCAGTAAGGGTAAACAAAAGAAATATCAATCACATCATATACATAAGCACATATCTTTTGGAAATCTTAACCTGCAAAAGAGATCATAATTTCATAACATGGGGTAAATCATGGCAGTGAAATGTAATCACAATAATAATAACCTAAAGCATGAAACTTTGTGGCATTCACACATAATCGTAGAGAATCATTTCTTGTTAGTCAAGACTCATTTCCAAGACTATCTTAGTGGACAAAGTCCCTTTTTGAATCGAGTAACCCTCGTTTCAGTCCTGTTTCACTGAACCGGTATAACCTACCATTCCAGCCCTGTCTATCTCATGAGATATAAAATCTTTACCCAATGCATTAGAGGGAGATATAGGTCCCACCCATCTTATAATGAATCCTTTCTTATGTGTTCCACATAATCATAAATCATACATCATTGCATAACCCATGTAATACAAATTGGAATCTTAAACATCATGACATCATAAAACAATTCATACAAGATAAAGGAATTCATAAAAATAATTCAATCACAACATGATCAAATCAATGTAATAATAGGGATAAAAACAGAACCCTTTATTATCTTAGATGGAAAATAATTTTGATAAAACACTTGAACTTCATTCTTGAGGAAAATATCCTTTCTACTTCAAAAACACTTTTCCTTTCTTAACATGTCATACAATTTTAAACTAAAAGAAGTTTATTAATAATAAACTTGAAAACTTGTAAAGGAATCTTCTTGGAAATAATGTTTTAAAAATCCATTCATGCCGTATAAGTTAAAAAAAACATTCTTCGTACTTTTGTCAGAAAAGTCAAAAAGTACCTCGTACGAAAAACGACAAAAGATTCCTTTCATATTCTTAACTAAAAACTCACTGAAGGGTAAAATTGGATATAAACTATTGTAGAAGGATATAAATATTACATATTGAGGAAACATGGATGTGGATGATAAAATACACCCCAGTAATTACCAAAGTAAAAACAATCTCGGATAAAAGTGAGATTGTGGTATTTCCCCTTACTTTAGGTCCGATTTGCTTTGTACGTGTCCGAAGCTCCTGTATAATGGTTTAAATAATGTCATTGACTTATTACAGAATCATATTCAGTGTTATGATATCATATATGGTTCACTTATGACTTTATATTACCCGTTCTTTTGTAAATTCCATGTTAAAGAAGCGTTTTGGGTAAAATCGTCTCATTTGTCGTTTGTGTTTTTAACTTGTAATTATTCATATGATTACTTAGATCATGATTACTTAATTCCAGAATATCAAACAAGATTTATATATATATATATATTCATAATACACATATATAATAAATCATTAAATGGAAAGAAATACACCGTTCATGGAGACGGTAGTCCGTACGTACGCATGAACGCTGTTTTCGTTTCCTTATTGAATTGAATGGAATTAAGTATATGACATACATATAAATATAAATAATTCCAGTATCATTATTAGGTCATATATTGCATTATTACTTATTATATATACTTTATAATCATTCCTGAATGGTTAACCATTGAGAATGAATCTCATCGCGTCGTGGAGACGGTAGTCCGTACGTACGCACGAGCGATGATATCATTTCCATAAATATTGAATTGAATTGGAGTGGATTATACAATATATCAGAATCAATATGATGTTGTAATAACTATGTATAGTTATTCTTTACACCATTATACCCATCCATGTAAGGGGGTGGTGGAAAATAGATTACACCACAGCGTGGAGACGGTATTCCGTACATACGCATGCGCGGTGATTTCTTTTTCCGTAGGATGGATAGATGGTGAAATAGGGTTGTTTCATACTTATAATAACATATCAGTATATGAGTGATACTGATGTTATTACTTCATAATGAAACAACCTAATAAGAAGAAGTGGAAGAAGAAATAAAGATGAAAGAATTGGTAACGGTAATTACCTCTTCTTTGAAGCACCTTTTGGAGACCTCCTCTTAGGGAACTAAAATTGGTCTTTGAGGAAGACCAGAACCTCTAGGATGTTGCTAGGGAAGTGGAGAAGAGATTTTGGCAGGGTTTGGCCGAGCTTGAGTGCTCAAATTGGTGTGAGGAGGAGGGGGAGGAGGTGTCCTTTTATAAGGGAGGAGAGGGGCACCTTAGGAATATCTCAAAATATTATTTTATATTAAAGTCAAAATCGGTTTATAATGGTTCCAAAGGGTCTTATTTCGAAGCTAAAGTGGGGAAGGGTCGAAATCCTATCAACCAATAGGATTTAGACAAGTTTAGGGTATTATTTTAAACTTATCAATTAGATTTAACTCTAAGTTAAATAATTTAACTTTTACCTTGTCTTTTTGTTTTCTTTCACTATATGGTTAATACACTTACTATAACATGCCAAACGAACCCCAAATTGTTTATTATTAATATATATATCCTTATCTATGTCATTTGGCCGAACCTTAGATTTTTAGGAATAAAATAATAATATAATATTTGATTTAAAAACTATTTTGTGTCAATTTTGACACTATTTGATATATGATTTTTGTGAAAGTCATAATAGAATTATATGTTCGAACCAAGTTGATTAAATCAACACTAATATATCATAATAACCTAGAAAATTAGTGTAATTCATAAAAAGTCTCAAATTACATTCATTTGAGCATTTATAACATCAATTATGTTAATATTTCCTAAAAAGGGTAATTACTGTATCATCATTGTGTCATAAATAAATTAATTTATTTAAAGTTTAAAAATTATAAATAAAATATCATTATGTAGGAAATATTTTTAGCTTTATAATGAATATTTATTGTCTAATTTATCTTATGTATAACCCCATATTAAAAATGTTTTAGTTATTAAACTTTGATCTTAACTATTTTAACTATTCATTAAATAAAATAATGTTAAATGTCATAATCTAATCCAAGTGGACCTAAATGGTCATATTATATTCATAAGGTTGTTTTTGGTCGAATTACACTTATCCAATAGAATTAAGACATGTGTTAGGGTAATAGTAATATCATATTTACCCTTAGTTACCCTATTTACTATTAACCGTGGTAAAAAAAAGTAAAAAGTTACTATTCACCAAAAATTATTTTCATCTCATTGAACCACATTTTACTTACTGACATCAACCGTGTCTGTCGGATTTTCGAAATTCCATTCACAGAAGCGGTAAAATTATGTTTTATGCAAAATTCAGTTTTTAACCTACCACTTAGTGGTTTCACTATTCATCAAAAATTGAAAGTTTTCAGAAAAATACCAAAATTTCACCCTAGGCTAATTTCGGTATTCCGAATCCAAAAATGAAGTCCATTTTGAAAAATAAAATTTATAAAATTTCAAAAAGTGGTTATTATTATTCATAACGGCTAGTTTTAATAATATTTTAATAGCATATCGTTGTTTAGTGAAACTCGGTATTGCGTACGACGCAAGCTATCGAGGAAGGTCGTGATTGCGTGTAATGCAAGGCAAGTCAAGGATGCGTGTTGTGCAAGCTCCTTTTTGTGTAGCATACAACACAAGATATTAGTGAAATAAAAAAGAATATTTTTCATAAAATCTCGGGCTGTTACATTCTACCCCCCTTAAAATGAATTTCGCCCTCCAAATTCGTCGGGGTTATAAATGGTTTACTATTCGAAAGTTTCTTTAATAGAAACTCAAGTCGTAAAAAGGAATATCAAAACCAATCTTTAAAAACAAAAGTTTGAAACGTAACGGTTACCCAAATAAACTAATCACTGGGTTTCCACATAGGTGAAAATATGGATATGGAAGAGAAATCGAACCATCATGTTCTGATGGAGAGTGGTAGAGAACATGGCTATGGAAAATCCAGCAATCACAAAGCCATAAATTTGTGATGATCTAACGTACCATATGATTCATCAGATATAAGATCACTAGGACAACATTTTTGGTTTTCAAGATCATTTCCCAAACGTTGAAAATTTGAATTATAATAAATACTTACTTTATTTTGGTACAATCTCACTGTTGTTCGTGCCTTGAACAATTTTCCACTTCATCTCTTAAATAAATGAAGTTGAATTTGTTATTCGTGAAGTGTTAGCAGATCATGTGATAGAATGAAGGGTCATTCCATCTGTCTCAAACAAAAGGTTAGCAAATATTATATACATAAGTCGATCTATAGTGAGATTAATCATATATGGTTCCTAAAATGAACCTATACTTCACATATCATACTGCTTAATATAATAAAACTAGTTTTCTACTAAACAGGGACTTCCTGTAGGTCAGTGGTAGGCGATAAAGGCCAGTCGCACTTCGGTTGTGAGTTCGATTCCCACAGCCTTGTCCGACGCAATGGGATGTCGCCCGTCCTGCAGGTTGTCCTTTTTCTAAAGCTATTTTACTATAACATCCCATCAATAATACGAACTTATGTCCAACATAAATCATTCCAATCTTTAGGCTTATCCATAATACTGCCATCCACTCTCAGAGATTTAATACCATCATTGATCCCCATATATCATAAGATATATCTTATTGGTCACATTCCAAACATTCAAAGGCCTTAATCTTGTACTCTCTTGAATACCCATTGATCCATAGTGAAAACTTGAATGCAGTTAAAAGTTAACACTTTCCATATACAAAAATCCTCAAAATTCTATATACTCAAACCATGATATCACTTAGTCCTTATATTAATCATGAGCTCATGAATACTGTTAAAAATTTCATTTTCTCATTTTCTCTTCATTATGTGCATATCATCTTATTTCAAAAAATATCTCAATCACTTTGAATACCACATTAGACCAATACATAGATATTCCAATACTCCATGATACAACATTATTTTGGAATCCCATTACACAAACACTTAATCATTCCACCACATCGTTGTCATATTCAACATCGCCAATTGTGATCGCATGTGACTTCCCTTTGTCCTTTGCCTTAAGTTGTTGCTCATGTCAATCATCACTAACCCTTGGATTAGGGAATTTATTGGCATAATGTCCCATCTCCTTGCACTTGAAGCATTGAAGTGTTGGTGGTGCATTCTCTGCAGTGTTTTCTTTATTCACATCATTAAAAACCCTTTTTCCATTACCTCGACACTCAGCTGCTCGATGACCTTCTTTTCCACACTTAAAATATTTTCTAGTCCCTTTAAGACAATCTCCACCATGCTTCTTTCCACACTTTGAGCATAAGGAAACATTCATCTTCTTTTCACCATTATTCTGAGAATTCTCCTTAAACTCCATCTTTCGTTTCTTGTCAAAACCATGAGATGGATATGTAACACAAACTTCCATTTCTACCTTGATAGCACAACGCACAATTTCTTCATAGCTACTGAAGTCTCTAATAGATAATGCCCTTCGAAGACTTGGTTTTAAGCCACTGAAAAATCGATCAACTTTACTTTCAGGTTGGATGATAATGCCAGATGCATAACTTGCAAGTCTTGTAAAATTCGCTTCGTATATACCAACATATTCATCATCCTTCTGCTTCAGCTCAAGGAACTCATTTTCCATCTTTGTTCTAAGAATACGAGGGAAGTACTTACTGGAAAACAAGTTTTTGAACTCATCCCATTCCATGGACTCAATTTCATCTCTTGGCCTCGTATTCTTGATAAGATTCCACCATTGATCAGCTTCACCTTCCAAACGATATACTGCTAAGATGACTTTATCATGCTCAGAACATTGAAGAACTGAAAATATCTTTTCAGTGGTACTGATCCATTGTTCAGCAACAAGTTGATCGGAAGACCCATTGAAAGAAGGTGGACGTTGCCTCATGAAGGACTAAATAGAATATTGTTCCCTTATCTGTTCATTTGGAAGTCCAGAATGATTCATAGCTTGTGTAAGTATAGCAATAAGATTTTTCACTCCATCTCCCATAACATTTGTTTGTTCAGGAGGGCAATCATTGCATTGTCCATTGCATTGATCAACACGGTTCCTTCGGGTTCCAGCCATCGTCTAAAACCAAAAAAGAATAGTGTGAGAGGCAAAAATCATGCTAGGGAAAATAACATAATAAAGGGGGAGTACCTTCAATATCTAACATCTTAGGTTTAATTCTATGATCGTTAGCGTAATTATAGTACTATAACCTATACGTATACTTAACCTTAGAGACATCCCTAGACACACCTTAGAAATATCTCTAGGGATCTCACTAAAGTTCTCGCATCCTAGTTTCCAAAGGTTCACTAAACCTTTCCTCTGATACCAACTGTAGAGACCCGAAACTTAACGTACATGGAAATTGCATTAAATTTGCGGAATACTTAGTACATAACAAAAAAAACACACACGCAAGGATCGTAATAGTTTAGTGTCTTTGGAAACTCGGAATATAATCTTCTAATCGTGGTGAAAGATCTTCAAAATCTCCCATAAAGATCTTCCTTTTTTTTTACCTAAAACCTTTCTTTATATCCTGGGGAAAACAAAACATAAAAGGGAGAGCTCAAATGCTCAGTAAGGGTAAACAAAAGAAATATCAATCAGATCATATACATAAGCACATAACTTTTGGAAATCTTAACCTGCAAAAGAGATCCTAATTTCATAACATGGGATAAATCATGGAAGTGAAATGTAATCACAATAATCATAACCTAAAACATGAAACTTTTTGGCATTCACACATAATCATATAGAATCATTTCTTGTTAATCAAGACTCATTGCCAAGACTATCTTAGTGGACAAAGTCCCTTTCTGAATCGAGTAACCCTCGTTTCAGTCCTGTTTCACTGAACCGGTATAACCTACCGTTCCAGCCCTGTCTATCTCATGAGATATAAAATCTTTACCCAATGCATTGGAGGGAGATATAGGTCCCACCCATCTTATAAAGAATCCTTTCTTATGTGTGCCACATAATCATAAATCATACATCATTGCATAACCCATGTAATACAAATTGGAATCTTAAACATCATGACATCATAAAACAATTCATACAAGATAAAGGAATTCATAAAAATAATTCAATCACAACATGATCAAATCAATGTAATAATAGGGATAAAAACAGAACCCTTTATTATCTTAGATGGAAAATATTTTTGATAAAACACTTGAACTTCATTCTTGAAGAAAAATATCCTTTCTACTTCAAAAACACTTTTACTTTCTTAACATGTCATACAATTTTAAACTAAAAGAAGTTTATTAATAATAAACTTGAAAACTTGTAAAGGAATCTTCTTGGAAATAATGTTTTAAAAATCCATTCATGCCGTATAAGTTAAAAAAACATTCTTCGTACTTTTGTCGGAAAAGTCAAAAAGTGCCTCGTACGAAAAACGACAAAAGATTCCTTTCATATTCTTTACTAAAAACTCACTGAAGGGTAAAATTGGATATAAACTATTGTAGAAGGATATAAATATTACATATTGAGGAAACATGGATGTGGATGATAAAATACACCCCAGTAATTACCAAAGTAAAAACAATCTCGGATAAAAGTGAGATTGTGGTATTTCCCCTTACCTTAGGTCCGATTTGCTTTGTACGTGTCCGAAGCTCCTGTATAATGGTTTAAATAATGTCATTGAATTATTACAGAGTCATATTCATTTTTATGATATCAAATATGGTTCACTTATGACATTATATTACCCGTTCTTTTGTAAATTCCATGTTAAAGAAGCGTTTTGGGTAAAATCGTCTCATTTGTCGTTCGTGTTTTTAACTTGTAATTATTCATATGATTACTTAGATCATGATTAATTAATTCCAGAATATCAAACATGATTTATATATATATTCATAATACACATATATAATAAATCAGTAAATGGAAAGAAATACACCGTTCATGGAGACGGTAGTCCGTACGTACGCATGAACGTTGTGTTCGTTTCCTTATTGAATTGAATGGAATTAAGTAGATGACATACATATAAATATAAATAATTCCAGTATCATTATTAGGTCATATATTTCATTATTACTTATTATATATACTTTATAATCATTCATGAATGGTTAATCATTGAGAATGAATCTCATCGCGTCGTGGAGACGGTAGTCCGTACGTACGCACGAGCGATGATATCATTTCCATAAATATTGAATTGAATTGGAGTGGATTATAAAATATATCAGAATAAATATGATGTTTTAATAACTATGTATAGTTATTCTTTACACCATTATACCCATCCATGTAATGGGGTGGTGGAAAATAGATTACACCACGGCGTGGAGACGGTATTCCGTACGTACGCACGCGCGGTGATTTCTTTTTCCGTAGGATGGATAGATGGTGAAATAGGGTTGTTTCATACTTATAATAACATATCAGTATATGAGTGATACTGATGTTATTACTTCATAATGAAACAACCTAAGAAGAATAAGTGGAAGAAGAAATAAAGATGAAAGAATTGGTAACGGTAATTACCTCTTCTTTGAAGCACCTTTTGGAGACCTCCTCTTAGGGAACTAAAATTGGTCTTTTAGGAAGACCAGAACCTCTAGGATGTTGCTAGGGAAGTGGAGAAGAGATTTTTTCAGGGTTTGGCCGAGCTTGAGGGCTCAAATTGGTGTGAGGAGGAGGGGGAGGAGGTGTCCTTTTATAAGGGAGGAGAGGGGCACCTTAGGAATATCTCAAAATATTATTTTATATTAAAGTCAAAATCGGTTTATAATGGTTCCAAAGGGTCTTATTTCGAAGCTAAAGTGGGGAAGGGTCGAAATCCTATCAACCAATGGGATTTAGACAAGTTTAGAGTATTATTTTAACCTTATCAATTAGATTTAACTCTAAGTTAAATAATTTAACTTTTACCGTGTCTTTTTGTTTTCTTTCACTATATGGTTAATACACTTACTATAACATGCCAAACGAACCCCAAATTGTTTATTATTAATATATATATCCTTATCTAAGTCATTTGGCAGAACCTTAGATTTTTAGGAATAAAATAATAAAATAATATTTGATTTAAAAACTATTTTGTGTCAATTTTGACACTATTTGATATATGATTTTTGTGAAAGTCATAACAGAATTATATGTTCGAACCATGTTGATTAAATCAACACTAATATATCTTAATAACCTAGAAAATTAGTGTAATTCATAAAAATTCTCAAATTACATTCATTTGAGCATTTATAACATCAATTATGTTAATATTTCTTTAAAAGGGTAATTACTGCATCATCATTGTGTCATAAATAAATTAATTTATTTAAAGTTTAAAAATTATAAATAAAATATCATTATGTAGGAAATCTTTTTATCTTTCTAATGAATATTTATAGTCGAATTTATCTTATGTATAACCCCATATTAAAAATGTTTTAGTTATTAAACTTTGATTTTAACTATTTTAACTATTCATTAAATAAAATAATATTAAATGTCATAATCTAAACCAAGTGGACCTAAATGGTCATATTATATTCATAAGGTTGTTTTTGGTCGAATTACACTTATCCAATAGAATTAGGACATGTGTTAGGGTAATAGTAATATCATATTTACCCTTAGTTACCCTATTTACTATTAACCGTGGTAAAAAAAGTAAAAAGTTACTATTCACCAAAACTTATTTTCATCTCATTGAACCACATTTTACTTAATGACATCAACCGTGTCTGTCGGATTTGCGAAATTCCATTCACAGAAGCGGTAAAATTAAGTTTTATGCAAAATTCAGTTTTTAACCTACCACTTAGTGGTTTCACTATTCATCAAAAATTGAAAGTTTTCAGAAAAATACCAAAATTTCACCCTAGGCTAATTTCGGTATTCCAAATCCAAAAATGAAGTCCATTTTGAAAAATAAAATTTATAAAATTTCAAAAAGTGGTTATTATTATTCATAACGGCTAGTTTTAATAATATTTTAATAGCATATCGTTGTTTAGTGAAACTCGGTATTATGTACGTCGCAAGCTATCGAGGAAGGTCGCGATTGCGTGTAATGCAAGGCAAGTCAAGGATGCGTGTTGTGCAATCTCCTTTTGGTGTAGCATTCAACACAAGACATTAGTGAAATAAAAAAGAATATTTTTCATAAAATCTCGGGCTGTTACACACTTAGAGGATGATCAGGTGATCTTAAGAATATTAAATGGTTCGGATCACTATAAATATATGTATCCAAGAGGGAGAGTATAAAATGAGTATATATAATACCATTGATCAGTCTCAGTGTTTTATTAGTGAAGTGGTAGCCTTTCATAATCCATATAGGTCTCGTTTCCTAGGTACAATAGGTTTATTCCTTGTAACAATGGGTGAGATGATTGTACATATCATGCTTGATGAGTGACACAATCAAAAGGGGGTTAATGGTCTGGTATCTAAAATTAGTTATATTAGTCATTTAATATGGTATGAGGTTAGATATAGAGGGTTGTTTTCTATGTATGTTATTTAGAGATCTCCCTTACAATATGTGAGATGAGACATATTGTAGTTCAAGAGTATTGATGGATGGGTTGGCATCATGATGGTAAGGGGGATTAGAATAGGATGACTTGGGATGGTCACCATGTAGAGAGACTAGGGTGAAGGGTTTTGAATAATATTTGAGTTATTGGTTAGGATGAGCCTATCTGATGTGGTCTCACTTTAAAATTGTAAGTGTAAATGGTATCGAAATTTGGATTTCATGATGGGTTTTTTGGACCTAGTGGATTCCCTAATAGGTGATATGTGTTATGCTTTGGATGAGGGAATAGGTTAGAGTAACAAACTCTCATGTGATTAGATGGAGAGAATGTACGATAGGATGAAACCCTTTTTATTATTTCAATCTTGTTCTGGATTATATGCTTAGGCTAGGAAACCTACCCATTAGGGAGAGGGATCTTGATGCTTAACCCCACCATGAGCTAAGATGGAATTTGATGGACTATCACGGATGAGGTGAAGGCATCACATATATTAATGATGGAACATTAATTTATGTAGATTGTATTTTAGACCTCCTATGAGAGTGTTATGAAATTATCTAACATGATACATAGTCGATGGACCCTACATTGATTAATAATGAAATGGGTTAACATATAGAGATATGACTATTCCCTATTCATTCAAGAATAGGGTCAATGTTTGGATAATTCACTATGCTATTCAATCAGGTTTAGGCTATGAATTGGGTATGATGACTTGGGATAATTATGTGATGAAAAGATTAGTACATCATGATAAAGAAGATATAATCAGGTACCATAGTGACCTAGTTCACACATGATGACTAGAAGTAGAGGGAGTTTTTCTTTTCTGGTTAGTACATGATATCAAAAGTGCATGTGTGACATGGTAATTTTCTTCCTAATCCAAGAAATTATTTGATTGTGTAAACATGCGGAACATGGAGAGATCCTACAGATAAATATTTCTCACAACCTCTGTAGGAACTATGGTACATGTAGAGACCTTATGACTACGTTGAGGCTCAACACATGAAGTGTTGTATATCCGACAAGGGTGGTTTAAAAATGTTTAGAGACCAAGTTTATCTAACTATTGGGGATGGAAGTAGGTCTAATATGGGTAGTTTAGTTCTTCTATTAATTTTTCTCAAAAGTATTTTTCTAGTGGGTGACCAGTGTATGATTTTTTGGACCATGGGTCCGCATGATGTATTCCATTTATTATGGAATTGATTTTTTTATTTTTAAGTAGTTTTTTATTATGTGGATTGATTTTTAATTTATGTTATTTGTATAACTATTATTCAAGGTAATAACGTCAAAATATTTTATAGTAGGACCTCAACACTAGTCAACAGCCTCAGGAATATGAGGCGGTGCGCTTAAGGTTTTGTAGCACACCGACTCTGACATGTATTCAATGATAGGGCATCAGAAAGTTGCATAATGAAATTTGCCTTATAATACTATTTTAGATATGATAGACCTATGGTCTAGGAATGTGTAATTTATTGTGATGGACCTTGTACTGGTGTATTAGAACACATTTCTTGTAGTATGTTCTAGTTATTAAGGTTTCATGTTTTTTTCTTGGTTTTCACTATTACAGTTGATATTTTGATTAAATACGATGGATTATTATAATTTGATATATTTTTTATTTTGGAAGATTTAAAATAAGGCAATATACATTCATCATATTTGGAATGTAGGGCTATTATTACATATTCGAACCTATATGTTAATGATTATGATGATGATGAGGGTTCAACTCTTTAAAATGTCAAAAAAAAAACATGTAGTATGTTTTGTAATGTAATTTTTTGGTGTCATTTATTGTAGGATATATGTTCCAGTGTAAGAGTTCTCTGGTGATGACTATATGGTCCCTTTATAAGGGGATTTTTAGAGTGTCACCATTAGTTGGTATGTATAAGCATTAAATGTATGAGGAATGATATAATTAAAGGTTCAATTTTCCATGAGAATGTTGGTACATTTACTTAATGTGTAAACAAAAAATTATACAATTATTTCTAAAATATAACCATTTTGGAATTCAAATTAACCAAAATAGTCAGTATATCAAAGTCATATGAATTCCTTGGTATTTAATATTGTAAATTCTTAGAGAACTTCTTAATATCATGGATGGGTTAGTGGGTAGGATAAGTTGTATTCCTAACCCATTGGTTGTGGTTATAAAGAGATCTTGGGTAGACGTTTGTTGTTTTGACAAAACCCTTGAAAGAGTAGTTATCATGAGGTTATCCTTGGAATGAGTGAGATAACCATGATTCTTTTTTGAGCCTAAAATTTGAGTGGGTGATGGTTAATGAGTTAGGAATGTGACAGTATGTTATATGGCATATGACTCAAGGGAGTATGAGTATAGATGTGTGATCTTATTGTAATAGAGCATGTGTCCATTGTGTTCTGGTGAGACTGAGGATGATAATGTAGGTGAACCCAAGAGAGGGTTATTGATATATCATTGTACAATGAAGAGGAGAGTGATTGCTGGAATAATCATTTAGGGAAAATTATCCATGTGTGAGGGAAAGTTTGTGTTTAATATGTGAGGTTCTTGGTTATTTTTTTGATAAGTTATTGAGCCTTGTACTGGTTTGTTGATAAATATTCAGGTTATGTATGAATTATAGGGGGTTAGTTTAGTGTTGATACACATGAGAGAGTGATGTCATGTGGGTTTGGTCCTTGATATGAATTATCAAGGAGGCATTATAACAAAACATTTTTTTGTCAGTGATTGATGAGTGGTGTGCGGGAAACCATATAAGAAGGGGGGGGGGACACCATTGGTTTATGAGGGCATGATCCATGCATTTATTGGATTATTTAATAGCATGGAATTTGTTTTTGGTAATCTAGAAAGGAGATATAGTTCGTGTTTCTTATCAATTTTCAGGAATGAGTGGGTCATCGATATCCATTAACAACACGTGGTAATGTATAAATTAGGGGCCATGGAGATTAGAAATTTGGTTATGTAATGTGAAGATAAAAATAATACTCTGGTGGTTTGTATCATATCAGTCACAGATGTATGAACCTTGTTTCGGAAGGGTTATGGTTTTGGTGAAATCGTTTGATAAACGATTATGGAAGTATCAAAATTCATATTAATAAGAATACCAAATTATTATATGGTTCCTATGGTAAAACTTTGTTTTGGATTTTGATATGATGTCGAGTGGATTCTGTTCATTTCCACCAATATTTTTGTGTATTTTATGGGATTTGAATATAATTTAAATCATTAGTGGGTGTATTCTTAGTGAGGAATCCTAACAACTAAAGTATGTTGTTAGTGATCCAATCTGAGAATTATGATGAGTGTTGTTTTGGATCATTTTTGTCTGGGAAAGGAGAAATTTACGACACCCCAGAGCATTAAAGTATCATAATTGGGTATTTTAGCGATTATTTTGTAGATGAAACTAATAATTTTTTGGAAACATAATCTAGAGTGTGGATAAATAGAGTATTGTAATAGAATTTGATGTGGTGAGGTGGAAACAATATCATAGCCTTGATTTTGGGATGCGGTAGGTGGTTTGGTTGACCACTAGAAGTGCATACTCAATAGGTGGTTCTTTTAATGTAGTAAATCATTAAATTAAATCATACATCATGAGTGGTTTATTAAATTTGGGAGAACCACATGATCCGAGATGAATGTGTCGAATAAACCATGATGTATCAATATAGATGAGTTCAATGACATCCATATCGATGTTGGAATTAGTATAAATAGGCATGATTAATTTCTAGTGAATAATTCAGTTTTTGTGTCGTGTTGTATAGTGTATGGGATTTTAGTGTTTAAAGATGGAATATGACGAGTTCTCAGTTAATTGGAAATCATAGTTGGATGACAGTGGTGGTTCAAGGAATTCTGTGGATTCTCAGAGATGAGGAGATTAATGGAGGGGAGATTGAATTTTTTTTCATTTAATGAAGGGGTAATTTCATGAATATGGATCTAGATTGGGTATCAAACTATTGAAACTTTCTGTGGAGATGGGTTTAGACATAGACCAACTATTTACTATTTATTTTTGGTTCTTGGGCTAGCATTAGAGGAAGGGTTGGGTGACTCAGGAGTATAATTTTTGTAGTCTTTATCATTTCATTCTATAAACCATGCTTCACATACTTAAATATTATTTAGAGGAGACATTCATGCATTGAATTGGTGTTCCCAGGGTTAGGACCCCTACATAGGGAATTAATTCCATGATTTGGGTATTTATGCCATGAAGTTGACCTTCAGGTAGGTTTTCTGGTACCTATATGTAGCCATTAATTTCATGAACCTTGGTTCACAATGTGAATGGGGTTTACTAAGGGATGATTCACTTTACATGAATATTTCTTGTCATGAACTGGTAATTTAGGCTTTAAATCATCATTTATAAGAATATTCAGGACAATAATCATGTGTTCATTCCGTGAATGGAGCATTGAATGTTTGTTTTTCGTTAGGGATAGTTTTTTCCTTTTTTGTTGAGTCTCTTAAAGATTTTAGTGGAAATAGTGACTTGTTCAAGGACAATTTAGCCAGTTAATACCTTGTTTTCCTTAATGAACCTTGATAAAGGATGGTTCTTGGTGTATTTCAATGGTGTTGTGATTTGATTTCATTGATTCCACTTCCATTCTTGTTCCATTGTGGATATATTGACAGTTTGGATTTGTTTTAGATAGAATTTACTTTTAAAAATAACTAGATTATAGAGATTATTTTTCATTTGATGCTGTTTTCATGTACAGAAGCTAGAGAAGGACTCGAGAGGATTAACACCATGGGTTTTAGGTTGTTTCACTATGATGATGAGTATTTTATAAATTACGAATACTTGTAATAAATTTATTAAACAGGTCTTACTAATTAGATTTAATAATTATTTTTTTATTGTGTGAAAGATGAGAATTATTGGTAGTACAAGATTTGATAATACAATTAAAAACTCGGTCAAGCCTCTAAGGATCTTTGAAATGATGGTAACTCTATTTCCAAGGTATATTATTTTCTTAATACAAGATAATATGGATGTTTATGGATGATCTTCTTTATAATTGATGATTCATAAGTTAATGTATGGGTTTTAGGGATGAGAGAACCCAGGTATAAGAGGTAGGGTTTCTATGATAATTTTGAAGGTTGGATGAGTTATCTTAAGAACAATAGGTGGTTTAGATCACCCAACAACTTTTAACCTAAGGGGAAAGAGCATCATATCATTTTATGAGGGAAAATTCGTAGGTCTCAGAGTTTAATTGGTGACATGTAATCCCTAGTTGGGTTCCCTATTGATTATTGGGTTAGTATTGGAGGCTTGGTCTTAGGCTTAGGCTTAGTGATGACATGTAAGATGAATGTACATCTTATTAATGATGAGTGAAAAACACTCGAGGGTGGAACAAAACTTTTTGACTACTGTGAGGAGGATAACTCCTTTAGGATAAAATTATATGTTATGAAGAGTTTCGTAAATTGGGTAGTAGTTTGAGATATAACCCATATGATAGTTGAGGAAAACATAGTGTCCATTGACAGTGTTTTTGGATGAACTAGAGTCAGGATTCCATGGGGCTTAGAAAGTGAAGACTTAAGATGGTATATGGGTATTGGAAAAAAGTTAATGAGTTTTGAATCTACCTTAAGGTCGATGTTGGGATATGTATGAGGTATTTGTATTCACGATTGGGTTATTAGTGTCAGTGGTAGGAACAATCTAATACTCGGATGGTTCTAGACGATTTATGGACACCTTAATTGGTGATAAGCATAATAACTTAGAGGAACGGATAACTGATGAAATAGTGATCTTTTTTGATAGTTTGTGGGAATATTTTTGTTTAATTAATCCTCTTGGAAATGTTCTTGTGGTAAGATATAGACTCTATGTGTAACGCCCTGACCCCAGCTACCCAGAGTCGGTGCATTACTTCGTAACATTGGCATGATCACAAGAAAGATCAAATCTCGAAAGACCGATTGGTTTAGTAGCCTTGGAAACACTAGATATATTCATAGGTTTTACATTACATCATAAAATGAAAAACTACTACAACAACATAATGTCTCCATAATCCACACTCATATCCCCACATAATATCCCTGCAGGTCATTCATAATTTACTTCTTCACTTCCTGGGAAAAATAAAACATATAAAAGGGGTGAGCTCAAATGCCCAGTAAGGATAACAAAATAGCGGAAACTTTCATAAATAAGAATAAACTTTTAAGGCAATGAATAACTAAAACAAAAGCCTTTCAAACATGAACTTTCAACATGGTATGGCATAAATAAAATGAAATAATTCCATTTACTTATTCACATGGATATTTTACTAATCGAATAATCACATGCAAAAATCAATAACCACTTTCATAATGTTGGAATGCATAATTCCATACTATCATAACCACATAGCCAAGGCCTCGTGCCAAGACTACAAATAAGATTTTGTCAAGGCCTTGTTCCAAGACACTAGTTTGTCTAATGAGACCTACCGATGCATCGAGGAGCTATAGCGGGCTCCACCCGTCACTTATTAAGTCCAATGCATTCCCATATGAAAAGGTTTAAACATAACATAAACATTCGTATTAAAACTAGCATACGAAATGTCAATAATTTCACCATAAACTATGAATGGTATAAAAATAGCACATCCATAGTCAAACATATCACAAAACCTTCAATACAATATAGAAGTTTTGTATCATAATAAATCAACTTCAAATAATCTTAAAATCCATCAAAGGATGTTGACGTAGATGAAATCAAAATTCTTTTTCAAGAAATATCTCCTTTTATTTTGAAATAATTTAAGATCCATATAAAATAAAACATTTTCTTAGAAAATATTCTTATAAGCTTTTAAGGAAAGCTTTGAAGATTTTATAACGGCGTAAAATAACCGCACCCGCCGTATAAGTTAAAAAAAACATTCTTACCTCAATTCTGTCGAAAAGGTTAAAAAGGACCTTGTTTTGAAAAGGACGGAAAGATTCCTTTATAAACCTCTTATAAAAAGTCAAACAAGGGTATAAATGACTTTAACCCATATTCTTGTAAATAGTAAAAATGTTTTGAAATACATTTTTAAGAAACATGGATGTGGATGATAAAGATATCCCAGTAGATTATTACGTATAAACAACCTCGGATAATGAAGAGATTGTGAAATAACCCTTACCTTGTACTTTTCCTTTGTTGGGGTAGGTTAACCTCCTGTATAATGGTGAAATAATTTTTATTAAATTATACAAGAATCATATATATTAATATGATATCATATATGATCTTTTAACATTGATTTGTTAATAATATCTTAGAATTATCGTCGTTTCGGGTGTTAACTTACTCATTTTATTTATATGTTTTGTTACATAAGCCACGGTTGTCGTATCTTATTCATATCCAGAATGGTATATAGTCCTTAAAAATCATTTTTAAATCATCAAATGATAATTATACTTGAATGGTTACGATGGAGAATGAATCTCATCGCGTTCGTGGAGACGGTAGTCCGTACGTACCGACGAGCGACAATATCATTCTTTTGATATTAAAATAATATATAAATGAATGGTATATCATATATACATAATCATTAACATGTTATATTTATTATTTAAATGAGTTACACATCATTATTATACCCATCCAAATAATATTATATTGAATAACAATTACACCACGACGTGGAGACGGTAAGCCGTACGTACGCACGTATGGTGACATGTTATTCAAAGGGTGGATAGAATACTGAATATGGTTGTACCATACTTATAATAACATCACAGTATATGTGAGATACTGGAGTTATTATTTTAGAATGGTAAGAACAAAGGAAGAAGAAGTGGAAGAAGAAATGAACTTAGAAAAGGGTGGTGAAATCATTACCTCTTCTTCGGATTCTTCCTTTTGATTTGATCAAAAGGACTCCTTAGGTTGGCTTTCTGATCAAACTAAGGCCTCTAGAGTGTAGTGAGGGATGTTGGGAGAGTATTTGGGCAGAGTTTGGCCGAACCAAAAGGCTTTAGAGGTGTGAAGAAATGAGAAGGAGGAGTGCCCTTTTATAAGAGGGGTGAGGGGCACCTTTGGAAAAGCTAGAAATATTAATTTATAATAAATTCATATTCGGTTTATAATGGCTCCAAAGTTGATTATTTAAATGTTAAGGTGGGGATAGGTCTAAAACAACTCAACCAATAGAAGCTAGACAGGTTTGGGTACTTATATTAACCTTATCTTTAAGTATTAACTCTAAGTTAATTAGTTTCACTTTTACAATGTCTCTTTGTAGTTTTATATAATATGGTTACTAAACTTACTATATACATCCAAGAGACCCCCAAGTGGTCCATTAATGATTAACCTATCATGATATAAGTCTCTTGGCCGAACCGTAGATTTTTAGGAATTTAATATCAATTAATAATATAATATTTGTTTTAAGAACTCTTTTATGTCAATTTTGACACTATTCAATAGTTGATTTTTTTGAAACTCATAACAGATTGATTACTTCGAAAAAAGTCAATACAATCAATTCTAATATATCATGTTATCCTATAAAATTAGTTTAATTCATTAAAAGTTTCATATTATATTTATTTTGGTATTTATAATATCAATTATTTTAATTTTTCACTATTATAGTAATTACCACATCATCATTGTGTCATAAATAAAATAAGTTATTTAATGTCTAAAAATTATAAATAAAATATCATTATGTAGGGAATCTTTTTATATTTCTAATGAATAGTTATAATCGAAAATACAACATGTATAACCCTGTGTAAAAATTGTTCTTCTAAAAGATGTAAGCTTATGCCATTTTTATTTTTATTTTAACTTTATTAATATAAAGTGTCCCTACCACATACAAGTGGCTCCAAGGGGTCCCCAAATTGACCCAAGGATGCTCATGGTCGGGTATGTGTCCACCAATAAGGTTAGGACACGTTTTAGGTTAAATTTGTATTATTATAATATTATTTTTTAACCCTTATTTACCGGATTTACCCTTAACCATGGTAAATAAAATATTTACCACAGTAATTATTCAAAATGTCTAAAAATAAAAGTTACCTATTTACACAATTTGGACATACTGATTCCAAATAT
Organism: Viscum album; assembly: GCA_963277665.1. Lineage (NCBI taxonomy): Eukaryota > Viridiplantae > Streptophyta > Magnoliopsida > Santalales > Viscaceae > Viscum > Viscum album. The sequence continues at coordinate 22,736,901 of OY728125.1, forward strand.
GGAATCCATTTTTCTAAATTCAAAACACAGAAGTGGCAGAAATTAAATTAAAATTAATTCCCGCTGTCAAAACAAAAAACGTGTTTTTAAGAGGTAATAACTATCAAAAGATTGACACTTGTTTATGTTCGGTTTAATTGTAAAGTTATGTCCAACGACCAACATTATATTAAATGGTAAAAATATATTCTAAATATACTTTAAAACCACTCAAATTCACAATTTATCACTATTAATTATTTTGATTAAAAAAGTTGTTTTTAATTAAAATTTAGTAATTTTCACTATTCATCAAAATATAAAAGTTATCCGAAAAGTACCAAAATTTCACCCTAGGCTAATTTAGATATTCCGAATCCAAAAATGAAGTCCATTTTGAAATATAAAATATATATAATTTTAAAAAGTAGTTATTACTATTCATAACGACTAGTTTAATTGGTTGTTAGAACTCGGTGTTGCGTACAACACACGCTATCACATTATTCAAAGAGAAGCGTACCGTAGAAGCCTGTGATGTTTCATTTTAAATTTTTGATGTCCCCATTTAGTCAAAAAGTTTAAAATATAGTATTTAAAAAGGGTTCACTATTAATGTTGATAAAAGTGCAATACTGAAAATGAATTTGTTCTTGCATTATATCTAAGAAACTCATAATATGGATTCTAAAATTATAAGGATTATATAAACATTAAAATTTATCTAATACTATTCATAACCTCTTTTTAACGGCTTGTTTGGTAAGTCATGGTGTGCTTGAACTTTGTGTTGCATGTAGTGAAAGTCGTTGAATTATTTTGAAGAACTAACACACTATGAAATCTTGGGGTGTTACATTCTCCCCTCCTTCAATAAATTGCGTCCTCGCAATTTGAAATTGTTCTTAGAAAATAAAAGGTTGAAAATAAAAAATATCTTTATGGGAAAACCCACATCGGAAATTGGGTTACTAAAATTTATTCTTGATATGAGGAAAAGAGAAATGAAAGGGTCACCACTAAATTATGATCTCGATTAGGAGAACATTGGTGGCAATTAGAGACATATAATTGGAGGAAAAACGTAAATATTTATAGGTAGTGATTGAGGTCATCAATCACAAACAAGTATAAAATTGAGGTCCTTAAAATCATCAATCTATGATGATTTGAAATACCATCGGTTCAAAAAAACATAGGGTATTGGGATAACACATTTTTGACGTTTCAAAATATCTTAGTTGAAATCCCGCATCGAAAAATTAATTAATGAGGCCTCTATTTTAAATAAAGAGTGGAAAGTATGAAGATTACCGAAAAAAACACATACTAGGGTTCCATGTAAGAAAATATGGATATGGAAGAAAAATCTAGCCATCAATTATCTGATGGAGAGTGGTAGAGAACATGGCTATGAAAAGGCCAACAATCCCAAAGCCATAAATTAGTGATGATTTAAGGTACCATCTAGGACAACATTTTTGTTCTAAGTTCCTTTTATTAATGATGAGGAATTTATTTATGAGATTGGCTAAGATCATAAGGAGATATACTTAGTTTATAATTAGAGTTTTATCCATTAATAAATTTCTACCAAAAACTCATCATTCACTCATAAAAAAAAATTATATTTATACTATTCATAGAGGGTTCCAAAATAAACGAATTTATAATTCATCTACCAGATCTTTTAAAAAACTACTTTATTTAATCCAGGACATCTTGTGGGATAGTGGTAGGTGATACACCCTTGTCTCCCTTCGGTTGCGGGTTCAAGTCTCGCAGCCTTGCCGGACGCGACGGGTTGTCGTCCGACCTCCGGGTTGTCCTTTTATGGAAATCCAAAATAATCCAAACTAGAACTATCCAAAATACTTCTGTCCAAACTCACAGTCCAACATTCATAAGGAAGGTAAACATAATATAGATCCTTTTTACCCCGTAATAGCATATGAATACCTTCATCATGTATTACCATATTCCTTATTGATTACATTCATGCTCCCTTTATCCATCTTTTTCTCTTCTATCCTTTTCTTCTCTTGCTTCCCTTCAAAGCCATAGGACTCAGTAAACTCTTTACTTATCTTATCAATACATGATATTATTTCTTCATATGATGATAATACATGGGAGACTATTTCTCTTATAAATTCTAGCTTAAGACCATGAAAGATATGATCCTTCCTTCTCTTTGGATCATGTGCATTTCCGGAGTTCTCAATCCTTCTACTGGGCGCCATTTCTAAACAATGGCATAAACTAGATCAGTTTATGAATCAAAATACATAATCCCATACTTATAAAACACTTAACATAAATTGAACTATTTATGGATATAATCCATAATCATAAGAATATTTTCTTTGAGGAAGTATATACTCATAATCCCTTCAAAAGGATTTGTAAAGAAAATGAGAGTTATCCTAAGCATATCCCCCGTGAGTGTCGTAACCAAGAGTGCAACAAGGCCCGTTGTCGTGCACCAGTTCCCGTTCGAGTCTAGCTCAAAGCGGTGTTTTCGGGTTTTACCCCTAGGTACATCTGTGCCAGAGCCTCCTCTACCTGCTCGTATCCAGACAGGGATGTATTGCTCGGAAAACTCACAAAATCTCTACAATACCAAAATTCTAGGAAGTTCTTCTATACTAATCCTCAAAGTTCATCTTAGGTATACGTGCTCTAATCAGAGTTTATCTAAATCTAGCTTCCAAGGTTTGTACTAAACTTCCTCTGATACCAACTGTAACGCCCCGACCCCAGCTACCCAAAGTCGGTGCATTACTTCTTAACATTGGCATGATCACAAGAAAGATCAAATCTCGAAAGACCGATTGGTTTAGTAGCCTTGGAAACACTAGATATATTCATAGGTTTTACATTACATCATAAAATGAAAAACTACTACAACAACATAATGTCTCCATAATCCACACTCATATCCCCACATAATATCCCTGCAGGTCATTCATAATTTACTTCTTCACTTCCTGGGAAAAATAAAACATATAAAAGGGGTGAGCTCAAATGCCCAGTAAGGATAACAAAATAGCGGAAACTTTCATAAATAAGAATAAACTTTTAAGGAAATGTATAACTAAAACAAAAGCCTTTCAAACATGAACTTTCAACATGGTATGGCATAAATAAAATGAAATAATGCCATTTACTTATTCACATGGATATTCTACTAATCGAATAATCACATGCAAAAATCAATAACCACTTTCATAATGTTGGAATGCATAATGCCAGACTATCATAACCACATAGCCAAGGCCTCGTGCCAAGACTACAAATAAGATTTTGTCAAGGCCTTGTGCCAAGACACTAGTTTGTCTCATGAGACCTACCGATGCATCGAGGAGCTATAGCGGGCTTCACCCGTCACTTATTAAGTCCAATGCATTCCCATATGAAAAGGTTTAAACATAACATAAACATTCGTATTAAAACTAGCATACGAAATGTCAATAATTTCACCATAAACTATGAATGGTATAAAAAAAGCACATCCATAGTCAAACATATCACAAAACCTTCAATACAATATAAAAGTTTTGTATCATAATAAATCAACTTCAAATAATCTTAAAATCCATCAAAGGATGTTGACGTAGATGAAATCAAAATTCTTTTTAAAGAAATATCTCATTTTATTTTGAAATCATTTAAGATACATATAAAATAAAACATTTTCTTTGAAAATATTCTTATAAGCTTGTAAGGAAAGCTTTGAAGATTTTATAACGGCGTAAAATAACCGCACCCGCCGTATAAGTTAAAAAAAACATTCTTACCTCAATTCTGTCGAAAAGGTTAAAAAGGACCTTGTTTTGAAAAGGACGGAAAGATTCCTTTATAAACCTCTTATAAAAAGTCAAACAAGGGTATAAATGACTTTAACCCATATTCTTGTAAATAGTAAAAATGTTTTGAAATACATTTTTAAGAAACATGGATGTGGATGATAAAGATATCCCAGTAGATTATTACGTATAAACAACCTCGGATAATGAAGAGATTGTGAAATAACCCTTACCTTGTACTTTTCCTTTGTTGGGGTAGGTTAACCTCCTGTATAATGGTGAAATAATTGTTATTAAATTATACAAGAATCATATATATTAATATGATATCATATATGATCTTTTAACATTGATTTGTTAATAATATCTTAGAATTATCGTCGTTTCGGGTGTTAACTTACTCATTTTATTTATATGTTTTGTTACATAAGCCATGGTTGTTGTATCTTATTCATATCCAGAATGATATCTAGTCCATAAAAATCATTTTTAAATCATCAAATGATAATTATACTTGAATGGTTACGATGGAGAATGAATCTCATCGCGTTCGTGGAGACGGTAGTCCGTACGTACGCACGAGCGACAATATCATTCTTTTGATATTAAAATAATATATAAATGAATGGTATATCATATATACATAATCATTAACATGTTATATTTATTATTTACATGAGTTACACATCATTATTATACCCATCCAAATAATATTATATTGAATAACAATTACACCACGACGTGGAGACGGTAAGCCGTACGTACGCACGTATGGTGACATGTTATTCAAAGGGTGGATAGAATACTGAATATGGTTGTACCATACTTATAATAACATCACAGTATATGTGAGATACTGGAGTTATTATTTTAGAATGGTAAGAACAAAGGAAGAAGAAGTGGAAGAAGAAATGAACTTAGAAAAGGGTGGTGAAATCATTACCTCTTCTTCGGGTTCTTCCTTTTGATTTGATCAAAAGGGCTCCTTAGGTTGGCTTTCTGATCAAACTAAGGCCTCTAGGTTGTAGTGATGGATGTTGGGAGAGTATTTGGGCAGAGTTTGGCCGAACCAAAAGGCTTTAGAGGTGTGAAGAAATGAGAAGGAGGAGTGCCCTTTTATAAGAGGGGTGAGGGGCACCTTTGGAAAAGCTAGAAATATTAATTTATAATAAATTCATATTCGGATTATAATGGCTCAAAAGTTGATTATTTAACTGTTAAGGTGGGGATAGGTCTAAAACAACTCAACTAATAGAAGTTAGACAGGTTTGGGTACTTATATTAACCTTATCTTTAAGTATTAACTCTAAGTTAATTAGTTTCACTTTTACAATGTCTCTTTGTAGTTTTATATAATATGGTTAATAAACTTACTATATACATCCAAGAGACCCCCAAGTGGTCCATTAATGATTATCCTATCATGATATAAGTCTCTTGGCCGAACCTTAGATTTTTAGGAATTTAATATCAATTAATAATATAATATTTGTTTTAAGAACTCTTTTATGTCAATTTTGACACTATTCAATAGTTGATTTTTTTGAAACTTATAACAGATTGATTACTTCGAACAAAGTCAGTCCAATAAATCCTAATATATCATATTATCCTATAAAATTAGTTTAATTCATTAAAAGGTTCATATTATATTTATTTTGGTATTTATAATATCAATTATTTTAATTTTTTACTATTATAGTAATTACCACATCATCATTGTGTCATAAATAAAATAACTTATTTAATGTCTAAAAATTATAAATAAAATATCATTATGTAGGAAATCTTTTTATATTTCTAATGAATATTTATAATCGAAAATCCAACATGTATAACCCTGTTTAAAAATTGTTCTTCTAAAAGATGTAAGCTTATGCCATTTTTATTTTTATTTTAACTTTATTAATATAAAGTGTCCCTACCACATACAAGTGGCTCCAAGGGGTCCCCAAATTGACCAAAGGATGGTCATGGTCGGGTATGTGTCCACCAATAAGGTTAGGACACGTTTTAGGTTAATTTTGTATTATTATAATATTATTTTTTAACCCTTATTTACCGGATTTACCCTTAACCATGGTAAATAAAATATTTACCACAGTAATTATTCAAAATGTCTAAAAATAAAAGTTACCTATTTACACAATTTGGACATCCTGATTCCAAATATGGAATCCATTTTTCTAAATTCAAAACACAGAAGTGGCAGAAATTAATTTAAAATTAATTCCCGCTGTCAAAACAAAAAACGTGTTTTTAAGAGGTAATAACTATCAAAAGATTGACACTTGTTTATGTTCGGTTTAATTGTAAAGTTATGTCCAACGACCAACATTATATTAAATGGTAAAAATATATTCTAAATATACTTTAAAACCACTAAAATTCACAATTTATCACTATTAATTATTTTGATTAAAAAAGTTGTTTTTAATTAAAATTTAGTAATTTTCACTATTCATCAAAATATAAAAGTTATCCGAAAAGTACCGAAATTTTACCCTAGGCTAATTTAGATATTCCGAATCCAAAAATGAAGTCCATTTTGAAATATAAAATATATATAATTTTAAAAAGTAGTTATTACTATTCATAACGGCTAGTTTAATTGGTTGTTAGAACTCGGTGTTGCGTACAACACACACTATCACATTATTCAAAGAGAAGCGTACCGTAGAAGCCTGGGATGTTTCATTTTAAATTTTTGATGTCCCCATTTAGTCAAAAAGTTTAAAATATAGTATTTAAAAAGGGTTCACTATTAAAGTTGATAAAAGTGCAATACTGAAAATGAATTTGTTCTTGCATTATATCTAAGAAACTCATAATATGGATTCTAAAATTATAAGGATTATATAAACATTAAAATTTATCTAATACTATTCATAACCTTCTTTGAACGGCTTGTTTGGTAAGTCATGGTGTGCTTGAACTTTGTGTTGCATGTAGTGAAAGTCGTTGAATTATTTTGAAGAACTAACACACTATGAAATCTTGGGGTGTTACACTATGGTTGAGAGGGATCCAGAGTCCTTACACCACTATGAGTTGAGATGGTGTTGGTTGAGTTACCATGGCTAAGAAAGAGTCCTCATGTGATTAAAATATGGAATTTCATTGTGTATTACTAATTTAAGGACTGCACATGAGAGGGATGTGTGATGATGTAATGTTATATTTGGATGATATACCATTCCTTGACTGATATTGCAGTAGGCCAGGATGTAGTTATATGACCATGACCTATTCTTTCTGGTAGTGGGTCGAGGTTTAGACAATTCTTAACTCTAAGTCTTTGGTTATCATTTAAGAATCAGGTATTATAGCATGATAGAGAGAGGTGATAAAGGGAATAAAGATTGGAACTAATGTAGTTATGATCATGTTTCATGGGATTTTAGTTATAAAATAGTGACTTTATGTGTATGGAGTCTTGGTTTTTTTGTTAACCCATTTTATCTAACACACAGGTGTGAAACGTTTATTTTCATCCTACTGAATACACATGAATGATATAATATAATATGAGAAATATGTTAGACTAAAAAAATATTTATTCATAACACATTATAATAGAACACTACTATGAATGTATATCTTATGTTTTATACACATTTATTACAAGAGTCACATTAGATAGCATTGGGGAAGTTCAAGGATATTTGGACACTCGGTTTTGTTGAAGAATATGGATGGTAGTAGGGATAATGTAGGTATATTTTATTTTCATATTTGGTATTTGGGAGAAACCTAGGAATGATCAAATATTTATATGAATATGGGACTATATGCTTTAATATATTTATTACAATATTGTATTTAATTAATTTATACCTACAATGATTTTACTATGCATGTCTTGATTATTTTTAATGTGTTTGTGACACTGTTTTGAGTGAATAGACTCAATATTTTATGGATTTGTCTCTCAACAGTATTTAGAAGCCTCTATCATATGAGGAGGCATACATGAAGTCACTTTGAACACCCTATCATATGAATATTCTGCTACAGGGCATACACCTATGTTGTGGCTCTTTAGCTACAAATTTATTGTATGGTTATCTTATAGATATTACATTAAGTAGTCAATCTATTTTCAGTTTTGTGAGAATATGTGTATTAAAAGTATTATTCTTATAATCTTGTGATATATGAATGTCTATAAATCTTTTATGCAGAGATTATGATTCATGCTTTTCCATAGTTATGAGAACCTTTAATAATATATGGTTCCTTTGGGTCAGTCACTAATATCCAATTTTCATGGGCTTTAGAGATCTTGTAGTTTTATAATTACCACGTGTTTTTCGGTCATTCTACATGGAGCTTTTATACTCCCCCTATCACAAGTCTCATTCCCAAATGTGTTGTGTGTATATAGATTATATTTAATTTGGAGATAGTCCTGTGGGATTTGGAGTTAGTTCTGGTAATTTGGTGTTGATGCTTGGTGACGTTGTGTATTTTTTGATGGCCTTGGATGATATTGGTGAGATCTTAATTTGATTTCATACACAAAGATTGTGATACCTATTTTTATTTCTTTTTTTTATGGAGGAATTTCCATGTGCATTTATTATGAGTTAGGAATTTCAGATGTGTCTTTGTATTGTATAGTTTTTAATTCATTTATTCATTATGCATTGTAATTATATATATATACACATATATTGATGGTGATGGTTATATCTATTATATTTGAGTTGGATATTTATTTTCTTTTGATATAAGATATGTAATACCAAAAATAATTTTCCTTTTTTCGTTCTAGTTTCTAGTTTTATTCCTATTGGAGTCAACATTTGGGTGGGGCACCTTACTTAATACTAGCCTATTTGGGGTCTTGGCGAGTCTGGTCATGTTTCTTGATATTATATTTCACTTCAATTCATTGATTAAAATTTCCCATCTCAAAAGATAAATATATTAATGTCAATAGAGCGTAAATATAATCTATTATATTTGCAGAACAATAGAATAAACACAATCCATTTTATTTATGATGGATATTGTAGATATCCTTAGTATATATTATTATTTTCTATGCTTATGTATGCGTTACATTCTTTTGTCATGGGGAATGGGCTTCAACTGGGGATATTTGAAGGAGACTTACTCAAATGGTGTATCCTCTCGTAGAGTTATCTAATAGGTATATTTTATTATTTTAGTATAATTATTTTATATACGTTCTTCAATAATATATTATTATGTTTTCAACCTTTTGAGTTGGATTTTTTTTTCAGTTATAGGTGTATAAATTTTAAATTGATAGAGATGGTGATTGAATTAATGGAGATGACTAATTACTTTTAGTGATAAAGATATTGGTAGTCATATCAAACTTAATGGTTCTATAACAGAAACTTATGATGGTTATCATATATAGAGACCAAATTTGGAGAAAAAAAATATATTGACATGGAGGAAATTGAATTTTAATGTTGACTTAATGATTTGAAGAGATTGTATTTGATCAACTAATGTAAAAAAAGAGGAATTTTTTATGGAAGAACTACCCTGAAATTTCTTATATCTTGTACATGGATTTGGAAGATCAATCATAAACAAGGAGATCGAGAAATGAAGTCTGATGATAAGTTTGTCTTCAATGGATGGTATGATAAGTAATAAATTAATTATTCTAATCCTTTTCTTTTTTAAAGGATATAGGATATTATGTGGATTTATTCAGAAATGTTTAGTGAATTTTTAGAGAAGGAGGAGAATATCACATCAAAATTGAGCATATCACAAATTAATAGATATTAAAAATGAAACAGTGTTGGATTAAAAAATGAAATGGGTTTCAACTAAAAGGATGAATTATACTCACAACCCCATGAATAAATTTTTTGGTTTGGACTAGAGAAAGAATAGACATTTCACCATAATGACAAATACCAAACTGAAATGATTAATTTGTATAATTGAATAGCTAGTAGGTTTTTAACTATGGGAGAAAAGTGTGCCTCCATGGGTAGACCATAAATATTTTTTGTGTATCAATTTAAAGATGGATAACATTTTTTATAATGAATCCATTGGCCATTCCACAATCATATGAAGATATAGCTAAGAGAAATGAAATACCATCCCATAAAACAAATGGTTTCATATTGATTATGTTGTTATGTTGTGAGAAGGATGATATATAATATTTGTAGAGATCTTGTTTAGATGAGGATGAAGGAATTATTCTATGAGGAAGAGCATAAAACATCCACAAAGATGATATTTGAGAATATTCAGAAGATGATTCATTGATATTAGAGGATTTTAAAAATTTGTACCATCCATATTTTGGGGACATGAGAATGACTTAAAAAAATATGAAAAATTGGTTTTCATAAAAATATATCTTTACAGTATGTTTATGTTACTCTAAAATGATATGTATTATTTCATTATTAGTTTTTTTAGAATATAATTATCATTCCATCTAAAATTTAAATAAAAAATATTTGGATCAAATTTTAGGTGATTGAGTCAACTTAATTTGATGGATTTTACCACATGAAATCATATACGACTCCTACATTTATCGCAAAGGATTATAAGAACAATAATTAATACCTCATATGAGATAATGGGTTTTAATCATTGATTATTTTACGAAAACTTTAAATAGAAGTTCTGGAATGGTAGAAAACTATTTATATATTTGGTTTATCATAAAAATAGATGGGATAAGACTATATATCTATATATAGTATTATAGTGAAGGATGTAAATAGACAGAAATATATGGAGGATTTCCTAGATCATATCTCTTATATTACAATAAGAGTCACATTTGGAATAAAGTTGTAATTTTTATCTATATAGGTGTTGAGAATAATATAGAGCGTAAAAAATTAATTCCAATGCATAATATCTATCATATAGAGGATTTATTTTAAAGAACCATAAATTTAAAAGATTTTTTTTCTTTAATATTTTGGAATTTTACAAGTCTGCGGTTTCTGACAACACTTGATTCTGAGGCCTGGTGTTCCTGAAATCAATTTCTGAAGTTTTTTTCAGGTATGTTTAGTAAATGTATGTGTGAGTTTTTATATCTTTTGAACTATTGTTCAGAATTGAAATCTGAGGGCACCAATGAACTCGCAGTGCCCGTATTTTCTTAATGGGACCTTTACCGCAGTGGTGTTTTATGCGGGTTGAGACTTAATATTTGGGGATTTAGAATAAAATAAATAAAATTTGTTGTGTACAAAATTTTATTTACGGAGGTTAGTTATTTCCTCCCAAGGGGAGTTAGAGGTGGGTCCCACACCCACATAACCACCCATGAGATTATATTTGTGAGGTGGGGCCCACAAAAGCCTAATCCCTTCACCACCCCTTAAACCTCCCCATTAAATCCTCTTCATTTAATTAAACAACCCCTCAATTTTGAATTTTTCAATAACCCTTCACCTTCTTCTCTATCTAAATAATTTTTCCATCCCATGGTAAATTCATTAGGTGATTCACTTAATTAATTAAAGTGGTTTGAATTTTTAATTACATGTGTTAATAAATTAATAGCCTTAGTTATTATTTTATTTTGGACACTTGTTGTGTTGAGAGATTTTGGGGAGAGCTCTTGAGAAAAGTGTTCCTCTCTTCAATGAAGAACGCCACTGAAGAAGAACGGATTAATACATCGATTAATAATGCTCTATGATTTGAAGAACGCAAAGTTTCCAATGACACTTTTTCTTCTGGTGCACTCCGACGTCGCCGGAATCGACACTGTTCTTTCGCGACGCCCGACTACCACGACTTTTGTCTTCCGTGACTCGACGACGTGCGAAGTCATTTTGAGGTAGGGAAATTATGTTCAATTTTAATTGATTAAAATTTTTCTTGTTATTTGTTGAGAAACATGGTTTGACTTTGGCCAATTTTTACCGCTTAACGCAGAGGGCCCGGGCCGAACGTACACAGCCCGACGACCCTCTGTAGTCTCTTTGTTTGCGATTCAGGCGCGTTGGAAGAGGCGTCGATGGGAGAAGCAACAACTGTGAGGCAACCGCGTGTAGAAGATCTGCGGCCCACAACCGCGGCCCTCAACCGCGGGCCGCTCGGCCGAAGGAGAATCGGCCGACGGAAGCCGGCTGGGGTGAAGGAAGACCGCGACGCCACAAGGGGCGCCACGCTGAGGAGGACCGCAGACCGCATTCCGCAGGCCGCATTGGCGGCGAATCCGACGGCTCGTCAGCTGGCTGGGTGAAGAAGCTGTAGCACCCGAAGGTGTTGTGCGGCCGGACCGCAGCTCGCCCGAGTGAGCCGCTTGCGGTATGAAGGCCGGCGAGCTTCGGCCGACCGATTGGGAGGGCGGTGCCACTTGGCGCCGTCGGTTCGGGAAAGCGGGGGGCCATGCCCCCCCTCGGACCGCTCATCCCTCGGGGCCGCGCCCTGCCAGGCTGGGTCGCGCCCCTTAGGTCGGTTTGCGTGATTCACCGGGCTGGTCTGACCCTCTGCCGGGTCGGACCCACCAAAACTAGGTTGACCCGACCCGCCATCCCACTGGGCTTAACGGGCCGAGTCCATTTTCACTTAAAGGGGAATAACTCGAAGACCGCTTGTCCGATCGACGCGTCGTCTACGGAACTAGGACCCTCATTACGTGGCGGTCCTTTTTCAATACTCTAAGTGAGTTTTGGACAACCTTGGAAAATGGATGGGTTTGGAACGGGTGTATTTTCAACCGGGCACCCAAAGCAAAATTGCTTATAACTCTCAGACCGGGCATCCGATTGACATGTCTTCTATCGCGTTGGGTTATTTTTAACGTGACAAAACTTCAGAATACATCAAATCTGGACTTCATTATAGTTGATGTATCGACCTACTTTCTCGAGGAGTGGACCTTCCTGAAATTGAGCGTGATGTGTGCGGGAACCCTAGAGCAGGCTGCGACTGCAACGACTACCGTACTGGAATCCTCCATGGGTTCAGTGACAATGACTACCGTACTGGAATCCTCCGTGGGTTCGGCGAAGATGACTACCATAATAGAATCCTCCATGGGTTCAGCGATGATGACTACCGTACTAGAATTATCCATGGGTTCGACGGTGAATATTACTTTACTTGTATCCTATGTGGGTCCGACAGTTCGTCTTCTGTTCTAGTATCCTACATGGGTCCGACAGAGTAGCTGGTCTAGTATCCTACTTGGGTCCAACAGTTCGACTTCTGTTCTAGTATCCTACGTGGATCCGACAGAGTAGCTGGTCTATTATCCTATGTGGGTCCGATAGCTTATCTAGTCTAGTATTCGACGTGGGTCCGACAGCTTAGATGAATCAGTGACTACATCTGATCATCTCTATCGCTATACGAAAGATGTATACCTGTGTGAGCTAAGTCTTGACTTTAAATCATTATCATTGATGTGATTGAATTTACTTTCTATTTGGATTGGGTTGTGATTGGGATCAAGAGTCGGAGCCGAACTAGAATTGACGACTTAGGTATATGTATGGGAATATAACTAAGTAGAGTTGGTCGATACTTAGTGTTTGTATTTTTCCTTTGTGGTTTATCCTTTGTGGATTCTGGGAGACCTTCGGGGGTCTCGGGGTCCCTACTGAGTATTTTTATACTCACCCCTGCACAGGCTATGACCTCACTACGTTGTGTTGGATGCAGATGACAAACATCACTGATCGTGGAAGAGACTTGTGGAGCTAGACAATACCCGGAGGTGGACCACTCGATGGGACATACACGAAGAAGACGGACGGACCCGTGGTGCAGAGGAGACCATCTGTACCCACCCTTCAGGTGGGATTCCCAGATGATGACTCAGTGGTTCCTGCTTTACTTTAATATTGTTGTACTAGTCTTTCAGTTGTACTGTACTCACTGTTGGGCTTGTATTTCCAGCCCCCTATCTTTTTAGCACTTACTTTTGTATACGGTTTTACTTGGGATTACTTCAGTTGTGTACTCTGTTGTGGTTTTTTTACTTATCTAAAGGAAATGCCTTCTAAGTATAGGGATTTACGCCTTTGGTGCTAGTCGCCAGCCCCTGGCCTATGGAAGGCGGGCTTATGGTAGTCACGACATGGGCCCTAAGGACAGGTCATGACATTTATTATATCCACTATGTAGATTACATAAATAAAATCATAGCAAATATCAATCTAAGTAGAAGTTCATATTAGGCAATATATAAAAACCACAAAAAATTAGATCTCAACAGAGCATATATTTTAAAGTTGAAGATTTAAAGTGAACATGATTCTCATAAATATGTAAAATAGACCCTCCGATATATAAAATATCACTTCCTTCCCAATGTAGTGTGTGGAGAAGAATAATAGGGTGTAACCCTCAGGTAAATAGTGATAGAGGCCTAAATTGTTTTAAGACAAAGTGTCTTGATGTGGATTAACTACGAAATTTTTTCAATATATTGAACAAGGGTATAATGGATTTTTCAACATCGACTCACTATTGGTGTGGGATTATTGGATATTTCCTAATGTTTTTGAGCCATGGAAAATCCATTTTATTTGTGAGGATTTCATTATAAATCATTTTTTGGATTTAGTGTGATCAATAAAGAGGGATTGTGAGACTGAATAATTTTTTCTAGTGAGGGGAATATTATACAAGTGTCGAGAGAACAAATGCTAAAATATTCAAGAAAAGAGAAAATGGGAGAAGAGTAAAAAATAAGTAGAAAAGAAGAAAAGAACAATGATTCACATTGTTCTAGATGAATCTATATTTCAATTCAATTGTATAATCGTTTCATTGTATGTGAAATAATAAATATAAGGAATGAAGAATATCAAAATAAATTTCTCGAAATGAGATTTGAATGTAGTGAAATACTATAACAATGTATATTAACATAGTCACAAGGTATATTAAGTTTCTCCACAATGATGTAATAGACATGGAAGTAAATTCTAAAGAGATAAAATGATCGTGTTGGAAAAATTAACATAGCTATATTACCCATTTTTGTTTTTTCTAATGAGAGTTGATATATTTTTTCAGATCTAAAACTATTATTTGGTATGAAATAATTTCACTAGGCCTGATATCATATAATGGATCATAATATACCACTAAAACAATCTTCGACATGGAGCCTAATCAAAAAGAATGACCTCTTTCAATGCTTCAATCATATAAAACTTACTTACTCCAAGAACCGTTTCTTATTCAATCACTGTTGGGTGGTTTCTCATTAGTGCTACAATTTTAAGCTGATTATTCCTAAATAACCAATTAATTTTCTTTCAATGATTTATTTTCAAACTAATAATTCATGAAACACCAGTTATTTTTCCTTACTTCATCCCATAACATGCATCCATATTCTATCACTATACCTCTATTAATCAATTATGATTTCTCCTTAACTTTTCAATAAACATAATCTTTATAAACATATTTTTTTAATTGTTTTTCCTCACATCATTAATAATTTCAATATACCATCCTATATGAAGGATTTAATAAAGTGGTACTTCCACTAAATATAAATTGTGTCGGTGTGAAAGAATATGTTATATTCATGTTTTATAAAAATATTACTATAATATAGATATTGATATTATTTCATTTTATATATGTGTCTTCTAATAAGTTTATTTTCCAAAACATATCCTTCCCTTGTTTTTTTAAAATAATATAATTTTACTCTATGGTGGATAACACCACAAACTTCTGCAATTGAGATACCCAACATTCTATATTTCCTACATAAAAAATTTAACATATGGTAATTTCATGCTATTAGAATGAACTCCCTAGAAAGAATCCACATACCCTTTAATAAATTTCCTTTCTCAAATTAAATATATAAGTTTTTTTATTCCATTAAAATTCCTCAACATTAACTTAAAATCATCCCAATTATATTTCTTAGATTACTTATATACCTATTAAAACTTCCATTTTATGGGAGATATTAGGTTATAAAAAACAACTCAATAGATAAAATTAACACAATATGTGTATAAATAACATTAAATATATACTCAAAATATTATTGTATCTTTCATGATTTATTCATAGACAATATAAAATGAGTTTCTATGGGAATTGAATCCGGATATTATTGCATTATTCCAAACCTACATATATTCATTCCAATGTAGTCATTCTGTGATAGAATTATGGTTATTGAAGCATGTGTTCTCTTGATATTTACACAAAAATTATATTATCATCACGAAAATATTTCATACATAAATCCAAAACCTGTAAATTTTTTATCTCATAAATGATTTTTACACATGATATTGTAAGTTGAATGTGATCCAAATATAGATGAAATATAGTGTATCGATCACCAATGACTTAAAATAGTATCATTATTGTATTTCACTCCATTATTATCTATTATTAATCATGAAATAATTTAAATTATTATTACACTATATAAGGTCATGCTTCAAACCATATAAACGTTTCTACAATCCACACCATAGACTTATCATTACAAACTCTACGGATACCCATTGTGTTACAAAACATATGTTTTCCTCTATATCTCAACAATTAAAATTAGTCTTTATGTCAATCTTTTGGAGGTAAAAATACTCTAATGAAACATTTCTAATGACCACTTTGATTCTTGTTATCTTCACTACATGGTAGAAAATTTTAGTTAAACCTACACCTTACATCTTTTGGAATCATTTTCTAACCAAACATTCATTATTCCTAATATTAACATCATTTTCATCCTTGATATTCTATAACAATTTTATTCTATAAGGATTTATTACCTTGTGATAGAGAGCGTCTGATCATCATAATGTTTTTTGGAAATGGTGAAAAATATTCCTTCATATAAGAGTCCCACATGACAAAACCCTCCAAAATCATTAAATCATCAAAGAATTTTAGCTGTCCACTTCCAATAGAAACATGTAGTGTGAGAATAATGAATACCACTACATAGGTATAACAACACTTCATGTTATCTTCAACTCTATTTCAAGATTTGGATTCAAAAGATTCATTAAAATATGCTGAAGTACATATTTATGTTCCAATTTATCTGTATACATTGATTATTTATTTTCATTATTAGCATCAACATCATGATAGTCTTTATAATTTAAAACATCATTAAATATCATAGTATGTATTGTAATAATATTCCTATTCTCAATATCGCTAAAATGATAATCAAATATACTATAAACATATTAAATAAGGATGTGTTTTTTGAAATTTTCATATAGTTTATCCCTTGAATCATAATCTATATTCACCTTTATGGAATAACCAATTTCTTATTAAAATATATATTCATATATAATTTTTTTAAAATATAAACTTTTTCGGTCATCCAAAAATTTTAAAAAACATATCCATATTCACAAGATATGTTTCAAAATTCACTACCTCTTCCCGAAAATTCATAGGTTACCTGGAGTGTTTCCATATACTTATAACACATTCATTTAGTGCCCTATAAATCCTCTAAAAAACAACATTATTTTATAGTGTACCAAGAAAATTACTCTTACACTGAATTCCATTATTATAATAAAAAATAACGAACTCTTTATTGTAATAATATACTCAATTATCATATAGAATGTATTTCATCATTGATCTTGAATTATTTTCCGCAAATAGCTTCCACATATAAAACATAGAAAATAACTCATATTTACTTTTATTAAATAACACCCATACCGTAATTTTATATATATTGATAAAAGTCATATAATATAATGAACCTATAATGGAATATGTGTACTAGGTCTAGCTTTCTGAACTTTTTTGATTTCCATCCTTTTAAAAAATAAACCTTCTTCAACATTATTGTGAAACAATATTTACATAGGATAAAATTCACTAAATTTATCACTAGTGTGATTCTATTTGATTCCAGTACCATCATGCCCTAATGACTAATGTGGCCTAACCTGTAATATCATAATTATGAATCCTGAATACAATTATTTGTTGTAACCGCATATATACAATTTTCTATTATATTTTGTAAAGATTCATTCTTCACTACAAGAACTGTGATTATATCTACCATAGTCATTTTATATATTCCACTAATGAACATAGTGAAAAATCTTATACTTGATGTTTCCATATATTTAAATGATTAATTCTCAATCCCGAAATTCATCACACATTATTTGATATCAAAACAATTCCACCATTGGTTTTTATAAAAGTACCACCATTTTTAACAATTTTAATGTGTTTATCCTCAACCCAATGTACCCTAAACAATTTTCCTCAAACAATTTATATAATAAATGATTAACATATTTTGAATGGAATTATAATCGATGTATATAATTTGAATTCCAAGGGAGTTTCCAAACTCAATTTTAAACCGTAATATTTTCCTTAAATTTTTGTGTTAATTAAATTAATTTTAATTCCATATATTTTTTCTTATAGACATTGATGTGTCCCCTATTTCAACAAATCTAGAATATTATCAGGCCTCCTCCTATTTTCTTGGATCATTTTCCTTGATTTTGATAATCCTCTAGGATTATGGAACTATATATATTTTTCTCTTCCTTAAATACACATATAATAATTATAGAATCTTCTTAATATCTTCTCTAAATATCAACACCATGAATTAGGTCTTATATTTTATTAATTTTTTTTTTCATTTCCTTAAATCAGTATTCAGAACTATTAGTATATTTTCCCAAATATTTGGAATTGATGATAGTAAAATCAAGGTACACAACTTATCCTCTATCACAATTTTCATAAATATCAGTTGACGCGTGTTGTGGTTGAATTCAATTATGTTTTTAGTAATGATATTCCTAGTATTAAACATAAAATGGAATAGTTATCATATTTCTTGTTCTTTTTCTGATTTATACTGATTCATATACAATTTTTGATTTCTTTGATAAATTAATCAATTTTAATCCCCAATATGATGTTGAAATCAACTTTCATTGTAAGTGTAATATGGAAAAATCCATGAAATTATAAATTAAGAAACCCCCACTCATTCTTGTCCAAATAGATTTCTTTTACACCCAAAAGAAACATTTTTATAATCATTAGATAAAATTAATCCTTTATAATCATTATATAGAATCGAATGTTGGACTAATCAAAGAAATCAATATTTTCTATGACCTCTTCCATGGAAACCATTAAATTTGAAAAATTTACATTATTCTACAAAATTTAAGTTGTGATACTAGTTTTTTTTATAACACCCAAAGAAAAAATGAAAAAATAATCCAAAAAAATTTACATGAGAGAAAAATAAATAATTATAGAAGAAGAACACAGTAAAAATGATTTATGTGTTTTGATAATAATGAATACATCCAAAGATAAGAAGATTCATTTAACTATATCCATTAGTACAACTGTAGGGATTACACACACTATTGTAATCCCTAGTTTGAAATGGTCTCTTGATGTTACTAAGTTCTATAGTAACCCATATTTCTATAATACCCAAATCTATAAAGTTAAGACACTATAATACAATACTGATGCTAGTATACTTAATAGAGTAATAATGATTGATTATATAGAGTAAATTTATCTATAGTACTCACATTTATTGTCATAATTCAATTTTAATACAATTTTTATTCTCTAATATTGATCGTATAAAATTATTATTCGGGTAATTTAGCCCCTATGTCCCCAGATAGAGGATCATTACAACCAATGAAACCCCTTAGGACCATTATGTAGAGTTTGATCTATGATATATTATTTATTGGAGTTCATTATGACACATTTCAATTTAATTGAAACATAATATGATTGATTAATATCTATTATTCCCTCATCAAAATTATAATAATGTTTATGTATGTTGTGGAGAAATGTTTTAATTTAGTGAAACCCCAATTTACCCCTCTAAGAGAGAATTCATTCAGCATGGACCCAAAAAGTGGTATCAATTTCTGATTTGGTGATCAATCATTAAAATGTATATTTGGATTTGTGTTATTTATGGGTTAAAAATTGTGAGCCCTTTATTTAGTGAAATTAAATGATATTGTTGGATAAATAATATAAATTGGTTTCTATATGATTTTAGTGACACTGCCATATATTATTTACTTTTTGATACTGATTTATGGAATCACAATAAAAGATTATGTGATGTGATGGAAAAAATTGAATAGAAGTATATATAAATAGGTATTCTGAAAAAAAAAATCATTACAAAAGTTATATTGAAATAAGGAATCATTTAGAATAATTTTATAATAATCATGAGGATGTAAAAGATATTGTGATCCACAATTTAATAAATAAATGGAAATCTAGTTGCGAGTCTTTAGTGGATAGAGTTGAATAAAATTTCATAATGTTAAAGGTAAATAAGAAAATGTTGAGTGACAAGAATGAACATAGGAAGATGTAATCCTGAATAATGGTGAGATAATGTAATTATATTATTAAATATAACCCAAAATTTACTATGTAAGATTCCTGAAAATATAGAAATTCATATTTTACCTTAGAGATTGAAGTGGGTGATGATTGCCTAGAGGAAATAGGAATGAAATTATGTTGTTAATAAACAGAGTATCACAATAGTAATCAACGAGAGATTAAATCCAAGAAATAATAGGTAGATCAATAGAAAATCAATCTTATAGTGGAGAGTGTGATAATGGTATCACTGGTGTTGATGAATAATTAGACAAATAAGGAATCAGTTGTTTCCAAATAATCATTTGTTATAATGGATGTAAATATGGATTACTAAAGTGAGATTCATTAATAATTGAGTCCTAGTGCTGATGAAAAAATATTCTGGGAGAATAAAATAAAAGCAAGTATTATACCTATAAAATAATTTCATGAAGAAAGGAAAAAATCTAAAAAATATTTTGGTTGAAGGATGGAGTGTATGGATGTTCAATTGAAGGATAATTATGAAATTATTAATGAAAAATAAATGATGTTGAAATACTCAAATGTAATGACTGATAATTATCCTATGATAACCTTATCAAATGGAGTGAGGAAATATGGTAATATAAAATTTTTTAAAACATGAATGATCCTTACAATCCAAATAGTAATAGTTATAAATATTGTTGGCATTGATATTCTACTACTATAAAGTTGTCAATTATAACATGTTTTTCTAACTTGAAGAAACCTTTATCCCCAAGGGAAGAAACCATTCTATAGTTATTATCGAATAAGGTATGAAAATATGAGTTATGTTTTCCATGGGATATTTTATAAAATATTTGACCATAGAAATAGGGATGATAATTAAAATAAGATATGTTTATATGATAACAATATGAAATAACTCATTCTTCTGTAAAGGAGGAGGCAATAAAAATGGATGAAAAATCCAAAATTTTGATAAATATATTTTTATATTTTAAGTGATGAGAGGATAGAAATTAATGAATAGTAAAATAGTTACAAAAGTTGTCTTATCAACAACATCCCTTATGTTGATTATAAAAACAATCAGAAAGAAAGAAATTGGGAAGTTATTTTTATTTAAAAAATAGGATCAATTCATTATTAATGATTCCCCAAGGAATGATATATATAAAGTGTATCTAATTGAAATAAAAAAAAAGAATTAACCATGCCTATTAATATTCACAATGTATAAAAATATAAAAAATATAAAAGACTAATGGGATATCCCTCCAATGGTGGAGAAATTATATAGAATTATTTTGAGATGATGTATTTGTGGAATAAATGTACATAAGTGGGATTACTCTCACAATGGTTATGAATTAAAAGAAAAATCTAATGGATAATTTTCTGTAAAATATATGTAGTTTAGTTTGTACAAGTGGTATTATGGGGATAACCACTAAATAGGCTTGTAATAAAGTTGGATGCAATGGTTTGGTTCACCAATGTCAAGAAAATTCATTTAATTGAGGATATTTTATTGGTACCCACTCCCCATTTATTTATTTTTAGATATGATAATTTCATTTATATAGGTTAAAGGGGTAGATAAAGTAAATTATAATATATTAATGGAATAAAAACTCTATTTGAATAAATTATTATTATTTGGGGAAAACAATAATGATTTAAAACATTAATCTGAATTAAAAAATTGAGTTTGGGTAATTGATTTGGAATCATGTGGAATAAATAATTATATGAAGTAGTAATGTTTTATATGTTTTATCTTTCCTGACTGGGAATGAATGTTGTGGAAAAGCTAAAAAATAAATTTATAGGTGGTATCATATTAAACATGGATTTAAATAATCTGTATAAGTAATATATCAGATGGGGGGATACCTTAAATTAGAGGTAGTAAAACATGATAGAGAAGTAGTGGAATTCATGTATATTACAAATATATTATGAAAATTTAATCCCATATTGTATATCAATATGTGGGGGAAAATGTTAAGAGGTATATGGGATGAAGATTTCAAAGAGAGTCCAATGATAATGATTCAAAGGATAATTATCCTCATCTTGGAAGGATGTGTACCCAGTGATAGAAATAATTTCTAAAACTATAAGTGATATCTAGTAGTTTATCATGTGGTGTGACTCATGGACACTTTCATTAATTGCTTATTTACATATAATTTACATTTAGTGTGAATAAGATCATAGTGTTAAAATATTGTAGCATGTAAATACATAGGTGATGTATGTTTATAGAAGTAAGTGAGTGAAATGAAAAAAACATTATACTATTAAAATAAAATATGGGTTCTCATAATGAGTTCCAAATAAATAAGTTTAATGTATTCATTTATTACTACTTGATATGTTTCAAATTCAATCATAAAAAACATCGAGGGTTTTTCTATTGTTTGAAGTGTTTCTTGGTCATGAAAGAAGCTTCAGAATTGTGGATAAACATGTGTTATCAAAAAAATATAGAGGTAATTATGATTCCCTTAACAGAACAATTGGTGGTATCAAACATGGATGAAATGTAAAAATTATATTATGATGTATCAGTAATGGTAAATATATAAAGTGGTTCATCTAATATATAGTATGATTGAATAATTGAAAATTAGTTTGGATGATAATTTAGAAGTGGTTATAGTATCATAATGAATTTTAAGATATCCTATACGTTTTTGAAAGATCCTTTGAGATTTGGATGTCAACATATTGAATTTAAAAAAGGCTATGAAGGTTATTTATAAAAAATTGATTGTTTTAACTATATAAAATTAAATCTAATAAACTCATTAATTGGTATAAAATTGATGGACATTTAGATTTTATATAAAATTTAGATCTTAGATTCTTTTAATTTTTTATATTAATAAGTCCATATAAATGGGTTGGTTTTATTATTCCAAATAGGAATAATGGATTATGAAGTTTCCTTTCTCGATAATTTTTGATAGGGGTTTATATTAGTAAATTGGGAAACGAAATGATGAAGAGGGATCAATGAGTTTTAGTAGTAAAAAGGGAGTTCATCGAAGTAAAAACTAGAAAATAGAAATAAGTACATGGTAAACCAGATCATCAAATTTTATTATCATAGGAGGATAATTAAATAAATGATGAACATGAAACTTTATTTCGAATAATTGAAGTTACATGATTGAGAATTAATTAAGGTAGAGTATACTATGAAATCCATAAGGAGATAATATCTCTATTAGAGAATATGTTTACGATTTGTAATCAATAAAATTTAAATATGTTCTCAATAGATAGAGATGATGAATACATTAATAGATAGGATGTATGGATTTTAGATACAATGAGGATAAAATTTGTAGTTAGGATAATGGTGATATGATGGAATGTGAATATGGTGACTATACATGGGAACCACATATGGTCAAGTATGGATGATTGATTTATATTTTATTTCTATTTGAGGATAAGAATGGATGACATATTGAACATGTATCGGTTGAACACTTGTGGCTATATAGGGGCATTTGTGAAGGATGTACTACATTTATATTTCTATATATCAATGAAATAGATTTAAAAGATAATGAATTGAAGAGGATATCAAGAATTTTTATGGGATGGTATATTTGGATTGAATGGATTTTATGATAATTTATAAATTTAGTATTCCTTTTAATTGATGTGTTTTAATAAGTATGATAATACATTGAATTATTTGGAAATCGTTGGTGGATGTTTAGTGAATAATGTGAACATCACGTCATAATTGTGTATATCACACTGTAATGGATGCTGAGAATGAATATCCATTGGCATATCAAGTCATAATGACATGGGTTATGCTGTGAAGAAAGAAGGATACACCAAAATGGGTACCCCATTAATAATTGTTTTAGATATGTTTGGAGATGGAGTTGGCATTGAATCATGATGATGGATACCACAATTTATTGGGTGGTTCATATGATTACACTATTACTACAGTATGGCTTGCTGGTAAATAACATGCAACAATAGTCAGTCTAGGTAAATTATGATCGGATCTATTTGTAGACTGATAATGTGATATTACATGAATCCAAAATACATGATATAATCATTTGATAATATATCAAAGATAGAGGAAGGACCATGTAACAATAAATCCAGTTTCTTTAGGATTATGAGGTTTGAACTATGAGAATGAAGCTGCATACTTTTGGTGATTCTCTAGTTTAGCTAATGCCAAAGGCCTTATTTTATAAGGAAATAAATCATTATATAATAAAGGTGATATTCAAGGATATTATAAAGATCATACTGTGATATTTGAGGTGTTTAGAAATGGATATCATACATATTTTGTGATTTTGTGTTGAAATGAATGATCACGCGACAAATGAGGTTATCACATGAATGTTTGGGTGACTTTGAGGCATGTCATAGTGAAATTTTGTGCATCACACTTTGAAAATGTTAATATCAAAATATATTGATTATTCTATTTGGATTTTTAAATAGAGATATATAAATAGAATTAAAGGGGATTAAAACGACCTAATTGGATGGGTTTGGACACTTTAAAATGTATGGTACACTTGGATTAATCCCTTCAGATTAAAAGAATAAGGATTAACACCAACCATGAGAATACAGTTTAGAGTATTGGATGATTTTGAAAAAAACATTTAATATTATTTATATAATTTTAAATAAAATCTATACTGTTTTCTTGATTAAAAAATAAAATAAAAGAATTTTTTTTTCATATTTGTTACTAAAGGGATGGGGAGAATAATAGAGTCAAGGATAGAGGATTACACTAATCACATAAGTTACATTGAAATAGTTGTCTCATGGAGAATTGAGATCAATTTTTATCTATATAATTAGGGTAGATAATAATGATCATAATAATATCAATTACAATATAGAATCATTCTCATCAATATAAATTCCTTTTGCTACTATGTATATTATTTTGTTGTTATCATATCAGCTTAAAATTTAGAAAGATTATTATATATGGCCTTAGAGAAGACACACCATAAATTATATTTAACAATTGAATATATTTGATGTTTAATATGATGTATAAACATGATTCTTCATCTAAAAAGTAATATACCCTCATATTTAGAAGATAAATCATATTCTACATAGTTTGTAGAGGAGATGAAGTGAGGGAAACCCTTAATCAAGTAGTGAGTGAGTCCATAACATTATAAGTGTAGTTAAGTATGGTGTAGAGTGATAATGAATGATTTTTTATCTATAAAACATAAATATATTATATTTTAACACATTCACACTTCATTAGTATGTGATCCATTTATGTAGTCTAGTGTGGGTCATCAAAGTAAAATTCAAGAAAATATTTTTATTTATTTTTTAACGTTCATGTTTGGATTTAGAATGATTAATGATTATGGAGTGTTAGATTAAATGAGTTCATTCTAGTGAGGAATCATGATATGAAGGGTTCCATTTTTTGTTCTGAAAAGGTCTTAATTTATTGACACACAGATTCAATCCCTTATTTGGGTTTATTTAGTCAACATAGCAACATTATTTTCATGATTCAAAATCAATTAATATTTTTTTTCAAATAAATATTATTAACAAAACCATTTTATTATTTATTGATAACTTCTTTAAGAATATTTTATTAGGATTTAATGTTTATAAACAGTTTTAGATAACTCATTTCATACGATTTCATATTTACTTGGGTGATTATGAGTGGAAAAGTGATTTTGATCATATTACAATGGGTCAAGGATAAAGTATTTAATTAAGTTTCATAGGCTGGTGTTGTAATATCCACCTAGTTTATAATGGCATCGATCGTAGGGTTTTGGAAGTTAGTGGTACTTTATATTAGGTGTAATGGGTTTTCACGTTAGTTGATCTAATGTTAGTCAATATGATTGAGATACCTAATAGGGGAAGTGTTAAGTAGGATTCCTATGTTTTACAATGAACAAATAAGAAATGGTGTAATATTAAACTCATATTAGGTTACATGAGTGTTTTTTATATAAGGGAATCTAAACAATCATTTTCATGAATCTATACCCTGAGACACTAAAATTAGAGTATCTATAGGAAATAAACCACCTCTATCAGGGTGATTTTTTAGTGATGAATTATTCTCAACAATTTATCATGTTAATCTAATTTATATTATATTAGTATGGGATAATTCTATGAGAGAAATAAATTTCATATTTAGAATAAGGCATCTAATATAATTATTTGTTTTATTTATCCATTTGATCATTTTTTCATATATAGTGAATTGTTCCCTCCAAGCTAGGTGTAACCTTGTAGAGTTTTGAAAACCTAGATAACATACACTTATTTATATGTTAATAATAATAATTTCATGAACTTTATTGAACATGTTTGATGATTATTTCTAGAGTGCTGTAATATAGGGTAAATAGGGTATATTTTCACCTATTCCTCCTCGAAAATGTACCATTATAACTATTTTTTTAGTAGGCATATATTTGAAATTATATTTTAAATCATTATGTATCACCAATGTTGTTTCATTATTGAGGATTTATTAGGAACATATAATAATATTTCTATATTAAACCTTAGTTTGGTGTTGTTAGAGGATTTGGAACATTATAGACTGATCAAGAGCATAGTCTATGGTATTACCTCATTATGGTCATCATGAGTATATAGAGTGTGATAATGGAAAATATAGCACCCCCAAAAATTAATATATCAAAATTTTAGGACATGTAGAAGATATTTCATTACATACGTTCCTATTATCTTTAAGGTTTAGTGGTTTAGAGAGATAAGAAAAAACATTAACTAATGAAACCCATGTATTTTTAAATTAAAAAACATTTCCCACTATAACAAAAAATATATAATCCATAACATGATTTAAAAATATTGTATAAATCCTCTAAAAAATATAATCTTATTGAAATATCATATGAGTTAAATTTTTTCATAACCAATGGAAATGGAAACATAAGAGAGGGGTGCTTTCAGGTGAACAATAATGGATAAAAATTATTTCAAAATTTATCATGGTTACGAATTGGGGTATAACTTAAGAATATGAACATAATAACATAAATATTAGTGAATTAGGCATACCATGAACCTATGTATATGAATCATAATGTGTAATATATGGATAGAAAATAAACATGAGCCATTTATAGGCATATCACAAATTCTCACTATGCATGAGTTGTAAATTTACATTACAAAGTTTATTCACCAGGGAATCAAACTATATTACCAATAAATGTTTCCAAGATTTCATTAACATGACATATCTATAGATTAATTCTTTTAAAAATTCACTAGAGTTTTATTAGGTTTATTCTCATTTACAATGTACATTCACCAAGGCATCATAACATAATACTAAATCTTGATTCCTGGGTATCTGAAATATGTTAACTCTAGTGATTAGTTATTTACCCATTGAATTTTATTACTATCAGGGAAAACCCTTCATATTTATGAAAATATCTATGACATATATATGACAACCCTACTTTTTAAAACAAACTTAAACATGATTTATTACATAAACCATTCACTTGATAAAACATGGAAGATCGAGAGGTTTATTGTCTTTGGGGCTTAGGATCATAACATAAAAAACTTAAAACAAGAAATACAATATCTTTATTGAAATCTTTCTTTATATTACCACTACATTCCCTCGTACTTAGCATTGCATGAGATAACTTGAGGACATGCATAAGAAAAGGGTGAGCTATAAAGCCCCGTAAGGTAATAAACATGGAATAACATGAGGAGTACAACACATGTTATACATTAGGTATATCAATAGAGCACAAGATAAACATGATCATAAAGGCATGATATATCATGACAATCATAACATGGAAATGTGGCAACAACACTTAACATGGAATTAGCATGAGCCAAGACTCATTGCACATGAAGCATGAGTAAATCCTCAGTGCACATGAACCACGATTAAACCCTCATTGCACTTGAATTATAATGATTCAACACTAATTTCACATGACGTATCATGATACTATACTTTACCCAATGCATTGGAGCTCTATAAGGACACACCCTTCTTAAACATTTCATTTCATGCATAAGTGTGCCACATGGATCATAAAACATGGATTCATAAAACATAATCATTTATTCTATGATAAAGGAATGTGGAATTAATATATGAAACTTTATAATCAGTAAGTAAATGTGAATAAAGGTTAATACCCATGATGGAGAAATGGGCATGGTATTCACTACACAATGACACTAGCTTAGAAAATCGGTGTGATTTCGGTAGCATAACGACATGACATAAGAATTCATAAAAAAGGTTGATGAGAGAAAAAGGGGATCCTCATCATATTTAAATGTAATGTATAGTAAGGAGGTCATATAGATACATTTACCAACAATTGTAAAGGAATTTAGATTCATTATACAAAAGTATTGCTTGAATGTAAATGAGGAGAGAGAAGTTCCTTTCGGAATTTCGGCATAGTAACAGGTGTACATGGGAGGCATTTAATGAGATAGAAAGGGGTATCCCATCAATAAAACATAAAGAGGTAAGTATGAGGGAGGTGAAAACCCATACCCCAACATTCATAATTGAAATTAAAAGTGCAAAACAACTTAAAGAAAATTGGACAAAAAATGAGAAAGGAAGAAAAAACCCTTACTTGGAAGTGTGCTTCCAAAGGCTAGAGAGAGGCTTGTGGGAGGATTATTGTATAACGACCCATACTTTACATACATTTTTATTACATCATAATTGAATCACACGTATTACAACATATAACAAAACCAAGAAAGGACCGTATAGGTATAGTATCTTTAGAAACTGGGAAACATAAACAACTGGTTCATAAAGAATATACTTTGCCTCCAATTTATTTCATCATATCTAGAGTCCCTTTTTGGAATATTCTACTTAACAACCTTCTTCCTAACCTGGAGAAATAAAACATACAAAAGGGTGAGCTCAAATTCTCAGTAAGGGTAAACAAAAGAAATATCAATCCCATCATATACATAAGCACATAACTTTTGGAAATCTTAACCTGCAAAAGAGATCATAATTTCAAAACATGGGATAAATCATAGTAGTGAAATGTGATCCCAATAATCATAATATAAAACATGAAACTTTTTGGAATACACACATAATCATAGAGAATCATTTCTTATTAGTCAAGACTCATTTCCAAGACTATCTTAGTGGACAAAGTCCATTTCTGAACCGAGTTCACTCCTAGTTTCAGTCCTGTTTCACTGAACCGGTATAACCTACCGTTCCAGCCATGTCTATCACATGAGATATAAAATATTTACCCAATGCATTGGAGGGAGATATAGGTCCCACCCATCTCATAATGATACCATTCTTATGTGTGCCACAAAATCATAAATCACACATCATTGCATAACCCATGTAATAAAAATGGGAATCTTAAACATCGTGACATCATAAAACAATTCATATAAGATAAAGGAATTCATAAAAATAATTCCATCACAACATAATAAAATCAATGTAATAATAGGGATAAAATAAGAACCCTTTATTATCTTAGATGGAAAATAATTTTGATAAAACACTTGAACTCCATTCTTGAGGAAAATATCCTTTCTACTTCAAAAACACTTTTCCTTTCATAACATTTCATACAATTCTAAACCAAAAGAAGTTGATTAAAAATAAACATGAAAACTTGTAAAGGAAGCTTCTTGGAAATAATTTTTTAAAAATCCATTCATTCCGTATAAGTTAAAAAAAACATTCTTCTCGTACTTTTGTCGGAAAAGTCAAAAAGTACCTTGTACGAAAAATGACATAAATTCCTTTCATATCTTTTACTAAAAACTTACCGAAGGGTAAAATTGGATTTAAACAGTTGTATGTGGATGGAAATAATATTACATATTGAGGAAACTTGGATGTGGATGATAAAATACACCCCAGTAAATTTCAAAGTATAAACAATCTCTGATAAAAATGAGATTGTGATATTTCCCTTACCTTAGGTCTGTTTTTCTTCGTAAGTGTCCGAACCTCCTGTATAATGATTTAAATAATGTTATTGACTTATTATAGAATCATAATTATTTTTATGATATCATATATGGTCATATTATTAGCTTCTTAGTAGTAATATTTCATTGCTACTTGTTATTCGGGTGTTTATAACTTTTTGTTCTTATGCATGTTTCGTCGAATAAATTCTTATTCTTCACTTTAGGTTATAGATACCTCATTTCCAGAATGGTATTATTGTAATATATATCATATTCATTCATTCAATTCATTTATATAATCATTATGAAATGAAGATCATGTAGAACGAGTCGCATCACATCGTGTAGACGGTATTCCGTACGTACGCACGAGTGACGATATCGTTCCTATGATCGTGGAATTGTATTGTAGTATATGTATACTATTTCATAATCAGTATCAATTTATAATAGTCATATATAGTCATTATTTACACCATTATACCCATCCAAGTAATGTGGTGGTGGAAAATAGATTACACCACGGCGTTGAGACGATATTCCGTACGTACGCACGCGCGGTGATTTCTTTTTCCGTAGGATGGATAGATGGTGAAATAGGGTTGTTTAATAAATATAATAACATATCAGTATGTGATTGATACTGATGTTATTTCTTCATAATGAAACAACTAAATAATAATAAGTGGAAGAAGAAATAAAGATGAAAGAATCAGTAATGGACATTACCTCTTCTTTGAAATGCTTCTTTGAGACCTTCTTTTAGGGAACTAAAATTGGTCTTTGAAGAAGACCAGTACCTCTAGGATGTCTCTAAGGAAGTGGAGAGGAGGAATTGTCAGGGGTTGTCCGAGCTTGAAGGCTCAAAGTGGTGTGAGGAAGAGGGGGAGGAGGTGCCCTTTTATAAGGGAGGAGATGGGCTCCTTTGGGAAAATTAAATCTATTATTTTATTATAAAGTCAAGTTCGGTTTTAAATAGATGAAAATTGATATATTTAGAATCTAAGGTGGGGATGGGTCTAAATCTTCTCATCCAATATAATTTAGACAAGTTTAGGTTCCTATTGTAACCTTATCATATAGATTTAACATTAGGTTAAATAAATTTACTTTTACCGTGACTTCTTGTGTTCTTATACTATAAGGTTAATAAACTTACTATAAGCAGCCAAACGAACCCCAAGTTGTTTATTATTAATATATATAACCTTATCTAAGTCATTTGGCTGAGCCTTAGATTTTTAGGAACAAAATAACAATTACTAATATAATATTTGTTTTAAAAACTATTTTATGTCAATTTTGACACTATTTAGTAATTGATTTTTGTAAAAATCATAAAAAAATGATTAGTTCTAAAAAAGTTAATTAAATCCATAATAACATGTCATATTAAACTAGAAAATTAGTGTAATTCATAAAAAGTTTGAAATTACATTTATTTTGGTATTTATAACATCAATTATGTCCATATTTCATTAATAAGATAATTACTGCATCATCGTTGTGTCATAAATAAATTAAATTATTTAATTTCTAAAAATTAAAAATAAAATACCATTATGTAGGAAATAGTTTTAGCTTTATAATTAATATTTATAGTCAAATTTATCTTATGTATAACCACATATTAAAAATTATTTACTTATTAAACTTTGATTTTAACTATTTTAACCTTCTTTAAATAAATTAATAATAAATGTCCTAATCTAATCCAAGTGGGCCTAAATGGTCATATATTATTCCTAAGGTTGTTTATGGTCGAATTACACTTGTCCAATAGAATTAGGACATGTGTTAGGGTAATAATAATATCATTTTTACCCTTAATTACCCTATTTACTTTTAACCGTGGTAAAAAAATGTTAAAAGTTACTATTCACCAAAAAATTATTTTTATCTCATTGAACCACATTTTACTTACTGATATCAACCGTGTCTCTCGGATTTCCGAAATTCCCCTCACAGAAGCGGTAAAATTAAGTTTTATGAAAAATTTAGTTTTTTAACTACCACTTAGTGGTTTCACTATTCATCAAAAATTGAAAGTTTTCAGAAAAATACCAAAATTTCACCGTAGGCTAATTTCGATATTCTGAATCCAAAAATGAAGTCCATTTTGAAAAATAAAATTTATAAAATTTCAAAAAGTGGTTATTACTATTCATAACGGCTAGTTTTAATAATATTCCAATAGCATATCATTGTTTAGTGAAACTCGGTATTGCGTACGACGCAAGCTATCGAGGAAGGTTGCGATTTTGTGTAAAGCAAGCCAAGCAAGTGTTGTGTGTATTAAAATATTCCTTTGATGATTTATATAAAATAAAAGTCTCAGGTGTTACATTATACCCCCCTTAAAATGAATTTCGCCCTCGAAATTCGTCACTTTGTAACAAATAGATGAGGATACCTCTCCCTCATCATATCCTCAAGCTCCCATGTATCTTCTTCTAATTGGTGGTTCCTCCATAAAACATTCACCAATCAAGTGGTCTTGTTTCGTACAACTTTTTCGCTATAATATAGAATCTCTATCGGCAGTTCTTCATAAGAAAGATCCTGCTCCAGCAGTACAACTTCTGAGATGAGTACATGTGAAGGATAAGGTATGTACTTTCTCAGGAGAGATACATGGAACACATCATGTACTTGAGAGAGATTCGGTGGAAGCACGAATCGGTAAGCTACCATCCCGACACGATCCAGTATTTCGAAAGGACCTATATATCTAGGGCTCAACTTCCCCTTCTTTCCAAATCTCATGACCCGCTTCCAGGGAGATATTCGTAAGAACACTTTATCACCCAGTTCAAACTCTAGGTATTTTTTTCGGTTGTCAGCATAACTTTTCTGTCGACTCTGAGCTGCTCTTATGTGTTGTTGAATAGATCTGACCTTTTCTACCATTTCATCAACGAGATCAGGTCCTAAGATCTCTCTTTCCCCAACTTCATCCCAGCACGTTGGAGTCCTGCATTTCTTTCCCTAGAGAGCTTCATAAGGATCGATATGAATACTGGAGTGAAAGATATTATTATAAGAAAATACCACTAAAGGTAGGTGTTGATCCCAACCACCTTTGAAATCCATAGAGCAAGCTCTCAACATATCTTCTAGAGTTTGAATTGTTCTCTCAGACTGACCGTCTGTCTGAGGATGATAAGAAGTGCTGAAACTCAACTCTGTATCTCGAGTATGCTGAAGACTTCTCCAGAACTTTGAGGTAAATTTCGGATCCCGATCAGATATAATATAAAGTGGTACTCCATGCAATCTTACCACTTCCTTTACATATATCCTGGCAAGCAGATCCAGAGAGAAATCCTCTCTAATAGCAATGAAGTGCGCAGACTTGGTAAGACGATCAACTATGACCCAGATAGCATTATTGCCTTTGGATGTTTTAGGAAGTCTTGTGACAAAGTCCATAGTGATGTTTTCCCATTTCTATTCGGGTATGGGTAATGGTTGTAACATCCCCTTAGACTTCTGTCTCTCAGCTTTAACTTGTTGACAAACCAAGCATCGAGAGACATATTCAGCAACATCTCTTTTCATTCCATCCCACCAGAAGTACTCTTTCATGTCCCTATACATCTTCGTGCTTCCAGGATGAATAGAGAATGAAGAACTATGAACCTCATCCAGCAGATCCTTCTTTAATTTGGAGATGGGAGGAACACAAACCCGATTCCTGAACTTTATTATCCCATCACAATCAAGGTTGAATTCAGGAACATTTCTCACCTTCTTTTGTAACTCGACATCTTATTTCTGTGCCTCTTTAATCTTCACAGGTATAGATGGTTGAACATTCATTTGAGAAAGATACGATTTCCCCCCTTCCATTGTAATTCCAAGATCCATCCATTGTAAATCCATAAATATTCGATCTTTTGTGATCCTCATCATGGATAAACTGGTATGGTCTTGTCGACTTAATGCATCTGCCACCTTGTTTTCTTTCCCAGGGTGGTAATGGATTGAGCAGTCATAATCCTTAATCAGTTCCAACCATCTTCTTTGAAAAATATTCAGCTCCTTTTGTGTGAAAATATAATTTAAACTTTTATGATCAGTATAAATGTCACACCTTTCTCCATAAAGATAATGCCTCCAAATCTTCAATGCAATGATTACCACAGCTAACTCCAAATCATGAGTTGGGTAATTTTTCTCATGGATTTTCAACTTTTGTGAGGCATAAACTATCACCATATCATTTTTCATAAGAACACACCCCAATCCCTTCTTGGATGCATCACTATAGATCAAAAACCTTTATCCACTACAAGGAAGTGTGAGCACAGGTGCACTGGATAACCTTCTTTTTCAACTCCTTGAAATTCTCTTCACATTCCTCTGTCCAAACAAACTTAACTCCTTTCCGAGTCAACATGGTGAGTGGATTAGATAATCGTGAAAAATCATTCACAAAATGTCGATAATATCCAACCAAACCAAGAACACTTCGGATCTAAGTTACTTTTGTTGGTCTCTACCATCTTTCGATAACCTCTGTTTTTGCTGGATCCACAGATATCCCCTCTTTTGAGATTATGTGACCCAAAAATGAAAATTTTTGAAGCCAAAATTCACACTTGGTAAATTTGTCATAAAGCTTCTCCTTTTGCAGGGTCTTCAATATAATTCTCAAGTGATCTTCAAGTTATTCCATTCTCTTTGAATAGACAAGAATATCGTCTATAAAGACTACCAAAAATTGATCAAGATAGTCTCTAAAGACTCTATTCATCAGATCCATGAAGATAACAGGGGCATTAGTAAGACCAAATGGCATCACTATAAATTCATAGTGTCCATACCTTGTACGGAAATCCATCTTTGGTATATCCTCTCTTTTGACCCTTAATTGATGATACCCTGAACGAAGATCAATCTTGGAAAAGTATTGAGCTCCGTGTAATTGGTCAAATAAGTCATCAATGCGTGGGAGAGGATATTTTTCTTGATAGTGATCTTGTTAAGTTCTCGATAATCAATGCAGAGTCTCATTGATCCATCTTTCTTCTTAACAAATAGAAAAGGTGCTCTCCAAGGTGATGCACTAGGGAATATGAATCCCTTATCAATATTCTCTTGGAGTTGCTTCTTCAATTCCTGCAACTCAATTGGGGCCATTCTATAAGGTGTCTTTGAAATAGGCAAAACACCCAGTACGAGTTCTATTGAAAACTTAACTTCATGATTTGGTGGAAGAACCGGTAATTCCTCCGGAAAGACATCATCAAAATCCCGTACAATGGGCATATTCTTAATCGTGAGTTTCTCACCAACCATTTGAGATAAATAACCTTCATTTAGTGGAATCAAGACCCATAAGGTAGAAGGAATTTCCACTGGAAGGTTATGTTCATCCTTGCATTGATAGACGATCATAGATTGATCTGGAATATGAAATGCGACTTCCCTTCTTTGGCAATTGATATGAGCTCCATATAGATAAAGCCAATCCATGCCAAGAATCACATCAAATTCCACTATAGGAAGGATCACAAGATTTGCAGGAAGCACTTTCCCACAAACTTCGATCGGAGAAGAATTATAAACTTTTGGTGCGACTGTTGTGCCATTAGGTGTTGTCACAACTAACTCAACATCTAATTATTGAGGTAATATGGTGATAACCTTAGAAAATTCTTCAGAAATAAAGGAGTGGGTGGATCCAAAATCAAATAAAACATTTTCTACTTTAGAGTGGATGGTAAGTGTACCTTTCACCACATCGTTATCTTACTCCACATCGCTGATAGAAATTGCATGTGACTTTCCTTTGTCTTTATCCTTAAGAGTTTGTTGAGGTCGACCATCATCATCAACCCTTGGATTAGGGCATTTATTGGCATAATGTCCCATCTCCTTGCACTTGAAACATTGAAGTGTAGTAGGTTCATTCTGTGTATCACTTCCTTTGTTTTCATCATTAGACATCTTCTTCCAATCATTGCGGCATTCAAATGCCCGATGACCTTCCTTTCCACATTTGAAACATTTACTTGTCCCTTTAAGACAACTCCCTCCATGTTTCCTTCCACACTTTGAGCATAAGGGAAAGCTCATCTTCTTTTCAGTGTGCTCTTTAGATTTTCCTTTGAATTTTATTTTCCTCTTCTTATCAAACCCATATGATTGATGGGTTACTCCAATCTCCATCTCAACTTTGAGAGCACATCGAACGATTTCCTCGTATCTATTGAAGTCCCTTATGGCTAACTCCCTTTGAAGACTTGGTTTTAAGCCACTAAAGAATCGATCGATCTTACTCTCAGGTTGGATAATAATACCAGAAGCGTACCTTGAAAGTCTTGTAATATTTGCTTCATAGGTACCAACAGATTCATCATCCTTTTGCTTCAGTTCAATAAACTCTTTCTCCATCTTTGTTCAGAGAATACGAGGGAAGTACTTATTGAAAAATAAGTTCTTGAACTCGTCCCATTCCATGGACTCAATTTCATCCCTTTGCCTCATATTCTTAATAAGATTCCACCATTGATCAGCATCACCTTCCAAACGATACACTGCTAAGATGACTTTATCATGCTTAGAACATTGAAGAACTGAAAATATCTTTCCAGTAGTACTAATCCATTGTTCAACAACTAATGGATCAGTAGACCCGTTGAATGAAGGTGGATGCTGTCTCATGAAGGATTCAACAGAATTTTTCTCCTTCCTTTGCTCGTTTGGAAGTCCTTTATGATTCATAGCTTGAGAAAGTTGTGTGAGCATGGCTACATGATTTTGTATTCCATCTCCCATAACATTTGGTTGCTCAGGGGGACAATCATTGCACTGCCCGTCGCATTCCGCATTAACAGGATTCCTTTGGGTTCCAGCCATTGACTAAAACCAAGAAGAATAGTGTGAGAAACACTAATTATAATAGGAAAACCACATAATCAAGAATAAGATTTCACACTTAAGGTCTTATCCTAGGTTATTCATGGCCATTTCTAAAACACTAAGATTGTGTTCTATGATTAGACTTATCCGTAGGGTTCTTACTATGGATTTCACATCCTAGTTTCTAAAGGTTGACTATAGCTTTTGCTCTAATACCAACTATAACGACCCATACTTTACATACATTGTTATTACTTCAGAATTGAAGCACACTTATTAAAACATATAAGAAAACCAAGAAAGGACCGTATAGGTATAGTGTCTTTAGAAACTGGGAAACATAAACAACTGGTTCATAAAGCATCTACTTTGCCTCCCACTTATTTCATCATATCTAGAGTCCCTTTTTGGAATATTCTACTTAACAACCTTATTCCTGACCTGGGGAAATAAAACAAACAAAAGGGTGATCTCAAATGCTCAGTAAGGGTAAACAAAATAAATATCAATCCCATCATATACATAAGCACATAACTTTTGGAAATATTAACCTGCAAAAGAGATCATAATTTCATAACATGGGATAAATCATAGTAGTGAAATGTGATCCCAAAAATCATAACTTAAAACATGAAAATTTATGGAATACACACATAATCATAGAGAATCATTTATTATTAGTCAAGAATCATTTCCAAGACTATCTTAGTGGACAAAGTCCATTTTTGAACCGAGTTCAGTCCTCGTTTCAGTCCTGTTTCACTGAACCGATATAACATACCGTTCCAGCCATGTCTCTCTCATGAGATATAAAATCTTTACCCAATGCATTGGAGGGAGATATAGGTCCCACCCATCTCATAATTATACCATTCTTATGTGTGCCATAAAATGATAAATCATACATCATTGCATAACCCATGTAATAAAAATGGGAATCTTAAACATCGTGACATCATAAAAAAATTCATATAAGATAAAGGAATTCATAAAAATAATTCCATCACAACATAATCAAATCAATTTAATAATAGGGATAAAAACAGAACCCTTTATTATCTTATGTGGAAAATAATTTTGATAAAACACTTGAACTCCATTCTTGAGGAAAATATCTTTTCTACTTCAAACACACTTTTCCTTTCATAACATGTCATACAATTCTAAACTAAAAGAAGATGATTAAAAAAACATGAAAACTTGTAAAGTAATCTTCTTGGAAATAATTTTTTAAAAATCCATTCATGCCGTATAAGTTAAAAAACATTCTTCTCGTACTTTTGTCGGAAAAGTCAAAAAGTACCTCATACGAAAAATGACAAAAGATTCCTTTCATATCTTTTACTAAAAACTTACCGAAGGGTAAAATTGGGTTTAAAAAATTATATGTGGATGTAAATAATATTACATATTGAGGAAACTTGGATGTGGATGATAAAATACACCCCAGTAAATTTCAAAGTATAAACAATCTCAGATAAAAATGAGATTGTGATATTTCCCTTACCTTAGGTCTGTTTTTCTTCGTAAGTGTCCGAACCTCCTGTATAATAATTTAAATAATGTTATTGACTTATTCCATAATCATAATTATTTTTATGATATCATATATGGTCATATTCTTAGCTTTTTAGTAGTAATATTTCATTGCTACTTGTTATTCGGTTGTTTAAAACTTTTTGTTCTTATGCGTGTTTTGTCGAATAAATTCTTATTCTTCTCTTTAGGTTATAGATACCTCATTTCCAGAATGGTATTAGAGTAATATATATCATATTCATTAATTCAATTCATTTATATAATCATTATGAAATGAATTTCATATAGAATGAGTCACATCACATCATGGAGACGGTATTTCGTACGTACGCACGAGTGATGATATCGTTCCTATGATCATGGAATTTTATTGGAGTGTATGTATACTATTTCAGAATCAGTATCACATTATAATAGTCATATATAGTCATTATTTACACCATTATACCCATCCAAGTAAGGTGGTGGTGGAAAATAGATTACACCACGACATGGAGACGGTATTCCGTACGTACGCATGCGTGGTGATTTCTTTTTCCGTAGGATGGATAGATGGTGAAATAGAGTTTTTTCATAATAGAATATCAGTATATGAGTGATACTGATGTTATTACTTCATAATGAAAAAACTAAATAAGAAGAAGTGGAAGAAGAAATAAAGATGAAAGAATCGGTAACGGACATTACCTCTTCTTTGAAGTGCTGCTTTGAGACCTTCTTTTAGGGCACTAAAATTGGTCTTTGAAGAAGAACATGACCTCTAGGATGTCTCTAGGGAAGTGGATAGGGGGAATTGTCCGGGGTTGTCCGAACTTGAAGGCTCAAAGTGGTGTGAGGAAGAGGGGGAGGAGGTTCCCTTTTATAAGGGAGGAGAGGGGCTCCTTTGGGAAAACTAAAAATATTATTTTATTATAAAGTCATGTTCGGTTTTAAATAGCTCCAAATTGATATATTTCGAAGATAAGGTGTTGATGGGTCGAAATACTCTCATCCAATAGAATTTAGAAAAGTTTAGGTTCCTATTTTAACCTTATCATTTAGATTTAACATTAAGTTAAATAATTTTACTTTTACCGTGTCTTCTTGTGTTCTTATACTATAAGGTTAATAAACTT
The DNA here is from genome assembly GCA_963277665.1 of Viscum album. NCBI lineage: Eukaryota > Viridiplantae > Streptophyta > Magnoliopsida > Santalales > Viscaceae > Viscum > Viscum album. The sequence goes on from OY728125.1 coordinate 22,776,598, forward strand.
ATTATAAGCAGACAAACGAACCCAAGTTGTTTATTATTAATATATATAACCTTATCTAAGTCATTTTGCCTAACCTTAGATTTTTAGGAATAAAATAACAATTACTAATATAATATTTGTTTTAAAAACTATTTTATGTCAATTTTGACACTATTTAGTAATTGATTTTTGTGAAAATCATAACAAAATGATTAGTTCGAAAAAAGTTAATTAAATCAATACTAACATGTCATATTAAACTAGAAAAGTAGTGTAATTCATAAAAAGTATCAAATTACATTTATTTGGGTATTTATAACATCAATTATGTAAATATTTCATTAATAAGATAATTACTACATCATCGTTGTGTCATAAATAAATTAAATTATTTAATGTCTAAATATTAAAAATAAAATACCATTATCTAGGATATCTTGTTATCTTTATAATGAATATTTATAGTCGAATTTATCTTATGTATAACCACATATTAAAAATTATTTACTTATTAAACTTTGATTTTAACTATTTTAACCCTTCTTTAAATAAATTAATAATAAATGTCCTAATCTAATCCAAGTGGGCCTAAATGGTCATATTTTATTCTTAAGGTTGTTTTTGGTCGAATTACACTTGTACAATAGAATTAGGACATGTGTTAGGGTAATAATAATATCATTTGTACCCTTAATTACCCTATTTACTTTTAACCGTGGTAAAAAAATGTAATAAGTTACTATTCACCAAAAAATTATTTTCATCTCATTGAACCAGATTTTACTTACTGACATCAACCTTGTGTCTTGGATTTTCGAAATTTCACTCACAGAAGCGGTAAAATTATGTTTTATGAAAAATTCAGTTTTTTAACTACCACTTAGTGGTTTCACTATTCATCAAAAATTGAAAGTTTTCAGAAAAATACCAAAATTTCACCATAGGCTAATTTCGATATTCCGAATCCAAAAATGAAGATCATTTTGAAAAATAAAATTTATAAAATTTCAAAAAGTGGTTATTACTATTCATAACGACTAATTTTAATAATATTTTAATAGCATATCATTGTTTAGAGAAACTCGGTATTGCGTACGACGCAAGCTATCGAAGAAGGTCGCGGTTTCGTGTAAAGAAAGCCAATCAAGTGTTGTGTGTAGAAAAAGACTCCTTTGATGATTTATATAATATAAAAGTCTCGGGTGTTACATATTGGGAGATTTGGGAACCTTGGGAGGATTCAAGAGTGAGTAGGGCAGAGGTTGGATGAACTCAAAAGGCTTTTAGTGAGGAGGAAGTGGGATCTTGGGTGGGTTTATAAAGGAAAGGTGAGGGAATTCTTTATTATTTAGGTTTGGGTCATCTTACATTAAATTAATCCAAACCACCAACCATCCCATGGTTTTTTCCCATGGTTTTTGGTAAAGGGAATAGGAAAATAATATTTTATAAGGACAAAGTCTTAACCTCTTAAAATAATAGGGTTGCTTATGTGGAGGTGAGTCACACTCCCATGGAAATTAATTTAAAAAGACAAGGTGTTTAATAAGTCTTGATGGGTCCATTAATGCTTGAAAAGAAAGTCAAACAAACCCAAAATCACATTATTTTAATGGTAAAACATATTTTGGCTGAACATAAAGAATATATTATTTTATTACACCACTATTGGGTCATTATGATGTCATAAAACACATTATATATTTAAATGGTATTTAATTTTTACCCAAAAATTTGACTATCTCAGAAAATTATGAAAAATTCACCATTGGATAATTTCAACGTCCTTATTCCATAAATAACATTTATTTTATCTAAATAAGTTTTTAAATATTTTCATTTTCACTTTTAAAATAAAAACCAAAATTTATCAAAAATTCATCGGTTTTGACAGAAATGGCTTTCAAACCTTAATAAAAATTATAATTGCATTCATAAAATTATAAGATCATTTATATTTAATAAAAATTAATTTAATAATAATAATAATATTTTATTGAAATATTATTTAATTCAAAAATCCCTTAATTTAAATAAATATAATTCTTAATTAAATAATAACTAAAAACACTATTTGTACTTTAAAAACTATTTACAATGTATAAAAAAAATGACAAGGAGGTATATTCATTATTTTATAAAAAAATAATATACATGAACATAATACTATCGATTTGTTACATAACCCCTTAAAACAACCGCATAAGACCTAAGGGTAAGTTGTGCGATGATGAAAGACTCTTGGGGTGGCTCGGATAACATCGCTCGAGTGGTAATCTCTATCAACTTCCACTTTTCCCGTAGACGGACCCGTTCGAGCTTGACATGAAGAAGCTCAGCTTGGGCTTGGTCAAGAGCGAAGCCCAAGGATGCCACCTCTTTTCCGAGCTCCGACAAATGGGCTTCGTATGGAGCAATTCTTCTGGATGATGCCATCGCTTCTTTTGTCCGAGTAATTTGGATTTGGTAAAGCCCTATATTTATACTAATCATGTGATCACTGTTCAATGGCTATTTTAGAAACAGTCAAAATTCTTAACTTGAAACCAAAGAATTTGACATCTTATATAAAAATTTTACATAAATATATATTTAACTAGATCAAGAAGGATTTTACATTAATGAAACTATGGGTCATTACAATATAAGGAAATAATATATAATTTCATCCAAGTATAACTAACCCAAGAAGGAAATAGGTTACATGATAATAATAAAAAGTAATATAATCCATCCGGAGAAAGAAGAATGTATCATAAGTTAATATCATAGGAATGAATAGAGGATGATGACATTTATTGAAAATAACTTTTCTAGATCATTCCTTAAATCACATTGAAAAATAGTTGAAATAACACTTTTGAACATTAAATAATTATCTATTAGGTTTAGTTGGATAAATAATTTAAAATAGTGATATGGGGATTCAATTAAAGTAATTTTCATAAAGGAGAAATGATGTGTTCATATGAAATAAAAACAAAAAAATAAATTTTATAAAAGATTTTTAATGTTTCCCTAAAAGGGAAATGTTATGGGTCACCATTAAATGTTATTTTGAAAAATGATAATATAAGTTTTCTAAAAAAATGTAATATTTTAGGAATTATATAGCCTTTAGTAATGGATTATTAGAAAATACTTATGAGTATCCCATTTTAATGGGGAGTGGATGATAAAACAAATGATCATATAAGTAAAAATAAATTATTATATTAAAATAATATTATTGAAATATCAAATCATAAAACAGTAATAAAATATACCTTTAAAATATGAAAAGGTAAATATGAAGGTCACATGAGAAAACAAAAAATAGTTTTTCCAAATACAGAGGGAAACACTTGTGCAATGTTAGATATGAAAAAGGATGGAAAACCAACATTAAAGCAGATGATAATTACTCTCACTAATGAAATTAATTATAGGAAATAATTTTATCAAGGAAATAAATTATTATTAAAATTAAATTATCCATATATATTAATGAAAAACAACATAATGTAAAATATTATGGAGGAGTAATCCAATTTTGGAAGATATAAGTTCAAGAAGAATAATTATAAAAAACAAAGGGAGTTGAGATATCAAAAGTCCATTCAATTTTGGAAGAAAAGTATATTTGAAGAGAGAAAGTTACATGGGTATTCAAACCACGTGAATTAAAATAAAATGAAAAAATAAATTTACTAGGATGTAATCATAACATATTAAAGATAACTTGTTAAAAAAATATGCAAAAATGTCTCAAGAAATTAAATTTGAACGAACGACCCCATTTCATTATTCGCTTAGTTATAGTAAAGAAATTTATTGTGGTATATAAAAAATTTACTATATTAATAACCTATTTTAGAAACATAATCATATATATAACCTTTTATAAAATTCATTTTCAATTATTCCCTACAAGTACATTAGCAACTATCTATATTATATACCATGTGTGAGTAATTTTGATCGTGTTTCCCTAGTTTCATAATAGTGGGGTTGTTATATATTATTGACCAAAATTTAATCATTAAATTACGATAAAAGTTATTTTAATTGAATATATATATATATATATTATATATTGATAACTTTATTTAATATCTATTTTAGTTATAAATGATTATGGTGAAGTTGGGGATGAGCTTGTTTTGGTATTTTATAAAGAAATAATAATGAATTATTAATTAATTAGTTAGATTCTTATATAATAATTATAGATTAAAAAATTAACTATATACTTATTAATATCCAATAGTATATTTATTATTTATTCCCTAACATAAATTTACAGTATTGTTCAGGTAGGTCATTAAACTGAGCAAACCAAAATATGCTGCAATATATGTGTGAGTACGGATATTGAAGAAATTATTTTTCATAATATCATTATCATTAACATATAATGAATTTTTTTATATTTTTTTATATTGATTAATAATAATTAGGAATATTTAGAAGATCAATTTATATTGAAAAATAAGTTGTCACTTATAAAAATATTTCTTGTCCAATTTGTATGTTCATTTTAGGCGATTAGTTTTACAATGATGTCTTATGGAAAATATTATTTTTATAATACCTAATTTATATTTTGAAAATATAAATCATAAAATAAATTACTTGTATATTCACTAAAACCATTTCTAAAACCATACTTGAATTGGGGTGTTGAAATACAGTACATTTTTTTCATAGAGGTGATAATTCGTAGAAACGCATGATCAATCTTCTCATTTTTTTCAATTGAATGAGAGGGGAATATATAATTGTTAACCCATAATTATAATTACATTTTAGTATATTTTTTATATATTGTAATTATATAGATATTTAGTATGGTATTGATGGAGGGTGGAAGAGAAGTATAAAGAAAGTAATTACAGTGTTATTAATAATTACATAAAGAAGTTGGATCCTGCCTTTAATTTTCTTTTTTAAATGATTTAATTGAGAATGTTTCTTTATTATAGATTTTTCAAAACAGGTTGAGGAGATATAAATGAATTAAATTAAAAATATTTTCATGTCATTGTTAAACTAGTGTTGTGGCTTTAATTGTGTTTAAATAATCTCCCTTTATATATTAAAAAATGGGATAAATATTTGGAGAATAATGCTAGAGAGAAGAGATCAATCTCTCTAGACACAAGTTTTTACTCAACGGTATACCCTAATTTTCCCAAATTATCACTACAACCATGTATAACCTAATAAATCCTTTATAATATTTATATAAATAAACCCCACCCAATGTTATCCAATGTCTACAAAATTTCATTGTGGCCAAGTGTAAACTGATGGAGACCCTTACAATGTTTCCTGAACACAAAATAAATTTTTTTATTCAAAAAAATGTTTCATAATTTCATTATAATGTATTGGGAGACACCCAAGAAAAATAAATTTAACTAAAAAAAAATTTTGGTGATTAAAAAAATCATCAAATAATACAATCAAACAATTTTATAAAATAAATCCAAAATATTCTCAATATAATTTGATTGGGAGAGAATCCCCCTAACCAGAATATAGTATCTGATATAGAACTACTCAATTCCTTCACATATAACAGCCATATAATCCATCCTATAATGATCTATAACAAAAGGTAAACAATATCATACACTGACAACTATATATGGGATTGTATGAACATGACTTGGGCTTTCCCTATGAAATCATGAGAGAATAAATAAAGAAGAGAAGAAGCAGAGACCATAACTCTAATTTCTAGAACAAAAAATCCAAATAGTAATTGAAGGTATCTGAGGGGTGGATTCAGAAAAATCACCCAACGTAACCCTCAAGTATGATATCCCTATCCATTGGAGTGGGAATTACTATTTTTTGTAGAATTGGAGTTAAAATCTTATTTTCTAGATAAAATTAATGACATACATGGTTTGGCCACATAGTTTGTTAAACCATGAACCAACTGTGTGAATCAAAACTGTATTATAATTTTCAATGTCATATGGATAACACATAGTTTACCCGAAATCTTCACTAATTGAGCACCTCTTGGTTACCCTTTCGATATAACCCAATTACCTTGTAGATTTACAATGTTGTCACTAACTGTGCACCTACCGTGAACGCACCATGACTCCTCTAAAACCTCTAAAACCCTATAGAATCTTCATAAATCCAAATCCATGTAATTTATAATATAATACTAGATAATAAATCCATAATACTACACATAATTTTTACAATACTTCTAGAATATTCTGGGTAGGGAAGCACGTCCAGTTCTAAGGATGAATCCATTAGTTGAACCTTCTAAAACATCATAAGTGATAAATAAAATTCATGGATTTTGTTTCCCAAACAGATTAGATATCATGTCTCATAAATTATGGGAATACAAAATTTCTTTCACTAAGGATAAATTATAAATTATTCACAATAAAAATTAGGTGAAAAAACTTCACCTAGGGAGAAAACATCAATCCTCCAAACATCAAATAGTATATCATAAATGAAGTAACCTTTTCTATGATATGACATTTTAGTCGACCCACAATATCATGGAGAGATAACTAAGAGGGTGTTTTAATTATTAATCTTAAATTCATTTCAAAAATAGAAAAAGATTCCCCAACGTGTTATTTTTCAAATCATTTTTTAAAAAATATATGTTAAATGTGAAGAGAGAATCATTTAACACCAATTTTTTTATAAATTTTTTTTATTGACTTCAAAAACTTTTTCCATAGAAATACCCACATTTTGTTCAATGTGATCATTTTGAAACCATCATCATCATGACTTTCAATGGAATCCAACCATGATCGAGCTTCAAAATAATTTTATTATTTACTAATATTCACATTCATTCACCTCAATATTCCATCCTTCATAAATCTTCTATGACCCATGACATTTTTCAGTCCAAAGAAACTGAAATCTGATGAATCTGAAAATGTGCTCCATGACTTTTCTTTTATCTTTTCTCCAGTTTTTTGATGGAATTTCACTTCAATCTTGTAGAAATATTCTTATTCGCAATACCTTCTATTGAATTCATCGAAATTTCGGTAGTATTTTCATTTTCAACTTATAAATTTTTTATGTCATTTTTAATATGTAGATGATATATTAATTATCTCTTAGATATAAATTTCATTCATCCATTAATTTTTTATATGAATCTAATCATCAACAATAATAATTATTATTATAGCTTGTTATTATTTTAATTTGTTATAGTTTTGATTTGTTTTTTGTTATAATTATATCTAAGAAGAATTTTTGGAGAATATAAATATTGTATCATTATAATTTTTTTAGTTTTAAAAACATTTTTATCAATTTTATTATTTAAGAACTAATTTTCATTAAAATTAATATTTAACAATTTTTTTGTTGTAAATATTTTTTCATTTTACATTTTTTATAATAAATAAATTCTTCATTTAAAAATTTATTTATTCTTATTTCATTTTATTCTTATATGTTTTTATTATATATATATTTGTGTGTGTGTGTGATTGCGTTTAAATTTTTAAATATACCAGTATATTCCTATATTATATTATGAATTGTTATGAAATTAATTGATCATAATTGGATAAATTCCTAAAGAACAACTTATTAATATGTGAATGAGGTTGTAGTTCCATGGAATTTTTAAAATTAAATCTTGAAACAAATATATGATATTTTCCATCTATGTAACGTTTAATTTTGAGTAATGTAGAACATAGAGAAATAAAAGACCATATAATTTGATATGTATTTAGTAATAATTATTTACCCTGGATCTAGAATTTTGAAATTATAATCATTTTAATATCTAAGGATCATGAAAATGTTCGACAAGAGGAAGAGGATCATCTCTATCAAAAAATTCATTATATTAGAGTTGAAACCATTGAAAAAATAAATACTGAAAAGATATTTGAGTGTTATTAGAAACTACTATTTTTAGTTTGAAATAAATTTTTAGTGTTATTAGAATTTAGGAGATAAGTTAGATTTAAATAAATACATTGATGAATTTAATGAATTTTCAGTGAATGGATTTAACTTTTAAAAGAGACTCTTTTAGAAGGAAATAGGATTCTAGATTCCAATTATGAGGATGAAAATATAATTTCAATGGTATTAAGGTATAACATTACACATGATTTCCCTATTGATATTGTCATTTATAGGAAGGAATATTATTCTTTATATAAATTTATTAGATGTGGAACATCACCAAAAATATATATTGACAAAAAAATATAACTATGATTCCTTATCAAGAAGAAACATCAAACCTACATCTATAACAATCGGGAATCATCCAATAATATCTCCTGTGAAGTGTCTTATTAGAACATCAAATGATTCAAATAGTCTATAATGAAATATAAATGAGTTTATATCTGATAGACACCTATTTCATCCTACTAATTCACTATAATGTAAATGAATTTTTTTATTTGGAAATGAAGTGAGAAAACCTAGTGTTAGCATATGAACAAATGACATGATACCATATCAGAGTCTCAATAGCCAACAATGTTCACTGAAAAATGTTTTGGATTTCTATAACTTTTCCAAAAATATGTGTATAAAGAGTAAATATATGACTATGATATTGGTTATTTCTTGAAATAAATATCCAAAAATATGCTACTGATGGTTTACTACAAAAGTTGATTGATGATTTCAATTTTTTGGGTTATAAGAGTTATAATATTTTATGCACAAAATAATAAAGTGTCTTATTTGGATATAGGTTTAAAGGACAAAAACACTTCCAATTTGTAAAAGTGGAATTCATTTGATCATTTAAAGAAAAAAAATAAATATATTACAAATGAGACATGAATAATTTTTTGAGTGGATCAGCGATATAAAAGATTAAAAAAATAATTTAATGCTATATAAGTATATGATTATTCCTCACAACCACTTTAGTCATAATAATATTTATAAAAATTTGAAAACATCAAAGTCATATTTTAAGAGTAATGATATTTTGGTTGTGAAAAATAGAACATGGAATAAATGATCTGTTTTATTCGAGCTAACATATTGGAAAAACATTAATGTAAACATAACATTGAAGTTGTGAATGTAGAGAAAAAAATTTTGGGTGCCTAATTTGGTCATTGTTAAACATAAAAGGAAACGAAAAAATTTTAGTGTAATAAATATTGGACTTAATAACCATGGGATTAAATTTTGAGTTTGCTCCGACAATTATAGTAAATAGAACATATTTTCCTCTATCTTGTGAAATATTAAGAAATATTGAGAAGATAAATAATTTTCAATTACTTAATTATATTAAAGTTCCCAAGGGGTTTCATTCAAATTTTAAAAAACAATCATTGAAGGATTTGTTGTAAATATATATAAAATATAATAATTATCATGTAGTGATGAAATAGTCGTTTTCGGTTGCATTTTTGTGGAATATTTTTGATACCTATTAAAGAGTCTATAGTATAGTTCTGTTACATTTTCAATTAAATATGTAGAAAATTGTAAATCCAGGTTTTTTATATGTGTTTTAGAATATAGTTTCTCTAAAAAAATGTCAACTGAAATTGTATTTTCCACAATCATTTTTGATATAATGGTTCATCAAATGATTCATTTTGTATAAGAGATAAGAATATTTTCTTATGGCAATTTAAATTTGATTCATCCTTTAGTAATTTTGAATGTATATGTTATGAATCAACATATATTTGAGTAATTTATTATTCAAATATTTATATCAGAAGAGTTTATTGAGTTCTATACATATTATTTGTAAGAAGTGTGGATATTTTTTCTCCTGATATTTCCAAATAAAAATGTTAACAGTCAAGGTAAATGGATTCATAGAATAAATTTATTTTTAACTCCAAATAATTAAGTGATGTGTGGAGATTTATATATTTTGAAGAACATAGGTGATGTTCGACCATATATACCATCACATAATTTTTAAATAAAATTATGATATCTGAGTTGAAATGAAAAGTGGTTGATAAATGATCATAAAAAAATATTTTTCAAAATGATTAAGGAAAAATCAATATTGGTTTATCCACATTAAAAATTAAAATTTATTGTAGGGGGGCCTATAGTTAATGTGATCACATGGCCTTGGTATGATATTTATGGTAAAAAAATTCTCACAAAACTAGCATGATTAGAGTACCATTTAATATACTGAGGTAATGGTGAGAGTTGAATCACAACTCTTCTCATGTGCCAAATGAAAATACCGAATTTTAATAACATCATCATATTTTTGAGTTTATTATTATATATTGGAGAATGATTATGCTAAATTTTGGGTATGTGTATTTTAGTGTAAATGGGTTGAATATTGAAGTGGTGTGAATCATGATGTGTATGGAATTATAAATATTGATTTGAAAATATTTAGTTGCAAGGAGGAATCATTTTTCATGAAGACGCAAGAAAGAAATTATGTTTTTGACTAATAAAATAATCAATGGTCCATTGTTTTTGTTATAAAAAATCATTGGATTTTGAGAATACTGATGAATTTAAAACATTATATGAAATTTTTCCATCTATTACATGATTAATTGATGATAATAATGTTTGTGATATGTACATTATCGACATAAAATGAAATGAAAACACTAAAGTGATGTTTTAAATTACATCATTACTCTCCTAATATGTCAAGTAATCTATTTTTATACTAACACATTTAAAGTCACTATTTTTTATCTTTTATATTTAAATATATTGATTTTTAGAATTTCTAGTGTTTGTGTAATATTTTTTATATATATTATATTTCTATTTCTCTTTTTTAGTTGATAATTTTTAAATTAACAATTTTTATGTCTATTTTTTATATTATTCATTTTTAGGTATATTGTTATATTCAATAAAATACTTATTATTTTCTTCACATTATGATAAATTACATGTTTACATATAATATTTATTTATTTATAAAAAAATAAAAGTATTTAAAAATACAATTTTATATTTGATTACCATTTCATTCATTTTTTTGTTGTTACTATTATGATACACCAATTTTAGTTACATGTTTTTTTATTGAAAGACCTAACATTAAATGTTTTTTTTGTATTATAAACAATGAATTGTTAATTTATTAATGTTATTTTTATTTTAATATAGTACTTGTACCAATTATTATTTTGATGTTTCATTCAAATTTCTAAATAAAAAACATTATGGTAGGGGAACCGAGGAATATAATATATTTTTTTGTAAAAATGTATATCAATAGTAATTAATATATTTATTAAATTGAACCTAAATTTATCAAGATTTTTTGAAAATCAACTTCTTCTATAGAGATTATGGTACAAAAATATGGCTGGTGTGGATTTATATGTTTAACAAAACATTCATTTTATAAAGATAACATAGGTTTTATAATTAAAGTTTATGATAATGATCACCTAACTATCCCACATGAAACAAATTTAGGACATACCTAGATATAGTTATTCATTGTAGGATAAATATTTCATTCAAAAATTAGAGGTGCACCAACTAATCAATGAATGATCATTTATAGGAGTCTATAAATACAAATTTTCTAAATATATTTTTTTCCAAATGTTTTAATGCTATAAATTTCATAAAATTTTATCTATTAAATTACAATTGAAATTTTAAATTAAAAAGATAAATAGAATATAAGAAAAATTTATACCCTTTTTTTGTAATAATATACGGAGATTTTAATAGATGTGGAAGATGATTGTCTCTAGTTAGTGGAAGGATTAATTTATGGATTGTATAAGTTTTTGTAAGATTTTTTTATATTCATTTTTGTAATTAAATATATTTATAATTATTTACTTATAAATATATTTATTTTCATTATGTAAGGGTCAATAAAATTTATGCAAGGGTAGGTAGAAATGATTATATGCCATGAATGGGAAATATGATGTTATTTAAAGGTAAAAAATATAACATTAAGGTTAAAATGAAGTTATATATAAGTAAAATTGTTAATAAAGGATAAATTAACCATCATCATTCAATAAATAAGTTTTAAAAATGAGTAAATACATAATTGATTTTGGAGGGATAAAAGGATTGATTTGTAGGGTGACCCCCCTAATAATGAGATTACAATAATTCTATAAGTATCCTGTATAGAAGAACTAAATAATGTTCTCCCTAGGATCCAATTTATTATATATGGAATTCATAGTGAAGTGATGTTCCATAAAAGTGTGTTTGATTTCTTTATCGTGATAGATATACATCTTGTACATTCTGATAATATAAGAAATATATCATAGAGGACTAGGCATTCCGTGTAATAACTCAACTAGAACTTTAAAATTTGACTGCACCTATATAATAGAAAATTTATAAAGTCTGCAGTGTTGGAATCAGGTATGTTCATTTCATTAAACATATTATGGCTTGTGTTTTTTTTCAATCCAGATGTCGAAGATCTGGGAGTTTCCAATGGAAGGGATCTTACAGTTCAAGATGAATATAGTTTTGAAGGTGGTATTGTTTCCCAGTGTTTGCCAAATTTTTTATCTCTAAATATTTTAGGAAGGGATAACATATTGAAAGGTTGTTTTACGGAATCAACTCTTCATAAATATGGTTAAATCATGGGTTTCATGAATACTGGGTTGATTATCCTGAATATTTGGAGTATTGTGATTGGAGATGGTGATCTTCCTGATTAAGAGAAGTGGAACATTTAAACTTCGTGATTTGTTGACGGTGATCACCGAGACTACATCAAATATGTGTGGAACATCGCAAAGGGAGGGGAATTGTGAGGATGTTTTTGATAGATCCAGAAAACATGATGGGTGAAGTTTATCATTATGAATGGCTGAGGATAGAAATTAAAGGCCACCCCTATTCATTTTGCATGATGTTTTTCCAAGAAAATATGGAATCTCATTGATTGAACGAATCTAGGGGAAAACCCCGAATTTGGATTTCTATGTGAGGTTGAGCATCATGAAAAGACTTTTTTAGGATTTACTAAGGAAAATGATTCTATGTAAAGGGTGATTCAGGATGATGAGGTATTCCATGTTGGATCTGTGAGATTTGTAAAGGATGTTTTTTCTCAAAGGTAGTTAGCTTCGGAAAGGTCGTGATCTTCGTGAAGGAGCATCATGAAAAGATGTTTTAAATGTCAATTGTTTACTAAATAATTCATTCATAGAGAATCAAATCATGAATATGGTGCAATAAACGTCTCCTAATAGACATGGAAAATGAAATTAATGCCAATCCATTGAAGCTGACTTCTAGTCAATAAATTTTGTTAGAATTCACTCAATGGAGTAGAGCTAGGGGAGTCAATGGAAGTGTTCTGAAGGACGTAGTATGCTGTGTATAAAATTTTGTAATAGAATTTTTTATTTAACAAACTAATTATATATAAAATATTTCATTCCAAAACTAGTTAATATTAGTGGATGTATGTATGAAAAAATCTCTTTTGAAATATATTCTTTGGACTAGCCCTTAATGGTGTACCATGTATAATTTTTGTTTTATCACATTGAATGTAGTCGTTTTTTAACATTCCCCCCAGACATGTAAAACTAGTTCCTACAAATGTTTGAACAAAATATGTATCTTTTGAAGGAAATATAGACATCCTAATTCACCCCTCCCCTCTTAGTGTGTTCTGAGGTCCTTAATTAAAAAACAGAATCCAATATCTATCGACCTCACTTCCTCTCCAATGAATCTTCCCTACACATAAAAAACACTGAACACAAAAATAAAAGATCCTCTATTATCATTCACTAGAACTCCTCATCACATTTATCCACATAGGAAAAAACCATCCAAATTATTTTTCTATCCAACAACTGGAGGACACCAGGAAACCCACCTCCCCTTGTTGTTCCTTTCCTACCCAATAGAATTAGTCTCTATTGGGGTAATTCTAAAAACTGATGTTCCAACTACCCACCCTATAATACACATGAATGTTCCACCACAAGTTCTTTCACACGTACCTAAATACAAATAAAAGAGTAGTTTTTTCCTTCTAGTGTCTTGGTTTTTGAAATAAACTTAACCAAGAAAACCAATCTACAAACCATCCCACAAACAAATTACTCAACCTCCTTCTATCCCGCCTCATGGAATCAGATCTTAAGAAACTAATATAGTATGTCATCGCACAACATGATTCTGATGAATCTATTTAGAGTTCCCCAATTACCATTTTCTCATTCCCAAAAAAAATCCATACTATTTTTTGTCATAGAATATGAAAGCATATGCAAGAAGAAGCCAGGTGAATTTCCCTCCTCTGATCATTTTCATTGGTTAGTAAGGCTTGGTTCCTATATCTTTATACTATAAAATTAATTTTAACTAGATCCCTTTTTTCACCACAAATTTAATGCCTCGGTATCATTACCAATATTAAAATTCAAAAATTCATGATATTCACAACTATAATAAATCCCTGAAGATGATCCCGGAAACACACACTTGTTGGCGCCTCCATGAATACAATATTTTCAAAAATTAATCTTTTTTTATCATCAAGAGTATTGTTAATCATCCATGGATACTATGTCCATTATATGAATAATATCATCATAGAGGGTCAATCTGGAAAAAGATAGGGGATGAACATCTTAGTTATCCTTCCAGTAACTGATATCACCTCTACCCACCACCCATCTCACTTTTTCCTCCAAACATTAAATATGATAAAACATCCTTTTTATTGGGTCCTAACTCCACCCTTCTCCATAATTAAATATTTTCCAATACAAATTATATTGATGTATCACAAATCTCCCCCATATAGATGTCATTTCAATGATATCCCACACTATTCAAGATTTCATGGCGTGTTTGGTCACTAAAACATCACAAAGACCAACTCCAACTTCAAAAATGGTATTTTCCATTCAAATCCATGAAACCCAGTGACACATTCTATAACTGTTAGAATCCCAAACAATTCTTGTCAAATTTTTCTCTAAATGATCAACTGTCCCTTTCGGTTCCTTAATAACCCACAACATATACATATCAATAGAGGTTCAAAATATATTTACCAATGTTATGCGTCCATCAAACGAGATGAACCTATTATTCAAAATAAAAAATAATCCCATAATTCGATTTAAAATTATATCAAAATGAATCTTCTTAATTCTACAATTAGATATGGGAACAACCAGGTAAAACCTAGTGAGTTTGCAAGATTTCATACCCAACTTATTTTGATTAATTTTTCTTCCCTTGATGGGGTATCTATTTCATATATAAACATTACTATTTTCCGAATTAATCCTTATCCCATTGTGATAACCATAAATGTTATGAATTATATTAAATCTAAAAATTCAACATTTCCTTCATTTAATGATTATAAAAATGATAACAAAAAGCATTATATGTGATATGATTTTGTCCCCACTCTATTCTTATAAGTCATCGTAGACCACTCCTACATGCATCATTTGATATTTTTGCTGAGTGACTCTTGAGAAATAACAAATAAAGTAAGAGAAAAGTGATCTCCTTTCATAATACCATGAATTATCAAAAAAAATCACTTTCCCATGAGATATATCGATATCCATGGTGTTGAGTAACATCTAAATAGAATCTGGTAAACTCATTCACCAAAAAAATGTTTCTAATAACCATGATAATATAGATGCACTTGATTATGTTAAAATATTTCTTCATATCTGTCTAAATGATAATGTTATATCTCAAATCCTTCCTCTTTTTAGTCCACAACCATATCTTGTGTGATTCCCACCAAATATAGTATGTTACTAATTTGAATAAAATCATGATGCTCATCTGAAATAATTCTCATTATAATAGGACCCAATCATCTATTCCAAATGATTACCATGATTTTATATATGAAATTGAATAGGAAAATCAAATACACCGGTTGATGTAGAATAGATGGCACACCTTCTAAATCAACACCACTCTGGTAGCACAAACCCCTTTCCGTAAATAGCACCTTCGGAAAAAATTAAATTATCAAATATTTAATGTGACCTTTGATAATTTTCATGGTTTCCATAAAGAATGAACACAGAAATACATTTGGTATGAGTATGCAGTCATGGTTAAAACTTATTAATACCTCATGAATATCCTCCTCATACAAAAAATCCACTAACTTTTTATTCTCCCATTCCACCAATAGCCTAAGTATACATTACATGAAACTCTCACCATTGATGATCCCCTCACCACTATGGACCAATGTGCTCTCAGAAACTACCAAAATACCAGTATAATGATCCAAAAATATCCTCCTTGACACCTCAATGTCATTGGTATAATATCCATTCAGAATACATCAAACATCTTCCTTGGAAACCTTAATTTATTTTATTCAATATTAGAATAAGGATTTGTTTCAGTTCCCCTCTTGTAGAAATGTCTCACTATACTACTTATTAAAGATTCATTCTAGATCAAGAATCCTTTCGACCAACTCATTTTGATTCTTCTTAAAGATAATAATGATATCGGCATTCCAATTTTTGAATAACCTCTCTTCATTTCTTTCTATCTATCTTTGTAAGACTCTTCCATGTTAGAATTTCTGTTGGGACAGCTTGAAACCTAATCATATAGCTACTTTTTATGCCGCCTAAGATATAATGACTACCTAGACCAAGAATCTCCACGCACTAGCTAGTTATAATAATTTTGAACCAATTTATAGAAACCCTCCATCATTATCCTCCATCCAAGAAATATAAGGATTTAAATTCTTCAATTGTCATCCATTAAGGAGACCACCAAACAATAATGGTCAGACATCAATCTAGTTAGGTGATTAACCACTAATTTTGGGAAAGAATAAAAGCACTGTAAGTTGGTAAAACATTTATCCGGTGTGCACCAGATAGGGCTGATCCATTTCTGGTTGTTACAATAGGTGTATCTACAACCCAGAAAGCTATGTTTTATCAATCTCATTGACACCATAAACTATCTGATGTCTTCCATGGATTTATTAAAATGTACCACTCCTCCTATTTTCTTTGATATGTGAAAAATAATATTTAAATCACCTCCCATGAACCATGGATGGCCTCTTAAGTTTAAGAAAGAAATTTCCCTACAAAAATTAACTATATCCTTCACATCACATTCACATTAAAAAACGTCAATAGAACATCTGATCCCCCATAAGCAATTTTGTAGGTAACATGTTTCACTGATGAATCTACCCATTACAACCAAGAATATTTCTTATAGAAGACACATATATAATTATTGTGTAAATCAGTACTCAAAAACACCAAGAAAACAAACCTATTAGAAAAAAAGAAGATCTTAACCCAACTCTATTTTGGTTTCAGAGTTGAAAGGAAGAAGTTTTATAGATGGCGCGACTCATCAAAAATGAAGTCACATTTCTCCTTCCCTCACAATCCCCTCACCTTCCAAACTATGAAAAAATTCATTTGAAAAAAGGTTATGTGGATTTGTAAACTAATGAGTACTTTACATTTTCTCTTGATATGACATTTAAAACTTATTTTATTTTCAAGACAAGTAATGATAGAAATAATGGTAGGAGAATAAAATGATGATTCCTACTCTTCCTTAGAACTAGAGCCACCAAAAGGAACTGCATCTATATCCAGGTCTTTGTGCACCTCAAAACTGTAAGGTGATCCTACATAAGACTCCATCAATCCCTCCTTTAAACCATGTAGTTTCATGGAACTGGATCGCTGAGGCCATAGAGACTTCTGAGCCTTGCTGAAAACCTCTTCTAAATCCCCCTCTAGGAGTACGGATACAACTTCCACATGCTTGTGCCATTCACCCCAAGGTCCATAAAAAAAAAGAAACTGTTATTGAGATATTCATTCACCGAACATGGAAGATGATAAAAATACGAGGAAGAGTATTTGGCATCAAACATTACAGAAGAAAAAACAATGAAAATGGTTATTTTTAAAAAAAGAATGGTTCATAATGAAACTTCTTGGAAAATAGAGTCTTATAGAGGCTGGTACATGTAATAAGAATACCAAACAAAATCATATGGAACACATTGGGATCATGCGGTGCATCCACAAATTGTGAATACATCCTACCCACAAAAATGCTTCCCTTAGGATGCATGCTCAATACAATGGTCACCAAGGATCTAAATTCTGATGGTGCAGACACCAAAACCACCACCTAAGGGCTATCCAAAGGCACGTTAATTCCCAAACTGGGAGTAATTGATGCCTAATTCAGACCATAACCATTCCTAGCAAAAATATCATCCAACATATACATCTCCACATCTCCTGACTAAGCATTAATCTTATTGTGCATTCAAAATAACCCACAAATGTCATTTTTAGAAGAACAGTATGCAGAAGTAAGGTAGATATTGGTAAAAAATTATTATCTACAAATACAACACCTTGTAGCCCTTGATGAGCACTCTCAAAGGATGAAACCGTGATAAAGACAATTCAATGAAGATCCATAGTGACACTGTTGACTGGATTATGAGGGTATCATCATCAGAATAAATGGAATTTCCAAAATGCATTACACACTGTCTGTATCATTGAAGGATTTTGAAGAGGAAATAATAATCATGGTAGATGATCCCACACAACTTCTAAGATAGACCCTTTCTCAAAATGTCTATCACATAACCAGTGAGAAAGTGAGAATCACCACGAGTAGTAGTTCCTTGGTTCCCTGGACCATGATTTAAAAAAATCACCCCAAGAGTAAAAATGAATTCAAAAGGAATATCTAGAATTATAATGTTAATTAAGGGTGAACTGAAGTTACGTAAAGGTAAATAGAAACTTTTAAAGGTTATAAAAGGGTAAAAGATAGTTAATTAAGTGTAGAAAATTTTTATGTAAGGGTAAACTAATGTTATGTAAGGGAATGTAAGGTGTGGTATGGTTCAGAAAAAGTTACATAAGGGTAAAATAATGTTATGTAATGGTACAAAATGTCATGTAATGGTAAACTAAAATTAATTTAGAGTAAAATAATTTTATCTGACGGTAAAAATTTAATGTAAGATTAAATTATGTTAATTATATTAAGACAAAATTGTAGGGTAAACTAATGTTAATTAAGTGTAAAAATGTTAAATAATGGTTAAATAATGTTATTTAAGTGTAAAATAATGAAATATAATTTTAAAAAAAGTTTATTTATTAGTTTATAGAAACTTCTACGAGTGAGGTATGGGGTAAATATTTTTTTAAGCATAAAAAATGTTACATAAGGGTAATGTAATTTTATGTAAGGGTAAAATAATATCAATTAATGGTAAACTGATTTTAATTATGGGAAATACAATTTTATGTAAGGGTAAACCGAAACTTATATCAGTTATATAAGTGTAAACTAAAGTTATGTAATGGTAAAACATTATATAAAGTGTAATATAAAGTTATGTTAGTGTAAAAAATATATATGTTAGGGTAAATGAATGTTAAGATAGTGTAAAAAAAGATATCAAAGGGTTGAAAACATAATAATAGTATGTAATGTTATATAATGAAATGAAAAAGTTATAAAAGGGTGAATTAATTTTATGTAATGGTAAAACAATGTTCTGTAAGTGTAAATTAAATTTATGTTAGGGTAAACTAAATTTAAGTAAGGGAAAATCATGTACAATTTATGTAAGTGTAAAATAAAGTTAAGAATGGGTAAAATAAAGTTTTGTAAGGGTAAAGAAATATTATGTAAGGTAAACTGAAGTTATGTAATGGTAATGTAATGTTACATAAGGGAGAAATAAAGTTATTTACATGTAAAACTAAACCTTTATAGGTTATATAATGGTAAAATAATTTAAATGTAAAAACAATGTTATGTAAAGTTAATATAATGTTGAGTAAGGGTAAACTAATGTTATGTATGGGTAACACAATGCCATGTAAGGGTAAATATACACATTTATAGGAAATTTAATGGTAAATAATATTAAATAAGTGTAAAAAGGTTATTTAAGGATGAACTAATGTTAATTAAGGATAAAATAAATTTATTTAATGCTTAGACAATGTAATTTAAGGGTATAAATAAGATATGTAAGCGTGAAAAAAAGTTAAATAAGCAAAAAATATATTTATGTTAGGTAAAGTAATGTTATATAAGAGTAAAAAAAGTAAAATAAGGTATATGTATTGTTATGTAAGGGTAAAATAAATTTATGTAAGGATAAACTATAGTTAATTAAGGGTAACAAATATTTAAATAAATATAAAATAAAGTTAAATAAGGGAACACTAAAGATATGTTTGGATAAAAAAAATTATATAAGGATATATTCTAATTCTTATAGGTTATTTATGGGTTATGTAAAAATATTTAAGGGTAAAAAATTTTATTTAATGGGAATCTAATGATAATTTAGCATATGTTGAAGTTATGTAAGGGTAAAACAATGTTATGGAGGCGTAAAAAATATTTACATATTATGGATGTGTAAAATAACGTTATGGAGAGGAAAAAAATTTATGTAATGATAATAAATTATATTTAATGTCACAATAATGTTATGTAAGGGTAATCGAATGTTAACTAGGGGAAATTAATTTTTTTTGATTAATTTTAATTTCATGATAACTTATTTTTTTATATAATAGGACACTAAGAAAAATAACCATGTTATATAGTCTCACTTGTTATACCATCATAAATGTTCATTTTTTTTGTGTGTTATTTATTAGATAAATAAATGATCAATAAACAATTTAGTGAATTAAGATCCAATTCATGAAGCTTTTTGGAAGAGGTTCTACTCAACCATCCATATCTAACCAGTTATCATGACAAATGAAAAAAGATGATAATGAGAAAATGTGGAAAGATAATACTTATCAAAAATAGGATGTAATTGATAATATTTTATGTAAATAATTTTTACTTTTCATCTATATTACTATTTAGTAATTTTTTATCAAATTGTTATCATTTGAAAACATAACATCAGGATTCCGTTGAGTAGAAAATGATATAAGGTATCTTTATTCCTAAGATTATGATGAATATTTTATTCAATAATTTAATAAATCTGTAACACCAAGTCCATGTTAGATTTTTGATTATTTCATTTGAGACACATAAATTGGAGAAAACATAAGAGAAAATAAAATTCATTGAAGGCTGAGATGTGACACATGAATGTGTCAATTGAGGACTGAATTAAATCATCTTTATTATCAATGCTTGTAGAAGTGTTGAGACAGATGAAACCAACATTCCCAGATCTTCTACTTACTCATTCATACCAGACTACGTACGATGAGTTGCCTGTTTTGGACCGAGATGTATATATTATGGAATATTGAATTATACATCATATAAGGGATTATTCACATCATCAGGTTTTATTGAAACTTCTGTTAAGAGTATAAGTACATGATAATGTTGATATAAATGCACTAGTATAATTTCCTACTAAGTAGGTTTCCATAATTGGATAGAGTATTGGTTATTTTTATAAATTGGAAAGATAATATTTAAAGAATGTCTTCGTATAATGTATGCATTATTTTTCAATTTTAATTTTCCATTAAATTCAAAATTACTTTTAAAACATTTTTATACTTACATTTTATAGAAGTATCCATAATAGATGTAATCCATATTGAGAAAAACAAAAATATTATGTTCTAACACCTTCAGATACTACTTTTGAAGATGATTGGGTAACAATGTTATGACACATTCATTCTATGTAAGATAATTAATAATTTTTTTTGATGAGTGGTGTTATATGTGCATGATATTATATGTTAAATATTTTCTAAAAAATCATCATTGATGTTGTAAATGGTGATCATCTAAGCATCCCTTTGTAGATGTTTTTCCATATTAGTAAATTTAAATTAGTAATTTATTTGAATTAAATAAACATATGTTATTGTTATTTAATTAATTACTATTTTAATTAGTTATCATAATATCTTTTTCATTAAATATATTTTAACTTATGTTTATGGTTTTATGAACCAAGAATAAATTTCTACAGAGGTGAAATTGTTGAACCAAGAAGAAAAAACTGAATATGTATATAAAAAATTAAAAAACACATAGATTACAAGTGGGGGGTTTTGCATTCCATGACTAGTAAAAGTAAACATATAATTGTGATCCAATATCCATGAAAATATTAATAATTCTGAATTTTTTATATTTTAGTGGATACTGGATTTCGTACATAATTTTTCCAAAAGAGTATAAATAATATTGGTTATTCTCTTTATTGGGTGGCGTTCGACTAATATTTAGAATGTTGTTAATGAAGAACATTTATTCTATTATTTTAGATCATTAATTTTTTTTATTTTTAATTTTTACATTGCTTTAGATAGTAATTTTTAAAACTTCAACTGGTCATGGATTGAGTTTAGTAGAGCTCATTATTCCAAAGTGGAATCAAGAAAATATAATATTTGAACATTCCGGTAGATAACATTTATATCACTAGAAATAGTATTTTTTCATATATACTATTTTAATTTATCAAATTTCGTTTTGTAAATGATATTTCTTCATAAAAAAGCAAATTAGATATAGATATTTTTATTTATTAATTATGTATAAGATATTCATGACTTGAATAAAAAATTATTTAAGGGATTATTTTTATCATAACACTTAAAATTTAAAAAATATTTATTTTAAATTGGTAAATACAATTTTTTGATTATGTTTCGTCATATATGTCAAACTTTTTAAAAAACATTAAAATTTTAATTGAAAAATGTCCTCTACATTTTATTGATTTTTAGTATTAGTTCACATTGATATGTATTTGTTAAAAATTTTATACAAGTTCTAAATTATTTGTGTTGATCTTGTTCATTTTATATTTTTTTCTACTTCTGGTTCAACATTTTGAGACTTCATGTCTGAGATTATGTAAAAGTTTGATATTTTTAAAATAAATCAACATTCAATAATGATTTTTATAAAACTTCTACTAAAATCCCTCCTATAGATATTTAAATTTTAGATTTCCAAAAACCAACTTCCAGAGCTGGCCATGTGGACATTCGATGCTGATTTTGTAAAACCAAATATTTTGTCATTGTTTTTCAGTACTACCGATGTTGAAATCCATTTATATTTGTATTTTTTAATGGGTTTCATTGTTAGTTTATAAGAAATGATGTTTAATGTTCAACTTTGAACATAATAGCTGTTAACATCACTTTACAACTGTTTTTAAAAAGTAAAAACATGAATGTTAAAGGTGTTGTTTCCACTTCATTTATGAGTTTATTTTCAAAAAAACATCACCATATTTTAAAATAGGTGATATTTTCTGTACAAAAGCATTTAATACACAGCAAAACTCGGTACATAGGAATTTTTGAAGTTCACCTCTAAAAATTAGACTAATGCTTCAGGAGATTTGGAATTGAACAGTGTATCATGACCCAAAAAAATAAACTTATAGGTATAAGAGATAATGTTTTATCAATTAAATCACATTATATTTCTCTTAAAATTATTCAATTCATGGTGTAGGTATGTTAATCCTTTAATTTCTAATGATGGTAAGTGTTGGTAACAACTGAAGAATCATCCAACAATAGACTGTTATCAAGACATTGAGTGCATTGAGTTATTATTATTATTATTCTCTTATCACATATTATATGTTATATCTAACATTTTCATGAATATAAAAACCGGACAAAAAATATTCTAGTAAAATTATATTCATCATGTGAATGGTCCTTTATAAATAAATAAAAGAATCAAATCATTATGAATCTCCCTTATTTCTCTCTATATTCCATGATAATTATACTGAGAGTCACACCAAATCCATTATTTGATGCTTTATTATTTTTATCATATTGCGTGAAATAACAAATATCTTTTTAATTATAAATTATAATTAAAATTCAATAAAGAAACATTGTTAAAATATTTTTCCAATTTCATATTCTCCTTCACACATCCCTTTATTCATCTAAACACTAAAATATTCTCCAAGTCCTCATTGAGCTGTGGATATTGATTCAGCATGATGAAGCTCCTAGAAAAATAAATTGTTCTTCCAAAATATATTTTATATATAGAAACTCTCCTCCTTAAATTACAAAACTATTATCTTACATTGAATGAATAAAAAATATCATTTATTTTGTTTTATCCCAGATGAATTAGCATTTTCATTTCATCAATTATTTTATATTCACATAATAATTCTGAGAATAGATTTATAAATATAAATATGTTTTTAACATTTCAATAATTTTTTAACAAGGTAATTGTTTGGATAATTCAGACACAGTAGTAGAATCACTCATATAAAGAGTGAATTCATTCATAAATGAAGGGAAATGAGTCATAAGTTGGATTAAATGACTCTGAAATAGTATATAATTACTCATTCACAACTTAAAATGACTAACAAAAACTCCACCCCTTTTCCAATATTTCATTTATATACTAAAATGACTCATGTAATAATCAATAATAACCTATATAGTCATATAATATAACTCACACGCACCTCTAGACTTCACTAAATTTTAGCTTAACTCCAAATTATAGAACCCTAGAAATTATTTATTTGATATCTCGAAACATTGTTTTTATAACTATATATATTCAAATTCCTCACCCAACACAAAATAAATTAAATTATGTCTTTATAAACTTGATTTATTCATTGAAAAAAATCCTACACATTATTCAAATCCACTTAAACTTGTTTAGAATTCCGTATCTTAATGATTTCTATATTCTGGACTAAACTTCATACATTAACTCAAGTCTTCAATAATCTCCCAACATTCCCAATAACATCCAAACAGCTCTTGGGATCCACAAAAGTCAATGATTTGGTCTCCATATTTTTTTCTCAATAACATTGTTACATCTTAGAACTCCGCTATTACCCATAACATTTCCCTTTTCCAATACCCCACTGTCTTTTTGAGTGAAATCAGAATGAGAATTGATATAAATAAATATATATTTATGATTGATGAAAATAAAAATATTAATAAAACTATTTAAAATTAATGATTTTATGTTTATTAATAGTTGAATTCATATTTATATATTAATAAAAAATGAAATTATATATCTTTATGTAAACTATCATAATAATCATAACATAATTAAAAGTAATAATAATAATTAATAAACTATTTTAGTGAATTAATATATTATTGAAAACAATTTTTCATAAATATATTTATGTGTAGTTATAATATATAGATATAACTATATATAAACTAGAATGAAAACCTACATTCATAAAATTATATTAATGTAAAATTAATAATAATATTTAATATATTTATGTGACAAGTATTTCTATAAATGTATGTAAATAATAATATATATATATACACATTTTTAGTGAATTGATATTAATCATAGTTTAATAATTCTATAAAGATATATAACTGATTTAATGTTAATGTACCAAATTAATTGTGAAAAATTAAAACATATTAGAAACCTTTCTGAATCATGGTTTTTTCTCTACAATGATAATGTAATTCACTAAGGGTATTCTACCCACCCTTATTCATATATTATACTTTATTATATAATTAAATGATTATTTTCCCATTTTATTCACTAATAAATATTTATAATAGGGTTTCTGTAATTTAGGTTAGTTTTTTCTCATGAATTATCTTATTAACTTAATTATGACCAAGATATGTTAATATAAAATTTTAAACATGATCGAACATAGTTGACAATTTTGATCTTGATATTTTTTAGAATTTTTTTAGAATTTGTTTTTCTCATTGGTTATTTTATATTATTTGTTAGTGGTATTATTATTATACTTGTTATGATCAGGACTTAGTATATTCTATTGATTCATTGACTTATCAGTAGGTGTTATAAAGATAGAAGTGCTTCTAAATAATTTAACAGTCAACATAGAAATATACAGCTATGCATAATTGTTTTAATTGATGATTAACTTGTTGGTAAAGCATTTTCAATCTAAACTACTAGTTTTTTAATAGAATAATTTATTAGAATAATGAATGGTTGGTATTGAATATTTTAAAATGATTAATTAATTTATAATAATTGATCAGATTTTACTCTATAAAAGTTATAATTTGAGTAAATTTTTAAATTGAAAACTGATTTAAGGATGAAATTTGATTTTTAGGGATTTTTTTAGTATGAATGCACTATTTTGGATAGAATATTATTTTGGTTATTAATGAAAACATCCTTCCCAATGATGTAGTAAAATATAATATGGATATGATTGTAAAATAAGTGCTTTTGAATGGCTAATCATTTTTAAAAATAATGATGTGTTCACTAAAATTTTTTAGGTCATGGTGGGATCTGATTAATGGAATTTAATGTGTATTATTATAGTAGTTCCTATGATTCCAAGTTGGTTTTATTTATATTTTATTTTTCATCGGTCAATTTCATTTCATGGTGAATTTTTTAGATTTTTATTTCAAATATGGGTATGAAAAATCCCTCATAATCTAAATTAAAAGGAAATTTATAAAATTTGAAAAAATATACTGTTCTGTGGAATAATTTCTTAATTAGTCAAATTACTGATTTTAACTAGATTAAAAATATTTTACACTATTCATGGCTAGATTATTGTTAATTTTCTAAAATTTTCATTCCCTTTAATAGATATAAAATATTGTAGTAAATTTAACTAGGCTATTGAATACATATGAAATTATAATTAGGGGTATAGAATTGACATTTTCAATTACATGATTGATCATATATTTATTCTAATTAACCAAAAAATGAGAATTTATAACTGAAAAATCAACCCTCTAAAAGGGTCAATTTTGCCATAAAAATAGTCATGGTGAACTGAGAGTTATAAAAGAAATCCCACCATCAACTATGAAGAACCAAATTTAAATCCACAGTTGATAGTATATAAAATATATTCAAGAATATATTAAAAATATTTCTGAAACCATATTGTGGACTAATTTAGCATTTTTGCACATCCAATAATGGTTTATTAATAAAATATGTATATATGTTTATGAAAGAGAATTTTTACTTTTTCTAGTTTGATACCTTAAGAAATTAATTTAAATCATAGATATAATTGATATCACAAACTATGGGAGTGAGTATTAGTGGGTCAGAGCCAATTTTCCTTTATAATATGAAATATAATTAAGTATCCATGGTCTCATCTATTACATAGACAATTACCTAATATGATTTACTAATTATGGTAAGGGGAGTATATCATGACCCGAACCAATAGGGCTCGAGCCGCAACTACCCCTAACCTACCTCCACAAGCCAGGGGTAGCGAAAAAAACCGAAAGGCATAACATAAATGGGAGGAGTTTTCCTAATGTTAATGTATAAGCACACCATACCATCTGAATTAATATATGTAGAGGAATATTAATGAATATATGGAATATCTAGAATAGAAAAATTTATATGAAAATATTCTATGGTGTACAAGAGTATGACTATGACAACTGAATGTAAATGGGAAAATACACACCTAACTAGAAAGATGTCCCAACCTAACAGAAATGGAATGTAAAATAATACTCAAAGACTGTTTATTAATCTCCAAGAGCTGACCACCAAATGTGCTCTAATGCACCAAGTATCCCTTTGATCCTCTATACTCATCGTTGATATGTCTGTAGTCTTCATAAGACACGACTTGTGTAGGCCTATCCAATGTAGGGGTGAGTGTATACATACTAAGTAGGACACCTCGAAAACTGAAGGGGGGGGGGTAGTTAGAGGCATGATATGAATGGATATACAATCGACAACTCAACCTAAGGCAATGGGGAACAAAATCCAATGACATGACTAGATATATATATATATATATATATATTCTCAAACCAATGGAAAAAAATCCAGAGAAAAATGGTATCTCCATCTCATTGGGTAAATGAGGTAAAGAGTATCAAATGTTCCAAATGCCCATTATCGATGCCCAATACCTTGTGTTTCTATCCAAAGAAGTAATCAGGTGGAAGAACACATCTCTCCACTGTGTCACAATGTTAAGGGGTGGGGGGACTATCCATGTAGTGTAACCACACCCTAGTGCAGCAAGGGGGTTCCACTCAATACGTATATGTAGAGGACATGTTCCCTATTGTGTCAGGCAATTCAACACTGATGCCACGAGGACCTACACAGACCTTCTCCCTAGACTATCAAGGGGATTTCTCTATAGTTTAATGAGGTCCCATGCCTTGTAAATTTAGTAGTACTAATTGGTATATAGGGGACATGTACCCCAGTCCATTAGGGGGGTTCAACTCTAGTGTCATGAGGTCTCACATCCTATCCAGTTGGGGGTACCACTCAGTAGATAGACATCCTGAAGCATTCTCTGTGATGGGAGTTCATCTCAAGTGTCTCGAGGACCCACACCCTATCTGATTGGGTAGGTACCACTCATTAGTTAAAGGAAATGTACTACGGTCGATCAGGGGGTTCCACTATAGTGTCTCTGGTGAGCCTCTATCGGCAAAGGTCACTGCCTAAATAAGTGTCTTACCCAAAACATATGACATCCTATCTTTTAAGCCACTATAGATGGAACTATTACATTCTATATGAAAAACACTCAGTATATTCAACTCACTAGCCAAAATATATGTTCAATCAAAAGATATATGAGAGGTTAAATTTTATTTACAAGTAAATTAAGGGTAAACTATGTATAAGGGGACCCACATGCCATGTGGCCCCACTCCACCACCAATACATATCCTTGAAAAGTACACTTATGTCTTCACAATTATTTCTACACAACATGTAGTGTATTTACATGTCATTTCTAAGCCACTAAGTGTGTGTCCTTGCTCCCTGGTAGTGCCCATGTTTTTAATCATGTGTCCATGTACAACGGTACATGACATGGTCTTAGTCCTGTCTTCCTTCATGTGGTACAACATGTTTGCACCACCACATGGGGTTTCCACTTAGGAAATGAAACATGGAATATTCCCTACCAAACTATGTGTCATTTAACATTTCGCAAATCCCTATCCAACATAGTCACGGCCCGAAAAATCATGTGTTCATAGGACTACATGACATATAATATTCTTTTAACAGAAACTCATACCTATTCCATGGATTCTATTTTAGTGGTAATTTATTAATATTTCAACCCTAATCCAACAAAATACATTGTATCTATCTCCATTGATCATTTTCTATAATTTAATGGCCAAAAATCAGTTCCATGTTGCTTTGATCGCATCTTCTATGAACCTATACATAACCTTTGTCATTCCTTCTACTTATTTTCAGATTTAGATGATCGAATCAATCATCCGTGACCTAAAATAACTCTTAAAACATCCCTAATCCATAATTACATATGTCCCACATTATTCCATCAATAATTTGGGGGTTTTGATCATACTCGATCATGCCCCGTAAGGTCGAGCCCTAGCACCATATCCTAATGGAAAATAAGATGAAGAAAAAGCGAGGGAAAGAAAAAAGACAATGGTTTTATCAATCCATGTCAAAGAGTTCTGGTCCAATGGTATTTGAAGGGGATATCCAAGGATAAAGATAGATGAAAATCAATTTAATCTCTACATGGGTGCATGTAAGGTCTAGAAATTGGAAATATCAAGACACAACATGATCCTACTCAATCAATTTAATAAATAGGGTCATAAACCAAAAATTGATGATTCCTACCATGAGATTGGATCATTCATCATTGAATAGGGTGATTTTAAACAAATGAGGGAAGTCATCGCATTCATTGCACGTTGATCTTCTGGGATTTTGAGTTATATCATTTTCTAAATTATATTCATCAATGAATAACATGAATAAATTCTCTCAATTATCTGAGGGTTTATGTGGCTAACCATTGATAATGTCCATAAAAATGAATTTATTTGATTTTTAGTAGTTTAATTTAATTAAAATAAATAAATAATTTTTTTATTTTAACTAAAGACACCAAAAAATGGTCTCTGTTTCCAAACATCCCACAGTAACCAAATGTTTGTCTTGCTCAGGGTAGACATTGTTTTTTCAACTCAACTATGGGATCCTATTTCTGAATTGAGATTCCATTTAATATTTTTCCAATTTTCCTAAAACATATATGTGTGTGTAATATAAAATATAGAAAATATTTTATTTTAAAATTAATTCTGGGAACATAATTCCTCAGAATCACATGTTGTCTCATCTTCTAGTTCTAACTATATATATATATTTCCAAGTTTTTCAAAGAAAAAGTGGTATCTACCTAATTACATCCATCATGATTTTCAACCCCAAAAAGATTAACTAAAATCCTGCTTGGGATACTGAGACCGCATCTAGATTTTCTGCTCCTAAGAACTCTCATGCATGTTCACATGATGACACTACATATAAAGCAATAGGATGGTCCATCCACACATGGTCCTCTCTTGCTGATCCTAGATCTCCATTTGGTGATCCAAAAAAGTGGAGAGGTTTTTTATGTTCATTGCACCCAAGTCAATAATGTGTATATGGTCATGTATGTATGTACATAGATACAACATATGGAATACATCATGCACACATTACAATTGGTGGGGGGGGGGGTTGAGGTAGTAAATGTATTCACCAAACCACTACAAGATCTTGAACGTCCTAATGATCCTCAGGGATAGATTACATCTCTGACCAAACCTCTATAATCATCGGTATGGGGAGACTCATAGGAAGATGTCATCTCCCTGCTCGAACTCCAAGGCCCTATGACGTCAATATGTATAAGATATTTTCCAACCCGGATCTATCCTCAACTTCTCATGGATGACTTGGACCTTCTCCATTTTTACCTACACCTACTCCAGACCCACCAGAGATGCCACACTAATCTCTGTCTAGAATAAGGGAGGCCTATAGGGTCTCTTATATAGGCCCTAAGAAGGTTCCATACCAATATAAGAGTGGTAGATATTTTTGTAACTCAAACTTTGTAAGGTGATCCTATTATCTCTAACCAAAGTCAAACATTCAATCCTTCAATAAATCCTCCCTCACATAGATAGTAGACTCATTCTTCCCATCTATCTAAGGGTGATAGGATATAATCATCCACATCTAGTTCCCTAATTCCTCATGAATGCCTATCTATAATAGTGATGTAAATCGCACATCAATGTTAGAGACTATAGTCTATGGAACCCCATGAAGGCAAACAATCTCCAAAATGTACATTTTCCCTAAACAATCCACCTAACACTACTCCATGATTGCAAGTAAGTGTGCTTACTTTGATAGTTGATCAAATATAAACTCGATGGTGTCATCAATCTTTATTTTCCATGGAATCCTTATCACAATTTCAACGGATATTGCATCCAATTTATACACCATAATCACAAGGGTTTCCAACAAACATGAAAGAACATGGTGCCCATCCTTCACCTGCTGACAGGTGTGGCACCATGTGATAAACTCATCTATGCATCATCTCAGGCCCTCCCACCAAAACATCAATTGAAGGTATTTTTACATTTCCCCAAAATCGTTATTTAACACCAAGGGATAAGTGTGTAACTCTTACATCACCTCATCCAGCATCATCTATGGGACCACCATCCTTTCTAATAAAATAATGAAAAGATTACACCATCATAAAATCTATCATGCAATTTTTATTAGGATATCTGGTTACACAAGACCTTATATTAGATGTCTCCCAACTCAGAGTCTCCCACACAATGAAGGAGAGAAGGAGTCAACAACATCAACTCAAGAAAAATTGAACCCTTCTTGTCATACAAGATTAGCTGGAGGTAAGTAAACTACTCGTAAGCCTCCGACACCAAACAAGTGTCAGCCTTCCAACTAATGGAATTTTCTACCAAATTTGCCTTTCCTAGATTAGATAATATCATGAACTCATATTAATTTAGAATCTCAAACTAGATTTTCTATCTTGGGTTTATTTCTCTATGCATGATGAAATACCATAGACTCTATTTGTCAAAGTAAACCAAATAAACAAAACCAAAGGGTAGTTCCCCCACATCCTTAGGATGAATACTACTTCTTATAGCTCCTAGTTGTGAGTTTTTTTAATTTTATCATGTGAAATATACTAACATGAGATTTATTTGATAATTTCATACCGTCAGATCAACGCACAACTGAGAATAGCTTCTGATGCTTCATAATACTTTATGTACTCCACTCCCTCATGCATTAGTCTCAACACCAGATAAATCATCATCCTTAGACCCAACTCCTAGAAGTATCATTGGTAATACTCATTAATGTTAAATGGATACCCTTTCTAGGAAATGGAATTAAATGGAGCTTCAATCCATGAAACTTATACCAAAATCCTCATATAGTACCCTTAAAATCCACCAAAACAGAGTACCCCTAACAAGCTCTTGTGTGGACCCCATGAAAGTAATGCATTGATATTCTCTAGGTCCATAGCCAATAAATGATCAGGAATGACATCCCCTAAAAGTTCACTTCATGAATATAGTACTATCAATTTGATAGCTTTCAATAAATCTAATTCTCCCAATCTAAATCTAGGAACATACTCAAGACATATGCATGCTCCTCCTTTGACACAATGTATTTTATTATTTCATC
This sequence comes from Viscum album, assembly GCA_963277665.1. Classification (NCBI taxonomy): domain Eukaryota; kingdom Viridiplantae; phylum Streptophyta; class Magnoliopsida; order Santalales; family Viscaceae; genus Viscum; species Viscum album. The sequence goes on from OY728125.1 coordinate 22,809,148, forward strand.
GATGACGACAACAGAAAAAAGTGGTCTATGTATGGATGGATAATCAGGTTCATCAACACCATAAACACATTGGGGGTAAACCAAAGTGCATCACCGGAGACTCATATTATCCATAGAATTATTATAATTCCTTCCTTGAAATATTAGTCCTATAAAATCACAACTGGTGGTAGTTTGATCTATGGTCAATCTTTGAGAACCATATCTCACATCGTAACTTGTAAGAGAGGTAATCAACCCACGCTAAGGTGTACCAAATATATATTTTTGCATGGTTTAGGTAATGATAATCAACACAAATCCACTAGATCATGTCTACCTTTTTCATGAACAAAACTTGAACTAACAAGGGGAACACATTGGCCAAGAGGATTCCATTCTCTTTAAATTATTCCAACTAAAAACATAGATTCATGTGCTCATTAGGGTCCATCTAATGTTATACCAATGATATTAGTGTAGTTCCAAGATGTGTTTCAATAGAAAAATCCATATTCATCCTTGGAGGAAGTCTCGAAATATCCTCGTAGAATATTTCCATAAAATAATCCATGACTAGTGGAACCCAGATTCATAAAGATCATTCTACACCGCTGGCTATAGTCACAGACATTTGGGTGATGTTATGTAACTTGCTAGTTACAAAACCCTGTCATCCCACCATGATATATTTCTCTCCCACAAAAGGTGAATCATATCCAATTAGTATAGTGTAATCTAACTCATCAGTATCAATCTAGTATTGGATTTGGTATAACCAATACATACCCAAGATGATTTCTTAATTTTACATCATTATAAAAAAAGATCCCATGTGAATATTTCTCCACCAAGTGATAGTTCACACTTTCATAAGGTAAAATTTACAGAAGTAGCATTACCTGTAAGAACCTCATGAAATATATGTTTGGATAGAGCCTCAATTGGTAGCACCATATCTCACAATTGGAGTAATGTGATGAAGTAATGACTCACAAACGTGTCTAATAATACTGATGCTAGACTAAAATAAGCAAAAAATCATACCTTAGATAATATTGTGTGCTTCTAGTTCATCAACATCTAATGTCTATAGATGTCTGCAACCTCAAATGTCATCTCCCCGAGACTAAAATGGGACACCTGGTGGTGGTGGTGTAAGGGTCTCATAGCATCATCCACCTCCAATAGAAAATCATGGATCTCCACCTACTCATATTTCTTCTCCGCCTCCAAAGGGACCTCCCTACCCCCTCTGGGGAGGTCACTGAAAATGATGTTGTCTCTATCGGGGTAATTTGTCATCTATCTTATTAATCTACTCAACATATTAGGTTTAGTATTCATGAATAGTGTAACCTCACATGTCCCAATAATAATCCTAAATCTATCAAATATTCCCTGATTATATTTGATTTCCCTATGTTGCGTGACAACATTTCTGAGCCTGATCATGGGGAGGTCTCCTACATCAAGATCCTATTAACCGCTTCTTGTAAGCTATTATGGAGGACATATCCCATTAACTTACACTTATATATATAGTATCATATTTTCCCTTTTATAGGAAGATATATGAAACAATTTATCACTCCAAAACCCCATCACAGGTGGGAATGCACAAGGGTACCATATTATAATATATCTATCTATGGAGTCTCTACTCAAACATCTGTGCTCAGAAGTATCCATTCTGAATCATGTTGATTGAGTACCGTGTAATGTATGTAAACATCATCGTGTACTTATAAACTATAATCAATCCCTAATGTAGGTCTAGATGATATTGAATCTGAACTATGTACAGACAAGATGGTTAGTACACCTCAAATAATAACTACTTGATGTTTGGTTATAAGACTGTCAACTCATCATGAATATTTGGAATGAGACTCCAGTAGCTCTAAAATTTTATGTGGAAATGGCTATATTCCTATTCAACCACCTGATCCATCAGTGTCTAGATAAGACTAAAAGCATGGACCACCAACTCTATCCAATCCTCTACTTCCTAGAGATCTGGATTGCCATGGAACATTAGCATCCTTTGGCACTTGAACTTATGGATCATGATAATCATGAATGAATCTTCATCCTTCTATGTTAGAATGATGTGATGGTCGAAAGATGGGGGTGATGCTACCCATCCACCTAAAATAAGAATATCACATGATGGGTCTTTAACTGAGGCCTCATCACTCATATGACCATTGTTACAATCCAAACTAGAATCCATGCTGGGTGGAAACATGTAGGAATCCAGGAAATTTAATCGAACTGTTACAATCTTAGTTGATCATATATATATATACACACAATGGATATTTTAATCAATAACAAAAGTAAATAATATAATCCTCTATGATGCATGTACCATTTTATCTCTAGAACCAATGTCTCAGTATATTGATTCAATAAGTAGGTAGTCAGGGTCTAGTGAATGGATACGTTAACCACCACACCAACGCTATATTATCTAGCCTGAAAGCCACACTTTAAACATAGTGGCACTATTTACCGAATCCCAATCAAGTCCTCATAAGGGGACTACTCGAAACATAATCCAAAAGAACGAACAACAGTAATACTGATCTATCATATATCAACCCAGTGAGGCTCAATCCATAATCACCCCAAGATAGAATCCATAGGCCATGGGGTGGAAATAAGCATCGAAAGGAATAACCTCAATGGGATGCCTTTTCCCAATGCACCTGTATGCACACACCTAAGAATCTTAATGAAAATTTTCCGAGGAAAATTTATAAATAGATTAACTATCTAGAGTATAGAAATGCATATGAAAAACCTCTAGTGTGTACAAGATTATGTATGTGAAAACTAAAACTAAAGTGAAAAAATACATGTCTACCTAGAAATATTTCCCAACCTAAAAAATTGGAAAGTAAAAGAATGATGAGAGAGCCCAACTCCAGATCTCCAAGCTCTGACAACTATATGTGGTCCAATAAAACTAGTATACCAAAGCTCTTATATAGTCAATGTCGATATTTCAATAATTTTAATACAACATGACATGTGTGGGAAAATACCATGCTGGGTTGACTATATACATTCTCAGTAGGATTCCCTAAAAGCTAATGTGGGAGATGTAAGATACGTGATATGAATAGATATATCTTAGGAAACTCAACACAATGAAAGTGAGTAAGAAATCCAATGACAAGGATATATATAAATCTGATCAAAATAAAGAAAATCGAAATTAAAGAGAAATGAGATCTCTATATCACAACCCAACCAAAGAAAATATTGAATTTTTTTGAGAAGTCCATCTTCAATGAAAAACCCCTCACATTTTTGTACATATAAGTTATTGTGTTGTGGCCCAAACCTCACAATGTGACACACAGTCAAGGGGTAATAATCTATAATTAGAGGACAGGTTCTCTCTATTATCAGTAAGATTCAATTAAACAAGTATCTACAGGGGACATACGCCAAGGTGTATCAGTGGGTTTCTACTCTGGTGCCATGAGGACTTTCTCCCTAACATATAGGGTATTAGAACTGTGTAGATATTAGAAATCCTCCCTAGAATGTCAGGGGGTTCTAATATATTTTCAATAGGGCCGGGTCCCTATTTAATAGGTGGTACCACTAATTAGACCAAGGATTCATTCCTCGGTCCATCTGTGGGGTTTTAGTCGGGTATCATGAGGACCTACACCCTATCCAACAATGGGGTTCCACTTGAGAGATAGAGGACCCATGACCATGTCCATTAGGATGTAGTACTCTAGTGTCATAATGACCCAGTCCATATCTGATAGGGTCACCAATAAATATATAGAGGACCTAAACGTTAGTATTTAAAGGGGTTCCACTCTCGTATCTCTCTCGGACATGTGTCATCATCGGTCACTCACTAAATAAGAATCATTCTTGAAAAATATCACATCATATTTTTAATCCACTACATAGGCCACCATTATTTTCTATTTTGGAAAAAACTATGTATAGGATACTCGGGGGGACAAAATCGGTGTATGAACAAATGAGATACGGGTTGTTGAATTTTCCTCTGAAGGAAAGATGGGGTACACTGCAAGTAGGGGGATCCACATGACATGTGGTCACACTCTACTGCCTTTCTATTTCCCTAATTGATACATGTATTTCTATAGATGTAGGGATACACAGCGTGCAGAGAATATCCACATCATGAACATCCTACATGGGGTGTACACACGATCCTTAGTGGTACATGTTTAGGTCTTCTAGTGTCAATCAACTTGGGTACATGATGTACACTTGGACATGTCTTCCCACATGAGGAGTTTTCCATGTGATCCACTGTAACGCCCCGACCCTAGTTACCCAGAGTCGGTGCATTAGTACATAACATTGGCATGATCATGAGAAAGATCAAGTCTCGAAAGACCGATTAGTTTAGTAGCCTTGGAATAACTAGATACATCCATAAATTTTTACATTACATCATAAAAAAAACATCTTGTCTTCATATCCCCTCATACTATCCCTGCAGGTCATTCATAAATTACTTCTTCATAATCCTGGAAAAAAAACATTGAAAGGGGTGAGCTCGGATGCTCAGTAAGGATAACATTGTAGCAGAAGCTTTCATAAATAAGCATAAACACTTAAGGCAATTTATAACTAAAACAAAAGCCTTTGAAACTTGAACTTCAGCATAAAATGGCAAAGGTAAAATGAAATAATGCCATTTACTTACTCACATGGATATTCTACTAGTCGAATGATCACATGCAATATCAATAACCACTTTCATAATGATGGAATGCATAATGCCAGACTATCATAACCACATAGCCAAGGCCTCGTGCCAAGACTACAAATAAGATTTTGCCAAGGCCTTGTGCCAAGACAGTAGTTTGTCTCATGAGACCTACCGATGCATCGAGGAGCTATAGCGGGCTCCACCCGTCACTTATTAAGTCCAATGCATTCCTCATATGAATAGTTTTAAGCATAAAATAAACATTCGTATTAAAACTAGCATACGAAATGTCAATACTTTAACCACAAACCATGAATGGTATGAAAATAGAACATCCACAGTCAAATATAACTCATTTGATACAATATGGAAGATTGTATTTTATCACATTAACCTCAATCATGAATAATGAAGGATGTTGACATAGATGAAAATAATCATCAAAACTATTTGAGAGAAATATCCCCCTTTTCTTGAAAACATTTAAAAGTCACACTATTTGTCAAGAAGCCATTTAAAAATAGATTTTTGAATCAAAGTGTCCCATACCACTTTGAAACCTTTTAAAAGGATTTTTAATTTCTAAAATTTAATGTCCATATAAATAAATCCTTAAAACCATTTTTAAAACATGGACATTAATGAGAAAGATTTAGATGAATAAGTCTTTAAAACATTTTAAAATGGTATTTTGGTTAGAGTTTCTAACCAAAAGAGAGACACTTGAATACAAATAATTGAGGTAATCAAAACATTGTAATATCATGAGAATAAAAGAATTCATGATATACTATGTCAAAGTACATTATATACACCACATAAAAGTGATTCGGTGTATATCATCAAAGAAGTCTCAATAGAATGTAAATTGAGATGAAATCTCTCATAAAGGTTGTATCCTTAGGTTAAGTATAAATCAACGACATAATTATGTGTGACAAATATAAATACACTAAATATGATTGGATATTCAGTGTAAATCAATCAAAGGATATTCACACGTATTCTTTTAAAAACAATACCAACGAATTGGATGTTTAACTCAACAAATGGAGAATGAGTTAAAATTACTCTTATCAAATTCATATCAATGAATTGAGAATTATCAATGGAGTGATTATGTGTATCAAACATATATCCACAGGAAGGGGAGTGGAAATTATGACATAATCAAATGAATAGTGATTCCACACATAATCTTGGGGTAATATAATCAATGAAATATGCGTAAAGCCAAATGAGTGGAAATTGAAATCTCAAATTCCCATATTGATTAGGTAACTTAAGAAACAAACACCCATGAAAGAAAGATCATACCATGATGATGTAAATACCCATAAAATAAATTATACTACACAATGAATACAATCATTGGTAGTACACATACACCACATGCAATAATTAAGTGGTGATCAATGGAATTCTCACGGAATTAAAAGTGAGACAAGAAACCCCTTACCACGTTAATCAACTGAGTCGCATGGCCAAAAGTTAATAACCACCAAATTATTTACAGAATAACATGAATATAAAGTGAATCATGATAATATATATCAAATGGAAGTACACAATACACCACTTTCAATAATTTAGTAGCGAACAATGGAAATCTCACGGAATTGAAAGTGAGATAAGAGAATCCCTTACTTTGTACTTTTTCCTTGGTCGATGGTAGGTTTACCTCCTGTATAATGGTGAAATAATTGTTATTGAATAATACAAGAATCAGTTACTTTAATGTGATATCATATATGATCTTTTAACATTGATTTGTTAATAATATCTTAGAATTATCGTCATTTCAGGTGTTAACGGGTTCATTTTACTTTAAATTCTTTGTTATGTGAGCCATATTATTTATTAATGGGATGTATATTATTCATATCCAGAATGGTATCAAGTCCTTAAACATCATTTTTAAATCATAAAATGATAATTATACTTGAATGGATACGATGGAGAATGAATTTCATCGCGTTCGTGGAGACGGTAGTCCGTACGTACGCACGAATGCTACTTCCATTTAATTTTTATTTTAATAGAATCGAATCCAAATGATACATAGGTATATTACTATTCCAGTAAAATATAATATTTTATATATGTTACTTAAGTTCATTAACACCATCCTTTATACGTTCCATGTGTGGTATGAACGAGTCATATCATTTTAAGGGGGCGGTAGTCCGCACTTCCTCAAATGAAATTATCGTATGTATATACAACATGAAACGAATAATTGTACGAAATAAAATGGAATTACAGAAGCTTATATATAAAATATATATCATTAATATCATATTTAATTACAGTGTCATCCTAATGGCCACCATGAGAGGCGGTAAGATGTATTTGAACAATCATCGTTTCGTGAGGCGTTAGTTTGCCATCCACAGAAACATTATGTTCATCATCCATTAGATGGAGTTGTGTGAATGTGTAGTTTGAATCCTTATTATAACAACATCCTAGTAAATTGTGGATATTGGTGTTGTTACAAAAGAAAGGAAATAAAAAGAGTTTGGGGGTTGGAGAAGCAAAATAATTGAAAATAATTTAAGAGAAAATGTTACCTTTAATTTAGGTAACTCACTTTGGTTGGAACCAAAGGACTTCTTGAAATGCTTTCTGCCTAAGGGGAAGCTTCAAGGAGGAGGAAAGGGATGTGGGGAGCTTAGTTGGGCAGAGTTTGGACGAGCCAAGTGGCTTGAGAGGTGTGAGGAATGAGTAGAAGTGGTCTCCTTTTATAAGGGAGAGGAGGGGCTCTTTAGGAAAGAGTGAAAGTATTACTTTATAATATAATTATATTCGGTTTATAATGGTCCAAAAATAATTGAGGTCGAAGATAAGATGACTCATATTCTAAATAACATCAACCAATAAGAATTGTACAGGTTTTAGATAATATTTTAATCATTATAATCTTATTTATTTAAATGATTTATTAATGAGGTAAACATTGCATCATTATTGTGTCATTAATAATTTAACTTATTTGATGTCTAAAAATTATAAATAAAATATAATTATTTAGGAAATCTCTTTATATTTCTAATGAATATTTATAATAGAAAATCCAACATGTATAACCCTATGTAAAAATTGTTCTTTTAAAAGATGTAAGCTTATGCCATTTTTGTATTCATTTTAACTTAATTAAAATAAAGTGTCATTATCACTTACAAGTGGATCAATGGGGTCCCAAAATTGACCCAAAGATGCCCATGGTCGACCATGTATAAACCAATAGGGTTAAGACACGTTTTAGGGTAATTTAGTATTATTATAATATTATTTTTTAACCCTTATTTACCGGATTTACCCTTAACCATGGTAAATAAAATATTTACCGCAGTAATTATTCAAAATGTCTAAAAATAAAAGTTACCTATTTACACAATTTGAAAATCCTGATTCCAAATATGGAATCCATTTTTCTAAATTCAAAACACAGAAGTGGCAGAAATTAATTTAAAATTAATTCCCGCTATCAAAACAAAAAGCGTGTTTTTAAGAGATAATAACTATCAAAAGATTGACACTTGTTTATGTTCGGTTTAATTGTAAAATTATGTCCAATGACCAAAATTATATTAAATGGTAAAAATATATTCTAAATATACTTTAAAACCACTCAAATTCATAATTTATCACTATTAATTATTTTGATTAAAAAAGTTGTTTTTAATTAAAATTTAGTAATTTTTACTATTCATCAAAATATGAAAGTTATCCGAAAAGTACCAAAATTTCACCTTAGGCTAAATTTGATATTCCAAATCCAAAAATGAAGTCCATTTTGAAATATAAAATATATATAATTTCAAAAAAATTAAGTATTACTATTCATAACGGCTAGTTTGATTGGTTGTGGTGTGTGTTAAAACTCGAAGTTGCGTACAACACACGCTACTGTTTTATTCAAAGGAAAGCGTACCGTGGAAGCTTGGGATGTTTTATTTTAAATTTTTTGATGTCCCCATTTAGTCAAAAAGTTTAAAATATTTTATTTAAAAAGGGTTCACTATTAAAAGTTGGTAAAACTACAATACTGAAGATGAATTTGTTCTTACATTATGTCTAAGAAACTCATAATATGGATTCTAAAATTATAAGGATTATATAAAGTTTAAAATTTAGTTAATACTATTCATAACCTTTTTTGAACGGCTTGTTTGGTAAGTCATTGTGCGCTTGAACTCGGTGTTGCGTGTAGTACAAGTTATTGAATTATTTTGAAGAAATAACACACTATGAAATCTTGGGGTGTTACATTCTCCCCTCCTTCAATAAATTGCGTCCTCGCAATTTGAAATTGTTCTTCGAAAATAAAAGGTTGAAAATAGAAAATATATTTGTGGGAAAACCCACATCGAAAATTGGTTTACTAAAATTTAGTCTTAATATGAGGAAAAGAGAAATGAAAGGGTCACCACCAAATTATGATCTCGATTAGGAGAACATTGGTGGCAATTAGAGACATATAATTGGAGGAAAAACATAAATATTTATAGGTAGTGGTTGAGGTCATCAATCACAAACAAGTATAAAATTGAGGTCCTTAAACTCATCAATCTATGATGATTTGAAGTACCATCGGTTCAACAAAATATAGGGTATTGGGATCACACATTTTTGACATTTCAAAATATCTTAGTTGAAATCCCACATCGAAAAATGAATTAATGAGGCCTCTATTTAAAATAAAGAGTGGAAAGTATGAAGATTACCGAAAATAACACATACAAGGGTTCCATGTAGGAAAATATGGATATGGAGGAGAAATCTAACCATCAATTATCTGATGGAGAGTGGTAGAGAACATGGCTATGAAAAGGCCAACAATCCCAAAGCCATAAATTAGTGATGATTTAAGGTACCATCTAGGACAACATTTTTTTTAAAGTTACATTACATAAGGAAGAGGAATTCATTTATGATATTGACTAAGAACATTATGAGATATACTTAAATTTTAAGTAGATTTTCATTCTTTAATAAATTTCCACCACTAACTCAATTTTTTTTAAACGATGAGTATTCAAGAAGACTTGGTCACACTGGAAGAATTAGAATAAACTTCTATAGAATCACATGATCCATGCAGGATAAACCATATATTTACATTATCTTTGAAGATTAATCAAAACCAAAATGGTTAGTGAATGATCTAATGATCCCCCAAAAGGATATTCATTGAGATAAATATGCACTAATCTTAATTTCTAAAATTAAACCAACAATACCCCAAAGTTAAATAGATACCATTCAATAACCAATTGTCCTTAAAATCCTTTAATATAATCCAAACTAATATTGAAACCCAAAACATAGAATAATTTGATTATGTAGTCTCCCATGTTACATTGTATCTCCAAATGTCATCAAATACTCTTAAAGTCACATACTTAAAAGTAATTAACATCATCACATATTCTCTGTTATAGGTTAATCATTTCCATAAATAACCCAAATCACTATAAATCAACAATAAAAATGTAGATAAAAATCCACCATTACTCTACAAATGAAACCTCATTGTATTCTATTTTCCTTGGGCATATAGTGTTCCTAACAAAACGAACATCTTCCAAAATAACATTTATCACTTAATCACCAAATCATTTTCCTATACCAAGGGTATTCATTTGATAAGACATAAGAACCCAAATCATCTTATTATTGATCAATAAAATCATTTACAAAAAAAATAGTCATACTAACCAGGGACTTCACGTAGTCCAGTGGTAGGCAATAAATCCCAATCGCACTTTGGTTGTGGGTTCGATTCCCACAGCTTTGTCCGACGCGACGGGTTGTCACACGGTCTACGTGTTGTCCTTTTTCAAAAACTATATTCTATAATATTACCAAAATGAGATAAATTTTTCAAAATAACATAATTTAACCACAAATGTTATATCATACTTTGCATTTTCATCCCAAATTATAATAACTTATCATTTTCTCAAACCCCAATGATCATATAAAACCAAATGGTTATTTATACCTATATCCACAAGAGAAGAGACAATTATTCCTCAAATATCATTCTCACATGGCAAACTGAGGGGTTACAAATACAAGAGAAAATTATTCCAAAGTAAACCCATCAACAAGGAGTGCTAATAATTTTTAAATTTTTCTCCAACCATTTATTTCTGCATAGCTTCTTCTTTGAGCAAGAAAACATCCTATAAAATAGGACATTCACTCGGGTAATGGCCAGGTCCCCTACATTTACGGCAAATGACTATAAATGGACTCTTGGTACCATTTTTATCTTCTTCCATAGTACTCTTCATTTTTCTTCGGCAATTCTTCACTTTATGTCCTTCCTTCCCACACGTAAAACATTTCGTTGTCCCATTGAGACACTTTCCTGGGTGTCTCTTTCCACAATTCCTGCATGATGAAAATTGAGGTTTCTTTTCTCCATGGTCTCCATTGCTGGAGATCTTATCATTTATCACCTTTCTCATCCTTGTTGAGTCTGGGAGTTGGTTAATATATATGTTGTTGATCATATTTTTGGAAAACTGATTTGGCATAAAGACGATATCTTTTACGCCTATCAACATTCCATTTTGTTGCTCATTTCCACCACCGTTCCCACCTTGTACATCATTCTCAAAGTCACTATGACTTCCTTGGAATCCAGCCATTGACTAAAACCAGAACGCATTGTGTGAGTAATAGTAGTCGTAAAATCATTTAGAGATTAAAATGTCACCATATTCTCAATTTGAAACATATTAGGATTAACCAAGGTCATTTACTCTCATCTTATGTATATATTACTTAAATCGGTTTGTAAAGAAAATGTAAATTATCCTAAGAATATCCCCCGGGAGTGTCGTAACCAAGAGTGCAGCAAGGCCCGTTGTCGTGCACCAGTTCCCGTTCGAGTCTAGCTCAAAGCGGTGTTTTCGGGTTTTACCCCTAGGTACATCTGTGCCAGAGCCGCCTCTACCTGCTCGTATCCAGACAGGGATGTATTGCTCGAAAAACTCACAAAATCTCTACAATACCAAAATTCTAGGAAGTTCTTTTATACTAATCCTCAAAGTTCATCTTAGGTCTACGTGCTCTAATCAGAGTTTATCTAAATCTAGCTACCAAGGTTTGTACTAAACTTCCTCTGATACCAACTGTAACGCCCCGACCCTAGCTACCCAGAGTCGGTGCATTAGTACATAACATTGGCATGATCATGAGAAAGATCAAGTCTCAAAAGACCGATTAGTTTAGTAGCCTTGGAATAACTAGATACATCCATAAATTTTTACATTACATCATAAAAAAAACATCTTGTCTTCATATCCCCTCATACTATCCCTGCAGGTCATTCATAAATTACTTCTTCATAATCCTGAAAAAAAAACATTGAAAGGGGTGAGCTCGGATGCTCAGTAAGGATAACATTGTAGCAGAAGCTTTCATAAATAAGCATAAACACTTAAGGCAATTTATAACTAAAACAAAAGCCTTTGAAACTTGAACTTCAGCATAAAATGGAAAAGGTAAAATTAAATAATGCCATTTACTTACTCACATGGATATTCTACTAGTCGAATGATCACATGCAATATCAATAACCACTTTCATAATGATGGAATGCATAATGCCAGACTATCATAACCACATAGCCAAGGCCTCGTGCCAAGACTACAAATAAGATTTTGCCAAGGCCTTGTGCCAAGACACTAGTTTGTCTCATGAGACCTACCGATGCATCGAGGAGCTATAGCGGGCTCCACCCGTCACATATTAAGTCCAATGCATTCCTCATATGAATAGGTTTAATCATAAAATAAACATTCGTATTAAAACTAGCATACGAAATGTCAATACTTTAACCACAAACCATGAATGGTATAAAAATAGAACATCCACAGTCAAATATAACTCATTTGATAAAATATGGAAGATTGTATTGTATCACATTAACCTCAATCATGAATAATGAAGGATGTTGACATAGATGAAAATAATCATCAAAACTATTTGAGAGAAATATCCCCCTTTTTCTTGAAAACATTTAAAAGTCACACTATTTGTCAAGAAGCCATTTAAAAATAGATTTTTCAATCAAAGTGTCCCATACCACTTTGAAACCTTTTAAAAGGATTTTTAATTTCTAAACTTTAATGTCCATATAAATAAATCCTTAAAACCATTTTTAAAACATGGACATTAATGAGAAAGATTGAGATGAATAAGTCTTTAAAACATTTTAAAATGGTATTTTGGTTAGAGTTTCTAACCAAAAGAGAGACACTTGAATACAAATAATTGAGGTAATCAAAACATTATAATATCATGAGAATAAAGGAATTCATGATATACTATGTCAAAGTACATTATATACACCACATAAAAGTGATTCGGTGTATATCATCAAAGAAGTCTCAATAGAATGTAAATTGAGATGAAATCTCTCATAAAGGTTGTATCCTTAGGTTAAGTATAAATCAACGACATAATTATGTGTGACAAATATAAATACACTAAATATGATTGGATATTCAGTGTAAATCAATCAAAGGATATTCACACATATTCTTGTAAAAACAATACCAACGAATTGGATGTTTAACTCAACAAATGGAGAATGAGTTAAAATTACTCTTATCAAATTCATATCAATGAATTGAGAATTATCAATGGAGTGATTATGTGTATCAAACTTATATCCACAGGAAGGGGAGTGTAAATTATGACATAATCAAATGAATAGTGATTCCACACATAATCTTGGGGTAATATAATCAATGAAATATGCGTAAAGCCAAATGAGTGGAAATTGAAATCTCAAATTCCCTTATTGATTAGGTAACTTAAGAAACAAACACCCATGAAAGAAAGATCATACCATGATGATGTAAATACCCATAAAATAAAGTATATTACACAATGAATACAATCATGGGTAGTACACATACACCACATGCAATAATTAAGTGGTGATCAATGGAATTCTCACGGAATTAAAAGTGAGACAAGAAACCCCTTACCACGTTAATCAACTGAGTCGCATGGCCAAAAGTTAATAACCACCAAATGATTTACAGAATAACATGAATATAAAGTGAATCATGATAATATATATCAAATGGAAGTACACAATACACCACTTTCAATAATTTAGTAGCGAACAATGGAAATCTCACGGAATTGAAAGTGAGATAAGAGAATCCCTTACTTTGTACTTTTTCCTTGGTAGATGGTAGGTTTACCTCCTGTATAATGGTGAAATAATTGTTATTGAATAATACAAGAATCAGTTACTTTAATATGATATCATATATGATCTTTTAACATTGATTTGTTAATAATATCTTAGAATTATCGTCATTTCAGGTGTTAACGGGTTCATTTTACTTTACATTCTTTGTTATGTGAGCCATATTCTTTATTAATGGGATGTATATTATTCATATCCAGAATGGTATCAAGTCCTTAAACATCATTTTTAAATCATCAAATGATAATTATACTTGAATGGATACGATGGAGAATGAATTTCATCGCGTTCGTGGAGACAGTAGTCCGTACGTACGCACGAATGCTACTTCCATTTAATTTTTATTTTAATAGAATCGAATCCAAATGATACATAGGTATATTACTATTCCAGTAAAATATAATATTTTATATATGTTACTTAGGTTCATTAACACCATCCTTTATACGTTCCATGTGTGGTATGAACGAGTCATATCATTTTAAGGGGGCGGTAGTCCGCACTTCCTCAAATGAAATTATCGTATGTATATACAACATGAAACGAATAATTGTAAGAAATAAAATGGAATTACAGAAGATTATATATAAAATATATATTATTAATATCATATTTAATTACAGTGTCATCCTAATGGCCACCATGAGAGGCGGTAAGATGTATTTGAACAATCATCGTTTCGTGAGGCGTTAGTTTTCCATCCACAGAAACATTATGTTCATCATCCATTAGATGGAGTTGTGTGAATGTGTAGTTTGAATCCTTCTTATAACAACATCCTAGTATATTGTGGATACTGGTGTTGTTACAAAAGAAAGGAAATAAAAAGAGTTTGGGGGTTGGAGAAGCAAAATAATTGAAAATAATTTAAGAGAAAATGTTACCTTTAATTTAGGTAACTCACTTTGGTTGGAAGCAAAGGACTTCTTGAAATGCTTTCTGCCTAAGGGGAAGCTTCAAGGAGGAGGAGAGGGATGTGGGGAGCTTAGTTGGGCAGAGTTTGGACGAGCCAAGTGGCTTGAGAGGTGTGAGGAATGAGTAGAAGTGGTCTCCTTTTATAAGGGAGAGGAGGGGCTCTTTAGGAAAGAGTGAAAGTATTACTTTATAATATAATTATATTCGGTTTATAATGGTCCAAAAATCATTGAGGTCGAAGATAAGATGACTCATATTCTAAATAACATCAACCAATAAGAATTGGACAGGGTTTAGATAATATGTTAATCATTATAATCTTATTTATTTAAATGATTTATTAATGAGGTAAACATTGCATCATTATTGTGTCATTAATAAGTTAAATTATTTGATGTATAAAATTATAAATAAAATATCATTATGTAGGAAATCGTTTTAGCTTTCTAATGAATATTTATAATCGAAAATACAACATGTATAACCATATGTAAAAATTGTTCTTTTAAAAGATGTAAGCTTATGCCATTTTTGTATTCATTTTAACTTAATTAAAATAAAGTGTCATTATCACTTACAAGTGGATCAATGGGGTCCCAAAATTGACCCAAAGATGACCATGGTCGACCATGTATAAATCAATAGGGTTAAGACACGTTTTAGGGTAATTTAGTATTATTATAATATTATTTTTTAACCCTTATTTACCGGATTTACCCTTAACCATGGTAAATAAAATATTTACCGCAGTAATTATTCAAAATGTCTAAAAATAAAAGTTACCTATTTACACAATTTGAACATCCTGATTCCAAATATGGAATCCATTTTTATAAATTCAAAACACAGAAGTGGCAGAAATTAATTTAAAATTAATTCCAGCTGTCAAAACAAAAAGCGTGTTTTTAAGAGATAATAACTATCAAAAGATTGACACTTGTTTATGTTCGGTTTAATTGTAAAATTATGTCCAATGACCAAAATTATATTAAATGGTAAAAATATATTCTAAATATACTTTAAAACCACTCAAATTCATAATTTATCACTATTAATTATTTTGATTAAAAAAGTTGTTTTTAATTAAAATTTAGTAATTTTTACTATTCATCAAAATATGAAAGTTATCCGAAAAGTTCCAAAATTTCACCTTAGGATAAATTTGATATTCCGAATCCAAAAATGAAGTCCATTTTGAAATATAAAATATATATAATTTCAAAAAAATTAAGTATTACTATTCATAACGGCTAGTTTGATTGGTTGTGGTGTGTGTTAAAACTCGAAGTTGCGTACAACGCACGCTACTGTTTTATTCAAAGGAATGCGTACCGTGGAAGCTTGGGATGTTTTATTTTAAATTTTTTGATGTCCCCATTTAGTCAAAAAGTTTAAAATATTTTATTTAAAAAGGGTTCACTATTAAAAGTTGGTAAAACTACAATACTGAAGATGAATTTGTTCTTACATTATGTCTAAGAAACTCATAATATGGATTCTAAAATTATAAGGATTATATAAAGTTTAAAATTTAGTTAATACTATTCATAACCTTTTTTGAATGGCTTGTTTGGTAAGTCATGGTGCGCTTGAACTCGGTGTTGCGTGTAGTACAAGTTATTGAATTATTTTGAAGAAATAACACACTATGAAATCTTGGGGTGTTACATCCACTACATAGATTTTCCACCCAAGAAAGGATGTGTAGCATGTTTTACAACCACAAAACCTCTCATATTTAACATTCTATGATATTCTAGCTACTATATCCCAGGCCCTTTATTTTGTGTGTTCATCAGACTATAAGGGGTCTACTCGTATTTTTTTATAGAAACTTAAATCTATTCCATATATCCTATATCTTGTAAATTTCTTTAGATCACACCTCTAAGTCACATGAAAATACGGGATATATCTTCATTCATCATTTACTATGATCTCGTGGTTTGAAATCAGTACACCATTCCTTTGTTTCATCCCTCTCAAACCTGCAAATAACTTGGGCCACACCTCCTCCTCCATTTTAGATTATGATCAACAATCTGATCACCCACAACCCATAATATTCTAAAAACCATCCCTAATTAATCATTATATTCATCACATGTGATTCCATCATGAATACATGGGTCCAATCGGACTCGATCCCATCCAGAAACGTCGAATCCTGGCCTCATAGTACAACAAATAAGGATCTGAAGAATGGGTGGGGAAAAAGAACCAACACCAAGGTGTTGAAATTAATTTTCCATGAATTCATGTCCAAGGAGTAGAAATAGGGATATCCATGCTAAGAAACAGATGAAAATAAATTATATCTATACACTAGTGCACGAAATTTCTGAAAATTGGCAGAGATCAAGAAACAACTTGATCTTACACAATCAATTTAATCAATAGGACCATAAACCACTGATTGATGATTCCTTCCTACTAATTGGATTTTTATTCATCAAATAATGTGTTTTACAACAAATGGAGTAAGTCATCACATTTTTTACACTTCGATCTTCTTGGATCCAGATTTCTTTTGCCATTAGAATTTGATTTGAAAAAAAATAAGTGAAATAAATTCTCCCATTTAACCCTGGGTTTATGCGTCTAACATATAAAATTTCCATAATGATGAATTTTAAAAAAATTATATATGTTAATTTAATTAAAATAAATAAATAAGTATATTTATTTTTACTAAACTCAATTGATAACAGTAACTATTTCTGAACGCCCCAAGATAACCCATTTTGGTTCTTTCCCAAGGTAAATATAGCATTCTGAACTCAAATATTGTCTTAGATTTATGATCCAAGATTATTTATAAGAGTTATCCATTTTTATTTAAGAAACTGAATGTGTGTAATATAAAATATAGTTAATATTTCTTATAAAATATGATTGGGAAAATATCCACCACTATAACTAAATATGATTGGGAAAATTAGAAATTATATCTAAATCATAGATTATGAATCTTGATATCACAATACTATGACTAATGTTTAGAATGTAAAAAAGAATGATTTTACATATTTGGATGTTTCATGTCACAATAATGGGAATAAATCTCTAAATCATTCCCCTATGCTCAATCATGATTATTTGAGAATAATAAACAACAATAAAATATGATCAATAAATGAAGACACAAATTCACATGTTTGGCATATAAAATCACATTATAAAATAGATATTGGGTTTTTATGATTGATAAAATAAATAACAAAATAGCCCAATACATTATATTAGTATCACCCTAGGAAGGAATGTGAATGGTGATCATTATCATGGGAGCTGATGCGATTAAATTCTGTAGAAAAATATTTCCTTGTTTTTTTTAATGTTACATATTAAAATGGTCATGTAACACACAATCAAGAATACACAGACTAATATATATGGTGGGAATTTCTATTTTTTTGAATGTTAATAGGAAGTGGATCCCATGAGAAGAACCATTCAGATCATTCTAGATTTTTATCCTATTGTTTTTATCCTTTCTTATTTTCTTAATTCTAGGTTCATCCTCATTGATTTTATATAAATCCATGGAAAACTAACCTCACAATGAGGTTGATCTGGATTGATGAGAAAAAAAATTTAATTCATAATACATTGATCTTAGGCCACATCTAATATAATGGAATATTTTTTAATAGAAATATAATGGGAAATGAAAAATTAAATTGAACAAATTCTAAACTATTGTTTCATATACAAGTAAAATTTATTTTTTAATTGTGATTGAAAATTTTTTAAATAATAAAACTATCATATCATACATCCCACCCTACTCTAAATCCATCACTATGGTGAACCAGATAAACCTTCCAAACAATATCACTATAGAGTCTTGACATCCATTATTTCTCATTTGTCTATTAAGACCTCATCCTTGTACTATATCCCCATTACTAGATGAGATGAAGTCTTACTAGAGACCACTTATTCACTGTAGTATTATTTCCTAGTAACTTCATCACATGGTTCAAGAATGTGTTCATCTCCATGAATGAGGAGGAAAATAAGTTGTTAGGGGTAGGGGATTATTATAAGGAGAAGATAATGAATCCCACAAAGGAAGAAGAACATTTATTAATATAAGGATAGATAAATTCATCATTAGGTGGGGTAGTGATCATCAATGTATGGAGTTGTGTTCATCAGTTTATGGAAATGGTTATTGGTTATGAGGGGTAGCGATCTAAAATAAACGTGTTTCAATGAAATCCGTGTAAGGATAAATAATCGCCTATGTTAGTGAAGAGGAATAATAATCTGTGAAGTGAAGGGGAATTTTGTTCTAAAAAATGGATTCCCTTGAAAAATAAAAAACTCAATAGGCCAATGACTAAAATCCTAATTATATCATTTAATAGAATTTTATGTTTACTGTAATGATGTTTCATGCATACCAAATTTGGAAAAGAATATTCCCATTCTCATTTACCTTTTTGAGACTCAAATTCTATCACACCTACCATGAACATAGTTCTAGATATATCCTATTTGTTATATTTTAGTGTTTTAAATCATTTAGATTTATATAAGGAGGTGTTTATTTATTTTAAAATACATCAAACTGACTATATTTATTTTAGAATTGTTTTACCTTCAAGAATTTACTCTTCAATGTTGAAATTATATATAAAGTAATTAATTAATCTTGTTAGTGACTACAAGAATATTATAACCATGAGGTTAGGGGTCTGATCATGGGGTTTAGTACATGATGTATACATAACTTATTAAGGATTTTCTGAGCTATTATATTCTAGGTTATAGGAATCATAATGTTTTTCATATAAAAAATAATAGTCTATTGATTCATAGTCATTTACTCAGTGGAAGGGGATGGATATTCAATAATAAATTCAATAATTGACTAAGACTAAGTGTTATATAATATTATTTATTTTTAATTGAATAAATTAATTTTGTATAACTCTAAAAGATCGACACTATATTCAATAATTATATTTTTTATTTGTTTTATTTGTAAACTATTTTTAATCAACCAATCTTTTCCCTCATATATGAAATCTCTAATTGTGAATTGTTTACCTTTTTGATATTTTAAATAACATTTTAAGAACTCGTCATGAATTTTCAATAGACTTTTAGGTGTTATATAGCCCTAATGCTAAAATTCTGAAAATATAAAATATATTAACAGATGTACACACATATACTTAAAAAATAAATAACCACAAGAGTGTGTTTTAGTTTGGAAAACTTTAACCACCATTAAACAATGAAAACAAGCTTTAAACTAGGCACAACATAAACCACTGTCACTTTGGACCCCAACATGATGTGCAATCACAAGAAAATATAAGATGGTGTAAATAAATTAACAAATTAAATAAACTAATTTGTCTCATGGAACGATTAAATATAACAAGGTGGTATATAATGACTCATTAAAAAATATTATAGGTGTATCCACAAAAACAAGAGAAATCCTATATAGCATATCCTTGTTGAGAATGATAGTGGTGATCCTAGAATCTTGGATCAATCATATACACATCAATGTCATCCATATCATCAATGAAAATGGAATGAGATTCATTCTTCATTAGTGACCAATACAACATTGACATAGGACATTGGTTTTATAAATTTACTCCCCACCATTGATACCAATGTGTTCATAGATTAATTCTTCTAAAAATAAAATCTAGGAATAAAAATATCACATCCCTAAAAATTTATTGTTTCCCTACAATTAGTATCCTAAAATCAACTTGGAAAAAATTTATTTTAACTAGTGAAATTATTGATCTACTTCGGTTATTTTTATAATTATGGTTAATGTATAGGTTTACATTTAATTATGAAAAAATCCCCTATTTTTAATGTTCTTTTCCACCACACATTCCTTATATTCCTCAATAGACAACGAAAGGCAAAAAATTCTATCATGCCTCCAATTTGAATTGTGATAAAACAATAGATTCCCAATTCTTTTTCCAACCATTAAAAGAGACGATGATTTTAGGATCACAAAAAGTAAAGGGATTTTCTTTGGTGGGGGATGAGATATATGATGACAACTCATTATGTCTAGATGTCTCTGAGATGATGGGACATCAATATAGTGGGATGATTATATGTTTTTTCAACGAAGGGTATCTAAACTTATTTTAGAATCATGGAATTAATTTTGGTCAATAAAATAATACGAAATGAAATAATGATATTGGAGAAAGAGGTAAAAATAGACAATATAGTGAGAGAAGATTATTTTTAGGAATATTCATGACTCTGTGGCATGTAGATAAGAAGAACTAAGGTTTTATATCATATTTAAGTAGTCATAATATTTCCTTCAATGAAAACTACCACACAGTCATGTTTCCTAGGATGCGTTCCATGTAACCATTTATGAAAATACTAACATGCATAGGGAGTAAATTCCCCGGTAAACCATGTAGCCTACATGGATTTGTATTCCCATGATACATCTTGTGTACCTCCTAGTAGAACCCGATTTTGGAAGTTCAATATATGAAGAGTGTCTAAGATAGTCCTTTTGACCATGTAGCATTCCCCACACATCATCTAGATGATCCTTTACACACCATGTGGTGATCCAATTCATGAAAGTTGAGTAATTATGCGATAATCACTATTTATGCCTTTGGAATGATGTGAAATCCATTTTTTATTAGATAATATCCTTTATGAAAACACCTCTGAGTTGAACAATCCTCATTGGATTTGATGAATGATTAATATAAAAATAAATAGTTTATAATTAATAATAATCATGCATGATCAACTATATCGATTTCATAGAGATTAGTATCAACATTAAATAAGACATAGTGAGTTGGAACCCACCCTAACATGAGAGTTATGGTGAATTTTTCTCTTTCCATTCTTAGGTAGGGTAGAAAATTACCCCCTAGTGATTGTCCTGCTGAATTCTCTACCAGTGGACCTGATAGGGTTATTTATTCACCATTAAATTATGGGGTGCATGATCTTATATTTTTATTTCCAGTTATTCCCCCATCATTGTGTGATTTGGAAAAGAACAAGATCCTCCACTAGGGTCAGATATTTTTCCCTACACTACTTTGGGTACAAGATCATCAACTATAGGTATATTGAAGTTACATGGGTTGTAAGATGAGATGAATCTAAGGTATTATTAGATGTTTAGAATCCTTAGGGTGAAATCAATATTAAAACAATACACTAGGGATTCGATAAATTATATAATAAAATATGTGTTTTTTATCTTTTAATTTCCTTATTAATTATTCATTGAGTTGACCGTAAAATTTTTTCATTACTTTTTGGTGTGTTTCGAATTCTTTGGCTGGGGCACGTTCACGCGGGTGCATTTTTCATGCAGAGGACTGGAGGCTTGTTGCCCCGCATTATTTCTTTCCAAATGTGGGAGACATTCGCTCCTTATTCAGGGACGTCTGATCCTTGATCAAAATGGGATGATGGGATGTCAGTTCCTCCTTCCGTGGATTCCTCCTTGGAACTCGTCACCATGTCCGGGTCACCCTCATAGATTTAAGACGTGTTCATGAAACTCTTCTCGGTTCCATATCTTCATGTACACTAGTTTATTATGCTGCTTCCATTGAGACGCTCCAAGGGGTCTGGTCGGGGCCGCAACCTTCGGTTAGGGGAGTGGTTACGCTAAGGCATCATCGGCGTGTCTTGACGCTCGGGGATCGGCATGTCTGTCTTCTGTATCTTCTTATAGGGCTTCTTGATGGCACGGAAGCCCAAGGAATCCCACATCGAACACAGGGAATTTTATTCCATGGGAATGTATCTGAGGTTTTCCTCAGCTTCCCATGTTTAACACAGGGTATGATGCGAATTTAACGTCTAGTAGAGATGGATCAGACTGATCGGAACACTGAGAGTTTCTCAGATTAAACAACCCCCTGGAGGGAATGCCGATATTGGGGTTGGAACGTTGCTGGCTTCCCGAATGATGTGGAGTGGAATGAGGTGGCATGATCCCACCAGGATGTGGCGGCCAGGGTAAGAATCATGATGGGTGAAGAAGTGAAGGGGGCCTGAACCTCGTGGTGGATTCCTACGTATCCCCGTGGCATGGAATCAAAGTCCACTTAGTTTGGGATGGAATGGGGCTTACACTCTGAGGCGTCCCACAATGATGGATGGATGGGGCTTACACTCTGATGCGGACCACAATGATGGATGGAAGGGGATTACACTATGAGGCAGCCCACAATGATGGATGGATGGGGGCTACACTCTGAGGCAGACCACAATGATTGATGGATGGGGCTTAAACTCTGAGGTGGCCCACAATGGTGGATGGATGGGGCTTACACTCTGAGGCGGCCCACAATGGTTGGTGAACCGTCGTGAAAAGTTCGGAACAACTGGGTGGTGGGATTGAACCTCATGGAGGATTCCTACATATCCCTGTGGCAGGGAATCAAAGTCCACGTAGTTCAGGTGGTGCTGGAGAACTGACGTGAAGGTGGACCATGGGTCCGATGGGTATTTGCCTTGAACCACGGGGATGTTTCCTACGTATCATGCCTTTACATGGATCAATGTCCTTGTAGTTCGGGCGTACGTGCATGTGCATCCTTCACGTAGAGGACACGTGGCCTATTTCCCTGCATTCCCGCTTTCCAAAGGCGGGCGACATTCGCTCTTTATTCAGGGACGTCTTCTCCTTGATCGAAACATGATGATGGGATGTTGGTTCCTCCTTCTGTGGATTCATCCTCAGAACTCGTCACCTAGTTCGGGTCTCCCTCATAGATTTAAGACGTGTTCGTGAAACTCTTCCTGGTTCCATATCTTCATGGACACCAGTTAATTATGCTGCTTCCATCGAGATGCTCCAAGGGGTCTGGTAGGGGAAGAAACCTTCGGTTAGGGGAGTGGTCACACTGGGGCATCGTTGGCATGTCTTGATGCCGGGGGATTGGCATTTTTGTCTTCTGTCCCTTATTATAGGGCTTCTCGAGGGTACGAAAGCCCGAGGCATCCCACATCGAACACGGGGAATTTTATGCCATGGGAATGTATCTGAGGTTTTCCTTAGCTTCCTATGTTTAACACAGGGTATGTTGCGAGTTTAACGTCCAGCAGAGACAGATCAGACAGATCGGAACACCGACTATAGTGGATCAGATTGAAGAACCCCAGGAGGGAACACCGATGTTGGGGACGGCACGTGGGCGGCTTCCCGGATACCGTGGAGGGGAATGAAATGGCACGATCCCACCGAGATGTGGCAGCCCAGATAAGAATTAGGATGGGTGATAAAGTGAAGGGGGATTGAACCTCGTGGTGGCTTCATACTTATCCCCGTGGCAGGGAATCAAAGTACACGTAGTTCGGGATGGAAGGGGGATTACACTCTAAGGAGGCCCACAATGATGGATGGATGTGGATTACACTCTGAGGCAGCCCACAATGATGGATAGACGGGGATTACACTCTGAGGAACCCCACAATGATGGATGGATGGGTCTTACACTCTGAGGTGGCCCACAATGGTGGATGGATGGGGCTTACACTCTGAGGAAGCCCACCATGATGGATGGATGGGGCTTACACTCTGAGGCAGCCCATAATGATGGATGGATGGGGATTACACTCTGAGGTGGCCCACAATGGTTAATGAACCGATGTAAAAAAGTCGAAATGACCGGGTGGTGGGCTTGAACCTTGTGGAGGCTTCCTATGTATCCCTGTGGTAGGGAATCCATGTCCATGTAGTTCGGGTGGTGTCGGAAAACCGACGTGAAGGTGGACTGGAGGTCCAATGGGTATTGGGCTTGAATGTCTGGGAGGACTCCTACGTACCATTCCTTGACTTGGATCAATGTCCTTATAGTTCGGGTGTACAATTCAATGTCATGCGGGATGGGGGTTGGTTTCATAGTTGATGCTTACTCTAAGCCCACTTGAGTCATGCTCGGTGTGAGATATAAGAGGCGGAAGATACATGAAGATCATGTCGCGAATGGTGCGTCCGTGGGAAGCGAAGAGGGGCTTACGCGTTGGGCAGCCCATGGTGCTGGGACTTACTCTAGGATGGAGGCCCCAAAGCGACAAAGTGTAGAGGGAGAGGGGAAGTACAGAGGTGCATGGGTGCTACGTCCTACAAGAAAGGCTAGGGGCTTACACCAAGGAGGATGCCCTTCACCCGCAGACAAACACCACTCCTAGAAAGATTATATCATCCCCTATGGAGAACAGGGAGGCGTGGAGAATGTCCAAGGTGGAGGAACCCTGCGTGAGAGGCACGGGGTAATGTCACAGTTTAACGTCGTGTGTTGAGGATGAGGGTGCTTGGCAGTTTAACGTCATGAAGCTCAGATGCAGTGGGTTTACTCTACACCCCTAGGACTTACATGACCGATACCATTTACTCCTTGTGGGAGGGATGGTACCGGCAATTCCGTAGTTAAGGGGGTCGCAGAGCGAACCATTGAGGGGTCCAAATTAGCGTGGCTATGTGAAAAAGAAATATAAGTTAGCATGCCTATGCGAAGAAGAATGAGGTAAAGAAACACAACGAGAAAAATCGCCCAAGGGACCTTGAGGTTACTTCGTACGAGCCTGGAAGGGTGTACGGGAAAACAATGGATCGTGTGTATGCATGGTGTGTGTTCTCGGGGCATCTAGAAGGAGGACATCGGGCACCTACGCAGGGAGGCACCTGGAGAGCATCAAGGTGAGGGGACCCGGGGGTTGCGCGCAAAGAAATGGTTGGCATGCAAAACACCGAGATGACGCTTAATCGGGGAAGAGGGCTTTCACACGTCTATTAGGATCGCGAACAAGGGATATGAGTTGTGCGTGAGTGGCAAAGTCTTCACCCAATGTTAAGGCCACACCAAGCGAAAGGGATTACATGCAATTGAACCATTTTTCATGAAACGAAAGGAATTGCGCGCTGGGGAGGAACCCCAAAGGTTTTGGAATTATGTTTAATCCAGTGGGATCATGCGCAAAGGCGGGTCCCGGGGTGAGGTGGCGTGAAAAGGATCAGTACCTGAAGTCCGTCTTGCGTGCACAGAAGTTCGATTTTGCGCACAAGAGACGGTTTGAATTCCTAAACCCAGAAATTAAAGGGATCTCCTTCTATTTGTAGGCATTCGGCGACATAGAATTCAGGGTGGTGCGCAAAACTTGCATGCCAGATACAGTGGTGTGAAATTATTTTGCACCTATGCCAGGGACCCCACGCGAATCCCGGACCCTTTCCGCATGGCCCTACTTTTCTGCGCACATACCCCTTGTTTCGGCGCAACAATTTCGGGCCCACCGGACCGATCCTACGAGTCCGAATATGAATTCGATTTGTCATTTTGAATCTTCTTTCAGTAATTACAGACTTTTCGGAATCTAAAAAATCCCCCCATGGAATTGGATTGGCGAGGGGTTGCAACGATTGGATTATGAGGGAAATGCCGGAACGCTGACGTTTTGGGCTTCGTGGGCCCCCCTGCGTGTAAACAATGGAGTGGGGCGCAAAACGCCGACTGGCATAGAATCAAATTTCCATGTGGTGCGGAACCCTGGCTTCACCTATAAAAGGGGCCATGGGTCCGAGGCTCTGTATGAAACTTTCTCACTCGAAAGGCTCGGAGCTCTCATGCATGAAATTGTTTCGGCACCTGTGCGGAAAACCATATTTGGCAGCGTGAAATTGCTCTGAGTTTTGTCCGTATTTACATGAAAACCCAACATTTTCCACGTCGAATTATCAGATTTCACGCCAGTCTTCCAAATTTCGCGCAACATTCCCATATTCTGCGCAACACTTCCAGATTCTGCGCAAAACTCTCGAAGCACTCGGTTGGAAGAACATGGACAAAAATCTAGTAGATGAGGGGGAAGCCGCCGCTTGCAGAACTGAAATGGCTTTGAACGAGGAGGTTTATGGTGCCATGGTGGTTATCTCCAATAACCACACTCTGTTAAACCTTCTAATACCCACCCAGAAAGAGTACCCTTTGTCCAATAACCTTCTGTTATGGAACTTCGTCATTCTGGAGAAAGTTCCCCTGCCGGGATTTGAGGCTGATACATCGCGGTCATGGGTGACTCGTGAGGATAACCTTCCCTGATACAATATCACCAAAAATGGTCATCCTGCCAGAGAAACCAGGCATATGGATTTATATGTCCTGAACCTGAAGACTAGGACCATTGCTGGGGGTGATCATGTTGCAGAGAGTTCGTCGACCCTCTACACAAGCATGTTACACCTGAGCATAACGAACGATACTAAGGGAAGGCTGCAAGATTGGTATTTGTGGTACGGAGGCAACTTCACCAGTTAGTGGGCCTGGGTGTACTGGGTTCTCCATACGTGCGACCAATGTGGGGATGAGCTGTGGCATATTGGTCTGTTCGAGGCGATGTGTATGTCGTAGTTCCACTTCTACCACCAACCTGATCTCGTACCGGAGCTGTTCACCTGGTGGTTCCCTGACACCAACACATTCCATCTTCACCATAGGGATGTTGACATTAGCCTCTGGGAAGTCCACTACATCGGAGGTATCCCACTGGAGGGCTATCAATATAACGAGTTCCTTCCTCCGATGAACACCTGGGAGGACAGATCACGGACCCCCATGCTGACGTGGCATCTACTGGAGCAAGCCAAAGAGAGGCTGTAGGTCAAGGATTTTTTAAAGGACATCACCTACAAGGACTGGTTTAGCCTATTCTTGGAGAAGAATCTGGCGGTCAAGATGCTGGGACGGGGAAATCGGTGTCCAACTGTGGCACAGAGGAGCAATAACGGATCATACTGGAGGATCCTGGAGGTGGGGAAATACCAATCACGGGGAAACCGCATTAATGAGGCCCAGGACCCGAATGTTCGATATGCCGGGTTCCTCTCCACCTTCCTGATCGGGTGGCTCCTGTTGGTGCAGAACATAAGGATGTGCGTCCGTCCAGTAACTATTGTGATGGTGGGCACCATGGCTGCCAAAAAAAGGCTTAATCTAGGGGTCCCCAGGATGGCTTGGTTGTACGTCATCTTGGGACGCATCTAAAGAGGGGGGTTTCCTCGGAGAGTATGTGGCCCCTTCCAAATCTTCCACGGCTGGGTGGCGGCTCATCATGGTGGGTACACTTTCCCAAACGCCATTCATCCTCCAGGCAATGGCCTGCGACCATCTCTACTAAACATTTCTGGGGTCACACCGATGACTCTCAACGAGGATGGAGTAAGGATCGGAATTGGTAACCATGCCAACTTTACTTTCAGCCCATTCCCCACCCCGACCAACCAAATTGTAGACAATGGAAAAGGCTCGATGTTGCAGCATGAATACTTCCATATCATCAGAGGTAGGGTGCTTGTGGCTCAGATTGACAGGAAGATATTCTGCGAGCCTTGCGTGCCGTCCTGATTCTCCAGGTAGTTCGGGTGCCTCCAGCGAATGCTGAAGAGGGTATTCACGAACATCTGGGAGGAGAGGAATCCCCGTATACTTCGCTAGATGTGGTTAATGTTCACAAATTATGGCTCTGGTGACGTCATTACCTTTCCTCCCACTAGGGTCGATGTTGGCCTACCAACTGTGTATGTCGAACACTGGGCAATCGCTTACCCCGAGGGGCTTTTGCGCAAGCGAGTTCGGCAACTCGAGACTATCCGCGTGGAACCCGAGTGATGAGAGAGAAGGCAAGGTTCCGCTAGAAGGGGGAGACCAGGGGTGCGCCAGGCAGCGAGGCCTACGCAGGACGAGACCTCATCAGCAGGAGCATGGCATGGAGGGACCAACAAACTTCCTGGGAAGTAGATAAGGTACCTGCTTTAACCTTCCCATGATGCAATCTTCCCATTACTATGGTCAGCCTGGTTAACCATACAACAGTCGGTGAGCACCAAAGCTCCCTGGAAAAAGATAATTTGGGAAAGAGTCCAGCTGCCAGAATTCGGTCTTGTCCGGATTTTCGACAGAGTAAACTTCCACCGGAGGCATGCATATCTAAAGTCCATTGACACATACGCATGCCAATGGGGTCAGCGCATGGATCCACCTTTCCTGGTGAATTTGATGCTCAACCAAGAGCATGATCTGGAAATGATGCCGCCGGGAGAAGGTGACAGTGATGAGTCAGAGGACGATGAGATCATAGAGGATGTGGGAGGAGAAGAGGAAGGTGATAGAGAAGGTGAGGGAGATGATGAAGGAGATAGTTTAGGAGAACCCGAAGGTGAGGGGTCACAGGGGGAGCCCTACCAAGGGAGTCTCCGGGAGAGCGGTGAGATTGTTAGCTCTGACATAGACATAACCGAGATACTCGAGGTATGCTTCAACCCTCATCCATCCTTGTACTCTCTTCCCTTTGAAACCCATATCCCATCTTCCTTATCTTACTTAGGAGAAAATTGGTGCTGATCAAGCATGTCTAGTTGAAGAAGGGGAGTAAGCATCAATAGGGCCAGGCGGGGCACCGATGCCCATTATTGAGCTGACGAGTGCTGAGGGATCTCCTTCCACGACAGCTCTTGTAGTGGCCAGAGCACCAGAGGCAGACACCTTGGATTCATATAAGTCCCTTACTTCGATACCGATAGTCAGTGTTGAAGAACTAAACTGACCAGGGTGCTTCCTGTCTGTGCAGTGATCGCAGGATTGGGGGCATGTTGGGCTGCTGAGCCCGGACCATCCATGGGTGTGTCGATGACAAGAACACTGCCCCACCTAGAACATGCCTCCCAAACTTAGTTGGCTCCAGCTACTGGTGAATAGGGAGTGGTAGACATTGGTGGTGCTTCTGTCGGGGCAGGGCCGATGGTTGATGAGGGTGCCACAAGGATTGAGGTGTAAGAAGAAGGTCACCCTGGTGGTGATGAGCCTTCTCCCTTAGAAGGAATCCCTGAGGAGGACCATGTCGCTGCTCTTTTGGTTGTCTTCCTTGTCTATCGGTCTGCTGACCCTGAAGAAATCGATGATTCTGACTCGGAAGCGGCTGAGGAGAGCCGGATGACATGGCACAAGGGATGGAAGTGCATCCGATGTTTTCTCAATCAGCCTCAGACCAAATGGTTGAAGTGGATGGGATCACTGCAAACCTGGTTGTTCTTCCTATGCATTGGAGGAGTATATTCTCAACTCCTTCATCTGATGGTCCATGACTACATGGTTGAGAGGATTTGTGCGATTTTTTGGTGTGCCGACATCATCCGGTGCCAGGAGGAGTCATGGAGAACCTGAGCACTCCGACGGGCGAAGCAAGAGGTGCAACACCTTGAGGATCAGGTGAAAGAACAAGATATATTCATCGCAATCTCCTCTAAACTCGTGGAGCAGCTGAGGGCCCAGTTGGTAGACGCCCAATAGAAAATCGTAGAAGCAAGTCACCAGATAACTGAGCTCCAAGATGAACAGGCGCGGGTACAGGCCAAGGTCGGTGAACTACACCCTGCATTCGCCGATGAGGAGAGGTTCCTCAGGGGACGGGAGGCAGTCCTGGAGGCCACAAGCCAGGAGGTAGTGGCATTGGAATGATCACTCCAAAATGTTGATCCTTTAGGGCCTGTTTTGGTCGAACCGATAAAATTATCTCGTTCTACTGCTTCTTGCTTTCCTCTTTGTATGTATGAGAAAATTTCATTTACTTTCCCCTTTTGTTTACATACTTGTCACTTTGGTTTAACATGCTCAACCACAATTCCAAAATAAATATCAATCCATCCCTAAGCTCACGTAGTTCGTTAGAAACAAAGGAGGCTTGCACAATTACTTCGTTTGATTGTGGGAGCGCCAACCAAGATTCGGGAATTCGAAATTTGAACCCGGATTTCCAAGGAGAATAGGGAGGAACATCCAAAAGAAGGGGACCTCAGACATGATCGATGTATCGTCTTCTCAATGTGATCTAGCATATGAACGGGGCAATGCTAGCGTCATTAGAATCAGTCCGAACACAGGGAAATGAAAAAGTGTGAATCACGTTACCCCAAATTCGGAACACTGTGGGAGGGGCGTGGAAATGAAAGATGGTTGTTGACCGCGTTCGAGACACATCATCCTTATTGCATTAGCCTGAAATGGGAACAATAAATGAGGGCTGACTGCTGAACATGTTCGTAACACGGGGCCTAACTCAAATATCGTCAATCAGTCTTCCAGAACGTTGGCCCAGGATAGTAGGAGGACCATAGGTAAAGAATCCATACTGTTAGGGGGTCCCATCAAATGTGAAAGAAGAAAAAATCCGAATAAAGGGGCATGAAAAGCGTGGAAAGTGAAGTGGTGGTTTGTTCAAACTGAATCCAACACTCTTGAAACTATTCCACCACAACAAAAGCATATTAAGCAGGTGCATTAATCTGGTCATGGACCATTCCTACTCTGAGACATGACCTCTGGAGATGGAACTATTGCTTCCCAATGCCATTATGGGGCATCATGAACTTGTTCAGGGAAAATGATGCAGTTGCACAATTCCCCAGGGGGGCAGGCCAAGAGGCCGACAGTGGAAAAAATGATGGGATTTGTGATTCCCGAGGCTGGACTCGAGACGAAATGTCTAGGAATTCCTACATATCTCATAAGGATGAGAATCAAGCCATACATAGTTCTTGATAGGTTCTTGGTTTATGGTCTTAGAGCTTGGAATAGAAAGACCACAAGAGATGCATGGTAAGGTTCTTATGAAACCTGATGTGAATGAGTATGTAAGTCCCAATTACCACGTGTTCCTGGGGAATGTGCTCAGGTGAGGGGACCGAACGCGAAAGTTGAGTTGGGCCAATGACAAAGTGCACAGGCGTTCCAACATAGCCCATGAGGATGGGGATCAAGCTACACGTAGTTCTAAGATGGGGGTCATGGTAAGGTACCAATGCCAGGAATGAAAGGTGGCATGTGGGTCTAGCCCTCGCACCAAAAAGAAGAAGCATTTGATGTATCTTGTTTGTCCTTGAAGGTGAATGGGATTTTTCTTGGTGAAGTGACAAACCTAGGGTGGAAATTCTTGGCATCACCACAATAATCAAGCTGTATATAGGCATTGAAAAATGGTATGGCAAATGAATGATACCCAACGTGAAGTCCCTTATAATGTGGTCACCACAATGCAGTGTAGTTTTTCATCGTGCAGCTAGGATGATAATGTCACAGTTTATGGTCATGTAATAGGACCAAACAACACAGTTTAAGGTCATATGGATTGGACCCGACGGAACATGCACGATGCGATAAAGCTTACCAGACATGATTGGGGATGAGGTTTTCATCATCACTGCACATAATCCCTGGGAGAAAAGCCCCGAGCCAATAGGACGTCAAGGGCCAGAGGATATGGGACAGGAGGAGCTAGCTCCCAGTAGAGCTGGACCCGAAATCATGATGTCCAGATGACCCACATATACCATGAGGATGAGGGTAGAGACACAAGAGATCCTAATGATGATCTTAGTTTGTGGTCTTAGATCTTGGACCGTGGGGATCCCCAAAGAACGTTGTATTACAGCTTGTCCCCTTGATGCGCGAAAGCGCACTGAGGGATAGTGCCAGGAGTGTGGAAATCCCACCTGAACATAATGGGGGTGGAGAACAATGTGAATCAAGTAACAAACATTCAAGTCCTGAAAGGAAAAGCATGATGACATAGGAGTGTTGTTGACCAAATTTGCAACAGAACATCTTGTCGCGTTAGCATGAAATGGGGAAAAACAAATGAACGTCGACCGTTGACCATGTTCGCGACACGGGACTTGTCTCAATTTTTCGTTTAAAAACCTCGGGGGCGTTGGCCCATACCAGTAGGATAGACCTTAGGCGTGGTATCCATGCCATTTTTGTGGGTCCCTTCAGGTGTGAAATGATAACGGGGGCCCAAATGAAGGGAAACACGAAGCCTAAAAAATGGATGGAAACTTACCCATGTTGAATCTGACACTCCAGTTCCTAGACCAGAGTCCTCATAAAAAAATCGGAAAACTGCAGTAATGGGGTCAAAAGGGGTGATGCAACCTGAGAGGGTCCAATTTGATGAAAAATTGCATATAACGGGGGACGCGGGACTCTCTGGAGGAAATAAATGGCGTGGTTCTGATAAGCCCAACACGAATGAGGGAGTAGCCCCGTACCGCACCATATATTCCTCTCCCTAGGTAAAGGGCAGGCCAAGGGGCCCAGATAACAGAGAGATCCCTAAAAGATGGGGCTGGAACTAAAATCGTAACTGCTCATGAGATCCTATATATCCCATAAATATGGGAATCAAGACACACGTAGTTCTGTAGGATACAGTTTAACGTCATACGGGATGATAGGGAAGTTTAAGGTCATGATGGACCGAAGTCCAGTTTAAGGTCATGGAGGACCCAACAGTTTAGGGTCATGTTAGACCAAAGAGTTTAAGCAAAATACTATTTCAGGAACCTGGAATTTTTGGGAAGCGTTATACGCTCACCATCCATGGTCAGCAGGGAGTATGCACCTTTGGGATAAACCATATGGACAATGAAAGGTCCCTCTCATTTGGGCTCCAACTTGGGTGGTTTCCTACTGGGGATCATTGGCGCCCTGAGGGCTAGTACCAGGTCACCATGAAGGAAGGATTAGAGGCGAGCATTCTTGTTGAAAGCTCGAGCCATCCTTCTCTGATTCCTTTCCAGGTTGTGCAAAGCACGAAGCCTATTATCGTCCACCACTTCCAATTCAGCGGGACGAATTTCGGCGACTCTATCTGGAGCTTGCTGGTCGTAGACCACTGTACGCAATGAGGGAAATTGAATCTCTATGGGCAGGAAGACCATAGTTCCATACACCAGGGAGTACGGGGTCACCTAGGTGGAATTACGAGTCGCTGTCCGATAATCCCAGAGGGCGTTGGGGAGCTTATTCGGCCAACTCGTCTTGTTCTGGCCAAACATCTTTTGCAAAATGTTAGATATGGTTTTGTTAAACGCCTTGATATGTCCATTTTCCAGCGCATGATAGCAGGAGGTATGGTTAGAGAGAATGTTGTACATGGAGTACAATTTCTTCAGTTCGGATGCTCGGAAGTTGGTGTCATTATCAGTGAGGATAGCGTGAGGTACTCCAAATCGATAGATGATTTTGGAACCCACGAAGTCTGTGATAGAACGAGCTTTGACTTCCTTGGGAGGAATTGCCTCTTCCCACTTTGAAAATAAATCTGTAGCGGTCAGAATGAACTGGAATTGGAAAGCCGTTGCCGGTGGGTAAGGTCCTACGACATCCAACCCCCAGACCGCAAAGGGCCAAGAATAATTGGTAGTGTGGAGAGTCTCTGGTGGAATATGAACAAAGTTAGCGTGAACATGGCACACATGGAACCTCTTGGTGAACTCAATGCAGTCGTGGATCATGGAGGGCCAAAAATACCCTAACCTTGGAATCTGGTAAGACTGTTTCAGCCCAGCCTGGTGAGCACCGCATGAACCGGCGTAGACCTCTAGAATGACTTGTGAGATCTAAACTCCTTGAATACAATGGAGGATAATACCCTCAATCCCAAGTTTATAGAGAATCTGCCCAAGGTTGGGACCACTCTAAAGAGTAAACTGTAACATGCGGTGTCAGATTCGCTCGCACTCTGCGCGGTCTGATGGAAGATTACCGTGTTGGAGGTATTCAACCAAGGGTGTCCCCCAATCAGGAATCATCTCGATCAATACACCCGGGGTACCCGAGGGTTCCGATGTAGAGGCTCCAACAGTGAGATGGATTACCCATAGGCCATCATCATCATCTAGGGTAAGATGAGATACGACTCTCCAGTGGGCCACATGGATAATTAACTCGTCCTATTCGGGCTCTGCAAGTGATACAGCCAAACTGGCCCAAGCATCTGCCCGACCATTCTGTGACCGAGGAATATAAGTAACCTCCGACTGAGAAGGGAGCTGAGCCATTAGCCAGAGAGTATGCTCCAAAAATGGCGCGAGCTCTGGTTTCCAAATGACATAGTCACCATTGACATGCTTGATGTCTAACTCGGAGTCCCCTTTCACAAGAAGATGGGGAACATCGACCTCAAGGGCCAGCTCGAGGCCAGTAATGAGGGCATGATACTCTACCTCATTATTGGTGCAAACTTCTAATAGCAGAAATGAATATGGTAGGATGGATTATGCTGGAGTATTGAAGACGACACCCAGGCCTACTCTGTTAATCCTAGGGTCATTGAGTCTCCTCTCGGTGGGTCTCCAGGAGGCGCCATCAAAGTACATTTTCCAAATGGGATGGCATGATCGACTGAGATGATTACCTCATCAAGAAAGTCCTAGTCCATGGATTGATCTACGGAGGTTGGACGAGAAACTAGATATTCTACCAATTCTTGTCCATTGATATCCTTCTGAGGCACAAACCGGATGTCAAACTGCTAGAGGGTTACCGCCCACCATGCCAGTCAGCCTGTCAACATAGGTCGGGGTTCATGATGTACTTCAACGGGTCTACCCGAGAGACCAGCTATACCTCGTGGTGCTGCAAGTAGTGCCACAATTTTTGTATAGAAAATATGAGCACCAGACAGCTCTTCTCGATGGGAGAATATCTGATTTCCATATCGAGGAGTATGCGACAGAGGTAGTAGAGGTTGTTCTCTATTCCATCATTGTTCTTCTGGGCGGGAAGTGCGATGAGGGACCGTTCCTGGGTGGTCATGTAAAGGACCAGTGGCTTCCTGGAGACAAGTGGAATCAAGACCATAGGTTGGAGCAGATACTACTTGATTTACTCAAAGGTGTCCTGGCACTCCTCGTCCCATTCATTGGTGATGACTTTCTTCATGATTCGGGAAAAAGGGCTTACACTTGCCATCCAGATTCGTAATGAATCGGCGTATGTAAGATAAGTGGCCTTGGAAACCTCGAAGCTCTTGAATATTACTCAGGGGAGACATCTGGAGGATGAACTTGATCTTTTTTGGGTCTATATAAATAACTTTTTACCTGAAAACAAATCCAAGGAACTTGTAGGAGGTGACCCCGAAAGCACACTTCAACGGGTTCATCTTCAGGTAGCGGGAACTGAGGAAACCGAACACTTTCTCAAGGTCCTTGAGATGGTCCTGGCGCTGGTGAGATTTGAAAACCAGATCATCCATGTATCATTCCACCAATGTTCCCAGAATCAGCTTTAATATGCGATGCATTTCCCACTGATAGGTGGAACCCGCATTCTTCAGGCCGAAGGGCATAACCTTGTAACATAAAGTACCTTGGGGTTCCCTGAAAGCTGTGGGTTTTTCATCCTCGGGGGCCATCTGGATCTGGTTATACCCGGAGTACCCATCCATGAAGGAGAGGAATTGGAACCTGGACGTGGCGTCAGTCAACAACTCAGTCACTGGGAGGGGAAAATCATCCTTTAGATAGTGACGATTGAGTTCGCGGAAGACAATTTAGACCCTGATTTTTCTATTCTTCTTTCTGACTGGCACAATGTTGGCTAGCCACTTGGGATACTAGACTTCCTTAACGAAGTTGGCTTTGATTAGCTTATCAACTTTGGCCTCGACCATGGCACCATGATAAGGGTTCATCTTTCCAGAAGACTACTTGAATCCGTGACAACTTGCCAGAAGACCGAGACAGTGAACATCTACCTGAGGATCCAGTCCTGGAATCTCGTTGTAACTCCAGGAAAACATGTCACGGTGTTGTTTGAGGAAGTCCACGTACCGCTGCCACTCCTCGGGGGGCATGGCAGCACTGACCAATGTGGGTCTCGGGTCCGACTCGCTACCAAGGTTTACATGTACCAACTCGTCGACCGTGGTGGAAACGCCGACCTCAAAAGTAGGGGGGTGTCTTCTATGTCCCCTTCTCCACTTGTGGAGGGATCATCTGTAGGGGGTGTTGCTTCTGAGCTATAAAACTCTGGTGGGTGGCTGCTATCTGCTAGTACGGTCGTGGTCATCGCATCGGGAGATTCATGAGACACTGGGACCCTGGCTATGAAGGATGTCAACCCAATCCCATCTGGTCTTCGGCCCAAGGGGCCACATTTGATAACATCAAAGTAGTAGTGGCGCGTCGGCTGGAGCCAACTTATCCCAGCCTGACGAAATAGAAACGTATGACGGACTACCATTACCATGCTTCAGACGTCTCGATACCATACAAGAGTAGAAGGTTCCAGGATCACCTGTTCCTGGTTCGTGTAGGAGTACAAGCTGATTTTCCATCATCACATGGACCTGGGAATATGCCTTCCTCTTATACCCAAAACAAAAAAACACTTCCCCATGTCGGGGGTCGTCGACTCCAACCGATGAATCAGGAAGATGTAGGTGTCATCCAGACCTACCCAGGGGTCACTTGGGACCGGGGCGGATTCAAACTCACTTGCCAGAATCTGCTTATCCTTTCTCTTATAATAGTCAGCGTCCAGATAGCGGGCTTCACAAGAGGAAAAAGGAGAAACATCTCCTTGGTTCACACATACTCGACCATTGAGAGAGTATTTGAGGCATTGGTGATACGATGAAGGGACTACTGCATGCAGGTGGAGCTATGTCCTGCACATCAGCCATTGTACGTGCTATCCTGGGAGACAACCATAAATTTTGTAGTGGAAACTAGGCCACCGAACTGGGTCTTCAGGAGGATCCTTCCAATTGGATTCTACTCTATACTATCACATCCCTAGATTCTTAAATCATAGGGAGTCAGGTCATCTTCAGATAACCCTTGCTTCCGCAATGTACGTGTCAGGATAAGGTTGATCCCAGAGCCAGTATCAACGAGGCAGTGGCGGATTTCCACACCATTGAACTGGCTGGTGATATATAGCATTCGGATATTCCCCTGTACGAGGGAGCCCTCATCCTCCCTGGGGAACGAAATGACGGCCTGACATTCGGCATCCTCAAACACTTCAGTGTCAAAAGCCTCTATGGCTGTTATCTCTGTCTCAAACAGGAGGGGGCTTCTTAAAGACTCGGCAAGTGCCTCAAGCATATTCGATGATAGACGAAGGGATTATATAATGGAAATCCTTTTTGGGACACTGAAAAAGGTTCTTAAGAGAATCATACTTCTATGCCAGACGCAAACCTCTGCTTGCAGAAAATCACTCTATGACTGGAGGCATGGCGGGCCCTACCGGCTGGACCAGAGGCTGACTAGTACGAGGCATATCTCATTGTTCACTATTTGAAGCTCATAGAGTGGCTACTAGATGAGGATCAGATGGATGGGGTTGGCTGGTGGCAGGGTGATACTGTTCGTGGCATGGCCGATGTGGTTTTTCCTGATCCAATAACACAAACGGTGGTGGAGGCGGACCTGTCGACACCAGTTGAAGGGGCTGCATGTGCTGAGCTCTGCACTAGGCCTGCTGTCAGGTGTCAGCGTCCTGCATGGCCTGGTTGGAGGTTCCAACAATCATGCCTCAGTGATCCATGTAACCATGGCTCCGATGACGTTGGCGATGGCTGGGGACATTGGGAAGGTCTACCTGGCGTTCCCCATCGTCAGGAGTCAAATAGGGATTTACCAACTCTACAGTGTTAACTGAAGCGTACCCCAGACTATCACTTGAGGAGTCATCCACTAATGGGCAGAGTATTGGAGGGATCCCCATTTTTGGGGGCATAATGTCGCCAAGATTGCGGTAAGATGACGGCATTGGCAGGGTGCGTTGTTTCTTCTTGCACCGCTGCTGCTTGCTCTTCTTGGAAGAGGCTGGCTGAGATGACGATGACGATGTAGAAACCGCAGCTTCTGAGTTATCCAGATGATTTAGGCATGCATGGATGATTCCCTGGGAGCGGGAGACGGCCTTTCCATCCATCCAGTCGTTATACTTCTAGTACCCACGGTCGGAAACCTACTTCTAATCACCTTCGTCACCGTTAGTGCCATATGATCTCACAAAGACACCTACCACTTGCATCGGGGCTGGGCCCAACCTAACTATATTGTTGTCAATATGGTCTTGGAGATATTCCTTGAACACATAGAATTTTTTATGGTGTGCCCTAGGATCCGTTTATAAGGGCAGTAGTTGGGGTTATCAGTGAGATGTGCCTCTTCTAGCTTCCGGCACTCAGGAAACCGCATGATTCTCTGCTCCAAGGCATAGCAGAAGTAACTAGGGACCAGAGCTTTGTCAAAAGCGTAGGTTCGATTCCTTCTGTCTGGAAGGGGGCCTCTAGGAGGTTGACCATGATGGGGGGCCGGAGGAGCATGCCGAGGAGGAGGAACTTGATTATCTGGCCTAGGTGGTGGCAACACCTTACGTGGAGACGCTTGCCGATTTTGAGGCAGTAGCTACTAGGCTGGAAGCTGTGCCTTTGGGGGTGGACCCCTATGGGGCTGTGGATCTGGCTCCACTGGTAGCAATTATAGCTTCCTGGGGGCCTCTATCTGGGCCACAGTAGTAGTGTCAGCTCTGGAAGCTCTCCTTTCTATGATTACAGGAGTCAATGGGCGTGCCTGACTGGCCTTTGTAGGGATTCTTTGAGGCGCTGGGCCTTGTATGAGAAGTCCCAAAAACCTCCGGGGTAATTCTGAGTGATCAGAGAAGGAACCAGCTCTGGGTTGATGTTCCCTACACACATCGTCTGTAATTTCTCATGAGTTAGTGGCATGTCAAGGGAGTATGTGAGCTCCTTCCACAAGGCGATGAATTCTGCGACTCGCTCATCAGGCCTTTGCTTGCACCTGATGAGGTTTGCAAGGTTCGTCTTCTGGGTTGTGAAGATGAATTGATAGGGTAATTTTCTACGAAGGTCCTCCCAGCTAGTCACGGATCCAACGGGGAGATGGCTGTAACAGACGAACGTCGTCCCCTCCAGTGTCTAAACAAAGAAACGAAGCTTGGCGGCCTCCTATTGTGCTGAATTCCTTAACATAGGCCCACACATTGATTTCAAGTTGTCAAGGTGTTGTGGGGATTCTCATGTCTTGTTAAAGAGGGATAAAGTTAGGGTCCCAAATCCCATAGGTGCTGGCATATCATCCACCCATGCTAGGTACGACTTTCCATCTGGTGTGATCGCCACCTTCCGAGTTTCCAAATCCTCTAAGTGGAGGATGAGTGCTTCCATCAGATCTTCTGCACACAGGTTCCTATCCTGATGGGGATCCCTAACAACAAGCGCATTTCCAGGATCTTCAATTCGGTAGACAAGCTCAGCAGTTCGTGGAGCAGCTGGTTTAGAGACCCTTGGGGCGACAGGATGAACCCTAGCGGGGTATCTTGGGTGGTCACGCCGCTCAGGAGGGTTTGGTGAAACATATCGTTCATTCTTTCCAGGATCTCTGGCCTCTCCTCTACCAGCAAACATGTCATGATTGAGGTTGTCTGGGAGAATATCTCTGAGGGGTAGTTGTTCTTTCCCCTACTGCCCCGACCAAGGATCACCATAGTCGGGTCACCGCTCTGCAATGCGTTCAACTAGAAACTCATCGACCAACCTATTCTGCTCAGCAAACTGTGTGCACAGCGTGGCATTCTCGAGATCTTCCTTTGCCTTCTGCACTAAGGTAGAAGGGTCATAGATCTTGACGTCCCCAACGTTCTCTTTACCCTTGACGATATTCCAGCTCAGTATTAATGCCTCAATGGGTGTGGGGAGACATTTTAGGTTCCTCTTCTAATGAGTAATCCTCCATGATGGGTCCAGTGGTGGATTTTCCTCAAGGGGTAAGTCCCCATCAGGAAGTTCCAGACCGTTACTCTCTCCCAACAGATCGGCCATGTTGACCGCCGCTGCCCTCAAGGTCATGTCCTCAAAGCCGCCCAGTGAGTCAGGCTACTGGAGAATCACACTGAAGAGAAGGGCAGTGTACTTCCCCCATCCATGGACATGCACGTGGGGGGTGTCCTTCTCGAAAACCTTTCGAAGTACTTGAAAAATTTGAATGCATTTTTGTTGGAGGGACCTGTGGTGGCCAAGTGACTCGGGGTGCCGGACCATTTGGAGCGTGTCCAGGTCGACCTGACGACATTGCTCGCTAATATCCTCAAGGTGTGATTGGATCCTAGGATAATTTATGTTCTGGTGGCAAAGACAGAAGTGAGTCGCCCGAAGGGTCTGGCGGAAACACTAAAACTCTCTTAGGGTGAGCGATTATGGTGTATCAAAATCCGACCCGACGATCGGTGAAAACATATCAGGGAAGTGGCCTGCTGCGAAAATGGTCCAGAAGCTCCATGGCTCAGGTTCAGGATCCGGCCCTTGATGGCCCCTCTCATCAACTGGGAGTGGTTGGGGTACTGGAAACAGTTCCGATGCAGGCCACTAGGCTAGTGGGCTGGCCGGTGGAGAATACGGAGAGCAGGCCGATTGGCTGACGAATCCTAGGTAGTCCTCCAAGGGATGTAGTGACCTGGCCACCACATTACGATAGGATGGACCGGAAAACATGACTTATGTCACAGTGTCGTTGCTTTCCAAGGGTGTTCTATGTTGCATCTCTTCCGCCATCGACCCCCAAAAAAGCTCTCTGTTGTCTCTGGATGATGTGGAAGGTGATTCTGGAGAGGCCGATGGTGACTGCAAGTTTGATCCCTAGGGGTATTCCATGTCCTAGTCCTCCTGGATATACCTTCGGAGGGAAGTGGAGATCATATTGATCTTACATTCGGGGAGTACGAGGCTGATGTGCTGTGTCCCCATCCCATCCCTTGACTCAGAGGATTGAGGAGAGGGCTCCATAGCCGAGTCGTACTTTGCCTCAGAGTCTGAGAAACGAACTGGTTTGATTTCCGTCCGGCCTTCCCTAGAATTTCTCTTTCAGCGATGACGTCCCGCCTTCCTACCCCTGGGTGGCTCCTCGAGGCAGGGATGATTTCTATCATGGAGTTCTCTAGCAGCACTGGTGCTGGGGAGGAGAGGACATAAGGGCAGGGTGTGGGGAGCACCGGGGAAAATGATGGGAGGTACAAGGGGAGGACCTCCATGTGGGTGGGTGACTAGATATACAATGGCTCCATACTCGCGGTCTGCGGTAGGGGAAGTGACCCCGTACCCAGTGTAGTGAGCACTGGAGAGAGCCCCACCTGGAGTATTTTTGTCATGGGGAAGCCCCTTACACGCGGAAAGGGTGGCGCCAAGTAGGCCTCCAGGCCGAGG
The DNA here is from genome assembly GCA_963277665.1 of Viscum album. Lineage (NCBI taxonomy): Eukaryota > Viridiplantae > Streptophyta > Magnoliopsida > Santalales > Viscaceae > Viscum > Viscum album. Next base: position 22,851,090 of record OY728125.1, read on the forward strand.
TTGGAAGTAGGGAGGGCCCACACCTTCCAGATCGGTGGCACATAGTAGGCCTTCATGCTAAATAGCACTACCACGAATTGGTCCGCAATGGCCATTTCCTATGCCGGCGACCGGGAGAGTCGACCAAACCTGCCCCTGGGGTGGTTGGGGCTTCGATCTGGATTGGGCATATAACTGCCCCTGCTCAACGTGTGCGGGGGATTGATGATTGGAGTCAGCTGTGGATCGGGCCATAGTGGTTGCTGATATTGATGCCTCGGGGTGAGCATCCATTTCTGCTCATGCTTGATGTTGGTGTCGGGTCAGATGGGTTGGAGCCGGTGGTGCGGGCACACAGATTTCCTGCTCCTTAGCTCAGGGAGTAGAGTGTTGGCGCTGATGTAGGTTGGCGGGGGCCCTTGTCATGAACACTTGAAGCTGGTCTCCAATTAGGCCTACCTAGACATCCCCTACCTCATCGGCATAGGGGAGGGAGGTGTTAAGGCATTCCGGGGATAAGCTCCCAAAACAGTTGAATGTCGGGGTGGGGAGCAGCGGCTCCTTGTGCGTCCCTCGGGGGTGGCATTGGCGGTGAGGCGCAACTTCCTCGAGGTCGAAATGGTCCATGTCCCTGGTGGTGATGACCCACTCCTCCTCGTACCTACACAAAAGGTCATTGATCACCCTTCTTTGGATAATCTCTGATGAGGAGAGGGGGCATGAGCGCCCGGAAGTTGTGGCGGTCGGAGCAACTATGGAAGAGGTGGAACCGCGTGAGGTGGCCTCGTCCGTACTGCCCCTACCCCTGTGTCGTGGGAAGGTGGCGATCGAGCTCCGGATGCAGCGATCTGATTCTTGAAAGCAGGGAGATGAACCCATTAACAATGACATGAAAAGAAATCGGCAACCAGTAGCCCAGCGCCATTCCATCTTCTGTGGTCGGTAAGAGGGATCCATGCTAACAATGTCACAGAACAGAGTGCTCAACGTCCTGACTGCCCCAACCCCTGGCGGGTTTCATGTCCTAGTGCTGGGTGCCTGGACCTGGTGACTTTCTAATCTTCCGATGCTCCAAACGCTACTAGTCTCCGTATTGAGGAGAAGAGATTCACGCCAGGTTCACTATTTTTTGTTTCTGACGCTTTCGTCGGGACGCGCACACGCGCACGCATCTATTATGTAGAGGACATGCGGCTTGTTGCCACGTATTCCCGCTTTCCAAAGGTAGGAGACATTCACTCCTTATTCAGGGATGTCTGCTCCTTGATCGAAACGAGATGATGGGATGTCGGTTTCTTCTTCCGTGGATTCCTCCTCGGAACTCATCACCTAGTCCGGGTCTCCCCCATATATTTATGACGTGTTCATGAAACTCTTCCCAGTGCCATATCTTCATGGACACCAGTTAATTACACTTCTTTTGTCGAGACACTCCAAGGGGTCTGGTCGGGGCAGCAACCTTCGGTTAGGGGAGTGGTCACACTGAGGCATCGTTGGTGTGTCTTGACGCTGAGGGATTGGAATGTCTATCTTCTATACCTTATTATAGGGCTTCTCAAGGGTGAAGAAGCCTGAGGAATCCCACATTGAACGCGGGGAATTGCATTCCATGGCTATCTATCTGAGGTTTTACTCAGCTTCCCATGTTAACACAGGGTATTCCACGAGTTTAACGTCCAGCGAAGATGGATCGGACTGATCGGAACACTAAGAGTGGATCATATAAACGAACCCCCCTGGAGGGAATTCCGTTATTGGGGCCGGCAAGTGGGTGGATTCCCGAATGTTGTAGAGTGGAATGAGGTGGCATGATCCCACCGGGATGTGGTGGCCCGGGTAAGAATCAGGATGGGTGATGAAGTGAAGGGGGATTGAACCTCGTGGAGGCTTCCTATGTATCCCTGTGGCAGGGAATCATAGTCCACGTAGTTCATGATGGAATGGGTCTTATAGTCTAAGGCGGCCCATAATGATGGATGGATGGGGCTTACACTCTTAGGTGGCCCCCAATGATGGATGGATGGGGCTTACACTCTGAGGCGGCCCACTATTATGGATAGATGGGGCTTACACTCATAGGTGGCCCACAATGATGGATGGATGGGGATTACACTCTGAGACATCCCACAATGGTGGATGGATGGGGCTTACACTCTAAGGTAGCCCAAAATGGTTGGTGAACCAACACGAAGAGGTCAGAATGATCGGGTGGTGGGCTTGAACCTCATGAAGGCTTCCTACGTATCCCCGTGGTAGGGAATGGAAGTCCACGTAGTTTGGGTGGTGCAGGCGAACAAACGTGAAGGTGGAACAGGGGTCCGATGGGTATTGGGCTTGAACCTCGGGGAGGCTTCCTACGTTCCATGCCTTGACATTGATCAATGTCCTCATAGTTCAAGCGCGCACGCGCGCATTTGTCATGCAGAGGATGCATGGCTTGTTGCCTCGCATTTCCGCATTCCAAAGGTGGGCGGCATTTTCTCCTTATTCAGGGACATACTCTCCATGATCGAAATAGGATGATGGGATGTCAGTTCCTCCTTCCATGGATTATTCCTTGTAATTATTCACCTAGTCCGGGTCTCCCTTATAGATTTAAGACATGTTCGTGAAACTCATCTTGGTGCCATATCTTTATGGAAACCAGTTAATTACGCTTCTTCCGTCGAGACGATCAAAGGGGTCTGGTCGGGGCGGCAACCATAGGTTATGGGAGTGGTCACACTGAGGCATTTTTGGCATGTCTTGATGCTGGGGGTTTGGTATGTCTATCTTCTGTCCCTTATTATAGGACTTCTCTAGGGCGCAGAAGCTCGAGGCATCCCACATTGAATGCGGGGAATTGTATTCCATGGGCATGTATCTGAGGTTTTCCTCATCTTACCATGTTTAACATAGGGTATTCCGCGAGTTTAACGTCTAGCAGAGATGGATCAGACTGGTCGAAACACCTGCTAGAGTGTATCAGATTGAAGAACCCCTAGGAGGGAACACCGATGTTGGGGTCGGCATGTGGGTGGCTTCCCAGATACTGTGGAGGGGAATGAAATGGAATGATCCCACTAGGATGTGGCGGCCCGGGTAAGAATAGGGATGGGTGATGAAATGAAGGGGGCTTTAACCTCATGGAGGCTTCCTACGTATCCACTTGGTAGGGAATCAAAGTCCACGTAGTTCGGGATGGAATGAGGCTTACACTCTGAGGCATCCCACAATGATGGATATATGTGGCTTACACTCTGAGGCAGCCCACAATGACGGATGGATGGGGCTTACGCTATGAGGCGGCCCAGAATGATGGATTGATGGGGCGTACACTCTGAGGAAGCCCACAATGGTGGATGGATGGGGCTTATACTCTAAGGCAGCCCACAATGATGGATTGATGGGGCTTAAACTCTAAGGCGGCCCACAATGATGGATGGATGGGGCTTACACTTTGAGGCGGCCCATAATGGTTGGTGAACCGACGTGAAGAGGTTGGAATGACCGGGTGGTGGGATTGAACCTCATGGAGGCTTCCTACGTATCCACATGGCAGGGAATCAAAGTCCATGTAGTTCGGGTGGTGCCGATGAACTGACGTGAAGGTGGACCGGGGGTCCGATGGGTATTGGTCTTGAACCTCAGAGAGGCTTCCTACGTGTCATGACTTGACAAGGATCAAAGTCCTTGTAGTTCGGGTGTACAGTTTAATGTCATAAGAGATGGGGGTTGGTGTCATAGTAGATACTTAATCTAACCCCACATGAGTCATGCTCGGTGTGAGAAATAATATGCGGTAGAGACCTGAAGATCACATCGCGAAGGGTGCGTCCATGGGAAGCGAAGAGGTGATTACGTGTTGGGCAGCCCATGGTGCTGGGACTTACTCTAGGATGGAGGCCTGAGGGAGACAAAGCGCAGTGGGAGAGGGAAAGTATGGAGGTGCATGGGTGCTACCTCCTACAAGAAATTATAGGGGCTTACACCAAGGAGGATTCCCTTCCCCCGTAGAAAAACTCCACTCCCAGAAGGAGGATATCATCCCCTTTGGAGAATAGGGAGGCGTGGAGAATTTATAAGGGGGGGGGGGGGCACCCCACATTAGTGGTATGAGGTGATGTCATAGTTCAACGTCGTGTGTTGAGGATGAGCGTTCTTGGCAGTTTAACATCCTGCAGCTCAGACGATGTGGGTTTACTCCGCACCCCTAGGACTTACATGACCGATACCCTTTACTCCTTGTGGGAGGGAAGGTACCGGCAATGCCGTAGTGAAGGGGGGTCATAGAGCGAACCATCGAGGGGTCCACGTTGGAATGGCTATGTGAAGAATCAATAGACATTAGCGTGCCTATGTGATGAAGCATGAGGTAAAGAAACACAACGGGAAAAACTGCCCAAGGTACCTTGAGGTTACTTCGTACGAGCCTGGAAGTTCGTACGGGAAAACAATACATGGTGTGTATGCCCGGTGTGTGTTCCCGGGTAATCCAGAAGGAGGAAATTGGGTACCTACGCAGGGAGGCACCCGGGGAGCATCAAGCTGAGGGGTCCCGGGGGTTGCGCACAAAGAAATGGTTGGTTTACAAAACACTCGGATGGCGCGTAATCAGTGAAAAGGGCTTGCGTGCGTCTAGTAGGATCACACACAAAGAATATGAATTCAGCGCGAGTGGCAAAGGCCTCACCCAAAGGTAAGGCCGCACCCAGAGAAAGGGATTTCACACAATTGGATAGTTTTGCATGCAATAGAAGGAATTGCGTGCAAGGGAGGAACCCTGAAGGGTTTGGAATTCTGTTTAAGCCAGTGGGATCGCGTGCAAAGGTAGATCCTAGGGTGAGGTGGTGCGAAAAGGATCAGTACCTGAAATCCATCTTGTGCGTGTGGAAGTCCGATTTCGCGCACGAGAGATAGTTCTAATTCCTAAACCCCGAAATGGAAGGGATCTCATTCTATTTATAGGCATCCGGCGGTGCAGAATTCAGGGTGGCGTGCATAACTAGCACGCCAGAGATGGAGACGCGGAATGTTAACCGCACGGGGTGCGGGTGAGAAAATATTTCGTGCCTACGCCAAGGACCCTTCGTGAATCCCGGACCCTTTCCACATGGCCCTAATTTTCCACGCACATACCCCTTTTTTCCACGCAATAATTCCGAGCCCTCCGGACCGAGCCTTCGTGTCTGAATATGACTTTGCTTTGTCATTTCGAAACATCCTTCAGGAATTACGGAATTTTCAGCATCTACATGGTGATTTTAGGTTTTCTTACTAGGTATATATATACTCACCAATTCTTTGGGTCATTCCATAGATATTGTATCTTATGTAGATAGAACACCATTCGATAGGGATCTATGTGGAATTGGGGTGGGTGGTTCTTTTTTTCATGGATATTTTGGTAGTAGGTTTGTTGTTATATTAGTGGTTGTGTGATGAGAAAGTATCCCACATTTTTTATGGTTCGGCCTACCCTTTGATTTTTCTGCCTATATTATTCAACATTACATTGATTATGATCTGTCATTTAATGAGATGCAATGTTATATTTTGAGAATGAATTTATTATTTTATTTTTTAATGTTATGTGTTAATATGGTGATTTTGGAGTCTGTTGTTTTGTATAGGTTCATTAAGATAATGTCTCATATATGTGTCACATTAAAACATGATGCAAGTTAGTATCCCTTGGCCTATTAGAGGTGGGATTGAGGTGGAATAATCAGATTACTATTGGGGAGAAGGCCCTGGTTGGTTAGGTTTTTTCATATTTTTATCAAATTCATAGGTTTTCTTAGGATAGATTTTGATGATAGAGTAGTTGTGAGGATTGGATTTGGGATTTAGGGAAATAGTGTTGAAGTGTCTCATGTTCAAATCATTGGAAAGTGACTCTAGTGATGGTGTAGTAACTGATGTATCCATTTACAAGAACTATGATAATTCATTTATTGACTCTATGTATGAAAACACGTTTTTAAAGGAAAAAATGGTACTTGTATCACATAGAAATGGGTATTTGTTTCCATATCCTTCTTGAATTAGCTCCATGATATACTATATTGACTATGTTTAATATTAACTATTATATGATGCCTCAATGTAGACATAAATTGAGGGTTCTATGACAGGATCATGGTGATTCTGATCATAATGATGAGGAATTAGTGCAAGGGCCTATATAAGTTTTATTTACCACTAGAGGGCAATGGGATGTACATCTACCAGTGGAGTAGTGATATGACCCTCCCCTAGTAGAAGAATCCACCTTTTCACCTAAAAACTAGGCCAAAAATTATTTCATATGTTTTTTATGATGATGTGCATAGGATGATCATGCTTCAAAAGTTTAAGAGTTAGAGGCTTTCGAGGTTCCCAGGTAAGTCAAACCCAAATGCATATGAGGAACTCCTAGTATAATGGATTAGTTTTTTTTTCATATTATTAACACCCCTCTAGATTTGATGGTGTTTCTAGAGGATAGAATTCACTATGGATTATCATGATGCTAATGGAAATTGGTGTCTCAAATGAATAATGAGATGTCTCTAACAAGGTGATATTGAGAGACTCTTTTGGGAGGATTATTTTATAGTCACCCTATGATCAATGTTAATTGAGGATCTTCTTGAGCTATATTATAGAAATTTGTTAGGCACTGAGTCCACATAGAGGTTTACCTACCACACATGATAATCTCATGACATGGCTATTGATCGATAATTTCAAGAGTGGATGTTTGAGTGTGGACTTAACTAAGATGTTTGAGATGGATTTATACTCCATTGTATCCCTACCTATGCTGGGGTGATGGAATGAGATCTCATGGTAGAAACTTTTTAATCAAAGGTTCTACAATGGTTGGAGTGGTCAATAGACAACATATGGTGTAATCATTAGTAATGGTTGGTCAGAGGATGTTTAGGATATCCCCAAACAAGAGGTGAACGTTTTCACATGATCATTTGTAGGGATTATCAATATAGAAATATAATAATGGATTGAGTTAGAAAGGAAATATGGGATGCTACAACTGATATGGTTAGGGGAATATCACATTGAAATAATTGAACCATTATTAAAAATAAATACTGTTGGGAAATGGATGTGATGCTAATATAGTTTTAGTGGCATGAGAAGGGTGATTCACATGGAAGTAGATGTGGCAGAGCATCTTGTAGAACTGTATGAGGTGGTCGATGTTATGATATGATGTGGCTTACACTTCCTCCATGTTTTACATTATAGGATCATGGATATGGAAGCTGGGGATGTGGATAGTTGGATGAAGTATAGGTTTATGACCCTTTGGATGCCAAAAATATTTGAGGTATAATTTATATATTTCTACATGATATTTATTTTTGATATATATTGGAATATTTCATTTATTTCTTGGATTATGCATTGTTCAGGAGATAGAGATTCAAACAAGGAATCTGGCCCAAACAATATCGTTACAGACGTACACTTGAGGATATTATTTGATAATAATATTCTGTTAAAATTGTGACACGGCACTACATGAATATATTTTTTTCATGGGATTTATTCATATATTTAATGAGACCATATACTGTAATTTTTGGTATAAATTGGATCACTGTAGTTTATGATTAGATTAATTAATATTTATATAGGATTAAATATAATAATGCTGATAGGTTGATATTTTCATTACTAGAGAGAACAAATTCTAGTTATATTGTTCTGGGCTTATATTCACGAGGTTTCTATTTTTTTCTAATTAGTTGTCTAGTTTGACTATTGGTGTAACAATCTCAATGGATGTTCGGTTCCCTATGGTATTAGAGGAGTTTCTAGATATCATCCTCAAGGTTTTATCTACATTACCTCTTCCCAAATAGGTTGAATTATATATTTTAATTGTATCCTAGGGCCACTATGATATATTAATTATAATAAAAGATGGTTCCCACAGAGCTTTTAGAGTTAAGGGTAAAGATGGAGGACAATCATTGGAATGGCTTTATCAGACCCAATATATCTCCCTAGGAAAACATGATATTATTATCGAAGAAGGAGAAAAATAGGTTTCCATATTATTGAATACAAAACATCATTGATCATTTGAATGTGGAAACATGGTTCTCAAAGTTTGATCTCAAGATGGGTTATCACCAATAGATGATTCAAGAGGGGGACAAATCAAGAATGGAATTTAAATGTTCCTATGATCTCTATGAGTAACTGGTGATTACCTTTAGGAAGTGAAACATTCTAATAGTTTTTATGGGACTCATGAATCAGAGCTTATAGATTTTTATATACAGTTTTTCGATGATCATTATTGATGAGAATCTCATATGCACACCAACAGAGACTAAAAATAGAGATATTTTTACGGTGATTCTTAATGTCCTTCGATGAAATTATCTATTGGTAAAAAAAAATTATTGTTAGTTCATGATTATATAGGTAAAAATTATGGTATATGTTATCTTATATTAATAAGTAGTAGAATAAGAAAATATTATGAATTTTATTTCTTACGAGCCACCCAAAATCATGATAGAGTTGTGGAGCTTCCACAGGATAGATGGCTATAATAGAAGATTCATCCCATATTTTCCATGACTTTGAATTACTCAAAATCATTATCATGAGAATGGAATTATTTTATCTAGTAAGAGATGTTACATAAGTCTATTGAGAAAATAAAATAATGGATGGAAAACACTCCCATCCTGAGGATTCTACAAGAGGTTTTTGAGTATGTAGTGTTCTATGATACCTCTGGATCCTAGATTAGGGGCATTTTGATTAAGCGACATGAATAAATAGCTATTGTATTTAGTCATCTCAGTCCATATGAGGATAAATATGGAACTCATTACTTAGAACTGATAGTTTAGGTGTTTTACCAAAAATAATGGTGACACTGCCTTCTTGGTGATTGGTTTTTTTGTTTCTTCTAACCAATAGATTCTCAGGTATATTTTCAATTATAGCGATCTAGAACATAGATAGATATGATAGATTGGAGTCCAATAAAATAATTACTTTGAGATAGTTGAAACTCATTGGATAATTAATGTAGTGGAGGATTATCCTATCAAGAAATCCCATTCCCTATCTTTATGTCAAGAGTCTGTATAACAACCCTTCTCTTTATTACACTATTAAACTAGATTTATTACATAAAATATTCACTTCATACAACATAGAAGATCGATAGGTATAGTTTCTTTGGAGATTAAGAAAATTACATAATAGATTAAAACATAAAACACACAACATATTTATTGAGAACTTCTTTTACATGACCACTACATTTCCACGTACATAGCATTTCATGAAATAACCTGAGGACATGCATAAGAAAAAGGTGAGATATAAAGCCTAGTAAGGGAATAAAAATGGAATAAAATGAGGAATAAAATAAATGATAGTCATTAGGAATATCAATGGAGCACAAGAAAAACATGAACATAAAGGCATGATAAATTATGATAATCATAACATGGTAATGTGGCAATAACACTTAACATGGAAGTAGCATGAGCCAAGGCTCATTTCACATGGAGCATGAGTAAACCCTCATTGCACATGAATCAAGAGTAAAAACTCGTTTCCCTTGAATTAGCATGAGTAAAAACCCATTGAACATGTTGTATCAGGATACTATACTTTACCTAATGCATTGGAGCACTATCAGGCCGCACCATTCTTAAACATTTCATTTCATGCATAAGTGTTCCACATGTATCATATTACCTGGAATCAATTAACATCATAAGTTATTCCACAATTGAGTAATGTGGAATAAATTCATGAAGTTACCATTCAATGTGTATATGTTAATAAAGGTGAATACCCATGATAGAGATATGGGTATGGTATTCACTAAACAATGATCATGTCTTGGAAAAACGTAGTGCAATTTCGACAGCATAACAGCGTGACATAAGGATTCATGAAAAATGTTTAATGAGGGATAAATGGGTGTCTCATCATATGTACATTAAATGTAATTTAATGGTGTTATATAGATACATGTCCTGAAAAATGTAATGGAATTGAGATGCATAATACAAAATAATTACTTGGATTTAAAAGAGGAGAGAGAAATCCCTCACCAAATTTTGGCATGGTAATGGGTGTACAAGGGCCGCATTTTTGAGAGAGAAATGGGTATCCCATCATCCAAACATAAAGAGGGAAGTAAGAGGGAGGTTCAAAATCATACCGAAACATTTTTAATTGATAAAAAAATGGCATAACAACTTAAAGAAAATTGGACAAAAATGAGAATGGAAGAAATCCCTTACTTAGAAGTGTAGTCCCAAAGGCTTGGGAGAGGCTTGAGAGAGGCTTCTTGGGATCTTGGGGCACATTGGGAGGATTCTAGATAGAAGAGGTTAGGGTTTTTTAGAACTCCAAAGGCTTTGAGTGAAGAGGAAGTGGGAGCTTGCGAGGGTTTATATAAGAAAGGAGATGGAATTCTTTAATATTTAGATTTGGGACACCTCACAGTAAACTAATCAAAACCACAAACCAGCCCATGGTTTTTTTCAAAGGGGAGTGGAAAACAATATTTTATAAGTACAATGGCCTAAATTCTTATAATAACAGTTTTTCTTAGGTGGAGGTGAGTAACACTCTCAAGGAAAACAATTTAAAAAGAAAACAATGTTTAATAAGTCTTGTAGGGTCCACTAATGCTTTGTAAAATCAATCAAAAAAAATATAAAATCACAATATATTAATGATAGATTATATATTGGCCGAAAATAATGTTTATAGTATTTTATTGCATCACTATTGGGTAACTATTAGGTCATTAAACACATTATATATTTAAACGGTATTTAATTTTTACCCAAAAATTTGACTATCTCAAAAAATTAAGAAAAATTCACTGTTGGATAATTTCGACGTCTGGATTACGAAAATAATAATCATTTTATATAATTAATTTTATAAATATGTGTTTTTTTACTTTTAAAATAAAAACCGACATTCATAAAAAATTCATTGGTTTTGATGAAAACAGTTTTCAATCCTTAATAAAAATTACAATTGCATTCATAAAATTATATGATCATTTATATTTAATAAAAATTAATTTAATAATATTATTTTATTAAAAAATTATTTAATTCAAAAATCGATTAATTCATTAAAATAGATTTCTTAGTTGAATATTAACAAAAAATACTATTTGTGGTTAAAAAACTATTTACAAAGTAACAATAATAAACTGAATGCACATTCATTATAAAAAATAATGGTTATAGTCATAGTTCTAGGGTATTATTACATAAACCATCATGACACCTGTATAAGACTATAGGGTAAGGTGTGTGATGGTGACCGACTCTTGGGGCGGCTCGGAAACATCGCTCAGATGGTAATATCTATTAACTTCCACTTCTCCCATAGTCAGTTCCGCTCAAGATTTACGTGTTCATGCTCAGCTTGGGATTGGTCAAAAGAGAATCCCAATGAATCCACCTCCTTTCTGAGCTCTGAAAATGATCTTTGTACGGGGAAAGTCTACTGGATGAGTCCATCGCTTCCTTTGTCTGAGTAAATTGGATTTGTTAAAGCCCTATATTTATACTAATCATGTGAAAACTATTCAATGACTATATTAGCAACGGTCACAATCCATAACGGTATTTTAAAATCTGGAGTCATAAAACCAATGAAGTTCACATTTTATAAAACCATAATAAGACTTTTAATTATATCAAGAGAAATCTTAATTAATGAAGGTTTGGGTCGTTACAATCTTCCCCCATTAAGAAATTTCACAATCGAAATTTCCTTTTCCCACTCTAAAACAAGTGTGGGTAACTCTACTTCATCACTTCCTCTGATTCCGACGCTGCTTCTTCAAACATGTGGTTTCTCTGCAACACCTTGACGAGGGGCATTATATTATTTCATAGTACTTTTTCTCTATAATCTAAGATCTCCACTGGTTGCTCCTCATATGAAAGATCATCCTCTATCTGTACTAACTCTAAAGAGAGTATATGTAAAGGGTCTGGTATGTACTTATTTAGGAGGGATACATGAAAGAAATCATGTACTTTGGCCATGATAGGTGGAAGTGTTAGTCGATAGGTCACAACCCCAACATGATCAAGAATATCAAAAGGGCTGATGTACCTAGGACTTAATTTCACTTTCTTTCCAAACCTCATGACCTTCTTCCATGGAGATATGTGTAGAAATACCATGTATCCAACTTTAAAGTCAAGGTCTCATCGACAACTATCTGCAACTCTTCTATCGACTCTAGGATGCCTTTATATGATGCTGAATGGTTTTCACCTTCTCCACCATTTGTTCGACCATTTTTTGTCCTAGAAGCTTATGTTCACTGACTTTATCTCAACATGTCGGTGTTCTGCACCTCTTCCCATATAGGGCTTCATATTATTCCATTTGGATGCTCTAGTGGAAAATGTTATTGTGGGATAATTCAACTAGTGGAATATGTTGGTCTCACCATCCTTTGAAGTCCATAGAACATGCTCTTAACATGACCCCAAGTGTTTGGAAATTATTCTCGGATTGGCCATTAGTTTGAGGATGATAAGTCATAATAAATTTCATCTCAGTATCAAGAGCATGTTGATGAATCATAGAGGTGAATCTTGGATCTCGATCGGATACAATAGATAGTGGTACTCCATGCAGCCTTACCACTTCCCTGATATATATCTGTGCTAGCTGATCCAATGAGAAATCCTCTCGAATTGAAATGAAGTATGCAGACTTTGTAAGATGATCCACAATAACCCAGATTTCATTGTTTCCTTTAGATTTCTTTGGGAGTCTGGTGACAAAGTCCATATTGATGTTCTCTCATTTCCATACTGGTATGGTCACTAGTTTCATTAAACCATTATACTTCTTCTTGTCTACCTTCACTTACTGAAACACTAGGCACATTGATGTATACTCAACGATATCCTTCATCATATTATCCTACCAATAATGATATCGGAGATCTCGATACATCTTTGTATTTCCAGGGTGAATAGATAAATTTGAACTATGCACATCATCCAAATGTTATTTCTTCAGCTCTGAACATGATGAAACACATAGTCTTCTCCAAAATCTCACAATTCCTTCTTCATTAACATTGAACTCTGAGGATTTCCTTTTTTTAATAGCTTTCACTCTCCTCTTAATTCCCATATCATTTTTTGAGCATCCTTTAACCTTTCAAAAAGAGATTATTGATCAATCATTTGTGAAAGGATTGATGATATTCCCCTCTTTGTGATTCCCATGTCCATCATCATCAATTCTAAGAAGAATAGATCCTTCTAAATTCTCATCAATGATATAATTCCTGGGTCCTTTCTACTTAGATCATCCTCCACTTTTTCTCTTTCTTAGGGTGGTAATGGATTGAGCAGTCATATTCTTTGATCACCTCTAACCTTCTTCATTGTTGTATGTTCAACTCTTTCTTTGGGAATATAAACATGAGGATTTTGTGGTCTGTATTAATTCCACATTTCTCTACAAAGAGATAATGCCGCCTAATTATTAAAGATAAGATCACTAAATCCAACTCCTAGTCAATTTTTGGATAATTCTGCTCATTAACATTCAATTTCCTTGAATCATAGGCGATGACTTTTCCATTTTGCATCAACATACAACCCGAGCCCTTCTTCGTAGCATCACTAAACACCACAAATATTTCTCCACTACTGGGTAAAGAGAGAATGGTTATAGTGATAAGCCTTCATTTTAACTCATTGAAGCTTTCTTCACATTCATAACTCCACACAAACTTTACTCCCTTTTGAGTTAGCTTGGTAAGAGGGTTGGACAATCGGGAGAAATTTCTCACAAATCGTCGATAATATCCATCTAACCCCAAGAAGCTACGAATATCCATTACCGATGTTGGCCTCGGTAATCCCTCAATTGTATCTGATTTGGAGGGATCCACATACATCCCATTGGTTGTGATGATATGGCCCACGAATGAGACCTCCTTCGACCAAAACTCACACTTGTTGTACTTTGCATAGAGCTTCTCCTTCCGCAAGGTCTCTAGTATAGTTCTTAGATGCTCTTCATGATCCTCGATGGTTTTGGAGTATATCATAATATCATCTATAAATACTACCAAATATTTGTCTAGGTGTTACCTAAAGACTCTATTCATCAATTCCATGAAGATTGATGGAGCATTAGTGAGTCTTAAAGGCATTAATATTAATTCATAGTGCCCGTATATTGTACGAAAATCAGTCTTAGGGATATCTTCCTTCTTAACAATTACTTGATAATATCCCAACATCAAATCCACCTTGTAAAAGTATTGTGGTACCCACAGTTGATCGATCAAGTCATCAATTCGTGGGAGAGGATACTTGTTCTTTATAGTGATTTTTTAAGCTCACGATAATCGATGAAAAGGCGCATTGACCCATATTTCTTCTTGACAAAGAGGACTGGTGCACCCCATGGTGAAGCACTTGGGCGTATAAACCCTTTACCCAGATTCTATTATAGTTGTTTCTTCAGCTCCTCAAGCTCCAAAACAACCATTCTATAGGCAGTCCTGGATATTGGCAATTCCCCAGGTATAAGATCAATTGAGAATTAAACATATCTTAAAGGAGGAAGACCAGACAATTCCTCTCGCTCGGGAGATCGTGGCGGTTGATTCCTGTTGCGGTGGCGTGTTCTGTAGACTCGGAATCTCAACCTCTTTCATCGTTGCTGGCCTGATTTCTCTCCAAATCCCTTCTTCGCCAGATTGGGTTCCCCACGGTGGCACGGTGACAGTACGTGGTTGAGATCCAGCTCCTGCGGCTTGTGATTTTCCACCTTGTCTCTGGTGTGTGTTTGGATTTTTGTCGTGGCTTCTAAGGGTGTTCTGGTTGGCGGCGACGAGTTCTGATTTTTTGTGGGACTTCCTTATGGCGTGATTGGTTATGGTTTTCTGACCCTATTTTCTTTCCTGTCATTGTTTGTTTTGGATGTGGTTTTTGGTTTCTTCTACAGAGTTCGTGATGGCCTGAGGTGATGGTCTGGTTGAGTTTGTGTTGTTGGTTTCGTGTTTTGTTTGAGGATTTGTTGTCGGTAGAGGATCGGTTCCTTGGAGAATGTTGTTCGTGAGATTCTAGTGATTCACGGTGATCCGAGGAGACTTGAGGTGATGGCTGTCGAGGTCCGAGGTTGCCATTTTAGATATGCTGCTCACGGGGGTTGCTGGTGGTTTGGTGTTCTTTAATTTCGAATGGGATCTTCATTTTGGTTTTTGGTTTTCTGTTCATGATGGACTCTGGTGTGGTTTGAATTGATTTTGTATTTATTTGAGGATTTAAAAGTCGGTGAGATTGAAGTTTTGAATCAGTGGTGGATTTCAGTGCTTGGTTTTTCATTGTGATTGGTTTCTCGGTGATGCCTTTTTCTTTCGCTTCGGTGATCTACGGTTCAGGGGTCTCAGCAATCAGATCATATACTTAAGGATGCTCCAGATGGGGTTTAGTGCAAAGAGTTTTAATTGTTCCATCGCTTTCCGGAATTGTATTTTTGAGAGGGTATGGCTACGACCATCTATACCAGGCCCGTGAATTTTTTCATAGGATAGCTAGTAGATCTGCGGTGGAAGGTGGAAGCTGTATTTTATATGTTCTGATGCTAGGAGGGGCTTTTCACATGTAGCGTGAGTTGTTTGGATTTTAATTTTTGGATCATCGGGGCTTTTTTGATTGCTTATTTCCTTGATGTCATGAAGGTTTCCCCCTTTACCCTTAAAAGAGAGCTTATCTTAATAACAAAAATAATTTTCAGTCATTATTATCTGATATTGTTTATACGTAAGTATTTAATATTGTTTTATTATCATCCACATCCACGGTTCTTAAATATGTATTCCAAAATATTATTTATATCCTTATAAAATAGTTTAAATTCATTTTTACCCATTGGTAATTTTTTATTAAAAGGTATGTGAGGAATCTTATGTTTTTTTGGAATGATGTACATTTTGACATTCCGACAAGAGAATGAGAAAAATGTTTTATTTTAACTTATACGACATGGAGTGATTATTAAATTTTCATAAAAACATATTTCAACGATGTTTCATTTTCATTACTTCATGTTTATTTTCAAATAAATTATTATTTTTTAAATCTTATGACATTTTGAGAAAATAAAATGTTTTTTAAAAGGACAGTTTCCTGAAGAATTAATTTCACTTATGTTATCAAAATTATTTTCCATCAAAGATGACATTATTTAAATAGGGTTATGTTTATATCCCTATTATTACTAAGATTTTATTATGTTTATTATGGAATACTATTTATGAAATCTATTTTCGATATAGATTACAATGGAATGATGCTTAAGTAACCCGTTTTATTAATTGGGTTATGCTATAATGAATGATTTATGTTTTGTGGAACATGTAATAATTATTTTATTATGAGATGGGTGGGCCTATATCTCCCTATAATTCATTAAGAAAATATTTATTTCTCATGAGTTTTAAATGGTTGGAATAAGAAATGATCTCAGTTTAGTAATAAAGGGAAGGAATATGGAGTGAACTTGGTTATATAATGGGATTTGTCTGCTGTGATGGTCTTGGAAATGATCCATGACTAATATGAAAGGATTTTCTTATTCTTTTGTGTATGCCATAAAATTTCTTGCCTTATGTTATGAATTTTGGGATTATTTTTAACTTTTACGATTTATCCCATGAAATGATATCATGATCCTCTATATAGATAAGATATGATTTTCAAAAGTTATGTTCTTATGTATTATGATTATGATCTGATTAATATCTCCCTTGTTTACCGTTATTGAGCATATGAGATAACCCTTTCTTATTTTTCTTTTCCTTAGGTTTTTAATGATAGTATTAAGTAAGATATGTCAAAAAGGAGTCTAGTTATGAAGGAATGAGAGGGAGAAAATGTAGATGTCTTGTGAACCTATTTTTTATGTTTCCCAATTTCTAAAGACACAAACCTATATGATCCTAGTGCCATTTTTTATTTTTTTAATGAATATTCTTCTATATTGAAGTAATATCTAAGTATGTAAATTATGGGATGTAGTTTTTGGTATAAAAGGGAAGGTATTTTTTTCCTTCGGAAACTAGGATGAGAAAACCTTAGTAAAGAACCCTAAGGATATGTCGAAGAATAGGTTGAAATCATAGTGTTTTAGAAATGATCTTGAATATCATACGATAAAATATAATTTTTCCTAAATTGAAATTTAATTCGTGATTATGCGGCATTACAATTATGATTATTGTTTCTAAAACTCTTATTATTTGTCTTAGTTAATGGATAGAACACAAAGGCAACATGCTAAGGCCGATTGAAAAGGGAAATGAAATAATTTTCCTCCTAAGAAACCAAATGTTATGGGATCTAGAATGAAAAATTTTGTGGCTGTGATCCCATAACTTTATCATGCTATGAATCATGCAGAACATCCAAACTCGAAAATTAGGGAATAAAATTCTTTTTAGTACCTCATGAGGAAACGTTCACCTTCCTTCAAAGGCTCTTTTGATCCATTTGTGGCTGAAAATGGATCAGTAACACAAGAAATATATTTTATTTCCTTAAGTGTTCAGAACATGATAAAATCATCTTGGCAGTCTATCGTTTGAAATGTGAAGCAATTCAGTGGTATAATCTTATTAAGAATATTAGGAAAGGATATGAAATTGACTCTATGGAATGGGACGAGTTCAAAAACTGATTTTTCAATAAGTGCATTCCTCATATTGTTCTAACAATGATGACTGAGGAGTACCTTGAGCTTAAGAAAAAGGAAGATGAATCCATTTGTAACTATAAAGTATATTTTACAAGACATGTAAGGTACACTTCTGGAATTATTATTGTAATGCCCTAAGATTTTACAAAAAATATTCTTTTTTAATTTCATTAATGTCTTGTGTTGTATGCTCACCAAAAGGAGCTTTCACAACACGCATCCCTGACTTGGCTTGCATTACATGCAAGCGCGACCTTCCACGATACCGTGTGTTGTACGCAATACCAAGTTTCGCTAAATAACGATATGCTATTAAAATATTATTAAAACTAGCTGTTATGAATTGTAATAACCACTTTTTGAAATTTTGTAATTTTTTTTTTCAAAATGGACTTCATTTTTGGATTTAGAATATCAAAATTAGCTTAGGGTGAAATTTTGGTACTTTTCGGATAACTTTCATATTCTGATGAATAGTGAAAATTACTAAATTTTAATTAAAAACAACTTTTTTAATCGAAATAATTAATAGTGATAAATTATTAATTTTAGTGGTTTTAAAGTATATTTAGAATATATTTTTATAATTTAATACAATGTTATTTATTTTATGTAATTTCACATTTAAACCAGACATAAACAAGTGTTAATCTTTTGATAGTTATTATCTCTTAAGAACACTCTATTTGTGTTGATGACGAGAATTAATTTTTAAATTAATTAATGAAACCGATATGTTTTGAATTTGGTAAAATATACATCATTTTTGAGTTCATAATATCAAATATATCATAGGCTTAAATTTTGGTATTTTTCTGGAAACTTTCATTTTTTGATGAATAGTGAAACCACTAAGTGGTAGTTAAAAAAATGAATTTTTCATAAAACATAATTTCACCGCTTCTGTGAGTAGAATTTCAAAAATTACAGAGACACAGTTGATGTAAGTAAGTAAAATGTGGTTCAATGAGATGAAAATAATTTTTGTTGAATAATAACTTTTTACTTTTTTTTACCACGGTTAAAAGTAAATAGGGTAATTACGGGTAAAAATGATATTATTATTATCCTAACACATGTCCTAATTCTATTGGATAAGATTAGTTCGACCAACAACAACCTTAGGAATAAAATATGACCATTTAGGACCACTTGGATTAGATTAGGACATTTATTATTATTTAATTCAAAGAAGAGTTAAAAGAGTTAAAATCAAAGTTTATTTACTAAAACATTTTTAATATAGGGTTATAAATAAGATAATTTCGATTGTAAATATTCATTAGAAAAATAATAATATTTACTAAATAATTATAGTTTATTTATAATTTTTATACATTAAATAAATTAATTTATGTATGACACAATGATGATGAAGTAATTAACATAATAGTGAAAAATTAGAATAATTGATATTATAAATACCCAAATAAACATAATTTCAGACTTTTTATGAATTAAAATACTTTTCTAGGTTAATATGGAACGTTATGAGTGATTTAATTAACTTTGGTCGAAGTAATCATTCTGTTATGAGTTTCACAAAAATCAACTATTGAATAGTGTCAAAATTGACATAAAATACTTTTTAAAACAAATATTATATTATTGATTGTTATTTTATTCCTAAAAATCTAAGGTTAATCCAAGATACTTATATCATGATATGTGTATCATTAATGGAACACTTGGGGGTCTCTTGTATGTATATGGTATGTTAATTAACTATATAATATAAAAATACAAAGTGTCATGGTAAATGTCAATCTAATTAACTAAGAGTTAAAACTAAAAGATAAGGTTAGTATAATGAACTAAACTTGTCTAAATTATATTTTATAAGAGGATTTCGATCCATCCCCACCTTAGCTTCAAAATAAATCAATTTGGAGCTATTTAAAACCGAATTTGGCTTTATAATAAAATAATATTTTTAGTTATTCCAATGGTGCCCCTCTCCTCCCTTATAAAAGGGCACCTCCTCCCCCTCTTCCTCACACCACTTTGAGCATTCAATCTCATCCAACCCCTTCCCATTTAACTTCCCCAATTCTCTAGAAACATCCTATAGGTCCTGGTATTCTTCAAAGACCAATGTTAGTGCCCTAAGAAGAGGACTCAAAGAGCCGCTTCAAAGAAGAGGTAATGTCCGTTACCGATTCTTTCAACTTTATTTCTTCTTCCACTTCTTCTTCTTAGGTTGTTTCATTATGAAGTAATAAAATCAGTATCACTTATATACTGATATGTTATTATAAGTATGAAACAACACTATTTCACCATATATCCATCCTATGGAAAATGAAATCACCGCGGGTGCGTACGTACGGAATACCATCTCCACGCCGTGGTGTAATCTATTTTCCACTACCACCTTACTTGGATGGGTATGATGGTGTAAATAATAACTATATATGATTATTTTAAAGTGATTTTGATTTTGAAATAGTATACATTCACTCCAATACAGTCCCACGATCATGAGAATGATATCATCGCTCGTGCGTACGTACGGACTACCGTCTCCACGACGCGATGAGATTAATTCTCCACGTTAACCATTCATGAATGATTATAAAGTATATATAATAAGTAATCATGAAATATATGACATAATAATGATACTGGATTTATGTGTGTATATATTTATGTCATCTAATTAATTCCATTCATCTCAATATGGAAACGAAAACAGCGTTCATGCGTACGTACGACCTACCGTCTCCATGAACGGTGTATTTCTTTCCATTTACTGATTTATTATATATATGTATATTATGAATATATATTATATATAAATCATGTTTTATATTCTCTAATTATGTAATCATGATCTAAGTAATCATATGAATAATTACAAGTCAAAACACGGACGACAAATGAAACAATTTTACCCAAAATGCTCTTTAACTTGAAGCAAATCAGACCTAAGGTAAGGGAAAATATCACAATCTCATTTTTATCCGAGATTGTTTATACTTTGGTATTTACTGGGGTGTATTTTATCATCCACATCCATGTTTCCTCAATATTTAATATTATTTCCATCCACCTAAAAAATTTTTAAATCCATTTTTACCCTTTGGTGGGTTTTAGTAAAAGATATTAAAGGAATCTTTTGTCGTTTTTCGTACGAGGTACTTTTTGACTTTTCCAACAAAAGTACGAGAAAAATGTTTTTTTTAACTTATACGGCAAGAATTGATTTTTAAAACATTATTTCCAAGAAGCTTACATTATATGTTTTCAAGTTTATTTTTAATCAACTTCTTTTAGTTTAAAATTGTATGACATGTTAAGAAAGGAAAATGTTTTTGGAGTAGAAAGGATATTTTCCTCAAGAATGGAGTTCAAGAGTTTTATCAAAATTATGTCCCATCTAAGATAATATAGGGTTATGTTTCTATCCCTATTATTACATGGATTTGATTAGGTTGTGATGGAAATATTTTTATGAATTTCTTTATCTTATCTGAATTGTTTTACGATGTCATGATGTTTAGGATTCCCATTTTTATTACATGGGTTATGCAATGATGTATGATTTACGATTTTGTGGCACACATAAGAATTGTTTCATTATGAGATGGGTGGGACCTACATATCCCTAAAATACATTGGGTAAAGATTTTATATCTCATGAGATATACATGGCTGGAACGGCAGGTTAAACTAGTTCAGTAAAACAGGACTGAAACGAGGAGTGAACTCGGTTCAGAAATGGAATTTGTCCACTAAGATAGTCTTGGAAATGAGTCTTGACTAATAAGAACTGATTATCTATGATTATGTGTGCATGCCACAAAGTTTCATGTTTTAGGTTATGATTATTGGGATTACATTTCACTACCATGATTTATCCCATGTTATGAAATTATGATCTCTTTTGCTGGGTAAGATTTCTAAATTGTTATGTTCTTATGAATATGATGCGGTTGATATTTATTTTGTTTGCCCTTACTGAGAATTTGAGATCAACCTTTTATGTTTTCTTTTCCCCAGGATATAAATAAAGGTTTTAGGTAAGGAAAAAAAAAGTTTAAGATCTTTATCAGAGATTTTGAAGATCTTTCACCATGATTAGAAGATTACATTCCAAGTTTCCAAAGACACTAAACTATTACAGTCCTTGTGTGTCTGTTTTTGTTATGTATTAATTATTCCGCAAAAGTATTGTAATGTCAATGTACGTTATGATTCGGGTCTCTACAATTATCCAACATGAGATTAAATTTTATTAATTCTTTACTGGATTAAAACCAAGTCTCTGAAGGGTATTATCCATAAGGGACTTCAATAGCCTCAAATAAATCATTCCATGTGATCTCAACATGGAGGTGGATATTGGAGTAACACACCTATACAATGGGTTTGATAAGAAGAGAAAAATGGAATTCAAGGGAAAATATTAAGACCACACTAAAATAGAAGATGAGTTTTACTTAGTACTCAAAGTGAGTAAAGAAACATGTTTGGAATTGTCTTAAACGGACTATTAAATGTTTTATGTGTGGGTGTGTGGGAAGTTGAATGCTGATGTGATGGGAAAACAATTTCTAATTATGAGAATAAATAAAAGGATACACAGAATGAACCAACTATACTTCAATGCTACAAATAAAAGGAAATATGGAATTTTTCCAATCAATGCCCTAATCCAAGGGTTATTGATGATGATCAAAATCAGAAAACTCTTATGGACAAGGATAATGGAAAGTCATATTGGATCCCTATTAGTGATGTGTAGTACAATAATGAAGTGGTGAAAGGTTCAATTACCATCCACACTAAGTAGGATTTTTTTTATTTGATTCTAGATCTACGCACTCTCTGATTAGGGAATACTTTTCTAAGGGTATCGCCGTATTACCTCAACAATTAAGTGTTACGTTTGTTGTGACCACTACTAGTTGCAAAACATTTTCATCAAAAGTTTATAATTCTTCTCTTGTTGAGGTTTGTGGGAAGGTACTTCCTGTAAATCTGGTGATGCTTACCATATTGTAATTTTATGTGATTCTTGTCATGGATTAGATTTCTATATATAGATCCCATATTAATTCCCATGGAAGGGAGGTGAAATTTCATATTCCATATCAATCTACGATCATCTATCGATGTAATGGTAAATATAACTTTCTTGTTGAAATTTCTTCCATCTTACGGGTCTGGATTCCTATAAATGAAGTTTTTCCACCTCAAATGTATGGGGAGAAACTCACCATTATGAATACACATATTTAATGAAATTTTGGTGATGTATTTCTGGAATAATTTCTAGGTCTTCCACTGAATAGGGAGGTCGAATTTTCAATTGAACTCATATAGGGTGAGTTGCCTATTTCAAAGAAACCTTATATAATTGAACCAATTGAGTTGTAGGAAGAGGAGAAGAATCTATAAGAGAATCAAGGAATGGTATTCATATGCCCTAGTTCGGAAAAATGGGGAAAACCTGTTCTGTTTGTTTAGAAAATTGATGGATCAATGAGAATCTGCAATGATTATAGGGAACATAACAAGATCACTATCAAGAAAAAATATCCTCTTCCCCTCATTTATGACTTATTTGTCCTACTACGTAGATCTCAATAATTTTACATGATTTATCTTTGTTCAAGATATCGTTAATTAAGGTTCAAGAAAGAGGATATACAAAAAATGACATTCCGTACAATTTATGGACAATATGAATTTATATCGATGCCTTTTGGTCTTACTAATGCCTCCATTATCTTCATGGATCTAATTAATAGAGTCTCTAGAGACTATATTGATTTTTTTTGTAGATATAATAGATGATATTCTTTTCTATTCAAGGAGAAAGGAAGAACATGATAATCACCTGAGAATTGTACTGATGACCCTAAGAAAAAAAAAGGCTTAATAGAGAATTTACTGAGTTTGAATTTTGGATTAAAAAATTATAATATTTGGGTCACATAATTTCAAGAGAGGTGATATCTATAGATCCAGAAAAAATAGAAGTCATTGAATGTTGGTCGAGACCAACAATGGTAATTGAGATATGAATTTCTCTTGGTTTTGCGGGGTATTATCAAAGTTTTGTGAAATATTTTTCATGTTTATCTAATACACTCACCATGATGGATAAAAATGGAGTTATGTTTGTCTGGATGGAGGAATGTGAAGATAATTTTAAAAAGCTAAAAATAAGTTTTTCCAGTGCACTTGTGATTACACTGCCTTATAGTGGGGAACGTTTTTTGATCTATAGTGATACATCCAAGAACGTATTGGGATGTGTTCTCATGCAAAATGATATGGTGGTATATTATTCCTCACAAAAACTGAATATACATGAAAAAAATTACCCAACTAATGATTTTGAATTTACTGTGGAAATCAATGTATTAAATATATAGAGGCATTATCTTTATTGTGAAAGGTGTGCTATTTATACAGATCATAGAAATTTCCATTATATTTTCAGAAAAAATGAATTTAATATTCCCAAATGAATATTTTTAGATTTTATTAAAGATTACAACTTCTCAATACGTTACCCCCTGGTAAAGTGAACAATGTGGCAGATGCTTTGAGTTAAAAGGACCATGCTAGCCTATAGATGATGATCATAAAAAATGATCCAATATTTATGAATTTTTCATAGATGGATCATGCAATTTTAAAGGAGGGGAGAAATCATATCTTTCTCAAATGAATGTTCAACAATCTATACATGTGAAGATTAAAGAGTTGCAAAATAAATATGTAGAGCTACTAAAGAAGGTGAGAGATGTTCCTGAATTCAACCTTAATTGTGATAGAATAATAAGGTTCATATATAGAGTTTTTATTCCTCCCATAACATAATTAATGAAGGATTTTCTGGATGAGGCTCATAGTTATTCATTATCTATTCATCCTTGAACCACAATGATGTACATGGACCTAAAATAGTATTTCTGGTGTGATGGAATGAGAATAAAGTTTTTCAAATATGTCTCATGGTGAATGAATCATCATCAAGTTAAGGCTAAGAGACAGAAATCTAATGGGATGTTACAACCAATACCCATACCATAATAGAAATTGCAAAACATAACTATGTACTTTTTCATCGATATTCTAAAAATATCTATAGGCCATAATGCTCTAAGGGTTATATTTTATCTCCTTAAAAATTCATCACACATCATTGATATTATAGAGGATTTATATCTTTATTATCTTGGAGGATATATGTACTTGAAGTGGTAAAACTGCATGGAGTATAACATTCCATTATATCAGATCAGGATCCAAGGTTTACCTCAATGTTCTGGAAAAGTCTTCAGAAGGATCTGGATATGGAGTTACATTTCCGCACTATTTATCATCAACAGACAAATGGAAAGTCTGAGAGGGAAATTCAAACTCTAGAAGACATGTTGAGATATTACTTTGTAGATTTCAAAGGTGGTTGGGATCAACACCTACCTTTGGTGTAATTTTATTACAAAAATTTCAATCACTCCAGTATTCAGATGGATCCTTATGAATCTCTCTATGGAAAGAAATGTTGAAATTCATATTTCTATGGTGAAGTTGGGGAAAGAAATCTATCAGGACATGATCTTGCTGATGAAATTGAAGAAAATGTTAGATCAATTAAACAAAACATAAGAGAAGATCATATCCAAAAAATCGTTATGCTAAAAAATGAAAAAAATAACTAGAGTTTAATGTTGGTGAAAAGGCATTTCAATGCATATTTACTTGGAAGAGATTAATGTGATTTGGAAAGAATGGGAAGCTGAGCCCTAGGTATATCAGTCCTTTTGAAATTATTGATTATGTTAGGAATATAGCTTACTGATTTGAGCTCAATCAAATCTCTCTCAAGTTCTTGATGTGATCCATGTGTCTCTCATGAGAATGTAAATATTGGATCATTTATATCTACTAAACTCAGAAGTTATACCGCTGAAGTAAGATCGTTCTTATAAAGAACAATTGATAGATATTCTAGATCATAGTGAATAACATTTAGGAAACAAGAACACTCACATGGTAACCACTAATTTTAGAAAGCTACATGGGAAGTCAAGGATGTAAATAGGTAGAGTTATCCTCATTTGTTTGTATCTAAGCGAAGAATTTTGAGGGGGAAATTATGTTTAAGGGGGGTAGAATGTAACATCTAGATGTTTTTATGAAATAATTTCTTTAAATAATTTTAATTCTTCAATAACTAGAATTGCATTGAATCCCGAGTTAAATGAACTATGAGATGTCCTTAAAATAAAATGACCATTAAAACATATCCATTTGGATAATAGTAATAAATAATACTACCTTATGAAATTTTATGGTGAATTCATTGGAAACCAATTATAAATTTTTATTTTTTATTAATAAATTAATTGATTTTAAATTATTAAATTAAATTAATGATATATTTTTATGTTATATATTAAATGAAATATTTTTTATATTCATACAATAGAAATTGTCGTCATAAGTTTTGAATAAAATTTATTTTATGTATAAATACCTATATTTTTTAAATGGGAAATTTAACCACTTTTTAATTGTGAACCCTTTTTAAATTATGATTTTATCACATAAATATGTTTTATATGAAAAAATAAACTTCTTCTATGGAATTGGAATATAAAAAATTTACTTTTGATTAATTTTTGATATTTTTCTGATAACTTTCAAGTTTGATGAATATTAAAATACAATAAATTTTAATTGAAAACTAATTTTTCATAGAAATAATTTATATGGTTAAATTTTATTATTTAATGGATTTGACATATAAATACATTATTTTTTTAACAGTTAATATAATTTAGGTCATTTAAATTAATTTTACATTGAATTCAGATGTAAAAACTTTTCAATATTTTGGAATATTTTAACTTTTAAAATGCGTTCAACCATTCCAACAACAAGATTAATTTTATAATAATTACTTCAACATCAGTGTTTTTGAATTTTGAAAAATGGATTCTTTATTTAGAATACATATGTTAAAATTATGTAAATATCTTAATTTTATTTCAGGGAATTAGGAATAGGAACATTGTTAATTTTGATAAATTTGGTAAAAGGGTAAATCAGGTAATTAAGGGTAAATATAATTTTATAAAAATACCCTAACACATAAATAAATATAATTTTATTAGTAGGTTTCAACCTAAATCATACTTTCCTCAAAATTTTATCAATTAGAATCCACTTGGATGATATTAGGATATTTAATTTATTTTATTTAAAGAAAAGATAAATATGTATCCCTAAAATATTAATAACTATATCATTTTTATATAAGTTTATACAGAACATAAATTAGATTTTAAATAATAATTTAAAATAAATTTTTTTTCCTTATCATGGTAATTTATTTTTAATCTTTAGTAAATAAATAATTACCTTATAGACAAACACATTGATGATGTAAAAATTAATTAATTGATGACAAGTCAATAATTTTTTTATTAAAATGATAATAACCACCAATGGACCCAAACACTTTCCAAAATACTATTGAACGAGTATATATCATCCATAATGATCCATGGGATGCGTTAAAGACCATTTTCATCCTTAAATAAGATAGTGTGACCCTTATATTATTTTACATAAAGTAATGTTAATGTTTTCACAATCATAATTTAATAGGTATAAAATTATTAATGTTTTATTTTCCAGAATATAAATATAACTAAAATAATTATTATAAAATAAACTAGATTTATGTTCATCATATTATTTTATTTTTAATTTTTATTCAGCACATAAGTATATTAAACAATTACAAAAATTTGATGTAGTAATTATTTAATTAATGGAGATATAGAATAAATGTTATTACCAATATTAAAATAAATATAATTTGGGGTATTTCATATGTAAAATGAAATTTTTATATTACCTTTACCTATTAGTAATATTGTAAAATATTTGGTCTTATGTTAACTTGTTATCGAAATATTTTTAAAAATCAATGAATTGAATAGTGTCAAAATTGACACTATTGAGTGTTTATCAAAATAATGTGTTATTAAATTACATAAAAACCATAAAACATTTTAAAAAAATATAAAATAATTATTATATGGTATAAATTTTTTTATGGTGTTTATTTATGAACAAATTTACATAACCTATGTAAATATTGAACCCTTTTATTATTGAAATATTTATTACCCTAGTTAAACATTAAATTGAAAAACTAATAGTTAATTAATTTGATAATATTTAAATTGACTGAAAAATTTCCTAATATTTATTTTGTTATGATATTACAACAATATATCACTTCATATTCTAAATTGGTTAATTTGGGAGTTTTTTGGATGAGTTTTTGTTTTATTTTCAATTAATATTTTTGTAGATCACAAAAGTTCTCCTAAACTCAATTATAAAAGGGCACCTCATCCCTCACCTCTTCACTTACCTTTGTGCCTTCAAGATTTCAAATCCCTTAACAGTTTCTCTAATTATATTCCCTATATACATTCTAGAGGGTATGGTCTTCTTTAAAGTCCATCAATAGTTCTTTAAGAGGATATTTAGAGGGAGAACGTCGAAGAAGAGGTAATCTCCTCTACTGATTCTTTCAAACATCATTTTTATTATACTTAAAATTTAAGTGTTTTTTATTATAATTTAATAACTTTAGAATCAAATATATACTAAGGTGTTATTTTTATTATTAAACAACTATATTCCACCTTCCACCCATTCAATGAAAAATGAAATCACCACGCGGGAATACGTACGAATTACCGTTGCACGCAATGGTGTAATATATTTTTCACCAACACCTAACTAAGATGGGTATATGATGGATGTAATTACTATATGTGATTATTATAAAATTATATTAATTATGAAGTATTATATATCACCCAATTAAATACCATTCAACAATTATAGGAATGATATCGTCACACGTGTGTACGTACGACCTTCTGTCTCCACGATGTGATACAATTTATTCTACATGATCCTTTTGGAATAATGATTATATTAATGTAAAAAATGAATAAATATGAAATATATTATGTTAATATCATTTTTTAATAATTTAAATATGATCTAATAAGGAAAACCAGAACTTATTTGACAAAACATGCATAAAACATAAAGAAGATACTATCTGAATAACGAGTAATAATGAAATGTCACTAAAAACATATAATAATAAAATAATATATGATATCATAATAATGAGTATGATTGTAGGATAAGTGAATATAATTATTTAAGATATTATTTAGGAGGTTCAAATACATACACAAGATATCAGACCTAAGGTAACAAATAATTTTGTAATATCGTTATTATTCAAGATTTTTTATATGTAAGTATTTGCTGGGGTATATTTTTCATCCACAACCATGTTTCCTAAATATCTATTCCAAAATATTCTTTTTTAGCATACTAAAATGTTTTAAATTAAATTTTAACATTTTTTTAATTTTTACTAAATGATATGAATTGAAACTTTAGTTTTTTACGGTACGGGGTACTTTTTGATTTTTTAACAGGAGTACGAGAAGAATGTTTTCTTTTAACTTATACGGAATGAACAGATTTTTACATTTTCATAATTCATTATTTACATGAATATTCAATTACATTATTCATATTTTATTTTCAAATAAATTATTTTATTTAAAAATTTATGGAATTTTTAGAAAATAAAACACTTTTGAAGAATAAAGGATATTTTCATCAAGAATTAATTTCAAGTGTTTTATCAAAATTATATTGCATCTAAGATGAAATTATTTAAATAAGGTTATTTTTATATCCCTAATATTAATGTGAATTTATTGTGTGTATTATGGAATGATATTTAATAAATCCATTGGTTTTATATATATTAAGATGTAATGATACATAAGAAACCCATTTTATTCCTTGGGTTCTCCTATGATAAATGATTTATGGTTTTGTGGAAGTCAAAATAATGATTTAATTATAAGATTTGTGGGACTTATATCTCCCTAAAATCAACTAAGTAAATATTTATATCTCAATATATAGACATATATGGAATGATAAATGATATTGGTTTGTTAATATAGGGCAAGAACGAGGAGTGAACATGGTTCAATAGTGCCCATTGACCGCTATGATGGTCTTGGAAATGAGCCTTGACTAATTTAAATTATTTTATATTCTTATGTGTTTGCCAAAAAAATTCATTTATTATGTGATGAACTTTTTAATTATGTTGACCTTTTATGATTTATCCCATGACATGATATCAATATCCTTTAAATGCAGACTAACATTTTCAAATTTTATGTTCTTCTATCTTATGATTATAATGTGATTGATATATACCTTGTTTACCCTTACTGAGAATCTGAGCTCACCCTTTCTAATCATTCATTTCCTCAAGGTGTTAATAATATTGTTAAGTATGATATGTTATAATAGATTCTAGTTATGAAGGAATAAGTGGGAGAAAATTTAGATGTCTTATGAACCAGTTGTTTATGATTCCCAATTGTTAAAGACACTAAACCTATATGGACCTAGTGTGGTTATGTTATGTTTTTTAATGAATATTATTCAATATTTAAGTAATATATATTAATGTAATATATGGTTTGTTATAACCTGGATTGTATCCATACAATTTTAATATTGGTTTTTAAAAGAACAATTTCATTCACATTTTTTCATTATTTTCATTCCAAAAGTTTATAATTTTTTCATTTGTTATTCTTTTTTGTTCTATAGTTTGAAATTTCAGAAAAATATGATTACTTCATGCCCAAAATATTTTATAGGTGAATTTATTTAAATGGTTGAAAACCCATAATAAACTTATCTTTGACAAAAATAATTTCCTAATGTTGTAGGAAAATATATGTTGAAGGATATCAATGGGAAAAGTACCCAAACTCATATATATTTATAATTCTTCCTAGATAGATAATTGATTCTTATACAATGAAATATATTTTATATATAACAAGGTAAACTAAGCACTAATGTTAAATATATTGGAAATTATATAAATCCATGAATTCTTAAGTGAATGAGATGAAACGAAAACAATATTAAGTTGATAATTCCATTCAGGAACCTATAAGATTGTAGATAGATAATGTAGATGAAAACTAGATTAAGATGAAATTATTAATATGACCATTGATAAGGAATTTATATAAGTACAAAATGTTTAGAAAATGTGGGTAATATTCGCAATATTCAATTAATTACATTCTAGAAGTAATACGTAATTAAGAAGACATCACTCCTTTTACATTTGATATATATTAGTGGAATGATTAGTAATAAAAACTTATAGATTTTATTTGGATAGATATTTCCAATACCAAATTTATAATGAATCCTCCCTTTATTGACATTTAATACCCAACTATGTTATTTCGTTCTCTAGAATTGCTGAGGAATAGTTTTTATAAGAGTGGTGGGAGTGTCATTTTATATTTATAACTAATAAAAACAAGGAATATGGTTTTGAGTTGACATTACATAATTTAACATTTGTAAAAAATGAAGTGAAAGGGAATGTTCCTAGATTAGAAAATTACATATTTTTAAGATATGCATCTAATAAAATGGAATACATGCAAGATGGACCATACATATTGGTAATATCTTCACCATATTATAGTTTCTCATTGATTAAAAGGAATAAACTTACTAATTTTTTATATAGGGATTTTAAAATAAATTAAATTTAGGGTTTTGGAGAAAATGTTATATTATTATTGAAATAGAGATAATAAAATACACCTTTCTACTCTAGATTTCTAAAATACAATATTTTTTATAGGATGAAAATTCAATGCTTAATGGGAGGAAAAAAGCTTTAATTTTTTAGATTTCATTCAAAAAAATGTTTTATTATAAATTAATAATGAACTAATTATCATTTTTTATATATAACACTCTGAATGAACAATAACCCATTTTTATAATCTATTATATTAATAAAATAACATGTTATCACAAATAATTCTTATTTATACGGTATTTTTATTTAATAATTTTATCCAATCTCATCCATATATAAATAGTGAGGAAAATTTAATTATTTTGTTAGAGGGGATAAGTATATTCAATTGTAATTTCAATTTATTATTTTAGGTAGTTAGTTTTTTGTGTATGTTTCCTTTAAAATTAGTAATGAAAATAGAGATTAATTCTATATTTAACTTCACTTTTAAAAACTAAGGCATTTTATATGTATTATAAGATTCAAAATAAAAAATATTAGGTGTCTTTTGGTCAACTTCCATTTTATTTTCTGAAAATTTCGTACATTTAAGTAAATGACTTGTAATAATGTAAATTCCTACCCATGAGTTTAAAAATTTTAATGTTAATCTTTTCATACCTATTTATATAAAAAGACCTTTGTCAAGATTAAACATTAATTAAATTGGGGTTGGTGGTAGGATTAATTATTTGTTTGTTAATAATTACACATGTAATGACAATAGTTCGAGCTATGAAAAACTATATTCAGTTTGAAACATTTACAATAATAGATAATTAAAATTATTTATATTCAATTTATTCCCTAATAAAAATTTTCTATATTGAAAAAGAATAAAATATTGTAAATGAACATAAAATATTTACAAATGATGAATTAAGGAACAATCATTTATTTTTTTCATTATTTTACATTGTGAATCATAAATTCAAAATGATAATGATGTTTTTTGGTGATACACTTTGTATGGAATTTAAAGTGCAATTTTTAAGAAATATTGAATAAATAATCATGAATTCTGTTGTAAGGGTAAACCTCCATACCCTGGTATTTTATATAATTTCCTACAACCTATTATCCAGAAAACAACATATTGTCAATGTCCTCAAGATTTATAAATAAATTTTTTCTAAGGGGAGGGAACCAATCATCCCAACAAAATTATTGTAAAAATGTAATGTTTTGTGGATACGTAAAATTATTTATATATTTTAGTCTTGTGTTAAGAGAGGGAATTATTGAAGAAGGTAGGTTTCAAATACATCAAGGATATAAACGATATGTTAAAATAAATTCACATGTAATAGAAAAGGATTTTGGGAAATAAATTTATTTAGGAGCTCGAAAATGTATGGGTGAAAGTGTCAAATATTTTTTTAAACTCTTGATATGGTCATTTTAATTTTATTCGAATAAATATTTTTCATTGAATTAATATATTATAATTTAACATGAATAGGAAAATATATAAGGGAACTCATATATGTGACTTTCAAAAAAAGGAGAAATATTTTCATATATTTTTAACTTTATTTATAGCCATTTAACCCCTTACAATTCAAAAAAAATGTGATTCTCACTTTTTTTAATATTAATATTTTATTGAATAATTATTTAGTTCAGTTAATTTTTTATTTTAATTTAATTAAATATTTATTATTTTTTTATAAAATGGTCATAAACATTTGTTCACTTCTTAATTTTTTACATTATCATAATTCATCAGGAAAATTTTAATACAATATTTCTTATGTTGTTCATTATAAGATATAAAAAATAATTGATATTTTTAAATACATGATTATGTTTGTAGTAAAATTCTAAGATATCATGGGGTTTAAATTTTGATCTATACAATTAATGTTAGAAAATAGTCAATGGTATCATATAGAAAAGGAATCATCGAATATTAATAAATAACAAAGTCCATGGTTAATTATGAATGAACAAAATTGTGGCCATTGTTGGATATAAAGGAAATAATTTAAATTAATGGATAATTATACAAAAAAATATTTTTCAATGATCTATGAATATTTAAGAAAAGAAACATATGAAAAAAATAAGAAATAATATACAACCAATATTTAATGATTAAAAAACCATGGATTCTTGGGAGTGATTGAGAGATGGAAATGAAACCATTATGAATTTGATCCATAAAATAATGTTATTAGGAAAGTATGAGAAAATAATATATCAATAAAGATAATAATGAATATCAGTTAATAAAAGTCAATAATATTTTAATATATAATGATATGAATTAATATTTATTCCCTATGATTGAATAATATTAGTTTTATGAAGAGATTCATCGATTACCATATGGGAAATATTTAGTAATGATTAAATAAAAAGATGGATCCATCATTGTTACTGGAAAAAATTAAATATATAAACAACTATATATGAAAAAAATTATTACTTGTGATATCACAAGGATTAGGATTGGGGTTTTTAAATGAAGAATATGATGTCTATATTTATAACATAGAATATTAGAGTCCAATAATAGAAGCTCTAGAATATTCCACCTTGTTTGTTACTGATTAATCATAAAGAAAAATGAATAGTAAGATCTCAATTATAGATAACGATCCTAATTAACATGGAAGGCATATAAAATCTATATAGAATAAAGTAAATTGTTTGGTATGATTATCTGACTGAATAAGAAAATAACATAAAAATTGGAAAACTATTTCCCATGGAATGGTTTGCAAACAATCACCACGATCATGAGATAAATTGATTCTAATGGATGTGGAGATGAAAAAGATAGGGATGCAATAATGTTTACTATTTATATGAAAATATTTTATATTATAAGTAATTCATGGGATAATATAAATGAAGAATAATACAATGTATTCTTAATAGGATACCATATCCCCTTTAAGAGATATAATATGGTCATTTCATAATTTATTACTGATTATTTTTCATTATTCCTTAAACCATATTTCTTTTTCATCACACATGTTATTTTATTACTCAATGGAGAATGAACCAGAACCAATGGATGATATGAATATGGGAAAACTGCATATTTATTATTAAATCAAACATCTCAATTAAATTTCTATTTTATTATTCTTAATTTAGTAATTGTATTTATTTTTAAGAGTTGTAATAATTGATCTTTTTTTTATTTTCCAGTAAAATTTAATTTTGAAATTAATTTTTCTCTATGAATTAGTTATCCCTAACATACTTTATGAAACTCCTCGTATGATTTTTATTTCACACAAATAAGTGTACTATGGAGAATAAGAGTGAAATAATTTTTAACAAATACTCATTACATTAATTATTTAAAAATTCCACTTTTTAGGATAATTTGATTGTATACTTATCAATCCATAAATTAAAAATTCAAAAAATAAAAGAATTAAAGAAAAATAAACACATGATATTTTTACAAGGTTCACCCTCAATTTGGGTGATGCATCCCTATTGTCTCTGAATCAAATTTTAGAGTTATGCTCCTTACTAATATGATAAAGTGAATACACATGGGGAAGATATCATCCATGAACTGGTAGTTCATCTTTAAATAGATTTATAGTCTATAAATTTGTTTATAATACACGATGTCTAAATAATATAACATTACTCCCATCCTCACAAACAAACAAGATCTACCTCTCCATTCTAGGATTCCATTTTGTCAAATAATAGGATTTTACTGCCCAATAACAGATTTTGACCGTCAATTGATTTTTCAATATAATGTTTTAATAATAAACATTAGAATAATACAAGATCCACTATTGTTTATTTTTTCCTCTTTAACTAGTAACTAAAACTGATAATATAAATTGATTTATAAGATCTATATTATCCTTTTTCTAGAACCCCATATTCTTTCCTCAGTATTCAAAATTTTATGTAACATTAGTTAGCAACATTTTTTCATTATTCCCATTTTTTATAGTTTATTATGTACAATAATAATTTAATTATATATATCTAAAAAAATATATTCACTTGTTCTTCAAACTTTACAAACATATAATAATCACATGGATGTTTTCTATATTTTAAAATATGTAAAATAAAGGATTTTGTTTTAGAAAAATATTTTAATGTAATGTTAATATAATTATATTAAAAAATATCTAATCTCTTAAATATTAATTTTTTTTCATATGTTCATATTTTAAAACCCATATTTTCAATAAAAACACCATATTTTTTTAATTAAAAAAATCACAGGACACATCCTATCATCATTACCTGAAATCATCAATTTTAATTTCCAAAAATTCTTAAAGTTTTACCTAAAATATTATTATGTAATGATATGTAAATTCACAAAATTATGTAATCCTTACACTCCTCTATGTATTTCTTAAATTTGTTGTAACATTTTTACTTCTATATTCATTAATTTTTCATCAAAATCCACTACCACGCTATATTATCAGGGCTAACCACTATTTCCAGCCACCATATTACAATACTCACTTAAATATATTTTGGAAAGAACTTCATACCATAAAACATCCTTTATATTCATTTTTTATTAATAAAATAACATGCTTGAATTATGGATTAATATATAAATATAAAATGATATCCATATAATCAAGGATGTGAAAAAAATCATCAAAAATAAATCTCCTCCTTAATACCCACCATACCAGTCTTTGAATTCATCTCAAAATATTTTACAAACTTAGATAAATCACCTATGAAATAAAAAGTTACATATTATATTTGACTAATTTACTTTTATATTTATTATTTAAAACATCATCATCCTCTTACATACGGTTAGATTACACATACTATCTATCTCACATCCCATAATACCATTTTGTGTAGCTAATATGGTAGATTTTAGCCTATATTCCTATTGTATTTTTCATACAATACCTATTATTATTATATTGTTTCATAGAAAAAAATTGGTTATTCATATATAGTTTATGATTTATACATACACATATTTATGAATCTCTTGATTAATATTCCTTAGGTCCTGTTTTATAGTGACATATCTATTATAAAACCTGGATTTCAATTATGTATCAAGTAGCCTATTATTATGTATAGAATACTTTACCAATCCATTAATAACATGAAACTCTACCATTGTCCGATCAATTCAACTCAACTTCAAACTTCTATAAAAATTTCTATCCACTTAAAATCCTTACAAAATACTTCAAATGACGTTAGAAAATTATCAAACCTTCAAAGTATACTTATAAAAAATGTTAAAAGAATTTCAGAATTTATAAATTTCATCATCTGGAACACTCCATAAAGTGTAATTTCGATCCATATTATCCAATAAAATTTAACTGAAATTATGTTGAAATGTCATCAAACTCTAAAAACCATATAACAACTCTATTTGGGTATGTTAATAAATCATCAATTACCTCTAAACTTACTAAATTTTATATCATTATCCATGTAATAATTATACTCCATGTACATTTATTCATTCCAGAAGCACAAGGAAAAATACTCAACTCACCCAAAAATTATCATTAATAACAAGAAACTGTATTTATCAATATCTATACTCTAATGAAACTCATCTTTATGAGGCATTAACTTTGTCTAGAGACCTCTATAAATTTTCAATATTCATTTACAATATATTAATGTATCTCATAATAACATTTATAATGAAATACATCATAAGAACTCCACGATATATATCAAACCATCAATATCTCCATTCACATAGTTCTTTTTCATCCCCAAACACATATTGACAGCCTTACTTACTTATAAAAATAAAATAGTCATAAAAATCCATTATGCACTTAAATATATCCCTATATATATTTTATAAATACCCTAAAATAAATGAAATACAATATTCTCTTAGTATCTATTCTGATTTATCATCCAATTATTGTTAAAAATTACATTCATTATCATAATCTATTGGGCTCTTCAATCCACCCTTTGGATTATCCATATGTACCAAAAAATAAATAAATGTAAATAATTTAAAAATATCTTATTTTGTATCTCCCCATTATATAAAAAAAATTCTAAAGTGAAATTCCTTCATATTTAAACATAACATTATACTTGATAGCTTTTTAAATAGTCAACAAAGATCGTTTTTCGAATTGTGATATATTATAGAAATATTATTATTTTAATACGAACATTATTACAAATCCATTGAATTGTTGGGTATGGATCGAAGTAGATGAATTATTAAATATAGTTAAAGGTAAAAATAAATAAAATTTATTGATAAATTATTACTAAATAAATAATTGGTTTTTATTAAACTGGGTTTATTCTTCTAAAATATATTTTCTACAAAAGTGATTTTGTATAGATATTTTTGAATGAGAATTATAAATAATTTATAAAAATTTGAAAAATTATATTTTGTAAAAAAATATATCAGTTTTAAAATCTAAATAAAAAAATTATCTGAGGGGAAAATTTTGGGATGTCACTCAAAAGAATAATTTTTTAATGAATTGTGAATACTAACATTTATTTCTAAAATTTTCATATTATTTAATTAAAATTAATTATTATTATTTAAATGTTATATCAGTGTATGTTAATTTTTATTTAATTATATATAATCTAATTAATTACATTTTATTCAACATTATACTATATTTTTGTATAATTTCATTTTTGGTTAAATTTTTTTTTATAAATAATATTTTTGATTATGTTTATTTTTATTTATATCTTAAATTAATTTACACCACTTATTGAAATTGAATAATTAAAAACTGGTTACAGATACAAAATATTGAGGTTCAAATTTTGGTAAATTGGAAACATTTATTTTTATAATTATTAATAGTAACCATATTAAATATTTTTCAACTCGATATGGATAAATTAGGTAATTTAGTTTTAAAATAATATAATAAGGACAAAAAAATAACACTAAAACTTTCCGTTAATAACTCTTATGACTGTGGATTGGTCATAATCATCCAAAATTCAATGTCCTGAAAATTTAGTATCATTTTTCTAGGAAATTGACCTATATATTATTTTATGGAAAAGAAAATAAAAAATATCACTCTCTTATTTTTAAAAGTTTCATTGGAATTAACATATGGGTATATATATATATATATATATGTTTTAAATAGAGTTTTAGGTTTATATTTAATAAATTGATATCAATTTTATTATGGTAATTTATTATTAGTTTATATTGGAATAATTTTTATAGTATTGTTGGGTCTTGAATAATTTTCATTAATGATAAAGAAAATTCCATCAAACATGAAAAAATGGAGAAAAATCCGAAATATGATTGAAGAAAAATATTCAATGGAAGATCCCTTTGTTGACCTCTGCTCTTCATGAAGGTTTGTGGCTTCATAAAGAAACTGTGGACTGAGTATGTTTTTGGGATAAAGATGGTGGTACCAACACCTATAAAGAAAATAATATACATTTTGAGGGAACGAGGAGGTGATTTATGTTGGGCGGAGAGTGATGGCAAGAGGGGGGTGAATTGCCTTTAAAAAAAATAAACAATTTAAAATCAAAGTAAAAAGTGCAGCGGAAATTAAAGAGGAAAGACACAAAACATGATAACGGAGTTCGGCTTAAACCAAAGCCTACGTCTCCGCTCCCAACTCAACCGTTGAGAGATTTACTACCGCTTGCTTTTTAATGGTTTTAGTAAGAAACCCACTAGACTTTAAGGTAGTCTAGAACCTATTACAGCTTGCTTTTAATGGTTGAGCAAGAACCCAATAGCCTTCTTACAGGTGAAGGCTAGCTCACCTATGACTCAAGCCTTTTAAAGGGAAGGCTTGACTAACCTCTTCACACCTTGAAGGTGGTGTGAAAACCCAAACAAAAGGAAGATAAAATAAATGGGGGTTTGTAGGCACAAACCCAAATTGATGCTCAAAAAGATAAATAATGAAAAACCGTAAAGAGGAGAAGTCTTGGGTGCCAATGGATTGATGAAGTTGATGAAGAGCGCTCCCGAGCTTCTTTGATGGTGCTCCTCGGATGTGGAAGTGGGTTGGAGCAATTGAGGTTCCTTGAAGGAATCCGCCGGAGGTTTGCCAAATGATGAAAAAAGTCTCTGTTGGCTTCCGTTGGCTTTGTTATTGTTCCACTCTTGTTCCAAGGCTTCCTAGTCCTTTATTTATAGAGGGGGAACCCTCAAATGGTCGTTCGGGGTCTTCGGAGCCGTTGGAAAAGTCTTCGGAGCCGTTGGGAGCAGGCTGGTCAAAGCCCAACAGCTAGATTGACTGGCTCCACCGGCTGACCGGTGCTTGGCCACCGGTTGGCTGGTGCTTTGGAAAATGGAGAGGCCTTCTGCCCAGGCACCACCGGCTGGCCGGTGAGGAGGCCACCGGTTGGCCAGTGGTGAGACAGTAGGTGTCCCTTCTATCTCGGTTCCACCGGCTGGCCGGTGATGGGACACCGGTTGGCCGGTGGTCTGGACAGAGGGGATGCCTTCTGTCAAGAGTCCACCGGCTGGCCGGTGGCCATCCACCGGTTGGCCGGTGGACTGAAATCAGTCCACTTTTGCCTTCAGCTTTCTTGGCCCAATTCCTTGGCAACCTGAAATCCTGCCTATCATCCAAAAACACTTAAAACAAGATTAGATAAATAAGAGAGTGATTGTGATCATGAAAATTAAACCACGAGGGGTACGAGAGGTACAACAATCTCCCCCTATTTTGATGATCACAATCACCAAAACAAGCAGTGTAAAAGACTGAAATGAAAGGCATGCTTTAAAGGATAAGTTGAAAAGTAAAGCAAAGCATGAGAGAAATATTTCTCCCCCAATCAACCAAGAATTTCTCCCCCTTTGTGATTATCAAAATAGCACGGGGCATAAAACTTGATTGAGGGAAAGGATTGAAAAACAAGATAGAGATTTTAAACCAATTGAAATTTTTGAAATTTGAATTGAAAGTTTTGAATTGAAAGTTTTGAAAATAAAGCAAAAAGGCTTGAACAATCCTAACTCCCCCTAAATAAAAACAACAAATCACCGGGGAGAGGTTTTTGAAACCGAGACAAATTTTGGCCCGGAGAGACTCGCTAAAAGGGATTTTTCAATCCACACTTGTCTAGTGGCGGGTCTTCTCCTATGAAATTCGTTGTTAAAGAAAATAGTTTTGGGCCTTCCATACCGGGCATTTTTGCAATTGCACTCATAAATTAAGTGACCGGGTTTTTTACAATAGTTGCAAAATTTATTTTGGGAGCTCCCCCTTACAAAAAAAGTTGGAGCATGGGAAGAGGAAGCTATCTTGGAATAGCCAAGCCCTTGGGTGGTTCTAGATACGCATTGGGAACCAAGGAGCTTCGAGAGGTTATGTTCACCTTCGGTGAACTTAGCTAGGGATTTCCTTAAATCCTTGATTGTGGATTCCATAGAATCAACATCGGGAAGGTTTTGGACCTTGAGGGACAACTCCTCCTATTCTATGAGAAGTTGTTCCTTTTCGGAAGAAAGTTTTTTGAAATTCTTTTTTAAAGCAATAAATTTGGAAGAGAGTTCGTGAAAACCTTCCTCCAAATGATCTCTCGCATGTTGGAGATCCTCATAAGATAAATGATTAAAAGAATTTGAAGAACTAGAGGATTAAGAGTCGGAAGAGGATACCTCATGAAATGCCATTAGGAATTTTTTACTGTTGTCACTTGAGGAGGAGGAGGAGGAGGAGGATGTGGAGCTATCACTCCATGTGGCCTTGAATGCCTTCTTCTTTTCCTTTTGCATGGCCTTTTCCTTGTTGAGTGTACAATCGGGCTTGTAATGGCCTTTCTTGCCACACCCGTAACATGTTACCTCGAGCTCGGATTTTTTGTTGGGTTGAGCCTTGTGGGATTTCTTCTTCTTGTGCTTCTTCATGAATTTGTGCATTTTGCGGGAAAGATTATCCATTTCTGAATCGCCGCTTGAAGAGGAAGACGATGAGGAGGAGGAGCTTTCTTCTTTTTGAACTTTGAAGGCGATGTTCTTTGGAACTTTGATCAGTTTTCCTTCCTTTTCAGCTTGCCTCCTCATGGTGATCTTGTAGGTCATGAGGGATCCGATGAGCTCTTCGACCGGCATGTTCTTGATGTCTTTTGCTTCTTGGATTGCCGTGACTTTCGGTGCCCATGAACTTGGTAAGATCCAAAGGATCTTCTTGACCATCGTTTCTGCAGACACATCATCACCAAGGGACTTTCTACCATTGCAAACGTCAGTAAAGCGAGTAAACATATCGGTAATATTTTCAGATGGATGCATGGTAAAAGACTCAAAATCTTGACGGTACATATCCAATCGAGTATCCTTGACTTTGTTGGTCCCCTCATGGGTAACCTCCAATAGTTTCCAGATTTCATGAGATGAAGTGCATGTGGAAACTCGATTGAATTCATTACGATCAAGGCCGCAATGAAGAGCGTTCATCGCTTTGCCATCAAGCTCGAAAATTTTAATATCGGCTTGAGTCCATTTGGATTCATCGGGAGAAGAAAGAGAATAACCATGCATGACAATTTTATAAATAGGATAACCTATGCTTCTAAGAATAGTAGTCATGCGGGTTTTCCAACAGGTATAGT
This sequence comes from Viscum album, assembly GCA_963277665.1. Taxonomy (NCBI): domain Eukaryota; kingdom Viridiplantae; phylum Streptophyta; class Magnoliopsida; order Santalales; family Viscaceae; genus Viscum; species Viscum album. The sequence goes on from OY728125.1 coordinate 22,893,109, forward strand.
CGGTTCCATCAAAAAATGGAGCACGACCCAAAGAATAGCCTTCGGGGGCGAAAGAAGCTGAAGCCATCACAAAGGATCTTGAATTTGAAACTGGTGAAGGTATTACTCAAATTTTGCCTCTGATACCAATTGTTGGGCGGAGAGTGATGGCAAGAGGGGGGTGAATTGCCTTTTAAAAAAAATAAACAATTTAAAATCAAAGTAAAAAGTGCAGCGGAAATAAAAGAGGCGAGACACAAAACTTGATAACGGAGTTCGGCTTAAACCAAAGCCTACGTCTCCTCTCCCAACTCAACCGTTGAGAGATTTACTACCACTTTCTTTTTAATGGTTTTAGCAAGAAACCCACTAGACTTTAAGGTAGTCTAGAACCTATTACAGCTTGCTTTTAATGGTTGAGCAAGAACCCACGAGCCTTCTTATAGGTGAAGGCTAGCTCACCTATGACTCAATCCTTTTAAAGGGAAGGCTTGACTAACCTCTTCACACCTAGAATGTGGTGTGAAAACCCAAACAAAAGGAAGATAAAAGAAATGGGGGTTTGTAGGCACAAACCCAAATTGATGCTCAAAAAGATAAATAATGAAAAACCATAAAGAGGAGAAGTCTTGGGCGCCAATGGATTGATGAAGTTGATGAAGAGCGCTCCCGAGCTTCTTTGATGGTTCTCCTTGGATGTGGAAGTGGGTTGGAGCAATTGAGGTTCCTTGAAGGAATCCGCCGGAGGTTTGCCAAATGATGAAAAAAGTGTTTGTTGGCTTCCGTTGGCTTTGTTATTGTTCCACTCTTGTTCCGGGGCTTCCTAGTCCATTATTTATAGAGGGGGAACCCTCAAATGGTCGTTCGGGGTCTTCACAGCCGTTGGAAAAGTCTTCGGAGCCGTTGGGAGAAGGCTGGTCAAAGCCCAACTGCTAGTTTGACTGGCTCCACCAGCTGACCGGTGCTTGGCCACCGGTTGGCCGGTGCTTTGGAAAATGGAGAGGCCTTCTGCCCAGGCACCACCGGATGGCCTGTGAGGAGGCCACCGGTTGGCCGGTGGTGAGACAGTAGGTGTCCCTTCTGTCTGGGTTCCACCGGCTGGCCGGTGATGGGACACCGGTTGGCCGGTGGTCATCCACCGGTTGGCCGGTGGACTGAAATCAGTCCACTTTTGCCTTCAGCTTTCTTGGCCCAATTCCTTGGAAACCTGAAATCATGCCTATCATCCAAAAACACTTAAAACAATATTAAATAAATAAGAGAGTGATTGTGATCATGAAAATTAAACCACGAGGGGTACGAGAGGTACAACAATTTATACCCATGAAAATGAAGAAAACTTGTGAAATAAGTAGTTATTGGGATGAGGTGGCATCAAGAGATCCCAAAAACAAAGGACCCTACTGACTAAGTCATTGGAATCCCTCAAAATAAGGTTTATGAGCCTCCATATATGACCAGAAAATCCAATAGCTGGTCCCCCAGTTCATCATTAAATAAGCCTTGAGGGGGCTGAAAAGCTTTGGAGGGATGACTGACTGATTGAAAATCAAAATTTTTATTATCAAAACACTTTTGAGGAAAAAAGTGAGAAACCACAGAGATAGTTTGAAAAAATCATAGAATTAAATAGGATAAAGAAAAACAACCAAGGAAAACCACCAGACCTACCCCACCCCAGCAGATAGTCCTACATAGAAGCCTCACCTATGTATGTCCTTTTAGTAAACAGTCTCGTGCAGAAGTGAACGGGCACTGTAATGATGGAAAATCCATACCCCCTCAGCATCCCACTCCAAAAGGCCTGAATCCGTGAAGGCTTCGTGCTCTGGTCCCCCTCTGGCGTAGGTCCAAGTAGCAAGCTTGGAAAAACACCAAAGAACCAAACAAAGACAAACAACCAGAGCCCAAGGGTTACACCTCAACCAACCCTCTCGAAAAACCTGTCCAAATCCACCCTTAACCGGGATCATTAAAGAGGAACATAATATTACCTGAATCACTCTCCCTGAAAATTTTCAAGGATAGAGATGGAACATGTAGATCAGCAACCTCAAAAATCATTATCTCTAACGTAGAAGCTAGTTGACCCCATGTATGAATGTACTCTTCAATGCAGATTATCCCTCTTTTGAAACCCCCAACCAGAATGGAGTCTTGTCTGTCAATCCATGTATATTGTTCCTCATTAAGAGACACCTCTAGAGACCTCCCCATCATCCTGGCTGCCTCCTCCTCCGATGCATTGAGCATCAAGGTCTGCTCCATCTCTTCTTCTTCCGAGCGTAAAAGGATAACCATGTCTTGATCACCCTGTTCCACTAGACTGGGAGAATACAAAGTCTCCTTTTCCTTATTTTTGTCATTAATCTTCTTCATAGATAGAATCTCAAGAGGTGGAGGTAAGGAGGAGTAGTCCTTCTTCCCCTTCTTCTTTCGAAAACCCTTATTACTCTTTGTAGGCGACTCCTCATCTGCATTTTGACCATGCTCAATCCCCTTGGATACCTCCACTTTGACCCCATCTCCTCCAGTGGTGGAAATAGGGACGACATACGCATCGCCCTCAATGAGGCCTTTAAACGTATTGCACAAGGGAATCAAGGTCTCGTTCAGGGTCAGTTCCCCTCCCTCCTTTACCATATGAAAAATCCTTCTAGTCCTATCCTCATTATCACCCAACAGATTATTCTCCATACTCAAATCTGCCTCTCCATCCGTCGTCAACATCCCAAGATTATTGGCCTGGCTAGGTTGAATGAAACCACACCCCATGAACTATGGTTGTGTGAAAAAGTCCTCAAGAACCACACTTTGCATAGAATAATTAGTTTGTATTCCAGTACACTCCACATTGATACAAAGAATGGAGTCACCAGGGAGTTGATATTGGTCATTTATGGTCACTACATTGCCATTACACCCTATGATAGGTCTTCTCCCGCCACTGAGGTCACCTATCAGTCTACTAAACACCTCTTTAACATTCAGATTAGCAGGAAAATCCTATGATTTCTTCTTCCTTGCTTGGTTGGCACCAAAAGACAACCTCGTGCCAATTGCATTTGAGCCCGTCCATGTATCACCTTTGTCCAGGACTATAATCTGAGCCACCGTAGCATCACTCAATGGACCACTTCCCACAACAAGCCTAATGCATCCAAACCCATAAATTACTTCGGCTATAACACCCTCCATCACGTTTTTCACATGAGTTCCATGATTACCATTGCACACATCCTCCGGATATTCAGAAATCTTAGCTTCCTGCCTGAAACTCTCCAAAGAGTGACCCAACTATTTGAAAACCTTACAGAACTGGAACCACATCTCATATACCACAGGTTCCTTACACTGGAATTCTTACCCGATGGTAATCCAGACGAAGTCTAATGGATACTTTAATGCATCCACCTCCACACACACATGAGGACAAATCGGGTGGGAGACCACATTGGTCCAGCTATCCGAACACTAGTATCTACCCAAAAGGTACCCAAGGGATTTAACAATCTATGGATTCTGAAATGTAAGCAGAAGATTTGGAAAACGTACCCAGACCGCCATTGATGGAGAATCGTGCTTCATGTGAAAGTCATACGACCATCGGGATAGGAAGAATCGCGAGCTGTTGCAGATGCGGGGAGCCCTCGACCATACTTTTATTAGATCTTCCTCTGAAACAAAACCTATCAAGATGGTCCAGTTGTCCAGAAAACCTACGGTTTCGCTTTCTTGCAAATCCCAAGAACTGAACACAAATCTATCAAATAGATCAACCGACGGTCTTCTCTTCAAGAATCGAGCAATTAAAGACAAGCTATGGAGGCCAGACGCTTCGTTAAACTCTGTGATAGAAATTGAAAGATTGGGATGCACATCATGGATATCTTGCACCTTTGGGCTCAGAAAACAGGGTGGAAACTAAGGAAGGAAGTCCGGGTTCAAAAATCAATAATGGATAACCCCATTTTCATAAAAAAGAAATAGTCTAATGAACCATATCATGGAGACCCTTTGATGAACCCTATTCTTTTGAAGATTGAGGCATGATTTTATGACCCAGATAATAGAATAATACCCTTCATGGATAAAGAAATTATTTCTAACCCTTTGCATATGCTCCTTCATGGGCTTCCTTTCACAGATGAATCTATGCATATGCAGCTATGAGGATTCTCCAATGAAGCCAACTACTTCATGTGTGAACCTTTGAAGCAATCCCAATTTGGTTTACCATATTTCTCAATCCTAATGCAGTTAGCTTCTATATTACCAGCATTATGAAAAACATCCAATGCATTTAGGGGTCCATACCATAGGGGATACACACCTGAACCCCCTAAACTTCACTACCATGTGGAAGTTCCTAGCCCTCTAGGCTAATCTCTTCTCCACCATCATTGACCCCCATGAAAAATGTAGAGTCAGTCTAAAAACATTTTTGTCCATGTCAACAAAATTTTCTATTTCACCTTTACTCCACCCCAACATATTTCCCTTATAATCCATGATTCTACATACTTTTGAAGACACAGCTAAAACCCCATAACCTTCACAAATCCCAGGTTCATCAAGAATACCACAGAAAATTATAGTCTAAATGTTTCTTACCAGCTTGGAAACATCCTTTCCATTCATCAAACTCTATCCTCCAAGTGATTTCAAGTTTTCATAAACCTAACTGACCATCGAAAATGGAGGGACACTTTCTTGAGGACACATTTAGTTGACTATGAAAAACATTCCCCAAAATTATATGCATATGTTTCCCTAAAAAAGGCATGTCAACTAGACACAAATTCATCCCTAGTAGAGGTTTTTCCTATCTTATTACACCTCAATGGCTTCCATGCCTCATTTCATTTCTACTGATCCATGAATCTCTATAATAATTTTTTACACATTACATCCCTCTCATGCTCGAGGAATGTGATAACATCCCAACCCAAGTTATCCTTTAGTTAATAATGGTTTTAATGACATTTTTTCCTCACTATATGACCTTAAACTACAATTCCCCAACAAGTCTTGAGAACATGAAGTTAACCTGTATGGAACTCATCCAGAACACATGACTTTAAAAAATATAGAACTCATCCTAACCACATGATGTTAAACTCTATGGTAATAGTCCCTACAACATGGAAATAAACTATTCTGTCATAGTCCCTACAATACGAAATTAAACTATGATTTCATCATCCATGATATTTGACTTTAAGCATATGTATACCATATATGAAATTCAATAATGCACTCCACTTGAGGTAAACCCATCTATTTAAGTATAGGTTGTGGAAGTACTTATCCTCTTCACCTCAAACTGGGACGTACCATGATAGATAACAAGATATGAATATCATGGATATGAAAACAATGGAGGAAACATTCACACTCAAATCCCCATTATCAGTCCCACCCTTTCATCCCTAGTACCATCCATAAGTATATAGGGAGGGTTTCACAATCCTCAAATATACCTCTTTCTCTTGTTTCTCAAACTGAGCATGACTCACATGGGATTATATATTAGTGGATATTATTACATCCGCACAACCCCAAACATCAAATGTACCTATTATTTAGTGTAAACAAAATCATTCCCGATTTATTGGAAAAAAATCCATGGCTAATCTCCAACATTATTAACTAGATGGACTTTGATTCATAATTAACAAGGATACATATGGGATATACCTGAGGATCAAGATCGATACTTCATATATCTCATCCATTCTAGAATATTCACGATGGTCATTCTCATCCCAACCTCATGATATTAAACTCCAAGGGCCGTCAAACTTAATGGGTTCTAATTATGTTCACGAGGATGTGTAGGAAACCCATCTTAGGGGTTCAATCCTATCATTAAAATAATTATCTCCCCCATTCGATGATGATAAACTCTTGGGAACCTTATCACATGGATTGATCTGACCATGTCCCAACGAACGACTTATGAATTCAAAGGTTTCCTTTGTTGAAGATCCTCATATACATACCAATATCCTCATGGTTGGAGAACCTCAGATAAAAATAGATAATTCTGAACCCATGGGTAATTATGATCGATCTTAATTAGTGGTAGTCCATGACCACATGCTTGGAAATTAAATAAGGACTCAAAAACATATGAACATGGACAAAATCTATAATAGTGTCTCATAATAGGAAATTGTTTTCCAAAAAATGGTGTGATGATCCCAAGTTCCCATCCTCCTATCCAATGTGAGTTCTTATGTTTCATTGGAAAAATAATTCAACGAGTGCTTTCTTTTAGGAAGATAGACAATCAATCATGAATGTGAGAACCATTGGGTTTTTATGGATCCATGGAATGGCCTTTTGAAGACCATTCGAAGATATTATACCTGCCAGTAATGATATCCCAAAACATAATCCCTATAATTGATCATCAGGAACATCAATTTCATCTGAAAAATGGTGATCCCGACTTGACTGTAAAACCAAGGTGGCAGTCTTACTCCACTAAAAACCCCTTTCTGATCCAATAAAGAAGAGGTCCTAGAGAGATCATCAATTATTCATGTGGTCTGAAGATATTACATTGATTTCATGTACATGTCACATATATGGCATGCATTCTTCAGAGCTTTGTACAATACTATGCAATCCAATATGTTCTCATAGACACGCATGTCATCCACTATATTGATCGAGTCCTCTAAGAAGAAGAGGACTTTTTCACTAACCTAGATTCTCCAATACTAGATCTCAAATGCATTGTTCCATGATTACTATTAGAAATGTACTCTCCAAACTCTGTAGGTAGTAAGGTAGGCCTTCTTATTGATGAAATCCCACCTAGTGTTTACCATAAATCATGAACCATGCGGCTCCACTACCTAGATCTAATCATTTTAGGACCCTATCCTCAGAACGTGATAATCAGTTCCTACCTTATCTTAGGGATGTGGATGAAGTAGTTTCCAATGACTTCACCACTGTTAAATTGGGTTCCCACTAAAAGGAACCTACCAAAAGACGTCACAAACAATCCATATGGCCTTGTATTTTCATTATAAAGAGGATATCACACTTAGGGATATTGTATTTATTCGACTAACATAGGTCCCAAGGGCTACCCACAAAGAGCGATGAGCATATAATGAAGAACAAGTCGCCACCCTGGTTTATGGGGAAGATATCCTTTGTCAAAATATGATGGAATACTCTGGGTAAGAAAATATCCTTGTTCAACATTATGATTCCCTCTTTTAAAATACAGAGGAAAATTATGAACAAGCTCAAATTCTATCTAATGCTCACTAAGGCCTCTGTGAGAATATGGTGGAAAATTACGGGCAGATAAAAATCATACTAATGAGTATATAGATTGTTATCAAAGTAGGGGGAACCATCTATGAGAAGATAAAAACTTCTACTGATGGGTACCAATCCTGTGATCCAAATAGGATGTAAATTTTCATGTAGCCACATATTCTAGCCAAGGAATGTGAATCCCACTAGTCAAATATAGTGGAAATCAAATATTTATAGATTCAAATTCAAGCTCCACCATTTCAATCCCACCAGTCCAGTAAGGTAGATATCAAATATAAGAAGAGTGAAATTCATGTTGATGCATATCTAGTCGGTCATAAATATAATGTGTCAAACAAGAGGATGAAAATATCTACTCACAAATATAAATCCCATCAGCCAAATATGATGGAAAATAGTGAACACATTTGGCATATAGTAGTTGTAAATCATGGGAAGACTCATACCACTTCCTCAATATAGGAGAAATACCTATACCCATTGGATAAATATAGAGGACTAGAGTAGGTACATATTCTTAACTCAAAATCATAATTATCATATATACAAGTTCCAGCCAAAGATTTATATCAAAACATCCTAGAAATGATGGAGTATCAGACATAAATTCTGGATCATATCCACCAGATCTTTCAAACTGTAATCATGTCTCACCAATAGCATGGAATTGAGCGTAAAACACTCTATCCTAATGTGGGATGACTAATCCATAAGATAATATGGTCACTGAAGAGTATACCTGCATCCATGAAATATTCCAAGAGAGTTTTTTTTTCATATTCTATGTCAAATAGACAATAGAATTGGGAACAAATACCCATTCCAACTGGAAGACAGTGTTCCACCACAGTGGCTACTCCATGGCTGCAAAATATCCCTTCCAAAACTCATGATTCTTGTTTTTATGTCTTAATGAATCACAGGAACCCATTAAACATGAACCCATATATGAAGGCCATTACCATCAAAAGGCAACCCCAGTTTCCAACAAGAGAGAGCCAAAAAATAATACATTACAAGATAAACTAGAAAATAACAAGAACATTCATGAAACTTATCTGATGGAATCTAGAGTTTTTGACACCATGAAACACTTATCAAGGGAGGCTCATGACCTTACCAACCCATTACAAAATTACAGAAGTGATAGTGATAGTTTTGAAGGTCCTCCCCACAACATTGTTACCAATATCTCTAAAGGCCCTCCCTAATGAATGTACCACATAGGCTTACTTCGTGTGAATGAAACGATCAATCACGATAGCCTATCTCATAATGAGTGTCATGGTATCACTCATCATGGAGAAAAGATAAAAAATAAAGAAGGTACTCTATTCTCTATCTACCTCCTTGATGGTCCTCTCTAGGGGATATGCCATAGAAATTATCCCTAAGGTCATATATCAAACTATAATGGCAGTCACGGCCATCATATCATCAATTGAGAATATCCTCCCTATAGTTACATCATAGAATATACCAATGGTAATCCCCTATTTTCATTGTAAGAACCCAGTTTTTGCTGCGAAAGACTTTGGAATATTCTTGATGTTATTCCAGAGCAGCGCCTTCAGACGGTGTGCCATTATGAGCCCCGGAGTGGCCGGAATTAAATTTCCAGTGTGTTCACACTAGAAATTCCAAATAAATGGGATAAATCCTAAACAGTGATCCGGATCAGAGATCCGAGTGTATGGATGGGTCTGGAATGGGGTGTTTACCCTAGGAACGACATAAAACATGTCGGCGCGGAACGTTTGGACCCCTCGATCTCTTTCAGAACGTTAAACGGATAAATTAATTAATTAATTAATTAGTTTAATGGAAAAAGTCAAGTATTTCTTAAATGGTGGCTCGTATTGCGAAACTGAGGGCACCTTTGAGTTCGGAGTGTGCCATTTACCATAGGAGGGGTGTAAGTCTTGCAGGCACGGCCCGTCTGTGAAAAATGGCCCCACGGGCATTTTTGTAATTTGGTGGCCTCGGGCGTTGAGTTTAATAACTGTTTAACGGGGTCTTGGATTAAAATTCTGAGACCTCTGTTGCACTCAGAGCATGGTTTTTAGCCTAGGGGAGGCTTATTCTTGACCCTGTCTGGAGTTCGGCTACGGGGCCGCGGGAGAGTGTTTAGGTTAATTAGATTATTTAATTAACCTAACCGCCCCTCTCTTCACTCCCATTTCACCCTCACCTGGCGAGCTCCTCTCCTCCTATCCTCCTTCTACAAGACGGCGACGACGTATTGGAGGTAGATTTGGCCACGGTGGAGCTCGAATCGAGCATAGAAGCGTCGACGTTCCGCCCGCAGGTAGGCAGATTTGAGTTTTACACCCCTTTCCCCGCTTAATTTACATTAATGCTCAATCGTGCCATTGGATCATCGAACGAAGCCCATAATTGCATAGAACCCGTCCTGAGCTTTCTAGAATGCTATCCGGATCAATTTTTTGACCAACGGATCGTTTCTTGTGGTCCTGTGAAGTTTTCTGGCCACGAGGCCGGTTTCCGGCGATCTCCGGCGGTGGAGCGGCTCCAGGCGGCGTCTCCGACAGGCGACGAGCTCGGAGGCGGCGGAGGAGGCCGAACCTTCAGTCGGATGGGCGGAATCTCGCCGTTGCGGGGTGGCTCAGGCCCTCCAGCTGAGGGCACCGGCCGTGGGCTCCAGCGAGAGGGGACGGTCAGGGTCGCGCTGTGCGACCCCGCGGCTGGACAGAGACTCGCGCGATGCGGGTCTCTGCGTGGAAAAGAAGACCGGTCGTGTTGGCCGGTCGGTGGAGGAAGTGCTCGCGCGACGTGCGGGCGAGGGGGCTCCCACGGGGCTGTCGGCCATGCGCAGAGGCCCGCGGGTCCTACTGGGCCGCGGCTCGAGCGGGGCGGACCGGCGGGACTGGGCCGGTCCGGCCCAAGGGGGTCCCCCCATTTTTAAAATGTCTGGATGCCAGTATTTCGGGCTACGAGCATCCCTTTTGAGTGCCATCTGCGGCAACGCGGAACTTGTGTCAAGACGAATATTTTTAGGTGGTTTCGAGAATTTTTAATCCCCGAAACCAGGGGCCTCGGAGGCACGACGCGTTTTTAAGAGGACGTGCATTTTCTCGAGATTCTTGTTTTGGACGGCGCAGATACCTCCGATGTCCGAATTGGGTGCTGTTAGTGGTGTTGCGACCCTGGAGTCGAGGCGGAGGTCTCCAGTGTGGTTCCAAGAATTAGAGACAGAGTTGAGGCATGGGCCCCACAACCCGTCTTTTGAGCTGCGAGCAGCGTTTAACGACTTTCTCCTCAGGCGTCCGTTTGGGGCGTGTGAGCAGTCAATTCTGGATGTTTTTCCGAGGGGATTGCAATGGTGCAATCCTCCTGATCTAATTCGTCATGATGGTGTGGGTCCCACGAGGTCCGTTTGGGTGTCGATGGTGATTTTCCATCTTTATCACCGGGCAACCGTTTTGGGCATGTGAATAGTCCACCTTTTGTGCTTTTTCGAGAGGATCAAAGCAGTGTGATCCGTCCGTTGAGTTTCAAGACTGGGATGTGGGTCCCTCGAAGCACCGCTCGTGTGCGGTGCATCAGAGTGGATCTTTTTCTCCGGATATCTGTTGTGCTCAAGTGATCAGTCTTTTTGACGTGTTTTCCCGAAGGGATCGCAATGGTGCGATGCGCCCGACTGTTTTCGTGGCCGAGACTCGGGATCAAGGGACGTCGTTCGGGCGTGAGGTGGCGTTGGTGACTTTTTCGTCATATATTTGTTTGAGGTGATTAAGTAGTCTAACTCGTGTCTTTTTCCAGGAGGTTTACAATGGTGCAGTCCGTTTGGCGAGCGGAGCCTCTTACGCAATCTTATTAAATGTGGAAATGTGAGAGGTGCCCCAATGGAGGTCCTTCTACCGTGTTTGTAGTGGACCTTTGGCATGTGATTGCGTGCACTCCTGGGAGAGTGAGGTTAGTGTCTAAAGAGATGTGGTTGGATGTGCCTCAGCTTTTGAGGTGGCATGTTGGAGTTGTTACGTTACGACTTCGCGTTGACGTTGGGTGTCGGGTGCACGTTAGCCTTTGGGCTGGTGACGTGGTATACTCTGGGAGTATATAGGAGCGCTGGGAGGTATATGTGGATGTTGGTACCTTACAATGTTTGTGCACGTGGTTGGGGTTAACTTGGGGCCACACGTCGTGTGGGCCCCAGGAGTGTGACATGTTCTGCTTTATGTACTTTGACCTCTTGCGACGTAGAGGGTCCCTCTGTGCTCGTTTGTTTGACCAGCAGGGTTGAGTGGTCTCCCACTGGTTTCTCTCTCAATGGATCGGTTGGTGGTTGTGCTAGTGACACCCAGTGATGGAACAAGCGTTGAACCTCTTTTGGGTGAGTCATTCGAGAGTTGAGTGGTTCCGCGATACCCACTCAGTGCTCGGTTGGCCAGTGTTGTACCATCCAGTAGAGATGGCCAGAGCAGATACGGGTTTACCCTCCAACAGAGACTCGGTAGTGGGTCACCCGACAACTCCTTAGAGTCTACCCTCCAGCAGAGCTGGGCAGTGGGTCACTCGTCATCTTGATTTAGGTCTACCCTCTAGTAGGGCTGGGCAGTGGGTTCTTATCGACTTGTTAGGGTTTACCCTCCAGCGGGGCTGGGCAGTGGGTCACCTGTCAGCTTATTCCAGGTCTACCCTCCAGCAGGGCTAGGCAGTGGGTCGCTTGTCGACTTGTTATGGTCTACCCTCAAGCAGGGCTGGGCAGTGGGTCACCCGTCGACTTCTTCCAGGTCTACCCTCTAGCAAGGCTGGGCAGTGGGTCGCCTGACATCTTATTCCAGGTCTACCCTCCAGCATGGCTGGGCTGTGGGTCTCCCGTCGACTTCTTTCAGGTCTCCCCTCCCACAAGGCTGGGCAGTGGGTCGTCTGACGGCTTCTTCCAGGTCTACCCTCCAGCAAGGCTGGGCAGTGGGTCGCCTGACGGCTTATTCTTGGTTTACCATTCAGTATGGCTGGGAAGTGGGTCACCTGATATTACATTATGAACTACCCTCCAGTAGGGCTGGGCAGTGGGACACTTGTTGACATTCCAGACTCATTCCTTTCTACTGGGCTAGTCGGTTGATTTCCTCCGTGATTACCGGAGAGGGACCATTGGTTGTATGGGTCAGTGATGTGACAGCTTGACTTTGAGAAGTCCTCTTGACTACGGGGTAGTGATGAGTTTTGGTTTGACGTTCCCTTAGAACTCTCCAGTACGAGGATCTTTTCCCCCACCGAGACGCGTCCTTGTGACGCGACCTAAAACCGTGCGGGTGAGTCAGTGCCGCCCAAAGAAGATAGTGTTGAGGTGCGGAGGTTTGATCCCTTGACTTGTATTTAAGGGTAGACGTGAGGGATGTTGGGCATCAATGGTGTTACTTCCGGGACTGTTGGTGACTCACTTTTATTGGGCTGAGCTATAGGATAGAGATTCCCTTACAACGTTGTTCGGGCTTCTTTATGAGCATATGGATATGTATATACCTTGTTCCAGTACCCACTTCTTCGGTTTGGTTACTCTCCTTCCAGGAGAGGCGAAGACGCACGGGGTATGCCACTTGACTTCCGTGTCTAGCTTCTTGTTGTTGGACGAGTCTATTGTCCTGCTATAGGTATCGAAGACTCGACGGGAAGTTCATCTTCTCACCGTTTCCTAATCCTTGTGTCTGGACGATTCTACCTTATTTCCTCTTGTTGGGTTGAGTTGGAGTCTTTACAGCACCCTCTGTTGTACTCCTTCACTTTTCCTGTTCGCTCTACTGCTCACCCTTCGGTACCTCCTTTGTTGCTCCCTCGAGCCTTCGGGGTACCCTACTGAGTATTTTTATACTCACCCCTACTTGGGATATTCCCATACTTGATGTGCCCTTGCAGACGACGGACAGGTTGGTCGTGACTTCAGTGGAGCACAGGAGTGTGGGAGCTTGGACCACATGCGGTGGTCGTAGTCGGGTTCCAGGTGGGGGTCCCTTCCAGCTGTTTTTCTTTTTTTCACCTGTTTCTAGGTTGTGTCACTTTTACTGGTGGGGCACATGTTTTGCCCATTTTCTTTCTAGTTTACCTCATCATTTTCTTTTTACTATTAGAGGTCGATGCACTTGTGGTTTTTTTATAGTAGTGGCCCCTTTTCATTACTTGTCTTTTCTTTTACTCTGCACTGTTTCATTGAGTGTGTTGCGTGTGTGTGTACAGGTACTTAGGAAAAGGCCTCCCCGAGTTGTTGTGCCTTCGGCGCTGGTCGCCAGTTCCTATCCTATGGAGGTGGGCTTTGGGTAGTTGCGGCTGAGCCCGAGTAGGGTCGGGTCGGGTCGTTACGAAGTGGTATCATAGGTGGTTCGTTCCTTGGGACGATGTTCGGACGTCCCTAAAAAGGAATTGGTTGGGATATAGGGAAATAGTGTTAATGTTTCTCAAGAGCAGCTCTTAGGCAAGGGAGTCCAGTGATGGTGTGGCGGACGACGTATCCATTCACCAGGACGTTGATAACCCGCTTGTCGACTCGACATTCTGATACACTTGTTACAGGGAAACATTGTTTGTGCATCACATAGGATCGAGTCTTTGACTGTCCTTCTTGAGTCGACTCCCCATCGTTGTTATTGGTATATACATATATGCTAATCTGACCGCAAAACTCCTTGATAACATTCACGATGTCTCCGTGAAGACAGCCATCCAGGATACCAGCTTTGGATCGTGATGATGACCCTGTGAGGTACGAGGCCATAGTCTAGGACCCATCATGCGAGCCCCTTTCTCTGGGTGGGCCAGTAGCAGCACCCCCACCTATTGAGCAGCAGGCAGTTTCAGCAGAGTAGACTGAGCTTGAGCGCAGGTTGAGTGCACTTTGTGAGTTCCAACAGTAGAGACCGCTGAGGTTCAGTGGTCAGCCAGACCCTCAGGCATCAGAGGTTTGGCTAGAGGCAGTGGTTCTCCTTTTCAGGCTTGTGAAGTCGCCGGAAGATCTTATGGTGGCTTTGGCAGAAGAACTTTTTCATGGAGCATCTTAGCGTTGGTGGAGTCTGGATACACAGTTTCTTGACGAGTCGTCGCTTTTTGGGGTGACTTTCTGTTGTCGTTTCGTGAGGAGTTTTCCCTTCCTGGTTGTGCTCCGTTCGAATTTAGGAGCTCCTGCATTTTCAGAAGGGAGGGATGATGGTGGCCGAGTACGCGACTAGTTTTGTAGACCGTGCACGCTTTTACCTGGACTTGGTCCATGGCGACAACATCCGAGTGCGGAAGTTTGAGCATGGTCTCCGTCCAGAGATTTGTGTTGTCATAGTACCCTTGGGAAATTTCACATATATGAGGGTTCCAGAGTACGCGTTGGTGATAGAGAGATTCCTGTCATGTTTTGCAGTTGGTAGTGGCAGTGGGAGTGATAGAGTCGAGACGTCTGCCATAGCTAGCAGGCGCAGGGGGACAAGACCTCGATGTAGGTGGCCTTCCCACTGCCGGTTTCAGAGACGTGGTCGTATACCACTATGGCGGAAAACTGCAGGGCCTCAGCCGAGGGTTCCCTTCTGTGAGTGGGATCCAGGCCATGGTCTTACACAACTGTGGCGTCGGAGGGCACCAGGACAGCTTAGGGAGTGGTGGTGTTATGCTTGTGAGGGGAGAGATCACTTGGAATGAGACTGCCCGACCTGAGTTGCTGAAAGCTTCAGCCAGGCGGTAGGCGCACCACCACGGAAGGGGCAGCGTCGTGATGGGATTATCACCTAGAGAGGTTGTTCTAGTAGAGGAGCGGGATGATCTGGTAGTGGGGGACGACATCACGAGGTCTTCCCATCACCACTAGGCAGTCCACGTTAGGCTCTGGGAGCTGATAGTTGGGGCTGCGTCAGTCGCGAGCTTTGGATGTCTATGACCCTGTAGATCATGAGGGGGAAAGAGGTACGCTCTACAGATCTTCTACCTTTTGCACTGGAATTTTTAGAATTTGTGTGATGAATTCTTTCCTCCCTGCTCCTTGCTTGAGGTGTTACCAGGGTGGTGCGAGGCGTCGGTGTAACCCTGTGTTGGTATAACAAAAGGCATGGGACCTTTTTCTTTAGTCGATGGTGTCGACCCCATCGCTTTCCGAGCCTGTAAGAGATTCTTGGTTGTGAGACATTGACTGTGAAACCTTGTGTGACCAGATATCCTTAGGTGTTTCACCATATGGATATTCTGAAGGAGGGAATCACTGGGCATTGTTCCAGGTGCAGGCAGTGATTCCAGCCGCGGCATGCGATGTAGAGGTTCAGACGGGGAGGTGAGCTACCCCCGAGGTCCATCGGACCGTTTGAGACCGTGTAGAGGGATGGAAAGGCTCCCTACCTCCTTTCCCTAACCCGAGAGGCTGGTTTGGGTGCCTGACGTCTCCCACGTGACTCACCTGAGAAGAGGTGTGCGTGCTCTTATGCATGACATCGGTGAGGGAAGACCTCGCGGGAACATATCAAATCCTTTGGTCTGTGTACGGTGGCGTAGAGCTGTGCGAGAGTTCTGCTAGGTATGAGAGAGCCAGGTGTGGACTTAGTACCCTGAGTTGTTACCTGGTTTTTCTTTTCGAGGAAGAAAATATTGAAGTATGGAATGATGTAAGAACCCATTTTTTTCTGTGAAAGACTTTGGAATATTCTTGATGTTATTCTAGAGCAGCGCCTTCAGACGGCGTGCAATTCCAAGCCCCAGAGTGGTCGGAATTAAATTTTCAGTGCGTTCACACTGGAAACGCGAAATAAATGGGATAACTCCTAAACGGTGATCCAGATCAGAGATACGAGTGTGCATATGGGTCTGGAATGATGTGTTTACTTTAGGAACTACATAAAAGATGTCAGCGCAGGATGTATGGACCCCTCGCTCTCTTTCAGAACGTTAAACAGATTAATTAATTAATTAATTTATTCGGTTAATGGTTAAACTCATGTATCTCTTAAAAGGTGTCTTGGATTGGGAAACCGAGGGCACCGTTGGGTTCGAAGCGTACCGTTTATGCCAAGAGGGGTGTATGTTTTTCGGGCGCGGCCCGTCTGTGAAAAATGACCCCAGGGGCGTTTTCGTAATTTGGCGGCCTCGGGTGTTGAGTTTAATAACTTTTGAATGGGGTCTCGGATTAAATATCCGAGACTGCCGTTGTGCTCGGAGCATGGTTTTTATCCTAGGGGATGCTTAATATCGACCCCATCAGGAGTTCGGGTACAGGGCCGTGGGAGAGTGTTTAGGTTAATTATATTATTTAATTAACCTAACCCCCCCCCCCCCCCTCTCTTCACTCCCATTTCACCCTCCCCTAGAGAGCTCCTCTCCTCCTTCCTCCTTCTCCAAGACGGTAATGATGGATCGGAGGCAGATTTAGCCACAGCGGAGCTTGAATCGAGCATAGAAGCATCGACGTTACGCCCGCAGGTAGGCGGATTTGAGTTTTACAACCCTTTCCCCGCTTAATTTCAATTATTGCTCAATCGCGCCACTGGATTGTCGAACGAAGCCAATAATTACGTAGAACCCGTCCTGAGCTTTTCAGAACGCTATCCGGATCAAATGTTTGACCACCGGATCATTTCCGGTGGTTCTCTATAGTTTTCCGGCCACGAGGCTGGTTTCCGGCGAGCTCCGGCGGCGAGGCGGCTCCAGGCGGCGGGTCCGGCAGGCGGCGGGCTCGGAGGCGGCGGAGGAGGCCGACCCTTCGGTCGGCCGAGCGACATCTCACCGGTGTGGGGCGGATCGGGCCCGCCGGCTGAGGGCGCCGACCACGGGCGCTGGTGAGAGGGGATGGCCGGGGGTCGCGCTATGCGACCCCGCGGCTGGACAAAGACCCGCGCGACGCAGGTCTCCGCGTGGAAAAGAATAACGGCCGTGTCGGCCGGTCAGTAGAGGAATCGCCCGCGCGACGCGCGGGCGAAGGGCTCGCACGGGGCGGCAGGCCGCGCACGGTGCCCCGCGGGTCCGGCAGGGCCGGGCTTAGGCGGCTGGGCCGCGGCCCTAGCAGGCCAGCTAGAGCGGGGCGGACCGGTCGGACTGGGCCGGTCCGGCCCAAGGGTGTCTCCCCCTTTTTAAAAGGTTTGGATGCCCGTATTTCTGGCTACGGGTGTGCGTTTTGAGTGCCTTCTGTGGCAGCGCAGAGCTCGTGTCAAGACAAAGTTTTTGAGGTGGTTTCGGGAATTTTTTATTCCCGAAACGAGGGGCCTCATAGGCGTGACACGTCTTTAAGTGGACGTGCGTTTTTCCCGAGATTCTTGTTTTGGACGGCGCAGACACCTCCGATGTCCGAATTGGGCGCCGTCAGTGGTGTTGCGACCCTGGCGTCGAGGCGGAAATTTTCAGGGTGGTTCCGGGAATTAGATCCGGAGTTGAGGCGTGGGCCCCACGGCCCGTCTTTTGAGCTGCGAGCAACGTTTAACGACTTTCTCATCAGGTGTCCGTTCGGGGCGTGCGAGAAGTCGATTCTAGATGTATTTCCGAGGGGATTGCAATGGTGCAATCTGCCTGCTCTAATTCAGCATGATGGTGCGGGGCACACGAGGACCGTTTGGGCGTCGACGGTGATTTTCCATCTTTATCACCGTGTGACCGTTTTGGACAAGTGAATAGTCCACCTTGTGTGTTTTTTCGAGAGGATCACAACGGTGTGATCCGTCCATTGTATTTCAGGACCGGGATGTGGGTCCCACATAGCACCGCTCGTTTGAGGTGCGCTGGAGTGCATATTTTTCTCCGGTTATCTGTTGCACTCAAGTGATCAGTCTTTTTGATGTGTTTTTTACCGAAGGGATCACAATGGTGCGATGCGCCCGACTATTTTCGGGGCCAAGGCTCGGTATCATGGGACGCCGTTCGGGTGTGAGGCGGCGTTGGTGACTTTTCTGTCAGATATCCGTTTGAGGTGAGTAAGTAGTCTAACTCGCGTGTTTTTCTGTGAGGATTACAATGTTGAAATCCGTTTGACGAGCAGATCCTCTTATGAGATCTTATTAAATGTGGAAATGTGAAAGGTGCCCCGGTGGCGGTCCTTCTACCATGTTTGTAACGGACCTTTGGCATGTGATCGCATGCACTCCTGGGAGAGTGATGTTGGTGTCTAAAGAGATGTGGTCGTCTATGCCTCAATTGTTGAGGTGGAAGGTTGGAGTTGTTAAGTTACGCCTTCACGTTGACGTTGGGTGTCGGGTGCATGTTAGCCTTTGGGCTAGATACGTGGTATACTCCGGTAGTATACGGGAGCGTTGGGAGGTACATGTGGATGTTGGTACCTGAGAATGTTTGTGGGCTTGGTCGAGGTTAACTTGGTGCCACACATCGTCTGGGCCCCAGGAGCGTGACGTGTTTTGCTTTATGTACATTGACCTACCGCGACGTAGAGGGTCCCTCTGTGCACATTTGTTTGACCAGTAGGGTTGAGTGGTCTCCCCCTAGTTTCGCTCTCGACAGATCGGCTGGTGGTGGTGCTAGTGACACCCAGTGATGGAACAAGTGCTGAACCTCTTTTGGGTGAGTCATTTGGGAGTTGAGTGGTTGCGCGATACCCACTATGTGCTCTGTTGGCCAGTGTTATACCATCCAGTAGAGATGGCCAAAGAAGATCCAGGTTTACCCTCCAGCAGAGACTGGGCAGTGGGTCACCCGACGAATCTTTAGAGTCTACCCTCTACCATATCTGGGAATGGGTTACTCGTCATCTTGATTTAGGTCTACCCTCCAGCAGGACTGGGCAGTGGGTCTCCTATCGACTTGTTAGGGTTTACCCTCCAGTGGGGCTGGGCAGTGGGTCACCCGTCGGCTTATTCCAGGTCTACCCTCCAGCAGGGCTTGGAAGTGGGTTTCCTGTCGATTTGTTATCATCTACCCTCCAGCAGGGCTGGGAAGTGGGTCACCCGTCGACTTCTTCCAGGTCTACCCTCCAGCAAGGCTGGGCAGTGGGTCGTCTGACGTCTTCTTCCAGGTCTACCCTCCAGCATGGCTGGACAGTGGGTCACCCGTCGACTTCTTCCAGGTCTACCCTCTAGCAAGGCTGGGCAGTGGGTCACCTGATGGCTTCTTCTAGGTCTACACTCCAACAAGGCTGGGCAGTGGGTCGCCTGACGACATATTCCTGTTTTACCCTCCAGCAGGGCTAGGCAGCGGGTCACCCGATATTACATTATGAACTACCCTCCAGCATGGCTGGGCAGTGGGACACTCGTTGACATTCTAGACTCAGTCCTTTCTACTAGGCTAGTCAGTGGCTTTCCTCCGTGATTACTGGAGCGGGACCCTTGGTTTTAGGGGATGATGATGTGACAGCTTGACTTTGAGCAGTCCTCTCGACTGCGGGGTAATGACGAGTTATGGTTTGACGTTCCCTCAAAACTCTCAAGTACGAGGATCTTTTCCCCCACCGAGACGCGTCCTTGTGATGCGTCCTAAAACCGTACGGGCGAGTCAGTGCTGCCCAAAGCGGATAGTGTCGAGGTGCGGTGGTTTGAGCCCTTGACTTGTAGTTTGCGGCAGACGTGCGGGATGCTGGGTATCGATGGTGTTACTTCTGGGACAGTTGGTGACTCACTTTTCTTGGGCTGAGATACAGGATGGGGATCCCCTTACGATGTTGTTCGGGCTTCTTTCTGAGCATAAGGATATGTATATACCTTGTTCCAGTACCCACTACTTGGGTTTGTTTACTCTCCTTCCAGGAGAGGTGAAGACGCGCAGGGTATTCCATGTGCTTTTCGTGTCTATCTTGTTGTGGTTGGACGAGTCTACTCTCCTGCTATAGGTAGAAAAGACTCGACTGGAAGTTCATCTTCCCACCGTTTCCAGCTTCTTGTGTCTGGACGAGTCTACCTTCTTTCCTCTTGTTGGGTTGAGTTGGACTCTTTACTAAACCCTCTGTTGTACTCCTTTACTTTTCTTGTTCTCTCTACTGCTCACCCTTCGTTACCTCGTTGGTTTCTCCCTCGAGCCTTCAGGGTACCCTAATGAGTATTTTTATAGTCACCCCTACTTGGGATTTTCCCGCACTTGGTGTGCCCTTGCAGACGACAGATAGGTTGTTCGTGACTTCAGTAGAGCACAGTAGTTCGGGAGCTTTGACCCTGTGCGGTGGTCATAGTCGGGTTCCAGGTGGGGGACCCCTGCAGCTATTTTTCTTTTGTTCACATGTTGCCGGGTTGTGGAACTTTTACTGGTGGGGTGCGTGTTTTGCCCCTTTTCTTTTCAATTTAACTCCTCATTTTCTTTGTACTTTTAGAGGTCGATGCACTTGTGATTTTTTTATAGCAGTGGCCCCTTTTCTTTAGTTGTCTTTTCTTTTACTATGCACTTTTGCATTAAGTGTGATGCGTGTGTGTGTGTACAAGTACTTAGGAAAAGGCCTTCTGGAGTTGTTGTGCCTTCGGTGCTGGTCGCCAGCCCCTGGCCTATGGAGGCGGGATTGGGGTAGTTTCGGCTCGATCCCAAGTACGGTCGGGTCGTGACATTCATCATCCCTAATAGTACTCCATAGGATATACACTATGTAAATTCTACATGTGGACAAGCATCATTATATAATGGTAGTCCTCTCCATTGTAGCATCAATTGGTAGGGTCCTCCCTATAGCGACATCTCATAATAGCCAAAAGGTACTCCCCTTTATATCATCCTCCCAGATGGTTGTCCACAAGGAATATTCCATTTAAATTCTACCTATAGTTTGACATTAATCTATTATGGTAGTCCTCTCCATCATAACATCAGCTACAAAGGTCCTCCCAGTAGTGACATCTCAGAACAACAAGAATGTCATCCCCTTATTTTTTCCACCCAAAAGATCTACCCTAAGGTATACACCACATAATGATTCACTTCGGTTGGACATCAAGCCGTGACGGTATCCCATTCCATAATTGTATTGGCTATGGAGGCCCTCCCATGGTCACATTTCATAGCAGAAAGAAGATACATCCCTCACTGAGTTATGTATGCAAAATCCCTCATATTATGTGGCTCATAGAAATATGGGGCCAGACATGTTAGATACTCTATCAAGGAAAAGAAAATTACTTTCTCAACCAGAAGACATCCTGTAATGCCCCAACCCCAGTTACCTAGAGTCGGTGCATTATTACGTAACATTGGCATGATCACAAAAGATCAAGTCTCAAAAGGCCGATTAGTTTAGTAGCCTTGGAAACACTAGATACATTCATAAATGTTACATTACATCATAAAGTGAAAACTATAATAACATAGTCTCCATAGTCCACACCCATATCCCCTTCAGACTATCCCTGCAGGTCAGTCATAAAATATTTCTTCACATCCTGGGAAAAATAAAACATAGAAAGGGGTGAGCTCAGATGCTCAGAAAGGATAAAAATATAACAGAAGCTTTCATAAATAAGCATAAACATTTAAGTCAATGTATAACTAAAACAAAAGACTTTTAAACTTTAACTTCAGCATAATATGGCATAAGTAAAATGAAATATTTCCATTTACTTATTCACATTGATATTCTACTAGTCGAATAATAACATGCAATATCAATAACCACTTTCATAATGATGGAATGCATAATG
Organism: Viscum album; assembly: GCA_963277665.1. Lineage (NCBI taxonomy): Eukaryota > Viridiplantae > Streptophyta > Magnoliopsida > Santalales > Viscaceae > Viscum > Viscum album. The sequence continues at coordinate 22,914,930 of OY728125.1, forward strand.
CCAGACTATCATAACCAAGTATCCAAGGCCTCGTGCCAAGACTAGAAATAATATTTTTTCAAGGCCTCGTGCCAAGAAACTATTTTGTCTCATGAGACCTGTCGATGCATCGAGGAACTATAGCAGGCTCCATCCGTCACTTATTAAGTCCAATGCTTTCCTCATATGAACAGGTTTAGACATATCATAAACCATAACATAATCATATCACATAAAACATGCATAAAGGAAACATAACATTTCCAAATTTCAATCACAAGATATAAATACAACAAATTGATATAATAAAGCCATTTTCAATACCAAAATAAAAGAAAATTAAAACTTCTTATTTATTTTTCATTTTAAAAAAAGTTATGGCTTGTAGAGGAAGTAGAAACTCAAATAATGGTCACGATAGAAGAGAAGTCGTTGTCGACACATACGTAAGAAAAAACATTACTTTTGTCATTTAGTAAAAATGGTTTGTATAAAAATATTCCTTTTGAATAATAGTGAATGTTAAAAGGGTTTATACACCATATAAAAGAAAGTTGTGTATAAAACAGAAATATGCCTCAATAAAGGAGATTGAGACGAAGTTCCTTACAAAGATCATTATTTAAATAAAATAGATATATTATGTGTATTCACTATAAGTACACATAAAGAAAGTACAAATACAAGATAGTACATAATAATATCACGACATAATTTGAAAGTAGGAGATTAACCCAAAGAATGGAAATTAGGTTAAGAAGTTCCCTTACCTCGTGTCCGACTTGACTTGATCGTTCTTTAACCTCCTGAATAATAAACTAGAGTTAATTTCTACTTGCTTAATAACATTTTTAAAGTTAATTATTCCTTTTATATCATTTATTACCATGTTATGAACATTATGTATCTATTTATGTTAATAACTGTTGTCTTGTCGATCTTTGGTACTTGAGTCAAAAATAAACTTCTTATAATTACAAGTTGTTCATGTTGTAAAATATCCATTATATCCAGAATTATATTCATGATGTAGATATCATATATGTCATATATATCCAGTATATAAATTAATTTATAATGTTACATGACATTTAGAGGTAAGAAATGAAATGCACTGTTCATGGAGACGGTAAGTCGTACGTACGCATGAACACTACTTTCATTTCTATTTCATATTTAATTGAATGAAATCATAATGATATAAAGTTATATTATAATTCCAGTGTAATATCATATATAATATCATTAAATCCATCCTTTATACATCCCACATATGACATTAATGATTCAAATCACTTTGAGGGGGCGGTAGTCCGCACATCCTAAAATGAAATTATCGCATTTACCCATAATGGAAATCATAAAGGCGTGACATAAATGAAAAATAAAGAAGAATAAATAAAACATAAACATAATATATATCATAAATAAATATAGTGTCATCTTAATAACCACCATGAAAGGTGTTAAAAGAATATTGAACATTCATCATTTTGTGAGGCAGTACTTCGCCACCCACAGAAACAGTATGTTCTTTAACCATTAGACGAAGGTGTGTGTATGTGTAAATCAAGTAATTCTCAAAAATAATACTAGTATATTTAACATATTGGTGTTGTTACAAAATAATTGAATAAATATAGTTTAAGTGGTTGGAGAAGAAAAATAAAACAATAGAACATAAGAGAAGAGATTACCTTAAAATCGGGTAACTCTTTTTTGATTTGAGCCAAAGGCTTCCTTGGGAAGACTTATTCCCAAATTGAGTCTTCTAGGAGTAATATAGGGATGTTTAGAGAGTATTTGGGCAGAGTTTGACCGAGAAAAATGGCTTGAAGTTGTGAATAAGGTGGTAGAGGTGGGGGCCTTTTATAAGAGGAGAGGAGGGGCACTCTTGGAAACTCATGAAATGTTACATTATTATGAAGTTCTTTTCAGATTTCAAAGGTGCAAAAATTATATATTTTGAGGATAAGGTGATAAAGGTTCTAAATATACTCATCCAATAGGTTTTTGACAAGTGTAAGTCTTATAGTTTACACTATCTTTTCATTTTCTTTAAATCGTTATTTAATGAGGTAATCACTGCATTATCATGATGTCATAAAAAATTTAATTAATTTAATGTGTAAAAATTATAAAACAATTACCATGATGTATCAAATCTTTTTATCTTTCCAATTAATATTTATAGTCGAAAAGGCAACTTATATAACCCCATGTAATAACTGTTTTAGTAAAACAACAAATGATTGTGACAATTTTATTTTTAATTTAAATAAAAAGTTATTAATGTCATTTTCTTACCCAAGTGGTTCCATGGGGTCCCCACATTGACCCATGTATTTACATGGTCAGTAATGACTCATCCAATAAGGGTAGGACAAGTGTAAAGGTAATTTAATATTATTATAACATTATATTTACCATAAATTACACTAATTACCTTTAATCGTGATTAATAAAACTTAAAAGTTACTATTCACCAAAAATTATTTTCATCTCATTGAACCACATTACTCTTATTAATGAAAATGATGTATGTCATATTTTTGAAATTCAAATCACAGAGGTGGTAAAATTTCATTTAAACGAAAAAATATTTTTTAACTACCACTTTGTGGTTTCACTATTCATCAAAAATTAAAGTTTTTTAGAAAAATACCAAAAATTCACCCTAAGATATATTCGATATTTCTAATTCAAAAATGATGTCTATTTTACAAAATTCAAAACATATACTTTTAATTACTTAATTAAATAATTAATTCCCGCTGTAACAACAAATATGGTGTTTTTAAGAAACAATATATATCAAAAAATTAACAATTGTTTATGTCCAATTTCAATGTGAAATTAAATCTAATGACCATAATTGGATGAAACCGTTAAAATATATTCTAATTATACTTTAAAACCACTCAATAGTATAATTTATCACTATAAATTATTTTTATTAAAAAACTTGTTTTTAAGTATTTTTCACTATTCATAAAAAATTGGAAGTTCTCAGAAAACTACAAAAAAATCAACTTAGGATAATTTCAATATTCTGAACACAAAAATGAATTCCATTTTGAAATATAAAATTTATATAATTTCAAAAAGTGTGTATTACTATTCATAACGGCTACTTTGATTGGTCGCGATGTGTTAGAATCTCGAACATGCGTACAATGCAATCTATTAAATTATTGAAAGAGAAGCGTATTGTGAAAGCTTGGGGTGTTACATTTTCCCCTCCTTCATTAAATTGCATCCTCGCAATTTGAAAATGTTCTTCGAAAATAAAAGGTTGAAAATATAAAATACCTTTTTGGAAAACCCACATCGGAAATAAGGTTTATAAAATTATAACTTTAAAAGAATGAAAGAGAAGTAAAAAAGGTCACCCATGATAGACCATACTAGGATTCTATGAAAATAAGGATATGGAGGAGAAAGAAACCATCAAGGTCAGATGAAGAGTTTTAGAAAACAGGATTAGGAGAAAGTTAACTACAAGAAAATCACAAACTTGTGATTGGTTAAATGGTCATTGAATCCCCAATAGGAAAAGTTAACCGATAGCGTTTTTGTTTTAAGTTACCTTTCATTAAGTTGAGGAATTTATTTAGGAGATTTACTAAGATCATAAGGAAATATACTTACTTGTCATGTAGAATTTCATTCTTTAATAAATTTTTACCACAAACCCATATTTCACTCAAAAAGATAATAAAACTCAAAAATATTATATTTATCCTAATCGTACAAGGTTCCAAATATTAACATATATCATTTAGATTTGGAAAAATATTTTTTAATAACCAGGGACTTCCTGTAGGCTATTAGTAGGTAATAAGGGCCTATCACACTATGGTTGTGGGTTCGATTCCTGTATCTTTGTCTGATGCGACGCGCTATCCACCGACTTTTAGGTTGTCCTTTTCCTAAAACTATAGTAATATAATATTCCAAAAATAATCTTCAGAAATGTTTTAACCTGAAATAATACTATTCAAATTTAAACTTAATCCATTCCATACATTATAGTTATCCAAAATACCTATGTCCAAACTCACAGTCCAAATTTTATAATGAAGGTAAAAACAATGAAGATCATTTTTGCCGCGTAATAACATATGAATAGCTTCCTCATGTATTCTTTTAAAACACTGCAACATCCTGAATTACAATAGATCCTTATTGATTATATTCATGATCCCTTATTTCCTTATAGAATAATTGATATACTCCTTCTATCCAAAAGTGTATACAAATCATTAATCATCTTCAAGGAAGTCAAGAATATCCAATATAATTTATCCAAATCGATCATGTATTATTCCAAAAAAACTATCTCGGTATTAGAACCATATTTTGGTTTATCTTTCTCTCTACCATATATTTTCCAAAATTTTATCCTACTATTGAGTCACTTTTCTTGGTTCCACACAATCTCAATTCCTTAAGGAAATAGTACTGCAGTACAATCCTTATTTACTCCATAATTATTATAACCAATACATCATTGATACGACACTAAAATGACACAATTCTTTAACAACAACATAAGAACTCTAATCATTCCTCCTCATCTGTGGCAGTATCATATCATGATTATTATCCAATATCATCATTTGGGGTATACTCTCATGATTTGGTCATTAGTTTGCGTAGTGTCCCCACTCCTTGCAGATGAAGCATTGTACATTTGAAAACTTTTTCTTACCCTTGCAGTCACGCACTTGATGTCCTTTTTCTCCACACTTATAAAAAATACCATTCCATTCAAGCAAGCTCCAAGGTGTTTCTTCCCACAGTTATCACATATTGGAAAATTATTCTTGTCTCGCTACCCTTTATCCATCTTTCTCTCTTCCATCCTTTTATTCTCTTTCTTCCCTTCAAAGCCATAGGACTCAGAGAATACTTTACTTATCTTATTAACACATGATACTATTTCTTCATAAGTTTAGAATACATGGTAGACTATTTCCCTTCTAAATGTTGGCTTAATGCTGTGAAATATAAGATCCTTCTTACTCTTTAGATCATTGGTATTGCTGGAGTTCACAATCCTTCTATTGGCCGCCATTTCTATACAATGGAATAAACTAGGCCAGTTTATAAATTGCAATAAATAATTCCAAAATTGTAAAATACTTAATATAAATTGAATGGTTTATGGATATAATCCATAATAATAAAGGTGTCTTCTTTGAGGAAGTATATACTCATAAACCCTTCATAATGGTTTGTAAAAATTAGAATTATCTTAAGCATATCCCCCAAGAGTGTCATAACCAAGAGTGCAGCAAGGCCTATTATCGTGCACCAGTTCCCGTTCGAGTCTAGCTCAAAGTGGTGTTTTCAGGTTTTACCCCTAGGTACATCTGTTCTAGAGCCACATCTACCTTCTCATATCCAGACAGGGATGTATTGCTCGGAAAACTCACAAAATCTCTACAATACCAAAATTCTAGGAAGTTCTTCTACACTAATCCTCAAATTTTATCTTAGGCCTATGTGCTCAAATCAGATTTTATCTAAATCTAACTTCCAAGGTTAGTACTAAACTTCATCTGATACCAACTGTAACACCCCGACCCCAGTTACCCAGAGTCAGTGCATTATTACGTAACATTGTCATGGTCACAAAAGATCAAGTCTCGAAAGACCGATTAGTTTAGTATCCTTGGAAACAATAGATACATTCATAAATGTTACATTACATCATAAAGTGAAAAAACTAAAATAACATACTCTCCATAGTCCACACCCATATCCCCTTCAGACTATCCCTGTAGGTTAGTCATAAAATATTTCGTCATATCCTGGGAAAAATAAATCATAGAAAGGGGTGAGCTCAGATGCTCAGTAAGGATAACAATATAGTGGAAGATTTCATAAACAAACATAAACATTTAAGTCAATCTATAACTAAAACAAAAGCCTTTTAAACTTTAACTTCAGCATAATATGGATAAAGTAAAATGAAATAATTCCATTTACTTATTCACATGGATATTCTACTCGTCGAATAATCACATGCAATATCAAGAACCACTTTCATAATGATGGAATGCATAATGCCAGACTATCATAACCATGTTGTAAAGGCCTCATGGCAAGACTAAAAATAAGATTTTGTCAAGGCCTCGTGCCAAGACACTAGTTTGTCTCATGAGACCTGCCGATGCATCGATGAGCTATAGCGGGCTCCACCCGTCACTTTTTAACTCCAATTCATTCCTCATATGAACAGGTTTAAACATATCATAAAGCATAACATAATCATATCACATAAAACATGCATAAAGGAAACATAACATTTCCACATTTCAATCACAAGATATCAATACAAAAAATTGATATAATAAAACCATTTTCAATACCAAAATAAAAGAAAATTAAAACTTCGTATTTATTATTCATTTTAAAAAACGTTATGGCTTGTAGAGGAAGTCGAAACTCAAATAATGGTCACGGTGGTGGAGAAGTCATTGTTGCCGCATATGTAAGACAAAAAATTCCTTTTGTCGTTTAGTAAAAAATCTTCGTATAAAAAGATTCTTTTTGAATAACAGTGAAAGTCTAAAGAGTTTATACACCGTATAAAAAAAAGTTGTGTATAAAACAAAAATATGCCTTTATAAAAGAGATTGAGACAAAGTTCCTTAAAAAGATAATTTTTTAAATAAAATAGATCTATTATGTGTATTAAATATAATTAAACATAAAAAAAGTAAAAATAAAAGATAGGACATAATAATATCAAGACATAATTTGAAAGTAGGAGATTTATCCAAAGAACGGAAATTGGGTTAAGAAGTTCCCTTACCTCGTGTCCGACTTGAATCGATCGTTCTTTAACCTCATGAATAATAAACTAGAGTTAATTTCTACTTGCTTAAACTTTTTAAAGGTCATTATTCCTTTTATATCACTTATTACCATGTTATGAACATTATGTAACTGTTTATGTTAATAACGGTTGTTTTGTCGATCTTTGGTACTTGAGTCAAAAATAAACTTCTTATAATTACAAGCTGATCATGAGGTAAAATATCCATTATATCCAAAATTATATTTATGATTTAGATATCATATATATCATATATATCCATTATATAAATACATTTATAATATAACATATCATTTAGAGGTAAGAAATGAAATGCATTGTTCATGGAGACGGTAAGCCGTACGTATGCATGAACGCTACTTTCATTTCTATTTCGCATTTAATTGAATGAAATCATAATGATATAAAGGTATATTATAATTCTAGTATAATATCATATATAATATCATTAACTCCATCCTTTATACGTCCCACATATGGAATTAACGATTCAAATCACTTTGAGGGGGCGGTAGTCTGCACTTCCTAAAATGAAATTATCGCGTTTACCCATAATGGAAATCATAAAGGCATGCCATAAATGAAAAATACAGAAGCATAAAATAAACATAAATGTAATATATATCATAAATAAATATAGTGACATCTTAATAACCACCAGGAAAGGTGTTAAAAGAAGATTGAACAATCATCATTTCATGAGGCAGTAATTCGCCACCCAGAGAAACAATATGTTCTTTAACCATTAGACGAAGGTGTGTGTATGTGTAAATAAAATAAATCTCATAAAAACATCCTAGTATATTTATGATACTGGCGTTTTTACAAAATTAATGAAAAACAATTGTTTAAGTTGTTGGAGAAGCAAAATAAAACAAAAGAACATAAGAGAAGACATTACCTTAAAATCGGTTAACTCTTTTTGGATTTGAGCCAAAGGAATCCTTGGGAAGACTTATGCCAAAATTGAGGCTTCTAGGATTAATAGAGAGAAGTTTATAGAGTATTTGGGTAGAGTTTGGCCAATCAAAATGGCATGAAGGTGTGAATAAGGTGGTAGAGGTGGGGGCCTTTTATAAGAGGAGAGGAGGGGCACTCTTGGAAACTCATGAAATGTTACATTATTATGAAGTGATTTTCAGATTTCAAAGGTCCCACAATTATATATTTCGAGGATAAGGTGATAAGAGTTCGAAATATACTCATCCAATAGGTTTTTGAAAAGTGTAAGTCTTAGATTTTACTTTATCTTTTCATTTATTTAAATCGTTAATTAATGAGGTAATCGCTGCATCATCATGATGTCATAAAAAATTTAATTATTTTAATGTCTAAAAATTATAAAACAATTACCATGATGTCGGAAATATTTTTAGATATACAATGAATATTTATAGTCGAAATGGTAACTTATATAACCCCATGTAATAATTGTTTTAGTAAACCAACACATGTTTGTGACAATTTTATTTTTACTTTAAATAAAAGGTTATTAATGTCATTTTCTTACCCAAGTGGCTCCATGGGGTCCCCAAGTTGACCCATGGATTGTCTTGGTCGGTCATGACTCATCCAATAAGGGAAGGACAAGTGTAAAGGTAATTTCATATTATTATAACATTATATTTACCTTAAATTACACTAATTACCTTTAATCGCAATTAATAAAACATAAAAGTTACTATTCACCAAAACTTATTTTCATCTAATTGAACCACATTATACATACTAATGACAATGATGTATGTAATATTTTTTAAATTCAAATCACAGGGGTGGTAAAATTTCATTTAAACTAAAAATTAGTATTTTAACTACCACTTAGTGGTTTCACTATTCATCAAAAATTAATGTTTTTCAGAAAAATACCAAAAATTCACCCTAAGCTATATTTGATATTTATAATTAAAAAATGATTTCTATTTTAAAAAATTTAAAACATATAAGTTTAATTAATTAATTTAATCATTAATTCCCACTGTCACAACAAATAGCGTGTTTTTAAGAACCAATATATATCAAAAGATTAACAATTATTTATGTCCAATTTCAAAGTGAAATTAATTCTAATGACCACCATTGGATGAAACTGTTAAAATATATTCTAATTATACTTTAAAACTACTGAATAGAATAATTTATCACTATAAATTATTTTTATTAAAATATTTGTTTTTTAGTATTTTTTACTATTCATAAAAAATTGGAAGTTCTCTGAAAACTACAAACAATTCAACTTAGGATAATTTCAATATTCTGAAAACAAAAATGAAGTCCATTTTGAAATATTAAATTTTAATAATTTCAAAAAGTGGGTATTACTATTCATACTGTCTACTTTGATTGGTTGTGGTGTTTTAGAATCTCGAACTTGCGTACAATGCAAGCTATTGCATTATTGAAAGAGAAGTGTATCATGAAAGCTTGTAGTGTTACACATCCTTTGGTTATTCTCATCTTCTAAGACAACTCCTTACTATTCACATATTAATGAAACCCTAGTATCCCCACAACATGAGACAAAACTATTAAAAATAGTATGTAGTGGGATGGCTGAGTAGAGGAATATCTTGTGAACAAACAGATGGATATGTTGCCCATGAGAAGAAAAATATCAATGGAGGAAATACAGTAATATTTTGGACCACAATGACTTCTCAGTTCGACATAAAAAGAATATTGCATGAAGAATGCATACATAACATTCGTCTAAATATCGGGAAAAATCTCTGCCAACATAATACCAAATTATTTCTCTATGAAAGGTATGTAGACCATGTAAAAATATTGGGTGATATTCTCCATAAAATTGAATTGGAAACACATTAGTCTGCATGTTGAACAAAATTAGAGTGGTAAAAGAAATATCTTGAACTGACATGGCTCCATGTGTTGCACAAGTTTCATTTCCTTATTGGTGATGCCCCGTCTGGTGTTCATATCTAGAGATGGGGAGAGCATGGAGATTTTCAATTCACCCCACATCCTATCAAGTAGAACCCATTGTAAATGACATCCTGTAATGTTATTATCCTTAGAAAGAGAGAAAATGAATCCCCTATTTTGGAAATTTTTCTTTCTCAACAATAATCTTCATTGAGTAATTCTCAAAAGCGTCATGACTAGTGATGTAACGTCATCGAGAAAATCCTGAACTAGGTGACCGAGCAAATTCTATAGGATTATTACCTAAAATAATCCAATCAGAAATCATTTCTAATGTAATCAGTAATAAATAATTCACTTGTAGACCATTCACCATCTATAGCTCACATTAGTATAGGAATTCATGAGATCAATAAAGCGAAAATAGTAGAAGTAATTGCTAAAGTATGGGATTAGCCCCATCATGCAGGTTTGGGTAAATTTTTATCACATAATGAGCCCAATAATACAAAAAAATCTAGGGTGAGGCATATTAATAATGGACCGATAATAACCCCATCCCATAGTATTGGGATCATTTTACATCAACCACCCACCTAATGGACTTTAGTCTTTTCCTAATTGGGGAGGAAAACAAGTATAGAAGTCCCCCATTCAATCCCATCTAATGATTCATGTTCCCCATAAGGGAGGCATACAAAAATGACATATAAAGGGTCCCAATAACTAACCCTTCACCAAGAAACCTGAAGAGGAACCTGAAATATAAGGAGAGGATCCAAGAAAGGATGCAAAATGCTCTCCTACCATTCAAAACATCGCACGAAACTTGCAATATTTAATACATTGTTGAATGTGGTGGATTTTAATCCTACAAACCATACTAAAAATTATGAAATTAAGAATACTAGAGAGAGCATGTTTCTCCCTAAAATCTTATCCACAATGAAATGAAGGTGTACGTACCCAGAACCAGAGTGCTGCCTGGAGTTTTGGTCTTCCCTAATCAATCTGAAAGTACATCCCCCATGAATACCTAACAACTAAAATAATAAAAAATGTCACATATGACCTACCTCCTCCTCAAAATGAGAACTAACCCCTAACACATGAAGAGGGATCGATTAGTAAGAGGAATAAATGGAAGAGTTTAGGAGTATAAACACTAAGTTGTTCTGAGGATTCCACTCGAAGGAATATGCTCCCCAGGAAGGGCCTCAATGTACACCTTCAGTCGGTGTACCTCAGCCATAGGGGTTTATCCCAAAAATGATGTAAGGACAATATGATCGACCAAGATATCTCTAAGACTATTAGTCTACCTAAATCTAATCCGAGAAGGATATCAATATTTCCCTCTATCAAGGAAACAACTAGAACAGATTCAAAATAATCCAAAAAGGTTTCCCCTGGTCAGGAGTCCACCTCATGTACTAGTACAATCGACACATCCCATCATTCTTCCTAATATGCATACCCATACTCAGGTTCAAGAGGAAATGGATCATGGTCTCACTAATAGTGTTGAGTAATTGGAAGTTTGGTTGGAATCCATGGAAGGATGGAACACTCCAATACAAATTGGAAATATTTTTTACCCAAACTAGGTGAGAGACACTCCACTACCAAAAAAATATTAGTAACCTTGTGTTCCCAATATTTAATTTCTCAGTTGACCTAGAACAACATCAGATGCATTATACATCTTATTGTGAACCCATGATGTAAACCCAAAATCTACAAGAAGAAGTGAAACTCAGTCACATCATACGAACTCTGTAAGGATTAGACATTAAGGGTATATCAGTTTTCCACCTTAGTCGATAATAGTCTAAGAGGATATTTGATGGTAGTTCCTTTTCTAGCTCTACTCAACAATTCTAAAGACAACAGTAACAAACCTCACGAACTGAAAACAATGGGAGAATGAGAGTGTCTCAGATTTCATTTTCATATGGAATGGTCTGACCTACTTATTGAGAAATCCACTACCCAAATATGATTTTATTTCTATTTTCATCGATAAACATTGGTTTGATCTACAATCACCACTCATACTGGTGAAATATAAAAGTGGGTTTTGTGATTTCATAGATGTTTCCCAAAGAATAGAATATTCCATATAGAGTACAAACCTCAAGTCCTGGGTAGCCCCATAAACCCCATGAAAAAGTGTGGGAAGAGATAATGTGGCCTATATTACGCTTAAACCACCCATTATGACTGTTTCAACTCCCAGGACTTCAAAAAATCATGAATATCTCCTTGGACATCAGCAGCCACCCCAACCTCGATAAGATGAGAATAGGGGACCTTCAGTAAATCAATTCAAGGAATTGGGGATAGAATTTACTCTTTCTGAGATAACCAAATCTATAGACACGCTATAACCTCAATGAATTTAAACATTGTCTATTGACCAGAGACAAAGAGGGATGAAGAAGTAGGTCTCAATGACTAAAAAGTGTTTTCATTCCATAAGATACTAGGAAATACCATCCATGAGTGATTCATATTCAATGACCTCTTGTAGAGAATGATAGATTCATGAAAAGTAAAATTAGGACCACCACCAGAACCACTAGAATATGGGTCCACCATTGGCCCTAATGATAGAGAGGATTGGGAAAAAGGTTTTAGAAAATGGGAGTAGAAGTTATCTAGTTGGATGACTCAAAAAATGGTAAACTGATCTCAAGTAATACTCGAAGCACATTTTCAGAGGCCGAGTGTTCTTCTAATAGCTCCTAATACCATGCATCATACATTCCCAGCCTCATAATACTCCAAGAGTCAAATATCCTAGAAGAAATTTTACCAAAAATGTAGAGAGAAGGTGAATGAAGATAAAATGATGTCAAGTAAACATTTAGCTTTGACCCTTGTAGATTTTCTTCCGATAATTATGAAATCATGGGCCATGCCTTGCCAAATGGAACCACTAGAAGAAGATGATTGAGAAGATTCATTATCAGTGGAGGAGTTAATTTTTTAGATTCATTAATGTCAATCACTTAATGGATCCCGTATATGAAGAAGAATTTTTATATGAATCGGAGTTCCCTGCACCGAATTGGGGAATCATAGGAAGAGTCCATAGAAGACGAGGATACTAGGGAATATATAGTCTTCATAGAAACCAAATTCCAGGTTGAACCATGACTCAAATCATCAATGTAGTAGTAAATCGAAGAAAATACCTTCATATGACCAAATAGGAAAAGGAAAACTCCCCCATACTTTCCATAAACCCCCCTATCACAATCATCCTAGAATATCCATCAAAATAGGGGGAAATTCCTAATATCCCATGGCATGCTGGAATAAATGCCTATCCCTATCCTCAAAAAGGGAAGTCCCACCAAATCTTGTCCCAAGTACCAATCCATCATCATCCAATGTTCAATCCCCAAAAGGGCCTATGAAATAGAATCCACATTCTAGGAAGTGCTGGTATTTGGACCAGATGTATGATATTATAAAGAAACTGGCTTTGGTACCATCCAACCTATCAGACCGACATGCCTTGAGTTTGTCAGGTGTTTTTAGGGAAGTACTCAAAGAGGATTCTCTAAGATCTTAAGAGATTGAAGATGAAGTGGACACCTCTGAAGTATGTCAAACAACGAATGATTCTTCAAAATGCCCAACTATTGTCTCCTTCATGGATAGAGATAAAGATGCCACTATGGAGGGACACACGAGAGACTTATATGAGTCTAGCCTGCTAAATGGTATCAATATCCGAAATGTCTTTATTTACAGTGGATCTTGAATTAATCTCATTATTCTAGGGATACTTCATTGACTGGGTTGAAATGAAAACAATCTGATATCTTTCACTACAACCTTATTGGGCTGTGAAAAATGTGATTAGAATTCATCAGGCTAAATCAAGATCAGAAATTGATATGGTGACCTTGTGGCTGACTTAGAATTTATGGTGGTTTTAAAAAATATGGCCTTTAACATCTTTCTAGGATGTCCTTGTATACATCAACACACAATGATTCCCTCATCATACCATCAGTGCATCAAATATTGTATTAATGGTTAGAAAGTGACATTTTACACTGATAAGGCCCCACTTGAATCATGTGTGTCACACTATATCAATGTCGGATTTTATGAGAAGAAATGGAAGTAGCCCTCAGTCCATGGTACTAATTGGTTCCCCACTCCAAACATTTTGGAAATGGTCCCCACCGACCCCTTCAAGTAGCTTGGAAAATAATATGCACTTCCCATTAATCAGGTTGAGTTTAGGTTTCCATGTTCAATTGAATATTCCTTAGTTATCATGATATCAGTCATGGATAACGAGCCTAACAATGTAGAAAACCCCACTGGCCCCCATGATTGTGGTGAATGATCAAATGGAAGTTCCCAAAATCCATACTCAGTGCTCCAGATAATCCCTACCTCATGCCCAAAAGTAGAATACAAAGAATACATTCTTTTATCCCTCACTCAATTCCCTCTAGAAAATTCCCCATTATCTATTAGGTCAGAATTATTTTCATCATATTCTTAGTACCAATATTGTGTGTATTCAATTATCTATGAAGAAATCAAATAAATAATAGTTTCCCCATCCGAAAAAGAGGAAGATTAAGAGGAAGAGGAAATGGAATAAGACCTTTTGGATTCCCTTCCAGCTTTCGAGGAGGGTGTATTTACCACTAGGGAAGAACTCATGGAAATAATCATGAATCTTAATGAAGAGTCGTGGCTCACTCTGATTAGTATGGATAGTTATTCTAAAGAGAAAATTTTATACACCTACTTCCTAAGAGTGCATCAGAACGTTTTCTTGATGAAGTATAAATAAAATGGAAGGCATTGATCTTGAGGTGGCCACTCACCACTTGGTTTTTCCAGAAGATCATCGTGCCTACAAGCAAGATGCCAAGAGGATTCACCTAACACATGCTTCCAAAATAAAGGATAAATTCAAAAAGAACATCTAAGAAAACTTCCTTTGGGAGGATCAATATCTCATATCGAAGGCCAATATACTCAGTGTTAAAATTAGAATGGACAAATCAAAGTCTGCACTGATTTCATGGATGTCAATCTGTACTAGCTGAAAGATGACTTCCTGGTACCGATCATAGAACTATTGATCAACACAAGTATTGGATATCAGGCTCTCTCTCTTTTTAAGGTTTGGTCTGAAAACCGTTTTTATTATTAAATAAAATAACTGTTTTTTTGTCTGGGTAGGGGCGATACCCATTACATAGCCCGAAGTACAAAATTCAAGTGGCATGAATACAAGGCTTAAAAGCCCATTTTCTGGACCAAACGGACCTTCAGTGAATAATACTAATACACTACCTATACTGAAACATTACCTACTACATCACCCCCGCCGCTAGAGTTGGTGCTACAGTACCGTCGCTACTACAATACTACTACAGTACCCTGCTACATTGTTTCTATAGTAACTCTAGAATTCATCCCCTACTCAGATTTGATCCTTGGTATTTTGGATTCCAACCATGATCCTATACCACATTGTTAAAGGATCATTGGGCTGAGATCTCCCTTCTATTGATGGTTAATTAGGATATAAAAAAATCAGAATAGCCCAAGAAGATGAATAATTCACTGCCTTAAGGTCCCCCATGGAGTATTTTTTAACAATATAATTCACTTTATTCTGAATAATGGTTACACTGCATATCATTATACCATGCATCAGATCTTAAAACCCATCCTAGAAAAGTTCTCCAAGTCTTATATTGATTACCTCGTGCTTAAATCATGACAACGCTCAGTCCACCTGTCAGATCTTGAAGTCAAATTTCACAAACTACAACAACAAAATCTAAAAATGAACCCATTGAAATCTGCTTTTGGTGTCACCTCAGTAAAATTCATCAGCTTCTTGGTTTTAAATCATGGAAATGAAGTTGAACATGAGAAGATAAAGGCTATACATGGTACGTAACCTCTACACAACCTCATAGTGTTGAGAGGGATTCAAGTACACAAGGAATACATTCAGAACTCCATATCCATCCTTGCAAAAAATGTATACCTTTTACCTGGTTGAAAAAAATGGTTTCATACCATGGATTCATGACTTTTGGGAATCAATTAATAGTCTTAAGAAACATCATACTTGTCCTCTAGTTTTAATGATTCTTATAGAAGGAAGAACACACATACTCTATGTGAAATCCTCAGAGTGGTCCATTAGTGCCCTCCCCGCATAAAATAATCATGATGGAAGTAAAAATATACTTTATTACCACATCCACACAACAATTGATGTTGATATTTGGTACTTAGATATCGAGAAGAGTTTTCTGGAGATAATCATTGTTGTCTATAAATAGAGGCACTACATGAAGCACTATGAGGTCCAGATAGTCTCTCTTAGCAATCCACTCAAGAACATTCTAATATATCCAATATTGATTAGATGTCTGTCATGGTAGGTGGTCATCCTACAAAAATTCCATATATGGTTCATGCATTATAAATCCATCAAAGAGCAAGCATTAGATGATTACATAGAAGAGAACCCATCAATATAAATGAATACACCAGATGTTGAACTACCTGATTAAAAGGTTTTCTCTATTTAAGGGAACCCCCAAACAATGGATATGCATTTTTATTGTGTATCTAGATTTCCGATATGAAACATTACAGGAGACACCAAGCTTAACAAAATAGGGCTGGGAGTCTTAGTCATATCTATAGAAATGGATTTCCTAAATTTCTCCTTCCTTTTAAAAAATGGGTGCAAAAACAATGAAGAAGAATACTAATCTCTCGTTATAAGGCTGGATCTATCACATCAATTACTAGTAGAATACATTAAGATAAAATGTGACTTGGAACTGGTCATCAAAAAAGTCAATAGTGATTATGCTATCAAAAGGGAAGAGATAATCCTATAATTTGAACATGTCAAAGGGTTAACGGTGAAATTACATTAAGATCTGAATGAGATCATGTCCCTTAGTCAAAAAATACACAGGCTAATGTATTATAAAATGCGACAACAAATCTGGTTGATCCAAACAATGATGAAATCGTCATCAAAAGTTCTCATCATCGGATGGTCTTACCATTAATTCAATAAAACATGGACGAAATCTACATGATTAGTCCTATCCAAAATCCATATGGTTCTACCATGTGATGGATGAATCTAATTTAGTATTACCTTAAAATGGGAGAACTGCCACAATATAGGGATGGAAGGGATAAAATTTAGATATGAGCAATTATCTTTTATATATATGGTAGCATGAATCAACAAAAGGTTCTCTATAAGCTGGGTGTTGATGGAGTTATTCTTAGGTGAATTTATGTAAAAGATACCATTTCCATCATGAAATATGTTCATGATATATCATTTGGATATCACCAATAAGGATCCAAACTCCCTCATCAAATTCAGAAGCTTGGATACCACTGACCCACTATGATGTAAGATTTCACTAAAATCACCAAGAAGTGCTATTCTTGTCAAGTTCATTCCCATTTCATGCACCATCCCCCAAAGTTAATTCACATAGCCATGTACTCCATGATTTTTTTAATATGTGGAATATATGTCATGGTACTGTATGTTTCTCCTACGGACAAACAATTCGAGTATATTCTCATAGCCACTGACTTCTCTTCCAAATGGGCTGAAACTATACCCATCAAAGTGGTCGGGGTAATAAGTGTTTTCAACATTTTGAAATACAATACCATCACCAAATTTGGTTTCCCCCATACAATATTTATGGATAATGATAGCAATGTATTCTATGCTAAAATGAATAAGCTATATCAAGAGTATGGTATCAATACCAACAGTTCATCCCTCTATCATGCAATGAACAAAAAACATATTGAGGCCTTCAACAAAACCTTATAAAATTTACTGCAAAATATGTGGATAAGGATAAGACTTAATGGCTTGACATAATCCTCCATACCTTTTTGGATTACCAGACCATGACATGCACCTCCACTCAAAAAACCCTGTACTCATAAGTATATGGGACATAGGTTATCAAAAAAATCGAAGTTATGTTTCACTCACTCTCTATTCCCATTTGTGATCAATTATCCAAAAACGAGCAATCTGATAAATTCATATATTAATTTTAGATATTGGATGAGAAAATATTTCACACCTTTCATCATTAGGAGAGATATCAAAACAAGATTTCACAAACCTTGAACGAATTGTTTCTCCTTCTTTATTTCCTTAATGGAAAATTGGTGTTAGTCCCCATAACTGTGATGATATTGAAAATGAAACCTCGAAAGTTAAAAAATGGTATGGAACATATTTCATAAAAATTGTCTAATCTAATAGATAATACACCTTAATTTCAATGGATTGACATCTTAATATAACTCCTTAAAATGAAAGGTTCTTGAAGAAATATTTCATGTAGTCAAATGACTTCATCCTCACCGAAAGACATTAAATAGTGTGGATAAAAGTCATCAATTTATGATGTTAAACTACATAATAGACACCATCCTCACTAAAAAACATTAAACAAAATGGACAAAAAGTCCTTGTTTTATGATGTTAAACTACATAGCAGAAAACATCATGATTCCATGATGTTAAACTGTAGGATGATACATCATTGTTGTAAGATATTAAACTGCATAGTGTGTACACCCTCACTACATGAAATTATATTGCATGGACAAAATATCCTTGTTTTATGACATTAAACTTCATATAATGTATGTAGTGACCACCTGATATTAAATTTTACAGACACCATTGTTCCAATCAATTATTCATCACACATAAGTTAGTTTTCTGATGGAGAAGGATGAAATGGACCTGGTCCTACATGATAGTTATATTCCAAATGCAAACCCTCTTTCTTAAGAACTAATTGTGGCTTGATTACCATAAAATGGCATACATATTGACTCCTAAAACCAATGTATAGGGCCTAATATCCCTCAAAACAATCCCACCCCTAATTTGGTATATACCAAACTGTTGCATGTAGATTTCATCATCGAACTACGTTGGACATAACTATCATTTCCAATGAGATAATTAAATATTCCTTGATCCTTTAAATTTCTCTAGCTACCACATGATGAAAAATTCCTCTAATGGGCCCTCAAATACCTCTATATTTCAATAAAAACCCTCGTTATTCCTTGTTTCTCACAACAATAATAGAACACATGAAATTAGGAGTTCTAGTAAGGTCTTACCCCACATGAAAATTGTATAATGGAAAATCATAAGTTTATTATCTCAAAATAATTATTAATCATTCCCCCTGGCCATGCATGGATCATACTGGTACAAGGAACACACAACTAAAACTATGTGTGGCTTGATTCCTACCCTCATGGGATAAGTAGTGATGCCCAATTTCTACATCTTGGCCCATCCACCACCATCAAAAATATTTATGAAATTCCCCTTCCATGTGTATGGTTCATACATGTTAAATAAAATTTATATAACCACACCTGGATAGATTATCATCGTAGTAAGAGACGTAGTAACACCCAAATCTCCAAACCTGGGCCCAGCCGCGACAAATGATCAAAAGTAAAATTCCCTTGTACTTTTTTTATCTCATATGTGTAGAAAGATAATCATTTTCTATTGCTCGTTTCACACATCGAGCACAAATAAAGTGGGTTTGTGTGTTTAGTTTGGGGATTCCCTAGATGGTTAATCCGTATCAATTCACAGCTGTGTTTCCATGGTCTTAATAGTAAGACGAAAAAATGCACACCAGTTATTTCTCATTCACAGTAGTGAACATATGTATTTACCATACAACACTAAACAACATGGTATATCAAGAACTACATTTGGATTGTTTCTTATTATAATGAGATATATAGTGATTCCCATACCTTATGCCTAGGTATAACCACACTAATAAAAATTCCCCAATCTCATCCACGTAAATGAAAATATTTGAAGGAGAATCCAAATATTGGATCCCACAACAAGTAGCTATCATGGATTAAAAACTCCACCCATACATATGAGTTATAACTATGTAAGGAATTTCATACAACATAACTAATTATGTTCTGGATATTTAATGGTTTTCTGGATACATCCTTTCAATTCATCAAAATTTATGCTTTAAGAAACTTCAGATCTTCATAAAGTTCCCTGAAAATACAAAATAGAAGTTAGTGTATGGAGGACACCATTGTTTGTATTTGTATAATATGCCCCTATAGATCTCCATATATTTCCAACAAAAGGATACACAACTAAAGGTGTGTTCTTCCTCAAGAGAAGATTTTCTACCTCCGTACACCCAATGTATTTCAATCACCATATAATTTCTCCAAATACATGAATTCATAGAACAATTTTTTACACTTTCTTTCCCCTTTATGCCTTGGTTATACCATAATTTCCCCACATGATGAGCCCCTCCTCATTCATGTTTTATTAGAAAAAATTCCATTGGAACAAGACATCAAACTCCGGTGCCAACATCCTCACCGTATGATGTTAAACGTTATGTCCAAATTGCTTTAATCGTATGTTGTTAAATTTTATAAAAAAATGACCTCATTGTATGAAATTAAACTACATAGAACAACAATATTGTCACTCAAAATGACATTTCTCCCATCATCAGTCACCCACCATGGGGTGTCACAAAACTACATATGTCTTGATTCTTATTGTCATTGGGTATGTAGAGATACCTAGATTTCACATCGTGGTACAACCACCACAAAAAAATAATGGTTAAATATGACTATTTCCACAATTGATAGGTCATACCTACATAGAAAGTTACCAATATGAACTACTCGTGGCCGGATTCCCATCACATGGGATACATAGTGGCACCTGGATCACCCAATCTGGGACCATCCATAATAAAGGATCAAATTTTCCTCTCCCTATTTATGATTCATATCCTCACTAGAATATTTATTATAACTTCATATAGATTTATTCATGCCCATGAAGGATACATAGTGATTCTTAAGCTTTCATCATGGTATAGCCCCCCTAAATGTATCATATTCTCCCTACGTATGGGATATACCAATGTAGGGTCATTTATTTATAGATATATGTCTGGATTGATTTGTATTATCGTGGGATATGTTGTGTTGTAGGATCCCATGACCTGAACCCATCTGTGGAATGTATAAAAATTCCCCGTCCTCTGCATGAAAAATAATTCAAGTAGGGAGACACCCAAACATGATCAATTTGAAGGACTATTTAAAAAATAACATATTCCCTGTCTTTCACATCAGGTCATCTGTGTCCTTTTACCATGACCCGATGACTATCTAGAAAATTTCCTATATATATAAAGTCAAAATATATGATAAAATTTCCTTATTGTACAATGTTAAACACTATAACACCATAATGATCTCACCGAAAAGGAAATTACACCCAAAATAGGTCACCCCAAGTCATGTCACAGAACTATTAACGGCATAATTCTCGTCCACATAGGATACATAGTGATGTCAATATGTTTATCCTAGTCCATCCACACCAGATATAAAATGATCATAACCATGGTTATGATATCCCTAAGTAGAGGATTAATCCTTTTCCCCTTTTTTCTCACATGATTCACAACTCACATGGGATTAGGGTCCTCAATTGGGGATTCCCAACAGAGCCATGGAATAGGAAAAAAAGCCCCCCTCCAAACATAATAGTTAGATCTATATTGAAATTCCCCAACTCCATGGGTAATTGTGGCCTGAATGTTTCTAATATGTCAAGACACATCCTTTCCATTTTCCAAACTCTATGCCCAGGGATAATTTTTATCTCCACACACCTCCATGGACAACATAAATTGATAGTTAATGAATCAAGAATACCTTTTGTTGACTACGAACAATTTTACCCGATGGATATATATATGTTTCCCACAAAAAAGGAATGTCAACCAATGGAAAATTAATACTTTGTAAAGGAATTTATGACTTTTTAATGCCCTAATGTCTTCCATGCCCCATATCATTTCGCTCAATCCATGAAGATCTGAAACCTTTGTTTAAGCTCTTCTCACCTATCACGTCGTGGGCATTCATGTTCATACAAGCCTAGTTATCCTCCAGTTAATTAGTGATTCTATCTCTATGTCGCAATCACATGACATTAAAATTTCATGAAGATTGATATCCAATGTTCATACTTGGGTCCAATCATAGAAAAGAATAAAGATACCACTTATCAATGTAAGAATCAGACCTGTGCAGGAAATTTCAAGATAAAACAAAGGATATTCCCCCCATGTTAATATGCATGAAATAAATCAGAATAGGAAAGTCCAATATGATCCCCACCTCATTGGTTGGCTGGTATACAAGATGAAAACTCCCCAATCCTATGTATGAATCATATCCACATATATAGAAACCTTAATAAAACTACATCTGTCTTGATTCTGATTATCATAGGATATGTAGTGACACACAAAAATCATATTTCAGGTCCATCCATGAAACAAAATTGTTCCATTTTTCCTATGCAGTGGTCAGACTTGCACATGGAACCTCATCACACCTGTATAGGGAGAAAATATTTACATATTCGCAATAAATATCATCTTAAATACCCCAATAATGTTCATAAATCCCTTTTTCACAAACCATACTCTATCCCCAGAACTGTCTAAATCTCTATAAACATCCTTGACCACCAAAAAATGGATGGTTAGTGTCCTGAGGGAATCTTTGTTTGACTATGAAAAATATACCTCGATGTATTTTCATAATTTACCACAAAATGATTGTCAACCAAAGGAAAATTTATCCTAGGGATAGGCTTTTCCTACTACCATATTACCATATGGTGTTTAAATCCCGCATAACTCCCTAGTTTTGGAAACCCCCTGGATGATAATTTACATCTTCTCTACCCTTTCATTCCAGAAGATGATAGAATATTCTTAGTCATACTACTGTGAAAAGGAAAATTTGTTTCCCCTTGGTCATAGAGAATTGACTTTAAATAATAATTTTTAAATGTTCTAGCTAGATAGAGTTAAATTGCACCATGCTTTAAACCTCCTTTACATAATCCAAATACATGTAGAAGTGTTCTCTTATTAATTATCATAGTTAATACAAATGCCCTCATATTTTTTAGGCACCACTCCCTTAATAAACCACCCCTTGTGGTCTTGAGAAATCCAATAAAAATGATCTATATCCATAGATCTATAGCCAAAAATTAAATGATCCGTGGCTATAGCTAAGATATAGACACACCCAAATAGATGGGTGTGGAAATAGTTTATGTGAAAATTATTTTGATCGGGGTTCCTTCCTCTCGCATCACGAATCTCCTCCCTCACTATCTTCGTCATTCCTCCCGCATCACGATTCCTCCTCTGTTACCCTCCTCGATATTCCTCTTCCCCTCCTCCCCTTAGGATTCATCCTCCCTTTCCATTTCTCCTCTACTCCTCTCTACCTCCCCTCATTATTCCTTCTCTTCTCGCGATTCCTCCTCCCCATTCAGATCCGACGTAGCCATCAAACCTCCCTGCCAGCTCTGATGCGGATCTGACGCCTCCCTACCGATGTGGCTCTAGAATTCCCATCCCACCTCCCTGTCGACACGAACTACACACCTCGCTACGGTCACCTCACCTCCCTGCTAATACTGCTTCGAGGCTTACTTCCTATCTCCTTCTCTAGAGCACCTCCAATGCGTCAATTTGAGATAAGAATCTTCATCTATTAAATTATTTATTGGTTTAGTAGTTCATTATTATTGATTTGGATTCATTGGAGGAGATAAATTATCCAGTTACAAGGAGTTACACTCTCTTGGTATATTAACTCTGATTAATTTTTAATTGAGTAATCTTAGCTTCTACAACTCTTCACCATGCTGGGTAATCATAAACTTACAAGAAAGAGGCTCAATGTTTTCAGGTGACAAGTAGGATATGGATGCTACTACACATTCCCCATTATACTAAGTAGAATTTTATTGAGTTTGAGACAATGGGGTTAAATTTTTGTTTCTCATTTTAATTCTTCTATTTCAATTATTTTCTTCTAATACTATTATCTGTGTTCATTTATAGTGGTTTGTACATTACAGTGTGGTGATATAGGTGCATAGTTTTTTATGTTACCGATTCCAAATCATGAGCTCATCCATCTGTTCGTTGATTCCTCATAATTTAGTTTTGGAGGATATATTTAAGGGGTATTCTGGATGATATCCATGAACCCAAAAAACCCTCTAAAAAATAGTCATGCCTTGTAACTATATATATCATCCGCTACCTACTCTAGCTGATACATCTGTTTATTCTGAATAAAGTTATTTCTATCAGGCCTCTCCATTTTCTCCCATGTCTTATAAACATAGATGTAATCATTATCATCCCCCATGTATAACTCCCACTAATTAAATACTTTCAAATATCTTTCCTCTATTAAGCTATTGAGTTCTCTATCGCCCATTAGATACAAGTAACACAAGTTAATTTCATACCTTTGCACTTGGTGCCAAGATAATATAATTCGACGTTTAATAACATCATGGTGATGTTAAGGTTCATGTAGAGAAAGAACAATCTTTTTTTGTTATTTATGGGTGTTTGATGATAAGAGATACATCATCCCACTTAAATATGCAAATAATATTCTTATTTTCAATCCAGTAAAGGAAAGGGTCAATGTGATGAAGATAGAATTGTACAGAAGTTTCGAGATGATAAACACTAGTTTGAATATATGGATTGTTAGGATGAGTATTTTGAGGGACATATGTTTCGGTACTTCGTACCAAAATTATTTGGATTACATATAGAAATTGGCAGATCACTTCATCACAGGTGAGGTGAAACCAATGACAACACCCCTAGTTGAACATTTCAAATTGAGAAAGGAGAAGGAACACATCGAATCACCTAAGATAATATTGGGTTGATGTGAAGTGGATTTTATAGAAATTAAATGGTTCTAGAATCATGGAAATTTCATTCAAAATAGATGAGTCATTCCCTGGTTTTTCTAAGTCATACTTTGAGAGATATTCTTACACTTGAAAGAGAACCAATATATATGTGTTCAATTTCATAGCAAAGGCTTAGTGTCAAATGTCAAAAATTTAATTTATATTTTCACTCTCAATAATAAAAGTAGATTAAATTTATCTAACAGAAGTTGGAAAGTATTTGTTTGGGTTGAAGGGGACATTGAAAGATATCATAAGGAAGAAATATAATGAGATGTTGTTTTTTGAATCACAAATTTTGATTCAATTTGTAAAAAATATGATGTTTTAATCTAGTATGAAGAATATTCTGAGGAATTATCACATTATCTAAAAGTTTTGGGGGGATAGAGTACTGGATATATAGAAAGATATTAGGGACTTAAAATATGGTAGATATATTAATAAAGGTCATTTTCTGGAATGTTTTGAGGGGATATTCACCTCAGTTGAGCTAAGATAAATATAATCATCATAGGGGAAGCATACATCTGTTAAAAAAGTTTGAGGAATAGAAATAGGTTTTTAGAAGTTTATGGGGGACTCAATAGTGAATCCCAAAAAACAGGATTCCAAAATTTTAATATTGTTAGGTTTCATCTATATGTGTGAAAACCATTTTTAGCTTCCAAAACATAGTCAAATAGAAGGATATATTCTATAAGAGTAATTTCTAGAACATTGATTACAATAATGGAGTATTAGATAAACATTATAGAAGAATAGAAGTTACTTTAACTTGATGGTGCAGTCAGAAAATGAAAATCAAGTATTACCCAACAACTTATTATAATGGAAGTAGTGTGGGTAATGAAAAGGAATTTCATATATTTTCCCTGATTGAAGAGTTTGTATATTTTTAATCTTGGAATATTTTAGAAAAGTTAATATACTAGTTTATTAATGAATCAAACATAATGTTGTTCTCATGATATTTTTATAATGTGTAAAATGTACTAGGTGAATGATTTTGGGAGGTGGGATCCTTTGATGGAATGAAGAGATAGTTTTGAAGCTATGAGATACATAGAATCACTCCTCATAGAGATTAAAAGACATGGAATCTATTTTCACAAGATGTATTCTACTATACTTATTATCATTGGTTATTTAATCAGTATTAGTAAATTGTAATAATTTTTGATTCCTAGAATAAAAATAAATAGTATTCCCCTTGTGTAGTAGTAATCATATCTTGACAATGTAAATATTTTTTTCTTTTTTTTCTTTATTTCATTCTGATAATTACATTTGGATACTCTTGTATATGTCCCTTTGATGTGGTTTGTTCATTGTAGTGTTATGATTTATGTTCATATCCTTCTAAGTCTTTAAAACCATAGTGTGGGATTGAATAATGATACATTGTTTATGCCTAAGTAATTTCTAGAAGATGTCTTCTAGGGGTCTTCCAAAATGTAGCCATGATCCCAAAAAATCCTTTCACAACTAGCTGCATATTATACCTCAATATACCATCCCATTCCTCCTTCAGCTTTTAAACAAATATTTTTAGAAATATTATTCCTAAAAGTACACATTATTATCACCTATCCTCTAAACACATAGAGGGAATCAATATCAACCATTGTTTCCAATTCCCATTAATTTTATTCTTTCAGATTTATG
The DNA here is from genome assembly GCA_963277665.1 of Viscum album. NCBI lineage: Eukaryota > Viridiplantae > Streptophyta > Magnoliopsida > Santalales > Viscaceae > Viscum > Viscum album. The sequence goes on from OY728125.1 coordinate 22,941,266, forward strand.
GACTTCTTCGTCCCCTCAATTTTTCTATCATTCAAGAGAAACACATAGTTAAATCAACTTTTGTATTATTTCTCTCAGAAGCAAGGAAGCAGAAATAGAAGATTAAAAACTTCGTGATGAAATAAAATTTCATCTGAAACAATAAAAATCATTAATATTACCTGAATTGTTTCTAATATTGGGTCTTTATCATCCTATATATCCATGTTGATGATATTATTATTTACAGTCCAATAAAAGATATAGTTGGTGAGATAAAGATCAAATTTTCTGGAAGTTTCAAGATGAAGAATCATGTTCCAGAAAAATAGATCCTAGGAATGAGGATTTTGAGGGAATTAAGTTATGATACTTTATACACGACTCAACCCGATTACAGCTGGAAGGTTGGTAAGTTATTTAGAATTCGTGAGGAATAAATTGTGACTTTTCTTACCTTTTCCATTTTTTATTTTTGTTTCCTTCATACTAATTTCATTCATCCAAGAAGTTGTAATGTTGAAACCGACATTTCCGAAGGCCTACCTAAACCATAGAAATTTATATAAGGTATGTTGTTCTTACATTGTGTTGCTGCAAGTGCATGATCTTTTACTTCACTAAGGCAATTTTTTAACCTTTTACAGGCTCTAGAAATGCCAAATGAGGCTATTTTGTGCATCAACTGTGCTATTCAAACACAACAAAAACACAACTTTAATTGTGTATGATATTCTACTAATAAAAGGTGCGTGTATTGTATCATATATTTAAATTATTTATATTTTTATTTATATATTAATGTTTTATGTTTTATTATTTCAATTACATAAGGAGATAACAAAACAACCAAACACATAGAAAAAACCACTCCAAGGATTTGAGTTAGGAAGGCCCAGTTAGTGCCATATTTTCAAATTGGTTTATAATTTATTCTAGAATTTAACAGGTTCATATTTTGGTTCTAATTTGTTCATATATATATTTTTTCAAATAGGACTATCTTTTATTCCATATAGGTATGCAGATTAAACCTTTCCCAAGGTTTTCTCAAGTGGAATGGATTCCCCATGCCTTTGTATCAACAAACTACTTCGATGGGTTCTTCCTCTAGGTGTTTAGCCAAGTTGGAGCTATGGTTGTGCCGAGGGAAAGGGTTTTTATTCCAGGCGATAGAATCATGAAAGGTACAATTCTTAGGGAGTTATCATATGCAGGGGGATCTATGTGAGTTTCCATTAAAGAATCTATATATGTCAATTTATTAATTTACAAGATGATCATTTCTTCCTTTCCTATAGTTTTCTCAGGTGGAAGAGATTCCCCAAGACTTTGGTGTCATCAAACTACTTTTATGGATACTTCCTCTTGGTGTCAGTTCAACTTGGAACTATGGTTGTGCTATGGGAATAGTTTTTTATTCCAGGAGATGGAAACATGAATGGTATTATTCCTGAAGAATTATCATATTTTTATATTTCTTAACAATTTTTTTGTTTATCTCTACACAACAAATATGGTTTCATGAAATTTAACTCTCTTCCCCTCTATTGTTTTTCTACTACTCCTCCATGGGATTTCAACAATGACCAATTTATGAGACTACTATATTCTCTACAATTTATCTTAATTTTAAGAGAGTTGCGTCTCTACACATAGATAATAACTTATGTTCCTTCTCAATCTTTGTTTTTATTAGTTTGTGACTTCTTTAATGTTGGTACAAACTAACTGTATTAAAAAAATTATTATTATTCCAATATTGTATCTGCCCATAGGTTGTTCCAAACTGATTTCTCATAATGAAGTTTTTCCTATAATAGAGGATTTGGTTTACATCCTAATACAATAAGAATAGTGGATTGTGTTTACTACTTAGTACTAAAACACAGCGTATTGTTTCTAGTCCCACACCCTATCTGAAAATTATATTGGGTTTTAACCCCAGTGCCATAAACATAGTGATCTAATTAGATGTTAAAAAAAATTACCTAATGTATTGTTGGATATTTAATTCATGATCCACCCTTACATAATGATATTTACATATATATATATTATGGATTTAATGATGAAAATAATAGCATAGATTCTTGCTAATATAAAAGTGACAATCATGTGGCATCAAATTATGTATTTCATGATGAAAATAATAGCACATATTCTTGGTGTTAGGATAGCTTGAAGCTATGATTTCACTATGGTAAAGTGTCTTTATTCCAGGAGATGGAAACATGAAAGGTATTTTTCTTGATGAATTAGCATCTTTTTATATATTTTTGAACAATTTCTTTGTTTATCTCCACAGAAAACGATATTGTTTCCTGAAATTCAACTCTTTCTATTTCTCCTCCTTAGGATTTCACCAAGGGCGTATCTTTGGGACTACTATATTATCTATGATTTATCTTAATTTCAAGAGTGGTACATCTATAAACATAGATAATAACTTATTTTCATTTTCTATATCTTATTTGAGTCTGTGACTTGTTGAATGTTGGTGCAAAATAACTGTATTAAAAACATTTTTACTATTCCAGTATTGTATCTTCCCATAGGTTTTCCCAAATTGATTTCTCATAGATAATTGTTTCCTATAATAGAGGATTTGGTTTACATCCCAATACAATAAGAATAGTGTATTGGGTTTACTACTTAGTACTAAAATACAGCGTATTGTTTATACTCCCATGCCCTATGTGAAAATTATATTAGGGTTTTAACCCCAGTACCATAAATATAGTGATCTAATTAGATTTAAAAAGGATTACATAAAGTAAGGGTTGAAATTATCCAAGTTCTAGGGATGGTGGGATTCAGGTTAGGTCTAATCTCATGTTAACAAAGCAAAAAAGAAACACATGATGATGAAAACTGCCTTAATGTTTCCTTTTTATGAACATACATGTGACCAATAAAAACATTCACATGCATTAATGTTTTCTTGTAGAACACACATGAGTATTACCTGAAGGCCATGAAACATGATTGGATACCTTTTTATGTTTCCCTAATCCATGTCCATGTTGCTTGTGCTCAAGATCCACTGTCTTCATCTAGCCAAGCGGTAAGATTTCCATTATCAAAACAACACACTAATTATGTATCATAAATGTTACTTTGTAATCATTTGTTCTCACATTAGTTAAAATTTAGTTTATAGACCAACTAGTGTGATTTGAACTCACAATTATCATGCATGGTGATTTAAAGTCACCCCCATACTCCTTTCCTTCAAAAGAATGAGGAAAAATGAATAATTTGACACCTGATATTTTCCATCAGACTTGTACATAGTACAAAACTATCTTCTGCCAGCCTTATGCACATGTACAGAGGGTAATGTTAACTAGATTAACACATTTAATTAGTAGGGACATAAGAACTACTACATACTATATAGGAATAGTAATTCATCAAAAGATGTCATTAAATCCACCCTCTGTGATACATGCACAGTTTCCAGAACCTAAAATTTCAGTCATGGACATGTCCTGAACTAGAATCTGTATAGGTTTAGGATTGAAGGGAGATTCATTCCTAGTTGAAAAAGATAGGGTTGTAAAATTGAACTCAGAGTTGGTTGATGAGTTTTCATAGCTAGTATAACTAAAATCATCTTCATGATCATCAGGAATAGATACAGAAGTGGAGGATGAGGCACATCAAATCATTTTTAGCTCTTGAAATTGCCCAGACATGGAGTATATCATCCTCAATAACACTATTGAGAGAATCGTAGAGTTTATGGACTCTCCTTTTAGCTTCTTCTAATTTTTTTCTATATTCAATTGATCTCAAGGCTTCATTGTATTTCCTTTCAAAATCAAATGTTATCTATTTCTCTTAGAGTGAAAATTCATGAATTAAAATCAGCTTTTTGACTTTTGTTGCAAGTTTTTCCATTAGGATAGTGTTGTGTGCAATCGAATCATCTGTAAAAACATGGATTGGTTTTACAACTGAAGTTTGTGTTTCTTCTTTTTTACTGAAAAATATTTCATATGTTTCATCCAATTTTTTCAGCATAATTTTCTAGGCATGCTGAAGGTTTGTAATCTCGTCATCTTCTACATCTTTCAAATCACTCATCAGCTATTTCTCTAACTCCAATTTCTAGGAAAGCTCCTCCACATATATTTATGTATGTTTTGTCTACTCTCTCTCTCTCTATATTTATTTTTTGTTTGTTTTCTCTTTATATTAACATGTTTTGTATATGTACAAGTTCTTTTGTATATAGTAGATTACTCAAATATGGGCTAGAAAATTAAATCAAAATTTAGAAGAACAAGATTTATAAGCCATAATATTATTAACTTCGAACTAGAATCTTGTGATTGTGTGAATTCACTGATTTTATAGCATCAAAAAACTCATCGTCAATGTCTTAATGTCTAGATCGAGAAGTATAAGAACCACTAAAATCCACAAAATCATTTTCCATTTACTCTTTTCTGAAAAATAAACCACCATATTGGTTTAAAATCACCAATTTCTTCAGTAGAAAGATGATTAAAACCAAAAATTTCAAATGATCAGTGAATAAAAAAATGCAAATTTTTATTTAATAACTAGTCCAAATCAAGTACGAATCTTAACAAATTCCAGTTTCAACTCTCTAAAAATGAATATAGGGTTTCCATTAGAGAGCATAAATAAAATTTCACTTTCTTGATTCTTTAAAGCCCTTAAAAAATTACCCATGTTCTTCTAGAGACAATTTCAGTCCCAACCATGCTTAACCACAGTTGACGGCCTTGGAAAACCTCAGAAGCAGTAGATCCCCCAAAGACATTTACCATAAACTTTAATCAATTTCATTTATTCAGTGCCAGGAAAATCCAAAAAAAATGTTCTCAACATTAAGATCCATACACTTTTGATGTTATTATACATATATTTTTTATATATTTATTATATATATAAATTTTTTATATACATGGGTTCTCAACATTACGAGCTTTCCACTTTTCATATTCTATTTGAATTTCCTATATGCATATTCTGTATGCACTTTCATTTTCTATACACGTATAATGCACTTTCAGTTTTTCAAAAATGTAATGTATTCTGAAATTTTTTAATCTACATGATAAAATTGTATAACCTTTATTCATTAATATACTATATTTCTGCTCACTTTTAATCTGTTATGTCAATGAAAATAGATCTCTGTTATTAACATTATTTCTAATACTTTCATTTTTAGTACCAGTCATATAATTTTTGGAAAATGAAATAAATTATATTTTACCTTCTTTTACTATTATTCACATTTATTATATGACTCTTGTATTGGTTATTAATGGGGAACATCCATGATGAGTTTTTTGATGTGTTTTCCTATACTTTATGATTGCTAAGAAGGCTTGCATAAGCTCCTCAATGCAATTTTTTATTGGGTGTTAATTTATATGGACTAAGAATTTTTAAAAAATGTGGTTATTTCTTATATAATGTTAGAAAATATGGCACAATGAATAACATGTGATCATCGAAGCACATGTATTTAATTTTTTTTATTATTATTTTTATTTCCATTCATTGTTGTCATTTTTTAGAGTTATTAATTTCTGTGGAACTTCATATTCATGACCAAATAAGGTAATCATTCCTCACCCAATTTGATACTCATAAATTGAGATAATCAAGTGAGGTTACATTATTGATGTTCCGGATTTGTGCATACATTTTCATACATTCTATTGAGTATCAAAACATATTTTCACATGCATTGGGACTACTTGGTTTTTTACCTACCTCATCCCTTGCATCTCCTCCATGATAAGGTCACTCGACCACACCTGCATTTGTGCATCCCAAATCGATATCATCCACCTAAAAATAAAAATAGTAATACATACACCTAACCTGACCATGGGATCCTTGAGCTTCACGTTTTATCCCCAAATCTACCATCTATTCTCCTATAGTATTTTATAAAATCAGTTCTCCTTAACTTATTAAATATACTTTGGATAATGACACAACTTCCCTGTATGTATGTCCATTGATTCATTCTGAAAATTCCCAAAACATTGTGTGAAATGGATGTCCATAATTCGTATTTTTTGGTAACTCTCCCCTATGACAAGTGTTGTGACACCCATCTGATCATTGTCTTCTACTCCTTATCATCACAGACGTCCTTATCTAGTTGGATCTCATCATACGTCTCTCCCAATATATATATTCTCATTAAGTGATAGATGTTCTATATACCATTGTTGTCCCCCCAATGATGTAGGAGAAATTTGTTAGTCCATGGTGTCCAATTTCTCAACAACTCTGGAATGAAGTCCTGATTATTGTAGATGTGGAATTTTGATCACTATGTTGGCTCATAGATCCCAACACACTATATATGCATAAAAAATTCATGATAGGGAAAACATACCAAGTATACCTTTATCCCTCTCTTCCATAAATTTCTATAATAAATCAGGTCCTAGTAATATGTCAATAATCCATGAATTTAAAAGTGGAAATAGATTATTTTAGAATTGAGGGGGTGGTGTAGGGTGGGGGTGTCTGTCTAGGAAGAAGGGGGGGGGGGTGCTAGGGGTTCTGTCCAGGAAGGGAGGGGTGGGGTGTCCAGGAGTGGGGGGGTGATAGGGGGTCTGATTATTTAATTTTATCCAATGACGAATAGAGTTATGGGAATCTGATGTTGATTTTGTTTATTTTTAGGCACTTCAATGAGAATATCCAGGTTGGGTGAAAAATATAAGAGGATGGTTGGCTGATTAAAAAGAAAAAAACATGTATCATATCATCATAAGGGAGTATTTAATTTGTTTTTTACTTGTTTAGAACAATTCATTCATGCTGAAACTTATTGAAACTCTTTATAAATTCTTGATTTTAGGATGTTATGCTTGTAGAGTGTTTTTGTTTAAACTCTTGAATACTTTTAATGTTGATGTTATTGAACTGAATATGTCTACAGGGGGGGCTCTGTCTGGGGGGGCTGTCTGTAGGGGGCTCTGTTCGTGGTGGGGGCTTTCTGTAGGGGGCCTCTATCCGGGGGGGCTGTCTGTAGGGGGGCTCTGTCTGAGGAGGGGGGAGGGTTCAATTGGTGGGGGGATTTTCATGGGGGAATGGGTGTTGAGCTACCATGTTTTATCAAATTTCATGACATTAAAGGATTAGAGTTGAGATAATCAGGACTTCTTTGTGACCCTGATACTTTTACTGATTCATAATTTATGGATTATTCTTTATTTTTTTTCTCTAAAAGACTCTTGAGTACTTAGATATTTGAGCTAACTTTTCACATTATGTTACCTCTATGGTTTTAAGGAATCCTATTGTGTATATTTATACTAAACCATGCACATGAATTATGCCCACATGTGTTGTGATTGGGTACAAGATTCATGGGTTTGGAGATGGATAGGATAGACATTGAGTTGGGGTGGCTTGTTAAGAGTAAATTCTCTAGGATTCTATGAGATTCATTATAGATCATGGGGATTTTTGATAGTAGTGGTCCAAAATATAGATAAAGAGTGATCTAATAGTATGTGAAATGTGAAGGATCTTCTCAGTACTTCATGTTCGGTAGAACTTTCATGTCTTGTTTTCCTTGTATTTATCTCATGGGATATATTTGTGTCTACTGTCCCTTGCATGTATTATATATAGTTCAGTTGATTAAATATATTCTATTGTTATTTCTTATTTATCTTCTGTATCGGAGATGGTTATTTTGTACTAGAGATGTGTATTTTGTTGGTTATTATTTTTTGTACTGGAGATGTGTATTTTGTACTAGAATGTGTATTTTGTAGGGGGAAAGGGGGAGGTTTGCAGGACATGGGTTAGGGGGGTCTGATAGGGTTGCGGGGGGGGGGGGGGGGGAGGGGGCCGGGGGGGGGGGGGGGTTGGGAGGTGGAAGGGTGGGGTTGCACTGGTGCAGGGGGAGGGGGGTTGGAAGGGGGAGGGGTATGCAAGGGTGCAGGGAGAGGGTTTCTGCAGGGGTGCAGGGGGGGTCTGTAGGGGTACATGGGTGTAGGTGGTGTCTGCAGGGGTACGGTGGTGGGGGTGGTAGGGTAGGGGGTCTGACAAGGGTGCAACTGGGGATGGAAGGGAGAGGGGGTCTTCAAGGGTGCAGGGCGGAAGGCAGGGGAGTGGGGTTTGGCAGGGGAGGGTGTGGGGGGGGTATGTAGGGGTGCAAGGGGGTGGGTCTGACAGGGGTGAATGGGGGGTCAGCAAGGGTATGGGGGTCTGCAGGGGTATGGGGGTCTGCAGGGGTATGGGGGTCTGCAGGGGTGCATGGGGGGTGGTAGGGGGAGGGGGTTGGCAGGGGGTGGGGGTCTACAGTGGTGTGTGTGTGGGGGGGGGGGGTGGCAGGGGGAGGAGGGATGGGGTTAGCAAGGGGGAGGGTGTGTGTCCAGGGGTGCAAGGGGGTCTGCCCAGGGTGCTAGGCGGTGTGTCTAGGGTGTAAGGGGGACTGTCCCTGGTGAAAGGGGGTCTTTCCAGGGTTGAAAGGGGGTCTGTGCAGGGGGGTTGTCCAGGGGTGCAAGGGGGTCTGTAGGGGTGCGGGGGTGGGGGGGGGGGCAGGTTGTCTTTCCAGGGTGAAAGGGGGGTCTGTAGGGGTGCAAGGCATTCTATCCAGGGGTGAAGGGGGGTCTGCTGGGGTGCGGGGGGGGGGGGGTCTGTCTTGGGGGGGCATGGGGCAGGGGAGGTATGTCCAAGGAGGGGGGGGGGGGAAGGGGGTTCTGTCCAGGGAGGGGGGTGGTATGGGGGTCTGTCCAGGGTGTAGGGGGGGGGGTCTTTCTAGGAGTTGGGTGGGGCTGTTTTTTTATGAAATGGGAATGACTATAGCCAGGGTTTTGAAACCATGGTTAAATCCTTATAGACATGGTTCAAAGAACCATGGGTATAACCTATAGCCACTGTTTTTTGGCTTATAGCCAAGGTTCCAAACTGTGGCTATAGCCTAAATTTATAGTAGTGATTCAGTTGCAAGGTAATTTTATGTGAACTAAAAACTTGAAATAAAATTACCTTGTAATTGAATGGGGAGGGTAAGTGCCCTAATGAAACCTTTGTTTGATTATACCCAATATACCCCAGTGGATCTGTATAAGTTTCCAATAGAAAAATTCTTTTCAGCCAAACGAAAATTAATTTTTAGAAGAGTATTTCCCTACTATGGTATGACCCAATGGATCCCATGCCCCATACCATCTCTCAAGTCCTTAAATAAAAAAGGTAGGTCAATGAAAAATCCCGCACGTATGTCCAAAAAAATATTTTAACATCCTTAGATAATAAAACCTCTTGTGTCCCTTTACCCATAAGTGATGGTCAAATCTGTTCAACCTAAAACATCAGTGATGTTTAAAGCTGTTCAACCTAGAACACGATTGATGGTCAATGTTTTTCAACCTAAAACATCATTGTTGGTCAATGATGTTCGATCTAAAAAATCATCAGTGGTCAAATATGTTCAACCTAAAACATCAATGATGGTAAAGGATGTTTGAACTAAAACATTATAAATATTTGTCCAAGTAGTAAAGATTCCAAACTTCCCATGAAAAGAGAAACAAAACTCACTTAGATGAAAAACTACAATGGGAACCTTTGAAAAACGTCATGTACCAGCTCACTAAAATTATGATTTTCATGGTTTAGGAAAAATATAGGGCAGCTTGATAAATTTAAGAGACACAAAATCTTATTTTGTAAAATATACACAAAGGTAATTCTAAGAAAAATTCATGTTATGCCCACTAAATTCCACCCCACAATGTACCTAGGAAGAAATTAGTGTGATAACGTAAAGACACAACATTTTTAGGGGATTCCCAAATAACCCAAGAAACAGTCAATATATTCTCACTCACTCACTTGGTTCAAGAAAAAAATAGAGCATTATCTTATTAGTCATTCATATCAATTCCTCTTCTACATTGGAATAAATTCATCTTCATCATGATCAGATCACATTTGGAAGGGGAATTTGTTGGGTCCTGAAAGTTGTGCCATCAAGATAAAGAAAATTTCACCAAACTCGAAAAATGATAGAAATAAAGTACTAATTAATATTAACGAAAAACATTCATAGGAATAAGGAATACCATGAAGGGAAAATCCCTTTATTGGCCTCCACTCTGTATGGAGGTTTGTGTCTTCACGAAACATCCATGAACTGAATAATTTCACAGGATGAAGAAGGTGGTTATAGAACCTGAAAATGAAACAATAAACATTTTATGGTAAATAGGAATTGATTTATGCCCTAGAAAATGAAGATCCCCTAAAAAATATATAGAAATCTGGATGATGTGTCATCTCTAGTTCCTTCAGTGAATGGCCCCCACTGACTAAGTCCTTGGTCTCCCCCAAATGAAATTCCCCTACCCTCCCTGGATTACTGGAGATTCCAATACCCCATCCATCCTTTAATCTATAAATAGAACATGAGAAGGAAATAAAAATGACATAGGAATTACTGATTAAATTTAGAGGTATGGTGTTGGAGACATTTCTCCCAGCAACAAAATTTCTCAACCTTTTGCAGACCCTGAATCCTTTTTGGATGACCCTTCTGCATAACAAATAAAAAATATCCTGAACCATATACAAGAGACACATTGTGGATCCTGTAATCATTTTCAGATTGAGGCATTTATTTATGACCCCATGGAAGTAATAATCCCCTTCAAAAAATGGATAATTTCCATCCAACCATTCATGGATGCTCCTTCACAGATTACCTTTTGCAGAATCTCCTATGAGGATGATCTTATGGGGATATCTCCTTCAAGAGCGATCCTTCATAGACAACCCAATATGGCCAACCCTACACATCCAGCCCTATACAACTGTCTCCTACACGGAAATCCTTATACTGAAAATCCCATTCCCCAAATGGCCCATACTATGAGTGATTCACTACTACACCCCCAATCGAGATTACTGCTAGCCTGCAGTCCCGACCCTCCAGGCTAGTCTATTCTCTACCATCACTTACCCCAACAAAATGAAGAGTCGTACATCGAACATTTCAGGCCAGGTCAATGAAATTTCTTGTTTCACCCTTATCTTTTCCCAACATCTGTCCCTTGATTCAATAATCCAAGCACCTTCCCATGACACTCAAAAAACCCCTACACCGGCATCATATTCTAGGTTGATCCAAAACTCCATGGAAAATCATGGTATAAATGATTCTTAAAATCCAAATACATTTTTCAATTTATTAAAATCTATGTCCAAAGCCATTTGAGATCTTCATAAACCTCCTCATCCATAGGAAATGGAGGGTTAATGTCCTGAGGTCACCTTTTCTTGAATTTCCTCAATATTTCCAAATTGGTTCTGGATATGTTTCCCCAAAACGGCCTGTAAACTAGAGACAAATTTCTCCTCATGATAGGATTTTCTTACCTTCGTATGCCTCAATGAATTTAATTCCCCACATAATTTTTCTTGAGATGAGAATCCCCATAAAATAATGGATTACTGTAACGCCCCGACCCCAGTTATCCAGAGTCAGTGCATTCTTGTGTAACATTGGCATGATCACAAAATGTCAAGTCTCGAAAGACCGATTAGTTTAGTAGCCTTGGAAACACTAGATACATTCATAAATATTAAATTACATCATAAATTGAAAAACTACAATAACATAGCCTCCATTTTCCACACTCATATCCCCTTCAGACTATCCCTGTAGGTCATTCCTAAAATACTTCTTCTCATCCTCGAAAAATTAAAACATTGAAAGGGGTGAGCTTAGATGCTCAGTAAGGATAACAATATAGCAGAAGCTTTCATAAATAAACATAAACATTTAAGATAATGTATAACTAAAACAAAAGCCTTTTAAACATGAACTTCAACATAATATGGAAAATGTAAAATGAGATAATCCCATTTTCTTATTCACATGGATATTCTACTGGTCGAATAACCACATGAAATATCAATAACCACTTTCATGATGATGGAATGCATAATGCCAGACTATCATAACCACATAGCCAAGACCTCATGCCAAGACTACAAATAATATATTGTCAAGGCCTCGTTCTAAGACACTAGTTTGTCTCATGAGACTTGCCGATTCATCGAGGAGCTATAGCGGGCTCCACCCGTCACTTATTATGTCTAATCCAATCCTCATATGAAGAGGTTTAAACATATCATAATCCATAACATAATCATATCACATAAAACATTCAGAAAGGAAACATGATATTTCCACATTTCAATCACAAGATATCAATACAACACATTGACATAATAAAAGCATTATCAAAACCATTTTCAATACCAAAATAAAAGAAAATTAAAGCTTGGTATTTATTTTTAATGTAAAAAAATTTATGGCTTGTAGAGGAAGCCGAAACTCAAATAATGGTCACGAAGGCGGAGAAGTCGTTGTCGCCGCATATGTATGACAAGAAAAACATTCCTTTTTTGTCGTTTAGTAAAACTCTTCGTAAAAAATATTCCTTTTGAATAAACATAAAAGTCAAAAGGGATTATACACCGTATAAATAAAATTTGTTTATAAAACAAAATATGTATCAATGAATGAAGATTGAGATGAAGTCCCATACAAAGATAATTTTTGAAATAAAATAAATCTATTATGTGTATTCACTACAAGTACACATAAAGAAAGTACAAATACAAGATATTACATAATAATATCATGACATAATTTGAATGTAGGAGACTAACCCAAAGAATGGAAATTGGGTTAAGAAGTTACCTTACAAAGACCATTTTTTTAAATAAAATAGATCTATTATGTGAATTAACTATAAGTAAACATAAATAAAGTACAAATACAAGATAGGACATAATAATATCATGACATAATTTGAAAGTAGGAGATTAACCCAAAGAATGGAAATTGGGTTAAGAAGTTCCCTTACCTCGTGTCCGACTTGACTCGACCGCTCTTTAACCTCATGAATAATAATATAGAGTTAATATCTACTTTATTAAGAACCTTTTTCATGTTCACTATCCCTTTTATATCACTTATTACAATGTTACGAAAATTATGTAGTCATTTAAGTTAAAAACAATACTTTTGTCGATCTTTGGTACTTGAGGCAACAATAAACTTCTTATAATTACAAGTTGTTTATGTGGTAGAATATCCATTATCTCCAGAATTATATTCATGATGTAGATATCATATATATCTTATATATCTAGTATATACATGCATTTATAATATTACATAACATTTATAGGTAATAAATGAAATGCACCGTTCATAGAGACGGTAAGCCGTACGTATGCATGAATGCTACTTTGATTTATATTTTGTATTTAATGGAATGAAGTTACAATTATATAAAGGTATTATATAATTCCAGTATAATATAATGTATAATACCATTTAATCCATCCTTTATACATCCCACATATGGCATTAACGATTCAAATCACTTTGAGGGGGCGGTAGTCCGCACTTCCTAAAATGAAATTATCGCGTTTACCCATAATGGAAATCGTAAAGGAATGCCATAAATGAAAAATACAGAATCATAAAGAAAACAAAAACATAATATATATCATATATAAAAATAGTTTCATCATAATGGCCACCATGAGAGGTGTTAAAAGAGGATTGAACAATCATCGTTTCGTGAGGCAGAAATTCACCAACCACAAAAACAGTATGTTCTTTAACCATTAGACGAAGGTGTGTGTAAGTGTAAATCAAATCATTCTCATAAAAACATAATAGTATATTGAAGATACTGGTGTTGTAACAGAATAAAGGAATAAAAAGATTTTAAGGTGTTGGAGAAGCAAAATAAAACAAAATAACATAAGAGAAGACATTACCTTAAATTCGGGTAACACTTTTTGATTTGAGCCAAAGGCTTCCTTGGGAAGAATTCTGCCCAATGTTAGGATTCTAGGATTAAGATAGGGAATTTGAGAGAGTATTTGGGAAGAGTTTGGCCGAACCAAATGGCTTTTAAGGTGTGAATAAGGTGGTAGTGGTGGGGGCCTTTTATAAGAGGAGAGGAGGGGCAGTCTTGGAAAGTCATGAAATGTTACTTTATTATATAATGGGTTTCGGATTTTAAAGGTCCCACACTTATATATTTCGAGGTTCAGGTTGATAAGGGTTCGAAATATACTCATCCAATAGGTTTTTGACAATTTTAAGTCTTAGAGTTTACTTTATCTTTTCATTTTATTTAAAATTTTAATTAATGAGGTAATCGCTGCATCATCATGGTGTCATAAAGAAATTAATTTATTTAATGTCTAAAAATAAAAAAATATATATATCATGATGTAGTAAATCTTTTTATCTTTCCATTGAATATTTATAGTCAAAACGTTAACTTATATAACCCCATGTAATAATTTTTTTAGTAAAACAACACATGTTTGTGAAAATTTGATTTTTACTTTAAATAAAATTTTATTAATGTCATTTTCTTACCCAAGTGGATCCATGGGGTCCCCAAGTTGACCCATGTATTGTCTTGGTTGTACATGACTCATCCAATAAGGTTAGGACAATTGTATGAGTATTTTCATATTTTTATATTATCATTTTTACCTTAAATTTCACTAATTCACTTTAATGACCATTAATTAAACATAAAAGTTACTATTCACCAAAAAATTATTTCAATCTCATTGAACCAAATTTTACTTCCTAATGAAAACCATTTTTGTCAGATTTTTGAAAATCAAATCACAGAAGTGGTAATGTTTCATTTAAACGAAAAACCAGTTTTTTAACTACCACTTAGTTGTTTCACTATTCATCAAAAATTGAAGTTCTTCAGAACAATGCCAAAATTTCACCCTAAGATATAATTGATATTACGAATTCAAAAATTATTTCTATTTTAAAAAATTCAAAAAATATAAGTTTCATTAATTAATTTTATAATTAATTCACACTGTTAGAACAAATAGTGTGTTTTTAAGGAACAATATATATCAAAAGATTGACAATAGTTTATGTCCAATTTCAAAGTGAAATTAATTCTAATGACCAACATTGGATAAAATGGTAAAAATATATTATAATTATACTTTAAAACCACTAAATAGTATAAATTATCACTATAAATTATTTTTAATAAAAAAGTTGTTTTTAAGTATTTTTCACTATTTCTAAAAAATTGGAAGTTCTCAGAAAATTACAAAAAATTAAACTTAGGATAATTTCGATATTCTGAATAAAAAATGAAGTCCATTTTGAAATATAAAATTTATAAAATTTCAAAAATTAGGTATTACTATTCATAACGACTACTTTGATTGGTTGTGGTGTGTGTTAGAACTCGAAGTTGCGTACAACACACACTACTTTATTTTTCAAAGAGAAGTGTACCGTGGAAGCTTGAGGTGTTACATTCTCCCCTCCTTCAATAAATTGTGTCCTCACAATTTGAAATTTTTTTTGAAAATAAATGGTTGAAAATAGAAAATAACTTTGTGGAAAACCCACATCAGAAATAAGGTTAATAGAATTTAGCCTTAATAAGAGGGAAAGGGAAATGAAAAAGTCACCACCAAATTATGATCTCGATAAGGAGAACATTGGTGGAAATTAGAGACATATAATTGGAGGAAAAACATAAATATTTGTAGGGAGTGATTGAGGTCATCAATCACAAACATGTGTAAAATTGAGGGCCTCAAATTCTTCAATCTATGTTGATTTAAAATATTATTAGTTCAACAAGACATAAGGTATTAGGATAACACATTTTTTTGTTTGAATATCCCTTTACTAATGTTTAAGAATTAATTTATTCCTAGAATAAGAGATATGTATATATATATTTATGCTTGACAAGTAGAGTTTCAACCTTCAACTAATTTCTACCACAAACTCATCTTTCACTCAAAAAGATAATAGAACTCAAAAAAATTATATTTATCCTAATTGTACAAGGTTCAAAATATTAACACATACCATTTAGATTAGGAAAACTATTTTTTAATAACTAGGGACTTCCTGTAGGCTAGTGGTAGGTAATAAAGGCCTGTCGCACTATGGTTGTGGGTTCGATTCCTACAGCTTTGTCCGACGCGACGGATTATCCCCCAACCTACAGGTTGTCCTTTTCCTAAAACTATAGTATTATAATATTTCAAAAATAATCTTCATGAATTTTTTAACCTTAAACAATAAAATCCAAAGTTCAACTTAATCAATTCCAACATTTATAGTTATCCAAAATACTTCTGTCCAACTCATAGTTCAAATTTTATAAGGAAGGTAAATATAATGAAGATCCTTTTTTTCCGCATAACAACATGTGGACACCTTCATCATGTATTATTTTAAAACACTACAACATCCTGAATTACCATAAATCTTTGTTGATTACATTCATGATCCCTTATTCCTTATAGAACACTAGATATACTCCTTCTATCAAAAAATGTATACAAATCATTAATCATTTTCAAGGAAGTTAAGGACACCCAATATAATTTATCCAAATAAATCATGTATTATTCCAAAATATCTATCTTTGTATTAGAACCATATTATGGTTTATCTTTCTCTCAACCATATATTTTCCAAAAAATTAACCTGCTGTGGAGTCACTTTTCTTGGTTCCACACAATCTCAAGTCCTTGATGAAATAGTACTGCAGTACAATCCATATATAATCCATAATTATTATAACCAATATATCATTGATACAACACTAAAATGAAAAAAATTCTTTAATAACAACAGGATAACTCTAATAATTCCCCCTCATATGTGGTAGTATCATAACTTGATTATTATCCAATAACATCATTTGGGGCATACTCTGATGATTTGGACATTGGTTTGTGTAGTGTCCCCACTCCTTGCAGATGAAGCATTGTACATTTGAAACCTTTTTCTTACCCTTGAAGTCACGCACTTGGTGTCCTTTTTCTCCACACTTATAACAAACTCCCATTCCCTTCAGGCAAGTTCCAAGGTGTTTCTTCCCACAGTTATCACATATTGGAAAATTATTCTTTTCCCTCACCCCTTTATCCATCATTCTCTCTTCCATCATTTTCTTCTCTTTCTTCCCTTCAAAGACATAAGACTCAGAGAATTCTTTACTTATCTTATTAACACATGATACTATTTCCTCATATGTTGAGAACACATGGGAGACTATTTCCCTTCTAAATGTTGGCTTAATACCGTGAAAGATATGATCCTTCTTACTCTTTGGATCATACATATTGATGGAGTCCACATTCCCTCTACTGGGCGCCATTTCTAAACAATGGCATAAACTAGATTAGTTTATGAATCAAAATACATAATTACAAACTTGAAAAACAATTAACATAAATTTAAATATTTATGGATATAATCCATAATCATAAAAATGTTTTCTTTGAGAATTATATACTCATAACCCTTCATAGTTGTTTTTAAAGAAAATGAGAATTATCCTAAGAATATCCCCTGAGAGTGTCGTAACCAAGAGTGCAGCAAGGCCCATTGTCGTGCACCAGTTCTCATTCAAGTCTATCTCAAAGCGGTGTTTTTGGGTTTTACCCCTAGGTACATCTGTGCCAGAGCCGCCTCTACCTGCTCGTATCCAGACAGGGATGTATTGCTCGTAAAACTCACAAAATCTCTATAATACCAAAATTCTATGAAGTTCTTCTATACTAATCCTCAAAGTCTATCTTTGGGATATGTGATCTAATTAGAGTTTATCTAAATCTAGCTTCCAAGGTTAGTACTAAACTGCCTCTGATACCAACTGTAGTGCCCGTACCCTAGTTACCCAGAGTTAGTGCATTATTGCGTAACATTGGCATGATCACAAATGATCAAGTCTCGAAAGACCTATTAGTTTAGTAGCCTAGGAAACACTAGATACATTCATAAATGTTACATTATATCATAAAGTAAAAAACTACAATAACATAGTCTCCATTTTCCACACTCATATCCCCTTCAGACTGTCCCTGTAGGTCATTCCTAAAATACTTCTTCACATCCTGGAAAACATAAAACATTGAAAGGGGTGTGCTTAGATGCTCAGTAAGGATAACAATATAGCGGAATCTTTCATAAATAAACACAAACATTTAAGATAATGTATAACTAAAACAAAATCCTTTTAAACTTGAACTTAAACATAATATGGAAAATGTAAAATGAGATAATGCCATTTACTTATTCACATGGATATTCTACTGGTCGAATAACCACATGAAATATCAATAACCACTTTCATGATGATAGAATGCATAATGCCAGACTATCATAACCACATAGCCAAGGCCTCATGCCAAGACTACAAATAATATTTTGTCAAGGACTTGTGGAAAGACACTAGTTTTTCTCATGAGACCTGTCGATGCATCGAGAAGCTATAGGGGGCTCCACCCGTCACTTATTAAGTCCAATGCATTCCTCATATGAACAGGTTTAAACATATCATAATCCATAACATAATCGTATCAAATAAAACATGCATAAAGGAAACATGATATTTCCACATTTCAATCACAATATATCAATACAACACATTGACATAATAAAAGCATTATCAAAACCATTTTCAATACCAAAATAAAAGAAAATTAAAACTTGGTATTTATTTTTCATTTAAAAAAAGTTATGGCTTGTAGAGGAAGTCGAAACTCAAATAATGGTCACGGCGGTGGAGAAGTCGTTGTCGCCGCATACGTACAACACGAAAAACATTCCTTTTTGTCATTTAGTAAAATGCTTCGTAAAAAAAGATTCCTTTTAAATAAACATAAAATTCAAAGGGGTTTATACACTATATAAATAAAATTTATGTATAAAACAAAATATGCCTCAATGAATGGAGATTGAGATGAAGTCCCTTACAATGATAATTTTTTAAATAAAATATATCTATTATGTGTATTCACTAGAAGTACACATAAAGAAAGTAAAAACACAAGATAGGACATAATAATATCGTGACATAATTTGAAAGTAGGAGATTAAACCAAAGAATGGAAATTCGGTTAAGAAGTTCCCTTAAAAAGACCATTTTTTTAAATAAAATAGATCTATTATGTGTATTCACTATAAGTACACATAAAGAAAGTACAAATAAAAGATAGGACATAATAATATCATGACATAATTTTAAAGTATGAGATTAACCCAATGAATGGAAATTGGGTTAAGAAGTTCCCTTAACTCGTGTCCGACTTGACTCGACCGCTTTTTAACCTCCTTAATAATAAACTAGAGTTAATATATACTTGCTTACGAAGCTTTTTCATGTTCATTATCCCTTTTATATCACTTTTTACAATGTTACCAAAATTATGTAGTCATTTCAGTTAATAACGGTCATTTTGTCGATCTTGGGTACTTGAGTCAACAATAAACTTCTTATAATTACATGTTGTTTATGTGCTAGAATATCCATTATCTCCATAATTATATTCATGATTTAGATATCATATATATCCTATATATCCATTATATACATGTATTTATAATGTTACATAACATTTAGAGGTAAGAAATGAAATGCATTGTTCATGGAGACGGTAAGTCGTACGTACGCATGAACGCTACTTTCATTTCTATTTTGTATTTAATGGAATGAAGTTATAATTTTATAAAGGAATAATATAATTCCAGTATAATATAATGTATAATACCATTTACTCCATCCTTTATACATCCCACATATGGCATTAACGATTCAAATCACTTTGAGGGGGCGGTAGTCAGCACTTCCTAAAATGAAATTATCGCGTTTAACCATAATGGAAATCGTAAAGGTATGCCATAAATGAAAAATACAGAATCATAAGGAAACAAAACATAATATATATCATATATACAAATAGTGTCATCATAATGGCCACCATGAGAGGTGTTAAAAGAAGATTGAATAATCATCGTTTCGTGAGGCAGAAATTCGCCAACCACATAAACATTATGTTATTTAAACATTAGACAAAGGTGTGTGTAAGTGTAAATAAAATCCTTCTAATAACAATAAAATAGTATACTTAAGATAGTGGTTTTTTTACAAAAGAAATGAATACAAATATTTTAAGGTGTTGGAGAAGCAAAATAAAACAAAATAACATAATAGAAGACATTACCTTAAAATCGGGTAACTCTTTTTGATTTGAGCCAAAGGCTTCCTTGGGAAGCATTATGCCCAAAGTTAGGCTTCTAGGAGTAAGATAGGGATGTTGAGAGAGTATTTGGGAAGAGTTTGGCTGATCCAAATGGTTTTTAAGGTGTGAATAAGGTGGTAGTGGTGGGGGCCTTTTATAAGAGGGGAGGGGGGAACTCTGGGAAAGTCATGAAATGTTGCTTTATTATACAATGAGTTTCGGATTTTAAAGGTCCCACAATTATATATTTCAAGGATAAGGTAATAATGGTTCTAAATATACTCATACAATGGGTTTTTGACAAGTGTAAGTCTTATATTTTACATTATGGTTTCATTTTATTTAAATTTTTAATTAATGAGGTAATCGCTGCATCATCATGGTGTAATAAAAAATTTATTTTATTTTATGTATAAAAATTATAAAAAAAATTTCATGATGTAGGAAATATTTTTATCTTTCCAATTAAAATTTATAGTCGAAAATTTAACTTATATAACCCCATGTAATAATTGTTTTAGTAAAACAACACATGTTTGTGACAATTTTATTTTAACTTTAAATAAAAAGTTATTAATGTCATTTTCTTACCCAAGTGGCTCCATGGGGTTCCCAAGATGACCCATGGATTTTCGTGGTCGTCCATGACTCATCCAATAAGGGTAGGACAAGTGTAAGGGTATTTTCATATTTTTATAATATCATTTTACCTTAAATTTCACTAATTACCTTTAATCACGATTAATTAAACTTAAAAGTTACTATTCACCAAAAAATTATTTTATTCCCATTGAACCACATTTTACTTCATAATGAAAACCATTTATGTCAAATTTTTGAAAATCAAATCATAGAAGTGGTAATGTTTCATTTAAACGAAAAATCAGTTTTTTAACTACCACTTAGTGGTTTGACTATTCATCAAAAATTGAAGTTTTTCAGAACAATGCCAAAATTTAACCTTAAGATATAATTGATATTACGAATTCAAAAATGATGTCTATTTTAAAAAATTCCAAACATAAGTTTCATTAATTAAATTTATAATTAATTCCCGCTGTGACAACAAATAGCGTGTTTTTAAGGAACAATATATATCAAACGATTGGCAATTATTTATATCCAATTTCATAGTGAAATTAATTATAATGAACACCATTGGTTAAAATGGTAAAAATGTATTCTAATTATAATTTAAAACCACTAAATAGTATAATTTATCACTATAAATTATTTTGATTAAAAATGTTGTTTTTAAGTATTTTTCCCTATTCATAAAAAATTGGAAGTTCTCAGAAAATTACAAAAAATTCAACT
Organism: Viscum album; assembly: GCA_963277665.1. Classification (NCBI taxonomy): domain Eukaryota; kingdom Viridiplantae; phylum Streptophyta; class Magnoliopsida; order Santalales; family Viscaceae; genus Viscum; species Viscum album. The sequence continues at coordinate 22,962,671 of OY728125.1, forward strand.
TAGGATAATTTCGATATTCTGAATAAAAAAACGAAGTCCATTTTAAAAGATAAAATTTATAAAATTTCAAAAAGTGGGTATTACTATTCATAACGGCTACTTTGATTGGTTGTGGTGTGTGTTAGAACTCGAAGTTGCGTACAACACATGCTACTGTATTATTCAAAGATAAGTTTACTGTGGAAGCTTGGGGTGTTACATTTACAGTTTCCTTCCCTCTCTTGTTCAAGGAATGTTTGAACATCCTGGATCAATAATCTTCTAGTTAATAATGGGTTTTTAGCAGTGGGTACTCACCGTATGACCTTAAACTACAAGACCCTAACACATATTGACCACATGAAATTAAAATATATGGATATCCTCATAACCACGTGATAATAAACTATATGGAACTCATCCTGATAAAATGAAGTTAAACTGTAAGTTATTTTTCCAAGAAACAAGACATTGAACTATTTTTTTCATAGTTCTTAAAACCTGACATTAGAATATGATGCCATCATCCAAGCAATATAAATTTAAAATTTAGTATACCTATTGTTAAACTCAAATTGGAACTACTCCTGAGGTATTCTACTATTCTTTCTTGTAGTAGGTAGTTCTCTTATTCTTCTTTACCTCATATCGGGATGTATCTAGATTGATTTCCATACATGACTATCCTGGATATGAAAATAAGAGAGAAAACAAGAAGAGTCAAATACCATCTCTCTCCCCCCCCATTGGGCACTAGTACCATCCATTGGAGGATAGGGAGGGTTTCATAATCATATGATATATGTTTTTCACTTGTTTCACCCACCGATCATGACACACATGGGCCTTGAGATTGGTGGAAATCACGACATCTGCATCACCCCAAACATCAAAATGGCCTTCTATTCAGTGTAAGCCCCAATCACATCTCCTTTAATGGGAACATTCCATGTGTAATACCCATCATCTTGAACTAAATGGACTTTGAATCTCAAATACCTAGGATACGTAGGATATCACCATTATATTCGATCCCGATACTCACATATTCAATCCATTCAATCACCTTCATTGTAACTCATTCTCATCTTAGCGACAAGCCGTTAAACTTCATGTGACATCAAGCTATGGGGGTTCTGGTTTCATTCTTGAAGATACATAGGAAACCCATTTTATGGTTTTAATCCCAACATTGAAACAATTCTTGTCCCCCATGGAAGATGATGAACTCTAGACTACCTCATCATGTGTCTTGAACCAGTGTTGTCTCAATGAATGACTACATAATTCTAGATCTTCCAACCAAAGGGTAAAATTATTGAAGAACCTCATATATATATATATATACTCATTGATGGAGAATCTTGGATACGTACAAGTAATTCTAAACTCAAGTGTATTTATGATTGATCTTAGCAAGGGGTAATCAACATAGACATGCTTGGGAGGGAACCAATGATTCACGAACATATAAACATAGATTTTATCTATAAAAGAGTCCCAAAATGGGAAATTGTTTCCCCCAAAAGGTTGGTATGGGACTGATTCCAAATTCTATTTACCATTTTGAGTTCTTATGTTTCATTGGCCTAATCTTCCAATGAGTTCCTGCCCTTGGAAATCAGGTCCATGAATCCTAGACGTGAAAACCATTGGATGTTTCTAGCTCCATGAAAAAACTCGTCAGAGACCATTCAAAGATATTATTCCCGAAATAAATTATTTCACAAAACTAAATCTTTGTAATATATCATTGGGTACAACATTTTCTTTAGAAAAAACTATTTAATTAAACAACAAATTTTAAACATGAACAAAATATTAATATCATATAATTTAGATTGTTTTTTAGAAATGAATTATATTTTATTAATTATCTTGTCAAACTTTTGTAGGGGATATTTTTAAAAAAATTTCATTAGTAAAATAATGGGGTGAATAGTGAAATGAAATAAAATATTGAATTTTTCATTTTATGTTAATGAAATGGTTAATTTAATCCTTGATGATTTATGAATCCAATATCTGAACCACAGAGTAATCAATTACTATATCTTTTCACAACAAGAAATATTATTCATTGTTTTATGAAAAATAATAATATATTAATCAATATTTTATTTGAAAAAAAAATCTCCCTATCACATATAAATATATTTCAATTTTACTCATTTAATTTCACATAAAAAACATAACCATTCCAAATAGATAACAAAATTCCACCCAAAACACTCCAAAACAATTTTTTGAAGCTCTAGTAGAAGCAGAAGATCAATCGAATATGCCAAAATTTATAGTCCTATGGATCTATCAAAAAAAGTGTAACATTAAAACTGTATCCCTTTCAATTCCATTATTTTATATTTATTATAATTCGTCATTCTAAATATATTAAACTATTGTTCTATATAGAAATTATAAATCTAATTCTACTTTAATATGAATTATTTCATCATATAATTCATAAAATACATTTCATGGTCTTTAATATTGGTCATATTATCATAATAGTTTTTCATATCTTTAATGTATAATAACCCCAAACTCACATCCCTATAAACTCTGCTAAAATAATAAACATTACAGTTCCGGATTTGATACCGATGATGGTGAACAAATTTTTCCCATCCAAAACATATAACATAAAAAAGAAATATTGAATAACTTATATAGAGACCCTCAATTTTCATACATTAAAATTATATATATTTTTTGAAATAATAAAAATTATACAAATAGACTTCCATAGACTTTAATATTCTAGTACATTTGGAAACATGGAAAACATAAACACCCGTACATAAGTGAGCTACAATATCTCCAACTAGGGTGTTCTTGAATAGATTCCTTATTAGACACATCAAATATAATACATAACTTCTTAATTTTGCAAAGGAAACATGAAAATGGGGGACCTAAAATGATCATTAAGGGTAAATAGGTAATATATGTCAGCATAATCATAAGAATAATGGTATGAAAACAATATCATGAAGATAAAAAAGCATACCCTGCATATCAAAGATCATATACATGAGTCATTGCACAAATCATGTATGTTCACAAGATAGGAATCATAATGAAATAATTATAATAATACATGAAAGAAAAACATTGGAATAAAACATGGAATTTTGGTAGACACATAAGCACATATAGTGATTTACATTATAGTCCAATCATTGCTTCTAAGAGTATCTTAGTGGAAAAAGTCCATTAGTGAACCAGGCTCGCACCCTGTTCCATCCCTATATTACTGAACCGAGTTAACCCCTCGTTACTACCCTATATTACCAAATTGAGTTTATTTCCTATTCAAGACCGGTAATACTAAACCGTTTTCATTTCTCGTTCCAGTAATTTCAATACCATGAAATATAAATCTTCACCCAATGCATTGGTGGGAGATATGGGTCCCACCCATCTCATAGAAAAATCATACATACATGGTCTACAAGATAATAAATAACCATATCATAACCAATGTAATGAAATGGGTATTATAAAAATGTAATAATATCAGAAAATTTGGAAAGAGATAGGTTTCATATTTTTTCATCATAAATAGAACTCGTGAAAATAAGTGGGTTTCGAAATCCTATAACAAGTGAATGAGAAATGGTTTTCATAAACATCATTCCATCAAAACTTAAAACATTAAGAAATAGAATATAAATGGAGGCAATGAGTAATTTTTTCAGAAAGACATTAATAACATAGATTTATGTTATCCTAAATGAGAAATACCTTTTAATGGTCTTTTAAAAATGTTTCTTGAGTAAAATACCCTTTCTTCTTAGAAAATGAGTTTTAAAACAAAAAACCTATTGGAAAACATTTATCATTTAATAGAGATTTGAAAAAATATAAAGGAAGCCTTGAAAAAAATTAAATGTTTTTTTAAATTTTCCTAGATAAAAAGATTCAATGATATTTTGAAAAAATATTTTAAAATATGGGTTTCGAATACAATGATTTCCGACCTGAGAGATTGATGGTGATATATTAAATATACAAGTAATATTATGTACCAAAGAGGGGAAAATGGTACTAATACATGTATATATATTGAATAAATAGAAGATAAGGAAACATGTGAGTTTCCTAGAGAGATGGAGAAAAATATTTCATCAATGGAATCATAAACGTAAACAATTTCGAACAATGACGAGATTGTCTCAATAAACACTAATAACATGATAACTTGGGATCATACTCTCCATGTGGGAAATTTAAATTACATGAAATATAAAATATCACAAAAAAAAATTAAAATTCATAATATAACTTGTAAAATATAATAACATGCATATCTAAAGATAATTTAGGTGGATAACAAAACTTGAGTCTTAAGGAAGGAAAAATGAGACAAAACATTTTTACCATTTTCTATCCTTGGAAAATAAAACATGTTGATACAAATATTATAAAATGTATATGTGAATACCATTAAATTTAAGTATAGTATTCACATAATACAGTCATGGTCTGTACATACACAACAAAAAAGTATAGAGTGAAAAACATATCATGTATGTCACAGAAATAAAAAGTGATATCAAATCCCCTTACCATGTGTCTTGACTCTCATCGCACTCATTAAAACCACATGTATAACAAATATAAATTTATTTGAAATATTTTTAAAAACAATATTGTTTAATCTAGTACCATATATGTATTTATTATGACCTCATATTACTCACTTGTCACCATCCTATTTTAAGGTTTCACTTTGGTTAATATACACTTTGTTCTTCACAGGTGTCTTAATTTTTTATATAATTGCATTTTATAACTATATAATGATTCCATAATGTAAATAAAAATATAATGTATATCCTATATATAGGTATTATAATAATATATAGAATATAAATGTAAAAAAATTGAATACACCGTCTATTGTGATGGTAAGCTGTACGTACGCATGAACATTGTTTCCATTTTTGTTGTCATATTCAAAGAATAATAAAAAATGATATATATTTATATGCACATATAATATAACTAAAATATAATTATCATGTTATATATATCATATAATTTCACTAAAACTATCATTAATACATTCTAAAAATGTTCTGAAAGAGTCGCATCACCTTGAGGGGCGGTAGTGCACACATGCTCAAACAGAATTATCATATTTATACCAAATGGAAAGTAAAAAGTTATGTGTTTTAAAAAAAATTAAAAATCTTAAAGATATAATAAATATAATTTATAACATATTTAAACATTTTTTCAATCATAATTTTCACTATGAGATATGGTAAGGAAAATTGAAAAATCATCATTTAGTGAGACAATAGTTCGTTCTACACATAAACAGTATGTTTGTTATCCTTTAGTTGGAGGTTTGTGTAAGTGTAGGTTGAAAAAATAGCATAAATATATCTTATTATATTGAGGTTACTGGTTTTTTTATACAATCATGAAAAAAATAATGTGTTGGGGGTGGTGAAAAAAATTAAAGGACTTGAGAGAAGAGGTTGTCTCTTAATCAGGTAACTCCTTTTGGTTAGTACCAAAAGGATTCCTCGGATTTCCTTCTTCACAAAGAAATAATATTAGGAGAAATGTAGGTATGTTGGTAAATTTATTAGTAAGATATTTTCCCATCTTAATATTTTTTATAGGTATGAAAAAGTGGTAGAGTTGGTGGCCTTTTATAGGGAAGGAAAAGGACTCGCATGAAATTTATTAAAACAAGTTAGTTGTGAAGTTTTTATTTCCTAAAAAAGACATAAAAATCAACCTAAATAAATAATGGAGGGTTTATAGTAAACATAGAGACCTAAAATAGGTTTGTACAGGTTTTTGGGTCATTTGGCTCTGTATGAGTTTGGTTTAATCCATAATTAAGCTAAATTTGACATCAATCACTGTGATTAATTTTAATAACATTAACTAATCATTTGGCCAAAAATAAACATTATATTATTAGAGTATAAATATTATAATTACTAAAATTGTGTATTATGGTTTATAAGAATTCAATTCATAGAAGATAAAAAATTTATATTATTGTTAATCCCGCTGTCAGGACTAAATTAAGGGTTTTTAATATAGAAATAAGATCAATAGTTTATTATGTTTTTATATTCAATTTAAATGTTAAATAGATTACAATGAACTAATTTTTACTAATACATTAATAAATATCTCATTTTACTTTATAAAAATCAATATATAATTTATCATTACTAATTATTAAATTGAAAAGGTGGTTTTTAACAAAAAAACATTATTTTTCAATATTTATACAAAATTGATATTTCTCCGAAAAAACAAAAATTTCACCCAAAGATAATTTATAAATTATATATTACAAAATGAATTTTATTTTATCAAATTAAATTTATAAATGTGTCAAAATTTAATTTTAATATTATTTCACGAAAGGACATTGAAATCAGTTCATTTGAGAAAATGGTATTTTTAAACATATAAGGACTTCACCAAAATTTATATCTTTCATTATCAACTGGTCAAATTTGTATAAATAAATTATAAATGTTATTTTCAAGGTATTTATTATAGTTCATATAACTAATTTTAATGGTTATGTTATAATTATCTAATTTAAATAATTATAATAACAAAAAGACGATTCAAAGAAACCTGAGTGTTTCATGTAACATATGATAAGTCAGTGTTTGGGGTAACATATTCCAAGTTGTTGTTTCATGTATAATATTCCATGTCAGTGTTTTATATAAGATGCAACAAGTTAGTATTGCGTGTCACATATATTGAGTTTTTGTTCTGTTTAACATACAACGAGTTGGTGCCATGTAATGTAAGTCTAGATTGTGTCATGTGAAAGGAATGTTTGACTTAGTGACTTTCAAGACATAAATAAAAATTTAATTTATTAAAAAAATGGTTTATAAAACTTTGTGTGTTACATTAAACCCCCTTAAAATGAATTTATCCCTTTAAATTTGTCACTTGGGTAAAAAAAAGTGAGGATACTTCAGATTCATCATATCCCCATGTTCCCACATAACTGCATCTGACTGGTGATTTCATCAAAAAACTGTTGACCAGGTTAGTGGCCTTGATTCCTAGAACATTCTCAAAACGATCCAAAATTTCAATAGGTTCCACCAGGTAAGACAGATCCTCACCCATCAGTATGACCTCAATGTTCAGTACATTTGAAGGGTTAGGTATATAAATCCTCATGAGATATATATAGAACACATCATGGATGTAACACCCGAGATTTTTATGTTATATAAATCATCAAAGGAATCTTTTTCTACACAACACTTTCTTGGCTTGCTTTACACGCAATCACGACCTTCCTCGATAGCTTGCGTTGTACGCAATACCGAGTTTCACTAGACAACAATATGCTATTAAAACTAGCCGTTATGAATAGTAATAAACACTTTTTGAAATTTTATAAATTTTATTTTTCAAAATGGACTTCATTTTTGGACTCAGAATATCGAAATTAGCCTATGGTGAAATTTTGGTATTTTTCTGAAAACATTCAATTTTTGATGCATAGTGAAACCACTAAGTGGTAGGTTAAAAACTGAATATTTGTATAAAACATAATTTTACCGCTTCTGTGAATGTAATTTCGAAAATCCGACAGACACGGTTAATATCAAGGACTAAAATGTGGTTCAATGAGATGAAAATAATTTTTGGTGAATAGTAACTTTTTACTTTTTTTTACCACGGTTAAAAGTAAATAGGGTAATTAAGGGTAAAAATGATATTATTATTACCCTAACACATGTCCTAATTCTATTGGACAAGTGTAATTCGACCAAAAACAAACTTAGGAATAAAATATGACCATTTAGGTCCACTTGGATTAGATTAGGACATTTATCATTAATTTATTTAAAGAAGGGTTAAAATAGTTAAAATCAAAGTTGAATACGTAAATCATTTTTAATATGGGGTTATACATAAGATAAATTCCACTATAAATATTCATTAGAAAGATAAAAGGATTTCCTACATTATGGTATTTTATTTATAATTTTTAGACATTAAATAATTTAATTTATTTATGACACAATTATGATGAAATAATTATCTTATTTATGAAATATTGACATAATTGATGTTATAAACACCAAAATAAATGTAATTTGAGACTTTTTATGAATTAAACTAATTTTATAGGTTACTATGATATATTATTGTTGATTTAATAAACTTTATTCTAACATATAATTCTGTTATGACTTTCACAAAAATCATATATCAAATAGTGTCAAAATTGACACAAAATAGTGTTTAAATCAAATATTATATTATTAATTGTTATTTTATTCCTAAAAATATAAGGTTTAGCCAAATGACATAGATAAGGATATATATATTAATAATAAACAATTTGGGGTTCGTTTGGCATGTTATAGTAAGTGTATTAACCTTATAGTGAAAGAAAACAAAAAGACACGGTAAAAGTTTAATTATTTAACTTAGAGTTAAATCTAATTGATAAGGTTAAACTAATACCCTAAACTTGTCTAAATCCTATTGGTTGATAGGATTTCGACCCATCCCCACTTTAGCTTTGAAATAAGACCCTTTGGAACCATTATAAACCGATTTTGACTTTAATATAAAATAATATTTTGAGATATTCCTAAGGTGCCCCTCTCCTCCCTTATAAAAGGGCACCTCCTCCCCCTCCTCCTCACACCAATTTGAGCACTCAAGCTCGGCCAACCCCTGCAATTTTCTCCTCTCCACTTCCCTAGAATAATCCTAGAGGTCCTGGTATTCTTCAAAGACCATTCTTAGTTCCCTAAGTGGAGGATTCAAAGAGGCGTTCCAAAGAAGAGGTAATATCCATTACCGATCTTTTCAATTTCTTTCTTCTTCAAATTCTTCTTCTTTAGTTGTTTCATGATAAAGTAATAACATCAGTATTACTTACATACTGATATGTTATTATAAATATGAAACAACCCTAATTTACCTTCTATCCATCCTACGGAAAAAATGAAATCACCGCACGTGCGTACGTACGGAATATCGTCTCCACGCCGTGGTGTAATCTATTTTTCCACCATCACTTTACAAGGATGGGTATAATGGTGTAATGAGTAACTATTTATGATTATTATAAAGTAATATTTATACTGAAATAATATATATATATACTCCAATATAGTTCCACGATCATAGGAATGATATCATCACTCGTGCGTACGTACGGAATACCGTCTCCACGATGTGATGCGACTCGTTCTACATGATCATCATTACATAGTAATTATATAAATGAATTGAATGAATAAATATGATATATGTTACACTAATAACATTCTGGATATAAGGTATCTATAACCTTAAAAGAAGAATAAGAATTTATTCGGTAAAACAGGCATAAGAACAAAAGGCAATAAAGACCCGAGTAACAAGTAACAATGAAATATTACTAACAAGAAGCTAAGAATATGACCATATATGATATCATATCAATATTTATGATTCTGGAATAAGTAAATAACATTATTTAAACCATTATACAAGAGCTTTGGACACGTACAAAGAAAATCGGACCTAAGGTAAGGGAAATATCACAATCTCAATTTTATCCGAGATTGTTTATTCGTAAGTATTTACTGGGGTGTATTTTATCATCCACATCCATGTTTCATCAATATGTAATATTATTTCCATCCACCTACAATTTTTTAAATCCATTTTACCCTTCGGTGAGTTTTTAGTAATATGTATGAAAGGAATCTTTTGTCGTTTTTCGTACGAGGTACTTTTTGACTTTTCCGACAAAAGTACGAAGAATGTTTTTTTTAACTTATACGGCATGAATGGATTTTTAAAACATTATTTCCAAGAAACTTCCATTACAAGTTTTCAAGTTTATTTTTAATCAACTTCTTTTATTTTAAATTTTTATGACATGTTATGAAAGGAAAAATGTTTTTGAAGTAGAAATGATATTTTCCTTAAGAATGGAGTTCAATTGTTTTATCAAAATCATTTTCCATCTAAGATAATAAAGGGTTCTGTTTTTATCCCTATTTTTACATGGATTTTATTATGTTGTGATGGAAATATTTTTATGAATTCCTTTATCTTATATGAATTGTTTTATGATGTCATGTTTAAGAATTCCATTTTTATTACATGGGTTACGCTATGATGTATGGTTTGTGATTATGTGGCACACATAAGAAAGGATTCATTATAAGATGGGTGGGACCTATATCTCCCTCCAATGCATTGGGTAAAGATTTATATCTCATGAGATAGAAATGGCTGGAATGGAAGGTTATTTCGGTTCAGTGATACAGGACTGAAACGAGGAGTGAACTCGGTTTAGAAATGGACTTTGTCTGCTAAGATAGTCTTGGCAATGAGTTATGACTAACAAGAAATGATTTTCCATGATTATGTGTGCATGCCACAAAGTTTCAAGTTTTATGTTATGATTATGGGGATCTCATTTTCACTTCTATGATTTATTCCATGTTAAGATATTATGATCTCTTTTGCAGGTTATGATTTTCAAAAAGATATGATATGATTTTTATTTCCTTTATTTGCCCTTGCTGAGAATTTGAGCTCACCCTTTTATGTTTTCTTTTCCCAGGTCAGGAAGATGGATATTAAGTAGAATATGCTAAAAGGGACCCTAGATATGATGAAATAAATGGGAGACACTGTAGAAGATTTATGAACCAGTTGTTTATGTTTCCCAGTTTCTAAAGACACTATACCTATACAGTCCTTTGTGGTTTTGTCATATGTTGTAATAAGTGTGCTTCAATTTTGAAGTATTAACAATGTATGTAAAGTATGGGTCGTTATAGTTGGAATCAGAGGCAAAGGAGGTAGGAATGTATCCGATCCTTGGGAACTCTCACATGTGAGCGTTGGATGAAGCATGGCTCTCCGCCCAAGGGCTTCATGAGGAAATGGCTGCCACTGGGGATGGTGGTGTGTCCCGCCCAGGGGGTGTAGCCACCCATGGAGTGCCCTGATAGGTATCAATTGTAGTCCACTGGAAGTAATTCTAGACCGCTATAGTTGGTATCAGAGGAAAGGTATAGTCAACCTTTGGAAACTAGGATGTGAAAGCCTTAGTAAGAACCCTAAGGATAAGTCTAAGCATAGAACAGAATCTTAGTGTTTTAGAAATGGCCATGAATACCCTAGGATAAGACCTTAAGTGTGAAATTTTATTCTTGATTATGTGGTTTTCCTATTATAATTAGTGTTCCTCACACTATTCTTCTTGGTTTTAGTCAATGGCTGGAACCCGAAGGAACTGTGTTAATGCGGAATGCGATGGGCAATGCAATGATTGTCCCCCTGAGCAACCAAACGATATGGGAGCTGGAATGCAAAATCTTGTAGCCATGCTCACACAACTTTCTCAAGCTATGAATCATGCAGGACTTCCAAATGAGCAAAGGAAGGAGCAACATTCTGTTGAATCCTTCATGAGGCAGCGTCCACCTTCTTTCAGTGGGTCTACTGATCCATTAGTTGCTGAACAATGGATTAGTACTACTGAAAAGATATTTTCAGTTCTTCAATGTTCTGAACATGGTAAAGTCATCCTAGCAGTGTATCGTTTGGAAGGAGATACTGATCAATGGTGGAATCTTATTAAGAATATGAGGCAAAGGGATGAAATTGAGTCTATGGAATGGGATGAGTTCAAGAACTTATTTTTAAATAAGTACTTCCCTCGTATTCTCCGAACAAAGATGGAGAAATAGTTTCTTGAACTGAAGCAGAGGGATGATGAATCTGTTGGTACCTATGAAGCAAATTTTACAAGACTTGCAAGGTACGCTTCTGGTATTATTATCCAACCTGAGAGTAAGATCGATCGATTTTTTAGTGGCTTAAAACCAAGTCTTCGAAGGGCGTTAGCCATAAGGGACTTCAATAGCTACGAGGAAATCGTTCGATGTGCTCTCAAAGTCGAGATGGAGATTGGAGTAACCCATCAATCACATGGGTTTGATAAGAAGAGGAATATGGAATTCAAAGGAAAATCTAAAGAGCGAACTGCAAAGAAGATGAAATTTCCCTTATGCTCAAAGTGTGGAAATAAACATGGAGGGAGTTGTCTTAAAGGGACATGTAAATGTTTTAAATGTGGAAAGGAAGGTCATCGGGCATTTGAATGCCACGATAATGGGAAAAAGATGTCTAATGATGCAAACAAAGGAAGGGATACACAGAATGAACCTACTACACTTCAATGTTTCAAGTGCAAGGAGATGGGGCATTATGCCAATAAATGCCCAAATCCAAGGGCTGATGATGATGGTCGACGTCAACAAAATCTTAAGGCTAAAGACAAAGGAAAGTCACATGCAATTTCTATAAATGATGTGGAGTACGATAACGAAGTGGTGAAAGGTACACTTACCATCCACTCTAAAGTAATAAATGTTTTATTTGATTCTGGATCCACCCACTCTTTTATTTCTAAAGAATTTTCTAAGGGTATCACCGTATTACCTCAACAATTAGATGTTGAGCTAGCTGTGACGACACCTAATGGCACAACAGTCGCATCAAAAGTTAATAATTCTTCTCCGATCGAAGTTTGTGGGAAAGTGCTTCCTGAAAATCTTGTGATCCTTCCTTTAGTGGAATTTGATGTGATTCTTGGCATGGATTGGCTTTCTCTACATGGAGCTCATATCAATTGCCAAAGAAGGGAAGTCACATTTCATATTCCAGATCAATCTACGATCGTCTATCGATGCAAGGATGAATATAACCTTCCAGTGGAAATTTCTTCCATCTTATGGGTCTTTATTCCACTAAATGAAGGTTATTTATCTCAAATGGTTGGTGAGAAACTCGCGATTAAGAATATGCCCATTGTACGGGAGTTTGACGATGTCTTTCTGGAGGAATTACTGGGTCTTCCACCAAATCGTGAAGTTGAGTTTTCAATAGAACTCATACCGGGAGCTTTGCCAATTTCAAAGACACCTTATATAATGGCCCCGATTGAGTTGCAGGAATTGAAGAAGCAACTCCAAGAGAATCTTGATAAGGGATTCATACGCCCTAGTGCGTCACCTTGGGGAGAACCTATTCTATTTGTTAAGAAGAAAGATGGATCAATGAGACTCTGCATTGATTATCGAGAACTTAACAAGATCACTATCAAGAACAAATATCCTCTCCCACGCATTGATGACTTATTTGACCAACTACGCGGAGCTCAATACTTTTCCAAGATTGATCTTCGTTCAGGGTATCATCAATTAAGGGTAAAAAGGGAGGATATACCAAAGACGACTTTCCGTACAAGGTATGGACACTATGAATTTATAGTGATGCCATTTGGTCTTACTAATGCCCCTGCTATCTTCATGGATCTAATGAATAGAGTCTTTAGAGACTATCTTGATCAATTTGTGGTAGTCTTTATAGACGATATTCTTGTCTATTCAAAGAGCAAGGAAGAGCATGAAGATCACTTGAGAATTATATTGAAGACCCTGAGAAAGGAGAAGCTTTATGCCAAATTTACCAAGTGTGAATTTTGGCTTCAAAAAGTTGCATTTTTGGGTCACATAATCTCAAAATAGGGGATATCTGTGGATCCATCAAAAACAGAGGTTATCGAAAGATGGTCAAGACCAACAACAGTAACTGAGATCCGAAGTTTTCTTGGTTTGGCTGGATATTATCGACGTTTTGTAAAAGATTTTTCACGATTATCCAATCCACTCACCAAGTTGACTCGGAAAGGATTTAAGTTTGTCTGGATAGAGGAATGTGAAGAGAATTTCAAGGAGTTGAAAAGAAGGTTATCCAGTGCACCTGTGCTCACACTGCCTTGTAGTGGAGAAAGGTTTATGATCTACAGTGATGCATCCAAGAAGGGATTGGGGTGTGTTCTTATGCAAAATGATATGGTGATAGCTTATGCCTCACGACAGTTGAAAATCCATGAGCAAAATTACCCAACACATGATTTGGAGTTGGCTGCGGTAATCTTTGCATTAAAGATTTGGAGGCATTACCTTTATGGTGAAAGGTGTGATATTTATACTGATCATAAAAGTTTAAAGTATATTTTCACACAAAAGGAGTTGAATATGCGTCAAATAAGATGGTTGGAGCTGATTAAGGATTACGACTGCTCAATCCATTACCACCCTGGGAAACCAAACAAGGTGGCAGATGCATTAAGTCGACAAGACCATGCTAGTTTATCCATGATGAGGATCACAAAAGATACAATATTTATGGATTTACAAAGGATGGATCTTGGAATTATAATGGAAGGGGAAATTGAGCCCTAGATATATCGGTTCTTTCGAAATACTGGATCATGTTGGAAAGGTAGCTTACCGATTGGCGCTTCCACCGAATCTCTCTCAAGTTTACGATGTGTTCCATGTATCTCTCCTGAGAAAGTACATACCTGATCCTTCACATGTACTCAGCTCAGAAGTTGGACCGCTGGAGCAAGATCTTTCTTATGAAGAACAACCGATAGAGATTCTGGATCATAGCGAAAAAGTCCTACGAAATAAGACCACTCGATTGGTGAAAGTTTTATGGAGGAACCACCAACTTGAAGAAGCTACATGGGAGCTTGAGGATATGATGAGGGAGAAGTATCCTCAACTGTTTGTTACAAAGTGACGAATTTCGAGGGCGAAATTCTTTTTAAGGGGGGTAGAATGTAACACCTGAGACTTTTATGTTATATAAATCATCAAAGGAATCTTTTTCTACACAACACTAGCTTGGCTTGCTTTACACGCAATCGCGACCTTCCTCGATAGCTTGCGTTGTACGCAATACCGAGTTTCACTAAACAACAATATGCTATTAAAACTAGCCGTTATGAATAGTAATAACCACTTTTTGAAATTTTATAAATTTTATTTTTCAAAATGGACTTCATTTTTGGACTCAGAATATCGAAATTAGCCTAGGGTGAAATTTTGGTATTTTTCTGAAAACTTTCAATTTTTGATGAATAGTGAAACCACTAAGTGGTAGGTTAAAAACTGAATTTTTGCATAAAACTTAATTTTACCGCTTCTGTGAATGGAATTTCGAAAATCCGACAGACACGGTTAATATCAAGGACTAAAATGTGGTTCAATGAGATGAAAATAATTTTTGGTGAATAGTAACTTTTTACTTTTTTTTACCACGGTTAAAAGTAAATAGGGTAATTAAGGGAAAAAATGATATTATTATTATCCTGAAACATGTCATAATTCTATTGGACAAGTGTAATTCGACCAAAAACAAACTTAGGAATAAAATATGACCATTTAGGTCCACTTGGATTAGATTAGGACATTTATTATTAATTTATTTAAAGAAGGGTTAAAATAGTTAAAATCAAAGTTTAATAAGTAAATCATTTTTAATATGGGGTTATACATAAGATAAATTCGACTATAAATATTAATTAGAAAGATAAAAAGATTTCCTACATGATGGTATTTTATTTATAATTTTTAGACATTAAATAATTTAATTTATTTATGACACAATTATGATGCAGTAATTATCTTATTTATGAAATATTGACATAATTGATGTTATAAACACCAAAATAAATGTAATTTGAGACTTTTTATGAATTAAACTAATTTTATAGGTTACTATGATATATTATTGTTGATTTAATCAACTGTATTCGAACATATAATTCTGTTATGACTTTCACAAAAATCATATATCAAATAGTGTCAAAATTGACACAAAATAGTTTTTAAATCAAATATTATATTATTAATTGTTATTTTATTCCTAAAAATCTAAGGTTCGGCCAAATGACTTATATAAGGATATATATATTAATAATAAACAATTTGGGGTTCGTTTGGCATGTTATAGTAAGTGTATTAACCTTATAGTGAAAGAAAACAAAAAGGCACGGTAAAAGTTAAATTATTTAACTTAGAGTTAAATCTAATTGATAAGGTTAAAATAATACCCTAAACTTGTCTAAATCCTATTGGTTGATATGATTTCGACCCATCCCTACTTTATCTTCGAAATAAGACCCTTTGGAACCATTATAAACCGATTTTGACCTTAATATAAAATAATATTTTGAGATATTCCTAAGGTGCCCCTCTCCTCCCTTATAAAAGGGCACCTCCTCCCCCTCCTCCTCACACCAATTTGAGCACTCAAGCTCGGCCAAACCCTGACCTTTTCTCCTCTCCACTTCCCTAGAATAATGATAGAGGTCCTGGTCTTCTTCAAAGACCAATCTTAGTTCCCTAAGTGGAGGATTCAAAGAGGCGTTCCAAAGAAGAGGTAATATCCATTACCGATCTTTTCAATTTCTTTCTTCTTCAACTTCTTCTTCTTTAGTTGTTTCATGATAATGTAATAACATCAGTATTACTTACATACTGATATGTTATTATAAATTTGAAACAACCCTAATTTACCTTCTATCCATCCTACGGAAAAAATGAAATCACCGCGCGTGCGTACGTACGGAATACCGTCTCCACGCCGTGGTGTAATCTATTTTTCCACCATCACTTTACAAGGATGGGTATAATGGTGTAATGAGTAACTATTTATGATTATTATAAATTAATATTGATACTGAAATAATATATATATATACTCCAATATAGTTCCATGATCATAGGAACGATATCATCACTCGTGCGTACGTACGGAATACCGTCTCCATGATGTGATGCGACTCGTTCTACATGATCATCATTACATAGTAATTATATAAATGAATTGAATGAATAAATATGATATATTTTACACTAATAACATTCTGTATATAAGGTATCTATAACCTTAAAAGAAGAATAAGAATTTATTCCGCAAAACACGCATAAGAACAAAAGGCAATAAAGACCCGAGTAACAAGTAACAATGAAATATTACTAACAAGAAGCTAATAATATGACCATATATGATATCATATCAATATGTATGATTCTGGAATAAGTCAATAACATTATTTAAACCATTATACAGGAGCTTCGGACACGTACAAAGAAAATCGGACCTAAGGTAAAGGAAATATCACAATCTCATTCTTATCCGAGATTGTTTATTCGTAAGTATTTACTGGGGTGTATTTTATCATCCAATTCCATGTTTCATCAGTATGTAATATTATTTCCATCCACCTACAATTGTTTAAATCCATTTTTACCCTTCGGTGAGTTTTTAGTAATATGTATGAAAGGAATCTTTTGTCGTTTTTCGTACGAGGTACTTTTTGACTTTTCCGACAAAAGTACGAAGAATGTTTTTTTAACTTATACGACATGAATGGATTTTTAAAACATTATTTCCAAGAAACTTCCTTTACAAGTTTTCAAGTTTATTTTTAATCAACTTCTTTTATTTTAAAGTAGTATGACATGTTATGAAAGGAAAAATGTTTTTGAAGTAGAAAGTATATTTTCCTTAAGAATAGAGTTCAAGTGTTTCATCAAAAT
Source organism: Viscum album (assembly GCA_963277665.1). NCBI lineage: Eukaryota > Viridiplantae > Streptophyta > Magnoliopsida > Santalales > Viscaceae > Viscum > Viscum album. The sequence continues at coordinate 22,980,100 of OY728125.1, forward strand.
TATTTTCCATCTAAGATAATAAAGGGTTCTGTTTTTATCCCTATTATTACATGGATTTGATTATGTTGTGATGGAAATATTTTTATGAATTTCTTTATCTTATATGAATAGTTTTATGATGTCATGTTTAAGAATTCCATTTTTATTACATGGGTTACGCTATGATGTATGGTTTATGATTATGTGGCACACATAAGAAATGATTCATTATAAGATGGGTGGGACCTATATCTCCCTCCAATGCATTGGGTAAAGATTTATATCTCATGAGATAGACATGGCTGGAACGGAAGGTTATTTCGGTTCAGTGATACAGGACTGAAACGAGGAGTGAACTCTGTTCAGAAATGGACTTTGTCCGCTATGATAGTCTTGGCAATGAGTTATGACTAACAAGAAATGATTTTCCATGATTATGTGTGCATGCCACAAAGTTTCAAGTTTTATGTTATGATTATGGGGATCTCATTTTCACTTCTATGATTTATTCCATGTTAAGATATTATGATCTCTTTTGCAGGTTATGATTTTCAAAAAGATATGATATGATTTTTATTTCCTTTATTTGCCCTTGCCGAGCATTTGAGCTCACCCTTTTATGTTTTCTTTTCCCAGGTCAGGAAGATGGATATTAAGTAGAATATGCTAAAAGGGACCCTAGATATGATGAAAAAAATGGGAGACACTGTAGAAGATTTATGAACCAGTTGTTTATGTTTCCCAGTTTCTAAAGACACTATACCTATACGGTCCTTTGTGGTTTTGTCATATGTTGTAATAAGTGTGCTTCAATTTAGAAGTATTAACAATGTATGTAAGGTATGGGTCCTTATAATGGACATGAGATCAATTTGTAAGAAGTGACAAGTGATAAGCTTCCATCTTGATAAGATCAATAATGTCAAAGGTATTGAAATAATTAAGTATTAGTTTCCCTTTATTGTTGAATCTCATAACTTTCTTCTATGGAGATATTTTTAGAAACAAAATTTCACCAACTTCAAATTCTAGATCACACAAATAGTTATTAGTGTACCTTTTCTACTTGGATTGAGATTCCTTGATATGTTGATGAATGTTTCTAACATTATTGACCACTTCTTCAATGATCTTAGGTACTAAAATATTTCATTCTCCAACTTCATTCCAGCACATTGGAGTTCTACATTACATCCCATATAAGGATTCATAAGGTTATATCTGAATTCCTATGTGAAATATATTGTTTTAAGAAAACTATACGAGAGGAATGTCCTGATCCCAACCACCTTCGAAATTTAGAGAAAAATATCTAACCATATCTTGTATGTTTTTATGTGTTCTTTATGATGGAACATTTGTCTAAGGATGGTAATGATTACTCAAACTGAATTGTGTATCATGGGCTTGATGAATACTTTTCCAAATATTTGAGGTAAACCTCAGATCTTGATCTGATACAATAAAATGTGGTACTATATTAATCCTTACCAATTACTTATTGTATATCCTAGAAAGCTAATCAAGAGAGAAATTTTCTCTGATAGAGATGAAATGTGATAACTATTTAAGGTGATGGACTTCCACCCATATAGCATTTAATCCTTTAGCAGTTTTGGGTATTCAAATGAAGAAACCATAGTGTTGTTCTCCCATTTCCATTCGAATATGGTAAATGGATGCAACATCCATTTAGAATATTGTCTTTCAGCCTTATCTAGCTAGCATGTCAAGTATCGAGATAAAAAACCTACAATATCTCTCTTCATTTGATCCCTCCAAAAGTGTTCTTTCAAATCCCTATACATATTCATAATTTAAGGATGAACTGAGAATGAAAAACATTTATCTTCCTACAATAGTTTATTCTACAAATATTGTATGAAAGGAACACATACCCGGTTCCTGGACCTTACCATTCCATCCAAATCAAGGCTAAATTAAGGAACATTTCAAACATTATGTTTTATCTATTAATCATTATTTTATTCCTCCTTAATCTTCACTAGGATAGAAGGTTGAATATTCATTTGAGAAAAATAATATTTTTAACCTTCTATGTGTATATCTAGATCAATAATTTCAAAATCCAAAAATATGGGATTTTTTATCGTCGTCATGGATAAGCTAGTATGATCCTTTTTACATAAAGAATCATCCATCTTGTACGCTTTCCCAGGGTGGTAATTTATTGAACAGTCACAATACATTATTATCTCTAAACACCTTATATGGAGCACGTTCAAATCCTTCCGACTGAATATATATTTAACTATTTTATGACTATTATATATATTATAATTTTTTTCATAATGGTAATTCCACCAAATCATTTATGAAAAAATTACCACCACTAACTCAAAATCATAAGTTGGGATATTTGGTCACGAATTTTCAACTATCGCAAGGCATAGGTTCTAACTATGTTATTATACATAAGTAAACTTCTCAATCCCTTCTTGGATGCATTACTATAAATTAAAAACCCTTCTCTAGTACATGATAATGTAAGAACAACTACATTGACTAAACTTATCTTCAATTCCTTGAAATCATCCTCACATTCATCTATCTAGAATAATTAGACACCCTTTCCCAGTTAACTTGGTCAAAGGATTAGGTAGTTATGAGAAAGCCTCCAAAACACATCGATAATATCTGGATAAACCAAGAAATCTACAGATCTCACCAACATTTGTTGTTCAAGGATAGTATTCAATTTCATCTGTCTTTGATGGATATACTTCTACACTATCTTATGAGATTATGTGACCCAAAAATGAGTCCGTATTCAACTAAAATTCACACCTTGTATATTTTTCATACAGCTTCTCCTTACCCAGGGCTTATAGTACAGTTATCCTATATTATTCATGTTTTTCCTTGATCTTTGAATATATATATGAATATAAAATATAAATACTTCAAAAAAATAATCGAGGGAATCTCTAAAGTCTATATTAATTAAATCCATGAAGATAGCATGGGAATTAGTAAGAGAAAAAGGAATCACTATATATTTATAGTTTCCATACCATTTTCTGAATGTTGTCTTGGTAAAATCCTATTTCATGGTCCTTAATTCACTATATCTAGAATGAATGTCAATCTTGGAAAATTGTTGAGCTATGTTCAGTTCATCAAACAAGTAATCAATATTTGGAAGAGGGTACTTGTTCCTGATTGTGATATTCTTCAATGCCCGATAATCAATGCAGAATAACATTGATCCATATTTAATTTTCTGAAAATGAACTACTACACCCCAATGTGACACACTTGTGAAAATAAATCCCATATCATGATTTTCTTGGAGTTTCTTCTTCCATTCCAACAACTCAATCAGATCCATTTTATAAGGAGTCCTTGAAATTACTGTGGAACCAGTAATATGTTCTATTAAGAACTAATATTCATGTTTTTGTGGAAGACTAGAAAACTATTCCATGAAAATATCCCAAAATTAATAAACAATAGTCATATAATAAATTTCCATTTCCTCCCCAAAACATTGTCATAAACCACCTTTTTAATGGGAACTAAGACCCATACACTGGATATAATCTCCATAGGATATTCATTCATATCCTCACATTGATGGATGATCATATGAGGGTTTGAAATATCAAATGTAACTTCCCTTCCATTACCATTGATGTGGAATTTATGTAGGGAAAGCCAATGCATGCCTATAATGACATCAAATTCAACAAAAGGAAGAATGAAAATATTTTCAAGAAGCGCATTCCCACAAACATCAACCGGAGAGGAATAATATACATAAGAAGAAATAATTGTACCATTAGCGGTTTCCATGGATAATTCCATATCTAATTATTTTTTTGAAATCATAACACCCTTAGAAAATTTTTTATATTTGAATTACCGAGTAGATATAGAATCAAAAATGAAATTAATAGTTCTAGATTAGATAGACTGACTAACTAAAAATAATTTTTTATTTCAAAATCAATTATGAAGAAAAATTAGAAAACCCAGAATGTAGTTATATGAGATGTAAAATAAATCAAGACTACACAAAACTGTCCCTCTATTGTAATTATATCATTATATAAAGCCTCCACCTCAAATTCTTTTTCAATAATCTATCCTGCATAGGTTTTCATGGGCTTGGTACCGATGGAAAAGCCAGACACTCTAGATCTTATAAATATTAATAGCCATTCTCAGATGAATGCCTCTTGATCAATAAACTCATTTGGAGCTAATCCATGCGAGTGATGGTATCTTCACCATCAAAATTAAGAATAATACCAAATTCCAAAAACTACCTCAAATTCCACACATTATAGATTTCAAAAGTCTCCACAAAATTTTTCCAAATTTGAAATAAAAAATGCACAAAAAACCATCAAACTAATATTCTTCATTGATCTCCCAGAAATTGATGCTCGAACACACATATCAAAGGGCCAATAAGACCACAACACCGCTTCACCTCATAGAGAAATGGAGGAATCCTTGAACCAGAGTAGTGAACCATACAGAAAGAGGAATGATTATTGGTCGACGAAATCTCAATCAAACATTCCTCTTGATCAAAAATCAAGAAGGCCATTGCAGTGAAAAACCATCTCAAATGAAAAAAAATAAATTCAGATCTGGAACTGAGATAACATAGCTCGAAACACTTATGGTCGTAGAAAGAACATGAATTCTAGATTACAAAACTTCAACCCTCTCTAAATCAAAACACCAATGTTCTTCATCCACAAATCTGAACCCCATTTTGACAAATCCAAAACAAAAACTATTGAAAATCATATCACAAGAAAACCCAAATCCTTGTAGTGAGCAGGACATCATGATGAAATTCGAATTCTAAAGAAGCCACTACTGATGATTCCAATGACCAACTTCCGAGAGAAAGCATATTACTGAGCGCATACCACCACTAAAGCAGTCGCTATCAAGGAGGAAAGAAACCAATGAGAGTAAAACAACACACCGTTGACCTAAATGAGTCACAAACTAAATATTATTCACACTAGAACTGAATCCAAACTAAGGACACCACCATTTAAGGGGATCTATGGACAGATCCACAACCAAAGCCACCGAATCCTCACAAATCCATCATCTGCATCAGTCCAACCACTACAACAATTCCCTGACAAGATCCTCTCACATACCTCCAAATCCTCTTACATAATGAGACCAACACCACTATTCTAGAGATCCTATCATCCGCACTGAAAATTCTGTCATTGAAAAAACATAGGGAGATATTGAGAGCATATAGCTCCTGAGATCACCAGAGTGTTTGGTGTGTATAAATTTCATCACTTCATTATCTCACCACACATTAGAAATTGTGATTGCATGAGATTTTACCATGTACATCAACTTAAGAGGATTTTGAATGGATCATCACCACCAGCCCTTGGGATTGGGTAGTAGTAAGTATAATTCACATTTTCCTAACACTTGTTTCACTGAACCATGGGAGGTGCATTTTATGTGATTTTTTATCCAGTTTTATTTTGAGATGACTTTTTCCAATTATTTCATGAATCAATTTCTGGATGGCCTTCCATTCCACTCTGAAATAATTTATTATAAACTTTAAGGAAATTTAATCCATGCTTATTTCCACACATAGAGCATGATCTAAAGGTCATCTTCCTCTCTTCATGGTTTTTAGATTTTCTTTTGAACTCCATATTCCTCTTCTTGTCAAAAACATAAGATTTATACAAGACTAAAACCTCCATTTAAAACTTGATTTCACAACACAAAATCTATTTATAGCTTCTAATGTCTCTTGTGGCCAAAACAATTATGTGACATGGCATTAAGAAACATAATAACCTATCAATATTATTATCGGGTAGAATAATAATTCCTAAATCATACCTCACATGTATTGTAAAATTAGCCTCGTAGGTACCAAGGGATTTGTTATCTCTTTTCTTTAACTCAAGGAACACTTTATTTATCTTAGTATAATGATTCTGAGGAATGTAGTTAATGAAAAATAAGTTCTTAGACTCATCCCAATCTCTGGATTAAATCCCATTTTAATGCCTCATATTCTTGATTTGAGTCCCCCACTGATATGTTTCACCTTCTAACTAATAAATAGCCAAAATGACTTTCTAATGCCCCAAACATAGAAGAATAGAGAATATAATTTCCATAGTAATGATTTATTATTTATAAAAAATATATTATAATAAAATCTAAAGGAAGTTGGACATTTCCTCATGAAGGACTCAATCGAAGGTTTTTCCCTCCTTTGTTCATTTGGAAGTCCACCATGATTCATAACCTTGTAATGCTATGTTAAAATTGATATATGGTTTTTCATTACAGATCCAATAGAATTTAGTTCCTCAAAAGGAAAATTGTTTCATTGTCTATACCCATCACAATTAACACGAATCATTTGGGTTCCAGCCATTGACTAAAACCAAAATCATTGATTAAGAAAAAATTATCATTTTGAGGGAACATATAATCATGAAAAATAACTTATAGGGTGACTAAATAATGAAACATTCCTTAATCTATGACACCTTAGGTTTATAATAGGTTATTCATTGCCAAATTATATTTAAATCCTCCAAAATGGTTCATTAAGAGTTTGTGAATTCACAAAATGTATCCCCTAGGGGTGTCAGACTAGGTGTGTAGTAAGGTTCGTTGTTGTGTATCAGATTAACCCAAATTAGGCCTAAATAATCTAATCATAGTTTTTACTCCTTGTTACATCTGTGTTGGAGCCATATTCACTTGTAATATCCAAATAGAGATGTATTACTAGGAATCCAATCACTCTATCCTTTACAAAAATTCCAGGATATTTTCCTATAATTTTACTTATCCTTAGACTTATCCGTATGAATTTCCATAGGATTATCATTAAGAATTTTTCATTCTATATTATAAATATTAACTAAAACTTTGTTCTTATACCATCTATATCCACCCTCAATTTTTAAAAATTAACATTATGTATCTTTTTTTGAATACATAAAACATTATACAAGCCGACACCTAAAGACGGTACTAGTCTAGTGCATTTGTAACCATCTAAAAAATAAACATCGGTATATATGGGAGATACATTATTTCCCACTGGGTTTATCTTTACTAGCTCTCCTATTATACACATCAAACATAATAAATTTCTTGAGAATCTAGGGAAGGAAACATAAAAAGGGATGTGATAAAATGATCAATAAAGGTAATCAAGGGAGTTATGAAAGAATAATCATGAGATTAAGAGTTTGATAATAGGATCATGAATATAGAATACTATAACCTACACATCAATGATCATATATATGAATAACGATATAAATCATGGAGGTTCACAAAAAATGAATTATATGGAAATAAATAACATAAGCCATGAAATAATAACACGGAAATAAAACATGGAATTATAAAAACCACAGAAGCATATATAATGATTTCCACAGTAGTCATGTAATTGCTTCTGAGACCATCTTAGTGGAAAAATTCCTTTACAGAACTGGGTTCGCACACCATTCCTTCCCAGTATTACTGAACCAAGTTCACCCCTCACTCCAGCCCTTTGATATTGACCTGAGTTAATTTCCCATTCCAACTATGTAATACTGAACCATGTTTATTTATCAATCCATCCATATCTATCCTAGGAGATATAAATATTTAACCAAATCATTGTAGGGAGATATAGGTCCCATCCATCAAATAGTGAAATCCTACAAACATGTCCCACAAGATCATAAATAACCATATAATAACCCATGAAATGAACTGGGTATTATAAAAAAGTAATAAAATCAAAACCTATATAAATATAGATGTCTCATAATCATCTCATCATATCCAAAACCCATGAAAAGAAGTGGTTTTGAAAATAATATAATCGTGAAAGAGAAACAAATTTCATAGACATAATGCCATGAAAACATAATCCATTATGTTAATTAATTTGAATGGAAGAATTGAAACATTTCTCCATAAATTCATGAGTAACACCAATGTAAATTAACTTATATGGGAAATAATTTTGAAATATCAGTTAAAAATATTTATGGAGGAAATACCATCTAATTATTTAAAAATATTTTTAAAACCTAAAACCTTTTTGAAAACATTTTTAATTTAAAATTGATTTGATAAATTATAAAAGAATCATTAGATACTATAAAAATATTTTAAATCCTTTTTCCTAGAAAGTATTTTTAAATTATATTTTGAAAACATTCTTTAAAATAATTTTGAATGCATGGGTTTTCAATACAATATATTTCCAACATGAGATCAGACAACCATATTTTACTTCAAAATGTACTCTTAGGTACCAAAGAGTGTAAAAATGAAAATAATACATGTATATATCTTTAATAAATATAAGATATGTAAAATCATGAGTGTTATTAAGATATGTATCTTAAGATTTCATCAATTAAAGCATAAACAAAAAAATATAAAAAAGTGATGAGATTATCTAAATAAACTCTTATAACATGGTAACTGGGGATCATACTCCCCATGTAAGAAAAGAAAATTACCTAAATTTTAACATATAATTAAAGAATAATTTTTTTTATATAAAATTGAAAATGTATGTATAGAAAACTCTAAAGGGAATTTTGGTGCATAACAAGACACGACTCTCAACCAAGGAAAATTGAGACAAAACAATTTTACCGATTTGGTATCCTTTAAAACATAATACCATGATATAAATATTGTAAAATGGATTTATTAATACCCATAAATCAATTTATAATATAAATATTATACTATCATGGTCATTATATTCACCACAAAAAAGGAAATAGTGGTGAACATAGCATGTATCTCAAGAAAATAAATAGTTATATGAAATCCATTTACCTTGTGTCTTGACTCTGGTTGTTACTCATTCAGTCTACCTTTATAATAAATATAAATTTATTATAAATCCTTTACAGATCCATATTCTTGTATCTTGTACCATATATGGTTTTATTGTGACCTTTCATTTCCCTCTGGTTAACTATCCTATGCTAAGGTTTCACTTTAGATAATATACTATTTGATCTTGAAATGTGTCTTAATTTGTTATATCATTTGTACATATAATTTTATCAAGATTCCATAATGTCAACTAATCGTACCACAATTCACTGTTTTATTCCACCCTTACACTGCTGTTTTAAAGTAGTTTTTTAATGAATATTCCAAATATAATAATAAATATCACTTTATGTTTGAATCAATTAATTAGTTTCAATCAATATTATAATGGGAAATATCACTTTATTTTATTATTTCAATGTAGGAAGAGATGATTTTGAGGGCCCTTGATGAAGTGGAAGAAAAATGGGCCAAAATTGCATGGATCCATGAAGACTTGTCCACTGTTCTGATTTTATAGACAATTACGTGCATCCAAATGGGATCATATTTTTTGTAATGGTATAAAATATAATGGTCAAAAACACTTATGAAGGAATCAAATGCCAATTCAGCCATCTAGGGGCCCAACCAGACTGATCTGTCCAAGGAATCAAATCTGCACAATGTCAAATCTAGTATTCTGTAATCTGTCTATATCTCTGGATCCACATGTCCAATAGATGCCAGACCATCGGTGGAGATACTCAGGATTTGGGGATACAACTTTCTAGTTTTTTCAAAAGGGAGATTCGGGTGTCAATTTGTCGAAACGTGTGGTACAAGTGGATTGAAGAAATTTGTGTGCCACAAACCAGCTTCCAATTTTTCTATAAAATTGAACCTTGGGCTCCCCATTTGAGAGTTCGTCTAGGAGGCAAGGTTCTAAAATTTTGGAGTCCCCAAGGATCCTTCTCAACATCCCTAGAAGTTATGGAGGCTATGGTAAATTCTACCCCAACATATTTCTCTTCCTCCTATCCCATGGGTTTCTAAACCCTTTGTGATCACCCGGGGAGGAAGGTGATGTAATCCCAAAATCCATTTTTGTATTATATTGAATGATATGTTTAATTCTAGGTTTTATGTTATTTTTCTTCATCATAGATTTTAATTTTATTTAGTTATATACTGGTATTTCATGCTCAACTAATATGATCAAGTTTAGGGGTACCCAATCATGTGATGTTTCACACACCGTTCACCACTTCCTTTTCCCCCTTTCAATTGCGGTGTTTATGTGGTTCATATTCATCAATTGAACTCACATAACCACTTTCAAGGCCATGTAAATTTATGTCTTGGTATTACAAAGAAATAACATACAAACCTGGACAACGCATTGAGTTGTTCATGTGTTTCCTTGGTGAGTTTCAGTTATGAAGTCAAACACCAATCACCCAATCATCGGTGGTGTCTGGTGAATCATTGTGTGTTTTATACTGAACCCTATAAGGTATCCTAGTATAAACATAGTAACATTCTGGTTATTGGTGTTACAAAAGAGGGATTAAAATATCATAACCCTATATCATGAAGCGATGAAGGATAAACATCTTGAGAGTACCCTAGGTTGATCACGCTTAATTAATTCTGTTAATCTCTACATTGTTTTATCGCTTTCATTTTCTATTTTCATCTTTAATCATCAAACCCCCAAGTTTTAGAAAACTTAATTCACCTTATACTTTCATAATCAAGACCCTATTTTTAAATTAATGATCTGAGGCTTCGTCGAGAGACGGCCTAGTGTTGCTACTATACTGTAGAAATTCTAGTCAAAATTATACAACTAGTTTGACGTGCTCGACAACGTGGTCAAATTTTGGCGTCGTTGCCGGGGAGCCAAGATCATTTTTTTCTTTATTTCCTTTTATTAATTTATTTTACTTTTTAATTAGTACTCTGTTAAATACCCCACCACAATTTGATTGTTTTTGTTTTGGGTTGTGTCTTTATTTTTGGTAGTTTTTGGTGTGTTCTTTCTCTCTCTATCTCTCTCTCTTATTTTCTCAATCTCCCTCTCTATAATTCTGTATTATAACATTATATTCTTCTTTAACCCTTCCTAATTTGTTTTATCCATATTTTAAAAAATAAACTTCAAAAATTATTTTCATGACCAGATCTGGTAAAGAAACACTACTTGAATTTGACCCTGAAATTGAAAATTCACTTCACACACAAATAAAGGCATCTAGAGAAGGTCAATCAAGTAACATCGAGGAACCCTTTTGGAGCCTCAAGTGGCCATAAAAAATTCAAAATTGAACTCAATCAAATCAAAGAAAATATGGCTGCAAATAATAGAACTTTAAAAGAACTGAACACCCCTGATGTGGAGTACCAACCTGCATACATCCAATATCTTGGGGAAGTATCCATCTTTGAGCTGAGATCAGGTCTCATCCACCTTCTTCTTAAATTACATGGTCTTCCCAATGAGGACCCTCACAAACATCTCAAAGATTTTCATATAGTAGGATCCACCATGAAACACCAAAATGTGTCTGAGGACCTAATTAAGTTTAGGGATTTCTCTTTCTCCCTCGATGGTGTAGCCAAAAATTGGCAATACTATTTTCCTACCACAATTGGGGGATGGAATGACCTAAAATGAATCTTTTAGGAAACGTTCTTCCCGGCCTCTCAAACTACTTCAATTAGGAAAGAAATATGTGGAATTAAGCAGTCACAAGGAGAGATCCTTCATGAATATTGGGAGAGATTCAAAAGACATTGCTCAAGCTTCCCCCACCACCAGATTAGTGAACAACTATTAATCCAATATTTATATGAGGGAATTGTTCCCATGGATCATGGAATGATTGATGCTACATCTGGTGGTTCCCAAGTTGATAAAACTCTTTCTGCCGCTCGTGAATTAATAGCCAACATGGATCAAAATGCACAGAAATTTGGTACACGGGTAATTTCACCAACCCGAGGAGTTCATGAGGTAATTCATACTACCCTAGAACAAAAGGTAGATACTAAACATGATGATATGAATGCCCTTCTATGGAAATTATTTCAAGCACAAGGTAACATGCACTCTATCTCTATTCCATTACATTGTGGTATTTGTTCTAATAACACTCATTTTTCTGACCAGTTCCCACAACATCAAGATTCATATGAGTCTTGTACCGTAGTGCTCACAGGGCGTCCATTCCAACAAGAACCTCCCTTAAATCAAGAACAATTCAGGCCAAATCCAAACCCTAGGTGGAAAGCACAACCCCAGTACTGACAGAGAGGAAACTAAATCAACCCCAAGCAGAAATGGTATCAACGAGGCCAAGGTATGCAACCTTATTGTCTATCTACATCTCAAAACAATCCTCCTCCTCTCAATCTGAACCATGACTTGAGGATATGGTGAAGCAAATGGAAACACAGAACCTCCAGTTCCAACATACCACATAATCGACAATTCAAGACCTACAAACTCAAGTGGGACAATTAGAGAACACCATCGGTGAGCTTAAGATGCAAGGGTCTGGGAAACTACAATCCCAACCCATATCCAATCTGAAGGACAACAGTAATGTATATGAAATTACACTTCGTATTGGTAAAGAAGTTTCTCCTTATACTGATTCTATGCAATAGGTATGTCCCCATCTTGAAAACACTCCTTCCCAACCCTCAAAAATTTCATATAATGAAAAACCAAATAAAATGGGAAATCAAATTATCATTGATGATTTAAATGAACAGTCCATTCCTCTTCCTTTCCCACAAAGACTCTCTAAATCTACAAAAAATTCTGATAATGATATTGATAATGATATAATGGATACATTTAAAAAATGTCAAGCTAATATTCCATTGTTGGATGCAGTCAAAAAAAATTCCCCGTTATGCCGAATTTTTTAAAGAACTTTGCACCCATAGACAAAGGCTGATGGGGAATGCAAGAGTCAACTTGGGGAGAAATGTCTCGGCCTTGATTCAACAAGTAGTTCCAACCAAATTCAAGGATCCATGCACATTCACGATACCGTGTACCATAGGGGAGACCTTCTTTTTTGATGCTATGCTATATTTAGGTTCTTCTGTTAATGTAATGCCTCACTCTGTATATACTTCTCTGTAGGTTGGAGAGATTCAACCAACAGGAATTATTGTGAATCTTTCTAACTGGTGTACAACGCATCTAATAGGACTGATTGAAGATTTACTTATATGAGTGAAGAATATCATCTACCCTGTTGATTTCTACATTCTTGAGATGGAAGATGCCCAAACCCAAGGTCCTGCTCCTCCCATACATGGGAGGCCATTTCTAAAAACAACAAAGACGATCCTCAACATTCACAATAGTACACTATCCATGGAATTCTGAGGATAAAAGGTACGTTTTAACATCCTTGAGGCTATGAAACACCCCATTTAAGAGAAATCCACTCTTCCTATCTATTTGATGAAAGTGCTCTCAAACGACGAACACACACACAATTCTCTCCTCATCCCAAAATCTGATTCATTTTTTTCTTCACCCTTGGATTATTTGAGTTTTGATTCATGTTTTTATTATTGTGTGGGTTCTAAAAAGTGTAAATTGTGTTCTTTAATTGATGAGTGTGTTCATTCTGAGGTACCCATGACTATCTATGATTCTAAAAATCTCATTTATATAGATTTTCTATATTTAGAGAATTAACATGAGAAAATAGACAGTTTAATGGACCTCACTCCCCCTATATCCCCTCCCTCAATCCAAAAACCACTGGTCTTGGATATTAAAATACTTCCTTATAATTTAAAATATGCATATCTCGATGGTATTGACCAATTGACCTTTATTATTTCCAATAACCTCTATCCACAATAGGAATCGAAACTGCTAAAACTTTTGAGAGAGTGTAAAAAGGAAATATGATTGACATTGGATGATATTCCCCAGATTATCGCATCTATTTATATGCACCATATACTTTTGGATGATGAGGCTAAGCCCGTAAGAAAATCTCAACGTCAGTTGATTCCAACACTCCTTGAAGTGTTAAAATTGGAAGTCAGTAAATTACTTGCAGTGGGGATCATTTATCCTATATCTGATAGTAAATTGGTTAGCCTAGTGAAAATTGTGACTAAAAAACCTGAATTATAGTTTTTTCAAATGAAAGGAATGAATTGGTTCCAAAACATTTGCAAAATTGTTGGAAAGTCTATATTGACTACCGTCGACTGAATCATGCCACACGGAAGGACGAATTTCCATTACCCTTCATTGACCAAATGTTAGAACGATTGGCTAGTAAGTCCCATTATTTTTTCCTTTATGGATATTCTAGTTATTTCAAAATCCATATAGCCCCTAAGGACCAAGAAAAGTCAGTATTTACATGTCCAATCAACACATTTCCATACAGAAGGATGCCATTCAGTCTACGTAATGATCATGGTACATCTTAGCGATGTATTGAAGTCTTTATAGATGATTTCATGGTATATGGATCTTCTTTTGATGATTGTTTGGAACACCTAGGTTAGGTCTGCCGTCGCTTCATTGTAAAAGATCTTGTTTTAAATTATGAGAAATTCCATTTTATGGTTGGGTGGGGAATAGTTCTTGGGTATGTCATTTAAAGTAATGTGATTCAAGTTGATAAATCTAAAATTGAATTAATTTCAACCCTTCCATATCCAAAATTATTTTATGATGTGCGATCATTCTTGGGTCATATTGGTTTTTACCGCTGATTCATTAATGACTTTAGTAGGATTTCACTTCCATTCTCCCGGTTATTGAAAAAATATTCTGAGTTTTTGTTTGATAAAAATTGTGAGGAAGCATTAAATTCACTAAAAAAGAGTCTCACATCACATTCCATCATCGAAAAACCAAGGAGGTATCTCCCCTTCGAGCTTATGTGTGATGCCTCTAACTTTGCGGTTGGGGAAGTTTTATCACAAAGGGTGGAGAAGGCTCCTCATGTCATTGAGTATGCCTCACGTACACTTGACCCTGCCCAGGAAAACTACACATCCACTGAAAAGAAACTTATTTCTATTGTGTTTACCTGGGAAAATTTTGTTCATATCTTATCGGGTCAAAAATCATCGTCTTCTCTGATCATGTTGCCCTTCGTTTCCTCCTAAAAAACCTGAAGCCAATCCCCACCTCATTCGGTGGATGCTCCTCCTCCAGGAGTTTGAACTTGAGATTAGAGATAAGAGAGGAGTGTATAATGTGGTAGCTGACCACATTAGTACAATTTTCCCACCATTGGACCATCGTGTTGACTCACCCATACCCATTGGATAATTATTCCCTCATGAGAACCTTTGTGATGTTGTGGACTTTACCCCCTGGTATGCAGACATTGTGAATTTTCTAGGAACATATAAGGTCCGCACTGATTTCATCATTTCACAATCCCAGAGACTTAAGAATTATTCTCATAGGTACATTTGGGATAACCCATACTTGTGGAGAATTTATAGTGACCAAGTAGTTCATCGGTGTGTACCTGACCATGAGTTCACCTATGTTTTGAACTTCTACCACACTTTGGCATGTGGGGGCCACATTGGCTCTCAACGTACAGCTCGAAAGGTCCTTGACTCAGAAGTTTATTGGCCAAAATTATATAGGTATTCCCATAGATATTTCATGTCATGTAGTAATTGTCAATTCACAGGGAATATCTCCAAGAGGAATGAAATTCCCCAACAGCCCATGTTATTTTGTGAGATCTTCGATGCATAGGGCATTGACTTCATGGGGCCTTTTCCAAATTCATTTGGCTTTATGTACATCTTATTGGCTGTTGAATATGTATCTAAATGGGTGTATGAAAAGGCCACTAGGACCAATGACTCTCGAGTGGTTGTTGATTTTGTGAGGTCCCAAATTTTCAGTAGGTTTGGTTTACCAAGATTCATCATTAGTGATCAGGGTTCACATTTATGTGATCGCAACATGAAAAATCTGCTTCGTAAGTATGGGGTTGATCATAAAGTCTCCACTGCAAATCACCCCCAAACTAATGGACAAGCAGAAATATAAAATTGTGAAGTTAAACGAATCTTGGAAAAAACGGTACAACCAAATAAGAATGATTGGAGTTTTCACTTGGATACTTCACTTTGGGAGTACCATAAAACTTTTAAAACCCCAATCAAAAATGTCACCATATAGAATTATGTTTGTAAGGAATTTTCACCTCCCAGTGGAGGTAGAGCACCCTTCATATTGGGATTTTAGACAATGTAATATGAACCTTTTAGATGCAGGTGATCAAAGAAAGATGTAGATTCAAGAGTAGGAAGAAATTTGACGTGATGCGTATGATAACTCCTGGATCTATAAAGAGAAGACAAAGGCTATTCATGATAGCGTGATTCTCTAGCAGAAGTTACATATTGGTGAGAAGGTCCCCATGTACAATTCCAGGCTTAAGCTCCATCCAGATTTCACATGAGCAGAGCGGATGAAGTCTTACCATCAATGGGAAACAACTTAAACACTTCTATGAGGATTTTCTGAAGAATCTGGTGGAGTAAATCGACCTTATAGATGCATCATACCAATAAAACACACCAGATTTTATCCTTCCTTCTCACATTCTCAATTATTTTAGTGAGGACACTGCACATTCTAGGTGTGTGTGGGGGGGGGTGGATACATTCTTGGGTTAGTTAGGAATTTTCATCGATTTCTCCTTTCTTCTCTTTTTCACCTTTTTTTTTGGTATTTTCATTTTACCTCATAAATAATTTCTATGTTCCATGATTTGGTGACCATAAAGGGGGGAAAGTAAAAATACCATAACGAAGGATAAAAATAATATTTGTATGAATTTAACATCATGGAGTGATTTTCTTTTTTTAGTGAATTGGTTTTCTGTCAATGACATAAATGGTTGTATCTATGTGAAACCTTTGAGATAATTGAAGCCCCATGTGTGGTGGTTTTTGAGAAAATTGTGTCACTAATATCTCCACAATTTTTTTTACCAAACCACAAAGTGTGAATATTTCTTACATAATATAAGGTAAATATATGTTAGGTTAATATTTTTCTTCTTTAAATGATATTTCCATACATTCATTCCATATACGATCTGTTTCATTACTGTACCAGATTGACCTATGCATGTGGACCTAATGTCTTACTATTGTACGCCCCCAAAAAATGGTTGTGTCTTGGTCTGGTAAAAAACCACTCCTCCTCAACCTTTTATCTTGTTATAACTATTGTAATTAGTGTCGTGAGGTGATCAAACAGGGGTTGAGATATGAGAGTGACACTTGTTCCCAATTCCACTTTTAGAAAAAATATATAAATCAGGTAAGTTACGAAATGTGCAACATTTGGGGATATCTAGGTCAGGAGCTTATGGTTTGACTTCTGGGAATGCTTTAGTGAGTGGATCTTTAAATCTGATTGCAAAGGATGCAGGGTACATTCGGTGGACAAAATCATTTAAGCTGCAAAATGTTAAAATAACCTATATTTGTTGGATAAAAAGATTAAAGAATATCATGGAATTGTTTTCACACACACACATGTAGATTTAGTGTCATGGTTGACTTCAGAATTCTATGCTCAATTTGGCATCATGAATTTTTTTCAATTTCACTATGATCTGATTTGTGAGACAATCTATTTTAACTAGGAAGAAGTCCTTGGTGTGGTTTGTGCATTGATCACATTACTTTAATTAAAATTTCCTCAAATGTTAAATCTTCATGATTTTGGGAATATATATATTCATCATTTTATTTGGATATGTGACTTTTCCTAGGAGTGCAAATGTTTAGGTGTGGGGGTGTGATCGTACCACGATTCACTCTTTTATTCCACCCTTACACCACTATTTTAAACTAGTTTTGTAATGAACATTACAAATATAATAATAAATTAAACTTTATGGTTGAATCAATTAATTATTGTTAATAAATATTAGTATGGGAAATGTTACTTGTTTTTATTATTTTAATGTTGGAGGAGATGATTTGGATGGCCCTTGATGAAGTGGAAGAAAAAGGGCCAAAATTGAATGGATCCATGAAGACCTGTCCACTATTCTGCTTTTATAGAAAATTATGTGAATCCAAATGGGCTCATTTTTGTGTACTAGAAAAATATGTAATGGGATACAACTCTTATGAAATAATCCAATCCCAATTCGGCCGTCAATGGGACCAACCAAACTGATCAGTCCTAGGAATAAAATCTGCACAAAGTCAAATGTGGTGTTCTATAATCTATCCATATATCCAGATCCACTAATCCAATTGATTCCAAACATTCGGTGGAGATATCCAGGCAGTGGGGCTACAACTTTCCAGTTTTGTGAAATGATAGATTTGGGTTTCCATTAGTCGAAACACATGGTACAATTGGATTGAAGAAATATGTGTGCCACAAACAACCTTTCAATTTTTCTATAAAATGGCACCTTGGGATTTCCATTTTGGAGTTAGGCCAGGAGGAAATGTTCTGCCATTTTGGAGTATCCAAGGAGTCTTCTCAACATCCCTAGATGTTCTGTAGGCTATGGTTAGTTCTACCCCAACATCATTTTCTTCCTCCTCTCTCATGGGTTTCTAAACCCATTATGATCACCTGGGGAGGAACGTGTTGTAATCTCGAGCTTCATTTTTGTATTATATTGAATGTTATTTTTAATTACAGGTTTTATGTTGTTTTTCTTCATAATATCTTTTAATTTTATTGAGTTATGTACTGGTATGTCATGATCATGTTTTGGGGTACCCATTCATGTGATGTTCCACACACCATTCACCACTTCCTTTTCCCCCTTTCAAATGCGGTGTTTGTGTGGTTCATATTGGTCAATTAAACTCACATAAGCACTATAAAGGCCATGTAAATTTATTTCATCGTATTACAAAGAAATAACATACAAACCTGGACAGTTCATCGAGTTCTTCATGTGTTTCCTTGGTGAGTTTCGGTTATGAAGTCAAACACAAATCACCCAATCATCGACGGTGTCCGGTGAATCATTGTGTGTTTTAGAATGGACCCTATGATGTATCCTAGTATAGACTCAGTAAAATTATTGTTCTAGGTGTTACAAAATAGGGATGAAAAGATCATAAACCTATATCATGAAGCGATGAAGGATAAACATCATGAGAGTACCCTGGGTTGATCAAGTATAATTAATTTTGTTAATCTCTACATTTTTTTATTGCTTTCATTTTATATTTTCATCTTTAATCATCAAAAACCCAAGTTTTAAAAAACCTCACCCACCTTATACTTTCATAATCAAGACCCCCTTTTTAAATTAATGATCTAAGGCTTTGTCGAGAGACGACCTAGGGTTGCTGGTATACTGTAGAAATTCTAGTCAAAATTAAACAACTAATTTGATGTGCTCAACAACGCGATCATAACCCAAAATTTAATTTATATCCATTGTATATGTATTATAATAATTTATATAATATAGAATTTTATAATTGAATACACCATTAATGTAGATAGTAATCTATATGTACGCATGAATGTTATTTTCTATTTTCATTGTCATAATGAAAGAAAGAAAGAAATTGATATATATGTATATGTTTATATAATATCATTGAATTATAATTATAATCATATATATATCATATAATTTTCCTAAAAAATCCTTAATACATTCCATGTAGTGTTTGAATGAATCACAGTGCTTTGACGGGGCGGTAGTCCCCACTTCTTCAAAAACAATTATTGTATTTACACCAAAGTAAAAAAAGATGTGTGATATAAAAGGAATACAGAAGCTTAAATAAATACTAAATATAATATATAACAAATATAAACAATGTTCCCTCATAATATTGACCATGAGTGGTGGAAATGAAAATTTAATTATCATCATTTAGGGATGTGGTAGTTCACCATACACATAAACAGTATGTTCATTATCAATTCTATGGAGGTGTGTGTAAGTGTAGGATGAAACCATATAATAAAAAATTACTAATATATTAAGGATACTGCTTTTTATAAAATTATGTAAAATATTATGTGGATAGGGTGGGAGAAGAAAATTAAATAAAGGACTTGACAGAAAATGTTTCCTCTTAATATGTTAACTCCTTTTGGTTTTTGCTAAAAGGGATCCTTGGATTACCTTCTACCCAAGATAAGGCTTCAACTACTATTGATGCCAAATTCCAGATAGGGCCATGATTGGGATGATAAATAACAGAAAGGAATTTGGAGGGTGATTAGAAGATTCTTCAACCTGAGAGGCGGTTGCACGCAAGAATTATGGGATGCGCGCAATCCCTTGCACGCCCAATGAGACATTAAAGGTAGGCTTCTATGGTGACCCACCCGAAAATGAAAAATGAACTCGAGTGTAAGTATCCATGGAGGCATGCAAAACTTCTTCTAGAGCATAACCCCTTCTTCTCCCTTTTCAATGTGAAAGGGACCCTTTCACGGCAACACGCTCTAAAAATCAGTTAAGGTAATATCACAAAGGGGGAGTGTGCGCCAATGATACACGGTAGCGCAAAAATCCTTCCACGCCCAATGAGATTTCAAACACCTCCATGCGCACATCTCCGCCTACGTTCCGCCTTTGGGGTTTCTGGCTATAAATTTAAATGAACCCCCGCCGCTTTGGGATGGTTATAGAAGACAAAGTGAATCCCTTCTGCTTGAAAAACACATCTTCTGTGACCGTGGGAAAAACACTATAGCCTCTAGGTTTTAGATCCTTCATGACAGGTTCCCCAAGGGTCATCCATCAGCTGGGCCCTCTTAGGCATGATCCTCGTCCATTTCCTTTTACCCTAATTCCATTCTGTACAAAAGACCCCTCTTGTGAAAATTCCCTTTGCATCAGGATGATTTTTCACGCATCCTTCTGATTTGTGCGTAGCCACCCCATATTACATGAAACACCCCATCTTGCGCACGTCACTCATTGTGTGCTCCATGTGACTTCCATGCCTAAGGAAACCATGTAAGAACCTCTCTTATAACTAAAACATCTGTGTCATGCACTATTCCTCCATACGACCCTACATGTTCGTACGAAGTGACATCAATGTCCCTTGGGTGGTGCTTTACATTGTGTTTTTTTAGCCTTATGCTTCTTCGCATAGGCACACTAATGGATATTTCTTCTTCGCATTTCCACACTAACATGGGCCACTCAGTGGATCACTCCACGACACCCCATCACCAATACATTGCTAATTTCCTACTTTATCCTCAGGGTGGGTGGGTACCAATTATGTAAGTCCCAGGGGTACGGAGTGAACCCGCCTCGTCTAAGCTACAGGATGTTAAAAGTCCAAGCACCATCGTCCTCAGCATATTATGTTAAACTGTGACCTCTTCCTGTGAATCATATGTGGGGTTCCCTATCTCGGACATTATCTACGCTCACTCATATCCACAGGAGTGAGATATTCCTCACATGGAATGAGATCCCCTTTTCTAGAGTGGTGCCTGTCGACAGGGAAGGGAAACCACATTTGTGTAAGCCCCTAGACATTCGTGCAGGAGTTAGTACACGTACTCCTCCTTTCTTATTTCATGCCAAAGACTAAGAGGAGATATGGGCACATTGAACTTCATTATCCCATCCCTCTCCATCTGGGTTTTGTTTCCACCGAGCCTCCATCCTGGAGTAAGTCCCAATCTCTATCTCATAGGGATTCTAACCACATGTAAGCCCATGTTTCCTCTTTGGGATACTAACCACACATAAGCCCCACTCCACTTCCTACATATGCACCTTTAGTGATGTGATTGTAAGGTCTTTTCTGCCTCTTTTTTCTCACACCGAGTATGAATCATGTGGGATTAGAGTAAGAATTAACCATGACATCCTCTCTAGGACACCGTAGCCTATCATCCCTAGCCCATTCAAACTATGTGGACTTTGATCCTTTCCAAGGCAAGGTACGTAGGATGCCTTGATGAGGTTCAAGACTAGCACCTGCTGGTCCTAATCAATTCAAATCGGTTCACCCCCCCCCCCATCATGAATTATGGGGACATTGATCCTCTACAAGGCTAGGTATGTAGGAAGCCTCCCTGAGGTTCAAGCACATAACCTACCTGACCCGAACCCCTTTCAAATTAGTTCATACTCGTCTCTCATGATGTTAAAATGCATCCACCTTTTATGAACTATGTGTACTTTGATCATTTCCATGTAAAGGTACGTAAGAATCCACCCCAAGGTTTATGCCCAACACACATTGGTACCGACCACTCCACGTCGGTTCACCCTCATCCTACATGACATTAAATTGTAAACCCTGTTTTCATCCCGCGTGACATTAAACTACATCCACCATTTCCAAAATAAGTGTACATTGATCCTTGCCAAGGCAAGGTACGTAGAAAGCCTTCTTCAGGTTCACACCCAACAAAAATTGGTCCCGACCACTCTAAGTCGGCTCACCCACATCCTACATGATGTTAAACTGTACACCCCTTTTTGTCACACAAGACATCAAACAATACTCATTCGAACTATTTGGGATTTTTTTCTTGTCTCTTAGACATGGTACGTTGGAAGCCTCCCTTAGGTCTAACCCCAATTGATGGTAATCCATTGTTTTCCCCAATCGACAGTAAGTCGTTGTGTTCCCTAATCAACAGTAACTCATTGTGTTCCCCATTAAGTGGTATGTTTTTGTGTTCCCTAATCAATGGTAAGCCATTGTTTTGCCTAATCAGCATTAAGACGTTGTATTCCCTAATCAGAGGTAATATTTTGTCCCCCATCCAGCGGTAAGCAGTTGTAGTCCCGTTTACTGGGACCCACATCTCTGGTCTGTCCCAGCGGTGTCAGAACAATCCATGATACTAACCACGCGTAAGCCCTAGCACCATCTTCGGGTCACTATCCTATATGTAATCCCTGATTCTTTTCCCTGATTCTGAATTACATGAACTTTGATCCTCTCAAGGTCAAGGTACGTAGGAAACATCCATATTTCTCAATCCCATCACTCATGTGTCGTCGTGGTATCTCCCTCGTTCCTATGAGTTTTGGGAAGATCATTCCCTAACTCGGAGGTTCCACTTCCCCCAAGTCCCATCCATATCCATGTTGATCTTTACCTGAGCCGTCACATAGCAGTGAGATCATGTCACCCACTTTCTCACATCATCTCACAGTAATTGGGTAACTAACCACATGTTAACCCCTACATCAAAGATCCCTTTGGGGATTTCACCCATCTGATCCACTCCCATTAGAGTTTTAATCAGTTTTATCTGTCTCCTCTAGATGTTAAACTCGTGGATTGCCCTATGTAAAACATGGGAAGATGAGGAAAACCTCATAGACATGCCAATGTAATATAATTCCTTGCATTCGATGTGGGATGCCTCAAGCTTCCGCTCCCATGAGAATCTCTATCATAAGGGTAGGAAACCTAGACGCGCCAGTGTTTTAGAGTCAAGACACGCCGGAGATGTCCAACGTGACTAGTCCCTTGACTAAAGGGTGATTCTCTGACTGGACCCCTTGAAATTTCCTGATAGAAGTAGTGTAATTAAATGGCGTCCATGAATACACGACGTTGGGAAGAGTTTCACGAATAACATCCTAAGTCTATACGGGAGACAGAAACTAGGAAACGAGCTCCGAGGAGGAATACACAGAAGGAGCAACCAACATTCCATCATCTAATTTCGATCATGGTGAAAATGTACCTAAATAAATAACTAATGTTTCCCGTCATTGGAAATTGGGATTGCGGGGAAACAGTTGTGCGTCCTCCAAAAGAGACGGATGTGCGCCCTGGAGAATGTGTCAGATATAGAAATGGTGAACCCAACATGAACTTATTCTCCTCAATGTGGAGATTAGTATCATTAAAGACATCAGTGGATTGGCGTGTCACCAGATCCATATATCTGATGCCTGGTACAACAAGAAAATAGTGGGCCTACATTGAAACTCACCAGATAGTGGGGAAATTAAACGTTGGACATCTCGGTCTGCGACATTGAAAGAGTGGATCTATTTTTACAACTGTGGATGATTAAATAATGTTGGGTAACTAGATGCCTCTTTTACTTCTTTAAGCTCTAATGTTTAAATCTCCCTAATTTACAGGACCCAAGTTGCTAAGACAAGAAATCAGTCACTGCCCACACACTGACGCAGGGGCAGGGGCAACATCAATGTAGAAATACTGCATGGCCCTATCACATCTGTGACAGCTTCCACACCAATAGTTATTGGTTGACCATGCCCCATATCCCCTTATGAGATCATTCAAATAAGGGTGATAAATGACCTCATTCAAAGATATGAGGAGGAGGGGATTATCATAACCCGAGATATGGCTCACCAAGACTTAGAGGCTTCTACGCCTCGTCACCACATCCGCCCCCATGGGTCATGCAGGGAGACACTTCTCCCTACTCAAAAGCACAATTCTTTCTGGAGCCTCTCCCTGGAATGATTCGATGACTCCGTCCCCTACGCCGATGAGGAAAGGGATGTCTAGGCCAGCCCGACTGAGATCCTATTCTAGGGGATCCCAAAGAGGGCTCCCACTAGGCCACGTCAATGCTGCCACCCAGCCCCATAGGATGTAGAGCAGTTATGCTATGCACTTGTACCACCAACCCTAGTCCAGTTAACCCGACACAAGTGTTGGGCGCCGAGTGTGGAGGACGCCCTCTAAGGGGCGTCAACGTCAATCACTACCCTAGAATCTTCCACTATTGACGTGTACCATCAATACCCTTTTTACGCTGAGTAGGTGAACTCATATAGACAGCTCAAATTGAGGCCCCAACCAGCCCACAGGCAGGCTGGGTCGACTCTCCTTGTCACTGACGCAGGTAGCGCCCACCGCAGGCTGACCCGTGGCAATGACACCCAATATGAAGGTTCTCCCCATACCATCACCAATAGGATCACATGTCATTCCTGATCCCAAGATCATCATGGAGTTCCTCCCCATGCTAGCTTCAATCAAAACGAGGGTCCTCCTTGTTGTAGTGACTGTCAATACGGGAGCCTCCTTTGCAGCCACAACCACAGGTATGGAGTCGTTCCTCCAGTCGTAGGTTATGAGTGTGAAGATTCTACACATCTGGTAAACCATCAGTGTGGGGGTCTTCTCCATGTCCTTACAGGAACTGAAGTAGGTCCTCCTTGTCCCAAAAACCAGAGACGTAGTGAATTTTCATGCTTCATAAACACCCAACACAGAGGCCTTAAACTTGTTCTTCTCGACCTATATGAGGACCCTCCTTACACTGATATTACAGGGGAACACAATAATGGGGGTCCTACCCGTGCTCCCACCTTCTACAGCAGAGTTTTTACCTGCTCCAGCACTTCCCAAGGAGATTCACTCCACACATCATCTAGTTGAAACCTAGGTCCTCTCCATATTCCCATTGACATATTTTTAGGTGCTCCTCACACCCTAGCTCACTCAATAAGAAGTACTCTCTACCCTAGAACCAGTTCGTCCAAGGACCCTCCTTGATCTAGAATCTACCTTTTCCTGAAGAGTCATCCCATTTTAAGAGGGAAGGTCTCCACTGACAAATAAAGAATATTGGGAAGATTTAGACTGAGATTAAACCTGTATGCTTGTCAGCTTCTGAGTCAAAATATGATTTGACAGTGGAACCCTCGCCTCAGTCCTCTGTATCAAGGGTTGGGGCAAGAACGAGGTGCATCAACCTCATCCTTCAGAAATTCAAGGTCCACCGGATCCCTTCTTCCCTCCACAGATACATCTAGGAAGACGAATATTTGGCATCTCCATAGGGAATGTTCGTGCAGTCGCCACCATCATCGCCAGGGGAAATCTCTACCTCAACCAATGATCACAGAGAGTTATTATTGGGAACGATGGGGGAAGAGAAAAAACATGGTCCACTTCCAGAAGACATAGTCCTTGCACCAGAAACTGTGGTCACCATCCCATATTTTTGTGATTTTGTTGCTATGTCACTACACTCTTCGGAGGATATCCCGATATGTAGTAGCTTGTCAGCCCACTCACCGTATTATCCACCGGTTATCCTACCATCTTAGTGGTCTGCTTCAATACTGCTACTAGTTCATCAACCACCACCAGTTGATGAGTGGGGAAACAAAGGGTCAGACCCCAAGTCTGAGCCGAGGAGATTGCGGGACGTTATTGTGGCAGACCATTTCCCAGAGATATTTTGGCCAGTTGCAACACTGAATTTCAGTCCATTGGAATCTCTCACCCAGGTGTAATTTGGGTGTTTCTGGAAAACCCTTTGGGTGAAAAACTTTAGTATTCATCATTGGTGAGTGAATTACCCAAAAATACAATCAAATTTCGAACACATGGGACAACAATTCAATCTGTTTGATTTGGCCTCACTCCCCATGGACCATCGCCCTGAGTCACCAAGACTCCATAGGACCCTACAAAAACAATGAGTTCAGTTCTTTAAAGTACATCACCGGATTATTGAGGAGGCTTCCCCCCACATACAGATCTGTGGCTGGGGGCAGTATGCTGCCCTCTACTTCAGTTCTATACAGATCCTGCCCAACTTTCTAGGAGATATCAAGGATATTCCCCAGTTAGAGTCATAGTTAACATAGATGACCGATTATAAGGGAATAATGAGTCCAAGATCTTTGACATAGACTTACCCCCTTCGGGAGTTCCACAACTATTGGATCTATTGGGAAGGGTTACTCGCCTGTAGATAAATATACGGGGTCTTCTCTTTCCCACCGATGAATTAGTCCTCAGCCACAATACCAATTAGGGAAAAGATAAAATTGGAGCCGCCAAACACTTGGACGTGTCTGGATCAGTTATGAAGGTATAAAAATATCCTGAGAAAGATGCATTACGTCAACAGCTCATGGAGCACCAGAAGATGGTCGATGACCTCCTTGCTGAACGTGTCATGGAGCGGCAAGAAGATTACGTTGATATGTGACTGTGGTAGTAGGGGAAGGTAAAACTCCCCCGATGAGTTGCCTCTAGATGAACATGACCATCATACACACACAGACATGGTAGAGGCTAGAACATATGGAAAGAGGTCCTGGTATGTATCACGAAATCCACTCGAGTGACCTAATAATCCTTGGGATCCAGCTCAGGTTCCCCTAGCTGCTTCGTAGGCTGTCCCACCAACCGCTTCACAATCCGCTGGGTATTCTTATCATATTGAAGAACCCAAAAACTATTTGGTGGTCATATATCCTTTTCAAGATAGAAATCCCCACCCAGATGATCTGATGGCAGCGATCGTTGCCCACCTCGAGGCATTGGAGACACAACAGGTGGAAATCATACCTAATGGAAAGCCATATTCAATGTGGGTCAATGATATGCAAGCACCCCTGGGTTTTAGAAATCACACATTCTCCCCCTTTAATAGTATGGGTGACCCAATGCATAATCTGGCCCAATTAATTTCAAGGTGCAGACCCATGATGGGAACTTCAGTGCAGCAAGAGGCCTCCAAACTACGGTGTTTTGTTCAGCCATTGTAAGGGAATGAATTTGTCTTGTACAACCCGTTACCCATAAAATCTGTAGCCAAATAGGAAGATCATTGTAGGAAATTTATTTAGAATTTCAGTTCCTCTACTCGGAAGATGAGTATCGTGGACCTCTTCAAGTGAAAGCAGAGGCCTGATGAGCACGTCACAAACTTTTTCACCCAGTGGAAAGAGATCACATTCTCCCTTAACATACCACTGACTTAGGGGAATCTTCTGATGATGTGTGTGGAGAATGTCATGAAAGAACTAGTCCCATCTATGATCACCCATAATTACCCCGGGGAATTCCAAGACATTTCTGTTTAGGCCTAATGCCTAGTAGAACCATTACTGTAGGATTGCTAGGCATGTTCGTTGCCTCCTGCAATTCCCACGAGAAGGGCCGCCAGAGGTTGAGCCCACTGCGATAGCCAAAATAGAGTCCACCCAGACAACTAGAATTATTTCTAGTGGAGCTGACTCTGAATCATCATAGAGGCCCTCCATCACAGGTGTAACCTCTGGCCTAGAAGCGTCTCCTCAGAATCGGTAGGCGCCTCTGTGTTACGCGCTGCCACCATCTAGGAAAAATAACCAGGTTCCTCCTCCTCGACAGGCTCCACCTACCCCCATTCAAGGTCAGGCTCCCAAAGCCCCCTTCCCAAACAAAAGAAACTAGACCTAATCATTCAATGAGTCTTGGGTATCGAGTTATTTATGATGTTCCTTGGAAAAGGGACTCTTGCGGTTGCTAGAGTGCAGGAGGCCAGAAGAGGTGGATCTCACTGATCGCCCCAATTACTACCCCAATAACCAAATCCTAGGGAACACCCTCAAATAGTTCTATCGGTTTAATGACTGGATTCAATATCAAGTCAACAACAACATAGTCAGGTTGGTCCCCGCTTAGGCACAAGTGTCATGTGTATTTATGAAGCCCGATAGTGGAAGTGACATCGAAGGTGAGTGGAACCAGGTTTCAGACCATGGGTCCCAGAAGTATGATTATTGGATAGATCATAAGGAGGACACCCATGCCCATGGTATTATCTACGCATGCCTAAATGAACCTGATCATTCAGAAGCTGACACATCATCCACAACTAGTACTTCCACATCATGGTCTCATCCATCCTTTTCCTAGAAGAGCAATCATCGGTGACGCAATTTACAAAAAAGTCCCACACCGATGTCATCATCATCCCGTACTCTCGGTGACTTCATTCCCCCCAGAGATGGAGATTTCCCCTATAATCTGTCTGCTGGTGGATGATTCTTCATGGTACAGTCAAGGGTACACCTCAGTTAACACCGTAGAGCTGGTGAACCCCTACATGATTTCTGACAGCAAGGAGCACTAGGGGGATCCTCCCAATTTTCCCAGTATTCTCCAATGTTGAAGGAGCCGTAGAATAATGGGTCATCAAAGTGACTCAATCAGTAATTCCATCTAGGTTGTGCGTGCCTCCAAAACTATACAACAAGCCCATCTAAGATCTAATCACACATTGCCTTCTCGTCTAATGTTATCAGGTCTGCCTTCACAGCCGTTTGTGTTGCTTCGTCAAGCAGAGCCACCTCGACCATGCCATGATCATCCTTGCTCTATTACTTATTGTCCTCTATCTTCTGAACTACATCAGGTAGTCTCTCCATGAGCTTCGACTAGTGAGAAAATGGATATTCCCAGCACCAGTGTACTATCAGTTTATTCGAAAGGGCTAGTCATTCTTCCTTCCAAAGAATGACCTCCTATAAGAAAGATCTCACGCTTAGTATGGATGTAAGATGTCCTTAAGCATCTTGCCCACATTATGGAAAGGATCTATATCTTTCAGGCCCTTCTCCTATCAACGGATATACGTGAAGCCCTTGCTGAGGCTTTATGAATCCCCCTTCGTTTTCAGATGGTGGTAGCCGATGTAGAAGCCTTCCATGTTGAGGCAGTTGAGGATGATGAATGTCAGACCATAATCTTGTTCTCTAGAGAAGATGAAGGCTCTCCCATAAAAATGAACATCCACCCATTCTACATAACCGGCCACTTCAGCAGCATGGAGGTTCATTAATACCTTTTCAATAAAGGCTCTAGGATCAACCTAATCCCAACCCATACACTCCAAAAGATGGGGCTATTCGAGGATGACCAAAGTCCATCTAACTTGAAAATTAAAGGTTATGATTGGACGAAACCGACACTGGTTGGAAAGATCTACCTGAAGACCCAGTTTTGTGGCATGGTTTCCATCACTGAGTTCATGGTTGTCTCCTAGTACACTGCCTATATCGTGCTGATGGGTAGGTCGTGGCTCCACCTGAATCTGTTGGTCCCTTCATTGTATCACCAGTGCCTCAAGTACTCCCTTAATGGTGGAGTGAGCATACTTCAAGGTGAAGAATCTCCCTTTACATCTTGTGAATACCAATACCTATATTCTGACTATTAAAATATCATGGACTAGTAGATTTAGGCTAATGAGTTTGAACATGAGATGGCTGTGACCAACCCATGGACATATCTAGATGATGCATACATTTTATTGATCCATTGATTGAAGGCTATGACCACAGATATGGGGAAATGATTTTTGGTTTCTGTAATGAGGGGGAAGCACATTCCCAGGTCTAAGAGATGCTAGAATATCACCTCGTATTACTACAAAAATCATGCTCGGGTGATCCCAGAGCCCCCTATGCCCATAAGGTATTGGGATGTCCACCCCATGGAAACAAAAATTTGGATTACTTGTTTTTTTTATCGGGCTGTCATAAACATGCTCAAGCCAACATGTCCCCATTACTTTGATATCATCAAGCCTGGTCCCTTCGGGTGAAGACCTAATGGGATTAGATCAGCATGTTTCATTTCCATGGTTTTGGAAGTACAAGAGTCCCTCAATGCAGTGTCTACCGCCGCTCAGGTTGGAACCCATCTCCCATCGGGATCTATTGACTTAGAGGAAACTACTCCTACTGAGGACCCCTCCTCCATAAGTGAAGAAAATGATTTAGATTGTGCTCCTCATACCTTCTAAGAGGGTGTCTCTACCATGGTTGATGAACTAAAGAAGGTGAGTCTCGGTGGTGAGGTAGATCCAAAAACCACATTGATTAGTGTCGTTATTCCTCTGGAGGAGAAACAATAGTACGTAGACTTATTGATATAGAACCATGATGTATTCTGTTAGAGTTATGATGAAATTCTATGACTAGATCTTTAGGTAGCCATCTACTACCTCGGTCTCCTAGAAAATATCTACGGGTTTAAGCAGCCTCCCAGAAAGATGCACCCTTATAACGGTGCCACGGTCGAGACCGAAGTTGATAAGCTCTTCAGATCCAATTTTGTTAAGGAGGTCCATTACCCTAGATGGCTAGCCAAAATTGTGCCTGTCAGAAATAAGAACAGATAGATCAGAGTCTACATTGACTTATGGGATCTGAACCATCAATGTACGAAGGAGGATTTTCCCCTTCCTTTAACAGAATTTTTGATCGATGCTACAACTGGGTTCCAGGACCTCTCCTTCATGGATGGGTACTCCGAGTATAACCAGATCTAAATGGATCTCAAGGATGTGGAATCTATGTCTTTCAATGCACCACAAGTTTCTTTCTATTACAATGTAATTCCCTTCAGTTTAAAAAGTACAGGTTCCACCTACCAGTGTGCATGCATAGCATATTCAAGCCGATTGTCAGAAAATTAGAGGAATGTTATGTGGATGATCTGGTGTTCAAATATCACTAGTTTAAGGACCATCCCAAAGACCTTGAGAAAGTGTTCTACTTCCTCTAATCTGGACACATGAAGATGAACCCATTGAAGTGTGCATTCGGGATAACCTATGGAATGTTCCTCAGCATCGTTGTCAAATACAGGGGCATCTAAATCGACTCAGAGAAGATCAAGGCCATCAACCAAATCTCTCCCCCAAGAAAAATCAAGGAGAATTGGGGCCTCTAAGGCCCCTTGGAATACAATATTTAATTCATTATGAATTTGGTTGGCAAGTGTAGGACCTTTTCTCAGCTCATGAAAAAATAAACTATTTATCAGTTGGACAAAGAGTGTTAGACTTCTTTTGAGGAAATCAAGAATTATCTACTCCAACGTCCTATCTTGATGCCAACAATTTATGGAAAGCGAATGGTCCTTTATGTGACTTCCTAGGAATGATACCTTGGCACCATTCTCACCCAGAAGAACAATGAGGGAACTATGAATAGTCTCTACTATCTCAGCCGCATGCTCCTCAATATGGAGACCAGATACTCCCCTATTGAGAAAATCTTCCTTGTGTTGGTATTCGTAGTATAGAAATTGCGACACTACTTAGAGCACCATGATGTATAGATGGTGTCCCATGTGGATCTACAGAAGTACATCCTGAACCTCCCCATGTGGACAGGCCGTCTAGCTTGATGATCAGTGATCATAGAACTGTTCGACATCAAGTTTGTTCCATATAATGTTATCAAGGGGAAATCATTGGAAAATTTCCTTTCTGCCCATCCAACTCTTGAGGACCAATATCTGGTCCTTGATTTTCTTGATGAGGAAATCCTCTCAATAGACCAAGCCATTCTGGGTTGGAAAATGCACTTATATAGAACTTCCAAGATCCCTACTGTCAGAAGGCTCAACAACCCCAGACTCAAACGAGTATGCATGGGTATCATCTTCATCACTCTAGCACATACCGTTTTTTCATATTCATTCCATATTTTAGAGGTTTGTACCAAAAATGAAGTAGAGTACCAAGCTCTTATCACTAGCCTCGAGTTAGCCATTAAGATTGACGTTTCCCCACTTTTATATGAAAGGGGACTCTGAACTATTTATCATGAAAATAAATGGTGACTTTGTTGTTAGAAATCCAGAACTCATACCACTATTGGAATACTCCCTCTTACTGATGGCCCAATTCCCATATCAGCCAGAATTTACCCATGTCCCTTGATCCAAGAACGGTCGAGTTGATTCCTTGGCCAGTATAGCTGCATCTCTTGTGGAGCCTGATCAAGATGATTTGATTACCACACAACACACCGGAGAGGAATCTCCCCCTTTACTCCAAATGATGATGATAGACCATAGGTAAGCTACCTTACCACCGGTGCCTCCACATCAGGACCCCCAGGTTTCCCAGACACAATGTTGTAAGTTGCTCCGGATTGGAGGACCCCCTTTGTCTTATATCTTCATCACAACAATCTCCCGAAAGATCGAGCCGAGCGCAAGTGAATCCGACACCACACATTGCAATTTACTATCCAGAGTGGACCTGGTCTGGAACAGATCCTCTAAAAGGGAATGTTTGATGGGGTTCTCCACCGTTGCATTCAAGGAGGTGAGATTTCTCAATTCATGCAAGAGGTTTATTCCGGTTCCTGTGGGGCACATTCGACCGTGCTGAAGCTAACTCACCAGATCCAGATAATGGGGTATTTTTGTCCCTCCATTCTCTTTGAATGCATAGAGTCTTAAAATAGGATCTATGCATTCCACATTTTGGAAAATTGTGTGCATCAACCGCCTGAGCCTCTCCACACTACCAAGTAATCTTATCCCTATGTAGTTTGGGGACATGATGTCTTAGGACCATATCCATAGGAGATAGCTTTCCAATGTAGGTTTATTCTGACAGCTACATATTTCTTTTCCATGTGGGAAGAGGCAGTGCCACTCAAGGAGGTCAATCCATTTTATATCATTGACTTTGTGAGGACCAATATCATTTAATGGTTTAGAGTCCCTCATGTCAACCTCATTGATAACAAAACCATATTCTGAGATTCATAGTTGAATAAATTGTATTCCAAGTACAATATTCATTCTAATTATACCTCCCACTATCATATGCAATAAAATGGCCAGATCGAGGTGTTAAAAAAAACCCTCTCTAACATTATACAGAAAATGGTTGGTCAGAAAAAAAGAAGAGTTGGCTGGACAAGCTCCCCAACACCCTCTGGGATTATCGGAAGATGACTCACAATTCCAAATAGGTGACATTATACTCCCTGGTGTTTTAAATAGAGGTCGCGCTACCCTTCTAGATTCAATTGCCTTCATTACTCACAACTGCATATGATCATCAAGCACCAGATAGGTAGCTAAAATCTGTTTTTCTGAATTGGAATCACTTGACAAGAATAAGCTTATTTCCCTACACAGTCTGGAGAGGCATCATAAAAAAATAGATATATCCTTCAATAAGAAATTTCACCTCTTCTCCTTCTTGCAATGTAATATGGTGTTGGATCTAAGGACGCCAATGATACCTGGACAGAATCCACCACAATCGGCGTACAAATGGGAGGGACCTTATATAATTCACAAGGTTTATCGCAATGGCGCATACTCCCTGGTTACCATTGATGGTTAGCAGATAACTCCTCCCACCAATGCCAAGTTCCTCAAGAAATACTTTTCCTGAGTAAATGTGGTCCTACATGATGTTAAAATGTTATGCCCCGCACAACATTAATCTATATGTCGTCCCGCAGGACGTTAAACTGTATGTGGTCCTACAAGAATTTAAACTGTTATGTCACACACAACATTAAATTGTATGTCATCTCATATGAAATAAAATTGTATGTGGTCTTACATTTCCTTAAACTGTCATTTCCCACATGACATTAAACTGTATATCATCTTGCAGGATGTTAAACTGTATTTGGTCCTACATAACCTTAAACTGTTATGTCCTCCATGACATTAAACTGTATGTTGTCCTACAGGATGTTAAACTTTACGTGGTCCCACAATACCTTAAGATATCATTTCCCACAAGAAATTAAGCTGTATATCATACCGAAGGACATTAAACTGTAATTGGTCCTCCGTGACCTTAAAACATTTTGTCCTGCATGATATTAAACTGAATGTCATACTGTAAGATGTTAAACTGTATGTGTTCCTATATGATCTTAAACTATCATGTCCCACATGACATTAAGCTTTATATCATAATGAAGGATGTTAAATTGTATTTATTCTTACATGACCTTAAACTGTTATGTCCCACATGACATTGCATTGGATGTCACCCCACAGGATGTCAACCTTTATGTTGTCCTACATGACCTTAAATTGTCATGCCCCACATGACATTAAAAGATATATTGTCTCGTAGGATGTTAAACTGTATTTGGTTCTGCATGAAATTAAAGTGTTATGTCTCACATTACATTAAACTGTATGTCATTTTGCATGATGTTAACCTGTATGTGGTCCTACATGTCCAAAAACAATTATGTCTCACACGATATTAAACTGTATATCATCCCGTAGGATGTTAAACTATATACGGTCCTACATGACCACAATCATTAATGCCCCACACGACATTAAATTGTATGTTGTCCCACAAAACTTTAAACTATATTGGGTCCTGCAAGACCTTAAACTACATGACATTAAACTTATTTATCATATCACCATACGATAAACTGAAAAAATGTTTGATCTCTAAGACCTTAAAAAATTATCTCCCCACCACCATCATCCCACAAGATGTTAAACCGTATTTTGAGAACTACATATGGATTGATTCCCATCCTCATGGGATATGTTGGAATGCTCGAACACCTTGTCCTGATTATATCCCCCAAACTCTTCTCTTTGACTACCCCACCTGGTTGTAGTTCTCTTGTGGTATCCCATATGGTGCAACACAGAATTTATTGTCCCTCACTCATGTCAGGGTTATGATTATCGCATCATGTTCTCTTCCTTGTGCTTATATTCTCCCACATCCTCACCGCAAGATGCTATACTGGATGGCCCTTTCAAAACTATGTGTGGCTTGATTCCCCTCCATATGGGATTCATAATAACACCTGTCAATTTCATCCATAGGCCTATCACCAACTTCAATATCTCCCCTTGTGACACAAAAAATGGTTTAGTGTCTTTGTTTTACCTCATTCACGAAAAGATCATCATGACCACACCATGGGTTCATTTCCTGGGAGATCTCCGCCTCTCTCATCTCCATGCATGGCGTTAAACTACACATGCGCATCCATGCTTCACATGATACCTTTATCTAGGTCTTCATCATATTTCACATTTGAATGGACCCCCGAACCGGCTGTATGCTAGGCCTAAGGATCTCCTACCATCTCAGGCCAATGCCCTCGAGGATTTCAGACGACAATTTCATACATGTCCTACATTGTGAATATGGTCAGTAGTCAAAGCGCATTTGTTGTTCCCATTTCACGTCACACAATATGGATGCAATGTTTCGAACATGGTTAAATGATATTATTAATCATTTTCACCACCCCCATATGTCCCAAATATTGGGTGTGGTCGTTCATTCTATCCTTCGATCTATTCAAACGTTAGTCTGCCTTGAAAAGGAGTGTGAGTCCAGTTGTCGTCCCATTATATTTTGGGGAGATCATAGTCCTACTTCTTGTTTGTCACATCGAGCAATGATCACTTGGTTTTAGGAGCTTTATTAAGGCAATACCCGTGAAAGGGGGGCACGTATCTGTGGTCAAAGCTCTATGAACATAAACTAATATCACCATCATCCTCACCACAAGACATAAACAACGAACTGGTAGGGACTCCCCATCTTAGACCCCTTGTCCTTTTCGGCCCCCTTTCCCAAGTTCTCATTTAGGATTGTATGATGATGTATGGGCTTATGTTCTCATGCATGTTGGGTTACCCACCATTCTGTACGCATCTCCGGTTGAGATACCTTGCCCATATCTGTGTCCTTTCCACATGACTTGGAATAGCACAACATCCTCCAAAACAACACGTGGCTTGATTCCCATCCGTAAGGGATACATAAGACCACCCAAACATTTAGTCTTCAGGTCCAGCCTCATCTCTTTGAAACCTTCTTTTCATTTTTTCCCCTTTTCCTGATTCCTTTTAGGTGAGAGGTATACAGTGTTGAATGGGATTATGTCCCCAATCACGTTGGGTTAGTATCAAACACTCCATGCACCTATTTATTCAGAGATACATTCACTCCCCTATACAAAAACCATCTTTCAGATTTGTATTCTCTTAAGTTGGTCCCCTCTTCCCTCTTCGACGATTCACCAATGTGTGTAGGAGTAGTTTGGTTCAGGACCTAGAGTGTCAGATTCTACCTAGACATGCTCTCGCCCAATTTTCAGGCTTTGTGTTCCCCTTAATTTGGGATTTCATCATATTTCAAATCTGAAAGGAAACCCAAATTTAATGGATTCTTCACCCAAGGGCTCTCCTACCATTATTGGCTAATATCCTCGAGGGTTTCAAATGAAAAATTGATACATGTCCCGCTTTGAGAATATAGTCAGCGTTTGACGCTCATCTGTTGTTCCCATTTCAGGTCACATGATATGGATACTATGTTTAGAAAATGGTTAAAAATTATCCTCCATCATCATGCCAACCCCATCAAGCCCTAAATGTCGGTTGCATGATTCACATCAATTTCCTCCCAATCATGTCCAAGTGGAATTTCAGCTCTCTTGCTTGTATCCCATAGTGCGCATTTTTACATTAGGATGAAAAAGACATAGTAAGGCATCATTTCGGTCTCTGCACCAATTTCCCCTTTACGTGTATTCTATGTGTTTCAAATACCTCTTTCGGCCTTATTTCACACATTGAGTTTGACTCACGTGGGCTTAGGGATCAGATCGAGGTCTACGCATGCTTCGAAGAGTTTCCATTCTCAATTGTCCTTGATGTAAGACCTTAAACTAAGATATCCTTATACATATCTCCACAAGGAGTAATAACTGAAACCCTTAGAACTATGTATAGATTGATTCCCATGCTCATGGGATACGTAGGAAGGCCCAGACATCTTATCTTCGGGTCCATCTAAAGTCCCACTAATTATTTCTTCTGTTAAGCCTTTTTAGACCCAAAGTTTATAGGATTTTATAGTGGGGCATGTGTGGGATTATATCCTTATTAATTTAGGGTTTGAAAAATCCACCCCACGTACTCCCCTTCTAAGAGCTAGTCCCTCCAGCCTCTTGTCCTGCATGATGTTAAACTGCACTCTCAGAACTATGTATGGCTTGATCCCCATCCTCATGGGATATATAGGAACACCAAGATTCTTTGTCCATGAGTCCAGCAACGTTTTCTCTGACCTTTATGTTCCCCTCATCCTATGGGTTTTCCCCGTAATTTCATGTGGTTGTGTGTGGACCTCGTCCTCATTCATGTCGAGTATGCTTTATCACGCCATGCATGTTCTCCTCTAAACCCTCATTTATTCTGTATGTGTAAAATCCATATGATGTTAAAATATGAAGCACATTCCCACGTGACTTTAAATAGTTGAATCTTTGTTGCACAACCTTAAAATCCATGGTTGGTCCTATCATACGACCCTAAACTATGATATTATCTTCATGTCCGCACGACGAAAAAGTCACTGCATTGTGATTTCCTCACTCATGGGGACATCACATTTGGTATTGGTCATCCACCATACTATTTTTCAATGCCTACATGTGGCTTGATTCATGTATCGACACCGGGATTCCCTGTCCTCGGTTTATCGCTTCACAAAACAAACACACATCTATCCTAAAAGACAAACCAGATCTATAAAATGCCACTTCTTTTGGTATGTAGACCAATCCTTCACGAACTTATCATCCCTGGAAATGGTACCTTACCATGCGATATTTAGAATAATGTATTTCTTGATTCCCATTCTCATGGGGTGTGTAGGAATTCCCATTCACTTTGCCTTGGGCCCAACCTAACTTTCATTTTTGGTCCCACGACCTGAGACCTCTCCAAGGAACACATGGTGATATGGTGTCCATGTCCTCATTCAAATTGGGTTTTATAATTACCTCACCATGTGTCTCTATCATTCTATACCATCTTTGGTATGAGCTCTAAGACCTTTAACTAAGATCTCTAGTCTGAGATCTAAGAACTTAAACTAAGATCTCTCTACGTCCTTTTTCCAAGGTGTAAAGACAATATTCCTAGAACTACATGTGGCTTGATTCCCATACTCATGGGATACATAGGGATGCCATGAAATTTCCTCTTCAGGTCCATCCCTAGGAATCATAAATCATACCATTCCCTTTTCTTCGGCCCCTTGGACCAAACTCTTTCGGGAACATGTGGTGTGAGAAGTTCTTCTTGGGGGTCTCATTCACGTTGGGATATATACCACGCCACACATTCCAATTCTGAGTAACCATGTAACTGTAGATCTACCATAAATAAGTTTTGGATTCCCTGTAATATTTATGGGATGCGCCAGTTTCCTTAGCAGAGATGATTCCCTCTACCAGTGTTGGTCTCTGACCACGTCGTGCTTTAAGAACTATGTTTGGATTGATTATCATATTCATGGGACACATAGTGACGTCTGCACCTTTGGCCTTGGGTCCAACCGAAGGTTCATTAGTCCTTCTGTCCCCTCAGCCCCAACCTCAGTCCAGGTAGTATGAACTTAAAACTATGTGCAATGTCTAGGTCATGTTACGTAAAATTATTCAATACATCGTTTTCAGCTGTATAATGTGTTCCATATTCTCACCAAAGATGTCCTATCTAGACGTAGGCATGATCCCCAATCAGACCTATTCACCCACCTAATGTGTTTCAACTATAGTGGCATAATTACAAGAGTATTGGACTCCATTTGAATAACAAATCACTCCACCCTCCATGATTTGTGTGCCCTTTATTTGAATCTGTATCCTATTTCTTTTCTAAAATAACCCCCTAACAGTATGGATACTCATCCTATGGCTCACCTACTATTTTGGGACAATATTCTGGAAGAATATTGGATAACATTTTGAGTTAGGCCCCATGTTTCCCACATGGTCAGCGATTGTCCCTCATTTGTTATCCCCATTTTAGGCTAACACAATTGAGGTACTATGACTTGAACATAGTCAAAATTTATCTTTTATTGTCACACCACCCCCAAAAAATTCCAAATTTCTGGTATCATGATTCACACAATCCATTCCCCCAATGTTTGGATTGATTCTAAAACCCCAATCGTTACCCCGCTCGTGCACTAGAGCCCTTTGGGGATGTGATAATTCCACTATTATGAGAGATTCATTCTCCGTTCAGGACTCCACCATTCTTATTGTAAGCCTGGATGGATCGTTTATACCCTGGATACCTGAAATTTGGTTGGAACACCCACATTCAAATGAAGTGATGATGCGACTATCCCTTGTTTCTCATAGCTGGCCAGCCACAGGTGAGCTTATGGATGGATTGCTAATTATTTCAGGATTGTGGTCGGAATGAATTAAAGTAAACAAGAAATAAGTATTTCCATGCATGAAATATAGAATAAAAAGAAACAAAAAAGATACAGGTGTCTGAGTTTGACAAAAATAGGGCCCTTAAGGATCATCATCTTTCATGGAATGATCTAGTGTTTCCACCTTCTGGCTTGTGGCCTCCAGGATTTCTTCTTGCTCCTTGAGATCGTTCTCTTCATCAGCGGCTTCTGAGCATAACTCATTGGACCTAGCTTGTTCTCATGCTTTTTCGTCTTGGAGCTCAATCATTTGGTGACCCAGCTACACTACCTACCCTTGGGAATCCTCCAGTTGGTCCCTCAACTGTTCAATGAGGTCAGAGCAGGTTGTGATGAATGCACACATTCTTTGGCTTGCTCTTAGATATTCTAGACTTCATGCCCATCTTTATGGAATTCCCGGATATTCACTGAATCCTTTTGGCACTGGGAAATGTTAGAGAATTGTCTATTCTCATTTATTTTCTCTTCCATGTAGTTGCGCATCATTATATGAAGACAGTGAGCATCCACCCACAGCACAGAGAAAGCGTAGCTAGGTGGGATGCTAGTACATCCGGCATAGCCATTCTTCCTGTGACTAGCTAAGAAAATTTTCCATTCACTTCCATGCCTTATGTCGTGTCATGTGGCTATCCTTAGCCACGTCTGGGTCAAAATCATATATCTCCTTAGGGTCCACTGGTCTATAAACTGGAATGTAAACCAG
Organism: Viscum album; assembly: GCA_963277665.1. Classification (NCBI taxonomy): domain Eukaryota; kingdom Viridiplantae; phylum Streptophyta; class Magnoliopsida; order Santalales; family Viscaceae; genus Viscum; species Viscum album. The sequence goes on from OY728125.1 coordinate 23,020,467, forward strand.
GAGTTCAATGGCAGGTTCCCCTTCTATAATTCATTCTTCTTCAGCAGATCCACCCTCACCAGCCTAGAAGTCCCCCCTATAGAATTATCTCCCACGAATGTGGCCTCCGATTCTGCGAGCACTGTGACAAGGTTAGCTTGAATGGATGGCTCTGCGGGAGCTAGTATAGTCACCAGAATGACTCCTGCAGATGTTCCCAAGTCAATGGATTTTCAAGCCTCCAACCTTGAAAATACTACAATTGGAATTGATATCTTAGTCAGCTGAGCTCCATGATAAAAATTGATAGGCGACCAGGATAAATACTTACCAAAGCCACACATGGTATCATCCAGTGAATGTGTCATGGTAGGAGACACCCCTACAATAGATCCCTCATCACTTGTAATCTCTATTATCATCACTGGTTATTTCTGAATGGTTGGAACGAAAGGGATCTCAGAGGCCTCCATTTCACACATTTCATCTGGCTCAACGCTGCCTACTCCAACCATAGTCACTTCCCCACTGTGCTCAGGTTTGATGACAGGTTTCAAAGGAGGTCCTCTTTCCACCATGGGAACATCTTCACCCCCTACGGGGAAGGCTTCCAGGACTCCATCATCCATATGTTCCTAAATAGGATGAAATTTGGTTGATAAATTATGATTTTGAGAAGGGAATTGACAGAATAGACAAGGGTTAAACTCACATCGAGCTGGTCAGTCAGTTCTAGGTTAGATCCTACAACTTCTCCACTCTCACAGTGGCTTCTCTAGAAAGGAGTTGATCCTAAAGGTCCTTCACCACCGAGGACTTCAAACCATTCATCCTCTTCATCTTATACATCTTCTTCTTCTTCATCTTATTCCTTCCCTTCCCCTCCCTCTTCCTCTTCCACTGTATCCTCGTCTTCATATGGTATCTTTTCTGGGTCATGTTCCAGACCGAGCATTACATTAACCAGGAGGTACAGATCTTAATATCACCCACACTGGCATGCATACATTTCCATGGATGTTAGGTATGCTTGTCTGGGATGAAACATTACCCTATCCACCACCTGGATGCGCCCTATGTCTGGAAAGTCGATCCAGGTACACACCAGCCTCCACCACAACTATTCAGCTGAAATAAATTTCTGAAGAATCCCCCTAATAGACCAGAGAGACAGGAAGATAACATCGGAAGTAGGATTTAGGATGTTCCTGAGCTACTTCCTAGGATGTTTTACAGTTGTCCCATGAGGTCACCTATGAGACCACCCCTCCTTGGAAGGTAGAGGCACGTTCTTGGCTTGCGATGGTCCGACCAATGAAGTGCCAGACTGTTCCATGCTAGCCACCTTGCCCATTCATTTTCCCCCAACCCCCATGGAACTTCATCTACCTCCCCGCTCTTTGGGTTCCACTCTACCCTGCTTGATTTTTCGTATGCATTTCTGAATAATTTCCATGGTATACTTTTTTATCCATTGTTTGGCATACTCACTTGACAGGCCTTAACTGACATCGGTGAGGGGGGGGGGGGAGTGATGAATTCCTATAGGAATGAATTGATGAACATAATCTATAGTAGGAAAAGAATTCAAGGAAGTATCTCTTCCTGAACCTCTTTATAAAATTTCATTGGCATTCGCTGCATGCACCCGAACTGCCTGGTGAACCTTGTCAGCACGTACGAGTTGCAAAAGATTTTTCCATCGATATGGGCTACTAGAACACCACCCATGATGATTTTCAGGTATACCCTATGATCCAATGGGCCTCTACCGTCATCTACCATATGACTGACCAGGGTCCAGAACGGGTGAAATTCAAAATTGGTACAACTGCCGATCTTGAGCTTGATTCCTTCTTCTATGAGTGTTAGTGGGTGGATTCCTGCAATGTTTAAGAAGTATGACCACATAACATCACATAGATGATAAATTACGTTTGGAAAGTATATCCACCACAGCGAGATATGACCCAACCATGATGTATTTGGAATGGTCTGCATATCCTTCTAGGCGTACTTCCCCTCAAAATAGGCCCCAGAATAAAGTACAACTTAGCCAATATAGGCACCCCCAAGTTAAACTTGTTCTTCGCCACCATGATCCTAGCTATCAATAGTGTCCCTGGCTAGACCCCCATCCTTATGTACCTCACTAGAAAGAACCACCCACTCAAGAATTCCCCATGGACCTCAGCATATCATACATTCGGGTCCCGACATTAGTTTATCCTAAAGCCCCATGATTGGATCTCTCCTTCCTCTAGGACCATTCAATATGATCCCACCTTTCCCCTCTGAGACATGTTTGGGCATTTTTACCCTTGTTCTGGCATCATCACAGCATTGTCTTGCGTTTGAAAAATTCAGAGCCATCTTGGATAAGATATTTCCATCAGAAAATATTTTATCTTCAACTTCTACTTGGCTAATTTTAGCAGATGCCATGTCAGGATGGGGGTGCAAGTCCTATCCCCCAGACATTCTCTGTTAGGAGGAACTCATCGTACTGATACCCCAACAAGGGGATTCCCCTAATACAATGGATGTCTCACAATCCAATACCTACCTCCCCCTGGTGGAGGGTGAAGGTGTTGGTGGCGGGAGACTAGCGACTGAATAATAGCAGTACCAGGTCCTACAGCTTGTAGAAGTGAAATTGGGATTTCCAAATAGAAAAAAAAAACCGATAGGCCACAGATCGGGCCCAAACTCCTCACATGTTTGGCATACCTAGTATGCCCAAGCCCATTTTCTTGTGAAGTTTCTTCTTGACCGGAAACCCCATTCCTTCAGACCCTTCTTATAATCAGTAATACTACTTCTAAAAGTTCTCTTAAAAAAGTGTGATATTCCTCAAGAGCCAGATCACTCACTACAATAGTCCTAGTATTTTGATTTAGGATGTAGATGGGTGTGTTCTACATTTCTCTTGTAGGATGGATATTGTCCATGATTTTGAATTTTGGAAGGTTGTCCTCACGTGTAACCTATGACCGTGATGTATCCATTTCCAAGCCAGGCATCGAAACATCCTCCAGAATGCCAAAGTTCCGTAATTATAGGCTATTTCTCAGGACATAATCTTTTTGATCATGTGTAAGAATGCCAAAAATCATCTGATTATCAGACCCAACCCTCCATGCATGAATAATCTAGGGGTTCATGATCATCTGAGTCCTGATTAAAACTATAGTGGCCTCCCTCTCGACATTGGTCTATTGGGAATCCATTTTTGTAAGTCATGCAAAAACCATAAGGGCTTTGCGTGAAATAATGTAAATCAGAACACAAAATAGTTGGCTGAGTGCATGAATGCTGCTAGAATTGAGAGGCGCAAAAAATGTAAGGCAGTGCGCAAGTGATCAGCATGTGTGTAAATCCTTGCATTGAATATGGTCATGTACTACTTGGATGCAAAACAAGTTGTATTTTCTTGCTCATTAAGTAAATCCTTACATTGAATATGGTTGTTTATTCCATTCCATTCTCTAGGGTCCATCTCAAAACTATAGAAAATGATGAAATAGATTATAATAATAATTAATATTTAAAAATAAATTAAAACTCATAATGATTGTATAATTTCTCAAATACCATACGGTGATTTGAGAAATCTCATTTTAGGTATATTCATTTAAAATATAGTTCCCATGGATCATAATAAACATCCGCTAATACCAATTATAACGACCCAAAGTCTAGTAATATATAACTAGCATTTATTAAATTTTCATTAGATAAAAGGGATTACAATTATCATAATCAATCAATTTATCAGTCTTAGAGAACAAGGTAATTACATGTTTCCTATATAACATTGTAAATGTAAAATGATTGAATAAGAAACATTCATGAATCCTTGAAATATTTCATAGAATCCTTCTTCATATTTTCTAGAAAGGAAAATAATAAAGGGGTAGCTCAAATTATCAATAAGTTTTAAGTATACTAAAATATATCTTCATAAAATATGGAACGATTAATATGGAAAAGTGGATAATGAAAACACATTCCATTGAATAAAAAACTTGAGTTCCATGTTTATCCATAGAGAATCTCAACATGGTAAATATATGGATAATTGATACTAAATTCTCAGTGATGAAATGTATAATTTTAGATTAAATATCATATCATTAAGACCACCACAAATATATCATGAATCTTACCATAATGGCCTCAAAAAATATATTCTTAATAAATGGTTTTCTATAAACCAGTCACTCATCTAATATGGAATGCCTACTCTTTTTTCTAATGAGTCCTATTTATTCATCAATGGGAAATATCTAAATAAGTTATAATCATAAAAAAACGTCCCTAGATCATTTCTTATATATTGAATCACTAGTAAAATACAAAAGTATTATTCCTTAACAATAAAAAAATATTTATATTGAATCAATAATTATAAACATCATCATTTCACTAGTCAATGAAATAAAATTATGAATAATATTCCTTTAAATAGTAGGTTATATTAAATTAGTATACATTTATGAAAACATAAACTTGGTCAAAATGATTCCATATATATCCATGATACTAAAAATATGGACGTCAAGGAGAAAATATTGTTTAATGTAAAAACAAAGAGTGATATAGAATGTGATAATGAGAATTATTGTTTCCACAAAACCCTGAATAAGTAAAGGATGAATTAAGACCATATATTAATTAAAGTATATTTGTTTTCTAGTAAAATAATGATTATTATAAATATAAAATAAATATAATCAAAGCATTGAAAATAACATCCTTGTAATTGTGTGTTAGAATGGATGTATAAATCACATTCATATATCATTTATTAGGTTTAAAAAATAATACCATTTTCATTCAAAATTAAAATGCAAGGAAAATGATTTAATTTAATGAACCATACTATCTTATAGAGGAATATAAATATATAATAAAACTCATGGAGGTGGGAAAATATTTTCATGATGTATACGTTGAAAAAGGTCTATCAACACTTTTATAAAGAAAGTCAAAAATAATTTTTTTGAAAAATATTTCAATGATAACTTATTGAAATATGATGAATAATGTCAATTTTTTTAAAATGGCATCAAATAATAATTGGAGTTTATATAAAAACGTTTTTGAAACATTTATATGAACCTTGAATTGGAGGAAATAGAGCTTGAAGGAAAACATCAAAACATGACTTTTAGAGAAAGTCCCATACATTTGACTTATTGATTATAGATCCAAAAATAGATTGAATGGAAAAAACATAAAAATATAATAATAAGATAATATAATATATTGGGTTTATGGTATATGGATCGTATAATTTTACATATAGAAATCTAAACATAAATAATCATTAAATAAATTGATATTTTAGGACAAATATCTTACTGTGGGACTCAAGTCAGTCATACATGTTTGATCATACAGTAAAAAAAATTAAATTAAATTAGTACATTTTTATAATGAAATTTAATCTATATTCCATATCTTACATTCTTTTTATAATAATTTTAAATCCATTAACTATATAGTTTTTTCTTATTACTATAATTAAAATATATTTGGTCAATTTCTCCAAAATTACATTGAATTAATGACCTTGGATAATAGTGTTAGGAAATGGATTCATCATTTCAAAAATAATTAATAATATGATTAGAAGTTTTACTATTTAAAATATTAGAACCATCTATGCAAGGTTGTATTAGAAAACCGAGTCAAATCACTTTGTAGAGGTGGTATCCCACACATATGTATAAGTGGTGTTATCATTTTCCAATACATTAAAGGTTAAAAATTTATATGATATATTATATTTAAAAAAATATTATTTATTTCATAAATATAGTACATATTAATTAATTATAAGTTTATAAACATCTATGAGAATCAATGACAGAAAATTAATTACATAGCTAAGTGGAGTAGGTGGGTCATACATATGTATGAGTGATGTTTTCATTTTCCATGTGTTAGAAATGAGCTATAAAATGGATATACTATTAAAAAAATCAAATATTACAGTAGAAAATATACAGATTTATTTATGTTATAAGGCTATTTAATATTTAGAGGTGTTTTAAGAATAAAAACCTTAAAAACTTGTCATGAAATTTTTGGATTAATATATTAACCATCTTGAAGTGTTTTTTTGGTTAAACCAAGAATAATAGGCTATAAGAATAGCTGTTTGAGAGGTATTTGGGATGTGTTTTTGATGATCTAAGAGGCTTAATGTTTGTCGATGAAATTAGAAAACCAGTTACCCTTTACAAGTGAGGTGTGTGGTTATCGCTTAAATTATGGAAATATTATTATATATTATTTATCCTAATCAAGTCATGTTACTCCTATAACATATCTAAATAAGATTCCACTTATTGGGGTCTCGATCCCGATTGGACACAAAACCTCATGTGCATCTTCCCAGAGCCTAATGCTTGCTGACTAGTAGTGAGGGCATAGGGTGTGCATGTGGGGAGACTATGAATTCTTAGACGAGTGTAGCACAATTTTGGAAATCAATCAAATCAATTGAGGAATCCTAAAAACAATCAAAAAATAGATAAACTTCCAAAACATAATGATCTATAAAATTTCCAAAAGTAATATCATATACAATGATGATCATGTCATGTATTTATAAAGTATAAAAATAGGTATACAAGTATATGATCAGTAAATGTGTAAAAATAATATAAAGACCCAAATAAACACTATATATCGATATCATATTGTGCCTCATATTGGGCCCATTCTACGTTGTTCCTAATCATGGAACTAAGTCAGGTATCGAACTGCAATTGCATTCCCCAATCAATAAATTCTTACAAATAGTTTTTCTATGTACCCAATGGTGGCTCAAAAATGGTGTGAGATAAAATCCCAGTATTTCACCACTCAAGGTGTCTATAAAAAGTTCGTAATATTCAATATAATCTAAATAATTGAAATATGTATCACAGTTAAGAAATAAATAAATATAAAATCCCAATGGAATATATACTACATAAAATGTTACATTCTATAACAATATAAGGCTCTTAAAAACATCCGTTAGGATCCTACAATAGGGGATCAGTAAAGTAAATAGATGTTAGTATCGTGACCTCTTCGTATACATAATATATCATTTTACCAATGGACTTTCCATACAATATATAATATGACATCAACCACAACCAAGCCATTCAATCAGAAGTTTCATATCAAACATAGAAGTCTCGTACAACCGAGAATAAAATATTTACCATTTTTGATCCATATAATCATGTGTTAGACTCCTCGAGCATGGATCCAAGGTATAGTGTCCAGGAATCCTCATCGATACCTAGGAGAATCTCCATGGAAATTAGATTTTTTATAAGTTGGGGTCCAAGGAGAATGTCAACTTACCATTTCTACTACGAGCCCAATAAAAAATGGATCCAAGGGGTAGTAAGGACCAACACATCCTACAGAGTCAAAATCCAAGGAGCATACATGCCCAAGGAATTATCTACCATTTCCATGAACCACGGTGTAACACACACCTGGCATCCTATGTAACCATTCATAAATTATAATTTATGCCCCATGAGTATACCCACTCATATAACAATTCATATCAATTCAACTGCATAATTTTACCAACTCATATAAAAAGTATATATTAACAATTTAATAGATATAATAAAATAGAAAAAGAGTCAAACCATCTCCTATTTAACCAATTTAGTTCAATTCATTTATTAATAGAATTCCTCGAACATGTAATGAACTAACTCACCCCATGGTGGTTTAACAAGGGCATAAAAAAAGTCATTTCACATGGAACACCCCATGGGAGGCCCTGGTTGGGGAAAACACAAACATGTCTCAATGGAACTAATTTAAATCCCTAACATGATCTATTTAATTTAATTCAATTATTCAGTTAATTATTGGGGCCATTCTAGAATTTCTTGCTAGATGTACAATGGAAACTAAAATGATAAAGCACCAAACCTACAATGAATATTATTTTCTACCTACCGTAGGTCCATAGTAGATTGGTCATCCAGTATCTTCTCATCATTTGACTCAGATCCGAAGAAAAACCAAGAACAGACTAAAACCCTAAAAATATGTAAAATTATCATACACCTAAATAGAAAAACTGATAGAAATTTGAATAAACAACAACACAAAACTAAAGGAGTACTCACAATCCTGGATCCAATTAAATGAATAGAAAAAGAAATAGATTCTGGATCTGGAAATGGTAGAAAATTTTCCATTTTGTCTTCCTTGGGAGATCCTGTTTATAAAAAGAAAGCGTGGAGATTTTTTCCAAAAAATAGACCCCCCTTCCTCTTTTTTAAAATTATTGAGTATTTACACAACTTTTAAATACATTACAAATCATGTAATTTTTGGGGCCTTCCCTTGGGGGAAACCCATATAAACTTCGTAAAAGGTCTTGCCCTTTCCATTTCACATTGTCTTTCCCAATTACACAATGTGAAATTGTTCTATAGACAATATAAAACCACACTACCACTTCTTTCCTGAGAACTAACCAACCGACCATGGTCTGTCAATGAGTCCATGCTAAATAGAAAACATAACCTAGAGTTAAATTGGAAACAAAAAGATTTTTACCTCTTAAAAAACCCAATATCTTACAATATTATCCTTTAAAGAAATGTAACCTTGAATTTCCCTTCAAATGGTTGTTAAAAATTATTTCAGAATATCTCCAACCAATGAACACATGGGTCAACCTCCCACTCCCATGTATCATCATGTAAATGACTGTTCTTCTATTGCTCTAAAAATAGAGGAACTAACTGGCCCATAGAAGCTTCATTCTCCGATAAATGATATGAATAAGATGATCCTAAAAGGAATCATAAACATATAAATCCACCTTCTGGATTTTCAGAATGGGAGATAGGTCTGAGTGATAACAATGTAGTTGAGATACATGTATGATGTTGTGCATGTCCTTGTTCCTCTGAGTTAACTTAATCCCATAGGATACTGATCGTACTCTCTCTAGAATCTTGAATGTCCTAAAAAATCAGATTGAAGGCATATCAATCTCTTGATCAGCCTATGTCCCATCCATAGTGAGATATATAAAAAGTCATAATCCCCGAATTCAAACTCAAAAGGTCATCTATGGTGATCGGAAAAATATTTTTTGAGAATATGTTATTTCCATTCTCATTATGATCAGTTGGACATGCACATAAGTTTCTTACATTATAAACAGTCCCAATAAATCTAACTCATCACCCCTTAACCACCAGACGAGTGATAGACTTGGACTACCATAAAAATCATCAAAACGGTCCATCTATATATTCTCCTGATGTCAATTGATTTGTGAAAACTCAAAAAGGGTTATATACCTTCCCCAAGATCCTACAAAATGAAGAATTCATGCTCATAGCATTTCCATATGAACATTTATTGTTTGCTATGACTTGAAATCAGTCTAAGAGTGTTATGTTGTGCTGAGAGTCACATTTTTTCCAAGCACCCCTTGTAAGATCTACTAGAAATGATACATAAACCAGGTGTCCCTATCTAAAAGTATAGTGACAACAACCTTGTGAAGGATTACCATCTCATAGATATAAAATATCCCTAGCTCATCAAAAATAAATTTCTCCATGATCAGTATGAATTGTGCATCTTTCATGAGATTTTGAATAACAACTCACAAAACATTGCTTCCTTAAGGAAAAATGGAAAAAAAGTCCCCAAATCCACCATGATAAAATTGAATTTCACCTTATTAATATGTAACATCTATAGAAATCATTCCATTGATATTATAACTTCACTTTCTCATAGGCGGAATATCTTGTAACAAAACAAGCTACTTCACATTTCATTCCTGAAAACTAGTAATAAGGGTGTATGTCACAGTATATCATGGTGATGTCGGGGTGAACTTCCTAAATCAAGGAATGAATCTCCCACATTAGTTCCTTATATATGCCCCCCATAACCCAAACATGGCCATTGGAACATAGGATCTCATCCTTACCTACAGTCTAACCAGGAGGTGGGTCCTCACCTACCACACTCACCTGTGTGACGAGGCCCTCTGAATCTAATATCTACCCCATACATAGTATTTTTAGTAGGGACTATGTCATATATATGAATGAAATAATGGTCGTCCCTAAGTTTTTTACAACTTCATGTTCATCTTAGAGAATAAATACATGATATTTCACTTGCTAACGGCCTTCGGAACATCATGTATCTGAGTCATCCTATATAGTTCATTGGTCACTCCATTGCATTTTCAAGGTATATGGGCTTTCTTGAAGTCAAAATACTTTAGTTATTCAAAAAATCATCACTACATTATATTAATATCACAATTTATAAATAAGTACTTAATACGTTTGTGGTTCGTTTACACCACCAATCTCTCTCCCAGCATATAATATCACTAAAAATGAAAATAATGAACAACTGCATCTAACAAAAGATTGTTCATTCGGTAATTATTCTCATGTGGCCTCAATTTTTGAGACCCATATATCATTATTATAACCCCATTCATTAGAAAAAGTCCAAGAATGATAACTGATGCATAAAAATATATAATATAGCTTCTACCCTTCTCTTGAAAAATCAGAATCGGTGCTAATGTTAATTACCTTTTTAGCTTCTTAAACACTATCTCACAGTTATATTATCATACAAACATTACACCCTTCATAGTCAAGCCATTAAGTGGCACTGATAGGTGTTATAATTCCATTTTGAATCACCTATAATATCCAAATAACCCTAATAAAATCCATATTTCAATGATGTTATTCAGTTGTTTCTAGAAAACTATATGTCTCAACTTATCTGTGAAAACTGATACTCTTATATCTAACATAATATGACCCAGAAAGTGAATATTATCCATAAATAAGTGGAACATTGTGAGATTAGATATAAATAATTCTTTATCAGTATATCCAGAATGACCTAAGGATGTTTGGAATGGTTTTGTGTATTCGTAGAATACACCATGATAATGTCCATTAAAACCACCACAAATGAATCCATATAAGGAGAGAAAACATCAGTTTTCAACACCATGAAAATATATGGGGTATTCATAAGACCTAATGGAATAACTAGAAACTATTATAGACCATAACTACTATGAAAAATTGTATGAGGTATGTCTTTAGGTTGAACACACACATGGTGATATCCCGATCTCAAATAAATTTTCGAGAATACTATATCTCCTCAAAGTTGATTAAATATGTCATCTATCTGTAATTATGGATTCCCTTATTAACCAACAACTGGTTCAATTTCTGAAAATCCATGCATAACATAAGTTTAAAATCGATCGTTTTTTAAAATAGGATCACAAAACCCCACAAAAAATTACTGGGACATATAAATGCATTTCCCCTAAAATCCTCTAGCATCCCCCTAAGTTCTGACAACTCCATCATAGATATATTATATAAAAGAATAAATACTAGGGTAGTTCCTGAAACTAGCTCGATTTGAGAACTAAACTGATCAACCAATCGGTAAACCATAAAATTCCTCCTAGAAGACATACATGAAATGATCTAGCACTAGGCTAGTCCTATTAACATTCTCCCTAATAATCCAGATACAAACAGAAAATAGGGATATCATCCCACCCATCCAATAATGAAATGGTCTAAATCAGATCTCCTGGACATCCCATTCATCATTGTGAGAATAATATATGGCCTGTTGTGATGTGAAATTCTCCCTCTTGCGATATTATTAAATGTGGGTTTAATAATCCACTAAAAATTCCATCCCGATTATGACATAAAACCTGGTAATATTGAGGAAAAAAAGATTTCAGATGAAGTGACAGCTGCCAACCACAAGGGGAACTCCATGAACAGACATTCACTCTATCTCAAGACCCCGAAAGGATTTTAAATCATCTTAACTCTATCGGAAAACTAAGTCGTGAGCCCAAAGATATTCATAACAGGTACATATATAATGCTATGTGATGAATCTATGTTAGAAAACAGAGAATACAAGAGTTGAGTCTACTATGATCGTAACTATCATCGTAGGTAGTCCAACACCCAAATTGTTGGGGGTAGGTTATAAAAAATATATCTTTCCAAAATTAAGGCCCCGTGACACAAACTCAATACCCATAGTTGGTCCACTATGATGTCTCAGTGTAACTGGGGCCTAGCTAACTTAGCCATGACCACCACCACCACATCTGACATAACAGGTACTACTCCATCTCCTTTCTTGATTTGGACCAATGAAAACCGTTCCTAAAACATCTATGGTATAATCCCTTACCACTCAATATTGGATGAATTTAACTTCAAAAAAATTTGTACATGTCCCATATTTCCGTAATATTGTCACTTGAATAGGTCACGATCGAATGGATTCTTTATGTTGGACAACCTACCACACCGATGAAAGAAAACTGAGCTACCATTACTCAAATCATGTCTAGTACTAATATCATAGGAAACCTCAAAATAATGATTCTTTCTTAAATACACTTAACCATAGGGTCAAGAGACTCACTAATATGCTCTACACCCCCATTTACCCAGAGGTTCTACTTTCTAATCTGCATCTGATTGAAAATCTTAGTAATCATTGTTAGCATTAAATTGTTAAACCGAGATAAAAAATAATGTAAGAGGCATTTAATTAAGTTTCTCTTCCTATATAAATCATTATAAATGTACTTGGAAAAAAATGATGCAACTATCTAATGCTTGAGGTGTGCTCAATAACCATCATAGAGCATTTCTCCAAACGCATGACCTCACTAGAACACTCTTAACTCAGATTTATGGGGGAAAAGTAGTAGTAAATCCTGGTTTGAAAGTCAACCACAAACATATATCATATCCATTCATCTTGGTTTATCACATCCCCCCAATGATTGTCTTCTCATTGAGGCATATAAGTTGTGAGCCACACTCTGCTATTATGAGGTGTCTCTAGACACTCCAGGATTAATATCATAGTCTAGATCCATATATCAGTACCCTGTTAACCTTTAAGACCCAAAAATGTGGGAGGATTTGGTTTCTATAATACAAATATAATCTCATGCATAGATAATATAGACTATATAACTCCTTGAATTGTTTGCATGAAGTAGTAAAACACCTCAAAAAAATATTAAATACAACATGTTTTCTTAAAAAAAAATGGTTCTACAGCAGGAACTATAAAAGAATCTTCAAGTAGCCTGTGGACCACTACCTCCAAATCATGGTCCTCACCACCCTCATAGCGTATGACTAGAATTCATCATGGTGGAATGTCTCTATAATTCCAAACGCAGACCTCTGAAAAGAACAAAAAACAATTTCATATTTCAAATCATATGATAGCTAAAAACCATCCTATAACAAGGTTATACCACATAGATTTCTTTTAAATTGAACACTGTAAAAATAAACAATAATAAATTTCACTAGAGACACTACCTCCTTCCCACAAAAAATATGAGTCTTGTTCATGTTCTCTATTTATATTTCATCTTTATATTTATTTCACATTTCATTTAAAATGGTTGAAAATGGTTCACCACTAATGATCCATAAGGTAACATAAAACTCATGAACATGAATATAGAATCCACCTAATCCACATTATAACATGTTCCAGTACATGGGACTCATGGTTCATGACACAATGTTACAAAATTGGATGCTTAGGCTATCGGTTTTAGGCCAATGGGGAAAACACTACTTAGGATAAAAAATTCACCCAAAATAAAAACCATGTTTTCAATTCCATTGCACAAAATCCTATCATTAAATAAATTTCATATTTAATGGAACCTATCAGATCATCGTGAAATCAAAAAATTGGACCCTATATGGAAAGATAAAATTGATGGCATGTGTTACCAATAATGCTTCTAAAAATGATGCATGATATGGAATCAAGATAAAATAAAATAGAACCATAAACCAAATAAAAATTCAAATCACCATTGAAGATAATCACCCAACAGCTAAATCAAATCAACTATAATAGGAAAAGTCATGAATTTTTTTTTCTATTCTATGTAATTTGGCATTTTTCCTATATGTGGGTTACCTATAGCTAGGAACAATTCACTGCCAAACTCTTATCCCTTATTATCCCATTCTATATTATCAAAATAATAATTCACTTTTATGAAAAACTATGATACCACTTTTTGAGGTCCCAGACCTAGATTCCAATGAACGATGCCTTTATCTTGGTTGGTCACATGACCTCAATTGTATCTCCCCATACTCCAGAAGATCCTGAATTGTAGCGAGTTTCTAGGGTGTGTTTGTGGGTAGATTATGGCCTATTATCAAAGGGTAACACAGTTGTAGAAATCATACAAATAAATATCTAATACAATAATTCAATCATCCAATAGATAATCATACAAAATATAGTGATATAGACCAATTCCATAGGTAATAACACATACAATAATGATCATTTCATGTTTCTACAATGAATCAAAAATATATATACATGTATCATATTCGTACATGTATCAAAATATCAAAAATCACAAAAAACACTCTCTCCTAAAAGAATCACAAGTATCTTATTTGTCTCATGCTCCCCTATTCCTAATCATGTCACTAAGACAAGCATCACAAAATAGGTGCTTTACATGGTCCTTACCTTCATCCAAATAGAATATCCTGGTACCCAACGACTGCCTGAACTGGGTGTAAGATAAAACCACATAAGTTCACCACCCATGGTGTCTATAAAAAGTCTTGTATGTGTAATATAAGATAAATCAGTACAATATGTATCAGAGTTATGTAGTAAAAAATGTAAAGTTCCCATTATATAATATTAAAAAGTGATAATATATAGAAATACAAGGATCACTAATAAATATTGGTTATGATCATATAAAAATCTTGTAGTCAAGTAAATAGATGAAAACACCATGGTCTCTCATTATAAACATTATTTTATTAAACCCATGACCTTTCTATAAAACCTGTAATACCACATTATCCATGACCAATCCATATAATAAAAAATGTCATATCAATCGTGGTCGCACTATAAAAACAAACATATCATATTTACCATGTCAAAGAAATATTATTAATTTTTCAGACCCATCATGGTGGTCTCCAGTGTATAGCGGAAAAATGCATCCTTATCGAGTCCTAGGAGAATATTGATAGAAACTTGGATAGGCATGAGATGGGGTCCAAGGGGCATGCCTATCGACCATGAAAATTATGAACCAAAGATAAACCAAATCCAAGGGGTATAAAGGCCCAATGAAACATAGGAAATCATAATTTAAGTATCATAGAGGTCCAAGGTTTTATCTTCTATTTACAGGACCCATTTTATGGCACACGCTATGCATCATATATAACCATTCAACAATTCAATTTTATGTCCCATGAGAATCACCACTCATATAATAACTCACAAAAAAAATCTCTGAGTTCCCTATTCATATAACAGATCCATATGATCCATTTATTCAAAATAATTAACATGAAAAGTGGAAAACCATCTTCTATTTAACTAATTCATTTCAATTCATATATTAATATGTATCATCTATCTATGAAAGATATTACCCACCCCTGGTTGGTTTAAAAAAGGCATAGCGAACAGAATTTCACATGGAACATCCCATGGGTGGACCTAGATTTTGAAAAAACCTCCAAAAATGTCTCAATGTAACTAAAGTAAAACACTAACATGATCAATTTCATTTAATTAAATTATTCAATAAAGTTTTGGGTCCATGTAGGAATTTATAGTGTCAATCACAATGACAACATTAATTAAAAATAACCAAACCACTTAGGAAAATTATGTACCGCCTAACGTAGGTCCATAATAGATTCCTCAGCTAGTATGGACAATTTATTTGACTCATATTGGGATAGAAATAAAATATGTATGAAAACACTAAAAATATGTAAAATTAGAATTCCCTAAAATAACATAGGTGATACTAAGTTAAATGGGAAATGACACAAATGGAAAGGAGTACTCACCGTTCTAGATCCAACCAAACATACCACAGATAAAACCATGTATAGATCTAGAAACAATAGAAATGCCTAAATTTAGGCTTCCATGGTTTCTCCTATAGGTGAAATGGGATGGTGAGGCTTCTGTCTAAAAATAGATATTCATGAATATTTTTTTAAAAAAAGTACTTGGGTATTTACATGATAACCAAATACCTTACATGTCATGTAATGCTCAGGGTCTTCCCTATGGGAAAACCCTTTATGTGTCATGAAATGTCACTGAATATCTATTACAAGTCATGTAATTGATACATGGTGTGAAAACCAATTACACAGTATATAATTGGCTTACAGTCAGAATATAACTCTCCTGCCTCTACCTATACAAGAATAATCAAACCATACCATGACCCGACTTAGGGTATAAGACAATATGAAAAGATAATCAATAGTTTAACTATGAACAAAAAATATGTACCTCATAAGAAAACCCGAGATATTATAGCTCCAAATTAAAAAATTATATATAAAAGTCTTAAATTTCATTTTGAAGATTCGACCACTTCTTATGAGATTCCGTGATGTTTTTGTACTCTCATATTTCCCACTTTTCCCTAAAAAGTGATTCTTAATTAAAAATATATAATTATTATGATATATAATATATGGATAAGGATCAAACCTGAGAAATAAAATTGTTATCTCATGTTTCAATTCATTTTAATTCCAATATTTTTAGTTTAAATCTCTTTAACCAATTTTAAACATTACCATAATAATGAATTTTCTCATTTTTAAATATTTATAATGTCCAAAAAATTGAACTATTTATATTATTTTGGAATTATTATTTAATTGTTTTAATTTTTTTTAAAATTAAATTTCACTACATGGAAGAAATTCATTTAAAAATATATCCATATAACAAGATGAAAACATTTATATAACGATACAATATTCATGTTAAAAATTTATTTAATATAAATCTATGACTCATAATGAGCATGATATTAATTAAAATTGAATACAATGAATATATAATATAATAACTTCAATTTAATTATTCATTAATATATATTAGTCTAATTTAGAAATATATTGTGCACTTAAAATAGTTTTTTAAATAACATTTTTTTTGTTTTGAAATTATTTTATCTATATTTTTAACCAATTGATAACAAATTTATGTTTAATTATATATTTTTTAAATTGTTATTATAATTTAATGTAAATTATTAAAATTTTACACTATTAATAATCTAAAAAAAATAATTCCTAAAGAAAAATTTAAAATAAACATTCTACGATTATTTTGAAATAGTATGTTCAAAATTGATATTCATCCTATGAATTTAAGTATTTTTTTAATTTAATATTAAACGATGTATTGTAATTTTTTATATTTATAAGTAAATGTTCACTTTACGTAATTGAATCTTGGTTGTTATAATTATTATTTTATTATATCATGTTCTAGTTGTTTTTGGGATTGGGTTAGAGAACCTGAAATGATATACAACATAAATGGACTAGATTGAAAAACTGAAAATTGATGGTTTGTATATAAATATTATTTATTATTATTAATTTATAATGTCATTATTTTCCTATTTTATTCACATATTTGGTCTATTATTTCCCATAATATTAACATTTTTAAGAAATTTTTTAAAATAACTGGAATCATGTTTACAACCAATGTGATTTGAAATGATATGATTACCAAAATTAGATTAGTAATATTATTTTTGTGGAATTATATATTTAAATGGATATAACATAAAATATAACTAATATTATTAATAAAAAATTGAACCATTTAGAGCTGCATATATCTCACAAGTGAGAACATGTTTCTATCAAGTCATTTTTTGGGGTAACACCATCACTATTTTAGGGGATCTTACATTCCCTTAAATGTGAAGAAATTTAATAATTATATTAAGAATATATTTTCAAACCATTAATACTCTAATAAATATAATCTGATTTTGGTCATATATCACCTAGGGGATTATATAATCAATCTCGTACATTAATCAATAATATCAATCCATGATAATACATTAACATGATTGATTATGAAAAATTTCTGAAAATAATTTCCACAAATATTTTCCTCTTAATATATGAACTAAAAAATATAGGGAAATATTTATACTTATTAAAATATTTGATGTTCCAATTAAGAGTTATTTTGAGAAATTTAAAAGGCTTTCAGTATTTATATATGGATTTTCCATTAACCCTGAATGAAATAATTTCCATTTATTTAGTGGATTGATAGGGAGACATTTATAATATTTGGAGAATCCAAAGATTTATATATATTTACTATTCCAAGGGTTTTTAGGATAAAAAATGACTAAAAATTAAAAATCTATGAGATAATGGATGATATTATTTTGTTACTATTTTCTATGAGGGTATTGAAAGAGAAGTGATGAAAAAATAACTTCTTTTCTATTTATGAATTTAGAATGTTCTATTTTATTTTAGTTTTGTGAATTCATTAATATCATGGTGGTTTACTTGAAATATTTTAACATTGCCTCAACAAAAATAGGATTAGTTGTCAATGAAAATACTATGTGGTTAAATCAGTGTATCTTAAGTTTATAAATCTAACCTAATTTCCATTTGTGGGTAGAATCTTCAATATAATAACATTATTCTCCTTTTTGTATAATTATATATTATACTATTTATTTATTTTTTATTAATATATATATATATCTAATATAATCATTAATGATAAGAAAACTAGTTTCCAAATTCCATACTTTCCATAAATTCTGATAAAATATAATTAATGTGATGAATCTTGTTTGGAAAATACTTCTCATGAATGGATATAAATGACTTATTCTAAATCATATTTATCCATAATTATAGAGAAAAAATAAAGAATCATTAATACAGACATTTATATTCTAATGGAACAAACTAATGCATTTTCTAACTATTCTTCCATTCTTCCACCGGGTCAAGTGGTTTAGTTCACTATAGTTCTTATACCAAAATATTTTCCCAATACATGAGTCTTGATAGAATGAAATCCATTTAAATATAAGAGTTAAATAATTAACTAAAACAGAACATTGATAATGATTTTATACAACACATTTCTTATATATTTGGTTCTAGAGTTCACTTTTTCAACAAGTAGGAAAAAAATATATCTCAATATTAATTATAATGAGATTAAAAATAATATTATAAGGAAAATGTATCCATATCCATAGATTTAATACTTGTTTGAAAAACAACCTAGGGATCAGTTATTATCTAAGTAATATCATTATTTGGGATACCAACAATTCATCGTGAAAAAACATGATATTATAATGAAAACGATTTATAAATGATATGAACACAAATTTTTCATAATAATTAATTTAAAACTCAATAAACCTCCAACGATCTACATGGATATGATGGGTAGTATATTTAAATATTACCTTGAATTTTATTTATACCCAATATTGATGATAATCTTTTATACTCAAAAATCAATGAAGAAAATGAGGTGAATTTTAGTACTATTCTAAAGTCATTGTGAAATGAGAATTTTTAAGTGATATAATGTAAATATGATTTCAAATATATTAAGTTTTCCTTCATAGATAATTTAACTATAAATAGGGGATATATTGTCTTCCTTTAAAGAAAAAGGTTATTGGAAAGATCCAATACTCTATACTGTGCAATTTATGTACAGTTTCCTTGTAACACACAAAACTTCCATGGTACACTTGCCTTTGAATAATACAATAGAATGTGTTGTACGCAACCTCAAGTTCTAACACAAACCACAACCAATCAAACTAGCCGTTATGAAAATTAATACACAATTTTTGAAATTTTAAAAAATTTATCTTTCAAAATGGATTTCATTTTTGGATTCGGAATATCGAAATTAGCTTAGGGTGAAATTTTATTATTTTTCAAAAAACATTCAATTTTTGATGAATAGTGAAAAACACTGAGTTATAGTCTAAAACCAATTTCTTATTTAAATAATTATTTATTTTATTTAAATTTGTTTTAGGTCAAAATAGATACATAATACCTATATATGTTCAATATAATTAATTAGAGTTAGTTTATAATAATTTTAGATATATAAAATTTTAATGAACTTTTCACCGCCTTTTACCCAACTCCATGGAGAATTTTTGAATTCACATAAAAATTAATTTTACCGCTTCTATGATGGAATTTCGAAAATACGAGAGACACAGTAAAAATATTTTTTTGGTGAATAGTAACTTTTTACTTTTATTTACCACGGTTAAAAGTAAATAGGGTAATTAAGGGTAATATGCTATTATTATAACCCTAACACATGTCCTAATTCTATTGGATAAGTATAATGCGACCAAAAATAACCTTAGAAATAAAATATGAACCTCTTTGGTCCACTTTTATTAGATTATGATATTTATTATTATTTAATTCAAAGAAGAGTTAAAAGAGTTAAAATCAATGTTTAACAACTAAATCATTTTTTATATAGGGATATACATAAGATAAAATTGATTATAAATATTTATTATAATGATAAAAATATTTCCTACATAATGATAGTTTATATATAATTTTTATACATTAAATAATTTAATTTATTTGTGACACAATGGTGATACAGTAATTACCTAATTAATGACATATTAAAATAAATGATATTATTATTATCCAACTAAATGTAATTTGTGACTTTTTATGAATTCCACTAATTTTATAGGTTAATATGACATATTAGTGTTTTTTAGATGAATTGTTTTTAATGTAATAATACTATTATTAATTTAGAAAAACCCAAATACCAAATAGTGTCAAAATTGACATAAAGGAGTTTTTAAAACAAACATAATATTATTAATTGATATTCTATTCGTAAAAATATATGGTGCAGAAAAAAGACTTATATAATGATAGGTGTATCATTAATGAACCACTTGGGGTTCCTTTGGATGTATATTGTTTCTTTATTAACCATATAATATAAAAATAGAAAGAGACATGCTAAATGTCAATCTATTTAACTAAGAGTTAAATCTAAATGATAAAGTTAATATAGTGACACAAACCTTTCTAAAACCTAATGGTTGAGTAATTTTCAACCCATACCCACCTTATCCTTTAAATAATCCATTTATGATCCATTATAAACCAAACAGGATTTTATTATAAAATAATATTTCTATCTTTTCCTAAGGTACCCCTCACCCCTCTTATAAAAGGGCACGCCCCCTTCTCAATATTTCACACCTTCAAAGCCATTTGGAACACCCAAACTCTACCCAGATACCCTCTAAACTATCCTCCCTTCATCCTAGAGGCCATACTTTTTTCAGAAATCCAACATAAGGAGCCCTTTTGATCCAATCGAAAGGAAGAACCCGAAGAAGAGATAATAATTTCACCACCCTCTTTCAGGTTATTTTCATCTTCCACGTCTTCTTTCCTTGTTATATCAATTATAAAATAACAACTCCAGTATATTCTATATACTGTGATGTTATTATAAATATGGTACATCCATATTCATTATTCTATCAATCCTTTGAATGACATGTCACCAGACTTGCGTACGTACGGATTATCGTCTCCACATCATGGTGTAATTGTTATTCAATACATTATTATTTGGATGGGTATAATAATGATGTGTAGATAATGTAAATAATAAATATAACATGATAATGATTCTGTATATATGATATAACATCCAATTATATATTATTATAATATCAAAATAATGATATTGTCAGTCGTGCGTACGTATGGAATACCGTCTCCACAAACGCGCTGAGATTCATTCCCCATCATATCCATTCAAGACAAATTTTCATTAGATGATTAAAAATAATGTTTAAATACTTTATATCATTATATATATTAATAAGATACATCCCATCCATAACAAATATTACTCATATAACAAATAACATAATGGAAAACGAATCTGTTAACACCCGAAATGACAATAATACTAAGATATTATTAAGAAAGAAATGTTAAAAGATTATATATGATTTCATATTAATGTATGTGATTCTTGTATAATTTAATAACAATTATTTCACCATTATACATGAGGTTAACATACCCTCAACCAAGGTAAAGTACAAGGTAAGGGTTAATTTCACAATTTCTTTATTATCAGAGGTTGTTTTTACGTAAGTATCTACTGGGACCTCTTTATCATCCACATCCATTTTTCATAAAAATGTATTTCAAGGCATTCATTCTATTTTATATAATATGTTATAAAGTCATTTATACCCTTGTTTGAATTTTTATAAGATGTTTATAAAAGAATATTTACGTTGTTTTCCAATCAAGGTCCTTTTTAACCTTTTCGACCAAAATATGGTAAGAATGTCTTTTTTTAACTTATATGGTGGGTGTGACTATTTTCTGCCATTATAAAATCATCGAAGCTTCCCTTAAAAGATTATAAGGATATTTTCAAAATATATTTTTTATTTTATAATTAGGTGACTTCTAAATGATTTCAACAAAAGGGATATTTCTCTCAAATAGTTTTGATTTCATCTATGTCAACATCCTTTGATGGATTTTAAGCTTATTTAAAGGTGATTTATTATGATACAAAACTTCCATATTTTATTTAAGGTTTTGTGATATGATTTACTATGGATGTGTTATTTTTATACCATTCATGGTTTATAGAGAAATTATTGACATTTCGTATGGTAGTTTTAATATGAATGGTTATGTTATGTTTAAACCTGTTCATATGAGGAATGCATTGGACTTAGTAAGTGACGGGTGGAGCCCGCTATAGATCCTCGATCCATCGGTAGGTCTCATGAGACCAACTAGATTCTTGGCATAAGGCCTTGACAAAATATTATTTACAGTCTTGGCACAAGGCATTGACTATGTGGTTATGATAGTCTGGCATTGTGCATTCCATCATTATGAAAGTGGTTATTGATATTTCATGTGATTATTCGACTAGTAAAATATCCATGTGAATAATTAAATGGAAGTATTTCATTTTATTTTGGCCATGTTATTCTGAATTTCAAGTTTAAAAGGCTTTTGTTTTAGTTATACATTGCCTTAAATGTTTATTCTTATTTATGAGAGTTTCCACTATATTGTTATTCTTACTGAGCATCTGAAATCACCCATTTCTATGTTTTATTTTTTCTTATGACGTGAATAAGTATTTTATGACTAACCTGAAGGGATAGTCTTAGGGGATATGAGTGGTGACTATGGAGACAATGTTGTTGTAGTTTTCCATTTTGTCTTTTAATGAAGGACTTATGAATGTATCTAGTGTTTCCAAGGATACTAAAATAATCGGTCTTTCAAGACTTCATCTCTTGTGATCATGGAAATGTTATGTAATAATGCACCGACTCTAGGTAACAGGGGTCGGGGTGTTACAGTTGGTATGAGAGGAATTTTCGTACAAACCTTGAAAGCCATATTTAGATAATCTCTGATTAGAGAACATAGACCTAAGATGGACTTTAAGGATTAGTATAGAAGAACTTCCTAGAATTTTGGTATTTTATAGATTTTTTGAGTTTTTCGAGAAATACATCCTTGTCTAGATATGAGAAGGTAGAGGCGGATCTAGCACATATGTACCTAGGGGTAAAACCCGAAAACACCACTCTGAGCTAGACTCAATCAAGAATTGGTGCACGACCACAGGCCTGGCTGCACTCTTGGTTACGACACTCCCAGGGGTTATGCTTAGGATAATTCTCATTTTATTTACAAACCATTATAAATGGTTTATGAGTATATACTTTATCAAAGAATTTTTTTTATGATTATGGATTATATCCATAAAGTATTCAATTTATGTTAAGTGTTTTACAAGATTGGATTTATGTATTGCGATTCATATACTAATCTAGTGTATGAAATTGTTTAGAAATGGAACCTATTTGAAGGAATGGTAACTGTATCAATGAATGCACTCCATATAAGGATTTATCTCCTGCTCAAGATAATTATAGTGGAGCTAGTGATATAACTGGTGGTGATCAACTTATCACCATACTGGGACAACTCACTCAGGTTATGAATAGTAACAATACCCGTATGGAGAACCCTGATCCACCATGTGGAGGATCAATGTTAGATCTCTTAATGAGGAAACAACCAACAAAATTCAATGGGAGTACAAATACATTGGTAGATGAGCAATGGATATGTTCATTAGAGAAAATATTTCATGCCTTGGGTAGTAGCGAAAGGGAAAATGTTGTCATGGCAGTTTACCACCTCACTAGAGATGCTGATCAAAGGTGGTCATTGATTCAAAACAAAAAGGAATATGAAGAAGTATCAACTATTAGAATACATGGAGTCTAAAGATATTTTCATAGAAAAATACTTTCCACTTTACCATTATGCAGATATTGAAAGGCAATTTCTATGTCTGAGGCAAAAGGAGGATGAGAATGTCGAAAAGTATGAGGCTAACTTTACAAGGTTAGCAAGGCATGCTGAAAATTATATATGTAACTCAAGAAGTAAGATTGATCATTTCTTTTATGGGTTAAAATTGTTTCCACTTTGAGCATTAGTCTCATAATCCTTCACATCGTATGAAGATGTTGTCTCATGTGATATCAAGATACAAAAAGAATTCTCTAAGTCTTACGACTTTAAATAAAAGAAAGAGAAGAAGAGATCTGCCGATCACTCTGGAAATGGAAATATGTGGAAGAAGGGAAAAGATGAATATCCATCCTGCAGTAAATATGGGAATAAACACCCCGGTACTTGATTGAAGGGAATGGGAGTCTGTTACAAGTGTGGTGAAAAATGACACCAAGCTCGTGATTGTAAGGGGAAAAAAGAAGCTACCGATGTTCAATGCTACAATTTAAGGGAGATGGGACATTATGCAAATTAATTTCTTAAGCATTAGGGGAACTTTCCTCAAAAAAGGCCAAGGGATAAAGTCCAAGCTTATGCTATCACAGCTACTGAGGTAGAAGCTCCGAAAGACGTGGTGGCAGGTAATTTAATCGTTTACTCATCTTTAGAAAATGATCTATTTGAGTCTGGATCATCACATTGTTTCATATCTTCCCAATTTGCTAATAAAATTAGATATTTCCAATTTGATTTAAAAAGGTATTTTTCTGTAAAAACTCTTAAGGGAAGTATCATTTCAACAATGTTTTTTGAATTCATTCCCATTAGAGTATATAAATGTTCTTTATCTGCTAATCTCATCGTCATACCTTTGATTGAGTTTGATATAATCCCCGGTATGGATTGGATTTCGGACCATGATGTGATGATTTATTGTAAGAATGAGGAGGTTACTATTTTTGTTGACAATGATAAAGAACACCTTATCTTTAGAGCATAATCGTCACCACGTAATTCTTATCTAGAACCACCACCAATAGCTCAACTAAATTAAATTATTGCGTAATAAGAGAATGAAATAACAATGGTTGAGGAAAGGAATGTTGAAATAGAGGATATACCTATTGTGAAATAATATGTTGATGTGTTTCCAAAAGATTTACCTGGACATCCTCCAAAATGAGAAATTGAGTTTTCCCTTGATTAAATTCATGGATTAAGGCCCATATCAAAGAACCCTTATAGAAAGGAAACTGTGGAATTAGTGGAACTAAAGAAACAACTAGTGAAATTGAGTAATAAGGGATTTATTCTCCCAAGTGTTTCTCCATGGGGATCCCTTGTCCTTTTTGTTAAGAAGAAAGATGGATCTATGAGGTTTTGTATTGACTAAAGGGAGATCAATGCTATAAGAATAAAGAAAAAGTATCCCCTACCTTGCATTGTTGATTTATTTGACCGACTACATGGAGCTCGATAATTTCCAAATATTGAGCTTTGATCTGGATACCATCAGTTGTGTGTGAAAAAGGAAGACATTCTGAAGATATCATTTTGAACTGGGTACGAGCAATATGAGTTTACAGTAATGCCTTTTGGATTGACTAATGCACCATCTGTCTTCATGTATCTAATGAATAGAGTTTTTAAGTAATATCTCGATGATTTTGTAGTGGTATTTATTGATGATATCTTGGTATATTCCAAATTATACGAAGATCATGAAAATCAGTTGCGCATTATCCTAAAGACTCCTAGAAGACATGAATTTTATGGGAAGTTTAGCAAGTGTGAATTCTGGATTCAGGAGATTTATTTTCTTGGACATATTGTCTCTAAGGATATAATCTCCATTGATCCTTCTAAGACAATAGAAATCCAAGAATGGTCAGCACAAATGAGTATAACTGAGGTACACAATTTTATTTGTTTAGTAGGTTATTATCGACGTTTCATCCAAAATTTAGCCTGGTTGGCTAACCCATTAACAAAGCTCACATAAAAAGTGGTTAAATTTGTTTGTACAAAAGAGTGTGAAGAATGTTTTGAATAACTGAAGAGAATATTAGTCAATGATCCTATATTGACTCTACCATCGGGGGATGATGGGTTTGTTATTTATAGTGATTCTTCAAAGAAAGGACTTGGTTGTGTCCTTATGTAGAATGATAGGGTTATTGCCTATGCTTCACGATAGCTAAAACATAATGAGAAAATCTATCCTACTCATGATCTTGAGTTAGAAGCTATAATATTTTCTTTGAAGATATTAAGACACTATCTATATGGGAAAAAATGTGAGATTTATACATATTACAAGAGTTTGAAGTATATTATCTCACAGAAATAACTCAATATGTGGCAAAGGAGATGGCTTGAACTACTCAAGAATTAGGATTTCATGATACAATACCACCTAGGGAAGGAAAATAAGGAGGCAGATTCTTTAAGTAGAAAGGATCATGGAGTTTTGAACAATATGAGAGTTTAAAAGGATATTATATACATGTATCTAGTAAAGTTGGATATGGGAATAACCATGAATGGTGAAACATCAATGATTTTTCAAATGGTTTCCAAAAAATATTTACTAGAAAGGTTAAAAAGTTCTCCGACCGATGGTGAAGAATTTAAAAAGAAGATTAAAGTTGTGAATGATGGGAGATTGAGTGACTTTGTGTATGAAGATGGAATTTTCAAATTTGGGAAGAGACTTTGTGTTCCCGATATACCTGATCTAAAAAGGGAATTGTTGTAAGATGCTCATAGTTACAATTTCTCTATACACACTAGGAGAGCCAAAATGTATAGATATTTGAAGGAACATTTTTGGTGGGAAAACATGAAGAGGGAGATTGATGATTTTGAGTCAAGATGTATGGTTTTTCAACAAGTGAAAGAAGAAAGGTAACATCCTGGAGAATTCATGAAACCTCTTCCCATAACTGAGTGGAAATGGATAATATTTCGATAGAATTTATCATGGGACTACCAAAGAATCCTTGAAGGAACGATGCGATATGGTTCATTGTTGATCCTCTTACCAAGTTAGCACATTTTCTTGCTATAAGAGAAGATATAACACTTGAATGTAGAAAGACTATATATGAACGATGTTGTGAGACTTCATGGAGTAACCCGATCAATTTTTTCTGATCGTGATCCCCATTTTAATTCACGATTCTAGAAAAGTCTTTAGAAATCCATGTATACTGAGCTTCATTTGAGAACCACCTACCACCCTCAAACTGATGGACAATCAGAATGGACTATTCAAACCATAAAAGACTTGTTGAGATCTTTCCCACTTGACTTTCAGGGTATGGGGATAAATATTTACCTATGGTATAATTTTCTTATAACAATAGCTTCCATTCAAGTATTCAGATGGCACCATATGAAGCATTATATGGAAATAGATGTCACACACTAACTTGTTGAGATGATGTTAGTGAAAGAAAACTCGTAGGCCCAGAAATGGTGGAGGAAACGATGGAAAAGGTGAAGGTAAGCTAAAAACACATCAATGTATTTCAAAGTAGGCAGAAGAGCTATGTCGATAACCAAAGAATGGATTTGGAATTTCAGGTAGGATATCATGTTTTCTTGAAAGTATCTCCATGGAATGGTGTTATATGTTTTGGTAAGAAGGGAAAATTGATTCCTATGTACATCAGACCTTTCGAAATTCTAGAACGAATTGGGGATGTAGCTTACTGTTTGGCAATGCTGCCATGTCTCTCCAAAGTTCACAATGTGTTCCATGTATCACTGTTGAGAAAATACATGCCTGAACCAATGCATGTACTCACATATGTGGAAGTTTAACTGGAACACGATATGTCTTATTGTGAAGAGCCCGTCAGGATTCATGATACCAGAGAACAAGTGTTGAGAAACTGGACAACTCGTCTGGTAAAAGTTTTGTGGATAAACCATAAGATGGAAGAGGAAACGTGGGAACCAGAGGAAATTATAATGAAGAACCACCCGAGTCTTTTTATGAAGTAATATTCTAGAAATTTTGAGGAAGAAATTATTTTAAGGAGGGGAGAATGTAACACCCCAAGATTCCATGACACGCTTGTCTTTGAATACTACAGTAGCATGTATTGTACGCAACTTCGAGTTCTAACACACACCACAACCAATCAAACAAGACATTATAAATTGTAATACCTACTTTTTAAAATTTTAAAAATTTTATCATTCAAAATGGACTTAATTTTTGGATTCGGAATATCAATATTAGCTTAGGGTGATTTTTTTGTATGTTTCTGAAAACGTTCAATTTTTGATGAATAGTGAAAAACACTGAGTTATAGTTTAAAACCGAATTTTTATTTAAACAAATATTTATTTTATTTACATTTATTTTAGGTCAAAATAGATACATAATACATATATAAGTAAAATTTAATTCATTGGAGTTAGTTTATAATAATTTAGGTATATAAAAATTTTAATGAACTTTTCACCGTCTTTTACCCACCTCCAAGGAGAATTTGAAAATTCACATAAAACATAATTTTACCGCTTCTGTGATTGGAATTTCAAAAATCTAAGAGACACGGTAAAAATATTTTTTGGTGAATAGTATCATTTTACTTTTATTTACCATGGTTAAAAGTAAATATGGTAATTAAGGGTAAAAATGATATTATTATTAACCTAACACATGTCCTAATTCTATTGGATAAGTATAATTCGACCAAAAATAACCATAGGAATAAAATATGAACCTCTTTTGTCCACTTGGATTAGATTAGGACATTTTTAATTATTTCATTCAAAGAAGAGTTAAAAGAGTTAAAATCAATGTTTAATAACTAAAACAATTTTAATATAGGGCTATACATAAGATAAATTCAATTATAAATATTCATTAAAAAGATAAAAATATTTTCTACATAATGGTATTTTATTTATAATTTTTATAAATTAAATAATTTATTTTATTTATGACACAATGATGATGTAGTAATCACCTAATTAATGAAATATTAAAATAATTGATATTATAAATATCCAAATAAATGTAATTTGAGACTTTTTATGAATTCCACTAATTTTATATGTTACTATGACATAATAGGGTTGTTTAGATGAATTGTTTTCGAAGTAATAATGCTGTTATAAATTTAAAAAAAATACCAAATAGTGTCAAAATTGACATAAAAGTGTTTTTAAAACAAATATTATATTATTAATTTATATTATATTCCTAAAAATTTCAGGTTAGGCCAAAAGGCTTATATAATGATAGGTGTATCATTAACGAACTACTTTGGGTTCAATTGGATGTATATAGTATGTTTATTAACCATATAATATAAAAATACAAAGAGACATGGTAAATGTCAAACTATTTAACTAAGAGTTAAATATAAAGGATAAAGTTACTATAGTGGCACAAACCTGTCTAAAACCTAATGGTTGAGTGGTTTTAGACCGATCCATACCTTATCCTTTAACTAATTCATTTTGGAGCCATTAAAAATCGAAAATTATTTTATTATAAAATACTATTTGTAGCTTTTCTTAAGGTGCCCCTCACCCCTCTTATAAAAAGGCATTCCCACTCCTCTTTATTTCACACCTTCAATGCCATGTTTCTCGGAAAACCTATGACCAAATACCCTCTCAACTATACTACCTTCATCATAGAGGCCTTCCGTTAGTCATAAATCCAACTTAAGGAGTCCTTTTGATCAAATCCAAAGGAAGAACCCGAAGAAGAGGTAATAATTTCACCACCCTTTTTCAAATTCCTTTCTTCTTCCACTTATTCTTTCTTTTTTATTTCAATTCTCAAATAATAACTCCAGGATATTATATATACTGTGATTTGTTTATAAATATGGTACATCCATATTCATTATTCTATCCATCCTTTGAATGACATGTCAGCATACGTGCATACGTACATATTTCTGTCTCCATGTCATGGTGTAACTGTTATTCAATACATTATTAATTGGATGGGTATAATAGTGATGTGTAATTAATGTAAATAATAAAGATTACATGATTATTATTCTGTATATATGATATATCATCAAATTATATATTATTTTAATATCAAAATAATGATATTTTCACTCGTGCGTACGTACGGATTACCATCTCCACGAACGTGATGAGATTCATTATCTATCGTATCCATTCAAGACATATTTTATTGGATGATTAAAAAAATTTTAAAAGACTTGATATAATTTTGTATATGAATAATATACATCACACTGATAACAAATATGACTCACATAGCAATGAATATAAAGGAAAACGAATCCGTTAACACCCAAAACGACAATAATACTAAGATATTTTTAACAAAGAAATGTTAAAAGATCATATATGATATCATATTAATGTACATGGTTCTTTTATAATTTAATAAAAAATATTTCACCATTATACAGGAGATTAACCTACCCTCTACCAAGGAAAAGCACAAGGTAAGGGTTAATTTCATAATCTCTTTATTATTCGAGGTTGTTTTTATATAAGTATATACTGGGACCTCTTTATCATCCACATCCATGTTTCATAAAAATGTATTTCAAAACATTCTTAATATTTTATAGACTATGGGATAAAGAAATTTATACCCTTGTTTAACATTTTATAAGATATTTATAAAGGATTATTTCATTCGTTTTCCAAACAAGGTCCTTTTAACCTTTTCGACAAAATTAAGGTAAGAATGTATTTTTTAACTTATACTAAGCGTGAGGCTATTTTCCACCATTATAAAATCATGGAATCTTACCTTACAAGCATATAAGAATATTTTCAAATTATATGTTTTATTTTATAATTATGTTACTTTTAAATGATTTCAAGAAAAGAGATATTTTTTCTCAAATAGTTTTGATTTCATCTATGTCAACATCCTTTGATGGATTTTAAGCTTATTTGAAGTTGATTTATTATGATAAAAAATAAACATATTTTATTGAATTTTTTTTCACATGTTTGACTGTGGATGTGTTATTTTTATACCATTCATGGTTTATGGAGAAAGTATTGACATTTTGTATGCTAGTTTTAATACCAATGTTTATGTTATGTTTAAACCTGTTTATATAAGGAATGTGTTGGACTTAGTAAGTGACGGGTGGATCCCGCTATAGCTCCTCGATGCATCGGTAGGTCTCATGAGAAAAACTAGTGTCTTGTAACTAGGCCTTTACTTTAACACCCCATGCTTCCAGGATACACTTCTCTTTCAATAATGCAATAGCTTGCATCGTACGCAAGTTCGAGATTCTAACACACCGCGACCAATCAAAGTAGCCGTTATGAATAGTAATACCCACTTTTTGAAATTATATAAATTTTATATTTCAAAATGGACTACATTTTTGGATTCGGAATACCTAAATTAGCCTATGTTGATTTTTTGGAATTTTTCTGAGAACTTCCAATTTTCGATGAATAGTAAAAAATACATAAAAACAACTTTTTTAATCGAAATAATTAAAAGTGATAAATTATGAATTTTAGTGGTTTTAAATTATATTTAGAATATATTTTTACCATTTTATATAATTGTGGACATTATAAATAACTTCACTTTGAAATTGGATATAAACAATTGTCAATCTTTTGATAGATATTGGGTCTCAAAAACACGCTATTTAGACAGTGAGAATTAACTATAAAATTTATTAATGAAACTTCTATATTTTGAATTTGGTAAAATGGAAATAATTTTTGAATTTTTAATATCAAATATAGAATAGGGTAAATTTTTGTATTTTTCTGATAATGATCATTTTTTAATGAATAGTGAAAATGTTGTATTTTAATTCAAAACTGCCTTTCATCCAATTTATTTATATAGTTAGGTTGTAATTTTAATTTGTTTTAAATTATAATTGAATTATTTATTTATCACTTAATATAATTTTGTTCATTGGAAGTAATTTCACCTTCCCATTGGATATAAAATAAAGTCAATCTTTTGATAGATTTTACTTCTTAAAAACCCGTCTTTGGTTTTGACAACGAGAATTATTTTTAAATTAATTACTGAAATTTCTGTGTTTAGAATATGGTAAAATGGAATCCATATTTTTAATCAGAAGGTCAAAATTATGTAATTACGGCTTTTTTGTTTTTGGGTATTATGAATAGTAATGACGACAATTATCTTTAATTATTATGATTAATTAGTAATCGGGTAGTTAAGGGTAATGAAATAATATCATAATAATATAAAATGACCCCAAAATGTGTCTTAATGCTATTTTTTGTGTCATGGCCGACCTTCGGATGCCTTGTTCCAACTTAAGGACCCCATGGAATCACTTTTGTGTGATAGTGACATTTTATCATTTTATTTTTAAAGAAAGGAAAATATAACTAAAGTATGTAACACCTATGTAATTTTTTTTAAATTTTGTCTACATAAATAATCTCTTAGACTGTAAATATTCATTGTAAATCTAAAAATATTTCCCACATCATGGTATTTGTTTATAATTTTTAGACATTAAATAAATAAATTTATTTATTACACCACAATGATGCAATGATTACCTCATTAATGAACAATTTAAATAAAATGAAATGATAAGGTAAAATATAAGACTTAAACTTTTCTAAAGACTACTGAATGGGTGTATTTAGAACCCTTATCACCTTATCCTCGAAAACTATCATTGTGGGACCTTTAAAATCTGAAAAGCATTTCATAATAAAGTCACATTTCAATCATTCCAAAAGAGCCCCTCCTGTTCTCTTATAAAAGGCCCCCACCTCTACCACCTTATTCACACATTAAAAGCCTTTTGGCTCAGCCAAAATCTGCCCAAATACTCTCTCAAATTCCCTATCTTACTCTTATAATCCTCACTTTGGGCAGAAGTCTTCCCAAGGAAGCCTTTGGCTCAAATCAAAAAGAGTTTCCTGATTTTAAGGTAATGTCTTCTCATAAGTTCTTTTGTTTTATTTTGTTTCTCCAACCCATTAAACCCTTTTTATTACATTATTTTGTAACAAAAATAGTATATTCAGTATACTAGGATGTTTTTATGAGAAGTATTTGATTTACACTTACATACACCTCCATCTAATGGTTAAAGTAAATACTGTTTCTGTGGGTGGCGAATTAATGCCTCACAGAATGATGACAGTTCAATCTTCTTTTAACACCCTTCATGGTGGACATTAAGATGTCACTATATTTATATATTATATATATAATGTTTATTTTTTTTACTTATTCTTCTTTTTTTTTAATTTATGGCATATCTTTAGGGTTTCCATTATGGGTAAACACGATAATTTCATTTTAGGAGGTGCGGACTACCGCCCCCTCAATGTGATTTGAATCGTTAATGCCTTATGTGGGACATATAAAGGAAGGAGTTAAATGATATTATATATCATATTGGAATTATAATATAACTTTATATAATTATGATTTCATTCCATTAAATATGAAATAGAAATGAATGTACTGTTTATGTGTACGTACGGCATACCATCTCCATGAACGATGCATTTCATTTCTTAACTCTAAATGTTATGTAATATTATAAATGAAAGTATATACTGGATATATATATGATATATATGATATATAGATCATGAATATAATTATGGAGATAATGGATATTTTACCACATGAACAAATTGTAATTATAAGAAGTTTATTGTTGACTCAAGTACCAAAGATCGACAAAACGACCGTTATTAACTTAAATAACTACATAATATTCATAACATGGTAATGAGTGATATAAAAGGAATAATGAAATTGAAGAGGGTTCTTAAGAAGTTAGAGATGAACTCTAGTATATTATTCAGGAGATTAAAGAATGATTTTGTCATGTTGGACATGAGGTAAGGGTTAATTCTACAACCTCTTCATTATTTAAGGTTGTTCATATGTAATTATCTACTGGGACCTCTTTATCATCCACATCCATGTTTCTTAAAAATGTATTTGAAGAATTTTACTATTTATTAGACAATGGTTTAAAGTCATTTATTCCCTTATTTGGCCTTATATTTTTTTGAAAGGAATCTTTCCATCATTTTCCAAACAATGTACTTTTTGTCATTTTCAAAAAAATTAAGGTAAGAATGTTTTTTTAAATTATACGGCAGGTGTGGCTATTTTCCGCCCTTATAAAATCATTGAAGCAACCCTTACAAACTTATAAGAATATTTTCAAAGGAAATGTTCTCTTTTAAAATTATGTTACTTTAAATGGATTTAAAAAAATATATTTCTCTTAAATAGTTTTGATTTCATCTATGTCAACATCCTTTGATTGATTTTAAGCTTTTTTGAAGTTGATTTATTAGGATTCAAAACATCCAAATTGTATTGAAGGAATTGTGATATGTTTGACTGTGGATGTGTAATTTTTATACCATTCATGGTTTATGGAAAAATTATTGACATTTCGTATGCTAGTTTTAATACCAATGTTTATGTTATGTTTAAACTTGTTCATAAGAGAAATGCATTGGACTTAATAAGTGACAGGTGGAGCCCACTATAGCTCCTCAATGTATCGGTAGGTATCATGAGAAAAAACTAGTGTCTTGGCATGAGGACTTGACAAAATCTTATTTGTAGTGTTGGCACGAGGCCCTGGATACATGGTTATAATAGTATGGCATTATGCATTCCATCATTATGAAAGTGGTTATTGATATTTCATGTGATTATTGAACTAGTAGAATATCCATGTGAATAATTAAATGGAATTATTTCATTTTATTTTTTTTCCATATTATTCTAAAGTTCATATTTAAAAGGCTTTTGTTTTAGTTATAAATTTCCTTAATTGTTTATGTTTATTTATTAATGTTTCTGCTATACTGTTATCCTTACTGAGCATCTGAGCTCACCCCTTTCTATGTTTTATTTTTCCCAAGATGTGAAGAAATATTTTGTGACTAACCTGCAGGGATAGTCTGAAGGGGATATGAGTGTGGACTATGGAGACTATGTTATTTTAGTTTTTCACTTTATGATGTAATGTAACATTTATGAAAGTATCTAGTGTTTCCAAGGAAACTAAACTAATCGGTCTTTCGAGACTTGATCTTTTGTGATCAGGCCAATGTTATGTAATAATGCACTGACTCTGGGTAACTGGGGTCAGGGCATTACAGTTGGAATCATAGGTAGTTTAGTACTAACCATGGAAGATATATTTAGATAAAATCTGATTAGAGCACATAGCCCTAAGATAGACTTTGAGGATTAGTATAAAAGAACTTCCTAGAATTTTGGTATTATAGAGATTTTGTGAGTTTTCTGAGAAAATACATCACTGTCTGGATACGAGTAGGTAGAGGTGGCTCTGGAACAGATGTACCTAGGGTTAAAACCCGGAAACACCGCTTAGAGGTAGACTTGAATGGGAACTGGTGCACGACAATGAGCCCTGCTGCACTCTTGGTTACGACACTCCCGGGGGATATGCTTAGGATAATTCTCATTTTATTTACAAACCATTATGAAGGGTTTATGAGTATATACTTCTTCAAAGAAAACATTTCTTTTTATGATTATGGATTATATCCATAAATAGTTCAATTTATGTTAAGTGTTTTACAAGTATGGAATTATGTATTTTGATTCATGAACTGATCTAGTTTATGTCATTGTTTATAAATGGCACCTGGTGGAAGGAATGGAAACTGTATCAATGCATGCACTCCATGTATGGAATCCTCCTAAAGATAATTATAGTGTAGTTAGTGATACAACTGGTGTTGATCAGCATATCACTATAATGGGAAAACTCACTCAGGTTATGAATAATAACCTTACTCGTATGGAGAACCCTGATCCGCAATGTAGAGGATCAATGTTAGACCGCTTAATGAGGAAAAAACCAGAAACATTTAAGGTGGTTACAAATCCATTAGAAGCTGAGCAATGGATAAATTCCCTATAGAAAATATTTCAGGATTTAGGGAGTCGGGAAAGGGAAGAAGTTGTCATGGAAGTTTACGGCTTCACTGGAGATTCTGATCAATTGTGGTCATTGATTCGAAATACAAAGTAAGATAAAAAAGTATCAAGTATGGAATGGATAGATTTCAAAGATATTTTCTTATAAAAATAATTTCCTTGTGACCATCAAGTGGATATTGAATGGAAAATTTTGAGTCTAAGGAAAAAGGAGGATGTGAATGTCGCAAAGTATGAGGCTAACTTTACAAGGTTAGCGAGGCATGCGGTAGATTATATACATAACCCAAGAAGTAAGATTGATCGTTTCTTTGATGGGATAAAACCATTTCTCCATCGAGCTTTAGTATTAAAATCTTTCTCAACGTACGAGGATATAGTCTCATGTTTTGTCAAGACTGTAAAGGAATTCTCTAAATATTATGACTATAAAGTAAAGTAAGAAAATAAGAGAATGGTGGAACAAGAGACAGATAAAGGGAAAAAGGGAAAGAATGATTTTTCATTATGCGATAATTGTTGGAAGAATCACCCTTGTACTTGCCTAAAAGGAATGAGAGTTTGTAACAAATGTGGAGACAAAGGTCAATAGGCTCATGATTGCAAGGGAAAGAAAGAGGCTATAAATGTTTAATTCTATAAATGTATAGAAATGGGGCATTATGCAAACGAATTTCCTAAGCACCATGAAAACTTACCTCAAAAAAGGCCAAGGGATCAAGGCCAATCTTATGCTGTTACTACAATTGAAGATGAATAATTATTGTGTTTGTGTTTTTGGACTCAAGAACTATATTATGGTTAAAAGAATAATGTGATATATATAAAGATTGTACAATAGTAATTTTTGTTTTTATTATGGTTTTAAAATGATGAAGGAAATCATATTTTTAATATGTGATAATAAGAGAAACTATACTTTGTTTGGGGAATTTGATGTTACAATTGAGATTGGAATTTAGAGGCCTTTTAGAGAAAGTCTGGACAAAGGTATTTTGGATAACTATAAAGGTTGGAATGGATTATGATGAACTTTGGATATTATTGTTTAAAGTTAAAATATTTCTAAAAATTATTTTTGGAATATTATAATACTATAGTTTTAGGAAAAGGCCAACCTGCAGGTCGAGGGATAACCCGTCCCTTCGGACAAAGCTGTAAGAATCGAACCCACAACCATAGTGTGACATGCCTTTATTACCTACCACTAGACTACATGAAGTCCCTGGTTATTACAAAATAGTTTTCCTAATCTAAATGGTATGTGTTAATATTTGGAACCTTGTACGATTAGGGTAAATATAATATTTTTGAGTTCTATTACCTTTTGTAGTGAAAGACAGGTTTGTCGTAAAAATTTATTAAAGAATGAAAGTCTACATGACGAGTAAGTATATTTCCTTATGTTCTTAGTAAATCTCCTAAATAAATTCATCAACATTATGAAAGGTAACTTAAAACAAAAATTTTGTCGGTAAACTTTTCCTACTGGGTAATCAAGGACCGTTTAACCAATCACAAGTTTGTGATTTTCTTTTAGTTAACTTTCTCATAATATTGTTTTCTAAAAGTCTCCATCAAACATTGATGGTTTGTTTCTCCTCCATATCCATGTTTTCATAGAATCCGTGTATGGGCTATCTCGGGTGACCTTTGTACTTCTCTTTCTTTCTTTTAAAGTTATATTTTTATTAACCTTATTTCCGATGTGAGTTTTCCACAAAGGTATTTTCTACTTTCAACCTTTTATTTTTGAAGAACAATTTCAAATTGCGAGGACCCAATTTATTGAATGAGGGGAGAATGTGACACCCCAAGCTTCCGCAATATGCTTCACTTTCAATAATGCAATATCATGCATTGTACGCAAGTTTGAGATTCTAACACACCGTGACCAATCAAAGTAGACGTTATGAATAGTAATACCCACTTTTTGGAATTATATAAATTTTATATTTCAAAATGGACTTCATTTTTGAATTCATTAATATCAAAATTAGACTATGTTTATTTTTTGGTATTTTTCTGAGAACTTCCAATTTTTGATGAATAGTAAAAAATACTTAAAAACAACTTTTTTAATCGAAACAATTAATAGAGATAAATTATGAATTTGAGTGTTTTTAAAGTATATTTAGAATATATTGTTACCATTTTATCCAATGGTGGTCATTATAATTAATTTCACTTTGAAATTGGTCATAAACAATTGTCAATCTTTTGATTGATATTTTGTCTTAAAAACACGCAATTTGGACAGTGAGAATTAACTATTTAATTTATTAACGAAACTCATATGTTTTTAATTTGGTAAAATAAACATAATTTTTGAATTTTTAATATAAAATATAGCATAGTGTGAATTTTTGGTATTTTTCTAATAATGTTCAATTTTTAATGAATAGTGAAAAATGTTGTATTTTAATTCAAAACTGTCTTTCATCCAATTTATTTATATAGTTATATTGTAATTTTAATTTATTTTAAAGTATAATTAAATTATGTTTTTATCACTTAATAAATTTTTTTTCATTGGAAGTAATTTCACTTTTAAATTGGATATAAAAACAAGTCAATCTTTTGAGAGATTTTACTTCTTAAAAACCATTCTTTGGTTTTGACAATGAGAATTATTTTTAAATTAATTACTTCAATTTATTTGTTTATAATTTGGTAAAATGGATTCCATATTTGGAATCAGAACTTCCAAATTACGTGATTAAGACTCTTTGTTTTTGGACATTATGAATAGTAACGACGACAATTATCTTTAATTATCATGATTAATTTGTAATCAGGTTGTTAAGGGTAATGAAATAAATCATAATAATAAAAAATGACCCCAACATGTGTCCTAATGATATTGGTTGTGTCATGGCCGACCATGTAATGCCTCGTCCAACTTATGGACCCCATGGAATCACTTTTGTGTGATAGTGACATTTTATCATTTTATTTTTAAAGAAAGAAAAATATAACAAAAGTATGTAACACCTAAGTAAAACAATTTCAATTTTGTCTACATAAATAATATCTTAGACTATAAATATTCATTGTATATCTAAGAATATTTCATACATCATGGTATTTTTTTTATAATTTTAGTTATTAAATAAATAAATTTATTTATGACACCATGATGATGCTGTGATTACCTCATTAATGAACGATTTAAATAAAATGAAAATATAAGGTAAAATATAAGACTTACACTTGTATTAAGCCAATTGGATGGGTGGATTTCGAACCCTTATTACCTTATCCTAGAAATATATCATCTTGGGACCTTTAAAATATGAAAAGTATTTCATAATAAAGTAACATTTCAATCTTTCCAAAAGAGCCCCTCCTCTCCTCTTATAAAAGGCCCCCACATCTACCACCTTATTCACACATTCATAGCCATTTGGCTCGGAAAAACTCTTCCCAAATACTCTCTAAAATTCCCTCTCTTACTCCTAGAAGCCTCACTTTGGGAAGAAGTCTTCCCAATGAATCCTTTGGCTCAAATCAAAAAGAGTTACAAGATTTTAAGGTAATGTATTCTCTTATGTTATTTTGTTTTATTGTTCTTCTCCAACCGATTAAATCCTTTTTATTCCATTATTTTGTAATAGAACAAGTATATTAAATATACTAGGATGTTGTTATGATATGGATTTGATTTACACTTACACAGACCTCCTTCTAATGGTTAAATATCATACTGTTTCTGTGGGTGGCGAATTACTGACTCACGAAACGATGATTGTTCAATATTCTTTTAACACCTTTTATGGTAGCCATTAATATGTCACTATATTTATATATGATATATATTATGTTTATGTTTTCTTTATTCTTCTGTATTTTCCATTTATGGAATAACTTTATGGTTTCTATTATGGTTAAACACGATAATTTCATTTTTGGAAGTGCGGACTTCCACCCCCTCAAAGTGATTTGAATCGTTAATGCCAAATGTGGGACGTATAAATGGAGTTAAATGATATTATATATCATATCAGAATTATAATATACCTTTATATCGTTATGATTTCATTCCATTAAATATTAAATAGAAATGAAAGTAGCGTTCATGTGTACGTACGACTTACCGTCTCCATGAACGATGCATTTCATTTCTTACCTCTAAATGTAATATAATATTATAAATACATTTATATACTGGATATATATGATATATATGATATCTAGATCATGAATATAATTCTGGATGTAATGGATATTTTACCACATGGACAACTTGTAATTATAAGAAGTTTATTGTTGACTCAAGTACCAAAGATCGACAAAAAGACCGTCATTAACTTAAATGACTACATAATACTCATAACATGGTAATAAGTGATATAAATGGAATAATGAACTTGAAAAAGGTTCTTAAGAAAGTACATATTAAATCTAGTTTATTATTAAGGATATTAAAGAACAATAGAGTCAAGTCAGACATGAGGTAAGGGTTAATTCTACAGCATCTCCATTATTCATGGTTGTTCATAAGTAATTATCAATTGGGACCTCTTTATCATACACATCCATTTTTCATAAAAATGTCTTTCAAAACATTTTTAATATTTATTAGACAAAGGATTAAAGTCATTTATACCCTTATTTGACCTTATATGTTTTTGAATGGAATCTTTTTGTCATTTTCAAAACAAGGTACTTTTTGACATTTTCGACAAAATTAAGGTAAGAATGTTTTTTTAACTTATACGGCGTGTGCAGATACTTTCCACCATTATAAAATCTTTGAAGCATCCCTTAAAATATATTAAGAATATTTTCAAAGTAAATGTTCTCTTTTATAGTTATGTGACTTTTAAATGATTTAAAAAAGATATTTCTCTCAAATAGGTTTGATTTCATCAATGTCAAAATCCTTTGATGGATTTTAATCTTATTTGAAGTTGATTTATTATGATTCAAAAATTCCATATTGTATTGAAAGTTTTTTGATATTTTTGTCTATGGATATGTTATTCTTATACCATTCATGGTTTATAGAGAAAGTATTGACATTTCGTATGCTAGTTTTAATACCAATGTTTATGTTATGTTTAAACCTGTTCACATGAGGAGTGCATTGGACTTAATAAGTGACGTGTGGAGCCTGCTATAGATCCTAGATGCATCGGTAGGTCTCATGAGACAAACTAGTGTCTTGGCATGAGGCATTGACAAAATCTTATTTGTAGTCTTGGCACGAGGCCTTGGCTACGTGGTTACAATAGTCTGGCATTATGCATTCCATCATTATAAAAGTGGTTATTGAAATTGCATGTGATTATTCAACTAGTAGAATAGCCATGTGAATAAGTAAATTAAATTATTTTATTATATTTTTTCCATATTATTCTGAAGTTCAAGTTTAAAAGGCTTTTGTTTTAGTTATACATTGCCTTAAATGTTTATGTTTATTTATGGAAGTTTCTGCTATATTGTTATCCTTACTGAGCATCTGAGCTCACCCCTTTCTATGTTTTATTTTTCACAGGACGTGAAGAATTATTTTATGACTGACATGCAAGGATATTATAAAGGAGATATGAGTGTGGACAATGGAGACTATGTTATTGTAGGTTTTCACTTTATTATGTAATGTAACATTTATGAAAGCATCTAGTGTTTCCAAGGCTACTAAACTAATCGGTCTTTCAAGAAATGAACTTTTGTGATCATGCCAATGTTACGTAATAATGTACCAACTCTGGGTAACTGGGGTTGGCTGTTACATAGACAAAATCTTATTTGTAGTCTTGGATCAAGACCATGACTATGTGGTTATGAGATTCTAGCATTATGCATTCCATTATTATGAATGTTGTTATGTATATTGCATGTGATTATTCGACTAGTAGAATATCCATGTGAATTAGTAAATGGAATTATTTCATTTTATTATTTCAATGTTATGATGAAGTTTAATTTTAAAAGGATTTTGTTTTAGTTATACATTGCCTTAAATTTTTATTTTTTTTATTAAATTTCCCACTATATTATTATCCTTACGGAGTATCTGAGCTCACCCCTTTATATGTTTTATTTTTTTCCCAAGATGTGAGGAAGTATTTTAGGACTGACCTGCAAGGATCATCTGAGGGGATATTATTGTGAACTATGGAGACTATGTTGTTGTAGTTTTCCATTTTATCATGTAATGAACGACTTATGAATGTATCTAGTGTATCCAAAGCTACTAAATTAATCGGTCTTTCGAGACTTGATCTTTTGTGATCACGCCAATGTTATATAATAATGCACCGACTCTGGGTAATTGGGGTCAGGGCGTTACATTCATTAAAATATTTGTGTATGATAAAAGGTTTCTGAGAAACATCACAGGATTTTAAAACCAACCAACCTTATTAACTAGGAAATGTATAGCATTTTTCTGGAAAATTAAATTTAAGGAAATCAACAAGGATGTAATGACCCAAAATTTTGTCAATGCAATTTACCTATAATAATTATTTTATATATTATTAAACACATAAATCAAATAAAATTCCCAGAAAAATATTATTATCATAAAAGAAGAATGAAATAATTGGTGTTTATAGAAATTTAGGAACCTATACTGAAGGAAGTGTAACCCAACTGTTGGAATATTAATATGACCATTAATAATAGTAACTAAGACAGTAGAATAGTAACCTTACCTATGATAGTATAAATAAAATTTAGTTATATTAGGTATATTATACATGAAAATATAATATATTTCTTCTTGGAATATCAAAATAAATGTTTTACAATGATAGATTAAGTGTTCATATTTTTGTAAAATGTAGACGTATATTTTCAATTATATATGTA
Source organism: Viscum album (assembly GCA_963277665.1). Classification (NCBI taxonomy): domain Eukaryota; kingdom Viridiplantae; phylum Streptophyta; class Magnoliopsida; order Santalales; family Viscaceae; genus Viscum; species Viscum album. Next base: position 23,063,586 of record OY728125.1, read on the forward strand.
ATATAATGATTTGAAATAAGATGTATTTTTATTAATATATTAATAATTTAATATTGTTTTCTATTAGGACCTATAGAATATTTAATGAGACCTAAATTAATTTTTCAATGTGTTATAAATTAAGTTATAATATTAAAATCAATATTTTTGGAATAAATGATGATTTTAATAAAAAATTAATTTTATAATATAGAGAAACTTATTTTCATAAAATAGAGTCCAGTTTTTAAATCTACATGTTGAAGAATTATTTGGGTTTTGTTTTTTTACTTTTCAATTTTTTTTTGAATATTTAGTGAATAATGAAATAAAATAATAAAATGTATTCAACGTTTATGGGAACTAAATGCATTTTTAGACATAGATGATGTAATAACACATTATATTGAACTTACATACACTGTTTTCCTTACATACTCTCAATAATTGACACTATTTATAGTTTTGAGCCAAAATAATAATAAAATGAATAAAATATTAAAAAACATTTATATCGTCCAACTACGAACACCACACCTCACCATCTTTTCTCCTCACACTGTATAATATTTGGATATTTAGTATATTAATCCAAATTACTCACCCAAATATCTTTCAAATATCATTGTCTCTCTAGTCTCACCATAATACCAAACCCATGCTCCATAAGGATGTTGTCAAGGAGACGATAATGAAGAGGTAAAATCCTCCATCATTCTCTTTTATTTTATTTCTTTTCTATTCAAAACCTCATATACCCTATGCAAAGTTACATGATAATTAAATTATCATATATTTAATAGAATGCTTTTGTGTTAATGGAATATACATAATCAAATCTCTTTTAATATCCCTTTTTTTCCTAAAAATGAAAACATCATTCTTAGGGGTGTCAATTCACCGCCTTCGTGGATGATGAATTTTTGTTTTTTATTACCACCTTAAAATATATTCATAAAAATAATTTTTAGTTACAACACATTATAATATCTGTATTTGAACTTATTTAATGTTATATACCCAGAATATAAACATATTAATAAATAAAACGATACTAGTTCAAGATATTCATAAAACACCCACCAAAATAAAGTAATAATTTTTATTTAATGTTTTATCAATGAAATAATACTCATGTTAAAAAAATAAAATTATATATGTGACTATTTAAATTTATATAAGTTATTTAGTACCATAAAATTTCACTTCTTGATATTTATTTCAATTTAAATAGATCTTCCATAATTGTACACAATATAACCGATCATGAAACCATGAAGAGAAAACTCTCAAAACCACAAAATTAAAATCTATAAATCATCGAAAGAGATGATAATGGAAATAATAAAATTATAATTAAACAAATATATGTATAAAAATTTATGAATGAATTAATTAATGGACCCAATTTTATTATCAAGGAAGTCATGTAAAAGTACAAAATACCATTATACATAAGGTTAGGGATTCTCTATGAACCACCATTTTTCATTACAGTTATGATTTCTATCTCTTTACCCCAATGTAATTATTAATTACTCTTTTTTAATCCTCATAAAATAATAGTTTATTTTCCAAAAATATGTACCAAGATCAATTATGTATTATTTTTTATGTAAGTACATGTTTTATAAGGTTCCATTTTCAATTCCTCTTGATATACAAGCCAGATAAAAGGGAAATTCCCAACATTCTACCCATTTTTTATTACACTACCTAATCTATTTTAATCCACCAATATTTTTCTAAAACCACTAATTTATCATGAAAATATATCCTAGTGAATTTCTTGTTTTATGCAAAATATTATTACTTATTCTTCTTTAAATTATCTTTTATATTTTCCTTTAAACTGAAATAATGTGTATCAGTTATACAGATTCATAAAACACTATTTTTACATGTTTTCACATCAGTTGGAAGTATTTTATCATGATATCTTATTATTTTAAATATGATTTTCCCTATATGATTTAAATCCATTCTTTCAAGGTAACTATTGTGATATTCCAATTGGTTATGCCTTATATCAGGAATATAATACCTATTTCATTACGTGGATAACCCTTATGTTTATTCCTTATGTTGGATTCTTCATATAAAACACATATGCATGAACATATTAGTATGGGTGTGCCAAGATATCACTCCAATTTACTGGGTAACGTTTAGTCTCATGAGATACCATGTTGGGATAGGGAGTAAACCTAATTCCTTTATGGGACTTTATCCACAATGTGATATAGTCTTAGCAGTCATCCTTTGATCATGTTTAGGTCATGTTATATTTTTCTTCCTCATTCTTATGAATCCATGAATACATTATCCCAGTTTCTAAATTTTATTATTTTTTATGTTTATTCATGTTATATTCCTTTATATTTTATTATGTTATGCCTTATAACCCTTATGTTATGCTCTATTATTATATTTTTTCCCATACTGAACCTTTTAGCTCATCCATTTATTCATGAATTCCCCAGGATTTCCTATGAAGATGTAATATCCCAAAGGAAGTTAGGATATCATTATAAAGTCTAAATAAAATATGTCTTTATTTTGGTTTATTAGTATATAATTATATAACTAGTCATCTAAATATACTTTACGTTACATAAATTGGTTTGTATTTCATTATTAATTATAAATAAAATCATTTAATAATATGTGTAAAATACTAATGTATCTATAATGGTGTTCATGAAAAATCTAATCACTTCATGTTTAGTCACACTTATCTTATGTGATGATTAATTTTTATATGAAATTATGCACCAACAAAGTTATTTTCTTGTGTAATCATAAAAAATATAATGAGGTAAAATATTCCTCAAGGAAATCGATGACTAATAAATAAACATATATGATGAATGATCTTGAGTTACAATAATTATATTTTCATTTAAGGGTTTGATGAACTATATCTATGAAGAAATTTGTGAGAAATATAATGATAATAAAAGTATACAGTACATATTCACAACAAAGGAGTCCATTATGCACCAATGACGATGGTTGGACCTGATCAAAGAGTATGGTTTCATAATCCACTACTATTCTAGAAAAGAAAATAATGTGGACCATTCTAAAAAATTAAATGAAACTATAACATTATAAATTATCATTATTTTTGGGGATATAATATTATTTGAAAATAAAAGGATTGAAATAATAACAATAAAGGAATATAAAATATACAACCATGTTCAAATGATTTATCGACTATCTATAATGATATTATTAAGAAATATTAAAAGAATCATGTGTAGATGAAAAATAAGAAAAAAATAAGGGAGAGTAGAATTTTTGTGATGCACAATAATAAATTTTCTATCGTAATATTTGGGACATGAATCTTTGCACTCTCATAAAATAAGATAAAAAAAGATTTTTATATAAAGCTCATATATTCACATTCTCTACAAAACATGGAAGAAATAAGATATATATATCCAAAAAAAACTTATTTTAGGATTATATGAATAATATTATTTTTAATATAGATCAAATATCATATTTGAAAACCTATTAATAAAGAGAAACCAATGTCCATGAGGATGATGTAGTAACTACATATACCCACATAGAAATGGGATAAAAACCACATTAATTTTTCCACATGTCTTTTAAGGATATATAATTGAAAAAAAATTCCATATAGGTTTTCATTTATATTCTTATAAATATGTCTCCATATTTTTCTATTCTTGAAGACATCCCACCAGATGAACATTGAAATATGTACATTAGAGATGTATTATGGATACATGTAACACCACAATAAATTGTATATAATTAATAACTAAGGTTCAAATCAATGTTCTGGAGGACTCTTCAAAAGTACCTAAACACTAATTAGAACACTATGATGGAATACTAGACATATGGTAATCAAGAATGAACTATCAAATACCAATAATACATACTTATATCCTAAAAATGGACTATAAAAGAATATGGGATCAACATCTTCCTCATTTCATGTTCTCATATGAAAATATCTTCCCCTTAGGTAATTTTATGGGCCTATAAAAATCCATATATGGGAATATGATTAGAACAATGACATGCTAGGATAAGTTTGGAGAGTATAATCATCTGGGACATGAACTATCCAATGAAATGATAAATATAGTTGAACAAATTCTAGAATAACTTTGAGAAAAACAATGGCAATAAATTAGATATGATGATAATCAACAATGAGAATAAGAGTTTTAGGTAAGAGGTAAATTCCTCCAATATATATCTCTATGGACTGGAGTCCTATGTTTTTGGACTAGAGGAAAGGTATATCTTTGTTTAATTATTCCATTTTATATTTTTTGTCACATTTTTGTTGTGTGCTATCAATAATCACCTTTACCCTACTGATCCTATAAAAATGAAGTGTTTGATATATACCTCTTAAGGGCATAAAAACATGACCCCTCACATTTACTAAATTTGTAGGTGGAGTAGTTTATTTATGGTATCTTTTAAGAGTAGAATTAGATATAGATATTGGATCATAGAGACAAAGTTCTATACAAAAAGATATCACACCTTATTAAATTACTATAATGAAACCATGTGAATGAAGATTCAACAACATAACATGAAGATGTAAGAAAATAAAATCACCATCATCTATTTCTATCATAGTGTTGTGTGTTTTAATTTATAGGAAAACAATTACTATGGGATATTAATTTAATGAATCTTACTTTTTGATTATAAATTTTTCTTCTTAATTTGAACATGTGTTTTATAATCTATAGTAAGAAGAAACCACATACCCTCTATAATAGAAATAAATATACTTTATTTAATCAATATGAAAGAATACATATAAAATATAATAAAACTAGATAAAATAATGAACATGAGTTTAATTTGTAAATCTATAGGTCTATTGTATTTTATAAATATCTAACATTTTAAAACACTAAAATAAAAACATCATAAATATTATTGCAATTATTTTGATAAGTATAGGTAAAATTAATATAAAATTAAGCGAATGAGTAATGATTTAAAAAATTTATTTATAAGATGTGTAAATATTATAAGACCACAAAAAATAATATTGTTAAAATATAATTTGGACATTGGAATATTAAAATGATCATTTGGGTAAATGATGATTAACCATAAATATAATTGTTTCCATAAATTAAAAAAGTAAATATATAGATAAAAAACATGAAATAACATCTTAAATAATGTAAAAAAATTTATCTATAATTATTTTTTAGTGAAACTTGTTTTACATTTTTTAATAATCCATTATTTTTTATACTAGAATTTAACACTAAAATCATATAATATAGAAAATTATTTAAAAAAATGAACTTTGTTTTTGGAATCAAATTATAAAAAATATAAATTGATGAATTTTATTAAATTTTTATAAATAATAGATTATATAGGTGAAGTGTTTAATAGGATACAATATAATATATTGCATAACAAGTTTTTTTGAAGGTTGAGGGTCAAGCCCTCTTTATAGATTGAAAAAATAATAAAACCCTTTAAATGGAATGGGTGAAGAGGGAACCCAAAAAACGAAAAAGGAAAATAATACTTTAAGAAACATGACCCAAAGGTCCAAACAAGTTCTTGAATATCTAAAGGGATGAAAAAATCAAAGAAAGAATTTGTTAATGTCCCATCCCCCCCTATGAGATTATGAAATAGAGTAATCAGTAAAGATAAAGCATCCCCCCTTCCATGAAGGGGCATGAAGAAAATTATGTCAGTGTATTCAAGATTTGCATCATGGATCCAAACAACGCATGAGAATATAAGAAGCACAACATGGTTCCAAATCATGTCATAAATGTAGTGAAGAAAATCATGGAGCCAAATCACACCAGAGTAGCTGAGAAGCGCATCACGGTGCTAAATCACCCCGATGAAGTAAAGAAGCACACCATGAAGCCAAAAGTCAGGACACCCCATGGAAGAGAAACCATCCCACCACCACTAAAATTTGGGGATGGATGGATGATAGTTTAAATCAAACCAATCTCTATTTTGAGCCTCCCACTCAACATTATAGCAATAAAAACATAATTCCAACTTGTTGCAGTACAAAATCAGACTAAAAAATATGTATAGAACATAAATGTAAGGATTGTTATCCACACTCAAATAACTGATAGTTTTAATAACATTTTCATCCCACCCACCCCCCTTTTGGGGATTCCCACCCAGTGAACCCTACAATAAGCTGCAACACACATAATGAAATAGTACAATAACCAATGGTAGCTAAGAATGCCAGAACCTAATGAAATGAATAGTCCTAGAATGTAGTGAAAAAATAAAACTAAAAAATAAAGTAGAAAATGAAAAATCCAACTTATAGAATAAGAAGAAATGCTCGGCCCCACCACCAACATCCACACTGCACCAAAATAAGCTCCCTAAACTAGCATTATAGTACCGACACCATCGAATGATCGCACTCAGAACTGAACCATGTCACTGACATAAACCATCGAACTAGATTTAGGAAAGGAATATTAGGAGTCTGATCTCCTCACTAAAGAGAAAATGGTGATTGAGCTCTAATTTTTAAGGAAATATTCTTGCATACTGCTAACCATTACCAGATCCACCTCCGACCGAAGGCACCGACATCCAGAACACCTAGGAATCTAATGTTCACACCGACACCAAACAATGAAATCAAATATGATTTCAAACTAAAAGAAAGGATCAATAAAATAAATATCTATTCTAATGAGACGCAGAAAACGATTCCAAAACAACACAATGGTAAAATGAAAGTCCACACCTCTATGAATAGCCATGAGAAGAGGGTTTTGAAAATCAATTCAGAAAGAATGGAGAAGAATGGATTGGGCATCAAAAAAGGAGAATTCTCTATCAAGAAAAAGGAAAACCCTCTTGGATAATGTGTCTAACCATCACGGTATCCCTAGGTAATTGTGGATCCCTAAATGATACCAATGCATGATCAAAATTTACTATAGGAAAAATCTTATGTGTAATACATGAATAATTAAATTTAATATAATGTGAAAAACCATATGTATGAACTAACATGAATTAAAAGAAACTAGCCCTATGAATACATTCTATTCATAATTTTTTGAAATGAATAATTAAATTACCAAATATTTAATTAAAAAAACACTTTCCTCTTAACCAAAAAATCATCCCACTTCCACCCATTTCTCATCATATCGAAAACAATATTCTTTATTATATATCTATGAAAGTCACTTTTAAAACCTTCCTACATACAATTCAGAATCTATGGTATAACCAAAAGGACAATCCAATAAATCTAAAGTTGTATTCATAAGGATCACTATCATGATGGAATGAAATAAATCTAATTATTTCAATTTCAATTTACAACTTGTAATTTATTATTCAATAGAATTATAAATTAAGTAAACTATTGTATCAGAAAAAAATAATTCATATAATGTAAATTTTATAGTAGTTTGCATAAGTGATTGCCTCATCCACGTGTATTAAAAGTAAATATTAAATCATAATAAACTCTAATTACCATTTAGTTTTAGAGTTTCTAGAGAATTAAAAAATAAAATTATTTAACAAACCCAATGATTACTTTGTTAATATTTAATTTGCACATATATATGAAACTACTCAATCTGTATGTGTCTTAAAAATCATCAAAAAATTCACCACCTAAAAAACACATCAATGTATTTCATACATTTCATATCATTATAACCTAGGGGAATAGAAACACAAGATATTGGGTGTGATTTGATTCTTATTATGGGTAAAAAAGTGATAGTAAAAAAATATCATATTAGTGTACAGGTATAATCAAGACACATAAGAAAATTTTACCAAAAAAGATTATGTCATAAATAATTGAATAAAGCATGATATAAAATAATATTATATAATACTTTTGAGTAAAAAATAAATAACCATAATAGAATAAAAACTTCATAGTAAAAACATAATGCTTTGAAACACCATTTAAATAAATAAATATAATAGTATAGGGAAAGATTACTTTAATGCACCACATCACTAGGGCCCACACATAAGCGTAACTAAAATTTATAATGAATACTAATCTCATGAATTATAAACATTTAACCAATGCATTGGAGGATGATATAGGAGACCACCCATCTTTCATCCATAATATTTAGTTCTGCGTAATGTGATTCACTTATTACATCCCAACAAACCCATAAAAATAAGATGGGTTTCATAAAACATTCAAATAAAAATCATTCACTTTTATTGAATAAATATACATTAAAACTGGGTTTCATTAAACACATAATAGATACCCATGGAATGAAACTTTTCTCTAAATACGTTTCAAATGGAATAAAATAATGGAATCATACATAAATCCAGTAATAATCATACCATTATAAAACCATGTAATATAAATGGGTATCTAATTACACCATGTTAAATTTCTATTAAATGAAATTCAATCCATATAATAATGACTATAGTATTTTTATAAAATTGATAAAGGATATATTTTTAATATAATGACATCTAAAATAAAATTATGGATGGTGTCTAGGTGAACACCCTCTAATCATATAGGAAATACATTGGGTGAAAAACATGGATTATATATAGAGAATGATTTAGAAGGACAAATGTAGTGATAAATCAATCATCCAAAATAAAAAGTAATTTCATAAGTCATCCTGATATAGAAGGTGGATGGTATCAATTTATCAATTTCTTTATAAACTATTATATATGTTAATGAAAAATTACTTGGATGAAAAGTAGCTTTGGATGTTCTAGAAAACCACATCATAAAGAAGAATTTTTCTAAATATTTTGAAATAATTTTAAAAGAAATATTCAATAAAAATAAGAGAAAAAATTATTTTAAAAAATAAAAACATTGGGAGAAATATTTATATAAAATAAAAAATATGATAAAATAATTTTTTCAAATGTAATCATTAAAAAGTTAAAATTTAAATATTTTGATGAAAATTCCTTTTATTAAAAAACATAATATATCATTAAACCATATAAAATATGGGAAATAAAAAAAATATTTCATTAATAAATTATTTACGAATAAATAAGGACACATGAAAATCACTCCAATGAATACAGAAATGAAAAAAGAGAGATTCATTACTGAGAAGAAGAGATGAAGTCATTTTCACTTACAAGAAACACTTTAGTTAAAATATGAGTCAAAGGGAAATAAAATATTGAGGATAAATGTATAAACATATGATTATCAAAAATATTTATTGGGTTTTTAAAGAATAAAAATTCCCCATATGTATTCATTTTTTGAGTAAATCCTAATTTTCATAAAAAGATTGGAAATTGAAAGCCTTGCGTTTTTAGTAACACTTTGATCAAACCCATTCTACTTTGATATATTTTCAATAATAAGAAATTTATAGATTTTAGATCATATGTATTTTCAATACCTATGAATATAGTATAATAAATTCATTAGTAATCAATCATGATTAAATATATCATGGTTTATATTAATAAAAAAGTACTATGAACTAAAAATTGAGATAGATAACCCCTTACCACAATTCCTTCCTAATCAAAATGATATCTAAAATCTAGTATAATTAAATAAAAAATATTTTAAACCAATTTCTAAAACATTTTATAACTACACGCTTTTATAAATTTAATTTATGATATTTCTCTTAATGCATTTTTGTTAGTTATTTTCAATTTTTGAAATCGATGTTGAGTACTCTTGAATTTTTTGAAGTAGTTTGATAATTGTAGTTTTGGTCTTTATTATTATCCAAATTATCATAAAAACTATATAATTGGAGGTTTTTTATTTTATAGTGTCATAATATCATTATATGTGATTTTTGGTTGCAATATTTAAAGAAAAATTGAGTGAAGAGCTTGATTCAATGATTCATTGAAAAATTGTTGTTTTCATAAATAATGAGTTTAATTTTTTTCAATATCATTAAATAATAAAAAAATTATTTATATATTAATATCATATGTTACTAGGAATAATATGTATCGGCCTTGAACCCAATAGCATGGAGATTGTGCTTACTTTATAGCAATGGCATAAGATATATGGAATAACATCGTGAATGACCCGATAGAGTAGTATTAAAATTAAAAAATATTTATACTTGAGTCTTTAATTACATTTGAAATAACAAATTAGAACATTTTTTTGATGATTAACATTTATTATCTACTATATCCTTGCAAAAAAACAAGGTACACTTTATGGATTCCAAATAAAGGAAGAAAAATAAAGGAGAGTATGAATTCTTAGTAAGGGCTAAGTACTATAACATCTATCACAAAAAATTATGAATAAGTGAAATGGAAAGGTAAATAACATAATATAAATACCATTTAAATAATTTTATTATCATGGCTCAATAAATAATAATAAAAATTAAAATATAAATAACCTAAAACACATACTATTTAATCAATAAATTAATAATAAAATGAATTTATAGATTATATAGTTGTGATAATCTCATGGATAATAATTACATAGTTTTTAATGAAGTAAATTTTTATTTATTTGATTCAATTATCTCAAAAATAATGATACATGTATAGTCAATACCTTTCACAAGAAATTTTGAAACACTAGGTGTATTCCCATTTTATGCTAGAAAATATATTTTCCTCATGAGACCTACAGATGTATCGAGTCTCTATATAATACTGGGCCCCATCAATAACTATAGGTGTAAAGAATTCCTCTCCAATTGAATAATCAACTTAATTACCAATCAGTATACCTTGCCATTAAATACAAGTATTGAAAAATAATATTAAGAATAAAAATTTCCCTTACTAACCAAATAAAATTAAAATTAAAACACTACATGTAGAAATTAGAAAAATATTTAAGCAATAACCAAATCCATGATAAATAATATGGATATTTAGAGTAAATTTTATGTTTAATGGTCCTAGGAAATTTTATATTTGAAGGGAAAGATAATGACATAAAAATGATTCAAAAAATTGACATTAAATACATTATTGGGTAAATTATCATAAACCATCTTTAAATATAATAAGTATGGTATCAATAAAACATATATTTGTTGGAGTAAGAATAAATGGTTTTGTCATTAATGAATACAAATATGATAAAATGGTATTTAAAAACCTTCATAAGAAAAATACACATTTTAATTTTATTTTTTAATTGAAAAAGTCATAAAACATTTAAAAAAATTCTGGGAAGATATTTTTTTTAACATATAAATAATGTTTCAAAACATTTTATTCGTCATAATTGGTGTAAATTCCATCCAATATGTATATGTTTAAATAAAGATTCTATTTAATTTTTTTGAAAAAAAAATGGAAAATCACCTAAAAAAGAAATGATGATTGATTAAATTTTTTTTGAAAATTAAAAATTGTTTAAAATTTTGGTAATAAATTATTTTTAGAATGTTAAAAAACATTTTTTAAAATTTTTTAAAAATCAATGTTTTGAAAAAGAAAACAGATTTCTGACTAGAGAGAGAAATGATGTCATATTTTTTTGAATTTTTTTTCTAAATTATTAAAAGAGCATGAGAGTGGTAATAAAGTAATTTTACATGAGTATATCACGAATAAATATAGGATAATGAAATGAAATTGGTTTATTATATAATAATTAAATAATTCCCCTGAAATTAAATTCATGAATAAATGATATCAATTAGAATGAGAATGTGGAATAAAACCAAAAAATGAACATAACATAGAATTTTGACCTAATCAATAAATTTATTATGTTTATGGATTTTAAATACACATAAAAAATTATAAATACAAAATAATAAATCAAAATTCACTACACACATAATCAATTAATATTAATGATTATGAAGAAGAAAATAAACACAATAAAAAGAAATTGAGTTACTAAATTCATTACCACTTGGTAACTATTATGTAAAATAACATTGAATGAAATAATTTAAATTGAAACATAAAATAACATGAATTATATATAAATCATGATATTACAAATTTATTCTCTAGTATAAACACCATAAAAAAAAATTAGCTACAGAACATTTAAATATGCCTCAATAAAGATTAATTCAGATGAAGGGACTTACCACTCGTTTCCTTATTCTTAATCATCATTTAACCTAATTTATAGTGGTTTAAAACATGTTATTAACTTATTTAAGAACCATAATAATATTCCCAATTTCATGTGTGATGCTTTTATAACATGTTATCACACATTTATTAATAATATTTCAGTATTTTCATTATTTTGGTATTTATTTACCTCATTTTACCATTGATTCCTTTTCATGAAAGATCCCAATATTTCATAAAATATATAGCTATATCATATATAGAAAATTTATAATGAAATAATAATTATATTTTTTGTAATATCCCATTACAGATTTATCATGTACAACTTTAATATCATCTTGTTTTCCTTTTCTCATTGTCTGTATAGGTCTGCGAAGGAATTTAAGTGATACCTATAATGGTGAAGTCAGTGATTTGTTGTACTGTTAGCTTTAACTGGATTTTTTACAAGCTATAGGAGCATTTAAAATCATGTAACTAAGTTACAAGATGTGTAAGTGTCAATAGCTGCAGGTTGGGAAAATACATCATACTGTAATAAGTATTAGGAAGTGGAGATATTATTCATGTTGTGAATGTTCTAACTAAAGGATTTTTAATCTGAGGTGATGTATTTCTCTACATAATTAAAAACCATGGACTTCAGGACTTGTAAAGTAATTTCACGGTGTGTAATTATCTATTTAGAGATGTTTTTAGACAATGTTCAGGTTTTTAGTGACCATTTGAATTCCACATTTCCATTTCTCTTAAACCAAATATCCTCTTTGATTATTTTGGGAGACTCAATTACTTCTACATAGATCTATTTGGTACTAAGTCATCATTGTAGTTCGGGTGTGTATCTCTAGGAAGGTTATATTTCCACTTCATTTTTATCATTGATCATGGCAGCGTCTTTTGGTTGAGTTATCTGATGCATTGGTCTAATTTGGTGTTTAATCTCATCCATTGTCTAGATACATTGTGAGATCTCATTCTGGAGGTTGTTCCTTTGTTGGTCCAAGTGTGGTGGGTGTTCGATCTTGAGGTATGTGGTGTTTCTTCTTCTCTTCTTACCCTATTTCTCAATTGAATCAATCATAATACTTATAGATCAAATTCAGGTTCCTTAGAATACGTTGTGGGGTTTTCGTTATTTGTTGATACCAATGTAGGTTCTTGTGACCCACATTTCAAGGTAGGTGGTTCTGTCTTTATCCTATGTTGGTGAGCGATTCTATTCTAGATTTATAAAGTGATTTATTCATGGAATTTTCTTGATTGATTTTTTTGTGTTGAAAATTATTTTTAAAAGAGTAAAACTTTTCCCATGATCGTTGATAAATGGAAAGGAAAAGGTTTCTTTTCAAGGAGTATGATTGGATTTTGTGAAATGGTTTTGAAATGATTTTTCTAAACATTGAGATAATTTTGAAAACCTGCACATGAGTTACCTTGGGTACTATGTGGATGGTTTATCTTGATTCCATCTTCCATTATGGGGGTTAACTTTATAGGGTGTTCATATTATCCTAGAGTGTAGATTATTGGTTATATGTACATATATGATATTGGGGTTTCACTTTTTCAGGGTGTCTCTTTGGTTCTTGAGTGTAGATCATTTGTTTTAGTTACCGCAGTGCACTTTTTCATAGAATAATCGGTACAAGTAGTCCTCTGCCAAACCTATTTGTAATCTTTGGTATTTTTTTGCCTGTTCTACTAATGTTGTTTTTTATTGCTAGGATGTGTACTATTTTAGCCTTGATATGTATGTCTATGCATGTGATTGACGATATTGAAAATAGTTATTTGAAATTTATATAACTTCATGGTTTTAGAATTATGACAAAAGATAAATGTTTACCATGTTTTTTATAAAACTTCTTTACTACTATCATTCCATGTTTTATTCAAAATTATCACACATTAATTTTTATATAGATACTTCATATGGAACACCTAGGTGGGATACTACTGATCCTGTTTTCTCACACTACGCACACCTCTTCGGTGGTGCATAGGCATTTGTATGTCTTCCTTTTAGGGAAAGCCATGGAGTCACAATGTGGAAGAAAGGTTTCGTGCTGTGTTAGTTTAGTAGTTGGTGGTGAGACAATGGGATTTCTTCCATGTCATTGCTTCTAGTAGTTTTTTATTTTGGGCCTATTAAAGATAGACTTGTCTTTTGGAGTTTTAGTCACTTTTAACAATTGTTTATTTCTACTATCATCACAAAATTATGACATATATTTTTATTCTTCCATTATCTCTTTCATTTTCATGTGTATATATTTAAAATGTGTTTAAATATTTTGGGAGAAATCATACCCTACAGTTTTTTGATCAATGATCGAGTGCTTGTCACCAGTTCATGGGGATCGAGAACGTCCTTCACGTATGTGATAGATTGGGTCAGGTGCTAGTTTTGAGGGTAACCTGCATTGGTTCATTATAATTGTGTATCATATGTAGTTTTTTTACTCAGGATTTGTTGTCTTGGGATGTTTTCTTGATTGGAGATATAATTTTCAGAATTTGAGAGGTATGTTGAGATAAGTGACTAGCCAGATCATATCAGGATGAGACTCAAGATATCAGGGGAATTTGGGAAGTGTGTCTATATTTTTGGGTTTTGTTTTGAATATGTGATTATATTTATGGGTTTTATTGTTTAAGATTCTATTTACTCTAATTTTTTATTGTTCCTTTTATTTTGGTGTTTGGAAGTGTGCCTATGAGATATCTTCTATGAGTTCTTCATGAATGTGTCATTGATGCTTCACAAGGAAATATACCATTGTACTAGAATCTAATTATAACCGTCGTATGATTAGTCTATTCTATTGATTCAGATGTGCCACATTTCCAAAAGGTGGTTGTTGAGGTACATCTTGGAGCTATAGGATAGAAAGATCGGTAGAGGTAATTATAGAGTTTGAAGCCACCATCCTTTAATGTAATAAATGAATCTCATGGGTAATATTAATGACATGATATGATTGTTCAAATCTTCTAATACCTACTGACACTTCATAATATCATGTTAATATGAGCAGAATTCTGGCTAGAGGGTTCTAGCAAGCGATTTTGGGATTCAATGGTCTAGGAAGACATCCACGTGGAACTATATTTGAAGGGTTTCAAAACCAAATTATTCCAGTAGTTATTTGTAGAGTCTTTGCTTCTAGAAAAGTCTCTAAAGTTACTTTCTTTATAGTTGGAGTGTGTTAGGTGTCAACATACACCAATCGGTTTGCTGAGATTGTCAATTTTTCTCATAACGCAGTGAAGAATGACCAGTTGAAGGCTCATAAATACCTAAAGGGTTGCGACCAGATATCATATAACATGTATTTATATTGAAATATTCTACCTATGAGGATATGGTAGATAGATATATGATGGTAGAGATGGATATGGTAGGATATATTGGTTTTCCCAAGTTTTCACTTCCATCTACTAGAAGCTTCAGTGGCATTCGTGGAATGAAAAGAAAGTGACAGTATCATTGTATAAGTGGAGGTGGTGGGTCTCAACAGTGAGACTCCTCTTCACCATCTACAATAGCTATAAATATACCTCTAACTTTATATCAGTGTAGAAAGGTTAGACACACCAGATGTTTTTTGCGTATGCCTTTGAAGATGTGTCACAATTGTGGATGTGTTGGTCATATACAAGGTTTCTATCAGGATATGACTACACCTCTTTTTGGTCCAGGATTGTCGATTCAAAATGGTACTTTGGAGTTGTCATAATCTTCAAATACTACAGGGCTCCAACCCCAGGCCTCATGAGTGATGCACTTTCAAGCAGTAGATGACTGTCTAGAGGAAATCAATGCAGGTCCAATAAGACTGAGATGTACTTTTCTTATTGCATCTTCAGTGTCAATTTATTTATTTTATTTCAGTTCCTCTCATTAGTTTATATATAATTGTTGATATGATTAAACTTCTGACATTACTTATGTCATTTATAAAGGAATTGGTTACACCTATTAGAGATTTGAGAGAGTGGGGTTTTCAATGTCTTTATTGTTCATTAATGATTGCTGATATAATGTTGGTCTTGGATTTTCACATTTTTAACATGGGTCTATTTTACACCCTCGTTGGTATGGATTTTTTTATTTCACATTGATATGAGTTTTATTATTATCGTCTTCTTGATTTGTCTCATATTATTGTTGGGAGCACTCATGTTTTTCAAGTGGAGTGGGACCCGAGATTTGGGTGTTAAGGGACTTCCCACCCAGAGTTGAGAATTTTGTTTTCTACTAATTGTTTTGAGCATGATGATGTTTATCTTATTTTTGAACATCATGTTTTTGTTTGATACTTTCTTAACATTTTCCCAAATGAATTTTTAGGTATACCTCTAGAATGGGAGGTGGAGTATACAAATTACCAGGTGCGAGGAATATATATGATATTGATAACTTATTATTAAATGGAAGTAATAGAGCAGAAAGAGATCAAGATTTTGTTTGATGACCTATTATAAAATTAGTTCATATGCCCTATAAATTTTCATTGGGAAGACCTTATACTCTTTTCAAGTAAAGAAGATGGTTCACTTTAGTTATGTGTAGACTATCGAAAGTTAAACCATGTAACAATTATGAATAAATAACCATTTCCTCGGGTGGTTGATTTGTTTTATTAGTTTAAGTGGGAAAGTTGGTTATCAGATATTGATCTTTTGTCACATTATAATTAGCTCTATGTTCACGATTATGATATACTGAATACAACATTAAAGAGTATGTATGGATATTTCAAGTATCCTATGATGCCTTTTGGTCTGAATAATGGTCCCTATAGTTTTTATTGATTTAATGAATCATATATTACTTCAATATATTAAAAATTTTATGGTAGTGTTCATGGGTGATATTCTTGTCTATTTGAAATTTGAGTGTGAGCATGATCACCATATGGGTTTGGTTCAAGAAATTTTGAGTAGTCCTTATTTGTATGGAATGATTTTTAAATTTACTTTATATATTCATGAATTGAAGTTATTACAGGAACAATTTCTCAAAACATCTCATCATTTTATCCAAAGAAGATGAATTTTGTGTTGTTAAAGATGGAACCACAAAATGACTTTGAAATTCATAGCTTCCCTAGTGATTTTGGATACTAACCCTATTTTGATAAGGATTTCTCCATGTCAGCATCAACATTGACTACTCTTACTAGGAAGGCAGTGAAATTCACTTGGGATGAAAAATTTCATTCTTTTTTGGATGAAATAAAACAACTTCTAACAACAAATTATATTCTAATATTATAAGAGACAAATGAGGGATATGTGGTTTTTTGTGATGCTTATGGTGCTGGTCTGGGATTTGTTCTTTTGTGGGATAACCATGTGGTATCTAATAGATCTCGCCAGCTCTTACTTACTAATAATAATTACACTGCTCACGATTTAGATCTTGCTCAAGTTATGCATGCACTTAATTTTTGTGGAACTATCTTTTTGGGGAGAGGTTCACAGTCTTCTCTGATCATAAGACATTGAGTTATATATTTTTCTAAAAACACTAGAATATAAGATATAGAATATTGGTAGAATTCCTTCATATGTTTGACTTCGATATCACTTACACCTCAAGGAAGGAGAATTTCATTGTATAATCTCCTTAGTTTGGTCACTACCTTCTTGGAAAATAAGGATTGTAGGCTCTGAGATATATTGGACCATTTGAAGTCACTGAGACACTCATGAATATTTTTTTATATGTTATCATTTCTAGTATAGTTAACTTGTATCCATGATGTTTTCCACATATCTCAACTACAGAAGTATCATCCTAATCCTGTTCATGTTTTGAGCTAGGAGAAAATTGAGTTAGGGTCAGATGATTTGGTTTTGGATGAATGAGTTGAGATCGTTAAATCTCAAGTGAAATTCATGCATGGGAAGTTGACTGTATTGGTACGAGTACTATGAAAAAATGGATCAGAATATCCTAAGAGTTGGGAACATGTGTCGATGATGATGGATTAGTGTCCTCATCCTTTTCCAAGGATCTCATCTTCTACATATCATAATGGGGACAAAATGTTTTAATGGTGAGGAGTTTCAAACAAACCGTTATATATCTCTCAGGCAAGTCTTTAACCAAATTATGATTTTCCTATTATTTTGGAATTGAAATGGTCATGAATGAATTGAGATGATACCTAAAATGGTGAATTAAGATATTTTTTTGACTCTTAGATTTAATAGGATTTTTCTGTAGGCTGTAGGAGGATTTCACACGATGTAAGTAGTTTATATGATGTGTAAGAGTCATTGGATAGAATTCATGAAAGACATCAAGCTGTGAACAGTTGAACAAGAAGAATATTTGTTTCACATAGTGAATGTTTTATGTAATGTATTTTTAAATTTAGGTGATGGATTTCTTGGTGTACGTAAACACTATGGTCTTCACAAAGTTTAATGGAAGTACATGCTATGTAATTCCATATTAAGGGATGTTTTGAGGGTCCGTTTTGGTGTTTAGTAACCATTCAGTGACAAATTTCCCATTTCTCTCTAAACAAATCCACTCTCTGATGATTTTGGGAGACTCTATTACTTCTAGATCGATTGTTTTGGCATTCAATATTCCCTGTGCTTGTAGTGTGTCTCTCTAAGTATGTGATCTTTCTGCTTCATCATCTCCATTGGTCATAGTGGCAACTTTGAGCTTCCTTATCAAATAGACTAGTCAATGTTATTGTTCTCTCTCATCCTTCATCATGATCCATGGTGCAATCTCATTCTGGTGGATGTTTCGTTGTTGGTTATGGTGAATCAGGCATTCATTATTAAGGTATGTTGTGTTTCATCTTGTCCAATAACACTCTTTCTCAATTGAGTCAATACTAATATGTGTGGATTGGAGTCTAGGTCCTTCGTAGACATTATTGGGTTATCATTTTTTGTGGATCAATATACAAGAATGTGTGACCTGAGATTCGAGGTAGGTGGTTCCATCTATTTCTTATGTTGATGAACCTTGTTATTCGTTATTTATAAACTGAATTATAAAAGGAATTTTCATTATTGAATTTTTTTGTGATGAAAAAAGTTTTTAAAATAAAAATGGGTTTTCCTGATTGTTGATATAGAATGGAAAGGGGATTCTTTGAATCATGTGAATGAATTTAGTAAAATGGTTTTGAAATGGTTTTTCGAATCATTGAAATGATTATTAAAATGATCACTTGTGTTACCTTGGGTACCAGATAGAAGGATTATCTTGAGGCCATCATTCATTATGGGGGTTCACATTATATGGTATTTCTCTTTTCCTTGAGTGTAGATTATTAACTCTAGTTACATATATGATATTGGGGTTTCATTTTCCAGTGTGTCTTTTTGGTCCTCGAGTCCAGATCAATGGCATCAGGTACCAGAGTGAACTATTTCATAGAATAATGGGTACCAGTAGTTTCTTACCTAACCTGTTTTTATTCCTTGGTATTATGATACCTGTGATGGTACTGTTGTTTTTCTATTTCATGACTTTGTACTGTTTTATTATTGAAATTCATATTTATGCAAGTAAAATTTTATATGTAAACCTTTGATTTGAAATTGATATAACTTCTTTGTTTTAGAAGTGTGATAAAGGTTTAATCTTTACCATGTTTTCTATGAAACTACTTTTTTTCTATTATTCAATGTTTTATTCAAAATAAGAATATATGAATTGTTTTACAGACACTTGATATAGAAAACCTAGGTGGGATCCTACTAAGCCTGTAATATCACACCATGTGATCCTATTTAGTGGTATGTAGTCCTTATTATGTCTTCCATTGTAAGGAAAGGGAAGGCATTGTAGTGAAGTGGTGAGGTTTTTTGTAACATGGGATTGATAGATGGTGGAGAGATGGTGGTATTTCATCCATGCCATCACTTAGAATCTGTATTTCATTTTGGTTCTTTGTAGATGGTATTTTATTTTGGAGTTTTAGACACCTTTAACAATTGTTTATTTCCAATGTCTTCTCACAATAATGGAATATATTTTGAAACTCACATTGTCTCTTTAATTTCCTTGTGTACATATATTCGATGTTTTTTAATTTGGGTGAACTCATTGCCTTTGGTTATTTGATCGATGCTCGGGTGCTTTCCACCATCCCATGGGGATCAGGAATTCCCTCTAGGTATGTGAATGATAGGGTGTTCTTCCAGTATTAAGGGTATACTAGGTCAGTCCATTAAACTTTTACATATATTATAATTTTATAAAAAATCATTATTTATGCTTATCATAAATGGATAATGTCACAATGATGGTGACGATACATCATATATACGCATGAGTAACATTTCCATTTTTCAATTATAAATATGGAAAAGAGATAAGTAATATTTTATCTTCCACAAATGATAATAATATCACATATACTCAATTATTTCTATATATAGTATTATATATATAATCCATGTGGTGTGGTGATGAAAATAAGAATCACATCGCTTCGTGAAGGCAGTAGTCCACACATCCACAATAGATGTTATCATTGTTCAATGTAAAACAATTTATGATATATTTTCTTTTAATAATGATAAATATTTCATTATTATCATATTTATTTAATTTATTTCAGAAATTTTAAATAAAATTATCCTTATTACATTCCATGAAAATTCTTTTTGAATGTGGAATCAAAACTCTTTGTGAGGCGGTAGTCTGTCGTACACACGAGCGAAATTATCATATCCAATAATAAATAGTAAGTATAAAAGGATTATATGAAATAATAACTAAATATGTATAATTATTTTATTAATATCATATATATAAATTATATATATTATCATGCCCAACCATTGGTGTGGGTAATGGAAAAATGAATGACATCAGTTCGGGATTTGGTAGTCCACCATATACGGGAATAATGATCTCATAACCAATTTTATGGATGTGGGGTTTTTTAGGACATTACATTAACATAAAAAATATAATTTTATGTAAAATAATATATTTATTTTATAAGAAATTTTCAATCAAAATTTAACAAGATGGTGAACGAAATAAAATAAAAACACTCATTGAGGAACATTACCTATTCATTAGGTAACCTTGGTATGTTTTCAAAAATGACATCCAAGGATAGATTTATGCCCTGATTAAGGATTCTATGATGATATTAGGGATTTTGGGATGTATTTTTTAAGGAATTGGATAAAAAATGGTGTGAACATGTGGATAAGAGAGTATTTGTGACGTGAGTGGCACACTTGTAAATGTTTGAATGAAAAACATGTTATAATGTTATATATATTCCCCAAGGGTCAGAATATATTATTAGAGATTATTATATATTATAAGATCAAAATATGGACATACAATAGATATTAGAAATGTTTTATGGTCATTTTAGGCCTTATCTATTTTATTTTAACCCCTAGTAAATCAATTTTGACCATAATAGTGGTAATTAATAATTAAAGTTCTTACTATTCATTATTTTCAAAACTTTAGTTTAACATATTATAAATATAAATTATTATGATTCTAAATATCGAATCAAATTTTTCAAATTACATTTAAAAAAATATAAATATAAATTTTAAATTAATCCAACATGTTTGACAAGAAAGGATATTTTTAAAGAAAAAATATTCAAAAGATTACATGGTTTTTATATCAAAATTAAATTTAAAATGATTCAAATGAGATAAATTGGATAAATTGATATATTGTTTAACTAATTATATATTTTAAATTTTTTAAAATAAAACATATCTTCATAAATAACTTAATAGATAATACATCAATGAATTAAAATTCAGTATTTATCACTATTCTTAAAATACTGAAATACATTAGAAAAATACGCAAAATAAAACCTATGTAAGCATTGATATTATATTTTCAAAATTAATGTTCATTTTATCAAATAAATTTTATAAAAGTGATAAAAATAAATTTTCAATTATATACGAAAATAGAGAATAAAAATTCTTTTACACAAATTATATTTTTAAAAAAACATTATTTTTCATTTAAATGATCCTTATTTTATGTATAATTAATAAATAACCATATTATTCAAAATTTATTGATTATTATTCAAAACTACAAATTTAATGACTAGGTATACTATGTAAAGGACCATTTTCACTTGTGGTTGTGTGTTCCATGAGCCATCAAATAGTTATATTTTTGAGAAATATATTTGTTGGGTTGTTTATGATCAGTCTTCCTTGTCACATACTCTTTAAAAATGTCCTTCTATTAATATTTTTGAGTCTTAAATTCTAAAATTTTTAAATAAATCATGTCCTAACAATATAAAGTTGATATCGGTAATTATGGGTTTTCAATTTGGACATACTATTACTAAAATTACAACATTGTAAAAGGGTTAATAAAATATTCTCGATATAATAAATGACAGGAAGTGAAGAGGTCATATATAATAAGACAGAGTTAGACTTCTATATAGAATAAAATTAGTGGAATGTGAATATATGGACATTGAAGATAATTGTAAAAAATTAAATAGATTCATTTAGGTAATTGAATATAAGAAAGTTAAAGATCAATAGAAAATTAAGGTCCTCAAAACAATAAAAAATTGTGGATTTTTTAAGACCATCACATGCATTAGATATTAAAGTAAAAGGAAAACATTTTTTATTCAAGATGTTTTTCATAAATTTTTTGAATTAGATAATTGTTTATGAATAATATAAAATATAATTACTTGAAACTTTAATATTTCATAAGAATGATTTCATCCTTTTGTTTTTCATTGATAAATTTTAACTTTATCCCTTAATCCATGAAATGAATATCAAACATTGATTTTTTTTCTTGAAGCACTAAAATTTCATTTAAAAGGATTATAAGATCTATAAAATAGTGAAAATTATTTTTATAGGTCTCTAAATTTTCTCAAAATGAATATTTTTAGCACAAGTTATTCAATATAATTAAAGTATCTTTAAACCGAAAAAGTAACACTAGTGCTTTATAATTAATTATTATTTTTAAAACTGTTTAACTAAAAATATTGAAATATTAAGTAGTACATCATATAATGTAGTGGTAGGTTATAAAACCGAATCATACTTTAGTCATGGGCTCATTAACTGTGGAATTCCCAAATGTGATGGGTTTTCACATAGCATGATGAATTTCTCTATTCTAATCTATATTAATATAATTTATATAATGATCGCAAAACAATTATTGAAATCCATAAAATGAAATTATTTAATAAATAACCAACTTTCTATGGTTTTTAATATAACCCATTTTCAAAAAGCCTTATAATTTTATTTAAATATCATTACAATTTAATTAATGATCATAGTAATCTTAAAGGTTACCATTAATTATTTTAAATAAGTCAATCAAATGTGAAGGAATTGTTCACCTTATAAATTTTTTCAGTAAAACATATACTTGCATTAAATTAAAACAATATATCCCTAATCTTGGTAGACTCCCATAACCTAAAACCTAAAAATATATGTTTAAGACTTTAAAATTTCAATCACTAATTTACTCATTAACTCATGATGTTATAAAAAACAATTACATTAAGGATGAAATATATGCTTTCCAAATTTATGATAATTCTTATATTTTTCATGATTCTTATACCAAAATTACATTTGTAAAAAAAATTCTATTTTATAATTATAGAATACCTATAAATACTTCAACCATTTTATTTCAACATATGTCTTCGCATAGCCTAGGGGATAACCTTTAGATGAGTTCATTGAATTTTATAATTCCTAGGTTCTCCACATTTAAGATAATGAAATATAAATGGATCCCTAATTCGAGATTTATTTCATTCTGTTATACTCTTAATTTTTACACAAAAATTATTTATTTTATTCCCTTCCTTTCCATATAGAAATAATTTTCATATTCCATTGAGATAGATTAGTTTTAATATTAGAAACCATATTTTTAGCATAATTCATTATTTTCATCATCTATTGAAATCATTAATAATGGTTTGTAATATAAATGTTATTTATCCAATGAATATACCCTAGGAAAATCAAAGAAGTTATGTATTAAAGAATGTTTTCATACACTAGGTGACGATCAGGTCAAGACCAATGTGACCTTTTAAGAGTTATTACCCCTAGGTATATATGTGCTAGAAACACGTCCTCTTTTAGTTCCCATATAGGGATGTATTATAAAAAACCCACATACTCCTTTCCCAAGGAAAACAGTAAGATGTTATTATATACTTCTCTTCAATGTTTATCATATGGTTATTTTCCTAAATATATATTTTACTAAATATAGTTACCAATTCATATACTAATCTTCCACTAATAATGACTATAGCGACCCTGACCCTAGTATCTCGAAGCCAGTTCCTGCATTATTATATTGGTATAATATATAAGGAATCAAATAATGAAGGATAGAATAGTATACAAGTTTTGGAGAAATAGATACATAATTGAGCCTTGTATTACATTTTTAAAAAAATCACAACATTTTTTTGAGAATAATATTATCCAACCTTCAATATCCATGTAAATCAAACATGTAACACTTCGTGGATTCCTGAAAAAGGAAAAAAAATATGGGTTATCTCAAATTATCAGTAAGGGATAAATAAAATTGAATCTATAATGAGTAAATAATCATAACAGGCCTAACAAGATAAATAAAAGGACACACTTTCCATTTGAATAATTTTACCATCATTATAAGATTAAGAATAATTAATATATAGATGTAAATAACTAAAAAATCATTCTATTTAAAAAAATAACTAAGAATAAAATGTATCCATAGATAATAACACTCTAAAAATCTATTAGATAATAATAATAATAATAAATTTAATGATGGAAATGTTTAATTTTTTGATTCTAATATAGTGAGCATAATAATACCACTACCATCAATACGTTCCCAAAAATCAATAAAAGTAAATTTATAAACATTATTAACACTATCTTACAAATTTTTTCTCCTGAGACCTTCTAATAAATCGTGGTGATATATAATAATATCCCCTATAAATATATTTCCCACACATTCCTCACATATTTAATTATAAAATAATATAAATATGGTAATATTTAATTAAAATATAAATTCTAAACAAAGAAGAATAAATATAAACTGATTTATTTTACAATTACCAAATAATTCTCTTAAACCAAAATTAACGAATAAACAATATAAATTAGAGTGAGATTTTGAAATAGACCCTTAAAATTACTATTACAGTGAAGTGAGAATTTCTCAATGAATCAATTTGGTCTATCAACTATAAATACACCTAAAACAAGTAGATATACACCATAATTTATATCCACGGTTAAATTGAAATGTAAAAGGTTATATATGATATAATGAATACATTGGTATAAATATGTTATAAATATCATATATATATATATTTAATTTATATCTATAATCATACCCAACCATGTTAGGTGGTAATGGAAAAACAAATGATATCAGTTTTCCAGGTGGTAGTCTGTTTTATAAATGAATGATTATTTATTAACCCATTTAATGAAAGTGTGGATGATTTTCGGTCATGAAAAAAATATAAAAAAATCTAATAATATAGAATATAATTTGGATATTACATAAACATGATTCTATTAGAATTTTTTTATTTGTAGGAAGAGGAAAAATAAAAATTCTTGTTGGAGAATGTTACCTCCTCTTCGAGTAACCACATTTAGTTTGGACTAACTTCATCCAAGGTTGGATTTCTACCCAACAAAATCCTTGTAGGATGAGATTAGGGATGTTGGAATGTTATTTTAGTAGTTATTTCCTGAAAATAATGGAGTGAATTTGTTAATAAGAAAGGATATTGGGTGGCCTTTTGTACGTAAGGTGAGTAGCGCACATGGAATGTTTGCAAATATAAACATGTACCCACATTTTTCGCAGAAAAAGGGTAAAATATTATTTATTCATGAGACTTATAAATTTTAGGGTCTAAATATTGAGATAAGATATATTTTTTAAATCTATTAGGTCATTTTAACCCTTACCAATTTTATTAACCACTTGATAAATCAATTTTTACCTAAACATTTATAAAGAATTTGTAATGCTTTCACTATTCATTTTGCTAAAAAATTATTTTATCATTTTATAAAATATAAATTATTCTAATTAAAAATATAGGATCCATTTTAAGAATTCAAATTTTCATACATGAATTTCTTAATTTAAAATTTATCACATAGTCGGGATGTGAATGTGAGACTTCAATGTGAAAAATATAGAAAAGTTTACAAAGTTTTTATATAAAAATTATATATAAAAATTATTAGAATAACAAAAATTAGATTAATTGATATATAATTTAAATATTTTACTTTGAAACATACTATCATTATAATTTAAATTTATAAATAATTTAATTGAAAAGGCAATAGTCAATTAAAATTCAGTATTTTTCATTATTCATAAAAAATGAAATATTTAAGAAAAATACCAATAATTATTTCTATAATAATTTAAATATTATAAAATAAAACAATTATTTATTTTTATCATATAAATATTATTAATATGTTAGTAATTAATTTTAAATTATGTGCATAATGAGAGACTAAACAGTCCTTTTAAAAAATACAGTTTTTAATTAAACATTTCTTTTTCTTATAAATGATTCTTATTTTATTTATAATTAATAGAGAAAAAATTTCATAACATTCTTAGTAATATTTGAATCCTAAATTTTCATTTCTAGGTATGAAATATTATATTTTCATCAACTTGGGGTTTCGTGTTCCACATGTTATCGAAGATATTTAATTTAAATAAATATTTAATCGAGGTTGTTTATTCTCTGTGTTCCATGTCACAACATCTATCAAAATAAATTTTCATCTTCTAAAATCTCTTGGGGTTATATATGTTTCCAATTTTAAACTATTATACAAATTTATATCTTTTTCTAGTAGGTGGATAACAAAACAAAATAAAAACACTACATAATTAATGGATGATTTGGAGGTTATTTAGTTGTAATATCATTAAACCATAAAAAAAATGATCTTATATTGTTATTATTAGTGTGATATAAAGGTATTCAAAAGAATTATAATAATAATTTAACATCTTACTTATTATTCCATAATATAATGAAATATGTTTTTCCTCTTAGAATCAACTTTTGGATGGTAGAATTTACCATTGTTGTTTATTGCTCATATAGTTAATATGTTTCCCAAATATTGATTATAGAACCATAAAATTTCATAAAACCAACATTTATCAATTGAACCATTTTCAGGACCATACATTTGTGGTGTGTGTGAATGGATTAATATAAATTATTTAGACCATGGAGGTGGTAGTCCACACATACACATGGAAGAATATTTCATTTTTATTATGAAAATGAAAATATGAAATATGGTTAATAATTTAAGAATATAAAATAAATCAAAAATTTCATAGATATAAATTAAAATTATTTTTATGACCATCCTTATATTGTGGTTATGGATAATGAAACACATTGTGTCATTTAGCTGATATTATACACATACACATGATTTGTGTTCTCATTTTTCATAATGGAAAAGGGACGGGTGGTTAATGATTATACCATAATAATAATGACATAACAGTATAATAATTATAATTATATTATGATTTTAATATTTTTTAATGGAATTTTAGGTAGAATATGCACACATAATGAAATAAACAATTGAAATGAGCGGTTATAAATTTATTCCTCACTACTAGGATTATCACTTTTGTGAAGGGGGTTAATCTTATGAGGGATGGTCTTTTGAGTTGAATTGAAGAACTTAATGGTGGATTGGAATGTTTTGGAGTAGTCCGCTTATAATTTTGTGTTTATATACTTTTTATTCTATGTAAGGTGATGAGAGGAGATGATTTACCCTTTTATATTTTTACCGTGATTGGAATTTTTTTGAATACCCAAATCTTTTCAATAATGGGAAGACACTCTCATGGAAAATGGTTCCAAAATTGAAAAATAATGGAGTGTTGAGGTGATAAAATCATGAAAGTCATCAAAAATCCTATTTCCACAAGTTTATAAAACATGATTATCTTCATTCCCACTTGGTTTAACCCTTTTTAATGCCTTTGATTTTTTAACCAAGGTAACTTGTTCTTAACAAAGTAATTTATCCTTTATAATTGAAAATAAATTATTACATTTTATATAATTCCAACATACTTATTCTAAATAATAATTCCCTTTTATTAGATAAATTTTCTAAAGGTTATAATAATTAATTTTAAAATAGTAAATTTATAATATATTAAAATCAATTTTATAAAATAAAACCTACACAGTAAAATGGAAAATATGGATTTGTAAATTAAAACAAAAAATTTAAAAATTATAAATTAAATTATGAACCACAAATTTTTTTTAAACAATTTCATGAATTTTTATTGAAATATTATGTAAATAAAATTTTATAAGAGTCCTATTTTTTGTAAAAATTGTATATTCTACAATTCACCTAAAAACAAATCCATTTGAAAAAATAAAAAATATTTATCAAGAAATTAATATTGAGACTATAAATTCCAAAATGATTATTTTTTGTAAAATTAAATCTCATGAATTTTCTCTTTTAATTTTAAAATAAAATCGTAAAATATCTCAAGAAATGTTACTATAGGAGAATAAAATTTAAAAACACGAGTTTTTCATATTCTTAATTAACATATGAAAAGAATAAATATATAATTTTTAATTAAATGTTATATTTTATTAAAATAATTATATTATAATAATATAAATAAATTTATTTAACTAAAAGTAAATAACTTACAAAATAGATTCTAAAAAAAATTAGTAATTGAGTAAATTTTTATAAAATATCTTATATTTATATTTATATGAAAATGTATTAATATATTTAATAGTTAAGTTTATCATATTTGTAACTAATAATATAATTATTACTTTTTAATGGTAAAAACCTATCACATTTTCATTTTAGTTTACTATTTTCTGTGGTGAAAGCGATCGAACAGATTGTTTATTTGATGAATAATGTACATTGAAATCTCAATTCATTAAAAAATTAAAATAAATTAGGTAATTATATAATTTGTAAAATACATATTTAAATTTATTATATTATCCAATTGATCATGGATGGTTTTAAACATTTATGGAGAATGTAATAAACAAACTATAACTGGTTTACATGACCTATTTTAAAAATTGATTTCATGAATACACAAAATATTGAAGAGATATCTTAGATTATTGAATGATAAAAATTTTATTATTTCAATATTAAAATTTTATAAATTATAAATAATTGATATTAAAATTATTCATAATCAAATGATATGAAATTTTAGTCAAAAACTAACCAACCAGACCACAAATAGCTATAAGGTCATTGAAACACAATGTATATATCCTAATTTTCATAATTTAGATTTTACATTTTATATTGTAAATCCTATAATGATCTAGGACACATACTCCATCATAATGTGCATTATTTCTTTGATTAATTTCCAAATGTTTTCTAGACTCTCTCTTAATTACTTTCCTTTACCTTCCACTCCATCATCACCATAAAAACGTGCAAGTCTTTCACCTCTATAATTAAGGAAAACCCATAGTTCTCTTTAATATAATTATTAGGAAATGGAATTTAATTTTAAATTTATATATTCTTCTTGAGTAAATAATTCATTAAGACTGAGGTCATTCACCAATATACAATGATTTGGACCACACCATAGAATCCATATGATAAATCTTTAGCTATGATGTGATCACATGACTATTTAGAATAAACCTTCTTTAATCTTATCCCTTTATTTTTAACATTCATTTCCATTTTCAAAATATTGAACCCCATTTTAAAAAAAAATTATATTAATAATATTTAAAATAAATAATCAAGTCTGGTTAATTTCCTGATACTAGTGTACAGATAAATGATTCTAATCTATATATATTTTACACTATATTTTGAAAAACAAATTATATTCCAATTTAATAATGTGAATTTTAATAACATGTATATTTTATACCTTATTTAATATATGGATGGTGGCCATGTACCATTATCATTACATCAACCAATTTTTGGATTTATGGACTGATCAACCAAAAAATGGACGACATAAAAAATTTTAATGTAATTAATGAGTTAATCTTGATTAAAAATATATGATATGTGATGAAATATGTATTAATATGGTTTTGAAATAATTAATTAATAAATTTACCTTTAATATTTTGGAAGTTAGGGAAACATATGAATTAATTAAAGATGAGTGGTGGGGGTTCTATCCCACTCATTTCATTATTATGAGAATGTTCTCTATCACACAAAATCTCTCTATTTTCCTATTTCATAAATTTTAATATTCTTGTATTATGTAACTTATACATTAATTTCAATAAATTATCATGGTAAAGTCCTTTATCTGTATTTCCCATTCTATAATTTAATTCTAATTAATCCAAATAAAAAGAACAATTATATTTTATTGTTCTTTCTATGTTCTACACTAATAAAAGTTATTTTATTTATTTTATTTTAAAAACAATATTATTTAAACTTATAAAATAATTGTTTATTCATGTATTTTGGGGAATCATTTACTATTTTCCATATTAATTGTTTTTATATTTTCATAATTGTTAAAAATGGGTATTTATTTTTCATAACTATATATTTTAAATTTCAATGAAATTTATATCACATTGAGATTTTTTTTAATAAACCATGATCCAATTATTGATAATTAATATAACTGAAATATTGATACTATCATTTCTTGGGAAACCATAACAAAACATGATCATAAAATATTTATTGATATATTATGTTACCAAGTTAATTTTAGTTGGTTTACTTAATATCAATTGTTTATATATATATATATATATATTCTTTATCAAATAAATATCCATGAAATTTTATGAGGAATGTAATTCATATAATTTTATTGAACTCAATAAAATAGTTATTTCATTATATCTTATAGGATCTTTATGGGTTTCAATTTTACAGTTAGTGTTGTGCATACTGATATGTTTTTTCATGATGTGTGTGTGTGTGTGTGTGTGTGTGTATGTGTGTGTGTGTGTCTATAAATTTATTCCTGGTAAATATGTTTTTATCCTTCTATATATTGTTATCATGTCATGAAGGGGAGAATTGACCTAGGTTTATCATGACATCTCTTATAATTGTGGTCAATTTTATTATTATCATGATTAACATTATGATATCATATTCTAATAAATATTACATGAATCCCTATGATATTTTATGATTCTTTTATTTTATGTTTGAATAAAATAATTTTTTAGTCTTATGATGTCTCCCCAAAACATTTCCTTTTTTTATCTCTTTACTGTTATTTTTAGATCACCCTTCTGTAATGAATACCCCTAGGATATCCAATACAAAGACCAGTGTTTGTAGAGGCCTAAATGAATATTATAATGATAAAAATTAATGTTTAAATAATTGTATTTTAAATGTATTATGGTGTATATAATCTCCTAAACACAATATACCAATAGATTTCTATGTGTTACTTATGGATACATCTACTAAAAACGAAGTAGTACTATTTGAATGAGATGTAGTAATTTATAAAGAACACCATAAAATATACTTAAAAAACAATTAATGATCAAATTGACATGATATAACTCCATTAATATCCCCTTTAACATTGAAATACTGTAAGGTTCTTTGGAGGTTATTTTAGGTGTTTTTTCTACACGAAAAAGGAATTGTAAATATTTCTTATCATATCTATGTGAGATTAATGGTTATGGTTTTATTTCATTATTGGTTATTGAATATACCTCTCTATGTATATAATTTTCATGAATTGTTTTATATCATTAGTGTATTAAGACTTCGACTAATGGTGAAGTTAGGATTTTCGTTAAACATCTTTTGGGATTTGAGGATTTTGTAATGATTTTCTTTTTTGTAAAATGTTCCTCCTTAAATAAATATTATGTTAATATAATTATTCTACCAAAACACAAAAACCTAATAGACCATAATTAAATTTATTAAAATATATATTGACCATTGTTTGGTAAGCATTGAATAATCATGTACAAACCGTTATAAACAACTTCAGGGATGAAATTCCTTTCAAATGATGTTTTAAAAATTGCTGCAATGTTACTAATAAAGTATTTTTTAATCTAAAAATGTTTCTGATAAATTGTAAATTTTTAAAATTTGATATATTCACTATTAATAATAATTTTATAAGAATTTATAATATATAAAAATAATAATTTTCTATAAAAATAGGTTTTACTAATATTTAAGTATTTTATTTAGATAATATGTTTTAAAAAAAAAATTTAATATAAATTACAAAAAACTAAATTCTTTTTTCAAAATATCAAAAGAATATTAAAAGAAAATTATTATTTCTTAATTTTTCTAAAAATATTTACTCTTAGGTAAATAGTGGAAAATATAATTTCGACAAATAAAATGAAATTTTTGTTATTGTCATTATATACATATGACTTTTAAATTCATGAAACTTTTTTATAATACCTAATAAGTTTTTAATAATTTTCATATAATTATAATTTTTTTCAGTGAATTCAAAAATCCAAATTTTTCATTTTTCAAAATAAATTATATTTTTCAAAACGAAAATCAATACATTATACATTTAGAATATTAAAAATAATTTTTATAGTTTTTAAAAAATTAATAAAATAAATGTGATTTAAAATTTGAATCATTGGGTCCAAATTATGTAATAAATTCCAATTTGTTTCAACAAATAAAATCTGAATTGAATTGGTAAAAACGTGTAACCAAGTTTATAATGAGTCAAGATTACAAGGGTCTAACAAAGAGTAAATAACTACAAACATATTTATCAAAATATACAAATTTTCAGCTAAGGAATTATCAACCATATCCATTCTACAATCCATTTTCCCCATTTTTATAGCTATTTTTTGATAGTGACATCCCATTATGGTAATGTTTTCAGTTTTCATAAAAATATAATTTTTTAAATTATAAAATGGACACTCTTATCCTCACTAGCCCTGACACTACAAACCACATACTTTTACATTATATCTTCCCAAACCAATATTAAATATTTTTATAAACCATCAAGATGTAATAGTCTTCTCAAATGATATTTTTTAAAAGGATTAATCACCCTTTCAAATGGGATAATCCATGAAATGGTGTATATATTTCAAATCTCTCCTTTCACATTTCTATTTATTGATGGAAACATATTCTTTATTACATTACATTAAAATATCCAAAAATAATAGCATCCATTTAATTATTAAAATAATATTTAATTATAATTTTTATAACACAATTAACCATCTTTCCATTATACATTAAGAAAAGCTAAAATGTGAATCTTGTGTACATGTGTATGTGTGGAATACAACATCTTTGATGTAACATGATTCGTGTTCCCTCACATCCAAAACATGATATTTCATAAGTGGAATTAACTAAATATGTAAGATAAAATAATATTACATAAATATCCCTAATCTAATAACCCATAATACATCCTTCTTCCTCCCTATAGAAATAAAATACTAATCCATCTATACGTGTGGACTACCACCTCCGAAGAATGACACATTACATTTTTATCTACACCCTCCATGGATGATTTTAGTTTATATATGATTATTTTAGGTGAAATATAGAAATTATATAAATATCATTAATATGTTTATTTGCCGACACCATAAAAATTAATTATTTTTATATGGAAATTCACATATATCAGTGAATAACATGAAACTAGTTCATCAATGTTTTCAAATTCATAAAATTGGGCTAAAACTCCCATGTAATGAGATAATAAAAATATTTTATTTAAATAACAATTAATGTACTTATAGTATCTTGGATATAATTATATTTTTTTTGAAAATGGAGGATCTTTAACACTTCTAAAAACCTTATTAAAAATGGTCCTGATAATTAAAACCTGATAATGAAAATAGATTATAACAATAAAGAATATTAATTGAATTTTTATTAATAAAGAATATAAATGGAAATGTAAAAATTTTAATATTATGAAATTTGTAATTAATATGTTTCAAAATATGATATATATGTTGAAATGACTTCCATTTAAATCAATGGTAAATTTAAGGGACTAGGTAATTAAAACTCTTTTCACAGAGTTATATAATTTATTCATGAACATTGTTTTAAAAATAATTCATATTTTTTTCAATTTTCACCTTTTATTTTTATGTAAATGGGTTGATAATAAAATACATATACATTAAAGGTTATCTATTTGGGATTTTAAAGTGAAATTTTGAAAATATACTCATAACTAATCCTTTTATATTGATGAATGCATAATGATTTCAAAAATATATTTCCATGATCTAGTATTTATTATCATAAAATCATATATATTTCATGGAGTTTAGTTTCAGGTTTAAAATTATATTATCCTTATATAATTTTATTATTTTGGGTGATAAATGTTTCAGTATTAATCGATTTAATTCATAGAGTTATTTTATACTCTTTTGATGTTTTATGAAACTCATATTATTGGATATTGTTGTTTATGATTTGAAAATAGAATATATATTTTTTATTGGAACATGTATGTAGAGATTAATGATTAGTGGTATCCTATATCACTCTCTAATGGTTTGATTAAGATTTTATATCTTGTGAGATTTGTATTCATGAGTATGTTTTAGTTTCACATAAGTAGTTGTATTTATGGTGTTTCTGATGAAAGTAATGTTCTCATGTGTTAATGTTTGGGCCACAATTAAATGTTGTGATTTATACAAATCTTATTCTCTCATGATTTTGGTTTTATGTTAAATGCATCTAATGCCTGTTTATATTTTATGGAATTATTTTTTTATTCCATATAAATTGATTCTCACTTATCCCTTATTATTATCATGCATGATTTTACGATACTTTCATTATGATCATGGATTTTAGTGATTATTAAGAACTAATACTTTATGAAATTTTTATTTATCCCTTATTGAGTTTTTGATATCACCCCTTTTTTATGTTTTCATTCCCCATGTTTTAATGGTGATTCTTACTAATTAGATATATATATGTTGGTTTATCATGGTTCATTTAATAAAAAAACGAGCACATATTTTTTAAAATAATCTTATTATGTAGATATTATCTAAATAAAAAGAATCAAAAGGTTATTAGGATACAAATATTTATATTTTTATTTATTTAAATCATGTAAATTATGTATAATAATGGTATGTTTAGCTTGGGTGACTATATTATGAATCTATGAAATTTATTAGTTATTTTTATTGATCAAATATGATGTTCTATGACTTATTGTTAGATATCCTCAGTTCAAACCATAATGATGAGTATATATATAAGATATTATCCTAAAATTCTTGGAATTTTTAGATTATATTTTTCTTAATTCAATTAAATACCTATATAGATACTAAAAGTGGTGGATAGATTTAAAATATATTTACCCAGGGTTAACTATGATAAAAAGTGAGTGTTCGGTATTAAATCAATAATATCCTGGAACACAAAAATGATGCCTGAATACACGCATGGTTTGACACACTCAGGGCATACGGTTTTCCTGATCATTTTCTATCTATGGAATACTATATATGATTCTTTTCCTTGATATTTTAAAAGAATAGGTTAAAAATTTTAAGACAACCCAAACTAAATATTAAAAACTAATGTTATATATTAAACCTAATTATTTATAGATTAACATGATTAATTCAAATTGTAATGAATTTTAACGTTTAATACCTTTTATTTGAATTATTATGGTAATCCCCCTATGAGGTAATTTTTTCATGACCCAAATTAACAAATTTTTTGTTTTAATAAAAAATAGAATCATAAGGATTCGAGTTAACAAAGGGTGTGAGGGGAATTATGATGATCATCACAAAGAACAACCCAATGGACTGGGATATATAGTATATGATCTCATAATAATTCCCATAGAACTGTCAAAATATATGAATAATAACAAAAACATTTTTTAGCTCATGATCTATGTAAGTAAGGAGAATCTTTCTATTGATTCTTCCATGTGAAATAATCCAACCTTTTTAACGTCTCTCCAAATCCACTTATTGTCCATAAATTGACTATTATGATGGAAAATTTATATTCTATTACCTAGTGTGTCATGGACCATCCCCCAAGCCCCGTGACGTTACTACCCCAAATATGCCTTCCATAGGCCAAGGTCTGGAAACTAGCACTGATAGTCATTTTACCTAAAACTAGGAAGGCATTACCTTTATAACCTATAAACTCATGTAACCAAGCACACAACAAGATACGAACACAAGGAAACTGTATACCAAAAGAGCACTGAATGTAAAATGGGGGCTGTAATACAAGCTCAATAGTAATGTTACAAGTACCACTGAAATAAAATACAACTGAAGAAAGAGAAAAGATATCTATTGGATCATCCGACATGGTTCCTACTTGAAGGGTAGGTACAAATCTTCTCCTCAGCACTCCATGACCACACATCTACACTGCCTAGAGATACGTCATATGGTCCACCTCCGGGTACCGTCCATTCCCTGTAGTCTCAACCTCAGTCAGTGTTGTATGTCATCTGCATCCAACACAACAAGGTACGTTCATAGCCCGTGCAGGGGTGAGTATAACGATACCCAGTAGGGACCCCGATACCCTCTAGGTCTCATAAAATCCATCAAGGATAGATCAAAAATTATGAAATAAATAAATAACCATATTAGGTATATGCCCAAACATACACCTAAGTTATCAATTAGTCCATCTTAATCATGAGAAAAAACACAGAGGTACTGACTCAGCTAACAAGAAGATTTATTCTAGGAGTAGTATCAAGTAACATTCTCAGTCACAACAGCGAACACTTCTGTTGCTGGGGAACTCCTCATCTATCGAGTACAGTGGGCCTACCACGTCACACAGAGGCGCTTCCCACTAACCTTGGACTACGAGGTACTCCTCCTATCGAGTACCATGGGTCTTCCACATCACCAAGGCGCTCCCCACTGTGGGTCTGCCACGGCACCAAGGCACTCCCCCTTGTGGCTTGCTGAGGTAATCCTTCTGTCGAGTACCATGGGTCTGCCATTTCACCAAAGTGCTCCCCACCATGGGTCATCCATGTCACCAAGGCGCTCCCCACTAGGCTTGTCAAGCCACTCTGAGATGAAATAGTCAGCAGTCGTCAAGTCTCAGCCAGTCACTGGGTTCCCGCAATATGCTCCCTCTTCTCTGAGAGGATCCGCTCCACAAGCTACTGGTCGATACTCCAACTACCATGAAGTCCCAAAAATAAGTATCTAGATGTTCTGCCACATCATAGGGGTCTCAACGTAACAGATGGCGCGTCAATCAGATGCCCAGTTTATGAGTAATTAGCCTTTCAGTCCCGGGGGCCAGGTTGGATTCATGCTCGATCCAACCTAATCGTTTCCCATATTAAACCAAAACTCTAGTGGGGTATACTCAAAGTGACCGTCTCACTCCATAATTTGCAGAACTACTAACGGTTCATCAAACTGGCATCTGGTGCCATTGTTATGGCCAAAAGAAAGTCAATTGGTCGTATTTGGTCCGACCCAGTCGGACCAACCCAACCCGGCCCCAAAGTGTGATCTGGCCCACTGCGTTCAGCCCGACAGGCCACGGAGGGGCTACAGAGGGCCGTGAGTGGCCATGAGGACACGGAGGGTGCGGCGAGGGTGCAAGGTCGTGGGGCGGCTCGATCGAGGATGGAGGTTAGGCTGCGGGGCGGCGGTGCGGCCGTACGGTGGCGGTCCTGCAGCGGGGCAGCCGTCCGACAGGGGGGCGGCTGTCCAGCCATGCGGGGTGGATGTCTGGCCGTGGGGCAGCCGCCCGACCCCCTGGGGAGGTGATCCGACCACATGGGGCGGCGGTCCGTCCCTAGGGCAGTGGTCTGGCCACGGAGTGGCGGTCTAGCCTCGGGGTGGCGGTGGGGCGACAGTTTGGCTGTGGGGCGACGATGCGGTCGCCGGGCGACAGTTCGGATGCGGGGCGGTGGTTTGGCCATGGGGCAGCGGTCTGGACACAGGGTGGCGTTCCAGCTACGAGGGTCATTGGTCCGGTCGCGCGGGGCGGCGGTCCGGCCGCGTGGGGCGGTTGTCCGGCCAGGGGGTGGGGGTCCGTCCAGGGGGCGGGGGTCCCTCCGCGGGGCGGTGGTCAAGCCGTGGGGTGGCGCTCTGGCCGCGTGGGGTGGAAATCCGGTCGCGCGGGGTGACGCGTCGGTCGTGGGACGGTGCCTTGACCATAGCGCAGTCCCGAGTCACAGACGGTGGTGGTGGCCGCGATCAGCGCGGAGGCTGTGGGGTGGTGGTGGGGGCTGTGGGGCGTCGCCGTTGCGCCGTCTCCTTCGTCACGGCCGGCGGTTGTGCCGACCACCTTTCTCGTGCCCAAATCATGTATCATTTCTGTCCTCCTCCTTCATGAAGAACACCACAAGATAAGCGGAAGGGTCGGGCCATGTTTGATTGGTCCGTACCCTCCGCGTGTGGCGGCGGTTTGGGCGGTGGGGTGACAATGCGGTTGTGGGGCGACGGTGCGGCTGTCGGGTGGCGGTTCGGCCGCGGCACGGCGGTCTAGCCACAAGGAAAAGGTCCGCCCATGGGGCGGTGGTCCGGGCACGTGGCGGCGATCCGACTGCGCGGGGCGGCGGTCCGGCCGTGGAGAGTGGGTCCAGCCGTGGGGTGGCGGTCCTGCCGCAGGACCGCAGTCCAACTGTGGGGTGGGGCATCGGTCACGCAGGGTGGTGGTCCAGCCACGCAGGGTGATGCCTCGACCATTGGGAGGTGCGTAGGCTGCGGGGCAGTGCGGAGCAGCGGACGACGGCAGTGGCCGTGGTCAGTGCGGAGGCTACGGGGCGTCGGTGGGGGCTGCGGGGTGGCACTGTTGCGCCATCTCCTTCATCGCAGTCGGCGGTTGTCTTGGCCTCCATTCTCATTCCCCAACCATGGATGGTTTCCATCCTCCTCCTTCACGGAGAATGTGACAAGATTTTCGGAAGGGTTGGGCCATATTTGTTTGGTCTGTACCCTCTGCCCTAGGTTGATATCATATGTCTCATTAAGAACATGAACATGAATATCAAAACCTATCCTCCCACAATGATTGTTCCCAACCTATAAAAGAAATAGAAGGGGGTATACATTGTAAGTGATAAACAAAAATAAATAAACCCCTACCTCTGATTGATTCGTCTACGGAGATTGCAAGGGTGAAGACAACATCGATTCGTCGTAGATGAAGACGTCCCACGTCAGAGGAAGTAGAAGATATCGGTGTTCATCACACCTGCCACACACCTCTAATCCCAGGATTGTACATTGGTTCTTCGTAGTCGAAGGTATTCTTCGTTAGTGAGAGAGTTCTTCGTGGAAGAATGCGTACTTCTTTGGAAAATTTTCTCCAAAGAGCTCCTTCCTCCCAATTCCACCAAAAAATCCATGTATCCAAAAAAGTTATATGTTTCCCCAATTTAATTATTTGCATAATTTCAAATTGGATTAGATTAATTATCTAAGTTGTCACAATTTAAGTGGTGTGTGGGCATAATTAATGTGGAGGAATCTCAAGAGGCTCCTCCACATTAATGAGGGAGTTGAGAGGATTCCCCCTCATTAAGAGAGGATTTTAAGAGGTTTAGGCCTCAGGTGTTTCCCACCACCATAACCTCTCATTGGTGGTTAGGTTCGGGTGGTCCCCACCATCTCTAATGGGAGGTTAAGGTCTGGTGGTCCCCACTTCTAAGCATCCACATGGAGGATAAAACACTAGTGGTCCCACCACCACAATATTCACATGGGTGCTTCAAATAAAAAAGAAATGTTTGCACTATTTTATTTTTATTTTATTCTTTCACAAAAAACCCAAAAAACTAACTTTCACCCTCGACCAACTTCCATCGAGGTGAAAGTCTCCTCAAGAAAATACGGACATTGTGATTTAAATGGTGCCCTCAGATCTCAATTTCGAGAACTGGTTTAAAGGATATAAAAAACCGCTCATAGGATTGCTAATCATACACGAAATAAAGTTCAGAAATCCATTCCGAGCACTCCGGACCTCGTATTCACACACCGTCATGTTTCGCAGACTCATAAGATTCCCATTTATTAGAAAACATTACATGAAATTCCGGGTCTTTAAATTCTCTCCACCTCAGGGCCTTATGTTCCCACAATCCACAAATCAAACTAGGTAAACAATTGGGGTTACTGAGCATGCATCTGAGCCTCCCGCTACCATGTTCCCTCCTGGAGGTTCCAGTACTGCCAGTGAACATGCACTAGAGGTATCTACCATCCACGAAGGACCTACACCTATCAGTCCTCAATCTCTATTGGAACCTTCTTAAAAGTCTCCCCATCGTCCATGTCCATCTCTCCATGGTTGATGATGTGAGAAGGGTCATAAACGTATCTCCTCAGCTGGGATACGTGGAAGATGTCATGCATCTAGTGAAACCGAGGAGGAAGAGCTAAGTGGTATGCCACCTCTCCAACTCTGATGAGGACCTGAATGGGTCTGATGAATCTCGTAGATAACTTTCCACCTCGGTCAAATCTCTGCAAACCTCATCGATGTGAGACCCATAGAAAGACGTGGTCGCCATCCTCGAACTCCAAAGGTCTCTATCTCTTATCAGAATATGAATTCTGCCTGCTCTATGCAGTCTTCATCTGCTTCTGGATGATATACACTTTCTCTGTGGTTTCCTGAACCATCTCTGGTCCCACGAGTGCTAACTCCACTGGGTCAGTCCAGCACAAAGGTGATCTACAAGGTCAACCATACAATGCCTCAAAATGTGCAATCCCAATGTTGGAGTGATATCTGTTGTTATATGAAAACTCCACCAAAGGAAAGTGATCCTCCCAGCTATGACCAAGGTCGAGGAAAAAAGCATGCAACATATCCTCGAGGTTTTGAATGGTCCACTCAGTTTGGCCATCCGACTGATGATGGAAGGCGATGCAGAAATGAAGCTACATACCGAAAGCCTATTGCAACCCCTTCCATAGTTGGGAAGTGAATTGTGTATCATGATCAGAGACAATCGTCGAGGGTACTCCATGTAACTGAACAATATCCAACACATAGAGGCATCCCAAAATCCCTACTGAACCCTGCTCTCTGATCGGTAGGAAGTGGACCGACTTGGTGATTCGGTCGACGATCACCCAAATCGATTCATACCCCCTGGATTTATGTGGATGTACGGTAACTAAGTACATGGATATTTCATACCAATTCCACTCTAAGTCATCCAATTTCCGAACCAAGCATGGTGTTACCTGATGCTCCACCTTCACTTACTGACAGGTGAGGCACCGAGAGACAAACTCATCTACTGATTTCTTCATTCCCGGCCACCAATGCTGTCGTCAGAGATCCTAGTACATATTCACCACTTTTGTATGTAAAACTAGAGTGGATGTGTGGTACTCCCTTAACACATCCTCTTGACGTGACATGGGTACCATGGTACGTCCTCTAAAGAGGATGACATGCTTCCCACCTTCAGAAAATCCATCAGGTTCCTGTCCTTTCGATATCTAAGCACATCGTGTCTCTTAGTCAGTGTCCTCATGTTGTGCCTCCCTAACTCTCTGAAGAAGTGGTGGAGTGACTGTAAAAGACTGAATAAAAGATGCTCTATCTTGATCCAAAAAGGATATCTGTAAAGCATCCAGCTGCTCAGTCATCTCACCTAGCAGTTTTACACCAGATCTTATGCTGATTTCATATGCAACAACATTCCCCATCCCAAGAGTATAGACTATCTTAAAGTCATTGTCTTGGAGGAACTCAAGATAACGTCGTTGTCTAAGTTTCAGGTCCTTTTGAGAGAGGTTATACTTGATAATCTTGTGATCACATTACATGGTAAAATGCTCTCTCATCAGATAGTGTCACCAAATCATCAAGGCGAAGACCACTACTGCTAAATCTAGTCATGGGTAGCATATTTATGCTCGTTCTGTCTCAGCTATTGAGAACCATATGCGATTACTGGTCACTCCTGCATTAGGACACATCCGAGACCGGTTTTTTATGCATCGTAGTAGAATAAGAACCCTACGCCCTCCACTGGTATCCTCAAGATGGGGGTGCTAGTCAGCCTCTGGCTCATCTTATGAAAACCTTGATGGAATATATCCGACCACATGAAGGGTTTCCCCTTATTCGTCAATGCTAATAGAGGTGATGCAACTTTGGAGAAGTCTGGCACAAATCTCTGGTAGTATCCAGCCAAACCCAGGAAACTCCAAACATCTTTCACACTCCTGGGAGGCTCCCAAGAAAGTACCTCCTTATTCTTTGCTGGATCTATTGCAACTCCAGCCTCCAATATGACATGTCCCAAAAAGTGAACCTCTCGGATCCATAACTGGAACTTTGATAGCTTACCATAAAGCTGGTGCTCTCAGAGTTTGTCCAACACTACCTGCAAATGATAGGTATGCTCCTCCTCAGTAATCGAGTAGATCAGAATGTCATTGATCAAGACCACTACAAAGAGATCAAGGTATGGCTGAAAGATCATGTTCATGAGTCCCATGAACACTGCTGGATAATTGGCCATGCCAAATGGAATAACCAAGAACTCTTAATGGACGTACCGACACCTAATGGTTGTCTTCTTCACATCATAGTCTCGTACTCTGAGCTGGTGATAGCCTGATCTGATTTCTATCTTCGATAGCCACTATGCTCCCTTCATCTGATCAAAGAGGTTGTCAATCCATGGGCATGGGTACTTGTTCTTCACGTTCACCTAGTTCAGGCGCCGATAGTCAACACAAAGCCTCATGATCCCATCCGCCTTCTTGGTGAATAGAATCAGGGATTCCCAGGGAGAAAAATCGGTCCGAATGAATCCCTTCCCCTACAAATCCTCTAGGTGAACCCGCAACTCACAAAGCTCCACGGGAGCCATCTGAAATGATGGTGTAGATATCAGTGTCATCCCAGGGTACATGTCAATGTAAAATTCCACCACTCTGCAAGGAGGTAGACCTGGAACATCATCATGGAAAACATCAGTGTACTGGTCCACCACTATAGGATAGCTCGGACTCTCCACACCAACAACTTTGAGCGT
This sequence comes from Viscum album, assembly GCA_963277665.1. NCBI lineage: Eukaryota > Viridiplantae > Streptophyta > Magnoliopsida > Santalales > Viscaceae > Viscum > Viscum album. The sequence continues at coordinate 23,106,829 of OY728125.1, forward strand.
AAGTCTATCCAATTGATGAGTGATCAGTTACAGTCTCCTTCGGGTAAGTCCATCATGCGCTGCAAAGTCTCCCTTCTCGCCGGTGAAGGTATACCTGGTCCCATCCATGCGGACACACCGCACCTTGCACCTAATGTAGTCTATTTAAGCATTGACTGTAGATAACCATTCCATACTCAATATGACATCGTAAGGCCTTGACGCCGCTACTAGGAGATCCCAGAAGAAGCTATCGCCTCTTTGAGTAAGCTTTCACTGCCGGCACTAGTGCGTAATCATCGAATCTGTTCCCGTATGAGTCTCTAGCCATAAGGATCAAGCCAACGACACCATCAAAATCTCCGACCTCTGAATGAGGGAAGTGGAAATGAAAAAATGACTGGAACCTATGTCTATAAGTACTGCAGCTAAGGTGGAGTAGACACAGATCATACCTCGTATCATCTCTGGAGTGTCATGATCGTAGGCCACAACTGCCTGGAGGTGAGCTCTCCATTATCCACCTGCTCCCTGCGGCCGTGGTGGACCTCCTAGTGGTGGTGCCGGTAACATCTCAAATCTTCGCCCACCGCCAGCTACTCGGCCAGCTCCTCTGCCACATCCACCTACTCCCTACGAACCTCCTCAGTTGAATCCATGTCTCTTCCTGGGTAGTCCTTCAACCATCTATTAATCATTTGTATGGTGGGATGGACAGTCACGAGTCATGTGACCCTGCCCGCCGCATGTGAAACATTTCCTAATCCTGGCATAACTAGCTCCGCCTCAGGTGCCCCGCACAATCGATACTGAGTCATGCAGTCGTCCACCTATAGGTTTGGTCCTCTTCGAAATTTGTGACGTCTTTCTACTACCTGCTACAGAATACTCTGCTACGTGATGATGGGTAGTGGGTCTCACTGCTGGTAACTGCTCAGCAAGGAAACTCTCCACTAAGAGGGCTCCCTCTAACACCCCCGGCTGCATCAGGAAGCTGAGTAAGATCATCGAAGCTCTGATCTCTTGAACGAGTCCCTACTTGAAGGTTAAAGCCCTGAAGACTGGGTCCCACACCATATCTGTGGAGTATCATGAGAGGTCAGTGAACTTAGCTAAGTACTGAGCCACAGTCATGCTGCCCTGCTACAGATGAAGTAGCTAATTAATGCGCACTGCGCAAAGAGTCTCTAGAACAGACTCTACCCAAAACAAGATCCCGAATTCTTCCTAGATAAGCGTCACCTTGTCTTGAACTTGGAGAATGAAATGTTTCCGGTAGAAAGCTGGAGCAAGAATCACCATGAGATCGGCAGGTGTCCCTACGAGTCGGAAGACTCTCACTACAACCTCCAGCAAATCCTCAGGCTCCTGTGGGTCAGTCTCTCCCCTAAACCTGGGTGGCCTCTAGTGCTGGAACTCATGCAACATGCTCAAGATGTGTGCACTATATTTTGCTGGGGCTGGTGGCATTAGTGTCCCAATAGGGAACGGTACCGCTGGTGCCTCTGCTGGTGCCTATACTAAAAGAGGTCCCTTTACCGAGGCCTCGTCACACGGTGGGCTATCAGTGTGTACAAATCCTAGAACCCTAGATAGCGGTATACGTAGAGGCATAAAAAAAACAGGTGTGCCACAGTTATGAAGTTATACCTGGTGAGCTGACTCAAGAGATAACAAAGAAAACTTTTGGAAACACACACAAAATCACTGTTTTCATGCACTGAGTTGGAAATCAGAAGTCAGGGTCTTGGTGTATGGATACGTTGGCCACTGCACCAACAATATACTCCCTCAACTATAAACCACACTCATTACCCTTAACACTATTGCTTAATAGAAAAGATCAGAGTCCAAGTTATTCAGTAGAACAGAATCCTATGATACCATTTTGTCACGAACCATCCCCCAGGGCCTGTTCCGTGACTACCGCAAACCCGCCTTCCATAGGCCAAGGGCCGGAGACTAGCACCAAAATGAGTTTTCCCTAAAACTGGGAAGGTATTGCCATTATTACCTACAAACTCACATAACCACGCACACAACAAGATATGAACACAAGAAAACTGTATAACTAAAAGAGTTTTAAAAGTAAAAAAGGGGGTCAGAATACAAGTCCAACAGTATAGGTACTAGTGCAACTGAAATACAATTCAACTGAAGAAAGAGAATATACAGTTATGGGATCGTCCTCCGAGGTTCCTACATGAAGGGTAAGAACAAATTACCTCCTTAGCACTCCATGTACACTCATCTTCTCTGCGTACCGACACGCCATATGGTCCACCTCCAGGTACCGTCTAGTCCTGGTACTCTCAGCCTCAGTCAACAATGTATGTCATTTGAATCCAACACAACAAGGTATGGGCATATCCCATGTAGGGGTGTGTATAATGATACACAGTAGGGACCCCGAGACCCTCTATGTCTCACCAAATCCATCAAGGATAAATCAAAAAGTATGAAATCAACAGATAACCTTACTTAGTTATATACCCAAACATATACCTACGTTATCAAGTAATTCATCTCAATGATGAGGAAAAACACAGAGGTACTGAATTAGCTCACACCAGGATTTATTCTAGGGGTAGTATCAAATAACATTCCCAGTCACAACATCGAACACCTTGGATGCCCGAAAACTCCTCCTCTATTGAGTACATTGGGCATGCCGCGTCACACATAGGCTCTTCCCACAAACCTTGGACTACTGAGGTACTCCTCTTTTTGAGTACCGTGGGTCTGCCGCATCACCAAGACGCTCCCCACCACGGGTCTACCGCATCACCAAGGTGCTCCCCCTCGTGTCCTGCTGAGGTCCTCCTCTTGTTGAGTACCGTGGGTCTGCCGCGTCCCCATGGTGATACCCACCGGGGGTCTTCCACATCACCAAGGACCTCCACACTGGTCCTATCAAGTCACTCCGAGTCGAAACGGTCAGCATTTGTCAAGTCCCATCTAGCTACTAGGTTCCCTCACTATGCTTGCTTGTATTCAGAAGGATCTGCTCCACAGCCTACTGGTCGATACTCCAACTACCACAAAGTCCCATGAATAAGTATCTCAAATGTTTGCCACATCATATGGGTCTCAACGTTACAGACGACACGTCAATTGGACGCCCATTTTGTGAGTTATTAGCCTTTTAGTCCTGGGGTCCTCGTTGGATTCTTTCTCGATCCAACATGATTGTTTCCCATCTTAATCCAAAACTCTAGTGGGGTATAATCGAATGCATCACCTCTCTCCAAGATTACTAGCGCCACTGAAATATTGTCAAATGGACGATCGGTGCCAAAGTTATGGCCAAAAGAAAGTTAATGGGTCCTAGTGGGCCAGGGTCCGGTCCGACCCTGTTAGACTGACCCCGCCCGACAGTCCGCGAGGGGCCGAAGAGGGATGCAGGTGGCCACAAGGCCGTGACGTGTGTCGTGAGGGTGTGAGGTTGCGTGGCTTCTCGGTCTGGGATGACGGTTCTGCCGCGTGGCGGTGGCCTGGCCACGCAGGGCGGCGGTCGGGCCGCGCAGGGCGACGACCCTACTATGGGGTGGCGGTCCGGCCACAGGGAGGCCGTCTTACCACGGGTTGGAGGTCTAGCAATGGGACGACTGTCTGGTGGGGCGGGGTAGCGGTCCGGTGGGATGGAGGGACCAATGGCCCCGCCTCCATAGTGGGGAGGCGGTCCCGCTGCGGGGCGGGGGTCCGGCCGCGGGGTGTTGGTCCACCTATGCGTGGTGGCATTTCGGCTACATGGGGGGCTCCTTGGCCACGGGGCAGACCCCTGCCACGAGGCAGTGTAGATCCGCGGATGGCGGCGGGGGCCGCAAAGGCTGTTGGGCGGTGGTGGTGGCCGTAGGGCAGCATCATTGCGCCATCGCCTCCATCACGGCTGGTGGTGGTTCCCGCCACCGTTATCATGATCCAACCATGGATGGTTTCTGTCCTCCTACATCACGATGAACACCACAAGATCTGAGGAAGGTTCATGCCATTCTTGTTTGGCATGTACCCTCCGCGTTATGGTCGTAGCATATGGCTCATCAAGAACATGAACATGAACGTCAAAACCTATCTTTAGGAAATGCTTGTTCCCAACCCACAAAAAATAGAAGGGGGGTGTACATGGGAAGTAACAAAAAAAAGAAATAAACCCCTAACATGGACTGATTCATCGACTGAGATATCAAGGGAGAAGATGACATCGATTCATCGTAGATAAAGACGTCCCACATCGGAGGAATTCGAAGATATCAGTGTTCGTCTCACTTTCCATACGCCTCTGATCCCAGGCTCGTACTTTGGTTCTTCGTAGTAGAAGTAGTTCTTCTTCGGTGAGAGTGTTCTTCATGGAAGAATGCGTTGTTTTTTGGAGATATTTCTCCCAAGAGATGATTCCTCCCAATTCCATAAAAAAATGGAATGTAGCCAAAAAAGTGATATGTTTCCCCAATTTAATCACTGAGAAAATTTTAAATTAGATTAAATTAATTAAATATGTTGGCACAATTAAATTGGTGAGTTGGAATAATTAATGGAGAGTAAGCTCAAGAGGCTCTTCCACATTAATGAGGTTCTTGAGAGGTTTCTCCCTCATTAAGATAGGATTTCAAGAGGTTTAGGCCTCGGGTGGTCCTCAACACCATATCCTCTCATGGGAGGTTATGTTCGGGTGGTCCCCACCACCATAAACTCTCATGGGAGGTTATGGTCTGGTGGTCCCCACTTCTCAACTACCACATGTAGGATAAAACACATGTGGTCCCACATCCCCAATATTTAAATGGGTGCTTCAAATAAAAATAAAATATCTATATAATTTTATTTCTTTTTTATTCTTTAACAAAAAATCCCAAAAACACACTTTCACACTCAACCAACTGCTGTCGAGTTGAAAGTATCCTAAAAAAAATATTAGTGTTGTGAGTACAACGGTGCCCTCAGATAATAATTCTGTGAACCAGTTTAAAAGTTAAAAAATCCCGCTCGTACGTTTACTGAACGTACCCAAAATGAAGTTCAGAAATTTATTCTGGGCACTCGGGGCCTCGGATTCATGCTCCATCAAGTTTCGCGGTCTCGTAAAATTCCCATTTATTTAAAAAAACACATGGAAATTATGGGTCTTTATATAGTGCTAGGGACATTATAAGGTTGTTCTAGATTTTTAATATTTGGAATGAATGGTAAACCTATGGTGTAATATCCTATTGAATAAAATGAAGATAGATGATGTAGACTCAATGGAATGGAAAACGTTTAATAATTTTTTCATTACCATGGGTTTTTCTCCAACATTTCACACAAATATGTAGAGGGGATTTATGGAGATAAAAAATTATGATGAATCTATTAGAACTTATGAAACAAATTAATGTATCAAACGATACTACTTTGGTTTTATATTTTATAAATCAATTAAACTTGATCTTTTATTCAGTATATTAAAACCTATTCTACAAAGTACATGGGATATAAGAAAATTTTTATGAAATGCATATATTGTTCAATGTGTGAAAAATATGGATATGAAATATTTGGCCTCTCATAAATCCAAAGAGTGAGAAAAAATGTGGAATAATTGGGGATCCTCAATAGTAAGTCACATAGTGGGAATAAATCTAAACCTCTACCCACTAAAAGTGTAGTGAGAATAAATCATATGATTTCCTTAAAGGATAAATGACTTTTTTATGTGGATAAAAGTATACCACCAATCATTTAACTAATTATGTAAGGCTAAGAGGTCTATTAACAAAATGAAGGAGATGAAGGTAAAAAATTATGATCAAGCTGGTCTATAATTCTTCATGTGAATAGATTTTGGACATTCTATAAATCAGTTCTGCATGTACCATTCTAATAAAGAAAATAATCTATAGAATCCTCCAAAGATGAGGAAGCATGGAAAAGAATTTTTTATCACTATTATGACATCCCAGAACTCATTCACTCCTAGGTAACCAAACCTAGTTGGACACATGGCCCTAATCATTCCTCCCCATATGCCAGAGGCTACTAACTAGTAGCGAGGTCCTTGGGTGAGTCTGTGGGGAGAATATTACAACTATTTAGAGTGAAAAAATGGTGAAAAAAATGATTTGACAAAGAAACCATAATAATAATGAATATGATTTAAAAACATGCATAATATTAAATGAAATAAATAATAATCAAATGATGTAAACCATATCATTTAAAAAACATAATGAAATTTCTCGAAAAAAGGGATAACCAATATATATATCGAAGGATGGAAATATAATACATTATATACTGAAAAATCCAAAAGGGAAAAAACTCCTCAAGTGTCCTGATAACTAGCTCAAAACAAATACTACTCATCTCCAATTCTAATTCAATAATTATTGTGTAAAAAGAAATATTTATTTATTTGTCCACAATTAGGATCATATAATCTTATCAGGTGACAATAGTAGACCAGAAAATGTCTGAGTTAAAACATAGTAAGCGACCAACAAAAGTTTATGTAATAAATATATATCATGAATATAAATTGTAAAATGTGTAGGTATGTCAAAAGTTAATATATAAGAATGTAAATAAACTCTATTTTATTCACCCTCAACTGGGGTCTCTTAAAATTAATTCTATTAATAAACTATGATTTTGTATATATTGAGAAGATCATATAAAGGCTTTATAACTACTATAAAATATAATTATAATAATAGAGGATCTAAGGTAAAACTATGTTATAATTGGAATTATTTGGTTGATATTTCCCATGGTATACACCCAAGGAGCCTTGAATATAGAACCAAGGTTAATCCAAATGGGTACCATAAGGAAATAAACTATTTGAGTTTTTAACCTTTTCTATATAGAACATCCCTAGGAAATTCTAGAATAATCATGACTAGACCCAAGGAGAATTATTCAAGGAATCACATGTTAGTACACGTCTTGATTAATCCATTCATTGTATCTGAGGAACACAAATTTCTAGAAAGAAGATGAAGGGACCATACATCAACTAGTTGCGAATGAACTAAAAGATAATGATCATTCTAGAAGGATGTTATGTCCCTTGGAACCAACATCAAAGATTTGTAATGGAATCCTTAAAGTTCTCATAGAATTTCCTCTTAAATCCAAGACCGGATCAGGTCTGACCATACCTATAAATAAGAAAAAGGGCCTTATGAAATAGATATCATATAAATTTAACATATATATAAATCTTTTATTACCATGTAATAATTGGGAAAATTATTATTTCATTATGGTCAGTCATTTACCTTTCACTATTCATGAAAAGGTGTAATAAGGGAATGAAACCAATTTACAAATTAATTATACAGGATAAAAGAAAAATAATATCTATAATTATGAATTGATAGAGCTAATATTTACACTATTTTACATGCCTATTTAAATGGTTTAAACCCCACTAGTTTATCAATTTGAGATTATTCGTAACAATTTTGGATTTAGAGTATGTTTGGGGATAAATGTTTAAATTGCATAATTTTTTATTTTTGACATATTTTTATCATAGGGGTATTATGGTCATTTATCCTAAAATAAATTTCTAAATTTTGTGATTATAATTTTTTTTGGAATACTTATTTTATTTACTTCATATTTGGAATCTTTACCCAGGCATTATTTGAGTATCTAGAGGCCTAAACAAATCAATGATGTTGAGGATTTTTTATGGCAGACTTTGTGTACCCCACCTCCGTAACAGAAGCACAATTTTGTCTGTACACATCCAAATGAGGTTATTCCACTTGGGGACGAAGAAAGACTCTATGTTTCTACATTAAATTAAATGATTTTTTGAATTCATTAAGGTTTCCATTCAATGACATATATTTGAAGGAAGTTTCCAAGAATCTGCATCCTGAAAAAGAAACCACAAATGAAAAATTCACAACTCATACATCTGGTGAAAAAATGAGACAAATTTTTGAGGGTTAACTTACAACACATTTATTAACAACATACATGAAGGTGTCAATGCATTATTCATACAATTAATGGGTCAACAATGCAACAACCTTTGGAGGATGGAATCTGATTATAAAAGGAGAGGAGCTCCAGCCTCTCAAATCATTCCATTCATCCCCACACCATCCATCTCAGAGGGAGTTGGATTGATAGAGAAAAGAAGATGGGGATATTGAGATCCATAATATGATTCCATTATTTAAGTACTAAATAAATATTATAAAGGCTTCTCATGTGATTCACAACTAAGAAGCAAGTGGTTGCGGACGATACCATGCGACAGACACTCTCTTCCAAGTTTTGATCTTAATGTGAAATCACCTTTTGAATTTATGTTGAATGTATATTTTTGAATGAATATGGTTTATTTCTTTCTTAAATATATTTTCAACAAACATTTTTGGATTTTTGTTCCGTCTACAAATTAATTCAATTGATTTCACTATTTAAAATGTTCGCTGACGTATTTCCATTGAGTATAGAGAATTCAATGAGGTTCAATTACATGTAGGTATTTAAGTAATTGAGTCACTTCTAGAGTTTGGAAAATAGTCATATTTATGTATTAATATAATTTCTATTCAAATTTTAGTTTACACCTGGGGGTCCTTGGGGGTACATTTAGGAATTTAAATTAAGGGTTATTTTTATATACAAGGAAGAAGGGAGTGTCCATGAGGGTGAAGTTTGTCTTTGATTACTACTTTAAAACATATGTTTAAACCCCTTTTTATTATATCAATTTTTTACTTGTTCTTAAATTTTCTTTCAAATTAGTATTTAATTAAAATTATATTTTCAAACTATTAATCAAATCCCCATTGTCTTTTCTACAAAAATAAAAGATGTGACAGTTTTGCAAATCAATCTGCTACATTATAAAGAGACAACCATATATTCACCACTGTGATACATTATAAGGGGAAAATATTGATTGAGGTTTTTGAGAAACAAAAACCCTCACATCATGAATATACTCATTCCATTTAAAAATTGGAGTTCCATTTTTTAAATTATGAATCCTAAATTATTAATGGTAAATCGACCACACCCAAACAATGTTCTGAATAACTACAATGATGGTAGAAAATGTATAACATGGTATACATAGTAAATGGGTGGTCACTTTTCAGTTATCAATATCTAATGGAATGGAAAAGGTATTATTAGGGCCTTAGAATACACATAAAACCATTTAAATTAATGGAATAGTGTTTTTTAATGCAACACTCTATGAAACTGATGTGCGCACAAAGGAACAAATTTCTAAATTGAATGAATCTGTGGGAACACTTTTATAGAACCTTTCTTAATCATGTAGTACTATCCTGATCCTGTATTGGACTTCGGTTTGGAATAGATTCTAAGAAAACAAAGAAATAGAAAAATTTCTTGAATATAGGGAATATTAGCTCAAAACCAAATAACTATATCTATAATAAGAAAAAGGATGAATGGAGATAATGGAATTAATATAATAATAGATGATATTAACATGATTGAAGGAAATTCTATTGGAGTTCGAATAGAGGATAAATCAATTTACCTAACGTTAGGCTAAATGAATATATCTAAAATGGGGGGATTCTATATGTGAGGGAAAAATAAAATAGTGGAGAGGATAAATAAATAGGGTTATTGGAAATAAAAACAAGGCCATGATATATACATGTTGTGTATAAAATATAGGTCTTGTTTTCTATGGGATAAGGTGACCTTCCTGAACATTTCATGATGTTAATTGGAAATATATGTAATGTCTTTTCCTAAAGCCTATTGGAGGACACCTTCCAGCCTTCCTCCAAAAAAAAATAACCTGGTCAAACCAAAAGATTAATTACAGAGGCTAATATTTAAATATAATCAAACCACATAAGGGATTAAAAAATTAAAATATCCATTACTCATAGAGAAACTATCATCCTAGATTCTTACCCCCTAAAAGATACTTTTCCATGATTTTTCCTTCAAGGGGTAGTAAATATTCATCTAACAACTTATCCTTCCACAAATGACATACATTAGACCCTCTCTCCCAAACCTCATTCTATACATGGTCATACTTTCATTGCACCAATGATAAAATAAAAACTAGCCACAATGATCCCACATTCCATAGTCAATGATGTGAATGGGATAATTCTTGATAGAAATATCAGTATATGATTCAACATTTTTAGGATATAAAGTAATGTATGGGTCAGTAAGGTAACAAACAACCTATGAAACATGGAATATTTCCTTCTTCGAACAATACCACTGAGGTCAGAGTAATAGATAGGCCACCAATCTAAATATCTCAAGATATAAAATGGCTTTAAAAAATGACACGAAAAATTCCCTTTACTGTGTATAAAGATTTTCACAAGAGTAGGTGATACTAACAATAAAACATGACCCCAACCTAATACTATTGAGGATATAGATGGTAATTAATATACGATTTCTATATATACTATTCATTATCCATCCTCTCTCTGGTCAACTTAACTTGTTCTGAAGTCTCCTATATAAGAATATAAAAATGTAGCACTACCTCAGTAAACCCTAGAAATAATAGTTATGAAAAGAAGGGCCTATCATATAAGATGTCATAAGGAACCATATAGACTATTGAATAAAAGATAGTAGTATAGGAAAACATAATGATGGGTATATGATTCTATAATGATCCCCCAAAATCATAGAATCACACTCAGATCATGTTCTAAAACACCTGTATAGTCTTCTTTAACTGGACACCAATTTGAGGGTGAAAGGATATTCTTAGAAGCACCTATGTAAACAAATATTTTTGTAATACATGCCAGAAACAAGTTGTAGACTATGAATACCTATATTAAAAGACAGAATGAGGGATCCATGTAGTCATATAATCTCACAGACATGCAATAATCTACGATCATTCAATGATGAATTCTCCATAATAGTAAATATATGTGTTACATTTTTCAGTCATTCGAAAACTATCCAAACTATGTTACTATCTTGAGTTGAACTTAGTAAAAGATTCATAAAATCCATCACCATGACATCCAATTTCTATTTTAGGATTGTTAAGGGTTTTACCAATCTAGTGGCCCCTATTTTTCTCCATTCACCCACTGAAACGTTCAACACCTTGGGATAAATCCCATAATTAGGCGTTTCATACCAGTCCACCAATATTGGTGGTGCATACCATGATACATCATGGAGGTATATTTTTGAATTTCACATTTAGAATCATGATATTATCATATAATCTCATATTACAAGTCTATAGAAACCTTGATATTTAAATGGAAATGCAATATCTCATCTCCATCGATGGACCAATCCATAAGTAGGTCCTTGCCTAAAATACTATCACATAGAACCAAACCTTCAGGGTCTGTTAAATAGCATCTATTCACCCTTTCCAAAATTTAATAGGTAACTAAAATGGAATAAACAATATTTTTTTTTGAATCTCATTAAAATCAAAATGAATAATAGAAAAGTGTTCCATCAACTTATATTCATCACTATATTCCTGAATGACTTGTTCTAGAGTTTTCCGACTCAGCATATCAACAACCTTTTTACCATTTATAGGAATATATTTATGTTCAATGTCAAAATAATGGAGGCATTAGACACATATTATCTACAAAATATTGAAGTCACACTATGTAAGAATATATTTGAGTCTCTTATGGTCCATAAACACAACAACTCACTCTCGCATAATATAATTCCCCTAGCTACATAAGAAATGAATGACTGATGCAGGATCAAGGCCATGTGTGGGATAATTTCATACATGAGGTATCAATTCGCAATGCCTATATGAAAAAATTAATACTCCTTCATCAATACTACACCCAAAAAAATTCTTGATTCATCAAAAAACAATTTATTACATCCATAAAGTACTGGGAAAATAAAGGATCTTTGTGGACATATATTTTCTTTTTAACTCCTCAAAGGACTTATTTCATTATTTATACCACAACCCCCCCCCCCCCCCACTTCTTAGTCATACTCGTAGGAGGTGTAAAAAGGCATTATAATTTATGTATAATTTCTTTTAATATCCAAATACTCCAAAAGACTCGATATATTAAACAAGTACTTGGGATTCACCCAGGAAAAAACTATTACTATACTAGTCTAGGTAAACAGATATTCTAGATTCCTATAAAATATAACCTAGGATGTGAACATTCTCAATCAAGAATTGTCACATAGTGATATTAGGATATAACTAATTCTCTCTCATTATATAGAATATGATCTCAAGATTTTTGGCATGGTAACTTCATGTTTGATAATAAACCGTGAATTCATCAACAAAACCATGATAAAGGAACCCAATAGGGGAGTAAACCCTTATTCTTTGTTGAGGTCATGGAACTACTCCACTTTATCTAGTATGATAGGAATAATATTATTCACAACAAATTCTCACTCAATCTTAATGTAGGTAAAGTGAGAATATTCATATCCATCAAAGACACAACTTTGATTTAAAAGGAGCATTATGACAACTCCGTTGGTGACCTCATGATCCTTCAGCGACTTCGCGTTGATGGAATCTTACAAAAACCATGTCAGACTCTTGAATTATTTTGGCAAGCTCCCATCCCTGGATGGATCAAAATCAATGTTGATGGTTCCTCAAAAGTAAATCTATGTCCAATAGGATATGACGCTATTTTTCATAGATTTCCTAGGACATTGCCTTGGATTCTTCTATGGAAGCTGTTGTAATGCCTCCTGGCTCAAAGCAGAAATGATGGTCGTTATCCAATCCATTAACTCTGTTAAAACTAAAGGCTGGAACGACATATGGATTGAGAGTGACTCTACCACCATTGTTCAATCCATTTGGACTGGGATGATCCATCTCACCTGGAAGCTTACCTCCAGATGGATGAACTATCTAAAATTGCTTAAAGATTTTAGATACATTTCCACTCATACTTACCACAGAGAAAACATAGTGGCATATGGAATTTATAATAAAGGAATCAACCAAAGCACTACTTGGAATGATGACCTTCCGGTTGATCTTCTTCACTTATATGTTAGATAGTCATATAAATGGTGCTAACTCTATAAGGTTTTATGTTGTATGTTAGATTTCTTGACTCACAGCTGATGATAGCCTGACCTTGGTCAATCTTCGAGAACACTATATATCCATGGATCTAGTCGAGGGAATCATATATTCAAGGGAAATGATACTAGTCCTCAACAATAATGTGGTTTAACTATCATTAATCTTTACAAATTTAGAGGGTTCCATCAATCTTCCTAGATAAATGGATGGGAGAAACCCAAATAGAAGTGTTGGGAAATATAAAAACATAGATTCTAAATCCTATAAATGTATATTGAGTTCTCGAATCTTAGTAGGTGACATCCTATATAAGTAAATACATACTAGAGCATGTCATTCGATGAGATTGAATTAAATATCTACCTTTCTCCTAAGAGATAATGTAGAGAAGTATTATAAAAAATCATCCCTAAAAAACCACCACCAGGGGGAAACCTGTTAGATGGATCATCCAATCATATAAGAAAATGTTTTCATTTTTGGCTATCTCTCCACCAATCCCATGATTATCTAGTTCTCCTTGACCTACCATGAAAACCCACGAACCCTTATGTACATGTATACCACCCATGGATGATGTGAATGTCACCCAAATGAAATAATAGTCAATGTGGTCTTGATACAAAATGATCCAATCCATCCCAAGTATAACATTTAACCTAGTCATCTCAAGGAAAATGAAATTAAAAAATAATAAATAACCATCAATATCAAGATTACTTTCCATGAATTGGTGTATAACCTCTTACCGTACACCAAATGGTGTGACTATGGTTATCACCCCACAAAGTTATGTAATTTGAAGCCTAATACTTTCCATGACTAACATAGAGATAAAGGAATGTGGGGAACCTGTATTTAAAATACTAGATAACATCGTAGAGGATAATATAATAGTGTCTCTTACATTATAAAATACTACACTCCTCTCCTCGTGTATTTATTTCAATGAACGAAACTATCGTGATCCAGGAAACTAAGCTATAACTAGACTACCCTATATAGGTTTGATCAACTGGTGTTGAAAATCAGAATTCTGGGTACCTTAGCCACGACCTCAAACATATAATGTTCAGTTGGTGGTACTACAAATTACATCTTATCACTTAGTCACTAATATTGATTAAAAAGGTGAATCTGGTGAATTTCAACTTTCTCTAGAAGAATAAATAATGGTCTAGAAAAATATTTTAAGACAATCCATTTTCCCACAATCACGACACTCATGTGTGTCTCTATCACATTGTGCCTTCACATGACCTTATTGTCTACACTAATGGAACAAAATATAGCTACCAATGTAGATAAAATATACTACACTATTATGATGAGAATCCTCATGTAGATGCATTCTTCCATTGGATGAACTACTTCCCAATCTCGACACTAACAATTTTTGCACTGTACTATTAGCTTCCCTCATGTTTCTATTATTAATAAGAACTTTTTCCATTATCTATAAAATTTTATATTGTTAAAAGAGAGGGATAGAATAACTGATCACATCCAAGAAGCGTTTCTCTTGTGATATTTCATCATCAGTTAGAATCAATGCAATGCATTGAATATAAGTGAAGTGTAATGAATTTTCCATGAATAACAAATTCCCTACTCTAGGTTCATGAACCCCCTAGATCAACTATCTCTTCACTTCTCAGAGAAATTTTAATTGAATAATACAGTCTAGAAGTCCACCCCAACCATGCCCAGATGATGAACATCCCAAGTAACCCCATACAACCAGTGCTTGGAATAATCATGTAGCATGTCATTGGAATGTTTGGACCTCTTATTTGGAGGCATCTCTTGATGATCAAATATTGTTAAAATGGCTTTTATCTATAACTCATCAGCTATAGGAACACCATCCCCCAAGAGTATGGGATGCATAAATAGAAGAAACTTATGAGTCAAATCAAACATCATTAGTGAAATACATATAGTAACTTTTATAGAATAAATAATTTGTATAAATACTCTATTGAACCTGAGCATCAGTTCATATTTTAGGAATAGTAGGTGTCACCGTAGGTGAAGCTCTGCGATGTAATAATGGTGCATTGGCACCCACTAATTATAGGGAATGTTTGTCTCCACCTTATTGGCACAAAACCTGAGGATGTTATGGTGACCTAGCTTAACAAATTCCTTGAATATTTCCTTTAACATGATATTAATAAATTAGTGAGAAATATGTAAATCATAATGATAAAATACTCTAGTATCCCAACAACCAACTTTCACTTTTATAATTAAGATAAACATAGGGGTTCATTACACAATGCACATTATCCAAACTTTCTGGGTCTAATGTGATGGTATTGGAAAGTATTTATGTTTACAACCAGAGGTTTCACAGTATATGGGTGTGGCCAATTTCTTGTTTTCAAGGAAAACACCCATTAAGTAACACTTTTCCAAACCACTTACTAGAAACCATTTTATTTATAATTCATTATTTAATTTTTTTTGTTCTTATGTGTGTATATAAATATAAAATGTTTAAATTATATAGATTATCATCCCCAGTATACAAAGGACCATGAAAAATAGAGGCAATAATTGATAACCATGTAATTAAAACCAAACCCAGTTTCATTCGTCCTCATAATCAAATGGGTAAACTATGAATGATTGATTCTATGAATTACCCATTACTATTTATAAAAACTCATACCCATTATCAATTATAATATCTACTCATAAAACTATTGCCAATTCTCACCTCATGTGACCATAGGTAAATAGCTTAAATGGATCAAAATTGGCCATTTTAGATGAAAACATCATGCTATATGGTAAAAAAATAAAATATGTCAAAGATGAAAATATAAACAAACCATTTTTACTTCCTTCTAAAGATGTTAATGGAACAAAAAATATCACAACCAAGTAACACTCAAATATCATAAGAAACATATTCAATTTATGTAATGGAATTCTTCTATATGGCATAGAATATGCACACCATTGGAAGCCCATGTTACCTATGAAAATTATTGTCTAAATTTTCCATTCTATACCGAGCAAACATTGAATCTCCAAAAAAAAAAACAAATACCCAAATTCATTTTCATCACCCAATGTTAAAAATGTATCATCTTTAATAGGAGGAACATAAAAGAAAAAATATCCATTCCCATGAAACATGGTGTTTACCCAAAATGTGGGTTAGATACTCTCAAGAATGGGTTATGACCATGTTCTAAAATTTTCCTAACATCCTTTATAAATATCCAAAACAATAAGTCAAAAAACTCATTTGATGCCACTTTGAAATAACCTAGACCTGCCTTACTCCTGAGTAAAAAATTTGGTTGGCCAAATGGCCCCAATCACAACTCCATGTACACCAAAGGTTTCTTACTTGTAGTTAGGGCCTTAGGTGTGTTCATGGGGAGACTAATACCTCAGATTAAAGTGGATCAAAATGGTGAAAAAACATGAATAGACAACAAAATGAGAACAATAATAAATATTATAGAAGAAGCCTACATAAGCATCAAAGAAATAAATAGACATCAAAAGTTATAAACTGTATCATTTTCCAAAGAAGATGGATTGTCTCTATAATAATTGAAATCATGAATAAATGGAAGATTTCATAATGTGAAATAAACAATATAAAAATAAATAAAATTGGGAAAATTATCTCCATGAATATTGAGTAATGGATCAGTCAAATATTACCAATCTCCCATCAAAAACCAAGAGGTTAGGTGTCCAATAAGGGATTCTTACATTCGTCTACACCTATGATCATGTAGTATATTTGGGATCCAACAAGGGTTATTGATAAATATTAGTAGTATACTACCAATAAAATTAATAAAAAATCATATCTGTTAACATAAGCTATATGGTGTGAAGGTATATCAAAAGTTAATTTGTGCAAATGTAAACAACCAATACCTACTTCAAAATCTTATAGACTCTATACACAAGAATTTATTTAATTAATTATGATTAAAATTAAAACAAGAATAACATATAAATGTGTTTTTTGTATAATAAAAGATAATGATAATAATAGATTATTGTATGTGAAACAATGGAATCGTTGAAATTTTTAGGTCAAACCAACTAACGATATAGAAAAAGAAACCTTGATTAAGGGAACAAGTTTAATCAAAGGGGTACCACCAAATAATTCCACTAGATTAGTTTCTAACCATGTCTGTGGATCAATTCCATAGTAAATACCTATCTCAGCATGACTAGAATGTAGGAGAATGATCCAATTAATCACATGTATGTATATGTCACGGTGAATCCATGGAGTGTTTCTTAATCCATATCAAGTATTGGAGTGATAGTGAAGGGATCCAATAGGAACCTTATAAATTTAATACATAATTAAATCTTTTGTGGGAATGTAATACAGATCAAAATTGCATTTTTTATGTTTATTCCATTACCTTTCATCATGCATGCAAAGGTGAAATATGAACATGTAACCAATTATCAAATTAAATAATACGGATTAGTGTCGAGTGATATCTATGCATATGCCTATAAACATTCAATTTATCAAAATAAATTTCATTTATTATATTAAATCACTTAATTTATTAAATTAAAATAGATCACTCTCGAAAGGTATTCTAAATAATAAAAATAATGGTAAAATGGCATAACATGGTACATACCCTAAATGTGTGGTCGATGTTGAGGTATCAACCACCAATGATATGAAACAATTTATTTCTAGTGACATAGTATAAAAATTAAACAATTTAAATTAAATTTATAATTATTTTAGAAGAAATGATCTGAGTAACTTTCATAAACACACTGACAACAATTTATAATAGGTGTGTTTGTGAGGGAAAATTCATTGACCACTATCATAAGCTTGTAGTATTCCAATATCGGCCTTTGGTTTTGTATAGATGAGAAGAAAACAGAGAAATAGAAACATTCCATTAAGTAGGGAATATTACCTCAGACCAAAATAAATCTTTCAGCAGAAAAAAAACAATTACTTAAGATAATAGAATGAATATCCTACCAGTGGATATCCAATGAGATAAAAGGTGGTTCGATTAGAGTCTCGATGGCATAGAAAAAAAGAATCCTACAATTTAGGTTATAGGTGGATCTCTCAAATAGAGGATTTCTTAGCATGAGATAAAAAAAAGAAAACAATGGAGAGGGAAAATAAAAAGGGTTTTCCCCTTAAAAAAACATGTCCACAACATATAAATAATGTTTAGATGATAATAATCTTGAATTCCATGGGATAGGGTTCCTGGATAGAACATTTCATGACGTGAAATGAAAATACACATCAAGAATTTTCCCTGAAACCGACTAAAGGCCCCCTTCCACCCTTCATCCCAAAAAATAACCTAACCGAGTAAAAGGAATAGTTAATGGGGTTGTGATTTAAATAAAGAAAAAATTAATGAGTGATTATAAAAAATTAAAAGAATAATGCCTCATAGAAAAACAAATATGTTACAAAAAATAATTGAGTTTGATCATCATAGAAATTTGATACAAGGTACACTTGCTATTTATTCATAATCAACAACTACCTTATATAATTACAATTTATAAAATTCATTCATATCCCACATGTTTGATAATTAATTTGTAATAATCATATAAAATGATGTATATAGTAATATATGTGAAATAATCTTCTCAAAAAATGATTACATCTAGTCCATATAAATCTTCCGTAGTTTATATTTATGGGGGGATACTATCTACAGATAAATTTTTCCTTCAGTTGAATTTGATATAATATTGCTCTTAGACTGAAGATCCCTATATAAATCACATATTAATTTTGGAGAAATGATATCACATATCATTTATATAATCATCATGTTATCAAGTATCAATGTAGGAATAATAAAGAAATTTCCTTGGAAGAGAAATCAATAATATGGGTCATGAGCATATCAACAATATATTTCTAACGAAAGCGATGAGTGTGGTAGTCCTCATTGGTAAAGTGAATCTTTTATGATAATGTACTAATGTATTTATAGAGTAATTTTAAATCCGCCTCCTAGATCATGATGAGGAGATTCCAATAGAACTCATACATGAACCTATTCATAAATGAATAATTCCTTCTATAATTATTTATATCTAAATAGGCCAATTAAGGAAGTTGTTAATGTATTACAATTATAATGGTTTTATCCACCACAGTGCTTCACCATGTAGATAAATAGGTATTTTTTTCAAAAATATTGATGGGTTAATGTGCCTTTTAATTGACTAAAATGATATTATGAAGATTAAGATTATGAAAAAGAACCCTATAAATATATAAATAATATTTTTTATTAACTCATAGGATCTCAATAATTTCAAAATGGTCTTTTCATCATGATATCATCAATTAAATTCTACACGGGAGAATATTTCAAAGTTGAAATTTTGAATGTGGTATGAAAATATGAGTTTATAGGGATTCTATTTATATTGAATAATTATATCTCCATATTCATGAATCTAATGAATAGAGTATTAATAGAATGTCAAGGTTTTTTTTTATAGATGATATTCTTATCTATTTTAAGATTACATAAGAGACTAATAATCATTTTCATATTTTGATAATGGAATCATGAAAGGGGGAGTTTTATGATAAATTTAGCAAATCTGAATTATGGATATAAAATGTTTCGTTAATTATTCATAAAATCACAAGAACAATTATATATATTAATCTATAAAAGATTAATATTCTCATTCAATGTCTCAGACAATCCACTGTCACTATGATCCATATTTTTCATGGAATTCAATTTTATTTTTGATTCTTTTTTATAAATTTATCATGGATATTTAATCCACTAACCAAGTTAATAGGAATGGTAGTAATTCACCTTTAATGGAGTAAGGTGAAGTAAGTTTTATTGAATTAATATGAGAGTGTTCACAACACCTACCCTTACATTACCACATAATCAATAAGGTTTTCAAAAATTAAATGATTCCATGAAGAATTCATTTTGATTATTCCTCATTAAAATGAAAATGTAATTTATTATGCGTGAAGAAAATTAATAATTCATGAAAATATAACCAAATACATGATTTTTTGATAATATATATAATATTTTAATTAATTGTTTTTCCATGGAATTATGGTGTGATATGTGATATTTATATTGATAAGATGTGTTTTAAATATATATTTACATAGAAGTAGTTAAATATACACTAAATGGGAAATTGGAACTAATTAAAGACTACAAATTCTCAATACATTACCATCTTGGGAAGGAAAATATGGCGGCTACTTATTTTAGTAGGAAATATCATGCTAAATTATATACGAGGTGGGTTAAAGGTGACCCAATATTATTCGATCTATCCATAATCATTATTTTTATTTCAAAATTTCCTTTACAAAAAAGTGGGAAAAATCATTATTTAAGATACATAAGGATCATACCTAATAATAAATCATCATGTCATCACAAAATAATTTAAAACAGTTAGATTTTTTTAGATTTAATAACTACTATTCGATAGAGGTATCCTCCATATAAATATTTTCCATAATGATATCCTTAAAGCAAGAAGCCATCATATCCATATTTTCCATATGTTCCACCACACTGGTCATCCCCTCATTGAATATTTTCATTCAAATCCAATTCGATTTATCAATCCAGGAAAACCACTCATCATTTAAATAAACAAGCAACAGTGATTAAAAAGGATTAATATTTAATTAATAATAATTTTTTTTAAAATCTTTCATTTCCAAGCTGACTGTTTAATCATATATCCATAGGATGATCAATGAATCCAAAAAATATGAGGTTGATATATATAAAAATATAGTGAACATTTTGGAGTACAACACACATAAATACGGAGTTATATGGTTTGGAATCTAGATATGTGTTTAATCGAAAACAAAAATGAATATAGAATGTTTGGATGATAATAATAGATTATCCATATCTTGAAGCACCCTGGAACACCCTGAAAGGGGAGGGGTGAATCAAGGTGTCAAAACATTATTTATAAAGATGTAGAGCTTGTTCCCAAAATAGTAAAAACTTGTTAAATCTGTCAGTAAAAATAATTTAAGGAGATGCCACAAAACTTTTACTTGGTTCACCACAAAGGGCTATGTCTAGTGAGCATACAGTGACAGTGTGTCAGTAGTACCTAAATCCACTAATCTTTATTAGTTTAGGGATAAGAAGTTTTAGTCATAGTCACTTTGGGCCAGGCAAATTTCCTTTACAATGGTTCTGGGATATCTCACTGTGTCCCTCAGATCACTTTTGTTGACTCTCTCTAGATCACTACCTTGAGAGATGTCTAAATTAGTTTGTCGACTTGAAAATAAATTTCATAGGTTGGAAATGAAGTATTTGTATATATTCATCATGAGACATTGCTTTCATCAATGTCCTAAATTGATGCACTTAAAGGCACTAAATACAAAAACCATATATTCAAAACATGTAAACAGCTTATACTGACAATTACGCGCAACACCTACCATGTGCATGTAAGATCTAACTTTTGTGGACAAGATTTCCTTTTCATGCAAGATCAACTACTAGTGAACAATATTTTATTTGGAACACAATATTTTCCGTTCAACCATAAATATTTTGTGCAACTACAAAATTTATGCACAAAATCAACTTTTATGCGCATCTTTAACTTTTCTGTGCAACATTCACATTTTCACGCACCTTCCTTTTTGTTCAATGCTTACGTGTAGCAGAGCTTATATATTCTCTAAAACATAAGACATACTGAATGAGGGGGTGTCACCTCTTAATTATTGGAATCACTGACCCTCGTAAACAAAATCCACTATGTTGGGCAAAAACTCCCATTCTCTGCATAATGCTTTTCGTGGAAGAAACATTTTTTGCACACATCACCATTTTGTGCAAAAAATGAAACCTACTTTTACTATTTCATGAAAATCCAATTTAGTGTATATTCCAATTTTTTTGTGCACCACTCCAGTATTTAACGCACATTTTTTTTTCAAAAACACATCTCTCCATTTTTTGATTTTCAGGAAATTTTTTTAGGAAAACTCTGTAAAATAGAGCCACCTTCAGTTCTGTTTCCAACTTGAACTATATGATCCCTTTCCGGTAAATCTATCTAAACTTCAAAAGAGGATTGACAACAAACCCAAACCATAATCCTTTTTAGAATTAGTCATGGTTTCAACAGTCAACCCCTTTGGGATTGTTGGAAATCTCCAGATAAATTCAATAGAGCACTAGCCACAATCAAAACTTGATTCACAAGAGTCAACTCATCCCACACACTAAGTCTACGTGAGCAGTGCGCTGTGTAGAAAACAAAAAGGGTATCTTGAATTGAGTGCTTGTGTTTTAGAGTTATTAAAAAAGCCCAAGCTATTCTCTTACTGTGTCACAGAAGTATTATATGTCCTGAATGTATTCCTTCTCCTCCTAACACCATATTCTCATCGTGTCACAGAATGATTACATGTCCTGAATTTATTCCTTCTCCTCCTAACACTGGATTCTCATCGTGTCACCAAAGCATTACATGTCCATTACATGTCGGGAATTTATCCTTCTCCCCCATTTACAATAAACCCAAAGATTTGTATTTGTTCATTATATAGATCAGAAAAGACACCCCAAGATATTATCACCCCCATAAGCATGTATCACTTCCAAAAACATATTCAAACTAGTTAACATAACTGGGGAGAGGGGGAAAATTTTAGCCTCCTCGTGCACTTGGAGGTGGCAGAATGCCATGGTTCAACCGATGTTTCTCAAATATAGCCATTAACAATGGATGGGTCATAATGTCATCCACTTGATCATCTGTTCCCACATGTTCCATTTTGATCGCGTATTGTTCAAATTTTTCCATGATGAAGTGATGTCTGATTTCAATATGTTTCATTCGAGAATTCTGAATAGGATTGTTCATACGATCAATCGCACTCTTGTTATCACAGTAAATCTCCATTGGTTGTATTACCTTAGAACTTATGTCAGTCAATTTATACTTCATCCATAGTAACTGAGGGTAGGAATTTTTAGCAGATATATATTAATCTTTAGCAGAACAAAGAGATGTACTCTACTCTTTCTTGCTCAACCATCCCACACATTTCATTCCATTATAAAATGCTCCACCCCTGGTGGATTTTCTGTCCACTACATCCCCTTCCCAGTCAACATTCTAAAATGTATATAATTCATTATATTTTTTTGTTGAAATGAATAATACATAATTTTTGGTACCTTTAATATAACTCATGATTATTTTAACTACAGTTGTTTGTTCTTCTTTAGGGATACCTTGAAAGCGGGTCGATAAACATGTCACAAAGACAATATCTCATCGTGCTACTGTTAGGTATGGTAATCTTACAATGATTATCCTATACATTGTGGGATCCATAGAAATCCCATCCTCATGCTTTATGAGTTTTGGTCTAACCAAAATCGAAGTCCCAATTCAGTTGAAATCATTCATATTAAATTTCATAAACATCTCTTTTGCGTAATTTCCTTGATAAAAAAAGTGTAATCCTTCATCTGAATCACCTACATCCCTAAGAATCACGTGAGTTCTCTAATCATAGAAATTTAAAATTATGACTTCATGTTATTAGCATATTATTCAACTAATCCCAACCTACTACTACCAATGATAACAGTATCCACATAAACTAGCACCATGAACTGTTCTTTCTGAGAATTATTCACATATAGATTGTGATCTACTCCACCTATTGGGAATTCCAACTTCTTGAGATAAGAATTTAGCTGGGAATACCATGCTCTTGTTGTATTCTTTAAACCATAGAGGTACATCTTTAGTTTGAAATCTTTGTTTTATCATTACTAATGAAGAACCCCATGGGATGTTCAATGTATACTTATTTTTCCATGATTCCATTTAAGAACTATATCATGAAGTATATTGATACACTTTATATACTGTTTGGATTTCCATGGAAAGAAACCGCTATATTTACTATAGTCTTCCTACTAGAAAAAATGTATCATCATCATCAATATCTTCTATTTTTGAATAACATTTGTAGACCAGAAACGCCTTATTTCTGATCACATTTCCATGCTCGTCAAATATTTTCTTCCAAATCCACTTCGTATCAATCACATTGTGACCTTCAGGTCTCTTGACAAGATCCCAAGTCTTATTTTTATCAATATGATATAACTATTCATTCATCGCATTCATGCAAGACTTATCTTTTTTAGCTTATTTAAATGAGGATAGTTCAACAACTGATAAAAATGAAGAATGTACATTATTCCTCATTATCATTATCTTTGTAGGTGTATTCTAATCCCTGATAATGTAGGACTGATCAATATCTACCATTCAATTTGTCCTTTGAGATTCAACCGAATTCTCCCCAGCCAAGGTTTCCTATTCAGATTCTTCTTCTGAGTCAACATCATGATGTGGATCCTGATAATTGCTTTCACCTTCTTATATATCTATATTTTAATTTTCTCCACGTTCAGTTTTTTCATCATCTTCTATCACCACAACATATAAATTCTTCGATGCATTTGAGGTTTTCTCATCAATGATCATAACCTCACTACTTTCCACAATCCTTCCTAGGTTCTTGTTGAAATACTTTTAGGATTCGTTTATCATTGAGTATCCAAGGAAAATTCATTTGTCTGCATTTTGACCATACATCCCTTGATTTCCTTCCGTGTTTCTGATGAAACATTTATGTCTAAAATTAGGGAAGTACTTCAAATAGGGATTCCTTACATGAAAAAATTCAGATGGATTCTTCTTCTAAACCATATAAATCTATGTACGATATTGAATTTACACTGCATCTTGAAAGGAATCTTTCTAGTAATGTCGAGGAATAAAACTCTCAATCAGCATAGTTCTTGTTATGTTTTCTACCTACCGATTCATGTGATCAACAACTCCATCTTGCTGTGGAGTTATCATAGCAGCTACCTCATGTTTTATCTCATACATGTCCAAGTAATTTTCAAATTCAATTGATGTGTACTCCCCTCCATTGTTAGATCACATCACTTTGTTTTTTCATTCAGAATCATTATGGGTGATTATATGATACGTTTTCATGTAGTCAATCACTTTTTTTCTTGTTTATAACCATTACACAATCCATTATACTATAATCATATATGAAAAGTATAATGTACCTTTCTCTGTGATTTAAGGAAACATTTATCAGGCCACATACATCTGTATGAATGGGATCAAGAAGATGCGATGACCTTTTCTTCTTTGGATGATATGAAGTGCAGACCAACTTCCCTCGATTGCATGCATCACAATACGTTTAATGTTC
This sequence comes from Viscum album, assembly GCA_963277665.1. Taxonomy (NCBI): domain Eukaryota; kingdom Viridiplantae; phylum Streptophyta; class Magnoliopsida; order Santalales; family Viscaceae; genus Viscum; species Viscum album. The sequence continues at coordinate 23,132,196 of OY728125.1, forward strand.
ACACTTTAGGGTGGGAATATCTATGACCATCTTAAATTTTGATATCTTTTCCATGTATTTTTATTGAGTTTCCCCAGTCTCTAATGCCATAGGTTATTTTTTCTTCAATAGTCATGTAGAAAATTTTTTCATTACTGCCTACTTGATATAAGTTTCCTTCTATTCTACATCCTTTTATAAGTGAATTTACTATCTTTCCCTTGATATTGAAGCCTTTAAAATTGCAAGTAACTATAAGTCCTAAGTCACAGAGTGGACTCATGCTGAGGAGATTATAATGTATGCCATCAACATAAAGGACTTCATTTTTCATTAGCTCTCCATTAGATATTTTAGTACATCCACTTGCTTTGATTTTCAGAGCTCCATCATTACTAAACCGTACTATTCTATCAACCATCCTCTTGATATTCATTAAGATGTCTTTGTTACCTATCATATGAGATGAACAACTATTATCAAGAATTCAAGTGTTATTTTTTTGTAGCGTTGAGGGCTAACTCTACAAGATGGGATTTATCAGTTTTCTTCTTTTCATTCCATGAGATATTTGATTAAGTGTAGGGATCTGAAGGACTTTCAATTCTATATTCCATGTACATGGGTTATTCATAGTCTAAATATTCTTCCAGACGAGCCAAACTAGCTGAAAGGGAAGCATAGTGTGGTTTATGAGCTTTGACTTGTCTTTGACATCGGTATGAGGTTTCCATGTCACTCTTCTACATAAATAAATGGCTTTATGGCCAAAGTTAGAACAATGAAAACAATATCTATAGAAATTGTTTGATTTTTAAGAAGTAAGATATGACTTTGTTACCCTCTGGTGAACTCCTAGATCTCACCCATTTAGATAGCTCCTTTCCTCTTTGCAACATGACATAGTATGACCCAGATATCCATAGAATTGAAACATCATGAGAGGAAATGTCTTTTCACTACTATTTTTCCTCATGATTTTTTCCTCTGTAAAAATGTTTGACTACCTTTTTTTCTACGAAGCTCAAGGGTGGTCTTATTTTATCACCTCATTTTGATTTAAGGTTCTCTCTTTCAGAACTTATTGTGATTTTCCAACATGATAGACTTTCATCTTTCCTATATTATGGTCCATTTTATGTGTAAGATTTGATGGTTCAATATAACAACTAATTACACTATTTGTTATGTGTGTTGGTCTTTGATTACTCAAAATATTTTTAACTCCCTCAGAACCTTTTGTTTATCTCTCCACCATCTTAGCATCTGAGACATTAAGAAATTGAATTTTCTTCTTTTCTTTTTTTTTTGAACTAGATTCACTTTTGAGGATACTCATAAGAGTAACAACTTCTTATTTAAGTCCCCCAATAGTTTTGTCCTTATCCTTGAGTCTCTAGATAAGTTCATTGATGACCTTTTCCTGTTCTTCAATTATGAGATTCAGTTCAAATACATTATCTTTCCTTTCAAGGATTGTTGATTGTACTTTCACCAGTTCTTCCTGTCATTCAATTTCATCTTCAAGCCGATCAACATTTTCTGATGATTCTTCCACCATTTCATTATAATTATTGCATCTCTTACATTTATTCTCAATCATACCATAATCTTCCATAAGTTTTATGTTGGTATCAACATTAGTTTTTAACTTTGTATCTCTATATTTATATATTTATGGGTATGACTTTTCAATGGTAGCCATCATGGTTTCATGGTTTCAAGTTTTGAATTCTAGTTCTTCTTCTTCATAGAATTCATTATCATCATTTTACTCTTCAAAATAAATGATTCTTCTATACATTATTTATATTTTTGAATTCTCCCTTTTTGAAAAACCTTTTATGAGTCTTCTCAATGTGTTAACCTTCACTTTCTTCATGTTTGACATTTTTTGAGCACTTGGAGGCAATTATTCCAAATTTTCCACAATGAAACCAAGATAGATATAACTTCCCATTACAATTACCTTTTCCCTTCTAGAATTTCATGGAAATTAGAGAATGAATTTAATTTAATTAATCATCTTTACTACTACTGTATTTTTAGATTTTCAGTTTGTCCATGTCTTTGAATGACAATTCATTGCTCAATAGAGTCGTAGCATCTACTGGATTGACTCTCATTTCATATGACACAAGGCTGCTAAGTAGACCATCTATAAAAAGTTTTGAAAGAAATCTTTCTTCAATATCTGACACATATGCATTATACATCGGTGGAATTCTTCTCAATATTCTCTTGAAAATATCAACGTCTTTTATTTCGTCACCTGGACCTCAAATTTCTACAACTACTTTAGTAATTTGATTGAAGAAGGAGTTTTCTTTCTCATCAAGATGCATATTCAGATCTTCAAACATGTTGTGCAGGACTTTTAGTTTAACCTATTTTACATTTCTATATACATCATAAATATTTTCTAGTTTATCCCACATGGACTTTGTTGAGGTAAAACTCATTACCTTTAGATAGATTTGATCAGAAAGGGCTGCGGTGAGAGCATTATGCAGTTCAGCATCTGGATCAAGAATTTTCCTGTCTTTATCATTCATAGTTAGACCTATTGTATTAGAGACATGTATTCCCTTCGCAGTATAAAAAAGACTTCCATTCCAAGATATCTTAGATGAGATGTCATTCTATGCTCAAATGTGAAAATTACTTCCATCGAAGAGGGAGACTCTTCTGACATTTATTTTTGTTATCCATGATAGTATAAGACAGATCAAACACCAGCAACCTCCCTCTAATACAAAATAAAGGACCCCGAAACACCCAAATAAGGGAGGGTGAATCAAGGTGTAAAATTTCTCTTTTAAATTATTTGGATCTTTCTCCCACATTTTCAGAAACATGTTCAAACTGTCAGTAAAAAAATTAAGGAGATGACCCAAAACTTTTACATTGTTCAATGAAAAGGGCTACGTCTAAGGAGCATACACTGATAGTGTGTAGCTCATACCTAACTCCACTAATATTCACCTGTTTATATACTAGAAGTTTTTTCCATAATCCCTCTATTCTAGGAACACAGCGTTTATAGTGGTTTATGGATAGCTCAATGCATCCCTCAGATCACAACTGTCGACTCCCCATAGTTCATTTCCTTGAGAGAAATCTAACCCAGTTTATCAACTTGAAGGTCACTTTAATAGATTTTCATTGACGTTTTTTTCTTTCTTCAGCATCGGACACAACATGAATCAAATTCCTAAATTTATTCAATTTATATCACTGAACACACAAACTAGATATTCAAAACATGTAAATAGATTATACTGACAATTGTGCACAACACCTACCCTCTGCGTTCAAGATCATACTTCTGCGTGCATGATTTTCCTTTTCATGAATGATCCACTATTGGCACATAATATTTTGTTTGGCACACAATATTTTCATTTCATGCAAAAATATTTCTTGCAACTACAACCTTTACACACAACCATAACTATTACTCACAAATTTATATTTTTTCGCAAAACTTTTATTTTTTTGCACACCTCCCTTTTTGAAAAATATTTACACGAATCAGTGATCAGATCTTCTCTATGTCTTCAGCTATACCGAATGAGGGGGATCACCTCTTATTTATAGGTATTTCATACCCCTCCATGAAATACCCACCCTGTCATGTAGAGACTCCCATTCTATGCATAATTATTTTCATTCAATAATGATTTTTCATGCACATCCTCGGATTTCCACACACCTCATGCCTTTTCAGTTTTTCAGCGTTCTAGTCCTGAATCAAATTTTGTGAGAAAATCCAATATACTTTTAACATTTCATGAAAAAACCAATGTATGGAACATTCCATGTTTTTCATGCACCACAAATATATTTCACACACCTTTTTTTTCCAAAAACACATCTCTTAATTTTCTGATTTTTAGGCCCACAAATTTGGAAAATACTACAAAACAATGGAACCTTCAGTACTGTTTTCCACTTGAAATGAATGATCCCTTTCTTAGAATGATTTCTGAACTTCCAAAGAGGATTGAAAACAAACACAAACCATACTCCACTTCCAGAATCGGTCATGGTTCCAAAATATATTTTCATAGAGGAAGCAAAACTATGTGTAGAGATCTATTGAAAAAATTCTTATGGGATAACATGAAGAGGTTTATTGAAGAATAAATATCATAATTTCTTGTTTAAAAAAAGTAAAGGGTTATTGAAAAATTCATAAGGGGATGATGAAACCATTATAAAAACCAGTATGGGAATGGGAAAACATAACCATGTATTTCATCATAGTACTCCACGAAATTCAAAAAATATTGTAACTCTATCTGAGTTGCATTCAACATCGTAACCATATAAGAACATTTTCTTTCCATCAAAGAATATATTTCTATTAACCAATTATCTACGATATACATAAGGTGTGTGGTAAATATGCATGGAATATGAATCCTAAGAGTATTTTTTTTATATAAGGTTTACCTTGAGATTTTAGAGTATTTATTTTAAATAATTAATGATTGAGAAGAGTTATAATACAATTTATTGCCCTCAGAATGATGGTAAGTCTAAGAGGACCATCAAATCATTTGAGGAAATTTTGATATCTTTTTGAATGAAGATTCTAGGATGTTAGGATTGAAACCACCCCTAGTTTATTTCCAATATGAAAAAAATTTCATTCTATCATTCATATGATACTATATGAGGCTATATATGGTAAAATATATTGGATCCTAACATTTTCAGATGATGTTGGAGAAAGGAAGTCGATTGGTCTTGACCTTAATTAGGAAATCATAGAGAAGGATTAAATAATTTAGAGACACATTAAAGTAGAACAGATTTTATAAATGAGTTATGATGATCACCATAGATGATATCCGAATCTCAAAGTTGGTGATAAGGTGTTCATTTGGGTGTCTTTTGGGATTCATGATATAATGCTTGGGAAGAAAGGTAAGTTGATCCCTAGGTATATTGGACCCTTCAGGATACTTGATCATTTATGTGTTTTGGATTATTAATTGAAACTACCCCTAGCCTATCCCAAGTACCTGATTTGGATCAATATATATCCTTTTAGAAATTATATACTAGACCCTTCACTTGTAAAAATCATTGAATCTATGGAACTGGAGAACATTCTCTCATATGTGGAAGAACTAGTGGAGACCCTAGACTTGAAAAACAAGGAGTTATGGATCAAGAGAATTAATTTATTCAAATCAATGTATAATAATAATATTTTTTAGATTATAAATTGAAACCAAATAACATGATGAGAGAAAAGTACAATCACCATTTTTATTCTATGTAATAAAATTTTGGTAATGAAGTTATTTTATGGGGGCAGAATATAGAAACCCCAATCTTAGTAAAATGTTCCTCTTAAAAGAAATATAATTTTAATATCATATTTAAAATGAATTAACACAACCTAATGGAAATAAAATATTAATATTACAAAGGATATTGACCAATGCATGGTAACCATGGGAATATAGGGTAAAAATAGTTATAACCGACATATAAAAAAGGCACCTTTTTATTCGAATTCAATAAGTGAATATAAGTTGATAATAGATAATTTATATTACCTTAATGCTGATTATATTATTTAAATTATTATTATTTTGATATATAAATGATTACATATAATTTTAGAAGAATAATTTATATACACAAAATTAGTTTCTATAATTTTTTTCACTATATTTTATTATTTTATTTTACTGTTAAAATTTAAATGTTTAAAATGCGATTTTAAAAAATATAAATTTATTTGTAAAATTATCATAACTATTTTTATATAAGGTTTTTTTGGGAAATTTCTAGAAATAAAAAATTGTTAGTTTAATGGAGAAAAATATTGATTTTATAAATAATACACTAATGAAAACACAACGTGTAAGAATAAATTTGTATTCATTAAAATTTTATTAGGAAAAATACTAATTTAAATTATTTATAATTTATTTATATTTTCAATTTGCAGACCCATATTTAAATTTTTTGAACATAAGTTATATTATTAAAAAAAATTAATATATTATATATTTTGTATATTAAAATTTGGTTTTATCAATTTCAGAAAAATATTATAATAATATTGGCATAAAATTTTGAATCATTGTATCCAAATTATGTACTTATTAACAATATATATTCCATTGTAGTGGATAATTTACAATGGTAAAAACAATAGGTTTCAAGCGCTCCTGAAAAATAGGATGGGCATGTACCCAACTTTGGAAATTTCCATAATATATGATTAATCTGGGATATATACGATGATGAATGCCAGTATCAACAAAATTGAATCATAGATAAAAATAAATAGGAGAGAACCTAGAACCAAGAAGATTGGATTGCCGTATTTTGTTTATAATTAATTAAATTGAATTATAGAATTACCTTTAAGGTGATTATTTCTTCGTTGTTATGTCCGACCATGGGTCTAAGGTGTGGATTTGTTGCAATTTATAATCAAATGATAAGAACCCTCTAGTGGTGATCCACATATGATCTATGTATATACAGACATTGTCGAAGGATTCTCTGGGTGCTATCGCAGAAGATCGTTGTTCTTATGATATTTTCCTTCGATCGGCTTGAGAATCACATCAAAAGCATTCTCCTTGATCTGGTGGAGTAGGATCTCTCTTATTCTTGATAGTGTTCTTAGAGAGGGAAAAGTTCTCTAGGCTTGACAAAATTTCTCCATAGATGTTGTGCACAAAATGATTGGTTAGCTGGTGGAATGGCTGCTTGGCTTACATAGATTATAATAACATAGTGGTGAATTTAATTCACTAGGTAAAAATCAATAAGTAGCATAGGTAACGTCACTTGATTTATTATTCCATATGAAATCCCCTTGTCAAATAATAATAAAAACTTCATTATTTCCATGAAACATGGTTAAAAAATTTAATTCACAAGGTAATAATAAATAATTAGTACATGTGTCTTTACATAATTAATTATTCCTTGTGAAAATGACATGTCAAATAATAATAGCAATGTTATTATTTCCACGACATCTTTTTAACATGCACGTTATGTTTAAATATTATTTAACCAAATAATATTTAATATTATTTTTATATGGACCCATAACTTTGTCCTCCAATTCTCCTCAATATTTACCAGGCCTTGAATAATGACTATTTATTTAGTAAATAAGTATAACTGCATTATTCACTAATAAATAAATATTCCATCTGCAATATATTCTCTCAAACAACTATAGAAGAAATAAATGAAATCAAACATAATTGAATACATATTAAAACACAATTAGAAATAATATTTATTCAACATGTTAAATAAATAACTTATTTGACTGAGATATTGGATAGACATAGTGTATGACCCTCTAATCCTCTTTCTCGATGGTATTAGGAAGGCTTTCCTAAATTCTAAGATTACTGTCTAGCTACGGGTCAGGGAATCCAAGAGAAAGAAGTTTATGTCGCAATGACATGTCACCTCATATGAATGTTTATCGTGTAATATAATCCCATTTTCCTGATATCTCCAATCAAGTGGGATGCATGCAAGTTCCATCAACCCATGTTCTTGATATCTAATTCTTTGACTTCCCAGAATTGAGCTTTCCTAGTGAACACCATTCTCATGGATTTAGTTAGGCTATATCATTTCAATTAAAGGGCCTGAGATATATACTTCTATAAAGGCGAAAAATCCTTTCTCTTGTTGTTCATTAATGTAGTATCACTCGTGTCGCACCCAACATATCCTTCCATTCTGTCAACATCTATCAGCACAGTTGTCATCAATACATATAAGTGCATGAGTCATAATACCCATTAATAATAATCACAGAGTTTAAAGACCAATACAAATGCTCGTAGATAGGAACATCCAATGACACTTAGGAATGCCGATTTCCAACTTGCAGGTCTTGTACTCATAATATCCTTCTGGATATTACCTTGGGTGCACACCATGAGAAGGTGCGTCAATGTTTCATAAGTACCTGCCCCTGTTAGCCTATATCACTTATGTCCTTTCAAATGATATCATCCAACCATAGAACAGATACTCATGAATATTGTAATGGATGTTCTGGGTTGTCATTATAGTAGGGATCATCTATTACCTTTTAGTGTTATATCTATTCTTATGAAATTATCATGTTCTATGTCATGCATAATAACACTCATAATGTGATAATGAGTTTATTATTATTCATCCAATTAATATATTCTTATCATAATGATTAAATATGCTTGTTTCTTGGGCATCAACTCCAAAAAAATCCAACTTTCATTAGATCCAACTGCTAACAACCTTTAGTCCGCTAGCTCTCACATGATATTGATTCATCAAATGAGATATGACATTAGTCAAGGGGTTCACCACGTTCTTTTCTTTGGACACTCTAATCATTGAAACTTTACACCATTGATAGAAATCCCTCAGGATTTGATGCTTTCTGTGTATATGCTTTTTCTATTGATGTGACCTTGGATCTTTTTCATGTTAAACTACTATAGTATTATCACAATAAAATATAATTGGATCACTACTACTATGAACCACATCAAAATCATAGACAATTTTCTGAATCCAGATGGATTCCTTTGTTGCATCATAAGCTGATATATATTCGGAATCTACTATAGAATCAATGAAAATAGGCTGCTTTGAACTCTTCCAGCTCACAACTCCTCCATTGAGACAGAAATCATATTTTGATTGCTACTTCAGATCATTCTGATTTGTCTAAAAACAAGAATCAACATATCCTATAACTACAAGGTTCGCATCTCATGCATACACCATGAACATGTCCTTAGTTCATCTTAGATACTTAAGGATGGTCTTGATAGCATTCCACTGCTATTCTCCTAGATCTCCTTCATATCTACCTACCATACTCAGTGCATAGGAAACATCATGTCTCGTACATATCCTGACATACATTATAGATCATATCATAGAAGCGTAGGGAATCTTACTCATCTTATCTTTCTCATGTTGTGTTTGGGGACAAATTTTCTTGGAAATATGTATATCAATTGACAATGTGACTAACAACCTCTTGGATTGTTTCATACTAAATCACTTTACTATCTGGTCAATATTTTTTTAATTTGACGTTGTCTATGAAGCCTCTTGGATCTATCATGAATGAGATTTATCCCTAGAATGTTGGAAGCTCTACATAAGTCCTTCAGGGAGAATCACCTTTTCAACCATTCCTTGATAGATTACAAGACTATTATATCCTTTACAATAAAAAATATATCGTCAACCTACATTCATAGAATAATGACCTCATTCCAATTAAACCACTTGTAAACACATGGCATACATTCATTTTTAATGAAACAAAATTCTCTTATGGCTTCATCGAATTGAATATTCGTTGACCTGGATTCTTGAATTAATCCATAAATGGATCTCTGCAACTTTCGTACCTATTTAGCATCACTTGGTGTCACAGACCCTTCTGGTTGTGTCATATAGACATCTACTTGAAGGTTCCTTTTAAGGAATGAAGCTTTGATATCCGTATTCCAAAACTCTTAATCATGGAATGCTTCTATTGTAAGTATGATTCATATGGATTTAAACATGGAAACATGCAAAATGTTTTCATCATAGTAAATTACTTGATATAGTTTAAAATCCATAACCACTAGCCTTGCTTTTTAGGTACAAACATCACCATCCATGTCCAGTTTGTTCTTGAAACCCCATTTACACCCAACAATATTTATATCAATAGGAACATCGAAAAGAACCCACACACTATTATGATACATGGAAGATATCTTAGAAATCATATATTCTATCCAACTTATAGTTTCTGAGTTTACTAATGGACTCCTTGTATGATATTAGATCATCATTTTCCAATAATAATTAATCACCGCCCTTAGTTACAAGGAAGCCATATCTCTCTAGTTTCCTTATCATTTTTTTACTCCTACACAGTACTTATGTTTTTTGGAACTACCTATTCCATGGGGACCTATTGAACTTATTCCAATACCAACTCTTAAGTATCTTGAGCATCATCTTCATTGAAGTCAATCATTCTCCTACTTTCCTTTTTGAGGATGTGCTCTCTCTCAAGAAAAATGATAGGCCTGGAAAGATTCACTTATTGTTAGATTGGTTGAATAGGCAGTATCCCTTTGTTTCCTTGGAATACCATATAAAGATACACATCAAGCCTCGAGGTGCTAATTTGTTGCCTGATAATTCCTTAACAAATTTCTCACAACCTCAAACACATGTACGTGACAATGTGGGGTTCTTTCCACTCCAAAGATAGAAGGGAATCCCATTTTCCACCTTATTTGGTTCCTGGTTTAATGAGTATGCCACAGTTGGAAATTCATATCCCCAAAATGACAATGGATGATCTTCATGAATAATCATTGACCTTACCATGTCCAACAAGTTATGGATCCTCCTTTCACTATCACCATTCCACTATGGTGTATAAGGTGGAGTGAGTTGAGATTTAATCCCAGACTCCTGTAAAAGGTCGATGAACTTTTGGTTAAGATATTCTATACCTCAATCAAATCGAATATTCGATATCTTCTTAACAATATGATTCTCTACCTAATTCATTAACACCATGAATTTCTCAATGGACTCAGACGTATACATCATTAAGTAGATATAGCCATATCTACTCAACTTGTAAGTAAAAGTAATAATGTAATAATAATAACCTCTAGCTTCTGCTAGAAATGGTCCACATGCTTCAGTGGGTACTAATCTTATAATCTTTGTGGCCCTTTCACCCTATCGTCAAAATGATGGTTTGGTGATTTTATCTTGTAAACAAGCATGGAATCTATCAAGCATTTTTAGGTCGGAAGAGTCTAAATAACCATCTTGAGAGAGATTTTTCAGGAGCTTATCATTTACATGACGAAGGCATTGATGCATCAACTTGGTGTTGTATGAGTCATTTTATCTTTTTTTGTACTAAATTTCTAACACTTGGTTCTCATAATTTATTAGATATAGACCATTATTTAAATTTCCATACCATAATATATTTTGTGATTATAAATGTAATACCATTTTTTTTTCTGAACATGAAAATAAATCCATATATATCTAAACTCGATACAGAAATTATTTTCTTGGTAACACTCGGTAGATAATAACAGCCATGTAAAATGAAAATCATTCATCTCAGAAATGTGAGGTGGTAGTCACCAATGGAAATAGCAGGAAACCTTGCACCATTGTAAGCTTGTAGATCCACCTCTCCATTTTAAATTTTTGGGAATCTACATGGTTCCTAAATTTGATTATATATGTGAACCCCATAAGTTGTATCTAATACCCAATGTGTAGAAATGAAAATTTTCACTTGATAACGAATGATCCTTTGTCCTCCCCTTGCCTCTGGGTGCAGCTCCTCTTCTGGTGCCTTGACTTTCCACATGTGAAGAATACTGCCTACATTTCTTTTCCCTAAATATTAATGTTTTTCCTCTTGTTCAGATGGTTCTTGGAGGCTTTAGATAATTTATAAATCATAGTCCCATTTTCCTAGTTCGATCTCTTTCTATTCACTCTAAGGATTGTGGGTTATTCACGCCCCATGTTCTTATCAACATCGAAACATGGGGTAAGAATCACTGATAGAATCTTCTCAATATTTCTAATATTATAATTGATAATAAAACTATAGATGTTCATAGGGAGTAATGATAGTTTGAGAGGTGTACAGATCTCATCTCATAATTTAATCCCATAGAGGTACATATGATCAATGTAGCCAATAAGATTTACTACATGTGATCCTAATGGCACAGACTCTACAGGAATAGTAAGGAGCAAAGAATTGGGGATCTCTAACCTCTCATGTATGTACTTCTCTTAATATAAATCCCCAAGGTGATCCATCATGCTATAAGCATCCATTTCCCATGTTTCGTCAAGAGCTCATTGGCCATGGATGATATCATGTGGAACTAAACATATGTAGCATCATTCAAATTTTCCTCATACATAGAGAGTTCCTCATCACTTACCTCATTTCAAGGTGCAACTGGTAAATGATCATCAATCACATAATGTTTCCCGTCATGGCGATGGATAGCCTGAAGGCTCTTTTGCCACTGCTAGAAATTAGTGCTGGTGAGAAAGTTTTCCTTATTTAGTATGGATCACAATGATATTTTTGATGTTATTTTGATTAATTATTATAAAAATTAAGATAAACATAGTTTTAGTACTTCATCTTGATAAATACAGACAAATAAATAAATTAATATTTCTTAGTCTCCCACAATTTTGACGAAACCCAATATCCCTCACCATTGGCTTTGGAATATCTTATTGCATGGACATTCTAGCTGCATGGATCCATATTACACTTAAAATTACCCCCACTAGGGTTGGTAAAGAAACATGAAATGTTTTAGGTAGGCATTATAAATTCAAACTACATTAGATCATATCTCCTAGATCTATTTAGTGGACTCACCATTCCTGAAACCCTAACTTTTTAATTTCATCAATCTTTTCATCTTAGTTAACCCATATCTTATTAGGGTAGTCAATACTTAATGTAAACTATGTTAAGTCAACCCAAATCATCAAATTATAATTCCCTGATAGTTGAAAGCACCCCAACTAGTGTTGTTCAATCACAGTGAACTATGGTTCGATTCTAACTGAAGTAATGGAAGCCTATAACAACTTAATATTTAATTGGGGGATTTTATCTTTTACAGATAAATTTCCACTTATTATCTTTTCACATTCATGTTAATGTTATGTGGGATATATCTAAGTGATTAACCATGTATATAAAATATTTATCGATAATCCATTTTTATTTTAGTTCCATATTGTATGCTTGTTAGTTCATTAATTATGTGATCTCATCAATCATCCATAATGAATAACCATACAAATGACAAAAATAAAATAAAGGGAATGATCTTGGGGTTTACTATTGGTTAGTTTATCTAGAGGTTAATAAACCAACCATATCCTATTGAAGAAACACCTTGAACGATTTATGGTTCATGTTTACATCTTTCCACATGTCCACCTTTTTATCTCCTTGGATGGGTTTCTCCTTGGCTCCTAACTTAAACTACATCCAAAATGCATGGGATATACATCCATTACACATTGTTTTAACTCTCACACAAGTGAGGGGTAAAAGGGGGTTAAATAAAAGAAACCATGGGAGTGCATGCCCAATAAATTTAATTTAATAAATAAATTAAAAGGGAACAAATAACATACTAAGGCCAGGTCTAGCTCATGGTCATCCACATACATTCAATGAATTAAAAATATAATTAAACTAGAATTCAATTTATTAATCATTCTTATTATGATAAATTATGCTCGAATAAATTAATCATTATGTTTAATTAATCTATCCTTTTATCTTAATCCTTGTCTAAATTTCCTTGAGATTCTCATCCATAAACATATACATAACTTGTACCTTGGAGGAAACCTGGTGAATACCTGTCAAAAGATACCCAATATGTATTTCTTCTCGTATACACTTTATTATTTGTAACATGTAGAATGCATGCATAATTATTATTTTTATACAACTCTTACCTGATTAGTATATATTTTAACCTTACACATATGTTAATTAAACATTTATATATATATATATATATATCAAACACCTGTCACATGATGTGTGCACGATTTATGGCTATAAGAAGGTACATGTCTCAAGGATTACATAATATAACAATCATTTTTTTAAATATACATAATCTGTAAATTGTAAACGACATGTAGATCTTACTACACGGCAGGTACCTTCCTCACCATCCATCCGAAGTACACTCCTAGGGAAATTACATGTGGGGTGTACCTCAGATATCATTAGAGAACATGGAATGTTCAGGGGGCCACATGTCATGTAGACTCTGCGCTACATGGTCACCATCTGAGAAATCCATGTATGGGATACATGAGTTGACCTTGACCTGAAGGGACTACACACCATGTCCAGTGGGCCACATGTCATGTAGTCTGGATGGCCATATGATAGTCTATCTTGTTCAACATGTGTTGTAATAATTAATGACACCACATGTCATTAATTTACACGACTTGAGTAATTTCCAAATTACCCCAGTTGAATTGTACAAAAATATATGGTTTGTAGATCCATCTACACGACTGGTATTATTGTGTTATCGAGATAGAACTCTTTTTTCCTTTTAACGAGTTCCTTGATTTAATTTTAATCCAAAAATTATTTATTTCTGTTAGATCTTTGAGAAACGACAATAGAGGAAGAGATCTCAAAATTCATTTTACAAGAACAATTAAAAATGAATTGAAAAACTAAATTATTAAACCATCAATCATGAACAAATTATTTAAATAACTATAAATTAAAATATGAACTCTCTGATACTACTTGGAGGTTTCAGGTGCGGAGGATGTGTAGGATGGGTATGTACCCAACATTGAAAACATTAACAATCGGTGATCAATCTAGGATCAATACGATGATAAACACTAGTATCCACAAAATTGAAATAATGATAAAAAGTCAAATGAGAGAACCCATAACCAAGAAGAGAGGATAAATATATTTTCGTTATGATTAATTTAAATAAATTATAGAATTACCTACATGTTGATTCATTCTTTATTGATGCATCCGACCACAGGTCCGAGGTGTGGCTTCATTGAGATGTAGAATCCAAGGATAGGAATCCTCTAGAGATTATCCACATGTTCTCCACATATTTTCGAATGTCGCCAAAGGTTTCTCTGGGTGCTAGAATGGAAAATCCTTTTGTTTATGAAGTCTTCCTTCGATCATCGTGAGAATCGATTAAAAATCATTCTCTTCGATTCGATATAGGAGGATCTCTTTTAATATTGAGAGTGTTCTTGGAGAGGTAAGATTTCTCTTGTCTTCAGATATTTTCTCCAAGGATGTTTTGCACACAAATATTGGTTATCCAGTGGAAAGTCCCCTTGGCTTATATAGAGAATAATAACAAAATATGGAATTTAAATCAAAATATAATAATAAATAATTAGCACAAGTGAAGCTACTTAATTTAATATTCCATGTAAAAACCCCAAGTCAAAAAATAATAACAATGATATTATTTCCATGACATGTTCTTAACTAATTTAATTCACTAGGTGATAATAATTAATTAGCACATGTTCCATTACTTAATTTATTATTCCATGTGAAAACCCCATGTCAAATAATAACAAAAATGCTATTATTTTCATGATATGTTATTAACATGAATGTCATGTTTAAATATTATTTAACCAAATAATATATTATATTATATCAAACCAGACCTATAACATGGTCCTCCAATCTACTTTAATATTTACCGTGCGGAAAATAATGATTATTTGTTTATCAAATAAATATAACTGCATTATTCATTGATAATTAAATATTTCACCCGCAATATATTCTCTCGAATAACTATGGATTAAATAAATGGGATCAGTCATACTTGGATAATTATTTTACCCCAACTAGTAATAATAATTATTCAAATTGTTAAATAAATAAATTATTTAACTGAGATACTGGATACACAAAGTGTGTGACCCTCTAGGCCTCTTTATCATTGTCATTCGGGGGAATGCCTAAATTCCATGATTAATTTCTATAAATGGGTCCAGGCTCCCAAGATATATAATTTGATGTCCCAACAACATGTCAACTTCTATGAACACTTAGCATGTAATATAATCCCTTTGTCCCGATATCTCTAATCATGTGGTTTGCATGCAAGTGCCATCAACCCATGTGCTCGATTTCTCAGTCTTTGAATTCCATAATTGAACTTTCTTAGTGAAAAAAATGGCCATGGATTTAGTTAGGATATATAATTTCCATCAAAAGGCCCAAGATATTTACTTCTATATAAGTAAAAATTCTTTTCTCACAGTATTCATTAATATAGTATTAATCTTGATGCACCCAATATATCCTACCCCACTGCAAACGTCAATTGTCACAGTTTTTTATCAATAAATTTAAGTGTTTGAGTCATAATAAACATCAATAAAAATCGTAGAGTCTAAGGACCAATACACTTGTCCATAGATATAAACATCCAATGACAATTATGAAATTGGATTTCTTACTGGTAGGTCTTGGTCTAATAATATCCTTCAATATATTACCAAGAGAGCACACCAAGAGAAGGGGCCTCAAAGATTCATGAGTATCCACCAATAAGAGTATAAGGACCTAGTCTTAAAACATTACATAATCTTGAATTAAATGGATAATTCACATTGAGGATCTTTTCGGGTTTATAGTTATAGAGAATTAGGCCATAACTATTAAATTACATCTCAAAAATTTCAATGTAGACACTTCTACTCAGTTTCAATTTTTTTTATAAAATAAAAAATCTTGAAAAAAAGGGTCATGTCTAGTTCTAGGTTTAAGACAACATGACTTTTCCTTGATCCCATCATTGACCTTATTCATCTTTATGTTCCATGAAAAACATTTCAAAACTTGGGATGAGCATAAAAAGCTCAGTAAGGGTTAAAAAATAACGAAAGAAAACATTAGTTCATCGATACGTACCAATCATAAGAACTTTAACATACCTCATGAAATCATAATATTTCTTAATAACACATAGTAATGATAAATCATAAAGGTGACTTGTGTCATCCATTACATACTTACAATTTAGATTTCACAGCTATGTAGAGAGTTACATTTGGAATATCCATAATAGTATATTCCCTAAATCTATTAGGAGAAACATTCATGTTTACCTCTGTAATGTTACCCAATGCATTGGAGAGCTATCTCAGTCTCACCCTCCCTAGGATTATCATGGAACCAACCATTTATATAAAAATTCCTAAGAACCATAACATATTCATAACACATAAAAAACATAAAGGAAAGATAACATTTCCACATTTCAATCACAATATATCATTTAAATATATTGACATAACAAATCCATTATCAAAACCATTTTCAATATCAAAATATGTAAAAGATTATATGGTATTTATTTTACTTTTAAAAATATTACATCTTGTTAAGGAAGCCAAAGATCAAATAATACTTAGGGCGGCGGAAAGGTCATTGTCACCACACACGTTAAAAAGAAACATGTTTTTTCATTATGTAAAATGCCTCATAGAAAAATATTTCATTTTAATAAAATTAAAATTCAAAGGTTTTTATACACCATATAAAATAATGTCTTGTATAAAAAAATATTCCCTAATGCAAGGAGATTGAGAAGAACTCCCTTACCTCTTGTCCTACTTCACATGATCATTATTTAATCTATGAAATAATAAACTGAAGTTAATTTATACTTTTTTAAGAACCTTTTTCAATTTTAGTATTCCTTTTATATAAATTATTATCTTTCTATAACAATTAGGTAATTATTTTAGTTCATATAGTACATTTTTTCGATGTTCGAAACATGAGTTAAAAATGATCTTATTATAATTACAAGTTGTTCATGTGGTCAAAGGTCCATTATATCCAGAATGATATTCATTATTTAGATATCATGTATATTATATATATCCAGTATATATATGTATTTATAATATTACATAACATTTGGAGATAAGAAATGAAATGCACCGTTCATGGAGATGGTAAGTCGTACGTACACATAAACACTACTTTCATTTCTATTTCATATTTTAATGGAATAAAAACGTAATGATGCATAGGTATATTATAAATCCAGTGTAATACCATATATAATTTCATTAACTCCATCCTTTATACATCCCACATATGGCATGAACGAGTCATAAAACTTTGAGGGGGAGGTAGTACGTACTTCCTCAAATGAAATTATCGTATTTACCCAGTATGGAATCCATAAAAGAATTCTATAAATGAAAAATACATAAGAATAGAAACAATATAAATATAATATATATCACATAAAAATACATTTCTATCTTAATTTCCTCCAAAAGTGGTGGTAGGAAAATATTGAACAATAATCGTTTTCTGGGTCAGTAGTTCATCGTCCACAGAAACAATATGTTATTTACCCATTAGATGGAGGTATGGGTAAGTGTAGTTTGAAAAATTCTCATAAGAAAAAACTATCATATTTGGGATACTGGTTATGTTATAAAAGAAAGGAATAAAAAGTGTTTATGTTGTTGGAGAAGTAAAATAAAACAAAAGAACTGAAAAGAAGACGTTACCTTTAAATCAGGTATCTCCCTTTGGTTTCAACTGAAAGGTTTACTTGAATTGCATTATGTCTAGGGGAAGGATTCCATGAGGAATAGAGGGATTCATGGAGATTAATTGGTCAGATAATGGATGATACAAATGTCTTGAGAGGAGTTAGTAAGGGGTTAGATGTGAGGGATTTTTATAAGGGGGAGGAGGGGCTCTTTAGGAATATTTGAAAATATTATTTTATTATATAATGATTATAGGTTTCTCAAGTTCAAAAACTTCTGAAAGTAGAATATAAGATGACTCATGTTCGAAATAAAATCATCCAATAAAAATTAGAAAGGTTTTGGATATTGTTTTAGTATTTATAATCATATTTATTTAAACCATTCGTTAATGAGGTAAACACTGCATCATTGTTGTGTCATAAATAATTTTATTTATTTGTTTTTTAAAAATTATAAAAAAATATCCTGATGTAGGAAATTAATTTATATTTCAAATTAATAATTATAGTCTAAGAGACAACTTATATACCCCCATTTATAAATTTATTTACTAAAAGATATATGTTTATGCCATTTTTTCTTAGTTTAAATTAATTAATATAACTTGTCATTATCACTCCCATGTGGCTCCATGGGGTCCCAAAATCGACCCAAGGATTCCCATGGTCAGAAATATGTCAACTAATAGGATTAGGACACATGTTAGGGTAATTTAATAATATTATAATATTATTTTTTACCCTTATTTACCATATTTACCCTTTAACCATGATAAATAAAATAGTTACTGAAGTAAATATTCATTATATCAAATAATAAAATTTACCTATTTACACAATTTGGACCTCCTAGTTCCTAATATAGAATCCTTTTTTCCAAATTCAAAACACAGAAGTGGTAGAAATTAATTTAAAATTAATTCTCATTGTTAAAATAAAAAGCGTGTTTTTAAGAAATAATAAATATCACAAGATTGACACTTGTTTATGTTCAATTTCAAAGTGAAATTTCATCAAATGACATAAATTGGATTAATTGGTAAAAATATAATCTAATTACACCTTGAAAATAAATTTAAAAGATAATATAACCATATAAATAAATTATATTAAAAGGCATTTTTGAATTAAAATACACTATTTTTCACTAATCATTAAAAAATGAATTTTATAAAAAAATACCAAAACATTTACCAAAGTAAATTTTGATATTCAGATTCAAAAGAAAAATTTTATTTTGAAAAATAAAACATATTAAGTTGGTAAAAACAAGATTTAAAAACGGTTCTCCATCAAAAGGCAATAAAATGACCTTTTAAAGAATATTAGAGTATTTATGCTTAAAATTAGATTCATTCACATTTTAAGCATCTATCTTGTATTGGATAAATGTAAAAACATTTAGAAAACAATTAAAATAATAATGTAGTTAGTTCAATTCATTCCCACAAATAAAACATCTGGGCATGAACTACCATTTAAAATAATATTATATTATTATTTTTCAGTATGACTCAACATTGTGTGTAACATCAGAGTTCAAAGAAGCTTGTTGTGGTGTATCAGGTATGCCATCGAGCATAACATCCCTTTAAAAACATTAATATTTAATTCAAAAATTTTAATATATATATAAAAATTTTATAATCTTTATTTTCCTGGGATGTTACATCCTTCCCCCCTTTTGGGAATCGCATCCCCGAAATTCTATCCACGTATCAAATAAGTGGGGATATTTATCCCTCAGAGCATTTTCAGATTCCCACATTGCCTCTTCAACTGTATGGTATTCCCACAAAACCTTTACTTGATTAATTAACTTATTCTACAACACTTTCTATCTTCGATCAATAATCTATACTGGTTATCCCTCATAAGAGAGATTCTCTTCCAACTTAACTAACTATGTGCTCAAAACCTGAGATGGATCCAACATATATTTTCTCAATATGGAGACATGAAAAAAATTGTTTACCAAGAATAAACATAGAGGTAAATCCACTCTGTAGGCAACGGATCCAACTTTCTCCATGATTTGATATGGTCTAATGAACCTCAAACTCAACTTTCCCTTCTTACCAAAATGCATCACACTTTTCCACGGAGAAACTTTGAGAAAGACATTATCACCTCCCTCAATTGAAAGATCCTTCCTCTGGTTATCCACATAACATTTCTACCTACTTTGTGCAGTTCTCATGTGCATTTTAATTATCTAAACATTTTATGCTATCTCTTCAACTAATTATGGTCCAATCATATTCCATTCACCTTCTTCATCCCAAAAAGTGGGAGTTTGACACTGTTTCCCATATAATGCCTCAAATGGAGAAATATGTATACTGATATGAAAACTGTTATTACAAGAAAATTCAACCGAAGAAATATGATTGTCCCAACTTCTCAGGTAATCCATTGAGAAAGCACGTAACATATCTTCCATGGTCTAAATTATTCATTCTGACTGCCCATCTGATTGAGGATGAAAATCTGTACTAAAATTTAATTCAGTGCCCAATGACTTCTAAAGGCCTTCCCAAAAGTTAGAAGTAAACCTGGGATCACGATCAGATACAATGGAGAGGGGAACTCCATGAAACCCGACTATCACTTTAACATTCAATCGAGAAAGTTGATCTAGATATTTAGTATCTCGAATATGAAGGAAATTAGAAAATTTAGTCAATCGATCAACAATAACCCAGATTGCATTGTTACCTTGAGATTTATATGGTAATATAACAATGAAGTCCATGGATATATTTTCCCATTTCAACTTTGGCAATGGTAAAGGATGAAGAATCCATTTCAGTAACTTTCGCTCTTCTTTAACCTGTTGACAAGTCAAACACTTCACAATAAAATCAGAAATATCTCATTTCATTTTATCCCACCGGTAATCCTCCCAAAGATCTTTGTACATCTTAGTACTACAAAGATCAACTGAAAATAGAGAACTATGAGCTTCAAATAACAACTCTTTTTTCAACGTTGAATCACAAGGAACACACAATCTCTTCCCAAATATCAAAACACAGTCATTATCAATGTTAAAATTAGGCAACATACCCTTCTGAACCAACTCTACCTTTTTCTACAACTAACTGTCTTCCTTTAGTGCTTGCTTAATTCTATCTGATAAAGATGATTTCACTGAAACCTAAAACAAAACAGAGGAATTTAAAACACCAAAAAATTCTATACCAATGATCATAAAATCATAAACCAAAGGATGTTCTTCCAAACGTAATAAGGTTAATGTAGCATTAATTTTTCTACTCAAAGTAGTAGACACTTTATTTTCCTTTCATGGATGGTAATTAATTGTGCAATCATAATCCATGATTAATTTAAGCAACCTCCTCTGTCTCATGTTCAATTCTTTCTGAGTGAATATATACTTAAAACATTTTTGGTCGGTATATATTTCACATATTACTCCATACAAATGATTCCTCCAAAATTTCAAAGAAAAAAAACACTCTCCAAATCAAGCGTAGGGTAATTTAACTAATGGGGATTAACCTGGCGTAATGCATAAGTAATTACCTGATCATTCAACATTATGACACAACCAATTCCTTTGAACAAAGAATAATTTTAGATAACAAACTCACTATTTCTGGAAGGCAGTTCCAAAACAGAAGTATTCACCAATTTTCTTTTCAATTTTTGAAAACAATCATCACATTATTTTGTCCAAATTAACTTAACACCTTTTAAAGTTAACATAGACAATGGGCTAGATAACCATGCAAAATGTTTAACAAACATCAGGTAATAAACCACTAATCCAAGAAAACTACGAATCTCGGTTATATTTATGGGTCTTGGCCATTCTTCAACAACTTTTCTTTTAGAAGGATCAATATTTATGACATTTTTTGAAACAATGTGACCAAGGAAAAAAACATTTGTAACAAAAACTCACACTTTCTAAATTTCCCATACAGTTTGTTTTATTTTAAGGTTGTCAAGATAAATGTTAAATGATTTTCATGGTCTTATTTAAATTTAGAATAAACCAAAATATCATCAATGAACACAACAAAAATCATATACAATAACTCATAGATAATTCTATTCATAAGATCCAGGAATACATAAGGTGCATCGGTTAACCCAAAAGGCATAACTAAATATTCATAATGGCCATATCTAGTATGAAATGCGGTATTTGGAATTTCTATTTTCTTTATATTAAACTGATGGTACCTGAACATAAATAAATCTTCGAAAAATACTCTGCTCCCTAGAGCTGATCAAAAAAATCATCGATATGAGGTAAAGGATATTTGTTCTTAACAGTGATGTTATTCTATGCTATATAGTCAATGAAATGTATCATTGAACCATATTTCTTTTTAACAAACAAGACAGGTGCACCCAATGGTGATGTTCTATGTCAAATGAATCCTTTATCTAATAACTCCTGAAATTTATTCTTTAACACTAAAATTTCAATTTGAGCCATTCAAAAAGGGGGTTATGAAATTTTATTAGCATCATGAATTAAGTCAATAGTAAATTAAGATTCCCGATCACTTTTAATTCAAGGAAACTCATCAGGAAAGACATAAAGTTACTCATTTACCATGAGCACATCATTAATCTGAATAGTTCCTTTGTTTTAGACAATATGTACAAGGTAACATTCATTTCCAAATTTTACTAGATTCTCATTATCCTATTATGTTATAAAAAATATGGTTTCATTATTGTACACAAACTGAAAATCTTTATGAAAAGAAACACATTTATCTCTGAATTCAATCTTCTAATGATAAACATAAAGCCAACACATACCTAAAATAACATCAAACTCTACTAGAGAAAAAAAAATAAGGTTTTCAGGAAGCTTCTTTCTGCACATAAGGACATGAAGGTTCTTATAATTTATTTTTGTCTCAAAATTTCCTCCATGTGTTTTTACCATAAGTTTAGGATTCATTTCTTGATTTTTAATTCCCAATTTACTAGAAAACTTCTCAGAAATGAAAGAGTGTGTAGACCCTGAATCAAAAAAAAACAATGGCATAATATGGACAAAAAAATATTGTACCTGATACTTCTTCTTTTGATGGACCAACATCTTCTGAAATAGTTGCAAAGGATTTCACCACCCATTTCTTCTTGTACTCTGATTGATTTCTCTCAGTTTAGTTCTTCTTTGGAAACTAATTTGCATAATGACCCATTTCACTGCATTTAAAACATTTTACTGACTGTAAATAAGATTCTTTCATACCATTACCCTGATCATTTTCGGTAAAATTATGAGACTTATGTCCCATTTTACCACATAGGTAGCACTTACCAAAATTCAAAAGACATTCCCCACCATGATTTTCATGAAAATTTAAATAAACTATAAACTTAAGTTTATTACCATCAAAATATTTTGAAGAGTTCTTCCCTTTCATCTTCCACCTCGACCTCTTATTTTGTTTTTTGTCAAAGAACACATGATCATCAAAAAAATCCATTTCCACCAACTCTACACATCGAACAAGTTTTTCATAACTTTTGGACTCATGAGAAGATAAATCCCTTCGATACTTTGGCTTTGATCGGGTGAAAACATGGTTGATTTTACTATCAATATCTCATGTGAAATTTGGATCATACCTTGCCAGTCGAGTGAATTTTACTTCATAAGAGGCCACTGAGTCATCCCCCTGCCTCAATTTAGTGAATTGTTTTCCCATCCTAAGACATACCACCTTAGGAAAATATCTCTCATGAAACATCCCTTTGAATTCATCCAAATAATGAGAATCAATTTCCTCACTATCCCTAATATTTTTCACCATCGACCACCACTGATCGGATTCACCTTCTAAATGGTAAATAGCACCCCGTGACATCAAAAATCTTCTCTAGTGGTTTAATCTACTTATCAGTTAGCATAGGGTCATATGATCATTTGAATTCTAGGGGTTGTTTCCACATTAAATGCTCCACTACTGACATGTTCCTCTATGGTGGATCTAGATGATCTCGTGCATTAATACCACCATCATTTATAGCCTGAGTCTATAACACCCCGACCCCAATTACCCAGAGTTGGTGCATTATTAGATAACACTGGCATCATAAAAGGAATCATGTCCTAAAATAACGATTAGTTTAGTATACTTAGAGGTACTAGATACATACATAACTATTACATTATATCATGAGGTAAAAACAAAAACAACATTTTGTCCCCTTTGAACACACTTATATCCCATATCCTACCCATATGGGTAAACCATAATATACATCTTCATATCCTGGGAAAAATAAATAATTGAAAAGTGTGAGCTCAGATGCTCAATAAGGATAACGATATAGTGGGAAGGTTCATAAATAAGCATAAACATTTAAGGAAATGTTTTAGACTAAAACATAGGCCTTTTAAATTTAAACTTCAGCATAATATGGGAAATATAAATCAAATAATTCAATTTGCTTATTCACATGGATATTCTACAAGTCGAATAATCACAACCAATATCAATAGCCAATTTTATAATGATGTAATGCATAATGCCATACTTCAAAACAACATAGTCAAGGCCTCGTGCCAAGACTACCAATAAGATTTTGTTAAGGCCTTGTTCCAAGACAATAGTTTGTCTACTGAGACCTATCGATGCATTGAAGAGCTATATATGGTGTAGATGAAAAAAATGTTCTTAATGACTAAAGAGGGCCTTTTCGGATAAAATGAGGACATATTTCATCTTAGCGAATAAGTTCAGGAGGAATGGTTGTGGCGTGTGAAAAATCTCAAAGCTACATGAAAAACTGCTCTCCCGCATGAAAACCTGCGAGATATGAAGGCGGTTTTCATGTGGCAAAGAAACACCCATGCAGCCGCCACTCGGTGTAGAAAGGTGTGCACCGTGAACACTAGGCACAAAATCTTTCACACAGCCGACACCGGGACCAGATTTTTCTACACCGATCAACTTCCGCATGGACTTGGTGACCCTAGGCACCTATAAATTAAAAGGCACCCCTTCGACATCTGATGAATAAAGAATCTGAATCATCTACTCTATGCTAAAGACACCTCTCCCTTGCATAAAATATGGATTTCATGTATGGTATTTCCCGCTATTGGTCTCTCTAGGGTCCACCATCATGCGCGGACCACTTTGGCTTGACCCTCGCCCAAGTCCTTAAATGTTGTGTCCCTTGCACGCAATCCCTTTACCTTGCACGCAATCCCTTTCCCTTGCACTCAAAACCTCTGCTACCCCTTTCATGCAAAACATCCTCCATTGCGCGCAAACCGGCCCTTTTTCATGCAAACCTCTCCTATTGCGTGCAAACCTTGGGGTCCACTCAGCCCGACCTTTTCTACATAGCTGTTCTATTTGCACGCAAGCTGCACTACTTGTGCGTACCCTTTCGATTAGATGTCCCACTTTTGAACATCATGTTTGGGCACTTCTTATGCCAAAAACATCTATTTTACACACCATTTTCTCACACTGCCCTCTAGTCTCATAGGAAGTAACATTAAGGTTCATTGGGCAGTGCTTCCCATTGCGTTTCCTCGCATCATGCATCTTTGCATAGGAATGCTAACGGATATTTTGTCTTCGCATAGACACGCTAACATGGACCCCTCAATGGATCACTCCATAACACCCCCTCACCACGACATTATTGAGGCCTTACCTTCCCTAAGGATGGGTGTGTATCAGTTATGTAAGTCCAATGGATGCAGAGAGAACCTGCATCGTCTGAGTTGTAGGATGTTAAACTGCCAAGCACCATAATCCTTTGCACATGATGTTAAACTATGGACTCACCCCATGCATTATATGTGGGGTGCCCCATCTCGGACATTCTCCGTGCCCACTAGTCTCCACAGAAGTGAGATCATTCCACACTTGGAATGAGATCCTCTTTATTGGAGTAGCATCTATCTGCGGGGAAAGAGAAACCATCTTGGTGTAATCCCCTAGCCATTATTGCGAGAGGTAGAATCCCAGATCCTCCTACCTTCGTCCTTTACAATGACTAAGAGGTGAGAGGGGAACATGTGACTACATTACCCCATCCCTCTCCTGCTGGGCTTTGTTGCCACTAGGCCTCCATCCTAGAGTAAGTCCCAATCTCCATCTCCTTGGGATGCTAGCCACACATAATCTCATGTTTCCTCTTTGATATATTAACCATGCGTAAGCCCCTATTTCAATTTTTGGATGATACCCATGCAAAATCATTGTTTCCTCTTTGGGTGGAAAACCATGAATAAGCCCTTATTTATTTGAGCTACTAACCACGTGTAAGTCCCACTCCACTTCCCATGGACTCACCTTTCACAAAGTGATCGTCAGGTCTTTGTTGTCTCTAGTTTCTCACACCGAGCATGACTCACATGGTATTAGAGCAAGCATCAGCCATGGAATCCTCTACGTCTTTCCTAGAGAGTAATCCCCACACCATCCCAAACTACAAGGACTTTGATTCATTCCAAAGTAGGGTATTTAAGAAACCTCTCTGAGGTTCAATCCCACCATCCATTGGTCCTGATCATCTTCATGTCGGTTCACCCAAACCCATACCAAACTACATGGAATATCATCCTTTCCAATTCAAGGTACATTGGAAGCCCCCCTCAGGTTCAAGACCATCACCTAGTTACTTGGACTACATTCACAGCGGTTCACCAACATATATCCCAAACTACATGGACTTTGATCCTTGCAAAGGTAAGGTATGTAGGATGCCTCCCATATGTTCAAGCCCTACACACATTGGTCCTAACCATTCAAAATTAGTCCACACCCATCCTTCATGATGTTAAACCGCACAGACCTTTTTTTCCCTCATGACACTAAAATGACCCCCATCTAATGGTAAGATGTTGTGCCCCCATCCAGTGGTAAGCCGTTGTGCCCCCATCCAGTGTTATGCCATTGTGCCCCCATCCAGTGGTAGGGCGATGTTCCCCCATCCAGCGGTAAGACATTGTACCCCCATCGAGCGGTAAGCCATTTCAAAACTCATCCAGTGGTAAGTCGTTTTGCCTCCTTCCCGTGGTATGTCGTTGTGCCTCCATCCAGTGGTAAGCCATTACGCCCTCATCCAACGATAAGCCGTTGTGAACGCCATTTAGTGGTATGCTATTGTCATCCCAAAACCAGCGGTAAGACTCTATCATAGCTTCTATTGGGACCCATATCACTGGTTTGTCCCAGTGGCATAAGAACAACCTTAGGATACTAACCCCATGTAATCCCCTGTATATCATCAGGTTGTTGTCCTCTTTGCACACCCTAATTCTATATCCCAATCTTGAACTACATGAACTTTGATTCCCTACCATGAGGATACATATGAGGTCTCTTTGAGGCTCAATCCCAACATCACTGTCTCCATAGAGTCGACTCTGTCTCATTCTCTATCCACATCACTTTAACATCCATTATCTATCTTGATTCTTTCCTAGGACACCGCATCCCAGTGAGATCCTGAAACATCATCTCTTCACTTCCCCTCACAGAAACTCGGTAACTATTCACATTTTATCCCTGACATCAGTTTTCCCACCAGCGGTTTATCCCATCTAATCCACTCTAATCAGTGATCCAATCTGTATGATCCATATCCTCTAGATGTTAAACTCATTGCATACATTTTGTTAAATATGGGAAGCTGAGGAAAACCTCAGAGACATGCCAATGGAATATAATTATCCGTATTCAGTGTGGGATGCATCAGGATTTCGTGCCCTTGAGAAGCCCTATAATAAGGGGAAGAAACCTAGAAGCACTAGTTTTCCAGTATCCAGACATTCCAGTGATGTTCAACATGACTACTCTACCGACCGATGGTTGCTTTCATGAACAGACCCCTTGGAATGTCTAGGAAGAAGTGGTGTAATTATCCAGCATCCATGAAGATATGGCAATGGGAAGAGTTTCACGAACAACATCTTAATAAATAAGGGAGACCCAAACTAGGTTACGAGTTCCATGGAGGAATCCATGGAAGGAGGAACTGACATCCCATCATCCCATTTCGATCAAGAAGAAAACATCCATGAATAAGTGATGCATGTCTCCCGCCTTTGGAAAGCGGGAATGCGGGGCAATAGTTAGCACATCTTCGTCGTCCTCCAACAGACGGATGTGCGCTCCACGAAGAAAGTGTTGAAAAAAAAATGGTGAACCTGAAATGAAGTTATTCTACTCAATGTGGATATTAGTAGTGTTCGAGACATCAGTGGAATAGTGTGTCACCAGGTCTAGTTATCCAGCACCAGGTCCCACCAAGAAAATAGCGGGCCTAGAGTGAAACTCCCCAGAAGTTGGGGAAGTTGAACGTTGTACATCTCAGTCTGTGCCGTTGTTAGTGTGGATCATTCTTACCATCCATAGAAGATGGAATATCGTTGGGGAATTGGATGTTGTTTTCGTTGATTCATCACTAACAGTTCAATCTTCTGTCTTTTCAGGAACAAAGCTGCCGCATCAGGAATCTGATCACCACCCACCCACTGACGCAGGGGCAGGGGTAGCACCAACACGACAATCTCACATAGCTGCACCGCTTTTGCGAAAGCTTCCACACCTACAGCTACTGCGCTCCCACACCCTATCTCCCCTTCTTAAATAATTCAACGAAGGGTAATAAATGACCTCGTATGGTGATACGAGGAGGAGGGGATTATCCAAACTCGGGTATGGCCCACTAGGTTTTAGAGGTGTCTGCGCCTCATCGCCACCACCGCCCCGAAGGGTCATGTAGGGAACCACTACTCCCCACCCCAATGTACAATATTTTTGAGAGCCTCCCCCTGGAATTTCTTGATGACTCCCTTCCCTACACCGACGAGGTAAGGGATTTCTGGGCCATCCCGATCAGGATCTCGTTCTAGGGAGCCCCAAGGAGAGATCAACTATGTCGTGCCAGTGCCACCAACCGATCCCATGGGCTGAAGAGCAGGTAAGCTATGTACCTGCACCACCAGCCCCAGTCTAGTTGACCCAATGACAGTGTCGGGCGCTGTCCGAGGAGGATGCCCACCAAGGGGTGTCGGTGTCAGCAACTACTATGGCATGGGCATCTGCCAGCGTGTATCATCAGCCCCCTATGTACACTGATTAGGTTCCCTTATATACCCATCCTAGGTCAAGGTCCCAATAGTCCCATGGGATGGTTGGGTTGACTCTCTCGGCCGTCGGCACAGGGAGCACCCGCCTTGGACCGACACACATCAGCAACACCCAGTACGGAGGTCCTCCCCGTACCGCCACCATGGAGAACATGGGTCCTCCCCACTTCCAAGATCGACATGGAGGTCCTCCCCATGCTTCCTTCCATCCAAATAAGGGTCCTCCCTATGGCAGTGACACTCAGTACGAAAGCCTCTCTCGTGCCCGTTACATCTTGTATGGGGTAATTCCTCCTACCACAGACCGCCGATATGGAGATGTTACACATAGGATAAATCTCCAGTATGGGGGCCCTACCCATGTCCTTATGGAAACTAGAGAAGGTTACCCTCACCTTAGAAATTAGAGGGGTGAAGGTCAGCTTCGCTTCAGCAGCACCTATCATGGAGGTCTCACCTGTGCTCCTGTCAGCCTCATACTTCTAGATTGTGAGGTCCATCGGATTCCCACCTCTATCCGCGGTTACATCCAGGAGGATGAAAATTTGGCAACCCCATAGATTACGGTTGTCCAATCTCCATCATCATCACCATAAGTACTCTCTACCTTGATTAGAGATCACAAAGATCTATTATGGTGACCAATGGCAGACGAACAATAGCGTGGTCCACAACCAGTATTTGTAGTCCCTATTCCAGAAACTATAATCACCATCCCATATTACTAAAATGTGGTGGCTCAGTCACTACACTCTACAAAGGGTAGCCCATGATGCGGCAGCTTGTTAGCTCGCTTACCATATTCTCTGCCGACCATCCTGCCATCTCAGTAGTATGCATCAATACAACTACCGATTCCCCAGCCACCCCCAGTAGATGAGTGGGGAAATGATGGGCTAGACTCTGAATCTAGACCAATGAACTTGTGGGATATTACTGTATCTGAACATTTCCCAGATATGTTCTGGTCAGTTGCTGCACCAAATTTTAGGGCACTATAAGCACCCACCTAGGAGAAGGTTGGATGCTTTCTCCAGACCCTCTGGAAGACTCATTTCCATCTTCAACATCGACAAGTGGCCTACCCTAAGAGTATGGAAAATTTTGAAGATATCGTCCAACAATGTCATTTGATCGATTTGGATGCACTCCCCATGGCCCAGTGCCCTGAGTCACCTGGCCGCCATAAGACCCTCCAACAACGTTGTGTCCAGATCTTTAAAGTGCACCATAGTATAATCAAGGAGTCTTCTCCCAATGTGAAAATACATGGCTGGGGGTAGTACGTGGCCCTCCATTTTAGTTCCATCTAGTGCAAGCCCTATTTTCCAGGCGACATAGAGGATATGCTTCTAGGAAGGGTTGAGATTAACATGTATGACCTATCAGATGGAGAGAATAAGTTGGAGCTGCTTGAGGGGGACATACCCCCTGAGGGAGTCCACAAATATTGGATCCGTTGGGAAGGGTCACTCACCAGTAGAGAAATCTATTGGGTCTTCTCGTGCCCACTGAGGCTCTACTACTTAGCCAGAATCCCTACAAGGACATAGAACACCATGAAGCTGTCAAATACTCCGACCCATCAGGCTTATTGTAGAAGGTGGAATATGATCATGAAAAAGTAGTGTTATGGCAGCAACTCGCCGAACACAAGAAGATGGTCGACAACCTCTTTAATAAAGGCGCTGCGGAGTGACGACCAGACTACGACGATCCTCTACCATGGTAGTAGGGTTAGGCACACATTCCCTTGGAAAACAACCCCTTGGTGACCCTGGCCATTATGCCCATGCAGAAAGAGTTGAGGCTGGAACTTACGGTAAGATGGTGTAGTATCTGTCTCCAAATCCTCCTAAACGGCATGACAATCTTCAGGACCCAGATCAGGTTCCCTCAGCTACTCCATAGGTCATTCCACCAGTTTCTCCATGAGCTTTTGGGCCATTTTATCATGTCGAGCAAATCACCAATGCACTGGTGGTTAGGGATCCCCATCAAGATAGGAATCCCTACCCAGATGATCCAATGGCGGCACTCATCGCCCGTCTAGAAGCTTTAGAGACTCGACAGGTGGCAATCCCGCCTGATGGAAAGACATACCCGACATGGGTGGATGATATACCTGCACCCCCAGGTTTCATAAATCCCACCTTTTCTTATTTAAATGGGATAGGGGACCAGCCGTAGCACCTGGACCACTTTATCTCAAGGTGTGGGCCTATGTTTGGGACTCCAATGCAGTAGAAAGCCTCCAGACTCTGATGTTTCTTACAGACATTGGAGGAGTATATGTTCATCTCGTACAACCAACTACCCATCAGATAATTAGCCGGATAAGAAGATCATTATAGGGAATTTTTCTACTAGTTCAGTTCCACCACTCAGAAGACAATTATTGTGAAACTCTTCAAGTGCAAGTAGAGGCCTGATTAGCACATCGCAGACTTTTTCACCTGGTGGAAAGGACTCACATACTTCCTTGACATGCCGCTGAATCAGGAGAAACTGATGACGATTTATGTAGGGAATTTCAAGACAGAAATGGTCCCCTCTCAGTTCACCCAAATCTACCCTGGGGGATTTAGATACTTCTATGATAAGGCCCAGCACCTAGAGGAAGCCTTAAAGCAGGCTAAGAAGACACCTTCTTTTGCCTCCTGCAATCCCCGCGAGAAGGACCTCTATGGCCGATCCCACCGTAGTGGATCAAATAGAGGCCCCAGGAATCTAGAATTGTTACCAATGTATCCAACTCCACATCCTCGCAGAGGCCTTCCACCTCAGGTGCAACCACCGACCCAACGATAACCACCTCATAATCGACAGGTGTCCCAACGCAATGCACCACCACCACCTAGGAAAGATAACTATGCTCCACCTCCTCAACAGGCCCCTCCATCCCCGCATCAGGGTCAGGCTCCAAGGGCCCCTTTCCCAAATAGGAGGAACCTATCCTAATCATTTAATTAGGCACATGTCCCCTGATACATCAAAAGTTCCTTGGAGCAAGGGATTGTATGTTTTTTGAATGCAGCATGCCAGAAGAGGCGAACCTCACTGATCGCCCTAATTACATCCCCTATTACCAGATACTGGGCACACCGTCAAATAGTGTTATGTGTTTAAAGACTAGTTTCAAGACTAGTTTGATATCAACATAGTCTAGTAAGGCCCAAATCCGGCATGGGTGGCATGTGTCTTCATGAGGCCAGACAATAGTAGTGACAGTGAAGGTGAGTGGCATCAGGTTTCAAATTGTGATTCTTAGAGGTATGAAGATTGGATGGCTCGTAATGTAGTTTCCTCTACCCATGGTGTTATTCATGCATGCCTATGTTGGACAGATCCTTCAGAAGGAACATCTACTCCTTCTGTATCATCGCCTCAACAGTCCCCCTCTCATAAGAGCAGGCACTGGCAACGCAAGGGAACACAAATTCCCCTGCCAATGTCGTCATCATCTAGTACTCTAGGTGACATATATGACTCCATAGATGAAGATTCCTCCTATAATCCTTCTTATTTTGGATGACTCTTTATGAGACAGTCAAGGGTATTCCTTGGTTAATACTATAGAGCTTGTAAAACCCTACATAATTCCTAATGATGAGGAGTGCCAGGGGGATCCTCCCAACGACTCTAGTCATTGTCAGCGTTGAAAGAGCTGCAACAATATGGGTCTTCGGAGTGCCTCATTCAGTACGTCTAGCAATGTTGTGCATGTGAAGAAACCAAGAAGCAGGCCCAGCGCAGAGCTCAATATACACAGCCTTCTCTTTTGGTGACATCAAGTCCGCCTTCACCGTCGTACGTGTTGTAGGATCATTCCGAGCCACCATGACGACGTTGTGACTGGCCATACTTTGATATAGGTCGGTCTCAGTCATCTGGCCCTCATCACGTAGTCACTCCACACGCATCAACTAGTGAGAAGCGGGGTATTCCTAGCACTAGTCAGCCACTAGCCAAGTTGAATGGGCCCACTATACCTCCTATCATAGAGCGACCTCCTATAATTAGAAGTTCACACCTAGAACGGAAGAATTATTTTCTCAAACATCTTTCCAGAATTCCAGAAAATCTTTCCATGCTTTAGGCCCTTATCCTATCTTCATATATGCATGAGGCCATCACCGAGGCATTAAGAATCCCCCTCTAGTTTGAGACGGAGGTAGCATCCATAAAAGACATTCATGTTTACGTGGATGAGAATGACGTATTCCAGAACATCATCTCATTCTCTAGAGAATATGAAGGCTCTCCCATACAGGGCAAAATTCACCCACTGTAGATCACCGTCCAGTTCAATGGTGTAGAGGTTCGTCGCTGTCTTGTCGACACAGGCTCTAAAATCAACTTAATCCCAACTCGTACACTGCAAAAACAGGTATTGTCTGAGTTTGATATGAGTCCCTCTAACCTAATAACACAAGGTTATGATAGGAAGGAGTGGACACTGGTCAACAAGATTTATTTTAGGACCATGTTTTGTGGTCTAATATCTAGCGTTGAGTTTATGGTTGTCTCCTAGGACATTGTCCACAATGCATTGATGGGTAGGTCATGGATCCACCTGCATGCAGCAGTTCCTTCATCATATCACCAGTGCCTTATGAAATCCCTTAGTGGTCGAGTGGGTGTGCTTCAAGGTGAGGCAACCCCCTTTGCCTCTTGTGAAGCTAGCTATATGGATGTCGACTGTTACAAGAGTAAGGACAATCAGATTCAGGCTAACGAGGTTGAGCATGCAATGATCGTGACCGACCTGTGGGCAGATCAAGATGATGCATATGTCTTTCCAATCCATCAATTAGAGGTTATAACTCTGGAAATGGTACAATGCTTCATTTTTTTGGAATGATGGGGGAATACATTCCCAAGTCTAAGCGACGCCGAAAGACCACCACATACTCCTACACAAACTAGGCTCAGGTGATCCCAGAGCCTCCTACTACCATAAGGTATTAGGATGTCTTCCCCATGGCAATAGCAATACATCATACATTCTTGTTTCACCAGGATATAATTAATTGGCTCAGGCCAACGTGCCACTATTGCATCGATATCATCAATTGTGGCCACTTGGGCCGAAGACTAGATGGTATCGGATCAACAGCCTTCATCGTTATGGTTGTGGAAGCACATGAGTTCCCCGATGCACTGTCCATTACCGCTTAGGCTGGTACCAGCCTCCAATCAGGAGCTGTCAACTCATATGAAACTCCTCCTCTAGAGGATCCCCCCTCCATAAGTGAAGAATAGGATTTAGAGGATGCTCCCCCCGCCTTTGAAGAGGACGTCTCCACTACAGTTGATGAATTGGTATAGGTGAACCTTGGTAGCGAGGCAGACCCGAAACCCATAGTGATCAGTGTTGTCATGCCCCTAGAGGGAAAACAATAGTACATAGACTTCCTTAAACAGCACTGTGATGTATTATTCTGTAGTTATGATGAGATACTAGTACTATATCCTTAGGTATCCGTCCACCGCCTCGGTCTCCCATAAAAATCATCGCAGGTTCAAGCAGCCTCCGAGAAAGATACACCCTTCTCATGATACTAGGGTTGAGGTAGAAGCTGATAATATCATTAGAGCCAATTTCATTAATGACGTACAGTACCCTAATTGGATAGCCAACATTATTCCAGTTAGAAAGAAGAAAGAACAGATCAGAGTCCGCATTGACTTCGGGGATCTTAACCATCACTGTCTGAAGGATGACATTCCCTTTCGTGTGATAGAATTGTTGATTGACGCTATATCTAGATTCCAAGACCTATTCTTCATGGATAGGTCCTCCGGGTATAACTAGATCTGAATTCCCCAGAGGATGAAGAGTCTATGGCCTTTAGGGAACCACAAGGTACTTTATGTTACCATGTCTTTCAATTTAGTTTAAGGAATGAAGGTGCCACCTATCAGCGGGCTATTCATAACATATTTAAGCTGATCCTCATAACATTGGTGAAACATTATGTGGATGATCTAGTGGTAAAATCTTTATAATATCAGGACCATCTCAATGACCTTGATAAAGTGTTCAGATTCCTCTATTCTCATCACTTAAAGATGAACCAATTAATGTGTGCCTTCAGGGTCACCTATGGAAATTTTCTCGGCATCGTTTTTAGATACATTGGCATCGAGATTGACCTAGAGAAGATTAATTCCATCAGTCAGATGACTCTCCCAAGAAACATTCTAGAGCATTGAGGAATCCAAGGACACTTGGCCTAAATATGCTGATTCATCATAAATATGGATGGAAAGTATAATCCCCTTTCTCATCCAATGAAGAATGGCACTGTCTATGAATGGGACGAAAAATGTCAGACTGCAATTGAGGAAATCAAGCAGTACATGCTCCATCTTCTGGTCTTAATGTCACCCATCTCTGGAAAGCTTCTAGTCCATTACGTGACTACCTCAGAACGGTCTCTCGGCACCCTTCTTGCCAAGAAGAACAACAAGGTGACGAATAACAGTCTCTACTACCTCATCTGCATGCTCCTTGATACGAAGACCAGATACTCCCTTATATAGAATATATTCCTTGGGTTGGTATTCATAGTACAGAAATTGGGACATTACTTGAAGCACCATGATGTATAGCTAGTGTCCTGAGTTGATCTGCTGAAGTACATCTTGAACCGCCCCATGTTGACAGGTCGTCTAGCTTAGTGGGCAGTGATTCTCCAGCAGTTCAACATCAAGATTCTCCCTTGGAAGAATGTTAAGGGAAAAGCATTGGAAGACTTCCTTGTCTCCCATCCATCTCATGTGGACCAATCTTTGGATCATAATTTCCCCAATGAAGCCATTCTCTTGATAGACCAATCCATGTCGTTTTGGAAAATGCACTTTGGTGGTGCTTCCTGGATCCCCACCGACAGAAGGCTCAATGACCCTAGGATCAACAGAGTGGGCCTAGGTATCTTCTTTATTACCCCAACACAAGTTGTTCTACCATATTCATTCCTATTGTTAGAAGGATACAACAACAATGAGGTATAGTATCAGGCTCTCATTACCGGCCTTGAGCTAGCCCTCGAGATTGAAGTCCCACATTTTCATGTGAAGGTGGAGTCCAAACTGGTCATCAAGCAGATTAACGGTGACTATGTCATTATAAATCTGGTGCTTGTCCCATTTTTGAACTGCACTCTCCAGCTAATTGCTCAGTTCCAATCTCATCCAGAAGGTACTCATGTCCCTCGATCACAGGATAGTTGAGATAACACCCTGGGTAACCTAGTTCCATCTCTTGCAGAGCTTGAACAATATGATATTAATATCCAAATGGAACACCATAGGTTCATTACTCCTTTCACTCTAGATGATGACAACATCCCATAGGTAAGCCACATTACCATTGGATCCTCCACTTCTGGACCCCCAGGTCCCTTGGATGAATTGATTGAAGTGACTTCTTACTGGTGAACCTCCTTTGTCGAGTATCTCCAAAATGGTAATCTCTTGACACATCGGGCCGAGCACGAGCGAATCTGACACCGCAGATTATAGTTTACCCTCCAGGACATTCCTGGTCATGAGAATATCCTCTAAAAGCGTGAGTTTGAGGGGGTTCTTCTCCATTGTATTCTAGGAGTCGATATTTCCCAAGTCATGCAAAAGGTTTATGCTAGTTCCTGCGGTGCTCATCATACTGAGCCGAAACTATCTCACCAGATCCAGAGACTGGGTTACTTTTGGACCACTATGATCCATGACTACATTGAGTTCTCTAAAAGCTTCCACACATTACAAATTCATGCCAACATTATTCATTGGACTCTAGAGCCTCCCCACTCCACTAAGTACTCTTGGCTGTTTGTGGTGTGGGGACTCGATGTTGTGGGACCATATCCACCGGTGACAGCTCGCAAGTTCAAATTCTTCATGACTACTACAGTTTTCTTCTCCATGTGGGCAGAGGCAGTTCCACTCAAGGAGGTCAAGGCCCATTATATAGTTGAATTTTTTATTTCAAACATCATCTACCAATTTATAGTCCCTCACGCCTTCCTCACCGATAACGTCGTTAATTTCTATGCAGTTGAGCTGAAAAAATTGTGTGTTAATTTAACCATATGTTCTAACCATACCTCTAAATATAATGTGAAATCAAAATTACTGATCGAGGCATTCAACAAAACCCTCTCCAACATTATTCAAAAAATGGTTTGTTAGAATAATAAGAGTTTTCCAAACAATCTCCCCAACACCCTCTCGGCTTATCGGACGACGACCCATAATTCCACCCAGGTGACACCTTATTCCCGAGTGTATGGGATGGAGGCCATCCTTCCCATCAAGATTAAATTTCCTTCATTGTGAATTTCTTTCTATGATTAGCATGTGCCAGATAAATTAGCTTAAATCTATCTGGCTAAGTTGGAAGCGCTCGACGAGAATAGGCTTCATGCCCTGCATAATCTAGAAAGGAACCAGAACAAGATTTCTAGAGATTTCAACAATAAATTTCTCCTCCAATCCTTCATTAAAGGAGACTTTATGTTGGACCTGAGAACACCAATGATACTTGGTTGGATACCACCCATGTTAGAGACCAAATGGGAAGGACATTACATCATTCACAAGGTTTACTCCAATGGTGCATACTCATTGGTTACCATGGATGGCGAGTGTATACCTTCTCCCACCAATGCCACGTTCCTCAAGAAATACTTTTCTTTAGTCCCTATGGTCCTGCATGATTGTAAAGTGCATTAGGGTCATACATGACCTTAAACCGTCCGGTCCTACATGACATTAAACTGTGAAATGTCCCGCATGACATTAAACTGTGTGTCGTCCTGCAAGACATTAAAATGAATCTCAAGAACTATGTATGGATTGATTCCCATCCTCATGGGATATATAGGAACGCTTGGATGCCTCGTCTTGAGTCCATCCCTATGCTCTTCTTTTTTGGATACCCCTCTTGGGTATAGTTCCCATGGAGGATCTCTTGTGACTCAACCTAAGTTTCTTTGGCCCCGCTCGTGGAATGATTCTGAAGGTCATTACTTGTCCCCCTCTTCATTCTTGTAATCCTCCCACATCCTTAACATGTGACATTAAACTGCATGGACCTTTCAAAACTACAAATGTCTTGATTTCCATCCTTATGGAGTACGTAGGAAAGCCCAGAAATTTTGTATGTATGCCCATCCTCAAACTCTAAGATCACCCCATGAGTCTTTTCCCCCAAAGGTTACACGATGTGGATGCTGTGTTTCAAATCTAGTCAAAAACTATCCTTTGACACTTTTACCACCCCCAGATGTCCCAAATATTGAGTGTAGTTGTTCGTTCTACCCTACTGTCTCTTCAAACTATGGTCAGCCATGGGCAGGAGTGTGATTATAGTTTTCATACCCTCATATGATAGGGAGAGCCTAGTCCCACTCATTATTTCCCACACCGAGAATTACACACATGGGCTAAGGAGCTGAGGTAAGGAAATACCCACAAGAGAGGTCATTTGTCTACAGTTGTTCAGGATGCCCACTCTCAAGTCCCTCGACCCTTTCGCCCCCCTAGCCCGAGTTCTAATTTAAGAGTGGGCGGTGTGGTATGGACTCACGTCCTTATTCACTTCGGGCTATTTTTCCATTCCACACAAACCCCCTTTGAGAAATACCTCCTTTTATTGTCATTTCCATGAGCATAGGCCCCGCCATGCTTCGCGAGCCCCATCATTTGGGTTTCCATAATCTTTTATACCCAAAAGGACCCCCGAATGGCAAGGATGATCGGCCCAATGACTCTCCAACCATTAAAGGCTAATGAAATCTAGGTTTTTGATAAAAAAAATTTATACAAGTCCTCGGTTTCAAATCTAATCAATGGTCGACGCTCAATTACTTTCCCCTGAACTCCGGTCACCCAAGGGAAGATACTGTGTTGCGAACCTGGTTAGCCGTTTTCCTCCATCGTCGTTGCTACTTTGTGGTATTATATAGGCATGATGATTCCACCTCTCCACTCAATAGTCCCATACATATGACATTAAAGTAGGGGTCTACGGTCTGAGCTCTATGAACATAAAATAAGATCTCCATCATCCTCACTACAAGACGATAAACTGCAAGCTGGATGTGACATTCTCTTTGTGGCCCATCCTCAGGTCCCTTAGCCTCCTTGGGCCTCTGGCCTATGTTTTCACTTAGGATTGTATGGTGTGGTATGGGATTATGTCTTCATTCATGTCAGTTTACTCACCATGTCGTACACATCCTTTATTGGTGTATCATGCCCTTATTTTTGTGCTTGCAGCATGATGATAAACTGCATTTCATTCTTCTCTAGAACTACATGTGGCTTGATTCCCATCCTTATGGGATACGTAGGACCACCTGAACGTCTAGTCTTCAGGTCCAGCCCTATCACTTATTGACCTCCCTATCATCATGGCCCCTTGGCCTATGTTCTTCCAGGAGATGGGTATACAGTGTGGTGTGGACTCACGTCCTTATCCACATCGGGTTTATAAAAACCACACCACATACCTCTCTCTCATGATCAACCTTCACTTCCTTTCCATACACTCATCTCTTCGAGTTGGCTGGCCTTAAGACGAGTCTCTCAACCCTCTTCGGTGATTCAACAATTTTCCTAGGAGTACTCTGGTTCAGAACCTAGAGTATTGGATTCTACCCGGACAGGCTTTCACCCATTTTTCAAGCTTCTTATTCCCCTTCATTTGGACTTTCATTATCTTTCACGTCCGAAGTAATCCCCAAATGGCATGAATGCTCGCCCCAAGGGATCTCCTACAATTACGGGCCAACGTCCTCAAGGACCTCAAACGACAGGTTGATATATGTCTCGTGTTGCGAATACAGTTAGTGGTTGATGCTCATTTTTTGTTCCCATTTCAGGACACACAATATGGATGCTATGTTTCTAATACAGTCAACATTAATCCTCCATCGTCATGCCAACCCCATAAAACCTTAAATGTCGGTTACATGATTCACGTCATTTTCCCACCCCATCATGTCCAAGGGGAATTTTGACACTCTCGGTACTATCCCTCAGTGCGTATTTTCATGTTATGGGGACAAATCCACGATATTGTGTCATTCGGGGATCTGTACTGACTTCCCCTTTTATGTGTATCCCATGTGTTGCAAGGACCTCTTCCGACCTAGTTTCCTACACTGAGTTTGACTCACATGGGCTTAGGGACCATATCATGGTCTACGGCTACCTAGAAGAGTTCTTCTTCTCCATGTTCTGAGCTCTAAGACCTTAAACTAAGATCTCTTTATATTTACCCTATTTAGAATAACTTATGTCTTGATTCTCATCCTTATGGGATATATAGGAACACCCAGACATCTTGTCCTTGGGTCCTGCTTGAGCCCCACTAATTTATCTATTCTGTTATGCCTTTTAGGCCCCGATTAATATAGGATCGCTTGGTGTGGCCTGTGTGGTATTATGCCTTTGTTTGCATCTAGTTTATAATAGCCACTCCATGTACTCCCCTTCAAGACTCTAGTCTTTCCTACTTCCTGTCTTGCATGACATTAAACTCTATTATGTCCCGCATTACATTAAACTGTATGTTGCCTGTAATTAAATTAAACTGCACTTTCTAGAACTATGTATGGATTGATTCACATATTCATGGGATATGTTGGAACACAAAGCCATCTCGTATTTCGGTCTAGCTCGACTGTGATCTACTGTCACCTGCCCCATATTCTATAACCTCCTCGGCCCAAGGTTTCTTTCCTAGAATCATGCACGGTGTGGCGTGGATCTCATCCTCATTCACATCGGGTATGTTTTTTCACACCATGCGCATTCACTCTTTAATCTCATCTATCCTATATATGTCTTAACCATATGACTCTAAACTATGCTACCTAGTCCTACATGACATTAAACTGTTACGTCACATGACCCTAAACTATGACATTATCGTCCTGGCCGCACGATGAAAAAATGACACTGCATCGTGGTGTCCTCACTCGAGGGGATATCATGTTTGGTATCGGTTGCACACCATACCATTTTTCAATGTTTGCATATGGATTCATTATTATGGATATGTATTGAAATTCTATACTATGTCCATTGCTAAATAAAAAAAACACATTCATCCTAAAGGAAAAAAATGATCTGTCAAATGCCACTGCTTTTGGTGCAAGGGCCAGACCCGTATGACCTTATTATCTCTGGCACTAGTATCTTACCATTCCACCCTTAGAACTACGTGTGGATTAATTATCATTCTCATGGGATATGTAGGAACTCCCATCCACTTTTCCTTGGGCCCATCCTAATTGTGTTTTCAGTCCCTTGACAAAAAATCTCCCTAAGGAACATTTGGGGATCGGGACTCTAGGTCCCCATTCACATCAGGTTTTATAATTACCTCATCATAGGTCTCTCATATTCCCTTCCGTCATGGTCTGAGCTCTATGACTATAAACTAAGACAACTCTGCGTCCCTACTGCAAGATTTTGAACTGCACGACATCTTCAAGAACTACGTACGGCTTGATTCCCATCTTCATGGGATACATAGGAACGCCAAGAAATTAAATCTCTAGGTCCATCCCCAGGAGTCTAAAATTTATATCCTCTCTATTTCGGCCCCTAGGCCCAAACCCTTTTGGGAACATGTGGTGTGGAGAGTACCTCATGGGTTCTTGTTCACGTTGGGTTTTTCAATAGATGCAGCATGTTCCCCCATTTCATTTTTCAACCTGGTCTAAGTTCTATGACCCTAAACTAAGATCTCTCTATGGGAAATGCATGTCACGTTTGGCCACATCGCCACCTTGCGTACTATCCATTTAATCAGGACCCCATAATGACCCATACTACGACCATTAGGTTGGAAGAATGCAACCTCAGGACCATTGTCCATAAAGGGGGACTTGACTTCCTCTATCAGATACGTCTTATTATCGTACACAGATGCATTGTGACAAAAATCCATAAGTGTGGAATTTTCACAGGGACATTCCCTCAACCTACATCCAATTTCTGTGAGCCCGTTATTTGGATCCTCATTCTCTTCCACGTCTTAAGGTACCCCCTTTGATGGCCTGGTCTCATGCCACATTAGCTTATCGACCATCTTGGGCCAACATCACTAAGGACCTCAGATGACATTTGTGACAGATCCCATGTTTCAAACATGCTCAGCGGTCGACCCTCATTTGTCTGTCACAATTCCAGGCTAACGTGAAACCGAATTTATGTTTCAAACATGGTCAATAGTTATCCTCTATCATCACACCACCATCATTGAAGTCTAGATCTTGAGCATCATGATTCACACATTTACGATTCCTTATGTTCAAGTGGAATTTAAACATACCCGGATTTACCCCATCACGCATCTAGGTGCTTCAAGAAGGTGAGTCAACATTATTGGGACATCGTTCACCAAGTGTCCCATTGCCCCTAACATGTGCCTTCCTGTGATAGGAAATTACAATCACTACTCCTTGTTTCCCACTTCGAACATGAATCACATGGGATTATTTTTTTGGTTGGACGTGTAATGGTATATCCATGCCACACATGCCTTTCATCATCCCACATGACATTAAATTGTGTTTCCAAAACTACGTGAATCTTGATATCTATCCTAATGGGGTATATAGGACCATCAAGGTACCTTTCCTTGGGCCTAGCATAACTTTAACTTTTTTTCCCTTAACCTGAAAAAAACACATCTTCCAGGGATACATGGTGTATTGTGGACTTCTTATATCCTCATTCTTGTAGGGTTTATGGATACCACATCACATTCTACCTTCCTGGGATCTTCCCTTTCACTCCCCATCCTATCGTATGACGTTAAACTGCATGAGTCTATATGTCCTCAACGCATGACACTAAATTGCGGTTCTACCCAAAACAAGTTCAGGATGCCCCATGTTAGTCATGAGATGCACCAGATCCCTTTCCAAAGAGGGTTTCCCCTATCAGTGTTTTCCTCCAGCCACAGAGTTTCTAATAACTACATTTTTATTGATTCTCACCATTATGGGATACATAGAAACACCCAGGCATTTCTCCTTGGGCCCAGCCCCAGGGTTATTGACCCTTCTGGCCCCTAGGGCTCGATCCTGGTCCAGACAGTATGACCTTTAAAATATGTGCATCGTCCTCATCGTATGACATTTAAACAAAAAATCCATCATCCTTATTGGTATGAATTAAAACTAAATATTATTCTAGGTCCTTTCCAGAGATTTTTTGTTTGGAAGTATGTATGATCCCTGATCAGACCGATGCACCCGCCTAATGTATTTTCATCACGGTGGAATAATTTCAAGAGTGTTGGACTCCATTCGAACAACCCATCACTATATACTCTATGATTTTAATGCCCATTATTGAAACCCTCTTCCTCTTTCACGTCTAAAGAAACCCAAAAACAGTATGGATGCCCGACCTATGGCTTTCGGACTGTCCTGGGCTAACGTTCCAGAAGACTAATGGATGAAAATTTGAGTCAAGCCCAGTGTTTTGAACATGGTAAGCTATCATCCCTCATTTGTTATTCACATTTTAGGCTAATTCAATAATGATACTATGTTTTTAACTTGGTCAACAATTATCCTTCATTGTCATGCCACCCCCAAAACATTCCAAATTTTGGGTATCGTGACTCACACTTTCCACTCCCCTATGTTATGATTTATTCTAACACCCCTATCATTAAGGCGCTTGTGCACTAGATCATATTGGGGAAGTGATATTTTGACTATCCTAGGGACATCATTCTCCAGTCAGGTCATCCCCTATCTCTCTTTGAAAGCCCGGATGGGTCATTTCTACCCCAGATGTCTGACGTATGGTTGGCACATCCACATTAAAACAAATTAATAGTGTGAGCATCTCTTGTTTCTCACATCGGCCATGACCCACCCGGGCTTAGGAATGGGTTGCTATTTATTTTGGGATTGTGGTCGGAGTGCATTAAAATAAAAAAGAAAATAGTCTGATGATGCATAAAATTCATAATTAGAGGTAGTAAAGAAGGATAAGTTTATGGGTTGAGTCAAAACAAGGCCCTAAAGGATCAACATTTTGGATAGATCACTCTGTAGCTTCTACCTTCTGGTTTATGGCCTCCAGGATTACTTCACGACCCTTGAGAACCCTCTCTTCATCAGTGGCCACAGAGCACAGTTCACAGACCCTAGCCTGTGATTCCACCT
Source organism: Viscum album (assembly GCA_963277665.1). NCBI lineage: Eukaryota > Viridiplantae > Streptophyta > Magnoliopsida > Santalales > Viscaceae > Viscum > Viscum album. The sequence goes on from OY728125.1 coordinate 23,176,688, forward strand.
ATTCAGTCTGACGTTCAGTCATTTGGTGACTCACTTATACTATCTGCTCTTGGGCGTCCGCCAACTGGACCCTCAATTGCTCAATGATCTCAGAGAAGTTTCCAATGAATGACTCCCTTTCATTCTCCTGCTTTTTAAGGCGTCATATCTCTAGATCCACCTTCAAGAATGCTTGGGCATTCCCTGACTCCTTCTGGAACCGAGGGATGTCAGAGCGTTTGATGATCTCAAGTAGCTTCTCATCCATGTAGTTGCAGATTGTTAGATGAAGATGGAGAGCATCAACCCCGATAGTATAGAGAAAGAACAACCAGGTGAGAAGTGATCCCATCCATTTTATGAATTATTCCTATGGATGACTGAGGAATCATTTGATACACTTACACCATTTATGCCACATCATCCGGCTCTCATCAGCTGCTTCTGAATCAGATTCATCCACCTCCTCGGGGTCTGCAGGCCGATAGTTAGGGAAAACAACCAAGAGATTTGGTGCATGATCTTCTTATGGTACTCTTCCCAAGGGATTAGGATCCTCAACATGTGGGAGGCCTTCCAATCTCACCTAGGCCCTAGAAACCTTCCCCCACCAACATCATATCCCGCTCCTGCATTGATATCATCAGTATCCACAGCTCTTTTCTCACCAAGTGCCCGGTCCGGCCTAGTTTGAGAAGTAGGTCCTGAGTGGGTCGGTGCATTCGTCATTGAGGCATCCACAGATGGCCTAGATTCGGCAGCCTATCGAGCCTCCAATGCTGTGATTACTACAGAAACAATGACAACCCTGATCTTATGGGCTCTATAATGGATAATATAGGAGTCTAAGTGATAAAACATACAGGAACTCAATGCATGGGACTCTGGTGTCTCAGTCGACGTAGGAGCTGTCACTATGGGATATCTTTAAGTGCTTGTCAGATCAATAATGGTTGTCCTCTCCCCAAATAGTTCTATCGGCACGTCCCACCCCCCTCTGGATGGAGGTTCTTGGTCGGCGCCAATATGCACCTAAGAGGTATAAAAAATCCGATTGAAGATTATGAGTGATGGAAAAAGGAAAAAGATGGATAAGGAATGATTCATACCTCGAGTAGCTCAGTTATTTCTACATCAGAGCCAAAAATCTTTCCACTCTCCCAAAGACTCCATTGGTAGGCCTTACCTTGAGACCCTCCAATTCTAAGATCTTCTTTAGCTTCCCCTAATTATCATTATTCTCTTAACCCTCTCCATACCCCTCATCCTCTTATGAATCACTTCCCTCTGACTCCTCATCGTTTTCATCACCCTTAGCTGACATTTTTTCTGGATCATGCTCTTGGTCGAGCATTACCTTCACCAGGAGAGTTGGTTCCTCATGCTGACCCCTCTAGCATGTGTACATGTCCATGGCATTCAAATATGTGTGCTGACGATAGAAGTTAACCTTTTCATCAATATGAATAAGTCTGAACTCTTCCAGCTGGATTCTGTCTTGCACTATCTTTTGCCAAAGGGCTTCCGTGCTCATCGACTACTGTAGGGTCAACTAGGATAACCACAGTGCATGAAATATTGTATTTTTAGAAGTTTGGAGCAGGAACCTTATCTTGTCCTTAGGAAGCATCCTATCTACTCTAGGAGGTTGTTCGTGAGCCCCTCTTCCCCCAGACGATAAAGGCACATCCGCACCGTGTGACGTTACCACTACTATAGTACCGGTGTGCCCTGGACAATTTTCCCTACTTGCTCCCAAACCTTCCTCCCCGATGGATCCTTTCCTACTTTCTTGATGCTCAGGTTCTACACTGGTCACCTTGAGCTATCGGAATCGCTTCCGCAGAAGCCCTTCAGGGTCTACCACAACCTAATGATAGGCATATTTAATCGAAAGGCAAGCATCAATTCTGGTGGTGGGGAGAGTAATGGATTCTCCAGAGCCATATGTTGTAAACATCAACCACATTTGGAAAAAAATAGGGATTTCTCTCCTCTCGTACCTCTGTGTATACTTACTTTGGCATCCGTTGAAGGCATCCAAACTGCCTGGAAAATCTTGATGTACCGTAAGGCTCTTAAAGAATCTTATTATCGACCTGGGCCAAAAGAACCCCACCTATGATTATATATAATTATTAACTTTTATCTTGTAATAATTTCCCGTTGTCTATCATCCGTCCTGCTGAGGTAGGGAATAGACTAAAGGTTAAATTGGTTTGATTTCAAATCCTAATCCTTACCCCCTCTTCATTGAGCGTCAATGACATGAACCCAAAAATGTTTAAAAAGTAAGGTCGTTGACCGTTACTTGGGGGATGAATGGAATTTGGAACGGTGTATCTGCCACAGTGAGCTATTATCAAGCCATGAATGATTTATAAATGGCAACAGATTATCCTCGGTGAACCCCCTCTCGAAATACGCCCTTGGATAGCATACAAAAGGGCCAACATAGGGACCCCCTGTTAAACCATTGATTAGAAGCCATAATATCTTCCATCACCAATTTTGTTGTATGAACTCCCATCCTCGTGTCCCTCACTGGAAAGAGACACCAGCTCAAGAAGGTTGCACGAAATCTGGAATACCATACATTAAGGTCTCATATTTCATTCACACTAAAACTCCAGGATTGATATTCTCCCACCTCCCTGATCCTATAGTATGATACAATATTTCTTATCTATGTCGTGTTCTGACATCGTCTTCCTCACCCCATCATCTTGACATTTGGGTCTTTCTATAGAAACAGGCTAAACCACTTTGATTTGGTGATGTCCTTCAGAAAATCCTTCACCGCCAGGTTGTCCTAGGCCAGCTCTAAAGGCTGCCATGTCAGGATGAGATTCTTTTATCTGTCTCCCCAGATGGTCCCTGTTGGAAGAAATTAATCATACTGGTGCCCATCAAAAGTAAGGCCTCTGATGCAATGAATTCCCCATAGGCTGATACCAACATACCCATGGTGGAGATGGAATATGATGGTATCGGGTGACCACCGGGTAAAGCGCTCTAGCCCAAGCTCATGCTGGTGGAAGAAATGGAACGGTGATGTCTATACCACCTCAAACAACCTAATGTTCCATAGTTCGTCCCTAAACTGATCACACATTTGGCATACCCAATACGCCTAGGCCCACCCACTTGTGAGGTTTCCTCAAGAACTCAAGTCCCAATCTTGCAGCCAGCCTTTTCACTAATTGGTGATGCTCTGTCCGAAAGTACATTCATAATGAGTCAAAGAACCCTCGGAGACTGTCTCATTTCCTAAGATGGTCTCGGTCCTAGGGTTCTGGATGTAAACATACATGTGTCAAGTTTCTCAATATATATGGCCATTTTTATTAATGTTTTATGAGGGGATATATTCCTTGTGAGTCACCCATGACCATGGTGTGTCGACTTCGAATCCTGGCACATGTACATCCTCCGAAATACTAAAGTCCCATATCGGCTGATTTTCTAATAGTGTATACTCCTTTTGGGCTTGATTAGACATGTTGAATAGAGTTTTGTTGTTGGATAAAATCTTTTAGACACCATAAATGTGATGGTTAGCAACCATATCGGCCCTTCGAGTGGCTTATTCAGCTTCTCTATCAGCATCTTCCCAATTAGCAGCCATCTTCTTTCAGTATGGTCCAAAGGATATCACGCGAAAAGATTGGTATGGTGTGAAAAAAATCAGAAATCGGTAGGAAAAACTGAGGTAGTGGTGCAAAAAATCCAATTCTTCATGAAAACCCATGACCAGACTCGCGGAATTACACAAAACAAGAGTCAAATTACATATAAAGAAAGTGACATTTTTCACGCACAAGAGCTCAGAACATATCGTGCGCAAAACTCTGTACGGTCTATGGAACCCTTGATGGTTTTTATAGGTGCGTAGTGGGGTATCCGTGTGTTTTAAAATAACTATATGTGAAACTTCTTAGCTTTTTGGGCACCTTAAGTGTTCTACGCGCACCGACCTAAGGAAATTTGGCGTCTCGGCGTTTCCCTCAGAATCTGACCTTTGCGTGCCTTCGCAGATCCGATTCCAAGGGGGTAATTTGTAGAAGATGAAATGTGATTAAATCTTAAAAATATCCATTTTGAATAAAATGAGGACATATTTCGACGCAATGACTAATTTCAGGAAGAAAGAAAGTGGAACTCGAAAATTCCCAAAGATGCACAAAAAACCGCTATCGTGTAAAAAAACTATGGTATCTAAAAGAGGATTTTGTGTGTTTCAGAAGCATGTGTGCAGTCGCCACCCAGGGCGGAAATATGTGCGCCACTAACACTGGGCGTGAAATATTTCACACGGCCGAAACCGAGACTGGATTTTTCATTGACGATCATCTTTCATGTGGACCCGGTGACCCCAACTACCTATAAATAGAAAGGCACCCCTTCGACTTCTGACAACTGAAGAATCTGAACCATCTCCTCTGAATAAAAAAAACTCTCCCATGCGTAAAATATGGCTTTCAGGTATGGGATTTTCTGCAAAAGGTCTCCTTGGGGTCTCCCTTCACGAATGACCACTTTGGCTTGACCCTCTCCCAAGTCCGTAAATGTTGGGTCCCTTGCGCGCAATCCCTTTCCCTAGCAAGCAATCCCTTTCCCTTGTGCGCAATCCCTTTCCATTGCATGCAAAACCTTCTCCGCCCCATGAACACAAACATCCTCAATTTCGTGAAAACCTATCCTTTTCCATGCAAAACCTCTCTTATAGTGAACAATCATCTCGGTTCTCTCACCCTATCCTTTTCCGCACAACTGTTCCATTTGTATGCAAGCTACCATACTTGTGTGTGCCATTTCTCTTCGATGTCCCTCATTCATACAACATATTTGGGCACTTTTTATACCCAAAACATCTACTTTACACAACCTTTTCTCGAACAACCCTCTAGGCTCGTACAAAGTAACTTCAAGGTCCCTTGGGCGGTGCTTCTCGTTTCCTTGCCTAGCCTCGTGTTTTTTCACATAGGCACGCTAACGACTATTTCTTCTTCTCATATCCATGCTAACAAGGACCCCTCAATGGTGAAATCCACAACACCCCCACCACAACGTTGCTAATTCCATACCTTCTCTTAGGGTGGGTGGGTATCAGTTAAGTAAGTCCTAGGGGTGCAAAGAGAACCCACATCGTTTGAGCTGTAGGACATTAAACTGCTAAGCACCATCATCCTTAACACATGACGTTAAATTATGGCCTCACCTCGTGCATTATACACAGGGTGCCCCATCTTGCCGATTCTCTATGCCCACTGGTCTCCATGAGAGTGAGATCATTCTTCACATTGAATGAGATCCTATTTATTAGAGTTGTGTCTGTCAGTGGGGAAAGGAAACCATCTTGGTGTAATCCCCTAGCCTTTCTTGCGGGGGGGGGGGGGTATCATCCCTGATCCTCATATCTGTTTCCTTGCTAAATAATAATAGGTGAGAGGGGCACATGGGACTATGTTACCCCATCCCTCTCCCACTAGGATTTGTCGCCACTGGGCCTTCATCCTGGAGTAAGTCCCAATTCTCTATCTCTTTTGGCTGCTAGCCACACATAAGCCCATGTTTCCTCTTTGTGCTTCTAACCACGCGTAAACCCATGTTTCCAATTTGGGCTATTAGCCACGTGTAATCCCATGTGTCCTCTTTGCATAGTAGACCGCGCATAAGCCCCTATTACCTTTTTGTGGCACTAACAACGTGTATGCCCCACTCCACATCCCATAGATGCACCGTTCGTGACATGATTGTCAGGTCATTGCTGCCTCTTGTTTATCACACTATGAATGACTCATGTGGGTTTAGATCGAGCATTGACCAAGGAATCCTCTATGGCCGCCTAGAGTGTAATCCCCAAACCATCCCGAACAACGCAAACTTTGATTCTTTCCAAGGAAGGGTATGTAGGAAGCCTCCCTGAGGTTCAAGGCCACCATCCATTGGTCCCGACTATCTTCATGTCGGTTCACCAAAACCCATCCTGAACTACGTGGACTTTGAACCTTGCCAAAGCAAGGTACACAGGAAGCCTCTCTGAGATTCAAGCCCAATACTCAGTTACTCAGACTCCCTTCACGGCGGTTCACCAAGACCTATCCCAAACTACATTGAATTTTTTCCATGCAAAGGAATGGTGCGTAGGAAGCCTCCTAGAGGATCAATAACTACACCCATTGGTCTCGACCACTCCACATTGATCAACCCCCATTCTACATGATGTTAAACCGCATGCCCCTTTTTGTCCCGCATGACACTAAACTGACCCTCATCCAGAGGTAAGCTGGTGTTCCCCCGTCAAGTGGTAAGACATTGTTCCCCCATCTGACGGTAATCCATTGAACCCCCGTCCAGTGGTAAGATGTTGTGCCCCCATTGAGAGGCAAGCGGTTGCAAACCCCATCCAGCGGTAAGCCGTTGTGCCTCCATCCTGTAGTAAGTAGTTGTTCCTCCATCCAGTAGTATGTCCTTACGCCCTCATCCAACATTAAGCTGTTCTGAACCCCATTCAGCTGTAAGTCGTTGTCAACCCAAACTTAGAGGTAATCCATTTTCATCCCTTCTATTGGGACCCATATTGCTGGTCCATCCCAGTGGCGTAAGACAATCCTCAGGCTACTAACCATGTGTAAGCCCCAGTATATTATCGGGTCGTTGTCCTCTGCACACACCCTGATTCTATACCCCCATCATGAACTACATGGACTTTTATTCCCTTCCACTGGGATACATATCAGGTCTCTTTGAGTATCAATCCCGACTTCAATGTCGCCCTCAAGTCGAGTCCATCGCAGTATCCATCAACTTCACCTGACCATCCATTATCCATATTGATTCTTACCCGGGCCTCCACATCTCGGTGAGATCATGCAAATTCACCTCTTCACTGCCCCTAGCAATAATCGGGTAACTAACCACGCGTTCACCTAGACATTAGTGTTCCCACTAGTGGTATAACCCATCTGATCCACTCTAATCTGTGTTATGATCAGTATAATCCTTCTCCGCTAGATGTTAAACTCGCAGCATACCCTGTGTTAAACATGGGAAGCTGAGGAAAAACTTAGAGACATGCCTACGGAATATAATTATTTTCATTTTATGTGGGATTCCTCGGGATTCCGCACCCTTGAGAACCCCTATAATAGGTGGAAGAACCCCAAACATGCTATTGTTCCAATGTCTAGACACTCCATTGATGTCCAACGCGACTACACCCCCGACCAAAGGTTGGTGCCCTTACCAGACCCCTCGGAATGTCCCGACCGAAGCAGTGTAATTAACCAGCATCTATGAAGATACGACACTGGGAAGAGTTTCACGAGCAATGTCTTATTCTATAAGGGAGTCCTGGACTAGGTGATGACTTCTGAGGAGGAATCCATTTAAGGAGGAACCTACATCCCATCATCCCATTTCGATCACGGAGAAAATGTCACTAAATAAGGGATGGATGTCGCCCGCCATTGGAAAGAGGGAATGTGGGGCAATAGTCAGTGCATCTTTGTCATTCTCCAATAGACGGATACATGTGCCCTGGAAAAAGCGTCAAAAAACGCAGTTTCCACCAGTCACTTACTAAGTACAATGCATTCCTCATATGAATTTTTTTGAAAAATAACATAAAAAATCATATTAAAAATAGAATGAAAATTGTCAATACTTTAACCATAAACCATAAATGGTATAAGAATATCCCATCCACAATAAAAAATATCACAAAACCTTCATTAAAATATGGAATATTGTATCATAATAAATCAATTCAAAACAAGTGTAAAATCCAACAAAGGCTGTTGACAATATGAAATAAAAACTATTTGAGGGAAATATCACTTTCTATTTTGAAATCATTTAAAAGTCCTGTAATTTTAAAATAATACATTTATTTTAAAAATATTCTTATAATATTGTAAGGGTAGCATCAAATATTTCATAATGACGGAAAATATCCTCACTTTCTATATAAATTAAAAAAACATTCTTAAATTAATTTAGTCGAAATGGTCGTAAAGGACCTTGTTTGGAAATCAATGGAATGATTACTTTATAAAAATTATATAAAAATTCAAAAAAGGGTATAAATGAATATAACCCACAGTCTATGAAATAGAAAAACTGTTTTGAAAAACATTTTTAAGAAACACCGATGTGGATGATAAAGAGGTCCTAGTAGATACTCACGTATAAAAAACCTTGGATAATGAAGAGATAATAAAATTATCACATACCTTGTACTTTTACTTAATTGAGGGTATGTTAACCTCATGTATGATAGTTACATTATTTTTATAAATTATTAAATAAACACATAAATAAATATTATATCATATATGATCTTCTAATATTACTTTGTTAAGAATATTTTAGTGGTATCGTCATTTCGGGTGTTAACTGATTCATTTTCCTTTATATGTTTTGTTACGTAAGTCATGTTTGTTAAAGATAGGATGTATCTGATTCATATCCAGAATGATATTAAGTTCTCAAAAACTATTTTTAATCATAAAATGAAAATTATTCTTGAATGGTTACGATGGGGAATGAATTTCATCGTGTTCATGGAGACAGTAATCCGTACGTACGCACGGGTGACAATATCATTCTATTGATGGGAAAATCGTATGTAATTGGATGGTATATCATATATAAAGAATCCTTAACATATTATATATATTATTTACATCATTTATACTCATTATTATAGACATCAAAATAATCAAGTTTTTGAATAACAAACTACACAATGACGTGGAGACGGTAAGCCATACGTACGCATGTATGGTGACATATCATTCATAGGATGGATAAAATAATGAATATGGTAGTAAATTATTTATAAAAACATAAAATTATTAATAAGGTAATGCAGTTATTATCTTGGTATGGAAATAACAAAGAAAGAGGAATTTAAAGAACAAAATAACTTTGAATGAGGTGGTGATATTATTACCCCTTCTTTGGGTGTTTTCGTTTGAGTTGATCTAAAGGGCTCCTTAGTTAGGTTTTCTGATCAAAGTAAGGCCTCTAGGTCAACGAGAGGGTAGTAGGGAGGATATTGGAGTAGGTTTTGTCAGATCCAAATGGATTTGTAGGTGTTACCTTGAGATAATTGGAAGTACCTTTTTATAAGAGAGGTGAGGGTCACTTTAGGAAAACCTAAAATATTGTTTTATTATTCAATCATATTAGGTTTATAATGGCTCCAAAATAATTTATTTCAAGACTAATTTAGATACTATCTAAAAAATATCAACCAATAGGTTTTAGACAGGTTTAGGTCACCATATGAACCCTATCCTCTATATTGAACTCTTAGTTAAATACTTTAACTTTTACCATGTATTATTGTATTATTATAATATATGGTTAATAATCTTACTATAAAATTCCAAGAGAACCCCAAGTGGATCATTAATTATATATATATTATTATATATTACCTTTGGCTGAACCTTATATATTTAGGACTATTATATCATTTAATAATATAATATTTGTTTTTAAAACTCATTTAGGTCAATTTTGATGCTATATAGTAATTGATTTTTTAGGAAGTCATAACAGCATGATTACTTCGAAGAAAATTCATTGACTAAACCATAACATGTCATATTAATCTAGAAAATTAGTGTAATGAATAAAAAGTCTCAATTTACATTTATTTGGATATTTACAACATCAATTATTTTAACCTTTAATTAAAAAGGTAATTACTGCATCATCATTGTGTCATAAATAAATTTAATTATTTAACATCTAAAATTTATATATAAAATACCATTAAGTAGGAAATATTATTATATTACTAATGAATATTTATATTCGAATTTATATTATGTATAACCCAATTTTACAAATGTTTTAGTTATGAAACTCTGAATTTATCACTTTTAACTCTTCTTTGAATAAAATAATAATAAATGTCCTAATCTATTCCAAGTTTACCAAAAGGATCATATTTTATTCCTAAAGTTCTTTTTTTTCAAAATACACTTATCCAATAGAATCAGAACATGTTTTAGGTTAAAAAATAATATCATATGTACCTTTAATTACCCTATTTGCTTTTAACTGTGGTAAATAAAAGTCAAAAGTTACTATTCGCCAAAAAATTATTCTCATCTTATTGAACAACCTTTTACTTATTGATATTTACCATATCTCTATGATATTTGAAATTCAATTCATAGAAGTGGTAGTATTTGTGACAACTGGGTCCCTGGTGACAGCACAACCACCCCGCCTTAACATGGTCGTCGGGTCCTGGCCCACCAGGTACCACTAGTTGCCCCACAGACACGTGTGTCCCACCCGAGGGTCCACCCACATGCCTGAATGGGTCATCTGACTAATGATAGTCTCCACAGGCCAACACATATCCTTTCCAGTGTGCTTTTTCCTCACTCACACACACCCTGAGAGACTTCCCAGGAGGTCACCCATCCTGATCACTACTCCAGGCCAATCACACTTAACTGTGGAGTTCTAATCAGACAGCCTCCTGAAAATGAAGGTGCACCTTGTTAACATGATTCATATCATTTAGTCATTTAACCCGTTATCATTTGGGGATGTTACAATCACTCCCCCTTTAGAGCACAACACCCTGGTTGTGGGCCCTACATATCAACCCAGCCAGTGCACCGTGCACTTAAGGCTGGGTTCCTCCTCTGATACCAAATGTGACAACTGGGTCCCTGGTGACAGCACAACCACCCCGCCTTAACATGGTCGTCGGGTCCTGGCCCACCAGGAACCACTAGTTGCCTCGCAGAAACATGGGTCCCACCCTAGGGTCCACCCACGTGTTTGAACGGGTCATCTGACTAATGATAGTCCCCACAGGCCAACACATGTCCTTTCCAGTGTGCTTTGTCCTCACTCACACACACCCTGAGAGACTTCCCAGGAGGTCACCCATCCTGATCACTACTCCAGGCCAAGCATGCTTAACTGTGGAGTCCAAATCAGGCAGGCTCCCGAAAAGGAAGGTGCACCTTGTTAACATGAGTCATATCATTTAGTCATTTAACCCTTTATCATTTGGGGATGTTACAATATTACATTTAATGCAAATTTGCAAATGTTCCTAGAAGGTGGGTAAAGGACGGTAAAAAGTTCAATAAAATTTTATATATCTAATATTATTATAGAATGAATTCAATTAATTTCATTGAAAAATTATAAATATTATGTATCAATTTTTTCCAAATATAAATTTAAATTAAATAACTAATTATTTAAATAAAATGTTTGTTTTAACCAATAACGTAATGTTTTTCAGTATTCAACAAAAATTGAATGTTTTCAAAAAATAAAAAAAATTCACCCTAAGATATTTTTGATATTCCAAATAAAAAAATGAAGTCCATTTTGAAAAATAAATTTTTTAAAATTTCAAATAGTGGGTATTAATATTCATACTGGCTAGTTTGATTGGTCGTGGTGTGTTAGAACTCTATGTTGCGTACAATTCAAGATATTGAATTATTCAAAGGAAAACGTACCATGGAATATTGGGGGGGGGGGGTAAATTATCCCTTACTTCAAATAATTTTGACCTCAAAATTTCTAGAATATTATAGCATAAAAAGATTCAGGTGGTTCGTCATCATCAGTTCATCGGGTTCCCACATTGCCTCTTCCATCTTATGATTACTCTATAGAACTTTCACGAGACGTGTCGTCCGGATTCTCAACACTTGTTCTCTGGTATCAATAATTATGAAAGGCTCTTTGAAATAAGACATGTCAGGTTCCAGTTATGTTTCTTCATAGGTGAGTACATGCGTCAGATATGACATGTATTTTCTCAACAGTGATATGTGGAACACAACATGAACTTTAGAGAGACTTGACAGCATTTCCAAATGATAAGCTACAACTCCAATTCATTCTAGAATTTTGAAAGGTCAGATGTACTTAGAAAATAATTTTCCCTTCTTACCAAATCGTATAATACCCTTCCATGGAGATACCTTCAAGAAAATATGATCACCTACTTGAAATTCGGAATCCTTCCTTCAGTTATCTTCATAGATATTTTTCCTACTTTGGACTACTTTGATGTGGGTGTGGATAACCATCACCTTTTCTGTTGATTCCTCAACATGTTTTGGGACTACTAGTTTTCTTTCACAAACATCATCCCAACAAGTTGGTGTGCGACATCACTTTCCATATAATTCTTAATATGGCACAATCTGAATACTTGAATGGAATCTATTAATATAGGCAAATTTTACCATAGGTAAATACTGATCCCATATACCATGAATGTCAAGTGAGAAAGATCTAGAAAATTTCTTATATGGTTTGAATAGTCTGTTCTAATTTTCCATCAGTTTGAGGGTGGTAGGCAGTGCTCAAATGAAGTTCAGTATCCAAGGCCTTTTGGAGACTTTTCCAAAATTTTGATTTAAAATAGGGATCATGATCAGAAACAATCAATAAGGGTACTCCATGCAGGCTTACAACTTCATTAATACATAGTGTGTCAAAACATTCAAGTGGTAAATTTTCTCTTATAGCAATAAAATGTGCTGACTTGGTAAGACGATCAACAATGACCCATATTGAATCATTCCTTCTATGAGTCTTTGGTATCCCTAATACAAATTCCATCGTAACATCATCATATTTCAACTAAAATATGGGAATAGGTTGCTTGAATCCTATAGGATGTTTTCTTATGGCCATCGCCTGTTGACAAACCATACCTCTTGACACATAATCAGTAATCTCTCTCTTCATGTTGTCCCATAAAAAATGTTCCTTCAAATCCTTCTACATCATAGTGCTACCATGGAGTATAGATAAATTAGACCTATGAGCATCATCCAAAAATTCCCTTTTTAGATCAGGTATATCAGGAACACAATGTGTCTTTCTAAATTTCAATATTCAATTTTCATATACGAAGTCAATCAATCTCCCATCATTCACAGCTTTAATTTTCTTTTGAATCTCCCCATCATCAGTCTAAGAACTTTTTATCCTTTCTAGTAAAGATGGTTTGGAAAACATTTATAAAAGTATTGATGTTTCACCATCCATGATTATTCCCATATCTATTTTTACTAGATCCATTAACATATGATCCCTTTCATCTCTCATCTGGTTCAAAACCCCATGATTCTTTCTTCTCTGAGCATCTACCACCTTATTTGCCTTCCCTAGGTGGTAGTTTATAGTGAAATAATAATTCTTGAGCAGTCTGAGGCATCTCATTTACATAATGTTGATTTTGTTTTGTGATAAAATATACTTCATGCCCTTGTGATCAGTAAATATATCACATTTTTCACCATAGAGATAGTGTCTCCATATCTTCAAAGAAGTGATTACAACCGCTAACTAAACATCATGAGTGGGATAGTTTGGTTCATGTATTTTTAGCTATCCTTATGCATAGGCAATAACTCTATCATTCTATATAAGGACACAACCAAGTCCTTTATTTTAAGCATATCTATAAAAAACAAACCCATCATTCCCTGATGGTACAATCATGATAGGATCATTGAATAATTTTCTCTTCATTTCTTTAAAACATTCTTCACATTCTTTTTTTCAAACAAATTTAAACCTTTTATGTGTGATCTTGGTTAATGGGTTAGCCAATGAGGAAAAATTCTGGAAAAAAGCTGATAATAACCTGCTAAACTCGTAAGACTATGTACCTCAGTTATACTCGTCGGTATTGGCCATTCTTGTATTTCTCTTGTCTTCGAAGGATCAATAGAGATTCCATACTTAGAGATAATATGACAATGAAATGAAATCTTCTGAAGCCATAATTCACACATGCTGAACATCCCATATAATTCATTTCATCTAAGTGTCTTTAGAATAGTGAACATGTGATTTTTATGATCTTCATAGCTTTTTAAGTATACCAAGATATCATCAATAAATAACACTAAAAATTCATAAAGATATTCTTTGAAAACTATGTTCATTAGATCAACGAAGACATGGGCTGCCTTAGTCATTCCAAAAGGCATTACTATAAACACGTAATACCCATACCTGGTTCGAAATGATGTTTTCGGAATGTCTTCAGTATTCATACACTATTGATGATATCCAGATCGAAATTCAATCATTGAAATTTTTTTATCACCATGAATTTGACCAAATAAATCATCAATGCAAGGTAGGGGATACTTGTTCTTTATTGTTATAACATTGATCTTCCTGTAGTCAATTCACAACCTCATAAATCCATCATTAATGTTAACAAAATAACATGTGATCCCCATGGAGAAACACTAGGGTGAATAAATACTTTATTACTCAATTACTCTAGTTGTTTCTTTAGTTCCACTAATTCTACAGTGGAAATTCTATAAGGGGTCTTAGATACGGGTCTTGCACTAGGAATTAAATCAATAGAAAACTCAATTTCTCATTTTAGAGGATGTCCTTGTAAATCCTATGGAAACACATCAACATATTCTTACACAATAGGCAAACCCTCAATTTGAACATTATTTTACTCAACCATAGTCATTTAATTCTCTTCCTCCTCAATAATTTAATTTAGTAGAGCTACTGGGGGTGGATCAGGATAAGAATCAGGTGGTGCGTTTCTTCTCTAAAGATAAGGTACTACTTATCATCATCGAAAATTGCAACCTCCATTTTCTTAAAATAAATTTTCATATCATGGTCGGAAATCCAATCCATTTCGGGGATAAAATCCAATTCAATCATGGGTATGATGATGACATCATTGGATAAAGAACATTTATATTCTCTAATGGGGACTGATTCAGAAAACATTGTTGCAATGATATACCCATTAGGATTTTTGACTGACAACTCCCTTGTTAAATCAAATTGGAAATATCTTATTTCCTTTGAAAATTGGGAAGATATGAAATAATGAAATGATCCAGAATAAAATAAGGCATTGGCTAAATTTGAGGAAACCATTAAATAACCTTCCTCCACATCTTTTGGAGCTTCAACCTCAGCAGTAGAGATTGCATAATCTTGGCCTTCCTCCCTTGTCATTTTCTGAGGTAATATTCCTTGTCTATTAGGACATTCATTTTCATAAGGCCCCATTTCTCTAAAATTTAAGCATTCAACATTGACAACCTCTTTCTTTCCCTTGCAATCACGAGCTTGGTGGCCTTTTCCCCACACCTGTAACAGACTCTCGTTCCCTTTAAGAAAGTATCCGGATATTTCTTCCCACATTTACCGTAGGATGGATATTCAAATTTTCCTGCATTCCTATTATTTCCATTTATAGAGTGTTCAGAAAATATCTTATTCTCTTGCTTTGCTTCAAAGAAATAAGACATAGAGAATTCCTTTTCAGTATTGAAAGAACAGGAGACAATATCTTTGTATGATGAGAAGGATTGTGAGACTAATTCTTGATAGAGAAATGGTTTTAAAACATCTAATAATTGATCAATCTTACTCTTTGGCTTATGTATATAATATTCTACATGCCTTGTTATCCTTGTAAATTTAGCCTCATACGACATTCTCATCCTCCTTTTTCCTCAGACTCAAAAATTTCCTTTCCAAATCCGCTTGATGGGCACGCGGAAAGTATTTTTCTAAGAAAATATATTTAAAGTACCTCCATTACATATTTGTTACTAATTCATCTTCATTTTTGTTTTGAATAAATGACCACCATTGATCTGCATCTCCCATGAGGCAATAAACTACCATGATATTTTTTTCCCTTTCGTTACTCCCCAAAGCAGGAAATATTTTCTCTAAGGAACATATCCATTGCTCAGCTACAAATATATTTGTAGTCCCATTAAACGTTGTTGGTTTTTGCCTTATTAATTGGTCTAACATTGATCCTCCATGTTGTGGATCAGGGTTCTCCCCAAGGGTAAGGATATTATTCATAACCTTAGTGATTTTTCCTAGTATGGTGATAATATAATTAGCACTAATTGCATCACTAACTCCACTATAATTATCTTGAGTCGGAGGGAAATCCTCACATTGATTACGTGCATTGATACTATTTCCATTCCTTCCACTGGACACCATTTATAAATAATTACATACACTAGATTAGTTTATGAGTCGAAATACATAATTCCAAACTTGTAAAACACATAACATAAATTGAATAGTTTATGGATATAATCCATAATCATAAAAATTTATTCTTTAAGAAGGTATGTACTCATAAATCCTTCTTAGTGGTTTGTAAATAAAATGTGAATTATCCTAATCATATCCCCTGGATGTGTCGTAACCAAGAGTGAAGCAAGGCCTGTTGTCATGTACCAAGATACCCTGGGTCATGCCTGAAACTCCTTATTAGAGTTTTAACTCCTATGTACATATGTTCCAAAGATGCCTCTACCTGCTCGTATTGGGACAGGGATGTATTTCTTGGAAAATACACAAAATATCTACATTACCAAAATTTTATGAAGTTATTCTATACTAATCCACAAAGTCTATATTATGGTAATTTTATCTAATGAGGGGTTCTCTTAATGTAGCTTCCAAGGTTTGTAATAAACATCCTTTTATACCAACATTAACACCCCGACCCCAGTTACCCAGATTCGGTGAATTATTATATAACATTAGCATCATACAAGGAATCATGTCTTGAGAAGTCGATCATTTTTGTAGCCTTGGAAGTAATAGATAAATACATAAGTGTAACATTATATCATCAGATAAATACAACAACATTTTGTCTGCTTTGAACAAACTTATATCCCATAGACTATCCCTACAGGTCAAACATAAAATACTTCTTCACATCCTTGAAAAAATAAAACATAGAAAACGGTGAACTCAGATTCTCCGTAAGGATAACAATATAGCGGAAACTTTCCTAAATAAGTATAAATATTAGAGTCAATGTATAAGACTAAAACATAAGCCTTTCAAACTTAAACTTCAACATAATATGGAAAATATAAATAAAATAATTCCTTTTAATTATTCACATTGATATTCTACTAGTCGAATAATCACATGAAATATCAATAGCCAATTTCATAATGATGGAATGCATAATTCCAGGCATCATAACCTCATAGTCAAGGCCTCATGCTAAGAATAGACTAAGATTTTTTCAAGGCCTGGTTCCAAGACACTAGGTTGTCTCATGAGACCTAGGAGCTATATCAGGCTCCACCAGTCACTTAATAAGTCCAATGCATTCCGTGTATGAAAAGGGTGAAACATAACATAAACATTCGTATTAAAACTATCATAGAAAATGTCAATACTTTACCCATAAACCATGATTGGTGTAAAAATATCACATCCACAGTCAAATATATCAGAAAAATATCAACACAATATGGAATATTATATCATAATTAATCAACTTCAAATAAGCGTAAAATCCAAAAAAGGCTATAGACATAGATGAAATCAAAACTATATGAGAGAAATGTCTCTTTCTATTTTGAAATAATTTAAAAGTACGTTAATTTTAAAATAAAACATTTTTTTGAAAATATTCTTATAATCTTGTAATGGAGGCTTAAAAGATGTTATATCAACCAAAAATAGCCGCACTCACTGTATAAGTTAAAAAAAATTATTTCCTTAATTTTGTCGTAAAGGTCTTAAAAGACATTGTTTGGGAAATGAAGGAAAGATTCCATTATAAACATTATATAAAAATTCAGAGAAGGTACAAATTACATTAACCCATAGTCTAGGAAATATGAAAAATGTTTTGAAATACATTTTTAAGAAACACAGATGTGGATGATAAAGATGTCACAATAAATACTCATGTATAAACCACCTCGGATAACGAAGAGATTGTAAAATTAACCATTAACATGTACTTTTACTTCATTTAGGGTACGTTAAAGTACTGTATGATAGTTAAATCATTTTTATTAAATTATAAAATAACCACATAATTAAATTTGATATCATATATGATATTCTAATATTTCTTGGTTAATAATATTTCAGTAGTATCATCGTTTCGGGTGTCAACTGATTCATTTTATTTTATATGTTTTGTTACGTAAGTCATGTTTTTTATGGATAGGATGTATCTGATTCATATGAAAAATGATATTAAGTTCTTAAAAACTATTTTTAATCATAAAATGAAAATTATTCTTGAATGGTTACAATGGGGAATGAATTTCATCGCGTTCGTGGAGACATTATTCTGTACGTACGCTCGAGTGACAATGTCATTTTTTTTATGGTGAAATCGTATGTAATTGGATGTTATATCATATATAAATAATCCTTAATATCTTATATTCATTATTTACATCAGTTATACTCATTATTATTCCCATCCAAATAATGAAGTGTTTGAATGACAAACTACCCCTCAACGTGGAGATGGTAAGTCGTACGTATGCACGTATGATGACTTTTCATGCATAATATAGATAGAATAATTAACATGATTGTACCTTATTTATAATAAAGTAAACATATGTATAAGTTAATGGAGTTATTATTTTGGTATGGAAACAACAACGAAAGAGGAAGTGAAAGAAGAAAAAAACATTGAAAGAGGTGGGGAAATTATTACCTCTTCATCGGGTGTTTTCTTTTGTGTTGGTCAAAAGGGATCCTTAGTTTAGATTTCTGATAACAAAAAAGAGTTTAGATAAAATTTAGAGTAGTTGGGAGGATATTTGAGCAGGGTTTGGCTCAGCCAAATGTATTTGGAGGTGTGATTTTTAGAGAATGGGATGTACCTTTTTATAAGAGAGGCGAGGGTCCCTTTATGAAAAGCTTGAAATAGTTTTTAATATACAATCATATTATGTTTATAATGGCTCAAAATGATTTATTTATAGGATAAGGTGAGTATGGGTCTAAAACCACTCAACCAATAGGTTTTATATAGGTTTAGGTTACCATATTTACCTTTTCTTTTAGATCTAACTCTTAGTTAAATAGTTTAACTTTTACCATGTATTCTTGTATTATTATATTATATGGATAATAATATTACTATAGAATGCCAATAGAACCCCACATGGTTAATTAATTATAAATATATTATTATATAATTCCTTTTACCGAACCATATATATTTAAGACTATTATATCATTTAATAATATAGTATTTGTTTTTAAAACTCATTTATGTCAATTCTGACACTATTTAGTAATTGATTTTTCTAGAAGTCATAAAAACATTATTACACCAAAAAAATCATTTAATCAACCATAACATGTCATATTAATTTATAAAATTTGTGTAATGCATCAAAAGTCTCAATGTGAATTTATTTAGATATTTATAACATCAATTATTTTAACGTTTAATTTAAAAGGTAATTACTGCATCATTATTGTGTCAAGAATAAATTTAATTATTTAATGTCTAAAAATTATAAATAAAATAAAGTTATGTATTACACTATATTAGATTTCTAATGAATATTTATAGTCGAATTTAGCTTTTGTATAACACTATTTGAAAAAAAAAATTAGTTATGAAACATTGAATTTAACACTTTTAACTCTTCCTTAAATAAAATAATAATAAATTTCCTAATCTAATAAAAGTGGACCAAAAGGATCAGATTTTAATTTTATTGTTGTTTTTGGTTGAAATACACTTATCCAATAGAATTAGGACATGTTTTAGGGTAATAAAAATATCATTTTTATCATTAATTACCCTATTTACTTTTAACTGTGGCAAATAAAAGTCAAAAGTTACAATTCAACAAAAAAATGTCATCTTATTGAAAAAAAAATTACTTATTGATATCAACCATGTCTCTAGGATTTTTTAAATTCAATTCATAGAAGAGATAAAAATATGTTCAATTCAAATTTGCAAATGCGCCTAAAAGGTAGGTAAAAGACGGTAAGAAGTTCAAAAAAAAATTATATATCTAATATTATTATAAAATGACTCCTGAGAATTAAATTGAACATTTATAGGTATTATGTTTCTATGTTTATTTAATTTAGATTTTAATAAAATAACTAATTATTTCAGTAAAAAGTTGGTTTTAACCAATAACGTAGTGTTTTTCAGTATTCATCAAAAATTTAATGTTTTCAAAAAAATACCAAACTCTTTCGCTAAGCTATTTTTGATATTCTGAATCCAAAAAATGTAGTAAATTTTGAAATATAAAATTTAATTAATTTCAAAAATAGGCTATTAATATTCATAATGGCTATTTTGATTGGTCATGGTGTGTTAAAAATTTATGTTGCATACAATGCAAGGTATTGCATTATTCAAAGGGAAATGTATTGTGGAAGCATGGGTTGTCACAGAGTCAAATGTGCCATCACTGCTACAAACCGTTCAGTTCCAATTCTATCCATCTCAGGTTGCTGATTTGGAAGGTTGTATTCCTCCTAATGTCGTCCCATCATAGCTACATTTTTTCATCTAGGTAAAACCACTCTGAACACATAAATATCTTAGGTAAAGCAACATGGTAAATTGTAAATGCTGTATCATTTCAATCTTACCATAAATTAGTATATAGACATTTATTTAACAATATTCTAACTCCTAATTTTGTCTAAACCGACCTCTCATACCAACTATAAGCACCCAACCGTAAAATATTACATAATCTTGAATTAAATGGACAATTCACATTGAGAATCTTTTTAGGTTTATAGTTTTATTGAATTAGACCATCACTATTACATTACCTCTCAAAAATTTCGAAGTAGAAACTTCTACTCAGTTTCCATTTTGTTCATTTAATAAAAAATCAATAAAAAAGTGTCATGTTTAGTTCCTTGTTTAAGATAACATGAATTTTCCTTGAACCCATCCTTGACCATATTCATCTTTAAGTCCTATAAAAAACATTTCAAAACATGGGATGAGCACCAAAATATCATTAAGGGTAATTAAATAAAGAATGAAAATATTATTTCATCAATACATACTAAGAATAACAACCTTAAAATACCTATGGAAATCGTAATATTTGTGAATAACACATAGTAATCACAAATCATAAAGGTACCTTGTGGCAGCCATAACATACTTATGTTGTAGCTTTCACAGGTACGGAGGGAGTTACATTTGGAATACCTATCACATCATATTCCCGAAATCACTTTGGAGAAACATTCATGTTTACCTCTTTCATGTTACCCAATGCATTGGAGGGCTATCTCGAGCTCACCCACCCTTGGATTATCACAGAACCACCCGTATACGTAATGAATTCTAAAGAACCATACCATATTCATGACACATAACACAAACATAAAGGAAAGATATCATTTCCACATTTCAATCACAATATATCATTTAAATATATTGACATAAAAGTCTATTATAAATACCATTTTCAATACAAAAATATGTAAATAGTTTTTATTTTCATTTTAAAAACATTACGTCTTGTTAAGGAAGCCGAATATCAAATTACACTTTCGGTGGCAGAAGGATCATTGTCATCGAGTAAGTTGAAAAGAAACATTCTTTTTTTTGTTTAGTAAAATTCCTTGTAAAAAAGGATTCCCATTTGAATGAAATGAAAATTCAAAGGTGTTTATACACAGTATAAAATATAGTCGTTTATAAAACAAAATATGCCCCAATGAAAGGAGATTAAGACGATGTCCCTTTTCTCATGTCCGAAATGACTCGATAGTTCTTTAATTTCATAAATAATAAACTAAAGATAATTTATAATTACATAATATTTTTTTTGAATTTTATTATTCCTTTTATTTCAATTATTACCTTTCTATAACAATTAATTAATTATTTGAGTTCATATCGGACATTTGATTGATGGTCGGAACATGAGATAAAAATGAGATTCTTCTAATTAAATTTTATTCTTGTGGTCAAAGGTCCATTGTCTCTAGAATGATATTAATTATTTGGATATCATATATATAATATATATCCAATATATATTTTTATTTATAATATTACATAACATTTTCAGATAAGAAATGAAATGCACCCTTCTTGGAGACGGTAAGTCATGCGTAGACATGAACTCTACTTTCATTTCTATTTCATATTTTAATGGAATGAAATATTAATGATACATGGTTATATTATAATTATAGTGTAATATAATATATAATTTTATTAACTCCAAACATTATATTTCCCACATATGGCATGAATGAGTCATATCACTGTTTCCGACGCTTTCGTCGGGGCGCGCGCATCCGTCTGCGGAGGACGCGCTGCTTTGTAGCCCCGCATTCCCGCTTTCCAAAGGCGGGAAGCATTCGCTCCTTATTCAGGGACGTCTGCTCCTTGATCTAAATAGGATGATGGGATGTCGGTTCTTCCTCCTGTGGATTCCTCCTTAGAACTCATCACCTAGTCCGGGTCTCCCTTATAGATTTAATACGTAGTTCGTGAAACTCTTCCCAGTGCCATGATTCCATGGACACCGGTTAATTACACTGCTTCTGTTGGGACATTCCAAAGGGTCCAATCAGGGCAGCAACCTTCGGTCAAGGGAGTAGTCACGTTGAGGCATCAGTAGCGTGTCTGGATGCTGGGGTACCTGGCATGTCTGTCTGTTATCCTTGATCACAAGGCTTCTCGAGGGCGTGGAACCCCGAGGCATCCCACATCGGGCGCGGGGAATTACATGTCGTGGACACATATCTGAGGTTTTCCTCAGCTTCCCGTTCTTAACACAGGGTATGCCGCGAGTTTAACGTCCAGCGGAGACGGATCAACCCAACCAGAGCATTATCTAGGATAGATCGGATTGAATAATCCTCCTTGAAGGGATATCGACACCGGGGCTAGCCCGTGGGCGACAATGAATGGAGTAGAAGGAGAGTGAAGTGGAACCATCGCAGGGGGGAGACAGTGAAGTTGGGCTTGAGCCTCGACGAGGCTTCCTACGTATCCCCGTGGTAGGGAATCAAAGTCCACGTAGTTCGGGATGGTGCCGGTAAACCGACGTGAAGCTGGACCTTGGCCAGATGAATGTCGTCAGCGTACCGACGTGAAGGTGGACCTTGGTCCGATGGGCATCGTCAGCGTACCGACGTGAAGGTGGACCTTGGTTCGATGGGCATCGTCAGCGTACCGACGTGAAGGTGGACCTTGGTCTGATGAATGTCGTCAGCGTACCGACGGGAATTGGGTGATGGGTGGGCTTGAACCTCGTGGAGGCTTCCTACGTACCACGCCTTGACATGGATCAAAGACCTCGTAGTTCAAAAGGGCTTTCGCCGGTGAACCGACGTGAAAGTAGACCTTGGTCCACTGTTGGTGGGCTTGAACCTCGTGGAGGCTTCCTACGTACCATGCCTTGACATGAATCAAAGACCTCGTAGTTCATGTGGTCACAACGGCTTGCCGTCGGACGGGAATTGCAATTTAGCGTCGTGATGGACGTGAGTGTGCAGTTTAACGTCATGCTGGACGAGAGTGTGCAGTTTAACGTCATGCTGGACGTGAGTGTGCAGTTTAACGTCATGCTGGACGTGAGTGTGCAGTTTAACGTCATGCTGGACGTGAGTGTGTAGTTTAACGTCATGCAGGATGGGGTAAAACCCGACGTGAGTGACGGATGGGCTTGAACCTCAGAAAGACTTCCTACGTACCATGCCTTGACATGGATCAGAGACCTCATACTTCAGATGGGGCTTTGTCGGTTAAACCGATGTGAAAGTAGACCTTGGTCCACTTTTGGTGGGCTTGAACCTCGTAGAGGCTTCCTACGTACCATGCCTTGACATGGATCAAAGTCCTCGTAGTACAGGAGATGCTTTGTTGGTAAACCGACGTGAAAGTAGACCTTGGTCCACTATTGGTGGGATTGAACCTCGTGGAGGCTTCCTACGTACCATGCCTTGACATGGATCAAAGTCCTCGTAGTTCAGAAGGGTTGGTCAGGGTCGGTGCTCACTCTAAGCCCACGTGAGTCATGCTCGGTGTGAGAAACAAGAGGTTTCAAGGACCTGACAATCACGTCGCGAAGGGTGCGTCCGTGAGAAGCGAAAAGGGGCTTACGCGTTGGGCGGCCCATGGTGTTGGGACTTACTCCAGGATGGAGGCCCAGAGGGGGGTGCCTCATGAAGGACCCCGAGACACCCTGAGAGGGGAGGGGTGAATCAGGGTGACCACTTTTTCTTCTAATTTGTTGGATCTTGTTCCCACGTTGGTAGGAACTTGTTGAACCTGTATGATGATTACGATCAAAAAGAAAACATTCACATGCACAGAGAAGACACAGTCATTTTTACTTGGTTCACCACTAAGGGCTACGTCCAAGGAGCATACGCCGACAGGTTGCCGGTCGTACCTAAATCCACTATGCTTCACTAGCTGCGGATACAAAAGTTCGGGTACAGACACTCTGTCCCAGGCTCACTGCCTTTACAATAGTTCAGGGATAACTCACTACGTACCTCGGGTCACTCCCGTTGACTCCCCCTGGCTCACTGCCGTTGGTGAAGTCCCACTCAGTTTATAGACGTGTAGGTCTCTTCTTCATTTGCATAAGAGTGCATCCTTTGTTGAATGTAGACGCTCTATTGAAGTCCGATTCTCACCAGAAGAAGAATATCACTTTTCCTCGAATGAACCGAGTAGTTTCTCGGCTTTCTTGCAGCTCCAGCAAGGCAGGCGTGCTTCAATAGTGTCTAGGTCGCCTTTTCAAGCCCGGCGCGCAAGTCTCCCGGCGGCGCGCAAGTCTCAGGCGCGCAAGACTAAACTGGCGCGCAAGTGTCACTGAAGCACCTGCGCGACACTGCCTTCTTGAACTAAATACTTGCGCGATCCACTTCCTTTCTCTTCCAAACTGCCTTGGGAGAACAGCCAAACACCGGCGCGCAAACTCTACTTGCGCGACAAAACAACCACCTGCGCGACTCAACCACCTGCGCGACGAGAGCTCGAACAATCTCTCGGCCTTGAACTCCGTTAGAAATGAGGAGGGGTGGTCCAGTATTTATAGGCAAACTGGACCCCCTGCGCGGCGGCGCGCAAGTCCCTCGACGGCGCGCAAGTCCTGTCTCCAGATCCTCTGTCGCGCAAGTTACTTGCACGACCCAACCAACACTTGCGCAACCTTCTTTCCTTAGCCAAATTGTGATGTTCTGATCCACAAAAACATATGGCGCGCAAGTCTTTCATCCTCCAAGAGCTCGGCGCGCAAGTATCTTTTCCAAAAAACACTTTACTTTATATACGGATTTTCAGGCCCAAAAATTTGGCAAACACTGGGAAACAGCGCCACCTTCACTACTGTTTTCTTCCTGAATGGTATGATCGCTTTGTTGGTTCACACCCTGAACTTCCACTAAGGATTGACAACAAACACAAACCATACACCAAATCATGCTTTGAAGAACCTGGTTCCAACAATCTCCCCCTTTGGGTTTGTTGGCAATCAGAATAAATTCAATAGATCTCCAACCATGAGCAAATCCAAAACGCAAGAATCAACTCAGCTAACACTCTAAGTCTACGTGAGCAATGCTCGGTGTAGAAAACAAGAGAGAAAGCTTGAATTGGGTCTTAGTGTGTTGAAATCGTACATGAAATTCTCCATCCCGATGTTATCCTTATTAAACTTCTCATCAAAGAAGAATTTCTTGCCGTGAATTTCGTGCCTTGAATTCTCTTGCCGTGAATTTATTCCTTTCTCCCCCATTGACAATAAAACCAAAGACCGAAAAGTTTGTTCAACGTTCATCTCAAGCCATACTCCCCCTGGATAGTATCTCCCCCATAAACCTGCATCACAGCCATAAGCAGATAAAAACAGTCAAAACAGACGGGGAGAGGGGACTTCCGGAGCCTCCTTATGCAGTAGGAGGTGGTCGAACACCGAGGTTCAACCGATGCTTCTCGAACACAGCCGCGGACAATGGCTTGGTTAGGATATCAGCCACTTGCTCATTAGTTCCAACATGATCCATTTTAATCACGCCTTGTTCAACCTTTTCTTTGATAAAATGATACCGTATTTCAATATGTTTTGTACGAGAATGCTGAACTGGATTCTTCGTAAGATCAATTGCACTTTTGTTATCACAATAAATCACCATTGGTTGCTGCACCTTATCACCAATATCTGTTAGCTGCTGCTTCATCCAAAGAAGTTGAGTGCATGCTTTTGTGGCGGAGATATATTCAGCTTCAGCAGTACTAAGAGAAGTACTTTCTTGCTTCTTGCTCAACCAGCCAACACATTTATGCCCAATATAGAAAGCTCCACCACTAGTGGACTTTCTGTCTACTACATCCCCAGCCCAGTCAGCATCAGAAAACGCTGATAATTCATTGTCCCTGCCTGCAGCAAAAAATAACCCGAAGTTATGTGTGCCTTGAATATACCTCATGATTCTTTTTACTGCTGACATATGTTTCTCCTTTGGATTACTCTGGAAGCGGGCCGCAAGGCATGTTGAAAAGACAATATCTGGCCTTGTCGCTGTCAGATACAGTAGGCTTCCAATGATCCTCCTGTACATGGTGGGATCAACAGAGTTCCCATCCTCATGCTTTCCAAGTTTAGTTCCAACAGGAATCGGAGTTGACATTGGTTTGGAGTCTTGCATATTGAACTTCTTCAGCAACTCTCTTGCATATTTTTCCTGAGAAATGAAAGTGTATTCCTTCTTTTGAATTACTTGCAACCCCATGAAATATGTAAGCTCCCCAATCATAGACATTTCAAATTCTGATTTCATGTGGTTGGCAAATTCATCCACTGATTTCTGCCTGCTGCCACCAAAAATGATATCATCAACGTAGACAAGAACCATGAACTGATCTTTTGGAGAATTCTTCACATAGAGATTGTGATCAACTCCTCCTCTTTTGAATTCCAACTTCTTGAGATATGAATCTAGCCGTGAGTACCATGCCCGTGGTGCCTGCTTCAAACCATATAGAGCTTTCTTTAGTTTGCAGACCTTTGTTTCGTCGGTACCCAAGACAAACCCCACCGGTTGTTCAATGTAGACTTCTTCTTCGAGTACACCATTCAAGAATGCTGTCTTAACATCCATTTGATATACTTTATATCCTCTTTGGAGTGCCATGGCAAGGAAAAGCCTGATTGATTCCAGTCTAGCAACTGGAGCAAAGGTTTCTTCAACATCAATACCTTCAATCTGGGAGTATCCTTTACATACCAGTCGTGCCTTGTTTCTGATAACACTTCCATGCTCATCAAACTTATTTTTGAAAATCCATTTGGTACCAATAACATTGTGACCTTCAGGTCTCTGGACAAGATCCCATGTCTGATTCTTATCAATCTGATCTAATTCATCATTCATGGCTTTCACCCAAGATTCATCTTTTGCAGCTTCTTCGAATGAGGATGGCTCTACAACTGATAGAAATGCAGATTGCGTGGTATTCCTCATCCTTCAGGTTTGTGTGGGTGCACTCCTATCCCCAATTATGTTGGATGGATCAATCTCAGCTCTTCGATTTCTCCTGCGAGGTTCAGTAGTATTCTCTTCAGCCATAGTTTCTTCTTCAGATTCTTCTTCTGAGTCAACATCATTATGTGATTGATGAGTGTTTTGAACAGCTTCCTCTATTTCTGCATTTGTAGTTTCTTCATGTCCAAATTCTTCATGACTTTCTATCACATCAGCATATGACATCCGTGAAGCATTTGTGGTTTTCTCTTCAATTAACTTAACATCATTGCTTTCCACAATCCTTCCCAAATGATTGTTGAAAAATTTGTAGGCTTTGCTGTTCATTGAGTAACCGAGGAAGATTCCTTCATCTGCGTTGTCACCATATTTCCCCTGATTTCCTTCTTTGTTCCTGATGAAGCACTTACTTCCAAAAACACGAAAGTATTTTAGAGAAGGCTTCCGTCCATGCCACAATTCATATGGTGTCTTCGTCTCACCCATATAAAGTCCTGTTCGATTCTGAATGTACACTGCAGCTTGAACAGCCTCTTTCCAGTAATGTCGTGGAATACGACTCTCAATCAGCATAGTTCGTGCCATGTTGTTCACCTGTCGATTCCTTCGTTCAACAACTCCATTTTGTTATGGAGTTCTCACAGCAGCTACCTCATGTTGTATCCCATGCTTCTCCAGATAATTTTCAAATTCAATGGACGTGTATTCTCCTCCATTGTCAGATCGCAACACTTTGATTGTTCGTCCAGTATCATTCTCGGCGATTCGCCGATATGTTTTCATGCAGTCAAGGACCTGTCGTTTCCGGTGAATGACCATCACACATGCCATTCGACTGTAATCATCTATGAAAAGGACAAAGTACCTTTCTCCATGAGTTCCGGCAACATTTATTGGACCACAAACATCTCTATGAATCAGATCAAGAAGGTGAGATGCCTTTTTCTTCTTTGGCCGATATGAACTGCAGACCAACTTCCCACGAATACAAGCATCACAGGATTTTTCACGCTCACGCTTCAGGTTGGGAATGTCCATGACAATTCTCAATTTTGATATTTTCTCCATGTCTTGTTGATTGATGTGTCTCAATCTCCGATGCCACGGATTGTTTTCTTCTTCAACAGTCATGTAACATACATTCTCTTCACTATCAACCTGATACAAGTTTCCTTCTGTTCTGCATCCCTTCATGAGAGAATTGCCAGTTTTTCCCTTGATAGTGCAGCCTTTCTGATTAAAAGTAACAACAAGTCCTGAGTCACAGAGTTGACTCACGCTGAGGAGATTATGACGTAGGCCATCTACGTAAAGGACTTCAGTCTTCTTTTGTTCTCCATTAGCTAATTTGGTACTTCCACTCCCTTTGATTTTCAGAGCCCCATCATTACCAAATCTTACTGTACCATCAACATTCTTTATGATATTTGTTAGTAGACCGGCATTACCTGTCATATGAGATGAGCAACCGCTATCTATAATCCAGGTACTGTTGTTCTTTGTAGCTTTGAGAGCTACCTCTGCAAGGTTTGATTTCTCAATCTTCCTCCTTTCCTTTCATGAGACATTAGATTGAGTATATAGAACTGATGGCCTTTCAACTATCTCTTCCGCAAACCCAGGTTCTTCATAGTCAAAGTCTTCTTTAAGAGGTGAGAACCTGTTTGAAAGAGAAACATCGTCTTGCTGACGAGACTTGACATGTCTGGAACTTCTGTATGAGGTGTCAATGTCCCTTCTCTGCCTGCAATTAATGGCCTTATGACCAAAGTTAGAACAATGAAAACAATATCCATAGAAATTATTTCTTCTATAAGAATTAGGATATGAAATTGTTCTCCTTTGTTGAGCATCTATATCTTCTCCATTCAGATAGCTTCTTGCCTCTTCACAATAGGACATGGAATGGCCCAGATAGCCACAGAACTGACACTTCATGAGAAGAAATGTCTTCTCACTTGAATTTTTCCTTATAGCTTCTTCCTTGGGAGAATAGTAAGACTGTCTGCCATTTTTGAAAGTTTGAGGATAATTTTCAGGTCTCCTTTTAGTTTGGATTGAGGGTTCCTTTTTCAGCACTCTAGGTAACATTTCAACATGTTCAACTTTCATCTTATCTGTCTTTTGGATCTTTGCACTTCCAGCAGTTGATGACTCAGCCTCACAGCCAATTCCACTCTTTCCCATGCAAGCAGGTCTTTTATCACTCAAGACTTTTCCAACCCCATCTGAACCACACTTGGCTCTTGCAAGTAATTCTGCATCTGAGAATCTTCCGAACTGTATTTTCTTCCTCGATTCTTTTGGAACTGATTCTGTCTCCATTTTACTCCTCAGAGTAACTACTTCCTCCTCAAGACCCTCAACAGTCTTGGATTTTTCATCCAGTCTGGATGTGAGGTCATTGATGACCTTTGCCTGCTCTTCAATTCTCAGCTTCAGATCAACTGCATCATCATTTCTTTCAATTATTTTAGACTGTACCTTCACAAATTCTTCCAGTCGTTCAATTTCAGCTTCAAGTTGATCAACATATTCAGTTGATTCTTCTACAATTGATTTCCACTTATTGCAGCTCTTACATTTAATCTTAAGCTTACTAACTGCATCCTTAAGTTGCACCTCAGGATCTACACAAGTTCTCAGTTGTTTTTCACCATCAGTATCTTCTGACTTTTCAACAGTGGCCATCATAGAAGCATGGTTCCCAGTTTTGAATTCTGGTTCTTCTTCATCACAGAATTCATTGTCATCTTCTTCCTCTTCACAGACAAAACTCTTTCTTTGCATTTTCTTACCAGATTTGAAGTCTCCCTTTTTGAAGAACCTTCTTTGAGGATTCTTGAAGTTTTCATCTTCACTGTCATCATCATTGATATTCTTCAAGCACTGAGAGGCAATATGCCCAACTTTTCCACAACGGAAGCATGCGAGAGGTAACTTCCCTTTGAATTTCCCTTTCCCCTTCTGGAACTTCTTTGCAATGAGAGAAATAATTTCTTTCTCTTCGTCATCATCACCGCTACTATCCTTTGAGATTTTCAATTTA
The DNA here is from genome assembly GCA_963277665.1 of Viscum album. Taxonomy (NCBI): domain Eukaryota; kingdom Viridiplantae; phylum Streptophyta; class Magnoliopsida; order Santalales; family Viscaceae; genus Viscum; species Viscum album. Next base: position 23,207,064 of record OY728125.1, read on the forward strand.
TCCATGGCCTTGAATGCCATTTCCTTGCTCACCCGAGTCGTAGCATCTTCTGGTTTGACTCTCATTTCATATGCTACCAAACTGCTCAGTAAGTCATCTAGAGAAAGTTTGGAAAGATCTCTTTCCTCAAGAGCTGACACCTTCGCATTATACAGAGGTGGAAGTCTTCTTAATATTTTCTTTACAATATCAATGTCTTTGATTTCTTCGCCTAGACCCCGAATTGCTCCAACCACTTCAGTAATTCGATTGAAGAAAGAGTCTGCATTCTCGTCTGGATGCATCTTCAGATCATCAAACCGATTGTGTAGCACTTGTAGTTTCGCCTCCTTCACTTTGCTATCACCTTCATAAATATTCTCAAGTTTATCCCACATAGATTTTTCTGAGGTGCAATTCATCACCTTCAGGTAAATCTGATCAGAAAGGGCAGCAGTGAGAGCATTCTGTGCTTTGGCATCGGCATCAAGAAGTTTCCTGTCTGTTTCAGTCATAGCCAGACCTGTTGGATCAGTGACATGTATTCCTTGCACAGTAGAAAAAAGAACTTCCATTCCAAGAGATCTGAGATGAGATCTCATTCTGTTCTTCCAGATCTGGAAATTGCTTCCATCGAAGTGAGGGACTCCCCTGACATTGATCGCGTTTTCCATGACGAAGAAGGTCAGATTCAACGCCAGCAACCTTTACGCTTTGATACCACTTGAAGGACCCCGGGACACCCTGAGAGGGGAGGGGTGAATCAGGGTGACCACTTTTTCTTCTAATTTGTTGGATCTTGTTCCCACGTTGGTAGGAACTTGTTGAACCTGTATGATGATTACGATCAAAAAGAAAACATTCACATGCACAGAGAAGACACAGTCATTTTTACTTGGTTCACCACTAAGGGCTACGTCCAAGGAGCATACGCCGACAGGTTGCCGGTCGTACCTAAATCCACTATGCTTCACTAGCTGCGGATACAAAAGTTCGGGTACAGACACTCTGTCCCAGGCTCACTGCCTTTACAATAGTTCAGGGATAACTCACTGCGTCCCTCGGGTCACTCCCGTTGACTCCCCCTGGCTCACTGCCGTTGGTGAAGTCCCACTCAGTTTATAGACGTGTAGGTCTCTTCTTCATTTTCATAAGAGTGCATCCTTTGTTGAATGTAGATGCTCTATTGAAGTCCGATTCTCACCAGAAGAAGAATATCACTTTTCCTCGAATGAACCGAGTAGTTTCTCGGCTTTCGTGCAGCTCCAGCAAGGCAGGCGTGCTTCAATAGTGTCTAGGTCACCTTTTCAAGCCCGGCGCGCAAGTCTCCCGGCGGCGCGCAATTCTCAGGCGCGCAAGACTAAACTGGCGCGCAAGTGTCACTGAAGTACCTGCACGACACTGCCTTCTTGAACTAAATACTTGCGCGATCCACTTCCTTTCTCTTCCAAACTGCCTTGGGAGAACAGCCAAACACCGGCGCGCAAACTCTACTTGCGCGACAAAACAACCACCTGCGCGACTCAACCACCTGCGCGACGAGAGCTCAAACAATCTCTCGGCCTTGAACTCCGTTAGAAATGAGGAGGGGTGGTCCAGTATTTATAGGCAAACTGGACCCCCTGCGCGGCGGCGCGCAAGTCCCTCGACGGCGCGCAAGTCCTGTCTCCAGATCCTCTGTCGCGCAAGTTACTTGCGCGACCCAACCAACACTTGCGCGACCTTCTTTCCTTAGACAAATTGTGATGTTCTGATCCTCAAAAACATATGGCGTGCAAGTCTTTCATCCTCCAAGAGCTCGGCGCGCAAGTATCTTTGCCAAAAAACACTTTACTTTATATACGGATTTTCAGGCCCAAAAATTTGGCAAACACTGGGAAACAGCGCCACCTTCACTACTGTTTTCTTCCTGAACGGTATGATCGCTTTGTTGGTTCACACCCTGAACTTCCACTAAGGATTGACAACAAACACAAACCATACACCAAATCATGATTTGAAGAACCTGGTTCCAACACCTCGTTCCCTATCACGACCTCCACTGACCTTGGTAGTGGGGAAGTACAGAGATGCACGGGTGCAATCATCCGTACCAAAGGTTAGGGGCTTACGCTCTGAGGCAGCCCTTCCCCTGCGAACATACACCACTCCGACAAGGAGGATCTCATTCCATGTGCGGAAGAGTTCCATTCCCGTGGAGACGAGTGGTGTAACGAATGTTCGAGCTGGGGGGAACCCTTCGTGAGGGAGACGAGGTTGGGTCAAAGTTTAACGTCATGTGTTGAGGTCGTGGTGCTTGGCAGTTTAACGTCCTGCAGCTCGGACGAGGTGGGTTCACTCCACACCCCTAGGACTTACATAACCGGTACCCTCTGGTCCTTGGGGAAGGGAAGGTAGTGGTAAGGCCATGGTAAAGGGGGGTAGTGGGGCGAACCATCGAGGGGTCCACGTTAGCGTGGCTATGCGAAGAAGCAATAGCCGTTAGCGTGCCTATGCGAATAAGCATTAGGCGAAGCAACGCTACGGGTGGTGTTGTCCATGGGACTTTGAAATCACATCGTGCAAACCTGGAGGGTCGCACGGAAAGGGGAATCGCTAAGCAGAGGAGTGTGCTTTGCGAAGTGGGGTGCCTTAGCCTTAGCATGGGGCATAAGTGTGAATGGGAGGTGCTTCGCGAAGTGGAACAGTGTTCGTGGAGCACTGCCTCACGAAGAAGGTGTGGTTCACGAAGCAGAGTCCTGCCAAGCAATGTGCTTCGCGTAGTGGAGCGATCCTGCCTTAGCATAGGGATGACTCGTATGGGTTGGGTGTTTTGCAAAGCACAAGTGCTCCACGGCTGCCCGGGTTCCCTTGGGAATCCCCTTCCTTCGCGAATTCCCTTGAGCTTCGCGAAGGGCATCCCTCTCGGAAGAGGGGCTCAAAACGAGACAAAGCAGAGTCGTCTCGCGAAGTAGAAATACCTCGCGAAGCTCATGATTCCCGAGGCAAAGCGTGCTTCGCGATTCGGGAGAGGAGAAGCCGAAAGGTCGGATTGTCCGTCCTCTGGGACTCAGGGGGAGTCGAGTATTTATAGGGATGGGGCGCCGCGAAGCAGGACTCGTGCGCCGCCTTCGGGGCTTCGCGGCGGCTCGCGAACGTCAAACGGGTTCGCGGAGGATTACCGCCTCTGGAGCTTCGCGGCGGCTCGCGAACGTCAAACGGGTTCGCGGAGGATTACCGCCTCTAGGGCTTCGCGGCGGCTCGTGAACGTCAAACGGGTTCGCGGAGGATTACCACCTCTGGAGCTTCGCGGCGCCGCCATGATAGGGGCTCTTCGAGGTGAGGCTTCGCGGCGGAGCTTCGCGAGGCAGCGCGCCGGCTTTTTTCGTTCCTTTGTTTCGGGCCCCATTTTTGGCGCCAACAAATGCCCCCCCTCAGACTTGGAGCCGCGGAGGGCTAAGGGTCGAAGTCTGAGGGAAAATCGCCAAAACTGTCGGTGGTTCGCGATGCAGCACCGCGAAGGGGCCCGCGATGCTCGCCGGGGCCGCGGATCCGGACGCGCCACGATGCTTCGCGCGGTTGGGGCGCGCCGCGATGCTCTGGGGTTACCGCCTATAAATAGGGGGTCCTCCCTCTTTTTTCTTCACGTTCCTTGTCTTTTTGTGCGCTCTCGACTTCGCGAAGCTCCGCATACTCTGCGACAGCACTCCGTGAATCGAGCTTCGCGGCGAACCGCGAGTCTCCGACTCCGCGTCCGCGCTAGGCGAACTTCTTGTCGGCCTTGGCCAGACTTCGCGACTTGGTCTCGCGACCGATCTTCGCGATTCCACTTCGCGGTCGAGCTTCGCGATTCAACTTCACGGCCGAGCTTCGCGATCCAAGGGAAAAAAAACTTTTCTGAGGGTCGGCATCAAAATGGCCCATCAAGAGGCTGTGCTGGGAGTGCTTGCAGATGCTGCTCGTCGAGATGAGATGGCCAACCGTCCAGGCTTGGGGGAAATGGTTCGGAGCCACTCGGACCACACTTCCCTGATAGATCTGCTGTCGGAAGGTCAGAAGGATTATCCGCAGTGCAAGAAACTGTCGTTGTACGGCTTCGGGCTGAGGGACGACGTCTTCATCCCTAAGGCGAGAAGGGATGAACCAGCTTTCTGGTTCAGGAGCACACCATGCCAGCACCAATGGTTCAGGGCGGCCGATGGTCATGCGCGGGAGGATTTCACACCCATCACCGCTGACTGTCTCTACAATCATGTGAATGATATCGATGGGAAGCCACTGCAACCAGAGACGTCCCCTCCTCTCTACCGCACCATGCTGAAGGCGGCTCTGTAGGATCCGAAGAAGGGATGGTCTGATGAGTGGGACCTGCGCCAGGGCGGCAACTTTACCGATGACTGGGCCTGGGCCTACTGGGTAGGCACCTCATGTGAGGAGTTCGAGGCCGAGCTGAGGAGAGTGGGATTGTATGAGGCGGCATGGGCCTCCCAGTTCCACATTTACCAGCCAAAGCAGCTGATGTCGGAACTGCTGAGTAGATGGTCGTCCAGGACCAACACTTTTCACCTTCATCACGGGGAGGTGGGCATCAGCCTGTGGGATGTCCACCAGATTTCCGGGGTCCCGATCTTGGGGGCCATGTATGACGAATTCCTCCCCGTTGCCAGAGCGTGGGGGGATGCGGAGAAAATGCCGCGATTGGCATCGGCGCTGATGGCGCTCGTCCCTGGAGAGGACAAGGAGGCAGTGAGGGACGTCCACTTCAAGAGGTGGTTCAAATTCTTCCTGAACTTCCCAGCGAATCGAGAGTTCCCTCCAAGGCCTCGAACTTGTCCAAGGGCAGCCCAACGGGGCAATGGGCACTCGTATTGGCGGGTTTTGGAAGACAGCCAATGGAAGACTTGGGGTTTCAGCGTCAGCACCGAACAACAGCCAATAGTCAGGTTGGCGGCGTTCATCGTGGCTCTCATCTGTGGGTGGATCCTACCAGTGAGAGATACAAGCATGGGGGTGCGGCCCAGCTCGTTCATAATGGCGTCGATGTTGGCCATGGGGCAGCGGATCGACCTGGGGATCCCGATGCTCATCAAACTGTACAGAATGTTGCGGCATATTAGCGAGGGCAAGAAGCCGCCAAGAATAAGCGGGCCCTTCCACCTCCTGTACGGGTGGATCGCGGCGCATATCAGGGGGATTTACGAGTATCCAAACCCCATTTCGCCGCCGGGATCAGACTTTCACCCCTCCATTCTGAACGCAGTTGGGAGCTTCCCATTCAAACTGGTCGTTCCGATGGTGTTGAATAGGGTGTGGAGGGCGGATGAGTTCAACTTTCATCCCGTCCCAATGCCGACGGGGAGGCTTACTGATGATGGACAGGGAACGGAAGAACATCGGGCATACCTCCTGGCCTTCCGAGGTGGAGTTTTGGTGGCTCGGATAGATCGTGAGCCAATCTGTGAACCGTACACCCCGCATCGTTTTGCGAGGTAGTTCCGGTGCCTCCAGCGGCTGACCCCGCAGGTATACTGGGAGGTGCGTCACGAGGAGCACCCGTGTGTGATGAGGCAGCTGTGGCTCATGTTCACACGTGAGGATGGAAAGATGCAGATCGCATTTCCTCCATCCACCGCCGCCTTTTGCTTAGTGAAGGAGTACGCCATCAGCTGGGAGGCCGCTTATCCCGGGGAGATGCTGAAGCAGCCAACGATCCGGGTTGGTGATGGTGGGCCTCCTTTATCTCGAGGTCGGGGTCGGAGGGCAGCTAGGGCCGCTCACGGCAGCAGGGCTGCCATGGCGGAGAGACCCGCACCGGCCGAAGGTTCGGCAGCAGAGGTGGATCCGGTGATTCTGGGAGAGCAGGGTCATTCGGAGGGGCGGCCACCAAGGGGATTCCGTCGGATATCCGCTCAAGCTCCGGGGAAGCGGCTGCGTCACATCAACATGGCAGAAGATGCCGTCTTTCCGGAAGCTTGGGACATTTGGGATGTCAACCGGCAATTCCTCAGCCCACCCGAGATGTGGGCCCACCTGAATCGCCTCGGGATGAAACTGCCGGGAATAGGCCCAGTTCAGGCTAGATTCATGGTGTCTCCGGTGGAGGCGGGACAATACCTGGACGAGATGGAGGATTACGTCCACTCCAGTGGTGTCCCTCGCCCAATGACAGACCGGGTGAGGGTACTATTGAATCAGACGGTCCCCCCACAGTTATCAGCTGCCGATCTGAGGGAGCGCTTCCCCTTGCCGGAGGAATCAGAGGGTTCCTCTCGGGAGGATGAGGCTGGAGGAGGGAGCCCGCTGGAGGAGGGTGAGGTCGGAGACCGAGGCTCAGAATCCGACGATTTCGCGGAGGCTCTCGAGGTAGCATTCCGAACTTCTCTTCTTACGATCTGTTCTTGAATCCCTATGGAATTCTTACCAATGTTTGAGCCATGTTGGAGGAACTTGTTCATAGGCCCCGTTCTCGCTCCTTGGCGGGTGATGTTGCGGGACCTTCGGAACCCGCACATATGGCTGCGTCCAGTTCTGCGTCTGGTGGGACCAGGGGGCCTGAGGCGGCTCCTATGGAATCCCCAGACCTTCCAACAGTATACGGGGGGCCTCGTCTCGGAGTCCCCTCAGTACCGGCTCAGGAGCAGCGCTCGGAGGTCGATCTTCGTAAGTCTCCTCCACCGGTCTCCTCGTTGTCACATGTAGGCCATGCCAACTAACGTTTATGTCTCTTTCTGTCATATAGTTCTCCGACTGGCGTGGGCTGCTACAGCGAGGCTAGTCGGGATGTCTGGCGGCGTCCCTCCCAGGGGCATGCTGGTGATGGTGACGATAGTCCCTTCACTTCCTCAAGCTGTGGCGCACACCATCACTGGCGGGACCCCCAGCAGGGCCGTACCTAAAGTCATCGAGGTGGACTCTGGAGAAGAGGATCAACCGGTCGGTCCCAGTCCTGTCGTGCCTGCGTCGGTGTCAGGTGTCGTACGAGACTCAACACCGGACGCAGATCCTGCTGAGGAATTCCTGCAGGCATATCCTGCGTACGAGCCTGCCAACTGCGCAGATTGGGACGAAACGGCCTCCGATGAGGAAGACAGCAGCATAGTCCGTCGCCGGTCGTGGAAGCTAATCACGCGCTTTATCAGGGACACTCCCCAAGCGCAATGGCTGGCCGAAATGGATAGACTCTGCTCGCGGTTGTGCGAATTGTGTGCCGGGGGAGTGGATGCCCAACGCCCTCACGTGCTCATCCGAGACCTCATGGATGAGAAGATCCGGGAGCATGATCGTGGGCTGAGCGTGGGATGGCAGCGGAGGAAGGCGACCAGCATTAGGAAGCTCCAGGAGGATGAAGGCGAGGTCCAACAGATGAAGATCCGGGCCAACGAGCTTTCAGCCACTCTTGATGTGCAGTCTGAGTTGGTCTCACGATTGAAGGCCCAACTGGCAGAGGCTGAGGAGCATATGGGGCAGACCTCTGGAAGGATGGCTGCCGTCCAGGCCGAGGTAGAAAGGGCCAGGGCCAGAGTTGACGAATTACGCCCCGCCACTGCTGAAGAGGAGCAGGAGTTGAATCAGCGGCAACAGGCTTTGGACGCCGCAAGTCAACGGGTGGCGGAGCTACAACGCTCCTTTTTCGGGGTCAACCCGTCCATGGGGGAAGTCGACCCCCGAGTATTGTAACAAACCCGAAAGAAACTTTTATTAACATTTTTGTGCTTCAACCCTTTCTTTCTCCTTCGTTTTGAGTGTCGTGGCACGTACGATTTCCACTGTTTAATTGCCTTGTTACATCCCTACAATGTTTGCGGGACGTTTGACGAAAATTTTACAAGCCAGTCCAGATTTCCAAAAGATGGGGAAGGCTTGATCGGAGAAGGAACTTCCAGGATAGCCGAATTACCGTTTCTTCAACGTGCTCTTATGCACGAACGGGGCAACGCCAGGGGCGCTGAAATCAGTTCAAACAGATGAAAATGGGAAGTGTGAATCACGAAACCCAAATTCGGAACACTGTGGGGATGGCGTGACAATAAAGGACAACCGTTAGCCGTGGCGGACAAACGGTATCCCTACTGCGTTAGCCTGAAGTGGGGAGAACAAATGAGCATCGACCGCTGACCATATTCGCAACGCGAGATTTTATCAATTTTTCGTCGATCAATCCTTCGGGACATTGACCCGTAACAGTAGGAGAGCCCTTGGGCGTAGCATCCAGGCCGTTATTGGGGGTCCCTCCAAACATGACCAGTCTTCCGGAACGTTGGCCCAGGACGGTAGGTGAGCCGATGCGGCATGAGACCAGGCCGTTAGGGGGTTTCTTCAGACATGAAAGAGGACGAGGGTCCGAATAAGGGGCACGCAAAGCGTGGAACATGGAGTGGTGGTTTGTTCAAACAGAATCCAACACTTTGGTAGTTGCACCACCGTGGTGGGAGTACGCCAGATGGGCGCATCGGCCTGATCGCGAATCATTCTTTCTTCCAGATAGGGCCTCTCTGGTGAGGGCTGGAAATGGGGAGGAACAAGGTTTTGTGATTCCAGGGGCTGAACCCTAGGCGAAATGCCTGGGTGTCTCTACGTATCCCACGTGATGATGGGAATCAAGCCACACGTAGTTCTGGAAGTGTTGTTTAACGTCATGTGGGACGAGGAAGGGCCTAACCGTGTTGGTACACATCCCGCCAAAACTACTAAGCCCGTGTGAGTCGTGCTCGGTGCGGGAAACAAGCAGTAGTAGTGGGAATTTCCCGACACAAAGGGGGTAGGTTAGGGAAAAGGGACACTTGGTGACTACCGGTCCAATGACACTAACACGATCATTTAGCGCACCTAGATGCGTGAAGAGAAAGAGCCGAGTATGATGGAGTTCCACTTGAACATGAGGGAGTGGAAATGTGTGATTCATGACGCTCGAGATTCGGATCACGATTGTGGCGGCGTGACGATGGAGGATTACTGCTGACCATGTTCGCAACACATCATCTTGTCGCATTAGCCTAAAATGGGGACAAACAAATGAGGGTCGACCGTTGACCATGTTCGAAACACGGGACCATGTCACAAATGTTGTCAGATATCCGTAGGGACGTTGGCCTGAAACGATTGAATAGCCCTTGGGTCCAGCATTCATGGAGAGCCCTTAAGCTTAGTATCCACGTCGTCCGAGGGTCCTTTTGGATGTGGAAGAGGATGAGGATCCAAATAACGAGCTCACGAAGCTTGGTCATGGGATGGGGGGAATGTCCCTGTGAAAATCCCACGCTTCGGGCTCTTTGTCAAAACACATCTGAATACGGCAACGAAACGTATTAGAGAGAGGGGGCAGATTCTTTTCCCTTGGGGCGATCTTAGTTTAGGTTCATAGAATTCGGACCATGGATGGGAAAAGAGATCAAGGGACGCATGACATCAAAACCTGACGTGAATGAGGACATAGTCCTACTTACCATGCGTTCTCTGGGGAGATGCTCGAGTCGAGGCACCGAACACAAGGGTTAGGCTGGGCCCGCGAGGAAGTACCCGGGCACTCCTACGTATCTCATAAGGATGAGAATCAAGCCATACGTAGTTCTGGAAGGTGGCACGGTAAGGTACCAGTGCTAGGGGAAAAGGGGAGTGCGGACATGGCCCTTGCACTAAAAGAAGCGGAATTTGATGTATCTTGTTTGTTCTTTAAGGTGAATGGTTTTTTTTGTGAAGCGACATGCCTAGAATAGTAGGTCGTGATGTCGCCACAAGAATCAAGCCGTGATGGGCGTTGACAAATGGCATTGCATATGACCAATACCCAACGTGATGTCCTCTACAGCGTGGTCACCACAATGCGGTGCCGTTTTTCGTCGTGCGGCCAGGACGATAATGTCACAGTTTAGGGTCGTATGATAGGACCAAGCATGAATTTTATCGTCATGCAGCGCAGACGTAGCAGGGACGATGCTAGGCGGGAAATGTGCGCAGTGTTATAAAACACAATTGACAGAGACATAATCCCACATCAAATTGTACGCCATCCGGAGAGGGAAACCTTAGGCCGAGGGGCCTACACAGAGGTGAAACAGGAAGAGAGACTGGCTTCCCGAATGGGTTGTACCCGGAGACATGGCGTCTGGGCGGTCCTACGTATCCCATGAGGATGGGAATTAAGTTGAACGTGGTCCCGAATAGATCTTAGTTTATGGTCTTAGAGCTCGGACCATGGGAGCCCCAAAGGGCGCCAGATTGCAGCTTTGTCCCCCTAGCATGCAAAGGTTCACTGAGGGATAGCGCCAAAAGTGTCGAGATTCCACCTGGACATGATGGGGTGGAAAATGATGTGAATCATGCAACCAACATTCAAGGACTGAAGGGGCTGGCGTGACAACAGAGGATTACTGCTGACCATGTTCGCAACACAGCATCCTGTCGCGTTATCCTGAAATGAGGACTAACAAAACGAGCATCGATCGCTGACCATATTCGCAATGCGGGATTTTATCGATTTGTTGTCCGAAACCCTGGGGGCGTTGGCCCGTATCGGTAGGAGAGCCCTTGGGCGTAGTATCCAGGCCATTCTTGGGGGTCCCTCCGGGTGTGAAAGATGATGGAAGTCCGAATAGGGGGGAACACGAAGCTTGACAAGTGGAAGGAACATGATCAAGTTGAATCTGACACTCTTGGTTCTAGACTAGAGTGCTCTTAATACATGGGTGAACCACTGCAGGGAGTCAAGGGACTCAACCTTGAAGGTGATCGAGAGATGGCAGATTCCCAGGGGAAGGGGGCATGGTGCCCAAAACCTTGTATCATGCCTACACATCCCCCTTCTGGAGAGAGATAAACTAAGCGGCCCAGGTGACTGGGAGATCAGGGGATCACCAGGAGGTGGGGCTGGACCCGAATCGTAAACATCCAGGTGGTCCTACGTATCCCATTAGAATGGGAATCAAGCCACACGTAGTTCTGAAGGGTGACTTTTAATGTCATGCAGTACAGGGAATAGGAGGACAGAACCTCAGAATGGGGGCGTGCGTGGTGCAGTTGTTGCAAAACCGACGTGAATGAGGACGTAGTCCTACACCGCGCCACGCAGCCCTGTGATCAGGGTCCTGAAGGCAGGACTAGAGAGGTAAATTTTCTGAACTCAAGCTGGGTCCGAATATAAGGGGTCTTGAACGTAGTTCCAGATGAGAGTCTTAGTTTATGGTCTTAGAGCTCGGACCATGGACGGTGACAACTCCCGAGTAAGCACAGATGTCAACCCAATCCCTTATCCCACGTGAGATAAACTCGGTGTGGGAAACAAGGGGGGTGTCCTTATTGCAATACTTGGGGCGTCCATCAAAGGGGAGTCAGCAGAGAGTTTCGAAGGACACCTTTGATGTAGCTTGTTCTCCCAATGCGCGGACGTGCACGGAGTAAAAGTACCGGGGGTTCTGAAATTCTACTCGGACATGGTGAAATGACGAAGGGTGTGAATCATGTACCCGGAATTTGGGCTTAATGGGTTAGCGTGGCGATAGAGGAAGACTGTTAACCACGGTGGAAACACAGCGTCCATATCGCGTTAGCCTGAGGTGGGAACAAAAAACGAGCATCGACCGCTGACCATATTCGCAACGCGGGATTTTATCGATTTGTTGTCTGAAACCCTGGGGGGCATTGGCCCGTATCGGTAGGAGAGCCCTTGGGTGTAGTATCCAGGCCGTTCTTGGGGGTCCCTCCGGGTGTGAAAGATGGTGAAAGCCCTGATGCGGGGATACGCAAAGCCTGGAAAGCGGGTGCGGACGTGTCCGAGTAAAGCTTGGCATTCCAGGTAATGAACCAGAGTACTCTTAAGTACATTGGTGAACCGCCGAAAAAAAAGGGATCGACGAAACAGCTCTGTAGGGGGTGGGAGCATGGCGTGGTCATCACGAGACCGTTGTGAATGAGGACATAATCCCACACCGCACCATATGATCCCCTCATGGAGGAAGGATGGGCCAAGGGGCCATGATGGGATGAGGATTCCCGAGAGATGGGGCTAGACCCGAAGCCTAGACGTTCAGGTGGTCCTACGTATCCCATTAAGATGGGAATCAAGCCACACGTAGTTCTTGAAATGCAGTTTAACGTCATACTGGACGAGGAGGGGAGTAATATACCCCTAAACAAGGGAGGTGTATGGCATGGTAAAGAAGCCGTCGTGAATAAATACGTAGTCCTACGTCACACCATACGATCCTATAAGATAGGTCCTGGGCCGCGGCCCGGAAAGGCCAAGGGGCCTGGGGCTGAGCCTCGGTCAGGAAGGCCTGACTGGTTTGTAGTTTTACTTCCTACATGAGGACGGGGGGCTAGGGGCCCAAGGAGGCCAAAGGGCCTGAGGCTGGGCCTCGTAAAGGGAGTTGCACAACATGGCACATGATCCCGACGTGAATGAGGACATAGTCCCACACCACACCGTACACTCCAGGTAAGAAGGGACCTAGGCTGTGACCTGGAAAGGCCAAGGGGCCTAAGGTCAAGCATCAATCAGGAAGACCTGACTGGCTTGCAGTTTAACGTCTTACATGAGGACGGGGGGCCAGGGGCCCAAGGAGGCCAAGGGGCCTGAGGCTGGGCCTCGTAAAGGGAGTTGCACGGCATGGCACATGATCCCGACGTGAATGAGGACGTAGTCCCACACCACACCGTACACTCCAGGTGAGGAATCCTGGGCTGTGGCCCGGAGAAAAGGGGAAGTTATCAGTCAGGAAGGCCTGACTGGTTCGTAGTTTAACGTCTTACATGAGGACGAGGGTCAGGGACCCAAAAAGGCCAAGGGGCCTGAGGCTGAGCCTCGTAAAGGGAGGGCATACTGCATGGTACATGATCCCGACGTGAATGAGGACGTAGTCCTACATCACACCGTACACCCTTATAAGGAATCCTGGGCCGTGGCCCGGATCGCTAGCACCACCTGGGGGATGTTTGTCACCTCGGGATGGGGCAAAGGGGATCACTGTTCTTGATGCCTGGGGCATCTCGGGGTGGACCCGAAGATCCAGGACACTGTTGACCATGTTCAAAACACAGCGTTCCTATGGTGACCCATATGGGGGCAACAAATGAGCGTCGACTGTTGACCAAATTCGCAGCGCGGGACTTGTATCGATTTGTTGCTTGAAAACCCTCGGGGACGTTGGCCCGTATCGGTAGGAGGGCCCTTGGGCATTGTATCCAGGCCGTTATCGGGGGTCCCTCCAGGTGTGAAAGGTGATAGAATCCCAGTCAAGGAGTGGGTGAAGCTCAGTTGCGTTCATCCACGAAAGGGGCAAACACCTCCAGGGGGAATGTGCAGCCGGGTCGAGGCTTGCTCGACGTGGGTCGGGGCAAAAGTGTGCACCCTGCCATGTCTTGACCCGAGGGGAAGCTTTTGGCTTTTGGCCGGGCCAACGGACGAAATGTCCGGGCGTTCCTACGTATCTCATAAGGATGAGAATCAAGCCATACATAGTTCTTGAAGGCCATGCAGTTTAACGTCATGCGGGACGAGGGGAATCCCATTCGGGGATGTGTGTGGTATGGTACATGATCCCAACGTGAGGACGTAGTCCTACACTGTACCGTACGATCTCGTAAGAGGGTAAGTCGGAGAGAAACGAGGGGCCCTGGGGCCAGACCGCGGTGGAGACGGGGCCAGGGGCCCAAAGAGGCCGAGGGGCATGAGGCTGAGCCTCGGTCAGGAAGACCTGACTGACTTGCAGTTTAACGTCTTGCAGTGGGGACGTAGATGCAGTTTAAGGTCATGCGGGACCAAGTCGCAGTTTAGGGCCGTGCAGGACCCTCTCGCAGTTTAGGGTCGTGCATGACCACTTTTTCCTTAGGCAAAGTATCGCTTGAGGAATCTGGCATTGGTGGGAGGGGTTACACGCTCTCCATCTGTGGTCCCCAAGGAGTATGCTCCATTGGGGTAAACCTTATGGATGATATAAGGCCCTTCCCATTTGGGTTCTAACTTGGGCGGTTTCCTTCCGGGGATCATTGGCGCTCGCAGGGCCAGTACCAGGTCACCCTGTAGAAAAGAGCGGAGACGAACCTTCTTGTCAAAAGCTCTCGCTATCTTGTCCTGATGCCTTTCCAGATTGTGCAGGGCACGAAGCCGGTTCTCTTCCAGTGCCTCTAATTCAGCTAGACGGATCTTGGCTACCTCATCTGATGTCTGGTGATCATAAACTGCAGTGCGTAGCGACGACAGCTGGATCTCAATGGGTAGGACGACCTCAGCTCCATACACCAGGGAATACGGGGTCACCTGGGTAGAGTTGCGAGTCGTCGTCCGGTAAGCCCAGAGGGCATTGGGGAGCTTGTCCGGCCAACTTTTCTTGTTCTGACCAACCATCTTCTGTAGAATGTTAGAGAGGGTCTTGTTGAACGCCTCGATCTGCCCATTCGCCTGCGCGTGGTAGCGGGAGGTATAGTTCGACCGGATGTCGTACTTAGCGTACAATTTCTTCAATTCAGCTGCTTGGAAGTTGGTGCCGTTATCGGTGAGGACGGCGTGAGGTACTCCAAACCGGTGGATAATGTTGGAGCTCACAAAGTCAACGATGGAACGGGCCTTGACTTCTTTGAGCGGAACTGCTTCTGCCCACTTGGAGAAGAAATCCGTAGCAGTCAGGGTGAACCTGCACTGGCGGGCCGTTGCCGGCGGATACGGTCCCACTACATCGAGTCCCCATACCGCAAATGGCCAAGAGTACTTGGTGGGGTGAAGGGGTTCTGGCGACCGGTGCAAGAAGTTGGCGTGTACTTGGCACGCGTGGCATCTCTTGGCGTATCCAATGCAATCGTGGATCATGGAGGGCCAAAAGTACCCTAACCTCCGGATTTGATGGGACAGCTTCGGCCCAGCTAGATGGGCGCCACAGGAACCGGCGTGAACCTCTTGCATAACTTGAGGTATCTCTACTCCTTGGATGCAACGGAGGAGGACACCATCGAAACCCCGTTTATAGAGGATCTGCTCAAGACTGGGGCCGCTCTGGAGGGTAAATTGAAGTGCACGGCGTCGGATTCGCTCGCGCTCGGCCCGGTCGTCTGGGAGCTGACCATTTTGGAGATACTCGACAAAAGGTGCTCTCCAGTCGGGGGTGTTTTCAACCACTGCGTCTGACGAACCCGGGACTCCCGATATGGAGGGTCCGGTGGTGAGATGACTTACCCGCAGGCTATCACGGTCCTCTTGGGTGACGGGAGCAATGACTCTCTGGTGGGCCACGTGTATGACCAAATCATCTTGCTCGGGTTCTGCGAGCGATGCGGCTAAGCCAGCTAGGGCGTCCGCTTGGCCGTTCTGCGACCGTGGGACATGGGTAACCTTCGGTCGAGAAGATAACTGGGCCATTAAGAGGAGGGTGTACTCCAGCAACGGTTCAAGCTCTAGCTTCCTGACGACGTAGTCGCCATTAACCTGTTTGATTACCAGCTCGGAATCTCCCTTCACATGTAGATGGGGTACATGGATCTCAAGGGCCAACTCGAGGACGGTGATGAGAGCTTGGTACTCTGCTTCGTTGTTCGTACAACCTTCTGACAACAGGAACGAGTACGGCAGGACGGCTTGCGCCGGGGTAACGAAAACAATACCCAGACCCACACTGTTGAGCATGGGGTCGTTGAGCCTTCTACCGGTGGGGCTCCGGGAGGCGCCGTCGAAATGCATTTGCCAACACGGGACAGCATGATCGACCGAGAGGATCGTCTCGTCGGGGAAATCCAGGTCCAGGGATTGATCCGAGGAGGTTGGATGGGCAGCTAAAAAGTCTGCCAACGCCTGTCCCTTAACGGCCTTCTGAGGCACAAACCTGATGTCAAACTGCTAGAGAATCACCACCCACCGTGCTAGTCGGCCAGTCAGCATGGGGCGGTTCAGGATGTACTTCAGCGGATCCACCCGAGAGATCAATTGCACCTCGTGGTGTTGCAGGTAGTGTCGCAACTTCTACACGGCGAAGACGAGCGCAAGGCATCTCTTTTCGATAAGGGAATATCTGACCTCCGTATCGAGAAGCATGCGACTGAGATAGTAGAGACTGTTCTCAGTTCCCTCGTTATTCTTCTGGGCGAGCAGCGCGCCGAGGGATCTCTCCAGGGCGGTCACGTAAAGGACCAGCGGCTTTCCAGAGATGGGTGGCATCAAGACCGGTGGTTGGAGCAGGTACTGCTTGATTTCCTCAAAGGCGATCCGACACTCCTTGTCCCATTCGTAGGCAGCGCCTTTCTTCATGAGCCGGGAAAAGGGCTTACACTTGCCGGCCAGATTCGCAATGAATCGGCGTATATAGGCTAAGTGGCCTTGGAGGCCTCGGAGCTCTCGAATGTTGCTTGGGGGAGGCATTTGGCTGATGGCCTTGATCTTCTCCGGGTCGATCTCGATACCTCGGTATCTGACAACAAAACCCAGAAACTTCCCGGAGGTTACTCCGAAGGCACACTTCAGCGGGTTCATCTTCAGGTGACGGGAACGGAGGAAACCGAACACTTTCTCAAGGTCTTTGAGATGGTCCTGGCGCTGCCATGATTTGACTACAAGGTCATCCACGTAGCATTCCACCAATGTCCCGAGGATCGGTTTGATTATGCGATGCATGGCCCTCTGATAAGTGGCACCTGCATTTTTCAAACCGAATGGCATTACCCGGTAGCAAAAGGTACACTGGGGAGCCCTGAAGGCAGTGGACTCCTCGTCTTTGGGGGCCATCCGGATCTGGTTATACCCGGAATACCCATCCATGAAAGAGAGGGCTTGGAACCCGGCCGTGGCGTCAATAAACAGCTTCGTCACTGGGAGTGGGAAGTCATCCTTTGGGCAGTGGCGATTGAGATCGCGGAAGACGATGCAGACTCTGATCTGCCCATTCTTCTTCCTGACTGGCACAATGTTGGTGAGCTATTTGGGGTACTGGACCTCCTTAATGAAGTTGGCTTTGATAAGCTTGTCATCTTCGGCCTCAACCATAGCACCCTGAGAAGGGTGCATTTTCCTGGGAGGCTGCTTGAACCCACGGTGTTTTGCTGGGAGGCTCAGACGGTGGACGGCCACTTGGGGATCTAGCCCTGGCATCTCATCGTAACTCCAAGAAAACACATCGCGGTGCTGTTTGAGGAAGTCTACATACTGCTGCCGCTCCTCGAGGGACATGGCCGCACTGATCAATGTGGGTCTTGGATCTGCCTCGCTACCAAGGTTCACCTGTACCAGTTCATCAACCGTGGTAGAGACGCCTTCTTCAAAGGCTGGGGGAGCATCCTCCAAGTCTTCCTCCCCAGCCGTGGGGGAACTTCCCGCGACGGAAGATACTTCTGGGCTATCAAGATTCGTGGGGCAGCTGGTGCCGGCTCGGGCAGCAGCGGTCATCACATCAGGAGACTCACTTTTCTTCAAGACCATAGCAATGAATGCATTTGATCCTATCCCATCCGGCCTTCGGCCTAAGGGGCCACGCTTGATGATATCAAAGCAGTGGTGACGTTTCGGCCTGAGTCGGTTAATTCCAGCCCAGCGAAATAGACACGTATGGCGCACCGCCATTGTCATGAGCTTGACGTCCCGGTACCGTACAGGGGTAGGAGGTTCCGGGATGACCCGAGCCTGGTTGATGTAAGAGTACGAGGTGATTTTCCGTCGTCGCTTGGACACAGGAACATGCCTTCCTTGCGTACCCGAAACAACAAAACATTGTCCCATGTCGGGGGTCGTGGCCTCCAACCGGTGGATCGGGAGGATGTAGGCGTCATCCATGCTTGCCCAGGGATCACTTGTGATCGGGGCGGGCTCATCCTCGCTTACCAGGATTTTCTTGTCCTTACTTTTGTAATAACCCGCATCCAGATAGCGGGCTTCACAAGAAGCGAAAGGGGACGCATCTCCTTGGAGCACGCCTACTCGACCGTTGAGAGAGTACTTAAGGCACTGGTGATACGACGAGGGGACCGCTGCATGCAGATGGAGCCATGGCCTACCCATCAATGCATTGTAGGCGGTGTCCTGAGAAACAACCGTGAACTCGGTGCTGGAAATTAAGCCACCGAACTGAGTCTTCAGGCG
The DNA here is from genome assembly GCA_963277665.1 of Viscum album. NCBI lineage: Eukaryota > Viridiplantae > Streptophyta > Magnoliopsida > Santalales > Viscaceae > Viscum > Viscum album. The sequence goes on from OY728125.1 coordinate 23,225,068, forward strand.
GATCTTGCCGACCGGGGTTTGCTCTGTCCTGTCGTACCCCTGGATCCTGAGGTCAGAGGGAGTCAAATCACCTTCGGACAGACCTAGCTTTCGCAGCGTCTGGGTCGGAATTAAGTTGATTCCAGAACCCGTGTCAACGAGGCAGCGGCGGACTTCCACACCGTTGAAGTGGCCAGTGATATACAGCGGGCGAATGTGCCCCTGTATAAGAGGGTCCTCATCTTCACCGGAGAACGAGATAACCGCCTGACATTCGGCGTTTTCAATTGTCTCGGTATGGAAGGCTTCCGCAGCTGCTACCTCCATCTCGAACTGGAGGTGACTCCTCAGGGCCTCGGCAAGTGCCTCGCGCATCTCGGATGACAGGCGCAAGTCCTCAAGGATGGAAAGCCTCGCCGGAATGCCAGCCAGGTGCTTTAGGACATCATACTTGCGTGCCAAACGCGAACCTCTTCTTACAGGGGGTTTTTCGGCATTTGGAGGCATAGCGGGTCCTGCCGGTTGAACTGGCGGTCGGCTAGCACTGGGTACATCCTGCTGCCTGCTAGTAGAAGCCTGGAGAGTAGTCACCGAACTAAGATCGGACAGCAAAGGCAGGCCTGTCGCCGGGCAAGACTGGCTGTGATATGAACGAGGCGGCTCTCCCCGATCCAGCAACACGTACGACGGTGGAGGTAGAGCCGAGGGTGCTGGATGGGTCTGCGCGTGCTGAGATCTGCGCTGAGCCTACTGCCTGGTCTCGGTAGCGTGCACGGCTTGGCCGCATGTGCCTGCTGACGTACCTCGATGACCGGCGCGATTGCGATTCCGCTGACGTTGACGTCGGCTGGAAACGTTGGGGCGGTCTGCCTGGGGTTCCCCCTCGTCGGGGGTCATATAGGGCTTTACCAGCTCCACAGTGTTAACCGAAGCGTACCCTTGACTATCGCTCGAAGAGTCATCCACTGCTGGGCGGATTCTAGGAAGAATGCCCATTTCGGGAGGCATAAAGTCGCCAAGAGTGCGGGATGACGACGGCACTGGCGGTACACGTTGCTTCTTCTTACGTCGCCGTTGCTTGCCTTTTTGGGCAGAGGTCGACTGTGAAGACGATGCTGAGGCACCGGGTACTTCTTCCGAAGGTTCCGGCTGCTTCAGGCATGCCCGGATGATACCCTGGGCACGGACGACGGTTTTTCGAGCCATCCAGTTTTCATATTTCTGGGACCCGCGGCTAGGGACCTGCTGCCACTCACCTTCGCCGTCGCTGCCGATTTCTGATCCCGCAAAGACGCCTGCCACTTGCGCTGGCGCTGGGCCCAACTTGACTATGTTGTTGTTGACCTGGTCATGAAGCCAGTCTTTAAACACATAGCATCACTTGAGGGTGTGCCCCAGGATCAGATGATAAGGGCAGTAGTTGGGGTGATCGGTGAGATGCGCCTCTGTCGTCCTTCTACATTCAGGCAGACGCACAATCCCTTGCTCTAGAGCACTTCGGAATTAGCCAGGGACCTGATTTTCGTTGAACGAAGAGGTCTGGTACCTTCTTTCCGGATAGGGGGCCCTGGGGGCCTGGTCCTGTCGAGGGACCGGAGGGGCCTGCCGAGGAGGCGGCGCCTGGTTGTCTCGCCTAGGTGGCGGTGGCGCATTGCGCGGGGGAACCTGTCAGTTCTGAGGCGGTCGCTGCTGGGCAGGAGCCTGTGCTTGAGGTGGAGGACCTCTGCGGGGTTGCGGGGGTGGTGCTGCCGACAACAATTCCAACCACCTCGGGGCTTCTATTTGAGCCACTGCGGCGGGCTCAGCCCTGGCGTCCCTCCTGGCTGGGATCATAGGGGGCAGCAAACGTGCCTGACTAGCCTGTTGCAGGGCTTCCTCGAGGCGCTGGGCCTTATCCGAGAAATATCTGAACCCTCCAGGGTAGTTCTGGGTAATCAAGGAGGGTACCAGCTCTGTCTTAACGTTCCCCACACACATCGTCAGTAATTGATCCTGAGTCAGTGGCATATCGAGGGAATACGTAAGTCCTTTCCACCAGGCGATGAAGTCTGCAACCCGCTCATCAGGCCTCTGTTTGCACTTGAAGAGGTCCGCAATGCTGGTCTTTCGCGTGGTGGAGCTGAACTGGTATAAGAACTGCCGGCGAAGATCCTCCCAACCGGTCACCAATCCGATAGGGAGCTGGCTGTACTAGACGAATGCCGGACCTTCCAATGTCTGTATGAACCATCGGAGCTTGGCAGCTTCTTGTTGAGCCGGGGTCCCCAGCATGGGGCCACACCTGGAAGAGAAATGAGCCAAATGTTGGGGTGGGTCCCCTGTCCCGTTAAAAGGCGAGAAAGTGGGGTTCCCAAAACCCGGAGGCGCGGGCCTATCATCCACCCACGCGGGATAAGGCTTGCCATCTGGTGGGACCTCCACCTGCCGTGTTTCCAACGCCTCGAGGTGGGCTGTGAGTGCCGCAATAAGGTCCTCCGGGTGGGGGTCCCTGTCTTGACGGGGATCCCTAACCACAAGCGCATTGCCAGGTTCTTCAACACGGTAGACGGCTTCGGCTGCTTGCGGGTCGACTGGCTGGACGACCTGCTGGGCGACTAGGGGAACCCGGGTTGGATTCTTCAGGTTGCCCCGTCGCTCAGGGGGGTTTGGCGAGACGTATCGCGCCCTCTTGTCGTATGTTCCGGCTTCCGCCCTGTCCGCGGCAGTAGCATGATCAGGGTTTCCCGGAGGCGTCTCGCCGGGGGGAAGTTGTTCCTGCCCCTGCTGCCCCGGCCTGGGATTACCATAGTCGGGTCGTCGCTCTACGGCGCGTTCAGCCAAGAGTTCGTCAACCAGCCTCTTCTGCTCAGCAAGCTACTGGCGCAACGTGGCCTTCTCAGGATCTTCGTCCGTTTTCGGCACAGAGGCGGACGGGTCGGAGTGCTTGACTATTCCGACGTGCTCCTTACCCTTGCCAGTGCTTCGACCGAGTGCCAGCGACTCGGTGGGTACGGGGAGGCCTAGAAGGTTCCTCTGATGACGGGTAACTCTCCCTGATGGGTCGAGTAGTGGCGGTACGCCCTTGGATGGTAAGTCTCCATCAAAGAACTCAAGCTCATCTTCCCTATCCACAACGTCGTCCATGTGGACTGTGGCCCCTCTTGAGGGAATATCCTCAATGTCGCATAGCGAATCGGGCTGTCGTCGGATAGGGTCGAAGAGGAGAGCGGCATAGCGTCCCCAACCACGGACTTGCACATGGGGGGTGGCTTCCCTGACGATTCTGCGGAGTGCTTTAAGACTCTGAACGCATTTTCGTTGAAGGGCGCTCTGGTGGCCTGGCGACTCGGGGTGCTGGGCCACAAGGAGTGCGGCCGCATCGATCAGGCGGCATTGTTCGCCAATCTCCTCGAAGTGCTCTCGACTTCTGGGGTACACTACTCGTTCGCAACGGAGGCGGAAGTGCGTCTCCCAGAGGGTTCGACAAAAGCATACCACTTCTTCAGGGGTAAGAGACTCGGGTACGCGGAAATTCAGCGCCGCCGTGGGCCAGAACTTCTCTGGGAAATAATCCGCTGTAAGGATACTCTAGAAGCTCCTAGGCTCGGACTCAGGGTCTGGCCCTGTGTTTCCCCACTCGTCAACCGGGGGCGGCTGAGGAACCAGAAGCGGTACCGAGGCAGACCTTTGGGATAATAAGCTCGGCGGTGGAGAATACGGCAAACGAGCTGACTGACCGCCGAATTCCAGGCCATCCTCCGAAGAGTGAGGTGACCTGGCCACAATGTCACGATATGACGGGCTGATAATCATAGCTTCCGGAACAGAAGCCGCGGCTACCGGCGACGGGTCGTGTCGTCGCTCCACCGTCATGGGCCCCCAAAATAACTCTACGTGATCCCTGGTAGAGGTAGAGGGATCTTCTGGTGACAGGGGTGATGATTGCGTGGCTGAGACCTGCGGAATTCCTAGGATTTCTTCCTCCTGAATGTACCTGCGGAGAGTGATGGGAATCCGGCGGGCCTCAAATTTTGGGAGAACGAGGCTGATGCGTCTGGTTCCTGCCCCAGTCCTTGATACGGAGGATCTGGGGGAAGGTTCCATCGCTGAATCGCATTCCTCTTCTGAATCGGAGAAGCGGGCAGGTTTGATCTCCACCTGGGCCTTCCCAGGATTCTTCTTGTGGTAGTGACAACCTGCTCTTCTGCACCTGGGTGGCTCTTCGGGACAGTTTTAACCCCTATCAGGCAGCCTTGGGGCGGCGCTGGCGCCGTGGCGGAGAGGACCCCAAGTCGAGACAGCCGGGGTGCGGGGGCACCAGGGCAAATGTCAAAGGGTACATGGGGAGGCCTCCATGAACAGTACCCATGTGGGCGGGGCCTCTGTTGGAACTGGAAGGAGCATGGGGAAGACCTCCATGGTCGATGCGAGTGGAGCGAGCAGGACCTTCGCCGGTTGCAGAGAGGACGTAGGGAGGTCCCCCACGTTGGAGGAGGACCGGATGGACGGTGCCTTCAGCAGGATGAAATTCATACCCTGTATGGCGGGCACGGGAAATGTCTCCGCGCTGAGCGCCACTGCCGCGGGGCAGGTCTTCCTGCAGGGTGGGGGCAGTGCGAGGCATGCCTCCATGACGAACCTCAGAGCGGGGAAGGCCCACGCTTTGTGGAGTAGTGGTACGGGTTGGACCTCCGTACGGGGTGGCATCACCGCGGGTTAGCTCGCGGCGATCACCACTGGGGCCTGCAACCCGGAGAGTCAACCCAGCCTGCCCATGGGGTGGTTGGGGTCTCAATCTTGGTTGGGCGAAGGGGTGCCCCTGCTCAATGTACATGGGGGATTCATAATGTACGTCAGCGGTGGCTCAGGCCACTGTAGCTGTCGACGTGGATGCGCCTGAGCGAGCGTCCTCAGCCCGGGCCCGGCGCTGACGTCGGGTTAGGCGAGCCGGTGCAGGTGGTGCAGGGACGTAGTCTGCCTGCTCTTCCTGCGGGGCCGAACGACGGCGCTGACGCGGCCGGACGGGAGCTCTCGCCTGGGGGCCCCGGGTCGGGGCCCTGAGCGGACTGAGCCGGACAGTGCCTGCCTCTTCAGCGTAAGGAGAAGAGTCGTCAAGGCGTTCCGGGGATAGGCTCCCGAAACGGTTGAATGTCGGGGTGGGGAGCAGGGGCTCCCTGCGCGGCCTGTTAGGGCGGCATTGACGGCGGGGCCTAGAGGCCTCCAGGTCCAAGCGGGCCATATCCCTGGTCGGGATGACCCCTTCTTCCTCATACCTGCGCACGAGGCTGTTGATCACCCTTCGTTGGATGACCTCTGATGGGGAAAGGGGACGTGGGCGTCCCGCATCTCGTGACGTGGCAGCCGTCGTGGCGGTAGTGGCGCCATGTGGAGTGGCCGTCGTGGTGTTGCCCCTGCCCCTGCGCGGGCGAGGAGCGGATGGTGACCGCATTTCCGAAATAGCAACCTGGTTCCTGGCAAGCGAAGGGATCAACTCATCAGTATTGAGAGGAAAAGGATTGACAGCCAGTGCCCCAGCGTTCTTCCATCCTCCATGTCTGTGAGAAGGATCCACGCCAACACGCTACAGAGCGGAGTGCCCCACGTTCTACTACCCCGACATCCGGTGAGTTCCACGACAGGCCCGCCATTTGCTTGGCGGGACCAGGCAACGGATATCTGGATCCGGTGACACTTCAATCTACTGGTGTCTCGAACGCTACTAATCTCTATATTGAGGAGAAGACCTTCACGTCGGGTTCACCATTTCTGTTTCCGACGCTTTCGTCGGGGCGCGCGCATCCGTCTGCGGAGGACGCGCGGCTTTGTTGCCCCGCATTCCCGCTTTCCAAAGGCGGGCGGCATTCGCTCCTTATTCAGGGACGTCTGCTCCTTGATCGAAACGGGATGATGGGATGTCGGTTCTTCCTCCTGTGGATTTCTCCTCAGAACTCATCACCTAGTCCGGGTCTCCCTTATAGATTTAATACGTAGTTCGTGAAACTCTTCCCAGTGCCATGTTTCCATGGACACCGGTTAATTACACTGCTTCTCTCGGGACATTCCAAAGGGTCCAATCAGGGCAGCATCCTTCGGTCAGGGGAGTAGTCACGTTGAGGCATCAATAGCGTGTCTGGATGCTGGGGTACCTGGCATGTCTGTCTGTTATCCTTGATCACAAGGCTTCTCGAGGGCGTGGAAGCCCGAGGCATCCCACATCGGGCGTGGGGAATTACATGTCATGGACACATATATGAGGTTTTCCTCAGCTTCCCGTGCTTAACACAGGGTATGCCGCGAGTTTAACGTCCAGCAGAGACGGATCAACCCAACCAGAGCATTAGCTAGGATAGATCGGATTGAAGAATCCTCCTTGAAGGGATATCGACACCGGGGCTAGCCCATGGGCGACAGTGAATGGAGTAGAAGGAGAGTGAAGTGGAACCATCGCATGGGGTGACAGTGAAGTTGGGCTTGAGCCTTGACGAGGCTTCCTACGTATCCCCGTGGGAGGGAATCAAAGTCCGCGTAGTTCGGGATGGTGCCGGTAAACCGACGTGAAGCTGGACCTTGGCCCAATGAATGTCGTCAGCGTACCGACGTGAAGGTGGACCTTGGTCCGATGGGCATCATCAGCGTACCGACGTGAAGGTGGACCTTGGTCCGATGGGCATCGTCAGCGTACCGACGTGAAGGTGGACCTTGGTCCGATGAATGTCGTCAGCGTACCGACGTGAATTGGGTGATGGGTGGGCTTGAACCTCGTGGAGGCTTCCTACGTACCACTCCTTGACATGGATCAAATACCTCATAGTTCAAAAGGGGTTTCGTCGGTGAACCGACGTGAAAGTAGACCTTGGTCCACTGTTGGTGGGCTTGAACCTCGTGGAGGCTTCCTACGTACCATGCCTTGACATGGATCAAAGACCTCATAGTTCAGGTGGTTACAACGGCTTGCCGTCGGACGAGAATTGCAATTTAGCGTCGTGCTAGACGTGAGTGTGCAGTTTAACGTCATGTTGGACGTGAGTTTGCAGTTTAACGTCATGCTGGACGTGAGTGTGCAGTTTAACGTCATGCTGGACGTGAGTGTGCAGTTTAACATCATGCTGGATGTGAGTGTGTAGTTTAACGTCATGCTGGACGGGGTAAAACCCGACGTGAGTGACGGATGGGATTGAACCTCAGAAAGGCTTCCTACGTACCATGCCTTGACATGGATCAAAGACCTCGTAGTTCAGATGGGGCTTTGTCGGTTAAACCGACGTGAAAGTAGACCTTGGTCCACTTTTGGTGGGCTTGAACCTCGTAGAGGCTTCCTACGTACCATGCCTTGACATGGATCAAAGTCCTCGTAGTTCAGGAGATGCTTTGTCGGTAAACCGACGTGAAAGTAGACCTTGGTCCACTATTGGTGGGATTGAACCTCGTGGAGGCTTCCTACGTACCATGCCTTGACATGGATCAAATTCCTCATAGTTCAGAAGGGTTGGTCATGGTCGGTGCTCACTCTAAGCCCACGTGAGTCATGCTCGGTGTGAGAAACAAGAGGTTTCAAGGACCCGACGATCACGTCGCGAAGGGTGCGTCCGTGAGAAGCAAAAAGGGGCTTACGCGTTGGGCGGCCCATGGTGTTGGGACTTACTCCAGGATGGAGGCCCAGAGGGGGGTGCCTCGTTCCCTATAACGTCCTCCACTGACCTTGGTAGTGGGGAAGTACAGAGATGCACGGGTGCAATCATCCGTACCAAAGGTTAGGGGCTTACGCTCTGAGGCAGCCCTTCCCTTGCGAACATACACCACTCCAACAAGGAGGATCTCATTCCATGTGCGGAAGAGTTACATTCCCGTGGAGACGAGTGGTGTAACGAATGTTCGAGCTGGGGGGGACCCTTCGTGAGGGAGACGAGGTTGGGTCACAGTTTAACGTCATGTGTTGAGGATGTGGTGCTTGGCAGTTTAACGTCCTGCAGCTCGGACGAGGTGGGTTCACTCCACACCCCTAGGACTTGCATAACCGGTACCCTCTGGTCCTTGGGGAAGGGAAGGTAGTGGTAAGGCCATGGTAAAGGGGGGTAGTGGGGCGAACCATCGAGGGGTCCATGTTAGCGTGGCTATGCGAAGAAGCAATAGCCGTTAGCGTGCCTATGCGAAGAAGCATTAGGCGAAGCAACGCTACAGGTGGTGTTGTCCATGGGACTTTGAAATCAAATCGTGCAAACCTAGAGGGTCGCACGGAAAGGGGAATCACTAAGAAGAGGAGTGTGCTTTGCGAAGTGGGGTGCCTTAGCCTTAGCATGGGGCGTAAGTGTGAATGGGAGGTGCTTCGCGAAGTGGAACAGTGTTCGCGGAGCACTGCCTCGCGAAGAAGGTGTGGTTCGCGAAGCAGAGTCCTGCCAAGCAATGTGCTTCGCGAAGTGGATCGATCCTGCCTTAGCATGGGGATGACTCGTATGGGTTGGGTGTTTCGCGAAGCACAAGTGCTCTGCGGCTGCCCGGGTTCCCTTGGGAATCCCCTTCCTTCGCGAATGCCCTTGAGATTCGTGAAGGGCATCCCTCTCGGAAGAGGGGCTCAAAACGAGACAAAGCAGAGTCGTCTCGCGAAGTAGAAATACCTCGCGGAGCTCATGATTCCCGGGGCAAAGCGTGCTTCGCGATTCGGGAGAGGAGAAGCTCAAAGGTCGGATTGTCCATCCTCTGGGACTCAGGGGGAGTCGAGTATTTATAGGGAAGGGGCGCCGCGAAGCAGGGCTCGCGCGCCGCCTTCGGGGCTTCGCAGTGGCTCGCGAACGTCAAACGGGTTCGCGGAGGATTACCGCCTCTAGAGCTTCGTGACGGCTCGCGAACGTCAAACGGGTTCGCGGAGGATTACCGCCTCTGGGGCTTCGCGGCGGCTCGCGAACGTCAAACGGGTTCGCGGAGGATTACCACCTCTGGAGCTTCGCGGCGCCGCCATGATAGGGGCGCTTCGCGGCGGAGCTTCGCGAGGCAGCGCGCCGGCTTTTTTCGTTCCTTTGTTTCAGGCCACATTTTTGGCGCCAACAATCACTTTTAGGGGGCGGTAGTCCACACTTCCTCAAATAAAATTATCATATTTACCTACTATGGAAACCATAAAGGTATTATATCAATGAAAAATACAGAAGAATAGAAACAATATAAATATAATATATATCACATATAAATATAGTTCTATCTTAATGGCAATCATAAGAGGTGCTTGGAGAAGATTGAATAATCACCATTTCTTGGAGTAGTACTTCACCGTCCACCGAAAAAGTATTTTCATTTCCCATTAGATGGAGGTATGTGCAGTTTTAGTTCGCATAATTCATATATAAACAATCTAGTATATTTTGGATACTGTTGCTATTATAAATTAATGGAATAAAAAGTGTTTATGGGGTTGTATAAGTAAAATAAAACCAACTAACTTAAGAGAATACATTACATTTAAATCGGGTATCTCTCTTTTGTTTGAACGAAAAGCTTTACTTGAGTTGCCTTATTCCTAGGGGAAGTATTCTAGGAGAAAGATATGTATTTTAGGAGTTTAATTGGTCAAAGGATGGACAATCCATGGGTATTGAGAGGTGTGAGTAATGGGTTATAGGAGAGGTCTTTTTATAAGGGGGAGGATGGGCTCTTTAAGAATGTTTAAAAATATTATTTTATTATATAATGATTCTCAATTTATAAAGGTCCAAAACTTATTATAGTCGAACATTAGATGAATCTTTTTCGAAGTAAAATCATCCAATAAGAATTGTACAGGTTTCAGATATTGTTTTAATTTTATAATCTTATTTATTTAAATCATTCATTATTGAGGTAAACAATGCATCAATATTGTGTCATAAATAATTTTATTTATTTGATTTCTAAAAATAATAAAACAAATATAATGATGTAGGAAATATTTTTTATCTTTCAAATGAAAATTTCTAGTCGGATATATAACCTATATAACCCAATGAAAAAATTTATTTACTAAAATATATATTATTATGTCATTTTTTAACATACTTTAAATTAATTAACATAAAGTGTCATTATTACTCCCAAGTGGCTCCATGGGGTCCCAAAATAAACCCAAGAATGTACATGGTCAAAAATTTATCAACCAATAGGATTATGAAATAGGTTAGGATAATTTAATATTAATATAATATTATTTGGTACCCTTATTTACCATATTTACAATTTAACCATGGTAAATAAAATATTTACTGAAATAAATAGTCATAATGTCTAAAAATAAAATTTACCTATTTACACAATTTGGACCTCCTGATCCCAAATATAAAATCCATTTTTCGAAATTCAAAATACAGAAGTGGTAAAAACAAATTTAAAATTAATTCTCGTTGTCAAAAAAATGTGTTTTTATGAAATAATAACTATCAAAAGATTGATACTTGTTTATGTCCAATTTCAGAGTGAAATTACTTACAATGACCAACATTGGATTAATTGGTAAAAATATAATCTAATTACACATTAAAAAAAATTAAAAATATAATCTATATATATAAATATATTAGATTAAATGGAAGTTTTGAATTAAAATACAATATTTTTCACTATTCATTAAAAAATGAATTTTATCAGAAAAATACCAAAAATTTACACAAAGTAAAATTTTATGTTCTAATTCAAACAAATTATTTTATTTTGATAAATAGAACATATTAAATTGATAAAACACTAGATTTGAAAAACTTTCTCTACCAAAAGGTGGTAAATCGACATTTTAAAGAATATTTGAGTATTTATGCTTAAAATTAGATTTATTCACATTTTAAGGATCTAACATTTATATGATAAATGTAAACACATTTTAAAAACATTTATAATAATATTCTAATTAGTTATATTCATTCTTGCCAATACAATGGCTTGGCGTTAACTACCATTTAAAATAATTTTATATTATTATTTTTCAGTATAACCCAGCTGTGTGTGTAACATTAGACTTCAAAGAAACCCGTTGTTACGTGTCGGGTGCGCCATAAAACACATAATCCCCTTTAAAACAACATTAATATTTAATTCACAAGTATTAATAATTATTAAAATGTTATATTCTTTATTTACCTGGGATGTTACAGATAGCCTGTATCATTTGTGTCCCTTAAAATGATATCATCCAACCATTGAACAAATATCCAACAATAGTTTCATTTCACTTCTGAGTTCTCATCATAGCACATATCTGCTCTGACCTTTTAATATGACAAATATTCGTAGAACATTATCACATACTATGTCACAATGATGCACAATCATAATGTGATAAGGAGTTTATTAATATTCATCTAATAAATTCAAGATTATCATAAAGTACAAAATAGTTGGTTTCAAGTGAACCAACTCCATCAAAAACTTGTTGTGATAGTAAAAACCAAAAGGTGTAAAGAAGGGTTTACCAATTGGGAAAGACCAATGTATATTTTAGAGATGTGTGGGAATGTGTGGTAGAGTAATTGATCGATATATTCTCTTTTCCTCTCATTTTTTTTCCAATTTTGGAGATGTATTCCCAAAGAGGGACTACCCATTAATAAATAGATATTTTATTTTACATAAATTATATCCCTCTTTAATTATAAAAGTGGAACACATCCTATCACTTCCCATCACAAAGAAAACAACTTATTTCATTTAAAATGATACCCAAAACTCTCATAAAAATTCATTCCCACCATAAAGAGTATATTGTCATATGAAAATAACATCTTTTAAGGGAAAACCACCTTTGTGAAGTAGATAATTCAATAAGTTATGTATAAATTTCTAATAAGTTCATTTTCATTTCTATTTCTTTATATAAAGTTATTTTCTACCAAAATACATTACACCATATTAAAATGTAGGATTAAGTTCCATTAGTATATTTTTATGTCATTATAAATAGGTTATAATAACTAACCGTATATTCCATTTCTTTAAGAAAGTCAAATATCAAAAGCATACATTTGTTTATACTAATGCCTCAATGAATAAATGTGTTTTTTTCTTCATTTCATAACATAACTAATATAAAATGGGGATAAGATAATTATTAATGATATATGTATATCATTAATATTCTTAAATTATAAACCATTTATTGTATTTCTTCCTTAGTTTGAAAAATGAAATCACCATCCATGCGTATAGACAAAGTACCACCTCCTTAGAATGATGTATTAAATTTTTCACTACAGACTTCCTAATGTTTTCATTCTCTATATTTTGAGGTTGTGCCTTTGTAAATTCATATGTAGAATATGGTGTAGTATGTATCCTTTAAAGACAAATGGTCATGATTTTTACAAAATATAATTATCGAATATCTAGTATCTAAAGACACTAACCTATCACTTCTTGGGATGTTGAAATTTATGATATTTAATGTTTTATATCATATTAAAGATTATAAATATATGAATTTTTATCCTAGGTCACTATAGATTCATCCCTGATGGAATGATTTCTGAAATTTTAAATTTAGGAACATCATAAAATGATATGACATGGTGGATAACCCAAATATATTTTTTGAATTGGATAATATCAAATGAATTATATATTTAATGTTATCTATTTATAAAGGTATTTATATATTTCTTATAAAATTATAGAAATTTGAAAAATTTTATTTTTCAATATTTACATATATGGAAAATTATGTGTTTTCATAACTAGTGATTATTGCGAATATATTTTAACTTTGAAATGAATAGTTTATAATATTTATAATGATATTAGTTTTTTATAGAAATTGGATTTTTCGAAAGTTATTAATTAAACATGTTACAAACTTAAAATATACATTATAATGGAATCGTTTCTTTAAAAATGAGTTGATTTTTAAAAAAATTATTATTTTCTACCATAATGATTTAATGAAAATTTATTTTATGGGCATATTTTATTTTTAAAATTCAAATGATAAATTTTTGATTAATGTAGACATGATGTTTTTGATATATATAAAAAGTTTTTTCAAAGTGTATAAGGTTTTTATGTTGACATTTTCTTGTAATTTTACTTTATAATTTTAATGATTTAAATTTGATTTGGTTTTAATAAAAATTATGAATTGTTTAAAATTATTTTCATATTATGTCAGTGAAATAAGATTAACCCTGAATTTGTGGTTTTGAATATAGATATTGGATATAGATTTACACTAGTTCGGTGTGTATGTTAAAATATTTTTTTAAGAGATTTATTTGATTCCTATATGTTTAACCTATGGAAAAGATGTATGTTTAATGGAAATTATTTGGTTTATATGTGATAATTCATTATTTCTAACATTTGGGTTGGATTAATGAAATCCTTAATGACTACTCACTATGGTGAATGTTATGATGTATGATAAAATTACATACTAGTGTAAATTTTTCCAACATTTATTTTAGGTAATAAAATTAATTTCCCAAAACAATATTTGTTATCATCATTCATTTTCAAGTGACTGTTTAATACAGTCCCTTAATTTCCGTTTATTTTCTCTACAACTGTTATCCTCTTAACATATTATATGAAGTTGTTCTATATTACAATGAAAAGAGATTAAGGGTATTCATGTTGTAATGTAGGGTAGGGAAAATAAAATGACTCTTATTAATATGATTGAAAAGATCATATATCTTACAAATATATTTTTATTTAAAGAAAGTGACATTGTTCCATTGATGAATGATAGTTTTTTTAATGTAACTCTCATTATTTACTCATCCTTTGGTTCCTAATGTTTCTATAATAGATTTAACTGTAATTATGTACTCAATATAGATCATATAGTTAATTTAGAAATTTTTATTACTATTTTTGTTATTATTATGCTTACCTAAAGAGATTTTCCATTTTTTAAGGTTGATGATTCTGATATGAAATCCAATTCCCACATGGAGATTCATGAATTGTTTTTGAGAATTTTTTTTAGTAAAAATTATTTTATAAATAATTTTGTTAAGTTTTGAATTATTAATTTTATTTCATGATATGTTTATATTTGAAGACACATAAGATAATGTTTTGAATTTAGTGTGATGATGATGATTATAAATGTTGAAAATCATATTTCTAAATCAGTGGTTTATTATAAATATTGAATTATCTTTGTTGGATATTTTTTTATTGAATTTTTGAATGTAGGACTGGTGTGTAATAATTATTTTGGATTGTGTGATGAGAATATTTTTTAATTATAATATATTTATGGATCAAAATATAATTATTTATATAGTGGCCTTGGGAAAATGTGGTAAATCAAGGTTAAGGTCTACCCCAACTATGATTTCAATATATATAGGGATACATAATATGTATTTTTTTATCTAGGGGACCTATATCAGTGAGACCAAGGGTGTAAGTCGAAGTATGAGTCTAACCATATTACATTAGGCTATCATAAGATCTTGGATAGATATCCATAGTTATTACTAATATTCTTATGGTTGATATACCATATCATTATTATGTTAGTATACGTCTTGATTGATTTTTTAATTACATTATTTATTATGTTATAAGTTTGTTATCGGGTAATTCATAATTCTCTATGTTATATGAATTCTTAAAATGAAAAGTTGTTATCAATAAAATAATTTTTTTAATTCCATTTTAAAAAATACTTGAAAATATATTTTTGTCAAGGTTATCAATAATTTTATGAAAATATTATAAAAGGAATCAACTAGATTCTAAGTGTTATAATAATATGATATTTATGACATGAGACACACAAAAACTCATGTATATAATTGGTTATATCAGACGAAAATGGGATGGGAGTTAATTTCTTCAACAGAGTTCCTGAGATGCCTTTATTTTTTTGGTGACATGATGATCACGTGGAGACCATATGTCATGAGAAGAATGTTTGAATGGAATATCTATGACTTTTTAAATCATTTTATGTTTATGTATTATCTAATTTATCTATTTGATATTATTTATCACTTATATTAAATATTTATTCTATCAAATAATGAATTTTTTCAACCATTTTATGTTGTGATTTTTATATTAATTTACACTAATTATGTTTTTTTGGATTGGTGGTATTTACTTAAAGACTAATTTAATTTGTGGTATTTCCCAATGTATATGCATTGAATATTATATTAATTATCAAGTTTTATTATATTTATTATTTAATAGAGATGTTCAAATCAATAATAACTTTTAAATTTGATATTGTCGGTGTATTTATACTAATTTTTTCATTCATAATGTCCTTATGTACTTATGGATAGGAGACCTGGGTAATGTAGAAGTTTGGCCCATGAAGGTTAATTACACCCAATACTTATAGCTAGGACCCTCATGGGTAAATGTTGGGTATTATAATTCTGAAACTATGGATGTTTCAAGGAACACAAAAAAACTCATTATATTCTTATTCA
The DNA here is from genome assembly GCA_963277665.1 of Viscum album. NCBI lineage: Eukaryota > Viridiplantae > Streptophyta > Magnoliopsida > Santalales > Viscaceae > Viscum > Viscum album. The sequence goes on from OY728125.1 coordinate 23,240,427, forward strand.
AATAATGTTTACATAAAGATGACAAATTCTACCATGATATATCATAGGGTAATAGTAGATGAAATTTTACCCATTATCCCTAGTGTGGGATAGAGACATGTTAGTAATACATTTCATGGACCATACCATTTATACTAATTACTCAAGGGGATTCAAAACAACAAGAGGTTGTTCTCATAAAACTTCTCTTTTACTCTCCCATAAGAGTTCACTTAGTCTCTTCGAGGAAGAATTGTACTAAATAGAATCCAATAAACACAAGTAATAAAATAAAAACATTTAAGATAATTTAAAATATTTTAATGAACATAAATTTAAATCATATGTGCTCCATTAATAATATATGAAATAAACAAGGACTATTGGATGATAATTCAAAAAAACATTATATTTTCAGGATATACTTTAAAATCCTTGACTCTAATAACATATATCTAGATGGTTTTAATTAAATTTGTACAAAATATATATAAAACATTGCATTGATCAAATAGTAATTTAGTCTCATTCAAATATATAAATAAATTAATGTTATAATATATTAAAAACATAAATTAAATTATATGAATACAAAAAAATTAATGATATATCCTTTTCTATCCTTTTTTCATGTTTAGTAATATTAATTATTTACTAGGGAAATGGGAAAACCATATAAAAGGTTTATTGTAGTATTTTTATTAATGGGTAGAATACATTGGAAGCTAACATGGAATTATAATGAGTTAAATAATATATGAGAAATATATAATAAAATAATACCTAATAAATGATATCATATATGTAATATATCTAAGAGAAATATAATAATGGAAATGAATAATCCCAAATGTAATAAACTCAGAATTTTCCATAAGTAAATTTTGGTGCTCGATCCGTGAATGAAACACAACCGTATTTTTCTATTGAATAATTATTTAATGTTTAAAACAATATTTTTTCATGGAATTGACCTATGATAAATTTTATTGATCATATAACTTTTTTAAAAATGAAGATAGTCACTATTTCTTGATGAGTAATGATTCTAGAACACATCAGTTAAGGGGATGAGAGGTTGGGATTATATCCCACTTTGGGGGGGGGGGATTATTTCTAAATATTGGTCTATCAGGTTGATTTAATATATGTTGATGAATATTTCCCAAACATTATCACAATGATGCTCACCTCTTTGCAAGTTATCAATCAAAACCATGTGCCAAGTTGAATGTATGTATATATATAAGGTTTTCAAACTCTCTCTTATTAATTTATTATTCATTGTTTTATAGTTTAATATATGAGTGCAATGAAAATAATCACTATAAAGGGAAGTGATAGGTGTTGGGGTATTTAAATTGGGTCCATGAAAGGCTCTTCCAATGTATCTATTGGAAGGAATCCAGAACTCGTGCATTTTAGTGATTATTAATATAACACATATTACCATTTATGACTTTGTGACAAAGATTATTGTTTTCCCATTAATGATATATATCCATGATAAATTGAACTTCCATTTCATGTCATACGTGCAGACCCCAAACAAATAAATGACTGGACATTAGAGTTTCATCTAAATATCTTGTACAAAATGAATAAAATTCCAAATAGTTTGTTTGGAAAATTTTAAGTTAGTCTAATAAGAAAACTCAATGTAGATTAATGTCATGTAGAAAGGTTATATGCAATTCTGGTTAAAATCATACAGAGTGACCTACTATGGGAAACGTTTCTATCAAAGTATGGTGTTTTAAATATGAATGGATGACCCTTTAAATTTCACCATTCTTATATGTTACTATTATAGATGGAGGTAATGATATGAATGATCAATAATATAGGCTGTTGAGGATTTTTTTATTACATGGAATATGTATTTTTGTGATATGATGGATTGTTTGGAATAAGTTACACTACATATAGACTTATTTTTGGGAATATTGCCTTTTAATGAATGAAGAATCACTGGGATTATAACCATTTGATAAAGGTTATCTCATGGAAAATTAGGACTTTGGGTAAGGATGAATCATATAGAATATAGAAAATTTGGGTATGATGACTCACTAAGAATATGAACATGTGGGGAAGGATAACTTTCATGTAATAAGAATCTTTAAGGAATGTTGATTCAACTTGAATATAGCCCTATAATGAGGTTTATATCACCATTAAAATTGTCATATATAGAATGAAACCTTATTGGGTGTATGAAATTGTTTGAGAGTATATATCATAGTTATATAACCCCTTTAGAATGATGACTCATTGGGAAAATAGACATTATAGGAATAATAGTTTTCATGGTATATAACCATTTAAGGATTTTCAATCATAGGGATTATAACCTTTTCGGGGATGAATACTGAAAGATAATATATCCATTTGAATATAGAGAGGTCCCTATAATTATGTCCCTCTTTATAATGATGAATTTTTTTGTAATTTTTTTCTTTTTTAAATATTAACATACATTTAATATAGTCATATATGGAAGGATTGGTCAGTGGGAATATATTACTTTGAGTGATGATGAATATTGGGGAATACATCCCTTTAATAAAGGATAAGAATTATATAATATAGGCCATTGTAAAATGATGATTCACTAGTAATATTTTAATTTAATAACGGATTAAATAGAGTTAATAGCCCCATGAGAATGATTTAGGGATTACATATGGCCTTCTAATATGTGAATATATACACTTCCTATCCATTGGTTATTATAAACAATGATGATCAGAATCATCAGAATATGGACTCATGAGAAACCATATGATTCTTATTCATGGGATACCCATCCTTTTCTTAGTAAAAACATTAATGGATTCCATTGAGTGATTCCAAAATTCTTATGTTGGTTAGGAAAAGGTAGGACTTTAGAGTATACACCTATTAGGAGACCCTTTAACTCTACCTAACTAATTTAGATTCAAAAATGTGTTTATATGGTTCTTACACTAATTATATGATGGATATCGGTCATTTACATTAGGAATCATGAGGTTGGGGTTCTCCCCCTGGTATCCTCTAGAGAGGTTACCATTTTATTTCTATAGTAAATGAGAATGACTAACTTTAACCTCAATTTGGTTATGGAGGATTTCTTTACAGATTCCTCTTTTCAAGGGAATACATGTTTGATTAGTAGTACAATAGTGATCAAATACTCATTCTCTATCTTTGAAGGTTGTGGAGGTGTTTTATATTTGTAGGTTCCTATATAAGAGACTTGGAAAGAGGTATCACTCATCTATAAATTTTGGGTGAAGAGGGATCCTAGGTAGGATACCACACCATAAGTGTTTCCATTTTATAGGGATGTTTGTGAATTGGTTCCAAAGTAGGTACCTAAGATAAGGTTTTCTCAAACATGATACAAGAGGAGGTATCACAACTTATTAAAAATACAATGGTGAAAATGCACCCTAGATGAGGGTCTAGGAGAATGTTCACCCTACTATTGGTGTAAATTCCATGGTTGGTGATATCTTGTTCAATGGAATATGTTCTCACTACTATATCAAGGAGGTAAAAGTTTCACCCTAATACAGAGAGGAGGTAGAAATGTATCCCAAGTTGAAGAGTATTATGAATTTGGTACTCTGATGTAAGGTCGAGATGAGTGTTAACCTTCAAGGAGGGTGTAACAAACTGTCACCAAAGTATTATTGGTGGGGGAAGTGTCACTCCAACTAAAATGTATGGATAAGTTTCTACATAGTTGGATGGTAGGGTAAATTGTTCACATAATATGTCCCTCATAGAGTGACGTGGGAATATAGTTCTACAAGGCCAAAAACAATGATGAGATTTGTGTATCTCACCATAGTATAGTTCCTCTGATATAGGGCCATTCACCAAAGTCAAGGATAAATAGGGTAGAAATGTAATTTACTAATTTTTAAATATTATTAAGAATCTAGGAAACTCAATTTCTCTAGTTTTAGGTTATTTACTTTGGTTTATTGGACATAATAATTCAAGAGATGAAGACTGAGGGACTTAGTCTAATTAAGAGGCTCCTTAGATCTTCTAAGTCTTTGTACTCCATATTTTTCTATAAAAATGAGTAACTTATTGGTATATAATTAATAAAATACTTGTATATGGGATCATCATGTCTTATCATGGAAGGTACTTCCCACAGGCGAGTTCCACAATGGAGGTGATTCTACTAGTGCACATGTGCGAGAGTGAGTTGCACAAATGATATGAGTATATTTGTAAATTCATACAAGTAAGACAGAGAAAATTAACTATGGTGTGCCGTGAGAGATGGGAGAATTAGTATGGATGCATTATTATAGGATGGGTGACATGCCTTGGGTGAAATCATAAGTACATCAACTATTTATAACCCAATTTATATGGAATTTCCCCACAAAACCAAGGCATCTTCACATTTAAAAAGGAGCTCTATCATCTGACTCCCCTCTTTAGAGTTGGATATTATTTATACTAATATGATTAACTTATTAGGTACATTTGTTAATAATAGGTTTTTTTACATAAAATGAAAATATGGGTTCCCATATAAGGGTGTACTGAACGGTGTACACTAGTACTTTGGTGCGGGATGGGTGCAGAAATATAAGGGCATGACATGGTACAGACATGTGTGCCTGATTTGGCTCAAACCTAGGAACATGATATATATCATCTGTAGATACTAGGGTACCAATTGATCTCTACACATAAAATATATCATGTGAACCCAATATGTCCACACTCTATATTCACTCATGTCTCACTTGTTATTAAATAAAAGTGACAAATGTCATTATCTTGTATAGACCATTATGCCATTGTATTATGTTCATGTGAAATTTTCACAACCACTTCACTTGGAAAATGTGACCAATGTAATGGGTCTATGCTATGAATCCAAAGATAATGTGGTTGGACAATGGTGACTAAGGATTAGGAAATGGGGAGAATTTTTTTACTATGTTAAATTTCCAACTAGTTGTGTTTATAATGGTTTTACTTTTCTTTGGTTACATCTATATTTAGTTCATTGATTGGTTGATATTTTTTTTAATATTTTCCCTAGTAGAAAAGATGTTCAACAATTTAAACATCATTGTAGACACTGATCCTTCCACCTTGATCTATTTACTAATATTATATATTGGTATATGATATGGTAAATAGTTTAAGAGACACATGTTAGAACTCTCATAAGATATATAAAGTGATAACTATAAATACCTAGAGTCTGAATTACATCAATTATGCAACAAAGAACACATAATAGTTGTTTTTGTCCAAAGTACTCATGCCAGCATACCAATCTTGTTGTTTACATAGTATAATCTCTCATCTATTACCAACTTATATTCAGTGGTATCATTAATTGATAAGGGAGATATCAACCATGCATATATAATTTATCCTTCCAAGGTAACACATGATAATAACATTTATATATTCTAGTATTAATCACATATATAGTCATCAATATTCCAGTAGTCATCTATGAACCAAACCAAATTCTGGGAAACAGACTAAGATCTTAATACTAGAGGCTGTTCCCATCTCACATGGATGTGAACATATATAGTCAATGGGACATGAACTGATCTATTTGATCATATAAATGATTTTTCAATTTAAAAATTCATCTAAGCATCATAGAGACTTGTGTATGATAATTAAATCATGCTCCTAGAACTTTCATTACATTGGTTCCCATTGAAAAATTAATTCAATTTAACATATAGTGAACTGAGCATCAACATATTGAATGATTATAGTGTCTCTAGTGAACCCATTCTGGGATCAGTATATGAAGAATTATTCTCCACAAATTCCATCTCAAGTGATATTAAATGAACTCCATCATTGGATCATGAATTATTGTTAAAATCTTTTACAATCATGGGGAGGAGGCCCACCCATAGAGGAATATTATCCTTAAGTCCAAGATGAATATTTTTCATTTCCCTTGTGGAATTTATCCGACCTATAAAATTGTAAAAGGGAACAAATAAAGAAATAAATGAATATCCCCAAGAATGTATAGACTATAGTTAGAAAATTGTTTAGAAGAGGAAAGGGTATATAATATTAAATAATTAATCCCCCATAAAACATGACTCACTGATTTCCTCTTGGTAGAGATGTGTAGGAAATTTATTTTCACTTATGATTTAAAAAAAGTATAGATAAGTACCTTTTGGGATAATCCCCCGTTGTTGAAGGAGAATTCTATAATTGTAGAAGTACTATTTATTTCAAGGATCCACTAGTTACCCCCAAAAAGTTAAATATGGAAGTATATATTTTTAATCTTGGGAATGTTTCATCTATAATGGAGAGTTCTAGATACTAAACTCAATGTATAAAAACACTATGGAAATCTCTCAAGTCCAAAATACATATATTTTCCACATATACATGAAATATCTAGAATTATATGTAATGGCTTGGATCTTCCTGGTCAATTAAATTGCCAAATCCCGATGTTCGAGGAATCCTGGGCACCAACGATGACTCATTGAAGAGTTTTCCAAATTTCAGGTTGAATGAATGGTGGCACTAATCGGTATCGGTGGAACCAATCGACATCAGTGGCACTGAAGGGAATCAGTGGCACCGATGGGTGTATGTGGCACTGATCATCAATTAGTGGAACTAATGAGTGTGGTGGAACCGATGTGAATCAGTGGAACTGATGGGCCATCACTGGCACCGATCAGCATCGGTGCCATGGGAAACGGTGCCTGGGTAATGGTGACTCACCCATTAGTGAATCATTCATAGCCTCTCATAGATGTTTTCTAGTTTTGTTCCAATAATGTATCTGTTTTACATAAAAGTGTTTTAATACCCCATTCAAATTGATTTAATGTCTATAATATATGTTTTAAACCTCCAAGAGTGGGGTGAGCCTTGAGTTACCAAAATGGGTGGCCGGTTACACCCTTTTGCAGCATTTTCTAGCTTCCTGTGTTTTCCAGTTTCACACATGTTATGTTTTTTATCCATTTAAAGGAAATCCTTGAACTCACTATTGTCTACTGGTCTATCTCCACTATATCCTAGTAGAATTATTATATCCCACTAAATTATAATATGTGTAGCTACACATCCACATGGTTAAAACCTGATCTGATTTTTACGCAATTTGAGATTGCACATCCTGTAACTCAATGACCCGACCTATTAACACACCACTATATTCTTCTTCCTTGGTCTCTATCTTTTAATTTGTATTCTTTGAGTCCCAATTCCAGATACTAATCGTGTTCTTGTGTTGGAGCTCTCTCTACTCAAACATGGAGTTCTTCCTACAAGTCATGCTTCCCCAGTTCATCGCATAATAGAAAATCCTCAATCCATGATCATACATGTAGGGGTTTTCCTTTGTCTCTATTTATTTTGCATCATGTGGGGTAGGTATGATTATGATCCTTTGGTATGTAGATGAAACCAATATTAACGAAGATAATAATAATACTATTAAATAATGAAGGGTTGGGAAAGTTGATTATGTTGGTGTGTTATACCTTGTTTCAATGTTGTGAATTGTATTGGCTTATGTCCAGTAAAAATTGTGGATTTCGGTGATCCTTTCTTGCACATAAATGAAGCTCTATTTTTCTAGACAATTTTGTGATTGAATGGATTAACATGGAAAATGGTTAATCCCATAAACATGGTTGATTAAATGGATGCCCGAAAAATAATAACCCATGTGTGATCACCCCGGTTAACCAAATGAAAAGAAGGAACTCAATAAATGTTGTTTCCTAAATCTGAAAACTTTTTCCCTCCATTATGGTGATATGTTTTGTTAGTATGTTTGATTCCATTTTGGGTGAACTAGAGGGCAATGAAACCTCTATTTTGGGGTTTTTTAGTTTATGAATTTGATTCCATGTGGATCCGGTATGTTGCGGCTTGGTTTGGTTGCAATACTTCATGGGATCTCACAGATCCCTTTTGATGTTATCACACTATAAGAGAACTGGGTGTGATTGCTTAAATGTATGCTTGGACATTTTCCTTTAGTTGTTGTTTTGTCTTGTGGTAATGCATGCTACTTTCCTGGTATTGGAGGATAGTTTTAAACATAATCACATGAAAACGATAACGAGAACAGGTACGATGGGGAAATGTTTTCTAGAAATCAGTTTTGTTGTCGTTGTTGTGTACTTGTGCATATAGGGATAGCAGCAAGAGTAGATGTGTGTAGGCTAGTTGTTTATATCTAGACCTTTACAATGGGATGAGTTATTGATTACATATATGAATAGAATTATGTTCTATGTCTCTTATACGCACCCCAACCATGTTGATCACTATGTTCCGAGCACCCCCATTTCAAGGGGGAGGGTGTTTTCCCAAAAATTCCTCTGAGTGGCTGGTTATTAGCTCCATTTTGGATGCTTCTCCAAGATATTTGAAGATTATTTATGCAATAATTCATGGCCTAAGGTCCATTATGGCCCAAGACTCTTCGGGAAGGGTGTGTAGTTTTTGTTGGACCAAGTGTGTGTGGGCATGTTTGTTTCCCAAGTGTCTTCGAGATGAGAACCAAGTGTCATCCGGTGTGGCAGTTGTTTTTCTAGACTAGGTGCCTTCGGGCTTGGCAGTGGTTTTTCAAGCCCAGGTGTCTTTGAACGTGGCGTTGGTTGTTTTGGCACAGGTGTCTTCATGTGTGGCAATTGTTATTGTGTCCTAGGTGTCCGAGGGCTTGGTTATGCGAGGATGTGGTGGGCCTGGTGTTCATGGGAGGGATGCATGGTTGCGGAGGCCCATAAGGGTTTTGTTGGGGTGGAAGTGGAACTACATTGGAACCAATGGGGGAGGTCTAATGCATAGTATTTCATAAATAAATAGTGGGGAAGTCGTGGAGGGTACCAAAATATCGATGTCTTATTAGTATTACATTACCCGCCTTGTATTATTTGGGGAGTGTGCCTTGGTGATTCTAGGTGGATTGTTTCCTTTCAAGGTGTTTTGGTTACCTCTTTTCTCAAGGGGTATTATAATTCCTTCCAACTTTTGCTTGAGATATTTCGGTTTTACCTACTGAGTATACCTGTATACTCACCTTACATATATAAAACTGCTTTCATGTTTCAAGGAGGAAATTGAGAATCGTGTCAGACCATACTAACTTGGGATTTAGGTGTCTTCATTTCTTCTTTTCTTTACATTATATCTATACTTTTCATCAGATTTTTTCATGTACTTCATATTAGTCTATTTTGAACATGCTTATTGGAATGGATTTTTGGATTTACCTTTACTATCAGTTTTTTGAGTTGATTGGGATTTACCATCTTATCTCCCTATCCTGTTCAATAAAAAAAGTTAATGCCTTACATATTATTTGAAATTATATACCCTTGGTTCTAGGCGCCACTCCGGGGCCTATGGATGGCGGGACTCAGGGGGTCATTATCTCCCCTTCAGCGTGATGATGGAAGGGTCTGGCCGTTGGTTCTCCCATCCCTCATCATGGTGAAGGCACGTCATGAAATAATGGTATCAGATGCTGATAGTTGAGTGATAGGATGGATTTTAGGGTTAGGAATAGTGATGATTTCATAGGATAATAGGGAACCAATGTTATGAAATCTTGGTGTGTGAAATAGTATAGGGAAGACTGGCTAGGACAAAGGATTTTAGGGCCCCCCGTGATCTGATTTAAGGACTCTGGACCTACCAAACGAACATGTGAGACTACAATGATTATAGGGTAGAGAACCTAGGAAAGGTATATGCATAATAATGATTGTTTTTCATGTTTTTAATTGGTGATCTATGAATTTAAAATAAATAAAAAATTTCAATAAAATTTAAACGTAATCTTATACACTGCTCAGGTTTATGCATTCCTTGTTTACCATGCATCTATGGCACCCAGAAGATGTCCAAGAGTAGTGCAGGTGATCAAGGACTAGCAGGATGATTTAGTCGATCATTGGAGGTCTGATCCAAAGGAGGTGGATGACCAGTGGTAAAGGATGCTTCGTTCCTTTCATTGGTTGACTCTCGAAAAGTATGAGGGCAGCGTCTTGGACATGGAGATAGAGAGTTGGATTGAGGAGCTGGTGATAGCATTCAACTTGATCTGGGCTCCTGCAGAGTACTGGGTTTCTCTAGCTTTTATCCATATATGGGTAGAGGCACTTCAGTGGTGGATTCTCTCTCTCAGGAAGAAGAAGAAAGCTGTGATTACATGGACTGATGTTGAGAAGGAGTTCTGAGAAGAATTCCTTTCCTCTGTGATGAAGTCTGAAAAGAGGCAAGAGATTCTCTCCCTCCAATAAGTAAGTATGATGGTAATGTATTTTGGGATCAAGTTCAAGGATCTCCTGTGTTTTCCACTATACCTCTTCCTAGATGAGGTGTCATGGGAACGAATCTTAGAGGAGGCTCTCTGACCATCTCTTCAGTAAACTGTTAGTCCCTTTACTATATCGACGTACTTGGAGGTTCATATGAAAGATGAATTGGTAGAGAGGATGCCCACACTGGGAGGTGTGCCATGAGGTGGGAGCTAGTTGAGCTCGTCAAAGTAAAATGCCATTAGCAGCAGGCCTCCAGTACGAGGGCCTTCCAGGTTTTGGCTGGTGGGAAGCAGACCTAAACAGTTATATTTCTGATCTCTTGGTACTTTGCCTTTCTCAACGAGCCTAGGAACAAGGTGATTTGTTTTGGTAGATGTAGGAACCTTCAGAATCAATTCGTAGACTGAGTAATTTATAGTGGGGGTGGTCTGGTTCAACTTCCACCTCAGTGGAACCAATTTTCAGACAAACCTTTTCTACAGCATCATCAGGTACACCGTGCTTCTCCTCCACTGATTGAAGACAATATCAAATAATGACATATTTAGGGTTCTCCTCATGGATATCAAAAAGGGAGTGGTTGTGGAGGTAACCAATAGCTGAGGGCAGAGGAGCTGGGTGTGGGTAGTTGCACGCCGCAGAGTCAGTAGTTCTCTTAGGGCTAGAGGTCATTCGTGGTATGATTAGTTTTTTAGTACTCTTTCACGTTCCTTGTTTGATTTTGGATGTTCACAGTCCTTCCTTGCACATAGTCTATCCCATTCCTTGGGTCTAGATGTAGAGAGAATTTGTAGGCCCCTAGTGTTGAGAACGCCAGTTGAAGGTTAGACCAGCCTGTTTAATATTTGTCAAGGATGCAAACTGATGTTGGGGGTGCATCATTCCAGTGGGGGATCTATTTATATAGAAAATGTATCCATATGATGTAATCCTAGGCATCCACAGGATATTTTCCATGCATTATGTTATCGAATGCTTCTATAGAAGGTCAGTGTTCTCAGATATCTGAAGCCAGCGTGTGGATTTTGTTAGCATGCGGGGTTTCCAGGAGGGTAGTCGGGATGTTGGGACCATTATTTCCTTGTTAGCCAAGATTTGAGTGGATTAAACATACACGGATATGGTGGATGTTATGAGGATTGTCAGCGAATTCTTGTACATATTCTCTGAAGTGGTTGTGAATCTACCCCCTCTACATGATGTTTAGTTTGGGATAGACTTACAGCCCGGTTCCTGTCACATTTTGATGGATCCCTATCGGATGATACCTTTTGAGTTGCGGGGTTTGGTGATTCATGTTGATGAACTAATGAATAAGTGTTTTATCTGACCAAGTGTGTATCCTTGGGGTTCTCCAGTCTTGTTGACAAAGAAGTTGAAAGGTGGACTCATGCTGTCTATAGACTACGGAAGACTGAATCAGGTGATGGTCAAGAACTGATACCCACTCCCGAGGAATGACAAATTTTTGTACCAGTTTAATGGGGAAGGTTGGTTCCCTAAGATCAACCTATGGTCGGAATATCACTATTTGAGGGTGAAGAAGGGTGACATCTCGAAGACTTATTTTATGTTTAGGTATGGGTACTTTATGTTCATGGTCATGTCATTCAGTGTTACAAATTCACCAGCTGTGTTCGTTGGGCTCATGAAGTCTGCTTTCCATGAGTATCTAGACTAGTTCGTTGTTGTGTTCATGGACGATATCCTGATCTACTCAAGATCAAAGTAGGATCTCACCGATAATCTGAGGGCATTTTTAGAGGTCCTCTGACACCACCAACTCTATGAGAATTTTTCCAAGTGCATGTTCTGTACACGAGAGGTTCACTTCCTTGGAAACGTGGTTTCCAAGAAGGGGACAGTCATGGACCCATCAAAGGTAGAATTGATTGTTTCTTTGGAAGTATCCAAGAACATGTAAGAGGATCATAGTTTCATCTGGATGGAAAATTACTACCGAAGGTTCGTGACTAACTTCTCTCAAGTTTCATCACCTTTGACAACCTTCACCAGAAAATAGAAGGCTTTTGTATGGAGCGAGAAATGCCAGGAAGCATTTTTTTCTGAAAGGTAAGATGGTAAGATCCCCAGTGATGTGGTTTCAAGATGAAGGGTTAACGTTTGAAGTATTATGTTTTTCATCTATTCTAGGATATGGGTGTGTGTTGATGTAGCAGTGGGGAGTGATCTCTTATGGTTCTAGGAAATTATGTCCTCGTGACTGTAACTATGCCACCCATGACTTGGAACTTGTAGTAGTTGTGTTCGCAAGGAGGTTTTGACGTCATTACCTCATCGGTGAAAGAATCATGGTCTTAAAAAATTACAAGAGCTTGATGTGTGTTTTCCTCCAATGAGATCTGAACTTGTGGTAACAGAGGTGGATGGAGTTTCTTTAGGACTACAACTTTGAGAACTTCTACACCTCAAGAAAGGGTAATTTGGTGGATGATGCCTTGAGTAGGAATTCATAAAGGGATGTGATTTGGGAGTTATCAAATTCTTAAAAGGCAATGGAGGAGTTGGCTGCTTTGCATCTGGGCATTAGAGTGGAGGATGGTAGAGGCTTTAAGTTTCACATGATAGTACAATATTATTTGGTACATCAAGTGGAGGATTCTAGGTGGGGAGATATTAGTCTGAATAGATTCATGATCGTGTTAGCAAGTGTGATGCTCCGGAAGGATGGTCGGGGGATGGTCAGAATCAGATTCTTTTTTGTGGGAAGTTTTTGGTCTAGGGGTCAATGTGAAAGATATTTCTTGGTGAGTTTCATAACACACCCCTAGTAGTACATCCAAGAGTCTCCGACATTTATTGGGGCTTGAGAGGTAAAATTTGGTGGCCTGGAGTGAAGCGGGATGTGGCCGAGTTTGTGAAAAAGTTCCTCATGTGTGAGCAGGTGAAGGCTAAACACTATTTTCTTGGCGGTCTGTTATAGAAAATAGAAATTCTAGAGTATAAGTGGTGTGAATTATATGGGGAAATCATCACAAGACTACCCAAGGCTGAGAAAGGTTGTTATTCCATTTGTGTAGTGGTGGACCGTTTGATGAAATCAGCTAACCTCTTAGCAATTAAGGAGTCGAGCTCAGTGGATACCTTAGCACATAAGTATGTGGATGAAGTTGTGTGGTTGCATGGAGTTCCCAGAATCATCAATTTGGATCAGAATACACGCTTTACATCACGATTCTGGAAGGAATTACAACATGCTTTTGGCAACCAGATTTACATTAGCACTGTATTCCACCCTTAGACGGATGGGAATACAGAGAGGACCATCCAGACATTGGAAGATATGGTGCGATCAAGTGTTCTAGATTTCGTAGAATCGTGGGTATGACACATGATTCTATTATAGATTTACTACAACAATAGAAATGAATTTACCATTAGAATAGAACCATTCAATGCCTTGTATGGAATACTATTTCGTTCACCAGTGTGATGGCCCGAGGTTGGGGAGGATGGTGTTCTTGGCCCGGAGGTGGTGTAGAGAACGAAATAGAAGGATCAGCTTGTTCATGGGAAGATTAAGGCAACTCAGGACCAGTTGAAGTCATATGCCGATCATACGAGGAGACCCTTGGATTTAGAGGTTGCGGACCAGGTTTTTTTGATGATCTCCCCTCAGCATGGACAACGAAGTTTTTGAAGGGGGGGTATGCTTTCTCCCAAGTTCATAGGACCCTCAAAGGTGTTGATACGAGTCAAAGAGGTGGCCTATATGCTGGAATTACCACTGCAGTTGGAGAGGATCCCCAATGTCTTTCATGTATCTCATCTCTGCCGGTATGTACAAATGAATCCAATATCTTTGAACGAGGATAATTGGATATTGAGGAAAATGTGACATTCATGGAGTGATTGGTGAGAATTGAGGATCGCAAGGAGAAGATGCTTCGTGGATAGACCATTCTTTTTGTTGGGGTGTTGTGGTGTCCTGGTGGCCTCAATAAGAGTACATGGGAGTGGGAGGCACCGATGCATGCCCAGTACCAAGATCTATTTTGAATTTTGATCTTGTGTTTGTTTACTGCCTTGCTTATGATGTAATGTTTGTCCATGCTAACTCTATGATATGTTTTTTCCATATTCTCAATTTTTAGTGAGAATTATTGACTATGGGGAATTTAGAAACGAATACCTAATCAATATAAATTAGATTGGATGTGATTAAACATGTTTGGACGATTCTGTGCTTCTCATAGAGGATGTTATCTTGACACAGAGAAAGGGAATCCCAAATTCAGAAGTCCGGATGGGGTGACCTTTCAATGTTTGTGTGGTTGCTTGGAGGATAAGATAAGTAGCCTTTTTGTGATTTTAAAAGGTATATGAGAGAGGTTTTACCAGATGTCAGGTTTTATTCTATCTTTTGAACAACCCTTGTGTGGTTTTTCCCTGAAAGGTATCTTACGAGGTGGTTGTTTGGACCCCTCTCCTTTCCTCAGGGTTTTCTTCGATTCCCAAGGGATATAATAGTATGAGAGGTATCTAATGTAATGCCATGGATCTTTCTCATTCATTAATTTTCAAAATCCTAATGTTTGAGGTATCATGGGGACCATCAGTGACTGATTGACGAGTTTGCTAAATTTCAAGTTGAATGAATGGTGGTTTGATTGGCATCGGTGGCACTGATCGACATCGGTGGAATCGACGAGACATTAGTGGCACCAATCAGAATCGGGGCCAGGGAGACAGTTCTAGGGCGACAGTACCAGGGCAATGGTGACTCACCCATTGGTGAGTCATTCCCAGCCTCTCTTGGATTTTTTCCTAGTTTCTTTCAGGTAATGTATCTTTTTACATAAAAGTGTTTTAATACCCCTTTCAATGTGATTTATGGCCCGTAAAATATGTTTTCAACCACCAAGAGTGGGTAGACCCCTGAGTTACCAAAACGTGTGGCTGATCACACCCCTTTTCCTTATTTTATAGCTTCGTGTATTTTCCAGTTTCGCCCCCATTACATGGTTTTCTCTATTTAATGGAAATCCATCAACTCAGAGTTGTCTGATAGTCTATGTCCACCATCTATAAGTAAAGGTATTAAATCCTAATAAATTATAATTTGTGAAACTACCCAACTGTGTGGTTAAACCCTAATCCTCTTTTTAAACACATCATGATTGCACATCTTATAACTCTCAGATTGGTCCTTTTATCACACTAAGATTTTCTTCTTCCATTCTATCATTATTTTCCTTGGTGCGATTAGAGTCCCTCTTCTGGAGACGAATCGTGCGCCCATGGTAGAGCTATTCTACTCCACTTTGGAGTACTTACTACAAGTCATGTTTCCCCGATTCTTGGAATAATGAGAAATCTTTGATCCTTGATCATAAATGTTGGGGTTTTCCTTTGTCTCTCTTTATTGTGCATCATGCAGGGTAGGTATGATTATGATCCATCGGGAGATAGATGAAACGAACTTTTATATAGGTAATAAGTGGACAGTTGAAGAATGAACGGGTGGGAATGTTGTTGAAGTTGTTTTGTTATACCTTTTTTATATTTTGTGAATTGTATGGGCTTATATCCACTTAAAATCATGGATGTTGGTTGTCCTTTTTTCACAGTAATGAAGCCCTGTTTTGATGGACAATCTGGTGATTGAATGGATATAACATGGTAACCAGTTAATCAAGTTATCATGGTTGATTTAATGGATTTCTTATGAATAATAACACATGTTTGATCATCCATTTTAACCAAATGGAAATAAGGAACTCAATAAATGATGTTGGATGAATCTGAAAACTTCTTTCCTCCTTTCTAGTGATATGTGTGGTTGCACTTTTCGATGCCTTGTGGGGTGACATAGATGGAAATGGAACATATGTTTGAGGGGTTGTTGGTTTGTGAATATTCCAACATGTGGAGCCAGTATATTGGGGCTTGGTTTGGTTCTAGTACTTCAAGGGATATAACAGATCCCTTTTGATGTTGTTACTTTACAAGAGAATTGAGGGTGAATGATGAAATGACTACAAGGTTGTTTTCCTTGAGTTATTGTTTGGGCTTGTGGTTATTCTTGTTAGTTTCTAGTTAGAGTAGGAATGTTTTAATTGTAATCATATGAACATGATAATGAGAACATGTATGATGGCACATTGCTTTCAAGATTTGGGTTTTTGTTGTGGCTGTCATATACTTGTGCATGTAGGGATAGCGTCAAGAGTGGTTGTGTATCAGCTGGTTTTCTATTTTGGGACCCTTAGGTTGAGATGAGTTCTAGTTTACCTATATGAATAAAATTACGTTTTTGTGTTTGTTATAAAAACCCCACCCATGTTGATCATTACGTGCCGAACACCCCCAATTTCATTGGGGGAATTTTTTCCAAAATTCCTATGACTGGATGGTTATTAGCTCCTTTTCTGCTCCCTCTCCCAAGTATCCCAATATTCTTTCAGTAGGATACAAAAACCTAAGGTTCATTATTTCCAAATATTCTTCGAGAAGGGTTTGTTATGGTGGTTGGACCAAGTGTGTGGGAAGGTTTGTTTACCATGTGTATTTGGGATGAGGCCTTGGAGTCTTCGTGGATTGAAGTGACTATTATGGCCCAGGTGTCTTCATGTATGGAAGTGGTTGTTCTGGCCCAGGAATCATCAGGTGTGTCAATGGTGGTTTTTTCCTAGGTGTCTTCTGGTGTGGTGGTGGTTGTTGTGGCCCAGGTGTCCACAGTTGTGGTTTTTTAAGGTTTTGGTGGCCATGTTTCTGCGGCTGGGATGCGTGGTTGTGGGGGGGCCATATGGTTGTCGTTGGGGTGGTAGTGGGACTACAGTGGAACCCATGGGGGAGGTCTGACACATATGATTCCATAAATAACTAGTGGGGAAGCGATGCAGGGTACCCAAATATCAATGTGTTATTATAATTACTTTAACTAACTTTCATTATTTGGGAAGTGTGCCTTGGTGAGGTTGGGTGGATAGCTTCCTCACAAGGTGTTTTGGTTAAATCTTTTCTCATGGGGCATTAGAATTCCTCCCTACACGTTCATGAGAGATTTTAATTTTCCCTACAGATTATACTTTTATACTCAACCTATGTATATAAAACTGCATTCATGTTTCCATGTGGAATTTAAGGATAGTGCTAGATCGTCTAGCATGGTCTTTAGGAGTTTTTGTGCTGCTTTTTTTCTTTTGGTAGTTTTCATCAGAGTTTTTTTTACTTTGTATTAGTCTTTTTTGAAGGTGCATATGGGAATGGATTGTAGGCTTTATGTTTACTTTCAGTTTTTGGAGTTTTTTGGGATTTACAATCTTTTCTCCAGATCATGTTTAATAAAAAATGTAATTCCTTCTATATTTGGTGAAATTATATACCCTTAGTGCTAGTCGCTAATCTGGGTCCTATTGAAGGAGGGACTTAAGGTTCATTATCTCACCTTAAACATGAATAAGGAAGGGTCTTGTAGTTTTTTGTCCCATCCCTCATCTTGGTAAAGGCTAGTCGTGACATTATTCCATTATCAATAATTAATGATTAGGCCACAAAACTCATGATTCTTTATTTAGAGATCAGATTATTTCATTATGGAAACAATTCAATTGGTATTCTAATAGATAGTGACAAAAGTGACTATGAGGAATCATCAAACAATATTATTGTGAGGTACAAAGTTATGTTAGATATAATTATATATTATATAGTACAATAACCTTAAGAACATCATCAATTTCCAAATCAATTCTAGTGTGTTTATAACCATTATGTGGCCCTAATATTTTACACCAAAAGTGAGAGTCACCTGATAGTGGAAAGAAAATTGTGGGTTATAATTTCCCACAAGATTAATAATTGTTAAATTAGGATGGGTCCCTGGATTCCTATCTTTGAATAAGTCCATGGTATTCTAAATGCATTATATCGTCATACCCCTATATTGTTTTGGAAACTAGTTACCCATGATTTTAACATCATCATCTATAGAGATAAGAAAGGGTGATGGGATCTTGCACAAGTAGGGTAAAATTTGGGAAGCATATAAAAAATCATAAAACCCACTCAAATAAGCCTCTTATAACCCTAAAATAAATGATATAGCTTAAAATAATCCATATATATGGGAGTCATCCAAGAAAAAACAACGTGATTCCCTACCAAAAGTTAAGTGTGTTGATAAATAACTGACATTAAACGAGAAAAAGTATTCATTAATTACTGAAGGGGGTTTGGATGATTATTCATCATAATACATATATCCAGAGGCCACATAACTATAGAAAAATATACCCTTTGCTACATATATCATGATATTATGTTCTCCACTGTATGGTGGTATCAATCTCCCCAATCATGGAAACATTAAAGCACCTATGGAACTATTCTTTGAGACCAACCCCATCATTGTCGAAACATTTATCAAATATATGTGGATTATTGTATTTTAAACTAATATATAGGTCCCCATTAAAAATTTAGTTTTACATAATAAAAATTTAAGCAACACCAAAGGGGACATCAATTAATTCCTTGATGATGAATGGAATGAATTCAACAACCCCAGAGATGTATGTTAATGGAACTTGTTATTAATATTTCCACTAACATTAATCATGCTCCTAAAAATATTCAATTTTATATTATTAAATTAAAATTAAAATATGAATATAATAATTTAATATTTATATTACACCTTTTACTTCACCCAAAAAGGTGTTTTGGGATCAACCACCCTTGAAAAAAATATGATTTCTCCTAGTCCGATGGTGGTGAAGAATGTAGAGTGACAAAGATATCATTCAATATTACCACCTCTCAGGAACTGTTATATATATATGGACAAATACCCGTTTTCAAATAATAAATAATTTTTAAAATAATGAAATTATAGTGAATCATATCATGAATGGTGATATTCATTAAACTTTGGGACCACCATGTGCATCCATTTTATGTCTATTTAATAATGATTATATTAAGGATCATTGATTACCGAAACCTAATTTTAAGAAACATATCCCTTTGAGTCTTTTCCAGGACATATAATAGGGGAGGCTCAAGATTATCTCTAGCTTCTTATTGTAGAAGTAGTTTCACTATTGGTTATGGAAACATCGATGATGACTACACTGACCACCTCCACCTGTAGAGAAGTGTATGGATCAAGAGGGTCTCTTATGATTAAAAGTTTCATTTCACACCACCATAGTGACTTATCATTTTTGTTACATGATAGGGTTACACATTTTTACTGAATTTTCACATATAATGGATGGTCTCTTTTAAGTAATTGACATCCCCACGTCATAGTATGTGTTCTGAGACATAAACAAGGATGTTTACATGATTACGTAAAACTCACATGATCTGTTATTACACAGTATTATATATGTATTTTAAACTTATAACACATAAATAAATTTTTCTATATAAAAAATATGGATTGATCCACCAACAAGATTATATAGCGATTACATCTCTTCAATTGAAGAAATAAATGCACTAATAAATGGGGATGATAGACCCATATGACCAATCCAAAATTTTCCATGGGCATTCCTCCAATGTATCGCCACAACCAAACACCCTCATTTAACAAATAGATGATCGATAATTCATGAAATATGTTCAATATACATCAATTATTAAATATAAGATATGACGTGAGTATTTTACTATATTTCTTATGTAATGATACAATATCAATCAATGAAGTCCTTTCTAATACATATTAGGGTAATCCACATGAGGGGATGATCATCTAGATCCACTAGTGGAAGAAAAGCTAAATTTGGAAACATGGGCTCTAATGGAAATGGGATAGTATCTATAGTGCCTTATATTGATCTTAGTATCCATTAGATGATCTATTATTTTTCTTTCTATTCCAATTATAGCTTCTCAATGAAAATAATGTGTACATTGAGAGGGCCACCATTATAATACATAAACTATTATAATGTATACAAATAAGAATTATTCTAGGTTCCACATGATCAACGTGTTATATAAAATTTTAACTTACGCATGAACAAGTATCATAGTGTATTTCTATTTTTGAATAAGATTCCATATTAGACTGATAGTACCTTGGTGTTTGATGAGCTTCCTGAAAATAGATATGGAAGATATTTTCGAATCATGTTTTTAAAACTAGTAAGGAGGGGCCAGATAATAATAACACTAGATTCTCCATCGTTTTAAAACCCCTTGATATGATATTTTTAATTTATGGTATATCCAAACTATTATGAATGAGATCTTAGATAAATGGGAAAATGAGAATATGTTTCATGATTCATTATGTAATTATGTAATTATAATTTATTTCTAAAAATCATTGGGTTACAACACATCGATAAATCTCAAAGTATGAATGTATCATGTTCAATAAAAAACATTTAGCTGATGAAAAGGATTCATGGGTGGAATAAATTAATTTAAATATAAATTTATTCATAATAAAATTAACAGAACACAAGAGGATTATCATGGATTCTAAGATTATAGATATGATCACAACAATAAAGTGAGAGTTCCAATACCCCACTAAGGATGTTGAAAATATAGATCTGGGTAGATATAACATATTATAGATGATGATAAGTTATAAATTGATGAAATCAGGGACTATTTTTAGGGAATGTGTTCATATATAACATCACTACATTAATTTGATACACTTTATCCTTGAGATATTCAACTTCGGTTAAGATAATGAAAACCAAAAGTTTCTTATTCACACTCTTATGGAGATATCTCTTTTTTTATTTCCAAAATTATTAAATCATAATAACCAGAAATAGTCCTCAAGAGTTATATAATGTTACTAAGATTCCATTCTACATTTTATTGATGATGGATGAAGTTAATCTTAATCATTTATATCTTGAATCATTTGATAAATAGTGATTAAACACGTTATCATGGTGATATGTTCCCTCAAAATATATATGTTTACTTCAAATATAGAGGTTTATATCTCATCTCCATAATATAGGGTGAGATGTTGAGAATAATTTGTTCTATATTTTTATCACCTAATGAGTATGTTCCCTAAGATAGATATAGACATGCCAGATATTAGGACATGTGTACCACCAACATAACTGATTCTTGCATGGATACAAGATTTGGTTTTCTTTAGGATCCATTATATCGGATTCATATTGTTAGGTTGTATAAAATTTAATATGTACCAACAACATAGACTAATTTTAATCAATATTAATATGATATATGAGGGACTCAACGTGATGAAAATCATTAAAATGGATTTTATGGAATGAGGGTTATAGTGTTCAAAATGGATCATGTACATTGATATTACATCTTTTTAAATTTACCACAGATCACATGAACCAATATATTGGATGAATAAAATATTTATCTAATTTTTTACTATTTCAATAGACCTATAGATAATGGTTTTACATTTTATAGGGTCAAATAGTAGACCCCACAATATCTATTATTTTTCATTTAAACCAATTTTCTGCTTATACATCAGATGTGGAAGGTATAAAGAGAATAAATAAAGCTTTTATTAGGTATCCCTTTTTTTATTTTCATACTGAAATGTTTTTTTAATTTACCTATTCAAATTAATTATTTTGACACAGCTATTCTTTGATATTTACTTGAATAAAGACATTTGTTTTTTATAGGATTCCTGAAATGGTGTTTTATCTTATGGAGTGGCATGTTTTTATTATTATAATTTTATGTATTTATGGGATTGAAAAATATTTCTATGATGTATTTTTTTTGTGTCTATAACAAAACAATGAGAAATTATTCCTAGTAGATATGTGGAGGTAAAAATACTAATAATGATCACTCAATGCTTGTATAAACCTTATCATGGGTGGATGGACACAATTTATTGTTTGTGTTCCCAGATAATAATTTCATATGATTAAGGCTCACATAACAAATAATATAAGATTTCAAGGAATATATTTATATAATCATAATTTATATATTGGTATGAATCACAATGTTTTAACATTAGAGGAATTTTAATCCACTTGAATATTTGGGTTTTGTAAGTGTAAGTAATAACCCGGTATATTTAAATTATGAAATTATGGTTTTCAATAGGTATAAAGAAGATTAAACTATTTTAATGAAGGGTTTCCATAATAGTGATTTTGTGTCATACCAAAATTATATTCCTTTCTTGTATGGTTAAAATATTTCTCGGGTTAGTAGTGCTGAATATGGTCATAGGATGATCATTACAATAAATAAGTATCTCTTAGATATGAATATACTTTTTACTAATATCCCAAAAAGTATTTTGAGGATTAAAAAACCCAAATAAAAATGTAAAATTAATGTGAAAAGAAAATTCAATAATGTTTTAAAAATAATAAATGCCACACAATCATGTGTTACACATATTGTTGAAGTGAAGAGATGTGACATGAAATTTCATGACAAAGGGTTTATGTGGAGAAGGAATAATGTATGATCTAAATTTTTTTGGGACTTGTAGGTCCATCATGGACTATTTGGATTCTTATAAGGCTATAAGTTTTCCACTAAATTATTTTTCCCTTATACAATTTTTTCTCTAAATGTTTTCATAATTAATGAGAGGGTATAACTTAGATAGTAGAGTCTTACATTATACTCCTGTCCCTACTTATAGTTTTTTAGATTTGAATTAAATTATGTCTCTTTCATTTTTAGTTCATTGGATAGGTAATTCAAACTTGGGATTATATGGGATTAATCTCTAAAAACATTTACTAAATGTTAATGGTGTTCAAGGTCTAACAACTTTAACAAAACATCTAGACAAAGTATTTATAAAGGGAGACAACACTATTAATATTGAGTAAAAATAATCTACTATAGACTATTTTAGAAAGGGTTTCATATATTTTAAAGTCATGGCGCATATAAAAAATAGTTTATGTTTATGGTCACACAACATTTACTAAATTTCAATACACCCCGCATGGAAAAGGTAAAGTTGAAAACCTAAAGAAAATAATGATAAAAATACTAGTATAAACATCTTTATGTGGAGAGTTACATGGTTAAAGGTTGTAGTTGTTATACTAATGATATGGGATGTGATATAACCCAGATGAGGCTCATGTGTAAAGACCTGACCCCAGTTGCCCAGAGCCGGTGCCTTATTTTATTACATTGGCATAAAATAAGCAATATACATTATGAAGGACCACATTGTTTAGTATCTTTTGGAAACAAGATAAAAATATATTTTCAACATTACATATTTAAAAGAAATACAACACTAATTTATTCCATTAGAAACATCAATTCCACTTAGATTATGAATTCAAGTAACTCATAACTTACTTCTGTATATCCTGGGAAAATGAAACATAATAAAGGGATGCGATAAAATGCCCGGTATGTGTAATAAATAAAGTGGAGGATAAATAAACATTAGGCATGGTGAATAATTGAAAACACATTCCATTAAATGAAAAATGTGAATATAATATGGAAATAATATGAGGTGAGTAAATATTGCCATAATAAAACATAATCACAGATATAAACTCATGAAATTTGAATTTATATATTCCTAATTAGGGAAATGATTATGACAGGCATTCTGTAAAATACCGTCAAGGCCTCAGCAAAAAAGTCTAAAATTTATTAAGGCCTCGACCAAAACCATATCTCAAAATGGGAAAGTCCTTGGCCAAGTCCATGTCTATTTTTCTAATGAGACTTACTAATGCATTGAAGGGATATAGAGGGCCACACACATCACATAATAATTCCAATGAATTCCTCATATGTGAGGTGATAAACTTAAACAAAATATACATTCATATTGAAACTATCATATGAAATGTAAATAACTTTTCCCAAACATTTATCTTAAACACTAACCATTCAGAGTAAATCAGTGAATGGTTTTAGGACAGAAAATGCATATTCAAAATAATCAAAATATATTAAATTTAATATATGGTATTACATCCTATGATATCAGTCCAATCAATATATAATAATCAAAAAGAGTGTTGAAATAGATGAAGACACTCTTGTAAAACAATCGCGTAATTCATAAGATACATACTCTTTTACATTAAAAAGAAGAGTTCTTTTGGAAAAATATTTTTATAAATATACAGATGAACTAAGATAGTATTTTCTTAATAAAATTAGTGATTTTAGAAAAAAAATTGGTTTCTAAAAACATATTATATAGTGCCCTTGAAAATAAGTAAGAATTTTAGAAATTCCCTTGCATCTGGATTGTATTTTAGGAAGAATTTTATGAATATCCTTTTAAAACATATAAATTCCCATAAATAGAGATATAATTCTAGATGGAACATATAGATAAATAATACACATATATATAATGAGGAGTAAATACGAATGAATAATAATTTAATTGAGGTAACTAGATAATAAAAGTAACCTGAATGAAAGTGGAGGTTCGGGTAGAAAAAACCCGGAACTTAATTCCGAATGTGTTCTCCTCATAAACTTGAGGTCCAACAATATGAAATAATAATTATTAATAAATTAATTTAGAAACTATTATACATGTATTTAATTAATCATAATTTTATAAATTACATTTTTTCCATATTGTTAACTTATAATATTGAATTCGGTCGATCCAGTGTGTCCATTTTGTTTATTTTCATAATCGGCTCACTAGAATTTACGTAACGTCATTGATATGGAATGGATGTAAATATCCAGAATTTAATTTAAATATTATTTATAAAAATAAATTTCCATTAATGTTAATTTATATCCATTTTTTACATGGAATTTTGATGAATGACTAGATGAAATATTAATGACAATCACTTAGATTATTTTGGCAGTATTTGGATTATTATGACCTAGTTTTGTCAAATAAATTAATACTATATACATATATTGGTTACTGAATATTAATTAACTTATGATATCAATTTTTTAGTGTATTTAAACAATAAAAAAGGTTTCATAACCAGTAATGAAGGAGATATTGAAGAATAAAACTTCTTCGTCCATGAAGGTTGTAAATTGGCACCTCACGGACGATGATTTCGTTTATAAAATTAAAAGATAGAGAGTATGGATATTGATGATGGTTATTTTGCTCACATTATATAATTCTATTATATAGATGATATAGGAGATATTATAGTAATTTGTATAGAGGGGGTGAGGAGAGGATAACAGTATAATGGAACTTGAAATGAAAATGAAAGAAATAAAATCTTAATTTACCTCCTGCATCCACCTCCTTGAGAATCTCTATAAGGGATGGGGTTTTGGTATTTTGGAAGGAACAAGAGCTCTTGGAAGTGAGGAGTGAAATGTTAAGGTAATTTGAGCAGAAATTTGAGGAGCATAATGGATTATTGGATTGAATAGAAGAGGGGGTGAGGGGGTGTTTTATAGTGGAAGAAAGGAGTGAATTTTAAATATTTTATTAAATGTTTTATTATTTCCCTCAAGAAAACCAATATTGTTGATTCATGTGACTCATAATAGTAATAGGTTCATGTGAGTTCAAAATAAATAGGATTACATCACTCATGATGTCATAAATATTGTATTTAACTCATAATATGTATATACGGTATTTTGCTGTATTTAACTACTCGTCAAAAATTCTAGAATTTATGGAAAATACCATAAAGTAACCCTAACTATATTTTGACATGTATAATTAAAAACAAAACTCCATTTTTTTAAAATAATTTTTTAAATATGATTAATTTAATTTTTAAACAAATTCATTATTTTTTAAAAAATTAAAATTTTTAAAACTATAACTCATTCAATATCACCATGAAAAATTAATCTAGATGTCATTATATTATATCATTAATAAATAAAATAATATTATGGTTTACTATTCATAAGGGTCATATTACTATTCATAAGGGTATGTTACTATTCACCAAAAAATCAAGTTGGTTCTATTAGACTCTAAATGACTTACTGATTGCGACTCAAGATAACTATTTTTTGAAATTCAAAACATAGTGGAGGAAAAGTTGTGTTTGATGGAAATGTTATAAAATGTGTTGTTTTTCAGGGAATCAATGATTTAGGCATGTAATATTTATTTTCAAAACCTTTGGGTGATACATTCTCCCCCCCCCCTAAAAAAATTTCATCGTCAATATTCACAGAATGTTTCCTTACAAAATAGTTTGGGTAGGTCTTCATCATAAGATCTTCATACTCCAATTTTTCATCTTCAATTTTATTATTTAACCAAAGTATCATTACCAGATGAGTCATTTAATTCCTTATCACTTGTTCTTTTGTGTCTAGAATCCAAATAGTATCTTCATAGTAAGATAAGTTAGGTTCCAACTTTATTCCTTTATAAGCGAGGACATGCGTTGGTCCTGGCATGTACTTTATCATCAATGAGACATGAAACACATTGTGTACTTTGGATAGGATTGGTAGCATAGCAAAATGATAAGAAACAACTCCTATTCTCTCTAGAATTTCAAAAGTCCCAATATACCAATGGCTTAGTTTCCATTTCATTCCAAATCATATAATGCCCTACCATGGGGATACTTTTAAGAAAACATGATCTCCCACTTGAAATTCTTGGTCCTTACTTCAATTATTAGCATATATCTTTTTTTCTTTGACCTTCTTTGATATGACATTGAATATTCTTTACCTTATTTGTTGTTTCCTCCACAAGATCCGGGCCCACAACCTTCATTTCTCCGACTTCATCACAACAAGTCGGTGTATGACATATTTTTCTGTACAATGTTTCATATGATGCCATTTGGATACATGAATGGAAACTATTATTGCATGAAAACCCCATAAAAGATATATAATGATCCCACATACCTTGTAATTCAAGTGAACATAATCTCAACATGTCCTCTATGGTTGGATCGTCCTTTATGATTGCCTGTCAGTTTGTGGGTGGTAGGCAGTACCGAATCATAGCTCAGTATCCCATTCTTTTGGAAGACTTTTCTATAATTGTGATGTAAAATGTGGGCCACGATCAGACACAATTGAGAGAGGTGATACATGAATCTTCAAAACTACATTGATATAGAGTCATTCTCGGTGTTCTCATGGAAAATCCTCTCTCACAGTGATGAAATGTGTAGATTTCACATGTCGATAAAAAATTACCCATATCACATAATTATTCCTTGGAGTATTGGGTAATCTAGTGAAAGAATATACGGTGAGGTCATCCCATTTCCATGTAAGAATAGGTATAGGTTTCATGACTCCTTTTGTATGTTTCGTTTTGTCCTTCACTTGTTGACATTCTAAATGTATTGATACATAATCCACAATTTTCCTCTTCATGTTATCCCATAAGAAATGTTCATTCAAATCTCTATAACTCTTAGTGCGACCAAGTGGTATTTAGAAATTAAAACTATGGTTATCATCCAATAACATTGTTTTTAGCTCGGGTATAGATGGAACACAAATCCTCTTCCCAAATTTCATAACACTATCTTCCCACACAATGTCAGCCATCTTCCCATCTTTCATAGAATTAATTTTCTTTTGAAGGTTCTTATCAACATGCTGAGAACGTTTAATCCATTATAATAAATATGGTTAGGGAAAAAAATGAAAAAATATTGGTGTTTCATGTTCTTTGATAATTCCCATATCCATCCCCAAAAGATCAATATAAAGAGGATCATTTTCAATCCTCATTTTGTTGAGAACTCCATGATCCTTTTTTCTCAATGCATCAACTCCTTTGTTTTCATTTACTGTGTGGTAGTGTATAGTACAATCATAATCTTTGAGTAGTTTGAGCCATCATCTTTTCATCTTGTTGAGTTCTTTTTGTGAGATGATATATTTTAAACGCTTATGATCAGAATATATCTCACATTTTTTTGCCTAGAGATAATGTATCCATATTTTTCGAGAAAATATTACCACTGCAAACTCAAGATCATGAGTATGACAGTTTTTTTCATGAACATTTAACTCTATTGATGCATAGGAAATAACTCTATCATTCACCATAAAGAAACAACCAAGTCCTTTATTTGATTCATCGTTATCTATCACAAAACCCTCATTCCCCGATGATATATTTTGGATCAGATCATTCACTAATATCCTCTTCAATTCTTCAAAACATTACTCATATTATTTTTTCTATACAAACTTAACCCATTTACGTGTATGCTTGGTCATTGGGTTGGATAAATAGTTTAATTTCTGAATGAAATGAAGAAAATAAATTGCTAAAACAATTAAACTATGTACCTCATTTATATTCGTTAAAGTATGACATAATTGTACATCATTTGTCTTTGCAGGATCAATAGATATTCCATCCTTAGAGAAAATGTGGTCATGAAAGGAAATTTATTGATGGAATAATTCACATTTTCTAAACTTCCCATATAATTAAATTATTCAATTAGTCTCCAAGATAGTGCGCAAGTGATTTTTATGGTCTTCTTATCTTTTGGAGTATACCAAGATATCATCAATATATACCACCAAAACATTATACATGTATTTCATGAAAAATATATTCATTAGATCCATGGAAACTTAGGGTGCATTAGTCAATCCAAAAGGCATTATTGTACACTCATAATTCTGATACCTGGTTTGAAAAGTTATTTTAGCAATGTCTTCCTTCCTCACAAGAAACTGATGACATCCAGATCAATGTTAAATCTTCAATAATTATTCAGGTCAATGAATTTTTTCAAAAAAATCATCAATGTGATACAGGGGATACTTTTTCTTTATTGTTATTGCATTGATCTCACTGTAATCAATGCACAACCTCATATATTCATCTTTATTCTTAATGAAAAGAACATGGGATCCCCATGGAGAGACACTAGGGTGAATACATCCTTTATCACTCAATTCCTCTAGTTGTTTATCTAGTTCAACTAATTCCCTATTTTC
Organism: Viscum album; assembly: GCA_963277665.1. Lineage (NCBI taxonomy): Eukaryota > Viridiplantae > Streptophyta > Magnoliopsida > Santalales > Viscaceae > Viscum > Viscum album. The sequence continues at coordinate 23,269,604 of OY728125.1, forward strand.
CATTCTATTAGGCGTCTTTGATATGGACCTTGAACAATGAATTAAGTTAATTGAAAATTTAATTTCCCTCTATGGAGGATGCCAAGGTAAATCCTCTTCCAACACATCAACATATTCATTCACAATCGGTACGTCTTCTATCTGAACATTAACTTCCTCAATCATAGCTATTCTATTCCCTTCTTCCCCGATAATTAAATTCAGTAGAGCTACTGGGGGTGGATCTAGATGAGAATTAGATGGTGATTTTTCTACCATAAATATAAGAGATTATACATCATCCTAAGAAATTGTAACCTCCTTTATCTGGTAAAACATTTCACATCATTTCATGAGATTAAATCCTTACCAAGAATTATATCAAAGTCAATCATGGTTTTTACAATAAAATCAGCAGATAAATCACATTTATATATTATAATGGGGACTTCTTGACACAAATTCATTGCAAAGATACATCACTTATAAGTGTTGACTAACAACTACCTTATTAAATAAAATCAGAAATATCTAATTTTCATGGAAAACTAGAAAGATATCAAAGAATGAGATGATCCAAAATCAAATAAAGCATTGGCTATGTTTGAGGAAATGATTAAAGTACCAGCGACCAAATCATTAGGAACTTCTATATCAGCAGTTGTGATCACATAAGCTTGTCCCTGATCACTTGGCCGTTATTGTGGAATGCTTCCTTGATGCTTTGGAAAATCATTAAGATAGTGTCCCATATACCTTAAATTATTGCATTGATAATTAATAGCTTTATTCTCCCCCTTGAAATCACTATCAAGATGGAATTTCTATCCACATTTGTAGCATACTCATTTTACTTTTTTTGTAAAAAATAAGATGTTTCCTTCAACAATTATCACAAGGTGGAAATTAAACTATTCCCGTTTTCAACATTTCTTTACATTCTTTTCCATTATTTTCATCTACCCTCTTCATCTCTTGATTTCCTTTAAAGACATAAGACTTAGATAATTCCATTACTATCTTGATATAACATGAAACTATATCTCCATATGATGAGAAAATTTGGGAGACTAGTACTTGTTGGAGGAGCGGCTTGAGAACATCAAATAAATGATCAATCTTGATCCATAGATTTTATTTGTAGTTAAAAACATGTATTTCTACCCTTGTGAAGTTAGATTCATACTTTTGAAACATTCTTAACTTCCTTTTGTCTCAAATTCAGAAAAAACATTTCTATATCTGCTTCCTATTAACAAGGAAAGTATTTCCCTAAGAATATTTCCTTAAAGTCCCTCAATTCCATCTATTATATATATTACTCATATTTTTTGTTTTGGATTAATAACCACCACTGATACCCATCTCTCGATATATGATAAACTACCATAAGGAAATAATCTCTATCGTTACATCCCAAAGAAAGAAATTTATTCTGTTGTGAACTTATCCATGGATCAGTTATAAATTGGTTTTTAGCCCAATGGAATTATGGAGGCTGTTGTCCTATAAAATGATCTATCAATGCTCCCCCACATTGTGGATCCTGATGCTCCATAAAACTTAGGTTATTGTTCATAACCTATGTATGTTTTCCCAATATATCTATAAGCTGCTCAGACCTAGTCGTAGCAGTAGAGCCAACCTCATTATCTTGTGTTGGAGGTAAATCCCTACATTGTGTAAATGTGTACATGCAGTTTCCATTTCAACCACTAAGATCCATTTCTAGAAAATTTAATACACTAGATTATTCAATGAATCATAATGTATAATCTTATCATAGAAAAATAAATAGCATCAATTTTAATCCTATGCATGGATAATCCCATAATCACTAAAATGGTTTCATTGAGGAAAAATTTACATTTAAATTGTTCATAATGGCTTGTACAAAAATTTTAATTAACTAAAGAAAATCCACCAGGAATTTCAAACTAGGTTTATAGTAAGGCATGCTGTCAGGTACCAGGATACCCCAGGTCAAGCCCAAAACTCATTGTCAGAGTTTTCACTCTTAGGTACATATGTACCAAAACCACGTCCACATGTAGTATCTAGACATGGATGTATTTGCTAAAAATGTCCACATAATATATTCCTTAACAAAATACCATGATTTTATTGTATGTTTATCCACAAGGACTATCTTAAGGGTTTGTTCCTTAATCTTTGTTTTCTAAATCTAGTTTCCATTTTTTCTACTGAAATTCCTTTGATAACAACTGTAAACACCTGAACCAAGTTTCCCAGAGTCAGTGCCTTATATTCTTACATTAGACTATAAACAAGGAATATGAATCCCGATGGACCAAGTAATTTATTTTATTTTGGAAATATAATACATATACAAGTACAACATTACATCTTGAAATTAAATATAACACTAATTTATTCCATTAGAAGCATTAATGCCTCCTAGATTTCTCCTTAAAATCACTCCTAACTTCTTTATATCTTGGGAAAATAAAACATAATAAATGGGAACCCTCAAATTCTTAGTAATAGTAACCTATACTATAGAGGATAACATAAACATTAGGCATAGTGACTAATTGAAATCACATGCCTTTAAAAGAAAAATGTGAACATAATATGGTAGTAATATGAGCTGAGTAAATATTTCCAAAATAAAACATAATAATGGGTATATACTCATGAACATTGAATATCTAGCTTAATGATGAGGTAAATTCATATTCTAGACATTATTTAACCAACCATTAATGCCTCGACAAACACGTCTAAAAATTATTAAGGCCTCTGCCGAAACTATATATCAAAATGGGAAAGGCCTTGACCAAGTCCACATTTATTTGTCTCATGGGACCTATCGATGCATCGTGGGGATATAACATGACCCACACATCACATAATTACTCCAACACATTCCTTATTTGAGTAGGGATAAACATAAAAACATATACATTCATATTTAAACTGACATTTGAAATGTAAATAACTTTTCTTGAACATTAAGCTTAAACACTAAGCATTCAGAGAAAATTGGTGAATAGATTTAGGATAGAAAATCCACAGTCAAACTAATCATAATCCATTAAATTAAATATAGTGTATTATATCATAATATATTAGTCCCAACGTACATAATAATCAACAACAATATAGAAATATATGAAAACACTCTTATAAAACAATTGAGTAACTCTTGAGATAAATAATCATTTACTTTGAAAAGAGGAGTTCTTTTGAAAAAATATTTGTATAAATACATAAGTTATGTAATATAGTATTTTAATAATAAAATGACTGATTTTATAAAATTATTGGTTTCTAAAAACTGAATGTAGTGTTTCCTTGAATATAGGTAAGAATTTGGGAAATTCCCTTGAATCGAGATTGTATTTTATGATTTTTTTGAAAGATCCTTTTAAAACATATAACTCCCCATAAATGAAGATACGATTCTATTTGAAACATATATATAGAGAATTAATATAAAAATTATGGGTAGTAAATTTTAATGAATAATAATTTAATAGAGGTATGTAGATAATAAACGTAACCCGGATGAAAATGGAGGTTCAGGTAGAAAACCACTTACCTTAAGTATGAATTTATTCTTCTCTTGAACTTAAGGTCCTAGAATATGAAATTAGAAAAATTAATAACATTATTAAGATCCTATTAGATATGTATTTATTTTATCATAATTTTTTTATTTCCATTTATTTCCTTATTTATAAATTATAATATTGAATTTCGTTGATCTGGAGTGTTCATTTTCTTGATTTTCATAATCGGTTCACTTGTTTTTACGTAATAGAGATCATGTGAAATTGATGTAAATATCCTGAATTGAATATAAATATTATTTGTGAACATTCATAAATGTTAATGGAAATTTTTATCATTTGTTTACATGGAAGGATGATGAATTAGTAGATGAAATATTAATTACAATCACTTAGATTATTTGGCAGTATTTGGATTATTATGAACTAGTATAGTCATAAAAATTAATACTATGTACATTTACTAATACCTGAATATTAAATAGGTTATAATACATATTTTTTAGTCTGGTTAAAACATAAAAATGGTTTCATTGTTATTAATTAAGGATAAATTGAAGAACTAAACATCGTTGTCCATGAAGGTTGTAAATTGGCACATCATAAACGATGATATCATTTAAAAAATAAAAGATAGAGCGAGTGAAGGTATTGATTATAGTTGTTTTATTAAAATGATATAATTCCATTATATTTATGATATAGGAGTTATCTTTCTCATTTGTAAATAGTATGTGTGGATATGATAACAATAGAAAGAAACTTGAAATGAAAATGAACGAAATAAAATCTGAATTTACCTCTTCAATCCACCTCCTTGAGAGTCTCTTTAAGAGAATGGGTTTTGGTCATTAACAAAGAACAAGAGACATTAGACGTGTAGAGTGACTAGGGAAGGGTATTTTGGCATAAAGTTTAGGATCTTAATGTCTTATAGGAGTGATAAGAAGATGAAGTGAGGGTGTTTTTTATAGTAGAGGTGATGAGTGAATTTTGAATATTTTATTCATTATTTTATTATTTCCCTCAAGACAGCCAGTAGTGTTTATTTTTGTGAACCATAAAAATAATAATTGAATTTGAGTTCGAAAAAATTGGGATTATATCACTCATGTTGTCATTAATATTTTATTTAACTGATAATTTGTATATATGGTATTTCACCGTATTTCACTATTTATCAAAAATTCAAGAATTTCAAAAAAATCTCAAAAATTAACCCTAAACAGTTTTCGATGTGTAGAATTAAAAAATGAAATCATTTTTAAAAAAATAATTTTCAAAAAAATATTAATTTAATTTTTAAATAAAATAATACTTTATTAAAAAAATTAGAAATTTTAAAACTCAAACTAATTTTATATCACCATGAAAAATTAATCATGAAGAAATCATCTTATAGCATTGAGAATCCAAAATAATAATATGATTTAAAATACATACAGGTCATATTAATACTCATATTAATATTTATAATGGTATGTCACTGTTCACCAAAAAATAATGTTGGTTCTATCAGACTCCAAATGACTTATTAATCACAACTCTAGATGGATATTTTTCAAAATTCCAAACATATTAGAGGAAAAGTTGTGTGTATCAACTGGATTATAAAATGTGTTGTTTTGTAGGGACTTATTTTTTAATGCATTCAATATTTATTTTCAAAACCTTGGGGTATTACATTAAGAACTAAGAGCACACAACACCACATGTACAAAAAATGATGAGTTAAATCCTAAAATTAGGATTTTGAATTAGGATGATGAGATATGAGATATTATGTAAAATATTGAAATAGATAAATATTAAAATGATAGGTTCACTAAAACTATTATTAGGATATATGGTGACTAGAGGACCCTCTCCTCGTGATCAAATATGCCTATATTTTCATGTGTTTTATATGTTAACAAGAATATAATTACTTATTTGAGGCAACACATAGAGTTGAATTCATATCATACTGATATCCATGAACATTTTATGAAGTTTTAAGAAACTCAGGGTACAGTGTGTAGTCTATTATAAAATAATATTTAGGGGGTTATTTTAACATTCCGACCCCCAACCCATCCCTCATTATGCAATTACTAGATGACAAAGTGGTATATAAGTGGATTATGATCTAGGGATGGGTCTAAAATAAATATCCAATGGTAAAAAATATATCCTCATATAAAAGGAATAAAACTATATGTTGTTATCATTACATAATCCTTTCATATGTCAAGATCATATTGATTTTATTTCCTTTTTTATATACATAATACATTTTAATAAGAAGAAAATCCAATGAATTAGATTTGAATAAAAGATCTAGCATTTATTTAGGGATGGGGGAATTCTATCAAAGAATGTTATTCTAGGTGAAAACTCGATCTCACGTTCAATTCTTTGATATGGATCTCATGTATGTTCATTGGAATCATATAAGAGGACCACACATATATGTTTAATTTATTTTCATATGGACCATATGTCATGTAGTTGTTCTTCATGTTACAAGGACTCAAATATAATGTAGTTTGCGGTCATATGATGAAGATAAATTCTATAAAATTTAGATTCATGTAGAGAGGAAATAGATATTCCTTAATGTTTAATAGTATGAAGATGGCCTTATTATAGAAGAGTTTTTATAGATTTTTTGTAATGATTTCGACTTGGATGAATGAAATTTGCCTTCTGGATATATAAATGTGTAAGATTTGGTAATATAGTGAAATATAAAACTCATCCACCTTATAAATAAAAATCAACACAAATTTATTTTTAATATTTCATCACTACATGTAGAGAATAAATATAGAAACAAAACATAATGTTATTATAATGAAATAGAAAATATAGAAAAATAAAATAACTATAATAGGTGATTTTGAAATTTATGGCCTTTAAGAATAATCACACTAGTGAAAAAGAACAATAAATAAGATAAAAAAGATTAGTAATGTTGTTATAAATTTCAAAAATGAATAATATTTCCTTGAGAAGAATAAATTTGAATGACTGTAGATATAAAGATGAGATATATATTGGAAAAAGAAGAAAAATATTATTTATTGAATATAAAAGTGGTCGTTTTGAGTAGTAATTCGATCATTAGAATTGAAATTGGGTTCATGGAATAGTATAATAACACATTTATTTTTCTTAATAAAGAATTTAAATGTATTAAAAATTAATAAAATAATGTCTCACATAAAGAAAGAATTATTATATTTTAAGAAAAATATTAATGATTTATTTTCTTAAAGTTAAATATTATTGATAAATTGTAAATATTTAAATAAAATCTCATTTTATTAATGTTTGTTAATGAAAAAGTTATTATTTTTTAAATATAATAATATAATTTTATGAAATCATAAGTAACTATTCTGTGTGTTGTAAATGTTATTGCGTAATAAAAACCTTTTTTCTAAAAAAATATTTTAGATAAATAAAAAATTTCCCATATTTAGGAAATTGTTTTGGAAAAATAAGTTTCAATTTAAGAATCAATATTTTTAAAATACAATAGGGTGACCTTTTTTGAATATTTCTAAGCATATTGATTTTTTAATATTAAATAATTATATAAGTACCGTATATATACATAATTTTTTTAATATAAAAATGAATTACTTTCTTAAGATTCTTGAAGTTATAGGAATATTTTATTTTCCCCATGATTGTAGACTCACATGCCTGTTACTACTTTGTCACTAGATGATTCAATATTTTAAGATAGAATTTTTTATTCATATTATTTATATTAAAACATCCTTGTACCCATTTATAAACTCTCACACTCATCATTAAATTTATCCATCTATTTGATGCCTTACCTCATAAGAAATATTCCCCAATATCTCTCCAACTCTCACCCCACATCTTAGAAGCAGTGGTGTCAACAAATGGAATTTCCATGGTGTCTTAACATGAACCCTAGGAGTGAACATTCCCAACCTAAAACTCTTTAATTAATTTCTTCTACTACCTCATAAATTATATTCTCTCTAGGATTGTATTATTAAAATAGTAATATTAATATTATAAAATTTTTATCATACTAAATTAATATCCATTTTCTAACTTCCTCTCATTCTTATTAAAAAAACATTTTACATATTATGGTTTGTACACCACATCCCATAAAACATATTTCATTTTCCCCCACCATCTATTAGGATTTTATAAATTCATATATTACAGTTAGAATTGAGAAAAATAATTTCCTTATATATTTATTCAATATTCTAAAATTGATAAATATTCATTCAGTTAAATAAAACTGAATATGTCTATCATGGTTGGAGAAACCACTTAAATAAAAAACATTATAATGATAAAATTTATTGTCACTAAACCTAACCTATATATGAACAATTATGAATATTAGGAACCACTTAAAATATTATATGGATATTACTATCAATTAATCACACATCTAGACATATGTAACCATTTGATTAGAACATCTACAATAAACTAAAAACATATGTGATCTTGGAACTATGACTTGAACGAAATTTTTACATTGATTATTAACATGGTGTCTAAATAAAATGATTACAAACTAATATAAAAGAGTAATTTTAAATGAAATTGATAGAACCAAACCATATTTTGGTGTTTTATTTTTTCAATAATAGTTTCATACTATATAACTAGTGAATTGGAATCTTAATGATCATTTATAGAATAGTGAAGATATTTTGGACATTAATATTATACCATATCAATGAGAATGAATTAAAGAGAAATTTTGTGATGATATAAATTTCATATCCCTAAGTTATGATCAAGAGTTATTCTTGAACTGGAATAAGAAGTTGGTTTTGTATCAGTACTTTTTTTAACCAACTATGTTGTGAGAAGTAAGTTGTCATGTTCATTACTCAATCCATATTTAGTGATCATTTTTAGAGCTGTTAAAGAAAGGAAGATCAGTAATGTTATTTCATGATATTGATGGATGAATGCAGTATAATGAATATACTTCTCAGCCAGATTATATTTTCATGTTTTTATTTTTTGGTATATATATATGAAACCCAATTTAATGATGTTGGTTGTTTCTAGATTTTTGGATGAAATAAGAAAAAATCCAAGAAAAGAAGAATATGTAATGAATTCCGAAGCCAATATGAAGAATATAATTGTTCTTCATTTCCTAGGGTGTGTCAAGATTATTTGTGAAGCATTATTGTAGTAGATTAATGTTTCGTGAAAGTCGTGGTATATAATATAGATAATCATTTCAATTAAATTTCATGAGTTTCATTAAAATTGATATTTGTGCGAATGTTGGCGGTGTCGTGAAATAATGGCATGTGATGAAAATTTTAAAAAATAGTACCAAAGTATGAAGACTCATTAAATATCGATTTTCAAAAATATGTAAAATTTAGTAAATCAAAAGAGAAATTATTTTATTAATTTTAAGGCCTTTTTTGAATATATTTCCATTGACGAATCCAAGGATTTGTTAAAAATCTATGTTTTGATATTAAAATATTTACAAATGAACAATGAAAAATAAAGTCATGTGAACTAACATTACATGAAAGTGATGTGTCCATTTTATTGGAAGAGTCAATATTTTTAAATAAATACCAAATGATTAAATATAAATATAGAAAGTCTTATTTAAGGATGATTCTTATGATTCAAATTCAATAAAATAACCAGATTAAAAAGTTGTGTGAATGACTATCCTGAAACATTGAGTTCCTAAATAAAACATTCATCAATATCTATGTTTTATGGAAATACATATGGTATAAACACTTAAATTGCATGGAGGTAAATCATGATTAATATATCATAATTGGGAATGTTTTACAAATTAGATATAAAAAGATAATAGTTTATATAATATAGGAATTTCGTGAATATTGGAGTATTGTGAAAGTTGAGGATTTGTGAAATAATAAGTTTCAAGAAAACAATGAATTGAATATCCCTCTTAATTGAATAGTTTTTCAATTGAGAATAAAATTAGGATTATGATACAAGTAGAGTAACATTATAATTATTTAAAAATACTTTCTATTACAAATATTGAATAATAATTATATGTCTCTAAATTATTGAAGTACATTGATCAATATAGTGTATATAGGTGAGGATTAGGAATTTTTACATTGTTGAGGATATTTGAAACCCTAAATATTGTAACTTTAGTATTCTTAGAATGAATTGAGCATTTAAGAATAAATTGTATCCACTAAACTAGAGAATCTTATTTAATTTTTTTACAACAAACACAACATTTGTGTATTCTCCTTAGACTAGCCATATGTGGTGAACTAAATAAAAATCAATATCTATCATGGAATTTTTACTTAGCTACATATTTATATATCACTACATGAGTTCAAAATGAAGGATTAATTGTTTCAAAGGATGTACACAATTCCTACATATGTGGGAACAAGATCTTAGAAAAAGTTAACCACACTATTTAAAAATGTTTAAATTTATCCATCACTATGATTCCCCCCCACTAGTAGTGTTTTTGTTTCTAATATGTAGTATTAGATTAAAATGTCTCAGACTCATTTTCCAACATCAAAAGGTGTGTTTATATTTTTTCAAATGGATTCTATTATTTAACATCTATTTTTGATGTAATTGTATTTGATATGTGGCTGGAAGAAATGCTCATGATCCTATAGGCCTGTATAGAAGAGGTAATTTACATTATCAAGGTATATTATTACTTTATAAAACATCATGATAATGTGGATAATAATTATATAGAGAGGTTTATAAATACAACCTTATTTGATGATTTTTCTAAGAAAATTTCTCATTGAGCTACTTCTTTTAGAATATGGAATTATCATGATGATTTTTTTAGAAACCCTAAAAAATAAACCCATGTTTTTATGTCAACATATAGAGAAGGTGTAAATACTGAAAATGTTAAAATGATTATGAAAAAATTTTGTCAATAGATTCTAATAATAAAAGTAATGAAGATGAAAAAGAACAAGAATAATACCATTAGGAGATAATTTACTTAAATCAATGTGAATGATTCTAACTCTATGATTTATTCTATATTATAAGATGTGGTAGATGTTACTTACAAATTAAGAAATTTAGATTTATCTCTAGAGAAGAATAAATTGAAGGGTAATATTGAGCTTTTAGTATTTCTTGAAGATTCACTTGAAGAATTATATATTCAAATAGTGATTAATTGTTAAATTGTTGGTATATTAAAAGAATAAAATACATATGTTTATGTATTAGAATAATATATTTAATTTCAATAGAGAGAACTAAAATATCCATTATCATGTAAGGTGAAATTTAATGAATCATTGGAGATAAAAAACAGAACAACATGATAAAGAGGCGCAAAATTTTAATGATTAGATTTAGTAATGATATATAAGAAATTACTCTCTTGATGATGAAATTAAAAAATTTAAAAACATTATGGATCTATTTCAAGACGATGTGACCATGATTTTAATGTTTTCTGTCTTTAGTGGTGAACAATAACAACTCATATATGATGAGCGCTTTGAAAATGAAGACGAAGATAGAATGTATGGTCCTAAATTCCAATAAATTGTTTCCAATGATCAATATGATATCTATGGGGGAGAATATAGAATTTATAATATTCAATCATAAAATATTTTTTCAAAGAGAGTAGGTGCATAAAAAGCACTTATGTGGCCCAAAATGTTTACATACATATGATGGGTTTGATGATTAATGAATAGATGATCTACAAGAATAAATGTCTCAAGATAGCATAAAAAAGACAGTCATGGAGAATGAGATGAAGGAATAAATTCTCACTCTCATGAAAAAATAGAGGAGAGAAAACAATATGATACTGAATCAAGCTCTATATTAATGAATATTTAACCTTGGCTAAAGTAAAAATATCAAACGATTAGGGAGATTTAGGAAGCGCTATATCAACCTAAGGGAGAGTAGAAGATGATGTTTCTCACCAAAGAAGCATATAATATTAGATTATAGAAGGCTGTGAATTTGAAATTCATAAATGAAAGAAATAATATTTCTGAGTCATAGAAGAATTGAGATATGGGATGGTAATTCTAGGGAATAATTGGACATAATGTGAGTTTAAATTAAAAATTCAGAAGTCTCTATGATTGAAGAATAAGGGTTTTATCAAAATCTAAACTGATACAATATGATACATGTAATGTATTCAATGGAAGATGTTATTTTATTATTCTATATTTATATGGAAAGTAAATAAATCTAAAATAAATCATTTAAGGATAAAGATTCCATAAAGTGGTACCCAAATCCTTTTGCTTAAAATGAATGATACTAAAATGGAAAAGGACATGTTAAGATGGAAAACCATTTCACTATTATTTGGAAAATACAAGGATAAAACAAAGGGTGCTACACCACTAACAATTAATCACTCACAAAGTATTCATTTAATGGAAGAAAGTAGATCTAGGAAAATTGACAAGAGTCTTTTCAATTTGCGAGTAACAAAAATATTTACTGAATGAATCATGCCCATAAAATGAAATGGATGGGATTTCATACATGGAATTATAAGGGAAATAAAAAACATCGACCCCTAGTGAGAATAAAAAAAATATCTCAAGATAAAGATGAAATATAGAAGAAGTTCCCTCCAATATAAGTAGAATAAAGTGTAGAAGGGAAATGTAAATATTCCTTCTCTAAGGAAGAATCATGTATGGTGATGCATAAGTGGGGTGTAAAAGAAATAAATCCATAAGATTATGATTTAATCCTTAACTATGAAAAGGGTCAATAAATTTTTTCAAATATATTCAAATAGTACTGAGCATTTTAGTAATGAATGTCTAATTATATGGCTAGAATAATAAGAGTTGAATAAGAAGTAGGACTAGACAAAAACGAAATATAATACCCTGAAATAAAATATCATAGGTTTGATCAATCATGACATCCGCAATTCCTCATATTATGATTTTATAGGTAACCCTCTCCCCATAAATTTAAAAATTTATAATATATGATTTAATTGGTATAATATTATGGGGGAGATACAATCCTAGGGTTTTTTATGTACTGAAATGGGATTTTTAATTAGTTAAGTGGATATTAATGTGAAAATATAGAATCTAATCCCTAGGAATTAAAATATGTTATAAAATTCAACAAGTTTAATTGAATAACATATATATTCTAAAAAATGGCATATTGATGTTATGTGATATATAAAATGAAGATCATGTATACCAACTAGCACCATGAGTTTATATTTCTCAAGTTGTGTTTGTTGGCATAACCTGAGGATTGTCTCACACACATGTGTTTAATTACTTATTTTGAGTAGTTCATGCTAGTGATATTGATATCACGTATTTATTTATAGAAGAAATAATATTGCAGTGCATGTATCCATTGAAGTAAGTGATGGTTAAGGACAACATAGGTTTGGGATTATAATATTGTTTCTTAAAATTAGTTCTAACACAGTTGCAATAGAAATCTTTTCAAGGATTAAAACAATCATGGTGATCTCACTCACTAAAAATTTATTATTATTCTGAAACTATTTCACTAAAGAAATAAACTTTGAGAATGATCTCTTCATATCTAATTCTCTAATGTACGGGGACAATAATGTTCTCCCCCAGTGTTTGAAACACACTATAAATCCATTTATTAATGATTTTTGAATTTACTGTGGATGTTTTTTTATGAATACATTAACTAAGGAATTAAAAATTATAGGTGTAGGAGACATATGGGAAAACAAGGTTAAATACATACTGATTTTTCAGAATGTTAAAGGAAATGATGAAATAAAAAGAAATATATGGTAATCTTAAGGATAATAGAACATGAATAATATCAATGGTTTCATATAGAAAATTTCATTTTAATGTCAAAGAAGGAGAGAAAATACATCAAGGAGGAAAATTGGGGATCATAAATCTATAGCCATGAAATGTTTGGAGTACTTGTAAATGGATGTATTTTTTTATTATTGAAAAAAATCCAAAGGGTGGAATGTTACACCCAAAAATTTGTTCAGTGTTTGATGTTTTTTTAAATCACACTATAATATAATATATCATTAGTATTGAAATAGTATTAATAATCTCTATAACATGGATGTTATTGTAGAAATGTAAAAACTACCTGGTCAAAGAATAATTATTGATGTGATGTTCCTAGAAGATATGATTCGAATATCTGGATGTTTTTATTCGGAGTAATACTTGAACAAAAATAAGTGAATGGATGAATGTATATATTTTTAATAGACTGAGTTAATATAATTAGGATATGAATTTCATCACTCAATCGAAGGTGAGTGATCATTCTTACCTCAGGTGAATATAGTTATATCACTAATTTATTATACATATAGAGAATGATGAATGTTACAGAATGATTCTAGTCAATAAATAATCTCACATTAATAAATTATGTCATGATTTTTTTGAGTAAAAAACATAAAAATTAATCATCTCATGTTGGTTTTTATATCTATGTGTTTTATGATATAAGATCGCATACAAGAAAGGAATCATATATTGTGAATTCAGAATAAGAATAGAGGAATTTAATTTTGTTTCTTTTCTTAGTGTGTGGAGAAATATTTGGGGGAAAATCAATGAGAGTGATCAATGATTCATGAAATTCATGATCTAAAATATAGAGATGTGGTTTGGGTAAAACTCAAGAGTTTTACGAAAGATTTATGTTTCTAAAAATGTATGGTACTTTTTTGAAATATTTTTGTGAGAAGACAATATAAGTTTTTTTGTAAAAGTTTTAAAACTCACAAAATAATGATTTTTATGAATGGTTATATAATTAGGAATCAACAGATAAAATATTTATTAGCACAATATAGTTCCTTGAATGTTTCTTTGTTAGAAAATCAAAGGTTCCATAAGGAAGGTAATATTAGTGAGGTAATTTTTCCTGAATGATGGATGATGGAAATTTATTTGGGATATGAAGTTAAATAATGGATTTATTTTCGTGTAATGTGAATGGTCATTATATTCATCTATATAATTAGACCCTAAAGGGGATAATAAGATACATTGTTAAGTGATATTCTTGGGAGAAAAAATCTATAAAATTTCTATCGTCTGATTATACGTTAACAAGTTCCAAATTCCACCAATTTCCATGAGAAAAATGCCTTAAGTAATTGTGTTATGTGAACATACTATTTTCATGATCCCTTTTTTGTATAACTGGTCAATATTTCATGAATGAATATTATTAATATTTCTTTTATTATTTAGAACATACAATAGAATATATTCATGAATGATGTGTTTTAATTAATATATGAGTTTTTTTGAAATAAAGGGTTTTGTAGAGGAGATGTTTCTAGAACAAAACATATTGAATATATTTTTTATGATAATAGTTCATTCATTGAGAAACAAATTATTAATATAATGAAAGTAGATTATAATTATACTAAGGGATATAAAAATATATTCCAATAAATTTAAGATGGCCTACATGTCTATATACTATCGAAGTATCTTCATAAATGTAGCGTACGAAGGAGAGAAAGATGCAATGTGCCTTGGTTGAGGTGTTTGAAAACCTAAATCGACGAAATGAAATGTTCTTGGAATGAAATGACCATTACCTATTTCTTTGTATCAACTGAACTAGAGATTATAAAGGTATTTTTTATGACTGATGCAATGTTGGTGTATACTTCTTGGAGTAGCAGTTTGTGGTGAACCAATTGAAACTACCTACATCCAATAGATTATTTACTTTATAGACTAACTATGTATCCCAATAGAAGTTAAATATGATATAATAATCATGTGATAGTCTAGATATATTTACAACCAACATGAGAACATAATACTACAACAAATTTAACCAAAATATAGAAAAACTATTAAAATTTTCCACCACCCTAATTTTCCCCACCCTCTAAAAGAGTATTGGGTTTAAATATAGAATTAAATAAAAAAGGATTTAAATCATGTATTAAATAATAAAATTTATTATCTATATATTTAGGAGAACATATCAAATTATTCAAGGACCCTAGTTAAGGGATCTACTGAATCACCCTCATCACATTTTGGTTACACATTCTCTTTTAATTCCCTATATCCCTTTATCATCTACTCATTTACTTCTTCATTATTATTTATATAGCATCCTCATATAAATATATACTTTAATTTTTTTGGTGGGGATAATAAATATTCTTCTTGTTCCACTCTTAGTTCGTTATTTAATGCAACTCGGTTTAATGGGAACTTGTTTATTAATTAATTATTTTCATGTACTACCCTAAATCTATTCATTTAGCCTTTTTTTGTCTCTATAAACAATAATTGTTTATGAAAATAAATTTTAACACTTTTCCAGTATTATAGATATTATTATTCTCTTACCCAAATTAAAGGATATTTACCTTTTCATTAAAAACCCCACTTAAGAGGTTAATTTCCAAATGTACTTATCGACTATTTTTTATATATTCAAATTAATTAAACAAACTTTTCATGAAGTATGATTCTTTATTCCTATGTGATATTTTAATAATTATTTATGAACTTATTTAATGGGGATCTTAATGATATTCCATTTGGTTATATTATAAGATACTATTATGAAACTCATTTCCATTTCATGGGAGTTTTTATGCTTAAGAATTATGTTTCATTTCATACTATTAAACATTTATGAATGTTTATTTTTTTAATTTGATTAGTGGGCATGGAATTATATATCACAACAATGTATTGATGAATTTTTTTATCTCTATATTTCTTATATGAAGTTCCTAGGAAGTTAGTATAGAATATAGTATTATGTTCTCTGGTTAGTGAGACCTTACTTATGATTATGATTTTAGTCTTTATGTTGGATCCTACTTTGTATGATTCCATGATACTATGTTGTCATATCCGTTATGAAATTATTTCTTATGAATGTATTTGATCGTTTTATTTTAGTTAATTATAATATTTCTTTTTTATATATATTACATTCTACGATTCATTACTCTAATTATTCCCTTCCTAAGATTTAGAGCTCCCCCTTTTACTTTATGTATTTTCCCATGGTATCCTATGTATTAATATAAGATCAGTTTGATTTATGAGAACATTTTTTATAATTAAATAATGATGTTATATTGTATGTTTAAGTTGATGTTTTCTGTATCTAATAACCCAAATAAATTAGGTCTATAGATTTAAGGATTATATTTTATTAAATATTATGTCAAATATAATGTAATAAATGGTATAATAGGTCCGTGATTCCATAAATAGTATAAGATATTATCCTATTTATTTATGGATAGTAAGACACCCAATTTTTTTTAAAACCATAGGGATATGTCAAAATAGATGAAAAAATACTAAAATTTACATAAATCATAGATGGTGTGGTTTATAGAAACAACATTATTAAATGGATATAAGTGAGAGTATTTAGGCTCTAATAAAGATGCACCAGTGTGTAATAAACTAAATTTATATTTACTGGGTATTGACTCATTCTTCACTCGACAAATTTTTTTTATCTAAGTACACACTTGGATTAAAACTCGCTTGTGATATGATTTGTTTAATTAAAATTCTCTATATAAACTACTATAAAGTATTGAATATATTATCAAATAATGTGATGATGAAATATAAAACAATATAGTGTAGAAATACAAAAAATAAAATGCTCATGGATAACCATGATTGGATCCTATACATTTTTATGTTGGGTTATAAATTCCATTTACTAGTAATTAAATTTATGATCATAGTTTCCTTTTTAACATTATTATATAATTATTATTCCTCAGACTCAATTTTCCTTTATTTTAGTTAATTTTTGGAAACAATAAGAATCATGCCAATAACCAATGTGATGGGAAATATGATGATTTCCCAAATGAGATGCATGGACCGATGGGAGTTGGGGTCAATAACATCATGGATGTATTTTTTTAATATACTATTTTTATGAATAATAACATGAATCATGTGGAATATCCCATTTTACTAATAATAAAATTGTTTCTCCTTAATCCACTATATGACAAATTTATTCTTCTTTTAGTGGATCATCTGACCCATTAATCATGAAAAAATGGATTAATTTCATTGATAAGATATTCCTTATCCTATAATTCTCGATGAAAAAATGTCATTATTTTTTATCACATAGAGGGAGAATCTAATTAGGGGTGAAACTGCTCAAGAATATGAAGCATATGGAATAATTTTAATATATGGAATGAGAAATATTTATGAATATATTATTAAATAAATATTTACCTCTCAATATTATTTTTAAACTAATGGGTGATTTGCACAGACTTATGAAAGGGGAGGACGAATCTATCATGTATTATAACAAAATTTTTTTTAATTATTACCCAATATTACACTATCATTATATTTGAACCAAAAAGTATGGTTGAACACTTCTTCAATGGTATAAAAACAGTCTCCAAAAAAAGGATATTTGAAAGTTGAAATACTATGAGGAAATTTTTCAATGCTCCATCAATGTTTTCATAAAGATCAGTAATTATAATGGTTCTTGTTGTAGTATAATTAATAAGTGGAGATTGGTGTTAAATTTGGTAGAAATAGTGGATTAATCCCATATAAAGAATAAAATAAAACTTACCACTTGACATAAGAGAGGATAAATGCATACCAAAAACTATCTCAAGGGAACACTAATATATTTAACGTGTGGAAGGATGGGGAATCAAGATAATGAATATGATTGGATAAGAAGAAGGCCACTAATGTGATCGTATAATAGAAGGATGTCATGAACCCCTATTAGATGATGTAATGTTTTAACTATAATGAAAAAAGACACTATGAATCTCGTATTTCAATTCAAGGGTTATCAAAGATAACTACTGATAAAAACAACCACAGAAATTTTTATAATGTTATGTTTATGATACCACTAGTATTAAGTTGGATCCTGACAATGAAATAATTATTTAAATGAAGCTCATGTTGGATGAGGATAATGTATAAATTGTCCGCATTTTTAAAATATTGTTTAAATTATAATTAGTAAGTTGAAGAAATGTCTTATGCTATTTTCTATGGAGTTTCTTATGAAGTTTCATATAAAATATAGACAATTCATAAATGATCATAAAATATATACCATTATTATTTATTAATGTATTAATGGTTCATATTGGTTTTAATTAATAGGTTCTACATAGTAAACATTTCCAAATATTCTTGATAGAAAATTTGTGTCAAAGGTTACGATTGAGAGAAAATTATATTTGTTTTGGATGGAGGAATTTTTTGTTAAAATTTTAGATATAGAAAATTTATAATTTTTACTAGAAATAGTAAGTTATTAAGTTCATTGAATGAATATGTTTTATCATACTAGACCAATAATATTCATCACATCACTACAAAGTTCATTAGATGTAGTTTGGTAATTATGCAATGATCAAGTTATAATGATGATATATAAAAAGTTAAAGATAAAAAGTTGAGTTCTGTAGAGTTTGAGTTATATAGTATAGTTGTATATAACATGATTTCAAAATATGAGTTTTATTAAAGTTTTGTAATAATTTTGGGATGTACAATGTCTGAGTTATAAATTGGAGATTTACAAAGTGAATGTTATCGAGTTATGGATTATCTGTTGTATATAGTTTAATCTATGAAGTTATGATCAGGAAAAAATAAGATAGAAAAGATAAATATATACACCATATGAAGTTTTGATGATCATTAAAAAACATTATAATTTAACACTTTATGATAATGTTATGATGTACATTAAACAGTCATAATTATATCCGAGAATTGAGGAAAACATAATGTTATCATTAATGCTAAAATTATAGGAAGATAATAAGAAAAAAAATTCTCTGATTTTTAAATGATTTTATGGATATCAAATGAAGTTATAGTTGAGCTGGAAATTCAAATTTCTAGGATGTGGTTTCCTTATTTTTTGATGTTTTTTTTTCATATAATAATGACCAAACTCATTCAAAGACATTTTCTATGAGAATATATTATTTTTAAGGGAATAATCCAAAAATGTATTTTCAAGAATGATGTAGTCGGATTGAATAAAATTGTAAAGAAAAGAAAATCATTTTCCAATGAATGTTATTAATATCAAAACATCAGGTTCATTAAAAGGTTTGATATGTCTTTTTACTTTTATCGAGATAAGAAGAAAGATGACATTCAAGGATTATTGTGGATCAAAAATTTATAATTAAAGACCTGTCTATGATTTTAAAAATTTATAAACCCAAATGAGTACATATAATATAAATTCAATAGACTATTTTGTAGAATGCACACTTTGGGGTATGAAAGTAACCTCCCGCATAAGTTTTTAGTTGTTTTAAATGATTACTAGAGGTTGAATCCACAGATCGATGGTAGATGACAATATAATGATTTTTTATCACATTAAGGCCGAACATGTTAAAATCCCTATGTTTTTTTACTTTACATTATTGTATAAACTTTTGAGAATTATTGAGGGTGAATTATAATGATTCATAAATCCAAACTGATGAAATAGGTTGAGTCATTTTAGTGAAATTATGAATTCAATTTGAACATAATTGTTGAAAGTTGTTCAAAATGGATTCACCTCCACTCTTATGATTTCAAAAAAAATAAAATTTTACTATTAATTAGTATCAATGTATAGGTTCCCCCTGTTGGATCTAAAAATAGTATTTCCTATTAGTTAATAATTTATTAATATTAAGTGTAATTTTATTTTTTTTGTAAAAATATTTTCTCTATATAATAAAAATATACTAATGAGATAATTTTAATGGAAAATACTTTATTTTGTGAAAAAAATATAAGTATCAACTAATATTCAGGAAAACCATCAGAATAAGGTGTTAAAAAAGGATATGAAGTTAGCTTCTTGAGATCAATTAAAGGATGATAAATCGATAATGGGATATAAATCATGTGGATTTTATACTAAAAATGTTTATAGATTCAAGACATTGGAAAAAATATTGAACTATTTTTGGGAGTTCGAATCCATTAAAATTATTAATTATATTTACTTTGTAATTCATGATCATCTGAAGTATTATCCCATTGTGGTTGTCATCTATATATTTCCAATTATTAGTGTACATTATATTATAAAATATAGTTTAAGTAGAATTTCAATGAAATAGATGAAACATTTGTTTAGGAACTGTGTAAGTATAAAACTCTCACAAATGTTTTTATATAAAAATCTATCAAACGTACAGAAGAAGATTTTGAAAAGAAGGGTATGTGGAAATGTTGTTGTAAAATAAATTGATCAAGAAATATTCTAAACATAAGAAGAAATTAAAAATATCGTGAATTATCAAAAAAAGATCAATGATAGAAAGATCAACGAACATGAAAATACATTGTAATAAGAACATAATATTCACGGTGAAAAGTTTATAAATACAGAAGCTGAACCTAAAGAGAAAATTGAATTATTTGAAAAGAAAAATTAATAATTTAATTTAAATGTGTCTTAATTTGGAAATCAAATTGAAAAACATGGAAGCCTCTCAATTTGAATATTCACATAAATCTAAGAAATGAGACACTTTTAATGATTATAAGTAATGTATTATTTCCGGAAAAACTCAATATTGTGGAAATAAAACTATGAAATCATTAAATGAATCATCTTCTGATATGTTAATGAAAATGATAAACTGATGTTCAAATGATTCTATATCCACTAAATCGAATACATTGAGTATTTTAGGTTGTATTTCTAAACGATTATGGGTGAAGAGAGATATGGAGAAACCAACAACTTTAGTAACAATGGAAGGATGTAAGAATGAAATAAATTTCCAAAAAGATGTATAGATTGAAGGGAAGAAATTTTTATGAATCTAAGAACCCTCTACCATATAACAAAATAGAATATGAATATATTTGTTGTATAATAATTGTTTTTTGAATTTTTTAGTACCAATACATCAATGTTTGATAAAATTCATAAAAAATGAAAAAGGCCCACATTATAAGGGAGTTAAAATATTATAAATAAAATTTCAATTGAATATAATCGTGATTTATCATATAAGGAAAACTTATGATTAGAAAGTATTCTATGTGGATGATACAAGTTATTTATCCACACTCCTAAATAATTGGTTACATGGTTTCCCTAAAGAAGTAAAATGATAAACTGACAAAATAAATAATCATAAGGAACAAAGGATGTTGCGAACACATTTAAGGAAAAAAATAAAGTTGATCATATTGTAGTTTTATTCATGGTTATATGAACTAATAAATGGGAGGAAGAAAGTAATCTAAAAAATATGAAAGAAACATACTTCTAAATTTCTTGAAAATGATAAAATGATTATTCCACGCAATGTGATGATTAATGGCATGAAGAAGTATTCCATGAATATAAAGATGCATTCTTTCAAAATAATGATTGATTTTTTTAGGTAAATAAATTTATATATAATATATTTTCAGGTTTTGAAAATATTCTCACACATTCTACTTTAATTGATGTGAAAATAAAGATCCACATTATTCCATAATATTTTTTGATTAATGTTAATGAAAAATAGATTTTCGAGTTATGTATATAATGGATTACCTTCCCCTATGAAGATATTAAGGATAAAATATAGTGATTTTGAGGACCCAAGGTAGTTGGAAAAAAAATACCGAGGAAATATTTTTTTTGAAATTATTCATAGCCACATGAGAGAAAGAAGTTCTAGATGGAAGAATCCCTGGATGAATTATTACAAGAAGGTTATTTATAAATTCACCAGAAATATATTCATTATCCTTCCAGGAAGATAATATTTAGTTCACTTGATTGAGTATTTTTCACTCATTGGAAGGAGAATGTTAATGTAACTAGAAAAATATTGATTGAGAGAACAAAAAGTAGACTACAAATGAAGTTGAAAAAATAACTTGGTCTAACAGAATGAATATCACTATGTTATGAATCCAGAGTTTATCATAGTAATATTTTTTATATGTGTAGTTAATATTATGCATTATAAGGATATGATGGGGGTTGGTTGTGGTTGAAAACAACCATACTATGTTCTTAGATATTTTATTTTCAAGGAAAGTAATCTTATATAGAGGGAATAATAAACAGGCAAAAATAAAGATATAACATATGAATATCGAATGGTAATATTTCATATTAATTTTTATAATAAGTTAGTAAGATATATTTTAGTATGTGTGTGTTTAAAATGAGATGATATAATCACTATAATCATCACCTATATTGTGATATAAAATTGGTTTTCAAGAAAAATAATAAAAATAGTAACATTATTTGGTCCTTTAATTAGATGAAAATCATACTAGATAGTAAATAAGAAGAAGAAATGATTTAATTTAGGAGTCAGTATACTTATAAATAGATCATGCATTATGTATGAATTGAAATTGTAAAATGTATTAGCTTGTTCTACTAAAATAATAATATTTCATCAATTGAATAATGTCGGAGTCTCACATTATTATGGGTTGTTTAAAATAAATAGAAGACTAAAAACTCAATTTTGGAAGGATGTTATTCGGTAAAACTAGAGGTACATTACTATATAATGATATATGAGGTTAGCAATCCAAGATCATCCAATGGAGTATATTTTCAATACAATAAACAAATGGATTTTATTCTTCTTCAGATGAATCATGAATAATCACCAAACTAGGATGAACAGACATATTATAATATTAATATTAAAAGAAAATGATGATATAGAATCATGATAGTGTAATAATAATAAAATAATTGCACAATTACATGTGATAAAAAAACATGGTAAAGGATGTATTGAAAATTAATGAGAAATAGACAACTAGATAGAGGGTCGAAAACTCGTAATTGTTTAGATTGTATATATGCACATTAATATATAGAATAAACATGTAGAATATATGATAAAACATAAAAAAATTATAATATGATTCTATAATATATACAAATTTTATGAGGGTTTAGAAAAATATAAAATGAATGTTTTTTTTGGATGAAGTTGTGTTTCTATTGCAATAATATTTGACTAAGATAATGGAATAAAATCTGTGTTTTTATTGTTGTATAAAGAAGAGGATATTCTCCGAAAAGAACAAAAAACGAATTGTGCCTATAAGAAGTAACAAAAAATTGAAGTTTACTATTGATACCCACCAAATGAGCATAAAAATACATAATAGATGAAATACCTGATCCTTGGTATTATTTTCATTACAAAACACAAGAAAGGTGGTCAGAACTCATGGACCGCATAACCCTCCAAATTACATGAAATCAAATTTACATTAGATTGTAAAGAAAATGGGACATGTGAACCTCATAACCTACTAGAACATCCTTCAAATATGATTTTATAAAACATAAATTTTCATTCTATGGTATCTGAAGACAATTACTGATCATGTGGCACCTTCTATAAAAGCTTCCACAGAACATGAAACATGTAGGGAGAAAGTTCTTTACAATCATCCAAAAATCCTGCTAAAATAAGGATAAAAATATACAAAATATTGGATCATTTCATAGTTGTAAAAATATTTCCATTAATCCATTTGGGTCACATAAAACCACAAAATCCATTATGATATCTCCACAAATTAATGAAAAACCTTGTTAGAATATCACCTTCAACAAGAGAAGAGCCTCAACCATGTTTAAGTGTTTTTTCACTACACCTCTACCTCCAATGGAAAACAGAATGGTTGGCCATGAAAAGTTTTATTCATCATCACAAGACCCCTTATTCTTCATGTGATTCATCACCGTAGGGGAGATTGGTTGCCTTTAACATCACTTGTACAAACTCATAAGATCCCCAACCATTATAAAATAAACATTGAAATAAAAAGGGAAATGATGGGAGTTTAATGTGAGGAGAAGATACAATGAAATTATGTAAAAGGTGTCATACTCTCCTTGAAATCATCCATGATCATGTGAGGCTTCCCTAGACAAGCCAACTCGATCTCATGAAGACCTCATAGTAATCCACCTTTGACATGTGGAATACCCTATACATATCACCTTAGAATATGTGAAGCCCTTTAAACTGACATATGGATCTCAGAAAATTCACAATACATACTGGCCTTACATTATGAATGAACCATGGAATGACCACATGGTATGTAAATAAAACATTAATTAGTCTAAATAAAATATATTTGGATCTGATGGGAGTGTCTTGTCATTGTTGAAAATCATGTGAATCCATCAGTGGGATCACACCAGACGCATGCCACAAAATCCCTCAACCAACTCTATCCTAGATTTTCATAATGCACACCTCACAAGGAGGTGTATAAACATAGTGTAAAGTCATATCATCCCCCACCCGAACATGAAAAAATAATATTTGGATCTTCACACCATTATACCCAAGAATCAGATATTTATTTTCAGACTAGATTATCTAGCGATGACAAAAGATATCCACCAAGAATAATCTGGGGGGAAACCTAAGAAATCCTAAATAATGGATGGCCCCTTCGTGTGATCACATGATATAACTCAAAGGACCAATTGAGGGTTATGAAAAGAATATTCCACCTATCTATTAGATAACGAGGGACCTAAACAAAGGTATACCTGAAAAATTTTATGGAGATTATTCAATAAATACTAGAATATAGACTAATGATGGGAGATATAGGTGAAGACAGATTTTGTGTTCCCCGTGTTCTTCCCCCGACTCATCCATATCATCCGACTACACTTGGGAATTTCTCTTGATAAATGAGACATATTCTTGGCATACCATTTTTTTATTTGATTTCCTCAAAAAACCATAAGCAAGTCCTGGGATGCATTTAGATCATGCCACCCATATTTTCATGTAGCACTCCTAGAACTCCATGTAGGTCTTGAAAATTTTTCTTGACATGTCCTAGAAGTTATGGATAAACAAAAGTTCATATCCACAAGGTCTCATGGAGCCCTCTAGTCATGCTATAAGGATCCCATGACACCCTCCAAGTGTGTAATCTTGGTTCTTTGATGCCCTCTAGACATGCTACCTGAGTCTAATGAAGCCCTCTAGGATTGCCAACACGATCTGGTGAAGACACCAGAACATATTAGCCAGGTCATGTGATTTCATTTTGATAATTCAACCTAGATCATGTGATGTCCTTTCAGAAATAAATTCGATGTCATACGATGTTCTCTAGGAAAAGTATTCCAATATAATTTGGTATCCTCCAGGTAAGTCCTCTGAGGTGATACAATATCCTCTAGGATATGTCTTCCATGTCTCGCGATTTCCTTCATAAATGTCAGCTATGATCATTTGATTGTCTCAAGATACCATCATTTAGGTCTTCAGAAAAACTCGTGAAATGTAAACATGGATCATTCAATTATCAAAAGGACATGGTGGTCAGAAAACTAAACATTTCATGTAAATGACCATAGATGTTAGGTATACATACAAGACATGTCAATGAGATATATTGGGACATATTTTCCTTGTCCAATGGGGATACAAGGGAAGCCTCAATGTTTAATCCTTGATTAAACTAAACTATGAGATTTTTCTTCATCTTCTATAATCTATATATGTTAGATTCATTCATAAGGCCTGATATCCAAACTAAACATCCAAATAAAAAATCCCAGCACCTGAGTCTCATATTCATATGCAGAGAGGATGATCATTATCTCTCACATGTTTCCCACATTGGTAATAGATCATGTGGTTTTAGGGAGATACAATGATCTTATAATTCAATTAATTAGCCTTAACAATGATATGGAAACTTCTGTGTGTAATCCTCAATCTATGGAATAATAAGATATTCTACTCTTAGAGGGGACGCCTTAGTGTATAATCCATTATTATCAGTATAATATATCATATATCGCATACAAGGGAAACCTCATTGTTTTGGACATGATCAAAATGAACAATGAGAACTCATATTCCATCCATAAAAAATATAATTTGGAAACCGTATGAGTTCAAATAGGCATGTACCTCAGTGTAAGTCCTTCCAGGGTTTCGATATTCCTTCTATTGAGATATAACCTCTTCCATGGTATGGTCATATTTTATAGTAAATCAATGGAAAAACAAATCAAATGAACTATATTGACTCTTATTCCTACCATAACCATGATACATTGGATTCATTCCAATGGATCATGCTCCATAATGTAAATCCAAAGGTTTGTACCAGAACATACACCCTATGTCCATATATAATGAGATAGATTACATTATAAACCATGCTTCCTACACCAAGTATGGATCATGTATATTGAAATAGTGGGTTCCCTAGACCCAACTATTCAGTGTTTTTATTGTAATATCATGTATATAGTTAGCTATACATGATGCCATCTTACCATTATATTGTGGAAATTTTTTCATCCAATATTGAAATGGTAATTTCCAAATATTAATTTCCATGTCGAAGGGTTATAGAAGATCCTAGGATATAAAGTGAACCATGTGATACTATAACATTAATCTTAAATACATCTTCTATGGTCTAGATAAATCTTTATGAGCACACACAACAGATATTTTGACTATCAGATCTTGGGGTTATCATAATCATTGATCCATCTTCTCATGAGGTTATCACTTGTTGATCTCTAGTAGTGAGGTCATGAGGATAGACCCTCTAATAGGAATACCACATGTTTCAGGTGTAACTGGATGTTCTTATTTACGATCATGTGTAATGTTCTTCTATCTTGAGAGAATTTATAGTGTATTTTATTTGATTGCGTACATTGATGCAAGATAAAAATCATTCTGTTGAAATAGTTTTGAGTTAGTTTGTGTTCGGTGCATCATTTATGGCATGACACTGGTTGAATGGTCAAGAAAGGATTTGTCTCTTCTTGTTTATGGAAACAATATATCTTAGGGCATGTTGATATGGATGGTAGTACCTTCATAAGAACATAGCCATGGAAGTCGAGGGTATGTCCATCCATTTAGGTAAACAAATAATAAATCAAGAAAATGGTGATGACATGTGAGTGTGTCCAGAATTATGAGATATCAATGACAAGGTTATATTACATAGTAAGTGTTCGTAGGTTCGTTGTCACTGCTGTGAAAATACTTATCTGTTTAGGGACAATGATGGGTTACTAGATCATACCCTTGGAATTTGAATAATATTCACTACTATCGAGATAAAGTCTTTGAGGGACACACATAATAGAATATTCAAGAATCTTCCCTATTCAGTTGAATAGAAGTTATAGACATGGTGGGCCCCAGCACTAGGGCCCAGGAATTGTCCTAGGTTAAGCGATCACCAGTGAATTAAATATGTTCATATTATTCAAGTTAAGAAGAATGATCATTGAATATATTTATTAAATATATTTACCAGTTTTAATATAATACATGAAAAATATTATTTGATCAGATATTAAAATATTCATGGGTAATTAATATTAACGGGAGTAAGAGCCCATTTAATGGATTTATTATTATCATGTAGTATATTTAATTTACTATAGGAATCTGATAATAATAATGAATAATATATATGAGTTAGTTTAGTAGTCAAAATATTATTTAATAGTGTGTTATGTATTCGTTTGGGCGGGTGGTAATACTGGATAATTTACTCACTCTATATAAATAGAAGAGGAGAGGAGTTTTCCAGGAACTGTTCACTGCAAATCTATCCTCCTCCTCTCTCTCTCATATCCTAGAAAGAGAATATCTAGATCCATGGATCTTGGATGGAGCTCTCTCACTGGAATCGCAAGTAGAGCGATGAAGTGATCGTAGGAGTCATCATAGCACCACACTAGCCCCCTAATTTTGATGATCCGCACTCTTGCAGATTCCTTGAAGTTCATGCGGATGATTTAGAGGAATTAAAATTCAGATTATTTGAGCAGTGATCACCAATGATGAGCAGACGTCGTACGTGGATTCAATTCTAAACAAGGTATCTTATGGGTTTTCTTCTTAAAAATCATAACATGTGATCGTCGACTTAAGTTGGGATTCTATTCACCGATGTCGACAAGATTACATCGATCATTGGTGAAAATTTTAAAATCCCACCTATTAGGGGCTTCTGTTGCATGCCTAGTTCCTTCAAGTGGTATCAGAGCGACACATATTGATTTTATGCAAATGAAGTAATTACATTTGAATTAAAATATACAGAGGGCATCGATACAGCTCCAACGCTAGAGACAGAATAAAATTTACACATCAGATGGCCAGTCTGTGGTCATCCGAAGTTTTGAATTTGGATTCAAGACTGTATTCTAGTGATTTTTTGTATTTCAACCAGAAATTTTGTGGTCAAAATACTCACCGCAAAAAATCGTTTAGCTTTGTAATTATTTTATTATAAAAAATTGTATTATTAGTATAATAATAAAATTATTTGATTTTATTATAAGAATAATATTATTTTTATTTTTATAATAATATTAATTTCATAAAAAAAATAATTTAATTAAAATATTATTTTTTCAAGCCTATAGTATAGGCTTTAGAAATTCAAAAAATAATTAAAAGGAGAGGGAGACCAACTTTTCAGGTCTCCAACAAAAAAAGGGTGGATACCTGCAATGGTGGACTCAGAAGACCAAAAAATGGAGGGAAGACCTAAAAATCATGACTCAGTTGAAAAAAAAGAGGACAATGTTTTTGGGGGAAAATCCCCACCAGTCATGCCCGATGACCCTAGAGGGTCGCCTCCCTCCTAACCTCCGCCATACACCGGGCATAGGCGTCGGCCACCCTGGCCACTCGCAGGTGGTCTCCCCTCCTGTATTTCACTTCTAAGTCCACATCCCTCACCTATTAGGGATCTCCCCATATGGTGTCTAATTCCTTTACAGCCGCTTAAGGTCAGTCGCCTCCTTCTAAACTGACCCGCCCTGCTCGTCTATCTTTTCAGCCATCCCGTTTGTCGTTGCGGCCTGATCAGCCGCCGATTGGATTCTCATCTCGCCACCCATTGGACCTACCTACTAGGACAACATGACCATAACCTCCCCTTCTCAGGCATCCCCTCAGGCTAGCCTGCTCATTTTGATAAACATTATTGGGCACGCGGCCACCTTTCTACATTTAGTGAGACTGGAATTTCCATGAAATTGATCCCAGCAGGTCTGCCCAGCCTAGAAGATGCTTGAGCAGATCTTCCAAGCCTAGATCAATCTACTCAGGGTCAGAACATCCTAGGATGGGTCTACACAGGTTTCTCCCAATCTACATAGGTCATACCTGAGGTTTTTGGGGCTCGGGTAATTTTCAGTCTACCAAATGTTATTTAAACTAATTAATTTATTATTTGTAGAATATTAAATTAATTAAATATTATTTTTGGATTATAATTATTGCAGCCTAAATTAATTTATTTATTTTTAATTAAATTAATTAATTTTTTTTTAATTTTTTTAAGTAAATTAATTTATCGGGACCAAATGTCATGATTATTTTACTGAAAATTAGAGTTAAATTTTCAATTCAATTAAATTCCCTCATGTTTTTTGTTAATTAAAGTATAATTTTAACTCTACATTTAGTTTATATAGATGAGTTAATATGTATGTTGATCCTAAGATGTATAATGACCAATATATGTCTGGTGATTTATTTTTTATTTAATTTATTTATTTAATTATTGCATGGTTATGTAATAATTATTTTAATTAATTTAAAAGGTAGTTTGTGTATCATATCTAAGTCATTACATGTATAAGTTTCTGCACCCCCATTCTCGAAGTTATATTTTTATACCCCAAGACCCCCTCTCATGTGTGCGAGTATTGTTTTATAATGATAATATGGGGTGTGATGTAGTTCGCGATTGGTCATGGCGACACACCAGGCAAGATATATGATGCATTGGACGGGCATACACTGCATTTTGAGTTGTGGGAAATGAGATACATGGTATCACCCCTAGGGTCTCTGTTGGTCTGTTTTTTAATCAATAGATCAACAATTAGTACCGACTCATGATTAGGTTATCATCTTTTTGTATGGTTTATTATTTCTGTGAATGTGTAGTTAATGAAAAAACACATATAGTAATAATAAACAAGCATGAAAGATAAAATGAACATGTGATGCGATATATCACATAGTATGTGCTTATAAAAATAGAAAATGATATCTTTCGTCGTATTAAAAATAATAAAACCCTCAAAGCTATATTAATCCATAAGCACCATCTGTCAAACAAATTTGGACAAAAATAGTTGTTTGAGGTGCTGGTAATGCCATACCTGAGGGTTCCTCTTACTATTGGAGAGTATATATAAGAATGATTGGTCGAAATAACTAAAGTGGTAATAATGATTAGCCATAGCTAACATGCTTTCATTTTAGAGGAAAATGTTCAGTAAATCATGTCCTGATTTTAGAAGATAGGAATTCACTCAACAGATCAAGGAACCACATGTTCATGCAGTTTTCCAACCAAATGCCTACCTTGAACCCTCTATGTAGTGTCATGACCATATATTTTAGACTATGAGGGGTGGTTCCGAGATCATTTCCACTAGAGTACTATAGCAACATAGTATTACATTTCTAGTACCGAGGGTTCCTAGAATTAGATTTAAATAGTGGGAGACATTTAATCATTTAATTCATTAATCAAAATGTATAAATTGGGAATCCAAAAAAATGATAGAATTTGCTAAAATTTATCTTTTCATAGAAATGAAAAACTATACCACATGTTTTAACTGTGATAAATATTGGACAATGTAAATGTACTCACTAACATGATTTTCCATTAATAGTACAGGCACTTGCACATAATACTATGATATAGGAAACTCAAGGTTCCAGTGTCCCCAACAATATTAAACAACCTCAATAAAAAAGGTTGAATTTTCATACAAGAGACTAATGTATAAAGCATATGATAGTTATATAATTATTCTTTCATCTATGTACAGTGTCTGTTGTGTTCTCTACAACATGACATGGATGATAAAACATGAAGTCTCATCTTTGAGATGTTTGTATAGAGAAATAGAATCAATGATGTGAATAAGGTGATAGTTACACCGGAATGTGAAAATTGAATGATAGATCATGATCTTTAAAAGGTTCCCTTTCTCATATCAGTTTCACCCCTTTACTCAAGTTTCATTTTATGTTATAAAACGAACTAGTATGGAGTAAACAAATCATTACCTATTCTGGTAAGGTCCACTAAGTGAATAATAATTTCAAAGACAGTTTTATATTTAATTCTTATGGGGATTAAATTGAAAGATAATGTGAAAAGGCCAAAAGGCAAGTAATTCCAAAGACACATTCTTAGCGTCATTCATTAAATGAGGTATTAAAAATGGTTATTTTCATTGCATATTAAAAAATGAAATAGTGGATGTATAATAGCAATAAACTAAATTAAAGAAGCATGTTACCGCTTCTTATTCAGGTATATTCATCATTGTAAGGATTTAGTATTATTACATGGGAATTAAACACAATATGCTTGTGAAATAGGTGTATTATAATAGGTTGACCATTTATGTATAGAAACCATACTGGATGTTAGGTATATTATACATGTGGCTAGGAACGGGTGATACATATCCCCGTAGTGAGACGTACACGACTTCTTTATTTCCAAGTGATATATTCATGTAGAACTGTTATTTAGTATAACCAAAATATGTATCTCACGTTCCCTTTTGAAAAAAAGAGATATTATTCTAGGATTCTAGAAAGAATGTTGTTTTTGGAATCCAATACTCAAATAATAGTACTATGATACATGAATCATTGGAAATAATAAATGAATATAAAAATTTTAGACTTATACCCAGTTGTGGAAAGATATTTCCTTATGAAGTAAAATTAAAAGTGGATTTCAGGAATGTGGCCAATTTGGTATTTGAACATGGTACAGCTAAATAATTTTGGTAATATCGGCATTTTTAGTTTGGACCAAGGAACCTTTTGAAATAATGGTATTTCAAAAAGATTATTGAAATAGTTCAAAAAGTGACTGTGAGCTCTTCCAAGGGTAAAATAGACATATAAATATACTTTATAAGATTACATTATGTAATTAAGGAATGGAAAGTAAGGTACGTTCATGTTCATAATATATTAGTTTCATTGAGCCAGAACGCTAAAGAATATCTTGAATATACAATTGTTGATCACGATAATTTAGCATGGAATAATTCAAAAATGCACATTCCCTTATACAAGTCACAACATTGATGATAATGAGGAGCATCGATGATGAAGTCTTACATGTTAACATTTATCAATAAAATGAAGCATGGATCAATTCCTAAATGAAAGTATTATACATCACTATTATGATGCATGGAGTATCTAAGTTTCAAGTTATAGAAACTTCCATTATATTTCATGACATTCTTATCAAATAACTGTGTAATACCATAAACGTATGCCAACTAAAATGGGAAATGAATATCATACGAGTCATTGTATGATGATAAATCCATTATTACATATGTACATGTGTTTGGATTCAAAGATTTTGTTTTGAAATAGACAATCATGCATCATGTTGAACACATGGTGCATC
The DNA here is from genome assembly GCA_963277665.1 of Viscum album. Taxonomy (NCBI): domain Eukaryota; kingdom Viridiplantae; phylum Streptophyta; class Magnoliopsida; order Santalales; family Viscaceae; genus Viscum; species Viscum album. Next base: position 23,302,689 of record OY728125.1, read on the forward strand.
CACGTAACTATCCTAATGGTCTCTTAGGATATTACAAAAATACCTATGATATAAAATTAGTAATCACGTGATTGAATAAATTTCTATAAGGGTGAAAATATCGTTTGAGATAGGGGGAGCTAAATTGACTTGGATTTAGTAAATGCGTCATATGTACAAATAGTTGGAATAGGAACTAGTTACACAAGAGCATGTGGAATAGACTATATTCCAGTGAGAGATAGTGCATAGGAAGGATAAAACCAAGGTGATGGTTTTTATATTAACCGCGTTCGGTGATATATTATTCAATGTGAATAATATTTCATAAAAGTTTGTAGTGTACTGAAATTAACTATGATTGATAAGACAGATAAAAATTCAATAATGGATTCTATATATCAAATTAAAAAGGGGGTTATAAATTGAATACTACGGTGGGTATTTAAGAGTGTTGATACAAGGTTGGTACAAGAATTGTACCAATAAGGCTTGATTGATTTCACCATGTCATTATGCCTAATTTGGTTAGAATTTTACTTATTATAGCTAATTTTTATGACAATAATATTGAGAATTTGATGTTCTGGCCATTATTCATGGATGGTGTCTGTACGATGCAACCGAAAAGGGATGGTCACATCATACAATGAAAATAAATGTTGCAAGTTTCTGAAATCCAGTTAAGGATTGAAGTTAGACATAGGATCATAGAATATTTATTTGTAATGAATGTATGACATCTGTCTACTAATGGTTAATGAGAGCACCAAATAAATCCAAGAAAATTATGCTCAACAACATGTGGAAAACAGACATTGGACTTACAGTTAGTTAAGACCGTGATGAAATCATTTCTCCAGTGATTGACATTAAATTGCAACCTATGTTCTAGGGAATTGGATCTACTGAGTTGGATTTATAGGTTTCTTAGACCTAGTTAATCGTACATATAGTGACATAGTATTGAAAAATACATGTTTGATTAATTCAAGAGATGATTTTTTTCCTATGTCACTGGGAATAATCTCCCCAGGTTGACATGTCTGAGACATAGGACGAGATAAACATAATGAGTTAAATCCATATGTTGAAGTAATGGTCTATCATGAATTACATGATATGTAAAAACAATTATATTTCCAAGACATTATTTATAGTGGGAAAATATCAGTTATATTTAGGAGCACTGAAAGTGAAGCAGTAGAACTATCTAATTGTACTTCAGCATGTATTAAATTTATGTACTAGGTAAGTGGAGAAATAAGGATAATAATTTTGAGGGGACCCAAAATATTATTGCTTAGATCCATGTGACCTAATGTCATAGTTACCCTAATGGCAATGAGCGTGTCAAGATCATATTATCCATTGGTAGTAATACCTACAAATAATGAGTACTTTTTAGATTCTGAGGTAGATAAGAAATAGTAAAATCATGAATTTTTTTGTGCAAGTTCTTGGAATTTAATTTGGTATGAATATTTTTTATTATAATATAAATTATGAAATTCTTACTAGCCATGATGTCATGTAATGATAGTGGGAATGTGGGATATACTGTGGGATACCATCTCTTGAAATGTTTATCTCAAGGAGATGAGGTCTCTATAGAAAAATTTCGACACAACTGAACCGTGGTAGGCCCAATAGAAAAATTCTTTACTCATCAGTATCATGATCTTTATCATGTGAGTAGCTAAGTAATATGGTTATAAAGTTTTCTATATTTCATGTTATATTGTTGAAAAATTGGGTTTCATATTCCCAATTATTCAGTGTTTTTATTACAATATAAGGTATACATTTAGCTATACATGATGTTATCATACAATTACAGTGTGGACGTTTTTACACCCACTATTGAAATGGTAATTTCCAATGATTAATTTTCATATCAAGAGGTTATAGAATATCCAAAGATATAATGAGAACCATGAAATACTATGACATTAATAATATATAAATGTTCTATGGTTTAGGTACATCTTAATGAGAGGACACAGTAGATGTTTGACTATCAGGTGATGGGGCTCATAATAATTGAGATTTGTTATCTTGAAGCTCCCACTAGGTGATCTCTGGTAGTGAAATCAGGAGGAAAAACCAACCAATAGGAACACCGCATGTTTCAAGTGTCAATGGGTGTTCTTATATATGATCATGTTTAATGGTATCCTAACTTGAGTTCATTTCTAGTGTATGTTATTTGATCTTGTAAATTTATGATTGAAAGAAACCATGATTTTGAAATCATGGTTAGGTAGTTTTTTTTGGGTGCGTTATTGAAATACTTACATTGGATGAATTGTCAATAAAGGATTTGTCACTTCCAAGTTATGGAAGTAATAAATATCAGGCCATGTGGATATGGATGGTTGTACCTTCATAAGATAATGGTCATGGAAGTTGTGGGTAATTCCATCCTGTTAGATCAACAAATAATAAAGAAAGAAATAGGGTGATGACAGGTGAGTGCGTCCATCTTTAATGGATATTAATGACAAAGAGATTATACTACATAGTACGTGTTTGTAGGTTGGTTGTTGCTACTGTGACAATACTAATCTCTTTAGGGGCCATGATGGGTTTCTAGATCCCGCTCTTGGTATGTGAATAATATTCACTACTGTTGAGATAAATCCAAGAGGGTCATGCATAATAGCATATTCAAAAATCATCCCTATTCAGTTGAATATGATTTATGAACAATGTGATCCCCCCAATTGGGATCAGAGCTTTGTCCAAGGTTGAATGATCAAGAATGCAATAAATAAGTTCATATTATTCAAGTTACAAATAATGAGCATTGAATTTATTTATTAAATATATTTAACAGTTTAATGTAAATACTAGAAAATAATTATTTGAACGAATATAAAAATATTCAAGGTTAATTAATATTTGTGGGAGTAATAGAAAAGTTAATGGATTAATTATTATTACGTATTTATTATAATATATTATAGGAAAGTTATAACAATAATGAATAATATTTATTACTCAATTTATTGGTCAAAATATTATTTAATAGTGTGTTACGTATTTGGGTGGATGGGTAGAAATAACATATATTTTCATAACACTCTATAAATAGAAGAGGGGATGAGTTTCAAATGCACTATTCACTAACTCTCTCTCTCTCATCCTGTCTCTCTAATATCATTAAGAGTGAGGATATAGATCCATGGAACTTGGATGGAGCTCTCTCTTAGTCCTCACAAGCAGAGAAAAGTAGTGATCTTTAGAGTGTATAATGATTCGTCGTAGCTCTATTCTAGCACCCAGATTATGAAGATTGACACTCGCATGGATTCCTTGAAGCACGTGTGGGGGATCTAGAAGAATTCGAATTCATATTCTTTAAGCAGCGATCACCAATGACGAGCAGATGTCACACACAAATTTGGATCTATACCACGTATTTTACAGCTTTTATTTTGCGCTTAAAAATATTTAAGCATAATTCCTGGATTAAACTGGGATTTTATTCGGCGACATTGACAAGATTACATTAAACGTAATTGAAAATTTTAAAATACCATTGGTTCTTCCACTACATGCTCTATTCCATCAATGTAGGAATAGAGAGTTTCAAAAAGCACATCATTTTCGTCTTCAATATCAATTAATCAAGGAACATTTTGTGTATAAGACCAAATTAGTGGAATGAAACAACTACCCCCCCCCCCCAATACAAGGGTATCTACCATGGGGAAAGTCCCAGGGGTTGGATTTAACTGTAATAACCTAGTTTACCACCATATCCAAGAAATATATGATACATCCTTATGGTTTGAACCCAAATACCTAGTTCTCAAGTGCCCCTATATATGTTTTTTCCCTCTGACGTTAAACTAAACAGGTTTAAAAAAACTATATGGGTTTTAATTCCTTTTATAAAAAAGTAATTATTTGATGACTCATAATGGATCAATATAGTCTTCAGAATATTAACCACCCCCTTGAATGATAAAAAACTATGGAGGTCCTTGTTACATAGAATCAACATTAAAGTAGTGACCCACAAATGGGAAATGGATGAAGAACCATATATATATAAATATGGATTAAACAATAAGATCAACACTTTTTCATATAATATGATTAAAATAAAGTTCATTTTGTTAGGGAAACGTATCCCATATCAGGATAAGGAAGATATTACCAAACATAACTTAAATCTATAAGATAGTCACATAGTATGAAACTATTCCACCCAAAAGAGTTTGATGATCCCTACCACCCACCCTCTTGACTAATGTGACCTCCTCGGTATCATTGGGGTTTAAAACTCAATGTAAAATCTACAATTGGAATAAATTTTAATAAAATGTTATGGATGTTGGAGCCATTGGGTGTTTCTATTTAGGATAAATAAAATGTTAGTCCCGACAAGAATTATTAAAAAAAGACATTGATCCCACTACAATCAAACTAGTGGTCCAGGAGAGATACATATTTTCAAGAAAACCAATGTGGTGAAATATATGTGATATAATTTGACTATGAAATCTCCCTCGTGAGATTAAAATTATATACTTCCCAGTTCTCATTGAACCATTAAGTTCATATAACATGGGTGGTTCCATATCATCATCCCACATTAAACCCAAATGGTAAACCCAACTTGAATCTCTCAAATAAAAAAAGATTTATTAACCATGACATGCATCTTATGGATGATCCTTGGAAGCCAGGTTTGTCATGATATATGTCCATCCACTCTTTGACAAGTCCACGTGAGTAGAATGGTCAGATAGTGAATTAATGGACAATTGTGTTACACGTGAATATTTTATATAGAATATAGCATTCCTAAGATGACATGATGATCAGAGAAAGTTTTTCTTATCATTATTTAGACTGTAGACACTACTTTCGCAACCAACACCCTAATCTGACAAGAATTAATCTAGAGAATGTTATGGAAACTCAACTGCAAGTGCAACCCCTGAGGGCCTAAAAAATTCCTCACCTACCAGAATTATTAAATGTTAGGTAGAGAATGAAATCATCCATGATTTCCATCGATATAGTACAGTCCTGACCACTGAATCCATCCACGAGGATCTTTAGGTACAAAAACTAATGAGTTCTCGTCATCTAATGAATGTTGAAGTAAATTCATTAGCAGTCATCACTGTAACATCCCGGATCTGAAAGCCGCTCAACGGGTTCCCCAAACCCAGTTGGCCACATGACCTCGAGCACATTTCCCCAAATGCTATAGGCTTCTGACTAGCAGCGAGGGCCCATGTCTGATAGTGGGGAAACTATGCCCTTATTTTTCAAAGTTTAGTGCATTGGAAAAGATAAATAACATACTACATCAGAAGTAGTAAAAAATATACAACCTAAATGGACAACTTAAGTAAAAGAGAACCAGAAGTCATATATATAAAGATGCAACATGTCACTAATTCTATGAAATCATCCAAAATAGGATAAACGACACTACAATACAATACAAATCAAAGTACAGGGTACAACCAAACAAAACAAAGAGGAGTAAACAGAACGTACCTGCATATCAAGCCTAAGCTAGGTCTCATCCTCTCCTACTCCTTTGCTACAATCATGTACCTGTATAAGGACCCTTACCCCTGTCGACACCTGCAGAAATATAATCTGTTTGGGATGAATACATGACCTAAATAGGATGTGGTAAATAAATCTTTGTAGGAAACCACCAAAAGACCATTCCCAACTATAAGTGAAAAAGTGAAACAATAGTGTGTAGTAGTAAATGCAATAAACTATGCAGTACTAAAACATAACTAACTCTACCAGTTATATTGCCATTTTAATATTCATTTAACCATGCCAAGCCTATGATTTGACTTAGCAGTTATAACATATGAAAATAACCATGGTGAATATTCATGATAACACTGTCCTCAGACATACAATCCTTACCCTCAGGGAATCAGAATTGAAACCCACAGGTGTCTTCCCACAGGAGTAAAAAATATTTCCCACAGACATACAAGGTGTCATCCACAGGCACAGAATCTACTGCCCATGGGCATAAGAAGAGTTGTCCACAGGCTAAACGAAACAATGCCCCCAGGCTATACAAGTAATCAGGCCGATCCCAACATATAAGCAAGCAATTATATACAATTCCTCTCATGGAAATTGAAAGCTTGCTAAAATTCAAGGTATACCCATAGGTATTTTGGCCAAATGGCTAAATAGAGTAACGCACACCCGGGGTGGTCCTAGATATAATAAGTGATCCCAAAAATCAGTTTTAACTTATTAAATGTTTATATCTGCAATTCTAGATAACGTTTATCAAATGCCACAACCATAAGACACCCCAGAAAAGGGTTCGTAGCACAATGGTACACAAATTCAAATTAACAGTTTGAAATAAACAACAAACCACTTACATTGATTGTCTCTGATCGGTATACGTGAACGACGCCTCCCGAATCATCCAATAAAGACGTAGATCTGAGATAAATGTTCACTCATTTGAACTAAAATAACATTCCCTAGGTAAAGAATTGGTAAGAATAGTGCAATAAGTTGGGAGGGCTTACCCGTACTGTCCCAATGTGATCAACGAAGGCGTAATCAGATTCCTGGTGTGCGATCGAGTGATCATCCAAGGTTTAGCCGTCCACCCGAGCTCCAAACGGTGGTTCTGCCTCCTCTCTCGAATGAGGAGGCTACTGCATGTTGTAATCAAAATTTCATGACTACAGGACATGTACTATGAAGTACACGGCGTGTAATATCCATTTTTTTTAACTGTTCCCCTGGCGGATTCCTTCCACTATGACACTGTTCATCTATCGACATGAGTACACGATGTGTATTCCAGAATACATGGCGTGTACTTTTGCTCAGCTGGAATCTGCCTCTGCCGCCTTACTATTCACCTACCGACTAATTACACGGCGTCTAGATACCTATTACACTGCGTGTAGTCGGTTTTTACACACATCATCGCTGACAGGACTACACGCCCTGTGTACTCATCCCACGCGGCCAAAGTACACGGCGTGTGGAAAAGTACACAGCGTGTACCCACAAAACTCAGAATTTTTCCCATTTCCCTAATTTTCTCAAAAACACATAAGGAAAAAGGAAAAGAAGAAACCTGTACCTCATGAATAAGAACCAGGTTCTTACAAAATTCCGCCCTGAATGTAATTTGTCCGCGAATTTCCCTTCCAAGGGTGGCGAAGATAAAGTTGTCAAAAACTCCGGCCACTGAGTATGTACGTCGGTCCCCTACTCCCAGGTTTTGTCCTACACTCGGCCATGCTGCCATAGCACTCATATGAATGGAACTAAATAGCCTTAGAGAACCTTCATGCTCCTATCAACAATACGAATCAAATGATCCTCATAGTATGCATCGACTTGAAGCTCATCCTCCTAGGGATGAAAGATGTGAGATGGGTCTGAATGATAGTGGCATAGCTGAGATAAATGGAAGATGTTGTGCATGTCCTGGTACCTCGGTGGTAACTGAAATCGATAGGCCACCGACCAAACTCTCTCTATAATCTCAAATATACCTACATACCTCGGTGAATGTTTACCCTCTCTCCTAATCTGCCTATGTCCCAACCTCGGAGAAACACATAAAAACACTTGATCCCCAACCACAAACTCTAAGGGTCATCTGCGGCTATCAACATAAGATTTCTGATGATACTACGCAGTAGCCATCCGCTTTTATATCAACTGGACATGCTCTAAAGTCTCCTACACAATATGTGGTCCCAGTAAAGCTGCCTCACCTGCCTCCATCCAGCACAAGGGTGATCGGCACAGCCTAACATATAAAGCCTCATAAGGTACCATCTCAATAGTTTCATAAAAACTATTATTATAGGAAAACTCGACCAGGGGTATGTGCTTCTCCCAAGAGAAACCAAATTCCAGGATGGATGCATGCAAAATGTCCTCAATAACTTGTATCGTACGCTCTGACTGGACATTAGTCTGAGGGTGGTAAGCTATGCTCAGAAGCACCAGTGTACCCAGTGCCTTCTGAAGAATTTTCCAAAAATGAGACGTAAAACGGGCATCCCTGTCTAAAACGATTGAATGAGGGACCCCCTGAAGGTGTACTACCTCTTGGATATACAACTTCTTGATCTCATCAATACTGAAGGTCTCCTTGGTCAACAAAACGTAAGCTACCTTTTTGAGTCTGTCTACCACAACCCACATGGCATCACGGCCTCGAGGTGACCTCGACCACCTATTCATGAAGTCCATCAAGGAATCATCCCATTTCCATTCCAGAATGGGTAAATATTGTAATAGTCCATCCAGCCTCTGATGCTCCACCTTCGCCTGCTGACAGGTGGAACATCTCGTAACAAAACCAGCTACTTCCCACTTCATACCCAGCCACCAATACTGACATCTCAAGTCACAGTATATTATGGTAACTCCACGATGCACAACCCACACTGAAGCATAAATCTCTCGCATCAACTCTTCACGTATATCCGCTGGAACCCATACTCATCCATTGATACATAGCACCTCATCATCACCTATCGTCCAACCAGGAGGAGGGTCCTCACATTCCACCAACTCCCATAGAACTAGGCCTTCATAATTAGATAGCTGTCTTATCCTCACACTATCCAAGAGGGTAGAATTCACACCTAAGGATGAAATATATGTTTGCCCCTGATTATCATGCACCTCCAAATACATCTCAGAGAACAAAGCCATAAGATACCACTCACCACGGGCCTCCTGCACTACCTCTATCAGAGTCTTCCTGCTTAGTCCATCAGCAGCAGCATTACCCTTCCCAAGTTTATAGGCAAGCTCAAAGTCAAAGGACTAATGGTATTCAACCCACCTTCACTGTCTCGGATTCAGGTCATGCTGAGTAAAGATGTACATGAGAATTTTGTGGTCCGTAAACACCAAAAAATGATATCCCAAGATATAATGTCTCCAACTGCATAATTCATGAACAACAAATTCCAACTAGATATAATGTGTTGGGTAATACCTCTCATCTGGCCTCAATTGCCGAGACCCGTATACAACTACTCAATCGCCCAGCATCAACACTACTATTAGCCCAATACCTAATGCATCATAGTAAACTGTATAACTATTCCCTTTCTTTGTAAGTATCAAAATTTTTGCTAATGACAACCTTCCCTTCAGCTTCTGAAAGGATATCTCGGAAGCTTCTGACCAAATGAACATCACACCCTTTTTAGTCAAACCCGTTAACGGCGCTACTAAGCGGTAGAAGTCCTATATAAAACACCTTTAGTAACCATCCAACCCCAAGAAACTCCATACCTCAAACAAGTTCTTAGGATTCTCCCAGTAAACTACTACTCTCACCTTCTATGGGTCCACTACAACTCCTTCCTCTGAGATAATATGACCCGTGAAGTGAATCTGGTCCATCCGAAAGTGGTACTTTGAGAGCTTATCATATAAATGATTCTCTCTCAGTGTAATAAAAATGATCTCAATATGGGTGGCTTGGTCATGTTGAGTGTTAGAGTACACCAAAATATCATCCACAAAGACCAGCACAAAAAATCCAGATAGGGGTGGAACACACGATTCATAAGAGCCATGAAAACTATTCGCACGTTCGTGAGTCCGAATCTCATAACCGAGTACTCGTATAGACAATATCTGCTCCGAAAGTCTATAAGCAGTATGTAAGATGATCTAACGCGTAACTGATGATATCTGGAACTCAAGTCAGTCTTCAAGAACCCTCGTGCACCTTGAAGTTGATCAAAAATATCATCAATCCTTGGTATGGGATAACGGTTCTTGACCGTTAGTTGGTTTAGCTTCCGATAATCCAAACAGAGTCTGAGGGTACCATCTTCCTTCTTCAAAAAGAGGACGGGTGAACCCCATGGAGAAGTACTAGGTCGGATAAAACCCTTTTCTTGTACCTCCTCTAACTGCCTCTTGAGCTCTTGCAACTCAGGTGTAGCCATCCTATAAGGAGGAATAGACACCGATGCTGCTCCTGGCACAAGCTCAATAGAGAGATCCACCTCTCGCTCCAGAGGAAGACCTAAAAAGTCATCCGGGAAGACATCCCTGAAACGATCAAATACTGGAGGGAAATAATTCAGACAAGTCCCCTAATCATCGAGATAAAAGCCCGCAATCTGGGCTGTCTCTCCACCTCGAACACGATGCTCGGGTCCAGCTCAGCTCACCTGGACATACCATTCTCCCTTGTATAAAAACTCTCCGCCCTCTGGTGATGTGAAACTCACCCTGCAACGATAGCAATCCACAAAGGCTCGGAAGGGTACCAACTAGTCCATCCCGAGAATGACATCATATATCATCATCTCCAAGACATAGAGGTCCCATAGAAGGTGACACCCACCAACCTCAAGGGGGCACTCCCTGCACTGATGCACACCAACTACTCTAGTTCCCAATGGAGTGTCTAGCATCAAAACATTTGAAGAAGAAGAAACACAAAGCCCAAGTATATCTACAATGGAGACAGATATAAAGCTATGTGTAGCACGCATATCGAAAAGTACTAAAGATAAAACAGAAGATACTAGAATAGTACCTATGATAGTAGAAGGTCCATGATCCTACTCCTGTTGGGTCCGTTGCACTGCATATGTCTTCCCAGTGTTGCGGCCCTACGACACAGTCTGGATACTGTGAGCTGACCGTCCCTACTGCCTCTGAGATCCTGGTGTCTAGCTACCACAGCCATGACCACCATCTCTGCATGCATGCCCTAACGTATTCCAGTTTCCTGACTGGTAAGAAGATGCTGGTCCTGCTACCACATGTGGAGTCTGCAAAAAAACCCTCTCACCAAACACTAGTAGAAATGCCCTGCAAAACTATTGGAGATGACTCGTCCTACCGCAAACTCTGCACTCCACTGGGTCACATGGATACTGCAGTCTCTTGTGCCCCTCTTTACCACACTAGTAGCACATGAACTGTCCACCTGAAGTATTCTTATGCCTAGTACTACCACCATGGGAGAAATACATCTGCCTCTTCCTCTTACTGGTAGAAATAGTACAAGAAACTTGTGTCAAAACACTCTAGCCCACACCACTAGCTTCCCGCAGGTTCCGCTCAGTAATCAGTGCCTGGTTCACAATAGCATGAACTTTAGGCCACCAGAAAACATTCACCAGTGCTCTAATATCATATCAAAGACCATCCTAAAAGTGTCTAGACCTCAACGTCTCATCACCCACTAGAACAGTTGAAAAACGATGAAGCTCGGTGAAGTGAGCATAATAATACATCACTAACATTGCGCCCTGATGCAGATTCATGAACTTTCAAGCTCTATCTTCCCGTAGCGTCTCCAGGAAGAAGAAGTCATAGAAGGCTGCCTAAAAATATTTCTACTCCATGTCTCGGTGATACTCAGACTGGGTGGTAACAACCCACCACCTCTAGGCAGAATCACTCAGCATGTATGTAGTGAGCTTGTCCCTCATCCCTAGAAGTGTATCCAGATGCTTGAATACCGACTGCATCGAATCCAACCATGATTTCACAGCCTGCAGTCTGCCATCCCCTATAAACATAGGATGATGCAGCTGCTGGAAGATATGCGTCAGCTCTTCCATAAATGTGGCAACTGAAGGTGCTCCCTGGAAGGTTTCTATGAACAGCATGATGCCTTCACTGAAATGTGCATTTGTGCCTATGTCTGTTATAACGGTTGGCGCCGCATCTGGCACTATAGGAGGATCCACTAGTTTTCCATGGCCCACCATCTCAGGAGTATAATCGTCGCCACTCTCCTAGAGAACAACTGGTGGTCGTCTCGGCATCATGACTCTACAAGGTCAAACACATCCCTTAGATCAAGATTATCAAAGACTGAAAATGAGGAGACCAATAAGGGAACAGGAGAAAGAACCCATTCAAGATTTATAAAACATGACTACATGTCATGTATAAATACTACATGGCATGTTCTCACATGCCATCTATATGTGCGTGTACTCCAGCTAAAACTGGTCATGCAACACCCCAAACACACGACGTGTCTTCTGAATACACGACGTTTACTTGAATATTTCTTCCCTTCCTGATTCCTTATACATGGATGAGCCACATGGCTCTCCTAAAACAAGAGGACATGGCGTGCCCCATAGGTACACATCCTGTACTCTACAAGCTTTCACCAGCCCGTGTTGTTCGGGACACAACCTGTGTACCCAGGTCACCCTACACGGTGTGTTTCAAAAAGACACGGCATGTTCAATGATTCCACAGACTGAACTATGTTTCTCGATACACGGGAGGCTACACGACGTGTTATAGGAAGACACGATATGTACTTGGAAAGATAAAACTGACCCGTGTTGTTCGTGACATGGCTGGGTTCCTAGGTCAGACTACAGATGTGCTCAAGGACGACATTGCATGTATGTCATAAGGTTCCACCATCCGTGTTGTTATTTAAATGGGTAGACACCTGGTCGACACTACACGGCATGTACAAATGGTACACAATGTGTTCCGCCAAAATATTCCCTATCTTGTGTCTCTTCCCACATGACCTATGACACGGTAAGAGACTACACGACGTGTACTTAGGGTACACGGTACATACATAAATTTTTTTCATTTCTTTCCAAACAGAAGAACACACAGCTTGTGTCCAAGGAACTAGACGACATGTATCCTAGGTTTTCCGGACAGTAAGCATAAAAAAACTCCTGAACCCAGAAAAATGTTGAACCAAACACCTATGTGAAAAATTATGATCCATGAGGGCCCATACTCCTCGTGAATCAAAGCATGGCATCTTACACATGTTATAACAAATTAAAATCATCAATGATCCACCAAATTCTGGTTATTGAGGGACCATACTCCCCAAAAACCACAGTTTGGAATCCATCCTATCAACAACCTCACACAACAATACCCTATCAAATATAAGGTATTTATCAAAGCAACTATCCCAACATCATTCATTTCTAGCACTACAACTAGCACCACAACATGCAATTTCTAATGCACCTACATGGAATGGAAACTATGCATGACCTGTGATTTTTATCATGTGCCTAAGTGATGCATGAGATATAATACCACCAACTCATTGGTAATAAACAAAATAGAACCCATGTATAAAATATAAACAGCACACTACAAGTGCGTCACCAATTGGGAAAATCAAGTCAACTGTGAAATTTTCAAAATCTGAAAAATTGCAATAAATGAGGCAGACTGGATTTTCCCTGTACATAGGTTAGATACTCCCAAGAAAATCTTATTAACATCTACCATTTTCCATCCCATCCCAATCTATAGGCTCCAAATAGTAAGTCAAAGAAAAGAACTCCTTTGATACCACTTTCTAACGTCCCAGATTCAGAAGCCACTCAACGGGTGCCCCGAACCCAGTTGGTCAAATGACCTCAAGTGTATTTCCCCAAACACCAGAGTCTATTGAATAGAAGCGAGAGCTAGGGTATGATAGTGGGTAAACTATGACCTTATTTTTCAAAGTGTAGGGTAGCGGAAAAGATAAATAACATACAACAACAGAAGTAGTAAACAATATACAACCAAAATGGACAACTAATGTAAAAGAGAACCATCAATCATATATATAAAGATGCATCATTGTACTAATTCTATTAAAGAATAAAAAATAGGATACACTGCAATATAATACAATACAACTCAAATAACAAGGTACAACCAAACAAAACAAAGCAGAGTAAATAGAACACAACTGCATCGCACGCCTAAGATCATTCCCATGCTCTCCCACTCCTCTGCAACAATCATGTACCTATATAGGGACCCTTGCCCCTATCGACACCTGCAGAAATTTAATCTGTTTAGGTCGAAGACATGACCCAAATAGGGTGTGGGAAATAAATATCAGCAGGTAACCACCAAAGACACGTTCCCAAAAGTCAGTGAAAAAGTGCAACAAAAGTATGTAGTAGTAAATGTAATAAACTAAGCAGTACTCAAAGTAACTAAATCTACCTGTTATATTTCCATTTTAATATTCATTTAACCATGAAAATATTGTGCTTTAACATGGAAGGTATAACATATGAAAATCACCACGGTGAATATACATGATAACACTATCCTCAGACATACAATCCTTACCCTCATGTAATCAGAATCTAAACCCACAGGTGTCTACCCATGAGCATAACGAATATTTCCCATAGGTGTACGATGTGTCACCCACAAGCACAAAATCTACTACCCATGGGCATAAGAAGAGTTTCCCACACGCTAAACAAAACACTTCCATCAGGCTATATAAGTAACCGGGCCGAGCCCAACATATAAGTGAAAAATTATATACAATTCTTCTCAAGGAAATTCAAAGCATGATAAAATTCACAATATACCCACTTGTATTCTGGCCAAATGGCTAAAGAGAGGAACTCACCCTCGGGGTGATCCTGGACCCAAGAATTGATCCCAAACAACAGTTTTAACTTATCAAAAGTTTATCTATGCAATTCTAGATAACTTTCAACAAAGGCCACAACTATACGACACCCGAGTCATGGGTTCGTAGCACAACTATACACAAATTCAACTCAACGGTTGGAAATAAACACCACACTACCTACCTTGATCATCTCTAATCAGTATATGTGAACGACACCTCCATAATCATCCCATAATGACATAGATTTGTGATAAACGTTCACTCATTCAAACACAAATAACATTCCCATGGGAAAGAATTGGTAAGTACAACTCCAGGAGAGGGGAGGTCTTACCCGTACGGTCCTAACGTGATCGACAGAGGTGGAATCGGATTCATGGTTCATGATCATGTGGTCCTCCATGATTCGGTCGTCCTCTTGATATCCAAATGGTGGTTCTCCCTCCTCTCTTGAATGAGGAGGCTACTTCATGTTTTAAGTGAAATTTCATGACTACATGTTGTGTACTCTCAAGTAAATGGCGTGTACATTATATTTTTTAAATTTTTCTCCTAGAAACTTCTTCCCACTGCGGCGATGTTCATCTTTTGACATGACTACATTGCTTGTATTTCTGAATACATGGCGTGTACTGTCGCTCATCTGGTAGCTATCTCTGTAGCCTTACTGTTCACATGTCGACTGATTACACGGCGTGTAAATACATAGTACATGTCATGTAGTCTTTTTTTACACCCTTCATCACCGACAGGCCTACACGCCCAGTGTACTCATCCCATAGGGCCAAAGTACATAGTGTGTAGAAAAGTACATGGCTTGTACCCACAAAATTTGGGATTTTTCCCCATTTCCCTTATTTTCTCAAAAACACCTAAGGAAAAAGGAAAAGATGAAACCCATACCTCAATAATAAGAATTGGGTTCTTACAATCACTAAAGACATCTGATTTATAATATTATCCCTAAAGCATGATAATAAATATTTTTAGTATCTCATGAAGGCAGATCAAGGATCCACCTACAAATTCCTTCTAGTTTTTCGTAAGATGAGAAGATATCTTGTTATCCATCATGGCTAGAACCATCTCCCTGGTTCCCTTCACTCACCTACTGAGGGTGCTACTTCACACACTACCACCTATAATCGACATGAAAGGGAAATAAGGAAGACAAATCTGGTGAGAAAGGCTCTAGATAATCGTGAGTGGGATCATATCCCCACCCCAATGATGATTTCTTATAGCTTATTTTGAAGGTTTCTAGTGAGGAGGGTCATATCCTTTCTCACTCGAAACAAGTATGGGGAAATATTCCTGTAGCAGGCATGGTGGAGGTGAACTACCCAACCCTATGCATGAATTCCATCATTGTATTCTTATAGAAATATTAGAATAGAAGTGGGATCCTATCCCTACATTAATTTTTGATACCTAAAATAATATAATGGAGACATAAAATGTCTAGGCTTATATTCATATGTTCACATTTCTAAATTGAAAATATATCTTTGTAATTGTTGAATAACTTTTTCAGAATGTTTCAGAACTGGTACAAATATAGGGACAGGTGGATATTTCTATCCATACAGCTAACGAAACTCAAAACATTGAACATTAAAAAAAAGTTCTTTCTCCTGAAGAAGTACATATTTTTTATCTTTTCATTTAGTATTATTAGAATATTAAAATAATTTAATAAGTTCTAGACTAGGATAATAATCACCTTCCAATAGGACTTCACTAAGTTATAGTTTATTATTTTTTGGGATTGGACAGTATACCAATCATAAAATCATGAAAACATCTTCTAAAGGCTCAGGATAGGGCTAAAATAATTTTCCTTTTCGGGGTTCACCATGTGAGAGTGGAACATGCCACAATATAGGCTCATATTCTTGTCAAATAAGTACAGCAACATACTAAAAATTCCCAAGATCAGGGTTATCTCCCCATTTTGGCAGGGGATCACCATGTGAGAGTGAAATAGTTTTGGGATATGTAGATACTACTATTGGTGAATCTATATGGATTATTATAGTAGGTCATGGAAGCTGTTTCTGATGCTTTCTTTTGAGAGTGCATCT
Source organism: Viscum album (assembly GCA_963277665.1). Lineage (NCBI taxonomy): Eukaryota > Viridiplantae > Streptophyta > Magnoliopsida > Santalales > Viscaceae > Viscum > Viscum album. The sequence goes on from OY728125.1 coordinate 23,319,177, forward strand.
TTTTGTTTAGGAGGATGCATTGATTGTTTCCCTGCATTCCAGATTTACAAAGGAGCATGGTATTTGTCACTTATTCAGGGTTGTTTTTTCCATGATCGAAATGGGATGATGGGATCTTGGTTCTTCCTTCTGTGGGTTCCTCCTCGAAATTTGTTACCTAGTCCATGTCCCCCTCATAGAATTAAGACGTTGTTTGTGAAAATCTTACCATCACCATGTCTTTATGGACGCCTGCTAATTATGATACATCTGTCAGGACATTCCAATGGGTCTGGTCAGGGAGCAACCTTCGGTTGGAGGATTAGTCACATTGGGAATCACTTGCATGTCTGGACGCTAGAAAACTGGCTCATATGAGTTTCTTCCACTTATGATTGGGATTCTCAAGGGCACGAATGCATGAGGAATCACACGTCAAATGAGGAGAATTATATATCATATTCATGTCTATGATGTTTTACTCACCTTACCATGTTTAACATAGGTTATTCCACTAGTTTAACATCTAGTGGATATGGATCAGACTGATCAAAACACTGACAATAGTGGATCAGATTCGTGCGACCCCTGGAGGGTTCACTGAAGCGGTGGATATTACATGGTTAGTTACCAGATTGCTGCTAGGAGAAGCAATAAAGAGGGTGAAATAATATCACTGGGATGTGGAAGCCCAAGTAATAAGTAGGATGGATGATGGAGAGTTGAATAATGTGTTAGGGGAATGAGATGAAGCCAACGCGAGGGTGATGATGATGTTGGTCTTGAGCCTCTAAGAAACATCCTATGTATCCCTATGGGAGGGAATCAATGTTCACATAGTTTGGTGGGGTTGAAGGGACACTTGAGGAGGTGACCATCGAGAATGATCAAATGGATGGGACCTAGAGGAAGTGGAACCCCCAGGTTGGGGCCTGACCTTCTCGAAACACATAGGCTCGGGGGAAAGGGAACACGATGAGACATGGGTGATGTGATTGAACATTAGGGATGATTCTTACGTACCTGGCTAGGGAGTCATAGATCAAGGCCCACATAGTTCGAATGGGTATAGTTTAACATCTTGTGGGACAAAAGTGGGGGTATATATTTTAACGTCATACAGGATGAGGTTGAATCAATGTGAAGGGGGTTTGGGACCAATAGGTGTTGGTCATGAACATGAGGGATGATTCCAACGTACCTTTCTTGGAAATGATGAATTCCAAATAGTTTGGGATAAAATAAATTGTCCTCAAACATCAAGGAGGCTTCCTACGTACCTTGACATGTCAAGGATCAAAGTCCACATAGTTCAAGAGAGTTTGGGGAACAGAAGTGAAGGGGTCGGGACCAGTAGGTTTTGGGATTGATCCTCAGGGAGGCTTCATATGTATGATGCCTTGGAAAGGATCAAAGTCCATATAGTTTGGGATCAAAATAGTTGTGCTTGAACCTCAGGGAGTCTTCCTACATACCTTTCCTTGGCAAGGATCAATGTCCACATAGTTTTCAATGGTGTTTGGGGCTAACACTCTAAGGTGGCCCATAGAAGAAATCATGGTCGATGCTTACTCTAAGCCCATGTGGGTCATGCTAGGTGTGAGAAACATGAGGTAGCAAAGACATGACAATCATGTTGAAAAAGGTGAATTTGTGGGAAGTGGAGTGGGGCTTACATGAGGTTAGAGGTCCAAAGAGGAAACAGGGTCTTATGCGTGGTTAGCAGCCCAGGGAGATTGAGATTGAGACTAACTCCAGGATGGAGTCCTGATGGAAAAAAATACCTTATGGAGAGGGATGGGGTAACAAAGGTCCTGATTCATATCTCTCATATTGTCTCTTGTGGAAGAGTAGGGATGCTACCTCCTGTATGAAAGGCTAGGGGCTTACACCAAGGAGGTTTCCCTTCCTTCCGGACAGGCGCTGTTCTGGGAAAGAGGATCTCATTCCATGTAAGGAAGATCCCACTCCAGTGGAGATGAGCGGGTGTGAAGAATGTCGAAGATAGGGCACCCCGCTTATGATCCATGGGGTGAGGTCATAGTTTAACATCATTTGTTGAGGATGAAGGTGCTTTTCAGTTTAATGTCATGTAGCTCGAACGAGGTTGGTTCACTCTGCACCCCTATAACATACATAATCGTGATGCGTTAACCGTTGGTGAAGGGAAGGAACTGGGAATGCCATGGTGAGGGGTGAAATGGATTTATCCACTGAGGGTCCCATGTTAGCATGGCTATGTGAATAAGTAATAATTATTAGTGTTCCTATGTGAAGAAGCATAACGCTAAGCAACGCAACGTAAAGCACTGCCCAAGGGACATTGATGTCGCTTCGTACAGACCTGGAGGGGTGTATGAGAGAAAGGTGTGTGAAAAAGATGTGTCGCACCTAAGAGGGGTTCATACATGGTTCTCTATGGTAAGGATAACACATAGAGCGCATAAGGAGGGTCGGGTGCAAGATAGGAAGCTGCGCGGAAGATGGGGTTACTGCATGTAACGCCCCGACCCCAGCTACCCAGAGTCGGTGCATTACTTCGTAACATTGGCAAGATCACAAAAGATCAAGTCTCGAAAGACTGATTAGTTTAGTAGCCTTGGAAACACTAGATACATTCATAAGTCTTACATTACATCATAAAGTGAAAAACTAATAACAAAGTCTTCACAGTCCACACTCATATCCTCTTCTGACTATCCCTGCAGGTCATTCATAAAATACTTCTTCACATCCTGGAAAATATTAAAACATTGAAAGGGGTGAGCTCAGATGCTCAGTAAGGATAAAAATAATGCGGAAGCTTTCATAAATAAACATTAACATTTAAGGCAATGTATAACTAAAACAAGGGCCTTTTAAACATGAACTTCAACATAATATGGCAAAAGTAAAATGAGATAATGCCATTTACTTATTCACATGGATATTCTACTGGTCGAATAATCACATGCAATATCAATAACCACTTTCATAATGATGGAATGCATAATTCCAGACTATCATAACCACATAGCCAAGGCCTTGTTCCAAGACCACAAATAAGATTTTGTCAAGGCCTCGTGCCAAGACACTAGTTTGTCTCATGAGACCTGCCGATGCATCGAGGAGCTATAGCGGGCTCCACCCGTCAGTTATTAAGTCCAATGCATTCCTCATATGAATAGGTTTAAACATTTCATAAACCATAACATAATCGTATCACATAAAACATGCATAAAGGAAACATAACATTTCCAAATTTCAATCACAAGATAACAATACAACACATTGATATAATAAAAATGCTTTCAAAACCATTTTCAATACCAAAATAAAAGAAAGTTAAAACATTGTATTTATTTTTCATTAAGAAAAAGTGATGGCTTGTAGAGGAAGCCGAAACTCAAATAATGGTCACGACGGCGGAGAAGTCGTTGTCGCCGCATAAGTACGGAAAGAAAAACATTCCCTTTTTGTCGTTTAGTAAAACGCTTCGTATAAAAAAGATTCCTTTTGAATAAACATAAAAGTCAAAGGGGTTTATACACCGTATAAAAGAAAGTTGTGTATAAAGCCAAATATGCCTCAATGAAAGGAGATTGAGACTAAGTCCTTAAAAAGATCATTTTTAAAATAAAATAGATCTATTATGTGTATTCACTATAGGTACACATAAAGAATGCAAAATAAGACATAATAATATTATGACATAATTTGAAAGTATGAGATTAACCCAAAGAATGGAAGTTGGGTTAAGAAATTCCCTTACAAATAAAATAGATCTATTATGTGTATTCACTATAGATACACATAAAGAAAGTACAAATACAAGATAGGACATAATAATATCATGACGTAATTTGAAATTAGGAGATTAACCCAAAGAATTGAAGTTGGGTTAAGAAGTTCCCTTACCTCGTGTCTGACTTGACTCAACCGTTCTTTAACCTCCTGAATAATAAACTAGAGTTAATATATACCTTATTAAGAACCATTTTCAATTTCATTATCTTTATTATATCACTTATTACAATGATATGAAGATTATGTAATTATTTAATTTAATAACGGTAGTTTTGTCGATCTTTGGTACTTGAGTCAACAATAAACTTCTTATAATTACAAGTTGTTTATGTGGTGGAATATCCATTATCTCCAGAATTATATTCATGATTTAGATGTCATATATATCTTATATATCCAGTATATACATTCATTTATAATATTACATAACATTTAGAGGTAAGAAATGAAATGCACCGTTCATTGAGACGGTAAGCCGTACGTACGCATGAACGCTACTTTCATTTCAATTTCATATTTAATGGAAAGAAATCATAATGATATAAATGTATAATATAATTCCAGTATAATATAGTGTATAATACCATTTACTCCCTCCTTTATACATCCCACATATGGCATTAACGATTCAAATCACTTTGAGGGGGCGGTAGTCCGCACTTCCTAAAATGAAATTATCGCGTTTTACCCATAATGGAAATCATAAAGTATGCCATAAATGAGAAATACAGAAGCATAAGTAAAACATAAACATATTATATATCATATATAAAAATAGTGACATCTTAATGGACAACTTTGAAGGTGTTATATGAGTGTTGAACAATCATCGTTTCGTGAGGCAGAAATTCGCCATCCACAGAAACTGTATGTTCTTTAACCATTAGATGTAGGTGTGTGTAATTGTAGCTCTAATACTTCTTATAACAACATCCTAGTATATTGAAGATACTGTTGTTGTTAGAAAAGAAATGAATAAAAAGAGTTTAGGGGGTTGGAGAAGAAAAATAAAACAAAACAACATTAGAGAAGACATTACCCAAAAATCGGGTAACTCTTTTTGATTTGAGTCAAAGGCTTCCTTGGGAAGAGTTCTGCCCAAAGTGAGGCTTCTAAGAGTAATATGGGGAATTTGGGAGAGTATTTGGGCAGAGTTTGGCCGAGCCAAATGGCTTGAAATTGTGAATAAGGTGATAGAGGTGGGGGCCTTTTATAAGAGGAGAGGAGGGGCTCTTTTGGAAAGATTGAAATGTTACATTATTATACCATGATTTTCGGATTCTAAAGGTCCCACACTTATATAATTCGTGGCTACGGTGATAAGGGTTCGAAATATCTTCATCCAATAGGCTTTGGACAAGTCTAAGCCTTGGATTTTGCATTATCTTCTCATTTTATTTAAATCGTTAAATAATGAGGTCATCGTCGCATCATAATGATGTCATAAATAATTTAATTTATTTATGTATAAAAATTATAAAAAAAATACTATGATGTAGGAAATATTTTTATCTTTCTAATGAATATTTATAATCAAAATTTGTACTTGTGTAACCCCACTAAAAAACTGTTTTAGTAAGACAACTCATGTTTGTGTCAATTTACTTTTAACATTAAATAAATATATATTAATGTCATTTTCCAACTAAAGTGGCTCCATGGGGTCCCCAAGTTGACCCATGGGTTGTCTTAGTCGGCCATGACTCATCCAATAGGAGTAGGACAAGTTCATGCTCATCTAATATTATTAAAACATTATTTGTACCTTAAACTACACTAATTACCTCTAATCGCGATTAAAAACTTAAAAGTTACTATTCACCAAAAAATTATTTTGATCTCATTGAACCACATTTTACTTTTTAATGAAAACCATGTATGTAGGATTTTTGAAAATCAAATCACAGAAGTGGTAATATTTCATTTAAACGAAAAATCAGTTATTTAACTACCACTTAGTGGTTTCACTATTCATCAAAAATTGAAGTTTTTGAGAACAACGCCAAAATTTCACCCTAAGCTATAATTGATATTCCGAATTCAAAAATGATTTATATTTTACAAAATTCCAAATATATAAGTTGCATTAAATAATTTTATAATTAATTCCCGCTGTTACGACAAATAGCGTGTTTTTAAGAAACAATTTATATCAAAAGATTGGCAATTGTTTATGTCCAATTTCAATGTTAAATTAATTCTAATGACCACCATTGGATAAAATGGTAAAAATATATTCTAATTATACCTTAAAACCAATAAATAGTATAACTTATCACTATAAATTATTTTTATTAAAAAAGTTGTTTTAAGTATTTTTCACTATTCATAAAAATTTGGATGTTCTCGGAAAATTACAAAAAATTAAACATAGGATAATTTCAATATTAGGAATACAAAAATAAGTCCATTTTGAAATATAAAATTTTTATAAATTTAAAAGGTGGTTATTACTATTCATAACGGCTACTTTGATTAGTTGCGGTGTGTTAGAACTCGAACTTGCGTACAATGCAAGCTATTGCATTATTGAAAGAGAGGCGTATCGTGGAAGCTCGGGGTGTTACATTCTCCCCTCCTTCAATAAATTGCGTCCTCAAAATTTGAAATTTTTCTTTGAAAATAAAAGGTTGAAAAGAGAAAATACCTTTGAGGAAAACCCACATCGGAAATAAGGTTAATAAATATATAACATTAAAAGAAAGCAGGATAAGTACAAAGGTCACCCGATATAGCCCATTCTAGGATTATATGAAAATATGGAAATGGAGGAGAAACAAACCATCATGGTCTGATGGAGAGTCATAGAAAACAGGATTAGGAGAAAGTTTAACCACAAGAAAATCACAAATTTGTGATTGGTTAAACGGTCATTGAATCCCCTGTTGGAAAAGTTAACCGACAACATTTTTATTTTAAGTTACCTTTTATAATGTTGAGGAATTTATTTAGGAGATTTACTAAGAACTTAAGGGAATATACATACTTGTTATGTATACTTTCATTTGTTAATAAATTTTTACCACAAACCCAACTTTTACTCCAAATGGTAACGGAACTCAAAAATATTCTATTTATCCTAATTGTATAAGGTTCAAAATGTTAACACATACCATTTAGATTAGTAAAACTATTTTGTAATAACTAGGGACTTCCTATAGGCTAGTGGTAGGAAATAAAGGCTTGTCGCACTATGGTTGTGGGTTCGATTCCTACAGCTTTGTCCGACGCGACGGGTTATTCCCCACCCTGCAGGTTGTCCTTTTTCCTAAAACTATAGTATTATAATATTCCAAAAATAATCTTCAGAAATTCTTTAACCTTAAACAATACTATCCATGGTTCAACTTAATCCATTCCAACCTTAATAGTTATCCAAAATACCCCCATCCAGACTTTCTCTAAAAGGTCTCTAAATTCCAAAATCAATTGTAACATCAGATTCCCCAAACAAAGAAAAGTTTCTCTTATTGTCACATAATAAAAATATGATTACCTTAATCATATTAAAACCTTACTGAAATCAACATGTACTGCAGTACAATCCATATATATATCAAATTATTCTTATAACCAGAATATAATCCTTGAGTCCAAAAGCACCAATACATTAATTATTCCGCTTCAACTGTAGTCACAGCATAAGATTGGCCTTGATCCCTTGGCCTTTTCCGAGGTAAGTTTCCTTGACACTTAGGACATTTATTTGCATAATGCCATGTTTCCCTACAATTGTAGCATTCAACTTTGACAGCCTCTTTCTTTCCCTTGCAATCACGAGCCTGGTGACCCTTTTCTCCACATTTATAACAAACTCTCATTCCTTTTAGGCACGTACGAGGGTGATTCTTCCCACAATTATCACATAATGGAAAATCCTTCTTTCCCTTTTTCCCCTTATCTGTCTCTTGTTCCACCGTTCTCTTCTTCTCTTGCTTTACTTTGTTGTCATAAGACTTAGAGAATTCCTTTTCTGTCTTGATAGCACACGAGACAATATCTTCGAATGATAAGAAGGATTGTGATACTAAAGCTCAACGGAGAAATGGTTTTAACCCATCAAAGAAACGATCAATCTTACTCCTTGGGTTACGTATATAATCGGCAGCATGCCTCGCTAACCTTGTAAAGTTAGCCTCATACTTTGCGACATTCTCATCCTCCTTCTGCCTCAAACTCAGAAATTGCCTTTCCATATCCGCTCGATGGTCTCGAGGAAAGATTTTTCTAAGAACAGCTCTTTGAACTCCTGCCATTCCATGTTTGTTAATTCATCATCTTCCTTTGTGTTTTGAATTAGTGACCACCATTGATCGGCATCTCCAGTGAGGCGGTAAACTGCCATGACAACCTTCTCCCTTTCACTACTCCCCAAGGCATGGAATATTTTCTCTAAGGAATTTATCCATTGCTCAGCTACTGTAGGATTTGTACTCCCATTGAAGGTTGGTGGTTGTTGCCTCATGAAACGGTCTAGCATTGATCCTCCACGTTGCGGATCAGGGTGCTCCATACGAGTAAGGTTATTATTCATAACCTGCGTGAGTTGTCCCAGTACGGTGAGAAGCTGATCAGCACCAGTTGTATCTCCAGATCCACAATAATTATCTTGAGCAGGAGGGCAATCCCTACATGGAGTTCGTGCATTGATACGGTTTCCATTCCTTCCACTAGGTGCCATTTCTAAACAATGGCATAAACTAGATTAGTTTATGAATCAAAATACATAATTCCATACTTGTTAAACACTTTACATAAATTGAACTATTTATGGATATAATCCATAATCATAAAAAGAAATGTTTTCTTTGAGGAAGTATGTACTCATAACCCTTCATAGTGGTTTGTAAATAAAATGAGAATTATCCTAAGCATATCCCCCGGGAGTGTCGTAACCAAGAGTGCAGCAAGGCCCGTTGTCGTGCACCAGTTCCCGTTCGAGTCTAGCTCAAAGCGGTGTTTTCGGGTATTACCCCTAGGAACATCTGTGCCAGAGCCGCCTCTACCTGCTCGTATCCAGACAAGGATGTATTGCTCAGAAAACTCACAAAATCTCTACAATTCCAAAATTCTAGGAAGTTCTTCTATACTAATCCTCAAAATTCATCTTAGGTCTATGTGCTCTAATCAGAGTTTATCTAAATCTATCTTCCATGGTTTGTACTAAACTTCCTCTGATACCAAGTGTAACGCCCCGACCCCAGCTACCCAGAGTCGGTGCATTACTTCGTAACATTGGCATGATCACAAAAGATCAAGTCTCGAAAGACCGATTAGTTTAGTAGCCTTGGAAACACTAGATACATTCATAAGTCTTACATTACATCATAAAGTGAAAAACTAATAACAAAGTCTTCATAGTCCACACTCATATCCTCTTCTGACTATCCCAGCAGGTCATTCATAAAATACTTCTTCACATCCTGTAAAATATTAAAACATTGAAAGGGGTGAGCTCAGATACTCAGTAAGTATAAAAATAATGCGGAATCTTTCATAAATAAACATTAACATTTAAGGCAATGTATAACTAAAACAAGGGCCTTTTAAACATGAACTTCAACATAATATGGCAAAAGTAAAATGAGATAATGCCATTTACTTATTCACATGGATATTCTACTGGTCGAATAATCACATGCAATATCAATAACCACTTTCATAATGATGGAATGCATAATTCCAGACTATCATAACCACGTAGCCAAGGCCTTGTTCCAAGACCACAAATAAGATTTTGTCAAGGCCTCGTGCCAAGACACTAGTTTGTCTCATGAGACCTGCCGATGCATCGAGGAGCTATAGCGGGCTCCACCCGTCACTTATTAAGTCCAATGAATTCCTCATATGAATAGGTTTAAACATTTCATAAACCATAACATAATCGTATCACATAAAACATGCATAAAGGAAACATAACATTTCTAAATTTCAATCACAAGATAACAATACAACACATTGATATAATAAAAATGCTTTCAAAACCATTTTCAATACCAAAATAAAAGAAAGTTAAAACATTGTATTTATTTTTCATTAAGAAAAAGTGATGGCTTGTAGAGGAAGCCGAAACTCATATAATGGTCACGGCGGCGGAGAAGTCGTTGTCGCCGCATAAGTACGGAAAGAAAAACATTCCCTTTTTGTCGTTTAGTAAAACGCTTCGTATAAAAAAGATTCCTTTTGAATAAACATAAAAGTCAAAGGAGTTTATACACCATATAAAAGAAAGTTGTGTATAAAGCCAAATATGCCTCAATGAAAGGAGATTGAGACGAAGTCCTTAAAAAGATCATTTTTAAAATAAAATAGATCTATTATGTGTATTCACTATAGGTACACATAAAGAATGCAAAATAAGACATAATAATATTATGACATAATTTGAAAGTAGGAGATTAACCCAAAGAATAGAAGTTGGGTTAAGAAATTACCTTACAAATAAAATAGATCTATTATGTGTATTCACTATAGATACACATAAAGAAAGTACAAATACAAGATAGGACATAATAATATCATGACGTAATTTGAAATTAGGAGATTAACCCAAAGAATTGAAGTTGGGTTAAGAAGTTCCCTTACCTCGTGTCTGACTTGACTCAACCGTTCTTTAACCTCCTGAATAATAAACTAGAGTTAATATATACCTTATTAAGAACCATTTTCAATTTCATTATCTTTATTATATCACTTATTACAATGATATGAACATTATGTAATTATTTAAGTTAATAACGGTAGTTTTGTCGATCTTTGGTACTTGAGTCAACAATAAACTTCTTATAATTACAAGTTGTTTTTGTGGTGGAATATCCATTATCTCCAGAATTATATTCATGATTTATATGTCATATATATCTTATATATCCAGTATATACATTCATTTATAATATTACGTAACATTTAGAGGTAAGAAATGAAATGCACCGTTCATGGAGACGGTAAGCCGTACGTACGCATGAACGCTACTTTCATTTCAATTTCATATTTAATGGAACGAAATCATAATGATATAAATGTATAATATAATTCCAGTATAATATAGTGTATAATACCATTTACTCCATCCTTTATACATCCCACATATGGCATTAACGAATCAAATCACTTTGAGGGGGCGGTAGTCCGCACTTCCTAAAATGAAATTATCACGTTTTACCCATAATGGAAATCATAAAGTATGCCATAAATGAGAAATACAGAAGCATAAGTAAAACATAAACATATTATATATCATATATAAAAATAGTGACATCTTAATGGCCACCTTTGAAGGTGTTATATGAGTGTTGAACAATCATCGTTTCGTGAGGCAGAAATTCTCCATCCACAGAAACTGTATGTTCTTTAACCATTAGATGTAGGTGTGTGTAAGTGTAGCTCGAATACTTCTTATAAAAACATACTAGTATATTGAGGATACTGGTTTTGTTAGAAAAGAAATGAATAAAAAGTGTTTAGGGGGTTGGAGAAGAAAAATAAAATAAAACAACATTAGAGAAGATATTACCCCAAAATCGGGTAACTCTTTTTGATTTGAGCCAAAGGCTTCCTTGGGAAGAGTTCTGCCCAAAGTGAGGCTTCTAAAAGTAATATGGGGAAGTTGGGAGAGTATTTGGGCAGATTTTGGCCGAGCTAAATGGCTTGAAAGTGTGAATAAGGTGATAGAGGTGGGGGCCTTTTATAAGAGGATAGGAGGGGCTCTTTTGGAAAGATTGAAATTTTACATTATTATACCATGCTTTTCGGATTATAAAGTTCCCACACTTATATAATTCGTGGATAAGGTGATACTGGTTCTAAATATCTTCATCCAATAGGCTTTGGACAAGTGTAAGCCTTGTATTTTGCATTATCTTCCCATTTTATTTAAATCGTTAAATAATGAGGTCATCGCCGCATCATAATGATGTCATAAATAATTTAATTTATTTAATGTCTAAAAATTATAAAACAAATACTATGATGTAGGAAATCTTTTTATCTTTCTAATGAATATTTATAATCAAAATTTGGACTTGTGTAACCCCACTAAAAAACTGTTTTAGTAAGACAACTCATGTTTGTGTCAATTTACTTTTAACATTAAATAAATATATATTAATGTCATTTTCCAACTAAAGTGGCTCCATGGGGTCCCCAAGTTGACCCATGGGTTGTCTTGGTCGGCCATGACTCATCCAATAGGAGTAGGACAAGTTTCATGCTCATCTCATATTATTAAATCATTATTTGTACCTTAAACTACACTAATTACCTCAAATCGCGATTAAGAACTTAAAAGTTATTATTCACCAAAAAATTATTTTGATCTCAATGAACCACATTTTACTTATTAATGACAACCATGTATGTAGGATTTTTGAAAATCAAATCACAGAAGTGGTAATATTTCATTTAAACGAAAAATCAGTTATTTAACTACCACTTAGTGGTTTCGCTATTCATCAAAAATTGAAGTTTTTCAGAACAAGGCCAAAATTTCACCCTAAGCTATAATTGATATTCCGAATTCAAAAATGATGTCTATTTTAAAAAATTCCAAACATATAAGTTGCATTAATTAATTTTATAATTAATTCTCACTGTTACGACAAATAGCGTGTTTTTAAGAAACAATTTATATCAAAAGATTGGCAATTGTTTATGTCCAATTTCAATGTTAAATTAATTCTAATGACCACCATTGGATAAAATGGTAAAAATATATTCTAATTATACCTTAAAACCAATAAATAGTATAACTTATCACTATAAATTATTTTGATTAAAAAAGTAGTTTTAAGTATTTTTCACTAATCATAAAAATTTGGAAGTTCTCGGAAAATTACAAAAAATTCAACATAGGATAATTTCAATATTAGGAATACAAAAATAAGTCCATTTTGAAATATAAAATTTTTATAAATTTAAAAGGTGGTTAATTCTATTCATAACGGCTACTTTGATTAGTTGCGGTGTGTTAGAACTCGAACTTGCGTACAATGCCAGCTATTGCAATATTGAAAGAGAGGCGTATCGTGGAAGCTCGGGGTGTTACACTGCACACAAACTGGGAGGATGTGCACACAATCGGCCTGATGCAAAGGGTATTCCTGCACAAGAGGGATGTTCTACGTGCAATGTACTTTGGTTAATTGTAAATGTAGGAGGGTAATTCCCAAGAGGGACCACCCAAAGGAGGACCCATGGGGGACCTATTGCGTAAGATCCAATACCTTGAGGCATTAGTATTTTGCATGCGGTCATGGAAGATGTTTCTTTCATGCGTAAGAGAATTCCTTCGTCTTCTATAACCGTCCTTAAGAGTCTGGGTTTTGTTTCAATTAATACCTGAAACCCCTGGAGGCTATGTAAATGAGGTAATTTGATGTCGCATTGGGAGTGCAAGGGTTTGTGCAATGTTGGGTAACTTGTTTTCATGCTATCCTTTTGTGTTCGTGCCTTGACTGATTTTTTGAGCGTTCTGTCACAATAGGGTCCATTTGACGTTGCATTGGGAGCGTAAGGGCTTGCACAGAGGAGGAAATTATGTGCGCCTCTCAGAATATTCTTCCCCATTGCATTTGGAATTTTCTGGTGGGTCGCTGTAGAATCTAGCCTTTGACGCCACATTAGGAATGTAAGGGATTACACGCCGGAGAAAATCTTGTGTGAATCCTGAAATTCTTGTGCGCAGACACCTCTCGGTTCACAAAATCCTTTACTCACCCCTAAAATTACTTTTTTGTTCTTTATCTTACCAACCCTTTCCTATCCAAAATTCAGTGTCAACAAATGCTCCCCCTTAGAATCAGAGCTGAATGGGGACCCGAAGGTCAGATTCTAAGGCTTAAGCTAAAAATTAGGGAAGCACCAACGTGGTGTGCACAAAATGTTTGTTTGGGTGCGCAGACCACTTTTTCATGCATAGAAGACAAGGACCGTGCCTATAAATATGGTGAGAGCCCCATGGGTCCCTACTTTGACTTTTTTCATACGACATGTGCTTTTCTCTCATGCAAAAAAAAAAGATCTCGATCCACACACAAGTTTTCATAGACGATCCTATTCCTTGCGCAAATGCTGATCACATGCGTGATGCCTCCATTTGTTTCGTGACACTCAATTCAATCAGCATTTTGGCATGCACCCAACTATTTTGCGTGCTGATTTTCATTATTTCACACAAAGCTGTTGGGATTTCTGAAATCCTGACAAAAATGGCATCCCAACAGACTGATGTCGAGAGGTAGGCCCCTACAACTGTAAAGAGGTCCTAGATGATCATGAACCCCAAGATTCATCATTCAACGAGGGTTTTTTACAATACTAATATTATTTTTGGAATTCTGACGTGAGCTCAAAAACATTATGTCTTGAGTGATAGCCTGCCGATATGGAACATCGACATTTTAGAGGATGTGCTGACGTCTATCTTAGAAAAAGATATTTCAAGGTCATTGAATCTGCTGAAGCTGGATAAGGTGGAGATGAAAATAAAATATATTCTGAATGAAAAATCTTATTCAGGATGGTTTAGTCTTTTCTTGACATAGTACAAGGTGGTAAATATTCCAGGCTGAGGGAAGAAATGCCCGAACACATCTCAAAGGGGAGAAGTGTGATCATACTAGAGGGTCCTAGCGGTAGGAGAGTGTCGATCATGGGGCTTCGGCATAAATGATAGTCGGGACCCAAATATATGATATGAAGGGTTTATTACTATATTCTTGAGCGTGTGGCTATTTCAAATGAGGGATATGAGGATGAGGGTTCATCCAGTGAAATTAGTGATGGCCAGGCTCTTGGCGGTGAAGAACAAGGATAACCTGGGGTGCTTGTATTAGCTAGGCTATACAACATTCGAGGGAACATCTCAATGGGAAGTAAGCCAAAAAGGATATGCAGACCATTACAGATCCTTCCCAGTTGGGTCGCAACCCACTGTGGGGGGTATAACTCTATGAATGCTATTCTCTGTCCAGGGGATGGTATGCGGCCTTCCCTCTTGAACATTGATGAAATTCACCTACTGATGCTCAGAGAAGAAGGGATAAAGATCAAGACTGGTAGCCAAACCCATTTAAACTTTCACCCAATCCAGACTCTAGATAGTCATATGGTAGATGACGGTTATGGCCCATTGGAAGAGAGGGAGTATCTTCAAAGCATCAGGGGTTAGTGTGTTGGTAGCCCAGATTTATGGAAAATCCTTTGCGAACCATATGTGCCGACCAGGTTCTCCAGGTAGTTTGGGTGCATGCATGGAATGAAAAAGAAAGTGCACATAGAGGTTTGGGAAGAGGGATATCCCTACATTATTCTGCAATTGTGGATCATGTTAATGACTATAGGTCACGGTTAATGTATTACTCCCCCCACCGATGTCAGTGTCAGCCTACCAATAGAGTATGTCTAACACCAAACAAAAACATATCCCAAGGTGATTTTATGGAAATGCATCTGAAAAATGAAGACAACTAGTGCATATCCCGTAGAGAGAGGAGGTAGATGAAGTTCCACAGGAGTGGTGAGGCAAAGAAAGGGCTAGGCGGCTATCATGGAACATGCATTCACTTCATCGACAGGAGCATCACAAGGCGAGAATGTGCCTCCACCTTCCGAGGAGGGGTGGTCCCACGGGAAACCTCATGGGACAACTAGGGAACTTCCTGGGAAGCAGCTGAGGCACCTCCTATAGCCAACTACCGATGTTATCCTCCTATATCTCTAGTCTTCCTGGAGTATGCTATGACAATCAAGGTCCACTGAAGAGTTGTGGCAGAGACTGGTGCGTACTAGGGTCGACCTACAAGACATAGGGCACGTCCAAGTGGGGGATATGGTAAATTTTCATCACCGGCATGAATATCTGATAGCCATAGAAATGTATACATGCAAGTGGGGGTGATATGAAGAGTTGAAACTTTTGGTGAGAGTGATGCTCTGTGAGGAACATGACCCATAAAAGCTTCCATCTAATGATGAGGATGTATAGGAAGAAGAAGAGGGAGGGGAAGGGGAGGAGGAAGATGAAGATGGAGCATATGATGAAGATTAAGAGGAGGAAGAGGTTCAATTCCTTAGTGGTGGAGGACCATTAGGAAGAGCTGCTCACAAAGAAATCCCTCATGAGAGTGGAAAGGTTTCACAATCTGACATAGAACTGGATGAGCGGATAAAGGTGTGTTTAACCCTTTTTTCTAATGGTTTTTCACTTCTCATGATCCTAACTTATCAACAAAATTTCATCCTTTTTAGAAACATATGGCCGATGGAGTCCTGGAAGCCTTCACGATAGGGGGTGAAGATGTTCCCATGGAGGTAAGAAGACCTTCTCAGGAACCTATCCTCAAAACTGAGCTAGGTGGGAATCCAGCCATGGTTTGTGTAGGCGATGATGAGCTAGAATAATGGGGTGAAATGGAAACCTCTGAGTTCCTTGTTGTTCCCACCATTCATAAAGAACCGGTGATAGTGATTGAGCTTACAAGTGCTAAGTGATCTCCTGTAGGGGTAGATCCTAACGTGATGTAGGAACTGGATGCTACCACGCTTGGCTCGCTTAAGTCTTTATTTTTTCCTAGCTATCATAGTTTATCAGGAATATCAGCTGACTATAAATTCCCATTGCATTAATCACAAGATTGGAGGCTCGATAGGACATCGACTCAAGAATATCTACAAGATCCATGTTGATGATTACAAAAGATCCTGCAGATCTCACTATTAAAGTTGACCCCACCACAGTGCTCGCAGAGCCAGAGGCTACAATAATGGGCGGTGGTGTTGCTGGGGTGGAGTTCCAGGCTAGCGAGGGTGAAACTACTGAAGGAGGAATAATTACAAAAGGGGTCCCTTCTGCTGAACTCTTGTTTCCTTTTCGGAGTATAGACCTGTGGACCCTGAGGATTTAGATGATTTGACACAAATGCGGCTGGGGAGAGCCACATGATGAGGCTCCAGGTGAGGAAGTGCATAAAACATTTTCTCATCCATTCACAGGAAGAATGGCTAAGCTAGATGGACTCACTTTGCACCTGGCTACATATTATCTGCACGGGGGGGGGGGGATGCTGAACCTCTTAATATAATGATCTGAAATTACATGGTTGAGAAAATATAGGAGAACAAACAATGCTATGGCATTTCCCGATTCCAGAAGTAGTCGGTGAATACTCAAGAATTCTTTAGAGCATAGATAAAGGGTTGATGCCTCAAAGAGCCAGACGACAAAAGGAGGGAATTCATTGTAACCTGCTATAACCTCATCGAACAGTTGAGGGCCCAGCTGGAAGACACCCAGTGGTAGGTATTTCAAGAGGATTGGAAAATTATTGTGCTCTAGGCCAAACAAACGTGAGAATATGCTAGGGATAATGGGTTACACTCTATAGACAAAGGTGAAGAGAGGGATCTCAAGAAGTTGGAAGCAATCCTGGAGGCTAGAATCCAGAGTGTGGAAACACTATAGAAATCCAATAAAGACACTAATCCTTAAGTGTCCTGTTTTCGCCAATCACATAATCCAATCTCTCCCTATTTTTTATTCTGAACTACGTGTATGGACGAACTACATGCTTGTTTATTTTGATTCATTCCAACCACAATCATGAAATAACTAGTGATCCATCCCAAATCTCATGTTTTTCATGCACATTGTGAGAAACAAGGGATGGTCTCATTATTACTTCGTTTGAATGTGGGAGCCCCAACCAATCTTTGGGCCTCCGGTGTGTAAATGACCCAACCAGGCTTCCAGGAAGAAAAAGGGAGGTCTGACTGGAGAATGAAGTTCTTGGAACATCCAACATGCTTCTCCTGACGTTCTCTAGTACACAAGAAGGGTAACACTAGGTATGTTAGAATAAATCCAAACAGAGGGGAGTGGAAGGTGTGAATCATGATACCCAAAATTCAGAACACTATAGGGGTGGCATGGAAATTAAGGATAATGGTTGACCATGTTCGAAACATGGGGAATGACTGAAAGTGTTGTCGATTAGTTTTTGAGAACATCAACCTTGAATAGTAGGAGCGCCATATAATGAGAATCCATACTATTATGGGGTTCTTTTAGACGTGAATGAGGATGAGGCTCTAAATAAATAGAAGACCAATCATGGAGGGTGGAATGATTGGTTTTTCGAATGGAATCCAAAACTCTGGAAATTATGCCACCGTGGGGGAAAAATATCTAGTGGGCACATCGGTCTAATCAGAGATCACACATACATCAAAATAAGACCATTCTATTAAGGACATGGGGTTCCCTATAGTTTTACATCATATCAATAATGATGATACACATGTAGTTTTAAATGTACTACGGTGAGGGTAGTGAAGATAGTTTTGAAGGTCGCACTACCTGGACCAAAATCGGGAGCAAGGGGCCAGAAGGGTTGATGAACCTAAGGCTAGGCTGGAGGTAAAATGCTTGGGAGTCACTACATATCTCATACGTATGAGAATCATGATAAAAGTATTTCTTAGCATGATTTGGTTGGAGACCTATCCTGGTAGAGGGGAACCACTCTGGCGAGGAAACTAATGCATCCCATGATTAACGTGGGGCACCTTGAACTTATTTAGGGTATAACTATAGTTACCTTGTTACCCAGAATGGGAACATGTGGCACAGTACACATCCCGATGTGAATGATACCCCCAAGGGGCACTCATCACACCACATTTTCCTGATAGTGTTAGGGCCAAGGGGTTGAAGAAGAGGGGGTGGCAAGATTTGAAGATTCCTAGGGCTGGACCTAAAGGTGGAATGTCCTGGCATTCCAACTCATCCCATGAGGTTTGGAATCAAGCTCTACGTAGTTCTAGAAATTTTTGTCTTTATGCCTTCAATATAGGATTTAGAAGGATATATTAGTTTAAGTTCATAGGGATTGGAACAAAGATCTTAGTTTAATGTCTTAGAGCTTAGACCGGAGATGGTAGGGAATGAGGGAGACACATGGTGAGGTAATTATAAAACCTAACGTGAATGAGGACCTAGAGTCCATATCACCTTGTGATCCTTGGGGAGGTCTTAGGACGAGGGACCGAAAATGAAAGTTAGGTTGGGACCGAGGCAAAGCGCATGGCCATTCCTACATACCCCACGAAAATGGGAATCAATCCATATAGAGTTCAAGATATTTCATGGTAAGGTACCAGTTCCAGGGGTGACAAGGTTTTTCTAGTCTGGTACGTGCACCAAAAGAACCATATTTTTATAGATCTTGATTGTTTCATTTAGGATGGTGTGTGTTTTTTTTTGTGAAGAAATTGACCGAGGACAGAGAATCTTGGAGTCACTATAGGAATCAAGCCACATGTTGGCATTGACAAATTGTATGCTGGATGACCAAAAAACAACATGATGTCCCCCCTGGGTGAGGACATCACAATGCAGTGTGGTTTTCATCGTGCGGCCAGGATGATAATATTATAGTTTATGGTCGCATGACAGGGCCAACCATGAATTTTAACATCATGCAACAATGATTTAATAGTTTAATGTAATGTGGGATCAGGTGTCATAGTTTAACCTCATATGTCTTGGACATGTACTGGAGAAATGAGGTTTTAGGGGGAATGTGAATGACGTGATAAAGTTTAATTGATGTGAATTAGTAGGAGGTCCACATCACACTACTCACAAATTCTGGGGAGGAAACCTCAGGCCGAGGGGCCCGCAAAGGTCAAAAAATATGGGGTTGGACCAATAGTCCAAATTTCAAGCTTTTACTATGTATCCCATGAAGATGGGAATCAATACATAAATAGTTTTTCAACTGTAGTTCTTACATCTTACAAAGAGAATGTATAAGGAGATATTAGTTTATGTTCTTAGAGCTCAGACCATATAGATGCAAAACTCTTCCAAGAGAGCGTAGACCTCCGTCCCTTCCCTAAGCCCATATGAGTCAAAATCAGTGTGGGAAATAAAGGAATAAATGGTTTTTCCAACACACAGAATACACGCAAAGGGGAAATTGGTTCTTTTCCCCGAATGACACCTTCCCGCAGCTTCGTCCTTCTAATGTGCAAATGCGCATTGAGGGATAATACCAAGAGTGTTGAAATTATTCTTGGGCATGATGGTGTGTAAAATTATGTGAATCATGCAACCAACATTTAAGGATTAGCGGGGTTTGAGTGACAATGGAGTATAACTATTCACTGTGTTTGAAGCACAACATCCATTGCATGTGACCTGAAATGGGAATCAACAAATGAGCAACGACCACTGAACACATTTTCAATGTGGTACTTGTATCAATTATTCATTTGATATCCTCAAGGATGTTATCCTAAAATGATAGCAGAGGTATTTGGATGAGTATTCATGCCATTAGATAGTCCCTTTTTATATGTATGAGGACGGAAGACCAAATGAAGGGGAATAGAAAGCCTAAAAAATGGGTGAGAGCATGTTTAGGTAGAATCTGACATGATAGGTCGTAAACCAGAGTACTCCTGGGAACATTGATGAACAAATGAAGAGAGTGGGGGGGGGGGGGGACTTAATATCAGATGAATTGAAAAGATAATTTTAGGAAAAGGGAGTGAAGGAATCTCAGGAGGAATAGGTATGTGGCGTGGTTATTACAAACTCGACGTGAATGGGGACAGAAGCCCATACCACACCATATACCCCTCCACTAGAAAGTTTCAAGACAAGGGGCCATGATGATGAGGAGGCTTTTCAGATATGGGGTTGGACCAAAAGACTAAATCTATAGGCGGTCCTACATATCTCATAAGGATTGGAATCAAGCAACATGTAGTTCTGACAAAGGTTGTTGTGATGATTTAAGTCATGCAGTAAGTATGAAAATAGGAGAAAAGTAACCCAACAATGGATGTGTATATCACAACGAGTAGAATGAGGTGAATGAGGACATATTATCAAACCACATCATACAATCCCATATGAGAAATTGTTCTTAAGGGGTTGAAATGGTTGAGGGACCAAAAACAAGATGTCCCAACCAGTTCACAGTTTATCGTCTTGTGGTGAGGACGATGGAGCTATTAGTTTAATGTCATTGGGCTCAGACCATAGATTCCTGGTTTAATGTCATATGCATGGTACATGTGACTAGAGATTAAGAATCATCGTTCCTATGTAAAACCACAAAACAACAACAATGATGGAGGATAACTGTTGACAATGTGTGCAACACAGTATCCGTATTTGGGTGACTGGAGTCTTGGGGGAACAATTGAGCGTCAAACGTTGATCGCATTTACAACATGGGACATGTATCAACTTGTCGCTTTAAATCCTTGGGGACATTGGCCCAAACAGGTAGGGGAGCCCTAGGGCCTAGCATCCATGTTGTTCGAGGGTCCTTTTAAATGTTAAAGATGATGGGAACCCAAATGATGGGGCGTGTGAAGCATGACGAGGAATGTGCTCATTGAAAGGATGATAGATGGAGGGATGTCTCAATGGGATATGTGTTTCCTAGTAAAAATAGCCTTATGTGAATGAGGACGTTAGTCCACACCACACCGCACAGTTTTGGATGAGAACATGGGCCAGGGGGCCAAAAGGGTTGAGGGACCTGAGGATGAGAGTCCTAACCAACTATAGACACATGACCCCTCATGTAGGTATTTCCTTACCATATATCCTAAGCCCACATGAACAATTCTCAGTGTGGGAAACAAGGAGTAGTAATAATCTCTCCGCATCATATAAGGGTACGACAGCTGGACTCACACTCCTACCCGAGGTAGACTTACACATGAAGAGATAGCATGACAAAATGAACCTCTATACCAAATATTTGGATCATATGGGGGTGGTTACAATGAAAAAGGATAACTATTTACCATGTTCAAAACACATCATCCATATCGTGTGACTTGAAATGGGAACAAGAAATAAGCATCGACCACTGACCATATTCGCAATGCGGGACTTGTATCAACTTGTTATTCGAGGTCCTCGAGGGTATTGGCCTAAAATGATAGGAGAGACTAGGATATGTATTCGTACATTTCAGGGGGCCTTTTAGATGTAAAAGATGATGGATTCCCATGTATAGGGAGTGTGTGAAGCGTATATGTGCCCATGAAATTTAACGTCAAGCAGGACAATGAAATATGTTGAGATCTCCAGGGAAGGGGATGTATGGTGCAGTCATGATGAACCAGACCTAAACGAAGGAAAAATATGGTCATACACCATGTTTTTCTGACACAAGGGGATATTTTGAAGTTGGGTTTGGGCCTACGGACTAAATGACTAGGCGTTATAATGTATCCTATAAGGATGGGAATCAAGAGACACGTAGTTCTTGAAGGGCATTCAATTTTGCATCGTGCAGTGAGGACATGGGAGAAATGAAGAATGAGGATGGGGAACATGGTGCAATCATTGTAATCCTGACATGAGTGGGGCCAAAGGGTTCTACAAGAATCCATGCGGGACCCTCCAAGAGAACTATACCTAGGGGGATAGTCAAAAAGTAATCTATGGGATGGACTCAAGACAAGGTGTCTAAGCATTTTTACATATCCCACTAGCATGGGGATCAAGCCATATGTAGTTATTGAAATGAAATTTAACGTCTTGTGGGACAACATATAGTTTAATGTTATTCTGGACATAACAGTTTATGGTCATGTTGGATCGAATATAGTTTAACATCATGTGGGATGACATACAGTTTAATGTCATGGGGGACAAAAGAGTTTTAGGTCATATAGGACTGGATACAGTTTAACGTCCTATGGGATGATATATAGTTTAACATCATGTGGTACATAAAATTTTAAGGTCATGTAGGACCTTTTTTCTTAGTAAATATACTGGTTGAGAAACACGGTATTGGTCGAAGAAGTTATAAGCTCACCATCCATATTAACTAGGGAGTATGTGACATCAGGGTAAACCTTGTGAATAATGTATTGTCCTTCCCATTTGGGATCATGTTTTGGTGGATTCTCATTGGTTTTCTTAGGGTCCACACCATGTTACCTTGCAAAAAAGATCAAAGGAAAAATTTATTGGTGAAAGCTCTGACTATATTGTTCTGATGCCTATCCAGATTGTGCAGGGGACAAAGCATGTTCTCGTCGAGTGCATCCAATTCAGCCAGACAAATTTCCGCAACATTATCTGGTGCTTTATAATCATAGACAACTGTGTGTAATGAAGGAAACAGAATCTCGATGTGAAGGAAAACCTATATTCCGTACACCAGGGAGTATGGAGTCACCTATGTGAAATTATGAGTCATCGTCCGATATGCCCATAGGGTATTGGGGAGATTTTCCGGCAAACTCTACTTGTTAGTACCAACCATTTTCTACATAATGATGGAGAGGGTTTTTTTGAACACCTCAATCTACCCATTTTAATGTGCATGGTTGCAGGAGGTATGGTTATAATGGATGGTGTACATGGTGTACAATTTCTTCAACTCAGCTACTCGAAATTTGGTGCCATTATCTGTGTGGACGACATGAGGGACTCCGAATTGGTAGATGATATTGGATCTCAAAAATTCAATGATTGAAAATGACTTGAACTCCTTGAGAGGAATCTCTTCTGCCCGCTTGGAAATGAAATCTGTAGCGGTCAGAATGAACCTGTATTGGTGGGCTATCGCCGGTGGAAATAGTCCCCTAAGATCAAGTCCTCAATCTTCAAGGGGCATAGAATATATGGTAGTGTGGAGAGTCTCTAGCAGTGATGCACAATGTTGGCATGAATTTGGTATGCATGGAACCCCTTGGAAACCATGATGATGTCAAGAATCATGGAGGGAAAAAAATACCATAGTCTCCAAATTTGGTGAGATAGTTTCAGCCCAGTCTGACATGCCCCGAAAGAATCTACATGAACCTCCAGCATGACTTAAGAAATCTCATCTCCATGAATGTGATGGAGGAGAACCCCAACAATCCCGCACATATAGATAATATGTTGAAAACCACAACCACCATGGATGGTAAACTGTAATGCGCGGTGTCAAATTCGCTTAGGCTCGGCCTAATCTACTGGGAGATTACTGTTTTGGAGGTACTCAAAAAAGTAGATTTTCCAGTCAAGAACCACCTCAATCAATGCATCCAGGGGACCTAGAGGTCCTGACGTGGAGGCAGCGGCATTAAGGTGTCTCACCTTTGGGATATCATTGTCATCTTGAGTGACAGGAGTGATGAATCTCTGGTGTGCCACATGGATAATAAAATCATCATGCTTAGGCTCTACATGTGATGTAGATAGGCTATCCTAGGTGTCAGCCTATCCATTCTTGTATCGATGGACATGAATAACTTCTAACCGAGATGGGAGATGGTTCCAAAGCTGGATGGTGTGTTCCAACTGTGGTACGATCTTTGGGTTTCTGAAGATATAGTCACTTTTTATCTTCTTGATGACTCTTTTGGAATCCTCTTTCACAATAAAGTGGGGAACATCAATCTTGAGGGCCAGTATCGAGGCTAGTGATGAATTCTTGGTACTCCGTCTCGTTGTTGGTGTAGCCTTCTAACAGTAGGAATGAATACAGAAGAATGGTTTGCGCTGGGTTAAGAAGACGATACATAGGCCTACTATTTTGAGTCTATGGTCATTCAGCCTTCTACTACTAGGGATCTTGGAAGCACCATCAAAGTGAATTTTCCAACACTGAATGGATTGGTCTACCGAGAGGATTTCCTCATCATGAAAATCAATGTCCATTACTTGGTCCGTAGGAGATGGATGGATGGCATGGAAATCCGCTAATACAGGCCCCTTAATAGCCTTCTAAAGAACAAAACTGATGTCGAACTGCTGGAGAATCAGTACCCACCATGCTCAATGGCCTGCCAACATTTGGTGGTTCAGGATGTACTTCAGCAGATCTACAGAGGATACCAGTTCTACCTCATGGTGTTGCAATTAATTTCACAATTTATGTACTGATAAAACCGGTGCAAGGCACCTCTCCTTGATAGGGAGTATCTGGTACCCATATCAAGGAGCATGCGACTGAGATAGTAGATACTTTTCTTAGTTACCTTGTTGTTCTTCTGGGAAATAAGGGCACTGAAGGATCATTCCAGTGCAGTCACATAAAGGACCATCATCTTTCCAGAAACGGGTGGCATCAAGACCTGAGGCCAGATTAGATACTTCATCATTTCCTCAAAAGTAGTCTGACATTCTCCATCCCATTGATAAATTGTGCCTTTATTCATGAGGCGAGAAAATGGTATACACATGCCATCAAAATTCTCAATGAATTGGTGTATATAGGTCAAGTGGCTTTGAAGGCCTCACAGTTCCCAAATTTTTATTGGGAGAGACATCTGGATAATGTAATTGATCTTATTTGGGTCGATTTTGATGCCCATGTATCTGTAAATGATGCCAAGAAAAATTATAGAGGTCACATCGAATGTGCACTTCAATGGGTTCATCTGCAGGTGGAAAAAACAGAGGAATACAAACACTTTATCAAGGTCTTTGAGATGGTTCTGATGTTGGTGAGATTTTACCACCATATCGCCCATGTAGCATTCCACTAGTGTCCTGAGGATGGGCTTAAATATGCGATGCATATCCCACCGATTGCTAGAACCTCTATTTTTTAAACTGAAGGGAATTAATTGGAAATAGAAAGTACTTTGTTCTACCATGAAGTTAGTGGCAGCCTCTTCATCGGGAGCCATAAAGATCTTATTATACCCAGAGTACCCATCCATTAAGGATAGGTCCTGAAACCTAGCCATATCATGAATCAAAAATTCCTTTATAGGGAGGGTAAAATCATCCTTCCGACAGTGAGAGTTGAGATCCTAGAATTCGATGTAGACCTTGATCTATTAGTTATTCTTACAAGGGGAACAATGTTTTCTAACCATGCGGGGTACTGGACCTCCTTGACATAATTGGCTCTAATGAGCTTATCAACCTCAACCTCAACCATGGAATAGTGATAAGGGTGCATCATTCTGGGAGGTTTCGTAAACCCGTGGTTATTTGGTGGGAGACCAAGGCGGTGGATGACTACCTGGGGATCTAGATGCAGTAACTCATCGTAACTCTAGGGGAATACATCACGGTGTTCCTTTAGGATGTCCTCGTACTATTGTTTCTCTTTGACGGTCATAACAACACTTATCAATGTGGGTTTCAGATCTGCCTCGCTACCGAGGTTCACCTGTACCAATTCATTGACTGTGGTGGAGACAACCTCTTTGATGGTAGGAGGAGCATCCTCTATGTATTCTTCATCACTTATGGTGGAGGAGTCCTTATTGGGTGGAGTCTCCTCTGAGTTGATAGATCCTGATGGGAGATTAGTACCCGCCTGAGAGGCGGTAGACACTACATTGAGGGACTCCTGTGATGCCAAAACCATAACAATGAAAGCTTCTTATCTGATCCCTTATGGTCTTCAGCCTAAGGGGCCACACATGATGATATCAGAGAAATAATGATGCATTGTCATGATCCAGTTTATCCTAGAATGGTGAAACATGCACGAATGGTGTTTTGTTGTTTCCATATGTAGGACATCCCGATACAATATGGGGTAGGGGGCTCTGCGATTACCTATGCCTGATTTATTTAGGAATGCGAGGTGATTTTTTGGTGTCACATAGGCTTGGGAATGTGCTTCCCGCTCATTCCAGAAACAATGAATAATTGTCCCATATCTGAGAGTGTAGCCTCTAATCCATGTATTGTAATGATGTGGGCATCAACTATATCTGTCCATGAGTCGGTCGATGCCATCAAGTGTTCGACCACGTTAGCTGAAATCTACTTTTCCTTGTTATTGTAATAATCAGCATCTAGCAAGCGAGCTTCACAAGTGGAAAAGGGTGATGCGTCACCTTGGAGTACACCCACTCGACCATTAATGGAGTACATAATGAACTAGTGATATGATGAAGGGATCGCAGCATGCAGGCCCATCCATGGACTTCCCATCAACACATTGTAGGTGGTGTCTTGGGAGACTACCATGAACTCGGTGCTAGATACCAGACCAACGAACTAGGTATTTAGAAGAATTTTTCCGACCGGTATGTGTTCCGTCCTATCATAACCTTGGATTTTCAGGACAGAGGGACTCAGATAATCCTGGTAAAACCTCATTTTTCATAGTGCCCGTGACGGTATTTGGATGATCTCATAGCCTGTGTCAACAAGACAGCAAAAAACATCCACACCATTAAAATCGCCGGTGATGAACAGTGAGAGAATATTCCCTTATATGGGAGAGACTTTATTTTCTCCAGAGATCGAGATGATGGCATGGCGTTCAACATGTTCGACTGGCTCAGCATGGAAGGCTTCTGCAGCTGCTACCTCCATCTTAAACTAGAGGGGGCTTCTTAAGGCCTCTACGAGGGCCCCATGTGTATCCTATGATAGGAAGAGAGCCTCGAGGATGGAGAGCCTTGTGGGAATGATATCAAGATTCTTGAGGAAATCATATTTTTGGTCCAAGTGTGAGCTTCTCATTATAAGAGGTTACTCTATAATTGGACGAATGGTGGTCTCTACCAGCTGGACCAGTAGCTGACTAGTGCTGTGAATTTCCCAATGCTCACTGGTTGAAACCTGTGGAGTGACTATTGTATGATGGTTAGATTACCGAGACTAGTCCTTAGCAGAGTGTGGATGATCACCTAGCGGTAGAGGTGGCTCTGCCGGATCTAGTAGCACAAACGACGGTGAAGGCGGTCCTGATGAGATCAGATGAGAATGCTACGTGTGCTAGCCTCTACACTGGGCATGGTGTTTGGTTTTGGTAGCATGCATAACCTGGATGGATATACTAACTGAGGCACTCTGATGACCCATATTTCCACGAATCCTTCGACACTGATGATAGCTGGGAACATTGGGAGGATCCTCCTGGTTCTCCTTGCCATGAGAAATCATGTAGGGGTTTACCAGCTCTACGATGTTAACATAGGCATACCCTTGACTGCCACATGAAGAATGCTACACCACTAGATGGATTATGGGGGGAATTTCCATCTCTAGGGGCATGAAGTCTCTTAGAGTATGGGATGAAAACTACATCAGTGGGGGGCTTTGGTTTCCCTTGAATCGTCGATGCTTGCTCTTATGGGAAGAGTAAGGTTGAGATGTTGACGATGAAGTAGTAGCGGATGATGCATCAACTTTTGGAGGCTCTAGTTGATTCAGGTGTGCACAGATAATACAATGGGCCCAAGTGAACACCTTATGATCCTTCCAGTTGTCATAATTCTGGGACCCACAGTTGGAAACATGGTGCCACTGACCTTCGTTGTCACTACAACTATCGGGCTTCACAAACAACCACACCACTTGTGCCGAAGTTGGGCCCAACCTAAGTATGTTTTAATTGACCTGGTCCTGAAGCCGGTCCTTAAACACATATCACATATTAAGGTTGTTCCCCAGGATCTTATGATATGGGAAGTAGTTGGGGAATAGGTTAGATCTACCTTTTATGGCCTCCTACATTCATTCAAATGTAAAATTACTTGTTCCAATGAACTTCATAAATAATCGGGGACTTAATCCTCATTGAATGAGTAGGTCCAGTTTCTTCTATCCAGGAAGGGGGCTCTGGGTTCATGACCTTGATGGGGGGTTGGAGAGCCTGTCGATGTGGCATAGCCTGATTATCTCTCCTAGGTGGTGGCATCACATTATGCGGGGGTGCCTATAGGTTCGAAGGTGGGTGCTATTAGGCTGGTGGCTGTTCCTACGGTGGCGGGCCTCTATGAGGCTGCGAAGGAGGCTCCACCTTTAATAATTCCAGCTGTCTAGGGGCCTCTATTTGGAAACTGTGGTGGGCTCAGCCTTGGTATCCCTTCTTGTGAGAATTGTTGGAGGCAACAGACGTGCCTAGATGGCATAATACAAGGCTTATTCAAGGTGTTGGGCCATATCAAAGAAGTCTCAAAATCCCTCGGGGTAATCCTTGGTGATCAGGGAAGGGACTAGTTCTATGTTGACATTCCCCACTCACATCGTCAATAGTTTCTCTTGAGTCAGTGACAATTCAATGTTGTATGTGATCCCCTTCCACAAGTTGACAAGGTCTGTAATGCGCTCATTAGTCATCTTCTTTCACTTGAAGAGGTCTAAAATACTTGTCTTCAGAGTGGTGGAACTGAAATGGTAAATAAATTTCCAATGAAGATCTTCTCAGCTAGCTACTGACCCAATTGGTATCTGGTTGAACCAGAAAAATGCAGGTCCTTCCAATGTCTGTATGAAGGATCATAGTTTGGTGTCCTCCTACTATGCCAGAGTTCCCAAAATGGGTCCACACCATCAAATGAAGTGTGCCAAGTGCTGCAGTGGGTTTCCTATTACATTAAAAGGGTAGAAGGTGGGATTTTCGATACCTGAGGGTTCTAGCATATCATCCACCCACACTGGATATTACTTTCCACCAGACGTAATTGTGACGTGTCGAGTATCTAATGCCCCGAGGCGAGAAATGAGTGCCACAATTGGATACTCTAGGAGGGGGTTCATATCTTGGTGGGGATATCTGACCACTAGTGTATTGGAAGGTTCTTCCACCAGATAAGTAGGCCCAGTAGCCTAGGGAGTGGCTGGTGGGATGACCTGTGGAGTAGTTGGGGGAACCTGAGTTGGGTCCCAGAGACTTTCATGTCACTGAGGTGTATTTAGAAACACAAACAACACCCTCTTTCCATAAGTTCCGGCCTCTACCCTATTTGTGTGGGAAGGATGGTCAGGGTCACCTAGAGGAAATTCACTGGGGGATTTCACGCCTACCCCTGTTGTCCTAGCCGAGGATCACTATAGTCTAGAAATCACTCTGCAGCATGCTCAATAAGGAGGGCATCGACCATCTTCTTGTTCTCTGTGAGCTTCTGTCACAACATGGATTTTTAAGGAACATCCACCATCTTTTGTACTGATCTATATGGGTCAGATAATTTGACGGCTCTAAGGTACTCATTAACCTTATTTGGATTTCTTTCGTGGACTAATTAATTAGTGGGCACGAGAAGACCCAATAGATTTTTGTGCTGGCGAGTAACCCATCCTGACAGGTCCAAAAGTTATGGCACTCCCCCGGGGGGTACGGTTTCTCGAAGGAGTTCTTTCTCTGTCTCTTCCCCCAAAAATATGGATATGTTAACCTCCACTCTACCTGGAGGCGTATCCTCGATATCGCCTGGAATTTAGGGATGGCACCCGATAGAATTGAAATGGAGGGTTGTATACTACCCCCATCCCAGTATCTGAACATGGGGGACAACCTTCTTTATTATCCTATGTCGCACTTTAAATATTTGGACTTATCTTTGTTGGAGGGTCTTATGGTGACCTCTTGACTTAAGGCACTGGGCCCCTAAGAGTGCGGCCTAATCAACAAAATGGAATTGGTAACCAATGTCTTTGAAGTGTTCCTGACTCTTGGGATAGTTTCTAGCATATGGAATACGGATGATAGAGGTGCACCATGTTGTTGTTCATTTTCAATCATTGCTTAGAATAACTCTTTCTAATATTTAGTTGAGGTAGAAAATGATCCTGGTGATGATGGTGGCAATTGCATGGCTAGAACCTGGGAAGACACCAAATCATTGTCCTCCCGACTGTATCAGAAGAAGGAGGCGGGTATCTAGTAGTCCTCACATTCCAGAAGTATGAGGATGATGTGCCTCGTTCTTACCCTGGCCCTTGACAGGGAGGATAGAGGCGAGCGTTCAATTTCTGAGTCTTATTCCGTTTTATAATATGAGACGAAGAAATGTTTAATATCAGTTTCAATATTCTCGACATTCTTCTTATAGCAGTGATGATCCACCATCCTTCCCCCTGATGGCACTTTGGGACAGGGTAGATTTCAGGTGCGAGGAGGACCTTCAGACGAACTGCTGCTAGGACTGAGAAGGAAACAACCTAAGTGAGGCCGGTGTGCAAGAAGCACCTGGGAAGATTCCAAAAGGAACATGGGGAATACCTCTGCATCCACCAACTAACGTGAGGAGGGAATCTCTTTGAAATGAACTGGAGTGGGTAGGACCTTCTTTGGAGCTAGTGGGAGCATGGGTATGACCTCCATGCTTGTGTCCCCTAACAACATTGATGTGAGGAGGTTCCTCATACTGGACGAGCAGAACACGGGTAGGACCTCTGTGCTAGTTTTTGAGATGAGGAGGACATTCTTCTGCGACTACAAGGACCTAAGGAAGACCCCCACACAGTAGGTTGACCCGATGCATAATGTCTTTACACTGGCGACCTATGATAGGAGGAACGACTTGATACCTGAGGTCATGAGCACGTAGGAGGCTCCCGTACTGAGTGTCACCGCAATGGGGAGGACCCTCCATTTGATTGAAGGTGACATGGGGAAGACCTCCACTCCGAGCTTGGGAGTGGGGAGGAACCACATTCATAATGGTGGCGATATGGGGAGGACCTCAATTCTGGGTGTCGTTACCACAGGTCAACCCATGGAAGAAACTTTCTGCACCGACAACCAGGAGAATCGACTCAGCCTGTACATGGGGCAGTTGGGGCCTCAATATAGGCCAGGTGTATGAGTTCCCCTACTTAGTATAAACAATATACTGATGAAATAAGTTAGCGGTGGCATGAGACACGGTAGTCGTTGTCATTAACGCCCCTCGGCGAGTTTCCTTCTCATCCGATGCCAAAGGCTAGTGTCGGGTTAGTTGGACCAGGGATAGTGATGCAGGTGCATAGAATACATGCTCTTTAGACTGTGGGCCTGGGTGGCAGCGCTGGAGCGGCCTAGTGGGGGCCTCCTTGAAAGCCCCTATATTGGTATCCCTGCTGGGATGGAATGGAAATCCCTCACCTCATCAGCATAGGGGATGGAGTCATCAAAGCATTCTGGGGAGAGGCTCTCAAAACGGTTTTTCATCAGAGGGGGAGAATTGGCTCCCTATGCTTCCCTTGGAGGTGGTGGGGGTTAAGTGGCACAAAAGACTCTATTTCTTGATGGGCTATATCCTAGGTTGAGATAATCCCCCCCCCCCTCGTATCACCGGACAAGGTCATTTATCACCGTTATTTGAATGATTTCATAAGGGGAGATTGGGCGTGGGTGCCCAGTAGCTGTGGGTGTAGAAATTATCATAGAGGTGATGGGGCCACGCAATATTTCCATGATGTTGTTTCCCCTGCCCATGCGTCGATAGGTGGGTGGTGATCAATTTCCTAGTACAACAGCTTTGGTCCTGGAAGGTAGGGAGATTAAACCATTAGTTCAAAAAAAGTAAATTTATGTCTAGTTCGCTAGTGCCATTCCATATTCCTTGGTTGGTAATAAGTATCCACATAGACAAAATCGCAGACTAGGATGTCCAATGTCCAACTGCCCCATCTTCTAGAGAGTTTCACTCTAGCCCCACTATTTTTATGGCGGTACCTGGCACCGAATAACTAGATATAGTGACATACTAATACATTGATGTCTTGAACACAAAAAATATCCACATTGAGGAGAATAATTTCACATTGGGATCACCATTTCTGTTTCAGAATATTTTGTTAGGGTGCACATCCATCTTTTTCAGAGGATCATTGATTGTTTCCCAACATTCCCGCTTTCCCATGGTAGGTGTCAACCATCTCTTATTCAGGGATGTTTTCTCCTTGATCGAAATGGGATGATGCGATGTCGGTTTTGCCTTCCATGTGTTTCCTCCTCGGAATAAGTTACCCAGTCTGAGTCTTCCTCATAGATTTAAGAAGTTTTTCATGAAACTCTTCCCACTTCCATGTCTTCATGGACGCTGGTTAATTACACTGCTTCTATTAGGACATTCCAAGGGGTCTGATTAGAGAAGCAATATTCAGTTGGAGGTTTAGTCACATTGGACACCACTAGCATGTCTGGATGCTAGAACAGTGGAGGATCTGGGTTTCTTCCCCTTATGATAGGTCTTCTCGAGGGAGTGGAAGCTCGAGGCATCCCACATTGAATGCATGGAATTATATGGCATAACCATGTCTCTAAGGTTTTATTTAGCTTCTCATGTGTAACATAGGGTATGCCATGAGTTTAACGTCTAACGGAGATGGATTAGACTAATCAAAACACTAACGAGAGTGGATCTGATGGGTGTTCCCCTTGAGGTATCACTGAGGCTGGGGCTAATGCATGTTTAGTTACCTAGTTTCTACTAGGTGTAGTGAGAAAGTGGGAGACACGATCTCACTGGGATGTGGTGGCCCTAGTAAGAATCAGGAAGGATGATGTAGAGTTGAATGAAGTGGTGGGGCAATGGGATGGAGCTGACACGTGGGCGATAGTGATTTTGTGCTTGAACCTTGAAGAGACTTCCTACATATCCATGTGGAAGTGAATCAAAGTCCCCATAGTTCAGCGGGACTATGAGACTCCTGAGGAGGCAATCCATGAGAATTACCATATGGATGGGACCTAGAGGATGTGGAATCCCTAGGTTGGGTACGACCTTCCCGAAACTCATAATATATTGGGAAAGGGAACACTATGAGACATGGGTGATGGGATTGAACCTCAGGAAGGCTTCCAACGTACCTAGCATGGGAGATGAGGATCCAGTCTCATGTAGTTCTAATGGGTAAAATTTAACTTCTTATGAGACAAAAAGGGGGCATAAAGAGCAATGTCATGTTGGATGAGGGTGAACCAATGTGATGGGGTGTTGGGATCAATCAGTGTTGGGCTTAAACCTAAGGGAGGCTTCCTACGTACCTTTCCATGGCAGGGATCAAAGACCACAATGTTTGGGATGAAAAAAAAGTGGGCTTGAACCTCAAGGAGGATTCCAACATACCTTTCATTATCATGGATCAAAGTAAATGTAGTTCGGAATAGTTAGGTGAACTGACGTGAAGGGGTCAGGACTAGTAGGTGTTGGGCTTGAACCATAGAGAGGTTTCCTATGAGACTTTCCATGGAAAGGATCAAAGATTGTGTGTTTGGGGATGAAAATATTTGGGATTGAACCTCAATGAGGATTCCTACGTACATTGCATTGGAAAGGATCAATGTCCACAATGTTCGGGATGGTGTCTAGGGCATACACTCTAAGGCGACCCATAGAGGATGTCATGGTCAATTCATACACTAATCCAACATGAGTCATGTTCGGTGTTAGAAATTAGAAGCAATGAAGACATGATGACCATTCCGCGAAAGATGCATCCGTGGGAAGTGGAGTGGGGTATACACATGGTTAGCAGCCCAAGGAGGAAACAAGGGCTTATGCGTGGCTAGCATCCTAGGGAGATGGAGATTGGGACTTACTCCAGGATGAAGGCCCAATGGAGACAAAGCCCATCAGGAGAGGTATGTGGTAACGAAGATCCTGATTCCCATATCTCCTATAGTCTTTGTCATTGAAGAAGAGAGGAGAAGGGATGAAACCTCCCACAAGAATTTCTAGGGGCTTGCACCAAGGTGGATTCCCTTCCCCGTAGATCGTCGCTGCTTCGACAAAGAGGATCTCATTCCACGTAATGATGATATCACTCCTGTGGAGATGAGCAGGTGTGGAGAATGTCCACGATGGGGCGCCCCACATATGATGCATGGGGAAAGGTCACATTTTAATGTCTTGGGTGGAGGGTGAAGGTGCTTGGATGTTTAATGTCCTGCATATCAGATGAGGTAGTTTCACTATGCACCCCTAAGACTTACATAACCATCACGCTTTAACCCTTGGTGAAGGGAAGTCGCTGGCAATGTCATGGTAAGGGTGTGTCGTGGAGTGATCCACTAAGGGGCCCATGTTAGCGTGGATTCTCGAAGAAGCAATAGCCTTTAGCGTGCCTATGAGAAGAAGCATAAGGCTAACCAATGCAACGTAAAGCACCGCCCAAGTGACATTGAAGTCTCTTCATATGAACATGGAGGGTCATATGGGAGGAAGCTGTGTGACACAGATGTGTCGTGCATAATAGGGGTTCAGACATGGTTACCTAAGGTATGGATGAAATATGGATCACACAAGGAGGGTCGCACACAAGAGGGGAAGCTACGCACAAGATGTGTTGACTGCATGCAAACTAGAAGGATGCACGCAAAATCAGCATGATGCAAAGGGTATTCACG
This sequence comes from Viscum album, assembly GCA_963277665.1. NCBI lineage: Eukaryota > Viridiplantae > Streptophyta > Magnoliopsida > Santalales > Viscaceae > Viscum > Viscum album. Next base: position 23,354,009 of record OY728125.1, read on the forward strand.
CAGAAGAGAGATATTTTGCGTGAAAAAGAATTAGAATAAAAGTAAATGGATGAGGATCATTCCCATGAGGTCCCGCCCAAAGGAGGACCCTTGGGAGACCTATCGCGCAAGAACCAATAACTTGACACCATAGTATTTTGCAGGAGGTCCATTTGCCTTTTGTGCAACAGAGCGTCACTTCGTCTTCAGAATCCATCCCGAAGTGTTGGGGGTGAATTTAAATTTATAGTTGAAACCCTCAATGGCTGTGCTCATGAGGTCATTTGATGTCGCATTGGGTGTGCAAGGGTTTGTGCAGCGTTGGGTAACTTATGTGCATGCTCTCCATTTGCACTCGTGCTTTGATTGATTTTTCGCACGCTCTTTCGTGAAAGGGTCCCTTTGGCATCGCATTGGGAACACAAGGGCTTTTACAGAAGAGGAAATTTTTTACACCTCCCGAAACCTTGCCTGCTAGTTACATTGGTGGTTTAAGGTGGGTATCCACGGAATCTGGCCTTTGATTCCGCATTTGGAACGCAAGGGTATGCACGCAGGAGGAACTCTTACGCGTATCCTGTAATTCTTGTGCACAGAAGCCTCTCGGGATTTAGAATCTTCTAATCACCCCCAAATACCTTTCTCATTCTTTATCATCCCCATCCTGGTCTTAACAAAAATTAGGCGTCATTAGAAGTAGACACATATCCATAAATTTTCTAATGAATGACTCCGTCATAATCCATCTGAGGGTATACCATAGGAGGCTCATATCCCTACTCCCATTCTGAAGGTTCTTCAACATATTCTGAGTAGGAATGTATATTCAAAATGGTCCCATATTCCCATTACAACTAGGGATCACCATTTTCAAGAAACACATTCCTTGAGAAAAGCTCATATTCAAGTAAAAAATACTAGAGTCATACTGTTAAGGATAATTATTTGGGAAATATCCTTGATCCAAATGAGGCTCACCAAGTGATAATGGAAAAAGTATCATGAAAATCTCATATTATAGTCAAAAATGAAGATGCTCATGGTCATATTCTGGTACGTTCTTATTAGTAGGCTTAGACCCACCATAAGGTTATAAACAAGGTCTGAAAACCATTATATAGCTAGATCGTATCCCTGAACAATTCTAGAAGGCATCTCATATTATTTTGAACATGATCCAGAATAGGGATCATATCCCTAATATACTCAGTGATGATGTATTTGAGTTTGTTAGAGACACATTCTCAACACTTCTTGGGTATTTTGACTCTTCATATTTTAGCAGAAGACGATCACTACTGCAGCAGTCTTCCTTATGGTAGTGTGGAGACGGATCGTAGAGCCTCTACACCTAACATCCACCATAGTCAGCATCCCAATGTTGATATCTCCCATAGAAAAATAAGTCCTCTCATTTTCCAAACACCTCTATAAATAGATGTAATCAAAACTCAATTGCCTTTGTGTATAGTGGTTCTTAAACATTAGGGTCAACTATCTATAGTTCACCAGCAACTTCTTGCAAAATCTACCAACACTCCAATCAAGTTAGTAGGAATCCCCAAGAAGAATCTTCAATAGTCATATCAAATGGAGGCATATAAGTCTAATTAAGAGGAATCTGTCATTGAAATATGAATATAGAAATTTGGTAACGCCATCCACAATATATTATGGCCCCTTACAACTTTTGACTATAATATCCTAGATGGGTTAGAAAAAAAGTTTATTCCTTCTCTACAACAAAATATATAGGCAAATCATTAGTGATTGAAAGATACACTCCTCACTTATCTTGGATACAAGGTTCACCTTCATACCATTAAGGTACTCTTTTTTTTATCTAGACCTATGTACTATCTCAATATCCCATGATACAAAACCAAAAGAGAATAGTGATAATCTGCAACAAGATTGCTGCCATTTCATCATAGAACATCACCAATTGATAGAAAAAGACACATCATGTATCCATATTCAGGAATGATAAATATTTGGAGTGTTACACTTCACCGAACCCTTGGAATAATAGATTCCTTTAGATACAACATCTTGTAATGACATAGACTCCGATAAAATCAGGGGGTTGGGTAATGTTCGAGTTAGTTTTTTGCTATAATTGAATACCCCCACTTCAATGGTGCTAAGACATAATGAATGGATGTTGAGGATTATCACTAGTCCATTTAACTGAGCCCCAAAAATTAATGAGAATTGATTTCAAAAATGGAATCCAACGATGAAATCAACACGATGAAATACCATAAAAACTGATGCTCGTCATGGGATGCCATTGTACCCAGCCCCAACATGGGAAAAACTTTTCCACATAAAATAGGTCGTGGTATGATCTAACATAGAGACCATTCCATTGAAAACCTGTCCCTCCAAGATGTGGTAATATACAACACCTCCTCCACTTATCAAATCGTCAATTCTATAGACGATTCATGACATGTCCACAGTAGCTGCGAACAGACACCATCCCACTGGGTTGGGGGTATTTTTTCTAAATCTCCATCTGTAGGATCATCATCTCTAGATAGGTTCCTTAATAAATCATTGGTAATTCTAGACCAAACCCATCTTACCGGGCTAGGGGAATTTAGATCAGAATTATCAGCATAGAAATCATCAAATCCTCGACTAGAAGCACCAGATCCTCAACAATTGGATCAATCAATGATGATTGTGGCCACCAGATAACCCCCATCCATTAGGGCTAGTAATCTTACATAATAATCTTCACTATAGAGAGAATTATTCTTCTCAAGGTTTGAATCTATGTATCAAAAATTTGTATAACATAATTTCCTCCCTCCTTAAGACAAAAATCATCCATTACATGCCCATGTGGAAATAGTGGATAGAAACTCCCTCATGGTCACTATTCATAGTCCAATATAGGATGGGCATATGGGGAAAGAAATCAGACCCCTATAGAGTCATAATATAAAACATACCAATGTGGATAAGGCATCAAAAAATGAAACTAATGTTGGAATTGAAGAATCATCATATTGGATTGAATGTAATGGGAAAACAACCATTTCCTTATGCAACTCTATAAATGTCGTTAAAATCAACAAAACAAAAAATGGTGATTAAGACACAGATACAGAGGGACATAATTTAGAAAACATGCCCTAATCAGAGCATCTAGAGTCACCCATTGATGATACACAAACTCGAAACTAGAAAAGGATCCTAAAACATGCCCGTATGAATATTGAGTTTCCCCAGTTTATGGAAGAACTCTACCATAGATAAATTGAAGGTCTGGATATATCGCAATCACCACACAAAAGAAGAGGTACTCAGGGAAATATTCCCAAATGTTATCATCTTCAGATATTGGTGAATATATTTCTTCCCATGCATATGGAAAAATATTATCTTTCTATAAGAGTGGAATATGGGCATCAGACCGACTCTGCTTCCAGGAAGCTAGTCTACATAAATGATGAATTCAAAAATGATTGTAAATTACCCTAATTATAGTGATATAATTTCCCTCCCAAGGTAAATCATTCACTCTTCTCATGAAATGAGAATTAGTGGGAGTCTAAAACATGGAGTGCTCATCCAGCCCCACCAACTTCATATAGATGGGTGGTGGCTCGAAAAACAGTGCCTACCAATGTTCTCAATTCCATAGATTCCCTAGCTACTCAAATGGAATACATGGAAGAGTGACACACACCTATGTAGCCTTAAAAAAATCCTTATCTTGAGCAAGTTGATAAGACAATTCCCCAATATAATTTGGACAATCCTATCTTCCCTAACCTTGATATAATGGAAGACACTGAACAAAATCTAACTCCCTTCATATCCCAATGCATCCTAAGGATGGGACCCTGAGATCATCGAGAAGAGACCAAGTTGAGGGGTTTTGTATAGAATATGATAGGGAATCCTTTCATTCATGCATCATCCTTCCAGTAGGACACCTTGCAGGATGAGAAGACCTTCATTGTCAATTATTTTACATGTTCATCTCCACATTGAGGGAAAAAATGTTCAACTTTAAAAAATACAATCCTTGGGAAAATGAGAGAGTGTCCGACATCATATCTAGATTAAAGGGGTTAATCTATTTTCTCATCACCAGTCACTCACATGAAAACATTATGGAACTCAATGTTGAAAATATTTCTGATGAGATGAAATCATCTATGGTCTTAATGAATTATCTGGGTGGGTTCCCTGAGTTTCCATTAACAGCCCATTGTTTTCAAGACGTCATGCAATGAACTGGAGATAAATCTTACATCATGTCTTCAACATATGGGAAAAGGATCATTAAGGAAAAGACCACCATGATTACTCTCGAACTAGTAGTTTTCCTGTCTAGGCTTATAATAATGTTCCATACCACCTAGAACCTCATGTAGAGCGGTAAAACTGCAAAATATCCCTTTTCTAGAAGCATAGATAAATCAGGGTTTCCCACGATTTGAGGAAAGAATGAATAAAATATATTCTTTTAAAAATGAACATGTTTCTAGTTATTTCTATGCAACAATGGAAAATAACCTTTACAATCTTCCACAGCCCTAAGAGCCCAATGGGGTCAACCATATCGATTATCCCAGCTATTGACTTTTCTATTGAAGGATGGGTCATAATATCCATGATTTTTTCATCTTCAATGTTGTTCTTCAAAGAATGGTCGATCATAGATAAGAGATGTTGGGTTACTCCCCAGTGTAGGTACACTGCATAATCATTACCCATTAAAAAAAAGTGGGTGATAGGATGCACATTTCATCCAGGCATGGACGTATGTCCAACAACTATATGACTCAGAAAGTATTTGACTGAGCTCATGCCACCCATAGAACATAGCTATGTAGACCAAGAATTTTTATACCACATGGGTATGTTACATCTGATATGTATCCCAAAGTTGGACATGACCATTTGAAATAAGAAGAGATATAAGTGGAATAATTATATTATACTCCAATGAAAGATGTTAATCATGAATACTAATTCCATGTATCATCTGAAGTAAGGGAACCACCACAAAAAATCAAGCCCTCATCATAAAAAGAGTTCATATTTTGTTCTATTACTATGATACACTTGACATATCATTTATTCGATGATGAATATAAATATGAGTAAGAGTTCCCCACAACTGACCATGGAATAAGAGGCCACATGGAATGGAAACGAGGATAATATGGAAAAAATGGGTGTGGTAGAACCCTATATTTAGTTCATGTCCCAATATAGGGAATATATGTAGTTGAGATCCATGAAAAATTGAACAAGTAATCCCAACAGAGTCATGGAGGTGTCGCATAACCCTCCAGTGGTCATCTATGCCTAATCTTATAGAAATAAAACTAATTATGGGAATGATTTTCTGATCATACAATGATATGGGGATGTTGGGTGAGACCCATGCCACTAGATTAAGATGCTTTATCAACCCCTATAAAATAACCATACCCATCTACCTAAAATGCCTCATCATTAATCCATATATTAAGTAGAAACCACACCTTGGGATGTTCCTACCATTTTAAAAAAATTCTGACATTATAAAACAACATGGGGTTGTCCTAGAAAATCTCTCAATATTGGATGTAATCTATATTTGGAATGATGTTAGGGAGGAACTCATTGAATCCCTCTAGACCCCACAAGAGTTTTATATGGATATAGGTACAACTATTTTCTATAGGGTGGAGACCATGCTATTAGAATTCCATGTCACCACCTCATTCATAGATCAGGATCCGAAAGATATAATCTATGGACTCTTTAAACCCATATATGTTTCATATAGTCTCAATAATTTGTAAATATGAAATGTTTAGATTGAAAATGGTTCTCGGATCATCTTTATCTAGATTGAAACTATCCAATTTTGGGGTTTTAGAGAAGAATATTGTTCTACTACAAATATGCCCATTCAAGGGCATGATAAGTGTGAGGAAAGATCTATAGGAAATACTATTCTCAAATATCAGTTTGGGGATCTCACATCAGATGTTGATTTTATGGATATACAAAAAGACACCACCATAAATGTCCTACTTATAAGGCCATGGATCCAACTCCACGTGGGGGTACCTTCAACATTCTATCAGTTTCTGAAATACCCAATTAATAGAAAGGTAGACATAATACATGGTGATAGTTCCCCCATTGATAATTTAGAGGCCACATATGATGTATCAGGTTTATAAAAAATGGAAGGATAAAAACCATGTTTAGATGATGGAATATAGGTTATATCCCCCAATGTAAATGTGAAGACCACTATGAATCCATATATGATTCTCAATTGAGACTATGTAATCCCCGTAAATCATGTTTATGAAATATATTTTATCCCAGATATTCAAGATTCTTATTTCCAATATGATAGTGTAAAATAGAATCAGATCCAGAGTCTCTATGAGATGAATCCTTCAATATGGGATGATAATATATATTTTATCATGTCTTCTCTCACCTTGACAGTGACAAAGATTCCCTCAGATTTCTGAATTTGTCTGAAATAATTCCTCTATTAGACTCAGAGGGGGAAGAATACGATGATAAACTCAAGAATTCCCTTATTACATTCATGGAATGCATCTCCACCACTATTGATGATCTTTGGAAGGTAAATCTAGGAACATAATGAGACCCCCAACCTACATTGATTAGTTCCTTTATCATCTTGAGGACCAAGATATTTACATCTCATTTCTAAGGAAACATTTATATGATTTATCTTGGAATTATATAGAAATTCCCAGACTAAATCTGGATGGGGGATGCACCATCTCGGCATACCCGATTACCATGGATGCTTCAAGATGGAGGGAATGAGGATGGACCCCTATCATGTTACCAATGTAGAGGTGGAAGATGAAAAATTTAGCAAAGATGACTTTTTACGAGAAATGAAATATAGAATATGGATTAAAAACTTTGTCTTTGTCATTAATTAATGACAAGATTAGGGTATGCAATGATTTCAGAGACCTTTATCAACATTTAATGATGATTATTTCCAATTTTATGTCATAGAACTCTTTATAGATGGAACTGATTACCTTTATGATATTTAATTCATGAATTGGTATTCATGGTATAATTAGATAAAAATGTCCCCAGAATATGAATAAGGCACTACCTTTAAATCACTTCAAGTGATATGTTTCTGTCAATTCATTCCTTTTGGATTGAAGAATGTTTTCACTACTTATCAATGCACCATGAATCATATATTTAAGTGCTTATTGATAATATTTTCTAAATGTTATGTCGAATACATTGTGGAAAAATCATGATGGCGTGGCATTATTTCAAGGATATTTAAATATTCTTTGACAAGATGTGACCATGTAGTCTGCAGATGAATGCACTGAAATGTGCTTCTGTAGTATGAAAAAGGAATTATCTTAAATTTTTTGTATGCCTCCTTGGATTCAAGGTAGAATAAAAGTATAATAATGCAATTTGAATAATCTAATACACTGATAATATCAATGAATTGATGGGATAAGAAGTCCACCTCACCAATATTCGACATTTAATAGCTATATTGTCAAATGAATATACCTCTTAGACATGGATAATGAAGATGGGAATTGTATATCAATGGGACAGGAACTGATAAGAATCCTTCCAAAGCCTCAAGCTGTATATGCTGCACCTATAGGTCTTGATGACACTAGTGGAAGGAAAGCTACTCACATTTTATGTGGACACCATGGAACACTCACTTGAAACCCTCCTTTCATAAAATAATGATGTGGGGAGTGAGAACAGTCTCTACAACCTCATTCAAACACTTCTAGGTATAAAGACCTAATTCTCTAATGTTGAGAATAAATACCTCACACTCATATTTCCATTGAATAAAATGAGGGATTACATGCTGCACCATGATGTACATATGGTCTCTTTTATTGATCTGGTCATGTTAAACCTTGGTTGTCCCAAATTGATTGGGAATCTGGACAAATTATCATTCAGTCAACAACAATATGAAATCTAGTTCATGTCACTGATTAAGTGAAAGATAAACCCGAGCTAATTTCCCCAAGGAATGTCCCACCATGGAAAGTACACTGATGGACACTTAAATCCCATATGAGTATGTTTTCTATTACCTTCACACTACACGGACATAGGGGAAGTATTTTTATGGAACCTCCTAATGTCCTATCAATAAAAGGAATGAACATATAATTCCAAATCAGTTTGGATTAAGGATTTAGAATTTTTATACAGTAAAGAATTATTTTCCCTAATCAATCCCAATATCTGAAGGCTATAATAATTACGAAGTTGAATACCAAAACCCTGATCACTAGATTATAACCAGCCCTATAACTCCAAACAGCCTAACCAAATATCAATGGTAATTAGGAACTAGTGATAAAACATATTAATTAATAATATTCCATAAAAAAGGATGAATTGGCCCCTCTCAATTGAAACTTCAATGGGCTACTAGTAGAATTCAATTTTGAGCACATATTGCATCATATTCCCCAATAACAGAATGCACATACTGAAATATTGGATAATGAAACCACAATCTTGACTGACCCTAATCAGGAGGAATAAATCTTCCATATCATTCAATCAAAGATGGTCCCATCGATCATAATCTATGATTTGGAAGAAATCAATCGGTTCAAAACTATCCTAGAGCAAGATGAACCAACATCCGGCCCCTTGATTGACAGAGGCTGTAATTGTTTTGTTAAAAAATGGGACTCTCCTAATAGTCTAATCCTAAAGGGTATAGATTCAGTGTTTTTAAATGAACGTTCCCCTATTGAATGGTCCAAATGAGAAAAAAATCCCTCTATAAGTGAGGCTTATAAAAAATCCTCCTCATATTCGTAGTGGAAAAAATGATTCCCAACAAGATGGAAGATGTCCATGAGGGCTATTATATTGCTCATAAATATATGAATAGGCTCCCCCACTAAATTATAGGGATGATTTACTTCTAGAAAAATATGATAAAATACTATTTTGATTTCAGCCGAAATAGTCATGCATGCCAGATCTATCATCCATCAACGCCAATAATTTCTACAAACAAAATCATTATTCTTGTCCATTTTTTATATGGGGAATATATGTACATTACCCATATCCCCCAGTCAAAACTAATCTGTTAAAGAAGATATTTACTACTACCTATTTTTTATCCTAATGGGATAAAGAAATGCCCCTAAAGGATATCTGGATAAAGAATATTATGAACCTCATGAAATCACATATCATCACTAGGTTTAGGGTCCTTCAAACAATATTGATGAACAAAACCACAAACATATAATCTATAGATTTGAAGAAACTATACCATGAGTGCATCATCGAGTGAAATCACTCTTCCTGATATCATGAAATAGAAAATGGAAAAATAAAGGCATTAAATAATAATATTTCCAACATAGTCTAGAGGATTTTCAATAATAAGTCTGGTTCGAACAATCTCCTCCGTGCTTTATGGGACTATAGTACCACCACATGTACTACTACCGGAGAAACACTATACTCATTAGTGTATGGAAACGAGACAATATTTCCCATATAAGTACAATAGTCCTCACTTTGAATAGTCATTTTAATACAAATCATGAATGATGAGAAATCATAAAAGAAACAAGATGAGATGGAGAGGCTTGATTAGAACATGTTCTGTATGTTGCACAACCGTAAAGTCATCCATCATTAGATTACATGGGCATTCAATAAAATGGCTCATCTCTATTGATTTCTCTAAGGAGAATAGTTATTGGATCTCAAAACCTCATGATATAAGGGAAGTAACCTCCAAAGCTAGAGCCCAAATGGGAGGGCCCTACATCACTCATATGGTCTATGAAAATTGATCATACTCATTGGACATAATGGATGGGGAACGTGTCACACTCCCCACCCATGATAGATTTATTATGAGATACATAAAAAACATCAAGAATATCATGTCCTGGGAACATGTTGTTAAACTGTAAAGAACACCTCATAACTAGATGATGATAAATTTTATGGAGAATGTTCTAACCACATGATCATTAAATGCATGGAGAGCATCCTGACAATACGACGATAATTTTTTTGATCCCATATTGGTCACTTGATATTCAACTACACAGATCCCGAATTTTAATCTTCATTAGCATCAGGGGACCCTCATCTTAGAGAAAATATATTAAATTACACAACATCTCAAATAATACCCCCATAACGTTAAAGTGTACATAATAGATTCTTACTGAATGATGTTAAACTGAATGTATGATGTCCCCAGTGCATGATAATAAACTTCTTAAGAAGCCCCATCAGACCAATGATTCACTACACATGAGATAGATCCATGTGAAAAAATGATGAAATGACCCAACTACAAGATATTAAACTACATGGGTTTCCAGAACCACATATTACATGATTCTCATTCTAATGAGATATGTAGGGATTTCTCATTCTTATATCTTGGTCCATCCACCACATGATAAAAAAAGGCCCACGTCCAATCTCTAACCACATATGCATGGTGAGAGGAACCCTTTAAATTCATAGGTTCTCAAACTTAGCATAGATCACCTGGGCATAGGATTTTTAGTAAGAGATTCCCCACATGAACAAGTCAAGTCAGATCAAGATAAGGATGTCATGGTCTTTAATGAGATACCTTAAAAGTAACACCACGTGTCCTCATGAAATAATAATAAACTGCATTGTTGATTTACTTTTCGTGACATAGAAATATACATTCATCTAGACCATCCATAAGAGAAAAACTATTTTTAGTGATAGTCTCCCATCTAACCTCCATTGAAGAAATACATGTCACATGATTCCAATCATCATAGTATATATAGTGACACCTAAATCTCCAAACCTAGGTCTAGTCACAAAACATAATCATAAATAAGCCCCTGCTCATAACATATTGGTCGGAACTGTGTAAGGATATCTTGTTGAATAACTACTTGTGGCTTCAATCTTATTACCGAGGGATACATAGTGAATCCTAGGCTTCCATTCTAGGGTTCAGTCATAATATTCCATTTTCAAGGAGCCTACATCATTTCCACGCTACATTAAACTAAATGATTCCATAAGAAATATATGTGGTTGAATTCCTTCCATCAGTGGATATGTAGTGAATTACGGATAACCAATAACCAGACCAACAACAACAATCAACAAGAACAATGACCTCCTATCCATACAGGTCAGAAATGTGGAGAGAGTTTCCCATTAAGGAATGACTTGTGGCCTGATACATTCCATAACTAGATATGCAGCGACACCTAACTCTCCATTATTGGATATTTCTTTAAAAAACAATGAAATGATTCACCCAAAATACAAAGTGGTCAAGTCATAAAATATATTTTCAACCTACTTATGAGTCATATTAGTGAATGGATTTCCTTTTCACCTAATATATCTTTCAAAAAAATTTACATCAACCCCCACATACTTACCTCTTTATGTTAAGCAACAAGAGAAGAAATACATCCTCACTGAATGATGTTAAAATTGATAGAAAACATCATGTTCTCATGATATTAAAACTACACAAAAAATATGTCCCTATTACATGATGTTAAAATATGCATACCATAATTCATTATCAGCACTTATCAAAGGATCGGAATAGCCTTATCCCAGCCAGAAAAAGTAGTGGGGGGGGGGTACTTCCTTCATCAATTAAGAATCTCAATTAATAAAACAATCTTATTGTTTTGAGAACCTAGAGTTTCCAAAAAACATTTTTTAGACCTTATAAAGGAATAGTGATCTCTCTACTTTACGATTCATAAGGGATATGACATACCATCTTTAGACACATTGGATTTATAAGAAGCGCTCTTTGACCTTCATGATCTTAAAACCACTGTGGTGGAACTCATCACCTATGGGTGTTCTAGGCCATCCCTGGTATGATTGTACCATATCAATACTAATTACCTATGTTTCCGGAGATCTGATTTGCATCATTTTTATATGTTGATCAAAAGGATGTTTGAGTGATCCTGATATAGTTTATCATAATTGGTCTCTTCTATAGCACCCCCTCATATTATATCAAACTGTGTCATCATTATATAAATCTTTCACTTGGGAAAATGTCGCCTTTATATAAAATCTATCCTCTATTGTTACAAATAACGTGACCTTACACATCTAAAAAAATATAAAAACACATGCTAGGTTGAAAAACCACATAGGGTGACCTTAGTAAAAGTTGAGTCTTCGCTCACTGAACTCTTCATCTCCAATGTTTATGAAAAAATTAAGGAATAAATAAACAATGCATAAATCTCAAAATACATACTTTTTAGCCCTAATAATATCCAAATCATTTATTTCTAGATCCCCTAGTCTTTAAAAAGTATGAGTAATTATTTTTTCACATCTCGAGGATACGAGAACATATTCTCTAGTAAAAAACAAAACATTTTGGGTTTGTGAACACATCATGAATTTTACACTTTCAAGAATTGATTTATCCTGATTTGATCATCTTGGATCTCTATAAACCGTCCATGGCCCTTGGAAAATGATACTCAGCTTTGTGAGACTCGTTGTTTAACTATGAGTGTATTCCTATGTATCATGAACATGCACCTATGGTCTTCCACCAAAATTTTCAATTTGAAAAAAGTGATTTTCGATCCTTGTGAACTATGACATCATCATGGAAATACTCATCACCTCAGTGTGTTCTCATCCAATTCTGACTACATTTTCCCATACCATCCTCATTTACTAAGAACATTGGATCATGATTTACAATCCTCATACAAGACAATCCAAGAAAATTTGACATCCTTAACATTACATCCCCATGTTTTGTACCCTTTATCAAAGAATGGATGTGACCATCCATTTCCAAACCATCTAATTTCTCACACATCATGATTCCAAACCACAAGGAATAAATATTTAGCTTCAAAATTTAAGTGATAAATTGTTCAAGAGTACCAAAACTCTTCATAGATATCTTATCCACTATAACCAACTACTTATTTAAGATTCTTGTGTCTCAAAATATCATTCATGGCCCTCTAAAAAGGGTGGGACACCTCTATTTGACCATAATACCAATGAACAAGGGCCCTGAACTACCAATCAGAAACATATCCTCCTTGTACGAAAAGAACCCCATTCCGTATAGGCCCTGGTAACACAATGGAAGAATCCAACAACACAGGTTGCAATGAGTGATTCCTCACACGACATCCCCATCCCATACTCAATGATTCAAATGTTCAAGATATTACTTACATCGTCCATAATCTAACTACCTAGGTGGACCCGACATCCCAGTGTTCCTCCCACAACCAATATTTCTACCATAAATCTTCTTTAGACCTTGGAAAAGTGTTAATATAACTACATTTGACCATTTTTTCAATGCATAATGGATTAAACCTACCAATATGTATAATCTCCTACTTAAAGGAAAGGAAATCCAGTCTTAATGATCCCTGGGAACACCATAGAGGAACTCAGATCTATAGAGTGTCTTGGGTCTTCCCTAGAACGTATGGCCCATAATCCATATTCAACAATGGGTGCATCAAGATAAATGTCCTTAAACAATATTGATAGATGGTATGATAAAAAAGACATAAAATATAGTGATTTAGTGTCTGAGATAATAGAACCCTAAACTATAGTGATAGAAGGTCTGAGCTAAAAGTCCCTACAGTATATCTATAGAAGGGACAAGATAAAAGAACATAAACTACAATGTTAGAAGATTCAATCTAAAAGACATTAAACTGCATAAATATATGGTATGAGCTATAATAACATAAAATAAATCAATAGATTTTCTGTGGTAAAAGACCATAAACTACATCGGTATATGTTCCAAGATAAAAGATCCTAAACTACATCAATATAAGGATTGAGCTAAAAGAAGCTGCACTAAAATGATAGATGGTTTAACCTAAAAGTATGTAAACTATGCCAATAGAATGTTAGAGATAAATTACCCAAAACTTATATTTTATAAGATCCATGATTGAAGACTTTAAACTACAACACACCAATTATTTATTTGATATGAATGGAAAAGATACACAGTTATGAGTCCCTTCCTATATCCTTACCAAAAATTAAGCTACTCTCTCCAAGCCAATTGAATTCAAAAAAAGATAGATAAATATCTCTCCGTGATATATATTGTTTCCATGATATCATTCTCTGAATAATATAATATCATGATATCTGGAATAGATATATAAATGAAGAATACTATTTTTTTGGGAATTCATGATCATCTCGATAGAAGAATCTATCAGAATTCAAACATTCAAATTATGGAATTCCGATTTACATGAAATTATAAAAAGGATGGGTATCATTGAAAAATCATGATACATAAGATCTTTGGAAGGTTATGAACATAATGAATGAATTAAAAATGTACCACAACATATAATGTTTACAAGATCCATTCATTGATAGAATAGAGGATGATGAATGTCTACAAATCTATGACAACCCTGCTTTTTATTACAACTTAAACATGCTTTATTACATAAAACTTCACTTGATACAACAAAGAAGATCGAGAGGTTTAGTGTCTTTGGGGCTTAGGATCATTACATAAAAACTTTAAACTTGAAATACAACATCCTTATTGAAATATTCCTTTACATGACCACTACATTCCTTCGTACTTAGCATTGCATGGGATAACCTGAGGACATGCATAAGAAAAGGGTGAGCTATAAAGCCCAGTAAAGGAGTACATAAAGAATAAAATGAGGAGTACAATACATGTTAGGCAATAGGAATATCAATAGAGAATAAGAGAAACATGAACATAAAGGCATGATAAATCATGATAATCATAACATGGAAATGTGGCAACAACACTTAACATTGAATTAGCATGAGCCAAGGCTCATTGCACATGGAGCATGAGTAAACCCTCATTGCACATGAAGCACGAGTAAAACCTCGTTGCACTTGAATTAGCATGAGTCAAAACTCATTGCACATGACGTATCATGATACTATACTTTACCCAATGCATTGGAGCGCTATCAGGGCGCACCCTTCTTAAACATTTCATTTCATGCATAAGTGTGCCACATGGATCATAAAACATTGATTCATAAAACATAATCATTTCTTCCACGATAAAGGAATGTGAAATTCATACATGAAACTTTACAATCAATACGTATATGTGCATAATGGTGAATACCCTTGATGGAGAAATGGGCATGGTATTCACTACACAAAGACATTGGCTTAGAAGATCGGTGCGATTTCGGCAGCGTAACGGCGTGACATAAGAATTCATAAAAAAAGTTGATGAGAGAGAAAGGGGTTCCTCATAATATTTACATGTAATGGAAAGTAAGGAGATCATATATATACATGTCCCAACAATAGAAATGGAATTTAGATTCATGATACAAAAGTATTGCTTGAATGTAAAAGAAGAGAGAGAAGTTCCTTTCGGAATTTCGGCATAGTAACGGGTGTACATGGGAGGAATTTAATGAGAGAGAAAGGGTTCTCCCATCATTCAAACTATAAGAGGGAAGTATGGGGGAGTTGCGAAACCATACCCCAACATTCATAATTGAAATAAAAAGGGAAATACAACTTAAAGAAAATTGACAAAAAAAATGAGAAAGGAAGAAAACCCCTTACTTGGAAATGTGCTTCCAAAGGCTAGAGAGAGGCTTGTGAGAGGCTTCTTGGGAGCTTGGGGCACCTTGGGAGGATTCTAGAGAGAGTAGGGCAGAGGTTGGACGAACTTAAAGGGCTTTGAGTGAGGAGGAAGTGGGAGCTTGGGTGGGTTTATATAGGAAAGGTGAGAGAATTCTTTATTATTTAGGTTTGGGACCACTTATACTAAAATAATCCAAACCACAAACCATCCCATGGTATTAGCCCATGGTTTCTGGAAAAGGAAAGAGGAAAACAATATTTTACAAGTCCAAGGTCCGAACTTATTAAAAAATTAGGGGTGCTTATGTGGAGGTGAGTCACACTCCCATGAAAATTAATTTAAAAAGGCAAAGTGTTGAATAAGTCTTGAGGGCTCCATTAATGCTTTGAAAAGTGAGTCAAACAAACCCAAAACCTCATTATTTTAATGATAAAACATATATTGGCCGAACATAAGGATTATGAGACTTTATTACATCACCATTGGGTCATTATGATGTCATAAAACACATTATATATTTAAATGGTATTTAATTTTTTACCCAAAAATTTGACTGTCTCAGAAAATTATGAAAAATTCACCGTTGGATAATTTCGACGTCCTGATTCCAAAAATAATATTTATTTTATCTAAATAATTTTCTAAATATGTGAATTTTCACTTTTAAAATAAAAACCGACATTTATAAAAAATTCACGGGTTTTGACAGAAATGGCTTTCAAACCTTAATAAAATTTTAATTGCATTCATAAAATTATAAGATCATTTATATTTAATAAAAATTAATTTAATATTAATAATAATATTTTATTAAAATATTATTTAATTCAAAAATCCTTTAATTTAATAAAATATAATTCTTAATTAAATAATAACTAAAAACATCATTTGTACTTTAAAAACTAATTACAATGCATCAAAAATGACTAGAAATTATATTCATTATTATATACAAAAATAATGTACATGAACATGGTGCTACTTATTTGTTACATAACCCCTTAAAATAGCCGCATAAGACCTAAGGGTAAGGTGTGCGATGGTGACAGACTCTTGGGGTTTCTCGGATAACATCGCTCGAGTGGTGATATCTATCAACTTCCATTTTTCCCGTAGACGATCACGTTCGAGCTTGACTTGATGAAGCTCAGCTTGGGCGTGGTCAAGGGCAAAGCCCAAAGACGCCACCTCCTTTCCGAGCTCCGACAAATGGGCTTCGTAAGGGGCAATTCTACTGGATGAGGCCATCGCTTCCTTTGTCTGAGAAGAAAATTAGTTCGTTAAAGCCTTATATTTAAACTACCCAGATGATCACTGTTCAACGGCTATAAAAGTAACGGTCACAAATCTTAACGTAAAACTTAAAGAAGTTGAAATCTTATAAAAACATTTTTCATAAAGAAACATTTAACTGGATCAAGAGGGATTTTCCATTAATGAAACTTTGGGTCGTTACAACATTCCCCCCTTAAGAAATTTCGCCCTCGAAATTTTCCTTTTCCCACACTAAAACAAATGTGGGTAACTTAGCTTCATCATATCCTCCGACTCCCAAGTCGCTTCTTCAAACTTGTGGTTTCTCCACAACACCTTGACGAGGGGCATTGTCTTATTTCGTAGAACTTTTTCTCTACGATCCAAGATCTTCACTGGTTGCTCCTCATAAGAAAGATCGTCTTCTAATTGTACCACCTCAGAAGAGAGTACATGTGAAGGGTCTGGTATGTACTTCCTTAAGAGGGATACATGGAAGACATCATGCACCTTGGCCATAGTAGGTGGAAGTGCTAGTCGATAGGCCACAGCCCCAACACGATCAAGAATCTCGAAGGGGCCGATGTACCTTGGACTTAACTTCCCTTTCTTTCCAAACCTCATGACCTTCTTCCACAGAGATATGCGTAAAAACACCATGTCTCCGACTTTAAACTCAAGGTCTCATCGACGATTATCTGCATAACTCTTCTGTCGACTTTGGGCTGCCTTGATATGCTGCTGAATGGTTTTCACCTTCTCCACCATTTCTTCGACCATTTCTGGTCCAAGCAGATTACGTTCACCGACCTCATCCCAACATGCCGGTGTTCTACACCTTTTCCCATATAGGGCTTCATATGGTGCCATTTGGATGCTCGAGTGGAAACTATTATTATAAGAGAACTCAACCAGAGGAAGATGTTGATCCCATCCTCCTTTAAAGTCCATTGAGCACGCTCTCAACATATCCTCAAGTGTTTGGATAGTCCGCTCGGATTGGCCATCAGTTTGAGGATGATAGGCCGTACTGAAGTTCAGTTTAGTATTCAGAGCATGTTGAAGACTCTTCCAAAACTTAGAGGTAAATCTTGGATCTCGGTCCGACACAATAGATAGTGGTACTCCATGCAACTGTACCACTTCCCTGATATATATCGGTGCCAGTTGATCCAAAGAGAAATCCTCTCGAATAGAAATGAAGTGTGCAGTATTTGTAAGACAATCCACAATAACCCAGATTGCATTGTTGCTTTTAGATGTCCTTGGAAGTCCAGTGACGAAGTCCATGGTGATGTTCTCCCATTTCCATTCTGGTATGCGCAATGGTTGCATCATCCCCTTAGACTTCTGCCTCTCTGCCTTCACTTGCTGACACACCAGGCACTTTGATGTATATTCAACGATCTCCTTCTTCATATTATCCCACCAAACGTTTTCTCGGAGATCTCGATACATCTTTGTGCTCCCTGGGTGAATAGAGAAATTTGAACTATGTGCATCATCCAAAAGTTCATTCTTCAGCTCCGAACATGATGGGACACATAGTCTTTTCCCAAACCGCACAATTCCTTCTTCATTAACATTAAACTCTGAGGATTTTCCCTTTTTGATAGCTTCCACTTTTTCTTGGATTCTCGCATCATCCTTTTGAGCATCCTTTAACCTTTCCAAAAGAGATGGTTGAGCAATCATTTGTGAAAGGATTGATGATGGTCCCTTCTTTATGATTCCCACGTCCATCTTCATCAAGTCTAAGAAGATTGGATCCTTCTCAATTCTCATCATTGATAGAATTGCTGGATCCTTTCTACTTAGGGCATCCGCCACCTTGTTCGCCTTCCCAGGGTGGTAATGTATTGAACAGTCATAATCCTTTATGAGCTCTATCCATATTCTCTGGAGCATATTAAGCTCTTTCTGTGTGAATATATATTTAAGACTCTTGTGGTCAGTATATATCTCACATTTCTCTCCATAGAGATAATGCCGCCAGATTTTCAAGGCAAAGATCACCGCCGCCAACTCCAGATCATGCGTTGGATAGTTTCGCTCATGGATTTTCAACTGCCTTGAGGCATGGGATATCACTTTATCATTCTGCATCAGCACACATCCTAAGCCCTTCTTCGAAGCATCACTGAATACCACAAAAATCTCCCCACTTGTGGGTAAAGTGAGCACAGGTGCAGTGATAAGCCTCCTTTTCAACTCCTTGAAGCTTTCTTCGCATTCATCACTCCAAGAAAACTTTACTCCCTTTCGAGTTAGCTTGGTAAGAGGGTTGGACAATCGTGAGAAGTTTCTCACAAATCGTCGATAATATCCAGCTAACCCCAAGAAGCTACGGATATCAGTTACCGATGTTGGCCTCGGCCATCCCTCAATTGCATCTGTTTTGGAGGGGTCCACAGATATCCCATTGCTTGTGATGATATGGCCCAAGAATGAGACCTCTTTCAACCAGAACTTACACTTGCTGTACTTGGCATAGAGCTTCTCCTTGCGCAAAGTCTCCAGTACAGTTCTTAAATGCTCCTCATGGTCCTCCTTGGTTTTGGAGTATATTAGAATATCATCTATAAAGACTACCACAAATTTATCTAGGTAATCTCTAAAGACTCTATTCATCAAGTCCATGAATATTGCTGGAGCATTGGTGAGTCCAAAAGGCATTACTATGAATTCATAGTGCCCGTACCTTGTACGAAAAGCAGTCTTGGGGATATCTTCCTTCTTCACCCTTACTTGATAATATCCCGACCGCAAGTCGACCTTGGAGAAGTATTGTGCTCCACGCAGCTGATCAAACAAGTCATCGATTCTTGGGAGAGGATACTTGTTCTTTATCATGATTTTGTTAAGTTCACGATAATCGATGCAAAGCCGCATTGACCCATCCTTCTTCTTGACGAAGAGGACTGGTGCACCCCATGGTGATGCACTTGGGCGTATAAACCCTTTATCCAGATTCTCCTATAGTTGTTTCTTCAGTTCTTCAAGCTCAACCACAGCCATCCTATATGGAGTCTTGGATATTGGTAGCGCCCCAGGTATAAGTTCAATTGAGAACTCAACATCTCTTCTTGGAGGAAGACCAGGAAGTTCCTCGGGAAAAACTTCAGCGAATTCCCTCACAATAGGCATTTCTTCAAGGATGGTTTCTTCCTTGGACTCAATCATCTGAGCCAGATATGCGTGCTCATAAGGCAGTAATATCCATGCTTGAGATGATGGAGCTAAAGGAGATTCATCTTCCTCCTGACACTTGTAAAGAATCGGGGGTCGATTCTCCATATGGAGTGTGATTACCCTCTCCCGACAATTTATGTTGTCTCTATATAAGGAAAGCCAATCCATGCCAAGAATTGCATCAAATTCCACCAAAGGGAGTATGACAAGGTTCGCCGGGAAATTCAATCCACAGATTATAACAGGGGAGGACTTATACTCATGGGATGCAATGATTGCCCCATTTGCCGTACTCACCGACATCTTTACTTCCATGATTTGTGGTGGTGTAGGGATTGTTCTACTAAACTTTTGAGATATAAAAGAATGCGTAGAACCTGAATCAAAAAGTACGTTCGCTATTCTTGAATGAATAACTAGCGTACCTGTCACCACTTCGTTGTCGGGGTTCACTTCGACAGAAGTGATGGCAAAAGCTCTTCCTTGCGGTCTTGGAGGTTGTTGATTGCCTCCAATAACCCTTGGATTAGGGCACTGATTCGCAAAATGACCCGGTTATTTGCATTTGAAGCATTGAACAATGCGTTGAGGTTCGAACGGAGTGTTCCTCCCCTCCGTCGCAGCCGAGGGTCCTTCTTGCTGACAGTTAACAGCTAGGTGCCCTTCTCTTCCACAGTTGAAGCATTTTCTTGTCCCCCTAAGGCAATTTCCAGGGTGCTTCTTTCCACACTTTTGGCAAGTGGGGTGCTGGAATTTCTTAGCGCCGTTGGATTTATCCATCGGACCACCAGCATCGAAGTCCACCTTCCGCTTCTTGTCCCCATGATACCCCTGTGATTCTACGATATCCATTTCAACCTTGAGGGAACATCGGACAATTTCCTCATAGCTGTCGAAGTCACGGATCGCTAATGCTTTCCGCAAGCTAGGCTTCAGCCCACCAAAGAAGCGGTCAACCTTGAATTCGGGGGTAACGACAAAGCCGAAAGCGTATCGTGCAAGCCTTGTGAAGTTTTCCTCGTACGCTCCCACAGATTCCTCATCTTTCTGCTTGAGGGAAAGGAAGTCCCTTTCCATCTTAAGACGGAGGGTGCGTGGAAAATATTTATCAAAAAACATCTTCCGGAATACCTTCCATTCCAAAGCCTCGATCTCCTCCTCAGGCTTCGTATTTTTGATCAATG
The DNA here is from genome assembly GCA_963277665.1 of Viscum album. NCBI lineage: Eukaryota > Viridiplantae > Streptophyta > Magnoliopsida > Santalales > Viscaceae > Viscum > Viscum album. Next base: position 23,375,315 of record OY728125.1, read on the forward strand.
TCCACCATTGATCAGCTTCACCCTCCATACGATAAGCCGCCAGGAGAACCTTCTCTTTTTCAGAGCATTGGAGGATGGAGAATATCTTTTCAATGGAGTTGATCCATTGTTCAGCAATCGTGGGATCGGATGATCCACTAAAAGTAGGAGGCCTTTGTCTCATGAAGCTTTCAATAGCGACTTGTTATTTCTTAGGGGGGGTTGAACTTTCTTCTTGACCAGTGTTTCTATTCAAAACTTGAGTTAGCTGAGAGAGAAGCGTGACAAAGTTCGCGATTCCCGCTCCCATTGGATTGGGCATCTCATAAGTACAATCATCACACTGATCTTCACAACGGTTGTTAGCTCGAGTTCTCCTATTACCGGCCATTGGCTGGAATAAAAGGAAAGTTAGGGGTAACACATAAAGGGTAATCCAAAGACAAAAGTTGATGACTTATAAATAAACTTTAATCTCTTTAACTCATGAGTCTATAGGATTCAATCCAGGCTTTTCATGGTCTTCCTTCTAACATATATTCTTAGGGGAATTTTTCCCTTAATAAGGGTTCATACTATGATTGTGAATTTATAAAAACATATCCCCCGGGAGTGTCGTAACCAAGAGTGCAGCAAGGCCCGTTGTCGTGCACCAGTTCCCGTTCGAGTCTAGCTCAAAGCGGTGTTTTCGGGTTTTACCCCTAGGATACATCTGGGCCAGAGCCGCCTCTACCTGCTCGTATCCAGACAGGGATGTATTTGTTTGATAAAACACTTACTTAGTATTTACCAAAACTTAGGGATGTTTTTATTATGCTTAGTCTTGTATCTAAGGCTTTACTAGGGTTTCCTAATCCCAAAAATAAGTAAACCTACCCTCTGATACCAACTATGACAACCCTGCTTTTTATTACAACTTAAACATGCTTTATTACATAAAACTTCACTTGATACAACAAAGAAGATCGAGAGGTTTAGTGTCTTTGGGGCTTAGGATCATTACATAAAAACTTTAAACTTGAAATACAACATCCTTATTGAAAACTTCCTTTACATGACCACTACATTCCTTCGTACTTAGCATTGCATGGGATAACCTGAGGACATGCATAAGAAAAGGGTGAGCTATAAAGCCCAGTAAAGGAGTACATAATGAATAACATGAGGAGTACAATACATGTTAGGCAATAGGCATATCAATAGAGAATAAGAGAAACATGAACATAAAGGCATGATAAAGCATGATAATCATAACATGGAAATGTGGCAACAACACTTAACATTGAATTAGCATGAGCCAAGGCTCATTGCACATGGAGCATGAGTAAACCCTCATTGCACTTGAAGCACGAGTAAACCCTCATTTCACATGAATTAGCATGAGTCAACACTCATTGCACATGACGTATCATGATACTATACTTTACCCAATGCATTGGAGCGCTATCAGGGCGCACCCTTCTTAAACATTTCATTTCATGCATAAGTGTGCCACATGGATCATAAAACATGGATTCATAAAACATAATCATTTATTCCACGATAAAGGAATGTGGAATTCATACATGAAACTTTACAATCAATATGTATATGTGCATAAAGGTGAATACCCTTGATGGAGAAATGGGCATGGTATTCACTACACAAAGACATTGGCTTAGAAGATCGGTGCGATTTCGGCAGCGTAACGGCGTGACATAAGAATTCATAAAAAAAGTTGATGAGAGAGAAAGGGGTTCCTCATCATATTTACATGTAATGGACAGTAAGGAGATCATATATATACATGTCCCAACAATAGAAATGGAATTTAGATTCATGATACAAAAGTATTGCTTGAATGTAAAAGAAGAGAGAGAAGTTCCTTTCGGAATTTCGGCATAGTAACGGGTGTACATGGGAGGAATTTAATGAGAGAGAAAGGGTTCTCCCATCATTCAAACAATAAGAGGGAAGTATGGGGGAGGTGCAAAACCATACCCCAACATTCATAATTGAAATAAAAAGGGAAATACAACTTAAAGAAAATTGACAAAAAAATGAGAAAGGAAGAAAACCCCTTACTTGGAAGTGTGCTTCCAAAGGCTAGAGAGAGGCTTGTGAGAGGCTTCTTGGGAGCTTGGGGCACCTTGGGAGGATTCTAGAGAGAGTAGGGCAGAGGTTGGACGAACTTCAAGGCCTTTGAGTGAGGAGGAAGTGGGAGCTTGGGTGGGTTTATATAGGAAAGGTGAGAGAATTCTTTATTATTTAGGTTTGGGACCACTTATATTAAAATAATCCAAACCACAAACCATCCCATGGTATTAGCCCATGGTTTCTGGAAAAGGAAATAGGAAAAAAATATTTTACAAGTCCAAGGTCCTAACTTATTAAAAAATTAGGGGTTCTTATGTGGAGGTGAGTCACACTCCCATGAAAATTAATTTAAAAAGGCAAAGTGTTGAATAAGTCTTGAGGGCTCCATTAATGCTTTGAAAAGTGAGTCAAACAAACCCAAAACCTCATTATTTTAATGATAAAACATATATTGGCCGAACATAAGGATTATGGTACTTTATTACATCACCATTGGGTCATTATGATGTCATAAAACACATTATATATTTAAATGGTATTTAATTTTTTACCCAAAAATTTGACTGTCTCAGAAAATTAGGAAAAATTCACCGTTGGATAATTTCGACGTCTTGATTCCAAAAATAATATTTATTTTATCTAAATAATTTTCTAAATATGTGAATTTTCACTTTTAAAATAAAAACCGACATTTATAAAAAATTCACGGGTTTTGACAGAAATGGCTTTCAAACCTTAATAAATATTTTAATTGCATTCATAAAATTATAAGATCATTTATATTTAATAAAAATTAATTTAATATTAATAATAATATTTTATTAAAATATTATTTAATTCAAAAATCCTTTAATTTAATAAAATATAATTCTTAATTAAATAATAACTAAAAACATCATTTGTACTTTAAAAACTAATTACAATGCATCAAAAATGACTAGAAATTATATTCATTATTATATAAAAAAATAATGTACATGAACATGGTGCTACTTATTTGTTACATAACCCCTTAAAATAGCCGCATAAGACCTAAGGGTAAGGTGTGCGATGGTGACAGACTCTTGGGGTTGCTCGGATAACATCGCTCGAGTGGTGATCTCTATCAACTTCCATTTTTCCCGTAGACGATCACGTTCGAGCTTGACTTGATGAAGCTCAGCTTGGGCTTGGTCAAGGGAAAAGCCCAAAGACGCCACCTCCTTTCCGAGCTCCGACAAATGGGCTTCGTAAGGGGCAATTCTACTGGATGAGGCCATCGCTTCCTTTGTCTGAGTAGAAAATTGGTTCGTTAAAGCCTTATATTTAAACTACCCAGATGATCACTGTTCAACGGCTATAAAAGTAACGGTCACAAATCTTAACGTAAAACTTAAAGAAGTTGACATATTATAAAAACATTTTTCATAAAGAAACATTTAACTGGATCAAGAGGGATTTTCCATTAATGAAACTTTGGTTCGTTACAAAATCAGAGTCTCCCCTGAATATATAATCCAATGAAAAGATTAAAAACTATAATTCCATTATAGAATGTGATTGAATGAGTCCTTGGTGCTTCAAAAATTTACCCTAGTTTGGTCATAAATTGGCATAATTTGTAAACTGATTTAGTCTCCGCCTACTTAATCTACTACAAATCCTCCACCCATGTGATGACATCAGGTGAGAACTTATCCAACATGTAAAGGAGTCCCTCTTTCTACAACATAATTTTATCTTATATACAAAGATAATGATGTTATATAGATTGTTCAGGTTGAATAAAATAAATTGTGAACTATAGATGGTTTATTACAATCTTCCAGATACTGACTACATTCCAGTGAGTTTCCACAACTACCACATTATTGGATGATTCATTTCAATCTTCGTTCCACCTATTATTCACTAAATATTAAGACTCAGTAGCCACCACCCTCAACTCAACGACTATATTCTTCTCCCTCGTAGATAACAACTCAATCAAATAGTAATGGATGGAATTATAGTTAAAACAATCATAACCAATAGTGGTAAACATAAATAGATGGTGACTCAACCATTCCTTTAGTAATTCCAAAGGTATCTCCAAAACTATGGTCACGATGTCCCTCTATATTTGTTTCTGAATAGGCTCGTAAAATGTTTCCTACCTCATACCTTGATATAATACCACCCAAGGAATGTGAACATATTTTGGGACTATATCAGTCAGAGAAAGAGTCTTTCTCATGGTCTTTAATGATATAGGAATAGAGCCGCCTATACATTGGTCGGCATAGTCTAAAGAACCCCCGAGAGAGTATGGGGTGGAAACTCTAAGATTTGATGTGAGAAATAGAAAAAAGGGGAACATGGTTTATAAAAATAAGGTTAAATCATATGATATCCCTGATTAAACAATGGGTATCACTAATTTTAAAAAATAATTTTCTCGGTTGTGTTTCCGGTAATATTTGTTTCCCAAAACCCATCCTTGGGTGAAGAATAAACACCCTTCTATAATGAGATGCTTCATGGAAATTATGGTGATTTCCCCAATGTGGTGATTTGATCTCTACCTTTTAGGGATGAATTGATAAAATATAATCTTATGAGATATTAAATGAAGTAAAAAAAGTAGATAGTTTATAAAGAAGTATCCAACTTATCAAAAACTTTCTTCCATCCAGAATAACATATTAAAATAATAGCTAGTTTTATCAGTATCCTCTAATATTTAACTCTCACATTCTAGATAAAATGGATTGAATAATGTAATATCTATATTAGGAATGGTCATGAATTTGTTGGATCCTCAACCATCTCCACTACATGATAGGCCATGCCCGAAAACAAAGGTTCTGCTGAAGAAACTAAATGCTTGACTTCATCACTAAGAGAGGTTTCATGCTTAAATAAGAGAGATTAATGGGGAACTACACATTTTTCAAAAATCAAGATCTGCAATAGTAATAATCCAAAACAAGATAATAGTGAAATGACACTCTTACTTGGGGATTCTATGGAAAGAGATTCTGGCAATTTAGATCTCTTCCACATTCCCTTCGCTTTTGGGGAAGGATCTCTAGAGGGTGCAGATGCTGAATTAGTTTCGTGAGAAATAGAAATCAGGGCCTTTATTTGGGCCAGTTGACTCATGGATCCCTCCTCATCAGACAACCATTCACAACAAAATTTATTTCCAACATTCTTACCGTAGATGAAATATACACGAGGATAGAAGAATGTCCATCTTCTGTTGCCTCGTAATGTATCAAAAATCCAAAATAGGTCATTACAGTTTCTATGGTTGGAAAAAAATAGATATAAGATCACCCATAAAAATTACTCTATACTGGGATAACCATTTAATTCCACATACATTTGAAATTTGACCGGAACCATCATTTGGTTAACAAGAGGAAAAATAAAAACCAGGCCCTTGGAATGGCCCAAAATTACATCAAGGTATTAAAAGAAGGCCCTGAAATCCATTGGTCAGTCTTTGATGGTGATACCTAATGGTATGATGTCATGAGAAAACCCATCCAAATGTAACTCTGATTGTAACACCCGAGACTTTTATGTTATATAAATCATCAAAGGAATCTTTTTCTACACAACACTTGCTTGGCGTGCTTTACATGCAATCGCGACCTTCCTCGATAGCTTGCGTCGTACGCAATACCGAGTTTCACTAAACAACATTATGCTATTAAAACTAGCCGTTATGAATAGTAATAACCACTTTTTGGAATTTTATAAATTCAAAATGGACTTCATTTTTGGACTCAGAATATCGAAATTAGCCTAGGGTGAAATTTTGGTATTTTTCTGAAAACTTTCAATTTTTGATGAATAGTGAAACCACTAAGTGGTAGGTTAAAAACTGAATTTTGCATAAAACTTAATTTTACCGCTTCTGTGATTAGAATTTCGAAAATCCGAGAGACACGGTTAATATCAAGGACTAAAATGTGGTTCAATGAGATGAAAATAATTTTTTGGTGAATAGTAACTTTTTACTTTTTTTTACCGCGGTTAATAGTAAATAGGGTAACTAAGGGTAAATATGATATTAATATTACCCTAACACATGTCCTAATCCTATTGGACAAGTGTAATTCGACCAAAAACAAACATAGGAATAAATTATGACCATTTAGGCCCACTTGGATTAGATTAGGACATTTATTATTAATTTATTTAAAGAAGGGTTAAAATAGTTAAAATCAAAGTTTAATAAATAAATCATTTTTAATATGGGGTTATACATAAAATAAATTAGATTGTAAATATTCATTAGAAAGCTAAAAAGATTTCATACATGATGATATTTTATTTGTAATTTTTAGACATCAAATAATGTAATTTATTTATGACACAAAGATGATGCAGTAATTATCTTATTAATTAAATATTGACATAATTGATGTTATAAACACCAAAATAAATGTAATTTGAGACTTTTTATGAATTCAACTAATTTTATAGGTTACTATGATATATTAATGTTGATTTAATCACCTTGGTTCGAACATATAATTCTTTTATGACGTTCACAAAAATCATATATCAAATAGTGTCAAAATTGACACAAAATAGTTTTTAAATCAAATATTATATTATTAATTGTTATTTTATTCCTAAAAATCTAAGGTTCGGCCAAATGACTTAGATAAGGATATATCTTTTAATAATAAACAATTTGGGGTTCGTTTGGCATGTTATAGTAAGTGTATTAACCATATAGTGAAAGAAAACAAAAAGACATGGTAAAAGTTAAATTATTTAACTTAGAGTTAAATCTAATTGATAAGGTTCAAATAATAACCTAAACTTGTCTAAATCCTATTGGTTGATAGGATTTAGACCCTTCCCCACTTTATCTTCGAAATAAGACCCTTTGGAACCATTATAAACCGATTTTGACTTTAATATAAAATAATATTTTGAGATATTCCTAAGGTGCCCCTCTCCTCCCTTATAAAAGGGCACCTCCTCCCCCTCCTCCTCACACCAAATTGAGCACTCAAGCTCGGCCAACCCCTGCCATTTTCTCCTCTCCACTTCCCTAGAATAATCCTAGAGGTCCTGGTCTTCTCCAAAGACCAATCTTAGTTCCTTAAGTGGAGGATTCAAAGAGGCGTTCCAAAGAAGAGGTAATATCCATTACCGATCTTTTCAATTTCTTTCTTCTTCAACTTCTTCTTCTTTAGTTGTTTCATGATAAAGTAATAACATCAGTATTACATACATACTGATATGTTATTATAAATATGAAACAACCCTAATTCACCTTCTATCCATCCTACGGAAAAATGAAATCACCGCGCGTGCGTACGTACGGAATACCGTCTCCACGCCGTGGTGTAATCTATTTTCCACCATCACCTTACAAGGATGGGTATAATGGTGTAATCAGTAACTATATATGATTATTATTAAGTAATATTGATACTGAAATAATATATATATATACTCCAATACAATTCCACGATCATAGGAACGATATCATCACTCGTGCGTACGTACGGAATACCGTCTCCACGATGTGATGCGACTCGTTCTACATGATCTTCATTTCATAATGATTATATAAATGAATTGAATGAATGAATATGGTATATACTACACTAATACCATTCTGGAAATGAATTATCTATAACCTAAAGATAAGAATAAGAATTTATTCGACAAAACACGCATAAGAACAAAAAGTTATAAAGACCCGAGTAACAAGTAACAATGAAATATTACTAACAAGAAGCTAATAATATGACCATATATGATCTCATATCAATATGTATGATTCTGGAATAAGTCAATAACATTATTTAAACCATTATACAGGAGCTTCGGACACGAACAAAGCAAATCGGACCTAAGGTAAGGGAAATATCACAATCTCATTTTTATCCGAGATTGTTTATTCGTAAGTATTTACTGGGGTGTATTTTATCATCCACATCCATGTTACCTCAATATGTAATATTGTTTACATCCACTTGAAATAGTTTAAATCCAATTTTACCCTTAGGTGAGTTTTTAGTAAAGAATATGAAAGGAATCTTTTGTCGTTTTTCCGTACGAGGTACTTTTTGACTTTTCCGACAAAAGTACGAAGAATGTTTTTTTTAACTTATACGGCATGAATGGATTTTTAAAACATTACTTCAAAAAAGCTTCCTTTACAAGTTTTCAAGTTTATTTTTAATCAACTTCTTTTATTTTAAAGTTGTATGACATGTTATGAAAGGAAAAATGTTTTTGAAGAAGAAAGGATATTTTCCTCAAGAATTCAATTCAAGTGTTTTATCAAAATTATTTTCCATCTAAGATAATAAAGGGTTCTGTTTCTATCCATATTTTTACATTGGTTTGACTATGTTGTGATGGAAATTATGTTTATGAATTCCTTTATCATATATGAATTGATTTATGATGTCATGATGTTTCAAGAATCCCATTTTTGTTATATGTGTTATGCGATGATGTATGTTTTATGATTATGTGGCACACATAAGAAAGGATTCATTATAAGATGGGTGGGACCTATATCTCCCTCCAATGCATTGGGTAATGATTTTATATCTCATGAGATAGACATGGCTGGAACGGAAGGTTATTTCGGTTCAGTGATACAGGACTGAAACGAGGAGTGAACTCGGTTCAGAAAGGGACTTTGTCCACTAAGATAGTCTTGGCGATGAGTCATGACTAACAAGAAATGATTTTCCATGATTATGTGTGCATGCCACAAAGATTCAAGTTTTATGTTATGATTATGGGGATCTCATTTTCACTTCTATGATTTATTCCATGTTAAGATATTATGATCTCTTTTGCAGGTTTTAATTTTCAAAAAGATATGATATGATTTTTATTTCCTTTATTTGCCCTTGCTGAGCATTTGAGCTCACCCTTTTGTGTTTTCTTTTCCCCAGGCCAGGAAGATGGATATTAAGTAGAATATGCTAAAAGGGACCCTAGATATGATGAAATAAATGGGAGACACTGTAGAAGATTTATGAACCAGTTGTTTATGTTTCCCAGTTTCTAAAGACACTATACCTATACGGTCCTTTGTGGTTTTGTCATATGTTGTAATAAGTGTGATTCAATTTTGAAGTATTAACAATGTATGTAAAGTGTGGGTCGTTATAGTTGGTATCAGAGGAAAGGTATAGTCAACCTTTGGAAACTAGGATGTGAAAGCCTTAGTAAGAACCCTAAGGATAAGTCTAAGCATAGAACACAATCTTAGTGTTTTAGAAATGGCCTTGAATAACCTAGGATAAGACCTTAAGCATGAAAATTTTATTCTTGAATTATGTGGTTTCCTATTATAATTAGTGTTGCTCACACTATTCTTCTTGGTTTTAGTCAATGGCTGGAACCCGAAGGAACCGTGTTAATGCGGAATGCGATGGGCAATGCAATGATTGTCCCCCTGAGCAACCAAACGATATGGGAGCTGGAATGAAAAATCTTGTAGCCATGCTCACACAACTTTCTCAAGCTATGAATCATGCAGGATTTCCAAACGAACAAAAGAGGGAGCAACATTCTGTTGAATCCTTCATGAGGCAGCGTCCACCATCTTTCAGCGGGTCTACTGATCCATTAGTTGCTGAACAATGGATTAGTACTACTGAAAAGATATTTTCAGTTCTTCAATGTTATGAGTATGATAAAGTCATCCTAGCAGTGTATCGTTTGGAAGGAGATGCGGATCAATGGTGGAATCTTGTTAAGAATACGAGGCAAAGGGATGAAATTGAGTCTATGGAATGGGACGAGTTCAAGAACTTATTTTTCAATAAGTACTTCCCTCGTATTCTCCGAACAAAGATGGAGAAAGAGTTCCTTGAACTGAAGCAAAGGGATGATGAATCTGTTGGTACCTATGAAGCAAATTTTACAAGACTGGCAAGGTACGCTTCTGGTATTATTATCCAACCTGAGAGTAAAATCGATCAATTCTTTAGTGGCTTAAAACCAAGTCTTCGAAGGGCGTTAGCCATAAGAGACTTCAATAGCTACGAGGAAATCGTTCGATGTGCTCTCAAAGTCGAGATGGAGATTGGAGTAACCCATCAGTCACATGGGTTTGATAAGAAGAGGAAGATGGAATTCAAAGAAAAATCTAAAGAGCACACGGAAAAGAAGATGAGCTTTTCCTTATGCTCTAAGTGTGGAAAGAAACATAGAGGGAGTTGTCTTAAAGAGACAAGTAAATGTTTTAAATGTGGAAAGGAAGGTCATCGGGCATTTGAATGCCGTGATAATGGGAAGAAGATGTCTAATGATGCAAACAAAGGAAGGGATACACAGAATGAACCTACAACACTTCAATGTTTCAAGTGCAAGGAGATGGGGCATTATGCCAATCAATGCCCAAATCCAAGGGTTGATGATGATGGTCGACGTCAACAAACTCTTAAGGCTAAAGACAAAGGAAAGTCACATGCAATTTCTATCAGCGATGTGGAGTACGATAGCGATGTGGTGAAAGGTACACTTACCATCCACTCTAAAGTAGCAAATGTTTTATTTGATTCTGGATCCACCCACTCTTTTATTTCTGAAGACTTTTCTAAGGGTATCACCGAATTACCTCAACAATTAGATGTTGAGTTAGCTGTGACAACACCTAATGGCACATCAATCGCATCAAAAGTTTATAATTCTTCTCCGATCGAAGTTTGTGGGAAAGTGCTTCCTGCAAATCTTGTGATCCTTCCTTTAGTGGAATTTGATGTGATTCTTGGCATGGATTGGCTTTCTCTACATGGAGCTCATATCAATTGCCAAAGAAGGGAAGTCACATTTCATATTCCAGATCAACCTACGATCGTCTATCAATGCAAGGATGAACATAACCTTCCAGTGGAAATTTCTTCCATCTTATGGGTATTGATTCCACTAAATGAAGGTTATTTATCTCAAATAGTTGGTGAGAAACTCACGATTAAGAATATGCCCATTGTACGTGAGTTTGATGATGCCTTTCCGGAGGAATTACCGGGTCTTCCACCAAATCGTGAAGTTGAGTTTTCAATAGAACTCGTACCGGGTGCTTTGCCTATTTCAAAGACACCTTATAGAATGGCCCCAATTGAGTTGCAGGAATTGAAGAAGCAACTCCAAGAGAATCTTGATAAGGGATTCATACGCCCTAGTGCGTCACCTTGGGGAGCACCTGTTCTATTTGTTAAGAAGAAAGATGGATCAATGAGACTCTGCATTGATTATCGAGAACTTAACAAGATCACTATCAAGAACAAATATCCTCTCCCACGCATTGATGACTTATTTGACCAACTACGCGGAGCTCAATACTTTTCCAAGATTGATCTTCGTTCAGGGTATCATCAATTAGGGGTCAAAAGGGAGGATATACCAAAGACGGCTTTCCGTACAAGGTATGGACACTATGAATTTATAGTGATGCCATTTGGTCTTACTAATGCCCCTGCTATCTTCATGGATCTAATGAATAGAGTCTTTAGAGACTATCTTGATCAATTTGTGGTAGTCTTTATAGACGATATTCTTGTCTATTCAAAGAGCAAGGAAGAACATGAAGATCACTTGAGAATTATATTGAAGACCCTGAGAAAAGAGAAGCTTTATGCCAAATTTACCAAGTGTGAATTTTGGCTTCAAAAAGTTGCATTTTTGGGTCATATAATCTCAAAAGAGGGGATATTTGTGGATCCAGCAAAAACAGAGGTTATCAAAAGATGGTCAAGACCAACAACAGTAACTGAGATCCGAAGTTTTCTTGGTTTGGCTGGATATTATCGACGTTTTGTAAAAGATTTTTCACGATTATCTAATCCACTCACCAAGTTGACTCGGAAAGGAGTAAAGTTTGTTTGGACAGAGGAATGTGAAGAGAATTTCAAGGAGTTGAAAAGAAGGTTATCCAGTGCACCTGTGCTCACACTGCCTTGTAGTGGAGAAAGGTTTGTGATCTACAGTGATGCATCCAAGAAGGGATTGGGGTGTGTTCTTATGAAAAATGATATGGTTATAGCTTATGCCTCACGACAGTTGAAAATCCATGAGCAAAATTACCCAACACATTATTTGGAGTTGGCTGCGGTAATCTTTGCAATAAAGATTTGGAGGCATTACCTTTATGGTGAAAGGTGTGATATTTATACTGATCATAAAAGTTTAAAGTATATTTTCACACAAAAGGAGTTGAATATGCGTCAAAGAAGATGGTTGGAGCTGATTAAGGATTATGACTGCTCAATCCATTACCACCCTGGTAAAACAAACAAGGTGGCAGATGCATTAAGTCGACAAGACCATGCTAGTTTACCCATGATGAGGATCACAAAAGATCCAATATTTATGGATTTACAAAGGATGGATCTTGGAATTATAATGGAAGGGGAAAAATCTTATCTTTCTCAAATGAATGTTCAACCATCTATACATGTGAAGATTAAAGAGGCACAGAAAGAAGATGTCGAGTTACAAAAGAAGGTGAGAAATGTTCCTGAATTCAACCTTGATTGTGATGGGATAATAAAGTTCAGGAATCGGGTTTGTGTTCCTCCCATCCCCGAATTAACGAAGGAGCTGCTGGATGAGGCTCACAGTTCTTCATTCTCTATTCATCCTGGAAGCACGAAGATGTATAGGGACCTGAAAGAGTACTTCTGGTGGGATGGCATGAAAAGAGATGTTGCTGAATATGTCTCTCGATGTTTGGTTTGTCAACAAGTTAAAGCTGAGAGACAGAAGTCTAAGGGGATGTTACAACCATTACCCATACCCGAATGGAAATGGGAAAACATCACTATGGACTTTGTCACAGGACTTCCTAAAACATCCAAAGGCAATAATGCTATCTGGGTCATAGTTGATCGTCTTACAAAGTCTGCACACTTCATTCCTATTAGAGAGGATTTCTCTCTAGATCAGCTTGCCAGGATATATGTAAAGGAAGTGGTAAGATTACATGGAGTACCACTTTCTATTATATCTGATCGGGATCCGAGATTTACCTCGAAGTTCTGGCGAAGTCTTCAGCATACTCTGGATACAGAGTTGAGTTTCAGCACTGCTTATCATCCCCAGATAGACAGTCAATCTGAGAGAACAATTCAAACCCTAGAAGATATGTTGAGAGCTTGCTCTATGGATTTCAAAGGAGGTTGGGATCAACACCTACCTTTGGTGGAATTTTCTTATAATAATAGCTTTCACTCCAGTATTTAGATGGATCCTTATGAAGCTCTCTATGGAAAGAAATGCAGGACTCCAACTTGCTGGGATGAAGTTGGGGAAAGAAAGCTATTAGGACCTGATCTCGTTGATAAAATGGCAGAAAAGGTCAGATCTATTCAACAACACATAAGAGCAGCTCAGAGTCGACAGAAAAGCTATGCCGACAACCGAAGAAAAGACCTAGAGTTTGAAGTGGGTGATAAAGTGTTCTTACGAATATCTCCCTGGAAGAGGGTTATGAGATTTGGAAAGAAGGGGAAGTTGAGCCCTAGATATATCGGTCCTTTCGAAATACTGGATCGTGTTGGGAAGGTAGCTTACCGATTGGCGCTTCCACTGAATCTCTCTCAAGTTCACGATGTGTTCCATGTATCTCTCCTGAGAAAGTACATACCAGATCCTTCACATGTACTCAGCTCAGAAGTTGTACCGCTGGAGCAAGATCTTTCTTATGAAGAACAGCCGATAGAGATTCTGGATCGTAGCGAAAAAGTCCTACGAAACAAGACCACTCGCTTGGTGAAAGTTTTATGGAGGAACCACCAACTTGAAGAAGCTACATGGGAGCTTGAGGATATGATGAGGGAGAAGTATCCTCATCTGTTTGTTGCAAAGTGACGAATTTCGAGGGCGAAATTCTTTTTAAGGGGGGTAGAATGTAACACCCGAGACTTTTATGTTATATAAATCATCAAAGGAATCTTTTTCTACACAACACTTGCTTGGCGTGCTTTACATGCAATCGCGACCTTCCTCGATAGCTTGCGTCGTACGCAATACCGAGTTTCACTAAACAACATTATGCTATTAAAACTAGCCGTTATGAATAGTAATAACCACTTTTTGGAATTTTATAAATTCAAAATGGACTTCATTTTTGGACTCAGAATATCGAAATTAGCCTAGGGTGAAATTTTGGTATTTTTCTGAAAACTTTCAATTTTTGATGAATAGTGAAACCACTAAGTGGTAGGTTAAAAACTGAATTTTGCATAAAACTTAATTTTACCGCTTCTGTGATTAGAATTTCGAAAATCCGAGAGACACGGATAATATCAAGGACTAAAATGTGGTTCAATGAGATGAAAATAATTTTTTGGTGAATAGTAACTTTTTACTTTTTTTTATCGCGGTTAATAGTAAATAGGGTAACTAAGGGTAAATATGATATTAATATTACCCTAACACATGTCCTAATCCTATTGGACAAGTGTAATTCGACCAAAAACAAACATAGGAATAAATTATGACCATTTAGGCCCACTTGGATTAGATTAGGACATTTATTATTAATTTATTTAAAGAAGGGTTAAAATAGTTAAAATCAAAGTTTAATAAATAAATCATTTTTAATATGGGGTTATACATAAAATAAATTAGATTGTAAATATTCATTAGAAAGATAAAAAGATTTCATACATGATGATATTTTATTTGTAATTTTTAGACATCAAATAATGTAATTTATTTATGACACAAAGATGATGCAGTAATTATCTTATTAATTAAATATTGACATAATTGATGTTATAAACACCAAAATAAATGTAATTTGAGACTTTTTATGAATTCAACTAATTTTATAGGTTACTATGATATATTAATGTTGATTTAATCACCTTGGTTCGAACATATAATTCTTTTATGACGTTCACAAAAATCATATATCAAATAGTGTCAAAATTGACACAAAATAGTTTTTAAATCAAATATTATATTATTAATTGTTATTTTATTCCTAAAAATCTAAGGTTCGGCCAAATGACTTAGATAAGGATATATCTTTTAATAATAAACAATTTGGGGTTCGTTTGGCATGTTATAGTAAGTGTATTAACCATATAGTGAAAGAAAACAAAAAGACATGGTAAAAGTTAAATTATTTAACTTAGAGTAAAATCTAATTGATAAGGTTAAAATAATAACCTAAACTTGTCTAAATCCTATTGGTTGATAGGATTTAGACCCTTCCCCACTTTATCTTCGAAATAAGACCCTTTGGAACCATTATAAACCGATTTTGACTTTAATATAAAATAATATTTTGAGATATTCCTAAGGTGCCCCTCTCCTCCCTTATAAAAGGGCACCTCCTCCCCCTCCTCCTCACACCAAATTGAGCACTCAAGCTCGGCCAACCCCTGCCATTTTCTCCTCTCCACTTCCCTAGAATAATCCTAGAGGTCCTGGTCTTCTCCAAAGACCAATATTAGTTCCTTAAGTGGAGGATTCAAAGAGGCGTTCCAAAGAAGAGGTAATATCCATTACCGATCTTTTCAATTTCTTTCTTCTTCAACTTCTTCTTCTTTAGTTGTTTCATGATAAAGTAATAACATCAGTATTACATACATACTGATATGTTATTATAAATATGAAACAACCCTAATTCACCTTCTATCCATCCTACGGAAAAATGAAATCACCGCGCGTGCGTACGTACGGAATACCGTCTCCACGCCGTGGTGTAATCTATTTTCCACCATCACCTTACAAGGATGGGTATAATGGTGTAATCAGTAACTATATATGATTATTATTAAGTAATATTGATACTGAAATAATATATATATATATACTCCAATACAATTCCACGATCATAGGAACGATATCATCACTCGTGCGTACGTACGGAATACCGTCTCCACGATGTGATGCGACTCGTTCTACATGATCTTCATTTCATAATGATTATATAAATGAATTGAATGAATGAATATGGTATATACTACACTAATACCATTCTGGAAATGAATTATCTATAACCTAAAGATAAGAATAAGAATTTATTCGACAAAACACGCATAAGAACAAAAAGTTATAAAGACCCGAGTAACAAGTAACAATGAAATATTACTAACAAGAAGCTAATAATATGACCATATATGATCTCATATCAATATGTATGATTCTGGAATAAGTCAATAACATTATTTAAACCATTATACAGGAGCCTCGGACACGAACAAAGCAAATCGGACCTAAGGTAAGGGAAATATCACAATCTCATTTTTATCCGAGATTGTTTATTCGTAAGTATTTACTGGGGTGTATTTTATCATCCACATCCATGTTCCCTCAATATGTAATATTGTTTCCATCCACTTGAAATAGTTTAAATCCAATTTTACCCTTAGGTGATTTTTTAGTAAAGAATATGAAAGGAATCTTTTGTCGTTTTTCCGTACGAGGTACTTTTTGACTTTTCCGAAAAAAGTACGAAGAATGTTTTTTTTAACTTATACGGCATGAATGGATTTTTAAAACATTACTTCAAAGAAGCTTCCTTTACAAGTTTTCAAGTTTATTTTTAATCAACTTATTTTATTTTAAAGTTGTATGACATGTTATGAAAGGAAAAATGTTTTTGAAGAAGAAAGGATATTTTCCTCAAGAATTCAATTCAAGTGTTTTATCAAAATTATTTTCCATCTAAGATAATAAAGGGTTTTGTTTCTATCCATATTTTTACATTGGTTTGACTATGTTGTGATGGAAATTATGTTTATGAATTCCTTTATCATATATGAATTGATTTATGATGTCATGATGTTTCAAGAATCCCATTTTTGTTATATGTGTTATGCGATGATGTATGTTTTATGATTATGTGGCACACATAAGAAAGGATTCATTATAAGATGGGTGGGACCTATATCTCCCTCCAATGCATTGGGTAATGATTTTATATCTCATGAGATAGACATGGCTGGAACGGAAGGTTATTTCGGTTCAGTGATACAGGACTGAAACGAGGAGTGAACTCGGTTCAGAAAGGGACTTTGTCCACTAAGATAGTCTTGGCAATGAGTCATGACTAACAAGAAATGATTTTCCATGATTATGTGTGCATTCCACAAAGATTCAAGTTTTATGTTATGATTATGGGGATCTCATTTTCACTTCTATGATTTATTCCATGTTAATATATTATGATCTCTTTTGCAGGTTTTAATTTTCAAAAAGATATGATATGATTTTTATTTCCTTTATTTGCCCTTGCTGAGCATTTGAGATCACCCTTTTATGTTTTCTTTTCCCCAGGCCAGGAAGATGGATATTAAGTAGAATATGCTAAAAGGGACCCTAGATATGATGAAATAAATGGGAGACACTGTAGAAGATTTATGAACCAGTTGTTTATGTTTCCCAGTTTCTAAAGACACTATACCTATACGGTCCTTTGTGGTTTTGTAATATGTTGTAATAAGTGTGATTCAATTTTGAAGTATTAACAATGTATGTAATGTGTGGGTCGTTATACAGATTAACCCATGATTCCCTAGATCATATCCTATGAGTTCATTTTTCTCCAAAACATCCACTATTGAGATGTGATAGGAAATTATAACACTAATAAGACTTAAAAAATTGGAAATGTACTCATTATGGCCATATTAGTTGGAACTTTTATTGTTAATAAAGGTAATGGTAATCTTCTTACATCATTGTAGGTTTATTTTGAGGTTGGGTTTCCTCTTTGATCCAATATCCTTTTAGGAATCATATCTTCCTCCAAAACTGGTTGTAATTGGGAATCTCTGCTTACCAATTTGGATAATTTCCCATTAGGGAATGAGTGAATCAAAAAAATTAATATTTTTGAGTTAAACCAATTTCTAAATCATGGGAGGAAGGTTTATCTAGTATTGAGTCTCCTACCTAGTGAACATCATCCAAATGGGTGATCCATCATGGGATTATCCTCATATAGGATATGAATGGTGATAGGAAATATCTAATGGACACATCAGAACGGATGACTAAACCAAAAGGGTGTGTACCATTCATAGAAGTTTTCCCCCTAAATTTAGATTAAAATAATGCCTGAGTGGAGTGAGGTCATATGGGACCGAGCCTCAAGATTGGCCTCACCATTATCAACCATATTAACCATCGACACTAGCTGATAGGTTTTTAAGGAGAAATGGTCTTAATAGCTCATAAAATCCCCAATATCCCAATCATTTAGTGTAACAGGTCTTACCATAATGATCCATTGAATGTATGGTGTGAAACTAATGTTTTTGTAGCCCTAGATGTTCATATATTCATATACTTTTGAATGATTCACCATCCAATCCCATAATATTGAAAAGAGTATTGATATCCTACGAGTGGATTTTCTCCTATAAATATGATTCATAAGGTGATAAATATTTACCAACACATTGATGGTTATTCTAATATGTTTCCCCTACCATGGAGGTTTCCATCATGAATGTAGAGACTCTAACTCCACCATTTCCATAATTAGATGTATGTACCCACTTTCATAGATGGTGAGGAAATCGAAATGAAAATTAACATGGTCAACACCAGGGGAAAATTTCCATTCCCATTATTTAAATATCCCTTATTAAACAATATTACACAAACCACCCACCAATCTACGAGATTCCATCATAGGAAAAGCCTTCAAATTGTTAAATTCTGGATTGGAATGGGTTTTCATGATGAAGTAGCTCACCAACATCATGGATGGGATATCTACCCTAGGAAGTGGCTCCATTGGGAGCGCCTATTCAGTCAACCTAATCAACATTTGGGATATGGTAGGAGTACTCTTTACATTATACCACACATTTTATATAGGAAAGTACTTTTCATGCATATCAAACAATATGGGTGCACCACATTTCTTCTCAACATCTCAGAGGCTGACACAAACCTCTCCATACATGATGTGAAAAGTGATTGTTTCTACACTCCAATAACAAATCATGTCTAACAGAATACCCTTGTTGAAATAGGAAAATTCTTTATAGATCCATACCACCTCGTACATCCCAATCTACATCATCTCTGTAGAAAATGCATAAGTGATGTATTGAACCCAAAAGGACCATCTATAATCCATTCCACTAATTTCTGCTAATAAAAATCCACAATTAGAAACCAACCCAATATTCCAGTTGGAGATAGATTATACATTATTGAAAGGTACATATGAAAATCTAAATCAGGTTTTTGATTGTTCACTTCAATGTATGTGGGCATGTGCGTCTAAATATTCTCTTTTATACACTCTCTATCGGTGACAAAATAGATAGTATGATCGATGATTAGTGAGAAGATGTTTTGGTTTTTCAAAAATCAAAAGAATGGTATGAATGATGACTGTAGGGAAGGAACGAGGGTTTTATTTATTATACCAGCCCCATATAGGGGTATAAAATATGAAAGGGGATACTCCCCATTTTCTTCTCCCGTCACGTCTACTAGACTAATCTAAAATGACCAAACAACACAATGGAAATAGGCATATTTAAATGCCATGATAGAATCCCAGTGAGCCATCAGTACCTTATCCTATTTCATTTAAGGATTGTGGGAACTAAAATGAGAGAAAAAATCCATCTTAACAAACTAAGTGGAATATTTCAAAAATATCGAAACAAAATCTTGTCAAATGAAAGTCATAAACTCTAGAAACCTAACACGCATCCCATGAAACATCAAAGGGATTCATGATGGAATAAATGAATAAAAAATAAAATAGATCAAGAAGAGTCCATGGAACATATAAACCCATAAGTGATCTCTAAACTACTCAAATAGTCCTGAGAATCATGACCCTGTGGCCCTAACATGATCATGAGATTGACATAATAATAGGGTAATCCTGCCATCATACCAGTAGATACAGAAAAATATATTAGAAAACTATCTATACTTGTGTAAAAGCTTCCTGAAATTACCAAAATATAACTTATGGTTGATTTTAACATACACCAATTAAAATAAATTCTTTCAAAGTAGTTCTCTAGAAATAGTCTTGTAAACCGATCTCACAATCTGTTCAAATGGGATGGTCTTTGAAAGAGTTACCTAATGAAGTTAGATCACAAGGTCTATGAGATTTACATATTGGTGAATGATATACACTACCCAATACTATTTATAATTCATTTTGTGGACTATCGAACGTCTCCTTGATGAATAAGAATCACTGAAGACACCGATTAGGGATAGCACCAAAACCTCAAGCGGGTATTTAATTTCATCATAATAAATCCCTTATCCCCACAAAAATATCTCCTGAGGGGGTAATTTATTTATTCCCACCAAATGAGAATTGAAAAATCCATAATGGAATAAACTCTTAAATACGGTTATTATTTTATCCACAAATAAAATAAAGGAATGGTGGTTAGAAATCATGGATCGTGTAACCCTCTAATGGATGTGCGATTTCATGACCATCAGAATATCATTAAAATTGGAAATTAATAGTAAATAACCATATATAGGATCCTATGAATCCCATTTGAAAAAATATCATTGTTCTTGAAAATTCATCTGAAAACACTCACCATTCATGCGATGGATGCCAGATAAGCTCCCCCATGTGACACAATGTTTTCAAAAAACAGAACATGAAAATCATCCAAAAATAGTTGAAAAATATGGAGATAAATATCCAAAATACAAGACCCTTTCATGGTCATACACATCTTGTGACACACCGACATGGTTTGGAAGACACCATGGAAGCATCAGTGACATGTTCTCCTAGTAGTAAAAAATCTTGGTGGAATGTCACCCTCGTCATGGGAAGGGAATAATACATGTATATGAGGTCTTTCACTCCACCTGTAGATCCAATGAAAAATATATGGTTGTCCATAATAGTTCTTGAACATCACTATAGGTCCCCTTATTGGTCACATGATGCATCAATGGTGATGAGGGTTGTTTTAGTTGATAAAACGCATTCAAAATTTTGTGAATTCCATCCCTTGTAAAACATGATTCTAAATAAAATAGAAAAATTATGGGAGAAACATTCAATGGGATGATTGGATGTTATTATGAAAACCGGTCATACACCCCAAAAAATCACCCTTGATAATGTGAAGCCTCCGAGACAGGCTAGCTCGAACTTGTGGAGACTCCCTAGAAAACCACCTTCGTCTTCCAGAAGCCCCCAAAAATGTCACCTTAGATCATGTTTTGGACTTTCAATAGGCATCATGATCTCACAAAAGTCAGTAGATATGTCGAGA
The DNA here is from genome assembly GCA_963277665.1 of Viscum album. Lineage (NCBI taxonomy): Eukaryota > Viridiplantae > Streptophyta > Magnoliopsida > Santalales > Viscaceae > Viscum > Viscum album. Next base: position 23,396,593 of record OY728125.1, read on the forward strand.
TGATAGTGTAAATGCCACATGGAATTTCCACATGGTTAAGAAATAAACATTTTTTGTTTGATATCAAATAAAAGGGTCACTGATGGGAGGGTCATACAGTCATTGAAAGTATTGTAACCCTCATGAAGAGATCATATAAAACCTATTACACCATATACCTCAATAACTCCACTCTCTATTTTCATAATACATGACACATAAGGATATGTATAAACTGGGTGGCTAGGAATATAAATCGTAAAACCCAAATGAAAAAAATTTTTGGATACTCACAACGGTGATCCCAATCATCACAGTGGAATTTTTTGGAGTGTCCAATATCTCTATCACAAAGTCTTTCTTTCAGTTATAATCTAGGGAACAACCAATGTGATCCAAAAGCATGCATGGGTCATTCATGTGAACACTTGAGATCACATGAATGACCTATGGAGAGTAATGAAAAGGCCATCCCATATATCTAACACATAATGAAAAACCTAATCAAGATATCCCTGAAACAATATATGGAATATATTCCACAAAAAACAGAATAAATTCAAATGACACGAGACTCAAGAGAAAAAATATTCACTTATTCTTATGCAATTTGCATGACTCATCCAATTCATGCAATGAAAACAGGTCATATCACTCAAGTCATGACACGTCCCCTTAAAATACTGTTTGGGTCAAGATATTTCCTTCATAAATGCTAAGAAAGTCACGTGACTACCTACGATAATTCCATCTGATGTCTCATGTTGCCCTCCGGACTCACCATTCATGTCTTGTGATGTCTATTAGGCATGTATCCCTTGTTATGTAGTGATACAAATGCATGTTTAAAGGTCTCGTAGAGCACTATGTGTGTTCTAAATTGATCCTATGTAACCACAGAGTCATGGGATCCAAGATTTTCAATTCCCTATGGGCTTGATAACCTTGTCTCACGAATCACTATAGGTTATACACCAAAATCTGGTGATGAAACAAGAAAATATCAGCCCAATCGTGTGATATTCTCCAAAAATTTCAACCAAGACCATGTGATGTCCTCCAGAAAAATTATCTGATGTCTTGAAATGGAATCTAGGACATGTAAACCAAGATCAAGTGATGTCCAATGGAAAATTTAGTTGATTTCATGTGATGGCCACCTGGAAAATGTTTCCAGGTCTCATGATATCCTCATGACTTGTCAACTCGGATCATGCTATTATCTCTAAACACCATCTTATAAGTATTGTGACATCCTCTAGAAATGTCAACCTGGATCATGATATTATCACTAGGAAATGGGAGGAAGAAAACAAAACATTTCAATTAGATGAAAAAATATTTTAGGAATAAATCTAGGTCATGTCAAGAAGACATCATGGGACATGATAGACTTTTCTGATCGGCATACAAGGGAAACCTCAGTGTGTAAGACCCGATCAAAATAAAATATGAATAATCTAATTCAATATATAACCAAGAAATGTAGGACTCATTCCTAAGACCAAAAAATCATATTAAACCTCCAAAGGGTATTTCCCAACACAAGAGTATGAAAATCAATAGCATTGAGATTAATCACATGTGATCCCTTATTTCCTACGCCGCTCATATCTCATATTGGATTAGGGAGATTAAATGATCATATCAACCATGTCATAAACCACAACCAATGTAGGGAATCCCTAGTTTGTAATCCTCAATCAGATGCATAATCTGATATATCTCTTATATAAGTGAAACCTCAGTGTGTGAGCCCCAATAAGAAGCATAATATGATATGTCTCGCATGCAAGGGAAACCTCGTTGTGTGAGAATTGATCCTAATAAACTATAAGAATTCTAATTCCAATCGTAACCTAGATACATAGGGATCCTTCCTAAAAGATTGATCTCAAATAAGAATCAACCTCATTGTAATTCCTTCCATGTACCTAATATTTTAACCATAATGACGCAATCTTTCTCATGGTCTAGTATTCCATTGTCATCCATCAGTGGGTTGATAAGTAAACCAAACTATGATGACTCTGAGTTATGACATAACCAGGATATGTAGGAATCCTTATTATGGAACGAGATCCACAATAAACAACCGAAGGGATTCCCCAACATCTAATCACTACATCCATATCCAGTAAGTCTAAATAATTTCAATGCATTGTTTTCACACTAAGATTGGATCACCTAGACTTAGGAAGTTTTGATAATTTTATCAATTTCATCTTGAATCTCTACCAATCAATTAAGCTATGGTGCATAAGTTCCGATCACTAGAATGATATAAATACCCCCATACATTGGTATCTAAAATGGGGTTTGTCCCAAGGGCGTGATTGAACTTTGATAACTCTGATTCCCCCCGTCATAAGGATATTTAGGATGCTTACTTGAGGATTGAAAACCAAACCCCGGTTCCCATGTTCCCCCATATATGTCATTTCCATATGAAATTAAACTGGAGAGGATTAAATTAACTACACAGTTTTTTATTCCTATTATAAAATACGATATGTAGTCCTCCTCATAGTGGATCAATCCCATCCTAAGAATATTTAATGACTCTATAGATGAGAAAATAACCAGAGTGACTTATTATAAAGAATCAAAAAAAATAATCTTCTACCCACAAATGAGAAATGGGAAAAAACCTCAAATACATAAAAATAAATTCACCAACAAGTCCATCCATATTATATAAAAAAGGATTTTAGCTCTGATCCTATTTAGGATATCACATACCATATTTATATTATTATATATTATATAACATATCTTAAATATATATGAGAGTCCCAGAGTAGGAAACAATTCACCCAAAAAGGGGGTGATGAGCTTATCCTCATATCATCTCAACAAATGTGAGCACATAAGCATGTTTGGTTTGAAACCCGAAATGACCACTTTCCTTTGGAAATCATGTTTATACCCAGTTATGGATGTGGGATCCACCATGATATTATTATAGGGATAAAAAAATTGTAATCCTAAATTAAATTATTTTATAAAGACATTGAACCCCCCAAAATAAAACTGTCGTCCAAGTCGAGCGACATCTTTTCAACTAGAAAATATTGCTGAAACAGATGAGAAATAATATGATAATAGAATATTATATTCATGATAAGGGATGGAATTCCTAGTTCATATAGGACCACTTATATCATAACACATGGGTGGTTTGGTATCCTAAACATGTGTGAAATGGTTACATTATAGGAGGAAGGAATGAGAAATCAAAAATATGAAATCTATTTCACATTCAATTGATGATGATGATATAATTTGATTTTTTATAATGTATGATTTATATATGAGAAGATATGGAGTGTATAGATGGTTTATGAAAAAAAAAATATTATCACTCAGATGACATATTTTTTGGTAAAACTATGTTCAATATTATTGGATAGTTTATTATCAGATTAAGTGTAATTTATGTTGATGTTATTGTGTGTAATATTTAAAAACTAGATTATTAATATAAAGATGATGTATAAAGATTTAAAATATCATACAATTTTCTATATATTTAAATAATATTCAATGATTCTAGAAAAAGCTTTTTGATATGATTATATGTCTTTTTTTGGAGGAAGACATGCTGGAAAGAACACCATGCATGTAGTTGAGAACATATTAGACAATGGATTATTGACTCTGTTTAAGGGATGTAGAGTATAGGGCTGAGAAGGTTTCAGGATATTTAGTTGGTAAAATATGTTGAATCAAAACAGTGGAGTCTCTCTAATATTCCCGAAGGTGTTTTGAAGAATCTCAAAGAGTTATAATAATGATTTTATGGGTTATATTTTTTTAAATGCCACAAGGGATAATTACTTTTTATATGGAGAATTTTAGATAATTAATCTATTTGTGATGATGATTAAAAGTAAGTGAAAAATGATCTGGTGTTTGAATTATAATCAGTAAATAATGTTCACCAGAATTAATTATTTTTGAACTAAAAGTAAATTGGACAAAGAAAATGTAAATAATAAATAGCCAATGATTTATAAAAGAAATGATTTCAGAAAACACATTGAATAACTCCAATAATTAATATACCAATGTTGACTATAAAGTTGTAGATATATGAAACATAATGAATTAATGATTCTATCTTCTTGAGGGATATTTTTGTTTTTCTACTATCCTTGAATAAAAATAAATTTTGAGATCTTGGGGGGAGAATTATGTGTTTTAATATAAATGTGAAAAATAATTTATTAATGGGGAGAATAATAATATTTTATGTTTTACTATCTTTTATCTAATTTTTTAGATGGATGTAACAAAGTAAATTTGAATGGAAATCCAATGACCCTTTCCTAAAAAAATATTTTGTAAATTTTTGAATCAAATTGGGGATTTTTACGGATATCTATAACATATAACTTAATAACTCTTGTTTTCTACATAGATCAATACTCTCATATACATAGAGTCATTTAAATTCATTCTCATTTCATTAATAAAAGTTATTGAATCCTTATATCAATATATTCCTGGAATCCTAAGAAAGGGGGATAATAAAAAAGATTGAATAAAGTTTCCTCCATGCCCTATGATATCAATTAGGAAGTTCAAATTAATATCATTAATTGGGAAATGAAATATATTATCTCTCATTGGAGAAGAATTTAATTTTTTTAATAAGGTATAGATAAAACTCATTGACAGAAAGAATAATTTTTGATGTAAAATTAATCAAAAGAGAGGGGATTGCAGTTTTTATTAGCTTATAATAATTGAATTATATGTTTAAAGATAATATATTATTGAAAATATAATGATAATATTAATGAAATATCTTATGGTGTTTCTTACAGAGTTTAATTTATATGTCATAAAACGATCTGATGATAATCCTAGTTTGTGACATCATGATTTATCAATGTATTAATGGTTAAAAATATATTTATTTAATAGGTTTTGGACATTAAATGTTTCTAAAAGATTCAAATTGGGAATGTTTTTATATGTTTTAGGTGATAAAATACATGAAAAAAAATTTAATAGAGGATGGTGTGTTAATATTTTGGAAGGAGATGATTTATAATTTTACTATCTAGTCTATGATAATTTTTTTATCAGGTAGGTAAATGAACTCATACAAGATGGACAATTTTCTCTAAATATTTAAAAATTTCATTAGACAAGTTGTGGAATATTTTAAAATGTACAATGTTAAAGTTATAATGTTGATTTGTAAAATGATCGAGTTACCAAGTAATATTGTAAAAAAATTAGGATATAATGTTGATTGGAAAATATTTTACGGATAACTTCATCTCATATGATGTTTATTTCATAAATTTGACATTCATGAGGTAAAAGTTATAAATTCATTGTGTTTTGGATGTAAGAAATTTTATCTCCAATGTTATGATAAGTCACAGAAATGTTCATAAAGTGAATTTTTTATAACTAATAGATGTTTTATAATATTTTAAAAAACTTATGCTGATACATGTTTTTACATTCAATGTACATAAATATAAATAATATTTTAGGAAAATTTTATTTCATAATTGGCACAAGTATTTGAATATGTTGTTATGAAGAATGTGTGCTAATAATATTACACATCTTTGAATGTAGTAAAATGATGTTTTACTAGAGTAGGAAATTATATTTTGGATCCATAGTTTATCAATTACTTTGTTGAAAATGGTTTTCTAATAAAAAAATAAATTCTTAATCGAAAAAAAGTTGATAATGATAAGTCAATATTTGACAGGGGATGTTTTTTGTTATATACATTCAAGAATGATTATGTTGGGTCAATGAAACTGGAAATACTGAAACATAAGGTTATGATGAAGGATGAGTAGAACAAAAAATTAATTTTTTAGGAGATTTAGCTCTATAAACTTACATTTACCCAAATCGAAACAACATTAATGTCCAATAACTCCTAAAGAATAATAAGTTACATTAAAAAAACTATTTTGGATTGTTTAGAAATAGTTAACTACAGAAAATCAATGAAATATATTGTCAGGAAACTTCGTGTGTGAGATAGAAATTGTGTTTTATGATAGTAAATTTCAACAACTACATTTATATTCTTTAAAATTATTATATGTTGAAGAATATGGGACAATATAGGAGTTGACACGTAATGGAGCATGTTCTTCTAATGAAGATCAACCCTATAAAAATCCCAATATGTTATTTTATTTAGATTATCAATATGATATTTTTTAAATGTGGTGGGTGTGAATTATAAAAGTAAATAAATCATAATTTATGATATAGGTTTAATCAAATTAATGGATGAAATTATTCATACTGAACATAATCAATAAAAGTTTTTCAAACTTGATTCACCCCCTCCTAAGGGTGATTGCACGATCCACTAGGACTCTAAGATATATTTATTTTTCATTAAACAATAGCGAAAATACTATTTTTTAGATATATATATTATTTCACATAATTATTTCTTAGTTTAAATGTTCAAAAACTACATTAAAACATAGAGTTTGAGTTATCAGTGAAAATGGAAAATGGTTCAATTATGAAATCCCATATATATAACTCCCACTAATCATTATTTGGGTGACGAATCTACTAGGTATCCTTTTACTACACCATTTAATGTAAATAAATAATATACTAGGAATAGATTATACGTACTTATATATATTCAAGATCAATTACTAGAGGAAGGAGATAAAATTCGATATACCAAATCATCCTAGGTATTTATATATGTGTAAGGTGGGGATAAATATCTATTCAAAACGTTTTCTCAATAATGAATATTATTTACTTATAATAAAGAACACCAAAATCTATTGACTGTGATAATGGAGAGGATCATCCTTGGATTCATTCAAAGGAGGACTAATTTTGGATATTCCTAACAATGAGAGGGGGTGAATAATTGTTGGGGACTTTTTAAAACAATTTCTTCTTTTTATACTTGTACCTCTTGACCAGTTAGGATATTGATTCTCTTATTCTGTTTTCCTAGTCTCATTAAATAATATAAAAGTAGTAAAAATATGCAGAGGATATTTTTACAGGGTTCACCACTAAATAAGATAAGATATCCTTATCTTGTATTATAATGAGCAGTGCATGAATTATTCATTATAATTGAGTAATTGTTATAGTAGTTAACTAGGAAAACAGTCCTCTAGTCAGTGTGGTTCCCTACACATGGAGGAGGGATGTAAATAATCTCTTCGTAGTGTTTCTCTCTACACTCAGAGGGCGGAAGGGAAATAATCCTATTCAAACTTTCAATGAGTATGATATACCCTTAAACTCTATGGTTCATTATACTTCCAGTGTAGACAGTCTCTGGTAGCCTCTGAATGGTCCTTTGTATTTCCTCTAAAGACAGTCTTCTCTCTATTAAAATAGTTTGCAAAACCAAAATAATCTTCCACCAGTTGAGAACGATTGGATGCTATAGTGCTACTATATTCTTCCAAAACCTTCTTCTTCTCCATGTTACTTACTCCGAAGCATGAAATTAACCAACCAATTCTTTCCCTATAGAAAACTTGTAAGATGCACACTCTTCTTCCACTGTTTCATCAATGCAAAACCAACTGCACTGAAACCTGGTCTTCTTCACACATTCTCATTCATTAAAAAACCAACTGCACTGAACTCTTCTCCTTCTTCCTGATAGAAAAAAGTGCTCTTTTGGATTGTTGAATAAATGAGATTAATATCAACTTATCATCACCACAGTTGACTAGAAGTTGGTAAGAACTTCTAACACAACTCACATCATGAATTCCAATCCATACTGGTGCACCACCCTACTTGTACGCCTCCCTACTTGTGCGCCACCAACTATTTGTACGCCACAATTGGGAAAAACTCACAACTTTCTCGCCACTTTGGTCTTACACACAACACTCTTGTTGCACAAAAATCTCATCTTGTGCACCTCTTACAACTTTCCACCATTTCTTATTGCACACCACTCCGCTTGCACACCACTCTGCTTGCGTGCCTCCCAACCATCATGCCTTATGAATAAATACCGACATGCATGACACATCATCTTCCATGCCACTTTATAATACTTGCGTGATAAGAGATCAAATTTTATATTATTTTTTGAGCTTGAAAAAATGAGGAGGGTAGCCATCTATTTATAGGCATTTTGGTGACCCTGCACACGAGACATAAAACTCACCATGCACACCTATCCATAAATTGTGCGCTCCTTCATCACTTGTGTGTCACTTTATCACGCACACACCACTAAATTACATGAATTCCCCTTTTTTCCCTTTTCATATTTTGATGTGATGATGTTAAAATATTACTTGTGCGCAACATACACTTGTGCGTTTCTTGTACATGCGCGCCACTTTTTGACTTGCGTTCCACTTATGAATATTGTACCACTGTATTTCCATTTTCAAATTTGGATGCGATGATATTGAAATGCTACTTCTGCGCAACATACACTTGGGAGCCACTTATACTTGCGTTCCACACTTGCACGAATTTTATACTTGTGCGACACTTTCTTGATTTTTGTGCCACTTTCTTCCCTTTTTCAAAAACACTACATTACTCCCTCTATCCATCATAAGGCCTTCATTAGAAGTTCTCTAAACTTATGATATTTGTGAAATAAAAATCTGAAAATCATCATCATAGTTTTGGCCATTCTCATCATTCCAATCCCATGCACTACATTAAGTCTTCTCTTAATCTTCAAAAATAATCATTCTTTCTTCTTATACTCTTTGGAATATGAATTCCAAAGTACTTCTTAATACTCACATCAAATCATCAATTATTTTTGGAGCGTTAATTATAAAAAACTCTAGTCATATCTCTTCATTCAAATGTGGAGGCTTGAGGCTTCTTCATACACCTTCAATGTTGTAGACAATGTATCAACTTTGATACATGTATTTGGAACTTTAAGAACCATGTAAAAATCATATGATTTCAAGGTAATGTGTAATTCATGACCATATAATAATTATAATCCCTTCCACACTCTCTCTTCTTCTTAAACCATCATTCTATATTTCATGAAAATCATATGATTCTTTCCTTAAATTAAGATCTTTCATGGTTCTCATGAAATCGTGAAGCATTGCATGGTCTTCTCCAAATCATCGTTCTTCTTCAATCATCCTTATATAGATTATATTTCACCATTCTACATTTTTGTAAACAACATTTCACCTTATTTATCTCCTTCTTCATTTTTACCAGTATTGAAAAATATTTTTAAAAAATAAATTCTTCATTCACAAAGTGGTCCCAACAATCTTCCCCTTTATATCTTGTTGTCAGTACCTTCAATTTCTCATCAATTGAATGTTCCAATGTCAAAAAGAGAATATTCTCTGTCCCCTTTACTTATTTCTCTCCCACATCACTTTTCAAACTTTCTTTTCACTTTATTTCCCCATTATTGACAAGAAGTAAAAAATTCCATAGGAAAAGGGTATTAGTCCATTCATAAGTAATGTGATATAAACCATTTCACTTTAAGTCTACTTGAGAAATTCTCGGTGTAGAAAACTATAGGATTTGATTTATACAGAAAATATGTCCATTATCCACTGATGATGATACCTCATGAGATGAGAACTCATGTACATTATCTTGAAGGGATTTCCACTTTCATTCCAGGCTTAGGATAATTAATGTGCTTTGAAATAATCAACCTAAAACTCCTATACTCACTTCAAAAAATAATCAAAAACAGTCAATTGTAATTGGTAGGATAAGTGTCCTTGAGGAACTTTCAATCTTCTAATGTAACTGATTAAATTAGTTACTACCCTTTTGAAAATAATTTTTACTTTGAGTAACCAAGGATGAGAGGTTGAGAGATGACATGATCCTCAAATAATCTTTAGAGTAATTGATTTTAATACCAACTGAGATTGATACTAATTGAGATACATTCTATGGCAACTTCTTCATCTTTCTCCCCCTCAAGAGAGACAATCATCATCATTTTCTTAAATAGAGGTCCTTCATTATATTTTCACTTGAATAACTATTTAATAATATTCCAATGATGTGAACATCTTCAACTTTTCTATCTTGTAGTGACAACACTCATAGCTTCTCATGTTCTTCCCCTAAAATCCGGATTCACCTTCAATTCCCTATATTAGAAACACAAATACAATACACAAAATGATTTAAGGGAATAAGGAATTTCCTTATATATTCAACAATGTGAACAACAATGTTGAGATGGTTTTCTCATACAAGAATATCCATTTTCTCCACTCCTCACACTTCCACAGTTGATCTTCATTTCTGATTGTGGTTGTGTGGATCTTATCACTTCTTCCATTTCTTTATGTTTGAACATTCTTTTTTCAAATGATCTAAAACCACTAGTATCTCCTGGTGCAACATTCATCTTCTTGGGTAATTATTCTTGATATGTAATCAATGAAATGAAATTTATAACTGTGTGACCAGCCATGTTTCACCTCACACAAAAATATTTATTTACTTCATGAGGATTCCTCTTGTTACTTTTTTCACAAGCCTTAGCTTATGCATCTTCCTTTTTCCTCATTTGTTCCAAATCTTCTAGCCAAATAACCAATAAGTCATTAGTAACTGATGCATAAATATTGGATCTTCCACATGGATTTTTTTGAGTGTCATCCTTCATGGAAGTTCTTTTTGAATCCCCACCCTTGAACTTACTAGATTTGGAATCCAAGGACCTCTCAACATTCCTTCTTGATAGATTCATGGGATAATTTGTATTTACAATATTCTTATGATTACTTCCCAAAGATTCATCTTAATTCCTTGCCAAATTTTGTGGTCTTATTTTTTTATCAGCTTTGAATACATATTGAGATGGGCATTCACAAACCTTGTGACCACTTCCATGGAATACAACGCATATGTTTTCAAGAATTCCAAATATTCTTGTATTATAGAGATTATTAGGGATCTGTGGATTTTTCTTCTTCCACTTTGAGTTGATACACCTTAATGTAGGCTTTATCTATGATTTTCCATTTAAGGGATTGTACTAACAATGCAATGTACAATGCCCAAATCTATTACAACACCAACAATTACCCACAATTCTTGAATTCCTGACGTCTTCTATAATAGATTGATGGTCCTTATTCTTGTTGTGTTGTCCTCTTTATGATGAGTAATTTTCCAAATTCTTCTTCCTATCAAACCTATTAATGGTGGTAGGTTTTTTATCACCATTCTTCGTCCATACTGATTTGGAATTTTTCATTCAACCTCCATTTTTGTAGAAGTAGTTTTAGAAACATTAGTACAAGAGGTTATGGATTTTAAATTATCTTTATCAGCTTCTTGTCATAGATAATTAAATGAGTTCATCATATTCTTATCACATGTTAGATTTATTTTTACTGTATAATACACTAATTAACATTGAGTACCAGAAGAAATTTTGTCCTTATTTTGTAGAGTCTCAATATGAATATTCTTAAGATTTTTAAACTGATATTCCAATTCTAGACACTTCATGTTGATGATTACTTTCTGATATTCAATCATAATCATCTTCTCCTCATAATCATTCTTCATTAATTAAACATTATCATCATGTAGATTCACTTTGTTTTGTAACAAAGAGTCATGTTACTTGAACTTCATGGAAGTTTCTTCCAAATGTATATTGTTTTCCTAACTGCTCTTTCTCATCTCATTTTTAACTACATGGAACTTCTCTTCCTGTGTCTTATTGACTATCTCTTTCTCCTCATCTTCTTTGATCCATTTTGACAAACTTATATGAAATTCACTCTTTGTTTCTTCAAAGGATCCAACCTGTCGACATAGTAGAAGTGCTGTTGTGACATGTCAAATTTATTATGATTTTAAGGCTGATTTGTTGTTTAGGGAATACCCTAGATCGTCTCTCAAATAGTGATGGTGGGTTTAGGGAGTTCATTTATATTAAGAAGTACTAAAAGTGGGGCGATTTTAAAACAGTTTAATGATGATGACATGATTTAAAGAGTTTAATACTTGATAAATAAAAGTTATGGATTAGAATTATGAGATATAGAGATCATTTAAAGTTCACTACACATCTTGGTTTGTTCATGATTCTGAAAAATACACATGGTTTAATGGAATCCTTTGGTAGAGGATTTTAAAGATCTCAACTTCCCTCTTGCCTCTAAAACGATGCTCAAAGTACCACCCCTTGAAAAAAATAATGTTTTCAAGGTTTGGTATAAATCATAGAGAATAAAGGCTGCCAAAGAATACTAAAATCTTATGTATGTGTGAGATAAATAGGACTCATGTCTTGTCCAATCAGAACAACCAAATATTCCTACTTGAAATCTCAACCTAATCGACGTTGAGATAAAAAGCATTTCACGTAATTCTAAAAATAGAAATGCAATCAGAGGAGAATCATGTAAAGATAAAACATAATTGAAATATTTAGCACAAATATTACAAATCACTAGTAGAAGAACAAGTGTTGGAACTCTCTACCAAGTGTGTGTATATCCCTCGAAATGACTGTCCACCATTTAGGTCGATATCTGGAGGAAGATGAATCTAGGGCGGAACTCTTTCTTTATTCTTGATCCCCATATTAGGATAGGGGACTCCAAAACATCTAAGGCGAGTAGAGGAATCCTATGGAACTCGAAATTGGAAGCACATCCCTCCTTTTCCAAACATAAAAATGGGGATCCCAAGGTTCCATTTTATAAGCCAATGGGAAGGTGGATTTGAGCATGGAGATTTATTAAAACTACTTTTAACGTGGATGTATACCTTTATACTACATTATATCGCATTAAAGAAAATAAAAAAGTTATATCCCCACATCTTGGCTATCTCCACTAAATGTTTGGAACAAATTGGACAACTAGAACACGAGATATGGACTAATCACAACACACCACTTTTGACTTCGTACAGATTTGGTGTGTTGTACAGATCAGGTTGGTTGGGCCACCATATGGCCGAATGAGTTGGGTTTCTTCATAATAAATGTTACCAAATAAATTTGGACCATCCCACAAAATTTTAGACTATTTGGATGCACTTTCAGTAGAAATGTGCAGATGAATCCACTGGTGTGCATAGATCCTGCGCAGTTTGGCCCAATTTTCTTGGACATCATCATGGGACCTACAAATCCCCTCCACCATCAATGATATTATCAAAACAAGTACCATTTCCATTTTTAATAGTGATCAACACATAATAAATGATAAAAAAATGAAATGAATTTTTTTATTATTTTTATAATTTTCAAAACAAAACTAGTTTAGCACAGTGGTGTAAGGGTGAAAATGAAATAGTGAATCGTAGTGCGACCAGAGAGATTTAAACATTCATCAATTATTTATTGTAATACTTACTCCAAAACAACATTTTCTTCTTCAAAATAGGTAAAATATTCCTACATTAATTATAATAATATACAAACAAGGGATGGAATTTCTTCTGGAATGCTATGTAGATTCATTGTAATCTATCAAATGATAATTCTTGAGAGGTTATAGATTGATCATCACCACTTTTGCTAGTATTTTAATAATGATTATATTTTTCAAATGTACTAACACATAACTCATGATCACTTGATGTAGGAATATTATCCATCTTCTTGGTGTAATTTTGAGTCACCTTCTCATTACATTCCAAAACTGATGTGTATTCATTGTTAGCATGGTATATAGAACTATATACTTCCTCTTATTTATATAAGAGGGAATTATTCTTCAAGATTCTCTTCTACTTGTTTTTTATTTTCATCATCGTCCTGGTAGATATGGTCTTCTACAAAGAGAAAACTTAATCTTCACCGATACTCCACTTCATTGATAACTTTGGGAAGAAATTAAACTCTTAAAAAGACAACAACTTCACTATAGAGTATCCAAAAAAGGCGAACCCGTCCCTTTGATACTAACCTACTGGACCATATTGGGATATTCCTAACACAGATAGGGGGTCAATCATTATTTGGTACTTTTTAAACCAATTTCTTTTCTTATCCTCATACCTCTTGACCTTTTATGATATTTATTCTCTTATTCTCTTTCCATGTCACATGCACTAATATGAAATTGTAAAAATATGCAAACTATATTTCTACAAGGTTCACCACTCAATAGAAGAAGCTACATCCATTCTATGTTTGGTAATGAAGAGTGCATAGATTCTCTATTATAATATAGTAACTATTACAATGGTTGACTTGGAAAGCAATATGTTAACCAGTGTGGATCCCTACAATTAAAGGAGGGAAGGAAATAATCTATTCCCAGTGTTTCTCCTTACACTCTATGGGGAAATAGAAATAATCCTCTTCCAACTTTTAATGAGTAGGACATACACTTAAACTCACTGGTTATTTATACTTCTTATGTAGACAGTCTCTTACAGCCTCTAACTATTTCTTTATACTATTTTAGAAGACAGTATTATCTCTATCAAATCTGTTCAAAACACCAGAATAATCTTCCACCTATTGAGACCTGTTGGAGGCTACATTGCTACATTGTTATTCCACCACCTTCCTCTTCTCCTTGTTAATTACTTAACAGCGTGCATATAACCAACTTCTTCTTTCTATAAAGATAACCTTTAAGATACACACTCTTCTTCCTCCTCTTATTCAATGTGAATCTAGATGCATTGAAACCTTCTCTTCTTCACGCAATCTCTTTCAGTGAAAACCCAACTACACTAAAATATTATTCTCCTTGCTCGAATAACATTTTCTCTTTGTGATTATTAAATAAATTAATTCCATACCAACTTATCATCATCATAGTTGACCAGACGTTTGTAGGAACATCTATCACGACTCATAGCTTGCACACCAATCCCTACTTGCGCACCACCCTTCTTCATGCCTCCCAGTTTGAGAGACACCAACAACTTGTGCACCAAAATTGTGAACAACTCACAACTTGTGTTCCACTTATGTATTAAACAAAAAACACTTGTTTCACACAACTCCCTTCTTGGGTGGCTCAAACATATTTCATGCCACTTCTTTTTGCATTTCACTCTCCTTGCACACCACTATACTTGTGCGCATCCCTACATGCATGCCTTATGAATAACTCCCGACTTACACAACAATTCATCTTGCATTCCACATTCTATTACTAGCATGATCAGAGATCAAATTTTCCCTTAAGTGTTGATATTGGTAAAATGAGGAGGCAAACCATCTATTTATAGGCATTTTGGTGACCCTACATGTGAGACATACAACTCACCTTACACTGCTTTCCATAACTGGTGTGTCACTTTCTCAATTGTGCAACACTCCATCACTTTCACTTTACTTTCTTTACTTTGTTATATTTTTATGTGAGGATTTTAAAATATGACTTGAGCGCAACATACACTTGAACACCACTTATACATGCATTCCACTTTCTTAATTGTGTTCCACTTATGAATTGCGTGCTACTTTCTTTCCTTTTCATATTTTGATGTGATGATCTTGAAATATGACTTGCATGCAACATACACTTGCACGCCGCTTATACATGGATGACACACTTGTGTGACATTTATACTTGTGAAAAACATTCTTTATTTTCACGCCACATTATTCCCTTTTCCAAAAACACTTATTTACTCCCCATATCCATCATAAGGCTTTCATCAAATGTTCTACAAACTTATTATATTTGTGAAATACAAATCAGCAAAGCATCATCATAGTTTTGGTCATTTTCATAGTTCCAAAATCATGCACTACTTTTGGTATTCTCTTTATCGTCAAAAATCATCCTTTTTTATTATTATACTCTTTGGAATATGAATTCCAATGTACTTATTCATCCTCACATAAAATCCTCAATTACTTTTTTGAGTTTTAATTACAAAGAACTCCAATCATCTATCTTCTTCCAAAAGTGGAGGCTTTAGACTTCTTCAAAAACCATCCATGTTGTAGACAATGTATCACCTTTGATACATGTATTTGGAACATTAAGAACAATGCAACAATTGTATGATTTCAAGGCAATGTGTAATGCATGACCATCATAGAATGCCAAAACCATCCACACTCTATCTTCTTCTTCAACCATTATTCTCTACTTCATGAAAATCATATGATTCTTTTCTTCATGTAAGATCTTTCATGGTTCTCATGAAACCATGAAGCATTGCATGGTCTTCTTCAAATCATCATTCTTTTTCAATCATCATTATATGGATGATACTTCACCATTCTTCATTATTGTAAACAATATGTCACCTTTTCCACAAGATCATTGAAATTAGGATCAGTTCAACAATTGTCTTTATTTTATTGTTAATTAAATATGGATACCTTCTTTATCTCATTCTTCATTTTGACTAGTACTGATAAATATTGAAAAAAATTTAATCTTCATACACAAAGTAGTCCCAAAAATTCGCATTGTGATGGAGTATGATGATGTATTCCAGGAAGGGTCACATTGTCTTGTTCATAAATAAGGGGATGAACGATCACATGAGCTGATACATAGATTGCTTCCCCCATCCAAGAAACGTAAATAATAGACCATATTATACTAGATGATATATTGAAGAAAATATTAGTTAATATTGAGAAATGATTCATTCTCCCTTGTTCTTCACCATGGTGTGCAGAAGTCTTATTTGTCATGATGAATGATATGATAATGGGCCTATGAATTCATTATGATGATCTAAACAAGAACTTCATTCAGAATAGGAATCCTTTACTATGGATTGATGATTTGTTTGATTAGATATGTAGTCTTATTATCAACTATAATGTGGATATTTGTTATAGATTTCAGTAATTAAAGCATAATAATGAGGATATCGCCAAGAATATTTTTTGTAGAAGATATGGAAGCTATGAGTTCATATTAATTCCTTTATGAATCATACTTTTTCCAAAAACAATATTTTAATTGATTAAAATATTCATTGTAGATTAACTTAACTAATTAATGGTACTATTTCTAGTTAATATTCTCAAATACTCCAAAACCAATAAGAAATATGAATAGAATTTGACTACTTTGAAGTATACATTGAGAAATAAATTATATATGAATTTAAACTACAGTGATTATTTTATGGAAAATAATCATTCATTAGGAATTTCATTAGAAGATATGGGGTATCATTTAATTAATTGGAGACAAGGATCATTGATGAGTAGTATAGAAAAATAATATACCTAAGATCCATAGATTCATCATACTAGTAAGGTACTAGAAATTATTTTTTGGAATATTTTAATTATTGGAAATCCCATTTAGAATGATATCTCAGAATGTTTTAAGGTTTTTCTATACATATGAATGAAAATATAGATGCATTGTGTTGAATAATATTCTAATCACTACAACTGTACTCACACAACCCGCCAATAAATAAGCATTTGTTATCTAAAGTTGTAATTTAATAAAGGTATTTAATTATTTCCTATTTAAAAATGGTAAAGTGATAACATATAACTCAATAAAATTGAAGATCCCTGAGTTGAACTATTTTACATATGATTTGGATTTAATTGCAATAATAAATTCATTAAATATTTTGTTTCATTATCTTTAAATTGGGAGGGGTCAAATATATAAATATTATAATTTACTCAATAATATTTACTCATAGAAGGTGATCAACATCTGAAAATGAAGGGGATTAGTGCTAATCATGAATTATGAGTTCTTAATCCCTTATTATGTTGAGAAGATGAATAATATGGAAGATTCTCTATTTATCAAAGATCCTGAAACTTTATCCACGATGCGTAATGAATCTAAAAGTGATAATATTGAGATAAAATCTATAATAAATGAGAAATTCATAAATTTAAATATTTATAATGGAGTGGTGTGATTTTGGGCCTGAATATAGTTACCATCAGAACCTCAGATAAAGGAGGACCTATTGAATAATGGAAAAACCTCATCTTTCCACATCCACCCAAGGAGAAAATTGATGTAAAAAGATATCTGAAATAAATATTGGCGCAAAAACACGAAAAATGATACATTTGAATGAAAATAAAAGTTATTCGTATACTATATATAGCAAGTAAAAAAGAGAAAAATCCAATTGTATGATGCAAACATTTCCCATAACATCGTAATGATATAAGAATATCACCTTAGATTTTTTGATGGGTTTTGAAATAAATACAATTGACAAAATTCCACATGGGATGTAGTGGGATGTCATAGAAATAAAGACAACTTTAATTATATTGGAGATAAATTCTTGCTTAATAATCATGTTATGATATTTATAAATGAAGTGGAAATGATACTAGGAATCCAATTATAATTTTTATGTAATTGAGTTGCAAGATATTCACCACAATGTTTTAAAAAATCCTTGAAATTTCCTTAATAAATGTGTTGAGCTTTAGTGTGGTCCATCACCCCTGCACTAATGGTCAATCTCAATACACTATTTAAACACATATGTATATTTTTTGAGCATCCTATATTGATTTTAAATGATGTTTACGCCAAAATAATTATATAAATGAGCTGTCATATAATAATTACATCCAATCTAGAGTTCAAATAGATTCTAATTAATTACTCTATGGTAGGAGATGCATAACAACTATGTGTAGTGTTGAAGTTAGAAAACACAATCTACTAGGATTAGAACTAGTTGATGAAATGACCTTGAAGGTCAAGCTCATTCTACAACAGATTAAATCAATTTTGATTTCACAAAATACTTATCCTAAAATGGTTTTGGTGAGATATTGAGTTTTAATTTGGTGATAATGTTTTCATTTATATATCTCCTTGTAAGAGAGTCATGAGGTTTGTGAATAAGGGAAAGTGAAGTCCCAGATACATCAGGACTGCATTGGAGTGGTGAATTATAAATTTTAACTCCCTATAAAACTGTATAAAATTAATTACATTTTATACGTATCCCTATTGATAAAGTACAGACCAGATCCCTCATATAAACTAAATCTAGTTTAAGTATAGTAAGATAATTTTGTAACTTATGAGGAGAAACTAGTGAAGATATCATATCATAGGTAAAAAGTTCTACTAAAAAAGACCACTCACATTATCAACTTGTAATAGTGGAACCCGATTTATAGGGGTGAAATAAGGGGGATTGAGGAAGAAATGAAATCAAATTAGTTTTATCTTTTTAAAAATTTATATGTATAATGAAATTACGAGAATGAAAATTTTTAAGGGATGAATAATTTAACAACAAAAAATTATAATAATTAAATTTCTCTTTTGAATATATTTGATTTTAAACATGATTAATGTAATAAAATATAAAATATATGCAGCATATTATTATTATCGATAAAACCAAAGTATATTAATTTGAACACAATATTTTAAGAAAAAAAATCCCAAAAATGGGAAATTTTAAAATGGTAAAGTAAACATAGAAAAATAAAATAAAGTGAATGTGAAAATTTGGATCATATTTGTCTCATAGAAAAATCACATGCAATAAAAACGCTATGAAAATGATATAGAATATTAATAATATAATATTAATTTTCTAAAAATTAATGATATAACCTTGTGTGAAAAAGAATTTGATGATAGAGGTTACAAGTAAGAGGTTTTTAAAAAAACTATAAAACCCATATAGCCTTTAAAAATGTGAATGGCTTTTGCTGAATAGTTACCCAATATTTATCATTTTAACTACATGGATGGAATTGTAAAACAATATATTTCTTTTTTTCTTAATATGTAAAATAAATTAAATTAACTTGAAATACAAGTATTAAATATTAAAAAAATGTTAGGCATATTGAAATAACAATTACATTTTTAGAAAAACACATATCCTTATTTTATGTAATAAAATATTATTATAAATAGAAAACCATTAAATAAAATTTTATTTTTAATAAAATCATTTCATAAAATTATATATATATTCATATGTATTATATCATTGATTTGTGAAACCATAATGTTTTTTTGTGTGTCCAAAATGTGACAGGGGAATTAAAATGTTAAATTCAATAATTTTGGATGTTATTTAAATATTATATTTCCCATATTAAAATATCTATTTTAAGAAAATTGATTTCTTTTTTAAAATTAACACATCTAAATTATTCTACTATGAATTTATGACAGTATTATGAAAGTATTGAACTTTTAGGGGAACCATAAAACACAATATAATTAAAATATAAAAACTATATTTTATAATAGAATTTAGAATAAATGTTTTGAAATTCTCCATGTTAAAGGAATATATTTATTCCCCCCTTTACATTGACTCAAATTTAAATTACTAATGATTCTCAAAATGAGTCACTAACTGAAGATATGATATTTTATTCAAATATTTTATTCTAAACACCCCTCTTCTACTCATTTCTACACTCTCTATAAGTCGTATCTCATCCAAACACAACCCTAATATCTCCCCAAAACACTTCCTAAGTCCAAGATTCTTTTTTCCTGCCAAAATTCAAATACAATGTTCTATGTGTTGTACCCTAAGTTTGAACATCCAAAGTAAGAGTTAATGTTCCCAAACTGTATTTCTTAAATTCTATTCTTCAATTACCTCCTTAAATTTAATCATTCCATTATATTATGGTATAATAAGTACTATTAATATAGTTAATTATTATTATAGTATGTGAATATCAATTAACTTACCCCCACTCATTTTAATTTAAAATGAAAATTATGTTCATATTGTGGTTGGTTCAGTGGATCTATCAACAACATTTTTTTCATCACTACCTTTATGGGTGGTTGAAATTAACATATTATGGTTAAAAATGTACTTAATATGTATAACTTATATTTATTCTTATTATATAATGGATAAATATCAAAACATTAAATTAAATCAAATAAGTTATTTATTTTTGAGAAAATATCTTAATTAACTAACTATATGATGATAAAAGTTTTAATCAACAAACCATACCTATAAAAAATATGGATATTTGGGACCATTTAAACTCCTATAATATGATTAAAATCATATAATCACACTTTTAGAGTTATGTAACCATTTCATATGAATATCCATAATTATCTACAAACTGATGTGATCTTGGAATCATGACACGATCGACCTCAAGAAAATGAATATAGACACGATATTTCAATCAAATGATTATAATATATCACTAAAGAATAAAAATATTACATATATATATATGAAATTTGTTAAAAGAAAATTTCTAATAATGTCAATTTTATTATGCCCGATTCCAGATGAACATATAAAATGAGTCTATGACCAAAGGTAAGGGATCTTCTGAATCACCCTCATTAAATTTAGGTTACTCATTCAATTTTTTTTTTTCATGTTAGCTATATTGTATACTCATATACAACTTATAATATTTATATATATATGTTTCATATGTATATATATATCCATTTTAATTTACCATTGTTTTTTTTGGAAAATATATGTTCTTCATGTTCCCTTCTCAATTAATTATTTTAATCAAACTCGTTTAAAATGATCTTGAATATTAATTAAATATATTCAATTAAACAACAGCAAAATATTTTAAGATTATATTTATTCTAAAAATAATCTTCTTTTGGGGAAACCCTATGGGTTCATATATTATATTTTGGAAATTATTACCATTTTCCCTATTTGATGACTCTTATCCCATTTTCCTAAAACAAAACATCAGAGGTTCATTTACAAACA
Source organism: Viscum album (assembly GCA_963277665.1). Lineage (NCBI taxonomy): Eukaryota > Viridiplantae > Streptophyta > Magnoliopsida > Santalales > Viscaceae > Viscum > Viscum album. The sequence continues at coordinate 23,418,223 of OY728125.1, forward strand.
TACTTCTCCACTATATTTATATATTCACATAACTTAAATTTCATTTTCATAATATATGATTCTTTAATAATTTTTTAATGTTCATGAATGAATTATCCCCTTGTTTTATTAGAATTATTATGATATTACATATGTTAATCCCATAAGAGAATATTATGTAACCAATTTAATTTTCAAGGAGTTTTATTATTCTTATAAATTCTATTTTATTTAATTATATTCCACACAGTTGCAATCCCATTTTATGAATTATCAGAGAGGGATTAGAATTATATATCTTCACAATGCATTCAATAATTTGTTTTCTCATGAGATACCATATATGGTGCATAGGTAGTTAATGAGCCTTGATATATGATTATTATGTAATTTCCTGTTGTATTTAGAAATTAACATGATTCCATGATCATATAATACCATCTAAATTATTTCATTATTTCTTATGATGATATTAGATCTATTTATTTTATGTAATCATTATATGAATCTTATATCTAATGTATTACTTATCATCATACTTTAAATGGATTATTTCATTTTATGGATTTTAATACCGCACATTTCCTTTATGTATTTCCCTATGGAATCAAAAGAAGTAATCTAATATCAATGGTTTTTACTATAATAATGAATAAATTTATAGGGTATTTTTTAAATTTTTATGTTGATTTTTAGGTATCAAGGGTCCCAAAGACACCATGCCTCTAGGCATCTATGTGCTATTTTATATAACTTTATGTTAAAATCATAGAATAAAAGGAATTATAGAATTGAGTTTCTATATTTTTCTTAAGTAGAGAATGAAATTTCTATAAATCAACATTGGTATCATGAAGGAAAACTAATCTTTAATGAGTGGATCCAATAATTGGGGATATGTGATGGTTTATTAAAAAATATTGTGTGGTACAAGATAGTGACCTCAGAATAACTACATATTCTATAAAAATATAAATAATAACACATATAGTTCATAAATGGTATTGGTTTAGGATATATTGATGAAACCTGATGTAAATGGAAAGGAGTAAACTTGGATTAAGAGGGGTTGAAATTGATGAGACATTTGGTTAGGGCCAATATAGAGAATTTTTGTGTCACTATGAATGATAAACAAAAATATTCTAGCCACACATAGTTTTAGGTTATATAATATAATTTGTTTGATCTAGATCACGTATTGGATAAATGTATGGTGTAAGATATGGGTGAACTCATGGGATGAAGATGGAAACCTAATGTGAATTAGGAAAGGGATTACTATTATATAAAACTAGTAATGAAATAGATGATGTGTATAGAACCAGGATAGAGACTGTTAGTGTCAATATGTGTCCTAATTAATATTAATCATTCCAAAAGGAATTTATATATAAAAGGGTATTTTTTATCCATGGTCTAAGAGATCCATGACATAAATATAGTAAACATTATCTATATCCAAAATGTCTTCGAATAACTGGAGATCCCAAATGTGATGTGATCTTGAATATGTTAGCATATTTTATTACATAGATAATGATTTTGTAACCGAATATTTTGAACAATGATGTCACATTGGATTTATTTAGTTGATTAGTTTAATATAATATAGGATAGAATAATTTATAGAGTTTAATGTATTGCGGGGTGGATTATATGTCGTATAGTTTAACATCACATTACAAGGACTCAATTTAATATAGTTTGGGGTTGTAAAATGAGATCCATTAGGTGGGTGATGTTTCCCTGATTTCGATCAAGTGGAAAAATATATAACCTTACCTTAGTTATGGGGGATTATATGAAGGTTTTTAATCCTATAATAAATGGGAGTTTTGAATGGGATCCATGGGTAATACCATGATATATGATTTAAGACATAATATTTACACATTGATAAAAATAATCATATAAAAAATACTACTAATCAATTGACCATAAAAAATATATAGATCATATGAAAAATAGGGTATGTTTTTTATAGAGATGAAACACCCTAACTGTTTAGTGTCATGCTGAAAAAACAACACGTAATGATGTTTTCTACCATCTGACATGGAATAAATGGGGAGAGTTTCATGTCATCATACATTAATGGATTATGAATTATATTCTAGGAGTTCTAATGTAAATCTATATTATATGTAAAGAAGGGAGTTATCAGATAAATGACTTCTAGATGTAGTTTAGTGTCACATCCCGACCATGTTTACTCTATAAAAAATAATAATAACTATTGGAAACATGTCCTCAATCGCGTACCTCATTTTCTAAAGGATTCCAGCTATAAAATATGGTGTAAAAGTTATACTGTAGAGATCCTTTAAACTATTTATCAGTACTAAATACACTAGAGAATATAAATAAATGAAATAATTAATGACATAAATATAAATACCTAAAATATAATAACAAGCGATATTCTTACAAGTTACAATGAAACAAACTGTGCATAAACATTCTAGTAACGAAATAAAACATTTTGAACATATAAAATGTATTGCATAAAAAAATAATGGGCAAGAAGAGAAAAAATGAATAAAATTATCTAACATGGGAAGGTTTATTGAGTATATTATTAGGCACTGAATATAATACATGGCATATCCCTTAGTAAAGAAACAATTAATATGAAATATCCATACCCCAACCTTAAATTAGGATGTCTATTAAGATTCCAAACAATTTGTAGATATGGGTGTGAGTAAAACTCATTATTCCACCACAAAGGTGTCTAATGGAAATACATTATGCGAATATAAAATGTATATTATTTTTGTATAAAAATTCCACAAATCAACACAAATATAAACCATTTGAAGCCCCGATTCCTCATGGGAAACCCGACCAACTATACTTGTTTATTAAAAATCCATAATGTCTATAAGACTTGTACATTTTATATTTAGAAAGGGACCCTAGGTATGTAACCAAGGAATCCATTTATAATGGGGTAATATAAGAGAACTCTATAACCATGAAGCATGTATATATATAATTCTTTTATTTAGATATTCCCATCCAATTCATTATGAATCATAAACCTAGTCTTTCTCAAGGTGTAATATAATTCAATTTAAATTTGATTCCATCCATGGAATTCCGTATAAGGAACCCAAGTATTTATCAATGTGTATAAAGTTCAGTTTAATCTATGAGAACAATCAAGGAATTCAGTTTAGGTAACCAAAGAATCATTAAATATATATCATATTTAAATATTATCTATGAACATCAAAAAGTAATTCAGTGTAATAAACCAAAACATTTATAAATGGGTAATGTAATTTCTCTATGTATGATATATTCCAAGGAAAACCATTTATGGAACCAATGTCTCTGTCATTGAGTAGTATAATTTCATCTTCTAGGAAATATCATCCATGACCTTCTATTTTGGAACCCACTTGTCACCCCTGACATAAAAAAATATCATTTAACCTTTGAGACCATCCCAGTAATTCAATATCAGAACCATAGCATAACCCATGTAATTACATATCTCACTTATCTAGTTTTTATAAAAAAATTATTCATAAGAATTCCACTTTATTAAACAAGGGCCAAGTGAGATAGTCTTACCACTCATATTAAATTTATTTAAACTAATCATTCCAATTTCGGAAACAAGTCAACCCTCCAAAAGGGTTTTTCAAAGTCATTAGTTCATTTAACATCTCATTATAATGAAAATAGAATCAAGGGATGGTACTAAACCATTTTATATTTAATTTTATTCTCAATCATATGGAATGAAAAATATGCATTCCATTTAAAAAATAAATTCATTTCATTAGTCATCATACTTACATATTATTAAATTCCATGTAGGTATACACACCTTATCTTATATATATTACACCATTAATTACCATTTAATCACTTCCCTTTTTAAGAGTTTATCCTATCACACGTAAGGGGTGTTTTTATCAAATATAACCAATATCTAGTGAGTGTAAATATTATTCCACACCGAAAGTGGGGATAAAAATTGAGGCCAAAACCCTCCAATAGTGACACTGTCTCTAAATAGGGGTCTAGTTCATGATCTAGATAATTAATTTTTAGATTCACATAATATAGTATAAATGCACAAAAATTATGTCACACCTGACAAGTAAAACAACTTATAAATTCCAAGACGTTGAGGGAAAATATATAGACTAACTACCAAATACCAATAAATGATTACACTTCCATTAACAAGATTTTATTTAATCTGAAATGAGAGTATATGGAGAACTGAACAAAAGCCCTAAAATTAATTCATAATGTCTCTCACAATGATAACATTTCTATTGGTGGATAAAAAAGAGAAATGAGGTTGTATGATTTTTTCTATATCTATATGATTATAATTTATCTTATGGAATTTGATTTAGAAATCATATTAAAGAGAACCTCCCATGGAGGATAGAGGAAGGAGGAGGCGTGCATATTTTGATGCTGGGAGAAGTGATGGTGGAAATGGGGGAAATACTCATTTAAGATCCAAGGGTGAATGTGATCATTTATTCCATTTTAATAGGTTCACGGTTAGGTGATATATTTAGGAAAATCTTGTGTGAACCATGTATTCTTCACTACATAATCACCACCCATCGACATTGTTTCCTCCCATGATTTAAATAATTTTGAGACATATCTATTATGATAATTTCCTAGGAACCATCATCCCGTAAGGTTGAACTTCATGGTTAGTAAAATATTTTCCAACCATGTGTGTCTCTTTTTAAACCAAAATCAATAAGCATGAAAAGATGGAAGCCCCAATGGTTTAAATAAACTATGTACCCATACAGAAGTACTCAAACATTATGACCACACAATTATCTCTAGCCATTCCCCAACCATGTGACCAAGACATTATCTACCAAAACTGATATTTTTAATCCATACACTCCCATAATAAATCAAGGATTCTAAGATATATCTATATCCTTAAATACAATACAAAAAACAACATTTAATAGACTTCCAATAATTTGAAGTACATTTGGATAATTAGTTTATGATTTGGACCATCCACCAAAAAAATTAAAATTATATAAAAATATTAAATGTGTTGAAAACATGGGACCATATAAAATCCCCAACATTTAACTTATCAACACGTAGAAGTCCAAATAAAGAACACATATATCTCCCAACCCACTTGGTATATGAATTTCTTCTCCAAATAGATGGGTTTATGTTTTGAATTCCCATCTCTCTTCCAAGTGTGATGTTAAAAATACAATACTTAAACTGCAAAAAATGAAGCCAAAAACCATATCCACTAAATGTTTTTATGATAATACATACCCAAGCCATCCCAAAACTGATACATGATCATGTCATTTTATATTTTGTTAACTATTGTATCATTCTCTACACCACAAGTTAAATAATTCAATAGAAAATTCAAAGCTACAATAACTACACCATTTTAAATACTTATTTAAGTATGATATTACAATCCTAGATATTCTCTTAGAACATTTACCAAAATATTAAACCAAATAATATGTGAGGAAACTAGTATCGGTATTTGATTTTATCAAAATGGTTGAACTCCCATCATCCTAGCATGCCTGGTCATTTCAACATTTCCTTGAAAACCCTCAGATGACCATTAAAAAGAACATACCTAATCCAATAGTGGGATTTACATGATAAATATTTTCCAAATAAAATTTCTTATGTGAACTGAAGTTAAACTTCTTCCAGATGACTATCTTATAAAATAATCATTTTCTATAGATCAAACAACACCAAAACTGGATACCAAAATCCTTATCCCAGGGCATTATGAGATTGTTCTAACCATTAAAATAAAACAATTCACCTGATTCATAGTGACATATATTGGAAAAAATATCATCATTGAAAAAGCATCACCATGAAACATCAACAAAAACATCACATAATAAATCCCAAAACCCTTGGTCCATTATAAGCCATCCTGATGTTGATGCCTGCTGTTGGACACCACCCAAGTATATTTTCAAAATATTCAAAGGTATTTATTTAGAAATACTAATTTACAATATTATATTTATATAGAAACATTCGATATCCAAAATGAAAACTACACTATCAGTCTCAAGGTATCATAATGTAACACCCCAATCTTCCACGATACGCTTCTGTTTCAATAATGGAATAACTTACATTGTACACAAGTTCGAGATTCTAACACACTGTGACCAATCAAAATAGTTTTTATGAATAGTAATACCCACCTTTTGAAATTATATAAATTTTATATTTCAAAATGAACTTCATTTTTGTATTCTGAATATCGAAATTATCCTAAGTTGAATGTTTTGTAATTTTCTGAGAACATCCAATTTTTTATGAATAGTGAAAAACACTTAAAAACAACTTTTTTAATCAAAGTAATTTATTGTGATAAATTGTACTATTGAGTGGTTTTAAACTATAATTAGAATATAATTTTACCATTTTATCCAACGGTGGTCAATAGAATTACTTTCACTTTGAAATTGGACATAAACAATTGTCAATCTTTTGATTGATATTGTTTCTTAAAAACATACTATTTGTTTTGACAGCGGGAATTAATTATAAAATTAATTAATGAAACTTATATGTTTGTAATTTTGTAAAATAGACATCATTTTTGAATGCAGAATATCAATTATAGCTTAGGGTGAATTTTTGGTATTGTTCAGAAAAACTTCAATTTTTGTTGAATAGTGAAACCACTAAGTGGTAGTTAAAAAACTGATTTTTCGTTTAAATAAAACATTACCACTTCTGTGATTTTATTTTCAAAAATATGACATACATGGTTTTCATTAGGAAGAGAAATCTGGTTCAATGGGATTAAAATAATTTTTTTATGAATAGTAACTTTTATGTTTTATTAATCACGATTAAAGATAATTAGTGAAATTTAACGTAAAAATGATATTATAAAAATATGAAAATATCTTGAAACTTGTCCTAAACATATTGGATAAGTCATGGAAGACCAAGAAAATCCCTGGGACAACATGGGGACCCCATGGAGACACTTGGTTATGAAAATGACAGTAATAACTTTTTATTTAAAGTAAAAATAAAATTGTCACAAACATGTGTTGTTTTACTAAAACAATTATTACATGGGGTTATGCAAGTTAAAAATTAGACTATAAATATTCATTTTAAAGATAAACCTATTTCCTACATCATGATAATTTTTATATAATTTTTAGACATTAAATAAATTAAATTTATATTGACACCATGATGATGCAGTGATTACCTCATTAATAATCAATTTAAATAAAATAAAAAGATAATGTAACATATAAGACATAAACTTGTCAAAAACCTATTGGATGAGTATATTTAGAACCCTTATCACCTTATACTCGAAATATATCATTTTGGGACCTTTAAAATATGAAAACCATTTCATAATAATGTAACATTTCATGACTTTCCAAGAGTGCCCCTCCTCTCCTCTTATAAAAGGCCCCCACCTATACCACCATATTCACACCATCAATGCCATTTGGCTCAGCCAAACTCTGCCCAAATACTCTCTCAACATCCCTATACTACTCCTAGAATCCTCAATTTGGGAAGAAGTCTTCCCTAGGAAGCCTTTAGCTCAAATCAAAAAGAGTTGCCCAATTTTAAGTTAATATTTTCTCTTATGTTCTTTTGTTTTATTTTGCTTCTCCAACCCCTTAAAATATCATTATTACTTTATTTTGTAACAAAACCAGTATCTAAAATATACTAGGAGGTTTTTTTTATATGTATTTGATTTACACTTACACACACCTCCGTCTAATGGTTAAATAATGTACTGTTTCTATGGGTGGCGAAATACTGCCTCACGAAACGATGATTATTCAATATTATTTTATCACCTCTAATAGTGTCCATTATGATGACACTATTTCTATATATTATATATATTATTTTTATGTTTTCTTTATGCTTCTGTATTTCTCATTTATGGCATACCTTTATGATTTCCATTATGGGTAAACGCGAAAATTTCATTTTAGGAAGTGTGGACTACCGCCCCCTCAAAGTGATTTGAATCGTTAATTCCATATGTGGAACGTATAAAGGATTGAGTAAATGATATTATATATTATATTTTACTGGAATTATAATACACCTTTATATCAATATGATTTCATTCCAGTAAATATGAAATAGAAATGAAAGTAGCGTTGATGCGTACGTACGACTTACCGTCTCCATGAACATTGCATTTCATTTCTTACCACTAAATGTTACGTAATATTATGAATGAATGTATATACTGGATATGTATGATATATATGATATCTACATCATGAATATAATTATGGATATAATGTATATTTTACCACATGAAAATATTGTAATTATAAGAAGTTTATTTTTGACTCAAGTACCAATGATCGACAAAACGACCGTTATTAACAAAAAAAATTACATAATGTTCATAACATGGTAATAAGTGATTTAAAAGGAATAATAAACATGAAAAAGGTTCTTAATAAATTATAAATAAACTCTAGTTTATTATTCAGGTGGTTAAAGAACGGTCGATCCAAATCGGACAGATATCACAAAGATAGATTTTGAGAATTAGTATAGAAGAACTTCATAGAATTTTGGTATTATAAGTATTTTTTGAGTTTTCCGAGAAATACAACCCTGTTTGGATACGAGCAGGTAGAGACGGATCTGGCATAGATGTACCTAGGGGTAAACCCTGAAAACACCGCTTTGAGCTAGACTCGAACGGGAACTGGTGCACGACAACGGGCCTTGGTTCACTCTTGGTTATCACACTCCCAGGGGATATGCTAAGGATAATTATCATTTTCTTTAAAAAACATTATGAAGGGTTTATGAGTATATAATTCCTCAAAAAAACATTTTTATGATTATGGATTATATCCATAAATATTTCAATATATGTTAAGTGTTTTACAAGTATGGAATTATGTATTTTGATTCATAAACTAATCTAGTTTATGCCATTGTTTATACATGGTGCCTAGTGGAAGTAATGGAAACCATATCAATGCATGAACTACATGTAGGGATTTCCCTCCTACCCAAAATAATTATTGTGGAGCTGGTGATACAATTGGTGTTGATCAACTTATCACCATACTGGGACAACTCACTTAGGTTATGAATAATAACCTTACTCGTATGGAGCACTATGATCTGCAGCGTGGAGGATCAATGTTAGACCGCTTCATGAGGAAACAACCACCAACATTCAATGGGAGTACTAATCCCTTAGTAGATGAGAAATGGATAGAATCCTTAGAGAAAATATTCCACGCCTCGGGGAGTAGTGAAAGGGAAAGGTTTATCATGGCAGTTTACCGCCTCACTGGAGATGATGATCAATTGTGGTCATTGATTCAAAACCCAAAGGAAGATGATGAAGTATCAAGTATGGAATGGAGGGAGTTTAAGGAAATATTCTTAGAAAAATACTTTCCACATGACCATTGAACAGATATGGAAAGACAATTTATGAGTCTGAGGCAGAAGGATGATGAGAATGTCACAAAGTATGAGGATAACTTTACAAGGTTAGTGAGGCATGCTGCAGATTATATACGTAACCCAAGAAGTAATATTTATCGTTTCTTTGATGGGTTAAAACAATTTCTCCATCGAGCTTTAGTATCACAATTTTTCTCAACATAGGAAGATATTTTCTCATGTGCTATCAAGACAGAAAAGGAATTATCTAACTCTTATGACAATAAAGTAAATCAAGAGAAGAAGAGAATGGTGGAATAAGAGACAGATAAAGGGAAAAAGGGAAAGAAGGATTTTCCATTATGCGATAATTGTGGGAAGAATCACCCTGGTACTTGCCTAAAAGGAATGGGTGTTTGTTATAAATGTGGAGAAAAAGGTCACCAGGCACGTGATTGCAAGGGAAAGAAAGAGGATATCAATGTTGAATGCTACAATTGTAGGGAAATAGGGAATTATGAAAATTAATGTCCTAAGCGTCAGGGAAACTTATCTCAGAAAAGGCCATGGGATCAAGGCCAATCTTATACTGTTACTAAAGTTGAAGTGGAATAATTATTGTATTGGTGCTTTTGGACTCAAGAATTATATTCTGGTTATAAGAATAATGTGATATATATAAAGATTTTACTGTAGTACTTGTTGTTTTCATTAAGGTTTTAATATGATTAAGGTAATCATATTTTTAGTATGTGACAATAAGAGAACATTACTTTGTTTGGGGAATCTGATGAATTGATTTTGGAATTAAGAGACCTTTTAGAGAAAGTCTAGACATAGGTATTTTTTAATGGATTAATTTTAACTTTGGACAGTAATGTTTAAGGTTAAAACATCTATGAAGATTATTTTTGGAATATTATAATACAGTAGTTTTAGGAAAAGGGAAACCTGCAGGTCAGGGGATAAACCATCGCGTTAGAAAAAGCTGTTGGAATCGAACCCACAACCATAGTGAGACATGCCTTTATTAACTACCACTAGCCTACATGAAGTCCTTGGTTGTTAAAAAATAGTTTTCTTAATCTAAATGGTATGTGTTAATATTTAGAACCTTGTACTATTAGGATAAATATAATATTTTTGAGTTCGATTATCTTTTTGAGTGAAAGATGGGTTTGTGGTAAGAATTTATTAAAGAATGAAAGTCTACATGACAAGTAAGTATATTTCCTTAAGTTCTTAGTAAATCTCTTAAATAAATTCCTCAACATTATGAAAGGTAACATAAAACAAAAATGTTGTTGGTTAAATTTTCCAACTGGGGATTCAATGACCATTTAACCAATCACAAGTTTGTGATTTTCTTGTGGTTAACATTCTCCTAATCATATTTTCTACAACTCTCCATCAGACCTTGATGGTTTTTTTCCTCCATGTCAATATTTTTATAGAATCCCATTATGAGCTATCTCGGGCGACCTTTGTAATTCTCTTTCTTTCTTTTAATGTTAAATTTTTATTGACCTTATTTTTTATGTGGGTTTTCCTCAAAGGTATTTTCTATTTTCAACCTTTTATTTTCGAAGAACAATTTCAAATTGTGAGGACACAATTTATTTAAGGAGGGGAGAATTTAACATTGCAAGCTTCCAGGATACACTTCTCTTTCAATAATGCAATAGCTTACATTGTACGCAAGTTCGAGATTCTAACACACCACGACCAATCAAAATAGTTGTTATGAATAGTAATACCAACATTTTGAAATTATATAAATTTTATATTTCAAAATGGGCTTCATTTTTGTATTCGGAATATCGAAATTATCCTAAGATGATTTTTTTTGTAATTTTCTGAGAACTTCCAATTTTCAATGAATAGTAAAAAATACTTAAAAACAACTTTTTTAATCAAAATATTATATTGTGATAAATTATAATATTGAGTGGTTTTAAATTATATTTAGAATATAATTTTACCATTTTATCCAATGGTGGTCATTAGAATTAATTACACTTTGAAATTGGACATAAACAATTTTCAATCATTTGATTGATATTGTTTCTTAAAAACACGCTATTTGTTTTGACAGCGGGAATTAATTATAAAATTAATTTATGAAAATTATATGTTTGGAATTTTGTAAAATATACATCATTTTTTAATTCATAATATCAATTATAGCTTAGGGTGAATTTTTGGTATTTTTCTGAAAAACATCAATTTTTTTATGAATAGTGAAACCACTAAGTGGTAGATAAAAAACTGATTTTTCATTTAAATGAAACATTACCACTTCATTGATTTTATTTTCAAAAATCCTACATACATGGTTATAATTAGGAAGAAAAATGTGGTTCAATGGGATTAAAATAATTTTTTGGTGAATAGTATCTTTTATGTTTTATTAATCACGATTAAAGGTAATTAGTGAAATTTAAGGTAAAAATGATATTATAAAAATATGAAAATATCATGAGACTTGTCATACACTTATTTGATGAGTCATGTCCGACCAAGAAAATCCATGCGTCATCATGGGGACCCCATGGAGCCACTTGGGGTAAGAAAATGACATTAATAACTCTTTATTTAAAGTAATAATAAAATTGTCACAAACATGTGTTGTTTTACTAAAACAATAATTACATGGGGTTATATAAGTTAACCTTTTGACTATAAATATTAATTGGAAATATAAAACGATTTCCTACATTATGATAATTTTTATATAATTTTTAGACATTAAATAAATTAATATTTTTATGACACCATGATGATGCAACGATTACCTCATTAAATAACAATTTAAATAAAATGAAAAGATAATGTAAACTCTAAGACATACACTTGTCAAAAAACTATTGTATGAGTAGATTTCAAAACCTTATCTCCTTATCCTCTAAATATATCATTTTTGGACCATTAAAATCTGAAAAGCATTTCATAATAATGTAACATTTCATGACTTTCCAAGAGTGCCCCTCCTCTCCTCTTATAAAAGGCCCCCACCTCTACCACCTTATTCACACCATCAAACCCTTTTGGATTGGACAAAATCTGCCCAAATACTCTCCCAACTTCCCTCTCTTACCCCTAGAAGCCTCACTTTGGACAGACGTCTTCCCAAGGAAGCCTTTGGCTCAAATCAAAAAGAGTTACCTGATTTTAAGGTAATGTCTTCTCTTATATTCTTTTGTTTTATTTTGCTTCTCCAACACCTTAAAATATATTAATTACTTTCTTTTGTAACAACACCAGTATATAAAATATACTAGGATTTTTTTTGATGAGGATTTTATTTAAACTTACACACACCTCCTTCTAATGGTTAAAGAACATATTGTATCTGTGGGTGGCGAAATACTGCCTCACGAAACGATGATTGTTCAATATTATTCTAACACCTCTAATGGTGGCCATTATGATGAAACTATTTCTATATATGATATATATTATGTTTATGTTTTCCTTATGCTTATGTATTTCTCATTTATGGCAAACCATATTGATTTCAATTATGGGTAAACGTGATAATTTCATTTTAGGAAGTGCGGACTACCGCCCCCTGAAAGTGCTTTGAATCGTTAATGACATATGTGGTACGTATAAAGGATAGAGTAACTGATATTATATATTATGTTATACTGGAATTATAATAAACCTTTATATCATTATGATTTCATTCCATTAAATACGAAATAGAAATGAAAGTATCCTTCATGCGTACGTACGACTTACCGTCTCTATGAAAGGTGCATTTCATTTCTTACCTCTAAATGGTACGTAATATTATAAATGAATGTATATAAAACATATATATGATATATTTGATATCTAAATCATGAATATAATTCTGGATATAATTGATATTTTACCACATGAACAACTTGTAATTATAAGAAGTTTATTTTTGACTCAAGTACCAATGATCGACAAAACGACCGTCATTAACAAAACATAATTACATAATGTTCATAACATTGTAATAAGTGATATAAAAGGAATAATAAACTTGAAAAATGTTCATAAGCAATTATAAATTAAATCTACTTTATTATTCAGGACGTTAAAGAATGGCCGAGCCAAGTCAGACACGAGGTAAGGGAACTTCTTAACCCAATTTCCATTCTTTGGGTTAATCTAATACTTTCAAATTATGTCAGGATATTATTATGTCCTATATTGTTTTTTTACATTCTTTATGTGTACTTATAGTGAATACACATAATAGATCTATTTTATTTAAAATTTATCTTTATAAGGGAACTTCTTAACCCAATTTCCGTTCTTTGGGTTAATCTCATACTTTCAAATTATGTCATGATATTATTATGTCCTATCTTGTATTTTTACTTTCTTTATGTGTACTTATAGTGAATACACATAATAGATCTATTTTATTTAAAAAATTATCTTTGTAAGGGAACTTCTTAACCCAATTTCAGTTCTTTGGGTTAATCTCCTAATTTCAAATTATGTCATGATATTATTATGTCCTATCTTGTATTTTTACTTTCTTTATGTGTACTTATGGTGAATACACAGAATAGATCTATTTTATTTAAAAAATTATCTTTTTAAGGGTACTTCTTAACCGGATTTCCATTCTTTGGGTTCATCTCCTACTTTCAAATTATGTCATGATATTATTATGTTCTATCTTGTATTTTTACTTTCTTTATGTGTACTTATAGTGAATATACATAATAGATCCATTTTATTTAAAAAATGATATTTCTAAGAGACTTCGTCTCAATCTCCTTTCATTGAGGCATATTTTATTTTATACAGAACTTTCTTTTATACGGTGTATAAACCCCTTTGACTTTTACATTTATTCAGAAGGAATATTTTTTATATGAAGCATTTTACTAAATGACAAAAGGGAATTTTTTGTTGTTGTACGTATGCGGTGACAACGACTTCTCCTCCGCCGTGACCATTATTTTAGTTTCGACTTCCTCTACAAGCCATAACTTTTTTCAAAATGAAAAATAAATACGAAGTTTTAATTTTCTTTTATTTTGGTATTTTAAATGGTTTTGATAATTTTTTTATTATATCAATGTGTTGTATTGATATCTTGTGATTGAAATGTGGAAATATTATGTTTCCTTTATTCATGTTTTATGTGATACGATTTTGTTATGGTTTATGATATGTTTAAACCTGTTAATATGAGGAATGCATTGGACTTAATAAGTGACGGGTGGAGACCACTATAGCTACTCGATGCATCAGTAGGTATCAAGAGACAAACTAGTGTCTTGGCACGATGCCGGGACAAAATCTTATTTATAGTCTTGGCATGAGGCCTTGGCTACGTGGTTATGATAGTATGGCATTATGCATTCCATCATTATGAAAGTGGTTATTGATATTTCATGTGATTATTCGACCAGTAGAATATCCATGTGAATAAGAAAATGAAATTATCTCATTTCACTTTTTCCATATTATTTTGACGTTCAAGTTTAAAAGGCTTTTTATTTAGTTATACATTTTATTAAATGTTTATGTTTATTTATGAAATCTTCTGCTAAATTGTTATCCTTACTGAGCATCTGAGCTCACCCCATTCAATGTTTTATTTTTTTCGGGATGTGAAGAAATATTTATGACCGACCTTCAGGGATACTCTGAAAGGGATATGGTTGTGGACTATAGAGACTATGTTATTGTAGTTTTTCCCTTTATGATGTAATGTAACATTTATGAATGTATCTAGTGTTTCCAAGGCTACTAAACTAATCGTTATTTTGAGACCTGATCTTTTGTGATCATGCCAATGTTACGCAATAATGCACTGACTCTAGGTCACTGGGGTCGTGGCGTTACACATAACCCATCTCACAGGAAGGGCACCCACCATAAACAAAAATTTCACCCCTAAAAATTATCCTTTTCACTAGAAAAATTTAATGATTTACCAATTTCTATAACCCATTCATCATCAATCGGTAGAAAAAATAAATAAAGCTTTTAAGAACTATCTAATTACCTAGAAATAAAAATTATATTACTAATCATGCTTTCCCTCTTCCTAATAACGGTTCTCATGGATTTCACAAATTTTCAGTCCACAATGAGGGTTATCAGCCTCAATGGAAAATGGTACTCTCCCAACCATATATCACACCTTTAAATCACTCATTTTGTGAGTTTCCTATATATTCCCTTTTTCGAAACATAATTCGAAATATAGATATCTCATCATATATGAAAACCCACCTTGAGTATTCTGGATGATATCAAGGTAATGGGAATGTTATCTATGGACCAAGAGTAAATGAATATTCCATTGTTAGACGTGTATATCACACTGAAGCCAAAATCACATAAATATGCTTTTAATTCCATTTACCAACTCCTAAAACCACATACCGAAGAAATGTATATTTAGTTCAACTTTTTGGACAATTATATCAAGACATGTAGTTTATTTCATAACTTTTTCTCATTTTGGGTAACTTCCTGTATTTTTCTCAAATCTCTATATCTCTATTTCTGTAAGAATCATGTTGAAATCCATATATCATCATAATTTACTCATCCAATAACTGATGTTATATATCAACTAAATACTAAGAAAAATATTCATGAACTAAAAACACCATACATAACAGGTGTACATCTCATTACACCCAATGCAAGGATTAATTCATCCTCCCATGAGCCATCCATTATTATTTACAATATTACCATGAAACAAATCATGTAAATTTTAAAATTACATGATATCACTTAGAAATCCACTTCAAAATTTGTCACCATACCTATTCTATGACTTATCGAAGGACTTCCTACCTCATGAAGTTGTTTTAGAAATTAAAGAATCAACTATAAAACCATTAGTTAATAGGTCTCGGAAAACAAATAGTTATACCCATAAAATAAAATATAATTACCCAAGAACACAGGGTACTTTTTAGAAATCCCAGGGTAATATCATACCTTCTAGAAAAACCTAGGGACCTTCCTTTCATCAGTCTCAAAATGATCATACATTGTTTTTTCTTTCCCTGAAGGAATATGTAAACTTAATCCAACCTATCTAATAGGTTTCCCTCAATACACACAACCAGAGACTCATTAAGATTCTATTTTAATATAATGTGATATAGGTATCCCACCTATATCTTGTTCTAAGGTTTCAAAATATGGCCACTATGTCCATCCACCTAGCCCCAATGTCCTTCGCATAAGAACCATGTCACACAAAAAGGAATATATTACTTGGAATCTAATGTGACTATAATATCTCTCTCCCTAAAGAAGAAAAACTATAATTAGGTTAAAATACCATCAACTGAAATGGGTAACAACCTATCAAAATAGATGTAAAGAAATTTCATTCAAATCATTGGACTATTAGGCCATAATCCACTATGAGCATCCTCAAAATCGTGTTATCCCTAGGGAGCCAAAATGATAACAGATGAGGAAAAAAATATGACCCTCACTGGGTATCTGTATATATTAATGACACCTACAAGTCAAATTAACAGAGTAACCACCATCCGATCATCAGTGTTATTTCATCAGAAAATATTTCCACCAAATTAAAAGGCCAAATAATGACACATGACTTAACTAGGAAATCAAAACAAATGTTTTATAGTTTTTAATCTTATGTGGCACGAATAAAATAGAATAAACACTCATTTTACCTAATTTAATTGATCTTTAAAAAAGATTCATCCAAAAAATGTTAATAGGCTCTATGACCTGTAATCTATATCTAAAAAATAGAAGAAAAGAAGACAACAAAGACCAATAGGAAATGACCATATTCATGTCAAGGAATCCTATGAATGAAACATTAGACCTAACCTCTAACGCATGGTCTTTCATCATGAACACCTCTACAAGTATTAATTTATGAAATTTCACAAAATTTAATTTATTTTAAACATTAAATAGGCTCAAATATATTCAATATCAAGAACCAATGATATATGAAATTTTACCTGGAATTAATTTTAGATAACGTATCATTGATTTCATAGAAAATTATCTCATAATTTCCATTTTAACTATTTCTTTGTCCATTCATTCTAAAAAAATTAGTTAAATAAAAATTTTCTAATCTATAGATGAAATTTCTATTTAGGTATTAAATGGAGTTTTAGTTATCAAACCCCCCATATTGGTAAGCTCTTCTAATAGCCAAAAATACATTTATCATCTAAGGTAATTAGTCAAGTTAAATAATTACATACATTTATACGAAACACAATTTTATTTGCTGTTAAAACATTAGGTAACCATCCCACTTTACTGGGTTATACACCCATGTGGTAAATCATAAAAACAAGATGAATATAATCATCCTTCTAAGGTCAATACAATCCAACCTTATTTTGGTTATACTGAAAACCATTTCCATTTTTTTTGTGAAAAAACTCTAGAATTATAATTTTCATCTTTTTATTAAAAACCCATTCAGAATTATTTTGTTCAACATTTAACACACCATCAGTGGTATTAAATCAAATAAAGAACATTACAAAAAAATAATTTTATCATTTTGATCATGTAGGGGTTCAGTTATACATGTCTCCATTCCAATGATGTGAAATTAAAATACGTTATTGGTTTCAACTACAACACAAATTTACTGAATTCCATTAGATGTAAATTTAATTTATTAAATATAACAATCTCCTTAGAAGTTAAAGTTTCCTTCCACGGTAACTAATTTACTAATTTATAATAATTTATTTTATTTTATGCATTTTAGGCTAGTTAAACAGATTTCCACCATTCAACTATGTGGGAAAACACAAGTTATGTTGATTTAGACATTTTATTTAATCCACATTATAACATAAACATAAGATAAATATCTACCACATCTATAAATAATATATGTATTCATGAAACTAATCACATAAGGATAATATACTGTTAAGAATTATAAATATTCATTGAAGACTCAAATAAAAATAAACATAGAATATAATAACAAAATCATAGTATAATAATATGAATTCAAGTAACATGTGAATACAATGTTCCTATAATGATGAATGAACACACCTCATCTCAAAATATACAGGTCCCAGAGTTATATTCTATAAATTAGTAGTCAACAGATATACATTGATCACTTAAGGTAAACTAATAATCAACTGAAATAAAACCATCATTAATAAAAATCTAATCTGTTGAAATTTTATCTTTTCCTCATGAGTGAATTGGCCATTCCATTAAATGATCAATTTACCAAGTTACCACACACTCCTAGTATCCTATCTAGAAACCAAATATGTATAGGAAAAAAATAATCCCCTAATATAATTTTTTCACAACCCAAACTGATTCACTATATAAATAGTAGCCAGACCTAATGGTGAAAATTATTGCAGCATGCATCCACATATTACCGAGGATAATGTTCAAGGCACTACATTGGGTAGACTATACCATCAGAATCAATAATAAATATAGATAAAGAAATAAATAAATGAAATAAATAAGGGAATAAAAATAACTCCCTGAATGATAATAACAATAATAAATTACTAGGAATATGCTAATGAAATCAGACATGAATGAACATGATAAGCCATAAATATGAGGTAGAAAACATACAACAGGTAATACCAATAATATGTATATAAAGATAAAATAATAAATAGTTAAAATAATCCATATGTGGAAGGATGAAGAGTTATATTCTTATCCCCTTCATCCATGCAATGTCCAATCCCCTAATAATGAAATAATAAAAGGAATGATAAAAGTCTAGTAAGGATGACTATTTAGGTACTTAATGGTAGCCCAAATAGGGTGTGTGTAAAAATAAATAATCCAATACCAATTATGTCTCATTAAAATCTAGTCTATTAGTAAAACATAAATATCACATAGTTCAAATAAATTTAAACCTGTAACAAATGTAAACCATTTCGAGCTCATATTCCACATGGGACACCTGAACGACTATACCTTCTTTCTCTAAAGACATAATGTCCCATAGAAATTAACATGTTATTTTAAATCCTGAGACTCGAGGCATGTAACTAAAGAATCCATGTAGAAAAATTTCATATTAATTATCCAAAAAACAATCATGTATACATATATAATTATATCATTCGAATGAACCCTTCAAAATATTTTAAAGATGTAACTGAAGTCTCACTCATGGTGTCGTATAACCCCATTTAATTCAAGAAGAATCCCATGATATTTTTTATAAGGAACCAAATTATCACTCAAGGATTAATAAATTTCCATTTAATATATGATCCCATCCAAATAATTCTATGTAATGAAACCAAGGATCACCAAAGGTGATACATAATTATATATAATCTATGACACAGTCCACAGAATGTTTCATAATGAACTCAGTAATATCTCATGTTGTAATTTAATTTCATTTTCCTATGATCACCTCCAATGTATTGTCTAAAAGGAATCCCATTATCACTAAATTAATAATATACTCTCATCTTATTGGGAGTCCAATCCTATTAATTTATTATCAGAACCTAAGTATCACCCATATCATAACATAATTTCATTTATCCTTTGATCTAATCCATGGAATTCTGAATCGAAACCCTACAATCTAATAAGGTGTAACATGTCTCATTTATCTAGTATTTATAGAATTAGTGTTAATGTACATACTTCAAAATTATTCAAATTCCCTATGACATGATCTTACCATTCAAATTACATATAATTAATTTAACCATTCCATTTCTTTAGATAAAAAATCCCACTCCATGGGGTGTTAACATTCATTAGATAATTTAACATATCATTATAATGAACAATGTTTCAAAAGATAGTATTAAATATTTTTAAATTTTATGTAATAATAATATAAATTAAAATATTAACATACATTGAATTTATAATATAAATATATGTCAATATTCATCTCAATCAAAATTGATGAAAGGGTATGTTAGTTTATCTACCCTATTTTAATTCATAGTCATTTTATTTAATTTTATCCACTTCCCTATTTGAGGATTCTAACCAATCAAACCAAAGTTGATTTTTTTCAAATAAAAGCATTAGGAAATGAGGATAAATAATAGCCCACACCCAAATGGGTGATCCAAGGTGAGGTCACAACCATATATTAATGATGTTGATTTAAACGAGTGGTCTTCTTGATGATTTAGATAATTAATTGACATTATTACACAATTTAGGAGAAATTCATAGAATGTCTGATGCTTGGTACTATGATAAAAACATATAAAAATTTATAAATTGAGGGAAAATCATTGAACACCACCCTCATAATAAGGATGATTAATTCATATATTTATGTTCATTTATTTTCTCCAACATGATAGATAACGAAAAACTATTTGAATTCCCAAAAACTAAGGCATACTAGCTAACACAATGATAGAATTTCTATGGTCATATTAAACAGTGAAATATGGTAAGAGGATCCAAAAAATTAACTCAAGGATTTCAATGAATTTGAAGATATTTAATTCAGACCAACAATAAAGGAGATCCACCAATTTATGAAGTAGAATGGAGGTGTAACATTCCATGATTTTATTATATCCCTATTTTAAAACCTAAAATCATTAATAGTTTATGCTTCACAAAACACTGAGATTAATACTGTAATATACTATTAAGAATGAACATTGGAATAATAATGTGACTATTAGGTATTGTAAAATAACGAATAGAATAGTAACATCTCCTATAAAAGTATAAATAAAATTTGGATATATTATAACTGATAATATGATATATTTATATATGGGTATAAGTAATTAAATATTTTAAAAATGATAAGTTATGTTCTAGTATTTATTTAAATATTAAAGGTTCATTCAAAATATTATAATTAATAAAACAAATTAAAAAAATTATTTTCATAAAATATTTTCATAAGTTAATATTTGTTTGTATATTATTATATGAAAAAATACACGTTATTTTAATTTTTTTAAATGATATAAAATCCGTTATAATTATAAAATCAATATTTTTTTAATAAATGATGATTTTAATTAAAAAAATTATAATATTTAAAAAATTAGTTTTCATAAAATGGAGTGCATTTTTTAATTATACACATCTAAAAATGGTTTGGGTAATTTTTAGAATTTTTCTAAAATAGTTTAATTTTTTATAAACAGTGAGATACAATAATTTATGGTATATATACCTTATAAATTATAGTAAAATACTTCACGAGTAATTAATGATTTAAGAACAATAATATTAAAATCCCCTTATCTCAACAATTTATTTAGTCATATGAATAAAAAATATTCCTAGTTTTGATCCAAAATAATAAACAAATGAATAAAATATTATAAAAAACACCCCCTCCTCCACTATAAATGTCACCCCTTATCCTCACACATCCAATGTCTTGAAGCATGATTATATTCTTACCAATATCCCCTCCCAAACCTATACTCACACATTTTGTTCTTTTTGGTCTCATGAAATGATCATTTCAATGTTCATTATGGAGGTTCCCAAGAAGAATAAATGATGAGGTATGTCCCCTTTTCGTCTTTTAATATTTCTTTCAATTTATTTTCTTTTATTATCATTTCCTTAACAATTTTTTCAGAAAACAAAGTATAAATCCACTATATTATGTATAATAAAATTTAATTTTGATAATGGGATATCCACAATCAACACTATTCACTTCCACTTTTTATTCTAACAATGAAAACGTCATCCGTGAGATATCAATTCACCAACTTCATGGATTGTGATTCTTTAGTTTTATAATACTGCCTTCAAGGCTGGTTATAAAATTATTTTTAATGTTAAAGAAGATTCCAATATATACACTGAAGCTTATTTAGTTCTCAATAAGAAGTATATATACACTATATTAAGTAACAAAACAATAGTTGTGTGTGATGATCGAAAAAAACTTCAAAATAATCCAAATAGTTATCATTAAATATTTATCTAATTAATCATCATCATATCAGAAAAAAATGATTTAAAATGAAATTAAATATTTTATAATTTCATTATTAACATATAATTTCAATTCTGGATAACAATTCACATTTCACATGATCCTTCATACATGCATACAAGGGAACCAATCCCGAAAAACATGGAAGCAGACACTTCTGAATGGAGCAATTGAATCACATAACTCATCAAAAGACCTTAAGTAAACATAATAAAAAATAAAAAATTAAATAAATGTTTAATTGGTTATGAATTAAATTATTAATGAATCTAATTTCATTATCAAATATTTCATGTACATCTGCACAACGCTTTCAGACATAAGGTAAAGGATTCTCCCCAAACATCAAATTTTCTTTCGTGTTACACATTCTCTCTCATTAAACCAATGTTATTATTACTTATTATTATATAATTCTTATAAATTTTGTTATATATTCCAAAATAATATATCTTGATCATTTAATCCATCTTTAATTGGAAATTCTAGATTTTATAAGGTTCCACTCTCAATTCTTCCTGATAAGCATGCCAGCTTTAAGGGAACATCCCAGTTTCATAACCACTTTCAAGGGCACTCTGTAATCTATTTTATGGAACCATTATTTTTATAAAGGAACAATTTTTATCATGAAAAAAATATCTTTATCCATTTCTTGTTATATAAAAAAATTATTCCTTTTATTGTTTTAATGACTCTTTAGTATTTTCCCTTAAACGAAACTAAACAGGCTAATTTCTAAAGTTTCGTAAATGATATTCTTATATTTTATCGCTTCATTTGGAAATAATTTATGACTAAAATATAATATCATTGTCCCTAACATTTATCTTCTTTGATAATGATGTTAAATTCTGTTTTTTATAAAAATTAAAATTATTTTCTAAATAAAAATTCTTTTCAAAGTAAATGGGTATTTATCTGAAAAATTCCACGATTATTTTATTGGGGGTATTTAATCGATTTCAATACCCTTTATTGAATATTATTCTTAATTAGGACTGATTTTTAATGATATAGTCTACCATATTTTATTAAATGTTATAAGATCAATTTGAATTTAGATGTAAAATCCTGATACCATTCACTATATTACTCAGAAAGGTTAGTGGTTTTGTTTACTGATTGGGGAACAGAATTTACATTTTGTATATATTTTATTGTGTATGTTTCACCCCATTCTTATGAATAATTTATCCAACATTGTAAGTGATTTTTGGGGCCCACAATAGCCCATCGATGAATCTGTAGGTCTCATGAGACAAAATACATATGGAATGGACTGATACCTTTCCCATTAATTTTCAAAAATTGATTTGGAAAAGGGCATAACCATTTATTTTAAGATGTCTTTGCTGATGCGACGATGATATTTTTTAGATTCCTTGTTTTATACATTCTATCATAATCAGTTTTTTAGTTTGTAATCCATGTGAGTATTCTATTAGTATAAAAACCATTGTTATGTTTTATTCTCATTTGATTGTTTATATGTAATTATTTATTCAGAATTTATTCCATTAATAATATACTAACAATTATGTTTTAAGGGTATGTAATTTGAGTTATTCACCTTTCATTATTGATCATGATTTCATTAGTTTTTGCCTTATTTTTTACACGTAATAATCATTTGAGATCAACCCTTTTTTATGTTTAATATTTCCCTAGGATGTGAAGATGTATATTATGAATGACTTTTAGGGATAATTTTGGATTTTATGGATGTTTCAAATGTAGTTTCTATGTTGTATTTTATTTCAAGTTGTAATGTACAAATTATTTATTGATATAGTTTTCCAAATATACTAAACTATTTGTTCCTTTGGAATGTGATCAGTTTTTATTAGTATCGATGTAATAATGTATGTCATCGAATTCAAGCAACTCGAATCAGGGTCTTTATAGTTGGTATTGGTCAATGTTTAGTAGAATCCTCGGTATCTATATTAGGGAATATAATGCTAAAATATAATTTGAGGATAATAATAGAATAACATCATAGAATTTTGGTAAGGTAATGATTATGTGGTTCTTCATAGAAATAAATCCTTGTATGGATACTACAAGTGGATGTGGTTCTCAAACAAATGTACCTATGCGTAATAACTCTGAATAGGTTCATCGGGCCTGACTCGGCATAACCTAGTTTATGAAAACGAGACTTACATCACACATAATTTTACACTCCCAAGTTATAGGCCTTGGATAATTCCCATTTTCTTTACATACAATTATTATGTATATAAATGTAAACATGTCTCCAATGAAATTTTTTTTATGGTTATAAGATTAGCTATGAAAAATTTTCATTTTTTTGTTATGTATTTTTCTAGTTATAAAATTAATCATTTTTATTCATAACCTAATTTAGTGTATTCCATTTTTTAGAGATATTTCTATTTGGAAGTAATGGATACCATATCAATGCATGTATTCCATGTAGGGATTTTCATCCTATGTAATATAGTGATGTTTGATGGTGTCCTGCCATTGGAGATGATCAACTGAAAACTGTATTGGGATAATTGAATCTGATTATAAGTAATAACCACACTCACATAGAGAATCCCTATACACAACGTGGAGTACCAATGTTATACCACATTATGTGACAACAACCTCCTTGATTCAATGGGACTAAAAATCCATTATTAGACCAGAAATGAGTAAGTTCCTTAGAGAAAATATTTTTCTCTTTGTGAAGTAATGAAATGGAGAAGGTTATCATACCAGTTTGTCATCACTTGGGAGATTTTGACCAATGGTGCTCATTAATTCAAAACACAAATGATGAGGAAGAAATTTAGAATATTGAATATAAAGATTATAAGGAATGTTTCATTGATAAATATTTCTCTTGGGAATAGTGAGTGGATAGGGAGAGACAATTCATGAGTCAGAGGAAAATGTAAGATGAGAATGTTTCTTAGTATGAATCTATCATTACAAGGATATAAATGAATGTTATGGATTATGTATGAAATCAAAATAGAATGATTGATTGATTATTTTATGGGCTAAAACCATTCCCCCAAAGGGGACTAGTTTCAGAAACATTCTCATCACATATAGGTATAGTCTCACATGTTCTCAAGATAGAGAAATAGTTCTTTATGTCTTATTAATTTTAGGAAAAACAAGATAAGAAGAGTGTGGTAGAGAAAAAATGGATAAAGTGAAGAATAAAAAAGTTAATTCTCTAATATGTGGCTCTAGTGGAAGGAACAATCCAGGTTCATTCTTAAAAGGAAATAGATTTTTCTAAAAGTGCAGTTATAAAGGATATCATCCTCGTGATTAAAAGGTAATAAAATAAGCTGCAAATGTTTAATTATACAATAATATGGATATGGGACACTATGAAAATTATTTTCTAAAGGGTAGGGAAAATTGACATAGAAAAGGCCACGAGATCGAGGAAAATCTTTAGCGATCATAGTAGCTGAGGTTGGAGTTCCTGAATTTTAGGGAAAACAAGAGAAGAAGAGTGTGGCGGAGGAAAAATGGATAATGTGAAGAATAAAAAAGTGAATTTTCCAATATTCGGCTCTAGTGAAAGGAACAATCTGAGTGCATTCTTAAAAGGAAATATATTTTTATTAAATTTTAATGATAAAGGATGTCATCCTCAATATTGAAAGGTAATAAAAGAAGCTAAAAGTGATTAATTCTACAATAATATGGAGATGGGAAACTATGGAAGTTATTTTTTAAAGGGTCTGGGAAACATGGCATAGAAAAGGCCACGAGATCTAGGAAAATATTAATTGATCATAATATCTGAGGTTGATGTTCCAAATAATTTTTTGGTAGGTACATTAATCATCTCTTAAAATTTAGATTTTTTTTCATTCTGGATCATGTCATTCATTTATATCTTCCCATTATGCTTTAAAAATTATATATTTCTAATTCACCTTAACATGGGATTTTCCATAAGGAATCATAGTGGTAACTTAATTGGAACATATATTTGTTGGGAAGTTCCTATTATGAAACATAAAAATTCTTTAATTACTAACTTTATCATCATACATATTGTTTATTTTGATACAATCTTTTGTATGGACTATATTTAGAAAAATAATGTAAACATTTTTTACAAGGAGAAAGAAATTATGATTTTTGATGAAGGTAAAGAATTTATTATCTTTATAGTGGATACTTCATCATTTGATTCATATCTTAATCCACCTCTTGTAGCTCTTCCAAATGAAATTCTTCCAGAAGAAGAGAAAACAACATGTAGGGAAGAGGAAATAAGTGTTCAAATTAAAAATGTACATATTTTGTAGGAATACATTTATGAATTTCTATATGACTTACATGGACATCCTCAAGAGAGGTAAGTTGAGTTTTATTTTGATTTATTCTATTATAGAACGACAATATCAAGGACTTATTATTGAATAGCCAATATGGAATTAGTAGAGATGAATAAAAAAAGAGGGTTTGATTAATATGGTATTTATTCGCCCTAGGGATCCTCAATGGGGAACCCCATTTCTCTTTTCTAAGAAGAATGATGGATACATGAGGTTGTGCATCGACTATAGAGAAATAAATGTTATTGTAATATCGAACTAGTATCTTCTGCATAAAATTGATGATTTTTTATCTATATCAAATAGATAAATAATTTTCAATGGATAGAAATTGATCTGGATATTATCAATTGTGTGTAAGGAAGGATGATATTCTAGAGAATGAATTATGATCCAATTATAGGCATTACGAGTTTATAGTAATGTCATTTGGACTTACTAATGAACCCTATTTTTTATAGATCTAATGAACAACATATTCCCAGAATGTCATGATGATTTTATTATGGAATTTATTGATTATATCTTGAAATATTAAAATATATATGAGGATCATGAGAACCAGATGCGTATTGTTCAGGAGACTCTTAGAAGAAAATAATTATATGGGAAGTTTTAGAAGTGTGAATTGTGGATTCAAATAGATTCTTTTCATTTCCATATTGTCCCTATGTATTGAATCTCATTTTATCCTTTAATGAAGAATGCATTCCATAAAAGGACTACACCAACAAACATAAACAAGGTACATAGTTTCATTGGTTTAACTGGTTATTATATGCATTTCATTCATAATTTTTCCCAATTAGATAACCCATTAAGGACACTTACTCATGAAAGTGTAAGGATAATTTTGACTATATATTGTGAAGAATACCTTGAATAATTGAATAAGATATTATTGAATGCTAATATGTGGACTCTACTATAGGGAAGTGGTGTATTTTTTATTTATAAAGATAC
The DNA here is from genome assembly GCA_963277665.1 of Viscum album. NCBI lineage: Eukaryota > Viridiplantae > Streptophyta > Magnoliopsida > Santalales > Viscaceae > Viscum > Viscum album. The sequence continues at coordinate 23,445,898 of OY728125.1, forward strand.
ATCAAATAAAGGGCTAGGTTGTGTCCTTATGAATAATGATGGAGTTATTAACTATGCATCAAGGCTATTAGAAACTCATTAACTAAAATCTCTAACTAATGATCTTGAGTTAGAAGATGTTATCTTTTTTATAAAGATATAAAGACATTATCTCTATGGTGAAGGATGTGAGATATATAAAGATCACAAGAGCTTGAAATATATCCTCTCAGAGAATGAACTCAATATGAGGAAAATGAAATGGATTAAGATACTCAAGGATTATGATTTTTCAATACACTACCATAAGGTCAGGGGGAATAAGGAAGAATATGAATTTCTCATGAAGGAATATGGAGTTATGAAACAAATTATGATTGATAAGGATTCTCTGTAAAAGAATTTAGAAAAGATAGATATGGTAATTATCAATGATGGTGAATCATAATAACTTTTTAAAATGGATACCTAAAAAAATGGAAAGGATTAAATGTTCTTTGTATGGTGATGGGAATTGTCGATGGAAAATTAAAACATTGAATGATGGAATGTTTTCAAATGTTGTGTATGAGGTAGAAATTATAAAATTTTGGAATAGGATTTTTGTTCCCTCTATACCCGAGCTAAAAATGGAGTTATTCAATGATTCCCACATATCTAATTTCACTATACACCATGGTAGATGTAAGATGTTAGTTATTTGGGGAAATAGTTCTGGTGGAATAACATGAAGTTGGAAATTTATGATTATGAATCGATATTTTTTAGTATTTCAATAGGTGAAGGAAGAAATAAAACATCCTAGAGGAGTCATTTAACATCTTCTTATTCCAAAAAGTTAAACGGGGTGACATTTATATGTATCTTGTCACTCGATTACCAAAACAACTACTAAAATAATGACATAATATGTGTAATTATTGATTGATATACCAAATCATCACATTTACTTTCTAGAAGGGATGATTTTCCCACTACTTGAAATAATGTCTATCTCCACTACCCTATACCAACAATTTTCCATAACTCCGGCGATATCGTAATATGTGGTTGTCTATTCCAATGGTTCTACAAAAACCATTGGGATAGACATCCCTATTTCCCTTGAACACCCGCTCTCCATCGGTATCCCCTTTTACCATCCTGACTTACCCTCATGCCCCACTTATCTAATCCCTACAACACAACTCTTCTCCTACTCTCCTCACCGCTGATCCCATCACTACTTCCCATTTCCACCGCTATCATCCCCCTCAATGCTTGTTGCTCCCCAATCACCCCTCCCCACTCCCCACTTGCTTCTCCCCACTCACTACTCGCCTCTACTATACTCTAATCCCAATCCATAATAGCCATCACTTTCCCCTCCCCTACTAACTCTTCTCTATGTGTGTCATCCACATGATGTGAACAAAGGTACTAAACCTCCCTCTTGAATTGTTTCCCTTGTGGAATATATGATTTCAGATGTTTCTGTTTTAGGGGTATTCATCGATTTCACTGAATATTGGTGAAATCACTCATTTATGATAGATCATTTTATATGATTAGGAATAGGGGAACCCAAGATCATGACTTCCTATTTTTTCACAATGATCCATGGAGGTATAGAATGTTTCATATTCTTCTATGGTTTTTTTTCAAAATAAATTTTATTATCTACTGGATATGTATTATTAATTGTGGATTTGTGTAGCCTAGATTCATGGATTCTTTGGGAGGGGAATACGTGTTGTTGTTAATGGTTTTAACATAGAATAATGTCCTAAAGAGTTAACCGAAAATGAGAAAGGGATTAATTTAATTAATTTATTAATTATAATTATTTAATAATTGTTTCTTGATTTATCATAGAATCTCTGGGTGATCTGATGAGCCTGGTTAATCAAGGGAGAGGTTGGATGGGATTAGAGGGTCGTGATGGGCCTTGGTACCTAATGGTGTCCCTTGGAATCATAATGGAAAAGCCTTGGTAAAATTTATGGGGCCTTTCATACTTTCCTTATGTAATTTACTTTTTTTGATGCATTTGCATTCTCGTCCATGTCAATGATCTTGTTTCATATTATTAATTTATTTAACTAAAGTATTTTTTTAATTCAAAATGAATAAATTTAATTGCTAAAATGAACAACCCTTGTGTGATTGATTAACACTTCATTAATATTCAATGTTGGAACCATGTTTCCAACCCCATTTAAATTGGTTTAAGATTTGTTTGTTGTCGTTGTTTCAGCTGAATTCATTTGGTATGTGCATTTTTGGTGTCCCTTGTAGGTTTGTGTAAGAGATTCCTTTTTTCATTTCCCTAATTTCTCCTTTACTAATAGTTTTATCACTAAAATTGGGTAATCCCTCTTAATCATATTTATCTTATTTCTACTTTGGTTTCTCTGTTTACCTATTAAGATAATGCATCCCATATAATTGTTTCATCAATACTAATGCACCAAAATTAAGACATGTAATTACAATATTACATGAAAAACACTAAACATTATCCCAATTATACATGACCTAAAAACCATCCCATGAAACTCACTCAAAAATTTAAGGGAATAAGAATACTCTATACAAAAAAATATAAAAGGAAAATTCATAAATATCATAAATATTTCATGCCACTACATTCCATCAATGACACAGTTTTTTACATGCCTAAAAGTCATCGTTAAATCTCTCAAAAAATCTAAGTAAAAAATTTATAAACTACAGGAAACAAAAAACAATTTTAAAACAATTTTTAATTGGAAATAAAGTTTAATGCATCAAGAATGGTAAATAAAGGAATTATGATTTAAAAATATCATAAAGAAAACCAAATATTTATGTTCATTTGGTTTTGATAAAAATGATATGAGTGTACCATGATTTTTTAGGTTTAGGTTTTTACATATAGTTTGGGATAGGTGTTGTGATTTTAACTAAAATGCTATCAGTACTAAAATATGGTGAGACTCCTCTCATAATGATCACCCTATATTATATAAACACTATTTTTCCCTATCATTTCATAATATAGCTTATAGGTTGGATTTTAGTACCACATTTAAACATTACCACCCCAAACAGATGCCTTTTTTGTGACATAAAGGTAGATTTTTGATTCACATAGTAGGAAAACCCTTATCTCATAGAAATGGAAAAAAATAGAGAGAGGGTTAATAATTAAATGAAATGATACTATTCAACAACCAAGTTAATAAATATGACCAACTCTAATAATAATTTGTCCCCTCGAAGAATAAAAAATATTCAAAGTATTACTTACACTTGCTAACAATAGGACTTAAAAATCTTCTATGTGCATCATCATATATATCTATTATTTTGGATGACTATTAACTCCAATAGAGGATCACATGACCTTTTTATCACATAGTTAGTAAAAAAATCTATTGAATGAACATCCCAGGATCATGTAACTGGGAAGAATACAGACCCTATATGATCCACATATTGAGGATCATTTTTCCCTATGTAGTCAGTTGAGAATACCAACACTTACTTAGGATTATGAGAGGGATCAAAATTTTAACCAAGGTTAAAGGCCAAAAAAATGTTTATATCTACTGATGAATCCCCTTAAAGACATGCTTGATATCTTTCATATGGCATCCAATCTAAATGGGACAAGAATTTGAATGTTAGTTCATGAAAAATCTCTAATATATAAGAAATTATAACCATAAAAATAAATGTGGAAATATTACACCTTATAGAATACCTAAACTTCATGATCATACTTTTGGAAAAAGAGATATGTCATGTTAATGAATTTGGAAGAAGTAAACAATGTATAATGTTTCATACAGGGTGTGTAGAAACAAGAGAGCGAATTTGAACGTACCATAGCTTATCATGTAATGTAAACTTATTTCCATGATGTGTACCTATATTACAAAAAATCCTATAACTCAATATGGTTATTCAATGAGTACTTAAAGAGAGACCAATTTCATTTTACACCCATCGTACATGTAGTTTGGTCATGTACAAAATGGTGTTTACATCGAAATGATCTGTTTGGAGTGTAATCCCTATTTATGCTTGGATGTTAACTATAGGTACGTAATCTGTTTTATAATATTTAACATCCAATGATATTAAATATTCTATAAACCATTTCCACACCATTCTTAAATTTACACATCAAATGGTCTTCCCAACAATACGATGTATTTTGGAAGTTTGGGAACAATTATTACATTAAACCCAATATCATTGAGTCCTCCAAATAATCCACTTATCATGATGAGACCATTTTAATTTTTTTAAATGGTTTTAATTTTTTTACATGTTTTGGATAGATTATTCTGGTTGGAAGAGTTAGCTATTGTTTTCTTGGTATGGATGCTACTGATTTTATATTGGATTACAAATTCATTTCATCCTTATTCAAATAATCTATAATATGAGAGTAGAAGTATTTTACTATTTTTATCTCTTTATACTCTCCCCATCTTGTACATTAATTATCAAAAGGATCTTTATAAATATAATCTCCAGATCTACCTGTACCACATTGTTCAATTTTAGGATGCGGTTGATCATTCTCTTTCATTATATTTTTCCTTGCCTTATTTTCCTAGTTCTTCTATGTTTTCATTAAATTCTCTTTTGATACTTCCATTTATAATTTATTAGATATTGGGACATAATTCTTTATTGTATATTCTTATTAAACCATCTAAAAATGATCATTATTTTTAGGTATCCGAGGTCTTTTTAAGGTAACCAATAATTTTCACCCCTACCCTCTCTAACCCACCCTTCTAACAGCCTTGCCTCCCATTATTCATCACATAAGACAACATAGAAATAGCTATGGAGACCTTGAAAAAACATAGTGGTTGTTATTTATTTCTAGTCTATAGTTTCTCTTGCAATTCCCATGATTCCCCCTTATGGAATGTGCTTTACAGTCTATAAGAGTGACAAATGCTCTATCATTGGCCACCTTATTTTCCTGTACACACTCCTTGGCCCAAAATATAATGCATGGTATTATGGAGGACCTGTTTATTTCCCAGTACTTGATTCATAGCCTTTTATTCTATTAGAACCTCCTATTCTATTTGGGTAAGTATTTTTCTGTTGGTCCTGTTTGCGTATGTATCTTTTTTTATGGAATTTATTGTGTATTAATTTTGTAGGGACTATATTTGGTATGTATTTTTCCCAACCTTCTATTTAGTTATGGATATATATTGTATAGGGCCTTAGATTCTTTCAAAACCTGAAAAACAAGGCATATTATTTTAGAGGTCCTATTTTGGGTATGTATTTTTCTATTGTTCTTGTTGAATAATTCTCTCTCCTGATGATAATAGACCAAAACTACTGGAGTTTTCTGAAGTATCTATTTATGGTTTTTAATGGAGGCATGAGCACATGTATGTCATTCTTGAAGATCAATTATACCATAAATTATAGGTGTAAGGACTATTTTGATGTTGCTCAGTCAAATAAATTTCATTCATAGTTGAATAAACTATTGAGGGAGTGTTTATACTTATTTTAATATTCTATCACTAAATAATAACAAAGCGACTTCAATTCATTCTTTGTCTACCATGATCCATCACATATAATTTTTGAGAATACTTGAGGTGAGGTTTGACTAGATTTTATTGCATTCACTATTTTGTTTTTTGAAATTAATGATCTACAGCCCATATCCATATGAACATGTGAAGGAGAGAGTAAGAAACTAGACCTCGTCGAGGGGGAGTATAGATATATGGATTCCCATGGTTTTCAAAAATGGATGAGGAAAAGTGGACCTCATAATTATAAAACATAAGGTTATAATGTAATACATTTTACCCTAAAAATGCCACTAGTCATCCAGTGGTCTGTTGCAGTTTTTTAGCCACCACCTCCGCCGTTTTTATATACTCCCAAGTCCTCTTGAGCTACATCTCAAGACTTATTCTGCTATTCAAAATTCGTTTTCAATTATTTCAAACCCTCAAAAATAGATCTAAAACAACTATTAAAAACCTCCTCTAGTAATTTAAAATTAATACCTTTCCTCAAACTCGAAACGACCGTTTTAACACATGATTTAAAAATATTCCAACTATAAGTATTATCATCCCCAATTTGCCTTAGGGAAAAATCCATCCATATATCCAGACTTATGTTGCGGAATAATTTTAGTCTGACCAACCTCATTCCACTCCCAAATTCTCAAAACACATCCAATTAATATCCATTAATTTATGGTCCTCTGACCAAAAAACCAGATCTAATTCATGTTTTCATAATGGAAACATCTATATGTATCTCACACAATCCCATATATCTAAAAACAAAGATGGTGTATTGTTTAACATCTATAAGGATTATGGTGCTCCCCACCATAAGTATCATCTTACCACAGCCAATTCATATGATTTAGTTCAACCTCATTTGAATATTCATATTGAAACATTTCACCCCTTTTCTAATGAGAAGAATTATAATGGGGATTCTCTCTAAAGGTGTTCTGCTCACTGTAGTGCGCCTGTATACAGAGAAGTATAGAAATATGGTGTAATTGTTTAACACCTATGAGGCATAGATGGTTCTATCTTCATTAAATCATTGTCACAAATCATCTTGAGAGAAGCTTGAAGCCATATTTCTTAATGTGATGGACCATAGTTTGGTATTTGATGGTGTTCTTTCATAATACATGAATCAAACAGCCTCATTCTAGCATATTTGTGAGTTTTTTTAAAAATTTTATTTTAGTGATTACTTTTTATGGATGATTTACCTTGAAGCCATACAAATAACCATTTTTTGGATTAAGGGCATACCAAAATCATTTCATAATTTAGGGGTTGAGTCATAATATGATTTTTCATTACCTATGGAAATGATGTATTTTATTATTGAGGAAATGGGAATAATACAATGTAATTATTGTGAAATTCTTGATAGAATTATATGGCTTTATATTCCTCAATTTCATCATTAGGACACCTGAAATTGTTAGATTCATTCTATAGGTGTAAAATTATTATAAAAATTACAGATTGATATAACACTTTCCCTTTTGAAAAACATGATCATTTATATACTTAATATTGTAATATTTTTTCATGAGGTCTTAATTTATTAGAGATAATCACAATAATAATTTTTTTGACCTATTTTAATTGTACATGAATTTCATGTTTTTAGGTCATTCTGTCAAATTAGTTGGGTACGTCCAACATGGTGATGGCAACTTGCATCATAATATTTTAGCTTCATAGTAGGATGATACTTCAATTCCTCATACTATCCTTGTTTATTGATATTGTTTCTTTCTATACTAATCACAAGGTTTAGTATAGATTTTATCATAGATTGACCATTTTTTCTACGAATGGACCCCAAGGAACCATTGGTGCATCAATATTGAGAATGGATTTGGATGGATGAAATTTGTCGAGGTAAATTAAAGCAATTCACTAGACAGTTTATGTGTATCAATATTAAGAACATTTATCCCCTGATTGGGGGGGGGGGTAATTTATGTTTTATTCATGAGACTTGTTTTTTTATCATTCATCGTATTTTTAAAGTGATTATTTCTAGAAACTTAGTGCTTTTTCTGTAAGAAAAAATCTACTATGATAAACATTGTTCCTTGTGATCCTAAACATAACATTTATCTAACCAAAAACACCTTTCATTTCTATAGTTTGAGGTCACCTTTATTGAATTGGAATCATGGATCTTCATACCTAGATGGGAAGCTACATCTTTGTGCACGACATTTCCCTCCCTCTAAATAGAATTATCCCCCCTCATAACAACATAGTATCAATTTTATTTTTCCCTAATAATGCCCTTTTTTATCACTTAGTTAGTCCAAATAAATCTCATTGAATCCTTCAAATCATCCACTCATCATGATGAGATCATTTATATTTTGTTACATGGATGTGATTCTTGTAATGGTTATGGCTATCATTTTTTAGTGGTTTTTCCTAGAAGAGAGGTACTTATTGTATTTTTGGGGAGAAGAGGATATAGAAACTATTCTCAGATCCATTGGTATATAGTTTGGGAGAGGAGTTTATACCAATGGTTCTTGAACCCTTATTATACATAGATCCCAATGGTTTCAATGAAACTGTTGGAATAGAACAGTGGTTTCTAGGTTTTTTAGATAGTATGTATACCAACAGTTGTCAAATGTTGGTATATATATATATATATATCAATGGTTTCATTAAAAGCATTGGAGTAGAGTAAGTATTGAAAGACTAATACCAACCATCTCTATAAACACTTTGGTATAGGGATATTGTGATGCCTAACTTGGAAACAGTTCCACGAACCATTTTGATAGCCTATCCCAATGGTTTCATGGGCTAACCCCATGATTTAAAAATTTGGGATAGGTAAAATTTTCATTAGTTTCCATAGGAGTTCCTTTACTGAAATTATATTAATTAAATGTTAAGACTTCATGGAGCACCTCTATCAGTTATTACTAATCGTGATCCATGATTTACATTGAAATTATGGAAATGTATTTATAAATCATTGGATATTGAAATTAATTTGAGCACTACATATATCCCTCAAAATAAAGGATAATCAGAAAAGATGATACAAACATTACATACCATTTTGAGATCATTCTCACTTGAATTTCAATGCATATGAGATTAGAATTTACCATTGGAAGAGTTTTCCTATAATAATAGTTTCCATTCTTGTATTCAAATGGATCCATCTGAAGTACAATATTGAATGAGATGGTGTACACCATAATTTTGGGATGAATTTGGTGAATGTAAGATTTTATTCCTATACCATGTAGAGGAAACAAACACAAAGATAAATATTATTCAAACCCATGTCAAAGAATATCAAATTAAGAAAAAGAGCAATGTCGATAAATGAAGGAAATATTTCTTGTTTTAAGTGGTAGATCATTCCTTCTTGAAGTTGTCTCCATATAAGGGTGTTATAAATTATGAATGACAGGGAAAATGAGCATTAGGAACATTGGTCCTTTATATATCTATGAGAGAATTGGAGTTTTGGGTAATAATTTGGCGATGCCACCTAGCCTTTCTAAATTACACAATGTCTTCATAATCTATTTGTTAAGGATATACTTCCAAAACCCAACACATGTCCTCACATATGAAGGAATATAATTGAACATGATTTATCTTACTGTGAAGATCCTATCAATATTTTGGACACTAGAGAATAGGTTTTGAGGAATTTGGTGAGTTGGAAGATAATGTTACTTTGAAAAAAATCATAAAATTGAAGAAGTGATGTAGAGACGCCGACCCCAGTTGCTCGAAGTCAGTTTCATACATTAATAAATTTACATAGATATAACACTAGAATCCTAAAGGACTAAATTTTTTGTTGTTTTGGATTCCATATTACATATATTAACATTAAATTATTATTTTAAAGGAAATACAACATAGAAACTCCATTCAGAACACCCATAAACTCATGGATTACCTTTATATGTAATTCATAATATACATATTCTCATCCAAGGGTAAATAAAACATAATAAAGGGGTGATATCATATTCTTTTTAAGGGTATGTAAAACAATAGAAGCTAATATAAAAAATAATTCTTGTTTAATGACTAAAAACTAAAGCCATTAGAACAAAAACATGAGCATGATATGATGAGAATAAATTATAATAAATAATTCCACAAAAATATTGATATCATAATAGTGTAATAATCACTTGGATTATTGATTAATAATATCATAATGTGGGAATGTATAATTTTGGACATCATAAACATACCATTGATTCATCGACCAAAATCCATTTCTATTTTTTCTTATGATACTTAATGATGCATATAAGGGCGATAACATGCCCACCTATCCCATGATAATTCTAATCGTTTTATCATATGAATGGGTTCAAAAATAAACAAAATATACATATGAAATGTAAATAACTTTCCTCAATCATTAACCATAATTTATAACTATTCTGAGTAGTATGGTGACTGGTATCCAGATAGAACATGCATAGTAAAACTGATCATAAACCATTTAATAAAATATGGTAAATTATAATAATAAAGGATCAATCTAAAAAATAATAATATTCAATAGAGGTGTTTAAATCGATTAAAAAACTCTAAAAAATAATCGAGGAATTATTGAGAGAAATAACTCTTTTACATTCTAAAGAACAGTTCATATGGGAAAATCAACTGTATTTGTCATAATTGTTTTTATAAAACCATAAATTAAAAAATATATATTTTAAGAATATATAATTGATTTTATAAAAATACTTTTTCTTTAAAAGTTTTTTGGATGGTACATGAAAACAAGATGTTCCCATTAATCTGGTGTGTGTTTTTGGAAGAATTGAGAAGGGAACCCTATAAAACATTTATTTACCGTAAAAAAATATGAAGTGATCTATATATATGAGAAATGAATGTATTAAAAGAATTTATAAAAATTATAAATATAATTATGTATTACACTGCTGTATAGAGGTAGAAATCATAACCCGAATGAAAATGGATGTTTGGGAAGAAACTCTTACCCTATATCCAAAAGTTAGTTTTACTTGACATTAATATTCAGGATAATAAAATTAAATATTTTAAATAATTAATCCATAACCTTTTATATATGTATTAGATGTAAAATAATTTTAATATGTTCATTTATGGTCTCTTTGACTAGTTATAATATACATTTTTATAGTTCGGGAGCATTTGTTTCCTTGGTTTTGATGATTTGATTACTTTTATATGAGTATGGAAGTTCCTCTAAAATTGGAAAAGACTCAGAAAGTTGGATTTTTTATGTTAATAATTATAAATAATAAGAATAAATTGTAATATATGTCATTTGAATCTATTTTGGGAGGATGAATCTTCAAATAAGAAGATAGTGATAATTTTTTATATTAATTTGGTAGTTTTTCAATCATCACAAACATGTTTCATTTTATTAATTAACATCATGTGTATTAATGGTTCCTAAAAATAAAATAATATTTAATAAATATATTATAATTTTTAACCATTAAAATAGATTTATGATAATCCTCGAATGTGTTAATGTAAAATGTAAATGATTTATCCATGATGACAGTAAATTGAGATATCAAGGGTGATGTCTTCATGTATAGAATAAAATAGATTTAGGAAGGAGTTAGATGATATATCATCCTTTAAAATGATATATTTCCATCATATAAATTTTATTCTAGTTATTTTAATGTCCCAGAATTTCTGTATAATTGTTTTTACTTATATGGAATTATTCTTAGACCACACACTTTGACGACACGTGATTCCGATGCCCCGTCATCCCAGAACGGAATTGTGAAAAATTTTAAAGTTCAATTATGTAACATGTGAGTGTGGTTGTCTAAATTTTGAACAAGTTCCCTGATTGAAAATACAATGAAACTGTTGAACTCGGAATGCTAGGATTCACCATGAAAGGACATAACTTCCACCGGTAAGGGTCAGACAAAAAATTTATTTTCCGAATTTTCAGAATATAATAAAATAATGTAAATGTTATTTTATTTTTCGTTCGCACTGTTGGGTGGAAGACGATGGTGATGTGGTTTGGAAATGAGGAAACGATGAGGTGCATTTAAAGAGGATCCTTAATGATTCTTTAGGTCTAATTATAACCACTACGTTGTTTCATAAATGAAACCACATAAAAGAAACGATACGGCGTCATTCCATTTATTAATCTAACGCATTAAAAAGTTGTAAATTAAACCGTGGGATTTCATCCAATGATCCTATGATGAAATTACACTAAAATGAAAAATGATGGAAGCCGGAAGGATGCTAGAGACATCAATTCCTTATGAAGAATGGGACTGGGAATTGAAAAACACTTACGACATCTCCAACCTTTGCGGGTAGACAACATCAATGTCGAACGTCGATCGAGGTAGTGTTTTATTATGTTTTATATTTTCCATGTTCTTAATTTCAAATGAAGAATTCATATCAACCCATGAATAGTATGATTCGAAGATTGCATGTTCTTGGGTAAGGGCGATTTCTTTTTGGGTTTTCTTGTTTGGGATAAATTTATTGTTGAAAGAACATCCTTCCCAAGCCTCCCATTTTTATAGTATCTCTCGCATAGGGCACAAGTCGACATGAATACGGCCCGAACCCTATATGTCTTGTGAGTTCCTGATGGATGAACCTTAAATTTGGTGGAATTCTAGATTTAAGGCATTCATATAGAAGGAGATTCCCCATTAGGTCCAAGTGTGAATTCCGTGAGAAAAAATGGATAGTCGGCGTGGACTATGTGGTTTGCCGAAGTGCCTACTGGCACGCCTGTGGTGACCCACGACAACAACTGTAGGCTGAAGGCAGTGCTCCATGACTGTGCATTTGGAGGGACACCGTGGCCAACTCAGGACATAAAGGTGTAGTAGAAGCCGATGGTCGGGCCGAGGGCTTGCGGAAGGAGGCGGCTCTCGGCCACATCGGTGGAGTATCCTACAGCCGCAGGCTGTGTTATTCGGTGTCACGTGTTCGAAGACCACGTATGGAAATGTCAGAAAGAAAGTTTAGCTAGGTGCGTAGAAGTAACCATGATCTCTTGACTGTGGAGGGGAAAATGGACCCACGTCAACTGCGGGGCAAGTGGTAAGCCAGACACGGCGTCCACCCACATCCCAACAAGGTGATGAACCAGTCCGCCTCTACTGGACTGAGCAGGCCTGTGGGCTAGACCTGCTCTAGCGGGCTAGACTCGCCCTGTAGGATGGACTAGCTCTAGTGATTTGGACCCACCCCAACAGGCTGGACCCATGACCCAATAGACCAGACAAAGACCCAACTAGACTGTTATTGAAAAAAACAATATCATTCAAACTGGGAGTCTTATTGATGAGCCGTTTGTGGCATTTGAACCCTCACGATGAGGCAGATCTTTTAGTATAACCTATAAAGGATATCATGATAGTTTAAATTTAATGAATGGCTTGGGGAGAGGTCCTCCTTAGATCAAGTTTTCTACGTGAAGAAACCCTACTGTTGGCTGAGACCTTGAGACTGCTTGCGAGTGTCCCTATGTGTATCAGATACAATGGCCCAGTGGGAAGAGGCTTATTAGTGACCCGGAAGGCCCATGTTGTGGAGTGACTTTTGTGTGACCTGAAAAATGCACAGTACATGACAGGATGAGTACCACAGTATAACCATAATAAGGAAGTGTCTTCTGTGTGACCTGGAATGCACATGGTGGGGAGCGACTTCTGTGTGACCTAGCATACCCATGGTACTCTTCAAGGATGAGTACCACAAATGTATTAGGTTAGTGGGAGGCAGCGTCTGTGTGAACTAGTAGGCCCACTGTACTTATTGAGGATGAGTTCCTTAACATCCTAGGTGTTCGATGATGTGACTAATGGTTCTACATTAAAACTATAAAACATACATGGTGTGAGTTTTCATTCTTCGTGATCATACACGGTGATCATGATTTGTGGTTTTGATGTGGATTGCTTTGTAGACTTTCTTTTGTTATTTTGGGGTCCCTATTGAGTATTTTGTTACTCACCTCGGCACGGGCTTCTCCTTTACATGTTTTGTCTGTTGTAGATGACCGCCGACTTTACAGAGAACTTGGTGGCCCAAGACCCGGTGGTTCCCAGTGAAACCATGCATATGAGATATACATATACGACTTCTAGTAGCTTCTCTATAACAATCCATCATGTTGGATTTTCAGCAGATGGATATCCAGTATTTCTTTTTTTTACTTTCATTTTTTCCAGTTAGTCTTCTATTGGTTTTGTATTCTAGCCTATTTGAATTTTAGTTTTACTTGTAATCAGTGGTTGTTTAGTGGTGTGGTTGATTACTTTTACAAAATTGGGATGTGGTTGTGTGTGCGTGCCTACAGATACTCAGGAAAATACCTCCAACTTTCAGGTTTACACCTTCATTTCTAGTAACCAATCCCTAGCCTTCGTGAGGTGGGCTTGGGGTATGTCACGACATGGGACCTAGGGGACGGGTCGTGAAAAATTGGTACCAGAGGTGGTCACTTCTACCTCAAGGACTGAAAGACTATTGATTTGTTTTGGAGTAACAACATTAAATGTTTTGAGTTTGAATTTCAGATTCGGGGTACCAGTGTTGGTGTAGCAGCTGGAATATCCATACACCAGGACCCTGAATTCTTCTTTTAGGCTCTATGCATGAAAACATTGGTTTCATAAGTGTCTCCTTTATATTTTCTTAATAAGACTCATCTCACAGTGTATAAAGTTTAACTGTGGTACGTCATGATCTATTTTAGGTAGCCTCCATGAAGATATCAATCTAGCATTCCAATACGTGATCATGTGGACAACTCCCCAAATGATGAGGCATCTATTCAGGGACAAGTTATAGAGATGGCCCAACTAGGTGGTGAACCAGTGTTTCAACCAAATGCTGATCAGAATTTACTACCAGCATTAACGATATAATACATGCATAAGATCAGCACCTGGAACAAGTTCCAAAGACTGAGACCTCCCATGTTCAGGGGAGAGATAGATCCATTGGTCACTGAGGACTGGCGAGAGGCAATGACATTGGTCTTCCACTTAGTGATGATACTGCTTGAAAATATGGTGATCTTATATGCGAGACTTATTTATGCTCGGAATAGAGATGGTTGAGTTTGACGATTCAAAATCTTGATGAGGTAACCCTTTATTGGTTTGACTTAGAGTGGCCTTTCTCGGAGGAGTTCATCCCCACGACCTTGTGCCCAGTGTGCATATAGGATCTACTTGACCTTCAGTGGGGCAACATATCAGTGTCTGAATACTCTGCGAGGATTTTAATACTTTCACTATAATCGATACACATAGTGAAAGACCCTTTCTTCATGACCTAGACCTTTGATTAGGAATTCAGATGGGAGATCAGGGCATCCCTGGTGTCTTTTTGCATCCCCACTCAGGCTGGAGTGGTGGTGAAAGCTATTATTTTAGAGATCATCCTAGGGGAGTATGCGCTGATAGCCAGAGCCACCCATAGACATCCGGAAGTAAAGTCTTCAGTTGTTGTTATAAAGCATCATACTAGGGGTACCAAGCAGGCCTGGCCTTTCAGGGGACAACCCCAAGACTGAAGGTCTACAGTACAGGGCTTCTAGAGTAGAGGGAGTCAGTAGGAGACAATGATGTGATTCAAGTGCAGCAGACACAGACACATGGCTCGATACTTCCAGACCCACCACACAGATGATCAATAGGAGGTCGAGGGACCACCGAGGCAATGGAAGATGTTTTAGAAAGGATGTCTGTAGGGACGCAGATGTGGAAAGGGGGTAATCCTAGTGGATGGTGGTGGATTATGGTTCGAGGTGCTACCTCCACCACCCCCAAGTGGTCTACCGCCGGCTTAGGGAGCCGGAAGATAGGGATAATCTCAGCTTCAAGTAGTGGAGGGCTATGACCATGGTGCTCCAGAGATGATTAAAGGTATGATATATGCCTTCTACATATTATCTTCAGTTCATATAGACAGAGGTACCATTCACTCTTTCCTTTCCATGGATCTTTTTTGAGGCTCTAGGATTTCAGTGGAGCCATTGTCTCAATCATTATGATCAGAGACTCTTATCAGAGGGGATTAGATGATTAAAAATCGGTGCTGGTAGTGTGATATTACTTTAGGAGGCTTGAGCTTCAGCTAGGATCTCCTAATTGTAGCGTCGATGCCTTATGAAGTCATCTTGGGTATGGATTTTTTATCAACATTCCATGCTCATTTCTACAATTTTAGGAACAAAGTGCGGTGTGTTCACGAGGATGGTCCAATTTTTTCCTTCATCAAAGTTAAGGGATCCTTTTCAGCACATGATGGAATTTCTTAGAGGAGGGTGTAGATGATAACTCACAAGTTGGATATCCTCACACTTAGTGTATTGGACAAGGGGAGTTTGGGATTTCATGTAGTGGTGGATGAGTATCAGGATGTATTTCTTAAGGATGTTCTGATAATAACTCCTCACAGGGAGGTAGAATTTTACATCGACTTGTATCTAGGGATGACACCAATATCTACACTGGTATATCATATGGCTCTCGTAGAGCTATGTGAATTGAGTGTACAACTGGAGTACTTTTTGGATAAGGGGTTCTTAAGGCCCAAAATTTCACCATGGGTATCACCAATGGTGTTTTCTGAGAATGAATATGGGAGCTTGAGGCTATACATGGACTTATGGAACCTGAACCAGGTGACCATGAAAAACAAGTATCCACTATCAGAGATCGATGACCTCCTTAATCAGCTCAAGGGAGTGAGGTGGTTCTCGAAAATTGACCTCAGTTCAGGCCGTCATCATATTCAGGTAGGGAATGAAGATTTAATGAAGATAACCATTAGATGATGGTATGACCACAATGAGTATTTGGTGATAACTTTTGGCATGAACAATGACCTAGTATTTTTCACAGGACTCATGAACATGATATTCTAGCATAACCTCAATTGTTTTTTGGTAGTATTTTTTATGACATCTTGGTGTACTCAATGTTGGAGTAGGACCACACTACACACTTAGGAATAGTCCTAGATACACTCTGAGAGTACCAACATTACGATAAGCTCTCAATGTTCTAGTTATGGATTTGTAGGTCAACATTCTAGGACACGCCATATTGGTGGTTAGAGTTGTAGTGGATCTGGCGATGATATAGGTAGTTCTTACTTGGGAGCCACCTAAGAGCGTGACTGAGGTGCGGAGTTTCCTGGGGTTGTTTAGATACCACAAGAGGGTTGTTCTTGACTTTTCGAGAGTAGAAACACCGTTATAAGTATTGACCTGGAAGGGAAAACCCTTCGTGTGGAAGGATAAATTCTAGCAGAGGCAGAGACAGACAAGTGCCCCCATCTTAATACTACCATAAGAGGGCTTTGGGTAAGTATTTTTCTACAATGCATCATGGACCAGACTAGGTTGTGTCCTGATACAAAAGAAATTAGTGATCACCTTTTATTCATAGTAGTTGAGGAATCATGAGCCAAAAAACACGACCCATGATATGGAAATAGTAGTTGTAGTCTTCTCGTTGAAGACGTGGAAGCACAACTTGATTGGTCAATTGTTTATGGTCTATTCCAACCACAAGAGTCTCAGGTTTAACTTCACAATGAATTTCCAAAACTGGAAACAAAATCTATAGAAGTATTTACTCCAAGACTATGACTTTTATATAGTCCATACTACTGGGTAGGGGAATGTTGTGGCAGACACACTTAGTAGGGAATCTGGTCTACAACTATGGAGTGAGGCGACAGATCAGCTAGCCAAGATGCAGATATCCTTAATAGATAATGATGGGGATGCTTACCTTATATCAGTGAATATCACTCCCACACTCTTATGGTGATTTTGTGAGGTACAACTTCTTGATGTTGACTATGAGGCCCAACGTGCTCAGGTAACCTCAGGACAAGATCTTGATGGATTTTCAATAAGTGGGGAGAATGTAATCATTTTTAGAGGACGCACAATAGTATCAGTGATGTGGTGGGAGATGGGGTTTAGGGATTTCCATACGTCCCATTTGGTTGTAAATCCTGGTGTGGAGAAGATGTACCAGGACCTTTGACGTCATTACTGGTGGCCATAAATGAAGAAAGTACTCCCAGACTTTGTTTCATGATGCCTCACCTGTGGGAAAGTGAGGGAAAAGAATCAGGTCCCAAAAGTCTTGTTGCAACCACATCAGGTACCATTGTGGAAATGGCATGGTATCTCCATGGACATTGTGACAAGGTTACCATGCACGTCCGAAGGGCCATGATTTTGTCTGGGTGACCGTTGACCAACTCACCAATTTGGCTCACCTTCTACCCATTCGAGAGAAGGGATAGGTATAGGGAATGAGATTCCTCTATCTCTAGGAGATGGTGAAGCTTCACTGGGTACATTTGATGATATACTCAGACCGTGACACTCTCTTTACATCTCGGTTGTGGAAGGGGTTGCAGGAGGCGTTCAGGACTCAACTATGCTTGAGCACATCTTTTCACCCCCAGATAGATGGTCAGACGGAGCAGACCATACAGACCAAGGAGGACATGCTTTGGGTTTGTGTCATTTATTTTGGTAACAGTTGGGAGGACCACCTACCACTGGTGGAGTTTACATAAAAAAAATCTATCACTCCACCATTGAAATGACACCATTTGAGGCCTGGTACGAGTGGTCATGAAAATCACCTCTATGTTGGACAGACCCAGGGGAGTCACTACACATGGGTCCAGAGATGGTATATGATACCACTGAGAAGGTCCAGATCATTCATGTGAATATGACACTACTAGAAACTCATGTTTTCCCAAGGCTTATTTACCAACGGTTTAAGAGAACTATTGGTAAAGGGGTGTCCAAAAAACCATTTACCAATGGTTCTTGTAGAACCATTGGGAAATGGTCACCCTTTACCAATGGTTTTTTTAAACAATTTGTAAAGGGTCTCTTGGCCACCCCTTTCCCAATAGTTTTTAAAAACCGTTGGGGAATATTATCCCCAAATACACAATCTTCCGCTCTCTCCCCCATTCGCGATAGAACCCTAATCATGTCCACAGCTTCGCTACTCTCGCAACTTCCCCCGTCTGAACCTGTCAAACTACATCCAAATCATCTCAAATCATGTATTCTATTTTTCATACACATAAAATATTTAAGTTCTACATTGTTTTTATTGTTATTAATCTCATATATTAGTTATATTTTTTTATTTTGATTTGTAAATCATTTTTTTGTGTTTTTATTTAATCTAGACTTTATCCATTCCAATCCATTTAATTAATTAAATCCTTAACCCTCCATCGAAGAAGAAGCATCTCAAATTCAATGCCGTTGGATTCTAGATTTTCTATGTATGTGTTTTTATGATTTTTTTCATCTTTTAATTAATTGTTACTTGGAAATTTATTTATATGAGTTTAATAATTTTTAGCAACGTTTTTATGAGTGTTTTCCTTAAAATTCATTGTGGAAAGTGTTTTATTAAAATGAATTTTTTTAACAAGGCTTGTGTAATGTAATTTTTTATAGTACACTATGTGACTATGTTTGGTATTTAGGAACACATGAGATAACTGGTGTGTGAGAATGTGTTGTGAAAGAGATTTCATGGTTGGTTCAAGATTATATTTATGTTTTGAGCCTATTAATGAGTTCTTTTAAAGATATTTTGAGATATTTACCATATTTTTATTGGTGAAAACTGGGAGATATAGAGGTGGTTCATGATTAAGACAAATAACTACTACTGAACATGTGGATAAACCTTGAATAGTAGTGAATTCTTGAAATGTTTAATGTTTTTAGTCCTTTTTTATTTAGAGTTTATTTTGATGGTGATTTTTCTTATTGTTAACCATGATGGGAATTTATTTTAGTTTCTAAATCGGCTGCGACTCCCCCACCATGCACAGTGTATGCAACCTCTACCCTTATTTAATCATTCTGTTTACACAGTGTATGCAACCTCTACCCTCATTTAATCAGTGAACTCAAGTCATTAATTCAAGCCTTCATTCTCACTAGCATGTAAGAAATTGAATGATGTAAACCCATCCTCACATGATTTATTACCTTAGATAGTTTCCAACATATTAAATACGAGCTTTTCAATTCATTAGTTAACCAGGATCATATATTCCATTTCCCCCAAGATGACTGTACTAATATAACTTTAGGGTCAATTAAATATGGTTCTCATTGTACGATGTATATTATGTTTCCTTCTTGGCCAATAATCACTTTTATGAGGGTGGGGTGATTTTCACTACCCATTCTTGCATGTGTAGACATCCATAAAAATGTTAGATAAGTCATAATTTTAATTCAATAATGTTATTATCATTGAAATACTTTATTATTAATCTCAAATTTAAAAATAAATGTTTTTGTCTATAATTAATGGAATTAAATCTTTTTACAAGCCATGAACAACCTATTAGTGTAGAAGCCTAAATGTTATTCACCCATGGGGTGCACATGACTTGGGGAAATAATTGGGTAATGAAAGATATGGCCATAGAGGTTCCAATAATGAGTTATTGAACATGTGTGAATGATTTGGGATGCCTATAACACAGGATGGTCCCTGAGGAATGTGCCTCATATAGACCTAATGAAAATGAATATAAATAAATTTTAATTTAATTTATGAGTACTTGTTCTTTACATTATTTTAATAGTTCACTACATCGACTAGAAACTTTTTCCTTTATCGTTTACTTAAATGTATTTTCTATTACAGTTCAATCCTATTGAATTGTTTATGACAAAATGACTTATATAAATTCTTTTTACAGAATGGACAGAAGTTTGATGTATGAAACCGATTGGATCTCAAGCGATTTTCAAAACAATTTGGAGAGCATTATAGATTTTTTATTTCACAATGCTTCAGATAGTGGTCGCATACATTTCCCATGTTTCAATTGTGTTGGTAGACCTTGGTTGATCCATGAAAAAGTCAGCTACCACATAACCAAAAATGGTTTTCAAGCAAACTACTTTGTGTGGTATCACAATGGGGAGAAAATGAAATCTCAAATTGTTGATGATCAAATAGAAAGGACCGGAATGGAGAATTTGTTAGATGATCGGTTTCCGTTTATTCGTCATCATGAAAATGAAAATATTTCGACTCAAGAAGTCTTCGATATGAGGACAGCTGATGCTTCTAGTGAAAATGATGATAATGATAGGGTAAAAAAATCGAATGATGCTGCCACGACTGTAGTATATCAACAATGTGATAAAATGAAAAAGCTGGAATTTTTTATCCGATAGTTTCATGGGAAAACTATGTATGAGATTTCTAATACAGCAATCGATTACATTCTTACCCTTTTGAAGGATTTACTTCCCGATAATGCAGATATTCCATCATACCACTATATGGGATGGAAGATAGTTGAGGAAATTGGATTTTCAAGAAACAAAATTCATACTTTCTTGAAAGATTGCAGTTTATTCTGGGAGGAAACCGCTGAACGAAATGATTGTATAAAATGTGGAACATCCCGCTGGAAGTCAAAATCTGATGGAACACCATCCCTCATTCCAAAGAATGTAATGTGGCACTTTCCATTGATCCACAGACTCCAGAATCTTTTTATGTCTGATGATATATCACTAAAAATGAGATGGCATGATACAGAGAGATAGAAGACTAATGATGAGTTGGTTCATCCTACAGATGGATTTTCATGGCAGATATTTGATGAGCGACATCTTGATTTTGTAGCTGACATGCGTAATGTGAGGTTGGGACTTTCATGTGATGGTTTTAATCCTTTTGGGCAGATGCTTACTTCGCACAACACATTTCCAGTTTTTATACACTTTTATAATCTTCCCCCATGGTTGTGTATGAGAAAACCTTTCACTTTCATGAGTATACTCATATCTGTTCCTTCTGATCCCGTCATTGATATTGATGTATACATGAAACCATTAATAAAAGAGTTGAAACTTATTTGGGATGTGGGTGTGCACACATACGATGCATGTTTGAAAGACATATTTTATATGCGTGATACGCTTAGGTGGACGATCAATGATTTTCCAGCTTATACAATGATTTCTATATGGAGAACAAAGGGAAAATTGTCATGTCCGGTTTTTATGAAGAATACACGATCCAGATGACTGAAACATCGTTGTAGTTTCAGTTTTATGGGATATCGACGATTCTTGACAAAGGATCTTCCATAGAGAATGAATCGTCGAAGATTTGATAATACCATAGAGACCGATGATCCACCTCAGCGTATGTCTTGAACTGACGTGCTTAATGAATTGAATGATTTTTGTTTTTTATTCGGGAAGGGTCAAATGAAATCTGGAAAAAGAAAGAATGTTTCCACTGAAACCTATTACAATTGGAGGAAGAGGAGTATCTTTTTTGATTTACCTTATTTGTCAACCAATTTGTTACGTCATTTCTTAGACGTAATCCATATTGAAAAAAATATATGCAAAATTTTTCTTTCGATTCTTCAAAATGTCAAGGGGAAGACAAAAGATGATTTATGATCTCGGCATGACTTGGTGGATTGGGGAATCATACCAGAATTACATCTTGTGTGTATCAGTGAAAATAAATGGAAACTTCCATGTGATTCTTATGTGATGAAACCTACAGAAAAAAAAATTTCTGGAAGTATTAGAGACTATTAGAGTTTCTGATGGCTATTCAAGAAACATATCTAAACGGGTCAACAGAAGAGAGTTGAAGCTAAAATCTTTTAAGACTCATGATTATCATGTTCTACTACATGAGTTGGTTCCAATAGAAATCCATCATCTTTTTTCCAATAATGTAATGGTGGCTGTTATTCGGTTGTGCCATTTTTATAGAGATCTTTGTGCTAAGAATTTGTCCAAGTATTTCATGAAAAAAATGTTCACAGATGCCCCATTAATTTTGTGTGAGTTGGAAAAAAATATTCCCTCCATCATTTTTCACATGCATGCTGCATCTGACTGCCCATATTACCACTGAAATACTTCTCAAAGGACCTGTTTCTTTTCGTTGGGTGTATCCAACTAAAAGAAATATGTTCACATTAATGTCTTCTGTCCGAAGCAGAAATCATCTCGAAGGTTCTATCGTGAATGGTTACTTGGTTCAAGAATGTATGGATTTCTGCTCGATGTATTTGTCTGATTTTACTACAAGATTCAATAGACCAATGAGAAATAAAGAATAACAATATGTACTAATTGAACCCAGTTTTCCATCACTTCCTCAAACTGGAGGAATTCCTGGATCATATACATTGAGGACATTAATCCATGAAGAGTGGGAGATGGAACATTGCACAGTTTTGTTCAACCGTGATTTGTTCAATGACTATATCAGGTAACTAAATTGATTATGTATATCTTACATATATATCTATTAAACTATTCATATTTTTTATCTACAGGGAACATTAAACAATGATAAATAGGAAGCATCGTTCTTTATCTTTTAGAAGAAGAGAGACTTGGCATAGCAAAGATTTTTCTTCTTGGTTAAAATTGAAGGTAAAAATATTAATTTTTAAAATAATTATATCAATATTTAATTAATATTAATATTCATTTATATTGTAGGTATTGATTTTGTCTACTAACTCTGTCTCTGAGGAAATAAGAGATTTGGATTTTGGTCCTAATGTTGTGGTTCTTGACTTTAAATCAATTGTTATTAATGGGTAAAAATTAATTGTCACTGAACGAGAAAAGAACATGATAACACAACATGATGGTTTTATGGTTACTACCACAACAGATTGTTATGTCAGTGAAT
The DNA here is from genome assembly GCA_963277665.1 of Viscum album. Classification (NCBI taxonomy): domain Eukaryota; kingdom Viridiplantae; phylum Streptophyta; class Magnoliopsida; order Santalales; family Viscaceae; genus Viscum; species Viscum album. The sequence goes on from OY728125.1 coordinate 23,469,218, forward strand.
CAGATAGTATATCGTGATTTGAAAATGTGGGTTATTATGGAGTTGTTGAGAAAATAATAATATTGGATTATTACTCTCATGGACGAGTCATAATGATGAAATTCCATTGCTTTGATTCGATGACGAGACATAGCACATTTATTGAAAATTTTTTATTTTGAGTAATTAATATGACTTTCAATCTTGCTACCGAAGAACAATATGTGTTGGCATCAATGGATAAACATGTTTTTTATGTCAAAGACAAACTTCGACCTGAATTTGGTGTCATAGTTGAAGTAATTCCAAGACATATTTTTCATGATGGTGATGATGGAATTGACACTGTCCCAAGTTCCATTGGAACCAATCCATTTATTTCTTTTGATGACTCCAATAGCTCAATTGTCAGAGTTGATTGTGAACCTGAAGTTGTGGTTGAAAATATATAGAATCATTCATCCATGTTCTTAATTATTTTGGTTTAACTCGAGTTGGGTTGTTAAGGTTGGTAATATTCAAATTGATTTAGTATTGATCATAAATATGTTTTAGGTGACTTGACCATTATGTGTATTTTCAATGTTTATTGGTTGTAGTTTTATTTTAATTGCATTTTCTAATTTGGAATTGAACTGTATTCAAACCTAATCAAACAATATTTCTAACTTGGTGAACATTAAAACTTCTATGATTTATTAAATCCATTCAAGCTATTCTCAAACAATTGATAGATAAATTACCAATGAATCTCCCTATTCCCTCGTATATTTAGTTTTTTGGGTTACACGTTAGTTTCCTTTTTCTAATTAATTACATATTTGTTTTCAAAAGTAGGAAATGAAGCCAATTGAAGAGCGACGGAGGAAAAAAATGATGGAGAACAGTCATCAAATGATGGAGTTGGGAAGTCCATCATTAGTGCCTGTAGTGAGTACTTTATTTAAAATTGATATATTTAATGAATATATAATGTCATGTGATTAATTTTTTTAATCATTTTTGTAGGATCCACCAATACGTCGACAGTTATTCGAAGAGGATCCTAGTACTGGTCCTAGTACTCAGGCTTGTGGTACGAGGAGGGTTCGTACCGAGGTGGATGAGTAGTTGTGCGTACCCGACTAGACCCTACCCCTCCCATTGACATATCATCCTTCCCAAATTATGATCTTGATGTGTCGTTAGGTACACATGGGATATTTAGGCCTCCCATGTTTTCACTACCTTCTGCATCTTCTGACCCATCATTTCCACATCCTATGATGATTCCCACTCCCCAGTCAAAATTCGGCCAGACAGTTTTCCCATCTTCTTTTCCTTATACTTCTATCTCTCCGAGCTTCTATATTCCCTCATCTTTGACTCATGTTCCACCACATGTTGTTCCATCAGTTTCTGTGGATCCAGCGGTGCTCAGTGATCAGACCGGCAGAGGTATATTTATAGAACCCTAACAAATTTTTATAGAAATATTTATTTTCATTATAACATGTTTTGATAAAATATTTTTTTTTCATGATAGATATATCTTCTGACAGGAGGCATGGGTGGGGTCATGCGTGCATGCGTTCAGTGTGGAACCGCCACACACAAGTTATGGTGTATTATAATGAACACAACCAAATGGTTGAGAAAACAGGGCAGCAATGTCGGAGTTTTTTGGCGACACTTTCCAAATACTCTGACATCATTCCCGTCAGCCCACTATCGTGGAGACATTTGCCACATGAGGTCAAGGATAGAGCTTGGGTAGAGATATGGGTAAAAAATATTTTCTATTTAATGCCATGAATTATTTTTTATTTATATGAATTAATATTTTGATGTTAGCTTCGATTTAATTTTCCCGATGGTGAGGGTGCATGACCGGAACGTCTAATGGATTTTGGCGAGCTTTGGAGAGCCTACAAGAATGAGTTGTATATTGGATGGGTGTCTAGAGTTGGCACTGAGTTAGAGGTGGTACCAGTGGTAGATGATTGTCCTATTGAGAAGTATAGTCAGATGATTACTCATTGGACGAGTACCCAGTTTAAGGTATTAATTACATTTGAGGTATTTAAATAATAACATTCATGTTTTGCATTAATAATATCTGTTTCATTTTCTAATTTTATTAAGGAATCATCTGGAAAAAATAAAAATTACATTGATGCAAAAAAATACCTCCACACATTGGGATGCACTACGATTCCTGATCATGAGAGGAAGCAGGTATGAAAAATGTTTATAAGTTTTCTTTATGACTTACACTTTCTTATGTTTCCTCAATTATTTAATAGTTTGCTAATGTTTTCATATAAATTTAGTTTTCGATGTCATTTTAGAGGCAAATACAAAATATTGAAGGAAGTGTGCCTCAAGCAAAACTGTTTTGCTCGAGTAGATGGAAAAAGGATGGAAGTGTCATCAACAAAGCAACTCAGTAGAAGATTGTAAGTTTTAATCTGTTGAATTTATATTTTAATATCTATTTGGTAACTTAATGATATATTTATATTTATAACATGCTGCTTTAGAGGCCCTTGATTCCCAAGAACTAGACAATTTTGGGCCAACAGATCACTTACATCAGGTGTTGTGAGAGGAGCATCCTGGCAGAGTAGGCTGCCGACCTAGGATAGCCCTGACGAGGTATTGGCCCTCCTCAGGTATGAGCTGTAGTTACACCGACCTGCAACAAGTTAGGTCATAGAAAGAACAGGTAGAGAAAAGGGCCACATAGATGGCAGAATAGTCTTCTAGGGAAAACAATGCGTTTATGAAATTTATTGAAGTTCTACATCCAACACTTCCAGAAGAGCCCAACCCATCTTTTGACGAATATATGTCATCGATATGTTCTATATATAGTTCACCAGGTGGCAGTTCTAGTGGTGTTCAGGACAATTTCTAGCTTGACGATGATGATGGAGAGGAGTCTAATGCGGAAGAGGAGGGAGAGGAGGAGGGTGAGGCGGGTGGCAAGGGCGAGGAGGAGGGCGAGGGTGAGGAGGAGGGCGAGGGTGAGGAGGAGGGCGCTGAGGAGGGCAAGGACGAATATGGGGACAAGTATGAGGGTGATGATGATGGTGATGATGGTGATGGTGATGTGGGACAAATTGATCCATTACATTTTTGTTTATTATTATTGAGATTTGATATTTAATCTATTCTAGTTGTTGGTTTTATCTAGACTCGTAGTATAGTATTGGAGTTGAGTTTTTTTTATATATTATCTATTTTTATGGATGTTGTTGTCTTTTATTGGTTGTGTGTTTGGGAACCCCCCTCCTTCCTGGACCATGGAAAACTTCCCACCATCCTCCTTGGACCCCGGACAGCCCTCCAGACAGCCCCCCGGACAGCCCCCGGACAACCCCCCGAACAGCCCCGCGGACAGCCCCCCAGACAGCCCCCACCCTCCTCCCTGGACCCCAGAGAGCCCCCGAACAACCCCCAGATATCCCCCATACAGCCCCCACCCTCCTCCTTGGACCCCAGACAACCCCCCAAACACCCCCCTGACAGCTCCCTGCATAGCCGCCCCCTCCTTGGTCCCCAGACAGCTCCCCGGACACCCACCAGATAGCCCCCCGGACAGCCCGCCCACCCTCCTTGATTTCATTTAATACTAGAAAATATATAATATATATTTTATTTATTTTCATAATGATAATCAATGTAAATCCCATTTACACATCTAATCAATATCATTGATTTTTGGTATGTTATAAAAGGGATGTGTTAATTGGGCATGAGATAGTTAGCTCTGAAATGATTCATAGCATGATAAACTAAAATCTATTCCATAGTAAGAATGATATAAAAATATTCCATATGAATTTCCACATGATTTTAAGTAAATATCATTCCACTAATAGACACATGATGATTCTCATTAATCATGTTTACCTTAATATTTCAAGAAGGATTTTTAGTAAATGTTTTATCTTCTATTTATTTTCTGATATTCTAATTTAAAATTTAATTTTTTCATAAATTAATTAATTTAAAGACCCATAGTCAAATAGTGTATTTGAATAATGTGAATAAACAACTAACATACCACTCTAACTGTGTCTCTTTTGTTTAAAATGGATAGGATTATAAGTGAAAAGAATAATTGGCATATAGAAAACTGACCAAATGCATTTAGATTCTATTGATAATTTATTAAAAAGATCCATGGGTCATATGTGAAATGTACGAGTCAACCCCTCCTTAATCTGAGGCACAATGTGGTCGAGATTACTCTAAGTGTCTCTCGTTTGTTTAAAATGGATAACATTTTATGTACATATGGAAAACCGATTAAACGGATTATGATTGTGTTGATACTTTAGGAAAATTATCCATGGGTCATATTTGATGTGTATGAATCAACTACTCCTCAATCGGAGATGTGGTGTGGCTGACACAACTCAAAGTGTATGTCTTTTGTTTGAAAATGACATCATTTTCAGTGAAAAACATCAACTGGAATACGAAAAACTGACCAAACGCATTCGGATTGTATCGATACTTTATCACAACAATCCATGTGTCATATGTGATGTGTACGAATCAACCCCGCCTCAATCTGAGACGCGGTGTGGTAGGAACCACTCAACGTGTCTGTCTTTTGTTTGGAAAGGATATCATTTTAAGTGAAAAACATCAACCGGTATACAGAAAACCAATGAAATGCATTTGGATTATATTGATACTTTATGACAATGATTCATGGGTCATTTGAGATGTGTAAGAGTCAACCATGTTTAAATCCAAGATGCGGTGTGGCCAGCACCACTCTAACTGTCTCTCTTTTGTTTAAAATGGACAGGATTATAAGTGAAAAGAACAACTGGCATACGGAAAACTAACCAAATGCATTAGGAATCTGTTGATAATTAATCACAACGATTCATGTATCATATGTGATGTGTACAGGTGAACCCGGGCTCAATCTGAGTCGTGGTGTGGCCGGGATCAGTCTAAGTGTCTCTCTTTTGTTTAAAATGGACAACATTTTAAGTACATACAGAAAACTGAACAAATGAATTCGGTTTCCATTGGAACTTTAGGAGAACGAACAATGGTTCATATGTGATGTGTATGAGTCAACCTTTCCTCAATCAGAGGTGCGGTGTGGCCAACACCACTCAAAGTATCTCTTTTGTTTAAAATTGACTTCATTTTAAGTGAAAACAACAACTAGCATATAGAAAACTGACCAAATGGATTCTGATTGTGTCGATACTCTAGAACAATGATCCATGGGTCATATGGGATGTGTAAGAGACAACACTGCCTCAATCCAAGATGTGGTGTTGCAGACAACATTAATAGTGTCTCTCTTTTGTTTAAAATGGACATCATTTTAAGTGAAAACAACAACTGACATATGAAAAACTGACCAAATGCATTCTAAATGTGTTGGTGCATTAGGACAACGATCCATGGGTCATATGTGATGTTTACGAGTCAACCCCACCTTAATCTGAGGCACGATGGCGCCGGGATCCCTCTAAGTGTCTTTCTTTTGTTTAAAATGGACAACATTTTAAGTACAGATGACAAACCAACCAAACGAATTCATTTTTCATTGAAACTTTAGGAGAACGATTCATGGGTCATATGTGACGTGTAAAAATCAACCCTGCCTCAATCTGAGATGCGGTGTGGCCATCACCACTCATAGTGTCTGTCTTTTGTTTCAAAAGGACATCATTTTAAGTAAAAACATCAACTGGCATACAGAAAACTGATAAAACGCATTCGGATTTTGTTGATATGTTAGGAAAAATATTCATGGGTCATTTGAGATGTGTAAAAGTCAACCCTGTATAAATCCAAGATGCGGTGGGGCCAAAACCACTCTAACTATGTCTCTTTTGTTTAAAATGGACAGGATTATAGGTGAAAAGAACAACTGGCATATGGAAAACTGACCAAATGCATTCAGAATCTATTGATAATTTATCACAACAATCAATGAATCATATGTGATGTGTACGGGCCAACCTGGGAACAATCCGAGTGGCGGTGTGGCTGGGATCAGTCTAAGTGTCTCTCTTCTGTTTAAAATTGACATCATTTTAAGTACATTCCAAAAATCGACCAAATGCATTCAGTTTCTGTTGTAACTTTAGGATAACGAACCATGGAACATATGTGACGTGTAAAATTCAACCTCGCCTCAATCCGAGGTGCAGTGTGGCCGACACCATCCAAAGTGTCTCTCTTTTGTTTAAAATTGACTTAATTTTAAATGAAAACAACAACTAGCATACGGAAAACTGAACAAACAGATTCTGATTATGTTAATAATCTATCACAATGATCCATGGGTCATATGTGACGTGTAAGTGTCAACCCTCCCTCAATCCGAGATGTAGTGTGGCTGACACCATTCATAGTGTCTCTCTTTTGTTTAAAATGGACATCATTTTAAGTGAAAACAACAACTGACATATGAAAAACTGAACAAATGCATTAAAAATGTGTTGATGCTTTAGTAAAAATATCCATGGGTCATATGTGATGTTTACGAGTAAACCCCACCTTAATCCGAGGCACGGTGTGTCCGGGATCACTCTAAGTGGCTCTCTTTTGTTTAAAATGGAAAACATTTTAAGTACATACAGAAAACCGACCAAACGCATTCTGTTTCTATTGAAACGTTAGGAGAACAATCCATGAGTCATATGTGACGTGTACGAATCAACCCTTCCTCAATCTGAGGTGTGGTGTGGCCAACACCACTCAATGTGTCTGTCTTTTGTTTAAAATTGACTTTATTTTATGTGAAAACAACAACTAGCATACAGAAAACCGACCAAATGGATTCTGATTGTGTCGATACTCTAGAACAACGATCCATGGGTCATATGTGACATGTACGAGTCAACCCTGCCTCAATCCGAGAGTCGGTGTGGCCAACACCATTCATAGTGTCTAACTTTTGTTTAAAATGGACATCATTTTATGTGAAAACAACAATTCACATACGAAAAATTTAACAAATGCATTTGAAATATGTTGATGCTTTAGGACAACGATCCATGGGTAATATGTGACATTTACAAGTCAACCCCGCCTTAATCTGAGGCACGGTGTGGCCGGGATTACTCTAAGTGGATCTCTTTTGTTTAAAATGGACAACATTTTAAGTACATACGTAAAACTGACCAAACGCATTCATTTTCCATTGATACTTTAGGAGAACGATCCATGGGTCATATGTGACATGTACGAATCAACCCTGCCTCAATCTGAGAGGCAGTGTGGCCGGAACCACTCAAATTGTCTGTCTTTTATTTCAAAAGGACATCATTTTAAGTGAAAAATATCAAATGGCATACAGAAAACTGATCAAACACTTTCAGAATTTGTTGATACATTAGTAAAATGATCGATATGTCATTTTTGACGTGTATGAGTTAACCTCAACTCAATCTGAGGCACGGTGTCACCGGTATCACTCCAGGTGTATGTATTTTGTTTAAAATGGACATCATTTCAGGTCAAAATATATGGTATACAAAAAAATGATCAAATTATGAATTGATTTCCAGATTCCACATATAATTTTCATCTAAATTTTATATTTAATTATAAATGAATTATATATGTTTATGAATTCTAATTTAATTATGGATGTGTATAGTTCTAGGAAGCGTTATATGTTAAATGTGTATGAATTTTTTCTCTATATGTATGTGTTAGTTGGTTATTGCAGGTACAATAATTGTATATGTATGTGTTAGTTTATTGTAGGTACAATAATTGGATTGAAAATGAGAGAGAATTGAAATAACACACTAAAACCTACTAACACATACATATTGAAAGTGTCTCAGGTTTATTTGAAATAGACAACATTTTAAATGAAAACAACAACTGACATTCGGAAACTGACTAAACGCATTGGGATTTAGGTGCAACTTTAGGACAACGATCCATGGGTTATATGTGACGTGTACGTGTCAACCCATCCTCAATCTGAGGCGCTAAGTGGCCGACACCACTCAAAGTGTCTCTCTATAGTTTAAAATGGACTTCATTTTAATTGAAAACAACAACTAACATACGGTAAACCGAACAAACGCATTCGGATTCTGTTGAAACTTTCAGAAAACGATCCATGGGTCATATGTGACGTGTACGAGTCAACCGAGCCTCAATCCAAGTTGCAGTGTGGCGAGGATCACTCTAAGTGTCTCTCTTTTGTTTAAAATGGACAAAATTTTAAGTACATACAGAAAACCGACCAAACAGATTCTGGTTGTGTTGATACATTAGCACAATGATCCATGGGTAATATTTGACGTGCATGAGTCAACCCCACCTCAATCCAATGCGCGTTGCAGCCGGTACCACTCAAAGTGTCTCTCTTTAGTTTAAAATGGACTTCATTTTAAGTGAAAACAACAATTGACATATGGAAAACCAAAAACACGCATTCATATTCTGTTGAACCTTTAGTAAAACGATCCATGGGTCATTTTTGATGTGTTTGAGTCAACTCTGACTCAATCCGAGGCACGGTTTGGCCAGAACCACTCATATTGTCTCTCTTTCGTTTAAAATAGGCTTCATTTTAAGTGAAAACAATAAATGACATACGGAAAACCGACCAAATGCATTCGGATTCCATTGAAACTTTAGTAAAATGATCCTTGGGTCATATGTGACATGTACAAGTCAACCCCTCCTCAATATGAGGCCTGGTGTGGGAGGCACTACTCAAAGTGTATCATTTTGTTTCGAAATGAACAACTTTTTAAGTGAAAACAATAATTGGAATATAGAAAATCAACCAAATGCTTTCAGAATATGTTGATACATCAGGATAATGATATATGGGTCATATTTAACGTGTACGAGTCAACCCCACCTCAATTTGAGCCACGGTGTGGCTGGTATTACTCCTATTGTATGTATTTTGTTTAAAATGGACATCATTTTTAGTAAAAACCACTAGTGCACGAAAATACGAACAAAGGTTTTCGGTTTCTGTTGATAGTTATTCAGTTTTTTATGTATTTTATTAATAATTGATAATTAAATTATGTATGTATTCAATTATGAATTTAATTCTGGATTCCACATTTAATTTTCATCTATGTTTTAAATTTAATTCTAAATCAATTATATATGTTTATAATTACGTTATGAATTTTGATTTAATTCTGGATGTGTATAGTTCAAGAATGCATTATATGTTAAATATGTAAGAATTTTTTCTCTATATGTATGTATTAGATTGTTATTTCAGGTATAGTAATTGCAAAGGAGCAGAATGGAGGTTGGTGTGCAAAATTGGAGGTTGGTGTGCAAAATTGGTGTCTTCTGTGCAAATTGCAGGCTGCTGTGCAATTTGCACAGTAAGCCGATGCCAACGGTTTGAAACCAGTGGCATAGGCTTGTAATAAGCCTTTTCCAGTGGTTTACAAACCGTTGGGAAAGATTACCATGGATTTGTTTTCCAACAGTTCTCTTTGAACCGTTGGAAAAAACAATTCCCAATGGTTTAAAACCATTAGGAAAGAGTTTATTTTCACCAATTTTACCAACAGTTTAGTGTAAACCATTGGAAAAATTTATCCCAATGGTTTGGTTAAACCGTTGTCATAGGTTAATTTTACTAACCTATACCAACAGTTCTTTATAAACCGTTGGGATAGGTTTTCCCAACAGCTTACTTCTCCATGGTTTGCAGAAATGTTGGTATATGTTATACCAATGGTTCTACGGCCTTTCCCAACAGTTCTGAACCATTGGGAAAGTCCCAGTTTCCAGTAGTGTGAGGAATGCAAAGTATAGGCATAAATGGTATGATGAATGGAGGTGGAGACCCTTGGAGTTTGAGGAGGGAGACCATGTCTTCCATTGGGTCTCACCCCAAAGAGGATTGTGGATATTTGGTTGGGGAAAGATGACATCCTTTAGGTTTATCAGACCTTTATAGATTCTCAGTAGAGTTTTCTAGGTGGAATACTGCCTAACTCATCCCTCACAGATGCACTAGGTGAACAATGTTATTCATCTGTCACAGCTGAGGAGGTACGTGAATGACCCATCACATGTCATCGACTAGAGAGAGCAAGACAATAATTATGGGGTGACTTTTGTAGAGTTCCTAATGGAGATAGAGGATTAAAAAGAGGGAGACCTTCATGGATGGTCAATTCCTCTAGTGCGCATTTAGTGGCATCACCCGAATATCCACGAGAGTACATGGGAGCGAGATGCTCATATTTGTGCTCAGTACCACAATTTTTTTATTAGAATTTGTTTTGGATTTTGGGGATGTAAATCCCTAGGCTAGGAAGAATGTAATGTCCTATAATTTCTGAATAATTTATTTTAATTATATGGAATTATTCTGAGACCAAACATTTTGACGACACATTATTTCGAGGCACGTTGATCACAGAATGGAATTTTGAACTTTTTTTAAAATCCACATAAGTAAATGTGCGAGCGGGTATTCTAAATTTTTAACCGGTTCATAGATCAAAAATAAGAGGGCACTCTTGAAATCGTAGCACCAGAATTTTCCTAGAAATGACTTATCTTCGACTGGAATGGGTTGGATGGAAAAGTTAATTTTCGGTTTTTTCATAAAATTATAAAATAAGATAAAAAGTTATTATATTTTTCTTTCCCAATGTTGAGGGATCGACAGCGGTCCAGGGATGAGCCTATGTTGAGACGCATTAAAAGAGGATTCTTAATGACCAAATTTGTGCATGCGTGGCATCTATGTTTTTTCAAAAACAAAACAATGTAACGACGCAATGTTTCACCATAAAAGAAATGTTGAGATGTTTTTCCTTTTATTTAGCTAATTCATTGGAGAGTTGGGAAATAAACCTTAGAATTTCTTCTGACAAACCTATGGAAAAATTCCACTAAAACAAAGAATGAAGTACACTGTTAGGAATGCTAGAGATGTCGACACCTTACAAAGAATGAGAATAGGAATAAAAAAACTCCTTCAATTTCTCAAACATTCATGGGAGGACCGCATCAATGTCGAGCATCGATTGAGTTAGGTGTTTATTTTGTTCTATGTTTTCCCTATTATTCCTTTTAAATGAAAAACAAATATCAACCCATGAGTAGGTTCATCCGAAAATCATCTTTTCTTATGAGAGGGTGATTCTTTCTTGGATTTTATTGTCAGGATTAATTTTATTGTTGATGGAACATCCTTTCCAAGCCTCCCCTTTTTTGAAACTTCTAACAGAAAGGATAAGATCCGAAATGAACAAGGACCAACCCCACTCTGACTTGTGTTCTCTAGGTGGATGAACCTTCAAGTAGGAACCATGGAACATTGAAGGCATTCACAGGGAAGATGATGCCATATGGAGGATGGGGGTGAAATCGGTGTGAATAACAGACCACCAGTGCAGACCCGGTGATCCGGAGAAGACCCCATCAGCACGCCGGGAAGCAAAATTAGGCTGGCTTGGGCTGCTACTGTGGAGTAGAAGCCGCCGGTCAGGCTTGTGACTGAAGAAGGACTCCACACTCAGTAGCATTGGTGGGGCGGCCCGCAACCATGGGCCAAATTCTGGAGAGGCAGACAGTTGAAGATCATCTGCCGAAATCTCAACCAGCCGTGTTGGTTGGTCGTGTAATAGCTGCTATGGTTTCTTGATTGTAGAGGGAGACAACAAACCCGTATAGATTGTATGGTGAGCGGGAACTCCTAATAAGCTTCTAACTACATCCCAGTCGATGGACTAACTGGACTATATCTGGTGGACCAATCAGGCTAGTGTGATGGACCCGCAGCCCAACGGACCGGACCAAGGCCGGGCTGGGTCCGGGTCTAGTCAGTAGACTCGGGTCTCGTCGGGTTGGGTCGGGCTGACTGGGTCAAATGTGACCCATACCTAACTAGTCCCTTTTTGCAATACTCCAATATCTTGCAAACCGGGCATCTGATCGATGAGACATTTGTGGAGATAGAACCCTCGTGATGAGGTGGATCTTTTGGAATACCCTATTTAGGATTTCATGGATGTTGAAATTGGATGAATGTCTTGGGGAGATGTCCTTCCAATATCATGCATTCTACATGCGGAAACTTGTGGTTAGCTAAGACCTAGAGACTGATGGGGAGAGACACTGTGTGGATCAAATACTATGGCCCAGTGGTAAGAGACTTCTATGTGACCTGGAAGGCCCCCAATTGGGAGAGAATTTGTGTGACCCAACAGAACCATGATACTTGATTGAAGGAGTACCTCACTATGACCATAGTAGGGAAGCATATATTTTGTGACGCGACATGCCCACCATGGGGATCGACTTATGTGTGACCTAGAATACCCGCGATACTCATCAGGGATGAGTACCACTACAGTCTAAAGTTAGTGGGAAGTAGCTTCTGTGTGACCTGGCATGCCCACAATACTCATTGAGGAGGAGTTATCCAGCAGTCGATGTGTTAGATAATCTGACTAAAGGTGATACTTTCCTACTATATGAAATAATTGGTGTGAGATGTCTTTCTTCATGGTCATACATGGTGATTAGGAGTTGTGGTTTAGTTGTGGTTTTATTTTTTGTCTATACTTTGTTATTTTGGGGTCCCGACTGTGTATTTTGTTACTCACCCCTAGAAGGTCTTCACCAGAAAATGTTATGTCTCGTGTAGAAGACGGCTGACAAGAAGGAGGACTCGGTTTCCCACGACTCGGTGGTGCCCAGTAAGACCATGTAGATGAGACGTAATTCTAACGCTTCCAGTGGATTATCTGTACTGACACATCAGTTGGGGTTTTCAGCAGATGGTTATCTAGTGTTTCTTTGCATTTTTCCTATTTTCCTGTTAGTCTCCTGCTTGTTTTGTATTATTTCCCATTGAACATTTATTTTTACTTGTACTCAGTGGTTCAATACCGATCAGTGTCACCCAGCCTTTTCGGGTTTCTCTTCTATAGTTTTTCCCATAATGCATATTTTAGGCATTTCTAACCCTTTTGAAGTGGTTCAAGGCTGTTTTAAGCCTTTAATCAATGTTTTAATTTCTAACGGTGGGGAGACCCTCAACGGACCCAGCTGTTTGTCAGTGTATCGTGCCCCTCCATTTATATAAAATCCTTTGAAATCATAGATGTTACCACATTTTTCGGATAGGAATCTTTAAATAACAATTAATCCCATTGTGTGTAACCACCCAACCGTGTCGGGAACCAGGATCCAAATTTAAAGTCGTTCAAATCCCCATATCCCATAACAAGAGGATATTATCTATATATCGCACCGGAATTTCTTAATCCTTCTTCTTACTCTTGGATGGATTCCTTTTCTTCTTAGTGCGTTTGGAGTTCCCCTTCCCAAGGAAAGTGGTGCGCCTATGCCGGAACCCTTCCTCTCACCCATGGAGTCCCCGATGTTCATTCCCTACAAATCGTGCATCCCCAGTTCTTGGCGCGTGGAGAACTCTGATCCTTGATCAACCAAGTAGGGTTTTTCCTTCTTCTCTCCTTACTATGCATCATGCAGGGTGGGTATGATTTGTTTTGTGGGTATTGATGAAACCAAACATAACGAAGATAATTAATGGACCATAAAGAATTAAGGTGGTGTGATCGATGATCGGTTGTACTCTTTTATGTTGATATGTGTTGTGAACTTTATGGGCTTCTGTACACTAAAAATCGTGGCCATTGGTGGTCTTTCCTTGCAATCTAATAATCCCTTTCCTTTTGTAATGACTAGATAACTGTAACATAGAAATTGGTTAGTCACCTAAACTCCGTTGGTTCAAATGGATGTTTAGTAAAACAAGAATTCTTATTTGACCACCCCGGTTGGAAAACAAAAAGAAGAACCTAACGAATGATGTGATTGAACCTGGATGTTTCCCACTCTGTCTGGTAGTAGGTGAATTTTCCTACTTGGTGCTTATGTGAAGATGTGCACGGGGATGGGATCCTCTATTGTGGCGCGGTTGTTGGTTGTGAATCTAAGTTTGTGTGGTTGCTCTGTTTTGACACAAACTCGGGTGGGATCCTATATTGTGGAGAAATCGTTGGTTCCTGGTTTGAGGACATAGGGTTGTGTATCAGGGTTTTCTTTGTTTCCAGTACTTAGAGGGATCTCACTTATCCCTTTTGTGAGGTTTTATTTGGTTCTAGTACTTTGATGGATCTCATTAATCCCCCTTTTTGTTGTTGTAACTTTACAAGAGAACCAGGTGTGAATGCTTAAATTGTGGTTTGGATGTTTCTCTTTTTCTGGCTTGTAGTTATGCCTCCTAGTTTCCCTGTAGTGTAGAATTTATTTAAATGGGTTTTCTTGAACATGAAAACAAGAATGGATTAAATGGGGAATTGGTTTTTGGGTATGAGTTGTGACTTGGCCGCGAGTGTTGTGCTTTTCTTTATGAATGAATAGTAACGATGGTGTTTGTGCTTAGGTTTTAGAGCCCCTAGGTTGGGATGAGTGCCTGTTACCTTTTCATATATTGTATTTCTTATGTTTATTAATCGCACCCCACCTAAGTTGAAAACTTTAGTGCCGAACACCCCCATTTAATAGGGGAGGGTATTTTTACCAACACTCCTATGAGTGGTTGGTTATTAGATCTTTTCTTCTCCCTTTCCCAAATAGCCCAAGACTCTTCAGGTAGGCTGTGATGGCCTGAAGTCCATTATTAGACCAATAATCTTCAGGAAGGGTAGTTGTGGTGGTTGGCCCAGGTGTTTGCGGGAAGGATGTTTCCCAAGTGTCTTTGGGATGATGCCCAGGTGTCTTCGGGCGTGGCAGTAGTAGTTCTGACCCAGGTGTTTGCGGGTGTGGTTACGCTTTGTGGTTATGAACTACTGGAAAATAGACCTATACCCACAGTTTTGAACCGTGGGTATAGCCCCCAAAACCGTGGGTATAGGCTATACCCACGGTTCTGGGAACCGTGCGGCTGAACGACATCGGTATAGGTCCATTTTCCAGTAGTGATGGTCCAAGTGTCTATGGGTGGGATGGAGGTTCTGGCCTAGGTGTGTGTGGGTGGGGTTTGGTAGTGGGAATGTGGTGAGGTTATGGCCCAGGTGTGTGTAGTCAGTGTTTGGAAGTGGAACTACGGTGAGAATGGCGGGATTGGTTAGATGGATAGGATGCCTTCAATAACCAGTCGGAATGTGGCATGGGGTACCCAAATATTGATGTGTTATTACTATACCTTACTTGTCTTGAATTATTTGGGGAGTGTCCCTTGGTGAGGTTTGGGTGGATAGTTTTTCTTTGCTATATGTTTTGGTTATCTCTTTTCTCACAGGGCATTAGAATGCCTCTCCTCCTGTGCATGAGAGCTTTTTGGTTTCCATACTGAGTGTACTTGTATGCTCACCCTACATATATAAAACTGATTTTAGGTTTCTAGGAGGACTTCATGGATCGTGCGGGACTATACTAGCTTGGACTTTGGGGAAGTTGATGTTGTTGTTTTCCTTTTCTTGGTACTTTACATTTGGAGTTCTTGTGACTTATATCTTTTACTTTTGAAAATGCATATGGTAATGGTTTACTTTTTGTTTTACCTTAACTTTTAGCTTTTTTGTTGTTGGGGTTTATATCTTATCTCTTGATCCTATTATAATAAAAAGTGTAATTCATTCCATATTGTGTGTGATTCTATACCTTGGTGCTAGTCGCCACACCGGGACATAATGAAGGAAGGTCTTTGGGGTCCTTATTTCTACTTCAACTTAAAGAAGGAAGGGTCTGGAAATCTGTTATCCCTTCCCTCTTTTTGGTGAAGGCGGGTCAGGACAGAATGGTATCAGAGCAATAGGTTGAAAGATAGGATGGAGTCTGTAGTTATGAAAAGTGAGGATTGGATGGGGTGGTAGGGAAACAGTGTTGGGTGACCTTGGTTCATGAATTAGTCCAGGGAAGACCGGCTAGGACACAGGATTTTCGAGCCCCCCGTGATTCGATGCAAGGACTCTGGACCAAACGAACGACCAAGTGAGGCTACACTGATTGCAGTGTAGAGACCCTAGGAAAGTTACATGCATCATAATGAATTGTGTTCTTATGTTTCATTGGTGTCTTAGGGATTCAAAATAAATAAATAAATTTAAGAAAATTTAAGAACAATATTCTACACTACTCAGGCTTAGGAATTTCGTGTTTACCTTGAAGCTATGACACCTGGGAGGCGACCACGAGTATTGCGGGCGATCGAGGCCCATGAGTTTGACTTGGCTGATCAGAAGAGGACTGACCGAGAGGAGTAGGATGATCAGTGGCAGAAGACGCTTCGATCCTTTCAGTGATAGACCCTTGGGAAGTACGATGGCAGTATCTCAGATGTGGAGACAGAGAGCTAGCTAGAGGATCTGTTGATAGCCTTCAACTTGATCTGATCTCTGACGGAGTACTGGGTTCCTTTGGCTGTAAGCCAGATGCATGGAGTAGTGCGTCAGTGGTGTACACTTTATCTTGGGGAGAAAAGGGAGACCGAGGTGATGTGGGCGGACTTTGAGAAGGAGTTCCGAGCGGAATTCCTCTCTTCCACGATGAAGGATGAGAAGAGGCAGGAGATACTCTACCTTCATCAAGGGAGTATGTCAGTGAGAGAGTTGGGGATCAAGTTCAAGGATCTCCTTCTCTTCGCTCCAGACCTCTTTCCGGATGAGGAGTCTCAGGAAAGACGTTTAGAGGAGGCACTCCGACCTTCTCTTCAGTACGTTGTTACTCCCTTCACCCTACCGACATACTTATAGGTGGAGAAGAAGGATAATGTGGTGGAGATGATTCACACGCAGGGAGGTGTGTCATGAGAGTAGATCCAGTTGGGCTCGTCAAAGGTGAAGACCGTCAGCAGTAGGCCTCCAGCATCAGGACCCTCTAGGTTCCGACCAGTAGGGAGCATGCCTCAGCAGTTCCAGTTCCGATCTCCTAGCCCTCGCCCTTTCCTTTCAGGCCCAGGGCTAAGATTCTTCATCTGTGGATTCCATGGTCACCTTCGGAATCATTTCCCAGATAGAGTACAATACTGTGGGGGTGGGCAGATCTAGCACCCACCTCAGTAGCAGCAGTTCCCAGCTAGGCCCTTTCAGTAGCAGCAGTAGGGGAAGCAGGCTCCCACTCTACCGAGGGTAGACGCTTTAGGAGGAGTCTGACCTCAGGGCACTCATCAAGAACCCCAAACCGAGCGTGGTAAGGGAGGTGGCTGACAGCCGAGAGGTAGAGGAGCTGGGTGTGGGTAGTTGCACGTCGCGGAGGAAGTAGTTCCAGCAGGGCCAGAGGTCATTCGAGGTACGATCAGCTTGTTTAGTACCATTGCATATGCCTTGTTCGATACAGGAGATTCGCACTCCTTTGTTTCACCTAGTCTGTCCCATCCTCTAGGTTTAGATGCTGAGAGACTTACAGTGCCCCCGGTGCTGAGCACACTAGTCAGAGGTCAGATCGACTTGTTGCATGTTTGTCGAGGATGAAGACTGATGATAGGGCCACATCAGTCAGTCGAGGATCTTATACTATTGCAGATACATCCATACGATGTCATCCTAGGCATTGAATGGTTGTTCTCTGTATGTTCCATCATTGACTGCTTCTGAGGAAGGGTTGTGTTTTCAGACATGGGTGGCCCACAGGTGACATTCATTGGTGAGCGGAGTTTCCAGGGAAGCAGCAAGCGACGGTAACCCCTCCTCTCCTTGTTAGCTGAGATATCAGTGGAGTCAGTGGATGCAGAGATGCTGGAAGTCCCAGGGATCGTCATTGAATTTATAGACATCTTCTCCGAAGAGGTGAAAACTCTACCCCTCAATGTGACATCGATTTTGGGATAGACTTACAACATGGTGCTCATCCAATTTCGATGGCTCCCTACCGGATGGTACATTCAGAGCTGCGGGAGTTGCGGATTCAGATTGCTGATCTGATGAAGAAATGTTTTGTTCGACCAAGTGCATCACCATGGGGTGCTTCAGTCTTGTTCTCTAGGAAGGCAGATGGTGGTCTCAGGCTGTGCATAGACTACAAAAGACTGAATTAGGTAACGGTCAAGAATCACTACCCTCTTCCAAGGATAGACGATCTATTTGACCAGTTTAAGGGGTCATGATAGTTATTTAAGATCGATCGGTGATCTGGATATCACCGGTTGAGGGTGAAGGAGGGCGACATCTCGAAGATGGCCTTTAGGTGCAGATATTGGAACTTTGAGTTTGTGGTCATGTTGTTTGGTGTTATGAACACTCCAGTTGTGTTCATGGGGCCCATGAACTCCATCTTCCGGGAGTACCTATATCGGTTCATAGTCGTATTTATTGATGACATCTTGATCTACTCAAGATCAGAGGAGGATCACGCTGAGAACTTGAGAACGGTTTTAGAGGTCATCCGACGACACCAACTCTATGGGAAGTTGTCCAAGTGCATGTTCTGGATGCGAGAAGTGAACTTCTTTGGGCATGTGGTGTCCGAGCAAAGGATATAAGTGGACCCATCGAACGTCAAGGAGGTTGTTTCTTGGGCAGTGCCCAAGAACGTGGTGGAGGTTCATAGTTTCCTCGGGCTGGCATGTTACTTGTGCCCAACTTCTCCCAAGTTACAGCTCCTTTGACTTCTTTGAAAAAGAAGGATCTATCTTTCGTATGGGATGGGAAGTGCGAGTCAACCTTCAGGTATCTGAAGGAGAAGTTGGTTAGTGCCCCAATTTTGAGGTTTCCAGAAGAAGGGGCATCATATGAGGTGTTCTGTGATTCCTCAGGGCAAGGCCTCAGATGTGTGTTGATGCAGTGGCAAGGGGTGATCTATTATGCGTCTAGACAGTTACGCCCTCATGAGCGTAATTATTCCACCCATGTTCTAGAGCTAGCAGCGGCCTTGTTTTCACTAAAGTTGTGGTGACATTACTTTATTGGGGAGCGCTTCATGATATTCACAGATCACAAAATCTTGAAGTATATCTTCTCCTAGCGGGACCTGAACTTATGGAATCGAAGTTGGATGGAATTCCATTAATACTATAGCTTCTATATTTCCTACCCCTCAAGAAAAGGGAATGTGGTGTCTGATGTCTTGGTAGAAAATCATAGAAGGATGTGGTTCGGGAGTCAGCAGATTCTTGGAAGGCGATGAAAGAGTTGGCTTCCCTACACATGGATGCAAGGATGAATGGTGGTATAGGTTGCCTGTATCAGATGACAGTACAGTCTTCTATGTTACAGCAGGTAGAGGAGTCTCAATGGGGAGACTCAGAATGCGAAGTGATGTATGACCGGGTTAACCAAGGTGATGCTCTAGAAGGGTGGACAGAGGATGGACCAAATCAGGTGATTTTCTGAGAAAAGCTATTTGTTATAGAGGTGATGTGCAAGAGAGTTCTTGGTGAGTTCCACAACTCACCCCTAGCAGTGCACCCAGGATTTTCAAGATGTATCGGGGCTTGAGAGATCAATTATGGTGGCCCGGGGTGAAGCGGGTAGTGGAAGAGTTCGTGGCAAGGTGCTTAGTGTGTCAGAAGGTGAAGGCTAAACCCCATGTTCCAGGCGGCTTTCTCCAACCTTTAGATGTTCCCGAGTGGAAGTGGGAGGAAATATCAATGGATTTTGTCACAAGGATGCCCATGGTTCAGGGAGGCTGTGACGCTATCTGGGTAGTGGTGGATCAGTTGACGAAATCCGACCACTTTCTGGTAATCAAGAAGTCAGGCGTAGTGGATGCCTTAGCATGAAGTTATGTGGATGAGGTGGTGAGGTTACATGGAGTTCTGAGGTCCATATTCTCAGATAGGGATGCACGGTTTACCTCATGAGTCTGGAGGGGATTGCAACATTCTTTTGGAACCTAACAATGACTTAGAACTGCCTTTGAGCCCCATATAGATGGATAAAAAGAGCACACCATCCAGATGTTGAAAGATATGCTACGATCATGTATTCTAGATTTTGGGGGATCGTGGGTACGACACTTGTCCTTGGTATAGTTTTCCTACAATAATAGCTATCACTCTACCATTGGCATGGCTCGATTTGAAGCCTTTTATGGGAGGCCATGTCGCTCACCCATGTACTGGACCGAGGTTGGGGAATTAGATGTTCTTGGTCCAGAAGTGGTGAAGAGAACGACAGAGAATGTGCAGCTTATATGGGAGAGGATGAAGGCGACTCAGGAACGGCAGGAGTCATATGCTGATAATAGGAGGAGACCCATGGAGTTCGTGGTTGGCGACCACGTATTCTTAAAGGTCTCCCCTCAGCGTGAACAGCAGAAGTTTGACAGGGGATGTAAGCTTTCTCCTAGGTTCATCGAACCCTTCTAAGTGTTTTGGCGTATTGGGGAGGTTGATTATCAGCTAGAGTTACCACCACCGCTACTAAAGATAAACTATGTCTTCCATGTGTCCCAGCTTCGTCGGTATCTTCATGAAGACTCGCACGTACTTGACTAGGGAAAGCAAGATATCGAATAAAATGCAACGTTCGTGGAGAAACCAATGATGACAGAGGATCATGAGGTGAAGGTGATCCGTGGACGAACCATTACTCTGGTTCGTGTGATGTGGATGCATGGTGGGATTGAGGAAAATACCTGGGAACGGGAGTCATAGATGCGTGCCCAGTACCCATATATGTTTTGAGTTTTGTCCCGTTTTGTTTTTACTTATTGTGATGGAACGCCTTACCTCATTTACTAGGGAATGTATAGTTCTCCTTATTCTCAAGATTCATGTGAGAAGTCCTGACTGTGGGGAAGGGGGGACCCATTCCCTAATCAAGACGCATTAAGGTGGATGCGATTAATCCCATGTGGGCGAGTCAGTGTTGCACAAAGTGGATTATATCTTGACATGGAGGAATAAACTCCCTAACACATATGATAGGACAACTTGAAATTTTTATGTTTCATGGTTGCTTGGTGGGAGAGGTGTTTCTAGATGTCGTAGAGGTTCACTCTTGAGAGGTATCTTTTGAGGTGGTTGTTCGGACCCTCTATTTTTCTTCTAGCTTGGGTTTAATTCTCGAGAACAAAAATCGTTTGAGAGGTATCTAATGTGATGCCCTAGACCCTCATGGTCTATCCCTTTTCCAAAATCTAGATCCTAAGGGTGGCGTCTCGGTTGTAGGACATCATTTTGGTGCGACTGATCGATGCTACTGATCAGTGCGACCGAACGACGCGTCTGATCGGCGCAACTGAGCGGCGCCGCCAATCGGTGTGACCGATCAGCGCCACCGATCAGTGTCACCTAGTCGTGTTGGGTTTCCCTTCTATAGTTTTTTCCGTAATGCCACTTTTAGGCCTTTTTAATCCTTTTAAAGTGGTTCAAGGCCATTATTAGGCCCTTGATCAATGTTTGAATTCCTAAGGTTGGGGTGACCCTCAACGGACCTAGTTGTGTGTTCGTGTATCATGCCCCTCTGTTTATATGAAATCCTTTGAAATCACAGCTATTACCACGTTTTTCAGATGTGAATCTTTAAATAAGAATTAATCCCATTGTGTGTAACCACCCAACTGCGTGAGGAACCACGATTCGAATTTAAAGCCGTTCAAATCCCCATATCCCCTTACAACGGGATATTATCTATATATCGCATAGGAATTTATTCTTCCTTCTTCTTCCTCTTGGTTGGATTTTTTTTCTTAGTGCGTTTAGAGTTCCCCTTCCCGAGGCAAGTGGTGCTCCTGTACCAGAACCCTTCCTCTCACCCTTGGAGTCCCTGATGTTCTTTCCCTACATGACGCGCATCCCCAGTTCTTGGAGGGTGGATAACTCCGATCATTGATCAACCAAGTAGGGGTTTTCCTTTGTCTCTCCATACTGTGCATCATGCAAGATGGGTATGCTTTGTTCTGTGGGGATTGATGAAACAAAACACAACGAAGATAATGAATGGACCTTAAATAATGAAGGGGATGTGATCAATGTTCTTCTGTACTCTTTTATGCTGATATGTGTTGTGAACTGTATGGGATTGTGCTCACTGAAAATCATGGACGTTGGTGGTATTTCCTTGCATCTTAATAAACCCTTGTCTTTTGTGATGACTAAATAATTGTAACATGGAAATTGTTTAGTCACATAAACTCAGTTGTTTCAAATGGATGTTCAGTAAAACATGTATCCCTGTGTGACAACCCCAGTTGAAAAACAGAAAGAACCTAACGAATGATGTGATTGAACCTGTAAGTTTCCCACTCTGTTTGGCAGTTGGTGTGTTGTCCTGCTTGGTGCTTAAGTGAAGATGTGGATGGGTATGGGAACCACTATTGTGGTGCGGTTGTTGGTTGTGAATATGAAGTTGTGTTGTTTCTCTGCTGTGACACGAACTCGGGTGAGATCCTCTAATGTTGAGAAATCGTTGGTTCCTGGTTTGAGGACATAGGGCTGTGTCTCGGAAATTTATTTGTTTCCAGTACTTCGAGGGATCTCACTTATCCCTTTTGTGAGGTTTTCTTTGGTTCCAATACTTTGACGGATCTCACTAATCACCCTTTTTGTTGTTGTAACTTTACAAGAGAACCATGTGTGAATGCTTAAATTGTTGTTTGGCTCTTTCTCTTTTCGTGGCTTATGATTGTGCCTCCTAGTTTCCCAGTAGTGTATAATTCATTTAAATAGGTTTGGTTGATCATGAAAACAAGAATTATTTAAATGGGGAATTTGATTTTGGGGATGAGTTGTGACTTGGCCGCGAGTGTTGTGCTTTTCTTTATGAATGAATAGTAATGAGGGTGTTTGTGCTTAGGTTTTGGAGCCCCTAGGTTGGGATGAGTGCTTGTTGCCTATAAATATATTTTATTTATTATGATTATTATTCACGCCCCACCTATGTTGAGCGCTTTAGTGATGAACACCCCCATTTCATGTGGGAGGGTGTTTTCCCCAAAACTCCTATGAGTGGTTTGTTATTAGCTCCTTTCTGCTCCCTTTCCCGAATAGCCCAAGACACTTCGAGCAGGCTGTGATGTCCTAATATACATTATTATCCCAAGAATCTTAGGACAGGGTAGTTGTGGTGGTTGGCCCAGGTGTTTGCGTGCAGGTTGTTTCCCAAGTGTCTTCGGGGTGAGGCCCAGGTGTCTTCGGGCGTGGCAGTAGTTGTTCTGACCCAGGTGTTTGCGGGTGTGGTTACGCGTAGTGGTTGTGGCCCAGGTGTCTGTGGGCGGGATTATGGTTATGACCCAGGTGTGTGCAGGTGGGTTTTGGTAGTGGGACTGCGTTGAGGTTATGGCCCAGGTGTGTGCGGGCGGGGTTTGGTTGTGGGAATATGGTGATAATGGCGGGATTGGTTCGATGCGTAAGATGCCTTCAATAACCAGTGGGAAAGTGGCGCAGGGTACCCAAATATCAATATGCTATTACTATACTTTACTTTCCTTGAATTATTTGGGGAGTGTGCCTTGGTGAGGCTTGGGTGGATAGTTTTACTTGCTAGATGTTTTGGTTTTATCTTTTCTCACAGGGCATTAGAATACCTCTCCCCTTGTGCACGAGAGCTTTTGGTTTTCCCTACTGAGTGTACTTGTATGCTCACCCTATGTATATAAAACTTCTTTCAAGTTTCCAGAAATACTTCAGGGATCGTGCTGTACCGTACTAGCTCGGACGTTGGGGTGGTTGCTATTCTCATTTTCCTTTTCTTGGTAATTTACTTTTGGAGTTCCTGTTACTTGTATCTTTTACTTTTGAACATGAAAATGGGAATGGTTTACTTTTGGATTTACCTTTACTTTCAGCTTTGGTGTTGTCGGGGTTGCAATCTCATCTCTCGATCCAATTAAAATAAAAAGGGTAATGCCATCCATATAGTGTGTGATTCTATACCCTTGGTGCTAGTCGCCACTCCGGGACCTATTGAAGGCAGGTCTTGGGGGTCATTATCTCTCCTTCAACTTAGAGAAGGAAGGGTCTAGCACTCTTCGGTCCCTTCCCTCCTTTTGGTGAAGGAGGGTCATGACAACCACTGATTCGTGGATGTGGGGAGTGGATTTCGAATATGATTGGTCTGAAATTTGACATGGCTTAAAGCTTGTAAGGTGTAAGGATAATGGGTGGTGAGGGGGGTATTTATAGTTGAGGAGACGAGTGTTTTTTGAAAATTTTATTCCTTTATTATTTTAGCTCAAGGAACGGAATTGTCTTATAATTATAAACAAATATATAAAACAAATGAAGGATTTTTTGAGATTATATTCCTACATAATTCTTAAATCACCAATGACTTAATAATTATTGAATATAAAAATTATCATATATTAGCGTGTTTTAGTATTCAAAAAAATTCAATTATTTTAGAAAAATCCCAAAAAAAATCACCATAACCATTTTTTCATATGTATAATTACAAAAATAGCTCCATTTTTTAAAATATATTTCTAAATATAGGAAGTTTACCTTTTAATTAATATCATCATTTACTCAAAAAAAATTAGATTTTAAATTTATAACTATTTTTTAACACTTTGAATAATTATTTAACGTCTCATAAAATTATCATAAAAACAAAAGAAAAACAATTATTACTATATGAATAAATTTTCTGAAATTAAATATTCTTTTAAATAATTTTCTCGATAATAAAATTATAAATAAATATTTATGACTTACAAAAATATCAAAACTTAATTAGTATTTTTCAAAATATTCTATACTAATACTATGATATAATTAAATCATACTATCATTTATAACATGCCGAAATTTTATTTATCCTTTCATGGGAGAGGTTACTATTCATTTTCCTCTTTTACTATTCATAAGGGTCACATTACTATTCCAAATGTCAAGTTAATATTCCAATGGTATATGATCCAAAATATCTATAAATACTTATTATTTCATTCATTATTCATTTATAATGTTTATATGTTTAATCTATTTGATTTTATGTGATTTATAATATATGAAATAATTATAAGAATTTAAATTTCATTTATAGAATTATTGGTCATTTAAAGATATGTGGGAACCAAAGGAATTTATGATGAATAACTACCCAAATATGTTTTATGATTTGACATTATGGAAATTTCGAGGATTATATTTTCTGAAGGTGGGTAGATTGTAAAACCCAATGAAATAAGGGAGTAGGAATATAAAAAATTGAATAGTAACGTCACACATGCAATTATATAAATGATATGGTATCTTATAAATGAAAATATGATATATTTATATCTTGGTACATGTAATTAAATGTTTTAAAAATGATAAATTAAGTGTTGGTATTTTTTGTAAAGGGTAAATATTTATTAACATTTTAAAAATTAATATATTCCTTCAAAATATTTTTTTAATAAAACATATTAATAAATTATAACATTTTATCTTATGATTATAAGATAATTACTTCAGACCATAAATAATTCTTTGAAGTGTTATAAAATCATTTATAATTTGTAAACCAGTATTTTTCAAATGAACGATGCTGTTAATTAAAAATTAAAATTTTCATATATAGAAAATTATTTTCATAAAATAGAGTTCATTTTTGATTTCTAAAAATTGAAAAAAAATTAGGGTGACTATTTGGTATTTTTATAAAGTAGTATAATTTATGATGAATACTGAAATATGGTAATTTATGTATATATACATTATAAATTAAAATTAACAATTTATTGATTCATTTATGATGTAATCACCATAATAAAAAACCCTCCTTATCTTCTAACAGAATTTCATCATAATAATAAAAACTATTCATAGTCATCTGCCAAAATAATAAACAAATGGATTAAATATTCTAAAAACACTCCTCTTGTCCACAATAAATTCCACCTCTCGCGAGCTCTTATCCACACACATCAAAATCCTTTATGATTACTTATATTCTTCCCATTTCCCATTTGAAACGTCTCCCCCAAAATATGATCTTTGTCATCTCACCAAAATACCATTCGATTTTTTTAAGGATGCACTAGTAGAATGAAGGCCTTTAGCAACTGCCAAAAGTCTTCACTAAAGGTCTTTAGTGCACGACTAATTTCTGCCAAAGGGCATACGCTTTTGGCCCGTAGTTGTTGATAAAAGCGTCCGGCATTTGGCAGATGCTGTAGAAAAGCTAGAATGGACTAGAGCAACCGTTACTTGGAGGTCGCTATAGATGATATTGGAAGCACATATAGCGTCTTCCAAATAGCGGACGCTGTAGTCCAGTTCGGATTTGGCTAAAGCGTCCGCCAAATAGCGGACGCTGTAGGTGCTGCTGATATCACATATCCTGACCGCCATTTGGCGGTCTCCATAGGCAGTTTTAGTTTTTTTTCAAAGTGCTAGGAATACTATAAAAAACCATATATAACAAAATCACAAAAAAAAACTTTTAGAAAATATATAAACACATACACGCGTAAATGTCTTCATCTCGTCATCATCCAAACATTGATATCCATCATCAAATATAACTGCACAACAAAATTTAATAAAAAAAATAATACCGAAAAAAACATCCAAACAAATAATTGAAATTCAATAACATATATTTCAATTCAACCTTCCTATAGCAGATCGAATGTATTTGATTTTGAATATATATTAATAATATCGAATACCTTTTTAAAAATTTAAAATCCTTAATTCTATGGTTCTAATCAGACAACATTTCCATGTTATGTGTCATATGCTTAAGGACATCAAGGATAATAAATAGAATGTTGTCTTGTGATTTCAAGTCATTTTGATGTTTCTCGATATGCATTTGACCATTAAACGCCTGTTTTGGTCGTTTATGGCACCAAAAGTGCGTCTTCAATCATAGAAGTCAGAAGAAATCTCCGATTGATGTGTGGTATACTCGACCATTTCAAAATTCACTCGTCGATTGTTGTCGCCTGATTTCATGGCATTCTGAGGTTATTTGGCCAGTTTTGACAACCCCACACACCATTCTCAAGCGCGACAAACACATAAAAAACACATATTCAGCCATACCGAGCAAACCACATGTTCTATTGATGTAACTTCTCTGCTTAAAAATCATAAATAATATTTATAATGTTTTCCGGTGATTTCAAATCATTCTGATGTCGTTTGTTATGTATTTTACTGTTAAACGCCTATTTTGTTCGTTTATGGAACCAGAAGTGAGTTTCCGGTCACCACGGTCACACGACATATCTTATTTATGTGTGGTATACCCGAACATTTAAAAATAAACTCTCCAATTTTTTTCTCTACATGTCAATGCATTATGAGGTCTTTTAGATGGTTTAGACCACCCCACGCACCTTTCTCAAGCACACTAAACACCTAAAAATGCATATTCATCCATACCGCAAAAACCATGTGTCCGATTGATATGTCGTCTCCATGTACATGTAACGAATATTAAATAGAATTTTTTACTATGATTTCAAGTAATTTCAATGTCGTTCGATATGCGTTTGACTGCAAAATGCCTGTTGCGGTTGTTTATGGCACTAGAAGTGTGTTTCGGTCACCGCGGTCACAGGAGACCTCTGATTGATGTGTGGTCTGCCAAACAATTTCAAAATTCACTCACCGGTTTTTGTCGCCTGATTTGATGGCATTCTGAGATCATTTGGCCGGTTTTGACCACCACACACACTTTTCTCAAGCGCATCAAAAACCTAAAAATGCATATTTTGTTGTACCGCACACACTGCACTTCTTATTAACGTGTTTTCTTCGTGTACATGTCATGAATAATAAATAGAATTTTTTCTTGTGATTTCAAGTCATTCTGATGTCGTTCGGTATGAATTAGACCGTTAAATGTCTATTTTGGTTGTTTATGGCACCAGAAATTTGTTTTCTATCACTGCGGTCATACGACACTTCCGATTGACGTGTGGTCTGCCCAACCATTTCAAAATTCACATGCCTATTGTTGTCTCTTTATTTCATGGTATTCGGAGGTCATTCGGTTGGTTTTGACCATGCCACACACCTTTCTCAAGCACGCCAACCACAAAAAAAATGCATATTCATCCGTACCGTGAAAACTGCACATACGATTGACATTTCGTCTCTGTATACACATCATTAATAACAATTAGACAGTTTTCCTATGATTTGAAGTCATTACAATGTCGTTCGGTAAGCATTTGACGATTAAACGAATGTTTTGGTCGTTTAAGGCACCAAAAGTGTGTTTTCGGTCACCACGGTCACACGTCACCTCCGATTGACTTGTGTTCTACCTAACCATTTCACAACTCACTCACTGGTTGATGTTTCCAGATTTCATGGCATTCTGAGGTCATTCGGCCGGTTTTAACCACCCCACGAATCTTTCTCAAACGGGCCAAACACCAAAAAAATGCTTATTCAACCGTACTGCACAAACCTCTCATCTAATTGAAGTACCATCTACACGTACACATCACAAATAATAAATATAAGTTTTTCCTATGATTTGAAGTCATTCCGATATCTTTCGATATGCATTTGATCGTTAAATGCCTGTTTTGGTCATTTATGGAAATAGAAGTGCGTTTTCGGTCAGTGTTATCACACGAAACCTCCGATTGACATGTGGTATGCCTGGAAATTTTAAAATTCACTTTCCGGTTGTTTTTAGCTGATTTCATGGCACTCCTAGGTCGTTCTCCGGGTTTTGACCACCCCACACACCTTTCTCAATTGTGTCAAACACCGAAAAACACATATTCAGCCATACCATGCAAACCGCCCGTCCGATTGATGTTCTATCCCCATGTACACATAAATAATAACTACTAGAATGTTTTCCTATTATTTCAAGTCATTCAAATGTTCTTTAGTATGCATTTTACTGTTAAATGCCTGTTTTTGTCGTTTATGGCACCAGAAGTGTATTTTTGGTCACCGTGGTCACAAGACAACTCTGATTGACGTGTGGTCTGTCCAACAATTTCAAAATCCACTCACTAGTTTTTATCTATTGATTTCATGGAATTTCGTGGTCTGTCGGCCAGTTTTGACCACCCTACGCATCTTTCTCAAGCGCGCTAAACACCAAAAAATGCATATTCATCTATACCACACATACCACACATCTGATTGATGTGTTGTCTCTGCATACATGTCACGAATAATAACTAGACTATTTTATTGTTATTTTAAGTCATTCCAATGTTGATCGGTATGCATTTGACCATTAAACACCTCTTTTGGTTGTTTATAGCCCCAGAAGTGCGTTTTTGGTCACCGTGGTCACACGACACCACCGATTGATGTGTGGTCTTCCGAACACTTTAAAATTCCATCGTCGTTTTTTATAGCCTGATTTCATGGCATTACGAGGTCGTTTGACTGGTTTTGACTACTCCAAGCACCTTTCTCCAGAGTGTCAAACACCTAAAAAACACATATTCAGCTGTAACGCACAAACCACATGTCCAATTGTTGTCTCGTCTCCGTGTACAAGTCAAAAATAATCAATATAATTTTTTCATGTGACTTCTAGTCATTCCCATGTTGTTCGGTATGCATTTGACAGTTGAATGCCTATTTTGGTCATTTATGGAACCAGAAGTGCGTTTTCGGTCACAGCAGTCACACGACACCTCCGATTGACGTGTGGTCTACCTGACCATTTCAAAATTTACTTATCGGTTGTTGTCGACTGATTTCATAGAATTATGATGTCGTTTGATATGTTTTGACCACCCCACACACTTTTCTCAAGCACACCAAACATTGAAAAAATGCATATTCAACCGTACCATGCAAACCACACATCAGATTGTCATGTCGTCTCCATGTTGACAACACAAATAATAATTAGAATGTTTTAGTTTGATTTAATGTTATTCCAATGTCGTACGGTATGCATTTGACGATTAAATGCCTGTTTTGGTTATTTATGGAATCAGAAGTGCATTTTAGGTCATCGCGGTCACAATAATCCTCTGATTGATGTGTGGTCTACCTGACCATTTCACAATTCACTAACTGGTTGTTTTCATCTTATTTCATGGAATTAATATGTCGTTCGACAAGTTTTTCCACCCCATGCACCTTTCCCCAATGCGCCAAACACCAAAAAAACACATATTCTGCCATACCACACAAACTGCATGTCTGATTGATGTTCTATATCTACGTATGCATCACGAATAATAATTATAATTTTTCCTATGATTTCGAGTCATTTCAATAATGTTTGGTTTGTGTTTGCTTTTTTAATTCCTGTTTAGGTTGTTTATGGCACCAGAAGTGCGTTTTCGGTCACCTTGGTGACATGACACATCTGATTGACATTTTTTCTGCCCGACCATATCACAATTAACTCGCCGGTTGTTTCTTCATGATTTCAAGGCATTCTATGGTTGTTCGACTGGTTTTGACCACCCCACGCACCTTTTTCAAGCGCACCAAACTCCTACAAATGAATATTTAGTTGTACAATGAAAACCACACATCCGATTGACATGTTGTATCTTTTTACACATAAAAAATAATAAATAGAATGTTTTCATGTGATATCATGTCATTCCAATGTTGTTCGATATGCATCTGACCGTTAAACGCCTGTTCGCGTCGTTTATGGCACCAGAAGTGAATTTTTGGTCACCGCGTTCACATGAAACCCCTGATTGATGATTGGTCTCCTTGATCATTTCACAATTAACTCACTAGTTGTTTTGGCTGATTTCATGTCATTATGAGGTCGTTCAACAGGTTTTGACAACCCCAGACACCCTTATCATGTGTTCCAAACACCGACAAAACCCACATTCAGTCATACTATGGAAACCACATGTCTGATTGACGTTTCGTCTCCACGTACACTTAAAGAATAATAAGTATAAGAAATTCCTCTGATTTCTTGTCATTCTGATGTTGTTTTGTATGCATTTGACCGTTAAACGTCTGTTTTGGCTGTTTATGGCACCAAAAGTGTGTTTTTGGTCACCGTGGTCCGAAAACACCTCTGATTAATGTGTGGTCTGCATGACCATTTCAAAAGTCACTCACCAGTTGTTTTCAGCTGATTTCATGGCATTTCTAGGTCATTCGACCGGTTTTGACCACCCCACACACCTTTCTCAAGCGCGCTAAACACTTAAAAACGTATATTCTACCGTACTGCGCAAACCGCATGTCCAATTGACATGACCTCTCCATGTACACGTCAATAATAATAATTGTAATGTTTTCTTGTCATTTAAAGTCATTATGATTTTTTTTTTATATGCATTTGACTGTTAAACGCCTGTTTGGGTCGTTTATGTCACCAAAAGTGCATTTTCAGTCACTATAGTAACACGACACCTCTAATTGTTGTGTGGTCTGCCCGAACATATAAAAATTTATATTCCGGTTTTTTAGGATGATTTTATGGAATTTTAAGGTCCTTCGGTTGGTTTTGACCATGAAACACACCTTTCTCAAGCGCGCCAAACACATAAAAACACATATTTCGCCGTATCGTGCAAACCGCACGTCCGATTAATGTGCAGTATCTTCATAAATGTAAATAATAATAATTAAAATATTGTCTTGTGATTTCAAGTCATTATTATGTCATCTGTTATGCATTATACCATTAAATGCCTATTTTGGTCATTTATGGCACCGAATGTTGGTTTTCGGTCACTACGGTCACACGACACCTCCGATTAACGTGTGGTCTGCCTGGCAATTTAACAATTCACTCACCGATTGTTGTCCCCTGATTTCATGGAATTTCTAGGTCATTCATTTGGATTTGACAACCCCACACTCATTTCTAAAACGTGCTAAACACTTAAAAACACATATTCAATAGTATCACACAAACTGCACATCTGATTGACGTGTCGTCTCCGCGTACATATCAAGAATAAAAATTACAATGTTTTCCTTTGATTTAAAGCTATTATATGTCATTCAGTATGAATTTGACCTTTAAATGCTTGTTTGGGTTATTTATGGCACCAGAAGTTCATTTTCGGTCACTGTGGTCACACGACACCTCTGATTGACGTGTTGTATGCCTAACCAATTCAAAATTCACTCTTAGGTTGTTTTATGCTGATTTCATGGCATTAAAATGTTGTTCGGTAGGTTTTGACCACCCATACTCCTTTCTCAAGCACGCCAAACACTGAAAAAATTCATATTCAGTCGTACCGCACTAACCGAACATCAGATTGACGTGTCGTCTTCCTGAC
Source organism: Viscum album (assembly GCA_963277665.1). Lineage (NCBI taxonomy): Eukaryota > Viridiplantae > Streptophyta > Magnoliopsida > Santalales > Viscaceae > Viscum > Viscum album. Next base: position 23,501,258 of record OY728125.1, read on the forward strand.
CATTTCACAATCCACTAGCAGGTTGTTGTCGTGCTAATAAATTGAAGTGTTATGTAATATATCATAATTAACAATCAAGTAAAATTTAAAATAATTAATTAAATAAGAATAATTAAAACAATAAAACACGTAGGTGTAATTAAACCTAAAGGTTCGAGATTAATTATTAATTCCCAATTAATTTATGAAATTAAAATGGAAATTTAAATTACCTCATGCATGTTCATCCTCATCTAGATCACCAATATAACTATGATATCCACTAAACATATCTGGATCCTACAATATATATCAATATTAGGTATCTTAAACATATCAATAGAAGTCAATATGAGTATGGTTTGTTTTATTGTTTTCATGTGATGCCACTTGTGTACCATCCAGAGGACATTGCGTCGTCACTTCATTGATACGTCCTAACATCTATGATAATATTTACTCATACTCTTCATGTAACTTCTAAAACCGCGCATCCATATTGTGTTGCATAGCATGCATGGAAGCATCTATCTCAGTCTATGTGCGCTTCCCTACATCTCTGTATGCACCCATAACCTCTTCTATAACAAATGTAAGTCATCGGACCCCACCACCATATGTTATGGAATAACCATGAACGTCATGCCCGATGACATGCTAAAATATCTCGTCTCTATGCACAGTAATACGACGTTAATCCTTTGTAAACTCTGTTAATTGAGCATAAAACTGAGCCTATAGCATATAATTAATCAATGAACAAATATGAATTTTTTTATAAAATAAAAATACATTTATTATTAAATAATTTTTTTTCTTTAACACCGGCAACATCGGGATCTCCCACCCTACGAGTCCTCACCCCTATGGACATCTGATTGATCAGCTCACCTCGCTGGTGTAACTATAATAATGGGATTTACCATATTATACTACAATATTTTTAATATATGAATCAATTGAAAATTTTAAACTTGCGTCCTGTCTGAGCTGTGACACATGTCGAGTGCCATGTTTGGAAGGCATGCCCTGCATCGCACGATTATGTGAATGAATAGCAGAATTTGTATCCATTCAACGTATTCAGTTAATACACATATGAAAAATTAATCAATTATAGATTAAATGAAATAAATATTACCATCATCACATCACTCGACCAAAATGCAACCATGTCCTGCCACTGCATGGGAAGAATTCCCCGAGGGATGCACTGTAGAATGTAAATGGTATCCAATAATCTATCTTCACCCTTCCCTTGTAATCCTTCCATAATTTTCAATATTCGGCCATAAATAGTCCCGAAAATCATCTAGAAAGGATTTAAAATTACACCATTAAAAAATAGTTAATTAGCGAATCAATAATAAAAAAAATATGATGAAAAATTAAAATTTTAATTTACATAAACCTCCCTCCATAATATGTCAATTGTATCTAGGGGTAATGAAGTCCAATCATGAGTCATTAGGGGGAATATATGTGGGTCTCATATCATATGCTAGAACTGACGAATCAATATAGTAGCACATTCTCCGACAGGGTGAAATGTGTCATTAAATAACACATCCAATCGGAATCCAGAGTTCCAGGATCAAACCCCTCTACTAGGACCAATACATCTCCTAGAAGACGCACAAGATCCTAATTAATGTAAATTCATAATTCAATTACAATATAAATGAGTTTTTAATTAAAAATTAGAAACAAATAACAAAATAAACACAGAAATTTTCAATAAATTAATTTATAAAAATGGAAACATACATACCATAAACTTTTGGTGAACCACTCTGATACATACCTAAATTGAAATAAATTACAGTTAAATCAAGAAATTTTTAATCATATATAACTCAAAAATATTTTTACGAACAATATGGGGAAATAATTAAAATTTTAAAAAATCATGCAAGTCTGTCGTATCTCCTTCAATTGTCTCTCTGAACCATTGTATATCTTCATCTCGTACAACTACTTTTTTTTAGACAAGTGTTTGATCAGGAAATGCGACAATTTCATGTTCATCTTAATCAATCAGAAACACCCCTCTTCTTGACATTTGTACAACAAATTTCTGATCAGAATCAATGCCAACAAAGTAAACATGCTCTGGATATGATTTAAATATGAATGGATCATTACTTACCCAGTCATCTATATATATCATATTTTTAATGTTTATTGAATTAAATTGGAATTTATCAACTTTCGTTCCACAAACCCAATAAACCCAATCACACCTTAACAATATGTGTTCTAAGCCATGACAATAAATAACCTCAATAATATCCCTCATAAATCCCTAATAATAACCCACACAAATAAAAGAACAACCTACACCACTATTTTTTGTTCCTCGATTCATGTCAACATTGCTATAATGAAATCATAATCCTGTAGCAACCAAATACTTATAGCGGCAAGCTATAATAAGTGGGCCATAAACTAGTTCGTTGAGTTCTTCGCTCATAATATTGGTACTTAAATCATGTATCTTTTGAATATGAAAATTTAATATATTTCAATGGATAAAAGATTGTGAAAATACAACTAATGTTTCACTATAAAATATTAAATCAATTGTTTATACATACATGAGTCTTGAATCACTCATGAACAGAGTTGAAATTATTTTTTTGAATCTGATAGTCAGTTGAATGGGGCCATTCATGTTTCCTCTCTTTGATATGCATCCTAAATCACCACACAATTAAAGGTAAATAATAAAATAAATATAGAAATAGAAGACACATCAACTATGATACATACTGTATCAATGGAATAACTAATGGAGTTTTGAACAACACATATCAATGATCTTGAACCCACTCATCATTGTGCATATCAAATGTAATTCCTTCTACAATTGGACCCTCATCATTCTAGGATGGTTTATCTATTTTTGTTTCAACCTCATCAATATATTAAGTACAGAAATTAGTACACTCATCAATTTAATATCCCTTGGAAATTGAAGCATCCGGATGTGCTTTGTTGCTCACATACCAGTTCAATGTATTTAATTATCGCTCTATTGGATAAAACCACCTGAATTTCATGGGACCTCTAACAATGACTTCATTAGTTAAATGCACAGTCAAGTGAACCATGGAATAAAAAAAATATAGAGAGAATAGATTCCCTAGGTGACATAGTGAAAGTAAAATTTTATCCTGATGATTTGTCAAATTACTCATGCGGTGATTTCTTGAAAAGAGCTATATGAAAAAACTAGAAAAATCAATCAATGGATGAGTAACCTAGGTAGGTAATAAATCATGAATTGCTATAGGAATTAACTGTTGATGCAGAATATGATTATCATGACTTTGCAACCCATGTAATGTCATTCTCGTCATATTGACATGCTTAGAAATATTAGATAAATAACTATCTAGCACATTAATAGTCTTCAAAATTGATAGAAATGTTTGTTTCCCATATTTACTCATTGTGTACTATGCAGAAGGCATGTATGCCCAGTTACCTTCACCCAGTTGTAAATGAAAATGATTTCGCAATCCCATTTCTTGCAAATTATGTCTAACATTAATACTATCCATTGATTTCCCCTTGATGCCTAAAATGCTGCATAATATATTATCACATACAAATTATGTCTTAAAATATTATATTTACAATAAGGCAATTCATAAAAAATACTCTGTTTCTTCCAATTATGATTGTGCGGTCTATTTCAAGCAGGAATAGATGGCGAAGCCGGAGCCAATAAATCATGAAAAGTATACATTGTACAGATGTTTTCTTGATCTAGTTGTACACAAATTTGAACCCCAGATAGTATTTGTGGTGATGGGTCATACTCTCTATTCCCATCAAACAACACACGGTCTTTTCTGAACCTGTGTAATGGGGGAAGAAAGCGTCTATGACCAAGATATGCCCACTTTCTATAGTGCATAAGCTATATATATTTTTTACTCTTATTACAACAATAGAAGGTTAATTCTACTTTTTTACTCCAACCTGATAAGTTAGCATTAGATGGGAAATCATTAATTATCCGCAACAAAGCAGCCCAGAGTCTAAAAATTTCATTAGCTACTGAGTGACAATTCATTAAACCGTTGGCCAAAAATTCTTACAGCTCAACAATCAAAGGTTGAAAATAAAGATCGATTGTATCTCTCGATCCACTTGGCCCATCAATTAGAATCGAGAGTTACAAAAATGGTTTCTTTATACATACCCAAGGGAAAAGTTTTATGTTACCAACACCACTGTCCACGTACTATGTGTTAAACCAACCATGGAACTAAATGGGTTAAAACCATCTACGTATAAACCATTTCCAACATTGCTATCATCCCAGGAAAATTTTTGGTGTCTTTGATCAAACTCTTTATATGCCAATGAATCTGACGTGTGAGTTAATTTATCAACCTCTTTTATTCTCTCTGAATTCTAAGTAATAAATTTATCAATTTTAGTTCACTTGAAGAATCTATTTGGACTCAGTTTCAGTGGGATATAATGCATCTTCTTAGTAGAAACTTGTTTCCCTTTATTCGAGACTCTACTTGGGAAAATATGTCTACCTTGATTAATACCATTTTCCTTCCACCTGGATGTATAGAAAATTGTACAATTATTTAATTTCACATTCACTTTTCTAAAAAACATACAATTATTGAAGAACACATCAATGGTATCATATGTAAATCCAAGATTGTTATTCAACTTGTGGGCTTGATATAATGACTCTAGAATCTTTACTCCAACAGGGAGTACCTTCTTCAGCAATACCAACAACATATCGAATAAGGTTTCTGACCATTGGTTCAATGCCTTTAGGTATAACAACTCAACGATGAACAAAAATTTACTAAATTTAGTTCATCCATGATATAATTCAATACAAGCATCATCATGAATCTCCAATAATTTCAACTCTTATCCATTTGCAGAAGAACATGGATTACTCGATCCAACCTCATCATCTACGACATTACGGTCTTTAGGTAGAAATTTACGCATCATATTCTTGAGCATTATGTTCATTGAAACAATAGTTCTAGAATCAATATCCATATGGATATTTTTTATTGATGACATGAAACACACTCTTCCCATTATGTGTCCATGTCTTATAGTTATTCAAAAAACCATTCAAAAAACAGATGTTCTCTACCACTATCTCATTTGAAGATATATCTATTTGCACATATTATTCATGGAAAACTAATCAAATCTCTTTTAAATCCATTTATAAAATCCAGAAATTGATTAATCCCCTAATAATATTTAATAGAAAACTTATCTTTCAAATCAATGCAGCTCTTATCCGTATCTGTATTTAATAGAAATAAAGTAATTAAAATATCTCATTTTAATTATTAAAAAAGTCATATCATTAAAACATAAAAACCAATGAGTTAAAAGGTATTTTTAATGACAAAAGAACCTATCTTGTTGGTTCGATCATGAATAAAAAAATATTTCCGTTGAGATGTCTCTCTGGGAAATAAAATATTCATAAATAACCTGCATAATGGATTACGGAAGTCCAAAAATGACTTATAAGTAGAGGACTCGACCGTGGGTAATGGGGTGCGACTCGATAGTGGATCCATGATAGTGCATCAGCTTGACAATAGGGGTTCGATGACCAGACTAAAAAGGGGTAAAACAACTGGATAAAGCATGAGAGGTTTCTACATGGCAAGACCGGATGGGCCAGGAGTGTTCAACAGCTGTTGGACATGAGTACTCACCAGAGGGGTGCAACAGGGCCGGGAGGGAACAACCATGGGACTATCCGAAGGATAAGTGTAGAGGTGGGGGCGGGGGTTGTCGGGGTGTCTTGGGGTCGTAGGGGTCACATTACAGAGGTAAAGGGGTGTAGGTCACCGGGGTCGCTGAGGGCGCAGCGCGGAGGCAAGGGGTGCGGGTCGCCGGGGTCGGTGGGGGGGGGGGGGGGGGGGCAGCACGAAGGCAATGGTATGGTGGTCGCCGGGGTGTCTCGGGGTCGTTGGGGGCGCAACGATGAGGAAAGGGGATTGGGGTCTCTAATGGTATCCAGGTCTCCAATAGGGTGAACAAGGAGTGGGTCACAAGGTCGGGGAGGGTGAATGAGAGGGAGAGGAAAAATTAGGTTTGGGGTAGAAAAAATACTGCCACCACCATTTGGAGGATGCTATTGATATCGAAAGAGGCTATGAAATGGAGGTCGCTGTATTTATCACACATTGAAAGATAAAAATTCTACTAGTGAGGTTGTCAAGGAGAAGAATTCAAGAGGTATATTCTCTTTTGTTATTTTAATTTTCATTTTATTTTATTTATTTTTTTCCAATTTAATTAACACCTCTATCCAAACATGAATGATAAATCCACCCTCTTATATATATATTAATTTTATTTTTAAAATAGGATATCTAATATCAATTTTTTCCCTTCAATATTTTTTTCTAAAAAGTAAAACCTCACCCGTGAGGTATCGATTCACCACCTTCATGGATGATGATTCAATAATTTCTTATTACATACTAAAAGGGTGGATAGAAAACATTTTTTATCATCAAACCAGATTTATTATATGTATATAAAAACATTTTTATGGTTCAATAACTAGTATATATACTTGATATTAATTAATAAAAAAAATACATCATAAGGAAAGAGAAAATGATAAAATAATCCAAATCGTTATTGTTAACATTTTATCTAATGAATAATCCCCACATATTGATAAAAATGATATATTATACGATTCAATATTCTGGAATTTTATTAATAATATATAATTTTAAATATGGATAACTATTCCCATTTTACACGATCATTCACACATGTATACAATTGAACCAATTGTAAAAACCAAGGAAAAAACACTTCTGAAAGACAAAATTGAATGTTGTTACTCAAAAGAAAGAACATAAATGAAAATAATAAATTATAATAAATAAAATAAATTTTTAATGGGTAACTAATTAAATTATTAATGAATCTAATTTTATTATCCCAAATGTTATGTACATGTGAAGAAGGCTTTCAGACATAATTTATTGTATTCTCCTAGAACATCCATTTTTTCTTTTGGGTAATGCTTTGTGTCTCATTAGAAAATTTAAATTACTATTTACTTTTGTATAATTCATCTTAAATCGACTTATATGTTCCAAAATCATATATCTATATAATTGCATCTATTTTTTGTGGGAAATACATGATTTTATAAGGTTCCCTTCTTTATTCTCCTTGATGAGCAAGCTCAGTTTAAGGGAACATTCCAATTTCATACCCATTTTCAAGTGCACTCCATTATATTTTTTAAGGAACCATTATTTTTCTATAATCACCAATATTATCACTAAAAAACTTCTCTATTTATTTCTGGGTTCATAAACAATTCTCACTTTTTGTTTTAAAGACTCTTTAGTATTTCCACTTAAAAGACCTTAATACGGCTCATTTACAATGTTTCTCAAATGATATTTTAACATTTTTTCTCTTATTTTTGGATTAATTTATGCCTGAAATATAATATCATTGTCACTACCTTTTAATCTCAATGATATACATGTTACAATATGATTTTATGAGAAATAAAAGTTCTTTTACAAAAGAAATCGTCTTTCCAAAGTAAATGGGTATTTCTCTCAAGAATTTATTGATGATTTTGTTAAGGTATTTTCATCAATATAAAATCCATCTAATAAATATTTTGGTTAATTGAGGTTTATCTTCTATGATACCATGATCTATATTTTATTAAATGTTTTATGATCTTTTTGCCTTTAGATGTGATATACTAACGCCATTCACCATGTTAATCAAACTTGTTAGTGTTTATGTTTACTAATTAGGGAATTTTATTTAATTTTTGTGTGTATATGATATTTATTTTTCAACCCATTAATATGATTAATCAATTGGACATAGTAAGGTATAGGGGGACTCTATTACCCCTAGATGCATCACTAGGTCTCATGAGAGAAATCAGATATGTACTTGGACAAGGTCTTGCCCATTTATATTCAGATATCAATTTGGATAAAGCCTTAACCATTTATGTTTAGATGTGTTGGCCTGTGAATCAACGGTGTATTTTAGATGTTCAAATTTATTCATTCCATCATTTTGATGTTAGTAATTTATAATTCATGTGATTATTTGACATGTAGAATATCCATGGACATGTTTTATTCTCATGTGATTATTTATAGGGAATTTTTTATTAATTTTTTATTCATACTATAATATACTCAATATTTTGTTTTAATCTAATTTGAATATACTAACAGCCCTTTATTATTTTGATGTTAATATTTTATTTTATTTACTATTTACCCATACTGAGAATCTAAGCTCATGCATTTCTTCTGTTTCATTTTACCTAGGATGAGAAGATGTATATTATGAAATTATTTCAGGGATAACGTAAGTATTAATGGGTATTTCCAATGGATTTTCCATGTTGTATTTAATTTAAATATGTAGTTTATAACTTATGTATGTATCTAGTTTTCCAATGCTTCTAAATTATTTTGTCCTTTTGGAGGTGATCGCTTGTTCTGAGTACCAATGTAAAAAATGTAAGGCATCAGATCTAGGGTACTGGGGTATGGAATTTATATGAGGGATATGTGAAGGGATATTGGGATATGTGAGGTGTGGAAATAGGTTAAAATCACATTTATTATGCAAGGGGGAAATAGTCATTTTTTCCCAACTTTATAGAAAGTCTAAGGTTGTGTTTCATGGTTTGGAAACACATGAACCATCCATGATGGATTACCAACATAAGAACAACCAATTCCATTTATTTTCCTCACAAGGTTTACATAACAATGAATTGAACATGTAGTGTTACTATCCAAATAACCCTTATCTTATAAGATTATAGCACATGCTTAGGAAAACTATGAACCAGTCATGTGTGTCCCTCTATAACCCTTCACTACAATACATGTTGTTCTGGGGAACTCACATGGTATAAAAAGTCATTTACTTATACACAAAATGATGCATTATTTTGTATCATGGTAATAACTAACCATGATCTGACCATATACTCATGGATATCTCTTCTAAAAATAAGTATTCAAAGCCCAAAATTTCTAAAGATCACCCGCAAATCTGATACACCTATCAAGACATATACCCCATCCAAAAACAATATTTTATAGAGTTGCAACTCATATAAGTACATTATAGATCTTGGTTTAATTTTTCACACAGCCACAAAACAAAAATTATAATTCCTTTAGAATTTAATAGAACTTACAATCATGAATCATACATTTTTGGTTTTGTAAGATGTACCATAAATTGTGTAGTTTAATGTCATGTGGCAAGTATTAAATAGATAAATTTCATCATAGAATATTATTATGGATAAATGACCACATATCAAGGGTTTTTACATATATTTGGATCAAATCAACAATAGATAGGTCTTATAAAATTTACATATCTAAGAAGTTCATGGTCTTGTTGAATGGACTATATGATATACAGATTAATTATATGAGACCACAACTAAGATGTTCAATACTTAAAGCTTATGTGATAAGGGACATTATGTTTCTTATTTTAGAGTCATTCAATGGGGAATTTGTGACATTTCATTTATTGTTCTCCAATAAGTTCGTGTGAACCCAGCATAAAATTATAAAAGGTCCTTCTTGAGAAACTAATAATTTATGGTAGTTGTGATGAGTTCTCCATCCGTTGTTCATAGGAAGTAGTACATTCAAAGTATACCATATGTATAGTGTATGGTCCTTCTAATTTCAACAATAGTATTAAATTTATTCTCCCATGTATCAAGAGTTATCTACGGATGAATACTAGTCAGTGAAATGTTTTGTTAAACACTATAAAAACCCAATTATTTTGACCTTATAATTTTTTCGGTGTGTAAATACTTTTATCAATGATTCAATAAAACTCATCTAGTTAGTTATGAGACTACAATATTTTAGAAAATTATTTGAAAATGGAAATAAAAAGTGTGTGTAATTGAACAACAATAGGTTAGACAACCTCTATCTGATATACTTGTAAATATGGTGACGTGTTTAAGGAACATTCTATTATGATGTGATAAACATAGAAATCATAATGAAACATTTAAATACAAGAAATATTTTCTTTTTCAGTTATTTTATAATTGATATTAATTAGATTTATGTTGAATATCTCTATTTTATCATTGACCGCTACATGAAGTTGCGGTGAATAGTTGGAGTAGATATTTTTTTTCCAAATATGGACTCATTAACTCATAGGGGAAACGTGATTTTATTTTTGGAAAGTATTTTTGGAAGGACAAAAAATCCTATAATGATATTACTACCTATTAATTTTAGGATATACTTTGTTAGAATCTATTTAAGGGATATTTACATGGTACACTAGGATAAGAAGTTAGTGTTAGTAAAGATATACATGATATTCAGGGATATAGAATGTATATGTAGACAAATTCAATCTATTTTCCAAATTAAATAAATCATAGAGTATTAATAGGTGTGAACTAGGTGTCGAGGTTGATGGATGGTGTTGGTGTGTATCTGAAAAAAAATGTCTTTTTGAACTCAATGAATTCCCAAATCATTTATTTCTGAATTTATAAATGTCTCTTTTTAAAATATATAATAGCACTGGATTTGGTTGTACTACAAGTACAGAGATGTACTTACTACATAATAGGGAGGGTCACTTCTCATTCAATTAATTTGAAGAGGAATCGAACAAAGAATATCTAATTTATGAGTTTTTTTTTGAATTCATTATATCATAGATAATTGTGTTTAATTCCCACCAATAGATATTCTATTTCATTTCATTGTCAAGTGATATAATTTAATAATATTATTAGTTTGTTATGGGGGATATCTATCCAATTATAGAATTTTTCAGGGGTGATATGATCTCACCATGGTCAAAGGGTGCTATTCACCTCGTTATCTCTTCCATGAAATTATTTATGATTAGCATGACAAGATTATAATGTATGATGTGAATGGCCGTCATATCCTGGTCTAAATTGTTTGGGATATAGATAAACTCCAAAATGCATTTAATTAGACATCTTTTGAATAATGGATGTGAGACAGTGTTGGAGTTTAGGGGATATCTAGAATAAACCCTCAAATATAATAACTAAAAGGGGTCAATTTCTCCTATTTATGGTAATAGTATCTATACATATTCTTGATTAAAAAATTTCATTCACCCATTAAATTTATATGGGCCCTTAATATCTATGGTGAAATCTCTAGACCAATATTTTGGGGTTTTTATACTACATCATTAATGGTATTCCATTTTTTATGTAGTATGGGGTGGTTGAAAACATTGTTTTCTAGGTAGATAAAAAACACCCAGATGCCAAATCTATTATTATTTGGGTATTCCATATGTTTTCCTATTGGGTTTGTATAGACGCTATTATAGTACGTATACCATATTTGGGGATTTTTAGGATGATGAAAACATATACATTGCGGAGTTAAATGTAATTAAATTATTTTTATATGATGTGGTATTACTTCAAGAAATTCAATAAATGTTTTACCTTCTCTATATTTTGTGACATAACTTGGATGTCAATATACTATTCAATTTCCACCCATCATAATAGATACCTAGTCAAAAATGGTTGAATAAGGATATACATAGCTAGGCCAGTATAGGTTAGTATGTGGACCAATGTGGGCTATAGGTAGAACCTCAACTTATACACAATGAAAATTGGGACAAGGAAGTTCTTTTTGATATTGGAGTATTGCGATTCAATGTCCAAAATAATTATAATGAGATAATATAATTCATTTCACCACCAAAATAATTCTTCTTATCAAGGTTATTTCTAATAATTCACTCTCTGGTAATAATGTAGGAGATGAGTGAATTATATTTTATAGGTGACATCAATACCTGTTGACACAAAATTCATTTCTTAAGATATTTAAAAGTTTTCTAAAAATACATATCTAATTGATATATTGATCCTTTTTTGAATCATTTGGTTATGGGTAGGAATTTTGAATCTTTATTTCTTATGAATCATCTCATATAGGAAATATATCTCTATAGGTGACTTTGTTCATAGATATTTTTATGAGGTAGTATATCAGGGATTTCAATGGAAATCTATATGTCAACATCAATACCATAAATATATACCAAAAATCAAAACCATTTATTCTATTTTACTAGAAATACACATTTATGGGGGTTTATCTTTATGTTATTCTTCCATAGTTTTATAAAAGGTCCTCAAAATTAGTAAGATTTTCCCAAAATGTTTATTACATGACAATAATAACATCAAAAAATCATATTTTAGTTTTCCTATTAGGGTGTTGAAAATATGATGTATGGTTCATTGATATGTGGTTCCACTATTTTTGTTTGTAACGAGTATCACATGATATAAATATAACCCTTTTGGTACCCAAAAGGAAGTGACCAGGTCATAATTAGATACCATGTGGATTTGGATATAGCATGAGTGCATGTACAAAAAAGATATTATTTAGAAACTAGTTGTCTCATTAAGCAATATGTATATGATTAGGATCATACTTCCAACCTTTATTTAGTTCAATTTGATTAATTTAAAATCAACATAGATTATAATTATATCATTATATTTATTGATGAGAAAAAATATTTTTTTAATCCATGTCTAATATCAAAAATACCAAATGAAAATTGATTTTATGTTATAATCATGTTTGTTTTTTTCTTGGAATTATGGGTTTGATGTATCCTCCTCACCACCTTATTAAAACAACAGTAGTTGTTGGGAAAACCCATTTGATTGGACCCCACATTGAAATCAAAAAAAGTAATTTAGAATAATTCAATTTGAATTAATTCCAATTCTATATTTGTAATATTATATATTTTCCATGTAATTTTTTGGTCTAGATGATGCAAATTAGTTTTGGTCACAATGCCTATTAATGTACCCAGTTTTACTTTTATGATTTTATAAATGATGTTTGAGACACCATCCCACCATATTAGAGGGGAAAATATGATATCATATTCTCCCACATCTTATACCTAATTATTCCATATATTGGATGATTAATGAGAATATTGGGATCATCAATATTATATAGGGGTGTTTCCTAATCCTATAAATTATTCAAGGGTATAATTATAATTCCCATTGGAATGATATGACTCTTATGAACAGTAGAGATCATCTGATTCCACTGATACCCTGAGAATATTGGATAATTTTCATAGACACCATGCTATTCATCTTATAATAATATGTTTATCAACTTGGTAAAAGTGTCATTAATGGGTCAACTAATGGCTAGTCATATCTACAGAATAGTAAATGAACTCAAAAATCAATTGTATTCTACTAGAATGTTAATTTTAATTTTATCTTCATAATAATGGTTTCTTTGGAGGTAATTTTCCAATAAAATCATTCAAATGAAAATATATTGAAACATTTAAATTATTTTTCTTCGGAAACCCATTTGATCTGTTGAGTCCCCATATTTGGAGCTTTTTCCTCAATTCAATTCATGGGAAACCCAATGTCTCAACAGTGTTTAATCCATCGATTGTTCAATATTTATTCCATTACATTGGATGAATTTATCTAAATGGTGTTATCCCCATAAACGGTTTTACACCATTATTTATAACACATTAAATATATATTGGTAATTCCAAGAGTGAGATGGAGAATTATCAACATACAATACTCTAACATATCTATTGAAAGGGTATTTGAGGTAATGATGGTATAATTATGTTACATTCATGAATATATAGATCCATAAAATAATTACTAGAGAAATTAATTCTGTATATTGGTGGATCTCCATGAATTTAGATTAAGAAATGATATCACTAATCAAGGTTATGTTTTTTATACTTCTAATAAGTTTCTGTTAACTCTTATTATTATTTTAATAGGCATATTTTAGGGAGAGAAGTCACCGTCACCATAACATAAACATCAAAGGGTGCCAACCAATATAAAATTTATCTAAAAATAGTTATAAATTAAATTTTAATGGATTGTGATGTTTTTTTCCTTCTCTATTATATTGAAGGCTCTCATATACCAATGTTTTGAATCTCATTTATCCTATTACATGAATGAAATTACCATTTAATGTTTGGTGAAAACACTCTCCACCTGAAATATATAATATATATATATATACATATTACATTTTGATTCAAAAACATGATGGTTAAAAGGGAAATTATGATTCATTTCTTGATCTCCATAATGAGGATAAGGGGATCATGGATGGATTTATTTTGCTGAATTATAATGTGGTGATTCAAGATATCATTCATCTAAATTTAGCGTCAACAATTGAAATAACAAAGAATTTTTCCTTAATTGATATTTAAAAGTAAGTAAAATTTTTCTTCCTATCTCCCACTATCCAATTGAATTTTGGGTGTTTTTATAATTATTAATTTAGACTAATCTAGAATTACCATATTTTAATGTCCGAAAGAAATCATTATACTATCTAGTTGGTATTCCATTATGACTAGGACCAAAATAGACAATGAGTATTCAAGATCAGATAAATTATCTTATTAAGATCATTGGAATATTTATATTCATCTCTTTGTAGAATATATATTTCCTTAGGAGAAATAGTCCCTATAGAGAATTACCCTTTTCAACATTATCTTCCATGATATCTTTGTATATTGTTACCTTATCCGGAACTATGGAAATGGAATTATGGCTCATAAATGGACTCATAATAATCACTAGATGTGTTATTTTAATAAATGAAAATGAAAATTCACTTTTTGAATATTTATTCGATGAGGGTTCCATTAGGTAGTACTATTCACATCCTCCTAGTGGTGGAGGTCAAAATAATGATAGGTTTTGGACCATCTTGAGAACTAATGAATGGTTGTGTTTCATGAATCCTCATCAATTTATAGTGAATTTTTTATATTTTAGAATATTGTTTTGGGAAAGATGCCATCTCATACATTATAGGTAGATATAATATTCAAATTAGCTTATTTAGTTGAACCTTGAGTATAGCATGTGATGGGATGATATATGTAACGACCCAAGCTTTTATTAATGAAAAGTAAAATTTATCTATATAAATGTATTATTATGTAAAACGGTTATATAAGATATATAAACTTCCTTGGTTTTATGTTTTTGGATTTGAAAATACCAATAATAATTTTATTGTTTCTAATATAGTCGTTTAACGGTGAACAAATGATTAGTATAAATATAGGGCTTTAGCAAAAGAAATTTACTCAGAAAAAGGAAGTGATGGCCTCATCCAGTATATTTGCTCTATACAAAGCCAATTTTTCAAAGCTTGGAAATGAGGTGCCATCACTAAGCTTCCATCTTGTCCAAGCCCAAGCCAGGCTTAAATACTTTAAGATCGAATGGAACCACCTATGGTTGAAGTAAATGTTGATAGAGATTACCACACAAATGATGTTATCTTAGCCACACCAAGAGTCTGTCACCATCGCACACCATACCCTTTGGTAATATGTGGGTTTTATAAGGGGTTATATAAAAAAACTAGCAATATGATTATGGGAATTATTTTGGTATGGAATAAATAATATTTATCCAATTTATTATTATTACTTTGTTAATAGTTTTTAAAGAAAAAATAGTATATTTATTTAACTTTAAATTAAGAAATCAATTTTGATGAATTAAAGGATTTTTGAATTAAATTAAATTATAATAAAATATTATTACTAAATTACTTTTTATTAAATATAAATGATCTTATAATATTTATGAATAAAATTGTAATTTCTATTAAGGTGTGAAAGCAGTTTTTTTTCAAAACCCATGATTTTTTATATATGTCATTTTTTATTTTAAAATAAAAAATTCACATATTTAGAAAATTATTTAAATAAAATGAATATTAATTTTGGAATCAGGACCTCAAAATTACCTAATGGTTATTGTTTCTTAATTTTCCCAGAAAATTGAATATTTGGGTAATAATTAAATACCATTTAATTATATAATGTGTTTTATGAAATCATAATGACCCAATAGTGGTGTAATAAAATACTATAAATAGATTGTTTGGAATAAATATGTTTTACCATTAAAATAATTTTATTTTTGGTTTGTTTGATTTATTTTACAATGCTTTAGTGGACCCTCCAAGACTTATATACCATTTTATTTTTTTAAAATGATTTCCTTGAGAGTGTGACTCACATCCACCTAAGAACGCCTAATATTATAACACATTCAGACATGGCCTTATAAAATAAATTTTTCAAGTCCCCTTGGGAAAAAACCATGGCAAAAAACCATGGGTTTGTTTTTTTATTAGTTTAATGTGTAGTGTCAAAAATCTAAATAATAATCAATTCCCTATCTTTTCCTAAATAAACCCACCCATGCTCCAACATCTCTTCACTAAAAACCATTGGATCACATCCCTAATATGCCTCCATCTCTCTAAAACCTCCAAACACAGCCCAAGCTCTCAATAATCCTCTTTCAAGCCCCACCCAAGCCTTTGGGACTACACATTAAATTAAGGGATTTCTTCCCCTTTCATTTTTCCAAGTTTTTTTATGTTTCTATACCAATGTATTTTCAAATAATATTATTGGGGTTTGATTTCTTCCCTCCCCAATACTTCCCTACTTATTTTTTAATGATGAGATACCCCTTTATCTATCATTAATGCCTCCCATATACACTGGTTACCATGCTGAAATTCCATAAGGAATTTCTCTCTCCTCATTAACATTCAAGAAATTATTTAATTTTATGAAGAATAATTATTTTATATATGAAGGGAAATGTTTATATATTACCCTCATAATTCTCATTTCATATAAATATGACGAGACACCCCTTTCTCTATCATCAACCGTTTTTATGGATTCTTATATCACGCAGTTATGCTTCCGAAATTGCACCGCAGTTTTCTATGCCAAAGTCATTGTGTAGTAAATAACATGCCAATTTATCTATTAAGGATATTCACATTTATGCACATTTACATATTGATTTTATAGTTTAATTTTTTATTATGCATTCCTTTATTGTGGAAGAAATTATGATGTTGAATTATTTCATGTTGTATGATGTAAGTGGCACATTAATGCATGCAATGAAATGTTTATAAAGGGTGCACCCTAATAGCGCTCTAATGTATTTGGTAAAGACTAGTATCATGATAATTCAAGTGAAATGAGGGTTTAATCATGCTAATTCATGTCCATTTAGAGTTTACACATGCTCCATGTTCAATGAGCCTTGGCTCATTCTAATATCATGTTAAATGTTCTGGCCACATTTCCATGATACAATAATCATGCAATATCATGCCTTTATGTACATGTTTCTCTTATGATCCATTGATATTCCTATTGACTAACATGTACTCTATTATTCATGTTATGCCTTGTTTACTCACTTAAAAGGGCTTTATAGATCTCCCTTTTCTTATGCATGTCCTCAGGTTACCCCTTGCAATGCTATGTACGAAGGAATGTAATGGTAATGTAAAAGAAGTTTTCAATAAAGAAGTTGGGTTTTATGTTCTATGTTGTTATGTAATGTTCCTAATATCCCAATAAACTAGACCTATTGATACTCATAGTTGTCGTAAGTTAATTTTTATAAAATTAATCATGTTTACATATTTAATAAAGGGTAGGGTTGTAAGATTTGGTATCAAGGGATAGGTTTAGTTATTTTTTGGATTAGGATTAGAAAAACCTAGATAAGTCCATAGAGATAAGAGTAAGTATAATAAAAACTTCCCTAATTTTTTTGAGTATTGAGTAAGTGGTTTATCAGGAAAATAAATCCCTACCTAGATACAAGCAGATAGAGTCGGCTCTAGCACAGATGTTTCTAGGGATAAAACTGGAAAACACCACTTTGAGCTAGACTCGATCGAGAACCGGTGCATGACAACAGGCATTTCTTCCCTATTAGTTATGACACACCTGGGGTATATGATTCAATAAATTCGTAAGATTATTATAAAACATTATTAATGGAATTTAAAAAATAACCTTAAAAATATAAGATGGGAAGTAGATCATGTATAATATAGATTAAAGATTATAAATTCATAAGTTATGGAAATAAAAGTAATTTAAAATTTATCCCTTTTTGTAATTAGATTCCCCTTTTTTGTGTTACCCCTATGTTTTGTTTTATTTTTTCCAATGGTCGGTAATAGTAGGACTCAGGAAAATAACCGATGTAGAGATCAATGTGATGGATGATCTAATGATATGCCCAATCCAATGGGAGTACGAATTGCAAACTTTGTCAAGATACTTTCTCAGTTAACTCGTGTATTTAAAGGAAACATGGGTCAAGAGGAACATTCAACCCCTATTAAGAAAGAACAAGCCACAATCAATAGATTCATGAGACAAAGGCCTCTTACTTTTAATGGGTCATCTTATCCCTCAATTACAGATCAATGGATAAACTCCATTGAAAATATCTTTTTCATCCTTCAATGTTATGAAAAAGGGAAGGTTCTTATAGCTGCTTATCATATGGAGGGTGAAGCTGATCAATTGTGGACATTGATAAACAATATGAATCCTGAGGAATAGATCGAGGTGTTGGAATGAACGGAATTCCATAAAATGTTTTTCGATAAATATTTTTCGTGCACCATCCGACTTTAGATAGAAAGGGACTTCCTTGACCTCAAGAAAAGAGATGACAGATATATCAGAGTATATGAGGATAACATCACAAGGCTTGCACAATATGCCTACAAATTTATTGTTACCCCTGAATTCTTGGTTTCCTGATTATTTGTTGGGTTAAAACCTTACCTATTGAAAGACCCATCGATTCATGACTTCAAGAGATATGAGTAAATTGTTTGATGATCCCTAAAAGAAGTTATGGTGATCTGAAAATATTAGGGGTATCTTGGGGACAAGAAGAATAAGGTGGAAATCAATTCTGGTGGTCTGATGCATAAATAAAATGGTTATAAGAAAATTCATCACTCCCCTTTCCAAAGGTGCAGAATGAACCACCCTAGAAATTTCCTGAAGGGGATAAGGAAATTCATTAGGTGTGGAAGAGAAGGGAACCTAGCCATTAACTACCGATAAGAAGATCTTAGGGCTACGACAAAGGATAGGAACACTCCATTCGACCATCAAAGTATTGTTCATTGCTTCAACTGAAAATAACCAGTGCACTTTTAAAACCAGTTCCCTAAGACAAGGGTTTTTATAGGCAACCAACAACCTCCAAGGAAAAAGGGTGAGCATTGTTCTCTCACTATTGCCAAAGTGAACCCTGAAAATGAAGTGGTGACAGGTACACTAGTTATTCATTCAAGAATAGAGAACATAATTTTTTATTAGGGTTTTACACATTCTTATATATCCTTAATGTTCAGTAGAACAATCCCAATACCACCAAAAATCATGGATGTTAAAATGTCGGTGAGAACGGGAAATTGGAAAATCATTGCCACCCATGAATAGAACTCCTCCCCTAACAAAATTTGTCGATTGAACATCCTGGAGAACCTCATCATACTCCCTATAGTGTAATCTAATGAAATTCATTGGATGGATTGGCTTTTCCTATATAGAGCTAATAGAAATTTCCATCAGAGGGGAATCAATCTCCATATGGAGAATCAACCCCCGATTCCATACATGTTCAAGGAGGAGGATGAGTCTTCATTAGCACCATTATCCCATGAATGTATGTTAATACCCTATGAGAATTCGTATCTTTTGAAGATTATTGAGTCTATGGAATCAACTACCCTAGATGACATGTCTATTATGAGGGCATTTGCTGAAGTGTTTCCCAAGGAATTGCCTCTTCTTCCTCCTAGAAGAGATGTTTAATTCTCAATTGGTCTTATACCTAGGGCATTGCTAATATCCAGACTCTATGTAGAATGAATTTTGTGGAGCTTGAGGATTTGAAGAAACAACTAAAGGATAATTTAGATAAAGGGTTTATATACCCACGTGCTTCACTATGGGGTGAAAAAGTCCTCTTCATTAGGAATAAGTACTGTTCAATGTGCCTTTGTATTGATTATCATGAGATAAAAAAATCCTGATAAAGAACAAGTATCTTATGCCCCAAATTGATGAATTCTTCAATCAGCTACGTGGAGCAGAATACTTATCCAATGTGGATTTGTGGTTAGGATATTACTATGTAAGGGTGAAGAGGGAAGATATCCCCAACACTACTTTTCTGACATGTTATGGGCACTATGAATTCATAGTAATTCCTTTCAGACTCACTAATTCTCCAAAAATCATCATGGGATGGATGAATAGAGTCTTTAGAGATTACCTAAAACAATTTGTGGTAGTCTTTATAAGAAATATTCTAATATACTCAAAAACCAAAGAGGATCATAAGGAGTATTTAAAAAGTGTAATAGAGACCTTACAAAAAGATAATATCTATGAAAAGTACAGAAAGTGTGAGTTATGGTTAAAGGAGGTCTAATTTTTGGGTCATGTCATCATAGAAAAACGTATATCTTTGGATCCCTCCATGACAGATGCAATTGAAGGATGGATGAGGCCAAAATCAGTAACAGATATCCATAGCTTCCTGAGGTTAACTGTATGTTGTCACTGATTTGTGAGAAACTTCTCATGATTGTTCAACCATCTTACCAAGCTAACTCGGAAGGGAGTAAAGTTTTCTTGGAGTGTTGAATGCGATGAGAGGTTTAAGTAGCTGAAAAAGAGACTTATCACTGTGTACATTCTCAAACTACACACAAGTTGAGAGATTTTTTTGGAATTCAGTGAGGCTTCAAAGAAGGGCATAGATAGTGTGTTGATTCAAAATTACAATGTCATTTCTTATGCTTGAAGGAAATTTAAATTTCATGAGAAAAGGTGTCCAACACATGATCTGGAGTTGGCTGCAGTAATCTTCACTTTAAAAATTTGATGACATTAACTCTTTGGGTAGAAGTGTGAAATATAAATGGATCACAAAAGCCTCAAGTATATATTCAAACAAAAAGAGTTGAATATATGCCAACAATGATGTTTAGAGCTGATGAAATACTATCTCAACTCAATCCATTACCACCATGGGAAATAAAACAAGGTGGAGAATTCTATAAGTAGAAAATACCAATCAATACTATCATGGATGAGAATTGACAAGGATCTCATCTTCTCAGATTTGATGAAGATGGACAGGGGAATAATTAAGAAGGGAAAATCGTAAATCTTTTCACAAATGATTTCTCACCCATCTCTTTTGGGAAAGATAAAGGATGCTCAAAAGTATGATGTGGGAATTCATAAGAAATTGTAAACTATCCAAAATGAGAAATCCTTGGTTTTCAATGTTAATAAAGAAAGAATTTTGTGACTCGTGAAAAGACTATGTGTTTTATAAAATCTTCATATAAAGAAATAATGTTTTTATGGAGCACATAGTCTAAAATTTTCCATTATCACAGGAAACAAAAAAATGTATCGTGAAATATGAGAGAATTATTGGTGGGATAACATGAAGAAAGAGATAAATGATTATACATTAATGTTCCTGGTATGTCAGCAAGTGAAGGTTGAGAGGCAGAAGTATAAGGGGGTGAGGTAACCATTACCCATACTTGCATGAAAATGGGAGAACATCACCATGGACTTTGTTACTTGAAATCTAGAGAAATCCAAATGAAATAATTCTATCAAGGTTGTTGTGGATTTTCTTACAAAGACTGCACACTTCATTAAAATTCAATAGGATTTCTCATTGGATCAACTGAAACATATATACATTAGAGACATGGTATTGCTACATGGAGTACCACTATCAATTGTATCTGATCGAGAGACAAGACTCACCTCTATGTTCTAGAAGAGTCTTCAACATGATCTGAATACGGATATGAACTTCAGTATTGCTTATCATACTCAAACTAATGGCCAATCTGAGCAGACTATCCAAACACTTGAGGATATGTTGAGAGCATTATTAATGGACTTCAAAGGAGGATGGGATCAATATCGTTCTCTTGTTGAGTTCTATTAGAATAATAGTTTCCACTCAATCATCCAAATGGATGCTTATGAAATCCCATATGGGAAGAGGTGTAGAACACCAGAATGTTGGGATGATGTTGGGGACCAAAAAAATTATGTCCAGAAAAGGTCTATGAAATGGTGGGGATGGTTAGACCATCCGACAACACATTAAAGTTTCCTAGAGTCGAAAAAGAGATATGAATATAATCATTGAAGAGACCTAGAGTATGATGTTAGAGACATGGTATTCCTGTTCATATCATTGTGGAAGAGTGTTATGAGATATGGAGAGAAGGGAAAGCTTAGTCCCAAGTACATTGTCCCTTTTGAGATCATTGATCGCAATGGAGAACTGGTCTATTGACTGGCACTCCCACCAAACCTATCTCAAATACATTATGTATTTCATTTATCACTTTTGAAGAAGTAAATACCTGACCCATTGCATGTAATCAATCCAGATGCAGTACCATTAGAGAATGAAATATCCTCTGAAAAGAATCTGGTGAAGATATTAGATCATAGGAAAACAGTTAAATTAAATAATACAATTCCCCACGTCAATGTGTTGTGGAGAAACCACACTTCAAATAAGCAATGTGTGAATCAAAGTAAGTGATGAAAAAATGTTTTCCTTATCTGATTTAATATGGGAAATAGAAATTTTTTGGGGAAAATTTCATAAGTGAGGAAGATTGTAACGACCCAAAACTTCATTAATTAAAATTACTCTTGATCTAATTAAATGTATTATTATGTAAATTGGTTATATAAGATATATGAACTTCCTTGGTTTTATGTTTTTGGACTTTAAAATACCATTAAGAATTGTTACCATTACTAAAATATATGTTGAATAGTGACCACATGATTAGTATAAATACAAGGATTTAACAAATCCAATTTACTCAGATAAAGTAATGATGACATCATCCTGTAGAATTTCTCCATATGAAGCCCATTTTTATGATCTTAGAAAATTGGTAACATCACTAGACTTCGCCCTTGACGATGCCCTTGCCGAGCTTCAACATGTTTAGCTTGAATGGAACAACCTACTCGAGAAGTGCTTGTTGATAGAGATTACCACCCAACTGATGTTATCCGAGCCACCCCAAGAGTCTATCACCATCAAACACCATACCCTGAGGTCATATGTGGGTGTCATAAGGGGTTCTATAACAATAACCTAGAACTATGTTTATGGGAATTATTTTTGTCTATAATAAGTAATATACATACATTTTATTATTGTTACTTTGTATTGAAAAGCCTAAATAGTATATCTAGTTAGTATTCAATTGAGAATTCTATTTTGTTTAATTGATGGATTTTTGAATTAAATAATATTTTAATAAAATATAATTAATAAATTATATTTTATTAAATATAATTGTGCGTATAATTTTTTTGAATAAAATTGACATTTTTATTAAGGTTTGAAAGCTGTTTTTGTCAAAACCCAAGAATTTTTGATAAATATCAGTTTTAACTTAAAAAGAAAAAATTTACATATTTAGAAAATTATTTAAATAAAATGAATATTATTTTTTGTAAACAGGATTTTGAAATTATCCAACGTTGAATTTTTCTTAATGTTCCGAGACATTCGAGTTTTTGGGTAAAAATTAAATACTGTTTAATTATATAATGTGTTTTAAGACATCATAATGACGCAATAATGAGGAAATAAATTACTATAAATGTTTTTTTTCGTCCAATATATTTTATAGCTTTAAAAATGTTATTTTATGTTTTTTGGATTTATTTTACAAAGCTTTAGCGGACCCTTTAAGAGTTATAAAACATTTTAACTTTTTAAAATGTTTTCCTTGAGAGTGTGACTCACCTACATATAAAAAAGCCTAATATTTTATTATGTTCAGCCACTGGACATATAATATAATGTTTTCAAATCAAATTTGTCAAAAACCATGGGAAAACCCATGGGATGGTTTATGGTTTTGATTAGTTTAATGTGTAGTGTCAAAAACCTAAATAATAAAGAATTCCCTCTATTTTCCTATATAAACTCATCCAATATCACACTTATCAACACTCATAACCCTTGTATCACATCCCTACTCTGCCCTTATCTCTCTATAATTCTCCCAAGATGTCACAACCTCCCATTAGTCATGTCTCAAGCCTCTCAAAATCCTTTTGGATCACACTTCCTAATAAGGGATTTATTCTTCTATCATTTTTGTCCAGGTTTCTTTATATTTTTATACCCTTGTATTTTGAATTAAAAATCTTGGGTTATAATTTAGAAACTCCTAATTACTACCCTAATTAATTTTTAATGATGATATACCCCTTTCTATCTTAATAATACCTCACATGTTCACCCATTATCGTGCCAAAATTCCATAAGGGATTTCTCTCTCATCATTTACATTCGAGAAATTATTTTTTTTATGAATCTAAATTCCATTACATATGTTGGGAAATGTATCTATATTACCCCCATAATTTCCAATTCAATTATATATGATGATACACCCCTTTACCTTTCATCAACCATTTTTATGAATTCTTATGTCAAGTCGTTATGCTGCCGAAATTGCACCGCGATTTTCCAAGCCAAAGTCATTGCTTAGTGAATACAATTCCCATTTACCTATCAAGGGTATTCACCATTCTTCAAATTTACTTATTTATTATAGAGAATAATTTATTAATTAAAAATTCCTTTATCGTGGAATAAATTATGATGTTGAATGATTTCGTGTTGTATGATCCAAGTGGAACATTTATGCATGAAATTAAATGTTTATAAAGGGTGTTCCCTGATATCTCTCCAATTCATCTTGTAAAGAATAATATAATGATAGACCAAGTTCCATAAGGGTTTACAAATGATAATTGAAGTTCTATGGGGTTTTACTCATCATCAGTGGGCAATGATCCTTGGCTCATGCTAATATCATGTTAAATGTTGTTTCCATATTTCAGTGTTATGATAATCATGAAATATCATTCCATTATGTTCATGTTTCTCTTATACTCCATTGACATACCTATTTCCTAAAATATACAATATTATTCATGTTATGCCTTGTTTACAACCTCACTTGATTTATAGCTCACCATTTTCTTATGCATGTCCTCAGGTTATCCCATGCAATGCTAAGTACAAAGAAATTTTGTCGTCATGTAAAATAAACTTTCAATAAAGATGTTGGGTTTTATGGTCTAAGTTGTTATGTAGTGTTCCTAATTTCCAAATACACTAGATATATTGGTCCATAGAGTTTTATTATGTGTAGTTTTATATGCTAAATCATGTTTATGTTTTTAATAAAGAGAAGGGTTATTATAATTTATTTCTTGGTTATCTGGTAGTTGAATTTTTACTAAAATCCATTTATGACTTCCTACTATTCATTTGATTATTTTCATAAAATGGAAAATATTTCAGTCAACTACGTTAAGGGGTTTTTTATATATACCGGATTAGTGTAAACTATATTGTTTTTATATCCCTTAATATGAATCAGTAATAAATATTATTCCCTAGTCTTCAATGGAAGGGTAAATATTCCCAACAGTTATTAAGCCAATTTCTTTTGCTCTGTAATATCTCGATGATTAATCTTGTTTTTTTCCACATTCATGGTGAAATACCCTAGGACATTATCTCTTTTATGTTAATATGTTTTATTCTAATGGTCATAAAAAATTATTCATGGATGATCTTTCATTTCATCATTATTGGGAGGTTGCTGCTACTACTATCACTCAAAGTGAGGTAGTCCAATATATTACACAATCATTGGATATGGAGTGGGTGTTGGTGATGACATGGGAATAATATTTTATTTCTCTACACTAAAAGGATCCATATCTTGAGAGTATTTTTATGGAAAACACATGGGTATGCAAGATGAGATAGATTCCTCCAACTACTTCATAGCTGATGTGAAAATCTAGAAACCACTATGATATTTCAAAGGAATCAGTAGTTCCTACACTAAAGAAAAATATTTTCAAAACATATTATAAAAAAAACCCCTTATATTCTTCCATGTTTATGGAATAGGTAAATCCATTCCTTCTAGTGATGAAGTCTGATACCCTCTAATTGTCATGAAATTTTTAATTTTAGATTTCAATGACCATTTTCTTATTCAGTGAAAAACTACATTGGAAGTGGAACTAACTTTTGAGATTTTTAAAAAATATTAATGCATCCTCCTATCATATTATTAAACAAGATAGGTAATGGTCCTTCCACAGTCGTGTGAAAGAACCTGAGTTTTGTTTCCTTTTTACAATTTAGTGTTCCTATCGATTGTACACATTGATATACGAAATATAAAAAATTGTCTATTGGGTCCCTCGTATTATTAATTATTAGGATGGTATAAATCCAAAACATATGTGGAGGATGAGTCTCTCCAAACCATTTGGTGTAAATTTTAGTCTTACTAGTTAATTTTTTACATCTATGGATTATATTAAAAAAAGGGAAATTGATGGAGTTAATAATTATTGTCAGTAATATCCCCTAAGTTTATCCCTCAGTTGAAGTAGTGAGTAGAACCTAAGATGGTCATTTCATTTTTTCTAGTTTTTGGTACCTAGTTTTGAAATTCATAAGGTAGATTTCATGACATTTTCATAGATTCGACACCAAGTGAGTATTTTTATGATTTTTTAAACCATTTATCATATATATACTATTTATCTAGTCATTGATCAAGTTAGATGGTCAAGAACTACAGTTATTGGTTGAGCATGTATATCCTATTAGATTTTCACAAGATTGGAAATATTGTCATTTTTTTGAGTTGTAATTAGTAGGAATTTTTTCTACGAATATTTTTTCATTGATTTTCATCCATCTATAAAAATAAATTCATATTTAGATATCCTCTCATCTACTGAAATAGAATCAACTAATATTGGTTATTAGTGGGCTATAATCTTACTATTCCCTTTAATTTGGATAAATATCACTAGGTGAGTGAAAAATTAATATATGTAGGGTCCCCTAGATCATGTTTCAATCTATAATGCCTGGTATACACACCTTATTCATGTATTTCTTAGAAGTCCATATTTCCATTATATAGTTCTTCATAATGACTTTCCATGTTAGGTTAATGCACATGGAAATATTTGATGTTAATTTTAATTACATTAACATCTATAAAACATGTGAAAATGGTGATATCATCCTACACCACATAGTAATCAGGGTATTTTTTCCCTCATAATATCATACGATGGTTAAAGCCAAATGAACCTTCATATTTTATTTCATGGTGGATAGTTTTGTCTACAACCCCTACATGGATTCACCTTCCCACTCTGATGAACGATAATGCTGATAGATTCTCTAGTGTATTTCAGTGAGGGTAATCTTAATAGAATATATAAATCAGGTTTTCATTGGAAATATGAGTTAATATCTCATCAGGATGAATCTCATCTAGAGAAGGCTAGTTTCACTGGATAAGGATATTTAATAATTACATCAACACCATCATATAGTGTTGACGTGGATATACAAGAATTAGATCCAAGTGTCATTGTTACTATATTGATCCAAGGGGTGGTAGTGGGGGTTAAAATCTCCCATTCATATGGGTTGTTCTTTCTACCAAACTATAGATGAAACAAATTCCATTTCCATTTAAAAATTCAAATATTTCATATATGTATGTGTATGATGTAATGGATTTTTAGTATGAATTATGTTTTATATTGTTGGTTTATATGTGGTTACATGCATTGATTTCCTCCCATGGGATGCCTTTTTATTCTTTTTAGATTCTTGATGTAGGATTCTATAAATGGATCACCCCCACTCAGTACATCACTTCTATGATCTGGGAGTAGAAATATTTTTCTTAATAGTTGAGAATCTTATTTAGAAAACTTTCCTGATACCATTCATGATGTAACATAATTACATTTTTCATCACTCAGATGGCCCTATTAACTAGAGAGTGTGGTGAATTTTAGGGATTTTTATTTAACCAATATTCCAAAATCCAATTTTTATTTTATTGAAAATGTAGTTTGAGGGTAAGTGGGAACCAACAGAAAGATTCTACATCATGTTACACACTCACAAAACAACCATTACAAAATTAAAATATCAAAATAACAATTCACCCTTCCAACACTGTATCATACAATTTGTTTCAAAATTCATAACATACCGAAATCTCCACAAATCGTGTCCATCCCTTGAGTTAACTAAGGATCATCAGCTGCAATGAGAAAGTCATTTCCTAAACATATTGTCACCCCCATACACGTCACTTCACCATGTTCAGGATACTAGTATCCACAACCACAAACTTCATCAAATGCCACAAAAGCATCTTCGTTGTATAACATCATCATCATCGACAATGAAAAACCACCACATCATGAATCCAGAGGCAACCATACTCTAGAAACTGTAATCAACTGTAAGGGAAATCAAAATAGAGCACAAAAGTAGCAAAAACATAAAATTGAATCCAAAAAACAAAATCACTCCAACTCTATAAGCACAATGAATCCCTTCGAAACTTGAACCAAAACACAAAAACCACATAGTTACCATTATGATTGATCCAACTAGGAGAGGTGTGTAAGAATTTGGGGTCAGATTATGTTGAGCGGCCAAGGAGATATTCATCACATATCCACATTTAGGACCAATTCATTCCTGAAAACATCTCATAACCTTCTCTAATCTCAGAATAGTCTCCAATAACAGGACCAAGAATACATAAAAAAAAGAATGGACTATAATAACAACCCTCCAAGAAAGGGTAAAGGACATAACATATGAAGGATAAACTAAACATAAAATAGGGAAAACACCAAATAGAACATAAGAAAGGGGAAACCGGGGATGAAAACCTAAAAGAAAAAATTATGAAGGGATTGATTATAAGAGGTTGAAAGAACAAACAATAACCAAGATAGATGAACTATGGGATGGAACCCAAAAAATACCACAAAACTATAAGAAACAAAATAGTAGATCAAGAGAAACTAGTGGAAGAATCCTATGATAGGATAGGCTCACATTACCTTTTCTCCCACCACCACAATCCCAATCCCACCTGAAAAACAACACACCCGACTAGAATGGGGATGTGTATGTCAGACCATGTTGGAAGAGAAGGGGAGGAAGAAGGTAAATGAGACCATTCTGAAAATAAGATGGTGCAACCCACATCAAATTAGAGTGGGACCTGAGCAGATAAGAGTGGAAAGAAGAGAACATGGATAATAATGTCAAAGAAGATAAAGGAGGATTGGATATCTGAAGATGTTGGGGAGGATTTCAAACCCTATGAGAGGGTGAAGCTGGGAGAAAGGGATGGGAGCTATGGCCAGGAAAATGGGACACCATTACTATTTGTCACTACCCAATCATCGTATTCACATTTCAAGTGAGGTATCTATGATCATTTAATATATTTCATTCATGATAAAAGGTTAGCCTATTTGAGGTAACTAAATTTTGTTATCCTCATTGTTACATTCCAATAATAAGTTAGAAAAATAAAATTTACTATATTTTTTTATTTCAAATTTTTTGTTGGAATAATACATATAAGAAATATGTTGTTCATTAAAATCAAGGATATACTCTAAAACAAATTTCATAGATAGAGTAAAAATTCTATAGTTATTTCCTATGTATTTTCTTATTAAGGATTTTACATGGGCCATAACATTTTTAATATATTGACATAAAACAGTTCTTTCCACATAACCACATAGTTATCCACATCCTCTATGGGAAACACAAATTATTATTATGAAAATAAAAGTTATTTATACATTATTCTTTAAAGGTGCATGAATTCATTCCTGATATCCCCTATTATATCATATGCTATGCAAAATGTGGGGGGGGGGGGTCCGTAAGATGATTGTTTCCTCGTACTATACCGTAAATAGGACAATATTTCTCTGGTTAGGGATGAAGTGATTATATTTCAAATATTTAAGTGATCCTTCACAAGTTACAAAATTGATAGGACCTGTATGGATGACCATTATAATACCATAAGGATGACTATCACAGGGAGTCCAATGGGGAGGACCTTTAAACATGTAGACTCTAGATCCATAGGGAGGACATTGAAGACTATTTTTTCTTCTTATGTTGGTGATATGTAAATATATTTGTCATCTACTATTTATTTTCTCCAATGGACCCCAATAATTTCAACATTGATTGGTGACAGAATATTAAAAAACTCATTAGTTATGTAATTCCCTTAAAAAGGCCATTTTTATATTTATGTTTGGGTTACTAGGTTTACAACAATGATCATAATTGGAATAAAATAGTGTGGAATATATCACTTATGTTTAGGAACCCACCATGGAGACTCATTGAAATTTATTGAAATCTATTAATAACATTCTTGGATAGATAATCGAGTTTTCTAGAGTGATTTTAATGCATCTGTAGAAATGGGGATATGATCCCGCTTGTGGTCTCTGGTCACTATTGGAAAATTCCAACAATAATCCTTGTAAGAGTTGGAATATAGTCATGTTCCTCTAAGAGAAGTATAGTGTAATGATAATGAGATTCATAAATATGGTATGATATATTATCATAACCATTATTTATCACTAGTATTTCTTTTTGATCATATCTAATGGGGTCAATAATATATGTCATTCCATTTATAGCTCATATAATATATAAATAAACTCTAATAGGAACAATGTTTTTAGACCGATTCTACTATCTATTCACTTCTATGATGTACCAAAAATCATATTGAATAAAAATAGTACAATCGGCCCACATTGGAGTATCTTCTTGAATATTCAGAAAATCGCAATTTATGTTAGTGTGAATAAGTCCATGTGCCTACCCCATGGTATCCACTAGAATAATCCAATGATTATCTTTTATACCTAGAAAAATATGATTGAAATATTTTAAGGTGTGAGTTTTTATATGAGATTATTCCTTGGTCACGATTAGAATACTCTGATGAGCTTCATATTTAGAATAACAAATGTTGTATTTCACCATATATACTTTTATGATATACTGAAATATATTTTTGAATGCTTCTAGAATATACTACAAGGCTTGTGAGTGAAATTAGAAATACTTTCATTATCTCTATTTACCATGAAGATGTGGTTTCAAGATTCTTAAGTAAGAATTAGAATATGGGTATATTCCATATTTTTTTTATAAACATCTTTCAAGGAGACCACATATTAGGTTCCCTAGTCTATATGGTTGGGTTTGATATCTATGGGGTGTTATACATAATATAAACTTATGAATATGTGCTTATACAACATTGGTAGTGGTGATGGCTAACAAGATCCCTCCTTTGTGGATTCTGGGTAGTGGAACCATAATATGTGTGAGATAATCATTTTTATACACCATTCAAAATTTCAAATAGTTTTTATGTATGGAAATTATGGCCACATGTTCAATTTAAACTAACCATCAATTTATTGGTGTGTTTTTACCTCCAAGAGGATTTTGTGAGTTACCTAAGATGTTAGGGTGTATCCATTTAGAAAGTACACCATGATTTTGGGATTTGTTTTATGATTATAGTTTTTGAATAACATCCTCTCTAGTGGTTGGGCCATAAACATTGTCCCAAATGTGGAATATGTCAGGAACCCATGCTGGAGAGCAGTAGTATCCATAGGAGTTTGATGATGACCACTATTTTTTAACGAAATGATATCTGGATATGATGAATGAAAGAATTTTTTTCTTTAGATAAAAGATATAACTAATTATATATGACATGGTCTTGGTATATTAAAAACTGAAAATATTACAACCTATAATTAATATGCTTATGAAATAATAGGGACTATAGATCACATACATAGTTAAAATATTCCTGTAGAGTTCACCATGTTATCTCAGATGGAAATCAAACACTTAAGACATGAATTTCTCTCAACCATTTGATGTTAATGGATGATTATTTTAAGATACAAATTCTATTTTGAAATAAAACTACACTAATCTTTATTGTCAACTAACCTTATTTATAAAGATATATAATTTCTTGGGATTTAACATCATTTCATCAAAAATGCATTACTCATGAGGATGGGAGGTCCGAATCATATCAACCTTAGGGGATGGATAAATTTCCTACATTATTACTCTATTAAATAAGTAATATACAGTCATGAATCATTCCAAAATCCCACTATAGGTTTGGATACCATCTTCCTTGAAATTGATCAAAACTATTAGATGATTTGAATAATTTTATATATCAAAGGATCCCAATAATTATATTAATATTTTACGATATTATTTTATAAAAACAAATAGATATATAATCTAGAATTCATTTCCATCCATAGAGGAGGCAGGTGTTCTATGATTGGAACGTGAAAGTGTATTACTACATATCCCTTTGAACTAATCCCATATAGTTCGATGTTGATTGATGGGACACGTTTTACCTTTTAAGGTGGTGTGAAAAGAAAAATTATGATGGATTTTAATGACTTAAATCAATTAAATAGTGATGATTATTATAACATCAGAAATCGTGGACCTCTATAGAGGTAGGATTGAACTTAAAATAGTTTTCATTTCTATCATGGCCAACGGTACTCGAAGACCACATATTTTGGATAGTATAGTTTATGGTTGGGTGAAACGACCATACCATGTAGTTTAAATTTATATGTTAAGAATGCATTATATATATATTAAAATAATACATCAAGGAATACTATTGTATTCATTCCTAGAAATTCTAAATGTGTAGCAGATGTACGTGTGTCCCTTTCTAGTTCAAATTATGTTTTAATATCCAAACATGAGGGATGGTATGTCTTTAATCACTAGATCTATATCCCTTTGAGGAATGTTGGGTCTTTGGGGATACATAAAATTGAGTTATTATGAATCACCATTAATATGGAAATTTTAGGAAGGAAATATCATAGGTAATATAGCCTTTTGGGGATGGATGAAGACTTGAGAATATGTCTTTTTGAGGAAGGTTATATCATAAGGAGTATGGTCCTTTTATAAAGGATGAATCACATGTAATATGGACCATTAAGGGATGGAGAATAATTGATAATATGTCCCTTTTCAGATGGATGTATCATAAGGGATGATGACTCATTGAGAATATGGACTATTAAGGGATGAAGAATCATTTAGAATACGTCTCTTTTTGGAAGTCTGGGTCATAAGGGATGGTGAGTCACTGAGAGTATGAACCACTAAGGGATGATGACTCATTGAATAAATATATATTTTATAGTTCTAAATATAAATATTATTACACCATATTTTTCTTTCAAAAACTACTCTATCAATATTAATTATATGTGTATGATAAATTTTCATATGGGGTTTCAAAGGATGAGTCACATACCTAATAATCAGATTAATCTTCAACATGTTAAATGAAAGTACCTTAAAAGAAGAATAGTTATAAAAATATTCATTATCTACTGTTGGAAAGAATTTCATTTTACTATTAATGAATATTTTTTTCAATTCCTAGAAACATTCATCACATTCTTTAATCTAATTCAATTTTACTACTTTTTAAGTTTACTTCGTTAGTAAGATGGATAACTAATAAAGTTTTTCAACAAACCATCAGTAGTAACTCATTAATATTATATAATATAAAATACTTGTGACATTTTTATTCCACTTCCACATTTTTATCAGTTTATTATATGAAAAAATCTATAAATATGTCAACTTTAGAAATAATATTCCCAATTAATAAAATCTAATGTAACCAAATTTCACAATTAATTTTTTTTCCAATGGATGGGGTTGAATCCTCATTTTATTATTAAAGAAAAGACCTATTTTGACTGGGTATAGGGAGACCCATTATATAACCCAAATTCCCAAGTCAAAATGGCCTAAATACTTGGCCTAAAAGCCCATTTTTTCCCCATAGGGCCCTTTGGTGAATAGTACTACTACAATACCGTGCTTCTAGAGTACATACTACAGTATCCCCACCGCTACAGTTCATCGGTTGCTCCAATGCCATGACTTCTACAGTACCTATCCTACTACAGTATTGCAAGAATGATTCTACAATACCCCATAAATTTAACCTTGCTCGGATTCTATCCTAGGTCTTTTGGATGCTAACCAGGAGCCTGTACAACTTGGGTATAGGCTCGTTGGTTTTCACATTTAATGAATTTCCAATAAAACCTCATTGAGATTTATTTTCTCCAAAACATCCTCAAGGTTTTCTCATGTTCATCCCAAATATTATAATAAAGTATAATTTCATTGACAAAAAAATTTCCAAATTCTCATGGAACACTCTTTTCATTAGTTCCATTAATATTTCATGTGCATTTGTTAGCATTAATTGAATATCAATAATCATGTAATGTTCATTCCTATAATGAAAAGATATCATTATAATGTCTTCCTCCTTCCCCATAACTTTGTGATACCCAAAACTGAGTTCATTCTTTGAAAAATATTGTGCTCAATGGATCCAATCAAATAAGTAATTAATATAAAAATATGATATATGTTCATAAAAGTGATTTATATAATTTAAATATAATAGATGCAATGTCTCATGGAACAATCCATATTTTTGGAAAATAAAATTAGACCACATCCAGATGGAATTAATTGGTTTATTTACCTTTATAATGAAATTCCTATAATAGCCTTTTTTATTACAAAAACTCATCTAAATCCATTTGGTATGGATGTTTTAAAATTGTATTGAAATTAGGAACTAAGATGAAAATAAACTAAACCTATCAATCATGAATAACAACAAGAAAATAATCTATAAATAAATCTATATTTTAATTTACTAATAGAATATCACCAATTTGAACAATTATTGTATTATCTGTAATATTTTAAAGATAACGTATTCTTACATCTTTTATCGTTCCCCATATTATTGATATGATGTAAAAGTTATGAATTAATTCTTATATAAAAACATAAAATTAGTATTAAAATTATGTTATTTATATCCTCAATCTATCTTATATTGATAAACTATAGTCCAATCCATTCACATAATAACATAAAACACTAAATGTTTTGTGATAAAATGGTTGCAAGAAATACCATTCCAAAGATGATAATAAAATGTTTTTTATAAATCATTTCTTCTTTTTTATTATTCCGAACAGTTATTATGAGATTTTATTGGCTTAAAATTGTGAAATTTTATTTTCATTTTTCATGTAACTTCTGAAATTTGAATGAATAATTAGATCTAAAATAAATAAAGTAATTGGATAATTGTGAATAAACTAGAAATGTACCTATCATTGCCTTATTTAAGGGTCCTAAATATGTCACATCAGTAGAAAAAGTAATTGTGTCTCTTTTTTGGATACAAGATTGATTAATGCCATCATGATTAACTAATATTTTACATGAATTTGAATAATTCCCAAACTCATCAAAAGTTTAAAAAATATTATTGCCTTCATTTTATTACAAGTCTAACTGTTAATATTCCTCTTTTCTTTGCAATCATTAGCCTCGTGTCAAGACATTTTAAATTTTTTACACTTCCCAAATATCATAATAAATTTTAAAAATTAAATTTTACCAATATTATCATAAGAGCTAGTTTTTTTTTTCATTCCTTTAGGACTCATCAGCTAATTATTCACCAATGTTTTAACATGCATCACTTCATTTCATCATTTTTGTCAAATTCCATATAAACCATCACAAATTTCCCAATATATCAATCATTTTCATCATGACATCCTAAATCATTAGAAAGGATAGAACATCATAAATAATGCATCATTCCTGAGTAAAATCGAAATTTTTTCAATTATGGGTGAAAATAAAATTCAATGCATACATGGCCAATCTGAAAAAATGAGATTCCTATAAGGAAAAAAATTCATCCTCCTTTTGGGTAAACTCTAAGAATTTAATTTCAATTCATATTTTAAAATATTTTATAAAATACATTTAATTGATGATATATTTAAATAATGTTTATTCACTGACATCAATATCTTTATTTTCCATGGTTTTATTAATAAAAGACATCCTTTAATAAATTCACCTTCAAAATGAAAAAAATTGGCCATATTATAATGTTTTTAACATTCGATAACATAAAATATCTTCACTAAACCATTAATTTATCGATCAATTTTCATTACGTAAGTGGATTCACCAGAAGATGGTGGGTATTGTTTTATAAAATTTTCTACTATAAATGTATTACTCTATATTATTGTTTGTATCTTGCAATATTAGGTAACTTTATTGAATTATTATTTCAACTATGATAACATTGTTACAAACTAATCAATTCTAATTCCAATTATTCCATATTGCTAGACCAGAAACATATTAACCTTTTGATGAATTTAAAGTTGTTCTTCGATTTTTACTCTATAAAAAACATTTACGAATACATATAAATTATATAAAGATACACATAAATCATCAAATTATATATCATGATAATAAAACCATAAATTAAAAAATCATTTAAGTATATTTTATTTCAAACATGACCTATAATTGTATATATTCATTTTTGGGATATCTACTATAATGAATAACACCATATTCATCCCATAAATACAAGATTTATAAAAAGGGATCCCCATTTTTACCATTATAGGATATTTTTTTATAGTTTTATAGAAATGGGTAAAAAATTAAATAAAATATTGGAAATTTGTGCACTCTATCAATTTTTCACAAGAAACAAGTTCATTATAAATAAACACTTTATTCATTGAAGGTGTCTCTTATATCTACAAATTTAACTCTATTAACATTTATTCTAATACTTAAGAATTGTAAAAACACTTTTAAAATGATGGATATCAACAAAAATCTTAGTAAGAGACATAAATTAAAATAAAACCAACATATCATATATAAACTATAAAATTAAATAAGAATATATTTCACTTTTCAAAATTACTATTTGAACTCAAATATCATTAACATTTTCAGTTAAAGTAAAAAACTTCTTAATAAAACTCATGGAATATTTAATTTTCATTTATGAAGAGAAAATAATAATCATTATTTTTTTCTCAAATAAAAGAATAGTCATGAATACTATTCTTTGAAAAATAATGATTTCACCTTTTGAAGACATTAAAATTTCCTTCCATAAAAATACATGCTCATTATCAGACATTTTGAAATAAAATTTTTTCATTTACAAAAAATTTCAATCATAAAATTTATGTCGATAAATCTTGCTAATGAATAGTGGTTGTCACTATGGGATAAACTTATCAAACCATATATGTTAAAAATAATTATTTACTTTCGTAAAAAATGTCAAAATGACATATATGAAAAATGATTAAAAAATTTATATTTATCAATTTTGAAATATATTCACAAGTAGTTGATAATAAATTTCAAAAATATTTGGTATATACATATGAAAATTCTTAAAAAAAATTAAATAACATGAATATGTAGGAGAAGGATATGAAATGAATACAATAGAAAGTGGTTTTAATGATAAATACATTACCATATGTCCCGTTTAGTTTCATATATTTTAAAATCCTGAATAATATAAATATAATTGAATGATAAATTTGTTAATATATTTTTTAATGTTCACATTATTTTCATTACTCAATTAATTTCATTTATCACATGACATATTTAGTTACTAAAATTGTTATGTTCATGTTGGATGTTTTTGGGGTTGTTCAGTTTAGAACCTCAATACAACATCAGTGAATTGACAGTGGTTAGAGATTTTATGGTTGAATTACCCATATAATAATTAACATCTTCTAATTACAATATTGATACATTAAATAATTTTTTTAACCCACCATCTTAGGAGATAATGAAAAATTAACCGCTCCATCTTATTTATGATGGTAGAATGTATGAAAAAATAAACAATGTTTTCATTTTTATAATCAGTATAAATGTAATATACTAGATTATATTTGAATTTTTCAAAATCAAAATTTTTTTAATAATAAAATTTAATCACTATGTCCATCCTTACAACTAATCTATTATAGTGGTGCTGAAAAATGAATCACATCACTTTGTAGTGGTGGTATATAACATGTATGCATTGGAGAAATTTTAAATAACCAATTTATTAAAATATTATGAAATTATGTAATATATTATCATTAAATAATAATAATATAATAAAAATATTATATATTTATTATTTACATCTTTACAACTAGTATCATGAGGTGGTAATGGAAAATGTAACACATCACTTCATGGATGTGGTGGTCAACACGTACACACATGATATGTTTTTATTATCCATAATTAAGAAAAGGGATATAAAATATATGTTCCATTGATATAACAATATAATGTAAATATATAATACTGAAGGAATTGTTTTATTCTGGTTATAACAAATTTTATGGAGGTGGAAGAAGAAATAAACAAGAAATAGGTTGTTCAGGACATATACCATCTCATTAGATATCACAAATTGGATTACACATAATGACTTATAGGATTTTCCTTTTGAGAAGATCAAGTCCACTAGGATGTGTTTAGAGATTTTAGGGAGATATATTGGAAGGTCTTGGATAAACTGGGCAACTCAAATGTGTTAAGATAGGAGAAAGTAAGGTTATATTTTATAAATAAGGTATGTGGTAGTCTTGTAATTATTCATCATTTTAAAATTATATGAAGTCATATTCATGATAATTTGGAACATAGAATATTAAAATTTGGTTCCATACAGAGAATTTTCTAAATAACATCATCAAAAAACAATAATGTTAATATTTTTTTCTCTTATCATGTTGTATTTACATTAATTAATTTGATTTACCCATTACCGTGGTTACACTTATTTACAATGGTAACTATTCAGAGTGACAAAAAATGTTATTGAATTCATAAATAAATTTAAAACTCATTATTTTAAATGAATATTCCATTTTAAAATTTTTAGATTATATAAATGGTAGAAATTAATTTTAATATAATTAGAAAATGTAATGAAGAATTATTTTGAGAAAATTATGTTTGTAAGTGTAAAAAAACATATACTAAAATAAAATATAATATCGGTTATAGTGGAATTATTATTTTAATGTGTAACAAAATGAATATTAGTATACATTAATTCCAAATTCAAAAAATAATGGGGATTTTAAATTACATTATTTCATGAAAAGAAATGATAGTTTTTAAAATTAGACAATTTCAATATTTAATATATATATATATATATATATATTATTAGAGAAATCTCAAAAAATCTCCATAAGATATATTAAATATTTTTATTAAAAACATGAGTTCATTTTATAAAATTCTGTTTCTAAAATATTGAAATTTATCTTTTAGATAAATTCATGTAATACATGGAAGAACAATTTAGTTAAAAAACATATTCCTTTATTGATTGAAAAAATATATAAGGAAATTTATAAAAATATTATGAATATGAAAATAAAATAATTAGTTATAATTCATAATATATATATATATTTATTTAATCATCTAGGTTTACACACTCTCTCTATAACCAAACATTCTATGAAAGAAAATCATGAATGACCTGTAATTAGCCACAAATAAATGGATTGAGAGCCATCCTCAGACCATTACACACACATATATCCAAGGGTCCCAATATATAACACCATTATAAGGTTAATCCATATTATACCACCCCAATCACAATAAATTTCAAAATCAAAACTAGTGAAACACATAAAATCTCAACTGGTTAAACAACCCCCCTAGTTACTCAATTATATGCCCAAGGCCCAATTCATGTCCAACCACCAAGAATCTTAAAATATCAACATAAATATCTTGCACAAACCATAACTCCAAATATAGAGAAATTAATGTAATCAGGCACATCAAAGACAATTCTAACAACAATCCAAAAAAGAAGAAAAGAATTCTATAAAATGGAATTCAAAGCCATCAAAAATTTTCATTCCATAAAAGAACCACCCACTAGACTCCAAAATCACTATAAAATAATTAACGAAATCTAAACCAAATTATAACCATTAATTGAATGGATCAAAATACCCATCCAAAAATGTATTAAACCTCATAGTTATTATAAATACCAATATTCCAAATCATATATGTTTGATCTATACAATGCCAAGGAAGGTAAAACCATACATAAATAAACTAGGTTGACTTTGAGTGACATATGTACCAACATTAGAAACAAAATTGGAGACCTATTTGATATGAATGAATCACCAATGTTTCGAGAAGTCGTAACCTCTTATATTCTTATATTAAAAACCATATTATCTTTTATTCTGTATATTCCTACAAGGATACATCCATTTTAATATGAGGAAAATATGGCCTCATACATCACTGATTTCCTAGAATGATATAATTCCCTATAAATATAATCTAATATATAGCACCCCAAACATTATATTATATGTTTCTCTTAAATATACTCTACTCATTAGATAACCTATATTCCATGAATCACTGAGCCTTTATGGAACAAAACATGGTAACTTATAGTAGATATCCACAACCTAGCCATAAAACATAAATTTTCCAGCTCTTTGATTTGAATTTTAAAAATATAACATACACGGTTGCGATCAAGATGATAATTAGAGTTTGAAAAAATTAACTTAATTTTCAGTGAATAGTTACCTAACCTAATGAATAGTAACCTACCCTTATGAATAGTAACTTATCCTTATGAATAGTAATATGACTCTTATGAATGTTATCCATGCACTTGAATGTAAAAATGAATGTAGGCACCTTAAAATGAAGATGAATATCTTAAGTGTTTATATTTTTCGATTAACTAATTATTTTAATTAAATATTTAATTAATCGTATTTAGAAAATTATTTTTAAAAAATGGACTTTCTTTTTGGATTCTACACGTTGAAAAATGGTTAGGGTGAATCTTTGGGATTTTTCTAAAATACATAAATGTTTTATGAATAGTAAAATGTGATAATTTACGATAAATGCTAAATAATGGATTAATTGAGTCATTTATGATTATCTGCTGATGTAAGACCAATTGGTTCTAATTCACATGAATATATTACTATTATTGGTCATGGAATACTCACTATTGGTTGTATTGAGATGAAATAATAAATCAATGATTATAATTTTAAGAAAACTCCTCTCCACTCCACTATTTAAAGCACCCGTCACCCCCTCTTCCTCTCACACCACTCAAGCCTTGTACCTTGCCAATATTCTTCCCAAGTCTATCCCCAAGTTCTCTACCCACGTTCAACACCTTCTGGTCTCACCAAAAGGCCAAAAACAATGGCCTTAAGGTGATTCTCAAGGAGGAGTACTCCATAGGTGAACCTTTCATCTCTTTTCTTTCAATTTCTTTTACAAAGATCCATACTTTTATTCTCTCTTATCACCTCCCCTCATCCAACTGCCATGATAATTCCAATACATTAAATGTACTGGATTTTTATTGTGTTAATGTAATATATAATTGTAATGTCCCTTTTCCCCACCTTTTATACAATAAATGCAAACACCATCCAAGATGTGTAAATCTATCACACTCAAGGAAGACGAGTTTTCAATTTTCATTACTACCTTCAGTACTGGTCATGAAACATTTTGAATGGTTTAACCAGATCATAATATATGAATTTCATCTTGATTAATGTTCTGGAATCATTACACATTCATAATATGGAATAAAAATACAAATCAAGTTTATTGTGGACAAAACCGCCAAGCAAAATCCACGCGTTTATTTTTTACTCATCGAATGATTCATCCTCATGGTTTGTAACTAGAATCATTATAAGATCATTTATATCTATTTTATGCCACTAATAATGTGTATTATGAATTGTGTATGTTTAACCACATTTCAAATGACCTTCCATTAAAGAGTACAAGTAAACAAATCCTGCAACCAAGTAAGAAAATGCTTCCAAAACAATAAAATTGAATCTATTAAACCCATAAAAAGATATTAATTAACATAATAAAGTTATACAATATCATTTACATGTATATTAGGTTCTGTAATTTTTACTTAATGATGAAAAATTTGATTATTCTGGTCTTTAAGAATAAACATGAACACCTTCGAGCGTAAGGTAAGGGATCCCCTCTCTCACAATTGTTCTAGAATATCCCCTATGTTGTGCTCTTTTATTTTTATTTCCAAATGATGGGGTTTGTTTTATAACCTCCCCCATACCTACCTTGTTACATATAAATAATTGAATACCCTGTTACCTCTCATTAATCCCTCACAATAAGACTCGTTACCATGCCAAAATGTTTGTAAGGGTTTTCCCATCTCATTTTCATTTCTGAGAGATTTTCATTGTTACCCACTTATTTATTTTATGTGGTATATGTGTACTGAAATTTTATAAATAATAACATTATTATCTTTATATTCATGTTATTCAAAGATTCATTTGATATTTATTAAGTTCTGGTCATATAATTCCACCGATTACATTGTGGTAAGATAATTCATCTCAACTACTATTTTGTTGTGACTAACTTTGTATTGTGCACCTAATAATCCTTATGTGGTGTAACTAATGCCTATTTGAGATTAATTTTCATTTGAAATTTTAATTATATTAAATACCCATAATATCAAATCACCGATATGTTTTTTGTCTAAACTGTATACCATTTTACATACGGTGTTTATTTGGAATGTTATTTCAATTATGGAAATATTGATATATCTGTATACTCTACTCTATAAGGATATTTAAAAGACATATTTATCTTGTATTGAATCAATGTATAAAGAATTATTTGGAAATATAGTGGAGGTTGGGTCCAGGTATATCCCCTCGATGCATCGGTAGGTCTTATGAGGCAAATTAGTTTGGCGATAAACCCTTCGAGTTTGTTTCCCAAAAATCAGACAGGTTTCTACCAAATAGAACTATAATGTTTTTATAGTATAATGGTTTCATGTTCCAGATACATGAAGTCCAATTAATAAGAATTATCTTTATTCATTGTCAGTTATTACTATCCATGATATTTTCACTATGACAAAATCTATGGATGCAGTTTCATTCTCAGTTTATTAATGGCATTAGTATTTCATTTATTCACCATGCCATATTGATTATGTCATATTGATTACGATTAACACAATATTTTATTCATGCATCTTCTATTTGTAACCCTTACGGAGCATTTGATCTCACCCCTTTCATTGATTACTTTCAATAGTTGACAAAGTGGAGATCATTTATGGAGTACTTGTGGATGTTTTTTTTAGTTTTTGTTATGTATTGTATTTTGTAACCTTTTAAAATTTAATTTGAGTTACATATATGTATATATCATCTTCAATAATACTAAAATGATCATTCCTTTGGGATTTTTATTCCTTATAACCATCCCAATATCACATGTAGTGCCCTGGCTCCAACCTAGAGGTGTCGGGGTGTTACAGTTGGTATCAAAGGAAATTTAGTAGGAAACATGGGAACTAGATTTAGAAAACGTAGATTAGGGAACAATCCCTAAGATAAGCCTTTGAGGATAAACATAAAATAACATCC
Organism: Viscum album; assembly: GCA_963277665.1. Taxonomy (NCBI): domain Eukaryota; kingdom Viridiplantae; phylum Streptophyta; class Magnoliopsida; order Santalales; family Viscaceae; genus Viscum; species Viscum album. Next base: position 23,544,803 of record OY728125.1, read on the forward strand.
TTGTATTTTGGTAAGGAATAGATTATATGGATCTTTCATGCAATGAATCCCTATCTGGATACGAGCAGGTAGAGGCGGCTCTGGCACAGATGTATCAAGGGGTAAAACCCGAAAACACCGCTTTGAGATAGACATGAATTGGAACGGGTACATGACAACAGGCCTTGCTGGACACTTGGTTATGACACTATCAAGGGATATGCTTAGGATAATTCATATTTTCATTAAAATTCTTTATGAAGGATTGAAATGTCAATTATTTCTCAATGAAACCATTTTTTTCTGATTATGGGATTAACCATCCGTAAGATCTTGAACTATGCTAAATATTTTGTTAAGTTAATATTCTAACTTATGATTCAAACCCTAATATAGTGTGTGCCATTATTTAGAAATGGAGTCTAGCAAAAGAAGGGGAATCAATACTAGTGGACAATGTTGGGATTTTCCAAATGAGAAAGTCAACATGGTCAATGTTGGAGCAGATTAGATTCTGACCATATTGGGAAAACATACTCATATTGAAAAGAATAAACATTCCACCCATGTGTTGGATCATTTCATGGGTCAGAATCCCCCATCTATTAGTGGGACTACTAACCCAGTGGTTGCTGAGCAATTGATCATGTCCTTTGAAAAGATATTCATGGAATTAAGATGCAATGAAAATGAAAAGTTAATACTGGCAGTATATTGTCCCAAGGGTGACACTGATCAATGGTGGTCTTTGATTTAGAATACCACGGAGGAAGAATAAAATGAAGATATGGAATGGAGTACTTTTAAGAAAATATTCTTCAAAAAATATTTCCCTCGTGAGAAAAAAACTGAAATGAAGAGGAAGTACTTTAGCTTAAAAAATGGGAAGAAGATAGTGTGTCAGATTATGAGGCTTCTTTCACAAGGCTATCCATGTATGTCGTAGATTACATACACAACTTGGCAAATAATATTGATCATTTCTTTGAAGGTCTTAAGCCAAGTCTTTGAAGGGAACTGGCTTCTCAATCATTTTCATCATTTGGTGAAATTTTATCAAGTTCCATCAAAAGAGAGAGGGAATTTTCAAGATCAAATATTTTCAAAGGAACCCAAGATAAGAAGCGATAATCTAATTAAAAATGAAAAGGAGAAGAACCAATGAAGAGCAAGGGAACAGAGCTATTAACATTATGTGAGAACTATGGAAATAATCATCTCGGGAAATGCTTGAAAGGCATGGGAGTCTGCTATAACTACAGAGAAAAGGGGCGTAGATCTGATGAATTCGAGGGGAAGAACAATTAAATGATATTTAATGATACAAGTGTAGAGATATGGGACACTGTGCAAATGAGTGTTCTATGTTCCAAGGAAACATTCCCCAGAAAAATCCAAGAGAACAAGGGATAGCCTATGCGATTACAATCGCCGAGGTTGAAATTCCTAATGACCTGGTGGAAGGTACTTTAAATGTTTCCTCAAACTTATCCAAAACTTTATTTGATTCTGGATCATCGCATTCATTTATATCTTCCCAGTTTTAAAATAAAATTAGATATGTCCAATTTGATTTAATAAAGGATTTATCAGTCAAAATTCCCATGGGATGTATCATTGCAATAAAGGTAGGTTGACTAGTCCCCCTCTGGACCAGAAAATGTGCTTTAGTTTCTAACCTTATCATCATACCAATGACTTAATTTGATATAATTATTGGTATGGATAGGATGTCAAATTATGATTCTAAGATTTTTTGTAAGAAAAAGGAAGTTAAAATGTTTTAAATTGGTGTAGAATCCCCTGTCTTTAGGGCCGAAACTTCTCCACCTGATTCTTATCTACAACCACCCCTAGTAACTCTACTGAATTAAATACTTGGAGAGGAAGATAAACCAATATCTATTAGTGAGGAAATAAATATTAAAATTGAAGATGTTCACATAGTGCAAGAGTACATTGATGTATTTCTAGAGGATTTACCTAGACATCCTCTAGAGCGGGAAGCTGAGTACTCTATTGATTTAATTCCTGATGCATGACCTATGTCAAATACACCCAATAGAATGGAAACTGTGGAATTAGAAGATATAAATAAATAACTAGATGATTTGACTGAAGAAGGATTTATTGGACCCAGTGTTTCTCCATGGGGATCCCCTGTCCTCTTTTTCAAGAAGAAGGATGGATCCATGAGGCTTTGCATTGATTATAGGGAAATCAATGCTATTACAATAATGAAAAAGTATCCTCTACCCCAGATTGATGTATTATTTGATCAACGTCATCGAGCTCAATAATTTTAGAAGATTTAACTTCGATCCGGATATCATCAACTGTGATTGAGGAAATAAGATATTCTGAAGATATAATTTCAAACTAGGTATGGGCATTAGGAGTTTACAGTGATTCCTTTTGCACTGACGAATGCACCATCTATTTTCATGGATTTAATGAATATATTTTTCAAGGAATATCATGATAACTTTCTTGTGGTATTTATCAATTGTCTCCTCATATACTCAAAAAGCTATGGAGACCATGTGAATAACTTGTGGGTTATTCTGCAAACTCTGAGAACCAATAAATTGCATGGGACGTTTAGAAAATGAGAATTCTGGCTTCAATCAGTTTCTTTTCGAGGCCATATTTTCTCTAAGGATGGAATCCTTGTTGATCCTGCAAATACAAATGCAATCCAAGATTGTCCCATGCCAATACACATAACTGAGGTACATAGTTTTATTGGCATAGCAGGTTACTATCAATGTTTTGTTCAGAATTTTTCCCGACAGGAAAACCCGCTAACCAAGCTCATACATAAAGGAGTTAAGTTTTTTTGGACAAAAGAATGTATAGAATTCTTTGATGAATTGAAAAAAATATTGGTCAATGCTCCAATTTTGAATCTTCCATCTAGAAGTGATGGATATGTAATATACAGCGATGCATCAAAGAATGTACTGGGTTGTGTCCTTATGTAAAATGATAAAGTTATTGCTTATGCATCAAAATAGTTGAAGATACATGGGAAATATTATCCAAATCATGATCTTGAGCTATCAGCTTTAATCTTTTCTCTGAAAATATAGAGTTATTATCTCTACAGAGAGAGATGTGAGATTTATATAGACCACAAGAGTTTGAAATAAATTTTCACACAAAAAGAACTCAACATGAGACAAAGAAAATGGCTCGAGTTACTCAAAGATTACGATTATTCAATACACTACCAACCAGGAAAGGCGAATAAGGTGGTAGGTGCATTAAGCAGGAAAGATCTTGGCCTTCTGTCTCAAATGAGGATTAAGATAGATCCAATATTTTTGGATCTACTAAAGTTGGATATGGGAATTTTTAAGGATGGGGAAACATCACTCTTGTTTAAAATTATTTTTAAACCATTATTACTAGAGAAGATAAAAAGATCTCAATCTGATGATGAGAATCTACAAAAGAAAATTAATGTAGTTAAGGATGGGAGACTGGCTGACTTCGTGTGTGAAGAAGGAGTTCTGAAATTTGGGAAGTGGTTATGCGTTCCATGAGTACAAGATCTAAAAATGGAACTATTAGAAGATTCTCATATCTAAAATTTCACTATACACCCAGGTAGCACCAAGATGTATAGATATCTGAAGGAATATTTTTTGTGGGATAATATGAAGCGGGAAATTGCTGACTATGTGTCAATATGTCTTGTTTGTCAACAATTGAAGGCAGAGAGACAACATCCCAAAGGAGTAATGAAACATCTACCTATTCCTCTGTGGAAGTGGGATAACATTAATATGGATTTTTTCACCGGACTACTGAGGACACCTAGAATGAATGATCCAATATGGGTAATTGTTGATCATCTCACAAAATCCGCACATTTCCTTCCTGTAAGAGCGGATTTACCGCTTAATAACCTAGAATGACTTTATATTAATGAAGATTTAATACTTAATGGTGCACCTCTATCGATTGTGTCTGATCGAGATACTCGGTTTACATCAAAATTATGGAAAATTCCCTAGAAGGATTTGAATACTGAGCTGCGTATGAGTACTACTCATCACCAACAAACTGACAGGTAGTCTGAAAGGACCATTCAAACTCTAAAAGATATGATGAGGTCATGCTCTCTTGACTTCTAAGGTATGTGAGATCAATACATTTATTTAGTGGAATTTTCCTACAACAATAGTTTCCATTCTAGTATTCAAATGGATCCATATAAAGCATTATATAGAAATAGATTTCGAACTCCAACTTCTTGGGATGAGGTTGGTGAGAGGAAACTTATAGGCCCAGAACTTATTAAAGAGACTACGACAAAGGTGAAGAAGATACAAGCCCATATTAAAGCAGCCCAATGTAGGCAGAAGCATTATGCTTAAAACTGGAGAAAGGACATGGAATTCGATGTGGTAGATCATGTATTTCTGAAAGTACCTCATTGGAATGGTGTCTTAAGGTTTGGTAAAAAGGGAAACTGATCCCCAGGTACAACGGACCATTTGAAATTCTGGAATGAATCGGAGCAACAACTTACCATTTAGCGATCCCGCCAAATCTCCCCAAAGTTCATGATGTGTTCCATGTGTCATTGTTAAATAAATACATGCTAGTCCTAACACATGTACTAACATATGATGAAATTGAACTGGAACCTGATTTTTCATACTCTGAAAATCCTATCGAGATTCCTGATAAAAGGGAGGAGGTATTGAGAAATCGGACAGCTCGTATAGTAAAGGTTATATGGGGAAACAAGAATATAGAGGAAGAAACATTGGAACCTTAGGATGTTATGGAAAAGAATCAACCACATATTTATGGTGAGTTTCAAACATAAAAGTTCGAGGAAGAAATTTCCAATGGAGGAAGTAATGTAGCACCCCAAACATTATATGGTTTGTTTCTTTTAAATACATTGTACTCATTATATAGCCTATATTTCAAGAATCACTGAGCCTATATGGAACAAAACATGGTTACATATAGGATATAGCCATAACCTATCCATAAAACAGAAATTTTTCAACTCTGTGATTTGAATTTTAAAAAACTAACATACACAGTTGTGATCAAGATGATAAATAGAGTATGATAGAATTAACATAATTTTTAGTGAACAATAACCTACCCTTATCAATAGTAACCTACCCTTATGAATAGTAACATACCATTATGAATATTAATATGACTGTTATGAGTTGTATCCATGCCCTTGAATGTATAAATGAACTTAGGCACCTTAAAATGAAGATGAATATTTTAAGTGTTTATATTTTTCAATTAAATAATTATTTTAATTAAATATTTAATTAATCATATTTATAAAATTGTTTTTGAGAAATGGACTTCATTTTTGGATTCTAAATGTCGAAAAATGGTTAGGGTGGATTTTTGGGATTTTTCTGAAATATTTAAATTTTTTATGAATAGTAAAATGCGATAATTTACGATAAATGCTAAAAAATGGATTAATTTAGTCAGTGATGATGATCTGCTGATGTAATCCAAATTGATTAGAATTCACATGCATATATTACTATTCATGGTCATGGAATACTCACTATTGATTGTCTTGAGATGGAATGATAAATTAATGATTATAATATTAAGAAAACTCCTCTCCCCTTCACTATATAAAGAACCTCTCACCCCTCTTCCTCTCACACAACTCAAGCCTTGTTCCTTGCCAATGTTCTGCCAAAGTCACTCCCCAAGTCCTATACCCACGTCCAGGACCTGATGGTCTCACCAAAAGGCCAGAAACAAAGGCTTTACGGAGATTCTCAAGGAGGAGTACTCAAAAGGCGAACCTTCCTCCTCTTTTCTTTCAATTTCTTTTACAAAGTTCCATTATTTTGTTCTTTCTTATCACCTCCCCTCATCCAAATACCATGATAATTCCAGTACCTTACATGTAATGGATTTTTATTATGCTAATGTAATATTTCATCATAATCTTCCTTTTTCCCCTCCTTTTATAGAATAAATTCAAACACCGTCCAAGATGTGATAATTTATCACACTCAAGGAAGATGGGTTTTCAATTTGCATTACTATCTTCAATACTGGGCATAAAAAAATTTCAATCATTGAAATGGGTCATAATATATGTATTTTATCTTGATTAATGTTCAGTAATCTTTACACATTCATAATATGGAATAAAAATACCAAACAAATTTATTGTGCACAAAACCACCAAGCCCAATCCAAGGGTTTATTTTTAACTCATCGAATGAGTCATCCTCATGGTATGTAACCGGAATAATAATAAGTTCATTTATATATCTTTCATTTTACTAAATATTTATATTATCAATTCTGGATGTTTAACAACATTTCAAATGAACTTCCATTGATGAGTACAAGTAAACAAATCCTGAAACAATGTAAGAAAATGCATCTAAGATAATAAAATTGAATCTCTTAAACCCATCAAAAGGCCATTAATTAACTTAATAAGGTTATACCAGATAACTTACATGTTTTTGTGGTAATTTACTTATTAATTAATGAAGATAAATTTTATTATTCAGGTCTTTAAGAAAAAAAAGAACACCTTCGAGCATAAGGTAAGGGATCCTCTCTCTCACTTTTGTTCAAGAATTTCCCCTTTGTTGTGATGTTTTATTTTTATTTCCTAATGATGGGGTATTTTTATCACCTCCCAAATAGTTCACTTGTGACATATAAATAATGGAATAGCCCTTTACCTATCATTAATCCCTACCAATAACACTCGTTACCATGCCAAAATTTTTGTAAGGGGTTTCTCATCTCACATTCATTTCTGAGATATTTTCATTGTTCGCCACTTATTTCATGTATGTGGTATATGTGTACTATAATTTGATATATAATAACATTATTCTCTTTATATTAATGTTATTAAAAGGATAATTTGAGTGTTATTAAGTTCTGGCCATATGATTCGACCGATTACATTAAGGCAAGATACTTTGTCTCAAATACTGTTTTGTTGTGACTAACTTTGTATTGTGCACCTAATAATCCTTAGGTGCTGTACCTACTTATTATTTGAGAACGCATTTTATTTGAAATTATATTTATATTAAATATCCATAATCTCATATCATGGATATGTTTGTTGTCTAAATCATATACCATTTTACATACGGTGTTTATTTGTAAAGTTATTTTAATTATGTAAATATTAATGAATATGTATACTCTACTCTATAAGGATATTGAAAAGGAATATTTATATTGTATTGAATCTATTTATAAAGAATGAATTTGACAAGAAATGGCAGGTGGGGCTTTCTATAGCCCTTGTATGCATTAGTAGGTCTCATGAGACAAATTAGTATAGCGACAAACCCTTCGTGTTTGTTTCAAAAAATCAGACGGGTTTCTACCCATAGAACTAAACCGTTTTACGATATTATGGTTTCATGTGCTAGATACATGATGTCCAATAAATAAGAATTCTATTTATTCATTGTCATTCATTACTATCCATGAGGTTTTAACTAGGACAAAATCTATGGATGCAGTTTCATTCTCAGTTTATTAATGGAATTAGATTTTCATTTATTCACAATGACATATTGATTATGGAATATTTATTATGATTCACTCATTATTGTATTCATGCTTCCACTATTTGTTACCCTTATGGAGCATTTGAGCTCACCCTTTTCATTTTTTACTTTCAATAGGGGACAAATATGATATCATTTATTGAGTTCTTGTGGATTTAGTTTTAAAATTTTGTTATGTATTGTATTTTGTAACCTTTTCCAATGTAATTTGAATTACATATATGTATCTAGTTTCTTCAAGACTACTAAATTGATCATTCCTTCCGGATTTTTATTCCTTCTAACCATGCCAATATAACAAGTAATGCACCAGCTCTAGCCTAGATGGGTCAGGGTGTTACATCATATATCATCTTCAAAGGATATTAGGCTAGGCACAACCATGATTGAACCACAATGTAGAAAAAGACCAACATTGAGGAAATGAAAGTTTTTATAGAATTCAATACAATCAACTCCAAAAATAAGATGAAAGACTCTAAAAAGTGATCCATATACCCATTCACTGATTGATCCCCCTAATAAAGGTTCTCAATATTGAGATCTCTCATAACTATGAAATAATATAGAGAAAACAACATGATAAATATAAAAATGAAAAATGCCTAGATACACACTCATGTAAACGAAGATGTACCATAGACTCCCACCATTCACAACAAGATGTGATAAGAAATAACTTCATAGCTCCCACCCATGAAGACTTTATTTTATATAGAGAATGGATTATACCCTCATTCATTTCTTATAAAATTACTTCTTCCAAAAAAATGATCACCCTAAATAAAGAGGATACTGATTCAAGTAGTCCATCATAGGTTAATGGAGTAATGCATGTTCCATGTAAATCACTCCACTCAATGTTTGGGATGATTTCAGTACTGAAGTAACTCCATACAATATAATCATATATTTCTTAAGAGGAATATACTTAGATAAAAGCCTTATAAATGTCCATTTGATCATTTTGGTTTATATAATATAAACCCAATATGATTAGAACAACATCAATTATGGCCCCAAATCCAAAACCAACAATCATATTAAAGGCTGATGATCAAAACCAAAAACCTAAGTCAGCATAATTAAACTCATTAATCTCACACAAATAAAACAAACTTTTATTTGAAAAATCATTATCATCTTGTAAGGAATTTTTAAAAGACCCTCTAAAAATTCATACGGTTGAAAAAATAGAAACCCCCATTAGAAAAAAAATTAATCCTTGATGGAACACACATCACTATAATAAATATTGTCATAAAACATGAAATTTATAATAGTAAAAATTCAAAATGACAACCACTTTCTTAAACCAAATCATTTTTAAAATTTTCCACTAAAATATAAGACCTTTGGAAAAACCCTGAATAAAAATTATAATTTTTTTTTCTCTATTATAAACACTATTTAAAATTTCCATTACAAAGACACTAACTTATATATCATTTTTTTGAAACAGAGTTGATTTTATACATTTTTAGAGACCCATGAAAACAACAATTTGAAATTAATAATTTCAAAAAATATGAATTTCCTAAAGAATAGAAGAAAAAATTAGAACTATTAAATAACTAAACAAAATTGTAATTAATTTTCATCAAGACCACATCTAATAAGTGTAAAAATAAATTTCAATAAATATCTTAAATGTGAGAGACTCATTTTGAGAAATGTAGAACTGAGAGAAGTAAAAAAACCACAACTGGAGAAGAAATGGTTTGTGTATGGTTTGGATGATTGATTTTGGAATCCATGATAAATCAATGGCACATGCTATCTGATGGTGATGGACTGAAACCGTGTGGGAACCATAGGGTTTCCCAATGCATGTGATAAAATTATTAGGTTCACCATCTCCTTTTTTTATGCAAATCCACATAAGTACCATAAAAATCACTTATATACTCCAATGGAATTTGAAAAAAAATCATTTGAAATGAAAATACATTATAATCAACTAAAAAAACCATAATCTACTATTTAAAACATATATTTCCCTGGATTCTTTAGTCTTGGGGAGAGAATGATTTAGATAGACTAACCCAACAAATACCTCTCAAGCCCTAAAAATAGTAATCTATTTTCAACCATAATATTACTAAATAAAAATGGGAATACTAATGAATATTAGTATCTAACCAAATTACCTAGGCCTATAACACAATTTTTTAGTGAATTGTCTAAGGATGAATAGAAAATAAGTTATATAGACTTCCACGTCTCCTGATGCATGTTACTAATCACCATGTGATGGAACTTAGTGTATATACCATAGAAGAAACACTTCCAAGAACAATGTTTACCATAAATCAGAGTCAAATGACAGTGGAATATCATACATGTATGTCATGTACCATCTCTATATTGTAAATGTTTGAAGCATCAAGAATATTTGAAAAACAAAATTATTGGATATGCCAAATATCTCATAACTATCCTAACAAATACTACCCATATTCAAAATTACAAAATATAATCGTCAACAATGTTATACAGACTAGAATATATATGTTAAACAAACATAAATAAAATATGTTAAAAGTATATTCATCTTGTCTAATAAAAAATATAAACAAGGAAACAAACTTGATCCATGCCCAAACCCCACACCATGTAACCTCTAGTTTTCCAACACCACCTTACAAGACAAAAGGTTTCCAAAAGTATCATACCAAATTAAAGCATAAAGGAACCCAAATCCTATAATAAATATGTGTGAGATAAATAGCAGAATAGGTCACCGCTGACTACGAATATGAAATTCATTTAATAATGTAATTCAAAAATGATATATTCAAAATATAAGATGATGTAGAATTTCCAAACATAAACATAGGAAAATCCAAAATCAAGAACATGATATCTTTGTTAAAAAATAAAATTTTTAAAAGAAAAAACTCAATTTGAAAACATCTAACTGCCTAATCTATTTCAAATTCAAGCACAAATGTTTAAAACTATATTTATGACCCTAAAATGTATTTAAATTAAAAATATATTTTCAGAAATTTTTTAATGTATTTTATAAGAAAATTATCAAGACACAATGGTTCATGAATTCAAAAACTACGAAATATATGTTCAAAGATATGCAATGATTATATAATAGTTAAATGAACCACTACAATATATATTAAGTGTATACACAACCATGAACAAAATGGGTATCAGCTAAATAAACCACCAATAATGTAATGAATATGTCATGGTATATAACCTCATAAAATAATGTGAGACATGCATAACATTATTATTTTCCCATAGAGAAGATGATGACATACTCTATGTCTGAGACACAAGCCTTCCAACTATCCTACACAAACCCCATTTGTGTTGGATCCCCCTCTATGATCATTTGTCTATAATTACTAAGAGACTCTATCAGTAGGGGAACTAACTAGGGTAATATATTAAGAAACCACCTATTTAATACACAGGTTCCCCTACCAAATTGTAAAGTGTGTTGGGTAAATATTGAAGCGAGGATCAATACTCAAGGTGTGTTAGATACTATCCCTCCCTTATATCACCAAAAAAGGGAAAATCCCATTTTTATAAATCAGAAAAACATGTAATAAAAACCAAAAATACATAAAAATAGAGAATATAGATTCATATAGTGATAAAAACCCATTCAATGGAAAATTATAACTAAGTGGAAATTAAGGGGGTCCCAAAAGCTTTAAACAACACTCTTAAAAAAGTTGCATCTGGTCCATTACAATTAAATAGTGCTTAGAATACCAATACCCTTTTTGCATCCCAAAAACACATCTAAAATCATACTTTTGAAATACATTGAAACTGTAATGACCTTTTTCATTTCACTGATACCATTTATATCGATATTCATCCCATTAACAACAAAAAAATTCCCAAAGTAATTCAACTTTTTACCAAACACATTTCTATGAGACATTATATAATTTTCCCTACATTCCTTACAAGTCAATAATTTTAATAATCATTTGAATTTAATCAAAAAACCACTTTTATTATTACATAAAGTTAAAAACTAATTATAAAACAAATTCTTCTTTAAAACATTGATTCTATAATATAAAAAACAAAACCAGATCCAACTCCAAAACACATCATCAAACCCATTTTCTATTTTTAATAGAAATATCTCAAATTTTTGGTATAATAAAAAATTCCAAATCAAACATGAAAACATATATTTCTAAAATAAATTTATACGAAGATCAAGAATAATATGAATAATTAATAAATATAACATGGATTTCATATATATTAATAATTTCAGTTAAAATATATTTATAAATTTCCAGTCCACATTATGTTTAAAAAATAAAATAATTGATATGAAACACCAACATGGATGACGTAAAAAACTAAGAAAATATGTGTCCCCTTCGATGGTGACCACCTGAATAGAAAATAAGATTACAACTATCAATAACAACCAACAAAATCCACAACAATAATTCAACACTTTACCGAATATCAATCAATAAGAACACTATGGTTTTTGGGTGGAACAAAAAAATTAAAAGTGAATTGAAAGTTATAATGTAATAGTAGCAGTGAATTATCTTGTAATTACATAGAAAACATTTATTGTGAGAGAATAATAAAATAAATAAGATGATTATTTCCCCTCCACATCACCCAAGAGTTATCTGAGTCATATGGTATAATTGAGGGGTGAATATATTAATAATTTCACAGGTTTTGTTTGGTAAAAATAACTTTTTTTATTCATATAAGCATTCATAGTTTTCAAACTATGTACTAATCATTCCAGAGTATCATAATGCATAAAATAAGTTATACAAATCCCTGGGATTATCTAAAAATTTTAATTACCTTTTTTTGAATCCATAAAAAATTATATATCTCCACGATAGTAATATATATATTAATGTCCCATAGTTACTAGTAAACATGTCACAGAACTATACAACACCCAGAAAACCACAAAACATCAAAATTTACAACTTGAAAAATAACGTCACTTAAGGTAACAAAAAATTAAAATTGAAAAATAAAATTCCATGTGGGTGTCACATAATACATCATGTACATTCATATTTTTCATTTCATAGTAATGAACCTAAAATATAAACCTCTTAATGAAAATTATCATCATAAATAATGAGGACTTCAAAAATTTTTCCAAACAACTATGAGGATAAGGGTTGGATGTTATATGATGTAATTAATGATAAATCTCAAAAAATAGGATAAACAATTTAAGTAATTTTTTAAAGAAGAAAAATGATAATATAATTGAAAAATAAACCAACCAAATGTGTTCCATCAGGAAAAAATCGAAAACACAATGTAAAATCTCATCAATAATTAATATTAATTAATTTATAGCCTCTTATTTTTTATATTTTTTGTTTCCTTTTCTAAATTTTCCATACAGGGTTTTTTGAAATAATCATACACTCATTACCCAACCTGTATCTTATCTCCACACAACACTAATTATAATATTTATAATAATATTAATAGTTGAGTTATAATTGGTTTTACCTCCCAAGGTATAACTCATTTTTCTTTTTCCCTTTTTTCGAATCAATTTATAGGGGGAGGAAATGACACATATTGAAGGTAATATCATGCACCTTCCCCAAACCAATTATAAACAAACCAATCATCTCAATAATAAAAATAATCCAAATTTAATAGATAGAATCTCACTCATGCACATAATCCATTAAATATAATTAAACACAAGTGTTGGAAGGATAAAAATGGATTTTAAAGTAGAATTTTCTTATAAAATTTATTCTTATACTTTTTTTATTAAGATAATGATATAAATTTCATGGTAGGTATGAAGGATATAATATCTAAAATTGAAATGGATTAATCATTTAATGTGATTTTTTTCAGTCATAGATTTGAAATTATGAAATTATTGTTATATAATGTGTTACTGCACCATTAATCTCTTAGGAAAAGTGTATCTTATGAATATAAAAAATTATCAAATAACTCTATCATTATTATAAAAAATAAATTTTTTAAAATAACTCATGACATACATAATTAAAATGAACTTCTAAAAATCATAGGATAAAAAATATAAGAGGTGTTTTATCTACAAAAATAATATATTCTCACTAGATCATGATTTATTAAATAAATACCCTTGTTTTAGAATATAAATTTCTAACCCCTATTAAACATATTATTTATTATCCATAATGAAACCTACAAAATATAATAATTAAATTATTAAGAAATAATTGGTATCATTCAAGTAAAATTCACAAGAATATATGTGTCCAATGCATGTTTTGTAGGAAAACCCCAAAAACTATTATGAAACATTTATGGGATTGAAATGAAAATAAATGAAAATAAATATCTTCTATCCTTATGGAACAATATCATTTAATTTCATACATTCTTTGGTTATTTCATCATCATATATCTATAAAATAATATATCAATGTAGATGTAAGATGGAAATTAATTTTTTTATTTTAAAATATAATTTGGTTGATAATTATAAATACAATAATATATTACTAAATAATTATTAAACTACAGAGACTAATTTATATGAAAAAATAATATAATTCATGTTTCCTTTATGAAATGATTTTTTGTGATCATTTATCTTGGCTTCAACACTTCTATATTTGGTGATAGATGATTTAAATACAATTTACAATTCCATATTAATGAATGTAATAATATGTGATTACACCAAATAGATAGGTCTTCATTATTTTTCCAATATTATACTTTCTCTACCTTAAGGAATGTTTTATACATTATCATAGAGATAATCACTATGTGATAGTTCAGTGACCAAAAATAACTCATTATATCATGGACTATACAACAATATTGGTACTCTTTGAGAACTATTTGTTTATAATTACCAAAAAATCCCTCTATTATTTATATTATATTTCTATCATCCTTTTCATCATTTCAACCAATTACATTCTTCTCAACAGTAACAATGACTATATTTTCTATAATGGTTGTTGGATTCTCAAATTTCAACTTGTTTTCATCATTCACATCTAATTCAATTTCATAAAAAAATATATATATTGGTGAGTACTAAACATTACATTAAAATCATAAAACCTTTAAATATTACCCTTCTTTTCACATCAATTATTTACTTCCCCATAACATGGAATCACAATCCCATGATGGGGACATATTTCTTCTTATCTATGCTGAGCACTAGGAACCTAACCAAAAAACATAACATTAAAACATTAATTATGTTGAAATTAATCATACCTCATAGATATATTTTTATTTAATCCATTAATTGAATAAAATATTTTGTGGTTTTCAGGTCCCCCAGTCTCTGGATTTCAGATTTGGAGTATAAAATGATGTATAATCTTTCTCCCAATTGTAACAAAACTCATAAGATATAATAGAAATTTAAAATCTTATTAGATCATTTTACATCATTGGTTGACTCCTTGAAGAAACCATTGATCACTCTCTCATGATTGATATGGTACCCATATCGTCGAGGTTCGTCTAATTTGATAATAACTATTTCTTAAACCTAACATAAGTGGGAAATTTTTCTAATGATTCAGAAAATGTGATGTTCCATTGTATTATCTAAAATATATATAGAATCATAAATAACATTTATTCCAAAAATCGATTGTTTTTTACTTTTTGATAATTGTAGTTAGATATTATAGGGTGGTATGAGTTCCCATCTAACTTATTCTTCAACCATTGTAATTTGTTTCCTCCACATATTTTACTATTTTCATTTCATATCGAGATTCTCATATTCATGTTTAATTATTTATTAAACTCTACCTTCTTTGATTTATAAACTTATTAAGGATATTTTATTTAATTGTCAACATGGTTTTACTTTTATGACACCTCAAAACACCCCATTTGGAGTCTCTATGATTGTTTTTTAATATTACCCACTGGAATTTTTAGATTTTTCCTAGTAATCCATTTATCATTTAATTCATAATTTAACTCATTGATGTATTCCCTAAGGGGTTCTAATAATTTTGACATAGTCTATATTAATATTCTTAATATTATTTGAAGAACAATTATATTGTTATATTTGGAACCACAATACTATTTACGGGTACTATTGACTCAATTGTTTTTGCATCCACCAGTGGAATTTATTCTAGTTGTTATAATAATAAATGTTTTAAAATTTTATAGACATACATTGGGTTTGTATGATGGACATTATCACATACATATTCTTTAAAAAGGAATCAATTTGTTAAACCATCCATCCATTGTATTTCATCATGTGCATCCCTCTCTTCTTTTTTTTCTTTTATTACATAGGATGATATTGATCATAATCTAATCCTAAAGGTCATAACTCTTTTTTGTATGGTCTTCCATCTACGATCCTCTAAATAAATATTTTATATTCTATATATTGTCCATATAATGAACCTTGTATAATGTTTTAATTATCAACCACATCTCAATCCCTTGATAATGATATTTCCAAATCAAAACATTACACCTCTCCCAAGAAGAGTATAATGATTCTTTTTTATATAGATTTAAATTTAAAATAATTATATGGGTATACATAAATTTTAATTGAGGAAAAAGTTTTCATTATTTTCCTTAATAATTCATTAGTTGTTGTTACATAATGAAGTGATATACATTATGTCGATTCTTAATCATTTTATTTTAATGAAAATTGAAATAATAACAGTCTTATTGCATCACTGAATATGTTGTTTGACTATATGGTTTCAAAAAATTTGAGAAATTTTTTATAGTGTTTTTTGAGATATTAATGAAATATACTAAAAAACTAAATTAAATTTTAAAACATTTGGGAAACTACATGCCTAGTCAAAAAATGGTTCACATCTATCACTGGAATTAATATTTTTGGTTGTAACCTCACACATGAGGGTCGACCATATTATATAATTGTTAAAACCCCTAATCTCTCCCATTGAAAACTTTTTTACATCTTTTATTTCTTTTAAATCCATACCGGATGTCTTCATTGATCACATATTTATTAATAATCCACTTTTTCATATTGAGGTTAAAATTGAAATCTAATTTTCCATTACTCAATGATGATTAATAATGATTCAAATATATCTTAAAAAATACTAAGAAAAACCTATATAATAAAATGAGTAAATATTAAAAGGAAAAAAGAACCAAATTATTTAATATTTCCTAATTCTAATCCTAGACAATATTTCCAAAAACATTGTCATCGAATTGGGTGACATTAATTCTTATAGGAAAACCATTTGGAATTTATATTATATGCTTAAAACCAATAGTATTAAAATGTGTAGTTTGTGGTGGGATGTGGTCAAACCCATAGAGATAATCTATAAAACTATATTTAATAACTTGGAATGAATTGAAAACAATATAATTTAAATGCTTCATTTTAATCAATAAATAACATACCGAGAACAAGTAATTCTTACTTTAAGAAGAAGTTAATTAAAGGAATATGAATCAACAGAGAAGTTATCAAAATCTTTTATAAAAATTGACATTTTCTATGTTTATTCTGTCATTTCCAGGACCGATAATTTTATTATTTTTAATATCATTTGTTAAATAACATAATAGGTAACCTAAAACAATATTTAAAGGAAAATACCATATCCCATAAAATTATTAGGGTGCAAAATAAATGTCTAGTTATTTCATTAAAAATATACAAGCCTTAACACACAATGATAATTCTTGAAAATAGAATATATGATTTATAATAGGTTAATAATTACCAAAAAACCATGTCTGGAATTTATTATAAAATAATAAATATACTAGAAACAACCCCCTCTCATGAAATATTGGACACTAAAAACTCACCCCCTTATCCTAGACATGAGAATGTGTAAAGAAATAAAATATCTTTGGAAATATAAAACTCTATAATGGGTCTCCATGTGTATCTATAATCCTCTATGTTTTGGTTCCCCCCAATTCATTCATTGGCCCCTCCATTTATAGAAAATAAATAACTTTCAAATATATTTTTATCTCACCTAACAAATTTATCTACTACTTGATATATCTGAAACCATTTAAATCGTCCAATATCTATCAATATTTTCCATGAAACCCTTTTAAAATATTTTCCTGTATCTAATATAGATATAATATCATATCCCCTTATTTATAGCACCGCTGCATTGAAAAAAACAGGATTTCCCTCTTCAGGATGCTATGATGTGGAGGTACTAAACCAGAACAACACTCCACTAATAAAAATAATAATATGTACATTTTTAAGACCATATATAATTCATTGAAACCCATATATCATATTCACATATACACCACGTAGATCATCTTTACAATCATCTCCCATTTATTGTGTGAAAAGAGCATCATTTTGTATTCATAATCTTGAACAAAGTCCTTCTCTCTATCTACATTGCAACAATGGATGATGTCTCTGGGCTTAATAAATTTCTATGAATATACACATATATTAATTATTCCATTTCCTAGTAAATTTGTCTTTAGTATATAATTAATCCAAAAAATTTGATCGCACTTCATGTGGGTTTGTGATGTTGTGTGGGATTCTTACCTATAGTGAAGTTCATTCCCTTCAATTTAGTGACTTTTATCCAGATCACATGGGGAATGTCTATGTGCCTGGTATGGTTATATTATGATATGGTGTATGAAATATCAATCCCTAACTTTCAAATTTTCTAAAAAATAAATGTTGGATGACATCATTTCACTGCCTACAACATACATTTTCAAAAGGAATATAATTCTGCATTTCTATGTCTATATTTGTTTTTTAATGGGTAAGAGTGTTACTAATTACCCATTATAAAGGAAATAACCCCATGATAACATATCTTGTGTCTCCATATACTATTCCTCGTGAAAAGCTACAACCCATAATAAGTTCTTTACTCTACTCTCACCCGTTCCAACCCAGGTTGGCCCAATAATTATCACATAGACCACACCCTACAAGTGTTTGAGGTTAAATAGGAACTATATTATAGTTGGTTGAAAAAATATAGGACAGTTATTTAATGGTTCTCTATTTTATAGAATCATTACAAATATCCATTTATAAAAGTTGACATATAAGTCAGATGGCTTATAATTCCCCTCTTCAAATATATTTCTCTCAATTATTCTCCATGATCCACAAAATTACTCCTTTACCTTATTTTATATAATAACAATGAAAATTACTCAATATAAATTAATTAAACAATAAAATAAATGTTTTAATATTAAAAGGTTAATAGTTGAATTATGGTTAAAACCATGGTAGACAACCCCAACTCAAAAGATGTTACATTTTATAACCCATCACACCTTTGAAAATTCACAAATCTATACCCTCTTAGGTGTCAATTCCAAAAATCTGGACCCACCCAGTAACGTTTATACAATGGAAAATTTATTCACATACAAACACACATTCTAGTATGGATGAAAAGTCATGTAAATACCTGAAAATATTGTAACATGGTAATAAATTCCATCATTAATCCATAGATTGTAAAATTTAAAAATGGTTCCACATACTTTAATCCCAATAATTGATAGTTCAAGAATATGAAAAAAAATTGATCATTGTATTTGGGAGGAAGGAGGAAGAAATAGAGAGACCAACCCTTTATAGAAGCTAGATAATGGATAGACATACAGAGGGGTGAATATCACCACTAATAAAAATGTATTACAACACTAAATCTGGGATATACAATATAAATAAGATGATTTATGATTATTTTTAGGGTTACATGAAACTCATCTAGTGGATTGTAAATTAAAAATAATAAAAGTGTAGAAAAAGGAAAAAATATATAAATATTTACCCACTTATATTGTGGATATGAATATCCCACAAAAAATCCACTTTCACCCCAATGTAACTCGATGGGGACATGGAAAATTATTACCCCTATT
This sequence comes from Viscum album, assembly GCA_963277665.1. Lineage (NCBI taxonomy): Eukaryota > Viridiplantae > Streptophyta > Magnoliopsida > Santalales > Viscaceae > Viscum > Viscum album. Next base: position 23,564,269 of record OY728125.1, read on the forward strand.
ATATACAACAGGACTTCTGAAGGGAGCTTACTATACTTCTTATGGGGGACTCAGATATACAACTTTATTTATAGTGCCACTAGAATTCCAGTGGGTTCGTCCAAGACATACAATGAGAGTCATCTTCTCTGCCCAAGGCCTTATTAATCCTTCCCTCTTAAAAATATTCCTGAGATTCATGATCCTATCAAAACACATCCAAATAAATACTATAATATTAATTTTTAAAATCCCATTAGATAAAATGTAAAAATCCAAATTCATGGTTCGTTGCAGGCAGGAAAATCCCAACACTGATTAAATTTATTAACGTAGTTTATATTCCATCTATTTGGAAAAATTATAAATAAGGAAATAAAATTAATTATTTCATGAATATAATTATGAATTATGAATCATTGTATATATTTATTATATATTTGTTATAAATTGTTTTTATGCCAGCTATAATAATATCTAAAATATTATAAGGGTTTGTATTAAAGGTTTTTGTGTGTAAGAATGTTCTCTTATATATAATTCTTATTTTTCAACTTATATATCTCTAATACTAACCATAAAAACGTTATGTATAGTATTAATGATTTAGTGGTTATTTATTAAAATGTTAAAAAAATATAAGATTTCCCAATATCTAAAACATTAGTTGTCTCGTGAGACAACATACAGAAAAAAAAACTACAATAAATATGAAATATGAAATACATTACAATAATTTACAAACATTATTTCTTTTTGTTCATTCATATCTAAGTCACACATAATAATCATAATGAGATTTATATGGAAATAAAGATATAATGTAAACAAGTGACATAAGAAACTATGTAATTCGTAGAGTAAATTGGAACTTACCATGGATTAATCATTATATTCACTATATTACAAGAATATATAATTAAATAATTCCATATAAATTATAATAGTTATGTAAGAAATGAAAAGACAACATAAAAACAGAAATAAATAGTTTTATAGGTAAAAATGTGGTCTCATAGTGAAGGAATGAAAATATCAAACATCATAACTATACCATTAAGTCCTCAAGTAAAGTCTTCATGTATAAAAGGTTCGATATAAACTATATATTCAAACAATTTTGTCTCATAATTACTACTAATGAATCTATAAAATTCCATGCCATGGTAATCATATTATATGATAAATTAATTCATTAAAATAATTGATAAAACGACATATAATAATTTTCATCAAAATAAAACATATATAATCATGGCTAAGTAATGATTATTTCTTTATATAGAAATAATGGATATAAATTTATTTTATATTTCCCCTAAAAATGGAATGTTATATTTATTTATGTGAATATCCATTAATTAAATAAAAAGATATAGGATAATCATATTTTAAAAAATGCATCTTTATTAAAGACATGATAATAGAGTAGTAAAATAAGTTACTTTCATCATATAAGGATATTAATTATAAATATTCATTGAAAAAAAGTTTATAGTAATAGGTGACCAAAAAAATTATACCAAAATTACATTGTATAATATGTGTATATTTTATACATATTTGATTGGAATTATGTATATATAATTTCTTTAAGGATAATCCAAAAGGTTGGTTTTCTCCATTGTCAATGGATATCTAATTATAAAATAGTTTTTAGTTCACTGTGGACATGATAGAGGATCTACTAGTAATATCAACCTAATAATTCCTTAGAATAAAAATCTTCACTAAAAATAATAAATTTATAACAATATTAATATGTGGAATTGATATGGATTTAAAAACATCCTATATAATTATATTGGTTATGATTAAAAAGGATGGTGTTAAAATGAGTGCTAATAGAAATCATTCATTAATATTTACATTAGAGATATATAATAATATGTAATAAAAAAATTGATAATGAATTTATATGTATTCATTATGAATGAGATGGAAAATAAAAATAGGTTATTAAGAATCCTTTCCTTCTAAATAGAATTAAAATGCGTAAAAAAGAACTCCTTATAACTTCTAGAGAAACTTTTAAGGAATATTGATACAAAACTATTGAGGGGAGAACAATTATCAATGAAGATTTTGTGATTTAGAACAAGTTATGGGTGGGTATTTATAGAAAATGATGGGAAATGATTTATTAATTTGATGATTTATGATTTTTAAATTTAGGCTGTTGAGAATTCAATACCACATGCTTACCCCTTGTTTTAAATTATGGTACTTGTAAAACCCCAGGATTCCATGGTACACTTCTCTTTTAATAATACAATAGTGTTTGTTGTACGCAACTCCGAGTTCTAACACACCACAATAAGAAAACTAGCCGTTATGAATAGTAATACTGCGTTTTTTAAATTTTATAAATTTTATCCTTCAAAATGGACATCAATTTTGGATTTGGAATATCGAAATTCGCCTAGGTTGAATTTTTGGTATTTTTCAGAAAACGTTCAATTTTTGATAAATAGTGAAACACACTGAGTTATAGTTCAAAAACCCAATTTTTTTAAATAATTATTTAATTTATTTAAATTTATTTTAGGTCAAAATAGATACATAATACCTATATATGTTCACTTTAATTCATTGGTGTCAATTTATAATAATTTTCGATATATAAAAATTTTATAGAACTTTTCACCTTCTTTTACCCACCTCCTAGGAGCATTTTAAAATTTACATAAAACATAATTTTACCGCTTCTGTGAGTTAAATTTCAAAAAACTGAGAAACACGATTGATTTCAGTAAGTAAAATGTGGTTCAATAAGATGAAAATAATTTTTGGTGAATAGTACCTTTTTAACTTTTATTTACAACAGTTAAAAGTAAATATGGAAATTGTGGGTAAAAATGATATTATTATAACCCTAACACATGTCCTAATTATATTGGATATGTGTAATTCGACAAAAAATAATCCTTATAAATAACATATGATCATTTAGGTCCCCTTGGATTAGATTAGGACATTTATTATTATTTTATTTGAAGAATAGTTAAAATAGTTTAAATCAATGATTAATAACTAAAACATTTTTAATATAGGGATATACATAAGATAACTTTGACTAAAAATATTCATTAAAATATAAAATTATTTCCTACATAGTGGTATTTTATTTATATTTTTAGACATTATATAATTTAATTTATTTATGAAACAACGATGATGGAGTAATTACCTAATTAATTGAATATTCAAATAATTGATATTATAAATATCCAAATAAATGTAATTTGAGTCTTTTTATGAATTACACTAATTTTCAAGGTTAATATGACATTTTATGGTCATTTAGATGAATATTGTTTGAAGTAATAATGCTTTTATGATTTTAACAAAAAACAAAAGTTGAATTATTTAACTTACAGTTAAATCTAAATGATAAGGTTAAAATGGTAACCTAAAAATTTCTAAAAACTATTGTTTGATAGGATTTCTACCCATCCCCCCTATCCTCTAAATTAGTCACCTTTAATGCATTATAAACGGAATATGAATTTATCATAAAATTATATTTTATGTTTTTCCTAAGGTTCCCCTTGCCTCTCTTATAAAAAGGAACTCCCCCTTCTGTCTAAATCACATCTTAAAATCCATTTGTCTTGGCCAAAACCTTCCCAAATACCCTATAAACAGTAATCCCTTAATCTTATAGGATTTACTTTAGTTATAAATCCAATCTAATGAACCCTTTTTATCAAATCAAAAGGAAGAACCCGAAGAAAAGGTAAATATTTCATCACCTCTTTCAAGTTCCTTTCTTCTTCCACTTCCTTTTTCTTTGTTGTTTCCATTATAAAATAATAACTCCATTATCTTCTGTATAGATCGATGTTATTATAAATATTGTACAACCAAATTCATTATTCTATCCATCCCTTGAATGAAATGCCACCATACATTCGTACGTACGGCATACCGTCTCCACGTCGTGGTGTAATTGTTATTCAATACATTATTTTTTGGATAGGTATAATAATGATGTTTAATTAATGTAAATAAGAAATATAACATGATAATGATTCTGTTATTATGATACAACATCCAATTATATATTATTTTAAAAACAAAATAATGATATTGTCACTCGTGCGTACGTACGGATTACCGTCTCCGCGAACACGATAAGATTCATTCCCCATCGTATCCATTCAAGACTAATTTTCATTTGATGATTAAAAATAATGTTTAAATAAATGATATAATTCTGTATAAAAATAAGATACATCCCATCCATAACAAATATGACTCATATAACAAAGAATATAAAGGAAAATGAATCCATTAACACCTGAAACGACGATAATACTAAGATATTATTAACAAATAAATCTTAAAAGATCATATATGATATCATATTAATTTATATGATTCTTGTATAATTTAATAAAAATTATTTCACCATTATATAGGAGTTTAACCTACCTTCGACCAAGGAAATGGACAAGGTAAGGGTTAATTCTATATTCTCTTCATTATCCGAGTTTGTTTATATGTAATTATCTACTCTGACCTCTTTATCATCAACATCTATGTTTATTAGAAATGAATTCGAAAACATTTTTACCATTTATTATACTATGGGTTAAAGTCATTTATACCCTTGTTTTACTTTTTATAAAATGTTTTGAGAGGAATCATTCCGTCATTTTCCAAAAAAGGTAATTTATGAAATTTTCGAAAAAATTAAGGTAAGATTGTTTTTTTAATGTATATGGTGGGTGCGGCTACTTTCCGCCGTTATAACATTGTCAAACCATCCTTTACAAGCTTATAATAATATTTTCAAAATAAATGTTTCCATTATAATTATGTGACTCTTAAATGATTTCAAAATAGAAAGAGATATTTCTCTAAAAAAATGTTTTTATTTCATCTATGTCAACATCCATTGATAGATTATTAGATTATTTGATGTTGATTTATTACGATACAAATCTTCCATATTGTATTGTTGATTTTGTGAAACGTTTGATAGTGGATGTGTTATTTCATAGAATTCATGTTTTATGGATAATGTATTGACATTTCGTATGTGAGTTTTAATACAAATGTTTATGTTATATTTCAACCACTTCTTCTGATGAATGTATTAGACTAGTATGTTCTGGGTTGGGGACCGATAAAAGTAAGGCCTCCGGTATGGGGTCCAGTTATAGAGGCTCTCTGGGTTGGATTCTGGTTACAGAGGCTCTCCAGGATGGAGTCCAGTTACAGAGGCTCTCTCAGAAGGAGTCCGGTTACAGAGGATCTCTGGGTTTGGGTCCGGTTACAGTTAGCCCCTAGGTCCTGGCACGAGGGCTTGACATAGAATTTAAAGTCCGACAATATGAATTCCATCTTTATGAAAGTGGCTATTGATATTGAATGTGGTTATTCGACTAGTGAAACATCCATGTGAGTAAGTGAATGAAATTATTTTGATTTCATATTTACCATATTATGTTGAAGTTCAAGTTTATAAGGCTTTTGTCTTAGTTCTATACATTGCCGTAAATGTTTACGCTTATTTTTGAAAGTTTCCACTATATTGTTATCCTTTCTGAGCATCTGAGCTCACCCCTTTCTATGTTTTATTTTTCCCAGGATGTGAAAAGGTATATTATGACTGACCTGTAGGGACAGTCTATGGGATCTCAGTGTTGTATTTGGAAACAATGTTGTTGTAGTTTTCCATTTTATGATGTAATGTAATCCTTATGAATGTATCTAGTACTTCCAAGGATACTAAAATAAACGATATTTCGGGACATGATCTTATTTGATCATGCCAATGATATGAAATAACACACTGACTCTAGGATTATAGGGTCAGGGCATTACATTTTGTATCATAGGAAGTTTAGTATAAGCATTGGAAACTAGATTTATGTAAACTATAATTAGAGGACATAGCCCTAAGATAGACTTTGAGGATTAGTATAGAAGAACTTCCTAGAATTTTTTTATTATAGAGGTTTTATGAGTTTTGCAATCAATACATACCTGTATGGATATGGGCAGGTAGAGGCGGCTCTGGCACATATGTCCCTAGGGGTAAAACAAGAAAACACCGCTTTGAGCTAGACTCGAATAGGAACTGGTGCATGAAAATCGTCTTTACTGCACTCTTGGTTACGACACTCCTGGGGGATATGATTAGGATAATTATCATTTTCATTATAGACCATTTTGAAGGTTTTATGAGTATATACTTCTACAAAGAAAACATTTTTATGATTATGGATTATATCCATAAACTGTTCAGTTTATGTTAAGTGTTTTACAGGTCTGGAATTATGTATTTTGATTCATGAACTAATCTAGTTTATGCCATTTTTTAAGAATAGATACTTGTGGAAGGAATAGAAACCATATCAATTCACACACTCTATATAGGAATTTCCCTCCTATTCAAGATAATTATAGTGTAGCTGGTGATGCAACCGGTGTTGATCAGCAAATCACCATACTGGGACAACTCACTCAGGTTATGAATAATAACCTTAATTGTATGGAGCTCCCTGATCCGTAGTGTGGAGGGTCAATGTTAGATCTCATCATGAGGTAACAACCACCAACATTCAATGGGTGTACAAATCCACTAGTTGCTGAGAAATGGATAAAATTATTTAGAGAAAATATTCCATGCCTTGGGGAGTAGTGAAAGGGAAAAGGTTATCATGGAAGTTTACCGCCCCACTGGAGATGATGATCAATGGTGGTCATTGATTCAAACCACAAAAGAATACGAGGAAGTATAAAATATGGAATGAAGGGAGTTTAATGAAATTTTCTTAGAAAAATTATTTTCTCATGACCATCGAGCGGATATGGAAAGACAATTTCTGAGTCTGAGGGAAAAGGAGGATGAGAATGTCGCAAAGTATGATGCTAACTTTATAATGTTATCAAGCGTTGCTGAAGTTTATATAAGTAACCCAAGAAGTAAGATTTAATGTTTATTTGATGGGTTAAAACCATTTCTCCATCGAGCATCAGTATTGCAATCCTTTACATTGTACAGAAATATAGTCTTATGTGCTATCATGACAGAAAAAGAATTATCTAAATCTTATGACTATAAAGTAAAGTAAGAGAAGAAGAGTATGGTGGAGAAGGAGGCAGATGAATGGAAAAGGGAAAGAAGGATTTTACATTATGTGATAACTGTGGGAAGAAACACCCTGGTACTTGCCTAAAAGGAATGGGAGTTTGTTACAAGTGTAGTGAAAAAGGCCACCAAACTCGTGATTACAATGGGAAGAAAGAGGTTGTCAATGCTGAATGCTACAATTGTAGAGAAATGAGGCATTATGGAAATGAATTCCCTAAGCACCAATGAAACTTACCTCAGAAAAGGCCAAGAGATCAAGGCCAATATTATGTAGTTACTACAGTTGAAGTGGAATAATTAGTGTATTTGTGTTTTTTGGACTCAAGGATTATATTCTGGTTATAAGAATAATGTGATATATATAAGGATTGTACTAAATTAATTCTTTTTTTCATTGAGCTTTTAATATGACTACAGTAATCATATTTTCAGTATGTGAAAATAAGAGAAACATTACTTTGTTTGGGGTATATGAAGTTACAATTGATTTTGGAATTTAGATACCTTTTATAAAGAGTCTAGAAAGAGGTATTTTAGATAACTATAAATTTGGAATGGATTAAGTTTAACTTTGGATAGTATTTATTAATGTGAAATCATTTCTTCTGATTATTTTTTAAAAAAGACAACCTTCAGGTCGAGCGATAACTCGTCACGTCAGACAATGCTATAGGAATCAAACCCACAACCATAGTGTGACATGCCTTTATTAACTACCACTAGCCTACAAGAAATCCCTGGTTATTAAAAAATATTTTTCTTCAATTAAATGGTATGTGTTAATATTTGGAACCTTATACGATTACGGTAAATATAATATTTTTTTTGGTTCTATTATCTTTTGGAATGAAAGATGAGTTTGTGGTAGAAATTAGTTAAAGGATGAAACTCTACTTGTTAAGTATATATATATATATATATATATATATCTTATTCTATGAATAAATTAATTCTTAAACATTATGGATGGGATATTAAAACCAAAAATGTGTTATCCTAATACCTTATATTTTGTTGAACTGGTGATATTTTAAATCATCATAGATTGATGGATTTGAGGCCCTCAATGTTACACTTGTTTTTGATTGATGACCTCAATCACTCCCTATAAACATATATGTTTTTCCTCTAATTATATGTCTATAATTTCCAAAAATGTTCTCCAATTCAAAACCCTAATTTGGTGGTGACTTTCTCATTTCACTTTCCCTCTTATTAAAACTAAATATTATTAACCCTATTGCTGATGTGGGTTTTCCACAAAGGTATTTTCTATTTTCAACATTTTTTTTAGAAGAACAATTTAAAATTGAGAGGATGAAATTTATTGAAGGAGGGGACAATGTAATAACTCAAGATTCAATGGTACGCTTCTCTTTGAATAATACAATAGCATATGTTGTACGAAACATTGAGTTCTAACACACCCCAAAAGGAAAACTAACCGTTATAAATAGTAATACCCAGTTTTTGAAATTTTATAAATTTTATCTTTAAAAATGGACTTCATTTATGGATTTTGAATATAGAAATTATCTTAGGGTGAATTTTTGGTATTTTTCTGAAAACGTTCCATTTTTTATGAATAGTGAAAAATACTAAGTTATAGTTTAAAAACCGAATTTTTATTTAAATAATTATTTATTTAAAGTAAATTTATTTATGGACAAAATATATATATAATAAATATATAAGTTTAATGTAATTTATTGGAGTCAATTTATAATAAATTTAGATATATAAAAATTTTATAGAACTTTTCACGGTCTTTTACCCACCTCCTAGGAGCATTTGTAAATTTACATAAAACTTAATTTTACCACTTCTATGAGTTGAATTTCAAAACACTGAGAGAAACGGTTGATAACACTATGTATAATGTGGTTCAATAAGATGAAAATAATTTTTGGTGAATAATAACTTTTTTACTTTTATTTACCACGGTTAAATGTAAATAGGGTAATTAAGGGTAAAAATGATATTATTATTACCCTAACACATTTCATGATTCTATTGGATATGTTTAATTTGACCAAAAACAACATTAGGAATAAAATATGATCCTTTAGATCCACTTGTATTATATTAGGACATTTATTATTATTGTATTTAAAGAAGAGTTAAAATGGGTAAAACCAATATTTAATAACCGAAACATTTTTAATATAGTGTTATATAAACGATAAATTCAACTATAAATATTCATTATAAAGACAAAAAGATTTCCTACATAATGGTATTTTATTTATAATTTTTATACATTAAATAATTTAATTTATTTCTAACACAATGATGATGCACCAATTACCTTATTAATGAAATATTTACAGAATTGATGTTATAAATATCCAAATAAATGTAATTTGAGTTTTTTTATGAATTACACTAATTTTATATATTTCTATGACATTTTAGGGTTGGTTAGTTTAATTTTTCTTGAAGTAATAATGTTTTTATGATTTTAACATAAAATAAATACCAAATAGTGTCAAAATTGACATAAAATAGTTTTCTAAACAAATATTATTTTATAAATTGATATAATGATCCTAAAAATAGATTTTTCTTCCAAAAGACTTATATAATAATATATATGACATTAATGAACCAAATGGGTTTCGATTGGTAGTTTATAGTATGTTTATTAACCATATAGTGTAAGAATACAAGAAGACACGAAAAAAGTTAAATTATTTAACATAAAGTTAAATCTAAATGAGAAGGTTAAAATGGTAACCTAAACTATTCTAAAACCTATTGGATGAGATGATTACGAACCATCCCCACCCTAGACTCTAAATAAGTCACTTTGGAGCCATTATAAACCGAATATGAATTTACCATAAAATAATATTTTAAGTTTTTCCTAAGGTACCTCTCACCCTCTTATAAAAGGTCACTCCCCCTTCTCTCTAATTATCATCTTCAAAGCCCTTTGGATCAGCCAAAACCTGCCAAAATACCCTCTCAACTATCCTCCCTTAATTTTAGAGGACTTCCTTTAGTCATAAATCCAATCTAAGGAGCCCTTTTGATCAAATTAAAAGGAAGAACCTGAAGAAGAGGTAAATATTTCATCACCTCTTTGAAGTTCCTTTCTTCTTCCACTTACTCTTTATTTTTTTTTCCATTCTAAAATAATAACTCCAGTATCTTATATATACTGTGATGTTATTATAAATATGGAACAACAAAATTCATTAATCTATCCATACCTTGAATAACATGTCACCATACGTGCTTACGTACGCCTTACCGTCTCCACATCGTGGTGTAATTGTTATTCAATACAAATTTATATGGATGCGTATAATAATAATGTGTAATTTCAATTAAATACAAAATATAACATGATAATGATTCATTATATAAGATATACCATCCAATTATATATTATTTTAATATCAAAATAATGATATTGTTGCTCGTGCATACGTGCGGATTACTGTCTCCATGAACGAGATGAGATTCATTCCCCATCGTATCCATTCAAGACTAATTTTCATTTTATGATTAAAAATAATGTTAAAAAACTTTATATCATTTGGTATATGAATAAGATACATCCCATCCATAAACAATATGACTCACATAATAATTAATATAAAGGAAAATGAATGCGTTAACACCAGAAATGACGATAATAATAAGATATTATTAACAAAGAAATGTTATAAGATCATATATGATATCATATTAATGTATATCATTCTTGAATAATTTAATAACAATTATTTCACCATTATATAGGATTTTAACCTACCCTCGTCCAAGGAAAACTATAAGGTAAGGGTTAATTCTACAATCTCTTCATTATCCGAGGTTGTTTTTATGTAATTATCTACTGGGACCTCTTTATCATCCACATCTATTTTTCTTAAAAATGTATTCCCAAACATTGTTACTATTTACTAGACTATGGGTTAAAGTCACTTATACCTTTGTTTGAATTTTTATAAATTTTTTTGAGAGGAATATTTCCATCGTTTTCCAAACATGGTACTTTATGACCTTTTCGACAAAATTAAGGTAAGAATGTTTTTTTTAACTTATACGATGGGTGAGGCTATTTTACACCATTATAACATCCTAGAAGCTTCCCTTACAAACTTATATGAATATTTTCAATAAAAATTTTTCATTTATAATTATGTGACTTTTAAATGATTTCAAAATAGTAAGGGATATTTCTCTAAAAAATGTTTTGATTACATCTATGTCAAAATCCTTTGATGGATTGTAATATTATTTGAACTTAATTTATTACAAAACAAAACATCAATATTGTATTAAAGGTTTTATGATATGTTTGACTATGGATGTGTTATCTCATACCATTCATGGTTTATGGATAATGTATTGACATTTCGTATGCTAGTTTTAATACGAATGTTTATGTTATATTTCTACCTCTTCTTATGATGAATTTATTCGACTAGAATGTTCCAGGTTGGGGACTACTAAAATTAAGACCTTTGGGTTAGGGTTCGGTTATATCAGACCCTCCAGGTTGGAGCCCGGTTACAGTGGCTCTCTATGTTGGAGTCCGGTTACAGAGGCTCTCTGGGATGGAGTCTCGTTACAAAGGCTCTCTGGGAAGGAGTCCGGTTACAGAGGCTCCCTGGGTTTGGGTCAAGTTACAGTTATCCCCTAGGTCCAGGCACGAGGCCATGAAACAGAAATTAAAGTCCGACATTATGCATTCCATTTTTATGAAGGTGGATATTGATATTGAATGTGATTATTCGACTAGTAGAATATCCATGTGGTTAAGTAAATGGTGTTATTTTGATTTTGTCTTTCTATATTATGTTGAAGTTCAGGTTTAAAAGGCTTTTGTTTTAGTTATAAACATTTCCTTAAATGTTTATGCTTATTTTTGAATGTTTCGGCTATATTGTTATCTTTACTGAGCATCTGAGCTCACCCATTTCTTTGTTTCATTTTTTCCAGGATGTGAAGAAGTATATTATAACTGATCTACTGGGACAGTCTATGGTATCTTAGTGTTGTCTATGGAAACAATGTTGTTGTAGTTTTCTATTTTATGATGTAATGTAATCCTTATGAATGTATCTAGTACTTCTAAGGCTACTAAACTAAACGATATTTCGGGACTTGATCTTTTGTGTTCATTCCAATGAAATGTAATAATGCACCGAATCTGGGATTCTGGGGTCGAGGCGTTACAGTACTCAACATTTAAGGCGTTTTTTGAAAGTTATCCATTTTAAAACCAGGATTCCATCCTTATGGAATACATTGGCACACCAAATTCATGAAGAAGTGATTATTTAAAGCAATTTTATAATTCTGATTCATTCTTTTTCCATATATTCTTTTCATTTATTATTCTTCTATGTTATTCAATATTATATTCCCTATATTTATATGCATCCCTTGTTATATGATATGGTGAGTATAATTAAATGATTTTTTATTTCTAGTGTTCGTAAATGGCCTTTCACATCCCAATATAATTTATCATGTACAAACCGGTGTCTGTATGTATATTTAAAATCATATCTATATATATGAGTGTATTTTTGTTTGTATGTATGTACATATATTGGTATATGTGTATGTAATAAAGTATATAATTAATTTTTTATGTATGTATGTTTGTAATTAAGTAAGTAAGTATGTATGTATGCATGCATAAATGTATATATATATTTACATATGTTTCTATGTATGTATGCTTTCATGCATATTTATATATGTGTGTGTATGTTTGTAAATATGCATGGATGGATGGATGGATGTGTGTGTGTATGCATGCATGTGTGTATGTAGGTAAGTACGTATGAATTCATGTATATATTTTTATATATGTGTATGGGTGTGTTTCTATATATATGAAGGTACATTTGTACATGAATATATATATATATATTTATATAAATTTGTATTTAAATACATATGTATGTATGTATGTAGGAATGTAATTTGATTCCTCAAACTCACTCTCCCAGATCTCGTGCTAAAACACTGTATATATTTTTTCATAATAAAAAAATTTACATCACTAAATAATATACATTCCATATATAAAAAAAATATTTATGGTATAGAAAATTGGAATATTAGAAACTCTAAAACCTTCATAAAAAAATATATAAGATACTAATCCCACTCCACTTTGACTAATCTTTATAATTGACAGTCATATCCAAAGTAACTCACACTCATTCTAAGTCCGTATAAAAATAATGATAAAACCATGGGTGAAAAAGGGACTTTTTATTGGGGTTTTAAATAATATTTTACATTTTTTAAAAAATAATTCAATACATTCTTTTAATGTACATTTCATAAAATTAAAAAAAAATTAATTTTAATAAAATTTTTCTTAATTATAAAATTATGTTTTCCTTAATCGGAAATAATGCGTTTAAAAAAAATAATATCTATATAATTCATTGAAAATAGTTTTAAATACTGAAAATATATTTTTTTAGAATTATTTATTTAGTTTTTTATAATGTAATGAACAAATATTTTAATATAAACACAATAATATTAAATTTAAGAAACAATCTCAAAATAAAGACGGTGGTTTTCCGAAAACAGTTTTCACCCATAGAATAAAATATAAAGGAGCCTATATCACTGAATGATATGTAGTGAATACCTATCATTTATTTAATATACTCCCTAGAGGATGGGATTCACTACACATGAAAATCTATTCACAATTCCCATAGCCATATTTTAATAAAAATATTTTAGCATTCTATTTTTTCTTTGGGTTTTCTATCAAATATAGATTTACTGTATTGAATTCCTTATAACATGTATACCTATTTTCACAATTTTATAGATACATGACATCAGCATCATATATGCATGATTCAATTTAATACTTTTCATCACTATTTATTGGATTTTTATATGTCCTATTTTGTCTTTTACATTATTGATATGATTTATATATTTATCTGTTGATTACACCGCCATATTACAAAGGCTATTGGGAATAGTCTCCCCACATACACACCCTAGACCCTCGCTGATAATTAAAATCCTCTAGCATAAGTAGTAGCACGCATGAGGCCATGTGGCCCACCCGTTTGGGTAACATCTAAGTTGAACCTGGGTCCGGATGTCATAGAGGTAATATGAAATAATAAAGGATATATAGGGACCAACCATACCATGGTGGAGAATTTCTTTTTGGACTAACTTCTACACCCCTATTATAATCTATTTACAATACTCTTGGTCCAAATTTTATAAATGAAAATTTTAGTATGCTATTAATTCACTATATTGTTCCATAAAAAACTTATTTAAATTTTTTCCGTGAATAGATTTATAAATAAGACATAGATATATATATTATTAAATAATTAGGGAAAACTAGAACAAATGTTTTGGTATATAATTACTTTTGAAAAGAAACATGGGAATTCAATAAAAATAAACTAAAGAATTACCCAAAAAAAATTTATGTTAGCAACACTCTGCTATTTAAATTAGTTTTAAAATAAGTATAGAAAAAAATTGTAATATTAATGTTTTTGACTTAGAAACACGTCATACATAAAATATTAATTTTAAATTATGTTTTAAAATAAATCAATTCCTTCTTGAAATATAATTTTGATACTCAGAAAAAAATTATTTTATTTTTTTATAAAATGATTAAAAAAATTTCAGAATTATTTGAAATAAATTGATAGTTTTTCATTCCTAAAATTAAATTTGACATCACTACATTTTTACATCATAACCCCATTACATAAAATGAAAATTTAAAAACAATAATTGAATTAAAAATATTTGATATAAAAAATTTAAATATTGAAATGTGGTTTACTTTACACAATGAGTTACATTAAAAAAGTCAAACCTGAAAATAGAATACATTCTAAACATAGGGATATTTGGAAATACTAAAATAGAAACATTTAAATGGTTTTCCATTAAATTGTGTTAACCAATACTTCTTGACATTCTACAAACAATGTCATATTTTTTCACCCCCATATAGTCATAGACACACAAAAACATAATATATATATATATATCCATCCCTCTCCCTCTCTCAGTAATATGTGAATCCAATAAGGCATTTTTTAGGAAATATCCATGGATGATATATTCTTTATATTCAATACCCATAGTGAATTTTATAAGTTTATTATTTTTTAATCATCAAAATGTTTCATCTATAGCTTGTTTTCCATGTTATATAGGAATGAGTCTGTATGTATTTATTATTGGTCCTCTTTGTCTATATATGTAATTCCCCCTACTATAACTGTTAACCATCATGTACCACCTTTTTTAGTCCTTCCACATGTTCGGATCCAATATATCCAAAACTGGACAGGCCTCATACCCCGAATACCTCCAGACCAACAAACAAGAAACTCTACCTCACAATACTAGCATCATAATCATCATCTCCAATCAAAATAATAATTCTTGGTCACTAATGCCAACTAACCACATGTGAAACTGGGATATTCTTAGTAATGAAGCAACACCAAAAAGATAACCAAACATTAGAACATTGACCTTTGCTGGTGAAATAGGACCATCATGTATGCTCCAGTACTTACTCGGTGGGATCAAAGAAGATGCAAGTTGGGTGTAGGCTCGAGGTTTCAAGGGAATAATGGAATTTGGGGTTTCTCTTCTGAATAGATTTTTGGTAGTAGGAAGAGGCTGAATGTTTATCATTTTCATTCTCATATAAATTTTCAAATTTCATAATTGTAATATATTTGATATATATATATATATTAATTTATAAACACCAATTAATATATATATTATTATATTTCTTTAAAAAAATAACAATTTAAATTCACATAATGAATTAATATACTACTTCATACTATCATTTAAATCCATTTTTAACAAAATATTTTTCTTATATTTCAGTTATAATAATTATATATTACCATATTCCCCAGAAAATTTTCTATATTTCTTAAATCATAATTAAAATATTTTATATTTAATTTTTTATATTAGATGTTATATTACCCTTTCAAGATAAATTCAGCTAATTACAAATTTAATTTTTTTTATTTAACTTAAACAATTATTAAAACATTTTCTACACTTTTAAACATTTTTGTTCAATAAATTTTTATATATTATATTAAAAATTTTAATTGAAACTATATAAATATTAAACCAATTCTAGAAAAAAAATTATCATTATAAATATTATTTAAAAATATTTTTATGTCTTTTTGATAATTTTATTCACTAACAATTAATATATTATTTATAAATATATTAATATTTCTTAAAAAATTATATATTTACATAATATATATATATAATAATGAAATATATCGAATAATTCCATTTCATATTTCTATTTGTAAATAGTAAATTCTTATATATTCAACTACATTGAGTCTTAAAATGTAAATATAAATAATACTCAAATATACATTTTTAATACAACTATGTAAAATATGTTTTCATGTAAAATCTATATATTATTTCGTCGATGAAACAAATATATATATATATATTGATTGTTTTTTATATTAATTATTATAATTAATTATGTTTATATATTCTAAAATGTTATTCATGGATTGTTAGTAATTTGTAGTATAATTTGACTTTATTAAAGAACAATATATTATTTAAATATTTATTTAGGTAGAAAAAATTGTAAAAATATATTAAAAAATATTATCGATAATTTATCCTTCTCTTAAATAAATTATTTCCTTGAATGTATTAATTGTATACGATAATTTTTGACTCATAATTTATTTCAAAACAAAAATAGGTTTTCTTAGTTAATTAATCTTATGGTTTCAGAGCAACAATATAAGAAATATGATAAAAATATTTTTCTTAGAAAATATTAAGAAATTACTACAAGAAATAATTTTCTTTTAGAAAAACACTTGACTAATTCCTAAATCAATGAAATTAAAAACATAGATGGTCGGTGTAACTCTTACATAGTTTAAATTCTTTCTATAAGATTTACATAACCTTAATTTTAATGACCTCATTAATGTATAATCACCAAAAACCTTAAAATCAAAAATTAAATGTTAATTTACCCTTAAAATCATCAACCATAATGTTGCCTATTCCTTTCTCAAATACCAATTATGGTGAGTTAGACCCAATCTCCCAAATATGATGATAAAATAATATATATATAAATAAACTATTTAACATCAATGAATAATATAATGTCCATACATTACCAAAAAAATTTAGTTCTAAGGATTTCAAAAATTATGAACTCTAATGTATTCCTAATACAAATTTCTCATATACTGGTCCATATCCCCTCCAAATAATCCATATAATCAAGGAATGTTTCTATAGTAACCCCCGATCAATATAATTCCCTATGAAAATATCTTTAAAACATTAGGTCTGAAAAAGTCTATTGAATAGTGGTTTCAAATCATTTTATCAATTTTTTTAAAATAATGTAATATTTGTCATGAATATAGGTTCTTCATAACCAAAACAATTATTTTAATAAATCATTATTTAAAAGTAAAATTATATTTTCATAAAAAGCCCATAATGGGTTTTCATAAAATACAAATTTGTATCACTCTTTTAAAATGCGTTAAAATACTACAAAATCATTTTTTAAAATAAATGGATTTATTTTTTTGTAAACCATGAATTTATTTTAAGAAATGAAATCTAATCCTTTTGAAAAAAAACATCTTAAAATAAATCTGATGATTTTTTGAAAACACTCTCCAAGAATAGAAACAAATATCTATGAGGTGACATTGGACACTAAAGACTATATGTGGCATACCATTCAGATGGTGGAAAATTGACCATGAGGATTGAGATAGAACCCCATACCTATACATTTATAATTATAATATTTCATATTTTCATAAAATATTTATTATATTAGTATTCGTTTATTAGAGTTTTCCATTGGAAACTTATTTTTAAAATTTTAACAATGGATATAATTATAAATAATCATATATATATATATATATATGGTTTTGTGAATATTTATATATATTATCATAGAATTATAGGAAAATGCAATAATAATTTATAATGAGGAATTATTTTAAAACATATATGGGATATAATTAAAAATAACTTAAAGCATAACCATATAGTCATTTTCATATGAGAAACACCCCTAAAATAAAATGTGTTTATAATGAAATCATTCTTACAAATATATATGTATTTGAGGGTGATGAATTAGAAAAGCATCAACATAAAATTTTAAATTGAATTTGGGGGTTTGAAATAAATACATATATACCATAAATGATTATATTGGAACTCTAATAAAGATTAAATATTATTTATTAGATATTTTAAATAAATTTTTTTTAACAGATTCATATAAACTATTTTTTTAAACCCCTAAACATTTAATTGATATCAAAAAATAAAGAAGTGATAATATACATTAAAAAAATTAATTTTCAAAACCAACAATTCAATTATTAATAGTTTATACCTAAAGTTATAATTTTAAAAATAGTATTAGATTATTCATAAAATTATATTAAAAATCAATCATAAACATGAATTATTTATAAAACATAGGGAGGTTTGGAAATTTAAAATTGAATCATAGAAAATGTTATCCCCCAGCCATGTAGTAATCAAGAATTCATGAGTATCTACTGAAAATAATAATAATTTATCTCTCTCCTAATATAATCTCTCCCCCTCTCCCTATGTGTATCTCCCTCTCCCTCCCCCTTCTCTCTCACAATACCTCTGTCTCTACACTCACTCTTCCCTACATCTCTCTCTCCTTATAAGTATTCCTCATAGTTTATTTTATTTTATTTTTTATTTTCTTATTATATGAAAAAGAAATTAACATCTTGTTTGATAGTTTTGTAAGAATTAGTTTTTATGAATTTATTATAGGCCCTCCAATAATCAATATGTGATTCCCCGAACTTACAGTATTGATAGTCACCTTCCACACAACTTTTTTTCCACATGTGTTGTTCTAGAATATCCCAAACTAAATCATCATTGTCAATTTTATACCATAACAATTACAACTATACTGCCACTCCCCACCCAAATCCTCTCACTAACACCCTCACTTAGAAAACAAACATCATTCATGTCCACCATTAATGGTCATAATCAAATGATATTGGACCTTTTTTAATAACGAATCAATTCAATGAAGCTAACAAACCATTAGAATAGTATACTATTATTGAGAAACATGATAAGAAAACAAGATCATGTGCTTTTTATTAATGATTTAAGGCGATGTGAATTCGTTATAGGCTCTGACATTCATGGTTCAAACACTGTCAGTAGATTTTCTTCCAAACATTTCAAGAGAGAGAGGAAAGGGATAATTTTTTATATTATTCATTATGAAATAATTTTTCATATTCTATTATTAAAATTAATTTGTTATATGTATATTTACAACCAAAAAGTATTGTAATTATTGTTATATTTCAGTGACACCGATGTAATTTACATTGAAATCCACAATTAAAATACAATTTATAAAATTCATTTAAACACACTTTTATCATAATATTTTTGTTATATTCCAATTATAGTTATTTCATTTTACCATGGTTCCATTACAATTACATATATTTTTAATTTGTTTTGAGATTTTATGTGTAATAATACCCATTATTGTCATTGGAATATAATTTATATTAATAATAATTCTTAAAATATATAATTTCCCCTGTCAATTGTTGTCTGAGTTTCTTCATTTATATTCATTCTTAAAAATTAACATTGTATATATTTTAATATAATTTTTAATTTACACTATTAATACTATACAACATATAGAATTAATAAATTACATTATATTTATATATATTAGTTTTTATAATTAGGTAAATTATCTTTAATTATATGCATTTCGAATTAATATTTTATTTAAAAATATATTTATAATTATTAAAATTTGTTATACATCAACAAATATATATATATAATTTATATAAAATAACTCAATTTCATTTGTTGATATGTCATCAATAAGTTCATTAACATTTAACTCTATAGAATCTTAAATTTTAAATACCTATACTATTAAAATAATTTTTTTATCCAATATAAAATAAAATATTATTTGGTGTATAATCTATATATTATATGTTAGATGACACATTAAAATATATAAATATATAAATATATATATATATATATTTTAATATCACATTTTTAAAAAATAATCATAATTTAATATGTTTTAAAGTAGATTAATAATTCATAGTAATATATAGTGTAGTTTCATTCTTTTGGAGAAAATATATAGTTAAAATTTTTAATTCATGTGAAAAAATGTGTTCATTTAATAAAACCATGCGCATTTAATTATCTTATGTATGTATGTATGTATTTATGTATGCATATATGTGGGTATGTTAGCATGTACTAAAGAATGTAGGCATGTATTCTTGAATGGATGTATATTTTCATGTATGAATGTATTATTGCAAAGATTAATGAATATACGAGCACATTCTTCCTTGTACCTATATTTTTATTTTCATATATATGAATTTTTGTATGTATATGTGCATGTCATTAAATATGTTACATATTTCTATATCTAGGTTTTTATGTATGACTATATATGTGTATGCATGTGTGCATGATTGTACGTACGTATGCATGTATGTATGTATAGACATATGTATACATATGTATATCTCTATATACGTATATATTTTTATATGAATGTATATATGTGTGTTCATATATTTGTATGCATGTATGTATGCATGAATGTTTGTATACAAGTCTATATGTATGTCTATTTGTATGTATGTCTCTCTATACAAGTTATCTATGTATGTATGCATGAATGTATGTATGTGGTTATTTATTTATGGTTTTCTGTATATCATTAGGTGTGTATGGAAGTCTATATATATATATATATATATTTATGTATTCATGCATGTATATATGTTGGTATGTATGTATGTATATATGTATGTATGTATGTATGTTTTATTATTTTTTGTTTGTATGTATGTTATGTACATATGTATATAGGTTTTCATGTATGTATGTATCTATTCATGTCATAAATCATATATGTATGTATGTACATATATGTATATATGTATGTACACACACACACACACACACATATATGCTTGCATATATGTATGAGTTTACCTATGCTTGTATGTATGTATATATGGATATGATCCTTTATGTATGTTATGTGTCCAGACACACACACACACACACACACATGAATGTACATATTTATTTGTATCTATTTTTATATATGGTCGGAGGATGGATGGATTTTTTCATGAATGTATTCATACATGATTGTATACATATATCTGTGTGTTTATGTTATATATCTGTATATAGATACATACATATATATAAACAAATGTATTTATGTGTATGTATATATATTTATGTCTGTATGTATTTATGGATGTATGTATGTATTCATGTATATAAAAAGGTACATACGAACAAATGTACGTATATAAATTCATTTTTTTATATATGTATGTATGTATAAATTAATAGATGGATTGGTGTATCTATGTATCAATCTATATTTGTATATATGTATTCAATCATATAAAAAGGATTGTGTGTATTTATGTATGCATGTAGGTATGTATCTACGTATGAATGTGTGAATGTGTGAATGTAGGAATTTATTCAATTATCCATGTATGTATGTTTTAGAATATGTATGTATGTATGCCTCAATATATGTCTATATATTTTTCAATATGTATGTACGTATGAATGAATTTATGTGTGTGTGAGAGTGTTTTTTTATTTGTATGTATGTGATAATAGGTTTTTGTATGTTGGTATTAATGTATGTATTCATGCATTTACATATGTATGAATGTATGTATGAGTATAAATATGTTAATATTTTTCTCTATTTTCATTTGTGTATATTCATATGTGTGTATGTATGTATGTGTTAGTATTTGTACATATGTATCTATGTATGTATATATGTATTTATTTATATATATCTGTGTGTGTTTGTGTGTTTGTATGTATGTATATATATCTATAGGCCTCTATGTATGTATGATTGTATAAACCTTGATATGTAAGTAAGTATGTATGTTGATATGCATATGTGTATGTATATATGTATGTGTGTGTATATGTATGTATGTATACACATCTCTCCATCGACATATATATATATATAAATATATTCACAATTTTATAAGTATGTATGTACGTACGTACGTACGTACGTACGTATGTATCTATCTATCTAACTATCTATCTATCTATGTATGTATGCAAGCATGCATTTACGTATGTATGTAAGAATGTATGTATTGATGTGTGTGAGTGTGTGTGTTCACATTGTGTGTCTGTATGTATATATGCATGAATGTGTATAGTATTTATATTTGACTATATGTATAAATGGATGGATGGATGGATGAATAATTGCATGGATTCGTGTATGCATGAATGTGTGTGAGTGTGAGTGCACGCATGCACACTATATTTATTTATGCTTGGATTTATTCATATATGATCATAAGTACGAGCACACGCGTGTGTGTTTGCCTTTATGTTTGTATGGTTGTCTTTGTCTATGGATGTATTTCAATATTCAAGTTGGTACATACTGACATACGAGTGTGGCTATGTATATATGTGGGTATGTATGGATAAATGGATGGATGAATGGATTTATGTGTGTATAGATGAATGGATGGATGGATATAAGTATGCATGGATGTATGCATGGATGGATGTATGTGTGTATATTTCTATGCATTTATTTTTGTATGGATGTTTGTTTCTATGTATGTATGTAAATATTCATGTACACATGTATGTTTGTAGGTATTTGTGAATTAATGTATGTATCTTTGTATGTAAGTATATATATATATATGTATATATGTATATATGCATATATGTTTGTATGTTTGTATATATGTTTTTATTTATGTATGTACAAATGTTTGTAGGTGTCCATAATTATAGACTTCGATTTGGGATTACACGAGTAACATTGAGGTTATATGTATTAGGATTATCCCTAATGAGATAAACAAATGATTTAGTTCCGTTAAAGCTAACTACCATAATGAAATATCTAAAATTGCTACAAATTATAGACCTAAAACTAGGAGGACTCATAGGGAAACATTATGATTGGGGTTATGGGATCATTTTACATGGAGAATTCTAGTCGGTTGACATCGAGTAAACCTTCAGCCTCCTTAGTGCCCAATGATTTCTGATTGCGACAAAAGTGATAACAAGGATGCAATGTATATTTCATATGTGTGAAAAATTCAAGCAGTAGTGGAAGAAAAGGAAAACATACAGTGGGTGTAGTGCCGAACCAACTAAAAGTATGCCTAAAAACCACCTCAAAAGAATTTCACAATTACCTATTACAATATATCCATCAAAATGTGAATTAAAAACACTATCTTCTTGCACAAAATAAACTAAAAGATGAAAATTCATTATTTCAATGAAAGTATTTAAAAGAATTTTATGAACAACATTACATAAATATATACTTTGAGTTGGGTTTACACATCACATAGATCAGGTTATAGTAAGGACAACCTTGAATATGTAAACAAATTATTCAGTTCTAATCATGAAAAAAATCATAATAGAGGATCAGAACCTAAAAATAGATATGGAAAAATCCTAGAGAGAACTAGAGGGAATCATCACAATATGGTTTTGGAAATGAAACTGTATTGACACCCTAAATCAAAATTACATTTGACGCTTCAACAAACAGAAGATAATTTGTAAAAGTACGTTAATATTTTGGAAACATTTGAAATTCGTTGTGAGGGATTTTTTGTGTGGTGATCTAATGTTCCACTTCTAATATTGATTGGTCCCTATTAAGGGTCCATGAATCCGACAGGGTAAAATTTATTTTGATATTGATAGAATTTTTTATTACAGAGTAAGTCTAGTGATTTCTTTTTAGACAGTCTAATTTTTATTTCTTATGTGGGTTGACACCCACCCCTTCACATTGTTTATATAAAACAATAAAAATATAATTTTGAGTTCAATTTATGGCATCAATTTATTAGTTGAACCAGAGGTGGTTGACCTCAAGATATCCAACATCCTATGTAACATTATATTATTTTTGGACACAAAATTGTTCAATATGAGGAGGTACTAGGGATGTTGGAGGTGAAAAAATAGATTCAGGAAGTAGTGGTGGAGAAGGCATATATGGAATGGGAGTGAGAGGCAAGATTTTGGGAGATAGATCTGGGCTAGTTCGATCTCATTTGTGAAAAGTGGTTGTCAAAGAGGGGTCTGGCTATGGAAAAACATGAATCAGAGATAATAATGAAGATGAATATTAACTAATCATTGAGGATGAAATTTTTATGGATTTGGAGGTAGTGGGAATAGTAGGAGGAGGCATAATATTGAGGTATTGTCTCAAGAGGGATTTAAAAAAAATTGTATAAGTGGTGTTGGTTTCCACCAACCCACTAGTTTTTGTATCGTGGTGTCTTAGTGGAATTTCCCTAGTTTGAGGCCAATATGGATGGGTGAGGTGGAATATTAGTTGTTCAATCTGTTATGGTCGGATTTCACACATGTGAATTAGGTTTCAATGAGGAGATTGATGGAGGTAAATAGGGTATAAGAGATAGTTATGTAGGTTATCTTATATTGGTAAATAAAGAGGGAAGTTAGATTGGTGGGGTGGTGGGTTTGGTACATTTTGAGGAAGGTTGGGAGGAGGCACAACATGAAGGAATCAATACATGTTGTTTTTTCATTCTAGTCGTGTTACATCTGATGTTCTATTAGAGATTAGATATTGAGAACATCATAATTTACAAGCTGATATGATTGTAGAATCATTCGTGTCTAGGTTCGATCAAATAATGAAATATAATAAACCCAAATAATGTGGTAAATATACCTCTAAAAAAATATTTTTTTCATTTCAACGATGTAATATTTATGAATAAATAATAGTGTAGTGATGAAAATCAAATAAAACAATAAGATTCAGATCGCAATAAAAAGCAATTTTTTAGAAAAGAAACTTATATCATTACCTCATGAATATGTTCATTCAATTGAATTCATGATTACACTAATATTATAAACATATTTATCAGCAAATATAATGATTATATCCAAAAAATATCATATTACTATATTGTATAAGGAAATAATGATAACCACAACAACATCAATCTTAATAAAAATGAATCCAAAAAATTGATTATATTTCAATCCTCTTAATCAATTTAAATATCCTCTTCTAAAATGATTTATTTCCAAAAAATAATTATGATATGAAGTAGACAATGAATTATCACGTTGATTATTAGTCAATAAAACACATCATGAATTAACTATAATAATATGTTAAGTTATAATTCTTATAATATTTATCCTATACTCGTCACGTGACATGCCACTCATGATCAAATAAAAATAAATCATGTGTGACTAGTTTTTATGTATAATTGAGTGAACAAATGTAATGAATATTAATAGAATAATGAAACAGGAATGGAGATAAGAACACTGAATATAAAATAAAGCACACATAAATGAAATAAAAAACTTATGACTGAATGTATCTAGATTGGATGAAGCATAAACGAACTCAAATAGTGTAAAGAAATTTAGAAGAGGATCTAAAATTTATTAAATTATTAAAGAGCAAAGTAATATTTTAAAACAGAATCCGCAATTTCATATGAGTGTAAAGACCCAGAATTTCCAAGTAATTTTTTTATATATTGGAATTTTATGAGTCCGTGGAAATTGACGGTGCATGATTCTAAAACCCGGTGTGCCCAAAATGAATTTTTGAATGTTTTTTTTGGTACATTCAGTAAATGTCCGAGCGGGTTTTTTTATCTTTTGAACCAGTGCAGATAATTTAAATCTGAGGGAACCATTGAACTGGCATCACCATTATTCACTTAAGAAGACTTTCACCTCGATGGAAGTTGGTTGAGGGTGGACGTTAATTTTTGGGTTTTTCGTGAAAGAATAAAATGAAATAAAATTGTGTAACATTTTATTTTATTTTTCTGTGGAACTCCCGTGAAGATGTTGAGAGGTGGGGATGACCTAAACTAAAACCTCTCAACATAGTTTATGGTGGTGGGGACCACACTATCCTAACCTCCCATGTGGGTTATGGTGGTGGGGACCACCCGAGACTTAAACCCCCTTGAACTCCCCTCTTAATGAGAAGAAACCTCTTGAGCTTCCCCAATTTATTGGTGCCACCCACTTTAATTAATTTTATCAACTCAATTAATTAATTAAACCAATTTGAAAATAATTCCCACAACTTAATAGATAACATAATCTATTATTTGGGCTACATATTCATTTCGGTGGGTTTGGGTGGAAGGATCCTTGGGAGAAAGCTCACCAATGAAGAACGCCAATGAAGAACTCCGACTTCGTCTCTGACTTCTTCCTCGAGACATTCGTTGACTAGGAACTTCTTCAACATCAATGAATAGATGATCAAGGAAATGTCGATGTCAAAGAAGTCCTTCTATTCCCAACGTCATCGACTCCTTTCTTGTGGAAAATCATCAACGAATCAAACGAACGAGGTAAGGGTTGTTATTGAATTCTTGTAATTTCTCGATTAAATTCGCCATTAATGGAAAGATTGGATAATGTGGATAAACCAAAATGAGTAGATCCACGATTCATATGAAATAGTTGAATTTGAAATTCTTGATTCAAGGTTATTGTTGAGCCACATTCTACAGCTATAACACGTAGGGTGTGGGCCAAAGAAACATGGCCAGATGCCTCCGCCGTTCTTCTTTTTGTGTGTTCTTCGCAATGGTGACAATGACCAGTGCCGGAGTTTGGAATTATTGGAACTCTAGAACGGTGGATGACACCACCGCCGACCGTGATGAAGTTGACGACGCAATGGCACCGCCCTGCAGCCTCTGCCACCTCCCCTCCACGGTGACCACAACCCTGCGTCCTTTCCATGGTGCCCGAAGTCCTCGCTGTGCCATCCTGCGGCCTTCCGGTCCGCCCGACAGTGTTGTCGCACCACCCTGAGTCCTTCCCCAGCACCCGGCGGCCTCGCCGTGCCACCCGACAGCCTGTCGTTCTGCCCGGTGGTCTCGCTGTGCCGCCCCGCGACCTTCCGCATTGCCGTCGACCTCACCGCCCTCGGTCCTCTACGTCGCCCAACGACCAACTGCGCCCCTCGCGGCCTCTGCACCCCTCAATACCTCTGCAACCCCTCGTGGCCACTTGCGGCCCTCACAGCCACCGCGCCACAACCAGGTCGGGTAGCCCAGCGCGGGCCGGGCCAGGACACCCAGCGCGGGTTGGGCCGGGTCGGACTGGACTCGGACCCACTTCAACCCTTTTACATATTTTTCATCCATATCATTAGCACCAAGAATATGTTTGAGAAACCATCTATGACACTGAAAACCTTGAATTGAGATGGTCCCTTTGGTATAATCCACTTGAGATTTGGATAAAGATGGAAGAAGGGTCAGGTTGGATCAAGCATGAATCCCTCCGGGCCCTCATGACTAATAGGGTAATAACTCACAGACCGAGCATTCGATTGACGCACAATATATTGCATTGAGACCATTGTGTGGAAGTCCTTTAGGGAACTTATTTGTGAGAATGTTTTTCATTTTGAGTATCGACCAGTATCTTGTGGAGCGGACCCTCCCGGAGACGAGCGATCTTAGCGCGAGAACCATGTAGCTGGCTGTGTAATGAAGAATTACGAGCATTCTTATTTGGGTCATCATATAGCGCTCCTCTGTGGGTCAGCACCGAGTGATCCTGTGTGGGTCAGCACATAGAGATCCTATGTGGGTCATCATCGAGTGTTCCAGTGTGGGTCAGCACCTACCGTTCCGGTGTGGGTTTGCACCGAGCGATCCTGTGTGGGTCATCACCTAGCGATCATGTGTGTGTTAGCACCGACAGATCATATGTGGGTCAGACCTGATCGATCCTGTATGGGTCTTCCTCTTAATTTGGTAAGATGATTTAGTAGTTACATATAATCATCTCTACTATTGTACTTATGTTATACCTGGTGTGAGTGGAGTTCGTACCTGTGAGGTACTTTCCATCATGGTAATACATTGGTGGTATTTTTTTGTGTGGCATACATGTGTGGTACTTACCTTTATGGTGCTCCTACTATTGCAAAATAGATGATCTTTGGGATTTTGGGTTGGACCCTATGTTTCCTCATGGTTGAGATGGGTATACATGATAACTTCGATATATGTGTGGGCATATACCTAAGTAGGGTTGTTAGTTGACTTCATGATTTGTGGTTTATCCATTGTGTATTTTGTGAGACCATGAGGGTCTCAGGGTCCCTATTGAGTATAATTTTATTCACCCCTACATGGGCTATGCCCACACATCGTTGTGTTTGGTACAGACGACAGACAATGCTGACAGAGGACGAGGGTACCAAAACTGGAGGTAGCTCGAAGGTGGACATTAGATGAGGTGTATCGTAGAGACGACCTGATCGAGAACTATACCAACCCTTCAGGTAGGATCCTTGGAAGGTGTTCACTAGATCTATTTTCAGTTATTCTTGTACTTTTATGTTTTCTTGTACATTACAGTTGGGCTTGTATTCTAGCCCATTTTCCATTCAGTACACACTGTTTTGTTATACAATTTACTTGTTGTTTGTATCTTGTTGTGTGCTTGGTTGGGTGTTAAAGTTTATAAAAGGCAATTACATCCTATAATTAAGAAATACGCCTTTTTGTTCTAGTCTCCAGCCTCTGTCCTATGAAAGGCGGCCTTGGGGTAGTCACGACAAGGGCCCTGGGGGATGGGTTGTGAAAAATTGGTATCTGAGGATTCAGTTCTACAGTTGAACATTGGACTCTCATATTTTATTTTAATAGCAATAGTGTTAAGTGTGGTGAGTGTGGTTATCGGTTCAGGGAATCTGGTGTTGGTGCGACAGCCGACGTATCCATACTCCAGGACCCTGACTTCTGATTTCTCACTCGGTACATGAAAACACTGATTGCATTTGTGTTTTGAAGAATTTTCTTTGTGATCTCATTGATTCAACTCACCAGGTATAATTTTTTGACCATGGAACACCTGTTTCTTTTGAGGATGCCTCCATGAAGACAGCCCTCAAGGGTTCCGAGAGTTGTACGCACTAATAGCCCACCAAGCGACGAGGCTTCGGTGCAGAGCCCTCTTCTAGTAGGGGTACTAGCAGAGGCACCTTTGGCACCATTACCCATTGGGAAACCGATTCCACCGACCCCAGTAGAAGAGGGTTCACGCCGCATGAGTTTGTTGCACGAGTTCTAGCACAAAAGGCCACCCAGGTTCAGGGGAGAGATGGACCCACATGCAACTGATGAATGGATGAAGGTCGTAGTGAGAGTCTTCTGACTGGTAGGGACACCTGCTGATCTCATGGTGATCCTTGCTGCTAGCCTTCTATAGGCGGTAGCAGGAAGATGGTGGATCATGATTCTCCAGGTTCACGATGAGGTGATTCTTCTCTAGGTAGACTTCAAGAGCCTGTTTCGGGCAGAGTTTGTCCCAACAACTCTTCGCGCAGTGCATGTACATGAACTTCTTCATCTACAGCAGGGCAGTATGACTGTGTTTCAGTACTCAGCAAAGTTCACTGACCTCTCATGCTAGTCCACTAATATGGTGCAAGACCCATTATTCTGGGCCCAGATATTTTAGCAGGGGATTAGGAGAGAGATTAAGTCTTTGCTGATTTCTCTTAGCATTCAGACGCAGGCAGGGGTGTTAGAGAGAGACCTCTTAGTGGAGAGTTTCCTTAAAGAGAAGTCACCAGTAGTGAGACCCACCACCAGTCATCACATACCAGAGTCTTTTACAGCTGGCAGTAGACAAATATTACAGAGGTCCAAGAGGACCAGACCTACAGGTGGAAGACCACAAGATTCAAAGTCAGTTGTGCAGGGAACCCGAGGTCGAGCTAGTCATGCCATTAGTGGGTAGTGTTACGCATGCAGCGGGCAAGGTTACATAGCTCATGACTATCTGACCTGCCATATGGATGATCAGCTGATGGTCGAAGGACCGCCTAGGCAGAGACATAGATTAGACCGAGGAGGTCCATAGGGAGCAGGTGGAAATGGAAGAGGGGCTGGCCTTGTAGCTGGTGGTTGGAAACGACTCGAGATGTTACTGACACCACCACTAGGTGGTCCACACCGACCACATGGAGTAGGAGGACCGGGGTGAGCTCATCTCCATGAAACTGAAGCCTATGATCACGGTGCTTCGGAGATGATACAAGGTATGATCTGTGTCTACTCCACCATAGCTACAGTACTTATAGACACAGGTTCCATCCATTATTTTATTGTAACTTCCCTCATTTGGATCTTTGAGATTCTGAAGGTGCCTTTGGCTTTATCATTATTGCTAAAGACTCCTCCAGGAGTGTATTCGATGATTACACACTGGTTCCGACAGTGAGAGATTACTCTAGGAGGCGAGAGCTTCAGCTGGGATCTCCTAGTAGCAGCGTCAAGGCCTTATGACGTCATCTTCTGTATAGACTGGTTATCTACATTCCATGCTCTGATTGACTGTATTAGGGGAAATATGTGGTGTGTCCACACGGATGGGACACGGTTTACCTTCTCCGGTGATAAATGAGACTTTGTATTAGAGGATGGACTTAACCGGAGGAGAGTGCAGTCGATCACTCATATGTTGGCTAGCCTTACTATTGGAGCAGTTGATATGGAGAGTCCGAGTTATCCTCTAGTGGTGGACCAGTGCATGGATGTCTTCCCTGATGATGTTCCGGGTCTATATCCTCTTAGAGAGGTGGACTTTTACATTGACATGTACCTTGGGATGAAACATATATCTACACCGGTGTATTGGATGGCTCCCGCAGAGCCTTATGAGCTGCGGGTATACCTAGAGGACTTGCAGGGGAAGGGATTCATTAAACCCAGTATTTCACCTTGGGTAGCCCTGATTTTGTTTTCCTAAAAGGAGGAAATGATATTGATGATTTGTGTTGACTATCAGCACCTGAACCAGGTGATTGTGAAGAACATGTACCCACTTCTGAGGATTGATGACCTCTTTGGTCAGTTGAAGGGAGAATGCTGGTTCTCGAAGAGAAACCTCAGATCAGGCTATCACCAACTCAAAGTATGAGATGAGAATGTGGAGAAGACGTCTTTCATATGTCAGTATTGACATTATGAGTTCATGGTAATGCCATTCGGTGTAACCAACGCTCCATAAGTGTTCTTGGGACTCATGAACATGATCTTTTAGCCATATCTTGATCTCTTTGTAGTGGTCTTCATTGACGATATTCTGATCTACTCAACTACTGAGGAGGAGCTTGCCTATCATTTGCAGGTAGTACTAGACACACTCCGAGAGCACCATCTTTATGTTATTCTCTCAAAGTGCCAGTTCTAGATCTGAGAGGTTCACTTTATGGGACATGTCCTATCAAAGGATGGAGTTGCAGTATATCCAGTGAAGATTGAGGTGGTACTTTCATGGGAGCCACCTTGTAGTGTGATGAAGGTACATAGTTACCTGGGTTTGGCTAGATACTACTAGATATTTGTCCCAGATTTCTCCAAAGTTGCAACATCACTTTCAGCATTGACGAAGAAGTGGAAAGCCTTCGTGTGGTCAGAGAGATGTCAGTAGAGTTTTCAAGAGCTGGGGTAGAGGATGTCTAGTGCCCTCATCTTGAGACTTCTAGAGGAGGGCTTAGGGTACGTAGTCTACTAAGACACATCAGGGACCTGACTTGGATGTTTCCTGATGCAAGAGTGAGTAGTGATTTCATATGGTTCTTGACAGCTGAGATAGCATGAGCAGAACTATGCTACCCATGACCTGGAGTTAGCAACAGTCGACTTCACCTTGAAGATGAGGCAACATTAATTAATGGGCGAGCATTTGACAGTGTACTCGGATAACATGTGTCTAAGGTATATCTTCTCTCAGAAGGACCTGAACCTAAGACAACGATGTTGGATTGAGTTCCTCCCATACTATGACATCGAGATAGTCTATACTCCTAGGAAGGGGAACGTTGCAGTAGATGAACTCAGCATAAGTTTAGGTATATAGCTGTTAGGTGAGGCAACAGAGCAGCAGGCCACTTTGCAGATATCCTTTTAGATCGGGATAGAGCATCTTTTCTTCAGTCTCTTACAATCACTCCTCCACTTATTCAGTGAGTCAAGGAGGCATAGCATGGGGATGCTGACTATGAGGCTTGACGTGCTCAGATATCCTCAATGCAAGCACCATATGGATTTTTTTAAGGTGGGGGGAACGTCATCCTCTTCAGAGGACATACCATGGTACCAGTGTCACTTCATGAGGAAGTGTTGAGGGAGTTACACACATCCCCTCTAGTGTTACTTCCAGGAGTGGCAAAGATGTATCAGGATCACTGAAGATAGCACAGGTGGTCGAGAATGAAGAAAGTAGTTTTAGACTTTTTCATTCAGTGCCTCACTTGTCAGCAAGTGAATGTGGAGCATCAGGTACCAGCAGGATTGGTTCAACATTTAGAAGTCCCAGAGTGGAAGTGGGATGAGATATCCATGGACTTCATCACATGACTTCTAGGTACGTCCAGAGGTCAGGACTCGATTTGTTTGATTGTCAAATGACTCACCAAGTCGGACAACTTCCTACCAATCAGAGAGAAGGGATTAGTAGAGATCTTGGGACACCTCTATGAGTAAGATATTTTATGGTTACATGAAGTACCCTCGACGATTGTCTCTGATCGTGAAACACCTTTCACTTCCTAGTTATAGAAGGGGTTGCAGGAGGCTTTCTGGATGAAGCTTCATTTGAGAATGACCATCCATCCTCAGACGGATGGCCAAAATGAGTGGACCATTCAGACTCTTGAGGACACGCTACGTTCTTGTGCCCTCTACTTTAGTTGCAGCTGGGAGGATCACTTTCTATTGGTAACGTTTGCATAAAAAAACAACTATCACTCTACCATTGGGATGGCACCTCTTGAAGAATTGTATGAGTGACATTGTAGATCACTTTTTTGCTGGACTAACTAAGGGGAGTCAGCACTGGTGGGACCAGAGATGGTACATGCTACCAGAGAGAAGGTACTGATCATCAAGTTACGGAAGAAGACTACACAAAGTAGGCAGAAGTCATATGCCGACAGGAGATGAAGACCTCAGGGGTTCGAGGATGGTGACCACATCTTTCTATGGGTCTCACCTCGACAAGGTTCGCGAAGATTTTTTCGAGGTGTAAAGTTATCTCCGAGATTCATCAGACATTTTCAGGTCCTCAATAGAGTTTTGAAGGTGGCATACCACTTAGCTCTCCCACCTTAGTTGCATCAGGTTCACGACGTCTTCCATGTATCCCAGATGAGGAGATACGTGCATGAACCTTCCCACATCATCGACAATGGCGAGCTAGATGTTGATGACGGGGAAACATTTACGAAGTTTCTAGTGGAGATTGAGTATCGACAGGAGTGGGTCCTTCGTGGGAGTTTGATACCTCTAGTGCATGTACGTTGTCAGCATGGGAACTTCCAAGAGGGCACATAGGAACGGGAGGCTCAGATTCATGCTCAGTACCCCCATATGTTTCCTTATATTGAGGTGTGTCATACAGGGACGTAAAGCTCTAAGGTGAGGAGAATGTATGGACCTGGAATTTACATGTAATTTTTTTTATATTTGAGAATTTTAAAAGTCAATGAAAATTGACGGCACGTGATTTTGAGGCCCGGCCTGTCCGAAATGAATTTCATAACATTTTTTCTTATAAGTTCAGTAAATGTTCGAGAAGGTTTTTGAAACTTTTGAACCAGTGCTCGGAATTGAAATAAAAGGGCACCGTTGAACTTGTAGTTTTGGTATTCTCTTAAGAAGGCTTTCACCTCAATAGTAGTTAGTTGAGGTTGATTGTTAATTTTTTGGTTTTTTCTTGAAAGAATAAAATAAAATAAAATTGTGTAACATTTTATTTTAGTTTTCTTTGGAACTCCCATGTGGATGTTGAGAGGTGGGGTCCACATGAACTAAAACCTCTCAAAATAGGTTATGGTGGTGTGGACCACCCGATCCAAACCTCCCATGTGGGTTATGGTGGTGGGGAACACCCGAGACCTAAACCCCCCTAAAATCCCCTCTTAATGGGGAGAAACCTCTTGTTCTTCACTACTTTAATAGTGCCACCCCCTTAAATTAATTTTATCAACTCAATATATTAATTAAACCAATTTGAAAATTATTTTGACAACATAATAGATACCATAATATATAATTTGGGATACCTCTTCATTTTGGTGGGTTTGGGAAGAATGTGTTTGGGAGAAAGCTCTCCAACGAAGAAAGAAGACTCCGTCTCCAACTTCTTCCTCAGGACATTCTTTGATGAGGAACATCCTCAACGTAAAAAAAATGATGATCGAGGAAATGTAAAGATCAATGATGTCTCTCTTTTCCCAACGACATTGACTCCTTCCCTGAGGTCAAATTTTAACGAATCAAATTAATGAGGTAGGGGTTGTTATTGAAATCTTGTAATTTCTTGATTAGATTACTCTTTCTTGGAAAGAATGGAAAATGTGGATCAACCAAAATGAGTTGATCCACGATTCCTATGAAATAGTTGAATTTGGTGTTCTTGATTCAAGGTTTTTGTTTATCCACTTGCTATCGCTCTAACACGGAGGGTGCGGGCCAAACAAACATTGCCCAACTGCTCCATGGTTCTTCTTTTTGTGTGTTCTTTGCGATGGTGACGGTGACCGGTGACTCTGTTTGGCACCGGTGGAATTCGAGAACGGCAGCCGACACTACCACCAGCCACGACGAAGGTGACGACAGAATGGCACTACCCTGGGGCCACATCCGCCCAGTGGCCTCCCCCCCCCCGTAGCCACCGCTGCTCCACGGCCTTGATGTGCCACCCTGAAGCCTCGGTGCACCACCTGGTGGACTTTTTCACCTCCCAGCAGCCTCACTGCCCCACCCCGCACCTTGTCGCGCCGCCCCCCGTCCTGCCGCGCCGCCCGACGGCCTTGCCATGCCACCCCGCGGTGTGCAGCGCCGCCCCGCGGCCTGGCAAGGGGCCCGACGACCTTGACTCCCGCGGCCATTTGGGATGCCCCCAGCTATCGACGCCGCCCCGTGGCCCCCCTCATAGCCTCCACACCCCACACAGCCTCTGCGCCCCCCCCACAGCCCCTCGCGGCCACCGCGTCGCTGCCATGTCAGGCCGCTAAGCGTGGGCCAGGCCGGACCTAACCAGCCGGGCCACCCAGCGTTGGTTGGGACGGGTCTAACCCAGCATGTTGGGCCGGGTTGGTCCGAATGGGTCGGACAGGACCCGAACCCACTTCGACCCATTTACACATTTTTCAGCCATTTCATTGGCACTGGGTGTCCGATTGATACCGTCTATAGTACTGGAAACCTTAGAGTGATATGGTACCATTGGTATACTCCACTAGAGATTTGGATAATGTTGGGGAATGGTTGGGTTGGATCGAGCACAAATCCAACTGGGCCCTCGGGACTAAAAGGATAATAACTGACATACCGGGCGTTTGATTGACAAACCATCTATTGCATTGAGACCCCTATGGTGTGGTAGTTTTTTGGGATACTTCTTCGTGAGACATTGTGGTAGTTGGAGTATCAACTAGTGTCTTGTGGAGAGGACCCTCCAGGAGACGAGTGAGCTTAGAGAAGGAACCCTGTAGTGGGATGTGACATGTAGAATGAAGAGAAATCTTGTGCGGGTAATCACCTAGCGACCCTATGTGGGTCAGTACCAATAGATCCTGTGTGGGTCAGCACTTAGTGATCTTGTGTGGGTCAGCACCGAGTGATCCTGTGTGGGTAAGCACCTAGCGATCCTGTGTGGGTCAGAACCGACCGATCATGGGTGGGTATGCACCTAGCGATCCTCTGAGGGTCAGTACCGAGTGATCATGTGTGGATCAGGACTGAGCGATCCACTGTGGATCTTCCTCTTAATAGGGTAAGCTGATTCAGTAGTTACATCTAATCATCTCTACTACTGTACTTATGTTATAACTGGTGTGTGCTGAGTTCGTACCTATGTGGTACTTTCCTTCATGGTAACACCTTGGTTGTATTTTTCTGTGTGGCATACCTGTGTGGTACTTACCTTCTTGATCTTCCTTTCTTTTTGGAACACTTGATATTTGGGATTTTGGGTTGGACCCTGTGTTTTATAATGGTTGAGATGGGTATACTTGATAACGTAGGTATTTCAATGGGAATATACCTAAGTAGGGCGGTCAGTTGACTTCATGCTTTTTGGTTTATGCTTTGTGGATTTTTTAGACCTTGAGGGTCTCAGGCTCCCTACTTAGTGTCGTTATACTCACCTCTTCACATGATATGTCCATAAATTGTTTTGTTTAGTGTAGATGATGGACATCGATAACTGAGGACGAGGGTACCAGGACTGGAGGTAGCTCAAAGGAGGACAATAGAGGAGGCGTACCGCAGAGACGACCTGATTGAGATCTGTACCTACCCTTCAGGTTGGATCCTTGGTGGGTGTTCACAGGATCTCTTTTCATTTATTCTTGTACTTTTCAGTTTTCTTTACATTAGATTTGATCTTGTATTCTGGCCCCTTTTCCTTTTAGTACTCACTCTTTTTTTATATAGTTTACTTGTTTTTTGTATCTTGTTGTGTGCTTGGTTGTGTGTGTTTATAGGTTATAAAGGCAATGCCTTCCCTATTTTAGGAAATTTTCCTCTGGGTGCTACTAACCAGGCCCTGGCCTATGGAAAGTAGACATGGGGTAGTCATGGAATGGGCCCTGGGGGATGGGTCATGATAATGAGTATCAAAAAAACATATATTAGGTTTGTATCTTTGGGTAAAACAAATTTACACTGAAACCACATCTTTAAAATGGAATTGTTATTATATTAATTCACTAAAATTTCTTACACTATGGATATGGGGGAATATATCCCCCTATTATACATGAATAATCCAATATATTAGCATATTGAATATAGAACAATACTCAATTACCTATCCAAAAAGAGTTATATGATCATAAAAAAATATTCCTTACTAGTACATGATATTTTATATCATGGTCCTACATGTGAATCACTGAGGTAGGATCTAACCATGGTAGTGATTCATTTCAATTATATCATCATGGAATTAATTCTAAAATCTTCTTGCAAGCGGCATAAATCTCATCATGGTAAAAGATAGAAATTCCAATTGTCATTGATTTTGATCATGTATAACATATATGGTTGTCACCTCCTTTTTCCATTATCATATGATATATAGTATTTTTTGTATACTCCTTTTCACATATGATCTAATTTTTTTTTAATTATTATAATTTTCTTTGAAAAAAAATTCTATAAAAAATTAATTAAAATCAATATTACACGTGAAATTTTACCTTTATTTTTCGAAAAACATATAATAAAAATATTAATATTTATGTATGAGGTCAAATTTCCAGACTCGTAATAGTTTTATATCCTTAATAAAAGACGTATGAAAAATTTGTTTATAGAAAAACCAATAACCTCACAAGAGAAAAAAAATTCAAGAATTCCATTAAATTATTCAATTAATATGAAGATAATTAATATCCATCTTTGATTTTATCTTTGGAAATTTAATGAATCTTTGTTTTTTAAATAAAATTATTCTATCTTTTATCGTATATTCTCATTTTATGGTCATTCCTTAGACTTTCATTCCAATGTTATGAAAAATATTTTTTGAAACATTTCTCACTTCATTAATTGTTAATGTTAAAACTAGACTTCGACTAAATCTAATGTTTCTATTCACTATCCATTGGAAATATTAATATTTAAGTATCCACAAATGAAATTCAAATGACATCAATTAAAATTACTTTTAATCATGGTTAATTTAGTTTATTTTTCATTTTGAATATTTTTAGTTCATAATGTGAATGCAATTATAAAAGTCCATGAAAAGGGGTTTATATATTTAAATTTAATTTCTGAATTCATATCAAAAACGATATTATCTAATAAATATATTATATAAAAATACATTATCAATAAACTGTTTCTTTTATTTTTCTCTTTATAAGTCTAGAAATGTAAAAATTAAAAGCAATAATATATTTCCCACCTATTATTTAAATTTTCACTACTCTTTCAATTTAAAAATAATTTCTATGAGAAAAACAATTGTTATTCCTAGAAGTAAAAAAAAACTATCACCTCATTCCCCAACAGTAATAAACCATAAAAACTATTTATAATAATTAAAATAAAATAGGTGAGTGTGGATAACGATAGGTCAATTCAATGTAATTGCATTACATTTTTTTTCCCTAAAATAGAAATTGATTGAAAAAAGAATGTTTATATATTATTTGTAAACAAATAAAATCAAAAAAAAAAGTTACACTCAAAATATAACATTCATGGAATTATCGCATAGTAGTACAAATTTTCAACAATGAATCAATCTTCAACATAAAAATATAGGGAAACTATATCAAGAAATATTGTTTCTGAATGATAATTTATATTATAATGTGTTCTACCTATTAGGGATATCATGGGTTTTATGGATTTCCCTAATGATTAGATATAAGGTGGGTCTCATGGGTAAAATGGATAAAAAATAACCCACAATAGCCTGAATCATTTCAATGTGGTTCAGATTCTTTCATGCATTGAAACTGATGAAATTTAAATTTATAGTAGTTATGAATTCCCTTTGAATATATCATGAAATATTTTATGAGAAATATAGATATCCGAGCCTTTTACAAAAAATATTTCATGATTTTAAGCATAATTAATCATCAGAGTACAAGCCAAGGATCGTTAAGTCTAGTGTCTTGGAAGACTAGGTACATATAACATAAAACATGGGGATAAAAAAACATATTTATTTAATCTTCATAAAAATCTTCTAACTTCCTTTGAGCTCTTCCATCTGCAAAGGGTACCCTGGGGAACTTAAGAACAAAGGGATGAGCTAAAGAGCCCAGTAAGGGAATGAACATAAGGATACATCTCAAGCAAATGAGTTAGGAGGCCTGACATAATGATATCCAAAGCATGAAACTTATAAAATCATTTAATATATGCATTGGATCATATAAACATGGAATCATATAAATTTTTCAGAATCATAAAACATTTCATTAGTACAGGTCAAGGCTAATCGCCAACCTCGTTTCCCATTTCAGTATGGGTCAAGGCTAATCGCCATTCTCGTTTCACATCGCATCTCATGAGACTTATCCTTAACCAATGCTTTGGAGATCTATCTGGGAGCACCCATCTCAACATCTTCATGAATATTATTGCCACATAAATATTCTTACAACATATACAATCATACACAATCAACCATACAAAAACATAAGGGTACCCATGGAAAGAATTGGGTACCACAATCATTACATAAATCATAACCAATGGGCCTATCATAAAAGAATCCATGTAAGAAAAGAACTAGAAAATACACTAACATTTATAGGGTAGAATAGGCATATAACATGGTAAGTGGAGTCAAACATAAGTGACAACATATGAGAAATGTATTTTAGAAACATTAGCATTAAAATATTTTTGTGTGGTTTTAAAGAAAATACTATGGAGATTTTAAAGTAGTAAAGAAGGCATTATTTTATATAAAACCAGAATTGAACCAAGAAGGTTTTCAGAATAAAAATACTGAATTTACAAAGACAATGCTGTCTTAAAATAGAAGATTTAGTGCACTTGAAATTGGTTAAAAGTTCGGTAAGTTCCTTTAAAACGAGTATGCTTATTGGGAAGTATCGATGAGAGATTCACAAAAAAGCATTTATATCCCCGAAATAGAATGAAAGATGGATCATAGAACATGATTTTGGAGCATATAGACAGAATTTTTAATTTCTACATAAAAAAATACGACCATATTTTGGTTACAAGAAAGATAGAGCAACCCGAAGGAATAAATTAATATCGGGTAGAATCCATTATGGTTTATCGGCATGGTATCAGGTGTAAGTAAGAGGGATTTATGAGAGAGATAAGGGGTTTACCATCACTTATAAAACATTATGGATGTATGGGGAAGGTGTATAAACATACCCCATCACTTGGTATTACACAAAAAGGCATAGCATAGAGAATAATCTTGATTAAGAGTGAAAAGGAGAGGATCCCTTAAATTAAATCTGTTGGTGTTCTTCAATTGTTATTAATGAAATAAATAAATAAATAAATTAGGATTATTAATTAATAATTCTAGAACCTCTTATATATTCTATTTATTTATTATAACCCTTTTTAGTTCATTCAAATCCTTTTTGATTAGTTACAAGGTTCAATTTCATTGTTTGGGCTCGTTTGTTTACCTGGCTTTAAAAGATCGGTTCAATTATATTCATGTTTAGATTATATTAAAGATGAAAGTGGTTATCCAGAATTGAAGTTATATTCTTCAGTTAATATCCAGTAGATTACATGGTTTCAATTTTAATTAGGTTACTTGGAGTGAATTTTAATAACGATAGTGATAACCATTTTCATTAAGCGGGGGATTTGATTACAATGAATTTGTTTTCCTTTATAACTTAATTCCATTAATACCAAAGGAATAAAAAATAAAAAATAGGATATATTACATATATAATAATCTGTTTCAACTATAACAAAAATGGTTTCATTACCACAATTAATAATAATAATAGAAATTGATAAAATGTTGTCCTTGAATGTGCTAAATTAGCACATCTCAAATGGTGCTTTCATTTCTTTGAAATAAAAGGGTGGGGAAAAGAAAGAGGATAATGAAATATACGACTAGAATAAATATATTACAGTACAAGTATGTTAATATATTTATCATACTATTATGGTGAAGGAAGGTGAGGAATGAAATAAAAAAGGAAATAACTTAAAAGAAAAGAAGAAATTGGGAAGAGGAATTTACCTCTTGAGACTTCGTCCTTTGAGAAACTCTTAAGGGGAGAGGTTTTGGAATATTGAGGAGGCTGAGAGCTATTGGACGTGGGGGAGGACCCTTTTGAGAGATTTGGATAGAATAATGGCATGTCACACGGCTTTAGAGGAGTGGAGAGAAGAGGGAGCGAATGGGGGTTTTATACTGGAGGGGATGAGGGATTTCATAATATTATAATCATTAATTTATTATTTTTTCCCAAGACTAAGAATAGTAATTATTTAATAACTAAGAATAGTAAATGGGTAATATTAATTCGAACCATGGGTGGTTAAATCATCCATGATGATAGGAATAGTCTATTTACCTTATAATGTATATATACAGTAAATTACCATATCTTACTATTTATAAAAACTTTCAAGTATTTCAGGAAAATCCAAAAAATTTACCCTAACCATTTTTCGGTGTGTAGAATCCAAAAATGAAGTCCATTTTTCAAAAATATTTTTTTATGTATGATTATTTTAATATTTAATTAAAATAAAAATTTATTATCAAAACTAGTTTTAAAACATTCAATATCTTATTCTAAAACGTAGGTATATCATACTTCCGACTTGAATATTATTTTTATACCACCATAGGTGATGTTACAAATCATTAGGGTATTTCACTATTCATAAGGGTATGTTACTATTCATTAGGGTAGGTTACAATTCCTAGAAAATTAATTTTGTTTTATTAGACTCCAAAAAACATCTTGAACACAACTGTGTATGTCGGATTTTCAAAATTCCCAACACAAAAGTGAAAAACATATTCTTAAAGGTCACTTAACACAAAGTAGTTCATTATGTTGTGTATTCATGTGATTTTATGACATATTTATAAGAAGGTAAATTCTATTGAAAAATATTGGTTCATTACAAGAAATATTATTACATAGTGGTTTTGAATATTTATCAAGAATTGAATTTCAAATTTTGGGTAATGAAATAAGATATGGATTCTATGTAACCAACTAATAAATGATATCTATGAAAAATTAA
Organism: Viscum album; assembly: GCA_963277665.1. Lineage (NCBI taxonomy): Eukaryota > Viridiplantae > Streptophyta > Magnoliopsida > Santalales > Viscaceae > Viscum > Viscum album. The sequence continues at coordinate 23,606,380 of OY728125.1, forward strand.
AATTATATATTAAATTATTTTCAAGTATAATTATTAATTTAAACTTATCATTGAAAGAGTATTTCATTTTCAATAATTTCCATTTAATAACATAACTTTATTTATAGTTTTGTTTTTTGAATTTTCTCAATTGAAGATATGTGTCCAAAAAAAAATTTTCATAGACCAATGATTTCGAGAGAAATATTTTTGGGTGTCCAATAATTCCTCCACCACATTGGTTATGAAATGTATTCCCCGTTATATGAAAATAAATTGAAATATAGAAAATAAATTTATTTTATAGAAGACATAAAATGGAATGGGATAAAATAAAAATAACTTATCTGGATGTTTGACATTAAAATTATAGAATGAAACCCGACTTTAGTATTTTTATGTACCATGAATTTAAAATATTATTATCATGAAATCCTATCATTACATTGTAATATATTATATAAAATAAAAAATATGTTGTATCTTAAATTTCAACCATACACTAAAAATAATAAAATTGTTTTTTATAGAAGGAGTGAGATTATATTATAATTTTATAAAAAGGGAAATTGAAACTATTAAATAATAAATAAACATGGAAGTAATTTATGTAAATCCTTGGATTGACTGAATTAAATATATCCCTCCTCATTTTTTGAAGGCCACTCAACTAACACAACCATAATGAAATTCTCTTGAATAATAATTTATTTTAAAGACACCACCTCCTTATAAATAATTATTGATAAATGAATCTTATTTTTTATTATTAAGAATGTGAGTGGGTAGATCATTTTAGGGAAGAAAAGTGTTTGGTAAATAGGGTTGTGGAAAATATAAGCCATAGGGTGTGAAAAAAAATTATAAATATACTATAGTCTAGAAAAAACCAATCCTAGAATGATCACAATAGAAAGTGAAGAACCCTTAGGATTGATAACATGTCTCTATCTCATTATTGTAAATTAAATGGACATCCTTCATTAAAAATGGATTTTCTCTATTGCGAAACATTTATTCCCTCTGAATAGTTGGATCAATAAAATTTATCACATTATTATATTTATTTTGAAAGGGAATTTTCATTTTATTACTTTTGCATTGTCCTTCTCGTCCTCCTCACACTTCAATTATTCATTCTTTTTTTTTCAATTCATAAAACCCTTAGTGGATAAATAAATATCATCTGTGGATATTTTAAAACGTTATTGATTAGTATGTTATATACCTGATTGTATGAGTCCATACATTTGAAATTACACATTAGTTTTATACCATATAGAATTAATTTCCTAAATAAAATTATCCACATGTAACATAACATCCCAGGAATATGGTCTAATATATTTTGAAGAATCTAGGTACCATATAGGTGGAATGTGCAATAGATATGACCTGACGTGTGGATGGTACAATAGTGGAAGCATGTGGTGATATTGGAATTATAGAAGATATAATAAATAGTTAACTCAAATAAACCATATCAGACGTGGTTATAATGGGTGATACATCATCTTGGCTAATATAAAATGTATTTTCATATGCAACATCTCTACCTGTGTGTTTTTGGTTAATATAATGAGAGCTCATATATCAAAATATGATATCTATATAAAACAGTTAACATTATTTATAAACATAATGATCATTCAATTAGTGTATTAAGATGAAGTGGTTTTAGAAAACCATTCAAGGGATGTGGTGTTGGGTGGATAATAAATACTTTGAGTGATTTCATGGGAATGATATTTTTGACGGGGAAAAATGAATCAGTATTTTATTAGATAAAATTTCTAAATTGTCTCTAACATAATAATCATATTTAGGATCTATTGATTGATAAATTAAATATTTATTATTATAATGATTAGTTTTCAGGCCAAAAAAATGAATGAGACTAGGAAAATCTCAGTGAAAATTATGCGCCCATCAATGTAAATCATTGTTTACCCCTCTTGTTTTTAAAATGATGGAAAAAAATTTAAATAATATTTTGGTGTGGTGCATCATGATTGGAATTTAGTATTTTCACATATAATTAGTTTATCACCCATAGGGTTCCATTTTTTATGGAAATAGAAGGTGGTGAATTTCCAATGACGTGTCTTTATAAAAGGTTCCTTGGGTCGGGATCTCTTAGAAATTGTTGTATATTTTTTAGATTTAAGATCACCTATAAGTACAATATTTTTAAAATAATCTTGGTCATGACTCACCTCATTTATTCCACAAAAACAAAAAAAACAATTTCAATATATACATGGTTTTCAAAAGAATATGGAATATTAAATGTGAAACCTCTAACCTCTGAGTCTAAATATTACAGAATCAAGGTTAAAATTGATCATATTAAATAGTTATAAATTCAAATCCCTATATGTGTCCTCTGTTACATAAATAATATTTTCCAAGAATATATTTTTATGTTATCTCGTGATCATAGGAATTAGTATTTTGCTTCAATGTAAAGAGGGATTGAAAAGCCTCTCTGCATCATTCCTCTAACATATAAAGGCTGGAAAATTCTTTTTTCCCATGGGATATGTGGAATCTTAAGAATGTTTTGGGAGAGTATATCATTTTATATTGATAAATAAAAATAATTATCCCTTTGATTAGATTCTCTTGATAGTCTATGGTCACTACTAAAAATAAGGGTATTAGCGACCGCCATTGGCGGTCGCATCTGCTCCGTCAGTGTAGGGCAATAGCGACCGCCAATGGCGGTTGCTATAGGTGGCCGAAATGCCGACCTATAGCGACCGCCAGGCGGTCACTAAAGGTTCCTCTCGGCATCCTATAGAGACCGCCATTGGCGGCCGCTAATGTTACCCGGCATGCACCCTAGAGCGACCGCCTTTGGGGGTCGCTACACTGGAAAAATTTTATTTAAAAAAAATTCATACCGAAAGAAATATATATATATATATATTTATTAAATAATATATATATATATATATATATTAAAGAAAATATTTATATATATAATATTAAATAAACTATTTTTCATTTTTATATATAATTATTAAATAATATATATATATATATATTAAATAAAACATTTTAATATATATATATATATATTATTAAATAAAATATTTGTCATTTTTTTAATGAAATGTACGAATTCTGTTTTTTTTTCTTCACGATGCAAAATCAGAGATAAAACAAGATAACAATCAGAAAAAATGGAAAACAATTTCAAACACCATAAACATAAAGATCATCATAAACGATAAACATGCTTCAACGATCCGAGCAGGTCCATTTATTTCAATCTTCTGCTTCAATAAACCTACAATAAGACAAAAAATAAAAAAACAAAACAAAAGTAAATTAAAAATAATTATTCAGTTATTATATACATATAATAAAATTTAATCTGACATCAAATCATGGTGTTATAATAATTTAAAACCCCCAATTTAAGAAATGCTATCATTTCAGGTCATTTGGTCGTTTTTGTTGTTTTATGACACCGGAAACACGTTTCTGGTCACCGCGGTCAAACAGAACCTCCGATTGATGTGCCGTCTGCCCGAAAATTTTAAAAATCGCACAACGGCTGTTTTCGTACAGTTTCATGGAATTTTGAGTTCGTTCTAGTGGTTTTGACCCCCCAACGTGCTGTTTTAGCGCGCGCCGAGCTGCTGAAAACGACACACTCGGATGTAACACGCGCACTGCACCTCTGATGGGCACGCCATCTCCTCTTACACGTCACGAATAATATTCCTAATGTTTTCGTGTGGTTTCAGGTCATTCGGAGCACGTTTTCTCTAAATTCGGCCGTCTTGCGCCGTTTTTGGTGTTATATGACACTGGAAACGTGTTTCCGGTCACCACCGAAAAACAGCACATCCAATTGATGTACCGTCTGCCCGACCATTTCAAAAATTTCACTACGGCTGTTTTCGTACGGTTTCATGGCATTCCGAGGTCGTTCAGGTGGTTTTCACCCCCGAACACGTGGTTTTAGCGCGCGCTGAGCTGCTGAAAACGAATCTTTCAACCGTACCACACGCACCGCATGTTTGATGGGCACGCAGTCTCCTCCTACACATCACGAATAATATTCCTAATGTTTGCGTGTGGTTTCAAGTCATTCGGAAAATGTTTGCTTCGAATTAGACCGTCTCACGCCGTGTTTGGTGTTTTATGACACCAGAAACGCGTTTTCGGTCACCGTGGTCAAACGACAACTCCGATTGACATGCTGTCTGCCCGAGCATTTCAAAAATCACACAATGGATGACGTCGTACGGTTTCATGGCATTATGAGGTCGCTCGGGTGGTTTTGACCCCCCAACGCGCCGTTTAAGCGCACGTCGAGCTGCTGAAAACGACTCATTCGGCCGTACCACACGCACCACACGTCCGATTGGCACACCGCCTCCTCCTACATGTCACGAATAATAATTATATTGTTTTCCTGTGATTTCGGGTCAATCTGAAGTCATCCTCTATGACATTGACCGTTAGACGTCCGTTTTGGCCGTTTGTGACACCAGAACGGTGTTCCTGGCCACCACAGGCACACGACACGTCCGATTGACGTGCCGTATACTCGACCACATCAAAATTCACTCAACATTTTATGTCGTCTGATTTAAGGACATTCGGACCTCGTTCGGCCCATTTGGACCCCCACGCGCGTTTATCAAGTGCACGCAACACTTAAAGAATGCATAATGAGCCATACCGCGCAGACCACACGCCCGATTGACGTGTCGTCTGCGCTTACATGTCAAAAATAATAAATAGATTGTTTTCCTTTGATTTCAGGTCAATCCGATGTCGTCCGCTATGACTTTGACCATTAGACGCCAGTTTTTGCCGTTTGTGACACCAGAACGGAGTTCCTGGTCACTGCGGGCACACGGCACGTCCGATTTACTTTCCGTCTGCTCGACCACATCACAATTCACTCACCCTTTGATGTCGTCTGATTCCTGGCCATTTGGACCTCGTTCGGCCTGGTTGGACCCCCCCATGCGTGTTTATCAAGCACGTGAAACACTTAATGAACGCATAATGAGCCCTACCGCGCAGAACCAACGTCCGATTGACGTTCCGTCTACGCGTAAACATTGAGAATAATAATTCTATTATTGTCCAGTGATTTCAAGTCAATCCGATGTCGTCCACTATCCCTTTGACCGTTAGACGCCCGTTTTGTCCATTTATGACACCAGAATGGCGTTCCCGGTCACCGCGGGCACACAACACGTCCGATTGATGTGTCGTCTGTTCGACCACATCAAAATTCACTCACCCTTTGATTTCGTCTGATTTCAGGCCATTCGGACGTCGTTCGGCCCGTTTGGACCCCCCCCCCCCCCACGCGCGTTTATGAAGCGCACACAACACTTAAAGAACGCATAATGAGCCCTACCGTGCAGACCGCATGTCCGATTGAAGTTCTGTCTATTCTTACACGTTACGAATAATAATTGTATTGTTGTCCTGTGATTTCCGGTCAATCCGATGTCGTCAGCAATAAGTATGACCGTTAGACGCCCGTTTTGGCCGTTTCTGACACCAGAACAACGTTCCTAGTCACCGCGGGCACACGACACGTTCGATTGACGTGTCGTCTCCTCTACCACATCACAATTCACTCACCCTTTGATGTCGTCTGATTTCTGGCCATTCGGACGTCATTCGGCCAGTTTGGACCCCCCCACGCGCGTTTATGAAGCGCGCACAACACTTAAAGACCGCATAATGAGCCCTAACATGAAGACCGCACGTCCGATTGACGTTACGTCTGCGCATACACGTCACGAATAATAATTAGATTGTTTTCCTGTGATTTCATGTCATGCTGAGGTCGTCCACTATGACTCTGACCGTTAGACGCCCGTTTTGGCTGTTTGTGACAGTAGAACGGCGTTCCCGGTCACCGCGGGCACACGCCACGTCCGATTGACGTGTCGTCTACTCGACCACATCAAAATTCACTCACCCTTTGTTGTCGTCTGATTTCAGGCCATTCGGACGTCGTTCGGCCCGTTTGGACCCCCCACACGCGTTTATGAAGAGCGCGCAACACTTAAAGAACGCATAATGAGCCCTACCGCGCAGACCACACGTCCGATTGACGTTCCGTCTACGCGTACACGTCACGAATAATAATTCAATTGTTTTCATGTGATTTCAGGTCAATCCGATGTCGTCTGCTATGAGTTTGACCATTAGACGCCCGTTTTGGCCGTTTGTGACACTTGAACGGCGTTGCCGGTCACCGTGGGCACATGGCATCTCTGATTGACGTGTCGTCTGCTCGACCACATCACAGTTCCCTCACCCTTTGATTTCGTCTGATTTCAGGCCATTCGGACGTAGTTCGGCTCGTTTGGACCCCCACCCCCACGCGCGTTTGTGAAGCGCACACAACACTTAAAGAACGCATAATGAGCCCTACCGCGCAGACCGCATATCGGATTGAGGTGCCGTCTATGCATACACATCATGAATAATAATTAGATTTTTTTCCTGTGATTTTAGGTCAATCGGATGTCGTCCTCTATGACTTTGACTGTTAGACGCCCGTTTTGGCCGTTTATGACACCAGAACGGCGTTCCCGTTCACCGCAGGCACACGGCACGTCCGATTGACATGCCTTTTGCTCGACCACATCACAATTCACTCAACCTTTGATGTCATCTAATTTCAGGCCATTCGGACCTCGTTCGGCCCATTTGGACCCCCCCCCCACGCGCGTTTATCGAGGGCACACAACACATAAAAAATACATAATGATCCCTACCGCACAGAACACACGTCCGATTGACGTACCATCTACACGTACACGTGGTGAATAATAATTAGATTGTTGTCCTGTGATTTCAGGTCAATCCTATGTCGTCCGCTATGAGTTTGACCGTTAGACGCCCATTTTGTCCGTTTATGACACCCGGACGCCGTTCCCAGTCACCCCAGGCACACGACACGTCCAATTGATCTGTCGTCTGCTCGACACCATCACCATTCACTCAACCTTTGATTTTGTCGGATTTAAGGCCATTCAGACGTTGTTCAGCCCGTTTGGACCCCCCCCCACGCGCGTTTATGAAGCGCGTGCAACACTTAAAGAACGCATAATGAGCCCTACCGCGCAGACCACACGTCCAATTGACGTGCCGTCTGCGCGTACACATCAAGAATAATAATTATATTTTTTTCCTGTGATTTAAGGTCAATCCAATGTCATCCGCTATAATGTTGACCGTTAGACGCCCGTTTTGGCCGTTTGTGACACCAGAACGACGTTCCCGGTCACCGCGGGCACACGGTACATCCGATTGACGTGCTGTCTGCTCGACCACATTACAATTCACTCACCCTTTTATTTTGTCGGATTTCAGCCCATTCGGACGCCGTTTGGCCCATTTCCCCCCTCCCCAAGCGCATTTATGAAGTGCGCGCAACACTTAAAGAACGCATAATGAGCCCTACCGCACAGACCGCACATCCGATTGGTGTGCCGTCTGCGCTTACACATCACGAATAATAATTAGATTGTTTTACTATGATTTATGGTCAATCTGATGTCATCTGCTGTGAGATTGACCTTTAGACGCCCGTTTTGGCCGTTTGTGACACCAGAACGGCGTTCCCGGTCACCGCGGGCACATGGCACATCCGATTGACGTGTCTTCTACTCGACAACATCCCAATTCACCCACCCATTGATGTCGTCTGATTTCAGGCCATTAAGACGTTGTTCGGCCCATTTCGACCCCCCCACGCGCGTTTATGAAGCGCGTGAAACACTAAAAGAACGCATAATGAGCCCTACCGTGCAGACTGCACGTCCGATTGATGTTCCGTCTATGCGTACACATCACGAATAATAATTAGATTGTTTTCCTGTGATTTCAGGTAAATCCGATGTCATACGCTATGAGTTTGACTGTTAGACGCCCGTTTTGGCCCTTTGTGACACCAGAACGGTGTTCCCGGTCACCGCGGGCACACGGCACGTCCGATTGATGTTCCGTCTTCTCGACCACATCAGAATTCACTCACCCTTTGATGTTGTCTGATTTCAGGCCATTCGGACGTCGTTCGGCCCGTTTGGACCCCCACGCACGTTTATGAACCGCGCACAACAATTAAAGAACGCATAATGAGCCCTACCGCGTAGACCGCATGTCCGATTGATGTGAAGTCTGCGCGTACATATCACGAATAATAATTAGATTGTTTTTCTATGATTTCAGGTCAATCCGAAGTCGTTCTCTATTAATTTTTCCGTTAGACGCCTGTCTTGGCCGTTTGTGACACCAGAACGGTGTTCCCGGTCACAGCGGGCACACAACACGTTCGATTGACGTGCCGTCTACTCGACCATATCACAATTCACTCACCCTTTGATGTCGTCTGATTTTAGGCCATTCGGACCTCGTTCGGCATGTTTGGACCCCCCCCCCCACGCGCGTTTATCAAGCGCGCACAACACTTAAAGTACGCATAATGAGCCCTACCGCACAGACCGCACGTCTGATTGACGTTCCATCTACGCGTACATGTGGAGAATAATAATTAGATTGTTTTCATGTGATTTAAGGCAATACGATGTCGTCTGCTATGATTTTGACCGTTAGACGCCCGTTTTGGCCGTTTGTGACACCAGAACGGCGTTCCCGGTCCCCACGGGCACACGACACCTCTGATTGACGTGTCGTCTGCTCGACCACATCAGAACTCACTCACCCTTTTATGTCATCTGATTTCAGGCCATTCGGACGTTGTTCAGCCCATTTGGACCCCCCACGCGCATTAATGAAGTGTGCACAACACTTAAAGAACACATAATGAGCCCTACCGCGCAAACCGCACGTCTGATTGACGTGTCGTCTGTGCGTACACGTCACGAATAATAATTAGATTTTTTTCCTGTGATTTCAGGTCAATATGATGTCGTCCACTATGACTTTGACCATTAGACGCCTGTTTCGGCCGTTTATGACACCAGAACGGCGCTCCCGATCACTGCTGGCACACGGCACGTCCGATTGACGTGTCGTCTGCTCGACCACATACAAATTCACTCACCCTTTGATGTCGTCTGATTGATGTGTCGTCTGTGTGTACACGTTGTGAATAATAATTATATTGTTGTCTAGAGTGCGGGGAAGGATGTCCGGGGTGCGGGAGGGTTGTCCGGGGTGTGGGGGGCTGTTCGGAGTGCGGGAGGGCTGTCCGGGGTTTGGGGGGGATGTCTGGGGTGCGGGAAGGACTGTACGGAGTGCGGGGGGCCTGTCCGGGGTGCAGGAGGGCTGTCCGGGGTGCGGGGAGGGCTGTCCGGAGTGCGGGGAAGGTTGTCCGAGGTGCGAGAGGGCTGTCCCGGGTGCGGGGAGGGCTGTCCGGAGTTGGGGGAGGGCTATCCGAGGTGTGGGGGGGTGCTATTTGGGGTGCTGGGAGGGCTGTACGGAGTGCGGGGAGGGCTGTCCGAGGTGTGGGGAGGCTGTCCGGGGTGAGGGGAGGCTGTCCGGGGTGGGGGGGCTTGTCCGGGGTGCGGGGAGGGTTGTCAAGAGTGCATGGAGGGCTGTCCGGGGTAGGTTGTGGACTACAAATAGTGAACTCAGCTCATTCATCAAAAACAAGTTTGATGATTTATATTAGGAATCACGTATTTTTTTCAAAAATATTACAGAACATGCAATTTTAAACATTGAAAATTAAATGAACAAAAAATATCCAACTCAATAATCAATTTCATGGTTACTTCTCAATTTGTGCACACAAACATTGCATGAGGCCAAAACACACATGATACCCCCAAATAACAAAAAAAATCACTAGAAACGCAACATAAATATCAATAACAACCCTACCATTAAAAGAAGAAACTCACCTCGTGAATATGATGTGTCATGCGTGTTCATCACTGACCTCCATCTGGTGGGCCAGGGGCCTACAAAAAATAAACATTATGAATATTTTCATAACAAAAATAATTTAAATTAAATAAATAAATATAGTATAAACCTGAATCGTGTGATCCCCTTCACCACCACCTGGACGCACATATTCTCACAGTGCTCTAACTCCAGCAGCCAATTGCGCATTTGCCTCCTTGGAAGCCCACAGCCGTGCCTCGAAATCTGACAGCTGCTGTGTCATCTGAGCAACAACAGGACTGATAACCATAGCGCGTGACACTACAGAACGAGGAATCCCTGTTCCATAGGTCAAACTATATCCATGTCCGTCCCGACCAATGATGCGATGAAAGATCTCATCCCTTCACATGGGAATCTGTCGTTGGTCCTCTGGAAGATGTTCTAATTCAACTTCAAATTGAGCCTATGAAATATTTAAATATATATACATATATTAATATAAATATTTTATGTAAGTATTGGTAATGAGTACAAGCACTTACTATCAATGTTGCAGCCTCTGGATCATTGCGATCACGAGACCTCATCCACACCGATATTTTATCAGTTGGTGCACCTTGCTCCCGCAACTATATATGAATAGAATATAAACACAAAACCGTATTAATTAAAAAATAAAAAAATGAATAATAAATACCTCATGTTGGATCTGAGACACGTGATGAGTCCCGAGCCTATGAGGTGGTCCCTGCAACGCTCGATTATCAGAATGGCGTGTAGACACCTCCTACATTCAATTCATTCAAATATCAAACAAATCACACATTCTTGAAAATATATATACCAAAATAAATATACAAACCGAAACACCCTCAGTAGACCAATATGCAACTAAATCATGCCACTGAGCCGGGAGGACACCTCTCAGGACTTTTTCTAGAATGTCTGGGGCATCCACATTTGGTACCCAGTGGTCCCTCTTGACTTTTCCTTTATAGTCTTTGCACATCTGACGACATTTTCTCATACACACTGGCCGAAACTCATCGGGACATACTTTCTAATTTTTCTATTAAAGAAAAAAATTACATATGTTATTGTTGTTTATACATAGGGAATAAAGTAAAATGGTCTTCTTACCTGAACCTCCCTCCAAAGACGATCTAATGTGTCCTGAGGGATAGAAGCCCAGTCACGCGTGGTCAATAGAAATCGATGTGGATCACGTATGATATGACTCAACTGACAAATAAATGCAGGGGCATTCCGTCCCATAGGATGAAATACCTCATCAAATGAAACATCAAAAGTCGTGTTGGAATTCTATGATAATATGCCATGACCAGGGCCTCTCCTACGAGAGGAAGAAGCAGTCAAGTCTGATCCTGTTGAAAACAATTTTATATACAAAATGACAGATGATATAAATATATATATATATATATGTTTATTAATTACGTAAAAATAGAGAGAATTACATTCCAACATACCTCGACCCTGAGACATAGATGCCTCAGATGGATGATGTGGACCTTCTACCTCTTCCCCTGACATGCCTGCCGTCATGGAAAACATTAGTAAGGGGACTATCCAAAGTGCCCAAATGATAAATTGGATTGTTTTTAAAAAAAATCAAACTTGTAAAGTTGTTAATCAAACAAAAAGGGATTGAATAATTAGTTATGAATGAATTTTAAAAAATCAGAGAGTTCACAAAACAGATATACAAATTATGTACAAAACCAATCAATGACTAGCCAAATTTCAAATTGAATTATTAAAAATTCAAACAGCACATGAATCAAATGAAGAATACCTCAATGAGAAAATACACCGACAATAACATCAATATAACATGAGTTAAATCACCCTAAATATTTATAACTGAATAAAATTCCAAAAGTGAGGATTAAAACTTACAAGGATTTATAAAATGTTTAGATAATTTATGATATCTTAGGCTGAATAGTTGGAAAACAATTATACATTTCATTAAGCATGAAAATCGACCATTTCTCCTTCAACAGCCGCTCTGACCCAATAAATATCTTCTTCACGTTGAACTACGGTATGTTGATCAAGCTGTTGGGAAAAAAAAGGAACAGTCTCAGGTTTATCTTGTTCAAATACAAACACTCCTTGCCGAGACATTTTGACAACAACTTGCCAACTTGGATTCGAAGGAAAAGTAACAAAGAATACTTGTTCCGCTTGTGATGTCAAAATGAAAGGTTCATTATCAACTCTTTCATTTCTGTATAACATATAGTAAAAATTCACCAATGAAAACTGATATTGATCGACTTTACATCCACGCACTGGATCAACCCAATTACACTTTAACAATATGTACTTCAACCCGTGTGTGTATACAACTTCAATGATTTCTATTAATTGACCATAGTAATAACCAGAATCGACAAATAGACAACTGATGCCACTGTTTTGTGTTTCTCGTTTGTCATCAACATCTTTAATGTGAAATTGAAAACCATTAGAATCTATAGATTTATAACGACGAGCCGTTATAGATGGACCCTCATCCAGTTGGATAAATTATTCAGTTAGTGTGGGGTCCCCTAACTCCCTCATCTTATGAACCTACATAATTCATAGAATTCAATAATGATATATGATGAAAGAAATTAGTATAATAATTCACTCATAATAAAAATCAATTTATACGTACATAATCCTTCAACCAACCAAGAAATGACGCATAATGATACTGTTGAATTTGCAACTCAGTCACATGATGAATCTCTTCTTTTATCTCATTAATGCGTTTTCTACAAATGATAATGCAATGTTTAAATGATCAACTTATGCAAAGAAAACATGTAAATGTTAAACAATAAAAGTGATAAGATACTTACTGCATTAATGGTGCAACTGATGGAGTATTGAACAATATATATCGATGTGCTTGTATCCACTCGATGTTGTCCATATCATATGTGGTTCCTTCTCCAACTGAACCATCCTGAATCCGAGAGGGCTTATCTAATTTTTTTTCAACATCCGTAAGATATTCTGCACAAAAAGTAGTACGCTCATCCATCAATTATCCATTGGCTATTGATGTCTCTGGATGAGTTCTGTTGCGTACAAATCGTTTCAATGTACTCAAATACCGCTCAATAGGATACATCCACCTGAATTGCACTGGACCATCAACCATTACATCGTCAGTTAGGTGCACTGTCAAATGGACCATAACATCGAAAAGTGAGGGGGGAAATAGTTTCTCAAAGTAACAAAGCATAAGTACAATTCGGTCCTGTAAACTATTTAAATAACTCATTCGTTGATTTCTTAAACAAAGATATCTAAAAAAATTACTCATCTCAATCAACGGCTGAACAACATTGGGGGATAAACAATCACAAATTGCGATTGGAATCAACAGCTGAAGTAGTATGTGATTGTCATGACTTTTTAACCCTTGGAATGTCTTTCTCGTCAGATTCACACACTTTGAAATATTAGAAGAGTAACCATCAGGCATCTTGAGAATCATAAAAATGGAATGAAATGTCTCTTTCTCCTTTGTAGTCATCGTATACTGTGCAGTAGACATATATGCCTTGTTTCCCTCAGCTAACTGTAAATGCAATTGTTTCTTTAAACCCATTTCTTCCAAATCACGGCGTGCATTAACATGGTCATTTTATTTCCCACTGACACCTAAAATGGTCCACAATATGTTATCACAATCATTTTTTTCAATGTGCATGACATACAAATTATGCCTCAGCATGTTTGTTTTCCAATACGGAAGACTATAAAAAATACTTTTGTATTTCCAATTGTGACTGCGCTGCCTACCCGCAGCTCGAATATTACGTACCAGAGGAGCCACCAAATCCTGAATTTCATATACCATGCAGATGTTTTCTTCCTCAATCTGCGATAACATTTCGATTCCTGTCATGATCTTCGGTGCTAGGATGAACTCTCTAGAACCATCAAATGCCACTCTTTCCTTTCTGAACCTGTGCTGAGTGGGGAGAAAACGTCTGTGACCCATGTATGCCCATTTTTTGGAATTCATAAGCCATACAGATTTTTTACTTTTTTTGCAACAAGGGAAAGAAAATTCCCCTTTCGTAATCCAGACTGATAAATTTTCATAAGCTGGGAAGTCATTGATTGTCCACAATAAAGCAGCCTGCAGTTTGAACATTTCATTCGTTTCACAGTCATAAGTCTTCACACCATCGTCCCAAAATTCATTCAACTCATCAATCAATGGCTAAAGGTAAACATCAATCTTATCCCCCGGACATTTAGGTCAATCAATAATAGTGGAAAGTAATATAAATTTTTGCTTCATACAAAGCCATAGAGGAAGATTATACGGAACCAACACCACGGGCCATGTGCTATGAGTTGCACCAACCATAGACTTGAATGGATTGAAACCATATGCTTCCAATCCCAATCTGACATTACGAACATCTTTGGAAAAGTCGCGATCTCTCTTATCAAAATCCTTTCATGAATGAGAGTCTGCCGGGTGGGTTAACATATCACTTTCATGAACTCTTTCTGCATGCCATATCATTAAATTAAAAACTTTAGATGACATAAAAATTCTGTTCAACCTTGGTTTAAAGGGAAAGTAATGAATTTTCTTTACGACAATCGGTTTCCCCTGTATCACAATCTGACTTTGATGAGTCTAATTTCCCCTGTTCTCTTTCCACCTGGAAGCACCACAAACCGTACAAATATCCAAATGGGAAGTTTCCTTTTTTAAACAACATACAGTTGTTTGTACATGCATCTATGGTCTCATATGTAAAACCAATGTTCTCTGTCAACTTACTAGCATGGTAATATGGATCGGGAATCTTAGATTCGACAGGAATATCCTTATTCAATTACACCAATATCATGTCGAATGATGTGTCTAACCAATGCTTCGAAGTCTTCAAATGCAACAACTCCACGATAAATGAAAATTTATTAAAAGAAGTACATCCAGGATATAATTCTGTTTTTGCATCACCAATTGCTTCATAAAACCTCATCAAATCATGATCTAGACCAGAGTGAAGATTTATCTCACCGGTCTCAAGATTCTGGATGTCAATGCCTTCAGGATCCAACCCACATACCATTTCAGTAAGCATTTGATGCATTTGATCATTCATCCTTGCATCAACATCCATCTGAACTGTATCCGTATTTTCACAATGAACATATTATTCTCCATGACGAGTCCAACTCTTATAATTTCTCAGAAATCCATTAAATAATAGGTGCTCCCTCACAGTATCTCATGTGAATTGATATCTACTAGCACATTTTTACATGGAAAACTAATATAGTCCCATTCAAATCCTATGGTGAAGTCAATAAACTGCATAATGCCATTGAAATACTCTCTAGATGTTCGATTTGGAAGATAAATGCAACTCATATCCATAATAAGATCCCTATAACAAACATTTACTCAAGACTTTTTACATTTTCATTTTTCATATCAAATATATTTAAAATAAATACTAATTAATTGTTTGTGAACAATTTAAAAAATAATAATGTAAGTGAAATCCCATGTCATACCTGATTGCGCTACAAACCTGGAAGGGAGGGGAGCTGAAGGCGGTGCTGCGAGAGGAGAGGCAGCGGTGGGGAGCCGGAGCTGGTGCGGCGAGGGAGGGGACGAAGAGGAAGCGGACGGGGGTTGGTGGGGTTCAGGGGGGGGGGACGAGGGGGAGGAGGGCCGAGCGTGGAGGTCGGAGGCCTGAGGGGTTGGAGGCCGAAGGACAGAGGGCGGTCGGAGGGCTGCCGGAGTCAGGTGGCGGGAGGCCGCAGGGCGGCCTGAGGGCGGAGGGTGGCCGCAGCCGGAGGGCAGAGGGCGTCCGGAGGGCAGACGGAGGGTGGAGGGTGGCCGGAGGGCGGAGGGCGGACGGAGGGTGGCCGGCGGAGGGCAGGGATGGCGGAGGGCGGGGCCGGTGGTGGGCGGCCGACCAGAGGGAAGGGCGGCAGAGGGCGGGCCAACGCAGGGCGGGCCGGCGGAGGGCAGGATGGTGGAGGGCGGGGCGGCGGAGGGCGGGAAGCGGAGGGTGGGGCGGCAGATGGCAGGGCGGCGGGAAGGGTGGGGCGGTGGGGAGTGCGCGCGGCGTCGGGGAGGGCGTGGGTGACAGGGAGGTCGCAGGCGACGGGGAGGGCGCGGGTGACGAGAGGGGGGAATTCGGGGGGGGGGGGGGTGCTTCGCGAGAGGAGGGGGCGCGGAAGCCCCCTTTTTTAAGGAAATGTAGCGACCTCCATTGGCAGTCGCTATTGGTAACCTACAGCGACCACCAATGGCTGTCGCTCTAGGATAAGGGGCTCAAAAGGCCATATTTCTAGTAGGGGGTGTTTTTTTTAGGGTGTGGTTTATGTTTACTAATGATATTAGTTGTTTTATAATTTTTTATGGTTATTTCTAGGTTTTTTTGGTGATTATTGGGTTCTTTGTTATAATGGGTTAATTGGATATTTTTTAATTGAATTTGATACATAATACCATTCCTTTTAGTATGATACAAACATATATTATCTATTGTGGGTAGTACTAGAGGCTAATCCATTGATAAAATAGTGAAGAAGCGATGAATATAGTGTTAGAATGACGGGTGTGGTTTAAAACACCAAGGACGATCTTAGTAAAATGGTGGGGAGTCATTTCAAATTTATGGATATAGTTTGAGGGAGTTTGGATTGAAATAGTGATGTTATTTGAATATGGTTTAGAGGAGGATACCAAACAAATCTTGGTTGTGCATGTTCGGTTTTTAGGAAGATAAATGGATTTAATGGTGTACATGGGTAAAATGGATACAATTGTTCTTCAGCACCATTGTTTTCATATTGTGTCGTAATTATATAATAGAAAAAAATTATTTTTGTACTGTTAGACACATTAATTTAATGAAAATGAATCATAATTTGACATGAATAATGTAGAGTTATATGTTTTGGAATGGATAAACACAAAGATGTGTTCTAGAATTAATTTATATATTGTTGATATATGTCAATTTTCTAGTAGAAAAGTTACAGGATATAGGTGAAAGGGGTTAGGAAATATGGAGGGGGTTAGGATTATACATTGATATTGGATAATTTTTTTTTCTTAATGATTGTTTTAATATGGAATCCGAGTATGATGGTTTGGTAAAAAATATCATTCAATTTATATATGGGGTACAATAAATGCAATAGGAGTACATTAAAATACATTCCAACTATAGATTATTTGTATATGGGTGTTTCAATATGTTTTTTGGGTAGGTGTTTTGGGTAATGTTTCTTGGAAACAATATTGAAATATGGGAATTGTTATTTTTGTTTTTGGATATTGGTGGAAAATTTGGGATTGGATAGAATTTATTGAATGTTACATGATATATGGAAACAATTATTTTATGTGTGCATGGATCTGTTTTAATGTGTATTTTTTATTCATAATTAAATAAATTGAAAATAGGTTCCATCATGCCATATTGGTTTGGAAATGGGAAAACATAACTTTTCCATGATTTTGTGGACATCATAGTGTTCTTGAAAATCACTATACACTATAGTTATAAAAATCTATGGAGTAAGAGTCCTTATGTATGGATCTCTTATTTGGGGATAAGGTAAACAGTTTCTTGGAAATGAGGGTGTCAGAATGTGTTTTGGAATGTTGATCAAAAAATGAATTAGGGGTCCAAGTGTGGAATAAGTATCTTATAGTGTCCTAGACTACAGATTTGGGAAATGAAATCGAATCTACAACCATTCCAAAACAAAAAGTTACTTTTTTAAGAAATTTTGAAATGTTATAAGGATATAGAGTCAATGGAAAACACAATTTCCATATTTTATGGGGTAAATTTCAACAATTTCATCATCGTGGGTGCACTATGTCATATTGATCTAATCTTTCACTATTTTTTCATATTTATACACTTTTTTAATCCTCTAGTTTTCTCATAATATTCTTCTATTTTTGATCTTGTTAGGTAAATTAATTGAATATCTTTACCCTAGTGTCCCCATTGGTATGCTTTCCTAAAAATTGCCAACTAAAAATAACTTAATATGAACTAACTCCTTATAAAATATTATAAATTTGGGTTCTTTTAAAACATTATGGAGCTTCCTTATAGTTATTACATCATTTTAAACATTGGCCTATATATATTTCATCCATTAATAAAACTATATAGATAATGAATCTCTCTTTAAAATGAATGTTCAAGGGTGATGGGGAAGCATGTCGTGCGGTTCCCAACAAATTTTTTCCATAAACTTCTTTATATTTCTCCACATAAATGTTTGAAATGTGTTATAAGAATCTAAGAAGACAAGATTAGTTCACATATAATTTATAATTAATTTATTTATCTAAAGAATTACATTTCTCTCAATTAATTATTCATAAATAAATCATTAGAACACACTTGTAATTCTATCATAGAAGTATAGGACTAAATATAACAACATCCCTCTCCATGATCCACAGAAGCATCTCAACCCTCAATTCATCATTCTAGAATTATTTGGTTGTTAGTGTGGACTAATATACGACATTTTACGATCATCATTGAACAAAAATGAATGCTTCAAGAGGAAAAAATCATTTGGGTTGAGGAGGATAATTTATATTCATTATTTAATTATTATTAGTATGGTATCTTTTTAGGGATTGGGGGAATTATCTTTATATTTTATTTTGCACAACTACGAAATACGGGTCCAAGAAGCACAAAATTTCATAACATGGATTATATGGTGCTAGGGTTAGAAAATAAATAATTATTCAAGGGACCATATTATTTTATTAATTATCTTAATCCCCCATGTACAAATAATAATAACAATAATATTTAGTTGATATTAGATAAAATAACAGAATAATAATAATAATTTTCTTAAATAAGTAAATTAATATTTATTCTAATCATATTTAAAATTATATTTATGAATAGATGATTAATCTTTGTCCACTAACCCCCTCAATACTTATTCGGCATTGCATCATGCGTATTTTTCTAATTATTTAAATGCCTCTACCTTATTCTATAATTAATATATAAAAATTATTTACACTAATTATTGAATAAATATTAATTAAATATTCCGATAACTGAATAAATAATTTTTTCACCTTTATAATAAACTATAATAAATTAATACATCATATTTAATATAATTAATTAAATAATTACATGGTGAAAAAATATTTATTATTCATTCAAAAACGTATATCTTATATCAAATAACTGGTGGTTGAATATTTTTGATAAAAATGACTAATTTTTAAATTATGTATGTGAATAATATGTGTCAAACATATTAAATTCTTATGGAATTTAACATATTTTATGAATACATGTAGTGAGTGAACATCTAGTCCACTTTATTTATGGAATTATGATAACTAGCTAATGTCCAAGGCAAGCGTATAGAAACATGATATGTCTCTAATAGAGAATAATGTTAATGTTTCCATGAAATATAACATCCTAAAAATGATCACTATCAAATATATTCATTTTATCTCGACCTCTCTAATCGTTACCATTTCATATGGGTGTCATCAACCAATATTCCTGATGTCTCTTTATTTGAATGATTAGAAATGATCTAAAAAACTACACCACCTTGTCCATGGACATAACGAGGTATTTTAATTCCCATAAAAGGGAAATAGATATAAACATCCATTAATGTGCTAAGGGTATAAATTATCTCATTCATTATTCCTTAATATAATATTAATCACGACTCACCCAATGTATCATACTTCACCATGGGAATATATAACCACATTTTTCATCAATACATCAATTTATGTTCTTATTAAACTATATAATAAAAATATTAATGTGTTTGTATAAAAACCCCCATCCAAAGAAAGGAGTATCTAATGAAACATATAAATTTAGATTTCATATTAGTGGGCCATGTTCTCATAATTTCCTACAATTAACATTACAAGGGAATACCCATGAGAATGTGTCTTAACATCACATGAGTCTACACTCATAATAGAATGTATCATATGGGTCTAATGAAATAATATATTATTGATATAGGATATATATATATATATAAGAATAATGTTAACGAACTCATAGGTTCTCATCGTAGTGGGGAATTGCTATGACGTATCAGTGTGGAAAGTACACTTAGGACATTATCAAATGAAATATCATGAAAAATAACATTCATGATGTGGTAATATATTTTAAAAATATTGAAATATAGGAACACAACAAATTATAAAGTATGTAGATGATGGTTCTAAAACAACAACATGAACACAAATTCACATTTGTTTT
The DNA here is from genome assembly GCA_963277665.1 of Viscum album. NCBI lineage: Eukaryota > Viridiplantae > Streptophyta > Magnoliopsida > Santalales > Viscaceae > Viscum > Viscum album. The sequence continues at coordinate 23,626,542 of OY728125.1, forward strand.
TACAGAAATGCACTTTAACTAGTGGAAATTTCATATAATGTTTAGTCTAGAATCTCTCACATGATGTTCATTCCTATTCAGATATAAGGCTTTATTTAATAGTTCTGGAACTTTTTCCAAAATGGTTACTTTTCTCATTGTTAATTCTCCCCTATAAGAAAAATACAATAATAGGTGACATTTTTTGGAGTATGTTATAAATATGTTGATTTGAACTTGGATCCTTTACAAGAGTACCCACTACAGTACAATCAATGTGATAGGATTTCTTCTACAAGGCTTCACATCATGCTATGAGATGAAATTATGAATACAAATATCAAGTATATCAACATTATAAGATGATATATAATTAAAATCCTCTATAAAATCTGGGGAAATTGGCTAAATTGATTACATACTTCTCACATATCCTCAGTTGAGGCTGAAGGAATATTCGAACTGTGACATTAAGTAATGATTATCTATTTGGTAACTAGAATCAATATACCCTCAGATGACTAGTTCTACATATCCTCTACATACTAAGAACATGTCATTAGTGTGCCTTATATACATATTCATAACCATAAAAACAATCCAATTTTTTTATTCTGGAATAACTATATATATATATATATATATATATTCCTTGAATAATTCAAAGGAAACAACAATTATTGTACATAACATGTCATACATGATAGTTGTAATCAATGATAAATATGAGATCCACATCATTATCTATCTCTCAAACTGCATATTATGACTCATTTCCTTGTGATATGTATTCCTTTTTACTATAGATCCCATCCCCTATAGTATTATTCCATTCCAAATCTATTTAATATTAGTTCAATGTATGAACATTGAGTTATCCCAATCACCCTTTCAGATCTATCAATAATGACCATGATTCTAATGATATATACTTTTTTACCCATGTCCCTTTTAAAGATGAACTTGTTTAACAAGTCCTTAATGGACTGTAAGACTGGTATTCGATTTCCAATATGTAATATATCAACAATATAAAGTTCTAGTAATATGGAAACACACTGACTTTATATCTTGTAAATACAAAGCTCATATTAATTATTTATGAAACCAAAATCCATTATTTATTACTTGAACAAAATTATTTATGACCAATTTTATTTTTTGAACCATAAATAGATCTCTAAAATTTTCACAACATATTAGAATTACCTATATTCACAAACCCTTTAGGTTGTGACATTTTGGAATCTTTTTTATGTTTTTTATTAATTAGATCTATTTTAAAATCCATCTATGAATTATGAAATTCTTGGAAAGTTGCAATAGATTATAAAAATATAGTTTCATTAAACCTAGAATCAAGAGAAATTGTTTCATCATAGTCTATTTCATGATTATTTATAACCAATTTATCTATCGTACGTACCATATATATACTCAATTTACCATCCATGTCCAATTTTTACTTGAATCCTCATTTTCACCTAAATGTATTTTCATCAACTATTTGGTTAACCGAAATCAAAAAATGGTTATGATACCTCAAATCTATTTCAAAATGTTTACCATCTTGTAGATTATAAGTTTTATACTACATATATTTAGTAAAATTATAATTATTATAAACAAATAATTATTCCACGACATTAGTGACTAGTAATTCATGCCAATATTTTTCACCAACATCAATGTTATCCTATATCGTACTTTTGTTTTGGAAAAAACAACATCAATGGGAAATAATAGAATATGCTTCTATACTAATTTTTTTTTATCTTAATAGTAAATATCATGATAATCAATCTCCACCAAATATAATTCATGAGGATGAGCTCCCTCTCATGAAAAGCGGTTTGTCTTGTAACTATCACAGTACTGTATGAGGGGTTGTATAGACAGTATCCCATTATTTTCTTAGGATGCCTTATAATGTAAAATTTCATATCTCATTATTCTTGTATATTTCCTTAGTTGGACTTCAAAAACACCTCACAACCTCAAGACTATGTATGTGACTAAATAAATTTCTTTCTATGCATTAACTCATATATTTTCCCATCTTCATACTTTGTTGGTACTCAAATTAGAATTTCGGTTGTATAATTTAATTCCTATACCAAAAAGGATAATGGAAGAAATTTATGGAACATCATCAAACTTTACTTGAACATAAATTTATTTTTACTCCATTCATTATCACCATTCAGTGGTGGTTTATAATGATGAGTGAATTGGGATAGGTTCCCAAATTCTCATAGAATTTCGATGAATTCTTTATTAAGATACTCACCAAATAGATCATATATGAGATTATTTACTTTCATTAAATGTTTGTTATTTAATTAATTTTTCAATTTCATTGAATTTCTAATAATATTCATATATATATTCCATTTTTTATACATATCCATATATACATGAATCATTAGTGAATGTAATGAATAATATTCACTAATAGATTCTATAGGAAATGTTGCACACATATTCGTGTGTATTTGTTGGGAAAAAAATCCATTAATGTAACATTGCAGCATTTTTGGGTCGATTGTGTTTGTTTAGAAAGTAGGATTCCATGGTGAATTTTCATGTTCTGGAGATTTTTTTGACAATAGATGTTGACAAAGAACCATGAAAAAGGAATACACGATCTGGAGGCAGTACAAAAGAATAGATACAAGGTGGCGCCGTTTTCCAGTGTTTGCCAAATTGTTGGGTTCCAAAATTTGGAGTTTGGTGAGCATCGTGAAAAGTGGATATCCATGAAGATCTCATCAAAATATGGAAAAGGCATGAATTTTGTGAATATAGGCTTCATGGTTTGGATTACACGAAAACCAAAAGAAAGTGGATGGTCATCCTTCATGACTACGTCAAGAATTGCGAATGACAGAGTTGAAGAGCATTATGGCGGCGAAGAGAATTACTAGTGGAGCTTCGAGGAGAAGGTGAAAAGGAATTGATGGGATGATTTGTGATTACAACGAGCTCCAAGATCATTAAATTTTATTGGTGAATCATGATTTTGAGAGAATTTCAGTGGGAACTTCGGAGCATCGCGATTTTGAAGACATGGCGTTGAATTCACGCAGAAAGTTTGAGGGTCAGTGGAATTGCCTATAAATTGACCTCGAACCCCTCAACCGAAGAAGAGAGAAATAGAGAGAGTTTTCAAAGAAAATTAGTTTTTCTCAGCTCGCGAAGGTTGTTCGTGAAGGCAGTGTTCTTTGTGAAAGAAGGGATTCGTTGTGGGTAATCTAGATCCATGAAAGTTGCGAGCACTGTGTTGGATTAGTTATCTTTGTGAGGGAAGTTTCAATTCAAATACTTGAGCTTTGCGAGAGTGCTTCGCATGAGTGGTTCACGAAAAGACAGGTGCTTTGTGAATTCTCTTTTGATCTTCATTAAATTGGGAACTTTGCAATGTAGGGTGCTTTGTGAAGGTATTTCCAAAAGAATTTCCCATTATTCAGTGGAAAAGGGGTATTCATTGGTGGATGAACTTTGGACTTCAATATAGAATCTATCAACAGTTGTGTATGAATTTATTAATTCAAATGATGAGACCTACATGTCTATAAACTGTTATTGGATACCATCCAAATGCAGTGAGAAAAGGAAGAGAAAGAAGGTTATCCTTTCTAGTAGAAGTGATCTAGAGAGAGAGAAATTGAGAGTGACCCTTGGGAAAGTAGGGAGCTAAACCTATACAGTGTAAAGGCAGTGAGTCTGGACATAGAAGTGATTTAGACTGAACATTATTAGCAGTGATCTTTAGTGGATTTTCTACAGCGGCAAATCGCCATTGTATGCTCCTTGGACGTAGCCTAGTGAGGGTGAACCAAGAAAAAATCTTTTTGTCTTCTTGCTTACTTCCTTGAATTTCATTTAAAGCATCATCTTCAGATAAAGAAGAAAATAAGTGGTTATAATAAATACACAAGTGCCAACAAAGTAACCCTTGTAATAAAGATGTCAAGATCCAGTGGCGTGGGAAGAATTTAGAAAATAATAATCATACCCTAATTCAACCCCCATCTCATGGTATATAGGCCCTTATTGGTCCTGAAAATTGGTATTAGTGGGAAGGTTTCTTTTATCATATTTGTTTTCTTCAAATTTGGTGTAGTCGAATTTTGTGGTTAAATCAGTCTGCTCTTATCTCGGTGCACCATGAAAAAGGGAAGAACTTCAAAGAAGAAGCAGAAGTCTTTTTAAATTCCCCAGTGTGGAAGTGTTAATGGAAAGGGTGTGATTTAGTTAAATGAATAATTTAGTGAATAGAGGAATGGTTTTGATGAATTATATAGTGAAAATAATCACTAATTCAATGATGCTGAAGGAATTAGTGAAGAACCTGACATGCCAAGTGACGTTGGAACTACTGATGAAGAAGAAATCCCCAGAAGTCAATAAGTGGAACTTGTACACAAAGAGAAAGAATGGGATCATAAATTCACTGATGAAATTAAATCAAAAGATATTCAGATCCAAGTATTGGAAACTGAGATCAACAAGCTAAGAGGTTTGAATCAAATGCTTATTTATGTACATACTGATCTGAGGGAGAAGAATGATTCTCAAGTTGAAGAACTGCGAAACAGATCTATAAAGGTAGAAAAATAAAAAGCTGATGTTAATGGAAAGAATATGAACTCAGATGATATTCAAAATTTGAAATCCAGAATTGATGATCTTGATACACTGCTATCTGAACTAGTTAAGAATAATCAATGGCTAACACAAGATAATGTATGTTGTTTGGATTCTATTTAAGAAGAACAATTAAAAGTGATGGAGAAAAGTGACATGGAAGAAAATGTTACACAAGAACTGGAATATGAGTTGAGTAGTGGGAAGAATATCAGAAAAAACTCAATTCCAGATTGAATTAAGAGATATGTAGATTCAACAATTGGAGGAAGAGATAGAAAAATACAAGAAAGAAATCGAAATTTCAAAATAAAAATGAAAAACTAAGTTGTAGGATGCACTCCACTTACTATTCGATTATCCTTTGGAAGGTGATGACAAAATGAAAAGAAAGTATGATATTTCTAATAAACAACAAAATATTTTCTCAGCTCAATGACCATACAGTTTAGGAAAATTGGAATTGGATTTGATTTTCCCCCTCGCACATGACAGAAAGAGAGCCATGAATAGATCCAAATGTGGAGGAAATCCTATAGGTTCTAGAGACAGACCTAAGAAGGCTGTTACAGGAAGAAATGATAGCATTTTCTATTTTTTTGGGATTCATGGTCATACATCAAGCTTATGTTCAGAGGCTCTAGAATACATCTCAGGTTGTGAAAATAGAAACTGTACTAAATATAAGAATTAGAAGAATAATCATGAGAAATAAGAGAGAAAAGTCTCTCTGAGGATAACATTCGTCATATGATATTACTGTGGAAGAATGGGACAAACTATGAGTATGTGTCAGGATGATCAGAAGCTCAATTTCAGAAGAAGAACTCAAGATACATTAACATCTCAGTAGAGAAATGATGAAATGAAGTATTCCTTTGATGAAAAATGTCTTATATGTTCTGATTAAGGGAATTTGGAAAGACATTACAGAAAGAAGAAAGCCAGAAAGGAAAAGGAACTCAAAAGGAGATTCACGACTCTAGTGGTATATAATGAGAAATCGTACACTGGAAGACAAAGAGGTAAATTGGAAAATAGGTTTACTACCTCAGGAGAATCACAAGGAGCTGAACAAAAAGTGTATAAGTCACCTCTTATTTCACACTCACAACAGATCTCTCAGAAATAACATAATCAAATATGGAAGAGAATGGGAGGATATGCTTCCACTATGAGTAAGAAAAGTGTACGTTCAATGGGGGACCTACCACTAGTGAAAAAAAGTGTGGTGACTCAGATATCTGATAAATGAAAAATAAACAAATAATTCCTTGAAGATCTTGCATGTCGTGTGCCACAAAGAGAAGTGGAAGAAGAAGGAAAATCCCTACAATAGTGGAAGAAGCCAAGGAAGATAACAAGCCTAGAGATTCCTACTCACAGAAGGAATTAGAGGAAGTGGAATATTTGTGGAACATCAAAGAAGGAAATTCCTAACAGTGGGTTTAAACATCAAAGTGTTAGGAAGGCCAAGCTAGATGAATCTTTTATCAGAAAAAGACTCAACATGTGGGAAATGAATGCTTAGTCATATGGCTAGAGCTGTTGAAGTTGGCTAGGAAGTTAGAGGAAGCAAGGAGTGTGATGCTCTGTAAGAAAGAATCAAAGGGTTGACCCATTCGGATCAACCAAAATACTATTCTTGAGGATTCCAGAGGAACCCATCTCCCGATGTATATAAATTCTATTAACTGATGATTCACGTGTTTTAGGTTTTAGGGAGATACAATTCAAGGGGAAGTGGCAGCTAAAGATGAAATGCGGCAAAGGGATATGCTATAGAGTTTCAATTGACTCAAATCAGGTACTAGAGATGAATAAGAAAGGGAGGAACAGAAAAAGATATAAAGTTATTGTGTTATCAACATTATCTCTTGTTTCCAAAATCTAGTTCCACCTCAGCAGGCTTAGAGATTTGTTTGATGGCTCAATGCCAAGTGCCAGATGAGAATAAATGATGCAGGTGGAGAATAATGGTTATGAGTCTAAAAAGTGGGTCAAACCACATTATGTGTTTCATAGAATAAGTGGATAATTCAATATCATAATCAGATACAATATCCATAAAATAAATAACTAGATGAACCTGCTCTGGTGTTGTCTATCGAGAGAAGACATATTTCTATAGAAGCCGCAATAATAATGCTTCTAATTATTATCTATGTAGTTCTAAAAATGTTGTATCAGATAACTGTTTTCAAGATACCAAGATGTTGTGAGAGAGTATCAACAATGTTTCACCAAGAAGATCAGAAATGCAGTTGAAAGAAATGATTCCACTGAACAATGACACAATAAATAGTTGTCTATTGAATGTGATGAAGTGGTAAGAGGATCAGGGGGAGAAAAAGTATAAACTGATAATTTAGAAGCATATAATGATAATGAACCCATGTAATTCAATTATATATCAGTATGAAAGTTGAAGAGTCGATCTAAAACTAAACATGAAAGTTATAATTGGAAATTAGACATGAGAGATTATTTCAAGGCCAGCAGATATGAATTTTATCAGGACTAAATGCGTATATCGCAAAAAGATGAATGAATATGGCACAATTATTTAGAAAAAAGCATTGATGGTGTGACACAGATACTCCCAGATAGGGGGAATAAATGTTTATGAGACATTTGCACCGGTTGCAAGGCTAGAGACAATCAGATTATTCGTATACATTGCAATGCAAAGGAAGTTCAAATTTTTCTAGATGTACATCAAATCTGAATTCTGGAATGAGATTATGGAGGAAGAAGTGTATATTGAGTAACCAGATGGTTTTATCATTCATGAGTATGGGAAAAAGGTTTTCCGGCTGAAGAATGCATTGAATGGACCGAAGCAAGAACCAAGAACATGGTACTCAAGACTTGATCAGTACTTGAAGAAGCTTGGTTTCCAGTGTGGGGGAGTTGATTAAAATTTATTTTTTTCAACAATAGTAGTAATTAAGGGATTATTCTCCTGGTTTATATCAATGAAATAATATTTTGTTGATTAGATAAATCTTAGTACAGTCTGATTTCTAAATTCATGAAAAATGAGTTCTAAATGTCAATGATTGGAGAGGTAATGTGTTTCCTTTGTCTACATGTGACAAAAATAAGGAACGAAACATTCATTTCTCAATCCAAATACGCCAAGGAGTATTTAAGAATATTTAAAATGTAAAATTTCAAGGCGATGAAGACTCCAGTTGCTACGCGGTTGAAACTGTACAAAGATGAGGATGGAAAGCATTTAATATCATAGAATACAGGAAAATCATTGGACGTTTTCTATACCTGACTATGAAAATGCCTGAAATTGTATTCGCCACCAGCCAAGTAGTGAGATATCAGAGTAATCCCAAGGAAATCCACTTGATTGCAGTGAGAAGAATACTTCGATTGGGTCGGTTCAGCAGATGACAGGAAATCAACGTCAGGATGTGCATTCTATCTTGGTGGAATATGTATCACTTGTCTATTCAAGAAGAAATATTTCATTTCATTAAGCACCCCAGAAGATGAGTACATTTCGTCCACTCGAGCATGAAAACTGTAACTATGGATAAAGCAGCAGTTTGATGATAAGGGAGTTGAAGTGATGTCTCCGATCAAAATCTAGTGTTATAACTCAAGTGCTATCAATCTCACCAAAAATCGAGTCCATCACACAAGGAAAAATAACATTGAGATAAAGTATCATTTTATCAAGGAGAAGGTTGAGTAGGGAAACACGAAGTTGGAGTATGTGCCTATAGAACTACAGGTTGTAGACATTATGAAGAAGGCCTTACCCAAGGTTTCTTTTAAGAGGCATCGACTGGCTCTGGGAGTCCAGTCGACTCCCTACACCTAAAAAAGTGTGGATGTGGGACCCCCTCTCCTAAGGGTATGGTGTGTTTTCTCTACTATGCTAATTTGTATCCTTTCCAATGTCTCGGACCACAGAGGAGTGACCTTTGGGTTTGTTGACAAAGGGAGAAAAACAGTGACTCCTAAATGGGGAGAAACTGTGGCTTATGAAGGGAGAAAATGTCTGTGTCAAAGACAAGGGGATGAGCTAGCAGGTGGAGAGTCGATATAGGGGGAGAGAAATGAGATAGGGGGACAGTTTTTAAATTTGACGATGCTAGAAGTGATCAATCAAAGAATATATATCACGATAGCTGAGGATGGTGATAAAAGCAGAACTGTGATGTTGGAAAGGTGTGAGAAGGTTTCCAGCTATCACTAATTGGTATCAATGTGGTATCAACAATTGGAATCAGTTTAGAAATTTGTATTAGTTGGGTTTCAATAGCTGGTGGCAGAAATTAAGTTATTCATTGATTATATTTTTATTTACTCTTATTTCTAACGACGAACATTGCTCATGTGGGATTTGACTATGTGGTGAGTGAATCCTTGTTCGCAATCGGAATTGCATGAGGCAAAGGATGAGTGATGATGGAAGGAGTCTCAGTGAGGTATCAACATATATAAATTCATTCTGATAAGAGTTTTCGACAAACCCAATGGGGGAGATTGTTGGGAAAAAATCCATTAACGCAACACTGCAGCATTTTTGGGTTGATTGTGTTTGTTGACAATGTAGGTTTCCATGGTGAATTGTCATGTTCTAGAGATGTTGTTGACAATATATGTTGACAATTAACCATAAAAAAGGAATGGAATATCTGGAGGTATTACAAAACAATAGATACAAGGTGGAGCCGTTTTCTAGTGTTTGCCAAATTTTTGGGGTCCAAAATTTGGAATTTTGTGATAATTGGGAAAAGTGGATACCCTTGAAGATCCCATCAGAATATGGAAATGGCATGAATTTCACGAAGATAGTATTCATGGTTAGGATTTTGTGAAGACCATAAGATTTTTGATAGCGATGCTTTGTGATTATGTCAAGCTTCGTGGATGAAATAGTTGAAAAGAATTGTGGTGGTGAAGAGCATTGCGAGTGGGGCTTCGCGGTGAAGTCACAATGGAATTGATGAGATGATCCGTGATTACAATGAGTTCTGTGATCAGAAAATTTCCGCGGTGCTTCTATATTTTGAGAAAATTTCGGCGGGATCTTTGAAGCTTCATGATTTGTGATTATGTGGCGTTGACTTCGCACGGAAAGTTTGAGGGTTGGTGGAATCGCCTATAAATTGACCTCAGCCCCCTTGAGTGAATAAGAGAGAAACAGATAGACTTTTCGAAGAAAATTATTTGCTCTTAGCTCCTGAAGGTGGATCTCGAAGGTAGTGTTCTTCGCGAAGGAAGAGCTTTGAGGAGGCTAATATAGCTCCGCGAAAGTTGTGAGCTCTACGTTTGCTCAGTGAGCTTCGTGAGGGAAGTCGCTCTGCGACGACTTGAGCTTCACAAGAGTGCTTCACAAGAGTGCTGCGTGAAATGATAGGTGCTTCGTGAAGGAACTTTTGAGCTTTTATAAATTGGGATCCTCACAAAGTATGGTGCTTTGCAAAGGTATTTCCAAAGAAATTTCCAATTATTATGGGTAAAAGGAGTATTCATCAACGGATGAACTTTGGGCTTCAATAGAGCATCTATCAACAGTTAAGGATGCATTTATTAATGAAAATTTAGAGACCTATAGGTCTATAAACTGTGAATGGATCCCTTCCAAGTGTAGTGAGCAAAGATAGAGGAAGAAGGTTATACATTCTAATAGAAATGAGGAAGAGAGAGAGAGAAATAGGGAGTGACCCTTGTGAAAGTAGTGAGATGACCCTAAACATTGTAAAGGAAGTTCTCCTGGGCATAGAATTGATCTAGACCGAACATTATTGGCAGTGAGATTTAGTGGATTTTGTACAGAGGCACATCACCATTGTATTCTCGTTGGGCATATCTCAGGGAGGGTGAACCAAGTAAAAATCTTTGTGTATGCCTGCTTGCTTCACTACATTGAATTTAAAGCATCACCATCAGATAAAAATAATATAAGTGGTCATAATAAATACACAAGTTCAAACAAAGTGACCCTTGTAATAAAGATGTCAAGATCAAGTGGGGCAGGATGAATTTAGAAAAGAATATCCATACCCTGATTCACCCCCCACTCAGGGTATATAGGCCCTTATGGGTCATAACTGTATAAATTATAGAATTGAAAAAACTCATTCACCTTTCACTCCAAAATGTAGAATGATATTTTTCAATTTTAAATATGAGTGAAAGTGTTCATTTATTTTTAGATAAAAACAGATTAAACAACTATCATGTTGGTTATTTTTTGATTTCTACTAATTTACATGACCATGATAGTGATGCAACATTCGGTATTGAAATATATCATGCAATACTGATTCATTTTCAATTATTAATACTTGTTTTCCATTATTTAATACATAAAAATTACTATTTAAATGTTCAATAACATAACATATACTTCATTTATGAAATAAAAATATTTTATAACATGAAAATTAAACCATATATATCTTGGTGGGATGTAAAAATTATATTTTTGTTAATATTTGGTAGATAATAATATAATTTAGAAACCATGACCATCCATTATAGAATTAGATGTGTGTAGTCTCTATTAGCCAGATCATCCATCTACACACCATTGGTAGCCCAAAATCTACACCTATTCTATAAATCATTTGAAATCAACTTGGTTATTGAATTTAAATACATGTTTTATCACAAAAAGAAATATAAAATATCCAATATCTAGAAATATAAATATTGAATGAAATAATAATTACTATGATGTTTCCCCTTTCTTTTTTAATTGGGAAATTTATTTTCTGTGGTCCAACTTACCACATGAAAAAATAATTAATCCCTTTTATTTTCGTATCAATGGATCTTATTTTCCTTGGAAGTATGATGCTTAGGAAACATATACATAAGATGAGTCCTTGGTCCATTTTTATTGGTATTCCTTTTATTATTCACCAAATAGACAACATTATTTTCATGCCCCGAATCATTTTCAACATATAAAATAAATGTAAATACTACCAAAATACACTACTCACTATTGTTCATATTATAATAAACACTAAAACTAGAGAAGATATTTTTTAGAAACGGTATAACTACATCTGTGTGCATATCATCTTGGGTCATAAGACCCATTATTTCTATGTGTTCATTGTGAACAATCACCTTGACTATGTGTGGAATATATGGAACTTAATCTCAAATATTTCATGTGATTAGTGTGTTGGATATCAAATATCTATAATTTATTTCCTTCACTTGATAATGATCGTGAAGGATATATATGATGTTGTACACATAGATATCCTAATGTTTCTTTAAAATATTTGTGGTCATATGAGAATAAATGAAACATTGGGAAACAATTTAATCTTATAAATGTTTGACATAGAGAGATAATTATTCCTCGTTGGCCTATAATCCAGGATACATCAAAAAGGGAGATTTCTAATATATATAATTTCCATTGACGGTGTGGTATAACATGTAAATGACAATAAAATTCTTTGAAATCAAAGCTATGGAGAAGAATAGCATTCCATAAAATTTATTATAATGATATAGTCAATGTCAGGTTGGATTCCATTTAAATAATTAATAAGATTAAAATTTTAACACATTATTAAGATTACTAGTTTTGATATGAAATTTACAATTTTTTATTCTCTAAATATTTTATTGAAACCAAATATCCATTACTATTAGTTTTGGAATATTAAATCGTATGGATATTCTAGTTGTAAGGACCCATATTGTCCTTTAAAAACATAAAAATTGTCATTAAAACTTATTTTAATGGTATTAGGTAGGGATAACATTCCATTTTCATTAACTCATATCTCCCTGGCCGATTTAGTAGACTACTCAATCCAAAAACTATATATAATATTTTCCTTAACTATATTCCTCTTAGATAGAGCAATTTCTACATCTGATGTCAACCCTTGTTGGGATCTTTGATAATTTATCACAATAATTAAAGATAAAATTCCATGATAATTGAATTCACCTATACTTCATTTGATCAAGAGATTTTAGTTATGGTTTGATTCTATCATTTTTAGGGGGATGTTATACCGTTTTATTATTTTATTTGAGGGATTTTTATCTTTATGTGTAAAAATTATATTTTATATTTCTACATTATTTTAAATATTTAGAGGATTCAACATTAGTGAATAACCATTTTTAGATAATGTATACACACAATAAAATATTTTTCTTAATTCTAAATTCCATTATTGATAATTAATTTGAGTAATGATTTAAACATCCACAAATAATTACACATGTAATAGAAAAAAAAATATAAAAATCTTTTTAATGGAAATGGGATTCTATGATGTTTTTTTATATATATTATGATAAAACAATCTTTTTAAATTGTCAATTAACTCCTAGAACCTTTCCTAGATCGAGTTTTATCATTTAACTTATACTTTTCTATACCTCCTAGATTGGTTTCTCCTCAACTCTAAACTTGAACATCATCCATTCTCTTAGAAGATCCATCCATTACATAATTTTCCTCACATGGATGTGAGGGTTATAAAAGGATAAGACAAGGGGATTTACATATAATAAACCATGGGAACATGTACCCTTACATAATTATAGGGTATGAATGAATCACATGAAATTATTTAATTTAATAAATTATTAAAAAACATTCAATAATTAATTAAATTAACCAATCACATCACATGATGGTATATACTTCTATTCATCCACATGGCAATCAATAAGTATTAAAAATTAATATTGACATCATTTACATTAATCATTTCATAATTTTTAAGAAAAAAGCACTTAAATTAATTAATAAATTAATTACCTTTATCTTTATTACAATCCAATGTCTTTTGAAGATACCCATAATAAATGTATTATGTAAAATAAAATAAAGTGGATTTTATCTTTTGTTTATGAAATTTATTTATATTCTTTACTAGGTGACTACACGTTTTGTATTGATGATCTTCACATCATTCTCATAAATTATCAAATATTTTCGATAAACTCATAGGGACTTAGTGTGTATATCTAGAAAGTTACATGACATATAAGAATGAGAAAATATCATTTGTTCTACATTTTGTGTGCCTGTTGAACTCACCTTTGAACAATTATGTTCTTAATACACTAGAATTAATGAGTCACACGATGTGTATTCCAGTTGTAAACCATTAATATAATTAATGATACATGATTTTAGTATAATGTGTCACAATGTCAAGTAATTTACCAGATGGTTAGTATGAATTAAGCCTCTAGAAGATATAGTTTTCTATACATTTATGGTAGCTACATTCTATGTGTATTGATAATATGTTTGATATGGCTATCCCAATGAAAAATCCGTGTGCAATAAATAAACCACATATTATTACTGACATGTTCTTCTTATATCATGTGACATATCTAGGTGCTGTGAACTAAGGTAAACGGTGTGTACCATCGACCACATGGAATTTATTAGTGTCTACTAGCCAAAATCCACAACATATATAGATGGAATCCATGATTATTTCTCATTTACTTATAATCTGATTTAGATTATATGAAATATTAATGAATCATATTAATTTTTTGAAAATATTTTAAAAAAACTCGATTATAAATAAAAAGGGAACAAAAATACAAATAATAATAATAATTTCATATAATCGATCAATTAATATTAAATAATTATCAAATATTATATGAAACTTAGATACCAATTAATATATCTAGGCCACAATAGATGCATTTTGGGTAATTCCCAATAATTGTTTTCTGTAATCTTCTTAACATTTCGACTAAGAAATAGATATAAATTCATTCGTGAAAGTCAATAAGGGACTATATTTTCACCTATCATTTATAAATACTTTTTTTAATAATTAATTACCATTTTTTGAATTCATCCTTCATTTATGAATGGGTACACCACTATTGTAAAATCACTGTTGAATCTATGGGATCATGTGTAGATTCCCTATTGCTATGATCCCAATATACATCCTGAACATATAATAACAACACAGAATTCATTAGGTATAAGTGAAGATGAATCTAACTCTTCTGGTGATCGTTTGTAACTCAACCAAATCATTTAAATGGAGAAGAATTCATGTTGGTTGAGGTGGAGAATTTTTCTACATTCATTAGTTATTTCTAGGGTAAGATCTTTTAATGGAATAACATAAGCTTCTATTCAATTCATTGTGCACAATGTTGGAATGTGTCATTAACAATGACAAAATATCATATATCGGTTTATATACTGTTACAGTTATAAAATGGATAATTGAAAAATGTCTCTTATTTGTTTCATAATTATAAATGAACTCCTTGTCAAAATAATAATAAAATTCTTATTATTTTCTTAACATGCACCAAACACAGAGATAAAATTACTTTTATTCTCCTCATTAAATAAAATTAAATTTATTTAATGTATATTTGATATGAAATTTATGATAGAAAAATAATTTTCTTCCACCAATCCTCTTTAATATTTATTATGATTTGAATGATGACATTTTATTTATTTACGTAAATAAAATATCCTTTTACTCTAACAAATATTTATATATTATAATCAATAAATTAGTAAATAAATGATTATTAAATATTCAGAAAACTAGATAATAAATATTTTGGGTTCCATGTGAATAAACTGGAATAAAATAATATTTTATACTCACATAATTAAATATGTAATTATCGGATGCATAAGTTTTTATTAAATATTCATATAAAATACATATTCTATGTAATACATTTTGATAGATTTTTTTTGTGAAAAATTTTGAATAATTACGAAACAATAGATGTGTAAAAAAATTTGGAAACTTGTTAAATTAATTAATAATTTATATAATTTGATTAATGAACATATTATCTGACCATTGAGGTACCATTATCAGCTGCATTAGGCTACACAACCTAAAGTACATGGTTAGCATCTAGAAACATGCCAAGGATAACATATAGAAAAAAAATTTAATTTCACAGTGACATATAACATCCAATTAAAATACATGGTGTAATATACTCTTTTTTTTTCAATATATCAATTCATGAAGAATGCATACTATTACCGTAATCTTATATGATCGATGTCTCTTTCAATGACTTCCAAAAAATGAATTTTCTAAGAACACCACAATGGACATGGAATTAATCAGGAATGTATATTCCCATTAATGATATTGATTTATAATCATCTATTAATGAATAGAAATGATAAATCCTTTATATCATTAATCATTAATGTAATGTCACTAACATAAAACTCAACATATCTTACTTCACTAAGAGATTAGGTTGTCATGGTTTACATAAGTAAATTAATATACACAACTCAATACATATATTATTAAAAATATGAATTTATTATGATCCTTAAAAATGTCTAAATATATGAATATCACATGAAAGATATAGATGTGGATTTCTTATTGGCCGGATATGTTATAATATTCTTATATACATATTATTACTATTGGTGTACAACATGATATTGTTTCTCAAAGTACTATGAGTCTCCACCACTAATAACAAGTACAATTTAAGTCCCACCAAATGATATCAAAGGGATATATATTTTATATTTAGGAATATAGTCATGGAAATTATAGTTCTAATCATAACAGGAAACTGTTATGACCTATTAGTGTGACATGTACCCTTAGGACCTTATCACATACTAAGTCACATAGAAGAAGAATAATAATGAGATTTGTTTTTTATGCATTCAAATACATGAATTGTGGTAGTTATAAAATACATAATGTTGTTCTATAGAATCATGAAAAACAAATAAATTGACCATATTGACAACTAACCATTGAACATTGACCTTGAACAAAGGTTCATGATCAATTTGAATCCCATTGTATCTTTTTTGGATCGACTTAAATAAATATTATGTTCCACAGCCATAGTGAGGTTAATATACTTAGAATCAATCTTAATTGTGTCTTAAGTAGTAGTATATTCTCTCTTGGTGTGGATGTTATTTGGTCAAGGTTTTAGTCATTCTGTATTTTTGCCATTTTTGTATAGATATTTATATTCTTATAAGAGTCTCAAGGAGTTTATTTTGATTCCTTAAAATGAAATGATATAATCTTCCAAACACTTTATATGCCCATATTGACCATTTACATTGCTGATATGATCAATTTTGTAGTTGTTACCATTTTTAGAAGTATATTCATTAATGAGAGTAAATTGGTTGGTACCAATTGATGTTTTAAAAGATATTATATATGATCGTGATTCTTCATTAATATTTTTACTCTATTAGTTATACTCATAATTTTATCTAAATCATATTTGATCTCCCAGAAAAGTAATTCTATTTCCCCACTAATGATTTTCTAATAAGGGGTTCTTAGGTTTTATCTAAAATCTTTCTTATCTTGAAATATCATCGAAAATTTATCACTATAGTGTGTACGCCAATCCATTTGGAGTAATTAAGTAATACCTAACTGGGAAAACGAAATATTCCCCAAAATATTTATCACCACATTTTCTTTTTTCCCTTTATATAGCCTCAACATCAACCAATTTGTATATATAATCCATAAACACAATGATTTTTTTATTATGAAAGTAATTTGGGAACGATACTATGAAGTTAATTCCCCATATATCAAACAATTCAATTCATAGATTTTTGGTTCTATCAACCTATTTCTACTAATAATTTCAATCATTTAGAATCAATCAAAATTTTCATAGAGTCCCATTCATCTATATGAATACTAAACTAATGTAATACACCTTATTAAAGAATAAAAAATATTCTTTAGTGTTAATAGTACCTATTTTTAGGCGATTAAAGGAAAAATTATAAATCTCTCTTTATCTTAAATTTAGGCATACAACACTTGTTTTTGAATATTTATATTTCGTGAAAAATAGGGGATCATCCCAAAAATAATGTTATACATTAAAAACAATTTCTTCCTCTATTAGTAATTTATGTTAGAATAGATTATCCAATTTTAGACATAGTTATTTATGTTATAAAAACATGGGTGAGACTTTAAATTAACATAAAATATTTTCTTATTTGAGAATTCATTATTAGCATTAAACACTTCATCTTCCACTAAATTTACTAATTGGAGAACTGGTAGGTGATTAAACAAAACATTACATGATCCCTTTTTTATCATTCACCATTGTATAAAAATATTTTAATAGAAAAATACATTAAATAATATATATCTTAATATTATTTTCTATCAAAAATATCACATAGTGGAATTATCAGTGTAAAAGTCCACATTAGATATGACTAAATTGGATCTAAACATATTAGATATATTTTTTGATTCAATTAGTTCCTTGAAAATAGTGTTGAAATTTATTTAGGATAAATTAAATTGTATCCTTTAGAATATAGTCGTTAATATATGTGACCAACCCATTATTATAGTGCAGTTGTTGTAGTGAAATCCCATATTCAACACATCTTCTCAAAATTATTCTTTTAATTAATTGTGAACATGATTTGGGTGACCAAAAAACTCTATTATCAACATGTTGTATTCTGTAAATGATTATTAAAAATTGAAATAAATATTATTATTTAAAATATGGAAGATAATCAAGGATTATCTAGAGATGTTTTACAATATTTTGACCCCCAACACTGTGGTTGGTTCAATAAGATCTTATATTGTATTCTGATATATAAAATCAATATAAATTACTTACATGGATATCCATTTACCAAGGATTATTTCCTTTTGAACATTTTTTTTTGAAAACTTCCTCAATTTTAACATTGAACATTAATTCTAATCATTTTTTAACTAAATCATGTTTATTATGGCTTTCATCAAAGGTTCTCCAAAAACTATGATATCATATATGAAAAATATATGTATTTCCACTTCCATGTGGGGAAATATATATATCATACACCTTTGAAACATTATATGTGAATTACACATGAATCATGATATATAATGATATGAAAATATTTTATATGTTATTTTTAAAAATTCTATTATTTGTCATATAGATCCCCGGGTATTTGGTGGTAAAAAAAGTATCCATAAAAATATAATGAAACAAATGATATGTTGAACTTTCTTGAATTTGGAACCTAAAAATGTATAAATTATTCAATCATCATAGATACATTAATCATTTTGAATTCTATTTATACTCAATATCCTATTATATTCCTTTAGGGGATCATATTTGAAAATTAATTATTTTAATAATATCATTCCAACTTTCATTATCATGACATATAACGGTATTATCCACTCATTATCTTATATTTGACATTTTTGTCATAGGATAAGAATCTTTAGAACATTTGTTTAGTGACACAGTCATATAATACATAGATATTGCATCATTCTAATTAATATTCATTACATTACACAAACACATGCTTGGGACCCTAACCGTTTATTGTAATTGGAAACATAGAAACATAAATAACTGTTCCATAGGTAAAACAAAACCACCTCCCACTATGAACTTCACAACTAGAACCTTTAATATAAATATAATATGTAATAAATTTTCTTCATAGCATGGAGAAAGGGAACATATAAATGCTTTTGTTCATATTCTTATTATGGTAAATAAGGGAGATATGTAAGCATAACATGAACATAAGTCTACGATAACATAATAAAACAATTTGAAAACCATGTCCTACATATCAAACATCATAATCCTGATTCATTGAAAAAAATTGGCACTTAATATTACATGAATCATATGGAAATAATTTTACATGATCCACGAGGGAGTAACATTGGGATATAAAACAGATTTCTGGAAAACCCATAGGTTTTAAAATAACATTTCAAGGATAAACACCCTGAAATTCATAACATGTAGGGAATGGGACAACAACACATGTATCAGTTTCAATCTTGGGATCACCTCCCTTGTGCCCTATTTTATTAACAGGATAACCTCATGTGTACCCTTTGAGCTCATATAACATTAATCATTAAAAAATTCAATAGAGTAAGATATATCTCCCATACACCACATAATAAAAATCATGCGTAGCTATTAAACAAGATCACAAAACCATCATCATATCTTAACCCATGAAAAGAAATGATTTTGATAAAACATTTTATGATAGATTAACCCATGGAAAATAAATGAGTTTCATAATTATTTCATCATTTAATCATAGAAAAACCCATGAAAAATATGCGGGTTCCAAAAGACGTTTATTATGGTATAACCTGGGGAATATAATTGGGTTTCATAAACATCATTCCATAATAAAAAAAAATCATTCAGTGAATGAATATGAATGGTATCCTTAGAAAATATCCCTCGTAAATATTATGTAAAATCAATATAAGTAATCTTAGATTGGAAATTATTTTTATGAATCACTTAAATCATTTATTTTTGATAACATCCTTTCCTCGTAGATTTTTATTCAAAAACATAAAATATTTTGAAAATATTTTTATTTCAAAATAATCATGAAAAAATATAAAATGAAATTTAAAGAAAATAATAGTCAGAATTATGGGAATTTTCACTTATTTAATACATGATAAAACAAATATTCCCTTCTCAATTTTTGGAAAATATAATCAGGAATTGTTTAAAAAAGTAAATAAATATTACATTAAAAAAAATTCATAAAAAGTAAATAGTGGAAAAAATTCCCCTTAAAAAATTGGATAATAAAAAAAATTAAAACAATTTTAGAGAATAATGTCTTGGAAGAAAACCGATTTCCAATGGAGGACTATAAATAGGACTGATTTTCATAAAAACATTTTCTAAAAACATCTAATTACCAAAGAGTGGGAAAATGGTAATATTACATCAAAATATCATCAATAAATCTGTAACCATAAAATTTAATAGTTTCATGAGAGTTTAATTATAAGAATTTATCATATTAAAAATAATCATAAAGAGTCCTAAAAATCAATGAGATTGTAATATAAAATCATAACCACTTTGGTAACATTGAATCATAATACCCATGAAGGAATAACATAAAATACAAGATAAAGTATCATTATGATAAATAAATTCATGATTTTACATGTCAAATGGATTTATATAAATCTCATGAATTAATATAGGCTCATAAAATAATATACATCTCAATAAAGGAGAATTTAGATAAATGTTTTTTATTGATTTGGTAAAATTTGAACCGTAAAACCACAGAAAAAGAGATACTCAAATTTTTATGGAAATACCCATAATTTTAAGTATACGAATCATCAAATAAATTAATTATTTTTCATATACACAACATAAAATAAAGTGGTCTTTAATATTTAATGTGTCTTATAGAATTAAAAAGTGAGACATAAAGAACTTACCACTTTTGTAATATTTTGAATCGTAAGATTCAATAAATAAATAAAAAATCTTATGAAATGATAAATTTCATGGAAAATAGGATATATATGATATATAAATTCATAGGTTAAATATGTACTCCACCCAAATGAAATTAGTTGTTTCTTATCATGTCTCATATAAATAATTGAGAAACATAAAATTACTTACATTAAGTCTCGACATCATTCATACATGTTCGAACCTCCTTTAAAATAAATATATGTTTATTAAATATAATTTATATGAAAATAAATATATATATATATATGATAAAATATATGATATATATATATTCCCCCTTATTATATATTTATTAACAATTCCTTATTAAAATCACATGTTAGGTAAAAACAACTTTTTTCATGCATTTTTTGATTTGTCATTATTTTTTCCTATTACTATGATAATATTTCCAAACTATATTGAATAATATTATTTAAATAATTATAGGATTATACATAAATTATATATTTAATAAAAATTATAAAATATGGTTTTGATAAATGATGTATGTTATGATCATGGAGACAATAGTCATACGTATTCTTGAGAAATGTTTCCATTTTTGGAAGATCATTATAGAATCGATATAATAAATATATAACCAAAAAATAATGAAAATAATGTCATATATAAAATATTATTTATTTAAATATAATTATACATATCATTCCTTTGGTTTGGTGATGAAAAATGTTTCTCACGTTTCTTTATGAGGGTGATATTCCAAACGTACACGAAATATGTTCTCCTTTTTCAATTTGTGAAGAGGTTGTGAATGTAAATTATATATTATAATTTAAGAATAATAAATTTGTGATTAATTTAATAATTATTTAATTTATATCAAATATATATTTTTAATTTATCATTATTATCTTCCATCTACTTTGTTAGTTAAAATAAAACACATCTCTTCTTGAGGTGGTAGTCCGTCATACACATGAAATATATTATCATATCCCTCAAAGAATGGAAATTAAAAATGTTTTTATTTTATAAAAACTACATATCTGAAATAATATTATAACTATAATATATATACATTATATCCATCATCATACCCAATTGTGAGTGGTGGTAATGGAGAAAATGACATAAGTTGGTGGGGTGGTAGTCTGCTCTAAAAATAAAAAATGATTTCATAACCATAATGATGGAAGTAGAGATTATTATAGGTCATGATCATAGCATAAATTATTATAATTATATGGATTATTTTAGGGTTATTATATTATTATGCTTTAATAAATTTTGTTGGAGTAATAGGAAGAGAAAAAATAAAATCTCTCCTTAAAAATGTTACCTCTTCTTCAGGTAACATCTATAGGTTTCCACCAAAATCCTTCCAATGTTGGATTTTGTTTAAAAATAAGGATTCATGGATGATAATAAGGATGTAATTACGTGATTTATGAATTTATTCTCTGATAAAAGATGTTTATGGTTTGAATAATATGGGAAAGTGGGTGTCCTTTTATAAGTGAGGTGAGTGGTACACTTTTAATTATTTAAGAAGAAATTCTACCCATGTTTGTTTAATGTGATATGGGTACAATAATTTCAAATATTGATAAAATAATATATAAATTCTCAATATTTCCATAAAATTGGTTTTTAATAAGTTTGTGGTTATTATTAACTCTTATCATAGATGTTTGACCCCCCGATAAACCCATTTTACCGTTTTCAAGTTAAATATTTTGTGCTATTTGTACTAATAAATTTGGCGAAAGATTTTGTTAAACTTATAATATCTTATATATTATTCTAATTCAAAATATGAAATCCATTTTCCCATACTCCACTAATATAAGTATAAAATTATAATTTGAAATTAACTATGAATGCATGACGAGAAAGAAGATATTTAATCTGAAAATGCTCAGATGATTAAAATGTACTTATATCGAAATTCAATTGGAATTTGATTACAATTACCTAAATTGGGTTAACACACACAGAGATATATATATATATATATCTATGTTTGTGTGTGTGTGTAATAATATTTCTATAAAATAAATTTAAAATATAATTTAATTCTATGAATAATTTAAATTAAAAGTTTGTTTTCAATCAAAATTCTGTGTTTTTCAGTAGTCCTCAAAAAAGTAATATTTTTGAAAAATTATAAAAATTTACTCTAATAAAATTTTAATACAATTATTTCCTATGTTTTATAGATTATTAAAATAGATTTTATAAAATATATAAAAATTAATTTTAATAGATGTTTGCAAAGAGGCGACAAAATGGATTTTTCAAAAACTATAATTTTTATTCATAAAATTGGATTTATTCTCAACTCTTGTCTAGAAAACCCATATTATGAATTATAAATTGTATATTGAATATATAATATATAAATTTCATCCATATAACCCATACAAATTTTTTTGTTTAATTTATTTAGGTGGAATTCTTTTGTTTAATTAAAAATAGTTGTTTATAAAATCATTTCTTTTATTATTGTTTTAAATTAAATTGTCACAATTGAATTAATTTTATATACATCTGTAAAAAATAGTTTAATAATTTAGATAATCATATTCATAACCACTATTGAAATGTATATGTGCTAAATATTATATTAAATATAAATATTTCAATTTCATGTCATGTTTTTTTATCTCAGTGTTGTCTGTAATTCTATCTACACATCATTTTGGGTGTAATTAAAGATAATATAAATGTTACATAAAAGGAAATATAAAATGGGTGATTCATGTAAAGTAATATATAAAAGTATTTTAATTTTTTTTGAAATTAATAATTCTTAAAATATTAGGGTGGTACATTATATCTCACTGCAAATAAATTTCACACCTAAAGTTATTATCAGTCATTAAAGGTATTAAATTTAAAATTTCCTTCAAAAGAACCCACATCATAAAAAGTCGTAAAACATATTATTGTAAAATAGAAATTAAATTGAGAAATTCATCTAGAATAACACATACTATGTTTCCATATAGGCGAAAATATGTGTGAAGTTTTGACATGGATATAGAAGATATCACTAACACCCACATACTAATAGAGAGTGATAGAGAATATTGATCCCAAGATATTTATTGATCAATGAAATGTTTAGGTCCTCAAAAAAATAATATATGATTATTTAAAAGATCATATATTCAAAAAAGAGAGGTATTATGACATAATTTTATTTCAATATCATTTTCCTAGTGTTGAGGAATTTTGTTACCATCAATGAATAGAATAAAATATACTTACTTGATAAGATTATATATACTAGGAACCATTTTATCACGTCCATTGATCAATTTAAAATTCATCTCTAGATATAATAAAAGAATATCTAAAAACAATTTTATTATTCAAAATTCACTAAAATAAAATTTTATCATATCATAAGATATATAATGGAATGTTAAGTCATTCCTTTAATCATTAGTTATTATTAAAAAACACTAATTTAGTTTTTACATAAATTTTATTATTGTTAAATAATACATTAATCAATAAAATATCATCCAAAATTCATATTAATGTAATATATAGGTGGATAACCTTATAACCCTTCAAAATATCAAAATTTAAAAGGAATGTAACTAAATTTATCATAATAAACTTATCATGAATCCCCAAATATCCTTAATTAGCTCTCAATTGTAATATATCAAGCATATCAATACCTATACCCAGTATACTCTTGAAATAAGGTAATAACCAAAATTACCATAGAACATTACTATGAACATATATTATTCCTAATTTATTAAATAAAATAAAATATTATTGAATTTAATCTGTAAATCCAATAATGTTGTAAACTCGATCAATTATAACATAAAACATTTTATCTAAAAACCATTAATGATTTTGATGATAGTAAATACTATTGAATATACATTTTCCAAATCAATCATCTTTGTATCCCAAAATCCATATCTCTGTATTAGGAACATTATAACGGTTATCATTCCCCTCATCATGTTTTTCCCATTAATATCACATTCCCATTAAATTAATTTTCTATATCATCAACATATTTCAATGTATTCCTTCAAACCCTTAATTAAAACATATAGTAAACAATACTAATACATTACAAAATTTATATAATATAATTCATTAATCTAAATAAATAAATATTCCTATAATTACACTTTAATTATTTCTATGGAATATTTCCTTCCATTGTCTAGAAGTTAATTATTTGTATAGGGAATTGAGTTTAGTAATACTCATTTTCCTTACATAGAATACATTGAGCTCCTTGATGTTTTTTTGCAATTTGACCTTCCTTTAAATATATATATATCATCTTCCCCTCTATTTTAGAAATTCATTTAGGTTCTTCTTCTAAACATCATGACCTGCAGGAAGACTAATATTATTTACTCTATGTTTATTAACATATAAAATTTCATAAAAGTCTATATTCCACTTATTGGATGTGTTAGAAATATCACTGGAGTTTAATTTTTTAAAATTTTTATATTGTTAGTGATGATTAAGAATAAAAATAATATCTTTATCTTATCCATCATCCAATTTGGTCTCCTATAGGAACTAAATTTCACATCAGATTTAATGTTTACATGATTCATTCATGTTCTAGCCATTGACTACTACCATAAATCATATTTTTAGATACAATATTCCTGATGGGGAACCACATTATACTAAAATATATCTTATTGGATTTCTAAATCCGGACACCTTAATTAATTTATGATACCTTAGGTTTTTCCAAGGTCATTCATAGTCATCGAGAAATTAAATAATTCCTAATGGGTTTTAACGAGTTTATAAATTTTGAAAGCATATCCCCTGGGAGTGTAAGACTAGGTGTGCAACAAGACATATGGATGTACACTATGTGACGATCAATTCCTGATCAATGTGTCCCATTTATATTTATCACCTCTAGTACACTTGTTCCAGATACACATCCACATGTAGTATCCAGTTATAGTTTTAATTTTTGGGAAACTACTCACTTTAACCTCTACGAAAGTTACACCACACCTTTCAACACCTTAACTCATCCTTATACTTATCCTTTGACATGTCCTTAGAAATATCACTATGTTCTTATCATCCATGTTTCAAAAGGATAACTAAACATGTCATCTGATAAAAACTATAGTGACAAAATATTATCATACATATATATTACATAATTTTGATGAATATTCATTACATTAAACAGACATACTATTGTGTACGGTTATAGTTTAGTGTGTTTGGAAAAATTAAAACACAAATAATTGGTCCATTGGTAAACTAAATTATCTCTTGCTATGATCTTCATAACTATTTCCCTTCACAAAAAACTCATACGTAATAAATATCATCATAACCTATGTAACGGAAACATAATAAAGGTTGATCTCATATGCTCAGTAAGGGTAAAAAAGGGATATACATAATAATAACATGAATATATGGGCATGAGAACTTGATAATAACATTTAAAATCATACCATTTGTTTCAATGTTCATAATCTAAGTCATGGAATAAATATTGGTATTTTATAATAAATGAATCATAAGGAGTTCAAAGAACCTGAGCCATGAGGGAATAAAATTTTAATATGATAATTTTTTTCATTCACATAAGTATATAAAATCTTATTCTACAACCAACCACCAAGATAATCATAACATGTTAGGATTGGGATAACACCCAGAGCACCTACTTCAAGCTTGATATGAACTCCCGGGTACCCTCTTTGGGGATTGGAATAACATCACATATACCTTTTGAGCTGTTATATCATTTATCATTAATTAATTCCTTGGATGGATATATAGGTTACACCCACACAATAATAAAAATAATATATATGTGTACCCTAAGATCATAAATCATTCATCATATTAGAATATATGAAAAGAAATTTGTTTCACAAAACATGTCATCATAACATACCATGTTGAAAAGAAATTGGTTACATAATCATTTTGACATTTTATCATAAAATAACCCATTGAATAAATGTGGGTTACATATGATTTTTTTCATGGTATAATCCTAGGAAGATGTATGGGTCTCATAAATAACATTACATTCAGGAAAATAATAGAAATTTTATTATTTGATCTTATCTCTAATAAGGCATAGTTAACATCAATGTATTTCATATTTGATAGAAACGTATATTTAGTGATCATTTAAAACATTTCGTGAGGATAATATCCTTTTCACTATGAATTATTTTGAAACATAAAACAATAACAAAACATTTCTCTTTAAAATTTAACTTGAAAAATTATCCCGGAATGAAAAATTAATTTTTTTTTCATGATTATGATATATTTTCTTCAATTTTTACGTGATAAAACAATTATTCCATTTACATAAATGGTAAAATCCAAATGGGATTTATTGAGGAAATGAAAAAAAATATTCCGTTAAATTTTTATTTTGTAAAATGTTTTAAATAGTTATAAATTAAAATTTTTAAAATCATGGGTAAATAAAAAAGTTATGTTTTATAAAACATCTTATTTGAAGAAAAAAGATTTCTTACCATTGATAGAAATAAAATTGGATTTTATTTAAAACTTGTTAGAATAAATTTTATATACCTAAGAGAGGTAAAACGGTAATATTAATTTAAAATATCATGAATACCCATAGTATAATAAAATTTATTTGTTCCGTGATATATGGATCTTAAAATTTTATCATTGGAGGCACAATCATAAACAATCCTGATAAAAGATAAGATTGTAACATAAAATCATTACGAATTTGGTAACATTAAATTGTAATACCCCTAAAGGAAAAATATAAGTTGCAAGAAAAAATATCATTAGGATAAAAATTTCTAGAAATTACCTATTAAATTGGCTTTATATACACCTCATTAAAGAATTTATGTGCATAAAATAATGTATATCTCCAAAAAAGGAAAAATGAGACCAAAAAATCCCTTCTAGATTTGGTAACATTTGAACTATAAAACCAATGAAAGAGATATCATAAAATTGATCTATAAATCAACATAATTTTAATGATTATAATCATAAAATACACCCACGGTAAGTATATACACTGTATAAAAGAAATCGGTATTGAATATTACGTGTGTCTCGCAGAATTAAAAAGTGAGATGGAAATTTCCCATCTCATTAGTAATATATTGAATCTAAAGCCCCAATAAAGAATACATTAATTGTAAAAATTAATTATAATTTTAATTATTATATTAATGATATACCATGTCATCATTTTAGTATATACACACAACAAAATATATGAGTGGTGAGTTTCGAAAAGTCTCCCAAAAATAAAAATGACTATAAATTCCATACCTTAACTATCTACTTCCATATTACATGTTCTAAAATCAGATATGATAAAAATTAGTCATATATTTATATATATTATATAACCATTAGTATTTATATCATATTATACATGATATAATTAATCACTTTTATTACCACTTTGTTAAGAATTCCTTATTAAAATCATTTCTGGGTAGTAACTACTTTATTATTCTTATATGTTTTAATTTGTTATATTTTTTCCTCTCACGTTGATAAAGGTTACATAATCTCTATAATAATAATAATGAAATAATTATAATATTTATACATCAATTATTGTATTAATACCATTCATGAAAGAGGTTTTTTTGAAATGAAGTATGTTACAATCATAGAAATGGTAGGTCATATGTACACATGAGTATCATTTCCATTTTTCAATGATAATTATGGAGAGGAGGTAAGTAAAATATTATCTTTAGAAAATTATAATAATACTATAAATAAAAAATTATTTCATCTAATATTCATGTACATATAATCCATGTGGTGTGGTTATGGAAAGAGGGAGTCACATTGATTCGTGAAGGCGGTAGTCCAGAAATTAACAAAACATTCTATCAACTTTAAATGGGTGAAAAGGAATGAACTAAAATTATATATTAACTTTTAAAAATGAGAAATATATTATTAATATAATATTTATTTTATTTATATCATATATATATTTATTGAAAATATAATCATTATCTTCCAGGTAATGCATTAGTGAAAATGAATCACATCACTTCGTGAGGTGCTAGTTGGTCGTACACACAAACGACATAGTCATTTCTCATATTGAATATAAGGTAAAAAATATATATTAAATAATTAATACATAGGTATAATGATATTATAAATATCATACATATAATTTATATCCATCACCATACCTATCTGTGAGAGGTGGTAATAGAAACGCGTATGACATCGGTTTGTGAGGCAGTAGACTATTGTACACACAAATGATGATTTCGTAAACCATTTGATGGATGTATAGATCGTATTAGATCCACACCTTAAAATAAAAAAGTCTCAGTATATCAAATACATTTAAAATTTTATATAAACATGGTTTAAGAAAAAATAATGGAGGTGGAGGAAAAAGTAAAATAAAATATTACATTGGAGAACATGACCTCTTATTCGGGAAACCTCATTCAGTTTTCACAAAAAGACATACTGGGATGGATTTATTCCAAAAAAATTAATCTAGCATGAGATTGAACTTTTTTAATTTATTTTGGTAGTTATTGTCTGAAATAAAAGGGTCAAACGGTGTGAAGAAGAGAGGAGAGGGGATTGCCTTTTTTAACTGAGGTGATTGGCACACTTGTAATGTTTTGAAAGATAGAATTCCACCCATGATTTTTATGTCCCAAGGCTCCAAAATGGACTATTCATGATACTTGAATAAAAAATATTGAAATATTTCCATAAAATGTGTTTTGGAAAAGTTTTTGTTTATTTTTAACCCTTACATTTTAATTTTAACCAACCCACTATGTAAATTGATTTCTACGTTAACCTCTGAAAATAATTATTAAGTATTGTAATGTTCAACCATAATGAATGCCCACCTTTGGAAATTAGGTCCCCTTTGGATAAATAACTGTATTATGTTTATAGTTCCATGAATAAATCTAATGGAAACCACCTGGATGTAGTGATTCTTAAATCTAGAACAGACTTTTAAAGGAACTACTAAACAAAAATGGTGAAACCGATGTGAATCCTTAACCATGTTTATAATGTTAACCACATATTAGGTCACTTCAAATTGATATATGAAGGCCATACAATGGAATCAATCATTCTTGTATCCATCTAAAAGTTGTTTCTCTAGTGGATTTTTTTTTGTTTTTTTCATGTCTTCCTCAGAACTCCCATCAGTCCAAACTTGATTTATTCAAGACGACATCTGCGATCGTCCCGACCATTTCTCCAGATTGATCGTGATCCATGGGAAGGACATCATCACCCATCCATCATCTTCAACGCTGGTTCTGCAATGTGTTGATAAATGCATATCATCAGCATGGTACAATTCCAACTTTGGAGGCTTCCTGATAGGCCCTCTAGGTCAATAACAATCCTCGATTGTCCAGCCAACGACGACCGATGATCAAGAAGCAGACAGTTCCAACCACCGTTTTCCACCATTTTAGGTGATTATTTCCAGAATGCAATAACCAATCCCTCCCACACTATAGGGATGTGGAAAGACAGGTCACTAAGGGCCTAAATTTAATGATGAAGGGGTCCTTCCTGAGGACACCCACCCACAATTGCTGCCATCAGAAAAGCGTGGTAGTGAGCCCCCAACATGACAGGGGTGATGCATCTGGACATTCGGCCTAGGTCTTTCAGACCCGAGCACACAAGATGAATCAACAGGGAAAATGTACGGATAACAGGGATTATAATCATAACTCTAACCCCTCCGGATAAGTTTATCAACCTATCTTGATGGCCAATAATGAGTGGGCACATACACCGGACCGTCCTAATGTTTCTGTCTAGCTGATGTGTCTAGATGAAACCCACAAATCTCTCTAGATAAATATGGCGGAGTACTATAAATAGGAACATACACCTGCTTACATGTTATCTTCTAGTCAGCAGTCTCGTCTGACTGTATTTAATGAAGCCCGCCCTCTAATTTTGTGGAAACTAGTAAAAAGGAACTTACATATGCTTACAATCTCCAATTCTACCAGCAGTCTCATCTTCCTGTATTGAAGTAATTTTTTCAACCATAAATGAAAAAAATATCTAGCATGAAGATACACTTTCTAGAATTCATCTATCCTACCAACAGTCATGTTTGGAAGCACATGGAGAAGTCTGTTGGAAACCTTTGATGAAAAATCTGGGGCAGACCCAACTCTCTGCCCCCATTCATGAGTACTATCGATACCCATTGACATAAAAAGTAGGACATGAGCATGTACATTCACATACTCTTGATACTAAATGGACATATATTTATGTTTAGTCCTCTGATGTCAGGAAACACATCTTATTAGTGGTGAAATAGGAGGCACAAATATCTGCCCATATTCTAGAAGCATGCAAGGATACTATAAAAATAATTCAGTAGTACAAGGGAAACAATTACAAAAACATGTCCCTACATATGGGATGACACATCAGCATGCCATCCCAAAGAAGATACACACCGCTGTTCCAGTCCAGGATGGTCATGGGGCATACTCCCCCATATCAAACAGATAATAGGATCGGGAACATACACCTTTTCCAATTGGAGGTAATGGGTAAGTTCTACTGACCACTCCATGGTAGGAACATTGACCTTCCCATGATAACCACTTCTCCCATTAAGTGTCCCCAACTAAGTTTAATATATCATACAAGAAGATGTCTCACAACGCACTATTAGAAAACAAAGAGTAATGCTACAATTTGGATCCTCTTAATGCTGGAGGTTTTGAATCCACCAGACACTTATCTGTTGCAACTCAGGATCTTATCCTCCAATTACCAAATTAAGGTGGTGGTAGTAGTAATTCTGAAGTTCCCCATTGTCCACTTCATCATGAATGATTTATTCATAAAAATATAGTCAATTCAAAAAATCTTTCTCTGGATAAGAGCCACAAAAACCCTCAGTGTGTCCAAAAGACCAATGAGAAAGAGGATTTATCCCTTTGTGCAATCTACCATGGTGCTCCTCCCCATGATGGAATTTTCTATGAAAGTTAACTCTTTAGTAATATTCCTCATTTTCAAGTAAATTATATAATTGAAAATGTAGGGATGAGAAATAACTATTATATCAGGGCACTTGACAACACAAGGTGAGTCATGTATGATACCTTGTCATTTACAGGTGAAACACTTTCTCAACTAAAATACATCTTACGAGAACAGTCATTCTCCAAACTTCTCTTGGGTCATTTATCTATTAATATAGAGCATCCACTTTTCTCAGAACAAGTGGAGACATCTCTAGTAAAAGACGATTAATATATGTTAAAAATGATAAAACAATTTGGTAATGGATAAAGACCAGTCATGTTCTGGCCCTTTCAAAATTCCCAGTATAAAATTCTACAATTGATGGCAGAAGATTGTATTAATGGTATCTACCTCAACTTATAGAGTACTTCCCTTAATTTAAAAAGCAATGTAATACCATATGTGAATATCAAAATCATGTAAAGGTAATAGAAGTGTTGTAACACCAAACTGACCTGGCATCTCTCTTAGTTTCCTGACATCCAATGGATGAAAAATAGTAAATAACCCTTCAGTATGCATTCCGTAATTTTCTAAAAATCCTACGCTAGTTAATGTCTAAAACACCATCTTGTGTTCACATCAGAGGATAGGGTGCACATGGAGCATTGAATTTCACTACACTCCGGAAACATTAAAATCCGAAAAAAGTGTTCTCATGCAATGTTATTGCCCACCATCTGCCACAATCAACATATATTGTATGTAATCAAATGTATGCTCAAAAACATGCCTCAAGTAGCTCTCATTAGTGTTTGAACCAATGAAAAGAATTACTTGATTTACTTTTACATCAAACAGTTGAGAATCTTGGGCGGGAATCCCACTTAGAAGAAGTCAACTGTCAGATAACGTAAATCTCTTAAATGTAACAACGATCACTCAAAATAGACAACTTGATTTGTTGTTAGATAATGCACCAAATTAATGTAAAAAAATTCACAAAAATCAAAAAGTAGTTGTGCGAATCTCAGCCATAGCAGTTCAAGAACCACCCCTGCTTGCAGGGATGGGGGATCAATTAATTAGATCATCAAGTTAATTAAAAAAAGATCAAAGGTTTGATAAGAAGAACAATAACATCCCCAGCCTATAGGACTGGGGGATTTTTCACATATATAATCCCCTCCTCGACGGACGTATGTTTTTTCCTGATTAGGGATGAACCTACAAAGAAGTCACACAAGTGAACTATTTGAGGATTTCCTTCGGGTTAATATCCGTCAAACAACTCTGGATAACCCATCATATAGGATAGCAGAGTCTCAGGGAAGATACAAAGGGATATGATCATACAAAGATACTTCCTGAATTATGTCAATGCATTATGTGTCAGTAAATGTAATTAACACAATTACAGAATATCCTCTAGAAAATGGGTCTTGTTCAGGAGACTCAAAAGTTGATGTTCTTATCTGTAATATGGTACACACTGAAGTAAATGAAGAAGTTGTACATATTCGAAATCAGAGGCTTACCCAAAATCTAGGTATTCTTTCAAATAACCAACTCCAACCCCTTCGAATGGCATCTAACAAGGGGAATGATAAATTTCAGACTGTATGTCAATATTATATTGGATAAGTTCAAAAATATTTATCTTGAAGAAATATTTTCACAAAAAGAAGAGGAGATGAAAGAGTTAAAAAGACTCAATAAAGAGTTACTTCGAAGCAGCATTTCTGCTAGACGTACTCCCCATTCAGATCCACAACTTTCACATCCTGTAGGATCTCCATAGAAAAGAGGATTTGTGGTAACTACATATGTGGATAATAAATTCCCACCATTGGGTACCCATCCAAGTTAGGATCAAACACATCCTAATAATCCTATTCTCGTGGCTTATCAAAGGAAAATACGAGCACCATCACCAGTTATTTTTTCAGTCATTGCAACAGCTCAAGCTCCAGTAGCATTACCAATACAGGTTATATCTCATCTGTTTATTCCCCAAACTCTTAAAGCACAATTGAGGCATTAATGAATCTATTGGAAGCTATGAAAAAACGACGTGCACCAGATCATCTATCAAAGAATGATTACCTAAATGGGTGGATATTATTCCTCACCCACCAAAATTTGTGAGTACCACATTTCCAATCATTAATGATTTCAGAGATCTACAACAACACATTAAACATTTAATTTATCATTTTGATTCCATGATAGGAACTCCTAAACAACGAGAAGCAGTAAAACTCATGTGTTTTGTGAAGTAATTATAAGGACCAGCTTTTTTATTGTATACAAGCTTAAAATATCAATCAATTACTGGATGGGAAGATCTCCGACATAAATTCCTTCTTCAATTTATCACAACGCTACCAAAGACAATAGTTTTTGATCTCACTACTTGAAAAAAAGGGAGAATGAAAGTGTTTCAGATTTCATTACTCTATTGAAAGGATTAACATATTGTTTATGTCCAACACTCCCTTAAGAAGTGTTTCGGTCAATTTGTGTAGAAAATCGGCATGACGAGTTACACACACTACTAATCCCTGTAAAATAAGTAGGAGGGTTTCAAGGTCTCAATTCAATTTCTGAACAGATAGAAGATTATATTATTGAAAATAAGGCTAAAACTCATGTAATTACATCATCTTTGTAAAGGTGAACTGGGAAAGCTGAGACTGCTACCGTTACAGTCAATAAATCACTTGTACATACTTCCACTTCAAATCCATCATCGTATCAAAGGGCTCCACCTCCAAAGCTTCAATAACAAGGATCACCTCATCAAGATGGTAAAAGAGGTCTAAGGAAGAAAAAATTTGAGAAATTAAAAAGAAAAGTTTATTCCTTCTAGAACGAACAGGTTCTCAGTTACTTCATCTCAGCTCTGGAAAATAATTTGGTTTAGTTTCCTAGGACAAAGAAAACAAATAAGGAAAAAGATGAATATTTTCTAAATTATTGTCCCTTTCATCATATGTTGGGTCATACCATTCAGGAGTGTTTTTTTTTAAGGACGTCTTATAAAAATGGTAGAGACTAGACAAGTGAAACTAAAAAGTACCTCACCTCAAGTAGAATATGTAATTACTACTGATCCAGATGAAGAAGGTGAATGAAAGGATGCTAAAAGTAATAATGTTCAGAAATGCGACGATTGGATGATCAAGAAAATGATCAACCGAACTCATTACTTTCTACGAACACAGTCAAAATAACCGATTGTGTCTTACAGCACTTCTGCCATAGTAAAACCTCATTCATACAATATTCTATCCTCAATGAAAGGAGGTAATCAGAAGGACAAAGAGCAGTTATACGAAGATAAGATCGTGTTAAGGCTAATGTTGTCCTGGACCCTAGAATATTTCCCGACATCCTCTTTTAATGCATGGGCACCGCCCCATAAAATGGTACAACCAAAACCAAATTTTCAGAAATAATCTTCATCAGATGAAGAATTTAATGATGTGGGTATTCTAGAAGACTCTATTTTAATTCTTCCCTAGATCTAACCGTGTATGAAGAAGAATATCATGGAAGATCCCTTCAGTTGTCTATAAAAGAACATGGATATTCATCCACAAAAGATAGGTTCTGTCCTCACCTAATTATCTTGGAGGACCAACTTAAAGTCATGCCATATTCCGTTCTACAAGTAAATAAGTCTAATCAATCTAATCTACCAAATCCATGAGTATTTTTATCCTCTCCTCTGACACAGGGTACATCTACATCATAAGCATCAAATTCCAAAGAACATGAAGAACCGCATCTCCATACAGGGAAACAAAGACCATTAGACCAAAAGTATTATTTCCTGAAATAGTTGGCCAATGTACATGCCATGTAGTCAATTTTCGATGCATTAAGTATGTCGAATAATCTTCAAGAAGCACTTATTTTGGATTTCTTAAATCCTCAATTGTTCGAAACTAAATTTGTTGCAGCTGAAGATTACTGTATAGAGAATGATCCTATAGAATGTCATGCAGTCATATCATTGATGGATGAAGGTGAAGATGATGTTGTGCATTGACATATTAGACCCTTGTATCTATTTGTAAAGGTCAATGATATATATATCTGATGATCATTCATTGATAACAGCACCAAATTTAACCACATTCCCGTTCGTACACTTCAACAATTGGGCCGGTCTGAATATGACTTATCTCCTTATACATTAATATTTCAAGGATATGAATAGAATGAGCAAGAACCTATGGGTGATATTACACTCAGAACTCAGTTTGGAGTTCTTTTATCTAATTCATATTTCATGATTTTTTGTTAGGAAATAACATTCAACATTCTTCTTGGAAGGCCTCGACAACAACAACATGCACCCATACAATTGTCATACCACAAATTTCCCAATTACTGTACCAATTGAAAAATCAAGACATTTTATGGCGATAGGGTTCCGATTAAAATGTGTGAGTCTCAGTACCATGAGGAATAGGTTTTTCACACAAAGGGATCAAGATCAATAATTAGGGATATAATTTGAGTTAATGCTCCTAATGGATATAAAAAGATCCCATTAAACCCATTCCTACATATGATTTCAGATAATGTGTTACCTATCAATAAAATTTAAATTGTAAAGACAAATCCAAACACTTTTCTAATAACTACCATAATGTCATGGGATTGTTGAGATAGGAAATAATACCTTTCTATAGGTAAAAATAGGATTACCTTTAGATAGGTATAAAATCAGTGATACCTAATTTCAGGTTTATAGATATCCATATAGCTTATTTTAAAAAACATTTTGTTTTATAATATCCTTTTTATAGATAGTTTAAATTTTTAATGGTCATTATGATCTATTATTTTAATACTTTTATCCGCTATATTTTTTCTCCTTATTATATTTTTTCAATTTTATGATATTATTAATTACTATTGATTTTAGAAATATGTTCTGATAAATTCATTCCGTTATAAATATAATGTATTTCTAATGAACACAAAACCTATGAGTTCAATATCATTTTATATTTATATGTATACTAAAAATAAATACCCCCTCCCAATTAATATATGTTAATCCAAACATATTTGGTCCAATTCTAACTATAAAAAAATGTTTTAATGTGATTTTGAGAGTCAGCATATTTTTACTTAAATAAGATTTTGTTATCAACTATTTTAGACAAAAAATTATGAATTATAATATAATTTGTTTATTTTAAAGTGAATTATCTCATTTTCACATCAAAAAATAACAATTTTGTAGATGAAATAATCTCTTACATTTTATATAATTATTAAATTTTGTAACATTAGTGAATTTAATTCTAATCACAACACTTGTATTTGATGGAGTGGAATACAAATAATGGAGTGATAATATGAAATCCTCAACCATTAATACAAGTGATTATAATTTTTTCTTGATTATTTAAATATTAAAGATCCTATAAATATATTTATTATTTTAATCATGATGAAATATTATAATATCAGGTGAATTGTAATGTGAGTAATACTTTATTATGATCGATGACTAAAAATATCCATTGTTAGATAATTTCTCATTACACAACATGTAGAATTAAGTTTAAAATAGTGGTTACACAGTATTATTAAATCTAAAGTAATAGAAACTCAAATATATATGTTAAGAGATAATTTTTAATATTTTTTATTTTATAAATCGTTAAATAATGACTCAAATTTTTCCGTAATATTTGACAAATTTATATAATTTCAAATATTTGGTTGAGAAATAATTAATAAAATAAAAATTTATTGATAATATTATTTTAATTGTTCTAAAATAGTAGGAATCGAAGAGGAAAAATATTTATGATACTAAACATTTGATTTAGTAATGTCATGATTCCATTATTTATTATTTAATTGGATGTGAATGTGGATTGAAGATATAAGATTAAAAATTAAAAAAGAGGAATAGATAGGATTTTGAATCAAATTATAGAATTTTTAATTATGGTGATTCTGATTGTTTTGTGAATGCTTCCAAATATCATCTTTTCAAGAAGATGTGTAACAATTCTCAATGATTTAGTTCAGATTAAATTGAGAGTGAACTTTTACAACTTATTAGAAGGATGAATTGAATTTTTAGAAATATAAATTTTCAATATACTCATCCATAAAATATAATGGATACACATGAAATAAAGATCATAAAATTTATTTTTCTAAGAAGGTAATAAGACATTTAATATTTTGTAATATTATCCAAAATTGAAGAATAAATATGGAAAATAAAATAAGTACTAAATTACTACAGGATGAATGGTGATTAATGGTTTTAATACCATGAGTGCTAGTGAAGGTGATGTTAATTATGGGAGTTAAACAAAAAAATTTAGAAGTGATAGTCAGATGGGAATGTGTTTTATTAAAATATTACAATGGGCAGATAATTCATTATGGATGTGTTAAATGTCTATGATTCAAAAAAATAACTCAAGGTTACAAATTTATATATACTAATGATGAATATTTTACAGCATCCACAACTTATGAAAATGGTAATACATTTGATGAATAAGAATATAATTGATTGTATGATGAAGGTGATATGCCAAATTTTCGTGAAATTTTAAATTTTATAATCCTTAAAAAAAGGAAAATAAAAAATTTAAAAATAGTTATGACCCTATTCAGGAAATATTTTTAAAATATAAAAAAAAATTCAAAATTAATATTTTTGATTTCAAACATTCATCTAAATTATTGCCTAAGAATAATTTTAATTTAAATTTCTATTATAAAGTATTTTTTTGTTAAGAATATAAAATTTTTAGTTTATTGAAAATATTTTCTAATTTGGATTCTATTAGTGAATTTTTTTTATAGAATGAATAAACAACTATGACCTTCTACAACATATAATTTAATTGGATTTACATTTAATAAATCATATTTATGTTTAATTTTTTTGTACTTATGATAGGACCCTTTTACAAAACAATGGAAGGGGGTTTTTCACTTTGAAAAATATTTCTCGTTAAGTTATGTTTAATATTATTTTGTTATTTTTTTTATGATTTACAAACAACATTTCAAGATTAATGATTTCGGATAATATGGGATCATAAAATTATATTTTTTAACAAAACCATACACAATGATTTCATTGTACGAATAACACCGTTTTTTCATAAAATGTTGACAAAAAACAAATAAAATAAAATGTATGTGTAAAGAAGTTGTTCTCATTATAGGATCAAGTCCATTATCTTGAATTTAGAAACATTAAACAAATGATGTTTCACATTTATGGAACACATAGTAAAAGAATAATATTGAGTTATTTAGTTTCTTTTAAAACTCAAATTTATAATTATTTTTTTTCAAGGTATTAATGAAAAACTTATATTTATTATTCAACTATTTTATTAGAAATATGATTTGAATTTCATGAATGAGAAATATATTATCCATTATTTATAATCTAATTTGTTTTTATATTCAAATAGTAATGAGTTTTTATACAGACAATTTTCATTAAAGGTAAAAGACATCATAACATACCTTGTCTTAGTGAAACTAAATATCTATTTTCGTTATGGAATAAAATTTTATGAAATTGTAACTTTTAGAAATTATTCAAACCTTCTATGAATATATTTTTCAGGGAACATCCAAAAGTTATATTTATATCTATAAGAGATTAGATCAACACCAATTTTTTTGAGCAACATATGTCTAATTATAAACATAAAAAATATGTATCATAATTTAAAACATTAAAGATAGTTCTCATGGATTTATCTGGTTGAAAACAACATGAATTATTATGGAAAATCAATAAATATATGTCTTGTTTGAAGATTTAAAAATATTATATTTTTTTTTCTAATGGGAAAATTTAAAGAATGATACTATTCCAAAAACATATATGATTCTATTAATAATTAAATAAAACTACCGCTGGTTTCTATCAAGATTAATAATGGGGTAAATTTATAAATAAAAAGTTTAAAAACATGTATAGTAATAATGGAACTACTCATAACATTTAAAAACCAAAAACACCATAACAATTGTTTAATTGATGGAGGGAATATAAGTTTTCATAAACTTACTCTATCATTCCTATGTTAATAATGTGTTCCTAGAAATTTTGGGATGAGGAAAAGGAACCAAATGTTAAACTAAAAATCAAGTATTAGTTCAACCCTTTTTGTAAAATCACCCATTGAAACATTTTCATATGAATGAAGTCATAACATTCAAACATCCAATTAATTTAATGTAAGGTATCCATCATGAATAATAAAGATCATCATTATAAATTTAATCCTTGGTCAAAAAAAGAAAATTACTCTGTTATTCGATAAATATTCTGGTTTATATAATTTTTAATAAAAATATACTACTAGAGAATCAATTAATGTAATTTTTTTTGAATCTTACCATTTTATATTTGTAAAATTTTATGAAGTAAATAATAAGGATGATGTTTTCAAGATTATTTGTTTTTATATTTACATAAATATGATTCCAAACCATCGGAAGTAATCTATTTGAAAATTAATTAAATTATTACTCAATATCTATAAAATATATTTATATAACATGTGAAACTAATAGTTTTGAATCTACTTATAAATTTATCAAAGACTATTTGGTCTTAAGGATTAATCATATTGAAAATTTCATTGGAAATGTACTTGAACTAGTAAAAAATCATTCAGAAATAAATAGGTGAAGCACAGTTTCAATAATAATTTAATCCAAAAATTTTATATTATTTCCTAGGTGATAACAATTATGTATGGTTATAATAGGAACATATGAATAAATTTGATTAGATTCAATTTTTTTGGTTGAGTGTCCTTAGGAGAATCCATTGATTAGTGTAAAATGTTTTTTTTACAAATACATATGATTAAAATAGAACTAAAGAGAGAAATATATAAATAATTATTTATAAAATATTTTTCCTAGAAAAAGAATCATACTATGGTGAGATATTTTTACTTGTAAACTGACATAAATATATATAGATCTTATTAGTTTTTATCACACATCTTAATATTAATTTATTTAAATTGGATGTGAAAAGAACTTATCTAAACATATCTTTTGAAGAATAAAATTACATTAAACAACCCCTTTTTTATGATGTGAAATTTCTCAAAAAGGTATTTAAACATTCCATAAGAATATATATATAGAAATAATCCCCAAGAGCATGTTATTATTGAGATAACAAATTTTTACCTCTAATTTATTTTTCTTGGAAATTAGTTAGAAAATTGTTTTTCTAAAAATTGTTTTTGAATATCCCATTTTTAATCTAATCGATATCAATAAATATGTTTCACCTCAAAAATAAATTTTAGATTACTTTTGGGAACATACGATGACTGAATTCATAATATGCATGATAGTTGAACATAAAATTTTACATTTCTTAAATCACTCAATAACATTAAAAAAATAAGTTATCTCACTATTTTTATATTATAAACATATGAAAATATTTCTATTTTGATAATAATTCAAGTATAAGTACCCTGATACCAGCATTAATAAAAAATAATCTTGATAAAACTGAGAAATATATTTATCAAAATCATTATATTATTATCATCAAACTTTTTCCTTATCTTACAAGTAGTTTACCATAGATAAGGACTTTAATGTGTTTGGGTATAGGATTCAAATAAAATCAAAATAAATCGCATATAAATTTTATAAAATACATTATACCTTACATTAATGGAAGCTCAGAACATGGATAATTTTTATTTGTTCCAAAATGAATATTTCAATTAATATTTACTAATATGCTGACATTATAGTCTATTAATTAGATAAGAAAGGTATATTCAAAACATCTCATTTCTTCATAGAAGTACTAGTTTCTCATTCTAAAATAGAAGAAACTCATAGTTTCACTCATCACTGTGAAGATAAAAATATTTAAACTGGATGGAATTATGGACAACTATTATAGATGAAAAACATAAAAATAAATATCAGTGTCAGATTCACTCAAATACCAATACATTGGGATAAAACTGGTGTTATTTATTTTCCTAAGAACCTATAACATCACCCACTTGTAAAAAAACAGACCTTTGATTCACCATTTCCATATGGATCACACACCAAAAAGAGATATTATTCATGAATAAATCATAACAGGAAATAAGTTTCCATGTATTTTTAAAAACCCATCAAACTCTAATATATTTGAATGCATCAAATATGTGTTGGGAATGAAGAACATAAGGTGAAATTATTTAAACTTATTATTTATACAATATCCTAAATGTATGAAAATATTTAAATGGGAGAGGACATTTTTCTTTTGTTTTTTTATTTAATAATATTATTCTTATCATAGTTTCATCTAATAGGATATATTTTAAATCTTTAATTTTGTTTATTATACTAATTTTTTTATTATATTTAGATAGTAAATAATTAATACATTAATCTCTAAAAATGATAATGGGTAATTTTCTTAGTTTATTTTTAGGAATATTATTTTCTATTGAATGAAATAAATTTAATGTTTAAAATTATTAATGGAACAATCCTTGAAAATGGAATATCATCCATATATTCAAGGATAACTTCTATGAGGTGACATTTAATATATTTTATCTTTTTCTAATTTTTTTTACATTTTTATTTATTTTATTTATCAAAAAAAATGGGGGTTTATATTATTTAAAAATTGAAATTTTATATATCTTTTCATTGTTTTATTTGTTTTTTACTTTTTAGAAAATC
Source organism: Viscum album (assembly GCA_963277665.1). Taxonomy (NCBI): domain Eukaryota; kingdom Viridiplantae; phylum Streptophyta; class Magnoliopsida; order Santalales; family Viscaceae; genus Viscum; species Viscum album. The sequence goes on from OY728125.1 coordinate 23,669,241, forward strand.
CCATTTGGGATGAAAATTAGTATGATATGAATGTTTTTCAAGTGAAAATATTTTGATAATTAAATAAATTAAGATATATTATAAGGATTCAATGTTTTTATTATGGGGATGAAAGATGATATTTATAAATTTGTTTTAACTTATTTATTTTTAAAGGGGATTAATTTTTTTGTTCTAATATTTTTATGAAGGGGTAAATTTTAGTTGTTTAATGAAAAGTGGGAGAGGAAGGTGAATATTTATTCAAATAAGTGATACATATAGGGATATTATTTTAACCTTTTTTAGTTCAAATAAGTTCATTTTAACTGTGGTTTTTCAGAGAAGAATAATTATAATATGTTAGAACATATAAGGAGTATTCTTTAGAAATTCATCATTTCATGTCAATTTATCTTATGTGACTTCTATTCATAAATAATGGGTATATTATTGTGTCAAAAACTAACTTTAATCTTTCATATGGATAATAAAATTACACTTTATTCAAAAAATATTTATCTCCAAGTCATATTCTAGTTGAATTGTGGATAAAGAACTAAATTATAGATAAATGAAGTTTTGGAGGAGGTATAAAGAAATGTGAAATCTTGTGGTCTATATCGGAAAAGAAATTACATTCATTATGTGAATTATTATTTGATTATTGAAGAGGAAACTCCATCAAAAAATGTTATGTATTTATAAATTCATCTTAAGATGAAAAAGCATCCTCATATGTGACTAAATCTAATTGAAATGAAATAAAAAGTCATATATTGGAGTTAGTTACATCAAAGAATAAAAATGGATGATAAATTCATATATAAGGGGATGTGAAGTGACATGATACTATGAAAATATCTAATCCTTTTAAATATATGAAATATATTGTTTCGATGTGTGTGCTTATGATAAGTATAAATTTTCTTTTTGGGATTTTTATCTTATATATACAACGATGTTAGTTTTTTAATTTTAAAATCTATTAGTGTACCCTTGGAATCATTGAATTTTAAATGATTTATATTAGTGTCTTTTAATATATAGAATGGATCATCCAATGTGTGAAGTATGTAGCTGACCTATGTCTTTATGTCTTCCAGGGATATGATCATACACCATCTGATCATATGGATAAACGAGTTTCATTAATGTAATTAAATAGTACATTCTGAGAGGTCTATATTTAGGTATTTGATGCATAGAAGGATAATCCTTCTAGTAGTTATAAAATATGGAACACAGTCTGACATTAATAAAACTAGGAACACCTATATCTAGATTTACATACTTCATTAATGATTATGTTTAAAAAGTGTTCGTTTTAGATTATCTTTTTTAGGAGTGTTTGAATTAATATTCAATATTTAAATCATTGTTTGTATATAATTATTATTTTATTTTTAATTACTTCATATGATGTTTTTGAATTTATGATATTATTAATTAAATTATCTTTTAAAAATACACAATGGTAATTGTTATGTTAATTAGAATATATCATTTATGATCAATATAAAATATGAGAGGTATTGAAAAAAAGAACCTAATTTTTAATATAGTATTAACACCCTATTTTATATTTTTTTATAAGATATTTGGATATTGGGGATACTAGATACCTCATCAGTAATATTTGAATAACCCACCATATAGGGTTGTTTGTATTTTTACTACCACCACCAAATTGGGGTAATAAAATCCCCAATGGAACCATGAAGTGATAGTGGAAGTGAAATATAAATCCTAGTCTATAGAGCTAGGGGAATTAATACACCATCCTCCTCTACGAAAATTTTTCATCTTCACAATGGAATGATCATCAAAGGATATTCCACCATATTTTTTTGTGTGAATTATCCTTTTCATTACGAACACATTTAGTGAAATATTCTTCGGAATACCTTAAGATTACAATAAAAAATTATTTATATTAGTGGTTAGATAATGATACATGAACCCTCACAGGGGACATAGGCCAAAACGATCATTTAAAACAGAAACTACTGAGGATAATAATAATTTTCCATCCAATATATACACATATGAGACACATACCCCTACCCATTTTCGAAATATATGATCCTTAATACACACTATGAATCATTTAATATCGTCAAAATCATCCTCAAAAATAACTAATGGAACTATGAAAACACTGAATAACTTTGTGATAAAAAAATACTCAAAATCCATTACACAAAAATATAATGGAATAAAATATGTGTGTGTAACATTAGAGGAAGTAAAAAACTTTTTGATCTCCTCCAGATATTCAACTACAACCTATTGATATATCCTTGTAAAAAGATATATATAATGGAACGGTTATATCCAACACATGTTTTGAGAATATTGAAGTCAATTTTATTGAAAACAATTTAGTATAGGATTAAGAAGATTTAAATGAATTATGGTGTCTTTATTTCAAAGTACTCATGGGGTGTATTTATATAGAGTAGGATTCCCATACATAGAAAATCTCCCCCAAGCTTACATCCATCAGGATATAACTAATTTATCTATAAGAGTATTTTTGTGTATTCAATATAGTTCTATGATATGTTGACTACTGTATCTAATCCATGTGGATAAATATTATCATGTTTTTCCTCTATTGGGGTAGTATTCAGAAACATGACATAAAATCTACCCTAGACCATATTTTATTAAATATCATAGATAATTTCTTGAAATCCAATCAAATCAGGAAATACTCACTACCTACACTCTGGTTTCCAACCTGAAGATAGTTCTCTTATATCTCTTTAATTTTATTGAGTCTTTGTCATGACAAATGGAATCCATGGATGGGTGACTCAAAACCGTGTTACTAGAGAGGAATCAATATTAAGTGTTTATGGATGTTAATAATTCTCCACCTATCATTTGGAATAATATAATACCCATATTTAAACAATCTAGGGTCCTAGAGAAACATATCAAACTTTTCTATCATGATTGAGACCCATAATTAGAACACATAAACTTAATTAATAATTAAGGATCATGTGATTTATCAAGAATATAGAGGTTCCAATGTTTATTTCATATAGACTCATATCAACCAGGTTTTTTGTAGAATAGAAATAACATTGAGGAAAATTCTATAATATTTTAATCCTCTCATTATCAAAAATCATGATCCACAATCTATCTAACTATGAACCAAATTAGAATAAATGGATATTAGAATTCATTTCTATATAAAAGGGATTACATATTACAAGAATTTACAACGCCCAAAATAGAGCATATTATATATCTATTAAAATAATCATTATAATGAGTTATTAATATGATTAATTCTCTTTAATTACCTTGTTGTATTTAGGGATTTTTCAGGTATGGAACAACTCCTGCAGTATTCTATACAATGATCCATGGGAAAATCTCATCCCAAAATGTAGTCTCACGGATTAAAACCATGTAATTAATTTATATAAATATTTAAATTAAGAACAACATCATCACTTGATCCAACATCAAAAAATAAGAAATATCACATGATACCAACCCAGAAAAGGTAGAAACTCAAACAATTATCTCCTTAATAGGGAATTATGGAAGATAATCATAGAAGGTTCCAGGACTGGATGAATAAAACATATTTTTTCCTAAGAGGGAAAGTACAAGGGTATATTTTTATTTCATGGAGAATAAATTCCATTCTTTATCGATCATCTAAAAGCTAAATGAAATTTATTTAATGGAATTACCCGATAAATTATCATTTAATAAAATTCTAAAAAACATTATATATTTTTCTTCATCTTTAATGATATTATTCATATTATGGTTGAATATTCACATTTAAAATTTTGTAATACATTGTCACATATGAATTCTATATCAACGACAACACTCTAAGAGGGAAGATACTGGGAGAAAATTCAAGAAGATTTATGAATGTTTTATATGACTGGATGACCTATAAATCGATCAACTAGACACATGATACATTTTAATTTCAACTAAACAACTCTGTAACCCCATATCTCCCTATGAAATCAAAGATGTCATATTCATTTGTGTAATCTTGAAAGAGTATGTGTAGCCATAATCTAAAGAAGATTACCTTGGTTGAAATGCCTTTATATGTACCCAATATGGTTAATACACTCATTGAATTATTACCACTATCAATGGTAGGATGGTAATCACATCACCAAATTTAGTATTGGGTATTTTCCCACATAAAGATGTATTGGGATACACCATACTAAATAGAAATCGTTTTATTATAATAACAATAATAACTTTACATAAATATTATCTATTTAAAAGACACCTTATATGAATATAAAATTATATATGAACTTTTATACACTAAAAATGATTTCGGAATAGGTCATAAAGGTTGAGGATATTGAAGAAGATGAGGTCGAAGAAGACCTTAATGTTCATGAAATTTCTATGTCGAACCATATATGAATAAACCTAGAGATAAGAACTTGAGTGAGTTCAATGAATGCATCAATATACCCCCTGAATTATTTAGAATCCATTTCTATCATATTATATTAAAAAACTGATTAGACAATATGAAATTGTGTGATTAAAATCATAATGTGGGAAATCATGTTTATCATTATCTAGTGGATGAGAAAATGACCACACATTCTAGTTAGGAAAAGGAATATCCATCACATGCATTAAAAACTATAAACCTCTTGTCATGGATTATCCTCATGATTATAATTATGATCCCCTAATCTAGAAGTACAAAATCCTAATGTAGTTGGACTACAACTCAAAAAAAATATATTAACTTTGGATACACCAGACCACTATGTATAACTTATAGAATGTATCATCAACTCCTTTTGGATCTCTTATGTGTTCAAATATTAAGTCTCTATATTATATGCATATCTAGTGGAGACTAGTTATACTGAATTTCATATTGTTTTTTATTTCACATAAAATGATTAAAAATCATTTTTTTGAGACACATCAAACTCTTATTTATATCCTTCATATAGGATGACATAAATATTCATTGAGAATTATTTAATAACAGTACTTGAATTAATCTAATATGCAAGGACTTTTAATGCTTATTAAATAATGAGGATAACTTTTCCCATTCAATAATGACGATCCAGAAGTAAGATAAGAGTTCGAAAAAAATTTATTTATAGAATAAATCTCATATAATAGTATAGAGACCACATATCTAACTCTAGGATTATGATTATTCTACTAATATGAAACTTTCAAAACATTGATGAGTTGGTCAAGGAACCATATACACATGGTGTTACACTTATATTTCCATTTGTTCTTTAATAATATATCTATGGGATATTTAGGGAATTGTATGGTGATAATGTATCTTTTGAGTCATAAAAATATCAATACATAGATGTAGTATTCTAAAAATTGGAGGGGAGAAATTGGTTTCAAATAACACTATATGAATCATATCACAAATGGGTTGGAAATGGATCCTACCGACCCATGGATTGAAGAAAACTGAGAATGTATTTCCAATCAACTTGGCTCAAGAAACTACTATTGATTTGGGAAATAATCAATTTGTAAAAGAAATATTTTTGATCATAATGGAAATGATCACTATCCATTTATATAAAGGTTAATAGGTTTCCCCCCATATAGTTACCACTAGAAATAGAGTATAAGAATAAAAATCCATCTATATCGATCAATATTTCTCTGTAATGTCCCCACTCATGGAGTGGTTGGATGAATATTCATACTATACAAAAAAACTATTCTATCAAGTATTTCTCAACCCTCATTGGAGAATGTATGTATGTTTAAATGGAACATTCATCCATATCATCTAGATATCATCAGTATCCCCAAAATATTACCATATGGATGTGGTCTATTATCAAGTTAAATATAATAACACCCCAACTAAAAACCACTCATAACATCCATTAATACTCGGGATATTGAAACATCATATATCTTCAATGATAGTAATTATTAAGGGGAATATACTATGGATACCCAAACAATAACTCCATTGAATATGAATCTTTAGGATTTAAATTTGATCTCAAAAGTTTTTCCTATGTGTCAAATATATGCCTTAATCTTCAACTCAAAATAAATTTATGGTAGAGGAATAGGAAAATGATGATATCATAGATTCCCCTCAAGTATTCAAGGAAGGAGGATCGGCCACTATTGATGAAATTTGATAGTAAATTTGGGTATATTAGAGGATACATAAAATTCATTGTCCTATACTTCCATTAAATCCTAGGTTTATAAAAAATATTTATCATTCTTGAAAATTAATTTAGATGGGTTCTTATAAAACCATATCCAGATGCTCATATTTCATCCAAAATTTTCCAACCATTAATTATATCTTATGAAGAACCACTCTGGATATAATAAATAATCATCCAATATGATTATAACCCAATAATATAAGGTAAAAGTTTATATTTAAATGATTATTAAATAAAAAATAGTTTGGGATACATTAAATGAATCATCAAATAAAAATCTAATTTGAAAAAAAAATTGATAGATCAGGGTTTTCATCGTGAATATATCAACTTATAATAAACCATATATTTAATACACATTAATTAATTATTAATTACATAAATAACTACATAATAAAATTCTAAAATAAAAAATGTATTAGTTTTTTGATTAATTAAATACATAACATCATAACATTGAATTGGTTTAATCTTTTTTAAAATCCTATAACTTGATATAAATTTATTTGATCTTCTAAAAATTCATGAGTTAAACCTATAATTAATATATGAAACGGGTAAGATATATATCAATTTTAGTGATTGATTAATTAATAACATGATATATTTAATAAATTTTAGTTCAGAGGAATATCAAGGTGATGTAAAGTGGGATAGAATCATAAAAATGATCATTGAAGCCTGATATATGATGATAACCTGATGTCAATATATGAATATAGAAACAGTATAAAAATGATATCAGAAGCATAATTCAAATCCAAACACCATGAAATAATTACATATTGTGCTTTATATAACCTCTATTACAAAAAATATAAAATCTTATGAGAAAAATTAATTACTGAAAGCACTGTAGGGAGAAATAATTCATGTCCATCCATCACAATTATATTATGTTCATGAATTTGTATTCCACCATGATCATTATTTATATGTATAAAATTAATACAGTTTAATCCAATAATTATCAAGGGAAGTTTACACATAAGTAATTCCCCCATAAATTACGTATATGTACCTATTGTTGAATAACCATGAGTGGAAATAATGATGGGAATACAGAACATCATTTCATACCGTGGTGAACCATATGATAATTTCGGAAGCATAACCATTGTACATAAATTTATATAATGGTTTAATGATAGTTAAAGGTTGTGTTTAATTAAATTCACATTATTGGTATTGTAATGATATATATATAACTAAATTCAAACATGATCAATTGGAAATAAAAAATGAATAACTCAATAAAAGTACATTCAAAAAGAGGTGAGAAACATATTAACTTTGGATGGTGATTATTAATTTTTTTTAAGGATTATCCCAATAGAATGGGAACACATTTGGAGGGTTTTACAGAGTAAATTCAATTAAAATAGTTTTTTTGTGAAGATCATTGGGATTCACGGTGGGTATTTATATTAAAATACATTGAACTTTTTTTTACTTTCTAAACATATGTTTTTTACTCTCTTTGATAAAATAATAAAAATCAAAAACCACACAATTTTTTTCTCACACTATTTTGTGTTTTTCAATATTTTATAAGTCCATGAGTATAAGACATTATATTAATACATCTCTTGACATGGATGTGAATCATATTCCTGGAAATTATTCTAAAACATTAAAATATAATATTTGTTTTAGGGGATTCTTAAAATTTTTGTATAATTAACTAAATAACCTACAGAACACATTATGTAAAATTTATATCCATATTTGGTTATGTAATACATTTATAGAATTTATGAAATCACTTTTGGGAAATTATGATTCCAAAATTTAAACTATATATTTATACCATATTTAATTTTTACCCAAAGAAATATATTGTATTATAACATACTAAAAAATTCATCATTGGAAAAGTTTAATGTGTTGAAGTAAGAAATATTTATTTTATAAAAATATATTTTTATATATGTTAATTTTTACTTTTAAATTAATATCCATATTTAAAAAATAAAATCTTTATGATATTTACCACTTTATAACCCTTTTAAAAATTACACAAGAATTAATTAAATTAGTTTATTATTTATTTTTAAATATTTATTATCTAGTATAAATATATTGTTAAAATGTTTTTAATTTAATAAAATGAACTTATAAAAATAATTTCATCATTGAGTCTATATATTTCCCAAAAACATAATTTTGATTTTTTAGTTTAAAATTATAATTTTCATCAAACTCATTATATAATAATTCATAAAGTAATAATAAAAATGTATAAATATAATAATTATTATATAAAAAAATATAAAAGTTCATATTGCAAGGGTTCATATACAGAACCCCTTGTTACACTTGTGTATCCCCAAAGAGTGAGCTGTGTGATGTGTGTAATTTCTTTTGGATGTTTAGTGAACATGGATTGGGTCATCATCTTGATAGTCTTGAACTTCTCATATAAATGGAATCTCTCAGGGTTAAATTGTTGAATCTCTTCATTGTATTTTTCATGGGAAATGCCTAGTAATTCCATCTCCCCTTAATGCTATGATAAGTGGACATTACAGTGTATGATCCTACTGGTATTTTCCATCTCTTCCTCCATCTACATAAATTGAACTTTGTCATGAGAATTAATATTTTAATATTATTAACTGTTAGTGTTTATTAGATAAATGTTCAATGGATATGTTTCATAATGAGATTTTAATTAAAATAATCCATTACATTCCAAAATAACCTTTGAAGGGAAGGTTTTCTCTAAAAAATTATTATTTAATAATTATTTTTTTCACTTAAGATATAATTTCATATATAAATGTTTCGGTCATTAAATTATCCCCCATAGAAAATATTAACCAGAAAAATTTAATTTTTTACACTAGATTAATAGAGGTTCCTTCTATTCCCATACCTACTCTGGTTTCCATGTTGCTTACTCAAATATGTGATTCTTCCCCAACACTTTGAGTAGGTGAGTTTTATTTTTTCATAGAAAATCTTTATATGATATAAGAAATTCATAGTTGTTACTAATATAAATGATAATTCTCTTGGGTTACAACCTCAAGATTCAGTACACGTTAGGGGTTCGGGGTGTTCATCCTTAAAAGGGATAAATTAAACACATCATGAACCTAAGATAGGTTAGATGTGAGTTACAATCAATAAGTTACATATTGAATGAGATGAAGGTTTTTAAAGGATTTCATATATCATTGAATAATATTTATCATATTCACAAACATGATGAATTTAATTTACTGAAATAAATTATGGAACACTTTATCTCCGACTTGAAACTACATGTCTTGTCGATGATTTTATGTATAGATTTTTGGAATATTTTTTAGGGATTTTAAATTTATTTTAATGGTTTAAACATTTTATATAATCTCTTGAATATGATCATGTAACATAATATGATTCTCTCTAACATTATATCAGCATGTTGGAGTCTAACACATCTTCCCATAAAAATCCTCATATGGTGCCATTTGAATTCTAGAATAGAAACTGTTGTAATATGAGATCTCCAATATGGAATGGTTTTAATACAAAAATTCATATAAATCCATTTAAAAATACTCCAACATATCCTCTATAGTTTTAATGGTTCTCTTAGACTTACAATCCATCAATGGGTGATAAGTAGTACTGAAACATAGTTCCATATCTAATGCTTTCAGAAGGATTATATAGAAACCGAAGGTAGACATTATATCTTGATTAGATAAAATTGAGATTGGAACTCCATGTAGTCTTGACACTTCCATATATATATATATATTTGGGAGTTTTTCAATGGATAATTATTCCTTAATATTAATGAAATTCATTGAGTTTATAAGGTGATCAACTACCTCCCGTAGGGTTTTATTGTATTTTGGTGTCTCAAGGAGTCCAATGATGAAATCAATGGACATCTGTTCCAATTTCCATAGTTATATTGTATAGTATTTCAGTATAACCTTATACTTATCTCATTCATCCATGATTTTTTGGTTTACCGAGCACTGAGTTATAAATTCTACAACATCCCTATCCATTTTGTCAATTAAGAAGTTTTTAATTAGATATATTTACACCTTAGTGATTCCTTAATGAATATTGAAGTTTGAGATGTAGACATAATAAGTATTTTAACACTTCAGAAATGGGTTTTATAGGACATGTATCCATTATCCAAAACATAAAACTCTATATCAATAGTTGTTTAACTCTATAATATTCACACCTTTTTCTGTAGAAAATCATCATATTTTTTTCACCTCCTTGATCATCTCAAAAATGGATGGTTAATAATTTATTTTCTTGTGGTAGGATAATTGTACCTTTATTATTCCCCTATTCTTCATTTGAATTTCCAATAAGACTAGACCCCTTTTAGTCATGATCATGGATTGGGTTACAAGATCATTTCCACCCAAAAAATCTGCAACTTTGTTTCCTTCATCGGACGGTACTAGAAAGAAATATCATAATCCAAGATTATCTCAAACCAACATTATTGGTACATATTGATCCCCTTTTTTGTGATTATATACTTGAGGATTTTATTATCTACATAAATGTCACACTTTCACCCATAGAGATGTTTTCTAGAAATATTCAATACGTATATCACAATATCTAATTCCTAATAATGAATTTATTAGTTATTCTAATTATTCTCTAATTGGAATGTGTCATAGGATATAACCTTGTTACTTTGGATGAGTACACAACCGAACACACATTTGGATGCACCAATGTATACCAAAAACAATTCCACACTAGTGGGTGATTTTTTCATAAGTGCAGCTATAAAATTATCCCTTAACACATTAAATCAATTATTCAATTCATCTATCAGTAAAAACTTCACTCACTTATGAGTTATCATGATTAATGTTCTTGAAAATCATGATAGTTGTTTCACAAATCAGTGAGAGTACATATATATTCCAATGTATCTTTGGATCTATATTAATGATGTTTGTCTGTGAAATCCTTCAACTGCCTATATTTTCAAAGGATCCACAGATATCCCTTTGTTGGTGATAAAATTCCCCCATAATGATACATTCTCAATCCATATCTCACATTTTATATACATCACAAATAAATTTCTGTTTCATATGGAATTGAGTGTAGCATTCAAATTCTCCAAAATTCAATTTTTCATTTTAAGTAAATATGAATATTATCTATAAATACTTATTTATCAAGATAAAATTATAATAAAATAATCATTAATTTGACTAATATATTTAGTTAATTAGGGAATCCAAATGTAATCACTATGAATATGTAGTGGAAATACCTTCCACAAAAAGTAGTTTTTGGGATACACTACTACTTCGCCATTACTAGACAATACCTTAACTGACGATCCACCCTAGAGAAATTTTGGCCTCCACATAGCTAATTTAAAATTTCATCAATCTAATGCATAGGATTATTATTATTTATCATGATCTTTTTTAGCTTAAGATAATCAATGTGGAGGTCAATTGACCCATCATTTTTCTTGATGAAGATGACTGACATAACCCACAGTGAACCACGTTATTGTTGAAACTATTTCGTTAGATTCTCCTGAAACATATTTTTCATATCTTAATGTTCAATACTGTTAATTATATATGGTCATGGATATTGTAAAAGATCTGAGTTATAAGATCTATTGTGAACGTAACCTCATGGATTGGAGAAACACCATGAAATTATTATGGAAACAAATTAGCATATTCCTTTATGGTGGGAATGTCCTCAAAGAATGATATATTCTTTTTTCGAAACATTTGTAAATATATTATTACTCATAAGTAAATAATATTAAATAATTAGATAAGGATACCAAAGTCGAATCATCCCCCTCCATGCAATTTTATATAATAATTGGTTGATTTATGATATGGAGAGTAATTTCAGTCTACCATAAGTTTATATAATATTTATATAATATAATGAACAATATACAAATAATTTCTTCAAAATCTAATAAATTGAATATCACAAGTTTTAATGGGATATTAAACCCAAAAATATTGATATGTGATATTTTATATGCTTGAGAGGTAATTGATTCCCCATTAACCATTTTCATGGATAGCTCAACTTCCTTATTTTGAGGTGGTATTGGAATTTCTCTTCTAAATAAGTGTGATATAAAAGAATTAGTAACACCAAAATCAAATACTATGTTATATATCCTTGAATGAAAAAATATTGTATCCATCACAATAAAAATATGGGGACCCACCTTATATTTTTTGTTGAATATGATCACTCGTGTTCTCCAGGGCAAGGTCTTTGTTTCCATCAGTTCTATTTGAAACCCTTGGAATAGTGAATTGATTTTCATAGTCTCATTTTTCTTTATAGTTGAAATGATTGATAATAGGATGATATTTTTAGGTGGATTATTTTCTTACATCACATTGGCATGTTTATACATATGAAATTCTCTAGCTAGGTGACCTTCCTTCCAACACATGAAGATTTTTCTTATCCCCAATGAGTAATCTCTAGAATTATTCGTCCCACACTTTGGAAAAGTGGGATTTTATTCCTTAATTCCCCTATAATATTTTTCCATTTCATTTTTAGGATTGATATATGTTCTCTGATTTATATCTATTGAACCATATGATTTATTGAACTCTATTATGACTTAATGGGAACATTGATGAATTTATTTATAGTTTTAAATGATTCAAATCATGAATTATATTCATATATGTTTCTTTATCCTACAAAAGAAGTGCTAAACTATATATTCACGGAAAATTAAAATATGGTGGAATATTTTGGATATCTGGTGTGGTTTACCTCATACACACTAATGGATTCTTAATCCTCTCCGAGAGGTTAAAGAACCCCTCTCTATATTTATTCAGAGAGTGTGCAGCAACTATATATCATTTGTTTGTAGAATTATTTCCACTCCATCACATTGAAATTATTCGTAGGATTATTATTTTTATCAACATAAATAATTGATTAAATTACCATTCAATGTAATAAATTTCCATCATAATAATCTCTTAAATAGAAAATTTAATGATGGATACTATCTTATGAATGTTTTTGATTAAATTTTATGAAATTAAATGATTTTAAGGTCTACATAAATTTATAGGTATTTGTAAAATAAAGGCATAAATTTAAATATTCTCTTTTTTAGGGGGTGTGGTTTTCCCCTTAGATCATTTTTATGTTTATAAAATGATTTAATTGGGTAATTATTTTTATGACATTCTTGAATCCTACTCTAATTGGGTTGTATATATCATTTGGGAATTACCCATTACATTGGTTTTATACCCATTTACACCTATTTCCATACATTTAATATAGTAAATGGACAATTAGGGAATAAAAATAATAAAATAATTGAAAAATAAATATGTAACAATATAAAATTAATAGAAAACTGATAAATGACATATATTCCGTAACCTATGAATTTATACTTTTGAATCTATGTTATCCATGCTCCATTTCCTAATATAAAATTTTATGGTATTTTTTGTTCCCTTCATAATGATTCATCAACATATTGGGAATTTATTGAAGCACTTCTATTGAAATTTTAAAACTAGGTGTTCATAAAGGATTCTTTTTCTTGCATTATGTGATGATTATGTTAATACCCAATGCACCCTTTTTAGATTTATTTACCCTATGTGTAACTATTTTGAGAGCCAAAACACCTTTTAGTATCCATACATGGATATTGTTTCTTAGAAACCACTTAATCCAAACATTACCATAATTTACTGAATTTTGATATGTTTATACGTATACCTAAGGCATTGTCTGAAGTTTTTATAAAACTAATCTGCAATAATAACTATATCATTCTCAAATACCTACTATGATAATGTGTATCATTAATACACCTTTATTCCTGATTTATTATATAAATACAAAAATTAGAAAATACCAAATGATTGAATGTCCGATTTATTTTGTTAATTAGATTCAAAACACCAAAAATAGGAATAGTGATACAACATGATAATTTAATATTCCTATAACATGACCTCAAATGACATTGATCATATCAAAGTATACAAGATAACTTGGGGGAATAAAAAATAATAGGGTGATAAATAAGCCCCATAACATGAATAATAAAAGTATAAAATGATTAATTTAATACATTATATTACAGATGCCTATAGAGGTTATATAATAGGTGTGAGAGTCATAAAATTGAACATTTAAGCATGATATAATATTATATCATTAATAAAAAAATAAGAATGTAGAAACAACCTATAACAGGACATGATAAAAATATGTCAAGGATAATCACCGTGAAATCATTAAATATTTTTATATTGATAAACATTCATGAACCACAAACTTATTCTCATGTGATGAAAATATTACAAAATTCATTTAAGGGAAACATAATTCTGGACCTAAACTTTATATTAACATTATGTCAAGACATTTTTTTCCACGTAGACCATTCTTCATAAGAATTCATTTTATAAAATTTAATCCCACTAATAAGGAATATGTGTTATATACATGGAATTCCCCAATAAAGTTACAATATTTATGTTTTGTTTTATACCCTTGAGTGGAAATTATAATGTGTATACACGATATAAATATTTGGCATAGTAAATCTAAAGATAATTGTTGAGGCATAACTTTTGTACAAAAAGGTTAATAGAACGGTATAATGAGAGTGAATAGTGGTATAAAATTATATTTAATTCATAATTACTATAAATGAATGGTTAAAAATATATTCCATCCTAAATAATTTGAAATCAAAAGGCATAAATTAAATAAATTTCATGAATAAAGAGTTGTAGGAGAGATTCCACTTACATTGAAAGGATAATTCTAAAAGCATGGGAGGATACTCATACAAGAATGGGAACAAATTGGGAGGTATTTAGTAGGGGAGGAGGAGAGTAAATTCATTCAAAATGTGATTTTATTGAAGATATTGGGAGTTTTGGTTTGTATTTATTGGAAAAGAGAGGGGACTTATTTATTAAATTCCAAACATAGGTTTTGGACTCTATATGATTACACAATCACAACCACAAACCATTCAATGGGTTTTCCCATATTTTCTACCAATGTGATATGTGTTGAAATATTTTACATGGTCATGAACCCAATATTTTATAATAATACTATTGATGTTTTGTAATGAAGTCATATTAATAATGATTTGACAATAAAATGTTAATATATATTATTGGTTATGAAGGATTCATAGAAGGAATATAACATTAATTTAATAACATCAAAAACAAAATATTTTGAAGGGTAAAACAATATTTTTATGTGTATTCATTTTATTACAATTATTACATAACTTTTGGGAAAATATGATGTCATAATAATAACTGTTTATTTATACCATATTGAATTTTTGTCCAAATTTTTTGACTATCACGGAGAATTAAGAAACAATTAAAATTACCTAATTATGGTGTACTAATTAAAAAAATAATATTTATTATATAAAATTATGTTTCTAAATTTGATAATTTTCACTTTTAAATTTAAATACATATGTATTGTAAAATACATTTTTTTATGATATTGACCCCTTTCTAACCCTTATAAAAATTAAATTGGAATTCATTAACATATATTTAATAGTATTTAAATTATTATTATATAAAAATATTATTTTACTAAAATGTCATTTCTTTATGAAAATTTAAAAAAAAATAAAGAAGTGCTGAAATTAAAATTATATATTTCCCAAACATAAAATTTTTATTTATTCCGGTCAAAATATATTTTTCTATTAACACATTATATATTCATTTAAAATGGAATAATAAAAGTATATAAATATAATAATTATCTTATTAAAAATAACTTTTCCAAAATTTTATTACTAGGGCCTAGATACATGACCTGTTATTACACCAGAATACCCCTTATTGGTTAGGTGTGTAGTGGTGCTGCATTCATGTTGTTGTTTAACCAACGTGGTTTGGGTCAGGATCTATATAAGTTAGAACATATCTCATAATGAATTTCTCTATTGTTTTATTTGTTTAATCACATCTTTGTAATGAGAAATCTGAATTCTCAATGATTCTATATCCCATTGATGCTCTGATAGAATATGCTACAAACAGTAAAATTATATTGGTTAAGACCATCGGTTCTTACAAGTGTTTCCATTGGGATTTAACATAATACTAAATATATAATATTATTAATAGTCACTATTAAGAAAATACATTATAAATAATTAATATTATTAATAATATATTCAATTAATTATGCTATATATTTCTGAAATAACCAAAGTACATTTTTTTCCTAGAATTTTATGACATAATAATCCATATATTCACTCAAATGGTAATTTTGTTAACAAAATTTTTGGTCAATACACAAATAAAATATCACAAAATATTATTTCTTAGTCCTAATTACATATCTATCGATCAATGTGAAAGATTATTTTCAAGACCTCTCTTTAATGGAAAAATATTCAATGTATAAAAAGAATTAGAAGTCCCCTAAAGATAAAGAGGTTACTTCTTTAATGGAACACTAAGTGGTATATTTCTATTTAGTGATGTGTTGTAGGATTGAAAACTTTCTACACTATATACCAAATATACATGCATCATTTCATCATGACCATCATGGGGAAGACTACAAAATGTTATGTGGACAATCTGGTGGTTAAATCTGAACAACATTGTAATTATCTTTTAAATATTTAAATATTTTTAACAAACTACAATATTAAAACATGATGATGAACCCAATATATATTATTTTGGTGTAACAATAGGGAAATTTTTCAACATTTTGGTTTTCAATCACTGTATTAAATTAAAACCATAATCGAATAAGGATATCGTTGGTATTCCACCACCTTAAATATGTAATGAGTTAAGTGACCTATATGGATGTGTCTCCTACATCAAGAAAATCATAGAAAACATTGCTACCCTATTATTAACCTTTAAAAGTAAACATAAAAAGGAGTTATATTTTAATAGAATGATAGTTTTCCGAGTTCCTTTTATCATATCCAAAAGTACCACCTACACCAACCATATTTAATTTTTACTATAGAAGAGAAGACACTCATCCTGTACATGGAAAAAATAGAGTAGTATCTAAGTGTCCACCATTCTCAAAATAATAATGAAGGGAAAGATAATAGTTATTGATGTCATTAAATTAAAATTCTCAAAATTGGGTCAACACAAAATATTATCTTGAAGATCCTCCTCTGCCTAGTAGTTATAGGATAGAAAATCAGACACAACCTATAACATCATGAGGTCCATTTGGTTTCTAACAATTATATTCCTAAATATATCCTTAGTCATTAACTATTTTTTAGAGGCCTATAAAGGTTAGTGGTTATCGTGTAACAATTTTATAGTTAGTTTGTGTCTCAGAATGTAGCTAATTCAAAGTAATTCTAAAACAACCTCATCTTACACCATACCCCATTAAATGTCATAGTGAACATTGATATTCCTGATGAGAATTTTTTCGTCTTTAATGATTCTCCTTGAATATGGATTATGTAATTTTATAGTGAATTTACCATATTTATAATAATTTTAATTTAATATAAACATCTAAATATAATTCACTTGTGAATCATTTCTTATCTAGATCAAATGAGGTTCTTCCCAAATTTCATCAAACTACTATAAGTATTCACTAAAAAATAGAATTCTAATAACTCATTGTATGATTTAATTATTTAAGGAATAAAATAGTTCCCCTCATAGACATCAAGGGTGATATGTAATTGGTAATTAAAAAATTAATCTTTATTTTCTACAAAAATGATGAAATAAACCCCTTTCATTGTTATGTATTTTCTTTAATGGAATAATTACTCTTATAGTTGACACTATATAATGTCTTTTTTCACAAAACAAATGTGTTGATGAAATAGATAAGGAAACCACATACTTCTAATAAAAATTTGGAATATACAATCATCTTCACGTCATATCACAGTGTTTTCCCATTATTCATTAACAATGACTTTGATGAAATCAATAAGATCAATACTACCCATAATCAAGTTGAGCTCATATCCTCTCCAGTCAATACCATTGTTGGATGGATGTCCCCCGTAATATAAAACCTCTAAATGATAACTCTTTTAGTAGATAGAGATTTGAGGGAATTTTTTTTTCATCCGGTAGATATTGTTTTCTTCACGATATCCCAATTTCTTAAAAAAGGATCCACATGTTAGGATTTAATGGGGTCCTCCTCAAGGGGGAAAAAGGAGGAGAGACCCTCAATATTATGAATGGATTACATATTGGAAGTTGTAGTTCCCATTATTTAGGAATGATGATATCTAATAATATCATTTTTCCTGCATACATATAGGCATCAATGATAAAATAATTAATGTATTTTGTAATGATATTTCTTTCATAAACGATAGAAGAATGTTTCACACATCAACCCCTTAAAATATGGAATAATTATAAGTCATATATTCTATATTCCATTAAGGGAAACAATGTATTTTGGAAATATCCCTCAAGTATATCTAGATATATGTTGTATATGTTAACAACCAATGATATATTCTCTATGTATCCCAAGACTACATAAATCAAGGAAATAAAAACAATGTAAATAATCAATTTCCTATAGACTAGTGTCATCTCAAGATTTGGATTTTCCCTAGACAATATTGATAGACAACTGAACCAATTTCCATTATTCTGAATTAAAAAGGTTCTATCAAGAATAAAAAAATTTGAACATCTTAGATCACTACCATGGAGTTGAAAATTGAATGATATAGTCTTTCAGAAAAACCCTATCTAATATTGTCTATAAAATTGCAGAAGAGGACACAAATACTTGGAATATCATAATAATGTATAATTTTTTATATCAACACAAAATGACACATAATTATATATGTGATCCTTATAGTCATGTGTGTATGGGAAACTGGTGGTCTTTATTTTTGAGGTCTCACTTCCTTTAGTTAATATTTTTATTTGAATTATGTTATCTGAATATGAGAAATCTTATTTTTGGATGGATGAGTGGGAAATTATAGAAACGAATAATAAACAAAAATTTAATAGCATGAATTTTCAGCGTAATCGAGTATCCCAAACATCCTAAAAGACGGTTTAACCTTCCAATATCTTTTAAGGAGAGATGGTGTTTCTATGGAGAAACCCCTGACATGTGGGAGGAATGTGTTAAAATTAGGGATTAAAACAAGGTGCTTATTCCATAAATATGGTATACTCTATTAGAACCCACTCCATGAACCTAATAGATGGAGAGTTTAATGTGCTAGACACTAATGTATTATTTATCAATAAGTATTTTACATAATTTTAGTACATGTTCATTCATCCACATAATATGATTAAATATATCACAATGACATCCTAGTATAATGCTGTTAAAAATAAAAGTGTAAAACTAAATAGATTATACTTCATCTAGTTATATATTATTTTTTAGGGAAACATGTATTGTATATCCCAATTTACTTAAATTAGATATTCATCTATATAATATCACCACCATTGCATGGATATTTTCTAGCATCCTAGAAGGAAATTGAAATTTGAATCCTATTTTACTTCTCTAATAATGTGATGTTTATACTGACCCAGACTTTTGATACATTAACATTACATAACATTTGTGTAATAATTAAAAACTCAGACAAACATATTCCTAAATAATGTAATAGGTCAAGTTCCTTTGCAAACATGGAGACATAAAAACTGATACATAAGTGAGATGCACTATCTCCCACTAGGTTCCTCCTCACTAGAAACCTTCTTAGACACATAAAAAATTACAAATATCTTCAAATGATAGGTATGAAAACATAAAAATAGGTGAGATAAAATTCATAGTAAGGGTAAATAAGGGAGATATTTGAGAATAATAATGAGTGTAAGGGTATGAGAACATGATCATGAAAATAAAAGGGCATACCCTACATATCAAAGATCATATACATGAATCATGTAAAAAATTATTTGGAATTTCATAATAGGTGAATTATTATGAAATAAATAACATACTTCATAAACTCATAACCTAGGAATAAAACAATTAATTCTGGAAGACTCATAAGTATATATAATATTATTTTCATAGTATCCAAGGAATCACATTAATGACCATCATGGTAGTATGGATTCACTAAACATACCATGTTGGTATTCATGGATCAATCCTATTTCCATATTTGTAGCAATATTTCACTCCTCATACCATCTTGGTAATCATTGATCACTCTCACGACCATCTTATTAGTCAAGATTCTTTCCCAAGACCATCTATGTCTATTATAGGAGATATAAATATTTACCCAATTCATTAGAGGGAGATAAAGGTCCCACCGTTAGGATAGTGAAATCATAAATTCATGTTACAGAAGATACTAAACAATAATATATTAAACCATGAAATGAAATTCATAATATAAAAATATAAACATCTCATAACTTGTGGAACCGGAGACATTTTTCATAATCATTTTATCAAAATCTTAAACCATGAAAGAGATACAAATTTCATAAACATCTAACCCATGAAAGAATTATAGGTTTAATAAAGACCATGACATTAAGTGTAATAAATTCAATAAAACAATATGAATTGGACCTTAAGATCATTTCCTAGAAGGGAGTGAGTAACCTTAATAGATATCATCATACATGTAAAATAATTTTGAAATATATTTTAGAAACGTTTCGTGAAGAAAATATAATATTTTCATCGAAAATGATTTTTAATTCAAAAAACCATTTAAAAATCGTTTTCATTCTAAATACCTTGAAAAATTGAATATAATACTTCTAATCATTTTCCAAGTCATATTTTTTGAAATTTTATAAAATAAGCTTCAAAATATTTTAAAAAACGTTTTTCTTTCAAAAAGTATAGAAAACATATAAAAAATATTGAAAATGTCTTGATGAAAGTTTTACATGAAAAAATATGAAAGAATATTCAATTTCATTAAAACCATTTATTTGAAAATACTTTCAAAACATAATAATAATGGATGAAAACATATTGAAAATCATTTTCCATGAAATTTTATAAATGAAGATGGAAAACATTTTGAATACAATTTTCCTTAAAAATTTATAAATTTACATTGAAAACATTTTAAAAAAATTCCTTGAAAACATATTAATGATTCTGTAAAAAAAATTTAATCATAATTTCTTTGAAAATTACATTTAAAAACCTTGAATTGACAAAAAAAATTAAAATTGGAATGCATCCAAGAAATGACGGCATGTAAATCCATACATGTCATATGATGTAAAAAGAACATTCCTTTTTCATGGTAGAAATAAAAGAAAATTACAAGGTTTGGAATGATATGAGAAGATTTCCTTGAATAGATTCGTAAAAGAAAATAAATGGTAAACAATTATTTTAATGATTAAAACATAATGGTATAATATTCATGGAACCATTTTTAGACAACATAATTTTCTTACCAAATAGAGGGTAAATTTGAGCTTTGTAATAAACACATTCTTAACTATATTAGGTACCAAAGAGTATAAAAATGTTAATAATTCATGATTTTATCATGAATAACCATAGGATAATAAATTTTATGATTTTTCATAAATATGTTTTAAAAAATAAGTTGCTTTCAAATGGGGATAGAATCACTAAGTTCTACAATTCCCTTAAAAAAATTAGAAAAGTCTGCAAACCTCACTCTATCCATAGGGAGAATGGAATTATCCTTGATTCTGAGGAGAATATTTCAAATCATGTGGTCACATACATCAGAAATATTTTTAATAGGAATAATATTAACAAAGTCTACTCCCCAAGGTAAATCTGGTTATGGTTCATGTAGATGAAAATGACTTTCTTTTTAACACCCCTCTTGATCATGAAATCGAAGACACCGTCTTTAGTCTCAACCCTGATAGTGCCCCGGGCCCCAACGGTTTCAACAATGGTTTTTTCAACAAAACTGAGAGACAATCCAAATTTTTGTTTGTATACTTTTCATTTTCTTCTTTCCTAATGGTTTTCTCCCTCACGATATCATTGCTCAATTTCTTAACCTAATCCCTAAAGTGGCTAAAGCCTCTGAAATTCGTCTTTTCTGACCTATCACTCTCATTAACTATATTAATAAAATTATTACTAAAATTATTACTAAGAGACATTCTCCCATATGAAATAAAATAATATATTGGAACCAACTTGGTTTTATCAAAGGTAGATCCATATATGACTACATTTTTCATGCGAGAGGATGCACCAATTCGCTAAATAATGTCTCAAGAGGAGTAAACATTTCTATTATACTCGACATTATGAAATCCTTTGAAACCATTGATTGGAGCTTCATTTTCAATGTTATACAGAGTTTTGGATTCATTGATACTTTTATAAGTAAGATTAACTACTTATTTAATTTGGCCTCTATCTCCATCCTAGTTAATAGAATCCCAAAATTCTACTTTAAATGCACCAAAGTCCTTAGACAAGGTGATCCTTTATCTGCATTCTATTACGTATTGTGGAAGATTATCTTAGCAGACTGTTCACTCGCCTGGTTGACCAAAACAAACTCAAATCCATTCAGCCATCCAAGAAACATCATGGTTCCCATAGATCTTTTATATGCGGATGACATTATTCTGTTTTTAAACACTGACAAAAGAAATATTCAGAATTAAAAAAATGATATGCCACATTATGAAGAGATTTCTTGTCAAACTATTAGCTGAAACAAATCTATTGTGGTCTTTGGGAAAATCATCCCTCCCAGTAGGAAAACTATCATTAAAAATATCTTAGTAATTAAAGAAGGATCCTTTCCCTTCACCTATATACGAGTTCCTATCTTTTAGGGAAGACTAAAATCCATGTAGTTTTAATGTTGTCGTGGACCAGGTTTTCAATAAAATATCCTCTTGGAAAGGTAAATCCCTGTTCATGGCTTGTAGGATTTGGTTGGTGAAGTCTGCGATTATCTCCAAATTAGCATACTCACAGATGGTCTATAAATGGCCTAATAGTCTTTTTATGAAAATTAATGTTTACATTAAAAACATTGTTTGGACTGGTAGAATTCTTAAAAGGAACCTTGTAACCATACCCTAGTCTAACTGTTGAAAACCTATTGAAGAAGGTGGTCTTGGAATTAAAAATCTCTAACTCTTTAATGTAGCATTACATGACAAACTCACTTGGAGAATATTTAATAATAACTCCGATTACAGTGATTTTATGAAAGAAAGATTCCTCATAAAGATCATGAAGGGTAATTTGAGCTATGTGAACTCTTCCATATGGCCGTCCATTAGGAAATCATTTTCCAACATTATGAATAACTCTATATGGATTTTTAGCTCAGATTCCCCCGTGAAATTTGGGATTGCAGCTGGACTGGTGTTCCCCTTTTTTCCATGATCCCTCCCAACTCCCATCCAAAAAACATCAATTGTACAATAAAAGATGTGATTCAGTCTCGAAATTTCAAATCCCCTAATAACATCATGCATGATGTTGATAATTATCCTTTCTCTAATACTGGTGATTTTATTATTTAGGAGCCTTCCCACAACAGTGTTCTTGATTCAAAAAGTTTTTACCGCCATAATTTCACAAATTCAGAATCTTTCATTGGTTAGTTGAAACATTTTGACAAACCCTGGATAAAACCCTCAAGACACAATCTTGTTTGTCGCATTGCACACAACCGTATTCCTACTGAGGGTTTTCATCAATCTTTTGGTATCCAACTATATTATAAGTGCCACTTCTGTCACCAACATAAGGAAGATAATTATAAGTCCCCGACCTTAAACCTTACTTAATATTTAATTAAATGAATAATTCACATTGAGGATATTTTCAGGTTTAGAGTTTTAGAGAATTATAACATAACTATTACATCTCAAAAGATTTACAAAGTAGACACTTCTACCTAGTTTCCATAGAATAAAAAAACTCTTAAAAAGAAACATGTCTAGTTCCATGTTTTATATAGCATGACTTTTCCTTGATCCCATCCTTGACCATATTCTACATTAATTCCGATGAAAAAATTTTCAAAAAAACATGGGGTGAGCATAAAAAGCTCAGTAAGGGATACACAAAGAATGAAAACTGTTAGTTTTTCAAAAATCAGGTAAACCATGTATACTTTATCAAAGTAATACTGTCACCTTCATGAAGTAGTAAAAACCTTTCACTGAATAAAATATCATTACATACCCTTTTGTAACCAAAGGATTACCATAAAACTCATATAAAGAACACATAACATATAAAGGTAACTTGGGACATAAACATACTTAAGTGGAATAACCATACGGTCGACTTCCACACATATCACTTAATGGAATAGCCATACGGCCAACTTCCATACATACTTAATGGAAAATCCTTACGGCTGACTTCCATACCCAATGCATTGAAGGTTATAACGTAACCACCCGTCCTGGTATTCACGGCACCACCCTTCATATGGTTTATCACGTAACCACCCGTCAAATGTCCAAGTACCATTATAAAAATCATATGACATAAAACAAATATAATAGAAAGAAAACATTTCCACACTTTGATCACAATATATCACATAAATATAATGACAGAACAAATACACTATAAAAACCATTTTCAAAACCAAAATACATAAAAGAGTATATAGTTTTTATTTCATTTTAAAAACATTACGGCTTATTGAGGAAGCCAATGACCAAATAATACTCGCGACGGTGGAAAAGGTCGTTGTCACCGCGTACGTTGAAAGAAACATTCCTTTTTGTCATATAGAAAAATACTTCATGGAAAAAGATTCCTTTTGTATAAAGGTAAAATTCAAATGGGTTTATACATCATATAAAAGATAGTTGTGTATAAAATGAAATCTGCCTCAATGAAAGGAGATTGAGACGAAGTCCCATACCTCGGGTCCGACTTGACTCGATCGTTCTTTAATGTCCTGAATAATAAACTTGAGTTAATATCTATTTGCTTAAGAACCATCTTCAAGTTCATTATTAATTTTATATCACTTATTATCAAGTTATAAACATTATGTAATCACTCAAGTTAATAATGTTTGTTTTGTCGATATTTGGTTCTTAAGTCGAAAGTGGAATTCTTACAATTACATGTTGTTCATGTGGTTAATGGTTCTTTATAACCAGAATGAAATTCATAATTTGGATATCATATATATCATATATATCTAGAATATACATGTATTTATAATATCACATAATCATTTAGAGGTAAGAAATTAAATGCACCGTTCATGGAGACGGTAAGCCGTACGTACGCATTAATGCTACTTTCATTTCTATTTCATATTAATGGAATTAAAACTAAATGATAGGTATGTATATTTTAATTCTAGAAATATATTCATCATTTATATGTAACATACATTATATATATCCATTATAAATATGTACTTTTAATAGTACATTACATTTTGGGATAAGAAATGAAATGCACCGTTCATGGAGACGGTAAGCCGTACGTACGCATGAACACTAATTTCATTTCTATCTCATACTTTAATGGGAAGAAATTATTATGATATAGAGTTATATTATAATTCCAGTATAACATCATATATAATAACTTTAAATCCATCTTTTATACATCCCACATATGGCATTAACGAATCAAATCACTTTGAGGGGGCGGTAGTCCGCACTTCCTAAAATGAAATTATCGTGTTTACCCATAATGGAAGCCATAAAGGTATGCTCAAAATGAAAAAATATAGAAGCTTAAGGAAAACATAAACATATTATATATCATATATAAATATAGTGTCATATTAATGGCCACCTTTTAAGGTGTTAAAAGTATGTTGAACAATCATCGTTTCGGGAGGTAGAAATTCGCCATCCACGGAAACAGTATGTTCTTTAACCATTAGATGTAGGTGTGTGTAAGTGTATCTCGAATACTTCTTATAACAACATACTAATATATTTAATATACTGGAGTTGTTACAAAATAAAATAATAAAAAGAGTTTAGGGGGTTGGAGAAGCAAAATAAAACAAAAGGACTCAAAAGAATACATTACCTTAAAATCGGGTAACTCCCTTTGGTTTGTGCTCAAAGGCTCCCTTGGGAATACTTATGCCTAGAGTGAGGCTTCAATGAGTAAGATAGGGATGTGGAAAGACAAAATAGGCAGGGGTTGGCCGAGCCAAAGGCTTTGGAAGTGTGCGTAAAGAGGTAGAGGTGGGGGCCTTTTATAAGAGGAGAGGAGGGGCACTCTTGGAAAGTAAATAAAATTCAATTTATTTTAAAATGATATTCGGATTTAAGAGGTCCCACATTGATATAATTCTAGGTTAAGGTGGTTAGGGTTCTAAATATACCCATCCAATAGGTTTTGGACATGTGTAGGTCATAGATTTTACATTATCTTTTCATTTTATTTAAATCCGTTCTTAATGAGGTAATCGCTGCATCATCATGATGTCATAAATAATTTAATTTATTTAATGTATAAAAATTATAAAAGAAATATCATGTTGTAGGAGAATTATTTAGCTTTATAATGAATATTTATAGTCAAAAATATTATTTTTATAACCCCATATAAATATTGTTTTAGTAAAACAACTCATGTTTGTGACATTTTTATTTTAACATTAAATAAAAAGGTATTAATGTCATTTTCCAACTAAAGTGGCTCCATGGGGTCCCCAAGTTGACCCATAGATTTTATTGGTCGGCCATGACACATCCAATGAGGTTAGGACATGTTTCAAGTTCATTTCATATTATAAAAACATTATTCTTTCCTTAAACTACACTAATTACCTCTAATCGCGATTAAGAACTTAAAA
Organism: Viscum album; assembly: GCA_963277665.1. Lineage (NCBI taxonomy): Eukaryota > Viridiplantae > Streptophyta > Magnoliopsida > Santalales > Viscaceae > Viscum > Viscum album. Next base: position 23,696,253 of record OY728125.1, read on the forward strand.
GTTACTATTCACCAAAAAATTATTTTAATCTCATTGAACCACATTTTACATCTTAATGAAAACCATGTATATCGGATTTTTTAAATTAAAAACACAGAAGTGGTAAATTTTCATTTAAACGAAAAATCAGTTTTTTAAGTACCACTGAGTGGTTTCACTATTCATCAAAAATTGAGGTTTTTCAGAAAAACACCAAAACTTCACCCTAAGATATATTTGATATTCCGAATTCAAAAAAGAATTTCATTTAACAAACTTCAAAACATATATGTTTCATTAATTAACTTAATAATTAATTCCCGCTGTCAAAGCAAATAGCGTGTTTTTATGAAACAATAAGTATCAAAACATTGACACTAGTTTAAGTCCGATTTCAAAGTGAAATTAATTAAAACGACCACTATTGGATTTAATGGTTAAAATATATTCTAATTTCACTTTAAAACCAATTCAAAAGATAATATAATCATATAAATAAATTAGATTAAAAAGAGGTTTTGAATTAAAATACAACATTTTACACTATTCATTAAAAAATGAACTTTATCGGAAAAATACCAAAAATTTACACAAAGTAAATTTTGATGTACCAATTATAAAGAAGAGTTTTATTTGGTCCAATAGAATTTATAAGAGTGAACAAAACTATATTTAATGACTGTTCGCTATCAAAAGGCGACAAGTGAACCTTTAGTGAAAATTAGGGCATATATCCCTAAATTGAATTCTTTCCGTATTTTAAGCCTTTATCTTTTATTAGATAAAAGTAAAAACATTTAAAAAACATATATGATCATATTTTAGTTATTTATATCATTTACCGTCAATACAACAGCTATGTGTTAACTACCATTTAAAATAATATTATTTTATTACTAGTGTGCAACGTAAGATTTCAATGAAACTCTTTGTTGCATATCAGGTATGCTATCGAACATAGCAACCCCTTTAAAGTAAAATTAATATTTAATTCATAAATATTAATTAATATGAAAATTATTTATTCTTTATTTACCTGGGATGTTACATCCTTCCCCCCTTTTGGGAATTGCGTCCTTGCAATTTTATTCACTTATCAAAATAAGTGGATGTATTTATCCCTCATAGCATTTTCAGATTCCCACGTTGCCTCTTCAACCATATGGTTTTTCCAAAAAACCTTTACCTGGTGGATTACCTTATTTCGAAACACATTCTCTCTTTGGTCAAGAATCTGGACTAGTTGTTCTTCATAAAAGAGGTTCTCTTCCAGCTCAACTACCTCTGGGCTCAAAACATGAGATGAATCTGGCATATACTTCCTCAACATCAAAACATGAAAACAATTGTGTACCTGAGATAAACTCGGAGGTAAAGCCACTCGGTAAGCAACTGATCCGACTTTCTCTAGAATTTCTTATGGTCCAATGAACCTTGGACACAGCTTTCCTTTCATACCAAATCTCATCACACTTTTCCATGGAGAAACCTTGAGAAAAACATGATCACCTACCTCGAAAGATAGATCCTTCCTCCGGTTATCCACATAACTCTTCTGCCTGCTCTGAGCTGTTCTCATGTGTTTCTGAATCAACTGAACTTTTTCTGCCATCTCTTCTACCAATTCTGGTCCCATCAGCTTCCTTTCACCCACTTCATCCCAAAATGTTGTAGTTCGACACCGCTTCCCATATAATGCCTCAAATGGTGTCATCCGTATACTTGAATGGAAACTGTTATTATAAGAAAACTCAACCAAAGAAAGATGTTGGTCTCAACTTCCCTGATAATCCATCGAACAAGCTCATAGAATATCCTCCAAATTCTGAATTGTTCGTTCTGAATGCCCATCTGATTGCGGATGAAAAGATGTAATAAAATTTAATTCAGTACCCAATGACTTCTGAAGGCCTTTCCAAAAGTTAGAAGTATACCTGGGATCACGATCAGATACAATGGAGAGAGGAACTCCATGTAACCTGACTATCTCTTTATGATACAATAGAGAATGTTGATCTAGAAAGAAAGTATCTCGAATATGATGGAAATGAGCAGATTTAGTCAAGCGATCAACAATAACCTAGATTGCATTATTACCTCTAGATGTCTTCGGTAATCCCATGACAAAATACATGGTTATATTTTCTAATTTCCACTCTGGCACTGGTAAAGGTGGGAGCATCCCTTTCGGTAACTGCCGCTCTGCTTTAACCCGCTGACAAGTCAAACACTTCACAGTAAAATCAGCAATATCTCTTTTCATTCCATCCCACCAGTAATACTCCTGCAGATCCCTATACATCTTAGTATTTCCAGGATGAACTGAAAATGGGGAACTATGAGCCTCACATAACAACTCATTCTTCAATTTTGAATCACAAGGCACACATAATCTCTTCCCAAGCCTCAAAACACAATCATTATCAATATTGAATTCAGGCAACTTACCCATCTGAACTAGCTCTACCTTTTTCTGCAACTCACTGTCTTGATTCTGTGCTTGCTTGATTCTGTCTGATAGAGAAGATTTCACTGATACCTGAAACAAAACAGAAGAACATCTTGCAACAACAACTTCTATGCCAAATTTCATCAAATCCTTAACCAAAGGATCATGTTCCAAACCCAATATTGCTAATGAAGCATTACTTTATCGACTCAAAGAATTAGCCACTTTATTTGCTTTTCCTGGATGTTAATGAATTGTACAATCATAATCGTTGATTAATTCTAGCAATCTCCTATGTCTCATGTTCAATTATTTCTGAGTGAATATATACTTTAAACTTTTTTGATCAGTATATATTTCACACTTTACTCCAAACAAATGATGCCTCCAAATTTTTAAAGCAAAAACAATAGCAGCTAATTCCAAATCATGTGTAGGGTAATTTACCTCATGAGTTTTCAACTGACATGAAGCATATGCAATTACCTGATAATTCTGCATAAGGACACAACCAAGTCCCTTCAACAAAGCATCACTGTATATAACAAAGTCACCATTCCTGGAAGGAAGTTCCAAAACTGGAGCATTCACTAATCTTTTTTCAACTCCTGAAAACAATCATCACATTATTTTGTCCAGATGAACTTAACACCCTTCTGAGTTAGCTAAGTCATTGGACTAGATAACCATGAAAACTTTTCAACAAACCTTCGGTAGTAACTGGCCAAACCAAGAAAACTACGGATCTCGGTTACATTTGTGGGTCTTGTCCATTCTTCAACAACTTTTTTTAGCAGGATCAACAGTTATGCCATCTTTTGAAATAATGTGACCTAGGAAAGAAATTTATTGTAACCAAAACTCACACTTCCTGAATTTCCCATATAGTTTCTTTTCTTTTAAGGTTTTCAAGATAACCCTTAAATGACTTTCTTGCTCCTCTTTACTTTTAGAAAACACCAAAATATCTTCGATGAAAACAACCACAAACTTATCCAAGAACTCATGGAAAATTGTATTCATAAGGTCCATGAATACAGTAGGTGCATTGGTTAACCCAAAAGGCATAACTACAAATTCATAATGGCCATATCTAGTACGGAACGCAGTCTTCAAAACGTTTGCTTCTTTTACTTTCAACTGATGGTACCCTGACATCAAGACAATCTTCAAAAAATTCTGAGCTCCCTGGAGATGATCAAACAATTCATCGATATGAGGCATAGGATAATTGTTCTTAACAGTAATATTATTCAAGGCTCTATAATAAATGCAAAGTCTCATTAAGTCATCTTTATTTTTAACAAACAAGACAAGAGCACCCCATGGTGATGTGCTAGGTCGAATGAAACCTTTATCTAATAACTCCTGAAATTGCTTCTTTAACTCTAAAAGTTAAACTTGAGCCATTCGATAAGGGTGTTTTGAAATTGGCTTAGAATCATGAACTATGTCAACAATAAATTCAACTTCCCAATCACGAATAATACCAGGCAACTCATCAGGAAAAACATCAAGATACTCATTTACCACTGGCACATCATTAATCTGAACAATTCCTTTATTTTCCACAATATGTGCATGGTAACATTCATTTCCATCTTTTACTACTTTCTCAACTTCCTGATATGTTATCAAAAGCAAGGGTTCATTCTTGTACATAAAATGAAAATCTTTCCGAAAAGAAACCATTTTAGCTCTGTAGTCAATATTAGCATGATAATTAAAAAGTCAGTCCATGCCCAAAATAACATCAAACTCTACTAGAGGAAAAACAATAAGGTTTTCTGGTAGATTTTTTCAACACACAAGGATAGGAAGGTTCTTATAATTCCTTTTTGTCTCAACGTTCCCTCTGGGTGTTTTTACCATAAGTTCATGGTTCATATCTTGAGATGGAATTTCCAATTTACTAGAAAACTTCTCAGAAATGAAAGAATGTGTATACCCTGAATCAAACAAAACACTGGCATAATTTGAACAAACATTCAGTATACCTGATACTACTTCATTCGATGGCCCAACATCTGTTGAAGTTGTTACAAAGGATTTCACCACCCCTTTCTGCTTGTAGTCTGGATACTTTCCCTCAGTTGAGTTCTTCATTAGACACTCATTTTCATAATGAACCATTTCATTACACATAAAACATCTTACCGTTGGCTTTTCATTTCCTGCTTGATCATCCTCTTTATAGTTACGAGCAATATGACCATACTTACCCCACCGAAAGCACTTACCAGACTTGGATAAACATTCTACAGGATGAATTTTACCACACTTCTCACAGGATGGATATTTGGTTTTCTTACCTCCTTTCTTCTTTGATGAATTCTTCACCTTTTCCGGCCAACTCGACCTCTTATTCTGTTGTTTGTCATAGAACACCTGATCATCAGAAAACTCCATTTCCACCTTCTCCGCACATCGAACAAGTTTTTCAAAACTTTTGAACGCACGAGAAGCTAAAGCCCTTCGATACTTTGGCTTTAACCCTGAGTAAAAATGGATTATTTTACTATCAAGATATCATATAAAGTTTGGAGCATACCTTGACAATCGAGTGAACTTTGCTTCATAAGCAGCCACTGAATCATCCTCCTTCCTCAACTCTAGGAACTGTTTTTCCATCCTAAGACGAACCACCATAGGAAAATATTTTTCAAGAAACATACCTTTGAATTCGTCCCAGTGAAGATCATCAATCTCATCACTATCCCTGATATTTTTCACCATCTACCACCACTGATCAGCTTCACCTTCAAAACGGTAAACAACAAGACTAACCTTTTGATGTTCTAAACACCCCATGACATCAAAAATCTTCTCCAGTTCTTTATTCCACCCTTCATCTTGCACAGGGTCAGATGATCCTATGAATAATGGGGGATGTTGCCTCATGAAATTTTCCACCACTGACATGTTCCTCTGCGGTTGATCTGGCTGATCTTGTGCATGGATACCACCACCATTTATATCCTGAGTCAATTGTTCCATCACTGCAACAAACAATTCAGTTTCGATTCCGACCATCTCAGGTTTCTGATTTAGAAGGTTGTCTTCCTCCTGATGTCGTCCCAACATAGCTGCTTTGTTTCCTCTGTGGAAAACCATTCTGAACACAGAAATATCTTAGGCAAAGCAACATGGTAATCTTTAAATGCTATATCATTTCAATCGTACCATAAATTAACTTATAATTTTACACTTTTCTAACTCCCAAAGTTGTCTAAACCGACCTTTGATACCAACTATAGGGCCCCGACCTTAAACATTACTTAATATTGAATTAAATGAATAATTCACATTGAGGATATTTTCAGGTTTAGAGTTTTAGATAATTAAAACATAACTATTACATCTCAAAATATTTACAAAGTAGACACTTCTAACAAGTTTCCATAGAATAAAAAAACTCTTAAAAAGATACATGTTTAGTTCCATGTTTTATATAGGATGAATTTCCCTTGATCCCATCCTTGACCCTATTCCACATTACGTCCTATGAAAAACATTTAAAAAAACATGGGGTGAGCATAAAAATATCAGTAAGGGATACACAAAGAATGAAAACTGTTAGTTTTTCAAACATCAAGTAAACCATGTATACTTTATCAAAGTAATACCATCACCTTCATGAAGTAGTAAAAACTCTTTACTAAATAAAATATCAATACTTACCCTTTTGTAACCAAAGGATTACCATAAAACCCCTATAAAGAACAAATAACATATAAAGGTAACTTGGGACATAAACATACTTAAGTGGAATAACTATACGGTCGACTTCCACACATATCACTTAATGGAATAGCCATACAGCCAACTTCCATACATATTTAGTGGAATAGCCATACATCCGGATTCCATACCCAATGCATTGGAGGTTATAACGTAACCACCCATCCTGGTATTCAAGGAAACACCCGTCATATGGTTTATCACATAACCACCTGTCAAATGTCCAAGTACCATTATAAAAATCATAAGACATAAAACAAATATAATGGAAAGAAAACATTTCCACAATTTGATCATAATATATAACAGAAATATATTGACATAACAAATCAATTATAAAAACCATTTTCAATAACAAAATACATAAAAGTGTATATGGTTTTTATTTCATTTTAAAAACATTACAGCTTGTGGACGAAGCCAATGACCAAATAATACTCACGGCGGCGAAAAAGGTTGTTGTCACCGCGTACGTTGAAAGAAACATTCCTTTTTGTCGTTTAGTAAAAAAATTCATAAAAAAAGATTCCTTTTGTATAAAGGTAAAAGTCAAAGGGGATTATACACTGTATAAAAGATAGTTGTGTATAAAATGAAATATGCCTCAATGAAAGGAGATTGAGATGAAGTCCCATACCTCGGGTCCGACTTGACTCGATCGTTCTTTAATGTCCAGAATAATAAACTTGTGTTAATTTCTACATGCTTAAGAACCTTCTTCATGTTTATTATTACTTTTATATCACTTATTATCATGTTATAAACATTATTTAATCGTTTAAGTTAATAATGTTTGTTTTGTCGATATTTGGTTCTTAAGTCGAAAGTGGACTTCTTACAATTACATGTTGTTTGTGTGGTTAAAGCTTCTTTATATCCAGAATTAAATTCATGATTTGGATATCATATATATCATATATATCTAACATATACATGTATCTAAAATATCACATAATCATTTAGAGGTAAGAAATGAAATGCACCGTTCATGGAGACGGTAAGCCGTGCGTACGCATGAATGCTACTTTCATTTCTATGTCATATTAATTGAATTAAAACTAAATGAGAGGTATGTATATTTTAATTCCAGAATTATATTCATCATTTATATGTAACACACATTATATATATCCATTATAAATATGTACTTATAATAGTACATTACATTTGCAGATAAGAAATGAAATGCACTGTTCATGGAGATGGTAAGCCGTACGTACGCATGAACGCTACTTTCATTTCTATCTCATACTTTAATGGGAAGAAATAATTATGATATAGAGGTATATTATAATTCCAGTATAACATCATATATAATAACTTTAAATCCATCCTTTATACGTCCCACATATGGCATAAACGAATCAAATCACTTTGAGGGGACGGTAGTCCGCACTTCCTAAAATGAAATTATCGTGTTTACCCATAATGGAAGCCATAAAGGTATGATAAAAATGAAAAATACAGAAGCTTAAGGAAAACATAAACATTTTATATATCATATATAAATATAGTGTCATATTAATGGCCACCTTTGAGGGTGTTAAAAGAATGTTGAACAATCATCGTTTCAGGAGGCAGAAATTCGCCATCCACGGAAATAGTATGTTCATTAACCATTAGATGTAGGTGTGTGTAAGTTTATCTCGAATAATTCTTATAAAAACATCCTAGTATATTTAATATACTGGATTTGTTACAAAAGAAAAGAATAAAAAGATTTTAGGGTGTTGGAGAAGCAAAATAAAACAAAAGGACTCAAAAGAAGACATTACCTCAAAATCGGGTAACTCCCTTTGGTTTGAGATCAATGGATTCATTGGGAAGACTTATGCCCAAAGTAAGGCTTGAAAGAGTACGAGAGGGATTTGGAGAGACAAAATGGGCAGGGGTTGTCTGAGACAAAGGCTTTGGAAGTGTGGGTAAAGAGGTAGAGGTGGAGGCCTTTTATAAGAGGAGAGGAGGGTCACTCTTGGAAAGTAAAGAAAAGTCACTTTATTTTAAAATGATATTCGGATTTAAGAGGTCCCACATTGATATAATTCGAGGATAAGGTGGTTAGGGTTCGAAATATACCCATCCAATAGGTTTTTGACATGTGTAGGTCATAGATTTTACATTATCGTTTCAAGTATTTAAATCCATTCTTAATGAGGTAATCGCTGCATCATCATGATGTCATATATAATTTAATTTATTTAATGTCTAAAAATTATAAAAGAAATATCATGATGTAGGAAATTTATTTAGATTTCTAATGAATATTTATAGTCAAAAATATGATTTGTATAACCCCATGTAAAAATTGTTTTAGTAAATCAACTCATGTTTGTGACATTTTTATTTTAACATTAAATAAAAAGGGATTAATGTCCTTTTCCAACTAAAGTGGCTCCATGGGGTCCCCATGTTGACCCATGGATTTTATTGGTCGGCCATGACACATAAAAGGAGGTTAGGACATGTTTCAAGGTCATTTAATATTATTAAAACATTATTTTTACCTTAAACTACACTAATTACCTCTAACCGCGATTAAGAACTTAAAAGTTACTATTCACTAAAAAAATTATTTTAATCTCATTGAACCAAATTTTACTTCTTAATGACAAAAATGTATGTTGTATTTTTTAAATTGAAAACACAGAAGTGGTAAATTTTCATTTAAACGAAAAATCAGTTTTTTAAGTACCACTTAGTGGTTTCACTATTCATCAAAAATTGAGGTTTTTCAGAAAAACACCAAAACTTCACCCTAAGATATATTTGATATTCCGAATTCAAAAATGATGTCCATTTTACAAAATTCAAAACATATATGTTTCATTAATTATCTTAATAATTAATTCTCGCTGTCAGAGCAAATAGCGTGTTTTTATGAAACAATAAGTATCAAAAGATTGACACTAGTTTAAGTCCGATTTCAAAGTGAAATTAATTACAATGACCACTATTGGATTTAATGGTAAAAATATATTCTAATTTCACTTTAAAACCAATTCAAAAGATAAAATAATCATATAAATAAATTAGATTAAAAAGAGGTTTTGAATTAAAATACAACATTTTACACTATTCATTAAAAAATGAACTTTATCGGAAACATACCAAAAATTTACAAAAAGTAAATTTTGATGTACCAATTCTAAAGAAGAGTTTTATTTGGTCCAATAGAATTTATAATTGTGAAAAAAACTATATTTAATGACGGTTCGCCATCAAAAGGCGATAAGTGAACCTTTAGTGAAAATTAGTGCATATATCCCTAAAATTGAATTCTTTCTGTATTTTAAGCCTTTATCTTTTATTTGATAAAAGTAAAAACATTTAAAAAACATATATAATCATATTTTAGTTATTTCTATCCTTTCCTGCCAATACAATGGCTATGTGTTAACTACCATTTAAAATAATATTATTTTATTACTAGTGTGCAACGTAAGATTTCAATGAAACTTCTTGTTGCGTATCGGGTACGCTATCGAACATAGAAACCCATTTAAAGTAAACTTAATATTTAATTCATAAATATTAATTAATTTGAAAATTATTTATTCTTTAATTACCTAGGATGTTACATCCTTCCCCCCTTTTAGGAATTGCGTCATCGCAATTTTATTCAGTTATCAAAATAAGTGGGGGTATTTATCCCTCATAGCATTTTCGGATTCCCATGTTGCCTCTTCAACCATATGGTTTTTCCATAAAACCTTTACCTGGTGGATTACCTTATTTCGCAACACTTTCTCTCTTTGGTCAAGAATCTGGACCAGTTGTTCTTCATAAAAGAGGTTCTCTTCCAGCTCAACTACCTCTGGGCTCAAAACATGAGATGAATCTGGCATATACTTCCTCAACATCGAAACATGAAAAACATTGTGTACCTAAGATAAACTCGGAGGTAAAGCCACTCGGTAAGCAACTGATCCAACTTTCTCTAGAATTTCATATGGTCCAACGAACCTTGGACTCATCTTTCCTTTCTTACCAAATCTCATCACACTTTTCCATGGAGAAACCTTGAGAAAAACATTATCACCAACCTCGAAAGATAGATCCTTCCTCTGGTTATCTGCATAACTCTTCTGCCTGCTCTGAGATATTCTCATGTGTTTCTGAATCAACTGAACTTTTTTGCCATCTCTTCTACCAATTCTAGTCTCATCAACTTACTTTCACCCACTTCATCCCAAAATGTTGTAGTTCGACACCGCTTCCTATATAATGCCTCAAATGGTGCCATCTGTATACTTGAATGAAAACTGTTATTATAAGAAAACTCATCCAAAGAATGATATTGGTCTCAACTTCCCTGATAATCCATCGAACAAGCTCATAGAATATCCTCCAAGGTCTGAATTGTTCCTTCTAATTTCCCATCTTATTGCGGATGAAAAGATGCAATAAAATTTAATTCATTACCCAATAACTTCTGAAGGCCTTTCCAAAAGTTAGAAGTAAACCTGGGATAACGATCAGATACAATGGAGAGAGGAACTCCATGTAACCTGACTATCTCTTTAAGATACAATCAAGAATGTTGATCTAGAGAGAACGTATCTCGAATATGAAGGAAATGAGTAGATTTAGTCAAGCGATCAACAATAACCCAGATTGCATTATTACCTCTAGATGTCTTCGGTAATCCCATGACAAAATCTATGGATATATTTTCCAATTTCCACTCTGGCACTGGTAAAGGAGGAAGCATCCATTTCGGTAACTGCCACTCTGCTTTAACCTGCTGACAAGTCAAACACTTCACAGTAAAATCAGCAATATCTCTTTTCATTCCATCCCACCAGTAATACTCCCGTAGATCCCTGTACATCTTAGTACAGCCAGGATGAACTGAAAACGGGGAACTATGAGACTCACATAAAAACACATTCTTCAACTGTGAATCACAAGGCACACATAATCTCTTCCCAAACCTCAAAACACAATCATTATCAATATTGAATTCAAGCAACTTACCCTTCTAAACCAGCTCTACCTTTTTCTGCAACTCACTGTCTTGCTTCTGTGCTTGCTTGATTCTGTCTGATAGAGAAGATTTCACTGATACCTGAAACAAAACAGAAGAACATCTTGCACCATCGACTTCTATGCCAAATTTCATCAAATCCTAAACCAAAGATCACGTTCCAAACCCAATATTGCTAATGAAGCAATACATTTTCGACTCAAATCATCAGCCACTTTATTTTCTTTTCCCGGATGTTAATGAATTGTACAATCAAAATCGTTGATTAATTCCATCCATCTCCTCTGTCTCATGTTCAATTATTTCTGAGTGAATATATACTTTAAACTTTTGTGATCAGTATATATTTCAAACTTTACTCCATACAAATGATGCCTCAAATTTTTAAAGCAAAAATAATTGCAGCTAATTCCAAATCATGTGTAGGCTAATTTACCTCATGATTTTTCAATGGATGTGAAGCATATGCAATTACCTGATAATTCTGCATAAGGACACAACCAAGTCCCTTCCACAAAGCACCACTGTATATAACAAATTCACCATTCCTGGAAGGAAGTGCCAAAACTGGAGCATTCACTAATCTTCTTTTCAAGTCCTGAAAACAATCATCACATTATTTTTCCCAGATAAACTTAACACCCTTCTAAGTTAGCTTAGTGATTGGACTTGATAATCGTGAAAACTTTTAAACAAACCTTCGGTAGTAACCTTCCAAACCAAGAAAACTATCGATCTCGGTTATATTTGTGGGTCTTGGCCATTATTCAACAACATTTTTTAGCAGGATCAAAAATTATGCCATCTTTTGAAACAATGTGACCTAGGATAGAAATTTGTTATAACCAAAACTCACATTTGCTGAATTTCCCATATAGTTTCTTTTCTTTTAAGATTTGAAAGATAACCCTTAAATAACTTTCATTCTCCTCTTTACTTTTAGAAAACCCCAAAATATCCTCGATGAAAAAAACCACAAACTTATCCATGAACTCATGGAAAATTCTATTCATAAGGTCCATGAATACAACAGGTGCATTGGTTTACCCAAAAGGCATAACTACAAATTCATAATGGCCATATCTAGTACGGAACGCAGTCTTCAGAACGTCTGCTTCTTTTACTTTCAACTGATGGTACCTCGACCTCAATTCAATCTTCAAAAAATTCTGAGCTCCCTGGAGCTGATCAAACAAATCATCGATATGAGGCAAATGATACTTGTTCTTAACAGTAATATTATTCAAGGCTCTATAATCAATGCAATGTCTCATTGAGTCATCTTTATTTTTAACAAACAAGACAGGAGCACCCCATGGTGATGTTCTAGGTCGAATGAAACCTTTATCTAATAACTCCTGCAATTGCTTCATTAACTCTAAAAGTTCAACTTGAGCCATTCTATAAGGGTGTTTTGAAATTGGCTTAGAATCAGGAACTAAGTCAACAGTAAATTCAACTTCTCGATCATGAATAATACCAGACAACTCATCCGGAAAAACATCAAGATACTCATTTACCACTGGAACATCATTAATCTGAACAGTTCCTTTATTTTCAACAATATGTGCAAGGTAACATTCACTTCCATCTTTTACTAGTTTCTCAACTTCCTGATATGTTATCAAAAGCAAGGTTTCATTCTTGTACACAAACTGAAAATATTTCTGAAAAGAAACAATTTTAGCTCTGCAGTCAATATTAGCATGATAAATAGAAAGTCAGTCCATGCCCAAAATAACATCAAGCTCTACTAGAGGAAAAACAATAAGGTTTGCTGGTAGATTCTTTCCACACACAAGGATAGGAAGGTTCTTTTAATTCCTTTTTGTCTCAACGTTCCCTCCAGGTGTTTATACCATAAGTTTATGGTTCATATCTTGAGATGGAATTTCCAATTTACTAGAAAACTTCTCAGAAATGAAAGAATGTGTATACCCTGAATCAAACAAAACACTGGAATAATCTGAACAAACAAACAGTGTACCTGATACTACATCATTCGATGGCCCAACATCTGCTGAAGTTGTTGCAAAGGATTTCACCACCCCTTTCTGCTTGTAGTCTGGCTACTTTCCCCTAGTTGAGTTCTTCATTAGACACTCATTCACATAATGACCAATTTAATTACACTTAAAACATCTTACCGCTGGCTTTTCATTGCCTGCTTGATCATCCTCTTTACAGTTACGAGCAATATGACCAGACTTAACACACTGAAAGCACTTACCAGACTTGGATAAACATTCTACAGGATGCATTTTACCACACTTCTCACAGGATGGATATTTGGTTTTTTTACCTCCTTGCTTCTTTGATGAATTCTTCCCCTTTTACGGCCTACTAGACCTCTTATTCTGTTGTTTTTCATAGAACACCTGATCATCAGCAAACTCTATTTCCACCTTCTCCACACATCGAACAAGATTTTCATAACTTTTTAACTCACGAGAAGCTAAAGCCCTTCGATACTTTGGCTTTAACCATGAGTAAAAATGGTTTATTTTACTATCAAGATCTTGTATGAATTTTGGAGTATACCTTGCCAATCGAGTGACCTTTGCTTCATAAGCATCCACTGAATCATCCTCCTGCCTCAACTCTAGGAACTGTTTTTCCATACTAAGATGAACCACTATAGGAAAATATTTTTCAAGAAAAATACCTTTGAATTCGTCCCAGTGAAGATCATCTATCTCATCACTATCCCTGATATTTTACACCATCGACCACCACTGATCAGCTTCACCTTCAAAACAGTAAATAGCAAGACTAACCTTTTGATGTTCTGAACACCCCATGACATCAAAAATCTTCTCCAGTGCTTTAATCCACCCTTCATCTTTCACAGGGTCAGATGATCCACTGAATGATGGGGGATGTTGCCTCATTAAATGTTCCACCACTAACATGTTCCTCTGTGGTTGATCTGGATGGTCTTGGGCATGGATACCACCACTATTTATAGTCTGTGTCAATTGTGCCATCACTACAACAAACTATTCAGTTCCGATTCCGACCATCTCAGGTTGCTGATTTGGAAGGTTGTCTTCCTCCTGATGTCATCCCAACATAGCTGATTTGTTTCCTCTGTGGAAAACCATTCTGAACACAGAAATATCTTAGGAGAAGCAACATGGTAATCATTAAATGCTATATCATTTCAATCTTACCATAAATTAACTTATAATTTTACACTTTTCTAACTCCTAAAGTTGTCTAAACCGACCTTTGATACCAACTATAAGGCCCCAACCTTAAACCATACTTAATATTGAATAAAATGAATAATTCACATTGAGGATCTTTTCAGGTTTAGAGTTTTAGATAATTAGAACATAACTATTACATCTCAAAAGATTTACAAAGTAGACACTTCTAACATGTTTCCATAGAATAGAAAAACTCTTAAAAAGAAACATGTCTAGTTCCATATTTTATATAGCATGAATTTCCCTTGATCCCATCCTTGACCCTATTCCACATTAAGTCCTATGAAAAAAATTTAAAAAAAACTTGGGGTGAGCATAAAAATCTCAGTAAGGGATACACAAAGAATGAAAACTGTTAGTTTTTCAAACATCAAGTAAACCATGTATACTTTATCAAAGTAATACCATCACCTTCACGAATTAGTAAAAACTCTTCACTGAATAAAATATCATTACTTACCCTTTTGTAACCAAAGTATTACCATAAAACCCCTATAAAGAACACATAACATATAAAGGTAACTTGGGACATAAACATACTTAAGTGGAATAACTATACGGTTGACTTCCACACATATCACTTAATGGAATAGCCATACGGCCAACATCCATACATACTTAATGGAATAGCCATACGGTTGGCTTCCATACCCAATGCATTGGAGGTTATAACATAACCACCGGTCCTGGTATTCATGGAACCACCCGTCATATGGTTTATCACATAACCACCCGTCAAATGTCCAAGTACCATTATAAAAATCATAAGACATAAAACAAATATAATGGAAAGAAAACATTTCCACAATTTGATCACAATATATCACATAAATATATTGACATAACAAATCAATTATAAAAACCATTTTCAATAAGAAAATACATAACAGTGTATATGGTTTTTATTTCATTTTAAAAACATTACGGCTTGTTGAGGAATCCAATGACCAAATAATACTCGCGGCGGCGGAAAAGGTCGTTGTCACCGCGTACGTTGAAAGAAACATTACTTTTTGTCGTTTAGTAAAAGACTTCGTAGAAAAAGATTCCTTTTGTATAAAGGTAAAATTAAAAATGTTTTATACACCATATAAAAGGTAGTTGTGTATAAAATGAAATATGCCTCAATGAAAGGAGATTGAGACGAAGTCCCATACCTCGGGTCCGACTTGACTCGATCGTTCTTTAATGTCCTGAATAATAAACATGAGTTAATTTCTACATTCTTAAGAACCTTCTTCAAGTTCATTATTACTTATATGTCACTTATTATCATGTTATAAACATTATGTAATCATTTAAGTTAATAATGTTAGTTTTGTCGATATTTGTTTCTTAAGTCGAAAGTGGACTTCTTACAATTACATGTTGTTCGGGTGGTTAAAGGTTCTTTATATCCAGAATGAAATTTCTGATTTGGATATAATATATATCATATATATCTAACATATACATGTATTTATAATATCACATAATCATTTAGAGGTAAGAAATGAAATGCACCGTTCATGGAGACAGTAAGCCGTACGTACGCATGAATGCTACTTTCATTTCTATGTCATATTAATGGAATTAAAACTAAATGAGAGGTATGTATATTTTAATTCCAGAATTATATTCATCATTTATATGTAACATACATTATATATATCCATTATAAATATGTACTTATAATAGTACATTACATTTGTGGATAAGAAATGAAATGCACCGTTCATGGAGATGGTAAGCCGTACATACGCATGAACGCTACTTTCATTTCTATCTCAAACTTTAATGAGAAGAAATAACTATTATATATAGGTATATTATACTTCCACTATAACATCATATATAATAACTTTAAATCCATCCTTTATACGTCCCACATATGGCATTAACGAATCAAATCACTTTGAGGGGTCGGTATTCCGCACTTCCTAAAATGAAATTATCGTGTTTACCCATAATGGAAGCCATAAAGGTATGATCAAAATGTAAAATTCAGAAGTTTAAGGAAAACATAAACATATTATATATCATATATAAATATAGTGCCATCTTAAAGGCCACCATTGAAGGTGTTAAAAGAATGTTGAACAATCATCGTTTCCGGAGGCAGAAATTTGCCATCCACGGAAACTGTATGTTCATTAACCATTAGATGTAGGTGTGTGTAAGTTTAGCTCGATAAATCTTATAAAAACATCCTAGTATATTGAATATACTGGAGTTTTTACAAAATAAAATAATAAAAAGTGTTTAGGGTGTTGGAGAAGCAAAATAAAACAAAAGGACTCAAAAGAAGACATTACGTCAAATTCGGGTAACTCCCTTTGGTTTGAGCTCAAAGGCTTCCTTGGGAAGACTTAAGCCCAAAGTGAGGCTTCAAGGAGTAAGAGAGGGATGTGGAGATAAAAAATGGGTAGGGGTTGGCCGAGACAAAGGATTTGGAAATGTGGGTAAAGAGGTAGAGTTGGGGGCCTTTTATAAGAGGAGAGGAGGGGCACTCTTGGAAAGTAAAGATAAGGCACTTTATTTTAAAATGATATTCGGATTTAAGAGGTCCGACATTGATGTAATTCGAGTATAAGGTGATAAAGTTTCTAAATATACCCATCCAATAGGTTTTGGACATGTGTAGGTCATAGAGTTTACATTATCTTTTCATTTTATTTAAATCCATTATTAATGAGGTAATCGCTGCATCATCATGATGTCATAAATAATTTAATTAATTTAATGTCTAAAAATTAAAAAACAAATATCATGATGTATTAAATATTTTTAGATTTCTAATGATTAATTATAGTCAAAAATATGATTTGTATAACCCCATGTAAAAATTGTTTTAGTAAAACAACTCATGTTTGTGACATTTTTATTTTAACATTAAATAAAAAGGTATTAATGTCATTTTCCAACTAAAGTGGCTCCGTGGGGTCCCCAAGTTGACCCATGGATTTTCTTGGTCGGCCATGACACATCCAATGAGGTTAGGACATGTTTCATGTTCATTTAATATTATTAAAACATTATTTTTACCTTAAACTACACTAATTGCCTCTAATCGCGATTAAGAACTTAAAAGTTACTATTCACCAAAAAATTATTTTAATCACATTGAACCAAATATTACTTCTTAATGAAAACCATGTATGTCGGATTTTTGAAATTCAAAACACAGAAGTGGTAAATTTTCATTTAAACGAAAAATCAGTTTTTTAAGTACCACTTAGTTGTTTCACTATTCATCAAAAATTGAAGTTTTTCAGAAAAACACCAAAACTTCACCCTAAGATATATTTGATATTCTGAATTCAAAAATGAAGTCCATTTTACAAAATTCAAAACATATAAGTTTCATTAATTAATTTAATAATTAATTCCCGCTGTCAGAGAAAATAACGTGTTTTTATGAAACAATAAGTATCAAAAGATTGACACTAGTTTAAGTCTGATTTCATAGTGAAATTAATTCCAACGACCACTATTGGATTTAATGGTAAAAATATATTATAATTTCACTTTAAATCCAATTCATAATATAATCTAATCATATAAATAAAATATATTAAAAAGAGGTTTTGAATTAAAATACAACATTTTACGCTATTCATTAAACAATGAACTTTATCAGAAAAATACCAAAAATTTACACAAAGTAAATTTTGATGTCCCAATTCTAAAGAAGAGTTTTATTTGGTCCAATAGAATATATAAGTGTGAAAAAAACTATATTTAATGAAGGTTCGTCACCAAAAGGTGATAAGTGAACCTTTAGTGAAAATTAGGGCATATATACCTAAAATTGAATTCTTTCTGTATTTTAAGCCTTTTATATTTTATTAGATAAAAGTAAAAAAAATTAAAAAACATATATAATCATATTTTAGTTATTAATATCCTTTCCTGCCAATACAACGGCTATGTGTTAACTACCATTTAAAATAATATTATTTTATTACTAGTGTGCAACGTAAGATTTCAATGAAACTATTTGCTGCGTATCGGGTACGCTATCGAACATAGCAACCCCTTTAATGTAAAATTAATATTTAATTCGTAAATATTAATCAATATGAAAATTCTTTTTTCTTTATTTACCTAGGATGTTACAATAATAACCATATTTTTTGTCTTGTGCTACAACTTCAGCTCTCTTGAATTATATTACTAACATGTTTAATTGCAGATGGTTTTTACTTGACTCTATTGAATTTCAATTAAAATGTTGTGTGGATCTTGAATCTTCAAAAAAAGAACCACTTCTTAGCTATTGTTGCTGAGCTCCTACGTGTGATCTGGTATGATAGAAATGAAATTATTCACAACAACTGCTCCATTAATCCTAATGCAGGTCGGATGCAGATTCTCGTCGCCATTAAAGGTGAAGCCTCAATTATGAAATGGCATTTCAATAACACTATTGGAGACTATGTGATTCTATGTCGACTTAGGTTTTATGGTATCTACAGACCATCTAGGCACACCATTAAGGTGTTTTAGCAACCCACGCTCCCATGATTGATCAAAAGTAATGTTGATGGAGCTTCAAAAGGCAACCCGAGACCTAAGGGATGTGGTAATATTTTCAAATACTTCCTTGTCCATTGTTAAGGATTCTTCTTTGGCAGTTTCAGTATCATATCTGCTTTTGGAGCGGAAATGATGGTTGTGATCCTTACGGTCGAATTTGTCAAAGAAAAGGGCTAGAACAACATTTGGATTGAAAGTTACTCAATAACAATAGACCAAGCCATATGAAATGGTACAACGAACCTTGCATGGACTCTTACTACAAACGGGATAAGCTTCCTTGTTTTGCTTCTGGAGATTAGATACATTTCCACTCATGCCTTCCATGAAGTGAACATGGTTGCTGATGGTCTCACCAACAAGGGAGTCAACCAGAGCATCACGTGGATGGATGATCTTCCGATTGATATTCTCCATATTTATGAAAAATATTTTCATAAAATACCCTCCTTCATCCTTATGTAACTGTTCATTTTTATTGAATAAATTCTGTCTTGATTTTTGACAGAGGCACTACCTTTAAAATAATTAACAATCTCAAAAAAGTCATGAGATTGTTTCAGTAAACACTTAATATATGGAATATTGGGATAAAAATATCCATGTAAAAAAATTAAACTAAAAGAATCATAAAATATCATTAAAAGAAGGATATTATAGTCATAAAATTAAAAATGAAAGTATAAACATGTAAAAAAAGATTCATAATAAAAGATAAGTTACAATGAAGAAAAATTGAGACAAAACTATATTAACGATTTGAAAAACAGTTGAAAAATAAACCCCATTAAATAAATTTCATAAAATGGTTATGTAAATAATAGTAAATGTATTTATAAGAGACATATAATACATTCAAGATCAGTACATACACTACACAAAATAAGTTAGTGCTAAATAAGGCATGCATCTCATGGAAACAAAAGTGAGATGCAATTTCCCTTGTGTGTTGAATCTATTCATACTCATTCAAACCGCATGTATAATAAATATTACATTATTATTAATATTTTTCAGAACCATATTATTATATCTAATACCATATAATTTTTTATTATGTCTTTATATTACCCTCTTGTTAACAATCCTATGTTAAAGTTTCACATCAGGTAATATCCGCTTTATTCATTGCATGTGTCTTAATTTGTTATATCTTTGGTCTGTATACTTATATAATGATTAAAATAATATAAAACATGATATAAATGTCATTTATATTCTGTATATGGGTATTATTATAATCTATAGCATGTAGAAGTATGAAATGGAATACACCATTCATGTAGACATTAATTCTTACGTACACATGAACGAGGTTTCCAATTGTATTGTCATATTGAAAGAATGAAAAAATTTCAATTATGTATATATGTATATAATTATTAAATTATATTTATTTCATTAAAAATATCATATATTTGTACCTAATACTTCCCTCACCCTTAATACATTCTTTGTAGTGTGTGAAGGAATCATATCTCTTGGAAGGGGCGGTTGTCCAAACGTCCTCAAACAAAATTATCGTATTAACAAAAAAAGGAGAGTAAAAAGATTTATATAATAAAAATAAATACAAGAGACTAAATTAATAATAATTTTAATATTTAAAATATATAAAGATATTGTCTTTTATAATTTCCACCATGAGACGTGTTAATGAAAAATTGAACTATCGTTGTTTACTGAGGCGGTTGTTTGACAAACATGTAAACAGTATATTCATTTCCAAATAGATTGAGGTGTATG
This sequence comes from Viscum album, assembly GCA_963277665.1. Taxonomy (NCBI): domain Eukaryota; kingdom Viridiplantae; phylum Streptophyta; class Magnoliopsida; order Santalales; family Viscaceae; genus Viscum; species Viscum album. Next base: position 23,716,885 of record OY728125.1, read on the forward strand.
TATGTGTATGTTGAATCCTTAGAGTAAAAAATAATAGTTTATTTAGGATACTGTTGTTGTTATAAAATAATGGAATAATTAGATTTGGTGGGGGTGGAGAAGGAAAATAAAATAAATGAGCCTGAGAGACGGTGTTACCTCGTAATCAGGTAACTGTTTTTGGTTTGTGCCAAAAGGATTCTCTAGAAGTGATTGTTACAAAAAATATGGATTCAAGGAGAAAGGTAGTGTTGTTGGGAAGTGTACTGGTAGTATCATGTCTAAAAATAAGTGGTTTTACAGGTATTAAGAAGAGGTATATGTGATTTCTTTTTTATGGAAGGGAACTGACTCCCACTGTATTTTTTAAAAAAAGTTTTGTGCACCCACTATTTTTCCTAAAAATGACATAAAATCCCAAAAAATATAACATAAGGTTATAGGAAGAATAATTTCCATTAAATTGGTTTTTTACATGTTTCTATTTAGTTTTTAGTCTTAATTTTAAGGATTAGTCCTCGGTTAAGAATTATTTTACCTTAAAAGATATAATTATTTTTAATTACCTTCTCTTATAATTTGTTAAAAAACAATATAGACCTTATTATATATTATAAATTATTATGATTTCAAATATTTAATAGGTTATTCAAAATACCAATCATGTGTGTGAGAGAAATTAATATAAAACTAATTCTGCTAACGGGATGGAACTATAGGGTTTTAATGAAAAAATGATCAAAATATTGATATGTTTTTATATCAAATATTAGTGTGAAATTTCTTCCAATGACCTAAATTGGTTTAAGTGATTAAAAGTTTATCTTATTATACTTTGAAAAAAATGTAAAATATAATTCAAATTTACTAATAAATTAGATGAAAAAGTTGTTTTGAACTAAAATCTAGTATTTTGATCAATTCAATAAAAATGAAACCTTAGAAAAAAATACTAGAACATTATCCTACCCAGTTTTTTATTTTTATCACATAAAGAAAAATTTTATTTTGAAATATTAATTCTATAAAAGTTCCAACAATCGTATTTAAAATGGGTTCTCCTTAAAAAGGAGGTAAAACTCTATTTATAAAAAATGTGTTTTAAGCATAAAATTGGATTTGTTCTTATCTTATGTCTACCAAATATTATTCAATGAATATAAGAAAATATTTTATTAAATATATAAAATATATATTACATTAATATAACATAGTAATTGTATTTAATTTAATTAATTAGGGTAAAGTAGCTTTGTGTCCATAATAAAATTTCATTTTATATACAATCGGTTTTCATATTCATTTATAATTAATTGGTAACCTATGAATTCATATTAAATTATGTAAACAATATATTTTCATAAATTAGTTAAAACTATTGCTAACTTATAGTTTAGCTTTTATGTTATATCTTATTATAATAAATAATAAATGTTTTATGATACACTATTATTTGGTAAAACATAGTCTTTTATGTTACCCAAGCCATTGAAGAATGTAATTATTACATATAACATAAGATATCATTGGTGTTCCATGTAGATAAAGTTAAAATTTATGTGGTGTTTAGTGTATGATTAACATGGTATTGTGTATAACACAATCCAACTATATTACATTGAAATAAAATAATCAATTTTTAGTGTTATGTGAAATGGAAAAAATCAAATAAGTTAAATTAATTTGAAAAAAATTATAAAATCTACTGGTGTTACATTCTCTCACACCCCCTTAAATTGAATTTCACCATAGAAATTATTATATTTTTTCAACGGTTTGTTAGTTTATAGTTTCATTCATAGAAACCCACATCATAAAAATGAATAATTATATTTCCCATGAAGGGGAATGATTATACCATAATGGTTTCCCAAAGTAACATATAACTATGATTCCACATAGGTGAACATAGGTTGAGAGTGTATAATGGACATGGGCGAAAAAGCATAAATATTTATAGAGAGTTATTGAGGTAATAAATCACAAAAAAAAGTGAATTATAAATGAAAAGTTGAGGGCATCAATGTCATAATTATTTGATGATTTATAAAGCCACCAGTTTAACAAAAATTAAGGTATTATGAAAATATAATTTTTTTGATCATTAATCTAATACTGAGTAATTATCTTATTATCCAAGAATATAAGGAAGTATACTTACTTGATATATTTCTATAGTAAATCATTCTTTAGTCGTTCTTTTATCAATAAATATTTCATCTGCTACTTCATATTATCGATTCCCCCAAATTAAATATCATGTCTGAAGTGATAAAATACAATTTTAGTAGATCATAAGTCCATAGATCAATGAAAATCATATCTATTTATTGATAATTATTCATAACAATCAACATGATTAATAAATTAATCTATAATCATAACATGTAACTCTAATTTTTCATCATAAATAATTATTCATTAAACATAATTTTACATTAAACACGATATCACGTAGACTAGTAGAAGGAGTGAAACCCTTATCATCATTCGATCATGGGTTCAATAATCATGGCCTTGACGGAATTGATTGGATTTCATCCAACATACATGATTTCCTTTTTTTTAAACCATAATAATATAATTTCCAAAATATGATGGACTTACATAAAGCAAGGATAATAATTAAATACCCTTTTAACCAAGGTTTTCAATAAATTATCAACACAATAATACTTCGCCCAAATTTTAACATAAACTTTTCATGAATGGTTAACCATATAACCCTTTAGAAATATGAAAATCCAAAACAATAGAAATAAATTCATGAAACCATATTAACATTGATTCGACCATATATCACAATGTATCTCTTGGTTGTCACATTAAAAACATGTCAATATCCTCAGCATAAATTTTATTGAATTATGATAACAACCTGAATTACCATACACCCTTATTGAAAAAATGCATGCTTCCTTAATCAATGTATATAAGATTTATTCCCTGTATCCAAAAAATGTTGAAAACATCATCAATTATAGCATAAACCGCCTGTCAACAAGTCCTTAATTAGTTAAAAGGTAATCATAACCATCCAATATAATTATTAATTTTCCTTATATCTTTATTCAAATAACATTACCATAAAATAAGGAACATATTAATGGGTATCTTTCCATTAATCTTGTGTTTTCCATGGACATCACATTTTCATTATATCAAATTTATGTTCTATCATAATAATTCAATGTGTTATTCTAAATTTGTAGTGAAAAATATTAACTAAACAATAATTATACATTTCTCCATTAATATAACATAATTCATGAATCCAAATCCATAACATATTTTATTATTACACTTTATCATTATTCCATTAGCAAGGGTACCTCATCCAATTACAAAATACCTATTTCCTTTCACATTTAATCTATAATATCTACATAATAATCATCATAAACTTTACTCAAACCTCATTTTTTATCCTATTCAAGAGATTCCCTCTTGGGACATTGAGTTGAATAATGATCATTTATTTCACACTTAAAACACCTAACCTTCAATGATTCTTTAAGTATTCCAATATTACAATCCATTTCACTGACCAAACTCTTTATTTTTATCTTTTAGTAACTACCGTTGTGTCATTCTTTTCCACAATAAAAAAATATTATTGTTTAACTATGACATTTAGTTAGGAGACTCTTTTCAAATATTTGACACAAAGAAAACTAAATATTCTTTCCACTATCATCTCCATTTCCAGACTCTCATATAATTCCTTCATTATCATCCATGGGGAGTCAGATAGTTGGTTATAGAATACATTATTAAACATGTTTTGTTAAAACTAATTTGGCATGATCACAAAATCTCTCCCTATATTAAGCATTCAACATGACTCCTTATCAGAAAATCAACTATCATATTAAATGTTAATCTAGTTATTTCTGGTTCCTGCCATTGGCTAAAACCATTATCATAGTGTGAGAATTACTTATCATTGTATAAAATAACATAGTCTTGAAAATAATTTCTTATAGGATGTCTAAATCATGAAATTTTCATTAATCTATAAAACAGTACGTTCATCTTATGTAATTCGCAGAAATATTATATTTACATCATTCATAATGGTTCCTGAAGATTTTTTGAATTTCGATATTATACCCTCACGAGTGTTAAACCAAGTGTGCAGTAAGGCCCATTGTCCTGTAGTGTATTTCCCTGAGACACGCCCAAAACATATTTTTATAGTTATTAATACTTGGTACATCTAGAACATAGACACATCAACTTGTTGTATCCAGACTGGGATGTATTTCTAGGAAACCACTCACACTATCCTTTACCAAAATTACATTACATTTTCCTATATGTTTCCATATCCTTAGAACTATCCATATACATGTACATAGATTTCTCACTACGTTTTCCTTGAACTTGGCTCCAAGTATTAAGTAAAAATTTTCTCTAATACAAAATATTGACACCCTCGATTTTAATAAACAAAAATAACTTATATTTTGAAGAATACATAAAACATCATACAAATAGACTCTCGGAGACCATAATTGGTATATTTCCTTGGGATGCATGGAATCTTAAACATAGACATATAAGTGAGATACACTATCCCTCAGGTGGTTATTTATGAATAAAACCATTTTTATACACATCAAGAATAATATATACCATCATAACATAGAGAAGGACACTTAAAAATTAGTGATCTAAAATGATCAGTAAAGGTAAATAAGTGATAAATGTAAGAATAAACAGAAACACGAGGGTATAAGAAAATGATCATTAAAATAGAAGACCATACCCTAAATTTCAAATATCATATTCACGAATCATGGAATAAATCGTGAAAAGTCATAAGACATGAATAAAAATTAAATAAATAACATAATACATGAAATCATAACATAGGAATAAAACATTTAATTGTGGCAGGCACATAATAATATATAATATGATTTCCTTAGTAGCTAATGCATTGCTACCAATACAATCTTGGTAGTATGGGTTCACTTCCCATACCATATTTGTATTCATGGTTCACTCCCACTTCCATATTAGTAGTATTCGTTCACTCCTCATACCATCTGAGTAGTCATGGTTCACTCCCATGGAAATATTAGAAGAAAATATTCATTCCCCTGATCATATAAGTCTATATCATGGGAAATAAATCTTTACCCAATGTATTTGAGTGAGATATGGGTCCCATACTTCTCATAGTGAAAGCATATAAAAATGTTCCACAAAATAATAATCAATAATATCTTAATACATGAATTGAAATGGTTATAATAAACATTTAAATATCTCATAACCTATTGAAAACGATATATGTTTCATAATAATTTCATCAAAATCATATCCCATGAAAGAGAAACTGATTTCATAAACATATAACCCCTAAAAGCGAAATAATATTTATATAGGCAATCCCTTCAATAAAAATACATTCATAAAAATAGTATAAATTGAACCTTTTTATTTTTTCTTATAAGTTATTGAGTAACATAAATGTATTTCATCTTAGATAGAAAATAATTTGGAAATATATATCAAAAATGTTTCTTTAAGAAAATATAATTTTTTCATTAAAAAATATTTCTAATATATAAAACCATTTTAATGCAATTTTCATATAAATTAATAAGAAAACATATAAAGAATACTTCAAATCTTTTTCAAAATTGTTTTCCTTCAAAACATATAAAATAAGCATCAAAATATTTTAAAAATTGTATTCCTTGAAATCTCTTAGAAATCTTATAATGAAATCATGAAAATGTTTCGAAAACATTTTTACATGAAAAAATATGAAAGACGTTTGAAAATGATTTAAAAACCCATTTAATTTAAAATAAATTTAAATCCAATAAATATGTCATTAAAATAATTTTTATAAAACTTTTCTTTAAAACATATAAAAATACTTGAACTTTTTTTGAATATAATGTTTCTTATAATCTTTTAAAGGAAGCTTGAAAACATTTTGAAAGCAAATTCCATGAAAACTAATAAAAGAATATTTAAAGCATATTCAATATTGTTTCCATTGAAAATTAATATTATAAAAAGTTTCTTTAAATTTAACCCTTTAAAAATAGAATTGAAGTTCAAATGAAATGACAGTGGGTAAATCCGCACATGTTGTATGAGGTAAAAAGAACATTCATTTTTCATGGTAAAATGGTTAAAAAATTACATGTTCAGAAATAGAATAAATGAACCATTTGGAGGGATATGTAAAATAAAAAATACTATTTATTAAATATTAAAGTATAATGGTATAATGATCTTCGTACCCTTTTTAGAAAAAGTATATTTCCGACTGAAGAGATTGTAAAGTTGAGCTTTCATAAAAAACATTCATAACTATATTATGTAAAAAAGAGTATAAATATGGTACCAATACATGAATATATCATAAATAACCATAGGAAAATAAAATTAATAAATGATCTCGAGAGATGGGTTATATGATTTTACCAAAGGAATCATAATCATTAACAATCTTGAAATTGATGAGATTATTTTTATAAAAACATACTACATGGTAAATTGGGATCACACTCTCCGTGTATTAAAAATACGTTAAATTAATAATAAAATATCATAAAAATAAATATATTAATGATATAACTTGTAAAATGGATTTATACACATCTCAAGAAAATTAGGACCCTAACAAAACACGCGTCTCAAAGAAGACAAATTGCGACAAAACTATCTTATCAGTTTTGCATCTTTTTAAACATAAACCCCATGAATGAAATTTCATGAAATGGATATGTAATTTAAAATCAATTTAAATATAATATACATATAATAAAATCATTATCATTACATACCCCACACAAAATAAGTGAGTGGTGAATGAGGATTGTATCTAAGAGAAGTAAAAACTAGATGAAATGTTCTTTACCTTGTCTCTTGACTATCATCGTACTCATTAAAAACACCTGAATAATAAAAATATATATTAAATAAATTTTTTAAAGAACCATATTATTTTATCTAATACCATATCTGGTGTTATTGTTACCTTATATTACCCTCATGTTAATAATCCTATGTTAAAGTTTCACATAGGGTAATATCCAATTTATTCTTCTTATTATTTCTTAATTTGTTATGTCTCTGGTCCTTATACTTATACCCTTATTTAAAATGTATAAAATTGATATAAATATCATTTATATTCACTATATCTGTATTATAATATTATATAGAATATATATGTAGGAAATGTAATACATCGTTCATGGAGACGACAAGACATACATACACAAGAAAGATGTTTCCATTTTTAATGTCATATTAAAAGACAAAACAAGATGTCATATCTATATTTATGTATATAGTTAATAATATAGATTAATGATATCATATATATCATATATATACACTAAATCCAATATTAATACATTATATGTATTGTATGAACGAATCATGTCTCTTTGAGGGGCGGTGTCCACACTTCCTCAAACGAAATTAGTGTACTAACACAAAATGGAGGGTAAAAATATATGTTTTTAAAAAAGTAAGTAATGATATAAAAGACATAATAAATATAATAAATAATATATATATAAATATATTTTTAGTCATAATTTCTTCTATAAGAGGCAGTAAAGGAAAAATAAACAATCATTGATTAGTGATGTGGTAGTTCATCATATGCAAAAACAAAATGTTCATTACTCATTAAATGAATGTGTGTATAATTACGGGTGTAACCCTGAGAATAAAAACATCCTAGTTTATTTATGATAATATTTTATTTACAAAATAATGGAATATTTTGAATGGAGGGGGTGTAGAAGGAAAATCCCTGAAAGGAGATTGAGAGAAGGTGTTACCTCTTAATATGGTAACTCCTTTTTTTGGGAAAATGATTCCTTGGAAGACATTATTCCCAAATGGTGGATTAACGTATTAAGGGAGGGATTTTGGAATGTGGATCAAGATGATTTTTGTTGATACTATGTGGTTTGAGAGGTGAGAAGAAGATGTATAGGTGGTGGCCTTTTATAGGGAAGAGAAATGACTCAATTGGTATTTCTGAAAACAAATTAGGTGTACTAACGTTTTTACCTAACAAAAATCATACCAACCAACCAAAAATAATAATGTTATGTATATGGAAAATTAATATCCCTAAAATTTGGATTTTCAATGTATCTTCTTATTTTTGGATCATATATTGAAGCTTTAATCTTAACATAACCTTGATTTTACCTTAACTGATTAAATTAATTGTAATTACATTCACTATTAATTTGGTTCAAAAAATAATTTTACCTTATTATACATTATAAATTATACTGATTACAAATATGAAATCCATATTTCCGAATTCCAAACACACGAGTGTCCGAAAATACTTTATAATTAATCTTGGTGATGGGACGACACTTCTCGATTTTGAAGTTAAAATGATCAACATTTTTCTATGTTTTTTAATCCAATTTCAACATGAAATTGGTTACAATTACCTAAATTATAAAAATTCATTAAAAAATTATAATTAAACAGAAAAACTAATTTAAAATATAATATTACTTTAAAAATAAATTTGATGAAAAATCAGTTTTGAACTAAAAGGAAACCTTATAGAAAAATACTAAAAAGGTAGCATAAAATAGTTTTTATATATTCAAAATATAATTTTTATTTTGAAATGTTAAATCTATAAAAGTTATAAAATGTGTATTTAAAATGGGTACTACTTGAAACTGTGGTAAAACTACATTTATAGAAATATATGTTTTAAGCATAAAATTGGGCATTTTCTTATCTTATTTATATCAAATCTATTGAATGGATATAAAAAATATTTTATTTAATATATAACATATATTTGATATTAATATCACTCACTTATTGAATTTAGTTTAATTTATTAGGGAAAAACAACCTTTTAACCATATTAATATTTCCTTTTATATTCAATGTTTTTCATATTAATATGTAATTAATTTCTATCCGAGGCATTCATATTATATTGTGTAAAACATATATTTTCATAAATTAGTTAAAACTATTCATACCATCAAATTTAACGTCTTGGTTATATATTATTATTTTATATACAAAAATTCTAATAATATAATATTATTCGATAAAACTCAGTCTTGAGTGTTTTGCAAGCTATCAAGGAATGTCATTGTTGTATATAACATAAACTAATATCGGTGTTCTGTGTTGAGGAACAGAAAATTAATATTGTGTGTTGTGAATGAATTTCCTAGTTTTGTGTATAAATATATCCAAACATAGTTGTTTAATTAAAGTAAAATATATTCATTATTTATTGAAATGAAAATATAAAAATCAAAAAATTAATTAGAAAACAAATTCAGACAATCTCAGTTTGTTACAATGTTCCGTCATTTATGACTCGAAACTATGATGCAATAATATTTCCCTTACCATGTATAATCCATATCTATGTGAGAGAATTTGTTATACCATTTCTTTACCATGATAAAATATTAAGTAAATATTCCTCTATATATAATAACATTTCCCATTTGATAGATCTCATTCTTTAAAGATTCCAGGGATATAGTCACTCGTTATAGAAATAATGCCATCTTAATCCAAGAAATATGTACCTTGAATGTTTTTATTTTGGGATATATAGTGATTCTTATATTCGTTATTTTGTGACTATTAAAAACTAATTTGATTTTACTCTTAGTAAAAAGGACTTCATAAAGTCTTAATTTATTTAAAAAAGTCTATCTTTCATGATAAAAAACTATAGAGAGAAAATGTACTAGATTCATGATTTTATCTTTTATAGAACTAAATACTAGTATAATTATTTTTAACTAAATTAAATATTTATTATCATACATGATATTCTTAACTCGTTAGGATAGTCTAAAGATGAAACCTATTTCTCCTACACGATAGAAAGAACCATTTAGGATTTTTAATGCATGTTATTGTTTGTTTACAATTTTTTTCTAAAAATACAAAATCCAAAAAAAAAACAATATTGAGATATATTATTATATCATGATATATATATTGAATATTTAGTCTCTTAGACTATAAATATATACAACCCCTATTCCCATGTCAGGTTATGTTCTTTTAATTAGTCCCTTCCCCATTTATATTGGGTTCCCCATCCTCTTTCTCAAATAAGAACAACCATTCACCCCATTACAATATTTCATAGCATTCAATATAAATCTATGAGAATAGAATATAAAAACTATTGATAAATTTGTTCTTATATCATGAGATAAGTATTAATGGCCATGTAATTATTCTTAGGACCATGTATAAATTTCACCAATGTTCCCTTAATCCTAATATTGTTCCCTATCAATTCTTTTAATTTTTTCTCCAGTGCTCCCTATAGTTCAACCTGATCATGAAATTTTGTGGAATTATTCCTATTATCATATTATATATAGTGATTCCCATATCATATTTTCTAGCACTAACCATATATTATAAAAAATCCCTCAGACAATCTTTTGTTTTTGATCATTATCCATTCAAGTTCTGTTTTATCTCCTCACATGGAACTATAATAGAGTTTTCTATTTTTAAAAATGATACATATTTTTAAATTCTCCCAAAAAATTAAATATCATATGAACATAAACTATACTAAATTTATATTTTTGATTTATTAAATTAAACTGAATAAAATGTTGTCCACCATAAATGACTAAAATTTATTTATAGTAGTATGATTTATGAGATGTATATTCTATATGTACTAGATAAATAAATTTAATACCCCTAAGAAAATTGTTATTTATACATGAAACTATGATAATGTTAATTTTTCCAACATTTAATATATTTATTCTTATGTTTTTCCATCTCCATTAAAATCAATTTTTTAATAAGTTCAAAACTAAGATGAATCTGTTTCATTTTTTAAATCATTTAAATAGGTGTGAAATTTCCCATATAGAGTTTCTCAATGTACGATTTTAAACATTAGAACATATTTTCCTTTATTTCATGGTGTTAAATTAAATATGAAATGGTCTACCATACATTAATATAAACTATAAATTTCCAACTCGGTTTTACCATTAATGCCACCCGAATTGGCACTCTATAAGGCTCAAAGAGTGTTATTCATTACAACAGGATACAGAGAAGCACCAGGGTATCATATAATGAAATTTTGGAATGATGAAACCCTAAATAGAAATATTATTTGATTTAAATAATTATGGTATCATACAAAATTAAAAAAATACATCATATGTAGAAACAAAAAAACCATAAAGGTTTATCCTTCAATATGATAATAATGACTAGAAAACAAAATTGGTACACCAAAAACAATGAACCCAACACAACCCATGGGTAGATCTACTCATGATCATATGTTACTATTATTTCAACCCACTGTATAAAAACATAAACATGGAGAGTTATCCCCTATATGAATCTCTTCCCATTACATGTATCCTAAAAAATCATTACTACAGAATCAGGAAGGAAAATATAGTGTGTCTGCTCTATATACTTGTCTGATATAACCAATACTCAATGAAATGAATACCCATATTCTTATGTTTGTTCTCATATAGAACTTATTTCAAAATAATTTCAATACGAAATATATTTTAATATAAAATCAACCTTTTGTCATGTTTAAAAAAAGGAAATATAACAACACAAAAAGTGACTTGACATAACATATATCCATAAGGAATACATAGATAAAATAAATTGATAGTATGCTTAAATATTGATATTAAGTGGTGAATGTGAATATAAAATGAACATCACTAAATTTATCATCAATCAAACTATGTGAAAATTATAATAGAATCGTGTAAGAAACTCATAAAAACATTCAATACTAAGTGACATAAGCAAACTCCAAGGTCATAGAACAACATTTATTCTGAAATTATACCCACAACAAACCACTAAATTATGGAAACCTCCCTTAGTGATAGTTAAGTCCACCAGGGAACAAAAAAATCTAGTTTTCTCCACTTACCAATGGTACTCCAAATTCACTATTATAATTTCATTCTAGTAACGAATATAAATGTATACATCAAAAATCATTTTTTAAGGAAAATATTTTTTCATATACATGACCATTTTTATAAAATATTTTCTAGAGTGATACTACACCACCTCCATGCATAACAATATACCTCTAATCAAAAAAATATCTTTTGGGATCTTTTTAAAAGAAAATCGTGTTCATAAAATCTATTTTAAAAGAAAATGAATTTTGAAAATAATTTTCATTTGAATGAATGATAATAAACAATATAAATATTTAATTTCATTAATAAAAACAAAAAAGACATAAAAATTTAGAAAAGTAACTTATTGGGGTAGACTATATGATAGAGACACCCACCTCATACGTTAATAAAACCTAGTTTCCTTTGAAAGTGATCAAGGAAAATTAGTAGATCTAGTCCTTATGTCCCATGATCTATAAGTGTCATGTCCAAGAGGAAGGTAGCACCCAATGATACATATGGATAGAAAAAAGGTTACAAAACCCCTGAATGGAAAGATATATCTATAATAAAATATATATAATTAAGAATAATAAATTTAATAGGAATATACTGAGTCACGTTATAAACTAAACTCTACTATTAATGTCACACATGAATATAATTATCAATATAGGAATATATAGGGACAAATACATGTTTCAATAATCGAAATCCACTACCATGATTCCCTATTTTACCCCATAATGGAATTTGTTCCTAATCTAGTACATCTACTGTGGCCACTATCCATGACATGAAAATGATAAACATACCACTTTTTCTTGGTCACAGACTCCTCCATAACCCTGTTGTGACTTTTAGGTTATGTCACATAGAGAGTCCACCAATGAACACTATAATTGGCCATTCCTAGACCAAAAAAATTTATCCATATCCATTTCCTATATGAATCATACAATAGACTATGGGAACCACCACGATCATGGTTCTATCCATTTTACACCGGGATTCATAAAAACACTTCTTTAAGAAACCTGTCACTTTTATGTCCTCAAAACCCTTAAAAAAGGAAAAAATATATTCATAACTGATTCCAAAATTAATAGAGTGATAATTCCCCCCAACATAATAGATTTTTATCCCTAGAACTTATCACGATATAAGAACCCAAAAATATATAAGGCTATTTCTACATCATCAAGGCCATTTTTCTCCTATGCTTCATAAATGTTACTACCACACTACCAACTCAATGGAATGAATAGAATCATCTTGACACACAATAACATTTTTTTAATCCACTATCTTAATATTTGGTTCAACACTATGGCATCAATTTTAATGTATTTATCATACCACTCGATCAAATGGGATGGAGACGGTTAAAAAATCATTATTTAGGAAACATGGAAATAAATTGAATAAAATTTATATGAGAAGTTGTGTCTAATCGATATTCCATCTTCCCAAGATGATCTAAATTTTCAAAAAAGACTGACATATTTAGGTGATAAATTACCATGCATCCCCAAATTTTTAAGTCCCAATCCAGTTAGAATATGAGAAATACAAGATAAACTATATAAAATTATTAATAATGATGTTGGGTTATTTTCTTTTGAAATAATTAGTTGTGTGTAACCATTTTCAGATCAATATCATGATATTTTTTATCTTTAATATGATACTTTGTCCATCAAAGGACCATTCTCACCCTTACCAAAACATGGGATATTTACATTTCCTCCCATATAATGCCTCAAAATATTCTATCCCAATTGATTACTTATAACTATATTCATAGGAAAATTATACTATGGGAAGTTATTTCTCCGATTATCAATTGATGTTAAGAACACATACCCCCTAACTTGTCTAAAATATTCCAGATGGATTTCTCAGTATGACCTTTCATCAAAGGATGATAATCTATTATAAAAATTAACTGAGAACCCATCTATTCATGAATATACTCTAGATCTAAAACTTTATTTGGTTTCCTATCTTAAATGATATATTATGCAATACTATGATATAATATAGAATACCAAATATAAAATTTCCTCATATCCTCTACTTTAATTAAATCCATGACCAGTAGGAATTTCACTAATTTCATTAGTCGATCAATAATTTATCATCTCTCATCCTTACCATTATTAATCAAAGGTAGAAAAATCATGAATTATATGGATACATCATCCAATTTATATATTTTAATGGGATATTGTTTTGACAACCATTTATTTCATATAATTTCCACATTATTTCTCTGAACACTAAGGAATTGATAGCAATATCTAAGAATGAAATAATAATTATTTCCCCACATCCTATACCTACTGAACATTTATCTAATTCAAATGATTCAACTTCCTCAGAAGTCTCTTCTAGCGAGTAGGAAAAATAAAGTGACCATGATTTTATGGATGCTTACCAAATAAAAAAATATTGAATGTTTAGAAGATCTTGACTCTTGGACTTAAGAGAATGAAACTTCCACCGTATTCTAATAAAAAAATGGTGATATGTCTGATAAAACATACCTTGAAATTAGAAAATTATGTTTATCAAAGTGGTGGATGAGTTTAAGAAAGACCCACACTTTAACTTGAAAGAAATGCCATGGAAATGTCTCATTTTTTTATATTGTTGGTTCCTATTTATATTGAATATTTTTTTCATTCATTTAGAGATTATCCTGTTGAATTTGGTGCCATATCAATGATTTTTCGTATCCATCTATATTTCACTTCATCTATGAAGGATGATACATCGGGATGTAATTGTATTAAAGAATTAAAGACTTGTCTTTGTTAATCAGCTCCTGTACATGCAACATGGTCTGAAAACATTGTTGGAATGAACTCCTTTTCCCAGTTTATTAGAGTCACTAATTTTTTCTGGTAGTGCATGAAAAATCATTGGGGACTCTTCAACTTCATCAATTTTTCAACTACTATCCACCTTCCTCTGAGGTTGAGTATGTGTTCTCAACTACTGCTCATTCCAATAATTTTTTCCTCTTTTGGTACGGTATTTTTGTATGCAACATAGGATTTTGGTCTAAAAATATTAGAATAATAATTTTTACCCATGTTTTAATCCCATGTTGGTTTATTTTCTTTACACATTGAACTTGTAATGTAACCTTTTTTAATAAGTTTCTTTAGGGGCTTGAACAGGTTGACCAGTTCATTTCACCAATTTTCATAAAAAATTACACAATATCCACAATAGAACATATATTTTGTCACCTCTAGTAATGATTTCTATTTTCAATATACATTTTGGTATCCATATCAAGAACAAACTGACCAGATCCATTTCCATTATCCATACATTCCTTTCTCAAAATATTCATACCAAACATCATACCTCGGATTTGAAAAGCTCTATCAGGAGACTGAGACCACTCACCCAAGATCCCCCCAACATATTGATTTTTATTAATGCTCAAAATCTCCATATCCTCAGATTTTCTATGTCCAATATGATATTACAAAAATGATCCATCATTATTGTGAGCTATGAATAACATTCAATTAGCTTTCATGTCATCCAAGTATATCTATTCAAGCCAGATCATTTTGGATCACTCTTCCACTGATTACCTCACTATCGGAGTCATAATATGTATTTTATTAAAGAATCCATTACCATTTTTCATTTCATGATGGCCTATGAAATATAATAATCAATGTTCATAAAGAAATATATACATTCTTTCTACCTCATTATCAGATAGCTCTACATAAATATACACATAAAAATCATATAATCTCAACACACTATAAAATGCTCTATAAAAAGGTTGTTCAACTAATTATTATGAGCATGAATCAATAAAACGACCTTGGGATCAATATTGGGATACTTCTTATAATGATGTGAACATTGATGGTATAATGATGATACCACCCCCTCCACTACATCAATATATAACCCAAACTCAAACTTGAGGCCTCACAATAAACATAATAAAAAATAATTGCTTAGGAATAATCAAGGATGAAAATTTATTCAGTATCACTTTCAACACCTCAAAATATAATAGAAATTTATGACTCCAAAAGTCACCAAACCCTTACAGGTTAACTCTATTACTAGAGATAACATATTTATGAAGTACCATATAATGTTCTTATAATAACCAACCAATCCCTTCAAACTTGAGATATCATAAACATTTCTAGGTCACAACCAATACATCACCACATGAATCTTTTTTGTATTCAATATTATTCTACACATAGAAATAAAATGGCCTAGAAAATTCACCACTTGAATCAAAAAATGAAATTTATATTTTAGTATAGATGATTTTATTTCAGGTTATAATGTATTATATTCAAATTACTGGAGTGATCACATTCCTATATAGAAGAAATAAATATTTCTTTCACAATGAAAATCATGAATCAATCCATGAATCGATGGTGTATTCGATTCATAAATCCAGAAACACCAAAGGATAACTGGTATGTCCATACGATATGATTATAAAATCATAATACAAATAACTTCACAAAAAATCATAGTAATATATTCCTCTTGGTCACTCAACTAATGGTACCTATATTTCAGATAAAACATTGAAAACAACTAAGATCTCTTGAGCTAATCTAAAATTCCATCAATCGTAGTTATGATAAATGTTTTTCCATCATTTGGTTGAGTTTAAATTTATGAACATAATTTCATATACTATGATATTCGTTATTAGAAATGAGTACTAGTTATTCATAAAAGACTCCATAAGTAGAATAAATCTCATAGGATCAATATCTTCACAAAAAAGATCAAATTATTTCGATTCAGTAGGTGAGATTTTATACGAAGTTGAAGAACCATAAATCATCCTTAAAAATATATATATAGAAAAACCAGCATCCCTTTGAGGCATTAACCTATAGAAATCTTGTGGAAAACATTATGATATTCACTCACCACCACATGTAGAGTTGTATAAGTAAAAATCATAGAAACATCACGATTCATTTCCAAAAACTAGTGTGAGATAATATCATGAATAGGGAAAATATGATCCACTATTTTAGATATAGGATCCCACTCTACACGAAATGAATGACTACATCCATCATACTAGTGAAATAATACACGATGATGATATCAATAAAATTATGATTTGTATCTAATCATTTAATTAGTTCCATTATTGAAAAAAAATATTTATATATAATAAAATATTTAAACATATACAGTTTCATAGTTTGTGAGCATAACCTGATACATGGGACATCTAAAACATTACTCTGACTTGTTTCCCAAAGGGGTGGAAATAACCATCATTATGGACTTAAGCTCTTTTTTTAATCCTAAGAAAATGATGAATTTATATTAGATAAGGAATGAGTTAAACCATTATAAAATATGGACATAACCATAGAGGATGAAATAAACATCATACCTATTATTTTAGTTATTCCTCCCTATAACTCATCTGAAACCAACACCACTACAAAAAAAATGTATAACATCATATTTTCTTTTATTCACTACATAATAATAACCCATGCAATGTGTTTGAGATCCCACCAATTTTCTTAAATTATATCAAAATTGATATCACTTGTGTATGGTAGATTTATCTCAACATCCCTCGGATACCCTTTCATAAAAACATTTAATGTAACAATATTTCAAATATTCTATACATAACCTTGTTGGTTTCTTATAATCAAGTCTTAGGAGTCCCTTTTCCCACACATGAAATAGACCAATTCACTCTATCTGAATGTTTTTCACGAACTCCTACCATTCCATTGGTGTCGGTAACCTTGATTCATCTTCTATCTTGAAAATTAAGTTTTTCTATCTCATACTGTCACGAATCCTATATAGAGTCCTATCTTTCCAGCTCTATCTACCTCAACCATTAATGTGTTTTTCATAGTATACATAAATATTTTTATGAAAAAAATAATTATCATAGATAGAATAATATTCAATAATCCAGTATTGAATCTCTGTTCCTTAAGATATTCATTATAATCCAGTTGTAGAGATAGGTTTGGTGTCTTAACAAACTGCTTAACATAGTCTAATATATAATGGTCTCCCTATTCCAGAGAAATGAACTCTCATTCCTTCTATGATTTGAGTGTCTCTAGATTGAAATATTGATTGTAGAATTTATAGAACATGGACAAGTTATGATTTTCCTAAATCTTTTATTTCACAAAACATTCCTATTATACCCCTAATGTTCCTATAAGTATATAACTAGTGAAACAAACCTTGTAGTATTCTGGAGTTTTTATGATGCTGAATATACTCTCATTACCATTGATCTATTCTTATAATTACTAGGTGCCTTTCTCAGCATGGATGATTGGTGGATACTTCTTATTGAATTTTAAAGCATGGTAAACTATCCATTCCAGTTCAACATTTGTGTCTCATCACATTTACTAGATCATTCATACTGTATTTTCCTCCAAAATTGAGTCATCTGGAGGATTCTTTTGTCAACATTTGACAACAGCTTCCTCTTAATAAATATGAGGAATTCTTCATTATGATTCTATATTCTATAAAAAAGTTTAAAAACAATTTATAAAAAATATTAATTTATTATAAATATATTTTAAATAACTAAAGACAAAAAATCAAAAATCATAAAAGAGTATGGTATACAATATCAGAAATCCTTTTTTTAAATTGAGTTTTTTCATGAAATTGATTTGAACAAACATACTCCCACACTACCTCTTGAGTTTTGAAAGTATTAGATCTTGTATATAAACAACCCCCATAAAACTGATGGTGATGCATAAGCAATAGTATATGATTTAATCACATCCTCCATTTTATTCCAATTTGTAACAAACTAACAATTATTAGCCCTTAATGTCTATATAATTGGACATACACAAGGTTAAAAGTGCTTCCCTAATAACCACAATCTTGAATTGAATAGTGTGGTACTCTAAAAATAATCATGGGAATTATTTTACACTAAACATATATATGATATGATCAAAAAAACATTATCATAGTGGGTAAAAAGACATCATATTTTAAGAAAACCAAACCATAAAATTATATCCAACAAAAGGATAACTACATATAAGACAACAAAAATGTTTAATAACAACATGGACCCCAAAACATTAATGGTTATATCTCCACATGAAAATATGTCACATCTATCCCAACCCATTGGATAATAATATGAACATAAATATTCATCCTCTATATGTCAGTCTTACCTGTAAGTATATCCTAAAAAACCATGGATATAAATTATCAATTTAAAAAGTTGGGTGTTATAACTGCAACTCAATATGATACCACAATAAATAGAAAAATTTATATGCAAATGAATATGTTACCTCTTATATAAAACAAATTTATATAACATTTAATGAAGAAATCCTTTTCCATATAAAACCATAATTCATTTTTTAAAAAAAAATTACATATTCAAATAGATAATTAAATATTTAATAAAATACATCCCTAATGAATTTTATTATGAAATAAAAAATATTCAAGCATAGAAATACAAATCTAGTGGGGAAATGTGAATATGAAATAAACAATAATAGAATGTATCCTTAATGAACAAATGTGAAAATAACTACACAATGGTATATAGAACATAGACAACAATGGAACATAATCATGAAAAAATGATATCTAAAGTAGAAAAACCATGATTCCTTGGAATTCCTACCCACTAGTAACCATGGAATCATGGGAGACTCCCTTTATAATAGAAAACTCCACTATGTGTCCAATATGTCTAGTTTTTTCTTATACCCTTTATATTAAAAATGTTTTATTACAATATCATTTTAATCAATATAAAAAATTCATGGTTTAGAGAATAAATTCCAAGGGAAATCCAATTTCATTTCCATGATCATTTTAATAAAAACTTCTATAGTGATTCTAAACATCTTACATTCTTGGGAAAAAATTTAGATTCAAAATCATATTTCGTACCTTCTTTCAAACACATCATATTCATAAAATCTATTTTTCAAATAAAACCCATTTTGAAAACACCTTTCATTTCTATAATTGATTAAATAAAATTTCAATATTCAATTTCATAATTCCAAACTAAAGGAAATCAAAAGAACACAAGGAATTAAAAGTGAAAGATCATATAATAAAGATGCATTCCTCAACAATAAGTAAAACCATAATATCTTCAATACGGATGAAAGAAAATGAGTTGATCTAGTCCTCATAAGACTTGATCTATATGATGAATTCCCAAGAAGATGAAAAACATCTACATCTACTACTAGATGGAAGAAATGCACAACATATGAATTCCTAGAATACTAGATCTAGAATCAGCGATGAAGGAGGAAAAATAATCATTTTAATAGAAGGATTTTGGGTAATAAATTGCATTGAACTCATCCATTAATGTGACACATGTCATGATTAAATACCCTAAAATGATAATGAAATGGTATTTCAAAAATCTAAACCCCCTAGAGCCAGGAACCTGTATTTCCCAAAATTTAATCGTTTCATCATATTGGAGGAAGACTACATGAACTAACCAAACAATGTCCCCAAACCCCTTTATTTTATGTCCTACCCACATGCTCTACCATACTGGTGATGCATATTATATGCCATAGTGCATAGAACAACCGCTTTTCATGATCGACCATTGATCATTCCCAACCCATGCTATTTTTTTGTTGTCAATTTCATATTTGAATAACAATGGAACTCAAAGACCACGACCATAGTCGTGTTTCTATACATTATGCCCCAAAAAACAAAAAAAACTCCACTTTAATCCAATATAGGCCATGAAATATTCTAAATATGAATATTCAATTATGACAATGTCCTTATATGCGATTCAATATATTGGGGTGAAAAGATCATCATAAAGTGGACTATCTTATTTGACACCAACTTTACTACATGAGAGCATGATATATGTAAGTATTCCTAGTATATATTTCCAATATATTGTTCAAATCATGGATGAAATGACCAATTTACTTTATGAGTATGTCTTGATTTTTAGGTTACTAAATTGAACTGGGATTATTACCTCTATTATACATATAGTCTTTTATATTAGTATATGGTATTGGATCCCATTGTTGGATAAAACAAACTTATATTCCACATGATCTCGGTATATATAGATATATCATGTGATTTTATATAGATTGATTCTTAGAATATCATATGTTATGTGATACCTAATTCACTAATATTTCACCCATAAATAAGTTGAATAAATTTCAAGTGCCTCAAGTTTTATGGTCTCCTAATCCATGTTGAGCATTTTATACATCAGAATCTAGGATGGGATGACATATTATTTCATAAGAATTACACATGGATTGACACGTGTTATGTTATGATATGTAGTTACACATGAATTCTATTTATAGTTCTCTACTGAAATACCTTTTAGATCTACTCTTAATTCTCAATAAATTCCACAATAATGATAGGTTTTCTGTAAGATGTGTCATAGGGGTGAAGTATCTCATTTTTCCAGTGCCTATATATGTGAAAATACATTTTATAAAATATGTATGGATTGAAAATTTTTATTTTAGAATTAATAGTGACATATAAATAATATATTTCAGATCGATCCATTAATTAGTATAAATTATTACCCCCTTTCAATTGAACATTACGTCCACTCCATAGTTTCTCTAAGTCAACAACTTCCCTCTTATTATTATGTGTCCCTTAAATTCCCTTTCCTCTATAGGCGAACATTTCTCATCCTGTATTTGAATATTAGAAAACAATTCATGGATATTAGTAAGCAGAATATTAAAATATATTTGAGACCTCCTATTTCTAAGGATATTAGTGATTCCATATTCATCACTACCAACTACATTTATTTTTCATTATAAGTATTAATTCTACTAATATCTATCTATCCAAAATATATTATAGGAAAACCCATCATTCTAACATTGATAGTTTTCATCCTTGACCTAATTATCACATTGAATCATTACCGGATTCAAATTTATTTATTTATGATTCCCACAATATATAAGAAAACAATTAATGTGGATAAGAAACCCAAGAATTACCATATTCATGGATCATTCCCATTCTCAATTAATGAATGTGACATCATTTTTTTAAACCCTCATTTTTCTTTATAGCATGACTGTAATCAAAATGGAAAAATATTTTGAGCACTATTGATATATTTTATCTTCCCCTCTTTATGAAATTTTATATACTAATATTGGGACCTCATTCAAAACATATTGTAAAAAATTCATTACTATATTGGTTATCTCATATTTTTTACAACGATATATTTCTAATATTTCATTCCATTAGTCCAATCATTACATCTATATATTCCATGAAACTAACCCTAATAATATATATTGGTGAATTATGATTTTATTCACATGAGTGTTTCCTCACCCATGAAGCTATAAAGGCTACCAAACCAGTTTTTCAATTTTGTTCATCCTTAAACACCACCCACATTGTTTAAATTACTGTACATTAAAATATCTAATGAAAGACATCTACCAGTCATTGGGATAAAAAATCCACAATATATAATCTATAAAAAATTCGATTCATTGCACATAGGGATTTAATTGTGCATGACCTTGAAAAATTGAGAATCTAAATAAAAAGAAAGAGGAAAAAAATACATCTGGTTAAAAATAAAAAAGGGAAGACTAAGAGAATTTTGAATTTTAATCTACTGTATCAACCCTATCTAAGAATGACATAAAATTCAGGGTTAAAAGGGATACAAAAGGTTAATGGGATCAGTCATTTGATCCAGGCAAAAGTAATTCCATTCTCAAAAAGTCCCTTAACATAGTAAAATGATAATGTACCATTCCATTACACATATATTTCAGTTAAGATGGTCCATGATAAATGCGAGAAGTATTAATTTCAAGGTATTAGAAATATTTTGACTATTTTAATCCCTATTTTGAAATCCCACTCATGGTTTTCCTCATTTTAAGGAATTCAACCTCCCATATCCGTATAGACCAAAAATGTATACAATGATGGTTCATATACTATTATATTTCAACAACCTATACAAAAGTTAGACAACGCACCCAATAGAAAATAATATATCACATCATAGTGAGATAACATTGGGTTATGGTGATGGAAGATATGTTGAGACAATAGACCCACCATTATCAATCTATGTAATCCCATATAGTAGGAAATATAATTTTTTTCTTTTACCTCAAAAGAATTACTATGTTTTATTGGGATGATACAAATGATATTATATATGACCAACCTCTATATATAAAAATGAACATTACTGAAGATGACTGATTAATCCATATTCTTTTTTGAATCAATAAGATGAAGATTCTGATTCTCGCAATCGATTTTTATTCAATATTAATATACTTAAGTTAAATTTTTTTTACCCATTAAATGTTTCATAAGATTTCATGGAAAGATGAGTAGAATTGTATAAAAATGAAATAATTGATAATGAATGAAAATAATTTTTTACTCATGATAATTATAAGAGAGTTTAATCCCTAATTTTATTCTCTCCATTTCATTAAAAATATATTAATGACATAAAAAACACCTATAATATAATCTGATTGATATAACTGATTATTTCAGTAAAACTTTTATGAGAATCAATTATTGTTACATAGTTATCAGTCTTCATGATAACCACATCCACTACCAACATGTTTTTTCTATTAGATGTGTAAAGACTATTCTAGATTCCATAATGCTATCAAATCTAACATTGGAGTCATACACAATAGCTTTTTTCATATTTTTAATACGATCCTTATATTTTTGAAGCATTATAGTTTGGATAGCCACCTATTCTAGAAACTCAGATTCAAAAAGGAAAAACCATTTCCTCCACTTGTCATCCAATTCCATAGAAAAATTTGGTTTGTATTGTCAAATGAATAGATGTACCTTTATAAATTGTCATTTTCCCTTGATTGATTATAGATTAATGGTTGGAATCATTTAACTATAAGTAGTCATAGTTTTATATATATCCTTGACATGGAATACATTGAAATATATCTCATCCATGTAAAAAAATATATCTCTGTTGGGTTACCATGATAATTTTATGGACTTTAATCCAGTCCTACCTACTTACCATTGGATCCTCATAAGAGACATTAGCATACATGTTCAGGTCACTCAACACTAGGGAAATATGGAATGTAATTAGGTCATCCAAGAAAGAATCAGATATATCAAGTGGGATGGTTATAGTATACAATTCATGAGAGATTACCTGATTGGTTTTAGAGACTGATTCCATATAAGTGGCCCAAAAAATCTGATCACTTTCTACTGGTATAGTAAAATTGATGCTACTGATGTAACTATTGGATTTAGTTTCTGAAACCATTTCTAAAAAATATTCAACATAAAAGAGTATATAAAATTTGATTCATGGTGTTTTCTAGGGAACATGGTTATAAGCCCTTTGGTTCTAAGTAAATAAAAGGTGTTATGGGGTAATGGAATATGGTATGTTAATGGAAACTTTACCCATCATGATAGCTACTAATAAATTTGATCTAGTAATTATGTACCCATTCTAAAAAAATAAGATAGATAGAGCATTGATACGATTAATTATAATCTTTAAATTTATATCCTTTCTTACTGACATCAACTAAAGCTGGATCAAGATGAAAGGTTCTTTTTTCATTTTCAATCCATTAAATGGAAATAGATAAATCTATTATAGATACTTGAATTGGAATTCATATATATATATGGATCACAAAGCTCAAAGATGATCAACTAATTCAGCCAACAAATCAGGACCTTATCCTGGGAATAAATTACAAAATAACCATTATATTGGGTTTTTTCTCCAATACCAATTATCATTGTACAAGTTGATTCATATTGACCAAAACTGGAATAAAAAATCCCTTAAGAGGTTAGAAACATCATAGGTTCATAGTGGAATTATCATAATTCCATCAATATTGAGAACTGTGTGGATAAATGTGAATTGATAGATTGTTATTATGTTTTGAAACTCATAGCTAAAACACATCTTCCTCTAATTAATCATAAAAAACTAGAATAGAAATTTTATTGGGTACTCAGTCCTCCACTCCTGTATGTGACTCAATATATAGTTGATCCACTAAAAATCAAATTCTTCCAAAGAGGTCATATATAATTTTGATAATATATTTCCCCTAACCAAGGTGTTAAACCATATGTCAATGATGGCATCCATAATAGGTAATACCCACTTAATTTGGCATGTATCCCAGAACATTACTTATCAGATGCCTAGATCCATGTTCCATTAACCACATTCCTCTATTTCAGGTATTGTACTTTTTTAAGGTGGCCTAATATTAACATGTTATATTCCTAGAGTTTTGAGTGGGGTAGATCAATTAGTTCCTAAATCCAAACCCTGGTCTATTGGGTTAATGGAAATCTTATACCTATTCCCTGGAAAAGATTATCAACTGGGGAAAACTATAAGTTCTCAATATACTCGCATCCTTAGTAAAAAATCGATCTTTGGAGGAGGTTCATGTTATAAATCCTCCTAAATATCATCATCTAGAAGTAACTTCTCTAAAATATTTATAAGGATAGATTTTATCCCAAGATAATATATACCCCAAATACTAATCCATATAATACAACTTAGTAGATGAAATTTATTGGTGAATGGTCCCTAATGACTAAATAGTTTCAGGAGATGATCAAAAATATGATATATCATAAACTGGAAGTTCAATACTAACTCTGATATAATAATTTCTTGAATTCCCTTAGAGAATTAAAAATATATATGGTGGTCCAAAATGTCATTTACCAATTCATAATAGAAGGTACAATTGGGGTGAAGATACCACTCAAGACACCATCCTCTATTGCGATTTTTAGGGAAATAATGAATGAGTAGTTTTAAGTTATATGATGAATGAACATATCTTCATTTTATAGATTAAATGAAGTGCTATATATGATTTAATCACATCAATGATGAATCTATAGAATAAGATAACCTTATATGATGATATTTTAATAGACATGATCTAGATAATATTAAAACCATTATGATAGACCATTATGTTCAAAATCAGGGATTGGAATATCAACATCGATCCCAAAGTAGTATATTGGCATCTTATCGGATATGTAATATCATCGAGACTCTATAGTATGAAATATATTCAGTGATTCATTTAGAGGAATGAAATAATATCATGGGTTATCCAATATGTTCTTAGTGATGGAATCCCTCCTTTTAGTCACAATAATTGATTCAATATGAAATATATATATTCATTATTTTCAATGACTATTTTTGGGGATTTAAAAAATGGGATGTGAGAAAATAGAAAAAGTAGAATAATATATACATCAAAATAGCACTCTCATGAATTACCTTGAAAAATAAAACATTAGTGTTCCCAATGTGAGTTACACCCCCATCTTTTAGCACTTTATGCCTTCTTGGAATGGTGGTAAAATAGGTTGTGACATTTTATATCTTATATGGTACCAGGCTATGGTAATATTTTTAACACAAAAATACTTTGATAAGAAATACAGTTATGGAAAACCTAACATTTATACCATGTTTTCTTATAATTTTTTTTCAATATATGTTTATTTTATCCTAAATATATTCATGGATTTCTTACCCCAAATTAATAGTCCCAAAATGATTTTTCTTGTAAGGCCTCCTTCATGGAATCTAGATATACAAGGATGATATATACATATTATGGATCATAAATTTGACCATGAATTCTTATGATATAAAGGCTCTTCCATGTTTTCATCATTGACTAATAGGACATTCAGGGTAATAAAAACCATGTTTATCCTTGATAATCTGGGTTCTTATAATTAGTATATCAGTGAAATCTCCCCAGTTTTAGGATTCAATTTATTTCACCCAATTTTTAAATTTCATGACTATTTCATTCATTTAATGGGGAGGTTATCGAAAAATGACATTCAACTAGGTTATAACCTCATAATACTATCTTCCTCCACACACACCAAATTTTTTGAGCATACTTGGAAAATCCTGCATAATTCAAATTTAATCCTTTTTAATCATCACTTCTAGAAAAATAGGCTTATCATACAATGTAAATCTATACTACAATTTCCAAACCAATTAATGTTAAAATTTATTGTACATATTTATGAAAATTCCATAAACTATTTATAATTAACTAGGTAATAATTGATTATAATTAATCGGGATATGTAGACTCTCTCTATTGTTCAACCCCAACATCCAAAATCATCTTTTCAATGGGACATATTCTCTGTGAAACAAATATTCCCACTAAGACATATTTCTTATGTTCTATATAAAACCTAACCACTCAGATATATTCCAATTTGAACCATACAATCCATTTCTATTGGGTTCATATTCCTCAATTAGCCCATCACACATTCTCCTATTTATTTACTACCTAACATGGTAAAATAGAAAAGGATAATCTTGCAAAAGAACATCATTAATTTTTTTAAATCTTATTCCATATATTACACTCTACATGAATTTATAATATATATAATTGGTTCTTTCCAGATGATGTTTAATGTTGCAATGTATACCATTTAGTGGCCCAAAACTACAAGGGTTTGAATTACCCTTATGTGTTGAGGTATAAAAACTCTCTTAAGGAAATGATCCCAATACCCTAAACACATATCTTATCCATGGATTCTTTAAAAACACCAATGTTCCAAATTTAATGGATTTAAACCATAGTATATATAATTTATAACATATGGAAAACCAAATTTATATACATATGGTATCCAATATGAAAAACCCCTAACATATATAGATGCTCCCTTGGATACAGAAACTATGATATATATATAAATGTAAATTAATACATTGTATTGAAACAATTATTAAAACATAGGTAAATAAATTCACACTAGAATTAGTGAAACATTTTCAATCATAATTTAAAATTATATGATAATCTTATACTAAGTAGAAATTATCCCAAAAGATGTTATGGTGAGTCAAAACACCCATATTTCTTAACCATGAAACAATCGTAAATTTCACTAGAATGAATATAAATAAAAACTTCATAGTTTTCTAATCGAAGTCTTATATAACCAATAATGGCACGTGGTTCTGGTAAGGCATTAAAAATAAACATATCATTCTTGTAATTTCTAAATATTTTTAAAATGACATTACTCTCAATAAATTTAACTCTTTTCACAAGTGTATCAGAATGATCCCTTTTATTCATACCATAAAAACATATTTCATAAATTAAGATAGGTAATTAATAACTCAACTAACAATACAAATTTATTGAAAAATCAATCATTTATGAAATTCTATTCTTCAATATTTCACCATATTCTCGAAAAAATATTAATTATGGGATTTAAGAACTTTTGATTTCTTCGTGATTTCATTTAATTTTTTTGGACAAAATAATGTTTGTACTCCTTTATTTTATAATTATTTTCAATGAAAAAATTAAATTAATTCACTTCATTGATTAGTTTATTTCAGTTATCAATATCATTTATCAATTTTTTAATTATATTTTTTGTAATCATTGAAATTGATTCCCATTGATTTAAAAAATTTCAATAAATCCCCCCGATAATTGTAAAATCATTTAGATACATTCCTTGATAACCTGGATTATTATTAATTCCATTTGTTTTTATTCCCACCATATATTAGTATTAATTTCATTACTAGTGTAATATGCTTTATTTACATTTAAAATTTACAATTTTTATCAACTACATTGGAAGTCTCAATGCTCTCTTAATACAAATCAGAAGAAACATATTCAAACATAGATTCAATGTGTCCCTTAATGGGTTTATGGAAACTGCTACAATAAAAGGTTGATAAATTTTATTTTTTTTCAATTTTATCAATTAAAATCAATATGATTATTAAATTATTATTTTTTGGAAATATTGACATCATTTTTGTGATGGAAGGACTCACCAACCCATGGGGATATTGGCTATTCCATATTGAAAAAGAAAAAAGTGAGTAGGAAGAATACACAATAATTTTGGATGAAATTAAAATCTAGATGGATTTTGGATAGAAATGGATAAAACATCCATTACATGGTATCTCAGATTTCAAAAGAGTTAAATTTAAATAATAAAAAACCTTCAATGGAATATATTTTTTTGTGATGGAGAAATCCTTGTGATAAAATGGGGGACCCAAAAGATTAATTTTAAGGTATTTTTTGGAAAAATGTATGATTCATAAAAACCCATGAAAGACTCATGTATTATTAAAAATAGTAGATATAATATTTATTAATCAAAATGAACAATTCTAAGATGAAAATCTGATTGTGGTAGTCATATTATATTTTTTTTCTATAGTTGAAGAGGAAATAAGATACTTTTTGTTAGAGAAGTAGTATTGGAAGTTATGTTTTCAAGATTATCACTATGATATAGTAGTTGGAGTTCCATTCCAAGGACATCCACATATATAGCTCAAAATGAACTTTTCATGTAGATTCTACATAATGGATTTTTACAAATAGTATTTCATGTTGTTTTTTATGTTTTTCACTTTGTACATTCTATTGAAAAAAATCAACACCCTAAATGGTGTTCAATAAAGGATATATACATTAATATTATATGAGGGATTAATCTTAGGTTTAGGAATTTTAGGTTTGTTAATTTATTTAATTTGAACATGAATTTTATTTCTCTTCCCTGGTAATAGAGGGAGACACCTGAAATAAAATGTGGGAAAATATTATTGACATAAGAGAGGTCATTAGAGAGAGTTTAATTATATAAAGGAAAAAATAAAAGGGATAAATGTATTGAATATCCTTGAAAAAATTAAATTTTATGATTGTGATGTTTCAGATTGAACTCCATTAAATATATTGTTTAAAACTTGTTACTTATTGAACATGATTTTGAAAATCAAGTAATGCATATCAATTTATCATGGAGATAAATAAATTTTATTTCGAATTATTTTGTATTTTATTATTCTTTTAGTTTGATAAAACCTATTTACTGTATCTCTTGTGTAAACCTATTAAAATTTATAGTGTGATATAAATTAAGAGATAATGAACTTTTGATGAGACATGATCTTTTCCTAAATATTGAAATCACTAACTTTTGATGTACTTATTATTATGATTATCAATACATCGTTGATATGTGAATCCAAGATGTATCCCAGTATTGGTGAGCTAATTAAAAATCATATTGTTTATGAATTTTCATTTTTATTTTAACTAGGGTGTTGTTGTGAAATATGTGTGAATGGTAACATGTGTCCATTAAAATGAAAATCCAAATTATAATGATATTTTATTGAAAATAATCAAATCAAATTAATTATAAACCCCTTTTATGGTGTACATTGTGGCCTTAGTACGTTATACATTTTATTAGATCCATAAGTTGAATCTTTTTTATTATTTCTGAAATGGTTTTATTGTGGATAATGTTGTGAATGTAATGGGAGTACTATTGTTTTAAGGATAGAATTAATAGGTGTGGAAGAATATAAAGATATACCATTTATGATATCTATGGTTTTATCACAATATTAGTTAAATAAATTCATTTTATTGATTCTACATTAATTTCAATATTGTAAATGGACATGAAATTTTTTAATGGTGACACAACATCATATAATTATTTTTATATCACATTTTCTAATAAAATGAAAATGATAGGTATTAGTTTACAATATTATTTGGGAAATCATAATAATATATAGAAGGATGATAGAAAATTTAAAGTGGAATAGCTATAGGTTCTTCAAATCATATTTGAATATCTGCATATTATTTTAAATAAACATGTTTATTTTATTTATTATAAATATTTTTCGAGTTATTTACAGACATGGTCATGGGATGAATGACGTAGATATAGTTAATTTATCCATAAATATATTAACACCCATTTAAAAATAAATTTTTTATATAGTTTCATATGAAAATCATGGGGACTATTTTATTGAAATTTATATATGAAATTTAGAAATTTAGTAAATACTCATTGAAACATGTCAAATTTTTTAAATGTAAATGTTTCTTTCAATGTGATGAAGTAAATAAAGTAATTTATGGTGATGTGGAGGAAGTATTATTTTTTTTGACTAAACAATAGTTAATGTTTTTAAGTGAGTCAAAAAAGACTCAACTTAATTATTGAATGTAGTGTTGTGAATGTTGTCACAAATTAAGATTTTGAAAATTCTAGTTATTATGTACTTGATAAAGAATTTAGAGAAAAAAAATTATAATTCAATTCTAGAGAGACATAAAATCTTCCAAATTATGATGATTCTGACGTTTTATTATTGTATTAAAATTATATTTAAGGATGTTAATCTATGTTCCAAATTTAAATAAGAAGAGTTATAATTTTTACAAGAAACAATATTTTCCAAAATTAAGTTGCAATATCGGTTTAGATATTGATAAGAATAAAGTACACTACACTATTATCATAGGTGAGCTAATAAATGTTTAATAAGAAATAAAGGATGATTCTTTGGTGAAATCCATTAATGAATAGATGGTCTAAATTGAGAAACAAATTAGACACTGAATCATGTTAACTTAAATTAAACCTAAATTTATTGGTAAAAATGTCTCTTTGAAAATGTATTTGATAAACCTTGAATATTGGTCTATAATAATAAAATGCTCATATAAAAATTATATTTTTATATTTAAGGATTTTATGTTAAGAAAACATTTTATCAGGTGTAAATGACATGATCAGTAGGGATTTTTTATAGTGTATTTAATGGAAGTTTGAATTCTATAAAATTTATGCGAAGATGAAATTTTTAATGGAATCTAAATATAATATTTCTATGTTTAATAACTAACATGAATTCATGTTGGAGATGAAGATTTTATGTTTTTAAGGTTGATAAATATTTTTTAGGGCCTATAGAATGAATCTATATCTAGGTATTCATATTTCTATTGGTATTGGAGAATATTGGAGTTCAAGATATGAGGGGTATATCATTTCCACTATGTGAATGTATCATATAGATTGTAGTTTATGGTGATTGTTCTTGTGGAAAATATCTTATTTGGCTACAAAAAGATGAATTATATGATAGGTTTTAAAATATGATGGTATAAAAATGTGTGATAGTAATAATTAGATAGCTAACCTATATTAATAGTTTTCATGTTCTTCAAAATGAAGGTCCAATGTTTATCTAATAAATGAAATATGTACTATAGTTGTTATTGGTGTTATTATTTTATTGGCTGGATAAATATTATGGTAGCCACAATCCATAGGTAGTTAGATGATGAAAGAATGTGTTCTCTTGCAAACATAGAAAACATTATATAAATGAAAATATTATTTTGTATACTATAATGATCATTGACTCAGGTAGTCTTATAGAACATTATAATGTATGTTTTCTCAGTTTTAGAAAAATCAAATATTTTCTTATCTCTTTGATTATAATTATATATAGAAAAGGTAAACCCCTTAATATATTATTATCATGTTGAGTTAATGATGATAAGGTGATACCCATATTACATGGAGAGTATAGGTTGATTTATAATAATTAAAAATAGTTGAGAATATATTTATGTATGTGGGGTGGATTGAAAAAAGCACCAATTGGGGGATATTATATAAAAATGTTTAACTTTTCTAATATTTGTAAATTATTTACAATAAGTGTAATTGATTTTGGTAATTGATGTTATGGAATTATGGTGGGTAGTACATTGAAGGGTTCACGAATCAAATACAAGTGATTTTGGATATGTTGTGTTGAACCAATAAAAAATGCAGTTGCAGTAGGTGTAAAAATTTTGGTAGCTATCTTCATTTTTCATGATGTTAGCTTGAAATTAGAATTATGAACATTCCTTGTCAAAATGTCTTTTATGTATCATTAAGAACTATAATAGAAGTTATTCCAATGGAATATGGTGTTTTTTGTGACAGAAATGTCCACACTCAAAATGGGTTGAATGGAAATGGTTATTTTGAAGGCCTTGTAGGACTCATGTCTGTTTAATCAATAGACATGTAAGTCTTAAATATTATTAAACCTAAATTTTCATATCATACCTATGAATTTTTTATATGGGATATCGGTGTATAAGAAAACTATTTTTGAAGTCCCTTTGAGTATTCCATTTTAAGATGTTTGGAAGAAACAAGACGATTAGTGTAGAATTATCCATTTGAAGTTAATTTTTATTGGATGAAATCTATTTAATTATAGTTGGATAAAAATTACGTTATCATTATAATTTAGATCCATAAATTCTAATTTTTATTAAAGGAAACCCCATAGAGTTTGAAAAAGTTAAAGTTACACTATGCTAGAATTTTTTAACTAATTATCTTTTATGGTACGTATATACATTCTGAACCAATATAATTATCAATGGTGGGGTTATAGTTGAAGATAATATATGGGACACAATCTATATATAGTAAATTTATGGTTGTTATATTCATTAATATGAATTTTAATTAAAAATATTTTGATAGAAAATAGATGTTAATTAATGTAATTAAAATATAAGAAATGTTCATGATTGATGAGATATCATCATAGATAGTTTAGATATGTGTTGAAAAAGGTCAAGATTGAACGGATATTAATGTCTATAAATATTGGATTTTATGAAATAGTTATGGGTGGATTTAATTATATTAAATATGAGGTCAGAATGTATATAATTCAAACACATAATAGTGAATAAGATATAGTGGAAATTAATGTTTCATTATCAATAAGCTATTATTTTTTGTGTAATTTCTTCTATCATTATTTTTTTGAGTTAGTATAATATGTTGATACCATCTCTTTTTTACTCTCTTGGAAATAAGTGAGTGAGAAAATAGGCGATTTTATTGAATTTGAATAAGTTGTGATATTTTCCTAAATATATAAATAATTTACAAGTGATGTAGCGATGTTTTATATATATAAACACATCATTGATATGTGCTCCTTTGATATTTCCCATTTCGGGTAAACCAAGGAAAATATCTATATCCATGAATTCAATTTTTTATATATGTTGTTTAGGCTGTGAAACTAATGTTAAATAATCCATGTGTCTATGAAAATATAAAGAAAATATTTATTTAGTTTTTATTCAAGAAAATATTTCAAATCAGCATTATTCATACACCCTATTATGGTGTATTATCAGTCCTTTGGTTGCATCAAAAACTATTATGATTTCCCCTTGAATAAAGGGTTGTAATAAAGTATTTGGATGTTTTAGTCATTGAGAAATTATTTGAATTATTATCCTCATCTTCACTATCTTCGTATTATTTTAATTTTAGACTATATTCATATTCATTTTTCATTGATCCACTTTTTAAAATCCTATGGGGATTGTTTACCCAATGAATATAATTTCCTCCTCTTATACATTTTTAAATGAATGATAAATGTTTTTGAAATTTCATTTCATTAACTTTTTACCCACCATATTTCTATTCTTACACATTAACATTCATTAAATTATTAAATTTTTCACATATTGATATCTCATTTGTTGGTTTACTCTTATTTTTTCTAAAATGAACTTCATTTACACATTTATTAATCAATCAAAATGATATATATATCATCCAATATATGTTTTTTAAATATCGGGCATCAACTACTAATACCCATTTTTTGAATATGGTATATAGGATTCATAATCTTTATTTGACAACAATATAATCATGAAGATTAATTAAAAATATCCTAATAGTTCATAGAACATAATTGAACCGTAAGAATAATTAATTAATAGATTTATGCTCACAAATTTCAATTTCACCATTCATCATGCTCCAAATCCATATTTTTTAAACATTCTCCTTGGAATATTCTTCAAAAAAGTTCTCCAACTTCAACGAAAAATATATTATATTATAAATTCCCTTGAGTATTTTGAAATACTTTCTAAAGGTGATAAAATAAATTCTATAAAAGTATTACATTTATGTTCAATTGTTTATAGATTATCTTCATTAATTAGTGACTTTTTATCCCTGAGGGGTGTAATAATTTTTAGATACCTCATGTTGATTCAAAATAGTGGATAAAAGGATTTTAGAAATTTTATAATTCCATGTTTGATAGTTTATTCTATTATACTTTATAATTAAAAAAATTTCACTGTATATATGTGAGAACTGTTAAAAAACATTCTAAAAAATATAACTTACAAAATAGTAAATTAATTATTTTCAAACTCCAAATAGATAATGAAGTATCAAATGATGAATGGATTTTATACTAATTAAAAAAGTCTAGGAAAAATATTCAATCACTAAGAGTGGGTGCGGTAAAATATTTGAATCATTTTCTTCATATTATATTGCGCAAAGAAACTATAGTCATTAATTTTTACCGTAAAAGTCTAGGAGATGTTATTAATACTCTTGAAAATTATATCAATACAAACAATTAAGGGAATGAAGAATTTATGTGGTTTCCAAATAAAAATTAATAGTTATACTAACACTTTAATTTTTTGGGGGTGTAGAAAATCATTTAGTTACCTAAATATAATATAGTGGTTAATCACTGCTAGTTTCTGAAAGTGGAGTTCCCAAAAAACATGTTTATAGAAATTTGAATTAATTTAGAAAAAAAAATATTTTGGTTTGAGAAATAAGGAATTTTGAACTTAACTTTATATCATTGACTAAAAATATTTTTTTTGATACAGTGATTGGGTTAGGCTTGGCATGTCATTATTACAATTATTTCAGGGTTTAACAACCATGGATCTACTTGTTTATACTAAAATACTTAGGGAGATATTTCATGATTGATTCCTCTCTATCCATTTTCTAGATGGTGATGGTGAGAATATCCCTGACTATAAGCTCAAGTGGTCAACCCTCTATCCAATGTACTTGGGAATTCAAACTATTCATCTTGATTAATTACTGTAATCTATGATATGTAATTATTATTACCTATCTACCAATACTTTTTTCCATAATTATGCAAACATTCTAGGGATCATCGAGAACTCACCACCTAACCCATGAATGTTTCAATATATATAATATAGAATCGGATGGACATGTATTTTGGAACATTAACCAAGGAAATTGAAATTAACCGAATAAAAACCTGACACAACCAAATTTGGTAATTAAAACTATAAATATACAATTAAATATAGGGAGAAGAATAAATAAAAGTGTTTAATAACATTGATAACATAAAATAATGCTTTAGAAATTGGTATATCCTTCCCTTTATCATTCACATTATGTTTGTACCCCTCCAAGGGAAGGGTAAAATAGATAATGGGGAGTAATGATGTATCATATAAATAAAAGAAAAGAAAATAATGAAGACAAGAAAATATTGGAGCACTAGTTAGTCATCCATAGCTCCCCTCACCGATTGATGATGATAACAATTCCATCAAGTGTTCTATTAATAGGCATAAGATACCCCACCAGAGTTATGATAATTTCCTAATAAATGGATCGAAATTAACTCGATCTTTGAAGGGGTCATAAATGGGTGGTATATTTATTAAATTCATCATAACTAGACATTTCTAGGTGTGTACCACCAATTCAACATCATGAATGATTATTCTATAGTTTAAACTTATCAAGGAAGTACCTATGGAGTAGTTTTAAGGAATGATATTATGTCATAAACATATATGGTGTGTTCTACCGCATAACACAAATGGCTCACACTTTGACACATTTTTTCATGATCCCCGTTACTATTTTTTCATTATGGCTTGTCTTACGCCCTAAAATTTTATTTATATGTCATAATTTTACTAATTATGATGAAAAAGTGTTTTTTCCCGCTCATTTTTCTCTATTTTGGCCCGTTTCTTCTAGTTAAAGACTTGAATTTAGTAATTTTTCTATATGACATCATGAGATGTTAATTTAATCTTGAATCAAACATATTTTAGTTTGTTTTAGAAAAAAATATTTATTATTCCAAAAACAATAAAAGAAAATATTGATAAATTAATTAATTTAATTAATACTAAAGATTAATTTTATATCAAAATATTCAATAATAAAATTGGTATATAATATAACCAAGGAATGATCCAGTAAGACTCATGATCATATGATTCACTAGTTTTAATATATTTGATACAGAAAATAAGGGTTTTAGTTACACTTATGATACAAGATGATTCTTCGTGTCATATATAATTTTATCCTTCTAGAATAATGTTATGAAAATATAACATATCATTATATAATTTTCTACAACTATAGTACACTACTATCAATTTATTTTTATGATTTTTCATAATCAATTCTATCAATTATATGAAATATCCATCGATATATTGAATGAATTTATTCATCTTTATGTTAATATATTATTCACTCCTTTACTCTATCTATATTTTTCACCTTTTGATATTATTTAGGTATGTCTAAATCAATTTATTATAGTCAAATTATGATGTACTAAAATATAATCGTAATCCAAATTAACAGAAAAAATGTTCAACTCACTAAAGAAACTTGAGCATCACCGTATCATAGAAGAAGCTATTTTTGTTGAACCCCATTGAACTTAATAAATCCCCTCATAAGAAAATGTCACTACACTCATCGTGGAATAGTATCATCCCATTTTGGTTCAAGATCAATACTACTAAGCCTCATTCCATGTTATAGTAAACATAAATTTTTTTGTTAACATTTCCTATACTGACCATACAATTTGTAGATATATTCATCACTTAAACATCTGAATTATGTCTTTCGTGGAACATGAAAATCTTCAACCAATATAGTTTCACATCACTTGGGTGAAGCATCATTACATTTGTATAACTTATAATTCTCGAATCATTACATGGACTATGGAATAATGTATCATTTTATGGTTTCTATTTATGGACTATTTCTTTTCTACTCAACATTTCAACTGTATATTCATTTTACTAATTTTTTACATTACCATCCCCTTTTAACTTGATGTTCCCACTAGTTATAACTAATTGTATCCAAAGAAAATGACACATTCTATAGGACATAGATCTCATTAGTAGTAAATTTATAAGTTTAAAAAATTAAATTCCATATGTAATTCACATTTCCTAATCAGTTAAGATGTTTTTCTCCTTATTCCTACACCAGTTATTAATTACTAGTCATCACAAAGTAAAAAATGATTTCTCTTCAATAATTTTTAAAAATATCAAAAACACTTCTAATAATTTAAAATCACTCCCAAACCCCACAATAAACATTACCTAAACTAAAAAATGATTAACAGAAGTTTCAATATTATTCCTTTTATATAATATTAATTTACTATAAAATATAACATTAATACATAAACCATATCAACTAAAAAATTACTTAACTTCACATGACTCCCCATTTGAAAAACACCTTCTCTTGGGGAAATATCAATAATCTAAAAAACTAATTATCTCACCATTTTTATTCTTATCTCAATAGTTTAATTATTTCAATCACATTATATATATTACCTTAATAAATCTCACTAAAAAAAATTTTTATGAAAGAAAATACATAAATATTTATCAATGTGATTCCTAATCCAAAAATAATATCATACTTAAAATCGATAGGGAATTTAATTATGTATCCCGATTCTCTTGGTCCTTTTATATATTAATAACTATCCATTCATTATTGAAGAATGTTCTATCATGTTTTTCTGGTTATTCAAAAGAAGTAATAGAAAAATTTATAAAATGGTAAAGGAATAATGAAATTAGACTAAGCATAAGAATAATTAAAAATAATGAGAATTCACTTGAAATAATGGTATTTATAATAAAAAATTTGTCGATTGGATATTTTCGAAAAATAATTAAATAAACCTAAAAAATTAAAAATAAATGCTAAAAATTAATAGAAAAATTATTATAATGAATTTTATTATAAATGTGATTTTCCATATTGGATTAAAACAATTATGTTCCATGGCCTTATCTATATGGAAAAAATATATATTGGGAAATAGATTCTTCATAATAGTTTAATCTTTACATATATGATTCAAAAGTACATCCTCTATAGAGGTGGAAGGTTTTATATCCTTATATCACTTAAATATTTTGGAACTATTAGAAGATTAAATTTAGGATAGTACTTAAGGATCCTACTATAAATTTGAAACATATTATTTTAAAGAAATTATGTATAACCACTATAGTATAGTTAACATCATGGTCCTCTAAGTGAAATTGATGTATTATGTTAAATCATAGGGTCTAAATATTTCCCTTCTATATTATAAGAATGAAATATAAAATATCATATCATGTGGTGTAAGTCTCCTTTATAAAAACAATTAAAATATTTGTGGTCCAAAATTTAGATCCATTATAGAATATAAGGGTATTGGATATTTTTTATTCCTTCTCATACTCTCTACATGAATTTATAGTATCTCTATATCTATGATGATCCAAAAAATGGTTCTTATTTTACAAATCCTCCAAATTAAATCCAAAAAGACATTCTATTTAAAATTAAATAAAACTTATATAAAATAATTTATTTTGATTTATTAGAGAAATATAATTCAAAACTGAATATAAAGGGGATATATCCCTTTTGGGTTACACGTAAGTGAAATTAGGTGGTGTTGATTGGGCATATCCCACTAAATTCCATAGCCTAGGGTCTCACTAGTCAAACCTTTGGGTTATCATTATATATATTCTTATATATATATATATAATTCATTTATATTATGATGTGGGTTTTTTACATTATATGATTTAGATGTTTAAAAACTATGGTTTGAATTTGTGAGGTATTATCATTCTCATTTGAAATTATTTATTAGTTTTAATACATATGTAATATATGTATTATAATATCATTATAGTTTAAGTAATCATATATTTAGGTAGGAATTGAGTCATTAAACATAGATATTACTCATATATACACATTTACCAGATTCAACGATAGAATTTTATTGTGAATGGTTAAATATTTTACGGTTCTGTATATCAAACTTTACCTATGTAATGGTATTGTTTTCAGTATTCTTAGATAAATTAATATTTTTGGATCCTAAATCATGGCATAAATTAATTTATTATACTTATTTAATATATTATATTGAGAATTATCTTGGAGGTTGATTTATTAGTAATATTTGTTTCTTTTTAAACATATATTATTCTATTTTGAATTATTAATTATTTAATTATGCCTTGTTTAATTATTAAATATTTTCTGTATATGACTTAAATTATAGATAGTTTATATAATAATATGTGTTTTTTATTTATAGTGTTTTTATTTTTGGATTATTTATGTATTATAGTTAAATTCATATTGTATTGAAGTATTTTTTTATTCGATTAAAAAATTTATAATTCACTACTATAAAATGATTCAAAATTAGTTCCTTGTGATATTTCAAAACATGATCATTTTATAATTCACAATTGGTGAATTAAAATTAATAATAATGTGGGTGGAATTTATGTGTTTTTTTGTGAAATAATAAATTTTACTGAGTAAAATAAATAACTAATGATTAGATAGTATAAAATTCATATGTAAAATCAATAAATTTCATAAATTACCTAAAACATCAATTAAATTCAAAATTTTAACTTTTTGTGTGGATTCTAGTTAAGAAAAAATAATTTTAAACTGAGGGATGAGGAATATAATAGAACTCATCTCAAGGAAGATGGGTTGATTTTATGTGAACATATAATTTATCCAATAATATGATAAGTTCGTTTAATCCCGAAGGTTACACCTAATTATATATATTTTTAATATGTAATCAATAACTTATTATATATATTAGTTTTAAAATATTATTGAACAATATAATGTTGAACGTGACAAGGGAAAAACTATTTAAAAATGTGTTATAACCAGCGATATTTTTCTTTAAATATTTATAAATATAGGTTTGGTGAATATGAATCATTATGAGGTTTACAAACAATTATTAAAAAAATGTATTGGATGAAATGTTAATAAATATTATTGTTACCCCTACTCTACGATATCTAGTTCATATTTTTCTCATACCTTTTTGGTGATATCTATTACCTTATACATTAATGGTATTGGAAAATATACATTATATATGGTATCTAACTAGATTTGTTATGTAAGAGAATATCTTACCATTAACATTATTACTAGTGGTGATTTATTTTCTTTATTGAAAACTATTTACAAAAAGACCAATATATAATTGAATAATTATTCCACTCGATTTCAATTCATGATTAAAATGGTTTAATGAAATAAAAAAAATTTCTTAGGCCCTCATTACATTATGAGAAAGTTTTATATATTTCAATAAATGGAAATTTGATTCTGTATAAATTTTGATATTAGAACTATTTCAATACTTAGGGACAATAATTTTGGACTTCCAATATTTTTATATCCCTTAATGATCGGGTTACCAAAATAGATGCCTTTGGAAATATGTTGGATTTTTTTTCCCATAAAGGATTATTATGTTCAATTAAAGAAAATAAATACTATTTTTATCTATATTTATATATAAATTAATTATCAACCTATATAGGGGATATAAATCGATACTACCCATAAGTACCTTATTTTACAACATTTCATCTTATATGTTCTTCTATTAATTAAAATACAAAAAATATTCCTATATTTACTTCATACCCCATAGATTTTCATTATGAAAATGAAAGATCTATAATAGGATTAATCATTATCTTCTAGATGATTAGATGTTGATTGATATGTTAGTGATAAATATTTTTCTAGGATCTTAGTTTTATTGTAGTGTTAGGTAAATTTTGGATATATATATCTATTAATATAATTTCCTTTTTTCATGAACTCATTAATATAAGTATTATCATATCTATTTCCTGTAATTTTATATATTATCCTTTTCATTATTATATATTGTTTTCTCAAATATATATTCTTAATTGTTTGAATTATTTATTTATATTAATAAATTATAATAATTTACTATTTTTCTCAAATTTTTCATGATATATTAATTAAATCATTGGTAGTTTATAATATTATATGTTCATTGTTTTTATATTTTATCTTTCAATAACATGATTATGTGGTAACTAATTTTGTGGGTGAAACTCTATCATTCCATATATTCCATACCATGATTAATTTCTTAATGATGTGTAAGGAATTTTCTTGATACACTAATTTAATTCTAGATATCTAAATATAGGAAGTGTTACAGAATATTCTCTCAAGAATAAAGATGATCATTATGTCTTTTCCATAGCAGGGTTGGGGCAGTTTAACTCAAAGATTTCTAGAATATTAGTTAATAAAGTTATGTCTTAGAATATGATTAAAAATCCCTATGAGATAATTTGTTAGTATAAAAATATAACAATTTTTTTTCATTTTACACATTAATCATTACCCATTTAAATAAAAATAAAACATATGGGTGTCTCCATGGTGTTTAAATTTTAGTTTTTCAATAGATAGTAGATGGAGAATGAAGAACATTTATTTCTGTAAGGGTAAAAGCCTCAGTTTATGTATCTCCCCCTTAGAAATCACAGTGGAATATTTCTTGTCTTGAAGTATTTGATCAGTTTCATGTTGTCTTGTTCATAAAAACTAACCTTCAATCTTTTTTGGGAAAATTAAAAGATTTATATTCATATCTTGGTGATGAAATCATTGAGTATAATATAAAACTTCTAGGGACAACATGTATATAAATAATTTCCACTTAAAACTGTATCTTCTTAGTATGATAAATTTCATTATTCTTCTAATGGAGGGTTATCCAATTATTCATGTTTTTTAATCCCCCCTCTTAATTTGTTTCCTATAAAAAAATATGGGAGATTCTATCCAAGGTAAGTGAATTTTACTGAAATCTCGTCCAATTGTTTTTATTAAAACACAAAAGAGACATGCATATATAGATATACCAAAATATAGGGAATCATTCAGTAAAATAATATATAATTTTAAAAAGGATTTAATGATTATTATTTTATTATAATTTTAGTCATGAAAAATGATAGTGCTCATTTTATCGGACTCTATCTACAAAGAAGACAGGAAATTCCCCTATTAGTTGTGGAACTAGAATCAGTATCCTTTGCCCATTTGTATCCATTAATTCTTAACCTCATTTGAGTTTCATTAAAATTACAAGATATTGTTATAGACTAAGTGGATGAGGTTTAAATGTTCAGCATAACTAACAGAACAGAAAAATAGTGGTGGAAACATTCACCATAAAGGGATACCCCACTATGACTAATAAAGTGTACCGTAATCCAAGTTCTCTTACACTAAAATGTGAAAGAGTGATTGATGGGGCTTATCTAAAGTTGTATAATTACATGTTTTTACAATGTTCTCCGTTTGGATTTATATCATTAATAAATATCTAATATGATGATTATATATTAAATCATTTATGTATAACTACCATGTTATTTTTATATCATTATAATGTTCACAACGTTTGATAAATGGTTGTTTTCATTTTTAATCTGTTATGAAACATTATGGTTATTTTATTAATTATGAATATAAAATTTTAAAATATGCTATATTATAAATTAATAGTATTTTTTATAAAACTATAAAAATCTAAGAAGAAATTAATAATTTAAATTAATTTTGAAATATAAATTTTGTATTTAACTAATCACCAATAAGGGTATCATTTTTGGTTCAAGTCATTGAATATATTTTTATAGTAACTAAATTCTATAATTATTTTTGTAATTTGTTTCTTCACTTTGAAGAATAATATTTAATTAATGGAAGTTTTACTTGTTTCAAATTTTAAAAATTATTAAATATCATAAATAGTTTTTTTAATTAAAATAGACATATGAATATTGTATATGGATTTATGTTAGTATACCTCACAAACCCTTAATTCTATACCCAACTTATTAATATAATATAATGAAGAAACAAATTTGAAAAAATGATACACCAAAATTTTTAATTTAGAATAAATTTCATAATAATCGTGTTATTAATTTATTTAATGAACTCCTAATGTTTCTAAAAATTGTAATGATGCCTAGTCTGTTTTTATTCTAATAAGGCATGAAAAATAAGTACACATTGTTGGGATATTGAATAAGTTAGTAAATCATGTTAATTAAAATACATTCAAAAATATGCATGGTAACACTATATTCTAATAAGTTTTAACATAAATTTTCATTTCATTCACCAATATCATAAGAACAATCAATGTTTTAGTTTTTAATATTGTAATGATTATTTTGATTGTTTATCTTCTTTATATAATTTTTTAATTATTTTAATATATTAGTTTAACTTTTTTAGAAAATAAATTTCTATATTTTTTTGTATTTAAATATAATTATTCATTATTATTATTATATATTATTGATATTATGTTACTGTGGTTTGAGATATATTTGAGATGTAATATGTAATAATTTTATTTTACATTTTTTATGATTTATTATTATCATGGGTTTTTTTCTAGAATAAAATTTGGATATTATTATTATTATTACTGTGTTTTTGTTGTTGTTATAAATTTTTTTCATTGAAAGGGTGAATCCCCTTTCACATTTCTCATGGGGGAAATGAATGATATTTTACTGTCCCCTAAATTATTCTTCAATCTCTCAAAATTTTATGGTGTATTTATCTAAGAATAATTGATGTCATATTTCATATGACTTTTTCCTTTTCTTATCTATTAATTTCATCATATTAATTCCATATTATATCATGTTTCATATAAAATATATGGTTTTTCATATTAAGGATAACCCCTTGATAATGGGGGTTTTAATGTTAAGAGTATACAAACTCCTATAACATAATTCAATCTCTTTTATAAAACATGACATCGGTTCATTAACATA
This sequence comes from Viscum album, assembly GCA_963277665.1. Lineage (NCBI taxonomy): Eukaryota > Viridiplantae > Streptophyta > Magnoliopsida > Santalales > Viscaceae > Viscum > Viscum album. The sequence goes on from OY728125.1 coordinate 23,761,727, forward strand.
TTTTGTAGTGTCCCCATGTAATTATGTTTCATTAACATGATCTTAGTGATTCAATTTTGTAATTTAATTTTATGATAATAAAATGAATCTAAAATTTATAGAGTATGATATTTTCAAGGTTATCATTGTATGATTCACAAAAATAATTCATGTCAATGGAGTTTTCATAAAACTATGATTATAAATTTTTCTCTTAGTATTTGTTTCACTAAATGTATTTAATAAAATTTATTTTACACCAATTATGTTATAAATTGATTAATAATTAATTTTTTGAAATAACATTTATTATATATATATATATAAAATTATACTATTACTCAATGTATTGTAAATTATAAACAAAATCATATGAAAATAATTTATAAGATTAAATTCCTTTGGAACATATTTTTTATTTCAATTAATTTTTATGTTTTAATTGATATATACTTCATTCTTGTTGAATATGTTTTCATTATTTCATTTTATGATGTTTTTAAAAGACACTTTTCAAATTGGTTAAATTACTAATAATTATCAGATGTTTTCTTTTAGATGAAACATATATTATTAATAATTTATTTATGTTTATATATAATTTATTATGATACTGAAATTATTATATGTATATTTCTTGGGAATATTTATTTATATTACATGCATTTTTATTACATTTCTACCATGAATAGTTTCCTTCCTTTTTGAATAAATGGGTTTTAAAGTATCCTTTAGTATTTTTATAGGAAATAGATGATTATTTATAAACTAGTAAATATTAAAAAAAATATCTAGTGTCCCTATTTTTATTCAGTCCCCAGATAGTTCATTTTCCCCCAATGTGGACAGTGTGGTAACACAAGGTTTTTATCATATTGTAATATATCAGAGGACAACTAGTAGTACTATATATTGAATAAAATATAACATCCTATTTCATAAGGTTGTAATCCAATAATGGTGTGTTATTTGAATTATAATTTTATATATGTTATATGTTTATGTGATATCATTATTAATTTTTTTATTCATTTCATATTATTATTTACTCTAAGAAAAATGGGTTTTCAATGTAAATAGTTTTTTGAATAAAAATCCAATGTAATTGGATTTTCATATTATGAAAAATAAAATCATTTTTTCCTATATAATTTTAAAATATCATTCCAATTTTTAACTAAAAATATAATTTCATTTATCAATTGGTGTATCCCACTAATAGGTTTTTAAAACCCTATATACACACTTCAGTGTTAATGTATCCATATCTATCTAGATTGACATGAAGGTTTTGAAAGTGGTATTCCAATTTCATTGGGATTGGTCCATGTACAGGAACATGAGACTCTAAAGGAGGTTGAATTTGGTTGTATCATTTACCACATGGGGTTATGAATTGAATCACATATAGATTTTCCAAAAGAGTAGCATGTTTGATAGCTTATATGACACGTGACATCGAGCCTAAATAAAACATGAAATTATATACTTTTTTATGAAAATTAAACCACATATATTAAATTATATGGTATGAAAAGGATTAATGTAATGGTGATATATAAAAAAATATCATACTCAATATAAATTTATTGATAAATTCTTTCAAAATAATAATTCAATTTTTAATGATGTCGTTTAATTCTTCGAGATATTTCTTGTCTTCAAAAATAAATTTTATTGATTTTTGTGAATAATATTTGTTAATTATTTTTTGGAATAAACATTATTTGATAAAATGAAATTAATATTTTAATTTATTATATTAAAATTAACTTTGGTTTAATGTTTTTATGTTTTTGGATATGAAATATTTTTCAGTAAATATTTAAAATCACATATTTTACAAATAATTTCATTTATTCCCACAATGTATATTAATATAAACGTCCTTTGGTATTTAAAAATTGTTCTTTAAGTGACATATGAACCATTTTAATCAATAATTTTCATTATTTAATATATGTTTTCCTATGCGTAAAAAAACATGTTTTCTAACAACTATCTTTCAACGAGAAAAAAGCTTATCCATTATAATTAATTAAAATTACCCCTAATAAAAAAATATTTAAATTAAATTTATATACTATATATATTTTTTAATTTTATTTAATAATATTACTATTTCAATTCATTTAGTTAATATAGTATGATCCATTTCTTTAAGAAAACCATTTTACAAAAAATGAATTATCATCATATTTTGTAAGATACTTATAAAATGAATTTCAACCACTTATAATTATTGAATATGCTAAAATATATTCCATATTTAGAATAAAAACATTTTAAATTATAAAATATGTGAAACTTAATTTTTTATCATAATGTATAGTAAAAAATAGTAAATATTTGTTTCAACGGTAAAGGAAAAAAGGGGCTATTTGAGCGAAACATTAATTTTATAAGGGCTAAAAAGTGACACATGTAAATGCATTAATTTTATTAGATGAGGTAATTTCATCAATAATCAAAAAATATTTCAATATATTGCCTTTAGTTCCATAATTCCGATATTATGACACTTATTTTAATTTATGTAAATAAAATGACATAATTTCACTCTCTTACACTTAAAAAATCAATTATGTGTTCAAAAATGAAAAAATATTGGGTGTAAATTAATATGAATGGTTATGTTGAAAATAATGAAATTAAATTTATGATGAGAGTTTACTTCTAGTTTTTGGTAATTTTTTAATTAACTTGAATGATTACATAATGATAACATTTTATTTGTTTAATTAAAATAAAAATATGTAAAATGGAATTAAAAATATTAAAAACAAAATAATTTGAGTAATTTATGATGTTAAATAATTATTTTTGATAATTATAATGTATTCAATGTGTGTTAAAGGTTTAAATTCATAATATATCATTTCTTATGTTTTTTAAAGTTAAATTCAATGAATAGTGTCAAAATTTACATTAATGATGTTTTATAATAAATAATGTTTTATTAACTGAGTTAAAATTCATATAAATATTTTATTTGAAATTCAATTTTGATATGGTTGATAATATCATGCATGGAATATTTATGTCATGTATTTCCTTTTATATGAATTTTGGGAGCCCTAAAGAGTAAATACATTAAAACCCTGATATTTGCCAACAAGGGTTTGTAACACCCCATGACACTTTTTAGGAAAACCATTATTTATGTTTTTTATGTTACTTATTTTGGTGAATTATTGGTATTATCAGTGATGTATATCATTTTCTAGAAATAATGAACTATAATTTAGTGATGTATGTTTATTTCAATTAATGGATGGTTGTTATAAAAGTGTCAAAGACTTAGTGGGATTCTTTCCATGTTCAAAAAATAATCGATGTTGGGGTTTTATGTTTTCTTTCTCAAAATCATAGTTTTGACAAACTGCTGGCTAATTTCACACAATGTAATGGTATTATGTACAATTAATTGTTTCTTATCATGATTGTGTTTAACATGTTTATGGAAATAAGGGTCTAAAAACCGAGTACTAGGTTAACATCGTTTATCATCAAAAGTTAATTTTAAATAAAAATGAGATATTTATTATTTGTATTTGATCTATATAGATTACAAAATGTGTAATGGGATTACACATAGTTTAGTAGTTAGGATTTGTGATTTTTGGGTGATAATAGGATATTTTCAATTTCAATTTTATTAGTAACTTCTCCCACAATACCAAGAATATCTCATTGTTGACTTTCGAGACCTCTGACCCCCTAGATTATTTTATTCTGTGATTTATTATTGTTGAATTTGTGGTTCATTTATTTTCTTAATAATTTTTTTTCTGGTTCTTACTTGGGTTTTTTTTGGAAATGGTTTTGTTATTATTTTTGATCAGGTAGTGTTTTCTATCGATATGTTTCAGTTTCATAGGGTGTCATGTCTTTCAAAGGTTGTTCTTATGGATTAGAATCATTGTTTCCAAAGGAATAAAGGTTCATATGGGTTTGAGGATTTTTTTCTCTAAAATGGGTTATTATATTGAATTTAATATCATTCTTGCTAAATTCCTTTGGTTTGTTCATTGATTTGAAGATTTTGGTTTTTTAATGAATTTATTGGAAAGTAATATGTTTTCAGAAATGTGTTTCTTCCTCAAAATGTATTTTCATGATTTAAAAATGGGTTTTCAAACACATATGTAAAAATGCTAAAAAATTATGAATATGGTTTTGATAATGTATTTCAAAAATTGGCACAATAGGAAGCATCGATGTGTTAGGAAATATACTATGGTGGCCTTAGTGTATGTGAAACAACTAGGAGTTAACCTTTTCTATTTGTTTTATTATATCTATAATTTATATTGGTTGGATACCGTATTTTTACTATTTAGTGTCTTGAGTGTCTAGTAAATAGTGTCTTATATTCTAGGGCCCAATATATTGTTCTTTTTCATTTACATATTTTTATCTAAGGACAGTATTTATTATGGATAGTTTCTCATAGATTTTATTATAAGGTTATATAACATAGACTTCCATGATAGGTTATTTCAAGAATATGTTTTTTATTTCTGACCTCTTAATTCATATATATTATTTTTTATTTTTATCACTTCTACTTTTCATATTTCTTTTTTGATAATATGAAATTATTTTTTGAAAACCAATGGTGGGAATTATTTGAAATTAAATTGGATGTATGAAAATGATTTGAAAACTATTTTTTTAAAAGATTGAATTATTGGATTCCTGGTATTAGACCTTTTATAGTATATTTGGTGGTATCCTACTCGGAATTATTCCCACACCATAATATTTCCCTTAGAGAGTGATTAGATATTGTGTTGAAATATACAATTAAAAGGAAGGGATCTTGTAACATGTGGGCGTCTCTAGTGGCCATTGTCTTCAGTTTTGGATGGTTTGGAGGAAACCATTTGTCAAATGGATACATATTGGTTATTCATTTTTTATACATTTGGGTTTTATCTGGGATTTCATGTATTGTATATATCTCGTGGTATCTTTTCTTTTACATTGTAATTTAGTTTTATGTATTTTTTCATTATATACAAGACTTGTTCAATTTTTTCTCTTTACCTCACAATTTGATGACTAGGTAGGGTGTATGGTTTGATTGACCTAGTTGGATCTATTACAAAATTGGTACATAGGGGAGGATCATCCAGAAATGTGTTACCGCTTCCTATGTTTTTCTATGTATCGTGGGTAGACATGACATAGGACAATCCAAACTTGGATAGTAGTTCAAGAAAAAAGGCTTATCCATATTACTTCCATTACAAAGCTTGAGTCACCATGGTTGGTTAGGGTATTTTACTAGGTTTTATATAAGAATTTTTGGGTAATTTTAATGAATGTTATGGTAAGAATAATTAAATTTAGATTACCATTTTTTGAAATTTATTTTTTTTATAATTTTTATATTTCATTAAATTATTTTTTAAAAGAAATTATTTTAAATTTGGAAGTGTTACTAATATTTTTTTTGAGAATTACCATGATATAATATTTTATTTTCATTTTTTATTAGATAACTTATCTAAGAAAATATCTTCCAAATCTAGGATCGAAATCTTCGAGAAAGGTTATATAGGACAATCCTTAAGTGTAACCTTATTTGGTTGAAACTGTAATTCGCACTATTTATACTTATGTTCAAGTGGGTGTCAAGATCCTGGGGCTTGTCGTGCATCATGTTGATGAGTTTAATAAGAATCATACACCCAATTTCTTTGGAAATAAAGGACCATAGGAATATGAGGAGTCTTTTGAAAGAATTGATAGGATGTTCAATTTCATGATGAAAATAAAGGACTCAATGGTGGGATTTTCCACATATATTCTTGAGGGAAAAAGAAGGTGATGGAGGGACTCTATTATGAAATTTAATTTTCATTAGAGCCATACCTAGGATTTAATAAAGAAAATACTTAATCAAAAAATTTACCCTATTACACTACATAAAATAAAGAATATGGATTTCTGACCTTGGAGAAAGAGGTGGATGATGTTATGGTGTATTCTAACCATTTTTCTAAGGTGGTTCATCTGGTATCAGTTCGTGTCACTAATGAGTTACTTAAGGCATGGATTATGTGTTTGTACTAAGGGTTGATATTAGGTTTATGTTGATTCCCATATGCTTTTTGACCTTTGTAGAGGTAGTTGAAAATGATTCTTTTTCTGAGGTAGAAATAGATGGGAAGAACAAATTGGGTGGTGCTTCAGTTGCTTATGTTCTTATCTAGGGTGTACCTTCTGACCAAAAAAGAAAATGTGAGGGTGGTCAGATATCTTTTGGACCTATTTTAGGGGCATCTAGAGGGTAGTAGCAAGTTTTTTTCTATCAGTATGGTTGGTTAGGTAATACAGTTACTAACTATACTAAGCCTTCTAGGACATGTCACCATTTTGTATTATCAATCCATTTGATGCATTTCAATGAATAAATTTTCTAGGAAAATATTACATGATCCACAATCACTAATAGTTCTTAGGTTCTTATCGAAGCATCCCGGTGTGGTGGTTCAAATCCCCAGCGTAAGGACAATGTTCAAGAGGCTATGGTTATACATCTTTATGAAAATGAGTATGTTCATGCGGAATCTATAGCAGGTCCAACTAATAATTATTTCTCCTTCTATGGTTATAAAATTATTTTATATATGTTATATTTAATTATTTATATCTCTATAGTTATTTTTCATGTTAGACTTGTGTTCAAAACATATTCTAGACTTCTTGGATCATTCCATGCCTTTGGTAAGGAGGTGCAAACCATGTTTCAAATGTGTCATGTGTATTGTTATGATAATAAAATCCAAGGTAGAATATTAATGTTTATTTCTTTATTATGAAATATTAATATTGATTATCATTATCAGTTTGATAATTAGTGTTAAGGACTAGATATATTGTTATATCTAATAGGTACATTTCTTATCTACTAATGGGGACACTCATGTCTTTTAGGGTATGTGGGAATCTAGATTGGGAATTATTGGGAATTGTTTCCTTTATTCTGGGGTGATTTCATGTATGTTTTTAGGAATATTTATTAATATAGTTGACCACTATTTTGGTTTTTGACTTCCAGTAGTAAATGTGTCCCCTATAGTCTTTCTATATTATTTTTCTTTTTTTTCCACCACAATTAGAGTTGAAGTTTACTATTGAACAACTCCCTAGAATGATTACTATTTTTATTTCATGTTATTGAATGGATGCTGCTGAGTTGGTTGAAATTAAGATCCATCTTGAGAACATAAAGCCAAAATGATTTATTCATCCAAGCATGTCACAATGGGATTCTCTCTCTCCATTTTCTAAGAAGTAATATGAGATACTTAGACATTATAGTAACTAATAAAAGATGAATTAGGTTAATATTAAGAAAAAATATATCATTTTCCAAGAATGGATGGTCTTTTAAACATCTTATAAGGAAATAAACATTTTGGATGGTTGAAATGAGGATAGAGTACCACCATTTGAGGGTTCGATAAGTCGATATACCAAATATATCGTTCAGTAGATAGTATGGAGATATTGTATTTATGTTTATGCCAATTAGTTTTACTATCTCCATTATGGTTATTGTTGATTTGATAAACCAAATATCTAATCAGTTCTTGGACTATTTTATTGTTCTGTTTTTTGATGATATAACAGTGTACTCCAAGTCATAGGAAGATTAGAAGGACCATTTTGGAATTAATATTTGAACCTCTGTAGAACATCTTCATGATGTTAATCTTTACAATTGTATGTTTTCAAAATTTCAGTGGAATGTGTTATATGATAGGGGTCTCTTAGTACATCCTGAAATGATATAGGATGATATATTTTAGGAAAAACAAATCAATTTGTATGTAGCTTATATATTATTAGTTTTTTCTTGTCAAAAAAGATTTTCTGTGCCCGACTTCTCCGAGCTTACATCTGCGATGACTGATTCAAACTAGAGGGGTGTAATGATTTAGTATGACTACAAATATTAGTTATCTTTTATGGAACTAAAGTTGAGATTGACTTTAGTACAAGAATTTATGATTTCAGAACTAATTTTGGGTTTATATGTTCTCTACTTTTCTTCTGCTATATGTTTGGGATGTGTCTTAGTGTATGGGATACTGGTGGTGGCTACTAGCTCACTCGAGTTAAAAACTCATGGGAATAACTACCATACCCATGATCATGATTTAGTGGTATTAATGAATGAACGTAAAATATGGAATCACTATCTCATTGATTCTTGGATTATTATTTATATAATTAATAAGAGCCAAAAATATATTTTTACTATGTAGGATCTAAATCTATGACTAATATTCTAGGTAGAGTACCTTCAGACTTTTGATTTTGATATTGCATACACTCAAATGAAAATAAATGTGGTTGCTAATTCTTTGAGAAGAAAATTACCTAAATAATACATGAATGAATTGGTTGAGAAATGGTCTTCTATTAGTTCACTTGGTGATATAATCTTGGGACTGGAAGTTGTTGGTGGTTAGGTGGGATTGGATTTGGTGATAGATATCTCATATTTTGATGAGTGTTTTTATCTCGAGAAGGTGGAATAAGATGAGTAAAAATGAATTTAAAAAAGAAATTATGGTGAGGAGACATATAGTGAGTGGTCATGGTTTTCTAGTGGTTCTTTATTCTCATGTGGTAGGTTGGATATTCTATTTTCCCTAAGTTATGAGTTTTTGGATAGTGGACATTGGTCTTGTTGGTCTGTGGACCCTATAAATACCAAGATGTATCACATCATGATACGTCAGTATAGGTGGAAATGGATCAGGTGTCCTATAGTCAATTTTGTATCATAGTGTCATACTTTTCAATGAATTAAGGTAGAACAACAGATAACTACATGTTTAAGTCATCCCATACCCATTCTAGTATATGTTTTGGGTGGTATTTCAATAGATTTCATAGTTGTTATTCAATCGAAACCTCGTGCGAATGATGCAATTCAGGTGATCATTGATCAAATAAAAAAATAATCACATTTTCTTCTTATTAAGGAGACAATGAAGGTTAAACATCTTGGGGAAATGTATGTTTGATATATTGTGAGACTTCCCTGGGATCCCACTACAGTTGTATATGATGGGGACCGAGGGTTCGCATCCATGTTCTAAAAAGACTTTTCGTAGGTGATGGGTTCATATATTTGATTGAGTATGGAATGTCATCCATATACTAATGGAAATATATAGATGGATATCCACATTTTTGAGAATGTGATTCAGTATTTCGTTCTTTATTTTAGAGGTTTTTGGAAAATTATTTTCCCTTTTAATGATTTTTCCTTTGACAATTGTTATCATGCCGCAATTAGGATGAATCCCTATAAATATTTTTATGGGAATACAAGTAAATCTCCCTTATATTTGGTAGAGTTTGTAGAGTGGTCATTTGATGGGTCGAGTCGTGTTCAAGAGTTGAAAAATAATTTTTAGTTTATCTGGATGAGATTGATCATGACACAAAGTCATCAGAACATTTATTTCAACCATCGTCATCCGCAAATGAATTTTGATGTTGGTGGTCATGTTTTTCTTTCATTTTCACCTCAATGGGGACATCGTTAGTTTGGTAAGAAGGGTATATAAGAAATGAGTTTTATAGTACCCTTTTAGATCATAGGATAATATGGAAGGGTGGCCTATTTGTAGGATATTCCATCTAGTTTAACTTTAAGAAAAAACATGTTTTGTTTTTCCGAGCTAGGGAGGTATATACCGGATCCTTCACACATGATTGGATAGGAGGATATTGATCTTGAGACCAAAACAACTTTGGATCAGTCGTATTTTATGATTATTGATCACTGGGAGAAGGTACAATGTGGTAAAAGGATTTCAATGGTTTGTTTATAGTAGTCGTTTGGACAATATTTTCATGAGAAATTAGAGATAGAATTATTGATCAAGAAAAATTATCCTTCACTTTAGTAGAGTCCTAGAATATAATGTATTTAATTTGGAAGAAATTATTTCTGGTGTTGATTTTTTTATACATCATTAATCATATCTGGAACTCCTTTGTTTGTGTTTTTGTGTATCATCCTTGTTTGGGTGAACTTGTGGTCCTCCCTAGGAAGGAGATGATTTGTTTTGAAAATGTAAATAATATTTTTTGGTGTATTTTTATTTGAATTAAATGATTTTCTGAATAAATATCTCAAATACATAGTAGGGGTTCATCCCCTAATCAGAGAATGCTTAGTGTCTGGTTTTTCAGTTTCCTTCTTAAAACCCAAAGTTATTATAGTCAGCTGGGTGATTACACTCCACATAAAGGTATGACACACTATGTAATGTTCACTAGGATGATTTTATGAAATATTTTCAGGTCGTGAAGGTTTGACATGATGTGTACTGTTTTCAAATTGATTATTGTAAAAAAATTAGTATTTAATAAAAACAGGAATGGTTTTCAAGAACATTTGAGCTTCTTGGATTGCATGATGTATAATGGTATTAGATGCAATGTAAAATTTGTGTGTTGGGATTTCTGGATTACACATTTTTGATTTTTATTTCATTAATTTCATACATTATACTTATTGAGCTAGAATGTTTTTGGGGAAATATTGGAGACCTCCATCCCCCACACCAGATTGGTTCATTTATTGACCGATCATTATTATAGTTGTGGTGAGTATATATGGATAATAATGCATTCTGGTTCTTATTTGGAATTTTTAATTTTTTCACTTGTGTTCTAATTTATGATCAGGTAGTGATTTCAATCAATCCATTTCAATTTTTTGGTCCAACTTGCCTTTTGATTCTCATTGTCATGGTTTCCACTCATTTTGGTCAAAGGTAGTTAGGTTTATACAAGTTTTTGGAATGTGTTTTAGTAAATTAGTTTAATCATATGAATTTATTAGTGTTCTTGGAAAACCAATTTGGGTTGTTCATTGATATAAATTGAAAAGTTTATTAATGGATTCATTTGAAATGAAAATGTTTTCAAATATGTGTTTTTTCATGAAATTGGATTTTCTTCTTTTAGAAATGGCCTTTAGAACACAAAAGCATATTTTATTGGATTTGAAAATGTTTTGTAATTTTGTGAGTTGGGTTTTGAAAATGTATTTCGACCACTACCACATTGGTAACCTTGTATATGTCACTATAGAGATAAGAGAGGGATTAATATGTGTTCAACAACTAGGAGGTGTCCTTTTTTATATCTTTTTTTTAAAGGTTGGGGCCGAAGCCTCAATTTTATTATTAAATCAAAGAAAAGTCCTCTTTTTAACTGGGTAGAGGGAAACCCATTACATAGCCCGAAGGCCCAGTGGGCTTGTATCCCATTACATAGCCCGTAGGCCCAAATTCTAAGGCCAATTCACATTCTGTGAATAGTAACCTGCTGCTACAGTACCGCACAGTATCGCTGCCGCTACAGTGCCCTGCCGCCGCTACAGTGCCCTGCCGCTGCTACAGTACCCGCTGATGAACAGTGCCACCACTGCTACAGTACTTCTATAGTACTACTACAGTAACCTACGCCCCATGGGTTTTGAACCCCCATTTTCCATGTAGCCTTACGGGGTGCTTACCACTAAGCCAAACCCCAACTACAAATTTTTTTATATCTATTGATAGACGAAGGACTTCATATTTGTTGGATATAATGTTATTTCTATTTAGGTTCTTCAATGAAAAGTACTTATTTCCTAAAAGGTTAAGACCCAATATGTGGTTCATTTTTAATTATTTTTATTTATCATATGATAATTTTTATCATGTATTTTTCTCACATGTTTTATTATAAATGTTTTATCATATAACTTCACATGAATGTTTATATCATGGATATGTGTTTACTCACTTACACCTTTATGCATAGATATTCTTTACTATTTATATCTCTTCTATATGTTATATTTCTAGTTTGATAATGTGAAAAATCATTTAAGAAAATAAAATGGAGTAAATTATTTCAAAATGAATCGAATTTGTTTAAAATGTTTTTAAACTATTTTGTAAATCTAAAAGTATTTCATTCTTAATATTAGACATTGTATAGATACAATGGTGGTATCCTACTTGGTGTCTTTCACATATCCTACATTTTCTATTGGGATGGTTACAGATGTTGTATCAAAGGATTTAGGTAAATGGAAAGTCATCATGTATAATTTTGGAGTCTCCATCAGTCAATTCCTTCAATTCGAGTTTTTTTGGTGGTGAACATTGGTCACATGGAGACTTAATGGTTTATATTATTCAAACATTTGGGTTAAAATGTTTTTCTGGGATTATATGGACCAATTTTCAACATTTATTATTCATAGTGAAAGGGTTGAATGTATTTTCTCTTCATATATAAGTCTTTTTCTATTTTATGTCTCTACCTCACCATGTGATAATTGGGTCTAGTGTATGGTTTGGTTGACTCAGGTTGGTCTGTAATAGGGATCGATTGGGGTAAAAAATAAATAAATTTACAAATATCATCTAAACTTATACAATTTTTATTTAATGATAGAATTTATACTCTAAAATATCTTATATTTTTATATTCTAAATATGGATCATTTTTTATTTGAAAATTTATTTTTATTAATTTAATAATTTAATAAATTCCTAGACCTCACATCCCCTCTCTTATAAAAGAAAACTAATCTTATCCTTTATTCATAAGTCACAGTCATTTTTATTCATCCAATACATACTCACATACTGTCCTTAAATCAATCCCCACATCCTAGATTTATTGTTTTGATTAAAAAATCAACCTATGAAAGCTTTGGTGATTACCTTTATAGGTTATTCGATTTATAGGTATAGTTCTTAAGCAAGTGTTTCTATTTTGTTTTGTATTTATAACCACTTCATTATTTATCATAAATTCTTAAATATTAGTACAAGTATATCCCATATGATGATATTTTACTATTTTAATATAATAAAATATATCAATATGGTCTTAAATCAAATGAGGAACAAATCCATCATTAATGTGTATGGAGGACGACGGACTCACAAACTAATATAAATCATTTTACACCACCTCCTCTTATGGATGGTTGTAATGATAAAATTAATGTTAATATTTTAAATTAATACAATATTTATTATTCATAGATTATAATAAATTTTTTTGTTTCTTACCTTTCCATTCAATGGAAAATGATAATGTCTGTTAGGTATATGTGTGGACTTCCACCTCCAAGAAATAATGTATGTTGTTTTAATAAAAATATCAAATTGATGGTATATATAATTATAATTAAATAATTAGTTATTTATTTATTATATTATGATAGTTATTTTAAGATAAAACAATTTTTATCTTATTTGAATATTGATCTTCGGAAAATGAAAATGTTACTAATGCACACATACAACCTACACTCTGTATGATTGTAATATAGTTCATTTTTCAAAACCATCTATCATGATTGGTTTGAGAAAATTATTTTTGAAAAAATGATAATTATTTCATGATTATTATTTTATATATGACTAAATAATTACCACTTTGATTGTAGTCATCCACCTAAATACATTTTGGAACTATAAGTGATATATTATAAAAACATCGGGTGTGAAATAAATTTATTCTGTAACTGATTATATCAAAGTAAAGTAAAATAATAAGCATGAAAAGGGTCTTTAAAAAAGTAAATATTTAAAATATTTTTACTATTCAGGATCATAATGAACATACGTAATGAGTAAGACATAGTGTAAGTGACACTGTACTTTAATAATATCATTTCAAATATATTGAAGATTTAATTTCTAAAACATTTTCTTCCATGTCCATATTTTTAAAATTGTTTTATTGATGTATTTATATTGAAATACATGAGTAAAAATGTATATATTATACCTATTTATAATTTATTCTAATGGTTTTCAAAATGAATATTTCTACATGTTTTATGAGGAATAATTTGACTATCTTTTCAAAAAGGAAAATGGAATGTTCTATTTTAACATTTACTAGGAAAACTGCCCTTCCTTCCAATATAACCATTATATTATGTTTAATTTAATTTATATTATTTTAGGTTTTCTATGGAAACCCCTCTTTATATTTTCTTTGGTCATTTTTTAAAATCCTGTTTTAAATCGATAGTTTATTTCAATATCTAAAAGTTTTTTTATATTGGTTCAAAAGTGTTTTTAAAAGGTATTATATATAAAAGGTTCAATTATAAAATTATAATTCCTGAAAATCTTCTTGATAATTATATATTATAAATGGATGGTCCATATATATCTTATAAGAATGATTTATCAGTATTATAACCCATCATGATGGATGAGCTTGATATAGCTCATAAGAAGTGTTATACCCATTATTACTCCCTAATGCACTGGGAAATGATTATGTTCCTTTTGAAAATATATATTAATTAAATAATATGATAATTCCCATAGTTTGGGTTATGATAATTTTCTATGAAGATTATGCCCAATGTCACCTACATTACAATCTGCTGCATGGATATAAGTTTTCATAGAAATCAATTATATTAAAAAGGTAAGATATTTACATTTTTAAGGAATGATTATTCCCTGTTAGGGTAAAAAAGTAATTTTTTATGAAAATGATATTTATATGTTCTTATTATATATTTGAAAACGTAGTTGTTTTGATTTTCCCCTATTTTTTTAGAAAGTGTTCAATGAAAAATACTTGGTAGTAAAGATGATTTCATTTGAGATCAATGTTTAAAGGAAATAGGTTATCATGATTTAGTGGTTTTAAAACATCCTAACATGATTCTTAATTTATTTGTATGTCCCTTTCTATTCTTTTTGTGCTCATTCCACATTTTATGATATTTTTTCTGGGGTGTATGTTGGTGTAATAACAAATAAAATTTCATATTTAAAGTCATGAATATTTTTCATTAAAAGAAAACGTGGTTCTTTTAAAAATATAGAAATTGTGGGAAAATATATATTCATCATAATTTTCCAATTTATCAAATATGTTTTTTTATTTACGAGTTATGACCTTATTAATTAAAACACTAAACTATAAAGATCCATGAATATGTAATAAAATAAATACTTGTCGAAAAACTCAAAACTATATGTGATTTAAGCATGAATCCATATAGTTTTTATCAAGTAAAATAATTAAAAAAATTAAAAGTTTTTATTTTATGTGATATTATGTTACAAATACAATATAACTAAAAAGTATATTTTGATTGGTATATTTTTTATTATTTTTAACAAATCAAAATATTTGAAGATGAAATGGGTAAGAATATCATACTATTTATCCTCCTCATAATATATTTTAATACATTTTTATTGATATAGAAAGACTATCCTATTTTTGTTTTAATAATTTATTGGATCCTGTAGGATCAAAATTAAAAATGGATGTGAAACAAAATATATTCGTGTTTTGAATAAGAAATTAGACAAAATCCGACCTATATTGAAAACTAATATTTTTATTCATAACCAACGATCATGAGTTATGATTAACAACATGAAATTATTTGAGTTATATAATGCATCCAATTATAGGTAAATTAATTTCTATTTATTTTTATGTGATAGATATTATTAAGGTGAAAATATTCAATGTGTTATGTTTCAATAATTCAGGAAAAGGCAACCTGGAAAATGTATTCATAGAATGATAAGAATATTTGTATGTTGTAAAGGAGGGAATAAAGAAATAATTTTCCAATAAAAAAGGAAGTGGTTAATTAAAACCATAATTGGGAAAACATTTTCTCAATGTGAAGTGCAATGTGTTGCATTTGTTGTCAATGAGGCATGAAGTTGTCTTGGAATGAATGGATGTCAAGGAGTCAAGATGTGAATGTCAAAGGATGTGATGGTGATGGTGATGAAGAAGAATGGCCATGGTACTTAGAGGAATGTCACTTAGGAGATTCACTAAGTGGCATTGGAGAATATGGTTGAAACATTCTCCATGGAAATCAGACGATTGTTGAACTGATCCTTAAGTTCAAAGAACTTGTATCCTGATGATACAATGTTACAACATTGATTGAAGAACATGCATTGTGCTGACAATGCATGAGGAGAAGCAAGAGATCCATCCACAACTTCTAAGTGGATGAAGTGGATTAAAGGAGTCCATGTACTATCTCTTAGTGCATGTGAATTTGAAGTTGATCCAATTGATCTCTGATTAGATCAATGAAGCACATTGAAGAATTTAAGTGATTTAGGAGCTCAGTTGAAGATGAAGACCCTTCGTGAATTCCATTACAAAGTGATGAATAAATGTTGAAGAAGAATGGAGGAATTCTAATGAAGAAGAAACAATTGATCAAGTAGCTCGGTTGATGAAGATCCTTGAGAATTCTCTCCTAAGTTGATAATGAGATGGTGAAGAAGAATTATAAATTGAGGAGTTGTTTTTAATCAAGAAGATTAATGTTTGAATTCTCAAGAAGAAGATGAAGGAAAGGAATGCCTTTAAGGGCAAGTGGCACTTGGCATATTTTACATGGAGGACTTTGTTTTTACAAAGTCTTATTCAAGACTTAGCCAAAAAAATTGGCCTGCCTGTGAGCACCTTGTGGGTTCAACCCCAAGGCTCATGGGGGCCTAAGGCGCCACGCCCAAGGGGGAACCCATGGGGCGAGCTCAGGGCGGCAGGGGCGCACCCGCAGACACCACAGAGGCGCTGGGGCACGCCCGGAGGAGCGCAGGGCACGCGGTGGTGAAGCCCGCGCACCCGGTGTGTGCATAGTGGGCGCTAGGAGCGCGCCCGCAGGAGCAGAGAGGGGGCGCAGAGCGCGCCCGCAGGGAGAACACGGTGCGGGGCGGCACCGTGGAGGGAGAAGTTCAACTGAGCATATGGCGGCAGCGGCAGGGTAATAAACCGCGGAAATTCCGCGAGAGAATTCGATGTGGGACGCGCAGAAAATCCCGGGAGCAAATCTCCGCCGTCCGTCTCATCGCGCGCTTGATCTGCGCCGCACATCTGATCCGCGGCGCCGCAATCTAATCCAGGCCGCCCGATGTATCTCAAACGCCTGATCCGACGGCCGAGATCTCGTCTCCTTCCTCGAGCTCGAGCCGAAGCCACCCGCGACGCCGCTGAACCAGAGGCCATCCGACCACCCGTTCTCGAGCTCCGGGCCACCATTTCCAACTCCGAAGGCTCCATTGAGTTCGTCTGGATGTACTGAACACAACCATGCGTAAAAATGGGAGTGCATGCAATGTATGGAGATTTTGGAGTTCGGCCGAAGGCAAACGAAGTGCCGAGGCCATGAGGATTATTGTTGTGCATGGTTTGTGCCTAAACGAAGGCCGTGCATGCATTATAAATCGCATGCACGAGGAGGAAGAAAATAATAAAAGAAGCCGCGTGAAACAGAGAAGGTAGATTCAAGATTCGGAAAGATTTTAAAGAACCGAAACTTTCGGTGATTCAAGATTTAACACGCGGATGATCAAAGGCGTTTCTCTGCCTATAAAAGGAGCTCCCGAAGCACAGAGATGCTTGCTGATGCGCTGAAAGTTTGAAGAGAGTCCCGCGTGTGCCTCTGCCTCGCGAAGTTGAAGCCCCGCGCAAATTATATTTGCACGGCTGAAGTCCCCTGCGCGTTAATCCTTTGCGCGGCAGGAAGAGCTCGTGGCCGCAGCATTCTTGCGCGCCCGAGGCTTGTTCCCTCTCTGCCCGCACCCTTGCGCGGCAGGTGGAAGACCCCGCGGGTGTTGCACTTGCGCACCTGCGGTGTTATACCCTGCGCGCCCGCGGCTACCCATTGCATTACCTTGTGTTCTTTGAGGCTTGCGCGGAAGAAGACTCCTTGAACCCTTGGAGCTTGCGCGACAGAAGTGTCCGCACCCTTGTGCGGCTCATGCCTTGTGCTCCTTGAAGAAGAAGTGGAAGTGGTCGCACCCCTTGCGCGCCCTTCTCATTGGAAGGAGGTTCGGGTAGTATGAATACTACACCCTAGCCGTGTGTATGCAAGGAGGAGAGGAAGACCACAACTAAATCCAAGTTGTGTGTGCAAAGTGCAAATAGACCCTACGGATTTTTGGGTGCAAAGTGGACAAGAAGGCCGAGGGCACACTTTGTGTGTGTGAAAAATTGATGAACACAATTTGTGTGTGCAAGTGAAGTAGGCCGTATCCCTTGTGGGGTGCACACTTTGAAGAACAAAGAATAGTTTGTGTGTGTGCTAAGTGCAAAGAAGGGCAGTAGGTGTTCGGGTGTGTGTGAAAGAAGGGAAGAGAAGGCCGAGCCTTAGTGCCTTGTGTCCCAAGTAAAGTGGAATACCACACATTGTGTGTGAAGTGAAAAAGGCCGAGAGGAAGTTTGTGCAAGTGGAAGAGGTCGTAGCCTTGTGTGTGCACACTATTGAAGAACAAACTAAAAGAACACTAAAGTGAGTGTGTGCAACAAGAAGAGGAGAATAGGCCAAGTCTAAAGTGTGTGCAAAGTGAAGAACTTGTGTGTGCTTAACAAGTGAAGGCCGAACCTAGTGTGTGCACTAAAGGTGTGTTCACAATTTGAAGAAGAAAGAAGTGAAAGACCCACACTAAAGTATAACACACTTTTAGTGTGTGAGAAATTTGGATAAAGTGTGTGAAGTTCAGTGAAGGTGTGTTCTTAAAGTGACTACACCCTTTGTGGGTCTAATGCACCAAGAAGAGGAAAGGGAAAGTGCATGCTTGCATGCATGCACGTGCACACGTGAACAAAGAAAAATCTGGCTGTGTGCATTTGAGGAGTCCAAGACCAGAAGATCTTGAAGAATCAGAGATGCCATGCACTCAGTGCATGATGTTGAAGTGAACAGAGACTGAGCCAGACTGAAGTGAAAGATATTGTTTGTCTGAGTTTGCGGTAGATTGAGAAGATCCTGATCATCACAAGTGATTAGAGGTACAGAGCAAGGCCAGCAGTCTTTATCCCAGACTGCTGAGGATACTTGAAGAACTTAAAGAGAAGAAGAGCTACTCGTGTGACTCGAGGAGCCAGGAGAAGACCCTGTGGGACTCAGGGAGAAGAAGTCTTCAGTGGGATTCTGGAGCAGGCCAGTGGGACTCTGGTAACACTGTGGGACGCAGTATAAAGACCCTCCTGTGGGACTCAGGAGAGATACGGTGGGAAGCTGTATCGACCATTGTAATACTAACAGATTATAATGGGAGAATCCATGCTTGGAGAGCATGGCAAGGATGTAGGCCTTTGGTGCCGAACCTTGTAAATCCTTGTGTCCAGTGCCTTTACATTTACTGCATCATTCGTGGAAAGGTGAGAGATACAAGAAGAGTGGATCGAGGCTTTAACCATCCATAGAGGTTTAATTGATTAAGAATCAATTAGTAAAAAAGTTTTAAGGGATCACTGATTCACCCCCTCCCCCTCTCAGTGATTCACACTGATCTGGGCACTTCACAATGTATCAAAAAAAAATTAAATATGAGGAGTATTGGAATTATGAAAATCGATATCCAAAGGGAAATGCACAGAAACATGATTAACACAACCATAAAGTTAAATGTATAGAAATTCCGAATTCCATTATATATAAATATGAGGATCCTAAAAATGAAATACAAATGTTATGTATTATATTATGGATTCTGTTTCAATATAGTTTAACCGTACGACATTGTGTTTTTTTGTGTGATTTAAGTGATATGAAATTATATGAAAAATCAGTGCTAATTGATTATGATGAATGTTTAATGATTAAGATGTCTATATATAGGGATTAAATAGTTGTGATGTAGTGGTATATCAATGGATGATAATATGTTTAATGGATTTAATACTCTTTTGATGTTTTATGAGATTGATGATTTTTTCGACATATTTATTGAGTTTTGATAGTTTTTTGTGGTATATATAACCCTTAGGTACAAAATGATTTATTATTTGAGAATTAATGATCTTTTGACAAGTTTAAAATCATTGATATCCTTTGGGGTTAATATGATCATTGATGATTAATCATGTTTTTTAAAATGTTAAATATATGTTTGGGGATTTTATAAAAATTATATGAATATATATTTAGTAAAAATGAAAACATGTCATATTTGGAACTGTGGTGGGGATTGAAACAGCAAATGAAGGGTTATAATGGTTAAATGACTACCACTAGCCTACATGATTCCATGGATGTGTGAAGTTTACTTTTTTAGAAAATAATTTTTTTCATATATGAATATTTAGTTGTTTTTAGAACATTTGTTTTATTATAGAGAAAACTATGGTATTGAAAAAGAATTTTGCGATTAGGTGATTTATGCTATTTTGGATAATGATCACTATAATTTTGGGTAACACTATATGATATTATTGAAGTTTATTTGAGGAATTAATATTTAATTATCCTTCAGAAAATAATATATATTATATTATTGTGGATTTATGGTAATTCAAGTTATTTATGGAAATTATCATCATGTCATGAACATTATATGATTATGGAAAATATATATTTGGTTTTAGAGATTAAGGTTGATTGATGTTATTTAGAGATACATATTAAATTTATTAGGGAAAAATATGTGATAAATTTTTATAATATATAGGATGAAATCTTATTGAAGAATATTATAATGAATTTTATGGATATTTATCTGTATAATAATTTTTTTGAACTTTGAATATTATTGTTTGATATTGGAGATTGCAGTATTATTTGATATTATAAATGTTTATTCATTTTCATAATTATCTTACCTTATGCTAAAAACATTAGTTTTTTAAATATGTAAATGTAGGAGGAAAATATTTTTATTGTTTAGTTGAAAAATTGGATCCATTAAAATATTATGACAGTTCCTCAAGCATAAAAAATTCCCCTGGAATATTTATTATTTTGTCTATGAAACTAGATTATGGTAGAAATTGATTAATTGTTGAAATTATATTTTTCATTACATATATTTTCCTTATATATATAATTTACATGTTAAATAAGTTTTCACCTCTCAGAAATGTATCTTTAAAAAAATATCCTATTATCTCAATTTGTGATCATTTTATGGTCCTTTTCACACCTCATTGGTTGCTGGTTTTGTGGACACTAACTATCTAAGCATCCTACACATTATTTTGATCAGTATTCTCTATCATCATCCATCATTATATAAGGCATTAAGATTTTCTCCAAGTCTATATTTTCTTTTCCCACTAATGGTTTCCTACTTGGAAACAAAATTATGTGTTATTCCATATGTGCATTGTACTTTACATTCTCTCCTATCAAGAGAGATTTTAATTAACCCTTAATAAAATGTTTGATTTGAGCAATGATATATTCATATGGAAAACCATTGATTAGAATGGTCAAGTTCAAATTTTAAAGACATAATTTAAAAATGGGGGAGAATATAGTATCTATATTTTAAAAAAAAATCGAATAATGTTGAATAACTTATACAACTCGCAACATCGATCTGAATTGAACCATGAAATGTTATTATTTTAATATTACTATTGTATACTATTGGTTAAATTAATGGGTATGAATGGGATTATCTAATTTATGAAATATATAAATATCATAATAAATATAAGTTTATTGATTACTACTTTGGAAATATTCTCCCAGTCATTAATGAAGACATTTTATTCTTCAAAAATGATTTTTATTGATTTTTGTTAAAAGTAATAAATTAATTTCGGGAAAATTTAAAAAATTTATATGATAAAATTAATTTAATATCGTAATTCATTTTATCAAAATTGAAAGGGGTAATTTTTTTTGGATATTTCTAAAATTATTGATTTTTTTATGAATAATGAAAATTTCCGATTTTTCCAATGCTTTTATATGTCATAAGTAGATAATGTTATTGAAAATTAAAAATATATTTTCTACTGTGTTTAAAATTTACATATCAAACATTTTATTTTGGAATAATATAATTAATTTTATTGGAATCATAACTTTTCATTATTTTTTTATAATCCTATTTTTATGATTAAATTGTTTTTCTAAAACTATTTAAAAAAGTTCATAATGTTTATTCATTTCAATTAGTTACTCTAACCAATAATAAGTAGTGATTTCAATTAATTATTCATATTATATATACTTCTTATTAAATTAAATTCATATAAGTTTTATTTCTATTCATATAGTTAATATAAGATCATTTATTGCTTGAAAAATGGATCTTCTAGAAAAACTACTTTCTATCACGCTTTACATGATACTTATAAAATGAATATATCCAAATTATTGGGATAGAATTTTTTTAAATGAATTTTATATTTTTATTCATAATAAATTAAATTATAAAATAAACCTATTTTAATTTTTGTTAATAGATAATTGTAAAAGATAGTATGTATTTATTTCCATGGTAAATGTAAAATGTGTTAATTATTGGTAAAAATAATTTGATAAGGACTAAAACACAGCCCTAAAACATGATTTAATTTTATTATATGATGAAATTCATACCATAATGATCCAATATTCTAATATATAACCTATTTTCAATATTTCCATGATTTTTACATTTATAAGAAAATAATCTAATGAAAACCAAAAAATTCTATTCTCTTACTTTTAAAAATAGCTTATGATTTATAAAGTGACAAAATAATGTTCTGAATGATTCTATTTTTTTATTTCGTGCATAAGGACATAATTTTACTTAAGATAATTAACATATAGTTTTTAGTAATAATATAATTACCTTAAATGAGTATGCAAAGATAATTCACTATTTATTAAATTTAAAATAAAAAACAATTTTAAAATTATTCAAAGTTATATAATTTGATTAATATTTATTTTCAAAATTTTTTATTTAATTATAATTTATTTTTATTGTATGAATGGTTTATACTACAAATAAATATTTTTATTGATGTTTTTAATGAAAAATTAAATGAATCCTGCCAAAATTGGAATTAATGATATTTTATAATAAATTAAAATTTAATTAATTTTTTAAAATAAAAAGAAATATTATGTATATAAAATTAAATTTCATAGGGTTTATAATATTATACATGGTCCATTTATGAAATTTTTTCCTTTTATTGTAACTTTCTTTACCCCTGATGTTTAAAAACTTTTAAACATCTATAATTGTCAAAAAGGGTTAACACATGTTACAATAAACATATAAGGGCGATAAATTCAACTAAATAACAAAACAATATTTATTGGATGATATAAATTAGTCCCAAAATTATATTATATTTTAATTTAATTAGTTTTTGCCCATATTTTATTGAGATTTTATATATATTAATTCAATACTTTTTAAAATTTCAAGAGTTCCTCTCCACTGTAGTACAAAATGGATCATTCTCTCCAATTTTCATAATACATCAGAAGAAATTTTGAATTGAAAATACCTTCTGAAATACTTCCCTCGCATCCCTCACCACATACTATAGACTATGTTTTTATTTAAAATACTATACAAAGATTATTTTTTTGTAAACCTCAAGTGGTTGTCTGAAAAAAAGGTATAGTTCTTAATCAAGAGTTTACATTTCTTTTTCTAAATTTTCCAAATATTCTTGAAGAATAATGATATAAAACACTGTAATCTACCTTATGAATATGTTTTATATGTTAATGGGATACCCTATATCTATCTCCTCTTTGATAAAATGGGAATCAAGACCATTGTTCATGTGTATGGTGGTCTACCACCTCGCGAACCGATGTAATTCATTTTCTATCTACACCTCTGATGAATGGTTCTAATGATAAATTTAATGAATATATATGATATTCGTGAAGTAATTATCATTTATAAAATATATTATATTATTTCCTTTCTTCCATTTCCATTAACCGAAAAAATATAATGTCATTCATGCGTGCATGTGGACAACTACATCGACCAGAAGATGTGACTCTGTTTTCATCAGAAAATAAAATTGATATTATATATAAAAACATTTTAATAAAATAATATGAAATTAATATATGATTGTTATTATTTAATTATAATAAATTGTTTACCTTTTCCCAGATTTATCATTGAAAAATGATAATGTTACACATGCGTGTGCACGATCCATTGTCTCCATAACTGTAACATAGTTTATTTTTCACAACCATTTATCTGTAATTTTATTATAAGTATAATTTATTTAAACAAATAATAAATATTTCTGAATTATTATTATATTATTGATGAAAAAATTTGCTCTTTCACCATATTCAACCTACTAATTTCATTTAGGACCGATGGGTTGAATATCAACATTATCTATGATGTGAACTTAATTTATTAAATAATAAATTATAACATGGTTAAAAAGAATAAATTTATAGAAAAGGTTATTAAGAAATAAAATTATCAATATAAGAATATTGTTCTAGATGATAATGATTGTACATAATGACTCACATTCAAGTTAAGGGACCCCTTACTTTGACAACCTCATTTAAAAAAAAATAATGATTTATTTTCTAATTCTTTCTTCTATTTTCATATTTTTAAAATTATTTTATGGATGTATTTATAAACAAATAAATGAATAAAAAAGGGAAAATTTCTGTCTATTTATACATTCTTTCAATGTTTTTGAAAATCATTATCTTTAAAAATTATATAATGAATGGTTTGAATTAATTTTCATAAAGATATAAGTAATACTATATTCTAACATACACAGTTTCAATGGTCGATACCTTCTCCAAAAAAATTATTTTATGTTTATATTCATTTATAAGGTTACATGGTTTTAACAAAAACCTATCACTACCATTTTCCTATGTATTTGAATTTTATAAATGGGTTTTTAAAAAAAGAATGGTTATATAATTATCTGAATGTGTTTTGAATACGAGTTCCAAAGAGTTTATAAGGGTTTATGATGAATCATACAAGACGAGATGATTTATTCATGTTATGGTACTTGATCAGCATATATTATAAATGGGTGAGTTTGATACATCCTATACAATGGTTTCAACCTTATTATTCTTCATGACGATGGGTGAGACTGATATAGTTGATTGGAAGGGTGATCCCCATTATATATCTACAATGCATTGGGTAATGATTATGCTATTTTGAGAATTATATTGGAAGTACATAATTTGGTTATACCAACTATTGGGGTTCTATAATGGTTCTTTGAAGACGATGTTCCAAGGCACCATAATGTCTTTTATATTCTTTCTAATCAGTTTTCATTGAAATAATTTATTTTCAAAAGGTAATGTAGTAATATTTTTAAAGAATTTTATTATGCACATTTAGGGTAAAAATGAAAGGTTCAAGAAAATGTTTTTCATGGGTTTAACATTCATTCTTGGAACACATCATGGTTATGATATTACCCTTGTTTTTTCTTATAATATGTTATCTGAAAACAGTTTATCCGTAACGGTTCTTTCACCTGATATTAACGATTAAATAAATATGTTTTTAATTATTACATTATTTTAAAATAGACAAATAGGTTCATCCCTATGATTTTATGTCCCTTATGATGATTTTTTTACTCATCCAAAAATTTAAATTTCTTTCATCAAGTTTAATATATGGGTAAAAATAATTAATAATTCTAGTTTAAAGTCATAAATATTTTTCTTATAAAGTAAATGTATTCTTTTATAAAAATATTTATTCTGGAAAAAATGTATATAGACAAAATGTGTCCACAATGTAAAATATAATTTTCTATGGATTAGTTATGAAATAATTCTATAAAACTATAAACCATGAAGGTCATTGGTTATGTAAGAAAATTAATTATTACCTAAAAAACATGATTGTATTTGATTTTTGGTTAGGTCCTTACATGTTGTGTTACTTTTTATAATTTTTTATCATATATTAGTTATTTAGTCATTATAATCATGTTTATACTCCCATGTTCTATCATGGATAGTGTAATAATTGTTAGTTCTGTTGTATGAATCATTATATATAAAATTTATTCAATTTTTGTAAAGTGATGTCAAATAATTACAAATTTTATGCCTCATACCCTTGGAACTTGTGGTGGCCTAGGATGATTGATTAAATGCCTTAGGTTTTTTTTATTATATTTCAGATATAATTTTAACAAATTATGAACAATTTATCATAGAAAATGTATTTTTCATATGAAAATGTGATTTAATATAAATACCAAATAAATAATAAATATTGAAGTGTTGACATAGAATACTACGGGTTATACACCAAAATACATATAAAAATTTAAGTAATTTTATAAAATAATTGAGTTTAATATTAAAGAATTAATTAGTTATTTTGAAGTTGAAAACATCTTTGATTTTTGAAGAATGTCCTCATATGACTTCTACAATACAATACAAAATTTTTTATGTCCCAAAGTTGTTATGATAAATCATCAAGTCCTAAAAGAAACAAAATGTAAGTTCAATGTGGAAAAAGACTAATATGGGATAAACACCTTTAGTTTCAATTGATTCCATATATAAATATAGGATAACGTTTATTTTCTTGAGAAATACATTTGTACTGAATGGTTAAAAAATAATGTATGCTAAAATTCATCTCTGAACATTTATATGTGTTAGTGATTGAATGGTTAGGTATATGGTAAAATATACAAACATGATGAATATGAATTATTGGAA
Organism: Viscum album; assembly: GCA_963277665.1. Lineage (NCBI taxonomy): Eukaryota > Viridiplantae > Streptophyta > Magnoliopsida > Santalales > Viscaceae > Viscum > Viscum album. Next base: position 23,788,245 of record OY728125.1, read on the forward strand.
ACATTAGGTATAAATAAATGATTTTTAAAGGAATGTTAGGTTATCATTAATCTAAACCATTCTCCCCATATAAAATTTATAATTTCTATCATAAAATCCCATATTTTCACATATCATCCACCTCGACCACCCTAATAAATCATTGAAGGACCCAATGGATAAATATGGGTTAGTTTCAGTGTTAATATTTTTTGGATAATGAGTATCTATATATGATAAAATGGATCAATCCTAGATTAATAATTAAAAATATTGTTTTTTTCATTTATATAATCAATAGTTGTCATTATTCTCTCTCTCACATTGTAACTCCACTATTGATTATTAGATAATGAATGAATCTTTCATGATTTCAATTCTCTATTTTATAGAATAAATCGATTATATAAATCACTATACATCCAGATATATAACTATGAAGATTCCAAAATTTCAATTAATATATGTGTATAATATTTGATCTTATTTTCGTTTTGTTATATTTATTATTTTAATGATTTTATTTTTGATTCAATGATTTTGATCTAGTATTATCATGTAACTACCTATTTCAAATTAAATTAATTGTCAAAGAAACATTTTCTATAATAAATGATTAAATTTTGATGAAAATATTTAATTTTTATTTGGAAGAAAATAATCATTTAATTTGGAGATAAATGAATTTATTTATATAAACCATGGGAATTGGTTAAATTTAAATTTATATAAATACATATTAGGTTAATTTATAAAAGTACGTATTCATTTTTATAATTAAAATATTTCAAATCTATAATTTTTTAATTTTCATGGGAAATTTGAATTATTTTGATATTTAAAAAAAATAGAATTCTCTTGGTTTAGTTTGTTGAAATGATATTTTAATAGTGGATTATTATCCTGAAGATTAGTGGATGTGATTCATTTAATATAGATAATGACATGTCATGTGGTTATATTATTTTAAATAGTAATCAACTTAATGAATTCCAATTCATTAATTGTGAAACTACGTTCAAATTTGTATATTTAAGTTTTTTATATTAATCAAGATTACATAAAATTTTTTATATAATGAGTTCAAATTAGGAAACATATTTTATAATATGGTAATAATTTTTCTATTGTTTGAGTGTGTTATGGGTTATCAAAGTGGGGATACCCTTGCTTTGGAAACTCATAATTGTGTTTTATTTGATATGATATTTTATATCAAGTAACATGGCCTTATGAAAATAAAAATTTACTAAATTACATAATTTTTCTCAAAGAGTCATTTAATTTTAGATATATCATGAATGTAAATACATAAAACTCTTCTATAAAATAATATCAAGTAATTTTTTTACTTTCCCCTACAAGAATACTTCTTTATGCATATAGAGGATGAATTTAATCATATAAAAATGTGAGGATTTCCTAATTCTTAATTGATATATACTAGATGTTTTTATGGATGATTGGTATATTTTTATCCTATTTCATGATCTATTGGGGAGTTGGGATATACCTAGAGGTCTCATTTTTTACCCTTTTTCATTACTATTATATATGCCTATATACATGGTTTATTTATTTTTTAATACATTATATATCTCATTAATTTTTTGAAATTATTTATTTGAAATTTTTGTAAACAATTTCATTTTATATAAATTTTTGAGTTTTTTCGATTTAAAAAAACATTCCCCATTGGTTTATTTTTATCCCATAAATATATTTATCTACCTATGATTATTGAAGAGAACAAATTAGGATGTGAAGAATCACAATTTTATGAATTAAAGTAGTTTTTTTGGTTATGGAAATAAATAATCATATCAAACATCAGCTTTAAGTCATATGATTTAAAATATTTTACTAAAATATCGATAAGTGTCTAAAGGCAGAAGATTTTATTAAAAAATCATGGTTATGAATTTTTTTGGAAAAAAATAGTTTTTATAGGGAATTTAATTATGAAAATTAATCACATAATATATGGTAAGAGGATTAGTTTATTATGGAATATAGGTTTGAGAAAAAACAAAGGGATTAGATGGGATGAATGTGCATAGATCATTATTGTCATAGATAATTATTATATATATGGAATAATTTTAAAAATATACCCACATGATATGATTATTTTTTAAAATGGATTCAATTTATATGTAACATTTTATGTGATTTAAAAAATAATAATTTAAAACTAATTTAATTGAAATTACTTTGATATGAACTTATATGAAACAATTTTTAGGAATTAAAATAGGAAACAAAAGTTAACAAAACTATGTTATCATTGAAATTGGAATGGATGTAAAAAATTCATAGAAAGATGTTTTTTAGTTTTTGTTTTAGTAAACGTATTTATAATGTGATATTGTGTGGTTATTTGTGTGATGGAAATTTTATTATAAATATTAAAATTAATCCATGATAAACACCTATATGTTGATGGGGAACATTGAAAATAGAAGATTTATTTTATCTTGAGAACTATTTGATTCTATTTATGGATGAATGTATAAGTTTGGCAATCCAAGATAGGGAAAGAGAAGTGAATGATGGCTCGATGCCCCTATGGTTGAGTCATCCTATGTTTATTGTAAATTATGGGTTTTTGATGTTACGTAATGGTTTGAGTGTTGCAAAAAAACAATATAGTTATTATCTACCCATATATTTTTATATATTTTTATTATTATTTATCGTAGGGGCTAGCATGGAAGTGGTGTGAGATAGTAATAGAGGTTATAATATATGGAAATCATTATATGGAATTGTTGAAAAGACTATTATTCTTTATTCATACCTATAATAATTAAATATGAGGTAATATTATATGATATTAAATTTTGATCATGGGAGATTGAAGGGTCTATATTATGTGGATCTCTTGGTGGAGAATGTTTTTTTACACTAGAACTAATTTCTATTAAATTATCAAAGTTTGGGGATTTGAGATTTTATTTGAACCAATGATTTATCTAATTATATATATTATTTTCACTCATATGTCATAGTAGTGAAACAATTCTTCTAGATGTGGAACATATGATGGATGATTTCAGTGGGATATATTTTCTTCAATATCACAATAAGGTAAGAGTACTTTTAGGATATAAAATTGAATGAGGAATGAATTACAAAAAAATGGTTCTAAAAGTGATCTATGAGTTTATTTTAATATTTAATTTAGGAATAAACATTATTCTATATTTGTGGTAGGATTTTGAAATTGGTAAGCTATTTTCTTCATTATCATATACCATGTCACCATTTTTGAAGGAAAGGGAATCAAGTAAATTTCAAAAAATTCATCTCCTATGATTTTTTTTAATCCAACACAATGGTCATGTACATTGGATGATAATTCTAGGCATTATAGAGCTAGATCACTAGTAATTGTGGTTTTTAACTACCATCCTAATCATGTATATATGAATCTTGGGATGTAATTCATTAAATCAAATATATGAGAAGAATTTTCTGTTCCAGATATAATGATATGCTAAAAGTTTTTAAACTCATATACTCTAATATATAAATATATATAAAATTTTATACCAATTTATCTGGGTATTTCATATTTAAAATATTATTATATTGCATGGATTTTTTTGTGAAAATAATTTAATATTCAATGAAAATTAGTACACTCATTAAAGAAAGGGTTGACCAAGGTTTCACATATCTGATATGTTCCACTAGTGTAAGTTTCTAGAGAAACACATAGGATTTATGGGTCATATTCATTGAACTATTTCACTACAGAATTATTATAAACTTACTATTAGCAGTTATATAACATATTGAAATATTATTCATAATGTTTTGTTTAATTTAGTAGATAGTAGTCTCCATATAATCTAAGGATAGTTGGACATCAATTCAAGTTTGGAATGCCCTATTGTTTCAGACAATAAATCATTTTAAAAATAATTACTTTGGTTAATTAATTGAATTCCTAAATCAATAGATCAAACTATATGTCTTTAAGTACTGGAAAATTATCTATATGTGTTTCATGAATATATTTTAATTATTCTACAAAAAAAGTAATGTTATATTTTCTATCAACATGGTTTATATAATGAGTTAGATTTATTTAATTTATTATTATATAGAATCTATGAAGTTGTGTGATAATGTTCTAGTGATATGGTTTTTAGAATATTTTATTTATTGACCATTGAATATAACATTTCGATGGCCTAATTTTATTTTATAATAAATAAGATTGTAGTTTTTGACTATATAATGATAAATAAAATATAACTAATGTTATAGTGAGGAATAAATCTACTTTATCGCACATCAAAAACTTATTTGATCATCTAAAGTGGTATGGGTGATTTAGTAAGATTAAATTGATTGAAATACCTTAACAACTAATGTTTGAATATTAGGGAATTTTAAAGCTAACTCTTTGAATATGGTATAGACATTGTGAGTTTTTAGTGATGTCCTTTATGTTTAATAATTAAATAAAACTCATCACAGCCCTAAATGATGGTATATTTTATAGTTATATAAACGAACATATTTGATTATGGTTTAATAAAAAATTAATTTATTGAAGAATTGAATTAGGCAGTCCAATATATCTATAAAATACTCTTGATACATTACATGAATCTAATGTAAATGAAATTTATCAATCTTACAGTTTTGGGTTCACGAAAAGAAATTACAATAAGATGATATCTTAATTAAATAAATATATATCAATATTAATATTGATGGTTATAAATTTTATAGGAATTTCCATTAATTTTATTTTTGGTTTAATTTATTCATAGGACAACTATATGTTACTATAATTTTAGCAGATATTTATCAATCTTGTTGTCAATTATGAGTATATTGATTCTATATTTTGTGAGGATTGAGTGAAATGAGAACTTATAAATTAAATTTAACATGATAAATATAAATATTACCTCAAAAATAATATATTGTATTGTGAAACTAGTAATGGAATTTTTGTGTACTATATTGGGTCCAGAGAAGGTTTGGGATATGTACATAATAAAGAGGGAAATATATTGGTGTATAGATCATGAAAATTCTAAAAACATTCTAAAAAAATTATTTTTTTGACTTAAAATGGCTGCAAGTGTTCATACACTAAAGGGATGTAGTAATTATCTTTTCTTTTATAAATTTATTATGTATTTAGATAAAAAATAAACATTTATATTTTATCTCAGTGGGATATTAATGCAGTGATGAATATGTGTATAATATCATTATAATACTCACATTTAATTATATTATACACATGTAAAAGGAAATATATTTTTATATTTGATGATTTATATGTCTGAGGTTGTAACATATCATCTCAAATATTCAGAATCTATGTTCGAATTGGAATGCCACAAAGTCGAATATACACTTCTGATTACTATGGTACGAGGACCAGTGTTGATGTTATCATAATAAAATGTGGTAAAATTTAACATTTATAATATATAAATTATAAGAATGTCTAAATAAATTTCCTTAGTAAAATAAACATATTAAATAAGATCCATTATACCATTCAATCAAGAAATGATCATTTAAAATATAATAAGAGTGTTATAAAATTTTTAACACATGGAAACATCCAGAATATACAATATAACTTATAGACCCTTCACATATCAAAACATATAAAGTCTCTAATTAATGAAATTGTTTACACTTGTGTATGATATTATAGACCATACCAATAAAAAATTAATCTAATTCACTATAATTCCTTATAAAAAATTTATAAATTCAATGGGATTATTTCGAGACCCGGATCTAAGACGGAACATGATTCTTAGACCTAGATTGGCCGAAATGTATTTTCGAAATATTTTTAAAGTTCATTAAATAATCATGTGATTGCATTTTTCTAACTTTTAAACTAGTGCGTGGATCAAAAATATTAGGGAACCAATGAACTCAGAGTGTCCAGATTCACCTAGGAAGGGCCTAACATCGAACAGTGGGGGTTTTTGAAAAAATATACATTTTAAGAATTCATGAACAACAATAAAATAACATAATGAATTTTTTTATTTTATATTCATCCTTAGATAGTGATTTGTTAGTGCTGCAATACAGCGACAACAAGACTCGGAATCCATTAATGAACCTCATTAATGAATAAGCGTGGTGATACTACATTTCACAACACACCATCTTTATTTAATCAAACTGGTATTCAAGATTGATGAAAAACCCTTGAATTCCATTGATGAATGATGAATGAAACTATTCCGATGGAGAACATCAGCATATCAAAAAGAGGTGGTGACACCCATTAAGAGTGGATTCGGGAGCGAAGATCGGTGGATGAAAATGAAAGATCATCATTGAACAATCTCCTTTTTTCCAGGTAGGAGTTTAAATTTTAGTGATTGATTTTCCCCAGTTATTCCCTTCTAATCGAAGAACATTGATCGACTCAATGACTAGTTGATCCACTGATGAATTTTTCTTACGGGATTGGGAAATATTATTGATGGTAGGATAATAGGGAATAAATCTTGGGGATTTGAATTATTCTTCATGATCATACTGACAAGAAAAATTTTGTTCTGACGTGAACAAAGGTCGGTATGTTCATTGGGTGTTCTCTGTGATCCCCCCTCTCTCACTCTCTCCTTGTTCTTTAACAATGGACTGACAAGGTTGTGTCAGATCATTTTCAGGGCTCAAAATGAGGTCGGACCTGCAAAGAGATGCAAAACTGGTGAGGATTACGAGATAGTGATGGCGATTCCCCAGGAATCCTAAAAGTGCATAAATATTAGGAAATAGACTATCAAATAATGTCTGGTGTCCCGTAGTGATGGTCACAGGAGGGGGCGTCACTCCCAGATAGTAGGCCAAGGAAGCGGAATGACGAGGCAGAAGAGGTTGCAGATAGTAGGGGTTGCTGTAGTGCTGGGAGGTAGGACCGACGAGTGTGCGTAAGGTGGAGCAGTCTGTGAGGTGGGCCTGGTTTGCGCTGGCATGCGGTCCAATATAGACCATTTGTAGAGGGGGTGGATGGCCTCATCTGCCTGTAAGGATGCGAAAACTGGATTTAAATGGTCTTTTGAGATATACCAAAGATGTCCCACCATGCCGGGGTAGGATTATGGAGTTAACAGGGTCGATGGCCAGACCGGGGTGGAGAAGAACTGGCCCGATAAACTACAGGCCAGGCCGGATAGGAAACTGGGGCACTGCGTGACCTGAATAGATGGACCCATAGCCAAATTGAGCCGGTCCGCATGGCCCAATAGTCCAGGCTGGACGTGTCGGCCGAGACCCAACTGGGTCTGGTCTGGTCAGCCGAATCAGGGTGTGTCATGAGGGGCCCTAGGGCCGGGTTAGACTGTTCGGTCTAACCAAGTTAGCCCGGGCATAGATGCAACCATCCCCTATTTACTAAAACGTCAATATCTTTCAAACTGGGCATCTGACTGATGTTCTGTCAGTGGTGTTGGTTCCCTTACGATGATTTAGACCTTTGGGTAAACTTTAAGTGATTTTTCTTGGAAATTGTGATATGACTTATTGTTTGAGGAGTAGATTCTTGCATAATAAAGTGCACTAGACAGTGGTAATCTTATGGATTTCTGTTACATGAAGGATATGATGTGAGGGACCCTAGTTGTCTAGTAGATGATTGGACTCCAGTGGTCTAGTAGTAGAGTATAACTTAGTTGTCCAGCAACTCTGTGGACCTCAGTGGTCCAATAGCCGAGCGAACCATAGTGGTCCATTAGGAGAGAAAACCATAGTGGTCCAGTAGCCCATTAGACCTCAGTGTTACTCTAGCAGAGCAGAACTTAGTTTTACAGTAACTGAGCGAACCTCAATGACTCATCTGGGATGTGTCCCTCAATATCACAAGATGATTCACCTTTATGATTGATAATCATACTTTATACACATTGAGTTATACATTGTGTGAGTGTTCTTTACTTTTTGTTCTTTCTTTATAGTCTTATTTTTTTGTCTTTTATTTTTTGGTTTGGGGTCCCTACTGAGTATTGTGTTACTCAACCCCGCACTGTATTTTCTCACACATGTCGTGTCGCATGCAGGTTATCGACTCTTCAACGGATACCATGGTGGTTCGGGACTAGGTGGTTCTTTATGAGATGGGACAGAAGAGGGTACTTCTACATCTACATGAATATACCCTTCACCTAACCTTTAGTTAGGGTCTCAAGAAGACAGACTGTGGTAGTTCTAATTTCCTTGGTGGTCTTGGGTTTGTATTATTACACCTTTTTACTTTTAGTTTTTATTGTACTCTCATTGGTTATTTCAATGATAGTTGTGGTTTACTGTGTGTTTACATTATTCATATGAAGATTTATCCATGTGTATAGGTTTAAATGAAATGCCTTCCATTTGGGGATATTCCTAAATGGTGTTAGTCGCCATCCTCTGGCCTGTGGAAGGCGGGCTTGGGGTAGTCACGACACGGGACATGGGGAACGAGTCGTGAAAAATGTTATATCAATGAGAGGTTGAGTCTACCAGAATAACTATGAGTCTGTAAATATTTATGGGGAAATAGTGTTAATTGTTTCGATTTCATCTTTTAAGATCGATAGTCTAGTGTTGGGGCGGCCACCGACGTATCCATATGCCAAGACCCCTGAATTTTATTTTTCGAGTCGATACATGAAAAAGATGGTTGTGTGCATCATTTAATTTTTTCTCATGATCTTATTGAGTCAGATATAGCTAAGAAGGTATAATCTATTAATTGTGATTCATCATGATCTCATTAATGAAGCCTCCACATAGATAGCCAGCTTGGATTCCAGTGCGTTACCATGAAGATGGTTGACAGAGTGATGAGGCTTTGGTATAAGGACCATTGCTCGAGATGGAACCTTTGGGAAGTGTCCCAGCTTAACCACCAACTGTTGGTCAATAATTATTAATGGTTCTATTTGTAGTGGACACATGTAGTCTCAGTGCCTGAGATGAGTTTCAGAGATAGAGACCTCCCAAGTTTAGGGGAAAGATAGATCCTCAGGTCATTGAGGATTGGATAGAGGTTGTGATGCGATTCTCCCACACAGTGAGGATTATACTTGGAAAGATATATGTTTTATCCATGATCCTTATACAAGGCTCATTAGGGAGATAGTGGAGTTTGAAAATCCAGATGCAGGAGGAGGTGACCCTCACCAGGTCTGACTTCAAGAAAATTTTTAGGAAGGATTTCTTCCCTATGCCATTGTTCTCAGTTCACATATAAGAGTTTCTTCACCTATAGTAAGGCATCCTGACAGTGGATGAGTACTCTACATGGTTCAAAAACCTCTCTCATTTGTCTTGGGATATGGTATGGGACCCATTCTTTAGGGATTAGACCTTTGATCCGGGAATTCAATGGGAGATTAGGCCATCAAATATTTCCCACAAAATCCTAACATAGTATAGGTTTTGTAGTAAGCTCTATAAGTTTAGATATTCCTCATCGAGTAGGAACCAATGTTGGGAGCTACCACCGGGTGACAGGTGGCAGAGTCATCCATAGAGGGTAGCCAACCGATGATGTAGAGGCCCAATTATGCTAGACCACTCGGAGGACAACCTTAGGACTGAGGGTGGGTAGTACAATGCTCCTGAGGCTATGGGAGTCATAAATGGACCATAGAATTCTACATGTGTGTTTGGTAAGGGTAAATGGCTTGGGATTTCCCAACTCACTGCGCAGGGGACTGAAAATTGGTTGAGTGACCACCGAGGCAGTGGAGGAGACAAGAATAGGGTCTTCTTCCAGGTAGCATACGTGCAAGTGGAGTGGGATGAGTATAAGGACGTGGCAATAGGTATGGGTTATTACCACCATGACCACCAGGTGGTCCAACATCGGTTCTTGGAGAAATTGGAATGGGACGGGCTCAGCTTGAGGTGATCGAGTCATATGGTCCTGATGTCCTTGAGATGATACGAGGTACAATCTGTGCCTTCTCCATATTAGTTGTGGATCATATACGCATAGGTTCCAGACACTCTTTGTTTTCTTGGACCTTGTTCGGAGCTCAAATATTCCGATTGAGCTGTTCGATCAGTCCTTATTATTAGAGACTCTGATGGGAGTGTATTTAAATATCAGACACTAGGGTCGATGGTGTGATCTTACTCTTAGTGGAAGGATCTTCGACTAGGATCTTCTAGTTGCGGCGGTGAGGCCATACAACATCATTCTGGGTATCAACTGGCTATTAGTTTCTCATGCTCAAATCTACTGTTTTAGATGCACAGTAGTTTGTGTCCATGGGGATAGGAACCAGGTTTTGTTTATTAGTGAGAAGGAAAATGGGACATCATGGGATGGAATCACACATAGTATAGTGCATCTGATCACTCATTAGTTGGATAACACGATCCCTCATTTCAGGGGATGAGATGATTCCACAGTTTCTTATAGTGGTGCACGAGTACAAGGATTTCTTTCCAAAAGGATGTTCTAGGGAAACCTCCTCATAGAGAGGAAGACTTCTGATTGAATCATTACCCCAGGACAACACCAATATCATCACTTGCATATTAGATGACTCTCTCAATGCTCTGGGAGATGAGGGTATAGTTTGAAGACTAGTAGTGGAAGGGGTTCATAAGGTCCAATGTTTCACCATGAGAATCCCTCATGTTGTTCTCATGGAAGGCAGACAACAACATGAGGTTATGCATGGACTTATGTGCCTGAACTAGGCGACCACGAAGAACAAGTATACTCTACGAAGGATTGATGACCTCATCAATCAGATGAAGGTAGCGGGATGGTTCTCAAAGAAAGACCTCAGATAATGCTATCACCAGCTTTATGGACGAAATGAGGACATCATAAAGATGGCTTTCAGATGACACTATGACCACTATGAGAAATTAGTGATGTAATATGGAATTATAAACTCCCCAAAAGTGTTTTTATGACTAATGAATATGATCTTCTATCCATACCTAGACCGGTTTGTAGTTGTATTCATTTATTACATCTTAGTGTATTCAACGTCCGAAGAGGAGCAAGCGATACACCTGAATCGGGTTCTGGACACACTCTGAGAGAATCAGCTCTACGGAAAGATCTCAATGTATATTTTCAGAATAATAAAGGTCAACTTCCTCGAACATGTCATATCGAAGGCTGGAGTTTCAGTGGATTCAGTGAAGATCGAAGTGATTCTTTCTTGGGAGCCACCTAAGGGAATTACTAAGGTGCGTAGTTTCCTTTGGCTGGTGGGGTAATATCAGAGGTTTGTACCGGAATTATCCTAAATGGAAGTACCCATGACAACGTTGATGAAGAAGGGAAAACCATTCATTTAGACCAAAAGATAATAATAGATCTTTCATTAACTTTGGTAGATCTTGATGGGTGCTCATATCTTAAGGATTTCAGATAAGGGCACTGACTACATGGTGTTTTGTGATGCATCAAGAACTGGGCTTGGTTATGTCCTGATATAGGGGAAATATGTGACTTATGGTGTCCCACAACAACTGAGACCGCATGAGCAGAACTATGAAAATCATGAACCTGAGTTGGTAGTGGTATTATTCGCACTAAAGATGTTGTGAAACTACCTTATAAGAGAATAATTCATCATCTACTACAACCATAGGATTATTGAGTATATATTTTCTCATAATGATCTAAATCTAAGACAATGACATTGGATAGAGTTCCTCCAGGACTTTGACTTCAAGAAAGTATATACTTCTAGGAATGGGAATGTGGTGGAAGATGTTCTCAATATGATATCGAGTTCCCATCTACTAAATGAGGCCACAGATCAGTTGGTCTTGCTTTAGATATCATTCATGGATAAGGAGGAGACAAAATTTCTTCAGTCGATGGTAGTTTCCCCTTTACTCTTATAATGAGCCAAGGAGGAGAAACTCATAGATTCGAGCTATGAGACTACATGTGAAAAGATGTCTATAGAGAATTCCCATGAGGGATATTCAAAATGTGTGGAGAATATCGTCCATTTCGAAGGACACGCTGTATTACTAATGGTGTTGTGGGAGGAGGTGTTGATGTAGTTTCATACATCCCCATTGGCAGTACATCTATGTGTGGCAAAGATGTACCAAGACCTCCAACATTAGTAATAGTGGTCGAGGATGAAGTAGACAGTGGTACATTTTGTCTTGAGATGCCTCATTTGTCAGTAAGTGAAGGCTGGGCACTAGGTTTTAGCAGGTTTTACATAACCCCTTGGGGTACCATATTGGAAGTGGGATGGGATATCGATGGACTTCGTGACAGTCTTACCACATACGTTTGGGGGTAATGATACCATATGGGTGATCGTAAACCGAATCACCAAGTCAGCACAATTTCTACCCATTCAAGACTATGGTTCAGTAGAAATCTTCAGACGCCTCCATGTGCAGGTGATAGTTTGACTCCATGGAGTCCCATCTACGATATCCTCATATCCTGATGAATTATTTGCATCCAGTTTTTGGAAGGGATTATAGGATGTGTTTGGGACTTAGCTACGCTTGAGCATAGCCTTTAACACAAATACAGATGGTCAGATGGAGCATACTATACAGAACGTTGAGGATATACTTTATGCTTGTGTTCTTGATCTGGATAATATTAGGGAGGACCACCTACCACTGGTGGAGTTTTCATACAACAAAAGATACCACTCCAACATCAACAAGGCACCGTTTGAGGCACTTTAAGGATGACCATGCAGGTCACCATTATGTTGGATAGTCCAAGGGGAGTCACCACTCATGAGTCCAATGATGGAATAGGCTTCAACTGAGAATATGTAGGTCATCCAAGAGAGGATTAATAATGAACATATATTGTAGAATTCGTAAGTTGATGAGTGACAGACACCCTTGTATTTCAAGGAGGGGTCTACATATTCTTATGGCCCTCTCTTCGATGAGGGATATAGAGATTTGGTCGGGGCAGCAAGTTATCTACGCGGTTCATTAATTATTTCCTGGAACATTATATATTGGGGAAGGTGGTATACAACATGGATATACCGTTTTAGTTAGATAGGGTGAATGAAGTCTTCCACATATCCCTACTGAAGATATACGTGTCGGACCGTTCTCACGTCCTCGACCATGGTGAGTTGGAGATTGATAATGGGGTGATATTCGTAGTGTTACCAGTGGACATAGAGGATCAACAAGATATGGTTCTTTGTGAATGTTCTATTCCTCTCGTTTATTATTGTTGGAAGTATGGGAATCCCCAGAAGAGCACATGGGATAAGGAGAATCAAATTTCTGCATAGTACCCCCATTGGTTTGTTTAATCGTTATTTTGGCTTACAAGGATGTAATGATATTAAAGTGGGGGTGACGAAATGACCCAGAATTACATGTAATATTTTTAAAAATTAAATGGGATACTTTCAAGTCCATTTTCTGAGATGTAACATGATTTTGGGGCTGAGATTGGATAGAATTTATTTTCGAACTATTTTCAACGTTCATGAAATAATCATGCAAGCATGTTTTTATAACTTTTAAACCAGTTCCCGAATCAAAAATACAAGGGAACCAATGAACGCAGAGCATCATGATTCTCCTAGGAAATGCCTAATAATTACTGATGTTAGTCGATAGAAAAATATTGTTTTAGGGAAATTGAAATGAAATTAAAATAACATAAAGAAATTTATTTTATAATTTTCTCTTTATCGTTACGAAGCGACTCATCAGTCATTCAGTATAATGATGCGGCGATGTTGAATCCATTAATGAACCTTCTCAATGAATCAAAATTGATATTCTATAATGTGAAACAAATATTTCTTCTTTAATTAAATAGGGATTCATGGTTGACTAACAACCCTGGAATTCCTCTAATGAATGACGAAGGAAACCTTTCCAATGACTAGCACCGATGAATCAGAAAGTGGATATGACACCATTGGAGAGAAAATTCAGGACCAGAGATCGACGAAAGACAAAATATGGATGTCCTCGACTAATCTCCTTTTCCATTATAGGGGTTTAAATTAGAGTGATTGTTTTCCCCTCATTCTTCCCTTATAGTCGACGAATGTGGATCAAGTCACTAATTAGTTGATCTTCAAATGAAATAATATTGTGGGATTTGTAAATATTATTTCATGTTTGATATCAGTAATTAAATATTGGTGATTTGAATTATGCTCCATGATCCCACTAAAAAGAAACAATCCTGGATGACATGAACAGATGTTGGGTTTTTATAGGGTGTTCTCTGTGATCCCCCCATCTCTCTATATTCTTGTTAATCTCCAACAGACCCAGGAGGTCAGGTCAGATCATTGCGTGGGGGGGGTTCAAATGAGGTAGGACCCCTAGAGTGATGACAAAATAATGAGGAGTATGTGGCAGTGATAGTGACACCCCATGAAGCCTGGAAGCATAGAAGGATCGGGAATCAGGAAACTGGAAAAATTATGTTGACCTACGGAGGAGGCCTCCGGCGTGTTGAGGAGGCGGCACACCAAGGCGATAGTGACTATCAACAGTAGAGGTCGGGGTGGTGCAAGGTGGAAACATCAGTTAGGATTCGTGTTAGGTGGATTTTCCCATAGGGTGGGATTCATCATGTATTGGCACATAGTTCATGCTAGGTTGTGTGTGGAGGGAGGCGGTCAACCTCAAATGGATTTGTGGTTGTGTGACCTGGACACCAGCAGACATCTGGGCTGGACCCAAGCAGGCCTGTCGATGCAGGCAAGGCTGGATGGGAAACTGGGCCGTTGTGCGGCCTGACATGCCAAAACTAGTTCAACTAAGTTGGACTATACCGAATGAGAACAGGGTTACTTGGTGACACGGTGGGATGGACCCATAGCCGAACAGGGTCAGGTACAATAATTTCCAATGGTCTTGGAGACTCAGCGAGGTCAGACCGGGTCAGGTCACTGAATTGGGGTGGGTCATGTAGGACCCATGGGCCAGGTTGGTCAGATCGGTCTAACCATGTCAGACTGGGCCAGGATACACCTAGCCATTGTTTAATAAAAACCAATATCTTTTAAACTGGGTGTTTGATAGAAACACCATCTACGGTATTTGGACCCTTGCAACGAGGCGGTCCTTTAGGTATAATCTAAGTGAGTTTTCGTGGTATTCAAGATACGAATGATGAATTGAGGTTTAGATTCTTCCTGAATCAAGAGCACGTGAGAGGAGGAATCCTTTGGATGGTTGTGAAATTAAGGATACCATTAAAGAGACATTAGTGGTCATGTAGTCGACCATACCTCATTGGTTTAGTAGCTAAGAAAACCTCAGTATTCTAGTAACTCAGTGAACCACAATAGTTCAGTTGCTGAGCAGACCTCTATGGTTCAGTATTGGAGCGGACCTATGTGGTCTTGTAGCCCAACGGAACATAGTGGTCCAGTAGCGGAGCGGACCTCAATGGTCCAGTAGCCAAGGGAACCTCAGTGACTCACAGGGATGATTCCCTCAGTAGTACATGATAATTCATCTTTGTGACATATAATCATAATTTCAATACATTGAGTTATATCTGGTGTTAGGTGTCTTGGCTTTGTGTTCTTAATCTGTGGTCTTGATTTGTGGTCTTTCCATTGTGGTTTGAGGTCTCTACTGAGTATTCTGTTAGTCACCCCTATATGGAATTCTCTCGTATGTGTCATGTATCATGTAGGTGATCTATGCTTCGATATAGACCTTGGTGGTCAAGGTCTAGGTGGTGCTTAGTGAGATGCGACAGACGAGTGTACTTCTACGGTTATATGAATCTACCATTCATCTACCCTTCAGGCAGGGTCTCAAGAGGATGGACGATGGTAGTAGTACATTCTTTTTTGATTCGAGGATTGTATTCTGGCCCCTTGGTACTTTGAGATTGTACTATACTCTCATCAGTTGTCTCATTGAAAGTTTTTATTTACATTGTGTTTACATTTGGCAGTTTGAGCTTTGTGATTGTGTAAATGTTTAAAAGAAATACCTTCCATTTTTAGGATATTACTACTCGGTGCTAGTCGCCAAACCCAAGCCTATAGATGGTTTCCTCGGGTAGTCAGGGCATGATCCTTGGGGGACGGGTCAGAAAAAATAAGGAAATAGATAGGATATACACACACAATGATATGTGTGTAGGTTGTGATCTATTTACCTATAGGATAATATGGTGAATCTATAAATTTCCATTACATTGAAAATATAAAAATTATTTTTTGAACTAAAAATACCAAATTAATCTTTCTTATTTTAATGAAAACATATTTCATGATATGGTTACATTAAAAAAGTTAAGAGAAAATGATTTTTTAAAATTAAAAAAATAATCAAAAAAAAAATATAAGAATAAATGATTAATAATTTAAAAAACCACCATGGAGGAGATCATATAGAACTATTGTATATAAATCTAAGGAGATGATATTAATATATCTAAGGTTGTAGAAGAACCTCAATGCAGAGTTTCATCATTACCTAATTTTAGGAACATAAGGTGATAACTAAAATTTTATTCACTAATATAATACCATCATATTTTATTCTATATTAAAAATTAAATAAATATTATATTGACTAGATTGTTTCATATGAAACACAAAAATAAAACAAACCATGATATATTTCATTAATATTCGATATTCCAATGATAGATAAATATTAAAACATAATGTATAAAAGTAATAAAACCAAAAGTAATTAAACTACCATGATCAATAAATCCATGTAATCATGGTCTTAATTAATGTTAACACATCTGATTATAACTATTAATATAAACATATATATTAAAAATATAATTTACAATTTTTTATCAGGATAAATGAAGATAATGAATGATTTTTATAATGTATGTAAGGATCCGTATAAAAATATAATATTATTTTTATACATATGTATGTTATACATATGGTTGTTTGACATATAGTGATTGGACATAATCATTTTCGATATATTTTTTTCTATATTCTGGTACAAATTGGTACATTGGTTTTATATTTTTTAGTAAAAAATATAAAAATAACATAATTCAAAAATAATAAGAAATTATGGAATGAAATTAAAAATTAATTAAAATATTTTATAGTAAAAATATTTTTTTTATTAAATATTATTATTATTATAATTTAATTAATGGTTAGATGTGTCTAAAATAAAATAAAATATTATAACATTAAATTGATTTACATGAGTATATTTGTTGAAGATTAAACATAATCAGATGAGATTATAGACCTGTAATAAAGAAAAATGAACTTTTATCAAATAATTGTTTATTCTAAATAGTGTATTTTTATGTTAATAAATTAAAATTTACAATTAAAATTTATGATTTTAGAACAATCATTTATAAAGGAATTTATTAAATTACATTGAATTATAATTTGATATAAAAGAATTAAGAACATATAAATTTTAATAATTAATTTTAAAAAAATATATTTCTATTAACTGTTTTCATTAAATGATAAATTTCTCAAATATATATATTGTTCTATGTAAAATGGATTGAAAAATTTGGAATTAAAATATATAAATTTGTTAAGATGGATAATCATATATTTTTAACAAAAAATAAATACCTCATCAAATAATAAAAATGGTAAAATGGGAGAATAAATAACTTATGAATAAATTAAAATGGAACTATTTTTTACTTAATTATATTTTTAAAATATAAATTTTTTATTATTTTTTGGAGTAAGTAAAACAATTATCTCATAAATTTACTTACCTAACACATCTAACTCCCACTTGACTTCATATTTTCTCGGCACTAGCATATGTTTTCAAAGAAATGTTCCTTATTTTCACCTATTAACTGGATATCTATTTCAACCTTTATAGAAAATTTATATTATTCATTAATATGTTGAATACCTTCCCATATATCCTCACATTTCTCTTACATAGATGTTTGGTTTATTTTAGTGTCAGTGGGGATACATAAATCCTTCATTCTAAATGAAACAAGTTTGATTAGAAGAATATTAATGTTGGATGCATCAAATTTACACGCAAAAGATTTCCATTAACTACTCATTTAAACACATTACAAATCTAATTTTAATCTCTAATGAAGTTTTATTAATATCATTGTCAATCTATGAAAATGTAAGTACAATTTTTTAACTTTTAACTACTACACATTTCATTAGTAATTCATTTTCATTTGTTGGATATTTTTTGAATCCTACACGAATAATAAAATACCAAAATCATCATTTTCTATAGGAATAAGTAACAACCTAGATATACGGGTACTATATGATATTTATTGTACTATATGTCACAGATATTGTACTACGTGTGTGAAACAAAATGTATAAACATTATAAGGTAACAAAATAATATAAAAAATTTCACAAAATTATTAAATGGGAGATAATTATTCAACTATTTAGACTAATTGAGGAATGAATATATTGTCATCAATTAATGAGTAATGATATCACTTTTTTGAATCATTTATGAAACATTCAAAATTACTACCATTTGATGATAAAAATAATAAATAACTCACTAATATATGTTCCAAATCAAATATAATTTAAAAGTATAAAAGCTAAAATGTAATAAAAAGGTTTCTATATAGGTGATTAAGTATCTATATATTTATTATAAAGATATTTAAATTAACTTAATCGAATTATAGAGTACATGTAATGTTTCCATTTTCAGTATCATATGGAAATTTATATTGTTAATGTCTAAATTCCTAATTATAAAAATTTTATAAACTTTATATATAAAACACCATCTATTTTATTCTCTTCTAGTTATTTGTTGTGTTTACGTGTCTTCAAAACATTTTATCTCATATTATTATATAATTAAACTAAATGATTTTGAAATCTTGAACCAACCTAATATCATCATTTCAGAAAATAATATTTCTCATCCTTGTTGATATTATTTATTTTAGTTTATAATGGTATATATATATATATTATTGGATAATGTAATTTTATATTTATTTTGAATTCATTTATAAAATTTATCAGTGGAATATATTTTTAATTAAATGCACATAATACATTTTATATTTACGTTGAGTTTTAAAAAAAGTGTTAAATGAATATTTGTTTAATTCATTTTCCACACGAATTAATTTTCGCAACAACATCTTCATTTTTCATTTTTAATTTTTCATTATTAATGAATATAAACTAATATGGGGGTGAATTAGTGTAATTTTGTATGATAATTTTTTAATCTCATTATCTTATCTTTAATAACACATCAATCTCATGATTTGATTCAATTTTGACTGATTAAAGTAGTAAATTGTATAGCTAAATATACTTTTCTTCACCCAGACTATTCTATGACCAAGGATCGTGCATGAAAAGTTTCCTACACCCCAATCAAAAACAATCTCACTGATTTAATACTTTGCATTTTTAGAGTAGTCTCAAAGACCCTCCAGGTTAAATACCATGAATTGTTTGTGATATCACTACTCTATATCACATGTTAACTCGCTGCTACTCGTGAGGTAGCCTTCTTCAAAAAATATATATATACTTGTTAAAAAATAGAGTGTTTCACCTTCAACATAGTTGATTTAATCATACAATGAGATAATGGAACTCATAGATAACCCAATTTATTGAAGTCTAGATTCCATAAGAGTTATGTAATTTCTATTCATCCTTCCTCTGTATTATCTACACTACATTCAGTTGTAGGAATGATTCTCCTCTTTAAATAATCTCTTTAATTTTCATTCCTAACAATCCAATGATTGAATGGAATTAAAACGTTCAAACCCAACTAGATACCACCCATTCCTTAATGATAATAAATTCCCTAATATATGATGATACCATAATGTATTTTTATATATTTACGTACATGAATATAAAATTTGGTTTCAATAATGTTTGGTGAAAAAATATTGAATTTGTTTTCACAACACACAGGGAAAGACACACATAACAACATGTTGTAAGTAATTTTTTCCTAGAAATATTTCATTAAACCACTACCATCATCACATACACTTTGAGACTCCCCATTACTCTTAAGTTAACACATATAAATCCATGACATACTACACAATCATAGGTTACACTTCGTGGGTCATGCTCGAATTCCCAAAATACCACACCATTATCCATGACAATAAGTGACTCTTTCTGGTTCACATGTGAACTCCAAAACATGTGTGCCTGTAATTGACATAAACACTTTTCACATATGATTTCCCATAACATATGACCCATCAATGAAGGCAATTCACTGATTATATCCATAACCAACTCTAAAATGGACTAGTTGATGTTCCCATGTTGTGGTATAATATGATATGATGATCATTATTCACTAAATATAAAAAACCTATCAAAGAATTTTTATTCAACCAACATTTTTTTCTATAAAACCTCAATTGTTATATTTTTCAACATTTTCACTCCAAAAATTAAAAATAGTTTATTTTCTCAAACAATATAACCATTTTGGGTTTATTGGAAACTCTCAAACACAAAAACATCCACGAAACATAAGAAATTACATCATCTTTAACAATACTCTTTTATAGTCACGCACCAATGATTCATTAAGGACCAAATCTAGGCCCACATGAGCAATTATCAGTGTGATAAACATGATTGGAATGATAACATTATCCTAGGAACATACCTTATAGAACCCAAGGGGATCAATTCACTAAATGTTCATATGTGAGGGTTTCAACTATAAAAATGAAATGTAGTAAAGTTATATACTTTTCCATTGATATAAAATTACAAGGAGAAGTGGCGGTTATTCTTAGTCCATCTACATAAAAGGGTTTATTTGGACTCAAAGAGTCAACCAATGATTTTAAAATTCCATCTTGTCTATAGTCTTTATCATAACATCCACAGATTAATATTGAGTTGATATATTCTCTAATTTAACAAAATATTGCTCAACCTTCTCCATTATGAAATTATACTCAATCTCAATGTTCTTTGTTTAAGAATGGTGTATGCGAATTTTTGTAAGGTTTTTATCACTCAAGTTTTCACATATTATAAGAATAGGATACCCAACTTAAAATCAAACTTCATCGTGATCTAATATCATCTAATAAAATTGAGTTCTTTTTTAGGATGACGTAATACACTTGGAATACCCGATGATTAATCATATAGTTTCATGTTTTATGCTAAAAATGAGATGAAATAATTCCCAACATAGAATACATCACTAGAGGTTTATATTTAGACATCAACTGAACCAGATGAGTCTCAATCCAAATAGATCAATAACTTATGTTGTGACCTAATATTGAAAATATCACAAATTCCATTGGATAATTAACAAAGAGAAGTATCATATTCATAATTATCATAATAATGTATTAAAAAAACATTTATATCATGTTACATGACAAATGTAAAATACAATATCTTATCTTGTGATAGTCAAGTAGAGTAATGATCCAATTATTTGTCTATAAGTTGTGACATTGACCTCTTTACCCTCATGATCTTTTGTTAATTTATTTAATGAATCTGATAATGTTTCTATCAATTTAAAACCATCCATCTAAACTTTTTCCAGCACATATTCCTCATATATTTATAGACATAGAAATATATTTTCCTTTCATTTAATCATATGTATACTACGGATAAAATTAAATTCACTATTATAAGACATCTCGAATTCTCATCTCATAAGATATGAAAAATTATTCAAATGGATATAATTTGAGCCACAAAATATAACATTAACAGCATAAATAAGAACAATCATCATATTCATGTTTTATTTCTTGATATGTATGTTGTGATCAACCCATCCCCTTTGAAATACATGGTTAACTAGATATTTGTCCAGCCCTGAGTACCAAGATCATGGTGGTTTATTTGGACCATACAAGGACTTATTCAATTGAAATAATTTATTTTCATCATTTTCAAGAAGAAATTCATATAGTCACTCAATATAGATATTCTCTTCATCTTTCCCATTAGGAAAAAATTATTTGACCAAATTTTATGCACCAGAAATCCACTAATCAACTACATGGAAAGAAATAATCAAATTATTTTATGGAATTCCACCGGTTTGAATGTTACATAAATATCAATCCCTTAAATTTTGGAATAACATTTGAACGTAAATTTTACATACTTCCAAATAAAATTTTGACATCAATAATTATATTTTTGGAGAACCCATGTTTTCTTGATGATGTTCATGTTGTGTAACCAAAATATATATTCCTAGTTATGATCTTTCCAATACTTTCAAGATCTTTGTGAATATATTTGACCTAGAATTAATCATTAGTAGCTGATTAAAATGATTTTTATTCCACTAACGAAAATACATAAGCTTTATAATGTGTACTCATCCTTCTTTTTTTAAATGAGAAGAAATATCTTAAACAATTTTGTTTTCCGTGATTTTATCCCAGTTATACCGGCTTCATGAACCTGACTTTCTGAACACCATTTAATTTTAATTCTGGATATTATAAGAGTAATATATAAAATTAATACTCTCCATGGTCCATAAACTTATTCATCACTATCATCTAAAAAATATTTTTCTTTGGAGAATTTCTCACCGTAATTTGAATTATGTTCATGTGTCATTGTCCCTCACTTAGTTTCCACTACATAAACATCATTATATTCCATCACATTTTAATTTATTTAATTAAATATCCATTACATTCTACTATTTGATAAATATATATGAAATATTCCTTCATCACTAAAAGCTTCAAACATAATTTTTATTCTCATTATTAACAATTGAACGCCCACTTCTAAGAACTTATAAGTATTTATGTGAGGGATTCATACCATACCAGATTTGATATGGGGTTTTTATTCAATAGGAGTTAATAAGGATATGTTGGGGATTTATACCAATTATTGTACTACCACTTTCCAATATTATTCTTGTAAACCCTTTTCAATAAGAATATTTCATTATATTGTTGATGATGTGATTCCTTCATTAATCAAATCCAATATTCTATGGGGTTGCAACCATAAAAACATTGTATTAAATCCCATACTCATAAAGGTGTTGTTAATCATAGGATCTTTGAATAATCAATCCAATTTTAGTGAATTTTTTTTTGAGTTTTTTACAAGGAATATTTTAATAAAAACATTAATATTCTGTGAAATACTTAAGCACGTCACATTTTCATGATATAAACCAACGACATGAAATTCTATAGAAATAATCAACAAGAAAACATAATACATTGTTCCATATGTCGCTTGATGTGTAATTTTACATTAAAGAACAACATGAACAAGATTAAAAGGTCTTTATTACTTCCAATTCATTAGATTATATGTATTTTATATAATCTCTCCATTTTTATTATAATAAGATATTTTGGTGTGATCATATGGGTGCATAAGCATTCCATTTTTCATTGTAATTCACTATATTTTAGTATTATTTTTTGTTCTAGTTTCCTTGTATTTTTTCATACTACTTTTTATATTCCGTATATATCATAAAAAAATGTCATCACTAATAATGTAAATATTTTATTTTGTTAAACTTCTTTGAAGAATAACTATACCATCCCATTCTCTAATTTTTTACGCGTTCTTCGTGAACTCTACAACATACCAAGAGTCATATAATTGACTAATACTAATATTATTATCATTTTGGACTTAAGAAAAAACATCACCGTATATCAGTATCACCAGCTTTAGAATTACATGATACAATAATTTTAAGAATATCAACATTTACAAAATGAACCAAACCATATTTCTTATATTTGTTTCCCATGGTGAGGTCAGCATTTCAGGTCTTGTGATATTTACAAATCCTTTATAAAAATCCACAAACATCATTTTCAAACCACTCTTAATGCAATATCACTTACTTTAATATTACATGAATTTATTTTATTAACCAATAATTCAATTACACCACTGTTACTGATGAATATACATGTTTTTATTATGACATAAATGAATCTTTTTTATCTTGAAAAAATATAAATAATTTTTTTACTTTTAGTTTTTTACATAAAACTTCCTTCTAATTTTTCCTCTCCTTTGATATTAACCCATGACAATATTATTTATAATTGATATAAAATAAGTATATTTTACCCAATTCCTTCAAAAAAATAGCTGTTAAAACATATTAAAACGTTGTCATCCTTCTAGTACGATTTTTTATTCTAGTTCTAGAAGATATATATTGTAAATGGGGAAAACATATTGATTGTTTTACATTCATATATAATAGAAACATGTAATCATTGGCATCATATTATCAATATAAAATTCTCTAAAATATCCATATTGAGTTATGTAAATAACTATATTCCATCGAGGAGTAGATTCATGAGAATTAACTCAAACCATGGTTGTAATTTTCATGAAATCATGTCACATAATATTTTTGAATTTTTTAATTGAATAGTTGTAGTAGTGTAATTTTATTTCGTTCCTTAGTGAAAGTTCTGAATGAAATTCCATTAATTATAGGTGACATTTTCATTGAGATAGTTGATTCTATACCATGTGTTATTATCCTTTCTTGATTCTCACATATTAATTTATATTTCATGACTTATTCTAATAGATCACCAATTTTTAAATATTTTTCCTTCAATCAAGTTTATAATTCATTAAATATTTTATTTTATTCCTCAAAATTGAGTAAAAACTAATCTTATTTAATTAAACATCATAAATTTGTTAATTTGGGAATTTTCTTTTAGAATTTAATCCAAAAATATATTTCTCTTGTTGTTGTATATATATATTTTAGACTATTGAAAAAATGATCTATTAATAGTCATCTTGGGAAAAAGATCAATTTCATCAGGAGTATCCTTGAGCACAACTAGATGATAAATTATGTTATTCACATAATTTTACTCTGAGCTTTAGTTTTCTTATGTAACTACTACTAGTACATCTTCAACAAGATCCTTGTAATCTTGAATATATACAACTTAACATTCATGAATGGTTATATCTTCATGTGAGATCAATTTATCCTTTTTGAAAAAATATTTTTTTCCTTCACATCTTCCTCATTATCCTTTTTAAATTTTATTCGACATTTAGCAACAATATTTCTGACTTCTCCACACATGAAATAAACAAGTGGAATAATTCCATTAAAATCATTTTTATCTTCTAAAGACATGAGAAATTGACATAATCCATTCTATTTTATCTTTTTTTCAAAATTCCTTCACCATGAGTCTCTTTATTGATTTATAAGACACTTCATGATAATTTTCCTTCACCCTAGACACATTATCTTAATTTCTCATTTCATTAGAATTTGGAGTGTCGTTTAAGTTGTACAAAGTGATTTACATTGGGAAATTATCTTATATAACCAAAATATATATATGAAACCAAATAATAATTCTTCTCATGATTCTCTTCACAATCTTCTCATATTTTAGATCATCACCAAGATAGTTCATGTTTTCAACAAGAATATTAGTCCGATCAAAAACGGAATCGACGATCTCACATGGAATCATTATCAATTACTTCTAATAATTATATAAAACCTATTACTAATAATTGTGAACATTTTAATATCCATAATATAAAATTTTGTTTCTCCCAATAAGGTGATAGGTTTTACATGATGCTAAATTTGTGTAAATGGGATTTATCAATGTGAATACTATGACATTAATTACCATTGCATTTGTATCCAAATTTTTATGATCATTCTATGATAAATATCCAATTTACATTATTGAAAAAATAATTTATATGGATGAAACAGAAATATCTGTTCCCAAATATTTGAAGTAGTGTTTCATATGGATCTTATAGATTTAATGTTTTTTACATTTAATGATAGAAATTTTATTGTGGTTGCACGCTTTTTTCATGTCTTTTCTTGACAGTGATTGACTCACAAGATATTAACCATTTATTCTAAGTTATGTTAATTTATAATCTATATTCATTTAGGGGTAGGGGGTCATTGTTTTTTCGTATGATCATTTTTTACAATATTTTCTATTTAACTTGATGAAAATTTAAATCTCTCCCTTTCATTGTACGAAGGGTGAATAATGTAGTAAATAAAATGTGTAATTTAGTTAATGTTGTGAATCTTGGTATGTTGTGGAGATCACAAAGAAAGTGAGAACAATTAGAGAAGGAGAAGGTTTAGTTATATGATATACCTTGTTTAAAATCATATGATCTGTATATAATTCATAACATAATATAAGGAATCTAATTCCTATATTTTCAAATATAATTGTATTATGATATTGAGTGCATTCATTTTTCCTCATTACCTAAATGATTTCATTTGATATGAATCAATGGGTTGATTCATTTATACCTACACATAAATATAACAATTTTTTTAAAATTTGAAATATTATAAATAACGAATGGGTCTTTAGTTATTTTAATTCATGTTGGATACAATTTGATGGAAACCAATTCTCAATTCCATTTTTTTGATTTAAATTATACTATATAAAGGGATTGAATCCCATAATTGGATAGTGTGACACTAATATGTTATATTTGATACTTCCTTCTCAATGGTTCTCATTTTTTCTTTATGAAAAATCTATTAATACACCATAAGATACTGTGGTCCCTTCTCATTGTGACTCAGAATTTCAATGTATTACGTAATCCCTTTTTAGGTGAGTGTCTACATATTGTTTTATGTGATTTCGATCATTTGAAATCCTATATGATTTTAAATCATAGAGCATGATTCATTAATGGAATCCCTAGTATTTTATCTTACAAATTTAGTATTTTTTATATTGGTGATATTTATTGAACTTTAAATGGGTTTCATCTACAATAGTTATCATATGATTATCCTCTAACACATCAAAAATCCCTAAAGAGAAGAAAATAATTCCAAACATTAATAGTCTAGTAAGATGATAAATCTCATATATTTCGTGATAATACATTCATAGATAAATATACAAATATATATATATATATATATATATATACATCTTTTATTTATTTTCAAATACTTCTCTATCTTGAAATCCTTTAATAATGGCTCAATCGGAATATAAATAATGCTTGAAATTTATCCATGGCCCCCTCATTTCTCCCCAAGATGATAGAAGGGTACCGATAGTTGTAAGATATTTTACCTATTCAAAATAGCTATTTTATACCCTTAACATCATGACAATATTCATTATTCTACAATCAAAAAAGTAACAGTGATATGAGAAATTATATCATTTCCATTGTGGAGTTCCAACTACCTTCAATACCCAAAGGAATAAATATCTCCTTTAATAAAACATTTATTTCTGGAAAATATGTCCAAAGGATCCATTAAATCATTAATAAACTATTATATCTCTAAAATTACTGTTTTGGAGAAACTAAAAAAGTCATCATTTTGTAGAAACTTTGGAACAATAATTTTATTAAGATATTACTTTTTTTCATTCACCAAATCACAATCTAATGACTACTGTTACACCAAATTATGTATATCTGATGGAATAATACCATCAAATTTTACATGTATATTAATTTATAAAAAAATTAATTATCATTTAATTATGAAAATTAAGACATGAATCAATTTTCATAAATTTTATCAAATATGAATTTTCTGAATAAAATGGATTGACCCTAAACATTTTGGTTGAGATATTAACTTTTCATAGCTATCATGAGGTTATAATAACGTGAAAGAAGAGTTATTAAAAACATGAATCTATATAATATCATATATATGTATTCTTTTAGTGGATCATGATATAAGAGTTTTCAAACAACATCATTATATGAGATTCTATCCAGTTCATTTTATCTTAAAAAGTTTCATAGGGTGAACAAAACCATAACATTAAAAAATAATATTGGAAATACTAATTATTATATCCATTATCCAACTTACTATTATGTATCTGAATTTTATTCTTAGGTCATTCTAAGAGTTATTCTCATGAAAAACTATTGTAGTGAGTTGTCCCTCATCAGGTCACAATAGATTCCAACTCCTCCATGTTATTCTCATTCAATTCTATTTTGATCATAAACAGACCTATTTTCTCTGATGTTTATCTAGACTATTTTTATGTAAGGAAATTTAAATGTGATTAATTTTGATTATGTCATGGTTTTGTTCCCTTCTTCTATCAAAATTGTTAAAATTATCCAAAACTCATACTAAGGTCAAATCATTCTAT
The DNA here is from genome assembly GCA_963277665.1 of Viscum album. Taxonomy (NCBI): domain Eukaryota; kingdom Viridiplantae; phylum Streptophyta; class Magnoliopsida; order Santalales; family Viscaceae; genus Viscum; species Viscum album. The sequence continues at coordinate 23,816,371 of OY728125.1, forward strand.
AATACATTAAAATGTAATTTTTAGGAAATAATAACTCATGTATTCAATAAAAATTTAATATATATATATATATATATAATCATTATATCAAAAAAATGAGTTCCTATAAATATTAATTATGTAAGTATATTGATGAATCAAAAGCCACTGAAATTTCCAACATTCAAGTCATGCTCAAATTGAAGATGGTATATATCAATGAAATACTTGAATCCATAGATTTGATTCTTGATATTAATATAATGTGTCTCATTTACAAGATAGAGTAACTAAATAATCCTGAGGTGAAGTAACATGTAGTTGAAAATTCTATGTAAATAATACATGTTAATGGGTATAGAAATTCAATGAAGGAATTTATTGAATGCCTAAAAATATTATAATGAGTTCTTAATAGCATAAATATATATATATATATATATAGTTTACTATAGTGTCAAAAAATAACAATTGAGTCTCTCATGTATGTCATATAATTAGTTTCAATAAAGTGGAAATGGTAATATGGTTATAAAATCACATAAAACTGAGAATACACACATTCTTACATAAAATAGTTTTATTGAATTATTTAAATGTAATTAGTTGTGTAAGATGAATAATACCAAGTCTAATCCTAATACAATGACCAATATGAAGATTAATGTTCCTATGAATGATAAATTTTAAAACAAACATCCTTTTTTAAAATCAAAATTCATATTAATGAGTACATTCTCATGAATCCATTTATTATCCAAGTAATTTTTTCTTTGAATGATGTTATTGGTTTTGTGGAGTGTATCGAAATAGTGGTTATATTGTTGGCAAAGTAGATCACACCCTCATGTTTAGAGTATCCATGAATTAAGTTAGATAAAAAATTCCAATATATTTTCTAAGAAACCAGCCCAAATAGAAATTAAAACCATATAATAATTTTATTTATAATGATGAATAATTTTAAAGGATTTATCCACACAGAAACATGACCAACAAGTGTATCAAAATGCTTCTAAAGTTTTTGGATGAAAAAACAGAACATGAAATCTATCAATTAGAGAAGTGATAAATATAAATCAATAGCGTCTATGGTTTCTTAAAATGAAATAAAATAAATATAATTTGGATAATTGATTGTTATTGTAATCAAATATAATGAATAATAAGAATATCTTGAAATACATCAAAAGTAAAGATATAGGAGCCATTAATTTTAAAAATTATGGTTCACTGAATATGAATGGTCTTTTATTCAATAAGATTGACTAGAATATATGCAATTATGTCATCATTGTTTATGGGTTTATGAACACTCTATTGAGTGTTTCTAGAATATAAGATAATGATAACGAGATTATATTTTTCATGAATGGATACATTATAATGAAATTAAATCGTGTTAGTATAATTATATATGGATACTAAATCAATGGTATCCAAATATATATATATATATATACATATATAGTTATCAAAATTAATATTACTTGAGTGTGAAGGAGGAAAAATAGTGATGAGAAAAGAGACATAGTCATTTACGTAATAATAACATGGTTGAGTTAATAAGGTATAGATCTGTGCATAATCCACCAATGATTAATCATTAATAGCTCATTACATGTGATGTATGTTGTAAAGAAAAAATGGTAAAATAGACTCATAGGGTAGAATATATCTAACTAAAGAAACCAAGTTAGTTTCTACAATAGGATTTTTTGGAATTATGGGATTGATGTAAAGCTATGGAGATAAGTATTTAAATAATTTTTTATGACGATTTAACTCATATAACTTATGATTATTCCATAAAAAATAATTTAAAAACTCTTAACAAATTTAATTAATTTAATAGGAATATTAATAATAAAACATGATGTGATATCAAGTGATTTTAGTCTGATAATAATTAAAAATACAAGAATAAATATTTTTGATCCATACCTTGAGAATAATAAATTGAGGTATAAATATATTTCTCTAACCAAAACACAAAATAAATCTAATACCTTTGATGAATCAATGTTTTATTATTATAGGATGAACCATGTTGTCAGAGCATTGTAAATTGAAATATTTTTCGAAACAATCCATAATAGTGGTTGTTTAAATTTTGAATAGGTAGATACTTTGAAGCAATTAAATGAATACACACATTGCGATTTCACTAGGAAGAAAGATAAACATAATTGTTCTACTAGTATTTTATAGACCATTCTGACAAAGAATCATTATAAAATCTGGTGATAGAGTCATCGAGGACATATGTATTGGTTATATACAAATTATAATAATTTGATAGTGATATAAAAATAATCAGTCAAGTTCATTGATATATATTATATAATTTGTTTGGTAAAAAATACCACATAAATTATTATTTATATCCTTTCCAATTAGATTATTATGTTATTATAATTAAAAATCCCTCTTGTTTTTTAGTTTCTTGATTTACTGTAATTTTTTTAATGGTGTTAATGTGTAAATATATATAATATTTATTTTTTTATTATCTAGTTATCTTGGGACATAATTCTTGAAATATTCCTATTAAGAGTTTTATTTTAATTTTGTATGTTGTATTATGTGAATTTAGTTTTATAATGGTGAATGTATTTTCTTATATTCCTGAAAATATATTGAAAAAATACATTTATGTTCGTGATTTTGATACTCATGGGTGCATGAGATTTAGATGATGATTTTACATATGGATGAGAATGGAATTATATATATTAAAATAAGGTTTTTTATTTAAATTGTTTCAAAAACTATTTTTTGGATTACTCTACATAAAGAAGTGAATCACGAAGCATATGAGATTTCATTATAGGCATACTGCATAAAATATGTAATCTTGGGATAACATATGTTAGACAGGCTCATGAGTTTTACAATATATATATATATATATATATATATATATTGAGAGAGAAATACATATTCTACATACAGTATATAATGGTTTAACTAGAATTGGAATTATATTTCATTTTTTCAATGTGTTATGAAGAGATATTTCTCCATGTTGCAAGACTACTCTCTGATATCTATATATCAAAGATGTCATGAAACAGTTTGGTTGACTTGACATGTCACCTAATCTAGTACGTAAAATGGACTTTAAGTCGGCATCAGTATACTCTAGAGGATACCAAATAGTGGAATGGGACTAAAGGATGTTGTTGGGAGACAATACACTCAGATCCGAGTTTTATAACAATTAAAAAATATGAAATAATCCTATATAGTTATATAAATCATATTATAAATAAATAAATTACTGATATATAAATATGATATAATAAGTGGAATTTTTAATATGGAATTAAAGATAATATAAAATATCAATGAACTATTCATCCCTTAGTCCAACCATAAAAATAATAGAATATAAGAAAAATTCTACTCAAGGATCTACCGCTACTTCCAACCAAACCACATGCCAAATCACTATGACTACCAAACACTTCCAACATGATCCTCAGTTTCTACATGACAAATATTGATTGATAATGAAACTCTGGGCTAGCCACTGATCCTCCAAATCTCTAATACACGACCTGAAAACATACATGGGGTCTGCACGTAGATTGAGGTGAATGTGCAAGGGGTGAGAAACAAATCTTATCAGCCCCACACCAATGTGTTTTACATATCACTCTTATAGGTGGTTTTAATGGTTATAGTCACAAAATTGAGTTTATAACATTTTAATTTCATGGATTTCCATGTTAATATTTAAAAAATTATTATATGGATATAAAACATACATGTACTGGTCACCCACTGGTCAATCCACTAAACTAAAACGAAATATACAAAAAATTATGCACAATGATCTATTACTACATCAATAGAACCATGTGCACAATCTCCAAGACTACGTAAATGCTCCAACATGTGCCTTAGATTCTAAATTAAAAATATCAATTGATCATGAAACACTAAACCTCTTCCTGATCTAGAAACTATTCAATACTCTACCTCAAATAAGATATGAGGTTTTCACGTAGAACGTGGTGCATGAGAATGCGTTGATAAACTAATAACATTATTAATTCATTAATGTGATTTACATCTCACACTCTTAAGTGGGATTAATGGTTATAGTCACCAAATATTGTTCATAAAAATCCCATTTTATTGGTTTCCATGTGTAGTGTTCCAACATTATTCTACAGGTATAAAACAAACATGCACTGTTCAACCATTAGGATTACCAAAAAAATATAATAAAATATCAAAAAAAGGATAAATGAGACTCTATATATACATAGATATGAACCACCTTCTCAATATCGATGACTACACAACTACTCCAACATGATCCTCAAACTCTTTGTTAGAAATATGGATTGATCATTAAACACTGGGCCTACTCCCGATCCACCATTGCTCTTATAACCAACCTGAAAGCATACATTAGTTTTTAACATAGACCAAGGTGCATGTGCATGAGGTGACAAACAAAACTCATTAGGCCATGCTAATATGTTTTACATCTCACTCCCTTAGGTTTTTTAGTGGTTATAGTCACTTAATTCTATTCATTCAATTTCCATTTCATGGACATCCCTGTTTATATTTCCAACATTATGTTATTGAATTTTTATACCAATTAGAGGGCTAAAAAATAATGTGGATAACATTTTTTGTAATGACTTGAAATTTTATAAATGAAATTATTTCATTAAATGACAAAATCGATTATTAAGAAATGAATATATAGAAAACATATACACTAATTTTATTATTTTTAATTTTATATGGACTTTCAAATTTTAATGATTAATAATCATCATAAACATTGATAATATTTCATTGTACAATGACAATTTTGATTTGTATATTAAGGGTTATGATAATGATTATTTGATACAGATGATGGAAGTGATGGCATCGACCAATAGTATAATAACTTATGAATCCTATTTATTTGATATTATAAGGGTGATATTATCAATTGGAGTTTCCCTTGAACAAACCCTAGAATATATTAAACAACTAAAGCATGAATGAAATCCTTTATGAGAGGGGTTAATGATCATCATTGTCACAAACCAAACCATGTTTCATTAACCAACTCATGAAAATATCACCATATCACACCACAATCTTGGGGAAGATAGTGGTTAAGTAATATTCTTTGTATCAAGGCCCTAACAGTATGGATTTTTGATATTATATTTCAATAAGACAATGATTATATTTATCCTTTTTTAATATTAAATTTAAAATTATTTATTAATGTATTTTATTAAAATTAAATTTTTATATGATGAAATAGAAATAATGTTTTTTGAATATTTAATAAATAAATTAAACACTTCTTGGTGAATTCATTAATTTCTATAATAAATTATATTCTAATATTTGGATGTCAAAATTAATTTCTATAAGGGTTATATAACTATTATTGTAAACAAATAAATTTTAAATAAATGGTTATTTTTTATTTGATAGAGTAAATTATTATCTTTTGAGAATTATTTTAATTAACTAAATATATTGTTTGAAATAATCATGTCAATATTTTAAAAGTTTTATTTTTTCATAATTTTTTGAGATAATCGAAGCATTTGGAAAAAAATTAAATATTATATAATTATAAGGTATGAATTATGACATAATAAAACCAAAAATGTTATAAAATATATAATATTAATAGTATAAATGACCAAAATTATCGTTACCCATTATAAGTGTTTTTTTAGAGTTAATTAGAATAATTTTATAAATCCACCAAAACATATATTATATTTTATGCTTTAAAGGAAATTTCTTATTTACCTGACTCAATTCCACATAAACAAAATATTTTAAATTTCTAGACATATAATATAATGAGATCCACTCAAATTTGTAGAAACCATAAAGAACAAAAAAGATAATTTTGGATGTTTTTTAAAAAAATTCATATAGAATCCCAAACCTATGTTTAGTAATTAATAATGAATTATTCACTCTTTTTCCATATAAACAGACCCATCCTCCAATTCATCTTCAATAAAATCCTTATATTATGAATTAACGCTTTTACTTCTCTAGATAGCTTTCAAGGTTCCCAAACCTATTAATAACCTCGTCCAAAACATTAGGAAGCACCATCTCAAGGTAAAGTCTCATCTCTTTCTCCTCTTTATTCAAGCACCTTATTTATGCCATTCCCTTTTGATTTCTAATTTTTAATGTTGAGATATATTTTTACACATTCTTTTTACTATCCTTATGATTACCTTTTAATGATATACCCCTTTATATCTCATTCACCCCTTCTATAATCTTTTATGTACACCTATTATGTTGCTAAAACTGTCCTCTTAATTTCCATTTCAAATATTGTTTTAATTAATACGGACATCCATTTCCACTCATGGGTATTCAATTAGTTGTAACTATCTATTATTTAGTAGGTATCTAAATTTATATCCCTAACACTGCTTAATTGTGGGTTTAAAATCTATAAAACACCCCTTTATGTTTTTTTATCATTGTGGAACACTTATGCATATAGATGGTATGAAAGTGATGGGTGGGACCAAAAATTATATATTCCAAAAAATTGTATTGGGTTCTATTTTTATCCAATGATATTCCATGTATAGTGCATAGTATTTTATCCCAATCAAAATATGTTTTTCATTCATGGTGGTTATCATTGAATTATGTTTATAGATTCATGTTTTGTGTTATTTCAAGATTCTTATGTTTCATTTATGATAACATTTTATATCAAGTTTAATTGTTTAGGGTTATGGTTTTAACCCCTCTTATGTAAATTTTATTTTCCTCTTTGATCACTTTTAATGCATTACCTTATGTTATGTTTTGTTTACTATGTAATTAGGCTTTATATCACTCTTTTTTCATATGTACATCGTCGATTTCTCCCAAACATTTTTAGAATATATATGTAATATAATGGAATGTTTTTGATCATTTAAATAATTTTGTATTATTTCATTTTCAAGTCATTATGTTATGTACATAATTACCCAAATACGTTATTCCTCGTGACCTTCTTGGGTTGTATTATGTATATATTTATGTAATAAATCATGAATTAAGGTGTTTTAAAGATATGGTTTTCCATATTTTGTATCAATAAAAATTATAATTATTTTATGGTATAAGAGTATGAAAATAAAGTTAAAATATTTTGGATAAGAATAAGCATAGAAAATCATATCTATATTTTGGTAAATTATGCAGTAAGTTAAATTCAGGAAAATACATACCCATATAGAGACTATAAGTGGATGTGAAACTCGAATAGGTATACATAGGAGTAATAACCACAAAAATGTATCATTAAGGTGGAATAAATCATCACATGGTGCATGAAAATGAGCATTGATTCCAATATGGTTCTAATCTCTTGAGGGATATGATTAGGTAAATTCAAATTATTTATAGTAAACATTGTTTAGGTAATCAAAATACTATTATATTTTCTCTTTGTAATAAATCATGTCAAAATTATATTGTAACCTATAAAATCATATGTTAAAGAATGTATATAATTTATGATTTCTCCCATTAAAGTTCAAGGATTCCAATTTAAGTTTTTAATAGTTAAAAAATACTCAAAAATATATTTCCCTTTATTTATAAGCAATTTGAGGAAAATGAGGAATCAAATCAATAACTAATCTGAGGGGAAATTTGATTACTTCCCAAATTAAATACCCAACCTGATGGGAAAATGAATCATAAAACTCAAGAAAATACATTCTAAATTGATACATGTTTTTAACCAAAACATTAATCAGGAGGAATGACCAAACTCCCCTATGAAATAGAAAGTTTCAATTGGTACCTTAAGTGAAAGAGGCCCCATAATTTTAGAAGGTCGTCCAATAAAATAATCATAGAGAAATGGATCAACTCCATTGAAAATATATTATCCATCTATCAATTCTATTAGATGTAGAAGTTTTTTAGGTTTTTTTATCATATAAATGGAAAAGATAATAAATGGTTCATGCTGCTCAAAAAATGAATCTAAAGGTGGATATCCAAGTGATTAAGTGGAAAACATTCTATAAAGAAATTTTTATTGCTATTTTCCTTAAACTCTCCATATTTAAATGGATATCTATTTTCGTATCGTCAAGAATAATTTTGTTGAATCCATTGAGTCGAACGAGGTAAAATCACTACTTGTATATTATAAATCCCTTACTTTATCATAATCCTAGAAAGTAATGTTGAGCACTTCTTTGGTGTGATAAAGAATAATCTTGGAAAAGTGTTTCATATTCAAGACTTTAACAACTATGAGGAAATTATATAATATCATCTTAATGTAAAAATGTGTATTAGACAATCTAAAGGGTCTAGTGGTGCTAGATACAGTAATCAAAGAATACATTTTTACTCTATTGGTGTAATGGAAAAATATCATGGGGTAAGAAAGTCCATTATCCCAATTATCAATAATTCAGGGAGTAGCATTTTGAAAATTTCCTGAATGGAATAAAAAATTTATTTAGTAGTGTGAAAGAAGGAAACCAAGATAGAAATTTACAATGGGAGAAACCCGACAATGTGTTAGATTTATGGAATTATCTAGTAAACCATTCACCCATCATCCAATGTTTCAACTATAAGGAACACAGATACTATACGAATCATTTCTATATGCCAATTTATATTAATGATAATAGAAAAAAACCTCAAAGACCTAGAAGGAATGTGAGAGCTTATTCAATAATAGATGTTGAGATGGATACTGACAATGATGTGGTGAACAATATACTAGTTATTCATTCGCTGTTAAGATCATGATATTTTATTCTGGTAATACGCATTCACTAATATTAAACATTTTTAGTAAATCTATTCAAACACCACTTCAAAATAGGGAATTAGATCTATATGTGAAAATGGAAATGGTGAGATTTAGTATATCCCATTTATATTACTCCTCCATTATATAATTTTGTGTGATGAATTTCCAAGAAAACATTGTGATTCTCCACTTAGTATAGTTTCATTCTATTCTAGGCATGGATTGAATTTCCTTATATATCCACAACATAAATTTATGAGGGAATGATGTCACCAACCATAACATAAATCTCCATATGATTCTATAAAAGATAACGAATGATGACGAATATTGTTTGGAACCAACATATCAAGCATGGTTATTATTTAATTGGGGTAAATCTCATATAACTCAAATGATTTAGAAAAAATATGAGATCATCCTTTATGACATTCCCATTATAACATCATTCTCATATGTTCTTTCAGAAGAATTGCTTTGTCTTCCAATTATCCATGAGGATTATTTCTAAATAAATTTCATACCAATGGATTTTTCGATATAGAATACTCCATAGATAATTAGATTTTATGAAAATCATGAGTTTAAGAAACAATTACATGATTATCTGGATTAATATTTTATACACCCAAGTGTTTCACCATGGGGTGCACTAGTCCTCTTTGTGATGAATTCTGGGTCAATGTTCATCTACACTGATTTCTATGAGCTCAAAAATATCACGATATGGAATAAGTAGATTTATCCATGGATTTTGGAAATTTTCGTCAGATTTGTGGTTTCGAATACATCTCTATGGTGGATATTCAGTCAGGATATTATAATGAAATTGTTAATATGGAGAGTATCACAAAGACTGCTTTTTATACATGATATGGGTACTTTGAATTCATAGTGAAGTCATGTGGAATCAATAATGCTCTATAAATCATAGTTAATGAATATATAGAGTCTTTAGGGTTTACATCAACAAATTCATGAATGTCTTTAGATATGAAATTCTTATCTACTCCAAATTCAAGGTGTTACATGATAGGATTTTGAATGTCATTCTGAATACATTATGAGTGGAAGAATTATTTTTGTTGTAAAAAATGTGTGTTTTGATTTAGAAAGTAACCATCCTAGGGTATTTTATCACTAATAATAAGATATATATATATATATCATTAAATAATAGTGGAAATGTATGGATAGAGAAAACTAACATACGTGTTGGAAATCCATTGTTTCTATGGATGAACTAGGTACTATCATCAAATTTTATAGAAATATATCATGGTTATCTATACCAGTATCCAAGATTACATAAAAGGGAGTCACGTTTATCTAGATTTGTGGGTGTGAATAAATATTAAAAGATATGATGAAGAGCATAATCACTACACTAGTTATCACATTACTCACTACTAGGGATGAATTTGTAATCTATAATGATGCATCCAAAAGGAATTGGGATGGGTACACAAGAAATATAATTAAGTGATTGCCTATACCTTCCACCAATTAATGAGCCCTAAGAAACAATACCCAATACATAGCCTATAATTGGATGTATAGGGATTCATGATGATGACTTGGAGACACTATCTCAATAGGTAAATAAAAGTCCACTAAATATTAATGTACAACCTTGTATTCGATAGCGTGTGTGGAATGTGATAACAAGTGCATAAGGTAATATAATATCTAGATATATCATAATATAATTAATTTTAAATTATGTTCTATATATTTTACATCACACAACACTCAGTCGGCATGTGTTACCTGTAAGAGAATCCTTCCTCGATTGCTTGTGTTTCACGCAAGAGACCTTCATTGATGGTTGGCAGCATACACAAGATCGAGTTTTACAAAAATATAATATATTATTTTTTAATATAATAAGATATATAAACTATCCATTATGAATATTATTAACTATATTCTGAAAATTTATGGTTCATAAAAATATGAAATTAATTAATTGGTTGCTAGATAATGAGAAACAAAAAAAATGGATATAAAAAGAGGGATTTTTATTTTTATTCATCTAAAGAAGTTTTATCTTATAAAAAATTAAAAATTTTAGTTAATAATTTAAATGATATATATATCTTATTTATTGAATAAAATATTTTTTATTCATCCATTAGTTTTAATAGGCATAAGATAAGAACAAACCCCACTTTACCAACAAAACACATATTTTCATAGAGACATTTTTATCGTATTTTAATAAAGAACCCATATAAATATTAATTTTGAAAAATTAATGGATTTAATTTTAAAAAATAATCTTCATATTTTAAATAGAAGAATAATAATTTGTTTAGGGTTAATTTTTTATATTTTTCCAAAATAGTTCATTTATTAATGAATAGTTAAAAGTACTAAATTTTATTTCAAAACTGATTTTTCATATTATTTATTTATATGGTTAAATTATATTATTATTATTTTTAAAGTAAAATAAGATATTATATTTATAAATCATTAAATTTTATTTCATTGGGGTTAATTTCACTTTGAAATTTCTTATAAAACCCTATAAAACATTCACATGTTTTTACATTTCAAACATGTATTGTTGTCCCGCTTGTAGAGTGAATTTTAAATTAATTTCTATGACTTATCTGATTGGAATTTGGAAAAATGGATTCCATATTAGGACTTGCATAATTTATAAAGTATAAAATAAAATAAATTAAAACAAAATTATTGAAATTAACTAAAATTAATTACAATTATTATGTCAAAATTAGGCATAATAAAGAACTACACCATTAACTTAGGGGCCCAAATGACCTATCAACTTTTCCAAAACCATTATATAGACATAATTATTCCATAAACCTTTCATTATTTAGTTTTTATGGTTGTATTGTGACTTATTTTATGTAGTAAATTGTGTACACTAAACTTATTAAAAAAATTCTAGTGAGTTCTTTTCCATCCCTATAGAAGGCCACCACCTATCCACATCGCTCACACCTCTAAAACCACTTAGGAATGGACAATATAATCCCATATAGATTCCAAAAATTCCTACCCTATAATTTTAATAATCCATTTGGGATAAAATATTTCCATGGAATCTTTTTGATAAAAAATAAAAGTAGTTACCACATTATGAGGTAGCGTCTTTTAACAACCATTTTAATTTTATCTCCATTCTACATCCCATAATCCCTTCTTATTATACTCTAGTATTAATAAACATGTATCTTAAATATCATAGTATTTATTTTATTCAATGGGTATTACCTAAAATTACACAAACATCCATATAATGGGTAACATACAAAATGTTTCTCTGTACGGTGAACTACAGCCTTAGTAAATGATGAATGTTCATTTTTAACATACCACCCCTCATGGTGGAAATTGTAATAGAAACTGTATTTATATATGATATATATGATATTTATTATTCCCTTATTATTTTTTAATACATTTATGAAACATAAATGTGTTACTTTCCATTTTTCATTAATACGACAACATCATTTGTAGAAGTGTAGATTCCTACCCCCTCAAAGCAATGTGATTCATTCACACAATACATGGAACTTCTAACATATGGTTTAAATTGGTCTTATGTGTCCTAAAACCACTACATTATATTAATGAAATAATTATATTTCTGGATTTATATATATATATATATATAATTTTATTTATTACTCTTTCACACACTTAAAAAGTTACAATGTTATACGTGGACATCTGCACTACTGCCTCCTCGACATTATGTGATTATTTTTTTCAACAAACAAATTATATATATAAGTATACATGATTATGTAATATGGTGTTTATGATATAATGATAATTTTAGAAGGTTATTTTGTTAATTATCTTCTTTCCATAATGATTATTGAAAAATAATATTGTTATTCGTGCGTACATACGACCTACCATCTCTATGAGTTTAAATATTTAATGATAAATTTTAAAATTAAAATTAATGTATAAATATGATAATCATTTAGTGATTGTTTTTCTTTATATTTCATTTAATGAACCCTTTGACCATATTTTAACTACCAATGTTAGTTTTGATAAATAAAATGTATTTGGTCAAAACACGTGACAAAAAACATCTTAATTAGTTGTATAAAACATAGTAAAATTTGAAATAAAACTAATTATAAAAATGAAAAGGATATAAAGAATGCATAAAATATAGATGAGTTTTTTATAAAAAAACATAAAGGATATTCACCTGAAAGAAAACTCAATGTCAAGGACTCTTGTCTCAATTTTCTTTCCCTGAAAAATACATTATTATTATGCACCTAATTTCTTATATATAGTTTACATACTTCTATGTCGACATATAAAATAAATAACTAAATTAATATCCTGGTATTAAATTTTTTTATTAAATTGTTATTACATTTGGGGTTTTTAATTAATTTGTTACCACATTGGTAAGAATTTTATCTAAATATACATTCTATTATGGCTTATTTTTTGTTAAGAACGAACCTTCTTTTATATGGTGTATATACTACACTTTTTATGATATTTAATGAATATAATTACTCTCATGATATCATAACATTAATTAAATTTTATTCCTTCCGTAGGATTATGATTTAAAATGTTTAAGAATGGCATAAGACACTTTGGAATATTTAATGATTATTTTCCTCAAGAATGATTTTAAAGGATAATTCTTTAATATTTCTCTTCATCAATGATAAAAACAATTTATTTTACTCCACATGGTGAATGTTGTATTTATATCATACTTATCCTTCATCTGAATGGTTCATGATTGATTCGGAAAAGGATAATACTCATATTCAATTCCATGATTTATTTTAATCCCCTTGAAATATAGAATTTTGTATGATCATTATGCATTAAATTTCGCCTAAATATCCATAGCATTATTCATGGATATGATTATTTCATTAACCGTATACAATTTTTCATATGGTGTTTATTTCAAATTAATTTTATTATTTGGGTAAATATTTAAAAACATGTATCTTCTATTAAATAGGTATATTTTATAAGGAACTATGTTTGTTTAAATGCTTTGGACATTCACTATATGGGTTGGGAACCTATTAATGAAATCCGTATAGGTTAGATAATAGTTAATGTCATCTCTACAGGTTGTGGACCAATTATTAAAATCTCATTTATGCATCGATAGTCTCAGGGAATGAATTAGTTATAAAAAATGGAAATGTTTAAATTGTCTCTTGATGTGAAAAGGTATAACATACCATGTAAACATAACATCCAATAATTAAATATTTCCCTCATTTAGTTTCAATTATTATTCATCCATGAGATTTTGCGTCGACGTATCTATGGATAAATTTCATTTTAAATTCATTGATTAAATGAATGGTTTTATAGTTTCTTACCTTTCCATATTTATTTTCCTTTATAGATTTATTTGAATGGATTGCATTTCAATTTAATACCTTTCCATATTGTCTATGCACTTTATATTAGTTAATTGATTACATGGAATGTGTGTTTAGTTATTTACCTTTTCATATTGAATATTCTCATTGATTCATTATTGGTTCTTCTATATTATTCCCTTACTAAGAATTTGAGCTCACACCTATTATGTTTCTTTCCCCAAGAATCCTAGAAGTCTACTGTGAAATATATGAATAGATATCCAAGATGGAGTAGAGCTAACCTTGATGTAATTTATTTAGAAAGAAGATAAAAATTATTTTATAATTACTATATTATTTTGTAATAGAAGATTCATTTATGTATCTAGTTTAGAAATACTACTAAACTAATTGGTACATCGAGGCTTGATTCCATGTAGACATGTCAATGTAATTAGTTGCAGACACAGGCTCTGAGCTATCTGAGGTCAGGACTCTACAGTTCATATCAAAGGAAGTATATTATAGAACTGTAGCGCTACTATAGTAGCACTGTAGCGCTACTGTAGCAGCACTGTAGCGCTACTGTAGCAGCCGAGATACTGTTGCAATGGTGACACTGTAGCGTTGGCAGGGGTACTGTAGCGACGGCAGGGGCACTATAGCGGCGGCAGGTACTGTAGCAGAGCGGGTACTGTAGTATTACTATTCGCAGAATGGGCTTAGGGCCAAAAAATTGGGCCTACGGGCTATGTAATGGGCTAAATGCCCACTGGGCCTTCGGGCTATGTAATGGGTCTCCCTCTACCTAGTTAAAGAGGTCATTGCTTTGTTTCATTAATAAAAATGAGGCTTCGGCCCCAACCTTATAAAAAAATATATATTATAGAAGATAAATATTAGGTAGAATTTGAATATAAATATTGAATAACATACTATAATTTTTTAATGTTGAGATTATGTGGGTCATCATGGAAATAAATCTCTATTTAGATACTAATATTGGAAGTGGTTTTGAAAAATATTTACCTCGGAGTAATAATTCTGATAAGTTGTTCCAAGAATGTCTTAGGGTAACATGGTATATGAAAATGGGACTTATTTCACACCATGTTTTCCGCAACTATTAGAATTTCTTAGGCTAAATCACATTTTCATTACAAACCATCATAATTAATTTGAATAAACAATGCACATAAATATATTAGTTTAAACCTAAGATGTTTTTTAATGGAAATAAGGTGTAATGAAATAGAAATCCTATAAATAATATTATTGGTAAACCCCAGACCATGGAAGGACTTATGTGAAAAATTAATGGATGAAGTATTTATGTACGGAGGTTGTATTGAAAACCGTAGTTAAAATGATATTTTGTGATTAACTTGATTTCAATGATCTCCATCATATTTATTTAGGGATTTATATTAAATTTGTTTTAGAAAATGATATCCTGTAAGCTTAGTAGAAGCCAATAATATACAAAATGTCCATAGGTATTGAACCCATGACCAATGGATTATAAGGGTTTTATACCAACCACTGACTTACGCAATGTCCTGGTAAATGTTTTATTGTTTTATGTTAATCAAATTGTTGAAAAAATGTTACTAATGAACCAATAATATCAATTTTGAGTACTATAAATTAATTTAATAACAATAAAGTTTTTTAAAGATATTTAAATACAAATATTTTTTCCTTTCACTCTTTTATAAGAATTAGGATCATTAAAAATTATAATTTAGCGCATCATACATTAAAAAAGAAATTATTATTAATGAAAATCTGGGAGTAAAGGGATGAATAAAAAATATATTAAAGCACAACTAAAATTTAGGTTTGTTCATATGAAATTAAAACCTATCTGGTAAGAATATTTTTTTATATTGACGGTCATCATGATGATTACCCAACATTAGGAAAATAACTTCGATATAAAATGTTTTCCAAATTCCGTAATTTCTGTTGAACTGATGGTCTCTTAAATCATCATGGTTTTTTGGATTTGAGGGCCTCAAAAATATATTGGTCATTAACTTGTTGGTTATTGGAGACCTCATTCACTCCCTATAAATATTTATTCTTTTTCTCCGAATACATATATCTAGTTCCCACTAATGTTCTCCTACTTCTAGACCTAGTTCCATGGTTGTCCATGTGTCTTTTATACTTTCAATTCTATCTTTTATAGAGGATGAAATATGAACCCTTCTCACGAAGTGGGATTTCATCATAGTAAATAAAAATTACTCTATCACCATTAACAGGTTTAAATTGTGGGGAAAAATTAATTATGGTGGGGAGAATGTAGCACCTAGAATTTTGAAGTACAACCGTGTATTCAATAGCGTATATGAATCGTGACACTAATAGGGTAAGGTAATAAAATATTTGGATACATTATAAAATATTTAATACTACTAACATTAAATTATTATTAAATGTTACTTCTATGGAAAAAATGTGAAACCATTAAGTTCACCCAAACCTTAAAATAATATTGAAAATTAAAATATTATGAAAAATGAGCTTAAAACTGTGAGATGAATTACCCTTATATAATTTACTATATAGATAGGATTGATTTTTTCAATTTCCTAAATGATAATATATTTGAAAGGAGAGGCCAAATTTTCCCATTATTTCAAGATCTCCTCCAGTCTTGTAATTAAAAAATCTGTTAAGATTGAATGTTGTTTGTCGATCCCCTTGATTTGGACCTTTCTTGTATCCACATGGATCGGTCCTCTGTTAATATTTTAATCATCATTATTAGAATTATAAATTATTAGTATTTTCTCCTATATATCTTCCTCAGATTGAATGAGAAGCTCCCATGAGGGTTCTATGACCTCAGCCTCTCAATCCGACTGCATGACATCTCTGTTAGCAAAAGAGGTCTTTCTATCCACACTAGATAGCCCCTCCACTCCTTAAATGTAATATAGTTCCATGAACAACCCAGTACCCTCAACTGACTTCCCTACCTTCCTACCAGAGTCAGTCAGCAAATCACTCTCCTGCACACTAGCTCCATTTTTAGGGGATTGGTTGCAAAACATGTCTAAAAGTGGTAAATCACCATTAATCCACTCCCTTGATTTCACAGATAGCCTTTTATATTTCTCCATTGTCCCCTTCTCCATGTTTTTAGTTGTAAATGCATATCATTTTTTGACTAATTTTTGAAATATGGAGTAGACCTTGCAAGTATTTGGTTTCATTCCCTAAATATGGAAATTATTAGGTAAAAGAATCCCTTTATTTACATTACAAGATCTAGACCCACCACTCAAAAACCCTTGGGCATCCTACTCAATGTCTGATGTGTGTTGAAAATACGATTCATTTTCACTCAGTTCAGAATCATTAGGATAACTTGAACCATTATATATCTTTTTCATTTTGGAATAATTGTTTTCCAACCTTCAGGATCAGCGTTCTCCTTATCATCGATAATCAAATAATTGAAATGCTTTTTTAGCTTTATAGCAGGTAGTTGAACGTGATGACCAGCTGAACATCATATCACATGATTGATAAATGAATTAAATAGTTGTTTCAAAGGGGAATTCGAGCTGGAAGAAGTCCTTATAACCACACCCCCAACATTCACCTCTTCCGTAAGAGAGGGAGGAGCCCTTTGAGGTGGAAAAACACCCTGGTCCTGAAATTCTTAGGTATAGATTCTTAAACCCCGATTCAATATTAAAAATATATCATTAACATTCTGGGCTCTAAACAACAAACACAGATAGATCTGAGTGATATCAATATTGGATATGCATTCAATAGGTTGAGAATAGACAATAGAGTTAGTGACATTTAGTTTATCCCCCCACTGAGCTTCTTTATTTCCTCACACACAATAAGAAGATTAATTCCCAAAATGATTACGATAGGTACATTAATTCATCGAATAATCAATGAAAAATAACTACTTATATTGAAATTCCAACACAACTTATATCTATACCCACTAAACCCAGGGTTTTGAGACATTGACATCATACTTAACTCACAAGGATATTGGATCGAAGACATCTATTTTTCTAGAATTAGAAAAAATATATCGCCAACCAATTTCATAACATTCTCATTATTTAAGATTTTTGAAAATGAAGGAGTAGTTTGGGTAACCTTACCCAAAAATCCAATGTCAGAGCATCCTGATTCTTGTGAATATCATAGGTCCATCATAGTAGTAAAAAACGAAATTCATTGCAAGTTCTAAGAGTTATTGACCATGTGGTGATAAAATCTTCCAATATTGAGAAGTGGATCATGATGTGTCTCTTGTCAATAAGTTTGGAATTTTCCCACATCTGAAGTCCCCATAAACCTAAAATTAAATGGTTGAAGGAGTCAACCGAAGGCCTCTACAAAGGGAAATTTTCCACCAATGTAATATTCAAGAGATCTAAGCCTTCTGTAAACTGCGATGTCAAAATTGCAATTTGAGGTGATCCTTTATTAAGATCATGTACTTTAGGGCAAAGATAAATGTTGGGGAAAGGTGGAATGAGATCTAGGCTGGAGATTGGAAAAATGGTAGGATTAGTTGGGTATCCCTCCCCTTGAGATTAAGAAGGGGTGGGGGCAACATCCATCGATGCCGCCTAGGTCATGGATGAGGAGGGAGACAAGAGAGATGGTGAGTGAGCCGATCTAATCCCATCGATGGAAAATACTCACATTATAATATACATAATATTTAAAATATAATCTATATATATGAATGAATGAAAAAGAAGTTATCTTTCATTACAAGAAAAATGACCTCTTTCGATAGCTTCCGTTACATGCAAGAAAAACTTCCTTCGATGGCTTGCATCACACGCAAGACTATGTTTTGTAGAACAATAATATATTATTAAAATATTATTATCTATTATATTGAAAAATAATCTAACCTATATGAATATTGTTAAATAACTTATGAAAAGTTATGGTTTATAAAAATATTAAATTAAATCATTGTATACCGCTTAATGGGAATTGAAAATAAAAACCAATAAGATATAATAAAAAATATATTTATTTTAATGCTTTTAAAAAAGTTTTATCATAATAAAAATTATTAATTAAAATTATTTAGTGATTTTAATAAAATATATATGTTATGTAATCAATAAAATATTTTTTTATATTCAGCCATTAGGTTTATAAGCATAAGATATGAACAAACCCTAATTTCCGTATAAAAACAAAAAATTTATAATGGAATTTTAGCACCTTTTTAAGGAGAAAACATTTTAAATATGAATTTATACAATTTAATAGATCATATATGTCAAAATAAACATCATATTTTAATTTGAAACAAAATAACTAGATTAGGGTTAATTTTGAATATATTTTTCTAAAACTTTTCATTTTTTAACGAATGGTTAAAAATAAGAAATTGTAGTAAAAAAATTATTTTTCATATAGTTTTTTTTATAAAGACAATATTTCCATTAAATTGGTATTAAATTTTAATTTTATAATATTTTTATCAATTAATAAAATTTATTTCATTGGAGTCAATTTTTCTTTGAAATTGATTATAAAAACATAGTCATATTTCAAACATTTTGAATTTAAAAACCTTCATTTTCGTCCCACCTACACGTTGAATTTTAAATTAATTAATACCAATTCATTGATAAAAATTTGGAAAATTTAATTCAATATTTATAATTTGAATAATTTAAAATATCTATTAATAACAACATTTTTTTACCAAAAATATTAGTGAATGTGATAAAAATTAGTAACAATCCTTAAGTCAAAATTATGTTTAATAAAATTCTAAACCTTTAATATTGGGGCCCAAATGACCTAACAACATTTACAACACCCATTTGATTGTTGTATTTCATCCATTAACATTACATTATTTAGTTATTTTGGTTAGTTATGAATGTTTTTATGTATGAACATGTGTAAACCTAACTTGGTTTCAAAAAATAAATGTGAGTCATTTTCCTTTCATATAAAAGGCCACCACCACTTCCCATTTATAACACAACTCAAACCACTTTTGTTAGGACAATATCTATCCATATTGATTCTAAACATACCTCCACATGACCTTGAAGCCTACCTTTGGGAAGAATTCCTTCCATGGAATATTTTTTGTACGAACTAAATTTATTTACCCAATTAAGAGGTAACTTCATCTCTATGGATTTTTAATTTTATATCTATTCTACAACCCCTCAACCCCTATTATTATGTTATTGTATAACAACATCAGTATCTTTAATTCCATTCTCAAAACCATCATGCCTTATTATTATATTCTTTTATAAAAACAACACTATCCTTGGTATAGTAGGATGTTTTATGCTATAGTTTTAACAAACACTTATACTAACAACTATAAAATTGGTTATGAATAATTTCACAATAGTTGACCTACTAATGTTATTTTTCAAACATAAACCAACTTTTGTCAAAACACCCGACATAAACATAATTGTTTAAATAGTTATATATAACATAGTAAAAATTGATATAAAAGTATTTATAAACATGAAAAAAAATTCAATCAATTATAAAATTTATGTAAGTTTATAATACAAGATGTTAATGGAAGTTCACCTGAATGGAAACTCAAGGTAGGGGATTCTTGTCTCAATTTTCTTTCTATGTGGCATAATTTAAATTTGTTCACCAAAGTTCTTTTATATGGTTTACATACTAATACCGTGACATATAAAATCATGAACTCTATTTTATTAATGGTATTTAAAAATTTTATTTAATGATTATTACCTTTTAATTTTTCCAATTCATTTATTACCACATTGGTTATGTATTCCAACTCAATTTATGTTCTATTGGGATTTGTCTATATTTATGCACCTAGCTTTTTATATTCCATTTTGATGATTTATGATGAATATAATTAATCTAATGATATTACATATTTCACATAATTTTATTCCTTCTGGAGGATTGTGATTTAAAAATTTCCATAGTGTTATGGGAAGTTTTAGAATATTTAATGATTCTTTTCTAGAATAATGTTTTTAGAATATCATTTTTATAATATTTCCATTCATCAATGAAAAAAACAATTTATTTTACTCCACTTGCAGTATGTTGTGTTGATACCATCCTTATCATTCTTCTAGATGGTTCATGATTTATTTGGCCAATGATAGTATTCACATTCACTCCCTTGACATATTTTAATCCCCTTAAAATAGTCAATTTTATATGATCATTTGACATTGAATTTCCCTTGAATACCCATATCATTTTTCATGGATATGATTATTTTATAAACCATATTAAATTTTTCATATGGTGTTTTCTTGTAATGTTATTTGATTATCTCGAGAAATATTTATCAACCTGTATCCTTTGTTCAATATTGATATTTTATGAGGCACTTTGTTTCTATAAATGATTTGGAAAAGCACTATACGGGTTGGGTACCAGTTAATGAAATCCCATAGTGTTATAGAGTTTTTATTACAAGATATATAGTTTGGGGACTAGTTAATTACGGAAAATTCATGCATCAGTAGTCTCATGGGATGAATTAGTTTTCCAATTCAGAAATTTTAAACTATCTCTTCACAGTAAATGTGTCATTTGCATAGGAAAAATTACATGCAATAATTATGAATTTCCCTCACTTAGTTTTTGTTATTATTCATCAATGATAGTTTTCATAAACCAATATATGGATTCAATTAATTTTTAGTTCATTGATTAAGTTTCAAAAGTTTTACTTTCTTACCTTTCTATATTAATTATTCTTTATCTAGTTATTTAAATTGCATGTGTTTCATTTATTACATTTACATAATGTTTAAGTACTTTTTTTTAGTTTAATGATTACATGGAATGTGTGTTCAATTATTTACCATTACATATTGACTTTTATCATAGATTAATTATTTCATCCTCTATATTTTTCCCTTACTGATAAATTGAGCTCACCCTTATTATTTTACATTCCCCAAGAATCAATGAAGTGTACTATGAATGATTCTAAGTGATATACTTAATGGATTAGTGTTATCATAGAAGTAATTTATTTATTAAGAAGAAAAAAATTATTTTGTAATTAGTGTATTATTTTATAGTAGAATATTGATTTATGTATCTTGTTTACCAAGACTATTAAACTCATCAGTCCTTTGGGGATTTATTCCTTACCATCATGCTAATGTAATTAGTAGTAGACACCGGATCCTGGCTATCTCGAGTTGGGTCACTATAAGAAACATGTTACAAATATACGAATCATAAAATCCTAAAGATTATATTCTCACAAAAATCATATTTATATGATCCAATTAAGGTTTTTAATGTAGATGAAGGATAATTTTTGTCTAATCAATTACAATCTTGGGAAAACCAAGAATGTGGGATCTTCTATTAGTAGAAAGGGTCATGAAAACGTATCAATGACAAGGATTACAATGGATAAATTAATTTTAGAAGTGATAAGAATGTAAATGGATATAATAAAAGGAAATTCATCCTATAATTCTAAAATAACTGCTCAGATATCTATTATTGGGATGATTATTGAGGCCTAAAAAGAAAATTAGTTGTTATAAACGAAGGAAGAAAATATCCCAGATTTCGACATTCTTGGTGAATGAGTAATAAGGATTTTAACATAGATATATGTCCCATAAATACTATATCTAAATATGGATTGTTTTATGATTCTAAATGATCATCTTTTCTATTAATCTAGGAATCACTAATAAATATAGATATTTGAAGAAAAAAAATTGGTATAACATAAAGTTAAAGATTGTGGAGTTTCTATCTCGATGATTGATATTCCATAAGTAAAGGAAGAGTGATAAACATATAAGTTTATGATGAAACTATTACCCATACAATTATAGAAATGTGAAAGTAATACCATGGATTTTATTGTTGGACTCCATAGGATACCTAAAGAAAATAACACCATCTAGTTAGTAATCGATTGCCTTATAATGTGAACACATTTCACTAATATCAATGAATATTTCTCTCTTTAATAAATAAATAAGATATATATAAGTGAAGTGGTTATAATTCATGTAGGTAAACTCTCTATTATATCTGATCAAGATCTGAGGTTTAACTTGATGTTTTGGATAATTATTTATTATGAATTAGATAAAAAATTGATATTTAACATTCTTTTGATGCTCAAAACGATTTATAATAGGAAAAGTCCATCTAAACATTAAAAAAATTTAGATATAATGTTTAATGGATTTCCAAGGATGGAAGGAATCACACCTTCCCCTAAACTATTTCTCATATAACAATAGTTTCCATTCTATAATTCAAATGGAACCTTATGAGGATATATATGGGAAGAGGTATCAATCTCCAAAATGTTGAGATGTCTTTGGAAAGAGGAAGCTAATTGTACCTTATCCTATCCATGATATGATAATGATGATTCATAACATTTTTTTAGAGTAAATACACACATTATTGAAAGAAATTCTATACAAAAAATCATAGAAGAGACCTAGAGTTTTGGTTAGAGATAAATTATTCCATTTTATATCATTGTGTATGAAATTATTGAGGTTTTGGAAGAAGACAATTCTTATTCCATGTTAAAATATCCCCTTTGATATCTTTTATTGTATTAGAGTAGTAGTTTAATGACTATCACTCCTACCTAATATATCTCATCTACATGATGTTTTTGATGTTTCCCCTTAAGAAAGTACATACCAAACCCATCACATATACTAAATATATACATGGTACAATTATAAAATGATATTTCATATGATTATAATCTAATGAAATCTTAAATCATATATAAAATGTTCTAAAAACAAAATAACTCACAAGATAAATGGAATGTAGTGGAACCATAAGATTGAGGAAGAGATGTGGGAACCAGAATAGAAAATTAAAGAAAAGTTATATTATCTATTTTAATGTATGAAATTATAATTTCATGGATGAAATTTCGGAACGGGTAATAATTTAATGACCTAAACATTTTAAAATTAAATTACTTCTGTAATTCAGTAAATTCATTTAAAATAAATGATGTTTTCGAAAACAAATGCACATATTTTGATATTATGTATCATTATATTGTTTCTAACCTTAATATGTTATTAATCATCATAAATATTGATACTATATCAGTTATATAGTAATTATTAGGATTATTATATTATGAGATATAATAATTTATTCTTGACAGAGGCAAATGAAGCGATGGAATCGGCCAATTGTCTTGTACCCTATGAAGCCCATTTATCAGAGATTTCGAGAGAGATAAAAACATTATGATTTTCCCTTTACTGAGAGGAATGTGATATTCAATAACTAAAAAATGATTAAAACAATTTATAGGAGAAGATCATTCCCATTGTGATCATAGCCTAGACCATGTTTTTTGAACTGCCCCATGAAAATCTAACTATCACACACCTTACACTTAGGAAACTCACTAGTTTAATAAAGGGGAATGTATTTATCCCGTAGTAGTATAATTTTATATATTTTATTTTAAAATATAAATTATTATATTTATCAATTTTAAATATTACTTTTAAAATGGTTAAATAATGACTTTGAGAAGAACTAGCTTTTGATGTGATAAAACACATTGTTTATTATTGGGAAATATATAGTATCAAAAAATACACTATTTTAGATGATTTAATTAATTTTTTAAATAAATAATCTCATAATACTATTATTTAATAATATTTATTACATATAAATTATAATTTATTTTTACAATTCCAAATGAATGTTTTATAAGGGTAAACAAATTGTTATTTCAAAAAACCAATATTTTCCAATAAATGGGGATGTTTGATATAAAAGGGTAAATTATATTATAGCAAGAATTATTTTTTTAAAAAAATATTATTTTTAAAATCATGACATAAAAATTTACCAGTGGTGATTTTATCATAATTTTCATAGATAGTCGAATGTTTGGGTCAATGTTAAGTATGCTAACATTATACAGTATGAATAATTACATCAAAAATCCCCAAAATTAATTTCATAAATAATATAAACATCATTTATGTAAAAAAAAAAATTCCCCTCTGAAATATTGTTTTTTGATTATTTGATTAATTTTAAAAACCCTTAAAGAATCCTCCAAAACGAAAATTAAATTTTACGGTTCTAAAATGAATTCTTTATAGACATGACTTAGTACCACATCACCAAGGGAAATATTTTCATGTGTTATAATCTTATACATATAAAATAGTTAAAATCAATTCTATTTGGTATAAACCATGTGATATATAAATGGTAATTTAGTAGATTTGATTACTTTATCATATAGAATTCAAAAAGTTTTTTAAATAAATAATGAATTATCCTATCATTTTCAATATAAACCCATCCAAAGTCCCATTACTCTTCAATAAAAACACATGTAAAATATATTTACCCTATAATTATTTTTGTTGATCTATCATTAGATACCCCATGCTCTTAAGAGGATCCACTAAAACTTTAAGAATCTTCCAATCAAGGTAAGATATCCTCCCATTACCCTCTTTATTCAACCACATTCTTTTTTAATTCCCTTTTTGTTTCAAATTTTTCATGTTGGGGTATTTTGTAAACATAAATATAACAATAAATATGATTCAATATTAATTAAATACCAATTTCTCTCTCACTCACCCCTTTTTTAATCATTTTTATACTTTAGTCATTTTACTTAAATTATCTGGTGATTTTACATCTGAAGAATTTGTGTTATGAATAACCATATCTATTTCAACTCAACAATATTATTCAATCCATACCAATACTAAATTTATTTTGGGTTTAAAAATAAGTACCCTTTACTCCTTAATCATCATGTTCAAATTTATGAAATATACCCTTATGTTCTAGGAATTTTGTGGCACACTCATGCATGTACATGATATCAAAGTGACAGGTTGGCCTTGAATTATATAATGCTCCAGTGAATTGTGTAATGTTTTTAAGTCTATAGATTCCATGTATAGTCTATCTGAGGTTATTCTAAAACAATATGATATGTTTTATTTGTGTTTATCCATGATATATGTTTATGATGTTGTGTTTTATGTTGCTTCAACATTCCTATCTTTTCTTTATAGTATTATGTTATATAATTCCTCATTATTCGGGATTGTGATTCTCATCCCTCATTTGTTACCTTGATATGCCTCTTAGATAACATGTACTTACTTGCATTATGATATTTTTTTATTCCCTTAATATTAATTATAGGACACCCCTTTCTTATACACGTCCCAAAGTAATCCCATGCTATTTTAGATGTGTTAGTATTAAGACATGTTTTCGAAATTTTAAATAATATTTTTCTATATATGTTTCAATATGTGATGTTATTTTCCTAATTACAAAATAAAACTAGGCCTCAAGGTGTTATGGGGTTGTATTAAGTGTATATTTCTATAATAAATCATGAATTATAGTATATTATAGATATGGTATAACGTATTTTTGGAGTCCTCCACATAAAGGTTATAGTAGCTACCTGATGGGCCACACTGTAGGGTTAGTGAAGTTGTGTAGAAAACCAATTTAGTCGATTTTCCAGCGGATATCTGGTGATACCCCCCATATATCTAGTGACATACAAAATAAGAAAATAGCAGTTTTTAAGTAGGTCCCTTAATACAATAATTCAACTTCTAACATATTCATTGAAGACCCAACACCTCCATAATGAGTCTCAAGATATTAGTGGCTATAAATACACCACCATGGGTGATTTAATGCATTTTGAATCCTTGAAGGTCATTTTTATCTGATTATTCACCTATTTCATAATTTTTAATCCCTCTACCTATATTTTCTCCCATCCTTCATTCTCATCTTATTGTATTCTTTCTAGAGTATTTGGAGTGTTATTCAAAGGGATTACAAAGATTAAGTATCTTCTTTCTTCCTTTTCATGGGTTATCTATACCATTGAGTGTGACTGAGATAGGATATCGTGACCATTAAT
Source organism: Viscum album (assembly GCA_963277665.1). Lineage (NCBI taxonomy): Eukaryota > Viridiplantae > Streptophyta > Magnoliopsida > Santalales > Viscaceae > Viscum > Viscum album. The sequence goes on from OY728125.1 coordinate 23,843,477, forward strand.
ATGATTCATTGGGATCTCACTATCATTTATTGTAAGTGGATAGGTCATCAATACATTAAAACTGAGGTGGATTTGGTTTTTTGGGTGCATCTACTAAACAACTAGTGTCTAACTTATTTTAACATGTTTCTTACTATAACTTATAAAATTAATGGCTTTATTTTATTTATCCAATTTTGAAAACTAAAATTTTATTTACATTCTACAACCATTGAAAAAATGGTTCAAACAAAACCCACTTATGGATAACAGAGAGGAAGAAATGTTTGGATCCTTTTGTTGATTATTACAAACCTCCATTATCAATAACTTGTGATTACTTGTTTAATATTATAATTAATATACACATTAACACTTTTAATTCAATTTGTCTATTTAACTATTTATTAATACATTTATTTTAGTTTCAATTACAAAATTTTGTAAAACTAATATTCAATCCCCTATTTAAAAATTCACTATGACCAAAAATTGGTATTACATCTAATATAGATTTTAAAACGATAACCAATTTCAAGGAATGATCAATTAAAAATGTCTTATACAACAAATTCCCATAGAATTGATGAATAAAAACCATGGGTAGAGCTCTATAATTTTTTGTATCCTACTTTATTTATTGATAAACATGAATTTTTACTTTTATTTTATGAATATGATATATAGTTTAGAAAACTTTAATACACGGATATACCCCCACCAAAGAAAAGAGGGAAAATGAACTGTAGAAAACATAACAAATTTTGATATTTCTAAAAAATCCATTAATTCTTTATATTGAAATTTAGATATAAATTGATTTAATGGAGTTTATGTAATGAACAAAACTTTTATTAATTTAAATTCCTCTTGATCTAATTAAATTTATTATTATCTAAAAGTTTTATTTAAAACATATAAACTTCCTTGCTTTATTTTTTGGAATTTAAATTAAAATTATGAATTTTTACCATTTCTAATATAGTCGTCGAATAGTTATCACAAGATAAATATAAAAATAGGGCCTTAAAAATAAATTTTAATCATAAAAATGAACCAATGGCCTCATCCATTAGAATTTCTCCATATTAAGTCCATTTTTCAGAGATCAGAAATGTGGTAGCATCACTGGGCATCACTCTTGACCAATCCCAAGCCGAGATTCAAAATGATAAGCTTGAACGAAACTACCTACCAGATAAGGGAAAGTTAATAGAGATTACCAACTGGGCGATGTTATATGATCCACCCCAAGAGTGTCACCATATCACACCTTAAACTTAGGACTTATGCGGACTTTTATAAGGGTTTATGCAACAACACCCTAGCATTATGATTATGTGATTTATTTTTTGTATGAAAAATATACTTTTACTTTATTTTTGTTACATTGTATATGGGTTTTAATCTAAAAAATAGTAGTTTTAGTAAATATTCAATTAACAAATCTATCTGGATGAATTAATGTAACTTTGAATTCAATAATATTTTAAAACAAATTATTACCAAATTACATTTTATTAAATATAAATGATTGTATTGTTTTAATAAAATTTAGAATTTTATTATGGTTTAAAAGTTCTTTTGGTCAAACCCCATGAATTTTAGATAAATATCGGTTTTTATTTTAAATGTAAAAATTCACATATTTATAAAATTATTTAGATAAAATAAGTATCATTTTTGGATTCATGATGTTGAAATTATCTATAATTTAATTATTCATTATTTTCTGAGACAGTCGAAATTTTGTGTAAAAATTAAAAATTGTTTCAATATATAATGTGTTTTATGATATCATAATGAACCAATAGTGATTTAATAAAATAAAATAAAACATATATTATTCCAAAATATGTTTTATATTTAAAATAATGTGATTGTAGATATTTTTTTATTAACATTATGGTTCCTTAGTGAACTCTCCAATACTTATAAAATATTTTAACTTTTTAAAATGATTTCCTTGAGAGTGTCACTTACCTCCACATAAGAAAGCGTGATATTTTAAAAAATTCGGCATTTGGAATTATAAAAATAATTTTTCCACTAAACTTTGTCAATAAAAATTTGCAAAAACCATGGGATGTTTTGGGGTTTTTATTAGTTTAATGTGTAGTGTCAAAAACATAAATAATAAATAATTCTCTCTCATTTCCTATATAAACCCACTCAATCTCATGTTCCACTTCACTAAAACCATTTGGAGCTCAAACAACCTATTTTTTTATTTTTTCTTTCATCCTCCCATGTCACCCCAAGCACCCAATAATCCTATATCAACCCTCTCTCAATCCTTTGGGATCTCACTACCAGGTAAGGGATCCTCACTTTTCTTCCTTACTTATTTATGTCCAAGTTTTCTTATATTGTTATTACCTTTTATTATAAATTAAAAATTTTGGGGTGAGATTTAAAATATACCATATACTTTCCTCCTTATGTTTGAATGATATTATATCCCTTTATCTCTCATTAATGCATCCCATGTACACCTTTTACCATGCAAAAAATTTATAAGGGATTTATCTCTCATCATTTACATTCAAAAATTATTTTATATTATGCTTCTCAATTCCATGACATATGTTTTGATTTTATGTTCCATGACCCCCTTACATTCCATATCATGTATAAATTATGAGATACCACTTTCTCTCTCATCAACCAATTTTATGATTTCAATTTGATGATGTTATGCTTCTGAAGTTACGCTAATATTTCCTATGCCAAAATCATCTTGTAAGATAATACCATAACAATTTTAATAACAAGATTATTCACCTTCATTCACATTTACATAATGATTGAGGGCTTAGATTTATTTATTCCAAATATCTTATTCATGTAATAAATTATGATGTTTAATGAATCCACATTGTATGATCTATGTGGAAGCCTTATGCATCCAATGAAATGATTAAGAAGGGTGTGTCCTGATAGTGCTTCAATGCACTGGGTAAAGAATGGTATCATGATATGCCATACCAAATGAGGGTTTAATCATGCTATTTCAAGTGCAATGGGGGTTTAATCTTGATAATTCATGTGAAATTAGTGTTTACTCATGCTCAATGTGCAATGAGCCTTGTCTCATGCTAAATTCATGTTAAATGTCATTTCCACATTTCTATGTTATCATAATCATGCAATATCATTCCCTTATGTTATTTTTTCTCCTATTATCCATTGATATTTCCATTTCCTAACATGTATTATATTCTTCATGTTATTATGTGTTTACTACCTTACTAGGATTTTTAGCTCACCCTTTTCGTATTTATGTCCTTAGGTTTTCCCTTGCAATGTTATGTTCGAAGGAATGTTATGGTAATGTAAAAATAGTTTTCAATAAAAATGTTGTGTTTAATGTATTAAGATGTCAGGTAATGTTTTTAATTTCCCAAGACACTACACATTTCATTCCTTAGAGTTTTCTAATGTGCATGTTTATGTAATAAATCATGTTTGAGTGTGTAAAAAAGAGAAGGGTTGTTATAGTTCGTATTAGAGGATTGATTTAGTTATTTTTGGGATTAGGGTTAGAAAACCACATTAAAATTCTTAGGGATACGAATAAGGATAATAAAAATATCCCTAAATTTTTAGTGAGTATAGAGTAAGTGGTTTATCAAGAAAATACATCCCTTTATGGATACGAACAATTAGAGGTGGCAATGGCATAGATGTATCTTGGGGTAAAACCTGGAAACACCACTTTGAGATAGACTTGAATAGGAACTGGTGCACGACAATGGACCTTGCTTCACTCTTGGTTGGACACTCATGGGGGATATTCTTTGGTAAATTCAAAATCATAGTATGGGACACTATTAAGTGAAACAATTTCCACTAAGAATATATGTTGGGAAGTAGATCATGTATAAAATAGATTTAAACCTGTAAATTCTTATGTTATGGAATTAAATGTAATTTATAAGAAATCCCTTTCTATATTTGGATTCCCATTTATGTGTTAACCCTAAAATTCCATTTATTTTAGATAATGGATGATAATAGGAGGAACTGAGCTATCAATTGATGCAAATATCAATTTGATGACTATTATAATGAGATTACCATTCCTATGGGAGTGGGAAATTCTATATTTGTCAAAATCCTCTCAAACATAACTCATTTTTTGAATAGAAACATGGGTCAAGATGAACTTTAAACTCCCCCCCCCCTAAGAAACAACAAGCCACAATCGAGATCTTCTTGAGAAAAAGACCTCTGACATTCAATGGATTATTTGATCTCTCAATCTCCGAACAATGGATCAACTCTATTGAGATGATCTTATCCATCCTTCAATGTTCTAAACAATAGAAGTTCTTCTGAATACTCATCATATGAAGGTTCAAACTGATAAATGGTTGACATTGATAAAAAATATTAAGACTAAGGAAGTGATTGAGGCATTGGAATAGAAGGATTTCTGGAATATGTTTTTTGATAAATATTTTCAGTACACCCTCTCACTTAAGATGGAAAGGGACGTCCATTCCCTGAAAAAAAATGATGAATCTATCAGAGTGTGTGAGGAAAAATTCACAAGTATTTCATGATATTCCACTATCTTTGTCGTTATCCTCGAATTCAAGGTTGACCACTTCTTTGGTGGGATAAAACCAAGCCTATGGAAAGACATATCCATTCTTAACTTCGATTTCTATGAGGAAATTGACCTATGTTCCCTCAATGTAAAAATGGAGATTGAAGATTCTCAGGTGTATTATAGGGATAAGAAGCACAAAGTGGAATTTAATTCTAGCAGTCCAATAGAAAAATCAAATGGTACTAAATAATTCAAGCACCCTAATTGCCAAAGGTGTGGAAATAAACACCTTATAAATTTCATGAAGGGTCAAGTAAATGAGTTAGGTGTGGAAGAGAATGGAATATGGCCATTAATTTCCGACAAGAAAACCCCTTTGCTATGAAAGGGGAGAGGAACGCTTCGTTCGACCCTCACTGCATTGTTAATTGCTTCAACTGTAAAGAACCATTTCATTTTGCAAATTAGTTCCCTAAACTAATGGGGTTTTAGAGGAAACCAACAACCTCTAAGGTAGTAAGGGTGAGATTTTTCCATCACTACCACTGAAGAAATCCCTGAAAATGATGTGGTGATAGGTACACTAGTTATTCATTCAGGAATAATGAACGTACCTTTTGATTCTGGTTCTATGCATTATTTTATATCTCAAATTTTTTGTTAAACAATCCCAACACTACCACAAATCATGGAGGTAAAGATATCGGTGGGAATGGTAAATGGGGAAATTATTGCATCCCTTGAATATAACTCTTCTTATGTCACAATTAGTGGATTTAACTTCCCAAAAAAACATCTTCATACTCACTACTATAGAATTTGATGCAATTTTTATCATCGATTGGATTTCCCTATATAGATCTAACATAAATTTCTGTGAGAGGGAAATCACTCTATATATGTAGAATTAACCACTGATTCTATACATGTGCAATGAGGAGGATGAATCTTCTTTACTACCATCATCTCAAGCGTGGATATTAGGGCCCAATGAGTATGCATATCTTTCTCAGATGATTGATTTTAATGATGGAACCATCCTTGAAGACATGCTTATTGCAAGATAATTTTCCCAAGAGTATCTTGATAAATTTCATGTTTTTCCTCCTAGAATAGATGTTAAATTCTCGATTAATCTTATACCTGGGGAATTTACAATATCAATACTCCATATAGAATGACTATTGTTGAGATTGAGGAGATAAAGAAAAAACTATAATAAAATCTGGATAAAGGGTTTATATTCCCAAGTGCTTCACCATTGCGTGGACTTTTCCTCTTTGTCTAGAATAAGGATGGGTTAATGCGCCTTTGCATTGATTATCATGAGCTCAAAAAATCACTAAAAAGAACAAGTATCATCTACCATGAATTGATGACTTATTCAATTACCTGCATGGAGCACAATACTTCTCTAAGGTGGATCTACAGTCGAGGTGTTACCATGTAAGGGAGAAGAAAAAGGATATCCCAAAGACTACTTTTCAAACAAGGTTTGAGCACTATGAATTCATAGTAGTACCTTTCAGACTCACTAAAGAATTATAAATATTCATGTACATAATGAATAGAGTCTTTATAGATTAACTCAACAAAATTTTGGTTCTCTTTATAGATGATATTCTATTATACTCCAAAACCAAGGAGGACCATGGGGATCATCAAACCGCTCTACTAGAGACCTTACAAAAAGAGAATCTACAAGAAATGTATAGAAAGTGTAAGTTTTGGTTGAACGAAGAATCATTATTGGGTCATATAGTCATAATAAATGAAATATCTATGGATCCCTCCCAGACAAATTCAATTGAGGGATGGTCAAGGCCGACATATTTGATAGATATCAATAGCTTCCTTAGGTTAGCTAGATATTATCGCATATTTTTGAGAAATTTCTCATGATTTTCAAACGATCATACCTAGCTAACTTTTGAGGGAGTCAAGTTTTCTTGGAGTGATGAATGAGGAGATATCTTCAAAGAGTTTAAAATGATGGTTATCATTGTCCCTATTCTCACACTACCCACAAGTGGAGAATATAATGTGGAATTCAGTGATGCATCAATGAAGGGAATGGGTTGTGTGTTTATGAAAAATGACCAAGTTACTGCATATGATTCAAGGAAATTTAAAATTAATGAGAAAAAATATCTGAAACATGATCTGGAGTTGGCAATAGTACTCTTAGTTTTAACACTTTTTCAACATTACCTCTTTGGGGAGAAGTTTGAAATATATACGGATCACAAAAGAATCATGTATATATTCAAATAGAAATATTTGAACATGCTCCAAAAAAGATGGTTAGAGATTATCATTGACTATGACTACTCAATCCATTACCTCCCTAGGAAAGTAAACAAGTTGTTAGATTCTCTAATTAGAAAGGAATTAAAAATTCTATCATTGTTGAGAATTTAAAAATATCCAATCTTCTGATATTTTATGAAGATAGACACTGAAATCATAAAAAAGAGGAAATCATCAATCCTTTCACAAAGTACTTCTCAGTCGTATCTTTTGTAATGGTCAATGGATTCTCAAAATGATGATTTAAAAATTTAAAAGAATGTGAAAACTATTAGAAAAGGGAAATCCTTAGAGTTCGATTTTAATGAAGAATGATTTGTGAGATTTTGGACAAGACTATGTGTCCCATAAAATCTGGAGTTAAAGAATGAACTTTTGGATGATGCATATTGTTTGAATTTCTCCATTCACCCAGGGTACACAAAGATGTATCGAGATCTCCGAAAGCATTATTGGTGGGATAAAATGAAAAAGGAGATCACTGAGTATACATAAAAGTGCCTATTGTGTTATTAAGTGAAGGTTGAGAGGAAGAATCAAAGGGGATGATGCAACCATTACCCATACTAACATGGAAATATGAGAACATCACCATGGATTTTCTCACCAGACTTTAGAAGACATCCAAAGGAAACAATTATATATATGTCGGTGTGGATCGTCTTGCAAAGACTCTACACTTTATTTCATCATGAGAATATTTCTCAATGTATTGACTAGAATATATATACATAAGATAAGTTGTAAAGTTTAATGGAGTTTCACTATCGATTGTATTCGATCGAGATCCAATATTTACATCTATGTTCTAGAGGAGTCTCCATCATGCTCTGAATACTGAGCTGAACTTCTTCATGGAATATCATCCTCAAACGGATTACCAATCTAAGTGGACTATCCAAACACATGAGTACATGTTGAGAGAATTCTTAATGGACTTCAAAGGATGATGTGATCTATATCTTTCTCTAGTTTAGTTATCATACAATAACATTTTACACTAAAGAATCCAAATGGCTCATTTTTTAGCAATTTTGATAAGAGGTGTAGAACACTGGAATGTTTGGATTAAGTTAGGGAGAACAAACTCCTAGGTCTAGAAATGGTCAAAGATATAGTCAAAAAATTTAATACCATCCAGAACTACATTAATTCTACTCAAAATTGACCAAAGAGATATGCTGATAATCCTCGACAGGACCTAGAGTTTGATTTTGGAAACATGTTATTTCTTTTCATGTCATTGTGGAAGAGAGTTGTGAGCTTTGAAAAAAGGGAAATATTATCCCATGGTACATCGGACCTTTTTAGATCCTTGATCATATTGGAGTAGTGGCCTATTGACTAGAACTCCAATAAACCTATCTCATGTACATGATGTATTCCACGTGTCACTCTTGATGAAGTACATACCTGCCCCATCACATGTACTCAATCTAGATGTGGTACCATTGGAGAATGACCTCTCCTATAAAGAGAATCCGATGAAGATCTTAGATCATAGAGAAAAGGTCCTACAAATTAATACAATGCCCCTCATCAAGGTCTTGTAGTGAAACAACAAGAGATAAGAGGAAACATGGGAATTAGAGGAAGTGATGAAGTAGAGTAACCCTCATCTTGTTTAGTATGAGAGAAAGAAAATTTCAAGGGAGAAATTGTTTAATGGGGAAAGATTGAAGTGACCCAAAATTTTTTAATGAATATTAATCTTGATCTAATTAAATTTATTATTATGAAAAATAGTTATATAAAACATATGCACTTCTTTGGTTTTTGTTTTTTTATTTTAAAATACTGTTAGGAATTGTTATATTTGATTATATAGTCTTTGAATAGTGATCACATGATTAGTATCAATATAGGGCCATAACAAATCCAATTTACTCAGAAAAAGGAAGTGATGGTCTCCTCAAGTAGAATTCTTCATATGAAGCCTATTTCTCAGAGCTCTGAAAGGATGTAGCGACAAATCTATTTTCTATTGACCAAGCCCAATATGATCTTTAACACGTTAAGCCTGAAAAGAACCACCTATGAGAGAGGTGGATGTTAATAGATATTACCACCTGATCGATGTTATCTGAACCACCAGAAGAGTCTCTCACCATCGCACACCTTACCCTTAGAACTTATACAGATGTTATAATGGGTTATGTAACAATACCCTATCATCGTGATTATGTGTTGTATTTTTTATATAAATAATATACATTTATTTAATTGTTGTTACTTGGTAAATGGGTTTTAATGAAAAAATAATATTTTTAGTTACCTTTCAATTACGGAATCTATTTTGATGAATTACAGGATTTTTTAATTAAATAATATTTTAAAAAAAATTATTACTAAATTACTTTTTATTAAATATAAACGATTGTATAAATTTTATACAATTGTAATTTTTATTATGGCTTGAAAGCTATTTTTGTCAAAACTCATGAATATTTGATAAACGTCAATATATATTTTAAATGTAAAAATTTCTATATTTAAAAAATTATTAATTTAAAATTAATATCATTTTTGGATTCAAGATATTGAAATTATTTAATGGTGAATGTTTCATAATTTTCTGATATATTCGATTTTTTTTGTTAAAACTAAATACTGTTTAAAAATATGATGTGTTTTATGACATCATTATTACCCAATAATGATGTTATAAAGTAATATAAAATTAATATTCATCCAATATATGTTTTAACTTTAAAATAATGTGATTTTATATTTGTTTTATTAATATTATGGTTCCATAGCGGACACTCCAATACTTTTAAAATATTTAAACATTTTAAAATGATTTCCTTAAGAGTCTGACTCACCTCCACATAATAAAGCCTAAAATTTTAATAATTTAGGCCATTTTTCTTATAAAATAATGTTTTTTACTACACATTGGAAAAACATGTGGAAAAACCATGGCATGGTCTGTGATTTGGATTAGTTTAATTTTTAGTGTCCAAAACCTAAATAATAAATAATTCCTTCTCATTTCCTATATAAACCCACTCAATATCCCATTCCTCTTCACTCAAAACATTTGGAGCTCGACCAAACTCTTCCCAACTCTCTCTAGAGTCCTCCCAAGGCGCCTCAAACTCCCATATAGCCTCTCTCAAGCCTCTCTCAAGCCTTTGGGATCAAACTTCCAAGTAAGGGACCCTCACTTTCCTTCCTTCCTTATTTATGTCCATGTTTCCGTATATTGATATTTCATTTTATTTTTAATTAAAAATTTTGGGGTATGATTTATCACCTCCCCTATACATCCCTACTTATATTTTAATAATAATATTCCCCTTTCCCTCTCATTAATGTCTCCCATGTACCGGTGTTACCAAGCCAAAATTTGGTAAGATATTTCTCTCCCCTCATTTACATTCAAGAAATTATTTTATATTATGCATATAAGTTCCATTACATATGTTGTGATATTATCTTCCATGACCCTATACTTTCCCTTTCATGTATAAATTATCATCTACCACCTTATATTTCATTAACCCATTTTACAATTTCTATTTGACGTCGTTATGCTCCTGACGTTACATTAAAATTTCCCATGCCAATAGCATCTTGTAAGTGAATACCAATCACATTTCCCTATCAAGGTTATTCACCTTTATGAACATGTAATTTTTTATTAAGGAATTTCATTTATTTATTCCACATCTTTTATTCATGGAATAAATTATAAAATTTAATGAAACCATGTGGTATGATCTATATGGAACACATATGCACGAAAGGAAATGATTAAGAATGGTGCACCCTGATAGAGCTCCAATTCATTGGGTAAATAATTTCATCATGATAACCCATGTGAAATGAGGTTTTACTAATTAAAATTCTGTTTAAATGATGTTTTACCTATGCTAATTCATGTGCAATGAGGGTTTACTTATGATCCATGTGCAATGGGCATTGTCGCATGCTAATATCATGTTAAATGTTGTTTCCACATTTCCATGTTATCATAATCCTTCTATATCATGAAATTATGTTCATGTTTCTCCTATGACCCTTTGATATACTTATTTCATTGATTGTATTGTATTCTTTCATGTTAGTCCTTTTTTACTCCCAAACAGGGCTTTATATCTCACACATTTCTTATGTATGTCCTCAAGTAATACCATACAATTCTATGTATGAGGGAATATAGTGATCATGTAAATATGTTTTTAATAAATATGTTTTATTTTATCTGTTAATTTTCCATTTAATAGTCCAAATTTATTGAGACACTATAACATTCAATCCTCACAGTTGTATTAAGTGAATTGTTTGGTAATAAATCATGTTTAATTGTGTAATTAAGATTAGGGTTGTTATAGTTTACCTATGTACAATTGCCCATGAAATTTAGATATTATTTAAAGTTACACATGAATTGAACAATGATTTAATTGATACACGGATTTATATATACCATAAGTATTCGTAAATGATTTAATTCACGTCTTAATGTGTATATAACTAAAATATTTCACATGTTTCACTCATATTTATAATGGAATAAAAATGTTAGGTGATGTTATTTTTATGGAGATACTTTGTTCATTTACGGGCTTTTGGGGAACCCAAAGTAATTTAATATATAATTTATTCCCACATGACTTATTTACCATTAAAATTCAATACATAGAGGAATCAAAGGATGTCAAAGAGAAAAATAAGAAAATTTCATTTAAGGAAATTGATGACGATTCATCAAAATGTAACATTGATCTTAAAAACATGGACAAGAATCAATGAATGTTCTTGAAAATAAATATATCATCTTGTCATTAAAAATAGGAGAATAAAAATGTGAATAATAGTTATGGTGCTACTGTTTTAAAAAAAGGGTCACATTAAGCCATAGTCACCCTTATCAAAAAAGAAGGTAAACGTTAAGATGTAAACTGAAAAGGAATTCAAAGTATTATCTTAGAGTGAAATTGATAAGTCTATATCCTCCTCATCCAACTCATATAAGGAAATACCAAAATTTCCTATGTCCAATGATGTGTTACAATTTTTTACTTAATCGCGTTAATCATATTCCTCTAGACATCATTATTATGATGATCTCAAATATGCTTTCGAACATTTAAAGGAATGATTTTATGATCTAAAAAGGTTCAGGGAGATTAAAATGAATTATAATATTATTTTATGTGGGAAGGATCAAATATCGAAATAAAAGGTTATTTTATCCTTGATCTTAAAATAATAACTAGATGTTCACAAATTGGAATCACCAAATGAAGAACTTATAAAATATCTTTCCAATATATCCTAAGGTGAATAGAATTTAAATTTATTTTTTGGTATACAATAAAATATAACAAATAACTATGTACTTGCTTTTAATTTATTATCCTCTAAAATTAATGCTAACTCCAATTTTATATAAGGTATATATTAATAATATTTTAAATAATTATAGAAAAACAAGGTACTAGATTTATGAATCTAATTTTAAAAATGTCTAATATGGTAGATCAGAATCATTCTACCTATCTTTAAATAATTTTTCCATAAACACTCACATATATTATGAATATTCATAAAAGAAAAAAATTTGGATAAAAATATCATTATTATATAACATGTGTGGGCCCCAATTCTGGGTACCAAAGTCTCTTGTTTGATGACTATGTGATTGGATTCAAGTCTTAAGAGAAATGTTCTTGGAGAAATGTGTTTCATAAATAACTAGTTCCCAAAAACATTATGTGGTTACGTATTAATTTCATTTAATTTATTATATTAGTTTTATAATTCATTTCCATAAATCATTAATAATGAATTTTGTTAAAAAACATGCCATAAAACTATTTATTAAGGGGCCTTATATCTTTTTTCAATGACTTTTTATAGTGTAAACCACTTTTTTAATCAAATATACTTCATACATGATGAAAAATATTTTATAATTTATCTAATATTTTTATTAATTCATGATATTTAAATTATGCTAACTAGCTTTTAACCATGATTCATTTTAATGTTTAGTCATTTATTTTAATCTTTAAATGAAATATTTTTTCTCTCGTAATTTTTGGAATATATTTATCCTGCTTATTTTTTATATCTCATTTTGAATGTTAATTTTTAATTTCTCTTATTCATTATTATTCATATCTAAACCCTATTTCTTGAAATTTATTATATTTTAATGAAGGGGTATAAAATATCTTTCATATGAATCATTTATTTTACTATGGAACTCAAGAGGAAATTTCACACTTTTAACAAAATCAATATTCAGATTTTTTAATGTATAACTTATTTTCATCATTTAAATATAATTAATTACATTATCCTTTTTAAGTGAACAAGTAATTGATATAATGAATCAATTTCCAAAATATTATGATAATTGATTCGTTTGTCACTTTTAATTAAATCATTAAATTTTTGATTGATTTATGTCATTCTATAAGGTCATGTTTTGTATGTTTTCTCAATAAATAATATATCTCTTGATTTAAATGAACTTTGTTTTCTAAATACATTGAATGTATTCACTAATTTAGGTTAAGTCTAATCTTTTTAAATTTAAAATCTTCCTAGGTATAAAATAGTAATTCTTTAGTAAAACGTATAATGATAAAATCTATTTTATTCTGTTCTTCTAAATTTTTAATTTAAATTATTTATCATTTTTATGAAACATGGGTGTGAATTTTTTTATTAAAATGTATTTTCAAATAAGGAATCCTTTTTATTATACTAAATTTTTTAATTAAATTTGATTTTTTGGGAATCATGAATTTTTTTTAATTATCTAATTGAGGTGGATCAAATCTAATTTTATATCCCTATCAGTTCCTACAAATATAATTGTTTAGAACTATTCTTAATCATGTTTGAATTTCAACATTATTCTTTCTCTAAAACCTAATAATGTGCTTACTTTTTCCTAAATTTGAATGTTTTTTTAAATTTTCAAAATAAAGAATGTGTGGTTTTTATTTTTCCAATTTTATTTTAGAATGTTGAAACTCTTAAAATCCTTGAATTAATTTTTAGTTTTAAACTACCTCGATATAACCTTATGGATATTTAAATATTAATTTCATTTTTTAACTTATTCTTATACCTCATATTAATATCATTTATTTCTCTAACCCTAATTTATGAATTATATGATAATTACAGTGGGGGATAGGTTAATGAATCAAATGTTATAATTTCTCTAAAGTGTTTGAATTGTTGGGGTCTTATATCTTAAAAGTGTGTGATTGTTTTTACATAAACAGAAATGTTTTATATTTATTAGGAAAAGGAAATGGTTTCAAATTCATCTTGATTTATTTCAATTTTTTAAAAACTTTAATTGTTTTAAAATATAATTATTCTTAATGTATGTTTTCATTGTTTTTAATTTTTATAATTATTTATGGGGGAGAATATTTGAAATAATATTATTGATAAACTAATTTATGAAGTAATTCTTGAAATCCACTTCTAATTTTTTTCAATTAATAAAAAATATTAGATAAATTTCATTATGAAATATTGAAATTCGTTTTAGGTATCTTCATGAAAAAATAATCATTCCTATTATCATATTATTAATTTAATATCTTTTTTTATAATTAAGAAGGGGATATAATGTTGTACATCTCGATATCATTGGTGGTTTTAATGATCACAATAAGAAAATTGTGTTTCCAGTGTTTTAATTTCATGGATTTCAGTGTCTCTTTTTTAAATAATAATCTATGGATTTTTAAGACCAATCGGTTGGATCAAGATTAATATGGAGTCCTCTAAATGTAGATGTTGGTGGATACACTTTGGACCACACCTGTTGGCCAGTTCGACATAGAAAAAATACTTGTAATTTCTAGGTGCCACTAGATGGCCAGTTACAATAATTAGATATCTGTTGGCATCTAGATATGTAAATATTGTCCTTATAGGGGGCCCCATATGTCTTAATTTTACCACTAACATATCTATATGACTCTCAAATCCTCCATAGTTTTCATAAGGATATAGCAGTCTATAAATACACCCCAAAAGTTCTTGGATTCATTTAAGTACATTGAAGATCATATTTACCTCCATTTTATTTATTTGTATCATTATCAATCTCTCTTTCACTATTTTATCTTTTTCTGATCTATTCATATTTTATTATTATGATGGATTAGTGGAATTGTTAAATGGGATCGCATAAAGAATGTATCTTTTTTCATTTTCAATAGTTATTAATACCATTTGATCAGAAAGGAATAGATTTTCAATACCATTAGTGTCAGTTATTGTGTTCTCACTATGAAGTATTGTTATAGGGATATGTTTTCTCCCTTAACTATCTTTAATCAAATAAAAAAGTTTTTGTCCAAACATTTATTTGTCATAACATGTGCATGAAGCACCTAATACGTCCATCCTAGTCAAGTAAAAAGGGGAATAAAAATAATTAAAATAAATAAACATATAATTATGGGTCAAATAAAAGGAAAAGAGTGAACCTTGAGTTCTTATGGTAAATCTAACCCGACTCGGGCTCAAACCATTTCAATTGTAGACTATGGCTCACCCAGAAACAAAAACTAGTGCATTAAACATATCAAAAATGATCTTCACACATCTAATGAGTAGACATGCACAAATATCATACCATGTTATCTCATCCTATGCATCATAAACAAAAAATAACATCTATTATGATCAAGGATACAGATAATAAGATATGGAAAGGTGGTTGGAATTCCAGTTGACCATAGGAAAATCGAACTGTGTCCTTGAAGTCATGAAATAATAAATGGGATATAGTAAACCAATCAGCACAACCATATCTGACTAGGGCCAAGATCAATACTTGACCATGAGAATATAATATCCACTATGGTCCACTTCCCCTATAAAGGGTGATCAACTAAAAATGGGGGTATACATCAATATATCACATTATCTCCAAAGAACTGCCATACAAAAACAAATCAACAAATGTAAGAATATGAATATATCACATGGACAACACCCATTTTATAAATATAAAATAGGTATCCTTTTTACTCTAGTTTTTAATAAGAAAAAACGCATTCCTCTAAGAAAAAATATCGAAAACTTGGTTCATCTAAAAACTGGACCCATCATCAATCCATTGAAACCAGAATCGAGCCTATGGCTAGGAAAAAATCATTGGCCACCCTCCATGGTCCCTAAAACTACTCATTAAGAAAGACACTTTATATGGGGAGTATCTAAGAAAAATATCTTTATGATAATCCTTTAAAAATTAATCATGGTTGGACTCTCCAACTTACAACCCTTCAAAAAACCACACTAAACCCATACGAGAATGCTCAATTTGTACCACCCCCATAGGGGAATTTGTAAAATTGGTCGCTCAGGCATATCTCAAAATATTCTCATTGGAACCTATATATACTATTCGTCTTATCTTTCTTTCATAGCATGTTGGTTCCGACCAATCTATTCCTCAATAAACCATAACTAATCCTCAAGAAACTGATTAACACATCTCATCCAAAAATAACATTCATCCCAACTCCCGAGATATATCAAAAAAACATTAAAAAAAACTGAACTAATAGCCTCAAGATAACGTGATTAACAAAATCATGACCCTATATCATGCCTCACAACTCAAAACCCAACCCTTTAGAGGAATATAGAACACAAAACCCAATAGAATCAGCCTATTAAACCTTCAACCATCCAAACACCATCCAGATGGCCACTCCATGAAGAAGGGATTGAACCTTCACATTATCTGTGGTAAAATACTCAAAATAGACTTCTTCTATATCTAATTATATATTAAGGTAATAGAAACATACAAAAACTAAAAATGGGTATTGTATATTAATACACAACCTGTACCCTGAGTAAACAATGTGTTTCAAAAACCACCACATTTATGATGTACTTCTACATGCATGGGTCTATCTGAGGAATAACTATGTACTACTACACGTAATAAGTACACTCATATTCTGTGTGTGCACTACTATATGTCCATGTCCTCCACACATGGGGAGTCTATCCAAGTAATCAACCATATTCCCATGACCCAATACACAACATGTAGTAAGAAAACCAAAAAATGTAGTCTGAAAAACTTCATCTTCTCCAAACAAGAAGAGAATAAAACATGTGTTCATAAAAACACATGTAGTTTGATCATGTTCCCCAAATGGGAAACCCTTAAGAACCTCTAAAAATACATGTTTTATCTAATAACCTACTATATCAACTCTTTTTGGGTACCCAGAAACCCAAAAAATATTAAAATTAAAACAAATATGGGTATTTGTGGAAAAAATTAAAACTGGAATACATTTAGGTCAAATACGATGATGCTTGTTCTAATACACAACTTATATCTATTATGTGATGATTCAATCTGATCTGAGATCCGTGGAGACTCCTACCTCTTTCCCTCTTACTCCTTATATATATATATCCTGAAAGAGTATGAAACATGGGGAAAATGATCTACTAATTCACCAAGACAAATGGAGAAATAGAAATGAAAAAAATGAGATAGGAAAAGAAGAGATAGAAAATGTGGAAATAGAAGGAAAATGGCTTCGTCCCCGATCTCATTACCCAAGACAATTCACTACCTTGCCTAGGAAGTCACCCTATTACAAACTCATCCTTTGAGTGAAAATCTCAATCGAACACTCAAAATAGAATATATATCAATTCAATTGTGTACTAATAAATAATATTAAATTAATTAAATATTTAATATTCCCTAAAATTTTGAATGACTCAGAATTACATAAAAATACAAAACATGTGTATAAACCATGTTCTTTGAGAATGAAGCTGGACATAAATGTTTTCTAACATCTTATGATAGAATAAGTTACTCAATTTCACCTTAAACATCTTCTAAGAATAAAATTTAAAATTTTATGTGAATTTATTAAATATTTGTTACATGGTTCATTAGTAATACTAGATGTTTAATAGAGTATAATTACACAATGAATCTACATTGTAAAATTTCATTAATGTTGTTGACACAAAAAACATGCGAGCCTCTATCATCAGTAAAAATACACACAATCAGCTAAATGTCATGGGTATCCTACAAAACAATAATGATTCAAGAACTCATTCCTATTTACATTGGTAAAACATATAAAAACCCCAAATACTAAAATACAAAAATAAAATTGAATCACTCAAGGTAAAAATCAAACAACTATAATATCACAACCTATGAATACAAATCCCATACCCAGTAATCTAAACATCATACCAAAACTAGTGCTTATAAAGAACTCATCCAGTATCCATTAAAATATTAGATACATTCCTAGTCCTCGTGATTACTTACTCACCCAAGTGTAATATAATTAATATAATATTATGATTCAATTTTTTCTTGAACTTCCCCAAGTAAAACAGACCCATCACCCCATCCATCACACATTAAGGAATCAAGTGAACCTCCCCAAACACTAGGGGCTATCATCTATCAGTGAGGGATAAAAAGACATAGTGGGGAGACTATTCCCTAAAAATATTGTAATAATATGTAAAAAATAACCAAAAAAAAAGAAAATCTAAAACTATTAATAATCAAGTATAAAAAAATAAGTATGTAAAATATAGCCACATAATAATAAATAGAATAAAAAATACTGACTCAGTTAAATAGAAAACACTCATAAACTGGTAACCGACTACGATAACCACATAAATAGAATACACCTAAAAAATTTATATATAAGGATTTATAACTACTTTTAGATGAACCACATACCTGATCTCTCATAATACCGAACAACTCCTTCATGAGCCTCAGACTCCGCATGATAAGTCCCATTCAATAAAGAAACAAAATTCCTCTTCTAGATCCACTATTAATCATATTTTTCACATGAAATCATACATCATTTCTCTATGGACACTGAGGTTCACATAGTTGGGGTGAGAAAAAAATCCCAACAGGCCACCCCTGGTGGTATAAAAAAAATTGTGATAAAATATTCATGAAAATTACAAGATGTATTTTTTAGTTAGATACCAAATAGTATAAATATAAATGAAAGATATAAATAAAGAAAATGGGATTAAAAAATGAAATAACGAATCTCGGGTTCAAATCTAACAACCTAAAATCTTCCCTCGCTCTGGTCCACGAGAAAGGAATTTTAGAATTCACGTCACCCATCCCCAACATCTAGATCATCCACTAGACCAAAAATGATAAACAAACATTCAAGAAATGGAAAATATATAATTTTACACCTTAAGATGTCATCTTAGTAATCTCATTAAATAATTCGTATATACCAATATATAGTACTCTAATAGTACAATATAAACTATAGGTAGGAACTAATATCAAACCCAGGAGAACCTAATAATGTACTAGGAGTCCCACAATACTAACACGACTAAAAAAATCTATCATCGAAAAATTTAGAAACTTGGCCAAAACATAATACCCGAAACTAGGAGCATAATATCCTCTATTGTCTACAATACTGAGCCAGGGAGATCTGCTAAACCATAAGAATAATCATAAAAACCATAAATTATCTCCATAGACTATCCTCAGAACATCCATATAACTGAGGAGTGATTTTGAATCAATCTAATGGTATATTTCCGGTCTATTAATATTGCAATGTTCTCCACTATTATCCAGTCCTATAAAATATTTTCCATATACCACCATGAAAAATCTGAAGAACGAGGTTCGTCTAAAAATCAAACGCATCATTAAATAATAAAAGCTATAACTAACCATTTAGTTTCCGAAAAATAATGGGTTACCCTTCATAGTCAACAAAATCATATCTCATAAGGAAACCCCATAATTGGACCCTCTAAAAAACGAAACCGTGTGCTAATACAAACAAAAGAAACCATAAATGGCCTCTTTATCCCACAACCAATCATTGAACAACACAAATCCTACATGGGTATTCTCAAGAAGTACACATGACCATAAGGGAGTTTCTAAAAACAATTCTTAGATATATCTTTAGCACTAATAAAAACTTCTAATTTATTCCCTATATCTCATAATTTTTACTCAACATGAAGTTGGCAACTAATTTGGACCCTAAATTACTAGAACTAATCCTAAAAGAAACGAATAATGAAGATAATCCAAGAATGAAAATTATTATTCTTCCTAGGATTCATCCAAATAAACTCATATAAAAATAAGATAGATTCGTATATTCATGGTGATCAGTAACTGAAAAACCCTCACCCAACATCAAAATTCAGAACCCAGACTCTAAGGAGATTATTGATCAACAATGTTGAAGGAATCCTCCAAATAACTATAACACCATCCAAACACCATTCAAATGGCCACTCCATTCCAAATTGACTCTACCAGTCTGATCTATGTGAAACAATTCTCATAATGGAAACTACTTGTCTATAATTCTAGATCGGAGGCATAAAAATATCTAATCCCCTCGAATTGGTAACAAGGGAGGATTACAAGGAATGTACCTTGATTAGAGAACATTGACCTTAAAACCAACATATTTTCTATGTAATTCAATATTTAATAGGTATACACAGGGTTTATTTGTGTACTACTAAACATGCATGGTACACTTAGAGTATGGTCGTGTACTACTACACAAACATGTCCCCCTCACATGGGAGGTATGACCATGTAATCGACCACATGTCCATGTCCCAATACATGGAGCGTTCTGAGACTATAAAGTATCATTTCCCAAAAACTAAATCTTCTACATACATGGAGAACACATTGTGTGATTTATTAAAACCACATGTTGTGTGAATGGGTTCTTTGAACAGGTAACAATTCTGATCCAACCAAAACCTATATCCCCACCAAACCCACTTGGTGGACCCTATAGGTTTCCCCGTAAACCCAAAATGATTAAAACATAATAACATTATATATATGGATTTATAGAAAACAAATAAATTGATCCAACCTCTAGGTGGAATCATCATATGTTTTTATTCATTCTCTACCTTGTAGATATTGTACGATGATCTGACATAACCCAATCACCATATTATCACCTCCATCTTCCCCTATCTCTATCCCTATACCTGTCTGCATCTCCCTAAAATTTATAATACACAAAGGGGAGGGTGAATATTCACACACAACAATCTAAATGTAGGAGGAGAAATGAATAAAGGAAAAATGATATGATGGAAAAGAAAAAGAGTTATGGAATGGAAAAGGGTCCTAGTATCGGGAACAACATCTAACATATGTTTATGAGGAAGAAATAAAAACCCCATTATTATGGACTCAAACATGGAGTTTTAATATAAAAATGATGCACCAAAAATAATATATAACCATTCAAAAGTTCATGAATAAATAATATTTTACCAAATATTTTATATTCTTTGAAAATTTGAACATCTTTGAATTCCGTAAAACACATAGACTAGGGAAAACACCATTTTTTTGGGAAACATATAGTGGTCAAAATAAATGAATTGAGATCCTATGATTGAATATTTTACCATTTCATTCTCAAACACCACCTATGAGTGAATATTCAAATATCCCAGGATTTTCTCAAGCTATCCTAACACAATTCATGAGAGGATCAGTGTCGTCATTCTACACTATGTTAACAAAACAATGTTATAAGACAAGAAGTTATTACAAATCAATGGATTATTAATAATTTACGAGATACAACCTTACTATACAGATATAATATAATATATCAAATGCATGTTACTCCACTACCAATGAACTTTCATGATTTCCCAATGCATGATATGTCACTACTAACAGATCCTTATAAACTTCATGCTGATTTTGTTCATTCCAATTTCATTTTACCTAATCCATGAATCAGCTATCACCTCTCAAATGGAATTTCTTAATCTCAAATGCATATTTGATTTCATTAACATTTTTATACTCTATTTTTCAATTTATTTTCACTCCTACATGTTGTGTTAATGGATAATGATTCAAGTATATTTTTTCAGATTATAAATAAAGTGTTGACTAACCATGGACACTTCATATGTTTATTATAGATGGATTGAGATCACTTTTTATGTATAAATTCATGATATCTGTATTTAAACATTATACAAAAATATTTCAACACACCTTATAATTTTAATATAACATAACCCTACAATTTTTTGAAACTATATTTTATAAGAGATTATAGTATAAGGAATTTACATGGGATTATGAAAAAAAGAAAATATATTTTTGAGATGATTCCTGATAGACTATGTGAATGAGTGAACACATTGTAAATAAGGAATTCAAGACTGAACTTAAATAAATGTTTCTTTATAATTTAATATGAGACATTATTTGATTGGGAATGTATCATTAACAGTGGATGTGGGAATATGTTGAATAATAGACACTTGAGTTTTAATCTAGTAGTACATATTTTTAAAAAATTACTTTTTAAAAATAACTTTGTTGTGGGTATTTTATTATAATGGAAACCATGATATTTAAATTAATGAATCACCCACATAAAATGGTCGTTTGAAAAAATATCTATTGAAGGACATGGAAACTAATTTTCATTTAAATATCCATAAAAACAAAATAATTAATCATTTATCATTCAATTTATTTCTTAAATCTATTTGCTGTTATTATGAAAGGAATAATGATACAATAAATATTTCTCTAGGATATAAAATTTCATTTCTATAATGAACAGTTGAGCACCCCTTTTAATATTAAGTAACCAAATATATCGATTTTTTTCTTCTAATTTTATACATTCTAGATTATGTACTAGTCGTGTATTCTAATGTTTCAATTGATTTTTAATTCCAACACCCACACTATTTATACCTCTATTAAAAGTTTCATTTTTGTTATGCATTACAAGAATAAAAGAAATTACACGATGTTTGTTCCTGTTGAAATTAAACGAAAATTGGTTTTGAATCAACATATTTAAATATCTATGGTAGATCTATTCTAGTGTAAAGGATTTTGTTCGGTATGAAATAATTTTAAATGGATGTATCTTTTAAATACACATACTCTTGGGTTTAGGGTGAATAGGGTAGACATTTGATATTTTTGATCCAAACTAATATAAATCCCATGTCCCTTATTGTTCATTACAATATTTCATATTTAAATTTCTGTACACGATTTTTTATATAAATTAGACAAAAAATAGTTCTCACTATTTTTTATTACAATTACTATTTGATAATGAAAATTCACACCTCTTATCTCTTACAATGTACACTGTGGTACGTAATAATTTCTATCATATAAGGATCTAATAAATAATTTTTTCACAATTTCATTATCATTATCACTATTTTTTTAACCTATATTATATCCTAGTACACAAAAAGGATTTCGAAAATATCTTTTATTGTTATGGCACATCAGAATGTGATTGACAATTCCAATCCACTATAACCATTATATTTAATAGGAACAGAATTTAGTCATTTGAAAGAGAGAATGGAGGTATTTCTAGAAAGCATTGGTATTGAATAATTTTTTATAGTTCTTAGATATTATAATTTTCTTGAATGTGTTGTTGATTTTTTATTTATTAATTATTATTAATAATACATATTTCATTTGAATTTGTTGATTTTTATTTTTTTCTATTCTTAAAAGTGCTTATATTCATATATTTACATATAAAATCACTTCTAGAATTTGGAGGATATTATATTTCATCCATCATGGTCCTAAAAACATTATAGAGATCCAATATTGTCCATAATGAGGATGAGTTACAAGAATTTAAGATGTTTTATAATGGATGTTTGGAGGAGATATATCGTGAATTCTCAATGATTATGAACAACATGACTTATCTTAGAGAGACACTGAATAATAAATATATTTATAAAAAATTATCCATGCACTACCAAGATGTGTAATTCAAATAAGGATATAATTAATGAAATAAATATGTTTCCATAGTAAAAAATATATGACAAATCTTACTCTATAACTTCTGTTTTATAACCATAAATTGAAAAAAATGGACAACAATATTCATGATAGTAAGAATAATATTTCTCTATGAAAATTATTGATTATTATAACTCCTCTAATGGTGATTTAGGTTTCATAATAGATAAGGAAACAATTATACCTTACAACATTAAATTCGTGTACAGGTTCATCAAGAAGAAGAAATGGTCTAGAATATATATAAAGAAGTTCTTGAGGAATGAAAAAAAGGTAACTAAATATCATATTTTAATATAGTTATTTTTTTGAATACTAGAATAAAGGACATACCAAATATGAATATTTGAGTTTGGAAAAAAATGTTTAATAATCTTATGAAAAATGAGAAAAGGGCAGTGTGCTCACATAGGGGTATTGAATAGTTAGAGTTGAGTAATGACTAAGAAATTGAGAAGAAATTACAAGGATGTGTTTCTTGAAAAGAGTGTGTGTGGTTAATAATTCAGGTTATGATTATTATTATTATTCTAATAATTATTTTGAGTATAATGACACTAGTTTTGAGGAGTTGAATTAAAATATTGGTAAACTACATCATGATTTTTTAAATATCTTGAATGTATATATGAATCAATTGATGAAAAGTAAGAATTTGATTGAGGATAAAAATAATGTTGATAATGAGCTACATACAATCAAATATGAATATATGAAATTGAAAAAAATAACTTCTAAAAATAAGTATTATGTGTGTGGTTATGTACAAGCATTACAAAAAGATAATGAAAAATAAAATATTTTTATCGAAAGTTTGAATGGGGATTCCCCATAATTTATTCAAGGAAGAGAGAGTTATAAAAAA
The DNA here is from genome assembly GCA_963277665.1 of Viscum album. Taxonomy (NCBI): domain Eukaryota; kingdom Viridiplantae; phylum Streptophyta; class Magnoliopsida; order Santalales; family Viscaceae; genus Viscum; species Viscum album. Next base: position 23,868,095 of record OY728125.1, read on the forward strand.
TGATATTTTTTCAATGAATGAAATAAAATTAATGTTGGCTATAATGAGAAAGAACTGAAGATGCATGTTAAATTATTTATGAATGATAAAAATATATTTATTTCAACTATTAGTTATTTTAAATTTAATCTGTTTAGACATTAGTCATAGTAATAAAATAGTGCATTTATAGGGCTTTTTTATGATAGTGATTTTAATAATCCCCTCTCAATGTATTAGTGGTGGTTATGGGAAAATGATACTAAAATGGACACTTACATCCATTAGTGGTAGTTATGTGTTTGTATTAATAAGATAAAAATTGATAATTGAATGAGTTATTCGCAAATATAACCCTTTCTTATTTTTAAAGTATTTTTTAGAAAACCCATATATGTTTTTATAAAAATTTAAATTAAAGGTGATTATTACATGTACCAATGCTCACCACCCACCATGATACCTACATCCCCAACCCTGCACTGATCTCCTTCTCTTCTTCTGGGGAAAATCCCATAGGTCATTTTCCCATACATTGTGTGTAATTGGAAATAGCCGGGAATTGACCCCAAAACACGGGAAAGCCAATCTAAATGTGTTTCCAACACCCCAAGGAGTGAATGTAGTTTATTTGTAATATATATATATATAAAGAAATATTTAATATAATATATATTTATATAATATATATATATATATATATATATAATACACAGACATATTTATAAAAAATTTATATTTATGTATATATATACACACACACACACAATATTAATAAAATATATAATGTATATTTATATATAAATGTATATATAATGTGTATATATAATATATTTATATAAATGTATAAATATTTATTAAAAATATATATATTTTTATATTACATGATATGTTTTTATTATAAATACATTTAGGAAATATAGTTATACAAATTTATAAATATTTAGTTAATTCGTATATATATATGACATAATATATATTTATTATAAATTTATCTATTTAATGTATATATATATATTTGTGTAATTTGTATATATAATAAATTTATTTAAATATACATATTTTATTAAATATATATATATTAATATATTGCAAAATATTTATATCTACAAAAAAATATTTTATATAATATACTTCTATAATTGGTGGCCATTGGGATTTGATCACATTACCTTTGGAAACCTTGCCAGGAACACACCTAATTCACACATATGGTTCTTGTAAAGCCCTGAACCTAGATTCCCAAAGTAGGTGCATTATTTTAATACATTTGCATGATTACAAGGAATCAAGTCCCGAAACACCGATCAGTTTAGTAGTCATGGAAATTTGATTACATACACGAATTCTACATTACACTTTCTAACATATAACACAAAAAAAATCCTTTGAGAACGCCATTGTCCTCTTATCTTAACACTGCATCTCAAAAATAAAACACTTCTTAGGATCCTCGGAAAATACGACATAAGAAAGAGGTGGAATCAGATGCTCAATAAGGGAAAATAATTTAGCGGAATCTATAAACTATTATGGCAAGATGTGTAATAAAAAAATATCCTTTTAAACAAAAACGTGAACATGATATGGAAAAAATAAATCAAACATTACCATATAAACATGCAAATTGATATTCTACCCGTCTAATAATCACATGTAATAACTAATTTCATAATGAGGGAATGTACAATAACAGACTATATTTTCTGTGTCAAGGCCTCTTTCCAGGACCTAGGGTCTAACTGTAACGGGACCCTAACATGGAGAGCCTTTGTAACCAGACTCCAACACAGAGAGCCTTTGTAACCAGACTCCAACCAATAATGCCTCTATAACTAGAATCCATCCCGGAGAGCATATGTAACTAGACTCTAACCTGGAGGGTCTTCTATAACTAGACTCCAACCCGGAGTGCTTACTTTTACTCATCTACAATCGGACTATACTTTTCCAATACGTTCATCTTAAAAAAAGGTTTAAATATAACATAAACATTCGTATTAAAACTAGCATAAAAAATGTCAATACTTCAACCATAAACCATTAATGGCATAAAAATAACTCATCCATAGTAAAACATATCACAAAACCATAAATAAAAAATGGAAGCTTTGTATCATAATAAATCAACTACAAACAAATGCAAAATCCATCATAGGATGTTGACATAGATTAAAATGATTTATAAAAATCATTAAGATATATATCCCTTTTTAATGAAAACATTTAGAAGTCACACAATTTTGAAAGGAAGGAATTTCAAGACATTTTTGAATCAAATCCTCACATACCACATTGAAACTTTTTAATGGAATTAAAATTTAAAAAACATTCATGTCCATATAAATAAATCCTTAAAAAACCATTTTGAAATCATGGACATTAATGAGAGTGATTTAGAAGAATAAATTTTTAAAACATTTAAAATAATTTTTTAATAAAAGAGTCCCCTAAAATATTTCCATTGAAAACTCTTTTATGAAACATGTACATGGATAATAAATATTTCCCAGTAAAAACTTAGCCATAAATAATCTTGAATAATGATGAGAATGAGGAATTAACCCTTACCTTTCACTTTCCCTTGGTTGAGGGTACGTTAACCTCCTGTATATTAGTTAAATAATTGATATTAAATTATACAAGAACCATATAAATAATTATTATATCATATAAGATCCATTTATGAATTGATACTACCCATTTAATAATGATTTCCATGTTAAATTAACATTTTAGGTAATAATCACTTTCTTTATCGTACGTGTTTTAACATGTTATTCTTGATTGTATAATTTAGATCATGATTTAAATAATTATAGAATATAAAACATGATTTATATATCATATATATTTATAATATAAATATTTATAATAGATATATATATGAAACCGAAGGCACTGTTTATGGAGATGGTATGTTGTTCGTACGCATAAACATTGTTTCTGTTTTCATATCGTATTGAACAGAAGTAAGAGAATAAGATATATGTGAATATATATATATAAATTCAGTAGAATAATTATTTCATATATTAAATACTTATTAATAATATATATATATTTATAATCATCATTGAATTGTGATCATGGAAATCAATATCATCGCGTCGTGGAGACGGTAATCCATACGTACGCACGAGCGACAATATCTTTATATTGATAGAGAAATAGTTTGTAATTGGATGGTATATCATATATAAAATATCATATATATTTTATATTTATTATTTACATCAGTTATACTCATTATTATACCCATCCAAATAATGAAATGTTTGAATAACAAACTACACCACGATGTGGAGACGGTAATCCGTGCGTACGCCCATATGGTGACTTTTTCTTTTATAGGATGGAAAAAATAATGAATATGGTTGTACCATTTTTATAATAAAATCAAATTAAATATGAGATAATGGATTTATTATTTTATAATGGAAAAAACAAAGAAAGAGGAAGTGGAAGAAGAAAAAACATGAAAGAGATGATGAAATATTTACCTCTTCATTGTGTTCTTCCTTTTGACTTGATCAAAATGGCTCATTAGGTTGGATTTCTGACAAACGTAAGGCCTCTAGAATTAAGGGAGGAAATTTGGGAGCATATTATGCCAGGGGTTGGGTGATCCAAATGGATTTGAAGGTTTTAATTTGAGAGAAGGGGGAGTGCCCTTTTATATGAGGGGTGAGGGGAACCTTCGGGAAAGATTGAAATATTATTTTATAACAAAATCATATTTGATTTTTAATGTCTCAAAATTGATTTATTTAGATGATAAATTTGGTATGGGTCTAAATACTCCCAACCAATAGGTTTTAGACACGTTTAGGTTACCATTGTAACCTTATCTTTTAGATTTAACTCTAAGTTAAATAATTAACTTTTATTGTGTCTTCTTGTATTATTACAGTATATGGTTAATAAACATACTATAAAAATACAAGAGAACCTCAGGTGGTTCATTAATGACATATATATCATTATTTAATCCCTTTGGCCAACATTCATATTTTTTTTAATATTATATCAACCAATAATATAGTATTTTTTTTAAAATTAATTTAAGGCAAGTTTGACACTATTTGGTTTTTTTTTCAAAGTCATAACAACATTATCACTTTGAAAAACAATTTATCTAATAAACCCTAAAATTTCATGTTAACCTATAAAATTAGTGGAATTCATCAAATGTCTCAAATATAATTTATATGGATATTTATAATATCAATTATTTCAATGTTTCAGTAATAAGGTAATCAATGCATCAGCATTGTGTCATAAATAAATTATATAATTTAATTTATAAAAATTATAAATAAAATAAAATTATGTAGGAAATTTTTTTATCTTTCTAATTAATATTTATAGTCAAATTTATCTTATTTATAACCTTATATTAAAATGATTTAGTTATGAAAATGTGAATTTATCACTTTTGACTCTTCCTTAAATTAAATAATAATAAATGTCCTATTCCAATACAAGTTCACCGAAAAGGTCATATTTTATTCAAAAGGTTTTTTTTGTAGAATTAAACTTATCCAATAGAATTATTACATGTGTTTAGGTAATTATAATATCATTTCTACCCTTAATTACCCAATTTACTTTTAACTGTGGTAAATAAATGTCAAAAGTTACTAATCCCCAAAAATTATTTTCATCTTATTAAACCACATTTTACTTAAATAGGTTAATTAAGTCTCTTTGATTTTTTAAATTCAACTCACAGAAGTGCTAAAATTATGTTTTATACAAATTTTTAAATACTCCTAGAAGGTGGGTAAAAGGCGGTAAAAAGTTCAATAAACTTTTATACATCTAATTTCATAATAAGAAATACTCCAATAAATTACATTGAACTAATATTTTTAGTATGTATCTATTTTGACTTGAAATTAATTTAAATATAATAAGTAATTATTTAAATAGCAAGTGGGTTTTAAACAATAACAATATGTTTTTCACTATTTGTCAAAAATTGAATGTTTTCAGAAAAATACCAAACATCCAACCTAATATAATTTTGATATTCCAAATTAAAAAGGAATTCTATTTTACCAATTTTAAAAAATATAAGTTTCATTAATTAATTTAAATTTAATTCTCGTTGTCAAAACCAAAACGCATATTTTAAAGAAAGAATAACTATCAAAAGATTGACACTTGTTTATGTCCAATTTCAACGTAAAATTACTTACAATGACTATAATTGGATTAAATGGTTAAAATATAATCTAATTATACTTCCATACCATTAAAATTTATAATTTAACACTATAAATTATTTTTAATAAAAAATCTGTTTTCATTTAAAATATAGTATTTTTCACTGTTCACCCAAATATGAAAGTTATCAGAAAAAGACCAAAAATTTATTGAAATTAAATTATTATGTTCCAATTATAAAGAATAGGTTAATTTTCTAATATTTAATATAAAATATTTAAATATTGGATTTAAAAAAATGTTCTTCATTAAAAGGCTGTAAAATTGCATTTTTTTTTGAAAAATACTTCTTTTATCTATAAAATTAATTTGTTATTACATTATGTCTAAATAACTCATAATATGGATTCTAAAATTATAAATATTATATAAAGTTCAATATTCAGTTAATACTATTCATAACTTCTTTTGAATGGCTTGTTTGGTAAGGCGTGGTGCGCTAGAGCTAGGTGTTGCGTGTAGTGAAAGTTATTGAATTACTTTGATGAAATAGCATACTAAGAAATCATGGGGTGTTACTTTCTTCCCTAATTCCATAAATTGTGTCCTTGCAATTTGAAAATGTTCTTTGAAAATAAAAGGCTGAAAATAGAAAATACCTTTGTGTGAAAACCCACATTGGAAATTGGGTTAACAAAATTTATTCTTAATAAGAGGAAAAGGGAAATGAAAGGGTCGCCACCATATTATGATCTCAATTATGAGAACATTAGTGGAAATTAAAGACACATAATTTGAGAAAAATGTAAATATTTATAAAGAGTTATTGAGGTCATAAATCAAAAATATGTGTAAAATTGAGGGCCTCAAATCCATCAATCTATATTGATTTAAAATACCACTGGTTCATTAAAACAAAAGATACTAGGATAACAAATTTTTTGTTTTAAGATCCCTTCCCTAAGGTTTGTGAATTAATTTATCCATAGAATAAGAGAAAAAATAATATATATATATATATACCTGATAAATTGAGTTTCATACTTTAACTAATTCCCACCACAAACTCATCTATCACTCCAAATGATTTCAAAAGAAATTATACTTATCCTAACCATATAGGATTATAAAAATAATGAATATATTCTTCACCTATAAAACCATTAAAAAATAAACTACATTATACAATCTAGGACATCATGTAGGTCAGTGGTAGGTGATACACCCTTGTTGCCCTTCTGTTGCGGGTTCAAGTCATGGGCCCTGCCAGACGTGACTGGTTGTCACCCAACCTCTGAGTAGTCCTTTTTGTAACAATACAAAAATAACCTTAAAAACAATATCCAATTTCAAACATAATTCATTCCAACCTTTAGATTTATCCAAAATACTTCTATCCAAACACACAGTCTAAAATTTATAAGGATATTAAACACAATGGAGATCCTTTTTTCCACATAATAACATGTGAACACCTTCATCATGTATTATTTTAAAACATGGTAACACATTGAATTGGCATAAAAAAATATTGATTACATTCATGCTCCATTATTCTTTATAGAATACTGGATATATTCCTTATATCCAAAAATTTTTAATACTCAAACAATGATGAAATAAAAAACTATTAATCATTTCCAAAGATGTCGAGAATATCCAATATAATTTATTCAAATAAGCCATCTCTTATTCCAAAATCACTACCACATTATTAAGACATTATTAAGGATTAACTTTCCATCAACCATGTATTTTCCAAAAAGTGTAGCATACTATTATATCACTTTTCATTGAACCATATAATCTGAAATCCTCAATCAAATAGTTCTACAGTACAATCCTTATTTATCTCCATAATTCATATAACCATTATATTGTTGATACAACACTCAAATGAAATAATTCCTTAATAACTACATAAGAACACCAGTCACTCCTCTTTATCTGAGTAAGTATCATAACATGATTATTATCCACTAGCATCATTTGTGGTATACTCTGATGACTGGGACATTGATTCACGTAGTGTCCCAACACCAGGAAGATGAAGCATTTAAATTTGAAACATTTTTCTTACCCTTGAAATCATGTACTAGGTGTCTTTTTTCTCCACAATTATAATAAACTCTCATTCCATTAAAACATTTACCAAGGTGATTTTTTTCACATTTATCACATATGGGAAAATCTTTCATTCCCCTCTTCCCTTTATCCATCATTCTCTCTACCATCCTTTTCTTCTCTTGATTCCCTTCAAATCCATAAGAATCATTAAATTATTTACTTATCTTAATAACACATTATATTATTTCTTCATATGTTGTGAATATATGGGAGACTATTTCCCTCATAAATATTGGCTTAATACTATGAATGATATGATCCTTATTACTCTTTGTATCATACGAATTGCTGGAGTTCTCATTACTTATACTGGGTTCCATTTCTATACAGTGGAATACATTAGGTAATTTTATGAATCACAATGAATAATTCCAAACTTTTAAAATACCTAACATAAATTGAACAGTTTATAGATATAATGTGTAATCATAATCATTTTATGAGAAGATCTTTTGATAGCCCTGTGTGCCGTCCAGGTTTTCCAGGCAGTTCAGATGCCTTTAGGGAATGCCGAATAAGGTTTACATGGATGTTTGGGAAGAGAGGAATCCCTAAGTTCTTTCCCAAATGTGGCTAATGTTCACAGCCTAGGGCTCTGGAAATTTCATTACTTTTCCACCCACCAAAGTTGACACTGGCCTCTCAACAAAATATGCTGAACATTAGGCTATAGCGTACCTTGAGGGACTTTTGCAGAAGCGAGTCCAGAAATTCAAGGTATCCAGTGTAGAACCTGGGCAGCGAGAGAGCAGACCGAGTGTTGTTGGGAAGGAATGGTCAGAGGTACCCCAAGAAACCAGGACTGCATAGGCTAGGACTTTAGTAGTGGGGATTTCGTGTTGGGCGTCATGGCCCTCTTTTCCTAGGAGAATAGGGGCTCATGTAGCGGCCAGAGAACTCCTAGGGAAGCAGATAAGGTTTCAGCTTCAACCCTCCAATAACGCAATCTTCCCAGCTTTGTGGTCGTCCTGGATAACCCTGTAACAGTTGATGGGTTCCGAAGCTCTTTGAAAAAGATAATGTGAGACGTAATCTAGATTCCTGAGGTTGGACTCATTTATGTTGTTAACCGGGTGAACATTCAACGTCGGCATGTGTACCAAACGGCCATGGACGCGTATGCACGTCAATGGGGTCAGCGTGTGGGGCCACCCATCTTGGTGAAAGTAATTCTCATCCAAGAGCATGATCCTAGAAAGATGTCGTCAGAGGATGAGGATAGCGATGATGAGCCGGAAGGTGATAAGACGGAAGAGGAGGAAGAAAGAGAAGGTTAAGGAGGGGGTGAAAAAGAAGAGGAGGCTGAAGGTGGAGGGTCTCAGGGGTCATCCCACCAATGGAGTCTCTGGGAGAGTTCTAAGATCGTCATCTCTAATGTGGATATAACTGAGGTGCATGAGGTATGTCCCAGTCCTTATCTATATTTTCCTCTCACCATCATCTATATCCATCAATTAGATCTTCTTATCCAGTTTAGGAGCATATAGGTGTCGACCAATGGTCTCCATTCAAAGGGGAGGAGGCGCCAATAGAACAAGTTGGGGAGCTGACGCCCATTATCGAGCTGAAGAGCGCTGAGGGATACCCTATAATGGGAGCTCCTCTAGCAGCTGGAACACTAGAGGCTGAGGCTTTGGGCTCTTGTAAGTTCATTATTTCAATACCGGTTAATCACTGTTGGTGAGAAAAATTGATCAGCATGTTCATTGTCTGCACAGTAATCATAGCATTGGAGGCTCGTCGGGCTACCGAACCCGGGTCGTCCAAAATTGATTCAACTAAAAACACATCGTCCCATTTAGGTCACACATCTCAAATTGAGCCGGCCCTGGCACATGGGGAGAAGAGAGCGGTGGACATCAGTGATACCCATGGTGGGGCAGGGCCAGAAGTCGGTGAGGGAACTACCGAGACTGAGGTGAGGGGGTATTGACGCCCAACCATTGAAGAGCCCAACCCCTTGGGAGGGGCACCTGAAGAAGACCATGTTGCTATTCTGTTGGTTGTATTCCCCGACTATCGGCCTGCTTACCTCAAGAAAATTTATGATTAGGACTAATAGGCGGCTGATAAGAGTTGAATGACGTGGTGCAAAGGGTGGAAGTGCATCAAGATCTTTCTTGGTCATCCCCATATTGAATGGCTGAAACAGATGGGATCACTCCAAACCTGGTTCCACTTTCTCTTTGATGGAGGGGTGGATGCTCAATGCCTTCATTCGATGGTCTGTTACTACATGGACAAGAATCTGTGTGAGAGAAGCCGATGCTACGACGTTGCCCAGGGCTGGGAGGAGTCAGATAGAATCCAAGTACTCATAAAGGTAGAACATGAGGCCTGATGCCTTGATTAACAGGTGAAAGAAAAAAATAGATATTCATTGCGAACTGTTCTATGATTGTGGAGTAGTTGAGGGCCTAGCTAATAGATGCCCATAAAAAACAAGTGGTAGCAGGTCACCAAAGGACCGAACTTCAAAACGAACAGGCGTAATCATAGGCTAGGGTTAGTGGACTGCACTCTACGGCCGCTAAAGAAGAGAGAGACCTTAGGGGGTGGGACGCAGTCTTGAAGTCCACCAGTGAAAAGGAAGCGGTGCTGGAACGATCCATCCAAGAATCTGACCCTTGAGGGCCCTATTTTGGCCAAACACATATACTCATTTCTCCTCATTGCTTTATATTCTGTACATCATCTATAGATAAATTTATTTACATGTTCGTTTGGTTTAATTCATTCCACCACAATCATGAAATAGATAGAAATCCATTCTTATGCTCACGTGGGTTTCACCCAATGTGATAAACAAGGGATGTTCATACTATTACTTAGCTTGATCATGGGAGCATCAACCAAGATTCAAGAATCCTGGGTTTGAACAACCGGCCTAGATTTCTGGGAGGAAATGGGAGAGACCAGACTAGAGAATGAAGCTCTCAGAACAACCGAATTACCGTTTTCCCAGTGTGCTCTTGTGCACGAATGAGGTAACACCAAGGGCGCTGGAATCAATCCAAACAATTGGGGATTGAAGGTGTGAATCACAATACCCAGGATTCAGAACACAATGAGGGTGGTGTGGCGAAGGAGGATAACTATTGATCGTGTTCGAAACACAGAATTCATATCACGTTAGCCGGAAATGGGGATATCAAATGAGGTCCGACTGTTGACCATGTTTAAAACACAGGACCTGACTCAAAATGTCATCCATTAGTCTTCCGGAGTGTTAGCCCAGGACAATAGGCAGGCCATAGGCCGAGCATCCATATTGTTAGGGGGTTCCCTTAGACATGAAAGAGTACAAGGGTCCGAATTAAGGGCACGCAAATCTTGGAATATGGAGTGATGATTTCTTCAAACAGAATCCGACACTCTCAAAATTATGCAACTGTGGTGGAATCACATTAGATGGGTGCATCGGGTCGATCATGGATCATTCCTTCTTTTAGACATGACCTCTCTGGAGAGGGAACCTTCGCTTCCCAATGTGATTGTGGGGAATCCCAAACTTCTTTAGGGAAAATCTACAGTTACATGGTTCCCCACAAGGGGTCGGGCCAGGGGGGAAGAAAATGGGGAGGAATAAGATTTATGATTCATGGGGCTAGACCCAAGGAGAAATTTCTGGGTGTCCCTACGTATCCCGTGAGGATGGGAATCAAATCATACATAGTTCTAAGAGAGGTCTTAGTTTAAGGTCTTAGAACTCAGACCAGGGATCGGTAAGGAATGTATGGAACAGATGGTAAGGTGATTATGAATCCCGATGTGAATGAGGACATAAGTCTAGATTACCATGTGTTCCTTAGGGAAGTGTTTAGGTCAAGGGACTGAACATGAACGTTAGGCTTGGACTGTGGGGAATTTCCCGGGTGTTCCCACGTATCTCATGAGAATTAGAATCATGTTTTACGTTGTTCTAAGAGAGATCTTAGTCTATGGTCTTAGAGCTCGGACCAAGGATAAGGGAATCCAATGCGGAGCCTCGAATGATTCTTTTACCGTGACTTTTTCCTCCTAGCGTGCAAATGTGCACTGAGGGATATTGTTAGGAGTGTCAAAATTCCACTTGGACATGATGGGGTGGACAAATGATATAAATCATATAACCAACATTTAAGTCTTAAAGGGGCTGGTGTGACGTTGGAGGATGACTTTTGACCATCTTCGAAATACAGCATCATTATCGCGTTAGTATATAATGAGGACAGACTATTGAGCGTCGGTCGCTGACCTCATTTGTGATGCAGGACTTTTATCGATTTTTTGTCTTGAACCATCGAGGATGTTGGACCATCACTACGGGAAAAATGGGTATTTGCGACGGGAATAAATCTCGTCGCAAATAGTCCCGTTAAAAACTTATTTGCGACGGGGGTATTTACCCGTCGCAAATGAATAGGCTTTTTCGACGGGATTGCTTTCCCCGTCGCAAATAGTTTTCCCGCGGTGCGCGCCAAATCGCGGGAAAACTATTTGCGACGGGGAAAGCAATCCCGTTGCAAATAACCGGCGGCGGTAAAAGGTATTTGCGACGGGAATATTTTCCCGTCGCTAATACTATGTTATTTGCGACGGGACCCGTCGCAAATAACTATTTACTCGTTGACCGTAATTAATGCGGGCTAATGTATTTGCGACGGTACCCGTCGCAAATAATCTAACCTATAAATACCCCCATCCGTTTTTTTCAAATCATTCTCATTCTCTATCTTCTCCTGCTCTCAAACTTCTGTTTCTAAAGTTGAGTTTTTTTTTCAGTTTAATTTTTTCCTTCGGAGCTGATATTAATGTTTTGAAGAACGATCAGAGCAGATCAATATTCAAGGTATTTATGTTCATTTTAATTTAATATTTATTTTTAATTTTTTATTAGTTTCAATTATTCTTAATTAGTTGTAATTTAATTATGTTTACATTGTTTTCTTACTTAATAAATTTAAATTATTAGTATTGATCATAGTTAATGGTAATTAGGAATAATTAGTAATAATTTTTAATAATTAAGAATAATTATTAATAATTAGTAATAAATACCAATAATTAGGAACAATAACATTATTACATTATTAGTATATTTTATTATTAATATTAAAATAATATAATTTTTTATATATATACAATTCTCTTTTCATCTGTGTGTTTACTGTCTTCACATGTATTATTTGTATATGGAGATAGAAAACTCACAGATGAAAGGAGAATTGTATATAAATCAGAAAATTATATTATTTTAATATTAATAATAAAATATACTAATAATGTTATTATTTGTAATTATTGGTAATTATTCCTAATTATTGGTAATTATTCATTTAATTACTAATAATTAGGAACAATTATCAATAATTATCAATAATTAAGAATATTTAGTAATAATTAGTAATAATTACCAATAATTAGTAATAATTAGTAATAATTATCAACAATTAGTAATAATTAGTAATAATTAATAATAATTACCAATAAGTAGTAATAATTATCTATAATTTGGAATAATTAACAATAATTAACAATAATTAGTAATAATTAGTAATAATTACCAATAATTACCAATAATTAGTAATAATTAGTAATAATTACCAATAATTGCCAATAATTGCCAATAATTACCAATAATTACAAATAATTAGGAATAATTTAGAATAATTAGGAACAATTAGGAATAATTAGGAATAATTAGGAATAATTAGGAATAATTAGGAATAATTAGGAATAATTAGGAATAATTAGATATAATTAGGAATAATTAGGAATAATTAGGAATAATTAGGAATAATTAGGAATAATTACCAATAATTAGGAATAATTAGGAATAATTAGGAATAATTAGGAATAATTAGGAATAATTACCAATAATTACCAATAATTAGGAATAATTACCAATAATTAGGAATAATTACCAATAATTACCAATAATTACCAATAATTACCAATAATTACCAATAATTACCAATAATTACCAATAATTACCAATAATTACCAATAATTACCAATAATTACGAATAATTACCAATAATTACCAATAATTACCAATAATTAGCAATAATTACCAATAATTACCAATAATTTGCAATAATTACCAATAATTTTCAATAATTAGTAATAATTAGTAATAAATACCTAAAATTAGGAAAAATTAGGAAAAATTAGGAAAAATTAGGAAAAATTAGGAAAAATTACCAATAATTAGGAAAAATTCTCAATAATTAGTAATAATTACCAATAATTAGTATTAATAGCCAATAATTAGTAATAATTACCAATAATTAGTATTAATTACCAATAATTAGTATTAATTACCAATAATTAGTAATAATTAGGAATAATTACCAATAATTAGTAATAATTATCAATAATTAACAATAATTAGTAATAATTAACAATAATTAGTAATAATTAACAATAATTAGTAATAATTACCAATAATTACCAATATTTAGTAATAATTAACAATAATTGCCAATAATTACCAATAATTGCCAATAATTACCAATAATTGCCAATAATTACTAATAATTAGTAATAATTACCAATAATTAGTAATAATTACGAATAATTAGTAATAATTACCAATAATTAGTAATAATTACGAATAATTAGTAATAATTACGAATAATTAGTAATAATTACGAATAATTAGTAATAATTACCAATAATTAGTAATAATTACCAATAATTAGTAATAATTACCAATAATTAGTAATAATTACCAATAATTAGTAATAATTACCAATAATTATCAATAATTACTAATAATTATCAATAATTACAAATAATTAGTAATAATTAATAATAATTAGCAATAATTAGTAATAATTAGCAATAATTACTAATAATTAGCAATAATTACTAATAATTACTAATAATTAGTAATAATTAGTAATAATTAGGAATAATTAGTAATAATTAGTAATAATTAGCAATAATTAGGAATAATTAGTATTAATTAGGAATAATTAGTAATAATTACCAATAATTAGTAATAATTATTATTAATTATCAATAATTAGTATTAATTACCAATAATTATTATTAATTACCAATAAGTAGTATTAATTACCAATAATTAGTATTAATTACCAATAATTAGTAATAATTACCAATAATTAGTAATAATTACAAATAATTAGTATTAATTACCAATAATTAGTATTAATTACCTATAATTAGTAATAATTACCAATAATTAGTAATAATAACCAATAATTATCAATAATTACTAATAATTAGTAATAATTAATAATAATTAGCAATAATTAGTAATAATTAGCAATAATTACTAATAATTAGCAATAATTACTAATAATTAGTAATAATTAGTAATAATTAGTAATAATTAGGAAAAATTAGTAATAATTAGTAATAATTAACAATAATTAGGAATAATTAGTATTAATTAGGAATAATTAGTAATAATTACCAATAATTAGTAATAAGTATTATTAATTATCAATAATTAGTATTAATTACCAATAATTAGTATTAATTACCAATAGTTAGTATTAATTACCAATAATTAGTATTAATTGCCAATAATTAGTATTAATTACCAATAATTAGTATTAATTACCAATAATTAGCATTAATTACCAATAATTAGTATTAATTACCAATAATTAGTATTAATTACCAATAATTAGTATTAATAAACAATAATTAGTAATAATTACCAATAATCACCGATAATTACCAATAATCACCAATAATTACCAATAATTACCAATATTTTCCAATATTTTACAATAATTTCCAATAATTACCAATATTTTCCAATAATTACCAATAATTAGCAATATTTTCCAATAATTACCAATATTTACCAATAATTACCAATAATTACCAATAATTACCAATATTTACCAATAATTAGGAATAACTACCAATAATTTGGAATAATTACCAATAATTTGGAATAATTACCAATAATTTGAAATAATTACAAATAATTTGAAATAATTACCAATAATTAGGAATAATTACCTTATTACATTATTTGTATATTTTATTATTAATATTAAAATAATATAATTTTCTATATTATATACAATTCTCTTTTCTTCTGTGTTTTTTCTGTCTCCACATGTAATATTGGCATTCTTTTTCAAAATTATCAACCTACTCGCCAATGGAGAGGTGAAAGTGAATGCCAATATTACATGTGGAGACAGAATGTGAAACACACAGATGAAAGGAGAATTATATATAATATAGAAAATTATATTATTTTAATATTAATAATAAAATATACTAATAATGTAATGATGTTATTATTATATAATTAATATTTATGAAAAAAAATTATATTAGTATTATTAAAAAAAATAAAAAAAATCAATATAATATTAAAATTATCAATATTTGTAACAGGTTTTTCTTTATTCTCAATATATTCAATCCTTGCTTGTGTTTTTTCTAACAAATTATTCAAAACCAGTAATGCTTTTATATTTTATAGAAAAATATGGAACAACGAGGTCGTCAACAGTCATTATTAGATGACCGCATATGGATAAATCAACGTAGAAATCCAAATGGTTCTTGTTTAAATCCAGTATATATAGAGGGTGTGGAGATTTTTTTATCATTTGCGGCATCAAATCCAGAATTTGTTTCAGAAGGAAAGATAAAATGCCCTTGTAGAAAATGTGCATTGAGAACATTTGACACGTTTGACAAAGTGGGGGAACATCTCTTGCGTTTTGGTTTTCAAGCAGATTATGTTTTTTGGTATCAACACGGTGAACGCAGTTCCAGAGCAGGTGATACCAACTTGATTCCGGATCCATCCCAGTTTCAAGATTTAGTACATGATGTTGCAGGTTCATCTGTTCAACATACAGAAACTCCGGCTGATATAGCTTAAAATCCTGAGTTGGGACCGTCTGAATTTTATGAGTTGTTGAAGTCTGCTGAGGATGCATTATATCCTGGCTGCAAGATGAGCAAATTAGAAGCAGTTGCAAAATTTATGGCTATCAAATCAGATAAAGGAATGTCAAACACCTGTTTTGACCAGATATTTTCTTTACTGAAAACACTGTTACCCGAAGGAAATGTTTTACCTGCAAATTACTATGAAAGTAAGAGGTTTATACGAAATTTGGGACTTACTTGTCAGAAGATTCATGCATGTTCAAATGACTGAATTTTATATTCTGGGGAAAATGAGTCGTTGGATAGTTGTCCCACATGTGGGCAACTGAGATATAAATAAGGACAACACGGGAAGTCTGGTTTGATTCCTGTAAAACAGTTGAGATATTTTCCGCTTACATCCAAACTTCAGCGTTTATTCATGTCTAAGAATACAACGACAATGATGTCATGGCATAAAGAGAATATTTCAACCGATAAAAGCTTGAATCATCCAGCCGATGGTGATTCATGGAAACATTTTGATAGAGTGCATACATCCTTTGCTTTAGAAGCTAGAAATGTTCGACTGGGCCATTCCACTGATGGTTTCTGTCCGTTTGGATCTTATGGTAGTCAATATTCATGTTGGCCTATTTTTTTAACTCCGTAAAATTTACCTCGATGGATGTTGATGAAGGAGCCCTATATCTTTTTGACTTTACTAATTCCAGGACATCCGAAGAAAAATATTGATGTTTATTTGAAGCCATTGATTGATGAATTGAATTTATTGTGGAGTACTGGTGTCAGTACATATGATGTTTCAACGAAACAGAATTTCATACTAAGAGCAGCATTGATGTGGACAATAAGTGACTTCCCGGCTTATGGGATGTTATCTGGCTGGAGTACACATGGTCAGAAATCACGTCCTTACTGTATGGGAGAGAACAAAGCATTTATGCTCATTCATGGAAAGAAACCTTGTTATTTTGACTGTCATCGCAGATTTCTTCCAGCTGATCATCCTTTTCGCAGAAACAGATCTCATTTCAGAAAAGGAACAACTGAAAGGGATGGACCTCCAAAAATTCTATTAGGTTCGGAGTTAAAATCGGTTGTATTTTCATTACCTCCCATCACTTTTGGTCCCACAATAAACCAACAGAAAATTTCTGGTTTTGGGAAAGAACACAATTGGATTAAACGTAGCACATTTTGGGATTTTCCATATTGGTCTGATTTGTTGGTCCGACACATGTTAGATGTCATGCATATTAAGAAGAACTGTTTTGATAATTTGTTTCATACAGTTTTGGATACGCTAGGAAAGAGCAAAGACAATGTAAATGCACGTTTAGATCTTCCCCAAATTTGCAGGCGTCCAGAATTGGAACTATTTGAGAATGTCAGAACAGAAAGGTTACTGAAACCAAAAGCAGCTTATATACTATCTAAAGAAAACCGTTTATTATTTTGTCAGTGGATTGCAGATTTGAGACTTCCAGATGGCTGTGCTTCCAATTTGGGTAGATGTGTAAAGAATGGTCATATTACTGGATTAAAAAGTCATGATTGGCATGTTATAATGGAGAGAATTCTACCCATTGGATTAAGAGGTCTGTTGAATTCTGTGATTTGGGATTCCATAACAGACATGTCTCATTTTTTTCAGGAAATTTGTGCGGCTACGGCAGATTATGATGCTCTAGGCAAACTTGAAAAAGATGTTGTTGTAATTATATGTAAACTGGAAAAAATATTTCCACTGTTTTTCTTCGACTCAATGGAACATTTGATGTTACATTTTCCATATGAAGCCAAATGTGGAGGTCCGGTACAGTTTCGATGGATGTACCCATTTGAAAGATGCATGCAAAAATTGAAAAGAAAAGTACGCAACAAAGAATCTGTTGAAGGATCTATTGCAGAAGCTTATTTGCAAGAGGAAATATCTTTTTTCTTCTCCCATTATTTTGAATCTGAGTATCCTTCAAAACACAACCGAATGGGACGGAATGAGAGGAATATTGATGAAATCGACAATCAATTATCTGTTTTCAACCAGTCAGAGCTTGGTTTTGGTGGAGTTTCTGAACGCTGGCTTTCAGATGATGAACATCATAGAGCTCATACGTATGTTCTGCTCAACTGTGAAGAGATGACATTAGTTGTACTGTAAGTGTTTATATCACTTATTCTATCATTTATGTTACAATAAATAACTTTGGTTTTTGTAGGTTGTATGATAATCATATCAAGAAACAAATTCCACAAATTACAGCAGCTGCTCTCGAAGAACGTCGACTGAAAAATTTCTCTCAGTGGTTTCAAAAACTGGTAACATAAATTCTTTATCTTTTAGAAACTCATTCAATGTATAGTTTACTATATTGATAATTATTTCACAAATTTTCTGGTGTCTCGACATGCTGATAAAATTGACAAACGGTTGTGTGTATTGAGTAACCCACCTTCCAAACTTGTTAAAACGTATAGTGCATATGTGGTGAATGGATTTCAATTCCACACACATGCATATGGGGAATAGAAAAAAACAATGAACAGTGGAGTTAGCTTGAGAGGATCTCATCATCGAGAAAATGAAGTTGACATTTATGGCATACTTGATGAAATCATTGAACTCTGTTATCTTGGACAACATTACATAACCATGTTCAAATGTCGGTGGTTGGATACAGAGAGAGGCGTGCGTGTTCATCCGACTCATGGAATCATCGATATTAAATGTAAAAGTGTTCTCGCAGTAAATGAACCATTCTTATTGGCTGAACAGGCATATCAAGTTTATTATGCAAAGTACTGTGCAACATCAAGAGACTTGACTAATTGGTGGAGTGTAATAAAAATCAAAATTCGAGACAATCAGTTTAGTCAAAGTGAATGTGCTTTCACTGATGTGCAAAGAATTGAAGTTTTTCAAGAGAGTACTCAAAATCAATCTTTTTTACAAAGAGACATGAGTATCGATGAAGACACCCCATATTTAAGAGTCGGTGATGACGATGATGTTAATGATGTCACATATGAATTTGAAACGATAAGAGATGAAGCAACTGTAACTCAAATGGATATCGATGATGTTGAGGAGGAATATGAAGATGACATTGACATATATGAAGATGATGATGAAGATGAACACTGATAGCATTTCATGGTATTTATATACAATCATAATAAGTATATATGTATATATAATAGTAATTATCAATTATTTTCTAACATTAACATTTTCTGTTTCAGATGGACGACGCCACATTTCGTGCGTTGGCAGATGCTGACCTGACTTTTGATGCGGATGAGTTGCTGACAGATGACCCTCAGCCCGCAGGCGCTCCAGGGAGTATGCGGAGGGGGCGCGGTCTTGCACGATTGATGATTCCTGACCCCGTCCTCGAGCGACATCCACGTCTTGGGTTTGATCCACGCACACGGAGGTGTGATAACCTGTGGATTTGACTAAGATTTCATTAATCTATTCACATAATAAATGTTTATTATTTTTTTCAGTTTTCCGCATATAGCAGTCGGACAGGGCAACGCTATTTTGCGCAACTATTTCTCTCAGCCATGGACCACATGGGAGCAGATTCCCATTGATGTGCAGCAGGCCATGTTCGGCCATTGGTTGGTACGTACATAAATATATAATTTTTATTTTGAAAATTATTTCATTTCTAACTTGATATTTTGATTTATTTGTAGGGTTTATGGTATCCGATCGAGGATACCATGCGTGACGCCATCCACGAGGCATGGGAGGTGGCCATGCGTGATCGCCTTCGTCAGTTTTTGCACAATTTAAGAAAAGCTGCGATGAAGAAAGCAGGAGTGTCAGATTTTGAGGAGTCATGTAGAGCACACCGACCAGAGTATATTTCATCTCATGTATGGGATGGATTATGTGCGCACTAGTTGAGTGGTGCCTTTCAGAGGAGATCATCGGTGGGGAGGCAGAATCGGGGGAGACAGGAGGTGACTCATCGAGATGGGAGTCGTTCTTTCAGTACTCACAGACAGCATCTGGTACGTACATTAATTATAAATATTTTATATAACTATAAATATTAATAGTTTATTTTTTATTCTTATAGGCTGTCGAGCACCCCGATATTACAGAGTACGACGTATATCGGAGGATGTATAGTGATCCTGCTACTGGGGAGCTCAGAGGTGATCGTCAGCATCACATCGTGGTCAGTATTATTTATTTTCAAGTTTAAAAATTAACTGCATATAATATATTCACAATTTTAATTTTAAATTGCAACTATAAGAGTCATATGAGGCCGCAGCGGCACAGGCCCGGCCTGAGAGTCAGGCCGAGTCATCAGATCAGACCACTGCCCGTCAGTTTGATGAGGCGGCATGGATGCAGGGCACCCAGTATGCCTTCGAGAAGGGCCGGGTAGTTGGTATCGGCTCTCGACTGACTCCCGGAGATTATTATGGTAGTGTTGCGATGTCGGTGTCCAGCTCGAGAGGAGCTAGTGCATCTTCTTCTACACAGTATGAGGATCAGTTGCGATCTCAGACTGCACAGATAGAGAGTCTCCGACAGGAGCAGGAGCAGATGCGTCAGCAGCATGAGGAGGAGCGTCGACGCCAGCAGCAGCTGTACGAGGAGCAGGCGAGTCGGTGGCTGCAGCAGCATCAGGAGAAGATGGAGTACATGCGCCGACTCACTCATGATTTAGGGATAGAGTTTCCTCCACCACCATCTACAGATCCCCCACCTCCCCCCCTCCCCCCCTCCTTCAGATTAGAGTTTTTATATCTCTTATAAAATTTCTGAAATCAAAATATTTTTTTTTCTATTCGTAGTTTCTGTCTCATTATAAAATATTAATAATATTATATTTTTAAATAACAATATTAATATGAATAATAATATTATTTATATTTTATAATATTAAATTTTATATATATATTAAAATTTTATATATATATTAAAATTTTATAATATTATAATTTTATTATATTTTTTGTAATACTTGAATTATTTTAATATTTGAATGTAAAATAATTCGATTATTTTTATATTAATTAAAATAACTTATTAATATTTTTTTATTTATGAATTATAATTGTAATATTATTATATTAATTAAATCAGTTATTAATATTCTATTATTTTTTATTTTTGAATTATAATTCTACTATTATTATAGTAATTAAAATAATTTATTATTTTCATTTGTAAATTATAATTCTATTATTATATTAATTAAAATAATTTATTAATAATTTTTTTTATATAGTATTTGCGAAGGGATACTATGCCCGTCGCAAATACTAGTATTATAAATAGTTTTTTATTTTTTTTAAAAAATAGTATTTGCGACGGGATACTATTCCCGTCGCAAATACTAGTATTATTAATTTTTTTATTTTAAAAAAAAATAGTTTTTGCGACGGAACCGTCGCAAAAGATATTTGCGACGAGCCCGTCGCAAAAGGTAATTGTGACGGGACCCGTCGCAAAAGGTATTTGCGACGGGACCCGTCGCAAAAGGTATTTTAAAAGTTTTATACAAAAACACGGAATACTATTTGCGACGGGGAGAATGACCGTCGCAAAAAAAGGCTTTAGCGACGGGCCCGTCGCAAATAACTGTAGTTGCGACGGGATCCCGTCGCAAATGCCCCGTCGCAAATACATGTTTTTCTAGTAGTGCATGATGGTAAAAGATCCCTTAGGCTTAGAATCCATGCCGCATTGGGGTCTTTTTAGGTGTGGAAGATTATGGACGCCCAAAATGAAGAGGAACATGATGCCTCAAAAATGGGTGAAATCATATCCACGTAAAATCTGAAACTCCAGGTGCTAAACCAAAGTACTCTTAGATAGATTGGTGAACCACATAATAGTGTAGAGGAGGGTTCTCAACTTAAGAGTCAGCAGTTTGAAGGGATGTATATAGAATGCAGAGATAGAGAACTCCAAGGATGGTGAGGTACATGACATGGTTGTTACAAACCAGATGTGAATGAAGACATAGTCTCATACCACATGACATACTCTACTCCCTAGGAAAGAGTAGGACAAGGGGCCAAAGTTAAAGGGAGATTTATAAGAGATGGACATTTCTGATAGATGGGGCTGGACCCGAAGTGTATTCGTTCAGGCGGTCTTACGCCTCCCATGAATATAATAATTAAGCAACATGTAGCTCTAGAAATGGCCCACAGAGGGGTTGGATACCCCAACGAGGGGTGTGAAAAACATGGCGAGTATCCCAACGTGAATGAGAAAATAATCCCATATCAGACCTTACAACCCTAAATTGGATACTGGGTCAGGGGCCTAATGCTGGGCCACGAATGGGAAGACCCGGTCAATTTGCAGTTTAACGTCTTGTAGTGAGGACGAGAAAAAGGGTAAGACACCCCAGACATGGGAGGTGTATGTCATAGTGAATAACCTGGCGTGAATGAGGACATAATCACATACCACACCATACAATCCCGAGTTAGAGCTTGAGTCGAGGGATTGAAAAGGACAATGGGCTTGAGGCTGGGCATCCCGACCAATGGTAGCCATTCGACCTCTAGGGCGGTCACCGCCTCATCACAGCTCCTAAGTCCACGTGAGCGGTGATCGGTGTGGGAAACAAGGAGCCATATGTAGTTCTCCTTTCCATATATGGGTTTATTAGTTGGTATCTCTTGAGGAGAGTTTGTCTCTTAGATATACAATAGGGCAGAATGAACCACTGCACTCAATGTTTGGGACATCTTAGGGTGGTCCTGACCACAAAGGATAGTTGTTGACCATGTTCGAAACACAGAGTCCTTATAGTGACCTAGCATGGGAACAACAAATGAGCATCGACCGCTGATCATATTTACAACGCGTGATTTGTATCAATTTGTTGCTTAACATCCTCGAGGGCATTGGCCCGGAGTGGTAGGAGAGCCCTTGGGCCAAGCATCCATGCCATTCGGGGGGCCCTTCTGGATGGGAAGGATGATGGAGTCCCAATCAATGGATTGGGTGAAGCATAGATGTACCTATCTATGAAAGAGGAAAACATCTCCAGGGAGTGGGATGTACAGCTGAATCCAAATTAGCTCAACGTGAATTAGGGAAAAATTCTGCACCACACCATTTGTCTTGACCCAAGGGAATATTCTGGCATTTTGGCTAGGCCAACAGATGAACTGTCCAAGCATTCCTATGTATCCCATAAGGATCGGAATCAAGCCGTACTTTTTTCTTAATGGCCATGCAGTTTAACATCATGCAGTGAGGACGTGGGAGGCTAATAGAACAGGGAGCAGGAACATGGTGCGACCGTTATAATCTAATCATGAGTGAGGATATGGAAGCCTACACCATATCAGGCAAGGATCCACCGAGAGAACTATACCCATGGGGATATAAAAGAGAAGAGTTTGGGGTTGGGCTCAAGATGAGACGCTCGAGCATTCCTACTTATCACATAAGGATGGGAATCAAGCAGTATGTAGTTCTTAGGTTGAATTTTAACGTCATGCAAGATGATGAATAGTTTAAATTCATGTAGGACTAAACAGTTTAAGGTCGTGCAGGATCATCATCCAGTTTAAGGTCATGTAGGACCAAATATTTTAGGGTCGTGCCAGACCTGGTGGATCAGACAAAGTATTTATTGAGGATCATGGCATTGGAGGGAGGAGATATATGCTAACCATCAATGGTCACCAGGGAGTATTCTCCATTGGGGTAAACCTTGTGAATTATGTATGGTCCTTCCCATTAAGGCTCCATCATGGGTGGTTTCCTGCCAGGGTTCATTGGTGTCGGGAGGGCCAATACCAGGCTGCCTTGTAGGAATGATCGGAGGTGAACCTTCTTGTTGAAGGCTCTAGATATCTTATTCTGATGCCTTTACAGATTGTGCAGGGCATGAAGCCTATTCTCTTCAAGTGCATCCAATTCAGCCAAACGAATTTCTCCACCTTATCCAGCACCTTCTGGTAATATACTGCTATGCGTAATGATGGAAACCGAATCTTGATGGCCAGGACGGCCTCAACTCTGTACAATAGGGAATATGGGGTCACCTAGGTGGAATTACGAGCCGTCGTCCAATATTCCCAAAGGGCGTTGGGGATCTTGTCTGACCAACTTTTCTTGTTCTGAACAACCATTTTATGCATAATGTTATAGAGGGGTTTTTTTAAAATCCTTGATCTATCCATTCACCTACACGTGATAGCGGGAGGTATGGTTGGAAGGATGTAGTACGTGGCCTACTATTTCTTTAGCTCAGTTGATCGGAAGATTGTGCAGTTATCGATGAGGACGGCGTGAGGGACTCCAAACCGGTAGATGATATTGGAGCTCAAGAATTCGATGATAGAACGGGCCTTGACCTCCTTGAGTGGACCTGCTTCTTCCCACTTGGAAATGAAATCCATGGCGGTCAGGATGAAACTGCATTGGAGAGCTGTCGCTGGTGGATATGGTCCAACGACAATGAGTCCCCACACCGCAAATGGACAAGAGTACATTTTGGAGTGGAGAGGTTTTGGTGGCCGATTCATGAAGTTAGCATGAATTTGGCATGCATGACACCTCTTGGGTAACTCGATGCAATCATGGATCATGGAGGGCCAAAAGTACCCCATTCTTAGGATCTGATGGGATAGCTTCGGCCAGGTCTGGTGGGCACCATAGGAACCAGAGTGAACCTCATGCATGACCAAATCAATCTCAACTCCTTGGATGCAACGGAGGATAACAACATCGAACCCGCACTTGTAGAGGATCTTCTCAAGACTGGGACCACTGTGGAGGGTAAACTGCAGCGCACAGTGTCGGATTCGCTTGTGCTCACCCTGATTAGCTGGGAGGCAACCATTTTGGAGATACTCGACAAAATGGGCTCTCCAGTTGGGAATCTCTTTGACCACTACATCTGAGGAACCTAGGGGTCCTGACGTAGAGGCTCTAGTGGTAATATGTCTTAATCGTAGGTCATCGTCATCATCTAGGGTGATGGTAGTAGTGACTCTTCGATGTTCCATGTGTATAATCAGATCATCCTGATCGGGTTCTGCAAGTGATGCAGCTAAGCCGGCCAGGGCATCGGCTCGACTGTTCCTAAATTGAGGGACACGAGTAACTTCTAGCCGTGACGGAAACTGGGCCATTAGATGGAGGGTGTGCTCCAATAATTGTACGAGATGGGGCTTTTTGATGATGTAGTCACCATTAATTTGCTGGATGAATAGTTTTGAATCCCCTTTCACATGAAAATGGGGCACATCCATCTCGAGGGCCAACTCGAGACTACTGATATGCGCTTGATACTCTGCCACATTATTGGTGCAGCATTCTGACAACATGAATGTGTATGGAAAAACTGCCTACACTAGCGTAATAAAGAAAATACCCAGCCCACACTGTTGAGCCTAGGATCATTGAGCCTCTTGCTAATGGGGCTCTGGGAAGCACCATCAGAGTGCATTTTCCAACATGGGACAACATGTTATACTGAGAGGATTTCCTCGTCGGGAAAATCCTGGTCCAGGGAGTGGTCCTCAAGAGCTGGATGGGAAGAAAGTAAGTCTGCCATTGCTTTCCCCTTGATTGATTTCTAAGGGAAAAACCATATATCAAACTGTTGAAGGAATACTGCCCACCATGCTAGACGGATGGTCAACATGGGGTGGTTAAGGATATACTTCAGTGGGTCTACCTGAGACACCAGCTGTACTTCTTAGTGCTCCAAGTAATGTTTCAGTTTCTACACGGATAATACAAGTTCAATGAAACTCTTTTTGACAGGGTAGTATCTAGTCTTCATATCTATGTGCATAGGACGGAGGTAGTACATGCTATTTTCTATCCCCTCATTATTCTCCTGGGCGAGGAGAGTACTGAGAAATCATTCTAGGGTAGTCACGTACAGGATCAGTGGTTTTCCGGAGATGGGTGGTATCAAGACTGGAGGATGGAGTAGTTACTGCTTTATTTCCTCAAACACAGTCTGGCACTCTTTGTCCCATTCATAAAATGATCATGTCTTCATAAACCAGGAGAAGGGCTTACACTTTCCGTCCAGATTCACAATGAATTGGTTTTTGTAGGCTATGTGGCCTTGAAAACCTCGAAACTCCCCGGATATTTCTCAGGGGAGGCATCTAGATGATGGCCTTGATCTGCTCTAGGTCAATTCTAATGCCTTGGTACCTGAAAATAAAGACAAGGAACTTCCCACAAGAGACCTCGAAGGCACATTTCATTGGGTTCATCTTCAGGTGGCATGAACGGAGGAAGCTAAACACTTTATCTAGGTCCTTGATATGGTCTTGGCAGTGGTGAGATTTGACAACCAGATCATCCACATATAATTCCACTAGTGTCTTGAGGATTGGCTTGAATATGGGGTGCATGGCCCACTGATAGGTGGAACCCACATTCTTCTGGCCGAAGGGCATAAACTGGTAACAGAAAGTAACATGGGGTGCCCTGAAAGCTGTGGACTCTTCATCCTCAGGGGCCATCAGGATCTGATTATATCCAGAGTACTCATCCATGAAGGGGAAGGCCTAAAACCTAGCCGTAGAATCGATCAACAATTCTGTCACTGGAAGGACGAAATCATCCTTCCGATAGTGACAGTTGAGATCTCGGAAGTCGATGCAGACTCTGATCGGTCCGTTCTTCTTCCTGACTGGCACAATGTTGGCTAGAAACTTGGGGTATTGGACCTCCTTGACGAAGTTTGCTCTGATGAGCTTGTAAACTTCGGCCTCGAACATGGAACCATGGTAATGGTGTATCTTTATAAGAGGCCTCTTGAATCCATGATGATATTCCAGGAGACCGAGGCGGTGGATGGCTACCTAAGGATCTAGTCCTGGAATCTCATCGTCACTCAAGGAAAACACATCATGGTGTTGTTTAAGGATGTCCCCGTACTGATGTTGTTCCTCAAGAGGCATTGCGGCACTGATAAATGTGGGTCTCAGATCTTACATTCTTCCATAGTTCACCTGTACCATCTCATCGACCGTGGTAGTTATGCCTTCATCAAAGGCGGGGGAGCGTCTTCCAGATCCTCTTCTTTTCTTGTGAAGGAGGTATTCCTAGTGAGAAGAGCTTCCTATGGGACTGTAGATCCTGACGGGAGGCTGGTATAAGTCTGTATAGTAGTGGAAAACATTTCGGGAGATTCATGTGCTGCTAAGACCATAGAAATGGAGGCATTTGACCCAATCCAATTTGGTCTTCAGCCTAAGTGGCCAAACTTGATGATATCAAAGCAATAGTGGCACGTCGGCTTTAGCCGGTTAATTCGAGCCTGGAGAAACAGACACATAAGATTTATTGTCATTGTTAGGGGTGGACATCCCAATACTGTATGGGGTATGGAGGCTCTGGGATCACTTGAGCCTGATTTGTGTTGGGGAACCAGGAGATTTTCCACCGTCGCTTAGACAAGGGAATATTCTCTCCTCTTATGCTAGAGACAACAAAAAATTGACCCATGTTTGGGGTCGTGTCCTCCAATCAATGGATCGGTAACACTTAGGTGTCATCCTGACCTACCCAGGGGTTAGTTGCAACTATGGCATGCTCAATCTCATTTCCCAAAATTTTCTTATCCTTGCTCTTATAATAATCAGCATCTATGTAGCGGGCTTCACAATAGGGGAAAGGGGATGAATCACCCTGTAGTACACCTACTCAACCATTAAGGGATTACTTGAGGCATTGATGATACAATTAGGGGACCGCCGCATGTAGGGGGATCTATGGATTCCCATCAATGCATTGTACACAGTGTCTTGGGAAACAACCATAAATTCAGTACTGGAAACTATGTCACCGAACTAGGTCTTCAAATGGATCTTATAGATTAGGGTCTACTCGGTCCTATCGTATCCCTAGATTCCTAAATCGGAGGGAGTTAAGTTATCATTAGATAACCCCAGCTTCTCTAGTGTCCGCGTCAGGATAAGGTTAATCCCAGAGCCGGTGTCAACAGGACAGCGGCGAACCTCCACACCATTGAATTGGTCGGTGATGTACAGTGGGAGGATGTTCCCCTATATGGGAGAAACATCAACTTATCCAGAGAACTAAATGATGGACTGACATTCAGCATTCTAAAACACTTCAGCATGAAAGGATTCCGCAGCTAGTACCTCTATCTCAAACTGGAGGGGGCTTCTTAAAACCTTAGCGAGGGCCTCATGCTTATCTGGCGACAAGTAAAGGTCTTCAAGGATGGAAAGCCTCACTGAGATGCCAACGAGGTTCTTGAGAACATAATACTTCTGTGACAGGAATGAAACTCTTCTTGCAGGAGGCCGCTCCAAGAGGGGAGTCATGGCAGGCCCGACCAGCTGGGCCGGTGGATAACTGGTGTTGGGCATATCCCGCTGATCACTAGTGGAAGCCCAGAGAGTCGCTGCTGGATGAGGGTCGGATGAATAAGACCAGCCTTCAATAGGGAGATGCTGGTTGCGCTACGGTCTAGGAAGATCTGCCTGACCCAATAGGACAAACGGTGGGGGAGGTGGGCCCAATGACAGCAGATGAAAAGATTGTGGGTGTTGAGTTCTGCGCTAGGCCATTTGTCTTGTCTCAGTGGCTTTCCTAGTCTATCTGGAGGTTCCAACAAATGTTCCCCAATGACCCATATGGTCGTGGCTCCACCGATGTTGGCGTCAGCTAGGGATGTTGGGGAGGTTCTCCAGGCGCTCCCCATTGTCAGGAGTCATATAAAGGTTTACAAAATCCACGGTATTAACCTATGTGTACCCTTGACTTTCACATAAAGAGTCATCCACTACTAGGAAGATTCTGGGAGGGATCCCCATCACAAGGGGATGATTCCACCGATAGTGCAGGACGATGACGACATTGGTGGGGCACTTTGCTTTCCCTTGCACCGTAGAAGCTTGCTCTTCTGGGAAGAGGCCGACTAAGATGAAGATGTAGGAGTGGTGGTTGTGGCTTCTGTGGGCTCCGGGTGATTTAGGCTTGCCTGAATGATGCCATGGGCACGAGAAACCTTCTTTCAAGCCATCTAGTCATCATACTTCCACGACTCGCAGTTAGAATCCTACTTCCACTCACCCTCATCGTCGTTGCTGTTGTCTGGCCTTACGAAGTCAGTCGTCACTTGTGTTAGGGCCAGGCCCAGCCTGACTATGTTGTTATAGACCTTGTGTAGAGACCCGAAGCTTAACGTACATGGAAATTACATTACATTTGCGGAATACTTAGTACATAACAAAAAACACACACACAAGGATCGTAATAGTTTAGTGTCTTTGGAAACTCAGAATATAATATTCTAATCGTGGTGAAAGATCTTCAAAATCTCCCATAAAGATCTTCCTTTTTTTTTACCTAAAACCTTTATTTATATCCTGGGGAAAAGAAAACATAAAAGGGTGAGCTCAAATGCTCAGTAAGGGTAATCAAAAGAAATATCAATCACATCGTATTCATAAGAACATAACATTTTGGAAATCATAACCTGCAAAAGAGAGCATAATTTCATAACATGAGATAAATCATAGTAGTGATATGAAATCAAAATAATCATAACTTAAAACATGAAACTTTTTGGCATACACACATAATCATAGAGAATCATTTCTTGTTAGTAATGACTCATTTCCAAGACTATCTTAGTGGACAAAGTCCCTTTCTGAATCGAGTCACCCTCGTTTCAGTCATGTTTCACTGAACCGGTATAACCTACCATTCCAGCCATGTCTATCTCATGAGATATAAAATCTTTACCCAATGCATTGGAGGGAGATATAGGTCCCACCCATTTTTTATAATTAATCCTTTCTTATGTGTGCCACATAATCATAAATCATACATCATCGCATAACACATGTAAAAAAAATGGGATTCTTGAAACATCATGACATCATAAAACAAATCATATAAGGTAAATGACTTCATAAAAATAATTTCCTCAAAACATAATCAAATCAATGTAATAATAGGGATAAAAACAGAACCCTATATTATCTTAGATGGAAACTAATTTTGATAAAACATTTGAACTCTATTCTTGAGGAAAATATCCTTTCTTCTTCAAAAACACTTTTCTTTTCTTAACATGTCATAAAATTCTAAACTAAAAGAAGTTGATTAAAAATAAACATGAAAACTTATAAAGGAATATTCTTGGAAATAATGTTTTAAAAATCCATTCTTTCCGTATAAGTTAAATAAAACATTCTTCGTACTTTTGTCGGAAAAGTCAAAAAGTACCTCGTACGAAAAACGACAAAAGATTCCTTTCATATTCTTTACTAAAAACTCACCGATGTGTAAAAATGGATTTAAACAATTGCAGGTTGATGGAAATAATATTACATATTGATGAAACATGGATGTGGATGATAAAATACACCCCAGTAAATACTTATGAATAAACAATCTCGGATAAAAATGAGATTGTGATATTTCCCTTACCTTAGGTCCGATTTGCTGCGTATGTGTCCGAACCTCCTGTATAATGATTTAAATAATGTCATTGACTTATTACAGAATCATATTCATTGTTATGATATCATATATGGTTCACTTATGACATTATATTACCCGTTCTTTTGTAAATTCCATGTTAAAGAAGCGTTTTGGGTAAAATCGTTTCATTTATCGTAGGTGTTTTGACTTGTTGTTCTTGACATTATTATTACTTATATCATGATTTACTTACTTCCAAAATATAAAATATGATTTATATATCATATATATTCAGTATATATATATATAATAGATAGATAAATGAAATGAAAAACACCGTTCATGGAGACGGTTGTCCGTACGTACGCATGAACGCTGTTTTCCTTTCCTTATTGTCTTGAATGGAATTAAGTAGATGACATACATATATATATATACATAAATCCAGTAGCTTTATAATTTCATATATTTCATTATTATTTCTTATATATACTTTATAATCATTCTTAAATGGTTAACATGGAGAATGAATCTCATCGCGTCCTGGAGACGGTAGTCCGTACGTACGCACGAGCGATGATATCATTTCCATAAATATTGAATTGAATTGGATTGGATTATACAATATATCAGAATCAATATGATGTTGTAATAACTATGTATAGTTATTCTTTACACCATTATACCCATCCATGTAAGGTGGTGGTGGAAAATAGATTACACCACGGCGTGGAGACGGTATTCCGTACGTACGCACGCGCGGTGATTTCTTTTCCCGTAGGATGGATAGATGGTGAAATAGAGTTGTTTCATACTTATAATAACATATTAATATATGAGTGATACTGATGTTATTACTTCATAATGAAACAACCTAAGAAGAAGAAGTGGAAGAAGAAATAAAGATGAAAGAATTGGTAACGGTAATTACCTCTTCTTTGAAGCGCCTCTTTGAGACCTCCTCTTAGGGCACTAAAATTGGTCTTTGAGGAAGACCAGAACTTCTAGGATGTTTCTAGGGAAGTGGAGAAGAGATTTTGGCAGGGGTTGGCCGAGCTTGAGTGCTCAAATTTGTGTGAGGAGAAGGGGGAAGAGGTGTCCTTTTATAAGGGAGGAGAGGGGCACCTTAGGAATACCTCAAAATATTATTTTATATTAATGTCAAAATCGGTTTATAATGGTTCCAAAGGGTATTATTTCGAATCTAAAGTGGGTATGGGTCGAAATTCTATCAACTAATAAGATTTAGCCAAGTTTAGGGTATTATTGTAACCTTATCAATTAGATTTAACTCTAAGTTAAATAATTTAACTTTTATTGTGTCTTTTTGTTTTCTTTCACTATATGGTTAAAACACTTACTATAACATGCCAAAAGAACCCAAATTGATTATTATAAATATATATATCCTTATCTAAGTCATTTGGCTGAACCTTAGATTTTTAGGAATAAAATAACAATTAGTAATATAATATTTGATTTAAAAACTATTTTGTGTCAATTTTGACACTATTTGATATATGTTTTTTTTGTGAAAGTCATAACAGATTTATATGTTCGAAAAAAGTTGATTAAATCAACACTAATATATCATAGTAACCTAGAAAATTAGTGGAATTCATAAAAAGTCTCAAATTACATTTATTTTGGTGTTTATAACATCAATTATGTCAATATTTCGTAAATAAGATAATTACTGCATCATCTTTGTGTCATAAATAAATTAAATTATTTGATGTCTAAAAATTACAAATAAACTACCATTATGTAGGAAATCTTTTTAGATTTCTAATGAATATTTATAGTCTAATTTATCTTATGTATAACCCCATATTAAAAATGATTTACTTATTAATCTTTGATTTTAACTATTTTAACCCTTCTTTAAATAAATTAATAATAAATGTCCTAATCTAATCCAAGTGGGCCTAAATGGTCATATTATATTCATAAGTTTGTTTTTGGTCTAAATACACTTGTCCAATAGGATTATGAAATGTTTTAGGGTAATATTAATATCATTTTTACCCTTAATTACCCTATTTACTTTTAACCGTGGTAAATAAAAGTAAAAAGATACTATTCACCAAAAATTATTTTCATCTCATTGAACCACATTTAATTTACTGACATCAATCGTGTCTCTCGGAGTTTTGAAATTCCATTCACAGAAGCGGTAAAATTAAGTTTTATGAAAAATTCAGTTTTTTAACTACCACCTAGTAATTTCACTATTCATCAAAAATTGATGTTTTTCAGAACAATGCCAAAATTTCATCCTAAGCTATATTTCATATTCCGAATTCAAAATTGAAGTCTATTTTACCAAATTCATAAAATAGAAGTTGCATTAATTAATTTTATAATTAAATCCCGCTGTTAAAACAAATAGCGTGTTTTTAAGAAACAATATCTATCAAAAGATTGACACTTGATTATGTCTGGTTTAAATGTGAAATTACAACCAATGACCAAAATTGTATTAAATTGTAAAAATATATTCTAAATATACTTTAAAACCACTCAAATTAATAATTTATCACTATTAATTATTTCGATTAAAAAAGTTGTTTTTAATTATAATTTAGTAATTTTCACTATTCATCAGAATATGAAAGTTATCCGAAAAGTACCAAAATTTCACCTTAGGCTAAATTCGATACTCTGAATCCAAAAAGGAAGTCCATTTTTAGAGATAAATTTTCTAAAATTTAAAAAGTGGTTCTTACTATTCATAACGGCTAGTTTTAATAATATTTTAATAGCATATCGTTGTTTAGTGAAACTCAGTATTACGTACTACACACGCTATCGAGGAAGGTTGCGATTGCGTGTAATGAAAGGAAAGTCATGGATTCATGTTGTGCAAGATCCTTTTGGTGTAGCATAAAACACAAGACATTAATAATATTAAAAAGAATATTTTTCATAAAATCTCGGGCTGTTACATTCTACCCCCCTTAAAATGAATTTCGCCCTCGAAATTCGTCGGGGTTATAAATGGTTTACTATTCGAAAGATTCTTTAATAGAAACCCACATAGTAAAAAAGAATACCAAAACATGGCTTTAAAAACTAAAGTATGAAATGTAACGATTAGCCAAATAAACTAATCACTGGGTTTCCACATAGGTGAAAATATGGATATGGAAGAGAAATCTAACCATCATGTTCTGATGGAGAGTGGTAGAGAACATGGCTATGGAAAATCCAGTAATCACAAATCCATAAATTTGTGATGATCTAAGGTACCATCTGATTCATCAGGTATAAGATCACTAGGACAACATTTTTGGTTTTCAAGATCATTTCCCTAAAGTTGAAAATTTGAATTAGAATAAATACTTTCTTTATTTTGGTACAATCTCACTGTTGTTCATGCCTTGAACAATTTCCACTTCATCTCTTAAATAAATGAAGTTGAATTTGTTATTCGTGAAGTGTTAGCAGATCATGTGATAGAATGACGGGTCATTCCATCTGTCTCAAACAAAAGGTTAACAAAAATTATATACATAAGTCGATCTATATTGAGATTAATCACATATGGTTCCTAAAATGGAATTATACATCATATATCATACTGCTTAATATAATAAAACTAGTTTCTACTAAACAGGGACTTCCTGTAGGCCAGTGGTAGGCGATAAAGACCAGTCGCACTTCGGTTGTGGGTTCGATTCCCACGGCCTTGTCCGATGCGATGGGCTGTCGCCCGTCCTGCAGGTTGTCCTTTTTCTAAAACTACATTACTATAACATCCCATCAATAATATCGAAAAAAACTTCTATCCTTAAACAATACTCACTTATGTCCAACATAATCCATTTCAATCTTTAGGCTTATCCATAATACTGCAGTCCACTCTCATAACATAGTGAAAACGATTACCAGAGATTTAATACCATCGTTGATCCCCATATATCATAAGATATGTTTTTTTGGTCACATTACAAACATTCAAAGTCCTTAATCATGTATTCTCTTGAATACCTTAGTGAAAACATGAATGCAGTTTAAAGTTAACACTTTCCACATACCAAAATCCTCAAAATTCTATATACTCAAACCATGATATCACTTAGTCCTTATATCAATCATGAGCTCATGAATACTGTCAAACATTTCATTTTCTCCTTATCCCTTCATTATGCGCATATCATCTACTTTCCAAAATATTTGAATCACTTTTCATGGTTACCGGTACCTTAAAATTATTGAAAACCACAATAGACCAATACATAAATATCTCAATACACCATAAAAGTACCTCAACAACATTATTCCTGAATACCAATACATAAACACTTCAGTCCATCCACTTCAATGATTGTCCTGGAATAAGTCCTTCCTTGATTTAGAAGTAACTTTTTAGGTTAGGGCATTGAGTTGGGTAATGCCCATGTTCTCCACAAATAATACATTGAACTCTATAACAGTCTGTCACTCTATGACCCTTTTCTCCACACAGATAACATCGGTCCCTCCATTTGAGGTATTCATCAAGGTTCTTCTTCCCTTCTTTAGAAATCTAAATCTTTTTTTCTTTATGTTCCTCAACATGTGAACATGCATAATAGTTTATCTTCCTCTTCTTTGATGAATTAGGCATACCACTAAATTTCACCTTGTTAATCATATATCGCGATGACTGATTCGGCATAATCACAATATCTTTCTCTCTAGGAATAACACAATTTTGTTGCTCATAGTCACTAATTTGTCCATTGGATTCAATGTTAACCGAATTCCTTCTAGTTCCCTCCATTAACTAAAACACAAAAAGAATCTTGTGAGAGGCAAAAATCATGCTAGGGAAAACAACATAGTAAAGGGGGAGTACCCTTAATTTCTAACATCTTAGGTTAAATTCTAATATCGTTACCGTAGTTCTAGGACTATATCCTATATGTATACTTATCCTTAGGGACATCCCTAGACATACCGTAGAAATATCTCTAGGGATCTCACTAACGTTTTCGCATCCTAGTTTCCAAAGGTTGACTAAACCTTCCCTCTGATACCACCTGTAGAGACCCTAATCTTAACGTACATGGACATTAAATTACATTTGCGGAATACTTAGTACATAACAAAAAACACACACACAAGGATCGTAATATTTTAGTGTCTTTGGAAACTCGGAATATAATCTTCTAATCGTGGTGAAAGATCTTCAAAATCTCCCATAATGATCTTCCTTTTTTTACCTAAAACCATTCTTTATATCCTGGGGAAAAGAAAACATAAAAGGGTGAGCTCAAATGCTCAGTAAGGGTAAACAAAAGAAATATCAATCACATCGTATTCATAAGAACATAACATTTTGGAAATCATAACCTGCAAAAGAGAGCATAAATTCATAACATGAGATAAATCATAGTAGTGAAATGAAATCCAAATAATCATAACATAAAACATGAAACTTTGTGGCATACACACATAATCATAGAGAATCATTTCTTGTTAGTCATGACTCATTGCCAAGACTATCTTAGTGGACAAAGTCCCTTTCTGAATCGAGTCACCCTCGTTTCAGTCCTGTTTCACTGAACCGGTATAACCTACCATTCCAGCCATGTCTATCTCATGAGATATAAAATCTTTACCCAATGCATTGTAGGGAGATATAGGTCCCACCCATCTTATAATGAATCCTTTCTTATGTGTGCCACATAATCATAAATCATACATCATCGCATAACACATGTAAAAAAATGGGATTCTTGAAACATCATGACATCATAAAACAAATCATATAAGGTAAATGACTTCATAAAAATAATTTCCTCAAAACATAATCAAATCAATGTAATAATAGGGATAAAAACAGAACCCTATATTATCTTAGATGGAAAATAATTTTGATAAAACATTTGAACTCTATTCTTGAGGAAAATATCCTTTCTTCTTCAAAAACACATTTCTTTTCTTAACATGTCATAAAATTCTAAACTAAAAGAAGTTGATTAAAAATAAACATGAAAACTTATAAAGGAATATTCTTGGAAATAATGTTTTAAAAATCCATTCTTTCCGTATAAGTTAAATAAAACATTCTTCGTACTTTTGTCGGAAAAGTCAAAAAGTACCTCGTACGAAAAACGACAAAAGATTCCTTTCATATTCTTTACTAAAAACTCACCGATGTGTAAAAATGGATTTAAACAATTGTAGGTTGATGGAAATAATATTACATATTGATGAAACATGGATGTGGATGATAAAATACACCCCAGTAAATACTTACGAATAAACAATCTCGGATAAAAATGAGATTGTGATATTTCCCTTACCTTAGGTCCGATTTGCTCCGTATGTGTCCGAACCTCCTGTATAATGATTTAAATAATGTCATTGACTTATTACAGAATCATATTTATTGTTATGATATCATATATGGTTCACTTATGACATTATATTACCCGTTCTTTTGTAAATTCCATGTTAAAGAAGCGTTTTGGGTAAAATCGTTTCTTTTATCGTAGGTGTTTTGACTTGTTGTTCTTGACATTATTATTACTTATATCATGATTTACTTACTTCCAGAATATAAAATATGATTTATATATCATATATATTCAGTATATATATATATATATAATAGATAGATAAATGAAATGAAAAACACCGTTCATGGAGACGGTAGTCCATACGTACGCATGAACGCTGTTTTCCTTTCCTTATTGTCTTGAATGGAAGTAAGTAGATGACATACATATATATATATACATAAATCCAGTAGCTTTATAATTTCATATATTTCATTATTATTTCTTATATATACTTTATAATCATTCTTAAATGGTTAACATGGAGAATGAATCTCATCGCGTCGTGGAGACGGTAGTCCGTACGTACGCACGAGCGATGATATCATTTCCATAAATATTGAATTGAATTGGAGTGGATTATAAAATATATCAGAATCAATATGATGTTGTAATAACTATGTATAGTTATTCTTTACACCATTATACCCATCCATGTAAGGTGGTGGTGGAAAATAGATTACACCACGACGTGGAGACGGTATTCCGTACGTACGCACGCGCGGTGATTTCTTTTCCCGTAGGATGGATAGATGGTGAAATAGGGTTGTTTCATACTTATAATAACATATCAGTATATGAGTGATACTGATGTTATTACTTCATAATTAAACAACCTAAGAAGAAGAAGTGGAAGAAGAAATAAAGATGAAAGAATTGGTAACGGTAATTACCTCTTCTTTGAAGCGCCTCTTCGAGACCTCCTCTTAGGGCACTAAAATTGGTCTTTGAGGAAGACCATAACCTCTAGGATGTTTCTAGGGAAGTGGAGAGGAGATTTTGTCAGGTTTTGGCCGAGCTTGAGTGCTCAAATTTGTGTGAGGAGGAGGGGGAGGAGGTGTCCTTTTATAAGGGTGGAGAGGGGCACCTTAGGAATACCTCAAAATATTATTTTATATTAATGTCAAAATCGGTTTATAATAGTTCCAAAGGGTCTTATTTCGAAGCTAAAGTGGGGATGGGTCAAAATCCTATCAACCAATAAGATTTAGACAAGTTTAGGGTATTATTTTAACCTTATCAATTAGATTTAACTCTAAGTTAAATAATTTAACTTTTATTATGTCTTTTTGTTTTCTTTCACTATATGGTTAAAACACTTACTATAACATGCCAAACGAACCCAAATTGTTTATTATTAATATATATATCCTTATCTAAGTCATCTGGCTGAACCTTAGATTTTTAGGAATAAAATAACAATTAGTAATATAATATTTGATTTAAAAACTATTTTGTGTCAATTTTGACACTATTTGATATATGATTTTTTGTGAAAGTCATAATAGAATTATATGTTCGAAGAAAGTTGATTAAATCAACAATAATATATCATAGTAACCTAGAAAATTAGTGTAATTCATAAAAATTCTCAAATTACATTTATTTTGGTGTTTATAACATCAATTATGTCAATATTTCATAAATAAGATAATTACTGCATCATCTTTGTGTCATAAATAAATTAAATTATCTGATGTCTAAAAATTACAAATAAAATACCATTATGTAGGAAATCTTTTTAGATTTCTAATGAATATTTATAGTCGAATTTATCTTATGTATAACACCATATTAAAAATGATTTACTTATTAAACTTTGATTTTAACTATTTTAACCCTTCTTTAAATAAATTAATAATAAATGTCCTAATCTAATCCAAGTGGGCCTAAATGGTCATATTATATTCATAAGGTTGTTTTTGGTCGAAATACACTTGTCCAATAGGATAATGACATGTGTTAGGGCAATATTAATATCATTTTTAACCTTAATTACCCTATTTACTTTTAACCGTGGTAAATAAAAGTAAAAAATTACTATTCACCAAAAATTATTTTCATCTCATTGAACCACATTTTAATTACTGACATCAATCGTGTCTCTTGTATTTTTGAAATTCCATTCACAGAAGCGGTAAAATTAAGTTTTATTAAAAATTCAGTTTTTTAACTACCACCTAGTAGTTTCACTATTCATCAAAAATTGATGTTTTTCAGAACAATGCCAAAATTTCATCCTGAGCTATATTTCATATTCCGAATTCAAAAATGAAGTCTATTTTACCAAATTCATAAAATAGACGTTGCATTAATTAATTTTGTAATTAAATCCCACTGTTAAAACAAATAGCGTGTTTTTAAGAAACAATATCTATTAAAAGATTGACACTTGATTATGTCTGGTTTAAATGTGAAATTACAACCAATGACCAACATTGTATTAAATTGTAAAAATATATTCTAAATATACTTTAAAACCACTCAAATTAATAATTTTTCACTATTAATTATTTCAATTAAAAAAGATGCTTTTATTTATAATTTAGTAATTTTCACTATTTATCAGAATATGAAAGTTATCCGAAAAGTACCAAAATTTCACCTTGGGCTAAATTCGATACTCTGAATCCAAAAAGGGAGTCCATTTTGAGAGATAAATTTTCTAAAATTTAAAAAGTGGTTCTTACTATTCATAACAGCTAGTTTTAATAATATTTTAATTGCATATCGTTGTTTAGTGAAACTCAGTATTACGTACTACACACGCTATCGAGGAAGGTTGCGATTGCGTGTAATGCAAGGCAAGTCAAGGATGCGTGTTGTGCAAGATCCTTTTGGTGTAGCATAAAACACAAGACATTAATAATATTAAAAAGAATATTTTTCATAAAATCTCGGGCTGTTACACCTTGTCTTGAAGCCAGAATTTAAATACATAGTAAAAATTGAGGGTGCGCCCTAGAATCTGATGATAGGGGAAATAGTTGGGGCGATTAGTGAGGTTCTCCACTTCTGGCCTTCTGCACTCAGGCAACCGCACAATCCCTTGTTCCAATACAATTCTGAATTAGTCGGGAACCTGTTTCACATTGAATGGGTAGGTCTAGTTTCTTATGTCTGGAAAGGGGTCCCTTGGAGACTGACCCTGACAAGGGGATGGAGGAGCCTCTTGAGTGGGCAGACCCTGGTTGTCCTGCCTAGGTGGTGGCGGCGCATTACGCGGGGGTACCTACAGATTTTGAGGCAGAAACTGTTGAGCCGGAGGCCGCGCCTGAGGTGGCAGGCCTCTATGAGGCTGAGGGGCTACTGCCACTGGTAGAAATTCTAGTTTCCTTGGGGATTATATTTGAGGCACCGCGGTGGGATCAGCTCTTGAAGCCCTCCTCGCTGGAATTATAAGGGGAAATGGATGTGCCTGGATGACTTATTGCAGGGATTCTTCCAGGCATTGGGTCTTATTGGAGAAGTCTCAAAATCCTCCAGGGTAGTTTTGGGTGATCATAGAAGGAACCAGTTCCGTTATGACATTTCCTACACACATCATTAGTATTTTCTCCTGAGTCAGTGGCATGTCAAGGGAATATGTAGTCCCTTTCCACCAGGTGAAAATATCGGTGACTCGGTCATCAGGCCTTTTTTACACTTGAAGAGGTCTGTGATGCTCATTTTCCTGGAGGTAGAGCTTAACTGGTAGAGGAACATCCTTTGAAGGTCCTCCCAGCATGTTACGGATACAATGGGGAACTGGTTGTACTAGACGAATGTTGGCCCCTCAAATGTCTGAACAAAACAGCGGATCTTGTCAGCCTCCTTCTATGATGGAGTGCCTAACATATGCCCACACCTTGAGTTGAAGTGGGATAGGTGCTGTGGCGGGTCCCCAGTCCCGTTCAAAGGGGAGAATGTGGGATTCCCGAAACCCGTAGGTACCAAAATATCATCCACCCATGCCGAATATGACTTTCCATCAGGTGGTATTGCCACCTTTCATGCTTCTAATGCCTCAAGGAGTGCTATGGGCGCCTCCATTGGACCATCTAGGTAGGGGTCTTTGTCTTGATGGGGATCCCTAACAACAAGCACATTGGAGGGTTCTTCAACACGATAGACAGGCTCAGCGTCTCGTGGAGCAGCCTGCGGGGCTGCTGGTGGAACAAAAGATGGATTCTTCAGATTGCGACATCGTTCAGTAGGGTTTTATGGGACATACCACACCCTCTTACTGTGATCTCTGTCTTCAACCATGTCCACTGGAGAGGCAGGATCAGGGTTTCTTGGGGGCAGCTTACCGAGGGGAATTTTTTCCTACCCCTTCTGTACTGGCCTAGGATTTTTGTAGTTGGTCCATCGCTCTGCAGCACGCTCAGCCAGAAGTTCTTTGACCAACTTCTTCTGCTCAGCATGTTGCTGGCACAATGTGGCTTTCTCAGGGTCCTCCTACATATTTTCCACCGAGGTAGACTGGTTGGTTTTCTTGGAATCTTTGACATGCTCTTTTCACTTACTAACATTCCGGCAGAGTACTAATGCCTCGGTGGGCACAAGGAGATCTAGTAGGTTCCTCTGATGGCGTGTAATCTTTATTGATGGGTCCAATAGTGGCGCCACGCCCTCAGGGGTTGAGTCTCCATCAATAATCTCTAACTCATCCTCCTCATTGGTTATGTCATCCATGTTGACCATGACCCTTCCTAGGGGCATATCCTTGATGTCGCCTAATAGGTCGGGCTGCCGCCAGATAAGACTGAAGAAGAGGGAAGCATATTTCCCCCAGCCACAGAATTTCACGTGGGGGGGTAGCATCCTTGATGATTCAGCAGAGTTCATTGAAACTCTGAATGCATTGTTGTTGGAGGGCCTTACAACGACCAGGCGACTCGGGATGCTGGGCCATAGGGAGTGCAGCCAGATCGACTAGACATCATTTCTCGTCGATCTCTTCCAGACGCGCATGACTCCCGGGATAAACCACCTGCTGATAAAGAAGGTGATAATGTGTCACCAAAAGGTTTTCGAGGAAATATTCAACCTCCTCTAGGGTGAGGGATTTCATCACACAAAAAATCAGTGCTGGAACTGGCCAGAAA
Source organism: Viscum album (assembly GCA_963277665.1). Taxonomy (NCBI): domain Eukaryota; kingdom Viridiplantae; phylum Streptophyta; class Magnoliopsida; order Santalales; family Viscaceae; genus Viscum; species Viscum album. Next base: position 23,910,118 of record OY728125.1, read on the forward strand.
TTCATGGGGAAGTGGTCGGCCATGAGGATGTTCCATACCCTCCTCAACTCATATTCATAGTCTAGCCCTTGAATTTTCATTTGTCACTTGGGGGTGGCTGTGGAACCGGCAATGGTACTTAGGAAGACTGCTGAGATGGCAGCTTATCCAGTGAAGAGTACAGCGTGTGGGCTGACTGGATGCCGAATCTTGGGCTGTCCTCTGAAGAGTGTAGCAACCTAGCCGCTACGTCGTGATAAGACAGGCTGACAGCCGCCATTCCTAACTCATGGGCTAGGGCTACTGGTGATAGGCCGCAATGTTTCTCACCCGCCATTGGTCCTCAGAATAGCTCTAGGTGATCTATTTTTTAGGTAGAGAGTGCTTCCTGTGACTATTGTGGTGATTGCACGACCATAACCTATGGGGTCGGAAAATTTTCATCCTCCTAGATATACCTGTGGGGGGAGTTAGGAATCCGATGGACCTCACATTCCAGGAGTACCAGGCTGATGCGCCTTGTTTCTACCCCGTCCCTTGACTCAGATGAGCTAGGTGGTGGGGGTTCCTTTTCCAAGTCGTAGTCCGCCTCAGAGCCTGAGAAGCGGACTGGCATGATCTCTGTCAGGGCCTCCCCTGAATTTTTATTATTGCAGGGATGACCCTCCTTCCTAAACCTTGGTGGCTCCTCAGGACAGGGCTTATTTCTGACACAAGGACCTCCGGTCACACTAGTGCTAGGGTGGAGAGGGTTTCCACCTAATAATGCCGGGGTGTGAGGAGCACCAGGACAAATGTCGAAGGGGACATGGGGAGGACCCCCATGGATAAAACTGGAGCAGGAAAGACCTCCACTAAAACTGGTAGAAGCATGGGGAGGAACTCCATGCTTGTTTTCCCACATTATCTCAGTATTAGGAGTATCCTTGTACGGTTCTAGCTACACACGGGTAGGACCTCCATGCTAGGTGCTAGTGAGGTGTGGCTGGCCTTCACCCCTATGGTTTCTGAGGCGAGGAGGACCTTTTTCGGTTGTTTAAAGGACATGCGGAGGGTCCCCAAGTTGAAGGGTGACTAGATGGTAAATGTCCCTACACCAGCGGTAGGGGTAGGAGAAATGACCCCATAACCAGTGTAATGGGCACAAGAGATGCTTATGTACCATGTATCACCATCACGGGGAAGGCCCTCATTAGTATTGAGGGTCGAAAGGGGAGGACCTCCTTGCCGAGCCTCGAAGCAGGGAACGCTCGTGATCTCCAAGGTATTGGTACGAGGAGGACCTCCGTAATGGGTGGCATCATTGTGGGTTAGCTCGCGGCAGCCACTGCTCATGCCAGTGACCATAAGAGTCGACCCAGCTTGCCCATGGGGCAGTTTGGGGCTCGATCCTGGATAGGCGTATAAGTTCCCTTGCTCAGTGTATGAAGGGGACTGATGATATGTGTCAGCAGTGGCCCAGGCCACAGTAGCTGCCGATGTTGACGCCCCTTGGCTGGCGTCCTCCTAAGCTTGTGCTTGACGCTGACATCAGGTCGGACAAACTGAGGTCAGTGGTGCAGGCATGTAACATAACTGCTCTTCTTCCAGCAAGACCAGGCGGAGGCATTTACGTGGCTGGGTGGGAGTCTCATAGGGAGCCCTTGGAATGGGACCCTAAATAGGCTGGGTCGGACATCTCCTACCACATCTACATAGGATAGGGAATCGTTAAAGCATTCTGGGGAGAGGCTCTTGAAATGGTTTTATGTCGGGGTGCAGAGCAATGGATCTCTGCGTGGCCCTCAGGGGTGGTGGTGATGGCAAGGCATAGACGCCTACCGATCCAGGCGGGCCATATCTCGGGTTTGGAGTATTCCCTCCTCCTTGTAACCACGCATGAGGTCATTAATTACCCTTCATTGGATAACATCCGATGGGGAGATGGGGCATGGGATCCCTATTGTCACAGATGTAGAGGCCATCGTGGATGTGGTGAAGCCATGTGGAATGGCCGTGTTATTGCGGCCCCTACCCCTGTGTCGTTGGGTAGGTGGTGATCGTGTCCCTGGAGCAACACCTTGATTCCTGAGAAGTAGGGAGATTAACCCATCAGTGCTGAAAGAAAAAGGAATCAATGACCAATTCCCCAGTGCTATCTTATCTTCCATTACCGATAAGAGGGATCCACACTGACGATGTCACAGGATAAGATGTCCAATGTTCTACTGCCCCAACTTCTGGTGAGTTTCACGCCAGGCCCACTGTTTTCTTGGCAGGACCCAGCGCCGGATAACTGGATCTGGTGACATGTCAATCCATTGATTCCCCGAGTGCTACTAATCTCCATATTGAGGGGAATAAATTCATGTCGGGTTCACCATTTTGGATTCCGACACTTTCACCGGGGTGCGCGCATCACGTCTCATTCGGGGATGAGATGTGCGGTTTTGTTTCACCACATTCCCGATTTCCAATGGCGGGCGACATTCATCACTTATTCAGGGACGTCTTCTCCTTGATTAAAATTGGATGATGAGATGTTGGTTATTCCTTCCATGGATTCCTCCTCAGAACTCATCACCTAGTCTAGTTCTCCCTCAGAGACCTAAGACGTTGTTGGTGAAACTCTTCCTAGCGCAATATCTTCATGGACACCAATTAATTACACTGCTTCTATAAGGACATTCCAAGGGGCCCGGTCAGGGAAGCAACCTTCGGTCAGGGGAGTAGTAATGTTGGGAATCATTGGCATGTCTAGACATTGGGGGATTGGCCTGTCTATCATATGTCCCTTATTATAGGGCTTCTCAAGGGCGCGGAAGCCCGAGGCATCCAACATTGAATGTGGGGAATCTTATTGCATGGGCATGTATCTCAGGTTTTCCTTATCTTCCCATGTTTAACACAGGGTATACCGCAAGTTTAACGTCCAGCGGATATGGATCGGGATGATTAAAATACTTACTAGAGTGGATTATATGGAAAAACCCCAGAGAGGGAACTTCGATATTGGGGCCATCATGTGGGTGGCTTCCCGAATTCCATTAGATAGAATGGGGAATGGGGTGGCATGATCCAACCAGGATGTGGCGTCCTGGCTAAGAATCAGGGTGGAAGATGGAAGGTTTTGTGAGGGGGTGGTGAATGGGATGGAACCGTCATGGGGATGATGATGGATCTGGGCTTGATCCTCAAAGTGGCTTCCTATGTATCCCCATGGTAGGGAATCGAAGTCCACATAGTTTTTCCAATGTCTGCTTTCCACTGATTGGGGATGTCAACGGCTTACCGCTAAATGCGGTCACAACGTCTTACCGCTGGATGGTATGTCAACAGCTTACCATTGGATGGGGATGTCAATGGCTTACCAATAGAAGGGTATTTCAATGGCATACCACTGAACGGGGTCACCAGGGATTACCACTGGATGGGATTTCAATGGCATTCCACTAGATGGGGTCATGATGACCAATGGGTGGTGGGTTTGAACCTCGTGTAGGCTTCCTACGTACCCCTCCTTGGCAAGGATCAAATTTCATGTAGTTTGGGTATGGGGGAATTTGAAGATTAAGCTCTGAGGCAACCCATGGTGTTGGGGAACCGATATACAAGGGCCAGATCGATCGAGTGAATGGTGGGCTTGAACATTAGGGAGGCTTCCTACGTACCATACCTTGGAAAAGATCAAAGTCCATGTAGTTCGGGTAGGGGTAGGGGTTGGTGAACCGACCTGAATAAGGACATGGGGTCCAGGTGGATGGTGGCCTTGAACCTCAGGGAGGCTTCCTATGTACCTTGCCTTGGAAAGGATCTATGAAAACATAGTTCAGGTGGTTGGAAACTGACATGAAGGTGTACCTGGGGTCCAATGGTTGTTGGGCTTGAAACTCAAGGAGGATTCTTACGTACATTGCCTTGGCAAGGATCAAAGACCACATAGTTCATGTGGTGGCATTTGGGGCTTACACTCTGTGGTGGCCTAGGGAAGATGTCATGGTCGATGCTCACTCTAAGCCAACATGAGTCATGCTCGGTGTGAGAAACAAGAGATAGCATAGACCCGACGATCACGTCACGAAAGGTGTGTCTGTGATAATTGGAGTGGGGCTTACACATAGTTAGTGGCCCAAAGAGAAAAGAGGGGCTTATGCGTGGTTAGTATCCCAAAGAGGTTGGGACTTACTCTAGGATGGAGGCCCGACGTAGAAAAATCCAAGTAGGAGAGGTATTTGGCACCGAAGAAATGAGGGGTCCATTGTCCGTTCCCTTTCCCCCTAGTCCTTGGGGCCGAAGAAGAATGGAGGAGTAGGGATACTGCATCTGGTAAGAAAAGATTGGTTCTTACACCGAGATGGTCACCCTATCCCCGTAGATAAATTCCACTCCAATAAGGATGATATCATCCCTTGTGAGGGAAGATCTTATCCTCGTGGAGACCAGTGGGCATAGAGAATGTCCAAGGTGGGGGTGCCCCACGTGCAAGGAATGGGGAGGGGCCACAGTTTAATGTCATGTGCTAAGGATGACGGTTCATGGCAGTTTAACATCCTTAAGGTCAGACGAGGTGGGTGCACTCCGCATCACTAGGACATACCTAATCGGTACCCTCTGCCCCTTGGTGAAGAGAGGGGACATGAAATGCCATGGTTAGTGGGTTTCATGGAGTGAACCATCAGGGGGTCCACGTTAGCATGGCTATGAGAAGAATCTATATTCATTAGCATGTCTATGCAAAGAAGCATGAGGAGAAGCAACACAATGGGCAGTATCATCCTGTGGACTTTGAAGTTAGTCCATGCAAACCTAAGAGGTCGCATGGGAAATGAGTATATAGTGAAGTTTCATTGGGCATGGGAGGTGCCAGAACATGATTCCTGGAAAGAGGGACATAATGGGTGCACAATTCCGGAGGCTTGCACACAAAATGGATTGTTTCATGAAAAAGGTGTAGGGCGTCGTGCAATGAAAAAGCGGGTGCGAAAAAGGCTGGGTGTGGCATGAAAAGTATAGATGGCGCTCAATGGGGTCGGGATGGCATTCAATTGAGCACTGGGAACAAATAAGAGCGTGATGATGCGATGAAGAGCGGATCGGCGTGCAAAAGGAATTGCACATGAAAACGGTCAGGCCGGTGCGCAAAAGGAATTGCACGCCGAAGAACTGATTATGCTCAATTGGAAGGAATTGTGCTTGGGGGAGGGGCTCGATGGGATTTGGACACGGATCAAGCCCGAGTAGTTTCATGCAAATGAGGACCTCCGAGAAACCTGGCGCAAAACATTTAGTACCTGAGAGCCATATTTTTGTGTACACAGGAGAGGAATTTCACGTAGGGGTGATTATTCAGATTCTTCGGCCCAGAAGTCGAAGGGGTGGCCTTCTATTTACGGGAACATGGGATCATGGGTCCACACAAAAAACAAGCAGGCATGAAATATTGAATACCTGATGTCAGTATCGTGTAGATCGATCGCGCGAAGTGGTGGCATGACAAATTTCCTCGCCCGCACGGAAAACTCTCACGAATCCCAGAGTGTTTCATGTGGGGCATATTTGTTTTGCGCAACTCATCATTTTTTTCACACCGCCCCTCTGGGCCCCCCGAAATGGATCACCGGTTCCAAATATAGATTTTATTTTTCATGCCCGAACCTTCCTCAGCCCTGGAGCGCATTTTGGTGTCTATAGTCAGCTATTCAAAATACGATTTCAAAGCTGTGAAATTGAATTTTTGTTTGAGTTACATTATAGTTTTTAATTTTTATCTCATCACACACTTGTGAATTTTTTCCCATATGAAAATACATATTTGATGAAAAATATTCATTATTTTACATGACCCTTTCATTTCCCAATATTTTTAACTTTTTTAATCTACTATATATTCATTATTAAAACACTTCAAAGTGGGTATTTTTCGTTATTTAATTTATTTTATGATTTATTTAAAACAAATATGATTTATTGATTATTTTATTTTGTTATTTATGAATATAAAACTTTTGAATAATTTTAATATAACTAAGCTTCTTCATGGGATATATCATCCAATATAAAAACTACCCCATGAGTTTTTCAGAAAATGAATATCACTAAACTATCTAAAATATAGTGGAAATAATGACATGTATAGTGAATAAAGTAAAACATTAACTATAGTTTTTTTCATTTGGCTATATCAATTTTTAGGTTACTATAATATTCATGTTTTTTTAGTTGCTATTTTTTTGGTTTTTCTATCTTTTATCCTATTGTTTTAATAAATTCTTCTTGATTTACATTTTTTTGTATTGTAATTTTAGTTTAAATTATTTTAAAATAAAAACATTTATATCATTTTTCCAAAACCTTATCTCAAAAATATCTTCTACATATCAATTATTTTCTAATCAATATAGAAATGGTCAGGATTTCTCATTTTATGAGGGGGTCAACATCAGTTATATTAATAATCTGTGTAAAAAATAGTTTTTACATTGGTTAAAATAACAAAAGTAAAAATCTGATTCCAACATTTCATACATTGACACTGATTTATAAACAACACTAAAATGATTGTTGTTAAAAATCCTCTTATTTACTAGTGTGTTGTTTAATGATCATTAAGTATTTATTTTGGGGGAGGTGTTTAATTGTTTAATTGTCTTATCCTTATTTCATTAATTGCCTATTTCCAATGATAGTTTAAATTTTCCATGTCTTGTATCCAATGGTCAAACCATATTGATATGTATAAAAAAGTGGGAGGGTATGTTTAATGGTTACATTTTTTGTAATATAAATATCCACGTATTGTTATCTAAATGGGGGTAATATTTTATGGACCCTTGAAACATTATTTATTTTTTTGACTATAATTATAATAGGAATGTGTGGATCATATAATAGTTGAAGGAAGACTATTGACCAAAAGGACTGATTACAAACCATAATTTTTAAAAAATGGTAGAAACACTAATGTATTCCTTCCATGTTCCTGAAGAAGATTTCTTGATGGATGTAGTTCAGAGGGGGATTTCAGTTGGTGGTTCTCAATTAAATGCATTCCTCTTCTGGATGTTCGGCTTGGATATCTATGATATGCGGGTGTTAAATGTTTTTGTGGTTTTTTATTGGTTTTCATAATGATGCAGTCACATTGTTGGTGACTATATGAGATCAGTAGTCAGAATTCTAGAATATTTGGACACTTGATTTTCTTGATCATCAGTACAATTGGATGACTATAATTTAATCTATATAATTTGAGTATGTGGATAAACTTTTAATCATGAAAACAATACTCAGTGAAATTTTTTTATATGTATCTAGTTACTTGAGTAAATAATTAGTCAAAATATTTGTTCAGTTTTCTTTCTAGAAATATGAAATGAATTAATGTTTTTCCTATTAACATAGGAATTACAATATAAACCACATTAAAACAATGTATTAATTTATTAATGAAATTTATTTTCATTTCATGGGTGTTTTATTATATATTAGAGTGTAAATAGAGGAATGGATTTTTACATAGTTCAGTTATTTTGGTGATCATTATTTCTGCCTTGTTTCAGAATAATAAGCACAAAGAGTTCCATCCATAATCTATTTCCAGTAATTGATTCTAGAACAAAAATATTTTATTATTTATTTAAAGGGTAATGTATATGGATTTTAAATAAGATGTATCAATGGGATTGGTTCTGAGGAGGCTCATTAGTCCTCATGTCATCAAGAGTTACATTATTTTGAGTAGAAATTTTTCAAATTTTAGTGGGAGTTTCTGTTTTCTAAAGGATGGAATCAGAAGATGGTAATGTCTACAATGAAAAAAATGGAATAGCTGTATGTTATTGGAAAAAGAGTTTATAATATTATCTCATTCAGAAGTATATAGATCTTCTGTTGAAGGTTTTCATACCATAAGCAATGGAAAAAGGTGAATGGGAAAATATATATCATAAGGAACTTGGCTTGATATTAAATTAATTAGCCCATAATATGGATTTGAAAATTCAGGATATGGTAACAAAAATGGACCTAAAATAATTACTTGTAGATATATATGATAAACTTATACAACTGAATAGTGTGTTCATGATGTGGTGGTTATTTATCATGACCATAGAAGAATGAATTTTTGTATCAGATATGTTGAATGATTTCAACTTAATTTGAATCCAAATGGTGTCTCTATACATATATTCCACATATTATTTTTGAATGATTGTTTTTGTTATAATCTCAGCCTGAATCAAGGGAATCCATAGTTATAGCTGGGATACATTGAAGTGGAAATAAATATTATTTTTTCATTGATGTTACTATTATCCAGTGAAGTATTGAGTAAATAATTAATTGGATGATCACATCATTAGAAAAATATAAGTTAGTTAAAGTGTAAATCAAAGGGGAGCAGTATATGGAAGTCCTATAGAAGCATAAATGCTTGTTGCTAATGTAAAAAATAGATGTCATATCAAGAATTATTATCATGATATGCATATAACCACCATAATAAATTCATTTTTAGAGTTAAGAACTGAAGGATATGGTTATGTAAATCAACATTCGATTTTTTTACCCAAGTGGAATTGTAGATCATAGATTTTGGAGAATCATTCTAGTATGTTAGAGAAAAAGGCTACACATCAAATTATGTGTCTATAAAATTTATATGAATGAATCATTAAAATTATAACATATTTTATATTATGGGAAAAGGATAGGTAAATTTTCAATTGAATAATTATTGTTTTCTTATAATGAATCAAGTTGTTTATATACACATTCTTTGGAAGGACTAGAATTTCGGCGGTCATTTTAATGAAGAAGGTTTTACAATGATCTGTTCTGAAGGATTATTGAACATTACTCAGCGTTCTCTAATCATATAAAAAGGTGTAAAATATGGGTCATTTTGTCTAACCGAAAGAGAAATCAGAGCTAAACATTCCATAATGATATATTTTTAATGTTAATGATTTTGGTAATTGAGAAAGATATGATGATTCTTGCATATAAGCGATTATTGAAGAATGATCATTCAAACATCATAACATGAGAGAGTTATATACATGGGATGTAGTGGATGGTTTCCTTCAATTTTTCTAGAAGAACGCTGAAATTTTACAATATGGAATTGGGTCCGACAAATGATTTGGGATTATCCCCAATTTATTATTATGGAAGACGTTGGTACTTTGTTACCTTTATTATTTATTACACAAGAAAAGTATGCATGTATTTTTCGAAAAATGAAAGTCATGTGTTTAGAATATTTTTTCAACATAATTCTATGGTTGCCAAAGAAAATAAAAACAAGATAATATCTCATCGATCATTTAATTGTGGGGAGTTTATCCAAATGAAGTTCAAGAATTTTTGAAAGAACACAAGAATCTATAATGAGAGGAAAATTACCGGAACACCTAAAAAATGGTCTATATAAGATAATTAATTGAATTTTTACATGTTGGATAAGAAGTATTCTTATACAATCTATATTTCATATTCATATTTGTGTATGAGTGTTGGGAATAACATCATACTTAATTAATATAATTCCATTGGCATCAGTTGGACAATGGTTACGGGATGATCATTAATCCAATAAATTATCATAATTCGGTCAAATCATAGTCCATTAGTATTTTCCCTACATGTATGTTAGTGAAAAATAAATAATTAATATTGAAGTAAAATTGTGGGATTATTTCTTCAAAGGATATAGATAAAAAATATTTGTCTTTATGAATTTGGATAATGAAATGAAAAATGTTATCAGAAGTTAGAATGTGCTCTTCAATGGTAAGATCTAGTGGAGAGATCATAACATACTGAAGGAGGAGGACAATGATACATATTCAACTATAATTAAAGTTAATATGAATTATTTCCCTTAGGATAATGTGTTTGGAATAGTTTATAGGTCTCTAAATCTATTGTATGACCTCATATTCCAAAAATAAGTTTAGTGGGTTGTGAAGAGAGTTCCAAAGTTCTTCTAGTTAAAGATATATCTAAAATATCAAGAAATAGGGAATATTGATCTATAATTATGAAATTTAGAGTCTCAGAAGATAGAGTTCAAGAAGAATTTGAATCATTCGTTAATTTTTTATGATACTCAAGGATCTGACTACCAGTGTAGTGGTGTTGTGATGATTTTATTTTCTTACTTTTAATTGATGCAAGCGTACTATAGCGTTGTAAAAAATAGACTACTTGTGGTGATTTTAAAAAGTGATAGATAAAATGCTGGATGAGTCGCTATAAAATCATATATAAGTGATTTTCTTATTAGTGAAATTTTAAAACATCTATACATGAACACTCTATTATTGATATTTTTAAAAAACACGGGAAATTTTTATAAAATTTTATTTTTTAAAAAAATATTTTTTTTAATTTCCCCCCATAAGTCTTGATTACTGATGCTTTTTCAAAAGTTGGAATTTTTCTTAAATCCTTATAGTTTAAAAATAATTTCTTTATTTTCCACATTAAAAACAATTTCTTGGAATGATCTATCTCCCCCTAAATCCCCTACCCCTACCTTTATCAGGAGCGTGACACCCTCCCTCCCCACCCCCACATCACATCCCCCATCCTGCTCCCCCCACACTCCCCTACCCGATACATCTACCAGGTGTATCACAAACATCCATTACCTTCCCTCTGTGATCCCCCCATTAGCAAGTCACCCCCCTTCAATCTCCTGCATCCATCCCCATGACACATGTAAACAAATTCTCTATGCCACCTTTTTGTTTATCTACCAAATAAATTTGATCCCAGTACCTGTGGAATCTTAATAAATGACCCATATAAACCATAATTTATTACTAAAATGTATCATGATTTATTTATATATACATTAATAACTTTAACTATTTATATAATTAAAATATTATATATATATATATAATTTTATATTAATATATAAATATTAATAGAAATATTTGTGTGTGTGTTTTTATACTTTATATATATATATATACAAGTGTTTGTGTATTTATATATGTTTGTGTGTGTGTGTGTGTTCATATGTGTGTCTGTGTGTGTGTATAAGAAATATGTACATTAATAAGATATTTTAAATTAATAAAAAACATTACAATACAATATAAAATACTCTCATAGGAGGCTTTCTCCAATGGCCAACAAAAATTAGAGCAAAACCTTATCCCAGCTATAAAACTAATTATTATTTTATCAATAGTACATAAAAAATAAAAAAGTTATATTATTTTTATTATGTAATACACATATGAAAAATAATAATTTTAATTACCGAATATATCAATGATATTGTATTTTATACTAATAATTTTACTATTAATTATTATATTGTAAAATATATTATTAATTATTAATTATAATATTATTTAATAATTTAATTATGATTTATTAATTACATTGTTAATTGAATATAAATATAATTTATATTAATAATTACTGAATATGTTAATTATATTGTATGTTATTAATTATCTGAAATATTTAAATAGTTTTTAATAATTATATCATTAATTACTAATATTTTAATTACAGTATTAATTATTCATTATATTATTAATTATATTTTTATTTATTAATTATATAAAATTTATAATTATTATTTTTATTTAATGATATAAATAATTACATTAATTTTGTTATAGGTTTTTACCGCATGCACATGAGATGTGATTGTGGATCACCCCTCTTATAGGGTCACCGTTAACACATCACGAGACTCATAATTCCAAATATGGATCATCTTCCAAAAGTTTGAAAACAAACTAAGATTCTTTTCTTATTTTTGTTAGCGTGGGGGAAATTTAATCAAAAATGACACCTTTATATGGAAAACAAACACTCTGAGTCATACCAGCCACATCATGTTTCATATTAATGTTTACTTGATTCTTAAATGCTAAAAATTAATTTTGCATAAATTTCCTTAAAATTATAGACAATTAGTCCTCATATCCTTGAGGTTTTCAATGTAAATCACATTTTAGACTAAAATGACACATTTATATTTAAAATACGCATATTGAGTGAAACTATCCACCTAGTATGATATGTTGATGTGTTTTAAATTCCTACATGTTAAAAATGAATTATCAATTTTTTTCCAAAGGTATTAGGATGATCTGATCTTTTTTTCTCATTTCTGGATCTATGAATCACATTTTAGACTAAAAGAACACTTTTTATATTGAATCAATATTTTTGAGTCATACCTTCCATTCCATGTGTTATGTTAATGTGAAATTTACTCATACACATCAAAAATGAATTAAATATTATTTTATAAAAATACAAAAACATTCAAAGATCATTTTATCATTTTTGTCTATCTGAAACACATTTTAGAGTAAAATTATATTATTATATTGAAAAAATGCAATTAAAGTTATTTCAGCACATTGTTCATCAAATTGATGTTCAGTGAATACCTACAGGTCAAAAGTGAATTATGGATTTTTGACTTAATGTATAATGACAATTTATGATTTGTTTCTCATTTTTTTGAAATGTGAATCATTTTTTATAGTAAAATGAAACTGATATTGAAAACACACACTTAATGTCATACAAGGCACATCGTGTGTTATATTAATGAACTGTCTATTCATAAACACCCAAAATGAATTATGTGTCATTTACCTAAAATATCAAGATAATAATAGTTAATTTTAACATTTTTAGATATTTGATGTGAATTTTATAATGAAATGACACATATATTGAAAACACACACATTAATTATTACTAGACACATTGTGTGAGGTACTGATGTGAGGTTATTTCTTACAAATTAAAATTAAATTATGCATCATTATCCAAATTCATCAAGACAAATTGAACTTGTATTCTTGGTTTTATCCATGTGATGTCTATTTTAGTGTCAAATGACTATTTAATGTGAAAAAAAAACATTTTGAATCAAACCAACCACATCATATGTGAGATTTATGTGAGGTCAATTATGAAATGTTAAAAATAAATTATAAATCATTATCCAAATCTATCCAGATAACCGGGGATTTGATTCTAGGTTTTTCTTATGTGAGTAACGTTTTAGCTTAAAATAAAACTATTATATTTAAAATAAGAACATGAGTTATATTATTCATTTTGTGTGAAAATTTTATTTTTTCAGTTTAGAAATTTCTCAAATGAATTATCAGCCATTTTCTTGAAGCGTTGCGATAATTTGAGCTCATTTTCTCTATTTTGGCTATGTTCATCAAATTTTAGTCTAAAAGAACATTTGTATTAAGATCAATAACTTAGAGTAATAGAAGCCATATTATGTGTTAGATTGATGTTCGTTCAATTCCAATAATGTAGGAATGAATTATGGATTTTATTCTTAATGAATAATGAATACTGAGGTTGATTTATCATTTTTGGCAATGAGTATTGTGTTTTAGAAAATAGTGATACTTTTATATTGAAAACAAGAACCATGAGTCATACCATCCATGTCATGTGTTGTAATGATGTGTGGTCAATTCCTAATCATAAATAATGAATTATGTATTGTTTTACTGAAGTATTAACACAAGTTGAACTCATTTTATCAATTTTATACTATTTAAATCATGTTTTTTAAAAAATAAAACTTTTATATTGGAAACATGAACATTGATAAATACTGGACATTCCATGTGTCCGATTTATATATGGTTTATTCCTACACATTAAAATGAATTATACGTACACTACCTAAGTTATCAAGATAATCAAAGCTTATATTTATAGTATAGGTTATTTGAATTAAATTTTAGACTCAAATGAAATATATATTGAAAATATGTTCATTCAGTCATAACAACCATGTTATGTGTTACATAAAAATGAGTTAAATTCATAAAAATTATAAATTAATTGTGGATCATATTCCAAAATTTTTAAGAAAATTTGAGTTTATTTAACATTTTTAGCTACGTGACATGTGTTTTTGAGTAAAATAATGCATTTTTTGTGAAAACATGCACTTGGTTTCATGTCATCCAATTCATTTGTCATATTGATGTGTGGTTGATTCTTACACATCAAAAATGTATTATAGATAATTTTCCAAATGAATAACAAAAATATGAGATAATATTCTTATTTTCGTATCTATTAATTTCCATTTAGACTAGGTATACACATTTATAATGAAAATAATATCTTCAAGTTATATTATCCATATTGTGTTTCTAATGGATTCATGTTCAATTCAGAATAATAAAAATGAATTATGGATCATTATCCTAATGTATCAAGGTAATACAATCCCATTTTCTCATTTTTGGTTATGTTATGTGTGTTTTAGAGTAATTTGATAAATTTTTTATTATGGAAGAGCACATGTTCAGTTATACCAACCACATTTTGTGTTGAACAGATGTTCAGTCATTTCCTATATGTTAAAAATGAATTATGGATCATTTTCTTAGTGAATTTTGTTAATATAATCCAATTTTCGACCATGAACTCTGCTTTTTTTACACATAATATTAAAATATATTGGGTGTATTTATATTCATCACACATAATTATGTAATTGATGTATCCTTAATCTAAGGATACCTTCTTTATAAGAGATTTCGTCTCAATTTACGTTCCATTGAGTCTTCATTGTTGTTATGCACCAATTCACATTGATGTGGTGTATATACTATCCATTGGAAAATTATATCATGAATACCTTTATTCTCATAATATTATAATGTTATGATTAAATTATATTCCTCAATTATTTTTATTCAAGCGTCTCTCATTTTGTTAAAAACACATTAATTGAAATATTGTTTTAAATGTTTTAAGGATTTATTCTTCTAAATATTTCTCATTAATTTCCATGTTTTCAAAACGGTTTTTATGGATTTATATATATGGACATTATTGTTTTAAAATGTTAATTTCTTTAAAAGCTTCAAAAATAAAATATTTTGAGAATAAAGGTATTCATGATATAATATACCAATGGATAGATTAGAAGGCGTTCTAAAAATAATATCTTTTGTTGTTTTGAATTAATGCGTTTTTAACAAAATGAGAGATGCTTGTACATAATGACATATCTTTTGTTGGCATTTTATGTGTAGTTATAAACACATTTGTTGAAGAATGTCTTTTGTTGTCATTATGTCAACACTAGGACATAAAATTTACAGCAATAAGGATATATAATTACATATCTTTTGTTGGCATATTATGTGTAGTTATAATCCTACTCATAAAAACAGCCTAGTATATTGAGTATACTGGTTTTTTTTAATGATTTTATTAAAAAGAGTTTATGGTTGTAGAAGTAAAATAAAAGAAAAGAACTTAAGAGAAACGATTACCTTTAATTTGGGTAACTCGCTTTGGTATGAAACAAAAGGGTTTCTTATAGTGCCTTAGGCCTAAAGTAAGGATTCTAGGATTAGGAGAGGGATGTAGGGAGATTAATTTGGATGAGGTTGGATTAGCCAAAAGGCTTTAGAGGTGTGAGGAAATAGTTATATGTGAGGGATTTTTATAAAGGGAGGATGGTCTATTTTGGAATGTTTGATGATATTATTTTATTATATAATGATATTCAATTTCTAAAGGTCCAAAACTCATTAAGGTAGAAGATACGATGACCCATGATCAAAATAAATTCATCCAATACGAATTTTACAGGTTTTGGATGTTATTTTATAATTTATAATCTTATTTATTTAAATCATTTATTAATGAGGTAAACACTACATCATTATTGTGTCATAAATAATTTAATATATTCGATGTCTAAAAATTATAAACAAAGTACTATGATGTAGGAAACACTTTTAGCTTTGCAATGAATATTTATAGTTTAAACTATAACTTATATAACACCATGTAAAAATTAATTTAGAATGAGATATTTGTTTATGTCATTTTTGCCTTTACTTTAAGTTAATTAAAATAAAGTGTCATTATAATTCATAAGTTGATCCATGGGGTGCCTAAATTGACCCAAGGATTAAAATGGTCGGTCATTACTCATACAATAAGGTTAAGACATGTGTTAAGGTAGTTTCATATTATTATAATATTCTTTTTACCTTGAATTACTCTATTTACCTTTAACCACGGTAAATAAATGTCAAAAGTTACAATTCACCAAAAAATAATTTCATATTATTGAACCCAATTTTACATACTAATAACAACCATATATGTTGGATTTTTGAAATTCAATTCACATAAGTGGTAAAATTTCATTCAAATGAAAAAGTCAGTTTTTTAACTACTACTTAGTGGTTTCACTATTCATCAAAAAATTGATATTTTTCAGAAAAATACCAAAAATTCACCCTACCCAATATTTTATATTCCGAATTCAAAAATGATTTCTATTTTCCACAATTAAAAATATATAAGTTGCATTAATTAATTTAACATTAATTTCCGTTGTCAAAACAAATAGCATGTTTTTATGAAATAATATCTATCAAAAGATTGACACTTGTTTATACCCAATTTCAAAGTGAAATTAATTCCAGTGGACAAAATTGGATTAAATTATAACAATATAATGTAATTAAACTTTAAAACAAATTAAAAATATAATCTAACTGTATAAATAAATTTGATTAAGAGACTGTTTTGAATTAAAATACAGTATTTTTCACTATTCATCAAAAAATGAATTTTATCAAAAAATTACCCAAAGGAAATTTTGATGTCCCGATTCTAAATATTAATTTTATTTTGTCAAATAAAACATATAAAAGTTACCAAAACTAGATTTAAAGAGGGTTTTCCATCAAAATGTGGTAAATAGACCTTTTAATGATTATTAGAGTATTTATGCTTAAAATCATATTCTTTATTATTTTAAGCCTTCATAATTTCTGGGATAAATGTAAAAATATTTAACAACCATGTATATTCATATTGTAGTTTGTTATTTATATTCCTTCCAATACAACTGATAGGCATTAATTACCATATAAAATAATATTATATTATTATTTTTCATTATAACTCAATGTTGTGTGCAACGTAAGATTTAAAAAAACATGTTATTGTGTGTCGAGTACTCCATCAAACAAAGAATCTCTTTTAAAGTAAAATTAAATATTAATTTAAAATTATTAATAAATATAAAAATGTAACATTCTTTATTTACCTTGGATGTTACATCCTT
This sequence comes from Viscum album, assembly GCA_963277665.1. NCBI lineage: Eukaryota > Viridiplantae > Streptophyta > Magnoliopsida > Santalales > Viscaceae > Viscum > Viscum album. The sequence goes on from OY728125.1 coordinate 23,927,216, forward strand.
CCCCCTTTTAGGAATTTCATCCTCGAAATATTAAAATTGGGCTCAAAAACATCATTTAAAGACCCACATCAAAAAAAGAGTCAATAAAATTATAAATTTAATATAAATAAAGATAGATATAAAGGTCACCTGAGACAATAGATACTATTATTTCATGAATAAATGGATATGGAAGAGAAAATAACTATCATATATTAATATAAAGTGATAAAGAACTTGATCACAGAAAGATAACCACCACAATAAAATAAATTCGTGGTTGGGTAAAAGTATGATGATAAAAGAGAGATTATAATTTTTTTACTTCAACATCATTTTCATATATTTGATGAATTTTATTGATAACTAGACTAATATCGAAAGGAAATATACTTACTTTTCATGTAGAGTGTCATCTTTTAATAAAATTCTACCACAAAATCATCTTTTCTCAAAGCGGTAATTATTCAAGATGACTTGGTCACACCAGAAGTGCTAGAATAAACTTATAGAGTATCACATAATCTAAAAAAATGAACTATATATTTATCCTATATTTAGACATCAACCAATCCCAATATCGGTTAGTAGATGATCCGATAATCCCCAAAAAGGATAATATTTTACAAAAAGAAAAACTACTCTTAATCTCCAAATTTTGTCAAACATTTCCCAAAGTTCAACCAAGACCATTCAATAAACAATTTTCCATAAAATTCTTCAAAGTAATCTAAACTAATATTAAAACCTAAATCATAGAAGGATTTAATCACATAGTCTTCCAAGATAACTCTTAACATTTATCTCTAAATAACATCAGTTACTCTTAAAGTCTCATATTGAAAAGTAATTAAACAAATCACATATTCTTCATGGTAGGTTAATCATTTCCATAGCTAACCCAAAATAAACATATTATTGATTCATAAAATCATCTAACTAAAATTAATTAGTCATAATAACTAGGTACTTCATGTATTCTAGTGGTTGGAGATAAATCTGAATTGCACTTTGGTTGGGGGTTTGATTCTCCTAACTTTGTTCGACGGGATGGGTTGTCATGTGGTTTGAGTGTTTCCCTTTTTCAAAAACTATGTAATTTTATAACATTCCAAAAAATTGATAAATTCATCAAAAATAAAAATAACATATTTTAACCACAGATTTTATCTAATAACATTCATTTTTCATCCCAAAATGCATTAACCTATAATTGCCTCAAATTCAAGGATCATATAAAACCAAATGGTTCTTTATAACTATATCCAGAAAATAAAAGATAGTTTTTCCTTGAATTTTTTTTATTTATATCAAACTTATGGGTTACACATACTATAAAAAGACTTCTAATTTAATCCCATCATCAAAAGAACCTTAATAATTTTAAGCATTTCGACATCGTAAAATCTGCCATAACTCTTGAATTCCATATATGTTTACTTTATACTCATTCAACATTATTCATGATCCATTAATAATTCCTTTCCAACTTATTCTGAAATACTTCTTTCCTACAAAAAAAATCATAAATCATATCCTAAGATTCAATAATATCAAAACATATGTTATGAAATAATCCATACCTTTCATTGGTCATTGTTAGTTTCTTCATCCTCAATTGGAATGACATTAGGTATTGGTAATCATGTATTTTTATGATCCTGGTGATCCCATTCCCGAAACTTCTTCATAGGACATCTATTTTTATAATGACCATGCACAACACATTTAAAACATTCAATTGATCCCTCAGAAAGAACTTCTTTCTTGTTCCTAGAGTCAACTGGATGCATCCTTTTTTCATGGAAGGTTCTTACTTTATGACATTCACTTCCACATCTATAGCATCTTCTCTTAACATTGAAAAATTTTCATATATGTTTATTTCCACATTCTTGACACATATTTTTTTTAATATACTTACCATTATGATTATTACCTGATATTACATGGCGATTTTTTTCTCGCATATACAATGCCTTATAAAAATAACCAAGGTTCAGGTGGTCAATCATGACTCTAGATAGTTGGTTGAGAAAAACCACAAGAGTTCTCATTGCAGCTCCCATTTCATTCAATTGCTTATTCAGAAAACCGTCACAGTTTTCTTCACATCTATTGTTACTTTGATGCCTCCTAGATCTGGCCATTGAATAAAACAGAAAAGGTCAGTGTGAGTATATAATTAAAATCATCATACATTATATTATGAGGATGGTAAACACTGAAACATAATTTTTCATGTAATATTAAACTCATTCGATTTATCTAAAAAACTATTACTCTTTCCAACATGATAACCATTATGGTTATCTCACATATGATTAAATAACACCCTAACCTTTATAGTTATCTAAACCGACTTCTAATGCCAACTATAAGGACCCGTCCTTAAACATTACATAATCTTGAATTATTTCAACAATTCACATTGACGATCCTTTTAGGTTTAGAGTTTTATAGAATTAGGCCATTACATATCAACTTGAAAATTACATGTAGACATTACTACTCAGTATCCATTTTTTCCATAAAATAAAATCTCTTAAAAATAAACATGTCTCGTTCCATGTTTTTTACAGCATGACTTTTCCTTGATCCTATCTGTGACCCTATTCATCTTCATGTCATATGGAAAACATTTCAGAAAATTTGGATGAGCATAAAAATCTCAGTAAGGGTTATAAAATAAGGAAGGAAAAAATTATCCCATCATTAAATAAAAATCAATGAATCGATACTTTTCAATCATAACATACCTTACAAAATCATAAGATTTAAGAATAACACACAAAAATCCTAAATCATAAAGGTATCTTATGGAATCTATATCAAATAGACATTGTAGATATCATAGCTATGTAGGGATTTACACTTGGAATATCCATCACTATATATTCCATAAATCTCTTAGGAGAAACATCATGTTTACCTCTGTCACGTCACCCAATGCATTGGAGAGCTTTCTCAGGCTCCCCCGCCCTAGGTTTTTTATGGAACCACATGTATACGTAAATAATGGCCAATAACCATAACATAATCATAACACAGAACACAAGCATAATGGAAATATAACATTTCAACATTATAATCACCATATATCAATTCATGATATTTAAATAAACAATTCTTTATCAAACAATTTTCAAAACCATTTAAAAGATTTAATAAAGAGATTTTTGAATCAAAGTGTCACATACCACACTGTAGCTTTTAAAAAATTTATATTTTAAAGCATTAATGTCCATATTAATAAATCCTTAAAAACAATTTTTTAAACATGGTCATTAATTGGAAATACATAGAATAATAACTCTTTAAAACATTTAATACAATATTTCAATTAAGTGTTTCTAAAAAATGAAGGGAGCTTTAATACAAATAATTGAAGAATATAATTTAATAAAAACGTTATAATATAATGAGAATAAACGTATTCACGATATATTATGTAGAAGGACAATATATACACTATATAATAGTGAATTGGTGCATAACACCAATGAAGTCTCAATGGAACGTAAATTGAGATGAAATCCCTTATAAAGATGGTATCCTTAGAGTAAGGATAAATCAATTACATAATTATGTGTGACGAATATAGATACACCCAACATAAGTGAATATTAAGTGTAAAACAATCAGAGTTCATTAACATGTATTAATAGAAATACATAATCAACAAGTATAAGTTTATCCCAAAGAATTGTAAATTGGGTTAAAATGTTCCTTTACAGAAATTTGATAGCCTAACGATGCCACATTAAAATTCATAAAATGAAACGATGATAAAAAAGGGTAAATAATCACTTGGACATAATATTTATATAAATAAGGATATATAATAACATATCCCAATAAAATAAGACCTTAATTAAAATACATAACAAAAAGAAGTCTTTTAAAAAGAGGAGGGTGAAGGGTTCCCTTACAGATTGGGTAACATACGAAAGATACACCACATGAAAGAAGGATCATTAAAATATGATGTAAATATCCAAATATTATAGTATATAATACAATTAATAAAATCATGGACAGTACATACTCCACAAAAAGGAAATAGTGGCCAATATAGCATGAATCTCACGAGAATAAAAAGTGAGATGAAAAACCCTTACTTCATTGAAATCAATCGACTCGTATGAACAAAAGTTAATAACCACCAAATTGTTCACAGAAAAAAAATTAATATAAATAGAATCATGATAATATATATCAAATGGCAGTACACAATACCCCACATGAAATAAATTTGTGGTGAACTGTGGAAATCTCACGAAATATGGGAATCTCACGAAATTCAGAGTGAGATAAGAAACCCCTAACCTCATGTCTGACTTGACTTGTTTGTTCCTTATTCTTACAGAATAATAAAAATAAGATAATTTATACTTTATTAAGAACCCTTTATAATGTTTTTTATTTTTTTATATCACTTATTACCATGTTATAAACAATATGTAATCATTTATGTTAATGGTCATTTTGTCGATCTTTGGTACTTGAGTAAAAATGGACACCTTATAATTACAAGTTGTACATGTGGTCAAGATTCCATTATCTCCAGAATGATATCCCTGATTTATATATCATATATATCATATATATCCAGTATATATATTTATTTATAATAGTATATAACATTTGGAGATAAGAAATGAAATTCACCATTCATGGAGACAGTAAGCCGTACGTATGGGTGAATGCTACTTTCATTTCTAATTTGTATTGTAATTGAATGAAAAAATAATGATACATAGTTATATTATAATTCCAGTATAATATGTTATATAATTTACATAACTCCTATATGTCCCATGTATTGTATGAATGAGTCATATCACTTTGACGGCGCGGTAGTCTGCACTTTCTCAAATGAAATTATCACGTTTACTCATAATGGAAACCATAAAGGTATGATATAAATTAAAAATAAAGAATAATACAGATAACATAAACATTATATATATCATATATAAATATAGTGTCATCATAATGGCCACTATGATAGGCGTTAGGAGATAATCGAACAATCATCGTTTCATGGGGCGTTAGTTTTCCATCCACAGAAATAGTATGTTCTTCACCCATTAGATAGAGGTATGTGTATGTTTAGTTATAATAATTCTCATAAAAACATACTAGTATATTTATTATACTGGTTTTTTTATAAAATAAAATAAATAAAAACTTTTTAGGGGTTTTAGAAGTAAAATAAATGAAAAGAAGTTAAGAGAAACTATTACCTTTAATTTGGGTAACTCCCTTTGGTATGAACCTAAAGGGTTTCTTGAAGTGCCACATGCCTAAGGTAAGGCTTATAGAATTATTAGAGGGATGTATGGATCATAATTTTTCCGAGGTTGGATGAGCCAAAAGGCATGAGAGGTGTGAGTAAATGGTTAGAAGTGAGGGCTTTTTAAAAGGGTGAGGAGGGGCTCTTTTTGAAAGTGTGATAATATTATTTTATTACATAATTATATTTGATTTTTAAAGGTCCAAAACTCATTAAGGTATAAGATATGATGACTCATGGTCAAAATAAATTCATCCAATAATAATTGAATAGGTTTTTGATGTTATTGTAATATTTATAATCTTATTTATTTAAATCATTTGTTAATGTGGTAAACACTGCATCATTATTGTGTCATAAATAATTTAATTTATTCAATGTATAAAAATTATAAAACAAATACCATGATGTAGGAAATATTTTTATCTTTCCAATGAATATTTATTGTCGAAACGATATCTTATATAACACCATGTAAAAATTAATTTACAAAGATATATCTATTTTTGTCATTTTTACCTTTAAGTTAATTAAAATAAAGTGTCATTATTATTCATAAGTGGATCCATGGGGTCCCAAAATCGACCAAAGGATTCCCATGGTCTTCCATTACTCATCCAATAATGTTATTACATGTGTTATGGTAATTTTATATTATTATAATATTTTTTTACCATGAATTACCCTATTTACCTTTAACCACGGTAAATAAAAGTCAAAAGAAACTATTCATAAAAAATTATTTTCATCTTATTGAACCAAATTTTACTTACTAATAACAACCATGTATGTTGGATTTTATAAATTCAATTCACATATGTGGTAAAATTTCATTTAAATGAAAAAGTTAGTTTTTTAACTACTACTTAGTGGTTTCACTATTTATCCAAAATTGATGTTTTTCAGAAAAATACCAAAAAATTAATCCTAAGATATATTTGATATTCTAAATAAGAAAATGATGTCTATTTTCCAAAATTCAAAACAAATAAGTTGCATTAATTAGTATAAAATTTATTGTCGTTGTCAAAATAAATAGTGTGTTATTAAGAAACAATATCAATCAAAAGATTGACACTTATTTAAACCCAATTTCAATGTGAAATAAATTACAATGACCAAAATTGGATTAAATGTTAAAAATATAGTCTAATTAAACTTTAAATCCAATTAAAAAGATAACTAACCATATAAATAAATTAGATTAAAGTACAGTTTTGAATTAAAATATAGGTTTTTTCACTATTCATAAAAAATGAATTTTATCAGAAAAATACGAAAAAATTACCCAAAATAAATTTTGATGTCCGAATTCTAAAGAAGAATTATATTTTTCAAAAGAGAACATATAAAAATGACCAAAACTAGATTCAAGGTGGGTTCTCCATCAATAGGCGGTAAATTGATCTTTTAATGAATATTAGAGTATTTATGCTTAAAATCAGATTCTTTATTATTCTAAGCCTCTAAACTTTATGGGATAAATATAAAAATATTTTAGAAACATGTATATTTATATTTTAGTTAGTTATTTACATTCCTTCTAATACAACAGGTAGGCATTAACTACTATTTCAAATAATATTATATTATAATTTTTTCATTATAACTCAATGTTCTGTGCAACGTAAGATTTCAAAGAAACCTATTGTTGTGTATCGGGTAGGCCATCGAACATAGAATCCCCTTTAAAGTAAAATGAATAATTAATTTAAAAATATTAATAAATATTAAAATATCATATTCATTATTTTCCTAGGATGTTACATTCATTTATACTAACCAAATTGTGTGTGAGATTGATGTTCAGTTGACTCTTTCATGTTAAAAATGAATTAGGGATCATTTAACCAAAATTTCAAGATAATATGACCTTATTTACTTGTTTTTTCTATGTGATACATGTTTTAGAGTACATTTACAGTTTTAATCAAAAAACACACACTATGAGTCAAATCGGTCACATCGTATGTATGATTATAGTGTGGTCAATTTATCTTGGTCAAAAATGGACTGAGGATAATTTTATTATAGTATCAAATTAATATGGTATTGTTAGATTATTTTTGTCTTTATGACACATATTTTAGAGTGTAATGAAACTTTTTATTGGGAAATGAAATACTTTGAGTCCTGCGAGACAGAAAATTTATTTAATTTTAAGACAATTACTATATGTCAGAAATGTATTATAGATCATTTTTTTTAAAGTATAAATATAATTTTAGATTTTTTTCCTAGTTGTGGATATGAAACCTATATTTTAGAGTAAAATGACAGCTTTTAATATGAAAAAAAGAACATTTAGTCATACCAGCCAAATCCTGTGTTTAATCGATCTGACGTCAATTACTACACATCACAAATTAATTATGGATAGTTTTAAAAATCTATTAATAATATTCAGGCTTTTTTACTTGGTTTTGTCTATGTGATTCATGTATTAGACTAAAATTCCACTTTTATCATTAAATAAATCAATTTGAGTCATAGTTTACATTTCATGTGTAAAGATGACATGCAGTAATTTCCTACATGTAAAAAGTAAATTATGGATCATTTTCCTAAATTATCATAATAATGTGATTTAAGTTTATGTAACTCTTATTTTAGACTAAAATGAATTTTTTAATTTTGAAAACGTGCATAGATTCCTACCAGTCACATCACGTGTCATATTATTGTGTGGTATACTCATTAAGATATTTATAAAATAAAAAATAAAAACATGAGATGTAATTTCTTAAAGCTGATGTGGTCACATATCATGATTCCATGTACTCCACCCCTGCATCTCTAAAAATTTAAATATTTTTTAATACAGATAATATCAACAATCCTAGTAGTTATAAGAAAATATATAAAAACAAACAATTGAAAAATGTTTTAAATTATATTTTACTAACCTTCCAATATACTAGTTTGAGGATTCGAGTTTATCGATAGTATATGATATTTTTGAAATAATTTTAAACATAATATACAAAATTATTATTGTTATTTTGTTACAAAAAATAGAGACTAATCATCCAAAATAAGTAAATTATTTTTAAATATGGTTTGATAATTAAATAACACTATATATATATATATATCTTAATATGTTTTTATTTCAATAAAACGATAGGTTTCTTGTGTTTAGTCATAGACCTCATACCATGATATTGATGATAAATATATATCATAATATAAATAAATTTATCATTAAAAAATAAACTGAAGCAAATAATTTAAATTTTATCTATAATATATTGATTATAGAGCATTATAAATTCAAAAAGACATAATTTGTAGATATGTTTTTTAAATAAATGATTTATATCCAAACAAGTAAACATTTCTGGTATCCAAATTTACTAGGATGGGAAACCAATTCATTCTAAAAAGAAAAACAATTATACTAAATATAAGTAAATTTTATTTTATATGATTATATTATAGTGATTTACCCCTTTATTGTAGTAATAAAGAAGAGTATTTCATCTATTATATTCATTTAAAATACCATACTAATTTAATTTTTTATTTTCATCCATTTTTAAATTAATGTTTGATGCATAAAGAATAACAACATTAATGGGTCCAAATTTTACTTTATAGGGATTTCTCCATATATTGTAGTAATATATAAAGATATAGAAAATATCAATATTCATTAAATATAATGAAAATAATAGAACATTGTTTATGTAAAATCATGTTCATAAAATTTTCCTTATATAGGTATTCACTATAGAGACTCCAAACTATTCAAAAATTGAAATTTTCATTTTTACTCTAGAGAAAAAGCATGTCTCTAATCGGATTCCCAAATATGTCTTCTTCATATTTAATTATATTTCCATCCTTAAATATTATATCCTAATGAACATGAAATTTTAATATATACATCAATGGAAATGGTTGGGTGATGGTACTCTTGGAAGGCCCTTTTGATTTTATTATTGATCCGCTAGATTATTTTGATCTAGACTTCTATTTCACCTTCATTTTTCCATTTATGATACCATACCTCATTTATAAACATTCTTCATCAAATTAGGAATATTTTTATTTTGTAAAACAATTGAATGGGGTGTATATCATTATTTTCATTTATCTTTATATGTTTAATAATCCAGGCTATGAAAATTCTAATTTCATCATCAACTGTGATGACATTCAAATAATTAAAGAGAATAGAAAACACAATTCTCATATCATGAGAAACATCAATCCCCACACTCACATGACATTTTTATAGTTCTTTATTTTTTATCATGTCATATAAGATATTATACATCATAGACCTCATATAAATGATATAGAAAAGTTATTATATAGGTAAATCAAATACAATTCCATGCAACAAAATTTAAGAAATATAAATTTATCACCAGTTCATTGATTTAATTATAGCATAAATTGTTATGAATAAAGTTATTTCCTTTGGTAATGTAGGCGATTGGGGTGAATGTCTATCCTATAAGATAGTGGGGTGCTTCACTTTATGCACTACTCATTATTCTACTATTGGATCTCATTGAATATTTTCAAATACTTCTTCTCCAAACCAGACCAAAAATAATATATTTTTAAATTTCCTATTTTTGATTTTATTATCATTATTTTTTGTGTATATCTCCTTTTAATTTTATCTTCTCAAAAATATACTTTAGGTGAAACAATAAAGCCCGCACCTCATACATTTCTATATTGTTTTGGCTACATCAAATCTACTCAAAGTAGTTGTTCTTTGATTAATGTCAATGATTATAATTTTCAATAAACTTTATAAAATCGTCCAAATTAAATAGATATCATTATTTAATATTGATATAAATAAAAAAATTATTATTATGTCATAATACACATGATTCTCATACTACTTGGGTGGTTTCCTCAACTAGTTCTACCTCTAAATTTAGCTGAACTACCATACATAGACCCAGATGTAGAATTGAAGATTCATTGGATTCAAGTTCATTGAGTATCATGTAAATAAATGAACATTTGTTGTTTTATATCACATAAAACATTTACTATAGATTTTAAATACATACCATTTTTTATGTAAAGTGTACAATATCCTTGCTTTACAGTTGGGGTCCATTCAGGTTTAATTAATGGTACTTGTTTTCCAAATATATTTTTCCATTTCAAAAAAAAAATTGATAATTAAAATTTAATAAAATAAATATTCTAAAATAAATCATTACCAATTTAAATGAAATTGGAATTATTCCTCGTTAAGATGAATAATGAATGATTTCCATGTTTTTTGGTTTCTAGTGTCTATATAAGTCACTAGTGTATTGGTGTTTACATTCCCCTAAATATACCTAAGATGTTTCTTTGTTAGAAGTGTCTGAAAGGATCTATGAGATTTTACAAGGACCATTAATATAATTATTTTTTAGAAATAATCTCAAATAAAATACCACTATAAGAGATAATGATTATTAAATATAATCAATTTTTTATAAATTTACAGTAAAATGGATACATAATATCATAACATTGCACTAATATCTTCCCAATTAATTTTCCTCCTAATAGAAACAACATTGCGCAATGTATCTATATCAATAGACATCAGAATATGAGTTGTGACCCCAATGTAACTAATGAAAATATAATTATTTCGGGAAATTGGTTGGCAACATTGATTCTATCCATCCTTAAATTTTATATGTTTTCTTCACATCTTAATAACATTAGTTAACATGGATATGATACTCCCTTGTTTTTTCACCCACATGTTGTTGATTTTATAACAATTCAATAACTTTAGCATCAACAGTGTGTTATTTCACAGGATTGGTAACATCATCATGTGGAGAAGTCATTATCTTCACGAGTAATTAAAAATCTAGTTAATATTACAAAAACGGATTATAGAACATATAATATAATAAGGACTAGTATAATATGTCAAAAATACATTAATATATTTATTTAACTCTCTTTTTTCATTTAAGGTTTAAATATATTTGGATACATTATATAGTCTGCAAATAACCTCTTTGTTATCCCCTTTAATGTGAAAAATACTCTCTATATTGAGACCACCATAATGTTTTGTGATTTCCCAATTAAAGATTCATCCTCAATTGAATTTTCTTATAACCATATAGTGGTTTTGGTCACCAATAGAAAAGTTGACTAATTTTTATTGACTCGATCATGGAAAAAAATTTACATTCACTACTTCTGATATAATTATGAATGGTTCTTCCTTATATCCTTAAACATTTAAATTCACCTTCATAAAGCCCAAATCATCGACATTTACTACACTCCTATTATAAACATATTTGGAATGGAAAATCAATACTTGAAATGACTTATAATCCACATCATAAATTTATTTAAAGATTATGAAGTATGAAATATTCTTATAAACTATATATCTATCCATGTAACTATAAATGTGCATCGCATATCCCATAAACATAACTCTAATATTTTTCATCATACTATGTTCATATTTTACCTTCATATAATCATATTATATAACCATGGTAAGATAATGTATTTACACGTAGTCCTCTAGAAATCCCTCATATTAATATAGAAACTGAATTTTGGTTTCTAGATAAATCTATAATTTTGACCTTGAAACTATCATATAAATTTTGGATTATGTGTAATTGATAGCCATATTTCTACCCTTGAAGGATTCAATTGTCTAAGAGTTTATTGGATTCGGTGTTTTCCTACAACTCTACAGTATTTTGTAAACTGTAATCATGAGTTTTACCCCACTCTGTAATAGTATATGTAACTACATATCATTCAAAGATATATATTCCCATAAGGATACCAATGAGATGATATTTTTGGACACCACTAATATCATAATTTCATAAGTTATTGGTATTGAATTCAATTACTTCTTTAGTAATATATCGCCATGAGGTATAACCTTCTAGATGACTTCTATTAATTATAAACAATACAAAAACATTATATACAATTCAATAGTTTATAACTATCTATAATAAACTGGACCACATAATTTAATATTTTTAACAAACTAAACCATAGTAGTAACCATTATATCAAATAATGAAGGTGAGAAGAACATCTCCAATTAATATAATATGACTATAATTTTCTTAATCATGATTGTAAATTCCATCTATTATATTAAATTAATAAATCTGAATCTGAAAAAGAATAAAATATTGGTTATTATATTTTATACATATTTTAGAATAAATCAATGTAAATCTCTAGGACATAAATTTTGAATCAAAATATGATATGTCTGTGATTTTAGAGCTTTTAACATCTATATTATTATTGAAATATAATTTATGAAATTTGATGAATACCCCTCTAGAAATTTTATACCATTAAATAAGATTAAAAAACAGAAATTTTCTTTTCAGGATTGAGTGTTTTCTTCCAGATAATGAAACATTCACCCTTACCCCTAACCTAGTTAACAATTTTCCTTATACCCATGTTAATCATGTCTAATATATAATTCATGTCATCTTTTTTATGGTGTATTTAGTAACACACCATCAACAATATCACATATATTTATTATACCTATATGAAATCGATAAAATATATGACGTACTCACAATTCCAATATGGAAATTAAAAAAAGATAATCTCTTTTTATTACACAATTTATTACGTTTTTTCAAAACATATCTTCCAAAAATAGTTTTGATGCCTTTTAATTTCTTGAAAAATTAATCACCCATTTATGGAGATAGTGCTGTACCTTATCCATAGCTTCCATTGAGTTATTCATTCATGATTAGTATTTATGTCACTAGGGTAAAAATTTGTGATATCATAAAAAAACAGTCCTTAGGGAATGCTTCAACCAAACCGAGTGGATAAATTATTCAAAAATGGTACACTTCAAACATTCTATTAATTGTATAGTGAGATAATATTTCATATGTAGGATTTTCATTCATCATCTCCTATAACATGGATCTCATTGTGAACTCTTCACTTCATTGAGCATCATATGATGCACCACGTGTATCCAACATTATTTTAAGATCATTGATCTCTAGAGACAATTAGACATAATTATAATTACGATGTTATTTTGGTCTATATATAAACATATATAACACAATGTATTTGTGCTTCATGAATAACCATAGAGGAATGTTATAATTTACCAACATAACTATCCATTTACAGTAAGTATAATTTTCACACCAAAAGGATTCTTTCTATATATAGATAACATAAGACAGAGGATTCTAAGATCATTTCAAAATTCGGGATACTCAAAAACAGTTTTCTTGCACATGGGAAAGTTCACTAGGAGATGTAGTTTCCCATCATAAATTAATTTATCTTCATATTAAGTCAATTTTATAGTAGTTTCTTGACATCCATATATTTATCTAAACATTGGAATGATAAGAAAATGCAATAAAAATTTAATGTACTTGATTCAAATTTCTTGTATCGAGTCAACCCACACTTAGGTAATTTTCTTGAGTGGTTTATGGTCCTTTGGAAACAATATATAATAATTTGGATAGGCATGTATTTTCTTCAAATATCATACCCATTGATAAAGTCATTCATTTAGTGTCATATGTGGAAAATGAAATCTCATCATTTTTGGTATCATATAATTTAGGAGACCATGTTTTTCTGAAATGATGGTTTCACTCCATCAGAGGCTACCTTTAAAAAAATATAGCATCAAAAAAGACAAAAATATTGTATATTTACTAAAACTGATAAATAATGGTCCCTTGAAAAAACTATTTAGCTTCTCAAATAATTTTTAGACAATAAAGATGGTCATCAAAAATTTATATTTCCTTTATTCCATATGATCTCCATTATATTTTATTATAGTATTCATATCAAAATAATCCATAAATCACTATATTATCCCGGTCAGTATGTCTATTCATTTTTCCACAAGTTTAGTTTAATATTTATATCTTATATAAGTTCTATTACAAATAAAATTTTCTTGGAAGTATTTTGGATTAATTCCTCATGAATAATAATAACATAATCATAGACAAAAGAATATGATAAAGATTGTATTATTGATATATTGAAAACATTATTAACTCTATAACTCTATCCTCATTTCCATTTTTTACATGATTTTCAACCATCCTTTTTTATGCATGTTCATCTAATTAGATTCAATAGAATAATTTTTTTTCAATAAAAAAATAAAAAAACATAGGCTATGTGTTTCATGTCTGTATACATTGATATGAAACAATGTATTATAATTTGAGTTTAAATATATAATTATAAATATATGTGTGTATAAATAATTTTATTGATAAATATATAAATCTGATGTTTTAAATAATTACAGAATCATCTAAATCAAATGAGAATGTTATTGATTCCTTTAATAAATTGGATTATTTTACTACGAGAAAGTCGCAGTCATTTTAGACTCTTGATGGCAAAATGAAAATAATTGTATTAAGTAAAATAAAGACATAAAATTCTAGTTTTATCCTGAAATAAGGTCATATAATTATAATAAATTGTTTTTTGATGATGTAGTTTAATAACTCTGCCATTTAAAAGTTAGTTATATATATAATAGGTACGTATATATATATATATATATATATATATATTAAAATTTATTTCATTTTATTATGAATTAATTATATATATATAAATATTAAAATATAAAACAACACACACAAGAAAATCCCATCAAATTGATGTGAAAGGAAGCCCGACATTCCAAAATACTAAGACAAAGAGGGAACCCTAGAGATACCAACTGAAAACTCTTAGATTTCGAAAAAACATTTCCAACACAGATTACATAATATTATTTCAATGGGTATTTAAGTATAGGGATTCACAGATCAATTTCATTAGAAGATGGTCTAGTAATCATGAAAAAAATACAAGATTGGTTAAAATGGTGTGCAGAGAATCGCATTCCTTTGAGTTTGGGAGGGTCGATTCGTCTAATAAATATGTGGGGAAGTGGCAGAAATGGTGGAGTTCAATGTGACCCTGAATAACATGAAGGAGTTGGGGTTCTATTTCGGATTATTTTGAAATACTAAAAAGGGTTTTATTGGCGCATTCTTTAAGTGCTGATAAAAAATGTTCAAAAAAATTAAAAACATTTAATAGAATATATATTTGTAGTGAAAAATTATAACGATGTAAATAATATTAATAATTTATAGTGAATAAATAATTTCGAATGCAAGGATGATAAAAATGAGTGAAATTTATCAATTAAAAATGAATATAATTTCAAAATATTTAAAAATTGATTATGTTTAATAAATTTTATAAATTATTCACAAAATTACAAATGAATATATATATAAATTAAAATGAATTTATATTAATTATGTAAATTAAAAATAACTTAATAATAATAAATATTAATGAATAAATATGTGTACAGAAATATTAAAAATGAAAAAATTATTAAAATATTATACCAATAAATATTAAGAATTAACAAATTATAAAAAAATGAAAAAATATTTAACAATATTAATGAATGAATAATATTCAATTAATCAATGTTGAAATAAACTTGAATTTAACAATTAAAAGATAAATAGATTTAAAAAATATTATCAAAATGAATAAGTGTTAATAATTATATATAATGTTAATTACATCTCTCACTATGGAACACAACACAAGGAAAAAAACTACAACAAACATGAAAGTTCGATGACTTAACCCTCTGACCTACCCCCTAACCACCCCAACCCCAAACCACCATACAACTAATGGTGGGGTGATTTTACAAATTATATAGATTTTCTTTTCAAATAAATGAATATATATTAAAATAAAAATGAAAACATATTAACTATATAAATTAATATCACATTAAAAACATGAAATATTAATTAAAAGTCATATATATATAAATAATGAAAAAAATAGAATTAAAAAATGTAAAATGAAAAAAAAATAAAAATGGATATTTTTCAAAAATATTAAAAACAATTAATTCAAATAATGAATAAATATTATTAAAAATGATTGAACTAAAAAAATATTATATATTATATATTAAATAAAAATATAAAAATGAATAAAATTTACTAATTAAAAAATTAATATATTAAGTTAATTATGTTAATAAATAAAATTCTATAGTGATTCTTAATAATTGAACAAATAGCATAAAAATTATGTGTGTGTATGTCTGTGCTTCTAAATAAAAACGAATTAATTACATAGATATGTGTGTGAATGTAATGTTTATATATATCACAAGTTAGATATAAGTCTAATGGAAAAAATGGCATCTATATAATATGTTAGTAATCGCCTATTACTCGATACAAACTATTAAATATTTTTAATTATTAACAACTTTTAATTATTTTATAATCTATTTTTCACTAAACATGTGACTGATTATCTGTTAATAAATATTTTCAGAAGTCATATATATATATACATATATGAATATATATATATATATATATATATTAAATCTACTAATGATTGAATATTTATAAAAAAAATAAATATGAAAAAATTTAATAATTTATAAAACTAATAAACATTAAAAATTAATAAAGTATAAAAACTGAAAAAAAACTTTACATTATTAATGAATATATAAGATTTTAAAATTGTAAGTTAAAATTAACTGAAATTATAATATATAGTGAATAAATAAATAATTTGTTAAAAAATTGATAAGTGTTATTAATTATATAAATTTATAAAATTTAAAAAATAATAGAAATTAGAATGAAAATGAATACTTATATTAAATATGTAAAATAAAACCATATTAAATAAATTAAATGTTAATCAATAAATATGGATAAATAAATATTAAAAATTAATATATTTAAAAAAAATTACATAAATGACAAAAAAATTAAAAAGATTAAATTTTAGAAAATATTAAAATTTATTATTGAAATAAATAATAAAAATTAAGAATAAATTAAAAATATTTATATTAAAAAATATATAAATAAAAATAGTTATTAATTAATTTATTATTATATTAAATATTATATATTAATAAATAAAAACCTTATCAATAATATTTAAAAAAAATATTATTTTTTTATGCTTGTTTCTAAATAAAGTTTAATTATTTTTTTAAATATGTGTGTGAAATTAATGTACCACATATTATAAAAATTACATTCACATTAAAAACCCGGAAATCCAATGAAAAGAAATATAAAAATAAATATTAAAAATTTAAAAAATTACAAAATATTAATCGAATAAAATAGAAGATGAATAAGATTAAAAAATAGTACATAACCATTAATTTTATAATTGAATAAATATTAATAAAATGAAAAAATTTGAAAAAATATTAGAAAATAATAAATATGAAGATAGATGTAATCAAGGATTTGGTAACCTAATTCCCTTACCTCCCAAAATTGTATTAAAATGTAAAGACAATCAAATACACCCACACCATGGACCATAGACCGACATTTTTTTACGACCCAAAAGTGAACAAGATAAATGTACTGAATCCCAAAACATGAATTCCATACCGCTATGATGTCATACGGCAGCTTCTAGCCATGAAGATCCTACACATCCGACTAGGTTGATGTGATCAACTAAAAAAACCAGTCGAGAGCATCAGACGAATGAAGCGTCAATCACCTAAGGATATCATTGTGCCTAGTAATATCGCACTTGTGATCATGCTTATCCCCAATGTACATCGTTGATGTTTTCTTTCTATATGTCAACAGTAGGAATTCTCATCGACGATGCCCCATACCACAGACAAATTGTCATTCCCAAGAACATCACACCATCAATGTCTCATACCACCGATAGTTTTCGGCAACTAGCATAATCGACCTTGTAGGGCAAAAAGGTTATCATGTCCTTAGATGAAGAAATCAAGTCCCATGACAAAAAAATGTGTTCAAATGTATCTCCCATGATGTTGTTGTCGACCATCCATCAGACAACCTCCACTTCCAAAAAATCATCCCACCTAAGGATGATCATCCCCAAAAAAATCAGCCAAAACCCTCATAAAATCATTGTTTTGCTAACCTACACAAAACAAACGTGTCCCTAGGTGGTGCTAAATACCCAAAGTCACCTCTTGTATCCTGATCACCTTTTGTGGTCACCCAAGATCTTTGAAATCACCATTAGAGTTCACGCCGGCCAAACATCCCACCACCCCATATATTGCATATAACACGTTCATCTACGGGACAATTGTCCCAATGTAGTTGTCACATCATTTCTCGATTGCCATCATAGAAAGAGACTCAAAGAATCCAGACCATACTGACCTCGAGCATTCTCCCTCCGTCATACTGGGATAATAGATCGTATCCTACAATGCAAGTCACCAAACATGACATATAGAGACATTGGGATCCCAAACCAGATGTGGTTACGCTCTAATACTAGGCATTTGTCGTCAGTATCCCAACCAAATTGTCACCAAGACAAAAGACCCACCTCACCTAATGGAATCATAGATCCTTCCAGCCCCACCTTCAAGTCATCGTTTCCAGCACCACTCCGCCATAAGTGGTGCATGTTCGCCACCGCCATATATCTCCACTCTCTTAGCCTTCTTATTCTTCTTATCACCGATCATGGAAATTCATTTCCTCATTCGCGGGTTCTTATATCCTATCACCATAGCCGGACATGCCTCTGTAGGCTTTCTATCCACAATCAGTGTAGAGATATCAAGCCTTGCCCACCCCATAGTCTTTGTTTTGTGTTCAAAATCCATCTCCGACCATGTCTCATAGTGTCGGACAAATTTGCATCCACCACCACCAACACTCCTTTAAGAATTCACCGTAAAATGCTCATTCTGATTTCATGGGAAATAGGTAGAAAATTGATCTTTATGTCGTACCAAATCAGAAGATCGATTCTCATTACTTACAAATATTCTGTTGTGATCACTCTAATGACCCCCCCTAGAATGATAGAGAGAAGCTCTCCCCTTGATAGAGAACCCATCCAAAAAAGATATAATTAGTATATATTAAACAATAATATAAAAAATCATAAAATGTACCTTGTAAAAATGTCATATAATATATATATTATGTAACTAAATAAAATTCTAAATTGAATTTTAAAAATTGTATAAATTTTAAAAAAATAATTTGTGTGTATGTGTGTATTTCTATATAAAAATATGCTAATTACGTAGATGTGTATGTGAAATTAATATATATATATATAACACGAGTTTGATATATGTCAAAATGAAAAAAATGGAAATTTATAAAATTTGTTATTAAATGTCTGTTACTCGATAATAAGCACTAATTATTTTTAATTATTGTAATTTTTAATTATTTTATAAACCATTTTTCACTAAATATGTGACTGGTTATTGGGGATTAATTATTATCATAAATTAAGTGTGTATATATATATGAATATATTTATATTAAATATATTAAATATATTATTTAATAAATATATATATATAATATTGAAAAATAATATATTACCAGAAATATTAAAAGAATTAATATTAAAAAGGATTAAATTATAAAACTACATACTCTGCATTTTTAATGAATAAATAACATTAAATGATTTTATCTTAAAATGGATGTAAATTTAACTAATAAACGAATAAATTGAATTGTTATTAAAAAAATAATTTTTAATAATTATATAAAATTTAAAAAACCTAAATTGAATATATTTTAAATTTGAAATTAATACATATATTAATTGTTTAAAATAAATCCATATTAAATACATTAAATGATAATAAATAAATAAATATTAATATATATTAAAAATGAATAAAACTAGGAAACAAATTATGAAAATAAATGTTAAAAAAGAATAAATTAAAATAAATTATTATTCTTATTAATGAAATAATCATTAATAATAATGATTAAATTAATATATAAATATACTACATTACAATATAATAAAGAGATAAAATTTTATAATTAAATATAATTTAATATTAAATACTAAATATAAATTATTAAATATCTAAAAAAGTAATGTTTAAAAATAATTACTTGTGAATATTTGTTTCTATATAAAATTAATTTAATTAATAATATGTACATGTGAAATTAGTGTATGGAAGATTATATAAAAAAATATTCATTCAATATCTTTAAATAATAAATAAATATTTATTATTGTATATATTTGTATATATCGAATTCAAAAAGTATATGACTTTAATATAAAAAATATTATTAAATGTATATTAATATATTCATGTTTTCATTAAATATATGAAAAATTAAATGTAATTATATTATTAGCATTATATAAATCATATATATTTTTAAAATTATAAATATATATATATCAAAATAAATAAATTTATACATATAATTTGACTTAAAAATATATAACATTTTCTAAGAAGATCACTTATTTTCAGTGCTGAATGGCACATTGATAAAGGTCGCTATTATCAATTCTGGAGAAAAGAAAAAACAAATATAGTATTTATTAGTGGAAAAAAATGCTAACAAAAATGTTAACTTTTGCATTGAATTTTTTAGTATTGATAAAGATACCCTTTATCTATGCTTTTATTTAGTATTGATGAATGTGATGACTTTATTGTTATTTTTTCGAACTGATAAAGGAAACCCCACAATATTCGTGATTCTTTAGTTGTGAAATGACTAAATATTGTTATTTGGATTAATTTTCTTAAGGAACTATAGAATGATTCATATTATATTTCATGATAGATTTCTCACGTCACATTTTTATGGTGGGGATAATGCATATTGAAATGATGCATGTGTTTTATGATATATCAATTTTCAAAAATATATATTTCACAAAATAGATACAATGCTTTAATTAGAATAGATGTCACATTGCATTATATCCTAGTGTTGTAAATAAAATCATGAGACATGTTCCAATGCTATTCTAAGATATCTATAGAAAGAATTAGTGTCATGACCTTATACTATATTACCACTAGAATATTAGAAGTCAACATGTCATTACATCTCAATGGAAGCCTAAGAATTTACCTGAGACAGCATTGCAAACACAACAAAAAGTTGTGTATCCAACACATGTTACACCACCACTAATGTAATATCATTATTACGAAATGAATGATATGCAATCACCAGCATAGAAATTTTAAGCCAACACTAATCATGTTTGCACCAATTAATTTCTTCATAATCAATTAGTCATCTATAATATCTCTGAGGGAGTATTGGGATGGACAACATAGCTTATGATGTAATGACCTGTATAATGTCGAGATAAATAATGTTCATATATTATTAATATTCATTAATTATATTTTATCGTGTATTATTCATTTTCATAATGAGAGATAATTTTTCTTTTCAAAAGGAAAAAAGAATCATTTCCTAACAAATTGGATTTTCATAAAATATATGGTTTCATTTAAAAGATTAAATTACAAATTATTGAATTTTAATATGAAAAAATAAAATAATTTTTGACTTCATCATGTAAAATTAAATGATAAATGATTTTATATTATTTTCTGAGATGTTTGATTTTTCATTGAAAAGTAAAAATTTCCACTTTTTTTAAAACTACCTTTTTTTCAAAACAATACAACTCAAATTATATTTTTGATTATTTTGAAACATTAATTAATTTCTTTAGATAATAAATCATCCATTTATGATCTTTGAATTATGTTTTTATATGAAATTTGTATAATAACATTTTTATAAGTAAAATGGAAATTTGATTAAAAGCAATTTTTCAACATGTATTGTGGGTCTTATTTTAAATTAAATTATTAAAATTGCAAAAAATAAATTTTAAAAAATGTGTTAAATTTTTATAATAACAAAGTAAAAATTATATAAATTGGATCCTTTTATTTGTTGTCATTATGAACAGTAACATTAGTTAATTTTTTTTACTAAAGTAAACGAATAATAGGATATTCAAGGTTAACAATAATGTGTTAATGATTAAAATTATGTAAAAATTATTTTTTAACATTATATGATTAAATTTCATCCATAATCATCTAAAATTTAAAAATATAACCTTTTTTCTTTTATATTGGATTTTATCCTTAATAATAATTTGTATTAAAAATTAAAAAATGTAACCAAATTTATTTTAAAATTATCTTATATGTTCACTTACTAAAAATAATAAGTTATAAATGAATATTAATGTTTATATGGATAGTAATTATATTATTTTTATAGTGTTAATTTATTTTTAATTTTTGGGAATTTAAGTTTATCATAAATGCTTATGAAACACAAACTATGTACTTTTGTAAGGAGTATAAAAGTTATGTAAATGATTTTAAAAATACAACAAGTTTTTTTGGATGATTAATGGTTTACCAAGAGTTTTATAGATATGTATAATGTTTTATGGATATTTAAAAGGTTTATAATCTAATTTTTTTGTTTTCATGTTTTTTTCAATGTAAAATAAAATGAATACTTCCAAAAAACGACATTAATGATATTTTATAACAAAAAATAATTTCAAATTGATTAGATATTCATAAAAATAAAATATTAATCCTAAAATATTATTTTATGGTTTAAAATATAATCCATGGAAAAAATATCAACTAATTATCCTTTTATAGTAACATTAATGACTCCTATAGAGTAAAAAAATTGATATTAACGTAATTTTAAAAAAATTTCATAGGGGTTTAAACAAAGGGATATGGGTAAAATCATAATAAAGACTTTTCCAAATAATATATTTTTGTTTGGATTTGTCCCATATCCATATATTATTACAATTACATTAACGTTTATCTAATTGAACATGAAAATAAATTTATATTATATTAATACTCTAATAAATTTCCAGAATTATACACTATAACTTATAAAAGGGAACCTCATCACCTCTATTACTCATACCATTTACGCACTATATCATAGAAAATACCAGAAAAAATACCTTTCTAAAACAACTACCCATATTTTAGTAGACTTAATTTGGTCAATATACCATCCTCATAGGGATTATGGTGTAAATAAATAGAGGATGACCGAAGAATGTGTATTTTTTAACAGTTTTTTTATTTTTATTTATTATTAAACCAAGATAAAATATTCTTCAAAACTTCTGCCAAAAATAACGTAGATATAATAATATTTTTTTATCTTAATGTTATAACCTATATCTAACTTTATCATCCATCAAATAGAAAATTAAAAAAATATTTATGTGTATGGGGGACTACCGTCTCATGAGTCGATGTAATTCGTTTTCAATCACTTCTTTTCATAGGTGGATATATTTATTATTTTTATGTATATATATATTGTAATAATTACATATATATCATTATAAAAAAATAAATACATTTTCTAACTTCCCAGCTTTCCATTTATTGAAAAATGATATCATTGTTTCTATGGGTGTGTGGATTACCACGTCCACAAAACAATGTGATTCATTTTTGTGACCAAATTACATGGATACTATATGTAAGTCTATTTAAACAAAAAATATAATACTTTTCATTAACTAATAAATATATATTGGTGAAATAATCATTATATTCTTTCTGTCATGTTAATTGAAAAATGGAAAGCTTAGTCATGTGTATGTATAGCCTATTGTATCCACGATTGTAAAATAATTAGTTTTACATAACTATATTTAAATGTTTGTTTTTAAAGGATAAAAAATATATTAAAATTATAATTACATCAATATTATTATTATATTGATGATTTAATAAGGAACAATTTTACTAAAGTGAACTTTCAAAATTCATTTTCGATATATGTGATGAATATCGTCAAAATTTCCAATATTAAGTTAATCGATTATGTAATTAAATATAAAATTATAATAAATAAAATAAAAGGCATAATTATATTGAAAAAATTATTAAAAAAATTAATTATTAATATATATTTTTTGTTCATGAAAAAAGAATATATGTTACCAGTTATACACAAGGTAATAAACAATTATCTTTTTTTAATGGTTGGGGGAGAAGCCTCATTTTTAATTATTTTGAATATATATTTTATAAATATCTTACATAAATGTATATATACAGAAAATATTTTATTGAAAATTTTATATGTACATGAATGAATTATAAAGGAATATTTTTAATTTCTTATAGGATTTTTCAAAAGGAATATTGTATGGAATGTTTTGACTTTCATTAAAAAGGATAAAACTAATGTCCTATTTTAATATATGTAGCACCTCAAACATTACCCCAACCAAAAAAAATTATTTATTGTCTTTATTTATTTAAAATATTATATTTTTTATGAAAAACCCCCCTCTATTTTCCTTTTTATTTTAGTTTTGAATATGGTTATTTAAAAGAAACAAGTATTTTATATTCAACTTTGTTTTGAAATAGATTCAAAATATTTTTTCATGGGAAATATTATGAAAAGTTTAAAGCTTCAAATTTTTTATTCCTGATATTGGAAAGACCCTGAAATCCACTGGATTTTTTTAATACATGGGATTTTTACGAGTCCGTGAAAACTGACGGTGCTTGATTCCGAGGACCAGTGTGCCCGGAATAATTTTCTGTAGTTTTGTTCAGGTACATTCAGTAAATGTACAAGCTGGTTTTTATAACATTTGAACTAGTGCTCAGAATTTAAATCTGTGGGCACTGTTGAAATCACAACTCTGATATTTTCTTAAGCAGAATTTCACCTCGATAGCAGTTGGTCAAGAATAAAAGTTAGCTTTTGGGTTTTCTTAAAAAATAAAAAAATAAAGTGTGCATCACTTTATTTTTGTTTGAGCCTCCTATTAAGTGACGGGTAGTTAAAACCTTCTCTTGGAAGTTAGAGGTGGGACCGCCACACCTTAACCTCCCATAAGCGGTTATGGTGGTGGGTCCCACCTGAACTTAACCTCCCGCGATAGGTTATGACGTGGGGACCACATGGGGCTAAACCCCCTATTAGTGGCGGGAGCAGAAAACCTATCATTAATGAGGGAGAGTTTCTCAACACCCTCCCTCTTTTATGGTTCCACCATCCCTCTTTTTAAATTTTACATACTCCCCTATTTTAATGGTGCCAACCATTCACATTAATTATGTGGAGCCCTTTTAATTTAATTATTCCTTTTTGAATGTTGTTCCAACGAAGTAATAAGATATCATGATCTCTTATTATTTTTGGTTGGAACAACTATTCATTTTGGGAGGAGAGCTTGGGAGAAAATAAGTTCTCCAACGAAGAATGAAGAACGCTCCCCCAACGAAGAACCCAGATCCTCTTCGACTTCTTCCCCAGACACCTACTGACTTGGAGCATCTTCCACGAGCTGACGCAACATGGGTTTGGAAGTGCTTAGTGGACCCGACGAACAACAATCCTCTTCGTCTTCTTCCCGAAACACCACCACCAACTACCGACTATCAAAAGGTAGAGGGTTTACTTCATGTAATGTACCTTTCTTTTCCACATCTTTGTTTGAAAGGAATCGATACAAAGTTTTGTAAGAAATCATTGTTCATCATTTTCCTCTGATGACCCAGTTGCTATCACCTCTAAACGCAGAGTGTGAAGGTCAAACTAACATGGACCGACTCCCTCTGCCAATATTTTGTGATGTTTGTTTAGCATGGCGATGAGGCGATGACAACGAAGGTGGCAACGACAAAGTCCACGCTCCCACGATCTTTGTGAAGCGTTCTTCCCCCTCAGTGCACAGATGATCCCGGCCGAACACCGCTAGCCTACGCTGACATAGGCCGCGCAGAACTAGCGCCCTTTGTGGTATGCCTGCGCGTTGCCCACGCGCCACGTATGCCGACCCGCGCCCCACCTGCCTCCCCGCACCATGCCCGGCACCGCGCGACCTGCCTGTGCACTGCCCTTGCACCTCGTCGGCCTACATGCACGCCCCGCTAGCCGGCCGACCCACACTGCCATCAAGACCGCGCGCTGCCCGCACGCTGCCGACCGGTCGTGCCATGCTGGCCCTGCCCGCGCACTGCCTGTGCCCCGCACACCCTGGCTGCGCACTGCCCAGGCCCCGCGCGGCCTGCCTTTGCCTTGCCTGGTGCCCCGTGCGGCCTTCTCCCGCCATGGATCTTGGACAAACCGGTCGAGTCGCGCTGGCCACCAGAGCCGGCCCGCGACATCCTTCACGGCGTTGATGGCCGAACCAGCTCGACTTTCTGGGCCGAGCCACCTATGCATCAACCTCTTGGCCTAACCGCCCCCGCAGTTTGCTGGGATAGGACCAGCGGACAAGGCCGAACCTAGCGGGCTGACTTGGTCAACCCAGACTGGTTTGGGCCGAGTTGGTCGGACCGGGTCGGACTGGACCCGAGCCCATTTCTGACTGTTACTTCCTTCGGCCATATCTTTTGCACGGGACGACAATTTGATGAACCATCAGTGGGACTGGTTTCCTTGGAGCACGTTGGTCACTTTGAGTATACCCAACTAGATTTGGGGGGTAATGTTGAGATATGGTCAGGTATGATCGTACACAAATTCAATCGGGCTCCTAGGACCAAAAAGATTATAACTCACAGACCGGGCGTCCGATAGACATGTCGTCTGTTGTGTTGAGACCCCTATGATGAGGCAGACCTTTGAGGTACTTCTACGTGGGACTTTGTGACAGTTGTAGTATCGACATGTAGCTCGTGGAGCGGACCCTCCTAGAGACCAGTGAGCGGAGTACGGAGACCTAGTAGCTGGCCGAGGTCTGAAGACTGCTTGACCGATTCGACTCGGAGTGATTCGACTAGCCCAGTAAGGAGCACCAGGTTGTCAGCGGCAGACCCACGATGGAGAAGCACCAGGTAGTCGGTGGCGGACCCACGGTACTCTATAGTATGAGTACATCTGCATGCTATTTGGGGGAGCACCTGGTAATAGGCGGCAGACCCGAAGTGGTGATCTCCTCTGTGTGAGAGGGGCAGACCCACAGTACGTGATAGGAGGAGTACCTCAGCAGTACAAGGTTAATGGGAAGAGCCAGTTAGTTGGTGGAAGGCCCACTGTACTCGATAGAGGAGGAGTTCTCCAATAGCCATGGTTTCGATAATGTGAATAAAAATACTAGTTGAGCTGAGTCAGTATCTTTTGTGTTTACATCATGATTGATATGGATTACTTGATAACTTAGGTATATGTATGGGAATATACCTAAGTGGGGTTATCTGTTGATTTCATACTTTTTGATTTATCCTTGTTGGATTTGAGAGACCTTGAGGGTCTTAGGGTCCCTACCGAGTATCGTTATACTCACCCCTGCACGGGCTTTGCATGCACCTCGTTGTTTTGGTTGCATACGACGGACAACACTGACTGAGGATCAGAGTAGCAGGACTGGACGATACCTAGAGGTTGACCATACGACAAATTAGTACCCAGATAAGACTGATGGGCGTGGATTGTTGAAGAGGTTGTCTGTACCTACCCTTCAGGTAGGAATCTCCGGGGGATGACCCAGTTGATGCTTTACTTTTCTTTATTTGTACTTTCTTTTCAGTTGTACTTGTAATTTTCTATTGGGATTGTATTTCCGGCCACTTTTACTTTCCTTCACTTCTTTTTTGTACAAGATTACTTACTGTTTATTTCCATCTCATACTCTATTGTGTGTGTTTTCAATTTATAATGGCAATGCCTTCCCAGTTTTTTGGATTTACTCTTTTGGTGCAAGTTTCCTGCCCCTGGCCTATGGAAGGTGGGCTTGGGGTAGTCACGGAATGGGCCCTGGGAAACGATTTGTGACTAATTGGTATTAGAGGAGTCGGTTATACCACAAAACATAGGACTCTGGTCTTTCTTTTCTGTGAAGCAATAGTGTTAAGGGTACAGAGTGTGGTTTTCAGTTCAGAGAGTCCAGTGTTGGTCCAGCGGCCAACATACCCATACACCAGGACCCTGACTTATGATTTCTGACTCAGTGCATGAAAACACTGATTGTGTGGGTGTTTTCAAAAGATTTCTTTAAGTCATATCAACCTGGTCAGCTCACCAGGTATAAATATTTTCACAGTTAAGCATATATTTTTTTAGGATACCTCCCCGCGGATGACCAGTTAGAGCCCCGAGAGTTGAATGTGCATTTAGCCCACCGAGCGACAATGCCTTGGTGCAGGGCCCTCTTCTAACAGAGGCACCGGTGGTACCACTACCCATTGGGCCACCGATGCCACTAGCCCCAGCAGCAGACGATGAATGCCACTTGAGCGCGTTGCACGAGTTCCAGCGCCATAGGCCACCCAGGATCAGGGGAGTCAAAGTCCCACAGGCAACAGAGGATTGGATGGAGGATATGGTGAGAGTCATAATAATGGTAGGGACACCAGCTGAATTCATGGTAATTATTGTTGCCCGCCTCGTTCAGATAGAAGCAAGCAGAGCTTGAAGCTCTAGGTGTATGATGAGACGACACTTCTCTGGGCAGACTTCGAGAGCCCGTTCCGGGCTTTGTTTGTCCCATCCACCCTACATGCGGTGTTGATACAGAAGCTACTACATCTACAGTATGGTAGCATGACTGTAGCTCAGTACTCAACAAGGTTCATAGACCTCTTGCGCTACTCCATTGATATTATATGAGACCCATTTTTAGGGCATGGACCTTCGAAAAAGGAATCAAGAGAGATATCAGGACTTCGATGATTTCCCTTAGAATCCCTACACAAATAGGAGTGTTGGAGCGAGCCCTCTTAGTGGAGAACTTCCTTGATGAGCAGTCTCCAACAACGAGACCCACCAGTAGTCGACATGCTGTAGAGTCTACTATAGTTGGTAGTAGACAGATGACGCAAAGGTCCAAGAGGACCAGACCTACAGGTGGATGACCGCATGACTCAGGATCAGGTGTGCGGGGCACCCAGAGTGGATATAGAGCCAGACATACCAGGAGCGGATAGTGTTACTCATGCAGTGGGCATGGTCACATGGATCGTGACTGTCTGACCCACCGTTAGGATGATCAAAAGACGGTTGAAGGACCGCCATCCAGATATAGACATTCGATCGAGGCTGTTCGCAGGGAGGAGGTGGCCGTCGAGGAGGAGCTGGTCGTGTAGCTGGCGACGGACAACGATTCGAGGTGTTACCACCACCACCACCAGAAGGTCCACCCTGACCACAGGGAGCAGGTGGAAAGGGGAGAGCTCAGCTCTAGGTAGCTAAGGCTTATGACCATGGAACTTTGTAGACGATACAAGGTACGATCTATGTCTACTCCACCATAGCTGCAGTTCTTATAGACACAAGTGTCAGTCACTCCTTCATTACCACTTCCCGCATTCAGAGCTCAGAGATTCCGATGGATCCGTTGGCTTGATCCTTATTGCTAGAGACTCCTACGGGATAAGGATCGATGATTATGCACTGGTGCCGACAGTGTGAGATTACTCAAGGAGGCGAGTTCTTTGGTTTGGATCTCCTCATAGAGGAGCCGAGGCCTTACGATGACATCTTGGGTATGGACTGGGTATCTACAGTCCATGCTCTGATCGAATGTATTAGGCGCAGAGTGCGGTGTGTCCGCATGGATGGGACTAGGTTCACCTACACCAGCAAGAAGGGATCCTTTTTAGCACAGGATGAACTTACTAAGAGGAGGGTGCAGCCGATCACTCATCATTTGTATAGCCTTACCCACAGAGTGGTGGATGTGGAGAGTCCCACTTATCCTATAGTGGTGGACCAGTACACAGATGTTTTCCCTGATGATGTTCCAGGACTACCTCCTCACAAAGAGGTGGACATCAACATTGACCTGTACACCGGGATGACACCGAAATCTACACCAGCATATCGGATGCTCCCAATGTGCTTCGTGAGCTACGGGTATAGCTGGAGGGCTTGTAGTGGAAGGGATTCATCCAACCCAGTGTTTCTCCCTGGGCATCCCCAATTCTGTTATCCAAGAAGGTGGACGTGAGATTGAGGCTTTGTGTTGACTACCGTTACCTGAACCAGGTGACCGTGGAGAACAAGTACCCACTTTCGAGGATTGACAACCTCTTTGATCAGTTGAAGGGAGCACACTGTTTCTTGAAGATAGACCTCAGATCAGGCTATCACTGGCTCAGAGTTCGAGACGAGGATGTGCAGATGACGAACTTCAGGTGTTAGTATGACCATTTTGAACTCTTGGTTATGACTTTCTGTGTAAGCAACACCCCAACAGTGTTCATGGGACTCATGAACATAATCTTTCATCCTTATCTCGATCACTTTGGCTTAGTCTTCATCGACGACATTCTGATCTACTCGACTACTTAGGAGGAGCATGCTTACCATTGCGGGTAGTACTGGACACACTCCGAGAGAATTGGATTTATGGTATGTTCTCAAAGTTCCAGTTTTGGATCCAAGAGATTCCCTTTCTGGGTCATGTCATCTCGGAGGCTAGAGTTGGAGTTGATCTAGTGAAGATTGAGGTGGTACTTGCTTGGGAGCCACCCAGGTGTGTGACGGAAGTGCTGTGTTTCCTGGGTTCAGCTGGTTACTACCTGAGGTTCATGCTAGACTTATCCAGAGTTGCAGCACCACTATTAGCCTTGACGCAGAAGTGGGAACCCTTTGTGTGGTCGAAGAGATACCAACAGAGCTTTTAGGACCTGAGGTAGAGGCTGACTAGTGCCCCCATATTGAGAGTTCTAGAGGAGGGAGTAGTGTACGTAGTCTAATATGACGCATCAAGGACAAGACTCAGGTTTGTCCTAATGTAGGAGAGAGAAATGATCACTTATGGTTCTTTTCAGCTGAGACAGTACGAGCATAATTGCGCTACCCATGACCTGGAGTTAGCAGTAATGGGCTTCTCCTTGAAGATGTGGCGACAATATAAGATGGGCAAATGTTTTACCGTGTACTACGATCACATGAGTCTCAGGTATATATTCTCTAATAAGGACCTAAACTAGAGCTAGTGGTGATGGACCGAGTTCTTCTAGGACTATGACATCTAGATAGTCTATACTCTTGGTAAGGGGAACGTTGTGGCAGATGCACTCAGCAGAAGATCTGGTATACAACTGTTAGGTGAGGCGACAGAGAATTTGGCTGTATTACAGATATCCTTTTTGGATGGTGATGGAGTAGCTTTCCTTCAATATCTTACAGTCACTCCACCACTTCTTTAGCGAGTCAGGGAGGTGCAGCGTGGATACGCTGACTGTGATACACGACATGCTCAGATATCCATAGGGCAGGCACCTGATGGATGTTTTGAAGGTGCGGAGCACGTCATCCTATTCAGAGGACGTACCTTGGTACCAGTTGCACTTCAGGAGTAAGCCTTGAGGGAGTTCCACACATCCCCTCTAGTGGTACATCCAGGAGTGACGAAGATGTACCAGGACATTCGGAGACACCACTAGTGGACGGGTATGCAGAAGACGTTAGCAGACTTTGTCTCTCGATGCCTAACTTGTTAGCAAGTGAAGGCGGAGCACCAGGTACCGGTAGGATCGGTACATCCATTAGAGGTCCCGGAGTGGATGTGGGATGGGATATACATAGACTTTGTGATGGGTGTTCCAAATACATCTTGGGGACACTACTCGATTTGGGTGATCATTTACCGACTCACCCAGACAGCCCACTTCCTACCGATCAGAAAGCAGGGTTCAGTATAGATCTTGGGACACCTCTATATGCAGAAGAATGTGCATCTATATGGAGTACCTTCGACGATTGTCTCCAATCGTGACCCACGATTTACTTCCCAGCTATGGAAGGGGTTGTAGGAGGGTTTTGGGACACAGCTTCACCTGAGCACCGCCTTCCATCTGTAGAGAGATGGTCAGACTGAGTGGACCATTTAGACACTCAAGGACATGCTCTATGCATGTGTCCTTGACTTTTGTTTCAGTCAGAAAGATCACTTAACTTTGGTAGAGTTTTCCTACAACAACATCTATCACTCCACCATAGGGATGACACCTTTTGAGGCATTTTATTGTCAACCTTGTAGATCACCACTATGCTGGACATACCTAGGGGAGTCAGCACAAGTGGGACCAGAGATGGTACGGGCTACCACAGAGAATATGTATATCATTCAGGAGTAGATGAAGACTACACAGAGTAGGAAGAATTCATATGCTAACAGGATACAGAGACCTCTAGAGTTCGGGGATGGTGACTACATCTTTCTACAGGTCTCACCCCGATGAGGTTTACAGAGATTTGGCCGAGGTGGCAAGTTATCTCCACGATTCATCAAGCCTATTCAGATCCTCAATAGAGTTGGAGAGGTGGATTACCACTTAGCTCTTCCACCTCAGTTGCACCGGGTGCACGACGTCTTCCACGTATCTCAGTTGAAAAGATACATGCACGACCCTTCCCACATCATTAACCATGGAGACATGGATGTGGATGATGGGGAAAATTTCAAGGAGGTTCCATTGGAGATTTAGGATCGAAATAAGTAGGTCCCACAGGGATGTTCAATACCTCTGGTGTGCGTTCGCTGGAAGCACAAGAACATTAAGGAGATCATATGGGAGTGAGAGGCTCAGATGCGTGCTCAATACCCCCATTTGTTCCCTCGGTTCGAGTTGTATCTTATGGGGACGTAAAGCCCTGAGGTGAGGAGAATGTAAAGACCCAGAAATCCAATCGAATATTTTTTAATACATTTTATTTTTATGAGTCCGCGAAAACTAACAGAACTTGATTCCGAGGCCTAGTGTGCCAAGAATCATTTTCTAAAGTTTTGTTCTGGTACATTCAGTAAATGTACAAGTGGGATTTTATAAGTTTTGAACCGGTGCATGGAATTGATATCTGAGGGCACCGTTGAACTCACAGTGCTAGTATTTGATTAAGGAGACTTTCACCTCAATGGCAGTTGGTCAAGAATAAAAGTTATTTTTTGGGTTTTCTTAAAAAAATAATAAAATAAGTTGTGCATCACTTTATTTTTTTTTGATCCGCCAAGTGAGTGACGTGTAGTTAAAACCTCATCTAGGATGTTAGAAGTGGGGACACCACACCTTAACCTCCCATTATAGGTTATGGTGGTGGGGCACACCCAAACATAACCTCCCACGATATGTTATGATGTGGGGACCACACGGGGATAAACCCTATATTAATGGCTGGAGCGGAAAACCACTCATTAATGAGGGATATTTTCTCAACACACTCCCTCCTTTATGGTTCCACCTTCCATTTTTAAAAAAAATTCCAACTCCCATAATTTAATGGTGCCAACCCTTCACATTAGTTTGGGGGAGCCCTTTTAATTTTATTTGTCATTTTTGAATGTTGTTCCAATTAAGTAATAAGATATCACAATCTCTTATTATATTTTGTTGGAACATATATTCAATTTTTGGAGGAGATCTTGGGAGAAAAGAAGTTCTCCAACGAATAGCCTCCTATTCCAACGAAGACCGAAGAATGCTCCACCGATGAAGAATGCTTATCCTCTTCGATGTATTCCCCAAACACCTACTGACGTGGAGCGTCTTCTATGAGCCGACACAACTCGGGTTTGGAAGTGCTTGGCGGACGCGACGAACGATCATCCTCTTCGTCTTCTTCCCGCAAATCCACCACCATTGACCAACTATCAAATGGTAGGGGGATTGCTTCAAGTAATATACCTTTCCTTTCCTCATCTTCGTTTGAAATGAATTGATGCGATGGTTTGTACGAAATTTTTGTTCATCGTTATCCTTTGATGAACCAATTTCTATCACCTCTAAACGTGGAGGGTGCGGGCCAAACTAACATGGACCGAATCCCTCCGCCGATCATTTGTGATGTTTCGTTGGCATGTTGTTGATGCGACGACGATGAAGGGAACAACGACAAAGGTCGTGCTACCCGCAGCCTCCATGAATCGCGCCACCCCTACAGCACACCGATGCTCTCAGCTGAACACCGTCAGCCCACGCTGGCCCGAGACACGACGCACCGGCGCCCCGCGTGGCATGCCGGCCCTGCGCGTTGCCCGGTGCCACGCCAGACGCCCTACACCCTCGCTGACATCCCATGGATTTCCAACGCACCCTGTTGGCCGGCCCGCGCACTGCCCGCACCCCGCCGGCTTCCCGCGCCATGCCCAGGGCCCTACGGCCTACCCGCGCCCTGCCTGTGCGCCCTGCCGTCCTGCCCGTGTGCTGCCTGCGCACCGCCCCAACCTACCCGTGCATAACCTGCGCTCTTCCGAAACTCTACGTGCCCTGCCCAGCTGCCAATCGGCCTGCCCCTGCCCCGTGCGGCTTGCCCGTGCCCTGCCGGCGCCCTGCACGCCCTGCTAGGTGCCTTGCCGGCTTTCCCGCGCCTCGCGCGTCCTGCCTGTTCCCTACCCAGTGCCCCTCATGGCCTCCCCGCGCCATGGCTCCCCGCCGAGCGCTGGCCACCCGAGCCGACCCGCAACGTCCTTCGTGGCGTCGCTGGCCAAACCGGCTCGATCTTCCAAGACGAGTCGCTCGAGCTGCCTACGCAGCGACCTCCGAGCCGAACTTCCCCCGCAGTCCGCTGGGCCGGGCCCAACGAACTGGGCCGAACCTAGTTGGGCTGACCTAACCAATGGGCCGGGTCAGAACCAGCGGGTTTGACCTGGTGGACCCAGACCAGGTCGGCCTAGACTGGGTTCAGCCGAGTCGGTCCGACCGGGTCGGACTGGACACGGGCCCATTAATGACTGTTACTTCCTTTGACCATATCTTTGGCACCGGACAACCGTTTAACGAACCGTCAATGGCACTGTTTTCCTTGGAGAACGTCGGTTCTTTTGGGTATAGCCCACTAGAGTTCGGGCTAATGTTGAGATACTGTAAGGATGGATCATACATGAATCCAACTGGGCCCCTAGGACTAAAAATCTTATAACTCATAGACCGGGCGTCCGATTGACGCGCCGTCTGTGGCATTGAGACCCCTATGACGAGGCATACCTTTGAGATACTTATACGTGGGACTTAGTGATAGCTGGATTAACTAATAGTAACTCATGGAGCGGACCCTCCTAGAGATGAGCGAGCGGAGTACGAAGACCAAGTTGTTGGATGAGACCTAACGACTACTTGACCGATTCGACTCAGAGTGGTTCGACTAGTCCAGTGGGGAGCTCTTGGAAGTTGGAGGAAGACCCATGACAGAGGATAACCTGGAGGCTGGTGGAAAACCTGTGGTACTCGATAGGAGGAATACCTCTACAGGCTATTAGAGAGAGCGCCTGGTAGTTGGCGGCATACCCACAGTCGGGAGTGCCTCTGTGTGGGCACGGAAGACCCACGGTACTCGACAGGAGGAGTACCTCAGCAGTCCAAGGTTAGTGGGAAGCACCTGGTAGTTGGCGGCAGGACCACTATACTTAACAGAGGAAGAGTTCTCCAACAATAGTGGTTTCGAAAAGTTGAATAGAAATCCTGGTTGAGTTGAGTTAGTACCTTTTGGGTTTACCTCATGATTGAGATGGATTATTTGAAAACTTCGTTATATGTATGGGAATATAACTAAGTGGGGTTATCTATTGATTTCAAACTTTTTGATTAACAAATTTTTTCATATATGGAATCACAAAAGATAATGTAGGATGTAATCAGGAGGATAATATCCTTCTAAATCAGAAACATGAAATAGTTTGAATTGGAAAAAAAAATTCTTCTAAAATGAATTATATGACACATTATATAAATAGTGGTGGTATCCCTATGCAATAGAAACAAAATTCACCACTACTAAACATGTATAAAGTGATATATTTCATAAAATAGAACCCTCCATCATTATATGGATCCTATGTCTCTATGATAAATGAAGGATGTGTTAGATCCTTATTGAATATATTTGAATCCAAGAGTAGTTTAGATCATAAAAAGGTAAATTTTTCTATTTATCAATTTGAAGGTGATGTCAATCAGCAGTGGACATTGTTTATGAATAATAGAGAATGAGAAGGGATTGAGGCCATTAATTGTGATATATTTAATGATCATTCTAAGGAAAAATATTTTCATATGGTTGGTCAACATAGGATAGAAAATAAAATATTATAATTGAGTCTTATGGAAAGCGATTCAATGGATTCATGTGAAGAAATACAAACAAAATGTGAAAGGTATATAATACATTATTTCAATATCATGATAGTAAAATTAGTCATTTTTATTATGGATTGAATTGAAGATATCGAATTTTATTTGATTAACATGAATTCAAAAGCTTGGAAAAACTTATACTATGTATTAAGATGATAGAAATACATTTTTTTGAGGATCATGTGTTCTATGACAACAAACATAAGAAAATTTTTGGATGGTAGGAAATGGGAAAGCATCCATCAATGAAATCTATTGGTATAAAAATTAGCATACTGGTTCTTGTTAGGTGTGGTAAAAATCACCCAATTGAATATTTATTTTTTAAAATATTGGAAGTGTTTTTGATGTGGTATGTTTGGATATTTTTCTCATTATTAAAAAGATAATTACCACACAAATAATGAAAATTAAATTCTAAGATTCATTAATTATAATGAGATAAGTCATTAAATGGGAACATGTTCGAATATAGGAATGAAGGTTGTAAATCATCATGATCACAAACAGAAAGGTGTGGATAACTATTTTCGGATAATTTTAATTGAAATTTTACCATGAACTGATGCTGAGTTAGGTACATTAATTATTAATTCGGGATATTCTTGATTTGAGGTCTACAATTTCATTCATTTCAAGGTAATTTTTTTTGACATAGAAATTTCACCTCAATAAATGAAGACATAAATTTTGGTAAACATAAATGCGGAAGAATTAAATTAAAAAAGAAAATATAAAAATATTTATTTTATTGAAATAAATAACCTATAAACCATTTCATATTTCCCCTAGTAGTGTTTGATGCAATTTTGGGTATGGATTTTCATTTTTTTACCATAAAGAAGTTATTTTTCACAATGATTCTCAAATTGTGTACAAGAAAGTATTCCTAAAATTGATAACATCTATAGATTCTGATAAATTATAAAAAGATGAAATTTGAATGTTACTTATCACTTATTATTGAGAAAATGGTGGCATTTTATATATGTGATGTCATGTAGTGAAATAATATATGGATGTATTTATTTATCAATTTAATGAGATTTAAAAAATTGGGAATTTACATTTGTTATTGAGTTAGTGCCAGTTTCTAATCCATTTAAAAACCCCATTGAATGGATCAGGTTAAAATTTTGGAATTTAAAACGATATAGTGGGAGTTATTAGATAATGTGTTAATTCATTCAATAATATAATAATGGGATGATTTTATTTTATTTATTTAAGGGAAAATGGTTCAATGAGACTTTTCATCAATTATAGTGTCCTGAATCACATCCCAGTAATGAAAATATTTCATTTTACTCATATTGATGATTTTTATGACTATGTGTTTGATGGGATCTTTTTTTCAAATTTTAATATTTAGTCAGGTTAAAACAGTTAATGCTGAAGGAGGGAGATATTTTAAAGACTAATTTTTTAAATCTATATATGCATTAAGAGTTTTTACTTATTCCCTTTAGTGTGTCTAATGTTGAAGTTTTATTCATGGATATTAAGAATATATTCTTCCATGTATATGTAGATAAGTTTTTTGTTATGAATTTTGATGATGTTTTGTTATATTCTAAAAGACCTAAGGATCATAAAAAACAACTATGGATTTTTTTCATACCATGAATGAAAAGAAGTCATATAGAATACATAGTAATTTTTAATTTTGGTATCATAATATTTCGTTCCATATATATATATATATATTTTATTACTATCATAAACTTAGTGGCCAATTAAAAACAAAATATGTTAACGAATTTCCATGAATAAATGCATTTCATAGAGATTTATAGTTTTCCTTGATTAATAGGTTTTTATCAGTGGTTTATTGAAATCATTGCTCACACATCTAGCTCACTAACTAAGATATCTTGAAAATGAGTTAAATTCATCTAGAAAAAATAGTGCAATGATTATTTCTTGTAACTAAAAAAAATATTGGGGGAATGCACCAGTTTTAGATATGCCCACTATAAATGGGTAAATTTTGATCTAAAACGATACTTTATTAAAGGGATATGGTTGTGTTATAATGTATAATTACAAGGTATTTGTTTATTCTACATGTTAGTTGAAACCTATATAGGTAAATTATATTACATGTGATCTATAATGAACTACAATGGTTTATTTCTGGAATAATTTTGAGGAATAAATTATATGGATTAAATTATTGAATGTGTATTGATCATAAAATATTGAAGTATATATTCACTCATAAATATTTGAACATGAGTTAGAGAATATGGATGAAAATGATCAATATTATGGCTTCACGAATCATTAACATCATGGAAAAGAAAAAAATTCAAATAATTTGATTCAAAAAGATAATTCTACATTAAATCAGTCACATTTGGAAAATAACTCTTAGGTTAATGATTTGATAACTTTTTTCCTAGAAATAAGGCATATATGAACATACACTATTTTTTTTAGGTTTTAGTACATTCAACTTTATCAGAAAAAAATTAGTTATCACATAAATAGTATCAGGATTTATAATAAATGGTATAACCAATTTTTTATGAAACGTTTTAGAGAATATTTTTTTGAATAAAGAGTAATAATATTTCAAAAATGATAATGTATACCATGTCATTCCTAGATTGAGAGTGAGTTATTAAGTAAATCTCATTGTTACTTTTTTCCATTCATCCAATAAGAAAAAAATGGAAAAATCATTTTGGCTTCATTACTAATGTGATGGAATGGAAAGAGATATTATTGAATTTAACATGAAATGTTTCACTTGTTAACTGGTTAAAGGATAATTTTTTAATTTATAGAATTATAATTTGGAAAATTGAAATTCATTTTTAAATTCATCACGTAGAATTTATATTAAGACTATTGTTTTATAATTTCTTGAAAAGTATGATTTTGCAGTGAATAGTGAAAAATATGGAATTTTATTAAATTGTTTCTTCTATTTTACATAATTTACAAGTAAAATTATATCATGGATTAGTTTTAGAAGGTAATTAATTATTTGTGACTAAAAAATTCATTTATGTTTCTTTTAATTAAATTTATAGTATTATTTGTTTTAAAACATTCTTATACATAAAAATGCATTTTTCGGAGGGAAATAAATTATTTCATTTTACGATTTTAATTTAAAATTAAATTATCCCCCATATAAAAATTGAATCATCAAAAAAGGATTTCTTATTTAGAATCAGTATTTCCAAATATTCTAAATCATCCCCTTTTATTTTAAGTAAATATGAATAGTTTTAATAGTACAAAGTCATTACCAAAATAAAGGTAAAATGTGTTATTTGGGGTTAAAATTAACATGTAAAGGATTATAATTAGTTAAAAAACATCAAGAAATTTCATTGTTTGAGTCCATGAAATCTATATTTATCTAATTTTAGAAAAATATGACATTTTTATCCTTTTATCTTTAATGTTGGCCATTAAAATATTTTATAAAATAAAAAATACAAAAT
The DNA here is from genome assembly GCA_963277665.1 of Viscum album. Lineage (NCBI taxonomy): Eukaryota > Viridiplantae > Streptophyta > Magnoliopsida > Santalales > Viscaceae > Viscum > Viscum album. The sequence continues at coordinate 23,966,934 of OY728125.1, forward strand.
GCCCACTTTCTTTTACAGTTACCTTATATGTTAAAATATGGATAAAACATATTTGTGAATTAATAATAAAATTTATTTTAAGAATAATTAATTTTTTTATTCTCTAAAATTATTTCAATTTTTTGTGTTATTATAAAATTAACATAAAATATTATATAATGTCGACTCTATTCTGATTCAATTGGTAGAAAAACCATGTCAATGATTTTGAAAACACTAAAAGTAATATTTTTTATGTGAGTTAATATGTATAAATAACTTTATAGAAAATAGTAATATATTATAGATATGATAAATATTTAAATTATAATTCTTTTGATGTAATATAGATTAAAAATTAAAATTAAATGACTATCTCTAAAGAAAACATTAATAACTTTTTATAATAAAAAAATATTTTATTAAATAATATAAAACTCAAAAGATGTATATTCAACCAATTAAATGTTATATGGTTTAAAATTTAAACCATGGAACAATTATAGGACATTTTTCTCATTGTTTTTACCTTATTGGCCCCTAAAGAGTAAATAAATATCATGGTAATTTTTAGAAGGGTTACTGAGGGGTAAAAAAAAGATAAATGTAAAATCATTATCTAAATATATAAAAATTTTATTTTTTGAGAGTATTTAAACCCATATAATATAATCATTGATTTATATAAATATTCTGCCACTTGAACATGACTATTAATTTATATTGATTTAATACTATAAAAATTCAAATAATGCCCCACCACTCATTTATAAAATAGAACGTCCTCTCCTCTCTTTCGCACTCCATTTAAGTATTATATCTCATCCAATACCCACTAAAACCCATTCATAACATCTCTCAACATATTCTGATAGTTTTGTATTTGGTTTTAATACCATCCTTGGTGGGTATAGGGTGTAAACCAAAGGAATTTATCTGAAAAAGAGTTATAGATTCTAACTGATTGTGTTCATTTTAGTTTATGTTCCACCTCCATTAAATATTCTTCAAAAATGATGTAATAATTACAAAATTATATTCCAAAAAAATAAATGTAGATATATTAATGTAATAACATTTATCCATCTCTATCTACTCTCAAGTGGGAAACTAAACCACTACTCAAGTGCATAATGGACTACCACCTTATGAAATGATGTAATTATGCTTCCATAAACACAAATCACAAATGGTTATAATGAAATATTTAATATATATATATATATATATATGAAATTATTGAAAAATTTATAATTATTCAAATAAAATATATAATCTACTATCCTACCATTTTATTTGTTGAAAAATGTTAATTTCATTCGTGTGTTGGTGTAGATTTCCCCCTCTACAAAGCGATGTGATTTTTTTTTCATAATCACATAACATTTATACTATATATATGTGTTTTTAAAAAATGAATTTTATACTTATTATATAATAGTAATTTTTGAGATATGAAATAATACTTAAGTTTTTCCATCATTTTCATTGAAAAATGGGAAGGTTACTCTTGCATGCATATAACCCATCATTTCTAAAATAGTAATATAGTTATTTTTTTCATATCCACATTTCATAGATGGATTTAAAATTATAATTTAATTATTAAAATGATAATTATTTCATGAATTTTATTATACAGATTATTTAATAATGACCCCATTTACAATAGTCAACTTACTAAAGTCCTTTTTGGCATATAAGCTAAATATTGTCAATACGTCCAACGTGAACATAATTATTTATTTAATTTTATATTAAATGTAAATAAATAAAATAATAATATTAATTAACATGAAAAAAGTTCATGAGAAATTAAATAATTAACAAATCTCTATTATTCTCGATATTAAATAATGTGCTTGATGATTCAGACTCTGGGTAAGAGACACTTTAGCTTCAAACCCCAATATTTTATTATTTTGTTGATTTATTTTCTATGTATTTTTCATCCATGTACATATTAATAAAAAAATATTAATGTATTTAAAATAACACGAATTATTAATAAAGTACAACATTTTATTTTAATAAATTTGTTTCCAGAATGAATCTTTTACAGAATTTTTTGACTTTCAGTCCAAAAGATAAAAGAAATATTCTATTTTAACAAGTACAACATTGATTCATTTTGATTCCACTATAAAAATTATTTGAGGTTTTACTATGTTTAAAATATTCCTTGTTTTCTAAAAAACACTCCTTCCGTTGGTTTTGGGTATTTTATTTTTGGAAATGGATTTATAAAAGGGAATGGTATTTCTATATTTGAAATTATTTTTCATATGAAATCAACAGAGTTGAATTAAAAGAATTTATAATGAAAAAGATAATTCTTAAAATGTTTTACTCATGATACTATCACTAGTGAGCCTAATATAGCTCATGATAACACCCTCCACTTCTCAAGATGATGTTTGAACCTGATATAGACCTCTAATTCATTGGGTAATGATTAAGTACTCTGTATAATTATAATCAAAGTTTACTATATTAGTTCTTCCAGTTATAAGGGTTCTTGTATGGGTTGTATGAAGATGATGTATTATTGAGATAAAATGACTTTTCTAATTTTGATAATGATTTCCTAATGGAAATAATTTTATTTCAAAAGGTGGGCTAATGATCCTTTGTTAAAATGAATGATTATTAGATTTCGGTATAAAAATGTATGTTTGGAATAATGTTTTTTCATTATCTCTCATGTTTTCTATGAAACCATCATGATTATATTTTGTTATTTGTTATTTTTATATATAAATTTTTATGAATTTTTTTGGCATTTATAGTTATTCCATGTCAAAGTAAATGATTATTTGGGCACAATTTTTATTGTGATAAGGTAAATTTATATTTTATGATATAATGGTATTAAAGTGGGATAAATGGTTTAATTATTCTTTTTATTTATGTACCTTAATTAGATTTTTGTTTGAATACCATGCTTTCAAATTTGTTTCATTTCTTTCAATGATGCGCAGGAATAAAGAACAAGTAAAGAAAAATATATTAATGTTTTTTCATGAAAAGAAAGTTAGATTTATTTTTTAAGCCTGGAATTTGTGGGGAAATGTTTACTCATAGGAATTTCCCAATTTTGAAATGTATTGGTTTTTATGTTTGATTTATAACATAATTCATGGAAACTATAAACCAGAAAAGGACAATAGAAATCAAATAATATGATTTTTTTTAAAATCGAAATTATGAATTGAAAAAGTGTGGGGTTATTAAATATGATTACAATGAAATTTCATTATCATTTTGATATTTTGTTTCTCAATTTTTTTTATCTCCCATATGTTGCGCTTTATATTGAGTTGTCTGAATCACTTTCAAAACTTAATAATTCCATTCATTCTTGAATGATGATACCACCATGATGATTTGAAGAGAATATATGTTGGTTTGAACATTATCACTATTGGAATATGATTAAGACATTTTTAAAATGTTATAATCAAACACTATCATTTCAGATTTTGAATAGTGTGTTTCTTAATCATGACACTATATGAATTTTTTCTAGTTAGTCTAACATCTCTTTTTTATGAATCAATTTATGAGATATGTATTTCCAAAATTTAACTAACATTTGTGGAAATGCCCTATATTTTTAGGTTAATGTAGTCCTATAATGTTTAGTAACATTTTATTTAATTAAATCATAATATAAAAATTGATATCCGATTCTAAAATGAGGATAACATAATTTCAAGAGGATTCAAACCAGACTAAATGAAGTGGTAAACAAAATGTAATGAATGAATGCAAGACCACATTCAACATGACTTATATATAGGATACAATATGAGGTTTTTATGGATTAAGAACGCAACATTAAGGGAGGATTCAAAAATATATTGAATAATGGATAAAGATTTTTTAAATTTGTAACATATACACGGCATAAATTAATTTTGTCTATCCATTTTCTAGCAGGTTATTTATTATAAAGGGAAAAATTGATTTTCAAATTAACAAATATCCCATAAGAAATGGTTATTAGGGAAAATGGTCATTTTAGTTAATGATAAATAAATTTCCTATAAATATCAATACAAGACAAGTTAAAAGTTCATCTGTTACATGTTACCATATGATTGATTGTTAAAATATATTTTTTCAATGGAAAAGAAATATGGGGAAATTATTTATTTCTATAGGATTTAACATCTCAATTCTACAATGATGGATTAAGGACCATTATAAACCCCAAATCCCCAAATATATTATAATTAATTGGATCTTCTAATTTTATTCATTCATTGTTTTTAAATAATCATATATTCTAAAGTTTCAATTGATTTGTAACACTAACTATCACACTGGTTATACCTATATTAAAAGTTTCATTCTAGTTATTCTTACAGAAAAAAATACAAATTTTATGAATCATATTATTAAAATAAAATATCTTAATAATTATCTAATGAAAAAGTGTGATCTATATTGTTCCTAGAGTACAAATTGGTTTTGATTTGGAATCAATTTATATGGATGTATCTAGTGAATATTTATACTCTCGGGTTGAGGTTGTGAAGAGTAGATGTAGGGTATTTGTGATCAAACCTATTATATACTTTAGGGGCCTTATTTTTATTTAATATACTACCTATTCAATTTACTATAGATTAATTGTTATATAAATTATCCATAAATTTTTTCTTACTCTATTTAATTGCATTGATTAGATGAGAATGAAAACTCATCCCCTATCATATATTTTAAACTACATTGTGGTACCTGAAAATATGTATTAAATAATTATCCTATTTAGACATATTTTTCTCTGTTTACTTTTCATTTTCACCATTATTATTTGTTTTGACCTAAATTTTATCTTATAACGTAAACATAATTTTGGAAATATTATTTTCATTTATGGAAACACAGAATTTAATTAACAATTTTAATCCCCTAAAACCATCGTATTTCAATGGAGTTTCTTTTTGTAATTGAATGGATATAATGTTACTATTTATAAAACAAATTGGTATTTCTTACTGAACTAAAATTCTATGATGATATAAGTTTATATAATTTTATTTTGATTATTTTATTGGTTATGATGTGTGTAAATAAATCTAGAATTATAATGTTATGAATTGTAATTATTTTTATTTTCATATAATTTTTTATAAATATATTTATTCCTATTTAATTGTTTCTAACATTTTGAGGATTTTATAATTCACTAATAAAGGTACTAATAATATTACATAGAGCCATACATGTGATGTATGGGTATGAGTTTTAGGAATTCTTAATTTGGGATAATGAAAGTGGTAATGTGATGTATCACATATTCAGAATGATTTTTAACAAGATGTATTCTATTAGATATATATTAAATAATGATGTTATGGTTAAAAGGATTTTTCAAGAACTACCCTAGAAGTAGAATTTAGAGAAAAAACTTATTGGGGGACAATTGATTTTTCATTTTGTTGAATCGGTGACTAAACTTATTGGACCACTTTTATAGTATGATATTCAATTCAAAAACATTGAAAATGTTGTTTATGATACTATGAAGTATATTTCTCGAATGAAAATTGTATATTATTCTAGTTTCTCTATTTATTTTCGAGGTTCATAAATTGATGGTAAAAATATACTAACATAGATCAATAAATATTAGTTCATACACATCATGGAGAGGAAATGATCTTGAAGAAATAGATAGAAGTAGATCGATAATGGAAGGAAAAGTATCTTAAGTACGAATTTCAATTCAAATATTATCTGTTAGGAATATATGAAGAAAATAAATACCAAATATAATTGTTTGGGTTTGAAAAATAAAAGAATTTACATGAATAAAATGAAAGGGGATTAATGGGTTATGGGTTCATGGAGGTGTATTGAACTTTTTAAATCAAGTGATAAATCTAAAATAGAGGATAAAACTCTAATACTATTTTTAATAGAAAGAGTGGATGAGGATTTTGATTTAGTTTATGAATCTGATTATGAATGAAATATTTATTTTGGTTATGATATTCCTATTTTTGAGGATTTGAATGAAAATAATTATAAAAATAACATGATATTCTCAATAATTTGAATCTTTAATAGAATATTTGGAAGAAAACCAAAAATTTTTATTGAGAAGAGAAATAGTTTTTATTATGAGGTATCTAAATTCCTAGAATAAAATGTTTAACTAAGAAAAGTTACTTTTAGAACTAAGGATAAGGCGTGTAATGATCTGAAAGTTGTAAAGAATATGAATGAGAGGAATAAAGAAATATTTGATGTCTGAATGAGACATTATCCACATTCATTTCAGGAATATAGAATTAGGAAAATATAAAATGATTTAAAATAATGTCAAAAAAGAAACCATGTTGGCTATAGTGGAAAGAACAGAATCTGTACAGGATCAACATTGTGATATATAAAAATAAAATTATGTGTAATATTTTTTTTAATTTTATTTTTTTGGAAATTATGATCTATGGAAATAAATGTTTCATTTATCGAGGGTTATTTTCCTATTGTAGGTGGTTATAAGACCCTCTAAATGTACTAGTGGTGGTTATGATAACTACTGATAAAATATAATCTGAATTCTTTTAGCAGTAGATGTGTGTATATGTTGGTATAATATAATATTATCAGTTGTAATTTTAGTCATTATTGTAACCCTTTGGATTTTATTAATTAACTTTTCAGTAAAAAATTAATATTTTTTAAAATAGTTGAAAATACAGGTGACTGTGAGTTGTAGATATTTATTATAAAAACATTTACTAACAAATAATAAGCCACTAGTAATTTTTTGAAAAAAACTACGGTATCCACCTACTATGACTTCCACACCACTCTTATTTCATGCTCGCCTGCGACTCACCAACACACCATGGATAATTATAAATGCGGGGAGTTGATCCCAAAACCTAGGAAACTCAAACCACCCACACATCCAACTCACTTGGACATGAATATAGTTTATCAACATAATATACATGTATACAATGAGATATATAATATATTATACATTTAATAAAAATAATTTATATAAATATGTAATATTATAATATATATGTTTAAATAACTTAAAATATATAATAACAAATTTATATATAACAATAATCACACACACATACTTATAGACATTTATATTCTTATATATAAACAACCACACTCACAATATCAATACTGTATATAATTCATATTTATATATAAATGTATATATAATGTGTATATATAATATATTTATATAATGGCATATATCATGATAAGAGAAATATTTTATTTTTTATTACATGATATATATTTATTATAAATAAATTAAAATAGTCTATTAATATAACTATATATATAATTATTAAATATATATATTTATATGTGACATAATATATATTTATTATAAATTCAGTTATATAAAATATTTATATAAATGTATATAATGTATATATATAATATAACTATAAGAATATATATATTTATTAAAAATTAATATATAATTATAAATACATTTATTAATATATTTATATAATATGTAGCTATATGGATTTCAGATCAAAACCTTTTGAAACCAAACCATATGTGCACCTAATTCGCTTGTCTGATTCTATTATACTCTATATATATAACCAAAATCATCCACACACATATGATTTATTGGGTATTACCTGCATCACAATATCATATTTGGGATTATTTAGTGTTACCATTTATCTCCACTCAAAAAAAGCACAGATAATTTGGGTACTTTTATTACTATTAACAAAAATCACTTATAAGGAACAAGCGATAAACATTACGTAATCTTGAATTTTAGTCAGTAAATTTATTTCATTCACATTGAGGATCATTTTAGGTTTACAGTTTTAAGGAATTTTGTGATAAATTATAAATAACAAAACCATAAATTTACATGGTTTAAATTTATGATTAGTATCCATTTTCCACATAATATAAAAATTTTAAAAGAAAGAAGGTTTTATTTTTAGGAAAACGTTTTACGAAATTCAACATGAACTCTTCCATTCCCCTAACCAACCTTTAAATATTATTAAATAATTTTAAAAACATAAGATGATAAAAAAAGATAAATAAGGGATAGAAAAATTATTAAATCATTAGGCCAATAAAAAACATTAAAACCCATAAATACTCTTTCATGAAATCATATCATTTTGATCATAAGTGGAAATATAATTCAAATAAAATTTAATTAATTTTTTCTTTTTAAATCAAATTATTTCCATGAGAAAACATTATACCATATAGAAAATTCATAAATCTACCATGAGACCTCATATCATATAACCCTTATAAATTGGAATAACCATAATAACAACATAAAAAATAATTCATTAGAGAACATAATCCTCACCTAACGAATTGGTTTTATATCTGCGAACATCCATTGTTAATGATATAATGGGCTCACATGATTCTCTCTTGAACCACCCATCGTATATAATGTCCAAGAACCATTACAGGAATTAAACAATTCATTATTTTTAAAACTCTATTAAACACTTATTTAAATAAATTTTTTATATGAAAATAGAATTCAAAAAATAGTTTTTAATAAAAAACCCCAAAAATGAAATAAAAATTTTCATTTAATAAAACATTTAATATTTTAATGGAATATGGAAATGAAATAATAATCTTAGCGGTAGGAAATGACATTTTCGTCATTCTATTTCAGATGCGTAAAGTTATTCCTTTTCTAAACCATTAAAATAAAGTTAAGGAGACATAAAATAAACCTTATATTTCTTTTATATAAATATAAAATATTTCTAAAATTATTTTAATACTTTGAAATTAAATAAAAATATAGTTTAAATGAAAACATTAAAATAAGATTTATTAACAAGAAAAGTACCTTATCACATTGGAAGTATTTAAATTATATTCATCATGTAATAATAACATTAAACCAAACACCAGACACCACAATAATATATAAATTAATTATATAAAATGTAAATGGGGTTGTATATAAAATATATAAAAGAATAAAGGTACATAACCTCAATATGACCCAAAAAAATGAAATTGAGTCAATTTCCATTACCATGAGTATGAATTGTCATTTATGACTTTATATTCCTAAATAATAACCATGTGTTAATTATTTACATTATCGAGAAACTGTTTTTAAGTAAATTTGAAATGATCTTACTTATTATCTATTTATATAAAATCACTTAATCAATTAATTGTGATTGGGATGTTTTGAATATATTTGATTTATGTGTCAAAATGGATTTTTTATGTAAACTATGTTAGGTCGGAAATTCTATGACACATACTTAAGAGGGGGTGAATTGTATCCTTTAGAAAATATCACAATTATGTCATTTCATATCAATAGTAGATAGGGCTGGAAAATTTTTTGTATGAGAGTATGTGAAGCGGAAAAATTAAAAATAGATCACAATAATTTATATTGTTTTAGGGCATGAAGATCCCATATTCCACTCCACCAATCACCCTCTCTGTGGGCTTGGTGAATTTCACTAGTCAGGTCCTCTTATCATAAGACAGATCCACAACATATTACAGGCAGTTGTCACCCTTACAAACAAGGATAAAAAATCCTTCTAGTTATTTTATAGGGAACTACAATAACTATAGCATATCACATGAATATGACACTCCGCCATGATAGAAACCGATCAGGTGATACTCAAAAGAATCAATATATATTGATTTGATAAAACATTTTAAACATCACAATTGCATCAGTACGCAACTGAAAGAAGATACATCTTAAATTTCAGAAGCATAATAATCTTTGAAATATGTATGAAGAGATCTATTGGGAAAAAATATCATCTATTTTAAGAACAAAAACAATAACAAAACATTATTCTTCCAAGATTGAACATGTATATTTCTAAAATGCAGTCTTCATTTATGATATTCTCGATCACTATAGAGCTAAAAATTAATTTTCACTTGAAAACATGTAGAAAGATTTCAGATACAGACTTAGGGTATTTCTCTTTTGTAACATTCTTTAGAATAGGGGATGAACAATGATTCCAGAAATGAAAAATAGTGAAATGTGTTTCCAGAAAATGCTTAAGAGAATTCCGAACACTTTAACGAATATTTCTCATGAATATATAATTGACTGTTATTACAAAATAAGAATTATAAGGAATATAAATTTTTGGAAATATAGTTTAAATAACATCATTAGTAAACCAATCATGGTTATTTATTAGTAACCAAATAAATAAAATTTATAGAGTATTTTCGAGATAATACATGCCAAAAAACCTCTCCCTTTCATAATGATAAAAAGACCCACGAATTAAAAATATAAATGTTGTAACATAATTTATATTTTTTTAACATAGAGTGAAGTAAATTCTATTTTACTAATGATTTCTGTATAAAGAAATTTTTTGTCTATCTAAATTTCCCCCAAAATATTTCAAAATTTAATAGAAATTTTGTGTTTATCCAAATTTCTCCCCCTTTTTCTGAGATAAAAAATATTGTAATTAAAAAGATAAAAAAATTTAATGTAGGAAAGATAATTAAGTGAATGTTATAATAAATTGAAAAGGAGAATGAAGACTGGTTTTTTGGCTATTGGAGAAAAATATAAAAGAATATAAAAATAATGTACAGAAAATATAAATGAAGATAATTTCATTGATTAGGAAATGTATAAATATAATAAGGATATAACTAAGAAACAGAATAGTCACTGTGAAAATAAGGATAAAAGTTTTTTTTAGTTTCTGATAATGTAGGAAAAGAAAAAAAGGGTTATGGATTGGATAGGTTGGAATTATGAATGACATGAAACATCTCCTTCAACATAGCCTTTTGAATCACAAATTTCTCATTAAACTATCTCCCAATTTCATTATAAGATGTCTAGAATCCTGATTAACATGAAATCTTTCACAATATTGACTTTAAAAAAGCCATGTATGATCCCCTATTGCTTCATAAATTTTTCTAACATCTCTGTAAACAGATTCAGTAGAAATATAATACTGGGTTCACTATGAGTCAGTTGATCAATTATAATTTTTTTATTGTCCAACAAAACTGACAGAGGAGCAATATTGAATTCATGGTCCTGAAGGTGAGCATTCATAACTGCCATAACAGATGTAATAGCATAAAATCTCTTAATCAAATCTGGGCTGGTAGAAAGAGTAGACGTATTAGTCTGATTGATTGAACTTTTCTCTGATTCAAAGTGACTTCCCATGTATCACTTCAAATCTACCAAATTTATCTTGTAAATAGCTTCAGATCTGATCCTCCCAATATCATTTATAATGTATCTTTTAATGGAATCAAAATACCTTCCAGAAATAGTATTCTCATTAAGTTCTTAGATCACATTATTTGAATTTTTACGCTCCTTCCGCAGAGTGGAATTCAATTCCGGAGACATGTCAAACATAATCACAATTTCTTCATCTTGATGTGACAATGAATCATATGCTTCTTTATCAGAATTTAGTGTTTGATCCTTAGTAGTACATGGAAAATGAATTTTCCCAGACTTTTCTACATTTTTATCACTTGAAAATTACTGAGATTCAAGTACTTTAGTATGATCTCCAGAAATATGTCCCTACTGTTCCATAGTCTGATTCACAACCACTATTTGAATTTATTGAGAATATTATTTTTGATAGTTTATTCTTGAAGATTCACCTATACTTTATCACTGGTTGTAGGTAAAACAAGAATCTCTCTAGCTTGACTATCCATTGGTTTTTCTTCTTCAAGAACTACTTAATCTAAATGAGCTGAGTAGTTTTCTTTTCCAGAAGCATACACTTTCTCGTCAACCTAATGAATATCACTATTTCTAGAATTTAACAAAATTCAATCTTGACTCTGTTCATCCTTATTTACCTCTTAGTCAGTATTAAATATAATCCTTCTCTTAGATTGTCAAAAAACAGCATTAGTTCGTGATTCTGCAACACCCTCCTTTAGAACAGCTCATTGCTCCCCGAAAGAAAAAAAATCAATCTTTATTCTTCTTCATCACCAACTGGTAAAATCTTTCATTTCACTGTACTGCATAAAAATCCTAATTTCTATATATTTACAACATTTAAAACATTGCTATGTTGAAAATTCATCTTCTATTCTAATTATCAAATCATATCGTTTTTAATATAATTCTAAATATTTTTTGTCCATAAGGATATAAATCCATCCTTGCATCTGATTGAAAATACTAATGAAAATATCAAAACATATACCATGGAAAATTCAGCTTAATGTCACTTAGAAATAAAAACATGATGTACATATCAAGGAACAAAAGTTTCTCCATTTCTTCTATCCTTGGCACAATACTAGTCTGAATGAACTTTACCAAGATCTTATGATCTTCCTCGAGATCCTTGACAATCATTTTCCTAATGTGTGGTGAGTTAAATTTAAATTACATAATGTCTTTGTAAGATTTATTATTGTCACATATCGATAGAAAATCTAAGTGAAAAACTCCTCAATGTGGGCAGTCTATGATTTTTGAAAAGTGAGTTGATGAAATTGAAAAGTCCTTATCTTCAATACTTGCAACATCATATCCTCAAAATCACCAAAAAATGAATTTTATGTTCTTATAAAAATATCTTAGTTAAAACACATAATGAAATTTAAAATTGATGTAATTGAAAGTAGTCTCCAGCCCTTAAAATGATAATGCCTGTTTCAGGAGCATATTCGTTGGATATAAACAATCATAATCAACAACTTTCCCTGGAAGTATTTTTCTACTTATAACATGATATTGCTTCTAATTTCATTTGTCTCCCTCTTTGACTCGTTTATTTTTCATCATTTAAAAAAAATGAATGTTTGAGGGTTTTAGATTCTATTATTTTGACGAAAGAAATGAGGGTTTCAGGTTAGGAGAAATGGCATTGGTAAAAAAAAGGGTATGGAAGATGAAGGGTTTCTAACATGTGATACATATCCTCATTCCATGTGTCACGGAGTAATTATGGAAAAAACAATAAATGATTATATTATATAAATATATTAAATATTAAACAAAATAACTTAAATATACTAAGAAAGAAATACGAAAAATCAATTAGATTTTCAGTAATTAACATATGATAAAATAAAATGAAATAAAATAAAATAAATAAATTAAAATAAAATAATATATTTAAAAATTAAATAAACCTATATCCCCCTTAATAAAATAAAAACATTTAATTGGAAGTGGTTTAGTGAAAATATCTTTAATTGTTATTTATTTCTAACAAAATCTAAAGATATATCCTTTTTTTGAAGATGATCTATTAGAAAATGATACCAAATATCAATATTCATAGTTATAGAATGACTTATTGGATTCTATGAAATATTTATAGGGCTTGTATTATCATATAATATAGGTGTACTATTAAAATTTTTTCCAAAGTCCATCAGTGTATTTTTTATCCACAACACTTGCACACAGCAATTGAATGTAGACACATAATCAACTTCAGCTGTTGAGAGTGTAATAGAGTGTTGTTTGTTATATGACCATGACACTAAAAATTTAACTAATAAGTGATAGGTTTCAGAGGTCATTTTTATTTCTAATCTACAACTTCCAAAATCTATATCTAAATATTATATTAAATTAAAATCATAAGTTTTTGGATAAAGAAGTTATTTGAAAAACATTTCCTTTTAAAAAATCAAAAAATCTTTCTCACATCAATCATATGAGATTCTTTAAGATTTGTTTGAAATATGGCACATAAACCTAAAAAAAATATAATTTCAGGTCTGCTATTAGTATGATATAATAAAATACCAACCATAACCTTATACAACATTTTTTCCACTAGTTTTCCAGCTTCAACCAAATAATATTTTATATTAGAACATTTGGGAGATGAATATGTCGTTCTATTTTCAAGACCAAATTTTTTCAAAAAATCGATAATATATTTTCTTTATTTTATTACATTTACATAATCTTATTGATAAATTTTATGTACTAGAAATTAATTTAATCCTCTCATCATGCTCATATTTAATGTTTTTATAGTTTAGAAAAATCAATACAATGATTTTTATTTGTTGAACCAAAAATAACATCATCAATATTGATTTGAACTAATAATAAATTACAACAAACTGTTTTCTTAAAAAGGGTTCGATCTTCCAAAAAAATTGTGAAACCATTTATCAAGAGAAAGGAACTTAACATTTTATACCAAGATCTATGTGCTTGTTGAAGGCCATAGGGAGATTTAGTATGTTTTGAAATAAAATCTGGTTTTTGAGAATTTTAAAAAATAGGGGGTTGTTCAACATATATTCTTCCATTAAATGACCATTGAAAGAGATAGATTAGACATCCATCTGATATAATTTAAAATTAATATGAGAGGAATAATCTAAAAGGATTATAATGGCTTATAATATGTCTATTTTGGAAAAGGTTTCATCATAATCTATATATTCTTCCTGATTATATCCTTTATCTTTTAGTCTAGCATTGTTTCTAGTTATAGTTCCTTGATCATCCTGTTTATTTCTAAAGACAAACTTTGTTCCTATAAATGGATAATTCGATATTCTTTTAACTAATTCCCAAACATTATTTCCCTTAAACTCATTCAATTCATCTTTCATTGCTAACATCCAACTTTCATCTTTTAAGGATTCTTCAAAGTATTTGGTTTATTTTCGTATAGAAAGGCATACAATTCAACTAGGTTTCCTTATTTCTTATGTTCCTTATTCTTATGTCCCGGTCTCCTATAAGAGATTCTAAATGGTGATTATTTTTTATTATAGACTATCTACCCATAATAATATTAGGTTCATTATTATCATGTTTGTCAGAACTTGATAGAATTTTATTTTCAAATTCATATTTCAGGTTTTACAGTCTCACATTGTCAGAAGAGTTAATAGATTACTCAGTTTGATCTTTATCTTTATTAAAATGGTTAGTTTCATCAAACTTCACATGAACTGATTCTTCAAAAATCATTGAAATTTTATTAAATACTCTATAAGCTTTAGAAATTACAGAATTTTCTAAATATATACCTTCATTATCTTTTGAAAAAAAAAATACCAATATTATCCATAGTGTTCAAGATATGAACCTTACATCCAAAAACATTAAATTAATTTACCTTAGGCTCTCTGTTATTCCAAATTTTATAACCCGCCTCTTTGAAAATAGGCTGAATTAAAACTCTGCTTATTATATAATAGGTTGTGCTTATAGCTTCTGACTATATATAGGTAGGAATGCAATATTCATTTTTCATAGTCCTATACATTTCTTGAATAGTTCTATTTCTTATTTAAATAATTCCATTTTTTTAATGTGTTCTTGGTGCAGAGGAGGTGTGTTTAGTACCCATTTTTGAGAAAAAATATTTAAATTCTTGATTCTCAAACACTCCACCATGATCACTTCTTAATGAAATTATTTTAAAACCTTTTTCATTTAAAACACTTTTTCATGACTCTAAAAAATAATAAAAGGATAATTTTCAGTTTTAGAAAATATAACCATGTAAATCTAGATTAATAATCAACTAAAACATATACATATAATTTTCCATCCAAACATGCTACTAAAGATGGTCCAAACAGATCCATGTGGTTTCGTTCTAGGGGATTTGATGTAGAAATTTTGTAAATAGATTTGAAGGAGTATTTTTGTTTCCATCCAATTTGGAATGCATCATAGAATCTGTCACTGTTAAACTTGAGACTAGGTAAAGATGAGTCTAATTTTTCCTTAGATAGTTTATGAAAAGTATAAGTATTTAAATGACAAAGTCTTCTGTGACAAATGAAAAATTCATTTATCATAGTAGTTAAACAACTCACTTTATATTTACATAATGAATTTAATTCCACAGTGTAGACATTATATGTTCTAGGTGCCCGAAATTTAAGAAATTTATCTTTAAATATAGAATATGAATTGTTAGAAAAATCAATATAGTATCCATCATCACAGATTTGAAAAATGCTTATCAGGTTATGCTTCAATATTTGTAAATATAGTACTTTATTGATTGAGATATACATTGGATTTCCTAATGTTCTATGTCCAATTATATTACCTTTAGCATTGTCACCATCGGTGACAAGGCCTCAATAAATCTAAGTGAATCTATTGAAGTTTTATGGATTTTCACTCAGGTGTCTGTAGTAGCCATTGTCCATATACTATATAGATTTTCCGTTTATGTGACATTTACCCTACAAAGAAAATTTAAACAAATATTTGTTGTGGTACAAATATCTTTTTGGGTCCTGTAGTGTTAGCTAACAAGGATTTAGGAATCCAAATTTACATTATTTTTTCATGACTTATTTCATTAACTTTAGATGATCTTTTTTAAATAAATCTTTTTTAATCCAACTTATTTAATGATTTCTCAAATAATAATTTTTTTTGTATGTCATTCTTTTCAACAGGAATAAAAAATAAGAGACTCTATATTGGGAATAAAATAATTCTTATATAGAAGGGATTTATCACCTTTACAGCCAATACCAAATATTTCCTTTCAAATTAAATTAATACGAATAATTTCATTCGCTATATTTTCACCTTTTTTAAAAATAATATAAACACTTTTATAAGTTTCTAATTCATCCTATAGTATTTTAATCTTATTTTCATGGCTAGTACAATTTTTAGTTGATGAGTTAAATTTCTCAACTAAATCTTGATGATATTTTAGTAGAGTATCCCTTTTTTCAAAAATTACACTGTTAATATTCTTAAAAATTTATTTTTCTTTAATAGGTATTCATATCTTTATTCAAGAATAGTAGAGTAGGAAGTCATTTTATCATCTGAGTAACAAAAATCAGAATCAGATGAATAGTCGGGTTGTACCTTATCTTCTTTATCCTTAAAGCACATTTTAGATTTCAGATTAGACTCTTCCTTCTCTGAATCAGAGATTTATGGGCTGATGGAGTCTTCACATACAATCCATGTAGCCTTCATAGCTCATTTTCATTTCTTTTCATAGCTTACATTTTATTGAAACATCTTTTATATATTTCTCTATTCACTTTTTAACTGAGGACATTCAGGTCTTATATGACCCAACTCTATTCATTCGTAGCATCTAACATCCCTTGATTATTTCTCATCCTTTTTAAGGATTTTTTGAATCCTCTATTCTTCCTATAAAACGTTCTAAACACTATGGATAATTGAGTCAGCTTGATTTCAGAATCAGATGAGTCTGAATTTCATTCTTCTATGAATTCTTGTTTCATTTTTATGTTTTTATTTTGACATGTAACCTTTAAAGAAGTGTTATACTAATTCACTAGGACATTGTGATCTTCAAATTAATCTTTAATTTTAGCTTCATACATCATTAGAGTTCTAATCAATTCACTTACATTCATATTCTTTAGAGGTGCTGATTGGCATATTGCAGCTGAAATTCCATTCCATTGATTAGGAAGTACTCTCAATACTTTAAATTCTCGATCGTCTTGTTTAATAGGTTCACCTAAGGCTGTAATGTTTTTTATAATTTCTATGATCCTTAAATTCATTTGAGAGATGATTTCTCCATCAACCATTCTGAGTGTATCAGATTTCAATTTCACTACTGCATACCTCATCTATCATACATTGTCTATACCTTCATAAGATACTTCAATTTTCTACCACATTTTATAACTTGTAGAGAATAGTGAGGCACGGTTGAATTTTTCTTGTAAAACACCACAGATGATAGTGTTCTGAGCTTTATAATTCATGTCATACTCTGCCTCTATAGTAGTAATTCAGGTTTTGGGGTTTTTTAGGATTTCATAAGGTGTAAGGATCTTTGAGTATACCTTACATCCATGAAATTTAAACTAGAAAATCATACGTGATTTCCAAGAACCATAGTTCTTAAAATTGAAATATGGGGCTCAAAACATTGACAATCCATATTTGAGACTCTCCATTGATCTTCATCTAAATTTTTAACTCTAGATTGTTAGAACCAAAGATACTCTATTGAGCCTAACCTGTGATACCAAATTTTAGGTCTAAATGTTTATGACGAAGAGATAAGTGGGGGTTAATTGGGTCCTTCAAAAAAGTTCACAATTATCTATTTTCATATCAATAGTAGATAGTACTTTAATTGTTTTTGAATGAGAGTACGTTCAGCAGTAAAATAAAAAATAGAGCACAACAATTTATAGTGGTTCAAGGCACAAAGATACCCATGTCCACTCCACCAATCACCCTTTCTATAGGCTTGGTGAATTTTCCTAGTCATGTCCTCTTCTTATAAGACTGATCCAAAACTAAGTATAAGAATTAGTCACCCTTACCAACAAGGATAAAAATATAGCCTTCTGGTTCTTTTATAGTGAACAAAAATAACCACATCTTAACATGAAAATCTCACACTATACCACGACTCAAATCAAGTATGTAATACTCAAAAATAATCAATTGATATTGATTTGATAAAACACATTAAACATCACAGTTGTAGCAACACACAACTGACATAAGATGGATCTTCAACATTAGGAGAATACTAGTATTTCAAATATGATTGAAGAGACTTTGTTGAAGAAAAGATCTTCGATTTTAACAACAGAAACAAAAATAGTGAATCATGCTTCCAGGATTGAACATGCATATATCAAAAATGTAGTCCTTATTTGGGAGATACTCGATCGTTATAGCACTATAAATTAATTTTCACAAGAAACCCCAAAGAATAAAAATTACCAAAAGAGTTAATAGATATCCACACATCTGACGCCAAAAGATATATATAATGTTACGTCTTGCAACAAGATATCAATTCAGAAAAATACACCTTATAAATCAAGAGAATTCAAAATATTAATAGCTCATAGTAGACATAACATCCCTTAAGAATATGATTGAAAATCTCCACTATAAACGGCTCTTTAAATATTTATGAAGATATTTTAATCAATTGAAATGGAGCATTAAATCACCTAGATATTCCATAAATATTGTTATAGAAATCTCTCATAAAATCGTAAATTCAAATTTCTGGTGTTGAAAATTCTAACATAAGGTTTGTTCATATAATGACCAAACACCAAATGTAGGGTTCTACCACATAACATAGGGATCATGATCCATATGTTCATCCTTTTCAGCATAAAATTATGATTGTAAGATTGATTATCCATACATTCAATTTTCCCAAACGTAAGGTTGATTACAAAAGTAAGGTTGATGATCCATACGTTTTCTTCTCAAATATAAGGTTCTATACTTATGCAAAGTTCTTTAACAATACTTTTTCTCTTTAAAAAATGCAAGGTTTCATTAAAAAGTAATATTCAATAACAATATGTTTCTTCTAACTTAAGTTTGATAAACCATACGGGCTGATCCTTTAATAAAAATGTAGAGTGTGTTCCTTATGTTACGTTTTTCAGCATAAAGATTGAATAGTGATTACAGAAAATGAATAATAGTGAACAGTGTTTCTAGAATACACTTAATAGCATTCCGAACACATTTAATAAATATTTTTCATGAAAAAATACTATAATATTATTAAAAAACAAGATTTATAAAGAATATAAATTTCTTGAAACACACATAAAACAATATTCTTAGTAAAATAACTTGAGTATTTTTAGCATTAATAACAATAACATTTTTAGACTATTGTTAATACAATACATGCCCAACAAACTATTGTAAAAGAATCATTAATTATACATATCTATAATAATGATGATGGAATATTTATCATATTTATAAATAAATTACACCTTTAAAAAAATAAATTATAGTTATGAGAAATGATCTAACATTATGATCATGGAGATAGTAGGTCGTACGTTGGCATGTGTAGCATTTCTATTTTCAAATAATTATTATTGAAATATGTTAATAAATTTTTTATCTTTACATAATAATATTTATAAAATAAATATCCTATTATAAAATTTTATATAGTTATATAAATAATTCTTATGATTTTGTTACGAAAAAAGGAATCACATTACTTTGAGGTAGAGGTAGTCCACACATCCATGCAAGACATTATCATTTGTTTTAGTGATTGAAAGGGAAAAAGGAAATGTAAAATAATATTTATAGAATAATAAATATTTGAGTAATATCATAAATATTTCATTTAATAACAATATATTTATTTTTTATCTTAATTACCTTCCATATATTGTGTGATAAAAAAATAATGGCATTGCTCTTTGGGGAGGTAGTTCGTCGTAAGCACAAGTGACATTATTATATCCATTAATTATTGAAATATAAAACATTTTTATATGATAAAATGACTCCATATATATAATTATGTAATAAATATAATATGTAAACTTTATTTCCATCATCATACCCTATTTGAGAGGTGGTAATGTTAAACCAAATGACATTGTTTACCATGGCGATAGTCTACCATACACAGGAATGGTGAATTCATCACCCATTTTATGAAAGTGTGTGTGGTTTTATGTCATAAAATTAACATAAATATATATATAAATGTAATAAAATGAATTTATTATATCATCATGGTATAATAATAATTTAATAGTGTGGGGACCTGTTAAAATAAAACATGTGTTGATGAATGTTTCCCCCTCTTCAGGTGTCTCAAATTAGTTTTTCACCTAAGGCCACCATTGGTCGGATTTATGACTACATTAAGGAATCTTGGATGAGAGTATTAAATTTGAACAGTTAATTAGGGAGTGATTTCCCAATAATATGGGTTTCAATGGTGTTATGTGAGTGGGTGAAATGTGGATTTTTATAAGTGAGGTGGGTGGAACACTTGTAATGTTTTTAAAAGAGTGAATTAAACTCAAGGTTGTTTCATGTCACCAGGACCAAATATGGTCAATTATTTTTAGAATAAAGTTTAATGTTTAAATATATCCATCCAATGTTTTTGTCATTTTTACACCTTATATATTATTTTTAATCACAATGTATCCTTTTTTTACCTTAATCTATGTATTAAAGTATAGTTTTTTTATAAGAAAATTAGGTAAAAAAATTAAGTATACCTTACTAGAACTTATAAATTATTATAATTAAATATATTGAATCCATTTTTTAAATTTCAATTCACATAAGTGGAAATTTTTAATTTAATATTAATCCTCTAAATGAAGTGAGATAACATGTTTTTTAGAAGAGTGTATTTTTTAAACAGATGATTCTATATTATCTACAAGAATAATATTAATCATTATATGAAACTATATCAATATTTAAAGATATATAATCTATAAAATCATTTAAAATATTCTACATTAGGGATTATTTTAAATAATTTAAAAGGAGAAACATTATGCATTTTAAAATAGTTTTTAGAAAAACCTGTCCTTAAACCCAAAAAAATATTATATTATAAAAAATTTAATGGTGATTAAAAATTAATTAATAATATAAATTATAAATAAATTAAATTTAGGCTAAATTAATTCATATTGAACACATATTGGTACTCTTAAATGTATTAATTTATTATAAATTATGAACTTTTTTTAAAGATTATAATTTTCACTATTCACTAAAAAATAAATATTTTCTGAAAAATCAAAAAATATTTACTCAATGTAAATTTTGATATGATTAATTAAAAAATAATATTAATTTTATTAAATTAAATTTCAAATAATTATAATTTTTTATTTTAAATAATACCTTATAAGAAAAGTGTTCAATTAAAAAATTTTATTTTGACTAAAAATTACTTGATATTTTTATTTCTAATATAACTATTTAATTAAATTTAATGAATATGATAATGATATATTCTATCATAAACATAGTTGTAACATGCTCCCCCTATTTTAAAAATTATGTCCTTATAATTTTATTCACTTGTTAAATAAATGTGGATATCTTTCCCTCAAATCATTTTCAGATTCACGTGTTTCCAATTCGACTATATGGATTTTATTTAAAACGATATCCTAATACATCCCCTTATTCTATAAATATTTCTATCTATTGTTAAGAAACTGAACTGCCAATTTCACATATTAAATATTCTATTCAAATTGGACTACAATTTTTCTCAAAAGTTGATATGAATCCAACACATATATCCTCAATATCGACACATGAAAAACATTTTTTACCTATGATAAACTCAAAGTTAAGGCCACTCAGTAGTTCCAACATTATCTAGTATTTTAAAAAATGTTTAATTAATCAAGAACCCAACTTCCCATTGTTTATGAAATTCCTTGACCACAGTTACCCAGAGTCGGTGCATTATTATATAACATTGGCATGATTACAATGAATCAAGTCCCGAAAGACCGATTGGTTTAGTAGTCTTGGAAAATATATTACATACATGAATGTTACAATAAACATTATAACATTCAACACAACATAAATAATAATTTATGAAAGCCATTATTCCCTTAGCTTAACCCTGCATATCAATCACAATACACTTCTTGGAATCCTGGGAAAAATAAAACATAGAACGGGGTGAGCTCAAATGATTAGTAAGGGTAAGAAATACAGTGGAAGAAAAATAAATATTAAGAATGGTGAATAATTGAAACCACATGAATTTACCAATAATAAACATTAATACTTTTATGGAAGGAATATGACCTGAGTAAATAATTCCATAATAAAACATAATCATGGGTATTCTACTTGTCGAATGACCACATGAACCATCGATATTATTTTCATAATGAAAGAATGTATAATGCCAGACATTCTGAAAAATTTCATCAAGGCCTCAGCCAAAACATCTAAAAATGATTAAGGTATCGGCCAAAACAATATATAAAATTGGGAAAGGGCATCGGCCAATTCCACGTCCATTTTTCTCATGAGACCTACAGATGCATCGAGGAGCTATAACGGGCTCCACCTGTCACTTAATAAGTCCAATACATACCTCATATGAAAATGTTTAAATATATCATAAACATTCATATTAAAACTATCACACAAAATGTCAATAATTTAACCATAAACCATGCATATTATAATAAAATAACACATCCACAATCAATCATATCACAAAACATTCATTACAATATGGAAGTTTAGAATCATAATAAATCAACTTCAAATAAACTTAAAATCAATCAAAGGATGTTGACATAGATGAAATCAAAACCCTTTTTAGACAACTATATCTTTCTATTTTCAAATACATTAAGAGTCACATAATTATAAAGAAAAAATTTATTTTGAAAATAATATTATAAGATTTTAATGGAGGCTTTTCTGATCTTATAACGGTGGGAAATAGTTTCACCTGCCGTATAAGTTAAAAAAACATTCTTACCTAAAATTTGTCGAAAAGGTAAAAAAGTACCTTGTTTGCAAAACAACAGAAAGATTCCCTTAAAAATACATAAGGGTATAAATGAATTTAACCCATTGTCTATTAAATATTAATTTTTTTGAAATACATTTTTAAGAAACATGGATGTGGATGATAAAGAAGTCCCAGTAGATAATTACATATAAACAACCTTGGATAATGAAGAGATTGCACAATTAACCATTACCTCATTGTAATCAATCAAATCATATTTAAAATAGTAATTAACCACCAAATAAATCACATAATATCATGAATATAAAGATAATCATGATAATATATAGAAAATGGCAGTAAAAAATACACCACATGAAATAAATAAGTGGTGAACAATGGAAATCTCAGGGAATTATAGATGATATAAGAAACCCCTTACCTCGTGTCTGACTTGACCCGTTCATTCTTTAATATCCAAAATAATAATCTAAAATAAATTTATAATTTTTGAAGAACCTTTTTCAAGTGTATGATTCCTTGTACATCACATATAACCTTGTTATAAACATTCTGTAATCATTTAAGTTAATAACGTTCGTTTTGCCGATATTTGGCACTTGAGTAAAAAATGAACACCTTATAGTTATAAGTTGTTCACAGGGTAAAACGTTCATTATATACAGAATTATATTCATGATTTAGATATCATATATATCATATATATCCATTATATACATGTATTTATAACAGTACATATAATTTTGGGGTAAGAAATGAAATGCATAGTTTATGGAGACGGTAAGTCGTACGTACAGATGAACGCTACTTTCATTTTTCTTTCTTATTTTAATGGAATTAAAACATAATTATACATAGGTGTATTATAATAAAAGGATAATATCATACATAATATCATTTACTCTATCCTTTATACATCCCACATATGGTATTAATGAGTCATATCACTTTGAGGGGGCGGTAGTCCGCACTTCCTCAAATGAAATTATCGTGTTTACTCATAATGGAAACCATTAAAGTATTATATAAAAGAAAAATACAGAAGCATACAGAAAACATAAACATAATATATATCATATATAAATACATTTCTATCATAATGGCCACCATGAGAGGCTGTAGGAGATAATTGAACAATCATCGTTTCGTGAGGCGTTAGTTTTTCATCCACAGAAACATTATGTTCTTCACCCCTTAGATTGAGATGTGTGTAAGTGTAATTCGAATACATCTCATAACAACATTCTAGTATATTGAGGATAATATTGTTTTTACAAAAGAAATGAATAAAAAGAGTTTAGGGGTTGGAGAAGTAAAATAAAAGAAAATAAGTAAAGAGAAACTATTACCTTTAATTTCGGTAACTTCCTTTGGTTTGAAACAAAAGGACTTCTTGAAGTGTCTTCTGCCTAAGTTAAGGCTTCTAGGGGGAGGAGAGGGATGTAAGGATCTTATAAGGGGGAGGAGGGGATCTTTAGGAAAGTGTGAAAATAATATTTTATTATATGTTGATATTCGGTATCTAAAGGTACAAAAATCATTAGAGTCGACGATAAAATGACTCATGGTATAAATAAAATCATCCAAAAAGAATTGGACATGTTTTGGATATTATTGTAATATTTATAATCTAATTTATTTAAATCATTTATTAATGAGGTAAATACTTCATCATTATTGTTTCATCAATAATTTAATTTATTAGATGTCTAAAAATTATAAAATAAATACCATGATGTAGGAAATAATTTTATATTTCCAATGAATATTTATAGTCATAAATATTACTTATATAACACCATATAAAAATTAATTACAACAGGAGTTTTTTTTGTCAATTTTGCCTTTACATTAAATTAATTAATCTAAAGTGCCATTATCATTAATAAGTGGCTCCATGGGGTCCCACAATCGACCCAAAGATTCCCATGGTCGGCCATTACTCATCGAGTAAGGTTAGGACATGTGTTAAGGTAATTTTAAATTATTACAATATTCTTTTTACCTTGAATTTACCAATTTACCTTTAACCGTGGTAATTAAAAGAAAAAAGTTATTATTCACCAAAAATTATTTTTATCTTATTGAACCAAATTTTACCCCTTGATATTAACCGTGTCCCTCGGATTTTCGAAATTCAACTCATAGAAGCGGTAAAATTATGTTAATGTGAATTTGCAAATTCTCCTAGAAGGTGGGTAAAAGATGGTGAATAGTTCAATAAAATTTTATATATCTAATATTATTACAAAATGACTCCAATGAATTAAATTTAACATATATAAGTATTATTTATCTATTATGACCTAAATTAAATGTAAATAAAATAAATAATTATTTAAATTAAAAGTTGGTTTTAAACAATAACTCAGTGTTTTTCACAATTAATCAACAATTGAATGTTTTCAGAAAAATATCAAAAATTCACCCTAAGATAATTTTGATATCAAGAATTAAAAAATGAATTCTATTTTACCAAACTAAAAACATATAATTTTCATTTATAAATTAGAAATTAATTCTCGTTGTCAAAACAGATGGCGTATTTTTAAGAAAAAATATCTATCAAAAGATTGACATTTTTTATGTCCAACTTCAAAGTGAAATTAATTCCAATGAACATCATTGGATTAAATGGTAAAAATATATTATAATTACACATTAAAACCAATTAAAAAGATAATAAATCCATATAAATAAATTACATTAAAAGGCACTTTTGAATGAAATACAATATTTTTCACTATTCATTAAAAAATGAACTTTAACGGAAAAAATCCAAACATTTACACAAAGTAAATCTTGATGTCGCCATTTTAAATAATAAATTTATTTAGTAAAATTGAATATATATAAAAGTTTGAAATATTTTATTTAAAAAGGGTTCTATATTAAAAGGAGGTAAAATTGCATTTTTTTAAAAATATTTCTTTTATTTGAAAAAATGAATTTGTTCTTAAATTATGTCTAAGAAAAAAATAATATGGATTCTAAAATTATAAGTATTATATAAAGTTCAAAATCCTGTTAATACTATTCATAACCTCTTTTGAACGAGTAATTTGGAAAGTCGTGGTGTGCTTGAACTCTGTGTTGCATGTATTGCAAGTTATTGAATTACATTGAAAAATAACAAACTAGGAAATCATGGGGTGTTACATTCTTCCCTCCTTCAATAAATTGCATCCTCTCAATTTGAAATTGTTCTTCGAAAATAAAAGGTTGAAAACAGAAAATTCTTTTGTGGGAAAACCCACATCAGAAATTGGGTTAATAAGATTTAGTTTTAATAAGAGGAAAAGGGGAATGAAAAAGCCACCACCAAATTATGATCTCTATTAGGAGAACATTGGTGAAAATTATAGACACATAATTGGAGGAAAACGTAAATATTTATAGGGAGTTATTGAGGTCATCAGTCAGAAACAATTGTAGAATTGAAGGCCTCAAATCCATCAATCTATGATGATTTAAAATATCATCGGTTCAACAAAACATAAGGTATTAGGATAACACTTTTTTGATTTTAATATCCCTTAACTAATGTTTAAGAATTAATTTCTTCATATAATAAGAGAAAAAAATATACTTCACAAGTAGAGTACCATCCTTTAACTAATATCTACCACAAACTCATCTTTCACTCTAAAATATAGTAGAACTAAAAAATATTCAATTTATCTGATTCGTATAAGGTTAAAAAAATGAATTTATAATTCACTTATCAGACCTAAAAAAAGATACTACATTATACAATCCAGGGAAATTACGTAGTATAGTGGTAGGCAATAAATCCCAATCTCACTATGGTTGAGGTTCGATTCCCACAGCTTTGTCTGATGGGATGTGTTGTCACATGGTCTGTGTGTTGGGATTTTAATAAAAATCCAAAAATAACCTTAACAATCGTATCTAATTGAAACCTAAATCCATACCAATATTTAGACTTATCCAAAATACTTCTATGCAAACTCATAGTCCAAAATTTATAAGGAACGTAAACACAATGAAGATACTTTTTTCTACGTAATAACATGTGAACACCTTCATCATGATTTCATTTAAAACACTACAATATCCTAAATTACCATAAAACCTTATTGATTATATTCATGCTCCCTTATTCCATATAGAATATTGGATATACTTCTTCTATCCAAAAATGATGTAAAATCCAACAATGATGGAATATAGAAATCATTAATCAGTTTCAAGGTAGTCAAGAATATCCAATATAATTTATCTAAATCAACCACCTCTTATTCCAAAATCACTACCTCATTATCAGGACCATATTAAGGATTACATTTCCTTCAACCATGTATTTTCCAAAAAGTGTAACTTATTATTAAGTCACTTTTCTTAGAACCATATAATCTCAAATCCTCAATAAGATATTACTGCAACACAATCCTTATTTATCTCCATAATTAATATAACCAGTATATTGTAGATACAACACTCAAATGAAATAATTCTATAATAACAACATAATAAAACTAGTCATTCATCTTCATCTAAGGTAGTCTCATAACGTGATTATTATCCAATAACATCATTTGTTGTATAATCTTATGAATAAGACATTGATTCACGTAGTTTCTCAACACCTTGAAGATGAAGCATTTTACATTTTAAAACATTTTCTTACCCTTGAAATCACGTACCTGGTGTCCTCTTTCTCCACACTTATAACAAACACCCATTTCCATCGATCATTTACAAAGGTTATTATTTCCACATTTATCACATATGAGAAAATACTTCATTCCCCTATTCCCTTTATCCATCTTTCTCTCTAACATCATTTTCTTGTCTTGCTTCCTTTCAAAGCCATAGGACTTATAGAATTCCTCACTTATCTTACTAAAACATGATATTTTTTTTCATATGTTGAGAATACATGGGAGACCATTTCCCTTCTAAATGATGGATTAATACCATGAATGATATGACCCTTCTTACTCTTTGGATCATACGTATTGGTGGAGTTCTCATTCCTTCTACTGGGCATCATTTCGAAATAATGGCATACAGTAGGTTAGTTTAAGAATCGAAATTCATAATTCCAAATATATAAAATTACTAATGTAAATTGAACACTTTATAGATATAATCCATAATCACAAAAATGTTTTATTTGAGAATATATATACTCATAAACCCTTAATAGTGGTTTATAAAGAAAACGAGAATTACCCAAAGCATATCCCCTGGGTGTGTCGTAACCAAGAGTGCAGCAAGGCCCATTGTCGTGCACTAATTATCATTCGAGTCTATCTCAAAGTGGTGTTTTCGGGTTTTACCCCAAGGTACATCTGTGCGAGAGCCACCTCTACCTGCTCAAATCCAGACAGGGATGTGTTTCATGGAAAACTCACAAAATCTCTACAGTATCAAATTTATACGATGTTCTTCTATACTAATCCTCAAATTCTATGTTAGGGTAATGTGATCTAATCAGAGTGTATCTAAATCAAGTTTCCAAGGTTATTACTAAACTTACTCTGATACAAACTGAAATGACCCGACCCCAATTACCTATAGTCGATGCATTATTAAATAACATTGGAATGATTACATGGAATCAAATCCCAAAGGACCGATCGATTTAGCAGTCCGGGAAAATAGATTACATACATGAATATTACATTACACTTTATAACATACAACAAAACATAAATAATCCTTTATGAACACCAATATTCCCTTAGCTTAACCCTGCAAATCAATAACAATACACTTCTTGAAATCCTAAGAAAAATAAAACACAGAAAGGGGTGAGCTGAAATGCTCAGTAAGTGTAAGCAATATAGTGGAAGGTAACATAAATAGTATGCATGGTGAATAATTGAAACCACATGCCTTTAAAAATAATACACACGAATAATTTTATGGCCGGAATGTGAGCTGAGAAAATAATGCAATAATAAAACATAATCATGGGTATTACACTAGACGAATGACCACATGAACCATCAATATTATTTTCATAATGAGGGAATTTATAATGCCAGTCATTCTGAAAGATTTTTTCAAGTCCTCGGCCAAGAAGTCTAAAAATGATTAAGGCCTCAGCAAAAACCATATATCAAATTGAGAAAGGCCCTCATCCAATTCCACATATAGTTGTCTCATGAGACCCACTGATGCATCGAGGAGCTATAGTGAGCTCCACCCATCAGTTACTAAGTCCAATACATTCCTCATATGAAAATGGTTTAAACATATCATAAACATTCGTATTAAAACTAGCCTGCAACATTTTAATACATTAACCATAAACCATGAATGGTATCAAATAAATATCACATCCAGTGTCAATCATATCAAAAAACAGTTATTACAATATAGAATTTTTGTATCATAATAAATCAACGTCAAATAAACTTCAAATCCAAATGATGTTGACATAGATGAAATCAAAATCCTTTTTAAAGAAATATCTCTTTCTATTTTGAAATCATTCAAAGTCACATAATTCTAACGAAAACATTTATTTTGAAAATATGCTTATAATCTTGTAAGGGAAGCTTTGATGATGTTATAACGCCGAAAAATAGTCACACCCGCTGTATAAGTTAAAAAACAATCTTACCTTAAATTTGTCGAAAAGGTCAAAAAGTACCTTTTTTGGAAAAAGAGAGAAAGATTCCTTTCAAAACACATAAGGGTATAAATGAATTAAACAAATTGTATAATAAATAGTACAGAAAATAGAAATACATTTTTAAGAAACATTGATGTGGATGATAATGAAGTTGTAGACGCCGGAAAAGTCCGTTGCTCCTCAAACGAAGTTCTGGATGAGGAAAGCGACGTCATATTTGGAGTCAGAAGCATGTTTCGTAAGGCCCGAAGGAGTTGCACGAAATATCGGAGGCCCGCATGCAATATTGGCGAGGCGTGTGCAATCCTTCCGGGATTCGCGCAATGGGCCGAGTCGGCGCGTAATTTTCCGTGCCCGACGCCCGTGCGCTGCCTCGAAGCGCACCGGGCCCCTATTTCGTGCCCGCGCAGCGTTGCGCGCCCGCGCGCCGAATTGCGCACCCGCGAGCCTAATTGCGCGCCTGGGGTTGCCTATAAATACAAGGCGTCCCCCAACGTTTTAAAGGTGGCTAGAATTCGAAGGGTCGCTCGTGCACGCAATCCCACCCCCTCTGCGCGCAATGCCGATCTTCAGGTAACCTCCTTTATTTCGCGCAAGCAAGCCCCGGGGTTCACCTTCGCGCGCAACCCCTTCGGCTTCTTTCCTTTGACTAACTCCTCACCCAAAGGCCTTCGCACACAAAAGAAGCCTCTTGCGCGCAATTGCCCCCAGGTGCGCGCAATCCATCCAAATTGCGCGCACCCCCCCTTACTAAGTGGCC
This sequence comes from Viscum album, assembly GCA_963277665.1. Classification (NCBI taxonomy): domain Eukaryota; kingdom Viridiplantae; phylum Streptophyta; class Magnoliopsida; order Santalales; family Viscaceae; genus Viscum; species Viscum album. The sequence goes on from OY728125.1 coordinate 23,997,562, forward strand.
ATTCGTTAATGAATGGGCCGTTTTTCCCGCGCGCTATCAGAGGCCCGGTGCGCGCAATCTCCATCTTCCGCGCACAAAGCGCTGGCCCAATTGCGCTCCAGCCCACCCAATTGCGCGCCGACCCGCGGTATTGCGCGCCAAGCTCCTCTTTTGCGTGCAAACCGCCAAGGGTCGCCCCCTTTGACCCCCTGAGGGTACCCGCCTGCGTGGCGCCCGATGATCTTCATCCTGGGTGCCCGAACCAGACGTTGTCTTCCCGTGCGGCCCTCCAGGCTCACGCGAAGTGACCCGGACCCATTGGCCGCACCTCCTCGTCCGCGCTGTAGGACGTTAAACTGCCAAGCATCCATCGTCCTGCAGGACGCTAAACTGCACCTCGTCCAAGCTGCACGACGTTAAACTGCCTAGCATAGGGGCCTCCTCAAGGTGTAATCCCCAAACCCCATCGTCCAACATGACGTTAAACTGTACTTCGTCCGGCAAGACGTTAAACCATCCGCTTCGTCCTCAACACACGACGTTAAACTGTACTTCGTCCGGCAAGACGTTAAACCGTCCGCATCACCCGATCTCGTGCCTCGCACGCAGGGTCCCCCCCGGTTTGGATGTGGCCCCCACCCGCTCGTCTCTGCAGGGATGTCGGGATTGCCCCTCTTTAGGGACGATTTATCGGAGTGGACTTCGCCCACAAGGGTAGGGTATTACAAACCCCTAGTTTCTTGTGGGGGGATGCACATGTGTATCTCCGTTGTGCTTCCCCACTGCCGAAGCCAGTAGGGGGCGTGACAGGGATCGAGGTGTCTCTCACCTTCGGCCCAAGTCCCTCTTCAACTGAGCTTTTCCGCACTTAGGTTGCCTCAGTGCGTAAGTCCTGACAGAATGAACTACGTGGACTTTGATCCCTGTCTCCTAAACAGGGTACGTAGGAAGCCTCCCTGAGGTTCAATACCACCACCTAGTCATCCCGGTCGTATTCACGTCGGTTCGTCCATCAGTGGACCCCTCCCGGGTTCACATTCGCATTGATTCACCTATGAATCCGCCCTTGTGGGGGACTGCACGTGTGTGTATCCATTGTGCTTCCCCACTACCTAAGCCAGTAGGGGGCGTGACAGGGATCGAGGTGTCCTTCACCTTCGGCCCAAGTCCCTCTTCAACTGGGCTTTGTCGCATATGGGCCTCCTTAGAGTGTAAGCCCCAAACAACATCGTCCAGCAAGACGTTAAACTGTGATCCACCCACTTCATGTGTGCCAGCAGCCTATACCTCCTCGTGAGTCGGCTTGCCATCGTTCGGCATGACGTTAAACTGTATATCCGAACTACGCTGACTTTGATCCGCGCTAACGCGCGGTACGTAGGAAGCCTCTACGGGGTCCAAGCTCTTCACTCCATCATCCATCCTGATCCTTACCCGGGCCGCCACATCCCGGTGGGGTCATGCCATTTCATTCCACTCCACTTCACTCGGGAAGCCGCCCATGTGCTGGCCCCAGCGTCGGAGGTTCCCCGCAAGGGGTTCTGTCATCTGATCCACTCCTCGTGTTGATTAGTCTGATGCCGTCCCCGCTAGACGTTAAACTCGCGGCATACCCCGTGTTAAACATGGGAAGCTGAGGAAAACCTCAGGTAACGCAGTTCCCCGCACCCAGCGCGGGATGCCTCAGGCCATCACGCCTTCGAGATGCCCTATTAGGGACGAAAGGCAGACATGCAGAGCCAAAGTGTTAAGACATGCCCCCAACACCCAGAGCTACCCGGTCTCCTCACCGCGGGTTGCTGCCCCGACCAGACTCCTTGGAGCGTCTGGGAGGAAGCAGCGTAATTAACTGGTGTCCATAAAGATATGGCGCCGGGAACGAGATTCACGAACATTCTTAAATCTATGAGGGAGACCCGGATTAGGCGACGAGTTCTGAGGAGACGTCCACGGAAGGAGGAGCCGACATCGCATCATCCCGGTTTAGATCAAGGAGTAGACGTCCCTAAATAAGGGACAGATGTCGCCCGCCTTTGGAAAGCGGGACTGCGGGGCCACAAGCCGCGCTCCCATCCCCTCGGGTCAACGGGCGCACGCGCGAACGCGTCCTGGCGGAACAACGTCGGAACAGAAACCCGACGCACATCCGCACCGAAACAGAAAATGGTGAACCCGAAGTGAATCTCTTCTCCTAAATACGAAGACCGATAGCTTTCAGAGGTGTTGGAAGACTAGCATGTTGCCCGGCCGAGCATTCAGCACCGGGGCACGGAACCCGCCAGGGGCTGGGGAAGGGAAATCGGGCACTCCGTCAAACAACGTCGATGGCCTGGGTTCCCCCCACGGAAGGCGTCGTGGAACTAATGATTGGTTGTCGATTCCTTTTCCTGTTAGTATTAATGGGTTCTTCTCCCTGCTTTCAAGAATCAGGTCGCCCAATCCAGTGCCCGATCGCCGCCCACCCACTGGCGCAGGGGTAGGGGAAACACCGACGCGGCAACTCCGCGCGGTCCCGCCCGTTCCATAGCCGTCCCAGCAGCCGCAAACTGCGGTACAACCACACCCTCTCTCCCCCTCGGAGGTCATCCAGAGAAGGGTGATCAGTAACTTGGTGCGGAGATATGAGGAAGAGGGAGTCATCCCCACCAGGGACATGGCTCGCCTAGACCTCGAGGAAGCTGCACCTCGCCACCAACGCCTCCCCCGAGGGCCGCGCAGGGAGGCACCGCTGCCTACCTTGATGTCCAACCGCTTCGGGAGTTTATCCCCGGAACGCTCCGACATCTCCCTCCCCTATGCGGATGAGGTGGAGGATGTCCGGGACCACCCTATCCGAGATTCGCTCCAGGGATCCGCGATAAGGGCTCCTGCCAAGCCACGTCGACACCGCCGCCAGACTTCTGAAGTCGAAGAACGGACTCTCCACCTACCCGCGCCGCTAATCCCGAATCGTCTGCCCCGATGCCAACATCGGGCACGAGCGGAAGAGGATGCCCACCTTGGGGCCCTAGCAACAGCGGCCGCATTGGCCCAAGCCACTGCTGGCTCCAGTCACCAGGCCCCTGCGCATCCTGAGCAGGGGCACTTCTATGCCCGACCTGGATCGAGGCACCGACCGCCCCAAAGGCAGGTTGGGTTGACTCTCCCGGTTGCTGGTACAGGCAATAGCCACCGCGGACCACCTCGCGGTAGCGCTATTCACCAGCAGGGTCTACTCCGTGTGGCCGATCTAAGAGGCATGGGTTATCCCACCTTCCGATCCCGGCCCGGAGGCCTGCCCGGAATCATCTCTCCCCGCGTCCCCTTTGATATCTATCCCGGTGCTCCTCGCACCTTGGTTTCCAGTCCTCTTGGCCCCAGCACCGGTGCGGCCAGAGGACGCCAGGACAGAGATCAGCCATGCCCCGAAGAACCACCCAGGGGCAGGAAGGCGAGGCGTCGATGTCAAGGGAGGAATGTTAGGGAATTCCGGACAGAGATCCGACCGGTTCGTTTCTCTGATACGGAGTCGGAGTATGATTCGGCGACAGAGCCCTCCCCCGATCCCGCCAGTCAGGGGCAGGGGTAGGAATGCGGCATGTCAGCCTCGTACTCCCTGAGAGCAAGATCGATGTGATCCCCGCTTCTCTCCGAAGGTATATCCGGAGTAGCGAGGGCCTGGTATACCCCCAAGGATCAAGCTTGCGGTTGGTACCAGCCCCTCCGGAAGCGCCTTCTGCCTCGATCGGAGAAGCCGGAGACCTTTTATGGGGACTGACGGTTGAGCCACGATCTAGTGCACCCTCGGAGAGCACCGACGCTACGACAGGATGTTCGCTCGCTGGCCCGTCCTATCGTGATGTGGTAGCTGGGGAACCGCAACCCTCAGAGGGCGGCCCGAGATATGGAGGCCAATCGGCCTGCTCGCCGTATTCACCGCCAGCCAGCACGCCGGCCCAGCGGCCCGCCTCGGCACCACTGCCGGTTCCCCGTCCATTCCCAGTCGCTGATGGGGACCAAGAAGACCTGGGTCCCGAGTTTGAGTCGTGGAGCTTCTGGAACGTCCTTGCAGAGGGCCACTTCCCTGAGAAGTTTTGGCCAGTAGCAGGACCGGACTTTGATGCACCAGAATCGCTCACCCTGGATGAGTTCGAATGCTCCCACCGAACACTCCGGGAGACTCACTCTCGTCTTCACCGCCTACTAATGCCATATCCCGGGAGTTAAGCACACCTAGAGGATATTGGTGAGCAGTTCTGTCAGATTGACCTGGCCACGCTCACCGCGGTTTGGCACCCCGGGTCATTTGGGCACCACGAGGCCCTCCAACAACGATGCGTTGAGTGTTTTCAAGTACTCCGAAAGGTTATCGAGGAATCCACCCCCCACGTGTATATCCGTGGATGGGGGAAGTACGCTTCCCTAGGCTTCAGTGCGATTCGCCGACAGCCCGACTTGTTGGGTGGCCCTGAGGGTACATCCCCAGGGACGGAAACGGTCAATATGGATGACCTGTCGGGAGAGGGGAACGGCTTGGAACTTCTCGACGGGGGCTCTCCCCCCGAATACAAGATGTCATTGGATCCATCGGTGAGAGTTACTCGTCACCAGAGGAACCTCCTGTGTCTCCCCACACCCACTGAAGCACTGACATTGAGCCGAAACGTCAGCAAAGGTAAAGAGCACGGCAGGGCTATAAAGCCCTCCGACCCATCTGCCTCCATACAGAGGGCAGATGAGGATCCCGAGAAGGCCACGCTACGTCAACAGCTCGCCGAACAGAAGAAGCTAGTTGACCAGCTCCTCACCGAGCGCGCTACAGAGCGGCGGCCTGACTACGGTGATCCTAGGCCAGGACAGCACGGACAGGAACAACCACTCCTCGACGAGACTCTCCCGGGTGACCGTGATTATGCCGTGTTTGCCGACAGGGGAGAGGCCATTGCCTATGGAAAGAGGGAGCGGTATGTTTCACCACACCCTCCCGAACGGCGTGACTACCTGAGAGACCCCGCTCGGATTCCTCCCGCTGCCCCAAGGGCCGCTCCGCCCACCATCCCATGAGCTACAGAGTTTGACGACCCGATTAAAGAGTCATGCAATGCGCCCGTGGTTAGAGATCCTCGCCAGGATTGGAACCCATGTCCGGACGATCCGATGGCGGCACTCATCGCCCTCTTGGAAGCCTTGGAGACTCGGCAAGTGGCGATCCCACCGGACGGCAAGCCAAACCTAGCATGGGTGGATGACATGCCATCACCTCCGGGATTCAGGAACCCCACTTTTGCCCCCTTCAACGGGACTGGAGATCCGCCACAGCATTTGGACCATTTCAACTCGAGGTGTGGGCCTATGTTGGGAACTCCAGCGCAGCAGGAGGCCGCTAAGCATCGCTGCTTTGTCCAGACACTGGAAGGGCCAGCATTTGTCTGGTACAGCCATCTCCCCGTCGGGTCGATAACTAGCTGGGAGGACCTTCGTAGACAGTTCCTCTACCAGTTCAGTTCCACGACCCGGAAGACGAGTATCGCAGACCTCTTCAAGTGCAAGCAAAGCCCTGATGAGCGATTCGCGGATTTCGTCGCCCGATGGAAGGGTCTCACGTATTCCCTTGACATGCCATTGACTCAGGAGCAGTTGCTGACAATGTGCGTCGGGAACGTCAAGACCGAGCTGGTCCCTTCCTTGATCACTCAGAATTACCCCGGAGGGTTCAGGAACTTCTCAGACAAAGCTCAACGTCTTGAGGAAGCCCTGCAACAGGCCAGTCAGGCACACCCACTGCCTCCTATGATCCATGCAAGGAGAGTCAGCAGGGTTGATCCCGCTGTTGTTGCCCCGATAGAGGCCCCCATGTAGTTGGAGCTGCTGCTGGTGAGGCCAGCTCCACAGCCTCACAGGAATCCACCTCCACGGGCTCAGTTCTCGGCCCAGCAGCGGCAGCCCCAGAACCCGCCTGCCCCTCCGCGTAATGTACCACCACAACCCAGGCGAGATAATCGGGGTCCACCTCCACGGCAGGCCCCTCTATCCCCTCATCAAGACCATGCTCCCAGGGCCCCGCGATACCTGACATACTCATTTCATGAGGATCAGGTCCCCGGTTATTTTCGGATCGCTCTGGAGCAGAGGATTGTGCGACTTCCTGAGTGTTGGAGGCCAGAGGAGGCACATCTCACGGATAACCCCCGCTACTGCCCTTACCATCGGGCCCTGGGGCACACCATCCGGCGGTGCTACGTATTTAAGGACTGGCTCCAAGACCAGATTAACAACAATGTAATCAGGTTGGGCCCAGCTCCAGCACAAGTGGCGGGTGTGTTCGTGAGATCAGATGATGATAGTGGCGACAAGGACGAATGGCAGCTGGTCTCCGACCGCGGATCCCAGAAGTATAATGACTGGATGGCCCGCAAGGCGATCATTCGCGCCCATGGAATCATCCGTGCGCGCTTGAATTAGCCTGAGCCCCCAGAATCTGCGGGTGCTGCTTCGGCATCGTCGTCCCCGCCTGCCTCTTTCGGGAAGAGCAAACGGCGGCGGCGCAAGAAGGAAGAGCGCGCCCCGCCAGTTCCACACTTTGGTTAATACCGTCGAGCTGGTAAATCCCTTTTTGGTTCCCGATGTTGAAGAACACCAGGTGGACCTCCCTAGTGTCCCCGGTCGTCGCCACCGTCGGAGAAACCGCAACAACAGGAGTCGCTGGGGCACGACAGTTGGTACCTCCAGCCAGGTCGTGCATGCCACTGAGACTAGGCAGCGGGCTCAAAACCAAGCTCAGCGCGCACATCCCCCCCATCTGGGGATGACGGATTCGCCTCTCCCACCGTTTGTGGTGTGGGACCAGGCAGAACCGCCTCAGCCGCGCCGCGACCAGCTCCGTCCTGCCACGAGTCCATCCCGGCCTCCTGGCCCCAGTACGGTGACCACTTCTCGGGCTTCAACCAGTGAACAGTGAGATGCGCCAAGCACCAGTCGGCTACCAGTCCAACCGGAAAGGCCCGTCATGCCTCCAACCGCAGAGCAACCTCCTGCAACCAGGGGCTCGCGCTTGGCAAGAAAGTATGATGTCCTGAAGCACTTGGCCGACATCCCAGCAAGGCTCTCCATCCTTGAGGCTCTGCGCCTGTCACCTGAGATGCGCGAGTCGCTCGCTGAAGCCCTGAAGAGCCCCCTCCAGTTTGAGAAGGAGGTTGCGGCTGCAGATGCCTTTCGCGCCGAAGCGATTGAGAACGCCGAATGTCAGGTAGTTATCTCGTTCTCTGGTAAGGATGAAGACCCTCCTATATAGGGGCACATTCGTCCGCTGTATGTTACTGGTCAGTTCAATGGCCTTGAAGTCCGACGCTGTCTTGTCGACACGGGGTCCGGGATTAACCTGATTCCAACTCAGACGCTCCGGAGATTGGGGTTGTCTGAGGATGACTTGATTCCCTCCGACCTCAGGATCCAGGGGTACGACCGCCCCGAGCAAACTCCGATCGGCAAGATACGTTTGAAGACCCAGTTCGGTGACCTGGTTGCCAACACCGAATTCATGGTAGTCTCTCAGGACACTATGTATAACGCATTGATGGGAAGGCCATGGCTCCACCTTCATGAGGCGGTCCCCTCATCATACCACCAATGCCTTAAATACTCCCTTAATGGTCGAGTAGGCGTGCTTCAGGGAGATGCCTCTCCTTTTGCCTCATGTGAAGACCACTATCTTGATGCGGACTATTACAAGTGCAAGGTTAAGCAGATCCTGACATGTGAGGTTGAGCCTGTCGCTGTTGCAAGTGATCCCTGGGCAAGTTTGGATGACGCTTACGTCCTCCCGATCCATCGGTTGGACGTAGCCATGGTCTCGACGGCCTGTGAGTCTCCTGATGAGATGACCGCGACCGCCCATGCCAGCACCAGTGGCCCAGCAGGATCTGGTAGCCCCAATGCAGTTTCCAACGCAGTCTCTTCCATGGACGATCCCTCCCCGAGTGGAGAGGACGTGGAAGATGCACCCCCAGCCTTTGAGGAGGGCGTCTCCACCACGGTCGATGAGTTAGTACAGGTGAACCTTGGAACCGAGGCAGATCGAAGACCCACATTGGTCATTGTCGCCATGCCCTCTGAGGAGCGGCAGCAGTACGTGGACATCATCAGACAGCACCGTGATGTGTTCGCTTGGGGCTATGACGAGATGTCGGGGCTAGATCCTCAGGTAGCCGTCCACCGTCTTGGTCTCCCGGCGAACCATAGCGGGTTCAAGCAGCCTCCCAGGAAGAGCACCCATTCCACGGTGCCATGGTTGATGCCGAAGTTGAAAAGCTTATCAAAGCCAACTTCGTGAGGGAAGTTCAGTACCCCAGATGGCTGGCCAACATTGTGCCGGTCAGGAAGAAGAACGGGCAGATCAGAGTCTGTATCGACTTCCGCGATCTCAACCGCCACTGTCCGAAGGATGATTTTCCCCTTTCGGTGACAGAGCTGTTGATTGACGCCACGGAAGGGTTCCAAGCCCTCTCTTTCATGGATGGATACTCCGGATACATCCAAATCCGGATGGCCCCTGAGGATGAGGAGTTCACTGCCTTCAGGGCCCCCCAAGGTATCTTTTGTTACCAGGTCATGCCCTTCGGCCTGAAGAATGCAGGTGCCACCTATCAACGGGCGATGCACCGCATATTCAAGCCAATCCTCAGCACACTGGTGGAATGCTACGTCGACGACTTGGTGGTCAAATCGTGCCAGCATCAGGACCATCTCAAAGATCTTGAGAAAGTGTTCGGCTTCCTCCGGTCTCGCCGCCTAAAGATGAACCCGTTGAAGTGTGCCTTAGGGGTCACCTCCGGAAAGTTTCTTGGATTTGTGGTAAGATACCGGGGTATTGAGATCGACCCAGAGAAGATCAGGGCGATTAGCCAGATGCCTCCCCCAGGTAACATTCGGGAACTGCAAGGGTTCCATGGCCACTTAGCCTATATACGCCGATTCATTGCGAATCTGGCCGGCAAGTGTAAGCCCTTTTCTCGGCTCATGAAGAAAGGTGCCACCTATGTATGGGATAGGGAGTGTCAGACCGCTTTCAAGGAAATCAAGCAGTACCTGCTTTAACCTCCGGTTCTGATGCTGCATGTATCCAGGAAGCTGCTGGTCCTTTATGTGACTACCCTGTAACGGTCCCTTGGTGCCCTTCTCGCCTAGAAGAACAACGAGGGAATAGTGAATAGCCTCTATTACCTCAGTCGCATGCTCCTCGATGCGGAAGTTAGGTATTCCCCCATCGAGAAGAGCTGCCTGGCGCTCGTATTTTCCGTACAGAAATTACGGAACTACTTGCAGCACCACGAGGTACAGTTGGTTTCTCGGTTAGACCCGTTGAAATATATCCTGAGCCGGCCTATGTTGATTGGTCGTCTAGCGCAGTGGGATGTGATTATCCAGCAATTCGACATCAGGTATGTGTCTCAGAAGGCCATCAAAGGGCAAGCATTGGCGGACTTTCTGGCTGCTCGCCCGACCTCTGCGGATCACCCGCTGGATCTAGGCTTTCCTGATGAGGCCGTTCTCTCGGTCGATCGTGCCGATCCATGCAGGCAGATGCACTTCGACGGTGCCTCCCGGAGCCCCACCAGTAGAATACTCGATAATCCTAAGCTCAACAGAGTGGACTTGGGTATCGTCATCATTACCCCGGAGCAAGCCGTGCTGCCATACTCTTTCCTGTTGTCAGAGGGCTGTACCAACAATGAGGCGGAATACCATGCCCTCATCACTGGCCTCGAGTTAGCTCTCGAGATCGACGTGCCCCATCTGTGTGTGAAAGGGGACTCCGAGCTGGTCGTTAAGCAGATCAATGGCGACTATGTTGTTAGGAAGCCGGAACTTGTGCCATTGCTGGAGTGTACCCTCCTCCTGATTGCCCAGTTCCCTTCTCGGATAGAAATTTTCCATATTCCCCGGTCGCAGAACGGTCGAGCAGATGCTTTGGCCAGCCTTGCTGCATCACTCGCAGAGCCTGAACAGGACATCCTGATCATCCGCGTGATGCACCGCAGGCTCATCGCTCCCGTTATCCCAGAGGGAGATCGCGGCCCATCAGTAAGTAATCTCAACACGGTTTCCCCTGTGCCTGGAGCCCAGAGTACCACAGATATGGCAGTCGAACCAGCCCCTGATTGGAGGACTCCTTTGGTTGAGTACCTCCAACATGGCATTCTCCCGTCGGATCGGGCCGAGCGCGAGCGAGTTCGATGCCATGCATAGCAGTTTGTCCTCTAGAGCATTCCCGGACTGCAGAAGATCCTCTATAGACGTGGATTTGATGGTGTTCTCCTACGTTGCCTTCAGGGAGTTGAGATCACATGAGTCATGCAAGAGGTTCATGCTGGTTCATGTGGTGCCCACCAGACTGGGCCGAAGCTGTCCAACCAGATTCGGAGGTTGGGATACTTCTGGCCCTCCATGATCCATGACTACATCGAGTATGCCAGGATGTGCCATGCGTGCCAGGTTCATGCGAACTTTGTGCATCGGCCGCCGGAGCCTCTCCATACCACCAGGTATTCTTGGCCCTTTGCAGTTTGGGGGCTGGACGTTGTGGGACCATACCTGCCGGCGATGGCTCGCCAGTGCCGGTTCATTCTGACCACCACAGACTTCTTCTCCAAATGGGCAGAGACGATTCCGCTCAGAGAGGTCAAATCCTATTTTATCACTGAGTTCGTGACCTCCAACATCATTTATCGATTTGGAGTGCCTCACGCTATCCTCACGGATAACGGAGCCAATTTCCGAGCAGCCGAGTTGAAGAAGTTTTACGCCAAGTACAACATTCGCTCGAACCATACATCTCGCTATCATGCGCAGGTGAATGGACAGATTGAGGCATTTAACAAAACCCTCTCTAACATTCTGCAAAAGATGGTTGGTCAGAACAAGAAGAGTTGGCCGGACAAGCTCCCCAACGCCCTCTGGGCTTATCGGACGAGGACTTGCAATTCCACCCAGATGACCCCTTATTCCCTAGTGTATGGAGCTGAGGCCATCCTGTCCATCGAGATCCAGTTACCATCCTTGCGCACTACGGTCTACGACCAGCATGCACCAGACAGAGATGCTGAAGCCCTTCTAGTCAAGTTGGAAGCACTGGATGAGAATAGGCTTCGCGCTTTTCACAACTTGGAGAGGCATCAAAGCAGAATGGCTCGAGCTTTCAATAATAAGGTTCGCCTCCGCTCCTTCCTGCAGGGTGACCTAGTACTGGCCCTAAGAGCACCAATGATCCCCGGCAGGAATCCGCCCAAGTTGAGCCCAAGTGGGAGAGACCATTTGTCGTCCACAAGGTCTATCGCAATGGCGCGTACTCCCTAGAGACTATGGATGGTGAGCGTGTTACTCCTCCCACCAACTCTAGGTTCCTCAAGCAGTACTTTTCCTGAGTGCACTTCGTCCTGCATGACGTCAAACTGCACTTCGTCCCGCATGACGTTAAACTGCACTTCGTCCCGCATGACGTTAAACTGCACTTCGTCCGGCATGACGTTAAACTGCACTTCGTCCCGCATGACGTTAAACTGCACTTCGTCCCGCATGACGTTAAACTGCACTTCGTCCCGCATGACGTTAAACTGCACTTCGTCCCGCAGGACGTTATACTGCACTTCGTCCCGCAAGACGTTAAACTGCACTTCGTCCCGCATGACGTTAAACTGCACTTCGTCCCCCATGACGTTAAACTGCACTTCGTCCCGCATGACGTTAAACTGCACTTCTTCCCACATGACGTTAAACTGAACTACGTCCCGCATGATGTTAAACTGTACTTCATCCCGCACGACGTTAAACTGCATTCGTCCACGCTGCAGGACGTTAAACTGCATGCTCCATCGTCCCGCATGACGTTAAACTGCACTTCGTCCTGCATGACGCTAAACTGCACCACATCCGAGCTACAAGACGTTAAACTGTTCAGCATTCGTCCCGCATGAAGTTAAACTGCCTCTCAAGAACTACGTACGGATTGATTCCCATCCTTATGGGATACATAGGACCGCCTAGACATTTGTGTTCCAGGTCCATCCCCGTCTCTTGGTTGATCACGGCGATCTGTCGTCCTTTGGTTGCTCTCAAGGTGAGTCCTCCTACCCTTTCTGGTGATCTGTTAGCATGTTATGGGGTACTCCGGTCTATGACCTGTAGTGTCGGATTTAATCCCGACAAGTCCTGTGTTACTTGTCAGGCCTCGCGCTTCCTCTTGTTCGGGCCTTCACTCAAAGGGATCCTCATTAGTGGTTTAGATGCGATGCCTTAGTGCTCTCCTACCGCTCCCGGTCGATTTACCGGCGGGTCCTGGGCAGCAAATCGATATGAATCCTGCGCTTGAGCGGTTGATGCTCGTTTTCTTGCCTAATCCTAGGCTGACGTGATCGGATGTTGTGTTGCGAATATGGTCAGCAACATCCTTGATCGCCATGTCAACTCTTTTAGGCTCTGAACTTTGGATGCGCAGTCCTTATAACACTCCGCCTCAGTGCGTTGTAGTGTAAACTAGACACTCTCTCTTCATACTGACCCTCAGTACACCTCTACACGTTAGGCATGCCATCCAGGGTAATGGTGCCTTTCGAGGCTCCCACGATATGAGCACCAATGATATATGCTAATGTCCTCTCTAAGGGCCATTTGGAGCTTGACCCTCGTCCCCATGAGGAGGAAGGAGTCGCCCGAACAATCGCGTTCTGGGCCCAGCATAGCTGGAGGCTAGCATCTCTGCCCCTCGGTTGATAGACATATGTAGGCCCCTATCCCAGGATCCTTCTCCTGGAATTGTGTGTGACCACAGGGCTGGGATGTGTCCCAACCTCCGCTGGGTCCTCCGTATCGCAATAAGCGGATTCCTCCATGGTCCGAGCCACACGACCTTAAACTGTGTTGCCTGGTCTTACCACACGACCGTAAACTGTGATCGTCTTGGCCGCCCGACGAGAAACGGAACTGCATCGTGATGTTCTTCTCAGGGGACACTCACGTTGGGCGCTGGTTAATAACCACGTCATTGATCAATGCCTTTTATGGCTTGATTATTGTGGCGACTCCAGGGATTTCTTAATCACAGGCAGGTCGCTGCACAAAGAAAAACCATCCACCTTTAAGGACAAACAAGAAATATAAAATACCGCTTCTTCTGGGTGCGAGGGCCAGACCCGCACCCCTCCCCACGCTGGTGCCCGATTGTGTTGCGCCGCGCTTCAAGAACTACGTGTGGCTTGATTCCCATCCTTATGGGATACGTAGGAACGCCCGGATGTTTGAAACTTCGGGTCCAGCCCCCCACCTCTTAAAGATTCCCCCTTCTCTTGGGAATCTGCCGCCTTCGGGTCACCCTCAAGGCGTGTCCCTCGACCCCTTGTAGTGGTCCACCGGTGTCAAGAGTACTCTGGTCTATTGCCAGGAGGGTAAGGTTCTGCTTGGTCAGGTTCCTTCCACTTTTCAGGCTTCATGCTCCCCTTCATTTGGACCCATCACCTACGCCCTGGGTAGGACCCCCCATGAGCGGTCTGGATACAATGCCTCAGTGCTCTCCCACCGATCCGGGCTGGTGCCCCCAAGGGCCTTGGGCAGAAAATCGATATGAATCCTGTGCTTAAGCGGTTGATGCGCATTTTCTGCCTCATCCCATCAACGGTCAGTGCGATATTGATGCTGCTTTTCTGCCACGGTCGGCAGTACTCCCATATCGTTACGCCGGTGCCCCCAGTCCTTGAGTGAATGGCCGCATGATTCACATTACGTTTTCCACCCCCATTCTGACCAGGCAAAATCTCGGCACTCTTGACACTATCCCTCAGTGCATCTTCGCATATCCGGGGGATAGGACCACGATGTGGCGTACTTTGAGGTTCCTATGGTCCGAGATCTAAGACCTTAAACTAAGATCTGCCCCTATGGTCCGAGCTCTATGACCTTAAACTAAGATCTCCCTAATCGGGGTTCTACGTCCCACATGACGTTAAAAATGCACTCTCAGAACTACGTGTGGCTTGATCTCCAGCCTGATGGAGTACGTAGGAACGCCCGGGCATCTCGACTCGGGTCCAGCCTCAGGGGTCGCTAAGTTCCGCCCCTCCTTGTCGCCGGCCGTCTGGACGGGCTTCTGGTAGAGTGGTGCGGTTGTGATATTCTCCCTGATTTGGCTCGGGATGCCCCATTGCAATGATGGGAAACGACAGTTTCCTCTTCAAAGAGGTTCTGTCTGAGAATTGGGGTGATTCACGGCCAGATTGGTGCATCCGCCTAATACGCTTTCCCCACGGTGGCGCAATTTTGGGAGTGTTAGATTCTGTCCGAACAAATCATCACTTCGCCCCACGCTTCGCATGCTCTTTTGATCCGGATTTCCACCCTTGTGTCTGAAGGAACCCCCAATGCGGTATTGATGATGACATGTGATCCGCCTCCTGCAATATGAATGATGACCTTCGGTCCGTCTATTGCAGTAGTATGGTCGATTGATCTATTTTCCACTTGCCGTCTTGGGCATTTCCTGGAAGACTGACCGTTGTGGATTTCTGAATTCGGGACACGCGATTCACCCTTTTTCATCTCCCTATGTTCGGGTAAAATCTCAACACCCCTAGCGTTGTCCCGCTCGTGTGTCGGAACAAGTTGGGGGGGGGTGGTACATTGATTAGGTCTGAGGTCTCCTTTCCTAGGCCGGGTGTCTGCGCCGCGCGGAAAGTGCTTTGCGTGACCAAGGCAGCGAATTTCGCACCCGACGCCCTTTTTGCGTGCCAAAGTCCCGCGCCGCCCAAGACTTCGGCATTCCGGCGTCTCCCTCGGAACCCGATCGTTGCGACCTCTCGCCGATCAGATTCCGAGGGGGGGCTTTTGTAGACGCCAGAAAAGTCCGTTGCTCCTCAAACGAAGTTCCGGATGAGGAAAGCGAGGTCATATTTGGAGTCAGAAGCATGTTTCGGAAGGCCCGAAGGCCTTGCGCGAAATATCGGAGGCCCGCGCGCAATATTGGCGAGGCGCGCGCAATCCTTCCGGGATTCACGCAATGGGCCGAGTCGGCGCGTAATTTTCTGCGCCCGACGCCCATGCGCGGCCCTGAAGCGCGTCAGGCCCCTATTTCGCGCCAGCACCGCGTTGCGCGCCCGCGTGCCGAATTGCGCGCCCGCGAGCCGAATTGTGCGCCCGGGGTTTCCTATAAATACAAGGAGACCCCCAACATTTTAAAGGTGGCCAGAATTCAAAGGGTCGCTCGTGCACGCAATCCCGCCCCCTCCGCGCACAATGTCGATCTTCAGGTAACCTCCTTTATTTCACACAAGCAAGCCCTGGGGTTCGCCTTCGCGCGCAACCCCTTTGGATTCTTTCATTTGACCAACTTCTCACCCAAAGGCCTTCGCGCGCAAAAGAAGCCTCTTGCGCGCAATTTCCCCCGGGTGCGCGCAATCCAGCCTGATTGCGCGCACCCCCCTTACTAAGTGTCCATTCGTTAAAGAATGGGCCGTTGCCCCTGCGCGCTATCAGAGGCCCGGTGCGGGCAATCTCCATCTTCCGCGTGCAAAGCTCTGGCCCAATTGTGCGCCAGCCCGCCCAATTGTGCGCCGACCCGCATCATTGCGCGCCATGCTCCTCTTTTGGGCGCAAACCGCCAAGGGTCGCCCCCTTTGACCCCCTGAGGGTACCCGCCTGCGTGGCGCCCGATGATCTTCATCTCGGGAGCCCGCACCGTACGTTGTCTTCCCGTGCGGCCCTCCAGGCTCGTGCGAAGTGACACAGACCCATTGGCGGCACCACCTCGTCCGCGCTGCAGGACGTTAAACTGCCAAGCATCGATCGTCCTGCAGGACGCTAAACTGCACCTCGTCCAAGCTGCACGACGTTAAACTGCCTAGCTTATGGGCCTCCTCAAGGTGTAAGCCCCAAACCCCATCGTCCAACATGACGTTAAATTGTACTTAGTCCGGCAAGACGTTAAACCATCCGCTTCGTCCTCAACACACGATGTTAAACTGTACTTCGTCCGGCAAGATGTTAAACCGTCCGCATCACCCGATCTCGTGCCTCGCACGCAGGGTCCCCCCCGGTTTGGATGTGGCCCCCACCCGCTCATCTCTGCAGGGATGTCGGGATTGCCCCTCTTTAGGGACGATTTATTGGAGTGGCCTTCACCCACGGGGGTAGGGTATTACAAACCCCTAGTTTCTTGTGGGGGACTGCACATGTGTATCTCCGTTGTGTTTCCCCACTACCGAAGCCAGTAGGGGGCATGACAGGGATCGAGGTGTCTCTCACCTTCGGCCCAAGTCCCTCTTCAACTGAGCTTTGTCGCACTCAGGTTGCCTCAGTGCATAAGTCCTGACAGAATGAACTACGTGGACTTTGATCCCTGTCTCCTAAAGAGGGTACGTAGGAAGCCTCCTTGAGATTCAAGCCCACCACCGGGTCGTCCCGATCGTATTCACGTCGGTTCGTCCATCAGTGGACCCCTCCCGGGTTCACATTCACGTCGATTCACCTATGAATCCGCCCTTGTGGGGGACTGCACGTGTGTGTATCCATTGTGCTTCCCCACTGCCAAAGCCAGTAGGGGGGCATGACAGGGATCGAGGTGTCCTTCACCTTCAGCCCAAGTCCCTCTTCAACTGGGCTTTGTCGCATATGGGCCTCCTTAGAGTGTAAGCCCCAAACACCATCGTCCAGCAAGACGTTAAACTGTGATCCACCCACTTCGTGTGTGCCAGCAGCCTAGACCTCCTCATGAGTCGGCTTTCCATCGTCCGACATGACGTTAAACTGTATATCCGAACTACACGGACTTTGATCCGCGCTAACTCGTGGTACGTAGGAAGCCTCTACGGGGTCCAAGCTCTTCACTCCATCATCCATCCTGATCCTTACCCAGGCCGCCACATCCCGGTGGGGTCATGCCATTTCATTCCACTCCACTTCACTCGGGAAGCCGCCCATGTGCTAGCCCCAACGTCAGAGGTTCCCCGCAAGGGGTTCTGTCATCTGATCCACTCCTCGTGTTGATCAGTCCGATGCCGTCCCCGCTGGACGTTAAACTCGCGGCATACCCCGGGTTAAAAATGGGAAGCTGAGGAAAACCTCAGGTAACGTAGTTCCCCGCACCCAGCATGGGATGCCTCCAGCCATCACGCCTTCGAGAAGCCCTATTAGGGACGGAAGGCAGACATACAGAGCCGCAGTGTTAAGACACGCCCCCAACACCCAGAGCTACCCGGTCTCCTCACCGCGGGTTGCTGCCCCGACCAGACTCCTTGGAGCGTCTGGGCGGAAGCAGCGTAATTAACCGGTGTCCATGAAGATATGGCGCCAGGAACGAGATTCAAGAACATTCTTAAATCTATGAGGGAGACCCGGATTAGGCGACGAGTTCCGAGGAGATGTCCACGGAAGGAGGAGCCGACATCCCATCATCCCGGTTTCGATCAAGGAGAAGCCATCCCTGAATAAGGGATGGATGCCGCCCGCCTTTGGAAAGCGGGACTGCGGGGCCACAAGCCGCGCTCCCATCCCCTCAGGTCGACGGGCGCACGCGCGAACGCGTCCTGGCGGAACATCGTCGGAACAAAAACCCGACGCACATCCGCACCGAAACAGAAGTCCTAGTAGATAATTACATATAAACAACCTCGGATAATGAAGAGATTGTAGAATTAACCCTTAACTCATTGTAATCAATAAAGTCGTATGAAAAATAGTCAATAACCACCAAATAAATCACATAATATCTTGAATTTAAATAGAATCATGAAAATATATATCAAATGTCAGTACAAAATACACCACATGCAATAAATAAGTGGTGAACAATAGAAATATCATGGAATTAAAGGTGAGATAAGAAACCCCTTACCTCGTGTCCGACATGAACCGTTCATTATTTAATATCCTGATTAATAAACTATATTTAATTTCACTTTATTAAGAACCTTTTCATGTTTATTATTCCTTTTATAACACTTATTACTATGTTATAAACATTATGTAATAATTTAAGTTAATAACGCATGTTTTGTCGATATTTGGCACTTGTGTCAAAAATAAACACCTTATAGTTACAATTTGATCACATGGTCAAAATTTCATTATATCTAGAATGATATTAATGATTTAGATATCTTATATAACATATATATCTAGTATATACATGTATTTATAATAGTACATATCATTTTGGGGTAAGAAATGAAATGCACCGTTCATGGAGACAGTAAGTCGTATGTATGTATGAACGCTACTTTCATTTCTATTTCTTATTTTAATGGAATTAAAACATAATTATACTTAAGTATATTATAATTCCAGTATAATATAATATATAATATCATTAACTCCATCCTTTATACATCCCTCATATGGTATTAACAAGTCATATCACTTTGAGGGGGCGGTAGTCCACACTTCCTCAAATGAAATTATCGCGTTTACCCATAATGAAACCTGTTAAAGTATGAAATAAAAGGAAAATACAGAATAATGAAGAAAAATTAAACATAATATATATCATATATAATACAGTGCCATCATTATGGCCACCATGATAGGCAGTAAGAGGTAATTAAACAATCATCGTTTTGTGAGGCGTTATTTTTCCACCACCGAAACATTATGTTCATCACCAATGAGATAGAGGTGTGTGTAAGTGTAATTCTAATACTTCTCATAAAAACATCCTAGTATGTTGAGGATTCTGGTGTTGTTATAAAATAAAGGAATAAAAAGATATTAGGGGTTGGAGAATTAAAATAAAACAAAAGCAGTTAAGAGAAGCGGTTACCATTAATTTGGGTAAATTCCTTTGTTTGAACTAAAAAGACTTATTGATGTGACTCCTTCATAAGTTAAGGATTCTAAGAGGAGGATATGGATGTTTGAAGCTTAGTTTGGAAGAGTTCAGATGAGAATAAATACTTGAGAGGTGTGAGTAATTTGATATAAGTGGTCTCCTTTTATTAGGGGGAGATGGGCTCTTTAGGAAAGTGTGAAAATATTATTTTATTATATATTGATATTATGTTTCTAATGGTCCAAAAATAATTAGAGTCGACTATAAGATGACTCATGGTCTAAATAAAATACTCCAATAATAATTGGACAAGATTTGTATATTATTTTAATATTTATAATCTAATTTATTTAAATCATTTATTAATGAGGTAAATAATGCATCATTATTGTGTCATAAATAATTTAATTTACTCGATGTCTAAAAATTATAAAAACTACCATTATGTTGGAAATATTTTTATCTTTCCAATTAATATTTATATTCAAAATGATTACTTATATACCACTATATAAAGATTAATTACTAAAAGATTTTTTTTATGTAAATATTTCCTTTACATTAAATTAATTAATCTAAAGTGTCATTATCATTAATAAGTTGCTTCATGGGGTCCCCAAATAAACCCAAAGATGACGATGGTCGGCCATTACTTGTCCAATAAGTTTAGGACATGTGTTAAGTTAAGTTTGAATTATTAAAATATTCTTTTTACCTTGATTTACCCTATTTACCTTTAACCGCGGTAAATAAAATTAAGAAGTTAATATTCACCAAAAATTATTTTTATCTTATTGAACCACATTTTACACTTTGATATTAACCGTTTCTCTTGGATTGTTTAAATTCAACTCACAAAAGTGGTAAAATTATGTTTTATATGAATATGAAAATTCTCCTTGGAGGTCGGTAAAAGATTGTGAATAGTTCAATAAAATTATATATATCTAATATTATTACAAAATTACTCCAATGAATTAAATTGAAAATATATAGGTATTATGTATCTATTTTGACATAAAATAAATTTATATAAAATAAATAATTATTTAAATGAAAAGTCTGTCTGAAATAGTAACTTAGTGTTTTTCACTATTCATAAAAAATTGAATGTTTTCAGAAAAATATCAAAAATTTAACCTAAGATAATTTTGATATTCGTAATTCACAAATAAAGTATATTTTTTCAAATAAAAAACATATAAGTTTTCATTTATTAATTTAAAATTAATTCCCTTTGTCAATCCCAAATGGTTTATTTTTAGGATACAATATCTATCAAAATATTGACACTTGTTTTTGTCCAAATTCAAAGTGAAATTAATTCCAATGAACAAAATTTTATTAAATGGTAAAAATGTATTCTAAGTACACTTTAAAACTAATTAGAAAGATAATCTAACCATATAAATAAATTATATTAAAAGGCAATTTTGAATTAAAAAACAATATTATTCACTATTCATTAAAAAATGAACTTTATCGGGAAAAATCCTAAAAATTACACATAGTAAATTTA
The DNA here is from genome assembly GCA_963277665.1 of Viscum album. Classification (NCBI taxonomy): domain Eukaryota; kingdom Viridiplantae; phylum Streptophyta; class Magnoliopsida; order Santalales; family Viscaceae; genus Viscum; species Viscum album. Next base: position 24,017,844 of record OY728125.1, read on the forward strand.
GATGTCCCCATTTTAAATAATAAATTAATTTAGTCAAATTGAATATTTCTAAGTTTCAAATATTTTATTTAAAAATGGGTCTCCATTAAAAGGCGGTAAAATTGCATTTTTTTTTAAAATACTCATTTTATCTGAAACAAAAATGAATTTGTTCTTACATTATGTCTAAGAAACCCATAATATGGATTCTAAAATTATAAGGATTGTATAATGTTCAAATTTTAGTTAATAATATTCAACGCCACTTTTGAACGGCTAGTTTGGCAAGTCATGGTGCGCTTGAACTCGGTATTGCGTGTATTGCAAGTTATTGAATTATTTTGAAGAAATAAAGAGCTTGTAAATTCTTGGGGTGTTACACTTAACAAAATACATCGCAATTTTCAATGGATGTACTTTGAGAAATAAATGATCACCTACCTCAAAATAAATATCTATCCTCTGATAATCCATATAAATTTTAGGCCTACTCTAAGATGTACACTTTTCTTGTAGACTCATGTGAAATTTATATATTGTCTCCTTAACCAACTCTAGCCCGATAAAATTCCTTTCTCTTAAAATGTCCCAAAATTTTGATGTCAGGGCAGATTTTCCATATAATTCGTCAAATGGTTCCTTCTCTATAGAATAATAAGAAATATTATTATAGAAAAACTAATCCAATTAATGATGTTGATCCAAAATTACATTGTAATACATTGAACAAGAATTAAGAATAACTTCCATTTTATGAATTTTTGGTTTAGACCAGCCATTATGTTGGGGATTAAAAATCTGTGATGAATTTTAATTCAGTTTCCAGTGGCTTCTAATGTTATATACGAAAAGTATATGTGAATATGAGGTTATAGTCTAATCCCATAGAGCGGAAAACTCCATATAACCAGGATATATCGTTTAGATATATTCATGAAATATGGCCTCATGACATTTTATCTCAAATGGTAAGGAAATGTGCATATTTAGTTAATCAATAAACAATAACCTAACTCACCTTATTACCTCGTAAATCCTTTATAAATCCTACCTTGATATCCATTGATATATTTCCCATCTCAAATTAGGAATATCAAAATAATTAATCATCATCTTTGGTAACTATGATTATACTTTCTCAGGATGAAAGTTAGATCACTTCATGGTAAAGTTAGTAATATATATTTTCATTCAATCCCACTAAAAATACTCCCAAAGGCCTTTATAAATCTTAGTGCTTCTTATATGAACAAAAAATGGATAACTATGAGCATTTTTCAATAATTTTTCATCTAAGTGAAATAACAGGGCTCATATAAGTTTTTTCCAAATCATAAAAAACATTAATAATTAATAGTATAGTCAAGAAATATACCCTTATTAACATATTCTACCTTTTATTAAAAATATTTATCCTCCTTATAATTTCTATTCACTCTTTTTCACAAATTTAACTATAGTGACACTTGAAAAAAATAGAGGATTTTCTAACATCCAAAAATTATTAGAAACAATTCATAAAATCGTTAACCAAAGGGTCATATTAAAAATGTAACATGGTTAATATATCATTTCATTTTCCACTCAAGGAATCAGCCACTTTGACTACATCTATGGGATGGTAATGAATGGTGAAATCATAAACCATTATTAGTTACATTCTTATTTTATGTCTCATGTTTAATTACTTCTAAGTGAATATATAGTTAAAAATTTGTGACTAGTATATATTTCACCCATTACTCCATACAAATGATGCCTCCAATTTTTTAAATCAAAAACAACAACTACTTCCAAATCATGTTTAGGGTAATTTAAATCATGATGTTTCAACTGACATGAATCAAACATAACTATCTGATAGTTTCTCATTTGGGAAAAAACCAATTCCATATTATAGAGATTCACTATAAATGATTAATTCTACATTTTATTTATTACAGGAAAAAATATAGAATTCACCAATCATATTTTATGTTACTAAAAATATCATCAAATTATTTTGTACAAATTTATTTAACTCATTTTTGAGTTAACTTAGTTAGTGGATTACACAACTAAGAATGTTTTTCAATAAACCACTAGTAGTAACCTTATAATCGAAGAAAAAATCAAATATATGTTATATCTAGGGTCTTAGCCATTTTTCAAAAAATTTCTATTAGCAGGTTCAATAGTTATGCCATCTTTAGAAACAACATGTCCCTGAAAATAAATTTTATGGAACCAAAAATCACACTTTCCATATTTCCCATAGAGTTTCTTTTTTTTTCTGGTTTGAAGAAATACATTTATGTGTCTCTCATATTTTTTTATCATCTATAATATAAAAAAACAGAATCAATAAACACATCCAAAAACGTTTCTAATAACACAAGAAAATTGTTATTGATAAGATCCATAAATATAACATGTGAACTAGAAAACACAACCAATATAACTAAACAATCATATTTTTAATATCTAGTTTCAAAAACAGTCTTGAAAATGTCTATTTCATTTTATTTCAATTAATGATGCCCCAACATCAATTCAATCTCCAAAAAATACTATACACTAAGTATCTAATAAAAAAATCATCGATATGAGGCAACATATACTTGTTCTTAAGAGTTATTTTATTCAATGATCTTTAATCAAATCAAAGTCTTATTTAACAATCCTTATTTTTAATAAGGATGATATAATCACCCCATAGTGAAGTGAAAGGTTAAATGAAACCATAATAATATAAATGATTCAATTTTTTTCCAATTCTAAATGTTCCACTTGATCCGTTTAATAAGGGATTTGGAGATAGTCTTAGAATCAGGTACTAATTCAATAGAAAACATAACCTCTTAATGAATAATAACACTATCAAATATATCTAAAGAAACTTCCTTATATTCATTTTCTACCATCACATCACCAATTTGAATAGTTTCTTTATTTCAATAATATGAGCTTGGAATCCTTCACTGCCGACTCTAATCAAATTCTTATCATCTTAGTATGTAATCAAAGTCCTAAAATCATTTAACCCAACATTATTATATTTTACATATATCATAAAATGATAAACTAAAATACAGTCCATACTAGGAATGATATACAACTATACTATGGTCATTTCAACAAGATTTTTAGGAAAGACCATCCAAATTATAAAAACAAGATGATTCTTATAAATCGTGATTTCTTTAATACTTCGACCAATAGATTCCACAAATGTTTCATATTATATTAACTCAGTGACATTCCCTATTTAATTGGAAATTTATCATAAATAAAAGATTTTGAATATATAGAGTCTAATAAGGTATTTATATAATTCAAATACACATAATTATCAACACTTCATTTCATAACCCAACATCAACTATAGTAGTATAAACTGACCTCATTACACCTTCATATTTTTTGTAAAGAAGATTTAAATCCAATTCAACTAAATTTTAGAACACATTAGAATAATGTCCCATCTCATTACATCAAAAATTTCTTACAATTTGGTGGCTATAGGTTACCCCATTTCTGATTCTTTGGGATTTGTTTCCCTATATTCATGTTCCATTTGAAAAACCTTTTAACATCATTAACACATCCCTATCTTCATAATATGTTATCCAAGGTTCTCTTCACCACATTTATCACAACTGATAACTTCATTTTCTTTCCTTTGTATTTCTTTATTATATGTTTATCTATATCCTACCATTCTAGGAACTTCTTACATTCGTCATCACGAGGTACATAAGATTCAAAAAAATGAATATCAACCATTTTATCAATATGTAAATATTTATCATATATTTTAAATTTTTCATATGTACAATGGCCTAAATAGGATTAATTTCAATATAGAGTAAAACTTATTAGTTTTTCTATTATGGTTCAGAAGAAAATCCATCTCATACTTGAAAAATATTAGGACATGTTCATCATATGAAGTTATAAAATGTTCATATTTTTAACTAAATTCCATGAATTATTTCTCCATTTAGAGTTAAAATACCTTAGGGTTATATTTATCCAAAAAAAGGTCCTTGAATATTTTTAATTACACTGATTCAAGATCATGTTTCACTCCTGTATTCTTAACTAATGACAACCATCAATCAACTTAACCTTAAAAATTATAAATTACAAGAGTTACCTTTTAAAATTCTAAATACCCCATGACATGAAATATCTTATCCATAGAATTGATCAATAAATGTATACCACTAGGACAGATAATCCACTGAATGATGGGGGATGTTACCTCATGAGATTCTCCACTATAGAAAATTTCCATCTAAGTTAATCAGTCCCAACTCTCGCATGGAATACTACGACATTTATAGAATATTCCATCCAATCCATCACTATAATAAACTATTCTCTTCTACTTCTGACCATATCGAGATGAGGATATGGAAGGATATTTTATTATGAGTTCCTTTCTACTAAATCTTCCTGGTTTATATAGGGGAATGCAATTCTATACAAAAATAGTTTAGATGAAGATACATGGTAATATTAAAATTCTATATCATTTTAATTTAATCATTATGTAAACAATTTAAAGGGAAATATATAACCATTATCCTCACTAGTATAGTTATCTAAATCGAGCTCTGATACTAACTAAAAAAAGAAGACTATAAAAATACATAATCTTGAGATTTAGTCAATAAAATACACTCTTTCACACTAATGATATTTCTAGTTTTATAGTTTTATAGAATTAGATAATAAATAAGACATAATAATACTATAAATTTATAACTAATAAATTCTTATAATTATATATTTTCCCCATAATATATAACCATTAAGATAAATAAAGTTCTCTTTTCAGGAAAAATCTACACAACATTCATCATGAACACTACCTTTTAGTTAACATCCCTTAAAATCCTATGATTTTTCGAATATAAACAAGGTATGAGTAAAAATATCTTAGTAAGGGAAATAAAAAGAATAAAACCTTTTTTTAGTGAAAAAAAATAAAAAAAATAAAAGATCATTCATGAAAAAAAATATTTTACCCTAAAAGGGAAATACAATTCCATTAAAATATCGTTTATTTTACTTTTTAAAAACAAATTATTTACATTGAAAATCATTATCATGAATAGAAAATTAATGTAGGTTCCTTGTTATATTATCTCAATAAACCATTACATAACCCTTTCAAATTGGAATAACCATATGTCCATCTTCTAAAATAATTCCCCAGAAAAAATAATAATTACCCAATTCATTAAAGATCTATCTAGGAACACCCATAATTTATTTTTTGATGGGCTCACATAGTGATATCTAGAAGCACCCATTCTATATAATGTCCAATAACCACAACATTAAAAAACATTTCTTCATTTAATTATTGATTTTAATTTCATATGAAGATCACATTTGTATATCAATGTTACATTTCCATTTACAAACCATTTTCAATAAACAAATACCCCAAAACATGAAAATGGGTATTTTTATTTAAGAAAAAATACATGATTCAAAAGGTATCTAGATATTAAATAATATTAAAGGTGAAATAAAATTTCTTTTTTCTTTATATTTAAATCACATAAAAATATTCCTTTAGAAATCCATTGAAATAAATTAAAAGAAACATAAATTAAAAATTAAAAATCTTTAATTTCCATATAAAATATTTCAAAAAAATAATTTTAATGCCTGTAAATAGAAAAGAAAAAGAGTATAAAGGAAAACATTAAAAGATAATTTATTCATAAGAAAAATAACCTATGACAATGGAAATATATAAACCATAAGCCTCATGAAATAAAAACTATAAAAAACATTAAAAAGCATGATAATGGATAATTTCATCATTTAACATGTCAAATGGGATTTATATACACTTTCTAAAGTAATTAAAGTACATTACATCAAGATATACCTCAAAGAAATTAAATTGAGATGAAGTCTCGTACCTTCTGTATGACTTGTCACACATGTATTTATATTCTTAAATAATAAACATATTTTAATTATTTGATTTCATGATAAACTTTTTTAACTTTATTATTAATTTTATTTCACTTTTTAATAAGTTATACACATATGATGAATTAGTTTACGTGTGATGTTTGGCCATATTATGTGTATGTGTCAAAAATGGATTTAGTAGGTTGAATATGGTTAAAGAATAAATTATTTAGACATATATAGAATAAAATAGTGAAATAAATATATTAATTTTATATTAATTTTACTTTTAATACCGATCAAGAATTAGTTCTATTGAAAAATGAATGGACATTAACATCAGGGAGATACTAGGTCGTACATACGCTATAAGCAACGTTTCCATTTTTCAATGATAATTATGCAATGATGGTAAGTAAAATATTATATTTAAAAAATTTCATTATATCACAAATACCATATTTTTTATTTATATATACTTATATATATCATTATTTTTATGTGGTGAGGAAAAAAGGTAACATATCACTTTAAATAGGTGGTAGTCCACACGTCCATGAAAAACGATATCATTTTTTTGTGAGTGAAAAAGTAAAAAATAAAATAATATATTATTTTCCCATAAATATAAATATGTTATTTACCTCAAAAATATTTTATTTATATCACATATATTTTAAATATTTTCCATTGTTACCTTTCACGAATCACATTACTGAATTAAAAAATTACATTTTTTCACGAGGTTGTAGTCCACCATACACACAAACAATGTTATTATATCACTTATGTATTAGAAAAATAGAAATCTTATATATATATGATATAATGACTCTGTAGGAATAATTATGTTTCAAATATCATATAAAAACCATATATCTATCATCATAAACAATAGTGGTAGGTGTTAATGGAAATATCGAATGACAACATTTTGCAAGGTGGTAGTCTTCTGTATAAATGAATAACGATTTCAAAAACCATTTAATTGAAATTAGTGTGGATTTAGGTTGATAAATTATCATGAAAACATCTAAATATATTGAATATAATTCTGTTATTATATCATATTTTTATAAGTAGGAATCACTTGGGTGTGGGAGGAAATAAAATAAAATTATCATTGACGAATTTTACCTCTTATTCAGGTATCCCTTTTTCATTTCCACCAAAGGACTCACTATGTTAGATTTCTAAAGGAAGTATGGATTCTTGGATTAGATGATCTAAGTGGAGAATATTTTTTCTAGTGATTGGTTTATCTATTTTTTGGAAGGTGTGAATATATGAAGATTGAGGGTGGCCTTTTACAAGTGTAGTGAGGGCCACAATTGTAATTGTTTTGAAAGAGTGAATTCCACAAATTTTGTTTTCATTTAAATATGCCGCAATAATAGTCAACTATAGATAATATAAGGTAAAATATTTCAATATTTCTATAAAATGGGTTTTGAACATGTTTTGGGTCATTTTTACACATTATATTGTAAGATCAACCACAATGTGAACTTGATTTTTCCTTAAGGGCTGTAATTAATTTTAATTTTTTTACTAATCACATTGGTTAAAAAATCATGTTGTACATGTTATAAATTATAAATTAATCTGATTCGAAATATTGGATCCATGTTTTCAAATTCAATTCACATAAGTTGAAATTTTAATTTAATATCAATCCCCATAATGTGGTGAGACATCTGGTTTTTATAAAGAGTATTTTTAATAAAAAATGATTCTATGTTAACTCTATGAGTAATAATAAAAATTTTAGGATAATAAAAAATTATTTTATGATATATAATCAATTAATTTCAATAAAAACAATTACCATATGTTATAATTTTTATTAATTAAAAAGAAGAAACAATATGTATTTTAAAACAGGTTTTAGAAAATCCAATCTTTAAACCAAAAAAAACTTATATTGAAAACCTATATAAAGATAACTCAAAAGTAATTAAGTGGTTTAAATATAAATAAATTATATTTATCTTACTTTAAATCATATTAAAATCATATTGAGACTAATAAATTTATTAATGTCTTAAAAAGAAAATATGTATTTATAAAAAAGCAGTATTTTATATTATTCCCAGAAAAATCCATATTTTACAAAATATAAAACAAATTCACACAAAGTAAATTTTGAATTTATGACTTCAAAGATGATATAAATTTTATCAAATTAAAATTAAAATTATTAATGTAATATTATTTATAAAAAATTATAATAAATGTGTTTAATTGAAACTATTTCTTTTTAGATTAAACAATTACTTGCAATTTTTATAACTAATATAAATCTAAAATTAATATTAGTAAATATGAAAATTTATTATTATTTTATTACCTATTTTATTAAATTTCAGAGAAAATATAATTATTTCATTTCTATTGAAAACACTATTAAATGTACCCCTTATTAGTGATTTTTCATCATAGATAAAGGTAACTTTGATTTTATCTTTTGTCAACGCTGATAATTGTATGTAGTGTTTCAGTGAAGAAACACTTCTTATCAATGATCAAAAAAAATACTTCATAAAAACTTATATATCATTAGAAATAATATTTTAATATATAAATATATTTATATAAATATAAATATAAATATATTTATTTAAAGATAATATATATTATAAAATATTATTTATGTAATACTAAATATGCTATCATAGTTAATGTATAAGATATTATGTAATTTTTATTATAAAATCGGTAAAAATTAATATTAATTAACTATTTTATATTTATTATTGAGAAATATTTTTTTATAATAATTTGATTATTAATAAATTCAATAAATTAATAAACTATCAAAAATAAGTTAAATAAAATAACATGATCTTCAAATGACCCTAACTTTTGATTCTTTTGTTCGTTTGAGCTCCACCACATAAAAAATAGAATATTTAAAACGTATATAAACTTGGGGGAACCCCATGTAGTGTTATTAAGGTAAAACAAGGCTTAGAAGGCCTTTAAACCTGGTTTGTTGTCTCGATGCCTTAATTTCTGAACATTTAATTTCATTTTAGCCTCATTTAAGGGGTTTTGTCATAAGTTTTAAGTGGATTTATTATTAGTTTATAAACTCATATAGATGTTATAGAATTTATATTTAATAATTTATCATATTGGGATGTTATTTATAACTATATATATAAACATATATACATATTTGAATATATTTAGACATAAAATATTTATTTTAGAGTTAAATAGGTAACCATGTTTATATATAAAGTATTTCTCTAAATATATAAACCATATATAAATAAAAAAATATCGATTTTATTTAAACTAAAATTTTGTCAATATTTATATACCTATACAATGAATATATATTGCATATATATATATATATATATATTATGTGTCTATATTTACAAAGAGACATATATATATTTATATATTGAAATAAAAAATATTAGTATATAATATACATTAATATATATATATATATTATTATTTATATATATATATATATACACACATAGATATATATAAATATGTGTGTGTGTGTGTTTGTTTATAAATTTTAATAAACACACACATACATAAAAAAATAATATAAATGCATTTCAAAATTATTATTTAAATATATGAATAAATATATGGATATAATTGTAAATAAATATATTTATATAAATACATATATCATAAAATATTTAACAAAGTAACAAAGATTATTCATAAATGCATAGGATAATGAAGGTGGAGGTCCTATGCTCGAAGCCAAGTGAAGTCACACACAGTTGTGGGTAAGAGGGATGTTCTAGTACTGATAAACGGAAAGGGAGGGCCATTTTATTGATGAAAAAAGTGTGTTTTTTGGGGGTGGGTGTGGCCTTCCTATGAATCTTTAACATTTTTTTTACTTTTATATGCTCTTTTTTAGTAATGATAAATGCCACATCAATCAGTTCTTTTTTTATCCTAATAAAAGCAGACATTGTCATTTTTTTAGAGTCAATAAATCAAAAACAATATTATTTATTATTATAAAATCATATATTTTTTAGAGCTAATAAAGGGATTTTATATCACTAATAATTGATGGTTTTTTACTAGTGCAATACTCACTGCAATGATTAGTAAGCAACAGTTTTTTAACCCTCATACAATATCATCGTATCGAGGCCAAGGGTCTACAAAGAACTAATTGAAATGGAAAAAAGCTCATGGTAGGTCCATAACATCCCCTTTTTTTTATGTTTAGTTCCATGTAGGATTTCCTCGGCTTGTGCTCCGCTCTTGAAATGTGCCCATACCCATCGTCATCTGATATCTTCCCCAATCGTCAGCCTGCTTGTAGAAAAAACATATATATTTATAAATTAAATGAAATTTATATATTATAAAAATCATTATATGTTATATTCATACATATATATATATATTAAACAGATATAAATATTTATAGGTAAAATATAAATATTAATTATAAATTAATTTATAAAAAATATTTTTATAAATGTATAAAATGAGTATATATAATATATTTATATGGTACTCACCATTGGTATCCACATCCAAGAGACAAAGGATCAGATCTAAGTATATATCTGGGTGGATTTATGGTTAAATATGATCCAATAGTTGGTGATATAGGAGAGACATAGTTAGGGTTGTAGAACCAATTAATGGCCTTTGATCCCCTCGGCCTTTGGACCCATCAATGAAATGAGATTTCTGTGGTGTGGGTTAACGCTTGGGGGGATGGCCTGTCCTTGTAGACCTAGGGCGCATGTGTTTTTTCCCTTTACATGTAACTTCTACAACATTAAATGATCATTGTATAGTTTTTATAAATACATATATATAATATATTTATATAGTTTATGGATGAAATTTTTTGATCCCATGACCTTGAAAACAAAAACATGGCATCACGCCCCCTTTTCAGGGAACCACACTCAATCCATACATATCGTTGAACCATGTAATGTCAAATCCATACAAAAAATATTAATAAATTATATAATGAATATTTTAAATAAATGTATACATAGTCATTTTATATAATATATTTACGTAAATATATATTTTTATTATATATATATATATTTATATTTGATGATAAATATTTTTTGTTAATATATTTTATATTATATTTATATAAATGTATATATATTTTTTAAATAAATATATATTTATTTGTCACGTAATATCATTTATTATAAAATATTTTATATAAAATATTAATATAAATGTTTAAAATGTGTATATATAATATATTTATATATATATATATATATTATAAATATATTTATATAATTTATGGTCTTAGGTATTAGATGCCACAAACATGAGAAACAAAACCTGGTGTCCGCCTAGTGAACTTTTCTATTTTTAAATTATATAGAAGCATACACGCACTCTAGATCTAGGGAGTCTTAACTACATCCCACTTGGTAAGTAATATTTTTAGAATATCCCATACAATATCATGCTCCCAGACAGATGTGAAACTCCCATAGTGTGCCTTGGCCCAACATCATTTTGTATCTCTATAACTTTTCTTATGTTAGAGTTGGGCTTTTCTCCAATGAAACTATAAAAATAGCTTCATTGGATGTATTATGATCATATTTTGTGAAACTCATTATGAAACCCAAATATTTTTCATGGTCTAATTAATCTATGATGAAATTATGATTATTCCCACATTTCTATGGAACATGCATGTATGTATTTTCAGTATGTAATTATTGGGTCTGATAATACACCCTAATGAATTTTAAAATTTATAATATCTCCTGATATCAGGATGGGATACATGTGATTATCAAATTTACACTATTATATGGGAAGGTATTTAGCCCAATCTATGATAAGACAGTCTTGGTTATAAACCTTCAATTATGTTATGGATTATTTTCATTTATCTGTGAACATTATTATAATATGAATTTTACTTATGTCATGCTTCCATGAGTCATTATTATTGAATCATCATTCCACACTCCTATAACCTGTGTCTTATGTTATTCTTAAATACTTATTTGATGATTAATGAATTATAACACTTGTCTTTTTATTACCACTTTATATAATGTTCATGTACCCTGATTGTGTTCTCATACCCACATGTTTATTTTGTGTTCAATTTTAATCATCCATTGATATATCATATGATCACCCCTTATTAAAAATATGAGATCTCCCTTTCTTATATTTCAATATCCCCATGTTATAAAGATCTATTTTTAATATGATATGACATTATTGGTATCATGTGGAAAGAATATTTATTAGAGTTGTTAAATAATGGTTTTGAAATCAGATGGTCAAGTATCTAGTATACAAATACACAAAACATATAGGTTGAATGGTGTGTTTAATTATGATACATAATAAATAATCATATAAATGATGTATTTTATATGTATGGTATACTTGGGTTTCCTTTCTTGATATAAAAGAACAATTTCAAAATTTTCCTTATATGTTTATCAACAAGAGGATGATAAAACCTAAAAACAATCTATGATGATCCAAATATGATGTAGGATGACCCAATAAAAGAATAGGTTCATATGAAGGGGTCATAATTTAAGGAGTATTAGGATTGGATTACCTTACAATCTGAAAGATTACTTTTATTATCGTTATTTTATACACACATAATTTTTTTTCTATTTTTCTCTATTTCTATGAAGTAGAGGCATCAAGGTAACATAAAATGTGATGGATAGTTTAATTATTAAACCAATGAGGAACTAAGAGATATGAGAGATAGTGTAAATTATTAGTGTCTATGATCTACCAACATTTTAAATCATTAATCTATGACAAAATTCATGTTGAACACTAAAATTTTACATGGATGGAACAACTATACATTGATTCCATTATAAAAATGTTATACCTTTATTTTGATGCTATTGCAGTCCACTAGTTTTTTATAAGAACAACATCACACTAAAAAAATATACATCCAAATATCAAATTATAAAATAATGATAATCATATTTTAGAAATTTATCATTTTTATAGTGAAGATATCCACACCACAATCCATATATTTTTGTATTTTCTAATGAAACTTCTAAGGGTAAGTGTGATCCGGAACAAAATACCACCATATAAAACCCATCAGGAAAATAAATCATCACCGACCACATCACAATCCTTGAAATGTGAAAGGACATTTTTTTTAAATTCAACAGGTGCACTAAAATAAGTATTAATGATGAAAATACATGTCATAAATCTCATATTTCATGGGAGAAGGGGAAATTTCATATAATAACAACTATTTAGGTGGTTCATTAAATAATTTTTTAAATGTTATACTCATCACCCACTCAAGAATTGGGAAGTTTTTGTTTTATATTGGTTTAACATTGTCCTTTATATTCATAGAGTGTATTAAGTGAATAAAATAACAACCATAGTGCCTATATTTTGAAATATCAGTAAAAACATTATGGGTATGTTGATTTCATCACATAACTTTTACATTTATTTTATAGATGTTTGTGGTAATTTTCTTCCTACAAATATTTTCATTCCCCCACTATTGTAATTTTTTGTGATTTATATCTTATATCACCTCTCTCTATACTGATCCTATATTTTAAATATTATATATACCGTGGTAAAATTAAATTATAAAATACTCTTTAGAACACATACCTAGTATAATTTGAATGGTTTCTTGGCCCCCCAAAAAATTGAGAGGTTTATTTTTCAATAAAACTCAAAGATGGTGCTATAATTATATAAATTAATACTTAAAGAATGAACATGATGTAACATCTTAAATTAATGATGAAAATACAATTAGAATATAAATATGTTTTTTATATTCTTGAGTTCCTCACCATGGGGTTCACTAGTCCAATTTGTTTGGAAAGAGATTTATGATTTTTTATTCATCAATTATCATGAAAATAACAAGATCATGATCAGTTGAAAGTGAACTCTATGCAGTATTGATGAATAATTTGATCAATTGTGGTGATATAAATACTTTCAAAAGATTATCTTGTGATATAGATATTATCAATATGGGAGAAAATATGGGATTTGACCATCAAATCATTCTCTAAACGAAATTGACAGTACTAATTCATATTGATTCCATTCAAACATATAAATTTCCCCATAGTCTTCATGGCTCTAATGAATTGAGTATTTTCTGTTCACCTCAATCTATTTTTTTGTATAAATATATGGATTATATTATATTAAATTGGAAAGGATTTGTTTGATGTTAATTTTAGGATTATTTTTGACATCCTGATAAAGGATAAATTTTGTGGAAAAGTTAACAAAGTTTTAATTAGTTATATAGAATTTATCATTCATGGGACTTATAATCAATTGTGATGGTATATTTGTGGATCCTTCAAAGATCGAGGTTATTGAGGAATCACCCAAAATAGACACTATAATATATATGTGTAGTTTTTGTCGATTGGATGTATACTATCATTTCATTGTGTGATATTTCTCATGAATATCAAATCTAAAATCTCGGATAACATGGATGGGAGTAAACTTCATATGGATTGCTAAAGGAGAGTAAAATTTCAAGGATCTTGAGATATTGTTAGTCGTTCCATATGTAATCATACATCCATTAGTTGGGTAAATGGTTATGATATGATGTAATTAATCAATATGATTTGGAATTGTCCCCATAAACAATGACATTGTAGTATCTTACGACTCATGAAACATAATTTTTCATGAGAAAAATTACATTAGTTATAGTCTTAGAGCTAGCTATGGTAATATTTTCATTCATAAAATAGTGTAATTATATCTATAGTCAAATGATTAATATATATATTTATCATAATACCCTTAAATATATATTCTCCCAAAATGAGTGAAACATATACCAAAGGATATATCTTTAGTCGATAAATGATTGATTATATATAACATTAAAACACTAAGAAATAGAACAAGAAGTTAGATTCTACAAGAATGAAGGATAATGATACATTATGTTTGATAAGGATTTAAATACACTTAATATTCATTTATTTCTAATTTATAGACCTTAAATTAATAAAGGAGGCGGAGAAATATTATCTTTCCCAAATGACTACTCGACAATCCATCCATGTGAAGATCATTGAGACATAATTGTAGGATATAAAGATACAGAATGAGGTAAGGAATATTACATATTCATATTTTGATAACTATGTAATTAAATGATTTGAGAAATGAATAAGTTCTCCATCTACGGTATATTTTAGGAAGAATCAATTGAATTTCGTACATAGAACACTATTATCTATCTATCCTTGAGGCACTAAGATGTATAGATATTTAAAAAACCATATATTTAGGACAATATGACGAGCAATATTTTAGAGTATATAAATCAAGGCATGTTTTTCCATCATGTTATTAATATCACCCCTATATTTTGATGAAAATATTCAATTTTAAAAAATTATTTCATCGATAGATTGTGATTCTCATAACATCGAGTTTTGATAAACCACCAAAATTTATTAAAATATTATGTGACTATTATCACTTATCCATTAGATTGGTGTGTAAGATTTTTAATAGGTAAATTATGAAAAATTTATGGTCTACAAATTTATAAAATTAATTCATTAGTTATCAAATGATTATAATTAAAATGAAAAATTAGATGGAAATTAATGTGATTTTTTTTTTGCAAAAAAATATATTTATGAGCGTAATGTATTTTATATTAATTAATTAAATTAATAACTATTATATAATTATTTTAATAAATGTAAATATTATTTACTTGATTAAATCCTTTAAAAATTCAATAAATATATTTCTATTCATAGGATATAAATAAATCCAATTTTATTCTCAATAATTTATATTTCTAAAATGCATTTTTTGTCTCATTTTGTGAGAAAAAATTAAAATTAATTCCTACCACTTATATGTAAGGAGTTACATAAAATTAATTTAATACTTATAATTTCTTGGATCAATTTTTTTAATTTGGCCCCATAATTTTTGTTCAATATGAATTGTAACTGTGTTTAAATTTATCACCTCAGTAATAGGGAAATCAGGTTAATCTATTTTTAGTATAAGTGATAAGGCCATAATTTTTATCCTAAATATTATTTGATGGAGGTAATTATACCCTTAAATATTTATTATTGATATATAAATTTTAATGGGAAATGTACATTGAATATGACTTATATATTTTTTAAATATCAGAAAGTTACAAAATGTCACTCTCTAAGTTTTAAATATCCTTCATGTGTTTTCTTCAGAAACAAAAAATCAATGATTGATGAATCATAATATTAATTTGTGTGAGTAATTAAATTATATTATTGATGGTAATTTATTTATTATTTTTAAATATTTATAATAACCTTTAATTTGAACACAAATCCGAAATAGTTTTTATTCAATTATTTGAAAAAAATATAAATAATTTTTAAAAACATTATTTCTGAAATAATATGAGTACTTTATAGTCTTACACGAATTTTATAGTTTCATATGAAACATTATTATTATTTTAAAATATTTATTCTAATTATAAACTTTTCTTTATGTATTTTAAGTCAAATTAAACAAATAGTGAAAAAGTTGACAATAATGATATTTTATCAGAATAATATTTTACTTAAATTATTTAAAAACATAAAAAAAATTAAATAAGAAGGTTTTATTTTATGTTTTAAATGATTTCATAAATTTTCCATTTATGGGCCTATTTTCACTATAAAATAAATATTACAGACTGTTAATATTAAAAATTATATTATTTTAGTTAAAATTAAAATTGATTAAAAAGGGATTAATCAGAATGATAAGGTTTAAAATGGAACCAAATCATGTGTAAATTATATTGGTTAATAGGATTAAAATCTGTTCCATAATAATCTTTGAATTCATATCCATTTTGATGAATTTTTATTGAGAATGAATATATTATAATTTATTCTTTTGAGAAATTTGAAAAGTTCCCCTCATATCATTTGTAAAAGGGTATCTGCACCCTCACATATTTTAAACACATTGAAACATATATATAGACCAAAATATACGAATTTAAATTCTAAACACATGTATCCACATTCTATATGTCATTTTATTCCCAAAATACCATCCATGGAGTCCTTTAGAGGAGATCTAAATGAGTCATTTCATTGAAGAGGTAATCACCTTAACCGATCACATTCCATTATACTCTAATTTAACACCTCAAAATATATGTTATTATCTTAAAATAATATCTTAAGTATCATAAATACTATGAAATTTTATTATGATTATGATAACACCATTATATGTCATCATTCCACAAAAATGAGAAGTGGAAGTATCTCTCATGCGTACGTATGACATACCATTTCCACATAGTGGAATTATTTTTTCATCACCATGTATATTGAATGTGTATTATAATGGGTTTAATATTTATAAATGATATTTATGATAACATTATACTTATGAAATGATAACATCATGTCTAACGTCTTACCATCCAATCCTTTGGGAAATGATAATGTCTCCCATTCATATATATGAAGTACCAACTCAATGAAGTGACATGATTCATTTTTAATATATATTTTATTTGGATTATAATTACTATTAATTTGATTTATATATATTATATATATTGTATAATAAATATCTTTTTAATTTTAATTGATATTTACCTTTCTTTTCTTCCATATGTCAAAAAATTAAAACAAAGTTCATGCCTATATATGACCAACTGTATCCATGAATAGTACAATTCATCTTCAATATATAAATTTAATGGATGAATATAAATATTTTTATATTGGACATATTTTATATTTATATAATAATTTATATTATCATTATTATTCAACCATGATAAATATAAAATTACATGAAGTACTGAATAGAAAAAGTCATGATTAATGAAATACTTAACCCTCAGAAATAACGATTTTAATAATGAACTAATTATAAAATTGGGTGTGGAATTTTTATAAAGGGTTAATATATGATATTATAAGTCTGAAAATAACTATTTTTAAGAATTATAATAAATTTAAATTTATCATACAAGAGGTTCTAGTTACCTCAAATCGTGGGGAACATGACATTAAGGGTTTTATTTTACAATCACATTATTTACCAGGATTGTTTATTATTAAGATATATTAATTAAATAATATGATATAAGTCTCATTAAAACAATTACCGTTTTAATCCTATGGTTATTTCTATAAAATATATGTTTTCATTCCATCTTATATACTCAAGAGATGACAAATAATATTTAAAGGAAAATTAACATTATATCTCTCTTTGATCTAAAAAACTTTTTCTATCATATATATGCTTTCAAAAAAAAATTAAATAAGGTTTTTAATGTTTTACTATAATTTTGTTATGTCATTTTACACATTTCTTTTTTTACTAAATGGTTTTTAGGGAATATTTTTTTCCAGATGTGTTGCATTTTTGTTTACAAAAATATACTACATGAATGGATTTTTCTTCCATTATGAATTATTATATTTTTTGTTTCCATTACATGTTTACATGATTATTTTCAAGGAAAATTTGTTCCTTAATATTTTCACAAATTTTTTATAATTATTTCAAAAAGGAAATGTGTTTTTCTCAATAATATTGTAATGATCTTTTAATGGAATTTAAATTCATCAAAGACAACAAACCATAATTTCAATTATTCCTTACTGGGGATATAATCGAAGGATACCATCCTTATTAATTATATGAATGGTTTATGAATATGGGGATACAATTTTTATGAAACTCAACTTATTTCCATGGGTTATGATATGGTGAAATTATGAAATGAAACCCATTTATTTTCCATGGGTTATGTTATGATGTAATGTTTATGAAAACCATTTCTTTTAATGGGTAAGGATATTATGAAGGCATTATGATAATATATAACACAAATTTATGATTTTAGTTTTTTGATAGGTCAGACCAATATCTCCCTTAAATATATTATGTAAAGATTGATATCTCATGAGATAAACAGTAATGGAATAAGGTGTGAACCTAATTCAGTAAGGGACTTTATCCACTATAATTGTCTTGGGAGTGAGACTTTACTACCTTTATTGTTTGGGGAGTGAACTCATTCTATAATTATAGTTATATTAAATATACTTTACTACTAAGGAAACTATTTTCAATGCTTATGTGAATAATAAAATTCCTTGTCTTTTGCCAATGTTATGATCTAATGGTCATGTTCTTTGATTCTTTTGATATTAATAACTTATGAACTACCAAGATTTATCATATCACTAAATATTATGATCTATGATATAAATGATATTAGTTTAAAATTTCAACATTTTATTCTCACACCCTCTTTCCATGTTACGCTAATCTGATAATCGATATCTATGTTCTTTACCCCAACTGAGAATCATAGCAAACCCATTCATACATTTATTTTCCTAGGTTATGAAAAACAAAATTTTGTATGATATGTATAATATGGGTGATAGGTTTGAATATGTTTGTGGGATACTATGGATAAAAATTTTGAACTAATTTTTTATGTAACCAATTTCCCAATGATATTATACCTATAGGATTCTTTTGTATATCATAATGAAATATAATGAATATTCTTATAAAAATATGTAATATATATTTATGAAACTTATTGGTGTCAATATTAAGGATTAACATAAAATGTATAAAGTGATGATAAAATTATTTCACAGATATTTTGGGAAATGGAAGATCATCTCTATGGATTTCATTTTTGATATTCCAATGAATTTTAAGGTCCATAATTCTATTTCAGTTGTAGATAATCACTTTACAATCTATTTTCATTGAATTTCTATTTGTGAATATTTCCATATCAATCATTTTTGTATAATATACCTAATGAATGTGGTAAGACTATATGGATTATCTATATAAATTGGATTTATTTTAGATATATGAATTATCTTGATGTTTTACAGAAGCCTTTAAAAATAATTAAAATTTAAGAATAGATTCAACACTTTTTTCATTTGTAGATGGATAGTTAATATAAAATGACTATTAATCCACTAATATATATATTTTGATCCTATTAAATGTATATAAATGTACATTGGGGTCAACACCATTCTTATGTATTGTTCTCATATAAATAAAATTCCATTATTGAATTCAAATCGAACAATATAATTATTTCATAGGGATATAATTTAGAAAAAATATATGTTTCGTTGATGTTAGTGAGCCTTATATAATGGGAATGAATATTTATAATAAAATTTTAGATATGTTCCAAACCATTCTATGAAATATTAAAACTTCCCAGAGTAGACATAGGAGCAATGATGTTAATCCCCATAAATATTTGGATTTTGATGTCAGATAAAAGTAATTCCATAAAATATCACCATGTAAGAGGGTTATGAGATTAAGAAGAAATTAAATATTGATCCATAAATTCATAGACCCATTAATAAACATTGATTGTGTTTTTATGATAAAATATCTTCTTACACTTCAAAAAAACGTCTCCCAAAGGAATGATGTGTTCCATGTATCACTTTTAAGGATGTACATACTGGATCCTTCACTTGTACAAAATTAAGATTTTGAACCACTTGAACATGATTTATTTTATGATGAATAACCATAAAAATATAGGATTATAGATATAATGTAATATGAAACTATAGTAAAAACACTACTAATGTGATATAGAGTGATCATGAATTTGAGAAAGCTACATGGAAACCTGAAGATGTAATGATACAGAACTGATCTAATTTGATAAGTGTAATTAAATTTATGGATGAAATTCATTTTAGGGGATAGAATGTATGATCATGATATTTAAAATATAGTATCCTTTAAATAATTATTTTATTTAAAAACTTATTACCCAATAATATTTTATCTAAAATAAACAACGATATATTATCTAGAGATAAAATATTAAAATGAAAGTTAAATGTTAATATTTTATTATCATTAAATCTGAAACCTATTTATAAAAGTACAAATGTAACAAAACCAAAAAAAATAAATAGTCAAAAAAGGAAATCCCTGCATTATTTTTTGTCATTTAAATATCATACATCCAATTATAAATATAAAAATATATAAAAACATATAAAATAGTATAAATTTTTAAAATCATACAATGTAATAGTACCAATTTTATTTACAAATTAACATAACTATATTTATATGAATTTAATGCAGTCATTATACATATATATGATTGGAGTAGATATGGTCATTAGACATAAAGACATTAGATATTTAGTCATTATATATACTTGTATCAAATCGGTATATTGACAATGTGTAATTTTTAGTAAAAAATTAAAAGTAAGATATTTTTTAAAAAATATATAATTACAGAATTAAATTTAAATAATTATTTTAAAAAAATTAATAAGAAAGTTAAATTTCTCGATATATTATTATTATTTAAATAATTATTCTATTTTATAAAATTCATTGAAATATTATAATACTAAAATTATTGATTATATTTAATGATCAAAGGATAAATAATTTCAATGGGATATGAGTTTTTGAAAAAAAACCATATAGTTAACTATCGATGACTGATAGCTTGGGGTTGAGTTTTCTACAACCATTCAATTTGGGAACACTATTTTCTGATTGATTCCAATAGTATTTGTTCATGGAACTAGAAAAACAGAAGAATTCTATATCAATGAGGGAACTTCTTTCCAAAGGTAGGCACTCATTAGGATGTTTGGACATTGATACTTAAGAACTAACATTAGTTCAAAGGATGAGAGGTCAGGCTCATTATAGTCCTTTAAGGAGAATTTTTTCCTACTTTGAGACATAATTATAAATACGAGATATGTTCCTCAATCCTTTAATAATTCAAAAGTTTGAAATGGGTCACCGTTGAATTAAATATATATTATTAGCATGTATGGAATTTATAATAATCCATAGCTA
Source organism: Viscum album (assembly GCA_963277665.1). Lineage (NCBI taxonomy): Eukaryota > Viridiplantae > Streptophyta > Magnoliopsida > Santalales > Viscaceae > Viscum > Viscum album. The sequence goes on from OY728125.1 coordinate 24,039,666, forward strand.
TCTACTGTTCTTCATCAATGGAGATATTTCTAAGTATCTATGTTTCATCATCATTATTACCTTATTATGCACTGATTCAAGATTTTTTTTCAAACTATAAGGATTTTGGTTTTTGATGCACACTGTGGGGTGCTCTAGAGGGAATCGTCATCTAGGGATATGGGAGTTTTTTTGATGGTGAGATAAAATGAATAATATCATATTCCTACATTTACTTGGGAAATGAATGATAACCCATATTTGATCATGTCGCTAAATGGGAGACATCATAACTTTTAAGGTCATGCGATGAGAACAAAACTATTCATTTTAACATTTTGTAGTAAGGGAATCCATGTAAAAGGTTCTTAGCTAATATTTGGTGTGGTACATATGCCGAAGAGGCCCAGATAACCTGGGATATGGGATCTCAGGTGGATAAGACACCTCTTGGAATATGGCTTAAGGGGATTTATGGTTGGATTTTTTTTTTTGGTTTAGACCACAGTGAAACTTTATATATATCCCATTAGTACAGGAATCAAAGCCTATATAGTTTAGTTTTGAAGACCATTCTTATTGAGGCCCTATAATTGTTTTTCTCATAAGAGATTATGAACCTTTGAGGTGATTGTATTTGGCCTACTCCTAGGTAGAATTCCTCAGTCATTTTAATTTTTGTATGGTTGAGGATTTTTTCCAAAGGTTTATTGCCAAGAGCTTTAAAGGGTTGGTTGTGGCTTAATCCTGATGAAACCCTTGTTATTGATAAGTTTGGTTTGTGGGTTCACTCCTGAGGAGGATACACTATTGATTTGGATGATCATTTTTGGGGCTTACTTCTGAGGAGGATACCATAGTGATTCAGTTTGGTTGGAATAGTTGAGGCATATACCATTTAGGAGGACCATGGTCCAATTAAATATTACACAAGGAATGAGGCCCAAATGCTTGGTATGGTTCGCATTTCATGATCATTTCACACTTATATGACTACATGAGTCATGATCAGGGTGAGAAACAAGATGAATTTATTGATCTGGAATACCACAAAATATTCATTTTCTAGTGATGGATGGATTTGGGAATGGATAAGGTCTTATTCCTGAGGATTATTTCTTTGTAATGGTTGGTTATTATTTATTAATTGGATTTCCATATACTCAATTGTTATTATTTATAATAATAATTCAATCATAATGGTTTGGGATTATTCTTAAGGGGGGTTCACTTTTACTTTCTTCAGATTATTCCTAAGGATGATTCCCTTATACTATTTTGGGACTATTCCTAAGAATGATTATGTTGTACTAGTTGGGAATTATTCATATGGAATATCCCCTTATACTATTTTGGTATTATTTCTAAGGAGAACACCCTTGTGAGTTTTGGTCAAGGATTATCCCTTAGAAGGATTACCATTTGATATTTGTTGAATCTTATTCCTAAGTAGTATTCCCTTGTTATTTTTTTGTGGATTATTCCTAATGTGGTTCCCCGTTTTATATTTGGTTGTGGATTATTCCAAAGGAGGATGCCCAACTTTCATGAACCATGAGGATTTTCCCGACTCCTATTGATTTGGAATGAGTGGTGAGGTTTTATGTGTCACAACAAAAAATGTTCCAGTCCTATGATTAAATTTTTTTAGTGAGACCTTCCTTTTGTCGTAGGGGTCAGTGACCATAGAAACCATACCAACTCAAAGGGATGGGACTGTATCCCATTAGCGATCTTGATAGTGGGTATGGGGGAACATCCCCCATGGTATAGACCAGCGGGTTCACCTAGGTATTTCTCAATGTTATGGGGTTCCCAGGTGTGGGTCACCCAGGTATGGTTCAACTATGTATGATTCCCCTAAGTGTATGTCTCCCAGGTGGGTCTTGTCTAGGTATAGTCCTCCCGTGTATGGGTATCCCAAGTATGGATCGACCAAGTTTCACTCACCTATGTGGGTCTCACCCAAGTGTGGTTCACCCATGTGTGGGTCACCCAATTGATTCTCACCAATGTATGGGTCACCCAAGTGTGTGTTTCCCATCTGATTTGATAGGGGCCAATCCCTAGTGAGGGCAGGTCGTGGTAGGTCCCCTATGTAGGGATGGACAACATTGGAAATGGATTTGTGTGACCAGATCCCTCTCATAGATTTTCCTTACAGTAGTTCATACCTCATCTAAAAATATGTGGTTGAGGGGTTTGTTTATTGACCCACTGGTGGTCCTGGGTAAATGGTTATGTGCAAATGCGTATGCATGAATGGGATAGTATGGATTTCCTTCACAGTGATACAAATTCCTTTAAATAATTTCTCCTAATTTTAAGAGACGTAAATTTTTATCTGTGAGATTTTTTGGCACGAATACCGGAAAAATGAAATATATAAATGAAATATAATCTTCGTGATATGTTTAATATATCAAATATTCTCTAAATAAACACAAATATTATATTTTAATAAATCAACACATAATTATCATCAATCCTATAAATCCTAGCCTACTCCTGGAGGGGGGTTCATTACACTCATCCCTTATTGTGGAGTAGTCTTGGGGAACATGGAAATACAACCTATATCTTATTCTGAAATGGACATACATATCTAATCAAACATGAAATTTGATGTCTAACTGAGCTTCACATCATTAATTCTGTGGAAAAGTTCATGAAACACATTTTGGGGTCTCAACTACCCCTCCCCATGAATTCAATTCATTAAAAATGAAAACAACTATATCTAAGGTAATAATAGAGAAATTTTATGCATTCCAAGAACATTTGTTTTTATTTAGAGTTATCTCCACAAGAAAAGGATGTTATAATTATTGATTAATGTAGGGGGAAAAGCGAGAATATTTAGACTGTTGTTATGTTCATATTCATAACCATAAAAACATTGTGTATTTTGTTTCCTCACATTAATTTTTTCTAAACACAATATGAAAAAGGATTATTATGAGAGACTTATATTTTTCTTAGGCTACCCTTTTTGGAGTCTTAGCCTAGTATTTTCTTTGCATTTTATATTTTCAATAATTTATTTTTTCCTAGACCATGCAGTTTGGAGGCCTAACTAGATGACACTAGAATTTTATCCAGACTGAACTTGGTGGGTTTTCAATCTTGAAAGAACTGTATATATTTTTTTTATGTCTTTAAAACCTAACTAATGAGACTGGTGTTTTAGGATGAACATCGTGGACTAAATGTTTCAAAATGTTGACCCAAAGAAGGCTCATGGGACGAATATTTTCAGACCTTCTTCATATTCCCAAAGGGGAATTTTGATTCATGATTTTATGGTTTGGAAATTTCAATCATCATTTGGATACCACTATGTTATATGTTCCACTAAATAATGGTGGATGTCCCCACATGAAATGCTCCACTATAGAAATTTTACTTCATGGTTAATCAGGATCCTCTCATGCATGGATAACCCCACCATTTATATTATATTTCAACTGAGACATCATTATAATAAACTATTATATTCTAGTTCCATCCTTCTCAGGATGATGATTTGAAAGGATATTTTCCTATTAGTTCCTTTCCACTAAAGATTCTAGGATTAAATTATGGAAATCATTCTGAATGAAAATAGTTTAGATAAAGATACATTGTAATATTCAAATGCTATTTCATTTTAACATCATCATTACGTAAACAACTTCAAGTGAAATATATTATCATTATCCAAATCCCTATAGTTATCTAAACTGATCTCTGATACTAAATATAAGGACACATCCATAAAAATACACATTCTTGATATTTAGTAAGGCAAATACACAATTTAACTTTGAAGATATTTCTAGTTTTTGTGTTTTATATAATTAGTCCATAACTCAAACAAAATAAAACAATAAAATTATAAACTGTACACTTATAATTATTATCTACATCTACTATAATATAAAAATTTTAAAATAAATAATTTTCTATTTTCATGAAATCATTGCATAACATTCAACATGAACTCTATCATTCCATTAATATCCCTTAAAATCCAATGACTTTTTTAATAAAAAATGGATGAGTAAAAAAATCTCACTAAGGGAAATAAAAAGAATAAAACCATTAGTATAGTGAAAAAAATAAAACCCATAAAATATCTTTCATGAAAAAAATAATATTTTACCCTAAAATGGAAATATATTTCCATTAAAATATCATTTATTTTACCTTCCAAAAGTTTTTTTCATGGAAACACGTTATCATGAATAGAATATTTATGTAGGTACCTTGTAACATTATCTCATAGAACCCCTAAATAACCCTTATAAATTAGAATAACCTCTTGTCCATCCTCTAAAATAATTCTCGGGAAAACATAATCATTACCCAATTCACTAGATCTCTATCTAGAAACACCCATCATTTATTCTATCACGGGCTCACCCAGTGCTATCTGGTCGCACCCATCCTATACAATGTCCAAGAACCACAACATGAACAAAACATTCCTTTATTTTAAAAATGATTTTAATATAATATGAAAATATCATTTGGATATCAAAATTACATTTAATTTTACAAAACATTTTCTATAGCTAAAAACACAAAAAATGAAAGAAGGTTTTTTATTTAAGATAAAAAAGTATGATTCAAATGGAAGATAAAAATTAATTAAATTTCAAGGGGGTAAGAAATGTTATTGTTGTCATTCTATTTAAAACACGTAAAATATTCATTTATAAATCCATTGAAATAAAGTAAACAAGAATTACAATAAAAATTATAAATCATCCATTTCATTGTAAAATAGTTCAAAAAAACATGTTTATGCATGGAAATAGAAGAGAAAGAGAGTATAAAGTAAAAAATAAAATATCATTTTTTCATAAGAAATTCACCTATCACATTCAAAATATATAACTCATAAGAACCATGAAATAAAAAATATTAAACCAAACATTAAACACCATGATAATAGATACCTATATGATTTAACATGCCAACTGGTCTTTATATACACCTTATAAATGAATTACAGTTCATAACATCATGATATGCCTCAACGAAATGAAATTTAGATGAAGTCTCATACCTTGAGTATGAATTATCACACATGTCATTATATAATTAAATAATAAACATATTTTAATTATTTAAATTTAAGATAACATTTATCTACATTATTATTAATTTAATTTCACTTATTAACAAGTTATATATAGTTATTAAATGAATTATGTTTATCTATTATGTTTGGCCATATTCAGCTTATGTGTAAAAAATAGATTTTGTAGGTTGAATATGGTCAAAGCGGAAATTATTTAAACATATATAGAATAAAAATAATTATATAATAATATAATTACATATCAATTTTATTTTTAAAACTAGTCATGAATTATTATTTTTGAAAAATTAACAAATGTTCCCATCATGGAGATTCTAGGCCGCATGTACTCAAGATGTAACGTTTACATTTTTCAATGATCATTATAGAAAGATAATAATTAATATATTATATTTAAATAATTATATTTTATATCATAAATTCTATATTTTTTAATTATTTATACTTATATATATCATTATTGTGATGTTGTGAAGGAAAAAAGGAATCATATCGCTTCGAGGAGCTGGTAGTCCACAAGTCCACGCACAACATTATCATTTTCTTAGTGAGTACAAAAGTAAAATTAAAATGATATATTATATTTAAATAAATATAAATATGACATGAATATCACAATTATATCATTTATATCACATATATTTATTATATTTACCCTTATTACCTTCCACAAAGCACGTTACCGAAAAACGAATCACATCGCTTTGCGAGGTGGTTGTCCACAATACAAAAAACGATGTTATTGTATCACTGAAGTATTGAAATAAAAAAGGGTATATATATGATAAAATGACTCCATAGGTATAATTATGTTTCAAATATCATATATAAACATTGTATCTATCTTTATACCTTACTATGAGAGTTGGTAATGGAAAATCGAATGACATCATTTATCAATGTGGTAGTCATCCGTACAAGTGAATAATGATTTCAAAACCCATTTTATTGAAGTTTGTGTGATTTTTTGTTAAATAAATACCATTAAAAAATGTATATATATTGAATATACTTCAGTTTTTATATCATCATGGTATAATAAGAAATCAACTAGGTGTGTGAGGAAATAAAATTAAATTATCCTTGATAAATGTTACCTCTTATTCATGTATATATTTTTCATTTCCAAAAAGGACCTAATTGGTAGGATTTATGCCTGAATTTAGGCTTCTTGGATTAAAGAAGATAAGTGGATAATTTATTTTTTTAGTGATTGGTTGAACTAATTTTTTTTATTTCATGAACAGAGGAATGTGAGTGGCCTTTTACAAGTGTAGTGAGGGGCACACTGGTAATTTTTTTTGAAAGAGTGAATTCCATCAATGTTGTTTTCATGTCAATATGCCGAAATAATGGTCACATATTCATGTTCTAAGGGAAAATATTTCATTATTTACCAAAAATGGGATTTGGACATGCTTTGGTTCATTTATAAAAATTATATTCTAGGATCAACCACTATGTAAAAATGGTGTTACCGTAATCGATGTAATTAATTTTAATTTTTTTCCCAAATAAATTTGTTAAAATATAAAATTGAAAATATTATAAATTATTAGTTATTATGATTCAATATATTATATAAATGTTTTAAAATTAAATTCAACTAAGTGGAAATTTTAATTTAATATTAATCCCGGTGATCTGTTGAGACATCAGGTTTTTAAGAACAGTATTGTTTAAGAAAAAAATGATTCTATGTTTCCCTTATGAGTATTAATAATAATTGTAAGTAAATAAATTAATATTTTATGATATATAATCAGTAATTTTCATTTAAAATAATTGCAATTTGTTATTATTTTAATTAATTTAAATGGAGAAAAATTATTCATTTTGAAACAGTTTTTAGGAAAGACCATTTTTAAATGATAAAAAAACTTATATTAAAAACCAAAATAACGTTGATTAAAAAGTATTTATGTCGTTCAAAAATAAATAAATAAAATATATCTTACATTAAATCATATTCAATGAACATCGAGACCATTAAATTTCTTAATGTATTAGAAAGAAAATATTTTTTTATAAAGAAGATGTATTTTTCACTATTGACTATAAATTAAAAATTTTCCTTAATTTCACAAAATTTCACCCAAAGAAAATTTTGAAATTATGATTACAAAAATTATATTCATTTTATCAAATTAAAATTAAAATTTATAAATTTTTCTTTTTAATAAAAACTTATAATAATTGTGTTTAAATAAAAATATTTCTTTTTTGATTTACAATTACATTTTATTTTTATAAATAATATCACTAGAGAATTCATATTAGTAAATATGAAAATGTATTATTATTTCATTACATAGTTTTATTAGAGTACGGATAAAATGTAATCTTTTCAGTTCTAATGAAAACACAATTAAATGTACCCCCTTATTAATGCTTTTTTCAGCATAGATAAAGGGTACTTTAATTATCTCTTTTGTTAATGATGCTAAAACTATGTAGTTTATCAGTGAAAAAACACTTTTTTAGTAATGATAAATTACATAATTCATAAAAAAATTGTCTTTGAAAATCATATATTAATATATTAATATATTAATATTTATATAAATATATTTATATTTATATAAGTATATTTGTATTTATATAAATATATTATATATTATAAAATATTATTTATGTAATACTAAATTTTCAATAATAGTAAATATATAAAATATTTAGTAAAAAATTTATGAAATATCTCAAAATTAATATTAATTTACAATTTTCTAATTATTATTGATAAATATAATTTTAATAATAATTTGATGATAAATAAGTTCAATAAATAAATAAACAATCAAAAATAAGTTAAAAACATGAATCACACTTAAAATGTCCAAAAAGGTTGATTCTTATGTTCATTTGAGCTCCACCGCTTAAAATAAATGAATATTTCAAAAATATATAAACTTGGGGGAACTCTATTTAGTATTATTAAGGTCAAAAGGGCTTCGAAGGACTCTAAACTTGGTTTGTTGTCTCGATGTCCTAATTTTTGAACATTTCATTGTGTTTTCTCTTTGTTTAAAGGGTTTTGTTTTAATTTTAAGTGGATGAACAATTTATTATTATTTTATAAACTCATATATATGTTATGGAATTTATATTTAATCATTTATCATATTGGTATTTTATTTATAACTATACATATTAACATATATACAAATTTGAATATATTTAAACTTAATATATAGATTTTATAATTAAATAAGTAAACATATTGACATATAATATATCATTCTAAATATATAAACCATATCTAAAAATAATAATATCGATTTTATTTAAACTAAAAATATGTCAATATGTATATACCTATATATTTTATATTATATATATATATATATATATATTATGTCTCTATATTAACAAAGAGACATATATATATTTATATATTGAAATAAAAATATTTATATATAAAATAAAGAAGTAAATATAATTATATATAATTATATTTATAGACACTCATACATAAAAATTTGTGTTTGTTTGTGTGTGTGTGTGTGTTTGCATGTACATAAGTTTTTATGATTTAATAAACACACACACACACATAGAAAACTTATTATATAAATGCATATAATAATTATTATATAAATATATATGAACATATTTATAAATTTATGGATATAAATATAAATAAATGTATATATATAAATCGATATTTCATATAATACATAAAAATGTAACATAGAGATGTGATAAATTCATAGCAGCATGAGGGTGGATGTCCCTAGTTCGAAGCCAAGTGAAGTCACAAATAGGTGTGGGAAGGAGGGTTTTTCTAGTACCGATAGAGGAAAAAGGAGGGCCATTTTATCACAAATAAAATGTGTTTGTGTAGGAGGGAGTGGAATTCCTATGAATCTTTAACATTTTTTTATTTTTATTTATGCTTTCTTAGTAATGATAAATACCCCATATATTAGTGGTGTTTTTTGCATATATAAAAGGGGACTTTGTTGTGTATTTTTTACCACCGATAAATCCAACACCATTTTATTTCTTCTTATATCATCATATATTTTTAATGTTGGTAATGGGATTTTATAGCACTAATAATTGATGGTTTTCTACTAGTACATTACTTCCCACAATGATTAGTGAGCACCATTTTTTATCAAATGTATAATATCATGGTCTTGAGGCCAAGGGTCTATAAAGTCCCAATTGAAACAGACCAAGGCTCAAGGTAGGTCCAAAACATCCCATTATTTCTATGTTTGGTGCCATGTAGATTTCCCTCGACTAGTGCGCCTCTCTTTCAATGTTCCCATACCCAACCTTGTCTACCATCCCCACTTGTCATCGGCCTGCCTATAGAAAAACCACACACGCAATATCAATATCGTATATAAATCCTATTTATATATTAATGAATATATAATTTTTATATATAATATATTTATATAAATTTATATATATTAATTAAAAACGCATATATATTTATAAATTAATTGATATTTATATATTATAAAAACCTTTATATATTATATACATATATATATATATATATTAAATAGATATATATATTTATAGGTAAAATAATATATATTAATTAAAAAGTTATTTAAATAAATTATTTATATAAATGTATAAAATGCGTCTATATAACATATTTATATAGTACTCGCCATTGGTTTCCACATCCATGAGACCAAGGTTCAACTTCCACTAGGCCTCTTGGGAGATTGACGATTAAAGAAAAACCAAAAGGTGATGAAATAGGAGGGACACAGTGAGGGTTGTAGAACCAATTAATGGTCTTCGAGCCACTAGGCCTTAAACCCATCAATGTAATGGAATTTCTATTGAGTTGGTTAAACCTTGGGGGGATGGCATGCCCTTGAAAGCCTAAGGGGCATGTTTTTTTTCTGTTTTCATGAAACTTCTATGAACATAAATGATCATTATATATTTTTTATAAATACATATATATAATATATTTATATAATTTGTGGATTAGAAAATTTGATCCCATGACCTTGAAATACCAAACTAGGCAGCATGCCCCTAGCCAGGGAACCACACCCCATCCCTGCCTACCGTCGGGCCGCCTAAAGTCAAATCCATACACACAATATTAATACATTATATAGTTCATTTTTATAAATAAATGTATACATATTCTTTTTATATAATATATTTATATAAATATGTATTTTTCGAGTGTATATATATTTATATTTCATGATATATATTTATTGTAAATCTATTTTTATAATATATTTGTATAAATGTGTATATATTTATTATATATATATATATATTTATATGGGCCACAATATCATTTATTAAGAAATAATTCATATAAAATGATTATATTAATTTTTATAATGTGTAAATATATATAAATATATATATGATTAATATATTTGTATAATTGATGGTCTTATGGATTCTATCCCACAAACATGGAAAACGACCCCAGGTATGCACCTAATGAACTTTTCTGGTTTTATTATGATATATATATATATATATATCTGTATATCTATATATAACTAAAAGAATTAGGACACCCTAGATCTAGAGTTTCTTTCCAACATCCCTCCTAGTAAGTAATTATTTTCAAATATCCCTTACAATATCATGCTCCCAGACTCGTGCGCTGCTCCCATAGTGCGCCCGGACCCGACATCGTTCAGTATCCCTATAACATTTCTTATGTCGAATTTGGGATATTCTCTAATGAAACCATGAATATAACTTATTTGGATGTATTATGATCATATTTTTTGAAACTATAAGAAACCCACTTACTTCTCATAATCTAAATAATCTGTGATGAAATTAAGATTAATTACACATTTATGTGGCACAAGTACGTATGGAATATCATTATGTAATTATTGGATCTGATAATACCCCTAATTAATTTCTTAATTTCTAATATCTATTGATATCAGCATGGGATACAAGTGATTATATAATGTCCAATATAAAATTGGAAGGTGGTTAGCCTAGTCAATTATGATAATAGAGACTTGGTTGTAAACCATGAATTATGTAAGGAATTATATTCATTTGTCTGTGAACATTATTATAATATGAATTGCACTTATGTCATGTTTCCATGATTCATTATTATTGACTCATGATTCCACACTACTATTACTTGTGTCTTATGTTATTCCTAAATCTTTATTTCATGAATAATTCATTATAACACTTGTCTTTTTATGACCACTTTATATAATGTTTGTGTACCTTGATTGTGTTCTCGTAACCACATGTCCATCTTATGTTAAATTTTAATCATCTATTGATATATCATATGATCACACATTATGGAGCATATGAGATATCCCTTTCATATATTTCAATTTACCCATATTATTAAGAAGATTTTTTAATATGATATGTCAGTATTGGTATCATGTGCAAAGAATATTTGTTACATATGTTAAATGATGTTTGTAAAATAAGTTTTTCATCTATCTAGTATCCAAATATACCTAAGATATATATTTCATGGTGTGTTTAATTACTATACATAACGAATATTCCTATAAATGATGTATTTTATATGTATGATGTACCTGAGATTTTTTTCATGATATAAAATATCGATTTCATTATTTTTTTATATAAGTTTATGAGAAAAAAGATGATAAAACCAAAAAAACAATCTATGACGACCAAAATATGATGTAGGATTATAAAATATTAGAATAGGTTCACATGAAGGTGTCATGAATTAAGGAATATTAGGATTTATTTCTCGTAAAATCTTATTTATTACTTTGATTATCGTTATTTGATACTCACATTATCATGTTTAATTTCAGTATGTAGCTATAATGTAGAGTTATCTAGTTATAAAATAATGTGATGGATAGTTCATTGACTTATCCAATGTGAAACTAAATGATATGATATATAGTGTAAAATAAATACTGTCTATGATCAACCAACATTGTAAATAATTAATCAATGACAAAAATAATGTTGGACTTTAAAATATATCATTGATAGAACAACAATACATTGATTCATTCATAACAGAAGTTGTGCCCTTATTTATTAGGTGTTATATTCCACTAGGTTTTTAAAAGAATAAAATCACGATAAATAATATACATTAAAATTTTCAATTCCTAAATCATGACAATACTTTTTTAGAAATTTATCATTTGTATAGTGAAGCTATCCACTCCACAAAACATATATTTGTATTTTATAAATAATATTTATGGGAAAGTGTGATCCCAAAAATAATCCCACCATATAAAACCCATCAAGAAAATAAATCATCACAGACCACATTAGAATCTATTAAATATGCTTGGATCATTTCCAGAATTCAACAGGTTCACTAAACCATGTTTTACTGATGAGAAGAAATGTCAAAAACCTCAAATTTCATTGGAGAAGAGGAAATCCAATATAATAACAACTATTTAAGTTGGTTATGAAATAATGTTGTAAAATTTATAATCATCACCCACTAAGAAATAGACAATGTTTTGTTTTTATTGGTTTTATATAGTGTTTATATCTATAGAGTGTATTAATTGAATCAAATCACCACCATAGTGGATAGAGTTCGAAAAATCAGTGAAAAAATATACGGGTATGATGACTTCATCAAATGTCTTTTACATTTATTTGATATATGTTTGTGGGAATGTGCTTCCTACAAATATTTGTATACCCCCATTATTGATTTTTTTTTGTGATTTATATCTTGGATTACCTCTCTCTATACTAATCTAATTTTGCACATCTTGGATATACCATGGTTCTATGAAAATATCAAAGACTTTTAGAAAACATACCTAGTATAATTTGACTGGTTTCTTTTCCCCCCAAACATTGGGAGGTTTATTTTTCAATAAAACTCAATGATGGTTCTAATCTTATATTAATTAATCCATACAGAATGGACTTGTTATAATTTATAAAATTAATGATGAAAATTCAATAGAATAAAAAAACATTTTTTATATTCTTGTGTGCCTCACCATGGGGTGCACCAGTCTAATTTGTTTGGAAAAAGATTTATTATGTTTCTATTCATTGATTATCATGAAAGTAACAATATCATGATCAATTTCAAGCATCCTTTATCATTTATTGATGAATACTTTGATCAATTTTGGTGATATCAATAGGTTTTAATGATTGACCATTGATCTGGATGTTATCAATTATGGGAAAAAATATAGGATGTACCCAATAAATTTTTCAGTAAAAGAAATATACACTACAAATTCATATTGTTTCCATTCATACTTGTAAATTTCCAGATAGTCTTCACAGATCTAATCAATAGTGTCTTTATAGTTTACATGAATTTATTGTTTTGTCTCAATATATTGTATTATATTATATTTAGTGAGAAAGGGATAACATGATGTTAATTTGAGAATTATTTTAAACACTATTTTAAAAAAGAAAATGTATGGAAAATTTAGAAAATTTGAATTATTTTTATAGAATGTATCAATATTGGGACTTATAATCAAAAGTGAGGGTATATCTATAGATCCTTCAAAGACTGAGGTGATTTAGGAATCACCCAAAACATACACTATAATAGAGATCTGTAGTTTTTGTTGATTGGATTTATACTATCTATTCTTTGTGAGAACATACTCATGAATATCAAGTCTTAGACCAGGATAACATGTATGGGAGTAAATATCATCTGTATTGATGAAGGAGAATAATATTTCAAGGATCATAAGACATGTTGGGTCATTGGACATGTACTCATACTACCTTGAGTTGGGTAATGGTTTATGATATATTGTGATTCATCAATGTGATTTGGAATTTTACCCATAATCAAAGACATAATAGTATCTTGGGCCTTAGGAAAATTAATCTTCCATGAGAAAAATTAAACTACTTATATTCTTAGAGATAGATATGGAAATATTTTAATTCAAATAATATTGGAATTATCTAAATGGTGAACTTATTAAAATATTTATTTATCATAGTATACTTAAAAATATGTTAACCCAAAATGAGTTAAATATATACCAAATGATATATTTTGATTCAATCTGTGATCGATTATATATTGCATTACAACCCTAAGAAAGAGAACATGATGGTGGATTCTCCAATAATGAAGGATAATGATACATTATCTACGATAAGGATTTAAATACACCCAATACTTTTGGATTTATAATGGATAGACCATGAAATAATAATGTAGATAGATAAATACTATTTTCCCAAATAACTTCTTGACAATCCATCCATTTAAAGATCATGGAGACATAATTACAGGATATGAACATAAAGAATGAGGTAAGGAATATTACATATTCATATTTTTAACTATGTAATTACATTATTTAATAAGTAAATATGTTCCATATCAAGATTATATTTGAGGAATAAGTAATTGAATGGAAGACATCGATCACTATTCTCAATCTATCTAGGAGGCACTAAGATGTATAGTGATTTCAGAAACCATTTATTTAGGAAAATATAACGATGGATATTTTAAATTGTATACATCAATTCATGGTTTTCCATAATTTTATACATATCACCCCTATATTTTTATGAAATTTTTCTATTTAAAAAAATGATTTTATCTGTAGCTTTTGATACCCACCACATCGAGTATAGATAAACCACTAAATATTATTATAATATTTTGTGACTATTATCACATATCCATTGGATTGGTCTGTATGAATTTTTATACATAAATTATGAAACATATATATTCTAAACGTTTATAAAATGACATCATTAGTTATAAAATGATTATAACTAAAAAAAGTTGTTGAAAATTAATGTGTTGTTTTTTAGAAATTTGTTTTTATGAGCACAATGTATTTTATATTAATTAATTAAACTAAAAATTATTATATAATGATTTTAATGAATTTAAATATTATTTACTTGATTAAAATTTTTAAATATTTAATAAATATGTTTCAAATCATAGGATAAGAATAAATCCAATTTTATTCTCAACAATGTGTATTCAAAAAAGACATTTTTGTCACATTTTTCGAGCATATAGTAAAATTAGTTCATACCATTTTTATGTATTGACATACATAAATTTAATTTAATATTTATAATTAATTGGTTCAAAATTTTTAAATAGGTCCTATTTAATTTTTTAATATGAATTGTAACTTTGGTATTGTTTATCTCCCCAGTAACATGAAAATCAGGTTAATCTATATTCAATATAAGTGATGAGGCCATAATTTTTATTTTTAATAATAATTTGATCACTTATTTTCTACCCTTATTCCTTTAGAATTGAAACAGATATTTTAGTGGGAAGTGGTACTTGGTAATGAATTATATATTATTTTAATATAGAATGTTACAAAATGTCACTCTCTATGTTTTGAATATCCTTTATGTGTTTCCATAAAACAAATATGTTATTAATTAATCATAGTAGTAATTTTTTGAATAATGAAATTATATTCAGGATGGTAATTTATCTATAATATTTATGTATTATATATTTACCTTTAATTCGCACACAAAGATGAAGAAGAATTTATTCAATTAATTTAACAAAATATAAATAATTTTTAAAAACATTATGAGTGATAGAATTTGAGTATTTTATAGTCCTACATGAATTTTATTAATTCACATGAAATATTATTTTTATGTTAAAATATTTTATTCTAATTCTATCATTTTCTTTATGTATTTTAAGTCGAATTAAACAAATATTGAAAAAATTGACAAAAATAATATTTTATCAAAATAATATTTTCTTAAATTATTTAAAAAACATTAATTTTTTGAAATAATAAAAGTTTTTTTATATTGTAAATAATTTCATAAAATTCCCATTTATTGGAAAAGTTTCACCTTATAATAAATATTACATACCATTAATATTCAAAAACAAATTATTTTAATTAAAATTAAAATTTATTAATAATGGATGAATCAAAATTAAAATGTTTAAAATTAAACCAACAAACGAATAAATTATATTGGTTAATAGGATTAAAACCCATTCCTGTATTATCTTTTAATTTAAATCCATTTTGAGTAATTTTTATTGAGAATAAAGATATTATAATTTATTCTTTGGAGAAAATTGAAATGTTCCCCTTATATTACCTATAAAAGGAAATCACCCCCATCACATTGTTTCAACTCATTGAAACTTATAGATAAAAAATATACCAATTTAAAATCTAAACATACATATCCACATTCAATATGTGATTTTATTCCCAAAATACTATCCCAGGAGCCCTTTAGAAGCGATTTAAAGGAGTTATTTCATTGAAGATGTAATCACCTTAACAGATCACATTCCTTTATACTATTATTTACCCCATAAAAATATATGTTATTATCATAAAAAATATTTAAAGTATCCTAAATACTATGAAATTTTATTATGACTATGATAACACCATTTTATGCCATCGTTCCCCATAAACAAAAAAGTGAAAGTATCGCTCATGTGTACGAACAAATTTCCATTTCCACATAGGGAAACAATTATTTTTTCATCACCATATTTTAAAGATGTGCACCCTTCTGGGCTTAAATTTTATAAATTAAATTTAGGATAACATTATACTTATGTAATGATAATATAATTTCTAATATCTTACCATCTAATCCTTTAGGAGACGATAAAGTTGCATGAGCATATGTATGAACTACCAATACAACAAAGTGATGTGATTAATTTTTAATATATTTTTTTACATGTACGGTAGTGAGGATTAATTTTATTAATATATATTATATATATGATATATTAATATTCTTCTAAATTTTAATTTATTGTAACCTTTCTTAGTTCCATTTGTTGAAAATCTAAAACATTCTTAAAGCCTACGTATGTCCAACTGTCTCTATGAATGGTGCAATTAAACATTCTATATATAAATTTTATAGATGAATCTAAGTGATTTTATAATGAACATAAATTATATTTATATAATAATTAATATTCTGAAAATTATGTATCCATGATAAATGTGATATTATAAGAACTGTTTAATTGAAAAAGTCATGATAAATTAAATAGTTAACACTCAAAAATAACGATTTTAAGAATGAATTAATTATAAAAGGGGGTGTATAAATTTTTATGGAATAATATATGATATTATAATTACAAAATTCACTTTTTTTGGAATTATAATAAATTTCAATTTGTTATACAATAGGTTATAGTCCCATCAAATCATAGGGAAGTTGAGATTAAGGATTTGATGTTAGAATCACATATTTATATTAGGAATATTTATGATACAGTTATGATGATGAAATAATATGATATATGTCTATAGAAACAAATTAATTTCATTTATTATATGGTTATTTTTCTAAAATACATGATATCATTTCATCTTATATACTCATGAGATGAAAAATATGTTTTTACTGAAAATTGACTTCATTTCTCTCTTTAATTTAATAAATAATGTTCTCTCATATATATGTTTTTGAAAATGCTTTAAACATAGTTTTTTACAATTATAATATGATATTTTAAATTCTTTATTTCAATTTCTAGTTTTTTTAAGTTATTTGTAAGGAGTCTTATTTTTGTTTTCCAAATGTGGTGCATTTTTTTATAAACATATATTACCTGAATATATTTCATTACCTTATATATAATTTTTATTTAATGTTTACTTTTCATGTTTACATGATTATTTTCATATAAAATGTGTTCTTTTATATTTTTACAATTTTTTAATAATTATTCTAAAATGTAAATGTGTTTTTTCTCAATAATATTATAATGATCTATTAATGGAATTACTATTCAACAAAGAAAACAAACCTAGATTTGAATTATGATATGCTATGGAATGATCCAAGGATATAATCCTTATTCATTTCTATAATGGTTTATGAATTTGGTGACACAATATTTTTGAAACTTATCTCATTTACATGGGTTATGCTATGATGAAATTAAGAAATTAAACCGGTTTATTTTTAATGGGTTATGCTAGGACAAAATATTTTTGAAATCCATTTGTTTTTATAGATAATGATGTGATGAATGCATTATGATAATGTTTCACAAAAATTTATGATTTTAGTTATGGTATAGGTGAGGTCGTTACCTCCATACAATACATTGGGTAAAAACTGATATCTCACGAGATAAATATTAATGGAAAGGGGAGAGAACCTAATTCAATAAGGGAATTTATCCACTATGATAGTCTTGGCAGTGAGACATTTCTACTATGATGGTTTCAACAGTTAACTTATTCCACAATATTAGTCATTTTAAGGAGCCTTTACTACTAAGGAAATTATTTCTTATAGTTAAGTGAATAAAAAAATTAAATATAATATGCCAAAGTTTTGATCTCATGGACATGTTCATTTATTCATTTGTTATTAATGTCTTAGAAAAATCCATGATATATGATATCACTGAAGATTATGATATATTATATAAAGGATATTATTTTAAAATGATAATCTTTTATTCTCACACCCTTTTTTCATGTTATGCTAATATGGTCATAGATATCTAAGATGATTACACCTACTGAGAATCAAAGATAACCCATTCATTCATTTCCATTTCCAGATTTTTTTATAATGTTTTTATGTATGATATTTATAAGAAGGGTGTTAGTTATGAATATCTGTGATGGAGATTATGTTGAAAAATTATGAACTATTTTTTAGGCACCCAAGTTCCCAATGATATTATACGTATTGGATTCTTGTGTATACCATTACGATGAATAATGAATATTCTTATACTAAGATATATTATATATGTATGAAAATTGTGGGTTTAAATGTTAAGGATGAACATCAAAAGTCTGAAGTGATGATAAAATTATTTCACAAACATTTTAGAAAATGGGGGAACATCACCATAGATTTCATTGTAGTTATTAACAAGAATTTGAAGGTCTGTAATTATATTGAGTTATTGTTAGAAACTTATAATGACTTTTAATTGAATTTATATTTGAGAATATTTCGATGTCCATTATTTTTTCATGATATACATAATGAAAGTGGTAATTCTATATGTATTATCTCTCTTAATTTTATTTAATCGAGATATGTGTATTATATTGATGTCTTTGAGAAACCATTAATAATAATTATGTTTTAAGAATATATTCAATAATTTTTTCATCCTTAGATGAATAGTCAATATACAAAGACTATTCAAGAAGTAATTGATGTATTGCCATCCTATTTAATGTATTTAAATGATTGTTGGGGTCAATACTATCCCTAATTATTTATTTCATTTAAATAAAATTACATTATTGTATTCAAATTGAACAATATAATTATTTCAATGAGATATGATTTAGAAAAAATATTTGCACTTTAAATGTTAGAGAGCCTAATCTAACATGAATAAATCATTATTAGAATATTTTAGAGACGTACCAAACCATTATGTGAAACATTAAAACTTCACAATATTGACATAAGAGATATGATTTTAATCCCCAATAAGATTTGAAATTTTATTTTAGATAAAAGTAATTCCATAAAAATATCACCATGTAAGAGGGTTATGAGAATTGGGAGAAATTGAGTATTGAGACACATATTTATTGACCCTTTAGAAAACATTTTTTGTGTGTCGATGATAACATGTATTCTTAAACATCAACCAAACCTCTCCCAATTGCATGATATGTTTTGTGTATCAATTTAGAGGATGTACATTCTGGATCCTTCAATTATACTAAACAAATATGCAGAACCACTATAACATGATTTCTTTAATGATGAATAAACACAAAAAGATAATATTATAGATATAAATTAATATGGAACAATATTCAAACCCTATATAATATTATTTAGATGGATCATAGATTTGAGAAAGCTATATTGGAACCTGAAGATGTAATGATTGCGAACAGATCTCATTTGATTTAATCAATGTAATTAACTTTTTGGAAGAAATTTATTTAAGGGTGTAGAATGAAAGATCGAGAGGTTCCAAATCTATTCTCTATTAAATAAATATTTTATTTAAAAACTTATTTCCCTTGAAAAAATTATCTAAAATGAAAAAAAATATATTCTCTAGAGGTAAAATATTACAATGAAATAGAAATGTTAATATTTTATTATAATTAAATCTGAAAACCTATTTATTAAAGAACAAATGACACAAAAACTAAACTAACTGAAAAGGTTAAAAAATTTAAGTCATTATCTTTTTGGCTGTCATGGAATATCATACAACCAATTATAACTATATAAATATAGAAAAACCATATAAATTAATAGTAAATTTTAAAATAATGTTATATAATAGTATCAATTATATTTACAAATGTATGTAAGGATATTTATAGGAATTTAATGTAGCCATTATACATATGATTGTTGGATATATGGTCCTTAGACATAGAGACATCAGATATTTTGTCATTTTATATACTTGTATCAAATAGGTGCTTTGACGATGTCTAATTTTTGTAAGAAATTAAAAGTAAGATATTTTTAAAAAAAATCCGGAATTAAATATAAATAATTATTTAAAATATTATATAATAAAAAAAGTTAAATTTATAAATATACTAATATTATTATTTAAATAATTATTTTATTTAAAAAAATCAATGAAATATTTTAATACTAAATAGATTTATTATATTTAATGATTATAGGACAAATACTTTCAATGGGATCTATATTTCTAAAGAAAGCATATAGATGATGATCATTGATTGTTTGTAGGGGGTTGAGTTTTGGAAAATAATTCACTTAAGGATCACTAATATTTAATGGATTTCAATGGAATTTGTTCATGGAATTGAAAAAACATAACAATTCAATATCGATGATGGACCTACTTTTAAAAGGAAAGTGCTCATTGGGTTGTTTGACCAATGATACTTAATAACTTACATTAGTTGAGTGGAGGAGATGTCAGGCTCATCACACTCATTTAGGGGGAATTGTTTCATACTCTGAGACCCTATTATATATTTAAGATTGTTTATGAATCCTTCACTAATTCACATGTATGACGTGGGTCACCCATGAATTAAAAATAAATTATTAGCTTGTATGGAATTTAGAATCATTTGTATCTATCTAAGTATGGGGATATTTGCATGTATCTAAGTTTCATCAAAATTTTCACCAAATTATGTATAGATTCCTGATTATTTTTTCATATTATTAGGATATCTGTTTTTATCCACATAGTGGGGTGCTCTGAAGTGAATCATGATCCAGGGATAAATGAGTAGTTTGGATGGTTGGATCAGACAAATAAGATGGAATTCCAACATTTACATGTGAAAGGAATGATAACCCACGTTTTTAGTGTCTTTTTATGGGATATATCATACATTTTAATTCCATGTTATGATGAACAAACTAGGAATTTTAACAACATATAGTAATGATGTTTAGGGAGAAGGTTCTTAGTCAAGATTTGGTGTGGGACATATGCCGAAGAGGCATAGAGAACCTGGAATATGGTCTCTCAAGTTGGATAAGTTTCTTCAGGGAATGTGGATCTTAGAGAATTAGGGTTGGGTTTTGTTGTCATGTTAAGACCTTAGAGATAGTTTCTATATATCCCATTTGGATGGGAATCAATGCCTACATAGTTCCTTTGTGAGGACATATTCCTATGGAGGCCCTATGAAAGTTTTTGTCATATGGGATTATGATCCTTTGAGAGGATTTTATTGAGATTACTCTTATGTAGAATTACATGGTCATTTTAATTTTGGTTATATTGGGGACTATTTCAAAGATGATTTCCCTAGGGATTTAGAGGGTTGTTTGTGGATTACTCCTTATGAAATTCTGGTTATTTGGAGGATTTTTTTTTGGAGATTATTCCTAAGGTGGATGCACTGGTGATATGGAGGTTCAGTTTTGTGGCTTACTTCTATGGAGGATACCATGGGGATTATTTTGGTTGTTATAGTTAAGTCATATACCATGTATGAGGCCCATTGTTCAACTGGGTCTTACACATGTATTGAGGCCCCAATATTGGGTATCATTCATATATCATGATCATTTCCCACCTTTAGGGCCGCATGAGTCATGCTTAGTGTGAGCGAAAAGATGAATTCATTGATCTGGAAGACCACAAAATCTTCTCTATCTAGTGATGGATGGATTCTGGAAAGGCTAAGGGATTATTACTAAGGCGGATAACCATGTAATGGTTGGGGATTATTTATTATAAGGATTCCCTTTTACTAGAGTGGGATTATTCATAATAATAATTCCATTGTACCGGTTTGGTATTATTCCTAAGGGGGGTTCCCGTGTACGTTTTTGGGATTATTACTAAATATGAATACCTTATACTATTTTGGGATTATTTTTATTTATGATTCCATTGTACTGGTTAAGAATTATTCATAAGGAGGATCCCCTTGTCCTATTTGGGGATTATTACTAAGGATGACTCCCCTATGAGGTCTGTTTAGGTATTATCCCTTAAGAGGATTTTCATTTGAGGTTGGTTGATGGTTATTCCTTAGGAGGATTCCCTTATGTGATTTGGATAGGGATTATTCCTAAAGTGGATTCTCATTTTAGGTTTGGTTGGGGATTATTCCTAAAGAGGATGCATGTTTTTCATTAACCATGAGGAGTTTCCTAAGTCCTATTGATTGGGAATGAGATGTGAGGTTTCATGTGTAACAACCCAAAATGTCTAGGTCCTATGATTAAAAGTTTTTAGGGAGACTGTCCATTTTTTATAGGGGTCAGTGAAAGTAGCTAAGGTACCAGCTTAGTGGGATGGTACTGTATTCCATCTGTGATCTCAAGATGGGGTACAAGGGTGCAACCCTCATGGTGTAGATCTTCAAGTTCACCCAAGTGGTTCTCCATGGTATGGGGATCCCATGTGTGAGTCATCCAGAAATGGATCACCTTGGTATGAGTCTCCCAATTGTATGTCACCTAGGTGGGTATGCCAGACATGGATCGCCCAAATGTGGGTCACCTAGGTGGGTCTTTCCCTGGTGTGGTTCACCTAAGTGTTGTCAAATCAAGTGAGTCTCACCAAGGTATGGGCCAACCATGTGTGGGTCTCCCATATTTTGTTTCCCATGTGTTGGTCATCCAAGTGTCTGTCGCCTAAGGGCTTATATGGGGGCCTCTCCCAAGTGTGGGTGGGCCATAGTAGGTCCCCCAAGTAGGGATGAGCAGCTTGGGTGATGGAGTTGTGCGACCAAAGCCCTCTCATGGATTATCCATGTAGTAGTTTATCCCTCATCTAAAAATATGAGGTGGAGGGGCCTATTTATGGACCCACCAGTGGTCCTGTTTGAATGGGTATGCATGAATGGGCCTACATGAATTGGCCAATATGAATACCCTTCACATTGACAGAATTTACATTAAATAAATTATCCTAATTATGAGAGCCATATATTTTTATCCATGATATGTTTTTGGATCCAATACATGTAAAACAGAATATATAAATTATATATAAGCGTCTAGATATGGTTAATACACCAAATGTTCTCAAAAGAAACATGTAAATTAAATTTTAATAGATTTATTCTAATTTATCAACAATCCTATAATTCAATAGCCTTCTATTGGATGGGGTTTTATTCCACTAATCCCCCATTATGGAGTATTCTTGTGGAACATGACAATACAATATATATCTTCTTCATAAATAGAGACACATATATACTCAAACATGAATTTTTTTCTCTAATTGAGTATCACATCATTAATTTTGCTACAAAGGTCATGAAAATAATTTTGGGGTGTCACCCCCCCCCCCAAGAATTAGATTCATTACGAATGAAAAGAATCAAGTTCTAAGGTAACAATAGATAAATTTGATGCATTCCCACATCATTTTGTTTGATTTGGAGATGTATCAATAATTTAAGGAAGTTAAAATTATTGAGTAATCCATGGGGACTATCTAGAATATTTTGACAGTTGCTAGTTTCATATGCAGAACCCTACAAACATTGTGTCTTCTGTGTCATCATGCTAATTTTTTTCTAAAACTAATTTGTAAAAAGAGTAGTAGGAGAGCCATGGATTTTTCTTAGGCTTCCCTTTTTTGTGTTTTTATCCTAAAATATTTTTACAATTTTATATTTTCACTACATGATTTTTTTCATAGACCATGTAGATTGAAGGTATAACTAAATGACAGTCGAATTTTATCCTGAGTTCCCTTTGTGGGATTTCAATATAGAAAGTATTGTGTCTGTTATGGTTTTATTTGTATGGTATTGAAAAATAAACTAATAGGACTACTATTTTAGGGAAAACATCTTTGACTAAATGTTTTGAAATGATGACGTAAATAAGGGTCCAGGGACAAAACTTTGAAAACATGATTCAAATACCCGAGTTGGAATTTTTTGTCATTATTTTGTGGTTTCCAAATTTAAAACATGATATGAGATAAGTATGTTAGTAATGACCATATATTTAATTTTCAAAGTGGGTTCTACCATAATATTTTAAGGGCTTGTAGGAATATTGGAGGAATCTCCAAAGGATGGTGTTACCACTAATTACAAACCTACATTGTGTGGGAATTTATATAAAACCAATTGGGGCATGTTACAAAATAAAAATAGTATCATCCTCTGGATAACAAGCTATTTATATATAGGACTTATGAAAATAAAATAAGGGTGTGTTATGACATAGTTAAAAAAAGTATTTTTTCAGGAATTGTGACATTCTATAATAGATGGATGAAAGAAGTGTATGTGGATTCAGTTTTCTTAAAACAAAGATGGTTGGTTTTCCTAGTTAGATGTTTCAAAATGGATAGAATATATTTACTGTAATTTCATATGAATGGGATAAATAACCTACATGAATTTGGATTGGGTAAATGAGGGTTTTATTTTTTTTAAATGAACAATGTCTGGGGAGTCCCCTTTCTGACAAAGGTTGAAGCCCTATGTAGTTTAATGTCCTAAAACCAGGACATTACACAAGTAGTTTAACATCATACAGAGAAGATGTTGTTTTCTAGTTTAATTTATTGTGACTAGGATCATATGTTAATGATTTATATGTCATGCAATAAGGAAATTATGGGGGGTTATAATTGAAGGACTTCAGCCTTGACCGAAAGTTTAATGATTCTCAAAATTTGGGTATTATGTAAAATAATGGTCTATCATATTCATGTGTAAATAGGGGAATGTTGTATGCTATAATATGTGGATCTCAAGATCTGAAGAGTGGTATGAGGGAAAGTAATTATGGTTATTTAGGAGATCTTTATTAAGGATGATGTTACTACTGGTTAAAAAAACCCATTTTGTGGATGACTTTATTCAAAGACAACTGGGGTGTGTTACAAACTAGTCAAATAGTGGATTCCACTAGTTGATAGGTCCATTAAGTGGGTGACTTATACAAATCTAACTAGTACATGTTACAACATAGGCATGAAAAGGAGTCCTCTTATATTAGAATTTCTTTTTATAATAACTGGGGGAAGTTTATGGAGATTCAGATTTCCCAAAACACGGAGTATGGTTTGTGGAAAAAAAGTACTTAGATATGGGGGGAGCATATAAAGCCAAAAATAATAAATAATGGGATAAAAGTTTCCTATGTGGGCCTAACACAAATATGTGAAATATGGTGCCTATAGTTTTAGGTCATACGACTAAGACCATCAAAGTATGGAAATGATAGGTAATATATGGAATACCAGAGAAATGTTATTCTAAAATAGTTTGAACATGGGGCATGAAATGGTTAATGGTGATGTTGGGGGTTCCATGGACAAGAGATATGATATGGGTCAATAATGTGGGGGGATAAATTCATATCAAATTCAAATATTGGTTCCTTATATGATGTCGTCAAATTTTATAGAGAGATAAGAGGCTTCTCCTGAGGGAAAACATATCATTGGATGAAGAACACATTCTGTTTGTCACTTCATGAAAATACAATTGGGGAGTGTTACTCTATTTTCAAATAATGGAATACTATTGAAGATAATACCATTATGGTGGTGATATATGTAGAGAAAACTATTAAAAATTATATAATCGTTAGGAAAAGGAGTCCTCAGATATCAGACATTCTATTGCTAGTAGCTAGAGATTGATCATGAAGATTTAAAAGTGTCAAATATTATGAGTATGACATGTCTAAGGGATATTTATGAGAATAAATGAGACATTTGGGACAATATTGGCCATGGAGTATAGATCCCTTTTCATAAATTAGTGGGGCATCTCAATTTACTCAGTGGACCCCTAAAAGAGGAAACCCTATTGAAGAAATTCATCATATATATGTGTTTATGTGTAGGTGGTGGAGTGTTTTTTTCTTTAGCCCATGGTTGATTCTAGGATATAAGTTCTAGGAAATACTATATATCTCATTAGTTTGAAAATCCTTCCACAAAATGTTTTTAGGGAACCACTCAGTTTAAAGTAATGTGGCATAGATATCTAGTGTTCCTTTTAAGGTCCTATAACCTTACCATGATAACCCTAATGCGAATTGATATACCTTACTCAAGTATGCTAATTCATTACAATAACGTCTAATCCCATGTGTGTTATGATCAGTGTGAGAAACAAGTAGTGGTAAAAGATTCTTCAACGATACAAATGAAAAATAATTAAACGATATGTACATTTAGCTTCTATGGTGGTTGGTCCTACATGTATGATCAAAGAGTCGATACGTATGTCATTAAATTGTGAACCAATCCATACATAAATCTTGAATATCATGTATTTTAATGTCATGTGATGGGTATGAAGATGACTTGACCAGAAAGAGGGGAAATGTTGTGTCTGATCCCATGAATGGATATTTAGGGATCAATACATATATTGTGTTGGTAGGAATCAAGCCACACATAGTTCTTAAAAGGTTCCTTATGTAAGTCTGTCTCATATACAAGGAGTGTTTCATTGTTTTTATTATTGTGGATGGATCTATTCTTAGAATTCTGGGCATCACTACATATTTTATTGACATGAGAATCAACCCACACATAGTTCTCATAACTTTCATGAAATTTAGCATTATTCAAATAGGAAATTAGCCATACAGTTTAATGTCTTGTGGTAATGAAATATGTCACATGATGTGGAAAGTAATATTTCAGTAGAAACAATGGATATGACTTTTTATTCATTACATATCTTTTAGAAGAAAGAATCAATCCACATGTTGTGCTTGAAAATAGTTCCTCGCATCGATCAAGTTTTGATGTGGGGAAAAAGGGGGGATTTGATAATTTCTATAATGATATATAGTCCTCAGAAATAGGGTGAATGAATCATTACATATCCTATTTTAATGAGAATAATTCAATATATAGTTTTGGAAAAGATCCATCTGCATGTCTTGTTTGTAAATAGTAAAAGGGGGTTTTTATGCGTCTGGACCCAAGTTGGGATGTTCGGGAATCATTACATATCTAATTGATATTAGAATAAAGAAAAACATATTTATTGGATAATGGTTTGTTTGGGTACTAGAATATAATAGTTTGATCTTCTCAATGATGGATCAAAATGATATGTAATTTTTTTCCATGCTGCAAGGATGTGAACCATGCAATTTAACATCATCAAGTCAAAAAGAAATTATATGTAGTTTTGTGTGTTGTTTCTTGGAATATATATAGTGCTATGTATTTAAAATTCCTATATCTAGAATTACGACAATGTATTTTAGGGTAATGTGACCAAGAGATACTATGTAGTATAACATCATACAGTTCAGAAGAGCATCAAGTGATTACACAAAATATTTATTCTGTAACTTTTCATTTTTTGGTGTCATAATGTGATCTCCATCCATTGAGATCAAGGAATAATCTCCTTTAGATTAGACCTTATGTATTGAGTAAGGTTCCTACCACATTGACTCAATCTTCAGAGGATTCATTCCAGGTATCATTGGGTTCAAATGGACGATTACAATTTCTCTATGGAGGAATGAATGGAAGTAGTCCTTCTTGTTAAAATCTCATGTTATCCTATTTTTATGGACCTCCAATTGATGAAAGTTATGTAATATTCTCACACCAATTTACTCAAATTCATCCATCCATTTTAGGTATTTAAGTTTTGTTGATAGCCGATCACAAATGGAAATATAGAGCGATAGAAATTAGACCTTAATGGTAAGGGTTGCATTTGTCCTATATACTAATGAATATGAGGTCACATGTCTAGAAGCATGGGTTATGGTTCAGTAGGCCCAAATGAAATGAAATAGTTTATTTGGATATGAATACTTATCCCTATCCACCATCTTTTGGAGTATGTTTAATAGGGTCTTATTTAAGGCCTCTATCTATCCATTAGTTTCCATATGATAGAGGGCTGAATGGTTGGATTTGATATTTTACTACTGATGCAGATTATCTCCTTCAATTTAAAATAAATTGTTATCATTTCCATTATTACTGTATTATGGACTACAAATATAGTAATGATGTGGTCTTTCAAGAATATTAAAATGAAGTTGGCACCTTCTTCTTTGAGATTTTTTTTCACCCCATTTGGAGAAGAAGTCGTAGTAGTTAGGATGTATTTGAACAACATAGCAATTTATGAAGTGTATGGCCCAAAAATACCCATTCCACAAATGGAAAATTGATACTATTATTTGGTTTTATATTGAAACTCTAGGGTTTAACGGTTGAATTTGGCATTCACTAGGCAGTAATAAACTTCATGGTGAATTCAATACAATCTTGCTTCATCGATGGCCATAAGTATACAAGACTTCTGATTTTGATGGAGGTCATATATCCTCAATTGTGGGATCAAAAGGCACCCAAGTCTAATTATTTCATTATAGTGTAAGTCTTCTCTCCCTCAATATATATAAGGAGGACTATATCAAAGCCCTATTTATAGTTAACTTTCTGCTGATTTGTGTCGTCATAAAGAGTGATGTTGGTGGAACACACGTAGGTTATCCCCTTCCTAGCTCTATCCAATGACAGTAATCAATTTTGGAGGTATTTTATATTTGGAATCATCAATATAATGTTAGAACCATAAAATTCAGGTATAGGTATGATTTCGTCGATCTCTTCCATACAATCATCAACAAAGGGTGATATCATTCTTCTATGGCCAATGTTGAGGACCGTTTCATCCCAGTTTGAATCCATGAGAGTTATATCTACATTAATAAATGCATATTCCATGGAATTTTGTTATCGCTAGATGTGATTCAATGTTGTCTCCAAGGTGAATTATCCCATCAACCCTTGTACATTGTCAAAGGGGGTATTATCTCTTTTTTTCTGATGGAATATTCCTTGTTGATCTATTTTATCACCAACTATTAGTCACCATTCACATGTAGGTGGATCATTGGTATATTGAGTTCCAATTCTAGGCCTTCAATGAGGGTATGATGTACTGCCTCATTGTTTTTATATACTTCTGACAATAGGAATAAGTATAGTAAATCTTCCTTCACTGGGGAAATGTGCATGATTTCGTACCTACCTTTGTTAAGTTTAGGGTCTTCCATTATCTTACCTATAGGACCTGTACATGAACCGTCAAAATACACATCCCATTTTTGAAAGATTTCATGAATAGAAAATATTTATTCATCGGGAAGTTTTATTTTTTATGATGTTCTTTCTAAAGATGGGTTCATTATAAGAAAATATTCTAAATTTAGGTATTTCACTGCCTTCTAAGGTACACAATGTATATCAAACTATTTCAGGATAATCACACACTATTCCAATCATCCTATCAATATTTGATGACTGAGGATGTATTTGAGTGGGTATTGCGAGAGACCAAATGTAATTCATTGTACTGCAAGTAGTACCTCAATTTCTAAGCAACAAAGATTATTTATAGGTATTTCATTCCAATATCCAAATAATGAGTCTCATCATCGATAATGGTTTGAGTGAAATAATAGAGTTTTTTTTCAATTCCCAACATCAATGTTTTTCATGATTGAGTCACATAGTGAATTCTACATGGGTGTATCATATAGAATGATAGGATTTGACTCAAAATGTGTCAGTAATACTATTGGTATCAAGAGATATTTTTTGATAATGTCTTATACTTCCTTACAATTATGCATCCTTTGATACACGACTCATTTATTCATGAATTTTTTGAAGGGAGAACACATTATTATAAGGTTGGAAATAAAGCATCAGATGTAGGCCATGAATCCTTAAATTCCTCAAAACTATTTAATATTTCAAGGAGGAGACATGACAAGGATATCCTCTTATTTCTCAGGGTTAAATTCGATACCACTATAGCATTTTAATAACCTGAGAAACATTGCAGATGTCCCCACGAATGAAAATGTTAATTGGTTCATTTTTAGGCATTGTTTTCATAGCATGAAGAAGATGATATCCTGATCAGATTGGTTGTTAGAACATTTTCGGGATATAATGACTAGATAATCCATGTAGATTTCAAAAAAATACTCATGAATGGTTTGAAGACGTGACGCATGGCACATTGTTATGTGGTAGTGGCATTCATCAAGCCAAAATGAATAATGTGATGGAACAAATACTCCATGGGGGAAATTAAGTCGTTTGAATCTTTATCTTCTATGGCCATAAGAATTTGGTTGTACCTTGGATAGATATCCATGAATGAGATTTCATAATAAAAGACCATCACATAAATGTATAGTTTTTTTTATTGGAACTGGGATGTTATATTTTGGATAGTACTAGTTGATATATCTAAAGTCTATGCAGTCCCTAATTTTCCAATTTATTTTTTACTGGGATGTTATTTGATCACCATTTTTTGATTCCAACCACCTCATATGATGTTTTCCTTGATTCATTTTTCCACATAATTCCCAATTTTGGAGGCGTGAGTTGGTTGTATCCTTTTCGATTTTTATTTGTATCTGTGGTGGCCTACTGAAAATCCCAATTTGTTGGAGGACACCTCTAGATCAAGTCCTGAAATATCTGGGTAATTCCTATGGAACAATTCTTAAATTTTCAATAGTAAATAGGTATGTTCCGAATGTTCTTTTATAAGTCATGATGGTAATGATCAATGAGGTTCTTGGATCTTCTTATGTGCTTATATTTATTTCCTTGATCTCATCTATCGTGGTGGAGTCTCCTTCCTCAAAAGATGAAAGGGCATCCCAAAAGACTTCCACATCTCTCCCACCCTCATGATTTACCACTTCAAGTTACAATTGGTAGTTAGGTGATGATGCAAGTTTCTCAATGTTATGGTAGGAATCAATATTTAGAAATTCTAATGACAAATCCAATATATCCTTCTTGATTGATGGTGTGGGGAATTGTTTATCTCCAAATGGGAGAAAAGGGTCTAAGAATTAGCTACTTCATTTTATCACATTATCATGAAAATTTATTCACGACTAACTAGAGGACCATTGATTTGTTGAATCATGGGGATGGAATGAATATATTTACATCTGGACTTTCATTACTTCTCAATGACTTTACAACTTCTCCAGTCCTTCTGGGTTAATTTGGTGTGATTGAGATCACATAAGTTGTTAGATGTGTGTTCAAATTCTTACCCACCTCTTCGATTTGGTTGATGGGAAGCATGTTTGTTTCACTGATCTATTTGAAACGGTTACCCATAATCATATCCAGACCATATGTTGGACTTATTCGAGTGACATCATCAGTCTCAGTCTATTCCCCTTCCCTCTAGTAGTAACCTACATCAATGTAATCAGATTCATAAGATTTAAATCAGGATTTTCCATCATGAAATTTACCAATTAGACCATTCGTACAATATTTTAGGAAATTATGTTATTGTAAGGGAATTTTCAGAGGATGATGTATTCATGCTCATCCCAAAAAAACATTGAAGTTTGTATATTTCTGAACAACCATGAGTTTTGATTCAAACATGAGATCCCTGAACCGAGTCTTGAGTTTGCTTCCACCAAGAAGATTTTTCTGGATCTTTCCATAATCCTATATTGTTAAAATGGATGGGGACAAATGATTTTCAATAAAACCTCATTTGAAAATGTTCTCAGATCGAAATGAGGTTGACTCCTGAGCTATTTTCATTAAAGGGTCATCATATATCAATGGAATTTATACTACTATATATATACATGTGTCTTCCATGTCCCAATATAAATTCATCCTAATATTATCCTAATAAATCTATGATCATATGGAATTCCACATGATCAATCATTTTATGATATACTTCTGAAACAATTACCATAAATTCAAATTCTTGATTTGTCGACAAGGACTCTACAAGTGCTTCCTAGAGGTATTTTGATAGGCTCAAGGAATCCAAGATTGACTACATAACTAGTACTGTGGATAATTGATTCAAAATAACATATTTATGTTATAATAATATTTTCATATATGTATGGGGATTCCCTCTATCAGTTTCCTTTGGAATTAATGTACATGATATTGATAGGCCATCCATTGGAAGAGGAGTTAAATCTTCTTCTTTATTTAGTGGACTAGGTAGGCTAGGTTTACCTACATGAAAAGGATTATTAGGTGATGAAGTATCCTATAGCTAATATTAATGGATTATCATGTTAGGGAAGACCTGATCTTCTGTGGGGAACCACCTTTCGCTATCTAAGATCACTAGAGATGTCTTATATGAGTTTCAACCATTTATATAGTTTTAACTGGGATGCAGTTTGGGTATTAACTCCTAGTATGATTATTTCTACTCCTGTACCTACGACTATGGAAGCCTCCTCCCCTAGTTCTCCAATCAAGTGTAGGAAATACGATTAAATAATAAAAATCATCATTTCAGAAGGGATCTGTTAAATAAACAACCTTAATTTAATAGAAGATCATATCCTCATTTGATAGAGATTCCATGTGGTGGATTGAATTTTATTATGCTGTTTGGAAAGGAGGTGGCCATGATTCTAGCCATGATTTTTTTTGGAAGACTAGCTTCTTGAGGACTGGGTTTCCCACAAGGTTGGTTGTAATGTAGTGGAAGTAGCTAGGGGTATATTCATCTGTTAGAACTATGCACAGAGGATATATTGTCTTTGAATGTATGTTTTTTGGAACATCTAACCACTAAAATTGTATATTCCATTTATTCTAAAATAGATGCATTTATTCACCTCCTCCGGATTGGTAGTAGAAAAATATTCCACCTACATAGGTGGCTTTCCCAGCTTCAATTTCATAGAGTCCACCATCTTCTAAATGATGTCCTTAAAAATGACACATTCCTTGATGTTTTTCCACAATGCTCGATATAAGGGTAAACAATTTTGGAGGTATTTGTTCTCATCTCAGCTGGGCATATTAGGATTTGGAATCTTGATCATGTCGTTCTCTAATATAGAGAAAATTATTCCAGGGCCATTCTAACATATAAAGTAATAGTGCTTTTTTTATCTCCAAAAACCTTTTTTCTATCTAATCCCATTGATCATACTAAAGAGACTAGACTTTTTTTTGATTTTTAAGAGGTGGATCCACATGATATAGTGAAGGTATTGGAGAGGGAGTAGGTGAAAGAGTATGTTAACCCTTTCCATTGAGAATGAAAGTCTAAGACCCGCTCATTTCCCCATTGTTTTCATTTTGATAGTTTGAGGAATTTTTTCTTCTGTAATGTCAAGATGATTTTAAGAGAATCGTTTAATGAAGATCATCCCACCCCATAATTGACTCAGCTGACAAAAAATTGAACCATCAAAAGGCTAATCCCTACAATTATTCCAAGAGGCACTTGATTTTTATTATCTCTTGTTGTTCATGGGTCCCCATCATGGTATCACACTGTGAAATAAAATGTTTCAAGTGATGATCTGGGTCATGATATCCATTTAAAATTGGGTACATATGATTCCTAATGTTTGGTGGTGGAAGAGTCGAATCAAAACATTTGGAGTAAGGCTTCTTCTCTGGTTGTTCAAATTCATTAAATTATTCCATGTTTTCTAATCGAGCCACTAGAAACTCAATATTAATCATGAGACCTTGATGAATGTTTGGATGGGAAGGAGTTTGAACAGTGGTAGTAGCTGGTAGTTCCATTTATGGTGGCATTGTGGGTATTTTACATTGGTATACTATAGGGGTAGGATGATAAGGATATTTATGGACACATTCTGGTTGTATAACCAATAAAGGGAACTCTCGGTCCACTTCCATGGGGAACAAGTATATTGGCATTCTGTATCCCACACTAGGTGGTTGTTCCAGTTCTATTTCAGTTGCTTCATCAAACCCTCTTTCTTGAGGTACTCAATTAGGGAGTGTGATCTAAGGATCCACTTAAAAAAACAGTCAACATTATGGATACATCGAAGTAGATCTATATAGAGTTTCCTCAATTATTTATCTTTTCCTATTGTTGAGGAACTCATTCCTCAAGTATTATTGGTCCATCCTTTTTAAGGATTTGGTCAGTTTCAAACATAACATTTCACATTTCATTTTTGGGTTCTCTATTATGAGGTAATGGGATAGTGATTAATGGAATTCCCAAATTCGGGGTGAGTCTCTAGTTCTGGGTATGCACCCCTCCTATAATCATTTTAGCATGTACCACATTTTGAATAGAAACTTACTCCTCCCAATGATCCTCCAAATTGGTCATGTTTTTAGTAGGGTGTATAGGGGTAATGTTAAATATATTCACCAACACATATTACATTGTATAAATTTTTTATATGTCTTTGTGATACTGGATTTTTATATGCCCTCCATGAGGACGTGTCCTATCCTTTTTTGATTCATTAGGAGGATTTGGAATGATGGTTATCTGAAGGGGATCTCTAGATAGTTTATCCATTCATGTGTCTAATTAGGATATCAAATCAATGGACGAGGAAAATTTGAAGGATTAATTCTAGTTCATTTCCCCTATTTCGGAGATGATTGAAATCCACTTAGGATGAGGTTTTCGAGGTGAAAAATCCCCCAGTCTTGTGGGATGGGGGGGGGGGGTCCTGTTACACTTTTATAACACTTTGGTCTTGGTTTTCTTGATGACTATTATGACTATGTTAATAAATCCCCCATACCTATGGGATGTGTATTCTCATGGTTTATCATGACAAATATTTGTATCGTATCCCATCAGATTTATAGAGTTTTTTTTCAAACAAAGGGTGAATGGATAATTTGGTATGCACATGAATTACCCTATTTGGAAAAACATTGCAAAATTTGCATCGTTTCTTGTATCTCAAGACAAAATTGTATTAAGCGGGAGGCTTTCATGATATATTAAAATTCTTGATGAAAAAATCATTCAATATCCTCCACTATTCTTCCTAATGTCGGTGAGAGTTAGTGGGGATTTGTTTTGGTTGAGAATATTTTAGGTTATGAAAAATTGTTTTGCTTAAGCATTTTTAAGTCATTAACATTGCATGATACCACCTCTGGTGGAATTTTATTGATGGGGTGCATGGTTAGATGTAATAATCCAGGTTCACCCAATCCTCTAATATAATCACTAGATGGGAAATCTATGATTAGCTGTTGCAATATTTTTAATGTGATGAGGTTGTCACATTGAAGGGAACATTATTGTTTCTATAACCATTGATGTCATGAATCCAAGAGATCCGCCAAGTCAATTGGAATTACATCCATTCTATTACATTTTTGTGACTTTGATACTCATCATATAGTAATAATTTTACTCTGAAGGGATTATGTGTGTTCAATATAATTAAGAATATTTCATGTAGAAACAATTTCCAAAACACTTCTAGAATTCTACATTGAGGGGTGTTTAAAGGTAAAAAATGAGTTTAATGTCATATTTTTTCATATTTTCCCCCATTTTTAGTATTTCATATTAGTATTTTTCAAATGGTTATTATTCCTGGTCAAACCATAAGAGATTATTTTCTATCGCTTTATCATAAGACATGATATTGGTGGGGTATTCCTCTGTTACATTAGAAGACAGGTGATCCAATTGTGGTTTTTAGAGTGAACATTACCTTGGTATTTATTTTGAGTTAAAATGAATTTACCTTGTCAATGACAAGTCATAAGACCAAATTAGCCCTATTTTTACAATTTTCTCACTATATGATGGTTTTCACATCACTAGACCACCAAGGGGAGGACCCTCTTTACGAATTGAAGCACTAATGTGGAGAGAAAATTCACAGATAATGACACCATGGGGAGGACTACCATAGTGTGTTACAGTAAGGGGAAAACCCTTTTTATCCTTGATCTTCTTTCCACGAGGATGGAAATTGTGACTCTCATCGGTAGAGATCCATCTTATTATGGAAAAGATGAAAGCATTTATAGTGAAGAAATTATGGAGGGCATTTCAAATTACTTCGTCTGCCCCCATAAATTGATTATGAGAGAGTATTCTATTAAACTTCCAATGCGTTCGAGGGATTCAAGAACACCATAATTAATTTTAGTGGTATTATAAATCAATTATTCATTTTCCATTTACCTCTGATGAGTATTATTTTTGGATGCCTTCTTTCTAGAAACTGGGGACACCTGCTAGAAAGGTATTTTTCAGATATGGAGTCCTACTTGACTATCTTTTTTTTATTGCTGATATTTACTAATAGGCTATCGAGATTTTTTCTGGAGTTTTGGATTTCCTTTTGGGTAAATTTGAATATATGACTTACCACCTATTATAAGGGGTGTAAGTTCCTGATTAGGTTTTCCATATAGCATGGGTGTGTTTTTTCCCACGAACCTATTAGATGAGAGTAGACTTAGGTGTATGATATGGGGTGACATTTAGATGATCCAACCCATATATGGGGATATATCTTGGTTTCAATGCATATATCACTATTTTTGTCACCGTTATAGTATTTTTGAAGGTCTTTAGGATTTAGGATGGGATTTGTATATTCCCTTTCACCATTTTCTAGATATTCTTGGTGATTTCAGGGACTAAAATAGGGATATATTTCAATTCCATGTCTGATGTAGGGATATGTTACTTATCAGATTATCTATTTACTAACCTTGGATACAATTAGAATTAAAATGTAGGGGAAGAGAGTTGGGTCTACACCTATTAATCAGTAAGTCTTTCTGAATAACTTATCCTAGCACTGCATGATAAATATAGATATATTTGATATCCCACTTTTAGTTTTCCACATAATTTTATAGGTGTATTTAATAGAACTCCATTAGACTAGGTTACTAGTAATATTTATTGATTTTGGTAGGTGTTGGTTCCTTCTCATAGGTTTTCACCGAATTTGAATGGTGGGATTCATGGGATACTTCTAGATGATACTAATGGATAGATAAATTAGGATGGAATGGTGTATGTTCCCACTCAAAGCTTTCTAGAAAAAATTATTTGTGTGATTCTCCAAAGGATACAGAGGTGTGACCTTACTACCAATTGGCTAGCTTCTACACCCACTGGGCCATCTTGCATTCCCGAGTCTGGATGACATAGTCCAAACGGCTGAGAATTCCACCCTCATGATGTTGACGGTTCACTTCCATGCGACATTAGTGGTGGTGAATACATGGAGGTTCCCTTTGTAAGGATATATATGTCTTCTGGATGAGGTCAATTGTGTCCCTTTGATGCACCTCCCATTGATAAGAGGGATTGGTTGTTTAATTATAGTGAAAATCTCCCAAAATGGATGAAGATGGAGGTTTTTATTATATGATTTTGGATCACCAATAGTCACTTATTGCATGATTAATAGAGCATGGTGAGATGGCTGTCTTGTTGGGTATCCTCTAGGGTCTTGATGGTACCATTCTAGATATACTCTAGAACTATTGCATTCGAGAACCAACATTGAAGATGATGGGTTGGATATGTCATCCTCTACTTATATGAGGAATCGAGATAAATGATATCTAGGGATAAAATATTTAATAGTTGATGTGGATTCTTTTGGATTTAAGGGATATCCTACAATATACTCTTGAACGGTTGGTGACAATAAAAAAAAGAAAATCCCATCAGAGCAGTATCTCATTAAAAGAACGCAATAATGAATTTTTTTCTTCTCGAACATTTATTTTTAGAGGGAAAGGGGCCTAAAAGGTGGGTGACACAATAATCTTGGTTAATGATTCATGTTAGTTTCTCCATTTTTTCTGATAAAAATGTTATTAATAGTTGATGATTGATTACAAGGGGTTGAGTGTTGTAAAATCATTCACTTCGGGATCACTATTTTTGAACGTAGTCCCACAAGATTTGTTCATGGAGTCGGAAACACCCAATTTTTGTATATCCTTGAGAGACCTACTTTATTATAAAAGGAACTCATTGGGATGTTTGGCCAATGATATTTAAGAAATCACATCGATCGAGAGGATGGGAGGTCAGACTCATCGCACCCATTGGGTGGAATTATGTCCTACTATGGGACTCTATTATAGATTTAAGATATTTTAATTAATCCTTCATTAATTCCCATGTATTATGTGGGCCTCCCTTGAATTAAAAATCATTTACATCCATGTTTGGAAATTACAATAATTTATAAGTATATAAGGTTCCTCATTAATGGAGATATCTATATGTCTCTGAGGTTATCCATCAATGGTGACCTTTTATGTACTTATTTGGGATTATTTTTTCATCATATTACAATTCTGGTTTTTAGCAACCCTATGGAGAACTCTAGAGTTAATAATCATCTATTGAATGGGAGCTATTTTGATGTCAGGGTCGGACCTAGAAGATGGGATTCCTATTTATCCTTGTGGAAGGAATTAAAACCCATGTTATTTTGTTTTACATGAAGGGACACATCATACCTTTGAAGTTATTTTAATAAGGACCAAACCATGTAGTTTAATATTGTGCAAAAATGACTTCTAGGAGGAAGGTGGCTAGTCAATGTTTTGAGTGGGACTTATGAAACAAATGGCCAGGGAACCCGGGATATGGGCTCTCATGTTGGATAAGGCTAGTTTGGTAATGTGGATTAGGTATAATTAGGGTTGGTTTTGGGTTTTGGGTTTGGACTTCATGGGGGATTCTTATGTATCCCATTTGGATGGGAATAAAATACCATGTAATTCAGTTATGAGGAACTTCACCTATGGTTCCCCTTAAAATGTTTGATTCGTAGGGGAGTATGTCTTTTTGAGAAGATTATATTGGAGATTACGCTTTAAGAGAATACCCCTGTGATTTTAGTTTTTTTTTGTAGATGATTATTCCTAAGGAGGATAACATAGATATTTGGAGGTTTTTTCTAGGGATTACTCATGAGGAGGATTCCCCTATTATTTCGAGGTTTTTTAGGGAAAACTCATTAGGAGGATTCCCTGGTGATTCAGATTGGATGGAAGAGACGGTTCTTATACCGAATAGAATTCCCATATTTCAGTTAGGGATGATACATTGTTTTATTAAAAAATTATGGGGATCATGAATATGTGGTGATCATTTCATACCTATAAGCCTGTGTAATTAGTTCTGGGTGAGAGAAACAAGATGAAGTGATAGATCAGAAATACCTCATATTCTACTTTGTTTGCTGCGGGATGGGTATTGGAATGGCAAGGAGATTATTACTAAATTGGATACCCTTGTACTACTTGAGACTTATTTCTAAGGATTAAACCCTGGTATTGATTGGTGGTCATTTCTAATAAGGATACCCTTGTACTGGTTAGAGATTATTCCTAAGGATTACTCACATGTACTTGTTGGTGATTGTTCTTAATAAGTATTCCCTTGTACTAGTGGGGGATTATTCCTAAGGAGTATTCCATTTTACTGGCTAGGGAATATTCATAAAGAGGAATGCATTTTAATATTTGGGTCTAATTTATAAAGAGTATTCCCTTGTACTACTTGGGGATAATTCATAAGTATGATTCTCTTGCGAGGTTTGGTTGGGGATTATTCCTTTTGAGAATTCCAATTTGATATTTTTATGTGGCTTATTACTAAAGAGGATTCCCATTTTTAGTAACCATGTTGAGTGTATCAATTCATGGGGATTTGTAATTCGATGTGTGATTGTATATGTCACAACCCAAATCATCGTTGTCCCGGGTCAAAACCATTATGGTACGACTATCTATTATTAATGGGGGTATGTGAAGGTAGTGAAATTATCGTCCTAGAGGCTTGGGATTTTAGTACGACACTAATCATGAGAGAGGGTAGGAGGGAAAAACCCATGTGGTATAGACTAGTAGGTTCATCTCTGTAGGTCTCCCTACTATGGGTCACCTACGTGTTGGTTTCCCCTATATGGGTCACCAATTATGGGTCTCCCTATAATAGGTCTCCCAATTATGGGTGACCTAGGTGGGTCTCAACCAGTTATGGTTCACCAATGTGTGGGTCACTGAGGTGGGTCTCACCTAGGTATTGGTCGCACAAGTGTTGGTTTCCTAGGTATTAGTCACCCATGTGTGGCATACCGAGGTGGGTCTCCCCAAGGTATCTTCCACCCATGCGTGGGTCTCCCATCTAGGTCTCTCTGGTGTTTGGATCGCCCAGTTGTGGGTCACTCGGGTTGGTCTCTCCCTAATATGGTCCTATCAAGTTTGGGTGACCCAGATATGCTCCACCAATATGTGGGTTGTCCATTCGAGTCTGGCCCAAGTGTCAGTTTTCCATGTGTGCTTCACCCAAGTGTTGGGATAAGGGCCTATCTGTAGTTAGAGAGGGAGATGGTAGGTCGCCATAGTATGGATAGACTACTTGGGAGAATGTTATACATGACTAGATCCCTCTCTGGGGTTTTTTATCTAGGAGTTTGGCCAACCTTTGAAAATTTGTGGTTGAGGGGTCTATCTATAGACCCACTAGTGGTCCACTGTGAGTGCTCCTATGTGAATGTGACTCCTTTAATGGACCAGTATAAATGGATTAGGCATTAATTCAAATCCTTATAAAAAATATTCTATCTTCTGAGTGCCATAAATTTTGATCCATGAGTTCGTTTGGGCTCCCAGACCATTCAAATTAATGCTATCAAAATGATATACTTTTATTTATGTAGGGAATACACCATATGTTCATGAACTAAAATTTTAAATTTCATTTTAATTATTTGACTACTTTTTATAATTAATTATAAAAATTTCTAACCTACACTTGGGGGGGGGGTTCTTTCCACATATCTCTTGTTGTGTAAAAGTCTTCCGGCATATGGAAAATAACCTGCATCTTATTTCAGCATGTGGATACATCTCTACTAAAACATGACTTTTTTCTTCTATGTGAGTTTTAAATTATGAATTATGTGTCAAAGTGAATGAAACAAATTTTTTATTATTAAATATGTACATAATCTTATTAAATGAAAAAAAAGAATTTCAATTAAAAAAATAATTGTATTATATATATTTATATAATTAAATTAAATTGATATTTTTTAATGGAAAAAAATATTGAAATTTAATATTAAAAAAAATGTGTTAATAATAATTTAATTTTTAATTTTTAATAAATAATACATACATATCATAACGTATAAGAAGTAATTTTTCATTTAAAAGTGTTTTTATATATATTCTATGATTTTTATAATCTGTTGTGCAAAAATCCCTCAAGGTATCATTGAAGCATTTTAGAGGTGATTGTGTTTATTGACAAAGTATACATCTGAGTAGTGATTGTTGACAAAGAAAAACAATAACATACAAATTTTTTGACAAAGAGGATTTCATGGTGGAATGTCGAGTTCAAGAGCTGAGGACAACGATCCATGTTTGATTCAAGAACGTCGATAAACGTAATGGATGATCTGGAGGCGGTACAAAAGAACAGATACAAGGTGGCGTCGTTTTCTAGTGTTTGCCAAATTTTAGGGCCTGAAAATCGGAAAATGAAGAAAAGTGTTTTTGGAAAAAGGACTTGCGCGCCGAGGACTTGGAGAATAGAAAACTTGCGCACCATATGTTTTTCAAGATCAGAAGATCAAAAAATGGCAAAGGAAGTAGGTTCGCGCAAGTTTGGGAGTTGGTCGTGCAAATGTTCAAAAGGACAGAAGACTTGCGCACCGAAACTGGGTCGCACAGGTGACTTGCGCGCCGTCGCGCAGGGTGGTCAGATTTCCTATAAATACTGGACCACCCCTCCTCATTC
Source organism: Viscum album (assembly GCA_963277665.1). NCBI lineage: Eukaryota > Viridiplantae > Streptophyta > Magnoliopsida > Santalales > Viscaceae > Viscum > Viscum album. Next base: position 24,081,744 of record OY728125.1, read on the forward strand.
TTCAACGGAGTTCAACACTTTGAGAAATCAGAGCTCCTGTCGCGCAGGTGTGGTGGTCGCGCAAGTGGTGAGTGTGGGTCGCACAGGTGAATTTGCGCGTCAGTAGTTGAAGTTGTGTGTCAGTGTTAGAAGTTGCGCATCGGTTGGCAGTTGCGCGCCAATATTGGTTTGGGATTAAAAGAAAGAGAGTCGTGCAAGTTTGGAGTTGAGGAAGCTTGAGTCGTGCAAGTGTTTGAGGAGGACTTGCGCGCCCGTTGTGACTTGCGCGTCGATACTTGTGCACTGAGGTAGACTTGCGTGCCAAGTAAGGTTTGTTCCAGCAGTGTTTTTCGGACTACGTGGAAGCTGGAAGTTTTCCGGATACCTTCAGTGCAAAGAGATATTCATCTTCAGGTGAAATTTGTACTTCAACAGAGCATCTACACATAGAGAAAGATGCATTCATTCATTCAAATGAAGAGACCTACAGGTCTATAAACTGTGAGTGGATTCCTTCCAAGATCAGTGATCTTAGGAAGAGGAAGAAGGTGATCCTCTCCACCGGCAGTGAGCCAGAAAGAGAGAGAGACAGGGAGTGACCCTTGGGAAAGCAGTGAGCTGACCCTAAATTTGTAAAGGCAGTGAGCCTGGGCATAGAAGTGATCTAGCCCAAACCTTGTAATCCACAGCTAGTGAAGATTAGTGGAATTTGGTACGACCGAAAACCTGTCGGCATATGCTCCTTGTACGTAGCCCTTAGCGATGAACCAAGTAAAATTGTTGTGTCATGCACTTTCTTTACTTTCTGTTTATATTGTGTAGCAGGAAAGAGAGAGAAGAGTGTTTTTCTTAATAGTGAAACAAGATCAGAACAGACATTAATTTTTAATTAGTCATACCCTGATTCACCCCCCATCTCAGGGTATTCAGCTTAGTGGACCTAACATAATCAAAATTCATCAGTGTTAGAAATTGAATTACATAAAATTATGTTATAATTTAGAATAACTGTGTTTTAGTTTATTGGTATGGGTCATCTTATTTCTTGGGTAAAAAAATAATTACCATGGTAAAAAATAAAACAATGAAAGAAGAGGTAAAAATGGATATGTTAAAATTACATAAATTTTATTCATTTAAAATGATATTTAAAAATTAAGAAAGACCTTTATTGGGTTTGGGATTTAATCCCTCATTTCTCAAAAACATTTCATTACCTAAATGACCTATATTCCAGGCAATTTCATCTTTACACATCATCTAACACTAGATCCCAAATAAATGTACCTTATTTTCACCATTTTTTATTTTATCTCTCCCTACCATTACAAATCAATCATGTATTATGTATTACTATTGATTACCATCTAATTTTACCTCTCCTAAATCCTTACTAGAGTTTTTTATTCATTTCACAGGAAGGAATCCTAAATACATCATTTTGATGGAACTAGTTTGGAGATGGAATGATTTCAACAAGTAATTATCTATATTCATCTGTAAATTTTTCAAATACCATCTCATCTATACAATTTAAAAATCACATTCTATACTATTGTGATATTATATTAAAATAAGTATAATTTTTTAAAAATTATTTTCTATTATATAACTTAATCCTTATAATGAATATATTTTTATAGAATGTTTCTATTTGGTCCAGATTAGCACATATATGAAAACTATTGTTCCAAAATAATTAGTTTCATCATAGAGAAGTACCATTAAATTAATATAGAATATTTATGGTATTATGCATTAATTTGTGTCATGAATATTGTTATGAAAATGTGAAACAAATAATTAATGGCCATTATCAAGTAGACCATCATTTAAAAAAATACTTGAATCATGATCATCATGGATTTTATTCCTTTGAAACCAACCCATACCATCCTTATAATAAGAAATTGATATTTTTATTGCTCTTAAATATCATCTTCTTTTTTCTTATATGTATGAAATATTGTATAACTTTTTATGTTTTGAAATTAGTGGTAGTATGCTTCAGCATGCTGACTATGATATATGTAAAAAATTGTGAATTGTTTTTGATGTTCAACATGATTGTATGTTATCTAAAAGACCATGTTGTCAACTCACTAATATCTTTATTTGATTGAAATTGATAGAAGAATGATTTTTTTAATAATTAGATAACTCATATAATGGTGTTTTAAGAAAAGGGAGAGGTGTGTGGAGTAATGTTGATCAACACGTGATTAAAATCTATATTGATGAATGTAATTGGGAATTACTTGTTTCATAGAGTAATATACAAAAACCCATGAGCATTGGAGGTTAATGAAACTAGTTAACTAGATAGGAACCATTATAAATGTTGCAGGGATCCTATAGTGAGGTTTTGGTGTGATTTTTAGAGTACGTTATCTATATGGATACTATGTCATAATACATGTAACATTTGAGCATTCATTAAAATAATATTTTTCAAGGTTTCTTCTATAGCCATGAAATGAGTTTATATACCATTAATGACCATTTTTTGGGTTTTTCAAACATTCATTTATTCCTTAAATTTAATATTTTTCATGAGTATTGTGTGAATTGTTATAGTATGGTGAAGATAATACAATGATTTATGAAGTGATTTTTTCTTCGTGGTTCTTGTAACTTCATTTCATGATAGTCCTATCCAATTATCTGGTTTTCTCATTATTGGTATTAAATTAAATAAACCTATGTTGTTTGATTTTTTGGATGGGATTCACAAAAATTGTTTTCAAATACAAGTTTATTTCATTTGAATCATAAAAGGTCCATTAGAAACAACTCAGGTAACATTTTTTCATTATCATATATTTATATTACTTTAGTGGGGGATATGTTTCTCATAGGGATAACATCAGACCATAGAATCGTATAGTCTAAAATATTTTTTGAAAAATATTTTTGATTATGGAGGATTTGGTTAGATGAACACGAAAACTAGAAAGAATTTAAACATACATTTAAATTATTAAGCCAGATAACATGTCAAAATGAGATTGGGTAAAGCTGGATAGAAAGGAATTATGTTATTAAGGAAATTATTGGTGGGAATTGTGGATTTCAATATCCAACAAAAGAAAACTACAAAAAATTGGTAAGTGTGTTCAAATATATATAAATATATATGAGAAGTATACATCTCTAAAAAATCATTCTTGATGCAATGATTTTTATGAATAAGGATATCCAAAAGAAGGGGCATTGAAGATATTTTGAATAATTTAAATAATATCTAGATAGAAATATAGTATATTATGGTATCCTTCATTGATGGTTTGTTGGCCTCACTGATGTTTTCATCATTAATTTTGACATGGTACGTAATGGAAATAACAATTAGAAACTCCATATGAAAAATTTTCATGTTATTCAAGGATGTAAAGAGAATGATTATTAACAAAGATCTCTACATGATGGAGAGTGAAGAATGTTCTATGAATGAATTAAAAATCTATATAGAATAAGACACTCTCCTCATCAAATAATACAAAGACGATCATAATGAAGGTATTGGTGAAGGAGGAGAGATAAATTTATTAGACTCAGGGGAGTGTGTAGGAACTCTTGTTTATGAGGTTATCTCAAAATGACTTCCTAAGACAAAGAGAGAGTTACCTAATAAAATAATTTATATGAGAATGTTTTATGATCTTGGGATCTTAGTGTACTTCCACCAAAATATTTAGTGTCAAAATGCGAATGGAATATTGTATCATAGATACTTGAGAGTCATTCCAGCCTACTGGTGAATTGGGATGAATGCGCAGTTATGTGTCTATATATTTTATAGGAACCTATATAAATGATGATAAAACTATTATAAATATATAAATTTGGGAAATTAATGAATATTTATTTTATGATTGAGCTTAAATGTATTAGATATATTATTTTTCTTATAAAGGATCATATTTTTGTTTGGTTGATGGACGGGGATAGATATTAAAAAAATTGTGAATGATGTATGGAAAATCATAGGGGGAAGTTTCCAAATTATAGATAGAGGTGTGACATATAGAACACTATATCTGAGAAGAATGGTATATATTTCATAATTATCTAGATCATATACAATAAGATTTTTACATTTGTGTAAATACTAACATAATCACCCCAATGCAAACAGAATAAATTTTATTAATGAAAAATAAATTCATAAGATGTATCATTTAGAATTCAAATGTCTTGAATGTGGAATACTTGGAATGTAATAAAAGATGACATTTACATTGAGTCAAATAACAATAAAATACTATATTATTGAAATTTTGAATAAATTTATATTGGAAATAATCCTTAGTAAGCTTCTTAGAAGATCATATTTCATTGTTAAATTCATTGATAACTCACATTATTATGTTTTCATATACTTCGTGAAACCTAAATCAGAAGTGTTTGAACTATTTTTTAGAGTGATATGGTTAAAATGGATACATTATTCAAGTTGATGTTCATTGGATAAAAAATAGGTGTTTACATTGGAATATATTATTTATAGTTCTTCAGATGTAGGGGCATTGGGCATGAAAATTATTCACGTGGGATGCCTGATCAAAATGTCAAAGATAAAATAATAGTTTGAGATCTAATGGAAGGGATGAAAGGAATGAATATTCATTCTAAAATACCAAAGGTACCTTAAGAATAAGTACTTAATACCTCATCTTATTAATCCATCAGATCCAATAATTCAAATGGGATTGTAACATGTCGATGATTTATGGATATAAATTATATTAAATTTCTATCATGTTAATTTTATTGATGTTTAAACATGTACAATGTGATTCCATAGGAAGATATTATATTGAAGCTATTGTTTGAGTTGGTTCCTTAGAATAAACATTAATGTACTTTATGATAAACTGTATCTATAACTTTTATTATTAATAAATGTCTTATCACATCAAGATTAATCCTCTTCTTAATATAGTTTGTGATAATGTCCTAAGAGTAGTCATCACACTAAAAGGTTATTACATTCCCATCTATGATGAGAATCTAGAGGGTACATGAAAATATTATTAAATATATTTTCTATATCTAGATGATATAATTTTAGGGACATAAATCATTTTGGTTATCAGGGGTGGATAGTCATAGGACATTGAGGATCCTTCTCATGATGTGTTCCCTTAGAAATATCTAGTGTAGGATGATATGAGGACAATACCTGCTAATATTAAATCAACATTTATATGATTCACTTTATGATCCTATTTTTGGACATGTGTATTGGTCCTTATACATTACTATTATTAATAATTATTGTTATAAATCACATAATTTTAGTTTTTTATGAAAATGTAGAAATATATTTCCATGATGAGATAGGATATATTTGATACATCAAAAATAATATTTCATTAATGAATAATGAGAGAAAGGATTTTTCCCTTATGTTTTTAAATGTAATATAATTTCTTAGTACCATTTTTGGCAATGATATATCCTAAATAAATCCATGCCTATGTTATTATATATACATGATCGATTTTAAAAAACCATATAAAAGTGAAATCGAGAATATATGTTGATGGCACTAGCATGCAACCTACTTGGTTAGTGATATCATGGTAACAGTATTATATTACATAGTAATATTTCCTACATGGTATTATGTCATTGGGGTACAAAATTCAATATCTATGGGTTCCTTGGCATGTTGTTAGATGTTGACCTTGGAATTTTGGCTGCTTCATCAAATGCCAATGAAAAATAGGCCAATATTTTCACACACTATGTGTGTCCAGAATCACAATTAAATAATATATTATCATTTATGATTTTATAAGTTGAATGAATATTATTACAACACGTGGATTAATAATTATTCAGTTTTATCACATATATTCTATCCCTAGTAATTTATGGGAATAGTAGTGAGAAGGAATATTCAATAAATATTTATTTTCAATTTGTTGGATATAATATTTATTTCTTTATTATAGAATAATAGAGTAATACTTATTTATTAAATAAATAGTCATTATTCAAGGATGAATACATATTTTGGAGGAACAAAGGAATAGTTTTATAGTTAAGTGAGAAATAATATATATTGAATATTATTTGATTAAATAATATTTAATTTAATTCTTAAGATAAGCTTATGTTGACAAATAATTATCATATTATAATTATAGACATGGAATTAAATGAAGATTAAATAAATATAAAAGTGAACCTATGAAAATATTTTTGTATTACCTCTGTAACCTATAAACCCAAATATTTTATTTTTCAGTAAAGAAAATTCATTTTTATGCATAGTGAAATATAGATAATCCTCTGAAAGAGATAAAGACCTCTCATCTCAATGAGTTATATGAAGAAAAAATAGTTATCTTCCTCCATATCCCACTCTCAATTCATTAGTTATCAAATAGAATAATTTTTATATGATTCTCAAGGTGATCAAAGGTGAATAACTAAAGTTATAGGATCTGTCATGCTAGCACATAAAGGTTCTTGCATAGACATTAATTGTTTATTGGAACACATGTCTATCACCACTAGTGGGAATATAAGCTTTATTACTTAAAATAAATGATGGTATGAAATAAATCTATTTTCAAATCCAACAATAAAGATATAATTTCTCAAAGGGTAACTATTTAATTTTATAAAATAATTATAAATAATATGTGATGATGATGTACTTTATTCCATCATTTTATCTATTTTCTGTATTATTTGATTCAATTACATTGATCATAAATTTATCATCATGTAAATTTAAAATTAATCATATATCATGAAAAAAACTAATCTTGGGCATTACCAAAGACACGGTTCCACTCCACTCGAAACCTTTCGGTGGTATAAAAGGGTGGTTTATTAATTCTTTTTAATTATTTAATGATCATTGATTTATTTATTAATTTTTATTAGGTTTCAATTCCAATTTAAATTTTATTTTATCTATAATATTAGATCTTTATTCTTAATGTTTGTTCCCCATAAAAATAGTCAAATTTATTAATTTTATGAATGAAATAAATTTGATATTTTCATCTATAGGATCCAATGATTCTAACTGGTTAACACAGGAGCACATGTCGTGTATACCATAGGGTACATGCCGCATAATAGAGATTAATTCACCCTTAATTTATTGTAAATTAATTTAGGTAATGTGAATTTATTACATTAATTTAATTTAATTATACTCTATATGTTGAATGGGCCATCTTGGCGCATGGTCATCTAGAGTACACATCATCTTACATTCATAAACGGTGTGTAGTCATTTTGTCGTAGATGGACCATATATCTTATGACATGGCCTAAATGACTGGTGACTATGTAACTAAGAAAACACAGAGCATTTAACCCTTGTACGTATAATCCAAAATATTCCATTAAATGGTTACATGAAGAGTCTCTAGCTATTTTCTATGGATAGATGGGGTGAATTATACATTTCACATATCTTATATGTACATGCCTTGTACATTCAAAAAATTACATTGAATTAAAATTAATTTATTATACAATTAAAAACTTATCAACATGTACTTTCATGTTTTTATAAAGTTTATTTGACACAATATGTTCTGGTTTTTTTATAGAAATAAATGTTTAATTAATTTATGCATAGTTTTCATACATACATATCTGTTTTAGTCGTATTACAATTATTATTGTATGCACATTGAATTATTACATTATATGTTAAAAAATCATATAAATAGTGTTATCATTAAGTTTATATTAAACATCATGATATTATGTGATGATAAATATATACCTCATGCGCAATAGAAAACAATATTGAAGTATAATACATTTCGGGTATTTCATGTGGGTACTCACAATGTTGACTCTAAAGTACAATTTTGTACAATGATAATTTTAAATAATATTTTTTAAATTAATATGGATGAGAATCTGAAGTAAACTTGTTATAGAATCATAATAAATTAATTGATTAATTAAAAAAGATAATTATTTGATTCGAGCACGATTATTATTAATTAAGAATGATTGGAATATAATGATAATTTTTTTAACATCATAATTCACAGCATGTATTTGGATGATCAAGATCTTAGAAAAGGCCATAGTAAGGGGTTGTTTTATATAATTTATTATTAAGTTATGTTATGGGAATGCATGTCATATCTCATCTCATCATGTATGTGTTTGTGTGATTATATTTTCTTTTATGAAAATCCCTTAACCAATCTATTGGTTCCCCTCGCCAATGTGTGATTACAAGAATATGTAATGGATGGAGATACTAGGGTTGTTGAGACCATTCATGTTTGGAGATGAGTTGAATACATTCCTAGAGAGATACATAGGTGGACATGGGGAAAGCTAAAACATGAACCTTAATTGGTCCAAGGTGTTTTCCACTAGGTTGATGGGTATTTTATTATCCACTAGATAAAATAACCATTAGTAAAAATTGATTATCATACCAATTTATTATTTTATATCTCTAAATTTTTCATGTTTAATGATTATGGATGTTTTCCCACAATCACATGAATTAATAAAATAAAATACATGCAAGATATATCTAAAATAAATTTTGTTTTGAAAATATATTATCGAAGACATGGATAATGACTTACATAAATACAAATAATATTAACAAGTATGAAAGAAAGATAATAATTCCAAAATTATTGGTAAAAGATAAAATATCTCAATTATATATATTAAGATGGTATATCCTTCCACAAACTGGGTTAAAATCAAACCATAGGTCAATGTTCATGACTACCAAAAGATGCGGTGATTTTAAAAATCAGGTAATTCTGAAATGATTCTTTGGGTTGAATTATTGTATTTCACATTGAGGGTTGAATTCTAAAGTAGGCATTGGTGTAACTTATTGGAATGTTTTGAGTAAATAAAATTTAAGGATTTTAGGATTGGTGAGTCCACTCAATAGATCAATAAACTATGATATAGTGATGTTTGCATTCAGAATGCCTACTTAAAACCCTTCAAATTACGTGACCTTGCAATCTTTAGTTGTTGGGATAGATAATATGGATCCTTTAAACTATAATTTCCATGAAATCATCTATTCTGAAGCCATTGGTGAGGGATTTTGTATTTTTATAAAATAAATGGACTTTAATAAATATAATATTTATTTATTTTTTCGAAATTTTATTAGATAAAGTAAAAAATATCGATCATCATATTTATTGAAAAAATAATAATAAAATACATCAAACATATCATTGTGAAATATTCATGAGAAGGATACTCTTCTCATCAGCACAAATTTTCAATATTGGAAAAGGCATTTATGGGTAATCGTACATAATGAAATGAAAATCTCTATACTAGAAGAAGTTATTCCTGATATGACTATTAATGGGGCTACTGTGGAAGAGATGACTCTCTATGAGAAATTTGTGAATGATTACCCAATTTTTTAGTGTTTAAGGATATCATCCATGACCAGTGATCTTCTAAAACAAAATTTAGACATGGATGTGTGTATAATGATATCTCATCTTTATAATCTATATCAAAAGAAGGAGAGACAATATTTATATGAGATCTATAGTAATATATTTACAACATTGATTGGAGATTATGATCATATCGGTCCTTACATTGTCAATATTTTTAACTACATTAATGTATGATGCATTTTTTGGGATGGAATTCCTAGATGAGTTGTGTGTAAATATCATACATTCCTCGCTACCCAAGGGATTATATAGTTTTATTTTTAATTATAACATGATATATAATGGGAAGAGTATATTAGAATTTCATACTCAGATTCAGAAAGTGGAAAGGACATGAAGAGTCACAAATTCATGCCTGTTATGGTATATAAGAAAAGGAAGAACATGAAAAACGGTCCTAAGTCTCACAATAAGCCTAATGATCTCAAAAACTGTAATTTTAAGAAGATAAAGATCAATTGGTAGGTAAAAGAAATGTATGAAGTATGATTTAATGTAGAAGGAAATGAAAACTGGAATAAAAAATACATTTAGAATAAATGGTAAGCAAAATGGGCATTTGTTATCAAGTAAAATCTATCAATTTATACACATTGGTTATTAGATTCATCTTATGGTACTCACATTCTTATCAAAAAGAAGGAACCTAGAATATCTAAAAAGATTAATTGATATGAGATGGATTTTTGATCTTAGAATGATTTGAGTCTAGCTATCTATCCATTGCTGACTACCACAATTCATTTCCAATTGAAATGGTATCAAACCTAGAAATATGGGCTTCTGAGCCCCTTAACCTATAGCGACCGCCAATGGCGGTCGCTACATTTCCTTTAAAAAAGGGGGCTTTCACGCCCCCTCCTCTCGCGAAGCCCCCCCTGAATTCCCCCCTCCCGTCATCCGCGCCCTCCCCGTCGCCCGCGCCCTCCCCGACGCCGCGCACCCTCCCCGCCACCCCACCCTCCTCGCCGCCCGCCCTCCGCGGCCCCGCCCTCCGCGGCCCCGCCCTCCACCGCCTCGCCCTCCCCTACCCCGCCCTCCACCGCCCCGCCCTCCGCCGCCCCGACTTTCGCCACCCCGCCCTCCGCCGACCCGCCCTCTGCCGCCCCGCCCTCTTCCGCCGCACCCTCCGTCCGGCTGCCCTCTGCCGGCCCCGCCCTCCGCCGGCCCTGCCCTCCGTCGGCCACCCTCCGGCCGCCCTCCGCCCTCTGGCCGCCCTCCAGCTGCCCTCTGGTCGCCCTCCGCCGGCCCCGACCTCCTCCGGCCGCCCTGCGGCTGCGGCTTCCCTCCACCATGAGGCCTCCCTCTACCATTGGGCCTCCCTCCACCTAACTCTGGCAGCCCGGCATCCCTCGGGAAGCCCTCCGGCAGCCCTTGGGAACCCCTCTGGCAGCCCTCTGACCTCCCTCTGGCCTTCGGCCTCCAGCCCCTCCGGGCTCCGACCTCCGCCCCCTCGTCCCTCCCCCCCAGCAACCTGAACACCCCCCCCCCCCCCCCCGCACCCCGCCAAACCCCGTCCCCTTACTCTTTGTCCCATCCTTTTCTGCACCAGCTCTGGCTCAGGCTCCCCCACCGCTGCCTCTCGTCTCGCAGCACCGCCTTCGGCTCCCCTCCCTTCCAGGTTTGTAGCGTAATCAGGTATGACATGGGATTTCACTTAAATTATTATTTTATAAATGGTTCACAAATAATTAATTAGTATTTATTTTAAATATATTTTATATGAAAAATGAAAATGTAATAAGTCTTGTGTAAATGTTTGTTATAGGGTTCTTATTATGGATAGGAGTTGGATTTATCATCCAAATCAAATGTCTAGAGAGTATTTCAATGGAATTATGCAGTTTATTGACTTCACCAGAGGATTTTAAAGTGACTATATTAGTTGTCCATGTTGAAAATGTGCTAACATATATCAATTCACACGAGATACTGTGAGGGAGCACCTATTCTTTAATGTATTTCTGAGAAATTATAAGATTTGGGCTCTTCATGGAGAAGAATATGTTCGTTGTGAAAATATGGATACAGTTCAGATGGATGTTGATGCAAGGATGAATGATCCAATGCATGAAATGATTACTGAAATGGTATGTGGGTTGGATCCTGAACGCATTGACATCCAGAATCTTGAGACCAGTGAGATAAATCTTCGCCCTGGTGCAGATCATGATTCGAGGAGGTTTTATGAAGAAATTTATGATTCAAAAATAGAATTATATCCTAGATGTACTTCTTTCTATAAATTGTCGTTTATCGTGGAGTTGTTGCATTTGAAGACTTCGAATCATTAGTTAGACACATCATTCGACATGTTGTTGGTGTTATTGAAAAAGGTTCTTCCTGTCAACGCTAAGATTCCCGAGTTGTTTTACCATGCTCGTAAGCTGACAGAGAACTTAGGTTTTACATATGAGACCATAGATGCATGTGCAAACAACTGTATGTTGTTTAGAAAAGAAACTACCCATTTGTATATTTGTACGGTTTGTGGTGCTTCCAGGTGGAAAGAGAACCGGGGAAATCTGACTCATCAAAGTCAGAATGTGATACAAGGGATACCGATTGCCGTAAAGAAAATGCGTTACATTCCCCTTAAACCAAGTTTGAAAAGATTTTTTATGTCATCTAAATTTTCTAATTTAATGAGATGGCATGCAGAAAAAGTTCATGAAAGTGATATGTTAACCCACCCAACAGACTCCCATGCATGGAAGGATTTTGATAAGAGACATCCTGGCTTTTCCAAAGATGTTCGTAATGTCCAATTGGGATTGTAAGAAGATGGTTTCAATCCATTCATGTCTATGGTTGGTTCAAATCATAGCACATGGCCCGTGGTGTTGGTTCCGTATAATCTTCCTCCATGGCTTTTTATGAAGCCACAATTTATATTACTTTCCACTCTTATTGATGGACCTAAAAGTCCAGGGATAATATTGATGTTTACCTTCAGCAATTGATTGATGAGTTGAATGAATTTTTGGGCAATGGTGTGATGACTTATGACTGTGAAACGAATGAAATGTTCAAACTGCAGGATACTTTATTGTGGAAAATCAATGACTTCCCATCTTATGCAAATTTATCAGGTTGGAGTACAAAAGGGGAATTTTCTTGACCCTGTTTCAACAAAAGTAAAAAAAAATCTGTATGGATTAAGCATTCTAAAAAATGGGCATACATGGGTCACAAACATTTTCTCCCCCCTCAGTACAGGTTCGGTAAGGATAGAGTGGCATTTGATGGTTCTAGAGAGTTCATCCCAGCACCAAAGATCATGACATGAGTCGAAATGTTATCGCAGATTGAGGAAGAAAACATCCGCACGGAATATGAAATTCAGGATTTAGTGGCTCCTCAGGTACGTAACATTCGAGATGCGGGTAGGCAACGCAGTCACAATTGGAAAAAGAAAAGTATTTTTTATAGTCTTCGGTATTTGGAAAACTAACACACTGAGGCATAATTTGGATGTCATGCACAATGAAAAAAATGTTTGTGATAACATATTGTGGACCATTTTAGGTGTCAGTGGGAAATCAAAGGACCATGTTAATGCACGCCGTGATTTGGAAGAAATGGGTTTAAGGAAACAATTGCATTTACAGTTAGCTGAGGGAAACAAGGCATATATGCCTGCTGCATAGTATACGATGACTAAAAAGGAGAAAGAGACATTTCTTTCCATTTTGAAGATGCTCAGGGTGTCTGATGGTTACTCTTCTAATATTTCAAAGTGTGTGAATCTGACAAGAAAGACATTGCAAGGGTTGAAAATTCATGACAATCACATACTACTTCAGCAGTTGATTCCAATCGCAATTTTTGATTGCTTATCCCCCAATTTTCTTCAGCTGTTGATTGAGATGAGTAATTTTTTTAGAAAACTTTTTTTAAGAAATCAACGAATGAGTGATTTAAAAAATTTACAGGACCGAATTGTACTTACGCTTTTTCACTTTGAGAAACTATTTCCCCCATCATTTTTCGATGTTATGGTCCATTTGATAGTGCACCTAACTGATGATGTAATGGCTACTGGTCCAGTGCAATTCAGGTGGATGTATCATATTGACCGGTATTTGAGTACATTGAAACGATTTGTACGCAACAGAGCTCGTCCGGAGGCATCAATAGCCAATGGTTATTTGATGGATGAGTGTACTACTTTTTGTGCAGAATATCTTACGGATGTCGAAACAAAATTAGATAAGCCCTCTCAGATTCAGGATGGTCCAGCTGGAGAAGGAACCACATATGATATGGACAACATCGAGTGGATACAAGCACATCGATATATCTTGTTCAATACTCCATCAGTTGCACCACTAATGCAGTAAGTATATTATCACTTTTATTGTTTAACTTTTACATGATTTGTTTGCATAAGTTGATCATTTAAACATTGCATTATAATTTGCAGAAAACACATTAATGAGATTAAAGAAGAGATGCATCGTGTGACTGAGTTCCAAATTCAACAGTATCATTATGCGTCATTTCATGATTGGTTCAAGGATTATGTACGTATAATTTGATTTTCATTATGAGTGAAGTATTATACTAATTTATTTCATCATATATCATTGTTGAATTCAATGAATTATGTAGTTTTATAATCTGAGGGAGTTAGGGGACCCCACGCTAACTAAAGAGTTTATCCAACTGGCTGAGGGTCCATCTATAACGGCTCGTCATTATAAATCTATAGATGCTAATGGTTTTCGATTTCGCATTAAAGATGTTGACAAAAAATGAGAAACACAAAACAGTGGAATCGGTTGTCCATTTGTCGATTCATGTTATTAATATGGTCAATTGATAGACATCATTGAAGTTGTATACACTCACACGGGTTGAAGTACATTTTGTTAAAGTGTAATTGGGTTGATCCAGTGCATGGATGTAAAGTCGATCAATATCAGTTTTAATTGGGTAATATTAACTATATTTTATACAGAAATGAACGAGTTGATAATGAACCTTTCATTTTGACATAACAAGTGGAACAAGTATTCTTCGTTACTTTTCCTTCGAATCCAAGTTGGCAAGTTGTTGTCAAAATGTCTCGGCGAGGAATGTTTGTATTTGAACAAGATGAACCCGAGACTGTTCCTTTTGTTTCCCAACAGCTTGATCAACATACCGTAGTTCAATGTGAAGAAGATATTTATTGGTTCAGAGTGGCTGTTGAAGGAGAAATGGTCGATTTGCATGCTTAATGAAAGGTATAATTGTTTTCCCACTATTCAGTCTATGATATCATAAATTATCTAAACATTTTATAAATCCTTATAAGTTTTAATCCTCACTTTTGGAAGTTTATTCAGCTATAAATATTTAGGGTGATTTAACTCATGTTATATTGATGTTATTGTCGGTGTATTTTCTCATTGAGGTATTCTTCATTTGATTCATGTGCTGTTTGAATTTTTATTAATTCAATTTTAAATTTGGCGATGCATTGATTGGTTTTGTACATAATTTGTATATTTGTTTTGTGAACTCTCTGATTTTTTAAAATTCATTCATAACTAATTATTCAATCCCTTTTTGTTTGATTAAGAACTGTACAAGTTTGATTTTTTTAAACAATCCAATTTATCATTTGGGCACTTTGGATAGTCCCCTTACTAATGTTTTCCATGACTGCAAGCATGTCAGGGGAAGAGGCAGAAGATCCACATCATCCATCTGAGGCATCTACGTCTCAGGGTCGAGGTATATTGGAATGCCATTTTCTCTATTTTTTATGTAATTGATAAACATATATATATATATATATATATATATATATATATAATCTGTCTTTTTGTATATAAAATTGTTTTCAACAGGATCAGACTCGACTGCTTCTTCCTCTCGCAGGAGAGGCCCTGGTCGTGGCATATTATCATGGAATTCCGACACGACTTTTGATGTTTCATTTGATGAGGTATTTCATCCTGTGGGATGGAATGCCTCTACATTTATTCGTCAGTTGGGTCATATCATATGTGATCCACATCGATTTCCATTGACCATGCGTGACTGGGCTTCTATCCCTCAGGACACATTAGATCGTCTTTAGAGGGAGGTTCAGGTAAGAAGAACATTTTAATTTATTCTCTATGTATAAACAACAATAACATATGTGATTTTTTTATTTAATAGAAAAATTTGAAAGTATGTCCCTATGAGTTTCGTCCAGAGTGTATGACCAAATTCCATAAGATGTGAAAAGATTATAAAGGCAAAGTCAAGAGGGACCACTGGGTACCAAATGTGGGTGCCCTATACATTCTTGAAAATGTCCCGAGAGGTGTCCTCCCAGCTCAGTGGTGTGATTTAGTTGCATATTGGTCTACTGAGGGTGGTGCGGTTTGTATATTTATTTTGGTGTATATATTTTCAAGAATGTGTGATTTGTTTGATATTTTAATGAATTGAATGTAGGAGGTGTCTACACGCCATTCTGAGAATCGAGCGTTGCAGGGACCACCTCACAGGCTCGAGACTCATCACATGTCTCAGATCTGACATGAGGTATTTATTATTCATTTTTTAATTTTTTTAATTAATATTGCTTTGTGTTTATATTCAATTCATATATAGTTGTGGGAGCAAGGTGCACCAACTGATAAAATGTCGGTGTGGATGAGGACTCGTGATCATAATGATCCAAAGGCTGCAGCATTGATAGTAAGTGCTTGTACTCATTACCAATACATACATAAAATCTTTATATTAATATATGTATATATATTTAAATACTTCACAGGCTCAATTTGAAGTTGAATTAGAACATCTGCCAAAGGTCCAGCGACAACTTCCCATGCGAAGGGATGAGATCTTTCAACGCATCATTGGTCGGGATGTACATGGATATTGTTTGACCTATGGAACAGGGATTCCTCGTTCTGTAGTGTCACGCACTACGGTTGTCGGTCCTGCTATTGCTCAGATGACACAGCGGCTGTCAGATTTTGAGGCACGGCTGCAGGCTTCCGAGGAGGCAAATGCGCAATTGGCTGCTGAGGTTAGAGAACTACGGGAATATGTGTGCCCAGGTGATGGTGAAGGGGATCACATGATGTAGGTTTATACTCTATTTATTTATTTAATTTAAATTATTTTTGTTATGAAAATATTCATAATTTTATTTGTTGTAGGCCCCTGGCCCACCAGATGGAGGTCAGTGATGAACACGCATGACACATCATATTCATGAGGTGTGTTTCTGCTTTTAATGGTAGGGTTGTTATTGATATCTATATTGGTTTTCTAGTGAGTTTTTTTTGTAATTTGGGGGTATCATGTGTGTTTTGGCCTCATGCAATGTTTGTGTGCACGAATTGAGAAGTAAACATGAATCTGATTAATGATTTGGATATTTTTTGTTCATTTAATTGTCAATGTTTAGAATTGTATATTCTGTAATATTTTTGAAAAAAATACGTGATTCCTAATATAAATCATTAAACTTGTTTTTGATGAATGAGCTGAGTTCACTATTTGTAGTCCCTGGCCTACGCTGGACAGCCCTCCCCGCACTCTGGACATCCATCCCCGCACCCCAGACAAGCCCCCCGACCACAGACAGCCCCCCCCCCCCGCACCCCGGACAGCCCCCGCGCACCTCAGACAGCCCTCCCCTCACTCCAGACAGCCCTCCCCACACCCCGGACATCCCCCCTCCCCCCCCACCCCGCACCTCGGACATCCCTCCCCGCACTCCGGACATCCCTCCCCGCACCCCGGACAGCCCTCCCGCACCCCGTACAACCTTCCCCGCACTCCGGACAGCCCTCCCCGCACCCCGAAAAGGCCCCCCGCACTCCGTCCCGTCCTTCCCACACCACAGACAGCCCCCAGCACCCCGTACATCCCTCCTGCACTCCGGACAGCCCCCCCCCGCAACCCGGACATCCCTCCCGCACCCCGGACAACCTTCCCCGCACTCCGGACAACAATCTAATTATTATTTGAAATGTGTACGCAGAGACGGCACGTCAATCATACGACATCAACGAGTGAGTGAATTGTGATGTGGTCGAGCAGACGGCACATCAATCGGACGTGACGTGTGCCCGCGGTGACCGGGAACGCCGTTCTGGTGTCATAAACAGCCAAAACGGGTTTCTAACAGTCAAACTCATAGCGGACAACATCGTATTGACCTGAAATCACATGAAAACAATCTAATTATTATTCGTGATGTGTACGCGTAGACGACACGTCAATCGGACGTGCGGTCTGCACGGTAGGGCTCATTATGCATTCTTTAAGTGTTATGCGCGCTTCATAAACATGCGTGGGGGGTCCAAACGGGCTGAACGACATCCGAATGGCCTGAAATCTGACGACATCAAAGGTTCAGTGAATTGTGATGTGGTCGAGCACACGACACGTCAATCGGACGTGTCATGTGCCCGTGGTGACCGGGAATGCCGTTCTGGTGTCACAAATGGCCACAACGGGCGTCTAACGGTCAAACTCGTAGCGGACAACATCATATTGACCTGAAATCACAGTATAACAATCTAATTATTCTTCTCCACGTGTACGTGCAGACGTCACGTCAATCAGACGTGCGGTCTGCGCGGTAGGGCTCATTATGCATTCTTTAAGTGTTGCGCGCGCTTGATAAACGCGCGTGGGGGGGGGTCCAAATGGGCAGAACGACATCCTAATTGCCTGAAATCATATGAAATCAAAGGATGAGTGAATTGTGATGTGTTCTAGCAGACGGCACATCAATCGGACATGTTGTGTGCCCGCGGTGACCGGGAACGCCGTTCTGGTGTCATAAACGGCCAAAACGGTCGTCTAACGGTCAAACTCATTGCAGATGACATCGGATTGACCTGAACATACAGTAAAACAATCTAATTATTATTCTCGATGAGTACGCATAGACGGAACGTCAATCGTACATGTGGTCTGCGCGGTAGGGCTCATTATGCGTTCTTTAAGTGTTGTGTGCGCTTCATAAATGCGCGTGGGGGGTCCAAATGGGCCGAATGACGTTCGAATGGCCTAAAATCAGACTACATCAAATGGTGAGTGAATTGTGATGTGGTCGAGCAGACGGCATGTCAATCGGACATGCCGTGTGCCCGCGGTGACCGGGAACGCCGTTCTGGTGTCATAAACGGCCAAAACGGGCATCTAACGGTCAAAATCTTAGCGGACGACATCAGATTTTTCTGAAATCACAGGAAAACAATATAATTATTATTCATGACATTTACGCATAGACATCACGTCAATCGGACATGCGGTTTGTGCGGTAGGGCTCATTATGCATTCTTTAATTGTTGCGCGCGCTTCATAAACGCGTGTGGGGGGGTCCAAACAGGTCGAACGACGTCTGAATGGCCTGAAATCAGACGGCATAAAATGTTGAGTGAATTGTGATGTGGTCGAGTAGACGGAACATCAATCGGATGTCTCGTGTACCCGCGGTGATCGGGAACGTCGTTCTGGTGTCACAAACGGACAAAACGGGGATCTAACGGTCAAACTCATAGCAGACGACATTGGATTGACCTGAAATCAAAGGACACCAATCGAATTATTATTCTCCACGTGTAAGCGCAGACGAAACATCAAACGGATGTGCGGTCTGTGCGGTAGGGCTCATTATGCGTTCTTTAAGTGTTGTGCGTGCTTGATAAACGCGCGTGGGGGGTCCAAATGGGCCGAACGAGGTCTGAATGGCCTGAAATCAGATGACATCGAAGGGTGAGTGAATTGGGATGTGTTCGAGCAGACGACACATCAATCGGATGTGTCGTTTGACCGCGGTGACAGGGAACGCCGTTCTGGTGTTATAAACAGCCAAAACGGGCATCTAATGGTCAAATTCATAGCGAAAGGCATCAGATTGACCTGAAATCACAGGAAAACAATATAATTATTATTCGTGACATGTACGTGCAGACGGAACATTAATCGGACTTGCGGTCTGCGCGGTAGGGCTCATTATGCGTTCTTTAAGTGTTGCGTGCGCATCATAAACGTGCGTGGGGGAGTCCAAACGGGCCGAACGATGTCCGAATGGATTGAAATCTGACGACATCAAAGGTTGAGTGAATTTTGATGTGGTCGAGCAAACAGTATGTCAATCAGACGGGTCGTGTGCCCCGCGGTGACCGGGAACGCCGTTCTGGTGTTCATAAACAGCCAAAACTGGCGTCTAACGGTCAAACTCACAGCGGACGACATCGATTGACCTGAAATCACAGGAAAACAATCTAATTATTATTCGTGAAATGTACGCGTAGACGGAACGTCAATCGGACATGCTGTCTGCGTGGTGGGGCTCATTATGCGTTCTTTAAGTGTTGTGCGCGCTTCAAAAACGCGCGTCGGGGGTCCAAACGGGCCGAACGACGTCCAAATGGCCGGAAATCAGACGACATCAAAGGGTGAGTGAATTATGATGTGTTCGAGCAGACGACACGTCAATCAGACTTGTCGTGTGCCCACGGTGACTGGGAACGCCGTTCTGGTGTCATAAACGGCCAAAACGGGCGTCTAACGGTCAAACTGATAGCGGACGACATCGGATTGACCTGAAATCATAGGAAAACAATCTAATTATTATCTGTGATGTGTACGTGCATATGTCACGTCAATCGGACGTGCGGTCTACGTGGTAGGGCTCATTATGCGTTCTTTAAGTGTTGTACGCGCTTCATAAACGCGCATGGGGGGTCCAAACGGGTCGAACGACGTCTGAATGGCCTGAAATCAGACGACATCAAAGGGTGAGTGAATTGTGATGTGGTCGAGTAGATGACACATCAATCAGACATGTCGAGTGCCCGCAGTGACTGGGAACGTCGTTCTAGTGTCATAAATGACCAAAACGGGTGTCTAATGGTCAAACTCATAGCGGACGACATCGTATTGACCTGAAATCATAGGAAAACAATCTAATTATTATTCTACACGTGTACGCGCAGAAGGAACGTCAATCGAACATGCGGTCTGTGCGGTAGGGCTCATTATGCATTCATTAAGTGTTGCACGCGCTTAATAAACGCACGTGGGGGTCTAAATGGGCCGAACAAGGTTCGAATGGCCTGAAATCAGATGACATCAATGTCGAGCAGACGGCACATCAATCGGATGTTCCATGTGCCCGCGATGACCGAGAACGCCGTTCTAGTGTCATAAACGGCCAAAACGGGCATATAACGGTCAAAGTCATAGCAGAAGACATCAGATTGACCTGAAATCACAGGAAAAAAATCTAATTATTATTCGTGATGTCTACGCGCAGACGACATGTCAATCGGACGTGCGGTCTGTGCAGTAGGGCTCATTATGCGTTCTTTAATTGTTGTGTGCGCTTCATAAACGCGCGTGGGGGGTCCAAACGGGCCGAACGACGTCTGAATGGCCTTAAATCAGACAACATCAAAGGGTGAGTGAATTGTGAGGTGGTCGAGCAGACAGAACGTCAATCGGGCATGCCGTGTGCCTGCGATGACTGGGAACGCCATTCTGGTGTCATAAACGGCCAAAACGGGCGTCTAACAGTCAAACTCATAGAGGACGACATCAGATTGACCTGAAATCACAGGAAAACAATATAATTATTATTCATGATGTGTACGCACAGACGGCACGTCAATCAGACGTGCGGTCTGCGCGGTAGGGCTCATTATGTGTTCTTTAAGTGTTGTGCGCGCTTCATAAATACGCGTAGGGGGGGGTCCAAATGGGCCGAACGACCTCTGAATAGCCTGAAATTAGACGAAATCAAATCGTGAGTGAATTGTGATGTGGTCGAGCAGAAGTAACGTCAATCGGACGTGTCGTGTGCCCGAGGTGACCGGGAACGCCGTTCTGGTGCCATAAACGGCCAAAATGGGCATCTAACGGTCAAACTCATAGCAAACGAAATCGGATTGACCTGAAATCATAGGAAAACAATATAATTATTATTCTCCACGTGTACGCGTAGACGGCACGTCAATCGGACGTGCGGTCTGCGCGGTAGGGCTCATTATGCGTTCTTTAAGTGTTGCGCGCGCTTGATAAACGCGCGTGGGTGGTCCAAATTGGCCGAATGACGTCCGAATGACCTGAAATAAGACGAACTCAAAGGTTGAGTGAATTGTGATGTGTTCGAGTAGACGGCATGTCAATCGGACGTGCCGTGTTCCTGCAGTGACCGGGAACGCAGTTCTGGTGTCATAAACGGCCAAATCAGGCATCTAACGGTCAAACTCATCTCGAACGACATAGGATTGACCTGAAATCACTGGAAAACAATCTAATTATTACTCCTGACGTGTACGCGCAAGAGGCACGTCAATCGGACATGCGGTCTGTGCGGTAGGGATCATTATGCGTTCTTTAAGTGTTGTGTGCACTTCATAAACGCGCGTGGGGGTCCAAATGGGCTGAACAACATCTGAATGGCTTGAAATCAGATGACATCAAAGGGTGAGTGAATTGTGATGTTGTCGAGCAAACGACACATCAATCGGACGTGTCGTGTGCCCGCGGTGACCGGGAACGCCGTTCTGGTGTCATAAACGGCCAAAACGGGCGTCTAACAGTCAAACTCATAGCGAACGACATCGGATTGACCTGAAATCATAGGAAAAAAATATAATTATTATTCTTGACGTGTACTCACAGACGGAACGTCAATCGGACATGCGGTCTGCGCGGTAGAGCTCATTATGCGTTCATTAAGTGTTGCTCGTGCTTCATAAACACGCGTGGGGGGGGGTCCAAACGGGCCGAACGACGTGCGAATGGCCTGAAATCAGAGGACATCAAAGGGTGATTGAATTGTGATGTGTTCGAGTAGACAACACGTCAATCAGACGTGTCGTGTGCCCTCGGTGACTGGGAATGCCGTTCTGGTGTCATAAACGGCCAAAACGGGCGTCTAACCGTCAAACTCATAGTGGACAACATCGGATTGACCTGAAATCACAGTATATAAATATAATTCTTATTCTCCATGTGTACGCGAAGACGTCATGTCAATCGGACGTGCGGTCTGTGCGGTAGGGCTCATTATGCGTTCTTTAAGTGTTGCGCGCGCTTGATAAACGCGCGTGGGGGGTCCAAACGGGCCGAACGAGGTCCGAATGGCCTGAAATCAAACGATATCAAATGGTGAGTGAATTTTTATGTGGTCGAGTAGAAGGAATGTCAATCGGATGTGCCGTGTGCCCGTGGTGATCGGGAACGCCGTTCTGGTGTCACAAATGGCCAAAACGGGCGTCTAACGGTCAAAGTCATAGAAGATGACATCGGATTGACCTAAAATAACAGGAAAACAATCTAATTATTATTCGTGATGTGTACAGGCAGACGACATGTCAATCGGACGTGCGGTCTACACGGTAAGGCTCATTATGTGTTCTTTAAGTGTTGCATGCGCTTCATAAACACGCGTGGGGGGGAGGGGGGTCCAATCGGGGCGAACGACATCCGAATGGCCTGAAATCAGACGAAATCAAAGGGTGAGTAAATTGTGATATGGTCGAGCAGACATCATGTCAATCGGACGTGCCGTGTGCCCGCGGTGACCGGAAAAGTCGTTCTGGTGTCATAAACGGCCAAAATAGGCGTCTAACGGTCAAACTCATAGTGGACGACATAGGATTGACCTGAAATCACAAGAAAACAATCTAATTATTATTAGTAATGTGTACGCGTAGACAACACGTCAATCAGACGTGCAGTCTGCATGGTAGGGCTCATTATGTGTTCTTTAAGTGTTGCGCGCGCTTCATAAACGCGCGTGGGGGGGTCCAAATGGGCCGAACGACATCTGAATGGCCTGAAATCAGATGACGTCAAAGGGTGAGTTAATTGTGATGTGGTCGAGTAGACGGCACGTCAATCGGACGTGTCGTGTGCCCGCGGTGACTGGGAATGCCGTTCTGGTGTCATAAACAGCCAAAACGGGTGTCTAACGGTCAAAATCATAGCGGAAGACATCGGATTAACCTGAAATCTCAGAAAAATAGTCTAATTATTATTCGTGAAGCGTACGAGCAGATGACACGTCAATCGGACGTGCGGTCTGCGCGGTAGGGCTCATTATGCGTTCTTTAAGTGTTGCGCGCGTTTCATAAACGCGCGTGGGGGGGGGGGGGGGGGTCCAAACGGGCCGAACGACGTCCGAATGGACTGAAATCAGTCAACATCAAAGGTTGAGTGAATTTTGATGTGGTCGAGTAGACGTCACGTCAATCGGACATGTCGTGTGCCCGCGGTGACCGGAAATGCCGTTCTAGTATCATAAATGGCCAAAACGGGTGTCTAACGGTCCAACTCATAGTGGACGACATCAGATTGATCTGAAATCACAGGAAAACAATCCAATTATTATTCTCAATGAGTACGCGTAGACGGCACATCAATCGGATGTGCGGTCTGCGCGGTAGGGCTCATTATGCGTTCTTTAAGTGTTGCGCGCGCTTCATAAACGCGCGTGGGGAGGGGGTCTAAACGGGCCGAACGACATCCTAAGGGCCTGAAATCAGTCAAAATCAAAGGGTGAGTGAATTGTGATGTGGTCAAAAAGACGGTACGTCAATTGGACGTGTCATGTGCCCGCGGTGACAGGGAACACCGTTCCGGTGTCATAAACAGCCAAAACTGGCGTCTAACGGTCAAACTCATAGCGGATGACATCGGATTGACCTGAAATAACAGGAAAACAATGCAAATATTATTCTCAATGTGTACGTGTAGACGGCACGTCAATCGGACATGCGGTCTCTACAGTAGGGCTCATTATGTGTTCTTTAGGTGTTGTGCGCCCTTGATAAACGCGTGTGGGGGGTGGGGGGTCCAAACGGATCGAACGAGGTCTGAATGGCTTGAAATCAGATGACATCAAAGGGTGAGTGAAATTTGATGTGGTTGAGCAGACGGAACGTCAATCGGACGTGCCATGTGCCGCGGTGACTGGGAACGCCATTCTGGTGTCATAAACGGCCAAAACGGGCGTCTAACGGTCAAAGTCATAGCGGACGACATCGGATTGACCTGAAATCACAGTAAAATAATCTAATTATTATTCCTAACGCTTACGCATAGACGGAACGTCAATCGGACATGCGGTCTGCACGATAGGGCTCATAATGTGTTCATTAAGTGTTGTGCATGCTTCATAAACGCGCGTGGGGGGGGGGGGTGGGGGTCCAAATGGGCCGAACGACGTCCGAATGGACTGAAATCAGACGACATCAAAGGGTGAGTGAATTGTGACGTGGTCGAGCAGACGGCGTGTCAATTGGACGTGACGTGTTCCTACGGTGACGGGGAACACCGTTCTGGTGTCATAAACGGCCAAAACAAGCGTCTAACGGTAAAACTCATAGCGGATGACATCGGATTGATCTGAAATCACAGGATAACAATTTAATTATTATTCTCCACGTGTACGAGCAGACAGCACATTAATAAGACGTGCGGTCTGCGCGGTAGGGCTCATTATACGTTCTTTAAGTGTTGCGCTCGCTTGATAAACGCATGTGGGAGGTCCAAACATGCCGAACGAGATCCGAATGGCCTGAAATCAGACGACATCAAATGGTGAGTGATGTTTGATGTGGTTGAGGAGATGGAACGTCAATCGGACGTGTCGTGTGCCCGCGGTGACTGGGAACGCCGTTCTGGTGTCATAAACGGCCAAAACGGGCGTCTAACGGTCAAAGTCATTGCGGACGACATTGGATTGACCTGAAATCAGAGGAGAACAATCTAATTATTATTCCTGACATGTACACGCAGACGTCATGTCAATCGGACGTGCGGTTTGCACGGTAAGGCTCATTATGCATTCTTTAAGTGTTGTGTGCGCTTCATAAACGCGTGTGGGGGGTCCAAATGGTCCGAACGATGTCCGAATGCCCTGAAATCAGACGACATGAAAGGGTGTGTGAATTTTGATCTGGTTGAGCAGACATCACATCAATCGGATGTGCCGTGTGCCCATGGTGATCGGGAACGCCGTTCTGGTGTCATAAACGGCCAAAACGAGCGTCTAACGGTCAACCTCATAGCGGACGACATCGGATTGACCTGAAATCACAGGAAAACAAGCTAATTATTATTCATGATGTGTATGCGCAGACGGCACGTCAATCGGACGTGCGGTCTGTGCGGTAGGGATCATTATGTGTTCTTTAAGTGTCGCGCACACTTCAGAAATGCGCTTGGGGTGTCCAAATGGGCCGAATGACGTCCGAATGGCCTGAAATCAGACGAAATCAAAGGGTGAGTGAATTGTGATGTGGTAGAGCAGACAACACGTCAATTGGACATGCCGTGTGCCTGCGGTGATTGGGAACACCGTTCTGGTGTCAAAAACGGCCAAAACGGGCGTCTAACAGTCAAACTCATAGCGGACAACATCGGATTGACCTGAAATCACATGAAAACAATCTAACTATTATTCGTGACGTGTACGTGCATACGGCACATCAATCAGATGTGCGGTCTACACGGTAGGGCTCATTATGTGTTAGTTAAGTGTTGCGCGCGCTTCATAAACGCACGTGGGGGGGGGGGGGGTCCAAACGGGCCGAACGACGTCTGAATGACCTGAAATCAGACGACATCAATGGTTTAGTGAATTTTGATGTGGTCGAGTAGACGGAACGTCAATCGGACGTGTCATGTGCCTGCGGTGACCGGGAATGCCGTTCTAGTGTCATAAACGGCCAAAACGGGCGTCTAACGGTCAAACTCATAGCGGACGACATCGGAATGACCTGAAATCACAGAAAACAATCCTATTATTATTCTAAATTTGTACGCGTAGACGACACGTCAATCGGAGGTGCGGTCTGCGTGGTAGGGCTCATTATGCGTTCTTTAAGTGTTGCGCGCACTATATAAATGCGCGTGGGGGGGGGGGGTCTAAACGGGCCGAATGACGTCCGAATGGCCTGAAATCAGAATAAATCAAAGGGTTAGTGAATTGGGATGTGGTCGAATTGACGGAACATCAATCGGACGTGTCATGTGCACGCGGTGACCGGGAATGCCGTTCTGGTGTCAAAAACAGCCAAAATGGGCGTCTAACGGTCAAACTCATAGCAGACGACATCGGATTGACTTGAAATCACAGGAAAACAATCTAATTATTATTTTCAACATGTACGCGTAGACGACACGTCAATCAAATGTGCGGCCTGCGCGGTAGGGCTCATTATGTGTTCTTTTAGTGTTGTGCGCGCTTGATGAACATGCGTGGGGGGTCCAAACGGGCCGAACAAGGTCCGAATGGACTGAAATTCGACGACATAGAAATGTTAGTGAATTTTGATGTGGTCGAGTAGACAGAACGTCAATCGGACGTGCCGTGTGCCCGCGGTGACCGGGAACACCGTTCTGGTGTCATAAACGGCCAAAACGGGCATATAACGGTCAAAGTCATAGCGGACGACATCGTATTGACCTGAAATCATAGGAAAACAATATAATTTTTATTCGTGATGTTTATGCATAGACGGAACGTCAATCAGTCGTGCGGTCTGCGCGGTAGGGCTCATTAAGCGTTCTTTAAGTGTTGCGCGCTGTTGATAAATGTGCGTGGGGGGTCCAAATGGGCCGAAAGAGGTCCAAATGGCCTTAAATCAGATGAAATCAAAGGGTTTGTGAATTATGATGTGTTCTAGTGGACGGAAAATCAATAGGAAGTGTCGTGTGCCCGCGGTGACTCGGAACGCCGTTCTGGTGTCATAAACGACCAAAACGGACGTCTAACTGTCAAAGTCATAGCGGACGACTTCTGATTGACCTGAAATCACAGGAAAACAATCTAATTATTATTCGTGACATGTTGGAGGAGATGACGCGCCCATCAGACGTGCGGTGCACGTGGTACGACCGAATGCGTTGTTTTCAGCTGCTCGACGCGCACTTAAACGACACGTTGGGGGTTCAAAACCACACAAACGACCTCAGAATGCCATGAAACTATATGACATTAGTCGTTGTGTGATTTTTGAAATTTACGAGTAGACGACACATCAATTGGAGGTGTCGTTTTACTGTGGTGACCGGAAACGCGTTTCTGGTGTCAAAAACACCAAAAAACGGCGTGAGACGGTCGAATTCAGAGCAAATGTGCTCCGAATGACCTGAAACCACACGAAAACATTAGTAATATTATTTGTGATGTGTAGGTGGAGACGGCGCACCCATCGGATGTGCGGTGCATGCGGTACGACCGAATGCATCATTTTCAGCAGCTCGGCGCGCGCTAAAACGGCGCGTTGGGGGGTCAAAACCACCCGAACGACCTCAGAATGCCATGAAACCATACGACAACAGCCGTTTTTTGATTTGGGAAATGGTCAGGCAGACGACATGTCAATCGGAGGTACCGTTTGACCGCGGTGACCGGAAACACGTTTCTGGTGTCATAAAACACCAAAAACGGCGCGAGATGGTCGAATTAGAATCAAACGTGCTCCGAATGACCTGAAACCACACAAAAACATTAGGAATATTATTCGTGATGTGTAGGAGGAGATGGCGCGCCCATCAGAGGTGCGGTGCACACGTTACGTCCGAGTGTGTCATTTTCAGCATCTCGGCACGCGCTAAAACGACGCGTTGGGGGGGTCAAAACAACCCGAACAACCTCGGAATGACAGGAAACCGTACGACAACAGCCATTGTGAGATTTGTGAAATGTTCGGGTAGACAGCACGTCAATCGGACGTGCCGTTTGACCGCGGTGACTGGAAAAGCGTTTCTGGTGTCAAAAAACACCAAAAACGGCCGAATGACCTGAAATGATAACATTTCTTAAATCGGGGGTTTTAAATTATTATAACACCATGATTTGATGTCAGATATAATTTCATTATATGTATAAAATAACTGAATAATTATTTTTAATTTACGTTTGTTTTGTTTTTTTGTTTTTTGTCTTATTGTAGGTTTATTGAAGTAGAATATTGAAATAGATGGACCTGCTCGGATCGTTGAAGCACGTTTATCGTTTATGATGATCTTTATGTTTATGATGTTTGAAATTGTTTTCCATTTTTTATGATTTTTATCTTGTTTTATCTCTGATTTTGCACCGTGAAGAAAAAAAAAATAGAATTCATACATTTCATTAAAAAAATGAAAAATAGTTTATTTAATATTATATATATATTTAAATATTTTATTTGATATATATATATATTTATTTATTTTATTTAATAAATATATATAAAAATGAAAAATAGTTTATTTAATATTATATATATATATTTAAATATTTTATTTCATATTATATATATAAATATTTTCTTAAATATATATATATATATTATTTAATATATATATATATACATTATTTAATAAATAAATAAAAATATATTTATTTATTTATTTCGGTATGAAATTTTTTTTTAAAAAAATTCCGGTGTAGCGACCGCCAAAGGCGATCGCTATAGGCTGCCGGGAGGCACCTTTAGCGATCGCCAATGGCGGTTGCTAATGCAGCCCAGCAGGCAGCCTATAGCTACGGCCTGGCGGTTGCTATAGGTCGTCATTTCAGCCACCTATAGCGACCGACATTGGCGGTCTCTATTGCCCTACATCGACGGAGCAGATGCGACCGCCAACGGAGGTCGCTGGGCGGTCTCTATATCGCTATAGCGACCGCCAATGGCGGTCGCTAATACCCTTATTTTTAGTAGTGTATTGGATTTAATGGATTTTTTTATATTCCAACTGTTACCAAGAACATAATATCAATGTCATGTCAAGATTCATATGGTTTTATTTTCACTTATGTGAATAAAATGTGTTTTGTTTATAAATAAAACATATTTTATGTTATGGAGAATTTAAATAACTATCTTTGTGATTTAAATTATGAAAACTATGTAGTGAAAATATATAACAAATAATGATCACATGACACATATAACCTGCAAATATGGAATTTCCATCTTGGTCATGTAAAAAATAATCACTTGACAAAGGTATTATCAAGATGGTTATTTGTACTATTCTTAGGTAAAAACACATGAAAGATTTTATTCTTATTTACAATGAAAAATTAATAAACCCCAATTTGGTGGATAAGGTTAAAGGGCCATAGGGATTTTAGGATTTGTACAAAATGACATGTGTTAACTATTTCTAGTAGAATATTGTGGTGGGGATTATTAATTCATAATTTTTACTCATAACGTGATTATATATTTCCATTTCTAATTGGTGAGGAATAAGTATGAGTCCTCATAGAAATTCAATGAATTCATGAATTGATTTTAGAATCAACTTGGAAACATGATAAGAATATTTTATTGGATCACTGACGGGAAAATCATAATCGATAGTTAATAAACCTTTTATGGGAGTTTGGGATTTTACCTCAAATCACTCCACCTTACACACCATAGTGTAATGGTTTTAGTGAAAAAAGGAACCATATATTTTTTTAAATTCTATGGTCTTTGATGACTCATGAAGACCTTCAATTATACTTTTTGAGATATAAATTACAAATTCTAGTATAAACACTAAATATAGTACCCAAAAAAGTGGAAAATTTAATTCCATTTGAGTAATATAGTTGAATGAAACATGTTTATCCACATACACATGTAAGGGATTTTGATGATTTTTATGGTCTTCTTATAAAAAAACTAGAAACAAGGAGAAAAAAGTGTATCATTACAAGGAATTCTAAGGAAACAATGGGATATAACTTATAAAATCCCTCAGACAAGTAATTGACTATCACTATAAAATCTTTATTTATTGGGAGGGGTAAATCTTGAAACATTATAGTGGGAGAAAGATTGAATTTAATGATATTGATGATCAAGATATAATAGATTTTGGTTAGGAATATATTCAACATGTCCATAAGAATGAATTTGTTCCTAAAAAACAAGTACTTCAGAAGAGATCATGAGAGGTAATATAAACAGAGGGATATGGTTTACAACTTCCTGAATATTATGAATCTTTATTAGTTGAAAATGATGAATGAATATCCCACAAAGAGGCTATAGATATATCAAAATTTACCAGATGAAATGAATCCCTGAATTATGAAATGGATTCCTGGTATTTGAACCTTTTCTGGGTTTTGTTGAAAGAATAAGTTAATGTAAAGACCACAGGGTGAAAAGGGGTATTCAAGAAAAAATAGAAATGGAAGGAAATGTAAATACTTATAAAGATAGAATAGTGTAAAAAAGTTTATAAATAGCATCAAGGAATTAACTATAATGAGTCCTTCTTATCAATTTCCATGTTAAAATCCATCAAATTATTATTTATATACCATATTTTCATCACTATGAAATTTCGTAGAATGATTTCCAAACCAATTTCATTAATAGGAACCTTAAATAATATGTCTATATGACACGCCCAAAAGGGTGTGCGACTCCATGTGAGGCAAAAAATATTTTCAATTTATAAAGACCCCTCTATGGATTGAAGAAAGCACTGAGG
The DNA here is from genome assembly GCA_963277665.1 of Viscum album. Lineage (NCBI taxonomy): Eukaryota > Viridiplantae > Streptophyta > Magnoliopsida > Santalales > Viscaceae > Viscum > Viscum album. The sequence continues at coordinate 24,112,643 of OY728125.1, forward strand.
TCATGGAACACTAGATTTTATAAAGCTATACAATAGTTTGGATTCATTAAGAATAATTTTAATCCGTGTGTTTTCAAGAGGTTCAGTGAGAATGGGGTCATTATACATTTTGTAAATGTTGGGGAAAAATTACTTATTGGAAAAAAAATACCATTCTTACAATCAGTTATATACTTGTCAAACAAATGTTTCTACATTAATTTCACTGGTGAATCATATTATAGTCTACGGACCAATATCATTTGTGAATGATCCATGAGGTTTCATAGATTAATTCAAAGTTCATAAATCCACCCGATTATACAGAATTTATTAGGGATCAATCCATGAGGGGATTGGTTTCTAGTGTCCCATGGTATGAATATTTCTATGAAAATGTGTCCGGAAGAAATATAGAAGAATATAAAAATAATTAAGTTCTCATATGATTCTAATAAAGGAACAATAATGTATTCAATGTTATGTACTACACTTAATGTTTCCTATTCACTGAGCATGGTAGGAAGAAATCGAGTTAATCTAGACAAAATAATTGTTCTTCTATTAAGGCTATCCTTATGTATCTAAGAAGAACTAAGGATATATTTCTAGTGTATGGAGGAGATGAGGTGAACGTCATCTGGGGTTATATTGATGCTAGTTTTCAAATAGATCATAATGATATGAATTTATAGTGAGGATATCATTTCTTTCTCATCAAATGATCTTTGAGCATTAAGATGTAAATATATATCGATTTCCCTGAAACTACAATCTATTTTGATTATATATAATCCTTTAATGTTTCAAATTATTATTTTTTTGAATAATAAAATTTACCCCATCTCTTGATGTGGTTCCTAGGAGTAAGGACCCTATCTCATTTTATTTTACTAATACTATAGTGCTGGATCATGAATAAAAGTCAAGGTAACATCAATGAACAATGAACATACACAATAAGTATCACCTCTTGTGGTATTTTTCATACAGGTGAGAAGTTATAGTGAGAAGATCTCTTATATAAAGAAACCTAGAAGATAACTTTACTAAAGGTGTGTCTCAAGAGAAGCATGAGTATCATATGAGAGCTAGTGGAATTAAGGTCATTAGAAGTTGGATCTAGGGAAAGTGGGAGTATGCTGGAGTTAGCTCCCTTGTACCAACATCTATGTACTTTATGAGAACATTTATTCATAATTTTTAATATTAACAATCACTTTATAAAATCATGATTTTTCTTCTATATAACTTAGTATGTGATAATGTATTACGAGTAGTTGTCGCACGAAGAGGACATTGCAGTTCCCTACTATGATGATAAAAAAAATTAGCATAGTAGTATTCTTGATTATATGTTATATATCATGATTTGAGGGGAAAAATTATATAGGCTATCATGTGTAGATAATCATATTACTTTGAGTCACTGTCTCATCCTGAATTCTCTAGGTTATATCTAATTCCAGATATAATCAGAACAATACCCTCTAGTAAGAAACACACATTTATAACTATCATTGGATGTTACATTATAAGGATGTTTCTATGGGTAATTATACATTAATATTGTTATTAATTATTTTTATAAGTCATGTACTTCGATATATTGATGAAAAATATAATGAAATATTTTTGTAAAGAGGTAGTAAACTTTGGGAGCATCTCGAGTAATATTTCACTAATGAATAACGTGAGAAAGGATTTAACACTTGTATTTTTTAATGTATGTTGATATCTTACTCCCTTTGTTGGAAATTATATAACCTAAAATATTCATGTCCATGGTGTTATATAGGTAGGTTTGATTTCTAGAAATTCAATGAACGTTACATCAAGCCCATTGGTTGATGGAAGCAGCATGTAACCTTCTTGATTAAGGATATCTCGATAAAGGGATTATATTACATATGAATTTTCTCTATGATATATTATGAAATTATGGATTTAAATTTTTTTCATTATGGGTTCCAGGTCATGTTTCTATATTATATCCTGGGACTTTAGGCTGCTTCACCAAATTCCACTGAGATAGTGGCCTATAAGAATACACACTTGTTATATCTAGAATATAAGTTAAATCATATATTATTATTTCTTATTTAAAAAGTTGAATAAATATTATTCCCCTACTTGATTTAATAATTATTCAGGATTTCCTGATCCCATATATTTCATCCTTATTTATTCAAGAGTATGTTATTTTTTATGAATATTTAATTATTTGTTATTTTCTATTTAGATTATCTACTATCTACTTATTTATTGGAACATAATTTAGTAATATTTGCTTTATAAATAAGTAGTCATTATTCAAGTGCGGATTAATATTTTGGTAGAATGGAGGACTGAGATTATAGGTCTAGTGAAATATAATATATATAAAAATATTATTTTATTAAATAATATTTAATATAACTCTCATGTTAAGTGTATATAGAGAAATAATATTACTATTGTTATTATAGATATGTGGTTCTATAGGGATTATATAAATATTAATGGGAACATAGAAATTACTTATCTATAACCCTCACGGAATATAAACCCAATTGTATTATTTTTCAATTGATCTAGTTCATTTTTCTACTCATATTGAAGTACAGAGAATCCTCTCAAAGACATTGATAGAAACCTTCTCCAAGAATTCACTCAAGAATAATCAGTTGTATTATAACAACCCTCTTATATATTTCATATTTAAACTTGATTTAATTCATAAACATTCACTTAATACAACTGAAAATACAAATAGGTATAGTTTCTATGGTACTTAGTAACATTACAAAACAACATAAAACATGAAATATATATATATTTATTGAAAAATTATTTTACATGACCACACCATTCCTTCATACTTAGCATTGTGTGGGATAACCTGAGGAAATACATAAGAAAATGGGGTGCTATAAAGACCAATAATGTAGTTAAAGAGGAATAACATGAACAATAAAATACATGTAATGTATTATACATATCAATGGATCATAATATAAACATGAACAAAAAGGCATGATATGGCGTGATAATCATAACCTAGAAATTTGGCAACAACTTAAGACACTACATCATTAATATAAAAAAATCAGGTAAAACCATATACCAACATGATGGAAACATTTCCTATAAAGTAATCAGGTAAACCTATGTCCCAACATGACGTATCATGATACTAAAAATTACACAATGAATTGGAGCTCTATCAGGGCTCACCCTTCATAAACATTTCAATCTTATGCTTAAATGTTCCACATAGATCATATAACATGTATTCGTTCTATATAAAAATTAATTACACGGTCAAAGAAATGGGACTAATTACATGTATATCCCTAATAAATATTTACATGTGCATTAAGTTGAATACCTTTTATAGAGGAATGGGTAAGTAATTCAATACCCGATGAGTTTGACATGGAAAATCGTGGTGCAATTTCAGCAGCATAATAGTGTCGTATGGAAACTCATAAAATGGATAGATGAGAGAGAAAGGGGTTTATCATCATTTATACACAAAACACATAGTGAGGGGATCATGGTACCAAATATCAAAATATATGAAATGAAATTTAAGATGAATAATACAAATGAAGTGCTTGAAATGGAAATGACAAGAGAGAAATCTTTTATAGAATTTCGGCAATGTAATGACATAGGTAAGGGTCTAAATGGGGGATGAAAAATGACAACTCCCTGAAATATAATCAACTGGATAGTAGGTAATTGATTAAAGAAGGATGAAAATATAACCAATTGAAATTAAAAAGACTAATTTCAAACAAGGTTCTTCAATTAAAAGGAATAGAGAAAGGTATGGATCCCTTATTTGGATGTGTAATCCCAAAGGCATGGGAGAGGATTCTTGATAGTTTAGGGGCACATTGGTAGGACTATATGGAGTAATAGGAAGATGGTGTTATAACTTAAAAGATCTTGATTGAAGAGAAATGGGTTCTTGGGTGGGTTTATATGAGAAGGGTGGGTGAATTATTTATTATTTAGGTTTTGTACACTACACACTAAAATATTCAAGCCCACAAACCATTTCATGGATTTTCCCATGGTTTTTGGAAAAGGTTATCAGTAGAAATTATTTTAAAATTATAAGGTTCTATGATACTAAAATAATTTGTTACTTATATGGTGGTGAGTCACACTTTCAAGGAAATGATTTTAAAATCTTAAAATAGTTTATATGTCTTGGAGGATTCTCTAAGGCTTTATAAAATAAATAAAATAAACCTAAAATTAAATTATTTTAGTTGAAAATATTTTTTTTGATGATACCATTTATAGTAATTTATTACATAACTTTTGGGTCATTATGATGTCCTTAAAAACATTATATATTTATACGGTATTTAATTTTTACCCAAAAATTCTACTATCTCAAAAAATTATGAAAAAATAAACATTGGATAATTTATAAAGTATGGTTAAAAAAATAATATTCATTTTATTTAAATAATTTTCAAAATATGTGAATTTTCACTTTTAAAATAAAAAATGATATTTATTGAAAATCGATGGGGTTGACAAAAACATTTTTCAAACCATAATAAAAATTTCAATTGAATTTCTAAAAATTATACCTTAATTTATATTTTATAAAATAAATTTAATGCTAATATTTTATTAAAATATTATTTAATTTAAAAATCCTATAATTCATCAAAATAGATTTCATAATTTAATTTTAATAATAACCATAAATATTATTCGTGCTTTAAAAAATTGAAACGTAACAATAATAAAATGAAAGTATATTAATTTTTCTATAAAAAAACAATTCACATAATCATAATGCTATGGTCTTGTTACATATCACTTTATTACACCAGCATACGCCATAAGAGTATGGTGTGTGATAGCGGGGCTTTCATGGGGCCGTTCAGTGAGCATGGTCTGCGTTGTGATCTTGATGATCTTGAACTTCCCCCTTAAATTGATTCGATCCTTCTCAAGTTGTTGAATATCATCTTGGGATTGGTCTAGGTAAATCTTTGAGATGCTATATGTAGTGGATGTTCTAATAAATGGGATTCATAGGGTACAATCATACTACTTGATGACATCACTTCCTTTGTCTGTTTCAAAAGGATTTGTTAAAATCCTATATTTATACTAGTCATGTGATCACTATTAAATGGATATATTATCAATGGTAAGGACACTTAATAGACATTTAAATCAAATTAGATATAATTAAAGAAAAATAGTGATTTTTATTATATCCGTAATAAATTTAATTAAATGTATGGGAATTTCATTCCTAATAGTTTGGGTTTTCGCAGCCTCCCCCCTTAAGAAATTTCTCCCTCAAAATTTATTTTTCACAAACTAAAATAGGTGAGGGTACCTCTAATGCATCACATCATTTGGTTCCCAAGTCACTTCTTCAAACTTTTGGTTTCTCAATGAAACATTGATGAGGGGAATTGTCTTACTTGTTTAAACTTTTTTTCTATTATATAATATCATCACTATATTCTATTCATAGAAGAGGTCAATTTCCAATGGTACCACCTCTGGATCAAGTACATGTGATGGTTCTGGTATGTACTTCCATAGGAGTTATACATGGAATACATCATGTACCAGAGATAGGTTTTGTGGGAGTGATATTTGATAGTCCACTTCTCCAATGCGGTCAAGGATCTAAAAAGGACCGATGCATCTTGGGCTAAGAATTCCCTTATTATCGAATCTCCCAACTCTCTTCCATAGAGATATATGGATGAATAACATGTCTCCAACATAAAAATAAAGGTCTCATTGACAGTTGTCATCATAACTGTTTTGTTGAATCTGAGTAGCTTTGATGTGCTGCTGGATGGTCTTATCCTTCTCCACCATTTCATCAACCATTTCTGTACCTAGAAGTTTTCATTCCCAAAAATTTTCCAAACATGTCGGTGTTATACACCTCTTCCTATAAAGGGATTTATTAGGATCCATGTGGATTCTTGAGTGGAAACTGCTCTTAAAAGAGAACTTCGCCAAAGGAATATTTTGGTCCCATACACCTTTTAATTCCTTTGAGAATTCTCTCAAAATGTTCTGAAGGGTTAGGATAGTCTTCATAGATTGGACATCCGTTTGAGGGTGATAGGTTGTGATGATGTTCAAATCAGTGTTCAGAGCATGCTGGGTAACTTCTAAAACATAGAGCTGAATAATGTATCTTGATCAGACAAAATCAATAGCGGTACTCCATAAAGCCATACCACTTATCTGATGTAAATCTCTTCCATTTTTCCAATGATAAATCCTCTCAAATTTCAATGAAGTGTTAAGTATTAGTAAGATGATAAAGAAAAACCAATATATAATTGTTTCCTTTGGATTTCTTTGTATGTTCAGTGACAAAGTTCATGGTGATGTTTTCCCATTTCCATGTTGGTATGGGTAATGGTTGCCTTATCCCCTTAGGATTATGCCTCACAGCCTTCACTTGCTGACATACCAGTAACTTTGATGTAAATTTAGCGATCTCGTTATTCATTTTATCCCACCAATCGTTCTCCTGTAGATCTCGATACATATTCGAGTTTCCTGGGTAAATGGAGAAATCCGAACTACCCGAATCATCCAAATTCACCTTTTTTTACTTTGGGTTTGATAAAACACATATTCTTGACCCAAATAACATAATTCATTCTTCATTAACATTGATCTCTAAGTATTTCCCTTTTCTGATAGTTTCCACTTTCTTTTATATTCCCACATCATTGTTTCTAGTATCCTTTAACATTTTCCAAAGCTACGGTTGAGAAATCATTCGTGAAAGGATTGATGATGTTACCTTCTTTATGATTCCCATGTCAATATTCATCAAATCTAAGAATATTGGATCCTTTTCGATTCTCATCAGTGACGGATTTTATGGGTACTTTCTACTTATGAATCTTCCACCATATTCTCATTCCCAGGGTGTTAATGGATTGAGTAGTTGTAATCCTTGATGAGCTCTAACAATATTCATTGGTGCATAATCATCTGTTTCTATGTGAAAATATATTTGAGACTTTTTTTATCCATATAAATTTCCCAATTCTCCCTAGATATATAATTATTCCATATTTTCAATGCATTGATAACCACTTCGATCTCCATATCATGCATGGGATTGTATCACTCATGAATTTTCAACTTCTTTAATGCATAGTAATTAAATTTGGAATTCTTCATTGACACACAATGTAGAGACCCGAATCTTAACGTACATGGGCATTACATTAATTTTGCGTAATACTTATTACATAACAAAAACACACACACAAGGGCCGTAATAGTTTAGTGTCTTTGGAAACTTGGAATATAATCTTCTAATCATGGTGAAAGATCTTCAACATCTCCCATAAAGATCTTACTTTTTTTACCAAAAACCTTTCCTTATATCCTGGGGAAAAGAAAACATAAAAGGGTGAGATCAAATGCTCAGTAAGGGGAAACAAATGAAATATCAATCACATCGTATTCATAAGAACATAACATTTTGGAAATCTTAACCTGCAAAAGAGATCATAATATCATAACATGGGATAAATCATAGTAGTGAAATGTAATCCCAGGAATTATAACTTAAAACATGAAACTTTTTGAGATACACACATAATCATATAGAATCATTTCTTATTAGTCGAGACTCATTGCCAAGACTATATTAGTGGACAAAGTCCATTTCTGAACCGAGTTCACTTCTCGTTTCAGTCCTGTTTCACTGAACCGATTTAACCTGCCATTCCAGCCATGTCTGTCTCATGAGATATAAAATATTTACCCAATTAATTGGAGGGAGATATAGGTCCCACCCATCTCATAATGATACCAATCTTATTTGTGCCACAAAATAATAAATCATACATCATTACATAACCCATATAATAAAAATGGGATTCTTAAACATCGTGACTTCATAAAAAAATTCATATAAGATAAAGGAATTAATAACAATAATTCCATCACAACATAATCAAATAAATGTAATAATAGGGATAGAAACAGAACCCAATATTATCTTATATGGAAAATAATTTTGATAAAACACTTAAACTCCATTCTTGAAGAAAATATCCTTTCTACTTCAAAAACATTTTCCCTTTCTTAACATGTCATACAATTTTAGTCTAAAAGAAGTTGATTAAAAATAAATTTAAAAACTTGTAAAGGAAGCATCTTGGAAATAATGTTTTAAAAATCCATTCATGCCGTATAAGTTAAAAAAACATTCTTCGTACTTTTGTCGAAAAAGTCAAAAAGTACCTCGTACGAAAAACGACAAAAGATTCCTTTCATATCATTTACTAAAAACTCACTGAAGGGTAAAATTGGATTTAAACAATTGTAGGTGGATGGAAATAATATTACATTCTGAGGAAACATGGATGTGGATGATAAAATACACCCCAGTAAATACCAAAGTATAAACAATCTCAGATAAAAATGAGATTGTGATATTTCCCTTACCTTAGGTCCGATTTTCTTCGTAAGTGTCCGAACCTCCTGTATAATGATTTAAATAATGTAATTTACTTATTCCAGAATCACAATCATTGTTATGATATCATATATGACTTTATTTTACCCGTTCTTTTGTAAATTCCATGTTAAAGAGCGTTTTGGGTAAAATTGTTTCATTTGTTGTCCGTGATTTGACTTATAATTATTCATATGATTACATAGATCATGATTACTTAATTATAGAATATAAAACATGATTTATATATAATATATATTCATAATATAAATATATATATAATAGATCAGTAAAGTGAATGAAATACACCGTTCATGGAGACGGTAGACCGTACGTACGCATGAACGCTGTTTTCGTTTCCTTATTGAGTTGAATGGAATTAAGTAGATGACAGACATATATATACACATAAATCCAGAATCATTAATATGTCATATATTTCATGATTACTAATAATATATACTTTATAATCATTCATTAATGGTTAACGTGGAGAATGAATCTCATCGCATCATGGAGATGGTAGTCCGTACGTACGCACGAGCGATGATATCGTTCTCATGATGGTGGAATTGTATTGTAGTGTGTGTATATTATTTAAGAATAAATATAAATTTACAATAAACATATATAGTTATTATTTACACCATTATACCCTTCCAAGTAAGGTGGTGGTGGAAAATAGATTACACCACGGCCTGGAGACGGTATTCCGTACGTACGCACACGCGATGATTTTGTTTTTAGTAGGATGGATAGATGGTGAAATAGGGTTGTTTCATACTTATAATAACATATAAATATATGAGTGATACTGATGTTATTACCTCATAATGAAACAACCTAATAAGAAGAAGTGGAAGAAGAAATAAAGTTGAAAGAATCGGTAACGGGCATTACCTCTTCTTTGAAGCGGCACTTTGAGTCCGCTTCTTAGAGCACTAAAATTGGTATTTGAAGAATACCAGAACCTCTAGGATGTTTCTAGGGAAGTCGGGAAGTTAAATGGGCAGGGGTTGGCCGATCCTGAAGGCTCAAAGTGGTGTGAGGAAGAGGGGGAGGAGGTGCCCTTTTATAAGGGATGAGAGGGGCACCATTGGAATAACAAAAATTATTATTTTATTATAAAGCCAAATTCGGTTTTGAATAGCTCCAATTTGATTTATTCCAAAGATAAGGTGGGGATGGGTCGAAATCCTCTCATCCAATAGAATTTCGACAAGGTTAGGTTCCTATTTTAACCTCATCATTTAGATTTAACATTAAGTTAGATAATTTTACTTTTACCGTGTCTTTTTGTGTTCTTACACTATAAGGTTAATAAACTTACTATAAGAAGCTAAAAGAACCCCAAGTTGTTTATTATTAATATATATAACCTTATCTAAGTGATTAGGGTGAACCATATATTTTAGGAATAAAATAACAATTAATAATATAATATTTGTTTTAAAAACTATATTATGTCAATTTTGACACTATTTAGTAATTGATTTTTGGAAAAATCATAACAGACTGATTAGTTCGGAAACAGTTAATTATATCAATACTAACATTCCATATTAACCTAGAAAATTAGTGTAATTCATAAAACGTCTCAAATTACATTTATTTCGGTATTTATAACTTCAATTATGTCAATATTTCATTAATAAGATAATTACTGCATCATCATTGTGTCATATATAAATTAAATTATATAATGTATACAAATTACAAATAAAATACCATTATGTAGGAAATCTGTTTATCTTTCTAATGAATATTTATAGTCAAATTTATCTTATGTATAACCCTATATTAAAAATTATATACTTATTAAACTTTGATTTTAACTATTTTAACCCTTCTTTAAATAAATTAATAATAAATGTCCTAATCTAATCCAAGTGGGCCTAAATGGTCATATTTTATTCCTAAGGTTGTTTTTGGTTGTATTACACATATCCAATAGAATTAGGACATGTGTTAGGGTAATAATAATATCATTTTTACCCTTAATTACCCTATTTACTTTTAACCGTGGTAAAAAAAAGTAAAAAGTTACTATTCACCAAAAATTATTTTCATCTCATTGAACCACATTTTACTTACTGACATCAACCGTGTCTCTAGTATTTTTGAAATTCCACTCACAGAAGCGGTAAAATTATGTTTTATGAAAAATCCATTTTTTTAACTACCACTTAGTGGTTTCACTATTCATCAAAAAATGAAAGTTTCCAGAAAAATACCAAAAATTAGGCCTAAGCTATATTTGATATTATGAACTCAAAAATGATTTCTATTTTAACAAATTCAAAAAATATCAGCTGCATTAATTAATTTAAAAATAAATTCCCGTCGTCAAAACAAATAGCGTGTTCTTAAGAGATAATAACTGTCAAAAGATTGACACTTGTTTATGTCTGGTTTAAATGTGAAATTACATCCAATGACCAACACTGTATTAAATTGTAAAAATATATTCTAAATATACTTTAAAACCACTCAAATTAATAATTTATCACTATTAATTATTTCGATTAAAAGGTTGTTTTTAATTAAACTTTAGTAATTTTCACTATTCATCAGAAAAAGAAAGTTATCCGAAAAGTACCAAAAATTCACCCTAATCTAATTTCAATATTCCAAATCCAAAAATGAATTCCATTTTGAAAAATCGAATTTAAAAAATTTCAAAATGTGGTTATTACTATTCATAACGGCTAGTTTTATTAATATTTTAATAGCATATCGTTGTTTAGTGAAACTCGGTATTGCGTACTACACACGCTATCGAGGAAGGTCGCAATTGCATGTAATGCAAGGCAAGTCAAGGATGCGTGTTGTGCAAGCTCTTTTTAGTGTAGCGTACAACACAAGACATTAATTCAATTAAAAAGAATATTTTTCATAAAATCTCGGGGTGTTACATCCTACCCCCCTTAAAATGAATTTCGCCCTCGAAATTCGTCAGGGTTATAAATGGTTTACTACTCAAAAGTTTTTTAATAGAAACCCACATCATAAAAAGGAATACTAAAACCAATCTTTAAAAACATAATTATGAAACGTAACGGTTAGCCAAATAAACTAATCACTGGGTTTCCACATAGGTGAAAATATGGATATGGAAGAGAAATCTAACCATCATGTTTTGTTGGAGAGTGGTAGAGAACATGGCTGTGGAAAAGCCAGCAATCACAAAGCCATAAATTTGTGACGATCTATGGTACCATCTGATTCATCAGATATAAGAGAACTAGGACAACATTTTTGGTTTTCAAGATCATTTCCCTAAAGTTGAAGAATTTGAATTAGAATAAATACTTACTTTATTGTGGTACAATCTCACTGTTGTTCGTGCCTTGAACAATTTACACTTCATATCTTAAAGAAATGAAGTTGAATTTGTTATTTTTGAAGTGTTAGTAGATCATGTGATAGAATGATGGGTCATTCCATCTGTCTCAGACAAAAGGATAGAAAAGTTATCAAAAAATACGCAAGTCAATCTATAGTGAGATCAATCATATATGGTTCCTAAAATGGACTAATACTTCATATATCATACTTATTAATATAATAAAACTAGTTTCTACTAAACAGGGACTTTCTGTAGGCCAGTGGTAGGCGATAAAGGCCAGTCGCACTTCGGTTCTGGGTTCGATTCCCACAGACTTGTCCGCCGCGATGGGCTGTCGCCAGTCCTACAGGTTGTCCTTTCTCTAAATCTATATTAATATAACATCACATAAATAATATCGAAAAAAACAATACTAACTTATGTCCAACATAATCCATTCCAATTTTAGGCTTATCCATAATATTGTAGTCCACTCTCATATTATAGTGAAAATGATTACCAGAGATTTCATATATCAAGCATGTTAATTCCATCGTTGATCCCCATATATCATAAGACATGTCTTGTTGGTCACATTCCAAACATTAGAAGGCCTTAATCATGTATTCTCTTGAAAAATGAATACCCATTGAATCTTTGTGAAAACATGAGTGAAGTTAAAAGTTAACACTTTCCACAAACCAAAATCCTCAAAATTCATTATACTCAAACCATGATATCACTCAGTCCTTATATCAATCATGAGCTCATGAATACTATCAAACATCTCATTATCTTCTTATACCTTCATTATGTGCATATCATCTGGTTTCCAAAATGTTTGAATCACTTTTCATGGTTACTGATACCTTAAAATTATTGAAAACCACAATAGAATAATACAAAAATATTCTAATACACAATAAAATTACCTCAACAACATTATTCTTGAATACCAATACATAAACACTTCAATCCATCCTCTTCAATTATTGTGCTGGAATAAGTCCTTCCTTGATTTAGAAGTAACTTTTTAGGTCAGAGCATTGAGTTAGGTAATGCCCATGTTCTCCACAAATAATACATTGAACTCTATAATAGTCTATCACTCTATGACCCTTTTCTCCACACAGATATCATCGGTCCCTCCATTTGAGGTATTCCTCAAGGTTCTTCTTCCCTTCTTTAGAAATCTCACTCTTCCTTTCTTTATGCTCCTCAACATGCGAACATGCATAATAGTTTATCTTCCTCTTCATTGATGAATTAGGCATTCCACTAAATTTCACCTTATTAATAATATATCGTGATGACAGATTCAGCATAATCACAATATCTTTATTTCTAGGAATTACACAATTTTGTTGATCATAGTCACCAATTTTTCCATTGGATTCAATGTTAACCAAATTACTTCTGGTTCCCTCCATTAACTAAAACACAACAAGAATTATGTGAGAGGAAAAAATCATGCTAGAGAAAACAACATAGTAACGGGGGAGTACCCTCAATATCTAACATCTTAGGTTAAATTATAAGATCTTTAGCGCAATTATAGGGCTATAACCTATACGTATACTTAACCTTAGAGACATCCCTAGAAATGCCATAGAAATATCTCTAGGGATCTCACTAACATTTTCGCATCCTAGTTTCCAAAGGTTGACTAAACCTTTCCTCTGATACCAACTGTAGAGACCCGAAGCTTAACATACATGGACATTACATTACTTTTGCGGAATACTTAGTACATAACAAAAACACACACACAACGACCGTAATAGTTTAGTGTCTTTGGAAACTCGGAATATAATCTTCTAATCGTGGTGAAAGATCTTCAACATCTCCCATAAAGATCTTCCTTTTTTTTCCTAAAACCTTTCTTTATATCCTGGGGAAAAGAAAACATAAAAGGGTGAGCTCAAATGCTCAGTAAGGGTAATCAAAATAAATATCAATCACATCATATTCATAAGAACATAACATTTTTGAAATCTTAACCTGCAAAAGAGATCATAATATCATAACATGGGATAAATCATAGTAGTGAAATTTAATCCCAATAATCATAACATAAAACATGAAACTTTTTGGAATACACACATAATCATAGAGAATCATTTCTTATTAGTCAAGACTCATTGCCAAGACTATGTTAGTGGACAAAGTCCATTTCTGAACCGAGTTCACTCCTCTTTTCAGTCCTGTTTCACTAAACTGGTTTCACCTGCCGTTCCAGCCATGTCTATCTCATGAGATATAAAATCTTTACCCAATTCATTGGAGGGAGATATAGGTACCACCCATCTCATAATGATACCATTCTTATGTGTTCCACAAAATCATAAATCATACATCATTACATAACCCATGTAATAAAAATGGGATTCTTAAACATCATGACATCATAAAATAATTCATATAAGATAATGGAATTAATAAAAATAATTCCATCAGAACATAATCTAATCAATGTAATAATAGGTATAGAAACAGAACCCTATATTATCTTAGATGGAAATTAATTTTGACAAAACACTTGAACTCCATTTTTGAGGAAAATATCCTTTCTACTTCAAAAACATTTTTCCTTTCTTAACATTTCATACAATTTTAGACTAAAAGAAGTTGATTAAAAATAAATTTGAAAACTTTTAAAGGAAGCTTCTTGTAAATAATGTTTTAAAAATCCATTCATGCCGTATAAGTTAAAAAAACATTCTTCGTACTTTTGTCGGAAAAGTCAAAAAGTACCTCGTACGAAAAACGACAAAAGATTCATTTCATATATTTTACTAAAAACTCACTGAAGGGTAAAATTGGATTTAAACAATTGTTGGTGGATGGAAATAATATTACATATTGAGAAAACATGGATGTGGATAATAAAATACACCCCAGTAAATACCAAAGTATAAACAATCTTGGATAAAAATGAGATTGTGATATTTCCCTTACCTTAGGTCCGATTTGCTTCGTAAGTGTCCGATCCTCCTGTATAATGATTTAAATAATGTCATTGACTTATTCCAGAATCATACTCATTGTTATGATATCATATATGACTTTATTTTACCCATTATTTTGTAAATTCCATGTTAAAGAGCATTTTGGGTAAAATTGTTTCATTTGTCGTCTGTGTTTTGACTTGTAATTATTCATATGATTACTTAGATCATGATTACTTAATTATAGAATATAAATCATGATTTATATATAATATATATTCATAATATAAATATATATAATAGATCAGTAAATGGAAAGAAATACACCGTTCATGGAGATGGTAGACTGTACGTACGCATGAACGCTGTTTTTGTTTCCTTATTGAGTTGAATAGAATTAAGTAGATGACATACATATATATACACATAAATCCAGTATCATTATTATGTCATATATTTCAGGATTACTTATTATATAAACTTTTTAATCATTCATTAATGGTTAACGTGGAGAATGAATCTCATCGTGTCGTGGAGATGGTAGTCCGTACGTACGCACGAGCGATGATATCGTTCTCATGATCATGGAATTTTATTAGAGTGTGTGTATACTATTTCAGAATCAATATCACTTTAAAATAATCATATATAGTTATTATTTACACCATCATAACCATCCAAGTAAGGTGGTGGTGGAAAATATATTACACCACGGCGTGGAGACGGTATTCCTTACGTACGCACGCGCGGTGATTTCGTTTTCGGTAGGATGGATAGATGGTGAAATTGTGTTGTTTCATACTTATAATAACATATCAGTATATGAGTGATACTGATGTTATTACTTCATAATGAAAAAACCTAAGAAGAAGAAGTGGAAGAAGAAATAAAGTTAACAGAATCGGTAGCCGACATTACCTCTTCTTTGAAGCGGCTCTTTGAGTCCTCTTCTTAGGGCACTAAAATTGGTCTTTGAAGAAGCAAATGACCTCTATGATGTTTCTAGGGAAGTGGGTAAGTGAAATGGGCAGGGGTTGGCCGATCTTGAAGGCTCAAAGTGGTGTGAGGAAGAGGGGGAGGAGGTTCCCTTTTATAAGGGATGAGAGGGGCACCTTTGGAATAACTAAACATATTATTTTATTATAAAGCCAAATTCGGTTTTAAATAGCTCCAAATTTATTTATTTAGATGCTAAGGTGGAGATGGGTCGAAATCCTCTCATCCAATAGAATTTAGACAAGGTTAGGTTGTTATTTTAACCTTATCATTTAGATTTAACATTAAGTTAGATAATTTTACTTTTACCGTGTCTTTTTGTATTCTTACACTATAATGTTAGTAAACTTACTTTAAGAAGCCAAAAGAACCCCAAGTTGTTTATTATTAATATATACAACCTTATATAAGTCATTTGGCCGAACCTTATATTTTTAGGAATAAAATAACAATTAATAATATAATATTTGTTTTAAAAACTATTTTATGTTAATTTTGACACTATTTAGTAATTGATTTTTTTGAAACTCATAACAGACTTATTAGTTTGAAAAAGGTTAATTATATCAATACTAACATGTCATATTAACCTATAAAATTAGTGAAATTTATAAAAAGTCTCAAATTACATTTATTTTGGTATTTATAACATCAATTATGTCAATATTTCATTAATAAGATAATAACTGCATCATCTTTGTGTCATATATAAATTAAATTATTCAATGTCTAAAAATTACAAATAAAATACCATTATGTAGGAAATCTTTTTATATTTATGATTAATATTTATATTCTAATTTATCTTATGTATAACCCTATATTAAAAATGATATACTTATTAAATTTGGATTTTAACTATTTTAACCCTTCTTTAAATAAATTAATAATAAATGTCCTAATCTAATCCAAGTGGGCCTAAATGGTCATATTTTATTCCTAAGTTTGTTTTTGGTCGTATTTAACTTATCCAATAGAATTAGGACATGTGTTAGGGTAATAATAATATCATTTTTACCCTTAATTACCCTATTTACATTTAACCGTGGAAAAAAAAGTAAAAAGTTACTATTCACCAAAAATTATTTTCATCTCATTGAACCACATTTTACTTACTGACATCAACTGTGTCTCTTCGGATTTTTGAAATTCCACTCACAGAAGCGGTAAAATTAAGTTTTATGAAAAATTCATCTTTTTTAACTACCACTTAGTGGTTTCACTATTCATCAAAAAACTGAAAGTTTCCAGAAAAATACAAAAAATTAGGCCTAAGCTATATTTGATATTATGAACTAAAAAATGATGTCTATTTTAACAAATTCAAAACATATCAGTTGCATTAATTATTTTAAAAATTAATTCCCGTTGTCAAAACAAATAGCGTGTTTTTAAGAGATAATAACTATAAAAAGATTGACACTTGTTTATGTCTGGTTTAAATGTGAAATTACATCCAATGACCAACATTGTATTAAATTGTAAAAATATATTATAAATATACTTTAAAACCACTGAAATTAATAATTTATCACTATTAATTATTTCGATTGAAAGGTTGTTTTTAATTAAAATTTATTAATTTTCACTATTCATCGGAAAATGAAAGTTATCCGAAAAGTACCAAAATTTCACCCTAAGCTAATTTCGATATTCCGAATCCAAAAATGAAGTCCATTTTGAAAAATAAAATTTAAAAAATTTCAAAAAGTGGTTATTAATATTTATAATGGCTAGTTTTAATAATATTTTAATAGCATATCGTTGTTTAGTGGAACTCGGTATTGCGTACTACACACGCTATCGAGGAAGGTCGTGATTGCGTGTAATGAAAGGCAAGTCAAGGATGCGTGTTGTGAAAGATCCTTTTAGTGTAGCATACAACACAAGACATTAATGAAATTAAAAAGAATATTTTTCATAAAATCTCAGGGTGTTACACACAACCCAAGAATTTTTGCAAAGCATCCTTGAAGATTATGAAAATCTCCCCACTTATGGGTAGTGTGAGAAAAATGGAAATGATAACTCTCTCCTTAAACTATTTGAATATATCTTCAAATTAATCATTCCAATAAAACATGACTCCCTTCTGAGTTATATTTATAATAGGGTTTTACAATAATGTAAAATTTCCCACAAATCGGTAATAATATCTAGCTAACCATAGGAAGCTATAGATATCCTTCATAGATGTCAGCCTCGTCCATTACTCAATTTGTTTTTTTTGAAGGATTCACATATATACCATTTCTTTTGATGATATTCCCCACAAATGATATATCCATCAACTATAACTCACACTTGTATTACATTTCATAGAGCTTATCCTTTCTCAAGGACTTTGGCACAGTGCTCAGATGTTCCTTATGCTCCTCCATGGCTTTTGAGTGTATTTGAATATCATCTATAAAGAATACCACAAATTTATCGAGGTAATCTATAAAGACTCTATCCATCAAGTCCATATACATTTGTTGAGAATTAGTGGGTCTTAAAATCATTAATATGAATTAATATTGTTTGTACCTTGTATGAAATGATGTCTTGGGGATATCCTCCTTCATCGCCCTTACTTGGTAATATCCTGACCGTAGATCTACCTTGGAGAATTATTTTTCTACGTGTAGCTGATCGAATAGGTAATCAATTCATGGAAGAGGATAGGTTTTCTTTATCATTATTTTGATGAGATCAAAATAATCAATGAAAAGGCGCATTCACCCATCATTCTTCTTGATGAAGATGACTGGTGCACCCCATAGTGAATAACTTTAGAGTATAAACCCTTTCTCCATACTCTCATATAGTTGTTTCTTTGTCTCCTCAATCTCCACAAAATCCATTATATATGGAGTATTGGATATTGGAAATTCCCTAGGTATAATATCAATCGATAGTTCAACATCTCTTCGAGGAGGAAGACCAAGAAATTCATCGGGAAACACATCAATGAATTCCATCACAATAGGCATGTCTTCGATGAAGGATCCTTCCTTAGACTAAATTATATGAGAAATATATTCATTACCATAGGTAAGTAACATCTATTCTTTAGATTATGGTGCTAAAAAAGATTCATCCTCTTCTATTCACTTATATAGAATCTATAAGGCCCCAGCCTTAAACATTACATAATCTTAAAGAAATTTAATAATTCACATTGTGGATATTTTCAGGTTTAGAGTTTCGGAGAATATGGTCATAGATATTACATTACATATAAAAAATCACAAAGTAGAAACATCTACTAAGTATCCATTTTTTCATAAAATAAAAATTCTTAAATGAAAACAATTATTTTGTTATTGATATAAATCATCTTGAGTTCTTCCTTTCTCTTACCCTACTTTATACCTTGTGAAAAACATTTCCAAAACATGGAATACTCATAAACAGCTCTGTAAGGGTTATAAAATGAATAAAGAAAACATTATTTCATCAATACATACAAAACAAAAGCTCTTTAACATACCTCATGAAATCATAAGATTTATGAAAAATTCATAAAAAAATAAATCATAAACGTAACTTGTGGCATCCATATCAAACGTACATTGTATCTTTCACAGCTATGTATAGACTAACATTTGGAATACCGATAATTGTATATTCCCTACATCTCTTAGAAGAAAATTTAATTTTTACCACCATCATGTAACCCAATGCATTAGAGAGCTATCTCTGGCACACCCACCATAAGATTATCACAGAACCACCCATATATGTAAAAAATTCCCAATAACCATAACATATTCACAACACATAAAACAAACATTAAGGAAAGATAAAATTTCCACATTGTAATCACAATATATCATTTCAAGATATTGACATAATCAATGCTTTAACAAACCATTTTCAAAACCATTTAAAACACGTAATAAATATATTTTTGAATCAAAGTGTCCAATAACACTTTGAAACATTTAAAATTAATTTTAATTTCAAACATTCAAATATATATAAATAAATTTTTAATACTTTTGGTAAAATGTGGATATTAATGAGAAATATTTAGAAGAATAAATCTTTAAAAAATTACTTTATTTAACGATTTCTTTACCAAATGAGAGACGCATGAATACAAATAATTGAGGAATAACATTAATAATTGATTATAATATCATGAGAATAATAATATTCATGATATAATATGTCCAATGGCACTATTTACACCATATTAAATTGAATTGGCGTATAAAAACAAATAAGTCTCAATGGAAAGTAAATTGAGACAAAGTCCCTTAAAAATATCGTATCCTTCGATTAAGTATAAATAAATGACATAATTATGTGTGAAAAATACAAATACAACAAATATAAGTGGATATTAAGTGTAAATAATTAAGAGTTCATTCATAGATATTTATAGAATGACATAATCAATAAGTAGAAGTTTAACCCAGATAATTGAAATTGGTTTATGAAGTTCTCTTACAGAAATTCGACAGCCTAACAATGTTTCTTTAAAATTAAAAAAATGAATTGATAAGAGAGAAAAGGGTATCTAATTACATGGAAATAAAATCTACAGAAATAAGGATATAGAATAACATATCCCAACATAAGATAATGAAAATTTAAAATACATAACATAAAATAATTATTTGATTTGAAGACGAGAGTGAAAGGTACCCTTACTGATTCTGTAAGTTACGAAACATACGCCCCATGAAAAAAGGGTCATACAATGAAGATTTAAACACCCATAAATTAAACTATTTTACACAATTAATACAATCATGGGCAGTATAGACACCACACAAAAAGAAAATATTGGCAAATATAGCATGAATCTAACGAGAATAAAAAGTTAGATGAAAAACCTAACCACGTTGATATCAGTTGCTTCGTAAGACCAAAAGTTAATAAACATTCCAAAATTACTAGGATTCCATGAATATAAATAGTTTCATGATAATATATGTCAAATGTAAGTAGAAAATAAAATACATGAAATAAATAAGTGGTGAACAATGGAAATATCATGGAATTAAAAGTGAGATAAGAAACCCCTTACCTCGTCTCCGACTTGAATCGTATGTTCTATGTTCTTCCTGAATAATAAACATAAGATAATTTATACTTACATAAGAAAGTTTTTCAAGTTTATTATTCCTTTTATATCACTTATTACCTTTTTATAACAATTATTTAATTATTTGAGTTCATATCATACATTTGGTTGATGTTCGGAACTTTAGTCAAAAAACGAACTTGTTATAATTACTAATTGTCCCTGTGGTCAAAATTCCATTATCTACAGAATGATATTAATGATTTAGATATCATATATATCATTAAAATCCAATGAATATGTATTTATAATATTCCATATCATTCGGAGTTATGAAATGAAATGCACCATTCATGGAGATAGTAAGCAGTACGTGCACATGAAGGATACCTTCATTTCTATTTTTAATTTAAAAGAATGAGAACATAATAATAACTAGGTATATTATAATTAAATTATAATATATATTTTATTTAATTTAATAAACTCCATCTTTTTAACGTTCCATATAAGGAATGAATGATTCATATGACTTTGAGGGGGCGGCTGTCCGCACTTCTTCAAAGGAAATTATCGTATTTACCAATTATGGGAACCATAAAGGTATGATATAAATGTAAAATAAAGAAGTATAGCGAAAATATAAATATAATATATATCACTTGTAAATACAGTTCCATATTAATGGCTACCATAAGAGGTGGTAGGAAAATATTGAACAATCATCGTTTTGTGAGGCAGTAGTTTGCCGTCAACAGAAACAATATGTTCATTACCCATTAGAAGAAGGTGTTTGTAAGTGTAGTTATAATCCCTCACATATCACCAAAATAGCATATTTTACATACTAGTGTTATTATAAAATTGTTGAATAAAAATATTTTAGGGGGTTGGAAAATTAAAATAATAGAAAAGAACTTAAGAGATGATGTTACCTTTAAATCGGGTAACTCCCTTTGGTTTGAACAAAAAAGATTTATTGAAGTTCCTTATTCCTAATGTATGGTTTCTAGGTGAATAGAGTAATATTGATAGATTATTTGGGGAGAGGTTGGATGATCCAAGGGGATTGATAGGTGTGAGTAATTGGTTAGAGGTGAGGGGTTTTTATAAAGGTGGGAGGGGTACTTTAGAAAAGAATGAAAATATTATTTTATTATATAATTATTTCTGTTTATAAAGGTCCAAAACTTATTAAGGTCAAAGTTACTATTACTCTTGTTCAAAATAAAATAATTACAATAATAATTGTACAGGTTTTTTATATTGTTTTAATCATTATAATCTTATTTATTTAAATCATTCATTAATGAGGTAAACACTACATCATTATTATTCCATAAATAATATTATTTATTTTATCTCTAAAAATTATAAAACAAATACCATGATTTATGAAATAATTTTATCATTAAAAATATATTTATAGTCTAAGAGATAATTTATATAACCCCATGTAAGAATTAATTTACTAAAAGATATATGTTTGTGTAATTTGTTTCATTACATTAAATTAATTAGTATAAAGTGTCATTATCAATCTTAAGTTTCTCTATGGGGTCCCAAAATATACCAAAGGATGACCATGGTCAGAAATGTATCAAACAATAGGATTAGGACACATGTTAGGGTAATTTAATCTTATTATACTATTATTTTTCCTTGAATTAACCTATTTACCTTTAACTATGGTAAATAAAAGTCCAAAGTTACTATTGAAATAAATTATTTTCATCTTATTTAACCAAATTTTATTTACTTATAAAAATCAGGTATGTTAGATTTTTGAAATTTAATTCACATAATTTGAAAAGTTTCATTTAAATGAAAAAGTCAGTTTTTTAACAACTACTCAGTGTTTTACTATTCATCAAAAATTGTTGTTTTCAGAAAAATACCAAAAATATAGTCTAATCTATATTTGATATTCTGAATTAAAAAATTATATCTATTTTACCAAATTAAAAAAATAGGAGATTCATTAATTAATTTAAAATTAATTCCCGTTGTCAAAACAATAACTGTGTTTTTAAGAAATAATAACTATCAAAAGATTGAAACATATTTATGTCCAATTTCATAGTGAAATTACTTCCAGTAACCAAAATTGGATTAAATGGTAAAAATATATTCTAATTAATCTTTAAAACAAATTAATAAGATGATATAACACTATAAATAAAGTATATTAAAACTCAGGTTTGAATTAAAATACAATATTTTCACTTTTTATTAAAAAATGAATTTTATCTGAAATATTCCAGCAATTTACCAAAAGTAAATTTTGATGTCCCGATTCTAAATAATAATTTTATTTTTTCAAATTGAACACATAATAGTGACCAAAACTAGATTTAAAAAGGGTTCTCCATCAAAAGTTTGGAGATTATCTTTTTAATGAATATTAGAGTATTTATGTTTCAAATTAGATTCATTCACGTTTTATGCCTCTAACTTTGATTGGATACATGTAAAAACATTTAAGAAACATGTTTAATAAAAATATGGTTAGATCCGTTCATTCCCAACAATACAATGGCTAGGTGTTAACAACCATTCAAAAAAATATTATATTATTATTTTTTAGTATAACCCAATGTTGTGTGCATCGTAAGATTTCAATGAAAACCATTGTTGCATATCAAGTACTCCATCGAACATAGCATCCCATTTAAAGTAAAATTAATTTTTAATTCAAAAATATTAATAAATATTAAAATTTATTACTCTTTATTTACTTAGTATGTTACATTCTTCCCCCTTTTAGAAATTGTGTCCTTGAAATTTTAAAATTGGGCTCAGAAACATCATTAAAAGTCCCACATCGGAAAAAGAGTCAATAAAACAATCACTTTAAAAGAATGATAGAGAAGTACAAAGTTCACCTGAGATAACCCATACTAGGATTCCATGAAACCATGGATATATAGGACAAACTAAGTGTTATGTTCTCATGTATAGTGATAGAAAATATTATTAGGAAAAAGTTAACCCCTAGAAAATCAAAAATTTGTGATAGGTTAAACAGTCTTTGGTTTCCTAGTTGGAAGTGTAAAGAGAAAAAAAATTGTTTTATGTTCTTTTTCATAATTTTGGAGAACTTGTTTATGATATTGACTTAGGACATAAGTAAATACACATACTTTACAAGTAGTGTTTCATCCTTTAATAAGTTTCTTCTAAAAATCATATTTTCTACAAATGATGATTATTCAAGATGACTTGTTCACATCTAAAGTGCCAGAATCAACTTCTAGAGAATCACATAATCCACAAAAGATGAACTACATATTTTCCTTTTCTTTAGGCATTAACCAAAACCAAAATGGTTAGTACAAGATCATATAATCCCAAAAAAGGGTAATCTATTAAAAAAAGAAATATTATACCTAATATCTAAAATTCAACAAACAATACCCAAAGTTCAACAAAGACCATTCAATAAACAATTTTCCATAATATTTTTCCATGTAAACCAAACTATGATTGAAACCCAAATCTCAGAAGGAATTAATCACATAGTCTTCCACATTAAATCTTAACATTAATCTCTAAATAACAAAGACTACTCCTAATGTCTCATACTGATGTGTAATTAACTTAGTCACATATTCTCTATGACAGGTTAATCATTTCCATAAATAACCCAATATCCATAAAACATATATTCTTCCAAAATAAAATCCAAACAATTTTCTACTAATTAATTCCCATAGTATTCAATTTTTTTTAGGCATATAGTGTTTCCTCAAAAGAGAGAACGTCTTCCAAAATATCATTTATCACATAATCACCAAATCATTTTCCTATATTAAGGATATCTATTTGATAAAACATATGTTCCAAAAATAATCTTATTCTGGATCTTTAAAATCATTCCACTAAAGGAATAACTCATACTAACCAGGGACTTCACGTAGGCTAGTGGTAGGTGATGCGTCATTGTCACCCTTCAGTTCTAGGTTTGATTCCCATGGCATTACTGGACGCGAAGGGTTGTCACCCATCGTACGGGTTGTCCTTTTTATAAAACACAAAAATATCCCTGACATATTTTAACTTCAAAGGTTTTCTTATACCTATCATTTCCAACCCATCTCATTAAGACCTCAACATCTTAATTAGAAATTTTATATAATGTCATTTTTTTATTTCACCTCCATAAGATAAAATAAAACTATTCGAAAAAGAAAGAACAACATACCTTAATCATGGTGTCCACATGGTTTCATTGTTATCTTGTCCACATAGGTAGATGGTCCATGAATTGTGTAACACCCCAAGCTTCTACGGTACGCTTCTCTTTGAATAATGCGATAGCGTGTGTTGTACGCAACATCGAGTTCTAACACACCACAACCAATCAAACTAGCCGTTATGAATAGTAATACCTAATTATTGAAATTATATATATTTTATACTTCAAAATGGACTTCATTTTTGGTTTCGGAATATCGAAATTATCCTAAGATAAATTTTTGGTATTTTTTCTGAGAACTTCCAATTTTTATGAATAGTAAAAAATACTTAAAAACAACTTTTTTAATAAAATAATTTATAGTGATAAATTATATTATTGAGTTGTTTTAATGTATAATTAGAATATATTTTTACAATTTTATCCAATGGTGTTCATTAGAATTATTTTCACATTGAAATTGGACCTAAACAATTGTCAATCTTTTGGTATATATTGTTTCTTAAAAACAAGCTATTTGTTGTGAAAGCAGGAATTAATTATAAAATTAATTAATGCAACTTATATGTTTGGAATTTTGTAAAATAGACATTATTTTTGAATTCGGAATATCAATTATATCTAAGGGTGAAATTTTGGCATTGTTCTGAAAAACTTCCATTTTTTATGAATAGTGAAACTACTAAGTGGTAGTTAAAAAACTAAATTTTTTCATAAAAAATAATTTTACCACTTCTGTGAATGGAATTTCTAAAATCCTAGAGACACGTTTAATATAAAGAAGTAAAATATGGTTCAATGAGATGAAAATAATTTTTGGTCAATAGTAACTTTTTACTTTTATTTACCACGGTTAAAAGTAAATAGGGTAATTAATGGCACAAATGATATTAATATTACCCTAACACATGTCCTAATTATATTGGACAAGTGTATCTCGACCCAAAAAACCTTAGGAATAAAATATTATCATTTAGGTCCAATTGGATTAGATTAGGACATTTATTATTATTTAATTCAAAGAAGAGTTAAAAAAGTTAAAATCAAAGTTTATTTACTAAAACATTTTTAATATAAGGTTATACATAAGATAAATTATATTGTAAATATTAATTAGAATGATAAAACGATTTACTACATAATTGTATTTTATTGATAATTTTTAGACATTAAATAATTTAATTTATTTATGACACAATGATGATGCAGTAATTACCATAATAGTGAAAAATTAAAATAATTGATATTATAAATACCCAAATAAATATAATTTGAGCCTTTTAATGAATTAAACTAATTTTCTAGGATAATATGACATATTAGGATTGATTTAATTAACTTTGTTTGAAATAATCATTCTATTATAAGTTTCACAAAAATCAGCTATTGAATAGTGTCAAAATTGACATAAAAGAGTTTTTAAAACAAATATTATATTATTAATTGATATTAAATTCCTAAAAATCTAAGGTTCGGACAAGGGACTTATATCATGATAGGTTTATCATTAATGTACCACTTGGGGGTCTTTTAGATGTATATAGTAAGTTTATTTACTATATAATATAAAAATATAAAGTGACATGGTAAATGTCAAACTAATTAACTAAGAGTTAAAACTAAAAGATAAGGTTAATATAGTAACCCAAACCTGTCTAAATTCTATTGTTTGAATGGTTTTCGACGTATCCCCACCTTAAACTTCTAATCATCAACTTTGGAGCCATTAGAAACCGAATATGAGTTTATAATAAATTAATATTTCTAGCTTTTCCAAAGGTGCCCCTCACCCCTCTTATAAAAGGGCACTCCCCCTTCTCATTAATTCACACCTTCAAAGAATTTTGGTTCTGCCAAACTCTGACCACATACTCTCTCAACATCCCTCACTATAACCTAGAGGCCTTAGTTTGATCATAAATCCTACCTATGGATCCCTTTTGATCAAATCAAAAGGAAGAACCCGAAGAAGAGGTAATGTTTTCACCACCCTTTTTCAAATTCATTTCTTCTTCCACTTCTTCTTTCTTTGTTATTACCATTCTAAAATAATAAATCCAGTATCTTATATATACTATGATTTTATTATAAATATGGTACAACCATATTCATTATTCTATCCACCCTTTGAACAACATGTCACCATACGTGCGTACGTACGACTTACCATCTCCACGTCGCGGTGTAATTGTTAATCAATATATTATTATTTGGATGGGTATAATTATGATGTGTAACACATGTAAATAATAAATATAACATGATAATAATTCTTTATATATGATATACTATCCAATTATATATTTTTTTAATATCAAAAGAATGATATTGTCACTCGTGCGTACGTACAGACTACCGTCTCCACGAACGTGATGAGATTCATTCTCCATCGTATCCATTCAAGTATAATAATCATTTGATGATTTAAAAATAATGTTTACGGACTTGATATAATTCTGGATATGAATAAGATACAACCTATCCATGACAAACATGGCTTACATAACAAAACATATAAAAGAAAACGAGTAAGTTAACACCCAAAACGACGATAATACTAAGATATTATTAACAAAGCAATGTTAAAAGATCATATATGATATCATATTAATATATATTATTCTTGTATAATTTAATAACAATTATTTCACCATTATATAGAAGGTTAAACTACCCTCAACCAAAGAAAAGTACAAGGTAAGGGTTTATTTCGTAATCTCTTCATTATCTGAGGTTGTTTATACGTAATAATCTACTGGGATATCTTTATCATCCACAACCATGTTTCTTTAAAATTAATTTCAAAACACTTTTAATATTTACTAGAATATGGGTTAAAGTCATTTATACCCTTTTTTGACTTTTTATAAGTGGTTTATAAAGGAATCTTTCCATCGTTTTCCAAACAAGTTTCTTTTTAACCCTTTTGACAAAATTAAGGTGAGAATGTTTTTTTAACTTATACGGTGGGTGCGGCTATTTTCCGCCGTTATAAAATCGTCGAAGATTCCCTTAAAAGCTTATAAGAATACTTTCAAAGAAAATGTTTCATTTTATATGACTCTTAAATGATTTCAAAATAAAAAGAGATATTTCTCTAAAAATAGTTTTGATTTCATCTATGTCAACATCCTTTGATGGATTTTAAGCATATTTGGAGATGATTTATTATGAAACAAAACATCCATATTGTATTGAAGGTTTTTTGATATGTTTGACTATGGATATGTTATTTTCATGGTTTATGGATGAAGTATTTACATTTCGTATGCTAGTTTTAATACGAATGTTTATGATATGTTTAAACCTTTTCATATGGGAATGCGTTGGACTTAATATGTGACAGGTGGAGCCCGCTATAGCTCCTCGAGGCATCGGTAGGTCTCATGAGACAAACTAGTGTCTTGGCATAAGGCCTTGACAAAATATTATTCGTAGTCTTGGCACGAGGCCTTGGCAATGTGGTTATGATAGTCTGGCATTATGCATTCCATCATTATGAAAGTGGTTATTGATATTGCATGTGATTATTCGATTAGTAGAATACCCATGTGAATAAGTAAATGGAATTATTTCATTTTACTTTTTCCATACTATGTTGAAGTTCAAGTTTAAAAGGATTTTGTTTTAAGTTGCCTTAAATGTTTATTCTTATTTATGAAAGTTTTCTCTATACTGTTATCCTTACTGGGCATTTGAGCTCACCCCTTTTCTATGTTTTATTTTTCCCAGGATGTGAAGAAGTAATTTATAAATGACCTGCAGGGATAGTGTGAGGGGATAAGAGTGAGGACTATAGAGACTATATTGTTGTATATTTCATTTTATTATGTAATGTAAACCTTATGAATATATCTAGTGTTTCTAAGGGTAATAAACTAATCGGTCTTTCGAGATTTGGTCTTTCTTGTGATCATTCCAATGTCATGTAATAATGCACCGACTATGGGTAACTAGGGTCGGGGCATTACAGTTGATATTAGAGGAAGTTTAGTACAAACCTTGGAATCTAGATTTAGATAAACTCTGATTAGAGCACACAGATTTAAGATCTACTTTGAGGATTAATATAGAAGAACTTCCTAAAATTTTGGTATTGTAGATATTTTGTGAGTTTTTCGAGCAATACATCCCTATCTGGATACGAGGAGGTAGAGGCGGCTCTGGCACAGATGTACCTAGGGGTAAAACCTGAAAACACCGATTTAAGCTAGACTCGAACGAGAACTGGTGCATGACAACGGGCCTTACTGCACTCTTGGTTACGACACTACTGGGGGATATGCTTAGGATAACTCTCATTTTCATTACAAATCATTATGAAGGATTAATGAGTATATACCTCCTCAAAGAAAACATTTTTATGATTATGGATTATATCCATAAATAGTTCAATTTATTTTATGTGTTTTATAAGTATGGAATTATGTATTTTGATTCATAAAATGATCTAGTTTATGCCATTGTTTAGAAATGGCGCCTAGTGGAAGAAATGGAAAGTGTATCAATGCATGCACTCCATGTAGGGATTGCCCTCCTACTCAAGATAATTATAGTGGAGCTGGTGATGCAACTGGTGTCGATCGGCTAATCACCATTCTCGGACAACTCACTCAGGTTATGAATAATAACCTTACTCGTATGGAGCACCCTGATCTGCAGCGTGGATGATCAATGTTAGATCGATTCATGAGGCAACAACCAGCAATGTTCAATGGGAGTACAAATCCCCTAGTAGCTGAGCAATGGATAAATTCCCTGGAGAAAATATTTCAGGCTTTGGGGAGTAGTGAAATGGAAAAAGTTATCATGGAAGTTTACCGCCTCACTGGAGATGTTGATCAATGGTCATCATTGATTCAAAACATGAAGGAAGATGATGAAGTATCAAATATGGAATGGAGGGAGTTCAAAGATCTGTTTTTAGAAAAATACTTTCCTCGTGACCATCGAGAAGATATGGAAAGGCAATTTCTGAGTCTGAGACAAAAGGAGGATGAGACTGTCGCAAAGTATGAGGCTAACTTTACAAGGTTATCAAGGTATGCTGGAGATTATATACGTAACCCAAGAATTAAGATTGATTGTTTCTTTGATGGGTTAAAACCATTTCTCCATCGAGCATTAGTCTCACAATACTTCTCGTCGTACGAAGACATTGTCTCATGTGCTATCAAGACAGAGAAAGAATTCTCAAAGTCTTATGAATTTAAAGAAAAGCAAGAAAAGAAGAGATCTGCTGATCAATCTGGGAATGGAAATAAGGGGAAGAAGGGAAAGGTTGAATATCCATCCAGTGGTAAATGTGGGAAGAAACACCCCGGTACTTGCTTGAAGGGAATGGGTCTCTGTTACGAGTGTGGTGAAAAAGGCCACTAAGCTCGTTAATGCAAAGGGAAGAAAGAATCTACCAATGTTCAATGCTACAATTGTAGGGAGATGAGACATTATGAAAATGAATGTCCTCAGCATCAGGGGAACTTACCTCAGAAAAGGCCAAGGGATCAAGGCCAAGCTTATGCTATCACTACTGCTGAGGTAGAAGCTCCAAAAGACATGGTGGCAGGTAATTTAATGGTTTCCTCAAGCTTAGAAAAGGCATAATTTGATTCTGGATCATCGCATTGTTTCATATCTTCCCAGTTTGCTAATAAAATTATATATTTCCAATTTCATTTAATAAGGGAGTTGTCAGTTAAAACTCCTAAGGGAAGTATCATTGCAACAATGTTTTGTGAATGAGTCCCCATTAGAGCACATAAATGTTCTTTATCTGCTGATCTCATCATCATACCTATGATTGAGTTTGATATAATCCTTGGTATGGATTGGCTTTCAGACTATGATTCAAAGATTTATTTTAAGAAGATAGAGGTTATGATTCTTGATGATGATGATAAGGAACACCTTATCTTTAGAGCAGAATCGTTACCGCCTAATTCTTATATAGATCCACCCCTAGTAGCTCAACTAAATTCAATTATTTAGGAGGAGGAGAATGAAAAAACTGTGGGTGAGAAAAGGAATATTCAAATGGAGGATGTACCTGTTGTGAAAGAATATGTAGATGTATTTCCGGAAGATTTCCCTGGACATCCTCCAGAATGAGAAGTTGAGTTTTCCATTGATTTAATTCCTGGATCAAGGACTATATCAAAACCCCTTATAGAATGTCCATTGTAGAATTAGTCGAACTAAAGAAACAACTAGAGTAATTGAGTAATAAAGGATTTATTCGCCCTAGTGTTTCTCCATGGGGAGACCCTGTTCTTTTTGTTAAAAAGAAAGATGGATCCATGAGGTTATGTATCGACTACTAGGAGATCAATGCTATAACAATAAAGAACAAGTATCCCCTACCTCGCATTGATGATTTATTTGACCAACTGCATGGAGCTCAATACTTTTCATATATTGACCTTCGATCTGGATACCATCAGTTGTGTGTGAAGAAGGAAGACATTCTGAAGACAACATTTCAAACCAGGTACGGGCATTCTGAGTTTACAGTAATGCCTTTTGGATTGACTAATGAACCCTCTATATTCATGGATCTGATGAATAGAGTTTTCAAGGAACATATCGATGAATTTGTGGTGGTATTTATTGACGATATCTTGGTATACTCAAAAAGCTACGAAGATCATGAAAATAACCTGCACATTATCTTGTAGACTCTGAGAAGACATGAATTATACGGGAAGTTTAGAAAGTGTGAATTCTGGCTTCAGGAGATTTCTTTTATTGACCATATTGTCTCTAAAGATGGAATCTCTGTTGATCCTTCTAAGACCAAGGCAATCCAAGAATGGCTAGAACCTACGAATATAACTGAGGTACGTAGTTTTATTGGTTTAACAGGTTATTATTGACGTTTCGTCCAGAATTTTGCCCGATTGGCAAACCCATTAACGAAGATCACACGTAAAGGGGTTGTATTTGTTTGGACAAAAGAGTGTGAAGAATGTTTTGAACAACTGAAGAGAAGATTAGTCAATGCTTCTATATTGAATCTACCATCGGGGAATGATGGGTTCATTATTTATAGTGATGCATTGAAGAAAGGACTTGGTTGTGTCATTATGATGAATGATAGGGTTATTTCCTATGCATCACAACAGTTGAAAATTCATGAACAAAACTATCCTACTCATGATCTCAAGTTAGCAGTTGTGATCTTTGCTTTGAAGACATGGAGGCACTACCTCTATGGTGAAAAATGTGTGATTTATACTGATCACAAGAGTTTGAAGTATATTTTCTCACAAAAAGAACTCAACATGAGGAAAAGGAGATGGCTTGAATTACTCAAGGATTATGATTGTATGATACACTACCACCTGGGGAAAGAAAATAAGGTGGTAGATGCTTTGAGCAGAAAAGACCATGGAGTTTTGAACGTGATGAGAATTGAAAGGGATCCAATTTTCATAGATCTAGTGAAGATGGACATGGGAATAACCAGGGAAGGTGAAACATCAATACTTTTTCAAATGGTTTCCAAACCATCTTTACTAGAAAGGATTAAGAGTTCTCAGACTAATGATAGAGAATTTCAAAAGAAGATTAAAGCTGTGAATGATGGGAGATTGAGAGATTTTGTGTATGAAAATGGAATTTTGAAATTCGGGAAGAGGCTTTGTGTTCCCGATATACCTGATCTAAAAAGGGAATTGTTGGATGATATTCATAGTTCCAATTTCTCTATACACCCGGGGAGAACCAAAATGTATAGAGATTTGAAGGAACATTTTTGGTGGGACAACATGAAGAGGGAGATTTCCGATTTTGTGTCAAGATGTATGGTTTGCCAACAAGTGAAAGCTGGAAGGCAACAGCCTGGTGGAGTATTGCAACCTCTTCCCATACCTGAGTGGAAATGGGACAATATTACGATGGACTTTGTCATGGGACTACCAAAGACTCCTAGAAGGAATGATGCAATATAAGTTATTGTTGATCGTCTTACCAAGTCAGCACATTTTCATCCTATAAGAGAAGATCTACCACTGGAACGTCTAGCAAGACTGTATATTAATGAAGTTGTGAGACTTCATGGAGTACCCCTATCTATTATTTCTGATCGTGATCCCCATTTTACTCCACGATTATGGAAGAGTCTTCAGAAATCCCTGGATACTGAACTTCATTTGAGAACTGCCTACCACCCTCAGACAGATGGACAATCAGAACGGACTATTCAAACCTTAGAATACATGCTGAGATCTTGTTCACTTGACATTCAGGGTATGTGGGATCAATATTTACCTTTGGTTGAATTTTCATATAACAATAGCTTCCATTCGAGTATTCAGATGGCACCATATGAAGCATTATACAGAAAGAGATGTCGCACACCAACCTGTTCGGATGACGTTGGTGAAAGAAAACTTGTAGGTCCATAACTGGTGGAGGAAACAATGGAAAAGGTGAAGGTAATCCAAAATCACATCAAAGTTGTTCAAAGTAGGCAAAAGAGCTATGCCGATAATCGAAGGAATGACTTGGAATTTCAAGTTGGTAATCATGTTTTCCTAAAGGTATCTCCATGGAAGGGAGTCATACGTTTTGGTAAGAAAGGTAAATTGAGTCCCAGGTACATCGGACCTTTCGAAATTCTAGAACGAATTGGGGTTGTAGCTTACTGGTTGGCAATGCCGCCAAGTCTCTCCAAAGTTCACGATGTGTTCCACATATCTCTATTGAGGAAATAAATGCCTGACCCCACACATGCACTCACCCATGAACAATTAGAACTGGAACCCGATCTGTCTTATTGTGAAGAGCCTATCAGGATTCTTGATACAAGAGAACAATTACTGAGAAACTAGACGACGCGTCAGGTAAAGGTTTTGTGGAGAAACCATAAGATGGAAGAGGCAACGTGGGAACCCGAGGAACTTATGATGAAGAACCACCCGAGTCTTGTCATGTGGTAGTATTCTGGAAATTTCAAGGACGAAATTATTTGAAGGAGGGGAGAATGTAACACCCCAAGCTTCTACGGTACGCTTCTCTTTGAATAATGTGATAGCGTGTGTTGTACGCAACATCGAGTTCTAACACACCACAACCAATCAAACTAGATGTTATGAATAGTAATACCTAATTTTTGAAATTATATATATTTTATATTTCAAAATGGACTTCATTTTTGGTTTCGGAATATCGAAATTATCCTAAGATGAATTTTTGGCATTTTTTCTGAGAACTTCCAATTTTTATGAATAGTGAAAAATACTTAAAAACAACTTTTTTAATCAAAATAATTTATAGTGAAAAATTATATTATTAAGTGGTTTTAAAGTATAATTAGAATATATTTTTACCATTTTATCCAATTGTTTTCATTAGAATTAATTTCACTTTGAAATTTGACCTAAACAATTGTCAATCTTTTGTATATATTGTTTCTTAAAAACGCGCTATTTGTTGTGACATCGAGAATTAATTATAAAATTAATTAATGCAACTTATATTTTTGGCATTTTTTAAAATAGACAACATTTTTGAATTTGGAATATCAATTACATCTTAGGGTGAAATTTTTCCATTTTCCTGAAAAACTTCAATTTTTTATGAATACTTAAACTACTAAGTGGTAGTTAAAAAACTAAATTTTTTCATAAAACTTAATTTTACCGCTTCTGTGATTGGAATTTCGAAAATCCGAGAGACACGGTTAATATCAAGAAGTAAAATGTGGTTCAATGAGATAAAAATAATTTTTGGTGAATAATAACTTTTTACTTTTATTTACCACGGTTAAAAGTAAATAGGGTAATTAAGGGTAAAAATGATATTAATATTACCCTAACACATGTCCTAATTCTATTGGACAAGCTTATCTTGACCAAAAACAACCTTAGGAATAAAATATTATCATTTAGGTCCACTTGGATTAGATTAGAACATTTATTATTATTTAATTCAACGAAGAGTTAAAAGAGTTAAAATCAATATTTATTTACTAAAAAAAATTTAATATAGGGTTATACATAAGATATATTCGATTGTAAATATTAATTAGAAATATAAAAGGATTTCCTACATAATGATATTTTATTTATAATTTTTAGACGTTAAATAATATAATTTATTTATGACACAATAATGATGCAGTAATTACCATAATAGTGAACAATTAAAATAATTGATATTATAAATACCCAAATAAATATAATTTGAGAATTTTAATGAATTACAATAATTTTATAGGATAATATGACAAATTAGTATTCATTTAATTAAGTTTTCTCGAAGTAATAATTCTTTTATATGTTTCACAAAAATCAACTATTGAATAGTGTCAAAATTGACATAAAAGTGTTTTTAAAACAAATATTATATTATTAATTGATATTAAATTCCTAAAAATATAAGGTTTGGACAAGAGACTTATATTATGATAGTTGTATCATTAATGGACCACTTGGCAATCTCTTGGATGTATATTGTATGTTTATTAACTTTATAATATAAAAATACAAATTGACATGGTGAATGTCAAACTAATCAACTAAGAGTTAAAACTAAACGATAAGGTTAATATAGTAACCCAAACCTGTCTAACTTATATTGGTTGAATTGTTTTCGACCAATACCCACCTTAACCTTTGAATAATCAACTTTGGAGACATTATAAACCGAATATTAATTTATTATAAATTAATATTTCTAGATTTTCAAAAGGTGCCCCTCACCCATCTTATAAAAGGGCACTCCCCCTTCTCATTACTTCACTCATTCAAAGCCTTTTGGTTCGGCCAAAATCTACCCAAATGCTCTCTCAACTTCCCTCACTACAACCTAGAGGCCTTAGTTTGATCATAAATCCATCCTATGGATCCCTTTTGATCAAATCAAAAGGAAGAACCCGAAGAAGAGGTAATGGTTTCACCACACGTTTTCAAATTAATTTCTTCTTCCACTTATTCTTTATTTGTTATTACCATTCTAAAATAATAACTCTAGTATCTTATATATACTGTGATGTTATTATAAATATGGTACAACCATATTCAGTATTATATCCACCCTTTGAATAACATGTCACCATACATGCGTACGTACGACTTACCGTCTCCACGTCGTGGTGTAATTTTTATTCAAGATATTATTATTTGGATGGGTATAATAATGATTTTTAACTCATGTAAATAATAAATATAACATGATAATGATTCTGTATATATTATATAATATCCAATTATATGTTATTTTAATATCAAAATAATGATATTGTCGCTCGTCCGTACGTACGGACTACCGTCTCCACGAACGCGATGAGATTCATTCTCCATCGTATCCATTCAAGTATAATTATCATTTGATGATTTAAAAATAATTTTTAAGGACTTGATATCATTATGGATATTAATAAGATACAACCTATCCATGTAAAACATGGCTTACGTAAAAAAACATATATAAGAAAACGAGTAAGTTAACACCGGAAATGATGATAATACTAAGATATTATTAACAAAGCAATGTTAAAAGATCATATATGATATCATATTAATATATATTATTATTTTATAATTTAATAACAATTATTTCACAATTATACAGGAGGTTAACCTACCCTCAAAAAAGGAAAAGTACAAGGTAAGGGTTTATTTCGCAATCTCTTCATTATCTGAGGTTGTTTATATGTGATAATCTACTGGGATCTCTTTATCATCCACATCCATGTTTCATAAAAATGAATTTCAAAACATTTTTACTATTTACTAGAATATGGGTTAAAGTCATTTATACCCTTTTTTGACTTTTTATTATAGGTTTATAAAGGAATCATTCCATCGTTTTCCAAACAAGTTTCTTTTTAACCTTTTCGAAAAAATTAAGGTAAGAATGTTTTTTTTAACTTATACAGTGGGTGCGACTATTTTAAACCGTTATAAAATTGTAGAAGCTTCCCTTACAAGCTTATAAGAATACTTTCAAAGAAAATGTTTCATTTTTATGACTCTTAAATGATTTCAAAATAAAAAGAGATATTTCTATAAAAAGAGTTTTGATTTCATCTATGTCAACATCCTTGATGGATTTTAAGTTTATTTGGTGATG
This sequence comes from Viscum album, assembly GCA_963277665.1. Taxonomy (NCBI): domain Eukaryota; kingdom Viridiplantae; phylum Streptophyta; class Magnoliopsida; order Santalales; family Viscaceae; genus Viscum; species Viscum album. The sequence continues at coordinate 24,149,669 of OY728125.1, forward strand.
ATTTATTATGAAACAAATCCTCCATATTGTATTGAAGGTTTTGTGATATGTTTGACTATGTATATGTTATTTTCATGTTTTATAGATGAAGTATTTACATTTCATATGCTAGTTTTAATATGAATGTTTATGTTATGTTTAAACCTTTTCAAATGGGAATGCATTGGACTTAATATGTGATGGGTGGAGCCCACTATAGCTCCTTGATGCATCGTTAGGTCCCATGAGACAAACTAGTGTCTTGGAACAAGGCCTTGACAAAATCTTATTCATAGTCTTGGCACGAGGCCTTGGCTATGTGGTTATGATAGTCTGGAATTATGCATTCCATCATTATGAAAGTTGTTATTGATATTGCATGTGATTATTCGATTAGTATAATATCCATGTGAATAATTAAATGGAATTATTTCATTTTACTTTTGCCATACTATGTTGACGTTCAAGTTTAAAAGGCTTTTTTTAAGTTGCCTTAAATGTTTATTCTTATTTATGAATGTTGCCGCTATATTGTTATCCTTACTGGGCATTTGAGCTAACCCCTTTTCTATGTTTTATTTTTCCCAGGATGTGAAGAAGTAATTTATGAATGACCTGCAGGGATAGTGTGAGGGGATAAGAGTGTGGAATATGGAGACTATGTTGTTGTAGTTTTCATTTTATGGTGTAATGTAAAGATTATGAATATATCTAGTGTTTCCAAGGCTAATAAACCAATCGGTCTTTCGAGATTTGATCTTTCTTGTGATCATGCCAATGTCATGTAATAATGCACCAACTCTGAGTAACTAGGGTCGGGGAATTACAAATTGAAACAATGATTTATATATCCAAAAAAATCATTTTCTTCTTTCATCCAAATACACCTTGTACAACATGGGTCACATGGGTGTTCACAGAAAAATAGTTTCCGAAAATACTATTGTATAACATTCAATTTCAAAACATCTAACAAAACATTCTTTTTATAAAATAGTCAGACTGATATTGAGTTGAAACTTTCAATCAATTTTCCTTCTAAAATACCAAAAGCATGTTCTGAAAGACTATAATTTTAAAGCAAATATAAATAGGTGGCGCAAGGGTCTCCTTTTTCAGATCCTTTTTCAAAATCATAATATGTTTCAAAATCATGTGATAAGGTAAAATATTTAAAAATTCCTTGATAATATTTAATTTTCTTGAAAATATTTGAATGTTGTGAAAATAGGATTTGATTAAATTCAACCCATGATCCCCGATGGCATCGAGGTATATTTGGAGGTGTTTGATATCTCAAAAAACTACTTACAAGTGAGTAGTATGCTTGAAAACATTTCAAAATCATCTGAACTTGACATTGCAATAATTAATGCAATAACTTCATCAGAAAGAGATAAGAATGTTATTTGAGATCCTCCTCCTTCCATTTTAACATCCTTTCCTTGATATGCAAATGTTATAAATCAAGGATTTTACTTAAAGAGTAGACATAGAGACTAACCTTGTGTCTAATAAAAACTCTTAATCCCTAAAGTTTTCTAAAATGACCTTTGATACCAACTATTAGGCCCCAGCCTTAAACATTACATAATCTTAGTTTAATTTAATAATTCACATTGAGGATCTTTTCAGGTTTACTATTTTAGATAATTTTTCCATAACTATTACATTACATCTTAAAAATTACAAAGTAGAAACTTTTACTCAGTATCCATTTTTTTATAAAATATAAATTCTTAAATGAAAGTGATAATTATTTATATGATATTAATCTTCTTGAGTTCTTTATTTTCTTTTTCCTTTCTTTATACCCTGTGAAAAACATTTCAAAAACATGGGATTCTTATAAAAAGCTCAGTAAGGGTTATAAAATAAAGAATGAACACATTACTTCATCAATACATTCAAAACATAAGCTCTTTAACATACCGTATGAAATCATATGATTTATGAATAACACATAGAAATAGTAAATCATAAAGTTAACTTGTGGCATCCATATCAAACATACATTGTAGCTTTCATAGCTATAGAGGGAGTTAAATTTGGAATACCCATCATAGTATATTTTCTAAATCTCTTAGGAGAATCTTTAACATTTACCTCTATCACGTTACCCAATGCATTGGAGAGGTATCTCGGGCACACCCACCATATTTTTACCACAGAACCAGCCATATACGTAAACAATGTCCAATAACCATAACATATTCATAACACATAAAACAAGAATAAAGGAAATATAAAATTTCCACATTGTAGTCACAATATATCATTTCAATATATTAACATAATCAATGATTTATCAAACCATTTTCAAAACCATTTAAAACATTTAATAAATATATTTTTGAATCAAAGTGTCCCATAACACTTTGAAACATTTAATAAGAATTTAAATTTCAAACATTCTCAACCATAAAAATAAATCCTTAAAACATTTTTTAAACCATGGATATTAATGACAATGATTTAGAAAAATAAATCTATATAACAATACTTTAGTTAAGGAGTTCTTAACCAAATGAGAGATGCTTGAATAAAAATAATTGAGAGATAAAATTACTCAAAGAACATAATATCATGAGAATAAGGGGATTAATGATATAATATGTCAAAGGGAAGTATGTAAACAATATAAAAGTGAATTGGTTTATAATAACAAATAAGTCTCAATGGAATGTAAATTGAGACAAAGTCCCTTACTAAGACTATATCATTAGATTAAGGATATATCAATGACATAATTATGTGTTAAAAATATGAATACAAAAAATATATTTGAATATTAAGTGTAAAACAATAAGTGGTCATTCACATGTATTTATAGAACAACATAATCACGAAGTAGATGTTTAACCCAATGAATTGAAATTGGGTTAATAAGTTCTCTTACAGAAATTCGACAGCCTAACGACATCGCTTTAAAATTAAAAAAATGAGTTTATGAGAGAGGGAAAAGGGTATATAATCAAATGGAAATAAAATTTATAGAAATAAGGATATAGAAGAACATATACCAACATAATAAAATGGAAACTTAAAAGACATAACATAAAAGAATTCTTTGATTTGAAGAGGAGTGTGAAAGGTTCCCTTACCAATTTGGTAACTTATGAAACATAAACCCCATGAAAGAAAGATAATACAATGAATATATAAATACTCATAACTTAAATTATATTACACAATGAATAAAATCATGGGCAGTAAATACACCACACAAAATGAAATAGTGTAAAATATATCTTGAATCTCACAAGAATAAAAAGTGAGATGAAAACCTCTTACAATGTTGTAATCAATCGAGTCGTAAGACCAAAAGTTAATAACCAACAAAATAATCAAATGATACCATGAATATAAATAGAATAATGATAATATATATCATATATCAGTGCACAATACACCACATTCAATAAATAAGTGGTAAACAATGTAAATCTCACGGAATTAAAAGTAACATAAGAAATCCCTTACCTCTTGTCTGATTTGAATTGTATGTTCCGTGTTCTTCCTGAATAATAAACATAAGATAATTTCTAATTACTTTAGAAAAAATTTCAAGTTTATTATTCTATTTATAGAAGCTATTACCTTTGTATATCAATTAGTTAATTATTTGAGTTCATATCACACATTTTTTCGATGTTCGGAACTTTAGTAAAAAACGAACTTGTTATAATTACAAATTTTCCAGGTGTTCAAAATTCCATTATCTCCTGAATTATATTCATGATTTAGATATCATACATATAATATATATCTATTGTATATGTATTTATAATATTCCATATCAATTGGAGTTAAGAAATGAAATGCACCATTCATGGAGACGGTAAGTCGTACGTTCTCATAAACGCTACTTTAATTTCTATTTTTATATTTAAAGGAATGAAATTGTAATAATACATAGGTATATAATAATTATAGTATAATATCTACATTATGTAATTTAATTAACTCCATCCTTTATACATTTCACGTATGGAATGAAGGATTCATATCATTTTGAGGGGGCGATAGTCTGCATTTCCCCAAATGAAAGTATCATATTTACCCATTGTTGAAACAATAAACGTATGATATAAATGAAAAATACAGTAGTATAGAGAAAAAATAAATATAATATATATCACATGTAAATATAGTTCCATCTTAATGGCCACCATAATAGGTGGTAGGAGAAGATTGTACAATCATCGTTTCGTGAGGCAGTAGTTCACCATCGAGAGAAACAGTATACTCATTACCCATTAGACGAAGGTGTGTGTATGTGTAGTTATAATACTTCTCATATAAAAAACCTAGTATACTGATGATACCAGTGTTTTTATAAAATAATGGAAAAAAATAGTATAGGGGGTTGTATAAGTAAAATAAAATAAAAGAACATAAGAGAAGACGTTACCTTTAAATATGGTAACTCCATTTGGTTTGAGCGAAAAGTATTTCTTAAAGTGCCTTCTGCCTAAGGTAAGGATTCTAGGTGGAAGAGAGAGATCATGAAAGATTTTTGGGCAGAGGATGGATGAGCTAAGGTGCTTGAGAGGATTGAGTAATGGGTTAGAGGTGAGGGATTTTATATGGGGGAGGAGGGGCTCTTTAGGAAAGTTTGCAAATATTATTTTATAATATAATGATTTTCGGTTTCGAAAGGTCCAAAACTTATTAAAATAAAATAAACGATGACTCGTGTTTGAAATAAAGTCATACAATAATAATTGGACAGGTTTTGGATATTTTTTTAAATCTTTATAATCTTATTTGTTTAAATCATCTATTAATGAGGTAAACACTGAATCATTATTGTGTCATACATAATTTTATTTATTTGTAATCTAAAAATTATAAAAAAAATAACATGATGTAGGAAATAATTTTAGATTTAAAATTAATATTTAAAGTCAAATATATAACTTATATAACCCCATTTAAGAATTTATTTATCAAACATATTTGTTTTTCTAATTTTTGTCATTACATTAAATTAATTAATACAAAGTGTCATTATATCTCTTAAGTGGCTCCATGGGGTCCCAAAATAGACCCAAGGATTCCCATGGATGTAAATGTATCAACCAATAGGATTATGACACATTTTAAGATAATTTAATATTATTATAATATAATTGTTACTATGAATTACCCTATTTAACTTTTTACCGTGGTAATAAAAGTCAAAAGTTACTCTTCACCAAAAATTATTTTCATCTTATTGAAACAAATTTTACTTAAAAATGAAAACCATTTATTTTAGATTTTTGAAATCAAATTCACATAATTATTGAAATTTCATTTAAATTAAAAAGTCAATTTTTTAACTACTACTCGGTGTTTTCACTATTCATCAAAAAATTGAAGTTTTTCAGAAAAATACCAAAAATTCAACCAAAGCTATAATTGATATTATGAATTAAAAAATAATTTCTATTTTACCAAATTCAAAACAAATAATTTTCATTAATTAATTTAAAATTTATTCTCGTAGTGAAAACAATAATAATGATTTTAAGAAATAAAAATTATCAAAAGATCGACACTTGTTTATGTCCAATTTCATAGTGAAATTATTTCCATTGACCAAAATTGGATTAAATGGTAAAAATATAATCTAATTACACATTAAAACCAATTAAAATTATAATCTAACCATGTAAATAAATTAGATTAAAAGGATGTTTTGAATTAAAATACCTTATTTGTCACTGTTTAGTAAAAAATAAATTTTATCAGAAAATTACCAAATATTTACCCAAAGTAAAATATTATGTCCCGTTTCTAAAGAATAATTTTATTTTCTAAAATAGAAAATATTAAACTGACCAAAACTAGATTTAAAAAGGGTTTTCCATCAAAAGGCTGTAAATTGACCTTTTAAAGAATATTAGAGTATTTATGCTTAAAAGTAGATTTATTGACATTTTAAGACTCTAAATTTGACTGGATAAATGTAAAAATAATTAAGAAACGTGTTTAATCATAAAATGGTTAGTTTTGTTCATTCCTGCCAATAAAACTACTAGGTGTTAACTACCATTTAAAATAATATTATGTTATTATTTTTCAGTAGGACCCAACGTTGGGTTCAACGTATGATTTCAAGGAAATACGTTGTTGTGTATTGAGTATGCCATCGAACATAAAATCCCATTTAATATAAAATTAATATTTAATTCACAAATATTAATAAATTTGAAAATGTATTATTCTTTATTTACTTGGGATGTTTCAGAATCGATGGTCGATTCTAAATATGGAGAGTGATTTCCCTTTCGCAAAAATTTATGTTACCTCTATATTGGGAAAACCAATCCATGATAAGAATTTTATCAAATTCCACAAGGAGATGTATGGTGAGGTTCTATAGGAGTTTCAATCCAAAAATTATGATAGGTGAGGATTTATTTTCTTGGGATCCAATAATTTCCTCGTTTTCTATTATCAATGACATCTTTACTTCCATTATTTTGTGGTGATGTTTTTATTGTTCTATTGAACTTTCAGGATATAAAATAATGCGTAGAAGAATGGATGACAATCTAATCATTCACTTTTTGATTCTGGTACTAATTTATCAATTATATACTTAGGGATGAGTATCATAAGAAGTTAGACACATAATGTGGAATCTAATGACCTTAATGGAATAACATATAAATTAAATACATCTCCTTAACTTATGAATTTATAAACTTAAATCTATGTTATCTATGATATACTTCTTAAAATATATTCCTAGGGGAATTTTTTTGTTCCTTTAGTATTTTTTCAGAATATTATTATGAATTTACTGAAGCATATCCTCTTGGAGTGTCGAACCAAGAGTGCAGCAAGGCTTGTTATCGTACACCAGTTCCTATTTGAGTCTAGCCCAAAGCGGTGTTTTCAGGTTTTACACATAGATACATCTATGTCAGAGCCAGTTCTACTTGTTTGTATCCAGAAGGGATGTATATTTTTGATAAACCACTTACTCTATAATCAAAAAATATTTACGGATCCTTTTCGTATACATAGTCTAATCCGTAAGGATTTCCCTAGATTTTTCTAATCCTAATCTCAAAAACAACTAGACCGATCCTACGATGCCAACTATGATGACCCTATTATTTATTTCATATTTAAAAATGATTTATTACAAAAATATTCACTTAATATAACTCATAATATCGAGAGGTATAGTTTCTTCTGGGATTAGGAACATTACATAACAACATAAACCATGAAATTCACATCTTTATTGGAAACTTATTTTACTTTTCCACAACATTCCTTCGTACTTAGAATTTTATGAGATAACCTGAGGACATACATAATAAAATAGTGAGCTATAAATCCCAGTAAAGGAGTAAAAAAGGTATACCATGAATAATAAAATAAATTTTAGGAAATAAACATTTCAATGGAACATAACATAAACATGAACATAATGGCATGATATGACGTGAACATCAGAACATGGAATTGTGGAAACAACATAAAACACTACATCATTAAAATATAAGAATGAGGTAAACCCCTTTCCAAACATGATGGAAACATTTACTATAATGGAATCAGGTAAACCATATCCCAAATTTATATTTCATGATACTAATCATTACCAAATCCATGGGAGAGCTATAAAGGTGTACCCTTTATAAAAATTTTAATCATAATCTTACATGTACCACATAGATCATATAACCTGGATTCATCCAAAATCATCATTTATTCCACAATTTATGAATTTGTAATACATAAATTTATGTCCTAACTAAATAATTATGTGTGAATAAATTTAAATACCCTTGATTGAGTAACGGGTATGTTATTCACTACAAAATGATTTCCACTTGGAAAATCATGGTGCAATTTTATCAGGATGACGAAGTCATATGTAAATTCATAAAATGGGCATATTAGAGAGGAAGGGGTATCTCATCACTTATATATGATATGGAAATTTAGGGGATCATGGAACGATATATCCCATCATATGAAAGGGAATTTATGATGCATAAAACAAATGAAGTGCTAGAAATGGAAATTATAAGAGAGAAATCACTTATGAAATTTTTGCATAGTGACGACATAGGTAAGTGCCTAAATGGTGGAGGATAAATGATAAATCTCTGCAATAACATAAAATGGATATTATTTAATTTATTATAAATGGATAAAAATATAACAAATTGAAATTAAAATTAAAAACTTCAAACAAGGATCTTCAATGAAAAGAAAGAGAGAAAGGAGAGGATCCCATACATGGATATGTGATCCCAAAGTCTTGGTAGAGGATTTTTGGGAGCTTATAGGTTCCTTGGTAGGACTCTACAGGGTAATGATAAATGGGTGGTCGAGATTAAAAAGATTGAGTGAAGAGAAATGCGTTCTTGTGTGGGTTTATATGTGAAATGTGGGGGAATTCATTGTTATTTTGTTTCTGGACCCTACACAATAAAATTTTCAAAACCACACACCATACCATGGTTTTTCCCATGTTTTTTCGAAAGGGGAGTGATGTAAATTATTTTAAATGTATAAGGGAAAAATATTTTAACATATCTCCCTTTCTTATGTGGAGGTGAGTGACACATTCAAGGAAATGATTTTAAAATTGTAAAATACATTATATGTCATGGATAATTCCCTAAGGCACTATAAAATAAATAAAATAAAATCCAAAATAAAATTAATTTAACAAAAAAAATATATTTTTCTGAATATACCATTTATATCATTCTATTACATCACTATTGGGTCATTATGATGTCATAAAACAGATTATATATTTATACGGTATTTAATTTTTACCAAAAAATTCAATTATCTTAGAAAATTATGAAAAATTCACTGTTGGATAATTTATAAATCCTGATTCCAAACAAATAATCATTTTATCTAATGAATTTTCTAATTATTTTAATTTTAACTTTTTTATAAAAACTGGCATTTATGGAAAATTGATGGGTTTTTATAAAAACGGATTTAAAATCATAATAAAAATTACAATTGACATCAAAAAATTATAAAATCATTTATATTTAATAAAATAAATTTAATAATTATATTTTATTAAAAATTTATTAATTAATAAATACTTTAATTAATCAAAATAGAATTCGAAATTGAATTTCAATATTGACCAAAAATACTATTTCTGCTTTAAAAATCATTTGCAATGTAACAATAATAAAATGAAAGTAAATTCATATTTCTATACCAAAATAATTCACAAAATCACAATGTTGTGTTGTTATTACATATCAGTTTATTACACCAACATACTCCCTAAGAGTAAGGTTTGCGATGGTGGGGCTTTCATGGGGTCATTCAGTGAACATGGCTTGCGTCAAGATATCGATGAGCTTGAACTTCTCCCATAAAAAATTGTCTTCATATTTATGTTGTTGAATATAAGACTAGGAATTTTCAACTTCAAAACCTACAAATGATATCACCTTTTGAAGATCCGATAAATGGACATCATAGGGTTCGATCCTACTGGTTGAAGTCATCATTTCTTTTGTTTGTGTCAAAATGATTTGTTAAAACCTCATATTTATACTAGTTATGTGATTATTATTCAATGGCTATATTATCAACGTTAAGGATATTAAATGGTCATCGAAATATAATTGGATATAAAAAACAAAAGGAGTTCATGTTTTTTCTATATCCATAACAAAAATAATTAAAAGAAAGAGAATTTTATTCATAACAATTTGGTTTATTAAAGGTATTCCTCCACCTTTTAATCTCATTTCTTCAGTGCTCAAAGAGACGCCGTTAGAAGTGATTCTCATGTGAATCAAATAGTAATTATTTAAGAAATAAGATATATAGTTCAAGCACATAGAGATTCCTATTGTGCTATTTTGAGATTTGTTTAACAAACTTTTATCACTACTAGAGAAAATCTAGTCTTGATTCCCACTACATAATAATGGTATGAAGTTGATCCGTTGTTAGATCAATCAATAAAGAATGAATTTCTCACAAGGTTATTATATAATTTATTAAATAAATTATAAATAATATGTGACAATCCTTCTCTATGGTTTATACATTTTATCAATTGTCTATATTCTCTGATTTAATTTTTTTGATCACTGTGTTTATCATTTGTTAAATCTTGGATTAATAATTAATCATGAAAAAATGAAATGTTGTCAATGAACCATCACATGTTTCCACTACACCTGAAACCCTATTCTATGTATCTAGAATGATTCTTCCTTGAATATTAAGATTAAAATCATTGATTTTGACCCATGGATAGTGATGTGAAGTAGGTCATCATAATTTAAAATTTCTCTATAATGAGTATGTCATATGGAATGAGTGTAATATAAAGGAAATGAAAGTTGAATGGAGTGAATAATTATAAATAAACGATAATCTAAATAGAGGAAAAATAGGTTTATAAAATAAATAAAATTTAGATGGATTTTATTCTACCATATTTCCATAAACATTGAAGGGTTGTTTAGAGGGAATCACATAAGTGTTAATTTTTTAACCTGAAGAATATATACCTAAATGATCATGAACTTATGAATCATAATCACAAATTTTAGAGGGTTAAATTCTTAATGATTCAATTTTAGTGGATGATATTTATGAATTATAAATAATTTATTTAGGGGAAATGTTTCAAGTGAGGAAATGTGGATTATATGTTTTACTAGATAGGGAAAAATAATAGGGACATCATTAATTTATACTGGATCATTGATGATATTCTTCTAGGATCCCATCAATCCAATAGATTCAAATGATATTAGTTGATTTTTTGGAATGTTTAAAATGAATTATTTTATATGGTAATGATGCATTTTCCATGAAGATTGAGAGATAAATGAGGACCTAATGTTTTTTTTGTATAAAGTATACATTGTAAGGTTAGTTGAATGATTTTGAATGAGGGGATATAGGTCAGTCTCAAAACCTATTTTTGATCACATAAAACTATTGACAGAGTAGGTATCATGAATAGTGGTAGAGGCAAGACACAATGATAAAGTATAGTTTTCATCTATAGTAGGCAGTCTCATGTAAGACATTGTATACACTCGACCAAACATAGCTAATACGGTTGGAGTTCTGAGTTGGTATACAGAGAATATATGAAAGGATCATTTGGATTTCATGTAGTGAATTATATAATACCCTAATAGAATGGAATATATTTCCCTATACTTTATATATATGATCTGTTTCAGGGGTATATTGATGTTTTCCTTGAGGATAACTTCAATATACAGAATATAACAACTGGATATTTTTCAGATTCATTGGAACCATGATATGTTGGATGTAAATTTTTGAAATCATGATTTAGCTCTCCATAAATGAAGCAGATTATTTTTCAACTATGGAAGCATGAAAAAATTGTGTGGTTAAATAATATGATTTGGGAGATTATAAGAATTGATGAACATGGGATAATTTAATATGACTGTCAAAGTGAAATCCATGTTGGAAAAAAATATAATGTTCCACAATATGATTAATTACATCAACTTAAAGTACTCCATCATCTAAATGTTGTTAAAGTTAAGGTAAATTTAGTTGTGAATTATAGATGGAAATATTAATATTGAAAATATGTTCACTGAAAGATTAGTCTAGGAAAATATGAGAAAGTGTTGATCCTCATTCAGGCATGGGTGATTTGAATGAAAAAGAGGAGCACTATATCGAGTGGTAGAGGAATGATTACATTTTATGAACTCATTAAGGCTATCATGGATGTCCTTTAATATATATTTAATTGGATTTTTTTTGATTTTTAAGGCTATTCATGTGCAGGAATAATTTTTCATGATGAACTAACATTGATAAATTATTTTTTCATGATGTGTAAGTAGTATTATGCTTTAATAGGATGAAAATAATTTGGTCAGAAATAGTGAATTTCTAGTGGATGCTTGATATGGGTATCAGTTTACTAGAAGCCAATTTGATTAGTTCAAAAATGTCTATGAAGAATCCACATAACTGGAATGAAAATATTTATTACAACCATGCTCTTTATTACACACATTAACATGATTAATTACATATATTGGAACTTAAGAAAAATCCGAGGATTGAGTGGTCTAGTGTCTGGGGAAATTTGGAATATTACATGACAAATTAATAGATAAAATACAACAGCTCTATTGAAAATTTCTTTTACATTACCACAACATTCTTTGGTACTTAGCATTGTATGGGATAACCTGAGGACATACATAAGAAAAGGGTGATCTATAAAGCCTAGTAAGGGAGTAAAAAAGACATAACATGAAGAATACAATACATGTTAGGATATAGTCAAATAAATGGATCAAAAAAGTAACATGAACTTAAAGGCATGATATAACTTGATTGTCATAACATGGAAATGTGGAAGCTACATTTAAGATGATATTCGCATGATCCAAGGATCATAACACATGGAGCATGACTAAACCATCATTTAACTTGAATTAAAATGAGTAAACCCTAATTTATCTTGAATTAGAATGAGTAAACCCTTATTTTTCATGGTTTATCATGATACTATTCTTTACCCAATGAATTGGAGCTCTATCAGGGCACACCCTTCTTAATCATATCATTTCAGGCATAAGTGTTCCACATATATCAAACAACATGGATTCATTAAACATCATAATTTATTACAAGAATATGATATGAGGATTACAAAAATTTAAGTCCTAAATCAAAAAGTACATGTGCATAAATTTGAATGCCCTAGATTAATAAATGGGTATGGTATTCACTTACATGATGATTTTGGCATGTAATGTTTTGTGCAACTTTGACAGCATAACGACGTGAAATAGAAATCATTAAATGGGTTGATGAGAGGGAAAGGGGTATCTAAGCATTTATACATTAAAGGATAGTAAGGGGTCACGGGACATAACATCCCAACATATGTAATTGAATTTAAATACATAATTTAGAATAATTGCTTGAATATAAATGAGGAGATAGAAATCCTTTACGGAATATCGGAATGGTAATGAGTATACATCAGAGGCAGTAATGTGATAGAATGGGGTTTATCATTAGTAAAAAATAAGGAGGGAAATAAAGGGGAGGTGATAAATCATATCCAAACATTTGTAATTGAAAATAAATGGTCATAATAATATAACGAATCATGGGAATAAATAAGGAAGGAATGTGAGGATCCCTTACATGGAAGTGTGATCCCTAAGGAATTGGAGAGGCTTGAGAGAGGATTCATGGGAGATTAGAGTTCCATTAGAGGATTCTAGAGAGAGGAAGTGTAGGGACGTCCTCCAAGGGTTTTAAGTGAATAGGAATTGGAGATTTAGTGGGATTATATATGAAAAGAGAGGATAATACTTTCATATTTCCCAAGAATAGGTTTTGGAATCTATATTATTAAATATTCAAAAGAAAAAATCAACCCATGGTTTTTTCCAAATTGGAGCAGAAAAAATTATTTTATAATTTCAATGGCCGAACTTATTAATATATTAGTCTTTCTTATGTTGAGATGAGTAACACTCACAAGGAAATAATTTTAAGTTGTTAAAATATTTTATAAGTCTTGGAGGGTCCTCTAAGTAACCATAAAATTAATCAAACAAATATAAAATCATATTATTTTAAATTATAAACATAAATTTTCATAATATCCCTTTTATAGTATTTTATTACATCACTATTGGGTACTTATGATGTCATAAAACAAATTATATATTTAAACGGTATTTAAATTTTACCCAAAAATTCATTTGTCTCAGAATATTTTGAAACATTCACCTTTAGATACTTTAGCTGTCCTAAATCCAAAAATAATATTCATTTTATCTAAATAATTTTCTAAATAAGAGAATATTTAATTTTAAAATAAAAACCGACATTTATAAAAATTTCATTGGTTTTACAAAAACAGTTTTTAAACCATAATAAAAATTACAATTGTATTCATAAAAATTATACCATCATTTATATTTAATAAAAAATAATTTAGTAATAATATTTTATTAAAATATTATTTATTTCAAAAAATCCTTTAAGACATCCAAATATATTTCTTAATTTAATTTTAATATTAACTAAAAATAATATTTGTGATTTAAAAAAAACATTTACAAAGTAACAATAATAAAATGAATTTATATTCTTTATGCAAAAATAATGCACATAATCATTTTGCCAGGGTCTTGTTACATAACATCTTATAATACACGCATAAGGCCTAAGGGTACGGTGTGTGATGGTGGCAGACTCTTGTGGTAGCTTGGATAACTCCCTCGAGTGGTAATATCTATTAATGTCCTCTTCTCCCATAGGTGGTTTCTTTCAAGGATAACATGTTAAATCATTGATTGGCCTTGGTCTAGAGCAAAGCCCAGTGATGATACCTCCTTTACGGGCTCCAAAACATGGGGTTTGTATGGAGTTATTCTTCTTGATGAGGCCATTTCTTCCACTATCGAAGTTAATTGGATTTGGTAAATCCCTATACTTATACTAATCATGTGATCAGTGCTCAATTACTGTAATAGAAATGGTAACAATTATTAACGGTATTTTAAAATCCGAAAAACATAAAACCAAGGAAGTTAATTTGTTTTATATAACCCTTTTCCATAATAACACATCCAATTAGATCAAGAGGAATTTTCATTAATAAATTTTTGGGTCATTATAATCTTCCCCCCTTAATAAATTTTACCCTCGAAATTTCCTTTTCCCCGCACTAAAATAGATGTGGGTAATGCCGCCTCATCAATTCCTCCAATTCCCACGTTTCCTCTCCAAACATGTGGTTTCACCACAACTCCTTGACTAGGGGAATTATCTTATTTCATAGAACTATTTACCTATGATCTAAGATCTGTGCCGACTTCTCTTCTTAAGAGAGGTCATTCTCCAACAGTACAAACTTTGGATTGATTAAATGTGAGGGGTCTGGTATGTACTTCCTCAAGAGTGATACATGTAACACATCATGTACTTGAGATTGTTTTGGTGGGAGTTGTAGTCGATAGGACACTTCTCCTATGTGAAAAATGATCTCAAAAGGGGCGATGTACCTTGTAATGTTCTTTCCCTTCTTCAAAAATATCATAAATCTCGTCCATGGTGATATGCGAATGAATACCATGTCTCCAACATAAAAATATAGGTCTCATCGATAGTTGTGAGAATAGATCATTTTCCCTCTCTAGGAATCATTAATGTGTTGCTATATGGTCTTAACATTCTCCACCATTTATTCAACCATTTTGGACCTATGAGTTTTCTCTCCCCAACTTCATCCCAACATGTCTGTGTTCTGCACTTCTACTTATAAAGGGATTCTAAAGGAGCAATTTGGATTCTTAAGTGGAAATTGTTATTGTAATAGAAATAAACCAGAGTAATATGTTGATCCCATCCTCCTTTGAAGTCCATTGAGCATGCTCTTAACATTGTGTCAAGTGTTTGGATATTCTTCTTAGATTGGGCATCAGTTTGAGGATGATAAGTCGTACTGATGTTTAGTTAAGTATTCAGAGCGTGTTGGAGTCTCTTTTAGAACATAGAGGTGAGTCTTGGATCTCGATTGGATACAATTTATTATGGTACTCCTTGTAGAATTACCAATTTTATGATGTATATTCGTTCTAGTTGATTTAATGAGAATTCCTATATAATTGCAATTAAGTGTGCCATCCTTGTTAGACGATGCACAACAATCCAGATAGCATTGTTTCCTTTGGATTTCTTTAGTAGTTTGGTGAAAAATTCCATGGTGATGTTGTCCAATATCCATGTTGGTATGGGTAATGGTTGCATCATCCCCTTAGACTTTCACCTCTCATCTTTCACATGCTGACATACCCAGCACATTGATACAGATCCAGGGATCTCCTCCTTCATGTTATCCCACCAATAATGCTCTTGAAGATGTTGATAAATCATTTTGTTTCCTAGGTGAATTGAAAAATTCAAACTATGTGCAGTATCCAAATTTTCATTCTTTAACTGTAACACACCAAGCTTCCACAATACGTTTCCCTTTGAATAATGTAGTAGCTTGCATTATACGTAACTTCAAGACTCTAACACACCGCGACTAATCAAAGCGGCAGTTATGAATAGTAATAACCACTTTTGGAAATTTTATAAATTTTATCTTTCAAAATGGACTTCATATTTGGATTTTTAATATCAAAATTATCCTAGGGTGAATTTTTGGTATTTTTCTGAAAAAAGCAATTTTTGATGAATAGTTAAAAACACCGAGTTATAGGTTAAAAACGAATTTTTATTAAAATAATTATTTATTTTATTTAAATTTAATTAAGTTAAAAATAGATATATAATACCTATATAAGTTCAATGTAATTCATTGAAGTTAGATTAGAATAATTTTAGATATATAAAACTTTTATTGAACTTTTCACCGTCTTTTACCCACCTCCTAGGAGAATTTGGAAATTCACATAAAACATACTTTAACCTCTTCTGTGAGTGGAATTTAGAAAATACAAGAGACATGGTTAATATCAAGGAGTAAAATGTGGTTTAATAAGATAAAAATAATTTTTTTGTGAATAGTAACTTTTTACTTTTATTTACCACGGTTAAAAGTAAATAGGGTAATTAAAGGTAAAAATGATATTAATATTACTCTAACACATGTACTAATTCTATTGGAAAAGTGTATCTCGACCAAAAGAAACCTTAGGAATAAAATATTATCATTTAGGTCCACTTGGATTAGATTAGGACAATTATTATTATTTAATAAAAGAAGAGTTAAAAGAGTTAAAATCGAGGTTTAATTACAATTTTTTTTAATATAGAGCTATACATAAGATAAATTCGATTGTAAATATTCATTAGAAATCTAAACGATTTCCTACATAATGGTATTTTATTTATAATTCATAGAAATTAAATAATTTAATTTATTTATGGAACAATGGTGATGCAGTAATTACCTAATTAATGAGAATTTAAAATAATTGCTATTATAAATATCCAAATAAATGTAATTTGAGACTTTTTATGAATTACACTAATTTTATAGGATATTAGGACATGTTAATATTGATTTAATTAAGATTGTTCTAAGTAATATCATTGTTGTGATTTTCAAAAAAATAAAATTCCAAACAGTGTCAAAATTGACATAAAAGAGTTTTAAAAACAAATACTATATTATTATTTCATATTCTATTCCTAAAAAGATAAGGTTCTGCCAAGAGAAGGTGTATCATTAATGGACCAGTTAGAGGTCTCTTGGATGTATATGGTATGTTTATCAACTATATAATATAAAAATACAATGTTACATGGTAAATGTCAATCTAATTAACTAAGAGTTAAAATAAAGGATAATGTTAATATAATGACCCAAACCTATCTAAAATCTATTGGCTTAAAGTATTTATACCCATGCCCACATTAGATTCTGAATAATCCATTTTAGAGCCATTAGAAACCGAATATTAATTTATTATAAATTAATACTTTAAGTATTTCCTAAAGATCCCCTCCCCCCTTATAAAAGGACACCACTTCTAATCAATTCATCACACCTACAAAGCATTTTGGATCGGCCAAACCCTTCCCAAATATTCATTCAACTTCCCTCACTTCATCCTAGAGGCCTTAGTTTGATCATAAATCCAACCTATGGGCCCTTTTAATCATATCAAAAGGAAGAACCTGAAGAAGAGGTAATGGTTTCACCACCCTCTTTCAGGTTCCTTTCTTCTTCAAATTATTCTTTATTTGTTATTTTCATTATAAAATAATAAATCCAGTATCTCCTATATAATGTGATGTTATTATAAATATGGTACAACCATGTTCAGTAGTCTATCCTTCCCTTGAATGACATGCCACCATACGTGCGTACGCACGACATACCGTCTCCACGTTGTGGTGCAATTGTTATTCAATACATTATTATTTAGATTGGTATAATACTGATTTTTATTTCATGTAAATAATAAATATAACATGATAATTATTCTGTATATATGATACACCATCCAATTATATATTTTTTTTAATATCAAAGGAATGATATTGTTGCTCGTGCGTACATACGGTCAACTGTCTCCACGAACGCGATGAGATTCATTCCCCACCTTATCCATTCAAGTATGATTCTCATTTGATGATTAAAAATAATGTTTAAGGACTTGGTATCTTTTTTTATATGGATAAGATACAACCTATCCATAACAAACATTGCTTATGTAACAAAACATATAAAATAAAACGAGTAAGTTAACACCCGAAACGACGATAATACTAAAATATTATTAACCGAGAAATGTTAAAAGATCATATATGATATCATATTAATGTATTTGATTCTTGTATAATTTAATATCAATTATTTCACCATTATACATGAGTTTAACCTAGCCTTAACCAAGTAAAAGTACAAGGTAAAGGTTTATTTCACAATCTCTTCATTATTCGAGGTTGTTTATACGTAACTATCTACTGGGACCTCTTTATCATCCACATCCATGTTTCATAAAAATATATTTCAAAACATTCTTACTATTTTATAGAATATGGGTTAAATTCATTTATACCCTTGTTTTACTTTTTACAAGAGTTTTTTAAAGGAATATTTCCATCATTTTCCAAACAAGGTCCTTTTTACCCTTTTCGACAAAATTAAGGTAAGAAAGTTTCTTTAAATTATACGGAGGGTGAGGCTATTTTCAGCCATTATAATGTTGTAAAAGTTTTCCTTAAAACCATATAAGAATGTTTTTAAAATAAATGTTTTCTCTATAATTATGTGACTTTCAAATGATTTTAAAAAAGTGAATTTTCTCTCAAATAGTTTTAATTTCATCTATGTCAACATCCTTTGATAAATTTTACACTTGTTTGAAGTTGATTTATTATGATACAAAACATCCATATTGTATTTACGGTTTTGTGATATGTTTGACTATGGATGAGTTATTTTATGCCATTAATGGTTTAGTATTAATGTTATGGAATTTTTATGCTAGTTTTAATAGGAATGTTTATGTTATATTTCATCCTCTTCTTAAGATGAATGTGTTGGACTAGTATGTTCTGTGTTGGGGTCTGGTTACAACAGACCCTCCGGGATGGTGTCTAGTTATTAGAGGCACTTCGGGTTGGTGTCCTGTTATTAGAGGCACTCCGGGGTGATTTTTGGTAATTAGAGGCACTCCAGGTTGGAGTCCGATTATAGAGGATCTCTTGGATGGAGTCCGGTTACAGAGGCTCTCCGGGTTGGGTTCCGGTTAGAGTTATCCCTTAGGTCTTGGAATGAGGCCTTAACACAGAAATTAAAGTTCATCATTATGAATTCCCTTGTTATTAAAGTGGTTATTTATATTTCATGTGATTATTCGATTTTTAAAATATCCATGTGAATAATTAAATGGAATTATTTCATTTTATCCTTGCCATATTATGATGAAGTTCAAGTTTAAAAGGCATTTGTTTTAGTTATACATTGCCTTAAAAGTTTGTGTTTATTTATGAAAGTTTCTACTATATTTTTATCCTTACTGAGCATCTGATCTCACACTTTCAAGGTTTTAGTTTTTCCCAAGATGTGAAGAAGTATTTTATGAATGACCTGTAAGGATAGTATGAGAGGATATGAAGAAAAGATGTTGTTGTAGTATTTTTTATTTATGATGTAATGTATGACTTATGAATATCTACTGTCTCCAAGGCTAATAAACTGATCCGTCTTTCAGGAGTTGATCCCTTTTGATCATGCCAATATTATGTAATAATACATCGAATCGGGGTAACATGGGTCGGGGCGTTACAGTTAGTATCATAGGAAGTTTAGTATAAACCTTGGAAGCTAGATTTAGATAAACTCTGATTAGAGCACATATCTCTAAGATAGACTTTGAGGATTTGTATATAAGAACTTCCTAGAATTTTTGTATTATAGAGATTTTCTGAGTTTTCCGAGCAATACATCTCGGTCTGTATTCGAGCAGGTAGAGGTGGATCTATCATAGATGTACCTAGGGCTAAAACACAAAACCACCGCTTTGAGATAGACTCGAACGAGAACTAGTGCATGATAAAGGGCCTTGCTGCACTCTTGGTTACAACACACCTGAGGGATATGCTTAGGATAATTCTCATTTTCTTTTCAAGTCATTATGAAGGTTTTATGAGTATACACTTCCTCGAAGAAAACATCTTTTTATGATTATGGATTATATACATAAATAGATCAATTTATGTAATGTGATTTACAAGTATGGAATTATGTATTTTGATTCATAAACTAATATAGTTTATGCCATTGTATAGAAATGGAACCTAGTGGAAGAAATGGAAACTGTATCAATGCACACACTCCATGTAGGGATAGCCCTCTTGCACAAGATAATTTTAGTGGAGCTGGCGATGGAACTGGTGTTGATCAGCTAATCACCATACTGGGACAACTCACTCAAGTTATGAATAATAACCATACCCATATGGAGCACCCTTATCTGCAGCGTGGAGGATCAAGGTTAGATCGCTTAATGAGGCAACAACCAAAAACATTCAATGGTAGTACAATTCCATTAGTAGCTGAGCAATGGTTAAATTCCTTTGAGAAAATATCCCACACCTTGGGGAGTAGCGAAAGGGAAAAAGTTGTCATGGAAGTTTGCCGCCTCACTGGAGATGCTGATCAATGGTGGTCGTTGATTCAAAACATGAAGGAAGATGATGAATTATAAAATATGGAATGGAGGGAGTTCAAAGAGGTTTTCTTAGAAAAATACTTTCCTCGTGACCATCGAGTAGATATGGAAAGGCAATTTCTGAGTCCGGGACAAAAGGAGGATGAAAATGTCGCAAGGTATGAGGCTAAATTTACAAGGTTAGTGTGGCATGCTGCAGATTATATACGTAACCCAAGAAGTAAGATTGATCATTTGTTTGGTGGGTTAAAACCATTTCTTTATCGAGCATTAGTCTCACAATATTTCTCAACATATGAAGATATAGTCTCATGTGCTATCAAGACAGAAAAGAAGTTCCCTAAATCTTATGACTATAAAGTAAAGCAAGAGAAGAAGAGAATGATGGAGAAAGAGACAGATAATGGGAAAAAGGGAAAGAAGGATTTTCCATTACGTGAAAATTTTGGGAAGAAACACCCCGGTATATTCCTAAAAGGAATGGGAGTTTATTACAAATTTGGAGAAAAACATCACCAGACTCGTGATTTAAAGGGAAAGTAGGAGGCTGTCAATATTGAATTCTACAATTATAGAGAAATGGGGCATTATGCGAATGAATTTCCTAAGAATCTGGGGAAATTACCTCAAAAAATGCCAAGGGATCAAGGCCAAGCTTATGCTGTTACTACAGTTGAAGAGGAATAATTATTGTATTTGTGGTTTTGGACTCAAGTATTATATTGTGGTTATGAGAATAATTTGATATATATAAGTATTGTACTACAGTACTTGTTGTTTTAATTAAGGTTTTAATATGAATAAGGTAATCATATTTTTAGTATGTTACAATAAGAGAAACTTCACTCTGTTTGGAAAATCTGACGTTGCAATTTATTTTGGAATTTAGATACCTTTTACAGAGAGTCTGTACATAGGTACTTTGGATAACTATAATGTTTTGGAATGGATTAAGTTGAACTTTGGATAGTATTGTTCAAGGTTAAAACATTTCTTCTGATTATTTTTGGAATATTATGATACTATAGTTTTAGGAAAAGAAAAACTACTGGTCCGGTGATAACCCATTGCGTCGGACGAAGCTGTAGGAATCGAACCGACAACCATAGTGTGACATGCCTTTATTACCGACCACTAGCCTACACGAAGTCCCTGGTCATTAAAAAATATTTTTTTTCATTATAATGTTATGTGTTAATGATTATAACCTTATAATATTAGGATAAATATAATATTGTTGAGTTCTAATATCTTTTGGAGTGAAAGATGAGTTTGTGGTAGAAATTAGTTGAAGGATGAATACTCTACTTGTCAAGATGTATATATATATTTATCTTATTCTATGCAGAAATTAATTCTTGAACTTTATGTAAGAGATATTAAGACCAAAAATGTGTTATTCTAATACTTTATGTTTTTTTGGACTAATGATATTTTAAATCATCATAGATTGATGGATTTGAGGACCTCAATTCTACACTTGTTTGTGATTGATGACCTCAATCAATCCCTATAAATATTTACATTTTTCTTCTAAATACATGCCTATAATTTCCACCAATGTTCTCTTATTAGAAACCCTAATTTGGTGGCGACATTCTCATTTCCCTTTCCATGTTATTAAAACTAAATTTTATTAACCCTATTTCCGATATGGGTTTTCCACAAAGGTATTCTCTATTTTCACCCTTTAATTTTCAATGAACAATTTCCAATTGCGAGGAAGAAATTATTTGAAGGAGGGGATAATCTAACACCCTAAGCTTCCATGATACGTTTCCCATTGAATAATGCAATCGCTTGCATTGTACGCAACTTAAAAACTCTAACACACCACGACTAATCAATCCAACCGTTATGAATAGTAATACCATATTTTTGAAATTTTATAAATTTTATCTTTCAAAATGGACTTCATATTTGGATTCTGAATATCGAAATTATCCTAGGGTGAATTTTTGGTATTTTTCTCAAAACTTTCAATTTTTGATGAATAGTGAAAAAACTCTGAGTTATGGTTTAAAAATGATTTTTTATTTAAATAATTATTTATTTTATTTAAATTTAATTAAGGTAAAAATATATACATAATACCTATATAATTTCATTTTAATTCATTGATGTTAGTTTAGAATAATTTTAGATATATAAAAAATTTATTGAACTTTTCACCGTCTTTTACCCACCTCCTAGGAGAATTTGGAAATTCACAGAAAACATAATTTCACCGCTTCTGTTAGTGGAATTTTGAAAATTCGAGAGAAATGATTAATATCAAGGTGCAAAATGTGGTTCAATAAGATAAAAATAATTTTCGGTGAATAGTAACATTTTACTTTTATTTACCACGATTAAAAGTAAATAGGGTAATTAAGGTTAAAAATGATATTAATATTACCCTAACACATGTCCTAATTATATTGTACAAGTGTATCTCGATCAAAAAAAACCATAGGAATAAAATATTATCATTTAGGTCCACTTGGATTAGATTAGGACGTTTATTATTATTTAATTCCAAGATGAGTTAAAAGAGATAAAATCAATGTGTAATTAATAAAACATTTTTAATATAGGGCTATACATAAGATAAATTAGACTATAAATATTCATTATAAAGATAAAAATGTTTCATACATAATGGTATTTTATTTATAATTTTTAGACATTAAATAATTTAATTTATTTATTACACAATGGAGATGTAGTAATTACCTAATTAATGAAATATTAAAGTAATTGATATTATAAATATCCAAATAAATGTAATTTGATTCATTTTATGGATTACACTAATTTTATAGGATATTAAGACGAGTTATAATTGATTTAATTTACTTTTTTAGAAGAAATCATACTGTTGTGATTTTCACAAAAATCAAATTCCTAATAGTGTCAAAATTGACATAAAAGATTTTTTAAAACAAATTTTATATTATTAATTCATATTCTATTCCTAAAAATCTATAGTTTGGCCAAGAGACTTATATCATGATATTTGTATCATTAATGGACCACTTGGGGGGTCTCTTGGATGTATATGGTATGTTTATTAACTATATAATATAAAAATACAAAGTGACATGGTAAATGACAATCTAATTAACTAAGAGTTAAAACTAAATGATAAGGTTAATATAATGACCCAAACCTGTCTAAAATCTATTGGATGAAAATATTTCTACACATACCCACATTAGACTTTGAATAATCCACTTTTCATACATTATAAACGTAATATGAATTTATTATACATTAATACTTTAATTTTTTCCTAAAGAGCCCCTCCAACCCCTTATAAAAGGACACCACTTCTAACCAATTTATCATACCTTCAATGCCATTTGTCTTGGCCAATCCCTGCCCAAATACACTACCATATTCCCTCACTTCAACTTAGAGGCCTTAGTTTGATCTTAAATCCATCCTAAGGAGCCCTTTTGATCAAATCAAAAGGAAGAACCCGAAAAAAAGAAAATGTTTTCACCACCCTCTTTCAAGTTATTTTCTTCTTCAACTTCTTATTTCTTTGTTATTTCCATTATAAAATAATAACTCCATTATCTCCTATATACTGTGATGTTATTATAAATATGGTACAACCATATTCAGTATTCTATCCATCCCTTGAATGACATGTCACCGTACGTGCGTATGTACGGCTTACCGTATTCACGTCGTGGTGTAATTGTTATTCTATATATTATTATTTGGATGGGTATAGTAATGTTTTTTATTTCATGTAAATAATAAATATAACATGATAATTATTCTGTATATATGATACACCATCCAATTATATATTATTTTAATATCAAAGGAATGATATTGTTGCTCGTGCGTACGTACAGAGTACCGTCTCCACGAACGCGATGAGATTCATTCCCCCTCATATCCATTCAAATATAATTCTCATTTGTTGATTAAAAATAATGTTTAAGGACTTGATATCATTCTATATATGAATAAGATACAAACTGTCCATAATAAAAACAGATTATGTAACAAAACATATAAAATAAAATGAATATGTTAACACTCGAAACGACGATAATACTAAAATATTATTAACAAAGTAATGTTAAAAGATCATATATGATATCATATTAATGTAAATGATTCTTTTATAATTTAATAAAAATTATTTCACCATTATACAGGAGGTTAACCTACCCTCAACCAATGTAATGTACAAGGTAAGGGTTTATTTCGCAATCTCTTCATTATCTGAGGTTGTATATACATAATTATCTACTGGGACCTCTTTATCATCCACATCCATGCTTCTTAAAAATTTACTTCAAAACATTCTTACTATTTTACAGAATATGAGTTAAAGTCGTTAATACCCTTGTTTGAATTTTTACAAGAGGTTTAAAAAAGTAATATTTCCACTGTTTTCCAAACAAGGTCCTTTTTAACCTTTTCGACAAAATTAAGGTAAGAATGTTTTTTTAACTTATACGGCGGATGCGGCTATTTTATGCCATTATAATGTCGTCGAAGCTTCCCTTAAAATCTTATAAGAATTTTTTTCAAATAAAGTTTTTCTCTATAATTATGTGACTTTTAAATGATTTCAAAAAAGATAATTTTCTCTCAAATAGTTTTTATTTCATCTATGTCAACATCGTTTGATATAATTTACACATGTTTGAAGTGGATTTATTATGATACAAATAATCCATATTGTAGTTAAGGTTTTGAGATATGTATGACTATGGATGAGTTATTTTATTCCATTAATGGTTTATGATTAATATTTTTGGCAATTCCTATTCTAGTTTTGATACTAATGTTTATGTTATATTTCATCCTCTTCTTAAGATAAATGTGTTGGACTAGTATGTTCTGGGTTGGGGTCCAGTTATAGCAGACCCTCCGGGTTGGTGTCCGGTTATTACAGGCACTTCGGGTTGGTGTCTGGTTATTAGAGGCACTCCGGGTTCGTGTCTGGTTATTAGAGGCACTCCGGGATGGAGTCTGGTTATAGAGGCTCTCTGAGATGGAGTCCGTTTACAGAGGCTCTCCGGGTTGCGTTCCAATTATAGTTATACCTTAGATCTTTGCACGAGGCCTTGTATAAGGACCCGGCCTTAAAAAATTACATAATCTTGAATTAAACGAATAATTCACATTGAAGATCTTTTCAGGTTTAGAGTTTTAGTGAATTATGACATAACTATTACATCTCAAAGATTACAAAGGAGAAAAATCTACTTAGATTCCAGTTTTTTCATAAAATAAAAACTCTTGAACAAAAGAGTCATGTGTAGTTCCTTTTTTTAGACACCATCACATTTCCTTGATCCCATCCTTGACCCTATTCCACATTATGTCCTGTGAAAAACATTTCAAAAAAAACTTGGGATGAGAATAAAAAGCTCAGTAATGGTTATAACAATATGAAGAGAAAACATTAGTCCCTATATACATAAGAATCAATGAAATCATACTTTACTCATAAAACATAAGCACTTTAACATACCTCATTAAACCATAAGATTTAGGAATAACTCATAGAAATCATAAGACATAAAGGTAACTTGAGGAATTCATAACATTCTTACGTAGGGAGTAACCCTCATGGTTACGTTTGGAATTACCATCACAGTATATTCACAAAATCACTTCAGAGAAACCTTATCGTTTAACCCCTTCATGTTATCCAATGCATTGGAGAGCTATATCGTGCTCACCCGCTCTTAGTTTATCACGGAAACACCTGATTTCATATACATTTTCCAATAACCATAACATAATCATTACACTTAAAATCATGAATAAAAGAAACATAAAATTTCCAGATTTCAATCACAAGAGATCACTTCATGTTATAATCCTAAATAAAATCATCAAATAAAATCAATAAAACTCGATGAGAGAAAAATCCCTTTATACTTTGAAAATATTAAAAGAAGAAATTTAAAAGATTTTTTAGAATCAAAGTTTCCCATACCACTTTGAAACATTTGAAAGGGTTTTAAAACATTCATGTCCATATAAATAAATCATTAAAACCGTTTTTAAAACATGGACATGGATGATAAATTTTTAAAAGAATAAATCTTTATAACCATTTAAAACAATGTTTTAATAAAAGAGTCTTTTTCCATTTTGAACATTTAAATTATAAGCCACATGAAAGTAGACCATTTTTGAAACTTTTAAATGACTTGAGTATAGATATAATATTGATATGGAATGTCAAAGGGTCTGCATATACACTTTAAAAACAATAAAGGTGCGTATAATCAAGAAGTGTCTCAAGGAAGAGAAATTGAGATGTAATCCCATTCAAAGATCATGTCATTACTACAAGGATAAATCAATGACATAATTATGTGTGAAAAGAATAAACACACCCAATATAAGTCGATATAAAGTTAAAAACAATCAGAGTTCATTCACACATACTCTTGGAAAAAAACCAATGACATAGGTATTTAACTCAATGAAATGATATTGAGTTATAATTTACCATACAAGTTCGAATAAATGACATAAGAATTTATCAATGAGATGATTATGTGTAGAAATATTATATTCACACAAAGTTTTGTTGAAATTACAACATAGAGATTCCACACATTATCTTGGCATAATAAAAACAAGAAGTAGAGGTTTAACCCAAAGAATTGAAATTGGGTTAAGAAGTTCCCTTACTGAAATTCGGCAACCTAACAACGTCACATTAGTATTCAGAAAATGAGATGATGAGAGATAACAAGTGGTATCTCATCACTTGGACAAAAAATTTACAGAAAAAAGGATATATAAGAACATAACCCACCATAATAAGATTACAATAACTAACAAAAAGAAGTCTTTTTAAATGGGGATGGTGAAAGGTTCCCTTACCGATTTGGGTAACCTTCGAAACGTACACCCCAGGGAAGAAGGGTCATACAATACAGATGTAAATACCCATAAATTATAGTATATTAAATAAATAGTAGAATAATGGACAGTACATACACCACTCAAAGTAAATAGTGGAAAATGTAGCATAAATCTCACGGGAATAAACGTGAGATGAAAAATCCCTTACGAAAACTCGGCAGCCTAACGACGCCGCTTAAAGATTCTGAAAATAAATTGATGAGAGTAGGAGGGGGTCTCTCATCATATGAAAATAAAAATTATAGTATGGTGAATATTAAATAACATCCTCCAACATAATAATATGGAGCATAAAATAAATGTCATAAAATAGATTACTTGAAAAGAAAGAGAGAGGTAGGGTCCCTTACCTTGTGTCTGACTTGACTCGATCGTTATTTAATCTCATGAATAATCAAATAGAGTTAATTTATACTTTCTTAAGAACCTTTTTTAAGGTAATTATTCATTTTATATCATTTATTACCATTTTATGAACATTATGTAATTATTTATGTTAATAACGGTCATTTTGTCGATCATTGGAACTTGAGTAAAAAATAAACATCTTATAATTACAAGTTGATAATGTGGTAAAATATCCTTTATATCCAGAATTATATTCATGATATAGATATCATATATATCATATATATCAATTAAGTACTTGAATTTATAATATTACATAACATTTCGAGGTAAGAAATGAAATGCACTATTCCTGAAGACGGTAAGCCGTACGTACGCATGAACGCTACTTTCATTTTTATTTCATATTAAATGAAATTAAAACTAAATGAGAGAGATATATATATTATAATTCCAGTATAATATATATGTTATATAGGTCACATAAGTTCATTAATTTCATTCTTCATACATTCCATGTATTTCATGAATGAGTCACATCACTTGAGGGGGCGGTAGTCCACACTTCCTCAAATTAAATTATCGTATTTCCAAGACATGAAAAGAATAAAGGAATGTTTTAAATTTGAAATACATAAGCATAGAGACGGAATAAATATAATATATATCATAAATAAATATAGTTCCATCATAATGGCCACCATGAGAGGTGGTAGGAGAAGATAGAACAATCATCGTTTCGTGAGGCAGTAATTTTCCATCCATAGAAACAATATGTTCTTTAACCATTAGACGGAGGTGTGTGTAAGTGTATCTAGAATAATTCTCATAACAACATCCTATTATATTTAAGATACTGTTTTTGTTACAAAAGAAAGTAATAAAAATAGTTTAGGGGGTTAAAGGAGAAAAATAAAACAAAAGAACATAAGAGACAACATTACCTTTAAATCGTGTAACTCCTCTTGGTTTGAACCAAAAGGATTTCTTGAAGAGCTTTTTGCCTAAGGTAAGGCTTCTAGGATGAAAATAGGGATGTGGAGAGATAAAATGATTAGAGTTTAGTCGAGCCAAAGGCTTGAGTGGTGTGGGTAAGGTGGTAGAGGTGGGGGCCTTTTATAAGAGGGGGGGGTGTAATGACCCGAAATTTTGAATAAATATTGTTTCCTAATTTTGTGCGTCATTTTATTTTTCATACTCAAAAAAACTATTTCATTTGATAGCATGAGTATAATAAAAATGTGACTACTGGGTTTTGACTATTATATGTCCGTTAGTTAGTATGACCGTTGAAAACTGAATGTTGCGACTTTTGTCACTAAATACAAGTGATCTTGGTTAATTAATATAGAAAGAAGATTTGATGGCCTCACCCAGTAGTCTTGGACTGTTCGAAGCCCATATAATAGAACTTGGGAAGGAGGTAGCACAACTGGGCTTTGCTCTGGACCAAACCCAAGCCAAACTTCATCGTGTGAAGATAAAACGGAATCTCCTGCGTGGGAAGTTCAAACTAATAAACATTACTACTCGTGCGATGTTGGCCGAGCCTCCCTCAGATTCTCTCACCTTAGCACACCTTACACTTAGGTCCTATGCTCGTATGATAAGGGGCTATGTAAGGAGACTGTAACTGCCTTGTGTAATCCTTTGTTTTAAATAATTTTTTTGATTTCTTCTTATGGTGACATTTATGAATTTTCAAATGCCCGGATAAATATAGTATGCATATTTATGGTTAATTTTAGAGAAAGGATATTTAAAAAAATGTTTATGTAAACCTTAAATAATTTAAAATGTGTAATTATTTTCAAAAAATGGTCTTCTACAATTATGTTCATTACGAAATTTAGAGTCTAATAAGGTCAACATAATTTTTGATGAATAGTAAATTATGAATACTGATTTTATGCTTAGGATTAGTAATGTGACCAAATGGATTAGTAATCTCACTTAAATAAAGAATTAATATAATATAAGCACCTTGATTTAGTAATGTGATTCAATAAAATGGTTAAATAATGGTTTCATAAATTATTAATCAAATATTAGTTTTTTCTGGTGAATTTTTTTTAATTACAAATTAAATTAAAAATATTTAGAAAATTATTTTTATAAAATGGATTTCATTTTTGAACTCAAACCATCGATATTATGTTAAGGTAATTTTTTGGGATTTTTCTGAAAAAAATGAATTTTCGGTGAATTGTGTATTTTTTTAAAAATTAAATTAAAAATATTTAGAAAATTATTTTTATAAAATGGAGTTCATTTTTGAAATCAGAGCATCGATATTTGGTTAAGGTAAAATTTTGGGATATTTCTGAGAAAGATGAATTTTTTATGAATAGTGGAAATACAGTTTTTAAGTTACGGGTGTTTAATGACATCATTAAATGATATATTAAGTATATAATCAATATGGTCGACTTATTACCAGTATGATAAGGTATGAGGTGTCCCAAGTGGCCAATACCAGGGTAAAATACCATGGGCAAGCCCATGGTTTTTCCAAAACTACTAATGAGGTGTTCCTTGCCCATTAATGCCTTGTCGCCTCACTTTCCCTATAAATACCAAGAAATACTCTCATCCATTCGACTCCCAACTCTTCCCCAACGAAGCTCTGGTCTACTTTCCTCCCAAGGAGTCCTCCCAAGGTGACCCAATCCCTCAAGTTCCCAACCCTTGAGTTTTAAGAGTTACGTTTAAGGTAAGGGATCCTACCTCTCTCTTTCTTTTCAAGTAATCTATTTTATGTCATTTCTTTTATGCTCCATGATCTAATGTTCGAGTATGTTCTTTTATATTCATCTTACTTCCATTTTTATGTTCATATGATGAGAGACCCCCTATTTCTCTCATCAATTCATTTTAAGAATGTTTAAGTGGCACCGTTAGGCTGCCGAATGTTTAAGAGATTCTTTCACCATTCTCGTTTTCAAGTTCTAGTTTCATGTCAAGTCTTTCAAGTTCATTTTTATTATGTTGGGGTATGATCTATATATCTATCATACTAATATTTTATGATCATATGATTAGAGACCCCATTTGATCTCTTCAATTCAGTATTTTGAAATTTATGTGGCGTCGTTAGGCTGCCGAATTTTTAAGGGATTCGTTCACCTTTCTCATTTTTCAAAGTTCTACTTTCATGTCAAGTCTTCATGTTACTTTTTATTATGTTGGGGTATGATATCTATATCTATCATACTGATATTTTATGTTCATATGATGAGAGACCCTATTGATCTCGTCAAATTCATTTTTTTGATGTTTAACTAACGCCGTTAGGCTGCCGAATTTTCATATGAGAAATCTTATTTTTGTCTTCCTTTCAGGTTCTTCATTTCATATGGTATATCTTCAAAATTTCATTACCATGTTCATATATCCTTCATATTCTGCCCCTCTACTATTTTATGGGTCATTTATGATTGTTTGAACCATGTCCTCTCTCTTTTCAATGTTTTCTAAAACCTCATAACATAGCCGTTATGCTGCAGAATTTCCGTCTCAAAATGTCTCTCTCTTTTTCTAAAGTTATTTTATTTTATTAAGTGAATACTCAAAGCTCTTTCTTCTAAGGGGGTATTCACATATATAAAAAAAATTCTATTTTATATTCTGGGATTTATATACATGATACCCACCTTCCTTTTCTGTGGGTTTTAAAGTGACACAAAGATCATGTCTTTAAAGCAGTTTTTAAAATGTTATGATTATGAAATGAAACCCATTTATTTTATTCTATATGGGTTGTTTATGAAATGATTGATGATTATATATGTGGATCACATGATAATAAATACAAATTTAATGGTGTGCCCTGATAGCGCTCCAATGCATTGGGTAAATACTTAATCTCTAGAGAGGACCATTTAGACTGCTACCATGGTGAATAACCTTAGTAATTTTTATTGACACCTTGGGGATGGACCTTGGTGAAACGGAAATGATTTCCTTTGTTAAAAATTATAGCCACATCTTCAAGATATGAAATATGTTATTTTTATTATGATATGCCTCATGATTTCATTCTCATGCCTTAAAGTTATTTTCATGACATTATTGATGTATCTCAAGTTCACATGTAAAAAGTTTCTCTTGTTTCCCTTACTGGGCCTTCTGCTCACCCTTTCCTTTGATGTATGTACCCAGGTTATGAGATGCAGTAATGAACCTAGGATGAACATAAGGATAAGCCTTTTAATTTGTTTAAGAAGAATTGTTTTTCTGTTTCATGTATTAAATTCCTGGTTTCCAAGACACTAAACCTTAAAGATCCTCAGTTTTGTATAATGTAATGAATGTTTATGTGACAAGAAGGCGGGATGCTATAGTTGGTATCAAAGGATGGTTTAGTTATTTGTGGAAATTAGGATATGAAAACTTTATGAAGAACCCTATATAAAAGTTTAAATATATGAAATCTTCCTGGTATTTTGGTGAGTATTGAGTAAGGGGTTGCCAAGAAAATACATCCTTGTCTGGATACGAGAAGGTAGAGGTGGCTCTGGCACAGATGTACATAGGGGTAAAACTCGAAAACACCGCTTTGAGATAGACTTTAATGGGAACTGGTACACGACAACGAGCCTTGCTGCACTCTTGGTTACGACACTCCTAGGGGATATGCTATGGTAAATTCATAAGCTTAGTATGAACCATTATTAAAGGAACAAATATAAAATAAAATAAAGATTCATATAAGAATATATGATCATGGATAACCGAGATTGGAACCTTGGGGATCACATTTTAGGGTATACATTTCTTCTACAAGTTATCCATCTATGCTTTAAGTTCGTTTTCATGATTATTGGCTAAGTATTTAAGCCCCTAATTGTTCTTTCTTTTCTTAGTTAATGGCAGGAAATGGAAGAACATGTCCCAACAACCAATGTGATAGGAAATGTGACGATTTCCATGTTAATATGATAGGGATGATTAGGGGATTAAAAGATGATTATTATTTTGGAGGACGTTCACTATTTTAGGATCCCTATTTGATCGAGGTAAATATATTACTACGGTATTTTCTTTGAGGAGTAAAGGTTGACTTACATTTTAAAGAATCGATGAATTTAAGGTGGACTTATAGTAATTTAAGTTACCTATGGAAATTATTAACCTATCTTGGGGTAAATATGTTTTGGTTAGTTACTTTTTATATAAGATGTTAGGAGTGTTTGATGTTGGTTGGAGATGAATGATAAAGTTTAACTTGGAAGACTATGTTATCAAATCCTTCTTGTATTTGGGTTTCAATCTTAGTTTGGTTTATTTTGAGGATTTTTAAGGACAGTTATTTACGGAATGGTCTATGATGAACTTTGAGTAGTACCGTGGAACTTTGATGATTTAAATTAGTTTCCCTTCCTATGGGGTTCTTTATTTTGGAAGAGTTGTTTTATCTTACCCTCTCTGTTTTTGGGATAATGTTTAAAGATAGAAGAAATATATAGTTAATCATTGGTGGATTATTTGATTCTCTATAAGATGATTCTTTTGCATTGATGAGACCATGTCATTTTGAATTCTCATCGTTTGGAGAAAAGATTAGTTTTAGTAGAAACTTATTAAAGGATGAAACTCTACTTGAAGGTAGGTATATTACCTTATGTTTTTATTCTATGTAGTAAATTAATTCCTCAAAACTATGAAAAGGAACGTAAAACAAAAATGTTTTATGTTAACGTTTCCTACTGGGTAAAAAAATACCATTTATACACATCATAATTTTGTGATTTTCTTATTGTTAACTTTCTCCTAATCACGTTTTCTATCATCCTCCCTCAGAACTTGACCCTTTGTTTTTTCTTCCATATCCATGTTTTCCTACATGGAATCATAGTATGGGTTAACTCAGGTGGCCTTTTTACTTCCTTTTCTTCCTTTTAAAGTAATAGTGTTACTGACTCTTTTTTCGATGTGGGAAATTCAATGAAATTTCAAAACCCAATTTTAAAAATTGCGAGGATGCAATTTCTTAAGAGGGGAAGATTGTAATGACCCGAAATTTTGAATAAATATTGTTTGCTAATATTGTGTGTCATTTTATTTTTCTTACTCAACAAAATTGTTTCATTTGATAACATGAGTATAATTAAAATGAGACTATTGGGTTTTGACTATTATATGACTATTAGTCAGTATGACCGTTGAAAACTGAATGTTGCGACTTTTGTCTCTAAATACAAGTGATCTTGGTTAATTAATATAGAAAAAGATTAGATGGCCTTACCCATTTGTCTTGGACTGATCGAATCCCATCTAACAGAACTTGGGAAGGTGGTAGCACCACTGGGCTTTCCTCTGGACCAAACCCAAGCCGAACTTCATCGTGTGAAGATAGAATGGAATTGCCTTCACGAGAAGTTCAAAATGATAGACATTACTACTCGTGCGATGTTGCCCGAGCCTCCCTCGGATTCTCTCACCTTAGCACACCTTACACTTAGGTCTTATGCTGGTGTGATAAGGGGCTATGTAAGGAGACCGTAACTGCCTTGTGTAATCCTTTGTTTTAAATAAAAATTTTGATTTCTTATTATGGTGATGTTTATGAATTTTCAAATGCCTGGATAAATATAGTATGCATATTTTTTGGTGAATTTTAGAGAAAGGATATTTAAAAAAATGTTTATGTAAACCTTAAATAATTTAAAATGTGTAATTATTTTCAAAAAATGGTCTTCTACAATTATGTTCAGTACGAAATTTGGAGTCTAATAAGATCAACATAATTTTTGATGAATAGTAAATTTTTAATAGTGATTTTATGCTTAAGATTAGTAATGTGACCAAATGGATTATTAATATCACTTAAATAAAGCATTAATATAATCTAGGCACCCTGATTAAGTAATGTGATTCAATAAAATGGTTAAATAACGGTTTCATAAATTAATAATCAAATATTAGTTTTTTCAGGTGAATGGTGTTTTTTAACAAAAATTAAATTAAAAATATTTAGAAAATTATTTTTTTAAAATGGATTTCATTTTTGAACTCAGAGCATCGATATTATGTTAAGGTAATTTTTTGGGATTTTTCTGAAAAAAATGAATTTTCGGTGAATAGTGTATTTATTTAAAAATTAAATTAAAAATATTTAGAAAAATATTTTTATAAAATGGAGTTCATTTTTGAAATCAGAGAATCGATATTTGGTTAAGGTGAATTTTTTGTATTTTTCTGAGAATGTTGAATTTTTTATGAATAGTGAAAATACAGTTTTTAAGTTACGGGTGTTTAATGACCTCATTAAATGATATATTAAGTATATAATCAATATGGTCGACTTATTAATAGTATGATAAGGTATGAGGTGTTCCAAGTGGCCAATACCATGGGAAAATACCATGGGCAAGCCCATGGTTTTGCCAAAACCGCTAATGAGGTTTCCATTGGCCATTAATGCCTTGTCCCCTCACTTTCCCTATCAATACCAAGCCATCCTATCATCCATTCGACTCCCAACTATTTTCCAACGAATCTCTGGTCTCCTTACCTCCCAAGGAGTCCTCCCAAGGTTCCCCCAAGCCCTCAAGGTCCCAACCCTTGAGTTTTAAGAGTTACGTTTAAGGTAAGGGATCCTACCTCTCTCTTTCTTTTCAAGTAATCTCTTTTATGTCATTTCTTTTATACTACATGATCTTATGTTGGAGGATGTTCTTTTATATTCATATTACTGCCCTTTTTAGGTTCATATGATGAGATAACCCCTCTTACTCTCATAAATTTATTTTAAGAATGTTTAAGTGGCACCTGTAGGCTGCCAAATTTTTAAGAGATTCTTTCACCATTCTCATTTTCAAGTTCTAGTTTCATGTCAAGTATTTCAAGTTCCTTTTTATTATGTTGGGGTATGATCTATATATCTATCATACTGATCTTTTATGATCATATGATAAGAGACCCCATTTTATCTCTTCAATTCATTATTTTGATGTTTTAAGTGGCGCCGTTAGGCTGCCAAATTTTTAAGGGATTCGTTCACCTTTCTCATTTTTCAAAGTTCTACTTTCATGTCATGTATTTCAAGTTCCTTTTTATTATGTTGAGATATTATCTCTATATCTATCATACTGATATTTTATGTTCATATGATGAGATACCCTATTGATCTCGTCAAATTCATTTTTTTGAAGTTTAACTGACGCCGTTAGGCTGCCGAATTTTCATAAGAGAAATCTTATTTTTGTCTTCCTTTCATGTTCTTCATTTCATATGGTATATCTTTCAAATTTCATTACCATGTTAATATATCCTCCATATTATGCCCCTCTAGTGTTTTATGGGTCATTTATGATTGTTTGACCGATGTCCCCTCTCTTTTCAATGTTTTCTAAAACCTCGTCACATAGCCGTTATGCTGCAGAATTTCCGTCTCAAAATGTATCTCTCTTTTTCTAAAGTTCTTTTATTTTATTAAGTGAATACTAAATGATATTTCTTCTAAGGGGGTATTCACATATATACCAAAATGTTCTATTTTAAATTCTTTGATTTAAATACATGAGACCCACCTTCCTTTTCTGTGGGTTTTAAAGTGACACAAAGATCATGTATTTAAAGTAGTTTTTAAAATGTTATGATTAAGAAATGAAACCCATTTATTTTATTCTATATGAGTTGTTTATGAAATTATTGATGATGATATATGTGGGTCACATGATAATAAAGAAAAATTTAATGGTACACCCTGATAGCACTCCAATGCATTGGGTAAAGACTTCATCTCTAGAGACGACCATTCAGACTGATACCTTGGTGAATAACCTTTGTAATTTTTATTGACACCTTGAGGATGGAACTTGGTGAAACAGAAATGATTGTCTTTGTTAAATGTTGTATCCACATCTTCATGTTATGAAATATGTTATTTTTATTATGATATGCCTCATGATTTCATTCTCATGCCTTAAAGTTCTTTTCATGACTTTATTGATGTATCTCAAGTTCACATGTAAAATCTTTCTCTTTCTCCCCTTACTGGGCCTTCTGCTCACCCTTTCTTTTGATGTATGTCCCCAGGTTATGAGATGCAGTAATGAACCTAGGATGAACATGAGGATAAGATTTTCAAGTGTTTAAGAAGAATGTTTTTTTTGTTTCATATATTAAGTTTCTGGTTTCCAAGACACTAAACCTTAAAGATCCTCAGTTTTGTATAATGTAATGAAAGTTTATGTGACAAAAAGGCGGGATGCTATAAGGGGCACTATTCGAATGTCATGAAAAGATAGTTTATTATAAAATAATTTTCGGATATTAGAGGTCCCAAAATTATAAATCTCGAGGATTAGGTGATAAGGGATTTAAATCCACCGATCCAATTGGTTTTTTAAAAATTTAAGTATTAGATTTTATCTTTTCTTCTCATTTTATTTAAATCGTTAATTAATGAGGTAATCACTGCATCATCGTGGTTTCACAAATTAATTAATTTATTTAATGTCCAAAAATTATAAAAAAAAATATCATGATGTAGGAAATAGTTTTAGATTTATAATGAATATTTATAGTCAAAAATACTACTTGTATAACCCCATGTAAAAATTGTTTTAGTAAACCAATACATGTTTGTGACATTATTATTTTAACTTTAATTTAAAAGTTATTAAGGTCATTTTCCTACCAAAGTGGCTCCATGGGGTCCCCAAGTTGACCCATGGATTGTGTTGGTCGGAAATGACTCATCCAATAAGGGTAGGACATGTGTCAAGGTGATTTAATATTATTATAACACTATCTTTACCATAAATTACACTAATTACATTTAATCGCGATTAATAAAACTTAAAAGTTACTATTCATAAAAAAATTATTTTAATCCCATTGAACCACATTTCACTTACTAATTACGACCATTTATGTTGGATTTTTTAAAATTCAAATCAATGTAGTGATAAAGTTTCATTTAAATGAAAAATCAGTTTTTTAAATACCACTTAGTGGTTTCACTATTCATCAAAAATTAAAGTTTTTCAGAAAAATACCTAAAATTAACCCTAAGATATATTTGATATTCTAAATTAAAAAATGATGTCTATTTTAAAAAATTCAAAACATATAAGTTTCATTAATTAATTTATTAATTATTTCCCATTGTCAAAAAAATAGCGTGCTTTTAAGAAACAATATCTATTTAAAGATTGACACTAGTTTAAGTCCAATTTAAAAATGAAATTAATTACAATTACCAACATTGTATTAAATGGTAAAATTATATTCTAATTGAACTTTAATACCAATTCAAAATACGATCTAATAATATAAATAAATTAGATTAAAAAGTTGTTTTGAATTAAAATATAACATTTTCACTTATTCATTAAAAATGGACTTTATAAAAAAACAAAAACCTACACAAAGTAAATTTTGATATCTTGATTGTAAAGAAAGATTTTATTTTGTCCAATATAACATAAAAAATTTTCAACAAGTGGATTCAAAAAGGTTTCTCCATCAAAAGGAAGTTAATTGACCTTTTAAAGAATATTAGATTTATTATGCTTAAATTTGGATTCATTCGCATTTTCAACCACTAACATTTATTGGATAAAAGTAAAAATATTTGAAAAACATATATAATAATTTTTTAGTTAGTTCTGTTTATTTCCTAAATTACAACAGCTAGGAGTTAACTACCATTTAAAATAATATTATTTTATTATTACAGTGCAACATAAGATTTCCAAGAAACCCGTTGTTGCGTATTGGGTATGCCATCAAGCATAGATTTCCCTTAATATTAAAATTTTATTCACAAATATGGATAAATATAAAAATTTCATATTCTTTATTTACCTGGGGTGTTACACCTTGACACCGAAATTAATGTTTGGTATTACGTATTCCATTGTTATGAAAGTGGATATTGATATTGCATGTGATTATTCGATTAATAGAATATCCATGTGAATAATTAAATGGAATTATTCCATTTTATCCTTGCCATATTATGATGAAGTTAAATTTTAAAAGGCTTTTGTTTTAGATATACATTGCCCTAAAAGTTTGTGTTTATTTATGCATGATTCTGCTGTATTGTTATCCTTATTGAGCATCTGACCTCACCCTTTCAATGTTTTATTTTTTCCCAGGATGTGAAGAAGTATTTTATAAATGACCTGCAAAGATAGTATGAGAGGATATGAAGAAAATATGTTGTTGTAGTTTTTTTATTTATGATGTTATGTGTGACTTATGAATATATCTAGTGTCTCCAAGGCTACTAAACTGATCGGTCTTTCGAGAGTTGATCCCTTGTGATCATGCTGATATTATGTAATAATGCACCGAATCTGGGTAACTAGGGTTGGGGCATTACATTAAATTTGGATTTGATGGAACACATAGTCTTATACCAAATCTCACAATTCCTTCTTCATTAACATTGAACTCTGTAGGTTTCCATTTTCTAATAGTTTCCACATTCTTCTTAATTCCCACACCATCCATTTGAGCATCATTTAACCCTTACAAAAGAGATGGTTGAGCAATCATTTGTGAATGGATTGATGATTTTCCCTTATTTATGATTCCCATGTCCATATTCATAAAATCTAATAATATTGGTTCCTTTTGAATTTTCATCAATGAAAGATTCATTGACCCTTTCCACTTAGAGCATCTCCCACATTGTTCGCATTCCCTATATGGTAATGAATTGAGAAATGATAGTCTTTGATCAGCTCTAACCATCTTCATTGGTGTATATTCATCTCTTTCTGTGTGAATATATACTTGAGGATTTTGTGATCCTTATATATTTCAAAATTCTATTCAAAGAGGTAATGTCGCCAAAAATTTTAATGCGAAGACTATTTTAGACAACTCCATATCATGCGTTGGATAGTTTTTCTCATGGATATTCATTTTCATTGAATCATAGATAATGACTTTGAAATTTGTCATCAACACACAACCCATTCCATTCTTCGAAGCATCACTAAATACCACAAAAAATTCTCTACTTGTGGGTAGTGTGAGCATTGGAATGGTGATAAGCCTCCTTTTCAACTCCTTTAACATCTCATCACATTCATCACTCCAAGCTAACTTGATGCCCTTATGAGTTATCATGATAAGAGGGTTTGATAATTGTAAGAAATTTATAAAAAATCAGCGATAATATCCAAATAACCCATGGAAGCTATATATATCAATCATAGATTTTAGCCTTGGACATCCCTTATTTAAATTTTTCATGAAGGGATCCGTAGATATCCCTTTCTTTGTGATGATATGACTTAAGAATGATACATCCTTCAAATATATCTAAAAATTGTTGTAATTTTCATATAGTTTCTCCTTTAACAAGGTCTCTAGTACAATTCTTAAATTCTTCTCACACTCCTCTATGATATTGGAGTATGTTTGAATATCATATATGAAGGCTACATCAAATTTGTCAAGGTAATCTCTAAAGACTCTATTCATCAAGACCATGAAGATTTTAGGAGCATTAGTGAGTCTGAATGGAATTACTATGAATTCATAGTGCTTGTACCTTGAATGAAAAGATATTTTCGTTATATATTCCATCTTCACCCTTACATGGTAACATCCTAACTATATATCCACATTGGAGATGTATTTTTCTCAACATAGCTGATCGAACAAATCACCAATTCATGGAATTTAATACTTTTTATTTATCATGATTTTGTTTAGCTCACAATAGTCAATGCAAAGGTGCATTGACATATTCTTCTTCTTGATGAAGAGGACTGGTGCACCCCATGGTGAAGCACTTGGGCATATAAACCCTTTATCCAGATTCACTTTTAGTTTTTTCTTTAGCTACTCAAGCTCTACAACAACCATTATATGTGGATTCTTTGATATTGTCAATGCACTAGGTATATGATCAATTGTGAATTCAACATCTTTTCTTGGAGGAAGAACAGAAATTCCTTGGGAAACACTTCAGCAAATTACCTTACAATAGGCATGTCTTCATGAATGGTTGCTTCCTTAGACTCAATTATCTGAAAAAGATATGTGTCCTCATAGGGAAGTAATACCACACTTTAGAAGATGGCACTAAGGAATATTCATCCTCCGCCTTGCACATGTATAGAATTAGGGGTCAATTTTCTATATGGTGTGTGATTTCCCTCCATAGAAATGTATGTTGGCCCTATATTGGGAAAGTTAATCCATGCCATTAGTTTCTTAAAATTCCACAAAAGGGAGTATGACAAGGTTCACTAACAATTTCAATCCAAAAATTGTCATAGGGGATGAGTTATATTCATGGGATGAAATAATTTCCCCATTTTCCATTCTCACTGACATCACTACATCCATGATTTGTGGTGGTGTTGAAATTTTTCTAATAAACCTTAGGGATATAAAAGAATATGTAGAACCAGAATTAGAAAGTACATTGTTAATTCTTGAATGAATAACTAGCATACATATCACCACTTTTTTAGTCTTCTCCTTAGTGGTAGTGATGGAAAAAGATCACCCTTGATGCCTTTGATGTTATTGGTTTCCTCTGAAAACCCTTGACATATAGCACTAGTATGAAAAGTGCCCTAGTTCACTGTATTATAATCAATGAAAAATGTGTTGAGGGTCGAACGGAGTGTTCCTCTCCTCTATCATAGAAAAAACGTTTTTCTTGTCCATAATTAATGGCTAGTTTCCCTTCTAATCCACAACTAATACATTTCATCATCCCCTTCAGAAAATTTCCGTGGTATTCTTTCTTCACCTTTTTTAGGTGGGGTTTTAGAATTTCTTAGCACTATTAGATTTATCCATCAAACTAGAAGAGTTAATTACACTTTCCGCTTCTCATCCCCATGATAACTTGGAGATTTTCCGATCTCCATTTCAATTTTGAGGCAACGTAGGACAATTTCCTTATAGCTATTTATGTCACAAATCACTAGGGATTTCTGCAAGCTAGGTTTAGCCCTCCAAAGATGTTGTCAACCTTTCATTATTCAGTGAACCTTGCATTATAGGTTTTCACCTTTTTCATGATGGAAAGTAAGTCTCTTTCCATCTTAAGTTGGAGGGTGCGTGGAAAAATATTTACCAAATTTTTTTTCCTAAAATCATTACATTCCAACACCTCTATCTCTTCCTCAGGCTTTGTATTTTTTATCAATATCAATAATTGTTCAGATTCACCCTCCGTATGATAAGAATCCATAAGAACATTCTCTTTCTTGGAACATTGAAGTATGGGGAATACATTCTCAATGGATTTTATCCATTGTTAGACGATTAAGGGATTATATGATCCATTAAAAGTAGGAGGCCTTGTCTCATGAAGCTCTCTATTTTGGCATATTCTTTCTTAGTGTTGGTTGAACATTCTTCATGAACCATGTTTCTATTCAAAACAAGAGTTAACATAGATATTATCATGAAAAAGTTTTTGATTCTCACTCCTATCATATTTTGAAACTCATTAGAACAGTCATCACATTGATCTTTGCATTGGGTGTTAGTCTAAGTCCTACTATTACCGGTCATTGGTGGAATAAAATTAATTTTAAGGGTAACACGGTAAGGGTAATCCAAATAAAAAAGGGATAACTTATGAATTATATTACTTTCCTTAACTTATGAATTTATAGGATTCAATCCATGTTATCCATGGTTTACTTCACAATATATATTCTGAGGGGAATTTTATTATTCCCTTAATAATAGTTCATATTAAGATTATTAATTTACCAAAGAATATCCCCTAGGAGTTTCGAACTAAGAGTACATCCAGGACCATTGTCGTGCACCAGTTCCCATTCGAGACTAGCATAATGTGGCGTTTTTGTGTTTTACCCCAAGATACATCTGTTCCCAATCCACCTCTATTTGTTCATATCCAAACAGGGATGTATTTTCTTGATAAACCACTTAATATATACTCAAAAAAATTAAG
This sequence comes from Viscum album, assembly GCA_963277665.1. Taxonomy (NCBI): domain Eukaryota; kingdom Viridiplantae; phylum Streptophyta; class Magnoliopsida; order Santalales; family Viscaceae; genus Viscum; species Viscum album. Next base: position 24,192,509 of record OY728125.1, read on the forward strand.
GTATGTTTTTATTATACATTGTCCTATCCCTAAGTCTTTCCCAAGGCTTTTCTAATCCAAATCCCAAATAAATTAAACATATTCTTTCATATGAACTATAACAACCCTTCTCATTATTACACACATTAAGATGATTTATTTTATAAAAATGCACTTAAGACAAATATGAGGATCAATAGGTCTAGTGTATTTGGAAATTAGAAACATTACATGAAAATATAAGACATTAAATACAACATCTTTATTAAAAAATTATTTTACCTAAAAACAACATTCCTTAATACTTTGCATTGCGTGGGATAACCTTAGGATATACATAATAAAAGGGTGATCTATAAAGCTCAGTAAGAATGTAAATAAGGTATAACATGAAAAATAAAATATGTTATAGAAAATAGGAAAATCAAGTGATATTAAAAGAAATATGAACATATAATCATGATGAAGCATTATTTCTATAACATTGAAAAGGGTCAACAACATTTAACATGATATTATGATGATCCAAGGCTCATTTCCCATGGAGCATGAGTAAACCCTCATTTCACTTGGATTATCAGGATTAAACACTCATTTCACTTGAATTATCATGAGTAAACCCTCATTTCACATGGCTTATCATGATACAATTATTTTCCCAATGCTTTGGAGTGCTATTAAGGTGCACCCTTCTTAATCATTTCATTTCATACATAAGTGCGCCACATAGATCATAAAAAATGGATTCATTAATCATCATAATTTATTGCATGAATAAGATATTTGTAATAAATAAATTTAATTCCTCAATAAAATTTACATGTGAATAAAGTTTAATACCATTGATAGAGAAATGGGTATGTTATTCACATACAAGATGATTTTTTCATGGAAATTTTGGTGTCACTTTGGTAGCATAACTATGTCAAATAGAAATCGTAAAATTGGTTGATGAGAGATAAAGGGGCCTCTAATCATTTAGAAATGAAATGTACAATATGGGGGTCATGGAAAATAATATCCAAACATATATAATGTAAATTATATGCATAATATTAAATAATTTCTTCAATGTAGATGAGGAGAGAGAAATCACCTATGGAATTTCATTATGGTAACATGTGTACCTGGGAGGAATTAATGAGAGAGAAAGGGGTCTATCATAATTAAAACATAAGTAGGGAATTATAGGCGAGGTGAGAAATAATACCCCAATATTTTAAATTGGAAATAAATGGGCATAACAATATAAGGAAACTTGGACATAAATAATGATGGAAAGTGAGGGTCCCTTTCTTAGAAGTGTGATCCCAAAGTCTTGGGAGAGTCTTTATAAAGGCTTATTGGTAGCTTGGGGCACATTTTTATGATTCTAAATAGTTTAAGGAATATTATGGGAGTTTTACAAGGGTTTTTAGTGAATAGGAAAAGGAGATTGAGTGGGTTTATATGAGAAAATACAGGGGGATTCATTAATATTTCACATGCATAGGGTTTCGAATCTATATTATTATATATTCAAAACCACAAACCAACTCATGATTTATGACCCATGTTATTTCAAAAGGGGAGTGGATAAATTATTTTATTAGGGTAATGGCCAAACTTCTTAATATACCATGATTCCTAATATGGTGGTGAGTCACACACTCAAGTAAATCATTTTAAAAAGATAAAATATTTTATAAATCATGGAGGGTCCACTAAGGAACCATATAATGACTCAAAAAAACCAAAAATAAAATTATTTTAAAGGTAAAACATATATTGTACAAATATTCATTTTAGGGTATTTTATTAAATCACTATTGGGTAATTATTATGTCATAAAACACATTATATATTTAAACGGTAATTATTATTTACCCAAAAACTCGACTATCTCAGAAAATTATGACAACTTCACCGTTAGATAATTTCAATATCATAAATCCAAAAATAATATTCATTTTATCTAAATAATTATCTAAATATTTTAATTTTCATGTCTAAAATAGAAAGTGACGTTTATTGAAAATTCATGGGTTTTGAAAAAATCAGTTTCAATCCTTAATAAAAATTACAATATTATTATTAAAAATTATAAAATAATTTATAATTAATAACAATTTATTAGGTAATAATATATTATTAAAATATTATTTAATTTAAAAATCCATTAATTCATAAAAATAGATTTCTTGAGTGAATTTAAATATTAACTAGGAATACTATTTTTGCATTAACAAATAATTTACAAAGTAACAAAAATAAAATAAATCTATATTTTTTATCCAAAAATAAAGAACATAATAATAGTGTTGGGGTCATGTTACATAAACCCTTATAAAACATGCATAAGATCTAAGGGTACAGTTTGCGATGGTGACAGACTTTGAGGCATCTCAGATAACATAGCTAGGGTGGTAATCTTTATTAACATCCACTTCTCTTGTAAATGGTTCCACTGAAGCTTAACATGTTGAATATCAGTTTGGGATTGGTCAAGAGTGAAGCCCATTGACTCTAGATCCTTTAAATGCTCCAAAAGGGCTTCGTACGGAGTAATTCTACTAGATGAGGTCATTGCTTCATTTGTCTGAGTAAATTGGATTTGTTAAATCCCCAGATTTATACCAATCATTTGATCACTGTTCAACATCTATAACAGAAATGGTAAAAATATTTAATGGAATTTTAAAATAAAAAAACATAAAACCAAGGGAGTAATTATGTTCTATATAACCATTTTACATAATCAGAAAATTAATTTGATCAAGAAAAAAGTTCATTAATAAAATTTTGGGTCGTTCAAATATTTATATTTTTGAAACATTGTCTTTATAGAGCCTGTGAAAATTGATTGAGGCATACATATCATTGTATATCATCCCAGGATTAACTATAAAACTAAGGAAATATATTGGGAATCAACAATAAGGTAGTGCCACAAGTGGATGCTCATGAAGTTCGATGGTTAGTGTAACCGGTTGATGGTCTTGGAACCACTATAATGGCTGAAGGGACAACATACAAAGGAGAATTTTGAATTCATGATATAGTGATCTATGAGGATACTAGTAAATATTAATTATATCTTATATATTTTCATTTAAATGAAAGGATTCCATGTTACTTCCATGAACATTAAATGAATTTTCAAACCATGTTGAGCCTTATTTTTTCTTTTACATATCATTAATTTCCCCTTGGGAGTATATTATTTATATGAGGTTTGAGTTAACACTGAGGTTATGTTTAAATCAATTTAGTGATTTTGGTGGAGGTATTTACTTAATTTTTTAGTCACATGGATATTTTAATAGTTCTTATTGGTGACTTGATATTCTTGTATTTTTGGTCTTTGAGTGAATGAAATTTCAGTGGTAGATGATCTATAAGTGATTCTGTATTGTGGGAATGAAAATTAAAAAATCATTGGAACATAATGATTCCACTACATTGTCTAATTTTGGAGTGATGAACCTGATACCAACAAATGGTGATTTTTATCACCATGACAAAACTTATATGATACAATAAAAAATACTAAAACATGATGATGAAAATAAAATATAAATAAGAAATATATCAATAATACATTATTATAAATTTCTATTATAATTTTTAATTGATATTAATATGTTACATAAATAATTTATCGAAACGGGTAACATTATTATCTAGTAATTTAAAGTGCATTCATAGATGTTGAGCGTAATGGTAATGGATTCATTCCTAATATCACTTTGAAATTAAGATTCCATAAATATTTTTTAATAATGAATGTAATTATATATTCATTCTCTATAAAAAATAAACTATATTATTTTTCAATTGTTTTTTTGGTTTTACATATCTTTTAGACATTTCACCCCACTTAATTCAAAATCCTACTGCACATTTTCATGTATATAGTGATGGTCACATCTCATCCTTTTGGTCAATAATCTTTCTCATTCATGTTCACATTATTTATTTTATTTTAAAATTTTATTTTGTATGAGTTAATGACCTATTATAATATTTTACCTCCACTTTTGACTCAATAAAATAGTTAATATTTTTATTTTTAATGATTTCATCACCGGTGATTTTTTAAATAAATTGAAAATATTTTCAAAAGTGTAAACAAACACACTTTTTTAACTTTTTCTATATAATTAAATTTTCTAATATTCTTATTTTGTCTTATTTATAAATACTCCATTCAAATATTTAATTTAATTCTAATGTAATTTAATTTATCAATGTTTTGTAAATTATTTCCTTTTAAATAAAAGTAATTAAACACATAACGAATATTTATTATTATTCTTCAATGTAGTTTTATAATTATATTATACATTATTTTTCATCTATGTCAACTTTATATAATGACTCACTAAGGAAATCATATAATAATACCACCCCTCTCCATTATTCGGATGAATTATGAATATATTATGTGGAAATCTTCATGAAACCACCTATTTATCATGGTTTTGTTAAGATATAAACAAATTATGATTGTTTTCATTTTCATGTGACATAAATGGGAAAAATTTATCTTTGTCGGATTGGTGGGTATGACATATCCCTCAATTGAATAAGATAATTTTTTAATCTCATGATATTAGAATTTGATACATGTTCTTTTCCAAAGAGAACTACATTATGGGAATGTGGTTACCCATGTTTACTATGACATTAAGCTCATGGTGGTTAACCTTGGAAGATGTTCTGAATTATATTCATGTTATCATTCAATATATTATATTATATAGTGAATTCATTTAATGTTCTCATGAATCATGATTATTGACTCATGATGTTGTACTACTATGACTCGTTTATTATGTTATTCTCAAAAACAATCATCATGCTTCATTATTTTTAATACGTGTTTTATTGGGAGTGATTTCATTAAATTATTTTCAATTACCATGATTATGTTTAAAAAAAAATGTTTATCTTATTCAAACCTATGACCTCCAATTGACATATCTTATGTTCACCCCTTACTGAGTGACTATGCTCACCATTTTTTTTGATTCCATTTTCCTGGGATATGAAGAACTGAATTACAAATGATATGTTTATAAGGGCATCATTTTGAATAATATTTTTTTGAAAAATTGTAAAAAATAATAATTTGATTATGTATCTACTCTCCAAATACACTAATAATATGGGTTTTAGGATGTGTTTGATTTTGGGATGTAATGAATAATTAGATAACATGATGTACAATGTATATATTTACCACATCAGTTTTCTGAAATGGATATGGATAACTGTAAACTCGTGTGTACCTGTTTTGGGTAGGAACATAAATATTTCCACTTGCCATTGTTAACCATGAACAAGTGTGGCCCATGTTATCAAAGACTACTGACATCCTCCTGGAAGGATAACCACAAAGAAAACGTATAATGTGTCTTGGTTCCCAATATATACCAATATCTTTTGAAAAGAATTTAATTTCTTTCGTTATTTTCATATAGATAACACATTATTCCTAAAGCCACTATTTTGCGCAATATCACCAATGTTTATAAACATCGATTCATATTTTGTGTACCTTTAATAATGTGTAATTAATTTAAGAAGGAATAAAATTTTCAATAAAGACTTTACTTTTTTTCAAAACCCATTTTCCACAAAACAAATACTAAAAATATTCAAAAAATTAATAATAAATAATAATGTGTCATTTCAAGTGAATGTTTTTTAAATAACATAAAATATCCATGTTCATTTTTCCAATCACTTTGATCATATCCCATTATAGAAAAGATAAAATATAATTTTTATAATCCATTCCATAATTTTTTAATAATCCCAAAACAAGATACTATTACTTTATTATTTATAAAAAATTTTATAAAAAAACTGTGATTAATAATCTATAAAATCACACTATATTACATCATGTTTCTCAAAATCTGTAAAAATATTAACAATATTTCAATTAAAAGTTTTATGAAATCGCAGTTGATAAATGTGAAATTAACATGTAATTCCTCGTGATCATATTTATATCTATTATAAACAATTTGTAATTATATATATTGAATTAAAAATAATTTTTCAATCACCCAATAAAATATTTTTTTGTTAATGAAATGAAAATGTAGAGAAACGACTTCCCAGAAGTAATGAATCTATTATTCAATTAAAACAAATTATTCATAGAGGATATAATTGAAATTTTTACACAAAAAGATACATATTAGATGTATATGATTTTAAATTTTATAAAATTTCCAAAATTTCCCTGAACCCTAATCAGATGAATTACATGGGAATAAGATGAATATGGGGAGGTGAAAAGATAATGAGGGATAAAATATTCCCTGATCCACTCCTCATTTCTTCTTCTTCTTTAGGAATCAAAAATAATATAGGAAAATAGAACATCATCTAGGTTATTAATAATATCCTCACATGAATTAATGTTGTCATTATGCACTCAATGACATTTTTTATTAAATAATAATAATACACTGAAACTAAAATTAAAAATATAACTCTAAAATATTCTAATCACAAATATATATATATATATGTGTGTGTGTGTGTGTATGTGTGTTTACTTTTATTATACCCATGATAATGAAAATAATTACAAACATAATACCCTACTCATAGATAAATTTCTAAAAAATATGTAATTATATATTAAATAAGATAATAAAACAAAAAAATAAATAAAAATTTTAATTATTAGAACACCTATTTACACAAAATAATTTCCCAAACACATTCAATGATATTAAAAAATTCACATCTAAATTTTTTAACAAAAATAAAAAATATTTACATCACTATAATTACCCTTAAATATTTTATGTATATTATGAATTTTGGATATAAAAAATAATGATATAGAGAAACCAAAAATGATGCATGGTAAGATTTTATAGTTATAAAAACTGCATGGTATATATGAAATGACTATTATCACAATCTTATATATATATATAATATAATTATAAAATATTTATCAAAAAAATAATAAATAAATAATTAAAAAATTTAAATTCATATTATATTTTTTTAATTTTAATTCCAAATAATTATTTCCACATAATTATTAAAATTTTAAAAACTGGCATGTTAAATGAAACCAGGTGGAAAGGTGAATGTTTAATTGAGAATAATGATATTATGGGAGGATTTACATCTAAAAATATTGGTTTGGAGGTTTTTATCCCGTTATTTTTTATTTACATAGCTTATATGATATTAAATTAGGTAAAGGAATGGAATGGTCTATAATAAAAAATCAACAAGTACATGATACACATTAAATATTGGTGTGTCAATTAATGGATAACCACTAGAATCAGACATTAAAATTTATTTTAAAATTAGAGAAGTGTAGTTCATGATTTTTTAAGAAAGATGTTTTTTCATCCATATTTCTTGTGGTGGAGTTCATCATGGAGTTACCATGTTATATCATCAACTTATGTAAAAATTTTAGTGTCTTTAAATAAATATCTAGAAAAAATATTTTATTTTTGATGTTAATAATTTTAATAGTTTGATGGATGATCTTAAATAACTTATAATTTAATTTTAACCTCTACCAATTCTTACATGATTAAGTGAATATATCTTGATGTGTTTTTTAGTTATTTTATTTAGATAAACATGGAATAATAGTGAAATTTGGGGAGTTACAAGTAATATTAATATGTACATTTCATATCAATTAAAAAAATATTTTCAACTAATAATTTGGAAAATAATGAATACATATAATGGAAACAGTTTATAAAAAATGATTTAAGATTCCCTCAATTGATACTTCATTGAAATGGTATTGATCATTAAAACTATGGTTGGGTAATTATAAAATAATCACTCTATTGTGTAATGTGGTCTTTATATAACACTAAAATTTAGAATGTGGAATGACTAGTTTCTCAATTAGAGTAATCATGTGTTTTCATGTCCCTTTTTATTTTATTTTTTTTATCAAAATGATCATAGTTTGATAGTATATTGGTTATATATTAATCAATTCAATTTAATAGTGAAATTCAATTGTTGAAAATAAAAAACTACGGTTTTCAAAAGAATATGCCATGGTTAGTATAATAGAAAAATAAATTTTTTCTGTTTAAGGGAATATGTTTTTTATGAATCTACAATATAATGAATTTTTATAGGTATTACATCTTTTCATGTGGAATGGAACTTTGAATTTTTTTATTCGAATAAATCATGTGTTTGTAAGAAATATTTTTTATAAAAATTCATAGTTCTTAAATATTTATTGGACGAGTTTCAAATATATGTATATCTAAAAAGTATCATAGTTAGGGAACCACATCACAGTCTCATGAATATAGTTATTTTAGTCCACATGGGTTAACAATAAAATTTAAAAAAAAATCCCAATAAATTAATCTAAGAGAAAACACATCGTGATTTAAAAAAATTATAGTATGGTTATAAGGGTAAATGGTCATCATTCAAAATTGATGGAGTAAATTTGGAATCACTTAATCTATGTAAGATTAAATCTTAAATTGATGATACATAAATATTTTTAAAAAAAATAATGGAACAACATATCAAAATCAAGGAATATAATATTTTTTCAATATTTGTTTAATTATGAATTTGACCAAAGAAAACTACGCCATGGTACAGATTATCATTCCATTATTTCGTATAAAATATATTATTTTCCTATTTTTCTAATATATTAATGATGATACCTATATATAGAAGATTATATCTTATTATCATTGTTTTCATTGCATAGTCATAATAAATAGAGATAAGAATAAAATACAGAATTGATATATCATTGAAGGTACTTAATGATGGCATGGGATGAACATTCAATAATTTTTTATACTCTCTATTTATCTTATTAAATTGTATTGTATTTTTTCAAATATTGGATTTCCAAGACTATCCCATGGTATAAACTACAATAATATTTTTTTATAATAGTATGAAAACAAATAATGTGGTATCACAACCACTATGCCACAATGACACACACAGTCAATAAAATGATTTTGGATACATTGTAAATACATATTATCATGGGGTTTTTTACAATATTAATATCTCAGTCATCTCATTATCTTGATCATTTCTATAATCAACACATTAACTAGAATGATAAAATTTGTGATAATAATTATTTTTTTATTTTTTAGGGCACTGTTTTACCACTCATCTCAATGAAACTGATTACGAATTTCTACGACACATCGATTTTTATTATCTAATAATTTTCTCAAGTATTATAATATGTTAATAATTCATTTTATATTTTTATTTAATAATTTTTATTGAGAGTATGTTTCCCATTAAAAACAATAGTGTTCCAAATATTAATGGAAAAGTATTTCACTTATGGAAATAGAAGATGGTTATAATGTAACATCATAGTAATTTAAAGACAATTATTATAAAATAAGTTACATTAAATTATATATGTCAAAATTAGTTTATTATACAATGATATGAACATAGAATTTAATAAAAATTTATTTATGAATGAATTATAATTTAATTTTTATGAAATAATAACAAATTCTTTATCACTTGGCCTAAATGTTTCGTAATAGTACATTTTTTTTCAAATATTTATATTTTCCATAAAATTAATATTATATTTATTTTTAAATTTTATTTAATAATAATAATAATGTCTTTGGAATTTTTATATCATAATTATATTTTATGAGTAATGATACATTAAAAAGGTTTTATAAAACCAATTTTATTACAGTCATGATTCTTTTTTTACCATATAGTTTTATTTGATATTCATATTAATAAAACTAATAAATTTATTTTCATATTGGTATTTAAATTCTAAATTATTAATTGAAAGCTAATAAATGTTTTCATTCCCATATAATGGTAACATAAAACCATTTTAAATAATAAAATAATTTTTAACGTAAAATGAAATTTTCTGTGCTTCATTTGATTAAAAAAATTGTTAAATAATATTTTTATATTAAACAAGCATTTTATGGGGAATTTTTAATTTTAAATAATGATCCATTATTTTTAAATTCTTATTATCAAATTTTTTGAACAAATTTTATTATTAAAAAATACACATTTTATAATACTAAATTAATTTATTTATAATGGAATACCATTACGAAGAACATTATTTTGTAATTAAAAAATGTAATTCCATATATTTATAAACTAAATATTGTCACAAAATGGTTATTAATTTTTTATAATGTAGATTCTAGAAATGTAAAATGGTCACTAACAAAAAATTCCAATCATAGTTTATAATGTACCATACAACAAAACTATTTTCATAAGTACGTATTTAAATGATAAATTATTATAAATTATAGGATTAATTTAATAAATTTTGTATTTTTATGAAAAATAATTATTAAATAAAAATGATTTAATCAATAAAAAAATTTAAAATTCATTACTCCTTGATTAATAACTTTTCATTATTTGTGATAAAATTTATTTTGAACGTATTAATGGATTTCATATAAATGTTATATTTTTAAAATTTATGTTTTTTAATTTATAAAATAATACTATTTTTTGAACAATCACATAAAAAGTATCTTTTGATGATTTTTTTAAATAATATTATGTAAAAGTAAATTTTTTATGAAGGAAAGAATATAATTTTTATATATTCCCAAATATTTTTGTCATCATTATGATTTAAATTTGAGTCAAAATTGTACTAAAAAAATTATATATTTAAATTAATTTAATGGGTATATTAATATGTATTAAAATACTACAACTGATTTCCAAACCTATAAAATTTTATTGAAGTCAAAAAAGTAATTTTATTATAATAATAATGTATATTTGATTACTAACTCCAATAAAATATTTGTATGATTTATTTTCATTTTGAGAGTGTTAAAATTTAAAATAAACCAAAAAATTAATAATATAATAATTAAAATCATAATAATGAGAAATATTCATAATGTTTTTCCAAATTAATAAATTAATCAATATTGTATTCAATGTTATGCCTAACCTTAGTCTACGTAAACACGCCTCATCCACCCCATTCTCATTACTCACATAAAATATTAATTTTTAAAATATCATCCCATATTTCCCACCACACTTCCCAATAAATTTCCCTAAGGTCTCAGTGTACAAAGTATCCCTTCATTGGAAGGCCATAGACTCAATCCAAAGGAGGCGACACAAAGAGACAGAAAAGGGTTCTATATTCCCCTTCTATGATTAAAAACCGTTTATTTATAATATTTTATACAATAATTTTTATATAATACAAATTTTAAAATATAATTTAATTATTCTCATATTCATCTTATATTGGAAATATGTTAACAATTCATTTTAATCATACCTGGTTTCATAAGCTCTTATTATGTTTACCTAAGGGTTCCCAAATCTCTCATTCCTTTATAATTTTTTATTTCTTCCATAAAAATATATTAAACTTAATAAAATTTTTATTTATAGTCTAACTACATTATTAATAGAATTATTTTTATCCATTTTTTTATTATATATAACTCCATCCCACTCATTGAACCCTTTTCCATAAGTCATTTCTATGTTAAAATACAATTTTCAAAAACATTGTGTTTTAATTCAAATTCACCTCTTACCCCTTGCAATAACAAACATAAAATTTAAAATTGAACATTAAATAATATTTTAATTTTCATATTATGTTTTTATGTATCCCAAAAACCTATTTTTTTCTCTTCCATTAAAGATCATTTCAAAAAAAATGCTCGACCGCAATGGTATCACTTTACCTATGTAAATGATGATGTTTTTTCACAAATATGATTAATATATAATTTTCATAATTTATTTAAATATTTAATATAAAATTAAAAGATTAATAATAAAATATTTATTACTATTTAATTATAATATAATCATGAAAATAATGGTTTTAAAAGTAAAAAATACAAAAATTCAATTTAACAATTAAAAAATCTTCTTAAAAAAGACTTGTACATTTGGAAATATTTTGTTACAAATATAAAAAATTTGAAAAATTTTGAATATGAAATTTCATGAAGAATATAACTTTAATAATATAGTGATTTTGGAACAATGATATCATGTACATCGACAGTTATTGTTATATTAAAGTCCTTTGGGAATGATGATATAAGTCTCCTCAAAATAACTAATATAATACAATTTAAATAAGTAAATGAAAAATATATGATAAGTAATGTATTAAAAGAAATTATGCAATGAAATAAATATTTACAAGATTATAAAATAAGTAATTAGAAAATCATTTAATTATTCTTGGGGTTATATGGTATTTAATGAAATATGGTACTTAATGTAGGGGTTTCACTCCAAATATCTACACTTTTAAAGTATGGTTCCTTAATATTTTATATTATATTTATGTCTCAAATGCATTTTATTTAATGCATAATTTACTTCTATAACATTATTTCAAAAAAATATGTTCTCCATTAATTACATATAGATTAATAGTTCATACCTTATATCGTTCTTATGTGTTTCTCTATTCTTTCTTGTACTTGATGATATATTCTCTATCACCTGCTATATCACTATGTATTCTTATTTTTTGATACCTAAATAAAATAGTTGAATAATTTTACTTACATTTTCGGTAATATATATGACTTTATAAATCAATTTAATTGGGTTCTTTATCAAAAAACACATAAATCATAAAGGGATGCTTCTAAAGTTTCTTTCTCTTCATCATAAATTATTTTAATGTTGTTTCTAAAATGTTATTCATACATTAATTGAATTTTTTTATTATATGTTTCTAATTTCCTTGTATCATTCAATAGGATTGATTCCATTCCTATTTTTTGGAATCTACGAGATCGGCCATTTGACTAGGCATTTAGACATCATTATATAACCCATTTTTTTAAAATATCTTTATTTTATGTTTCTTATTAATGTATGTTTATCTTCAATATGGAACACATAAAATTATTTATTATAAAAATCAATTGGGGATAAATTATAATTCACTAAAAGAAATGGGGAAACTCATGCCTCTCATAATACACTATGTATTTTTCAAGGGGATTGATCATAGAACATTATGTTATGTTATCATTGACAGAATTCTCAACTTATGATTATTTTGAAATGGATACTATTTTATCAAATTTCCTATGTTATGTGGAATTGTATTCAATTACGATTTTGGGTTAGAGACATATTGATGTTATTAATTGATTTAAAACTTTTTATATAGTCCCTTTATTAATTTTCAATGAGAAGCTCATAATTGATGTGAAATACTCAAGTTGTGATATGAAATTTAATTTTTCAATATTCTTTTTATTAATCCATATTCAACTCAGTTTAATATTTTAATTAAAATGCCCAACCTATATATAAAAATTGTGTTACTATTATTTTTTTGGTTTATAATTGAATATTCTAAAAGTCATTCAACATGTTCTTGGGATAAATCATCCATCTGAATGGTATTATGTACCACACAATATGGCCCAATGAATATGTCAAATAAACTAGACCATGAATGAAGATATAATTTATGGGCTCAATCAAGAAACCCAAATTTTTTGAAACTCTAGAATATAATTTTAAATATCAAAACAAATAATTAATGAAAATTTGAAGTCCCGACTCCCCCAAAAAGGGTCCCAACTGATTCCAATCCATTTAAGAATAATTGGTTTTAATTTGAGGTTATCTTCCTAGCCTAAAATGTGTTCATGTTAACACCAAGGAAAAAGTCAACAGAAAAATGGACAGAATGACATTGTTTTGTAAAATATTTATAATGTTGGATAAAATGGCCCAATGTCTGCCATAATTTTATGGTTGGCATTCTAAATCAATATTTAAATCTTTTAAGAAGAATATATCTCACGATTCAGTTATTTGGATGTCCAAATTTTTTAGGAAATTGAAGGGGATGATTTAAAATGAATATAGTCTACCACATTGGGCTATAAATACAACCCCCTCTTCTAAGTTTTAAGGGGTTTGAATTTCAGCACTTAAGGAAGAGATTTTATATGATTATATACTTATCAAGGGTCTGATAGGACATTCATAGATCTTTTTTCGAAATGAGATACCTCTCCTCCACTATTATTTTTATGTTCGTTTGTGTTTTTTTCAATTGTAATTGTTTATGACCATTTTTATTTCAATTAAATATTAAATCATGTCTCATTATCCTAATATCTAATTATCATATTCCATATGTTGTGTAATATTAGTGTTCTTTAAGGTTTTTAAATCATGTTGACAGTCATTCCCTTCTTTTTCTTCTCACTTAATAATGATTTTTTGTTTAATTCTCCTCATTGTTTGTGTGTGTGTTTAACTTGTTAAAATTATTGTGTCCCTTTATTTTTCTTATATTTTTATCTCCTTAGAATAAACATTAAATCCATATTATTTAACAGCCAAATGGATGAGTGAATTTACCTTTGGGGTGATTCATAATTTGGGAATGCTTAGTGATTTAGAGATTTTTCTCAATAAATATTATTAAGGATAACATTTTGTATGTTAAACATAAAATTTAATTGAATATTAACATTTTGTGTTTAACGTGTGGATTCCATTGATTATTGTAAAAATAAATAAACTATCATAAATAATATTTGATTTATATTAAAACTCTATTTAATTTATGTCTTGAATTAAATCATCAAGACTTTGTAACTCTGATCAAAATCATCTTGTGAAGTGGGTTTTAATTTAATTAAATATAAAGAAAAGACAAGGGATATCATAAGCCTAAATCCCCATTAATGAAATCACCGCAATATTTATAAAATTTATTTATAAAAAATAATATTTTAATCAATTTAATTAATCTCTACAAATAAACCCCATTGAAAAGAAAAACAAAACAGAAAGAATTATCATTTAAATTTGAACCATCTTAAATGATTCAACCCAAATGCTACAATGTAAATTAGAAAAGCACCAGACCTTTGAACAATCGATAAGATATAATCAGTTGTTCTTCACATGGATCCATTTTTGGGGATGGAGAAACTAGTAGTATGTATTTTTTTATATAAAAAAACAACCAAACAAAATATCTAAAAAATGAAAAGAAAAAACTTCCTTCTCATTATAGTCATGAATGACAAAATCACAAATAAAAACCAAAATTCATCATCCTTCCATATTTTCTCTTAATTCCCCATATCCTTCTAGACAATCCATCTGATATTTTACCTAGAAATTGAATGAACTCCTTTCCGACATTGGAATACCATTAGGGATAATTAAATCACTAAAGAATCATTCATTACCCATCCAATTAAGTATATATGTCTTATCTTATGGAACAAAACATAAAATAACATTATTCCACTGATATGAATTAACAACCCCTTTTTATTCAATATCCAAACATTAAGTCATATTTTGAACCCAAATATGGTTTGATTCATCTTATACCTCATTTACATGGTATAGTTAGTGATGATCCACACCTTCACCTCAATGACGTCCAAGTGGTGTTCTCCACCATAAACCCTAAAGGGGACTTTTAAGAACAAATAAGTCTTCAATAATTACCTTTATCCTTAGAAAACTATACCAATTGCTCACTCTACTGCCTCCCTCTTGGTTCTATAACCCCATTGAATTACATAATGTGACTCTTCATAGTGAAATTATTTCTTTCTTCTCAAACTACATCTATCCGAAAGAAAATAAGTAGTATCTTTAAATTTTCTAATGAATCACTCCATGAGTACTGGGAGAGGTTAAAAATCTTGTGGAATATTTTCCACACCACCAAATCTCTGACCAACACTTGATCAAATACTTCCATGAGGGTTAATAGGATATGGAGAAGACTCTAATTAATGCAGAAAATAGTGGTCCTCTTTTTGATAAAACACCTACACCTGCATGATATATCATTAGAAACATACATTCAAACACACATAAATTACATACTCAAGCACATTATCAAGTAAATCTAGTCCAATATAATTAATCCATAGATCCCAAGAATATGATTGAGTGGATGAGTAAACTTATGTGTATTTTTTGTCAACTAGTGGTGCCTTCCAAAGCCCGATACTTATTTTCTCATAATATATATACAATAAACCTATCAATTATTGTGGAATCTCCATATCACTATCTAATCCAATAGACACATATCTATATTCCCAACATGTTCCATCTGATTCATATAGACCAATGGATCTCAATACACCCTATTCTTAGCAAAATCCCATCCCTCAACTTTTGGGTCGACTCATAGAACCTCTAACCAACCACATTATGATACCTTCTCCTCAACATATAAACTAGTATTGATCTATGTTAATTCCATATATCATCCTCTTTAATTCACTCCTCCAAACCTAAACAAAATCCAATATGGTCAAGGTGGTGGTAACTTCAAATAACCTTATCCTTTTGTTCCTCATCATCAAAGAATAAATCCTCCTCCTAGTCCACTGGGCATCCACTATCCTAGTGAGCCTTCTCAATTCCCAACCCAATACAATATCTTTTCCAAGAACTAGAATAAATTGAATTCCAATCCATAAAAAATATATTCTTCAAAGAAACCATGGGAATGTCTCATCGAATATATTTCCTCTTTCACATGTTCTCATGTTAAAAACATTGAAACCCAAATTAGTCATCTTGTAGCCCACCAAAGCCAGCAACAACAATATAATTCTTCTCAACTCCCAGGTCAAACATTTCCCAATCAAAAGGGTAATGTTAGTGAAATTGTACTTATATCGGTAAATACAATTTTAATGACTCATAATGAGTCCTCTAACTCCCCTTTAAATTTTAATCTATAGAAGTAGAAGGAAAAGATAGCAGAAAAGGAACCTCAAGCCACTCCCTCATCTCCTTACATTTTTCTATGGAACCCAATTTATTTTCCTCAATCCATCTCTTAGCCAAAGATGTCCTTTGAGCCTAATTCTGATATGCGTGACATGTTTAGACATATTGAGTTCAACATTTCCCTCTTATATTCAATCAATAAAATAACTATGTATTCCGAGATTATTTAGGAATAGTATTCTCATAAGAGGAAACATAGTTCCATTGAAAATGTTTCATTCCAATAGTTTATTCCCATTATTTGAAAATATCTATAGACTGTTACGATTCCCTACCAAATATGGAGTTTCAACTTTGAGGAAAAACATATTGACCTAGGGGTTGATAAATTTCATTCCCAAATACATCTTCCCCATCCTTGGTCTAAGTCCATTTCAATCAATGAGTGATTTCATCTAGTTATTCAATAAAATCACATCCTAACCTGGGAGAATAATTAAGTATTTCCTTTTCTGAGTTAATGATCTTATCTTCCCACCTGAATTCTATGTCACTAACATAGAAGGTGAGATGAACTCTTCTCGACCTCCACTTATTCTTGGAAGACCGTTTCTCATAACTGCTATAACTAATATTGATGTCCACGTGATCATCTTATCTATGGAATTTTGTGACCAACTGGTCTATTTTAACAATTTTCAATCCTTGAGATACCCATCAGAATACCACTCTCCCTACCAAATCCAACATCTGAGGATGCTTCTTTGAGTCAATTGAACCCCATTCCATCATGTTCATTATGTTATAATGAGAGTGGATAATATGAAATGTTCACCATGATTAACCAAGTTTCAAATGTATAAGATGATTTTGACCTTTCATTCATAGACTCCATCAATCTAAATGATCTTGAAAACATGATTCAATCCCATATCAAATCTGATCTATACTGTTCCACCTTGGACGATATTGAGGAAAATGAACAAGAATCATCTCAAATCCTTTCCCCTATTAATAATCTCTCTACCCCCAAAAATTAATGATGAAACTGATCTGAAACCCCTTCCTACACACAAGACATATTCATTCCTTTTCCCTGATCACTATTATCCCATTATTATCTCTACTTAAATTACTAAAACTAAGGAGTCCAAACTTGTTCATGTGTGAGAGGGAAATAAATACACATTAGGTTAGAACCTATTTTAATTACCAGGAAACAACCATGCCCTTTTAATGCATAACATCCATCTTTAGGAATCATCCCAACCAATCAGAAAACCAGAAAAAATACTCAATCCTCTCATTTTGGATATAATTAGGGTAGATATCATGAATATTCTTCAAGATGGTCCCAAACTCTAATAGTGAATGGGATATTCATATTAAATTTGTAACTAAGAAGGTTGGAGTAATTGTTTTTAGAAATGAACATGGGGAGGTGGTCACAACTCATGGGAAACAAAATTGCATGTGTTCATCAACTATTAGAAACTAAATGTCTAAACAAAAAAATATAACCAACCTCTTCCATTCATTGATCAAATCATAAAATGATTAGTGGGAAAGTCCCATTATTTTTCTCTTGGTGGATACATTGGGTACTTCCAAATCCCAATCGCACCTCTGGACTAAGAAAAAATTACATTCTCTTCCCCCTTTAGAACATATTCATATAGAAGAATTCATTTTGACCTTTAAAATTCTCCTACAACATTCTTGAGGTGAATGATGAGCATATTTTCAGATTTCATTGAGCACTACATGGAGTTATTCATTGATGATGTTACCATTTATAGTGAGTCATTTGAATCACGATGGAATTCACTCACTCTCATACTATATAAGTGTGTTTAATTCAACCTTGTGTTAAATTTTTAAAAAAACCCCATGGTTTAAAATTGGATTGTTCTAGGGAACACAATTTTTTAAGAACTTAGTCAAGTCGATCCATCAAAAATTGATGTGATCGAATAACATTCTGAACTGAAATCTATTCCATATGCCTATTAATTCCTTGGTCATATTGGGTTCTATTTGAAATTCATCCACAACATTAATAGGATTTCCCTCCCACTAACTAAGAAACTCCAAAATTATGTCATGTTCCATTTTTATGAGTCTTGTATGAGATCATTCCTTGAAATTAAATCAATTCTTACATATTTTCTAATAATCCAACCCCTAGATTGGTTCTTAAAATTTGTGTTGAAATGTAACACTTTTGATAGGGATAATGGGTTTTTTCTTATTAAATAATGAGAAAAAATTCATTATTTAATATATTATTCTTCAATAAAACTGGACGAAACTAAATCTCATTACACTATCACTAAAAAGGAGCACTTAGTACTGTTTGTTTCTTTAGAAATGTTATATCTCTATCTATTAGGTGCTAATTTATCATATTCATATACTATTCTTCTCTAAATCTCTTACAAAAGAAAAGAAATTCCAAACCGAGGCTAATAAGATTGAACCTAATGCTTCACAAGTTTGACCTTGAGATCAATGATAGGCCAAGAAAAGAAATACTAGTGTAAGATCACTTTGGTATAATTTTTAATTATTCTCATTCACAAAAAATTGATCCTAAATTTCCTACTATGCACTATTCATCTCTCACTCCAAAGTTACCATGGTACGCCCCAATTTTAAATTGCATTGTTTCTGGAGTCTTTTAAGAAATGTTTTCAGAAGAACACAAAACAAGTCTAAAAGTAATTCAAATTTCAATTTTTTAAGTATAATAAACATTTAAAAATTGGGATTGACTTGGTAATTGGGAGATGCGTTGATGAATATGAACACTACATCTTATAATTCTACAACTCACTACCCATAGGTAGCCACTTTTAACAAAAAAAGTCCTCCAAAATATTCTAGAGTCAAGATTCTTCCTGACATAACTCTTTAAGGACTCACATGAGTTCTCTAAATCATCTCTCACTTTCCAAAAGCTAGGCACAATTTCAAAAAGAAATTAAATGATCTAAAATCCTGTAATCTTATGTGAGATCTTTGATGAATGGGGAATCAATTAAATATACCCATTTCTACTTAAAATGGATATTAATAAATTATTATTTCTATTTAAAGTGTCTCTAGGTGGGTTGATTCCAATCCCACTAGAAATTATGATGAGCATAATGCTAGTTAGTTCCTCAAACCACATATTTTCCATCTATTTGGAACTCCCCATGCCATAATATGTTTCTTAGGAACCCATTTCTATAATAATAATATTGAATATATTGTTCATAAGAATGTGATTCTATATAAAACATCAACTGCATATCACCCCCAAAAAATTGGTATGGCTAAAATTTCTATTAGATAAGATAAAAGAGTTCTATAGAGAATTGTTAAGACCATAATAAAAGACTATTTGAAATACTTGGTGAAGTGATTTGGGATTGTTAAACTTCCAATAAATCACCAATTGGTATGTCTCCTTTTAGGATAGTTTTTAGTGAATCATGTATTTTACATGTCAAAATTAAAACATAATCCATTTTGGTTTGTGAAAATATGTAATATGGATTTTCAATGATCTTGTGTAGGTATACTATTGCAGTTGATTGAATTAGAGGATCTTTGACTTGATTATTATGAGAAATAATTTCTATAAAATGAATAATCCATGGAACTCCATGTCAAACACATCTTTTGAAAAGGTATTTCATGAATATGAAAAGGTAATTCTCTTCAATTCTTCATTTTGAATACACCCATGTAAGCTTAATTATCATTTGGAAGGTCCACTATTTGTTAACACTATTTACCCATTTGGTGTAGTGCATGTCTAAGACCCATCTTCCAAAATAATATTCAATATTAATGTACATCAATTAAATCATTACCATGAATGGAACACATCTTGGGAATCACATCAACATCCACAATATCCCCACCTACTACACCTTACCCACTAATAGATGGAGATGGAGGTCCACAAAATCCAAACTAGGGGACCTCTTTCCCTTTATTTCTTTCTCTATATCTCCAATTCTTCTTCTTTCTCTCTAACTCTCATTTTTTGATCTCTTTGTTCATTAAAACTTTTCCCCTATTTCCATTTTGTGTGTCTCTATTAAAAAGAATAAAAAACAATAAAAGTTAATAAAACAATGATAAAAAATTCATAATTACTCACCATCAAATTTTTAAAATTGTTCAATCATTTTTGGGGAGTACAATGAATTTTTTTCATCTCAATTTTTTTCAACCTAATTTTAGATAATGAATTTTGTGTTATGATTAATTTATTTTGAATTATAAATTTTTAATATGTAATATGATTCTTCCCCAACTATGAGGAACAATGTTAGACTTCATGCCAAGGTATCCTATGTCCATATTTTTATATTGTTTATTTTTAACCATTGATTCTGAGTTTTGGGTTTTGTACACCATAAAACATAATTTTATTTCTTAGTGAACATTAATATGAGAGGGGATAGTTTTCTACCTCTTTATAATTACATTACAAAAAAGCCTCCCATTATCCATGATTTATTCCTCCTTTTGAAATCCCCATTTAGCCTTTGAAAACAATTTTTTATATACATGTTTCAATATCATAACCTTGTCCCACCCAACATCTACATGGATTTACATTGAAAAATTATTGAAATTTATGTGGGGGATATAGATTTCATGTGGTCTACCAATTCCATGATTTTATAAGAGTTATCTTATTCATGAGGGAAATCATACATTTAATTGTGGGTTATAGGTTTTTATTAATGATATTTGGTAATGGATTAACGTTTAGGTAATTTTTATATTTTATTAAAATGTGTTCAAAAAATGAAAAACAAAATTAAAAAAACAAAAAAAAAGATCCGGTTTGTCAATGGAAGGATTAAAATAACTCTTCCTCGACCCATGATCTTATAATAAATATTAGAATTACATTCATGAGGAGATAAAAAATGGGTTAGGATATGAGTGTGAGATTTGTTTCATGATCAACTTTTGAAAAAAATTAAAAAAGGAACACTTGAATATTTTTTTATACTATTAGGAGAAGTTTTGTGTTTTATATATATTTCATCATTTATTCCACTTCAATTTTTTTCTTTATCTTGTCCTCATTAAAAAATTAATTTCATTTTAAATATGTGTTTCTATTCCCATAAATTTTTCATTTCACATAAAATTTGTGTTTTGTTTTCCATATTGGTGTTTTACCCCTGTTTTCCTTTCTTTTGGCCATTATATTACTACTGAAGCATAGCAAGTGAAAATCCATAAAAAATAAAAATTGATTATTTTTCACTTCAGAATATGGTATCAAAGATAAGTGCTCTTACAAACTATAATATTTTATATTTTGGTTGGTTAATGAGTGAACCTTCATATATAAATGTTTTATCATCTTGAGAGGACAGTGTTATGAGTGCTCACATTTTCCATTTCTAATTTTTAAAATTAAAAATGAATTTTTTTGGAACATTATTCCTATAAAAGTTTCTAGTGGAATTCATTATATAATAGTTAACTATTATAGGCCCCCGGATTGGTGAAAATAAGATTTGAATTTTTTTGAATGAAAATAATATAGAATTGTTTTTATATTTAACATACGTGGGGGAATCAAAAATACAATGTGTGGGGGAGTTGATTTTATTAATTTATTCATAAATTTATATTTAATCCCTTTACTAATTATCTATTAAAATTTCATAATTCGTGTGAAATAATCATGTGTTTACACTATATATAATTTTTGGTAATTATTTTTACTAATTCAGCTTCGAGTAAGTTTATTATTTTAATAATAACTCTCACCCCACTTATCAAAATTGTGATATTACTCTTTTTTGAGATCCCAATTCAATATTATAAAAAATGTTAAACTGATGTTTGGGCCAAATGGACCATTTGAAGGGTCATATGGACCACATAAGATTGCATAATGAATTTTTCAAAGAAACTAGAATATCAATGAAGATTCAATTTCAGGGCTCAATCTAGAAGTCAAAATTTTATGAAACTATCTACTATATTTTTGAATATCTTACTGAATAATTCATATTAATTTGATGGAACAACTCCACATAAATGTTCCCAAACAGATACTTTGAAGTCCATCCCACCATTCTATTTGTGAGTTAGAAAGATCCCACAAGTATTTAATATTCACCCAATAAAATCATCCAATTGAGCTGATATTTTTTAGTCCCTGAAAGATAAAATTTAGTAATCTGTCTTTTTAGAATAAGTGTACCATATTTGAAGGCATATTTGTGGCAAAAATTATATTCACATTTAGACTAAGTAAAAACTCGACAGAAAAATGGACATAATGACAATTTTTATTAAAATAACCATAAATTTGTATAATAAAGTCCAATGGACCTCAAAAGTTTAGGGTTGAAAATAAATATCAATATTTTCAACTTTAAAGAAGAAGTTATCTCGATATTCAAAATTTTTAATGGGAAATTGGTGATCCAAGTTGATGGGAATATTTGTAATTCAAACAAGTCATCCACCATGGCCTATTAATAAATCTCTCTCTTATATTTAAAAGGTGACGGAATATCATCACTTAAGTAACATATAAAGAATTAAAAGAGCCTTAAAATGTTTTATATAGGACTTCCCTTGATCTTTCTTCAACAAGAGATACCTCTAAACCACTTTTATTTTCATGTTCGTTTGTGTTTTCTTCCAATTGTCATCATGTTAATCTATTTTCATTTCTATCTAATTTTAGAGATTGATTTTTCATCATAATTTCTAATTATCATCCTACCTATGTTGTGTAATATTAATGTTATTAAAAAAAATTAAATAAATTTGAAAATCATTTTATTTTTTCTCTTCATCTTTCAATCAAAAGTTTGTGTTTAATTAAGTTCACCATTTGTGTTTGTGTTTGGAACATTACTCATATCTCTTAACTTTATTTTTATTATATTTTTAAATAATAACCATAAACATTGCAACCAGAATATTAAAAACACAAATGGATGAGAAAATCAACAATCTTGAGTGTTATATTTTGGGTATGTTAAGAGATTGAGGTATTTTTCTCAATGAATATTATTTATCATAACATTGTGTATGTTAAACATAAAATGTCATGGATTAATGACATGATTTTAACATATAGATTTCATGGATTATTAGAATCATAAATACACTACCATATGCAAGGTTTTATAGATATTATAACCCTAGTTATGTAAATTATAGTATTAAAGCCTCAACACTTGGGAATTATAATCAAAATATTCTTGTCAAGTGGGTTTTAATTTAAGGAATTATAAAGAAAAGATCAAGGATATCATTAGATTAAATCTAAAATAATGAACTCATCCCAATATGTATCAAATTTCTAAATAAAAAATCATCCATCAATAAATTTATTTACACTCATCAAACAAACCCCCATTAGAATGACAACCAAAACAGAAACAATAGAATCTAAAATTTGTAACACCATACAGAATTCAATTCGAGTGTTATTATTCCTAATAGCATAGCACCAGAATTTTGAATATTCTATAAGAAAAAATTGTTCATGATTCACCTACCATGAGTTTTATCCACCGAGTGAGTTATCTGTTTGGTATGATCCATATATTCAAGATCATTTCTTGTATATTTTATTCTGTTATATATTATTATTCTCACTTACCTCGTGATAACTTCATATGATTTAATTATCTTATATTAACATGGAATATAACACTATGGAAGAACCTAAGCTTATGGATTGTAAAGATAGATACCATAAACCTAACTCATGCCTTCTACGTTTTGATAAATTTTATTAAGATGACATATCTGTAAATGTTGTGGGAATTAGCCTATAATAACCTAAAACTGAAACATATCTACAATTCATTAATTAAATAGAATTAAATATATATATATATATATATGAAATTACAAAAAACACATGAATTATATATCTGGTATAAACATTTCACTATAAGTAGAAAATATAAAGTAATTGTAAATCTAACAATACTCTAAATACGTAAAATACAATACTCATGAAACTCCCCCTTTCCACCTGTAGAAATGTAATGATATCAAACCACAATGGTAACCACAAATATTAATGAAATAAAATCCCCAATAATTATCTCCTTGTTTCGTTAGGTGTTAGTTCTAAATAGGCTACACCTTCATCACATCAGCCCGTACAATATAATACTGATGTGCCGTATAAAAAATATTCTTGCACATATAATATTCCAAACTAAGTTTAAATGCACATATTAGAAGCCAAAAATTATATACAGAAATGATAAACCAAAAATTTATTTTATATACTTTATTAGTAATCTAAATTGATTGAATAAATTGGGAAATATTCCTTTTCCAAACATGATTTTTGACAAAATTCATTAGAAAATATTATATTATTAATTTTAAAGGATGTTTCTGGGGATTAATGTGTTTGAAAATAGCTAAATAATAACTAAATTACATATAAAAAATATTATTTAATACTCTTAAAATACACCTATATTATATTATCCTAGTTTACCTTACTAGAAGTGATTTTCTATAGACATGAATCTATAAAAAATAGAAACAATAAAACCAATGAAAGGATAAAAGAAAGACCATTGGTGATCGAATAGGATAAAACATGAGGCATAAAATGAGTTCATAATCATAATTATATAATAAATAACTTGTAAATGTGGCAAAAACATAAAAATGATAAATCCATAAGCATATCACTGTGGTTCAATACATGGGATTCATAAAAAATGTAACCATGTTTATTCACTAAGTATAATAAGCATAAAATCCCTTGAGATTAATTCATTAGATAATGAATTATCGAAAAATTAGGTAACTCCCACCATATTACTAAATCCATGGGTGCCAAATCATTCATAATAAGAAATTTATTCAATATACAACGGTTAATAAAGAACATGTGTCCTATAAAATCAATGAGTTCATGGCTATATAAACATATAAAATATCATTATTTTTTAACCCAAAATAAGGTGATGTGTGTATGAAATATTGAAATACTCAATAAAATAATTATAATTACATCTATATGAATATCCTTCAATTAAAATATGGTTGGTTGTTTACAAAAAAAAGTTAGGTATCAATAGTCAAGGAATGATTTTGGAAGTACGACGGGGATGAAAAGGTTTTTATGGATTTATATTAATGATAGGGAATGTAATTCCATCATTGATAGAAAACTATTTCGAATATAATGGAATAAATATATGTTCTTGAGATCATAATAACATTAAATTAGAATACTAACAACAAAGGATGTCCTTGGATAAAAAAAGGTATGAGGAGAGTTCCTTCCCTTTTCAGATGCCTTCTTAATGTTTTAGGGGAGTTATTTATAATTCTATATACTCTTAGTGAGGCTCTAGGTATAGAAAATATTGGGAAAATATTCTAAATGGAAAAGGGTAAATGAAATTGTGTTGTGAGTTTGTTATTTATAGAAAATGTGGTATGATTATTTATTAATTTCCAAATATATCCCTTAGAAATATCAGATGTGGAAAATTAAATACATGGGACCACACATGGTATTGGCTCGTGGTTTACGAAATTAAAAATATATTTTTTTGAAATATATTATTTCTATAATAGAACATTAATATTTTATATTATTATTATCCCGTGGAAATAATTTTCCAAAAAATAATGGTTTCTAAAACCATAATTTTCATTTTATAGTTGGAATGAAATTTATGGGGTTTGAAATTAATTTATATTTATTAACTAAATTATAAATAAAATAAAATAATTTCTTTCATGGATTCTATTTTGTTACTTTATACATCATTATTATGTATTTATGATGTCCTAACAGATACTAAAATCACAAACACTATTTTTTCACTATTAACTAAAAACAATGTATTTTATAAAGTTCTTAAAATTTCATGCTTACCTAATTTTGATGTTTTTAATTCAATAATATTATTTATTTTATCAAAATAATTTTTTAAAATATGAATTTTATCTTTCACAAAAACCCATAATTATTGAAAGATAATAGTTTTTGGACACAATAAATGTTCTGACCCTGAACATTTTCGTACGAAATTATATGTCAAAAACTATATTTTTAAAGAAATATTTTACATGTATTTGTCATTTGATTAAATTTTATTAAAAATACTTAATTTTATCATAAAATATTATTTTAGTTTTGTATTTCCTAAAAATAAAATTATATTTTCATTATATCCAAATATAAAATTATCATATTCATCTTATATTAATGTTTATATTATTAAATAATATGAAAAATTGATTAGAGGGACACTATTAAATTTCTAAATAATATTTCATCTCATAATATTATTTTATATATATATAATTCCTTATTACACATAATTACACCCCATGCCTATCATGTGAGATTATTGTAATTTCAATGGGTACCTAATCTAACACTCATGTATTGGTGATCTCCACTAACATGAATTTTTTTCGTAGTTGATTCAACTTGGGCCTTAATAATTAATGGTCTACTTGGGGTTTTTAAAGGATGAACCACAATGACACTACATCCCTCCAATTTCATGATAAATGGAATTCAAATGGAATGATCACTCTGGTTTTGGCCGTCACTTCTCTTTTTTTATCAATTACCCTTTCGAAATTTTCCTTTACAGAGTGTATTTACAATAGTAACATTATTAACAATAGTCATATCTCTAAAAATTCATAATTTCTAAGAACCATATTTTTTAACAATAAAATTGGACAATAGTCTGGTAGTGGTAAGATTATAATGGTCACATTACCCTTCTTACCCTTCATATTATGTTCTCTTCAATCTATTTAAAAATATTTTTATAGGAGTGGTCTTTTTAGAGGATATATTCCAATAAAGTTATCATCAGTGTGGGAATTGTTATTTTTTGTTTAAATACATGTATTCCTTCAAGAAGTAATATTTAATATTGATTTATATTAATTAAGGTTTTTATAAAATGAAATAATTTTTCAATATGCCAATAATAAAAATGTCATTATACAATTAGATCATTTAATAACATAAAGGAATTTTATTGTCAATACATTATCCCCCATGAGAAATTTAATCCGAAAAATTTTCACCTTCCTCAAAATAT
This sequence comes from Viscum album, assembly GCA_963277665.1. Lineage (NCBI taxonomy): Eukaryota > Viridiplantae > Streptophyta > Magnoliopsida > Santalales > Viscaceae > Viscum > Viscum album. The sequence goes on from OY728125.1 coordinate 24,220,372, forward strand.
TTGGGTATTTATCCTTATATCATTTTTAAATAACCCCATATCTCTTCTTAAATCATAATATTTCTCCACAAGACATTCATGAGTTTGGGTTTCTTGTTACTCAACACTTGATATATTTCATCAATAATAATAATTAGTTCTTATTCATATGAATGGACTCATTCCAGTCCCACACAATGTTTTTCTAATATATTTGTTGGGTGTAGCACATTGAAAATGATAAAAAATAATATTGTGTTCTATATTGTTTACGATAAGTAACATTGAGGTTAAACAGTTCAACGAAATAAAAATATTATTTTAATGTGATCATTATAACTAACCTATTAAAATAGTGGTAATGAAAAAGATAAACTTATTTATGAAATATATATAATTTTCCTAACGAATAAAAATTTGTTGATAAATTATTAGTAAATAATAACTCTATATTTAGTATAATTATTTTATGCTTCAAAAATAACTTTTCATCAAAAATTAATATTATTTATTTTTGTGAGTGGATAATATAATAAATTAAGTACAATTTTGGATATCATATTATATAAAACAAATATCAATTTTAAAATCATCATTTCAATAAAAATTATAGTGTATTTTTTAGATTGTTCTAAAATGATGATATTTCAATAACTAGTGAAAAATATTGGATTTTATTGAAATGAAAATGGTTGTAAAAGAATTTATAAAGTAAAATTATATTTTTTAGAAGTTTTAAGACATCATTAGTCCCATTTTAATATAAATGAAACAATTATATTCAACTGAATGGTTTTTATTCATGGATATAGTATAAATACATTTTTTTGTACATAAAATGGATTTTAAAAGAAAATTGATTTTCGTTAAATGTTTCGGGTTCAAGTATGAATTAAATTATGAAACATATCTATTTGAAATTTTGAAAAATTTATTACCAATATTCTATTTGGAGGTCCTATTTTGGTAAATATTTCCCTTTAATTTTTAGTCATTATGAATAGTAATCATAGTAAATTTTGTTACCTCACCGAAGGTAAAATAGAATAATTAAGGGTAAAAATAATATGATAACGACTCAAAATTCACCATAATAAATGAATTAATTTTCCTATGTGGGTATATTTCAATAAAATCATCAATAATTAGAATATAGGTCCTTCTTTGGGAATAAGGAAATGTTTATGAACTTTATAGTATTTTATGTAAAGGAAAGTCTAAAATTGTCATTATCATTATTTTTTGAACATTAAATTTATGAAATAGGTATAGAAAGAATGTTTGTTTGGTAATAAATATTCAGATGAAATTTAAATTATTTTTATATATCCTTAAAATTTATTTCTAATTTTTAGTGGTCAAATAGTAATAATAAATTATTACTCAATGATGACAAAATACTTATTTAATGAATAGAAAAATATATTAAATGAATTTAAAAATTATAAAAGGAAAACATTTTGAGGGAATTATTGGGTTAATTAATTTTTATAGGTAAAAATGAAATACTTTATAGTTTGTAATTTATTTTATTCAAATTTTATTATTATCTTATAGTTTTCAAATTAAAATAAAATAGATAGTTCCAAAATTGAAATTAATGTTATTTTATAATAAGTAATATTTTATAAAATGATTTAAAAATTAAAAACCCAATTAATATCCATGTTATTGGGATATGATTTAATGTGTCAACCATTTTCCATTTATATTATAATTTTAATTTTATTGTATCTTTCTTGACCTCAAAATAGAAAAATTAATTCATAATAATTTAATAGTTTATTAAATTTCATTATTTCCCCTCCCCTCTCTTATAAAAGGTTACATATTCTAATATTTTCTTCAGACATCATTAAATATTTCTCCTTAACAAGAATACCAAAATACCTTAATTACATATCTTCTAATGTATTATAGTATTTTTTATAAAACGTACATTGGAATGATTGTGTTGTAAACCTTAAGAGGTTGTCTGAATAATAGTTATAGTACTTAACCAAGAATTTTCATTTACATTATTTTTATACCTATTTAAAATATTTATATTCATTTTTTAAAAATAACACTAGTATATTTCATATACTAAACTGTTATTATGTTAATATAATATACTATATCCATATAATGTTCCATCAAATTTGAAATGAAACCATAATTTATGTGTACTAAAGATTAAAGCCTCACGAACCGATGTAATTCAATTAACAAAACCTACTCCAAAAACTATTTATAAGGATGGATTTAATATATAAATATATATATATATATTCATGAAATATTTATCATTATTACGATATATTAAATTGTTTAATTTTATTTCATTACTCTCACTTGAAAATGATAATGTGGTTCATGAGTATATGTTGAATACCGCCTCCAAGAAGTGATTTGAATTGTTTTTCATCACCATAACATATGGATGATATACACATGTATATTTAAGTACATAAAATGGTATTTATAATATAATTATCCTTCTATAAATATAATATAATAAACACCTTCCTTCATTTATGATCGTTGAAAAATTAAGACATTACTCATGTGTACATACAACATATCATTTCCATGACTATAATAAATAAAAATTTTAAAACAATATTTCATGGTTGTTTTTAAAAAATTATTATATATATATATGACGATTATATCATGATTATTTTTCTATAGATGATTGAATTTTTTAATATTTTACCATAGTCATCCCACAGAAGTATGTTTGGACATATGATCCTAAAATCATCAAAACAACTAATGTTAACTTAACTGATTGGATATAACATGGTATGAAATGAAATTAAAGTAAAAAATGGAAATGATAAAGGTTCTAAATAAATAAAATAATTAATATATTTTCTTATTCTGGAAGATGAATAACATACATGATGTGTTAGACTCGTGGTAAGGGACATTATCCTATAATAATCTCCTATTAATGTATCCCTTGCAATTATTTTTTGTCCACATTATTATTTTTGAAATAATTTTATAGATGTTTTTATATGGAGATAAATGTTTTATAAATAACAATTTATGTTTATTTTTTAATTTCTTTCAATTTGTTTTCCAAAAAAAACCATTTTATATAAGGTTTTGAATATCGTTAAAAAATAAAAAATGAATGTTCTATATTAATGTATATGGAGACAATGACTTCCTTCCTCCATAATCGTAATTTTGTTTATGGATTATTTAAAAAAAATCAATGCCCTATTCAATGAAGAACCATCCTACCCTGTGTTATGGTTAATTTAAAAAAGGGTTTTAAAATGAAATAAATATTTCAATATCATTTTATGTTTTCTTATGGGTGAAAAGAATTAATTTATGAGTGTATTGTATGCAATTTAAAGAATTTATGAGTTGTGATTATCTTATGCTTCATGATAATTACTATGATTATGGGAGGTTATATTATAAACCATGTATGGGTATTCAATTATAAAAAAATGATGGGTGGGGCATTGATATCCCCCCAGTGTATTGGGTATAGATATCGACCCGATTGGTTTTTGTTTGTAACTGTCATATGGAAAATGATAGCCCAATATATAAAAATAATTATCTATTATTTCTTTGTGTTTTTATATAAATTTTATGATTTCTCAATGTTACATAATTATCTTATTTTTAAGGTAATTTATATGATACTTCTTAAGGGTTTAAATATAAATTATTGAAGTACTTTTCATGTGTTTTTTATGATTTCAAATTCACCTTTATGAGTCATAATTTTATATATTAATTTATTATGAAATATATTAATAAAATATTTTGATAATATGTTTTATTTATTGAGTAATTAAAATTTTATTAGGATCTCATTGATTATTTTCAAAAAAGAAAATTTATATATGCATTCAAGAACTATAGGGCTTCATTCATCTTTCATTTATGTGCCTTATTGAGCTTTTTTTCTCATAACACATTATTTTAGAATATTCATAGTTATATAATTATTAGAGACAAATAATAAATAATTTTTTATGTCATGAAGATTAGTCATGAAAATAAAACATGTTCATTTTTTAATTTTTTTAATTTTTTGGGAAAATGGATATTAAGTGGAAGTGTCCCAATTTCCAAGTAATACTTAATTATGTAAGGGTGAAGACATACTTATAAAATGCTCTAATCCTAAAATTGTTTTAGGAGTGAAAGATAATGAAATCTTGTATAAGTACACTAGAATATGTATTGTTGAATGACATTTACTTATTTTTGTATCAGAGAAAATGTTAGGTTAAATTTAGAGATTATGATGTTTTTTTTCATATTAACTTAATATTTATAGATGAAATGTTTGGATAATAATTATATAGTTCATCATAGGATAAAAGTTATTAATTATAATTTGTGTAATGCCCAGACGCTAGTTACCCAGAGTCAATGCATTATTACATAACATTGGAATGATCACAAAAGATAATGTCTTGATAGACCAATTAGTTTAGTAGCCTTGTAAATACTTGATACTTTCATAAGTTTTACATTACATTATAAAATAAAAACTAAAACAATATAGTCTCCATAGGCCACACTCATATCCCTTATACTATCTCTATAGGTCAGTCATAATATACCTCTTCGCATCCTGGGAAAAATAAAACATAGAAAGGGGTGAGCTCATATGCTCAGTAAGGATAACAATGTAGTGGAAACTCTCCTAAATTAGCACAAACATTTAAGGAAACATAAGACTAAAACAAAATCCTTTTAAACTTGAACTTCTGTATAATATGTAAACGATAAAATCAAATAATTCCATTAACTTATTCACATGGATATTCTACAAGTCGAATAATCACATGCAATATCAATAGCCACTTTCATATTCAAGGAATGCATAATGCCATGCTTCATAACTACAGATTCAAGGCCTCGTTCCAAGACTACAAATAATATTGTGTGAATTCCTTTTTTCAAGACACTAGTTTGTCTCATGAGACCTACCGATGCATCAAGGAGCTATAGAGGGATCCACCAATCACTTACTAAGTCCAATGTATTCCTCATATTAAAAGGATTAAACATAAGATTAAAATTCATATTAAAACTAGCATACTAAATGTAAATACTTTATCCATAAAATATGAATGGTATTAAAATAACACATCCACATTCAAACATATCACAAAACCTTCAATACAATATGGAATATTTGTATCATAATAAATCAACTTCAAACAAGTTTAAAATCTATCAATGGATGTTGACATAGATGAAAAATATTTGTAAAACTATTTTAGAGAAATATCCCTTTTTCATGAAAACATTTAAAAGTAACAAAATTTAGAGAGGAAGACATTTGAAGACATTTTTGAATCAATGATTCCCATACACTTTGAAACTTTTTAAAGGAATTAACCTTTTAAAAACATTCATGTCCATATAAATAAATCCTTAAAAACCATTTTCAAAACATTGACATTGATGAGAATGATTTAGAATAATAACTTTTTAAACCATTTAAAATTATGATAGAGTTAAATATTCCATTCCACAAAACCATAAAATATTCCTTTTGAACATATTTTTATGAAACACGATTGTGGATGATAAAGAGGCCTCAGTAGATACTCACTTAAAAACATCCTCGGATAAAAAAGAGATTTTGAAATTAACTCTTACCTTGTACTTTTATTTGGTCGAGGGTAGGCTAACCTCCAGTATAATGGTGAAATAACTGTTATTAAATTATTCAATAACCATATACATTAATATGATATCATATATGATCTCTTAATATTTCTTTGTTAGTGATATTTTAGTAGTATCATCGTTCCAGATGTTAACTAATTCGTTTTCCTTTATAGGATTGGTTATGTAAGCCATGTTTGTTATTGATAGGATGTATTTTATTCATATACATAATGATATTATGTTCATAGACATTATTTTTAATCATCAAATTAAAATTATTGTTGAATTATTTTGATGGGGAATGAATCTCATCGTGTTCGTGGAGACAGTAATCTGTATGTACGTAGGAGCGACAATATCATTATTTTGATATTAAAATCGTACATAATTGGATGTTATATCATATATAAATAATCCTTATCATGTTATATTTTTTATTTACATCACTTATACTCATTATTATACCCATCAAAATGATTATGTTTTGAATAACAAACTTCACCAAGACGTGGAGACGGTAATCCGTACGTATGCACATATGGTGACTTTGTCATTTATAGGATGGATAGAATAATGAATATGGATGTACCATTTTTATAATAAAATACAATTATATATTAAAAACTATATTTATTTTTTTAGGATGGAAACAACAAAGAAAGAAGATGTGGAAGAATAAAAGAACTTGAAAGAGGTGATGAAATATTTACCTCTTCTTCGGGTTCTTCCTTTTGATTTGATCAAAAGGGAACCATAGGTTGGCTGTATTACTAAAGGAAGGCCTCTTGGATGAAGGGAGGAAAGGGGATAGGTTATTTGGTCAGGGTTTGGCTGAGAAAAAAGTCTTTGAATGTTGTATTTTGAGAGAAGGGGTGGTGCCCTTCTATAAGAGAGGTGAGGGTCACTTTTGGAAAAGCTTGAAATATTATTTTATAATAAAATAATTTTCGGGTTATAATGGATCCAAAATGAATTATTTAAACTATAATGTAGGGATGTATCTAAAAAATCTCAACCAATAGGTTTTATATAGGTTTAGGTCATCATATTAACCATATAATTTAGAATTAACTCTTAATTTAATAGTTTGATATCTACCATGTCTCTTTGTATTTTTATATTATATGGTTAATAAAATTACTATAGACTTTCAAGATAACATCAAGTGGTTCTCTAATAAAATATATAATATTATTTAAGACCATTTTCTGAACCTTAGATTTTTAGTAATAGAATAATAATTAATAATATAATATTTGTTTTGAGAACTCTTTTATGTCAATTTCGACACTATTTAGTATTTTGTTTTTTTAATTCATAAAAGCATTATTAATTCGAAAAAAATTCATTTAATAATCCATAAAATGTCATATTAACCTATAAAATTAATTTATTTCATTAAAAGTCTCAAATTATATTTATTTGGATATTTATAATATCAATTATTTTAATCATTCATTAATAATGTAAATACTTCATCATTATTGTGTCATAAATAAATTTAATTACATAATGTCTATAAATTATAAATAAAATACTATTATATAGGAAATATTTTTTTTCTTTATAAAGAATATTTATAGTCAAATTTATCTTATGTATAACCCTATATTAAAAATTGTTATTTATTAAACTATGATTTTAACTCGTTTAACCCTTCTTGAAATAAAATAATCTTAATTGTCCTAATCTAATCCAAGTGTACCTAAAGGATCATATTTTATTCATAAGGGTTTTTCCGGTTGAATTACATTTATCCAATAGAATTAGGACAGGTGTTAGGGTAATTATGATATCATTTTTACCCTTAATTACCCTATTTACTTTTAACCATAGTAAATAAAAGTAAAAAAGTTACTATTCACCAAAAAATTATTTTCATCATATTGATGCAAATTTTACTTACTGATATTAAACATGTATCTCATAGATTTTAAATTCAACTCACAGATGTGGTAATATTATGTTTTATAAAAAGTTTCAAATGATCCTAGGAGGTGGGTAAAAGACGGTAAATAGTTTGATAAAATTTTATATATCTAAACTTATTATAAAATGACTCAAATGAATTACATTGAACATATATATTAATTATGTATATATTTTAACCTAAAATAAATTAAAATAAAATAACTAATTATTTAAATAAAAAATCTATTTTAACCAATAACACAGTGTTTTTTCACTATTCGTCAAAAATTGAATGTTTTCAAAAAAAATAAAAAAAATTCACCATAAGATAATTTCGATATTCTGAATCTAAAAATGAAGTCCATTTTGAAATATAAAATTTATCAAATTTCAGTATTACTATTCATAACGGCTATTTTGATAGGTCGCGGTGTGTTAGAATCTTGATGTTTTTTTACAATGCAAGCTATTGCATTATTCAATGGGAAACGTATCGTGGATGCTTGGGGTGTTAAATTCATCCCTCCTTCAAATAATTTCATCCTTGAAATTTCTAGAATACTACGGCACAAAAATATTCGGGTTGTTCTTCATCATAAGTTCCTCAAGTTCCCATGTTGTCTCTTCCATCTTATGGTTTTCTTATAGAACATTTACCAAACGAGTCGTCTGGTTTCTGAACGCTTGTTATCTGGTATCAAGAATTTAGATTGGATCTTCAAAATAAGACAATTATGGTTCCGGTTCAATTTATTCATAGGTGAGTACATGCGTTGGGTCAGGCATGTATTTTCTCAACAGTGATACATGGAACACATCATGAACTTTGGAGAGACTTGGAGGCATTTCCAAATGATAATCTACAACTCAAATTTGTTCTATAAATTCTAACGGTTCGATGTACTTGGGACTCAATTTTACCTCCTTACCGAAATGTTTAACACCCTTTTATGAAGATACCTTCACGAAAACATGGTCTCCTAATTAAAATTCCAAATCCTTCGGTTATCAGCATAGCTCTTTTTCTTACTTTGGGATGCTTTGATGTGGGTTTGGATAACATTCAACTTTTCCATTATCTCTTCAGAAAGTTCAGGGCCTACGAGTTTTATTCCACCAACATCATCCCAACAAGTTGGTGTATGACATCTCTTTCTTTATAACGCTTCATATTATGTCATCTGAATACTTGAATGGAAGATATTATTATAGGAAAATTCTACCAGAGGTAAATATTGATCCCACATACCTTGAAAGTCATGTGAGCAAGATCTAAACTTGTCTTCTAAGGTTTGAATAGTCTGTTATGATTGTCTGTTTGTTTGAGGGTGGTAGGTAGTGCTCAAATGAAGTTCTGTATCTAGGGATTTCTAAAGAATTTTCAAGTATCTTGGTGTAAAATGGGGATCAAGATCATGAACAATCGATAGAGGTACATCATGAAGTTTTATAACTTCATTAACATACAGTCTTGCTAAACGTTCAAGTGGTAAATCTTCTCTTCTAGCAAGAAAATGTGATGATTTGGAAATATGATCAACAATGACCCATATTGAATCATTCCTTCTAAGAGTCTATGGAAGTACCATGAAAAATTCCTTTGTAATATTATCCCATTTCCACTCAGGTATGGAAAGAGGTTTCCTGAATCCTCTCGGCTATTTCCTTCTAGCTTTCACTTGTTGACAAACCATACATCTTGACACAAATTTAGTAATCTACCTCTTCATGTTGTACCACCAAAAATGTTAGTTCAAATCCATATACATCTTGGTGCTACAAGAATGTATAGAGAAATTGGATCTATGAGAATCATCTAAAAATTATTTTTAGATCCAGTATATTTGGAACAAAATTTATCTTCCCAAATTTCAGAATATCATCTTCAAATATGAATTCGATCAGTCTCGCATCATTCATATCAATAATTTTATTTTGAAATTCCTCATCATCAGTCTGAGACATTTTATCCTTTCTAGTAAAGATTCTTTGGAAACCATTTGAAAAAGAATTGATGTTTCACCGTCCATGGTTATTCCCATATCCAATTTCACTAGATCCATAAAAATAGGATCCCTTTCAACTCTCATCTTGTTCAAAAATACATGATCCTTTCTCATCAAAGCATCTTCCACCTTATTTCCCTTCCCTGGGTGGTAGTGTATTGTGAGATCATAATCCTTGAGTATTTCAAGCCGTAACCTTTGCCTCATGTTGAGTTCTTTTTATGAGAAAATATACTTCTAACTCTTGTGATCACTATAAATCTAACATTTCTCACCATAGGGATAGTGTCTCCATATCTATAGAGTGAAGATTGCAGCTGCTAACTGAAGATCATGAGTAAGATAATTTAGCTCATGAATTTTAAGCTGTCGTGATGCATAGGCAATAAATCTATCATTCTAGCTATGGACACAACTGAGTCCTTTCTTTGAAGCATCACTATAAATAACAAACCCATTGTTCCCAGATGGTAGAGTCATGATAAGAGAATTGACTATTCTTCTCCTCAATTCTTCAAAACATTATTGACTCTATTTTTTCCAAACAAATTTAACCCCTTTACATGTGAACTTGGATAATGGGTTAGCCAACCGGGTAAAATTATGGACAAAACGCTGATAATAACCTGCTAAAAAAAATAAAATTGCGTACCTCAGTTATACTCATCAGTGCTGGCCATTATTGGATTGTATTGGTCTTTGAATGATATACATATATTCTATCCTTAGAGACATTATGGAATAGAAATAAAATCTCATGAATCCTAAATTTACACTTTCTAAACAACCCATATAATTCATTTCTTCTAAGGGGGTTCATAATGGTGCGCAAGTGATTTTCATGATATTCATAGCTTTTGGAGTATACCAGGATATCATCAGTAAATACAACTACAAAGTCATCAAGATGTTCTTTGAACACTCTGTTCATTAGATCCATTAAAACATAGGGTTCATTAGTTATCCTAGAAGGCATTACTGTAAACTCATAATTCCCGTACCCAGTTTGAAATGATGTTTTCATAATGTCTTCCTTCTTCACACACAAACGATGATATCCAGATCGAAGGTCAATCTTAGACAAATATTGAGCTCCGTGAAGTTGGTCGAATAAATCATCAATGCAAGGTAGGGGATACGACTTCTTTATTTTTATAGCATTGATCTCCCTATAGTAAATGCACAGCCTCATAGATCTGTCATTCTTTTTAACAAAAATGATAGGGGATCCCCATTGAGAAGTACTCGTGATAATAAATATTTTTTTACTCAATTACTATATTTTTTTAATTAGTTACACTAATTCCACAAGGTCCATTCTATAAGGGGTATTTGATATAGTCCTTGAACCAGAATTAAATCAATTGAAAACTCAATTTTTCATTCTGGAGGATATCTAGGTAAATCATCTAGAAACACATCAACATATGCTTGCACAATAGGTACGTCCTCTATTCGAACATTTTTTCCATACCCATAATTACAAAATTCACATCATCCCCAATAAATGAATTTAGTAGACCTATAGGGGGTGGATCTAGATAAGAATCAGGTGGTGACATTTCTGCTATAAAGATAAGGTACTCGTTTTCATCATCGAAAATTGTAACCGCCCTCTTCTTACAATAAATTTTCACATCATGGTCTGAAATCCAATCCCTACCAAGGATTATTTCAAATAAAATCATGGGTATAACGATGAGATCAGTAGATCAAGAACATTTATATGCCCTAATGGGAATTGATTCACAAAACCTTGTTGTAATGATACTCCCCTTAGGTGTTTTGACCAAAAGTTCCCTTGTTAAGTCAAATTGAAAATATCTAATATTCTTAAAAAACTGGGAAGATATGAAACAATGTGATTACACAAAATCAAATAGAGAATTTTCTAAAATTGAGGAAACAATTAAATTACCTGCCACCACATCTTTTAGACCATTAACCTCAGCATTAGTGATCACATAATCTTGGAATTGATCCCTTGTCCTTTTCTAAGTTAAGTTCTCTTGGTGTTTAAAACATTCATTTGCATAATTCCCCCTTTATCTATAATTATAGAATTCCACATTGATAGCCTCTTTTATCCCCTTGCAATCATGAGCTTGGTGGCCTTTTTCACCTCACTTTTAAGAGTCTCTCATTCCAATCATGCAAGTATCAGGGTGTTTCTTTCCACATTTACCATAGGATGGATATTCATCTTTTCCCTTCTTCCCCTTATTTTCACTTCCAGAGTGTTCAGCAGATCTATTTTACACTTGTTTTAGTTTAAAGTTTTATGACTTAGAGAATTTCTTTTCTGTCTTGATATCACATGAGATAATATCATCATACAATGAGAAGGATTGTAAGACTAATTCTCGACAGATAAATGTTTTTAACCCATCAAATAATCGATCAATATTACTCCTTGGGTTACGTATATAATCTATTGCATGCCTTGCTAACCTTGTAAAGTTTGCCTCATACATTGTGACATTCTCATATTGTTTTTTCATCAGACTCAGAAATTGTATTTCCATATCCGATCGATGGTCACGAGGAAAGTATTTTTCTAATAAAATCTCTTTAAACTCCCACCATTATATATTTGATACTTCATCATCTTTATTTGTGTCTTGAATCAATGACCACCATTGATATGCATCTCCCGTGAGGCGATAAACAGCCTTGAAAACTTTTTCCCTTTCGTTAATCCCCAAAGGATGAAATATTTTCTCTGAGGAATTTATCAATTTATCAGCTACAAATGGATTTCTACTCCCATTGAATGTTGGTGGTTTTTGTCTCATGATGCTGTCTAACATTGATCCTCTGTGTTGTGGATCAGGGTGGTACATACATGTAAGGTTATAATTCATAACCTGAGGGAGTTGTCCCAGTATGGTGATAAGCTGATCAGCACTAGTTGCTTCACCAGCTCCACTATAACTATCTTGAGTTGGTGGGTAATCCATACTTGGATTACATGTGTTGATATGGTTTACATTCCTTCCACTAGGCGCTATTTGTAAACAATGGCATACACTAGATTAATTTAGGAATCACAATACATAAATCCAAACTTGTAAAACACTTAACTTAAATTGAACAGTTTATGGATATAATACATAATACAAAAAAAATTCTTTAACAAATTATATATTCATAAACCCTTCATAATTGTTTGTAAAAAAATTATAATTATCCTAATCATATCCCCCAGGAGTGTCGTGACCAAGAGTGCAGCAAGGCCCATCATTGTGCAACAGTTCTCATTCGAGTCTAGCTCAAAGTAGTGTTTTCAAGTTTTACCCCTTGGTAAATTTGTGCCAGATCCACCTATAACTGTTCGTATCTAGACATGGATGTATTTCTTGGAAGACTTGAAAAATCTCTAAGGTACCAAAATTCTAAGAATTTCTTCTATACTAATAGTCAAATTCTATCTTAGGTTAATGTTTTCTAATCAATGTTTTTCTAAATCTTGCTTCCATGGTTCGTAATAAAATTTCTATAATACCAACTATATTGACCCAACCCTAGGTACCAAGAGTCAGTGCATTATTACATAACATTGGCAAGATCACAAAAGATCAAGTCATGAAAAACAGATTAGTTTAGTATCTTTGGAAATTCAAGATACATTCATAAGTTTTACATTACATTATAAAATGAAAAAATACAACAACATAGTCTCTATATGACACACTCATATCCCTTACACTATCCCTACAGGTCAGTCATAATATACTTCTTCACACCCTGCGAAAAATAAAACATATAAAGGGGTGAGCTCAGATGCTCAGTAAGGATTACAATATAGCAGAAACATTCATAAATAGGAATAAAAAATTAAGGCAATGTAAAACTAATGCAAAACCCTTTTAAACATGAACTTCATCATAATATGGAAAATATAAAATCAAATAATTCCATTTTCCTATTCACATAGATATTCTACTAGTCTAATAATCACATGCAATATCAATAGCCCCTTTCTAAATGAAGGAATGAATAATGCCCAAATTCTTAACCACATAGTCAAGGGCTTGTGCGAAGACTACAAATAAGATTTTTTCATGGCCTTGTTCCAAGACACTAGTTTGTCTCATGAGACCTACTGATGCATCGAGTAGCTATAGCGGGCTCCACCCATAACATACTAAGTCCAATGCTTTCCTCATATGAAAAGGTTTAAACATAACATAAAAATTTATATTAAAACTAGAATACCAAATGTCAATACATTATCCATAACCCGTGAATGATATAAAAATAACACATCCATATTCAAAGATATCATAAAACCTTCAATACAATGTTGAGGATTTGTATCATAGCAAATCAACTTCAAACAACTATAAAATCCATCAATGGATGTTGACATAGATGAAAATGATTTGTAAAACTCTTTGAGACAAATATACCTTTTTCATGAAAATGATTAAAAGTCACACAATTTAAAAAGGAGTAAATTTAATGAAATTTTTTAATCAAAGTATCCCATACCACTTTAAAGGTTTTTAAAGAGATTGAAATTTTAAAAACATTCATTTCTATAAAAATAAATCCTTAAAACACATTTTGAAAACATGGACATTAATGAGAATGATTTAGAAGAATAAATATTTAAACCATTTAAAATGATGATATAGTTATGGATTACCATCCATAAAACCTTAAAATATTCCATTTGAAAATATTTTTAAAAAACACAGTTGTGGATGATAAAGAGGTCCCAGTAGATACTCACGTAAAACGAACCTCGGATAATAAAGAGATTATGAACTTAACCCTTACCTTGTACTTCTTTATGATCGAGGGTTGTCAACCCTCCTGTATAAGGGAGAAATAATTTTTATTAAATTATAAAAGAACCATATACATTAATATGATATCATATATGATCTTATAATATTTCTTTGTTACTGATATTTTAGTATTATCCTCGATATGTGTGTTAACTGATTCATTTTCCTTTATATGCTTGGTTACATAAGCCATGTTTTTTATGGATAGGATGTATTTGATTCATAAACAGAATGATATTATGTTCATAAAAATTATTTTTAATCATAAAATGAAAATTATTCTTGAATGATTATGATGGGGAATAAATATCATCGTGTTCGTGGAGACGGTATTCTGTGCGTACGCACGAGTGACAATATCATTATTTTGATATTAAAATCGTATATAATTGGATGTTATATCATATATACATAATCATTTTCATGTTATATTTAATATTTACATCATTTATACTCCTTATTATACCAATCCAAATGATGAAGTGTTTGAATAACAAACATCGCGACGACGTGGAGACGGTAATCCATACGTACGCACGTATGGTGACGTTTTCATTTATAAGATGGATATAATATTGAATATAGTTGTAGAATATTTTTATAATAACATCAAAGTATATAGAAGATCCTAAAGTTATTATTTTCAAATAAAAATAAAAAATAAATAGGAAGTGGAAGAAAAAAAGAACTTGAAAGAGGTGATGGAATATTTACCTCTTCTTCTGGTTATTCCTTTTTTATTTGATCAAAAGGGCTCCATAGGTTGGCTTTCTGACTAATTAAATGCCTCTAGGATTATGGGAGTACAATTTAGAGGATATTTGGGTAGGGTTTGGAGGATCCAAATGGCTTTGAAGTTGTGAATATGAGAGAAGGTGAGGTGCCCTTTTATAAAAGAGGTGAGAGTCACTTTAGAAAAATCTTGAAATATTATTTTATAATAAAATCATTTTTGATTTATAATTGCTCTAAAATGATTTATTTAAAGTATAGGGTGGTTATAGGTTGAAAATTGTCTGAAGAATAGGTTTTAGTTTGGTTTTGGTCATCATATTAACCTTATCTTATTTATTTAACTCTTAGTTAAATATTTGACATTTACCATGTCACTTGGTATTTTTATATTATATGGGTAATAAACATACTATAATCTTCCATGAGAACCCTAATTGGTTAATTAATGACATATATAATATTATTTAAGCCCTTTGGCAGAACCATAGATTTTTGTTAACATAATTCTAATTAATAATATAATATTTGTTTTAAAAACACTTTTTTGTCAATTTTGACACTATTTGGTATTTTGTTTTTGTTAAATTCATAAAAGAATAATTACATCAAAAAAATTATTTAATCATCCTTGACATTTCATATTAACCAATAAAATTAATGGAATTATTAAAAGCCTCAAATTAGATTTATTTTAATATTTATAATATCAATTATTTTAATCTTTCATTAATAAGGTAATCAATGTATCATCATTGTGTCGTAAATAAATTCAATTATTCAATGTTTTAAAAAATAAAAATAAAATACCATTATTTATGAAATATTATCATCTTTATAATGAATATTTATAGTTGAATTTATCTTAGGTATAACCCGATATTAAAAATTGTATATATATTAAACATTGATTTGAACTCTTTTAACTCTTCTTTAAATAAAATAATCATAAATGTCCTAATCTAATCCATGTGGACCTGAAGGACCATATGTTATTCCTAAGGTTGTTTTTTTTTCGAATTACACTTGTCCAATAGAATTAGGACATGTGTTGGGGTAATTATGATATCATTGTCACCCTTAATTACCCTATTTACCTTTAACCGTGGTAAATAAAAGAAACAAGTTACTATTTCACCAAAAATTATTTGCATCTTATTAAACCACATTTTACTTACTGATTTTAACAATTTATCTTGGATTTTGGAAATTTAACTCATAGAAGTGGTAAAATTAATTTTTATACAAATTTGTAAATGCTCTTAAGAGGTGGGTAAAAGACGGTAAATAGTTCGATAAAATTTTATATATCTAAACTTATTATAAAATGACTCCAATGAATTATGTTGAAAATATATATGTATTATGTATCTATTTTTACCTAAAATTAATTAAAATAAAATAACTTATTATTTAAATAAAAAGTCATTTTTAACTAATAACGCAGTGTTTTTTCACTATTTGTCAAAAATTGAAAGATTTCAGAAAAATACAAAAAATTCACCCTATGCTAATTTAGATATTCAGAATCCAAAAATGAAGTCCATTTTGAAAGAAAAAATTTATCAAATTTCAAAAAGTGGGTATTAATATTCACAATGGCTAGTTTGATTGGTCGTAGTGTGTTAGAGTCTTGAAATTGCGTACAATGCAAGCTATTGCATTATTCAATAGGAAACTTACTGTGGAACCATGGGGTGATAAATTTTAAATGATTAAAGTCATGATATTTCAATGTTATTAGTGATATTATGGTAGAAAAAACTATTAGGTTTGATTTAAATACTTAAGTTAGAATAATTCTGTTACATTTTTTGGATGTATGTAGGAATAGATAAGATAAACATTGAGGTTTTAGAAATGTTTAATGTAAAAGTTATTATGGTTTTTTAATTTTACGGTTTATATATTATATAATTTCGATGTATATATACTTTAAAGGACTAATTTAATTTTAATAAGAAATAATTTATTTCATGTTTTAACGATATTCATTCACATAAACAAAATATAAATTATGAAGATGAAAGGAATATGACTTCACCAAACCTTTTTATCCCACCTAGATGATTTAGTCTTCAATGTCATATAAAAATACTATTTTAATCTGTTTTAAAGCTATTTGAACATACAAATCACCTGTAAAACTATTTGATATATACAAGAACTTTTTCATTTATCCACTATTTATATGGATCATGGCATTTATTTTTCTTTTTTTGATTCCAATACCATTACTCATCCACCACATTCATCAATGTAAATACCTATAAGGACTTTACCTTTTCATTTATAGAGATTTAGACTTTATAAGAATGATAATTGGGATATCAGTATAATTAACGAATACTATAATGTCTGGATTTACGGTATGAATTTTTTTATTATACTCTAATTATTAATCATGATTGAGTTTATATTGACAACCCTGAAGGACATGTTCTAAATCATTTATCGTAAGAATGGATTATTTTGGAATAAGAAATCAATGCATAGTTAATGGAATAATAATGGATTTTAATAAAGGATATATTTATCTATGATATTTTCATATACTCTAAATATTATGAGAATCATGGAAGACATAAGTATTATTATATCATAGATTTTGTATTTCATTTTGAAACATACGATATAATTGATACCTTTAAAAAGTGTTATAATGGAAATGTAATAATTTTTTGGGACACTAATTTAAGGAAATATGATATTGGTATAAATAAGTCATTTTGTTAATATGTTCATGATGTTAATTGAATGATAGTAAATTAATATTATTTCATTTTGTGGAAAATTGAGCTATATAAAAATTCCTAGAGATTTAATATTGGTTTAATGATTAATAATATTTTTTGGTTTCTCAGAATTTTTGTTAATTTTACAGGCATTATATTGATATAGTTTTAGTAAAAAGGGTAATGTGTCCCATCCGGAAAGACCACGTGGAAGGAACCCACAATAGAAGGGAGTCCAGGGTGTAATTCCTACCACTATCCTATATAATGTATTGGTCAGTATAAAATTTATTTATTAAAATAATATGGTATATAAAGATTGTATTGATTTAGGGAAAATATATTTTATCATAATCATAATCATATTATTGAGAAGTTATTTGGTGATTGATTTTTCCAATTGGGAACCCTATAAATTAAAGTTAACATTTCCTTTTAGGAGTTTATTTTAGGAATAATGTTTTATTTTTGTTTTTCAATAATATTTGATTTTAATGTGGATTTATGGGGATTTAGATTATTTAATGAAATGATTAGAATATCTTGTAGATTAAATAACAAGAGAATATTGATTTTTTGGTATATGAATTTAACTGTGACTAATGGAAGATAAATGTAAAATTAATCTCGGTTAAAATTATGACAAAATATTTTTTTTTAGGGTTAAATATTTTTTTATAATAATTTGAATAAATTTATTATTAGTTATTTATCTAATGATAAAATTTGATCTTTGTGTGTTATTGTTGATGTTTTGGGGAATAATGGTGTATTTTGTCATATGAAGGTTTATTCATTTATGGAATTTTCTTTTCTTGAGCAAACAATTTTGGTTTTGGATAATATAAAGATAGGAGGCATATGTTTTAATCCTTTTATTGAATTATGCGATCCATTATATGTTGATTTTTGATCTTTAGAAACAAAATCAAATTTAATACTAATATTTGGTGAAAAAGATGAAATTTGGGCTGAAATTAAATACATGATGGAATTATAATTATCAAGTATGTATATGTAACTACTCTTATTTTACCATATATTACATTATAATATTATATGGATTATTTATGGATCTAAGTGATTAGATAAAATGGGATTTCAAATCTTGGTGTTCCATAAATTAATTTTTATTTATACTAAATATATTAAATATCATTCTTTCACAGTTTTCCTAAAAAAATGGAATGGCTCTTCAATAGAGGATCATATAATAAATATAAGGCTACCATTGATCTCAGAGCAAGTACATTACCATATGCATGAAATAAACGTTATCGACGTCGACTATGTGATTAAAATTCATCATGGGAAAAAATAATACCAAAATAAATTTATTTATTTAGTTTATTAAGTGATGCAGTGACCTAGTTGATTGTCTATAAATATGCTACTCTGGGGAAATCTTAGGTTTATACACATAACCTTGGATAATTGAGAGAGGGAAAAATGGATGATCATTCTTAAATGAACAACAACAAGATCGTGGATCATCGATCAGTGTACAAACAGTCTTAATGATCTCACCAATAATGACAATGTAGACTTCTTATTCACCAAAGAATTACCAAAAACAATGCATGATGTTTTTATCATATGTATTTATACCCATTTTCATATCCTAAGATCATTGTGAATCAATCAAGAAACAAATTGATTCTTGGTTTGATCATATTACAGGTGCGATCTAATTTTAGGTGGATTATTGGAAGAAAAGTTTTATATTATTAGGGATATAAATTCATAGTTCTAATAGAATTAGATCATGAGAAAAATGAACACAACTATGTTTTTTCCTCTTTTTCATATTTCTTTGTTTTCCCCTACCATTCTTCATGTGTGCACCACTATTATTTTGTTAGACAATTTTTTCTACCGAAATAATAAGAAATAAATTGTGTGGAACCCATTTATTGTGATAATAGATTTATATTGTAGATATGGGATTAGTATGACATGATGATCTTGTGAAAATAAATATAAATGGTCATTAGTTTGGATTTGGTGTCACTAGTTGTGGTTTCATCATACAGTGGTGGAATGGTTGGACGAAATAGTTTACCAATCATTTATGAAGGTCAAAAATAAAATCTACTACAATGATCGAGTATTTTTGAATCATATCCATGAGTTGTGGTGATAATCATGAAAGAAATCAGAGGTGATGGTGGAACATGTTACATAGTGGAAGAAACAAAATTGTTGTGAAATCCCACATCACATAGAATGTATTCTGGAGTTAATCATCATGTGGGGCCCCATATGAGTCCCTAGTGTTTACTTGAGAATATAAATATCACACAAAATGTGAACGCTATCACATGACATGTGTCCCATACCTGGTGGTATGGCATGTACTTTTATTGGTAAACTAACATGGCCAGACTATGTGGTACATGGTTAGACATCTATTCATGGACATGATGAAGAGTACATATGATCTAACATGCCGCATACTGAGACAAAAAACAAACATATGCATGGTTCACGACACATTGGATGAACCTTATGTTGATGGGTCACCCCATTTACTTTGAGTACATATCATGTACTCCATGAATGATTTCACATGGCCTTGTCATCTTCATATTAAACATGTTTCATTAGGGTATTATCCCTTGATCCTTTATCTATGGAATGTTATATAATCAAATCCATTACATTGGATTGTGGTCCCCTATAATGAAAATTCAGTTTTGGATAGTTTTTTTGGTTTCTCAAAATTAGGCTCATCTTGAGATATTCTATCATCATCAATTCCATAGGTAGGGTACTTGTTATCTTTGTCACCAAAACTATAGGGAAGTAGATAACCTACTTAGTTGTTTAATAAAAATTGGGTTGTTGGTATAACCCACAAATCTAGGATTGTACCACTTTCTATGTATCTGTATCATATGTATTTCAGAATTTACTTCTTATGGAAACACCTGAAGAACATGGAATCTCAAACAAACACCATCAGTGATAGCAGACTTATGGAGTAGGTTATCCTGAATGAGTTCTATGTGTAACTTTCATGAAGGGGGCCTAGGATGGAATTATAGTGTTGACCTTACCTAGAGACTATGTGTGTCTACATTGAGTATATATGGATGTTATTGTTACATGTGTTTATTAGATATAACTATGATGGGATGACTATCATTCTTGATGTGATATTCTTAGTGATTTCATGGAGATCTACTGGGTATTATTACACAAAGACATGCATGGGTAATTCCCACATGTGTCATGTCTTCTTAAGGTGACTGTCCTTTTTAAGTACTCCAAGAGAAATTTAGACCAGGGGGATATTAGTGAGCCGAATAAACTGAGATGCGATGTTGTGGAGACATTTATAGTATTCCTCTCCCACTTTATATGTTGGAATTATATTTAGTTTGGTTGGATTGGGCTTATATTTTTCCTTTTTTTTCTAGTACTTGTTGTTATACACTGATGGTGTGATTCTATATGTATGCATACAAGGTTATTAGTTGTTTTAAATTTTAGTCTTGTGAGGGCATGGAAATGTGTGAATGGGTACATGTTCATTTGGCTAAGGCCTCACATGTCTATCATATGCCTACTCATCACTTGTTGTTGTCCCTTTTCCTTTAGAGGGGGGCTTGTGGTAGCCATGAAATAGGACCTTTTGGTATGGGTCATGGGGGAGTGGTATCTGATTTATTTTGATCTACCATAATACAAGAGTCTATGAGATTGGATTGGGGAATTTTTTTAATTTTTCTTAGTTTATATCTCTAGTTGGGGACTCATGTGTTGGTACGCATGATAATGTATCCATAAAAAATGACTCAGATAACCTTCTGGTCGACTTAGTATCTGTAGACACTAGTTTTAGGGATAAATTGGTAAATGAATCATATAATAAAGGGTTATGGTCTCCATATCCTTCATCAGTCATCTCTCCAGATATATTCATTAATTTTTTTAAAAAATTTCAATTTTAGGAATCCTCTATGATGTTCTCTATTTAAGAATCGGTGTACGGTCGATAGGATGATCCCCTGAGAGATGAGGATTCGATCTGAGTGGATATTCAGGAGGTTTTACCTCTAGGTGTTGCACCAGTAATACCACCACCAGCCCAGAATCATATGACACTGGTAGTACCAAAATAATAGGTTCATATGATGGGCGCATTTCATGAGTGTTACAAATAGTGACCCCTCGAGTTCTTTGGCAATCTGAACCCGTAAGTTTCTGAGGACTAGATTGAGGCAGTGATGTGAGTATTCCATTTTCTAAGGACACCCACAAACAAGATAATTATCTTTATAGAGGGCCTTGTACAGGTCTATGCGAGACGATGATTGGTGTTAGTGGCCCAGTCATATGATGAGGCAACTCATACATGGTAATGGGTCAAGATTCTTTTTAGAGAGCAGTTCTCTCTAGCCACATTAATGGGTTTTCACATCCATGAGCTTTTACAACTTCTACAAGGATATAAAAATATTGAATAGTGTCCATCGATGTTCCCCAACCTCTCTTAGTACTTGAAGGATATGGTATCTGATCAGTTATTTTGGGACCAGACCATTGATCAAGGAAAACAAGGAGTTGTCTGAGCCAACATGATACTTGTATTAATTCTTATCTTTTTTGGGGTTATAGATCTGTATTTGGTGGTAGCTATTTTTTTCTGATTTGTCACAGACATTTTGTTCTTGACGTAGGCACATGGGAGTATAGACTTCAGCTGTTGGGAGACGATGTAAGACCTAGGGACCTATACTTGTGTAATTATTATAGAGGAGATATTTTGAAAAATATAATGTGGTTCAGGGATCAATTTATGGATCTATTCACCATATTTTGAGGTAGTGATAATCTTATGATTTTGGGGAAATATTCTATGAAAATATCTAACCTGATGTGTTGTTGATAGAGAGATAGAGGAAGGGGCGCCTTGGTAGAGGCATTGGTAGGAGTAGATGGTACGTAGGGAAGAGAATATGGAATAAGTGTTTGGATAATAAATGGAGGTAGTAGAGTTTATGACTTTTCACCCTCACCACCCCCATGTGGTCCCCTCCAGGCTTAGGAAGTCGGCATTAGGGACTAGGAAAGCTACGTGTAGTCGAGGATTATGACCCACGAGCTCCATGGATGATATGATGGATGATATATTTAC
Source organism: Viscum album (assembly GCA_963277665.1). Classification (NCBI taxonomy): domain Eukaryota; kingdom Viridiplantae; phylum Streptophyta; class Magnoliopsida; order Santalales; family Viscaceae; genus Viscum; species Viscum album. Next base: position 24,243,320 of record OY728125.1, read on the forward strand.
TTTCCAAATTATCATCAGAACTAATAGACACAGGTGAATTTTTTCCTTTTATTTCCACTTCCCTAGTTCAAGACAGAGATTCCAATTGAGCCATTGGTTCGACCATTGCACTTGGAGACTCCTATGTGAGGCAACTCAATGATCACAAACGTTTTTGAAAGTTTAGACCTATCTTTTTGAGTAAATAGTTTTTCTTGAATATCTTTTGGGTGTTGATGATGGAATATGATTTCATCATAGATTTGGAATGGCTTTACATAGTTCATTCCCATATTAAAAATTTCAGGAGAATGGTGTGGTGTGTCTGTAGTAATGGGATGAAATTGTATTTTGTGGGTGAAAATGAAACTATATAATAGTAAGAAGGACTCATGAGTTGGATATTGTAGTTGATTACACATTATTTGTATAGAATGAACCTTTTTATTATATATTATACATATTTTTAGTTTCCTACGAGGTTGGTAAAGTACAAGGATGTATTTCTTGAGGATGAGCCAGGAATACCTCCATGTAGAGAGATGGAATTTTGTATTGATTTAAACTCTAGGAATGCTTGAATAATTGCCACAACATATAATATTTCTCTCACAGTGATTATTGAGATGAGGGTCTAGTTGTAAGACATGTAGATAAAGGTTTCTCTAAGACCCAATGTTTCACCGTGGGTAGCCCAGGTGTGGTTCACCAAGGAGGATAGGAGCTTGTAGTAGTGTGTGGATTACTATGACCAACACCATTAGACTATAAAAGAAAAGTATATAATACCTTGGATCGGTGAATTATTTTATCAGTTGAGAGAGTAATGATGATTCTTTATGATTGACCTCAAATTAGTAACTCTCCTATTGCAAGTACAGGATGAGGATATACCAAAGACAAATTTCTAATTCCTTCACAATAACTATAAGTACATGGTGTTTTCCATTGCAGAGATGAAATCGCCAATAAAAATCATGGTACTCATGAACCATATTCTTTATTCATTCTTATACTAGTTTATGGTGGTGTTCATTGGAGATATATAAGTGTAGCCAGTTTCAAAATAGGATCACATTAGACACTTTACGATGGTAATGGGCATAATATGATATCATCATCAATAAGTGAAGCCCTATAAGTACCATTTCTTGATTTAGGAGGTCCACATTCAAGGATATTTTATCTTAATTAATAATAAATTATTAGACCCTATAAAGGTATAGGTAGTGTTTGATTGGGAGCCACCCAAGATCATGATAGATGTGCGGAACTTGATTTTGTTAGTGGGGTTAATATCAAATATTTATTATGGATTTATGGTGTATATCACCTTTCATGACACCTTTAACCCAAAGGGTAATCCTTTCTTATGGGAAGAGAAGTTAATGTAGGCTTTCCAAGATATGAGGCATAGATTGATGACTGATTCCATATTTATATTTTCATTGGATGGTATTGAGTATATAGTGTTATGTGATGCAATGGGGACTGGGTTTGGTTATGTTATAGAAACCCCTGTTTTTTATTACACATTAATACATGATTAAATTACCTAAAATTACACTTAATAAAACCTTCATAAATGATAAGTCTTGTGTATTTGGTAATTAGGTACATTTCATTACAACATTAAACATGAATTACAAAATTTTTATTGAAAAAAATATCTATCAAACTAGAGCTTAAAACTGCATTGGATAACCTAGGTAAATACATAATAAAGGGGTTAGCCATAAATTACAGTAAGGGAAGAGACATGGAATAACATGAAAATAATAATACATGTTATAAAATTCATATCAATGTGTCATAAAGAATCATCAATAATAAATAATTCTATATCATGATAATATTAACATGGTAAATGTGGAAACAATATAAATCAATCCATAAAAAACATAGGTCAAGGATAAACCAAGAAGACATCAAGGTGGAAAAATTACCATAAATATGTTGAGTCAATAAGTTTTCCTTATAAATTTTCCATTCCTTCATGTTTGGGTAGATTGTTGAGTCAATAATGTTTCCTTATGACTTTCCCAATCCTCGTGTTTTGAAAATCACAAACACCTCATCTCAAAGAAAATTTCATTTTACCCTGTGTTTTACATTCATAAGGAAAATTTTCCTTCCCCAAGGAAATTTATGCTTGTCATGTTTTTAATTGTTCATTATCTTGTATAAGTGTAAAATATGGTTTCATATCTAAAACCTCGAAATCATGTAATACATAGATAATGGGAATTTTGTTTTCAGGATCCGAATTCTGACTCTGAATTCTAATAAATTCAGACTTAGAACTCTTCTGAGTTCTAACTCTGAGCTCTCTGAATTGAGACTCTAAAATATTATGAGTTCTGACTTAGAATTCTAATGAACTTAGACTTAGAACTTTGTAATTTTAGACTCCAAATTCTAATGAATGCAGACTCCAATATTTATAATTTATGACTCTAAATTCTCATGTATTCTGACTCTGATCTTTGTAAGTTCTGACTCTGAATTATCACAAACTCTAACTCCGTACTCTGTAAGTTCAGGTTCCAAATTCTTATGAATCTAGATTATGAAGTTCCTAGAAATTCATACTCCATAATTCTATAGTGTTCAGGTTTTTAATTCCTTATAAAAAAGAATCCAAATATCCTTGTATTATAGACACCGAATGTGTTTTTGGATAGACTCAGAACTTTTATTGTATTAGATTCCGAATATTTGATTTTTGTTTTGTAAGCATATTTTTTGTTACAATTCTTTTTGTTATAAAATGATGTCGTCCGTTCAGTTACTAACTAACCGTTGTTTGATTGACTGGTGTACAGGTCCCTCCAAAATTTAAGGAAGAATAAGACCATTGGAGGAGGGAGCCGATAGTTGGAGCTGTGCCTATAAATAGGATCTCATTTGAAATATCTCAATACTTCTGATGAATTGTTATATTAATCTAGAGATTACATGCTGTTGATGTGATTTCAAGAGAGATACTCTCATGATTAGTGTGTACTGAATGTCTTGTTTAGATTTTCTTCATGAAAATCTGAATGTTGCTGATTACATTCAAGGGCTTCTAGGGATAGGAAAATAGAGGTGCTGACTACCTTAATGTTTGAGGACTTCCTTGCTGAGGAAGACAGAGTTACCGATTACCTTAAAGTTGAGGGCTTGCAGGGATAGCAAGACAGACATCGATCTTTGTATTAAGGGTTTAGCCTGGTGTGGGTAAGATAGAATTTCTTGATAATATAAATCAAGGGACCTTTATACAAAGTTTTGGATACCCTTCTCTTTGGGTTAAAAGATTAATTACTTGTTACATGGTATGTTTCATGTTTTCCACAACATTTTCATTATTTAGGAAAGTACAAAACTATCTTATACTTCCTTCTACTTGTATACTCTGATTTAGTTAGATTCTATATTCTTTATGGTAGAATCTTTATCTTTTTAAAATTTAATTAAGTTTCATTTTTCTAGAACCATCTTTTCTGGAATCATTTTCTCAGAATCCTGTTTCCGTAATATAGCAAGAGTGTAGAACTATAGGTTTTGTGAATTACCTTGTTTAACCTTGTTAAACATAACCATCTTTGAATGTTCCAAAGGAATTTTTTAAAGTATACAATTCACACCCCCCCCCCCTCTTGTATTTTGAGCATCACACAATATTACAATTAGTATCTTCTTCATTATTTTGATCCAACAATTGGTATCAGATGTTGGTGAATTTGTACCGTCTACAAATCCTACAATTGGTATCAGGGTATGTCCCTAAAAGAATTATATTCACATATACGTTTTCCTTGCTCAAATTTTCATTGTATTTATTTTTCCTTGTAGAGGAATATTTTCCTTGTTTACTTAACCATACTACTAACAAGTTTGTGTGGAGACAATTTTCTCTAAGATGGAAGGAATCAATGTTGGTTCCATTGACAACCTAAATCCAACACGACCACCTATTTTTTATGGGAATGATTACGAATATTGGATAGATCGCATGAAGGCATTAGTTATCATTACTGGAGTGGAAAAGTTTGTTATTCTTACTGGAGGATACAAAATCTCGGACAAGGAAGTTAGTACTTTAACAAATCAAGAAAAGCATGAATATCAACTAAATTATAAGGTACACAATACATTTCTTTGTTCCATGACTAGAAATATATATAGCCAAATTTCATCTTGTGAAGAAGAAACTTTTATTTGGATGAACATCAAGTTACAAAGTTTGGAATATCAAAAGTAATTGAAACTATAAGAGCCATGCTCAGAGCTGAATATCATTGTTTTTGCTTTCCATATGGGAAACCCATATGTAAGGTGCAACATAGATTTATGACTATTGTTAATAGTTTAAAATATATGGGTGACAAAGGATTCGATTATGGAGCTCATGTTGATAAGATCATAAACATCATGCCCAATGAGTGGGAATCCAAGAGGACTACTATTGATGAGAACAGAAAGGTTACTCATATTTCTCTTGAGGAACTTTTTGGAACTATTCTTCAACATGAGACTAGATTGAAGAGAGATGATGATAATGTAAAGTAGAAGGATGGGAATGGATGTGTTTCTTTTACTACAACTTCAAATCATATGAAATACAAGACTTCTGAGAGTGTTACAATATCCAAATCTAAGAAGGTTGTTATACAATCCGAATCTAGTGGATGTGAATCTTCTGAAAATGAATTTTCCAATCATACTCGAAGGATGAACAAGTTTGTTGGACATAAAAACTTTCAATCCCGATACAAGACGAATAAAAGGAAAGATAAGAAAGAATCATAAGTCACTTGTTATGAATGAAAGAGAGCTGTACATATAAGGCCTGGTTTTCCTATTCATAAAAGAAAAGAAAGAAATGAAAATCATTTTGAGAGAAAAAGAAATAATTACTACAAATCAATATCTAATAATGTCTTAAAATTGAATGACACCTAGAGTGCAAGTGGTGGAGACTCGTCATATGATTCATCAGATTACAAATATTTTGGATAGAATAATCTTGGTATAATATCCAAACAACCTATTGAAAATAATTGTTTTATGGCTAAGGTAGACAATTAGGAATCTATGACCAATGTATCAATGAGTGCTAACTATAGTTATAGTAAATACCATAACTCTTCTGGTGAAGAATCTTATTCTGATTAAGATGATACTTTACCTTCCTATGAAGAAGTATCTAGGTTTTCTAAGATTCTTGATAATGAGAATTATAAAATCAACAAAAATCTTGATAAGGTAAATTCTAGGATTTCTGTACTTACAAAGGAAATATCATATCCTTCTAAAGATCTTGATAAGAAGGCTTTTGATTTCGAAAGTATTTCAAAAAACCTCGAGGAAGTAAATTTGAAGAAGGATAAACTTTCAAAGGACCTAGAAAAAGTACTTTCTATGAAAAATGTTTTCAAGCCGAACAATAGTTCTAAATATAATTTTTTTAAGAGAAGAACTTAGTTATCAGACTGAATTCCAAAAAAATTTCCTCGAGGAAGTGTTTGTCAAACTTTACCTTAGGTAAGAAAAATTTTGATAAGATGTGTTCTCCAATATGACCTCTAATGAATAATTCTTGATTTGGTTATACTAGTTATAAACCAATTTTAGTTAAAATTATTTTGATCCTCAAAGTGATCATTATATCACTAAGTGTCAGTGTGGTGAGAATAGGGAAAAAATTGTTCCCCAAACAAAACTCAGTCTTTAGGATTTCATAAATCCTATCTTTCTATGAAAATGTGGGTGATAAAAATTTTTCTTTGTAAAATTTCCTGATCCATGAAATTTTGGATTCTAAAAGTCTAAAATTCTCATTTTTAGGAAAATAAGGAAAGTATCAATAGAAATACTTCGTACATGGATAGTGGATGTTCCCAGCATATGACTGGTTACTAAAACTACTTTGAAATGATTACAAAGACAAAAAGAGGAAAAGTAACTTTCAGAGATAATGCTCAGGGAGAAATTATTGGTATAGGTAAAATCGTTCTTATTGGAAAAAAATTGATTTAAAATGTTTTGTTTTTTAATGGTCTTAAGCACAACCTCATTAGCATAATTCAATTATGTGATGAAGGTTACCTTGTGAATTTTAGGAATGACAACTGCTTAGTACACAATTCTAAAGAAGTATTTATTCTTTCTGCCAATAGGCCAGAGAATGTATAAACACTAAACATAGAAGACCTTAGGATCCAATACTTACCTTAACTTAGTGAAATGGAAGACCATTCTTGGTTGTGGCATAGAAGGTCCGGACATTGTAACCTTATAAACCTATGAAAACTCTCTACGAAAAGACTACTTAAGGATCTAGCGGATCATATATTTGATTCTTAAAAAGTTTTTGATCCCTATTAATATGGAAGGAAACATAAATCATGTTTTAAATTAGTTAGTGATGTCTCAACTACTGATGCATTACAGTTAGTCTATATGGATCTTTTTGGTCCAACAAAAAGTGGAAGCATTGGAGGAAAGTATTATGTATTGGCGTTAGTTGATGATTACACTATATTTATGTGGGTCTATTTTCTAGAAATGAAATCTGAAGCTATTTCGTATTTCAAAATTTTTAGAGCCCATGATAAAAATGAGAAAAATATTCCTTTAATAACTATTCATAGTGATCATGGAGGAGAATTTCAAAATTCCTTATAGTTTGAAGCCAAGGAATTCCAAATTCATACTAGTCATCAATGATAACCTAAAGAGGATGAACATTGGTTTTTCTAAAGATTCCAGAGAATTTTATGACCTAACATTGGAAGAAGCTGAAGCTATTGCGAAAACACAAGTACTAGTTGAACCATCCAAAAAGGTAAAAAAGATGAGGAAATTGAAATAAGTAGAAGAGGAAGAAAAAACCCCAATAGCTAAAGAAGATCAATCTGAACCTCCAAAACCTAAGAAGAAAAATTCATATCTGGATGAAGTTGTTGAAAAATGGAGGGAAGATAAGAAAAATGAGAAAGTAAGGGATCCATGTTATTGTTTGGATCTTGCTAAAGCCAAAGCCTTAAAATAGAAGATATCAGATGAGCGTCAGAAGCAATCTAAAGAAAAGAAATCAAAGAAGAAGATTTCTGACACTGAAATTGTTCAATCCCTTTAGAGGGATACTGAGAAAGCATCATCAAATATCCTGGTACCAAAATCATTCATGGTAGAAGCATTACCTGAGACTCTGGAAAGAATTATGTGACTCCGGAAAAATCCCAATAAAAAATTGTTGAAATAGAAAAAGTTGTGGAAGAAGTGGAAGAAGAAGAAATAAGAGATGATAAAGAAGATATCATAAGGAAAGTTGAAGACTTTCATTAGAAACAAAGTCCATCTGAGAAATTGTCAATCTGAACTTCCGATGCAGAATCTTTACAGCATGCTACACCTGGGAATGATTAGAAATAAGAGGATGAGAAAGCTGAAGATGAAGTGAACAATCTATCTAAAGAAGAAAGTTTTAATCATCATTTTATTCATCCTGAAGATGTAGAGGTAGGAGCTGAGAAGGAGAAGATATTTGAAGATATAATTTTTTAGCTTTCTGACAGTGAACATGAATCTGCAGATGAAAAATCTATTCTGAGAGCCGATAAGGGGAAATAGGTGGTTGTTGATACACCTACTAAAGTTATTTTGAAGAAGATGGAAGCTGGTGGATCTACAAAGAGGAAATTTGCTAATCCAGAGAATGTTCCATCTCCTAGAAAAGTCTTAGATTTGGAATAATCATCTCAGAAATTATTTCATTATCTAGTCATTGAAGATGTTGGTTGGCACCATTCCAATTTTCTCAAGAATAGACTCTAGGTGCCAGATACTTCAACACACACTAAATCATAAATCAGATTTAGAGTCCACGGTGATTGAAAAGTGTGTCATGCTTGAGGCTGATTTCAAGAATTTTTTCATTAACTACGATGCCCACAAAAGGACTTGTAAGAAAATGGTTAGTTGGTCAAAGAAGATAGTTTAAGACATGATAAAACTTGATGAATTCCAAGATGGTGTCAAGGAGTCATTTGACATTGAAGATGGTAGGATCAAAGATATTACAACTAGTTTTGAAGAAAAGTTAACTTTAGAACAAAATTCTCAGATTCAAGAAGTTAAGGATCTGAATGGAAAATTGAATTTTGTTTCCCAAAGCTGGAAGAGAGAAAGAGATCTTTGGATTGAGATAGAATAAAATTTTATGGCTCAAGTAGAGGCTCTTATGTATCAGGAAGAAATAATCAGGTCTTTAGAGAAGAATGTTTAGGATTAGGATCAGCATCTTAAGCGAGCAGAGGAAGAACATAAGGAGCTCAAAAATCTGAAGATTGTAGTCAAGAATTTTATGCCGAAGGAAAAGCAAGGTTAAATTTTTTGCAATCCGATATTTTTTTGTACTTTTCTTCCTTGTACAAATTATTTCTAATCATAATAAAATTTTTGGTTGCTTTTAATTTGTATGTGTTGTACTAATCTTTCAGGTATCATAATATCTTTTACCTTCCCTCAAATTATTTTTGAAAATCACAAAGGGGGAGAAATGGAAAAGAATACTATGTAAATAAGAAATAACCCTAAGTAAGGGGGAGTTTATCTAAGGGGGTGTTTATCTAAGGGGGTGTTTTCATTACTGAGATTTCCATACTCAAGGTAATAAAAAATCTCATTCTGGAAATCTAGAATATGATCTTTATTATTCCAAAGCTTAAGGGGGAGTTAGTTGTATTCGTCTTTTCCCATATGATAAGAGATATATGTTTTATTTTCAAATTCTTGAAAAATATTTTTGATGTTCTTATTTTCATTTTCGCAAGGATGTTTTTGCTTTCAAAAATGGGGGAGATTGTTGAGTCAATAAGGTTTCCTTATGAATTTTCCATCCTTCATGTTTGGGGAGAATGTTGAGTAAATGAGTTTCCCTTATGATTTTATCAATTCTCATGTTTTGAAAATTGCAAACACCTTATCTCAAGGAAATTTTCATTTTACCATGTGTCTTACTTTCATATGGAAAATTTTCCTTCCCCAAGGAAATATATGTTTAACATGTTTTTCATTGTTCGTTATCTTATCTAAGTGTAAAATTTATTTTCATATCTAAAACCTCATAATCATATAATACATAGACAATGAGAATTCTATTTTCAAGATCCGAATTCTAACTCTTAATTCTAATGAATTCAAACTCTAAACAATTCTGAGTTCTGACTCTGAGTTCTATGAATTGAGACACTGAAATCTTATGAGTTATGACTCCGAATTCTAATGAATTCAGATGCTGAACTTTATATGTTCAGACTCTTAATTCTATTGAATTCAAACTCCAAAAATTGTAATTTCTGACACCGTATTCCCCTGAATTCTTCCTTGAAACTTTGTACGTTCTGACTCCGAATTCTCATGAACTCTGACTCCGAACATTGTATGTTCAGGTTCCAAATTCTTGTGAATACAGATTCTAAATTTCATGGAAATTCAGAATCTTTAATTCTATAGTGTTCAAGTTTGAATTCCTTAGGAAACAGAATCAGAATATCCTTATATTATAGACATCGAATGTGTTTTTTGTTTGACTCCAAACATTTATTTTCTTACATTCCGAATATTTGATTTTCGTTATGTCACCATATTTTTTCTTTCACTTGTTTTTGTTATAAAACGATGTGATGCATTCTGTTACTAACTAACCATTTTTTGAGTGACACATGTACTTATCCCTCCGAAATTCAATGAAAAATAAGACCGTTGGAGGAGGGAGTTGACCGTTGGAGTTGTGCCTATAAATAGGTTCTCATTTGAAAGAGATGATTACTTTTGATGAACTATGCTATAAATATAGATATTACATGTTGTTGAAGTGATTTCTAGAGAGAGACTGTCATGCTTAGTGAGTACTGAAATTGTTGTTTAGATTTGTTTCGCGTGACTCCAAATGTTTCTGATTACATTCGAGGTCTTCTGGGGATAGGAAAACAGAGGTTCCGACTAACTTAAAGTTCGAGGACTTCTTTGTTGAAGAAGACAGAGGTTCCGAATACCTTAAAGTTGAGGACATGTGGGGATATCAAGATAGACTCTAATATTTGTATCTAGGGATTACCCTGGTGTGGGTAAGATAGACTTTCTTGAATGTTTAAATCAAGGAACTTTATCCAATGTTGTTGGATACCCTTCCCTTGGCGTTAAAAGATTTATTACTTTTTTACTTGGTTTGTTTCATGTTTTCCCCTGCATTTTGATTGTTGAGGAAAGTATAACTATCTTATACGTTCTAATACTTGTATACTCTGATTTAGTAAGATTCTATATGCTTTAAGGTAGAATCATTATCTTTGCGATCTTTCATTAAGTTTCATTTTTCTGGAACCATTTTTTCGGAATCACTTTCTCAGAGTCAAATTTCCAGAATCTAACAAGTTTTTAGAACTAGAGGTTTTGTGAATTAACTTATTTAACCTTATCAAAAATAACCATATTTAAAAGTTCCAATGAATTTTTTAATGTATACAATTCACCCCCCCCCCCTGTATTTTTAGCATCATATGATACTACAATTAGTATCTTCATTCGTTATTTCGATCCAACAATTAGTATCATAGGTTGGCGACTTTGTACCCTATAACAATCCTATAAAAGTAATTTGGTAAACCCTATTCACTACATGAATTATAATGATACAAAAAATTTCCCAACACATTGGAGAACTATATAATTCCAGGCACACCAATCACTTTAAATTTTTTTCTCATGCATAATTGTGCCATATAGATCATAAAACAAGGATTCATTCATCATTATAAATTATTACAAAAATAAGGAGTGTGGAATACATATATTTAATTACCTAATAAAAAGGATTATTTTCAATGTTAAAACCCTTTATAAGAAATGGGTATGAGATTCACTACCCCATTGATTTGACATGGAAAATTCTAGTGAAAATTTTACAGCATAACAATGCCACATAAAAATTCATAAAATGGTTTGATGAGAGAGGAATTGGTATCTCATAATTTGAAAATTAAGTGGGAAGAAATAGGTACATGGATGGATATGTCCACATAGTTATAATTAAAAAATAAGACATATGATAGTTAGAATGCTTGAAGAAAAAGGGAAAGTAAATGATGCTTATGAAATTTTGGCTTGGTAGCAGGTGTACATGAGAGAGAAAGGTGACTCTCATTATTTATAAGTAATAAGGGATGTATGGGGAGGTTTGAAATCTTACCCCATTATTAGTAATTCCATATAAAAGGGAATGATATAGAGGATATTCTTGAATAAATGTGAGAAAGGGAGGATCCCTTGCCTTAAGAGTGTGACACAAAAAGCCTGAAATGGGCTTCTTTAAAGATATGGGCACCTTCATAGAATTATAGAGAGGGGATGGAAAACTATTTTAATGATTCATGATTTTTTTATTAATATAACTGGGGTCTTGTGTGGTTTAATATAGGATATGTGTGGTGAATTCAATAATATTTCACAAACCGAGATTTTGGACTCTATATAATAAAATATTCAAAACCACAAACCATTACATGGTAGTCTCCCATGATTTATTCTAAATTAGATAGGTTTTTATGATTTTATAATGAATGGGTCTGAACATATTAAAATAATTCCATTTCATATGTGGTGGTGAGTAAAACTTTTAAATAAATGAATTTCATTCAATGAAATATTTTTTATTTTTTGGAGGATTCATAAAGGATTAATAATATTAATAAATTACTCTTCAAATTGAATTATTTTTAGGGAAAAATAAAATTTCCATGTATACCCATTATATTTTTTTTACAACATTGTTTTGGTCATTATGATGTCATAAAACACACCATAAATTTATATGGTATTTCATGTTTAACCAAAAATTCGACTATCTCAGAAAATTATGAAAAAATCACCATGGGATAATTTTGAACATATGATTCCAAATATAAAATTAATTTTATCCAAATAATTTATTAAATATGTGTAATTTAACATTCCAAATAATAGTTTAAATTTATAGAAAATATTTGGGTTTTTTATTATAAATGTTTTTGAACCCATATAAAACATGCATATCCATTCATAAAAATTATATGACCATTTGTAATTAATAATAAAATTTAATAATAAAATTTTTGTTAAAATAATATTTATTAAAAAATCCATTAATTCCTCAAAATAAATCCCTTAATTTAATTTTAATGTTAACTAAAAATACAGTTTTTGTTTAATTGAATGAAAATAAAAACCATTTATAAAGTAAAAATAAAAATAAAAAACAATTAATTATTATATACGATATAAATATTTATATTATTAAGGACTTCATACATATACCTTTATTACACTGGTGTATGACCGTAGAGTAAGGTGTGTGATGATGACACTTTCATGGGATCGTTTGAAAAATATGGTTTGTGTCATGATCTCTATGAGTTTGGACTTACCTCATAAATAGTTTTGTTTATGCTTAAGTTGTTTTATCTTACCTTGGACATAGTCAAGGGAAAATTCATGTGATTATATCTCCCTTATAATCTTTTATATATGGGCTTTATAAGGTGCAATCCTATTGGATGAGGCCATCACTTCCTTTATCTGGGTCAATTGGTCTTCTTAAAGACCTATGTTTATATTAATCAAAAAATCACTATTTAAAATATATATTAATAGTGGTAATATTCCTAAAGATATTTAAAATAAAATTGTATATAACTAGAAAAGTGAATTTGTTTTCTATAAAAGTATTTGAGAATGAAATATTAAATCATAAGGGAATTTTATTTAAAACTATTCGGGTCTTTACAATATCCCCCACCCCCCGTGAACAATTTAGACCTAAAAATCATCATTTCACCCTTTAAAACATATGAGGGTATCTCTGTTTCATAACCTCCTTTTATCTCCACAACACGTTGACAATAAGAATTGCTTATTTCTTAGAAATTTCTCTCAGCGATCTAATATCTTCACTGCCTTCTCCTCATAAGAAGTATCATTCTCCAATGGTACCACCTCTAGATTAAGTACATGTTAGAATACATGTATGTACAACATCAAGTGTGATACATGGAATACATCATGAACCAATGATAGGTTTTGTGGTAGTGAAAATAAATAGGCCACCACTCTGATGTTATCAAGGATCTCAAAGGGGATGATGCATCTTGGACTAAGATTTACCTTCTTCCCAAATAACATCACATTCATACTTGGAGATATGGTTAAGAATACCATGTCTCCAACATCAAATAGTATTTATTTTTGATGACTGTCATCATATCTATTTTATCGACTCTGGGAAGCCTTGATGATCTACTGAATGGTCTTTATCTTTTCCAATATTTCCACATCCATTTTAGGACCTAGTAGTTTTTGTTCCCAAATTCATGCCATCATGTAGGGGTCCTTAACCTATTATAATAAAGGTCTTCATAGGAATCCAATTATATTATTTCATGGAAACTTTTTTGTAAAGGAACTCAATTAGAGGATGATGTTGATCCCATACTCCTTTAAAGTACATTGATAATTCTCTCAACATGTCCTCAAGTGCCTTCATAGCCTGCTCTAATTGGCCATCATTTAAGGTTCATATGCCATGATGATGTTAACTCAATATTCAGAGCATGTTGGAGACTCTTCTAGAAGATAGAGGTGAATCTTGGATCTTGATTGGATAAAATCGATAGTGGTCATCCATGCAACCTAAACACTTTCATGATGTATATCTATGCTATTATATCCAGTGATAATTCATCTCATATCGCAATGAAGTGTGCGGTATTTGTGATCTGATCCCCCATATCCCATATTGCATTATTCCATACTAATGTATTTGGAAGATTACTGAAAATGAAATAGTGATGTTTTCCCATTTCCATGTACCTAGGGTTAATTGTTGCATCATACCCTTGGATTGTTTTCCTTTCCCCATTCACCTGATGAAATATAAGAAATATTGATTTATATTATTCGATCTACATCTTCATATTGTTGCACAAATATTGTTCTAAAAGATCTCAATACATCATTTTGCTTCCCGGGTGGATGGAGAAGGTCGATCCATGTGCGTAATCCAACAACTCTTCCTTTAATTTGTTATTTGGTGGTACACATATTCTTGACCCAAATCTCAAAACACCTTCACTGTTATCATCGATCATAGAGAATTTACATTTCCTTAGACCTTTGACATTCTTCAGAATTCCCACAACAACACTCTAATCATTATTTAACCTCTCCAAAAGATATAGTTGACTAATTATTTTTGAAGGGATTGAATATTTTCATTATTTTGGATTCCCAGGTCCATCCATTCCAAATATAATAAGATTTAATACCTATTAATTTTCATCAGGGAAAGAATTTCAAGATCCTTTCTTTTTAGAGAATCTTCCACTTTATTCATCTTCTCAGGATTGTAATGGATTGAGCATTCACGGTCTTTGATCATCTCTAACAATCTTAATTGGAAAATATGATCAACTCTTTCTTTGTGAATGTATATACTTGAAGCCTCTGTGATCAGTATGTATTTCACACTTCTCATCAAAGATATATTGCTACAAAAGTTTAAAGAAAACAATGATTCATCCAACACCATATCATTTGTTTTTTAGTTCAATTAATGAGAATTTGATATCATTGAAGCATAGGTAATGACTTTTTAATTTTTAAAAAACAAACAACTCATGCCCTTCTTCGAAGCCTCACTGAATACCAAAAAAATATCTCCACATGTGGGTAGTGTGAGAATAGGTGTAGTGATAATTCTCCTTTTCAAATCCTAGATGATTTCATCACAGTCATAATTACAATAAAAAATGACTCCCTTATGAGTTAGTTTGATGGGAGGGTTTCAAAATCATTGTAAATTTCTCATGAATCGGTGATAATACACAACTTACCAAAGGAAACTACATATATATGTCATAGATATAGGCATCGGTCATACATAATTTTAAACTATCCTCAAATGTTATACACATATCCCATTTCATGTGATGATAGGCCCTAATAAAGATATTTCCCTCAACCAGAACTCACATTTTCTGTATGTGGCATAAATCTTTTCCTTTCATAAGGTGTTCAACACAATATTCAAATGAACCACAAGATCCTTTTTAATGTTAGTGTATATTTGAATAAACACTACCAAAAATATGTCGAGATAATCACGAAAAACTCTATTCATCTAGTCTATGAATATTTTTGTAGCATTAGTTAGTTCGAATTTCATTAATAAAAATTCATAATGTTTGTACCTTGTATGAAAAGTAGTCTTGGGGATATCCTCCTTATTTACCCTAACATAGTAGTATCATGACCTTAGATCAACATAAGAAAAGTATTTTTTCCTATGTAGAATATGAAACAAGTCATCAATCTAAGGAAGATGATACGTGTTCTTTACCGTGATCTTGTTATGATCATGATGATCGAAGAAAAGGCACATTGACCCATCCTTCTTCTTGAAAGAGAGGAAAAATACACTCCATAGTGAAGTAAATGGGTATAATAATCCTTTATCCAAATTCTCCTATAGTTTCTTCTTCAGTTCATCAAGTTCCACAAAAAACCCATTCTATATAGATTCATGGATTATGGTAATTCCCCTATTATAAGGTCAATAAAAAATTCAACATCTCGTCAAGGGGGAAGACCATACAACTCCTTATGAGACACATCAGCTAATTTCCTCACAATGGGAATGTCTTCAAGGATGATTCATTCCTTAGACACAATAATTTAATCTAGATATGCTCACTCATAGAGAAATAATATCCATACTTGAGATTATGGTGCTAAAGAAGATTCATCCTCCTCCTTTCACTTGTAAAAAATGGACGGTTGATTCGCAATACAGAGAGTAATTTCCCTCTCATTGAAATTTATGGTGTCTCTATATATTGAAGTCCAATACATTCCCAAAATGGAAACAAAATCCACCAAGGGGTGTGTGACAAGGTTTTCTGGGAAATTAATTCAAGAAACATTGACAAGGGAGGAGTTATATACTTAGGATAAAATAATTTTCCCATTTTCTTTTTTCACTAACATATCTAATTCCATGATTTTTGGTGGTGTATGAATAAGTCAACTAATCTTTTGTGATATGATGGAATGTTTAGAACTAGAATCAAAATGTACGTTCAATATTCTTGAATGTATAACTATAGAACCTATCACCACTTCATTTTTGGGATTCACTTCAGTGGTAGAGATGAAAAATATTACCCTTTCTGTCATGGAGGTTGTTGGTTGTCTCTGAAAACCCTTAGATTAGAGAATTAGTTTAAAAAAGTTCATTATTACTTGTAGTTTTAGAAATTAACAATATTCAAAGGGTTGAATATAGAATTATTTTCCTCCATTTCCATAGTTTTTTCCCTTGTTATAAATCCCAAGCTAGTTTACCTTCCTTCCCATGAAAAAATAATTTCCTCATCTCCTTTGGAAATATCCAAGGTGCTTCTTTTCGCACCATTGCAAATTGGGATGTTCAAAATTATTGGCATTGATAGGTCTATCTATTAGACCTCCAGAATTGATCTATACTTTATGGTTCTTATCCCTGTGATACCCCTAATATTTTCTGATCTCCATTCGCCAAAGAATTATTTAGTCTAGTTTTTATCCCAACAAATAAGCGATAAAACATATAGTCGGCAGTAACAACAAAGTTGGAGGAATACCATTAAACTCTTGTAATGTTTTACTATTACACACCAATAGATTCAAAATCATTTTTTATTAAGGGAAAAGAAATACATTTCCATTTTAATATGGATAGTGCGATTAAAATGTTTATTGAAAAACATTCCCTATAAACACTTTCTTACCATTACTTTTATCTCTTTCTCAGGCATCGTATTTTTAATGAATAGCCAATACTGGTCATATTCACCCTTAATATGAGAAATATCCAAAATAACTATCAATTTTTTGGAGCATTTAAGTATGGATATGATCTTTTCAGTGGAGTTGATCTATTGTTTAGTGATTATGGGATGGTATGATCCATTGAATGATGAAGTCCTTTGTAACATGTAGCTCTCGATTGCAGCTTGTTGTCTTTTGGGTTTCTGTGGACGCTACTTCTGATCCAGGTTTCTCTTCAAAACCTATGTCTGTTGATAGAGTGTCATCATGAATTTCATGATTCATGCTCCCATTAGGATGGTTTTCTCCTTAGGGCCATTTTCACATTTCCCTTCACGATGATTTTTTACCGGATTCCTCCTATTCCTATCCATTGGCTAGAATAATAGGAAAATTATGGATGAATATTTTTAAACTATTAAAAACATAACAGATAATCTAAAGACATTAAAGGGATAACATAAATACTACATGCATTTCCCTTACTTATGGATTTCTAGGAACTGGTCTTTGTAATACATGATAAATTTATTAATATATATTCATATCTTAATTTTTATCCTCTAATGATGGTTCATAATGAGATTAAGAATTACCAATGAATATCCCCTGAGAGTGTCAAACTAGGTGCACAATAAGGCCTATTTTCATGTGTCATGTTACCTCGAGTCAGGCCTAGAACACCTTGTCATAGTTGTTACTCCTAGGTTTATCTATGCCAGAACCATGTCCACTTGTAATATTCTTATAGGGATGTATTTTATTGATGAAACAAATAATATAAACTCAACATATTTTTAGGGATGTAATATTATGCTTAGTCTTATATCTAAAAGTTTTTCTAGAGTTTTCTAAATCTAGTCCTAAAATAACTATACTTTTCCAATCATAACAACTATAAAAAACCTTATTTTTACTACACATTAAAACATGACTTAATTACATAACATCACACCTAATACAACCCAAAGGAAGAATAATTCATGTTTATTTTGGAATTAGGTACAACTAATTACAATACTAAACATGAATTAAAATATCTTTATTGAATACTTTTTTACCATACATGGGCTTAAAACTACATTGGACAACCTATGGAAATACATAAAAAAGGGGTAATACATAAATCCCAATAACGGAATAATAATGGAATAAAATGAAAATAATAATAAATGAGAGTCAAGGAATATCAATGATGCATAAAGGAACATGAATAATAACACGTGTTATAGGATGATAATCATATCATGGGAAATGTTCAATGATCATAGAACACTGCATAATAAAGATAACTCAACGATAAATCACAAAGAATTAATGATGGAAAATTACCATAAAGGAATCAGGTACACCCTTATCCCAACATTAAATATCATGATACTAAACATTACCCAACGCATTGGAGCACTATATAATTCCAGGCGCACCCGTCACTTTGATTTCATTCTCATACTTATGTGTTCCCCATGGATTATAAAACATGGATTCATTCATCATCATAATTTATTCCACATTTAATGAGTGTAGAATAAATATGTGTAATCCCCCAATAAAAAGTTATATGTGTATAAAAGTTATCATTGTTGGCAGAAAATTTTTACATCACTCACTATACAATTGGTTTGACATGGAAAAGCGTGGTGAAAATTCGGTTGCATAACGACGGCATTTTAAAATCATAAAATGGGTTTTTGATAGATAAATGGGTATATCATCATTTTAAAAAAAATGTATGAAGTAATATGGATATTTAATTACATTTAAACACATTAAGAATAAGAAAATAGGTTATACAATAATAAATAAGCTTGACGAAAAAGGGAAAGCAAATGATGCTTACGGAATTTTGACATGGTAACTAGTGTACATGGGAGGGATTAATGGGTGAGAAAGGGGTATATAATAACTTATACATAACAAGTAATCTATTTTGGAGGTAAAAAAAATATGCCAACATTATTAGTTGAAAATAAAATGGCATAACACAGAGGACATTCTTGAATAATGTTTGAAAGAGAGCATCTCTTACCATAAGAGTATAACACCAAAAGCTTTAATGTGGATTCCTGAGATATTGGGGGAACCTTGGTAGAATTATAGAGAGAGGAGGTAAGAGTATGTTAATTCTACATGGATTTTTAGTGAAGTGAATTTGGACCTTGGGTGGGTTTATAATGGTAAATAGTGGGGAATTCTTTAATATTTCAAAAACATAGGCTTTGGACACTATATAATAATATATTCATAACCAAAAACCCTACCATGGTTGTTGAAAATATTTTTTTCCAAAGTGGGTAGGTTCTCATTATTATATCAGGGAAAGGTATGAACATATTAAAATATTGCACTTTATTAAGTGAAGGGGAGTCATAATTTAACATAAATGAATTTAAAACTCTAAAATATAGTTAATGTTTTGGAGGATTCATAAAGTCTTAATAAAATTAATGAAGTAAATAAAAAATTAAATTATTTTAAGGGGAAAACATATATTTGTACGGGGATACCCATCATAGTATTTATTACATCATTTTTTTATTCATTATAATGTCATAAAACACATCGAATATTTATAGGCTTTTTAATTCTTACCAGAAACATCAACTGTCTTAGAAAATTATGAAAAATTCACCATTGGATAATTTTGATTTTTTGATCCAAAAAAATTATTTTAACTAATCGGTTTTTTAAATATATTTATTTTAACCTTTAATACAAGATTTTAAATTTATTGAAAAATAATGGACTTTTGAAAATAACAGTTTTTTAACCCTTATTAAATGTATATTTCACTTCATAAAAATTAGAAGACAATTTATAATTAATAAAAAAAATATAAGAATAAAATTTTATTACAATACTTATTTAATTGAAAAATCCATTAATTCATCAAAAATAAATCCCTTAATTTAATTTGAATATTACCCGAAAATATAATTTCTATTTAATAGATTCAAAATAAAAAAATTATAAAGTGAAATTATAAATGAAAAAACACCATTATTATATAAAATAGACATATTAATATTATTAAGGTCCTGATACATATTCCTTTTATTACACCAGAATATTTAGTGAGTGTAAGTTGTGTGATGGTAGGACTTTCATGGGGTTGATCGACGAACATAGTTTGGATTGTGATCTCAATGAGATTGAACATCTCTTGTAAACAGTTTTCCTCTTTCTTAAGCTGTGGGATCTCATATTAGTATTGGTCAAGAAATAATTCTAGTGATTCTATCACCCTCATAATCTCTGGTAATATGGATTTATATGGTATAATCCTACTATATGGGGTAATCACTTTTGTTGTTTTTTCAAATTTATTTTTAAAGTCCAATCTTTATATTAATCATGTGATCATATTTTAATAGATATATTAATAATATTAATTTTATTAATTTTATTTTAAATCCAATTAGTTAAAAAAATTGTTTGTGTTTTCTATAACCATATTATAAAGTAAAACATTAAATCACAATGGATTATTATTTTTATCAGATCAGTTCATTACATGTGTTCTGATAAAAAGGCATATGGTAATTGCATATGGTTCACAATAGTTGAGACCACATGAGAATAATTACATGTCAGATTGCAATGAGTTAGAAAGAATAGTCTTCACACTAAATATTTGGAAAATGTATTTAATGGGCGCATGTTTTATCATCTACTTTGACTATAATATTCAGAATTATATCTTCTATTAGAATGATCATTACATGGGACTGAGGTGATGGATATAGTTTTTCCAGAATTATGTCTTCATGATCATCTATACTCCTAGGAAGGAGAACATGGTATAATAATCCTTTAGTATTATATCTTGTTCATAGTTTTTGAAAATGTGGTCAGAGCATTGTCCTAGTTACAGTTAACCTTTTGAGATGGAGATAAAGTATATTAACAGTAGTTGATGGTTATTACACCTCATCCATGATATCAAGTACAGATGGAAAAGCATGGGGATACATACTGTGAGACACTATGTGCTCTGATATCCACTATTCATGCTCCAAATGTATTTTATGAAGGGAGATCTTGTTATTATTTTTATTGTATGTACAATAGTATAAGTGGTATTGAGATAGGATGTGCTGAGGTAGTTTTATACTTATCACTTAGTGGTACATCTTGGTGTGGGAATGTTGTTTTGAGACCTTTAGTAATAGTTCTGTTGGATATAGTTTAAGATGTGTTTTGTGCAGTTTTCCCCTCAAGACCTTACATTCCAGGAAGTGATAGCTGAGAAACAAGTTCTAGCAAGTTCTGTTCATCCCATTGAGGTTCTAGAGTTGAAGTGGGATGTGATACACATGGAATTCATGATAGGGTTACCATGTATATCCAAGGGACATGATGTCATCCTACTAATTTGATACTAACTCACCAAATCATCCCACTTCCAAACAATATTAGAGAATAGTTAATATGAGATATAGAGATTCCTCTATGTGCGTGAGATTATCTGACACTATGGAGTTCCCCTGATGATCATTTCTGACCATGATTCTTGCTTCAAACCTCAGTTATGGAATGGATTGCATGATTAATTTGGGACTTTGTTGTTTTTGACTGTGTAATATTACCCCTATACTAACATCCATACAAATAAAAATATTTAATTCTTGGAGGAAGTTTTATAGTTTTTAGGTTGTAGTTTTTATAACAACCATCCATTGGTGGAGTTTGTTTATAAAAGTAGATACAATTCCACCATCATTATGGAACTATTTGAGGATTTCAATGGGTGAACCTATAGGTCACTCCTATGTTCAACCAACTAAGGAATGTAACAAATTATTGTCCAATAGTTGGTGCGAACCACTATAGATATTGTGATGATCATCTAGGAGTGGATGGGGACATGACATAGCCATCAAAAGTATTATACGAACTGATGGAGCAGGACTCTAAATTTCTAAGAGTTTGATAATGTGTTCCTAAGAATATCACCTAGAAATAGATCTTTGAGATTTTTTCGGGGCATTAAACTATCTAATAGATTAATTGGACCTTTTCATATACAATGTAGAGTTTTAAATGTAGATGACCTCTTGGATCTACCAACAATATTAGACTGGGAACATGAAATCTTCTATGTGTCATATAAGAGGAGGTATCTGCATGATCCGTTGCATGTTATCAAAAAAAGAAACCTAGACATAGAATATGGGGATAACGTTGTTGGGTACTTGTTGGTGACAAAATGGGTGCGTGGGAAAAATAACGAAAGAGAACACCAATACAAAAGGGGTAGCTTCATGAATCCCTTCAACATTTAATCCTTTTCGGAGCCCCTCGGCACTACGGCCAGTGCAAATCCATGGCCACCTCTACGATTTCTATATAGTAAAGAGGAAGAAGAATCTGTGGTTACGACACAATTGAAGAAAACTTCCCACCACAGAGGGAACACAGTCACATCTATGATCCCTTGGAAATTGACTAAATCCTCTGTGAGTGTTGTGAAGGGAATTCAAAAGGCCTCTATGCTGAGGAGTGGATGACGGTCAACTCTAAGGATATGAAAAACATGACACAATCTGCTTCCGACAGAAAAGGAAAAGTGGATTTTCAATGCACAGTTAGAGCTTCACACTACCTCTCACCTACAGATAACAAGCTTCCCTCTAACCCAAAAGAAGGATACAATGACCTTTAGCCTTATCAGCTCTTAAATCGAAAAGAAACCTCTGTTCTATGATGTATTTTGAAAATGAGTTCTTTAAGCTATTTTAGAATTATGAAATATATATCCCTTAGCTCAAATACAACCCCTATTCAAGAAAATATTCCCTTTTCAAATCCCACAGGCCATTGCAAAGGAAGGATCTCCCTGAGGGAACTTGGGTCTTTACAAAGCACTCATTCTTCACGAGGTACCTTCCATGCACATGGGGACCCCTTTCTAATGTAGGATTATTATTTTTCACAAAGTACATCCCTTCATAGTGCCATGATTTTCAGGGCACCCATGCTCTGTGAAGTCGTACTCTGTAAATGAACTTTCACTTCGTGAAGCACCATTTATACGCCTGTATACACAATACCTAGGCTAGGCCATGCCACTTCATGAAGCATACCCCTTCACAGAGTCTCTCCACTCAATGGAGCACTAGATCTTTGTAATTTGCTTTCTTTTGAACCTTTTTTCTTCAAATACCCTTCTCCCTATCAGCCCTTTCGATTTGTACAGAGTGATTTCAAGTCCCTTTGGGTGGTGCTTCATATTTCATTGCATAGCCTCATGATTCATCACGTAAGCATGCTAAGGGCTATTTCTTCTTTGCATGGACACACTAATGTGAGCCCCTCAATGGATAACTCCACAACCACGTCTCAACATGGTATTGTCGGTGCCTTCCCTTCACCAAGGGTTAAAGTGAACTGGTTATGTAAGTCTTAATGTGGGGATGGAATCCTCATCATCTGAGATACATGATGTTGAACTGCCAAGCACCCTTGTCCTCATCATATGACGTTAAACTGTAGCCTCACCCCATGTAATATACATTGGGAGTCCCACATACGACATTTTTCACCCCATGTAGTCTCCTCTGGAGTAAGATCTTCTACACATAGAATGAGATCCTCCTTGCATGGAGCGAAATCTATCCTTGGGGGAGGGAAACCATATTGGTTTATGTACCAAGCCTTTCTTTTGGGAGGTAGAATCATTTCTCCTCCTCTCTTCTTCCATGCACAAAGGAAAGATGAGTGATGGGAACATGGACCTTCACTACCCTATCCCTCTCCCTTTGGTATTTATCATCATTGGGACTCCATCTTGGAGTAAGTCCCAATATCCATCTCCCTAGGCTGCCAACCAAGCATAAGACCCTATTACCTCCCTGGTCCGTTAAAAAATCGTAATCCCCTATTTCATAACTGGGATGCTAGCTAAGCATAATCCCTTATCTATTCCTCAAGGATTCACCTTTAGTGATGTTATTGTTAAGTTTTTTCTGCCTCGTGTATCTCACACCGAGCATAAATCACATGGTCTAAGAGTAAGCATCGACCATGGCATCCTACTTGGGTTTCCTTAGTGTGTAATCCCCATTCCACATCCAACCAAACTTTATGGACTATGATCTTTTCCCTCTTTAATAATGGTACGTATGAAGACTCCATGTTGTTTAATCCGATCACCCATCAGTCCCGGGCACTTCGTGTCATTTTACTCCATCATGGATGACGTTAAACTGTATGCCCCTTTTCTTTTTTCATGATGCTAAAATATATATATCCGAACTATGAAGGTTTTGATCCATGTATTTTAGATAGGGTACATAGCAAGCCTCTCCAAGGTTCAATCCAAATCTACAGTAAGCCGTTGTATTCCCCTTTGTTGGGATCCAACTCTCTGGTCCTCTCCCCAGTCATTAGTTCAGTCTCGAGCAGCTAATCATGCGTATGCCCCAAAATCCTCTTCGGGTCATTGTCCTCCACACACACCATGCTCCTATTTCTCCCCATCAAACTACGTTTGTTTTGATCCTTGTCTTATAGATACATTATATAGGAAGCATCCCTAAGTTTTAACCCCAAACATGGGTAAACAAATTCAAACTATGTGGGTTATGATCCCTGTCTCATAGATAGACTACGTAGGAAGCCTCCATGATGTTCAATCCCAAATACCGGTAAACTTTGGGGTCCCCATTGCTGGCACAGACATCATTGGTCTATCCCTTAGCGGCATTAGGCCAATTCTCGGGCTGCTAACAATGTGTAACAACGAGAATGACATTGGGTCGATTTCCTTTTAGTACACCCTGATTCTATGACCCACTAAACTATGTGTACTTTTATTCCCCACCATGGGGATATGTATGAAACCTATCTTAGGTACAAGACCAAAATCACCATCATATTCACGTCAGTTTCATCCCATTCCTCTCATTCCCTTCGTTCAACCATACATCATCCATCCTGATTCATACCCGGGAATCCACATCCTGGCATGATTATGCCATCCACCTGAGTAGATAACCATGCATAAGTCTCATACTATCCATAACCACCAATCCAAGAGTTCCCCTCTTGCAATGTTCCACTGTCCATGCATAATGCCCAACATGTCTTCAGGTATTTATTCTTTTCATACTCCTATATTCATCCCTCATTTGAACTACATAGTATTTGATGCTTGTTGTCTACACAAGGTACACAGGAAAACTCCATGAGGTTCAATCCCAGATAACTGTAAACCCTGGAGTCCCCTTTCTAAGGACCCAAGAATCCTCAGATCCATCTTCATTGGATGTTTTGATTCACTCATCCTCTTAAACCACTTAGGTTCTCCCTATAGAGGATTTATCCATATGATCCTCTCCCATCAGTGTTCTGATAAGTCAGATCCGTCTCTGCTAGATGTTAAACTCACGGCATACCCTCTTTCAAACATGGGAAGTTGAGGAAAAACTTAGGGACATTCCTATGGAATATAATTCCACTTACTTGGTGGGGGATGCCTCGAGCTTCCATACCCTCGAGAAACCCTATGATAAGGGGAAGAAACCTAGACACATCAGTGTTACAGCATCCAGACATGCCAGTGATGTCTAATGTGACTACTCCCCTGATCGATAGTTTCTGCACTGACATGACCACTTGGAATGTCCTGACATAAGTAGATTAATTAACCAGCACCCATAAAGATATGAAACTAGGGAAGAGTTTCATGAACAACATCTTAATATTTAAGGGAGACCCGGACTGGGTAATGAGTTCTGAGGAAAAATCCACTGAAAGAGAGACTGACATCACATCATCCTGTTTCCATAAAGGATCAAACGTCTTGAATAAGCGTCGAATTCCACCCACCTTTAGAAAGATGGAAATTGGGGAAACAATCAACTAGTCCACAAAAAAGGATTTTCACCGTGGTGAAAGTGTAAGAAATTGAAATGTTGAACCCAATTTGATGTTCTTCTCCGAAATGTGAAGATTAGTAACATTCGAAACATCAGTGGATATGCATGTCATGAGATCCAACTATCTGGTGCCAGAACCCATAAATAAAATAGTGTGCCTGGCATGAAACTCCCTAGAGATCAGGCCAGCTAAACATTAGACATCCCAATCTATGATTTTATCAACGGGGATCCTTCTTACCAACCATGTAAGATGGAATGGAATTGGGGAAAAAGACTTCTCTTTCCTCATTTAAGTGATAATGGTTCAATATTCCATATTTATAGGACCCAAGATGCTATGTCATGAAACCGATCACCACCCACTCATCGATGTAGGGGTTAGGGAAACACCAACATGTAAATCCAACACGGATCTATATCTTCTATGGAGGCCTCCGTATTCATGGATTCTAGGAACCCACACCCTATTTCACAATCTGAACTTGTTCAGAGGAGGGTGATCAATGAACTCGTTTGATGATATGAGGAAGAAGGGATTATCCAATCTCTGGACATGGTTGATAGGACCTAAGGGATTTTGCACCTCATCATCACCACCTCCCCCAAGGGCCACGTAGGGAGCCACTTCTCCCCACTCCAACCTACAAACGTTTCAGGAGCCTCTCCCGAGAATGTTTTGAAGACTCTATCCATTATGCCATTTAGGTGAGGGATGTCTGGGCCTTCCTAGTCGTGATCCCATCTTTGGGACCACCGTGGAGGGCTCCAACCAGGTCGCATCAGTGCCACCACTTGGCCCCACAGGCTGAGGAGTGTGTGAGATATGCACCTGAACCACCTTCCCCAGTCTGGTTAACCTGATGCCAATGTTGGGTGAAAGATGAAGAGGATTCCTGCCAGAAGACATCATCATCAACAGCTATAGTGTCTTGTTCCACCGCTGACGCATACCATCAATGCCACATTTATACTATATAGGGGAACTTATACACCTAGCCTAGATCAGGGACCCAAAGACCCCATGGGAAGGTTGGTAATACTCTCATTATCGCCGACAAATGTAGCACCCATCACAGGATGACCCATGGCAATGATGTCCAGCACATTGGTCTTCCACGTTCAATTGAAAATTAGAGTGTAGGTCCTCCACACTCCCAATATCTGCATGGAGTTCATCCCCATTCCATAATCAGTCCGAGAAAAGGCCCTCCCCACCAACCTGACATCCAGTATGGAGGTTTCATCCGCACCTGTGATCCTAGGTATGGATTCATCCCTCCTATCGCATATCGTTGATGCAAAGATCCTTCTATTCCAGTCAACCATAAGAGTGGGGGTCTCCACCATGTTCTTACCACCACTGACAAAGGTTCTCCTCATTGTGGAAATCACGAAGAGGAGGTATGCCTCGCTTCATTGGCACCCAATGTGTAGGTTTTCCCCATGTTCAGTTCGACCAGTACGAAGGCCCCCTTGTTCCATCACTGTTGATGGAAACAAACATGGAAGTACATCCCTAGCTCATACCAGCTCCAATGGAGGTCCTACATGCTCCAACACTTCTTGTGGATATTCTCTCTACATACTAACCAATGGACACGGAGGCCCTCCAGTTTTCCCCTTGATAATTTCCTTGGTACTTATCACACCACAGGTTACCGAGGAAGATGTCCTCTACACCCAAGAATAAGTTATACTAAAGGTCCTCCTCATGTAGAAAACCTACCCTATCATAAACTACCATCCTGGGGTATAAGGGTGTTTTCCATCACCAAAAGAAGAATACAAAGTATTTTTAGACCACGATTAAAATCATCTAGGTGTAATGTGATTCACCAATGGAACCCTTACCTCGATCGTCTATGTCTAGGCCTGGGGAAGGAAAAGGTGTATAAGATTCATCCATCAAAAATGTGAGGTCCATATGATCATCTACTCTCTTCGAAGATACATCCAGGCGGAGGAATATTTGGCCCCTTTCCAGGGCCTGGCCATGCAATCCACCTTATCATCAACAAGATCACTCTCTACCTCAACTAGAGATCACAATGATTTTTTTGGGGGGCCAATAGGGGATGCACAAAAACATGTCCCACTGTCAGTAAGTGTTTCACCTTCATGGTAAGATATAGACATGAGTCCATCTTATGGAGGTGTGGTATCATAATTGTTGCATTCTTCGGAAAATAACCCAAGATGTGGTGGTCTATGAGCTTGCTTGACGTATTCTCCATCATCTGATATACCATCTCACTAGTCCACGTAAATGCAGTTGTTAGTCCCTCAGATTCCCCCAGTCGATAAATGTGGAAACCATGGGCCAGATCCTGAGTCTGAGCCAAGGAGCTTGTAGGATATCCTTGCAACGAACCATTTCCCATAGATGTTTTGGCTAGTTGCAACCACAAAATTCTGTACGCCGGAATCTCTTACCTAGGAGGAGGTCATGTGATTTCATCAAACTCTCTGAGAAATATAATTATGTCTCCATTTTCATTGGGTGGCTTAACCCATGATCCAGGTACACTTTGCAGATATTGGCTAGTACTTTTACATGGTCGACTTAGCTGCGCTCCCTGAAGCCCAGCGCCCTGAGTCTCCCAATCACCATCAAACCCTCTATAAATGATGCATTTATAGATTTAGGGTGACCCATATAATAATTAGTTATGATTCTCCCCATGTCATATCCATTGTTGTTGGAAGTATGTTTCACTTCATTTCAAAACTATTTGGCACCATCCGGACATTCCAGGTGATATTGAGGACATTTCCTTAGGTAGAGTTGCAGTTAACATAGCTGACCTATCAGAGGGAGATAACGATTGAGAGGTACTTTAGTAGAACTAACCCCTGGGGGGGTTATACATTTATTGGATCCATTTGGAATGGTTACTCATGAGTAGAGAAATTTATCGGGCCTTACTTCACCTTCCAATTCATTAGCCCTCAATTATAATACCAATAAGGGAAAAGAGCATCTTGGGGTCGTCAAACCTGTAGACCTGTCAGGATCAGTGCAGAAAATGGATGATGACTCTGAAAATTTTGTGTTGCTTCAACAGCTCATGGAACATAAAAAGATGCTCGATGACCTCTATGCTGAACTTGTTGTGGAATAGTGAGCAGACTACGGTAATCCTCGGCCGGGGTAGTAGGGGCAGGTACACCCTCTCTCTAGGGAGTTTCCTCCGGGTGACATTGACCATCCTTACCTCATAGAAAGGTTAGATTCTAGAGTTTAATGAAATATGGAGTGATATTTCTCACCAAATCTACATGAGTTCCATAATAAACCTCCTTCAGACCCATCTTATGTTCCCACATCCACTCCATAGGTTGTTCCCCAACAATCCTATAGGTTATCCCACTGACCACTCCATGAGATGATGGGCCTTCTTATCATGTTGACGATCCTACCAATGCAATGGAGATTAGTGATCCTCAGAAAGACATGATTCCCCCCCATAGATGATCCAATGGTAGCACTCATTTCCAGCATCGCAGATTTAAAAACTCTATAAGGATAATTCCGACTGATGGAAATCCATATTCAATGTGGTGGATTATTTGTCAGCAACCCTTGGTTTCCGAAATCCTACGTTTTCCCAATTTAATTGGATGGGTGATCTGCTCATCATTTATCCCACTTCATCTCAAGGTTTGGACCCATGCTAGGAACTCCAGTGCAGTAGGAGGCTTCCAAACTTCTGTGTTTTGTACAAACATTGGAAGGGGTTGTGTTTGTCTGGTATAACAGGCTACCCATTGGGTCAATAGTTGTCTTGGAAGATCTCTGTAGGTATTTTCTTTAAAAAATCCGCTCTACCACCCATAAGACATGTATTGAAGACCTCTTCACAAGCAAGAAAAGGCCTGAAGAGCGCTTTGTGGACTTTTTCTCCCAGTGGAAAGGCCTCAACTACTCCCTTGATATATCACTAACATAGGAGTAGGCGCTAAAAATGTGTGTGTGGAATGTCAAAACTAAATGGATCTCTTCTCTCATCACTCAGGACTACCTTGGGGTATTATTGGATTTCTCTCACAAATCCTAGCATCAAGAGGAAGCCTTGTAGTAAGCTAAGCAGGCATGTTTGTTACCTCCTGTAGTTCCCATGGGAAGAGGTGATAAGGACGAGCCCTCTATAGTAGCACAAATAGACGCTCCCAGTCATCTGGTGTTATTACTAGGGAATCCACCTCCACGGACTTGTAGAGACCCACAACCTCAGGCGTAACCTTTGGCCCAGCAGTTCCCACCTCAAAATCGGTAGGAACCCTCATTTAATGTGTCGCCACCACCTATGTAAGATAACCAGGTTCCAGCTCCTCGACAAGATCCTCCAACCCCTCATCAAGACATGGATCCCCGATCCCCTTTCCAAATAGAAGGAACCATACCTACTTATTTAATGAGGCTCAGGTCCCTGGTTATTTCTAACATTTCTTAGAATAGGAAAATATATGGTTGTAGAAATTCAAGAGGCCCAAAGAGACATATCTCACTGATTTCACCAACTACTGCCCTTATCACTGGATCCTAGGGAACACCCTCAAGCAGTGATATGTTATTAAAAACTGGATCCAAGACGAGTTTGATAACAACATATTTAGGTTAGGACCAACCCTAGAATAGGTGGAATGCATATTAATAAATCTTTGACAGTTACAATGATGGCGAAGGTGAGTAGCAAGAGGTCCCTAACAGCAGGTCCCAATGATAAGATGACAGGATGGTCTATAAGGTAGTCGCCTGGGCCCATGGTTTTATCTGTGCACATTTGAACTGACATGTGCCTTCAGAAGCTGATTTTTCACCTACAACCACTATATTAGCATCGATGTATCAACCCTCCTCTTCCCATAAGGTCATGCATCGACAACACAAGGGAAAGCAGAGTCCCCCACTGATTCCATCGTCATCCCATACTCTCAATGATTTCATGCCCCCAAAGATGGAGATTTCCCCTAGAATCCTCTCGGTCAGTGATGATTATTTGAGTGATAATCCATGGTATTTTTTGGTTAACACCATGGAGCGGGTAAACCCTGACATGATCCTTGATGGCGAGGAGTGCCGGATGGATCCTCCCATCATCCCTAGACATCACCAGCATCGACGGAGCTATGGTTACGTGAGTCATTATAATGCCTCAATTAATACTTCTCCATGTCTGTGTATGCCACCAAAACTAGAAAACAAGCCTAGTGTAGAGTTCAACATGTGTAACCTTCTCATCTCGTTTCACCAGATCTGCCTCCACCGCCGTATGTGTTGCTTGGTCAGGTAGATCAACCAAGATCATGCTATGATCAGCCACATTCTATTGAAGATTGGCCTCAGTCTTCTATTCCACATCTGTTGCTCACTCTATGTGTTTAGACTAGTGAGTCATGGGACATTCCCACCACTAGTCGGCTTTTGGTTTAACCAGAAGCACCTGTCATACCTCCTTCCACAGAACAACCTCTTGTTAGCAGAAGTACACACTTGGCATGGAAGTATGATATCCTTAAGCATCTTTCCTGCATTCCTGTGAACCTCTCAATCCTCAATTATATTCTACTATCAGTGGAAATGCATTAAGCCCTTACCGAGGCTTTAATTATCCCCCAATAATTTGAGACAGAGGTAGCAGCTGCAGAAGGCTTTCATGCCGAGGCATTCGAGAATACTGAATGTCAATCCATTATATCTTTCTATGGAGAAGATGGAAGTACTCCCATACAAGGGAATATCCTACCACTATACATAACTGATCATTCTAATGGTGTGGAGGTTCAACAATATCTTGTTGACACGGGGGTTGGTATCAATCTCATCCCGACATGGACACTTTGAAAGATGGGGTTGTCCGAGGATGATTTGAGTCCCTCAGACCTAAAAATTCATGTTTCTGACAGGATGGAACTGAAACCAGTTGTAAATATCTTCCTGAAGACCCAATTCATGTGCCTTCTAGATAGCAACGAGTTCATGATTATCTTACAAGACAATGCCTACAACATGTTGATGGGTAATCCATGGCTCCATCGGCCCCCGATAGTCCCTTCATCATATCACTAATGCCTTAAGTACTATCATAATGGTTGAGTAAAAGTACTCCATTGTGATGCGTCTCTCTATGCCTCTTGTGATGCTTTCTACATTCATGAAAACTATTACAAGAGAAAGTATAAGAATATTTAAGCTAACATGGTGGAGAATGCTAAAACTGCAACTGACCTATGGATAGACCTGGTTGATGCCTACATTTTCCTGGTCCACCGATTGGAGGCCATGGCCCCAAACATGGAGAAATGATTTTTTTGTGTCTATAACTAGGTGGAATCAAATTACCTAGTCTAAGGGATTCCAGAATATCACCACATATTTCTATACAAATCAGGCATGGGTGATCCCAGAGCCTCATACTCTCATAAGGTATCAGGATGTCCACCCCATGGCAACGAAAATATGTCATACTTTATTGTTTCACTGAGCTAGGATAAATAGGCTCAATTCGATGCACCACTATTTCTGTGATATCATCATGTGTGGCCCCTTAGGTTGAAGTCGTGATGGTATCTGATCGATGGATTTCATCCCTATGGTCTCATAAGTATAGGAGATCCCCGATGTTGTGTCTACCGCCGCCCAAGCTAGCACTAGTGTCTCATTAGGATCATTCAACTCTGTAGAATTTCCTCCCACTGATGATCCCTCCCCCATAAATGAAGAAGAGTATTTAGAGGATTACCCTCCCTCTATTGAGGAAGGTATCACCACAAATGTCGATGAATTAATTAAAGTGAACTTAGTAATGAGAGGGATATGAAACCCACATTGATCAGCATTGATATGTCTATCGAATACCAACATCAAAACATGGACTTCCTCAAGAATCTTGGTGATATTTTTTTATGAATTTATGCTGAGATTACAAGACTAGATCCTCATGTTATCATCCCCCACCTCGGTCTTCCATCATGTCTTCACAGGTTTAAACAGCCTCCCAGAAATATGCACCCTTCTCATAGTGCCATGGTCGAGGTTGAGGTTGATAACCTCATTAGAGCCAACATTGCCAAGGAGGTTAATTACCCCAAATGGGTACCCATCATTGTGACCATTAGTAAGTAGAATGGAAACATCAGAGTCAGAAGTTTTTTGGGATCTCAATTTTCACTCCCTAAAGGATGGCTTTCCCATTCCCAAGATGGAACTATTGGTTGATTCCACCACAGGGTTTCAGGCTCTCTCCTTCATGGATGGGTATTCTGGGTGTATTCAAATCTGAATGGCCCTCGAGGATGAAGAGTCCACCACATTCCAGGTAACACAAGGTACCTTATTCTAACATGTAATTCCCTTCGGTCTAAAAAATAAAGGTTCCACCTATCAGTGTTCCATTCATAACATTTTTACGTCGATCTTTGGGACATTGGTTGAATTCAACGTGAACAATCTGGTGGTCAAACCATGCTAGTTATAAGACCTAACAAAAGAACTCTAGTAAGTTTTTGGCTTCCTATGATCTCACCATCTAATTATGAAACCCTCAAAATGTTTCTTTAGGGTCACCTAGGGATGTTTCTCATCTTCGATGTAAGATATAGGGGCATCGAGATCGATTAAGAGAAGATCAAGGCCATCCGTCATATGTATCCTCCGTGCAACATTTGGGAGGTCTAAGGATTTTGTGGCCACTAAGCCTATATATTTTAATTCATCGAAAATATGGTTGGAAAGTGTATTCCCTTTTCCTAGATCATGAAGAATGGTGTCAATTATCAGTTTGATGAGGAGTGTCACAGTTCTTTTGTTGAGATCAAGCAGTATGTATTATAGCCTCCAGTTCTAATGCCACCTATTTGTAGAATGTTGTTGGTACTTTATATTACTGCTCTAGGGGGATATATTGGGCCCCTTATCACCGATAATAAAATGAGGGAATGAATAAAATTTTATAATATATTAGTTTCATTCTCCTCGATACAGACACCGGATATTCTTTTATCGAGAAGAGATTCCTTGTGTAGGTATTCACAGTACAGAAATTGTGACATTTCTTGTAGCACCATGAGAAATAGCTACTGTCCTAAGTGGATCCACTGAAATAAATTTTTAACCACCCCATGTTGATAGGATATCTAGCTCGATGGGTAATGATCCTCCAGTAGTTCGACATCATGTTTTCGACCATAAGTCCATTAAGGGGAAGGCATTGGCAAGTTTTCTTTGCTGCACACCCAGCTCCCAAGGACCAATCCCTGAATCATGATTTACTTGACGAGGAAATCCTCTCGGTAGATCAATACATTCCATGTTGGAAACTTCATTTTTATGGCGCTTCCTGAAGCCCTACTGGCATAAGACTCAATGATCCCACACTTAACAGAGTGGGCATATGTATTGTCTCAATCACACAGGCATAAACTGTTCTTTCATATTCATTCATGTTGTCAGAAGGTTGTACCAAAAATTAATAATAGTATTAGGATCTAATTACTTGTCTCAAGATTTCCCTCATGGTTGACCTTCCCCACATACATGTGAATGGGGAATTCAGACTAGTTATTTATCTGATCAATGGTGACTAAATCGTCAGGAACCCAGAGCTCGTACCACTGTTAGAACGTACCTGCCAACTGATGGACTAGTTACCATCTCAACAAGATGTTACTCATGTCCCTAATTCATATAATGGTCGAGATTATGCCATGGCCAGCTTGGATGAAACTCTTACAGAGCATGATTAGGATTATTTGAATATCGATGTGGTACATCAGAGATTCATCGCTCTAGTTACTCCAGATGATTATGATAGGTCGCAGTTAATCCTTCTCACCACTAGTGCCACCATGTAGGGACCTCCATTTCCCCTACTATAGTATTGTAAGTGATTCCTAACTATAGTACCCCCTTTATCGAGTACATCAATCATGGTAATCTCCAAAAATATCGAGTCAAGTCTGAATGAATCTGATGGAAAACATTACAGTTCACCCTCCAGAGTGGTCCCAGTCTTGAGAATATCCTCTAAAGATGCAGGTTTGATGGGATTATCTTATATTTCATTCAATTAGGTGATATTTCTCATGTCCTGTAGGAGTTTCATTCCAATTCATGTGGGTCTCATCACACAGGGCCGAAACTATCTCACCAAATCCAGATATTGGGCTATTTTTTTCCTGCCATGATCTGTGACTGTATCAAGTTTTTCCAATTCGTCATACATGCCAAATCCATGATAATTTTGTGTATTGGCCGCTATAACCTCCCCACAATATAATGTATCCTTTCCTTCTGTGGTTTTGGGACTCGATGTCATGGGACCATATCCACCTGCGATATCTCAACAGTTGAGGTTTATCCTTAATTCTACGGATTTATTTTTCATGTGGTAAGAGTATGTTCTACTCAATGAGTTCATGAAACATTCTATCATTGAATTTATGATCTCCAATATCATCTACCGATTCGGAGTCCCTCATTCTATCCTCACCGATAATGACACTAACTTCAGGGAAGTTGAACTAAAGAAGTTTTATTCCAAGTACCACATCAGTTCTAACCATACCACCCTCTATCATGAGCATGAAAAAGGATAAATTGAGGCATTCAAAAAAACCCTCTCTAATATTTGGAAAAAAGTGGGTTGGTTATAACAAGATAGTTGTCCGAATGACCTCCAAAACGATCTCTAGTCTTATCATACGATGAATTGTAATTCCAATCAGGTGACCCCATATTCCATGGTGTGTGGAACAAAGGTAGTCCTTCCCATCAAGATATAGTTTCCTTCATTACGTACATCTATATATAGTCAGCAGACACACGATAAGGTAGTCGATATTCATCTGGATGAACTAGAAGCTCTCGATGAGAATAGGATTTGTGCATTGCATAATCTGGAGAGGCATAAGAATACGATTTCAATAGAATTCAATAATAATGTTCACCTCCATTCTTTCTTAAAAGGTTACATAGTGTTGGCCCTGAGAATGCCAATGATACCTGGTACGAAACCACCCAAACTGGATCCCAAATGGGAAGGACCCTAAATCATTCACAAGGTTTACCCCAATGGCGGGTACTTCCTAGTTACCATTGATGGTGAGAGTATAACTCTTCCCACTAGTGGAAAATTTCTTATGATGTACTTTTCCTATGTAAGAAACCATCCCACATGACTTTAAAATGTTATGTCTTCACCGAATGATGTTAGTTTTCATGATTTGTTCTGGATGAAGGACATAAAACTACCCAACACCCATCCTGCGTGATGTTAAACTACATTTTCATCCTACATGACATTATACTAAAAGAGACAGATATACCGTTATGGTCTGAACTCTATTATCATAAACTAAGTTTTCCCACATCCTCACTGCATGACATTAAACTGAATGTCTCTCTCAAGAACATTGTAATGGTTGATTTTTTCCCCGCGGGATAGGTAGAAATTCCCAGAAATTTTATCTATGGTCCCAACCCCAAACTTCAATATCTCCCCTCAGGTTGGGCCCCATAGCCTGGGTTCTCTCAAAACACTTGGCGTTGTATAGTCCTTGTTTTCCTTCATTCAAGTTGGGTTTATCATGACCGCACCATGTATCCCCCTCGTTGTAGATCACCACATCTTTCATCATTATCTCATGATGTTAAATTTCATGAGCATATTCATGCTCCATGTGTCCCCTTTATTTGGGTATCCATCAACATTCACATCCAAAAGGACCCCTAAACGGTATGGATGCTATGCCTCAATACTCTTCTACAATCTTTGGAAAATGTCCCTGAGGGTCTTGAATGACACTTTGATACATGTCATGTGTTGTAAATATGGTCAGGAGTCAATTCTCATTTGTTGTTCCCATTTCAGGCCACATGATATAGATGATGTGTTTTTAACATTGTTAACAACCATCCTCCATCATTATCACAACCCCTATATGTCCCAAATTTTTTGTGCAATGATTCATTTTTTCCTGTTATCCCTATGAACATCAGTGTGGCTTGAGTAGGGATGTTAGTCTGTTTGGGATTGACCCCTCCCAATCTCTTTCCATCATTTTGATACCCTTATATGTAGGGGATAACCAGATCACATTCCTTGTTTCTGAAACCGAGAATTTCTCATGTGGGAGTAGCAGCTTTGGTAAGGAAATACACGCCTAAATGGTCATGTAATTATGTTCCATGTCCTTTGACCATAAAATAAGATCACCACCATTTTAACTACATGATGTTAAACGCCGTGATCTGTCTGGGTAGAAGGACATAAAACCACATAACACTCTACCCTCATGACAATAAACTACAAAATAGTTTGGATATTCCATCTGTGGCCCATACTTAGGTCCCTCAACCTTTCCGGCCCCCTACCCATGATCTCATATAGGATTGTGTAGTTTGGTATGGGATCTATATCATTGTTCACTTTGGGATATTTTTTCCATGCCACACACGTTTCCTTGACATTCCACTCCTTCATCCATCAACCATTCCTCAAGACGTTAAACTACATCTACCATGCTTTACGTGTCCCATCATTTGTGTTTCTATCATATTTCACATTTGAAAGGACCCCTAAATGGAATGGATTATAGGACTTAGTGATCTACTACTGTCTCTAGCCAACATCCCAAAATATTTTGGACAAAAATTTGATACAAGTCCCATGATGGAAATATGGTCAGCGATCGACAATCATTTTTCTCCATTCTAGGTCATGATACGGATACTATGTTGTGAACATGGTTAGTATATATCCTCAATTATTGTTGTCTTTATGTAGTATCCCAAATGATAGGACCGATGATTCACCATTTCCACCCATTTGTCCCATGCACATGACGTTAAACTAGACATCTACGGTCCAGGCTCTAT
Organism: Viscum album; assembly: GCA_963277665.1. Classification (NCBI taxonomy): domain Eukaryota; kingdom Viridiplantae; phylum Streptophyta; class Magnoliopsida; order Santalales; family Viscaceae; genus Viscum; species Viscum album. The sequence continues at coordinate 24,280,955 of OY728125.1, forward strand.
GGCCTTAAACTAGGATCTATCACATCCTTGTCGCATGATGTTAAATTGTACGACATCTTGAGAATGATGTGTGGATTGATTATCATATTTATGGGGAATGTAGGAATGCCCAAAAATTTCATTTTTGGTTCCATCCCAATTTCGTTTTTTTTTCTTCTCTCAGCCTCCTCACCCGAGTTCTCTTTTGTAATTATGAAGGGTGTGCCATATGTGGGATTACACCCACATTCATGTTGGGTTATTCACCATTCTATACATAGTCCTCATCACGGTACCACCTACTATATTCATCCTTACCACATGACGTTAAACTACACACCATCTCATAACTACATATGGCTTGATTTCCATCCTCATGGGATATATAGTAACACCAAGACATTTTGCCTTTGGTTCCAGTCCTGTTTCTTAGAAAATATTTATTTCTTCATAGCACATGGCCTAAGTCCTTAAAGGGGGTATGTGTTGTGGTGTGGGATTATTTCCTCATTCACGTTGGATTTGAAATAGCCACACCATATAACTCTCTCCCTCTCTCTCTCTCTCTTGAGAGATCTCAATCCCCCTTTCCTCCACTCACCCTCTAGAGATGTCTGTTCTAAAATTGGGCCACTCAACCCTCTTTGGAAATTCACCAACATGCCCAAGAGCACTCTAATTTTGGACCTAGAGTGCTGGATTCTACATAGAAACGTTTTCATCCATTTCCATGCTTCATGTTTCCCTTTATTTGGGATTTCATCATCTTTCGCATTTGAGAGGACCCCTGAATAGCATGGATGCAAGGCATCAGTTCTCTCCTACCATCTTGGGCTAACATCCCTAAGGATTTCGAACAACAATTCGACATATGACCCATATTTTGAATATCATGAGAGGTCAACACTCATGTGTTTGATCCCATTTTAGGTCGCATGATTTGGATGATGTGTTTCAAACATGTTGTTTCGCACGGATTTCGGGGATGACCTCCTGGACGGGTGATTCAAACGTTCCGATTGGTTTCTAGCGGGTTTGTTCGTAGAACCGGAAACATCCAATGATTCCACATCCATTTGGAAATACTTTCCAAAGGTAGGCTCTCGTTAGCTTGTGGACCAATGAGGCTTAGGAATTTGCATTGGTCGAGAGGATGGGAGGTCGGACTCATCACACCTTTTTGAGGGGAATTATTGTCTACTCTGGGACTCTCTTTATAGATTTATGTTATGTTCGTGAATCCTTATTACATTACCAAGTATAAAATGAGCTTTACTTTAGTTTTAACAATCAATGATTAAATATGCAAGAAATTTAGAGAATCTTTTATATGTATTCGAGGTTCTTCATCAATAGAGAATCATCTATATCTGTTTAGAGATTCTTGGTCAATGGTATCCTTCAAAAACATTTATATAAAAGTCTCTTGGTCATTATGATGACCAGGCTGGTTTTAAAGCCACTCAGTGGGGCACTTGAAGTTTATCATCATTCAGAAGGATGAGGATTATTTCAAAGTTGGGATCGAACCCATAAATGGGCTACCTACGTATCCTTTGTTTTGGAAAAGGAATCAGAACCCACGTAGTTCGAGTAATGGAGTATGATGTTTATGATTGATGGCTCAAAGAAGAATGTCATAATTACTTTTACACTCTAAGCTCACGTGAGTCATGCTCGGTGTGAGAAACAAGAGGTATTGGTAAAAATTAGACAATTGTGCCATGAAAGATGCAATCATAAGAAATTGTTTGGGGCTTATGTATGTATGACTGCCCAAATAGATGAAGGTTTAGGATTTACTTTTAGGGAGAAAATCCAGGAACAGGGTCCTTAAAGGTATATGTGCTTTATGGAAATTTGAATACTCTAACTTGGGACTTATTCCTGAAACGGAAACCCAAATTAGGAGAGGATTGATAATTAGGTTTTACTCCTGAGAAGGAACCTCATATCAAACGTAATTTAGGACTGGTTAAGAGAAATTTAAGGGGCTTGGGGTTTACTCCTGAAAAGGAAACCCAAGATTATGACTGGGACTTACTCCTAAAAAGGAGGCCCAGGTTAGGGGACTTGGGGCTTACTCCTGAAAAGGAAGCCCAAGATTATGACTGAGTCTTATTACCGAAAAGGAGACCTAGGTTAGGGATTATGTTTTGGGGCTTACTCCTGAGAAGGATGCCCATAATTGAGATTGGGGCTTACTCCTAAGAATGATGCCCATAATTGAGATTGGGGATTACTCCTAAGAAGGATGCCCAAAATTAGAGGACTTGGGGCTTACTCCTAAGAAGGATGCCCATATTTGAGATTGGGGCTTACTCCTGAGGAGGATGCCCAAGTTAAGGAATTAAGGTTTGGGGCTTACTCTTGAGGAGGATGCCCAGATTAAAGGACTTATAACTGGGGATTATTCCTGAAAAGGAGACCCAGGTTAAGGATTCTCTCATCTTAAAGGATGAGGTTGAATGAACGAACTCTCAATCTTGGGTGACATAAAGATTTATAAATCACTAGGTTTTGAGAAATATTCAACCGAATTCCTTTCAGATAAGGAATTCAATCAAGAAATCATGCCATAAATGGCTTTGAAGAGTGTCTTGAAGACTGAATCTTGAATTGGAAAGGTGAAATGGCTTAAGAGGAAAAAAATGGGCAAGATGGGCACCCAGAAAGGTAGGGGCGTGCAAGTCTTGAAAGGCGCGCAAGTCTTGCGTGGGCGCGCAAGTATTGGTCGCGCAGGTATACCTTGCGCGACACATGGTGTACTTGCGCGATTTTCAATCAGAATTGAAATACGTGAGCGACTCTTTATTAAAACCTTTAGAATCCCCTTGAGGTTCTTCCAGATAAGGGACGCGCAAATTCTATTGAAGGAATAAGGCGGCGCGCAAGTGTGACCAGTTCCCTTAAGGGCTAGCCATTCAGGCACGCAAGTGTTGATGAGTTTCAACACTTAGGCCTTCCTCCCTCTCTTTAGATCTTCCGTTCTAGGTAAGAAATTACCTTAGAAGTGTTCCAGAAGATTTGAGAAGAGACTTGGGCGTCGGGAGCTTCAATCTGAGTTTCTGAAAAAAGATCCTCTCGAATGGGGGGCCCACATGGTCTATTTATAGGCAGGAGAAGACCCCGGGCGGTTACCGGGCGGTTACCACTTAGGTCGCGCAAGTCACTTGCGTGACCAAGAGCGTCGCGCAAGTGTACTTGCACGACAGTGATATAACTTGCGCGGTGCAGTTGCTGTTGATCCTTTCTTCCTGCCTTTGTCGATTTTTTATGTTTTCTTCAAAGGATGAATCACTTTGAGCTCAGATATTCCCTTTTCCAATCTTTAGATTCTGTGACGATAAGAGCGTCAACAAAAGTCCCCCCTCAGAGTTGGATCCGGAGATAAATGAGGATTTGACTCTGAGGAAATCGAATCCATCCAAAGGAAAAGGGGGGCGCGCAAGTCTTCAGTGCACAGAGGGCGGCGCGCAAGTTTGCGTCGCGCAGGCCTTAAGCCAATGGGCCTAGTAAGCATAGTTTGATTTTTACTAGGATTATTACAAATAATCCTACAAACTTTGAACCTTTTAATTTCTCAATATTACCTAAATCATACAAAAATAAATATTTAGTGAGCTGGAACTTGACATTTATTTAGAGTTCCTTTGTATTTTTTGGGCAGTTTAAAGTCATGCATGCCGGACATAAAGGGGCTAATGTTTAAGGTCGAAATAGCTTTGACCGAAATGTACTAAAATTGATTCAATTCCATGACAATTTATCTGAAAACATATTACCATACTCGAGTATGAGGGAAAAAATGTAAACTATGATTTAAGAATATTTGAATATGAGGAATGATATGAAAAAGAGATAAAGGCATTAGAAGAAGTAGTTTCCAAGAATGAAGTTACTATTATTTAACAAAACCCGTTAGGGGGTTGAAATATGCAGGGCCACCTAAGGGCATTGGCTGCATGGTTAAATAAATAGCATCTTTCGGCTGAAAAGTCTGTTATGTGGACTGTTTATGCAAGGCCACCTATGGGCACGTGCTACATAGTCAGGCAAAAGAACTCCCAAAAATTTACTTTCCTAGTGCTAAAAGCCAGTGAAAGTTTATGGAGATTCAAATTTTCTAAAGTATAGAGTTTGTTGTATGGAAAGAGGTACTTGAGTATGGAGAAGATATTTCCGAACATGAATATCGAAGAACTGGATGAATATCACTCCTAAGAAGGTCTGACCCAAACGTAGGGAAGAAGAATAAACCATAGACTTGAATACTTTCAGATCATGAAAAAGGATATGGGATAAATATGTTAAGGATGGCTATTTTTTGCGGATCCCTACATACTGTCGTTTAAGACAAATAAGGACAAACGAGGCATTCTTCCCAAGAATGATGTTACTATTATTTAACAAAACCCGTCAGGGGGTTGAAATATGCAAGGCCACCTAAGGGCATTGGCTGCATGGTCAAATAAATAGCATCTTTCGGCTGACAAGTCTGTTATGTGGACTGTTTATGCAAGGCCACCTATGGGCACGTGCTGCATAGTCAGGCAAAAGAATTCTCAGAAGTTTGACATTTTTGTGATTAGAAGTCATGAAAAGGGTTATGAAGACCTGAAAATATTTAAGGTTAGGATTATAACACATAAATATGGGTATTGTCCAATGTATATAGAGATACATAGGTCAATGAAAACCATAATCATGTTGTGGCTGGGTCCTGAATTGAAATTTTGGACTTCACTACGTATCTCATAAGAATGAGAATCAAGCCATACGTAGTTCTTGAAATGCAGTTTAACGTCGTGTGGGACGAAAGTATGAGTGATCTTAGTTTAGGGTCATAGAATTCGGACCATAATAATGAATACACAGTGTGTGTTTTCATGAGGACTTTTCAGCTAAGGGACTGAAAGTGAAATTTGGGGTTAGGCCCAAAAGACTTGGGACTGGATTCGAGGGATACTCGAATGTTCCTACGTATCCCATAAGGATGGGAATCAAGCCCACGTAGTTCTAGAACTACCCTTTGTACAAATTTGGTTCGTACATGTGAAGGGTGAAAGGGGACTTTAGTACAATGATGGTTTAACCTAAGATAAAAAATTTAGGCATTACCATGTATGCACGTAGTCTTTTGAAATGAAACATGATTGAAAAAATCAATGTCAATAATGGTTCCTTCTCAAATGAGGAAATCAAATAATATTGTAGTTTATTGTCATACCGGACAAAAGTGTTGTATAGTTTAACGTCATATAACAAGGACGAAAGTGAATCAATGTAAAGATATTGATTCCAGGGGCGATTTCACAAATCAACATCATATGAGATGGTGGTGAACCGATGTGAAGAGATTGTTTTTGGGCTTGAACCTTGGGAGGCTGCCTACATACCCAGCCTGGAGCGTAAGGATCAAAGTCCGTGTAGTTCAATTAAAGAATGAATTAAGGATCAAGTTGTTCTTGGAGACAACGATCTAATAAAAAATGTTGTTGGGACTTACACATGACTAGCGGCCCAAAGAGAGTGTTATGGTTGAGGTTTGCTCTAAGCTCACATGAGTCATACTCGTTGTGAGAAACAAGAGGTAATAACAACCTTAACGATGTACTTTTTAATGTCATGTAGGACATATTCAGGGACTATGCAGTTTAAAGTCTTGCAGTTAGGACTATTGGTGCTGCATAGTTTAGTGTCATGTAGCAGGGACAAAATAACAGTTTAATGTCATGTAGGACATATCAAGGATTTTCTATACAGTTTAGCGTCATGTAGTTAGGACGATGGGGACAATACAGTTTAACGTCATATTGGACGAAAGGGGGATTGTGCAGTTTTTTTGTCATGCAGTAAGGACAAAAGTGTGTACCATTTTAACGACATGTCGGACGAAAGTGCGAATAGTTTAAGGTCATATGCATGGACCGTGAATGGTGCAGTTTAATTCCATACTGGACCTTTGAGATTATATAGTTTAACGTCTTTCCGGACGTAAGGTACTTTTATACAGTTTAGCGTCATGTAGTTAGGACGTCACAGTTTAACGTCTTGCAAGACGTAAGGGATTTGCAAATAGTTTATGGTCATATACATGGACCAGGGATGATGCAGTTTAAGGTCATGTTGGATGGTTTAGGGAAATTTTTCACAGTTTAATGTCGTGTGGGACGAAGTTGCAGTTTAAAGTCATACTTGACCATTGCTATATAGTTTAACGTCATATAGCAAGGACGAACTGGTGCTGTACAGTTTAAAGTCATGTAGCTAGGAATAAGGTGAACCAATATGAGGATATCAGTTCTCGGGACTTTTTACAGTTTAACGTCATGCTGGATGATGAAAGTGCCACACAGTTTAATGTCATGTTGCTAGGACACAATATAGTTTAATGTCATCTCGGACAAAATATAGGAACTTCTGTACAGTTTAACGTCATGTCGATAGGGCATAATACAGTTTAGTGTCATGTAGGACATAATACAGTTTAGTGTCATGTAGGACATAATACAGTTTAGTGTCATGTAGGACATAATACAGTTTAGTGTCATGTAGGACATAATACAGTTTAGTGTCATGTAGGACATAATATGAACCAATGTGACTATTTTGGCTCTGGGAATAATATTTTGTGTTTATAAAAAATACTTCTTCATAAATCTGGCATTAGTTGGAGTCGTGATGTGTTCTACATCCATTGAGATTAGAGAATACGCTCCATTGGAGTAGACCTTATGTATTGAATAAGGTCCTTCCCATTTTGGTTCAAGCTTGGGAGGCTTATTTCCTGGTATCATTGGTGCTCTGTGAACCAATACCAATTCTCCCTGAATGAATGAACGAAGATGAACTTTTTTGTTAAAAGCTCGTGCTATTCGATTCTGATAGATTTCCAAGTGGTGCAAAGTGCACAATCTTTTCTCATCTAACTGTTCCAATTCATTCAACCTCTTTTGGGATTGCTCATCTGTAGATAACTGATCACAAATGGCTATTCTGAGTGAGGGCAATTGAACTTCAATTGTCTAGACTGCTTCTGTTCCATATACCAATGAATATGGAGTTGATCGCGTTGCATTGCGAGTGGTAGTCCTATAAGCCCATAAAGCATGAAAGAGTTTATCAGTCCATGACCTCTTATCTTTATCCACCATATTTTGCAGTATATTTGAAAGAGTCTTGATGAAGGCTTCTATCTGGCCATTATCCACCACATGATATCGAGATGAATGGTTGGACTTAATGTTGTATTCTTGATACAATTTCATTACCTCAGAAGAACAGAAGTTGGTGCCGTTGTCCGTCAATATGGTATGAGGGACACCAAATCTAGTAATGATGTTAGACTTGATGAAGCTAACATTGCATTTAGAACTGACTTCTTTGAGAGGTACTGCCTCTACCCATTTGGAAAAGAAATCAGTAGCAGTAAGAATGTACTTAAACTGCTTGGCCGTAGCTGAAGGGTAAGGTCCCACCTCATCCATTCCCCATGTGGAAAATGGCAATGAGTATTTAGCTGTATGAAGCAACTCTGGAGGTTTATGAATGAAGTTGGCATATACTTGGCATGAATGACACTTCTTTGTGAAATTAACACAATCTTGTATCATTGAAGGCCAAAAGTATCCAAGCCTTCGAATTTGATCAGACAGTCTATGTCCAGACTGGTGGGCACCACAGACTCCTGCATGCACTTCTTTTATGACAGCCATTGTCTCTTCACCATAAATACATCTGAAGAGAACTCCATCAAAACCACATTTGTAGAGAATTTTCTCGAGGTGGTTTGGGCTATCATAAAGAGTAAAATTGACCACACGTCGCCGGATTTGTTCTTTCTCGGCTCTATCAGGTGGAAGTGTTCCATTTTGAAGGTATTCCCCGATAGGTGACATCCATCTTGTATTATGACCATAAGGTTCAGGAATGGGACTAATTTCATTAATTTCCTCTGTTCTAACTTGAACATAAGGTGAAATTGCACGACGGTGGGCAATACAGATGGTTGTCTCATACCGATTTGGATCGGCTAAAGCTGTGGCTATATTAGCCAGTGCATCAGGTTGAGCATTTTTTGATCTTGGGACATAAGAAAATGTTGGTTCTGAAGGGAATTCCGACATTCACTCTCTGACGTAATCATACAAAGAGATTAATTCTTCTTTTCTGATGGCATAATCCCCATTGACTTGTTTGATTACCAGGTCTGAATCACCTTTCACCTTTAAGTGATTCACTTGTGCTTGAAGCGCTTACTCCAAGCCTGTAATGAGAGCTTGGTATTCAGCTTCATTATTAGTACCACCTTCCCACAACAAAAAGGAATAAGGTAACACTGCCTTATCTGGAGAAATGAGCACAATTCCTAAACCAACTTTGTTGAATTTAGGATTTTCCATTTTCTTCCCTGTTGGTCTTCTAGAAGCACCATCAAAATACATTTCCCATGTTTGAGGACTCTCTTGAATAGAGAAAACTTCCTCATCAGGGAGTTCGATATCTGAATATGTGTCTTCCACTGAATGATGTTCAGCCAGGAAATCAGCCAGAGCTTGGCCCTTAATTTCCTTTTGAGACACATACTGAATGTCGAACTGCTGTAGAATAACCACCCACCTTGCCAGACGTCTTGTAAGCATTGGACGACTAAGGATGAATTTGAGCGGATTATTACGAGATACCAATTGGACCTCATGATGTTGCAGGTAGTGTCTCAGTTTCTGAACTGCAAAGATTAATGCTAGGCAGCACTTTTCAATACTTGAATATTGGGTTTCTGTTTCAAGCATAGTTCTACTGAGATAGTAGAGGCTATTTTCATTCCCAGCATCATTCTTTTGGGTAAGAAAGGCCCCCAATGATCTCTCTAGAGCTGTCACATAGAGTATAAGTGGTCTTCCTTCAACAGGTGGCATGAGTACTGGTGGACTCAAGAGGTATTTCTTGAGAACATCAAATGCTTATTGACATTCTTCAGTCCACTGCTAAGTGACTCCTTTCTTCAATAATTTGGTAAAGGGTAAACTTTTACCCGCCAAATTGGCAATGAAACGCCGAATATAGTCCAAGTGTCCTTGAAGTCCTCTTAATTCTTTCAAATTCTGAGGAGGTGACATACCAAGGATTTATTTGGTCTTCTCAGGATCGACTTCAATACCACGATGGCATACAAAAAAGCTGAGGAATTTTCCTAAGGTTACCCCAAAAGCAAATTTTAAGGGGTTCATCTTCAAATTATGTTGTCGAAGCTTGTGGAATATGACTTCTAAATCAGCCAAGTGATTAGAACATTGTTTGGATTTAACCACCAAATCATCTACATAGCATTGAACAAGAATCACTAAAAGAGCTTTGAAGATACGATGCATGGCGCGTTGATATGTTGCACCTGCATTCTTTAAACCAAAGGGCATCACCCAGTAACAAAACACACCTTGAGGAGCTCTGAAGGCTGTATATTCTTCATCTTCTGGGGCCATTCGGATCTGATTATATCTGGAATATCCATCCATGAAATAAAGTACTTCATAGCCATCCGTCGCATCAATTAAGAGTTCTGTAATCGGAACTGGGAAATCGTCTTTTGGACAATAACGATTAAGATCTCTGAAATCGATGCAAACCCTAATTTGTCTGTTCTTCTTCTTTACAGGGACAATATTAGCCAACCACTTGGGATATTGAACTTCTCTGACGAAGTTGGCTTTGATCAGCTTATCCACTTCAGCATCAATTTTGGAAGCATAGGTTGGGTGTGTTCTTCTCGCGGCTTGCTTAAAACCTCGATGTTCTTTTGGTAAACCCAAATGATGAGTAGCAACATCAGGATCAAGCCCAGGAATTTCTGTATAATTCCAAGCAAAAATATCTTTATTTTGCTTTAGAAAATAAATATATATCTCTTACTCTTCAAGGGTCATGGCCGCACTAATTAATGTGGGGCTTGGATCTTTCTCTGTACCCTGATTTACTCCTCTGAGTTCATCCACAGTGGTAGAGATACCCTCTTCAAATGCTGGAGGAGCATCTCTAAGATCTTCCTCTTCCTCTTCATCATGTGTTATTTCATCCGTTTCTACTTGCAAAGTAGATGAAAAAACGAAATTATCATGATCATAAGAGATGTCAAAATTTTCACATTTTGAAGAAGAAGCTTCCATTTCCGACCCTATTGATGATAAATGGTCTTCTTTGCGAAATAAAGAGGAGATGATGAATTGAGAATCGACATCATTATTCACCTCTGGTGTTGCAATAACTTCTTCTGGCCTGATTATCGAAGTATAGACTTGTTGGACATCAGCAGATGAAATGAAAACGTCACCACTTATGCTTTCATCACTGCTTGGTAGGTTACCAATTTCTCTCATGTTGTCTGGCTCGATCGCCGTAATTGACATTATGGATTTTTCCATAAGAGTATTTTGATTTGGGCCTATTTTTTCAATTTGACTGATAGGTAACACATAATCTATACTCACATGTGAAAATGGATTTATTGGAATTTTCTCCAAACCATATGGAGCATTAACTTTGGTAATTTCCTTCATTGTATATTTTTCTCTTCCCTTCATGTGATAAAATTCCGCCTCAATGTATTGAGACTCACATTTCTTGAATGGGGCCTTATCACCATACAATGTTCCAACTTGACCATCGAAACAGTATTTGAGACATTGATGGTATGATGAAGGAATAGCTGCATGCTGATGTAGCCAGGGTCTTCCAAGCAAGATATTGAAAGATGAGTCTTGATCAACAATCATGAAATCCAAATTGGATACAAGATCTCCAAACTGAGTTCTGAGTGTAACTTCTCCCAGTGGTTCTTGTTCATTTTTATCATATCCTTGTAACATCATGGTAGAAGGAGATAAATCAGATTCCGTGAGGCCCAATCGACGAAGTGTACGAATGGGCATGAGGTTGACTCCTGAACCATTGTCAATGAAAGCTCTTCGAACATCTACACCATTGACTTTACCAGATAAGTACAAAGGTTTTATGTGCCCATGCACAACATCATCTTCATCTTTATCAATAAAAGATATCACTGCATGGCATTCTGTAGGATTATTCTCTATGTGATAGATTTCAGCTGCAGTAATTTCAGCTTCAAACTCCCGAGGACATGACAAAGCTTCGATGAGTGATTCCCGAAGATCTTTTGACAGATTCAAAGCATCCATAATTGATAACGTAGCTGGTACTTGGGCCAAGTGTTTCAATATATCATACTTTTGATCTAGAGGTCTGCGTTTCCCAATAGGAATATGCGTTTTAGCAGGTACCTTGGAAGCAGATGCTTTGGAAGCTGATGCATCTTGTATTAAAGTTGGCAACATCCTTGGTTTTGGAAGATTAGACTGATTAGATCCATTTACTTGCTGAGATAAATAATATGGAACCTTTAATCAGCCTTCCAAAATAACTGTGCCAAAACTGAGTTGGCCATTGGCAGAAGAACTTGCTTGTTCTTTTTGAGCTCGCTGAAGGGCTCTACCACGAGTTTCTGCTGCATATACAGTGCTAGCATGGGTAAAATTAGAGTAGTGGCTTCGAAAAGATCCACGTCTTCCCCTATATCCTGAACCTCTAGAACCTCCTCGGATTCCCTTATTTGATACAGAGAATTCAGGCTCATCAAGACTGGAATATGGATATGTTAATTGAATCATATTAACAGAACCAAAGATTAACTCTTCGTCTGATAAAGACTCTGCCTAGTTAGCCTGTTTAGGCTGTGCCGTTTAATGGGGCAGTGCCCATTGCTTTGAAGTAGATGGCATAAAATCTTCCAGAGTCAAAGACAACTTAGGCCTCGATATATACTCATCTTCTTCTGATTCCTCTTTCTTCTTTGAATTGCGCTTCCCTTTTGAGGATTTGTCTTTTGATGGAGGCTTCACTGTAGCTTTTGTAGGAGACACAACCGGCTTCTTCAATTGTGTTCGCAAAATGGCATGGGTCCGATTGATTTTCTTTCTGACCATCCAATCATCATATTTTTGCACAGTTTTGCTTCTGGCTTCCTGCCACTCGCCTCCTTCCTCTAGACCTGTAGCGGTAACACACGCTACATGAGCTGAAGAACTCTTCAATTTGACTTGTCCCAAGTCGACCATCTTTTGCAGGAGGTCTTTAAAGACAAAACATTCCTTGATGGGATGCCCTAACATTTGATGAAGGGGACAATAATTGGGACGGTCTTCATCTCCTTCCTTGATTGTCCTCTTGGGCACTGGTAATTGAACCAAATTATTTTCCAGAGCTGAAATGAAGTAACCAGGAACTTGCTCATTTCGGAAAGAGTATGTTTTACTCTTCATATGCTCAAATTGTTTTCGTCGTTGATCTCTTTGACCATTTGGACGAAACAGCTTTTGTTGTTGGCGTTCAGGAGGTGGAGTCCTTCAAGAAGATGAAGGTTTTGAAGTAGATATAGGTACAGGTGCTTGTTTAAGCATAACTGTAGCAGTTTCTTCTTTACCCATTCTTCTTCCTGGAGCAGATGGAATTACACGAGATTTAACCTTAGCCTGTATAAGGGAATCTTCAATCTACTGAGTGATTGAAGTAAGGTCTCGAAACCCTCCTGTGTATTTCACAGGGATCAATGACGTGCGTAATTCGTCACGCAAATTTTCCACACAGATTGGCAACAGTTCTTCCTGAGGGAGTGCTAAACTTAGAGAATACGTTAATCCCTTCCAGCGAGCAATGAAATCAGAGACTCTTTCATTCTCCCTTTTCTTGCAGTTTGTAAGATCGAAAACTGTCGTTTTTGGAAAAGTTGAGCTGAATTGAAGAATGAATTTTTGACGAAGATCCTCCCATCCGATGATTCACCTGGATGGCAAGCTTGTATACCAGACAAAAGCTGGTCCTTGCAAGGTTCGCACGAAGCATCTGAGTTTCACTGCTTCTTGCTGCTATGGAGTTCCCATCATAGGATCACAACAAGACACGTAATGCGTCAAATGTTGTTCAGGGTCGCCTGATCCATTGAATGTAGGGAAAATAGGGTTTCCAAAACTGGATGGAGGAGAAATTGAATCTACCCATTCAGGGTAAACTTTCTTTTCAGGTTGAACTTGTGCCCGTTTCCCTTCCATAGTTTCTAACCGAGCTGTTAATGACTCAATAGTAGTTATTAACATTTGAGAAACATCAGGTTGAACTTGGTTTTGGGTAGGTGCAATGAATGGAGCTTGGACAGACGTGGTGGTTGGTGCTGCAACTGATGGTATCACTGCCAACCGTTGTTGCGCTTGACCCACGGGATTAGACCTCTGAGCATGTACTGATAAAGGAGGATATTCTTGATCCATCTTAGTAACTGCAACAAATTCCTTCGGCTGTCGAACTTCAGCATTCTTAAGAAGAAGACTACTCTGAAATAGTTCTGCATTCAACCTTCTTAATTCTTTCATTTCTTCCTCTTGTTGTGCAAAACTTTGCTCAAATTAGAGCGATTGACCTTCTCCAGAGGAAGGATATGTAACATAATTCTTTCCCTTCCCTTTTTTGGATACCTTTTGGAGGGAGGGAAGTGGATTACCTAGGTTCTGAGTAATCCTTTGACTTCGTGTACATACACCTTCTTCATTTGTATCGGTGCGTACATTTTCTTGAGCAGGACGCTCTTCATCCGAGTCCCCTGAGTGAGTCTCCTCTGGTGGATTAGAAAAAACGGCATTGATGACATTGATTGATGCATAATGCATCGCATCCCTTCTATCAACATTTTTGTGATATTGTCTTCTTTCTTGTCTTTGATGAGACATTTCCTTTTGTTGATTCAATCCTTTAGGAATTTCTTGATGAGCTATAATTTGGAGGGAATCTCCTGATAATTTGGATCTTCGTTCCTCTTTCGGCTTCTTCCCCAATCGAGAAAAGACCGATATTCTCTGAGAAGGGGATTGATGATTTGAAAGAGTCCCCAGTCTCGTGAACTGGGGATGTTACTGCTGATTCCGCTCAACTCCTCGAATCCCATTTGTTGACTCTGAGGGTTGGGTTAGAGAAGTCCCCAGTCTGACAAGCTGGGGTGGCTCTTGACATGCTACGTCTGAGATCTTCTTAAAAGATCTCTTGATCTTGCGAATCTTAGTTCGTAAATTAGCTGGATGCATTAACCTGTATCCACTTTTATCACCTGGTTCAACAGACTGTTGGATGATTTCCGAGACTTCTGTCATTTGATGACGTGTTTGCTCCATACGAGAGGCTTGGACAATATTCTTTCCTGCTTGATGTAGGAGCAATTCAACAACTTGTTCTCTATATGCTTTATTTTGAGAGGAACTAGTTGAAGCCTGTTCTTGAGCAAGCTTTTGATTATGAACAAAGCCCATTGACTGTGGCTGGCCATGGGCAATAACATTGCATGAGACCATTTTCAGCAGGCTTTGCGACTGGAAAGCAATGTGAAATGTAGTGCTCTGTGAACACCCCATCCTCCGATATGAACATAAGATGGAGTATTGGCAATTAACTGACGCAATTTTCTTAGTGCGCCGAGGCATGAACGTTGAAGGGTTCTCTGTTGTTTTCAGCCTTCGGATACAGAGAGACTGATAGAGATGCCAAATCAATCTGACGTTGTATCCCTTCTATTATCTTAAGATGATTTTCATATTCATCATAAGATAATACCTTCTTATTTAATTCACAAAGAGTTTTCCATATGTTGAGACCAATATCATGGATTCCATCATCCGTTAACATCTTTGGAATGTCGTACTGGGAGTCAGCCAAAGGCCAAAACATGACTGGTACTTCACCTTTTGCCAGTTTTTTCCTCATGTTCAGCATTTCCACTTTATCATTAAATGAAGATTCTTATACCTGTTTTGACCAGAGTTGGTGTTTCCTTGTTGCTTCATCGGATTCAACAAGATTGGTAGAGAGATCATTTGTCAAACTAGAAGATGCATGACTTAGGGGTGGTTCGGAGAATGACCTACACCCTGGGCTATCTTCTGATTGAGAAAGTATTTCACTTTTTAGCGATAAAGCATCAGACATGACTGGTTTTGCATTTGCAAGTGCCTTAAGATAAGAGGGATTTCTCGGCACTACATTGTCCACTGGAGTATTTTCCAGGCAATGTGAATCACTACTGCGGAGAGGACTTTCGCAGAAAAATTCATCATCATGGGGAGGACCACATAATGGGTTACAACAAAAGATGAGATCTCTTGCTCCTTGGTCTTCTGACCACACAGAGGGTTCCTGTGGCTCTCATCTGAAGAAGAAACTTCAAGATTGACCGAATTTTCATGAAGCAAGTCTTCATGAGGAAGTGTCTGTTGAAGACCTTCAGAATTAATGTTCCCGTTATTGGGAACTGAGGGAGTAGAATCTTGAATTCCAACAGATAAATGTCTGAGGGCTTCAAGAACTCCAGCATCGAGCAGGGCCTTGTTATAGATTGTCCTTTGATCTCCTGACTGTGCTGGGCAGATCTTTTTCTTAGATGCCTTCTTAATCACTTTAGAAACCACTTGATGATGAACGTGGTTACTCTGAGCAGGTATATGTGCCTGATCAGGAAAGATGGTCAGGTTAGGCTGACGATCTCCACTCAAATCAAGTGTATGTGCCTGACTTGGTTGTCCGTATGATATGGGGGAGTATGCCCCATGACCCTCTTGGACTGGAACAAATGTGTGTGTCTATTCCGGAGTGAATCGTTGATGTGTCACTCCACTACTAGGGATAGATTTATGTGTTTTTCCCTGAGATGATGCTGAATCTGTTATGATATTCTGGCAAGCATCCAGAATATGAGCAGGAATTTGCTTCTTCTCTTTCACCATTGATAAAATATGTTTGGTGACTTCAGCTGCCGGAACGGGGATATACGTCCATTCCGGGTTTGGAGTAGGTGTATGTGCCCTCTCCTGTCCTCCTTTTCTTGTCAGTGAATCCTGACAGTACTCAAGTGTGGAGGCAGAGAGTTGAGTCTGCCTCCTGTTTGTCGTCGGGGATTTCCGACTGACTTCTCTGTGCGCTACCAAGCAAGACTGTTTGTAGGCTTGATTAATATTAGCAGGTGTATGTGCCTGCTAATTACACTTCTCCAAACACGGTTGACGAGATCCATCATATGTAGTCAGACGAGCCTGCTGACTAACTGGTGATGCATAAGCAGGTGCATGTTCCTGCCTATAGTACTCCGCCGGAATTGCCTGGCGGGATTGCCTTGATGCTGCCAGACGAGTCTGCTGGACAACGGAATTAAAACGGACAGGTGTGTGTGCCTGATCGTTGTTTGCCACCAAGTTAGGTTGGTGGACTTCTCCGGAGATGGCAGGGATGACAACCTGCCTATTGTTAACTGGATTCCGTCTTTGGCGGTTCATCTTGCCTGCTTGGGTTCGAGGAACCTGAGCTGAATTCCTGGAGTCGGTACCCTCATCATGTTGAGGGTGCACTACCGCACGAGTCTGGCGGCGATTGTTGATGGGAGCCCTCGGGAAGGACTCCTGTTTTTTTGAATTAAGGCCCTGCGGGACCTGCTCATTCACTTCCTCAGAGTAAGGGAGTGAATGGAAATTGCGTTCCGGGGATAACGACCTGAAACGGTTGGAGACGATAGTCAGCACTGTCTGCTTCTTGATCGCTGGCTGCCATTGTCCGGACGACCAGGTAGAGTTGTTTACTTGGAGGGCTGGACGAACGACCTCCAGAGTTGGGATAGTACCGTTGCGACGGTACTCCTTAACCAGTGCATTAGAAACCCAGCATTGAAGACGCTGAGTTGGTGATGTCATCCTCAGAGCGGACGACGTTCCAGCAGGAGTAGCAGCATTGGTTTTCACAGTAGTAGACCTCACATTAGAGGTGTTTACAGCAGTAGTATTCACAGGGGTGAATTTAAGGAAAGCCATTTTGCAGAAGATCTTGAGAAAAGAGTGCATGTTCCATATAACAGACATAATCAAGATTAATCTGGCCACTGTATCTTTTGGATGAGCATATGTCAATGATTGCTTTGTTGGCCCAAGGGGCCTAACAAATAAGAAGAACATCACTTTAACTTGGTTAAGGATTCACGTCGGGTTCACCATTTTTTGTTTCGCACGGATTTCGGGGATGACCTCCTTGACCGGTGATTCAAACGTTCCGATTGGTTTGTAGCGGGTTTGTTCGTAGAACCGGAAACATCCAATGATTCCACATCCGTTTGGACATACTTTCCAAAGGTAGGCGCTCGTTAGCTTGTGGACCAATGAGGCTTAAGAATTTTCATTGGTCGAGAGGATGGGAGGTCGGACTCATCACACCTTTTTGAGGGGAATTATTGTCTACTCCGAGACTCTCTTTATAGATTTAAGTTATGTTCGTGAATCCTTATTACATTACCAAGTATAAAATGAGCTTTCCTTTAGTTTTAACAATCAATGATTAAATATGCAAGAAATTTAGAGAATCTTTTATATGTATTCTAGGTTCTTCATCAATAGAGAATCATCTATATCTGTTTAGAGATTATTGGTCAATGGTATCCTTCAAAAACATTTATATAAAAGTCTCTTGGTCATTATGATGACCTGGCTGGTTTTAAAGCCACTCAGTGGGGCACTTGAAGTTTATCTTCATTCAGAAGGACAAGGATTATTTCAAAGTTGGGATCGAACCCATAAATGGGCTACCTACGTATCCTTTGTTTTGGAAAAGGAATCAGAACCCACGTAGTTCGAGTAATGGAGTATGATGTTTATGATTGATGGCTCAAAGAAGAATTTCATAATTACTTTTACACTCTAAGCTCACGTGAGTCATGCTCGGTGTGAGAAACAAGAGGTATTGGTAAAAATTAGACAATTGTGCCATGAAAGATGCAATCATAAGAAATTGTTTGGGGCTTATGTATGTATGACTGCCCAAATAGATGAAGGTTTAGGATTTACTTTTAGGGAGAAAATCCAGGAACAGGGTCCATAAAGGTATATGTGCTTTATGTAGATTTGAATACTCTAACTTGGGACTTATTCCTGAAACGGAAACCCAAATTAGGAGAGCATTGATAATTAGGTTTTATGTAACACCCCAAGATTTCATAGTGTGTTATTTCTTCAAAATAATTCAATAACTTGCACTACACGCAACACCGAGTTCAATTGCACCATGACTTACCAAAAAAAAGCCATTAAAAGAGGTCATGAATATCATTAACTATATTTTTAACTTTATATAATCCTTATAATTTTAGAATCCATATTATGAGTTTCTTAGTCATAATGCAAGAACAGATTCATTTTCAGTATTGCACTTTTATCAACTTTTGATAGTGAAACCTTTTTAAATACAATATTTTAAACTTTTTGACTAAATGGAGACATCAAAAAATTTAAAATGAAACATCCCAAGCTTCCACGGTACGCTTTCCTTTGAATAAAACAGTAGCGTGTGTTGTACGCAACGTCGAGTTTTAACACACACCACAACCGATCAAACTAGCCGTTATGAATAATAATACCTAAATTTTGAAATTATATATATTTTATATTTTGAAATGGACTTCATTTTTGGATTCGGAATATCGAATTTAGCCTAAGGTGAAATTTTGGTACATTTCGGATAACTTTCATATTTTGATGAATAGTGAAAATTACTAAGTTTTAATTAAAAACAACTTTTTTAATAAAAATAATTAATAGTGATAAATTATGAATTTGAGTGGTTTTAAAGTATATTTAGAATATATTTTTACCATTTAATATAATTTTGTTCATTGGACATAATTTTACAATTAAACCGAACATAAACAAGTGTCAATCTTTTGGTAGTTATTATCTCTTAAAAACACGCTTTTTGTTTTGACAGCGGGAATTAATTTTAAATTAATTTCTGCCACTTCTGTGTTTTGAATTTAGAAAAATGGATTCCATATTTGGAATCAGGATTTTCAAATTGTGTAAATAGGTAACTTTTATTTTTAGACATTTTGAATAATTACTGCGGTAAATATTTTATTTACCATGGTTAAGGGTAAATCCGGTAAATAAGGGTTAAAAAAAATATTATAATAATACTAAATTACCCTAAAACGTGTCTTAACCCTATTGGTTGATACATAGTCGACCATGGGCATCTTTGGGTCTATTTTGGGACCCCATGGATCCACTTGTAAGTGATAATGACACTTTATTTTAATTTAGTTAAAATGAATACAAAAATGACACAAGCATATATCTTTTAGAACAACAATTTTTACATAGGGTTATATATGTTGGATTTTAGATTATAAATATTCATTAGAAAGATAAGGAGATTTCCTACATAATGATATTTTATTTATAATTTTTAGACATTAAATAAGTTATTTTATTTATGACACAATGATGATGCAGTAATTACTATAATAGTGAAAAATTAAAATAATTGATATTATAAATACCCAAATAAATATAATATGAAACTTTTAATGAATTAAACTAATTTTCTAGGCTAATATGATATATTAGGATTGATTTAATGGACTTTGTTCGAAGTAATCAATATGTTATGAGTTTCACAAAAATCAACTATTGAATAGTGTCAAAATTGACATAAAAGAGTTCTTAAAACAAATATTATATTATTAATTGATATTAAATTCCTAAAAATCTAAGGTTCGGCCAAGAGACTTATATTATGATAGGTTAATCATTAATTGACCACTTGGGGGTCGCTTGGATGTATATAGTAAGTTTATTAACCATATTATATAAAAATATAAAGAGACATTGTAAAAGTGAAACTAATTAACTTAGAGTTAATACTTAATGATAAGGTTAATATAAGTACCCAAACCTGTCTAAATTCTATTGGTTGAGTGGTTTTCGACCTAGCCCCACCTTAACCTTTGAATAGTCAACTTTGGAGCCTTTAGAAACCGAATATGAATTTATTATAAATTAATATTTCTAGCTTTTCCAAAGGTGCCCCTCACCCCTCTTATAAAAGGGCACTCCTCCTTATCATTTCTTCACACCTTCAAAGCCTTTTGGTTCGGCCAAAATCTGCCCAAATACTCTCCCAACATCCCTCACTACAACCTAGAGGCCTTAGTTTGATCAGAAAGCCAACCTAAGGAGCCCTTTTGATCAAATCAAAAGGAAGAACCCGAAGAAGAAGTAATGATTTCACCACCCTTTTCTAAGTTCATTTCTTCTTCCACTTCTTCTTCCTTTGTTCTTACCATTCTAAAATAATAACTCCAGTATCTCACATATACTGTGATGTTATTATAAGTATGGTACAACCATATTCAGTATTCTATCCACCCTTTGAATAACATGTCACCATACGTGCGTACGTACGGCTTACCGTCTCCACGTCGTGGTGTAATTGTTATTCAATATAATATTATTTGGATGGGTATAATAATGATGTGTAACTCATGTAAATAATAAATATAACATGTTAATGATTCTGTATATATGATATACCATTCATTTATATATTATTTTAATATCAAAAGAATGATATTGTCGCTCGTGCGTACGTACGGACTACCGCCTCCACGAACGCGATGAGATTCATTCTCCATCGTATCCATACAAGTATAATTATCATTTTATGATTTAAAAATGCTGTTTAAGGACTTGATATCATTCTGGATATGAATAAGATACAACAAACATGGCTTATGTAACAAAACATATAAAAGAAAATGAGTAAGTTAACACCCGAAACGATGATAATTCTAAGATATTATTAATAAATCAATATTAAAAGATCATATATGATATCATATTAATATATATGATTCTTGTATAATTTAATAACAATTATTTCACCATTATACAGGAGGTTAACCTACCCCAACCAAGGAAAAGTACAAGGTAAGGGTTATTTCACAATCTCTTCATTATCCGAGGTTGTTTATATGTAATAATCTACTGGGATCTCTTTATCATCCACATCCATGTTTCTTAAAAATGTATTTCAAAACATTATTACTATTTACAAGAATATGGGTTAAAGTCATTTATACCTTTTTTTGACTTTTTATAAGAGGTTTATAAAGGAATCTTTCCGTCGTTTTCAAAACAAGGTCCTTTTTAACCTTTTCGACAGAATTGAGGTAAGAATGTTTTTTTTAACTTATACGGCGGGTGCGGTTATTTTACGCCGTTATAAAATCTTCAAAGATTTCCTTACAATCTTATAAGAATATTTTCAAAGAAAATGTTTTATTTTATATGGATCTTAAATGATTTCAAAATAAAAGGAGATATTTCTTTAAAAAGAATTTTGATTTCATCTATGTCAACATCCTTTGATGGATTTTATGATTATTTGAAGTTGATTTATTATGATACAAAACTTATATATTGTATTGAAGGTTTTGTGATATGTTTGACTGTGGATGTGCTATTTTTATACCATTCATAGTTTATTGTGAAAGTATTGACATTTCGTATGCTAGTTTTAATACGAATGTTTATGTTATGTTTAAACCTTTTCATATGGGAATGCATTGGACTTAATAAGTGACGGGTGGAGCCCGCTATAGCTCCTCGATGCATCGGTAGGTCTCATGAGACAAACTAGTGTCTTGGCACAAGGCCTTGACAAAATCGTATTTGTAGTCTTGGCACGAGGCCTTGGCTATGTGGTTATGATAGTCTGGCATTATGCATTCCAACATTATGAAAGTGGTTATTGATTTTTGCATGTGTTTATTCGATTAGTAGAATATCCATGTGAACAAGTAAATGGAATTATTTCATTTTACTTTTTCCTTACTATGTTGAAGTTCAATTTTAAAAGGCTTTTGTTTTAGTAATTCATTGCCTTAAATGTTTATGCTTATTTTGAATGTTCCGCTATATTGTTATCCTTACTGGGCATTTGAGCTCACCCCTTTTCTATGTTTTATTTTTCCCAGGTAGTGAAGAAGTAAATTATGAATGACTTGTAGGGATATTATGAGGGGTTAATAGTGTGGATATGAAGACTTTGTTGTTGTAGTAGTTTTTCACTTTGAAATTTAATGTAAAACATTATGATTATATCTAGTGTTTCCAAGGCTACTAAACCAATCGGACTTTCGAGATTTGATCTTCTTGTGATCATGACAATGTTATGTAATTAATGCACCGACTCTGGGTAGCTGGGGTCGGGGCGTTACAGTTGGTATCAGAGGAAGTTTAGTACAAACCTTGGAAGCTAGATTTAGATAAACTCTGATTAGAGCACGTAGACTTAAGATGAACTTTGAGGATTAGTATAGAAGAACTTCCTAGAATTTTGGTATTGTAGAGATTTTGTGAGTTTTCCAAGCAATACATCCCTGTCTGGATACGAGCAGGTAGAGGCGGCTCTGGCACAGATGTACCTAGGGGTAAAACCCGAAAACACCGCTTTGAGCTAGACTCGAACGGGAACTGGTGCACGACAACGGGCCTTGCTGCACTCTTGGTTACGACACTCCCGGGGGATATGCTTAGGATAACTCTCATTTTCTTTACAAATCATTATGAAGGGTTTATGAGTATATACTTCCTCAAAGAAAACATTTTTATGATTATGGATTATATCCATAAATAGTTCAATTTATGTTAAGTGTTTTATAAGTATGGGATTATGTATTTTGATTCATAAACTGATCTAGTTTATGCCATTGTTTAGAAATGACGCCCAGTAGAAGGAATGAGAACTCCAGAAATACACATGATTCAAAGAGAAGGAAGGATCATATCTTTCATGGTCTTAATCTAGAATTGATAAGAGAAATAGTCTCCCATGTATTATCATCATATGAAGAAATAATATCATGTGTTGATAAGATAAGTAAAGAGTTTACTGAGTCCTATGGCTTTGAAGGGAAGCAAGAGAAGAAAAGGATAGAAGAGAGAAAGATGGATAAAAGGAAGAGGGAAAAGAAGAATTTTCCCATATGTGGTAACTGTGGAAGGAAACACCCTGGAACTTGCCTGAAAGGAATGGGAGTTTGTTATAAGTGTGGAGGAAAAGGGCACAAAGTACATGACTGCAAGGGTAAGAAAATGGTTTCAAATGTACAATGCTTCATTTGCAAGGAGTTTGGACACTACGCGAACCTATGTCCCAATCATCAGACTATGCCGCAAATGATGCTATTGGATAATAATAAAGTTATGATACTACCACAGATGAAGAGGAATGATTAGAGTTATTATGTTGATTATATCAATTGAGTGTTGTATCAACAATGTACTTGTTATAATAATTATGGAGTATATAAGGATTGTACTGCAGTACTATTTCATTAAGGACTTGAGATTGTGTGGAACAAAGAAAAGTGACTCAATAGCAGGATAAATTTTTGGAAAATATATGGTTGAGAGAATGATAAATCATAATATAGTTCTGATACTGAGGTAGTGATTTTGGAATAATATGTGATTGTTTTTGATAAATTATATTGGATATTCTTGACTACCTTGGAACTGATTAATGATTTGTATATTCCATCATTGTTGGGGTTTAGAACATTTTTGGATTAATGAAGTATATCCAGCATTCTATATGGAATAAGGGAGCATGAATGTAATCAATAAGGAATATGGTAATACATGATGAAGGTATTCATATGCTATTACGGGGTAAAAAGGATCTATATTATGTTTACCTTCCTTATAAATGTTAGACTGTGAGTTTGGACAGAAGTATTTTGGATAATTCTAGTTTGGATTATTTTGGATTGCCATAAAAGGACAACCCGGAGGTCGGGCGGCAACCCGTCGCGTCCGGCAAGGCTGCGAGACTTGAACCCGCAACCGAAGGGCGACAAGGGTGTATCACCTACCACTGGCCCACGATATGTCCTGGATTAAATAATGTAGTTTTTATTAAAAGATCTTGTAGATGAATTATAAATTCGTTTATTTTGGAACCCTATACGAATAGTGTAAATAGAATTTTTTTTAAATTCTATTATCTTTTAGAGTGAAAGATGAGTTTGTGGTAGAAATTTATTAATGGATAAAACTCTAATTATAAAGTAAGTATATCTCCTTATGATCTTAGAAAATCTCATAAATAAATTCCTCAATATTAAGAAAAGCAACTTAGAACAAAAATGTTTTCCTAGATGGTACCTTAAATCATCACTAATTTATGGCTTTGGGATTGTTGGCCTTTTCATAGCCATGTTCTCTACCACTCTCCATCAGATAATTGATGGTTAGATTTTTCTTCCATATCCATATTTTCCTACATGGAACCCTAGTATGTGTTATTTTCGGTAATCTTCATACTTTCGACTCTTTATTTTAAATAGAGGCCTCGTTAATTCATTTTTCGATGTGGGATTTCAACTAAGATATTTTGAAACGTCAAAAATGTGTTATCCCAATACCCTATATTTTGTTGAACCGATGGTACTTCAAATCATCATAGATTGATGAGTTTAAGTATCTCAATTATACACTTGTTTGTGATTGATGACCTCAATCACTACCTATAAATATTTACGTTTTTCCTCCGATTATATGTCTCTAATTGCCACCAATGTTCTCCTAATCAAGATCATAATTTGGTGGTGACCCTTTCATTTCTCTTTTCCTCATATTAAGACTAAATTTTAATAACCCAATTTCCGATGTGGGTTTGCCCACAAATATATTATCTATTTTCAACCTTTTATTTTCGAAGAACAATTTCAAATTGCGAGGACGCAATTTATTGAAGGAGGGGAGAATGTAACACCCCAAGATTTCATAGTGTGTTATTTCTTCAAAATAATTCAATAACTTGCACTACACGCAACACCGAGTTCAATTGCACCATGACTTACCCAAAAAAAAAGCCATTAAAAGAGGTCATGAATATCATTAACTATATTTTTAACTTTATATAATCCTTATAATTTTAGAATCCATATTATGAGTTTCTTAGTCATAATGCAAGAACAGATTCATTTTCAGTATTGCACTTTTATCAACTTTTGATAGTGAAACCTTTTTAAATACAATATTTTAAACTTTTTGAATAAATGGAGACATCAAAAAATTTAAAATGAAACATCCCAAGCTTCCACGGTACGCTTTCCTTTGAATAAAACAGTAGCGTGTGTTGTACGCAACGTCGAGTTTTAACACACACCACAACCGATCAAACCAGCCGTTATGAATAATAATACCTAAATTTTGAAATTATATATATTTTATATTTTGAAATGGACTTCATTTTTGGATTCGGAATATCGAATTTAGCCTAAGGTGAAATTTTGGTACATTTCGGATAACTTTCATATTTTGATGAATAGTGAAAATTACTAAGTTTTAATTAAAAACAACTTTTTTAATAAAAATAATTAATAGTGATAAATTATGAATTTGAGTGGTTTTAAAGTATATTTAGAATATATTTTTACCATTTAATATAATGTTGGTCATTGGACATAATTTTACAATTAAACCGAACATAAACAAGTGTCAATCTTTTGGTAGTTATTATCTCTTAAAAACACGCTTTTTGTTTTGACAGCGGGAATTAATTTTAAATTAATTTCTGCCACTTCTGTGTTTTGAATTTAGAAAAATGGATTCCATATTTGGAATCAGGATGTTCAAATTGTGTAAATAGGTAACATTTATTTTTAGACATTTTGAATAATTACTGCGGTAAATATTTTATTTACCATGGTTAAGGGTAAATCCGGTAAATAAGGGTTAAAAAAAATATTATAATAATACTAAATTACCCTAAAACGTGTCTTAACCCTATTGGTTGATACATAGTCGACCATGGGCATCTTTGGGTCTATTTTGGGACCCCATGGATCCACTTGTAAGTGATAATGACACTTTATTTTAATTTAGTTAAAATGAATACAAAAATGACACAAGCATATATCTTTTAGAACAACAATTTTTACATAGGGTTATATATGTCGGATTTTAGATTATAAATATTAATTAGAAATATAAAAAGATTTCCTACATAATGATATTTTATTTATAATTTTTAGACATTAAATAAGTTATTTTATTTATGACACAATGATGATGCAGTAATTACTATAATAGTGAAAAATTAAAATAATTGATATTATAAATACCCAAATAAATATAATATGACACTTTTAATGAATTAAACTAATTTTCTAGGCTAATATGATATATTAGGATTGATTTAATGGACTTTTTTCGAAGTAATCAATCTGTTATGAGTTTCACGAAAATCAACTATTGAATAGTGTCAAAATTGACATAAAAGAGTTCTTAAAACAAATATTATATTATTAATTGATATTAAATTCCTAAAAATCTAAGGTTCGGAAAAGAGACTTATATTATGATAGTTTAATCATTAATGGACCACTTGGGGGTCTCTTGGATGTATATAGTAAGTTTATTAACCATATTATATAAAAATACAAACAGACATTGTAAAAGTGAAACTAATTAACTTAGAGTTAATACTTAAAGATAAGGTTAATATAAGTACCCAAACCAGTCTAAATTCTATTGGTTGAGTGTTTTTCGACCTATCCCCACCTTAACCTTTGAATAGTCAACTTTGGAGCCTTTAGAAACCGAATATGAATTTATTATAAATTAATATTTCTAGCTTTTCCAAAGGTGCCCCTCACCCCTCTTATAAAAGGGCACTCCTCCTTCTCATTTCTTCACACCTTCAAAGCCTTTTGGTTCAGCAAAACTCTGCCCAAATACTCTCCCAACATCCCTCACTACAATCTAGAGGCCTTAGTTTGATCAGAAAGCCAACCTAAGGAGCCCTTTTGATCAAATCAAAAGGAAGAACCCGAAGAAGAGGTAATGATTTCACCACCCTTTTCTAAGTTCATTTCTTCTTCCACTTCTTCTTCCTTTGTTCTTACCATTCTAAAATAATAACTCCAGTATCTCACATATACTGTGATGTTATTATAAGTATGGTACAACCATATTCAGTATTCTATCCACCCTTTGAATAAAATGTCACCATACGTGCGTACGTACGGCTTACCGTCTCCACGTCGTGGTGTAATTGTTATTCAATATAATATTATTTGGATGGGTATAATAATGATGTGTAACTCATGTAAATAATAAATATAACTTGTTAATGATTCTGTATATATGATATACCATTCATTTATATATTATTTTAATATCAAAAGAATGATATTGTCGCTCGTGCGTACGTACGGACTACCGTCTCCACGAACGCGATGAGATTCATTCTCCATCGTATCCATTCAAGTATAATTATCATTTTATGATTTAAAAATGATGTTTAAGGACTTGATATCATTCTGGATATGAATAAGATACAACAAACATGGCTTATGTAACAAAACATATAAAAGAAAATGAGTAAGTTAACACCCGAAACGATGATAATTCTAAGATATTATTAATAAATCAATGTTAAAAGATCATATATGATATCATATTAATATATATGATTCTTGTATAATTTAATAACAATTATTTCACCATTATACGGGAGGTTAACCTACCCCAACCAAGGAAAAGTACAAGGTAAGGGTTATTTCACAATCTCTTCATTATCTGAAGTTGTTTATATGTAATAATCTACTGGGATCTCTTTATCATCCACATCCATGTTTCTTAAAAATGTATTTCAAAACATTTTTACTATTTACAAGAATATGGGTTAAAGTCATTTATACCTTTTTTGACTTTTTATAAGAGGTTTATAAAGGAATCTTTCCGTCGTTTTCAAAACAAGGTCCTTTTTAACCTTTTCGACAGAATTGAGGTAAGAATGTTTTTTTTTAACTTATACGGCGGGTGCGGTTATTTTACGCCGTTATAAAATCTTCAAAGCTTTCCTTAAAAGCTTATAAGAATATTTTCAAAGAA
This sequence comes from Viscum album, assembly GCA_963277665.1. NCBI lineage: Eukaryota > Viridiplantae > Streptophyta > Magnoliopsida > Santalales > Viscaceae > Viscum > Viscum album. Next base: position 24,308,764 of record OY728125.1, read on the forward strand.
AATGTTTTATTTTATATGGATCTTAAATGATTTCAAAATAAAAGGAGATATTTCTTTAAAAAGAATTTTGATTTCATCTATGTCAACATCCTTTGATGGATTTTAAGATTATTTGAAGTTGATTTATTATGATACAAAACTTCTATATTGTATTTAAGGTTTTGTGATATGTTTGACTGTGGATGTGCTATTTTTATACCATTCATAGTTTATTGTGAAAGTATTGACATTTCGTATGCTAGTTTTAATACGAATGTTTATGTTATGTTTAAACCTTTTCATATGGGAATGCATTGGACTTAATAAGTGACGGGTGGAGCCCGCTATAGCTCCTCGATGCATCGGTAGGTCTCATGAGACAAACTAGTGTCTTGGCACAAGGCCTTGACAAAATCTTATTTGTAGTCTTGGCACGAGGCCTTGGCTATGTGGTTATGATAGTCTGGCATTATGCATTCCAACATTATGAAAGTGGTTATTGATTTTTGCATGTGATTATTCGATTAGTAGAATATCCATGTGAACAAGTAAATGGCATTATTTCATTTTACTTTTTCCTTACTATGTTGAAGGTCAATTTTAAAAGGCTTTTGTTTTAGTAATTCATTGCCTTAAATGTTTATGCTTATTTTTGAATGTTCCGCTATATTGTTATCCTTACTGGGCATTTGAGCTCACCCCTTTTCTATGTTTTATTTTTCCCAGGTAGTGAAGAAGTAAATTATGAATGACTTGTAGGGATATTATGAGGGGTTAATAGTGTGGATATGAAGACTTTGTTGTTGTAGTAGTTTTTCACTTTGAAATGTAATGTAAAACTTTATGATTATATCTAGTGTTTCCAAGGCTACTAAACCAATCGGTCTTTCGAGATTTTATCTTCTTGTGATCATACCAATGTTATGTAATTAATGCACCGACTCTGGGTAGCTGGGTTCGGGGCGTTACATTTTACTCCTGAGAAGGAACCCCATATCAAACATAATTTAGGACTGGTTAAGAGAAATTTAAGGGGCTTGGGGTTTACTCCTGAAAAGGAAACCCAAGATTATGACTGGGACTTATTCCTAAAAAGGAGGCCCAGGTTAGGGGACTTGGGGCTTACTCTTTAAAAGGAAGCCCAAGATTATGACTGAGTCTTATTCCTGAAAAGGAGACCCAGGTTAGGGATTAAGGTTTGGGGCTTACTCCTGAGAAGGATGCCCATAATTGAGATTGGGGCTTACTCCTAAGAAGGATGCCCATAATTGAGATTGGGGCTTACTCCTAAGAAGGATGCACAAAATTAGAGGACTTGGGGCTTACTCCTAAGAAGGATCCCCATATTTGAGATTGGGGATTACTACTGAGGAGGATGCCCAAGTTAAGGAATTAAGGTTTGGGGCTTACTCCTGAGGTGGATGCCCAGATTAAAGGACTTATAACTGGGGATTATTCCTGAAAAGGAGACCCAGGTTAAGGATTCTCTCATATTAAAGGATGAGGTTGAATGAAAGAACTCTCAATAATTGGTGACATAAAGATATATAAATCACTAGGTTTTGAGAGATATTCCACCGAATTCCTTTCAGATAAGGAAGTCAAATGAAGAAATCATGCCATAAATGGCTTTGAAGAGTGTCTTGATGACTGAATCTTGAATTGGAAAGGTGAAATGTCTTAAGAGGAAAAAAATGGGCAAGATGGGCACCCATAAAGGTAGGGGCGCACAAGTCTTGAAAGGCATGCAAGTCTTGCGTGGGCGCGCAAGTATTGGTCGCGCAGGTATACCTTGCATGACACATGGTGTACTTGCGCGATTTTCAATCAGAATTGAAATACTTGAGCGAATCTTTATTAAACCCTTTAGAATCCCCTTGAGGTTCTTCCAGATAAGGGACATGCAAATTCTATTGAAGGAATAAGGCGGCGCGCAAGTGTGACCAGTTCCCTTAAGGGATGGCCATTCAGGCACGCAAGTGTTGATGAGTTTCAACACTTAGGCCTTCATCCCTCTCTTTAGATCTTCCGTTCTTGGTAAGAAATTACCTTAGAAGTGTTCCGGAAGCTTTGAGAAGAGATTTGGGCGTCGGGAGCTTCAATCCGAGGTTCTGAAAAAAGATCCTCTCGAATGGGGGGCCCACAGGGTCTATTTATAGGTATGAGAAGACCCCGGGCGGTTACCACTTAGGTCGCGCAAGTCACTTGCGCGACCAAGAGCGTCGCGCAAGTGTACTTGCGCGACAGTGATATAACTTGCGCAGTGCAGTTGTTGTTGATCCTTTCTTCTTGCCGTTGTCGATTTTTGATGTTTTCTTCAAAGGATGAATCACTTTGAGCTCACATATTCCCTTTTCTGATCTTTAGATTCTGTGACGATAGGAGCGTCAACACATGTTCAACAACAATCCTCCACCATTACACCTCCCCCATCAAGATTTAAATATTACTTTCATGATTCACATCCTTTTCAACTTGATCATGTCCAAGTTTGATTTTTACACTCTTGGTTTTATCCCATAGTTAACATTTTTACATTAAGATGGTGAATCCATGGTGTGATGTCATTTAAGGCTCCACACCATTTCCCCTTTCATTGTATTCCATGAGTTTTTAAGATCTTATCCACCCTTTTTCCTACATTCAGTGCAGCTCACGTGAGCTTAGGGATTTGGTCAAGTTTTACACCCACAGGTAAGAGTCTCACTTCTTTTTTCTGAGATCTATGACCTTAAACTAAGATACCACACATCCTTATTGTATGATGTTAAAATAAGAGGCATGTTTAAAAATATGTATGGAATTATTCCTATCCTTATGGGATAAGTAGGAATTCCCAAATTCTTCATCATTGGGTCTATCTCGGGCTCCACTAATTTGCTGTGTTGTTCAGCCTTTTGGCCCTGACCCATATATGATTGGGTGGTGTGGCCTATGGGCTTATGTTCCCATTCATTTTGTGTTTTCAATAGTCACACAACATAATACCCCTTTAGGATCTAGTCTCTCCTACCCACATCCTTATTGCAAGACATAAAACTGGACAACACATTTAGAACAACGTGTGGCATGATTCCCATCCTCATGGGATACATAGGATCACCTGTAAAATTCATCTTCAGGTCCATACCCATATCCTATGATATTTGATTTCCTCCTGGCCTTATCCCCTCCCCCCTCTGGGGATGTACAAAATGTGATGGGGACTGATTTCCTCATCTGCGTCGGATATGCTTTATCTCCCCTCATGCATTCTCTTTTAGAACCTCATTCTTATGCGGGTGTTTAATCCATGGGACACTAAAATATACTCCCTGATCCCAAATATCATTAAATTGTTTCATATTTTCTGGATGAAATTAAAATTCATGGTTTGGTCCTATCATATATCCCTAAACTATTACATTATTATCCTAGTCACACGAAAAAAAGGCATCGCATTGTGGTGTCCTCACCCGAGGGTACATCATGTTTGGTATTGTTTCTCCACCATGCCTTTTTTCAAGGAGAACATATGACTTGATTATTATAAAGACACCAAAATTCCCTATCATAAGTTTTTTGATTCACAAAAAAACACACATCTAATCTACAGAACAAAAAAGATCCATTTAATGCCACTTCTTTTTGTGCATGGGCTAGAACTGCATGAAAATATTTCCCCTCGCATTGGTACCCAAATGTTCTATATATGTGAACTATGTGTTTCTTGATTACTACACTTGTAGGATACATAAGAATTCCAAAACATTTCTTCTTCAGTTCAAGCCCCAGGTATCTCAAATATTGTCCTGTTTTGGGCCCCCTTAGCCCGAAATCTATCGGAAGCATGTTATGCGGTGAGTACGTCTTGGGTTCTCGGTCACATCAGGTTCTAAAATAGCTGAACCATATGTCTCCATTTTTCTTCCTAGTATGGTCAGAGTTCTACAACCTTAAACTAAGGTCTTTCTATGAAAACTATGTATGGATTGATTCCCATCCTCGTGTGATATGTAGGAACACCCAGATGTTTAGTCTTCAGGTCCAGCTTCAGGAATGTGTCACGAGATGGAATGCCTCTTTTTTCCTCACCCACACAGGTGTTTGCTACTTCACCACCTTTTTCACTTTCCATTAAACCAATTCTCCTATTAAATAAGGATTTTTCATCCCCAAGACCCTTGTTCTTATAATGCAATTCGACTCCCACTATCAGACACGTCTAATTGGCGTATTCAAATGCGTCAGGGAAAATAGCCAAAAGTGAGGGATTTCACATGGTCATTCCCACATTTCATGTTCACACATCATGATCCATTTATTTAGATCTACATCCTCTTCCATATGTAAATGGACCCCCTTTATGGCCTGGTCTCATGCCACATTAGCTTACCTATCATCTTGGGCCAACACCTTAGAAGACCTCAGATGACATTTTGTGATAGGTCCTGTGTTTTGAACATGGTTAGTGGTCGACCCTCATTTGTCTGTCCCCATGCCCGGATAACGCAATATGGATATTGTTCTTTAAACATTTTCAATATTTATCCTTTTTTTGTCCTGCCAACATCTTTGCGATCCAGATCTTGGTTTCCATGATTTAAATCTTTCCACCCCCTTATGTCCAATAATAATTCCAACACATTTGGTTTTACCCATCTACGAATCTATGTGTGTTGAGTAGGAAGGTCAGTAATACTAGGAAGTCATTCTCCAAGCATTACATTGCCCATAATGTGTGACTACATGTACCATAAAAGTCCCATCACTATTCCTTGTTTCCCACATCGATCATGACTCACGTGGGCTTAGTGGGTTTTGTAAGATGTGTATTTCTGTAGCCAAACCACTCATTCCTATCTTACCTAATGATGTTAAAATGCAATCCAGGAACTATATATGGCTTTATTCTCGTCCTCATGGGATATATAGGATTTCCTGAGCACATTTCCTCAGGTACATCCCTATGTTAGGCCACCTCTGATGTATGGTCTAACAAATCCCACTGGGAACACGTGGTGTGGTGTGGACTTCTTGGTCCCCATTCATGTTGGGATATGTATCACACTGAACATTTAGTTTTTGGGTAACCACATCTTTAATGAATGGATTTAAACTACGATTCTACCCTAGAAAAGTTTAGGATGCCCCATGATAATTATGGGATTCTTTAACTTCTCCACCAGAGATGTTTTCCCTGTCCAGTGTGGGTCTCTCACCATGCATTTATTTGGAAACTATGTTTGGATGGATTCCATTTCTCATGGGATTTGTAGGAACACCTAAGAATTTCGCCTCAGGTCTAGCCCAAAAATGTTCCTTTTTAGCCCCTTGGCTTGAGATCCTTGTTGGAGGCATGTGATGTGGTGGAGCCATCCTTCTGTCCTTATGAACTTCATGTTTATAGTTACCGCATCGTGTACTCATTCTGATATCCCTTCCCCCCGGCATCTTTACCAAATTACATTGAACTACACGGGTCCTGTAGAACATTGAATACCTAGATTCCATCCTTAGTTGGATATGTGGTGACATCTAGATGTATAGTTCCCAGTTCCATCCATGTGCTTTTATACCCTCTATATGGTATTCCCAGTCTCGTTCCACCTTGCGAGACTGTTCGTTGCATTCTTTCCCACCGTATGACGTTAAACTACATGTTTATTGTCCTCATTCGCATGACATAAAACTGCAGGCCACTCTAGGCTCTCACCAGAGGGGTCCTTCCAGAAAATGAATATGATCCCTGATCAGACCGATGTGCTCAACTAATGTGTTTCCATCACGGTGGTGTAATTTCAAGAGTGTTGGACTCCGTTAGAACAATCCATCACTCCAACCTCCATGATTTACATGCCATTTATTTGGATCCTCATCATCTTTCATGCATGAAGGAACCCCCTAACAGTATAGATGATTGCCCCATAGATCACCTATTGTCATGGGATAATGTCCCGGAAGACTAATGGATGACATTTCGAGTCAGGACCTGTGATTCAAACAAGTTCAGTGGCTGACCTTCATTTTTTTATCCCCATTTCAGGATAACACAATAGGGATGATGTTTTTAGAACATGGTCAATAGTTATCCTTCATTATTATTCCATCCCTATAGCGTTCCAAATATTGTGTATCATGATTCACACATTCCACTCCCCTCTGTTCAGATTGATTCTAATTCCCCTAGAGTTACCCCACTAGTGCACTAGAACATGTTGGGAAAATGGAAATTCAACTTCTTGGAGAACATCATTCTCTATTCATGCATCCATCTCTATTCCCTAAAACCAAGATCAGTTGATTAGACCCAAAATGCCGAAAGCCTAGTTGTAACTCTCATATTCAGATAGAATAATGATATGGTCATCCCATGTTTCTCACCTTTGGCATGACCCACATGAGCTTAGGGATCGATCTCTAGATATTTCATGAATATGATGGAAATACATAAAACCAAAACAAATAACAAAACTCATTCATGAAACCAACATAAACAATAAATGCATGAATGTATGTTTATGAGTTCACACAAATTACAGTGCCCAAGGATTTCCCCCTCCCATAGAAGGGTTGACCGCTCTAATAAAGAATCCCAGCTCCGCCACCCTCTAGCATGTAGCATCCAGGATCTAATGTCTCATGTTAAGCTCCTGCTCCTACTCAATAGAAATAGGGAAATGTTCATTAGCTTTTATTTGGGCCTAATCCTCATTAGCTTAGATAATAGCCATCTCTTTAGAGGATAGCCTCATCTATTCTTTAGCCTATGTCAGTTGGGTCTTTAGTCTCGATACGAGCCTTGATTTAGCATCAAGGAAAGTAGAATACTTGTTCACCCATTCCCTCAACCATTGGATCTCATGATCTTCCTCTTGGAGTCTCTTGATGTTCACGGACTTCCTCCCCTTCCAGCCCACACTGAGACTGCGATCATGTTCACATATTTTTTATGCCATGAAGTCTCAAATGAGCATATGAGGATGCTGGGAATCCACTCCTCCAGTGAATTTTTCACGTAGATGAGAATGAATCCTCCCCATTTGGTATATCCATTGTACTTGTGGAGTCTTCCCAATGAAGCACTTGATCAGCTTCCTTGACCGAAGAAGGCTGAAATTTATATCCTCATCATCAGAAGCTGTCTCTTACTATTTCTCCAGGACTATAAGTTCATATGCAGTGAATGATAGTAGGAACTCATCAGGAATATCCTATTATGGTTTCTAGATGGGTAGGTCTGGTCTAATGTTATCTAATTGATATCCGTTGCGGCTTCCACCTTGATGATTTCAGGTTCGGCCCTACTGACGATCCCACCTATGATCAGGAGCATTGTGTCCTGGACAGTGTGGGCATCCACTTCCAAAACTATCATAAAAGTATCTCCAGGATCCACAGACATCCTAGGAAAAGAAGCGCCATGAGCCCCGACCCTCCTAGCCAATGTGTCCCATTTAATTTGAAGAACTATCCATGTGAGAATCCACTGATGTCATTTGGCATGAGTTGATGGAAGTTAGTTAGAAATTTTATGAATAAGAATTACAAAGATAGAATATTTAGTCTCTCTCCTTAACTTTTGACATCAGGACCCTAAGTCATGGGCCTCTGTATATGATCTGAAAATATGAAGACTTCGGGAGAACCACCCAGCCTGTCTTGTCCATGATAGCTGCTGTAATCGTCGTGGTCGCAAGAGAAGATCCGAAAGCTACATCCACTATTGTGCGGTCGTGAGTTTTGTGCATGAGGGCCTCCTACATAGGTCGAATGTTAGCTAAGAAGGCCAAAACAAAATAAATGAGGGATAAAGGAAAATGGTTTGAGGGTTTCCTCCATAGCCTCCACAAACTCTTCCAGCTCTGAGTTAGCGACATAACCTTCCTCTAGAGGGATCCTTATACCAACCTCTATCCCCATGGAGGACTCCTGTGAATATTAAATTTTGGGGAAGTGCTCCCCCAATTCCTCAAAATATAATTGTGGAGGGACTGTTCGATTGAGAAGCACTTTCGCCTGATCCATCATTGGACTCGGAGCACCCTGATAGTACACGAAGTCCTCCAACTTGGTGATGTAATTCTCCCCTTCCACCTAAGATACCTCAATGTTGGTCCAGAGCGTACAATCCTTTACAAATCGATCACAAGATTATTCAGATGGTTCCACATCTATAAGGATTGACGAATTTTCTTTTAACACCCCAGATGTCCAAGGCCTCTGGGAAAACATCATCCTTAGGCATGTTTATTTGGAGTAACCTCTTCCCCAGAGCCTGAGTGGGTATCTCTAGAAACCTCCAAGGTGGCCTCCCCTGTAAATTACTTTTATCATCTAGGATATTCAGATCTGTTGTTGCTGCCTGCCTCTCAATGGGTGCAGGTCTCACTACTATCGCCGCCCCGCCACCACAGGACGTTATTTCCACCTTCCAGCCCAACCTCGTGGTTGAGGAGGCACCCCATCACTATCATGTATAGTAAACAAATTCAACATATCCCCTAGGTAGGCTGCCGCCCAACCCATGGAATACTCCTCCACTAACCCATAGATACCTGTGGGCAGAGACTAGTTATTCCAAATCTTTCCATCCTCCCATGTAAACATGAGGCACAACAGCCTTTTCAGACATAGATGGTCATCATGGTGTACTACCATGTAGACTCATGGGTTCAGTCTCTTCTTGAACCGAAACTACCTTGTGAAGCGGTGTGGGATGTACGGCTCACAGAGTGGCTCACGGTCAACCCGCTCCACCAGGACTCTATCTAGAAAGGCCTGGAGATAGGATCGATGTTCCTCCATTCCCTAGTGGTCATCAGGGAATAGACCTATTGGAAATGATAACATATGGACGTTGAACTCATCCGCATTACAGATTCAGTTCAGAACCATCGGTGGGGCCATCTTGGCAAGGAAAATCCCCACCACATTCATAATATCCAGTTGGAAGTCTAACCCTGGAAGGGAAATGTGGTTCAGCTATTCATAGGCACCCATATGCACCGCTATCCACCCATACTGAAGATGGAGCATCAAAGACACCCTATGTGTCTTATTTCCTTCACTAGTATTCCAAAATGGTGTGTACATCTTAGCCAGCACCAAGATCCCTAGATTGATATATTCCCAATCTCAAACATGGATTCCATGAAAAATGTGCTCAGTCGTATGCCCTTGTTCGTATACCTTACTAGTTGAATCCAGCCACAAATGAACACCGAGATGAATGCAGCCAACTTAACCAATGGTTCTACTCTATGCTACCATTGAACCCCCTTGTCTTCCACTTGCGTCCTACAAGATTATCTAGTATTATTTCTCTTTACTAGGTTGTATACCCTTCGGGAAAGTGGGAGGTCTCAAATGAATCTTCCAATCTAAATGGTAATTTAGGAATTTCCGGAACCACAACCTAAAGGGGACAACCCACACCAACTGCTTGTCCACTCCTGGAACCAAGTCCATCTATACCTTTGCCAGTAGCGAAATCTAATTCAGGTCTTATCATGGATTCATGGTGAGGAGGATCTCATCATACATCACCCCCAATATTGGATTCCCTATGATTTATGTAGGTCTTATAGGCTGATATTGACCTCCCCATTGTGAAGATAAAAAATGTTGGTTTTTGACGACCACCTGAAAAAACAACTCTGGCATCAGTTTCTTTAGCTAGTAGATGTGGAATAGGGAGGCACATTCTACCTCATTCAAGCCCACTCCCCTCATATCAACCCGAAACTCCTCTCAAGAGGCACAGACCTGGTAGACCCATACCAATTGATCCCTGAGATTTCCGCCTGGCGCAGATCCCACTCATCGGTCCACCGCTTCTCTGGGTTCCCCAAGGTCGCCATCAAAATGGTGTGGTACTGGTGGGGAGATACCTCAAGCTGAAATTCCTTACCATAAACATTGTTAAATTGGTTATACAAGAAAACATTATTTATGGGAGTATGATCCTCCATTGTATGACTGTTAACCACCCTGAACCACTAGCACCGACACAACGTACTCCTGAACCAATTGGTAGGCTCGTCCCTACATTCTTCAGGAATGAGAACATCATCCCTTAGACAAAATCCATATAGAGGAAGTCATTTTCACATAGGGTAGTTCTTCTTGCTTTCTCAAAATAGCTCCACCAGAAATTCATGGTCCAAATGACTCCATACACATTCTTTGATTCCTAGGTTATCAGCCACCTCTACCCTTCGGGTAGTATGCACAAGGACCCCCCATGGTAGATTCATTGTGAACCATTCCATCTCAAAAATTAGAAATCTTTTTTCATGGATTTCAGAGCTCGGATGCAGAGCTGGATCGTAGTGGTTGGCCATGGAGACCTACCATAGATGTCGTAGGAAAAAGTCATGGGGTGCATAATCGTAGAGTCTGGATACTCACTATGCGCTATAGGGAAAAGAGGTATTAATTCTCAAAGGGTGGTCACATTGTGTGAAGAGATTTACAAATTGATATCCAAGCACCAAAATTGATAAGATATGAAAGGAAAAAAGATGGGTCATCCTCCCCTGTTTATAGGCAATGACCTCCAAGCCTCGAGGAGCATCTATCTTTGGTGATCATCACTGTGTTCTCAACCTGTGCATCGCCTATCAACATCGTGACCCTACATTGTGATCTTTCTTTTCAATCAACCTAAAATTTTTGGATATCTACCCATACACTTTGACACTCATTTTCTCCATGACTCCGGGACTGGGGGGAATTCTTTTGCACCAAAATGTGTTCATAGGAAAAATAAAAAAGAGCTCACCAATGACAAGGGATTTACTTTTCAATATTCCTTCATGAAACCCTACATCACTTTGACCTTCTTGGAGCCCCTCATCACCACAAAAAGTGATAATCGAGGGCCAACTCTACAATCGATGTTTGGTAAAGAGGCCTAAGACATTGCGGTTAAGAGGCAATTGATGAATGCTTCTAACCGTGGAGGAAACATGATCACCTATGTGATCCCTTACAAATTAAAATAAGCATATGTGATCACCATGGAAGCAGATCTGGAGGCCTCTGTGCTGAGGATGAGATGATGGTCAACTACGAGGTTCCAAAAAACATGATGCAATCCTCTTCCAATGGAAAAGTACAAGTGGCTTCGTAAAGCGTTGTGAAAGCTTCTCACTGCCTCTGGCCTATAAATACCTGGCTTACCACAAACCTAAAATATGGATACTCTGACCTTTTTCTATCTTAGCTCTCAAATCGTCAAGAAACCACTTCTATGTGATGCATTAAGAAAATTATCTCTTCAATGTATTTTAGCATTATGAAATACATTTCCCTTTACTCAAATACAACCCCTCTTCAAGAAGAGATTCCCTTCATGAAGCCCATAGTGCATCGCAAAAGAAGGAGCTCCCTAAGGGAACTCAGGTCTTTATAAAGAACTCATTCTTCGTGAAGTAACTTCCATGAACATGTGGACCTAGAACTAAGGCGCGATCATTGTAATTCATGAAGTAAATCACTTCATAGTGTCACACTTTTCAAGGAACCCATTACCGGTGAAGTCCTGCTCCATGAAAGCACATAAACTTTGCAAATTACCCTTTATATTAATGTATACTCGATGCCTAGGTTAGGCCACCCCACTTCATGATGAATATCCCATTGCGGAGTCTCTCCACTCTATAGACCACCTGAGCTTCTCAAGGTAATTTACTGTGAAGCCTTTTTCATTACAATTCCTTCTATATTAAGGCCCTCCATGCTTATATAAAGGGATTTCAGGGTCCCATAGGTGGTGTTTCATATTGCATTGATTTGCCTCAAGCTTCATGACATATGCGCAATAGTGGCTATTTCTTATTCACACATCCATGCTAACATGAGACCCTCAATTAATCACTCAACACCCCCATCAATTCAAGGAATTTCCCATGCCTTCCCTTCACCAATGGTTGAAGTGCACCAGTTATGTATGTCCCTAGTCTGGGGAGTGAATCCTCATCATCCAAGCTGTAGGATGTTAAACTATAAAGCACACTACTCCTCAACACATGATGTTGAACGGTAGCCTTGCCACATGTAATATACATGGGGCGCCCCTCCTCCAAAATTTTCTACACCCACTAGTCTCTATGGAAGTGAGATATTCCTCACATGGAATGAGATCCTCCTTGCATGGAGTGATATCTATCCACTGGGGAGGGAAACCATATTGGTGTATTCCCCAATCCTTTCTTGCTGAAGTTTTCATCCTTTCCCCTCCTCTCTTATTATGTGCACTAAGGCCATAGGAGAGATGGGAATATGAACCTTTTCTACCTTGTCCCTCTCACTTTAGGCTTTATTTCCATCGAGCCCCCATCATGGAGTAAGTCCCAATCTTAATCTACCTAGGCCGCTAACCAAGTGTATGCCCATATTACCTCCTCGGTAGCTAACCAGGTGTTAGCCCCTACTTCCACATTGGTCTTCTAGCCATAGGTAAACCCCACATTATTCCCCCCAGAAGCACCTTTCATGATTTAATTATCAGGTCTTTGCTACCTCTTGTTTCTCACATTGACCATGACTCAAGTGGGCTTAGAGTAGGCATCGACCATGGCATCCTCCTCAGGTCGCCTTAGTGTGTATGCACCATTCCATATCCAACCAAACGATGTGGACTTTGATCTTTAGCCTCTCTGGGAAAGGTACATTGGAAGCATCCCTGAGGATCAAACCCATCACCCATCTGTCCCGACCACTAAACATCATTTCACCCCCATCATGCATGACATTAAAATGTATGCCCATTTTCGTCCTGCATGACGCTAAACTGTATGTATCCAAAATACGTGGGTTTTTATCCCTATCTCCATGACATGGTATGTAGGAAGCCTCCCCAAGGTTCAATACCAATCTATGATAATCTATTGTATTCCCCTTTGTTGGGATCCCACTCTATGGTCTGCTTCTCAAGCATTAGATCAATCACGGGCTACTAACCATGCGTAATCCCCAACCTCATCTTCGGATCGCTATACTCAGTGTACACCATTATCCAATGCCTCCTCTTCAAACTATGTGGGTTTTTATCATTGTCTCCTAGACATGGTATGTAGGAAGGCTCCCTATGTTTCAACTCAGAATACTGGTAAAACTTTTAAAACTATGGGGGTTTTAATCCTTGTCTCCTAGACAGGGTATGTAGAAATCCCCCCTGAGGTTCAACCCCAAACACTGGTACGATTTGGTGTCCCCTTTGCTGGGACCCACATCTATGTTTTATCCCTTAGTGGCATCAAAACAATTATAGGGCTGCTAACCACACATAACCCCATTAATTCTGTTAGGTCGTTGTCCTTTGCATACACCTCAATTCCATGACCCTCCGAACTATGTGGACATTGATTTCTGGCCACGAGGATACGTAGGAATCCTATCTTAAGTTCAATCCCAATATAAGTTTAATCATCAAGTCATTTTCAAACCATTCCTCTCATTCACTTCGTTCAACCATCCATCGTCTTACATGATTCTTACCTAGGCCACCACATCCTGGAAAGATCATTCCATCCACACGGGAAACTAACCATGCATAAGCCCCGTAAAATCAATAAAAATACAACCAAGAGTTCCCCTATTGGGATGTGATATTGTCCAGGTGTAAGGCCAATCATGTATCTAGGTCGTTGTGCTTTTTGTACACCCTAATTTTTCAATAATTCAAACTATATGGGTTTTGATCACTTTTTACCACACATGGTACGTAGGAAACCTCTCTGAGGTTCAATCCAAACTAATGGTAATCCCTGGTGTCCCCTTTGTAGGGACCCAAGCACCCTCAGATTCGTCTTCAGTGGATGTTTTGATCCACTCATCCAGTAAACATCTTAGGTGGTCCCTCTAGGGGATGCACCCATCTGATCCAGTCCCATCAATGTTCCAATCAGTCTGATCCATCTCCACTAGATATTAAACTCAAAGAATACCATGTGTCAAACATGGGAAGCTGAGGAAAACCTCAGTTACATGCCTATGGAATATAATTTCCCGCACTCGACATGGGATGCATCAGGCTTTCGTTCCCTCAAAAATTCTTCTCATAAAGGCATGAAACCCATACACATCAGTTTTTTAATGTCCAGAAACACCGGTGATGTCCAATGTGACTACTCCCCCAATTGAAGGTTGCTACCCTGAAATTACCCATTAGAATGTCCTAACAGAAGAAATGTAATTATTAGGCTTCCATGAAGATCTGGCACCAGTGAAGAGTTTCTTGAACAATGTATTAACTATTAAGGGAGACCTAGAATAGGTAAAAAATTTCAAAGTGGAATCCACAGAAGGAGAAACTGACATCACATCATCCCATTTCAGTTGATGAGAAAACGTCCCTGAATAAGCAATCGATGTTGTCCACCTTTGGAATGTGGGAATGTGGGGCAATAATAAACTCATCCTCATAGAAGAATGTGAACCCTGGTGAAAGTGTCAGAAATAGTAATCATTTGATATTAAAGATCCTAAGGAATGGAACATATATGGGAAAGCAATTCATTTAGTGTGTGTCCATTGGCAGCACAAAAATCATCAGGAGACCACTAAGGAGTGGGAGACTAAGATATGTGCTTAGTACCGCATCTCTTGGTGTAGCCATTCATTTTGGGGTTTTGGAACACAAATCCCTACTGTGTGGAGAATATAATGAATATAAATTTCCATATATTACTTTATAATATTTTATGGACTATTTTCATATCTAGGCACTGAGATGAGACGATATTCTAAGGCTCAGTGTGCCCAAAATTAATTTTTGGCACCTATTAAATATATTAAATACAATGTGCACATAATATTCAAAAAAAAAGAATAAATATTAAATATATTCATGGATAAAAAATATCATGCTATCATTGATCACAAAGAATATACTATACACTAGTCATAACATAATCCTTGTTGGCATCAACCGTTTTGTAAAATTTTGTCGTAGGAGTAAATAATAAAATAATTTTATTTATTTATTTATTTTGTTAACAGAGGAAAAAACCTAATTGTTTTGATATAAATTCCCTACTATGGGAACTCATAGTTTTATACACATAACCCTAGTGATTTGAGAGAGACAGAGTTAGAGGATAATTCTCCAAAGAACAATAATCAGATCATTGATCATTTATCATTGTGTAGAGAATCTTGAGGATCTCACCAATGAAAATGATGTTGAATTTTTATTCACTTGATAATGATAAAAACCAAGGTGTTAACTAGGTATTTTTTCAATATTCCACATTTTCTTATCATATAATTAATGTGAAACAATTAAACGATGGATTGATTTTTGGTTCGATTGTATTGCTGGTGCAGACTTATTTTTGGGGAATTATTCCGAGAAATTTGTTATTTTATTATGTATTTGGTTCATCAGTATGAAATAAATAAATAGAGTCTAGTCCAAACAGAAATGATTTTCCTTCCAATTTTTCTAGGTTCTTTGTTTTATTCCACTTTTCTTCATGTCTTCATCACTAGTTTTTTGTTTGATCGGTCGTTCTTTAAAAATACTGAGATATCAATTTGTGTGCACCCATTCCTTAGTGGAACAGATTGATATTGTTGATACTCCATCCTTATGATGTGAAGATTGTGAGATTATGGAATCATTATATGATCAATACATATTTGGGGTCACTGATTTTGGTTTCAACATATAACCTTGTAATGGTTCGATGATCTTGTTTCCCTGATTTATTTTGATGGACTGAAATCAAATCATCAACGACGATTAAGTTCTGTTCACTCAGATCCACAAATTTAATCAAGAATCATGGAATATGTTTGACTTGATGGAATTATGAGCATATTCATAGTAATGAACATGATTTCTATGAAGTCCTTCATTACAAATCATGTATTCTATAGTTATAGATTTTGTGGAACACCTTTTGTGGTGATAAGATTTCCACAGGAAGATAAATATCACACAGTGTGTGAGCCTTACCTAGAAGCTTGATGTTTACATTATAAGGTAAACATACAAGGCCAGGATATGTTTACAGAGATGTATCCATGTACTTAAAAAAGATTTATAGTACATGGGATCAGATACTCCATGTACTCGTACATAGAAAAAGACAGAGGAATAGTCCATGATTCATGGGATGAACCTAATTCCAAGTGGATAGGTCGTTTACTTCTAGTACATTCTATGTACACCTTCAATGATCATTTGTTTCCCTATTCAAATTTATGTTTTAATAGATTCATTATGGTACCTTCTCTTGATCATTTCTCCATGTGTTTCTATGGAACCATGTCTAGTTCATAGGATGGTGATATACATTGAGGAACATCATTTTTTATAGAGTTATTGGAATCAGATCTACTTTAGATTGTCTAATCTTATAGAGTGTCCTGGTTTGGATGAGATTGATCCAAGAACCTATGTCATCTAGAAAATAGAGGACTTCAACGTTATTAATCTAGCATGGGATGTACATTAGATGGATGTTACCCGATAAAGGAGAACCATCGTCTTATACTAAGAATGAGATAATGGCTCAGCATTCCCCTCACTCGACATCATTATCATGGAAGGCCTCTAAAGACGCTTCCTCGGTCTCGAATTGGGGGGGTTTTGGAGCCACTTCAAGGGATTACATCATATTTGTTATA
This sequence comes from Viscum album, assembly GCA_963277665.1. Classification (NCBI taxonomy): domain Eukaryota; kingdom Viridiplantae; phylum Streptophyta; class Magnoliopsida; order Santalales; family Viscaceae; genus Viscum; species Viscum album. The sequence continues at coordinate 24,325,366 of OY728125.1, forward strand.
GGAAAAAGGATTTTAGAATAAATAGATTTACAATAATGACAAAAAGATTGTTAAGAATATATTAATTTCTTACTAGACACAAATTTCTTCCAGTAGGAGATCACTCTTTGGAAGGAGGTATAACATGAACTACTACTTGAACATGAGGGTTCTTGTTATTTCAGGGGTATCCCAATGCTCAAAAATTTTAACCACAAAAATTTTCTATCAGTAGAATTTCATAAAACAATGGAATGGTCACAGGAGGATACCACTGATCTTGATGTGGTCAGATTTCCACTACCTGATCGTGTAACACAAATAGAAGAGGTTATGAATCTGGTGAGGTGGGATGCGAGGAATGTACATTTTATGCTTTATGATGAGTCTACTATATGGTCTCAGTAGTATGCCCAACATGGTTTGATGGACTGGCTTGAGAATTCTAAAGATTTATAGGCCTAGGGCCTCATCGACAATGGCATCAACCAAGAGCACTAGGAAGACCAAAAAAATGTTCCTCATCACTGAAAAAACTTACAGGGGTCCACGAGCATGATAGTATTTACTAAGGAATACTCTTGATCATCGTCTAAGGCATTCTACAATACCAATCGGATTTGGGGGTGATCCCCTTCTCTAGGGCCATGAAATATCCAAGGTTGTGAGATGGGTTTGGCACCAGCGAGGGGATTTTCCTTCCCTTACGTCATTAGCACCTTCACTTATGAGAAGTAAAAGGGTGAGATGTTGATATAGAAGCAATATATAGAGGAGACATGGAAACTAACAGATAATCTAGACGATTCAAAAGAACACAGATGATACCATAGGCATAAGAAACTGTTGTAGGGGATAACCAATATTTATACTTCTTATATCCATAATTGTCGTCCTTTTTCCAGCCATTTTTATGTTCACAGTCTGGATTCAAAAATATACATGCCAGTTATGCTGGGGTAGGTCCCAAATTTATGATATTGTTATCAATATGGTCTTAGAGAAAGTTCTTTAATATATAACATAACATTATGGTGTTTCCAAGGACCTGGTGAGTGGGTAAATATTTATGGCGATCAGTGAGATCATCCTCCTCAGGTTTCTTGTATTATAGAAACTTCAGTATTCCTTTAACTAATGTGCTACAGAAACAACTCAAAACATGATCCTTATAAAATGATTAGGTCTAGTTTCTCTATTCTATAAAGGTAACTCTATGATCATTACCCTGATGAAGGTCTATAGCCTAATGGGGGGGGCATATCCTAATTTGCTCGCCTAGGCGGTGGTGCTTAATGGGGTGGTGTAGGCCAATTCTACAGTGGGTGAAACTGAGCTTGAGGTTGGGCCTGAGGCTGTTTCCCATTGATAGGATATGGAAGTGTCCCTCCCTGTAGCCATTCTTGCATCTTGAGTGCCTCTATATGAGCAAATATAGTAGTCTCAACCATGGTGATTCTCTTAATGGCAGCTGTAGGAGGCAACATGAGTGCCTTTATAGCTTTATTCAAGGCTTCCTCTAGTCGTAGAGCCTTGTCAGAGAAATATCAAAATCCAGCAGGGAAATTCTATGTGATGAGGGAAGGTAAAAAATTCGCCTTTACATTACCCATGAATATTGTTAAAAGCTATTATTGAGTCATTAGAATATCGAGTGAATACGTGAGGCCCTTCCACCTAGTAAAAATCATATGAATTTCTCATCTATATGATTATTACACTTGAAGTGGTTGTTAATAATCACCATGAAAGTGGTGGAAATGAATCAATAAAGAAACTACCTATGATGATATTCCTAACTATCCATATACTGGATGTGTAACTAGCTATACCAGAAAAACTCAGGCCCCTCAAATGTCTCAACAAAACAGGGTTTCATAGGGGCTTCTTACTAAACTGGAGTTCCTTACATTGTATTGTACCTTGAAATAAAGTGGTCCAGGTGTTTCAGTGGGTCTCCCATCCCATTGAAAGGGGATAAGGAAGGATTCTCAAAATTAGTGGGTGTTGGATTATCGTCCACCCATGTCGGATACAACTTGTCGTCCGGTGGGATATTTACAAATATGCCTCTAGGGACTCAAGTTGGGTGATAAGAGAGGCCATCAAATCCTCTTGGTGAGCATTTCAAACTTCTAGTGTGTTAGTGGGCCCTTCCATATGGTAGGCAGTCTCAACGGCTCCGGGTGTTGCTAGTGGCACCACTGGAGGAACAACCAGAGGAGATGTTAGAGGGACAACATGAGATGGGTCTCAAGGGTGATTCCCACTCTACTCGACCATAATCGGTGATTTATACCATGACCGCTAGCCATAAGTTATGATCTATACCCTATCAGGGTGAAAAATATTATTGAGATTAACTGTAAACATATTTAAAAGGAGGGTATGTGGCTACCCCTGCTACCCTAGTAGAGGAGGGATAAAATCATATCAAGGATCACTATAATTTGGATGTTATCCATCAAGGATCTCAACATGAATTTCTTCTATAAGGATTTTTCTTGGAAAGATTCTAGAGCATGGAAACAGTGGAGGGATCAACATTCAACTTCTGCACTGAACTATGTGGGTTGGAAGGTCAAGAAGTCCCTATAGCGACACATGGTTAACATACATGGATATTATATCAGTTTAGATGAATATTCAGTATATTAAAAAATACATTCTCGATGAACATAACAGTTTAGTTTCTTTTAAAACTAAGAAACACATTATTTTGTCCTAGTGAATGATCGTAAAAATATCCCATGAAGATCTCCGCATTTAGTAATTGTACATAATATCATTCCTCATAACCTGGGGAAAAGAAACAAAAGAAATGGGTGAGAAAAGATGCTTAGTAAGGGTAAATAAAGAAAATGTGTAATCATAAAATGAATAAAATGGTATGGACCATGAGAATAACATTTGAAGATCATACCGTACATATTAGAGACCATAATAATTATTGGTAGTTCCTAAGATATGGATCATAAGAGAATTAATAGCATAGGTTATAAAATCATAACAATATAATTAGACATTAAATTTTTGGAATGATGATTTTTTATTACAATTGTGAACATGTATAAGTAAAAACAGGTTCCCTCATTAAGTTAAGGAGACGAGATAAAGACCATGTATCAACATATGGATATGAAACCAAGTCCATGAAAAACATTTTGAAAGTGTATTATGGTTCATGAATAACCTTATCGAAATGAAAACATGTCCCTGCATAACGTTTTGAACATTTAATTAGGTGTATGCATGACATTGTGAACATGTAATGAGGTTCATGCAAACTCTTATGGACAAAAAACCAGCCAATGCATAACATTTTTAACATGTAATAAGGATCACTCATAACATTGAGATCAGGTAATTAGGTTCACGCATACACTTATGGACATGAAACCAGGTCCATGCATAACATTATTAATATGCAATGAGGTTCACTCATAACATTGTGATCATGTAATCTAGTTTACACATAAACATATGGACATAAAACCAGGTCCATGAATAGCATTGTGAAAATGTAATCAGCTTCATGCCTAACATTTATACTTCTGATTCATCCATAATTACCCAATGCATTGGAGGGAGATATAGGTCTCACCCATCTCGTAATAGAATCATTCATACATGTTCCAAAAGATAATAAAACATTCATTATACTATGACCCATGAAAGGATATATTCTTTATAAACATAAAATTATAACTCATAAATTAAATTGGTATAATTAACATTTTCTAACATCATAAACTACGGAAATAGATTGGTTTCATAACAATTTCAATTATTCAATACATGGGAAAAGAATTAGGTTTCAAAATCATATATCCACTTGAATGGAAATAGGAGTTGTAAGTATTATTCCTTAAAAACAAAATCCATTCAAGAAATAATATAAATGGTACCTTTTTATATTTTACAATAAGAGTATATTGACATAAATAAATGTCATATTAGTGGGAAAATAACATGTATATATATTATAAAATTATTTTTGAGGAAAATATATTTTATTTTTTGAAGAAATATTTTTAAAGAAAAAAACCTTTTTGAAATCCATTTTATTTTTAAATCCATTCAAAACATATAAAGAAGGGTTGAAATAATTTAGAAATCTTTTTCCTTGAAAACTTATAAAATAAGTTTCAAACACATTTTATTTGAAAAAACATAAAAAACATATAAATATGTTGAAATTATTTTGAAATAAATTTTGTGGGAAATAATTTTAAACATATATTTTTCTAAAAACCATCCTTTTGAAAATTCAAAGTATGAATGAATGAAATGACAGCGGGTAAATCAATACAAGCTGTATGAGGTAAACATCATTCCTTTTTCACGTTAAAAACGTTAGAGAAATGATTTTATGGAATGAAACATTAATATTACTTTGAATATATTTTTAACATATAGATAAGGGTAAAATTTTATTTTAATGATTATATGATATTGGAACAAAATACTTGGAATCCATTTTAGAAAACATATATTTCAAACTAAAGAGAGTGTAATGTTAGGATTTCTTAAAAACACTTTCTCATATATCATATGTAAAAAGAGAAGAAATATGGTACTAATACATGGATATAGAGTGAATAACCATAGGAGTATAAAATTCAATAATTTTTTGAGAGATGGGTTATAATATATCACCTATGGAATAATAAACACCAAAAACATTGAAAAGTGATGAGATTGTTTCAACAAACTCTTTTCACATGGTATCTTGGAATCATGCCCACCATTTAAGAAAATGAAATTAAATGAATCATATTTTATCATGAAAATATGTAGATTAATTATATATCATGTAAAATGGAAGTATACACACCTCATAATGAAATTTTTCCCACATCAAAACATGAGTCTCAATGAAGGCAAATTGAGAAAAAACTATTATACCGATTTATTTACTTTTGAAACTCAAACCCCATGGAATAAAGGTCAGAGAATTTATATGTAAATAAAAATAAATTTATATATAATAATAAATTATTACTTCCATGGTTATTATAAACACCACATAAAAGTAATGGGTGATGAATAAAGCATGTATCTCATGGAAATAAAAAGTCATATGAAATCACATTACCTTATGTCTTGAATCTCATCATACTCGTTAAAACCTCATATATAATAAATATAAATTTATTATAAATAATTTAAAGAATCATATTATTATATATATAATACCATAAATTTTTTGATTACAACATTATTTCACCTTCTTCTAAACCACCCAATGTTAGGGTTTTTATTGGGATAATATTCTCTTTGTTCTTCATGTCTGTCTTAATTTGTTATATTGTGGGTCCTTATACTTATATAATGACTATAAAATTTAAACCATGATATAAATATCATGTATATCCAATATATTTTCATTATAAGAAAATGTATAATAGAGATGTATGAAATGGATTACACGGTTCCTAGAGACAGTAAGCTTTACATACGCGTGAACCCTATATCCATTTTCATTATTGTTTTGAAAGAAAGAAGAAAAAGAAATATATGCATATATGAATATAAAATCATTAAATTATAATTATAATGTTATATATATCATATAATTTTACTAAAAGAATACTTAATACGTTCCATGTAGTTTATTAATGAACCATGTCGCTTTAAGAGGTAGTCCACACTTCCTCAAACGAAATTAACATATTAACACACAATTGAAAGTAAAAGAATATGTGTTGTAAAAATAATAAAAAATGAATAAATAAATAATGAATATTTTATATAAATATATAAACATTTTGTCCATCATAATTTTCTCCATGAGAGGTGGTAAGGAAAATTGAACAATCAATGGTTTGTGAGGTTGTAGTACATCATTAACATAAACAGTATATGTGTTATCTAATAAATAGATGTGTGTGTAAGTGTTTATAGAAATAATATCATAACAACATTATATTATTTTTATGATACTGGTTTTGTTATAAAATCAGGGAACAAATAATTTGGAGTGGTGGTAAAAGAAAAATAATCAGAGGACTTGAGGGAATACATAATCTCTTAATCAGATAACTCCTTTTGTTTTACACCGAAAGGCTCCCTTAAATTTCCTTATGCCCATATTATGGCTTCTAAAATGAAGGTATTATATCTTTGAAATTTATTGTTCACATATGGGGTAATATTAAGTTTTTTATAGGTGTGAAGAAGTGGGAGAGGTGGTGGCCTTTTATGTGGAAGGAATGGGACTCACTTGGACTTAAAAAAAAGTTTTGTGTGCACATGTTATTACCTAAATTATTCATAAAAAACAAACATGAATCAATAATAAAGGGTTTTTTCCAATAAATGGCCATAAAATGGGTTTTTTACAAGTCGCTAGGTCATTTGGGCCCCTAATATTAAGGGTTGGTGCCTAATTAAGCTTAATTTTACCTTAATTGTTTTGATTAATTTTAATCAAATTTAATAATAATTATGTTAAAAAAATTAATCGTATTAGAATATAGAAATAATAATGACTAAAATGGTGTTTTTTATAACACCTCATGATTTCATAGTATGTTATCTCTTCAAAGTATTTCAATAACTTGTGCTACACGCAACACCGAGTTCGAGCACACCACGACTTACCAAACTAGCCATTCAAAAAAGATTTTATGAATAGTATTAACCCAATTTTAAATTTTTTAAATCTTATATAATTTTAACATTCATATTTTGTGTTTCATAGAAGTAATATAAGAAAAATTCAAATTTTAAGACAAAAGAGGTATTTTTAAAAAAATATTGTTTTATACATTTTAATGGAAAATATTTTTTAAATCCAATATTAGATTCTTATATATATTCAATTTAGTGAAATTAAATTATTATTTATAATAGGGACACAAAATTTAGTTTGGATAAATTTTTGGTACTTTTCAGATACCTTTCATATTTTGATGAATAGTGAAAAAATATTAAATTTTAATAAAAAAAATTTTTTAATCGAAATAATTAATAGTGTTAAAATATAAATTTGAATAGTTTGTAAGTTTAATATGATTATTATTTTAACATTTAATATAATTTATGTCATTGTATGTAATTTCACATTTAAGATGGACATAACCAAGTGTCAATCTTTTGATTTTTATTATTTCTTAAAAAACGCATTTTGATTTGACTACATGAAGTAATTTTAAATTAATTTCTATCACAATTGTATTTTGAATTTGGAAAAATGGATATCATATTTGGAATTAGGGGGAGAAAATTGGGTAAATAGTTAACTTTTATTTTTAGACATTATTAATAATTACTTCGGTAAATATTTTATTTACCACGGCTAAAGGTTAAATCTGGTAAAATGGGTAATGAAATAATATTAAAATAGTGGTAAATTACCCTAACAGGTGTCCTAACCCTATGGGATGATACATTTCCGAACAGGGTCATCCTTGGGTCGACTTGGGGACCCCATGGATCCTCTTGGGAGTGATAATGACATTTTATATTAAATAACCTAGAGTAAAGACAAAAATAACAAAAGAAAATATCTTTTAGAAAAACAATTTTTATATGAGGTTATAAAATTGATCTATTCGAATATAAAAAGTCATTAGAAATATAAAAATATTTTATATTTCATGATATTTTATCTATAATTTTTATACATAAAATAAATATATTTATATATAACACAATAATTATGCAGTATTTTCCTTATTAATGGAACCATCAAATATAAGATATTATAAATATTAAAATAAATATTATTTGAACGTTTTTATGCCATACAATAATTTTATAGGTGAATTTGACATTTTACGGTTGATTAAATGAATTTGTTTCAATGTAATCAAGTTGTTATGACTTTAGCAAAAACAAAACACCAAGTAGTGTCAAAATTGACATAAAATAGTTTTAAAAGAAAATATTATATTATTAATTGATATAATATTCATAAAAATATATGGTTCATCCAAAGGACTTATATAAGGTTATATATATTAATTATTAACTACATGGGGTTCTCTTGGCTTGTTATAGTATGTTTATTAACCATATAATATAAAAATATAAAGAGACATGGTAAATGTCAAACTATTTAACTAAGAGTTAAATATAAAAGATAAGGTTAATATGATAACCTAAACCAATCTAAAATCTATTGGTTAAGATTTTATTAACCCATAAACACCTCAGCCTTTAATTAATTCCTTTTTTATCAATTATAAAACGAAAATGAATTTATTAAAAATTAATATTTCAAGCTTTTCCTAAAGTAACCCTCACCTCTCTAATAAAAGGCACTTCCCCTACTCTGAATTTAAAACCTACAAAGCCTTTTTATTTAGCCAACCCCTACCCAAATATCCTTCTAACATTCCTCACTTCATCTTAGAGGCATTATTTTAGTCTGAAACACATCCTAAGGAGCCGTTTTGATCAAATCAAAAGGAAGAACCCGAAGAAGAGGTAAATATTTTTTTCACATCTTTCAAGTTCTTTTCTTCTTCCACATCCTCTTTATTTGTTGTTTCCATTCTAAAATAATAACTCTAGTATATTATATACATTATGATTTTATTATAAAAAATTTACAACCATATTCATTATTCTATCCATCCTATAAATGACAAATTCACCATACGTGTGTACTTACGGATTACCGTCTCCACGTCCTGGTGTAGTTTGTTATTAAAACACTTCATTATTTGGATGGGTATAGTAATGAGTATAACTGATTTAAATAATAAATATAACATCATAATGATTCGTTATATATGATATACTATCCAATTAAATTCTATTTTACCATTAATATAATGATATTGTAACTCGTGCATACGTACGGATTACCGTCTCCACGACACGATGAGATTCATTCCCATGTTCACCATTCAAAGATGATTATAAAATATATATTATTAATATGTATTTAATATATGACATAATAATTCTACTAGATATATATATATGTATTTACATACATATATCTTATTCACTTACTTCTGTTCAATACGATGTGAAAACAGAAACAACGTTTATGCGTACGTACGGCCTACTGTCTCTATAAATGGTGTTTTCCATTTCATATATCTATATATTATACAAATATTATATATATATATATATATGATATATAAATCAATGATTATATTCTGGAAGTATTAAAATCATGATCTAAATGATAAAATCAGGTATAACAAGTTAAAACACATACGATAAAGAAAGTGATTGTTACACAAAATGATAATTTAACATGGAAATAATTATTAAATGGATAGTATGAATTCATAGATGAATCATGTATGATATAATAAATATTAATATGGTTCTTTTATAATTTGATAACATACTATGGTCATTATACAGGAAGTTAAACGTCCCCTTGACCAATGTAAATGGCAAGGTAAGGGTTAATTTCACAATCTCTTTGTTATCCGAGGTTGTTTTTACGTGAATATCTACTGGGACATATATTTTATTCATTTACATGTTTCATAAAAGAGATTTCAATGGTATTATTTTAAAGTAATTTCTTAACTACAACATCATTTTAAATGTTTTAAAGATTTATTATTCTAAACCATAATCATTAATGTCCATGTTTACAAAATGGTTATAAGGAATTATTTATATTGACATGAATGTTTTAAAATTTTAATTCCATTAAATTGTTTCAAAGTGGTATGAGAAAATTTGAATAAAAAATGTCTTTAAATGTCTTCCTTTCTAAATTGTGTGACATTTAAATGTTTTCAGGAAAAGGGATATTTCTCTCAAATATTTTTTCAAATAATCTTCATCTATGTCAACATCCTTTGATGGATTTTAAACTTGTTTAAAGTTTATTTTTTATGCTACAAATATTCCATATTGTATTGATTTATTTTTGATATGTTTTACGATTGATGTTTTAATTTTATACCATTCATTGTTTGTGGATAAAGTATTGACATTTTTTATTCTAGTTTTAATATGAATTTTTATTTAAGGTTTCAAAATTTTTATATGAGGAATGTATTGGAAATAATATGTGATGGGTGGAGTCCACTATATCTCCTTGATGAATTAGTAGGTCTCATGAGTCAATTAGACATGGAATTGGTAGAGGCCTTTCCCAATTTTATATTTTTTTTTGTCCAAGGTCGTAATCATTTTTAGACGTCTTGGCTGAGGCCTTGAAAAAATGTTTCAGAATGTACGACATTATACATTACCTTATTATGAAAATAATAATGATGGTTCATGTGTTTATTCAACTAGTATAAAACCCATGACTATGTTTTATTATGGAATTATTTACTCATCTCATATTCCTTCCATAAAGTGTTCATGTTTATTATTTGTAAAGGCATGTGATTTGAATTATTCATCATGCCTAATGTTTATCTTATCTTCCATTGTATTGCTTACTCTTATTGAGCGTTTGAGATCACCCATTTCTTATATTTTATTTTACCAGGATTTCCAAGAAGTGTATTATGATTGATATGCCACGTTAAGCTAAAAAGGAATAATGGTGTTCTAAAAGAACTATTTATGCTATATTTTAAGTTTGAAATTGAAATGTTAAGTTAATGTATGTAATATATCTCCAAGACTGCTAAACTGATCGGTATTTTAGGACATGATTTCCCTGTATCATTCCAATGTTATGTAATAAAGCACTGACTCTGGGTAACTGGGGTTGGGGCGTTACAGTTGGTATTATAGAAAGTTTAGAAACAACCTTGGAAATATATTTAGATAAACTATGATTATAGAACATTACCTTAAGATATATTTTTAGGATTAATATAGAAGAACTTCCTAGAATTTTGGTAATGTCAAGATTTTGTGTATTTTCCAAGAAATAAATCTATGTTTGGATATAAGCAGGTAGAGGTGGCTCTAGCACAGATGTACCTAGGAGTGAAAACTCTAAGAAGGAGTTTCAGGCTTGACCTTGGGTATACTGGTACATGACAATGGGCCATGTTGCACTCTTATTTATGACACTCCTAGGGGATATGCTTAGGATAATTCACAATTTCATTGCAATCTATTATGAAGGATTTAGGAGTAAATACTTCCTCCAATAAAACATTTTAGGATTACATATTATATTCATAATCTTTTCAATTTATGTTAAGTATTTTACAAGTTTGGAATTATGCATTGTGATTCAAAAACTAACCTACTGTATGCCATTGTTTAGAAATGGATCGTAGTAGAAGGAATGAGAATTCCAGCAATAATCATTATCGAATGATTAAGAAGGATCATATATTTCATGGTATTAATCCAACATTTAAAAGAGAAATATTCTCCCACATATCCTCATAATATGAAAAAATAGTATCATGTGTTAATAAGATAAGTAAATAATTTTTTGAGTCCTATGGTTTTGAAGGGAAGCAACATGATAAAATGATGTAAGAGATAAAGATGGATAAAGGGAAGAGGGGAAAGAAAGGTTTTACCATATGTGATAATTGTAGGAAGAATCATCTTGGTAAATGATTGAAGGTAATGAGAGATTGTTATAAATGTGGAGAAAAATGACACCAAGTACGTGATTGCAAGGGTAAGAAAAAGGTTTCAAATTTACAATATTCATCTTCAAGAAGTTAGGACACTATGAGAATCAATGTCCAAATCATAAGAGTATTCCTCAAATGATGATATTAGATAATAATCAAGTTATGATACTACCATAGATGAAGAGGAATGAATAGTGTTATTATGTAGTTATTAAATAATTATTTCATTCCAGTGTTGTATCAATGATGTACTGGTTATATGAATTATGGAAATAAATTAGGATAGTACTACAGTACTATTTCATTAAGGATTTGAGATTGTATGGTACCGGGTAAAGTGACTTAGTTTCAGGATAAACATTTTGGAAAATACATGGTTGAAGGAAAGGTAAACCATAATATAGTTCTGATACTGAGGTAGAGATTTTGGAATAATATATGGTTGATTTGGATAAATTTTAGTGGATATTCTTGACTACTTTGAAACTAATTAATGGTTTGTTTATTTCATCATTGTTGGAATATTAAAAATTTTGGGATATAAGGAATATAACTAGTATTCTATAAGGAATAAGGGAACATGAATGTAATCAATAAGGTTTTATGGTAATTTTTTGTGTTGGAGTGTTTTAAATGAATACATGATGAAGTTATTCACATTTTATTACGTGGCAAAAAGAATCTTCATTGTGTTTACCTTCCATATAAATTTTGGACTTTGAATTTGGACAGAAGTATTTTGGTTAAGTATAAAGGCGTGAATGGATTACATTTCACATTGGATACTATTTTTAAGGTTGAATCATTTCTTAAGATGATGTTTGGATAGTTATAAAGAGGACAACCCTGAGGTTGGGCAAAAACTCGTCACGTCTAGAAAGGCTACGAGACATGATCCAACAACCGAAGGGCGACAAGGATACAACATCTACCACTGGCCTATGTGATGTACTAGTTTGTATAATGTATTTCTTTAAAGGTCTTATAGATGAATTATAAATTCATTTTTTGGAACCCTATATTATTAGAATAAATAGAATATTTTTGTGCTCTATTATCTTTTAGTGTGAATGATAAGTTTCTGCTAGAAATTAGTTAAAGGATGGAACTCTACTTGTCAAGTATATTTTCTCTATCTTATTATATGATAAAATTAATTCTTAAAATTTCAGTATGTGATCTTAAAACCAAAAATGTGTTATCTTAATACCTTATGTTTTGTTTAATCGATGATATTTTAAGTCATCGTAGATTAATGGCATTGAGGCACTCAATTTTACACTTGTTTATGATTGATGACCTCAATAAATCCTTATAAATATTTAAATTTTCCCCCAATTATATGTCTTTAATTTCCACAAATTTTCTCCTAATCAAGATCATAATTTGGTGGTGACTTTTTCATTTCTCTGTCCCTCTTATTAAGACTAAATTTTGTTAACCCAATTTCTGATGTGGGTTTTCCAAAAAGGTATTTTTATTTTTTAACCTTTAGTTTAAAAAAAACAATTTCAAATTTTGAGTACACAATTTATTTAAGGAGGGGAGAATGTAACACACCATGATTTCATAGTATGTTATCTTTTCAAAGTATTTCAATAACATGCGCTACAAACAACACCAAGTTCGACCGTACCACGACTTACCAAAATAGCCATTCAAAAAATAATTCATGAATATTTTTAACCATATTGTAAATTTTATATATACTATATAATATTAACATTCTCCTTTTGTTTTTTCTATGAAATAATATAAGAAAAATTCAATTTTTTAGATAAAAGAGGTATTATTAAAAAAAATTCAGTTTTATGCCTTTTAATGAAGAACATTTTTAAAATCAAATATTTGACACTTTTATATATTAAATTTAGTGAAATTTAATTCAAATCTTGAATAGGGACATAAAAATTTAGTTTCGATAAATTTCTTGTACTATTCTGATAACTTTCATATTATGATGAATAGTGAAAAATACAAAATTTTAATTAAAAACAACTTATTTAGTCGAAATAATATATAGTGTTAAATTAAACATTTGAATGGTTTTTAAGTATAATTAGATTATATTATTATCATATAATATAATTTAGGCCATTGGATGTAATTTCACATTTAAATTGTACATGAACAAGTGTCAATCTTTGGCAAGTTATAATGTTTTTAAAACAGGCTTTGTTGTTTTGACAACGGGAATTAATTTTAAATTAATTTATATCACTTATGTGTTTTGAATTTGGAAAAATTGATTCCATGTTTTTAGTCAGGAGTTCCAAATTGGTTGTATAGGTAACATTTATTTTTATACATTTTGAATAATTACTTCGGTAAATATTTTATTTACCATGGTTAAAGGGTAAATCCGTTAAATATGGGTAAAGAAATAATATTAAAATAATATTAAATTACCTCAACAGGTTTACTAACCATATTGGATGAAACTTTTCTGACCATGTACATCCTTGGGTCAATTTTGGGACACCATGCAGCCACATGGGAGTGACAATGACATTTAATATTAAATAATATAAAGTAAAGACAAAAATAACAAAATCAAATATCTTTTTGTAAAACAATTTTTATATGAAGTTATATAATTGATATATTAGACTATAAATAGTCATTAGAAATATATGAAAATTTCCTACATCATTATATTTTATTTATAATTTTTAGACATAAAATTATTATATTTATATACGACACAATAATGATGTAGTATTTTCTATATTAATGAAACAATAAAATAAATGATATTATAAATATTAAAATAAAAATAAGTTGAATGTTATGATTATATGCAAGAATTTTATAGGAGGATATGACATGTTAGGGTTGATTAAATTAAATTTTTTGTAGTAATCATGTTGTTATGAGTTTAACAAAAACAAAATACCAAATAGTGTCAAAATTGACATAAAAGAGCTTTAAAACAAATATTATATTATTATTTGATATAATATTTCTAAAAATATGAGGATCAGAAAAAGGACTTATATAAGGTTATATATATTAATGATTAACCACATGGGGTTCTCTTGGCATGATATAGTATGTTTATTAACCATAGAATATAAAAATACAAGGAGACATGGTAAATATCAAACTATTTAACTAAGAGTTAAATATCAATGATAATGTTAATATGACGACCTAAACCTGTCTCAAACATATTTTTTGAGAGGTTTTAGAACCATACCCAACATATCCTTTACATAATTCATTTTTGAGATATTGTAAACCGAAAATTGTTTTATTATAAAATAATATTTCGGGCTTTTCCTAATGTGACCCTCTCCTCTCTTATAAAAGGGAACTTCCCCTTATCTTAATTTCACACATCCAAAGCCTTTTGGATCGGCCAAACCCTACCCAAATATCCTCCCAACTTTCATAACTTCATCCTAGAGGCCTTCCTTTTTTATCACAAAGCCAACTTAATGAGCCCTTTTGATCAAATCAAAAGGAAGATCCCGAAAAAGAGGTAAATATTTCATCACGTCTATCATGTTCTTTTCATCTTCCACTTCCACTTTATTTTTTTCAATTATAAAATAATTAATCCATTATCTTATATATATTTTGATTTTATTATAAAAATTGTACAATCAAATTCATTATTCTATCCATCCTATAAATGAAAAAATAACCATACGTGTGTACGTGATGATTATTGTCTCCACGTCATGGTGTAGTTTGTTATTCAAAATAATTATTATTTGGATGGGTATAATAATGATTATAAGTGATGTAAATAATAAATATATCATGTTGATGATTATTTATATTTTATATATTATCCAATTACATACTATTTCACCATCAATATAATGATATTGTCGCTCATGCATACTTACGGATTACCGTTTCCATGACGCGATGAGATTCATTCCCTTGTTCACCATTCAAAAAATGATTATAAATATATATATTATTAATTACTATATAATATATGACATAATATTTTTACTGGAGGTATATATATATATCTATGAACTTACATATATCTAATTCGCTTACTTTTGTTCAATACGATGTGAAAATGGAAACAATGTTTATGCGTACGTACGGCCTACCGTCTCCATAAATGGTGTTTTCCATTTCTTATATATATCAATGATACACATTTATATTCTATATATATATATATGATATATAAATCAAGGTTGATATTTGGGAAGTATTTAAATCATAATCTAAATGATACGATCAAGAATAACAAGTTAAAACACATACGATAAAGGAAGCGATTATTACCCAAAATTTTAATTTAACATGGAAATCATTATTAAATGGGTATTATAAAGTCATAAATGAATCATGAATAACGTAGTAAATATGAATATGGTTCTGGTATAATTTAATAACATAATATGGTCATTATACGTGAGGGTAAATGTACCCTCGACCAAAGTAAATTGCTAGGTAGGGGTTAATTTCACAATCTCTTTATTATCCGAGGTTGTTTTTACGTGAGTATCTACTAGGACATATTTATTATCCATGTCCATGTTTCATAAAATAGTTTTCAAAGGTATTATTTTTAAGGGACACTTTTACTAAAACATCATTTCAAATGTTTTAAAGATTTATTCTTCTAAACCTTTATCATTAATGTTCATATTTTCATAATGGTTTTACGGATTTATTTATAAGTATGTGAATGTTTTAAAATGTTAATACCTTTAAAATGTTTCAAAGTGGTATGGGATAATTGGATTCAAAATTTTATTTAAATGTCCACTTTTCTAAATTTTCTGACTTTTATATATTTTCATGAAAACATGATATTTCTCTCAAAGTGTTTTACAAATAATTCTCATATATGTAAACATCCATTGATGGATTTTAAACTTGTTTTAAGTTGATTTATTATGATACAAATCTTCTATATTGTATTGAATGTTTTGTGATATGTTTGACATTGGAAGTGTTATTTTTATACAATTCATGGTTTGTGAATAAAGTATTGACAATTCTTATGGTATTTTTAAAACATATGTTTATGTTATGTTTCAACCATTTCATATGAGCAATGTATTGGAAATAGTAAGTGACGGGTGGAGCCCCCTATAGCTCCTTGATGCATCGGTAGGTCTCATGAGACAATTAGACGTGTAATTGGACAAGACCTTTCCTAATATGATATATGGTTTTGGACAAGTCCCTAATAATTTTTAGACGCCTTGGCTGAGGCCTTAAAAAAATGTCTCAGAATGTTCGGAATTATACATTCCCTCATTATGATAATAGTAATGATGGTTCATGTGGTTATTCGACTAGTAGAATACCCCTGACTATTTTTTATTATGGATTTATTTACTAAGCTCATATAATATCCATAAATTGTTCATGATTATTATTTTTAAAGGCATGTGTTTTTAATTCTTCCCCATACCTAATGTTTATGATATATTATGTTGTATTTATTACCCATACTCAGTGTTTGAGAACACCCCTTTCTTTTGTTTTATTTTCCCAGGATTTCCAAGAAGTGTATTATTATTGATATGTAGGGTTAAAATAAAAGGTAATAATGGTGTTCTAAAAGAACTATCAATGCTGTATTTTATGTTTGAAATTGAAATGTGAATTTATTGTATGTAATTTATTTCCCAGACTGCTAAATTGATCGGTATTTTGGGACATAATTTCCTTATATCAAGCATATTTTATGTAATAAAGCACCGAATCTGGGTAACTGGGGTCAGTGCATTACATTTGGTATCATAAGAAGTTCAGAAACAAACTTGGAAATAGATTTAGATAAACTCTAATCAGGGAACATTACCCTAAGATAGACATTGAGTATTAGTATATAAGAACTTCCAATAATTTTGGTAATATAGAGAATTTGTATATTTTACAAGAAATACATCCATTTCTGAATACAAGCATATAGAGGCGGCTCTGGAAAAGATGTACCTTGTAGTGAAAACTCTGACATGGAGTTTTGGGTTGGACCTAGTGTATCCCAGTACACAAAAATGGGATTTTCGGCACACTTGGTTATGACACTCCTGGGGGATATTCTTAGGATAATTCACATTTTCATTATAGTAAATTATGAAGGATTTAATAGTAAATACTTTCTGAAATAAAACATTTTATGATTATAGATTATATAGATAATATTTTCAATTTAAGTTAGTTATTTTACATGTTTGGAATTATGCATTGCGATTGATAAACTAAACTAGTGTATTCCATTTTTTAGAAATGGAACCTAGTATAAGGAATGAGAATTCTAGCAATATGCATGATTGAAAGATTAAGAAGGATCATATCATTCGTGTTATTAAGCCAAACTTTCAATGGGAAATAGTCTCCCACATATCCTATCATATGAAAAAATAGTATCATGTGTTAATAAGAGATTTAAAGAATTCATTGAGTCATGTGTCTTTGAAGGGAATCAAGAAAAGAGAAGTATTGAAGAAAGAAAGATGGATAAAGGGAAGAGGGGAATGAAGAATTTTCCCATATGTGATAATTGTGGAAATAATCACCTTGGTAAATTCTTGAATGGAATTAGAGTTTTTTATAAATGTGGAGAAAAATGAAACTATGTACATGATTTCAAGAGTAAGAAAAAGTTTTCAAATGTACAATGCTTAATCTGCAAGGTGTTGGGACAATACGAAAATCAATGTTCAAATCATCAGTGTTTTCCCCAAATAATGCTATTAGATAATAATCATGTTATGATACTACCACAAATATAGAGGAATGACTAGTGTTATTATGTTGTTATTAATGAATTATTTCATTTGAGTGTTTTATCAACGATGTACTGGTTATATGAATTATGGAAATAAATAAGGATTATATTGCAGTAAAATTTCATTAAGGATTTTATATTGTATGGTACCTGGTAAAGTGACATAGTTTCAGGTTAATGTTTTTAGAAAATACATGGTTGAAGGAAAGTTAAACCATAATATGGTCCTGATATTTGAGTAGTTATTTTAGAATAACATTTGATTGATTTGGATAAATTTTATTGGATATTCTTGACTACCTTGAAACTAATTAGTGGTTTGTTTATTCCATCATTATTGGAATATTAAAAAAATTTGGATTTAGGGAATATATCAAGTATTATATAAGGAATAAAATATCATTAATGTAATCAATTAGGCTTCATGTTAATTCATGGTGTTAAATTGTTTTAAAAGAATACATGATGATGGTATTCACATGTTATTACATAGAGAAAAAATCTTCATTTTTTTTACCTTCCATATAAATTTTGGACTGTGAATTTGGATATACGTATTTTGGGTAAGACTAATGGTTGGAATGGATTATGTTTGACATTGGATACTATTATTAAGGTTAAATCATTTCTTAATATAATTGTTGGGTTTCCATAAAAAGGACAACCCAGAGGTCGGGTGACAGCTCATCAGATTTGGCAAGGCTGCAAGACTTGAACCCGCAACCGAAGGGCGGAAAGGGTGAATCACATACCACTGGCCTTCATGATGTCCTAGTTTGTATAATTGTGTTTTTGTTAAAGGTTTTAATGATGAATTATAAATTAATTTTTGGAACCCTATATGATTAGGATAAATTGAATATTTTTCTGCTCTAATATCTTTTAGAGTGAAAGATAAGTTTGTGGTAGAAATTAGTTAAAGGATAGAACTCTACTTGTAAAGTATATTTTTTCTCTATTATACTATGAGGAAATCGGTTCATAAACATTTGGTAATTGATCCTAAAACCAAAAATGTGTTATCATAATACCTTTTGTTTTGTTTAACCGGTGATATTTTAAATCATCATAGATTGATGGATTTGAGGCCCTCAATTTTACAATTTTTTGTGATTGATGGCCTCAATAACTCCCTGTAAATATTTATGTTTTTCCTCCAATTATTTGTATCTAATATCCACCAATGTTCTCTAAATCGAGATTATAATTTGGTGGTGGATTTTTCATTTTTCTTTCCCTCTTATAAAGACTAAATTTTATTAACCCAATTTCTATTGTGGGTTTTCCACAAATGTATTTTTCTATTTTAACCTTTTATTAAAAAAAACAATTTAAAATTTATATGAATAAATTTATTGAAGGAGGGGAGAATATAACATCCCAATATTTCATAGTATGTTATATCTTCAAAGTATTTCAAAAACTTGCGATACACGCAACACCAAGTTTGAGTGCACCGCGACTTACCAAACTAGCCTTTCAAAAAAGAGGATATAAATAGTATTAACCACTTTTTAAATTTAATATATCCTTTATAATTTTAAGATTCATATTTTTTGTTTCTTATAAATAATATAAGAAAAATTCAAATTTTAAGATAAAAGAGGTATTTTTATAAAAATGCAGTTTTCTGCCTTTTAATGGAGAAGCTTTTTTAAATAAAAAATTTTACACTATTATATATTAAATTTAGTGAAATTAAATTCATCTTTATATGAGTGACGTAAAAATTTAGTTTGGATAAAGTTTTGCGCCTTTCGGATAATTTTCATATTTGGATGAATAATGAAAAATTCAAAATTTTAATTAAAAACGACTTTTTTATTCAAAATACTTTTTAGTGTTAAATTATACATTTGAATGGTTTTTAAGTATCATTAGATTATATTTTTGTCATTTAATATAATTTAGGTCATTGGATGTAGTTTCACATTTAAATTGAACATAAACAAGTGTCAATCTTTTGATAGTTATTATTTCTTAAAAACATGTTTTTTGTTTTGACAACAGAAAATAATTTTAAATTAATTTCTGCCACTTTTATGTTTTGAAATACAATAAACAGATTCCATATTTGGAATTTGGAGGTCCAAATAGGGTAAATAGGTAAAAAAAAAATTATACATTATGAATAATTACTTCGGTAAATATTTTATTTACCATGGTCAAAGGTAAATCCAGTAAATATGGGTATAAAAATAGTATTAAAATAAAATAAAATTAACATAATAGAAGTCCTAACCCTATTGGATGATAATGTTCCGACCATGGGCATCATTGGGTCAATTTGGGGACCCCATGGAACCACAGGGGTGTGATAATGACATTTTATATTAAATAATCTAAAGTAATGACAAAAATTACAAAAGGAAATATCTTTTAGTAAAACAATTTTTATATGAAGTTATGTAATTGATCTATTTGACTATAAATTTTCATTAGAAATCTAAAAATAGTTCCTATATCATTATAATTTATTTATAATTTTTAGACATAAAATAAGTATATTTATATATGACAAAATAATGATTCATTATTTTCCTTACTAAATAAAAAATCAAATAAATGATATTATAAATATTAAAATAATTTTTTTGAATGTTCTGATGCCATCTATGAATTTTATAGGTGAATATGACATTTTATGGTTGATTAAATGATTTGTTTCGATGTAATCATGATTTTATGAGTTCAACAAACCAAAATATCAAACTATTTCAAAATTGACATAAAAGAGTTTTAAAAATAAATATTATATTATTAATTGATATAATATTTCTAATATTATTAGGTTCTTCCAAAGGATATACATAAGGTTATATAAATTAATAATGAACCAGATGGAGTTCTCTTGTCTTGTTATAGTAATTTTATTCACCATATAATACAAAAATACAAAGAGACTTGGTAAATGTCAAACTATTTAACTAAGAGTTAAATATAAAAGATAAGGTTAATATGATGAAATAAAACCGCTTAAAACCTATTGGTTGATATTTTTGTAACCCTTAACCACATTATACTCTAATTAATTCATTTGGGAGCCATTAGAAACCGAAAATGATTTTATTATAAAATAATATTTCAAGCCTTTCCTAAAGTGACCATCACCTCTCTTATAAAAGGGCACTTCCCTTTCTCATAATTTCACACCTCCAAAGAATTTTGGCTCGGCCAAACTCTACCCAAATATCCTCCCAACATTCCTCCCTCCATCCTTGAGGCCTTCCATTGGACATAAAGCCAACCTATGGATACCTTTTTAGCAAATCAATAGGAAGAACCCAAAGAAGAGGTAAATATTTCATCACCACTTTGAAGTTATTTTCTTCTTCCACTTCCTATTTCTTTGTTGTTTCCATTATAAAATAATAAATCAAGTATAATATATATATTGTTATTTTATTGTAAAAAATTTTACAACCATTTTCATTATTCTATCCACCCTATAAATGAAAAAATCACCATACGTGTCAACGTACTGATTACCGTCTCCACGTCGTGGTGTAGATTGTTATTCAAACACCTAATTTTTTTGATGGGTATAATAATGAGTATAACTAATTTTAATAATAAATATAACATGTTACGTATTCTGTATATATGATATAGCATCAAATTTTATATGATTTCACCATCAATATAATGATATTGTCACTCGTGCGTACGTACGAATTATCGTCTCCAAGATGCAATGAGATTAATTCCCATGTTCACCATTCAAAGATGATTATAAAATTATATATTATTAAAATGTATGTAATATATGACATAATAATGATACTGGATATATATATATATATATATATTTACTTACATATATCATAGTCACTTACTTCTGTTCAATACGATGTGAAAACGGAAACAATGTTTATGCGTACGTACGGCCTACCATCTCCATAAATGGTGCTTTCCATTTCATATATATATCTACTATACATATTTATATTCTATATATATATATACATGATATATAAATCATGTTTCATATTCTGGATGTATTTAAATCATGATCTAAATGTTAGGATCAAGAATAAAAAGTTAAAACACATACAATAAAGAAAGCGATTATTACCCAAAATGTTAATTTAACATGGAAATCAATATTAAATGGGTAGTATAAAGTCATAAATGAATCATTTATAATTTATTAAATATGAATATCGTTCTGGTATAATTTAATAACATACTATGGTCATTATACATGAGGTTAAATGTACCCTCAACCAAAGAAAATTGAAAGGTAAGGGTTAATTTCACAATCTCTTTATTATCCAAGGTTGTTTTTATGTGAGTATCTACTGGGAAATTTTAATTATCCATGTCCATGTTTCATAAAATAGTTTTCAAATGTATTATTTTTAAGGTACACTTTTACCAAAATATCATTTGAAATGATTTAAAGATTTATTCTTCTAAACCTTTATCATTAATGTCCATGTTTTCAAAATGGGTTTAAGGATTTATTTACATGGACATGAATGTTTTAAAATGTTAATTCCTTCTAAATGATTCAAAGTGGTTTGGGACACTTTGATTTCAAAATTTCTTTAATTTTGTTCCTTTCTAAATTGCGTGACTTTTAAATGTTTTCATGAAAAAGGGATATTTCTCTAAAGGAGTTTTACAAATCATTCTCATCTATGTCAACATACTTTGATGGATTTTAAACATGGTTGAAGTTTATTTATTGTGATAAAAATATTCCTTATTGTATTTATGGTTTTGGGATATGATTGACTGTGGATGTGTTATTTTTATACCATTCATGGTTTATGAATAAATTGTTGACATTTCTTACGCTAGTTTTAATACGAATGTTATGTTTAGTTTCAACCTTTTCATATGAGGAATGTATTGGACATAGTAAGTGATAGGTGGATCCCAAAATAGCTCCTCGATGCATCTGTAGGTCTCATGAGACAATTAGATGTGGAATTGGATGAGGCCTTTCCCAATTTTATATATGGGTTTGGCTGAGGCCTTAATCATTTTTAGATGTCTTGGCTGAGTCCTTGACAAAATGTTTCAGAATGTACGAAATTATTCCTTCCCTCATTATGAAAATAGTAATTGTGGTTCATTTGGTTATTTGAATAGTATAATACCCATGAATATGATTTATTATGGAATTATTTAATTTGATCATATTCTTTCCATAATGTGTTAATGTTTATTATTTGTAAAGGCATGTGTTTTGAATTATTTATCATGCGTAATGGTTATGTTATCTTCGCGGTATTTATTACCCTTACTGAGTATTTGAGCTCACCCCTTTCTTATAATCTATTTTCCCAGGATTTACAAGAAGTTTATTATGATTTATATATAGGGTTAAGATAAAATGAAATAATGGCGTTCTCAAAGAATAATCTATTTTTTATGTTATGTTTGGAATTCAAATGTGAAGTTAATGTATGTAATCTATTTCCTAGACTTCTAAACTGATCGGTCTTTTGGGACAATATTTCCTTGTATCATGCCAATGTTATGAAATAAAGCATTGACTCATGGTAACTAGGTTAAGGTCATTAAATATGTAGGTGTTTCGAAATAAAATTCATAGAATAATCAAAATTATTAGTAATGTTAATCCCGCAGACAGGATGACATTATGGGTCTTTAATGTAGAATGAAGTTCAAAAGCTTATTAAGGTTTTATATTAAATTAAAATTTATTATAATGATTTAAATTGTATTAAAAAATTATAATTGATCTAATGTTATCATAAATGAATCTAAAATGTTATTTTACATTAATATTTATTAAAAAAATAGCAGTTCTTAACTAGAAATTAGTATTATTCACTATTCATCAAAAAAATGATGGTTCCCAAAAAAAATCCCAAAAATTCAATCTAAGATAATTTATACATTAAAAATTCATAAATGGAGATAAATATATCAAATATAATATATAAATTTATATAAAATAAATTTTATTATCAAAATCGGTTCATTCGAGATAACGATATTTTTTAATCATAATAGGACTTTACCAAAAATAATATATTTCATTATAAATATATTTTATTTATATAAAACAATTGTAATTTTTTTTGAAAATTATTTAATAATTTTCTTATTACTAATTTTAATAGTTATTTTGTAATTATCAAATTTAAATATTTATAACAACAAAATAATATTTCGTAGAAACATCAGGGTTGCATGCAACGTACTCCAAGTTGAAGTTGTGTGTAACGTACACCGAGTTGGTGTCATGTAACATATAATGATTGCGTGTTTAGTTTAATTTATACCAATTCAGTTGTGTGTGAATGGAATTTTTGACTAATTTCATTCAATTACATAATTGAAAATTTAATTTATTCGAAAATAGGTACATAAAAATGCGAGGTGTTGCATTCTACCCTATTAAAATGAATTTGGCCCTCGAAGTTCATATGGTTTATCAAAGGTTTATTTCTTGAACATTTAATCCATAAAACCCCACAACATAAAAATTATTACTATAAAATCCATTAAAAGGGAATTTTTTTCCATAATGGTTACCCAAAGTAACATATAAATGAGTTTCCACAAAGGAGAAGAGGGGTTGGGAGTGAGGATTTTAAATGGAGGAAAAGTGTAAATATTTATATGGAGTAACTGAGTTCATAAATCACAAACAATTTAATGATAAAAGAAAATTTTAGATCCCCAAATTCATAAATTTTTATTGATTTGTAATGTCTTCTTTTCATAAAAATTAAGGTATTAGTACAACTAATTTTCTTTTGATCGTCATACTAATGTTGAGTAATTCATTTATTGATCAAGAATATAAAAAAAGTATCATTACTTGATATATTTATATAAAAAATCATACATTAGTTATGATTTAATCAATTTATAATTCATATATTATATCATGTAATGGATATCCTTAAATTAACATTGATTCTTGATGTTCTAAAATACAATTTTAGAAAATCATAAGGCACATAAAATAATAAAAATCATAACTATTTATATATAACTATTATTAAAAATCAACATGGTTAATACATTAATCTCTAAACATAAAAAGTAACACTAATTCTTAATCATGAATAATTATTCATCAAAAATAATTTCACATTACCCATGGCATTGTGTTGAATAGGTATAGGTGTGAAACCCTTATCGTCCTTCAGTCATCGGTTTAGGACCCACAACCTTTTTAGACATGATTGGATGTCACATGACATAAATGATTTTCTCTTCTAAAATATGACTAATATAATTTTAAAAATATTATGGAGATCCTTGAAATATGTTTAATCACTAAATATCCTTTTATCCATGGTTTTCAATATAAACCCACTGCATAAATACTTCCAATGAATTTCAACTTCAACTTTCATGGTTGTTTAACCTTGTAACACTTTTGAACGATGATAATACATAACCTTAAAAATAATGTCACAAAATCTTCATAAAATTAATCCCCCATATATCAAAAATTATCTCTCAGTTGTCACATTCCAAACATGTGACTACCATAATCATATATTCCCTTGAAACATGGTAATAACATCAATTACCCAAGATAATTTTTAAAAACTTGCAATCTTCCATATAAAAAAGGTTACTGGTTATATTATTCAATAAAATAAGTTTTAAACTTCATAAATTAAAATATAAAATACTTTTTAAACAAATAAAAAATCAAATACAATGTAATAAGTGATATCCAATTTAATTTATCCCAATTAACCATTTCTTTATCCAAGAGAAACACAATTTTCACAACATCATGATCAGATTAAGGGTTACCTTAACTTAAAAAAATATTAATTTTCTATATCTCCCTCACCATTAAAAATATGCATTTAAATCCATAATTAATAATTATAACAATAATACTTATATATTTCGTGATTCATATAACATAATCATTTAATTCCAAAACATAAGTACTTCATATATCAAACATTATTCTTAAACAATTACTCGGGCTTCATCAAATTATTCATTAATACCTATTTTGAGAATATAAACTATGAAACATATTTTAAGGTTCTTTAACCTCAATCCAATCATGATTATTTTTATTAATATTAAAAATTATGGAAGAACAACACATACCTTCCACATGTTGTTTTCAGTATCATTATCTCTATAAGTATAACCAATACTTATAACAACTTCCTAATTCTCTTAATGAGATTTAAACTTGGGAAATTGATTCAAATAACTCCCATGAATTCCAAATCTAAAACAATAAAAATTGACCATTTTACTTATTGTTCTCTCCAATTAATAAAACCTGAATGTAGAGTGTGAAAAAAATTTATCATATTGGGATACCATATAATCATGAAATATTACTTATGGGGTCCTAAATCATGGATCCCAATTCTATAATATATGAAACCATAGATGTATCCTAAGATATTTTTATTCATATTATATTTAAATCCATCATGGTGGTTCATTAATATTTCTGTGAATTTCCAAATAATATCCCCCTGGAGTGTAAAACTAGGTGTGCATCAAGGCCTGTTGTTGTGTACCTTATTAACCTGAGTTATATCTGAATCATCTTATCATAGTTTTTACACCTAGGAAATTCTATTCAAGGTCCACATTGATATATAGTGTCTCTATTGGTATGTATTTCTACGAAACAAATTGCACTATCCCTTTACGAAATTTTAATACATTTTCTTAAATGTTAACTCATTCGTATGCTAATCCTTAGACACATCCCTAGGCATATCCTTAGAATTATTCATAAGGATCTAACTAATGTTTTATCATCCTATTTTCTAAAGGATGACTAAATCATTCCTTTGATTCCTACTACAGTGAACTAGGTTTAAAATACAATGATATGACTCAGTTTAGATGGATATTTAGTATATTAAAAATATATGTGCCTAAGGACCGTAATAGTTTAGTGTCTTTGGAAACATGGAACGATAATTAGATATCCTAGTGAAATATATTCAAAATATCCAATGAATACCTCCACCATTAGTAACTATACCTAAAACCATTCTTCAAAACCTAGGGAAAGGAAACATAATAAATGTCTGAGCTCAGATGCTCAGTAAGAGTAAATAAAGGAAATGCATAAGCATAACATGAACAAAAGGGCATGGGACTTAAGAATAACATTTTAAGATCATACCATGAATATCTAAGATAATAATAAACATTGGTAGTTAATAATTCATGGATCAAAAGATAATGACGTGCATACATTATGAAATAATAACATAGGAAACAGACATGAAATTTGTTCCATGCACATTAGTTATAACATTGTGAACATGTATAAGTATAAACAGGTTCACTCATTATGTTAAGTACATGAGATCAGGCCTCTACAAAAACTTATGGACAAGAAATCAGATCCATGCATAACAATGTGAATGTGTAATTAGGTTCACACATAACTTTATGGACATGAAACCAATTCCATGCATAAAATTGTCAACATGTAATAAGTTTCCCACATAACATTGTGAACATGTTATGATTTTTATTTATAAACATATGGAAATGATACCAAGTCCATGTATAACATTGGGAACACATAATAAGGTTTACTCATAACATTGTGAACATGTAATAAGGGGTATTCATAAACTTATGAAAATGAAACCAGGTCCATTCATAACATTGTGAACATGTAATAAGGTTCCCACATAACATTTATACTCACGAGTAATCCATCATTACCCAATCCATTGCAGGGGAATATATGTCCCACC
This sequence comes from Viscum album, assembly GCA_963277665.1. Lineage (NCBI taxonomy): Eukaryota > Viridiplantae > Streptophyta > Magnoliopsida > Santalales > Viscaceae > Viscum > Viscum album. The sequence goes on from OY728125.1 coordinate 24,353,262, forward strand.
CATATCATAATAAAATCATTCATACAATGATACACAATATAATAAAACATTCATCATACCATGAACCATAAAAATACATATGTTTTATAAATATCAAATCATAACCCGTGAAATTAAATGGGTATCATTAACATTTCATCACATCATAACCAATAGAAATAGATAGGTTTCATAACCATTTAATCCATGTATAACCCATGAAAAGACCAGGGTTTCAAAAGAATATAACCTATGGAAGAGAAACATGATTCCTAATAATTAATCCTTCAAATCATTAACCATTTAAGAAACAATATGAATGGAACCTTTGGATAATATCCTATAAAGGATGTATTAACATCAATAGATGTCATATTAGTTTGAAAATAACTTGGAATGATATTTTGAAAAAATTTCTTGAAGAAAATACCATTTATTCTTTGAAAATGTATTTTTAATGCATAAAACATTTTTGAAATCTATTTACTTTGAAAATAAATTTAAAATATATAAATAAGGATTTAAATAATTTTTTTAAAAAAAATTCGTTGAAAATTTATAAAATAAGATAAAAACCCTTTTTCATTAAAAAAAATTATTCAAAAGTAATAATCAATATTGAAAATGTTTTGAAGATCATTTTGTTGAAATTACATTTAAGAAAACAATTATAGACCCATATTCATATATCTAACACCATATATGGGTTGATTATGACCTTATAGTACCCTATTTTTAGCTATCCTATGTTAAGGTTTTAATTTAGAAAATATTAAGTTTTTTCTTCGCATGTGGTTTAATTTTTTATATTGTTGACCATTATACTTATATCATGATTCAAGAATTTATACAATAATATAAATATCATTAATATATAATATATGTTCATTATAATAATCAATATAATATAGAAGTAAAAAGGGATTACACCATTCATGGGGAGGGTAAGAAAAAGGTACACATGAACATTATTTATGTTTTCATTGTCAAGTTGAATGAAAGAATGAAAATGAAAAATATGCATATTTGTGTATAGTGTAATTAAAAAATAATTATAATTATATATATATATATAATATAAGTCACTAAACCCTTCTTTAATGCATTCTATGTAGTGAATGAATAAATCGTATCACTTTGAGTGGGCGGTAGTGCACACTTCCTCAAATGAAATTATCATATAAACACACAATGTAAAGTAAAAAGATATTTGTTGTAAAAGAAATACATAATATTAAAGAAATTATAAATATATATATATAGAGTGACCATCATAATTTCCACCATGAGAGGTGGTATGTAATACTGAACAATCGTTGTTTACTATGTTTGTAGTACGTCGTACACATAAACATTATGTTCTTTATCCATTAGATGGAGGTGTGTGTAATTGTAGGTTGAAACCATATCATAGTAAAATCCTAGTAAATTTTTGATACTTTTGATCTTATAAAATAATCGAAGAAACAAAGTGGGGGTGGCGAAATAAAATAAAATAAAAGGACTTTAGAGAAGACCTTACCTATTAATTAGGTAAATCCTTTGGGTTTGTTCAAAAAGGATTACTTATATTTAAATAAGAATACGGGAATTATTAATGGAATAAGGGAGTATTTTTTTGAAGTGTATTATTCAAGAATTTTCCAATATTAAGAGGTTTTAGAGGGTTGAAGAAGTTGGAGAGGTGGTGGCCTTTAATAGGAAAGTAAAAAAGAATCACTTGGATTTTTTGAAAACAAGTTAGGTGTACACATTTTATTACCTAAAGAAGTAATACTATACAAAAAATTAATATTTTAATGTTTTTGGCCAATTTATGGCCATACAATGGGTTTTGGAAAAATGTCTAGGCTATTTGGGCACCTAAGATTAATGTTTAGTCTCTAATTAATCTTTATTTGACCTTAATTGTTGTGATTAATTTTAATCACTTTTAGAAATGATTTTGGTAAAAAAAATAAAGTTGAACTTATTAGGCTCTAAATATTATACAAATTACAATGTTATATGTCAGTTTTTCGAAATTCAATTAATAGAAGCGGAAAATTTTATATTAATGCTAATCCTACAGATGAGATGAAATTACTGGTCATTAAAGTAGAAAGAAGTTAAAAAGTTTATTATGTTTTTATATTTAGTTATAGTTAATTATAATTATGTTCAATTTATTAATATATATTTAATTGATATTATTTTACCTTAATAAAATTAACATGTAACATAATATTAATAATTATTTAAATAAAACATCATTTTTTAAACAAAAATAAGTATTTTTAACTATTCATAAAAACATGAAGTTTCTCAAAATAATAGAAACAATTAATTCTAAGATAGTTTTGGAATTATAAATTCAAAAAGGTTGTTTCTTTTTTCAAATTATATTTCAAAATATTTCTAAATTTAAATGTATTATTATTATTTGTTTATTCGAGAAAACAAGTTTTTTTATACGTAAAAGAACTTTTCCAAAACTCATATCTTCTATTATCAAAATATTTTATTTATATAAAAAATTTATAAATAATATTTGAAAATTAGTTATTACTATTCATATTACTATGTTTAATAGTAATTTTATATTTAACTCATTTAAGAAATTGAAATAAAAAAATGATGTTTCATAGAAACATCAGTGTTGTGTGCAACGTACACTAGGTCGGTGTTGCTTGGAACGTACAGTGAGTTGGTTCCATGTATCATACTATATGTTTATATTTTGACTAAGATATTAAAATTAAGTTGGATGTGAAAGTAATGTTTGAATTAGTTCATTGAAATACATAAATGAAAATTTAATTTATTCAAAAAAATATCCATAAAAACATGGGGTGTTACATTCTACCCCATTAAAATTATTATGGCCCTCAAAATTAATCTTGGTTATAAATGGTTTAATACATTAAAGATTCATTTCTATAATCCCCTAATAGTAATAATTAATACTAAAACATCCATTAAAAGGTAATTTTGTACCATAAATATTACCCAATGTAACATATAATTGGTTTTCTACATCGGAGAACATATGTTTGGAGTGAAGATTGATCATACATGAAAAGTGTAAATATTTATAGGGAGTGATTGAGCATCAATCATAAAAAAATAAAATGATCACATAAAAGATAATGTCTTCAATTTCATAATTTTTTAATGATTTCTAAGTCTATGGGTTGACCAAAAATTATGGTAAAAGTAAAACACATTTTATTTTGATCGCTATCCGAAAATAGAGTCATTATTTTTTTACCTAGAATATAAAGAAATATACTTACATGATATATTTATATAAAAAATTTAATTCTTTAGTTGTGGTTTTATAAATTTCTAATTCATCCATTATCCATGTAATGGATATCCATAAAATATCTTTGATGCATGAACTGCTAAAATACAGTTTTAATAGATCTTAAGGTGCATAAAAGAATGAAAATCATAACTATTTTTCTACCACTATTATTAAAAATAAACATGTTTAATACATTAATCTATAAACATAAAAATTAACACTATTTTTTAATCATAAATTATTATTCAATAAATATAATTATACATTAACCACAACATCGTGTAGGCCAGTGGTAAGAATGAAACCCTTGTCATCCTTCGGTCATGGTTTCAGGACCCGCAACCTTATCGTACATGATTTGTTGTCACCCAACATAATTGATGTTCTATTATATAAATTCACTAATATAAGTTCCAAAATATGATATAAATCCTACAAATAAAGTTTATATATAAATAACCTTTTATCAATGGTTTTCAATTCAACCTCAGTCCATAAATACTTCCTCCAAAGTTTAACTTAAACTACTCAGGAATGGTTAAACTTATGCCCCTTCTTATAGATGAAAATAAAAAAAATCACAAAATATCCTTGTCATTGAACCCCCATATATCAAATAGTATCTATTGGTTTTCACATTCTGAACATGTTACTCCCATCATCATTTTTTCTCATGAAACATGGTAATAAGAAAAATTACCATAGAAAATTTTGGAAAACATGCATTATTCCTTATTCCAAATGATAGTGGATATATTCCATAAATACATGAAGTTTTAATATTAATCAATTATTACATATAATACTTTATAAAACAATAAATAATCAAATATAGTTTAATTGGTGAAATATAATTTACATTAACCAATTCAATCATCTCTTTATCCTAGCGAAACATAATTTTCTCAACATCATGATCACAATATGGGTTGCCTTACCATATTCAAAATATCAACTGTCTATTTCTTGATAAACATTATGCATATCCTATTAAATAATTAAATAAAACTTATACTGAAAATACTTATATATTTTATTATTCATATAACATAATCTTGGATTTCCAAAATATAAGTACTTCATTCATCCAACTTTATTCGGAAACCATTACATAGGCTTCAAAAAATTCTTCCTTAACACCTATTTTTGAGAATATGAAATATGAATCATCTCTTATATTTATTTAACCTAAATATAATCCTGATTCTTAAATTTTATGAAATCAATATTGTAATAACATCATATACCTTTCACATGTCATTTTCGGTCTCATTATATTCAGAAGTATAACCAATACTTGTACAAACTTCTTCATTCTCTTTATGAGATTTTCACTAAGGAAATAAATTCACATAATTCCCATTACTTTCATATATAAAACATTAAATTTTAAACATGTTAATTGTAGTTATCTACATTTTATAAAACCATAAAGCAGAGTGTGAGCTGCACTTATCATATTGACAAGCCATATAATCATGAAAAATTACTTATTGGGTTCCTAAATCATGGATCCCACTTAGTTAATCTGTGAAACATTATTTTTATCCTATTTTACTCATATTAATCCATAATTTAAATCCTTGTTGAGGGGTTTTGAGGTATTTTATGAATTCCCAATGCATATTCACTAGGAGTGTCAAACCAGGTGTGTAGAAAGGTCAGGCGTCATGTACCAAATTACACCGAGTTGGGCCCAAAGAATATTTTTCAATTTGTTACCCTTAAGAAAATATATTCCAAATCCACATCCACTTATATTATCTATATATGTATTTATTTCTAGAAAACCACTCACTCTATCCTTTACCAAAATTCCATGAAAATTTCTTAAAAATTAACCCATCCTTAAACTTATCCTTAGAGACATCCCTAGAAATATCCTTAGAAATATACCTTGCGATCACAATAAATGTTTCTCATATTATTTTACAATGGTTTAATAAACCTTTTATTTGATACCAAATATAGAGAACGACGCTTAAAATACATGGATATTACATCATTTTATATAAATCTTTGGTACATTAAAAAAATACATTACAGAGGACTTTAAAAGTTTAGTGTGTCTGGAAATGTAGAAACAAAATATTCTATCATGGTTAAATATCTTCAAAATAACCCATGAATATCTCCACATTTATTACTTCTTCCTAAATATTTTATTTATATCCTGTGGAAAGGAAACAAAATAAATGGATGAGGTTAGATGCTTAGTAAGGGAAAATAAAGGAAATGTGTAATCATAAACTGAACAAAAGTGTATATAACATGAGAATAACAATTTATGATCATACCATGAATAATAGAGATCATAATAAGGATTGTAATTTCATAATACATGGATAATAAGATAATTAATATAATAATTTATGAATGTATAACATAGGAATAAGACATAAAAATTGTGGCATGCACATTGGTTATAACATTGTAAACTTGTATAACTAGAAAGAGGTTCACTCATTAAGTTAAGGAAATGAGATAAGAACCCCTCATAAACTTATGGGCATGCAATCAGGTCTATGCACCACATTGTTTACATGTAATAAAGTTCATTCATAACCTTATGGACAATAATATACGACCATGAATAATAGTGTGAACATGTAATCAGGTTTTCACATAAAATTTTGAACATGTAATCAGGTTCATTCATAATCTTATGGACATAGAACTAGGTCAATGCATAAAATTGTAAACATGTAATAAGGACTACTCATAACATTGTGATCATGTAATTTAGTTCACACAAAATTTTATTGACATGATACTAGGTCCCTTTATAAGATTGTTAACATATTATCAGGTTCACACATAACATTTATATTCATGAGTCATCCATCATTACCCAATTAATTGGAGGGGGATATAGGTTCCACCCATATTATAATAAAATCATTCATACATGTTTCCTAAGATAATAAAACATTCATAATACCATGACCCTTCAAAAACATATGATTTATGAACATAAAATCATATCCCATTAGATGAAATGGGTATCATTAACATTTCATCACATCATAACCTATGGAAAGAGACAAGTTTCCTAACAATTTCATCAAAGAATAACCCATGAAAATAATTGTTTCTCAAAATCATATATCCCATTTAATAGAAACAAGAATCATAATCATTATTTCTTCAAAACATAAATCATTCAAGAAATAATTTGAGTGAAACCTTTGAATCATTACATAGATGGTATTGATTAATATTAATGGATCTTATAATAGTTAGAAAATAACATGGACATATATTTTTAATACATTTCATGAGGAATATGTCCTTTCTTTATTTTAGTATTATTTTAAAGAATTAAACAATTTTGGAATCCATTTTCATTGTAAATAATTTTAAAACATATAAAGAAGGATTGAAATTATTTTGAAACCATTTTTCCTCAAAAACTTATAAAATAAACTTTAAAACCTTATTCTTTGAAAAAAATTCAAAATATAAAAAGAAGGTTGAAAATGGTTTGAAAAAAATTTCATTGATAATACTTTTTAAAAACACTTTTTAAAATTTTTACGTTTTTAAAAAATTAATGGAAACATCAATGAAATCATGGTTGGTAAATCAGTACATATTGTAAAATGTAAAAGAACATTTATTTTTCACGATAGAATAGTTAGAAAAGATCCATGTTTGAAAAGTGAAATTAAGATTACTTTGAAGATATTGGTAAAACACATAAAAGGGTAAAAATTTATTTTAAATATTATAGGTGAATTGTTTAATATTTCAACATCCCTTTTTAGAAAACATATATTTCCAACCGAAGAGATGGTAAAGTCCGACATTCCTAAAAAATTCATTCTTAAATATCATATATATCAATGAGTTGAAATATGGTACCAATACAGGAATATATAATGAATAACCAGAGGGGAATAAAATTCATGAATCTCATGAGATATGGGTTATAATATTTCATCAATGGAAGAATAAACATAAAAAAATATTGAGAAGTGATGAGATTTTTTCAATAAACTCTTATCACATGGTAACTTGGGATCATGCACTACATGTAAGAAAAGTAAATTACATGAATATTAGAATATTAATAAAATATTTATATCCATGATATTTCATGTAAAATGGATGTATACACACCTCAAAATGAATTTAGGTGCATAACAATACATGAGTCTCAATGGAGAAAAATTGAGACAAAACTATTTTTCCAAATTGGTAACATTTGAAACATAACCCCCATGAAATAAAATCATATAATGGATTTGTAAGTATGCATTAATTTGAATATAATAATAATTTATTACATATATGGTCAGTATACACACCACATAAAAGGAATGGGTGGTTAATAAAGCATGAAACTCACAAAAAGAAAAGGTGAGATGAAATCCCCTTACCTTGTGTATTGACTGTCATCATACTCATTCAAACAACCTATATAATAAATCTAAATTTCTTATAAATATTTTACAGAATCGTAATCTTATATATAATACAATATATGAATTTATTATTTCCTTATCTGACCCACTTCTTAACCATCCGATATTAATATTTTAATTTGGATAATGTTTTCTTTGTTCTTCACACATGTCTTAATTTGTTATATTTCCAGTCCTTATACTTATATCATGATTAGAGATTTTAATCCATGATATATATAAAATGTATATATATTATATTTTTATTATAATAATATATTGAATATATAAGTAGGAAATGGATAACACTTTTCATAGAGATGGTAAGTTGTGCGTACACATTAACATTGTTTTTTGTTTTTAGTGTCATATTGAAAGAAAGAAATAAAATTAAAAATATGTATATAGGTATATAATATCATTAAAATATAATTATAATGTTATATATGTTATATAATTTCACCAAAACCTTCCTCAATACATTCAATGCAGTGTATAAACAAATCATATCACCTTGAGGGGGAAGTTGTCAACACGTCCTCAAACAAAATTATCATATTAACAAAAAATGAAAAGTAAAAAAGATATGTTTTGTAAAAGGAATAAATATTATTAACATGATAATAAATATAATATATAACACATATAAATACAGTTTCTATCATGATTTCCACCATGATTGGTGGTACGGAAAATTGAACAATCATCGTTTAGTGAGGTCGTAGTACACCATACACATAAATAGTATGTTCTTTATCCATTGGATGGGATTTTGTGTAATTTTAGGTTCAAAACCTAGCATAAAAACATCCTATTATATTTATGATATTTTTATTTTTATAAAAGCATAGAAAAAAGAAAGTGTATTGGTGGAGAAAGAAACTAAAAGAAATGACTTGAGAGAAGACGTTACCACTTAATCGGGTAACTACATTTGTTTTGTAAAGAAACACTTCCATGGATTTTATTCTACTGAAGGTAAGGCATATAGAAGTAAGGTAGGATTTATGGTAAGTTTATTGTGTACGAAAGTTATGATCATAAGTTTTTTGATAGGTGTGAAGAAGTGGGAGACTTGGTGGTCTTTTTTAGGGATGGAAAAGGACTCACATGGAATTTTGGAAAACAAGTTTGGTGTACCGATGTTATTAACAAAAAAGTCATAAAAAACTAACATAAATTTTTAAAGTAATGTGTATGGTCAATACATGTCTAGAAAATGGGTTTTGGATGAGTGTCTTGGACATTTAGGCCACTCAGATTAAGGTTTAGTCCCTAATTATTCTTAATTTGACCTTAATTGATGTGACTAATTTTAATCAATTTTACTAATCATTTTTGTCCAAAATAAATTTTATCTTATTATAATATAAATATTATACTAATTTAAATGTAAAACTTCAGTTTTAAAAATTCGTTTCATAGAAGTTGAAGAATTAAGAAGAATTATAATCCTCTATATGGGATGAAAATTACGTGTCTTTAAAGTAGAAAGATATTCAAAAGTGTTTCACAATTTTAAATTAAATTCAAATTAAAATTGAATCTAATGATGTTATGTTTTTTTAATAAATGTATTATTGATATATTGTGACCTTAAAAAACTAAAATAAAAGTTAATACTAAAAAAATTAAATGAAAAGGAATTTTTTTATTAAAAAGTAGTAATTTTCACCATTCATCCAAAAATGATGTTTCACAGAAAAATAAAAACAACGCCCTAAGATGTAAAGACCCGTAAAATTCAAGGGAAATTTTTTTTTCTTAATTTTCTTTAGAATTTTACAAGAGCGCGGTTTCAGACGGCACCTGATTCCGAGGCCCGGAGTGCCCGGAATTAATTTCCGAAGTTTGGCTCGGGTACGTTCAGTGAACGAACGAGCGGGATTTCCTAACTTTTGATCCGGTGCTCGGAATTAAAATCCGAGGGCACCGATGAACTCGCAGCGCCGATATTCGCTTAACGAGACCTTTTCGGGAGTTGCGTTTGTTGCGGGTTGTAAGTTAAGTTTTGGGGTTTTCTGTTGAGTTAAATAAAATTTGTGTAAGACAAATTTTATTTTTAGTTTGTTAAAAACCTACCAAAGGGGGTTGGAAGTGGGACCCACACCCACTTAACCTCCCTTGGGAGGATTAAGTGTGGTGGGGCCCACACGAACCCCTAGACTTTTCAAGTTCCCTTAACCCCCCTCTTAATTGGCTTAAGTTACTCTTAATTAATTTTGGGGGTTAACTCTTTTGAATTTCAAACTTTTGAAATTCTTTTATGTTTTGTAATAATAAAATAAGAAGTTGTCTTATTTTATTTTGGGGTTGTTTGTTTGTCTCCTTGGGAGCTTTTGGAGAGCCTCTTCTTCTTCTTCAAACTCAACGAAGAACGCGAAGAACGTCGTTCTTCAACGAAGAACTTCTCCGCCGAAAAACACGATCCATCCGCGACGCCGTATCCGCGACGCGACGTACTTCTTCCGCGTCATCTCTTCCGCGACGGTTTTCCGCGACGAACGCCTTCGATAACGACTCTTCCTCCGACGTCAAAGGAATCGACACCCATATTCCACGACACCGTCAACGTGCGACTATCGAGGTAAGGGTTCTTGAGTTCGTTGTTTCCTTTTTATTTGACCTTCCTCAAGACTTGACGTAGAACGCTCAAGTTTCCGACGAAGAACGCCGCTCCGCTCTTCTTCGTCTTCGGTGTCAACGAGAGAGAACACCGCACCTTCCTCGGACAACCTTCGTCGGCGTACAAGGATTCGCCAACGACGTATCTCTTCGGGCATATCTCTTCGTCAACGGATTTGACGAACGACGACCGCGACGCCCGACCTCCGCGACGTCGTCTTCCGCGGAACGTAGACGAATCTTCGAATCTTAAACCCGAGGTAGGGGATGTTGATTTAATATTTAATTATCTCATTCTTGCTCGTGGTTCGTATGACTAACGTGAGGATGTTGTTTATTTAAAGTTGCGTTATTAATTTAACGTGAGGGGGCCGGACCGTATGAACACGGCCGAACCCCCTCCATCGTTCTTGTTTAATTCTTGCGGTGAAAGCAAGTGGCGTGGTGCCGTCGCACCACGCGGATGATCGTGCTTATATTTTACGCAACGCCGTCGCGCTACGCCGAGGAGAGTCTTCAAGAACGCGACGCCGTCGCGCCGCGTTGGAAGGATTCATGGCACGGTGAAAGGGGCGCGGTGCCGTCGCACCGCGCCGGACGACGAACACCGCGGCCGGTTCCGGGCCGCGGCGGAACGAGAAGACTGCGGCCGGTTCCGGGCCGCGGCGGGACGAGAAGACCGCGGCCGGTTCCGGGCCGCGGCGGAAGAGGAGACCGGCAGCCGGGCCGCCGGCGTCGGAAGTCGAAGGCGGGACCGGAATTTCCGGTCCAGTTGGTAAAAACCGGCCGGCCAGCTGGCCGGCCGGATGTTTTAAAAAACCGGGGAATTTAATTCCCCGGCCAACCGCTTGAAAACCCCCCTCTTTAAGAGGGGGGGGGGGGGTTCTTTGAAGGGAGGGGGCAACCGGCCCCTCCCTCGGTTCGTTTCCAGCAGGCCCCCCACGAGGGGGGGGGGGGGGGGGGGCGCTTCCTAAAAACAAACGGCGCGGCAAAGCCGCGCCGCCTCTTGGAAAGGGCGGGGGCTTAGCCCCCCGCGTGTGCCGCGGCCCGCCGCCGCCACCGCGGCCCGCCGCCGCCGCCGCCACCGCGGCCCGCCGCCGCCCCGCGGCCGCCGCCGCGCCGCCGCCGCCGCGCCGCCCCCGGGGGGGGGGGGGGGGGGGTCGGGCCGGGTCGGCCCGGACCCGGACCCCCCCGTTTCGAACCAGATTCGGTTTTTGGCTCATAACTTGAGCCTCGGACCTCCGAATGACGAACCGTCTGCGGAAACGCGATCCTTGGATCGAGACGGTCGTTTCGGTATATCGCACTCAAGGTTTCGGTTTACTTTGAGTTCGGCCGGGTTGGTCCGTTCACGAAACCAACCGGGCCTTCGGAGCGGAAACGCTCATATCTTGAGCCACGAACGTCCGATTGACGCGCCGTCAGTCGCGTTGAGTTCCTTTTAGTGAGACGGATCTTTTGGCATACTCCGCCTGAGGTTTGGACGCAGGTGGAGTACGGTCGGGTTGGTTTTGCCTTAAAAACCAACTGGGCCCCGGAGACGAAAAAGCCAATAACTCACAGACCGGGCGTCCGATTGACGCGCCGTCTGTTTCGTTGACTTCCTCTAGATGAGACGGAACTTTTGACATACTCCGCCCGAGTTTTGGATACAGTCGGAGTATGGCCGGGTTGGATTGTACCCGAAATCCAACCGGGACCCTGGAACGGGAAAGCTGATATCTTTCAGACAGGACGTCCGTTTGACGAACCGTCAGCGACGTTGGTGGTTACGTTGAGTAACGGTCCCTTTGAGTTTACCCTATGGGAGTTCGGGGTACAGTTGAGATACGGCCGGGATTGGTTTCGCTCACGAAACCAACCGGGCCCCTGGGACGAATAGGCTAATAACTCACAGACCGGGCGTCCGATCGACGCGCCGTCTGTTGCGTTGAGACCCCTGTGACGAGACGGACCTTTGAGACACTTCTTTGTGGGACTTTGTGATACTTGGAGTATCTACCAGTAGCTCGTGGAGCGGACCCTCCCGGAGACGAGCGTGCAGAGTACGGAGACCGTGTAGCCGGCTGAGACCTGACGACTGCTTGACCGACTCGACTTGGAGTGAGTCGACTAGCCCAGTGGACGGAGCGCCCGGTACTTGGCGGCAGACCCACGGCGGACGGAGCGCCTGGTAGTTGGCAGCAGACCCGCGGTACTCGACAGGAGGAGTACCTCAGTAGGCTATCTGGGTAGCGCCCGGTATTTGGCGACAGACCCTCAGCGGACGGAGCGCCAGGTAGTTGGCCGCAAACCCGCAGTACTCGACAGGAGGAGTACTTCAGCAGTCCTAGGTTAGTGAGCGGCAACCTCGGAGTCGTGACAGGACCACTGTACACTCTAGAGACGGAGCTCTTCAGCAGTTACGGTTTCGATAATGAAAATCCTGGTTTGAGCTGAGACTTTTGACCTTGTGTTTACCTCATGATTGAGATGCGTCACTTGCTAACTTTGGTATATGTATGGGCATATACCCGGGTAGTGGTTATCCGTCGTTTTCACAATCCTTGTGTTTCCTCGTGATTGAGATGGGTTACTTGATAACTTAGGTATATGTATGGGCATATACCTAAGTAGAGTTTATCTGTTGAGATCTTCTTGTGTTTATCCTTGTTGGTTTTAGTGAGACCTTGAGGGTCTCGGGGTCCCTACTGAGTATCGTTATACTCACCCCTGCACGGGCTATGCCCGCACCTCGTTGTGTTGGTTGCAGACGACGGACAGTGCTGACAGAAGCCGAAGGTTCGAGGACTGGACGGTACCTGGAGGTGGACTATACGACGAGGCGGTACCCGGAGGTGGACCACTGGGCGGGACATACTCGGAGCGGATGGCGGGACCCGAGGAGCAGAGGAGCTATCTGTACCCACCCTTCAGGTGGGATTTCCAGTGGACATCTCAGCGTAGCAGCTTTACTTTTCAGTCGTTGTTTTCCCTTTCGAGTTGTACTTTACAGTTGGGCTTGTATTTCCGGCCCCTTTTTACTTTTCAGCTCTTCTTTTGTACTTAGTGTTTTACTTCCGCTTGTACTCTGTGGTGCTTGTTTTCTTTATAAAGGCAATGCCTTCCCAGTTATCGGGATTTTACGCCTTTGGTGCTAGTCGCCAGCCCCTGGCCTATGGAAGGCGGGCTTGGGGTAGTCACGGCACGGGCCCCGAGGACGGGTCGTGACAAATTGGTATCAAAGGTGGTCGGTTCTACCGCAGACTCTGATCTTTCTTTCTGTGAAGCAATAGTGTTAAGGGTACCGAGTGTGGTTTTCAGTTCAGGGAGTCCAGTGTTGGTGCGGGAGGCCGACGTATCCATACACCAGGACCCTGACAACTGATTTCCGACTTTGTGCATGAAAACACTGATTGCATGTGTGTTTTCAAAGGTTTTTTCCCCCTTAAAACAGCTCAAACCAGGTCAGCTCACCAGGTATAATCGTTTGATCGTGTTACGTTGTTTCTTTCAGGATGTCTTTTCTCAGACGACCAGCTAGAGCCCGGAGGGATGAGCGTGATGACAGTCTGTCGAGCGACGAGGCTTCGGTACAGGGCCCTCTTGCAGTTGAGGCACCAGCGGAGGCACCAGCGGTACTACCATACGTTGGGCCACCGATGCCACCAGCCCCAGCAGTAGGCGATGCACGACGCTTGAGCGCGCTGCACGAGTTCCAGTTCCAGAGGCCACCCAGGTTCCGGGGAGAGACGGACCCGCAGGCGGCTGAGTTTTGGCTGGAGGCTGTGGTGAGAGTCTTCAGGCTAGTGGGGACGCCGGCAGACTTCATGGTAATCTTTGCTACCAGCCTCCTTCAGGCAGCAGCAGGCAGGTGGTGGAGCCACTTGTTTCAGTTTTGCGATGAGATGAACTTCGCATGGGAAGACTTCGAGACCTTCTTCAGGGTGGAGTTTGTGCCAGTATCACTACACCCCGAGCGTGTACAGGAGATTCTGCCTCTGCCGCGTGTTTTTCGATCAGAAGCCGAGTCATCTGTGGGCAGTAGACAGATGATGCAGAGGTCCAGGAGGACCAGACCAGCAGTTGGGCGATCTCGGGTTTTAGGACCGGTGGTGCAGGGCACCCGGAGTGGGAACAGAGCTAGCCGTGCAAGGAGCAGGTTGTGTTATTCATGCCGCGGAAAGGGTCACCTGGCACGTGACTGTCCGACTCCTCGATCCGCAGGCTTGGAGGGAGCCACCGAGGTTGAGGCAGCGACAAATGTTGGAGCTCTGGGAGCAGGTGGACAGGGGAGGAACTAGTGGATACGTCTTTTGTACTTCTAGTTCCATGTTGATGTTGCTTTTGTGTAGCGTCTTGTAATATGAGCTGCAATAATAAAAGACGCATACCTTTGTGATGTTTTCTTTCCTGTCCTCTTTTGTGATGTTACTAAGAGGTTCCAGTTGACTGTTGACTTGACCCTCACTTGTGAGACATCTACTGGAGGAGACCAGTTACCACACTCTGATGCCGACAGAGTGACTCAACCCTTGGAGGCGAGAGTAACGGTTGGATCTCTTAGTAGTAGCGTCGAGGCCTTACGACGTCATCCTTGGTATGGATTAGTATCATCCATGTTAGGATTGACTGTTTTAGGCAAAGAATGTGGTTCATCCAGGGGATGAGACCAGGTTTCTCTTATCGGCAAAGAAGAAATATTGCAGCTCATGTGGGACCAGAGATGGTCCGGGCCACGTCAGAGGAGGTCCATGTCACCCAGGAGCGGATGAGGACAGCACAGAGCCGGCAGAAGTCATACGCTGACAGGAGGCGGAGGCCACTAGAGTTCGAGGATGGTGACCACGTCTTCTTGCGGTCTCACCTCGACGTGGTATTCGGAGATTTGGCCGAGGCGACAAGTTATCTCCGCGCTTCATCGGACCCTTCCAAGTCCTCAGCAGGGTTGGTGAGGTGGCTTATCGCCTGGATCTACCACCTCAGATACACCGGGTGCACGACGTCTTCCACGTGTCTCAACTGAGGAGACACATGCACGACCCGACGCACATCTTTGACCGTGGGGAGCTTGACGTTGTCGATGGGGCGACTTTTACGGAGGTCCTGGTGGAGATAGAGGATCGACAGGAGTGGGTCCTACATGGGCAATCGATTCCTCTTATGCACAACAGATGGCGGCACGGGAATCTCCAGGAGAGCACATGGGAGCGGGAGGCTCAGATGCGTGCTCAGTACCCTCTTTTGTTTCCCTAGTTTTGTTGTATCTTTACGGGGACGTAAAGCCCTGAGGTGGGAGTAATGTAAAGACCCCTAAAATTCAAGGGAAATTTTTTTTCTTAATTTTCTTTAGAATTTTACAAGAGCGCGGTTTCAGACGGCAACTGATTCCGAGGCCCGGAGTGCCCGGAATTAATTTCCGAAGTTTGGCTCGGGTACGTTCAGTGAACGAACGAGCGGGATTTCCTAACTTTTGATCCGGTGCTCGGAATTGAAATCTGAGGGCACCGATGAACTCGCATCGCCGATATTCGCTTAACGAGACCTTTTCGGGAGTTGCGTTTGTTGCGGGTTGTAAGTTAAGTTTTGGGGTTTTCTGTTGAGTTAAATAAAATTTGTGTAAGACAAATTTTATTTTTAGTTTGTTAAAAACCTACCAAAGGGGGTTGGAAGTGGGACCCACACCCACTTAACCTCCCTTGGGAGGATTAAGTGTGGTGGGGCCCACACGAACCCCTAGACTTTTCAAGTTCCCTTAACCCCCCTCTTAATTGGCTTAAGTTACTCTTAATTAATTTTGGGGGTTAACTCTTTTTAATTTCAAACTTTTGAATTTCTTTAATGTTTTGTAATAATAAAATAAGAAGTTGTCTTATTTTATTTTGGGGTTGTTTGTTTGTCTCCTTGGGATCTTTTGGAGAGCCTCTTCTTCTTCTTCAAACTCAACGAAGAACGCGAAGAACGTCGTTCTTCAACGAAGAACTTCTCCGCCGAAAAACACGATCCATCCGCGACGCCGTATCCGCGACGCGACGTACTTCTTCCGCGTCATCTCTTCCGCGACGGTTTTCCGCGACGAACGCCTTCGATAACGACTCTTCCTCCGACGTCAAAGGAATCGACACCCATATTCCACGACACCGTCAACGTGCGACTATCGAGGTAAGGGTTCTTGAGTTCGTTGTTTCCTTTTTATTTGACCTTCCTCAAGACTTGACGTAGAACGCTCAAGTTTCCGACGAAGAACGCCGCTCCGCTCTTCTTCGTCTTCGGTGTCAACGAGAGAGAACACCGCACCTTCCTCGGACAACCTTCGTCGGCGTACAAGGATTCGCCAATGACGTATCTCTTCGGGCATATCTCTTCGTCAACGGATTTGACGAACGACGACCGCGACGCCCGACCTCCGCGACGCCGTCTTCCGCGGAACGTAGACGAATCTTCGAATCTTAAACCCGAGGTAGGGGATGTTGATTTAATATTTAATTATCTCATTCTTGCTCGTGGTTCGTATGACTAACGTGAGGATGTTGTTTATTTAAAGTTGCGTTATTAATTTAACGTGAGGGGGCCGGACCGTACGAACACGGCCGAACCCCCTCCATCGTTCTTGTTTAATTCTTGCGGTGAAAGCAAGTGGCGTGGTGCCGTCGCACCACGCGGATGATCGTGCTTATATTTTACGCAACGCCGTCGCGCTACGCCGAGGAGAGTCTTCAAGAACGCGACGCCGTCGCGCCGCATTGGAAGGATTCATGGCACGGCGAAAGGGGCGCGGTGCCGTCGCACCGCGCCGGACGACGAACACCGCGGTCGGTTCCGGGCCGCGGCGGAAAGAGAAGACCGCGGCTGGTTCCGGGCCGCGGCGGGACGAGAAGACCGCGGCCGGTTCCGGGCCGCGGCGGAAGAGGAGACCGGCGGCCGGGCCGCCGGCGTCGGAAGTCGAAGGCGGGACCGGAATTTCCGGTCCCGTTGGTAAAAACCGGTCGGCCAGCTGGCCGGCCGGATGTTTTAAAAACCGGGGAATTTAATTCCCCGGCCAACCCCTTGAAAACCCCGCTCTTTAAGAGGGGGGGGGGGTTCTTTGAAGGGAGGGGGCAACCGGCCCCTCCCTCGGTTCGTTTCCAGCAGGCCCCCCACGAGGGGGGGGGGGGGGCGCTTCCTAAAAACAAACGGCGCGGCAAAGTCGCGCCGCCTCTTGGAAAGGGCGGGGGCTTAGCCCCCCGTGTGTGCCGCGGCCCGCCGCCGCCGCCACCGCGGCTCGCCGCCGCCGCCCACGCGGCCCGCCGCCGCCGCCGCGCCGCCGTCGCCGCCGCCGCGCCGCCCCCTGGGGGGGGGGGGGGGGGGGGTCGGGCCGGGTCGGCCCGGACCCGGACCCCCCCGTTTCGAACCAGATTCGGTTTTTGGCTCATAACTTGAGCCTCAGACCTCCGAATGACGAACCGTCTGCAGCAACGCGATCCTTGGATCGAGACGGTCGTTTCGGTATATCGCACTCAAGGTTTCGGTTTACTTTGAGTTCGGCCGGGTTGGTCCGTTCACGAAACCAACCGGGCCTTCGGAGCGGAAACGCTCATATCTTGAGCCACGAACGTCCGATTGACGCGTCGTCAGTCGCGTTGAGTTCCTTTTAGTGAGACGGATCTTTTGGCATACTCCGCCCGAGGTTTGGACGCAGGTGGAGTACGGTCGGGTTGGTTTTGCCTTAAAAACCAACCGGGCCCCGGAGACGAAAAAGCCAATAACTCACAGACCGGGCGTCCGATTGACGCGCCGTCTGTTTCGTTGACTTCATCTTGATGAGACGGAACTTTTGACATACTCCGCCCGAGTTTTGGATACAGTCGGAGTATGGCCGGGTTGGATTGTACCCGAAATCCAACCGGGACCCTGGAACGGGAATGCTGATATCTTTCAGACAGGACGTCCGTTTGACGAACCGTCAGCGACGTTGGTGGTTACGTTGAGTAACGGTCCCTTTGAGTTTACCCTATGGGAGTTCGGGGTACAGTTGAGATACGGCCGGGATTGGTTTCGCTCACGAAACCAACCGGGCCCCTGGGACGAATAGGCTAATAACTCACAGACCGGGCGTCCGATCGACGCGCCGTCTGTTGCGTTGAGACCCCTATGACGAGACGGACCGTTGAGACACTTCTTCGTGGGACTTTGTGATACTTGGAGTATCGACCAGTAGCTCTTGGAGCGGACCCTCCCGGAGACGAGCGTGCAGAGTACGGAGACCGTGTAGCCGGCTGAGACCTGACGACTGCTTGACCGACTCGACTTGGAGTGAGTCGACTAGCCCAGTGGACGGAGCGCCAGGTACTTGGCGGCAGACCCACGGCGGACGGAGCGCCTGGTAGTTGGCAGCAGACCCGCGGTACTCGACAGGAGGAGTACCTCAGTAGGCTATCTGGGTAGCGCCCGGTATTTGGCGACAGACCCTCAGCGGACGGAGCGCCAGGTAGTTGGCCGCAAACCCGCAGTACTCGACAGGAGGAGTACTTCAGCAGTCCTAGGTTAGTGAGCGGCAGCCTCGGAGTCGTGACAGGACCACTGTACACTCTAGAGACGGAGCTCTTCAGCAGTTACGGTTTCGATAATGAAAATCCTGGTTTGAGCTGAGACTTTTGACCTTGTGTTTACCTCATGATTGAGATGGGTCACTTGCTAACTTTGGTATATGTATGGGCATATACCCGGGTAGTGGTTATCCGTCGTTTTCACAATCTTTGTGTTTCCTCGTGATTGAGATGGGTTACTTGATAACTTAGGTATATGTATGGGCATATACCTAAGTAGAGTTTATCTGTTGAGATCTTCTTGTGTTTATCCTTGTTGGTTTTAGTGAGACATTGAGGGTCTCGGGGTCCCTACTGAGTATCGTTATACTCACCCCTGCACGGGCTATGCCCGCACCTCGTTGTGTTGGTTGCAGACGACGGACAGTGCTGATAGAAGCCGAAGGTTCGAGGACTGGACGGTACCTGGAGGTGGACTATACGACGAGGCGGTACCCGGAGGTGGACCACTGGGCGGGACATACTCGGAGCGGATGGCGGGACCCGAGGAGCAGAGGAGCTATCTGTACCCACCCTTCAGGTGGGATTTCCAGTGGACATCTCAGCGTAGCAGCTTTACTTTTCAGTCGCTGTTTTCCCTTTCGAGTTGTACTTTACAGTTGGGCTTGTATTTCCGGCCCCTTTTTACTTTTCATCTCTTCTTTTGTACTTAGTGTTTTACTTCCGCTTGTACTCTGTGGTGCTTGTTTTCTTTATAAAGGCAATGCCTTCCCAGTTATCGGGATTTTACGCCTTTGGTGCTAGTCGCCAGCCCCTGGCCTATGGAAGGAGGGCTTGGGGTAGTCACGGCACGGGCCCCGAGGACGGGTCGTGACATAAGATAACATTGAAATTATAATTTTATGAAATAAATTTTATTTTATCAAATTCAATTTTTAGTCATTTCTATAAATTAATTTTATTATTAGAAGCAGTTAATTTGAGAAAACATTATTTTTAAAAATAAAAGTACCATACCAAAAAAACATAACTTTATGATTGATATGTTTTATTTAAATAAACAATTATTTATAATAATTAAAAATTTGTTATTACTATTCATATTTCTTTGTTTAAAACTGAGGTTATAATTATCTTATTTATATAATTATAACTAAAAATGATGTTTCATAGAATCATCGGTGCTACATGAAACTTACGCCAAGTCGGTGTTTTGTGAAATGTATATCGTGGTTATGTCTTGTAAAATACAACGAGTTGAGGTTATGTGTAATGTATGCCAAGTCAGTTCCATGTGAATGGAATTTTTGACTTAGTTCATTGAATGACCTAATATAATATTTAATTTTTTCGACAAAATGGACATAAAAACTCGAGATATTTCGGTCTCGGTTGGTCCTTTACCCTTATTGGGGTCTTAACCTAAGGAAAATGACTTAGAAGGCTCTATAAGACAATGAACATATCTTTTATGGCTAGGGAAAACAGCTTGGTGTCTGAAATATGTCGCGTTTCTCCAAGGGGTGGGTCCTCTTAATTAGAACCTACTTTTGTGTCTCTATACTTATGTGTGATGAGCTTGGCCATATTCACCATAATTGTGCCCAGAGGCATGTCCTTGATGTCATCAGGATGATATGGCTTCCACAATATCATGATAATTTTTAGAGTCACGTACCCTCCCCAACACTAGGTTTACTTGTGTGGAGATGCTTCTTTGTTAATTATAAGGATCATAGGAAGCCTATGAATTTATCTCTGATGAAGATCTAAATGAAACCCAGGCAATACAGGGTGCTCAGATGCGGGAAGCACAGTGAGGTCGACCATGCAACACTACTGACTAATGTCATCATATTTATTTCTTTTTTGGGTAAGAAAACTAATGATTTTAGAGGTAGATATTCATCACCCAAATGTTTTGGAAGAATTTTGTGACCTCATCCTAGGTGAGTGACTATAGGATATCAAAATTAGAAGTAGCAATCAATAAGAGAATGTGAAATAACTGGTCAGGCACAATGGTATCCCCCAAAATTCCCAATTTAGAAGAAAGATATGACTCCTGGTTACCCCATTTATTAACTAGGGGTGTTTTAGTAACAGGAAACAGAATTGACGTTCTCTGTTGTGGTAGTAGACTGGTCAAGGGAGAGAACACTACACAATCTGACAAGCTACTTTTTACTGCATAGTCCCTTAGGGATGGTATAGATCATTTCATCATGTCCCTATTATACGGGGTGTCAACCATCGATTCATGAACAATAATGGTGATCATTATTGGGGGATTAGTCTAGTTATCATCATATACTAAACCCTATAATAACTTTTTATGATCTCATTTCTAGGTAGAGAATGAGTCTTGTGATGGTAAAGAGGAATTTATGGAAATTCCCTAGAAGGGATCCAAATCTATCTCCTTCTATATGTACCTACAGTGGGTTTCGAGAATCCAGTACATCTCACTTTCTAGGATGTTGAAAGTCACATACCAGGTTGTTTCCACAAACTCTAATTTAGAGTATTTGGGTGAATATTCCATCATCGAGTCACATTCCTCCTCATAATATTAAAATTGGACTGGACTAATAATTATTTAGAAATTCTAGGAGTTATTCCTTCGACTCTGATGGTCTTCCCTTCTTCAAAAGGATGGTTTTTCAAGATAGGATCGATCTTCTAGAAATTGGGGGCCTCCATGCATTTTGTTTTTTGAGTGGGGAGTACCTCCACTTTGATGAGCCATGGTGCAAGGAGAACTTGTGAATACATTGAACAGAACATGAAGAGGACCACTATGTCTACTTGTGAATGCATAGGGAGGGCTTCCAAAATTTGGAGTGATGGAGTGGGGAGGACCTACACGAAAGCTGATGATAACATGGGAAGGAACTACATTTCTATTACCATTATTGTAGGGAAGACCGCCATTCTTGTTGGTGGTTGTAGCATGAGGATAACCTTCATATCGATCGAACTGGACAAGGGGAGGACCTCTGTGTTGAACATCAATTAAGAGGGGATGAACTCTTCTTGGATGATTACTGGAGTTGGGAATTCCTCAATTGTAGCTGGGGAGATCATGGGGAGGACCACCATGCTGATGGGTGATAGGGAAAGTATGACCTTCACGCTGGTCAATGATGTTGCGAGGAGGAACTATACTTGAGTTTGTAATGATAGAAGGAGGGCCTTCGCATTGACGATATGAGACATGAGGAGGAACTCTATACCTGGAATCATTGGCACTGGGAGTACCTCTATCCTATGTGTCAAAAGGATGGGGAGGGCCTCCACTTTGACTGATGCTTCTAACATGGGGAGAACCTCCATGCATATTACGATAGTGGGGAGGACCTCCACTCTAGTTGGGGATAGTATGGGGAGGACCGCTTTACTAAATATTATTATCATGCATCATCCTGTGATGACTTTTGATCATGCTGATAACCAAAATATTTAACCCAACCTACCTGTAGGGTGGCTGAGGACCTGATCTTGATTGGTAATTGAAGTTCCAATGCTTGAAAATAGCATGTAACTGTTATTATGCATCAGTGGTTTCATGGGAAACTAAATCTATAAAACATGACTCCCCCTAACAGGAATATTCCTGAGAATTCACATGACGTTAGTGTCATATCACCCAGGTCGGGGCCAAGTGAGTAAGGGAGTAGGCCACCTATTCTATATTCTGAGAGATAAGAAATTGGGGGTGATGACATGGCTAGTGGGAGACTTCACTGGTTTCTCCCGATTGGTCTTCATCGCCACCATAAATTTAATTTCCATTACATCATTTTCATAGGGTAATAAGTTATGGGAACGTTTATGGGAGAGGTCCCAGAAATGGTTGAAGGTTGGTGTGGGCAGTAGTGGCTCTTTGTGGGGGCCCTGGGGTGGCGGTGACGGTGAGAAGCTGAAGCCTCCAGGTCCTAGAAGGTCATATCCCTCATGGTAATAACCCCTACCACTCGTATCCTCGAACAAGATTGTATATCACCATCTAGTGAAATATTTCTAATGGTTAGACTTGACGTGGGTTCCCATTAGCCATAGTCATTGACGACGTCGTGCCAAAGGTGGAATCATTGGGATTTCCACATTGACATTCCTCCTACCCTTATTTCTAAGGGTTTGGTTTGATTGGTTTCCAATAGCTTGGATCCTTCAAAGAAAAAAGATTCATCCATTAGTATGAATATCATGAATGATATTCCACATGAACCATCACCATGTAGTATTCTATGGTTGGAAAGATATATCAATGCTGAGAATACCACAAACCCAAATTCTGAATAATTAACTACACTAAATTCTGGTGAGTTTCATTCCAGGACCACTAATTTCTTCGCAGGACCTATTACTAGATAGCTATATCTAGGGACATGCTCAACTATTTAAGTCATGATCATTACTATTACCCATATTTAGAGGATAACTAGTTCACATAGGTTTCACCGTTTATGATTCTGGTGCCTTCCTCCACGGCACACATCATCATGGTGACTCACTAGCTATTTCCCCACATTCCAACATTCCAAAAATGGAAATCATTCTTCACTTATTTAGAGACGTATGCTCATTGATCAAAATAGAATGATGGGTTGTCAGTCCCTCCTTCCCTACTATCCTCCTTGGAATGTTTCACCTAGTTCGGGTCTCCTTCATATATTAAGATGTTGTTCATGAAAATCATTCTGAATTCCATCTATTCATGGATTCTAGTAAATTACATTTCTTTTATCTAGACACTACAAAGGGTCTATCTAGGGAAGCAACCTTTAGTCCAGAGAGTAGTCACACTGGGAACCAATGGAATATATGGACACTAAAACATTGGAACACATGTATTCTTACTTGTCAGAGGGATTGTCATGGGCGTTGAAACATAAGGATTCTAACATATATCATCTGGAATCCTATGCTAAAGGCATTTTTTGAGGTTTTCCTTGGTTCCAATGTTTAACACAGATAATTCCATGAGTTTAACATCTAGAGGAGATGGATCAAACTGATTATAACACTAATGAAGGTGGTTCATATGTGTACATCACACTGAGGGAGCACATGGAAGGTTTACCAGATGAATGGATCTGAACTTTTGATAATATCATACCCTAGAATGGTGAGTCCCATCAAAGGAAGGTTTCAAACTGTGAATGCTGGTCTGAACACAAATGAGGGAAGATCAAAGAAGATAGACCCTAATGAGGGGAATAACAATATTTTCCATTGGATGGGTTGGAAGATATGATAGGATTGCTACATACCCTCAGTATAAGAGAGTTATTGAAACCCAAGAATTTAAAGGTGGATTTGGGGATTACACATGGTCAGTGGCCCTTCACAAGATGATCAATCATGGTTGAATGAGTGTGCATTGTGTGGTTCTTACACATATTTAGAATCTCGGGGGCTGGTAGAACCAGAAATGAAGTGTATGGAATGATCTCAACTGAAATTGGTAGCATAGGTAGGAATCAAGATCTTTATGGATGAAGTGATGATGGAACAGATGGAGTGTTGAGAGTGATGGGATTGAAACTTGGGGATGCTTCCTGCATATACCAATGACTGGGAATAAAATTACAAATAGTTAAGGATGTGGTGTAGTAAGTCACCTAAGGAGGTGGCCCATGAGAATGAATTCATGGGTAGGGAAATAGAGGAAAAGGAACCTATAAGATAGGTAATGACCATCCCAAGACAAAAAAACCTAGGGGAAGGGTCAGGATGGGAATGGATGAGGGGTTTGAACCTCAAATAGTCTTTTTTAATACCTTATTTAGATGTTTGGGATCAAATTCCATGTAGTTTCTGATTAGAGGGAGACAACTAGGGCATTTTCATGGAAAGCGACCTGAAGTTGTGATAGATGATTATGCGTGGTTATCCACCCTTCTCAAGATGATAATTATTGGTTGGATGGATATGATATGTGTAGGGATTATGCATGGTTAGAGGATGGGTTGATAGATCAGAACACCTTAGGGGGTGGATTCGGTAGATATGTCCCGTGAATGGAATAGATCAAATAATGGGGTACTTCCCAAGGATAAAGAACATACCATTGGTTGAGATTAATACTCAAAGGGGCTTCATACATATACAAAAGGGATCAAAACTTTTTTATCTTATTGCATGAAATTTATCATCATGAGGGATGAGTGAACTGACATTAAATATATGGAAGAAATAGATTTTGGGGAGTAATGGGTTGGAACATAAGATAGGCTTCCTACATACCCTATTTTTGAAGGTAGGGATCAAAGCCTATGTAGTTCAGTATGTAGGGGCATAATATTGGGAAATATTCATGTAAAATGACCCGGAAACATGATGTGGAATACATAGGTTTAGAAACACAAAGAGGATTTCATTATCTCGGTTACTCTAAGACTACATGAGTCATGCTTGGTGTAAGAAACATGAAGTACCAATAGGCCAGATGATCGTATCGCAAGATATTTTTCAGTGATAAATGGTGTGGAGCTTTAGAATGGTAATTGTTCCAAAGTGGCGATGATTTATATTTACTCTTTGAGAGAGGAATGTGGTGAAAAATCCCCACGAGATGGGGATTGGGTATTGAGAGTCCCTTTTTCCAATTACCCCTCTGTACTTTTCATCAAGAGGGGGAAAGGAGGAGTAAGGGTGATACCCCCTACAAGAAAAGATATGGTCTTATAATAGGATGGAGTTCCTTACCCTTGGGAGAACCCCTCTCCATGAAAGGAGGATCACATTCCATTTAAGGAATATATCACTTATGCGGAGAAAATTAGTAATGGAAGATTCTCGATATGGTTCACCCTAGATGAATTGCATGGGGTGAGACTATAGTTTAAAGTCATGTTCCGAGGAAGATGGTGAATGGGAGTTTAACATTCCGGAGCTCAGATGATGAGGAATTGCTCCTCACCCTGTGAATATAATTTTCTAGTTCCATTTAACCCTTGGTGAAGGGAAGGTTCTATAAATACTGGTAAACAACACAATAGAGGAGTGGTTGATAGTGGGGTCCAAATTAGTCTAGCTATGTGAATAAGTAATAGTTGTTTGGCATACCTATGTGAAGAATCATTATGTAGAGAAACATAACATGAAACACCACACATAGAACCATGGAATCATGTCACATAAGCCTATAAGACTGCATGGGAAAGGGGTTTGCGAAGTCAGGGGCTCAATGAATAGATCTTTGTAAAAGAATGGTACTTCACAAAGGAATGGTGCTTCACGAAGGAAGGGTGCTTCAAGATGGAAAGGTTCTTCACAAAAGATATTCTATTCACAATGAAATGGTTCTTCACGAATGAATGGTGGTTCATGAAGGAAAGATCCTCATAGAGATGGGCCTCACCTTGGCATAAGGCTCATTATTAGGAGAGTTCTCTGTGAAGGATTAATGCTTTGAATATTCTTGAGAAACCCGAATGGAATCCCTCATTCCTGAAGGGTGGAGGCCTTCATGAAGGGAATACCTACTATATGTGGAGGTCATGAAGAACAAAGGAATTCATGTATCATGATTCTCATATACCTTAGGTGATCCATTTTTATCTCGGGGTCCCGATGCTCAAGAGCATGGAGAAACATGATCTCGTAAGGTGAAAGGTCAGGGTAACAATACTAATGATAGGGTGTGATTCGTCTATTTATAAGTAAATGGGTTTCTAAAAGATCACAGTGCTCATTGTAATGTGGTCAGGCTTCATCAGACCTTATCGAACTCATGAAGGTACCGTCAACGTTTTTCACAGTCACGGTTACCAAGTTCTCACGGGGAACACTGCAATGGAAAAGGACACTACAATGTAGTGAGGCTCTAACAGACTCATTCAGACTCATGAAGGTACCCTCAAATTCATTACCATTCATGGTGAAATGGTTCTCACGAGGCATGTTGCAAAGGGAAAATGATTTCGTGAACCATTAGGGCACCATCGTACTCTGTCAGACTCATGAAGGTACCATCAACTTCCTTCATGGTAATGATGGATAAGGATCTCCACGGAGGAGATTCACAAAACAGACCCATGGATGAATTTCGGGGTTGATTAGGGATAGATGTTCCCTAAACCAATCATACATTTGTCCATGTCCTAAGTATCACTATTTTCGGTACCAACATTCACACTCACTTTAATTTCAATTTATGTAGGATAAGTATTTACCTTTGGTAGAGTTTCTTCGTAAAAATAGTTTCCATTCATATCTTAAAATGAAGTCATATAAAGAATTATATTTCATGAAATTTCATAATAAAAATTTTGGGGTGAAGTTAGTGAAATGAAACTATAAGTCCAAAAACTTGTTAAAAATACAAAAACAATGGTAAATATTATTCAGGTTCATATAAAAGTACCAAAAATATGAAAAAAAGAATTATGTCGACAATTAGAGGAAGGATTTTGAATTTAAAGGGGCTGATCATCCATGGAATGCTATCATAAGTTTCAATACATGGTGAAAATTGATCCACATGTACATTGGAACCTTTGAATATTTAAAAGTAAATTGTATTTGTGTCTTACTAATATGAAATCTCACAAATCCTCTCTAAGGTAAAAGATATGATCCATGTATCATTATTTAGGTAGTACATACAAAACAGTACACATGATTTATCTTATAATGAAATTTAATTGGAATGTTATCTATCATAATAAGGATATGGAATACATATTCATGATAATAGAGAAAAGGTATTGAGGAATTAAATGACTCAATTGGTAAAGGTACATTAAGGAAATCATAAAATTAAGGAAGTAACATGATAAAAGAAGGATGTTAAAAATAATAACTACCCTCATTTATTTTGAAGGAAATATCAATGAAATTTCAAGGATTATATTTTTGTAGGATTGAAGAATATAACCCCACAAGACTTTATGATTTATTTATTTTAGAATAAATTTATTTTTTCAGTAACTTGTAATATATACAACATATCAATTAAATAAAATAAAATAATCTAATAAATTATTATTATTTATATTTGAATATTATTACATATCCATTAATATTTTTGTTATGAATTTAACAGACTAATTTATTAAAAATTATTTTATCAATTCATTATTATTAGGTTTCTATTGACCTTGAATGAAAAAAAACATTAGAAATGAAAAATATATATATTTTTTAAAAAAAGTTTCATTGCATCATGTGAAATTATGCTTCTCATTTTATAGAAAATTTATGTTAATTTATTTTATTAAAATAACATAATTTCTGAAATATTTATATCAACATTATCTTAGGGTGAATTTTTGGTATTCTTCTGAAAAGATTCATTTTTGAGGAATAGTAAAAAATAATCATATTTATTAATATATTATTCTCCATTTAATGGTTTTAAAAGTTCATTTTTATTTTAAAAATAAAATTTACTTCAATAAAATTTTAATTAATCTAATTTGGGTCATTATAACCCACTATTTGTTCAATTTTGATAAAAAACTGTATATACTTTTGAAAAACATTACTTTGGAAAGTTGTTTCGTCGTCGCATCTCTGAGTTTAATATGAAAACATATTTCACCACTTATGTGGTTTGAAATTGGTATAATTTATTCCATATTTATAATAAATATAATTAATATAATTTTACTTTTTCAACTTAATTTTATTCCATAATGAATAGTTAAAACAAGAATAATCAATAACTGTGGTAATGGTGAAAATAGGTTTTCTGGGAAATTAAACATAGAATATATGTGTTACGAATGACCTAAAACATGTATAATTCTTATTTGGTTTTCATATTTATACATTATTCTTCAAAATATTTTATATTGGGTCATTTTTTATAATTTTTTATAATAAAAAACTTTAGTTTAGTTCCTTATTTTCAAAAATTCCTAATGTGACCTCTACCCTACTTATAAAAGGACACCCTATCTCCTCCTACCAACTCACTTATGAACACGTTTTTATTGGAAATTATTTTCCCCAATGTCTTCTTTAATTACCTCCCAAAATCCCAATGTCCTTTTATTTATCATGAATCTATCATAGGAATTCATATGGTGCAAACCTAAACAGTTCTCCCGAAGAAGATGTAATGCTCTTAAATGGGAGTCTTGATATTATTTCTTATTCAAACATCATAAAATCATATTAACTAATTATAATATTTTAAAAAAACTATATAATGTATATCTATATGATATTATATTAATTTAATAACTAAAATCCATCTCCACTTCCATCAAATGGGAAACTAAATCATCGATCATGTGTATGGCGGACTATCACCTCCTGAACTGATGTAACTCATTTTTCCTGAAAACCATTCATAGTTTTATATAACTATTAGTTTAATTTTTTGATATAATACTCATTAAATAATAATACATTTGTAATTATAATATAAAATATAACTTCTTTACATTCCATTATGTTTAAAATATGATAGTGTCGATGGTTTTTATGGAGGACTACTTCCTCCGGAAGCGATGTGATTTGTTATTCATTTGCACATTAAATAGAATACAAAATGATATATTTAAAGAATATGTATCGTATAAAAGAATTAAATTGATTTTTAAAAATTAATATATAAACAAATTACTTACCCTTTCCCCCATTAATAAATGATATGGTTGCTCGTGTGTACGTAAGATATACCATCTCAATATAACGATGTGATTCGTTTTCAATGTCCAATTTTCAATAATTGTACTAAATATGTGAAAATAAAAAAACAATTAATATATATAAAATTAACATCATTCGAGGTATTATTTATCTATATCATATGTTCCAGATCTAGAACATTCATCAAAAAACATGCATGGGATAACATGGAAATTAACCACCAAAACACTGGTGATAATGAATGTTTGTTAAAGAATATGTGATAATATGTTATAAAAGGATCATATATGATATAAATAATATTAATATGGTTCAATTATATTTGATTATTTTTTAGGTCACTATAAAGGATTCAAATGATATCTCAACTAATTGGAAATGTAAGATAAGGGACTTCATCTAAATTCCCATTCTATTGGGACATATTTGTTAATGTGAACCTTTTTAATTCTATGTGGTTTATATAAAAAAATTGTTTCATTGATCATTAATAACTATTTATTCATGATTTATAATTTTTCAATTCTTGATTATTATTTTATATGGTTACAATTTAAAAGTTAGGAATTAGTTAAGAATCTATTTTATAATCTCACATTCATTTAGGATTTATTTTACTCCCATTAAAGGAATATTGTCCTTTGACCATCATAAGATCAAATAATTTTATTATCCATTTAATATTAAATTATTTTACATATTTTATTCAACATTTTACTTTTTTGTTACTTTAAGAGATAAAAATAATGTTTAAATTGAAAAATAAATTTATTTCCCTTTAAATCAGATGTATTTTACTTCTATGACCACAATTTTAAAAATTTCTTATTT
This sequence comes from Viscum album, assembly GCA_963277665.1. Lineage (NCBI taxonomy): Eukaryota > Viridiplantae > Streptophyta > Magnoliopsida > Santalales > Viscaceae > Viscum > Viscum album. The sequence goes on from OY728125.1 coordinate 24,383,507, forward strand.
TTTAAACCGTTTACTTACTCATATATTTATTAATTATATTTTAATGTATCCTTATATTTTAAAATGGTTTTGAATGGAATATTTCCACTATTTTTTCAAAGGTGGATTTTTGAATAAAATTTTAAAGGAATGTTACTTAAATATATGAGGATATTGAACTTCCCCATCATTATAACTATTTAAAAAATATTTTATTTAACATGTTACCAATGGTTTTAAAAAGAAACATTTATTATGAAATCATATTTAATCATTTCACTTCCATTATCTTTGTTCATCCAAAGGATGTGATTATATTAAAAAAAACCTATATTCCCAATGAATAGATGGTCACCTCACATTTCTTGATTATGATTTTGATTATTAACATTCTATTGAGAAACTCAATTTCCTGTTATAATTGTTTAGTGGAAATTTCATTTCTATTTATCATCCATATTATTTTTATAATGGATATTTATATTTCCAAAAAATATACCATTTTTACATATAGTGTTTTTTATTTTAATTTAATTAAATGGGGGAAATATTGACAAATTCATGTTCGTTACTCAATATGGAAAGTTATTGATTGGGAATATTATTCAAGGATTTCATCTATCATTTGATATATGAGAAATGTTCTGTACATACAGTGGTGGGTGAAGACCTAAATTATATTGAACCTCGACGCATCGATAGGTCTCATGAGACACGTTTATTGGAAAAATTAAATAGTGTTTACCCATAATTTTGAACTTTCTATGAAATTTCATGAGTGATAGGTATCATTATTCTAGATATTATGAATTCCAATAATTAATCATTTCCATAATTGAGGATTTTTTTATAATCCATGATATTTTTTCTTTTGTATTATCTCTGGATTCATTTTATTCTCATTTTATTGATTAAATGGTATTTTTGATCCCTATTTTTCCTTTTCATATTGAGTATACAAAATAAAATATTTATTGTCAAGTTATTGATTAAGTGGAATGTGTTTTCAATTATTTACCCTACCTTATTGATTATTCCTTCACGATTCAGGATATCTTCCAATGTACAAAACCATTACCAATAATTTGAGATAACCATTTTATTTTTTCCATTCAATTAGATATGAAGAAGGAATATCCAATTGAGTATAAAGGATAAAAATAATTTTCTATTGTTATTTCATATGTTTTTTTAAATAAAATAGGAATAAAAAATGTATCTAGTTCTTGAAGACTACTAAAATGATTGATAATTAGCGATGTGATCCATTGTATCTTAGTTCAATATAATAAAATAAACATAAAATATAGGTTACTGGTGTTGGGGTTGTTAAAAAAACGATTACTATTTTTTAAAAGTTTCACAATTCCAAGTATTTTTTTCATTTTATGGTACTATGACATGTTAATTGGTTTTTGATGGATTATTAAATTACAGGTAAAGGATGGGTGGTTCAATTATTAACCAGGGATGGGTGGGGCAATTACATCCCTCTAATGCAATGACTAATGGGGTAGAGTAAACCATTAATATATTTATCCTAAGATATTGTTGGAAACTACTGGTAGGTTACTCCATTTACTAGAGTAATTATAATTCTAATATTAAAATGATGTTCTAATTTGCAAACATTTTTTCTTTATTATTACATCAAATTATAATTTATCCTTTTTCAATTTATTGCTTTTAAATGTCTCAAGATCTTTGACATATACAAATCTTTTTTTATGTTAAATAAATATTCCATGTCTCATGATTTTTTATCCTAGTTTTGATAGGTATTAATTCTCTTATTTTATGCTCACAAACTTGAATTATGTCATCATACTGTTATGCTCATAATATGATCATTTATGACCTTCAACTATTAATGATTATGTTTACCATACTATGAATTTGATCTCATAATTCAAATATTTTCCATTTTCTTAGGTTATCATAATTTAAGATAAATTTATGGTGTCTAGAATGTATCCATGTGCAATGTAAATTATGGGTGACGATTAAGACTTAATATTAAATAATAAAAGCTAAGATTAATGTAAAAATTCTCACATGGAGACATGTTTATTATTATATGATATTTTTTCATTATTATCTAAAACATTAAACTTATATGTTCCTTGGGATTGTATGTTTTCCAATATTTTTTTTGATTTTATAAGTTTTATATGGTAAAACAAGGGTCACATTGAACTGTATCATATCAAAAAATATAAATATATCGTGTTTAGCACTGATTATAGGAGTGTGTGTTTTGGGATGTCACATTATCTATTAGATATGGGATTTTATAACTATGGTGATTATTGTATTTTCATGTAAGGTAACTTAAGTGTTATGGAAACTATTTTTAGTTAATATGTATATGGTTGATCACATGTTCAATGGAGGAAATGTTCTTTTTATGGTCATAAGTGATTATATGATGAGATTATTTGAAACATGTCTTGGCTTATAGAAAGAATAATCCATTGAGGTTTAAATAACTCTTAGGGTTGGTATATGATTTTATGTAAATTTAATTATGGTCAATTTGATAATGGTATGTAGATAATTTTCATTCTTTAAAAGTGATTCATTAATATGAAGATATTTTGAGAGATATTTATAGTTAAGTAATGTAATAACTTTTATATTAGTATATAAATTATATGAATGATATTTTTGTTATTTTCACTACATTATATGATTACATATTTATTTACCATGATTATTAATTCTATTTTACGAGTTTTTTCATTTTATTGAGGTTTATGTAATCCTTATATTTGACATGCGATTAAACAAGAAATATATTTTTACAATGAATGTTATTAATTTTCTTGGGATATAATCTAAAAGGAATGGGATCACCATTGAGCTAATTAAATTCATTAATATTGAGGATAATATATTTAATTGGGATATAAGGTTATATATTTATTGTATGATTCAAGTTAAACATTGGGAGTTATTGTGGAATATTTTGAGATAAACATATTAAATAATTACATAAATGTTTATTATTTTTTGTTATTATCTTACTATATTATAAAAAAAATTGGTTTAATAAATATTTTTAGATAGGTTGGATAAATTTGGACCCCATTTTTTAGACCTCAATAGATTTTTATTTTAGTTCCATATAAAATAAATATTGATATTTTTTTAAAAGGATGAAGTGTAAATTGGAAACCAAAATCACACATCCCACCAATTCATTTAAACAAGAAAGATTAAAAAATTTACACAAGGTTCAGTGTGCTTCCACCAAAAAATATCAACTGATAAGGATATATATTTGGGGGAACATACCTAATATGATCCAAGAAAACTAATTGCAGTATGAAAACTTGCATCAACATTAGAAAGATATGCGGGAATCACTAAATCCTCATCAAATATATCAATATACATTATACATGTAAATTTGAGGCAACCAATGATGATAAAAAAAGAAAAACTTCCAAATAACTTCTCATAAATGACATTTTTCTTCTCCATTTTGAATGAATAGCTCCAAAAATTCAAATTAAAACAACCTTAAAGACCTGATATAACCAAAAACATGAATAGAAGAAAAAAATTGAAAGACTATAAAATAATTAATGTTCAAAGGAATCCAGAAGAAATGAAACAAAAAATGTTGAAAAATTATATTCATCAAGGGATATAAGCATCAAGTGAATGAAATTTCATGGCCAACAGGAATGAACAAAAAAAATTTAAAAAACCCTACACAACACATCAAGAAGATTATGAGTAAAAAATATAAGATAGTGAGAAAATTATGAAGTTATTAGATTAAGAATAAATGTTTTTGATGGTAATGAAATTATTCAAATAAATTAAATATTCATAAAAATGATTTTCCAACCTTTTATAGGCGTTTCTGATGAGTTTATCATCCCTTTCACCCCTTATTTATATAGAGTTTTCTGGTCACTAACTTTTTCATGATCATTAAATTTATTGTGAGCATGTTCTCAATCACTCTCAAGATATTAAATATCTCCTCGATGTCTATTTTTTAGATCCTACTAATGTTATCTTAGTTGGGCCCCTAATTATGTGTTATTGTATATGACGATCACACTATATATTTCTTGTTTTAAAAAAAGGTTTTATTAACTCTATTTGAGATGTGGGTTTTCAACAAAGGGATATTAAAATATTTATACCTTGATGAATGGATTATGAAATGAACTTTAGAGGCTAATATTTAATTGGACAGGGGATTTAATATACAATTATTAAAAAAAATAATGTGTTCGACAGCATACTATACCTACAATACTATTCTTTTACAATCATGAAATATTATTATTTAAATATGACTATTATAACCAAGCTAATAAATTGGTGGTTATGAATAAGAATATACACATTATCAAATTTATGAAAAAACGTATTAATTAATAAACATATATTATTTAATGCTGAGGAAATAAGAATTCCATTTTTTACAATGTAATTTTACTCTTCAAAAATACATTTTCGTCAAAAATGGTTTTTATTTCTATTTGTTAGAAAACATTATAAATCATTTCATCCAGTTTTAGAGATTTTACTTGATAAAAATGATACCAATTTCAATAAAATCATGTGTAAATTATCTTAGAGTGAATTTTTTGGAATTTTTTGAAATGTTTGATATTTCGATAAAGAGTGAAAAATATTGATTTTTATTTAAAACTATATTTTTTAGAATAATTTAAATGATGCATTTTGTTTTTAAACTATATAATGGAAAAATATATAATTTTTATCATTAATACTACAAATAATTTCATTATTATCAGTTTTATGTCTGAATTTTGTATGAAAATATTTTATACATATTAATTCATTCTTCTAGAAAAACAATTTTCATCGTATTTTAAAGGTTTTATTTGAAATTATATTCTTCCACATCATCCACTAAAATATGAAAAAAGGTATTCAACATTTTTAATAATAATTATCATTATTATTTAATAATTTAGAAAAACATTTTCATCAAAATGAATAGTAAACACAATAAAAATCAACTAACACGATTAAGGTATACATTAGTTCATCAGGGGTTAAACTAATGTATTAAGGGTTACAATTACATGAAAACTATATAAATATTATTATATAGAAATATTTCAACCCTATGTCATATAATATTTTGAAATTATCCATTTAGGTTACATTTTTCTTAATTAATAAATTAAAATATTACATTCTTTTAAAAAAATCAATATGCATTCTCTCCCCGACTTATAAATGGAAACTCACTCTACAAAACTACACACAAAACAAGAGCCATTTTTTATACAATAAATTCAAAAAATGTTTATATTATATTTCCACATGTCTTAGAGATATTTTTTTATAATATAAACCGTAGAGGAATAAGGTGTAAAGAAAATGAAGTTGTCATAAGAAGATGAAAATATTTTAGATGAATGTTTTAGTTTTATTTATTCTTATACCTAAAAAAAAGTATTCAAACAATTAGGATATAAAGATAATATTATGTTTACTTCTTATCATTAATCCATTTCCTTCATCATCTATTGGGAAAGGAAAAAAAATCACTCATGTTTACGGAGGTCTACCGGCTCGTAATCCGATGTAATCTATGTTACATCAATCGCTTTCATTACTGGAAATAATTATATATTTAAAATATATATATGATATTAATGACATAATTATCCTTATTTAAAGATAATATTACATCTATTTTCTTCCAATTACATGGATTTAATAAACTATTACACCATTCATGGGTATTTTTTGAATTACCACCTCTACAAATCTATGTGATATTTTTAATAACTACCTCACATGGATAAGAAATATAAGTTTTTTAAAGATAAAATATGTTATTAATAATATAATAATCATTCTATAATGAATACATTATATTTACCATCATTACCTCTGGTGTTGTGAAAAATTAAAACATTACACAAGTGTATATACGAACTATTATCTTTATATTGTAATGTTATTTATTTTTCATAACAACAATACATAGCAGGTTATGAAGGTATAATTAATGTATAAAAATGATATTATGTCATGATAATTATTTTTTTGATGATGTAATAATGAACTCTTTTACCACGATCGACCAACCAAAGTCGTTTTGGAACTATGGACTGAACTTCCTCAACATAAAAGACATTGGCCTAACCAATAAAGATATCAAACATTTAATTGAAATAAACTAAATTAATGGTTTAATAATATTTTATTAAACCTGTAAAAGGATCTAAAAATGTAATTAATTAATATATGTTTATTATATATGATTTGAGTATATACAATACAAGCATGGACTCGAGGAAAGGGGTTTCCTAACTCAATTCCATTTTATAGTGTTATATCAATTCTTCATTGAATATATTACTCTTATATTATGTGTTAATTGACCTTTTATTGATTTAAGTTTTATTTTCACTTTTTTGTGGATTTAAATTTTTAAAGAAAAGTGTCTCCATTTATTAATTATTCATTCATTATTATGATCATTGTAACTGTTATTCATCTCAAATTTTCATTCATTAGGATATATGTTTAAATTATAAACCTACCTTATTTTATGATGTGTATATACTACATTTTGAAATGTTATATCGTGGATGTCCTTACATTAATACTATTCAAACATTCATTTTAAGTCATTTGTTTCATGGAATTATGTTTCGAATGTTACCGAAATGGAAAGGGTATTTATGATACTATGTAATATTATTTCATGATTTTCTTCGATTAATGTTCTATTGGGAGGGGTCATATACTCATAATGTTTTTAACCATATCTATTTTCATCTCATATTTTTGTGACTAGGGGTTACATGTTAAAATTCTATTGCCTCCCTTATAGGTTAATGTAATAATAAGAATTTTGTGTGTGTGATACCATTGATGTATCTTATTTTAAATCAGGAAAACCTTTCTACTATATCCTAGTTTTCTAAATTATAATCAAGATTGATTTTATTTACACATAATCGAATTATTATATTCATTTTAATGTGTCTTTAAATATATATAAAAATGAGATAAAATTGAATCTTTTTTACATTGTTCATACAAAACGTTTTTACATTTTATACCAAATTATTGGATAAAAGTTTTTCTATCATATACATATAAAGAACCTTTTGTTACATTATTATTATTTTTATGATCCTGTAACACCCCGACCCTATTTACCTAGAGTCGGTGCATTATTAGATAACATTGGCAAGATCACAAAACATCTTGTCTCGAAAGACCGATTAGTTTAGTAGCCTTAGAAACACTAGATACATTCATCAGTTTTAAATTACATCATAAAATGAAAAATTACAAAAACATAATCTCCATATGCCACACTTTTATCCCTTATACTATCCCTTTAGGTCATTCATAATATACTTCTTCGCATCCTTGGAGAAATAAAACATAGAAAGGGGTGAGCTTAGATACTTAGTAAAGATAACAATATAGTAGAAACTTTCATAAATAATCATAAACATTTAAGGCAATGTAAGACTAAAACAAAATCCTTTAAACATGAAGTTCAACATAATATTGAAAAGATTAAATCAAATAATTCCATTTATTTAGTCATATGGATATTCTACTAGTCGAATAATCACATGCAATATCAATAGCCACTTTCATAATGAAGGAATGCATAATGCCAGACTTCATAACCACATAGTCAATGCATTGTTCCAAGACTCCAAATAATATTTTGCTAAGACATTGTGCCAAGACACTAGTTTTGTAACACCCCGAGCTTTCACGATATGCTTCTCTTTCAATAATGCAGTAGCTTACACTGTACGCAAGTTTCAGATTCTAACACACCAAAACCAATCAAATTAGAAGTTATGAATAGTAATACCCACTTTTTAAAATTATAGAAATTTTATATTTCAAAAATGGACTTCATTTTTGTATTCATAATATCGAAATTATCCTAAGATGAATTTTTTGTAATTTTCTGAGAACTTCCAATTTTTTTTGAATAGTGAAAAATACTTAAAAACAAATTTTTTAATAAAAATAATTTATAGTGATAAATTATACTATTGAGTGGTTTTAAAGTATAATTCGAATATATTTTTACCATTTTATCCAATGGTGTTCATTATAATTAATTTCACTTTGAAATTTGACATAAACAATTGTCAATCTTTTGATATATATTGTTTCTTAAAAACACGCTATTTGTTGTGACAGCGGGAATTAATTATAAAATTAATTAATTCAACTTATATATTTGGAATTTTATAAAATAGACATCATTTTTGAATTTGGAATATCGATTATAGATCAGGGTGAAATTTTGGCATAGTTCTGAAAAACTTCAATTTTTGATGAATACTGAAACCACTAAGTGGTAGTTAAAAAACTGATTTTTCGTTTAAATGAAACATTACCACTTCTGTGATTTGATTTTCAAAAATCCGACATTCATAGTTGTCATTAGGAAGTAATATCTGGTTCAATCGGATTAAAATAATTTTTTGGTGAATAGTAACTTTTAAGTTTAATTAATCGCGATTAAAGGTAATTAGTGAAATTTCAGGTAAAAATGATATTATAAAAATATTAAAATACATTTACACTTGTCCTACCCCTATTTTATGTGTCATGACCGACCAATAAAATCCATAGGTCAACTTCAGAACCCCATGGAGCCACTTTGGTAGGAAAATGACATAAATAACTTTTATTTAAAGTTAAAATAAAAATGTCACAAACATAAGTTGTTTTACTAAAAAAAATTAATTGGGGTTATACAAGTCATATTTTTGACTATAAATATTAATTATAAATCTAAAAATATTTCCTACATCATGAGATTTATTTTATAATTTTTAGACATTAAATAAATTAAATTATTTATGACACCATGATGATGCAGCGATTACCTCACTAATTAGCGAATTAAATAAAATGAAAAGATAATGTAAACTCCAAGGATTAAACTTGCAAAAAACCTATTTTATGAGTAGATTTAGAACCCCTATCACCTTATCTTTGAATTATATAAGTGTGGGACCTTTAAAATCCGAAACTCTTTATATAATAAAGTAACATTTCATTACGTTCCAAGAGTGCCCCTCCTCTCCACTTATAAAAGGCCCCCACCACTACCACCTTAATCACACTTTCAAAGCCTTTTGGCTCGGCCAACCTCTGCCCAAATACTCTACCAACTTCCCTCTATTACTCCTAGAAGCCTCACTTTGGGTATAATTCTTCCCAAGGAAGCCTTTCGCTCAAATCAAAAGAGTTCCCCAATTTTAAGGTAATGTCTTCTCTTATGTTATTTTGTTTTATTTTTCTTCTCCAACCCCCTAAAATCTTTTTATTCATTTCATTTGTAACAAAACAAGTATGCTAAATATACTAGGATGTTGTTATAAGAAGTATTCTAGCTACACTTACACACACCTACATCTAATGTTTAAAGAACATACTGTTTCTGTGGGTGGCGAAATACTGCCTCACGAAACGATGATTGTTAAATATTCTTTTAACACCTCTAATGGTGACCATTTTGATGAAACTATTTTCATATATGATATATATATATATTATTTTTATGTTTTCCTTATGCTTCTGTATTTCTCATTTATGGCATACTTTATGATTTCCATTATGGGTAAACGCGATAATTTCATTTTAGGAAGTGTGGACTACCACCCCCTCAAAGTGATTTGAATCGTTAATCCCATATGTGGGATGTATAAAGGATAGAGTAAATGATATTATATATGATATTATACTGGAATTATAATATACCTTTATATCATTATTATTTCATTAAATACGAAATAGAAATGAAAGTAGCGTTAATGCGTACGTACGGCTTACCGTCTCCATGAACGGTGCATTTCATTTCTTACCTCTAAATGTTATGTAATATTATGAATGAATGTATATACTGGATATATATTATGTATAGGATATCTAAATCCTGAATATAATTCTGGATATAATGGATATTTCACCACATGAACAACTTGTAATTATAAGAAGTTTATTTTTGACTCAAGTACCAAAGATCGACAAAACGACCGTTATTAACTTAAATAATTACATAATGTTCTTAACATGGTAATAAGGGATATAAAAGGAATAATGAACATGTAAAAGGTTATTAAGCAAATATAAATTAACTCTAGTTTATTATTCAGGAGATCAAAGAACTGTCGAGTGAATTCGGACACGAGGTAAGGGAACTTCTTAACCCAATTTCCATTCTTTGGGTTAATCTAATACTTTAAAATTATGTCATGATATTATTATGTACAATCTTGTATTTTTAATTTCTTTATGTGTAATTATAGTTAATACACATAATAGATCAATTTTATTTAAAAAAATGATCTTTGTAAGGGAACTTCTTAACCCAATTTCCATTCTTTGGGTTAATCTCCTACTTTAAAATTTTGTCATGATATTATTATGTACTATCTTTTATTTTTAATTTCTATATGTGTAATTATAGTGAATACACATAATAGATCTATTTTATTTAAAACAATGATCTTTGTAAGGGAACTTCTTAACCCAATTTCCATTCTTTGGGTTAATCTCCTACTTTCAGATTATGTCATGATATTATTATATCTTATCTTGTATTTGTACTTTCTTTACGTGTAATTATCGTTAATACACATAATAGATCTATTTTATTTAAAAAAAATTAACTTTGTGAGGGACTTCGTCTCAATCTCTTTTAATTGGGGCATATTTGGTTTTATGCACAACTTTCCTTTATACGGTGTATAAACCCCTTTGACTTTTACATTTTTTCAAAAGGAATCTTTTTATACGAAGTGTTTTACTAAATGACAAAAAGGACTGTTTTTCTTGTCGTACGTATGAGGCGACAATGACTTCTCCGCCGCCATGGCCATTATTTGGGTTTCGGCTTCCTCTATAAGCCATAACTTTTTTTTAAATGAAAAATAAATACCAAGTTTTAATTTTCATTTATTTCGGTATTGAAAATGGTTTTGATAATGTTTTTATTATATCAATGTGTTGTATTGATATCTTGTGATTGAAATGTGGAAATTTTATGTTTCCTTTATGCATGTTTTATGTGATACGATTATGTTATGGTTTATGATATGTTTAAACCTATTTATATAAGGAATGCATTGGACTTAATAAGTGATGGGTGGAGCCTGCTATAGCTCCTCGATGCATCGGTATGTTTCATGATACAAACTAGTGTCTTGGAACGAGGCCTTGACAAAATCTTATTTGTGGTATTGGCACGAGGCCTTGACTGCGTGGTTATGATAGTCTGACATTATGCATTCCATCATTATGAAAGTGGTTATTGATACTGCATGGGATTATTCGACTAGTAGAATATCTATGTGAGTAAGTAAATGGAATTATTTTATTTTATTTTTGCCATATCATGCTGAAGATCAAGTTTAAAAAGGCTTTTGTTTTAGTTATACATTTCCGTAAATGTTAATTTTTATTTGTGAAAGCATTCTCAATATTGTTATCCTTACTGAGCATCTATGCTCACCCCTTTCAATGTTTTAATTATTCCAGGATGTGAAGAAGTATTTTAGGAATGACCTGCAGGGATAGTCTGAAGGGGATATGAGTGTGGAAAATAGATACTATGTTATTGTAGTTTTTCACTTTATGATGTAATGTAACATTTTTGAATATATCTACTGTTTCCAATTCTACTAAACTAATCAGTTTTTCGAGACATGATCTTTTGTGATCATGCCAATGTTACGAAGTAATGCACCAACTCTGGGTAGCTGGGGTCGGGGCGTTGAAGTTGGTATAAGAGGCAGTTTGGTACTAACCTTGGAATCTAGATTTAGATAAACTCTGATTAGAGCACATAGCCCAAAGATAGAATTTGAGGATTAGTATAGAAGAACTTCCTAGAATTTTGTTGTTGTAGAGATTTTGGGAGTTTTCCGAGCAATACATCCCTGTCTGGATACAAGCAGGTAGAGGCGGCTCTGGCACAGATATACCTAGGGGTAAAACCCGAAAACACCGCTTTGATCTAGACACGGACGGGAACTGGTGCACAACAACAGGCCTTGCTGCACTCTTCGTTAAGACACTCTCAGGGGATATGCTTAGGATAATTCTCATTTTCTTTACAAACCACTATGAAGGGTTATGAGTATATACTTCCTCAAAAAAAACTTTTTTATGATTATGGATTATATCCATAAATAGTTCAATTAGTGTTAAGTGTTTTACAAGTTTGCAATTATGTATTTTGATTCATAAACTAATCTAGTTTATGCCATTGTTTAGAAATGGTTCCTAGTGGAAGGAATGGAAACCGAATCAATGCACGCACTCCGTGTAGGGATTTCCCTCATGCTCAAGACAATTATTGTCGAGCTGGAGATACAACTGGTGCTGATCACCTTATCACCATACTGGGAAAACTCACTCAGGTTATGAATAATAACCTTACTCGTATGGAGCACCCTGATCCGCAACGTGGAGGATCAATGTTAGATCGTTTCATGAGGCAATGACCACCAGCATTTAATGGGGGTACAAATCCATTAGTTGCTGAGCAATGGATAAACTCCTTAGAGAAAATATTCCACGCCTTGGGGAGTAGTGAAAGGGAAAAGATTATCATGGATGTTTACCACCTCACTGGAGATGCTGATCAATGGTGGTCATTGATTCAAAACACAAAAGAAGATGATGACGTATTCAATATGGAATGTAGGGAGTTTAAAGAGCTTTTCCTAGAAAAATACATTCCACATGACCATCGAGAAGATATGGAAAGGCAATTTCTGAGTCTGAGACAGAAGGAGGATGAGAATGTCACAAAGTATGAGTCTAACTTTACATGGTTAGTGAGGCATGCATGAGATTATATACGTAACCCAAGAAGTAAGATTGACCATTTCTTTGATGGGTTAAAACCATTTCTCCGTCGAGCTTTAGTATCACAATATTTCTCAACATATGAGTATATAGTCTCGTGTGCTATCAAGACAGAAAATGAATTCTCTAAGACTTATGACAAAAAAGTAAAGCAAGAGAAGAAGAGAACGGTGGAACAAGAGACAAGTAAAGGGAAAATGGGAAAGAAGGATTTTCCATTATGTGATAATTGTGGGAAGAATCACCCTGGTAATTGCCTAAAAGGAATTGGAGTTTGTTACAAATGTGGAGAAAAAGGTCACCATGCTCGTGATTGTAAGGGAAAGAAATTGGTTATTAATGTTAAATGCTAAAATTGTAGGGAAATGGGGAATTATGAAAATGAATGTCCTAAGCATCAGCGAAACATACCTCAGAAAAGGCCAAGGGATCAAGGACAATCTTATGTTGTTACTACAGTTGAGGCAGAATAATTACTGTATTGGTGTTTTTGGACTCATGGATTATATTATGGTTATTAGAATAATGTGATATATATATATATAAGGATTGTACTGCAGTACTTGTTGATTTCATTAAGGTTTTAATATGATGAAGGTAATCATATTTTTGTATGTGACAGTAAGAGAAACTTTACCTTGTTTGAGGAATCTGATGATACAATTGATTTTGGAATTTAGAGACCTTTTAGAGAAAGTCTGGATGGAGGTATTTTTGATATCTATAAAGTTTGGAATGGATTAAGTTGAACTTTGGATAGTATTGTTTAAGGTTAAAACATTTATGAAGATTATTTTAGGAATATTATAATACTATAGTTTTAGGAAAAGGAGAACCTGCAGGGTGGGGTATAACCCGTCGTGTCGGACAAAGCTGCAGGAATCGAACCCACAACCATAGTGCGACAGACCTTTATTACCTACCACTAGACTACAGGAAGTCCCTGGTTATTACAAAATAGTTTTCCTAATCTAAATGGTATGTGTTTATATTTTTAACCTTGTACGATTAGGATAAATATAATATTTTTGAGTTCTATTATCTTTTTGAGTAAAAGATGAGTTTGTGGTAGAAATTAGTTGAAGTTTGAAACTCTACTTGTCAAGAATAAATATATATATACCTATCTCTTATTCTATGAATAAATTAATTCTTAAACTTTAGTAAAGGGATATTAAAAAAATGTTTTATCATAATACCTTATGTCTTGTTGAACTAATAATATTTTAAATCAACATAGATTGAAGGCTTTGAGGCCCTCAATTTTACACTTGTTTGTGATTGATGACCTCAATCACTCCCTAAAAATATTTACGTCTTTCCTCCAATTATATGTCTCTAATTCCCACCAATGTTCTCCTTATCGAGATCATAATTTTGTGGTGACTTTTTTCATTTCCCTTTCCCTCTTATTAAGGCTAAATTTTATTAACCTTATTTCCGATGTGGGTTTTCCACAAAGGTATTTTCTATTTTCAACCTTTTATTTTAAAAGAATATTTTCAAATTGCGAGGATGCAATTTATTGAAGGATGAGATAATGTAACACCCCGAGCTTTCACGATACACTTCTCTTTCAACAATGCAATAGCTTGAATTGTACGCAAGGTTGAGATTCTAACACACCGCGACCAATCAAAGTAGCAGTTATGAATTGTAATACCCACTTTTTAAAATTATAAAAATTTTATATTTCAAAAATGGACTTCATTTTTGTATTCATAATATCTAAATTATCCTAAGTTGAAATTTTTGTAATTTTCTGAGAACTTTCAATTTTTTATGAATAGTGAAAAATACTTAAAAACAACTTTTTTAATCAAAATAATTTAGTGATAAATTATAATATTGAGTGGTTTTAAAGTATAATTAGAATATATTTTTACCATTTTCTCCAATGGTGTTCATTATAATTAATTTCACTTTGAAATTAGACATAAACAATTGTCAATCTTTTGATATATATTGTTTCTTAAAAATACGCTATTTGTTGTGACAGTGGGAATTAATTATAAAATTAATTAATGAAACTTATATGTTTTTAATTTTGTAAAATAGACATCATTTTTGAATTCAGAATATCAATTATATCTTAGGGTGAAATTTTTTCATTGTTCTGAAAAACTTCAATTTTTGATGAATAGTGAAACCACTAAGTGGTAGTTAAAAAACAGATTTTTCATTTAAATGAAACATTACCACTTATGTGATTTGATTTTAAAAAATCCAACTTTCATGGTTGTCATTAGGATGTAAAATTTGGTTCAATGGGATTAAAATAATTTTTTGGTGAATAGTATCTTTTAAGTTTAATTAATCGCGATTAAAGGTAATTAGTGAAATTGGTAAAAATGATATTATAAAAATATGAAAATACCTTTACACTTTTCCTACCCCTATTGGATGTGGCATGACTGACCAAGAAAATCCATGGGTCAACTTGGGGACCCCATGGAGCCACTTTGGTAGGAAAATGACATAAATAACTTTTATTTAAAGTTAAAATAAAAATGTCACAAACATAAGTTGTTTTACTAAAACAATTTTTAAATGGGGTAATACAAGTCATATTTTTGACTATAAATATTCATTAGAAAGATAAAAAGATTTCCTACATCAAGATATTTATTTTATAATTTTTAGACATTAAATAAATTAAATTATTTATGACACCATGATGATGCAACGATTACCTCATTAATTAACGATTTAAATAAAATGAAACGATAATGTAAAACCCAAGGCTTAAACTTGTCAAAAACCTATTGGATGAGTAGATTTAGAACCCTTATCACCTTAGCCTCGAATTATATAAGTGTGTGACTTTTAAAATCTGAAACTCATTATATAATAAAGTAACATTTCATTACTTTCCAAGAGTAACCCTCCTCTCCACTTATAAAAGGCCCCCACCACTACCACCTTACTCACACTATCAAATCCTTTTGGCTCGTCCAACTTCTTCCCAAATACTCTCCCAAGTTCCCTCCCTTACTCCTAGAAGCCTCAATTTGGACAGAATTCTTCCCAAGGAAGCCTTTCGCTCATATCAAAAGAGGTACCCGATTTTAAGGTTATGTCTTCTCTTATGTTATTTTGTTTTATTTTTCTTCTCCAAACCCCTAAAATCTTCTTATTAATTTCATTTTTAACAACACCAGAATCCTAAATATACAAGGATGTTATTATAAGAAGTATTCGAGCTACACTTACACACACCAACATCTAATGGTTAAAGAACATACTGTTTCTGTGGGTGGAGAAATACTGCCTCATGAAACGATGATTGTTCAATATTCTATTAAAACCTCTAATGGTGGCCGTTTTGATGAAACTATTTTCATATATGATATATATATTATTTTTATGTTTTCCTTATGCTTCTGTATTTCTCATTTATGGCATACTTTATGATTTCCATTATGGGTAAACGCGATAATTTCATTTTAGGAAGTGCGGACTACCGACCCCTCAAAGTGATTTGAATCGTTAATCCCATATGTGGGATGTATAAAGGATGGAGTAAATTATATTATATATGATATTATACTGGAATTATAATATACCTTTATATCATTATGATTTCATTAAATACGATATATAAATGAAAGTAGTGTTCATGCGTACGTACGGCTTACCGTCTCCAAGAACGGTGCATTTCATTTCTTACCTCTAAATGTTATGTAATATTATGAATGAATGTATATACTGGATATATATTATGTATATGATATCAAAATCCTAAATATAATTCTGTATATAATGGATATTTTACCACATTAACAACTTGTAATTATAAGAAGTTTATTTTGGACTCAAGTACCAAAGATCGACAAAACGACCGTTATTAACTTAAATAATTATATAATGTTCTTAACATGGTAATAAGGGATATAAAAGGAATAATGAACATGGAAAAGGTTATTAAGAAAATATAAATTAACTTTAGTTTATTATTCAGGAGATCAAAGAACTGTCGAGTGAATTCAGACACGAGGTAAGGGAACTTCTTAACCCAATTTCCATTCTTTGGGTTAATCTCCTACTTTAAAATTATGTCATGATATTATTATGTACTATCTTGTATTTTTAATTTATTTATGTGTAATTATAGTTAATACCCATAATAGATCTATTTTATTTAAAAAAATTATCTTTGTAAGGGAACTTCTTAACCCAATTTCCATTCTTTGGGTTAATCTCCTACTTTAAAATTATGTCATGATATTATTATGTACTATCTTGTATTTTTAATTTCTTTATGTGTAATTATAGTTAATACACATAATAGATCTATTTTATTAAAATAAATGATCTTTTTAAGGGAACTTCTTAACCCAATTTCCATTCTTTGGGTTAATCTCCTACTTTCAAATTATGTCATGATATTATTATGTCTTATCTTGTATTTGTACATTCTTTATATGTACTTATAGTGAATACACATAATAGATCTATTTTATTTAAAAAAATGAACTTTGTGAGGGACTTAGTCTCAATCTCTTTTTGTTGAGGCATATTTGGTTTTATACACAACTTTCCTTTATACGGTGTATAAACCCCTTTGATTTTATGTTTATTCAAAAGGAATCTTTTTATACGAAGTGTTTTACTAAACGACAAAAAGGATTTTTTTTCTTGTCGTACGTATGAGGTGACAATGACTTCTCCACCGCCATGTCCATTATTTGGGTTTCAGCTTCCTCTACAATCCATAACTTTTTTTATAAATGAAAAATAAATACCAAGTTTTAATTTTCTTTTATTTTGGTATTGAAAATGGTTTTGATAATGTTTTTATTATATAAATGTGTTGTATTGGTATCTTTTGATTGAAAGGTGGATATTTTATGTTGCCTTTATGCATGTTTTATGTGATACGATAATGTTATGGTTTATGATATGTTTAAACATATTCATATGAGGAATGCATTGGAATTAATAAGTGACGGGTGGAGCCCGCTATAGTTCCTCGATAGATCGGTAGGTCTCATGAGACAAACTAGTGTCTTGGCACGAGGCCTTGAAAAAATCTTATTTGTGGTCTTGGAACGAGGCCTTGACTACGTGGTTATGATAGTCTGACATTATGCATTCCATCATTATGAAAGTGGTTATTGATATTGCATGGGATTATTCGACTAGTAGAATATCTATGTGAGTAAGTAAATGTCATTATTTAATTTTATTTTTTCCATATCATGCTGAAGTTCAAGTTTAAAAAGGCTTTTGTTTTAGTTATACATTTCCTTAAATGTTAATGATTATTTATGAAAGCTTCCGCAATATTGTTATCCTTAATGAGCATCTGAGCTCACCCCTTTCAATGTTTTAATTTTTCCAGGATGTGAAGAAGTATTTTAGGAATGACCTGCAGGGATAGTCTTAAGGGGATATGAGTGTGGAAAATAGATACTATGTTATTGTAGTTTTTAACTTTATGATGTAATGTAACATTTATGAATGTATCTAGTGATTCCAAGGCTACTAAACTAATCAGTCTTTCGAGACATGATCTTTTGTGATCATGAAAATGTTACGAAGTAATGCACCGACTCTGGGTAACTGGGGTAGGGGCGTTACAAGTTTGTCTCATGATACCTACTGATGCATCAAGGAGCTATATAGGTCTCCACCAGTCACTTACTAAGTCCAATTCATTCCTCATATAAAAAGGTTTAAACATAACAGAAACATTCATATTAAAACTAGCGTATGAAATGTCAATACTTTATCGACAAACCATGAATGGTATAAAAAACATATATATAGTCAAACATATCCAAAACCTTTAATACGATATGGAATATTTGTATCATAATAAATCAACTTCAAACAAGTTTAAATTCCATCAATGGATGTTGAAAATGATGGAAAATGATTTGTAAAGCTCTTTGAGAGAAATATCCATTTTTAATTAAAACGTTTAAAAGTCACACAATTTAGAAAGGATAACATTTAATGAAATTTTTTAATCAAAATTTCCCATACCACTCTGAATCTTTTGAAAGGAATTAACATTTTAAAAACATTTAGGTCCATATAAATAAATCCTTAAAACCCATTTTGAAAACATGGACATTAATGAGAATGATTTAGAAGAATAAATATTTAAACCATTTAAAATGACGATATAGTTAAATATTACCTTCCATAAAACCTTAAAATATTCCATTTTAAAATATTTTTATCAAACACGAATGTGGATGATAAAGAGGTCCCAGTAGATACTCACGTAAAAACATCCTCGGATAATAAAGAGATTGTGAAATTAACCCTTACCTGGTAATTTTCCTTGGTCAAGGGTAGGTTAACCTCTTATATAATGGAGAAATAATTTTTATTAAATTAAAAAATAAACATATACATTTATATTATATCATATATGATCTTCTAATATTGATTTGTTAGTGATATTTTAGTAGTATCATCGTTTTGGGTGTTAACTAATTCGTTTTCTTTTATGTGCTTGGTTACGTAAGACATGTTTGTTATGGATAGGATCGATTTGATTCATATATATAATGATATTATGTTCATAAACATTATTTTTAATCATAAAATGAAAATTATTCTTGAATGATTATGATGGGGAAGAAATCTCATCGCGTTCATGGAGACAGTGATCCGTACGTAAGCACGAGCGACAATATCATTCTTTTGATATTAAAATCAAATATAATTGTATGGTATATCATCTATAAATAATCATTATAATTTTATATTTATTATTTACATTATTTATACTCATTATTATACCCATCCAAATGATTAAGTGTTTTAATAAAAAACATCACCACATCGTAGAGACGGTAATCCGTCCATACACACGTATGATGACTTTTTCATTTATAGGATGGATAGAATAATGAATATGGTTGTACCATTTTTTATAATAACATCACATAATATAGAAGATACTCAAGTAATTATTTTATAATGGAAACAACAATGAAGGAGGATGTGGAAGAAGAAAAGAACTTGAAAGAGGTGATGTAATAGTTACCTCTTCTTCAGGTTCTTCCTTTTTGATTTGAACAAAAGGGCTCCTTAGGTTGGATTTATGACTAAAGGAAGGCCTCTAGGATGGAGGAATGTTGAGAGGATATTTGGGCAGGGTATGGCCGAGTCAAATGGTGTGAAGGTGTGAATTTGAAAGAAGGGGAGGTGCCCTTTTATAAGAGAGGTGATGGTCACATTAGGAAACGCTTGAAATATTATTTTATAATAAAATCATTTTCGGTTTATAATGGTTCGAAAATGAATTATTTAAAGTTTAAGGTGGGGATGGGTTAAAAAACTCTCAACTAATAGATTTTAGACAGTTTTAGGTCATCATATTAATCTTACCTTTTAGATTTAACTCTTATTTAAATAGTCTGACATTTACCATATGTTTTTCTATTTTTAAATTATATGATTAATAAACTTGATATAAAAATCCAAGAAGACCTAAAGTGTTTCATTAATGACATATATAATATTATTTAATCTCTTTGGGTGAACCTTAGATTTTTAAGGATAGAATACTAATTAATAATATAATATATTTTTTAAAAACTATTTTATGTCAATTTTGACACCATTTGGTATTTTGTTTTTTGTTAAATTCATAATAGCATTATTACTTCAAAAAAAATTACTTTAATAAACCATAACATTTCATATTAACCTATAAAATTACTGTAATTCAATAAAAGTCTCAAATTAGATTTATATGGATATTTATAATATCAATTTTTTTATCTTTCATTAATAAGGAAATTACTGCATCATCATTGTGTCATAAATAAATCTAATTTTTTATATCTAAAATTTATAAATAAAATACCATTATATAGGAAATATTTTTATATTTCTAATGAATATTTATAGTTGAATTTATCTTATGTATTGCCCTATATTAAAAATGGTTTAGTTATTAAACATTGATTTTAACTCTTTTAACTCTTCTTTAAATAAAATAATCATAAATGTCCAAATCTCATCCAAGGGGACCTAAAGGATCATATTTTATTCCTAAGGTTGTTCTTGGTCGAATAACACTTATCTAATAGACTTAGGACATGTGTTATGGTAATTATTATATCATTTTTACCCTTAATTACGCTATTCACTTTTAACCGTGGTAAATAAAAGTAAAATGTTACTATTCGCCAAAAAATTATTTTCATCTTATTGAACCAAATTTTAATTAATGATATTAACAGTGTCTCTTGATTTTTTGAAATTCAACACATAGAAGCGATAAAATTAGGTTTTATACAAATTTGAAGATTCTCCTAGGAAGTGGGTAAAACACAGTAAATAGTTCGATAAAATTTTATATATCAAAACTTATTATAAAATGCATCCAATGAATTACTCTAAACATATATATTTATTATGTATCTATTTTGACCAAATATAAATTAAAATAAAATAACTAATTATTTAAATAAAAAGTTGGATTTAACCAATAACATAGTGTTTTTCACTATTCATAAAAAATTGAAAGTTTTCACAAAAATAAAAAAAATTCACCCTATTCTAATTTCGATATTCCAAATAAAAAATTAATTCCATTTTGAATGAAAAAATTTATAAAATTTCAAAAATTTGTTATTACTATTCATAACGCCTAGATTGATTGGTTGCGGTGTGTTAGAATCTCGAAGTTGCGTACAATGAAAGTTACTGCATTATTCGGAGGGAAACATACCGTGGAAGCTTGGGGTGTTACATTCTTCCCCCTTAAAATAATTTCATACTCAAAATTTATAGAATACTACCGCACAAAAAGATTTGTGTGGTTCTTCATCATAAGTTCCCCGGGTTCCCATGCTGCCTCTTCCATCTTATGGTTTCTCCATAGAATGTTTACCAGACGATTCATCCGATTTATCAACACTTGTTCTCTGGTATCAAGAATTTTTAAAATCTCTTCACAATAAGACAAACAAGGTTCTGGTTCAATTTATTTATAGGTGAGTACATGCGTTGGATCACACATGTATTTACTCAATAGTGATATGTGGAACACATCATGATCTTTGGAGAGACTTGGAGACATTACCAAATGATAAGCTACAACCCCAATTCATTCTAGAATTTTGAAAGGTCCAATGTACCTAGGACTTAGTTTACCCTTCTAACCAAAAAGTATAAAACCCTTCCATGGAGATACCTTCAAGAAAATATGGTCTCCTACTTGAAATTCCAAATCCTTCCTTTGGATATCGGCATAGCTCTTTTTCCGAACTTGGGCTACTTTGATGTGGATTTGTATAACATTCACCTTTTCTAGTGTTTCCTCAACATGTTTTGGGCTTACGATTTTTCTTTCACCAACATCATGACAACAAGTTGGTGTACGACATCTCTTTCCATATAATGCTTCATATGGTGCCATCTAAATACTTGAATGGAATCTATTGTTATAGGAAAATTATACGAGCAGTAAATATTGATCCCACATACCTTGAAAGTAAAGTGAGCAAGATATCACCATGTATTCTAAGTTTGGAATAGTCTATTCTGATATTACATCAGTTTGAGGGTGGTAGGCAGTGCTCAAATGATGTTCAGTATCTAGGGCTTTCTGAAAAAATTTCCAGAATCTTAATGTAAAATGGGGATCGCGATTAGAAACAATCGATTGAAGTACTCCATGATGTCTTACAACATCGTTTATATACTATCATTCTACACATTCATGTGGTAAATCTTTTCTTATAGAAATAAAACGTGCTGACATGGTAAAACGATCAACAAAGAACCACAATGCATCATTCCTTCTAGGAGTCTTTGGTAGTCCCATGACAAAGTACATCGAAATATTATCCCATTTCTTCTTAAGTATGGGAAGAGGTCTCATGACTCCTCAAGGCTATTTCCTTCTAACTTTCACTTTTTGACAAACCATACATCTTGAAACAAAATCAGTAATATGCCTCTTCATATTGTCCCCCAACACTATTCTTCAAATCTCTATACATATTTGTACTTCTAGGTTGTATAGAGAAATTGGAGCTATGAGCATCATCTAACAATTCCCTTTTCAGATCAGGTATATTGGGAACACAAATTATCTTCCCAAATTTCAAAATCCCATCTTCATATATGAGGTCGATGAATCTCCCATCATTCACAGTTTTGATTTTCCTTTGAAATTCCTCATCATCAGTCTGAGAAAATTTTATCCTTTCTAGTAAAGATGGTTTGAGAACCATTTAAAAAAGAATTGATGTTTCAACTTCCATGGTTATTCCCATATCCATTTTCACTAGATCCATGAAAATAGGATCCCTTTCAACTCTCATATTATTCATAACTCCAAGATCCTTTCTTCTCAAAGCATCTTCCATCTTATTTTCCTTACCTGGGTGGTAGTGTATTGTGCAATAATAATAATTAAGTAGTTCAAGCCATCTCCTTTGCCTCATGTTGAGTTCTTCTTGTGAGAAAATATACTTCAAAATCTTGTGATCAATATAAACCTCACATTTTATCACCATAGAGATAGTGTGTCCATATCTTCAGAGTGAATATTATAGCTCCTAACTCAATATCATGAGTAGGATAGTTTTTCTCATGAATTCTTAGTTCTCGTGATGATTAGGCAATAACTCTATCATTCTTCAGAAGGACACAACCAAGACCTTTCATTGAAGCATCTCTATAAATAACAAACCCATCTTTCCCTGATGGTAGAGTCATGATAGGATCATTGAAAAATCATCTCTTCAATTCCTCAGAACATTCTTCACACTCTTTTGTCCAAATAAATTTAACCCCTTTATGTGTGAGCTTAGATAATGGGTTAGCCCACTGGGAAATATTCTGGACAAAATTCCGATAATAACCAACTAAACCAATAAAACTGTATACCTCAGTTATACTCGTCAATACTGGTCATTCATGGATTCCCTTGGTATTTGAAGGAACAACAGATATTCCATCCTTATAGACAATATTTATAAGAAAAGAAATCACTTGATTCCAAAATTCACACTTGATAAACTTCCCATATAAATCTTTTTTTTTTGGGATTTCATAATGGTGCGCATTTGATTTTCTTGATCTTCATAGATTTTGGAGTATACCAGGATATCATCAATAAATACCACTAAAAATTCATCATGATATTCCTTGAAAACACTCTTCATTAGATCCATGAAAACATATGGTGCAATAGTCAGGACAAAATTCATTACTATAAACTCGAAATTCCTGCACCTGGTTTGAAATCCTGTTTCATAATTTCTTCCTTCTTCACACACAACTGATGATATCTATATCGAAGGTCAATATTTGAAAAATATTGAGCACCATGAATTTGGTGTAATAAATCATCAGTGCGAGGTAGGGTTTCAAATATTGAGCGCCATGAATTTGGTGTAATAAATCATAAATGCGAGGCAGGGTATACTTCTTTATTATTATAGCATTGATCTCCCTATAGTCAATGAAAAACCTCATATATCCGACTTTATTTTTAACAAAATGTACAGGGGCTCCCCATGGAGAAACACTTGGGTGAATAAATCCTTTGTTACTTAATTCTTATAATTTTATCTTTAGTTCCACTAATTTCACAATGGCCATTCTATAAAGGTCTTCGATATGGGCCATGAACCAAGAATTAAATCAATGGAAAACTCAATTTCTCGTTCTAGAGGATGTCCAGGTAAACCCTCTGGAAACACATCAACATATTGTTACACAAATTGGTACATCCTCTATTAGAACATTATTTTCCTCTCCCATAATTATTTCATTCTCATCCACCCCAATAATTGAATTTAGTTGAGCTACTGGGGGTGTATATAGATAAGAACCAGGTGGTGATGTTTTTTCTCAAAATATATGGTACTCTTTATCATAATAAAAAATGTAACCTCCTTCTTCTTAAAATATATTTTCTTATCATGGTCGGAAAGCTAGTCCATACCGAGGATTATATCAAATTCAATCCCGAGAATGATGATGAGATCAGTAGATAAAGAACATTTATATTCCACAATGAGAACTGATTCACAAAACTTTGTTGCGATGGTACTTCGATTAGTTTTTTTAACTAAAAACTTCCTGGTTATGTCAAATTGATAATATCTAATTTTCTTAGAAAACTCAGAAGATATGAATCAATGTGATGATCCTGAATCAAATAAAGCATTTGATAAACTTGAGGAAATAATTAAATTACCCTCCACCACGTCTTTGGGAGCTTAAACCTCAGTAGTAGTTATCGCATAAGCTTGGCCATGATCCCTTGGAATTTTCTGAGGTATGTTTCCATAGCGCATATGACATTCATTTGAATAATTACCCCTTTATCTATAATTGTAACATTCAAAATTGACAGCCTCTTTCTTCCCCTTGCAATCATGAGCTTGGGGTCCTTTTTCACCACACTTGTAACAGACTCCCATTCCCTTCAGGCAAGTACCAGGGTGTTTCATTCCACATTTACCACAAGATGGATATTTGAATTTTCCCTTCTTCCCCTTATTTATATTTACATAGTATTTAGCATATCTCTTTTTCTCTTTCATTGCGTTAAATTTGTAAGACGTAGAGAATTCCCTTTGTATCTTGATAGAGAATGAGACAATATCTTTATACGATGAGAAGGATTGTGAGAGTAATGATCGATAAAAAAATTGTTTTATCCCATCAAATAATCGATCAATATTACTCCTTATATAATCTTCTGCATGCATTTATAACCTTGTAATGATAGCCTCATACTTTGTGACATTCTCATCTTCCTTTTTCCTTGGACTCAGAAATTGTCTTTCCATATCCGCTCGCTGGTCACGAGGAAAGTATTTTTCTAAGAAAAGCTCTTTAATGTCCCTAAGTTCTATATTTGATACTTTATCATCTTTCTTTTTGTTTTAAATAAATGACCACCATTAATCTGCATCTCCCGTGAGGTGATAAACTGCCATTACAACTTTTTCCCTTTCGCTACTCCCCAAAGCATGAAATATTTTCTCTAAGGAATTTATCCATTGCTCAGCTACTAATGGATTTGTACTCCCATTGAATTTTTGTGGTTGTTTCCTCGTGAAGTGGTCTAACATTGATCCTCCACATTGTGGACTAGTGTGCTCCATAAGGGTAAGGTTATTATTCTTAACCTGAATGAGTTGTCCCAGTATGGTGATAAGCGGATCAGCACCAGTTGTATCACCAACTCCACTAAAATTATCTTTAGTAAAAGGGTAATTCCTACATGGATTACGTGTGTTGATACGATTTCCATTCCTTCCACTACGAGCCATCTATAAATAATGGGATACACTAGATTAGTTTAAGAATTGAAAAAAAAATCCAAACTTGTAAAACGCTTTACAGAAATTAAACAGTTTATGGATATAATCGATAATTATAAAAATGTTTTGTTTTAGGAAGTATATAATCATAAATCCTTCATAATGGTTTGTAAATAAATTGATAATTAACCAAAACATATCCCTTGGGAGTGTCGTAACCAAGAGTGCAGCAAGGCCCGTTTTCATGCACCAGTTCCCGCTCGAGTCAAGCTCAATGCGGTGTTTTCAGGTTTTACCCCGAGGAACATCTGTGCCAGAGTAGCCTCTGCCTGCTCGTGTCCAAACATGGATTTATTTCTTGGAAAAATCAAAAGATCTCTAAAATACCAAAAATCTAGGAAGTTATTCTATACAAATCCTCAATGTCTATCAAGGGTAATGTTCTCTAATCAGAGTTTTTCAAAATCTAGCTTCCAAGGGTAGTAATAAACTTCCTCTGATACTAACTGTAATGCCCCGACCCCAGTTACCTAGATTTGGTGCATTATTACATAACATTGGCATGATCACAAAATAAAAAGTCTCGAAAGAACGATTAGTATAGTAGCCTTGGAAATACTATATGCATTCATTAGTTTTACATTACTTTATAAAATGAAAAATTAAAATAACATAGTCTCCATATGCCACACTCATATCCCTTATAACGAAAAAGTCAGGGGACAGGAAAAGACCTGCTCCTAATGAAAATATATTAATCAAAAGTAAAAGTGCACAGGAGAGCAGAGACACACTTATACAATCCCTCTAGGTCAGTGATAATATACTTCATCGCATCCTAGGAAAAATAAAACATATAAAGTGCTGACCTCATATTCTCAGTAAAAATAACAATATAGTGGAAACTTTTATAAATAAGCATAAACATTTAAAGAAATTTAAGACTGAAACAAAATACTTTTAAAATAGAACTTTAGAATAATATGGAAAAGATAAAATCAACTAATGACATTTAATTATTCACATGTATATTCTACTGGTCGTTGAATCACATGCAATATCAATATCCACTTTCATAATAAAGTAATGAATAATGCCAGACTTCATAACCACATAATCAAGGCCTTTTTCAATGACTACACATAATATTTTGTCAAGTCCTTGTGCCAGGACACTATTTTGTCTCATTAGACCTACCGATGCATCAAGGATCTATAACGGGCTCCACCCATCTCTTACTAAGTCCAATTCATTCCTCAAATGAAAAGGTTTAAATATAACATAAAAATTTGTATTAAAACTAGCATACAAAATGTCAATATGTTATCCATAAACCATGAATGGTATAAAAATAACACATCCATAGTCAAAAATATCACAAAACCATCAATCCAATATTGAGGATTTGTATCATCATAAATCATCTTCAAACATGTTTAAAATCCATCAATGGCTGTTGACATAGTTAAAAATGTATTGTAAAACACTATGAGAGAAATATCCCTTATTCATGAAAACAATTAAAAATCAAAAAATTTAGAAAGGATTACATTTAATGACATTTTTGAATCAAATTGTCCCATCCGACATTGAAACGTTTTAAAGGAATTAACATTTTAAATACATTCATGTCCATATAAATAAATCCTTAAAAACCATTTTGAAAACACGGAAATTAATGAAAATGATTTAGAACAATAAATATTTAAACAATTTAAAATTATGATATAGTTAAATATTCCCTTCCATAAAACCTTAAAATATTCCTTTTGAAAATATTTTTATGAAACATAGAAATGGATGATAAAGAGGTCCCAATAGATAGTCACATAAAAACAACCTCAGATAATAAAAAGATTGTGAAATTAACCCTTACCTTATACTTTTTATTTTGTAGAGGGTAGGTTAACCTCCTGTATAATGGAGAAACAATTGTTATTAAATTATAAAATTACCTTATAAATTAATAGTATATCATATATGATCTTCAAATATTGATTGTTTATTGATATTTTAGTAGTTTCATCATTTCAGGTGTTAACTGATTCATTTTATTTATATGATTGGTTATGTAAGACATGTTTGTTATGTATAGGATGTATTTTATTCATATACATAATGATATTATGTTCATAAAAATTATTTTTAATCATAAAATGAAAAATATTCTTTAATGATTACGATGGGAATGAATCACATTGCGTTTGTGGAGATGGTAATCTGTACGTACGCATGAGCGAAAATATCTTTCTTTTGATATTGAAATCGTATATAATTGGATGTTATATCATATATAAGTCATCCTTATCCTTTTATATTTACTCTTTTGATCATTTATACTCATTATTATAAAAATCCAAATGATGACGTCTTTGAATAACAAACTGTACCACGACGTGGAGACGGTAATCTGTACGTATGCACGTATGGTGACTTTGTTGTTTATAGGATGGATAGAATAATGAATATGGATGTACCATTTTTATAATAACATAAATGTATATATAGGAAACTGGAGATATAATTTTAGGATGGAAACAACAAATAAAATGGAGGTGTAAGAAGAAAATACTTGAAAGAGGTGACTAAATATTTATCACTTCTTCGGGATCTTCTTTTTTATTTGACCAAAATGGCTCCATAGGTTGGATTTCTGACTAAAGTCATACCTCTAGGATAAAGTTAGGAATGTTGATAGGATATTTAGGCATGGTATGAATGAGAAAAATGGCTTTGAAGGTGTGAATTTGAGAGAAGGGGAGGTGCCCTTTTATAAGAGAGGTGAGGGTCACTTTAGGAAAAACTTGAAATATTATTTTATAATAAGATTATTTTCGGTTTCAAATAGATCCAAAAAAGAATTATTTAATTTCTAAGGTGGGGATGGGTCTAAATATGCTCAATAAATAGGTTTTAGATAGGTTTAGGTCATCATATTAACCTTATCTTTTAGATTTAACTCTTGGTTAAATAGTTTTACATTTACCATGTCTCTTTATATTGTTATATTATATGGTTAATAAAATTACTATAAAGTTCCAAGAAAACTTAAAGTGGTTCATTAATGAAATATATAATATTATTTAAGCCCTTTGGCAGAACCTTAGATTTTTAGGAATATAATACTAATTAATAATATAATATTTTTTTTAAAAACTCTTTTATGTCAATTTTGCTACTATTTGATATTTTGTTTTTGTTAAACTCATAACAGCGTTATTACTTCAAAAATATTCATTTCATCAACCCTAACATGTCATATTAACCTATAAAATTAATTTAATTCATTAAAAGTATAAAATTATATTTATTTGGATATTTATAATATCAATTATTTTAATATTTCAATAATAAGGTAATTACTGCATCATCATTACATCATAAATAAATTTAATTATTTAATGTCCAAAAATAATAAATAAAATACCATCATGTAGGAAATATTTTTATATTTATATTGAATATTTATAACCTAATTTACCCTATGTATAACCCTATTTTAAAAATGTATTAGTTATTAAACATTGATTTTAACTATTTAAACTCTTCTATAAATAAAATATTCATAAATGTCCTAATCTAATCCAAGTGGACCTAAAGGATCATATTTTATTCCAAAGGTTGTTTTTGGTAGAATTACACTTATCCATTAAATTTGGATATGTGTTAGGGTAATTATGATATCATTTTTACCCTTAATTACATATTTAATTTTCACCGTGGTAAATTAAAATAAAAAAGTTACTATTCACCAAAAATTATTTTCATCTTATTGAACCACTTTTTACTTACTGATTTTAACCGTGTCTATAATATTTTTGAAATTCAACTCATAGAAGCGGTAAAATTCTGATTTATACAAATTTTAAATCCTCCTAGGATGTGGGTAATGGACGGTTAATAGTTCGATAACATTTTATATATCTCAATATATTATAAAATGACTACAATTAATTATGTTGAACATATATATGTATTATGTATATATTTTTATCTAAAATAAATTAAAATGAAATAACTAATTATTTAAATAATACGTTGTTTTTAACCAATAACGCATTGTTTTTTCACTATTCATATAAAATTGAATGTTTTCAGAAAAATACCAAAAATTCACCCTAAGATAATTTCGATATTCTGAATCCAAAAATGAAGTCCATTTTTAATGATGAAATTTATAAAATTTCAAAAAGTCTGTATTACTATTCATAACTGCTATTTGGATTGGTCTCGGTATGTTAGAATCTAGAAATTGCGTACAATGAAAACTATTTCATTATTCAAAGGGAAACATACCATGAAAGCTTGGGGTGTTACAGATTCTATTTAATTATTCCATGATTATCTTGAATGAATATATTTTACCAAATATTTTATAAATTTTGTTCATAATGTTTATTTTCTTTGTGGAAATGGTATTTTCCATTACAACTTTTTTAACGATATTTTAATGTTATTTAAATTCATAAAATTCATCAACACATTTTATTACTTATGAACCACTAGGGATAAGTTGTAATGATACAATTCTTATTCATTCTCTATTTGGATTATGAATATTCCAAACATATTATAGGGATCAAATTTCTTTTTCCGAAGGCAAATCTAGCTATAAAAAACAATTGTTTGTTATAGTGAAAATATTCAAATTGTAACACCCCAAACTTCTACGGTACGTTTCTCTTTGAAATAATGCGATAGCATGTGTTGTACGCAACATCGAGTTCTTACACACCACAACCAATCAAACTAGCCGTTATGAATAGTAATACCTAATTTTTGAAATTTAAAAAATTTTATCTCTCAAAATGCACTTCATTTTTGGAATTGGAGTATCGAATTTAGCCTAAGGTGACATTTTGGTACTTTTCCGATAACTTTAATATTTTGATGAATAGTGAAAATTACTAAATTTTAATTAAAAGCAAATTTTTTAATCAAACTAATTAATAGTGATAAATTATGAATTTCAGTGGTTTTAATGTATATTTAGAATATATTTTTACCATTTAATACAATTTTTGTCATTGGACATAATTTCAAAATTAAACCGAACATAAACAAGTATCAATCTTTTGATAGTTATTATATCTTAAAAACACACTTTTTGTTTTGACAGCGAGAAATAATTTTAAATTAATTTCTGCCACTTTTGTGTTTTGAATTTGGAAAAATGGATTCCATATTTAGAATCAGGATTTTCAAATTTTGTAAACAGGTAACTTTTATTTTTATACATTTTGAATAATTACTTCGGTAAATATTTTATTTACCATGGTTAAAGGGTAAATTCGGTAAATAAGGGTTAACAAATAATATTATAATAATACAAAATTAACCTAAAACGTGTCCTAACCTTATTGGTTGATAAATGTTCGACCATGGGCATCTTTGGGTCGATTTTTGGACCCCATGGTGCCACTTGTAAGTGATAGGGACACTTTATTTTAATTAAGTTAAAATGAATACAAAAATGACACAAGCATATATCTTTTAGAAAACAAATTTTTACATAGGGTTATATATATTGTAATTTATACTATAAATATTCATTAGAAAGATAACATGATGTACTACATAATTGTATTTTACTTATAAATTTTATACATTAAAAAATATAATTTATATATGACACAATGGTGATGCAGTAATTACCATAACAGTGAAAAATTAACATGATTGATATTGTAGATACCCAAATAAATATAATTTGAGACTTTTTATGAATTAATCTAATTTTATAGGTTAATATGACATGTTAGGAATGATTTAATTAATATTTTTCGAAGTAATAATTCTGTTATTAGTTTTACAAATATCAATTATTGAATAGTGTCAAAATTGACATAAAAGAGTTTTTAAAACAAATATTATATTATTAATTGATATTAAATTCCTAAAAATATAAGGATCGGCCAAGAGACTTATATCATGATAGGTGTATCCTTAATGGAACACTTGATGATCCCTTGGATGTATATAGTAAGTTTATTAACTATATAATATAAAAATACAAAGAGACAGTGTAAATGTGAAACTAATTAACTAATAGTTAATACTTAATGATAAGGTTATTATAATGACCCAAACCTATCTAAATTCTATTGTTTGATTTGTTTTAGACCTATCCCCGCCTTAAAATTTAAATAATCCACTTTGGAGCCATTAGAAACTGAATATGAATTTATTATAAAATAAGATTTCTAGCTTTTCCAAAGGTGCCCCTTACCCCTCTTATAAAAGGGAATTCTCCTTCTCATTAACTCACACCCTCAAAGCGTTTTGGTTCGCCCATCCTCTGCCTAAATACTCTCTCAACTTCCCTCAATTCATCCTAGAGGCATTCCTTTAGTCAGAAATCCAACTTAAGGAGCCCGTTTTATAAAATCAAAAGGAAGAACACGAAGAAGAGGTAATGATTCCACCACCCTTTTTCAAGTTCCTTTCTTCTTCAATTTCTTCTTTCTTTGTTATTACCATTATAAAATAATAACTCTATTATATTATATATACTTTTATGTTATTATAAATATGGTTCAATCATATTCAGTATTATATCCATCCTTTGAATAACATGTCACCATACGTGCGTACGTTCGGCTTACCGTCTCCACATCGTGGTGTAATTGTTATTCAATAAATTATTATTTGTATGGGTATAATAATGATTTATAATTCATGTAAATAATAAATATAACATGATAATAATTCTATATATATGATATACCATCCAATTATATATTATTTTAATATCAAAAGAATGATATTGTCGCTCGTGCGTACGTACGGACTACCGTCTCCACGAACGCGATGACATTCATTCTCCATCGTATCCATTCAAGTCTAATTCTCATTTGATGATTAATAATAGTATCTAAGGACATGATATCATTCATGATATGATTAAGATAAAACCTATCCATGAAAAACATGACTTACGTAACAAAACATATAAAAGAAAACGAGTAAGTTAACACCTGAAACAACGATAATACTAAGATATTATTAACAAATCAATGTTAACAGATCATATATGATATCATATTAATTTATATGATTCTTGTATAATTTAATAACAATTATTTCACCATTATACAGGAGGTTAACCTACCCCCAACCAAGGAAAAGTACAAGGTAAGGGGTTTTCATCTCACTCCTTATTCCCGTGAGATTCATGCCATATTGCCACTATTACTTTTTGTGTGGTGTATGTACTGCCCATAATTATATTCATTGTGTAATACACTATAATTTATGTGTATTTACATATTAATTGTATGATACCTCTTTAATGGGTTGTATGTTTCTTATGTTACCAAACTGGTAAGGGTTATTTCACAATCTCTTCAGTATCCGAGGTTGTTTATACGTAATAATCTATTGGGATCTCTTTATCATCCACATCCATGTTTCTTAAAAATGTATTTCAAAACATTTTTACAATTTAAAAGAATATGGGTTAAAGTAATTTATACCCTCATTTGACTTTTTATAAGAGGTCTATAAAGGAATATTTCCGTCATTTTCCAAACAAGGGGCTTTTTAACCTTTTCGACAGAATTAAGGCGAGAATGTTTTTTTAACTTATACGGCGGGTGCGGATATTTTCCGTCGAAGCTTCCCTTACAAGATTATAAGAATACTTTCAAAGAAAATGTTTTCTTTTATAAATATATGACTCTTAAATTATTTCAAAATAGAAAGAGATATTTATCTAAAAAGAGTTTTGATTTCATCTATGTCAACATCCTTTGATGGAATTTACACTTATTGAAGTTGATTTATTATGATACAAAACTTCTATATTGTATTGAAGGTTTTGGGATATTTTTGACTGTGGATGAGTTATTTTTATACCATTCATGGTTTATAGATGAAGTATTTAAATTTTTTATGCTAGTTTTAATAAGAATGTTTATGTTATGTTTAAACCTTTTCATATGGGAATGCATTGGACTTAATATTTGATGGGTGGAGCCTGCAATAGCTCCTCGATGCATCAGTAGGTCTCATGAGACAAACTAGTTTCTTGGCACCAGGCCTTGGAAAATTCTTATTTGTAGTCATGGCACGAGGCCTTGACTATATGGTTATGATAGTCTGGCATTATGCATTCCATCATTATGAAAGTGGTTATTGATATTGCATGTGATTATTCGATTAGTAGAATATCCATGTGAATAAGTAAATGGCATTATTTCATTTTATTTTTTCCATACTTTGTTGAAGTTCAAGTTTAAAAGGATTTTGTTTTAGTTATACATTTCCATGAATGTTTATTCTTATTTATGAATGTTTCTGCTATATTGTTATCCTTACTGGGCATTTGAACTCACCCATTTTCTATGTTTTATTTTTCCCAGGATGTGAAGAAGTAAATTATGAATGACCTGAAGGGATATTATGAGGGGATAATAGTGTGGACTATGGAGACAATATGTTGTAGTAGTAGTTTTTCACCTTATGATTTAATGTTAAACTTTATGAATATATCTAGTGTTTCCAAGGCTACTAAACCAATCGGTCTTTCGAGATTTGATCTTTCGTATGATCATGCCAATGTTATGTAATAATGCACCGACTCTGGGTAACTGGGGTCGGGGTGTTACAGTTGTTATCATAGGATGTTTAGTACAAACCTTGGAAGCTAGATTTAGATAAACTCTGATTATAGCGCGTAGACCTAAGATGAACTTTGTGGATTAGTATAGAATAACTTCCTAGAATTTTGGTATTGTAGAGATTTTGTGAGTTTTCCGAGCAATAAATCCCTGTCTGGATACGATCAGGTAGAGGCAGCTCTGGAACAGATGTACCTAGGGGTAAAACCCGAAAACACTGCTTTGAGATAGACTCGAACGGGAACTGGTGCATGACAATGGGCCTTGCTGGACTCTTGGTTACGACACTCCCGGGGGATATGCTTAGGATAACTCTCATATTCTTTATAAATCATTATGAAGTGTTTATGAATATATACTTCCTCAAAGAAAACATTTTTTATGATTATGGATTATATCCATAAATAGTTCAATTTATGTTAAGTGTTTTATAAGTATGGGATTATGTATTTTGATTCATAAACTGATCTAGTTTATGCCATTGTTTAGAAATGGCGCCTAGTGGAAGAAATTGAAACCGTATCAATGTACACACTCCATGTATGGATTTCCCACCTACTCCAGATAATTATAGTGGAGCTGGTGATACAACTGGGACCGATCAACTAATCACCATATTGGGACAACTCACTCATGTTATGAATAATAACTTTACCCGTATGGAGCACCCTGATCAGTACTGTGGAGGATCAATGTTAGATCGATTCATGAAGCAACAACCACCAACTTTCAATGGGAGTACAAATCCCTTAGTAGCTGAGCAATGGATAAAATCCCTAGAGAAAATGTTTCAGGCTTTGGGGAGTAGTGAAAGGGAAAAAGTTATCAAGGCAGTTTACGGCCTCACTGGAGATGCTGATCAATGGTGGTCATTGATTAAAAACATGAAGGAAGATGATCAAGTATCAAATATGTAATGGAGGGAGTTCAAATATCTGTTTTTAGAAAAATAATTTCCTCGTGACCACTGAGTAAATATGGAAAGGAAATTTCTGAGTCTGAGACAAAAAGAGGATGAGAATGTTGCAAGTTATGAGGCTAACTTTACAAGGATAGCAAGGTATGCTGGATATTATATATGTAACCCAAGAAGTATGATTTATCGTTTCTTTTATGGGTTAAAACCATTTCTCCATCGAGCATTAGTCGCACAATCCTTCTCATCGTACGAAGACATTGTCTCATGTGCTATCAAGACAGAAAAGGAATTAGCTAAGTCTTATGACTTTAAAGCAAAACAAGAGAAGAAGAGATCTGCTGATCAATCTGGGAATGGAAATAAGGGGTAGAAGGGAAAGGTTGAATATCCATCCTGTGGTAAATGTGGGATGAAACACCCCGGTACTTTCTTGAAGGGAATGGGTGTCTGTTACAAGTGTGGTGAAAAATGCCACCAAGCTCGTGATTGCAAAGGGAAGAAGGAAGCTACCAATGTTCAATGCTACAATTGCAGGGAGATGGGACATTATGAAAATAAATTTCCTAATCATCAGGGGAACTTAATCAGAAAAGGCCAAGGGATCAAGGCCATGCTTATGTTATCACTACTGGTGAGGTAGAAGCTCCGAAAGATGTGGTGGCAGGTAATTTAATGGTTTCCTCAAGTTTAGCAAATGCATTATTTGATTCTGGATCATTGCATTGTTTCATATCTTCCCAGTTTGCTAATAAAATTAGATATTTCCAATTGATTTAACAAGGTAGTTGTCAGTTAAAACTCTTAAGGGAATTATCATTGCAACAATGTTTTATGAATCAGTCCCCATTAAAGCACATAAATGTTCTTTATTCGCTGATCTCATTGGCATACCTATGATTGAATTTGATATAATCCTTGGTATGGATAGGATTTCGAATTATGATGTGAAGATTTATTATAAGAAGAAGGAGGTTACAATTTTGATGATGATGATAAGGAACACCTTATCTTTAGAGCAGAATCGTCACCACCTAATTCTTATCTAGATCCACCCTAGTAGCTCAACTAAATTCAATTATTGGGGAGGAAGAGAATGAAATGACTATGGGTGAGGAAAGGAATACTCAAATAGAGTATGTACCTGTTTTAAAAGAATATGTAGATGTATTTCTGGAAGATTTACCTGGACATCCTCCAGAAAGAGAAGTTGAGTTTTCTATTGATTTAATTCCTGGATCAAGGCCTATATCGAAGACCCCTTATAGAATGTCCACTGTGGAATTAGTCGAACTAAAGAAACAACTAGAGGAATTGAGTAATAAGGGATTTATTCTCCCTAGTGTTTCTCCATGGAGATCCCCTATTCTTTTTGTTAAAAAGAAAGATGGATCTATGAGGTTATGTGTCAACTATAGGGAGATCAATGTTATAACAATAAATAACAAGTATCCCCTACCTCGCATTGATGATTTATTTGACCAACTGCATGGAGATCAATACTTTTCAAATATTGACCTTTGATATGGATACCATCAGTTGTGTGTAAAGAAGAAAGACATTCCGAAGACAGCATTTTGAACTAGGTACGGGCATTACGAGTTTACTGTAATGCCTTTTGGATTGACTAATGCACTCTCTGTATTCATGGATCTGATGAATAGAGTTTTCAAGGAATATCTCGATGAATTTGTGGTGGTATTTATTGATGATATCTTGGTATACTCCAAAAGCTACGAAGATCATGAAAATCACTTGCACATTATCCTGAAGACTCTGAGAAGACATGAATTATATGGAAAGTTTATCAAGTGTGAATTTTGTCTTCATGAGATTTCTTTTCTTGGCCATATTGTCTCTAAAGATGGAATCTCTTTTGATCCTTCTAAGACCAAGGAAATCCAAGAATGGCCAACACCTATGAGTATAAATGAGGTACGCCGTTTTATTGGTTTGGCAGGTTATTATCGACGTTTCTTCCAGAATTTTTCCCGATTGGCTAACCCATTAACGAAGCTCACACGTAAAGGGGTTAAATTTTTTTGGACAAAAGAGTGTGAAAATTGTTTCAATGAATTGAAGAGAATATTAGTCAATGATCCTATATTGACTCTACCATCAGAGAATGATGGGTTCGTTATTTATAGTGATGCATCAAAGAAAAGACTTGGTTGTGTCCTTATGAAGAATGATAGGGTTATTGCCTATGCATCACGACAGTTGAAAATTCATGAGAAAAACTATCCTAATCATGATCTCGAGTTAGCAGCTGTGATATTTTCTTTGAAGATATGGAGGCACTACCTCTATGGTGAAAAATGTGATATTTATACTGATCACAAGAGTTTAAAGTATATTTTCTCACAAAAAGAACTCAACATGAGGCAAAGGAGATGGCTTGAATTACTCAAGGAATATTATTTCACGATAAACTACCACCCGGGGAAGGCAAACAAGGTGGAAGATTCTTTGAGCATAAAAGACCATGGAGTTTTGAACAATATGAGAATTGAATGGGATCCAATTTTCATGGATCTAGTGAAGATGGACATGGGAATAACCCGGGAAGGTGAAAGATCAATGCTTTTTCAAATGGTTTCCAAACCATCTTTACTATAAAGGATTAAGAGTTCTCATACCGATGATAAAGAATTTCATAAGAAGATTAATGATGTGAATGATAGGAGATTGGGAGACTTTGTGTATGAAGAAGGAATTTTGAAATTCAGGAAGAGGCTTTGTGTTCCCGATATACTTGATCTAAAAAGGGAATTATTGGATGATGCTCATAGTTCCAATTTCTCTATACACCCTGGGAGAACCAAAATGTATAGTGATTTGAAGGAACATTTTCGGTGGGACAACATGAAAAGGGAGATTTCTGATTTTGTGTCAAGATGTATAGTTTGTCAACAAGTGAAAGCTGGAAGGCAATAGCCTGGTGGAGTCATGCAACCTCTTCCCATACCGGAGTGGAAATGGGACAATATTACGATGGACTTTGTCATGGGACTACCAAAGACTCCTAGAAGGAACAATGCAATATGGGTCATTGTTGATCGTCTTACCAAATCAACACATTTTCTTTCTATAAGAGAAGATCTACCATTGGAACGTCTAGCAAGACTATATATTAATGATGTTGTGAGACTTCATGGAGTACCCCTATCCATTGTTTCTGATCGTGATCCCCATTTTACTTCAAGATTCTGGAAAAGTCTTCAGAAATCCCTGGATACTGAACTTCATTTGAGCACTGCCTACCACCCTCAGATAGAAGGACAATCAGAACGAACTATTAAAACCTTAGAAGACATGTTGAGATCCTTCTCACTTGACTTTCAGGGTATGTGGGATCAATATTTACCTCTGGTAGATTTTTCTTATAACAATAGCTTCCATTCAAGTATTCAGATGGCACCATATGAAGCGTTATACAGAAAGAGATGTCTCACACCAACCTATTGGGATGACGTTGGTGAAAGAAAACTTTTAGGTCCAGAACTGGTGGAGGAAATAATGGAAAAGGTGAAGGTAATCCAAAATCACATCAAAGTAGCTCAAAGTAGTCAGAAGAGCTATGCCGATAATCAAAGGAAGGATTTGGAATTTCAAGTCGGTGATCATGTTTTCCTAAAGGTATCTCCATGGAATGAAGTCATACGTTTTGGTAAGAAAGGTAAATTGAGTCCCAGGTACATCGGACCTTTCGAAAT
The DNA here is from genome assembly GCA_963277665.1 of Viscum album. Taxonomy (NCBI): domain Eukaryota; kingdom Viridiplantae; phylum Streptophyta; class Magnoliopsida; order Santalales; family Viscaceae; genus Viscum; species Viscum album. Next base: position 24,422,883 of record OY728125.1, read on the forward strand.
TCTAGAACAAATTGGGTTTGTAGCTTACCGATTGGCAATGCCGCCAAGTCTCTCCAAAGTTCACGATGTGTTCCACATATCTTTGTTGAGGAAATACATGCCTGACCCAACGCATGTACTCACCTATGAGGAATTCGAACTGGAACCCGATCTATCTTATTTCAAAGAGCACGTCAATATTCTTGATATGAGAGAACAGGTACTGAGAAACCGGACTACGCATCTGGTAAAAGTTTTGTGGAGAAACCACAAGATGGAAGAAGCAACATGGGAACCCGAGAAACTTATGATGAAGAACCAACCGAGTATTTTCATGCGGTAGTATTCTAGAAATTTCAAGGACGAAATTATTTGAAGGAGGGTAGAATGTAACAATCCAAGCTTCTACGGTACGTTTCTCTTTGAAATAATGCGATAGCGTGTGTTGTACGCAACATCGAGTTCTAACACACCACAACCAATCAAACTAGCCGTTATGAATAGTAATACCTACTTTTTGAAATTTTATAAATTTTATCTCTCAAAATGGTCTTCATTTTTGGATTTGGAGTATCGAATTTAGCCTAATGTAAAATTTTGGTACTTTTCGGATAACATTAATATTTTGATGAATAGTGAAAATTACTAAATTTAATTAAAAACAACTTTTTTAATCGAAATAATTAATATTGATAAATTATGAATTTGAGTGGTTTTAAAGAATATTTAGAATATATTTTTACCATTTAATACAATGTTGGTCATTGGACATAATTTCACAATTAAACCAAACATAAACATGTATCAATCTTTTGATAGTTATTATATCTTAAAAACACGCTTTTTCTTTTGACATCGGGAATTAATTTTAAATTATTTTCTGCCACTTATGTGTTTTTAATTTGGAAAAATGGATTCCATATTTGTAATCAGGTTGTTCAAATTGTGTAAATAGGTAAGTTTTATTTTTAGACATTTTAAATAATTACTTCGGTAAATATTTTATTTACCATGGTTAAAGGGTAAATCCGGTAAATAAGGGTTAAAAATAAAATTATAATAATAACAAATTTCCCTAAAACGTGTCCTAACCTTATTGGTTGATACATGTTCGACCAGGGGCATCTTTGGGTCGATCTTGGGACCCCATGGTACTACTTGTAAGTGATAGGGCCACTTCATTTTAATTATGTTAAAATGAATACAAAAATGACACAAGCATATATCTTTTAGAAAAAGAATTTTTACATAGGGTTATATATGTTGGAATTTCGACTATAAATATTAATTAGAAAGATAACACGATTTCCTACATAATGGGTTTTTATTTATAATTTTTAGACATTAAATAATTTAATTTATATATGACACAATAGTGATGCAGTAATTACCATAATAGTGAAAAATTACCATGATTGATATTGTAGATACCCAAATAAATATAATTTGAGACTTTTTATGAATTACACTAATTTACAAGGTTAATATGACATGTTAGAAATTATTTAATTAACTTTTTTCTAAGTAATCATTCTGTTATGATTTTTAAAAAAATCAATTATTGAATAGTGTCAAAATTGACATAAAAGAGTTTTTAAAACAAATATTATATTATGAATTGATATTAAATTCTTAAAATCCTAAAGTTCAGCCAAAAGACATATATCTTGATAGGTGTATCATTGATGGACGACTTGGGGGTCTCTTGGATGTATATATTAAGTCTATTAACCATATAATATAAAAATACAAAGAGACATTGTAAAAGTGAAACTAATTAACTAGGAGTTAATACTTAAAGATAAGGTTAGTATAATGACCCAAACCTGTCTAAATTATATTGGTTGAGTGGTTTTTGACCTATACCCACCTTAACATTTAAATAATCCACTTTGGATCCATTAGAAACTGAATATGTATTTATTATAAAATAATATTTCTAGCTTTTCCAAAGGTGCCCCTCACCCCTCTTATAAAAGGGCACTCTCCCTTCTCATTATATCACACCTTCAAAGCCTTTTGGTTCGCCCAACCTCTTCCCAAATCCACATTAAAATTACCTAAATTCATCCCAGAGGCCTTCTTTTAGTCATAAATCCATCTTAAGGAGACCTTTTGATCAAATCAAAGGGAAGAACCCGAAGAAGAGGTAATGATTTCACCACCCTTTTTCAAGTTCCTTTCTTCTTCCACTTATTCTTTCTTTGTTATTACCATTCTAAAATAATAACTTCATTATCTTATATATATTGTGATGTTATTACAAATATGGTAAAATCATATTCAGTATTCTATCCATCCTTTGAATAACATGTCACCATACGTGTGTACGTACGGCTTACTGTCTCCACGTCGTGGTGTAATTGTTATTCAATAAATTATTATTTGGATGGGTATAATAATGATTTATAATTCATGTAAATAATAAATATAACATGATAATAATTCTGTATATATGATATACCATCCAATTATATATTATTTTAATATCAAAAGAATGATATTGTCACTCGTGCGTACGTACGGACTACCGTCTCCACGAACGCGATGAGATTCATTCTCCATCGTATCCATTCTAGTCTAATTCTCATTTGATGATTAATTGTAACACCCCATGATTTTATGAAAAATATTCTTTTTAATTTCATTAATGTCTTTTGTTGTATGCTACACCAAAATGAGCTTTCACAACACGCATCCTTGACTTGGCTTGCATTACACGCAAGCACGACCTTCCACGATAGCGTGTGTTGTACGCAATACCATGTTTCGCTAAACAACGACATGCTATTAAAATATTATTAAAACTAGCCGTTATGAATAGTAATAACAACTTTTTGAATTTTTGTAAATTTTGTTTCTCAAATTTGACTTCATTTTTGGATTCATAATATCGAAATTAGCTTAGGGTGAAATTTTGGTACTTTTCGGCTAACTTTCATATTCTGATGAATAGTGAAAATTACTAAATTTTAATTAAAAACAAATTTTTTAATCGAAATAATTAATAGTGATAAATTATTAATTTTAGTGGATTTAAAGTATATTTAGAATATATTTTTACAATTTAATACAATATTGGTCATTGGATGTAATTTCACATTTAAACCAGACATAAAAAAGTGTCAATCTTTTTATAGTTATTATCTCTTAAGAACAAGCTATTTGTGTTGAAGACGGGAATTAATTTTTAAATTAATTAATGAAACTGATATGTTTTGAATTTGGTAAAATAGACATCATTTTTGAGTTAATAATATCAAATATATCTTAGGCCTAATTTTTGGTATTTTTCTGGAAACTTTCTTTTTTTGATGAATAGTGAAACCACTAAGTGGTAGTTAAAAATTGAATTTTTCATAAAACATAATTTTACCGCTTTTGTGAGTGGAATTTCAAAAATCCGAGAGACATGGTTGATGTAAGTAAGTAAAATGTGGTTCTTTGAGATGAAAATAATTTTTGGTGAATAGTAACTTTTTACTTTTTTTACCACGGTTAAAAGTAAATTGGGTAATTAAGGGTAAAAATGATATTTTTATTACCCTAACACATGTCCTAATTCTATTGGATAAGATTAATTCGACCAAAAACAACCTTAGGAATAAAATATGACCATTTAGGCCCACTTGGATTAGATTAGGACATTTATTATTATTTAATTCGAAGAAGAGTTAAAAGAGTTAAAATCAAAGTTTATTTACTAAAACATTTTTAATATAGGGTTATAAATAAGATAAATTAAATTTTAAATATTCATTAGAAAGATAATAATATTTCCTACATAATGATATTTTATTTATAATTTTTATACATTAAATAAATTATTTTATTTATGACACAATCATGATGCAGTAATTACCATAATAGTGAAAAATTAGAATAATTGATATTATAAATACCCAAATAAATATAATTTCATACTTTTTATGAATTACACTAATTTTATAGGTTAAAATGGCATGTTAGTATTTATTTAATTAACGTTTTTCGAAGTAATCATTCTGTTATGAGTTTCTTAAAAATCAACTATTGAATAGTGTCAAAATTGACATAAAATAATTTTTAAAACAAATATTATATTATTGATTGTTATATTATTCCTAAAAATATAAGGTTCGTCCAACATACTTATATCATGATAGGTGTATCATTAATGGACTACTTGGGGGTTTCTTGGATGTATATGGTAAGTTTATTAAATATATAATATAAAAATACAAAGTGTCATGGTAAATGTCAATCTAATTAACTAAGAGTTAAAACTAAAAGATAAGGTTAGTATAATGACCTAAACATGTCTAAATTCTATTGAATGAGAGGATTTCGACCCATCCCCACCTTAGCTTAGAAATAAATCAATTTGGAGCTATTTAAAACCGAATTTGGCTTTTTAATAAAATACTATTTTTAGTTATTCCAAAGGTGCCCCTCTCCTCCCTTATAAAAGGGCACCTCCTCCCCCTCTTCCTCACACCACTTTGAGCCTTCAAGATTGGACAACCCCTGCCAATTTCGCTTCCCCACTTCCCTAGAAACATCCTATAGGTCCTGGTCTTTTTCAAAGACCAATTTTAGTGCCCTAAGAAAAGGACTCAAATAGCCGCTTCAAAGAAGAGGTGGTTCGGACACTTACGAAGCAAATCAGACCTAAGGTAAGGGAAAATATCACAATCTCATTTTTATCCGAGATTGTTTATACTTTCGTATTTACAGGGGTGTATTTTATCATCCACATCCATGTTTCCTCAATATGTAATATTATTTCCATCCACCTACAATTTTTTAAAATCCATTTTTACCCTTTGGTGAGTTTTAGTAAAAGATATGAAAGGAATCTTTTGTCATTTTTCGTACGAGGCACTTTTTGACTTTTCTGACAAAAGTATGAGAAGAATGTTTTTTTAAATTATATGGAATGAATGGATTTTTAAAACATTATTTCCAAGAAGCTTCCTTTACAAGTTTTCAAATTTGTTTTTAATCAACTTATTTTAGTTTAAAATTGTATGACATGTTATGAAAGGAAAATGTTTTTGAAGTAGAAATGATATTTTCATCAAGAATTGAGTTCAAGAGTTTTATCAAAATTATTTCCCATCTAAGATAATATAGGGTTCTTTTTCTATCCCTATTATTAAATGGATTTGATTATGTTGTGATGGAAATATTTTAATGAATTCCTTTATCTTATATGAATTGTTTTATGATGTCATGATGTTTAAGATTCCCATTTTTATTACATGGGTTATGCAATGATGTATGAGTTACGATTTTGTGGAACACATAAGAATGGTTTCATTATGAGATGGTTGGGACCTATATCTACCTCCAATGCATTGGATAATGATTTTATATCTCATGAGATAGACATGGCTGGAATGGCAGGTCAAACCGGTTCAGTAAAACAGGACAGAAACAAGGAGTGAACTCGGTTTAGAAATGGACTTTTTCCACTAAGATAGTCTTGGAAATGAGTCTTGACTAATAAGAAATGATTCTATATGATTATGTGTGAATTCCACAAAGTTTCATGTTTTATTTTATGATTATTGGGATTACATTTCACTACCATGATTTATCCCATGTTATGAAATTATGATATCTTTTGCAGGGTAAGATTTCCAAATCGTTATGTTCTTATGAATATGATGTGATTGATATTTTTTTTGTTTACCCTTACTGAGCATTTGAGCTCACCCTTTTATGTTTTCTTTTCCCCAGGATATAAATAAAGGTTTTAGGTAAGGAAACAAAAAGTGGAAGATCTTTATGGGAGATTTTGAAGATCTTTCACCACGATTAGAAGATTATGTTCTATGTTTTCAAAGACAATAAACTATTACAATCCTTGTGTGTCTGTTTTTGTTATGTATTAAGTATTCCACAGAATTATTGTAATGTCCATGTATATTATGCTTCGGGTCTCTACAGTTGGTATCAGAGGAAAGTTTTAGTCAACCTTTGGAAACTAGGATGTGAAAACATTAGTGAGATCCCTAGAGATAATTCAAAGGTATATCTAGGGATGTCCCTAAGGATAAGTATACGTATAGGAAATAGTCCTAGAACTACGGTAACGATCTTATAATTTAACCTAAGATGTTAGATATTGAAGGTACTCCCCCTTTATGATATTATTTTCCCTAGAGTTATTTTTACCTCTCACACTATTCTTTTTGGGTTTTAGACGATGGCTGGAACCCGAAGGAACCGTGTTGATCAATGTAATGGACAATGCAATGATTGTCCTCCTGAACAAACAAATGTTATGGGAGATGGAGTGCAAAATCTTATTTCTATACTTACACAAGCTATGAATCATTCTGGACTTCCAAATGAGCAGAGAAGGGAACAATATTCTATTGAGTCCTTCATGAGGCAACGTCTACCTTCTTTCATTGGGTCTTCTGATCCACTTGTTGCTGAACAATTGATCAGTACTACTGAAAAGATATTTTCAGTTCTTCAATGTTCTGAACATGATAAAGTCATCTTAGCAGTATATCATTTGGAAGGTGAAGCTGATCAATGGTGGAATCTTATCAAGAATACAAGGCCAAGAGATGAAATTGAGTCCATGGAATGGGATGAGTTTAAGAACTTATTTTTCAATAAGTAATTTCCTCGTATTCATCGAACAAAGATGGAGAAGGGGTTTCTTGAACTAAAGAAAAAGGACGATGAATCTGTTGGTATATACGAAGCGAATTTTACAAGGCTTTTCATGTATGCATATGGATTTATCATCCAACCTGAAAGTAAAGTTTATCGATTATTCAGTGGCTGAAAACCAAATCTTCGAAGGGCATTAGCTATAAGAGTCTTCAGTAGCTATGAAGAAATTGTCTGTTGTGCTATCAAGGTAGAAATGGAAGTTGGTGTTACTTATCCATCTCATAGTTTTGAAAAGAAACGAAAGATGGAGTTCATGGAGAAATCTCAGAATAATGGTGAAAAGAAGATGAATGTTTCCCTATGATCAAAGTGTGGAAAGAGGCATGGTGGAGATTGTCTTCAAGGGACAAGTAAATTTTTCAAATGTGGAAAGGAAGTTCATCAGACATTTGAATGCTGCAATGATGGGAAGAAGATGTCTACTGATGCAAACAAAGAAAGGTATACACAGAATGAACCTACTACACTTCAATGCTTCAAGTGCAAGAAAATGGGTCATTATTCTAATAAATGCCCTAATCCAAGGGTTAGTGATGATCAACATGAGCAACCACTTAAGTCAAAGGACAAAGGGATATCACATGTGATCACTATTGGCGATGTTGAATATGACAAAACTGTGGTGGAATGATTAAGTGTTTATGTAATGGGATTCCAAATTAAAGTTGTATATAGTATCGTGGAATATTGGAATACTTATGTATTGGTATATTGTGGTTTTCAATGGTACTGGTAACCATAAAATGTGATTGAGATATTTTTGGAAAAAAAGATGATATGTTCATATTGAAAGGAAAATGAGAAAATGAAATGTTTGACCGTATTCATGAGCTCATGACTGATATAAGGAGAAGGTTATATCATGGTTTGAGTATATAGAATTTTTGGATTTTGTTATGTGGAAAGAGTTAACTTTTGACTACATTCATGTTTTGACTAAGGTTCAATGGGTATTCATTCTTCAAGAGAATACATGATTAAGGTATTCCCATGTTTGTAATTTTAACAACAAGACATATATTATAATATATGGGGATCAACGATGGTATTAAATATCTGGTAATCATTTTCACTATATTATGAGAGTGGACTGCAGTATTATGGATAAGACTAAAGATTGGAATTGATTATGTTGGACATAAGTTAGTATTGTTTAAGGATAGAATTTTTTTCGATATTATTGATGGGATGTTATAGTAATATAGTTCTAGAAAAAGGACAACCTGCAGGATGGGTGATAGCCCATCGCGTCGGACAAGGCTGTGGGAATCGAAACCACAACCGAAATGTGACTGGCCTTTATCGCCTACCACTGGCCTACAGGAAGTCCCTGGTTAGTAGAAACTAGTTTTATTTTATTAAGCAGTATTATATATGATGTATAAGTTCATTTTTGGAACCATATACGATTAATCTAACCATAAGATGGACTTATAACTTTTGCTAACCTTTTGTTTGAAAGAGATGGAATGACCCATCATCCTATCACATGATCTGCTAACACATCACAGATAACAAATTCAACTTCATTTCTTTAATGGATTAAGTGGAAATTGTTCAATTCACGAACAACAGTGAGATTGTACCAAAATCATGTAAGTATTTCTTTTAATTCATCAACTTTAGGGAAATGATCTTGAAAACCAAAAATGTTTTCCTAGTTCCCTTATGTCCGATGAATCAGATGGTACCATAGATCATCAAAAATCTATAGCTTTGTGATTGTTGGCATTTTCATAGCCATGTTCTCTACCACTCTCCATCAGAACCTGATGGTTAGATTTTTCTTCCATATCCAGATTTTCACCTATGTTCTCCTACGTGGAAACCCAGTGATGAGTTAATTTGGGTAACCGTTACATTTCATACTTTAGTTTTTAAAGCCATGTTTTGGTATTCCTTTTTACGATGTGGGTTTCTATTAAAGAAACTTTTTAGTAGTAAACCATTTATAACCCCGACGAATTTTGAGGGAGAAATTCATTTTAAGGGGGGTAAAATGTAACACCCCATGATTTTACGAAAAATATTCCTTTTAATTTCATTAATGTCTTGTGTTGTATGCTACACCAAAATAAGCTTACACAACACGCATCCCTGACTTGGCTTGCATTCCATGCAAACGCGACCTTCCACGATAGCGTGTGTTGTACACAATACCAAGTTTCGCTAAACAACGATATGCTATTAAAATATTATTAAAACTAGCGGTTATGAATAGTAATAAGAACTTTTTGAAATTTTGAATTTTTTTTCAAAATGGACTTCATTTTTGGATTCGGAATATCGAAATTAGCTTAGGGTGAAATTTTGGTACTTTTCGGATAACTTTCATATTCTGATGAATAGTGAAAATTACTAAATTTTAATTAAAAACAACTTTTTTAATCGAAATAATTAATAGTGATAAATTATTAACTTTAGTGGTTTTAAAGTATATTTAGAATATATTTTTACAATTTAATATAATGTTGGTCATTGGATGTAATTTCACAATTAAACCAGACATAAACAAGTGTCAATCTTTTGATAGTTATTATCTCTTGAGAACACGCTATTTGTGTTGACGACAAAAATTAATTTTTAAATTAATTAATGAAACTGATATGTTTTGTATTTGGTAAAATAGACATCATTTTTGAGTTCATAATATCAAATATATCTTAGGCCTAATGTTTGGTATTTTTCTGGAAACTTTCATTTTTTTGATGAATAGTGAATCCACTATGTGGTAGTTAAAAAAATGAATTTTTCATAAAACTTAATTTTACCGCTTCTGTGAGTGGAATTTCAAAAATCTGAGAGACACGGTTGATATCAATAAGTAAAATTTGGTTCAATGAGATGAAAATAATTTTTGGTGAATAGAAACTTTACTTTTTTTTACCACGGTTAAAATTAAATAGGGTAATTAAGGTTAAAAATGATATTATTATTACCCTAACACATGTCTTAATTCTATTGGATAAACTTAATTTGACCAAAAACACCCTTAGTAATAAAATATGACCACTTTGGACCACTTGGATTAGATTATGACATTTATTGTTATTTAATTCAAAGAAGAGTTAAAAGAGTTAAAATCAATGTTTATTTACTAAAACATTTTTAATATAGGGTTATACATAAGATAAATTCGATTGTAAATATCAATTGGAAAGATAATAAAATTTAATACATAATTATATTTTATATCTAATTTTGATACATTAAATAAATTAATTTATTTATGACACAATGATGATGCAGTAATTACCATAATAGTGAAAAATTAGAATAATTGATATTATAAATACCCAAAAAAATATAATTTCAGACTTTTTATGAATTAAACTAATTTTATAGGTTAATATGGTATGTTAGGAGTGATTTAATTAACTTTGGTCTAAGTAATAATTCTGTTATGTGTTTCACAAAAATCAACTATTGAATAGTGTCAAAATTGACATAACATAATTTTTAAAACAAATATTATATTATTGATTGTTATTTTATTCCTAAAAATATAATGTTTGGCCAAGATACTTATATAATGATATGTGTATCATTAATGGACCACTTGAGGGTCTCTTGGATGTCTATGGTAAGTTTATTAAATATATAATATAAAAATACAAAGTGTCATGGTAAATGTCAATCTAATTAACTAAGAGTTAAAACTAAAAGATAAGGTTAGTATAATGACCTAAACTAGTCTAAATTCTATTGGATGAGAGGATTTCGACCCATCCCAACCTTATCTTCGAAATAAATCAATTTGGAGCTATTTAAAACCGAATTTTTCTTTATAATAAAATACTATTTTTAGTTATTCCAAAGGTGCCCCTATCCTCCCTAATAAAAGGGCACCTCCTCCCCCTCTTCCTCACACCACTTTGAGCCTTCAAGCTCGGCCAACCCCTGCCCATATCACTTCCCCACTTCCCTAGAAACATCCTAGAGGTCCTGGTCTTCTTCAAAGACAAATTTTAGTGCCCTAATAAGAGGACTCAAAGAGCCTCTTCAAAGAAGAGGAGGTTCGGACACTTACGAAGCAAATCCGACCTAAGGTAAGGGAAAATATCACAATCTCATTTTTATATGATATTTCTTATACTTTGGTATTTACTGGGGTGTATTTTATCATCCACATCCATGTTTCCTCAATATGTAATATTATTTCCATGCACCTACAATTTTTTTAAATCCATTTTTACCCTTTGGTGAGTTTTAGTAAAAGATATGAAAGGAATCTTTTGTTGTTTTTCGTACGAGGTACTTTTTGACTTTTCCGACAAAAGTACGAGAAGAATGTTTTTTTTAACTTATAATGAATGAATGGATTTTTAAAAAATTATTTCCATGAAGATTCCTTTACAAGTTTTCAAGTTTATTTTTAATCAACTTTTTTTTAAAAAAATTGTATGACATGTTAAGAAAGGAAAATGTTTTTGAAGTAGAAAGGATATTTTCCTCAAGAATGGAGTTCAAGAGTTTTATCAAAATTATTTCCCATCTAAGATAATATAGGGTTCTGTTTCTATCCCTATTATTACATTGATTTGATTATGTTGTGATGGAAATATTTTTATGAATTTTTTTATCTTATATGAATTGTTTTATGATGTCATGATTTTTAAGATTCCCATTTTTATTACATGGGTTATACAATGATGTATGATTTGAGATTTTGTGGCACACAAAAGAATGGTTTCATTATGAGATGGGTGGGACCTATATCTCCCTCCAATGCATTGGGTAAATATTTTATATCTCATGAGATAGACATGGATGGAATGGAAGGTTAAACCGGTTCAGTAAAACAGGACTGAAACGATGAGTGAACTCAGTTCAGAAATGGACTTTGTCCACTAAGATAGTCATGGCAATGAGTCTTGACTAATAAGAAATGATTCTATATGATTATGTGAGCATGCCACAAAGTTTCATGTTTTATGTTATGATTATTGGGATTACATTTCACTACCATGATTTATCCCATGTTATGAAATTATGATCTCTTTTGCAAGGTAAGATTTCCAAATTGTTATGTTCTTATGAATATGATGTGATTGATATTTCGTTTGTTTACCCTTACTGAGCATTTGAGCTCACCCTTTTATGTTTTCTTTTCCCTAGGATATAAATAAAGGTTTTAGGTAAGGAAACAAAAAGTGGAAGATCTTTATGGGAGTCTTTGAATATCTTTCACCATGATTAGAAGATTACGTTCCAAGTTTCCAAAGACACTAAACTATTGCAGTCCTTGTGTGCCTGTTTTTGTTATGTATTAAGTATTCCGCAAAAGTAATGTATTGTCCATGCATGTTAAGCTTCGTGTCTCTACATTAATAATAGTATCTAAGGACTTGATATCATTCTGGATATGATTAATATACAACCTATCCATGACAAACACGACTAACGTAACAAAATATATAAAGGAAAACGAGTAAGTTAACATCCGAAACAACGATAATACTAAGATATTATTAACAAATCAATGTTAAAAGATCATATATGATAGCATATTAATGTATAAGATTATTTTATAATTTAATAACAATTATTTCACCATTATACTGGAGGTTAACCAACCCCCAACTAAGGAAAAGTACAAGGTAAGGGGTTTTCATCTCACTCCTTATTCTCGTGAGATTCATGCCATATTGCCACTATTACCTTTTGTGTGGTGTATGTACGGCCCATAATTATATTCTTTGTGTAATACACTTTAATTTAAGTGTATTTACATATTAATTGTATGATACCTCTTTCATGGGTTGTATGTTTCATAAGTTACCAAACTGGTAAGGGTTATTTCACAATCTCTTCATTATCCAAGGTTAGTTATACGTAATAATCTACTGGGATCTCTTAATCATCCACATCCATGTTTCTTAAAAATGTTTTTCAAAACATTTTTACTATTTAAACGAATATGGGTTAAAGTAATTCATATCCTTTTTTGACTTTTTATAAGAGGTTTATAAAGGAATATTTCCGTCGTTTTCTAAACAAGGGGCTTTTAACGTTTTCGAAAAAATTAAGGTAAGAATGTTTTTTTAACTTATACGGCAGGTGCGGCTACTTTCCGTCGAAGATTCCCTTACAAGAATATAAGATTTTTTTCAAAGAATTTTTTTTATTTTATAAATATATGAATCTTAAATGATTTCAAAATAGAAAGAGATATTTCTCTAAAAAGAGTTTTGATTTCATCTATGTCAACATCCTTTGAAGGAATTTACAATTATTGAAGTTGATTTATTATGATACAAAACTTATATATTGTATTGAAGGTTCTGTGATATGTTTGACTGTGGATGAGTTATTTTTATACCATTTATGGTTTACGGATGAAGTATTTACATTTCTTATGCTAGTTTTAATACGAATGTTTATGTTATGTTCAAACCTTTTCATATGGGAATGCATTGGACTTAATATGTGACGAGTGGAGCCTTATATAGCTCCTCGATGCATCGGTAGGTCTCATGAGACAAACTAGTGTCTTCGCACAAGGCCTTGGCAAAATCCAATTTCTAGTCTTGGCACGAGGCCTTGGCTATGTGGTTATGATAGTCTGGCATTCTGCATTCCATCATTATGAAAGTGGTTATTGATATTGCATTTGATTATTCGATTAGTACAATATCCATGTGAATAAGTAAATGGTATTATTTCATTTTATTTTTTCCATAATATGTTGAAGTTCAATTTTAAAAGGCTTTTGTTTTAGTTATACATTGCCTAAAATGTTTATTCTTATTTATGAAAGATTCTGCTATATTGTTATCCTTACTGGGCATTTGAGCTCACCCCTTTTCTATGTTATTTTTTTCCCAGGATGTGAAAAGGTAAATTATGAATGACATGCAGGGATATTATGAGGGGATAATATTGTGGACTATGGAGACAATATGTTATTGTAGTAGTTTTTCACCTTATGATGTAATGTAAATTTTTTTGAATATATCTAGTGTTTTTCAAGGCTACTAAACCAATCGGTCATTCGAGATTTGATCTTTCTTGGGATCATGCCAATGTTATGTATTAATGCACCGACTCTGGGTAACTGGGGTCGGGGCGTTACAAAAATTTAAATAGTTTTACTTATTTTATAGTTCTTTAACATGTTTATATACTATTAATGGGAGGGTATTATATTAACCAATGATGGATGGGTCTATTATAAACAAGGGCGGTGTGTTTCTATTATATCCTTCCAATGCATTGGTTAATAGGAAAGAGTTAACTAGTTATAAGATTCTCCAAATAGACTATTGGAATTTACCAGGAAGGTTATACCATTTGAAAGTGTGGTTGTAATAGTTATATGAATTTTTTCCACAATTTTCTAACATGTTCTCTTTATTCTTGAATTAAGTTCAACTGCATCCTTTTGTTAATGATTGTTTTTACATAGATCTTGATTGTTGAATTTTATGACTCTGGTTATATACTAAATATTTATTCCATGTATCATATTTTTTATCCATGTGTGATTTCTCAGACCCAGATTCCACTGATGGTTCCCTAATCCTGGTCGACCACATATCCTCAAGCACGTATTCCTAAATGGTATAGGCTACCGACTAGTAGTGATGAACCAATGTGTGTCGATGGGAAGAATGCTTCCTCATTAATAGATTTTAAAAAATCATATCAATAACAAACACATGTAAATTTTTGATGCAATATATGTAAAAAATTGTACAAAAGAAGTATAACGAAGATATGAATAATAGAAAAATAGGTAATCAGATAGAAAATATGATAATGATCTGTCATGTGTCAATAAATATGGAAAAAATGGATAAAACTAAATAGGCATAAAATAATATGAAAATGTATAAAAAATAAACCAAAAACTATCCCCAGCATCCCAATCTCTAGCATGGCCAGCTGATACCATCCCTGTTCTAAAAATAAATAAAACAGTCACGTTTCTGAACCCACACACTTCTCTTTTTCAATACATGCATACATACACTCTTCCCAATGAAAATGGTGGCCTGGATAGTTTGTGAGATAAATATAATTAGTCCACAACAAATAGTGTCTATAAAATCATGTCTATGTAATATAAATAGATATAGTTTAAAAGCATTCGTATATAAATGTACATTAGTACAATAATGTCAATACCCATGTACCAACTTTGTCCCAAAACTGGGGTTAGAACATGACACCAATTTATTAAATAATTAGGATCCATTTTATATATCTTATTCATTTTAGGAAGACCTAGAACTGACATCCTGACATGATAGTGGCAGTATAGGTTCCAGGATGTAACAAGGAAACCATGATTATTATAATATTAATGTGTTTCCAAATTAATAACCAAGGAAACCAAGAACTCAATGGTTTCCAGATCAGTTGCAGTTGTAGCATGGATGAGTGGAAAGAGTGTAATCCATCGATCATCATCCAATGAATTCTATAATAGTGTGATCTAATTGAGTCAAAATAATACATCCAAGGAATAATGGGACAAGTTTTTCCTAAATCCAGGTATGTAACCAAGGTATCTCATGTTTTTATAAGCCATTATGGATCCCATGAGTGTTTTCAAGGAATCCTATAATATAAAGGAGGGATCCTACCGTGTCATCCAGGGCATCCATTGATAGATGTGGATCAGGTTCCAAGGAGGGTCTCAACCAAGGAATCCAACATCCTTGAATCAGAATGGAATCCATGAATGTTCATGGTATTAAGATGGTAATCCAAAATCTAACTCGATTATGACTACGCATATAGTAGTTTCAAGGTACATATTTAATTAGTAACCATAGAATTAATTAAATTAATTAATTACAGAATATGATAATTATTCTATTTAAGAAGTCATAGTTTCATTCAATGCCTTCCATACAAGTGATAAGGCATCACAAGACATCCCCCCATTTATAATTAATTTAATACATAATCAATTAAGGAGGTTCATTCATATGCCTTTCATAAACATGGAATGGTGTTCTATGGGTGTGAAACTAAAGGTTCATTTACATTTAATAATTCCAAGTCATATAATTATTATAAATTCCAATTAAATTTAGATTTATTAATTAAATTGATGGACTTACCATAGATGGGTCAAGTAGAAATAAATATAGTAAAATCCATTCATCAATTCAATAGTCGTTTAATAAGGAAGTATTACCATTGGTAGGGTCAAGTAGAAGGACTCCTGAATGGCGACTTATAAGCATAAGTCAAAACACTAGAATCCCCAATATTTAGAATATCGAACATGGGGTAGTCATCATTGTGAATGTAACCACCATCAATGACTAGAATATATGGAATTTGTATTAGAACACAATTGAAATATCAATGTGAAATGAACAATAATTTAACTGGTGATACCCGATGAAATTGGTGGAACTATATTAATATTTATAAAAAATTGAAACTTGATGGATGAGTTATAGAACACCTAGCACGTTCTCATGCGACTCTCATCATCTTGTATCATCCTCTAGTTCTTCCAATATTGTAAGATATATAAATACTGGTAAAATTCCCTAAAATTGGGTCATATGATCCTGTATCTAAATATCATTGCCGACAAGAATAATAACAAATTATGATTAAAATGGAATCTAGATCATACCAGTGTTGATCCAATGAGATGAATAATTATCGAATAAGACATCAGGCAGACTCAGGATCTCAAAATCTAGTTTTGAACAGAAAAGTATCTCAAAAGGGAATAACAAATATATTAAATCCACTGTAAATGAAAATGATATGAGGTTTGATTTATGTATAGTTATGAGAAAATGGTAATTTCTCCCTAAAAAATTGGGTCGCACAGTTTCAACACATGTTTTTCCAAATCGTGCACCAACCATGCATGGTCAACTGTAGAAAGGGGCTCCTGTATGGTTAGAAAAACTTGTGTGCCAAATGTGAAAACCCCTCTTCAATTTTTTGGAAAAATTCTTCATAGTCATGTAGTCCAATATGCACCATTTGAGAACCACGTGTTTCCCCTTATTTTTCAATATCCAGCCTCGCATGGTAAACACTAACCATGTGTAACGACCTACATGTTTTCTTATAATCGTGAAATATGCCATTACCCACAAAAAATATTTTCTCTAGGCTCTGAACCATCCTTAGACACCCTTGAGGCCGTTGTGAACTCATTATTATTCCATAATAAAATTAAAAATAGAATTAGACCAAAATTAAAATGATGTATACATGAGTCAAAAATTGGGTTCTTACAGTCTTCCCCCCTTAAATTAAATCATCTTCATGTTCACCTTCCAAGGGTAGTGAAACACTCTTTGAGAACAACTCTGTCCATGGGTCACGTACATTGTCCTCACAATCCCTTGACTAATCCTTCACATGGTCGTGCTTCCATTGTACCGGTACTATAGGGACAACCAATCCTTTTAGTGCCTTTGTGCTCCAGTTAATGATTCTTATAGTATACTATTAAAATGAATAATCAACATCTAGATCAACTTCCCATGGATCAAAAATAAGAGATGGGTCAGCATGATGCCAGGAAATCTGGGAAACATGGAAGATGTTGTGTAACACATGGTAGCCCTGAGGTGGTAAAAATTGATCGGCTACTAGAAAAACTCTCTCTAAGTTCCCAAAAACATTGAAAACTTCAGAAAAAACATTTTTTTCCTCCTTATCTTTAAATTCGTAAGACTGGGTGATTCTAACAAGAATACATGATCCTTGACCTCGAACTCTAGATGTCATCGATGACGATCAACATACGATTTTTATCTGGAGTAAGCTGTAGATATATGCTTTAGGATCGATTAAATATACTTCAATGTCTCCTACATGAGACAATGACATAGTAGGGCTTAATCTCCTACCTCTTTCTACCATAGGGGTGAATGACATAACCAACCATACATGGCCTCAAAAGGAACTTTATTAATCATATTCTGAAGTCTATTTATAATAGACATTCTCTTTATTAAACACTAAAAAATGATTTATTACATAAATATGCACTTAAGTCAACTATGATGATCGAAAGTTATAGTGTTTTGGGAAATTATGAACATTACATAACAACATAGAACATAAAACTCAACATCTTTATTGAAAACATCTTTTACATGACAACAACATTCCTTCGCACTTTGCATATCATGAGATAACATGAAGACATGAATAAGGAAAGGGTGGTATATAAAGCCTGGTATGGGAGTAAACTGGGCATAAAATGAATAATACAGTACATGTTATTCAATAGGCATATCAATTAAGCATAAGAGAAACATGAACATAAAGGCATGATATTACATGATTATCATAACATGGAAATGGGACATCAACATTTAACATGATATTATAATGGTCCAAGTATAATTGCACATAGAGAATGTGTAAACCCTCATTGCACTTTAATTATCATGAGTAAACCCTCATCTCACTTCAAGAATCATGATACTAGTATATACCCAATGCATTAGAGAGCTATCAGGGATCGCCCTTCTTAATCATTTCATTTCATTCATAAGTGTTCCACATGGATCATACAACATGGAATCATTTAAAATCATCATTTTTTCCACTATTAAGGAATGTGGAATACATAAATGAAACTATATAATCAATATGTAAATGTGATTATGGTTAAATATCCTTGATATAGAAAGAGTCATGGTATTCACTACACAAAGACTTTGGCTTGGAAAAATGTGGTGCAATTTCGACATCATAACGCCGTGACAGAAGAATTCAGAAAAACAGGTTATGAGAGAGAATGGGGTATCTCATTATATGTACATGAAATGGAAAGTAAGGGGGAATATATATAATTTCCCAAACATATGTAATATAATTTAGATCCATAATATAAAATAATTTCTCAAATGTAAATGAGGAGATATAAATCCCTTCTGAAAATTTTGCATGGTAACGGGTGTACATGGGAAAAAATAATGAGATAAAAAGGAGAATATCATCATTAAAATATAATATGGAATTATAGGGGGGTGATAAATCATACCTCAACATTATTAACTAAAACTTTAAGGGAATATCACATAAATAAACTTGGAAAAAAATGAGAGACGAAGAAATCCCTTATGGAATTTTGACATGGAATAGGTGTACATGGGGGTAATTTATATGAGAAAAAGGGATATATAATAATTCATCAATAATGAGGGAAGTACGTCAGATGTTTTAAATCATACCCCAACATTTATAATAAATAATACATGGGGATAACAATGCAAAGAAACTTGGAAAAATGAGAAAAGAAGAAATCCATTACCTGTAACTGTGATCTCAAAATCATGGGACGGTCTTGAGAGAGGATTTTCAGGAGCTTGGGGAACCATGGGATAATTATAGAGAGAATATTGAAGAGTGTTTTCAAGATATAAATGTTTTTAGTGAAGAGGAAGTGGGATCTTCGGTGGGATTATATAGGAAAAGAGACAGAATTCTTTATTATTTAGGTTTTGTACACAACACATTAATATAATCAATACCACAAAACAACCCATGGTTTTCCCATGGTTTTTTCCAAAGGGAAGTGGAAAACATTATTTTCTAACTGCAATGACCAAACCTTTTAAAATATTAGGCTTTATTTTGTGTAGGTGAGTCGCACTCTCATGGAAATCATTTTAAAACAATAAAATTTTTTATAAGTTTAGAGGGTCCACTAATGCTTTGAAAAATAAATCAAAAAAACCTAAAATAACCTGATTTTAATGTTAAAATTTATAATGGTCGAACATCCCATTTATATTATATTATTACATAACTATTTTTTCATTATAATTTCATGAAGCACATTATATAATTATACTATATTTATTTTTTACCCAAAAATTCAAATGTCACAGAATATTATGAAAAATTACTTGTTGGATAATTTTGACATATTGATTCAAAAAATATTATTAATTTTATATAACTAATTTTCTAGATATGTGGATTTTTTGTTTTAAAATAAAAACAGACATTTATAAAAACTTCATGGGTTTTGACAAAAACGGTATTAAAACCTTAATAATAATTACAATTGTATTCATAAAAAGTATACGATAATTTATATTTAATAAAAAAAATTAGTAATAATATTTTATTAAAATATTATTTAATTCTAAAATCCATTAATTCATCAAAATATTTTTCTTAGTTGAATATTAACAAAAAATACAAGTTGTTCATTAAAAACTATTTACAAAATTAACAACAATAAAATGAATGTATATACTTTATTCTATAAACAAATAGTGGACATAATCATAGTGATAGGGTTTTATTACATAACCCCTTATAACACCATCATAAGACTTAAGGGTAAGGTGTGAAATGGTGACAAACTCTTTGGGTGGCTCAGATAACATTTCTCGGGTGGTAAACTCTATCAACTTCCACTTCTCGCATGGGCGGTTTTGTTCGAGCATAACATGTTGACGGTCGGCTTGGTCTTTGTCAAGATCAAATCCCAGTGACACCACCTCCTTTATAAGCTTCGACAAATGGGCTTCATACGGAGCAATTCTATTGGATGAGGCCATCACATCCTTTGTCTGAGTAAATTGGATTTGTTAAAGCACATTATTTATACAAATCATGTGGTCACTATTCAATAACTATATTAGCAACGGTGAAAATTCATAATGGTATTTTAAAATCAAGAAAAAAAAACAAGGATGTGCATAGGTTATATAACCATTTTACATAATGAGACATTTATGTAGATCAAGAATAATTTTCATTGATAAAATTTTGTGTCGTTACAATCTTCCCCCCTCAATAAATTTCTCCCTCCAAATTTTCTTTTCCCATACTAAAATGGACGTGGATAACTATGCTTCATCACTTCCTATTATTCCCACATTTCATATTCAAACATGTGGTTTCACCCCAACACCTTGACGAGGGGAATTGTCTTATATCATAGACCTTTTTCTCTATGAACTATGATCTTCATCGGCTTATCTTCATAAAAAAGGTCATTATCCAATGGAACCACATCTGGATTGAGTACATGTGATGGGTTAGGTATGTACTTCCACAATACTGATACATGGAATACATTGTGCACTTGAGACTGGTTCGGTGCGATTTCTAGTTTATAGGGCACTGCTCCAATGCAACAAAGGTTCTCAAAATGATCGATGTACCTTGGACTAAGATTTACCTTATTCCAAAATCTCATAACTCTCTTTAACAGTGATGTGTGGAGGAATACCATGTCTCCAACAAAAAACTCTAGGTCTCATCGACGATTATCATCATAGCTCTTTTGTCGACTCTAAGAGGCATTAATGTGCTACTTGATGGTCTTAACCTTATCCCCTATTTCCTCTACCTTTTTTTGAACTAAGATTTTTCTCTCCCCAACTTCATCCCAATATACCGGTGTTCTTAACCTGTTCCCATAAGGGGATACATAAGGATCCATTTGGAATATTTTTTGGAAACATTTATTGAAATAGAACTCAACCAAATGAATTTATTGATCCCATCCTCATTTGGAGTCCATTTATCATGATATCATCATGTACCCAAGTGTTGGGATAGTCCCCTTAGATTGGAAATCAGTTTGAGGTTGATAAGCCGTACTGAAGTTCAACTCAGTATTCAGAGCATGTTCAAGACTCTTCTAAAAGATAGAGGTGAATCTTGGATCTCGATTGGATACAATCGATAGTCATACTCCAAGCATCCTTAAAACATCTCTTATGTATATCTATGCTTTATGATCCAATTAGAAATCCTCTTGAATTGCAATGAAGTTTGTAGTCTTTATAATATGATCCAAAACAACCCAGATAGTGTTGTTTCCTTTGGATGTCTTCGGATGTTCAATGAAAAACACAATGGTGATGTTCTCCCATTCTCATGCGGGTATTGGTAATAGTTGCATCATCCACTTATAATATTTCCCCTCAACCATCAAATTTTGACATACCAAGAACATTTATGAATACAAAGTGATCTTATTCTTCATGTTGTATCACCGATAATTCTCTCGGAGATCTCGATACATCTTTGTGTTCCCTGGGTAAATGGAGAAATTCGATCTATGTGCATCATCAAAACATTTTTTCTTCAACTCCATATTTGATGGATGACATATTCTTGACCCAAATATAACAATTATTTCTTCATTAACATTGAAATCTGAGGATTTCCCTTTTCTGATAGTTTCCACTTTCAAATCAATTCCCACAACATCCTTTTGAGCATCCTTTATCATTTTTAAAAGGTATGGTTGAGAAATCATTTGTGAGAGGATTGATGATGTTACCTTATTTAGGATTCTCATGTATATATTCATAAAATCTAAGAAGATTGGATACTTTTCAATTCTAATCAATGATATAATCACTGGGTCCTTTCTACTTAGAGAATCTTCTACCATGTTTTCTTTCCCAGGGTGGTAATGGATTGAGCAGTCATAGTCTTTGATCAACTCTCACCATCTTCATTGGAGCATGTTCCACTCATTATGAGTGAATATAAACTTGAGGATTTTTTTATCCTTATATATTTCACACTTCTCCCCAACGAGGTATTGTATCCAAATTTTAAAAGCGAAGATAACTTCAGCCAACTCTAGATCATGTGTTGGAAATCTTTTCACATGAACTTTCAATTTCCTTGAAGCATAGGGAATGAATTCTACATTTTTCATCAACACATAACCCAATCCCCTCTTCAAAGAATCACTAAAAACCACAATAAGTTCTCTACATGTGGGTAATGTGTTTACATGCACATTGAAAAACCACCTTTTCAAATCCTTGAATCTATTTTTGCATTCATCACTCTAAGAAAACATTACTCCCTTTTGAGTTACCTTGGTAAGAGGGTTGGACAATCATGAGATATTTCTCACAAATCAGTGATAATATCCTTATATCCTCAAGAAGCTATGGATATATGTTACCAATATTGGCCTCAATCATCCCTCAATTATAGCTATCTTGGAGGGATCCATAGATATCCCATTGATTGTGATAATATGACCCCTGAATGTTCCCTCCCTCAAACAGAACTCACACTTGTTGTAATTTTCATAGAAATTATTTTTTCACAAGGTGTCTAGTATAGGTATTATATACTCCTCATTCTACTCCTCGGTTTTGGAGAATATTAGAATATTGTCTAAAAAGACTACGAAAAATTTGTCGAGGTAATCTACAAAGACTTTATTCATCATGCCCATGAATATTTTTGGAGCGTTAGTGAGTCTAAAAGGAATTAATATGAATTCATAGTGCACATACATTATACAAAAAGTAGTCTTGGGGATATCCTCTTTATTCACCATTACTTTCCAATATCCTGACGGCAAATCTTCATTGGATAATTATTGTGTTCCACATAGCTGATCGAACAAGTCATAAATTCATCGTAGGTGATACTTGTTCTTTATCACGATATTGTTGAGCTCACGATAATAAACGAAAAGGCACACTGACCCATCCTTATTCTTGACGAAGAGGACTGGTGGACCCCATTGTGAATCATTTGATCATATAAACCCTTTATCTAGATTCTCTTGTAGTTGTTTCTTCCCCTCCTGAAGCTCCATAACTACCATTCTATATAGATTCTTGGATATTGTAAATTCCCTAGGTATAATATCAATTGAGAATTCCACATCTCTTCTAAGAGGAACAACATGCAATTACTCAGGAAACACTTCAGTGAATTCCCTCAAAATAGGCATGTATTCAAGGATGGTTTCTTCCTTACACTCAATAATTTGAGTAAGATATGTGTGATCATATGGTAGTAAGGTCCACACTTGAGATCATGGTTCTAAAGAAGATTTATCCTCCTCCTTTCACTTGTATAGAAATAAGGATACACTGCTGGAAATACCATTTTTAACAATGCTTATATACCAACAGTTTATCAAACTGTTGGGAATGGTTATGTATACCAACAGTTTTAAGAAAACTGTTGGCATAGAAGCTTTTATGAAGATTTTTAACAACGGTTTATAAAACCGTTGGTATATGGCTCCATTAAGAGACTTTTACCAACGGTTATACACTAACCGTTGGTATATGTTGGAATCTATAACAACGGTTTGTGTAAACTGTTGGTATAGGCCTTAGGTAAACATACATTCCCAACGGTTTTTAAAAACTGTTGGGAAAGTTTTCCCCTAAATCCAGTAGCCCCTTCGCTCGATTGCAGTCCCCCTCTGCTCGACTGCATCCCTAAATTGAAGCTCTCTCGACGCACTCTCGTTACCTAGTCTCCGAAACTCCATCCATCCTCTTCAATCAAACAATTTTTCTGTTCTACACTTCAAATATGTAAGTTCTAATGTTCTTCATCTATTTTTTTATTTTCTATTTTGATTTGACTTAAACGTCTCGGATCTCTCTATACAAGGACTCCGAAACTTGTTCCACTCATAGATCCATATTAAATCAAACAATTTTGTAGTTATACACACTAAATATATAAGTACTACCTTAGTTTTAATGTTTTACATCTATTATTTTTGTTTTCTGTTTCAATTTTGCATAAACTAGGTTGTGTTGTATATGGAATGCGAAGGTTAGTGATATTGAGGATGAATTGGATGTTGGTTGGGTGATGGATTGGAATTGTGATGTTTTTTGGATTAAGTTTAGTTAATTTTCAATGAATTATTTGGGGATTTCCTCCATTTAAAAGAGCCCCCATTCCTCATGGACCCTAGACACCCCCCCCCCCCTTTTGGACCCTGGACAGTCCCCCCTCCTAGAACTTGGACAGCCTGGCCCCCTCTTTCCTGAAACATGGAAATCCCCCCTCCTGGACCCTAGAAAACCCCCCTCCACCCTCTTCCTAGGACCTTGTATAGTCCCCCCTCCTTCCTGGACCCTAGGAAGCCCCCCACCCTCCACCCTGGACCATGGATAGCCCCCCTCCTCGATAGACCCTGGACAACCCTCCCTCCTTCCTAGACCATGGACTGCCCCTTCTCCCCTTCTCCTTGACCCTGGACAGCCCCCGCCCCCCTTCCTGGACCATCGACAGCCCCCACCCCTCCTCCTATACCTTGGACATCCCCCTCACCCCCTACTCAACCACCAAATACCCACTCACTTCAAAACATTGACCACCAAACTTGGACATGCTGGATTTTCTCTAAAAATATAGATTTATCCTCAAACCACCTCAATAATATCCTAAACAATGCTTATAATGTGGTTTTCACCACATAACATCCAATTGTATTCCAAGTCACTAGTCTATCCTCCCTTGGCTTGATTTTACAAAAAGCGTTCAACCTTAAAGATCCAAATAAAAATAAATTGATATAAGACATTTGATAATGGATTAAAATATCAAATTGGGATCCAATGAGGAATATTTAAGATATTATGCATCATGTCCATGAGTAAATCCATTTTTATATATCCGATAAGTTATTTTTCACAATTTTTACACATTAATTGTTTGTAAAAATGGGACAAACATTTATAAAGGTTCTAATATATAAAAATGAATATATTTGTGGATGCAGCTTAACCAACAATGTCTAGCTTGTCTTCCTCTTCCATGATCATCGATGTGCACGTCCCGTCTCCATCTGACCTCACATGACAGGTGACTCAGTGTCTGACTGATGATGACTGCCTGATTCTCTTACTTCCACGCCAGATTCATGCCCGCTACCCTCTTGAAGTGATCAATCTCACTCAGCATCTGGCTGATGATGAGCACCAGATTATCTTACTTCCACACCAGATTCACGCCCGCTACACTCCTGAAGTGATCGATCCGACTAAGCGTCCATGTGATCTTGATGACATGGCCACCTGTTCTTGTAAGAGGTAGAGGAGTTCTGAGTTGATGGACCAAGACGATTGACCAGTGTCCATCCATCTATCTGAATACGTAAAACATAGCGCTTCTTGTGAGGCAACCCATATTCTAGAGTTTCATCATTTTGATTTTTTTACTCTGTTTTATGAAATAAACATGGCATATATGCAAAAATGTTTTAGCTGCTTCTGATCTGTATGTGCACTTGTCATTACTCTGCATGACTTCTTCTATTTTGTCTAATCCTTGGTGTTATTTTTTATGAAATGATGCGGCTATGTGCTGTCTATGTGTAGATTTTATAGGTACATAATTATGTGCACTTTTCATTATTCCATTCTTTCAGTTCTTCGGCCGATGGTACGAGGGAGGTTCGTACCAGAGGTAGACGAGCATCTCCGCGTACCCGACTAGACCATTCCCCTCTGACCAAACACATTTGGATTCTATTGAAACATAAGGTAAACAATCCATGGGTCAAATTTGACGTGTATAAGTCAACCTCGTCTCAATAAAAGGCACGGTGTGGCCAGGATCACTCAAACTGCCTCGCTTTTGTTCAAAATTAACTTATTTTTAAGTGAAATCAACAACTGACATATGGGAAACTGAACAAATTCTTTCGGATTGTGTTGAAACATTAGAAAAACGATCAATGGGACATATGTGACATGTAAAAGTCAACTCTGCCTCAATCTGATGCGCGGTGTGGCCGGTATCACTCCAAGTGTATGTATTTTGTTTAAAATGGACAATATTTTACGTACATAAACCAATCCAATAAAATAGATTTTGATTGTGTTAATACTTTTTAAAATGATCTGCGACTCATATTTGACGTGTAAGAGTCAACCCCACCTCAATTCGAGTCCCGGTGTGGCCGATACCACACAAAGTGCCTCTGTTTTTTAAAAAATGGACTTAATTTTAAGTGAAATCAAGAACTGACATACAGAAAACCGACCAAACACATTCGTATTCTGTTGAAACTTAAGGAAAACTATCCATGAGTCAAATTGGACGTGTATGAGTCAACTCTGCCTCAATACAAGGCTCGGTGTGGCCAACACCACTCAAAATGCCTATATTTTGTAAAAAATGGACTTAATTTTAAGTGAAATCAACAACTGACATATGGTAAATGGACCAAATGCATTCGGATTCTATTGATACTATAGGAAAAAAATTAATGGGTCATATGTGACATGTACGAGTCAACCCCACCTCAATCCAAGGTGCGGTGTGGACGGTACCATTCAAAATGTATCTTTTTTGTTCAAAATGACTTTAATTTTAAGTGAAAATAACAACTGACATACGGAAAACTGACAAAATGCATTCCAAATCTGTTTAAACATTAGGAAAATGATACATGGGTCAAATGTGACATGTATGAGTCAAAACCGCCTCAATACAAGAGACGGTGTCGCCGTAACCACCCAAACTGTCCCTCTTTTGTTTAAAATGGACAATATTTTACGTACATACGCCAAACAGATCAAACGGATTCTGATTGTGTTGATACATTCTCACAATGATCCATGACTCATATGTGATGTGTACGAGTCAACCCCGCCTCAATTCGAGGCCCGGTGAGGCCGACACCACTCAAAGTGCCTCTGTTTTGTTAAAAATGGACTTAATTTTAAGTGAAATCAACAACTGACATACAAAAAACCGACCAAACACATTTGGATTATATTGAAACATAAGGAAAACAATCCATGAGTCGAATGTGATGTGTATGTGTTAACCTCGCCTCAATACGAGGCCTGGTGTGGCCGACACCACTCAAAGTGCCTCTTTTTTTAAAATGTACTTAATTTTAAATGAAAACAACAATTGTCATACAAAAAACTGACCAAACGCCTACAGATTCTATTGAAACTTTAGGAAAACGATCCATGGGACATATGGGATGTGTACGAGTAAATCCCATCTCAATCTGAGGCACCGTGGGGCCGGGACCAGCCAAATTTATAGTCTTTTGTTGAAAATGGACTAAATTGTAAGTGAAAATAACAACTGTCATACGGGAAACTGACTAAATGTGTTCCAAATCTATTGAAACTTTAACACAATGATACATGGGTCATATGTGATGTGTAAGAGTCAATCCCGCCTCAATCCGAGGCACGGTGTGGCCAAAACCACCCAAACTGTCTCTCTTATGTTTAAAATGGAAAATATTTTACGTACATATGTCAAACCGATCAAACGGATTCTGATTGTGTCGATACATTCGAAAAACAATCCATGAATCATATGTGATGTGTAAGAGTCAACCCCACCTCAATCCGAGGCCCGGTGTGGCCGATACCACTCAAAGTGCCTCTATTTTGTTAAAAATGTACTTAATTTTAAGTGAAAACAACAACTGACATACGCCAAACTGACCAAACACATTAGAATTATATTGAAACTTAAGGAAAACGATCCATGAGTCAAATTTGACCTGTACGAGTCAACCCTGCCTCAATCTAAGCCACGGTGTGGCTGGGACCACTCAAACTGTATCTCTTTTGTTCAAAATGGACTAAATTGTAAGTGAAATCAACAACTGACACAAGAGAAACCTGCCAAACGCCTTCGGATTCTATTTAAACTTTAGGAAAATGATTCATTGGTCATATGTTATGTGTACGAGTGAACCCCGCCTCAATCTGAGGCTCCGTGTGGATGAGACCACCAAAAATTCTTCTCTTTTGTTCAAAATGGACAATATTTTATGTACATACGACAAACTGATCAAACGAATTCTGATTGTGTTAAAACCTTAGGAAAATGATCCATTTTTCATATGTGACATGTACGAGTCTACCCCGCTTCAATCCGAGGCCTGGTGTGGCCGACACCACTCAAAGTGTCTCTCTTTTGTTTAAAATAGACTTAATTTTAAGTGAAAACAACAAATGACATACGTCAAACCAACCAAACGCCTTCATATTCTATTGAAACTTTAGGAAAACGATCCATGGGTCAGATGTGACGTGTTAGAGTCAACCTCGCCTCAATCCGAGCCGCGGTGTGGCCGGGACCACTAAAATTGTCTCTCTTTTGTTCAAAATGAACTAAATTGTAAATGAAAACAACAACTGACATACGCCAAACCAACCAAACGACTTCTGATTCTATTGAAACTTTAGGAAAACGATCCATGGGTCATATGTGATGTGTAAGAGTCAACCCCGCCTCAATACGAGTTGCGGTGGGTCCAAGACCACTCAAACTGTCTCTCTTTTGTTCAAAATGGACTAAATTGCAAGTGAAATTAACAACTGGCATACGGGAAACCGACCAAACACTTCGGATTCTATTTAAACATTAGGAAAATAATCCATGGGTCATTTGTGACATGTAAAAGTCAACCTCTACTCAATCTAAGGCACCGTGGGGCCGGGACAACCCAAACTGCCTCTCTTTTGTTCCAAATGGACAATATTTTACGTACATAGGCCAAACCAATCAAACGGAATCGGATTGTGTTGAAACTCTAGGAAAATGATCCTTGGATCATATGTGACATGTACGAGTTAACCCCGCCTCAATACGAGGCCCGGTGTGGCCGACACCACTCAAAGTGCCTTTTTTTTTAAAATGTACTTAATTTTAAGTGAAAATAACAACTGACATACAGAAAACTAACCAAACGCCTAAGGATTCTATTGAAACTTTAGGAAAACGATCCATGGGTCATATGTTATGTGTACGAGTCAACTCCACCTCAATCGGAGGCCTAGTGTGGATGACACCACTCAATGTGCCTCTGTTTTGTTTAAAATAGAAATAATTTTAAGTGAAAACAACAACTGACATACGCCAGACCAACCAAACGTATTAGGATTCTATTGAAACATTAGTAAAACGATCTATGGGTCATAGTTGATGTGTACGAGTCAACCTCGCCTCAATCTGAGCCGCGGTGTGGCTGGGACCACTCAAATGTTTTCTCTTTTGTTCAAAATGGACTAAATTGTAAGTGATATCAAAAAATGACATACGAGAAACCTACCAAACACCATAGGATTCTGTTGAAACTTTAGGAAAACTATACATGGGTCATATGTGATGTGTACGAGTCAACCCCGCCTCAATCCAAGGCGTTGTGGGGCCGAGACCACCCAAACTGCCTCTCTTTTGTTCAAAATGGACAATATTTTACGTACATACGCCAAACCGATCAAACGGATTCTGATTATGTTGAAACATTAGGAAAATGATCCATGCCTTATATGTGATGTGTACGAGTCAACCACGCCTCAATCCGAGGTACGGTGTGGCTGACACCACTCAAAGTGCCTCTATTTTGTTTAAAATGAATTTAATTTTTAGTGAAAACAACAACTGACATAATCCAAACCAACCAAACACCTTCGTATTCTATTGAAACTTTAGGAAAACGATCCATGGGTCATATGTGACATGTAAGAGTCAACTCCGCCTCAATCCGAGCCGCGGTGTGGCTGGGACCACTCAAACAGTCTCTCTTTTGTTGAAAATGGACTAAATTGTAAATGAAATCAACAAGTGTCATATGGGAAATCAACCAAACGCCTTCGGATTCTATTGAAACTTTAGGAAAAAGATCCATGATTCATATTTGATGTGTAAGAGTCAATCCTACCTCAATATGAGGGGTGGTGTGGCCGACACCACCAAAATTGTCTCTCTTATGTTAAAAATGGACAATATTTTATGTACATACGCCAAACCGATCAAACGGATTCTGATTGTCTTGAAACATTTAGAAAACGATCCATGGATAATATGTGACGTGTACGAGTCAACCCTGCCTCAATACGAGGCCCGATGTGGCCGTCAACACTCAAAGTGTCTCTCTTTTGTTTAAAATGGACTTATTTTTATGTGAAAACAACAACTGACATACGCCAATCAAACAAAATGCCTTCAGATTATATTGAAACTTTAGGAAAACGATACATGGGTCATATTTGACGTGTAAGAGTCAACTCCGCCTCAATCCGAGCCGCGGTGTGGCCGGGACCACTCAAACGGTCTCTCTTTTGTTAAAATGGACTAAATTGTAAGTGATATCAACAACTGACATACGGGAAACGGACCAAACGCCTTCAGATCCTGTTGAAACTTTAGGAAAACAATCCATGGGTCATATGTGATGTGTACGTGTCAACCCCACCTCAATTGGAGTCACCATGGGGTTGGGACCACCCAAACTGCCTCTCTTTTGTTCAAAATGGACAATATTTTACTTACATACGCCAAACCGATCAAATGGATTCTGATTGTGTTGAAACTTTAGGAAAATGATTCATGGATCATATGTGACGTGTACCAGTCAACCCTGCCTCAATCTGAGGCCCGGTGTGGCACTTATGGAGTCACAAGTGATCAGACTCTTAAGAAAATACCTTTTCACCATATATTAGAAAAGTGGTTGTCATATGAAGATTGAAATGGGTGTAAATAATATTTGAGTTATTGAAACTCTTATTCAACTATACTAGATGATTGTTGTCATACGAAGATTCAAATGGGGAATTATTCACCATGTCTCTAATCAAAGAGGTGGTCTTTTTGTTGTTGTTTTAAGTTCTCACTGTTTTAAGTGCTGTTTTGTATGCAGGTGTATGCATAGGAGGGGCTGCTATGAAACAATTCTAGAAATACACAATACCAACATTTTACAACCGTTGGTATAATTTTAGAAAGAAGTATACCAACGGTTTGTAACCGTTGGTATAGTATTTTTTATTGAACATATGCCAACAGTTCCATTGAAACCGTTGGGAAAAAAACTTTACCAATGGTTGTAAACCGTTGGTATAATATCAAAATCATAAAATTCCCAACGGTTTTAAACCATTGGGTAAACCTATACCAACGGTTCAACAAGAACCGTTGGAAAATCAAGACATAGAGTGGGATATACCAACGGTTTAGATCAAACTGTTGGTATATATGTTTCCCCACGCCTTACTTCCCTACATTTTGGACAACCGTTGGTATAGAATATACCAACGGTTTTCCAGCCTATACCAACGGTTTAGAACTGTTGGTATATCCTCCATTTCCAGAAGTGATAGATTCTCCATATAGAGAGTGATTTACCTCTCTTAATAATTTATGTTGGCTCTATATAAAGAATGAAAATCCATGAAAATAAATTTATCAAATTCCACTAGAGGGAGTATGAAGAGGTTCTATTGGATTTTCAATCCACACATTGTGACAAGGGAGG
This sequence comes from Viscum album, assembly GCA_963277665.1. Taxonomy (NCBI): domain Eukaryota; kingdom Viridiplantae; phylum Streptophyta; class Magnoliopsida; order Santalales; family Viscaceae; genus Viscum; species Viscum album. The sequence continues at coordinate 24,454,549 of OY728125.1, forward strand.
TGTTATATTCATGAGTTGAAATGATTTCCCTATTTTCTGTTCTCACCGACATCTTTACTTCCATGATTTTTGGTGGTGTTGGGATTGTTCTACTAATATTTTGGTATATAAAAGAATGCGTATAACCAAAATCAAAAATTACATTTGCTATTCATGAATGAAAAAATAATGTACCTGTAAACATTTAGTTGTCTAGGTTCACTTCAGTGGTAGTTATGGAAAAATATTTCCCTTGCTACCTTGGAGGTTGTTGGTTAACTCTTAAAACCCTTGGTGGGTTTTTCTTGTCAGCAGTTAATGGGAAGGTTCCCTTCTCTTCCACACCTAAAGCATTTCCATGTCCCCTTTAGGCGATTTCTAGGATTTTTCTTTCCAAACATTTGAAAATTGGGGTGGTTTATTTTCTTAGCACCATTGGATTTATCCATATGAATGCCAGAATAAAATTCCACCTTACACTTCTTATCCCCATAATACCCCTAAGATTTGATGATCTTAATTTTGACTTTGAGGTAACATGAGACAATTTCCTCAGAGCTCTTGAAGTCATGTATATCTAGGTCCTTCCGTAGGATAGGTTGTATCCCACCAAAGAAGTGGTCAACCTTGCATTCAGGGGAAATGACAAAGCCAGAGGCATATCGTTGAAACCTTGTGAAGTTTTCATCATACTCTCTGATGGATTCATTATATTTTTTCTTGAGGGAAAGGAATACCCTTTCCATATTATGTTAGAGAGTGTGAGGAAAATATTTATCAAAAACAATTTTCTGGAAATCCTTTCATTCCAATTCCTCGATTTCCTCCGTTGGATTTGTATTTTTATCAATATCCACCAGTGATCAGCTTCACCCTCCATACGATAAGAATATATAGGAACATTCTCTTATTTGAATCATTGAAGGATGGAGATGATATTTTCAATGGAGTTGATCCACTATTCAGTAATTGAAGGCTCAGATGATCCATTAAATGTAGGAGGCTTTTGTATCCTGAATCTCTCTATTGTGAATTTTTATTTCTTGGGGGGGGGGGGGTTGAATGTTCCTCTTGACCAATGTTTCTACTCAAAACATGAGTTAACTAAGAGAGTGTCATGAAAAAGTTTGTGATTCCCGTTTCCATGGGATTGGGATCTCATTAGAACAGTTATCACATTGATCTTATCATCAGTTGTTAGCCCGAGTCCTCCTATTATAGGCCATTGGTTGGAATAAAATGAATGTTATGGGTAATAAATAAAGGTTAATCCAAAAAAATGGATGAATTATAAATTACTTTTATTTATTTAACTTATGAATTTATAGGATTCAATATATTTTATTCATGATCTAATTACAAACATATATTCTTATGGGAATTTTTTTAAATCCCTTAATAATGGTTCATACTAAGATTCTTAATTTAACAAAGCATATCCCCTGGGAGTGTCGTAACCAAGAGTGCAACAAGGCCCAATCTCAATCACAATTTTATGTTTGAGTCTATCATAATGTGGTTTTTTCAGGATTTACCCCTAGACACATCTGTGCTAGAGCCACCTCTACCTGCTCGTGTCCAGATAGGGATTTATTTTCTTGATAAACCACTTAGTCAATACTCACCAAAATTTGGAATTTTTTTATTATACTTAGTCTTATCCCTAATGCTTTCACTATGGTTTTCTAAAACTATTCCTAAAAACAATTAAACCTATCATATGACACCAACTATAACAACCCTTCTCTTTATTAAACACTTAAAAATGATTTATTACAAACACATGCACGTAATAAAACTCTGAATATTGGTATTTATGGAGTATTGGTAAATTAGGAACATTACATAACAACATAGAACATAAAACCCAATATCATTATTGAAAAATTATTTTACATGACCATAACATTCCTTCGTACTTAGCGTAGTATGGGATAACCTGAGGGCATGCATAAGAAAACAGTGAGATATAATTCCTAGTAAAGGAGTAAACAAGGAATAACATGAAGAATATAATACATGTTAAGAAATAGGCATATCAATGGATCATAATATTGAAATTAACATAAAGGCATGATATTACATGATTATCATAACTTGGAAAACTGGCATCAACATTTAACATAATATAAGCATGAGCCAAGGCTCATGGAACATGAGGCATGATTAAACCCTCATTTTACATGAATTATCGGGAGTAAACCATCATTTACCATGAGGTATCGTGATACTAATATTTACCCATTGCATTGGAGCGCTATCAGGGTGCACCCTTCTAAATCATTTCATTTCATGCATAAGTGTTCCACATGGATAATTAAACATAGAATCACTGAACATCATCTTTTATTCGATGATAATGGAATTTAGAATACATACATGAAACTATATAATCAATAAGAAAATTTTAATAAATGTGAATAACCATGATAGATAAATGGTTATGGTATTCACTACACAAGGACTCTGGCTTTAAAATCGGGGTGCAATTTCGACAACATAACAGCGTGACATAAGAATTCATAACAACGAGTGATGAGAGGAGAATGGGTATCTCATTATATGTACATGAAATTTAATGTAAAAGGGTCATATAGACACATTTCCCAACATATGTAATGGAATTTTGTTTCATAATATAAAAGAATTTCTTAAATGTAAAGGAGGAGAGTGAAGTCCCTTAAAGAATTTCTGCATGGTAACAGGTGTACATGGGAGGTATTAATGAAAGAGTAATGAGTTTACCATTGTTAAAAAATAATGAGGGAAGTATGGGGGAGGTGAAAAATCATACCAAAACATTTATAATCGAAAATACATAGGGATACCGATATAACGAAACTTGGACAAAAATGGGAAAGGAATAAATTCCTTACTTGGAAGTGTGATCCCAAAGGTATGAGAGGGGCTTGAGAGAGGATTCATGAGAGCTTGGGCTGAATTGGCATGATTATTTATAGATGAGGAAAGTGTTAGGTCAAGTTCCAAAGGTTTTAATTGAAGATAAAGTTGGATCTTGGGTGGGTTTCTGTAGGAAAAGAGAGGGAATTCTTTATTATTTAGGTTTTGGACACTACACAGTAAACTAATCAAAAACGAAAACTAAAACATGGTTTTTCCATTGGTTTTTTTCCAAAGGGGTGTGAAAAACTATATAATTTATATGGAAAATGGCTGAAATTATTAATATATTATGCTTTCTTATGTGGAGGTGAGTCACACTCTCAAGTAAATCATTTTAAAAAGTTAAAATCTTTTATAAATCTTGGAGGGTCCACTAAAGTTTTGTTAATTAAATAAAATAAACATAAAATTATATTATTTTAATGTGAAAACATATATTTTCCAAATATTCCATATATATTATTTTATTACATCACTATTAGGCCATTATGATGTCATAAAAGACATTATCTAATTAAACAGTATTTAATTTTTACCCAAAAATTCGACTGTCACAGAAAATTATGAAAAATTAACCATTGGATAATTTCAATGTCTTGATTAAAAATATAATATTAATTTTATATAAATAATTTTAAAATTATGTGATTTTTTGGTGTTAAAATAAAAATTGACATTTATAAAAAATACACGGGTTTTAACAAAAATTGCTTTCAAACCGTAAAAAAATTAAAATTGTATTCCTAAAAATTATACAATCATTTATATTTAATAAAATTAATTTGGTAATAATATTTTATTAAAATATTATTTAATTCAAAAATCCATTAATTTATCAAAATATATTTCTTACATGAATATTAACTAAAAATTCTACTTGGGCTTTAAAAACAATTTTCAATGTAACAATAATAAAATGAATGAATATTCATTATTCTATACCAAAATAATGCACATAATCATAGTTCTAGGTTCATGTTAAATAACCCCTTATAACATCCACATAACACCTAAGGGTAAGGTGTGCGATGGTGAGAGACTCTTGGGGTGGCTCTGATAACATCGCTCAGGTGTTAATCTCTATCAACTTCCACCTTCCCTGTAGGAAGTTTCATTCAAGATTAACATGTTGATACATAGATTGGGATTGGTCAAGAGAGAATCCCAATGACGCCACCTCCTTTATGAGCTCCGATAAATGGCATTCATATGGGGAACTTTTACATGATGAGGCCATCGCTTCCTTTGTCTGAGTAAATTGGATTTGTTGAAACCCTGTATTTATAGTAATAATGTGGTCACTATTAAAATGTTATATTAGCAACGATAACAATTATTTATGGTATTTTTTGAATCCAAAAACATGAAACCAAGGAAGATCATATGTTATATAACCATTTTACAGAATATGAAATTTAATGAGATCAAGAGGAATTTTCATCTATAAATGTTTTGGTCATTACACTATTATTATAGGAAAACTCAATGAGAGGGATATGATTTCACCATAGACTACTGAAATCAAGGACCCCTTCTCAAACCATATCCTCAATAATATGTATCATCTGTTTTGAATATCCATCTGTCCAAGGGTGAACTGTTTTGCTAAGAAACATCTGTGTACCCATAGCCTTCTTCACGCCCTTCCAAAACCATGATGTAAAACAAGAATCCCTATATGAAATTATAGTATGAGGGTCATCTTATGGTCATATGGTATAACAATAAACACTCTTTAAATCTCATCAACTGATAAAGTCTCTAGATAATAAGTAATTGGGATACTTTCTTCTATTTTTCAATGACAACCCATAAAACATATCTACCTCTTGGTGACCTATGTAAACTGACTACAAAGTCCATGGAAACATCTTCAAATTTCCATTATAGGATTGGAATCCTATTTAATAATCATGTTGGTATCTAGTGCTCTGCTTTCACCTATGTATCAGTGGAACACCTAGCGATAAATCCCATTATGTTACATTTCATCCCAATCCACCAATACTGACATCACATATCTCAATACATTTTGGAGATTCCTAGATTAACTGCCCACAGAGAAGTGTGTGAAGCTCAAATAAACTAATCTATCATATTTTTAGGAACCCAGAAACGTCCATGTATATGAATGATGTCATCTATATCCATAGACCATTTTGGAGGAGGTTCCCCTCCTAAAATACTCTCACAGAGAACCAAGACTTCGGGATTGTAAAATTACTTTCTCATCACCTTCTCACTAAGTGAAGAGGTAAATTTAATGGCTGGAAGATAATACTACTTGTGACTGTTATGAAAACCCATATAAATCTCTGATAATAAGGCCATAAGTTTCCATTCATTAAGGGCTTCCCGTACAACATGTGACTAGTTTTTTCATCACATAGCATCAGAAACATTATTACCCCTTCCATTAATATAAGAAAGATCCATATCAAAGGGATGAAACTATTTGAAAAATATTCACTATCTAATATTAATTTCTTGATGTGTAGAGATATATTTGAGTCTCCTTTTGTCCTTATACACCATATAGCACTCACCTGATAAATAGTGTCTCCAGTATTGAATGGCATTTACCACAACTACTAGATCAAGGTCATGAGTAGGGTAATTTCTGTCATGAGTCCTTAACATATGGGATCCATTTTTAATGACCCTATACTCAAAAATTATCACAACTCATAGTATAGTTACTTATGCATTTAAAAAATATATTTCCTCTACCTTGATCTCGAAGAATCAGAATAATTGACAAGACAATCCTCCCTTTCAGCTCTTTAAGGCATTTATAGCATGCTTCTGACCACAAAAACTTGATTACCTTATTTTTGAGTCTAGAAACAGTTGAATAATTGTGTGAGAATTCCTATGTAAAATTCCCATAATATCCAACTATCCATATGAAACTCCATATATAAAACAAAAATTGGGATTCTCTTAGGAAACCATTACACTATCATTCTTTGGGACAAAAGAGACTCCTGATTCTGATATAATATGACACAATAAGTGAACATTTTCATTCTAGAAGTGGCCTTTATCCAGATTTTAATAATTTTTATGCTCTATCAGTGTACTCAGAATAATATCAAGGTGCTTATCATGGTCTCTTTGAGTGTAAGAATACACCAAGATGTTTTCTACAAAGACAATGAAAAAAGAATCCATATAGGGGTGGTAATCCATATTCATTATAGAAATTGAAATATTGTGTGCATTTGCGATACCAAAATATATTACAAGGTACTCATAATGACCATTCCTACTAAGGAAATAATTGTGAGATATATATGAAGTCCTGACTCGCACCTAATTATAGCCCGATATCAGGTTGATCATAGAAAACACCCTAGCTCCCTAGATCTATTCAAAGATACTATCTGTTCTAGGTAGTATATACAAGTTCATGACTGTAATATGGTTCAACTATCTATAATTCTCTCTTAGATAAAGGGACCCATATGTATTCTTGTTGAAAAGTATTGTTGAACCCGAAGAGGAGGTGATAGGACATATAAAACCCTTGGCCTCCACGTAGTCTAACTGATTCTCGATCTGCTGGATCACAATAGGTGCCCTCATCAATAGTGGAATGGAAACTGTAGATTCTCCTGGAACATGATCTATCGTAAACTATACCAATATCTCAATGGGTAATCCATAAAAATCATTGGGAAATACATCCCAAAAATTATCTACTATTTCATGAAATAAGGACTAATGTAAGGCATGAAACTCCAAGAAGAGATTTAAAATTTGGTTGCTCACTCCACCTTCCCCATGATACAATGCTCTAGCCCTACTAGCCTGGGCATCCCACTCACCCTTTTATTTGTAGCATCTTACTTTTGGTGATGTAAATGATATCATGCGGTGATATCAGTATACAAATTCATGATATAGAACCAAATAATTCTCCTCAGTGATGACACTGAAGCCCATTATATGAAGAAAAAAGTGGTCCCACAAGAATGGGTGACTACTTATCTCAAGGGGACAGTTACTACATTAGTTTGTTCCCTCCTTTCATATTCCCAGAAATGTATATAGTGTCATTAAACCATATTAATATTGTCTTTCCAACCCAATACATTTCACGATTGATAAAGATATGAAGGAGTGTGAAGCACAAGTATCACATAAATCAGATACTCCAGTAAAGGATAATAGAATAGTTCAGCATAATATAGATGGTCATTTAGACTGATCCTTGAGTATCATCTATAATGCATGAAACTGACCTGATCCACTTCCATATGAAACAGATGGACTATCATGATTAAAATAGCTCTACTAGTGGGGCAGGTGATCAGGATTCTGGCTATCATGGTCACAAATACATCCTCAACCAGTTCTACTAGTTCTACTCCAACTTCCCTCTTGATGTAGCATAATATAACATTCCCCATATGGTGGAGTTGATGAAAAACATATTCCACTACAAAATAATGGAGATGTCTAAAACAATCTCGGAATATTCCCCATACGGCCATAATCTCGGTACTCCATAGGGTATCTATCACACTGAGGCTTCCAGTTCCTTTTTCGACCACACTAGTGACATACCATAGAGCTACCATCTTGGGTACTCTATTAACCAATTCCCTAAAAATAATCCTCAAGGGATCGGTTTCTTCTACAAGAGGGACTATTGGCATGCCACCGCACTAGTGCTCTATGCCCGGTATTATCTCCATTAATCAATTTTTCTGGATGTTGAGATCATGATTGACTATTTCAGATAAGGTATGTAAGAATAACACATTAACTTGAGTACAAATGGAATACTAAATCCCATCCTCCAAGTGTCTAGCATGCAAAATCTCATCATCGATGAGAAGAGGTGTGAAGTGTTGTAACATAGTAAGCCAATATTAATACACCATAACTGACATAGAACCCTAATCAGGATTCATGAAGTCTCAAGATCTTTTAGTTCTTATCTTCTATGGAATTAACTATTCATAGAAGGTAGTATAGAAATTATCCCACAACATGCACTGACAGTAACTAGCCAGGGTAATCACATCCAACCATCACTTGGCCAAATCACACAGCATGTAGGTATCAAACATGATCCTCATATTTGGAGGCATATTCAAATTCTCAAATATAGACAATGTGTCTAATATCAAAGACTGTGTAGCCTATGCGTGACCATCCCTTGACAATGTCAGAGGATGCTGCGGTTGGAACTCAAGGATAAGATCATTCATCATTGGTGTGGGTCATGGAGCACCTTCCATGGAATACATAAGATGTAGGAAACAATCATGTGTATGGGAAGAAATTCCAAAATCAGGTGTATCACAAGGTTCCTCACGTTTCATTCCTAGTGGTAAAACTAGGAGCTTAGGGCCCACCGCATCTGGAACATAGTCATCGCCACCCTCCTGGAACACGACATGACTATGTCATGTAGAAATTGGTCTACAAATTCCAATAACATTCCTCAGAACAATACTTATGTAGATATATAGTATTAATAATAGAATATGTTCATAGTAAGGTCTCAGTAACCATGGTATACCTCCCCAAATAACTACTTAGAATTCTAGGTATTGGTAAGTTCCCAAGTATAAGTTTCAAGGGTTCTAGAATATGAATGATCAACTCTACCTTGAATAATTATTTGTTGGATACCATTTCTATTTACAAGTCAAGTTTTAATTTGATATATGCATTTTATTGTTTCCCCATTTTAGGTTTTGTATAGAATGTATCTTCATTCTTAGTGAGTCATGGCCCATACACCTTTTCACTGAAAATGACATCCATTTGATTTTAATCTAATGGTTTGACTCTATGTATTATCCACTCCAAACCAGTAGGTAAAATAAAACCTCATTAATTGAAACAATAAATGACTCAGTCATATCTAAATTTTAGAAAAATAATATATAAAGAAGGATCACTCAATAATCATAGTAATATCATGAAAATAAAATTAGTGAAATTCACGTAAATAGAATACAAATATACAATGCATGTGAATTCTAGATGATAATGATGATTAATGTAGAAATGATCCTTTATCTATTATCATCAGGTCAAGGATGAATAATGTCCTTAATCAGAAGATTACAAATAACCACATCCCAACATGGGAGTCACCCAATGGTGAAATTATGGAAATAGTAATAAGTAGAAATAAATCCTTAATTAAAATTTAGGAAAATTTGATTTTATCAAATACATGGGTCTAGGACACCCAAGAACGGCTTATGACCACGTTCTAAGCATTCATAATCTATAATCTGTTGTCTCTAAATAGTAAATCAAGAAATAAGTCCTCTAATACCACATTGAGATGTCTCAAACAAAAATGCATTTGAATGTTCCCTGAGCTTAGTTATCCACAAGGACTTAAGTGCACCCACCTAAATTTTGGAGGTTGCTGACTAGAAGGGAGTCCCTTGGTTATCTATGTGGATTTACAATCCCCTCAATGGTATATTTTTTCACAATGAATCGATTTAAAACATAGGTAAATAAATAAATTAATAGAAGTAAATATATGGTACAACAAAAGTAGACTGAAGATAAAAATAATTGAACAACTAGTAATCATATAGAAAAGATGATGATGACATGTCATGTATCAATAAAGTTGGATAATATGGACCCAATCCAACACACATAAACTTTTACAAAAAAGTATAAAAAATAAACCAAAAACAATCCCTGGAATCCTTATCTCCATCTCCATCATCTGATACTAGCTTCATCTTAAACAAGCAATCAATAAAGTGTCTAAAGTGACATGATTCTCTTTGTAAAAACTTCCATACATGTAGTTTGATTGTGTTCCTATGGCGTCCTAGATTCGGTGTGATATAAATCTCAGTAGGGAACCACCAACTATTTATATAACATTCTTTACATGTAATATAAAATGAAATAATGTGAAAGTATTCATATATAAAAATAAAGCAATACCATAATGTAAATACCCAAGTACCTACTTCAAACCTTAGCTGGTGTTTAAATATTAAACCAAAAAAATTAACCAGTTATGTTCCATTTTATATATGTAAGTCACATGAGGCATATCCATCCCTAGAATCCTCACATGATAAATGTTGTAGATGTTCCAATATTTTACAAGGAACTCATGATGGTTATAATATTGAAGAGGTTCCAAGGTAATAACCATGAAACCAAGAACTAAAGGTTTCCCAACTAATTTGTAACTACACTCTAGCAAAGGGGTAATATTTTATTCCAAGGAGAATCATAGAAGGAATTCCACAATAGTGTGATCTATCAAAGTCCACGAAATACATCCAAGGTAAAACATGATAATCTATGGCTAAAACCATGGATGAAACAAAGGAAAATCATATCTATAGAATCCATGTTGGATATAAGGAGTTTATCCAAGTCATCCAATAATAGTAAAGGAGGGATCATATGGTCTCATATTGGGAATCCACTGATAGATGAGTATCGTTTTCATAGTTTGTTGTTATCCAAGGCAACTGGTATCCTTAAATTAGAGTGGTTTCCAAGAGTTCTCAAGGAATTCCCTCGGGAATCCAAAAGGAAACTCAAGTATGACCAAACCTATAATAATTTTATATTCCATATGTAATTAGGCACTATATAATTAATTATCCCATATAATAATTATGCCATTTAACAAGTTAAAGGTTCATTACATGCCTTCTATAACAGTGACAAACAATCACAAGACATGAAACCATTTATAATTCATTTTATCCATTGTTAATTAATGAATATCACTCTGATATAATCTATAAACATGGAAAGGTGTGCAATAAATGTTCAACTAAATGTTCATTTACATCTAATCAGGAAAATTCATATAATTTCTTCACCTTCCAATTCAATTTATATTGATTAATTATATTGAGACAGTTATAATATATGGGTAAAGTTGAAAGAAACATGGTAAATTCATTCATCAACTAAATATTCATTTAACAAGGAAGCCTCACTAGTATCAGGGTCAAGCTGAGTGTCACGACCCATCCGTGGGGCCCATGCCATGACTACCCCAATCCCGCCTTCCACAGGCCAGGGGATAGGGACTAGCACCATTGGCGTAAATCCCAAAAGTAGGGAAGACATTGACTTTATGATGTAACACACACAACATAGTACACAAGCGAAGTAAGCACTAAGAAAAACTGAGTATAAGATAAGTGCTGGAAAAGTAAATGGGCCAGAATACAAACCCAACTGAAAGTACAGTACAACTGTAAGGAAAGTACAACAACAGTAAGAAAACAGCAACACTGAGTTGTCCTTCGGAAATACCACCTGAAGGGTGGGTACATATATTCTCCTCATCTCCTTGGGTCTGGTCACCCGCTCCATGTACGTCCCGTCTGTAGAGACCTGTAGCTTGATATACATGAACATTACATTACTTTTGCGGAATACTTAATACATAACAAAAACAGACACACAAGGACCGTAATAGTTTACTGTCTTTGGAAACTTGGAACGTAATCTTCTAATCATGGTTAAAGATCTTCAACATCTCCCATAAGATCTTCCCCTTTTTGTTTTCTTACCTAAAACCTTTCCTTAAATCCTAGGGAAAAGAAAACATATAAAGGGTGAGCTCAAATTCTTAGTAAGGGTAAACAAAAGAAATATCAATCACATCATATACATAAGAAGATATCTTTTGAAAATTTTAACCTGCAAAAGAGATCATAATTTCATAACGTGGGATAAATCATAGTAGTGAAATGTAATTCCAATAATCATAACTTAAAACGTGAAACTTTTTGGCATACACACATAATCATAGAGAATCATTTCTTATTATTCAAGACTCAATTCCAAGACTATCATAGTGGAAAAAGTCCATTTCTGAACCGAGTTCACTCCTCGTTTCAGTCCTGTTTCACTGAACCGGTTTAACCTGCCGTTCCAGCCATGTCTATCTCATTAGATATAAAATCATTACCCAATGAATTGGAGGGAGATATAGGTCCCACCCATCTCATAATGACACCATTCTTATGTGTGCCACAAAATCATACATCATTGTATAACCCATGTCATAAAAATGGGAATCTTAAACATTATTCCATCATAACATAATCTATATAAGAAAAAAGGACATCATAAAAATAATTCCATCATAACATAATCAAATCAATGTAAAAATAGGTATAGAAACCGAACCCTATATTATCTTAGATGGAAAATAATTTTGATAAAACACTTGAACTCCATTCTTGAGGAAAATATCTTTTCTATTTCAAAAACATTTTTCCTTTCTTAACATGTCATACAATTTTACACTAAAATAAGTTGATTAAAAACATGAAAACTTGTAAAGGAAGCTTCTTGGAAATAATGTTTTAAAAATCCATTCATGTCGTATAAGTTAAAAAAACATTCTTCTCGTACTTTTGTCAGAAAAGACAAAAAGTACCTCATATGAAAAACGACAAAAGATTCCATTCATATCTTTCACTAAAATATCACCAAAGGGTAAAATTGGATTGAAGCAATTGTAGGAGGATGGAAACAATATTACATATTGAGGAAACATGGATGTGGATGATAAAATACACCCTTGTAAATTCTGAAGTATAAACAATCTCGGATAAAAATTGAGATTGCGATATTTTCCCTTACCTTAGGTCCGACTTGCTTCGTAAGTGTCCGAACCTCCTGTATAATGATTTAAATAATGTTATTGACTTATTCCAGAATCATACTTATTTTTATGATATCATATATGGTCAAATTTTTGGCTTCTTATTAGTAATATTTTATTACTACTTGTTACTCTGGTGTTTATTACTTTTTATTTTCTATGCGTGTTTTGTCGAATAAATTCTTATTTTTCTTTTTAGGTTATAGATACCTCATTTCCAGAATAGTATTAGTGTAATATATATCATAGTCATTCATTCAATTCATTTATTTAATCATTATGCAATGAAGATCATGTAGAACGAGTCACATCACATCGTGGAGACGGTATTCCATACGTACACACGAGCGAAGATATCGTTCCCATGATCGTGGAATTGTATTTTAGTGTATGTATACTATTTCAGAATCAATATAAATTTACAATAATCATATATATTCATTATTTAAACCATTATACCCATCCAATAAAGGTGGTGGTGTAAAATAGATTACACCACGACGTGAAGACGGTATTCCGTACGTACGCACGCGCAATGATTTCATTTTCCGTAGGATGGATAGATGGTGAAATTGGGTTGTTTAATACTTATAATAATATATCAGTATATGAGTGATACTGATTTTATTACTTCATAATTAAACAACTAATGAAGAAGAAGTGGAAGAAGAAATAAAGATGAAAGAATCGGTAACAGATATTACCTCTTCTTTGAAGCACTTCTTTGAGACCTCCCTTTAGGGCACTACAATTGGTCTTTGAAGAAGACCAGGACCTCTAAGATGTCTCTAGGGAAGTGGAGAGAATAAATTGGTAGGGTTTGGCAGAGCTTGAAGGCTCAAAGTGGTGTGATGAAGAGGGGGAGGAGGTGCCCTTTTATAAGGGAGGAGAGGGGCTCCTTTGGAAAAACTAAATATATTATTTTATTAAGAAGCCAAATTCGTTTTTAAATAGCTCCAAATTGATTTATTTCGAATATAAGGTGGGGATGGGTCTAAATACTCTCATCCAATAGAATTTAGACAAGTTTAGGATCCTATATTAACCTTATCATTTAGATTTAACTTTTAGTTAAATAATTTTACTTTCACCGTGTCTTTTTGTGTTCTTACACTATAAGGTTAATAAACATAAAAAATCAATCCAAACGAACCCCAAGTTGTTTATTATTAATCTATATAACCTTATCTAAGTCATGTGGCCGAACCTTAGATTTTTTGGAATAAAATAACAATTAATAATATAGTATTTGTTTTAAAAACTATTTTATGTCAATTTTGACACTATTTAGTAATTGATTTTTGTGAAAATCATAACAGAAGTATTAGTTCGCACAAAGTTAATTAAATCACTACTAACATGTCATATTAACCTAGAAAATTAGTGTAATTCATAAAATGTCTCAAATTACATTTATTTGGATATTTATAACATTAATTATGTCAATATTTCTTTAATAAAATAATTACTGCATCATCATTGTATCATAAATAAATTAAATTATTTTAAGTCTAAAAATTAAAAGTAAAATATCATTATCTAGGAAATTTTTTTATCTTTCTAATGAACATTTATAGTCGAATTTATCTTCTGTATCACCCCATATTAAAAATGATTTACTTATTAAACTTTGATTTTAACAATTTTAACCATTCTTTAAATAAATTGATAATAATTGTCCTAATCTAAATCAAGTGGGCCTAAATGGTAATATTTTATTCCTAAGGTTGTTTTTGGTCTAATTACACTTATCCAAGAGAATTAGGACATGTGTTAGGGTAATAATAATATCATTTTTACCCTTAATTACCATATTTACTTTTAACCGTGGTAAATAAAAGTAAAAAGTTACTATTCACCAAAAATTATTTTCATCTCATTGAACCACATTTTAGTCCTTGATATTAACCTTGTCTCTCGGAATTTCGAAATTCTACTCACAGAAGCGGTAAAATTATGTTTTATGAAAAATTCAGTTTTTTTAACTACCACTTAGTGGTTTCACTATTCATCAAAAAATGAATGTTTCCAGAAAAATACCAAAAATTAGGCATAAGATATATTTGATATTATGAATTCAAAAATGATGTTTATTTTACCAAATTGAATACATATCAGTTACATTAACTAATTTAAAAATTAATTTCCATCGTCAAAACAAATAGCGTGTTTTTAAAAGATAATAACTTTCAAAAGATTGACACTTGTTTATGTCTGGTTTAAATGTGAAATTATATCCAATGACCAAAATTGTATTAAATTGTAAAAATATATTCTAAATATACTTTAAAACCACACAAATTAATAATTTATCACTATTATATATTTCGATTAAAAAAGTTGTTTTTAATTAAAATTTAGTAATTTTCACTATTCATCGGAATATGAAAGTTATAAGAAAAGTACCAAAATTTCACCAAAAGCTAATTTCGATATTCCAAATCCAAAAATGAAGTCCATTTTGGAAGATAAAATTTATAAAATTTCAAAAAGTGGGTATTACTATCCATAATGGCTAGTTCATAATAATATTATAATATTATCTTGTTTAGTGAAACTCGGTATTGCGTACTACACACGCTATCGAGGAAGGTCACGATTGCGTGTAATGAAAGGCAATTCAGGGATGCATGTTGTTAAAGATCCTTTTGGTGTAGCGTAAAACACAGTACATTAATGAAATTAAAAAGAATATATATTATTTTTTTCATAAAATCTCGGGGTGTTACATTCTACCCTCCTTAAAATGAATTTCACCCTCGAAATTCATCGGGGTTATAAATGGTTTACTACTCGAAAGTTTCTTTAATAGAAACCCACATCGTAAGAAGGAATACCAATACTTGGATTTAAAATTTAATATATGAAACGTAACGGTTACCCAAATTAGCTCATCCCTGGGTTTCCATGTATGAGAACATAGGTGAAAATATGGATATGGAAGAAAAATATAACCATCAAGTTCTGATGGAGAGTGGTAGAGAACATAGCTATGAAAAAAGCCAACAATCACAAAGCTATAGATTTTTGATGATCTAAGGTACCATCTGATTCATCGGATATAAGGGAAGTAGGACAACATTTTTGGTTTTCAAGATCATTTCCCTAAAGTTGATGAATTAAAAGAAATACTTACAAGATTTTGGTACAATCTCACTGTTGTTCGTGAATTGAAAAATTTAAACTTCATCCCTTAAAGAAATGAAGTTGAATTTGTTATTTGTGATGTGTTAGCAGATCATGTGATAGAAATATGGGTCATTCCATCTGTTTCAAACAAAAGGTTAGCAAAAGTTATAAGTCCATCTTATGGTTAGATTAATCATATATGGTTCAAAAAATGAACTTATACTTCATATATCATACCGCTTAATAAAATAAAACTAGTTTCCACTAACCATGGACTTCCTGTAGGCCAGTGGTAGGCGATAAAAGCCAGTCACACTTCGGTTGTGGGTTCGATTCCCATATCCTTGTCCAACGCGATGGGTTGTCGCTCGTCCTGCAGGTTGTCCTTTTTCTAAAACTACATTACTATAATATCCCATCAATAATATTGAAAAAAGTTCTATCCTTAAACAATACTAACTTATGTCCAACATAATCCGTTCCAATCTTTAGGCTTATCCAAAATACTACTGTCCATCTCATATTATAGTGAAAAGGATTACCAAAGAGTTCATATAACTAGCATGATAATACCATCACTGATCCCCATATATCATGAGATATGTCTTGTTGGTCGCATTCCAAACATTCGAAGTCCTTAATCATGTATTCTTTTGAAAAATGAATACCCATTGAATCTTAGTGAAAACATGAGTACGGTCAAAAGTTAACTCTTTTCACATACCAAAACCTCAAACAATGATATAACTATTTCCTTATATCAGTCATGAGCTCATGAATACTGTCAAACATTTTATTTTCTTCTTATCCCTTAATTATGCACATATTATCTTTTTTCAAAAAAATATCTCAATCACTTTCCATGGTTACCGGTACCATAAAATTATTGAAAACCACAATAGACCAATACATAAACATTCCAATATTCCACGATACTATATACAACATTATTTTGGAATCCCATTACATAAACACTTAATCATTCCACCACATCGTTTTCATATTCAACATCGCCAATAGTGATCACATGTGACTTCCCTTTCTCCTTTTCCTTAAGTGGTTTCTCATGTCGATCATCACAAACCCTTGGATTAGGGCATTTATTAGCATAATGCCCCATTTCCTTGCACTTGAATCATTGAAGTGTTGGTGGTGCGTTCTCTGTAGTCTTTTCTTTATTCACGTCATTAGAAACCCTTTTTCCGTTACTTCGACACTCAACTGCTCGATGACCTTCTTTTCCACACTTAAAGCAATTTCTAGTCCCTTTAAGAAAATATCCACCATGCTTCTTTCCACACTTTGAGAATAAGGAAACATTCATCTTCATTTCACCATTAATATGAGATTTATCCTTTAACTCCTTCTTTCATTTCATGTCAAAACTATAAGATGGATAAGTAACACTAATTTCCATTTCTACCTTGATAGCACAACGCACAATTTCATCATAGCTACTGAATTCTCTTATAGCTAATGCCCTTCGAAGATTTGGTTTTAAGCCACTGAATAATCGATCAACATTACATTCAGTTTGGATGATAAAGCCAGATGCATACATTGCAAGCCTTGTAAAATTCGCTTCGTATACACCAACAAATTCATCATCATTTTTCTTTAGTTCAAGAAACTCCTTCTCCATATCTGTTCGAAGAATACGAGGGAAGTACTTATTAAAAAATAATTTCTTGAACTCGTCCCATTCCATGGACTCAATTTCATCTCTTGGCCTCGTATTCTTGATAAGATTCCATCATTGATCAGCTTCACCTTCCAAACGATATACCGCTAAGATGACTTTATCATGTTCTGAATATTGAAGGACTGAAAATATATTTTCAGTGGTACTGATCCATTGTTCAGTAACATGTGGATCAGAAGAACCACTGAAAGAATGTGGACTTTGCCTCATGAAGGACTCAATAGAATATTGTTCCCTTCTCTGCTCATTTGGAAGTCCAGAATGATTCATAGCTTGTGTAACTATAGAAATAAGATTTTTCACTCCATCTCCCATAACATTTGTTTGTTCAGGAGGACAATCATTGCATTGTCCATTGCATTGATCAACACGGTTCCATCGGGTTCTATCCATCGTCTAAAACCCAAAAAAGAATAGTGTGAGAGGAAAAAATAATGCTAGGGAAAAAAACATAGTAAAGGGGAAGCACCCTCAATATCTAACATCTTAGGTTAAATTCTAAGATCGTTACCGTAGTTCTAGGACTATATCCTATACGTATACTTATCCTTAGGTACATCCCTAGACATACATTAGAAATATCTCTAGGGATCTCACTATCATTTTCTCATCCTAGTTTCCAAAGGTTGACTAAACCTTTCCTCTGATACCAACTGTAGAGACCTGTATCTTGATGTACATGGACATTACATTACTTTTGCGGAATAATTAATACATAACAAAAATAGACACACAAGGATAGTAATAGTTTAGTGTCTTTGGAAACTTGGAACGTAATCTTCTAATCGTGGTGAAAGATCTTCAACATCTCCCATAAGATCTCCCCCTTTTTGTTTTCTTACCTAAACCTTTCTTTAAATCCTAGGGAAAAGAAAACATATAAAGGGTGATCTCAAATGCTCATTAAGGGTAAACAAAAGAAATATCAATCACATCATATACATAAGAACATAATTTTTGAATATCTTAACCTACAAACGAGATCATAATTTCATAACATGGGATAAATCATAGTAGTGAAATGTAATCCCAATAAGCATAACATAAAACATGAAACATTGTGTAATACACAAATAATCATATAGAATCATTTCTTATTATTCAAGACTCATTGCCAAGACTATCTTAGTGGACAAAGTCCATTTCTGAACCGAGTTCACTCCTCGTTTCAGTCCTGTTTCACTGAACCGGTTTAACCTGCCGTTCCAGCAATGTCTATCTCATGAGATATAAAATATTTACAAAATGCCCTGGAGGGATATATAGGTCCTACCCATCTCATAATGATACCATTCTTATGTGTTCCACAAAATCATACACCATTGCATAACCCATGTAATAAAAATGGGAATCTTAAACATCATGTCATCATAACATAATCCATATAAGATAAAAGGACATCATAAAAATAATTCCATCATAACATAATCAAATAAATGTAAAAATAGGGATAGAAACCGAACCCTATTCTATCTTAGATGGAAGATAATTTTGATAAAACACTTGAACTCCATTCTTGAGGAAAATATCCTTTCTACTTCAAAAAAAAATTTCCTTTCTTTACATGTCATACCATTTTAAACTAAAAGAAGTTGATTAAAAACATGAAAACTTGTAAAGGAAGCTTCTTGTAAATAATTTTTTAAAAATCCATTCATGCTGCATGAGTTAAAAAACATTCTTCTCGTACTTTTGTCAGAAAAGTCAAAAAGTACCTCGTACGAAAAACAAAAAAAGATTCCTTTCATATCTTTCACTAAAAACTCACCGAAGGGTAAAATTGGATTGAATCAACTTCAGGTGGATGGAAACAATATTACATATTGAGGAAACATGGATGTGGATGATAAAATACACCCTAGTAAATTCTGAAGTATAAACAATCTCAGATAAAAATTGAGATTGCGAGATTTTCCCTTACCTTAGGTCCAATTTGCTTCGTAAGTGTCCGAACCTCCTTTATAATGATTTAAATAATGTCATTGACTTATTCCAGAATCATGCATATTTTTATGATATCATATATGGTCATATTCTTAGCTTCTTATTAATAATATTTCATTACTACTTGTTACTCGGGTGTTTATTACTTTTTATTTTCTATGCGTGTTTTGTCGAATAAATTCTTATTTTTCGTTTTAGGTTATAGATACCTCATTTCCAGAATGGTATTAGTGTAATATATATCATATTAATTCATTAAATTCATTTATATAATCATTATGCAATGAAGATCATATAGAACGAGTTACATCACATCGTGGAGACGGTATTCCGTACGTACGCACGAGCGATGATGTCGTTCCCATGATCATGGAATTGTATTGGAGTGTATGTATACTATTTCAGAATCAATATCAATTTACAATAATCATATATATTCATTCTTTACACCATTATACCCATCCAAGTAAGGTGGTGGTGTAAAATAGATTACACCACGGCATGGAGACAGTATTCCGTACGTACGCATGCGCGGTGATTTCATTTTCCATAGGATGGATAGATGGTGAAACAGGGTTGTTTCATACTTATAAAAACATATCCGTATATGAGTGATACTGATGTTATTACTTCATAATGAAACAACTAAAGAAGAAGAAGTGGAAGAAGAAATAAAGATGAAGGAATCGGTAACAGATATTACCTCTTCTTTGAAGCGCTTCTTTGAGACCTCCTTTTAGAGAAATAAAATTGGTCTTTGAAGAAGACCAGGACCTCTAGGATGTCTATAGGGAAGTGGAGAGAATAAATTGGCAGGGTTTGGCCGAGCTTGAAGGCTAAAAGTGGTGTGAGGAAGAGGGGGAGGAGGTGCCCTTTTATAAGGGAGGAGAGGGGCTCCTTTGAAAAAACTAAAAATATTATTTTATTAAAAAGCCAAATTCGGTTTTAAATAGCTCCAAATTGATTTATTTCAAATCTAAGGTGGGGCTGGGTCGAAATAATCTCATACAATATAATTTAGACAAGTTTAGGTTCCTATTTTAACCATATCATTTAGATTTAACTTTAAGTTAAATAATTTTACTTTCACCGTGCCTTTTTGTGTTCTTGCACTATAAGGTTAATAAACTTACTATATCAAGTCAAACAAACCCCAAGTGGTTTATTATTAATATATATAACCTTATATATGTCATTTGGCCGAACCATAGATTTTTAGGAATAAAATAACAATTACTAATATAGTATTTGTTTTAAAAACTATTTTATGTCAATTTTGACACTATTTGGTAATTGATTTTTGTGAAAATAATAACAGAATGATTAGTTCGAAAAAAGTTAATTAAATAAATAAAAACATGTCATATTAACCTATAAAATTAGTGGAATTCATAAAAAGTCTCAAATTACATTTATTTGGGTATTTATAACATCAATTATGTCAATATTTAATTAATAAGATAATTACTGCATCATCAGTGTATCAAAAATAAATTAAATTATTTTAAGTATAAAAATTACAAATAAAATATAATTATGCAGGAAAGGTTTTTAGCTTTCTAATGAACATTTAGATTCTAATTTATCTTATGAATAACCCCATATTAAAAATGATTTACTTATTAAACATTGATTTTAACTATTTTAACCCTTCTATAAATAAATTGATAATAAATGTCCTAATCTAATCCAAGTGGGCCTAAATGGTCATATTTTATTCCTAAGGTTGTTTTCAGTCTAATTACACTTATCCAATAGAATTAGGACATGTTTTAGGGTAATAATAATATCATTTTTACCCTTAATTACCCTATTTACTTTTAACTGTGGTAAATAAAAGTAAAAAGTTACTATTCACCAAAAATTATTTTCATCTCATTGAACCACATTTTAGTCCTTGATATTAACCGTGTCTCTCGGAGTTTCGAAATTCTACTCATAGAAGCGGTAAAATTATGTTTTATGAAAAATTTAATTTTTTTAACTACGACTTAGTGGTTTCACTATTCATCAAAAAATGAAAGTTTCTAGAAAAATACCAAAAATTAGGCCTAAGATATATTTGATATTATGAATGCAAAAATGATGTTTATTTTAGCAAATTCAATACATATCTGTTATATTAACTAATTTAAAAATTAATTCCCGTTGTCAAAACAAATAGCATGTTTTTAAAAGATAATAACTATCAAAAGATTGACACTTGTTTATGTCTGGTTTAAATGTGAAATTACATCCAATGAAAAAATTTGTATTAAATTTTAAAAATATATTCTAAATATACATTAAAACAACTCAAATTAATAATTTATCACTATTAATTATTTTGATTAAAAATTTTGTTTTTAATTAAAATTTAGTAATTTTCACTATTCATCAGAATATGAAAGTTATCCGAAAAGTACCAAAATTTCACCCAAAGCTAATTTCGATATTCTGAATCCAAAAATGAAGTCCATTTTGGAAGATAAAATTTATAAAATTTCAAAAAGTGGGTATTACTATTCATAACAGCTAGTTCATAATAATATTATAATAATATCTTGTTTAGTGAAACTTGGTATTGCGTAATACACATGCTATCGAGGAAGGTCACGATTGCGTGTAATGTAAGGCAATTCAGGGATGCGTGTTGTGCAAGATCCTTTTGGTGAAGTGTACAACACAGTAAATTAATGAAATTAAAAAGAATATATATGTATTTTTTTTTCATAAATTCTCGGGGTGTTACACCGTTAAGTGGTCCACCTCCAGGTACCGTCCAGCTCCTCAAGCCTCCACCTCGATCAGCGCTGTCCATCGTCAGTAGACAACACAACGTAGTGCGGGCATAGCCCATGCAGGGGTGAGTATACGGTACTCAGTAGGGACCCCGAGACCCCTGAAGGTCTCTCAGAATCCACGAAGTATAAACCACAAAGGAAAGATACAATCACGAATTATTAACAACACTACTTAGGTATATGCACATACATATACCTAATTCATCAGTTACGGTTTGTCTACAACTCCCAAGCACCACGCAGTACACAAAGGAAAGCACAACCCAGTCCACAAGGATAGAAAAACTCAATCCACAAAGGAAAAACACAACTCAGTCCACAAAGGATATCACAACTCAGTCCACACAGGAAAAACACAACCCATTCCAAAAAGGAATGAAAGTCAATCACATAGATGATAAGATTGAGAATCAAGACTCAACTCACAGAGGTATATACTTTATAAGGTGATAGATATGATCACATGTGACAACTGATTCATCTAAGCTGTCAGACCCACATAGGATACAAGACCAGTTAAGTTGTCGGACCCACAAAGGATACAAGACCAGCTACTCTGCCAGACCCACACAGGATACAAGTACAGAGTTCAATACTGCCGGACCCACATAGGATACAAGAATAGTAGTCATCATCGTCGAAACCATAGAGGATTCCAGAACGGTCGTCGTCGCTACCGAACCCACAGAGGATCCAAGTACAGTCGTCACCGTCGCAGTCACAGCCAGCTCTAGGGTTCCCGCACACAACATGCTCGATTCCAGGATGGTCCGCTACTCGAGAAAGAGAGAGAGAGAGAGTCAATAAAACAAGTATCACGAAGTCCAGAGTTTATGTATCCCAATGTTCCGTCTCGTCAAGTGAAACCCAACGTGATAGACGGTGCATCAATCGGACGCCCGGTCTGAGAGTTATTGGCTTTTCTGTTCCAGGGGCCCGGTTGGTTTTTAACCTAAATCCAACATAAAAATACTCCAGATGCGTCCAAACCTCAAGAGGAATAATCCAAAAGGGTCGTCTCAAAAAAAGTATCCCAACGCAATTGATTGCACGTCAATCGGATGTCTGGTCCTTGAGATATAAGCGTTTCCGCTCCAAGGGCCCGGTTGGTTTCAAGTTCGAACCAATCCAGACAAAACGAACATTGCCAAAACCTCAAGTGTAATATACCGAAATGACCGTCCCGATCCAAGGATTCCTATGCAACTGACGGTGCGTCGATCGGAGGTCTGTAGCTCACGTTATGGGCAAAAGACCGAAAATAGCCCGAAGTGGGGGGGTCTGGGCCCGGCCCGACCCGGACTAACCCCCTGGATTGGCCCAAACCGGGTCGACCCTGTAAAGACCCGAAGCCTGACGTACATGGACTTTACATTACTTTTGCGGAATACTTAGTACATAACAAAAACACACACACAAGGATCGTAATAGTTTAGTGTCTTTGGAAACTCGGAGTAAAATCTTCTAATCGTGGTGAAAGATCTTCAACATCTCCCATAAAGATCTTCCTTTTTTTTACCTAAAACCTTTCTTTATATCCTGGGGAGAAGAAAACATAAAAGGGTGAGCTCAAATGCTCAGTAAGGGTAAACAAAAGAAATATCAATCACATCGTATTCATAAGAACATAACATTTTGGAAATCATAACACGCAGAAGAGAGCATAATTTCATAACATGGGATAAATCATGGTAGTGAAATGTAATCACAATAATCATAACATAAAACATGAAACTTTGTGGCATTCACACATAATCATAGAGAATAATTTCTTGTTAGTCAAGACTCATTGCCAAGACTATCTTAGTGGACAAAGTCCCTTTCTGAATCGAGTAACCCTCGTTTCAGTCCTGTTTCACTGAACCGGTATAACCTACCATTCCAGCCATGTCTATCTCATGAGATATAAAATCTTTAACCAATGCATTGGAGGGAGATATAGGTCCCACCCATCTTATAATGAATCCTTTCTTATGTGTGCCACATAATCATAAACCATACATCATAACGTAACCCATGTAGTAAAAATGGGAATCTTAAACATCATGACATCATAAAACAATTCATACAAGATAAAGGAATTCATAAAAATAATTCAATCACAACATGATCAAATCAATGTAATAATAGGGATAAAAACAGAACCCTTTTATTATCTTAGATGGAAAATAATTTTGATAAAACACTTGAACTCCATTCTTGAGGAAAATATCCTTTCTTCTTCAAAAACATTTTTCCTTTCATAACATGTCATACGAATTTAAAATAAAAAAAGTTGATTAAAAATAAACTTGAAAACTTGTAAAGTAAGCTTCTTGGAAATAATGTTTTAAAAATCCATTCATGTCGTATAAGTTAAAAAAACATTCTTCGTACTTTTGTCGGAAAAGTCAAAAAGTACCTCGTATGAAAAACGACAAAAGATTCCTTTCATATCTTTTGCTAAAAACTCACCAAAGGGTAAAATTGGATTTAAACAATTGTAGATGGATGGAAATAATATTACATATTGAGAAAACATGGATGTGGATGAAAAAATACACCCCAGTAAATACCAAAGTATAAACAATCTCGGATAAAAATGAGATTGTGATATTTCCCTTACCTTAGGTCCGATTTGCTTCATATGTGTCCGAACCTCCTGTATAATGATTTAAATAATGTCATTGACTTATTACAGAATCATATTCATTGTTATGATATCATATATGGTTCACTTATGACATTATATTACCCGTTCTTTTGTAAATTCCATGTTAAAGAAGCATTTTGGGTAAAATCGTTTCATTTATCGTAGGTGTTTTGACTTGTTGTTCTTGACATTATTATTACTTATATCATGATTTACTTAATTCCAGAATATAAAATATGATTTATATATCATATATATTCAGTATATATATATATATAATAGTTAGATAAATGAAATGAAAAACACCGTTCATGGAGACGGTAGTCCGTACGTACGCATGAACGCTGTTTTCCTTTCCTTATTGTCTTGAATGGAAGTAAGTAGATGACATACATATATATATATACATAAATCCAGTAGCTTTTTAATGTCATATATTTCATTATTATTTCTTATATATACTTTATAATCATTCTTAAATGGTTAACATGGAGAATGAATCTCATCGCGTCGTGGAGACGGTAGTCCGTACGTACGCACGAGCGATGATATCATTTCCATAAATATTGAATTGAATTGGAGTGGATTATACAATATATCAGAATCAATATGATGTTGTAATAACTATGTATAGTTATTCTTTACACCATTATACCCATCCATGTAAGGTGGTGGTGGAAAATAGATTACACCACGGCGTGGAGACGGTATTCCGTACGTACGCACGCGCGGTGATTTCTTTTTCCGTAGGATGGATAGATGGTGAAATAGGGTAGTTTCATACTTATAATAACATATCAGTATATGAGTGATACTGATGTTATTACTTCATAATGAAACAACCTAAGAAGAATAAGTGGAAGAAGAAATAAAGATGAAAGAATTGGTAACGGTAATTACCTCTTCTTTGAAGCGCCTCTTTGAGACCTCCTCTTAGGGCACTAAAATTGGTCTTTGAGGAAGACCAGAACCTCTAGGATGTTTATATGGAAGTGGAGAAGAGATTTTGTCAGGTTTTGGACGAGCTTGAGTGCTCAAATTGGTGTGAGGAGGAGGGGGAGGAGGTGTCCTTTTATAAGGGAGGAGAGGGGCACCTTAGGAATACCTCAAAATATTATTTTATATGAAAGTCAAAATCGGTTTATAATGGTTCCAAAGGGTCTTATTTCGAATCTAAAGTGGGTATGGGTCGCAATCATATCAACCAATAGAATTTAGACAAGTTTAGGGTATTATTTTAACCTTATCAATTAGATTTAACTCTAAGTTAAATAATTTAACTTTTACCATGTCTTTTTGTTTTCTTTCACTATATGGTTAATACACTTACTATAACATGACAAACTAACCCCAAATTGTTTATTATTAATATATATGTCCTTATCGAAGTCATTTGGCCGAACCATAGATTGTTAGGAATAAAATAACAATTAATAATATAATATTTTATTTAAAAACTATTTTGTGTCAATTTTGACACTATTTAATATATGATTTTTGTGAAAGTCATAACAGAATTATATGTTCGAACCAAGTTGATTAAATCAACACTAATATATCATAGTAACCTAGAAAATTTGTGTAATTCATAAAAAGTCTAAAATTACATTTATTTTGGTGTTTATAACATCAATTATGTCAATATTTCATAAATAAGATAATTACTGCATCATCATTGTGTCATAAATAAATTAAATTATTTAATGTCTAAAAATTACAAATAAAATACCATTATGTAGGAAATCTTTTTATCTTTATAATGAATATTTATAGTCGAATTTATCTTATGTATAACCCCATATTAAAAATGATTTAAAATGATTTACTTATTAAACATTGATTTTAACTATTTTAACCATTCTTTAAATAAATTAATAATAAATGTCATAATCTAATCCAAGTGGGCCTATATGGTCATATTTTATTCATAAGGTTGTTTTTGGTCGAATTACACTTATCCAATAGAATTAGGACATGTGTTAGGGTAATAGTAATATCATATTTATCATTAGTTACCCTATTTACTATTAACCGCGGTAAAAAAAGTAAAAAGTTACTATTCACCAAAAAATTATTTTTATCTCATTGAACCACATTTTACTTACTGATATCAACCGTGTCTGTCAGATTTTCGAAATTCCATTCACAGAAGTGGTAAAATTATGTTTTATGCAAAATTCAGTTTTTAACCTACCACTTAGTGCTTTCACTATTCATCAAAAATTGAAAGTTTTCAGAAAAATACCAAAATTTCACCCTAGGCTAATTTCAGTATTCCGAATCCAAAAATGAAGTCCATTTTGAAAAATAAAATTTATAAAATTTCAAAAAGTGTTTATTATTATTCATAACGGCTAGTTTTAATAATATTTTAATAGCATATCGTTGTTTAGTGAAACTCGGTATTGCGTACGACGCAAGCTATCGAGGAAGGTCGCAATTGCGTGTAATGCAAGGCAAGTCAAGGATGCATGTTGTGCGAGCTCCTTTTGGTGTAGCGTACAACACAAGACATTAGTGAAATAAAAAAGAATATTTTTCATAAAATCTCGGGCTGTTACATTCTACCCCCCTTAAAATGAATTTCGCCCTCGAAATTCGTCGGGGTTATAAATGGTTTACTATTCGAAAGTTTCTTTAATAGAAACCCACATCGTAAAAAGGAATACCAAAACTTGGCTTTAAAAACTAAAGTATGAAATGTAATGATTACCCAAATAAACTAATCACTGGGTTTCAACATAGGTGAAAATATGGATATGGAAGAGAAATCTAACCATCATGTTCTGATGGAGAGTGGTTGATAACATGGCTATGGAAAATCCAGTAATCACAAATCCATAAATTTGTGACGATCTAAGGTACCATCTGATTCATCAGGTATAAGATCACTAGGACAACATTTTTGGTTTTCAAGATCATTTCCCTAAAGTTGAAAATTTGAATTAGAATAAATACTTTCTTTATTTTGGTACAATTTCACTGTTGTTCATGCCTTGAACAATTTCCACTTCATCTCTTAAATAAATGAAGTTGAATTTGTTATTCGTGAAGTGTTAGTATGACAGGTCATTCCATCTATCTCAAACAAAAGGTTAGCAAAAATTATATACATAAGTCGATCTATAGTGAGATTAATCACATATGGTTCCTAAAATGGACTTATACTTCATATATCATATTGCTTAATATAATAAAACTAGTTTCTACTAAACAGGGACTTCATGTAGGCCAGTGGTAGGCAATAAAGGCCAGTCGCACTTCGGTTGTGGGTTCGATTCCTATAGCCTTGTCCGACGCGATGGGATGTCGCCCGTTCTGCAGGTTGTCCTTTTTCTAAAACTATATTACTATAACATCCCATCGAAAAAAAACTTCTATCCTTAAACAATACTAACTTATGTCCAACATAATCCATTCTAATCTTTAGGCTTATCCATAATACTGCAGTCCACTCTCATAACATAGTGAAAACGATTACCAGAGATTTAATACCATCGTTGATCCCCATATATCATAAGATATGCCTTGTTGGTCACATTCCAAACATTCAAAGTCCTTAATCATGTATTCTCTTGAATACCTTAGTGAAAACATGAATGCAGTTTAAAGTTAACACTTTCCACATACCAAAATCCTCAAAATTATATATACTCAAACCATGATATCACTTAGTCCTTTTATCAATCATGAGCTCATGAATACTATTAAACATTTCATTTTCTCGCATATCATCTTATTTCCAAAAAATATCTCAATCACTTTGAATACCACATCAATAAATATTGCAATACTCAATGATACAACATTATTTTGGAATCCCATTACATAAAGACTGAATCATTCCACCACATCGTTGTCATATTCAACATCGCCAATAGTGATCGCATGTGACTTCCCTTTGTCCTTTGCCTTCAGTGGTTGCTCATGTTGATCATCACTAACCCTTGGATTAGGGAATTTATTAGCATAATGCCCCATTTCCTTGCACTTGAAGCATTGAAGTGTTGGTGGTGCGTTCTCTGCAGTGTTTGCTTTATTCACATCATTAGAAACCCTTTTTCCATTACTTCGACACTCAGATGCTCGATGACCTTATTTTCCACACTTAAAACATTTTCTAGTCCCTTTAAGACAATCTCCACCATGCTTCTTTCCACACTTTGTGCATAAGGAAACATTCATCTTCTTTTCACCATTATTCTGAGATTTCTCCTTGAACTCCATCTTTCGTTTCTTGTCAAAACCATGAGATGGATATGTAACACCAACTTCCATTTCTACCTTGATTGCACAACGAACAATTTCTTCATAGCTACTGAAGTCTCTTATAGCTAATGCCCTTCGAAGACTTGGTTTTAAGCCACTGAAAAATAGATCAACTTTACATTCATGTTGGATGATAATGCCAGATGCATACCTTGCAAGTCTTGTAAAATTCGCTTCGTATATACCAACAGATTCATCATCCTTTTGCTTTAGTTCAAGAAACTCCTTCTCCATCTTTGTTCGAAGAATACGAGGGAAGTACTTACTGAAAAACAAGTTCTTGAACTCATCCCATTCCATGGACTCAATTTCATCTCTTTGCCTTGTATTCTTGATAAGATTCCACTATTGATCAGCTTCATCTTCCAAACGATATACTGCTAAGATGACATTATCATGTTCAGAACATTGAAGAACTGAAAATATCTTTTCAGTGGTACTGATCCATTGTTCAGCAACAAGTGGATCAGAAGACCCACTGAAATAAGGTGGACGTTGCCTCATGAAGGACTCAATAGAATATTGTTCCCTTATCTGCTTATTTGGAAGTCCAGAATGATTCATAGCTTGTGTAAGTATAGCAATAAGATTTTGCACTCCATCTCCCATAACATTTGTTTGTTCATGAGGAAAATCATTGCATTGTCCATTGCATTGATCAACACGGTTCCTCCGGGTTCCAGCCATCGTCTAAAACCCAAAAAGAATAGTGTGAGAGGCAAAAATCATGCTAGGGAAAACAACATAATAAAGGGGGAGTACCTTTAACATCTTAGTTTTAATTCTATGATCTTTAGCGTAGTTCTAGTACTATAACCTATACGTATACTTAACCTTAGGGACATCCCTAGACATACCTTAGAAATATCTCTAGGGATCTCACTAACGTTTTCGCATCCTAGTTTCCAAAGGTTGACTAAACCTTTCCTCTGATACCAACTGTAAAGACCCGAAGCCTGACTTACATGGACTTTACATTACTTTTGCGGAATAATTAGTACATAACAAAAACACACACACAGGGATCGTAATAGTTTAGTGTCTTTGGAAAATCGGAATAAAATCTTCTAATCGAGGTGAAAGATCTTCAACATCTCCCATAAAGATCTTCCTTTTTTTACCTAAAACATTTCTTTATATCCTGGGGAGAAGAAAACATAAAAGGGTGAGTTCAAATGCTCAGTAAGGGTAAACAAAAGAAATATCAATCACATCGTATTCATAAGAACATAACATTTTGGAAATCATAACCTGAAAAAGAGAGAATAATTTCATAACATGGGATAAATCATGGTAGTGAAATGTAATCACAATAATCATAACATAAAACATGAAACTTTGTGGCATTCACACATAATCATAGAGAATCATTTCTTGTTAGTCAAGACTCATTGCCAAGACTATCTTAGTGGACAAAGTCCCTTTCTGAATCGAGTAACCCTCGTTTCAGTCCTGTTTCACTGAACCGGTATAACCTACCATTCCAGCCTTGTCTATCTCATGAGATATAAAATCTTTACCCAATGCATTGGAGGGAGATATAGGTCCCACCCATCTTATAATGAATCCTTTCTTATGTGTGCCACATAATCATAAACCATACATCATAACGTAACCCATGTAATAAAAATGGGAATAATAAACATCATGACATCATAAAACAATTCATACAAGATAAAGGAATTCATAAAAATAATTCAATCACAACATGATCAAATCAATGTAATAATAGGGATAAAAACAGAACCCTTTTATTATCTTAGATGGAAAATAATTTTGATAAAACACTTGAACTCCATTCTTGAGGAAAATATCCTTTCTTCTTCAAAATCATTTTTCCTTTCATAACATGTCATACGACTTTAAAATAAAAGAAGTTGATTAAAAATAAACATGAAAACTTGTAAAGGAAGCTTCTTGGAAATAATGTTTTAAAAATCCATTCATGTCGTATAAGTTAAAAAAAACATTCTTCGTACTTTTGTCGAAAAAGTCAAAAAGTACCTCGTATGAAAAACGACAAAAGATTCCTTTCATATCTTTTACTAAAAACTCACCAAAGGGTAAAATTGGATTTAAACAATTGTAGATGGATGGAAATAATATTACATATTGATAAAACATGGATGTGGATGATAAAATACACCCCAGTAAATACCAAAGTATAAACAATCTCGGATAAAAATGAGATTGTGATATTTCCCTTACCTTAGGTCCGATTTGCTTCGTATGTGTCCGAACCTCCTGTATAATGATTTAAATAATGTCATTGAATTATTAAAGAATCATATTCATTGTTATGAT
This sequence comes from Viscum album, assembly GCA_963277665.1. NCBI lineage: Eukaryota > Viridiplantae > Streptophyta > Magnoliopsida > Santalales > Viscaceae > Viscum > Viscum album. The sequence goes on from OY728125.1 coordinate 24,485,847, forward strand.
ATCATATATGGTTCACTTATGACATTATATTACCCGTTCTTTTGTAAATTCCATGTTAAAGAAGCATTTTGGGTAAAATCGTTTCATTTATCGTAGGTGTTTTGACTTGTTGTTCTTGACATTATTATTACTTATATCATGATTTACTTACTTCCATAATATAAAATATGATTTATATATCATATATATTCAGTATATATATATATATAATAGATAGATAAATGAAATGAAAAACACCGTTCATGGAGACGGTAGTCCGTACGTACGCATGAACGCTGTTTTCCTTTCCTTATTGTCTTGAATGGAAGTAAGTAGATGACATACATATATATATATATATACATAAATCCAGTAGCTTTATAATTTCATATATTTCATTATTATTTTTTATATATACTTTATAATCATTCTTAAATGGTTAACATGGAGAATGAATCTCATCGCGTCGTGGAGACGGTAGTCCGTCCGTATGCACGAGCGATGATATCATTTCCATAAATATTGAATTGAATTGGAGTGGATTATAAAATATATCAGAATCAATATGATGTTGTAATAACTATGTATAGTTATTCTTTACACCATTATACCCATCCATGTAAGGTGGTGGTGGAAAATAGATTACACCACGGTCTGGAGACGGTATTCCGTACGTACGCACGCGCGATGATTTCTTTTTCCATAGGATGGATAGATGGTGAAATAGGATTGTTTCATACTTATAATAACATATCAGTATATGAGTGATACAGATGTTATTACTTCATAATGAAACAACCTAAGAAGAATAAGTGGAAGAAGAAATAAAGATGAAAGAATTGGTAACGGTAATTACCTCTTCTTTGAAGCGCCTCTTTGAGACCTCCTCTTAGGGCACTAAAATTGGTCTTTGAGGAAGACCAGAACCTCTAGGATGTTGCTAGGGAAGTGGAGAAGAGATTTTGGAAGGGGTTAGCCGATCTTGAGTGCTCAAATTGGTGTGAGGAGGAGGGGGAGGAGGTGTCCTTTTATAAGGGAGGAGAGGGGCACCTTAGGAATACCTCAAACTATTATTTTATATTAAAGTCAAAATTGGTTTATAATGGTTCCAAAGGGTCTTATTTCGAAGCTAAAGTGGGTATGGGTCGAAATCCTATCAACCAATAGAATTTAGACATGTTTAGGGTATTATTTTTACCATATCAAATAGATTTAACTCTAAGTTAAATAATTTAACTTTTACCATGTCTTTTTGTTTTCTTTCACTATATGGTTAATACACTTACTATAACATGCCAAACGAACCCCAAATTGTTTATTATTAATATATATATCCTTATCTAAGTCATTTGGCCGAACCTTAGATTTTTAAGAATAAAATAACAATTAATAATATAATATTTTATTTAAAAACTATTTTGTGTCAATTTTGACACTATTTGATATATGATTTTTGTGAAAGTCATAACAGAATTATATGTTAGAAAAAAGTTAATTAAATCAACACTAATATATCATAGTAACCTAGAAAATTTGTGTAATTCATAAAAAGTCTCAAATTACATTTATTTTGGTGTTTATAACATCAATTATGTCAATATTTCATAAATAAGATAATTACTCCATCATCATTGTGTCATAAATAAATTAAATTATTTAATGTCTAAAAATTAAAAATAAACTACCATTATGTAGGAAATCTTTTTAGATTTCTAATTAATATTTATAGTCGAATTTATCTTATGTATAACCCCATATTAAAAATGATTTAAAATGATTTACTTATTAAACTTTGATTTTAACTATTTTAACCCTTCTTTAAATAAATTAATAATAAATGTCCTAATCTAATCCAAGTGGGCCTAAATTGTCATATTTTATTCATAAGGATGTTTTCGGTCGAATTACACTTATCCAATAGAATTAGGACATGTGTTAGGGTAATAGTAATATCATATTTACCATTAGTTACCCTATTTACTATTAACCGCGGTAAAAAAAGTAAAAAGTTATTATTCACCAAAAAATTATTTTTATCTCATTGAACCACATTTTACTTACTGATATCAACTGTGTCTGTCGGATTTTCAAAATTTCATTCACAGAAGCGGTAAAATTATGTTTTATGCAAAATTCAGTTTTTAACCTACCGCTTAGTGGTTTCACTATTCATCAAAAATTGAAAGTTTTCAGAAAAATACCAAAATTTCACCCTAGGCTAATTTCGGTATTTCGAATCCAAAAATGAAGTCCATTTTAAAAAATAAAATTTATAAAATTTCAAAAAGTGGTTATTATTATTCATAACGGCTAGTTTTAATAATATTTTAATAGCATATCGTTGTTTAGTGAAACTCGGTATTGCGTACGACGCAAGCTATCGAGGAAGGTCGCGATTGCGTGTAATGCAAGGCAAGTCAAGGATGCGTGTTGTGCAAGCTCCTTTTGGTGTAGCGTACAACACAAGACATTAGTGAAATAAAAAAGAATATTTTTCATAAAATCTCGGGCTGTTACAGACCCGACCTGAGTTCGGGGGGTGTGCTGGCTCGGCCAGAGGCCGAGCAGGGGGGGACACGGTCCCCCCTTTGTTCCACGGACGCAGCGTCGGTCGTCGTGTCTCCCCGGATCCCGCGCGGCCGCAGGATCCGACTCCCCGCCGCCGCAGCTTCAGCTGCGGAGGCTCCTGCCGGTGGCGTGCCGGGGCGCCCCCACCTCCGGGCGGCTTGCCGGTACCGGCCGCCACCTCCAGCCTCCGGCGCCGCCGGAAAGTTCCGCGGTCCACCGGAGTTGTTCCGGTGGTCCGTTCTTTCTCCCATCAGCACCTACGGTCGTCTCGGGACCTGTACATCACTACGACAACGTCCAATCACCAAAATGGTCATGTTTCATTGTTTTCAAGGATTCCATGCCTCAATAACAAAACAATGGTGGGTTCAAACTTGTTCGTTTGTCCGCACCCACCGTGTTAGTGGTTCAAAACATCTCTTAACAATTATACATCATGTCGAGGGTATAATTCACATAATGAAATATAAACCAAAACCACTACCTCAACAAGGAAGATGATCTTCAACGTTATGGTACACGACGTCGCGGTAGACAACATCATTGGGAAAAGGGTTCCTAGGCGTCATTGGAGTGCGCTGAGGAGGAAGCATCTTCTCCTTTCTTGTCCCAGAGATGAGGAAGGGTGGCGCGTCGTCAATCTCCGAGGAACCGACATTCTTCGTCATTCTTCCTCAGAGGCTGGCGTTCTTCTTCGTTCTTCGTTGGAGGCCGGAGTTCATCGTCGTTCTTAATCGGTGGCTGGCGTTCTTCCTCGCACAATGAAGCTCTCCTCCTTAATAAAATAATAGGTTCCCCTTATTATTTTATTATACGCAAAGAAACTCTCCCATAACTAATTCACCACACTAATTAAAATGTGTTTCCATTTAATTAAAGGAGTGCGAGAGAAGGTTCCCCCTAATTAAACACGTTGGCAGTTTAAATTAAAAAGTGGAGATGGAATGTTCCTCATTAAATTATGGGTTGACATAATTTAATGGATTGAGGTGACATTTAATGGTGGTTTTTCAAATTAATGGGGTTTCATAAATAGATTTAGAGGGAATTAAAATGTGGGGATTGTGTAGGCCCCACTTCTCTAACATCCCCACTTGGGTAGTTAAGTGGATGTGGTCTCCACTCGTAACTACACATGGGAGGGAAAAACCACCTTAAGATAATAGAAATTGTTCTGACAATTTTTATTTATTTTTTACACAAACCCCCCAAAATTATCTTCTCCTCTATTGTGAATGAAACTACAGTAAGGGTCCCCTTAAGCAATTATCGACACTGTGAGTTCATCGGTGCCCTAGGATTTCAATTCCGAGCACTGGTTCAAAAGATAGAAAAACCCTCTCTTTCGTTCATTGAACGTTCTCGAGCTAAACTTCGAAAATTGATTACGGGCACACCGGGCCTTTGAATCAAGCGCCGTCAGAAGCCACAGACTCGTAAAATATAAAAGTATTTAAAAAATACCTTGAAATTTACGAGTCATTACATTATTCCCACCTCAGGGTTTTACGTCCCTATAAAGCTACAACATAAACTAGAGGAACAAATGAGAGTACTGAGCACGCATCTGAGCCTCCTGCTCTCATGTGCTCTCCTGAAGGTTCCCGTGTTGCTAACGAATGCACACCAGAGGAATCGACCACCCACGTAGGACCCACTCTTATCAATCCACGATCTCCACCGGGACCTCTGAAAAAGTCACCCCATCATCGAAGTCTAGCTCCCCATGGTCGATGATATGTGTCGGGTCGGGCACGTATCTCCTTAGTTGAGACACATGGAAGACGTCGCGCACCTAGTGCAACTGATGTGGAAGGGCCAGGCGGTAAGCCACCTCGCCTACCCTACTGATGACCTGAAAAGGCCCGATGAAGCACTGAGATAACTTGCCGCCCTGGCCAAATCTCTATAACCCACGTCGAGGTGAGACCCGTAGGAAAACATGGTCACCATCCTCGAACTCTAGTTGTCTCCACCTCCTATCAGGATAGGACTTCTGTCTGCTCTGTGCAGTCCTCATCCGCTCCTGGATAACTTGCACCTTCTCTTTCGTAGTCCGAACCATCTCTGGTCCTACGAGTGCTGACTCTCTAGGGTCAGTCCGGCACAGAGGTGATCTGCATGGCCGGCCGTACAGTGCCTCGTAAGGTTCAATCCCGATGGTGGAGTTGTAGCTGTTGTAGTACAAAAAATCCACCAAGTGTAGGTGATCCTCCCAGCTACGACCAAATTCAAGGACACATGCGTGGAGCATTTCCTTGAGTGTCTGAATGGTCCTCTCCGTCTGGCCATCCATCTGAGGGTGAAAGGTAGTGCTCAGGCATAGCTGCATCCTAAAGGCCTCCTGTAACCACTTCCAAAGCCATGAAGTAAAGCGAGTGTGTCGGTCAGAGATGATAGATTATGGAACCCCATGAAGTCATATGATCTCCTGAACGTAGAGGCGTCTCAAGCTCTCTACTGAGCCCTGCTCTCTGATCGGTAGTAAGTGGGCCGACTTGGTGAGTCGGTCTACGATAACCCAGATGGTGTCGTGTCCTATTTAAGAACATGGAATCTCTGTCACAAAATCCATGGATATCCCATCCCACTTCCACTCCAGGACCTCTAAGGGATGTGCCAAGCCTGCAGGTACCTATTGATCAACCTTCACTTTCTGAAAAGTGAGGCATCGAGAAACGAAATTTGCCACAAACTTCTTCATACCCGGCCACTAGTACTGTCGTCTGAGGTCCGGATACATCTTCGCTACTCCAGGATGTACCGCTAGAGGGTAATTGTGGAACTCCCTCAGTACCTCCTCCTGCATTGTAATTGGTACCATGGTACGTCCCAAGAAGTGGATGAAGTGCTCCCCGCCTTCAGAAAATCCAATGGGTTCTAGCCCTGAGGATATCTGAGAACGTCGTGCCTCACAGTCAATGTCACCACACTGTGCCCCTATGACCCACTGAAGAAGTGGAGGAGTGACTGTGAGGGTCTATAGATAGGCTGCCCCAACACTATCCACGAATGATATCTACAAAGCATCTAACTACTATGTTACCTCTTAAAGTTTTTGAATGCTAGATCTTCTGTTGAGAGCATCAGCCAAAACATTCCCCTTCCCAGGAGTATATACAATCTCAAATTCATAATCCTGGAGGAACACGAGCCATCACCACTGTCTCAGGTTTAGGTCCTTCTGCGAGAAAATATACCTGAGACTCTGGCGTTCAGAGTAGACTGTAAAGAGATCACCCATCAGATAGTGTAGCCACATCTTCAGGGCGAAGACCACTGCTGTTAACTTCAGGTCATGGGTGGCATAGTTCTGCTCGTGCTACCTCAACTGTTGTGAACCGTAAGTGATCACTGCTCACTCCTACATCAGGACACAGCCGTGTCTGGTCCCTGATGTGTCACAGTAAACTATGTACCCTACACCCTTCTCTGGTAGCCTCAAGATGGGCGCACTGGTCAATCTCCGCCTCAGCTCCTGGAAGATCTGCTGACATCTATATGACCACACGAAGGGTTTCCCCATCTTTTTCATAGTTGTAAGTGGTCCCTCAACAATGGATATGTCTAGAAAAAATCTCTGATAGTACCCTTCCAGACCTAGGAAACTCCACACCTCCATCACGCTACTGGGTGGCTCCCAAGAAAGTATCGCCTCGACCTTCACAGGATCCACTGAAACTCCCGCCTCTGAGATGACGTGCCCCAAGAAGTGAACCTCTAGATTCCAGAACTGGGACATAGAGAGCTTACCTTAAATCTGGTGCTCTCGGAGTGTATCCAGTACAACCCGTAAATGGTAGGCGTGCTCCTCGTCAGTGGTCAAGTAAATCAGTATGTCGTCGCAAAAGACTATGACAAACCGATCGAGGTAGGGCTGGAAGTTCCTTCTAATGAGACTCATGAACACTGCTGGAGCATTGGTCACACCGAAGGGCATGACCAATAACTCATAGTGGTCGTACCGACACCTAAAGGCTATCTTCTACACATCCTCTTCCTGAAATCGGAGATGATGATAGCCTGACATGAGCTCTATCTTCAAGAACCAACGTGCTCCCTTAAGCTAATCAAAGATGTCGTCAATCCTTAGAAGTGGATACTTGTTCCTCATGGTCACCTGGTTCAGGTGACGGTAATCAACACAAAGGCGCAAGCCCCCATCCGCCTTCTTGGCGAATAGGACCGGAGAAGCCCAGGTTGAAACACTGGGTCAGATGAAACCTTTCCCCTGTAAGTCCTCCAGCTGTACCTGCAGCACACGGAGCTCGGCGGGAGCCATCTGATATGCTGGGGTGGATATCGGTGATGTCCCAGGGTACAGGTCTATGTAGAAATCTACCTCCCTACAAGTAGGTATTCCTAGAACATCGTCAGGAAAAACGTTCTCATACTAATCCACCACAACAGGAAAACTCGGCCTCTGCACATCAACTGCTCCGAGGATGATATTAGACAACTGATGTGTGATCAGGTGCCCTCTCCTCTGCGTGAGTCCATCCTGTGCTGCGAAGGATCCCTTATCACCGGTGAAGGTGAACCTGGTCCCATCCATGTGGACACACCGCACCTTGCGCCTAATATAGTTGATCTGGGCATGGATTGTATATAACCAGTCCATACCAAAGATGATGTTGTAAGGCCTCGACGCCGTTACAAGAAGCTCCCAACCGAAGATATCGCCTACTAGAGTAATCTCACACTGCCGGCACCAGTGTGTAATCGTTGAGCCTGCTCCCGTAGGAGTATCTAGCTGCAAGGATCGAACCAACGGCTCTGTCAGAATCTACGAGCTCCAACCAAAAGTAGCGGCAATGAAAGAATAACTCGCACCTATATTTATAAGAACTAAAGAAAGGGTGGAGTAGACACAGAAAGTACCTAAAATCGTCTTGGGTGCGCCGTGGTCATAAGCCTACGATGCCTGGAGCTGAGACTACCTCTTCCCACCAGCTTCCTGTTGTCGGGGTGGATCTTCTGGGGGTGGTTGTGGTAGAGCATCGAAGTTTCATCCACCACCCACTACTCGGCCAGCTCCTCTGCCTCATCTGCCTACTCCCTGCAAACCGCCATGTTCGAACCTCTGCCACTGCCTGGGTGGTCCCTCCACCGTCTACTGCTCGTCTTCATGGCAGGTCGGGAAGTCACGAGCCATGTGGACCTTCCCGCCACATACATAACACTGTCTGCTCCTCAGAAGACTGGCTCTGCACCGTGTGCCCCACATAGCCGAAACCAAATCCTGAGGTCTCCCACCTATCGGCCTAGTCCTCTTAGACCCCTGCGTCATCTTTCGAATTCCAGCTGCAGAAGACTCATCTCCGTGCCATCCTATTGTGGGTCTCGCTGCTGATGGATGCTCGGTGAGAAAGCTCTCCACTAGCAGGGCTCGCTCCAGCACCCTCGCCTGGGTCGGGATGCTGAGTGGAATCATCGAAGCTATGATATCATGCCTCAGCCCCTGCTCAAAGGTCATATCCTGGAAGAATGGGTCCAGTACCATGTATGTGGAGCAGCGTAAGAGGTCAGTAAATCTCACTGAGTACTGGGCTACTGCCATGATGCCCTTCCGCACCTGTAGTAACTCCTGGATGAGCACCGCACGGAGGGTGGGTGGAATGAACTCCGAGCTGAAGAGGCTCTCGATGTCCTTCAGAAGAATAGATGCCTCATCGTGATCCTGGAGCATCAGGATCCACCATCAATCTGTTGCTACATGCAGGAGACTCGTGACAAGGATCACCATGAGGTCTGCTGGTGTCCCTACCAATCTGAAGACTCTAACGATAGCCTCCAGCCAATCATAGGCTTTCTGAGGATCCGTCTCTCCGTGTAAGCTATGCGTCCTATACCTCTGAAACTCATGCAACGTGCTCAGTCGGTGTACACTCTTCACCGCTGGGGCATGTAGCATCGGTGGCTCGGTGATTAGAGGTACCGTCGGTGCCTCTACGGTAATGGGGCCCTGCACCGAGGCCTTGTTGCTCGGTGGCCTTCCGCCTCGCACAAAGCTCGGAACCCTAGTTGGCTGACTTCATGGGGCCATCCTGAAAAGAAACAGGTGCGCCACGGTTAATATAGTATACCTGGTGAGCTGATATAAAGTAATCACAAAGAAAACTTTGAAACACACAAGCAAACAATGGTTTCGTGCAATGAGTCAGAAATCAGAAGTCAGGGTCCTGTTCTATGGATACTTCGGCCTCCGCACCCACACTGGACTCCCTGGACTGATAACCACACTCATTAATCTAAATATTATTTCTCTGCAATGAATAAATTATCAGAGTCTTGAGTTCTGTGGTAGAACCGACACCTCGGATATCAATTTGTCACGACATGTCCTCGGGGCTCATGTCGTGACTACCCCAAGCCCGCCTTCCATAGGCCAGGGGCCGACGACTATCCCCAAAGGCATAAATCCTAAAATTAGGGAAGGTATTTCCATTAAGAAGTAACATACACAATAGAATATGCAAACGAAGTAAACACTAAGAAAAACTTAGTACAAGGTAAGTGCTGGAAAAGATAATGGGCTAGAATACAAACCAAACTGAAAGTACAATACAACTGTAAGGAAAGTACAACAACAGTATGAAAAATAGAAACACAGAGTCGTCCTCTAGAAATACCACATAAAGGGTGGGTACAGATAGTCTCCTCAGCCTCTCAGTTCCGGTCTCCCACTCCGTGTACGTCCCATCCAGTGGTCCACCTCGGGGTACCGTCCAGCTCCTCAACCCTCCACTTCGATCAGCGATGTCCGTCATCTGCAACCAACACAATGTAGTGCGGGTATAGACCGTGCATGCATGAGTTTACGATACTTAGTAGGGACCTCGAGACCCTCGAAGGTCTCTCAGAATCCACGAAGGATAATCCAAAAAGGAAAGATACAATCATGAGGTATCAACAACACTACTTAAGTATATTCCCATACATATACCTAAGTCATCAGTTACAGTTTGTCTCCAACTCCCATGAACCACGCAGGCCACAAAGGAAAGCACAACCCAGTCCACAAGGATAGCACAACTCAGTCCACACAGGAAAAACACAACCCAGTCCACAAAGGAAAGCAAGTCAATCACATCGATGATAAAATTGAGAATCAAGACTCATCTCACACTGGTATGCACTTTGTAAGGTGATAGAGATGATCAGATGTAGCCACTGATTCATCTAAGATTTCAGACACACATAGGATACAAGACCAGCTAAGTTGTCGGACCCACAAAGGATATAAGACCAGCTACTCTACCGGACCCACACATGATACAAGTTCAGAGGTCAATACTGCCAGACCCACATTGGATACAAGAATAGTATTCATCGTCGTTGAACCCATGGAGAATTCCAGTATGGTAGTCATCGCTACCTAACCCACAGAGCATCCAAGTACAGTCGTCATCGTCGCAGTTACAGCCACCTCTAGGTTTCCCGCACACACCATGCTCAATTTTAGGAGGGTCCGCTCCTCGAGCAAGAGAGAGGGAGTTGATACATCAACTATCACGAGGTCCAGAGTTGATGTATCCCAAAGTTCTGTCTCGTCAAAAGAAACCCAATACAATAGATGATGCATCAATCGGACGTCCAGTATGAGAGTTATCAGCTTTTCCGTTACAGGGGCCCGGTTGGTTTTTAAGATAAAACCAACCTGACCATACTCCAGCTACGTCCAAGCCTCAAGCGGAGTAAGCCAAAAGGCCCGTCTCAAAAAAATTATCTCAATGAAATTGAAGGCACGCCAATCAGTTGTCTGGTCCTTGAGATATAAGCGTTTCCACTCAAAGGGCTCGGTTGGTTTCGAGTTCAAACCAACCCGGCCATACCCAAAATTTTCCAAAACCTCAAGTGTAATATACTGAAACAAGCTTCTAAATCCAAGGATTCCTACGCAACTGACGGTACGTCGATCAGAGGTTCGTATCTCATGTTATGGGCAAAAGACCGAAAATGGCCCGAAGTGGGGGGTCTGGGCCCGGCCCGAATCGGGTCGACCCGACTCGGGTCCGGGTCTGGCCCGGTAGGGTGTGGCCCGGTCCTCGCGACCCGCCCCGGCCCAGCCATGGGGTGCGCTGGCTCGGCCAGCGGCCGAGCAGGGGGGACACATTCCCCCCTTTGTTCCGCGGACGCCGCGTCGGTCACCGCGTCTCCCAGGATCCCGCGTGGACATGGGATCTGACTCCCCGCCTCCGCGGCTTCATCTCCGGCACCTCTGGCCGATGCCGGCCGCACCAGCGACCCGCGCCGCTAGAAATTTCTGCGGGCCACCAGAGACGTTCTGGTGGTCCGTTCTTTCTCTCGTCTGTGCCTGCGGTCGTCTTGGGACCCGTACATCACTATGACTGCCTAAAATTGCCAAAACGGTCCTGTTTCATCGTCGTCAATGATTCCACGCATCAAGAACAAAATAACGGTGGGTTCAGACTTGTTCGTTAGTCCGCACCCACCACGTTAGTGGTTCAAATAATCTCCCAACAATTATACATCATGCCGAGGGTATAATTCACATAATGATATATACACCAAAAACCCTACCTCAACAAGGATGATGGTCATTGGCGTCGCGGTACACGACATCGTGGAAGACGACATTATGAGGAAAAGGGTTTGTAGGCATCGTCGGAGTGCGATGAGGAGGAAGCGGCATCCCCTTTCTTGTCTTGGAGAAGAGGAAGGGTGGCACGTCGTCGATCTCCGAGGAAGTAGTGTTCTTCATAGTTCTTCGTCGGAGGCCGGAGTTCTTCATCATTCTTTGTCGGAGGCCTGAGTTCTTCACCGTTCTAAATTGGAGGCCGACATTCTTCCTCGCACAATAAATCTCTACTCCTTAATAAAATAATAGGTTCCCCCTATTATTTTATTATATGCAAAAAAACTCTCCCATAAGTAATTCACCACACTAATTAAAATGTGTTGAAATTTAATTAAAGGAGGGATAGAGAAGTTTCCCCATAATTAAACGCATTGGAAGTTTAAATTAAAAAGGGGAGAAGGAAGGTTCCTCATTAAATTATGGGTTGACATAATTTAATGGATTGAGGTGACATTTAATGTTGTTTTGTCAAATTAATGGTGTTTATTAAAGAGATTTAGAGGGAATTAAATGGTGGGGCTCATGTGGGCCCCCACATCTCTAACATCCACACTTGGTAAGATAAGTGGTTGTGGTCCCCACTCTTAACTACCCATGGGAGGGAAAAACCACCTTACGAAAATAGAAATTGTTCCGACAATTTTTATTTATTTCTTCAAAAAAACCCCCAAAATTATCTTCTCCTCTTTTGCGAGCGCAACTATGGTAGGGGTCCCCTTAGGAAATTGCCGACATTGCGAGTTCTTTGGTGCCCTCAGATTTCAATTCTGAACACCGGTTCAAAAGTTAGAAAATCTAACACTTTCTTTCACTGAACGTACCCGACCTAAACTTCGAAAATTGATTCCGGTCACACAGAGCCTCAGAATCAAGCGCCGTCAGAAGCCACAGACTCATAAAATTCCAACTTATTTAAAACAAATTCCTTGAAATTTCAAGGTCTTTACACTAAGGCACACCCCAATAGCAGTGCTGACACGCAATTCAAAACAATTAAAGAATAGATTTGGATAATACCTTACTTTGAGTCATCGATATTGTGGATGTAACCACAAAAAATGAATAACATATATGGAATGGGTATTATAAATTTGTTATAAAGACCAAATTCAAGGAATATTAATATAATAGGTGATGGACAATGAAATTGGCACGAACACATGATAATTTATTAGAAAAAAACATTAGGGATGAGTTATAGACCACCTACCTTATACTCATATGACTCTCCTCATCTAGTATCTGCCTCTTGTTTGGCCTAGATTGGATGTGATTTCATGAACAGATCAATCCATTGAAAATGGGGTATATGAAATAACAATGAAATATTAAAAATGAATTGAGATAACTTCATTGTAAATCTAATGAGATGATCGATGATCGAATCTGACACTGGTGGATTTTTGATCTCAAAATCCAGATTATGACTTAAAGGATATCAAAGGGGAGAAATAGACAGGTTCTTTCCTATATAAATGAAAATGATAGGATGGGCCTATTTAAATGTACTTACGATCAAATTGGTGATTTCACCCAAAAAAACAGGGTGACCCAATTTGGCCGCATGGTTTTTCAAATTATACATCTTCGTTCACAGTCAGCTATAGGAAGGGGGTCCCTCATTATTATAGAAACCATGAACAATACATGAAAGAAAACCATGTAATTTTTTTGTACATTTTGTACAGTCATGCATCCCAATACACACAGTTTGGGAAACCCATGAACCCTCCAGCTACTCACTATCTAGCCTCACAGGGTTAAAACTAACCATACCGCCTGATCCACATAGTTTATTCTAAGCATGTGAAAGGAAACCCCCCCCCCCCCAAATCTAGGGTTTTATCTCTGATCCAGCCTCGGACACCACCGATACCATCATGAGCTCATTATGCATCCATAATTGGTCTATAAAAGAAAATTATACCAAAATTAAAATAATATATACCTAATTCAAAAAACGATTCTTACTCATGCTTTGTTTGGTATGAACTCTCTTATTTTATGCTCATCCACGTTGATTATATCAAAATACCATTATTGTCATCTTCTACTGACTAATTTCCATATGTTTTTAATGCTTATGTAACCCTTATACAGTGTTTCAGTTCACCCATATTATTTTTTCAATTTTCCCCTATTAGGAAGATATATATTAAATGAATTGTCTCTATAATGGATTCATGTATCATGAATTTTAATCATATATGTTGAATAATTAATGTATAACATGAACAGTTAAGTATATTTGTAAAAATTACCTCTTAAATACATGGGTATTGTTATGTAATAGTTTTCCATAATTCTTGAAAACAAAATACCTAAATCTTCCTCAGGTAAATATTTGATCCAATATATATATTATCGTGTATTTATTTGAGGGATAAAATGTAGTCTTTTCGATCGGTATCAATATCCAAAATGTAATGATTGTGTTTTAAACACAAAATCCTAGAATTTGATTTTGAGAATGTCACAATCCCATCTCAATCACAATAAGATAAGAATTCAATGAGAAACTTGGGATTCATAGGGAATTGAAAAGTCCCTGAAGTCTAAAGTAGTTATCCTACCTATATGAATCATCATACGTAGGGCCATAGGAATCATAACTCCAATTTTTTCTAAACTTCCAAACATTTAGAACTTCTACATTGTAATTTAAAAACAAAAATAATGACCACTCCTTGTTAATGTATACATGATAGTAAAAGGGATATTATACTCACATATAAACAATAATTGGTACCATGTCACGGGTATGTTATCCCATAGGGTTACCCAATCCATGACGAATGTTAGATGTTATTTAGGGGTTTAGAACACCATATTACTATAACCACGCCACATTAGAGAAACCTCATTTCACCACACTAATGTATATGTGGGAGAGTATCCACACCTTCTTTAAGGGGATATATATCATTTTGGGGGAGGGTAACTAAACCTAGGCATGGCTACACTTCTTATGTAACACTATATAGATAGGTGAATGATCATAATTCATTTATAGAGGACCCACACCTTGAGTGACAAAAATAAAAGTCATATTAGAATAGGTTAGCACATCCCCGCTGAAATGAATTGAATTTACTCATTTAATAAAATATGTACATTAACCTCACATAATAACACATATAAAATGAGGGTGGGAGCGTATCCACATAAATATGTTGATAACCACTACGGAACCCCTTCATCGGTCTTAAAGGGATAAATTGTTAATATTTGTGTCTGACCCCGAAAACAGACTCAAGATGACTAATAAATCATATTGTTGTGATCTATGGAGCAGTATAAATATTCTATTATATTTATTCCTCAAAATAACATACACAAGGATGGAAACATGAAGATAACATAATGAAGCTGAGAGTGGGCCGCATAGAGACCCTCGGGTGGAAAACAGAACACACTAATTTGGTTGTATACATAACTGTCAGGAACCTGGTGGCCATCATGTGGATATGAGCACATGTGTATATCACCCACACATTCTTTGTAACCTCCCCTACAGATATCACCATTCCCCATTCAGGTTCATGAAAATAAGACCTATATTAGCTAGATGATCACAATTATCCACCCACCATTCTTTCCCCACTAACATACCAAATAGATTGAATGATGTTATTATTTATAAAAGATAATTGAATTTTAATTTTGTTGGATGTGTCTGGCCTGGTGTACCCTAATGTCATTATGACAATGTTTTGTAACTCTCTTCTTATGAATTCACTTAATCCACCTAACACCAACATGGTTGGACACCATTTCTCACTTGGAAAACCTTATTTAAACCACTCCACTTCCCCCACCCGTTATTGAATGAATACATACTCCCCTCACTCATTGAGAACCATTTTCATTCAATACTTTAAGACCCAAATGTTTTTAAATATATTTATCTTTATTAAATAGGATTCACGCGATAACTAGTAGAACAAAAAACATTATATGTTAGAAAATAATGAATTCGTAAAAATAAAAAATCTAATAAAACGGCATAGAGTAAAAATAACTTAATATCATTCAAATAATTAGATCACATAATTACATTTATGAAATAGATTAGAAATGATAAGGAATGTTAGTTTTGAAAATAATTTTTTTATATTATATATTATATTTTAATATTTATTACCTTTATTTTGAGTTTTAGGAATATTTTTACACAATGAGATAAAAGAATAATCATTCGTACAATAATTATCAATTATTTATAAATGAATATAATAGTATTTCAAGGTAAAATGAGGCGATTTTCAGGAAACTTTTTTTATTTGTGAAACATATTTTCATTTTATTAAATTTAATAAATCAGATATGTGAAATGGTTTTAATTAAATGAAAAGAAAATATATTCAATAATATATGTTAACATTTATTTAGTGGTTGTTACTATTAAATTAATAATAATAATGTCATTTTAGGCTTTAAGACTACTTTGTTTTAAAAAACTGGGTTTTGGATATTTTCTATAAGGGTACTAGATTTAATTTCTTGCACCCATTGGAATTTATTTTTATAAAATTGATTTAATATTTAAAATCTTCATTTAAAAAAAATTAGTAGTCAATATTAATTTTGGTTATAAAAATAACCAACCATCGAATGTTTTTTGTCACCACAATAAAGGTCAAAATATGTAATAAATACAAAAAATAAAGTGAAATAGCTTTAGAATATCATGAACATTTTTCTATAGATTCCTTATTTCATTCACATAACATATAAAATTGAACCTCATCTTCTCATTTATACACACCACATGAGAAACTTTTATTCTAAAATATAATCCAAAATACCTTCTGAACTCTCAAATTCACATCCTATAGATTATTTTATACCAAAAATACTTATTTAAAAAACCATAATGTGTTTTTTTGAGATAGTGAGTGCCCTAGACCCAACTATTCATGGATTTTGATTACCGTATCAAATAATCTATGCATGATGTCATCTTACCATTATAGTGTAGACTTTTCTATGTCCACTATTGAAATGGAAATGGCCAACGATTAACTGTCGTATCGAATGGTTATAGCAGTTCCCAGGAAATAATGAAAACCTCTAGATACTATGATATTAATATTAAATATATGTTCTATGGTCTAGATACATATTATTGATTGGAAAAAGTATATATCTTACCATCAAGTGCTGGGGGATCATAATCATTGAGACTTCCTCCAATGAAGTTCACACTTGGTGATCTCTAATAGTGTGATCATGGGGATTGACCCGCCAATAGGAACACCATATGTTTCGGGTGTCATTGGATGTTCCTATCTATGATCATGTGTAATGGTCTCCTGACTTGAGATCATTACCGATGTATGTCATTTGATTGTGTACTCCGATGCAAGATGAAGACCATGGAAATAATGTCGTGGAAGGGAAGTTTCTGTAGAGTGCATCATTGGTGGCATGACATTGGTTGAATGGTCAAGAAAGGATTTTTCGCTTCCGAGTTATAAAATTAATATATCTCAGGACATGTTGATATGTATGGTATTATATTTATATGATAGTGTCCATGGAAGTCAAGGGTAAATCCATCTAGTTAAATCGTCAAACTATAAAGCAAGAAAAGGGTGATGACACTTGAGTGCATCCTGGTTTATGAGATATTATGGACAATGAGATTATATTACACAGTATGTGTTCGTAGGTTGGTTGTCAGTGCTGTGACAATCCTTATCTCTTTAGGATCCCTGATGGGTTTGTAGGTCCCTCTCTTGTTCTGTGAATATTATTCACTACTGTCGAGATAAGGGTCTGGTGGGTCACACAAAATAGCGTATTCAAGAATCTGCCATATTCAGTTATATATGAGTTTTAGACATAGTGGGCCCTGCCACATGGGTCCAAGATTTGTACAATTTTAAATGATCACCAACGCAACAAACAAATTCATATTATTTGAGTTAAGAATAATGAGTATTGAATTTATTTATTAAATATATTTATGAGTTTTAAGTAAATACACAAAAAATATTAATTGTAAAATATTAAATTATTCAATGTTCAATTTATATTTAAGCGAGCAACGAGTCGAGTTAATGACTCTGTTATTATCGCGTTATATATATTAATATATTACATGTGAGTGATAAAAATATTTATGACTCTGATCAGTAGTCATAAAATGTCATAGATAATGCGTTATGTATCAGGGGCCGATGAGGCTATACCGGGTAATTAATTAACCATATAAATATTAGACGAGAGGACATTTCTAATGACTATTCTTGTGGATTATCTCACCTCTCCTCCCTCCCATGATCTAGATAGAGATATTCTAGATCCAAGGAGCTCAGATGGAGCTCTCTCTCAGGAATATCCCGTCGAAGCGATGCGGTGATCGTTGGAGCATCGAAGGCGTCTTCGGTATTCTGTGCTTGCACCTGAATTGTGACGACCAATGCTCATGAAGATTTCTTGAAGTGTGTGTGGACGATCTAGAGGAATTCGACTTTGGATTCTTCGATCAGTGATTGCAAACAATGAGCAGACATCGTGCAGGGATTCAGATCTAAATGAAGTGTTTTACGGTTTATTTTTGTCCTTAAAATCCTTCATGCATGGTCCTCAGATAAGACCGGGATGTTGTTCACCAACGTCGACAAGTTTATGTTGATCGTCAGCGGAAAAATTTTAAAAACCCACTTGTATGGGGCTTCCACTGCATTTTCTATTCTAACAAGTGGAATCAGAGGGAGCCTGTTTTGATTTTAATATAAAATTTTTAGATATGCATTAAACATCATAGAGGGAATCGATACGGTCCCAACGCCGTAGATGGAATTCGAATCAGACATCTAATGGCCAATCTGCAGCCATCCAATGTTTCAAATTTGGATTCGAGATTAAATTTTGGTGATGTTTCGTATTTCAACTTGAAATCCTGTGGCTGAAATAATTAGAAGAAAATCAATTTTTATTTGATTTCAACTTTTTAAAATTAGTTGTATTATTATTATAATAATAAAATTATCTAATTTTATTATAATAATAACATTATATTTATTATTATAATAATTTTATAATTATAATAATTTTATTTTTCCAAAGCCAAATATAGGATTTTGAAACTTTTTTAAAAGGATGCAAGACTTGAAAAAGGGGTGGGGAGACCTCAAAAAAAGGGGAAGGAGGAAAAAAAGACTTGTAAAATAAAGTATAAAATTTAAATAAAATAATAAGGGTGGGGGGAAATAAGACCTAAAAAAGAAGGTCTAAAGAGTTATAAAAAAATATATATAAGTAAGGGAGGTGACTAGCAGATTAAGAAACACAAAAAAAGAATAAAAAATGGTGGTAAATGGGGTTTCTTTCAGAATAGGTCACGTAAAAAAAGAAAAAAAAGGACGGCTGGGGGCTGATTGGCCCCCCTGTTCAGTGTGAGGCAGGTAAGAACATGGCCGCCTCCTCCCTGCTTAGCGGAGCGGCAGTGCACCGCTGCAGCCTACATCAACCCCAGCCGCCCTCTATGCCTCTAGGAAAACCTGCAAGCACCCGCGCAAGGGTCCACACCCATACCTCCCTCAAGTCGCAGGTCCTTCTCCCCATCACTAATATAAAATCACACCAGGGCTCCCTCCCTGCTCCATGCAGCAGGCACCAGCTAGGCCACACCTGTCCCGGTGCTTCCTCTCCCTTGCAGCAACAACAACAGCGCCATAGAGGCCCTTTGGTCTTCCTGACTACAGACATGTTGGGGCCACCTTCTCCATGCCAGCTTCGACAAGGCTGGCGTCAATACCAGCCGCCTTCCCCATGGAGCACTACACGACTTCCCCACAGCAGCAGCACCCGTCGAGTCTTCTTCCCGTGGTGCAAGCCGGCACTCAATACCGACAAGCCCCGCGCTTAGCGTCCCAGATATCTACCTCGACCCTGACCATCAGTGTGGGATCCTGTGCATGGCTATCTCTTTCTGTGTAGCAACACACCCCACCCAAGAGAGATCCTCAGAACCCAGAGCTTGCATGCACCACCTGATACCCCGCCCAAAAGCGCACCCACCCTACAGCAGCGCGCTGCTCCACTGCGCACCATGTGCATGCCTCGCCTAGGGTAACCCGGTATCCACTACGAGGTAACCCCTATCGTGGTTGTGGGTGCAGGTTCTATTTGATCTTCCTTTCTTAGTGACCGAGTGTGTTTTCCCAGCCAGGAACGAGTGTGGGAGGGCCTTCTCGGTCTAGAACAAACCCGAACGAGGTCAGCCCGGGATGGGGCTTCGCAGGTTCACTCCGACTCGCACAGGCCCTGCCAAAGGTTTATGGGGTCAGGTAGTTTTATTTGAATAAAAAGTTAATTAATTTAATTAATTTAATTTCGGTTCAGAAATAAATAAATTAATTATTGTCTTTGGTTAATAATTAAACCGGCATAATTAATTTAATTAGCGATAAATTAAATGAGTTAATTAGTTTAATTTCAATTTTAAAATTAAATTAATTAAATCTGGACCGAACGACGTTAATATTGGATTAAAAATTAGAGTGAAAATTTTAATTCCATTAAAATTCCGTCAAGTTTAATTTTAATGAAAGTTCAATTATATTCTGCATTTTTTTCACGTGAGTTAATTCTTATTCTAATCATGATATGAGACCAACCATTTCATGTTTGGTGCATTTTATTTAATTATTTATTTATTGTAATGATTTTTTTAATAATTAGTTAATTAATTTAAAGGTGATCTTCTTATCATCTCAGTGTCATTATATGTATAAGGACTTGCATGTGTACTTCTCTAAGTTGTACTTTTTATTCCATAGGACCCCTCGCATGCGTGCGAGTACAATTGTATAATAACGAGAGGAGGTGTGACGCACTTCCTTCCAAGTGATGGTGATGCACTAGAAAATAGATGCATTGGATGATCATACATTTCTATTCAAATTGAAAGCCCCTAGACTAAAAGTTACTTACCCCCTAGGGTTTCGGTTGGTCCGTTATTCACTCAACAGATCAACCAATAGTACCAGATCATGATCTGGTGTTCATTTTATGTTTTTCATGGTTTATTATTTTTTTCGTGTGTAATTTATTGTGTGATCACATAGTATAATAATAAACAAAACTGCAAGATAAAATTAACATGTGACTTGATGAAATTTATATTTCTTATATGGCCAGTTGTGAGTGCGATCACATAGTATATGATTATAAAAATAAAAAATGATTCCATTCAATACATTAAAAATAATAAATCCCTAAAAAAGTATTTTAAGTCATAACCACATTCCGTCATTCAAGTTTGGACTAAACCAGCTGTTTGAGGTGGCGGTCCGGCCATAGCTGAGGGTGCCTCTTACTACCCGGGAGTCCTTATAAGCATGACGGGTTGACATAACTAAAACTGTTGCAAATAAATAGTCATAACTAGCTTGTTTTAATTTTAGCGTCAAACATTGGGTAAACCATTTTCTGATTTTAAGAAGCTGGTACATCACTCAATATATCAAGGAACCACATGTTAAAGCGTTAAGTTAACCAAAATCCATCCTAGAACCCTCTGAGTAGTGGTGTAGCCATAGATTGTAGACTATGAGTGGTGGTTCTAGGATCCTTGCTAGTAGAATACTCAAGCGACAGAGTATTTCGATTCTAGCACAGATGGTTCCTTGAATCTGATAAAACAGTGGGAGACATAAAATTATTTATCTAATTAATCAAAATGTCTAAATTGGTAATTCAGATAAAAGGCACTAATCTGCTAAAATTCATTTTTGTAGAAAATGACAAGTTATAACACAAGATTAAAAATGTGATAAATATTGGACCATGTAAATTGCCACACTGACATGAGTATCCATGAATAATACAGGCGCGTGGACATAGTACTATTATATATGAAACTCAAGGTGTCAGTGTCCCCAACACTGTTAAACTACCTCAAGAAGAGAGAGTGAAAATATTTATAGGAGAATAATATACAAATCATATGATAGTTATATCATTATGATTTTATCAACATCTGGTTCCTACTGTGGTCTCTACATCAGGGCATGGATTATATAACGTTAACTCTCATCTCAGAGATGTTTTCAAGGATAAATTAGAGAAAAGATATGAATAAGGCGATGTTTACACTGGCACGTGTAAACTGAACGCTTGATCATGATCTTTAAATATCATTTTCACCAAATTACTCATGTCTTGTTTTAAGTTACAAAATGAAGAAGTATTGAGTAAACTCTTCATTACCAATTTAGGTAATATTTTCCAAGATAATAAGAATAAAAGACAAATAATCATTAATTTTTATAGCGGATAAAATGAAAGATAATGTGTAAAGGTCGAAGGCATTTAATGCCAATGACACATTTGTGACGTCCTTCAATTAATGAGGTATTGACAATGGTTATTTTCATTTCATATTATAAAATAATACTATGGATGCATAAAAGCAATAAACAGATTTAAAGGAGCAAGTTGTGGCTTCTACGTCAGGCATATTCATCAGTGTAATGTTTCATTTCACTACATGTATATTTAATTCTATATGATTTTTATATATGAACATTTAAATACATTAACCATGTAAGTATAGAATCATTACAAGAAGTCAGGTGTATTCTCCATGTGGTTGTGAAAGGGTGATACCTAGGCCAGTGGTAAGAAGTATATGACATCTTAATTTTCAAATGAAATATTTGTGTTGAACTATTATTGAGTATAGCCACAAAAATTAATCTCATGTGTCCTTCGACATAAGGAGATATTATTTCAGGTTCTGGAATGAATTTTGTTTTTGGTAAACTCAATCATTAGTTCAGTGATACATGAATCATAGGAAATTAGTGATGAATATAAATGTAAGACTTACACCTAGTTGTGAAAATATAATTATTTGTCATGTAATACTAAATGTGAAAGTAATAAATATAGAAAGTATGGTATTTAGGCTCAGCACAACTAAATACTTTTGGTATTATCGATGTCTTTAGTATGGACAAATGAGCCTTTAGAAATAAAGGTATGTCACCAAAATTTTCGATATAGTTCAAAAAGTTATCATAAACTATCCCAAGTATAACCTAGAGGTATATATGCTTCATAATATTCCTTTAAGAAATTATGGTATAATAAAGTGAAGTATTTTCATGGTCAAGAGATATGAGTTGCTTCAAGTTGGGATACCGAAGAATATCTCGACCAAGCATTCATCAATTATGATAATGTAGTGTGGAGAAATTCATAAATGCACATTACCTTATAGACATCACGACATTGATGTTAATGGGGAGGATTGATGATGAAGTCTTATATATTAACATTGATCAACAAAATGTAGTGTAGTGTAATTCCTAAATGCAAATTTTATAAATAAAAGTATTCATGTAAGTAATATCAATGTTGCAACTAGTAGAAACTTCCATTATATTTTATGATGTGCTTTTTAATTAATGGTGATATCCCACAACCATATGCCAACTATAATGACAAATGGATATCATGCGAGTCATAGTATGATGAAAATTCATTATGTCATAAGGACATGTGTATGGATGCAGAGAGTTTGTTAGGACATAAACAAACTTGCGTTAAGACAAACAAATTGTGAATTTAGTGTAATAACCCTAGAAGTTGTTTAGGATGTTACATAAATGCCTAATATAGAAGATTAAGTAGTCAAGAAATAGACTACACTTCTATATAAGGGTGAATATCTCTTTTAGAGAAAGTGGGAGCTATATTGACTTGTGTTTAGTCAATTCTCAAAATGCACAAATAGTTGGTAGAGGAACTAGTTCCACAAGTTCATGGGGAAGAGTGTATGTTTCAGATACACATAATGCTTAGGAAGGATAAAAACATGGTGATGTTTTTTATATTCACCGCAGTCAGTGATCTATTATTCAATGTGAATAATATTTCCTACAAGAAAGCAGTATATGGAAATTAGATAAAATTGATAAGACGAACTAAAATTCAACTAATGGATTCCATGTATCAAAGTGAAAAGGGGATATTATTTTGAATACTGTGGTGGGTATTCAAGTGATTTGATACATAGATGGTACGATCTTGGTACCAATAAGGCTTGACTAGTTTGACCAAGTCGTTATGCATAAATCTGATAGAATCATACTTATCATGGATAATATTTATGTTCAATTTATTTAGCATTGGATGTCATGACCACCAATCATGGTTGGTGCCTATACGACACAACTAGAAATGGATGGTCACATCACAGAATGCTAATAAAGGTCTCAAGTTACTGAAATCCCGTTTAGGATTAAAGTAAGCAACATGATCGTAGTATATAAATTTGCAACAAATTATTGCCATGTGTCTACTAGAGGATAGTGTGAGAACCAATGTTTTCCAAGAACAAATATGTTCAGTAACATATGGAAAATAGACATTGGTCTCACAGTTAGTTAATACCAAAATGAAATTTATTCTCTAATGATTGACTTTAATTAGAAACCTTTGTTCTAGAGAACGAGATCTACTAAGGTAGATCTATAGGTTCCTTGGTCCTAGTCAGTCGTACATATAGTGACATTGTATTGAAAAATACAAGTTGGAAAAATTCAAGAGATTCAATTGTTCTTATGTCACAGGGCGTAATATCTTCATGTTGACCTGTCTGTGACATGGGAAGAGACAAACACGGTGATTTAAAATCCATACATTAGACCAATGGATAAATTATGCATAACAAGATATGTACAAGAACTGATACTACCAAGGTTTCTGGGATAATGTCATATATATCCAAGATCACTACAACGGTGCAGTCAAAACTATCTAATTGTTCTTTGGAAAGTACAAAATTTAAGTACCTGTAAGTGGAGAAGAATGGATACTAGTTTCAGAGGATAAAAACTAATCTTCCATAGATCAATGTGATCTACTATTGTAGTTAGGCTAATGGCGATGAGCGAGTCAAGCTCATATCAACCAGTGGTGGCCATAACTACAAGACTAAGTACATTACAACTTCTATGATATTTAAGAAGTAGTTAAATGCAATGATTTATTCCAGTTCTTGGAATCATACCTGGTGAGAAATTTATTATCCTAACATAGATTATGATATTATTACCAACCAAGATGTCAAGTTATGAAAGTGGAAAATAGGTATATACTCGGGATACCATCTCTTGAGAAGCTTTATTCAATATGATAAGGTTGAAATAGAAGAATAGCCTTGTGGCGGAACCGTGGCAGACCTAGTAGCTAAACCCGTTACTCAGAAGAAACACAATGTTCATCATGTGAGTAGCGAACATGTTTGGTTAGAAAGTTGGCTCTAGTGAAATTCGGAGTGTGGAGATAGTGGGTGCCCTAGACCCAAATATTTAGTGATTTTGATTACCATATTGTGTATATAGTAAGCTATGCATGATGTCATATTACCATTATAGTGTATTCTTTTCTATGTCCACTATTGAAATGGTAATGTGCAAAGATTAATTGTTGTATCAAAAGGTTATAGACAATCCCTGGATATAATGACAACCTCGAGATAATATGATATTAATCATAAATATATGTTCTATGGTCTAGATACATCTTACTGGTTGGACACAGTAGATGTCTGACCATCAGGTGTTGGGGGATTATAAGCATTGAGACTTCTTCTGAGGAAGTTCACACCCGGTGATCTCTAATAGTGAGATCATGAGGACTGACCCACCAATAAGAACACCACATGTATCAGATGTCATTGGATGTTCCTATCTACAATCATGTGTAGTGGTCTCCTCACACAAAATCATTACCAATGTATGTCATTTGATTGTGTACTCTATTGTAAGATGAAAACCATGGAAATAAAGTTATGGCGAGGTAGTTTGTGTTGGGTGCATCATTGGTGGCATGACATTGGTTGAATGGTCAAGAAAGGATTTGTCACATCTGAGTTATGGAAGTAATATATCTCAGGCCATGTTGATATGGATGGTAGTACATTTATAAGACCTTGCCCATGGTAGTCAAGGGTAAATATGTACAGTTAAATTGATAAACTATAAAGCAAGAAAAGGGAGATGAAACATGAGTGTGTCCTTCTTTATGAGATATTATAGACAAAGATATTATATTACATAGTATGTGTTAGTTGGATGGATTTCACTGCTATGACCATCCTTGTCTCTTCAGGGGCCATGATGAGTTTCTAGATCCTGCTCCTAGTATGTGAATATTATTAACTGCTGTCAAGATAAGGGCCTATAGTGTCACACACAATAGAGTACATAAAAATCCTCCATATTTAATTATATAGGAGTTTTGGACATATTGGACCTAGCCACAGGGGTTCGAGGTTTTTCCAAAGTTAAATGATCACCAATGCAATAAATAAATTCATATTATTCATGTTTAGAATAATGAGTATTGAATTTATTTATTAAATGTATTTATGAGTATTAAGTAAATATATGAAAAATATTAATTGAATAATATTAAATTATTCAAGGTTCAATTAATATTTATGGGAGTAACGAGTCAGGTTAATGACTCAATTATTATCGCATAATATATTTTAATATATTACAAGTGAGTGATAAAAATATTTATGACTCAGATTGGTAGTCATAAAATGTTGTAGACAGTGCATTAAGTATCTCGGGCTGATGAGGCTATACCTAGTAATTAATTAAACACTATAAATATTAGAGGAGAGTAGATTTTATAATCACTATTCAAGGGGATTATCTCTCCTCTCCTCTCTCCCATGATCTATAGGGAGATACTCTGGATCCATGAAGATCAAATGGATCTCTCTCTCAGGCATCGTAAGTCGAAGCGTTGCAGTGATCGTTGGAGCGTCAAAGGTGCTTCCCGTATTCTACACTAGCATCCGGATTATGATGAACAGTTCTACCAAAGATTCCATGAAGCATGTGTGGATGATCTAGAAGAATTCGACCTTGGATTCTTTGAGCAGCGATCACCAACGATGACTAGATGTCGTGCGCGACTTCGGATCTAAACCAGGTATTTTACTATTTATGTTTGTGCTTAAAATCCTTCATGCATGGCCCTCGACTAAGACCAGGATACTTCTCACCAACATCAACAAGTTTACGTCGATCATCGGTGGAAGCAACTTAAAAACCCACCTTTTTGGGGCTTCCACTACATGCCTGGTTCTAGCATTTATCATGGAAAATTTTCCAAGGATGAGGTATTTGTTCTTACTAAACGTTTTTAGGTTTCTTTCTTCATAAACCTCATAATGGTCTTCAATAACTATCTAACATATATAAATAAGTATCATACTAATACATAAATGTTTTTATATTAATGGAATAATGATTTTCTATCTTATTTACATCTAATAGAAAACAAATGTGTTTCATATACATAGATACAAACTACCATATCTATATTGTGACATGTTATATTTTCATGAACGAACTCTCAATGATGGTTATACATATGTATTTAATGAATATATTATATATATATATATATGACATAATAATGAATTTATAATGATAAATTATTATGTATATTTGATTCATTCCTTGCAATGAAAATTTAAAATATCACCTCTGCATATGTATAGATTTCAGTCACCGGAATGTGATGTAATTAATTTTTCACCACTTCCATAAATAGATAGTTTGAAAAATGTGTATAATGTATAAATATTTTATTAGTGAAATTATAATTACTTTTGAGATGTTAAAACCAAGACCAATATGTATAGACCAAAATCAATGAATTAAAACATTTGTGGAAAACAAAACCATTAACCCCAAAATATTGATTTTAATAAAACAATATTTGGTAAATTTGTCATTTGAAATTATCAATATATTATATATATTAGGAAAATTATGAATAATATTTTTGATTAGTGATATAAATGTTTTAATATATTATGTAACAGCTTAGTGTGTCGAAAAATAATGTTGATACTTGATATAATTTTTTTTATAGAGTCTTACTTTTTATTAGGATTTTTTGGGTTTCAATTTAATTTGATAGATATTTTATGATCTTTAATTATTAATGACCATTTATTTTCTTATAAGCTTGTTATTTTTTAATTTTTTATGTATTATTTTCTTATTTTTATTTTTATTACTCAAAAATACAAAATATTTTTTAGAAAATACTTTTCTTATTTATCATTTTTGTTTGGGAATATTTATCTTATATATATATATTTTTAAAAAAAGTTAAAATTTATTATCTACAACTAATTGACTGAAAGTGTTATTTTTCTACCAAATTTTTCTTTCATTATATATTATTAAATGAAATCTAGTCAAATATTTTTCATTCAACTTGTTTTTATGTTTTTTACACATATTATTAAAAGAATATTTTATTGAATTTTAAGTCTTGATTTCATTTTCCTAATATAAATAATAGTATTCATTTTTATTCTTATATAATAACTTCTTATGGGTTTTCAATGAAATTTATATTACCATATTCTTCTAATTTTTAGTTTTTAAACATTACTATAACAAAATGTTGTTTTCATTTTTTTAAAAAAATATTTCCAATATTTTATAAAAGTACATATATATACTTTTATATCCATTATGTATTGATATGACTCACTATGGATATGATCTTAAGATACAATACACATACTTTATCTATATGGATAATGATGATGATGTTTTAATGATGCTTCATGAATCCTTTTTTTCATCATTAGTTAATTAAATAATCATGGAACGATGACTGCAATTATGTTCTTATAAAACATATATAAATGGTTTATTATTATGTGAAGGGTGATTCCTTTATCTGGATCCATTTAATTAGGTATTTTTTTATATCTCATGGGATAAATAATTTAAATTTGTGGTTTTCCCATGACCAAGGGTACATTAAATATTTTCCCAAGCCTAAGAGGATCGATAAGTTATAATCCCAAACTAAATAGGTAACATAGAAGACTAACCCCAGAAAAAGAGGGTAAATGGGTGGTTAGAATAATACCAATAAGGTACATGTTTTTTATCAAAATCCTCCAATGTAACAGATTTCATGGTGAGTATCTTTGAAATAAGATTTAAACATTTATCAGAATAGGTAGTGAACCCAATAAACTATGGGACTCTATCAACTATGAAAATATTAACATTAATACTTGACATAGGAAATTATTTTAATGTTTATTTTTTTGAATAATTTTATTCAAAATACATATTCATAGGATTATGCTATGGTATCATGGCTAATGATTGATAATTAATGTTTTTTCACTTCATTGACTAATGTAAATTATTAAAAATATATATATATAAGGAAAAATGTTTTATGGTTTATAAATTATTTGGAATAGTCTCTAATATTTTGATCATTTTCTAATAGAATATTAATTATATTATAATAACTTATTATCAACAATTGAAATATCTCAGAAACTTTGAAATCATATGATCACTAATTAAAATCATAAGATCCCATATATTGTAATCATTGAAGTTATATGATATTTTATATTATGACCATGTTCTTATAAATATATACTTATATTATACCATATTTTATTCCACAAACATATGTTGTGATCATTTCCTCATACCCTTATGAATGTCTATTGAAATATTTCATACATACCCTTACTAAGAATTTGAACTCAACCTTTCTTATGATTATTTTTCGAGCTTATAAAAAAGGTTTTATGAATTGAATGTCTAATATGTATAATATATGAGTTTTGTAACTAGGATGTTTAGAGGACTTTTTGGGAGATTATTAATGTTATTATGGGAGATAAAGAGTATTCTTGGTCATTTGTTGAGTGAACATAAATCATCAATTTTTGGAATGCTTTTAAAAAAATTGAAAACTAATAAATTTTTCTATAAATATTGCATCATATAAACTATTCTAAATGAATAAATATTTTTCATATAAAATTTATTAAAGGCCTATTCTTTTGGTTAAAAAGTAATCGGACTCCATTTTCAGTAGAAAATAAAATATGTTATTCTTTCTATTATAAATGATTTTAACATCCTCAATTTATAACTATCTTTTGATCAAATTACAAGAATAAAATGGGTATTAATTGGGTTTTAAAAGTTCCTTATACAAAGATACACCATTTAGATTGGTAGCTATGATGAGTTTTTGTCTGTAATTTTTTATGACCGAAAATTGGTTACTAGAATAAATTATAATGAAGAATACTACTTTTTTCATTATATCATGTTTGTGATGGTTTTTTTGTAAATTTGGGAATGCATAGGACTTATTCCCCAATGAAAATGAAATACACTAAATAATAGAGTTAAACAAAGCCCATATTAGATGGAATCCAATCAAATAAATCCATTATATGAATTACACTATAATTTTAGTTACAAAGACCATGGGATAATCCTGTCTGACATTGTGATGAAAAGTTCTCTATGAGAATACTGGATGAAATTTCTTGTATAATGATCATTGGATATCGGATAATGTTTTAAGGAAATTGAAAGAGAGTTATGATATAATTCAACAGAGAAAGGATGTGTTTTGGGATATATTTTTTACAATTGTTCTAATTTTTCTAAAGGAAAAATCAAATGTATATTCTAAAAATGTTATAAAAATTAAAATTATTTCCAAAAAACTATTAATGATATATATTTTTATTAGTTCAGAATTCTTTATGAATGTTTTAGAAATATATTTTTGTGTGATGATGTAAATATTATATTTAACTGTTCTAAATATCACAAGAAGGAAATATGGGATAAAAATTTAATTTTAAGGATGTTAGTTGAATAGAGTTGTTATTTAATATTTTTGAGAAGACTTATGAATACTATAGTTTTCCTGAGAATATTTAATAATAATTTAACTGAGAAAGATAATTTAATTACGTCTTTTAATTAAGTAGGATAGTAAAGTTATAAACCCATATTTTCTACATCTCATGAATATATATATTGGATAAATGTATAATACCGTAAATGGTGTACTAATGTGAAAATGATGAAGTTAATTAGAAATAGTTTCATAAAATGTTATTTGAGAAAATATGAAAAATAAAATTTGCGTAGGAGGTTTTTAACCATTGAATATCTTGGCTGAAGAAGAATAAGTTATAAATTAACATAGAAGATGTGATCAGATGCAACAGATATACATTACCAGTCAATAGTTTATATCATGTGAAATCAAATGAACAATGTGTGAGGAAATTTGTTTTGATTATCAGATGGAATGAGATATAATTTTCATGATTAACAAATCAGATATAGTAATTTGGTAAATAATGAATAGATTGAGGTATTATAATTAATTTCTATGAATATGTAATTTACTATTATAGGGAATGCAAACAAATAAGTAGAATTTTTCATGAAGTGAAAAAATAAAAAATGTAAAATAATCATAGTTAGAGAATTTTAGCATTTTGTGGATTTTTTTCAATTTTTTACAATATATTGTTACATCTTATATATGTTAAAAACATGAATTCTAATTCTGATAACAGTATAATGCATGTGTAATGATTTTACTTACATATTATAAGAATATAAACAATAATTTTATTCTTGTTGATTGATTGGTATTTAATTAATTCAAAACCATTCCAAGGACGAACTACACTTATTGAGTAACGAACCTTATAAATTATTATCTTCCTATGAAATTTGAATGGGTTCTTGTTTTCAATAATTATATAGGTATGTAATAACTAGAATGTGTTATTTTATAATAAATGTATTGTATAAAGATATGATCATCTATGAACACCTCCTAAAGTTAGTGATCATAGGTATCATTTTGTGTACATTAATTTTTTATTAGTGGGAAGGTTCCATTCATTGAATCTTTTTTTATGTTTAATTAAAAATATATTTCCATATATGTTCAAAATTCAATGAAAAGTAGTGGTATTCCTATTTTTTGGAAATAAATACCAAATATTTAGAAACTAAATTCAAACTTATCTTATGTGTCTTGGTTATGAAGTTCATTATGTTGTTACAAATGGGTTTTCTACTCATTCTAAGAATGTTCTATGTATATATGAGGATAAAAATAATTCCAAAATGATTGGTGAGAGAGAAATTATATACTCTCATATCTATATGAAAGTGATTTTTATATAATTAATGGTTTTGGAATGGATAATGTCATTTGGGATATGATTTATAATATATATTAATGACAAAAAGTTTTTTTTATGAAAATATAGAAATGTTAAATTTTACATATAATGATCTAAATATGTGTAACAATAAATATATTGGTGATTTATTTACAAGGGTGGAT
Source organism: Viscum album (assembly GCA_963277665.1). NCBI lineage: Eukaryota > Viridiplantae > Streptophyta > Magnoliopsida > Santalales > Viscaceae > Viscum > Viscum album. Next base: position 24,517,222 of record OY728125.1, read on the forward strand.
GAAATTGTTTGAAACATAATACTTCTTTTTGATATATTATATAATTAAACTATTGATGAAATTATATAATTAATTCTTGTAGTTTAATTTTATTCAAAACGTTCATTTCTGAAAGATAGAGATCTTCAAACTCTATATCTAGATAATATATATAGAATCCTCGTTACATAAGAAATTTGATGGTAAAAACGTATGAATAAAAAGTAAAATAATGTTTAAATTTTTTTTAACAATTATAATAATCTTAGAAAATCATTTAATATTATCAATGAAGAATAATTTTGGAATCTAGCACCAAATATGTTGTTAGTAAAAATTATGATGCATTTTTGTGATTGAAATATAAAAATCATAAAATAGGTAAATTTATTTTAAAAAATAATTTTATAATTAAATTTTTATAACTATGGGGTTATTGTGTATTTATTATAAAAGTTTCTCCATGAAAGATGGAAAAAATTGCTGAAGAAGATAAAAATTCATTAAGAATCATTATGAAAAATGTAGAAAAACCCAAGTCTTATCCTATGGTAATTGTTAATAAATTCTCTAAATAAAAAGGGATAAACTATTTTTCTTTATTTTATGAATATAATGATATTGAAGATGAATCTAATAACATTAGTAATGTTTCTGTGGAAAAAACATTATTGTGAATGTGAAGGATGAAAAATTCACCAATGACAAAAACAATTGCTCCAAAGAAGTATATACTCAGATGATGTTTATACTAATATGATGGTTGATATATATTATTGTAAAAATCATAAGACTTGAAAGGGGAGAATATAAGATGAAAAAAGAGAAATATTCTAGAAAATAATCAATAATAAGTTCTTGAATAACAATACATGTTCATAAAAGAGATTGATAATTTGAAAAAAATTCATTATGTAATTAAAAAGGTCAACATTAAGAACAAATAAAAGTTAGAGGTGACAGAGGAAGAGTTATAAATTATTAAATTAATACATTTTAAATATGATCAATTCATTACATATTTTAAAAACACAGTAATAGAAGGTGGTGATAATTATGAGAAGAGTAAACCAAAGAAGGATAAGATAAATTTAAACTCACGGGTTGATAAGAAGAATTAAGATACTAAGGATGAAAAGTAATTTTAAAGAACATTTTTTGTATCACAATTAATAATAGTTAAAAAAATAGTATCATGAGGCTAAAAAGACTAAAACATATGTTTTTTCTGAATTTTATTCTTTGAATACTGATAATAAATATATTTCTAGGTATAAAATATAAAGAGGTAATCAAAACAAAGTTTTGCAACAAAATTTCAAATTGAAAGGTAAGAATTTTGTAAAAAAAACAAAACTCCAAAAAATATAAAAATTATAGAGGGACATACTATTTCAATAAATTCTTATGAAATTGTTGTGGATTTGGGAATTCACAATATATGTGTTTATTAAACAATTAACATTATATAAAAACTATAAAAGGATAGGGGAAACACTTTATGGTGAGTTAATGCAATCAGAATAGAAAACTTGTGATTTTTTGTCTAAATATTGAAAATATATTACATCATTTTGAAACGATTTATGAAGATTTTTTCATCCCATAAATCAAAAAAAAATTATTTTTTATAATACCATCAAAACCAAGGTTTTACAAAAAAATATGAAAATCTATGTGAGAAGAATGCAAATAAAAAAGGAAAAGATTTAGTTTCATAAATATCGCTCAAATATACATGATTAAAATGAAAATATATGTTTGATAACGGTTTTTATTCAAACATGATAGTTTTACTAATATTGTTTAAGAATTTGATACATTTTATATAAGATACAATAACATTTTGAAATGGTGAGTCACTTAGAATTAATTTCATTGGATTTTCTATAATTGGTGAGAAAGGTTAAAATATAAACTAGCCTTGTTTTTTGAAGAGATGTGTTTCATGACTGTTTCATGCATGTAGATATGTTTTATTTGAGATAACATAGTTATTTATGTGTAAAAAAATTGGAAAGTGTTTATTAGTGGTGAATAAATAATGGGAAACATGATTCAAGTTAGTGGCTCACAAAGTTCATGTTATCTTATCAAGATGAGAGAAAATTAGTTGTGGAATAAAAACAAGGTCATTTATGTTATAGTAACAATATAAATATTACAAGGATATAATGTAATGTATTCATGAGATTATAGATAATAAAAAAAGATGTTATTACTGTTTTTCAATTTTATATAAAGGGAATATTACAATCTCAATTCATAATAAATTTGAGATCTATTGAACTCAACCCTTAGAGCTGATACATTATGATATTTTGGTCATATCAGTAAAATAATAAAATCATAGATATGAGTACTTTATTGATTTTATTATTTATTTTATACAATTTACACGTATTTTGTTTTTGAAAAACAAATTAGAGGCTCTACAGTTTTTCAAAAAATAGAGTAGTATTAAACAAAATTTTGATATTATATCAAGAATAAATGAATTGATAATGGTAAAAAATATTAAAGTTTTGATATTATATATAATCTTCAAAATAAATGCATTCATCATGAGTTTAGTGAACCATAAACATGACAATGGAATGGTTTTACTGAAAGCAGAAATTTAATTTGGGCGGAGATGACATAAACAATGTTGTTCAAGCATGATAAATATAATTATTTTTTTGGAGAGCTATCAAATTAGTAGTTTATGTTCATAATGAATGTAATTATATATTTAAATCTAATATGAATCTATATGTTATGAATTAAAATGAAAACTCGTTTTTCAATCTAATATGCGTGTTTAGAAGTCCATTCATTATAAAATTCATCGGTGAAAATCATGGGATGATTTATAAGAGAGGTTTTGATGGAATATTTCATCGATGACCACTTAATTTTATATTATACACATATTATAATAAATAAATAGAAATTATGGGTGATTCAAATGATATTAATATTCCTAAACTATCTAATAATATGTTTTTGGAAATAGTTTCATTTTTGGAGGAAAGAGAAAAGAGGTATTTGTAGTCAAGAAATGTGAAGATGTTAATAATAGATTAAATAATGTAATATATTCTCATGATAAAGATTCTTACTCAAATATATCATGTGATGATGAAAAATTGCATTCATCTAATCCAAGGGTGAAGAAATAGGTGGAAATTCATAACAACATTAGAGATAAAATATTTTTCCAAGATAGAAGAGCATAAAATTAAGTTTCACATACTTCCATATATTCAAATTTTGAGAAGAAATATATTTATGAATATATAGATTATCAAGTTTGGATTGATTCGTGTAATAAAGAGTTGGATAATATTTCCAAAAATTATACTTGGGAACTTTATCCCAAAACAAAAAATAAAATTTTTATTCGTATAATATTGGTGTTCAAAAATAATTTTATTGAAGAATGTGAGTTTAAATGAAACATCGCATGACTAATTTATAAAGGTTATCCCATTAATGAAGGAATTAGTTTTATGATACCTTATCTCTAATTTATATACTATAAACTATAAGTATATTTCATACTATTGCATAACAAAAAAGTAATAAAATTCATAGATAAATATCATATCCTCTTCTCATAATAGATAACTGAATAAAGAAGTTTAAATTGAGAAACCATACCTCTTAGTGATTGTGAAATATGATTTTATTTGTATCCAAGTTGAAAACTTCATTGAATGGAACGAAGTATACTCGAAGGGAATGTTATTCAAAAATGGATATTTTATTAAGAAATATTTAATTTTTTAAAATATTATTATATAGTAAATTTTACATAAAATAATACCAAGAGGTGTCCCATGTCATGATTATTTATGTTGATGATATCATATTCAAATCTAATGAAGAAAAACCTTTTGAAATTCTTTTTGAGGAGATAAATAAGATTTCATAGATGTCTATGTTGGAAAAAATGTAATATATTCATGGCATAAAAATGTTTAAAAACAAGAAATATATTTTCCTATGTCATGTTAAGAATGATATATAACATTAAAGGATGTTTTTTATGGAGGACTCAAATTAGGTTTTATCATCAATTTAAATTGAAAAAATATCAAATTAATCAGAAGGAAGGTAAATAAATCTAAATTAATTTTGAAATGGTGTTGGATGTTTATTAAATCTGAAATATGTGAAATTATATATATATCATAATTTTTTAATTTATGTTCTAGGTATAAATGTGTACATAAATAATCTCATATCAGGGAAAGAAAAAAAATTCTTAGATATATATAAGGTATAATTGATTTTTGGTTGAAATAGTAAAGTGAAAAAAATATTGATTTTCTAGGTTATATAGATTCATATTGGGTTTTAAGTGTTGGTGATGGAAAATCCATATATTTTGGAAAACAGTTTATGGGAGAAACATGTTCTAGTTGGTATAAAATGAAAATAAAATTATTAAATCACAATATATTGTTATCTATAAATGTCGTTACTACTAAATATATAGGACACCTTATGTGGATGAAGCCATAGATGGAATAATTATTTTTTGATATGAAGTTTCAAATTTTATTTTTTTGTTATAATAAATATACTATAAATATGACTAAAAATATAGTATAACATTATCTTTCATAGAATGTTGATATAATATATCACTTTATCAAATCTCCTTTGGAGAAAAATTGAATTGAGTTCGAGTTTGTTCTTACAATTGAGAAAGTTACTGATATCTTTACGAAACCACCACCGATGGAAAAGTTTCATAATATAGGTTAATAATGGGTGTTCATAATCCCACTTTTCATGTTCTATGTATGTGATATCTGTTTTCTCTCCATCTTTTCATTGGGCAGTCTGGTCAAGGTGTAGTAATGTTTTGTAACATGAATATATCCATTATTATCTTCTTAACATTATAAAGGAATAATGTACATAATGGGAGTAATTTATAGTTATAATTTATGATTCCAACATGTGTTGGTTATTGTAATTTGTTTTTATATTTCATGTTGACATATAACCCTTTTGGGGGAAAAATATTTTGTGATGAATTATTCAAGTGGAAGAAGTGGTGTAAGGAAAAAATATTTTTTTACAATTATTACTGGAAATAGTTTATTTTTAATCAATGATTCATATTTCCTAGTCCATGTTTTTCAAGAATAGGAATAGAAGTTTTGGATATATAATATGTTTCATGAGTTGTAATATTTCATTCATTTTTGTTACTTTGTTGATATAAAACCAAAATGGGTAGGCTGTTGAGACTAGGATGATTGGAGGTATTTTTCAAGATGTTACAAGTTGTCATAGAACATGTTACGAATGTTTTGTCTTTTTTTATCAAACATAAATCATCAATGTTTTTTATTCATTTAAAAATTTGACAATTAAAAATAATTCTTGAAATTTTTGTTTAGAAATACTATTCTATATGAATAATTCATTGGAATTGGAAATGTGCTGAATGTATCTTATTTTTGTAATAATGTTATTTAAAAAATTAAAAAAAATAAAATCTAAAGATTCTTTGATGTTATCAATAATTCAACATTTTTAGTTATTAAATATTGCATGATAAAATAAAAAGAATAAATGGGAAGAAATGTTTTTTGGTAAAGAATATTCATTCTACAAATATTTATAGAAGTTCACATGAAAGAGTTTCAACTAAGACGAGTTTCTTTTTGTAAATGTTTTATGCATTATGAGTTATTTAATAGAATATTTCCCACATAAAAATATTATTTGTTCATACTATATATTTTTTTCTTTATTATTATGATTCTTGGAGAATATAAAAAATGTTTTCGAATTGAAAAGGAAAGGTTATGAAGAATGGAATGAGGTAGAATCAAATCGAACAAACTCTCCAGATGATGTCTATCAGAAAAATATTTTGTATAGTTTCCATATGAAAACTATTTAGAAAAAATTAAGATAATTGTTCTACAATATGATAAGATAAAGTTTTTCGTATTAATATTATTAGGTATGGTATGACATATGAAGGAAAATGAAAGTGCTTTCAATTATAATTCATCAAATAGTGGAATAGTTTTGGGATGTCTTTCGTAAAGTTCGCACAATGTTTGTAAAGAAACAATCAGATCGAGATTCTTTATATTGAGTATATTCATAATGTTTACTAGGTAATATTTTATTGTTATAATGTTTTAAAATTTTTGATGTATTATGAATCTTTTAGTAAGGTATTTATGAGTTGTGATTGAAAGATGAAGATATTTTTTTTCAAAATATTATAAAAGAAAAATCTATAATACATGAAACTTCTAAAAGAAAATATTTAAAGGGATTGGATATTCATATTTGTGAGAAATTTTGGTAATATACTAGACGTTTTTAGAATATTTTTAGTGAATTGTTAGGAGTGAGATATTTTAATAACATGATTTCATTGAGAAGAAAATTAATATTGGAGTCCTACATTTTCTCTTTCTAATTAATATATAAATAGGATGCAAGTACAATAAGGTAAATGGTTTAAAGTTCAAACATCAAAATCTAAATTTTAGAAGAATTTTATTTGAATCAATATACAACAAAACATATAAAAGATAGAATTTTAGAATGAAGTATCCATATAAGGAATCTCCTTGTTGAATAAGAATAAGATAAATACATGAAGATAAGTTATGATTATAGGAAAAAAATGGAAGAACATTTATATCCGGTGAAATCATAAAAAAATTTATATAAAAGTTGTTTTGATTACCAGAAAACAATAGGCATAATTTTTTAGAATGGAAAATAAGATAGAGAATTTGAATTAACAATAAATTGATGTAAGGTTTGTACTCAACTCAAATGAGGATATTATTTTATTTTTATAGGAAATAATGGGAAGAATAATTGTTTTATAGGAATATTAAATGTGTAAAATGTATAATAAGATTAGTAAAAACACACTAAGACTATTTTTGATTAGTTTTATAAGGTGTTACAATTTTTTTAGCTTATCTAAGTAAAAAACACATGCACTGTTGTTTTGGTAGTAGTGCAATTCTAGTGAAAATACATTACATGATTTCAGTATTCACATTAATTGAATTAATGTATTTTGACTTATTTTATTATTTATATGATTTTTAATTGTATTTTGACTTATTTTATGATTTATAAACAGTTCCATGGACAAGAAACTCTTACTATGTAGAGAACCTTGTAAATATTTTTCCCAATGGAGTGTTTTTGTCTCCTTATTATCATATAAGTTTCAACTATTTAATTGGAGGAACATGTTGTTTGATAAAAATGAAAATAAAAAAACAAATGGATTACCCTTCCCCTTATTAGTTATCACACATATCATGTTGGGTCCTTTCAATATAGAGGAATTTGTAGGATTTGTTGAAGATATTTCATGAAATAATATTATTTTTCATATATTACCCAAATTCTCTAAATCATTATTATTCAGATTTTTGTATTATAATATGATTTATCTAATACTCATCTCAAATGATGTAGTATTTACATAAGTGATTATCGGGATGCATTAATTTGTATTGTAGTAGGGTTTAGTCATATTTATGGTGTAACACCGAGATATTTTTATAAAATATTTTCTTTAAATAATTTTAATTCATAAACATATTGCATTGCACACAGTAGTGAGTTTAATTGAACCGTGAGATTCCTTTACTCTAAAATTATCATTATAACCTAGCTGTTAGGTTCGCGGGAATAAATATAACAAACTTATGAAAATTTATGGTTAATTCATTAGCTACATATTATTTATAAAAATATAAATAAATTATATATTTTTATTTTTCTATAAATAAATTGAGTGAATTACTATTATTAAATAAAATTAATGAAATATATATTTTATATAATTAATAAAATTTATTTGATATTCTGACAATAGATATATTTGTCATTGGGTTTGAAAAAACCCTATTTTATGTGTACAAACCAATATTAGTTTCAAATGGGTAATTTTACTTCTTTTTAATGGAGAACCTTTTTTAAATTAATATTTTACACATTAATAACTTTTCTATCAAAACATGAAATTATTCATTCGATGAGGGATATATAAATCTTCTTTGCATGAATTTTTTATATTTTTTCTGATAACATTAAAGTTTTGATGTGTATGAAAATAAACGAAATTTTAATTGAAAAAAATTTATTTCATTAAAATAATTTATATGGTTAAATTATATTATTGAATGGAATTAAATTATAAATAGAATATATTCTTATCAATTAATCTTATTTAGTTCATTGGAATTAATTTTACATTTAATTTAAATTTAAAAACATTTCTATATTTTTCAATGTTTCAACTTTTAAAACTCATTCTATCATTTAGAAAATAGGATTAATTTTAAATTAATTACTAAAAATTATATGTTGTGAATTTTGAAAACAAATTCCATATTTGTGATCATTAGGCCTAAATTATATAAATATATTGCTTTTATTTTTTCGCATTTTGAATAGTTACTTCGGTAATTTTATTAATACAGTAAAAAGGTAAATTAGGTAATTAAGGGAAAAACTAATGTCATGAAATTTCCCTAACACTTGTCCTAATATCAATGGATGAGTATGTTTCGACCTAAATCATCCTTGGGTCGACATGGAATCCTTTGGAATCCACTTGGATGAGATTATGAAATTTAATTCATTTTATTTAATGAAAACTTAAATATGTCTCACTCAAATTCTGATAACTATATATAATGTTATAAAAAAGTTAAATTGAATTATAAATAATAATTTTAAAGAAAAAATTTATTATTTATCAATGTATTTTTCTTAAAATTCTTAGGAAATAAATAATTACCTTCAAGGCTTATACATTGATGATTTGGAAATTTTTTAATTGATGAAAAATAAATAAATTATTTTTTATTAAAATGATAATAACCATTAAAAGACACAAATACATGACCAAATATTATTGGTAGAGTCCTGATCGACCATAATAATCAAAGGGTCGAGTTATTGACAATTTGGAACCATTTGGAAAATATTATGTAATATAAAATATTTTATTTAAAGTGTTGTTTATGTTGTAACATTTGTGTTTTAATAAATACAACATTTTTAATATAGGATTTTCCAGAAGATATTCTATACTATAAATAATCCTCTAAAATAAAAAATAATTATACTCATTATAGTATTTTGTTTTCATTTTTTTCAAAAAATAATCATATTAAATAATTACACAAAATTGTTGTATTAATTATTTTATTAAGGGAAATATTAAATAAATATTATAAAAAATATAAAAATAAATATATTTTTGACTAATTTACATGTGCTTGTATTTTTTAGATGACCTTGACCTTTTATAAATATAATAAAATAGTGTTTTGAATTGAAATTTTTATCACATTATTCTTTAAAATCAATTAATTAAATAGTATCAAAACTGACACTATTGATTATTTATGAAAACAATTATTTATTAAATTATTTAAAAATCATAAAAAATTAATAATATATAATAATAATGAATTGGTCCAAATTTCCATAGGTATTTATATATGGTCTAATTGAAATCAAATAAGTAAAAATTTCAACATTTTTATATTAAAGCATTTGTTACCTTAGTTAAAAATTAAATAAAAACTTGGAGGGTTACTTAAAATTATATGGTTGGAATGAAAAAAAAAATTCTAAAATTTATTTTATGATGATATTAAAACCTTATATCATCTCATATTATAAATTAGAACATTTTTGACGTTTATATGTGATTTTACTTTATTATAATTTAATATTTTCGGAGAACCAAAAGTGCCACTCACCTCAATTATAAAAGGGAATCTCCACCCTCATTTAATCACAACTGATTGATCCTTAAGGATAGTATGTCCCCTAAATTTTCCCATTATAAACTTTTCTAGTGAAATTATATTTTTTCTTGTATTCTTCGAAGACCATCTATAGTTTTTCAAGAGGATATTTAGAGGGAGCGATTCGATGAAGATGTAATCTCCTCAATAGATTTATTCAATATTCCTTCTTATTATACATCCTCTTCATGATATGTTTCATTATAAATTAATAACTATAATATCACTTATATACTTAGAGGTAATTATGATTATTAAACAAGGATATTCAACCTTCAATCAATCCTATGAGAAACAAAATCGTCACTCGTGTGTATGTATGTCTTACTATATCCATGTGGTGGTGTTATTTTGTTTTCACCACCACTTAACATGGATGGATATAATGATGGAAATAATTACTATATATGATTGTTAAAATAAGATATTTATTCCGGAACAATATATATACCATTAACTTCTATAACATTTGATAATTAATTAATAATATCATCTCTTTTGTGTACGTATGACCTACTGTCTCTACAAAGCGATGCAATTTATTCTACATGATACACATTTAAAAATAAATTTATATAATGAATAAATATGATATATATTATATAAATATCATTCTTAGAATGATTTAAATATAACCTATAAATAATAATAATACTTATTCCACAACACATTCTTAAGAAAATGAAGTCGTTTATACCCGAATAACAAGTAATAATAAAATGTTATTAACAAATGGATGATAATATGAGCATACATGATATCATAAAAATTATAGTGATTATGGAATATGTAAAAGATGTTTTTAAATCATTATATAAGAGTTTTGGAAATATACAAAGTATATCAGAACTAATGTAATGGATAATTTTCAATAATATTCTTATCGGATATTGTTTATACGCAAGTATATACTGGGGTATATTTATCATCCATGTCTATAGTTCCTAAATATATATTTTAAAATATTATTTCTATACATATACAATTGATTAAGGTAAATTTTACCCAATTGGTGAATTTTTATTAAATGTTATGATGTGAATATTTTTTCATTTCTTGATATGAGGTACTTTTTGACCTATTTTAAAAAATTATGAGATGAATGTTTTATTTTAATTTATACAGCATGAAAAGTTTTTACAATTTCATAACATAGTATTTCCATGAATCTACCTTTACAAGATTTCAAGGTTATTTTCAAAGAAATTATTTTCCTTTAAAATTGTATGGAATTTTGATAAGATAAACTATTTTTGAATAAGAAAGGATATTTAACTCATGAATTAATTTCAAGGGTTCAATCAAAAATATTTTCCACCTAAGATAGAAATATTTAATAGGGTTATGTTTCTGGTATAATATCTATGTTATAAATATGGTTTTTTATGGAATCCTTTTTATTATATCCATTTTTATTTCAAGGAATATGTTATGATTGAATGATGTTTAAGAAAATCATTTTACTCCTTGGGTTATTCTATGATGAATGATTTATTTTTTGTTAGAACATTTAAGTTTGATTTCATTATAATTTTGGTGGGGCCTATATATCCCTCCAATGAATTGGGTAAAGATTTATATCACATGAGAAAGATAGAGATGGAATGGGAAATGATCTCAGCTAAGTAATATAGGGTTAAAACGAGTAGTGTTCTCGGTTCAATAATGGAATTTGACTACTATGATAGTTTGGAAATGAGCCTTGACTAATATGAAATGCTTTTATATGGTTATGTGTATGCCAACAAATTTCATTTCTTATATTATTACTTTTGGGATTACATTCATCTTTTCTTATGAACTTTTATGATTTATCCCATGGAATGATATCACGATATTTCATATAAAGGATAATATTTTCAAATGTTATATTCTTTTGTGTTATAGTTAGTATATGATTAATATATCTCTATTTACCCTTAGTGACCATTTAAGCTCACCTTTTCTTATGACTACTTTTCCATAGTCATGAAGAAGTGTATTAAGTAACATATGTCAAAAGGGGTATAGTTATGAAGTAATAAGTGAAAGACAGTATAGATGCCTTCTCAACCAGTTGTTTATATTTCCGTGTTTCTAAATAAACTATATATATACAGTCCTATCATGTCGTTTTTATTTTTTTTAATTAATATTCTTCAATTTTGATGTAATACCTGTGTATTTAATATATGGGTCTATATTTAATATTACAAGGATATTATAGTTAACCTTTGGAAACTTAGATGAGAAAACAATAGGAGAAACCCAAAAAAAATTCTAATCTATAGGTTACAATCCTAGTGTTTTAGAAATGATCATAAATAACCTAAGATAAAACATAAAATTTTATAAATTTAAATGTTATTCCTTATTATGTGGTTTTCCCATTATGGTTAGTGTTTATCATATTATGATTCTTTGTTTTAGTCAATGGACTGATTTTTGTAGAATCACATTAATATTAAATGTGATAAGTAATGAAATGATTTTCCTCTTAATAAAACAAATCATATGGGAGATATAATAAGAAATATTGTATCTAATCTCGAAAAATTTTCTCAGTATATAAATCATGTTTGACATCAAAATGAACAAAGAGAGAACAACATTCTGTTTAGTCCTTCCTGAGGGAGCATCTACCATTTTTCAGTGGGCCTTCTTATCTAATAATGGCTGGACAATTTTTTAATACTGCTGATAATATATTTTTAGTTATCGAATGTTCAAAACATGATAAATTATTATTGGATTTCTGTCATTTGGAAGATAACATTGATCAATGTTGGAATCATATCATGAATACAAAGAAAAACGTGAAATTGAATACATAGAATAGGACGATTTCAAGAAAATATTCTTCAATAATTACTTTTCTCGTATTCTTCAATAAATGATGGAAAAGGGGTTCCCTTAACTTATGAAAATGGTTTATTAATCCATTTGGTGCCTATAAATAAAATTTTACAAGACTTTCAAGGTATGCTCCTGGACTTATTTTTCGACATGAGAGTAAAATTGAGTTGTTCTTTAGTGGGTTAAAACCAAGTATATGAAGGGAATTATAGATAATAGACTTGAATATCTATGAGGAAATTATTCAATTTTATATCATGTTTGATATGGAGGTTGAATTATCCCATCAATTTTATGGGTTTGATATGTAGATAAAATTGGAATTTAATGGAAAATATAATGACCACACTGGAAAAAAAAGATGAGTTTCACTTATTCTCAATGTGTACAATGAAACATGGAGAAAAATATATTAAAGGGACTAGAATTTTTTTAAATGCGGTAGATGAAGTCATCAGGTAGTTGAATGCCGATGTGATGGAAAAAATACTTCTAATTATGCTAATAGAGAAAAAGCTACATAGAATGCACCGCCTACACATAAATCATACGGGTGCAAGGAAATAGGTAATTATGCCAATCAATTCCGTAATCCAAGGTTTATTGATGATGATCGAAAATAGAAAACGTTTAAGGCCAAATACAGAGGAAAGAAACATACAATTACTATCGTTGATGGGAGTATGATAATGAATCGGTAAAAGGTTGCAAGTTCACCCATTTTAAAGTAGAAAACGTTTTATTTTATTATGTATCAGCCCACTCTTTTTTTCTAATGAATTTTATAAGGTTATATCTATATTACCTCAACTAGTATCTGTTGAGTTATCTATGACCACTTCTAATTAAACTATGGTTGCATCAAATGTTTATTATTTTTCTCTAGTTGATGTTTGTGGGAAAGTGCTCTATGCAAATCTTTAGATCATTACAATAGTTTAATTTGATGTGATTATTTTCCTAGATTGTATTTATCTATATAGAGAACATATCAATTATCAATGGAGGGAAGTTACATTTCATATTCTAAATAAATTTAGGATCACAAATCGATATAACTTTGATTACGAACTTCTAATAGAAATTTATTCAATATTGTTGGTCTTGATTCATATAAATGAGGTTTATCTGTCTCATATAGTTGAGGAGAAACTCACAATTTATAATACAACCATTGTACAAGAGTTTGATGATTTATTTTCAGAAGAATTTCTAGGTCTTAGAGAAAAACATGAAGTTGATTGTTCAATAGAACTCAAACCGGGTGCTATGCAAATTTCATTGACACCTTACAAAATGGACCCAATTAAGTTGTAGGAATTGAAGAAGTAACTGCAAGAGAATATTTACAAGAGATTCATATTCCCTAGTGCATCACCTTGGGGTGCACTTATTCTATTTTTTAAGAAGAAATATGGGTCAATGAAACTCTTCATTTATTATCGAGAACATAACAAGATCACTATAAATGAAAATTATCAACTTCCTGATATTGATGACTTATTCGAAAAACTACATGGAACAGAATCCTTTTCAAAGATATATATTTTTTATTATATCATTAATTATGTTTCAAGAAAGAGGATATACTGAAAATGGAATTTTGTACAAGGTATATACAATATGAATTTTTAGTGATTCCTTTTGGTCTTAGTAATTCCCTTGTTATCGTCATAAATCTAATGAATATAATCTTTAGATATTATCATGATCAATTTTTGTTAGTATTTATATAAGATTTCTAGTCTATTATTAAATAAAGTAAGAACATAAATATCAATTGAGAATTGTAGTGAAGACCTTAAGAAAAGAGAAGGTTTATGCCAAATTTACCAATTGTAAATTTTGGATTCAAAAAGTTTCATTTATGGGTCACATAATCTCAATAGAGGGGATATCTATGGATAAAAAATATAAGTCATTGAATTTTGTCCTAGAATGAAAACAAAAAATGAGATCCTAAATTTTCATAGTTTGGTTGGATATTATCGACATTTTATAAATGATTTCTCTTGACTATCTAATCCACTCACAAAGTGGCCTCTGAAATGAGTTTTGTTTGTATGGGCGGTGTAATGTGAAGATAATTTATTAGATATAAAAAGGTTATCCAATTCACCTATTCTCATACTAACTTTTAGTGTAGAATATTTTGTGATCTACAGTGATTCATCCCAAAAATTGTTGGGTTGTGTTATTATGAAAAATTATATGGAGATTTATTATTCGTCATGAAAATTGAAATCCATGACAAAAATTACCCAACACATGATTTGGAGTTAACTATGGTAATATTTTTATTAAATAAATTTTGGAATTATATTTATGGTGAATGGTGTGATATTTATACTGATTATAAAATTTTAGAAAATATTTTCTCACAATGGGAATTGAATATGCACCAAATAAGATAGTTGGAGTTGATTAATGATTATAACTGCTCAATAAATTACCACACTGGGAAAGAAAAAAAGTTGTTGGATACTTTTATTTTAAAGGACCATGATATCATATCCAGGATGAGGATAAAAAAGATCCTATATTTATAGATCTGTGAAGGATGGATCAATAAATTTTAAAGGAAGGGGAGAGATATTATATTTAATAAATTAATGTTAAACCATCTATTCAAGTGAAGAATAAGTATACATAGAAGTAATATGTATAAATGAAAAATAAGGTGAAAATTTTCCTGAATTTAGACTTAATTTTGATTGAATAATATGGTTCAAGAACCAGGTTTGTTTTCCTCTCATACCAGAATTATATAAATAAATGATGGATGATGTTCGAAGATCATAATTCTCTATTAATCATGGAAGCACAGTGATGTATAATGACCTTAAATAGTATTTATTGTGGGATGGAAGTTAAATATATGTTCCGGAATATATCTCTCGGTGCTTGATTTGTTAGAAACTTAAGGCTGAGAGACAAAAGGTTAAGGGTATGTTACAACCATTACCCATAATAAAATGGAAATAGAAAAACAACACTATGGACATTTTCATTGGTCATCCCAAAAACTAAAAGGCCATAATTCTATATGGGTTATAGATGATTGCCTTACGAAATCAAAACAATTCGTTTCAATTAGAGATGATTTATCTCTTGATCAACATTCAAGGATATATGTAGATGAAGTGGTAATATTACATGGAGTACTATATTCCATTACATCTGATTAGGATCTAAGGTTTACCTTGATGTCCTGGTGAAGTCTTCAGTAAGCTATGGATATAGAGTTATGTTTTATTGCTTCTTATAATCCTCAAGAAGATATTCTGTCTGAGACGAAAATTCAAACTCTTGAATATTTGTTTAGAGAATTATATATATATTTCAAAGGTGCTTGGGATCAACACATTTCTCAGGAGAAATTTTCATACAACAATTTATTTCACACCAATATTCATATGGTTTCTTATAAATACCTATATGAAAAGAAGTGCATAACTCCATTATGTTGGGATGAAGTTACGGAATGAAAGCTATTAATACTTAATGTTTTTGATGAAATGGGAAAAAGGTTAGATCTATTAAACAACACATACGAGCATCACAGAGTCGATAAAAATGTTATGCTAAAAATGGATAGAAATAAATAGACTTTTAATTGGGTCATAAGATGTTTCAATGAATATTTACCTGAATTAGAGTAATGATATTTTGAAATAAGGGATATGTTATCCCGTGGTATATTGGTCCTTTTGATATTATAGATCATGTATGGAATGTAGCTTACCGATTGGTGCTTCCACCGAATCTCTCTCAAGTTTATAATGTGTTCCATGTATCTATCTTAAGGAATTACATACCTAAACTATAACATGTACAAAAATAAGATGTCATACCTCTTGAGAAATATATTTCTTACGAAGAACAACTGATAGAGATTCTATATCATAGCGAAAAAATTCTGTGAAACATGGCCACTCTCTTGGTTGATGTTTTATGGAGGAACCACCATTTTGAGGAAGAAATGTGGGAACTTGAGGATGTGATGAGGTAGAGGTATCCTCATATATTTTTATCTATGTGAATAATTTCTAGGGTGAAATTCAATTTACGTGGGTTATAATGTAACACCCATGTGTTTTAATGAAATATTTCCTTTAAATAATTTTAATTCATCAATAGCATGCATTGGATGAAATGGTTATTTTAAATGAACCACAAGACACAATTATAATAAAATGACCATTATAACCTATCTATTATGGTAGAGGGAATTATTAAAAATAACATGCGAAAATTCATGGTGAATTCATTAGTTACCAATTATTTATGAAAAATATAAATCAATTATATATTTTTATTTTTGTATAAATAAATAGTGTGAATTAAATTTAGTAAATGAAATTAATTTAATATATATTTTATATAATTAATAAAATATTTTTGATATTCATCTAATATATATTTTTGTTATTGGATAGTAATAAACACTATTTTATTTATAAAAATATATATTTGTTACAAAATGGTAATTTTACAACCTTTTAATGGATAACCCCTATTAAAGTAAATTTTTGACACATTAATAATTTTTTTAGGATAACATAAAATAATTATTTGGAATTGGGTTATAAAAATTTTCATTAGATTACTTTTTTATAATTTTTTGATAAATGTCATGTTTTTAATTAATAGTAAAAAACAATATATTTTAATTCAAAATAAATTTTTTCATCGAAATAATATATAGAGTAATAATATATTATTAAATTATTTTAATGTATAAATATAATATATTTTTTTTAATTTAATATAATTTAGGTCATTGACATTAATTTTACATTGAATTCATATGTAAAAATAATTCAATCGTTTGAAATGTTTTAACTTTTAAAACTCGTTCTCTCTTTATGACAATGAGAATAAATTTAAATTAATTACTATAACTTTTTTTAGGATTTTTGAAAAATTTATTCCATATTTGGAATCATTAAGTCCAAATTATATAAATATATTTATTCTAATTTTGTGCATTTTGAATAGTAACTTTAGTAATTTTTATCAATACGGTAAAACAGTACATCTGGTAATTAAGGGTAAAAATATTGTTATAAAATTATCTTCACATTTTTCATAAAATCATTTTATGAGTTTTTTTCAACCTTAATCTTCCTTGGATAAAAATTTTATCCTTTTGATTCCACTAGGATGAGATTTGGACATATAAAATGTTTTATTTAAAGAAAAGTTAAATATGTCTTACTCAACTTTTAATAACTATATATTACATTATATAGAAGATAAATTAGATTATAAATAATAATTTTAAATTTAATTTTTTTAATTATAATTGTCATTTATTTGTAATTTTAGGAAATAAATAATTACCTTGATGTGTTATACATTGCTGGAGATAAAATTTATTTGATTAAAAATAAAAAAATTAATGTTCATTAAAATGATAATAACCATTAAAAGATACATAAACATGACCAAATAATTTTGGACGAGTATATCTCGACCATAATCATCCATGTGTAGAGTTATTGACTATTTGGATATATATGGAAAATATTTTGACACATAATGTTCTTTATTTAAAGTCTTGTTAAAATTGTCACATTCATGTTTTAACAAATACAACATTTTTTTTATTTAGGTTTTTCGAGATGATATATTCTACTATAAATATTCAACTGAAATATAGAAGCATTATCTTCATTATATTATGTTATTTTTAATTTTTATTAAAAATATAATTGTGTTAAATAATTATACAAAATTTTTGTGGTAATTAATTTATTATTGTAAATATCAAATAAATATTATTAAAAATTTTAAAATAAAAATAATTTAGAATAATTAATATGTCCAATAAATTTTACAGATAACCTTGACCATTTATAAATAAAATATAATTGTTATTTTGACCTCAAATTGTTATCTTAATATTTTTTAGAATTA
The DNA here is from genome assembly GCA_963277665.1 of Viscum album. Lineage (NCBI taxonomy): Eukaryota > Viridiplantae > Streptophyta > Magnoliopsida > Santalales > Viscaceae > Viscum > Viscum album. The sequence goes on from OY728125.1 coordinate 24,535,782, forward strand.
AGGAATTGAATAGTGTCAAAATTGAAACTATTGATTGTTTTTCAAAATAATGTTTTATCAAATTATTTAATAATCATATTTTTTCAAAACAAAATATAGAATAATTAAGATATTATTGAAAACGTTTTATGGTATTTACTTATGGTATAGTTTACATTAAGTAAGTAAATATTTCTCTCTTTTATTATTCAAATATTTGTTACCCTAGTTTAAAATAAAATAGAATAACTCAGTGTTAATTAAAATGACAAGGGTTAAATTAGTAGAAAAACATTTCTATAGTTACTTTTTTGATGAGAATAAAACCCTATATAATATAATCTTCTAAATTGCTACATTTTTGTGGTTTGTTTATGTGATTCTATTTTTTAAAAAAAATTAATATTTTTGGAGTCTCCTAAAGTGACCCTCACCTAAATTATAAAAGGGAACCTCCTATCTCATTTCTTCACAACTAATTAAGTCTTCAATCTTGGATATACCATTCCATTTTCTATTATCAACTATTCTGGTAACATACTATAGGTTTTGGTCTTTTTCAAAGACCAACTCTAGGGAATTAAGAAGATATTTAGAGGGAGAATGTCAAAGAAAAGGTAATCTACTCTACTAATTCTATCAAACTTCTTTCTACCTATACATCCTCTTCATAAGTTGTTTCATTATAAAGTAATAAATCAGGTATATTATATACAATGAGCTTTTATTTTTATTATGAAACTACCATATTCAACCTTCTATCCATCCTATGAAAAATGAAATCCCCACAAGTGCGTACGTTTGGCTTACCGTCTCCATATCAAGGTGTAATCTGTTTTTCACCAGCAATTTACATGGATGGATATTATTATGGAAATAATAACTATATGTGATTATTAAAAATTATATTTATTTTGTAACAATATATATACCATCCACTTTCATACCATTTAATAATTAACAGAATGATATCATCGCTTGTACGTATTTATGCCCTACTGTCTCCACGATGTGATGCGATTCATTCTATAGGATATCCATTTAAAAATAAATGTATAACATTAATAAATTTGATTTATATTATATTAATATCATTTTTTAAATGATATATATATAACCAATGAATAATAATCAGACCTTATTCAACAAAACATACATAAGAAAATGAAGCTTTTTATAACTGAATAACATGAAATAATGAATTGTTATTAAAAACAAATGATCATATGATCATATATGATATCACAAAAATGATTATTATTATTAAATAAGTCAATTAAAATATTTAAAAAATTATAAATTATTTTCAGATACATTCAAAGTATATCAAACCAAAGGCAATGGATAATTTCTCAATCTCATTAGTATCAGAGATTGTTTATATGTATGTTTGTACATGGGTATATTTATCATCAAGGTTAATATTTCCTAAAAATTTATTAAAAAATATTATTTATATCATTATAAAATTTCATAATGTCAATTTTACCCAATTGGTGAATATTAATTAAACAATATGAAAGAAATCTTTTGTTGTTTTTCGATACGAGGTACTTTTTGACTTATCTGAAAAAAGTACGTGAAGAATATTTTCTTTTAACCTATACGACATGATAGATTTTTAAATTTTCATAACATTGTATTTCCATGAAGTTTACTTCACAATATTTCAAGGTTATCTTCAAATAAATTACTTTCTTATAAAATTGTGTGGTATTTTGAAAAAATAATGTTTTTTGAAAAATAAAGAATATTTTCCTCAAGAATAAATTTCAAGTGTTTAATCAAAATTATTTTCCATCTAAAATGGAATAATTTAATTAGTATATGTTTCAAGTATACTATTTCTATTATTATTATTATTATTATATTTTCTATGGAATTATATTTATGTAATCCATTTGTTTTACAAGGATTATGTTATTATGGAATTATGTTTAGGAAACCCATTTTATTCCTTGGGTTATTCTATGATGAATGATTTATGTTTTTTTGGAAAAAGTAATAATTATTTCATAATGATATTGTTGGAATCTATATCTCCATCCAATCCATTAGGTAAATATTTATATCCCATGAGATAGAAAGCACAATGATGGGAAATGATCTCGGTTCAGTAATACAGGGTTGAAACGATGGGTGAGACCAATTCAGTACTAGAAATTGTCTTCTTTGATGGTATTGGAAATGATCCTTGACAAATATGTGATACTTTTATATTCTTATGTGTACAAAATTTCTTGTCTTATTTTATAATTTTTGGGATTACATTCATTGATTCGTAGGGAATTTTATGATTTAGCCTATGACAAGATATCACGATTTTTCATGTTCATGATAATATTTTGAAATCTTACATTATTATGTGTCATGATTATGATATGATTGATATCTCCCTGCTTACCCTTATAGAGAATCTGATCCCACATATTCTTATGTTTCTTTTCCCCAGGTCATGGAGAAGGGTATTATGTAAGATATGTAAAAACAGGGTCTATTAATAATGGAATAAGTAGAAGACAATGTAGATTCCTTATGAAACAATTGTTTATGTTTTGTAGTTTATAAAGACACTCTACCTATGTGGTCATTTCATGACATTGTTATATTTTTTAATGAATATTATTAAAGTTTTATGTAATATATTTGTATATAAATTATGGCTCACAAAATATAGATACTGTTATGAGAAATGATAGGATAGAACATGTGAAAACCTATTATAAAAAAATTCAGTTATTGGATTAATAAAAAGTGCCATAGTTAAATAATGCATTGTCATAATTTTGTATATCTCATTAATAATATTTATTATCATTTGATATGTATCTCTAATTATTGATGAGTGATACTCACAGTATTCTTTTTTGGATTTATTTAATCAATGTAATGTGGAGGAACTATTCTAACGATGAAAGTGATAGTCGGAAGAATGGCCTTACTCATGAGTAACCAAATTTACTTAGAGTTGGGATGAAAAAACAATTGGCTATGATAACCTAACTCTCTCCAAATTTTAATGTTGACATGAATTACACTAAACGTCTAGATGTCTAAAGTAATGAACAAATCACCATTCATTAGTTTATATAGAAACATACACCATCTTTTAGTACTTACTTTGACCCACTTATTTATGATAAATGGATCAATTATAAAAAAAGATATTTTATGTTCTCCAGTTTATAGACCATGAGAATTTTGTTTGATTTTTGTATCAGTTGGAATCTACAGATGATAAATTTGAGAAACTTATAAAGAATAATATGTAAGATAAACAAATTGTGTCAATGTAATGAAAATATTATAAGAATGTATTTTTCAATAATTATTTTACTTTAAATATATAAACTGAATGGGAGAGGTAATTCCTAGAGATAGTGTAGAAGGATAGTGAATATTTTGGTAACTATAATGAAAAAATTCCCAGATGGGAATTTCATGCTTCTAGTTTTCTCTTTTCCAACAAATTCAAAATTTATTAAGTTATTAATAAATTAAAACCTATTATTTGAATAAAAATATCTATTAGATCACACAATATCTAGGATAAGATATTTTGAGGTGATCAAAGTGTATAAATAGGGAGGGTAAACTCTCATTAATCTCATTGTTTTGGTGAAAAGTAAAAAAAATGATTTTAATGGAGATTCAAATAATAAAATACATAGAGGTAATAAAATTAATGTTCATTTTTCAAAAAATGTTTATAAAAATTATATGTAAAACTGTATCGAACTGATAGGTAAATTCTTTGTTTTTGGATGATAATTTAATTGAGTAGATGAATGTTGAGGTGGTTTGAAGAGGTCAACTAATGAAATTAATAGAGACAAATCTCAACTTATTTTTCCAACCAAACTCCAATGGTATAATTAAAAGGAGTATGGGAACTATTATGACTAGTGAAATAATATGAGGGTTAATGGTTATAATCAAAATTATCAACCCATTAGGCCATGAGATAAATGGAATTCTCATGTGGCAACAACTATTGAAGTGGTCCAAATGAAATAAGTATCAAAATATATTATTATCTTTACCTCTATAAATAAAATATCATATTTCATTCATGTTATAACTACACATTTATTTATGAATAAGTAGTAATGAGTATCACCTATCCAACCAAGTGAACAGATGTTTAAATACTGCTGAAAACTTCTAATGTTATTTTGATCAAATATTTTTTCCATAACTCCTCTATGATTAAAGATTGTGGGAATGTGATTCCCAAAATTGTTGTTATTATCAATCTAGTGGATTTTTATGGGATTTTGTACATATATTGGATATCTTTTTATACACCCCATATTAATTATCATGAGTAGGAAATCATATTTTACATTCCAAATCATAATATGATCATCTACCAGTGGATGATAAATATGAACTTCCAATGGAAATATCACCCATCGTATGGGTCTTACTACCTATTCATGATGGGTTAATATCTTGAATTGTTGGTTTAAAACTCGACATTGAATATATGCCTTTTATTCAGAAATTTTTAGATGTATTTCTGGAATAGTTTACTTTAGTTTTTAATATAAATTATAGTTGGTTCTATTTCTACTTTAATGAATCCTTATAGAATAGACTCAGTTGAGTTTTAGGAATTGAATAATAAAATCCTATAGATTCAATATTAGGGATACAGTTAGTGATGTGTTTTACTATAGGGTGTACCTATTCATATTTTTACAAAGAAATATCGTTCAATTAATTTTTACACTGATTATAATGACCTGCAATAGAACATCACGAATATTTTGTATATTCAGCCCCATGTTAATGAATAATTTTATCAACTGTGGGGAGATATATACTTATCTGATATTGACCTTCAATCAGGATATCAATTTTTATGGTTTAAAAGAGAGAAGTTATCAATTATAGACTTCATATAAGGTGTTAACAGTACGCATTTATAGGGATTCCATTTTAAAATAAAAATTACCCACTATATTACTAGATATAAGGAATATATTCTTTTAATATTACCTTTATCTATTTCTGGTAGTATTTAAAGATTATATTATTATATATTCCATGATCAAGGAATATTATGAAGATAATTTAACGATTATAGTAAAGACGATGATAAATGAGAATTTTGTTTTCTACATTTAGAATGTATAAATTATAGATACATAATGTATCATTATTAGGTTATGTAATTACATGTTAGGGTATATCGGTGGATCCTTCAAAGATAGTTGTTTAGAGGAAATAGCCCATAACAACCAATGTTACAAAGATCTAAATTTCTCTATTATATTATGGATACTATCTATTATTTGTGAGATATTTATCAAAGATATCAAATACACTAACAATGTTGAATAAGAAGGGAACCAAGTTACTTGGATAGATTAACGTGATGAGTGATTCATGTGATAGAAGAGATGGTTAGCCAATGTAAATTTTCATACACTACCATACAATGAATAATTCCTTGTAAACTATATTTATGCATCAACAATGGTAATAAGATGTGTTATCATGAAAAATGAAATTTTGGAAATATATTCCTCACACCATATGAAGGTTCATGATCCTAACTACATGGATCATTATTTGGAGTTAGCAGTGGTATCATTTTCATTTACGATATGGGGGAATTATCTATAGAGAGAAAATTTTTATATATGTACTAATCTAAAAATGATGAATTATATATTCACATAGAAAAGTTTAATTTAAACCAAAAGTGACAGTTGGAGTTGATTAAATATTTTTACAACTCAATAAATTACCACAATATGGTGTAAAATAAGTTTTTTTGTGCTATAAGTCAGAAAAAGCATGCTAGTTCTTCCATGATGAGGATTTATAGTGATTCATAACATATATATTTTCAGCAGATGGACCTTGAAATCATGTGGGATAGGGAGAAATACTATCTTTTTCATATAAATACTTAAACATCCATCCATGTGAATATTTAAGATGAAAAAAAGAGGATTTGGAACAAAAACAATTCTATGTAAGGTTCCAAAGAAAAACATTGAGTAAGGTAGAATGATATTATTCAGGATGAAATAAGGGTCCCATAAATGAAATAATTAATGAATGGCTTATTGGATGAAGAAATTATCTCATTGCTCTCTATTTATCCTTGAATTATAATATTTTATTGAGATCTAAAATAGAATTTTGGTGAGATAACCCTAAAAGCTATGTTTTAAAGTATGTATTTAGACACATGGTATGTTTGGAAGTTAAGTTCGAACATGAGATGTGTTATGAGATAATGACACCATTAACCATGTTTTTTGAAAATAGAAAAACATCACCATGGATTTTATCATAACCCTCTCCATTAAATTTGATGAAATTAATGTAATTTAGGTTGTATTCAATCACCTTATGATGTCATCACATTTCATTGATGTTAGGGAAGATTTATTATTTGACCAACATACCCGGATATTCATTAAAAATTTGTTAAGGATTCACGGATTACCACTCTAAATAATATCTAATCATGAAATGAGGTTTACCTTGATGTTTTGGAGATGTCTTTAGTATGATTTTAATATGTAATAGGGATTTAGTACTACATATCTACCTAAAACCTTTTTTCATTCAAGGTGGTTTATTCAGATCCTAGAGAAAATATTAAGGGCTTTATCAATGGATTTCATTGGATATTTGGGGAAATCCCTTTCTCTAGTTGAATTGTCAATAATAATTTATTTTACTCTTGACATTATATGGAATCTTATCAATCCCTCTATGATTAGAAGATAAATAGTCGAACATATCATTATGAAGTAGGGTAATGAAAGCCATTTGGTCCTAAGATAGCTGAAGAAATTTTTTATAAAGTTAGATACGTTCAAAAAAACATTTTTTATTATCAAATTTGAAAGAAAATTTATACTGGTTGTCACAACCCATCCCCAAGGTCACATCCCGTGACTACCCCAAACCCACATTCCATAGGCTAGGGGATGTCAACTAACACCAAGTAGGAATATCCCAAAAGGGAAGGAATTTTCCTTAAATCCTATACACACAGAAAAATCATAAAATGTGTAAAGTAAGCACAAAGTAAACCACAATTGTCGCTAAGACAATTACAGAGAGTACATTACATGATGAAAGAACCAAGGGGCCCAAATAAAAACCCAAAACCACAAAACAAAGTACAAATTCCATAGTCCATCCACTTGATACCCCAATTAAAGGTTAGGTGAAGGGTAGTTTCATGTATCTATAGAAGTAAGTGTGTCTGCCCTGTCTCACTGAACACCACCTGGTCCCATACCACCATAGTCTTTATCGAGGCACATGTTTGTCCCATATCATTGAGCACCACCTGGTCCCGGACCACCAAGGACCCCGTAGAAGCATATATCTATCTTGTATCACTGATCACCACCTGGTCACGGGCCACCAAGGTCTCTATAGAAGCATCTGTCTGTCCCGTCTCACTGGGCACCACCTAGTCCTGGGCCATCAAGGCCTTATTCGAAGGGTTGATCACCTGCACGAGACACGACACATGAAAATGATGCTTGTGCATGGTTTAGTAACACAATACTCAGTAGGGACCTCAAACCAAAATGGAAGTACAACAAAATAATACCACACAATAAGACCACAAAGAAACGATGGCTCACATAGGTATAATCTATAGTATGAAAATAAATACTATTAGTTGTACATTGAACTCCTTTGACTACTGAGGTACTCATCCTCAATGAGAACCGCGGGTCTAATGGGTCACATAGAGATGATCCTCACTGGTGGTATACCGGGTCACATAGAGACTCTCCCCACTTAGGCCGTCATAGCTGGTCCACACAAGGCCATATATAGCTGATCCACAAAGGGTCTCTTGTAGATGACCCACCGAGGGTCTCTTGTAGATGATCTACACAGTGTCTCTTGTAGCTAATCCACATAGGGTCACATTTAGCTAGTCCAAACCGGTATTATTATCATATAGGCCTACAAGGGTCATTTAGAACCTCTCATTAGTAGTCTACATCTCTCAGAAAGTTGCAGGATTTCCACACGTAGTGCACTTTATTCCAGGAGAATACAATCCTCAAGAAATTATTCCTATTTCAAATTCGATGAAAGCCTCCTAAAATCATTCCAAAATAACATTCTCATCACCAGGGTTCCATCTCTGCAAACGGCTCACTAATCAGACACTTGGCCTCAATGATATTTTCATTTTAGTAAATAGGGCTTGGTCAGACCTTGTCGGACTGACCCAACCCACCTGGACTAGGGGTCCTGCATGGCCTGGCTTGGTTCGACCAGCATGATCCATCCTGGTTTGTGTCTAGACTGACCTGACCTGGTTTGGACTTGGGTCCAGCCCGCCAGGTTTATAAACGACCCGGTTGCATCTGGCCCACCCCACAATAGGCGGGCCAGTTCTTTCCCAACATGATCCACCCAGCTGCCTGATTTTATCCTGCCGGCCTGACCCTCAAAAGCGGACTGTCTTGTGTACCATCCCAGGCTACCCAACAACTCAATTCCCCCCCACCACACGGTCCACGGAATTCCCCTACTGCACCATTCTGTCACCATCTGGCATCCACCTCGGCACACCATCGGGGTGCCCCCCCCCCCCCCGCCCGTAAGAAACTACTGTCGATCGACACATCCAAGTACCCCTGTGTCTATTACGGTGGTATGATCCTTGAACCGCCTACGCATCCAGGATACTTGGGACATCTAATTCCCTTCTTCAGACTTGAAAATTACATCATCATCAATTCAGAGGCGTGACCATGAAGAACACATTAATGCCCAAGGACGGAGAAATCGAGGCCCTATTCGTGTTTTCCCGATTTCTCCATGTTAGAGTTTTTAAAACTTGGAAAGGAGACGTTAAAGATTCAATAAAAAATATAACCCTGGACAAAAAAACCAAGTGATAAAATACCCTCACATAAGAACAAGATACTTGTGGATCAACCTATTCTTGGGTTGATCCACGTTCGTTGTTTTAGAATGAAGAACGGGGAAAATTAAATCAAAAAGTAAACCCCTACCTGGGAAAGAAGATTTATTGAGGATGATTTCTCATCATCAACCTTAATTCTCCATTCCTGAATCCTCTCTCCAAGGGTGTTTTTGTCATCATCTTATTCGTTAGAATTCATCGTTGGAAGGGTTACCTTCTTGTTCTTCAGAGGAATTATAGGGTTGTATTCCAACCTTGAATTACCTATTTAATTAATGAAGGATGATGTGTACGTGTTTTGGCCTCACCACCAGGATCCATTAATGATGTTCCATAATGGGATTCATTAATGATATTTAGAGTTGCCTCATCATTTCACTACATCATTGACATTCCACATATTAATGATGAAGAAAACAAATAAAAAAACTTTTAAAGTTATTTTATTTCTCTTCAGAAATGTTCTATAACAAATATTCAGCCTTGACCCGCGCCAGTCGGGTTTAAGTCCTTCTTAAGGATATAAAATCATTATGAACTCAAAAGTTTTCTTATATTTGTAATCTGATTTATCGTTTGTGTGTTATGGGGATTCTAAAATAAAATAAATTTTTTTTAAATTATTTTATTTAGGGTTACGTCTTAATAACCAACATTCACAGTCGGCCTATGCTGGCTATTGTTAGGATCCTACTAAGGGAATCATACCCTCAAAAACTCAATGGTAATCTCAAATTTTAAATTTGAGTAACCTTTTATAATTTATAAGGATTTGAAACTAAAATCACTTTACTCAATTATTTAATTTACGACAAAAAACAACTTTCCACTATTGACCCACACCGGCCAATGTTAGACTCTTCCTAAGGAAATCATACCATATCAATCTAAATAGTGGTCTCAGAATTTTAATCTGATTCATTGTTCATGGGATATAACAATTTGAATAATAATATAATTTTATATAGTTATTTTATTTAATATTATTCCATTTTGGTTTTTCTCACTAGAGGCCATCACCAACTAAAATTAAGTCGCGCATAGGGTAGAACTGTTATCTTGAACATAATGGTGCCCCCGTATTTATAATTGGGGCACCCATTTAAGAGTTATTCCACTTATTCTGGAAAAACACTTACACATGATTTTTAAAACTAATTATTGTTTTATGGAACATTCCAAGAAATATCGGCCTCAGAATCACACTCATCTCCTGTTCTCGAAATAAACCCATTTAATTTTTAAAAAAATCATGGAATTCAAGGTTATTACATAAGTCCTAATTTTAGTGATTTACACCCTTGTAAGACAAAACAAGGTCTAATCAATAAAAGGGGGTACTGATCAAGAATCTGATCTTCCCGATCCCACATGCTCTCCTATAGATTCTCATACTTCCAATGAACACACACCAGAAGAATTAGTCATCCATAAAGAATCATCTTCATTAAATCTTCTATATCCATTTGGTACTCAACGAACATCTCCCCATTGTCAGTATCCAACTCGTTGTGGTCAATTATGTGAGAAGGGTCTTTCACATATCTCCTCAGCTATGATACATGGAATACATTATGAACATTCTATAACTTTTGTGGTAGAGCCAAGTTCTATGCCACAATGACCACTCTAATGTATATCAGGAGTGGTCTGATAAACCGTATAGATTACTTGCCACCCTAGAGAAATCTCAGTATCCATCCTCAAGGAGAGTCTGAAAAGAATATGAGGTACCTCTCTTCGAACTCCAAGTGTATCCTTCTCCTATCAATATATGACTTTTTCAACTATATGCAGTCTTCATCTACTCTTGGATGACCATAACCTTCTCAGTGGTATCCTATGCCATCTCTGGACCCGTGATTGTTGACTCCCATAGGTCTGTCCAGTATATTAGTGACCTGAATAGTTGTCTGTATGGTCCCTTGAATGGTATCATACTGATGGTGGAGTGGTATGTGTTGTTGTACAAATACTCCACCAGTGGTAGGTGATCCTCCCAACTGCGACCAAAATCATGAACGCAAGCATGAAGCATGTCCTCCAAGGTCTTTATGGTCTGCTTCATCAGACCACCAGACTATGGGTGAAAGGTTGTGCTCAAGCACTGCTAAGTCCCAAAAGACTCTTGAAATCCCTTCCAAAACTGAGATGTAAAGTGTACAAAATGATTTGAGAGTATCGTAGATGGGACTCCATGGAGTTGAACTATCTTATTCACATAGAGGCATCATGTGCTCTCTACTGGACATAGCTCTCGAATTGGTAGGAAGTGTGCCAACATGGTGAGTCGGTCTACGATCACCCAAATGGTATTGTGACCAATGGACATACATCGTAAGCCTGTCAGAAAGTCGATAGATATTCCATCCCACTTCTACTAAGATACATCGAGGGGTTGTGTCAAAATTGTTGGAACTTGGTGCTCAACCTTCACTTGATGACAACTGAGGCATCATGAGACAAACTCTGCTACTACCTTCTTCATCCCCAACCACCAGTACTGATGTTAGAGGTCTTCATACATCTTTTCCACACCTGGATGTACTTCCAAAGGGGGTGTATGGAACTCCCTCAACTCCTCATCCCACAACCCCACTGGTACTACGGTGCACCCTATGAAAAGGAAGACATGTTACCCACCTTTCGAATATCCAAAAGAGGCATACCCTATGGACATCTATTGATGTGTAGTCTTACATCTGGAATCTCTGAGTTGCGCCTTCCTGAATCAATGTAAGTGTAGAGGGGTAACCACCATTGATTGAAGTTAGGTTTCCCCTTCTCTATCCACACAGGATATCTTAATTGAAGCCAACTACTATGTGGCTGCATTTAGTAGTTGTGAACTCAATCTTTTGCTGAGAGTTTATGACACAATGTTCCCCTCCCCATGAGTATAGACTATCTTAAATTCATAGTCTTGGATAAAATCATTCCAAAATCATTGTCTCATATTCCGAAACTTAAGATAAATGATAAACACGATAATCTTGTGGTTAGGGTAGACGATGATTCATTCACCCATAAGGTAGTTTCTCCACATATTCAGTGCAAAGACTATCACTTCCAACTCAAGGTCATAATACACATAGTTCTACTAATGTGGTATCAACATTCATGAACAATATGAAATCACTTCTTTCCTCTATATCACGGAACAACCAAACCCGGTTCATGATGCGTCCCAGTACTCCATGTAGTCGACGCCCTCCTCTAGAAACCCCAAGACATGAGAACTCATCAATATCTTCCTTAAATACTGAAATCTATGCTAGAATACTTCTTTCTACATGAAGGGTTTTCCATTCATTATTAATGCCATAATGGGTGCTGCTACTCTAGAGAAGACAGTTACAAACATCTGATAGTACATAGCCAATCCAAGGAAACTCGGCACCTTGGTAGCTTTATTGGGTGGTTGCCAAGAAATCACCACATAAATATTTGTTGGATCCACCACAACTCCAACCTATGATATTAAATATCCTAGGAAATAGATAATTCATATCCTGAACTCACTCTTCAAGAGATTTTTTGTAAATATTGTGCTCTTGAAGTGTGTCTAAAACTGTCCTCAGTTGTATTGCGTGCTCCTCCTCAGACGCTGAATACATTAAAATTTCATCAATAAATTCCCCTACAAATCGGTCTAAGTATGGCTAAATGATCATGTTCATGAGTCAAATTATAACTACTAGGGAATTAATCACAACAAACAGCATCACTAAGTACTTTTAGTGTCCATAACGACACATGAAAGATGTCTTTGAGATGTCCTTATCTCGTACTCGAAGATGGTGATAACCTGATCGAAGGTCAAACTTCAAGAACCATCTCACCCCCTTAAGGTGATTGAAGGGGACATCAATCCTTAGAAGAGGATGCTTGTTCTTCACAGTGACCTGGTTCAGGCACCGTAAGTCTAGGAACTACCTCAATCCTACGTCTGAATTCTTGAAAGAAAAACTATGTTTGTCCACAGTGAAATGTCGGGTCTCACAAAGCCCCCCTCCTGTAAGTCCTCCAACTGTAACCTCAAATCCTAGATCTCTATGGGAGACATTTTATATAAAGGGGTTTATACTAGTGTCCTCTCATGGTACATATCAATGAAGAAGCCTACCCCTCCTTTTAGAGGTATTCCTAGAACATCCTCTGGAAAGATGTCCTCATACTTGTCCACCAATATAGAGAACTGAGAACTCAAGTCATCTATTTATACATAGGTAAGGATGGACACATGATGTTACCATATTCCCTTTTCTTATATCTACCTATGCTTAGTGTGGACCACATTGCGATGGTGGATGTAACATGTCGAAATGAATACCACCTCCTACTGCTCTCCAAGCTCCTCTGCCATGTCTTCTGCCCTACAGAAGGCTTGTGGATAGAACATCCATCTGGTAAATTCGCGTCCCCACTAAGCAAGAAGACTCATGTCACCGCCTCCATCCAATCCTCAGAAACCAGAGGATCTATCTCTCTTCTAACCTAAGAGGTCACTATCGCTTGAACTCATCTAAGGCACGGAGCCAATGTGCGTCCTATACCAGTGGCATCAGTAGTAAATATTGACTAATGGGTGGTGGTATCACTGGGACACCGCACGAAGGTTACATCTCGGGGAACAGTCCATATAATGACACCTAATCACTTTCTGGACCATCCTTCTGGTCACACATTGTAATCCTGGCTAGCTGTCTGCATGGATGAGACATTAAATTTCATTAAGATGAACGTTAGTCAATTTATAATACCTAGTGAGTTGAATCTGACTCAAAAAGATCATAGGAAAACACTCAAAGATGCATGCAACCAGTTTTTACATGTACTGGGTTGGAAAACAGAATTCAGGGTCTTGGTGTATGGATACATCGATCGCCGCCCAAATACTAGACTCCCTAGCTTGAAATCCGAACTTGAAACACTAAACATCATTTACCAATAAACATTTACAGAATCTTATTTCTTCTGGTATAAATGACCTTATCTGATACAAGTTTTTCAAAAACTATCCCCCAGGTCCCATGCCTTGACCACCCCAAGCCCTCCTCCCACAGGCCAGCAGATGTAGACCATCATTGAGTAGGCATATCCCCAAAAGGTAAGGCATTTTCCTTAAAACTTGTACACACACACAAAACTAAAACTCTAAAAAGTACACAAAATTTAAACCAAAACAGTCACTAAGATAACTAATGAGAGTATAATAAAGAGTAAAATTACAAAGGGGCCATAATAAAATCCCAAAACCAAAATAAAGTTCAACTACAAGGGTTTATCTTCTCGAGAACCCACTTGAAGGGTATGTGAAGGGTAGTTGCCTATAGCCGTAGAAGTACGCTCATTCGTCCCATCTCACAGATGACCACCCAGTCCCAGACCACCAAGGTCTCTGTCGAAGTTTCTATTAGTCCCATATCACTGAGAACCACCTGGTCTTGGGCCACCAAGGTCACCGTCGATGTTTATGTTTGTCCCACCTCACTGAGCACCACCACGTCCCAAGACACCAGTGTCTCCGTCGAAGCGTCGATCACCTACACAGGACAAGACACATGTGTGTGAATCTCGTTCTAGGGTGAGTAATACAATACTCAGTAGGGACCCCAAACCACAAAGGAAGGATCACAATGTAAGACCACACAACAAGACCACAAACCATGGAAAACTCACATAGGTATAATCTAATGCATGCAAAGAAACATTTTCACTCATACACTGAACACCTTGGACTAATGAGGTACTCATCCCTAATGAGTACCATGGGTTTGATGGGTATCACAGAGACACTACCCACTATAGGCATTCCGGGTCACACAGACCCGATTCCCACTTAATCCATTATAGTTGGTCCACACAGAACCACTTATTACTGATCTAGATGGGGTAGCTTATAGCTGATCCACACAAGGTCGCTTGTATCTAATACCCATTGGGTCTCTTGATGTTGATCCACATATGTTTGCTTGTAGCTATTCCACACATGGCCTCTTATAATCTAGGACTATGGGGTAATTTAGAACCAGTTGTTAGCAGTCTTCAGGTCTCATCCAGCCATAGGATTCCCGCATGTAGTGCGCTTGATTCCGGAAGAATCCACTCCTCAATCCATTAGTCATATTTCAATTTCAATGAAACTATATATCGGTCAAATCAAAATAATTTTCTAATTTTGAGGGTTCTAACGCTGCAAACATCCATCCAGTTGGATGCCCGGTTTGAATGATATTATTGTTTTAGTAAACATGGGCTAGTTGTGTTCAGGCCCACACTGACCTGGTTGGACCGCCCCGACCAACCTAGCTTGGGGGTCCTGCATGGACTAGCCCGGTTCGACCAACCCGGTTTGGGTCTAGGTCAGTCTCATTGGGAATTGTAGCACCTAAACTAGTTCGGCCATGGGTCTAGCCCGCCAGGTCACCTAGCAACCTGGTTCTATTCGGCTCAGCCAGCAATAGGTGGGCCAGTTCTTTCCCAGCCATGGCCACCCAGTGGCCCATTTTTATCCAATTGACTAGGACCGTATAGTTCAGGCCACTCCACCAATGTGACCAGGTGGCCTCCTTTGCCTCCACCATCCATCGCCCCCCCCCCTGCTACACTACCATGGCCACAGCGGGCCATGGCCTCTTCCTCGGCATGTCGTCATCGCGCGCCGCCACCCACCCGTGGGACACAGTCAACGGTAGCCAGCGGGGCCTTCCATGGTTTACCAGGTTTGATCTAGTGGCCTTATCCTAAAATTGCATGTGCCTCTAGGATCCTTGAGGCACTGAATTCCCTATTGTAGCCTCAAAAATCACCTCATCAACAATTCATAGGTGTGTCCATGAGGAACACATGAACGCCCAAGGAAGGAAGAATCAGACCTTGTTTATGTTGTCTGGATTTTTTCTCATCAGAGTTTTTAAAACAGTGAAGGGGGTGGTTTTATATTTGATAAAAAATATAACCCCAAAGAAAAAACCCAAATATAAAACACCCTCCCGCATGAAAAAGAAACATGAAAATCAACCTGTTCGTGGGTTGATCTGCATTCATTGTTTTGGAAAGAAGAACGGGGAAATGAAAATCAAAATGTAAACCCCTACCTAGGAAAGTGGATTACTCGAGGATGATTATTCTTCATTATATATCAATCTAAGGCCCCAAATTCACTCTCCAAGGTTCTCTCCATCGTCGTATGATTCGTCGGTGTTCATCATTAGAGAGGTTCCCTTATTATTATAGGAATTCTAGGGTTTTCTCTCAACCCTGAATTCCCTATTTAATTAAAGAAGAATGTCGTGTGTGCATTGTAACACAACCACCCTACTCTATTAATGTGGTTCATTAATGAGATTCATTAATGGGATTCAGTGTCACCTCATCGCTGCACCGCATCACCAATGTGCCACTGCATAATGATGATGAAAACAAATAATATAACTTTTTAAGATATTTTCCTTATCTTTTGAAATGTCTGAAAAGTAACTTTTACCTTTAACTCGTTCCTGTCAAGGTGAATTCTCACTTAAGGAGAAAATCTCATTACGAACTCAACGATGGTCTTAGATTTTTAATTCGATTTACTGTTTGTGATTTATGAGGGTTTGAAAATTAAATATACTTTCTTTTAATTATTTTCTTATGGTTATGTCTCGAAAACAATAATTCACAGGCGGCCCATGTAGGAAAAGTTTAGGCACCTCCTTATAGAATAATACCTTTACAAACTCAACAGTTATCTCTTATTTGAAATACGATTTACATTTATGAGTTATAAGGATTTGAAAATAAAGTACCTTTATTCAATTATTTTATTTACTGCAAAAACATCATCCACTATTGACACATGCTGACCATTGTTAGGATCTGAATAAGGAAATAATACCCTCATGGGCTCAAAGGTGGTCTCATATTTGGAATCTGATTCACTGTTTGTGAGTTATAAGGATTTGAAAAATAATGTAATTTTATATACTTATTTTATTTACAGTTTTTCCATTTTTGGATGTTCTCATTGGAGGTCAGCACTGACTAAATATAGGTCGCACCTATAGTAAACCCACTATCTTAAATAAAATGTTTCCCTCATATTTATAATTCATGACCCCATTTAAGATTTATTCTACTTTTTCAAGAAAACCACTAACACACGCTTTTTAAAACAGAAAATTTTTCAATGGACCATTCCAAGAACTCTAGTCCTTGGAATTGCATGTCGTCTCAGCCCCTAGTCTTGAAATAATCCCCATTAATTTTCAAAAAAAATTATGGAATTTCATGGTATTACTTTGATAACCATTGATGAGATATAGAGTGTAACATTAGAGAGAAGGTATTCTTATGAATATATACATAGAGGAATGTTATGTGATTTGAACAAAATGTATGTTGATCCATAGATATATCAGGGCATATTAAATTCATGAATGTATCAGGATGGTAACAAATCTCTTAGTTCTTCCACTGAATATCTTTTTAGTACACGATGTCTTCCATGTCCCTCTTAGAAGGATGTACATACCTGATCCTTCACTTTTTTAAAAGTCAATGTTTGTACTAATATAGTTTGATCCTTCTTATGAAGAACAACCATTTGACATTGTAGAAAGAAGAGATAATAATTATGATAGAATACAAATCAATTGGTTAAATTTTTTGTGATCCCATAAATATGAGGATGTTATGTGGGAAACCAAGGATGTAATGACATAGAAGTATCCTCTATCATTATATTCATAAAAACTTATTTATGATGCTGAAATTATTATAAGGGGTTAGAATATAACACCATGATATTTTATAATATATTTATATTTAATAAATTTGATGTTTGAACAATCATATAATTCTTAAAAAAACACATATATGATTAATTCCTTGATAAAAATTTAAAACGAGACATTAAAAGATATTTAAATTAAATTCATGACAACCAACTAATCAAATAGTGTATTGAGATTCTGAAGTAGTTAAAAATTTATAAGGAATGATCATTTAAATATATTTTTATTATTATTTATTCATTTAATTGAAGGATATTTCAATTTGTTATATGAAATAATGGGTTTCACATTCCTCAAAATGAAAAAAAATTTACTTATTATCAGTTGGTTACAAATAGAGACCATATATTTTATGGTAAAATGATATATTTATCCAAAATCTATTTTTAAGAACATATTTTATTTTTATCATATTTAATTACATTAATCAATACTAATAAATGGTTTTAAAGAAAAAAGAATAATAAATATTTATTAAAAAACAATAATAATCATATAATGTTTTTTACTATGAACAAAATGAGAATAAATTCAATTAACGCTTTAAAATTAAATTTTTATATAAAAAAATTACATGTTTTGTTTAAATATTTTATATTTAATTTCATCCACTTTATATACTGATTATTATAAAATGGATTCTATTTTTATAATAAATTTTTAAAAATTTGGTAATAATTTACAATTAATTTTTATACATAAAAATATGTTACCATGTTTAAAATATTCCCCCATAGTAAAGGTAAGAATTGATAAAAGGGGTTAAAATAAAATTATAAGCCTTCATGATATCAATAAAACATGTCATTAATGTAATTATTTGAGTATATTTTTACCTCCCTCTCCATATATATAAAAAAGGTTTTGCTGACACTCTCCCATAACAGTGACTATATAATATTTGTAAAATCTTAATATTTTTGAGGGTGCTACTCCCCTCACTGGTACGAGGGAAACACTTATTACCACTTATCAACAACAGCTTAGAAAAATAGAATATAAAAAGACTACCAAAATAACATACCAAAAATCATACCCATGTTATACTATTTTTAGTATTCCAACAAGATCCATCCATTAATTCTTAAGATATTTATAAAGGAATGTTATCCAATGAAGATGTATAATCTCTAATAAAAATGTTTGATGATTCATTTTTATTAAACCACATACAATTATTAAATAACAATATTAACATAATTACATAATAGTATTTACTATACTAAAATATTATTATGTTAATATATCATCAATTTTCTATCTCCTTTTCATCGGATGTAAAATAAAATCACTGCTCATGCGAATGTAATGACTATCATCTACATGAAGTAGAAAGTCTAATTTTTCCTAAAGGCCACTCAATGATGGATAGATAGATGGATTAAATTAATATATATGATATTAATTACAACATTATGATTCTTCAAATAAATATTATCATTTAAAATTGTTTTTTTCATCCATTTAAAAATAGAAACACCACTCGTGCATATGTAAAGAATACCATGTACATCAAGTGAGGTAATTAGTTTTTCATTAGTGACATACATGGATGCTTATAAAAATTTAAATAATTAAGAACTATGATATTTATAACATGATTAATGTTATGATTATGATGAAACCATGAACACTGTGTAAGGACATGACCCTCATCACAGAAACATATGTGGTAAATGAAACCGTTGACACCCAAATATTAATATGAATGACGAATTGTTAATAAATTTGTAATTTAGAATTATAATTGAATGATATAAAGAAATATAAGTATAAATAGGGTTCTTATATAAATATATCATACATCTAAATTTATTAGTAAAGATGATAGAGTTTGTGTGATGAAATCTAGGACTTGAGGTAAGGTTTATGTTTCAATATAACATGTTCATCATTATTTATTCTTCCATTTCTATTAAATGAAATTTTAAAATAATTGTTTATTAAAATTCATATATATTTTTATCCTATTATTATTCATTTGGTTTATAATTATTCTTTCTATAGTTATTTTTTCATACTCTAAAGACCAAGGAAATAGTTTTATGAAAAATTGAAATTATTACAAATGTTTAGTTTAGAATTATTTTCTTCCATATCCAGGATCTTAATTTTTTTTTTAAAATTATTTTATACATTTAAATTATTTAGAAATTTTTTATATAATAAATTTTTTTTATTTAAATATTACTAAAAGTAATTTGTTTTTAAATTTTTTATACAAATTTATTTTTTATTATTACATAGTAAGAAGAGATTTTTTTCCCACATTTATGGATATAACTAATTTTCCCACCATTAAGATTATAATTAATTATTAATATTAAATTACAGGTTTCCATGGATTTTAGAATAAATTATAATTGATATTGTTATGTTAATTTTTTGTTTTTAAATGTTTTCAAAATAGAATGAAATTTTATCTCATTTTTCAAATCAAATTTCTAATGCTTTTATAAAAGTATATTTCTTTGATGTAAACATAATTTAATGATTGATATGCTTCAAGGGGAATTATATATTATGGTAAAATCTAGTTTCTTTCTCTCAATGGATTATATATATGAAAATTGTTATTATATTTCATTGAACCTATTTGTTTCTCTTAGGTTAATTAAACATCAAAGGAAAAAAGAAATGCTCTTATGTTCTTATGGAGAATATATGAATGGTTTATTATTATTTGATGGGTGAGTCTATTATATCCCCCCAATTAATTGGTTATGTTTTTATATATAATTATATAAAAATCATACATTAGAGGTTTTCCCAATCTTATGCGTACATCAGGGTTTTGCCAAGCCTACGAGGGTACACAGGTGATTTGTTGAGGCCTAATAGGGTACACGGGTGAATAACCTGATTCAAAGATGGAAAATTTGATATTGGAAAAATTCCAATAAGTTACATTGGTAGTTACCAAGTCTTAATATGTAATTAATTTCATGTTATCTATACGTTACATATATCTTATATGTTTATATTACTGGGCAGTGGTCTCAATCCACTATGGAACTTTGTATGCTATAATAATCTTGCCACTAAACCTAGACACAAAAAATGACTTTCTAAACTTATTTTAATTCCACACGAATATGATACATAAATATGTATTATTATTATTAAATTCCCTCATTGAACATGATTTATTAATGGTGATTTCACACTCATACGTATCATGTCTATTATTTTGATAAATCTTTATTCCAAGACTCATATTTAATGGTTTTCGACTTATTGGGTATAATATTTTAAGTTGGTATCATATTATTATACCCCCTATGAATCTGTTATACTCAATTATGATCATGGATTAAAATATACCTTCTCTACCATTTTTGAGAATTTGAGCTCCCACATTCTTATGCTTCTATTCCACATGTAATGAAGAAAGGTTATAAGTAGGGAATATCAAAGATGGGTACACTCTGAGGAGAAATTTGTTAGATATGATAAATAATATTCATTAAATAACTTTATTATGTATATCTCTCAAATTAAACTAAAACATTATTTTACTAGTAGATGTATTATCATAACATGTATTTAATATTCATCTAAAATAATGTAATATTTATATACGTGATGCTTGGGTTGCCTCATGCACCACCTTTGTCACATGATTCTCTCCAACCTAGCCTCTCACATTCCCCTATACCAACTCCCCTTATACACCTCCACCATATCCCCAAATATCTATGAGACACCTCCATCTTTCACCATCACCATAATTATCGAACCCTAATTCCAAGAACCTCCTCGACACATAAAAGTATGAAAAAAGGGGAAGGTAGACAGTGTGACAAAAAAATAATGATAAAAAGTTAATATGACAAAATTCCACCATAATCCATCACCCAATACATTGTCAAATCATAAAAGAATAGTGTTAAATAAATCCCCCCAAAAAGAAATAGTGAATTTGGGATTTAACTACATAAATTGATTTATATTAATCATAATGAGGGTCAAAGAAAATGAATGGATAATCATGATGATTGATCATGGAGATAACATCCACATATAATGAATGTTCAATTAAATAATTCAATATGTAATTCAAAAGGAATATAATAATGGAAATAGAAAATAACTAACTATATTAAAAATGAAAATCCTTTCAATTCATCTTTATGGTAATATGTTTTTTTTATCATAACACAGTTTGATTATCAAGGTATTCATGGACTAAATCATACTTCTATAATATGAAAAATTGAAAAAAATAGAACATTTCTACCTTACCCCACTCTCTTGAATGTATGAATTCTTCCAACAAGTATCCATATATAAAGTACATAATATTGTTTTAAATAGAGGAACATTTAGGGTTTTTCAATAACTAATTAATTAATTAATTAATTATCTCAATCACTCACCTTTGGAAGACCAAATAGAGTAGCACAATATAAAATCCAAATCAAGATCTTTTATTTTAAAATAATTTTTAATGATGAAATATTACAATTATGTTTATCTTATGATGCTACATTTAAGAGTTAAAATTTTTCACAAAATTAACCACTAATTATAACACAAATAGTTTTCAAGATTTTTTTTTCAAATAAATTAAATGTATATGATGTATTTTGTTTCACACAACACTAGTTTAATCATTCATTACACACAACATTGAGTTTATATTATGTTACACACAACACTGAGTTTTAATGTACCAATATTTAATGTTAATAAAAGTATTTAAACATGACCGCTATAAAATAATCATAAAACATTGAGAAATGTATAGTAATAATTATACTTAAAATATTATATATAATTGTTTTAAATAAAGAATACATATTTAAAAAAACAATAAATTTATTTATTAAAGTCTTTATGTGTTTTGAAAATACTATATTCTGAAAATAGATGTTTTTAAATTTATTTTGTAAAAAAAATAAAAAAAGTGAAAATTTTATAAAATTAATTTGATAAAATAATAAAAAATAAAATCATAATTTTAAATTTGTCTTAGGGTTATCTGTTTGATAATTTTGTGAAAAAATTATTTTTTTGATAAAAGTGAAATACAATAAATTTTCTTTGAAAACTACCAATTCATTTTAATTATTAATACAGTTAAATTATATTTTAAAATAGGTATAAAGTAAAATTATTTCAATTATATATCTATTAATAAAAATTAGGTTATTCTAATAAATTTCATTTTGAAATGTTATATAAAAACATTGTAAACTTTTGAACATTCCCTCTTGGAAAAATCATTTTCTCTTCACGTCGGCGGGATTAATTTTAAATTAAATATTTCCAATTCTATGAATTTAATTTATAAAATTTTATTAAATATGAGTAATAAGAATAATTTATATTATATATAAGTTCAATTTTTTTACCAAAATGAATAGTAAAAATAGTAGAAAGTAATTGTCTCAGTTAAAAAAATAATGGGTTTACCAAGGGTTAAGCTAAGAAGATAAGGGTTAAAATGACTATAACACTTTAAAACTTATTATTGGTAAGAAATATTTATATATTATACTCCCATGTTATAATATATGGTCATTTTTAATCATTTTTCATGAGAATGAACCTTTTATTTTTGGAATATTTTGGGAAATATCCATGTAGTGTCCATGTGGGTTCATTTCCCCCACTTATAAAAGCCCACCTACACTATCCACTTAATCACCCCTATAAAGAAATATACATCTCAAAAAACCTAAAAAAATCCATACCAAATATCCAAATACATTTGGTATAGATTCTGGTATTCCCAAAAGACCAACACTAGGGTCATTATTAAGAGATCTGAATGAGTTTCTTCTAAGTTTTGGTAAATATATTCACTAAGCCCCTTCTTTTCCTTTCCCATTTTCCAACATTAATTATTTTTTAAATATTATAATATGATAAAAATATCTCCTATTTAATTATATGTGATTATTTCAATTTAATAATATAAAACCGTCTCATAATCTACCAAATGAGCTACGAAATCAGCATTCATGTGTTTAAAAGACTACTGCCTCCTAAATTGATATCATTAATTTTTAAATTACAACATCTCATAGCTAGTTATTATAATGGATTATAAAAATTTATGTTATTAAAAGAATTAAACGGATTTTTTAATCACAATATATAATTTTCTTTCTTTACTTTTAATTCTATGGTAATATGATAATGTTGTTCTTATGTATGACAGACTATCACCTCACAAAGCCATCTGATTTGTTCAGAATTTACACAGAAGGTAATAAGGATGTATTTAATGATAATATATGATATATATGAAATAAATAATATTCTTTAATTTTGATATATTATTTACCATTCATTCATTTATTACTTTAGGAAAACGGAAACAACATTCATGAGTATGACAATCCTCCCGACTCCATAAAACATTTCATTCATTTTATATATCTAAATTTTATGGATCACTATAAATACATATATAACGAATATATATGATATTTATATCATGGTAAAAATTCTTTATATGATGTAACTATGATCAATGTAATAGAAAAAAAATTTAAAAAAATAAAACATATATTAAAAACAAAGCGGTTATTAACAGAAACGTGAGTTTAACATGGAATTGTTAATAAATGGGTAATAAAAAGTCATAAGTAAATAATATTTTTGGTTTATATATATAATTATAGTTCCCTAATTGACTTATAATAAAATCATATTTATATATAGGAGGTCTTAATGTGTATGAATGAACTCTAGACTTAGGGTAAGAGATTTCCATCTCAGCAAGGGTGATATTTTTTATTATTCTACAAAAAATTATTTTTATTTTCATTTACAAATTAGTAAATCTCTATCATGATTTTCATGGTTCTAAATTAACTAAAGTGTTAATATAGTTTTGTCACATTTTTCATTCTTTAAGACATATGTTATATTATGAGAATATTTTTATTTAGGAGTTGTATATACAACTAATTTAATAGTTTATATCATGAATTTTATTATATTTATGAATTTTTATGTTTCATTAAATGAAGAACCATCTCAGTCATTACTTTTTAAAAGTTTCAAATTTTGTAATGATTTTATAATACAATATCATTATTTATCATGACTGTTTTGTAATATATTTCTAATGATATAATACTATGATCCATTTATAAATTAAATAATGAATTTTATTTCTGAAATGGTTATTAATAATATTAATATAACCATTCAACACTTTTTTACTTAAAATACTATATTAATTATTTTAAATAAAATCCGACTACATTTTTCTCTTCGATTGGAATTTTATTTCAATCCAAAACCATGTTCTCAAAAATGGATTCAATTTTTTTTACTATTATTTTAGGACATTTAAAATAAATTTATAACCATGTTTAACTATTTATTTTTTTTAAAAATAATATTAATTTCATTTTTAATACAATTCATATTTTGGTTTTATCCAAAATTTGAAGGGAAACATTGTTTTAACTTGTACGACAAGAAAGAAAACTCCCATAATATTGACCATTATTTTAAGTAAATAATTACTTATAAGATATCATGTGTTTTTTAAAATAAATTGATTTTAAAAAATATATATATCATTTTGAAATGTGTTCTTCATTGTGGAAATTTTAATTTCCTCAGGAAATGTTTTAAATGGTTTTTAATGCATCCATTATATATTTTACATGTTATTTTAAAGAAAAGTACTTCCCATATATTTTATGAATTTTCAATTTTAAAAAGTGATTTTCAATGAAATGTTATCTT
Source organism: Viscum album (assembly GCA_963277665.1). NCBI lineage: Eukaryota > Viridiplantae > Streptophyta > Magnoliopsida > Santalales > Viscaceae > Viscum > Viscum album. Next base: position 24,561,195 of record OY728125.1, read on the forward strand.
CTTCATGAAATTTTCCATGTGATTTATCATTCATTACCATTCTCCATATATTAAAAAATCCTTTATGCAACATATGAATTTTTGGGGATATGAACCAAGGATACCATTATTATTATTATTATTAACGGTATATGTTTATAATGGTGTGATGTTTATGAATACCATTTATCTTACACAGGTTATATTATGACATAATTATTATGAAACCAACTTCTTTCTCCATGGTTCAAGGAAGGATGAAATAAATAAATAATTATTAAACCGATATCTTTTCCATAGGTTATGATATGATGAAATGTTAATGAATACCATTTCATTTCATGGGTTTTGATTTGATGAATGTTTTAATCTTTTTCCACAAAATATGTTTGATTTTCATCATGATATTGGTCAAACTTATATCTCCCTCCATTGTATTGGGTAAACCATTATATATCATGAGATAAAAATTATAAAATGGTTGATGGTCTTGATCAACTATGGGAAACATGTGTGCCCTCATCCATTATAGGAAAAAGGTGACTCTTGGTCCACTATGGGAAATAGGTGTGTCCTGATCCAGTATGGGAAACAGGTGTGGCTTGATCAACAATGAGAAATTGGTGATGTGTGAGGATTTAAAATTTTGAAATTCTTGGTAGTTAACATTGACATAATAAATGGTTTTCAATATTTATGATGGTGCCACACATTCATTACATGATCCTATGGTTAATGATTATTATATTATGATATATCACCATTATGGACTATGTTTTCATAAATGATAATGTTTTAGGTTATGAATGATGTTTATGATCTATAAAAGGTTGGGTATGAACTTTGTAATTTATGTACATGACCACTTTCCCCAATTATTATCATATTATTTCATAGGATCATAGATTTATATACCTTTTGTTTGTCCTTTGTGATCATCTGAGATCACTTTTTCTTATATTTCCTTCCCCATCTTATGATGAAGGGATTATATAGGGTATTAATGAGAGGAGAACTATGTGAGAAGATCTTTTGGGGATATGTGTAATTTATTTCACCAAATTAAAATATTTTGTACCTAGTCATAGAACACATCATACTATTATGATCCTCACAAATGTATTTTTGTAAAGTATTTCATATTTTTCTTGAGTGATGTAATATCTATGTATGGAAATCCTATTTTATTATAGTTGCTATTAGAGGAAATTTTTTATTTACCTTTGGAAACTATGATGAATAAACTTTAGTCATATCCATTAGAATATTTTTAAGGATATGTCTAGGGATGAGTTAATGTATTTGAAAATTTCCTCAGATCTTAGTAAAAGATATAGAAAGTGGTTTCGAAGAAATTTCATCCTTGGTAAGATACTACAGTGAGATGTGGCACTATAATAGAGGTTCATCGGGGTAATACCACTAGAATTTGTGCATTGAGTTGTACTTGATCTTCAACTGGTACATTACAATGGGTCATTCTATAAACCTAATTTGACACTCCATGGGGATATGCTTTGGAAATTCATAATCTCCTTACAAACCATCATGAAATATTTAAATGGGTGGTAACCCTTAATGAAATAAAATAAACATAATCTGTCATTGTTTGAAAAGATGATTTCATGATTTAAACATCCTGTATGTGATTTTTCTAGATTACGTGGTTTTCTATTATGATTATTGTTTATCACACTATACGTTTTGGTTTTAGTTAATGGTCAGAACCTAAAAGAACTATTTTAATGTTGAATAAAATGAAAAAAATGAAATGATTATCATCCTATAAAAACAAGAATTATGGGAGATGGAATGAAAAATATTTTTTATATTCTCAAAACAATTCCCATGATATGAATCATGTTGAACATCCAAAAAATAACAGGTGGAAAAAAATTTGTTTAGTCTATCATGAAGCAATTCCCACCTTATTTTAGTGGTACCAATGACACACCAGTTGATAAAAAGTGAATACCTACCATGAAAATGTTACATTACATTATATGGTGTTCAGATAATGAAAAATTCATTTTGTTTGTTTATCATTTAAATGGTGAATCATATCAGAGCGAGACTCATATTAAGAATATTAGGTAATAAGATGAAATTTACTCTATGGAATTATTAGTGTTTAAGATGAAATTTCTCAATAACTGATTCCCTCGTATTCTATGAAGACATATTGGGAATTAATTCCTTGAACTTAAGAAAAATGATGTTGAATATATTTCTACATATAAATATATTTTTACAAGGCAATCAAGTTACACTTAAGGTTTAATCATCATCCCAGAAATATAAAATCAATGATTCTATTAAAGCATAGAAACAATTTAGAAAAAGTACTTTTATATAAGATACTTTAGTAGCTAATAAGACTTAAATTGATGTATACTAAAAGGAGAAATATAAATTAAATATTCCCCCTTAGAAATATAAATTAAATATTCCCCCCATTACTATGTTTTTTATAAGAAAAAAAGTTGGATTCTCATGAAAACTCATAGGGTGGAAAGAAATTATATCTATATACTATTCAGAAATGTGGGAATAAGAATCAAGGGATCTTATTGAATAGAAATTGGTGGTAAATTAAAATAGTAATAGAAGGTCATAAATTATGAGAATTTAGGAATATTATTATTGGTCTAGTTAATAGAATGTTGTATAAGAGGACACCATCTAATGTACCACCTATAATACAATGTTTAAATTGAAAGGAGTTTGCGAATTGTGCGTATCAATTCTATATTATAAGGGATAATGTGGGTGATATGACATAACAAACTATGAAGATAAAAGGAAAAGGGAAATATTATTAAATCACAATTGATGATCTGAATCATTATAATTAGGGAATGATTATCCTCCCTACATTAGTTTGGAGTTTCATGTTTGATTTTATAATAACTAAAATTATGAAGATCTTATTATTTATATTTTTATGAAATTTAATGTGATTATATCTGACTATATTTTTTTGGGAATAATGAAAAATCATTTTAAAAATTTTTAGTACAATAATAAACCCAATATTCTGATGTTTTTTTGTATAAGAAATGATCATATATAATGGAAAAAAGGTGAATTAACTTTTCAAATTATATATGTCACCATGTAGGATTCACATAAGATTCATTGATACTATCATGGGTTTATGAGTTTGTGGTTAAAAAATTTAAATTTCTAGGACACCCCATTTTATATTTTATGTAATTAGAGTTTATAATGATTACGGTTTTTTAAATATATATTTATAGAAACACAACATATTTGGTTTTATATTTTTTTAGTGACGTAGTCATTTTAAGAAAAATTCCATTAGAATGTGTGTCCCTATAAATAAAGGGACCAGTAACCATTAGGTTTTATCTTATCTTATTTATTGAAATATTTATTTTTTGTAGTATATAACATTATTAATTCAACACAATTTATTTCTATCATAGATTATTTATCTATGGATCCTATTTCCAGAATATATTTTTAGGATGTTTTATGGTTTCATGGGCCACCAAATTTAATTTTACTTGATCAGGATCTTAATGTAACATCAATTTTTTGGGATCTTCATAAAAAATATCTTCATAGAGGGATGATTTTCATCACTGCATATTGTCCTCAGACAGATGGTCAGTCTGAGAGAAGAATTACAACTCTATAAGGTAAGTCAATATCTTATTCTATTTATCTCATAGGTGGTTGTGATAAACACATTATTCTAGATGTTTTTTCTTATAATAATAGCTTCACATGAGAAATCACATGATTCCTGATGAATAACTTTATTGAAAGAAGTGTACAAATTCAATGTACATGAATGGTGTGGCAATATAAAAGATATCTGAACCTCGAAAAGCTGATGAGATGGAAGTGATGGTTCAAACCATTCAATAACATGTAAGGACAACAAAAAATTAGAAAAAACTGTTAAAATTATAATCATAAATGTGATCTAGAATTTCATGTTGGTGAGAAGGCCATTCTACACATTTCTTTGTGTAAGAAAGAATGGAATACTAAGAAATAGGTATATTGGTATCTTTTTAAAAAAAATTCCACATTATGAACACAGATTTTCTCTTTAAACATCCACCAAACCTCTATCAGGTCCATGATATTCTCCATTTACCTCTCCAAATAAATTATATACTTGAAACATCACATGTAAATTAGTTAGAGTTCGTGCCACTTGAGCATGATCAATCTTATTAGGTGCAACCAATGGAAATTTTGGATTGAATAGAGAATGTTCTATAAACTAATACCACTAACCTATTCAACTTTTTTTCGGAAAACCACCATCTTTATGAAGCTATTTGGGAACTATAGGATGTAATTAGGTATAAGTATCCTCATTTTTTGGTACCAAAGACATAAATATTGAGGGAGAAATTCATTTTAAGGGGGGTTAAATATAACACAGTAAGTTTTAATGATCTTATTTTTTATAATAAATTGTTATTTTTTGGAAGCATTCATTTCATGAAGCACTAATTTAATATTTAAACATAGGTAAAACCATGTTTATCTTGCATTATACGCTACAATAAGTTTTAACGAACCATGATATAATATTAATATAATTTTTTAAACGTGATCGTACTAACCCAACCATTAAACATAATAATATTAATAATTATTATCAATTATTACATTTTTTTATAATTTAATCTATATATAATAGATATTGATAAAAAAACATCTCAATATTTCAATAAGTCTTTATATGTTTCAGAAATACTATTTTGTAAAAAATATGCCTTTTAAATTTTTTTTGAACAATAATAAAATAAATTTTTGATACTATTAGAAAACTAATTTGATAATATATACATAAATTCAGAAATTATCGTATTGAATTTTTCATAGGCTGAATGTTTAAAAATTTTGTTGAGAAATATAATTTTTAGATAATTCGTGAAAAATACTGAATTATAATTGAAAAATGAATTTACATTTTGATTTATTATAATGATAAATTATATTTTAAATATTTTTTGAATTAAAATTATTAAAATTATATATATATTAAACTAATATAGTTCTTTAAAATTAATTTCATATTGAAATTGGATATAAAAACATTGTAAGCTTTTGAACAATCTCTCTTTGAAAACCATCATTCTCGTTGCGTCGGGGGAATTAATTTTAAATTATTTTTTCATATTTTATTGAATTCAAAATTTTAATATGGATAAAATATTTTGAATCATAATTATTTATATTATATAGTATGGTTGAATTAATTTTTCACCAAAATTAATAGTGAAAATAATAAAAATTAATCACCATGGTTAAGGTAAAATGGGTTTACAATGTGTTCAATAGTGACGATAGGGGTTAAAATTTCTATAATGCCAGTAAAAAATTTATTATCTATCAATATATTAATATTATCCTCTCATGATAAAATATATGGCCATTTAGATGTTTTTTATTTGGAATGGCCTTTTTATTTTGGATTCTTTTCCAAAATATATAAAAGATTCCATGTCAGTTCCTTTCCCCCACTTATAAAAGGTCACCACCACCCTCCACTTAATCACACCAATAAAGACATATAGTTATTAAAATGTATTAAAAAAACCTTCTCCAAAATCCCCATTCATGTTCTATATTTTTGGTCCACGCAAAAGACCAACACTAGGGTCATTAATAAGAGATCAAAAGGAGGTTCTTTTAAGAGAAGGTAATTGAGTTCACTACGACCCTTGTTTTTCATAATTATTTTTTCATAGTTAATTATATATTAAATTTATTAATATAATAAAAATGGTATCTGATATATACTGAGATTTTATTATGTTAAATTAATAATCTACAACCATTTCCAATTCCATAAATGGACTATGAAACCATCATTCATGTGTATGGCGGACTACCGCCTTGTGAACCAATGTAATTCGTTTTTTCCATCAAAACCTCTCATATATGGATATATTATTAGATTAAATATATATATGATATTTTTTATATTATTTTGATTTTATAATTATAATATCACATCTTCCTATTTACTTTCCACTCAGTGGGAAGATGATAATGTTGTTCGTGTGTACGGTAGACTACCTCCTCATGAAGCGATTTGATTCATTCACCATTTACATAGAAGGTAATAAAGATAGTGTAAATGATAATATTTTATATAAATATTACCAAAAGGAATCTAGAAATTTAATATTATTTTTATATTTATTTATTTATTTCTATCGGGGAAATGGAAACAACATTCATTCGTACATACAACCTTTTGTCTCCATGAATGGTGTTTTTATTTTTTGATAGATACCTTTTATGGATCACTATATATACATATATGGTGAATATGTATGATATTTATATAATGGTTATAGTTTTAATGTTTATAGAACAATTATAAAGTAAGAGTGCTAAAAATAACAAATCAAAACATATATGAAAACCAATGAAGTTATTACCCAAAACATGCCTTTAAAAATAAATTGTTAATAGATGGTTAATAAAATGACACAAGTAAATAATATGTTTTATGATATATATAATTATGTTTCTATAATATATTTATAATGAACTAGTATTTAATAAAAATGTACTTCAAATGATAATTAATAAATTTGAGACTTATGTTAAGGGGTTTTCATCTCCTTTTTCTACTTCTATAAGACGCATGCCATATTTACCTACAAATATCATTTATGAGGTGTGTATAATAACCATGAATTTATTTTATTATTATTATCAAGAAAATTATTTTGATTTAAATTTCCATTTGAGTACCCCTCATTCTAATGATTTTCATCTCAAAAGTAACTATAGTGGTAATGTATTTTTTGTTCCTTTTATCCTTCTTTGAGGCATATGTTATGTTATTCACCTATCCTTATTTAGTAGGTGAATATAAAACCACTTTGACATGTTATATCATTAATTTATTTATCCCATAATATTTTCTTTCTATTTTAATTAAGATCATTCATGGTTCTTGCGTTTGAATGATTCCCATGTGGTCGAAATTTATGTTCCAATTTCATTTTTTATTCTGATTCATTATGATTTTATTTATAATGAAAAAATATTATGATACATTTCCCAAAAAAATCATTAAATTTCTTAACATCTGGTTATTCATGATATTAATAGTTACATTTCCCCAGTGTTTTTTACTTAAAATAATTGGGCAATGTTTTTTATAAAAATCCAACTTTATTACTCTCTTCAGTTAGAAATCCATTTTCATCCAAAATAATGTTTTATAAAAAAAATTTCAATATTATTTCACTAGTATCATATTATTTTTAAACTAAATTGCTTCCCATGTTTCAATTTTTCTTATTTTTTTAAATGCTTCGTCATGTATTTTTTCATAAAATTCCCTAATTGATTTTAACAAAAATGTGAATGGATTATTTGTTTTAATGTGTATGACACGAATGAAACTTCCCATCATCATGAAAATTATTTTCATCAATACATATTTTATAATTATTCTTGGTTTTATTCAAATAATAAGATTTGCGAACTATTTTATTAAAATACAAAATTAACATCAGAAAGGTAATTTTACTGAAGATATGTTTTGAATTATTTGTAAATATTTCATCATAAAATTTCAATGTTATTTTCAAAGAAACATATTTCTAAAATATATTATGAATTTTTAGTTTTAAAAAGTTATCTTAAGAGAAAAGTTATCTTACCCATGAAATGTTCCAAGTGATTTGTCTTCTAAAATCATTCTCTATCAAAGATGATTTCCATTGATGTAACATATTGTTTTACAGGGATAAGAACCAATGATACCATTATTATTATTTATATGAATGGTTTATTTTTATGATGATATGATGTTTATGAAACTCGATTTTCATCCATGGGTTATGTCATGATAAAATTCTTAAGAAACCTTCTTCTTTCTCCATGGTCCATAGAATGATGATATGATGAAATGATTATGAAACATTTCCCTTTTCCATAGGATATGATATGATGATTTTTTTTCTGAATCCCATTTTCTTTCATGGGTTATTATATGATGAATGTTTTATAATCATGTGACACACATTTGTATTATTTTCATTATGTGATGTGTTGGACCTATGTCTCCCTCCACTGCAATGGGTGTAGCTTTATATCTCATGAAATAACAATGATAAAAAAAGTTGACTGTATTGATCCACTATGGGATATAGGTGTTTCTTAATCCACTATAGGAAATTGGTGTGTATTGATCCACTATGGTAAAACAATGTCTCCTTATAAACTATGGAAAATAGGTGTCCTGGTCCAAAATGGGAAATGGGTGATGAGTCCTAATCCAATATATTGATGATCTTGGTAGTTAATATTTACATATGAATTTTTTATCAATATTAATGATTATCCCACACTTTTATGACATGATATTATGGTTCATGATTGGTTTATGAAGATTTATCACAATTATATACCATGTTTCCAGAAATGATAGATTTTTATTCCATGAATCATGTTTATAATCTATGGAATTTTGGGTATGAACTTAGTAAGTTATCTTCATGATCACATACCCTTATGATTATCTTATTATTTCATATGATCATAGATTGAAATCTCTTATATTTACCCTTACTAAAAATCTGAGCTAACACTTTCCAATGTTTCCTTCACTGGGTTGTGAAGAAGTGTTTAGGAAGGGTATTCCAAATAGGAGTACTATGTGAGAATATCATTGTAAGAGATATTGAATATATTTACCAAAATTAGAATATTATGCAGCTAATATCGAAAGACACTAAACTATAATGGTCATCAGAATAATGTTTTTGTAATGCACTAAATATTCATAAAAACATAATATCTATGTAAAAAATGGGTCACTATTAGGCCCCGACCTTAAACCTTACTTAATATTGAATTCAATGAATAATTCAGATTGAGTATCTTTTCAGGTTTATAGTTTTAAATAATTAGGACATAACTATTACATCTCAAAATATTACAAAGTAGACACTTCTACTAAGTTTCCATAAAATAAAAACTCTTAAAAAGAAACATGTCTAGTTCCATGTTTTAGAAAACTTGACATTTCCTTGATCCCATCCTTGACCCTATAAAACTTTATGTCCTGTGAAAAACATTTCAAAAAAATGGGATTATCATAAAAAGCTCAGTAAGGGATACACAAATAAGGAAAACTGTTAGTTTTTCAAAACACAAGTAAACCATGAATACTTTATCAAATTAATACTTTTCACCTTTATGAAGTAGTATAAACTCATCAATGAATAAAAGATCATTACTTACCCTTTTGTAACCAAAATATTAACATAAAACCCATATACATAACATATAAAGGTAACTTGGGACATATACATACATAAATGGAATAACCATACGGTCGACTTCCACACATATCACTTAATGAAATAGCCATATTGCTGACTTTCATACCCAATGAATTGGAGGTTATAATGTAACCACCCATCCTGGTATTCACGGCACCACCATTCATATGGTTTATCATGTAACCACCCGTCAAATTTCCAAGTACCATTATAAAATCATAAGACATAAAACAAATATAATGGAAAGAAAACATTCCCACACTTTGATCACAATATATCACTTAAATATATTGACATAAAAAATACATTATAAAAACAATTTTCAATACCAAAATACATCAAAGAGTGTATGGTATTTATTTCATTTTAAAAACATTATGGCTTGTTGAGGAAGCCAAAGACCAAATAATACTCGCGGCGGTGGAAAAGTTCGTTGTCACTGAGTACATAAAAAGAAACATTCCTTTTTGTTATTTGGTAAAACGCTTAATAGAAAAAGATTTCTTTTGTATAAAATTCAATGTCAAAGTGGTTTATACACCATATAAAATAAAGCCTTGTATTAGAACAAAATATTACTCAATGAAAAGAGATTGAGACAAAGTCCCTTACAATGACTGTATCCTTGGATTAAGGATAAAACAACTTGAAGTGCCCAGATCAGTGTGAATCACTGAGAGGGGGAGGGGGTGAATCGGTGATCCTTTAAAACTTTTTACTAATTGATTCTTAATCAATTAAACCTCTATGGCTGGTTAAAGCCTCGATCCACTCTTCTTGTATCTCTCAACCTTTCTCGGATAATGCAGTAATGAAAAGGCACAGGACACAAGGATTTACAAGGTTCGGCACCAATGGCCTACATCCTTGCCATGCTCTCCAAGCATGGATTCTCCATTATAACCTGTTAAAATTACAATGGTCGATACAGAGTCCCACTGTATCTCTCCTGAGTCCCATAGGAGGGTCTTTATACTGCGTCCCACAGTGTTACCAGAGTCCCACTGGCCTGCTCCAGAATCCCACTGAAGACTTCTTCTCCCTGAGTCCCACAGGGTCTTCTCCTGGCTCCTCGAGTCGCACGAGTAGCTATTCTTCACTTTAAGCTTCTTCAAGTAACTTCAGCAGTCTGGGATAAAGACTGCTGGCCTTGCTCTTCTCTTCTGATCACTTGTGGTTGATCAGGCTCTTCTCAATCTACTGCAAACTCAGACAAACAATATCTTTCACTTCAGTCTGGCTCAGTCTCAGTTGCACACCACTGATTTAGCACTGTTCACGTGTGCACGTGCATGCATGCATGCATGCACTCCTCCTTTCCTCTTCTTGGTGCAGTAGACCCACAAAGGGTGTAGTATCTTTAAGCACACACCACCTTCTCACTTCTTCACACACTTTATTCTCTTTTGATTACACACATAAATGTGTGTTATACACTAGTGTGAGTCTTCCACTTCTTTCTTCTTCTAAGTGTGTTTACTTTTAGTGCACACACCTAGGTTCGGCCACTTCTTTAATTTGCACACAATTGTTTCACTTTAGCACACACATGAGTTGGGCCTTCACACTTCTTGTTGCACACCCTTAAATGGCCGTAGGGTGTTCCTCTTCAATTTGCACACACACACACTCAAATGAGGTGTGGTCTTCAATTCACCCACACAAGGCTACGGCCTATTCAATTCTAACACACACACAAAGTGTGGTCTTCCCTTGGTGCACACAAGGCACTAAGGCCTTGGCCTTCTATTCTTTTGCACACACACAAATGTGGTGGCCTTCCTCCTTATGCACACACACGGCCACAACCTTCCTTCTCACTTTGCACACACAAGGCATGCAAGCCTCGGGTCCCCTTCTTGTTTAGCACAAGGCAATGCCTTGGCCTTCCACTTGCACACACTGCCCGAACTCTTTTATTCTTCTTTGCACACACCCAAGGTATCCTCGGCCGTCTTCCTCCTTCACTTGGCACACAAGCACAAGTCTCGGGTCTTCTTCAGCACACCTACTGCTCAAACATAAAACGAAGGCACGCAAGGGGTGCGGCTAACTTCTTTTCTTTTATCGTGCAAGGACTTGGGTGCACAAGCACTCGGGTGTGCAGTATGCAACACCACGAGGCGCGCAAGCCACAAGGGTGCAAAGACACCTTGGGCGCGCAAGCTTCTCCTGCCGCGCAAGTATGCGGGCAGGGAGAGCTCTTCCTGTCGCGCAAATAATGCGCACAGGGGACTCCTCTTTCGGGCCTCGGGTGGCACCGAGAACAACAGCCGCGCAAGTTCTTTGCGCGGCGGCTTCTTCTTCGCGAGGCAGAGGCACACGCGGGACACAAATCTTCAACAAGGTTTCAGCGCATCAGCCAGCGGCACAGAGGGCTCGGCCTCATTTTTATAGGCAGAGACTGCCTCAGATTATCCGCGTGCAATAACTTCAAACACCCGAGATCTTCGGATCTTCAAGATTCGGTGAAATCTTGTTTTTCTCCTCAGTTTCCACCGCGGGTTCTTTCCTTAATTTTCTCCACGTGCATGCGACTTTGAACGCATGCACGGCCTCTTTTGAAACCCAATCCATGCAAAACATGAACACCTCATGGCCTCGGCAACTTCGTTTGCCTCGGCCAACATCGAATTCCCTCATTTGTTGCATGCACGTGTATTCTTGGGCATGATCCTGTTCGTTATGGCCAGACGAGCGCGAGGGTGGCTTCACTTCGATCAGCGGTGGCCGGGAGCTCGAGAACGGGTGGTCGGATGGCCTCTGGTTCAGCGGCATCGCGGGTGGCTTCGGCTCGAGCTCGAGGAAGGAGACGAGCTCTCGGTCGTCGGATCAGGCGTTTGAGATACATCGGGCGGCCTGGATTAGATCGCGGCGCCGCGGATCAGATGTGCGGCGCAGATCAAGCGCGCGATGAGACGGACGGCGGAGATTTGCTCCCGGGATTTTTTGCGCGTCCCACATCGAATTCTCTCGCGGAATTTCCACGGTTTATTACCCTGCCGCTGCCGCCATATGCTCAGTTGAACATCTCCCTCCACGGTGCCGCCCCGCACCGTGTTCTCCCTGCGGGCGCGCTCTGCGCCCACTCTCTGCTCCTGCGGGCGCGCTCCTAGCGCCCACTATGCACACACCGGGTGCGCGGGCTTCACCACCGCGTGCCCTGCGCTCCTCCGGGCGTGCCCCAGCGCCTCTGTGGTGTCTGCGGGTGCGCCCCTGCCGCCCTGAGCTCGCCCCACGGGTTCCCCCTTGGGCGTGGCGCCTTAGGCCCACATGAGCCTTGGGGTTGAACCCACACGGTGCTCACGGGCTGGCCAATTTTTTGGCTAAGTCTTGAATAAGACTTTGTAAAAACAAAGTCCTCCATGTAAAATATGCCAAGTGCCACTTGCCCTTCAAGGCATTCTTTTCCTTCTTCTTCTTCTTGAGAATTCAAACATTAATCTTCTTGATTAAAAACAACTCCTCAATTTATAATTCTTCTTCACCATCTCATTTTCAACTTAGGAGAGAATTCTCAAGGATCTTCATCAACCGAGCTACTTGATCAATTATTTCTTCTTCATTAGAATTCCTCCATTCTTCTTCAACATTTATTCATCACTTTGTAATGGAATTCACGAAGGGTCTTCATCTTCAACTGAGCTCCTAAATCACTTAAATTCTTCAATGTGCTTCATTGATCTAATCAGAGATCAATTGGATCAACTTCAAATTCACATGCACTAAGAGTTAGTACATGGACTTCATTAAACCACTTCATCCACTTAGAAGTAGTGAATGGATCATCTTGCTTCTTCAACTCCTCATGCATTGTCACTACAATGCATGGTCTTCTAATCATGTTGTGACATTGTATCCAGTTGATACAAGTTCTTGGAACTTAAATAACATCTCAACAATCGTCTGATTTTACTAGAGAATGTTTCAACCACATCTCCTATGCCACTTAGTGAATCTCCCAAGTGACATGCATCTTGGTACCATGGCCATTCTCCTTCATCACCATCACCATCACATCCTTTGACATTCACATCTTGACTCCTTGACATCCATTCAATCCAAGACAACTTCATGCCTCATTGACAACAAATGCAACACATTGAACTTCACAACTACATAATTATGTGTGACAAATGAATACACCAAATAAAAGTGGATATTAAGTGTAACAAAATCAGAGGTAATTCACACATATTCATAGAACGACATATTCAAGGAGTACAATTTGATCCCAAAGAATCAAAATTGGGTTAAGAAGTTCCCTTGGAAAAAATTTGACAGCCTAACTGCGTCACTTCAAAATTCAGAAAATGAGTTGATGAGAGATAAAAAGTGTATCTCATCACTTAGACATAAAATTTACATCAATAAGGATGTATAATAAAATATCCCAACAAAAAAAATTTTAAATTAAAATACCCAACAAAAAGAGTCTTTTAAAAAGAGGAGGGTGAAAGGTTCCCTTACCGACTTGGGTATCTTTCGAAACAAACACCCCATGAAAGAAGGAAAATAAAACATTGATGTAAATAATAATAAACAAAATTATATTTCAAAAAGAGTATAATAATGGGAAGTACATATACCACTCAATGTAAATTTTGGAAAAGCTATCATAAATCTCACGGGAATAAAAGTGAGATGAAAAATCCCTTACGAAAACTCGGCAGCCTAACGGTGCCACTTAAAACTTCCAAAAATGGATTGATGAGATTAAATAGGGTCTCTCATCATATTAACATAAAATGTACTGCAAGAGGAATATAAAATAACATCCCCCAAAATAACTAATATTTGCTTAAAATAAGTGAAATAAAGGAGAGTACTTAAAAAGAAAGAGAGAGGTTGGATCTCTTATGAAAACTCGGTTGTCTAACGACGCCACTGAAAACTTCCAAAATGGATTGATGAGAGAAAATAGGGTCTCTCATAATATGAAGATAAAAAAGTACAGTAATAATAATATAAAATAAAATCCCAATAATAAGAAATAAGAGCTTAAATGGAATGACATAGAAGAGTGTACTTAAAAAGAAAGAGAGGTGTATGATCCCTTACGAAAATTCGGCAGCCTAACGACGCCACATAAAAATTCTAAAAATGAATTGATGAGAGTAAGAGGAGTTGTCTCATAATATGAAAATACAAATTACATTATGGTGAATATAAAATAAAATCCTTCAACATAAGAACATGGAGCATAAATGAAATGACATAAAAGAGGGTACTTGAAAAGAAAGAGAGAGGTCGGATCCCTTTCCTCAAGTCCGACTTGTCTTGTTCGTTTATTTATATTCCTGAATAATAATCTTTGGTCAATTTATAATTTCTTAAGGAACTCCTTTAAATATTTTTATTCAGTTAATATCATATATTATAATTTTATAATACTTGTTTAATAATTTTAGTTCATATTAGACGTTTTTGCCGATGTTTGGTACATGAGTCAAAAATGAACTTGTTTGAAAATTATTGCCCATGTAGTTATAAGTAAATAATTTAAAGAATAGTATTAATGATTAAAATATCATATATATCGAGTACATATTAATTTTATATTATTCCATAACATTTGGAGATAAAAAATGAAAAGCACCGTTCATGGAGATGGTAGGCAGTATGTACGCATGAACGATGCTTTCATTTTTTTCATATTAATGGAATTAAAAATAAATGAGAGAGATATATATATATTATAATTACAGTATAATATATATGTTATATAGGTAACATATGTTCATTAATTTCATTCTTTATACATTCCATGTATTGCATGAACGAGTCACATCACTTGTGGGGGCGGTAGTCCACACTTCCTCATATGAAATTATCGCATTTGCAAAACATGAAAAGAATAAAGGTATGTTTTAAATATAAAATACAGAAGAATATAGTAAACATAAATACGATATATATAATATATAAAATACAGTGACATCCTAATTTCCACCTTCAAAGGTGTTAAAAATATATTGAACAATCATTGTTTCGTGAGGCAGAAAATCACCAACCACAGAAACAGTATGTTCTTTAACCATTAGACGAAGGTGTGTGTAGGTGTAGCTATAATAATTCTTATAACAACATCCTAGTATATTGAATATACTGATGTTGTTACAAAATAAAGGAATAAAAAAAGTTTATGGGGTTGGAGAAGAAAAATAAAACATAAGAAGACAAGAGAAGACACTACCTTTAAATCGGGTAACTCTGTCTGATTTGAGCTCAAAGACTTATTTGGAAAGACTGATGCCCAAAGTGAGGCTTCTAGGAGTAATAAGGGGATGTGTAGAGACAAAATTGGTAGGGTATGTCCTAGCCAAAGGCTTGATAGGTGTGGGTAAGGTGGTAGAGGTGGGGACCTTTTATAAGAGGAGAGGAGGTGCACTCTTGGGAAGTCTTGAAAAGTAACATTATTATAAACTTCTTTTTGGATTTTAAAGGTCCCCAAATTATATATTTCGAGGATAAGGTGATAATAGTTCTAAATAAACCCATAAAATATGTTTTTGAAAAGTGTAGGTTTTAGATTTTACATTATCTTCTCATTTTATTTAAATCGTTAAATAATGAGGTAATCGCTGCATCATCATGGTGTCATAAAGAATTTAATTTATTTAATGTATAAAAATTATAGAAAAAATATCATGATGTTGGATATAGTATTAGATTTATAATAAATATTTATAGTCAAAAATATGACTTTTTTAACCCAATTTAAAAATTGTTTGACTAAAACAACACATGTTTGTGACATTTTTATTTCAACATTAAATAAAAAGTTATTAATGTCATTTTTCTACCAAAGTGGCTCCATGGGGTCCCAAAGATGACCCATGGATTTTTTTGGTCGGCCATGACACATCACATAAGGGTAAGACATGTGTCAAGGTCATTTCATATTATTAAAACATTATTTTTACCTTAAATTACACTAATTACCACTAATCGCGATTAAAAATATTAAAGTTGCTATTCACCAAAAAAAATTATTTTAATCCAATTGAACAAAATTTTACTTCCTAATGAAAACAATGTATGTCGGATTTTTGAAATTCAAAACACATAGGTGGTAAAAGTTCCTTAAAACGAAAACTCAGTTTTTTTAAGTACCACTTAGTGGTTTCACTATTCATCAAAAATTGATGTTTTTCAGAAAAATACCAAGAATTCACCCTAAGCTATATTTGATATTCCAAATTCAAAAATGATGCCTATTTTAAAAAATTCAAAACATATAAGTTACATTAATTAATTTAATAATTAATTCATGTTGTCAGAACAAATAGCGTGTTTTTATGAAACAATATGTATCAAAAGATTGACACTAGTTTAAGTCCAATTTCAAAGTGAAATTAATTCCAATGACCACTATTGGATTAAATGGAAAACATATATTCTAATTTAACTTTAAAACTAATTCAAAATATAATATAATCATATAAATAAATTAGATTAAAAAGGGGTTTTGAATTAAAATACAACTTTTTTCACTATTCATTAAAAAAATGAACTTTATCGGAAAAATACCAAAAATTAACACAAAGTAAATTTTGATGTCCCAATTCTATAGAAGAATTTTATTTTTTCAAATATAACACATAAAATTTTCAAAAAGTGGATTTAAAAGAGGTTCTCCATCAAAAGGCGGTTAATCGACCTTTTAAAGAATATTAGAATGTTTACGCTAAAAATTGGATTTATTCGCATTTTTAATCCTCTAACATTTATTGTAAAAAGTAAAAATATATAAAAAATATATATAATCATTTTTTAGTTAGTTCTGTTCATTCCCGTCATTACAACGGATTGGTGTTAAATACCATTTAAAATAAAATTATTTTATTATTAGAGTCTAGCGTAAGATTTCAAAAGAACTCGTTGTTGCGTATAGGGTAAGCCATCGAGAATAGTGTTCCCTTTAAATTAATATTAACATTTTATTCACAAATAGGGATAAATATAAAAAAGTCATATTCTTTATTTACTTGGTGTGTTACATCCTTCCCCCCTTTTGGAAATTGCGTCCTCGCAATTTTAAAATTGGGCTCGGAAACATCATTGAAAGTCCCACATCAGAACAAGAGACTGTAAAACAATCACATTAAAATAAATAAAGAGAAGTACAGTGGTCATCTGAGTTAACCCATACTAGGATTCAATGTAAGAAAACATGGATATGGAAGAAAAAGCAAAGGGTCATGTTCTGAGGGAGAGTGATAGAAAACATGTTTAGGAGAAAGTTAACCACAAGAAAATCACAAAATTTTCGTGGGACGGTATTCGATTCCCTAGTAGGAAAAGATAATAGAAATTTTTTTTGTTTTAAGTTATTTTTCATTGTGGATTTTATTTTTGATCTTAAGGAAACATACTTACTTGTCATGTTGACTTTCAACTTTTACTAGATTTCTTACACAAACTCATACGTTCCCCAAATGATGAGTATTTAGGAAGAGTTGTTCACATTCAGAGTACTATGATCAACTTCTAGAGAATCACCTAATCCACAAAATAGAACTATACATTTCACATGTCTTTAGACCCTTACCAAAACCAAAAATTGTTAGAACAAGATCAGATAATCCAGAAAATGATAACCATTTATAAAAAGAAAATATATTCTTAATCTCCAAAATTTGTCCAACAAAACCCAAAGTTTAACGAGGACCATTCGATAAACAATTTGTCCATAAAATTCTTCAAATTAAACCAAACTAAGATTGAAACACAAATATTTTAAGGATTTAGTCACATAGTCCTCCAAGGTACAAATTAACACTTATCTCCAAATAACATCAGTCTCTCTAAAAGTCTCATTTTGAAAAGTAATTAACCTAATCACATATTCTCCATGATAGGATAATAATTTCAATAGATAACTCAAAATCAATGTACTCTTAATTCATAAAATCATCTAACTAAAAAGAATAAGTAATACTAACCAAAGACTTCATGTAGTCCAGTGGTACGTGATAAATACCAGTCGCACATTGGTTGTGGGTTCGATTCCCGCAACTTTGTCCGACACGACAGGTTGTCACACGATCTGTGTGTTGTCCTTTTTATGAAACTCCAAAAATAAACCTTACATGTTTTAACCTAAATAGTTTCCTTATACCTCTCATTTTCATCCAAATTCATTATGATCCCAACATCTTAATTCTTGATGTCTTATTTCACCACCATAAAATTAAATAAAACGATTCCCAAAATGAATAACAGCATACCATGATCATGGTGTCCACTCGGTTTCATCGGCATCTTGTTCACATAGGTAGATCTCCCATGCATTACAACAATGATTTAGAGATCCTTCAAAATCATTTGCTTTCTCCATCCAAATACACCTTGTACAACATGGGTCACATGGGTGTTAACAAAAAAACAGTTTTGGAAAATAATCATGTATGAAATATAATTCCAAAACATCTGATATAACATAATTTCTATAAAATAGACGGACAAAATTTGAGTTGAAACTTTCTATTATTGGTCCTTTCAAAATACCATAAGTATGTGCTGAGAGACTATATTTTAAAATCAAATATAAATAGGTTGCGCAAGGTTCTCCTTCCTCAACACCATTTTTAAAATCATAATATGCTTCAAATTCTTGTGATAAGGTAAAATATTTGAAAATACTTTGATAATATTTACCTTTCTTGAAAATATGAGAATATTGTGAAAATAGTATTTGTCTAAATACAACCCATGATCCACGAGGATAACTAGGTATAGTGGAGGTGTTTGATATCTCAAACAACTGCTTGCAAGTGAGTTGTATGCTAGAAAAAGTTTTACAATCATCTGAACATGACTTGGCAATAATTATGGCAAACATGTCATCAGGAAGAGATAGGAATGTTGTTTGAGATCCTCCTCTTTTCATTCGTAACTGACTTTACTTGACCTAAAAAAAACTTATAAAACAAGGATTTAACTGAAATAATAGATATAGTGACGAACCGTGTGTCTAAAAAAACTCATGGTCACTAAAGTTGTCTAAACCGACCATTGATACCAACTATAAGGCCTCGGCCTTAAACCATAATTAATATTGAATTCAATGAATAATTGACATCGAGGATCTTTTCAGGTTTATAGTTTTAGAGAATTAGGACATAACTATTACATCTCAAAAGATTACAAAGTAGACACTTATACTAAGTTTCCATAAAATAAAAACTCTTAAAAAGAAACATGTCTAGTTCCATGTTTTAGACAGCCTGACGTATCCTTGTTCCCATCCTTGACCCTATTCCATATTAATTCCAATAAAAAACATTTCAAAAAAAGCATTGGGTGAGCATAATAAGCCCAGTAAGGGATACACAAAGAAGGAAAACTGTTAGTTTTTCAAAACAACAAGTAAACCATGAGTACTTTATCAAAGGTATACTTTTCACCTTTATGAAGTAGTATAAACTATTAAATGAATAAAATATCATTAATTACCCTTTTGTAACCAAAATATTACCATAAAACCCATATACATAACATATAAAGGTAACATGGGACATAAACATACTTAAATGGAATAACCATACGGTTGACTTCCACACATATCACCCAAGGGAATAGCTATACGGCCGACTTCCATACCCAATACATTGGAGGTTATAACGTAACCACCCATCCTGGTATTCACGACACCACCCGTCATATGGTATATCATGTAACCACCTATCAAATGTCCAAGTTCCATTATGAAATAATAAGACATAAAAAATATAATGTAATGAAAACATTTCCACACTTTGATCAAAATATATCACATAAATATATTGACATAACAAATCCATTATAAACACCATTTTCAATACCAAAATACATAAAATATTTTATGGTATTTATTTCATTTTAAAAACATTACGTCTTGTTGAGGATGCCAAAGACCAAATAATACTCGCAGCGGCAGAAAAGGTTTTTGTCACTGCGTACATTAAAAGAAACATTCCTTTTTGTCATTTTGTAAAATGCCTCATAGAAAAATATTCCTTTTGTATAAAATTAAAATTCAAAGGGGTTTATACACTGTATAAAATAAAGCCTTGTATTAGAACGAAATATGCCTCAATGAAAAGAGATTGAGGCGAAGTCTCTTACAAAGACTGTATCCTTGGATTAAGGATAAATCAATTACATAATTATGTGTAACAAACGAATACACCAAATATAAGTGGATATTAAGTGTAAAACAGTCATATTAAATTCACACATATTCATTGAATTACATATTCAAGGAGTATAATTTTATCCCAAAGAATCAAAATTGGGGTAAGAAGTTCCCTTGCAAAAAATTTGACAGCCTAACGGCGTCACTTCAAAATTCAGAAAATGCGTTGATGAGAGATAAAAAGGGTATCTCATAACTTGGACATAAAATTTACATCAATAAGGATATATAAGAACATATCCTAACATTAAAATATATAAATTAAAAGAACCAACCAATGAAGTCATTTAAAAAGAGGAGGGTGAAAGGTTCCCTTACCGACTTGGGTATCTTTCGAAACATACACCCCATGAAAGAAGAACAATACAACATTGATGTAAATACTCATAAACGAAAGTATATTACACAAATAGTATAATAATGGGAAGTACATATACCACTCAATTTAAATGGTGTAAAATTTAGCATAAATCTCACATGAATAAAAGTGAGATGAAAAATCCCTTACGAAAACTTGGCAGCCTAACGACGCCACTTAAAACATTAAAAAATGGATTGATGAGATCAAATAGGGTATCTCAACATATTAACATAACTTTTAGAGAAATAGTAATATAAAATAACATCCCTCAACATAAAAAATAGGAGATTAAAAAAGTGACATAAAGGAGAGTACTTAAAAAGAAAGAGAGAGGTCGGATCTCTTACGAAAATTCTGCAGCCTAACGGCGCCACTCAAAACATCCAAAATGGATTGATGAGAGAAACTAGGGTATCTAATCATATGAACATAACAAATTACAGTAATATTAATATAAAATAACATCCCCATCATAAGAAATATGAGATTAAAAGGAATGACATAAAAGAGTGTACTTAAAAAGAAAGAGGGGTAAGATCAGTTACGAAAATTCGGCAGCCTAACGACGCCACTTAAAAATTCTAAAAATGAATTGATGAGAGTAAGAGGGGGAATATAATCATATGAAAATAAAAATAATAGTATGGTTAATATAAAATAACATCCTCCAACATAATAACATGATGCATAAATGAAATGACATAAAAGAGGGTACTTGAAAAGAAAGAGAGAGGTCGGATCCTTTACCTCAAGTCCGACTTATCTTGTTCGTTTCTCTATATTCTTGAATAATAAACTTTGGTCAATTTATAATTTCTTAAGGACCTCCATTAAATATTATTATTCAGTTAATATCACATATTATAATTTTATAATAATTGTTTAATAATGTTAGTTCATATCAGACGTTTTTGCCCATGTTTGGTACATGAGTCAAAAATGAACTTGTTTGAAAATGATTGCCCATGTAGTTATAAGTAATTCATTTCTAGAATAGTATTAATGATTAAAATATAATATATATCCAGTAAATATTAATTTTATATTATTCCATAACATTTGGAGATAAAAAATGAAAAGCACTGTTCATGGAGACAGTATGTCGTACATACGCACGAACGCTACTTTCATTTTTTTCATATTAATGGAATTAAAAATAAATGAGATATATATATATATATATATATATTAATTCTAGTATAATATATATGTAATATAGGTCACATATGTTCATTAATTTCAATCTTTATACATTCCACGTATTGCATGAACGAGTCACATCACTTGAGGGGGTGGTAGTCCACACTTCCACATATGAAATTATCGCATTTTCACAACATGCAGAGAATAAAGGAATGTTTTAAATATAGAATACAGAAGCATATAGTAAACATAAATACCATATAAATCATATATAAAATACAGTTACATCATAATGTCCACCTTTAAAGGTGTTAAAAGAATATTGAACAATCATCGTTTCGTGAGGCAGAAAATCGCCAACCACAGAAACAGTATATTCTTTAACCATTAGAAGAAGGTGTGTGTAGGTGTAGCTCTAATCCTTATCATAACAACATCCTAGTATATAGAATATACTGGTTTTGTTACAAAATAATGTAATTAGAAGAGTTTACGGGGTTGGAGAAGAAAAATAAAACATAAGAACACAAGAGAAGACACTACCTTTAAATCGGGTAACTCTTTTTTATTTGAACTCAAAGGCTTCCATGGAAAGGTTTCTCCCCAAAGTCAGGCTTCTAGAAGTAAGAGAGGGATGTGGAGAGACAAAATGGGCCAGTGATGGATAATCCAGAGGCTTTAGAGTTGTGGGTAAGGTGGTAGAGGTGGGGGCCTTTTATAAGAGGAGAGGAGGGGCACTCTTGGAAAGTCTTGAAAAATAACATTATTATAAAATGATTTTCGGATTTTAAAGGTCCCAAAATAAAATATTTCTAGGATAAGGTGATAATATTTCTAAATCTGCCCATAAAATATGTTTTTTACAAGTGTAGGTCTTATATTTTACATTATTGTTTCATTTTATTTAAATCGTTAAATAATGAGGTAATCGATGCATCATCATGGTGTCATAAATAATTTAATTTATTTAATGTCTAAAATTTATAAAACAAATATCATGATGTAGGAAATAGTTTTAGATTTATAATGAATATTTATAGTTAAAAATATGACTTCTATAACCCCATTTAAAAATTGTTTTAGTAAAACAACACATGTTTGTGACATTTTTATTTTATCGTTAAATAAAAAGTTATTAATGTCATTTTCCTACCAAAGTGGCTCTATGAGGTCCCCAGGTTGACCCATGGATTTTTGGGGTCGGCCATGACACATCCAATAAGGGTAGTACATGTGTCAAGGTCATTTCATATTATTAAAACATTATTTTAACCTTAAATTACACTAATTACCACTAATCGCGATTAAAAACTTAAAAGTTACTATTCACCAAAAAAATTTAATCCCATTGAATCACATTTTACATCCTAATGAAAACCATGTATGTCGGATTTTTGAAATTCAAAACACATAGGTGGTAAAATTTCATTTAAACGAAAAATCGGTTTTTTTAAGTACCACTTAGTGGTTTCACTATTCATCAAAAATTGATGTTTTTCAGAAATATACCAAAAATTCACCCTATGCAATAATTGATATTCCGAATTCAAAAAATGTTGTCTATTTTACAAAATTCAAAACATATAAGTTACATTAATTAATTTAATAATTAATTCCCGCGGTAAGAACAAATAGCGTGTTTTTATAACACAATATATATCAAAAGATTGACACTAGTTTAAGTCCAATTTCAAAGTGAAATTAATTCCAATGACCACTATTGGATTAAATGGTAAAAATATATTCTAATTTAACTTTAAAACAATTAAAAATATAATCTAATCATATAAATAAATTATATTAAAAAGATGTTTTAAATTAAAATTCAACATTTTTCACTATTCATTAAAAAATGAACTTTATCGGAAAAATACCAAAAATTCACATAAAGTAAATATTGATGTCCCGATTCTAAAGAAGAATTTTATTTTGTCAAATATAACACATAAAATTGTCAAAAATGGTATTTAAAAGAGGTTCTCCATCAAAAGGCCGCTAATCGACCTTTTAAAGAATATTAGAATGTTTACGCTTAAAATCGG
This sequence comes from Viscum album, assembly GCA_963277665.1. Classification (NCBI taxonomy): domain Eukaryota; kingdom Viridiplantae; phylum Streptophyta; class Magnoliopsida; order Santalales; family Viscaceae; genus Viscum; species Viscum album. The sequence goes on from OY728125.1 coordinate 24,585,207, forward strand.
ATTCATTCGCATTTTTAATCCTCTATCATTTATTGTAAAAAGTAAAAATATTTGAAATATATATATAATCATTTTGTAGTTAGTTCTATTCATTCCCGTCATTTCAACGGCTAGGTGTTAACTACCATTTAAAATAAAATTATTTTATTATTAGAGTGCAACGTAAGATTTCAATGGAACTCGTTCTTGCGTATTGGGTTAGCCATCTAGCATACTGTTCCCTTTAAATTAATATTAACATTTTATTCAAAAATAGGGATAAATATAAAAATTTCATATTCTTTATTTACCTAGGGTGTTACAGTCAGTATACATTAATCCCACCTAGTATAGTCGGAATCCAAAAGTGTCACTCTAATCCCACCATCAATGGTCAAGAGTTCAGTGACTATTACCAAGTAGTAATACCTCAAATTAGAGAAATATTTATCATATTGCACCAATAAACATGCACACATATCCATAATATAGTTAAGAGATGACAATAAAATCTAACACCCCTAATAAGTAACAAAATTCTTGAAACAAAATCATGGTAAACATTAGAGTATACAAAATAATATATTCAAAAAAGAAGGGGGAAATGAATTCCCATAAAAACTAATATAACCCAAACAGAATAAATTATTGAGAATGAAAGAGAGGCCCCTTTACAAAATATGCATAACTTATGACTGTACATGATCAAAATATTTTGGTAACACTAATACCCACTTACACCAATTCCAAAAACTTCTCATCCATGAAATATGTTAACTGTATATGAACTGACACATTTAGGAATTTCTAATATTGGGGGGCGTATATACATACCTATTCAAACTCCCCAAACAACAATAAGGGATAAATAAAAAATATATTTCCAATTAAAACCACCAGATAAGAGGGAAAATAAACACGACACAAATTTTATCATAAATAAATATTTTTTGAAGTTGGATAAATATATATTTTCACAGCCATCTATAAAATACAAGCCTTTCAAAATATATGAAATAATGTTTTTTTCTAGATTCCCAGTATAACCACACCATAATATAATAGAGGACTCATTCTGTGCTGGATGATGCCTCAGTAGAGGTAGTAATGGATCTTGTGGAGGAATTTCTACCTAAAATATCTCGGTGATGGGGGATTACTGTTTCTGTATAAATAGGAACGACACCCTAATAGTGTTTGTGAGTATTGAATCTACCACTATATATGACATGGGGGACCTGTTCTCTACAAAACTCAATAGTTTTGGGAGAACAACCCCTACATCATTCCATATATCATGCTTGAACACTAATGTTATTCTAGAATAATCAAAAGAATAATTTTTATCACATTACCATGCATCATATATCAGGGTTCCAAATAATATACACCAACACATCCTATCATGAATTGGGATCAACATTGAATTCTTGAGGAACCATATCTAAATTTAAAAGAATGTGATATGTGAGGTTAAACCATTTAAGAGAAGTATGAAACGTTTCCCATAGTTAAACATGGTGTAATCCTAATTCCATGAATACCCATGTCTTTATAATACACTTGTCTTTTGAATTCTCACGTACACAACATCTTCTTTGAGCCACATTACAAATAGGGCCACTCAGGGTCCTAGGCATTACATATATTCCCATAGATCTTCCATCCATTTAGGGTTAAATATAATATAGACTTTCCACATGGCCCTATGATATTTAACTAAATTTGAAACCCTACCCACAATTTAATGCAGACAATATGATTTGTTTCCTTTTTAACTAATGGCATATGGTCGGTAATTTCATAGTTAGTAATGTCTATTCTCCCAGATCTTCATTAATCCCCAATTGTTTCTGATTGAATCATGATTCTCCCAATATATTACTCTAGATTCATTACATACAAACCTACAAAAAATGTACATATATTTATAATAATTAAATTACTAAAATGGAAAACAGTATTAAATAATGTCATTCCAATTTTACTAAACAAAAGAAAAACTGATCTCGATCAATCATTCGTCCCATTTATAGAAACATTCCTTGAATATATGATCCCCTTGATCATCCCACACATCTGAAGAAACATCAATATGAAACTATTTATTTGATCATGATTCGAACCTGACCATAATAGATGACCCAACACCCAAAATGGGGATGATGGTAATTATTACCAAGAGTGATTGTATACAACCATAGAAACATCAAGGTGAGAAACATTTTTAGATATTATTGTTTCATAAAATTGAATTCATTGATGAAATTAGATCACAAAGTATAAATCCCTAAAAAAATATAAATCGAATATAAAAATTTATTATATATACAAAAAGTAGTAAATACGAATATTCAAAGAAGATAATTTAATATATTCCATCATTAAAATATAATTCTATTGAAATCATCCAATAATAGTCCCTAACTCCAAAATATATAGATTTTATGTGAACAATACGTTTAATATAAATTTTATTTAATAATTACATTTATTTTTTTCATTAAATATTTATTTTTGATCACATGACATTGATTAATGATTTCTTGTTTGTTTGATCGTCGAAGGTCCTTCCCTACAGTTACATCACCTCTTCCCATTAATATACCAGGGATATGAGGGTAAACATTTATATTAGATATAAAGGTGAGCAAACATAGGTAACTATTCATATTGGGATTTATATAAAACAAAATTAATGAATTAATTTTAATCATTTTTATACAGTCGTGATAGTTCATCATCCTAAAACCCAGTGCATGTGAAAATTATGCCATTCCTTGGGTAAACAATGCTTTCCAAAATCATGTTTTGTTATAGTTTTCCAATTTGATTCTTTGATGAATTAGAAAACTATTATTTTAGAAAAGATGTGTGTGGTATGTTTAATTTTATTCAATAATTTTAATAAAATGATTTTTTGTCTCAATAATGCCCACTATTCCCCCCACCAAAAATAAAGTAAAACCTATATATATATATATATGTATTGAATTGTACAAAATTTATAACCCTAAAAATGGTTAGGGTATTGAGCTTAAATCAGGATATCTACCTCACATAATACTTATAGAGGTTCATATTCTTTTGATGGACACTCACTAGTTGGATAACATGACCATGAAGGATCCTCTCTTTCAGAATCTTAATGTCCACCTACTACTCATAAAAGGTGGATTTGTCCTTTTATCGTAGTTCCTTGAAACGTGTGTTCTAGTATAAGAATCACTTCTTCCAGGTGGTTTCCCTTGGATTAAATCAAGGAACCAGAAACATATAATAGTCATTTATCCAAATGGGACCAATTTTCCAAATGCAAACATTCATTAAGTTTGATGTTTTACAATACTTATGAACATGCATTGGTCGAGAGGATGGGAGGTCGGACTCATCACACCGTTTGGGGGGAATTACTATATACTACGTGACTCCCTTTATAAATTTAAGATATTTTCATGAATTCTTATTAATTCTACAAGTATTACATAGGTTTCCCTTGGAATTTTCAATCACTTATTAACATGTGTGAAATTTAGAATCATTTTTATGTATTCGAGGTTATTCATTAATGGAAATATTCATATGTATTCGAGGTTCTCCATCAATGTTAACCCCTCATAAACTACTTATAGATTCTTTTAATCAATTCTATGATGACATTGGTTTTTTAATCCACTCATTGGGCACTCTGGAATTTATTATCATCTAGGTGGATGAATGTTTGTTTTGATATTGGGATCATACCCATAAAATGGGATACCTATGTAACCTTGTGAATGGAATCAGAACCCTTGTAGTTCAGTGCTTCATAATGGGACACATCATACCTTTTAAGGTCATGTGATAAGGACCACTCCATATATTTTATTTTCATGTGGTAAGTACATATAAGAGAAAGGTTCTTGGTCAGAGTTTGGTGTCAGACTTATACGGAAGAAGCCCGAGGAAATGGGAAAGGATATGGGTTTTCGTGTATGATCATACCCTATTGGGAATATGGCCTAGGAAGAATATGGTTGATTTGAAGTGCCGAGTTTGAACCTCAAGGTGTCTTCCTACATATCTAATTTGGATTTGAATCAAAGCCCACATAGTACGTTAAGTCTCATGGGAGAGTATATTCCTTCAAGATAAATGATTTTGGGATTAATTCTTGAAAAGGATGGCTTGATGATTTGGGGGTTTAATTTGGGGCTTATTCCAAGGGAAGATGCCCAGATTAAGGTAATTGGGGTTGGATTCATGAAGAGGATATCCATTGATCTTGGGACCTGATGTGGATTTCAATATATCCCAATTATAATGGGAATAAAAGTTCTCATAGCTCATTAATTGTGTTGGGTAATATGCCTAAAGTACTCCCATTTGAGGGGACTTGATTGGGTGAACCCTTTTTGGTAGGGACACCTTTTGTTCTTGGGCCTTCAAGAAGGCATCCTATGTATCCTGGTTTGAACAGGAATCATACTTCTCATTGTTCAAGAGGTTGTGCAAATTATGTGATCTTGAAAAATCTATAAGCCCACGTGTGTCATGCTTGGTTTGAGAAATAAGATGATGTCAAAGATTCAACAAAAGCACCCACACTTTTCCTCCTCCTTTGGTGGAAGATGGTGCACCTAAGGTGGTGAGTTTGGACGAGTTAGAGTCGTCCCTAGAAGAGGGCGAGGCAACGAACCTTCCCTATGTTCACTTTACATTGGACAAGGGTCCAATGTAAGGAAGGAGTAAAGGTGAAAAAAGTAGAGAGGATCAATACTGCAACCTCTTACATAAAAGGTTCAGGGATTACACTAGGATTGTTGTCCTAAAAGATATTGGTAGGGGAGGGAGACTTCTCTTTCACTCAAATTGAAAGGAAAGCGTGAACTGTACATTCCCTACTAGAGACCCAAGGTTCTGAGTCTTAGAGCCGAAAAGGGGAGGACAAAACCCAAACCCTAATCCTCCAAACTGATAACTTCTCAACACTATTCCTGGGAGAATTTTCTAAGTGACTATGGATATACAAACCCACATACTCTCCATGAATCCTAACCCATTTTGAAACAGATGTGGGAAACCTCTGACTACGGATATAAAAACCCAAATTGCTGACATGTTGATGTGATATTCCAAAAAGGTTTCATAAGTCTGGAGGTTTTGGTGGAGGTCTCAATTGAATCCATTTCAAAAAGGGGATCCAATAAAGAAGAAGCCTTTCGATGAATGGATTTGAGGAGGGCTCGATGGCTTGTAGACTGAATAGAGTAGGTGAATCAAAGAGGGAAAACCAAGTAGGTATTGTAATTCATGTATGGTTTCACAAGTAGGCTTTGGATACATGATGTTCCCCTAAATGACGAACTACCTGGTTGTTAATAAATGGATGAGACATGGCTCAAGCCTTCAAAAGTATTCACAGGTAATCCTAGAAGAGGGGTGATCATGTTCCTGTGAAAGGAATAGGTGTCTCACAAGTATTTATGATTAATGGAGGTTAGGAGATTTAAGCACTCATGTTTTATGGATTGAAAAAACTAAATGTCCATAAGTACTATGATACTTATTTAATTCCTTCTGTTTAGGTGTTAAAAAACTACCTTGAATGTTTTTTAAGACTTGGGGGAAGCACTAGGGATACCAGAGTAGCAATTAGGCTTCAGGGAAATTATTTCATACAAATAAATTCCCCAAGGGTCTATTTATAGGGACAATAGGACCCTGGGTGAAAGGAGATTGGTCGTGCAAGTGTGTTGAGTGACAGAATTGTGGTGCGCAAGTGGATGCGCACCGGATGTGTAGTTCCCAAGTATACTTGTGTGATTCTTGTTATTTGTCCTAACTAGGGAGACACATTAAGGACTTATCCAAAATAATGTTTTCATTACCTTCCAGCATGGTGGTGCGTAGGTGTTTGCGTGCTGGTACCATGGTCGCTGCTTTTGGGGCTCAACCAAAATAATTAATTCCTACAACGGGGAATTCACCCCCTCACCCATGCTTGGGATCAGTGTTGAGATACAGTCTGGGCCCTTAGGGTCGGTTCCTCCACTACCATCTCTAACCCCCATTGAAAATACATAGTCGCGCCGCGAATGTTTCGACCCCGGTTGAGGACATTTTGCAAAACAAAAGTTCCTGGAACACATTTCATGGTGTCTACAATCCATGACCTAATAATTTCATAATTAAACATATGTGACATGTCATAAGCATATTACAGTGAACTAGGCATGACATAGATGTATATTTAATCATTTTAGATGAATATCCAAAACATTATAAAAATACAAGTCTGGGGACTGTAATAGTATAGTGTCTTTGGAAACATGGAAACAAAAGATTCTATTTGGGTGGAATATCTTCAAAATTTCCCATAAATATTTCCACCATTAGTACTTATACCAAAAACCATTCTTCATAACATGGGTAAAGGGAAAATAAAAAAGGGGTGAGCTCAGATGCTCTGTAAGGTTAAATAAAGGAAATGTGTAATCATAATGTGAACAAAAGTGTATAGAACATTAACAGAAAATTAAAATTTCATACCCCATATATTAGATATCATAATAAATATTGTAATTTCATAAGATATGAATCGCAAGGAAATAAATAACATAATTCATGAAATCATGACATAGGAATAAAACATGGAATTTTGGGAATCACATAAGAATATTATATGATTTCTATAGTATCCAAGGCATTTCTTCCATTACCATGTTGGTAGTATGGGTTCTCCCCCTTATAATGTTTATAGTCATGGTTAACTCCCATGCACATCTTAGTATCTTGAGTTCACTCATCATACCATCTTTTTGGTTATGTGCCACTCGCTTGGCCATCTTAGAAGAACAAGTTCACTCCTCATACCATCTTGGAAGTCGTGGTTCACTCGAATGACCATCGTAGCAGTCAAGTATTTCTCCCAAAACAATTTTAGTGTATCTCATGAGATGTAAACCATTACCAAATGCATTTTAGGGATAGATAGGTTTCACCCATATCATAGTGAAATCATACATACATGTGCCACAAAATCATAAACAATCATATCTAAACACATGAAATTAAATGGGTATCATAAACATGTAAACATATCCTAACATGTGGAAAAGATACTTGTTTAATAATCATTTAATCAAAATAATAACTCATGAATGAGAAATGGATTTCTAAAAATCATAACCCATGAAAGAGAAATGGATTTCATAAACATAAAACAAAATGTGAAATGGGTTTCATAAAGACAATGAAATTTTGTATAATGCATGCATACAAAGGATATGAATGGTAACATTAGATCACTTCCTAGAAGGGCATGAGTAACATCAGTGAATGTTATCTTAGATAGAAAATAATCATGAAATATATTTCAGAACCATTTCATGAGGAAAATATCCTATCTTATTATATAATGGATTTTTAAACCCAAAAAATCGTTTAAAAATAATGCCCTTAAAAAATAACTTGAAAAATTATAAACACGATTTGAAATATTTTGGAAAATCATTTTCATTGAAAACATATAAAATAAAATCCAAAACATTTTAAAAAACATTTTCATTTAAAACGCATTTAAAATTTCTAAAGAAATATTTAAAAGGTTTTAAAAACCTTTTTACATGAAATTATATGAAAAAATTCATACAAATATTTTAAAACCCATTTATTTGAAAGCCATTGAAATCCACTAATTAATGATTGAAATTTTTTGAGAAATTGTTTCCCAAAAAAACTGATAAAATAATTTTGAAAACATGTTGAAAAAAAATTTCTGTGAAAATTAATTTTAAAAAATATTTTTCTTAAATATAAACCATTTAAAAATGAAATGGGGTCTTCCACGGAATGACAGTGGGTAAATCCATACATGTTAAATGAGGTAAAAACAACCTTCATTTTGGACAGTAAAAAGGATAGAAAAATGCCTTGTTTGGAATGTGAAAAAATATTCCTTTGAAGATATTGGTAAAATAAAAAATGATAAAAATTTATTTTATAGATTATAGTCCAATGGAATTATGTTTTTGGAAATCCTTTTTAGAAAACCTACATTTCCGACTGAAGGGAGGATAATGTTATGCTTTCATAAAAATACATTCAAGACTATTTTATATAAAAAAGAGTATAAAATTGTTACTGATAAATTCATAAATATTTAATAACTATATTATAATTAATTTTATTTTAATATGAATCATAATATCTCATCAATGGAAGAATAATCATAAACAATCTCTAAATGTGATGGGATTGTCTTTGTAAACTCTTCTAACTTAGTTACTTGGTTTCATACTCTCCATGTAATAAAATTAAATTACATGAAACATAAAATATCATTAAAATATTTACAATAATTATAGAACATGTAAAATAGATTTATATACAATTCAAGAGAGAATTTAGGTGCATAACAAAACAAGAGTCTTAGAAAAAGAGAATTGAGACAAAACTATTTCACTGATTTGGTAACCTTTGAAACTTAATCCCCATGAAAAAAATATCATGGAATGAAAATTTGAATACCCATAAATTTAGTTATATGATAAATATAATACAATCACTGGTAGTATATACACCACACAAAATGAATGAGTGGTGAACACAACATGTATCTCATGGAAATTAAAAGTGAGATGAAATCCTCATACCTTGTGTTCTGACACTCATCCAACACATTCAAACCAACTGTATAATCAATATAAATATATTATAAAAATTTTACAAAAAAATATTCTCATATCTAATACCATATATGGTTTTATTATGACCTTATATTACCTGCTTGTTATCAATCCTATGTTAATGTTTTACTTCGGGTAATATTCTCTTTTTTCTTTTCATGTGTCTTGATTTGTTATATCTTTGGTTTTTATAATTTATATCATGATTGAAATAATTTAAACCATGATATATATACCATTTTATATAAATTATATTTTTATTATAATAATATATATAATTTATAAGTATGAAATAGAATACACCGTTCATGGAGATGGTAGGCCGTATGTATGCATGAACGTTATTTCCGTTTAATTGTCATGTTGATGGAATAAACCTAAAATACATATATATGTATATAAATATATATCATTATTACATTATATTTAATATTTTTTATATATGATATATATTCACTAAAACCATCCTAAATACAATCCATGTGGTGTTTTAACAAATCATATCGCTTTGAGGGGGCGGTAGTCCACACTTACTCAAACGAAATTATCCTCTTAACAAAAAATGGAACGTAAAAAAGACATGTGTTATTAAAAAGAAAAAAAGATTAAATATATTATAAATTTATTATATAACATATATAAATATATCTTCCATCTTAATATCAAAAAAGGTAGATGGTAATATAAAAATGAACAATCATCGTTTCGTGAGGCAATAGTTCATTATCCATAGAAATAATATGTTCGTTAACTGTTAGAAGGAGATGTGTGTATGTGCAGGTCAAACCATTTACATAAAAAATCATAGTATAGTTTTTATAGTGTTGATGTTATATAACAAATAAATAAATTTTTTTGTATGGGTTGTATAAGGAAAATAAATGAAAGTACTTGACAGAAGAAATTACCTCTTAATTGGGTAACTCCTTTTGATTTTTACCAAAAAGGATTACATGGATTACCTTGTGATAAAGGAAATCCTTTTAGGAGGAATGGAGGGATGTTAGTAATTTTATTGGGTAGATATCTTTTGAACCTATTCGATTTTAGAGGTGTGAAGATGGGGGATAGGTGGTGGACATTTATATGGAAGGGAAATGACTTACTTGGAATTTTTTGAAAACAATTTGGTGTGAACATGTTCTTAAGGTAATCTTGCATACGAGGCGAAATAAATAGTTTCTAAAGAAACAAATGTTCAAAATATTTTTATGTTTTTATATTCAATTTCAAATTGAAATTGATTATAATGACCTAAATTTTATTAATAGATGTATATTTTATATAAAGTGACCCTAAAACGAATTAAAAATATAATTTAACAGAAAAAATTATTTAAAAAAAGTCATTTATTAACTAAAATGGAATATTTTTTAATATTCATCAAACAATGATGTTTCTAAAAAATCATAAAAATTTACCATAATATAATTTCGGTATTCTAAATTCAGTAATTAAGTTTATTTTTACCAAATTCAATTTCTAAATTTGTCAAAATTTAATTTTATTATTAAAATTTGTTCATTCAAGAAAACAATATTTTGAATCATAGAAGGGCTTTACTAAAAATTATATCTTAAATTATCAATATGTTTTATCTATAAAAAACGTTTACAAATAATATTTGAAAATTAGTTATTACTATTCTTTAAACAATGTTTAATATATTGGTTATAATTATCTCAATTAAAAAAATATAACTATAAATTGATGTTTTGTAAAAACATCGATGTTGCGTGCAACGTACGCCAAGTCAGTGTTGCGAGTAGCACAAGCTATGTCGGTATTACATGTAGCGCAAGCCAATTTGGTATTGAATGTAGTGAAATCCAAGTCATTATATTGGGTAGGGTAAGAAAAGTTAGTATTGTGTGTGAAAGGAATGTTTAACTTATATTTTTAATATATATATATATATAACCATTTCCAGTGTAACATGGAATAAAACATATCTAATAGACCAATTAATTCGATAAAAAATCCACAAAATACCATATTGTTACACATATCCCATAAAAAATAGCTTGTGAAAGATTTTAGGCATTCAGTATCACTATAGGGGTAAATACAAAAATATTTGAAACCTCTCTAATCGTGTACGGTATCTGGAACTACATAATAAACCGAAGTTCCTCCAATAACCTCAACATATATGAGACCATCATAAATAAATGTACTATTTTATTGATCTCCATGTGTCTAAAATGTCAGTTTATATGATATTTATACAAACTCTACATAGTACTCACTTGCTCATAGATCATTTGATATCACATTATCATTACCTATAGCATCTCTAGTCCCATAAGTGATGACTCACTTATCTCTGTATATAATATGGGTTACCTATAGGATCCCATATATTGAATCGAATGCTCGTATACTTATAATTAAGGTATAGCTATTATTTTCAGTTAACTTCACCAAAGGGAAGTGATCCTACCAACTACGATCGATGTTCAACACACAAGATCTTGGAATATCCTTAACTACTTAGATGGATTACTCAGTTTTGGAAATCTATCAGGGGTAAAATGTTGTTACCATCTATAACATGGTCTTAAATGACTCTAGAAAACCACTCGATATATTTCACAAGAACCATGCATCGTGGTCGGATATAATAATCAATGGTTCTCCATAAATCCAGATGATCTTGTGCATGTACTACCACCCCAAAATCCAAACGAACCCCTTCTCCTTTATTGAATGGTTGTAAGATTATTTGGAAATGAAATTGAAAATCAAATTTGTATAATATTATATTTTCCCTATCTATAAAATCATCAACATGAAATCCATGTATATCTCATCCCAATAATATTATATAATTTCAATAGGTTGATCAGAGGAAACTAGAACTTGATGTTCCGCCTTCAACTCAAGACATGTGGGGAATCAAGAAACATACTCCTAAATAGTCCACCCTATACCAGCCCAAAAAAAATGCCACAAATTTTCAGGTACATATTAACCACTATAATACGTTTTTCTAATGGGGTGTGAAGCTCCCTCATAACATCCTCACTCTACATTATTAGAAGCATTATCCTTACCAACAATTTATGTACTCCCGACCTTTATAAAAAATGCATGGTGTTTGCCCAAAATATATATGATAACTAATAACTTCACAATAAATTTATCCTAACTAATTATCTATCACATTATATATAATTTGGGTAGTTAATTTCATCAATTGGATATAAACTATCATTCTCTTCTCCACCATGATCAATTTTAAATAGTTTAACTTCTCTAATTCCTCCTCCGCAAAGTGATACTATAATTTATAGCTAAAATAATTTTACATCATGTTTCACTTTCTTAGAGTATGGAATATATAAAATTTATTGTTCTATAACAACTCTATCCAATGCATCCGTCTCAAGTTAAGTTGTCTATATGTAAATATATTCCAAAGAAACTAGTAGTTTGGGTAAATCACAAAGTACATACAAAGAAGATATTTCCTCCACACCTTCAAGGTGATGTAAACTTCTACCAACTCTAAATAGTTGGTCAAGTATTACATATCATGGGGTCTCTACTACCTCAAACCATAAGTATTCACTATCTTCTACTGAATTAGCATAAACCTGGTATGTTTTATAGAGGCATCACAAAACACTGCATACTTTAAAACCTCCTCTTGTAGACCAAGTACCATAGAACATGTCTATTTGTAACTTAACTCCTCAAAGGATTCCTGAAATCTCTCGATCCAATCGAATGTACTCCATTTTCTTGTCAAAGAATTCAAACTTTTCACTATCCTAGAATAGTATTCCACAAACCTCTAATAGGATCTTATAAATATGACGAAACTATGAACCTATAATAGGATCAAGTTTTCAACCCATGTTAGCACTAAATTTATCTTCCATGGGTGTGTGACTACACCATGTTAAGAGATGAAATTCACAATAAAGTTAATATATATAATTTAGAGATGAATTATTGATATTTTACCATATAAATAGTTCACCATATGTAACTATAATACAACCTAAAATAATAATTATGTTTGTTTTATAATAAATATTTAATGAAAATGTAATTGGTAAATAAAACCCCAAACCGGTCCCTGAAGTGATGAAATATCAGATTTATAAGTACAATAATAGAAGTATGGTTATTTTCTATACCAAAGGGAATCACATGGTACTCATATTTCCCATGTTTACAATGGAATAAAATATTCATAATATCCTCCCCATTAACCCAAAACTATTGTTATCTAGGCCTAAGACCAATACTCAAGAACCATCTCAGGCCTTTCAATTGGTCAAAGATATCATTGATCGTCAGCAAGGTGTAATTTTTTTTATCAAAACTGTGTTTAGGAATTCATTATCAATTAATAGAATCAATATTCTACCCACCTACATGATGAAGAACACTATAGTTGTGTAGGGGGAATAATAGTTCTGATAAAACCCTTCTACTAATATTCTTTGGACTATACCCTCATCTCTCATAGCTCAGCAGGGAACATCTAATATGTATCAAAAGTTATATATATAGTATTGGGTGCAATTATATAATAAAATATATCTCTCTACATGGAGGTACTCTTTGGTCATATTTGGGGAATAAATCCATTTACTCATCCACTGTGATTATAAACTACATGTCTGAATATATTTTTTACACCATCAACTGAACAATCCTCCATACGAGATATAGGTTATAGAATCCTAACCTTGATTCCCACTTTCTCTTCTAGTAGGACCTACTTGAAATTTATAGAAAAACACATCGCATATGATCATATATGTCTAAATATTTTATGGTTATAGTATGTCTTGGTGTGTACCGTGATTTGAAAATATATACCTAAGCTAACACAATGAAATTTTATTAGAAATACCAAGAATTATCCTAAGAAAATAATTACATTGAGCGAAAATTCACACTACTAGAAGATGTGTGAAATAGTATAATCACACCCTATAGGAACCACCTGCCAAAACTAATGGGATATAGATACACATGATTCTTTTTCGCCCATAAAAATGATACAGAAATTAAATAATTAATTCAACCTGTTTTTAAAAGTACTATAGGTAATATATAGAATACACATATTATACATTGAATCATCTCATATAAATCATATTCAAATATAGAGACCCACACTTTTTATCCATTAACATTACATAACTTTTTAAGAATACTTAAAAAATTATACGTATAAATTCCCAAAGACAGCACTACTCTAGTATCTTTAGAAACATGTAAAAGTTAAACATTGTTACATAAAGGAGCTACATTATCTCCCACTATGTTCTTATTGACTATCAGCCTTCTTAGAAACATATAACATAACACATATCTTCATTACATGTGGAAGGAAACATAATAAGGGGCGATCTCAAATTCTTTTTAAGGTTAAAAAAGGGATATATGTTTATATAATCATTATAATAAGGGTATGAGAACATTATCATTAAAGTAAATGATCACACCATACATATCAAAGATCATTTACATGCATTATGGAATAAATAATTATAGTAAATAAGAAACGAATCATAAGGAAACAAAGAAAATATGACAATAAACCATAACATGGGAATAAAACATGGAATTGTGGTAGACACTTAAGAATTTAATATTATTTCCATAGTATTTAAGGCATACCTTCCAAGACCAACTTTTTTGTATATTTCCACTCCTCATACCATCTTGGAATTCATGGTTCACAAAGATGGACATCTAGGTAACATAATTTCACTCTTCATAATGTCTTGTTTGTCATGTCTCACTCCCATAGCCATATTAGAAATCATGGTTCTTTCCCAAGGCTATCTTAGTCCATCTCATTAGTTATAAATCTTACTCAATGCATTGGAAGGATATATAGGTCCCACCCATATCATATTGAAATAATACATACATGATCCACAAAATCATAAATAATCATATCATATTTCATGTAATGATATATGTATTATAAATATGTAATCATATCATAACCTTTGGAAAAAGATACAAGTTTCAAAATCATTTCATCAGAAACATAACCCATTAAAAGAAGTGGGTTTCAAAATAATATAACCCATTAAGGAGAGAATGGTTTTATAAAAATCATTACAAAAAAATATAATCCATTCCGAGAAATAATATAAATGGAATCATGGAATAATTTCTTGAAAAATGGATGAGTAACACCAATGGATAGTTTCTTTAATATTAAATAATTTTGAAATTTCTTTTAAACAATATTTTTTTAGGAAAATATCCTTTTTGTATTGAAAATACTTTATAAAACATATAATATTTTTGAAAACAATTTTCATTGAAACATTATTCTACAAAATATAAAGGAAACATATAAAATCTTATTAAAATCATTTATCATGAAAATGGGATTCGAAGATCTTTTGAAAACATTTTTTGAAAACATGGTTTTTGAATTCAATAGATTTTTTACCAGAGAGAGAGATTCAGTGTTTTACATGAAAACATTATGTTAAGTACGAAAAAGTGGGAAAATTGTACTAATAAATGGATATATCTTGAATAAACGATGTATAAGGAAAATCATGAGTGTTCTTGAGAGATTTATCATATTATTTCATCAAAGTAAACATAAACAATCTCGATAAGTGATGAGATTGTCTCAATAAGCTCTTATTACATTGTAACAAGGGATCATACTATAGGTGTTAGAAAACTAAATTATATTAAGCTTAAAATAACAAAAAATAAATTAAATTCATGATATAAAACTTAATATTTAAGTATATACAACTCTAAATTGAACTTAGGTGTATAAAAAACATGAATCGTAGAGAAGGAAAATTGAGACAAAACTATTATAATTATTTCATAACATTTGAAACATAAACCCAGTGAAATAAAGATCAAAAAATTTATATGTGAATAACCATAGATTTAGGTATAATAAACATATAATACAATACTGTTATGTACCTACACCACACAAAGATAATGAGTGGTGAATATAGCATGTATCTCATGGAAATAAATATTTAAATGAAATCCACTTACCTTCTGTCTTGAATCTCATTGTACTCATTAAAAACACCTATATAATAAGTATAAATTTATTTAAAATCATTTATATTACCATATTATTATATATAATACCATATATTTATTTTTATGACCTTACATTACCTGCATATCAACAATCATATGTTAAGGTTTCACTTCGGGTAAAATTTTCATTATTCATTGCATGCGTCTTAATTTGTTATATATTTGGTACTTATATTTAATATCATGATTTCCATAATATAAAACACGATATAAATAATATTTATAACCATTATATGTGTATTATAATAATCTATTGAATATATTAGTACAATACATAATTCACCGTTCATGAAGACGGTAAGTCGTACATACGCATGAACATAGATTCTTTTTTTTATTGAAAGAAGGAAAGAAAATGAAAAGTATGAATATATATATATATATACCATTATTAAATTCTAATTATTATATCATATATATCATATATAATCACTAAACCCATAATAAATACATTTGATATTGTGTATGAACAAATCATATCACTTTGAGGGGGGCGGTAGTCCACACTTCTTCAAAAGAAATTATCATATTAACAGAAAATGGAAAGTAAAAAATATTTGTTTTGTAAAGATGAATAAATAATCTAAAATAAATAATAAATATAATATATTAAATATATAAATATTGTATCCATCATTATTTCCATCATGAGAGAAAATTAAGGAAAAATGAACAACCATCGTTTGGTGAGGTGGTAGTTCCTCATACACATAAATAGTATGGTCATTACCCATGAGATGGAGGTGTTTGTGAGTGTATGATAGGAACTAAGGATAGAAAAATCATAGTATATTTATGATACTTGTGTTTTTATACAATAATTGAATAAATATAATTTAGGGTTAGAGAAGTAAAATAAAAGGAATGAGTTTGAGGGAAGGCATTACCTCTTAATCGGGTAAATCCTTATAGTTTATGACAAAAGGCTTCCTTGGAAGTCTTTCTGTCAAAAGTAAGGATTCAAGGAGTAAGGGAGAGATTTTTGGAAGTTTATTGGGAATATAGTTTCTAGCTTAATATTTTTTATATTTGTAAAGAAGAGGGAGATGCGGTGGCCTTTTATAGGGAATGAGGCGTGCCACTCTTGTAAATATTTGAAGAGAGAATTACACCAACATTTCTCATGTTACAAGAAGATAAAATAATGATCCAAAGTAGTTTAATGGGAGTATAGAGTCGAAATATTTCTATAAAATAGATTTTGGACAAGTTTTTTGGTCATTTTGGGCCTTAAGGTTATTGTTTAGTCCCCTATTAGGCTTTATTTAACCTTAATCGACATAATTAATTTTAATCAGTTTCACTAATTGTTTTGTTAAAAAACTATGTTTAACTTATTAAAAAGTATATGTAATAATAATTCCAAATATGGAATCCATTTTTAAAAATTATAATCCATGAAGTGGCATAAATTAATTTAATATTAATCATGTTGTTAGGTCGACAATACAGGTTTTTAAAATAAAAATTGATCAAAAGTTTTCTAAGTGTTTTTTATCCAATCTCAATGTGAAATTGGTTACAATTACCCACATTTGATTTATTGGTCAAAATATAATCTAAATAAACTTTTAAAAAATAAAATAAAATATATCCTTATATATAAATTATATGAAAAAGAATTTTTCAATTAGAATATGGTATTTTCAACTATTCTGACAAAATTGAAGTTTCTTAGAAAAATCCAAAAAAGAAACATAATCTAATTACAAAATTATAAATTATAAATTAATTTTAGTTTATCAAATTAAATATCTAAATATGTTTGATATTTATTTTATTAAAATTTGTTTATTCGAGGAAGTTTTATTTTTAAACAAAAAAGTACATTACGAAAAATCATATCGTTCATTATCAATATATTTTATTTATAAAAAAAATAAATAGTATTTAAAAATTAGTTTTGAATATCAATATTACTAATTTTAATGGCTAGGTTTTAATTATCTCATTTAAATAATTATGACAGAAAAATGATGTTTTGTATAAACATTGGTGTTGTGTGTAATGTGCGCCAAGTTGGTGTTACATGTAATGTACACTAATTCGATGTTCTATGTAATGTAACCTGAGTTGGATTCATTTAACGTATTAAAATTTGGTTCTATATTGCATGAATGTTTGACTTAGGGTATTTCAAGACATAAATTAAAATTTAATTTATTAAAAAAATCACTAAAAACTCTGGGTGTTACATTATAATCCACTTTAAATAAATTTCACCCCCGAAATTCGTCACTCAGGTAAAATAATAATGAGAATTATACTTCATAATATCTTCATGTTCTCACATAGCTTCTATTGTTGTAGATTTCTCCATAAAAGATTGATTAGGTTAGTGGTCTTGTTTAGTAGAACTTTCTTCGATCGATCTAAAATTTCAACTAGTGGATCCTGGTAAGAAAAATCCTACTCTAGTGGTATAACATCTATGTTTACTTCATTTTAAAGGACACATATTTACTTCCTCTTTAGAGATACATTGAAAACATAATGGACATGATAATGATTTGGATTAAGTGTAAAGTGATAGGATAACATCTTGATATGATCAAGAATCTCAAAGGGACCTATATACATAGTGATTAGTTTCCCTTTCAACCCAAATATCATAACATTCTTACCGGATGATATTTTTGGAAACACCATTCAGAAACTTCAAATTCTAGACAATGATAATGGTTATCAACATAACGTTTATACCTACTTTGAGATAATTTGATATGTTGTTGAATGGTTCTAACCTTCTCGACTATTTCTTCAATAATCTCATGTCTCAATAGATATATTTGTCCAACCTCATCTTAGCCCGTCAGAGATCTAGATTTCTTACCATAATGGGATTAATAAGGTTTCATATGAATTATTGAGTGAAGTCTATTACTGAAATAAAACTCATCTATAGGAAGGTGTTGATCCTAACAACCATTGAAATCCAGAGACCAAAATCTAAATTTATCCTCTGCGGTTTGAAATAATATTTTAGACTGACCATATATATTCAGATGATTTGAAGTATCAAAACTCAATTCTGTGTCAGGAGCTTTCTAAAGACATCTCTAGAACATTGTAGTAAACCTGAGATCCCAATCTGATACAATAGAATGTGGTACTCCATGCAGCCTTACCAAGTCCTTAATATATATCCTAGAGAACTGATCCATATAGAATTTTTCTTTGGTATAAATGAAGTGTTATGACATTTTAAGGTGATTAACTACCACCCAAATAACATTAATCTCTTTAGAGGATTTAGGTAGTCCAAAAAATACATAGTGATGTTCTACTATTTCCATTCTTGAATGGGAAATGGATGAAATATTCCTTTTGACTTTTGTCTTTAAAACTTATTTTTTTTTGAATACTATGCACTGAGATAAAAACTTTATGATATATCTCTTCATTCCATCCCACTAGATGAATTCTAGCAATACTATATACATCTCTGTACCTCAAAAATTAATATAGAGTGAATAACTATGATATTTCACTAATAGATTCTTCTTCTAATCTGGTATGGAAGGATGTCATACACGATTCCTGAACCATATCATTCTATTCTGATCAAGGTTATTCTTTTGAAAATTACTGACATTATTTTTTAGATCTTCATATTCCATATGTTCCTCATTAATCTTCACTTAGATAGAGGGTTCAACATTCATGTGAGAAATATAATATTTTTACCCTTCCTTCCAGATTTCTAGACCCATCCTTTATAAATTCTTAAATAATTTATCTTTTGTGATCCTTAACATGGATAATCTTGCATGATCCTTCCGAATTAATGCATTTTCCACCTTTTTCCCTTTCCGAAGTTTCTAATGTATTTAGAATTCATAATATTTTATCAAGTCTAACCATATTCTTTATTGCATGTTCGAATCTATCTGTGAGAATATATATTTCATACTTTTATTATTATTATATATATCACACTTTTCTCAATAATGATAATTCCTCCATATATTTAATTAAAAAAGTACTAATGTTAACTCTAAATCATGAATTGGGTAATTTTTATCATGAATCATTAAATTTCGTGAGGAAAAGGATATAACAAGGTTCTTCTATTTAAGAACACATCCCAATCCCGTCATGGATGAATCACTATATATTACAATCCCTTCTCCACTACAGGGTAATGTAAGCAGAGGTGCACTGACTAACATTCACTTTAGTTCTTTGAAAGTTTCCTCACATTAATTTATCTAGAGGAACTTGAAACCCGTCCATGTTAACTTGGTTGTAGGACTAGATAGTTGTGAGAAATTCTAAAAAAAATCAAAAATATCTAGTTAAACCATGAAATATGTAGATTTCATTCACCATGGTTTTTGTACGCTAGCATTCAATAGCCTCTATTATTGATGGATCTACTAATATACTATATCATGATATTATGTGACCCAAAAATTAAACCATTTTCAGCAATAATTCACGCTTTTTAAATTTTTCATATAACTTCCCCTCTATTAGAGTCTTTAGTATATTTATCAAGTTATCTTCATGATCTTCCTTACTCTCTGAATTGATAATAATATCATCAATAAAGTCTACCATAAAATGATCAAGTTAATCTTTATGGAATCTATTAATTAAATTCATGAAGATAGAATGGTAATTAGTAATACCAAAAGACATAAATATATATTCTTATTTTCCATACCTTGTACGGAATTCCATATTTGGTATATCCTCTTTCTTGAGCCTCAGTTGATGATATCCAGAATGAAGTTCAATATTGGAAAATTATAGAGCTCCTCACCATTGATCAACCAAGTCATCAATACGGGAGAGATGATACTTAATCTTGATTGTGATATTGTTCAACTCCTGATAGTCAATTTAGAGTCACATTGATCCTTATTTATTTTTTGTGAAATGAACTAGTTCACCCCCAAGTGACACACTTGGTCGAATAAATCCATTTTCATGATTTTATTGTGGTTTCTTATTCAATTTCTTCAACTCAATTAAGACCATTATATATGGAGTCATTTAAACTTGTGTTAAACTAGGTATGAGTTATATTGGGAATGCAAATTTATGTTTTTGTGGAAGACTATGAAACTCTTCCATAAATACATCCACAAATTCCCAAAAAATAGGAATATCATTTATGCCAATTTTCTCCCCAACCATTTGAGATAAACAACCCTTTTGAATGTGAATTATGACCCATACACTGGATGTAATAACACAAGATTTTCATACTTATCCTCAGATGGATGGATAATCAAAAGTGAGTTTAAAATATCAAATGTGAATCCCCTTGCATGAAAATTGATGTGGGGTTTATGCATAGAAATCTAATCCTTACCTAATATGACATCAAATTCGACCAGAGGAATAATAAAAAGATTTTGAGAAATCACATTCCCACAAACCTGAACCAGAGAGGAATCAGTGACTTGAGATGCATTCATCGTACCATTAATGGTTTTCACCATTAATTCTACTTCTAATTATTTTTGTTGAATCATAAAACCATTAGAAAATTATTTAGATATTAAAGAGTGGGTATATCTAGAATGAAATATGAAATTATCAGTTTTAGAGTGGATGGTAAGTGTGCCTTTCATCATGTCGTTATCACACCCCTAATCAAAAATAGGCATCAAAGGATATTTCCCATTGTCCCTTATCTTATGTGGTTGTTGATGTCGATCATCATCACCATCCCTTGGGTTTGGGTAGTGGTTATCATAAAGACCATTCCCCTTATACTTGAAGAACTTAATTGTGAGAGGTTCATTCTATGCCACTTTTCTATATTCTTAATTTTTTATAACTTCTTTCCGTCACTTTGGAAATAAAATTCTTAGTGGCCTTCCCTTACGCACTTAAAACGTTTATTCATCCCCTTAAAGAAAATTTCTCCATACTTCTGCCAAAACATAGATCATAAAAGGAAGATCTTATTATTTACTTTATATTTTTCTTTAAAATATATCTTTATCTTCTTTTCAAAACCATAAGAATGATATGTGACTCAAACCTCTATGTCATCCTCAATTTCACAATTCTCAATTTATTCATAGATACTAAATTATTGTATATACAACACACTTATGAGACATGGGTTTAATCTGTGGAAGAACCTGTCAACTTTACTTTCGGGGTGGATGATAATTCTAGAAGAATACCTCAAAAGTATCTTATAAGTAGCCTCATAGGTACCTACAGATTCGTCATCTCCTTCCTTCAACACAAGGAACTATTTCTCCATCTTGGTACAGATAATCTATGAAAATTACTTATTGAAAAATATGCTCTTTAACTCTTCCCAATCCATGGATTAAATGTCATCTTCTATCCTAATATTATTCATTATATTCCACTACTAGATTTCTTTACCTTATAACTGATAAACAGCCAGAATGGTTTTCTCTTCCTCTGAAAATAGGAGAAAGAAGAATATATTTTTAGTAATGCTGATAAATTGTTCAGCAACAAGTGTATTAGAATATCCTCTGAATGAAGGTGGATTTTTGCTCATTGAAGACTCTATAGAATATTTTTATATCATTTTATAATTCAAAGTCCACCATGATTCATAGCTTGAAAAATCTTTTTGATCATAGAAATGAGGTTTCACATTCCATTTCCCATAGAATTCAATTTCGTAGGACAAAAATCGTTTCATTGTCCATTAAAATCACCATAAATGCAGTTATTTTGGGTTTCATCCATTGACTAGATCCAAAAGCATAGAGTCAGAAACAGTTATTATAACAAGGAACCAGATAATCATAAAAAGTCACTTATATGATTTCTAAGTTAAGACAAATTCATTATTCTATGATACCTAAGGTATATCCTAGGTTATTCATAGACAATGTATTTTTAAATCAAGAATGATGGTTCATGAAGATAATGTCAATTACCAAAGAAAATTCCCCAGGAGTTTCAAATTTGGTGTGTAGTAAGGCTCGTTGTTGTATACTAGATTACCCCATGTTAGGCCCATAACATCTTATCAGAGTTTTTACCACTAGGTATATCAGCTCTAGAGACACATCCACTTGTAGTATCTTGAAAGGGATATATTTCTAGAAACCCGCTCATTCTATCCTTCGCCAAAATTCTAGAAAATTTTCATATTTTGTTCCATATCTTTATACATATCCATAGACATGTACATAGGGTTCTCTATAAGGTTTTATCATCCTAGTTTCCAAAGGATAACTAAAACTTTTCTCTGATACAAACATTATAGACCCTATATTTTCATACATTGACATTACATAACTTTTTTAGAATACTAAAAAATTATATATAAACAAACACACAAATACCTTACTAGTATAGTGCCTTTGGAAACATGGAAAACATAAACACTGGTACACAAATGAGATAAATTATCTCCCACTATGTTCTTATTCACGATGACCCATCTTGGAAACAACAAACATAACACATATCTTCATAACCTAAGGAAAAAAAATAATAATGGGTGAGATGAAATGATCACTATAGGTAAAAAAGGTAGATATGTATGTATAAACATGATAATGAGGGTATGATAACATGTTTATGAAAATATTATATCATACCCTTCGAATCAAAGATCATTTACAAGAATCATGGAATAAATCATGGATATTAATAAGACATGATATTCCTTTGAATTATCTTAGAACCTCATATGCATGCATAAAGAGTACATAATATCTAGTATACTATTAATTATGTAAAGTAAATATATTATCATCCCTCTAATAATTTTCAATTCAATCGATTTATTGTATTCATCATGATAAAGTTTATAGGAGGTACCTACCTTTGTAATAATATGAAATTAATTGTCAAAACTGAATTTTTTAAATAATCTCTTATATAATTTTTCTTAGTTAAAACTATTCCTTTCAGTTTCTAAATTATTTGGAATATAAGAAAATAGTTTATTTCACCCATCATACACATCTCAAATTCACTTTTCACGTGTTCTGAAAAATTGTCTAAATTTTTTTTAGGTTAAACATAAAATTAGGTCTCCAAAATAGATTTATACATTCATTATATCTTTAAAAACATTATTCATAAAATAGTGGTATTTTTCTCTCATTTAATAAATAATTTTTTAAGTAAAAAAATATACAATTAGTCATTCCAATATCTCAGGGGTTGTTTAAATCCATAGAGTGCCTTGGTAAGTCTAAATACATGTTTTTAAAAATTTATATCATTAAAACCAGAGGTTTTTTCAATATAAACGTTCTCTTAAACACATCCATTAAGGAATACACTCATTACATCCATTTGAAATAGAGTAAAGTTAAGATAAGATGTAAAATATAGTATAATGTGGATAGAATCGGGCCTAGATACCATGGAAAAAATCCTCTTCATAATTTATTCCCTCTTATGGGTTATAAACCTTAGAAACAATTGTGGACTTATTCTAGACAACAATACCATTTTCATCACATTTATTTTGGAAGAACCATTTAACTCATTTCACCAAAAGATCTTTAAGGCTCTCAAACAAGGTATAAACCTTATATAATTGACTAATTAATCTCTTAATTAATAGATACTATCCAACTCTCATCACCCAAGGCATAATATATCATTTTAGGTTTTAATTGATATAGTAATACAAGACGATCATGGTCATTTCTTAAGGAAATTCAAGTTCTAACTGGTTGATCTACATCACCAATAATATTATTAATAGGATGATTCCTTATGATTTTATGATTTCTATGTAAAGGTGAATTTAATTCCTCATTTATAGAATTATTATCATCTACTGAATTGGATTCTGGTAATCTATTTTCCATTATTCTAACTTTTGGTATATTAATTTTTAATGGCTAAAATTCAATATGTGGTAACAAAATGGTGTATATTTCTATAATAAAATCTAGATAAATAACTTATAGATATTTTATTTTTATATAAGGATAAATTTCATCAAACATAAATGTTATCATTTTTCAATAGTTTGTGTTAGGTTTTTGAAAACACGATAAGCCTTTCTAATGATAGAATAGCCAAGAATAATTTCTTCATCTATTTTTGATCAAATTTAAGAAGATGATATCTAGTATTAAAAATGAATATTTTTCATTCAATGACTTTGAATTAATAAATTTTAGGCTTTTTACCATTATACTATTCATAAGGCGTCTTACCTAAAACTTGATGAATAAAAACTTTATTTAAAATATAATAGGTTGTACTTATGGCTTCCACCGAAAAATAATTTGAAATCGAATATTCAAAAAACAAAGATCAGTCGATTTCCTAAAGAGTTCTAATTATTTGTTCAATCACACCATTTTATTATTCTTTTCTTCGTGCTGAGAAATTATGAGTAATATCATGTTCACTAAAAAAATATTAAAAATCATATTTACAAATCCTCCATTGTGATCACTCCAGATAGTATCAATCTCTAGGTTTTTCATGTTTTAAACAAGATCAAAAAAAAATTTAAATAGAAAGAGAATATGATTTAAGTGTTAGAAAATAGGTCAAACTATACCTAGTGTAATACATACACATAGTGTTCTCCTTTGATACTCGCTATTTTTTAGGTCTAAAAAGTTCAATGTGAACTAACTATAAAGCTCCACAAGTTGAGACTTAAATAGTAGGTTTAAATATTAACCTGTATTTCTTAACATATTGGAAAGAGTTATAAACTCTAGTAGAGTAAAAATTATGTTTGGTAAGTTCCTCCACTGGTTTATACCAAGAAGTATTAGCTATGATCCAAACATTGTAGTGTTCTGGCCTTATATTCCAAAGAAATGAGAAATCCTCAACCATACTAAGACAAGTTAAATTCCAATAACAATAGTCTTATAATTTAATATTGTAAACATTATTATTCCTATAGTTAGATAAAATGTGGAATCCTTATAAACATGTGATTTTACATATATCATTTCCACAGTTCATAGAGTAACCATCATCACATAATTGGATTATACTAACAAGTTTGTGCTTAACCCATAATACATAATGTAAATTCAAAATTAAAGTCTTACTAAGGAAAAAAAATATTTCATACTGACAATATGACCTTATATATAAGATCCCAGTTTTTGGAAAAGTATGGTTTTGTTTTGTTTTGGATAAATCCCTTGTTTTTGGGTTTCTAAAATGTTTCTCGAAGGTATGAGAGGCCTTGGGGGTGTTCCAGGGGCTCGGGGCACGAGATAAGGGAATTTTGGCCAAGACAGGGCTGGGTGCACGACTTGCGCACGATTTAGAAAATCATGCGACCTTCCCAGGAAAAACCATGTGACCCCTCCTCCTCCAGACAGTAGCTTGCACACGGTTTGCGCACCATTTTCTAAACCGTACATCTAAACCGTGAGGCCACTTAAAGTTGGAAAAATTACAAGTTTTCTATCTCGGGATTTTATGAACCCACTTGGGTTTCTTCTCCATTTCCTCCTCCTTCTCCCTAGACACGAACTAGACCTCCCAAGGACTCCAAGAGATCAATCTCCTTCGATCCTAAGGCGTTTTTGGTGTCGTTGGTTGTAGATCGAAGCTCCGGGTAAGGCTAATCCCATCCTTGGTTCTTTTCTTGGTTTAGGGTTTGTATCTTTTCTCTCTCTCATTCTAAAGCTCTAAAACCCTATCTTTTGGGTGAGTTTTAGGTTTAAGCTCTAAAGGTTGGTCGAATAAAAGTATAAGGACTCGATTTAGGGTGCGTTCAACCTCGGTTTTGAGTTAGGTGGTCTACAAGTTATATCCCATGATTTATTTGAGGATTTGTGCATGTTTAGTTGTGTTCTTGCTTTCCCCTGGTTATGTTTTGGATAACCTTGGATTGTTTGGTAATAATGGTGTTTTAAATGAGTAATGGGAACCCTCACGATCCCCATGGGATGTGTTGGGATGAACTTGACCTAATTTAGGGCCATCCATGGGATGTGTCGGCTTTTCCCGGGATTAGGGAATGTGATTGAACAAGTGACCTTGTTGTGATTAAGGGTAGAGACCTAAATGAATATGTTGGAAAGATTGGTTGAACTTGGAATAGAAGTTAGGTGATGCACCTAGACTTGGTAATAACTGGAGGGTTATTTATAATGGGTTAAATGGTTGATTCATGGGAATTATGAATGGGTTAAATGGGTTAACATGAAATAGATTAATGACCATAATGGGATGGATTATGGGTCTAGTGTTGAATGCTTAGTGAGATAAGCATAACACATGGGAATTGAGTGAATGGTTAAACGTTGTAAAATAGTTAAATGATGTGTTAATGGGTTAAGGCATGATGTGGTTTCCCATGTGGGTTTTTGTGAATGATGGTTGCCGATGGGCAATGGTTGGAAGGTTGATGGTTAATTATATATAAGCATGTGCACATGGCTTGGTAGTGTGGGGTATTGACTGAGGTTCTACGCCCACGGTTCGAGTTGGACTGATGCTCTAAACTCCACCCCTAAATGCACAGGTTAGGAATGGGGACTGATGCTCTTTTTTCCTAACGGTTGTATCCACCCGGACTGTGGCTTCGAGGTGAGGATATGGTTTCCATGAGGTATCCACCCGGACTAAGGATTCGAGGTGAGGTTATGTTTACTATGATGGAGTTAGTCCTAGTGAGATAGGATAACGATGGGTTTATCCTCTTGCATGCGATTGTTGGGCTTATACCCATGTAACATAATGTTTGTGATTAACCCATGGAAATGTGATGAAGTGGTAAGTGATGGTAATTGTTGGTAAATGGATGGTAATGAATGTGGTAATGGCTGGGCTTGACTGGATATTGGCACATTAATTAATTACTCGGCATTTATCATTCATGTTTCTTCTGCATGCACTATCTGTTCTTGTTGGATATTTTGTAGACACCATTGGTGGTGGCCTACTGAGTTGTACTCACACCCTGATCGGGCTGCCGTTGGGTACCCGAGAAGACTTCATGGTTGCAGGTCAGATAAGGGAAAGGGTCCTTACTAGACAGCTGAGTGTACATGGGTAGCACTTGGTGGAGGATCCGGACATGGAGTCGGGACCATTTTGGGGATTTTGGCCATTGTCTTATTTTGGGCTCTTGTTCACTTTTGAACTTTTAGTATGACATAGAATATTTATTTTTGGAAATGGTTGTTATACATACTCCTTGTTTATTGGTTATTGTTCCCGCTATTTGGTTGTTTCTGTTGTGGCTTACTCTGATAATAAGGGGATATAGTCTCCCCACTTGACTACATAGACCCCCACTGCTAGTCGGTAGCCTTTGGCATACGGGGAGGCGTGCTTAAGGTTATGTAACCACCCGGCTCGTAGCACCAGTTTAGTGGCTTCCGGGTCGGGGACGTTATACAGTGGTATCATAGGAGGTCTTTCTTCTCCTTCTTTGAGGTCTTGTTATTTGGGATTGGTATCCAAGGGTTAAGATGTGTTAGGCCTTGGTAATGAGCTCGTTCTTGGGAGTATCTAACCCATGTACGAGGGAAAACCCAAGTCACCCTGGGTGGGAAATGTTGTTTTTGGTTGTGTTTTATTATAGTTGATGATATTTCACCATTGGGTGATGCACATGTGGTTTGATGTGACTGTTTTATGATATTTGGGCTTGTGGCCTTAACGGCATGAGGATTTTAATTCATGCATCATTGTAGGCACCTAGGGAGATAGGTGACATGCATTATGTTAGGTATACACACGGGATGGGTGTGTGAGGCAGGAAAGTAGGGTGCATCACGAATTTCACGAAATCAAGAAATAATGAGAAGAATGAAGTAAAACAAGTGGGTAAATGATGTTAATGAAATGTAAGGGTTTGAAATGAAGTGAAAAATGTTTTGAAAAATGTTGTGTGAGTTTGGTGTTAGTTCATGGTTGTTTACCCCATGTGGACCATGGCCCACGGTTGGGATGGTTGGGGCAGTTGTAGCTATTAAAGATCTTTTGTTGCAGTTGTGAAAGTTTTATGGTATGTGTGATAAATCTCGTGTTTGTCATTGTAGAGAAATTCCGCCACGACGTTGGTTACCCATTGGGAAATGGGAGGATGTTGCTGAGAACACTCCTCCAGTAGAGGAACAAGAAAATGTGGTGATTAATGATGTTAGAGAAGACCAATTCCGAGAGAACATGACTCGCCTCATGCAGATGATGGATCGGGACCCAGGGCGGGTTGCACTGAGCATGTTTGAGCTGACTAGGGAGTTTCAGCTGTATCACCCTCCAACTTTCACAGGATAGGGTGGGCTAGAGGTAGCGTAGTTTTGGTTGGAGTCTTTCCAGACGATACTGGACCATCTGGAGACCCCTATTGAAAAGCGGGTAAAGCTGGCTGCTTATATGTTGCGGGGCCAGGCTAGGCACTGGTGGGACATTCAGGCTCAGGCTGAGCAGGCTGAGGGGATGTCATGGATGGTTTTTCAAGAAGCGTTTCTGGAGCGTTTCTACCCAGAGACTTTGAGGCCAGAGCGGGTTGTAGAGTTTATGAGCCTGACTTAGGGATCACTATCAGTGATGATATATGAAAGTCGCTTCATGGATTTGAGATGCTTTGTCCCAGTGTTAGAAGGGGATGAGGCAGTGGTGGCAAGGCGTTTCCAGGATGGGTTGAGACATGAGATCAGGTCTCAAGTAAATATCTTTCACTTGAATAGGTTTTCAAAGGTGATGCATCAGGAACTTATCTCTAAAGGGAACCTGAAGGGAGCTTCGGTAAGTGGGCTTGTGGTGCCAGTGGGGCAGAAGGGTAGTGCAGCTACCGAGGGTCAGAAGCGACGCCATGAGGGCTCAGAGCATGGCGGAAGTGTGCAAAGCGGTTGGAAGAGAGGGTCCGCCTCTCAGAGTGGGGATCAGGTGTTCTGTTATCAGTGTGGTAGGTCGGGGAATATGCGTGGTCAGTTTCCTCAACCTCCGGTTGAGTGTCCTTCGTGCGGCAGGATGGGACATGTGTAGAGGTTCTGCAAGAATCCTCGGCAGGCGGGTGAGCATGATAGTGGAAGGCAGGTACCAGATACGGGAAGGGGATCAGTTTCCCCGTATCAGGTAGGCAGTTTGAGCTCCACAGGCCGCACTTGTAGGGGTGGTGGACGTGGAAATCCAGGGCAAGATCACTCACGCCAGTATGGCAGTGCAACACAGGGTGTTCAGGATGGAGCCCAGGGTAGAGGGGAAAATCATCTTCAGGCAGTTTAGTTTGCACCAGATGACGGTGAGGCTGGACCGTCGACTGTTTGAGGTATGATCCTTGTAGCTTCTACGTTTTCTAGTGCATTGTTTGGCACAGGTTCCACACACTTTTTTATCTCTGATCAAATTGTGGTAGTGCTGGGCTTACCTGTGGAGAGAGTATGCGGAGTTATGTCGATTGACACTCCATTGGGAGTGCGGGTTGAGGATATCAAGCAGTGCAAGGGATGTGCCTTGGAAGTTGGCAGGTATCGTTTTCTGTGGGACTTGTTTTTTCTCGAGATGTCAGGTTTTGACCTAATTCTGGGAATGGGTCGGTTGGTGTTGTATCGGGTGCGTATAGACTGCTATCATTGCAGAGTATCGTTCAGGTTGCTTGAGGGTGACACTTATGTCCATCGTGGCAAGTGGGATGTTCGAGCAGGGCGTACAGGGCCGTTTTTCCAACAGATGAGTGGACTTACGGCTCACATGGCATGTCTCATGCTTGATGATGGTGAAAGAGGGGAACAGACTGTTTTTCCTCCTGTGGTGGATCGGTTTCAGGATGTGTTTCTTGGGGATTTCTCGGGGTTGCCACCCGAGAGGGATGTTGAGTTCACGATCGAGTTGCTGTCGGAAGCGGAGCTAGTTTCTATTCCGCCATACCGAATGGCACCGGAAGAACTCCAGGAACTGAAGGTTCATCTTGAGGAGTTGGAGAGTAAGTGGTTTATCCTTCCTAGTACGTCTCCTTGTGGATATCCTGTTCTTTTTGAAAAGAAGGCCGATGGGTCGTTGAGGCTGTGTGTTGACTATCAAAAGATGAACCAAATGACAGTGAAGAATCGGTACCCTCCTCCTAGGACTGATGACATATTTGATCAGTTGAGGGGTCCATCCGTGTTTTCTAAGATTGATCTAAGGTCGGGTTATCACTAGTTGAGGGTGAGGCCTTCTGACATACCATGGAAGGCTTTCCGAAGTCGGTACGGGTTGTTTGAGTCTGTAGTGATTCCTTTCGGCTTGACCAATGCACCAGCAGTGTTTATGGCCTTAATGAACCGGATCTTTCATCCCTATCTAGATTAGTTTGTGGATGTCTTTGTTGATGATATCTTAGTGTACTCAAAAACTCACGATGATCATGCCCAACATCTTGAAATCATTTTGGTTACACTAAGAGAGAACCAGCTATATGCCAAGCTATCAAAGTGTCAATTCTGGATAGGTGAGGTGCATTTTTTGGGTCACATCATCTCGGAGGCAGGTGTGTCTATGGATCCAGAGAAAGTGCAGGCAGTTGTATCTTGGGAGCAGCCTAGGAGTGTTTCCGATGTTCGGAGTTTTCTGGGTTTTGCCTAGTATTACTGAAGGTTCATTCAGGATTTCTCTCTCTTGTCAGCACCACTCTCGGGCTTGACCAGGAAGGGAATCAGGTTTGAGCGGTTTGGGGCTTGTGAGAATGCTTTCCAAGAATTGAAGAAGCGGTTGACGACCGCACCTATCTTGACCTTACCTGAGCTGGGTAAGAAGTGCATCGTGTTTTGTGATGCGTCCGGAATCGGACTTGGGGCTGTGTTGATGCAAGGTGAGCAGGTTCTGGCTTATGGGTCGAGGCAGTTGAGGCCCCATGAGCGGAACTATCCCACTCATGACCTTGAGTTGGCTACAGTGGTGTACGCCTTGAAGTGCTGGAGGCACTATCTATTGGGGGATCAGTTTACCGTGTTTACTGACCATAAGAGTTTAAAATACATCTTCTTACAGTGGGATCTGAATCTTCAGCAGAGAAGATGGGTTTAATATCTCTAGTCTTTTGACTTTGAGACGGTGTACACGCCAGGAAAGGGAAATAGTGTAGCTAATGCTCTGAGCAGGAAGGTTCAGAATCAGGCGGTTCTGGAGTCCAGCACTGAATGGAAGGTGATGGCTTTGTTTGCAGAGATTCACCTGGGGGTGCAGGAGGAAAGTGGTCAGGTCACTCTTGCTTCCTTAACAATGGAGTCGTCGCTTTTTATTCAAGTTAAGGAAAATCATCTTGATGATCTTGAGTGTTTGAGCATGAAGGAAAATCTTAAAGGTGGGGAGCTACCTTATGGTTCGGCCGTCAGCGTGGACGGTGTTGTTCATGTTCATGATCGCGTGTTTGTGCCAAAGTGTATGCAGGAAGAGTTGATGCGTGATTTCCTTGCATCAAAGTGGGTAGTGCATCCTGGGTTGATCAAGATGTACTGCGATATGTGAAGGCAGTTTTGGTGGCCTGGAATAAAAAAGGAAGTGGTGGGCTTTGTGGCACGGTGCCTTACCTGTCAGCAGGTGAAGGCCGAGCATCAACGCCCAGGTGGTTTGTTGCATCCATTTCCTATTCTGGAATGGAAGTGGGATGATGTGACAATGGATTTTGTTGTGGGTCTTCCGAGGATGCCACAGAGGAATGATGCAATTTGGGTGGTCGTGGATCGGTTAACGAAAGTGGATCATTTCTTACTGGTTCAGGAGACCTTTACTATCGACCAGTTGGGTGAGCTGTATGTTCGGGAGATAGTGCGGTTGCATGGTTTTTCGCGAACCATAGTTTTGGACCGAGATCCGCGTTTCACATCGCATTTCTAGAAAGGGTTGCAGAAGGCGCTTGGTACGCAGGTGTTTTTGAGTACGGCTTTCCACCCGCAGACAGACGGATAGTCAGAGCATAGAATCCAAGTGTTGGAAGACATGTTGATATCTTGTGTCTTGGACTTTGGTGGTTCTTGGGAAGGACACCTATCGTTAGTTGAGTTTGCCTACAATAATTGTTTTCAGGATACAATTCAGATGGCACCGTTTGAGGCACTCTACGGGAGGTCATGTAGATCTCTGTTGTGTTGGCTGGAGGCCGGTGAATATGAGTTGTTGGGGCCATGTCTCGTGCAGGAGACTTCAGAGAGAGTTCAGTTGATCAGGAAGTGGATGGATACGGCGTAGAGTAGACAGAAGTCATATGCAGATTGGAGGCGTAGACCTCTTGAGTTTTCGGTGGGTGATAAAGTGTTCCTTCGGGTGTCGCCAAGGTTGGGTCACCATCGGATTCGGAAGTAGGGTAAGTTGGCACCCAGGTATGTGGGAACTTTTGAGATCGTGGAGAGGATCGGACTAGTGGCTTACCAATTGGCTCTTCCACAGCGGTATGGTGGGATTCATGATGTGTTTCATGTGTCGCAACTTCGGCAGTATCACCCTGATCCGTCTCACGTGGTTGATGTTGAGGATGTGGAGCTTGAGGCAGATGCATCCTTTGAGGAGCATTCGGTCCGTGTGGAGACCGTACTGAAAAGGTCTTGCGAGGCAAGGTTGTGCCATTAGTGAGAGTACTATGGGAGCATGGGAAAGTATAGGAAAAAACTTGGGATTGGGAATCAGATGTGTGGGCTCAGTGGCCCGAACACTTCTCTTCGGTGGAGCAATGAGTCTTGGGACCTCAGCTCGAGGACGAGCCGTTATAAGGTGGGGAGGTTGGAAGATCCATGCTTTTGGAAAGGTATGTTTTTGTTGTGTTTTGGTTAAATCCCTTGTTTTGGGTTTTTAAAATGTTTCCCGAAGGTATGAGAGGCCTTGGGGGTGTTCTGGGGGCTCGGGGTATGAGAGAAGGGAAGTCTGGACAAGACAGGGATGGGTGCACGACTTTCGCACGATTTGGAAAACCGTGCGACCTACCCAAGAAAAATCGTGCGACCCCTCCTCCTCCAGACAGTAGGTTGCACACGTTTATTGCAACATTTTCTAAACCGTGCAGCCACTTAACGTTGGAAAAAATACAAGTTTTCCATCTCGGGATTTTAAGAACCCACTCGGGTTTCTCCTCCATTTCCTCCTTCTCCCTAGACACGAACCAGACCTCCCAAGGGCTCCAAGAGATCAATCTCCTTCGATCCTAATGCGTTTTTGGTGTTTTTGGTTTTGGATCGAAGCTCTAGGTAAGGCTAATCCCATCCTGGGTTCTTTTCTTGGTTTAGGGTTTGTATATTTTCTCTCTCTCTTTATGAAGCTCTAAAACCCTATCTTTTGGGTGAGTTTTAGGTTGAAGCTCCAAAGGTTAGTCAGATCGAAGTCTAAGGACTCGATTTAGGGTGCGTTCAACCGTGGTTTCGAGGTAGGTGGTCTACAAGTTATATCCCATGATTTATTTGATTATTTGTGCATGTTTAGTTGTGTTCTTGCTTTCCCTTGGTAATGTTTTGGATAACCTTGGCTTTTTTGGTAATAATGGTGTTTGAAATGAGTAATGGGAACCCTCACGATCCCCATGGGATGTGTTGGGATGGAATGGACCTAATTTAGGGCCATCCATGGGATGTGCCGGATTTTCCCGGTCTTAGGGAATGTGATTGAACAAGTGACCTTGTTGTGATTAAGGGTAGAGACCTTAATGAATATGTTGGCATGATTTATTGACCTTGTAATAGAAGTTAGGTGATGCACCTAGTCTTGTTAATAACCGGAGGGTTATTTGGAATGGGTTAAATGGTTGATTCATGGGAATGATTAATGGGTTAAATGGGTTAACGTGAAATTGATTAATGACCATAATGGGATGGATTATGGGTCTAGTGTTTAATGCTTAGTGATATAAGCATAACACATGGTAATTGAGTGAATGGTTAAATGATGTGAAATGGTTAAATGATGTGTTAATGGGTTAAGGCATGATGTGGTTTCCCATGTGGGTTGTTGTGAATGATGGTTGCTAATGGGAAATGGTTGGAAGGTTGATGGTTACTTATATATAAGCATGTGCACATGGCTTGGTAGTGTGGGGTATTGACTGAGGTTCTACACCCATGGGTCGAGTTGGACTGATGCTCTAAACTCCACCCCTAAATGCATGGGTTAGGAATGGGGACTAATTCTCTTTTCTCCTAATGGTTGCATCCACCCGGACTGAGGCTTCGAGGTGAGGATATGGTTGCCATGAGGTATCCACCCGGACTGAGGCTTCGAGGTGAGGTTATGTTTGCTATGAGAGATTTAGTCCTAGTGAGATAGGATAACAATGGGTTTACCCTCTTGCAAGTGATTTTTGGTCTTAGACCCATGTAACATAATGTTTTTGATTAACCCATGGAAATGTGATGAATTGTTAAGTGATGCTAATTGTTGGTAAATGGATGGTAAGGAATGTGGTAATGGTTGGGCTTGAACTGGATATTGTAACTTTAATTAATTACTTGGCATTTATCATTCATGTTTCTTCTGCATGCACTATCTGCTCTTGCTGGATATTTTGTAGACACCATTGGTG
The DNA here is from genome assembly GCA_963277665.1 of Viscum album. Classification (NCBI taxonomy): domain Eukaryota; kingdom Viridiplantae; phylum Streptophyta; class Magnoliopsida; order Santalales; family Viscaceae; genus Viscum; species Viscum album. Next base: position 24,620,328 of record OY728125.1, read on the forward strand.
GTGGCCTACTGAGTTTTACTCACACCCTGCTCAGGCCACCGTTGGGTACCCAAGAAGTCTTCATGGTTGCAGGTCGGGATAAGGGCAAGGGTCCTTGCTAGACAGTTGAGTGGACATGGGTATCACTTGGTGGAGGATCCAGACTTGGATTCAGGGCCATTTTGGGGATTTTGGCCATTGTCTTATTTTGGGATTTTGTTCACTTTTTCACTTTTAGTATTACATAGAATATTTATTTTTGGAAATGGTTGTTATACATACTCCTTGTTTATTGGTTATTGTTCCCTCTATTTGGTTGTTTCTGTTGTGGCTTACTCTGATAATAAGGGGGTATAGTATCCCCACTTGACTACATAGACCCCCACTGCTAGTCTGTAGCCTTTGGCGTATGGGGAGGCATGATTAAGGTTATGTAACCACCCGTTTCAGAGCACCGGTTTAGTGTCTTCCGGGTCGGGGATGTTATATTATACATTGTCTTCAAAAGTGACTCATCCTCCCTTCACTTTTTATAATTTTTGGAAATTTGACTTGTCTCCAATCACGTGTCAAAATTAAAAATTGTCCATATACTATGTCTTTCTATTTCTAGTACTCATCTAATATTCTTGAAATAAAATTTAAATAATATTTTGGTACTAAAACTTTCTTGGGTCTATAAATGTTCGCAAAATGATGCTTAGGATCCCACATTTTTTCATCCCAATGGTGTTGAATTTCTATAAGTTCTCTAGAAATATAATACCTAAGAGTTATGAATGAATGTACATTTTTCATAGAATGATGTTTTATCTAATGAACTCCTCTTTTACATTTAGTATAAAATGGTTTATTTTTTGAAGAAAATAAATTAATTGGAAATGTGAATTTTCAAAAGTAAAAACTATTCTGTAATATGCATGATTAGGTTTTATCTATCTTAATAGATTTTTAAATTTATCCCTACCAAAAGTAAAATTAGATAAATAATTATTCAGTCTAAAAACTTCATCTTTTAGTTTTCCAACTAACTTTTGGTCATCATTAGTGGAATAAAATTTAGATTTAGAATCAAACTTGTAATAAAGTGTGCAATTTTGAGAATTTTATAAATCCTATCATCTTATTTATAAAAATATGCCTTAGACGAATCAATATATTTCATTGAATTTTTATTTTTATTATCTAGTAAAGTTACGTATTTTATCATTTCTTCAAGTGACATAATATCAACCTTATATTTTGATGAAATTGTATTATTTTTATCATCTAAGGTAAAATTAAAATTAACATTAAGGTATAATTTTAAAAGTTGGTCAGGAGTTATCTTCCCCATAAATCACAAATCATTCTAAGGTTCCTTTGTATAAAACCAATATTAGTCTAGCTACTATCTATCTTAGAATCACTATTGATTTTAGATAATGGATCATCACTTGTACTCCAAATATCATTATCTACTCTGAAAATTTTTCTCTCTTTACTCGTTGAATATTTATCATAATTATTCTCATTATTTATCTCAGAACAATCAAGTCTGATATGTTTTGGTTTTTTCACTCAAAATAGATAGTTTTCAAAAAATCCCTTCTTCTTGTACTTTTATTTTTTAATATTTTTATAATCATACTAGAAGTTATTATTTTTTATAATAATATTCATACATATCACAAGCTAAGAAATTTCACAATAAAATGATTCATAAATACTAACATCTTAATGATGATAAGGTTTCTTCTTCATTATAATAATATTTGATGTTTGAACACCATAATTTGAATCAAATGAAACTCTTTTCTTTATCTTTTCCATCTCATCATCTCTATTTAGCTGATTATATTCCCAATATGATCATCAAGAATTATTTTAGTTTGGTTCTTGGTATCCTATATCATTGTTCTCTTGGTTTCTCATTACTTCATAAGAACTTAAATAATAATTTTTACATGTAGATCATCTATAATTTTATTTTATTTTATTTATTTTATCCCATCATCAACTGTCATAAAACATTGTTGAATTTTCACAAATTATTCATGGAGTAAAAAATCTAAGTCTTGATAATCACCACAAATCATATCCCTTCGAGTCTTAAGAACATTAGATTTTTCAAAGTGAGTAATTTTAAAATTTCTCCAAATTCTACTAGTTATCTCACATGATAAAATCTGATTGTATATATTTCTATTCATAAAGTAAATAAAAGTATTCCAAAAATATTAATTATCCAGATATTCAACTTTCTCCTCAAGAGTAAACATAGATTTCTCCTCTGGAATTTTGTAATTCCTAATTATTATTAAAAAATGGTCCACCCCAATATTGATAAAAAATTAATTCAGTTATGTAAATATTTATAGTCCTTAAAATTGAAGATATGTGGTCTACTTGGATTAAAATTATCAATAGTTTTGATTTTGATCCCAACCATATTAAAAAAAAGATATACACTCTTCTACTTGGTTAGTGTAATAAAACTCAATATTCAAAATATTATAAATTAAAAATAAAGGGTATGACTTGATACCAAAATTTAGATTTAGATAAAAATAAATACACAATATTAAATACAGTGACAAACATTGATATCAAACTTTATCCCATAGGTAGAAAATATGGAAAATACATGTGGGTGGTGAATTATAGTAAAAATTGTCGGACCTCGGGACACCCTGAGAGGGGAGGGGTGAATCAGGGTTTTAACTTTTTCTTTTCAAATAAGGATCTTTTCCCCACATTGGTAGGAACACGTTAGACTAGTAAGATAGATGAGAAAAAAAATATCAAACAATCACATGCATAGAGACTGCACTGCACTTTTACTTGGTTCACTACTAAGGGATATATCCAAGGAGAATACGCCGATAGTGTGCCAGTCATACCAAAATCAACTAAACTTCACTAGATGTGGAGTACAAAGGTTCGGTCATAATCACTCAGTTTCAGGCTCACTTCCTTTAAAAGAATTCATGAAACTCTCACTACACCCCATGGATCACTTCTGTTGGCTCCCCTTGGCTCACCTCCTTGGGTGAAGTCTCGCTCAGTTTATCGACTTGAAGGTCTCTTCAATGATTTTTTAGTAAAGTATTCATCTCTGACTTAGCACAAGAATCAATTTGCACCTTATACATAATTTGATGCTCTTTTAAATCCTTATCACCTTTAACTAAATATTCAAAACTACCCTTCGTGAAGATCCTTTGCGAACCACACTCCATCGCGAAGCACCCCTGCCTCTGCGGAACAAACTACCTTCGCAAAGCGTCCTTGCCTTAACGGAATTATCTGTCTTCATGAAGCTTCCTAGCCTTCATGGAATAATCTTCTCAAAACGCACTGAGTTAATGAGGAATACCTCATAATCATGAAGTACCCTTTTAACAAAATCATGGGCATCAATTAAGACTAAAAGTCTCTTTGCGAAGCACCAGCTCACATAGATAGCCCGATTCATGAAGATCATTGAGAAATCAATGCATCTTCAGATTTTAATTCAAAGATTTGATACTAATGAAGAGGCATGGCCTCATATTTTTAGGTGGGGCCATTTGCAAAGCTCTACCACCTTTTTTTGTAGTTTCCAGATCATAAAAAATGTCTTCACGGCACTCCTCACTTCGTAGAGAACCATGGAAATCGTTTGTTCACAAAGCTCATCATCATCGTGGTTTCTTTCGTCAATTCCCATTGTGGTTCCTTTCAAATTATGAAATCATTTTTTCAACGACTACAAAGATCTGAAACTCGTTATCATGGAGAACTCTGTATCTGATCACGATGCCCATCGTAATCACAAAGCACACCATCAGAACACTTTTTGTCTTTGTGAAATGCAATTCAAAAGGCCCATATTCGTGAAACTCATCCATTTCCATATTTTAATAATTCCTCAAAGAAAAACAAATTTGTACATTGAAATTGAACTTCCAAATTTTGGACCCCAAAAATTTTCCAAACACTGGGAAACGATGCCACCTTCAGTACAACATTTAACTTGAACTGTATGATACCTTTCCTTGCAAACACCATGATCATCCATAAAAGGATTGACAACAAACACAAACCAAACTTCATTTCTAGTTGAGAGTATCCCTAGTTCCAAAAATATACCACATTGGGTTTGTTGGAAATCTATAAAAAAATTAAATAAAGCACCATCAATCAATCAAAACACCAAAACTAGATACTCAAGAAACAACTCATCCATCACTCTTAGTCTACGTGACCAAGGATCATTGTAGAAAAATAATAGGGAAGACCTGAATTGTGTTCTCATGTGTTCAAACTCCCTTCACACTTCTCTTTATCTCATTGAATTTCTATTTTCATCCTTCATGCATTTTATATCCCTCATTGAAACACATTGAACCGCATTTCATATCCCTCATTGAACAACATTGAATTTATCCATTTCTCCCCCATTGGAAATAAACCCCAAACCTGTATTTTCACATTGTAGATCATATAATATACAACCCTGGATTGGATCTCCCCCGTAAACAAGAATCACTTTTACAAACAGATTAATACAGTTAAAACAAATTGGGAGAGGGGAATTTCATAACCTCTTTATTCACTGGGAGGTGGCTGAACACCAAGGTTCAACTGATATTTCTCAAACACAGCCTCTTATAGTGGTTTGGTCAAGATATTAGCCACTTTCTCATTTGTTCCCACGTGATCCATTTTAATCATTCCTTGTTCGAATTTTTCCTTGATGAAGTGATATCTGATTTCAATATGTTTTTTACGAGAATGTTGAATAGTATTCTTTATAAGATCAATTACACTCTTGTTATTACAGTAGATCACTATTTGTTGTTTCAACTCATCACCAATGTTAGTTAGTCATTGCTTCATCCAAAGTAACTGAGTGCATTCCTTTGTAGAGGATATATATTCATCTTCAGTAGTACTGAGAGATGTAATTTCTTGTTTCTTACCCAGCCATCCCACACATTTATTCCCAATATAGAATGCTCCACCACTGGAGGAATTTTTGTCCACTACATCTCCAACCAATTCAGCATCAAAAAACGCTGATAGTTTACAATCATTGCCTACAGCAAAGTATAATCCATAATTGTGAGTACCTTGAATATACCTCATGATTATTTTCACTGCTTCCATATGTTCTTCCTTTGGATTACTCTGAAAACGGTCCGCTAAGCATGTTGCAAAGACAATTTTTGGTCATGTTACTATCAAGTACAATAAGCTCTAAATGATCCTCATATACATTATAGGATCTATAGATTTCCCATCCTCATGATTTCTATGTTTTGTTCCAACTACAATCATAGTTGACATTGATTTGGAGTCATGAATAATAAATTTCCTTAGCATATCTCTTTCATACTTTTCCTGATAAATGAATGTATAATTGTTTTTCTGAGTCACTTGAATCCCTAAGAAATATGTGAGTTCCCCAATCATGGACATCTCAAATTCATATTTCATGTGATTGGAAAATTCATCCGCTGATCCCTTCCTAATTCCACAAAAAATAATATTATCCACATATACCAATACCATGAATTGATCCTTCTGAGAATTATTCACATAGAGATTGTGATCCACTCCTCCTCTTTTGAATTCAAGCCTTCTTAGATAATAAACCAATTGAGAGTACCATACATGTGGTGGTTGTTTCAATACATAGTGTGATTTCTTTAATTTAAAAACCTTCATTTCATCATTTCCAAGAAAGAACCCCATAGTTTTTTCAATGTAGACTTATTCTTCCAAAACCCCATTTAAGAACATCTTCTTGATGTCCATTTGATACACTTTATAACCGCTTCGGATTTCTATGGCTAGAAATAGCCTGATTGACAATAGTCTAGCTACTGAAGTATATGTTTCCTCAACTTTGACACCTTCAATGTGTGAATATCCCTTGCACACCAGTCATGCCTTATTTTGGATCACATTACCATGCTCATCATATTTTTTCTTAAAGATCCACTTTGTACCAATCACATTGTGAAAATCTTGTATCTTGACCATATCCCATGTCAGATTATTGTCAATCTGATCTAACTCTTCATTCATGGCCTTCACCCATGATTCATTCTTTGTAGCTTATTAAAATGAGGATGGTTCTACAAATGATAGAAATGTAGATTGTTAATTACTCTGCATTCTCCTTGCTTGTGTGGGTACAGTCCAATCCCTAATGATATTGGATTGATCAATTTATGCTCTTTGATTCCTCCTTTGAGGTTCAACCGAATTCTATCTAACTATGGTTTCAACTTTAGATTCTTCTTCTAAGTCAACATCATGATGTGACTCCTGGTAGTTTTGTAAACCTTCCTCTATATATGTATTTTTATTTCCTACATGTTCACATTCTTCATTATTTTCTATCTCATCAGCATAGGAATTATTTGAAGCATTTGGGGTTTTTTCTTCAATGATCTTAACATCAATACTTTCTATAATCCTTCTTAATCACCTGTTGAAACACTTGTAAGATTTTTGGTTCATTGGATATAAAATAAATATTCCTTCATCTGCATTGTCACTAAACTTCCCTTTATTTAATTCTTTGTTTCAGATGAAATATTTACTTTTGAAAACATGGAAGTATTTCAAAGAAGGATTCCTTCCATACCACAACTCATATGGAATATATGTGTCTCCCATATAGAGAACCGTTCAATTTTGAATATGTATCATAGATTCAACAGCTTCTTTCCAGTAATGGTGAGAGATACGACTCTCAATCAGCATAGTCATGGACATGTTGTTGACATGTTGATTCCAGCACTCAACTAATCCATTTTTCTATGGAGTTCTCAGAGAAAATACCTCATGATGTATTCTATGTTTTTTAGGTAATTTTTAAAATCAATGGATGTCTATTCTCCTCTATTGTGAGATCATAGAACTTTGATTGTCTGTTCAGTGTCATTCTAAGCAATCCAACAATATGTTTTCATGTAATCAAGTACTTTTTGCTTCCTTTGAATAACAATTACACAATACATTATACTATAATCATCAATGAAAATGAAAAATTTCCTCTCTCCATGATTTTCAGAAATGTTTATCAGGGCACATACATCTTTATGGATGATGTCAAGAAGTTGTGTTGCCCTTTTCTTCTTTAGCCAATATGAACTATAGACCAGATTCCCCCATATACAATCATCACAATTCTTTTCTCGTTCACATTTTATAATGGGGATATCCATGAATATCTTCATCTTAGATATCTTTTCCATTTCTGGTTGGTTAATGTTCCCCAGCCTTCGATGCCACTTGTTGTTTTCTTCTTCAACAGACATATAGCAAGAGTTCTCTTTACTGTCGACCTGATATAAGTTTCCATCTTTTCTGTATCCTTTCATGATATAATTCCCTATCTTTACCTTTATAGTGCATTCATTTTTATTGAAAATTAATATAATCCTTGAGTCACAGAGTTGACTCACACTGAGGAGATTGTGACGTAGACCGTCCACATAAAGAACTTCATTCTTCTGTATCTCTCCATTGCCCAGTGCATTATTTCCTCTACTTTTAATCTTAAAATTACCATCATTACCAAACCTCATTGTTCTATCTACCTTATTCTTAATTTTCATTAAAATTTCAGCATTTCCTGTCATATGAGACGAGAATCCGCTATTAAGAATCCAAGTGTTACTGCTCTTTGTAGCTTTGAGATCTACTTCTACAAGATTAGATTTCTCAATTTTCTTCTTCTATTTCCATGAGATATTGGATTTAGTGTAGGAAACTAATGTCCTTTAAATTACTACATTCACATAATTAGATTCTTCATACCCATACTCTTCTTCTAGAGGAGAAAACATGTTTGTGGAAACAACCCTATCTGGTTGGCGAGTATTAAACTGTCTCTAAGAGTTGTATAAATTTATTCTATCATATCTCTTCTTACAATACAAAGCTTTATAGACAATGTTAGAACATCGAAAATAGTATTCATAGAAACTATTTCTTTAATAAGATATAGGATATGAAATCAGTCTCCTTTACTGACTTCCCGGATCTTCCACATTCAAATAGCTCCTTGCCTCTTCGCAATATGACATGGTATGGCCTAGATAGACACAAAAATGACACTTCATGAGGAAAAATGTCTTATCACTTATATTTCTCTGCATGCCTTCTTTATCAGAAAAATAGTTAGTATGCATGTCATTTCTGAAAGATTGAGGATAATCATTAGTTCCTCTTTAAGTTTGGACTGATAGATTCTTTTTCAGCACTTCAGAAAAAATTTCAACATATCCAACTTTCATCTGGTCTTTCTTTTGGCTCACTTTATTTCTAGCAGTTAATGTCACAACTTCACAATTGATTTCATTGTTTTCCATGAAAGTGGTTCTTTGATCACTCAAGATCTTTTCAACCCCATATGACCCTCTCTTAGCTCTTTCCAGCAACTCAACATCCTATAATTTTCCAAATTGTATTTTCTTCCTTCCTTATTTTAGGTTTGATTCACTCTCGAGTTTTCTCCTAAGAGTAACAACTTCCTCTTAAAGTACCTCAACAGTATTGGACTTCTCCTCTAGTCTGATGGTAAGATCATTGATGACCTTTTACTATTATTTGATTCTGATCTTTAGTTCCACTACATCATCAGTCCTTTCAAGATTTTTTTACTGCACTTTCACCAATTCTTCCAGTGGTTTGATTTCAACTTCAAGCTGATCAACATATTCTGATGATTCTTCCACCATTTCTTTCCACATGTTGCATCTCTTACACTTATTCTCAAGCTTACCAAAAGCATCCTTAAGCTACAACTTGGGATCGTAATTAGTTGTCAACTGGTTATCTCTATCTCTATCTGTCAATGGTTCTGACTTTTCAATGGTATCCATCATGGAAGCATAGTTTCCATTTTTAAATTCTGGTTCTTCTTCTTCACAGAATTCATTATCATTATCTTCTTCTTCATAGAAAAAAACTCTTCTTATGTACTTTCTTTCAAGATTTAAAGTCTCCCTTTTTGAAAAAACATATTTGAGGATTCTCATTGTTTTCAGCTTCACTCTCTTCATCTTTGAACTTTATTAAGCACTGAGAGGCAATGTGACCAACTCTAACACAACGAAAGAAATCTAGAGGTAACTTACCAAAAAATTTCCATTTTCCCTTTTTTAATTTTTTTGGAAAAAGAGAAATAATTTCTCTTTATTCATCTTCTTAACCACTACTATCTATAGAAATTTATAGTATGTCCATGGATTTGAATGACATTTCCTTTCTCACATGAGTCATAGCGTCTTATGGTTTGACTCTCATTTCATATGCCACCAGGATGCTTAGTAGATCATCCAGATAAATTTTGGAAAGATCTCTTTCCTCAAGGGCCGAGACCTTTTCATTTTAAAGGGATAGAAGTCTTCTCAAGATTTTCTTTACAATATAATTGTATTTTATTTCTTCTACTAGACCTCAAATTTCTCCCACCACTTCATTAATTATATTGAGTAAGGAATATGAATTCTCATCAGGATGCATCTTCATATCATGAAACCTATTTTAAAGGACTTGAAGTTTTTCTTCCTTTACTTTGATATCTCCTTCATAAATATTTTCAAGTTTATCCCACAAAGACTTTTCTGAGGTGAAAATCACAACCTTTAGATAGATCTGATCAAAAAGAGCCCCAGTTAGAGCATTCTGAGATTTAGCATCTGAATCAAGAACATTATTGTATGTCTCAGTCATAGAAAGCCATATTGGATCAGTAACTTCTATTCTCTACACCATAAAAAATAGGAATTCCATTCCAAGAGATACTATATGCAATCTCATTCTATTCTTCTTTATCTGAAAATTACTTCCATCGAAGATAGAGATTCCCCTAGAATTATATGAATTCTCTATGATGGAAAATGATAGATCTAACACCAGTAACCTTTACCCTCTGATACCACTTGTCATACCCCAGGACACTCTAAGAGGGGAGGGGTAAATTAGGGTGTCAAAATTTTCTTTTCAAACAAGGATCTTTTCCCCACATTAGTAGGAACACATTAGACCTATAAGACATATAAGAACATAAATCAAACAGTCACATGCATAGAGACCACACGACACTTTTACTTAGTTCAACACTAAGGGCTATATCCAAGGAGCATACGCCGATAGTGTGTCGGTCAAACCAAAATCAAGTAAACTACACTAGTTTTAGAGTAAAAAGGTTCTATCATAGTCACTCTATTCCAGGATCACTTACTTTACAAGAATTCATGGAATGCTCACTACATCCCTCAGATAACTTCTGTTGAATCCCCCTAACTCACTACCTTATGTTAAGTCACACTTAGTTTATCAACTTGAAGGTCCCTTAAATGATTTGGTATTAAAGTCTTTGTATCTGACTTAGCATGAGACTCTGCTTGAACGTTATACCTGAGTTGATTCTATTTGAAATCCTTATCCCCTCAAACTAAATGTTCAGAACTTCTCTTCACAAATCTCCTTTGCGAACCACACTCCTTCACGAAGCACCCCTGCCTCTACGGAACAAACTGCCTTTGTGAAGTGTCCTTGCCTTCACAGAACTATCTGTCTTCCCAAAGCTTCCTAGCCTTCATAGAATAATCTTCATGAAACTCACTGAGTCAAAATGGAATCCCTCGTCATCTCAAAGTTCCCTTTTGAATAAATCATGGGCATCAGTTAAGAATAAAATTCTCTTCGTGAAGCACTAGCTTTTATAGGTATCCCGATTCGATAATCTCTTCAAGAAATAAAAGAATATACAGATTTTACTTCAAAGATTTGATACTAATGAAAAGGGGTAGCCTCATATTTAAAGGATGTTCCATTCATGAAGATCTATTGCCTCTTTGTGGATTTTCCATATCATAAAACATGTCTTCACAACACTCCTCCCTCTATAGAGAACCATGGAAATCATCTATTCGCAAAGGTCATCATCATCGTGGAAAATTCTGTCAATTCCCTTTGTAGTGCCCTTCAAATTTCCAATGTATTCCATCAATAACCACAGAGCTCTAAAACACGTAATCATAGAGAACTCTGTCTCTGATCACAAATCCCATCGTAATCATGAAGCACACCGTTAGAACACTTTATTTCTTTATGAAATGAAATTCGAAAAGCCCATATTTTTGAAACTCATGCCTTTTCCATATTTTAATAAGTCCTCCAAGAAAAACAACTTTTCACGTTGAAAGCCAACTTCAAAATTTTGGACCCCAAAAATTTGGCAAACTCTAGGAAAAGACTCCACCTTCAATACTACTTTTGGCTTGAACTGTATGATACATTTCCTTGAAAACTCCCCGATTATCCATGTAAGGATTAAAAACAAACACAAACCAAACTCCATTTCTAGTAGAGAGATCCTTGGTTCCAACAAAAATAAAACTTATAATTTTTCTCAAAATCAAAAGAATAAAATAATCATAATACACAATGTTTAATCAATGAGAGTATCAAAGTAAAAGTATACTACAATAGTACATGCACAATGAAAATAAAAAAATCGGCAGATAAACACTGAACTGATAAAACAATGTACACAGTCTAAAGTAATACTAATAGACGTTAATCACTTAACTCATAATATAAATTCAATTAGGAAATAAAATATAAATGTAAAAAAGTAATTTTAGGAGTATTTAATAACAATTTAAATACCCCTTAAAAAGATACTTGTAACGCCTTGAACCGAGAAGCCCGGAGTGAGTGCATTATTTTATTACAATAGCATGATTACAAGGAATCATATCCTGAATGAGCGATCAGTTTAGTAGTCTTGAAGAAACTATATATGTACATGATACCCATAACACATTGGCAAAACAAAATAAAACATGATACAATATAAAATGAAATAAATTTCATCCTTGAAATCTCAATAATTGACCCCTTCTTCATAACCTGGGGAAGGAAAAAATGAAAGGGGTAAGCTCAAATGCTTAGTAAGGGTTACATATAGCAGAGGCATGAATAAATAAAAAATGAATCATAATCAATTATACATAAGAAATATGGCATTTTGAATATTTTAAAAACAAACACCAATAATAAACTGAGAATGAAAATATATCCATAGATTTTTTTCATAGTGAAAACCTCATGGAAATTACTAACAGAATACTAAATAAAGTGAATGATTATTATTCAGAATTCATGTATCTATAACATGAATCATTATACCATCGAGATAGTTTAAGTCTATGGGTAGAAACCCGTCAGATTTTTTAAAATAAACTCAAAGGGTTTGTCTCCAACTGATTTGTATCATGAGACCTGTTGATGCATCAAGAGTCTATAGTGGGCCCCTCCTGTCACTTCCAGTCCAAATAATTATTTATACAAATATTTAATACAAGAAAAATATGAATTTACAATATTCTTATTGACTAGGGGATACAGATTCATCAATATTTCCACAGTTAAAGCAATGTTCCACATAACCATTGTATGTAAAATGGTATACTATTCAGAAAATAATCATATCCATGTAACAAGAATATGGATATATAATTTAATTAAAATTTTAAATGAAAAAGTTATCTCAAATTTGTAGCAATTAAACCACATATAAATGATTAGGTGCACAATACCAAGTAAATCACAATGAAATGGAAATTGGAACAAAGTCCCTTACAACATTGTAATTAATCGAGTTAATAATCATCAAGGGAATCATTGAATACCACGAATATAAAGATAATAATGATATTATATATCAAATGGTATTAAACATAGACCGCATATAATAAATAAGTTGCGAAAATGGAAATCCCACGTAAATAAAAGTGAGATGAGAAATCCTTTACCTAAAGTCCCGCTTAATTACGTCGCTTTTTCACCTCCTGAATAATAAAATTATGTTTATTAAAACAATGATAGAGAAGTTAATTATATTAATTTTATAAAAATATTTATCAATTATTATCATTGGATTATATTTTTTAATTTTCATTGATGAAATTGAAGCGTTTTGATATCATTTTTTACTTAAAAATCCTCAGCCTTGCACCAATTTCACTAGTTTATTAAATGTAATTTATACATTAGTTTTTATAATTCCATAAGAATAAAATAAATGTAATTAAATATTTATATATTATATATAATACATATTTTCCTTCCATGAAGGTGGTTATAAGAATTGTTTTTTGCAATTTCTCAGTAGGCGATTAACCGACCATTAACGGGACGTTGTCGTAAGAGCAGGAGTGAAAATTTTATATATGTCATATATATATATATATATATTACATTAATTAGGTTAAAATAATTAATATAATTTTAAATTACTCCATAAATAATTTTTAGAGTATATGGTTTTGAAATTAGAGGGAAAAGAAGAAGGATGAGAAGAAAAGAGGGAGGAGTTAATGGAGACTTACTCTTTCCTCAGTATGACTTCTCTTGCACAACCCTATAACTCCCTTAGTGATTGGAGTTAGATGAATCAAGAATGTATGTAAGTATTATAAGAGGCTTAATAAGGAGGATATTTATAGATATTTGGCTTTGTAATGGGTGGAATGAGTGGTTTTCCAAAGGAAGGGGAGGGGTTATTTATATTTGAGGAGAAGGGTAACTTAGGAATTACTCAAATTATTAAAATATAATATAGGGTTTAAGACTTAAAAATTTACCAAAACCCAAAGGGGTATTAAATTTTTGAATTAATCTTATCGGTTTTGGACTTGTTCAATAATGTTTGGATTTTAAAATAATTTAATAAAATATTTTATTCATGAAAAACAATTTTTCAAGATAAAAACTATTCATAACAATGAATTTAAACACATCAAAAAAAAGTTTAAAAAAAGAATAAAATTCTTTATTACATAATATAAATTTCATATTTATCTATTTAATTATTTAATTATCTTAAAAATATCAAATTATATTTATTTTAGTCGTTTTAATATCATTAATTGGATTTATTCATTAATTAACTTATTATTGCATCATCTTTGTGAAATCCATTATGGTATTTATTTTTTTTATAATAATAAAAAATAAAATTATATGAGAAATATAATATTATAATGTTTCCAAATACTATTCTTTTTCGAATAAATCTTAAGGAAAACCTTACATTAAAAATTTTATACAAACCAAAGTTTATAGTGTGAACACCTTGTCTCACTTTTAAATAAAATATTCTAAAGGTCTTAAAGTGATTCTTGTGGGTCCAATGTGTCCCTAAATTGAGTAAAAAATAAATAATGGTCAAACCTTACTTATAGAAAATGTTTTATCCAAAATATGGTTTATTTTATAATTCTTATAATTTTAATAAAAAACATTTTATTTATTTTTCTCATTCTTGCCCAAGCACTGCATCAGCGTTTCATAAGCATTAATGTTAATTATTTCATATATAAAAATTAAAAATAAATTAATATCATAAATATAAATTAATTAAGTTAAAAATAAAATTATAAATTTATTATTTATGTATATTTACTCTTATACATAATAAGACATCTTCTTAAATTTGTTATTTTATCTTTTCTGGCCCTCCGCAAGCATTGCAGAAACATTTAGATAATACTCATGTTATATAACACTAAAGATAGAATTTAATAATCAAAGACATCAATAATACATAATAATTAATAAATAAGTCATGAAAATAATTTTTAACACTCAATTATTATATAAGTTACCAATTTTGACTTTGTATGTGTTGTGTAGGCATTGTGTCGTCATTAACAATGATTTTTACACTTATCATGAAAAAATATACTTTTCACTTTCTAAATTCACTATGAACAATATTCCAATTTTAATATAATTATTTATTTACCACATAGTTTCAATAAATTTTATATCATAATAATTTCATGATGATGTCATGAAAATACCATATTTTATAGAAAACTGTATTTTTTACTATTCACCAAAAATTAAACTATTTCATAAAATCAAAAAAATCCTCCATACCATTTTTTGATGTGTATAACTCAAAAATAAACTCCATTTTATGAAAATAAATTTAATTTTCAATAATTATATTAATTATAAAAATATAAATAAATATTTATGTTTTATAAAAATTCTTATATATAACTAATAATAATTATATCATACTTTCATTTATAAGATGCCTATATTTTATTTATACATTCATGGGTGAGTTTACTATTCATAAGGGTACATTACTATGCATATGGGTACATTAATATTCATAAGGGTAAGTTACTATTCAACAAAATATAAGTTCATCTTATCGGACTCTAAATATCTTAGTGAACGCAACCGTATATGTCTGTTTTTTGAAATTCAAATCACAGAAGTGAAAAAATTAAGTTTAACGGCTAGGTTATAACTATCTCCTATAACAAAGTTTTTTTTCATAGAAACTCATTATTGCATGTATAACAAGCAATCTAATGAATTGAAATTATTTAAGAAGAAACATACCATAAAATCATGAGGTGTCATATTAATAGTGAATATATTCATAACATAATGTAGTATTTATCGAAATAATTATAATAATCATTATATATATTATTCTTTAAAATATTTAACTAAATAATCTATTGATAAAATACATATATTAATATTAAAATATTATTTTACACAAAATAATAGTGTAAAATATAAATTTTTTAAAACATTAATTAATTAATTTGAAATCTATAAATCATAATTATTTATAAGTATTATTATTAATTAAAAAACTTAATTTTAAATTAATATTTTTCATAAATTAATTTATTAAATTTATAAATCAAATTATTGGGGTGTTATAATACTATTACCAAAACATTTCTAATCATGGAAGTATTTACTTTTAGGAAAAAACAATAGGTAAATTGGTAGACCATATCAATGGAATCAAAAAGTTCCCAAACACAAAAACTACCTTGAAAGAATGTCAAATTTAGGTATATCTATCCCTAAGAACCTCCTCGATCTCCTCAATCAATAGCAACTCTAGTCACCATGAATTTCATTCAATGCATGTTCAAAATATATATACTCCTCTCCTCGGAGACACTTCAATTAGAATTAGTACCATATTATTCCTCATTATAGTCTCATCGATCATGAAAATCGGACAGTGAACAATTATAACTTGAAAGCTTAGACTTTATGATGAAAACCCTCACAACAGTAGCTCTAATTACATGTAGAAAAAAATTACAAACCGAATCACTCAAAATCAATGAGATGATCCACATATTCACCTGTAAAAAACTTTTAAGTAATTGTGATAGATTCAAGTGTGGTCCATTCCTCAAATATTTGGTCCAACTTATAATCATGATTATAACAAACTCTAATGGTCATACTATAATTTCTTTTAGTTCAGCTACAAAAATATCAGAGGCTTCATCATCTATCGAGGAATGTAGCTCTATCTTCTGATGAAACACTCATTATGTCATCATAGTGTTTTTCTCATCTTCAATAATTTTTGGTAAAACTATAAATTTCTTCAATTCATCAAAACATAAGTAAATCAGAATTCAAATATTCACAAATAATACTTGAACCAAATATTAATGTTGGTTTAATAAAACAAGATAAAGTATATTATTATTTTCAAAACAAAGGAAGTATAAGATTCATTTGAATTGACACAAACCCCACAATACTCCATCATATATATGATATTCCATAATGATTAAAAAAATAAAAATATTGGTTTTGAAGGAAATAAAGAATGAAAATGATGAGGTAAATGTGTATAGAAAAACTTACACTTTGAATCACACCATTCAGACAAAAGGAATACTTTCTAGATTTTTTAGGAAGAGAGGTTATCAAGAAACTGGTTACTGAAAATATCAATTGAACTTTTAAAGGTAAAATAACCTTGAAAGTACTTACATTTTAATATTGAATTATTATTTTGAGTTTGTAATTATAAATCGATGAATCAAATCAAATATCACACTTGGATAAGAAAATACTTTAAATAAATATTACCTGGATACATTAGAACATCATAGTTTGTAAAAATATTTAAATGAGAGTTCCTTATAATGAAATTATACTTATCTACAACCATCCATACATCACTTATCAAATACCATTATAAATCAAATTTTCATCAGAAATGCAAAGGAAAGTGGAACAAGGTAACACGGAATGGAAAACATTTCAGATGAAACATAATCAATTAATAAATATATAACTACTATATATCCATGGACTAACTCAATTTAATAACTAATATAAGTATACTTTATTAAAAAAGAATAAAATAGGTTCAGAATCGCATACATAGAAGATAAAACTTTATAGGGAAGGAATATCACCACAAATTACCACTAAAAAAACTTTAATATAATAGAACAAATTCCACCACCACCTAACATGCTATGATAAAAGAGATTTATCATTAGATAAATCTTCGGTAATAACCATTAACAATATTTCCCATTTTCTAATAAGAAAAATAAAAACCTCATTCATCTGTTTGTGTGGACTACCATCCCCGTGAAGAAACGTATCTCATTTTTCATCTAATTTCTTTCTTATTTAATGAAAATATATTAAAATATTATTAAAAACCATAACAATATCTAAATAATATCATTATTATTTTTTAATAATTATATTATTCTAAAATAAACCACTTTCATAACCATACTCATCCATTAATTGTGGTATTCTCATGTTTGGGTCAGTTTAACCACCTACTTGAACAATGCTATAAAATAATATCATGAATGAATTTTTGAACATAATTACTAATAATATATTATATAAATAAGTAAATAATTATTATTTTTTTGTTTTTTTATTGATAGAATTAATATTAATCTCACTAATCAATATACAAACATTTGTTCATTAAAAATCACTGAAACATGTTCACTAATGGTTTCATCTTTAATGATCATGAAAAACAATTCATAGAATTAAATTATAAAATTATAAAAATGTATAAAACAAAAAATTTCAATAACTTTTATGATCTGGGAATGGTGAAATTTGAGATAAAATGAATAATAACATCGTTATTATGAAACTAGTTCAAAACGATCAAGATAACTCAAATATGATATTAAAAATGGATAGAAACTAACTAATATACATGTAGAGGATAATTAAAAATGAGTTTAATAAAGGGTTACTGATATTAATAAGTTTATAAAATAGTTTAATAAGATAGTTATTTTTATTATATAGGATATTCAAGTGCCTTAGTGGAAGTCATAAATTAAGGTAAGGGTTTTTTTCTCAAATTTAATTTCTTGACACATATTTCATATTGTGAACCATGATATATTTCATATGGTGTGATTAAGTATTAATGAATTTATTTTAACATATTATTTTTATTAATGGATTTTCCCATTTACCCTCAAAATTTCATTTCCCCGTGACTCATATTTTACTCAAAGTGTTTATTGTAAGTGAAACTGACCATGTCTCTTATGTTTGGTCAGGAACCTCCATTTTAAATGTTTGTATTCATTGGATTCTTTTTTGAATGTCATTTTATATGATTAAATAATTGAGCGATGTAATTTTATACTAATTTAACTTCCATTAAAAAAATTTAAATAAATTTTTAATGTTTTTTATATGGGTTATTTTCATCAAATTATGAAAAACATATTTTTTTTAAACATTATGTGCAGACATATTTCTATTATTTTTTATTTTCTATGAAAATTTATATATGTGTGTTAATGTTTTTAAAAAAATCTAATTCTCCTTATTTTATAAAAAATTTATATTTAAATAAATTTTTCAAAAATATCAATAATGTCTCTTATTTCTAATATTATTTTCTTAATGCACCTAATTTGTTTTCTTCTGTGGAAATATCTTTTAAAATATTTTATGCTTGATCGGGGAAATTATTTAAATGATATCATAATAATTCTTCATCTAAATAGCTTATGAAATGTTCTTTTCTATCAGATGGGTGATTTATCACTACCTTTTTCTTTCCTAGCCATTTAATGTGAATAGGAATGACATTTCTTCCAATGTATTTCCTTTTTGAATACTTTATTTTATATTTCTATGATTAAAGGGTGTTCACCTAGATTTCATACATCAATTTATTAGAGAAATTATTTAATAAAATCTATACCCTCTATATATATGTTGAAAATTTCATATACTCCATTTAATTGTATCCACCTAGAAATTTGTTTAATATCATGGAAAATATATTTATATTACATGGGTTTACCATGTTTATTGATGTAATTATAAAGGTTTTTATTGTGTGGTTCCATTTTAAATAGATATAAAACCCATCTTCTTTCTATGGGTTCTTTATGACATGATGATGGTTGATTTTATGGGTCACACATATGTATGGATGATTGATGGGTGGGTCTTATATGTACCATCCCAAACATTTTATGGTATGTTTCTTTTAAATACATTGTATTCATTAGGTCGCCTATATTTCATGAATCACTGAGCAACTATGGAACAAAACATGTTTACTTATAGGGGATAGCCATAACATAGCCACTAAACTTAAATTTACCAGCTCTATGATTTGAATTTTAAAAATTTGATATACACAGTTGTGTTCAAGATGATATTTAGAGTCTGATAGAATTAACTTAATTTTTGGTGAATAGTAACATACCCTTATGTATAGTAACCTACCATTAGGAATAGTAACTTACCCTTATGAATAGTAATATTACTCTTATGAATGGTATCCATACCCTTGAGTGTATAAATGAATTTAGACACCCTAAAGATGAAGATGAATATTCTAAGTGATTATATATTTCAATTAAATAATGATTTGATTAAACATTTAATTAATCATATTTAGAAAATTATTTTTGAAAAATGGACTTCTTTTTTGTATTCTACATGTTGAAAAATGGTTTGGGTGAATTTTTGGGATTTTTCTGAAATACTTAAATTTTTTATGAATAGTAAAATCATATAATTCACAATAAATGATAAATAATAGATTAATTGAGTCATTGATGATGATATACTGATGTAAGCCCAATTGGTTCTAAGTTACATGCATATATTACTCTTCTTGTTCATGTAATACTCACTATTGGTTGTCTTGAGAGGAAATAATAAATTAATGAGTTTTATATTAAGAAATTCCCTCTCTCTTTCACTATAAAAACCCACTCTCACCCCCCTTCCATTCACTCGTCTCAAGCCTTGTGTCTTCTCCAAATTCTGTCCAAATACCTTCTCAACCTCCTCCCCCACGTTCAGAAAGCTTTGGTCTCATAAAAAGACCAAAACCTCTCCCCTTAAGAGGTTCTCAAAGGAGGAAGTCTCAAGAGGTAAATTCCTCTTTCAAATCCCTTCTTTTCTTTTAAGTTCTTTTATTTTTATTTCTTTTCTCACCACCCTTCACCAAAATAGTATGATAAATCCAGTAACATACATTTACTGGAATTTTTTAATTCTAATGGTATATATTCCATTATCTTCTCTCCTTTACCCACTTTTATTTGAAAGAAATGAAAGCACCGTTTGAGATGTGCTAATTTAGCACATTCAAGGACAACGGTTTATCGATTTCTATTATAATATTTAATTCTGGTCAGGAAACCATTTTTGTTATGGTGGAACCATATTATTTTGTAATATATCCTATTTTTAGTTCTGTAGTACTTTTTTACAAATGGTATTATGTTATAAAGAAAAACATCTTCATCGTAATCAAACCCACCGATTAACCAAAACAGTTATCACTGTGGTTATATATATATATATAAATTCGACCTCGATCTAAGTAACCCAAATTAAAATTAAAACCATGTAATATCCTGTATGTTCACTCATAGTGTATAAATTCATTTCTGGAAAACCACATCCATCTTATATATTTATCCAAACTTGAATATAAGTGAACCAATCATTTAAAACCAAGTAAACAAACGAGACCGAACAATAAAATTGAACCTTATAACCAATAAAAAAGGCCTAGAATGAACTAAAAAGTATTATAATAAATCATTTAAATATAAAATAGGTTCTGGACTTATTAATTAATAATCCTAATTTGTTTATTCAGTTCTTTAATAACAAGTCAACAACACCTTCAAGCATAAGATAAGGGATCCTCCCTCTCACTTTTATTCAAAAATCCACCCTATCTTGTGTGCCTTTGTTTTTAATTTCTAATGATGGGGTATGTTTTCTCAACTCCCCCATACTTCCCTTTTCACATATAAATAATTGGATACCCCTTTACATCTCATTAATACCTTGCAATAACACTCGTTACTGTGCCAAAATGTTTGTAAGATGTTTTCTCATCTCACCTTCAATTCTGTGGGATTTTCATTGTTCACCTCTTATTTCTTATATGTGGTATAGGTGTACTTCCATTTGATATATGTCACCATGGTTCCCATTATATTCATTGTATTTTGTGACTCTTTTGGTAGTTATTAACTTTTTTCATATGACTCAATTGAATACGACACGGTAACGAGCTTTGTCTCAATTTTCACTTCATTGTGACTTGCTTATTAATTGTGCACCTACTCTTTCTTATGTGGTGTACCTAATGCCCTTTTGATATAACTTTTCAATTTAAATTATATTCCATTTAAATATCCATATTCTCATATCATGTATATTATTTTTTTCTATGTCGTATACCATTTTACATGCGGTATTTATTTTGAATGTTGTTTTGACAACGGAAATGTTGATGAATCTATATCCTCTAATATATACGGATACTGTAAATACATATTTCTCTTGTATTGAATATATTTATAAAGAATACTTTGTATGTAGAGGTTTTTGGGGCCCAATACATCCCCTCGATGCATCGGTAGGTCTCATGAGACAAAATACTTTGGCGACAACCCTTCGAGTTTGTTTCCAAAAATCAGAAGGGTTTCTACCAATAGAACTAAACCATTTTTACGGTATTATGGTTCATGTGACAGATACATGACATACAATTAATACGCATTCTCTTTTTTCATTATTAGTTATTATTACAATCCATGAGGTTTTCACTATGACAAAATCTATGGATGTAGTTTCATTCTCAGTTTATTAATGGCATTAGTTGTTCATTTATTCACTATGCCATTTTGATTATGCCAGATTGATTATGATTCACTTATTATTGTACTCATGATTCCACTATTTGTAACCCTTACTGATCATTTGAGATCACCCCTTTCATTGTTTACCTTCAACAGGTTATGAAGAGGATGTCATTTATTGAGTGCTTGTGGATGCAATTTTTGTTTTTCATTATGTATTGTATCTTGTAACATTATCCAATGTAATTTGTGTTAATTATATGTATCTAGTTTTGTCAAGAATACTATACTGATAGTTCCTTCAAGATTTTCATTCCTTCTAACCATTCCAATATCACAAGTAATGCACTGGCTCCAGTCTAGTGGGGTCGGTGTGTTACAGTTGGTATCAGAGGAAGTTTAGTAGGAAACTTGGAAACTAGAATAGGAAATATATAATAGGGAACAAAGCCCTAAGGTAGTATTTGAGGATAAAAGTACAAGAACATCCTCATGTTTTGGTAAGGAATAGATTATATGGATCTTTCAAATAATACATCTCTGTCTGGATACGATCCTATATAGGCATCTCTAGCACAGATGTATCTACATGTAAAATCTGAAAACACCGCTTTGAGCTAGACTCGAACGGGAACTGGTACATGACAACGGGCCTTGATACACTCTTGGTTATGACACTCTTGGGGGATATTCTAATGATAGATCATATTTTCTTTACAAGACATTATGAAGGATTGAAATGTAAATTATTCTTCAAAGAAACCATTTTTCGGATTATGGAATTATCCATGCATAGGAACTTAATTTATGCTAATTATTTTGTTATGTTAAGATTAAACATTATGATTCATAACCTGATATAGTGTGTACCATTATATAGAGATAGCGTCTAATCTAATAAGGGGAATCAATACTCGTGGGTAGAGTAGGGATCTCCCTACTGAGCAAGTCAACATAGTCAATGTTGGAGCAGATTAGATCATGGCCATATTGGGACAACTTACTCAAGTTGTAACGAATAAACATTCCACACCTGTGTTGGAACGTTTCATGTGGCAGAAGCCCCCATCTTTCATCGGGACTACTAATCCAGTGGTTGCTGAGCAATGGATCAAGTCCCTTGAAATGATATTCACGGCATTAAGATGAAATGAAAATGAAAAGGTAGTATTGAAAGTATATTGTCTCAAGGGTGACGCTGATCAATGGTGGTACCTAATTCAAAATACCACAGAGGAAGAAGAAATATAAGATATGGAATGGGGGACTTTTAAGGAAATATTCTTCGAAAAATATTTCCCTCGTGAGCAACAAACTGAAATGAAGCGGAAATTCCTTAGCTTGAAACAAAGGGAAGAAGACAGTGTTGCAGAGTATGAGGATACTTTTACGAGGCTGGCCAGGTATGCCATAGATTATGTACGTGACTCGGCAGACAAGATTGATTATTTCTTTTAAGGTCTTAAGCCAAGTCTTCGGAGGGCACTGACTTCTCAAACATTTTCATCATATGATGGAATTTTATCAAGTGCTATCAAAATAGAGAAGGAATTTGCTATATCAAATATTTTAAAAGGAAACCAAGATAAGAAGTGGTACTCTGATAACAAATGAAAAGGAGAAGCACCAAAGAAGATCAAGGGAACAAATAGTTTCCCATTATGTGAGATCTGTGGAAAGAATCATCTCGGGAAATTCATGAAAGGCATGGCAGTCTGCTATAAGTGCGGAGAAAAGGGTCATTGATCTGATGAATGAAAGGGGAAGAAACAATTCAACGATATTCAATGCTACAATTACAGAGAGATGGGACACTATGCAAATGACTGTCATAAATTCCAAGGAAACATGACTCAGAAAAGGCCAAGAGATCAAGGGAGAGCTTATACGATTACAACTGCAGAGGTCGAAGTTCCTAATGATGTGGTGGCAGGTACTTTAATTGTTTCCTCAAAATTATCCAACACCTTTTTTGATTCTGGATCATCACATTCATTTATATCTTCTCAATTTTCCAACAAAATTAGATATTTCCAATTTGATTTAATAAAAGAGTTGTTAGTCAAAACTCCTGGGGGATGTATCATTGCAACAAAGGCATGTCGACTAGTCCCCCTCTAGTCACCAAACTGTGCTTTAGTTGCTAACCTTGTCATCATACCAATGAATGAAATTGATATAATTCTCGTCATGTATTGGCTGTCAAATTATGATGCGAAGATTTATTGTAAGAATAAGGAAGTTAAATTTTTAAAAAATGGTGTAGAATCCCTTTTCTTTAGGGTAGAAACATCGCCACTTGATTCTTATCGAGAACCACCACCAATAGCTCGACTAAATTAAATACTTAGAGATGAAGATAAACCAACATCTATGGGTGAGGAAAGAAATATTCAAATTGAAGACGTACACATAGTGCAAGAGTACATTGATTTATTTCCATAGGATTTACCTGGACATCCTCCAGAGAGGGAAGTTGAGTTCTCTATTGATTTAATTCTTGGTGTGAGACCTATATCAAAGACCCCCTAAAGAATGTCTACTGTGGACTTAGTGGAGGTAAAGAAACAACTAGAGTATTTGAGTGACAAAGGATTTATTCGACCTAGTGTTTCTCCATGGGGAGCCCCGGTCCTGTTTTTCAAGAAGAAAGATGAATCCATGAGGCTATGCATTGATTATAGGTAAATAAATGCTATTACAATAAAGAATAAGTATCATCTGCCTCAGATTGATGATTTATTTGATCAACTCCATGTAGCCCAATACTTTTCAAAGATTTATCTTCGGTCTGGATATCATCAGCTGTGTGTGAGGAAGGAAGATATTTCTAAGACCGCATTTCGAACCAGGTATGGGCATTACAAGTTTACGGTGATGCCATTTGGACTGACTAATGCACCCTCTGTTTTCATGGATTTAATGAATAGAGTTTTCAAGGAATATCTTGATAAATTTGTTTTGGTTTTCATCGATGAAATCCTTGTATACTCAAAAAGCTTTGAAGATCATGAGAATCACTTAAGGATTATTTTGGAAACTCTTAGAAGAAATGAATTATATGGGAAGTTTATCAAGTGTGAATTCTGTCTTCAATCAGTTTCTTTTCTAGGCCATATTGTCTCTAAGGATGGAATCCTAGTTGATCATGCGAAGATGAAGGCAATCCAAGATTGTTCCACGCCAACAAACATAACTGAGGTACGCAGTTTTATTGGCTTAGTAGGTTACTATCAGCGTTTCGTTCAGAATTTCGCCTGACTGGCTAACCCGCTAACCAAGATCACATGAAAATAATTTAATTTTGTGTAGAAAAAAGAGTGTACAAAATTCTTCAATTAATTCAAAAGAAGATTGGTCAATGCTCTAATTTTGACTCTTCCATCTGGAAGTGATGGATTTGTGATATACAGCGATGCATCAAAGAATGGGATGGGTTGTGTCCTTATGAAAAATGATAAAGTTATTGCTTATGCATCAAGACAGTTGAAGACTCATGAGAAAAATTATCCAACTCATGATCTTGAGTTAGCATCCGTAATCTTTGCTCTGAAAATATGGAGGCATTATCTCTACGGAGAGAAATGTGAGATCTATACGGACCACAAGAGTTTGAAATACATTTTCACACAAAAAGAACTCAACATGAGGAAAAGAATATGGCTTGAGTTACTAAAATATTATGATTGTTCAATACACTACCACCCAGTAAAGGAGAATAAGGTGGAAGATGCATTAAGTAGGAAAGATCATGGCCCTCTAACTCAAATGATGATTGAAAGAGATCCTATATTCATGGATCTACTGAAGACGGATATGGGAATTGTTAAAAAAGGGGAAACATCTTTTCTATTTCAAATGATTGCTAAACCATCTTTATTAGAGAAAATAAAAATCTCTCAATCTGATGATGATAATTTGCACGATAAAATTAATGCTGTTAAGGATGGAAGACTGGATGACTTCGTGTATAAAGAAGGAATTCTGAAATTTGGGAAGAGGTTATGTGTTCCATCATTACCTGAGTGAAAAAGGGAACTATTAGACAATGCCCATAGCTCAAATTTCTCTATACACTCAGGTATCACCAAGATGTACTGAGATCTGAAGGAATATTTCTAGTGGGATAATATGAAGCGGTAAATTGCTGACTACGTATCAAGGTGTCTAGTTTGTCAACAAGTGAAGGCAAAGAGACAACATCCCAAAGGAGTGATACAACATCTACCTATTCCTATGTGTAAGTGGGATAACATTACAATGGATTTTATCACCGGACAACTGAGGACACATAGAAGGAACGATTCAATATGGGTAATTGTTGATTGTTTCACAAAATTAGTACATTTCCTTCCTATATGAGAGAATTTTCCACTAGAGCGCCTTGCAAGACTGTATATTAATGAAGTTGTAAGACTTTATGGTGCACCTCTATCAATTGTATCCGATCGAGATCCCCTGTTTACATCAAAGTTCTGGAAAAGCCTCCAAAAATCTTTGAATACTGAGCTTTGTATGAGTACTACTTATCACCCCCAAACCGATGGAAAGTCTAAAAGGACTATACAAACTCTAGAAGACATGCTTAGGTCATGCTCTCTTTACTTCCAAGGTATGTGGGGTCAATAATTACCTTTGGTGGAATTTTCCTATAATAATAGTTTCCATTATAGTATTCAAATGGATCTGTATGAAGCATTATATGGAAAGAGGTGTCAAACTCCAACTTTTTGGGATGATGTTGGTGAGAAGAAACTTATAGGCCCAGAACTTATTGAGGAGACCACGGTAAAGGTGAAGAAAATTCAAGCCCATATTAAGGCAGCCCAAAGTAGGCAGAAAATTTATGCTGACAATAAGAGAAAGGATTTGGAATTCCATGTGGGAGATCATGTCTTTCTGAAAGTATCTCCATGGAAGGGTGTCCTAAGGTTCGGTAAGAAAGGGAAATTTATCCCCAGGTACATCTGGCCATTTGAAATTCTGGAAAGAATCGGAGCTGTAGCTTACCGTCTAGCGATGCTGCCAAATCTCTCTAGATTTCATGATGTGTTCCATGTGTCATTGTTAAATAAATACATGCTAGACCCAACGCATGTTCTCACATATGAAGAAATTGAACTGGAACCAGATTTTTCATATTGTGAAAAGCCTATTGGGATTCTTGACACAAGGTAGAAGATATTGAGAAATCAGACAACTCGCCTAGTGAAAGTTCTTTGGAGAAACCAGAATATGGAGGAAGCAACATGGGAACCTGAGGATGTTATGAAAAAGAATCACCCACATATTTTTTGTGGGCTTTATACATAAAATTTTGAGGATGAAATTTCTGAAGGAGGGAATAATGTAGCACCAAAAACATCTTATGGTAGGTTTCTCTTAAATACACTTTATTCATTAGGTAGCCTATATTGCATGAATCTCTGAGCCCCTATGGAATAAAACATGGTTACTTATAGGGTATATGCATAAATTAGCCACTAAACTTAAATTTACCAGCTCTGTGATTTGAATTTTAAAAATCTGATATACACGGTTGTGTTCAAGATGATATTTAGAGTCTGATAGAATTAACTTAATTTTTGGTGAATAGAAACCTGCCCTTATGAATAGTAACCTACCCTTAGGAATAGTAACTTATCTTTATGAATATTAATATGACTCTTATGAATGGTATCCATACCCTTGAGTTTATAAATGAATTTAGACACCCTAAAGATAAAGATGAATATTCTAGGTGATTATATATTTCAATTAAATAATGATTTAATTAAATATTTAATTAATCATATTTAGAAAATTATTTTTGAAAAATGGACTTTATTTTTGGATTCTACATGTCGAAAAATGGTTAGGGTAAATTTTTGGGATTTTTCTGAAATACATAAATTTTTTATGAATAGTAAAATCTGATAATTCACAATAAATGCTAAATAATGGATTAATTGAGTCATTGATGATGATCTTCTGATGTAAGCCCAACTGGTTCGAAGTCACATGCATATATTACTTTTATTTATCAGGGAATAATCATTATTGGTTGTATTGAGAGGAAATAATAAATTAATGAGTTTTATATTAAGAAATCCCCTCTCTCCTCCACTATAAAAACCCCCTCACACCTCCCCTTCCATTCACTCCTCTCAAGCCTTGTGCCTTCTCCAAATTATGTCCAAATACATTCTCAAACTCCTCCCCCACATCCAGAAAGCTTTTGTCTCATAAAAAGGCCAAAACCTCTCCCCTTAAGAGGTTCTCCAAGGAGGAAGTCTCAAGAGGTAAATTCCTCTTTCAAATCCCTTCTTTTCTTTTAAGTTCTTTTATTTTTATTTCTTTTCTCACCTCCCATCACCAAAATAGTATGATAAATCTAGTAACATACATGTAATGGAATTTTTTCATGCTAGTGGTATATATTCCATTATCTTCTCTACTTTCCCCACTTTTATTTGAAATAAATGAAAGCACCGTTTGAGATGTGCTAATTTAGCACATTCAAGGACAACAGTTTATCGATTTCTATTATAATCTTTAATTCTATTCAGGAAACCATTTTTGTTATGGTTGAAAACGATTATTATGTAATATATCCTATATTTAGTTCTGTAATACTTTTGTACAAATGGTATTAAGTTATAAAGAAAAACATGTTCATCGTAATCAAACCCACTGATTAACCAAAATGGTTATCACTAAGGTTATATATATATAAACATTCGACCTCAATCTAAGTAACCCAAATTAAATTTAAAACAATGTAATCACCTGGATGTTCACTAATATTTTATAACTTCATTTTTGGACTACCACATCCATATTATAAATTTATTCAAACTTGAATATAAGTGAACCAGTCATTTAAAACCAAGTAAACAAACGAGCCCGAACAATAAAATTGAACATTATAACCAATAAAAAAGGCCTAGAATGAACTAAAAAGGATTATAATAAATAATTTTCATATAAAAGAGGTTCTGGAATTATGAATTAATAATCCTAATTTGTTTATTCAGGTCTCTAATAACAAGTCAAGAACACCTTCAAGCATAAGGTAAGGGATCCTCTCTCTCACTTTTATTCAAGAATCCACCCTATCTTGTGTGCTTTTGTTTTTAATTTCTAATGATGGGGTATGTTTTATCAACTCCCCAATACTTCCATTTTGACATATAAATAATTGGATACCCCTTTAACTCTCATTAATACCTTTCAATAACACTTGTTACCGTGCCAAAATGTTTGTAAGAGGTTTTCTCATCTCACCTTCAATTTTGTGGGATTTTCATTGTTCGCCTCTTATTTATTATATGTGGTATAGGTGTACTGCCATTTGACATATGTTACCATGGTTCCCATTATATTCATTGTATTCTGTGACTCTTTTTGTAGTTATTAACTTTTTTCATATGACTCAATTGAATACAACACGGTAACGATATTTGTCACAATTTTCACTTCATTGTGACTTGCTTAGTAATTGTGCACCTACTCTTTCTTATGTGGTGTACCTACTTCCCTTTTGAGATAAATTTTCAATTGAAATTATATTCCATTTAAATATCCATATTCTCATATCATGGATATTATTATTATCTAAGATATATACCATTTTACATATGGTATTTATTTTGAATGTTGTTTTGACGGTGGAAATGTTGATGAATCTGTATCCTCTAATCTATACGGATAATGTAAATACATATTTCTCTTGTATTGAATCTATTTATAAAGAATTATTTGGATGTAGAGGTGGGTGGGGCCCACTACATCCCCTTGATGCATCGGTAGGTCTCATGAGACAAAACAGTTTGGCAACAGACCCTTCGAGTTTGTTTGAAAAAATCAGACGGGTTTCTACCCATAGAACTAAACCATTTTTACGGTATTATGGTTCATGTTCTAGATATATTATGTCCAATTAATAAGAATTATCTTTTTTCATTATTAGTTATTATTACTATCCATAAAGTTTTCACTATGACAAAATCTATGGATACAGTTTCATTCTCAGTTTATTAATGGCATTAGTTGTTCATTTATTCACTATGCCATTTTGATTATACCAGATTGATTATGATTCACTTATTATTGTACTCATGATTCCACTATTTATAACCCTTATTGAGAATTTGAGCCCACCACTTTTATTGTTTACCTTCAACAGGTTATGAAGACGAGGTTATTTATTGAGTGCTTGTGGATGCAGTTTTTTTTCATTATGTATTGTATCTTGTAACCTTATCCAATGTAATTTGTGTTAATTATATGTATCTAGTTTCTTCAAAACTACTAAACTGATCATTCCTTCAGGATTTTCATTCCTTCTAACCCTGCCAATATCAAGAGTAATGCACCGGCTCCAGCCTAGTGGGGTCGGGGTGTTACATTATATCTCCCTCGGATGATTGGTTATGGTTTTATATCTCATGAGATAATTTAGTGTGGGCCTTCTTGGATATTCTCAAAAATAGGGTGATCCTTCTTGGATTATTCTTACAACATAAGGGGTGGGACTACTTAGATATATTCATAATATTAGTATACTATGTACTTATGTCTTTTCCAAATTTATTTGGGATGATATGTTCTAGGGGAATGTCATATTTTCATTCTATATGGTTTTGATTATGCCCCATGGCTCTGGTTTATTATCTCAATATTCCACACTATTTTCCATGGTATATTTTTTTTCATTATAGATCACATATCCTTTTATCCTAACTTATTGACAACTCTTATTTTCCAATATTCTTTTTAAAAGGAAACCTATCCATGGTCAATTTTTTCCTTTTCTTCTGATCTAACCCTTGATGATGTATTGATAAGTTTTTCCCTTATTGGTCCTTTGATATCAAACCTTTATTATGTTTCCATTTACCTAGGTTATGAATATGGGTATAATTTATGATAATTCTAGAAGGGATTATAGGGTGGTTGAATTATGGATAAATGTTCACAAGTATCATAAAATAAGTCCCTTATGTAGATAATCCTCAAACACACTAAACCTTTCACTCTTGTATTGTTTATTTAATTATTATTTTTAATATTTAAATTATATAAATGATTTATAATAGATATATGTTTATCTTAGTTCATATAAATTTGTATCAAATCCAGTTTTTAAAGAAATTGTTTTTAGCACCATATCTTGGAGTACAGGTATGAGGTTCCTCGGTTGGTATCATAGAAAGGTTTAGTTGTTTTTTAGGATTAGTTTAGTTATTTTTGGGATTAAGATGAGAAAAATTTAATGAAACCTCAAGGTATAAGACTAAGGTAAAAGTCTAATTAGGGTATAAAATCCTGAAAATTTGTTACAGTTTTGAGTATATGGATTTCTTAGCTATTACATCCTTTCCTAGATATTGGAAAGTGGATTCGGTTATGGAACAAATGAATCTAGGGGTAAACACTCTGAAAATGGCAAGTCAAGTATTGACTTGATCTTCACTCAGTGCATGATGAGTGGTTATAAGACTGTACACCTATCTATATACTCCTGATGTAAATTCTTTGGTCAATAAAATTCTATTTACAATCAATTGTGAAGGATTTATCATATTCTAGAATTAGGTTAAGTAGTATGAGAATTCCAAACCTAAAGAAACCTAGATTTAACTGAGATTGATTTAGGTTGAACTGAAAGATAATGAAATAATTTTGAATAGTGATACGTTTTTAGGTTTAATTTTTCATATAATTATTATATAATAATTCTATTATGGTATTCATCGCTCACATTAACTCTTTTTTGTTATAGTAGTGATTGAATCCTGAAGGAATCAAGTTAGTAATGGATGACATGGATAATGTGGAGATTATACCAATGAGAAACAAAATGGGATAATTTCTCGAGTGGGAAATCTTGTATTTATTACTAATAATCTATCATAAATTATGATTAAAAATTTTAACTTAGTTGAGTATCCAGTCACACCAATGAAGATAAGGATGGATTCTCAAGGAAGTTTAGGTAATGAAGATGATGAAGGAAGGAAGATTTAATTTATTTCATGTCAAAAATGTGTTGAGAATCACCAATGGGGATGCCTTAAAGGTAATTTATTGGGTTTTATGTTTGTAAAAGGAGGGAATAAAGAAACTAATTGCCTAAGAAAATTGATGATATTAGTGGTCATGGTGAAAAGAAATAGAGTTCATCTAGAGATACCATTAATAGTTTAATGTATTAAATATGGGGAACTTGAACATTATCCAAGTCAATTCCCCAATACAAGGGTGAACAAGGATGATAGTATCTAGAATCTTATAAGATAAGGGAAATCCTAAGAAACCATGACTATGGAAGTGGGTTTTGAAAATGATATAAACTAAGGAAAACCGATCACCCACCCAAGAACTGTGAGAATTGTATTCATATCTTATTTAACTAAATCCTCTTTAACTAGAATATTTTCTAAGAATGTAATATCACTACCCTGATGAATAGATGTTGAATTATCAAATTTTATTAATATAATTATTATATCCCAACTATATAACTCCTCTATAAAATATGTTTATTGGAATGTGATTTTTCTAAAATCCTATTATCCCACCTTTAGTCAAATTTGATGTTATATTAGGAATGGATGGACTCTTTTGACATATAGGCCATGATAATTTTCAAGATAGAAAAATTAAATCTAAAAATTAGTTAATTACCACCTATTAATACAAGGTTAAATATACACTTCATATGAAAAATTGCTCTCATTATATAGGATATTTAGCAAAAATGATCAAAGGAAAACTCTACATTAGTAATATTCCAATTATGAGGGAAAAGATGAGTTCACAAATCATACTAATGATAGTCAAGATGAAACATAAATATAAATTTAATATTTAGTCATGTTTATATTATGGACACCATTAACTATTTCATTAGTTATGAATAATTAAAATTACAAGGAAGAAATTTGTCTCGGGGGGTGTAATCACCTAAGATTTCCATATGTAATTTCTTTAAATAAATATTATCTTGATATTCATGAAACACTGAACTAAAATGATATTTGAAATATTATATGAACAGTATTAAATAAAATTATAAGAACAATAAAACCTCTAGTAAATAAAAAGATAGTAATCAATTAAAAATTCATATATTTAGAGGATAAATAACTAATATGATTAAAAAGGATTTTATTTCTCAAATAACTGTTCAAAGTTTTAATAAATTAAATAAAATAATTTTAAATGATTATTATAATAATATATAATATTAAATTCTTTAAATTACAAACTATTATGGAATAATATCAAGAAACCCTAATGTTTAAAAATGACATTTTTCAATAAAAGTGGTTTTCTCTATATTTTTTATTATCATTTAAAAACTAAATATATAAATTTTAGAATTTTTAATTTGACCAAATTAAATACATTTTTAGATTTAATATAATAATTTTATATTAGGATATATTTTTGGTATTTTTCTAAAATGATTAATTTTTAGATGAATAATGCAAAATACTGTTTTTATAAATACCATGAATTTTATGACATTATTAGTACATATGTTTGACTTAAAAATTAATGAAACTATTTTATAGGAAAAATATGTATTTTATAATAGATATTTAAAATTTAAAAATATTTATTTTATTTTACAAACCTATGTTTGATATTTTAGAAATTAAGTTACACTAATTGTTTTAATACATTATACATTTATTTTTAAAAAACTATCTTTTAACACTTTTATAAAGTGAATCTAATATAATGAATTAAAAGTTTGTAATTATAAATTACATATTAATTAATTAGAAAAATTTATTTTTAGTCAAAAAAAATGAATTACATAGGTAAAAACATGTCACGACCCGACCTCGGGGCCCATGCTGTGACTACCCCAAGCCCGCCTTCCATAGGCCAGGGGCTGGCGACTAGCACCAAGGCGTAAATCCCAGTAAAAAGGGAAGGCATTTCCTTTGTAAAGTAAACAAGCACCACAGAGTAAGCAAGAGGAAAAGTAAACACTAAATAAAAACAGAGTACAATTGTAAGTGCGGAAAGTAAGTGGGCCAGTATACAAACCCAAACTAAAAGTAAAGTACAACTCGAAAGGGAAAAACAGCAACTGAAAAGTAAAAGCCGCTACGCCGAGCTGTCCACTGGAAATCCCACCTGAAGGGTGGGTACATATAGCTCCACTAACCCTCGGGTCCCGTCGTCCGCTCCGAGTACGTCCCACCCAGTGGTCCACCTCCAGGTACCATCCTGCTCTGCAAGCCTCAACCACGATCAATGTTGTCCGTCGTCTGCAACCAACACAACGTAGTGCGGGCATAGCCCGTGCAGGGGTGAGTATAAGCTACTCAGTAGGGACCCCGAGACCCCCGATGGTCTCCCAAAATCCACAAAGGATAAACCACAAAGGAAAGACACAATCACGAAGTAACAACCGACACTGCTTAGGTATATTCCCATACATATACCTAAGTCATCAATTCCAATACGCTCCAACCTCCGAGCCCAAGTACAACCCAGTCCACACAGGAAAGTATACGTATTTCCACATAGGAAAGAAAAACGTAAAATCTACACAGGATAGCTCAACACAATCCACAAAGGAAAGTAAAACGTAAATCCACACAGGATAGCTCAACACAATCCACAAAGGAAAGTAAAACAGAGTTTCAGATCACACAGGTATACTTATTCGAATGACGATAGAGATGATCACTGATCCATCTAAGTCATCGGACCCACAAAGGATCGATAGGAACTAACCCCCGCAAAGACCCACACAGGATCGGGCCCACACAGGACCTGTAGGCGCTGGCTCACACAGAACTGCTGAGCGCTGACCCACACAGGATCGGACCCACACAGGATTGGTAGCACTGATCCACACAGGATCGCTGAGTGTTGTATTCGTCATCGTCGAATCCACTAAGGATCTCTGCACAGTCATTGTCGCAGTCACAGTAGCAGTCACAGCCAGCTCTAGGATTCCCACACACAGCAAGCTCATTCAGGAGGGTCCGCTCCACGAGCCGAGAGGCTGATACATCAGCTGACACATAGTCTAGAGTTGATGTATCCAAAAGTTCTATATCGTCAACAGGAACTCATCGTCGCAGACGGCGCGTCAATCGGACGCCCGGTCTGAGAGTTATTGGCTTTTTCGTCCCAGGGGCCCGGTTGGTTTTTAAGGCAAAACCAACCCGACCGTACTCTACATGTTTCCAAACCTCGGGTGGAGTATGCCAAAAGATCCGTCTCACTTAGAGAAAAACAACAAAGTCAACGGTACGTCAATCGGACGTCTGAAGCTCAAGATATGAGTGTTTCCGCTCCGAAGGCCCGGTTGGTTTCATGTACGAACCAACCCGGCCAAACCCAAAGTAATCCGAAACCATGAGTGTGATATACCAAAACGACCGCCTCGATCCAAGGATCACATCTCTGCCGATGGCGTGTCGTTCAGAGGCTCGTAGCGCACGTTACGGGCAAAAGACCGAAAACGGTCCGAAGACGGGGGGTCTGGGCCCGGACCGACCCATCCCAACCCCCTAGGTCGGCCCAAACCGGTTCGACCCGACCCGGGTCCGGGTCTGAACCGGTTCGGCGCGGCCCGGCCCGACCAGGGCGTGACCCGGCCGGTCGGGTCGGCCCAGCTCGGCTCGGCCGAGCGGCCGAGCGAGGGAGCCACGGGGCGCTGCCCCCGTGGGATGAAGGTGTCGCGGCCCCGCGTGGGGCCGCGCTGGATCTGTGGACGCGGCTTTGCCACGTCCCGTGAGTGCCGGACCCGCGCGGCCGGGGGTTCGCTGGCCGCCTCCGTCGCAGCTTCAGCCCCGGCGGCCCTATCGGGCGGCGCGCCGGGGCGCCGCCGGTGGGTTCCGCGGGCCACCGGAGTCGTTCCGGTGGTCCGATTTCATTTCAGTCTGCGCCGTAGATCCTCCCGGGTCCCGTTCTTCACTGCGGAATCAACTAATAACCCTTGCGGCATGTTTTGTCATCGCCCGCCAATCCGCACATCAACAAAGAACTGCGGAGGGTTGTCGGGCTGTGTTTGTTTGGCCCGCACCCTCCGCGTTAGGTGATAAAAATCGGGAATAAAATATTCAACACATGAATAAAAAGAAAGGCACCATTTTAATAGAATTAAAATTGAACTTGATCCGGGTTCTTTGTTTTAAAATAAACAATCACGGGAATTAAAGATTGTTCTCAAATAAAAATCTCTACCTCGCCGTACTCATCGAGCGCACGTTCTTCGCGGAATTGATCGTTGCGGAAGGAGGCGATCGTCGCATCGCAGAAGGGCGTCGCGTCGTCGCGGAAGGGCGTCGCGTCGTCGTGGAAGGGCGTCGCGTCGACGAACTCTGAGGTTCAAAAACATGTAGATTTAATTATATTAATTAAATCCATGATGTTGTTATAACCCACAAAGAGATTTAAAAGAAGAAACTCGAAATCTCCTACCTCAAGCAGTTGGTGATCGGAGATCGTTGCGGGGAAGAACGTCTCAGAAGAAGCGTCGTCAATCTCCGAGGGTGACGGCGTTCTTCGCGTTCTTTGCGTTCTTCGCGTTCTTCGTGTTCTTCGCGTTCTTCACGTTCTTCGCGAAGGAGGATGAAGGCACAAGATTTCTGTCAAAAGCCTCTCAACGAGCAATCCTCAAGAAGTCGTGCGTTGGTATTATTTTATTATTACACCAACGGATTGTAAACAGGTTAAAAACGATTAAATTAATTCATAAAATTAATTCAACGAATAAAACCGCCCAATTAATTGGTGCGTTAAGAAAATAAGAAAACGCGTCAGTTGACTCTCATAATGAAGGGTTTTCGCGGGGGCGTTACTTAGCGGAAAAGAAACGGTGGGGCTCGTGCGGGCCCCACCTCACAAATATCCTACCAAGATGGTAGGATATTTTTGGATAGCACCCTATCCACATAAACTCAGCTTAAGAAACTTTAAGTGGCTTTTCAGTGGCTTAAGTGAAATAAAAATAAAGTTGTCGCACCACTTTATTTTATTTCTTAACTTAAAGCCCAAAAATTAAAAACCACACCCGAGAAAACGCAACTCCGGAAGAGGTGTTTCTAAGAAAATATCGGCGCTGCGATTCCATCGGTGCCCTCGGAATTCGATTCCGAGCAACGGTTCAAAAGTTATAAAAACCCGCTCATCCGTTCACTGAACGTACCCGAGCCAAACTTCAGAAAATGATTCCGGGCACACCGGGCCTCGGAATCAGGTGCCGTCAGAAACTGCGTTCTTGTAAAATTCCAAATAAAATTAAGAAAAAAATTTCCTTGAATTTTACAGGGCTTTACATCACTCCCACCTTAGGGCTTTACGTCCCCGTAAAGATACATCATAAACTAGGGAAACAAATGTGGGTACTGAGCACGCATCTGAGCCTCCCGCTCCCAAGTGCTCTCCTGGAGTTTCCCGTGCTGCCATCTGATGTGAACTAGAGGAATCGACCGTCCACGTAGGACCTGCTCCTGTCGATCCTCGATCTCCACCGGGACCTCCGTAAAAGTCGCCCCATCATCCACGTCTAGCTCCCCATGGTCAATGATGTGCATCGGGTCGTGCACGTATCTCCTCAGCTGGGATACGTGGAAGACATCGTGCACCAGGTGCAACTGAGGTGGTAGAGCCAGACAATAATCCACCTCGCCGATCCTGCTGAGGACCTGGAATGGTCTGATGAAGCGTGGAGACAACTTGCCGCCTTGTCCAAATCTATGTAATCCACATCGAGGTGAGACACGCAAGAAGACGTGGTCTCCATCCTCGAACTCTAGTGGCCTCCGCCACCTGTTAGCATAAGACTTCTGCCAGCTCTGAGCTGTCCTCATCCGCTCCTGGATGACCTGGACCTTCTCTGTCATGGCCCGGACCATCTCTGGTCCCACAAGTGCTGACTCCCCAGGGTCTGTCCAGGACAAAGGATATCTGCAAGGTCTTCTGTACAACGCCTCGTATGGTGCCATCCCGATGGTGGAGTGGTAGCTGTTGTTGTACGCGAACTCCACCAAGGGTAGGTGGTCCTCCCAACTGTGACCAAAGTCGAGGACACATGCGCAGAGCATGTCCTCGAGAGACTGAATGGTCCTCTCCGTCTGACCATCCGTCTGAGGGTGAAAGGCGATGCTCAGACGTAGTTGCATCCCAAATGCCTCCTGCAACCCCTTCCAAAGCCGGGAAGTAAAGCAAGCATCTTGATCGGAGATGATAGAGGATGGCACACCGTGAAGCCTTACAATCTCCTGAACTTAGAGATTCCCCAATCTCTCCACTGAGCCCTGCTCTCTGATAGGGAAGAAATGAGCCGACTTGGTGAGTCGGTCGAAAATCACCCAAATGGAGTCGTGACCTCTGGAAGTGCCTGGAAGTCCAGTCATGAAGTCCATAGATATCCCGTCCCACTTCCACTCTGGGACCTCTAAGGGCTGTACCAAGACTGCTGGTACCTGATGCTCTGCCTTCACCTACTGGCAGGTGATGCATCAAGAAACGAACTCTGCCACAACCTTCTTCATGCCTGGCCACCAGTGCTGTCGTCTGAGTTCCTGGTACATCTT
This sequence comes from Viscum album, assembly GCA_963277665.1. Lineage (NCBI taxonomy): Eukaryota > Viridiplantae > Streptophyta > Magnoliopsida > Santalales > Viscaceae > Viscum > Viscum album. Next base: position 24,658,852 of record OY728125.1, read on the forward strand.
CGCCACTCCAGGATGTACCGCCAAAGGAGAAGTGTGAAACTCTCTCAGCACCTCCTCTCATAAAGCGACTGGTACCAAGGTACGTCCTCTGAAAAGGATGTCGCGCTCTATTCCAAAGGAGAAGCCATCAGGTGCATGTCCTAAGGATAATTGCGCACGCCGCGTCTTACAGTAGGCATCCCCACGCTGTGCCTCTCTGACCCGCTGCAGTAGTGGAGGAGTGACTGTGAGAGACTGAAGGAAGGATGCTCCATCTCTATCCACGAAGGATATCTGCAAAGCGGCTAGCTGCTCTGTCACCTCCTCAAGTAGCTGAATGCCCGTCCTCCTGCTGAGAGCATCGGCCACCACGTTCCCCTTCCCATGAGTATAGACTATCTCAAAGTCATAGTCCTGGAGGAACTCGAGCCATCGCCGTTGTCTCAGTTTCAGGTCCTTCTGTGAGAAGATGTACCTGAGACTCTGATGGTCAGAAAAGACTGTAAATCACTCACCCATCAGATAGTGTCGCCATGTCTTCAGAGCGAAGACCACTGCTGCTAACTCCAGGTCATGGGTAGCGTAGTTCTGCTCATGCGGCCTCAACTGAAGTGATACATAGGTGATCACTACCCTCTCCCGCATCAGGAAACATCCGAGTCCGGTCCCTGATGCATCGCAGTAGACTACGTTCCCTACTCCCTCCTCAGGTAACCTCAAGATAGGTGTGCTGGTCAGTCTCTGTCTCAGCTCCTAGAAGCTCTGCTGACATATGTCTGACCACACAAAGGGTTTCCCCTTCTTCGTCAAAGCTGAGAGTGGTACCGCAACTCTGGAGAAGTCTAGAACGAATCTTCGATAGAATCCATCTAGTCCCAAGAAACTCCGCACCTCTGTCACGCTCCTGGGTGGCTCCCAAGCTAGCACTACCTCGATCTTCGTAGGATCCACTGCAACTCCCGCCTCAGAGATGACGTGTCCCAAGAAGTGGACCTCACGTATCCAGAACTGACACTTCGAGATTTTTCCATAAATTTGGTGCTCTCGGAGGGTGTCTAGTACAACTTGCACGTGGTAGGCGTGCTCCTCCTCAGTTGTCGAGTAAATCAAAATGTCGTCGATGAAGACAACGACAAATCGATCGAGGTATGGCTGGAAGATCCTGTTCATGAGGCCCATGAACACTACTGGAGAATTGGTTATGCCGAATGGCATAACCAAGAACTCATGGTGTCCATACTGACACCTGAAGGTCGTCTTCTGCACGTCCTCGTCTCGAACTCTGAGCTGATGATAGCCTGACCTGAGGTCTATCTTCGAGAACCACCGTGCTCCCTTGAGCTGATCGAAGAGGTCATCAATCCTTGGTAGCGGATACTTGTTCCTCATTGTCACCTAGTTCAGGCGACGATAGTCGACACAAAGTCACAAGCTCCTTTCCGCCTTCTTGGCGAACAATATCAGGGAAGCCCATGGTGAAACACTGGGTCGGATGAATCCCTTGCCCTGCAAGTCCTCCAACTGTACTCGTAGCTCTCGAAGCTCAGCGGGGGCCATCCGATATGCTGGAGTCGATATCGGGGCTATCCCAGGGTACATATCGATATGAAAGTCTACCTCTCTGCAAGGAGGCAGCCCCGGAACGTCGTCGGGAAAGACGTCCGCGTACTGATCCACCACTGCAAGAAAACTAGAACTCCGCACGTCAATAGCTCCTAGGATGAGGCTAGATAACTGATGAGTGATGGGTTGTCCTCTCCTCTGTGGAAGTCCATCCTGTGCTTCGAAGGATCCCCTCTCACTGGTGAAGGTGAACCTGCTCCCGTCGGTGCGTACACATCACACCTTGCGCCTAAAACAGTCAATTTGTGCATGGACTGTAGATAACCAATCCATGCCCAAGATGACGTCGTAAGGCCTCGATGCCGCTACAAGAAGATCCCAGCCGAAGATCTCGCCTCCTAGAGTAAAGCTCACACTGTCGGCACCAGTTCACAATCGTCGAGTTTGCTTCCGTAGGAGTCTCTAGCTGTAAGGATCGATCCAACAGATCTTTCGGAATCTCCGAGCTCCGAACAAGGGCAGCGGCTATGAAAGAGTGACTCGCTCCTGTGTCTATAAGAACTGCAGCAAGGGTGGAATAGACACAGATCGTACCTCGAATCATCTCAGGCACGTCGTGGTTGTAGGCCTCCGCTACCTGGAGCTGTGCCTGTCTCTGCCCGCCAACTCCCTGTGGTCGGGGCGGGCCTCCTGGTGGTGGTGGTGTTAGAGCCTCAAAGCGTTGCCCACCACCTGCTGCTCAGCCATCTCCTCTGCCTCATCTTCTTCCTCCCTACAGACCGCCAAGGTCGACCCTCTGCCTCTGCCTGGGTGGCCCCTCCATTGTCTGCTGCTCCACGGAATGGCGGGTCGGGAAGTCACGAGCCATGTGGCCCTGCCCGCCACATGCGTAGCACTGCCTGCCTCTCGAAAGACAGGCTCTGCGCTGTATGCCCCGCACTACTGAGCCAGCGTCCTGAGGTCGTCTTCCAAAAGGTCTGGTCTGCCTAGACCCATGAGTCATCCGTCGGCTACCTGCTGCTGAAGACTCTGCTGCCTGCCACCCTACAGTAGGTCTGGCTGTGGACTCAGCAAGAGAGCTCTCGATCAGAAGCACCCGCTCCAGTACTCCTGCTTGGGTCGGAATACTGAGGGAGATCAGCGATGCCCTGATCTCGTGTCTCAATCCCTGCTCAAAGGTCCGGGCCCGGAAGAACGGGTCCCGTACCATGTCGGTCGAGTTGCGCGAGAGATTGGTGAATCTCGCCGAGTACTGGGCGACCGTCAAGCTTCCCTGCCGCAGCTGAAGAAGCTCCTGGATGTGCACCGCACAGAAGGTGGTCGGGACAAACTCTGAACGGAAGAGGCTCTCAAAGTCTGTCCAGAGGATAGATGCCTCATCGTGCACCTGGAGCATCAAGCTCCACCATCGTCCTGCTTCCGCGTGAAGTAGGCTCGCAGCGAGGATCACCATGAGGTCTGCTAGTGTCCTCACTAGCCTAAAAACTCGTACGACTGCCTCCAGCCAGTCCTCGGATGCATGGGGGTCCCTCTCCCCACGGAACCTAGGTAGTCGCTGGCGCTGAAACTCGTGTAGAGCTCCAAGGCGACGTGCATCGTCAGTGGCGGGGGCTGGAAGCATCGGTGGCTCGGTGGTTAGAGGTACCGCCGGTGCCTCTGCTGTCAAAGGGCCCTGTACCGAGGCCTCGTCGCTCGGCGGGTTGTCGTCACGTACAACTCTTGGAACCCTAGCTGGTTGTCGTCATGGGGACATCCTGAAAAGAAACAGGTGTTCCACAGTCATAACAGTATACCTGGTGAGCTGATACAAGTAATCACAAAGAAAACTTGAAACACACATGCAATCAATGTTTTCGTGCATTAAGTAGGAAATCAGAAGTCAAGGTCCTGGTGTACGGATACGTCGGCCGCCGCACCAACATTGGGCTCCCTGGACAGATAACCATACCCAATACGCTAAACACTATTTCTTCACATAGAAGAAAGGTCAGAGTCTGCAGTAGAACCGAACTCCACTGATACCAATTTGTCATGACCCGACCTCGGGGCCCGTGCCGTGACTACCCCAAGCCCGCCTTCCATAGGCCAGGGGCTGGCGACTAGAACCAAGGCGTAAATCCCAGTAAAAAGGGAAGGCATTGCCTTTTTAAAGTAAACAAGAACCACAGAGTAAGCAAGTGGAAAAGTAAACACTAAGTAAAAACAGAGTACAACTGTAAGTGTGGAAAGTAAGTGGGCCGGTATACAAACCCAAACTAAAAGTAAAGTACAACTCGAAAGGGAAAAACAGCAACTGAAAAGTAAAAGCCGCTACGCCGAGCTGTCCACTGGAAATCCCACCTGAAGGGTGGGTACATATAGCTCCACTAACCCTCGGGTCCCGCCGTCCGCTCCGAGTACATCCCGCCCAGTGTTCCACCTCCAGGTACCGTCCTGCTCTGCAAGCCTCAACTACGATCAACGTTGTCCGTCGTCTGCAACAAACACAACGTAGTATGAGAATAGCCCATGCAGGGGTGAGTATAAGCTACTCAGTATGGACCTCGAGACCCCCGAAGGTCTCCCAAAATCCACAAAAGATAAACCACAAAGGAAAGACACAATCACAAAGTAACAACCGACACTACTTAGGTATATGCCCATACATATACCTAAGTCATCAATTCCAATACGATCCAACCTCCGAGCCCTAGTAAAACCCAGTCCACACAGGAAAGTATACGTATTTCCACACAGGAAAGAAAAACATAAAATCCACACAGGATAGATCAACACAATCCACAAAGGAAAGTAAAACGTAAATCCATACAGGATAGCTCAACACAATCCACAAAGGAAAGTAAAACAGAGTTTCAGCTCACACAGGTATACTTCTTCGAATGACGATAGAGATGATCACTGATCCATCTAAGTCGTTGGACCCACAAAGGATCGATAGGTACTAACCCCCGCAAAGACCGGCACAGGATCGGGCCCACACAGGACCTGTAGGCGCTGGCTCACAAAGAACCGCGGAGCGCTGACCCACATAGGATCGGACCCACACAGGATCGGTAGCACTGATCCACACAGGATCGCAAAGTGTTGTAGTCGTCATCGTCGAATCCACTGAGGATCTCAGCACAGTCGTCGTCGCAGTCACAGTAGCAGTCGCAGCCAGCTCTAGGGTTCCCGCACACACAAGCTCGTTCGGGACGGTCCGCTCCATGAGCCGAGAGGCTGATACATCAACTGACACTTAGTCCAGAGTTGATGTATCCAAAAGTTCCGTATCGTCAATAGGAACTCATCGTCGCAGACGGCGCGTCAATTGGACACCCGGTCTGAGAGTTATTGGCTTTTTCGTCCCAGGGGCCCGGTTGGTTTTTAAGGAAAAACCAACCCGACCAAACTCTACCTGGGTCCAAACCTCGGGCGGAGTATGCCAAAAGATCCGTCTCACTTAGAAAAAAACAACAAAGTCGACGGTACGTCAATCGGACGTCCGAATCTCAAGATATGAGCGTTTCCGCTCCGAAGGCCCGGTTGGTTTCGTGTACGAACCAAACCGGCCGAACCCAAAGTAATCCAAAACCCTGAGTGAGATATACCGAAATGACCGTCTCTATCCAAGGATCGCATCGCCAGTAACGGCGCGTCGTTCGGAGGCCCGTAGCTCAAGTTACGGGCAAAAGACAGAAAACGGTTCGAAGACTGGGGGTCTGGGCCCGGCCGACCCGGCCCAACCCCCCTGGGTCGACCCGAACCGGTTCGGCGCAGCCCGGCCCGGCCCGAGCGCGACCCGGCTGGTTGGTTCGGCCCGGCTCGGCTCGGCCGAGCGGCTAAGCGACGGAGCCGCGGGGCGCTGCCCCTGCGGGATGAAGGTGTCGCGGCCCCGCGTGGGGCCGTGCTGGATCAGCGGACGTGGCTTTGCCGCGTCCCGTGAGTGACGGACCCGCGCAGCCGCGGGTCCGCTGGCCGCGGCCGTCGCGTTTTCAGCCGCGGCCGTCGCGGTTTCAGCCGCGGCGGCCCTGTCTGGCGGCGCGCCGGGGCGCCCCCGCCTCCGGCCGCCGGCGCCGCCGCTCCGGCGACCCGCGCCGCCGGTGGGTTCCACGGGCTACCGGAGTCGCTTCGGTGATCCGATTTCATTTTCGTCTGCGCCATAGCTCCTCCCGGGTCCTGTTCTTCACTGTGGAATCAACGAATCACCCCTGTGGCATGTTTCGTCGTCTCCCGCCAATCCGCACATCAACGAAGAACTGCGAAGGGTTGTCAGGCCGTGTTTGTTTTGCCCGCACCCTCCGCGTTTGGGGATAACAATCGGGAATAAAATATTCAACACATGAATAACAAGCAAGGCACAATTTTAATTGAATTAAAATTGAACATGATTCAGGTTCTTTGTTTTAAAAGAAACAATCACGGGAATTAAAGATTGTTCTCAAATAAAAATCCCTACCTCGCCGTAGTCGTCAAGCGCGCGTTCTTCGCGGAATTGATCTTCGCGGAAGGAGGCGATCGTCGCGTCGCGGAAGGGCGCCGCGTCATCGCGGAAGGGTGTCGCGTCGTCACGGAAGGGCGTCGCGTCGACGAACTTCGATGTTCAAGAACATGTATATTTAATTATATTAATTAAATCCATGACGTTGTTATAACCCACAAAGAGATTTAAAAGAAGAAACCCGAAATCTCCTACCTCAAGCAGTTGGTGATCGGAGATCGTTGCGGGGAATAACGTCTCGGAAGAAGCGTCGTCAATCTCTGAGGGTGACGGCGTTCTTCGAGTTCTTCACGTTCTTCGCGTTCTTCGCGTTCTTCGCGTTCTTCGCGTTCTTCACGAAGGAGGATGAAGGCACAAGATTTCTGTCAAAAGCCTCTCAACGAGAAATCCTTAAGAAGTCGTGCGTTGGACTTATTTTATTATTACGCCAACGGATTGTAAACAGGTTAAGAAACAATTAAATTAATTCATAGAATTAATTCAACGAATAAAACCGCCCAATTAATTGGTGCGTTAAGAAAATAAGAAAACGCGTCAGTTGACTCTCATAATGACGGGTTTTCGCGGGGGCGTTACTTAGAGGAAAAGAAACGGTGGGGCGTGTGCGGGCCCCACCTCACAAATATCCTACCAAGAGGGTAGGATATATTTGGATAGCACCCTATCTGCATCAACTCAGCTTAAGCAGCTTTAAGTGGCTTTTAAGTGGCTTAAGTGAAATAAAAATAAAGTTGTCGCACCACTTTCTTTTATTTCTTAACTTAAAGCCCAAAAATTAAAAACCACGCCCGAGAAAACGCAACTCCAGAAGAGGCATTTCTAAGAAAATACAGGCGCTATGATTCCATCGTTGCCCTCAGAATTCGATTCCGAGCACCAGTTCAAAAGTTAGAAAAACCCGCTCGTCCGTTCACTGAACGTACCCGAGCCAAACTTCGGAAAATGATTCCGGGCACACCAGGCCTCGGAATCAGGTGTCTTCAGAAACTGAGTTCTTGTAAAATTCCAAAGAAAATTAATAAAAACATTTCCTTGAATTTTACGGGTCTTTACATCACTCCCACATCAGGTCTTTACATCCCCGTAAAGATACATCATAAACTAGGGAAACAAATGTGGGTACTGAGCACGCATCTGAGCCTCCCGCTCCCAAGTGCTCTCCTGGAGGTTCCTGTGCTTCCATCTGATGTGCACTAGAGGAATCGACCGTCCACGTAGGACCCGCTCCTGTCGATCCTCGATCTCCACCGGGACCTCCGCAAAAGTCGCCCCAGCATCCACGTCTAGCTCCCCATGGTCAATGATGTGCATCGGGTCGTGCACGTATCTCACCAGCTGGTATACGTGGAAGACGTCGTGCACCCGGTGCAACTGAGGTGGTAGAGCTAGGCGATAAGCCACCTCACTGATCCTGCTGAGGACCTGGAATGGCCCGATGAAGCGTGGAGACAACTTGCCGCCTCGGCCAAATCTCTGTAATCCACGTCGAGGTGAGACACACAAGAAGACAAGGTCGCCATCCTCGAACTCTAGTGTCCTCCGCCTCCTGTCAGCATAAGACTTCTGCCAGCTCTGAGCTGTCCTCATCCGCTCCTGGATGACCTGGACCTTCTTTGTCGTGGCCCGGACCATCTCTGGTCCCACAAGTGCTGACTCCCCAGGGTCTGTCCAGCACAAAGGAGATCGGCAAGGTCTGTCGTACAACGCCTCGTATGGAGACATCCCGATGGTGGAGTGGAATCTATTGTTGTACGCAAAGTCCACCAAGGGTAGGTGGTCCTCCCAGCTGCGACCAAAGTCGAGGACACATGCGCGGAGCATGTCCTCAAGAGTATGGATGGTCCTCTCCATCTGACCATCCGTCTGAGGGTGAAAGGCGATGCTCAGACGTAGTTGCGTCCCGAACACCTCCTTCAACCCCTTCCAAAGCCGGGAAGTAAAGTGATAATCTCGATCAGAGACGATAGAGGATGTCACACCGTGAAGCCGTACAATCCCCTGAACGTAGAGACGCCCCAAGCTCTCCACTGAGCCCTGCTCTCTGATGGGTAAGAAGTGAGCCAACTTGGTGAGTCGGTCGAAAATCAACCAAATGGAGTCGTGACCTCTGGAAGTGCGTGGAAGTCTAGTCATGAAGTCCATAGATATCCCATCCCACTTCCACTCCGGGACCTCCAAGGGCTGTACCAAGCCTGCTGGTACCTGATGCTCTGCCTTCACCTGCTGGCAGGTGAGGCATCAAGAAACGAACTCTGCCACAACCTTCTTCATGACTGGCCACCAGTGCTGTCGTCTGAGGTCCTGGTACATCTTCGCCACTCCAGGATGTACCGCCAAAGGAGAAGTGTGAAACTCTCTCATCACCTCCTCTCGTAAAGAGACTGGTACCAAGGTACGTCCTCTGAAAAGGATGTCACGCTCTGCTCCAAAGGAGAAGCCATCAGGTGCCTGTCCTGAGGATAATTTTGCACGCCGCATCTTACAGTAGGCGTCCCCACGCTGTGCCTCTCTGACCCGCTGCAGTAGTGGAGGAGTGACTGTGAGAGACTGAAGGAAGGATGCTCCATCTCTATCCACGAAGGATATCTTCAAAGCGGCTAGCTGCTCTGTCACCTCCTCAAGTAGCTGAATGCCCGTCCTCCTTCTGAGAGCATCGGCCACCACGTTCCCCTTCCCATGAGTATAGACTATCTCAAAGTCATAGTCCTGGAGGAACTCGAGCCATCGCCGCTGTCTCAGTTTCAGGTCCTTCTGCGAGAAGATGTACCTGAGACTCTGATGGTCAGAAAAGACTGTAAAGCACTCACCCATCAGATAGTGTCGCCATGTCTTCAGAGCGAAGACCACTGCTGCTAACTCCAGGTCATGGGTAGCGTAGTTCTGCTCATGCGGCCTCAACTGACGTGATCCATAGGTGATCACTACCCTCTCCTGCATCAGGAAACATCCGAGTCCGGTCCTTAATGCATCACAGTAGACTACGTTCCCTACTCCCTCCTCAGGTAACCTCAAGATAGGTGCGCTGGTCAGTCTCTGTCTCAGCTCCTGGAAGCTCTGCTGACATCTGTCTGACCACACAAAGGGTTTCCCCTTCTTCTTCAAAGCTGAGAGAGGTACCGCAACTCTGGAGAAGTCTGGAACGAATCTCTGATAGAATCCATCTAGTCCCAAGAAACTCCGCAACTCCGTCACGCTCCTGGGTGGCTCCCAAGCTAGCACTACCTCGATCTTCGTAGGATCCACTGCAACTCCCGCCTCAGAGATGACGTGTCCCAAGAAGTGGACCTCACGTATCCAGAACTGAAACTTCGAGATTTTTTCATAAAGCTGGTGCTCTCGGAGGGTGTCTAGTACAACTCGCAAGTGGTAGGCGTGCTCCTCCTCAGTTGTCGAGTAAATCAAAATGTCGTCGATTAAGACTACGACAAATCGATCGAGGTATGGCTGGAAGATCCTGTTCAGGAGGCCCATGAACACTATTGGAGCATTGGTTATGCCGAATGGCATAACCAAAAACTCATGGTGTCCATACCGACACCTGAAGGTCGTCTTCTGCACGTCCTCGTCTTGAACTCTGAGCTGATGATAGACTGACCTGAGGTCTATCTTCGAGAACCATCGTGCTCCCTTGAGATGATCGAAGAGGTCATCAATCCTTGGTAGCGGATACTTGTTCCTCATTGTCACCTAGTTCAGGCGACGATAGTCGACACAAAGTCACAAGCTCCTGTCCGTCTTCTTGGCGAACAATATCGGGGAAGCCCATGGTGAAACACTGGGTCGGATGAATCCCTTGCCCTGCAAGTCCTCCAACTGTACTCGTAGCTCTCGAAGGTCAGCGGGGGCCATCTGATATGCTGGAGTAGATATCGGGGCTTTCCCAGGGTATAGATCGATATGAAAGCCTACCTCTCTGCAAGGAGGTAGCCCCGGAACGTCGTCAGGAAAGACGTCTGCGTACTGATCCACCACTGCAAGAAAACTAGGACTCCGCATGTCAACAGCTCCTAGGATGAGGCTAGATAACTGATGTGTGATGGTTTTTCCTCTCCTATGCGGAAGTCCAACCTGTGCTTCGAAGGCTCCCCTCTCGCTGGTGAAGGTGAATCTACTCCCGTCAGTGCGTACACATCACACCTTGCGCCTAAAACAGTCAATTTGTGCATGGACTGTAGATAACCAATCCATTCCCAAGATGACGTCGTAAGGCCTCGATGCCACTACAAGAAGATCCCAGCCGAAGCTCTCGCCTCCTAGAGTATGCTCACACTATCGGCACCAGTGCATAATCGTCGAGTCTGCTTCCGTAGGAGTCTCTAGGCGTAAGGATTGATCCAATGGATCTGTCGGAATCTCCGAGCTCCGAACAAGGGCAGCGGCTATGAAAGAGTGACTCGCTCCTGTGTCTATAAGAACTGCAGCAACGGTGGAATAGACACAGATCGTACCTCGAATCATATCAGGCACATCGTGGTTGTAGGCCTCCGCTGCCTGGAGCTGTGCCTGTCTCTGCCCGCCAACTCCCTGTGGTCGGGGCGGGCCTCTTGGTGGTGGTGGTGGTAGAGCCTCAAAGCGTCGCCCACCACCTGCTGCTCAGCCAGCTCCTCTGCCTCGTCTGCCTCCTCCCTACGAACCGCCACGGTCGACCCTCTGCCTCTGCCTCGGTGGCCTCTCCACCGTCTTCTGCTCCACGGAACGGCGGGTCGGGAAGTCACGAGCCATGTGGCACTGCCCACCGCATGCGTAGCACTACCTGCCTCTAGAAAGACAGGCTCCGCACTGTGTGCCCCGCACTACTGAGCCAGTGTCCTGAGGTCGTCTGCCAAAAGGTCTGGTCTGCCTAGACCCATGATTCATCCGTCGGCTACCTGCTACCGAAGACTCCGCTGCCTGCCGCCCTGCAGTAGGTCTCGATGTGGACTCAGCAAGAAATCTCTCGATCAGAAGCGCCCGCTCCAGTACTCCTTCCTGGGTTGGAATACTGAGGGATATCAGCGATGCCCTGATCTCATGTATCAATCCCTGCTCAAAGGTCCGGGCCCGGAAGAACGGGTCCCGTACCATGTCGGTCGAGTAGCGCGAGAGATTGGTGAATCTTGCCGAGTACTGGGTGACCGTCAAGCTTCCCTGCCGCAGCTGAAGAAGCTCTTGGATGTGCACCGCACGGAAGGTGGCCGGGACGAACTCTGAGCGGAAGAGGCTCTCAAAGTCTGTCCAGAGGAGAGATGCCTCATCGTGCACCTGGAGCATCAAGCTCCACCATCGTCCTGCTGCCGCGTGAAGTAGGCTCACAGCGAGGATCACCATGAGGTCTGCTGGTGTCCTCACTAGCCTAAAAACTCGTACGACTGCCTCCAGCCAGTCCTCGGCTGCATGGGGGTCCGTCTCCCCACGGAACCTAGGCAGTCGCTAGCGCTGAAACTCGTGTAGAGCTCCAAGGCGATGTGCATCGTCAGTGGCGGGGGCTGGAAGCATCGGTGGCTCGGTGGTTAGAGGTACCGCCGGTGCCTCTGCTGTCAAAGGGCCCTGTACCGAGGCCTCATCGCTCGGCGGGCTGTCGTCACGTACAACTCTCGGAACCCTAGCTGGCTGTCGTCATGGGGCCATCTTGAAAAGAAACAGGTGTGCCACGATCATAACAGTATACCTGGTGAGCTGATACAAGTAATCACAAAGAAAACTTGAAACACACATGCAATCAATGTTTTTGTGCATTAAGTCGGAAATCAGAAGTCAAGGTCCTGGTGTACGGATACGTCGGCCGCCGCACCAACATTGGGCTCCCTGGACTGATAACCATACCCAATACGCTAAACACTATTGCTTCACATAGAAGAAAGGTCAGAGTCTACAGTAGAACCGAACTCCACTGATACCAATTTGTCACGACCCGACCTCGGGGCCCGTGCCGTGACTACCCCAAGCCCGCCTTCCATAGGCCAGGGGCTGGCGACTAGCACCAAGGCGTAAATCCCAGTAAAAAGGGAAGGCATTGCCTTTGTAAAGTAAACAAGAACCACAAAGTAAGCAATTGGAAAAGTAAATACCACGTAAAAAACAGAGTACAACTGTAAGTGTGGAAAGTAAGTGGGCCAGTATACAAACCCAAACTGAAAGTAAAGTACAACTCGAAAGGGAAAAACAGCAACTGAAATGTAAAAGCCGCTACGCCGAGCTGTCCACTGGAAATCCCACCTGAAGGGTGGGTACAGATAGCTCCACTAACCCTCGGTTCCCGCCGTCCTCTCCGAGTACGTCCCGCCCAGTGGTCCACCTCCAGGTACCGTCCTGCTCTGCAAGCTTCAACTACGATCAACGCTGTCCGTCGTCTGCAACAAACACAACGTAGTGCAGGAATAGCCCATGGAGGGGTGAGTATAAGCTACTCAGTATGGACCCCGAGACCCCCGAAGGTCTCCCAAAATCCACAAAAGATAAACCACAAAGGAAAGACACAATCACGAAGTAACAACTGACACTGCTTAGGTATATGCCCATACATATACCTAAGTCATCAATTCCAATACGATCCAACCTCCGAGCCCAAGTAAAACCCAGTACACACAGGAAAGTATACGTATTTCCACACAGGAAAGCAAAACATAAAATCCACACAGGATAGCTCAACACAATCCACAAAGGAAAGTAAAACGTAAATCCAGACAGGATAGCTCAACACAATCCACAAAGGAAAGTAAAACAGAGTTTCATCTCACACAGGTATACTTCTTCGAATGACGATAGAGATGATCACTTATCCATCTAAGTCGTCGGACCCACAAAGTATCAATAGGTACTAACCCCCGCAAAGACCCGCACAGGATCGGGCCCACACAGGACCTGTAGGCGCTGGCTCACAAAGAACCGCTGAGCGCTGACCCACATAGGACCGGACCCACACAGGATCGGTAGCACTGATCCACAGAGGATCGCAGAGTGTTGTAGTCATCGTCGTCGAATCCACTGAGGATCTCTGCACAGTCGTCGTCGCAGTCACAATAGCAGTCGCAGCCAGCTCTAGGGTTCCCGCACACAGCAAGCTCGTTCGGGACGGTCCGCTCCATGAGCCGAGAGGCTGATACATCAACTGACACTTAGTCCAGAGTTGATGTATCCAAAAGTTCCGTATCGTCAATAGGAACTCATCGTCGCAGACGGCGCGTCAATCGGACGCCCGATCTGAGAGTTATTGGCTTTTTCGTCCCAGGGGCCCGGTTGGTTTTTAAGGAAAAACCAACCCGACCATACTCTACCTGGGTCCAAACCTCGGGCAGAGTATGCCAAAAGATCCGTCTCACTTAGAGAAAAACAACAAAGTCGACGGTACGTCAATCGGACGTCTGAAGCTCAAGATACGAGCGTTTCCACTCCGAAGGCCCTGTTGGTTTCGTGTACGAACCAACCCGGCCGAACCCAAAGTAATCTGAAACCCTGAGTGAGATATACCGAAATGACCGTCTCGATCCAAGGATCGCATCGCCAGTAACGGTGTGTCGTTCGGAGGCCCGTAGCTCAAGTTACAGGTAAAAGAAAGAAAACGGTCTGAAGACGGGGGGTTTGGGCCCGGCCGACCCGGCCCAACCCCCCTGGGTCGGCCCGAACTGGGTCGACCCGACCCGGGTCCGGGTCCGAACCTGTTCGGCGCAACCCGGCCCGGCCCGAGCGCGACCCGGCTGGTCGGGTCGGCCCGGCTCGGCTCGGCCGAGCGGCTGAGCGAGGGAGCTGCGGGGCGCTGCCCCCGTGGGATGAAGGTGTCGCGGCCCCGCGTGGGGCCGCACTGGATCAGAGGATGTGGTTTTGCCGCGTCCTGTGAGTGCCGGACCTGCGTAGCCGCGGGTCCGCTGGCCACCGCCGTCGCGGCTTCAGCCGCGGCGGCCCTGTCTGGCGGCGCTCCGGGGCGCCCCCGCCTCCGGCCGCCGGCGCCGCCACGCCGGCGACCCGCGCTGCCGGTGGGTTCCGCGGGCCACCAGAGTCGCTTCGGTGGTCCGATTTCATTTCCGTCTGTGCCATAGCTCCTCCCGGGCCCCGTTCTTCACTGCAGAATCAACGAATCACCCCTGCGGCATGTTTCGTCGTCGCCCGCCAATCCGCACATCAACGAAGAACTGCGAAGGGTTGTCAGGCCGTGTTTGTTTGGCCCGCACCCTCCGCGTTTGGTGATAACAATCGGGAATAAAATATTCAACACATGAATAACAAGTAAGGAACAATTTTAATAGAATTAAAATTGAACTTGATTCAGGTTCTTTGTTTTAAAAGAAACAATCACGGGAATTAAAGATTGTTCTCAAATAAAAATCCCTACCTCGCCATAGTCGTCGAGCGCGCGTTCTTCGCGGAATTGATCGTCGCGGAAGGAGGTGATCGTCGCGTCGTGGAAGGGCATCGCGTCGTCGTGGAAGGGTGTCGCGTCGTCACGGAAGGGCGTCGCGTCGACGAACTCCAAGGTTCAAGAACATGTATATTTAATTAAATTAATTAAATCCATGACATTGTTATAACCCACAAAGAGATTTAAAAGAAGAAACCTGAAATCTCCTACCTCAAGCAGTTGGTGATCGGAGATCGTTGCGGGGAATAACGTCTCGGAAGAAGCGTCGTCAATCTCAGAGGGTGACGACGTTCTTTGCGTTCTTCACGTTCTTCGCGTTCTTCACGAAGGAGGATGAAGGCACAAGATTTCTGTCAAAAGCCTCTCAACGAGAAATCCTCAAGAATTCGTGCGTTGGACTTATTTTATTATTACGCCAATGGATTGTAAACTGGTTAAGAAACGATTAAATTAATTCATAGAATTAATTCAATGAATAAAACCGCCCAATTAATTGGTGCGTTAAGAAAATAAGAAAACGCGTCAGTTGACTCTCATAATGACGGGTTTTCGCGGGGGCGTTACTTAGCGGAAAAGAAACGGTGGGGAGCGTGCGGGCCCCGCCTCACAAATATCCTACCAAGAGGGTAGGATATATTTGGATAGCACCCTATCTGCATCAACTCAGCTTAAGCAGCTTTAAGTGGCTTTTAAGTGGCTTAAGTGAAATAAAAATAAAGTTGTTCCACCACTTTCTTTTATTTCTTAACTTAAAGCCCAAAAATTAAAAACCACGCCCGAGAAAACGCAACTCCAGAAGAGACGTTTCTAAGAAAATACAGGCATTGTGATTCCATCGGTGCCCTCAGAATTCGATTCCGAGCACCGGTTCAAAAGTTAGAAAAACCCGCTCGTCCGTTCACTGAACGTACCCGAGCCAAACTTCGGAAAATGATTCCGGGCACACCGGGCCTCGGAATCAGGTGTCGTCAGAAACTACGTTCTTGTAAAATTCAAAAGAAAATTAAGAAAAAAATTTCCTTGAATTTTACGGGTCTTTACATCACTCCCACCTCAGGGCTTTACATCCCCGTAAAGATACATCATAAACTAGGGAAACAAATGTGGGTACTGAGCACGCATCTGAGCCTCCCGCTCCCAAGTGCTCTCCTGGAGGTTCCCGTGCTTCCATCTGATGTGCACTAGAGGAATCGACCGTCCATGTAGGACCCGCTCCTGTCGATCCTCGATCTCCACCGGGACCTCCGCAAAAGTCGCCCCATCATCCACGTCTAGCTCCCCATGGTCAATGATGTGCATCGGGTCGTGCACGTATCTCCCCAGCTGGGATACGTGGAAGACGTCATGCACCCGGTGCAACTGAGGTGGTAGAGCCAGGCGATAAGCCACCTCGCCGATCCTGCTGAGGACCTGGAATGGTCCGATGAAGTGTGGAGACAACTTGCCGCCTCGGCCAAATCTCTGTAATCCACGTCGAGGTGAGACACACAAGAAGACGTGGTCGCCATCCTCGAACTCTAGTGTCCTCCGCCTCCTGTCAGCAAAAGACTTCTGCCGGCTCTGAGCTGTCCTCATCTGCTCCTGGATGACCTGGACCTTCTCTGTCGTGGCCCGGACCATCTCTGGTCCCACAAGTGCTGACTCCCCAGGGTCTGTCCAGCACAAAGGAGATCTGCAAGGTCTGCCGTACAATGCCTCGTATGGAGCCATCCCGATGGTGGAGTGGTAGCTGTTGTTATACGCAAACTCCACCAAGGGTAGGTGGTCCTCGCAGCTGCGACCAAAGTCGAGGACACATGCGTGGAGCATGTCCTCAAGAGTCTGGATGGTCCTCTCCGTCTGACCATCCGTCTGAGGGTGAAAGGCGATGCTCAGACGTAGTTGCGTCCCGAAAACCTCCTGCAACCCCTTCCGAAGCCGGGAAGTAAAGTGAGAATCTCGATCGGAGATGATAGAGGATGTCACACCGTGAAGCCGTACAATCCCCTGAACATAAAGACGCCCCAACCTCTCCACTGAGCCCTGCTCTCTGATGGGTAAGAAGTGATCTGAATTGGTGAGTCGGTCAACAATCACCCAAATGGATTTGTGACCTATGGAAGTGCGTGGAAGTCCAGTAACGAAGTCCATAGATATCCCGTCCCACTTCCACTCCGGGACCTCCAAGGGCTATACCAAGCCTGCTGGTACCTGATGCTCTGCCTTCACCTGCTAGAAGGTAAGGCATCGAGAAACGAAATCTGCCACAGCCTTCTTCATGCCTGGCCACGAGTGCTATCGTCTGAGGTCCTGGTACATCTTCGCCACTCCAGGATGTACCGCCAAAGGAGAAGTGTGAAACTCTCTCAGCACCTCCTCTCGTAAAGAGACTTATACCAAGGTACGTCCTCTGAAAAGGATGTCGTGCTCTGCTCCAAAGGAAAAGCCATCAGGTGCCTGTCCTGAGGATAACTGCACACGCCGCGTCTCACAGTCGGCGTCCCCACGCTGTGCCTCTCCGACCCGCAGTAGTAGTGGAGGAGTGACTGTGAGAGACTGAAGGAAGGCTTCTCCATCTCTATCCATGAAGGATATCTGCAAAGCGGCTAGCTGCTCTGTCGCCTCCTCGAGTATCTGAATGCCCGTCCTCCTGCTGAGAGCATCGGCCACCACGTTCCCCTTCCCAGGAGTATAGACTATCTCAAAGTTATAGTCCTGGAGGAACTCGAGCCATCGCCGCTATCTCAGATTCAGGTCCTTCTACGAGAAGATGTACCTGAGACTCTGATGGTCAGAAAAGACTGTAAAGTGCTCGTCCATCAGATAGTGTCTCCATGTCTTCAGAGCAAAGAGAACTGCTGCTAACTGCAGGTCACGGGTAGTGTAGTTCTTCTCATGCGGCCTCAACTAACGTGATCCATAGGTGATCACTTCCCTCTCCTGCATCAGGACACATCCGAGTCTGGTCCCTGTTGCATCGCAGTAGACTACATACCCTACTCCCTCCTTAGGAAACCTCAAGATAGGTGTGCTGGTCAATCTCTGTCTCAGCTCCTGGAAGCTCTGCTGACATATGTATGACCACACAAAGGGTTTCCCCTTCTTCGTCAAAGATGAGAGTGGTACTGCAACTCTGGAGAATTCTGGCACGAATCTCCGATAGTATCCAACTAGTCCCAATAAACTTCGCACCTCCGTCATGCTCCTAGGTGGCTCCCAAGCTAGCACTGCCTCGATCTTCGCAGGATCCACTGCAACTCCCGCCTCAGAGATGACGTGTCCCACGAAGTGGACCTCATGTATCCAGAACTGACACTTCGAGAGTTTTCCATAAAGATGGTGCTGTCGGAGTGTGTCTAGTACAACTCGCAAGTGGTAGGCGTGCTCCTCCTCAGTCGTCGAGTAAATTAAAATGTCATTGATGAAGACTATGACAAATCGATCGAGGTATGGCTGGAAGATCCTGTTCATGAGGCCCATGAACACTACTGGAGCTTTGGTTATGCCGAATGGCATAACCAAGAACTCATAGTGGCCATACCGACACCTGAAGGTCGTCTTCTGCACGTCCTCGTCTTGAACTCTGAGCTGATGATAGCCTGACCTGAGGTCTATCTTCGAGAACCACTGTGCTCCCTTGAGTTGATTGAAGAGGTCATCAACCCTTAGTAGCAGATACTTGTTCCTCACTGTCACCTGGTTCAGGCGACGATAGTCGACAAAAAATCGCAAGCTCCTGTCCGCCTTCTTGGCGAACAATATCGGGGAAGCCCAGGGTGAAACACTGGGTCAGATGAATCCCTTGCCCTACAAGTCCTCCAACTGTACTCGTAGCTCTCGAAGCTCAGCGGGGGCCATCCGATATGCTGGAGTCGATATCGTGGTTGTCCCGGGGTACAGGTCGATATGAAAGTCTACCTCTCTACAAGGAGGAAGCCCCGGAACGTCGTCCGGAAAGACGTCCGCGTACTGATCCACCGCTGCAGGAAAACTAGGACTCCGCACGTCAACAGCTCCAAGGATGAGGCTAGCCAACTGATGAGTGATGGGATGTTCTCTCCTCTACGGAAGTCCATCCTGTGCTGCGAAGGCTCCCCTCTCACTGGTGAAGGTGAACCTGCTCCCGTCGGTGCGTACACATCGCACCTTGCGCCTAAAAGAGTCAATTTGTGCATGGACTGTAGATAACCAATCCATGCCCAAGATGACGTCGTAAGGACTCGACTCCACTACAAGAAGATCCTATCCGAAGCTCTCGCCTCCTAGAGTAAGGTCACACTGTCTGCACCAGTGCGTAATCGTCGAGTCTTCTCCCGTAGAAGTCTCTAGCTGTAAGGATCGAGCCAACGGCTCTGTCAGAATCTCCGAGCTCCGAACAAGGGAAGCGGCTATGAAAGAGTGACTCACTCCTATGTCTATAAGAACTGTAGCAAGGGTGGAATAGACACAGATCGTGCCTCGAATCATCTCAGACGCACCGTGGTCGTAGGCCTCCGCTACCTGGAGTTGTGCCTGTCTCTGCCCGCCAACTACCTGTGGTCGGGTCGGGCCTCCTGGTGGTGGTGGTGGTAGAGCCTAAAAGCGTCGTACACCACCTGCTGCTCGGCCAGCTCCTCTGCCTCGTCCGCCTCCTCTCTGCGGACCTCCACGGTTGACCCTCTGCCTCTGCCTGGGTGGCCCCTCCACCGTCTGCTGCTCCACGGCACGGCGGGTCGGGCAGTCACGAGCCATGTGGCCCTGCCCGCCGCATGCGTAGCACTACCTGCCTCTCGAAAGACTGGCTCCACGCTGTGTACCCCGCACTAATGAGCCAGTGTCCTGAGGTTGTCTACCGGAAGGTCTGGTCTGCCTAGACCCATGAGTCATCCGTCGGCTACCTGTTGCCGAAGACTCCGCTGCCTGCCGCCCTGCAGTAGGTCTCGCTATGGACTCAGCAAGAAAGCTCTCGATCAGAAGGGCCCGCTCCAGTACTCTTGCCTAGGTCGGAATGCTGAGGGAGATCAGCGATGCCCTGATCTCGTCTCTCAATCCCTGCTCAAAGGTCTGGGCCCAAAAGAACGGGTCACGTACCATGTCGGTCGAGTAGCGCGAGAGATCGGTGAATCTCGCCGAGTACTGGGCGACCGTCAAGCTACCCTGCCGCAGCTGAAGAAGCTCCTGGATGCGCACCGCACGGAGGGTGGCTGGGACGAACTCTGAGAGGAAGAGGCTCTCAAAGTCTGTCCAGAGGAGAGATGCCTCATTATGCACCTGGAGCGTCATGCTCCACCATCGGCCTACTGCCGCGTGAAGTAGGATCGTAGCGAGGATCACCATGAGGTCTGCTGGTGTCCTCACTAGCCTAAAAACTCGTACGACTGCCTCCAGCCAGTCCTCGGCTGCCAGGGGGTCCGTCTCCCCACGGAACCTAGGCAGTCGCTGGCGCTGAAACTTGTGAAGAGCTCCAAGGCGATGTGCATTGTCAGTGACGGGGGCTGGAAGCATCGGTGGCTCGGCGGGTAGGGGTACCTCCGGTGCCTCTCCTGTCAAAGGGCCCTGTCCCGAGGCCTCATCGCTTGGCGGGCTATCATCACGCACAACTCTCAGAACCCTAGTTGGCTGCCGTCATGGGTCCATCCTGAAAAGAAACAGGTGTGCCACGGTCAGAACAGTATACCTGGTGAGCTGATATAAGTAATCACAAAGAAAACTTGAAACACACATGCAATCAATGTTTTCTTGCATTAAGTCGGAAATCAGAAGTCAAGGTCCTGGTGTATGGATATGTCGGCCGCCGCACCAACATTGGGCTCCCTGGACTGATAACCACACCCAATATGCTAAACACTATTGCTTCACATAAAAGAAAGGTCAGAGTTTGCGGTAGAACCGAACTCCTCTGATACCAATTTGTCACGACCCGACCTCGGGGCCTGTGTCGTGACTACCCCAAGCCCACCTTCCATAGGCCAGGGGCTGGCGACTAGCACCAAGGCGTAAATCCCGGTAAAAAGGGAAGGCATTGCCTTTGTAAACTAAACAAGCATCACAGAGTAAGGAAGCGGAAAATTAACACTAAGTAAAAACAGAGTAAAACTGTAAGTGCAGAAAGTAAGTGGGCCAGTATACAAACCCAATATAGTATCCCGTCTTTTTATAACATAACTTTCATTTCATTACACGGAACTGAGGATCTTTAAGGTTTAGTTTCTTGGAAACAAGGAACATAAAACATGAAACAAAAAAAACATTCTTCTTAAACACTTGAAAGGCTTCTCCTCATGTTCACCCTAGGCTCATTACTGCATCTCATAACCTGGGGACATACATCAAAAGGAAGGGTGAGCAGAAGGCCCAGCAAGGGAAACAAGTGAAACATTTTACATATGAACTTGAGATACATCAATAAAGTCATGAAAAGAACTTTAAGGCATGAAAATGAAATCATGAGGCATATCATAATAAAAATAAAACTTTTTCATAACTTGAAGATGTGGATACATCATTTAACATAGACAATCATGAACATATCACCAAGGTCCATCCCCAAGGTGTCATTTTAAAATTACCAAGGTTATTCACCAAGGTATCGTGAAAATTGTAATCTCTAGTGGTTACATCATTACCCAATGCATTGGAGCGCTATCAGGGCACACCCTTAAATTTGCCTTTATTATCATGTGAGCCACATATATCATCATCAAACATTTCATAAATAACCCATATAGCATAAAATAAATGGGTTTCATTTCATAATCATAACGTTTTAAAAACTGCTTTAAAGACATGATCTTTACGTTACTTTAAACCCACGGAAAGGGAAAGCGGGTATCATGTATGTAAATCCCAGAATTTAAAATAGAACATTTTTATATATATGTGAATACCCCTGTAGAAATATGAGCTTTGAGTATTCAATTTATAACATAAAATAATTTTGAGAAAAGAGAGGCATTTTGAGACGAAAATTCTGCAGCATAACGGCTATGTTACAAGGTTTTAGAAAACTTTGAAAAGAGAGGGAACATGGGTCGAGCAATCATAATTGACCCATAAAATAGTAGAGGGACAGAATAAGAAGTATATATGGACATGGTGGTGAAATTTCAAGGACATACCATTTGAAATAAAAAACATGGAAGGAAGACAAAAGTTTGACTTCTCTTATGAAAGTTCGGCAGCCTAACGGCGTTACTTAAACTTCAAAATACTGAATTGAAGAGATAAAATGGGGTCTCTCATCATATGAACATAAGAGTCCATTATTATAGGTATATAGATAATACCCCAACATAACAAAAAGGAACTTGAAGGAATTGACATGAAATTAGAACTTCAAAAACGAGAAGGGTGAAGAACCACTTAAAAATTCGGCAGCTTAACGGCGCCACTTAAAACATCAAAATACGGAATTGAAGAGATCAAATGGGGTCTCTCATCATATGAACATAAGAGTCCAGTATGATAGGTATAGAGATCATACCCCAACATAACAAAAAGGAACTTGAAAGACTTGAATGAAAATATAACTTGAAAACGAGGAAGGTGAAAGAATCCCTTAAAAATTCGGCAGCCTAACGGCGCCACTTAAACATTCTTAAAACGAATTGATGAGAGCAAGGGGGGTCTCTCATCATATGAACAAGAAATAGGCAGTAGGATGAATATGAAAGAACATCCTCCAACATAAGAACATGGAGTATAAAAGAAATGACATAAAAGAGATTACTTGAAAAGAAGGAGAGAGGTCGGATCCCTTACCTTAAAATGTAACTCTTAAACCTCAAAGGTTGGGACCTTGAGGGCTTGGGGGCACCTTGGGAGGACTCCTTGGGAGGTAATGAGACCAGAAATTCGTTGGGAATGTGTGGGGATTCGAATGGATGAGAGGAGGGCTTGGTATTTATAGGGAAAGTGAGGGGACAAGGCATTAATGGCCAAGGGACACCTCACATGTGCTTTTCTCAAACCCATGTGCTCTCCCTTGGCATTTATCATGGAGTTAGGCCACATGGGGCCCCCAAAACAATAATTCATCACCCTTGGCCGGCCAACCCTCAAAAGATCTCATGACATCATCATGACACCATTATGATGTCATTAAACATACCGAAACCCTAAAACTGTATTTTTACTATTCACTGAAAATTCAACTTTCTTAGAAAAATCCCAAAATTTCACATTAACCAAATATCAATGATCTGATTTCAAAAATGAAATCCATTTTATAAAAATAATTTTCTAAATATTTTTAATTTAATTTTTAAATAAAAACACTATTCATCGAAAATTCATTTTTTTCAGAAAAAACCCCAAAAATTACCATAACATAATATCGATGCTCTGAGTTCAAAAATAAAGTCATTTTTATAAAAATAATTTTCTAATTATTTTTAATTAAATTTTTAATTAAAAAAACACTATTCACCCAAAAAAAAACTAATACTTGAATAATAATTAATGAAACCGTTATTTAACTATTTTTTTGAATCACATTACTTAATCAAGGTGCATAGATTATTTTAAAACTTTCTTTAAGTGAGATTACTAATCCATTTGGTCATATTACTAATCCTAATCATAAAATCACTATTCATAATTTACTATTCATCAAAAATAAAGTTGATCTTATTAGACTCTAAATTTAGTACTGAACATAATTGCAGAAGACCATTTTTTGAAAATCATTACACATTTTTAATTATTTAGGGTTTACATAAACATATTTAAAATATCCTTTTTCTAAAATTCATCAAAAATATGCATACTATATTTATCCGGTCATTTCAAAATTCATAATCTTCATCATAAGAAGAAACCCCAATTTTTATTTAAAACAAGGATTACACAAGGTAGTTACGGTCTCGTTACATAACCCCTTATAATACCAGCATAGGACCGAAGAGTAAGGTGTTCTAGGGTGATAGAAGCTTGGGGCGGCTCAGTCAACATTGCCCGAGTAGTAATTTCTATCAGTTTGAACTTCTCACGAAGGCGATTCCGTTCCAGCTTCACATGATGAAGTTCGGCTTGGATTTGATCCAGAGCAAAGCCCAGTGGTGCTACCTCCTTCCCAAGATCTGTTAGATGGGCTTCGATCGGTCCAAGACTACTAGGTGAGGCCATCAAATCTTCTTTCTATAATAATTAACCAAGATTACTTATATCAAAACATTTTGTTCACAGCGGTCATATTGACCGATGGTTATATAATAGTCAAAACCCACTGATCTCATTTTAATTATAATCATGTTTATCAAATAAAACGTTTTTGTTGAGTATAACAATAACACATAAAATTAGGAAACAAAATTTATTTAAAAAAAAATTTGGGTCGTTACAATCTTCCCCCCTTAAGAAATTGCATCCTCGCAATTTTAAAATTGGGTTTTTGAAATTTCATTGAAAGTCCCACATCGGAAAAGGAGTCAGTAAAACTATTACTTTAAAATAAAGAAAGGGAAGTACAAAGGTCACCCGAGTTAACCCACACTAGGGTTCCATGTAGGAAAACATGGACATGGAGGAAAAAACAAAGGGTCAAGTTCTGAGGGAGAGTGATAGAGAACATGATTAGGAGAAAGTTAACCATGAGAAAATCCAAAACTTATGATGTGTGTAAACGGTCTTTGATTACCTAGTAGGAAACGTAAACCAACAACATTTTTGTTTTACGTTTCTTTTCATAATTTTGAGGATTTCATTTACTACATAGAACAAAAACATAAGAAAATATACCTACCTTCAAGTAGAGTTTCATCCTTTAACAAGTCCCTACCAACACTAATCTTTTCTCCAAATGATGAGAATTCAAAAACACTTGGTCTCATAAAAGAACAAGAATCATCTTCTATAGAATCGCATAATCTACAAAAGATTAACTATCTATTTATTCTATCTTTAAACATTATCCCAAAAACTGAAAGGTTAAGGTAAAACAACTCTTCAAAAAGAAAGAATCC
This sequence comes from Viscum album, assembly GCA_963277665.1. Taxonomy (NCBI): domain Eukaryota; kingdom Viridiplantae; phylum Streptophyta; class Magnoliopsida; order Santalales; family Viscaceae; genus Viscum; species Viscum album. The sequence goes on from OY728125.1 coordinate 24,683,126, forward strand.
CATAGGAATGGAAACTACTTTTAAATCATCAAAGTTCCATGGTACTACCCAAATTTCATCATAGACCATTCCCTAAATAACGGTCCTTAAAATTCCTCAAAACAAACCAAACTAAGATTGAAACCCAAATACAATAAGGATTTGATAACATAGTCTTCCAAAACAACTTCATTGTTCATCTCCAGACAACATCAACCACTCCTAACATCTTATAAAAAAAGTAGCTAACCTAAACATATTTTACCCAAGATTGGTTAGTCATTCCCATAAGTAACCTAAATTACTATAAGTTCACCTTAAAATCATCGATTCTTCAAAATATAAGTCAACCTTACTCCTCAATGAAAATACCGTAGTAATCTATTTACCTCAATCAAATATGGTTCCCAGAATAATGAACGTCTTCCAAAATAATAATATTTTAATCCCCTAATCATCCCTGTCATATTAATACGAAAATCGTCGCATTTCCTATCACATTGGCTGTCGGAACATGTTCTTCCATTTCCCACCATTAACTAAGAAGAGAAATCATAATTAGGGGCTTAAGTACTTAGCTAATAATCATGAAAAGGAACCGAAAGCATATAAGGATAACTTGTATATGAAAGGTATACCCTAACTTGTGATCTCCTAGGTTCCCATCTAGGTTATGAATGATCATATATTCTTATGTGAACCTTTATTTTATTTTATCTTTGTTCCTTTAACAATGGTTCATACCAAGCTTATGAATTAACCAAAGCATATCCCCCGGGAGTGTCGTAACCAAGAGTGCAGCAAGGCCCGTTGTCGTGTACCAGTTCCCGTTCGAGTCTAGCTCAAAGCGGTGTTTTCGGGTTTTACCCCTATGTACATCTGTTCCAGAGCCACCTCTACCTGCTCGTATCCAGACAGGGATGTATTTGCTTGGCAACCCCTTACTCAATACTCACCAAAATACCAGGAAGATTTCCTATATTAAACTTTTCTATAGGGTTCCTCCTAGAGTTTTCATATCCTAATTTCCACAAATAACTAAACCATCCTTTGATACCAACTATAGCATCCCGTCTTTTTATAACATAACTTTCATTTCATTACACAGAACTGAGGATCTTTAAGGTTTAGTGTCTTGGAAATAAGGAACATAAAACATGAAACAAAAAAAAACATTCTTCTTAAACACTTGAAAGGCTTCTCCTCATGTTCACCCTAGGCTCATTACTGCATCTCATAACCTGGGGACATACATCAAAAGGAAGGGTGAGCAGAAGGCCCAGTAAGGGAAACAAGTGAAACATTTTACATATGAACTTGAGATACATCAATAAAGTCATGAAAAGAACTTTAAGGCATGAAAATGAAATCATGAGGCATATCATAATAAAAATAAAACTTTTTCATAACTTGAAGATGTGGATAAATCATTTAACATAGAAAATCATGAACATATCACCAAGGTCCATCCCCAAGGTGTCATTTTAAAATTACCAAGGTTATTCACCAAGGTATCGTGAAAATTGTAATCTCTAGTGGTTACATCATTACCCAATGCATTGGAGCGCTATCAGGGCGCACCCTTAAATTTGCCTTTATTATCATGTGATCCACATATATCATCATCAAACATTTCATAAATAACCCATATAGCATAAAATAAATGGGTTTCATTTCATAATCATAACGTTTTAAAAACTGCTTTAAAGACATGATCTTTACGTTACTTTAAACCCACGGAAAGGGAAAGCGGGTATCATGTATGTAAATCCCAGAATTTAAAATAGAACATTTTTATATATATGTGAATACCCCTGTAGAAATAGGATCTTTGAGTATTCAATTTATAACATAAAATAATTTTGAGAAAAGAGAGGCATTTTGAGACGAAAATTCTGCAGCATAACGGCTATGTTACAAGGTTTTAGAAAACATTGAAAAGAGAGGGAACATGGGTCGAGCAATCATAATTGACCCATAAAATAGTAGAGGGACAGAATAAGAAGTATATATGGACATGGTGGTGCAATTTCAAGGACATACCATTTGAAATAAAAAACATGGAAGGAAGACAAAAGTTTGACTTCTCTTATGAAAGTTCGGCAGCCTAACGGCGTTACTTAAACTTCAAAATACTGAATTGAAGAGATCAAATGGGGTCTCTCATCATATGAACATAAGAGTACATTATGATAGGTATAGAGATCATACCCCAACATAACAAAAAGGAACTTGAAGGAATTGACATGAAAGTAGAACTTCAAAAACGAGAAGGGTGAAGAACCACTTAAAAATTCGGCAGCCTAACGGCGCCACTTAAAACATCAAAATACGGAATTGAAGAGATCAAATGGGGTCTCTCATCATATGAACATAAGAGTCCAGTATGATAGGTATAGAGATCATACCCCAACATAACAAAAAGTAACTTGAAAGACTTGAATGAAAATATAACTTGAAAACGAGGAATGTGAAAGAATCCCTTAAAAATTCGGCAGCCTAACGGCGCCACTTAAACATTCTTAAAACGAATTGATGAGAGCAAGGGGGGTCTCTCATCATATGAACAAGAAATAGGCAGTAGGATGAATATAAAAGAACATCCTCCAACATAAGAACATGGAGTATAAAAGAAATGACATAAAAGAGATTACTTGAAAAGAAGGAGAGAGGTCGGATCCCTTACCTTAAAATGTAACTCTTAAACCTCAAAGGTTGGGACCTTGAGGGATTGGGGGCACCTTGGGAGGACTCCTTGGGAGGTAATGAGACCAGAAATTCGTTGGTAATGAGTGGGGAGTCGAATGGATGAGAGGAGGGCTTGGTATTTATAGGGAAAGTGAGGGGACAAGGCATTAATGGCCAAGGGACACCTCACATGTGCTTTTCTCAAACCCATGTGCTCTCTCTTGGCATTTATCATGGAGTTAGGCCACATGGGGCCCCCAAAACAATAATTCATCACCCTTGGCCGTACAACCCTCAAAAGATCTCATGACATCATCATGACACCATTATGATGTCATTAAACATACCGAAACCCTAAAACTGTATTTTTACTATTCACTGAAAATTCAACTTTCTCAGAAAAATCCCAAAATTTCACATTAACCAAATATCAATGCTCTGATTTCAAAAATGAAATCTATTTTATAAAAATAATTTTCTAAATATTTTTAATTTAATTTTTAAATAAAAACACTATTCATCGAAAATTCATTTTTTTCAGAAAAAACCCCAAAAATTACCATAACATAATATCGATGCTCTGAGTTCAAAAATAAAGTCATTTTTATAAAAATAATTTTCTAATTATTTTTAATTAAATTTTTAATTAAAAAAACACTATTCACCCAAAAAAACTAATACTTGAATAATAATTAATGAAACCGTTATTTAACTATTTTTTTGAATCACATTACTTAATCAAGGTGCATAGATTATTTTAAAACTTTATTTAAGTGAGATTACTAATCCATTTGGTCATATTACTAATCCTAATCATAAAATCACTATTCATAATTTACTATTCATCAAAAATAAAGTTGATCTTATTAGACTCTAAATTTAGTACTGAACATAATTGCAGAAGACCATTTTTTGAAAATCATTACACATTTTTAATTATTTAGGGTTTACATAAACATATTTAAAATATCCTTTTTCTAAAATTCATCAAAAATATGAATACTATATTTATCCGGTCATTTCAAAATTCATAATCTTCATCATAAGAAGAAATCCCAATTTTTATTTAAAACAAGGATTACACAAGGTAGTTATGGTCTCGTTACATAACCCCTTATAATACCAGCATAGGACCGAAGAGTAAGGTGTGCTAGGGTGATAGAAGCTTGGGGCGGCTCAGTCAACATTGCCCGAGTAGTAATTTCTATCAGTTTGAACTTCTCACGAAGGCGATTCCGTTCCAGCTTCACATGATCAAGTTCGGCTTGGATTTGATCCAGAGCAAAGCCCAGTGGTGCTACCTCCTTCCCAAGCTCTGTTAGATGGGCTTCGATTGGTCCAAGACTACTAGGTGAGGCCATCGAATCTTCTTTCTATAATAATTAACCAAGATTACTTATATCAAAACATTTTGTTCACAGCGGTCATATTGACCGATGGTTATATAATAGTCAAAACCCACTGATCTCATTTTAATTATAATCATGTTTATCAAATAAAACGTTTTTGTTGAGTATAACAATAACACATAAAATTAGGAAACAAAATTTATTTTAAAAAAAAAATTGGGTCGTTACACCCAAACTGAAACTAAAGTACAAATCGAAAGGGAAAAACATCAATTGAAAAGTAAAAGCCGCTAGGCCGAGCTATCCACTGGAAATCCCACCTGAAGGGTGGGTATATATAGCCCCACTGCCCCTCGGGTCCCGCTGTCCGCTCCGAGTACGTCCCGCCCAGTGGTCCACCTCCAGGTACCGTCCTGCTCTACAAGCCTCAACCACGATCAACGTTGTCCGTCGTCTGCAACCAACACAACGTAGTGCGGGCATAGCCCGTGCAGGGGTGAGTATAAGCTACTCAATAGGGACCCCGAGACCCCCAAAGGTCTCCCAAAATCTACAAAGGATAAACCACAAAGGAAAGACACAATCACGAAGTAACAACCAACACTGCTTAGGTATATTCCCATACATATACCTAAGTCATCAATTCCAATACGCTCCAACCTCTGAGACCAAGTACAACCCAGTCCACACAGGTAAGTATACGTATTTCCACACAGGAAAGCAAAACGTAAAATCCACACAGGATAGCTCAACACAATCCACAAAGGAAAGTAAAACGTAAATCCAAACAGGATAGCTCAACACAATCCATAAAGGAAAGTAAAACAGAGTTTCAGATCACACAGGTATACTTCTTCGAATGACGATAGAGATGATCACTGATCCATCTAAGTCGTCGGACCCACAAAGGATCGATAGGTACTAACCCCCGCAAAGACCCACACAGGATCGGGCCCACACAGGACCTGTAGGCGCTGGCTCACACAGAACCATTGAGCGCTGACCCACACAGGATCGGACCCACACAGGATCGGTAGCACTGATCCACACAGGATCGCTGAGTGCTATAGTCGTCATCGTTGAATCCACTGAGGATCTCTGCACAGTTGTCGTCGCAGTCACAGTAGCAGTCGCAGCCAGCTCTAGGGTTCCCGAACACAACAAGCTCGTCCGGGAGGGTCCTCTCCACGAGCCAAGAGGCTGATACATCAACTGACACATAGTCCAGAGTTGATGTATCCAAAAGTTCTGTATCGTCAACAGGAACTCATCGTCGCAGACGACGCGTCAATCGGACGCCCGGACTGAGAGTTATTGGCTTTTTCGTCCCAGGGGCCCGGTTGGTTTTTAAGGAAAAACCAACCCGAACATACTCTACCTGCATCCAAACCTTGGGTGGAGTATGCCAAAAGATCCTTCTCACTTAGAGAAAAACAACAAAGTCGACGGTACGCCAATCGGACGTCCGAAGCTCAAGATATGAGCGTTTCCGCTCCGAAGGCCCTGTTGGTTTCGCGTACGAACCAACCCGGCCGAACCCAAACTAAACCAAAACCTTGAGTGAAATATACCGAAACGACCATCTCGATCCAAGGATCGCATCGCCGCTAACGGAGCGTAGTTCGGAGACCCGTAGCTCCAGTTACGGGCAAAAGACCGAAAACGGTCCGAAGACGGGGTGTCTGGGCCCGGACCGACCCGGGCCAACCCCCCTGGGTTGGCCCGAACCGGGTCGACCCGACCCGGGTCCGGGTCCGAACCGGTTCTGCGTGGCCCGGCCCGACCAGGGCGCGACCCGGCCGGTCAGGTTGGCCCGGCTCGGCTCGCCCGAGCGGCCGAGCGAGGGAGCCGCGGGGCGCTGCCCCCACGGGATGAAGGTGTCGCGGCCCCACGTGGGGCCGCGCTGGATCAGCGGACGCGGCTTTTCTGCATCCCGTGAGTGCCGGACCCGCGCAGCCGCGGGTCCGGTGGCTGCCGCCGTCGCGGCTTCATCCACGGCGGCCCTGTCTGGCAGTGCGCCGGGGCGCCGCCGCCTCAGGCCGCCGGCACCACCGGTGGGTTCCGCGGGCCACCGGAGTCGCTCCAGTGGTCCGATTTCATTTCCGTATGCGCCGTAGCTCCTCCCAGGTCCCGTTCTTCACTGCGGAATCAACGAATCACCCCTGCGGCATGTTTCGTCATCGACCACCAATCCGCACATCAACGAAGAACTGCGGAGGGTTGTCGGGCCGTGTTTGTTTGGCCTACACCCTCCGTGTTAGGTGATAAAAATCAGGAATAAAATATTCAACACATGAATAACAAGCAAGGCACAATTTTAATATAATTAAAATTGAACTTGATCTAGGTTCTTTGTTTTAAAAGAAACAATCACGGGAATTAAATATTGTTCTCAAATAAAAATCCCTACCTCGCCGTAGTCGTCGAGCGCGCGTTCTTTGCGGAATTGATCGTCACGGAAGGAGGTGATCGTCGCGTCGCGGAAGGGAGTCACGTCGTCGCGGAAGGGCGTCGCGTCGACGAACTCCGAGGTTCAAGAACATGTAGATTTAATTATATTAATTAAATTCATGACGTTATTATAACCCATAAAGAGATTTAAAAGAAGAAACTCGAAATCTCCTACCTCAAGCAGTTGGTGATCGGAGATCATTGTGGGGAAGAACGTCTCCGAAGAAGCGTCGTCAATCTCCGAGGGTGACGGCATTCTTCGCGTTCTTCACGTTCTTCGCATTCTTCGCATTCTTCGCGAAGGAGGATGAAGGCACAAGATTTCTATAAAACGCCACTCAACGAGCAATCCTCAAGAAGTCGTGCGTTGGTCTTATTTTATTATTACGCCAACGGATTGTAAACAGGTTAAGAAACGATTAAATTAATTCATAGAATTAATTCAACGAATAAAACCACCCAATTAATTGGTGCGTTAAGAAAATAAGAAAACGCGTCAGTTGACTCTCATAATGACGAGTTTTCATGGGGGCGTTACTTAGCGGAAAAGAAATGGTGGGGCTCGTGCGGGCCCCACCTGACAAATATCCTACCAAGAGGGTAGGATATTTTTTGATAGCACCCTATCCACATCAACTCAGCTTAAGCAGCTTTAAGTGGATTTTAAGTGGCTTAAGTGAAATAAAAATAAAGTTGTCGCACCACTTTATTTTATTTCTTAACTTAAAACCCAAAAATTAAAAAACACACCCGAGAAAATGTAACTCCAGAAGAGGCGTTTCTAAGCAAATACCGGTGCTGCTATTCCATCGGTGCCCTCGGAATTCGATTCCGAGCACCGGTTCAAAAGTTAGAAAAACCCGCTCGTCCGTTCACTGAACGTACCCGAGCCAAACATCGAAAAATGATTCCAGGCACACCAAGCCTCGGAATCAGGTGCCGTCAGAAACTGAGTTCTGGTAAAATTCCAAAGAAAATTAAGAAAAAATTTCCTTGAATTTTACGGGTCTTTACAAAACTAATTACTATGGTAAAATCCAAAAGGGTAAAAAGGGTTAAATAAAGGGGTAAAAGGCATAACATGTTAAAAACATGTTTATAATTTATTTTTTGAGTTATAGATAGATTATAAATTATATAAAATCCATCATTTTTTATTTTTATCCTTTTTAACATGTAAAACAAGTTATCTATTTTATATTAAGATGAAATATTTTAAAACAATTTTATTCCCGCCACTTATAAAAGTTCCCTATCACTACCCCTTCAAGACCACTTCCTTATTCAAGTTTCCTATTGGAAAATTTCTATATTTACTTCATTATAATATTATTTAACTTAATTAAGATTACTAACATGAAATTTTATCCTATTTCCTCCCTTTCCAAGGAATCCTCCAAGGGAAGCTCAAATTTCTCAATGTAAGTTCTAAATTTTCCTTAACGTTGTTTATTTTCTATATTTCCCTTTCAAATCTATTTTTCATAAATATTATATGATAAATTTATTATTTATAGTATAATTAATTTTTTTATATTTTTACAATAAAAATTAACCACATTACCCTTTTTCCATTAACAAAAATGAAAATTTCATTCATGCGATAATGCATAATACCACCCCCATGAAGTAATATATCTCATTTTTCATATAGATTATTTATTATTTATTTAAATGTCTTTAAATTTGATTCACCACCTTAAAAATATATAAATATTATCATTACTACTCTATAATAATGATATTATTCTAAAATAAACCACTTTCATAACCATAATCATCCATTGATTATGTTATCATCATGTTTGGGTTAGTCTAACCACCTACTTGAATAATTATATAACATAATATCATGGATAACTATGAGAACATTATTAAATATAATATATGATATAAATAATTAAATAAAAAATTATTTTGGTTTCTTAATTGTTACACTAATTTCATACTTGTTAATTAATATACAAACATTAATTCGTTAAAAAACACGGAAACATACTCATAGACGATTTAATCTTAAAGTAGTGCAACTAAAACGCCCATAGAATAAAATAAAAACATTATAAATAATTATTAATAATCAATTTAAGTACCTTTTATGGTCTATTAATGATAAAATTTAGGATATTAATGAATAAAACCACCACTTTTACGTAACTAATTCAAAACGATCAAGATTACTCACACCAGATATTGAAAATACATAGTAACTAACTAATATAAATGTAGAGAATAATTATAAATAAAGTTTATAAAAGGTTATAAATATGAATAGGGTTATGAAATATCTGATTGTGATAGTTATTTTTTATAAATAGGATATTCAAAAACTTTAGTGGAAGTCCAGAATTAAGGTATGGGATTCTTTATCTCAAATTTAATTTATTGAGACATATTTCATATTGTGTACCATGATATCTTTGATATGGTATGATTACTGAATAATGAAATTATTTTTCTATATTCATGTAATTCATGAGGTTATAAATAACCTATAAAACTTTCATCTCCCCTTGATTCATATTTTACCCAAAGTGATTATTATAAGTGAAACCGTCCATATCTCTTCTTTTCAGTCGATAACCTCATTTTTCCATGTCTATATTCATTGGAAACTTTTTAAAATTTCCTAATATATTACTCATTAATTTATTAATTTCATTTTATATCAATTTTAATTTTATTAAAAATATTAAATCAATTTTTAATATTTTCTTAATGAGTTTTTTTTGTCAATGTGTGAAAATCAACTCTTTTTAACATTTCCATGTGAAAAAATATTTAAATCATTTTTTTTATTTTCTATAAAAATTACTCTCTAATTTTTCATTTTTGGAAAAAATTATTCTCCTGGATTTATAAAATATTTTTATTCAAATAAATGTTTTCCTAAAGATCAATAATTTTTCTTATTTCCAAATCGATTTTATTAATGCTCCTAAAAATGTTTTTCATGTATGTTAATGTATTTTGAAATATTTTATGCATGATAAAGGATATTATTCAAATGATATCATCCTACTTATTCCTATTGAAGTCTTATGAAATTTTATTTTTTATTATAGGAGTGATCCATCGCCGCCTTTTTCATGCCTAATAATCCAATATGAATAGGCATAAATTTTCTTCCAATATTTTCCCTTTGTGAATACAATGTTTTCAAAGTCTTTGATTGAACGTTGTTCACCTATATGTAAAACATAAAATGATTAGGGATATTATTAACCAAACTATATACCCTTTATCTATATAGTGTAATAATCATATACTTTATTGAATGGTATCTACCTATAAAGTTATTTAGTATCATTGGATACCCATTTATATCCCATGGGTTTATCTTGTTTATTAATGTAATTATAAATGTTTCCCTTAAATGATTCCATTTTCATGGGATATGAAACCCATTTTATTTCCATGGGTTTTGTATGATATGATGGCGATTTAATTTATGTGGCACACGTATGAATGGATTCTTGACAGGTGGGGTCCTATATCACCCTCAAATGCATGATTTAAGGTTTTATGTCTCATGATATAATTCAGCATGGTCCTTCTTGGATATGATCATAAATTAAAGTGTGATACATCTTGGATTACACTCACAACCTAAATGGTGGGCCTTCTTGGATATGCTCACAGTATGATGATACCATGTTCTTATATTTTTTCCAAAGTTCTTTATGATACTATGTTTAAATGGAAATGTTACATTTCCATATAATATGCCTATGATTATGCCACATGGATCATGTTTATTATCTCATGATTATGCACTCTTTTTAATGTTATATTTTGGTTCATTTGAGATTTGATGTCTTTTTATCCTGATTTAGGGATAACTCCTATTATTTTATATTATTTTAATAATAAATTTCTTTGTGCTCCTATTTTACATATGATTATAATCTAACCCTTGATGATGTATTGATATGTTTTCCATTGTTAAACATTTTATCTTACCACATTTTTATATTTCCATTCCCCCAAGTTATGAAAATGAGTGTAATTTATGGGAAGTCTATATAAAAATCTAGTATAGTTTTATTATAGAGAAATATTCAAAAGTATCATAAGATAAGTTCTTTATGTAGTTGGTCCTAAAAGACACTAAACCTTCCATTATGGTGATTGTTTTAATTGTGAGATATAAAGTTAAACTTATAGAAATGATGTATAATAATGATATGTTTATCTTGGGTCATCTCACTTTGTATCAAAGTCAACATTTAAAGAAAGTGTTTTTGGCACCAAATTCTGGAGTTTGGGTTTGGGGCACCTTAATGTCTAGATAGGCTTTGATATACTTATATATATATATACATGTAAATAAATATATATGTGTAAATATATTTCTTCATAATTTATAAATACATACATATAAAATATAATTAAATATCAATATGTGTGTGTGTGTGCGAACATAATATATACAAGTGTATATAAATTTCTATGAATATAAATAAATAGATATAAATATCTATATATATATAAATTCATATATATACATATATATATATATATGTAATTATATAAAATTGTGTATATATATATACCTACATAATATATATAAATATATATAAATATAAAAAGATATAAATAAATATAGATACATATAAATATATTTAAATGAATATAAATATATTTAAATACATATAAATATATATAAATATATATAAATATAAATAAATTTTCATAAATATATATAGAAAGACATATATGTATTTGTTTTTTAAGGGAATTTCCCATGTGTGGCTTTTTCAAACCCTCCATACCAGGAAACCCCCCCTCCCCACGAAGGGATCACTCTAGAGACAGCCCCAGCCAGGAAGGAGTCGTTTCCAGCCGAGATGGCAGAGCATCCTAGAGGGTGACGACCCAAGCAGTGATGGTTCGACACAGAAATCTGTCAGCACATGTGGGTGGCACCTTATTTTTTCCACCCAATCAGGAACTAGGTGGCCTGAAAAGGCGAGTGGATCCCGGTGGAGTGGTTTATCCCGAAAGTGGACTCCCGTGATTTGATCAATGTAGCTCCCAAAAAATGACGTGGTTATGGCCCTCTCCTTCACCACTGCCCCACCAATGAAGTGGAAAATACACACACATATATAAATATATGCACATTATATATGAAAATATAATTAAATATATATACAAATAAATATACATAAATATATATAAATATCTATAAATATACATAATTATAAATAAATATACATAAATACATATAAATATGAACACATATATACATAATTAAATATAATTACATATAAATATAAATATATATAAAAACATATAAAAACATACATAAATACACACACATGCACACATATATACCCACATAGTATATATAAATATACATAAATACACATAAATAAATATAAATATCTATAAATATATATATAAATATGAATAAATTTACATAAATATATATAAATACATATATATATATAATTTTATATAATTATATATATATAAACACATAAATATATAAATATATATATATATATATATATATATTATAGTTTGGGGGGTTACAAGAAACCAAACAACACACACCCAGGAAGCCTAGTGAGTCGAGGCTCATTCCTCCCCACAAGGAATGGAAAGCACCCATCGAACCTATTTTATTACATATAATGGCATAACGGCTCATTTACTAAAAGTCCATTACATGTTCCAAAGGATATTCATGTGGAATGAAGGCCTAGTGGAGAATCCATCATCATGTTGTGTCACCAATTGAATGCCTTGTCGCCCCCACCCCCAGCCAGCAGTCATTAAATTGTGCCACCGAACTTAATTCTACATCACACCCTAACAAGAATTGGTGCATAGTTCTACCCTATGACACACCATGGTATGGAACATCTCCAACCATAGAAACCACTTGATTAGAGGTTCGGATGATAGGCGTCAGCATACCCATCTATCTTTTGAGTCTCCCACCCTATGATGCCTTGAGTAGCACCCTACTACATCACCTACCAATTGTTCCACATCATCTGACTAGTCCCACTACTTTATATTTATTAGTAGGTTACTCATATATCTCATATCATAAATTCATAAAGACCGGTGGTTGGTTGATAGGCATTAGCATGCCCATCCCTCTTTTGAGGCCTCACGCCTGGTGGCACCTGTGTGCCGCCAGCCTACACTGTATTCCTGTTACATCGAGCCATTTTTAATTATCCCTTTATATAACCCACTATCCTAAAATGGTGGACCAAAGGCCCTGTGGCCCACAGACCATAATTTGTGGCTCGATATCCCATTCTAGGTGAATATTTCTACTACTACATTACTAATACAACTCTACTACAATTAATGCTACAATAACTCAGAAATATATATATATATCCATTTAATATATATACCCACATAATATATATAAATATATATAAATATGTATAAATATTGATAAATATATTTAAATATGCATAAATGCTTATAGATATCTGTAAATATAAATATATTTACATATATGTATAATTGAATAGAATCATATAAAAATAATATATATATATATATATATAACTATATGTGTGTATGTTTATATTTAAATATATACATATATAAATAATTCATTTTTTATAAATCATAATTATTTAATATTTTAAATAATAAATAATTTTTAATTTTTAATAATTATTAATAATTATGAAATAATAAATAGTTTTTAATTATTAATTTTTCATAATTAACAAGTAATTAAAATTTTAATTAATTAATTATTATTATTAACTATTATTAATTTCATGATGGTTTTAAAAAACACCCCTAAAAATAAAAAAAATAAAATTTCAAATTTAACGTCGGTTAAATATCATTTTTTATCTTGAAGATGAGAAATATACTCTATAAAATTTTTATCAGGAAGGTAAGGATAATTTGAGGAAATATTTTATAACCTAGAAGAATATGACTCTTTGTGCCGTATAGGGTTGTTTAGGTATTAAGTGTGCTTATAAAACCAATATTTTTCTCATGATTCGACATATTTTGAATTTGGTTTTTCAAAATGAATATTTATGGGAAAGGTGGGATCATTACGAAAAATCACTTTTTTGAATGTTTTGATTAAATCCTTCTTCTCCTAGGGGTTTAAGGGATTACTTAAATTAAGAAAGAAATACCTTCCCATGTTAATTCCCATGAAAATAATCTTAGATGAATGTTAAGGAAATACCTTTTGGTGTGGCTACTGGAGAAGATATTATTTTTCCATCATCGGACCTTGTGAAGCTAAGATGGAATCCTATTTGTTGGGGCCCATTAATTTCTCATAAACATGGTTTTTTGATACTCAATGTGATGAGGGATAAACTTTCAACATCATTGAGATATTCTAAATTTACAACACTTGAATATTTCTATTATCCTTTATGTAATATGACCCCTAAATCTAGGGATCATTTGTTTTTTAAGTGCAGTGTTTCTTCTAGGGTGGTAAAAAAATTGAACTTACTCTTAATATATCACTACCTTGTACTAGATATAATGGTTTTCTTCATAAAATTTATGAATTATTAGTACATATTTTATTTTCTATCAAATATACATAAGCATAGAAGTTATTTCTCTAATAAAAGTGACTTTTATGTTTTTTAATCTTCAATGAGCGTTGTTTGTATTGCGAAAAATGGTGAGTGATGAACAATAAAATGAAAAAAAAGATGTGAATTCAAAGTGGAAAAAAATTTATTTCCCTATGAAAAATCATAAAAATAAATAATATTTGAAATTATATAGAAAATATATATACATAAAATTAAAGGTTGGCACAAGATATTTTTAACATGGAATTCCCAAAATACAAAAACCACATGATCTAGTCTAGAAAGAATAATCTACAAATGATCAAGAGTGCATAATAGAGACTCCCAAAGATGAGAGGGATATAAAAAAAATAATCTAATAAGATAAGATAAAATTTATAAAATAAATATGATCAAAAAAATTCTAAAGATGAAGAGAGCATCCTGAGAAAGAAATATAAATAAAATATCTGACAATGTGGATTAGAGGTTCATCGTACAAATGAAAAGGTGCATAAAAATCACCACGATCAAAATAAAGAACTCCATAGGTAAAATCCAAGTAGAATAAAAGAACTTCATTTCAATTTAAAATCTAAAATGGGTTCCAAACCCAATCCACAAGTAGTATAATAGATAAATTATAACTTCAACCCATCTCCTATTGACAAAACCATGCACCTATTCTCAAATCATAACCCCCTCTCCTATTTTTTTATTTGTATATTTCTTTTATTTTTATAAAAAAGTCACATGGGTCTCCACATAAGGGGTAACCCTAACAAAATATACCTCTGACCCATGTGAGGATCACTTCCAACCCTGTAAACAGTTTTCATGTCTCAAATTTACCTCTCAGTACAATCTTGTTCGGCATGTCTAACCCTTTATCATCTATTTGAATCTTCTCAAGATATAACTATAGTGACCTGAAATTTTATCAATGGAAATTCCATTCTTGTATTTATATCATATAGTATTAACCATATAATATTACTTTTATAACACAATAAAAACTATATAAATGAATAATAAATGAAATAAGAGGTATTTCTAGAAATTAAGAAACCTATCCCAATGGAATAGTAACCTGGCCCTTGGAATAGTAACATGACCATTAGGAATAGTAACTAAACCAATAGAATAGTAAAATCATCTATTAAAGTATAGATAAAAATTTAGATATCTTATAAATGATATTATTATATAATTATATCATAGTATAAGTAAATAAATATTTTAAAAATTATTAATTAAGTGTTCGTATTTTTTATAAAACAGAAATGTTTATTTATAATTCTATAATTAACATAATTATTTTAAAATAAAATTTATTTTCATAAAATATATTCATAAATTAAATTTTTTTTGTCTTATGATTATTTTATAATATTATGAGACCTTGATTAATTTTTTAAAGTGTTATAAAATCGGTTATAATTTTAAAATTTGTATTTTCCAAGTAAATTGTGATTTTAATTAAAAATTAAATTGATCATATTTGGAAAAATATTTTTATAAAATTATGTTTATTTTTTAATTCTACGCATCAAAAATTTGTTAGGTAGAATTTTGTTGGATTTTTCTAAAAGAGTTGAATTTTTTTGTGAATGGTGAAATGCGGTAATTTATGGTATTTAACAAATTCATGAATTATTGAGTCATATATGGTGTATGGATGATTTGATCCCATAATCATGAAATATATTTCATTATTTTAATATATTTAGTGATAAGGTTCAAACTATTCATAGTCTTGAGCCAAAATAATAAACTAATGAATAAAATAATGAAAAAACACCCCTCTCCTCCCCTATAAATACCAACTTTCACCACCTCTTATCCTCACACCGTACAAGCCTTTAATATTTTCAAATTTCTAACCAATAATATTCCCAATACCCTCCCCCATGTCTAGGATCTCTTTTTCTGATAAAAATAGCAAACCATTTTCCCTAAGGAGGTTCTTAGGGAGGAGAAATTCAAAAGGTAAAATCCTCTTTCTTTTTCTTTCAATTTATTTTCATTTTTATTCCTTTTCTTATCTTCTCCTTCCCTAAACTTATACAAGTTGCATGATAACTATAATATTGTTTATATACTATAATTTTATTATGTTAATGGAGTAATTATTCTTCAAACCTCTTCTATTTTCATTTTATTCTAAAAATGAAAACATCACCTGTGATGTGTAGATTTACAGTCATCATGGACAATACACTTTCATTTTACTATAGCGGATTAAAGGATGATCATAAAACCATTATAATTATTGAAAAAGATTTTAAAATTTATTTTATAACCCTTTTATGTTTTGTAACTAACATATATACATAATATTAAAAAATAAAATAAAACTAGTTCATGATGATCGAAAAAACACTAAATTAATCGAAATGATTATAATTAACTTTTTATCTAATGATTCATCATCATAACATATAACCAAATGATATATAAGATCGTTTAATCTTATTAAAGTTAATTAATAACACATAATCTAATTTCTGTAAAATTATCCTCATTCTACACAAACTTCCAAACATGTATACAAGTGAACTGATAATGAAAACCAAGAAAAAGAACACTCCAAAACGATGAAATTGAACTTTATAACTCATCATATTGACCTTAAATGAACTTAATAAAATTATATTGAATCAAAAACATGTATAAATGGTTATATATTTATTAATTAGTGAATTTAGTTCGATTATACTGGATATTAAAGTGAAGAAATCACTCTGACATAAGATAAGGAGAATTCCTGAACCCAACTCCATTTCCTTAGGTTCTCCCTATTTCACTCCATTTTAAGTATGGATGTTCCTTTACTATCACTTCTTTTTTTACCTTTTATTTTCTGTGATATACATGTTTCCAATATATTTTATGACAAAAGAAAATATTTTTCCAATGGAACTCTTTTTTCTTAAAACACATCTTTTACTTCTCTGTAGATTGATTCATCTTCAATCAAGATTGATACCAAGAATTTTATTCCATATTTATTTTGGGAACTAAAAATTTTATTCATGAATGTATGTTTTATTAAATTAAATCCATTCCTTTACATGGGTTATTTTATGATCAATATTGATATATATTATATGTGGAATGCATGATTGTGTAAATGTTATTATGCGATGGGTGTGCTAGGAATTATATAGATCTATTATGCATTGGGTTAAGTGATGTATGTCATGATGTAATGTGAAATATTCATGAACATGATTCTAGATTTTTTCACAATTATGATGTTATGATGATAAATATATGTTAGGCATGAACATGATGTCATATTTTTCACAACTATGTGTTGTATTTGACCACTAAGACATGATGTTTCATTTTTATGAATTTCCACATTCCATGAATTCATATAATGATTCTTATCATGATTATGATTTTGATCCTTTTATTATGTTATGATGATTATTATTATTATCATCCATGTTTCATGTCTCTTATTCATTCTCTAACTGGGATTTCAGCTCACCCCTTCTTTTGATGTATATCCTCAGGTGAATACTTGTACTATGGAGAACATGAGGTCCAATAAGAAGCTATAGAAAATTTATTAATTAAATTTTTATGTTTTATTATGTAAAATTTATATATCATCATAATTTCCCCAAGAAACTAAACCTTTGAATCCTGGTTTGGTACTACTATTATGTTTTTTGACTTTAAAATAATTCAATAGTCATGTAAGAAAAATTTGGTTCACT
Source organism: Viscum album (assembly GCA_963277665.1). Classification (NCBI taxonomy): domain Eukaryota; kingdom Viridiplantae; phylum Streptophyta; class Magnoliopsida; order Santalales; family Viscaceae; genus Viscum; species Viscum album. The sequence goes on from OY728125.1 coordinate 24,700,868, forward strand.
ATAGTTGGTATCAGAGAACAGTTTAGTTAATTTGAGAATTAGGATTAGAACAACTTAGTGAAAAACCATAATATGAGGATAAGTGTATATAAGCACCCATGAAGCTATGTTTTAGAAAATCCTAAACATAGGGATCCTGCAAGATATTCATTTAGAGTTAATTGCACAAATGAATAAATTATTTATTCATGACTTGTTTACTTATGTTTTGTTCAAAACATTTATATTTTAGAAAATGGTGGGAACTAGGAGAAACCAGGACAAAAACCCATGTGAGGGGCAATGTAGTGATTGCTCAAATGACCTCCCCAATGCCTTGGGAGGTAGAGTTCAGAATTTCATAGAAATTCTTACCCAGATATCTCAAATCATGGGCAATAACCTATATAATGTAGAACATCCTCCTTCACCTAAGAGGGAGAAATTGGATATCAATTCTTTTATGCAGCAACAACCACCGACATTTAGTGGATCTTCCAATCCACTAGTTGCAGAACAGTGGGTCAACTCAATGGAGAATATCTTTTCTTTTCTTTACTTCTCTGAGACATAGAAGGTGAGTCTGGTCATTTATCATTTAGATGGAGAATCTGATCAATGGTAGGTGTTGATTAAGAACACCAATCTAAAGGATGAAATTTAGGAGATGGATCAAGAATAATTTAAGAAAATATTTCTTTATAATTATTTCCCTTGAACTCTTAAAGACAAATATAGAGAGATAATTCTTAGAGTTGACTCAGAAGTATGGTGAAATTTTTGTGGAATAAAAATAAACTTTAACAAGGATTTCAAGTTAGGCCTCAATTTTTGTTATCAATAATGATAAAAAAATAGATATATCCTTTAGTGGTTTAAAAACACACATTTAAAAGGCTCTAGGAATTTGAGTGTTTGGGAGTTATGAACAAGTCTTTTGATGTGATCTGAACGTGTAGATTTATTTTTGAGATTGGTCCATTGGATATAGTGATAAAAAATAAAATATGGAGTTTCAAGATGGGGGATCTAATGAAAAAGGTGGAAAAAAACTTAACCACTCACATGTCAAAAATGTAGGAAGAAACATCATTGGAATTTCATCAAAGGGATAGAGAAATGCTTCAAGTGTTCGATAGAACGCCACTAATATCATGAATATAGAAGAGACATGAGGAAGCTAGAAAATATGGTGGAGGAAAGGATAGAACCACCCATTGTTCAATGCTTTGACTATAGGGAGCAAGGTCACTATTCAAGCTAGTGCACTAAACCTTGAGTCCTCGAGGGTAATCAGCATCAACTGCCACCAAGGCCAAAGAATCAAGGGAAATCTTATGAAATCACTACTCTAGAGGTGGATCCCAATAATTATGTGGTGATAGGTATGTTGGTTATTCATTCAAGAATAGTGAATGTACAATTTGATTCTATTTCTTTGCATTCTTTTATATCTTGCAAGTTCATTAGAAATATTTAAACATTGCTTCAAAATATGGAGGTTGAGTTATCTATGAGAATAAAAAATGGGGAAATTATTGCATCTAAAGTATATAGATCTTCCTCTATTAAGTTTTGTGGAATAAACCTCCTGAAAAATCGTATCTTACTTTTTTGGTGGAGTTTGATGCTATATTGGGCCTGTATTAGCAATCTTTATATAAATCCAACATAAACTATCGTGAAAGGGAGATCACTCTTCAAATCCTGAAGAATCCTTCAATTATATAAAATTGTAAAGAGTATGATGGATATACTTCATAATCATCATCTCAAGTGTGGATATTATTACCTTGTGAGAAAACATATATAGCTCAAATGATTGAGACAAAGGATAGAATCATTCTTGAAGACATGCCCATTGTAAGGGAATACAGTGATGTGTTCCCTGAAGAATTACCTAGTATTCCTCCTAACCAAGAGGTTGATTTCTCAATTGAACTTATTCTTAGATCCCTTCCTATATCAAATACACCTTATAGAATGGCCACCATTGAGTTGGAGGAACTGAAGAAGCAGTTACAACAGAATCTAAACAAGGTTTTTATATGCATGAGTGCTTCTCTATGGAGTGCACCAGTCATCTTCATCAAGAAGAAGGATTGGTCAATGTAGCTCTACATTTATTACCATGAGCTTATAAAAATCATGATAAAGAACAAGTATCCCCTTCCAAGTATATATGACTTGTTTGATCAACTATATGAAGATAAGTATTTCTCTAAGGTGGACCTTTGGTTGGTATGTCACTAATTAAAGGCGAGGAAGGAAGATATTCCCAAGATAGCCTTTTGAATGAGGTGTGGAAACTATGATTTCATACTAATTCTTTTTGAACTCACAAATTATCTAGAAATATTCATGGACTTAATGAATAGGGTCTTTATAGATTACCTTGACAAATTTATGATAGTATTTATTGATGATGTTATGATATACTCTAAGAGAAAGGAGGAATATTAAGAGAATTTGAATGTTGTATTAAAGAAATTATTATGGGAGAAACTTTATGAAAAGTATATTAAATGGGATTTATGGATAGAATAAGTATTATTCTTGTGGAATTTCATCACTAAAAAAAGAATATCTATAGACCCTTCAGATATAATGGAAATCAAAGAGTGGTCTAGACGAAAATCTGTAACAGAGATCCATAGTTTTCATAGTCTAGATGGGTATTACCAATGATTTGTGAAGAAGTTATCATGATTAACAAACCCAGTAACCAAGATGACTCAGAAGGGATAAAAGTTTTCTAGACCATTGAATGAAAATATTTATTCAAAGAGTTAAAAAGGGAGGCTTATCACTACTCCAGTACTCACACTTCTGATAAGTGGGGAATTCCTTGTGGTATACAATGACACTTTAAATAAGTTATTAGGTCATATACTTATGAAAAATTAAAAATTGATAGTATATGCCTCAAGGCAGTTGAAAACCCATGAGCAAAACTATCCTACACATGATCTCGAGTGGGAAGCTATGATCTTCAGGCTAAAAATTTAATAGAATTATATATATAGGGAGAAGTGTGAGATATATAATGATCATAATATCCTAAAATATATATTCACACAGAAGGATCTTAATATGCACCATGAAATATGGTTAGATATAATCAATTATTATGATTTCTCAATCCAATACCATTCTGGTAAAGCAAATAAGGTGGAGGATTCCCTAATTAGAAAGGATATTGTATCATTATCGATTATGGGAATTGAGAAGGACCCAATCTTCTTAAACCTACAAAGGATGGAAATGAGAATAATTAAAAAAGGAACATCATCAATACTTTCTCAAATGATTACTCAACCATCCCTTATAGATAAAATAAAGGATGCTCAAAAAATGATGTGGAAATTATAAAGAAGGTCGAATCTATGAGAAAAGGAAAATGCTTAGAGTTTAAGATTGATGAGGGATTAGTTTTAAGATTTCGGTCATGACTATGTGTACCATCCAATCCATAGGTAAAGAAATAGATTTTGAATGACTCGCCTAGCTTAACCTTTTCTATTCACTCAGGTAGTACAAAGATGTATCGAGATCTCTAAGAGAACTATTGGTGGGATAATATGAAGAAGTAAGTTATTGAATATTCATAAAACTTCTCGGTATGTCAGTAAGTGAAGGATGAAAGAAAAAATTCTAAGGGGATGATGCAACCATTACCCATACCAACACGGAAATGGGAAAACATCACCAAGAACTTTGTCACTCGAATTCCAAATACATCCAAAGGAAACAATGCTATATGGGTTATTGTGGATCATCTTATAAAGATAGTTCACTTTATCAAAATTTGAGAGGACGTCTCACTGGATCATCTTGTATAGATATACATTAGTGACGTGGTTAAGGATTCATGGAGTACCACTATCGATTGTATCGAATTGAGATATGAGATTCATCTCTATGTTCTAGAAAAGTATCTAACATGCTATAAACTCTAAGATGAACTTTAGTATGGCTTATCATTCTCAAACTCAGAGTGGACTATTCAGGCATGGGAATACATGTAGAGATAATTTTTTATGGACTTCAAAGGATGAAGAAACCAACATCTATGTTCTTTTGAGTTCTCTTACAAAAAAAATTCCACTCGAGCATCCAAATAGATCCATTTCAAGCCCTGTATGGGAAAAGATACACAACACTAGTTTTCGAGGATAAAGTCATTGAACATAAGATTCTAGGACCTGAAATTTTTGAAGAAATGGTAGAGATGGTGAAAACCATTCAACATCACATCTAATAATCCCAAAGTCAACAGAAGATATATTCATACAATCATCGATGGGACCTAGAGTTTAAGGCTAGAGACATGGTATTCCTCCACATATCTCCATAAAATAGGATCATGAGATTTGGGAAGAAATGAATGTTGACTCCCATTTACATCATCCCCTTAGAGATTCTTGATCATGTTGGAGTTATGGACTATCAACTGGGACTTACACCTACCATGACTCAAGTACATGATGTCTTCCATTTATCCCTCTTGAGGAAGTACAAACCAGATACCCCACATTACTTAATCCATAAGTGATACAGTTGGAAAATGATCTCTCTTATAAGGAGCATCCAGTGAAGATCCGGGACCATAGAGATAAAGTCCTAAACAACATAAATACTCGCCTTGTCAATGTAATCTGGTGGAAACATAAGTATGAAGAGGCAACATGGGAACCGAAGTAATCAATAAAGGATAATTTCCCTTACTTGTTTTCACCATATTATTTAAAACAAAATTTCAAGGGTAAAATTTCATCAAGGGGGGAGAATATAATGACCCAAAATTTTATCAAATGAAATTCCCTTATTATAAATATTTCATATAGTTTAAACCACATAAAATCACTTTTATAATACAATACAAACTTTATGAATGAAAAATTATTGAAATAAGAGGTATTTTTAGAAATTAAGGAACATATCCCAATGGAGTAATACCATCACCCTTGGAATAGTAACATGGCCATTTGGAATAGTAATTTGGACAACATAATAATAACCTCATATATTAAAGTATAAAAAAATTAGGCATATTATAAATAATAATACGATATAATTATATCATAGTATAAGTAAATAACTATTTTAAAAATTATTAATTAAGTGTTGGCATTTTTTATAAAACATAAATGTTTATTTATAATTCTATAATTAATATAATTATTTAAAATAAAATTTATTTCATAAAATATATTCATAAATTAACATGTTTTTGTCTTATTATTATAAGATAATTTTATGAGACCCTAATTAATTTTCCAAAGTGTTATAAAATCATTTAAAATTTTAAAATCAGTATTTTCCAAGTAAATGATGATTTTAATTAAAAATTAAATTTCTCAAATTTATAAAATTATTTTCATAAAATTGAATTCATTTTTTAATTATAGATGTCAAAAAATGGTTTGGGTTATTTTTTTTTTTTGAATTTTTCTATAACAGATGAATTTTTTGTGAATAGTGAAATATGATAATTTATGGTATTTAACAAATTCATGAATTATTGAGTCATAGATTATTTATGGATGATGTAACCCAATAATATAGAAATATACTAAATTATTTTAATATATTTAGTTATATGGTTCAAACTATTCAAATTCTTGTGCCAAAATAATAAACTAATGAAAAAAATAATGAGAAAACACCACTCTCCTCCCCTATAAATACCACCCCTCACCACCTATTATCCTCACACCATACAAGACTTTAATATTGTCCAACTTCTACCCAATAATCTTCCCAATCCACTCCCCCGCATTTATTATCCCTTTTTCTCATCAAAAGACCAAACCCTTTTCCCTAAGGAGGTTCTCAAGGAGGAGAAATTCAAGAGGTAAAATCCTCTTTCTTTTTCTTTTAATTTATTTTCAATTTCATTTTTTTCCTTATCCTATCATCACCTAAACTTATCCAAGTGGAATTATAACTCCATTATATTTTATATACTAGAATATTATAATGTTAATGTAATAATTAGTCATCGAACCTCTTCTCTTTTTCCTTTATTCTAAAAAAGATAACATCGTTCGTGATGTGTCGATTTGCCACCATCATGGACGATGCGCTTTAATTTTCCTATACCTCCTTCAAGGATGGTAATAAAACCATTATAATGGTTAAAATTTATTTTAAAATTTATTTTATAACCCTTTTTATTCTTTTTAACTAACATATATACATAATATTAAATAATAAAACAAAACAAGTTAGTGATGATCGAAAAAATGCCAAATTAATCAAAATGATTATCATTAACTTTTTATCTAATGATTCATCCTCATACCATATAACCAAATGATATATAAGATAATTTAATCTTATGAAAGTTTTTTAATAAAATATAATCTAAATTAAGTAAAATTAACTTCATTTTACAAGAACTTCTATACATGTATATAAGTGAACCGATCATGAAAACCAAGAAAACAAAAACTCTTGAATGGTGAAACTGAACTATATAACTCATAATAATGACCATAAAAGAACATAATAAAATTATAATGAATCAAAAACATGTAGAAATTTTTTTTTATTTATAAATAAATTATTTTTATTTGATTATATAGGATATTAAAGTGATGAAATTACTCGGACATAAGGTAAGGGGAATTATCAAACCCAACTCAATTTCCTTGGGTTCTCCCTCTTTCTCTCCATTTTCAGTATGGATGTTCCTTTAATATCACTTATTTTTTCTTCCCTTTTATTTTATAAGATATAAATTTTTTTAATCTGGTTTTATGAAAAATGATTTTTTTTACAAAAGTACACATCTTTCTTAAAATGTGTCTTTTACTTCTCTTGAGACTGTTTCCTCTTCACTCATGATTGATACCAAGCATTTATTCCCTCTTTATTTTGGTAAATTCAAAGTTTATTCATGATTATATGTTTTATTAAATTAAACTCATTCCTTTATATGTGTTATTTTAGGTTCAATATTGATATATGTTCTTTATGGCATACATGATTATGTAAATGTTATGATGCGACGGGTGCGCCCAGAATTATATATCACTCCAATGCATTGTTTAAAGTGATGTATCTCATGAGATAATGTGAAAAAAAATTAGCATGATGATATATTTGTTATAAATTATGATTTTATTATGATTCACATATGTTATTTGTGAACATGATGCTAGCTTGGTTCACAACTATGTGTGGTATTTAACCACTAAAACATGATGTTTCATTTTTATGCATTTCCACATTCTATGAATTTATATAATGCTTACTCTTATGACTATTATTATGATTCTTTTCTTATGTTATGATGATTATTATTATTATCATCCATGTTTCACGTATCTTATTCATCCTCTTACTGGGATTTTATCCCACCTCTTCTTCTGATGTATATACTCAGGTGAATACTTGTACTATGAATAACAAGAGGTCCAATAAGAAGCTAGATAAGAAGGAATTAAATAAATGTTAATATTTTATTATATAAAATTTATGTATCATCCTAATTTTTCCAAGACTCTAAATCTTTGGATCCTAGTTTTGTAGTACTATTATGTTGTTTATATTTAAAATAATGTAATAATCATGTAAGAAAAAGTAGTGTAGCTATAATAACTATCAAGGAAATCCCATATCCAATGATATAAAACATCAATATTATTTGACATTAAATTAAAATTAGGGTTCTTTCCTAAATAAATAGAACTTTTACTCTCTCAAAAAAAATAATTTTCCTAATTCAAATTGAACTCATGAATAAAAAAATTCATCTGTAAAAATTTATTATATTCCCTTTTAGCTATAATAAACTAAAAATCAATGGTAGATAAAGAAACACATCTCAATAATATAGACTACCAAGATATATATCCCTTATTAAAGTGACCAAAAACCTTAAGTTGACTTCCCCAAATCAACATAACTTTCCATATTTTAATCTTTGAAGCCACGGAGAATTGGTTTCCATATTCCAAAACATAATCTCAAATCCTAAATACCACAAATATATCAAAAAAATATACTTCACTACTCTCCAATGTTATTTACCAGGATTTGATAGAAAATAACTAACCATGAAAACAGTATGAGTTATATCAATTTTAATATATACCATTTCATACATTAAACAACCAATAATATATAATTAAGGTATTTGTGCATCTCCCCTCTATTATTATTAGTATAAGGTGACTGATAAGAAATGAGCTTAAAATGTGGTGTAAGAGGAGTACTAACCACTTTGGGTCTAAACATAGAGAATATATAAAGCACCTTCTTAATTTATCTCACCTTAGATAACTATATGTTGCACTTATAAATTCCACATTCTTGTTTATGTTTATAAGAATAATTTCTCCCTTGAGTTTGGGGTGTCTTAGGGTGTAATTTTGGAGTTTTTTTTTTTATTTTTTGAGGTTCAAAAAGTTCGGATAATAGGTTAGAAAACCATGTAATAGAAACCATGAAACTTATATAGTGTTAAGTAGTGGTGATCACATGGTTACCACATGGTTTGATAAACTATTAAATCATCTCAGGTATGGGTATGTTTATCTTTTCGCCTTATTTTTATTTGGGGATTCCCCCATACTATTCCCCCTATTTGAACCCTATATCTAGGGTGCCTCCCAAGACCACTCCTTCTTTCTCCAACATTATGCTTGGTAATTCTAGGGTAATTTCTTGGTGGATATTCACCTTGATTGAAAGTTAAGGGCTTCATATTCTTTATCTTTTTTGATTATTCAATTTTATTTAATCTTCTCTAAACCTAGTGTCCATGTTATCCAAATTCTAAGGCCTAGGGTAATCAAATATTTAGGGATTTATGTTTATAGGGGTTGTGATCCATCTATTGAGACCTTATTTTGTAGCATTCATCTAAGGAAACATGTTTATTCTACTTGAGGTATGTTTTCCATTTAATTCCCTTTTATTTAATATTTATATGGATTATTTATGTTTTAAACCTATTTTTTAATCTAGGAAAATCCGGTATATGATATTTATATGAGGTTTGTTAAATATTTTCCATAAATTATTCAGGTTTTTATTTGGAAAATGGGTGGATTTTATTGAATAATGGTGTTTCCATTTTAAATGGTGTTTTGTGCATTTTAAGTGTTTAAGAAAATGTCAATGATGGTTTTATTTAATAAAATGTATTTAAACGTGATTTTTTAAGGTAAACACCAATTTACTAAGAGGATTTTTTATATTTTAAAGGATTTCCATGTTTTTTAAAATTAAAGGGTTCCCTTTGATTAGATTGTTTAATAATTCCTTTGGTTATTTGGGTATGATAGTGCCTTGATATTATTTTTTTTATTTATGTAATTTACCTTGTTTCAAAAGGTTTTTTAAAACTTAATTCCCCAATGTATTATTTTTAGTTTAAAAGAAAATACCTATTTGGAACCTTTTAGGAAAGTTATTTGTATTGAATGATAGTCATTCCACTATTGATCTCTATTATTACTCGTTGTTGATGCATTTATGCATTTGTTGATGGTTAAAGGAATTTTTACTCATGTTTATGTGTTTGGTATGGGGGATAATTATTTAATAATGTTTTTAATATGGGATATATATATATATATGATTGTTTTGTTATATTTCATTTGGGTTATATAGTTGTCATCTAATTGATGTTGGCTTGATAATGGCCCACTTAATTTATATATTTCATAAGGAACCCTAAGATACTAAGTGGGAAATCAAGGGATGTTTTATTTTATAGTTAAGAGTTAAACACTAGCTAGTATACCCTAGTTGAATGTTATGACCTCTCTAGGGGATACGTCACGGATGAAGCTAGGTGAGAGCAATTTGGATGATGAGTTGTAGGACTATTAACCCGCTGGTAGTTGTTCCACCTATGCATGTTGGGTATTGTCCCATTAGTCCCTATGGTATTCTCTCAAGATATGTATAATATGTTAGGCTTTATGTATTTAATATTTATCATGTATTTGGCTTGATTATTTTAAGACTTTTTTGATGTATTGGTTATTTGTGGTCATGGGCCCATAAGCGGCGGAGCACGAGCAAGAGCTGCCTCGGCGTCTAGGGTTTCCCGACTACCGCCTCTCCTTCCTCCCTCCCTTATTTTCTTCCAGTTGGCTAGGTTTTCTTCCACTCTTATCCTTCATCTTCTCCCTCCTTTTCATGTTTCCTCTTTTGCTGCTTCGGGTTTGGATCTTTCAGCACTCAGATCGGAGATGCGGCCAGGATATATGTCGGTGAGCAACCCCCTTCGACGGAGCGACGCGTGCGGTCAAGATAAAAGGAGAGATGCATGTGGTTAGGAGCGATGGAGTGACACGATATCTATCGATGAACCCTTCGACATAGTATGGCTTGCGGTTTTACCTAAGGATATCACCACGTTTCAATTGTTTGGATTCGATGGATTTGGTATGAGGCAGGGGCATCATTGCGATTTTCTAGAGATAGAATGAAAATACGGAAGGAAGATGGCTCGGTACTGACGATTTCCTGTACTCAATTTTCATCCCATCTAGTTTTCTTCGTGGTTGGAACAAGGTAGGGTCATCGTATTCTACTCGGGTCAATACGAGGTCATAGAGGGTGACCTCAGGAATTCTCAGAGCTTGAGGAGTTTCTTCACCTGTTCTCCCTGATTCAGTGAAGTTTAGACCTTTGGGGTTATGGTTTTGTGTTCTAGGATCTGGCTCTACCATTATCTGATTATCCTCTGCTCTTTTTTACTTTCCCGTCACACACGCCTCCACTGTTGACTGGTTCGAAGGATTTTTTGGAAAATTGGGATGGTATTGGTGGATCTGATGCTGGCGGATCTGATCTTGGAGGTTTTTGGGTGTGGTTCATTGGTGGATTTGAGGTGATATGTATGATCGTCCAGGTTTATGGGTGATGTGGGCTCATGTGGGACTGGGTGGTTCCTGACACGTTCCTGTGATTTTACCATCCTTTGGTGCGGGTCTAATCTAGGATTGTGATAATTGACAGGTCTGGTTTTCCTCTGTTTTGGTGTCTTGGGTTGGTTCTATCTCACGTCTACGTTGGTGGATCCCCTTAGAAACACTTCTTTGTTTGTTGTTCTTATTGTTTTGGTTCTCACTTAGCCTCAAAGTGATTTTTTTAGGTTCTCACTCAGACATAAAGTGATTTATTTTAAAATACCTAAAAAAATGTTTGGAGTAGTTATTTATGGTTGAGCTTTGACACTATATGGGTTACCATGAATTATTATAGTTATAATTTTATTAAATTATGTTGTTATTTATTCATTATTGAAGGTTTTGAAAATGTTTTTAAAGAAAAAATATAGTCGATTTTACAATGGTTTATTTCAAATGATAAATGAAATTTTTGAATTGGGATCTCAAAGGAAAGCATTATGAAAAGGGTTTGTTTAAGTGTGGTTAATTTTAAAATTGTTACAAGAAATGAAAACCCATTTGATTATATTTATTTGAAAACTATAATTTTTTGTTTCTTTTATAAAAGGAATGAAAATAACTCTTGGTGGTATCCTACTAGACATTGTCTCACACAATACATACTCACATTGGTGGGCATGTAGTCTTCATGTCTTTTGAAATCTATTCAGGTATTGGATTTTTGGTTTTTGTAGAACCACTATCCTTTTGGGATATGGGTGGTGCAGGTTCATGGGGGTGATGGTGATGGCGGGGTTTGTTTCCCATGTTTGTGGGACCAGATTGGGTCAGGTGGTGTATCAGCCTCCCTAAATTTCTATTTTATTTTATCTTTTATTCCATGTTATGGTATATAAAATCCTTTTATAAAATAGTTTTATTGATGTGAAAATGTTTTGGATAAAATATTTTGATTATTCCTTTCGGTTATTCCATGTTTGGTTGTTGTTTATGGTTTAGTTTTTTATAATTTTCTATAAATGATTATCCAATGCATTAAACCTAATTTTGGGTTCCCTATTTAAACCTATTATTTATTATTATTTTCTTGGGGTGAAATCATTCTCAAATTGTAACTTGTGATACCCTATCAATAGTTTTAATCCCATGGTGATCGGTAAAATTCCCCAGGCCTTGTGGTGGGTGATATTTTAGGTTGAAATCAACTGGTTCATTAAAAAAAAGGTATCTCTGGCCTCTTGTTATTTTTAGGATGATGGTATAAAGTAGTTATGATCATTAAATATAAATTGATGGCATAGGGTAGTGCTTGGACAACTCTTTCTCATGATAAACCTTGATTTACCATAGATGGTCAGGTGTTTTGTTTTGAATTTTGTATTAATAGTTTTTTATTATTAACATAATTTGATTTGGTTTACTATTAATCTATGTTTTATGGAGATTTATAGAGTTTTTACAAGAAATTACTAGTTTTGGGGTGACATTGGAGGTAATATAGGGTGAACGGTAAAGGCATGTGGTCTATAAAACTGTGTTCAAGTTGTGTGAAGCTATTCTTAGTAACTTCTAGTGGAAGTCACATGGTTGACATGTAATTCCTTGATATTTTAAAAGATAAACACCATATTTGATGGAATATATGAAATTAAATACCATGATTATAAGATAATATAACACACCAATACTTCATGATATATTTATTTTTTTAAAAACTCAATCTCTTTGATACCTTACAATGCACACAACAATAAGTTTAAATGAAATGATATATTCTATTAAAATATTATTATTTAAACATGACCATTATGACATAGTTTTTAAGATGGAGGGTATTAATAGGAATAACTAAATTATGAAAATTATATGGTTTACACATTTATAAAATAAATTCAATGATTATATATTGATTAGAAATAAAATAAGAATCATTTTAAATAAAAAATGTATTCTAAAAACTATATGTTTTTAAAAGAAGGATTAGTTTCTCTTTTCACGGATAATTTAAAATTAAATTATTACCACTTTTAGAAAATTTATTTTTTAAGTCAACATGTAAAAAATATCTTTGGGTAAATGTTTTGGATTTTTTAAAAAATGTTAATTTTTTGATGAATTGTGAAAAATATTGATTTTTATTGAAAACTTATTTTTCATTTAATATTTTTACATGGTTAAATTATATTATAAATAGTTTTTAAAGTAAAATTAGATATATTAAATTTAAATTTAACTAATTTAGTTCATTGAGATCAATTTTATGTTGAATTTTAATATAAAACATTTCCATACATATGAGAACATTTCTTTGGAAAACTGCTTTTTGGTCACATCTGCATGTTTTATTTTCAATTAAATTCTAACACTTCTATGAATTTAATTTGAAAAAATGGATTCCATATTTGTAATAAAATTAATTAATCTTATATAATATGATAAAATTAATCTTTTACCATAAAAAATAGTGAAAATAGTAAAAATTAATTATCACAGTTAAGGTAAAATGGGTTTACCATGGGATAAACTAAGAAGATAAGGGTCAAAAATGACCTAAACCTTGTATAAAATCCATTATATTGACATTATTAGAAATTATAACCTCTAATAGTTTATAAGGATCTATATTTTAGGCTTTATACATGATAAAAACATGTTTATCACTTTATCTTTTCAAAAAAATTGTGTGTGTTCTCTCCCCCACTTATAAATGGCCAACACCTCTCCTCCCCTCTTCACACTTCCAAAACCATTTAGTTTATAAAATACCTACACAAATATATTACTTACAAATATCCACAAATCTTATAGTAATAATTTTTAATATTAATACCTCTTAATAATGTTTTAGGTATAAACCTAAAGAGGCTCTCTGAAGAAGAGGTAAAATTCTTAAACGTGTGTACTTATTTTATTTATCCTTTTAAATAATTCAAATAATATTCATATATGATAATATAATAACACCAGTATATAAAATATATTTATATTTTATTATTTTATGTTAATAACCTATATTTATCTTCTCTTCTATCAAATGGGAAACAAAACGATAGATCATGTGTATGGCGGACTACTGCCTCACGAATCGATGTAATTCGTTTTCCATCACCACCTTTAAAGGTTGGATATAATAGTGTATTTAACATATTTATATGATATTTATGAAATTATTATACTTATTTAATTATCAAATCACATATAACTTCTCACTTTCCATTCCATGGGGGTACGATAATGTCACTCATGTGTACGATAGACTACTGCCTTGCAAAGTGATGTGATTTGTTTTTCTATTATGTTTTAAATGGAAGGTATTGAGGTTTAAATTAATAAATATATTTGATATTTATGACCTAAGAATAATTAAATATAATATCACATTAAAATTATTACCTTACAATCTATTGTCAAACAATAACATCACTCATGTGTATGTGTGGATTACCGCCTCCACGTAACAATGTGAAATGTTTTCATTTTATTTTTACATGGACCGTAATAAGGTTTATTTATTAATATAAATTCTATATATGACATAATAATAACTCTATTAAGGTGAATTAATATTTATTTTCCTTTCATTCCATCCTTCGATAAAAAAACGGAAACAACGTTCATGCGTACGTAGGGCATGCCATTTCCATGAACAGTGTAATCCATTTTCTATCTTTAATTTTTATAGATTAATATAAATGAAAATATAATGAATATGTCTGAAATTTATATCATGGTTCAAATTATGGATATTATGGAACTATGAACAAATTAAAAGGACCAAAAATACCAAATCAAAACATACATGAAAAACAAATTTGTTATTACCTGAAACACTTATTTTAACAAAACATTGTTAATTAATGGGAGATAAAAGACCACAAGTAAATAACATATGGTATGAGATATATTATTATGGTACTATAATATATTTATAATAATATTATATTTATTATATAGTATATTCTAACACATACAAAGGAATTAGTACCTGAGGGAAGGGTTTCTCGTCTCACTTTTACTTCTATGAGACGTATGTCACATTCACCACTTAGTTATTTTGTGTGGTGTATATACTTACCATCTGATATGTAATATCATGAATTATTTTATATTCATGGTATTTAATGTTTCATTTAAATTTATTTCTTACGTGGTTTTATGATTCAAAGTTTCTAAATTGGTTGTAGTTTATTTTACAATCACGTTGTTTGTCGGTATTGTTTATGATTAAATTTTAGATGATGAAATATTATGATATATCACCCAAGAAAATAATAAATTTTCTTCCCATATGGTTATTTAAAAAACTTTCAAGTAATATTACCATTTACCTCTCTTTGTTATTTAAAATTATTGGGAAAATGTTTTTAATATAATATTACTTTATTTCTCTCTTCGATCGAAAATACTTTTTCTTCCAAAACCATGTTTTCTAAAAAATATTTTTAACATTCTAAAAATTATATATTAAAGATATTTTTATCCATTTTATATTTCTACAAAAAAATTTAAAGTAATATTCAAGTTATTTCCAAACAAGGATCATTTTTATTTTATCAAAAATGTGAAAGTAATATTTGTTTTAACATGTACGAAATGTACGTAATTTCCCATCATCATGACCATTATATGTTTTAAATATTACTTTATAAGTTTCAAAGTTTATTTTCAATTAAAATTATTTTAAAAATATTTTTTTAACTTTTATTTTTAAAAATATTTTCAAAGGGAAAAGGATATTTTTCTCAATAAAGTTTTTAATGGAATTTTTATGGTATTTATATTCATCAACGATGTGATCCCTTTATTGTAATTATAAAAAATTGGGGATATGTTTTATTGATATCATCCTTATTATTTATTTTAATAGTTTATAATAATATTGACTAAGGATGTACAATTTTATAACCATTCACCATATTACTCTGAATGGTTTATGAATATATTTATTGATTGGGGTATTATTAACACTTCAAATGTTAGTTTTTAAATAAAAATGTTTTTGCTAATTATGTTTCCCACATTTCATATGGGGAATGAATTGGACTTGGTAAGTTAAATTTTGGGCCAGCTATAGCTCTTCAATGCATCGGTTGATCTTATTAGAAAAATTAGGTTAGTTTTTTGGCTAAAAATTTACCCATTTATGTAAGATGTATTGGAACAAGGCATTGATAATATGGTTATAATGTCTAGAATTTTGCATTGCCTCATTATGAGATTAGTCATTATTGTCTATGTGAATATTGAATTAGTTAGAATATCCATGGAGAATTTTAAAGATCATGTGATTATGTATATGTAATTATTTTATCATTATTTATTCCAGTCATATTATGCTCAAATTATTGATTAAATCACATGTCTGTCAGTTATTTACCTTCCCTATTGAATATTATTTATTTATTAATATATTTCATTGTTTTCATACCCTAATTAATAATTTGAGCGCACCCCTTTCTTATGTTTTTTACCTAGGATTCTTAGATGTATATTATGATTGATATGCACGGTTATTCTGTAGGAAATAATTATGTAATCAAATAAAATACTATGTTATATTTTATATTTTCAATTGTAATGTAAATTTCAAGTATGTATCTTGTATACCAAGTCTATAAAACTATTTATTCCTTTAGGATTTGATTCCTTTTATCTTATGACAATGTAATAAAGTAACCACCAACTCTATGATTATAGGGTCAGGGTCTTTAAAATTGGTATCATATGAGGTTTAGTATAAAATTTGGGAACTAGATTTAGGAAAAAATATTATAGAACATGAGACTAATCTTGAATTTGAGGATAAGTATATAAGAACATCCTAGAGTTTTTGGTGAGGAATATATTATGTGGTTTTTTTCTAGAAATGAATCCATGTATAGATACTATAAGTGGACATGGTTCTAGAAAATATGTACCTAGGGGTAATAACATAAAAAAGGAACATTGGGCTTGACTAGGCATTACCTAGTACATGAAAATAGGACTTACTACACACCTGTTTTAACACTCCAAGGATATTTTATTAGGATAGTTCCCATTTTATTTAAAATACATTATAAAGGATTTGAAAATATTTTTTATTTGAAAACTTTTCCAAAGATACCATGTTTATGATTATTACATTAGCCATACATAAATTTTTCAATATATGTTAAGTGTTTCACTAGTCTTGGGATTATACATTATGTTTCATAATGTTATGATTTAATCTAGTGAATTCCACTATTTAGAAATGGCACCAAATATGAGGAATTGAAATTTTATCAATTCATGTACCCCATGTTGGGATTTCCCTCCTTATAGTGACCCTACTTTTCTTAAATGACTATTACATCATTTTAAAGATAAAAAGCATAAAAGTGTTACAATCTCGGATCCAACTATTTAGTATCTTGGGAATATTATGACCATACATAATTTTAACATAATAAAACATAATAAATTATTTAATTACTCAATATTTATCCTTAAAATATCACATTCTCCTTAGTAAAAATATTTACCTAAGGATATATATCAATGAAAGGGGGAAGCTAAAATCCCAGTAATAAAATAAATAAGGAGTATTATTCAATATAACATGGGTGAGCATAGTCATCATAATCATAACACAATCATTGGATCATATTCATGGTCATTATAAGAAGCATTAGGTAAAGGCATGTAATGTGGCAATTCATTAAAATGAAACATCATGTCTTAGTGGTTAAATAACACACATAGCTATGAACAAAGCTAGCATCATGATCATTAATAAAATATTTTCATAATCATAACATCATCATTGCGAATAAATATAGGGTCATTTTTTCACATAATACATCTCATGAGAGACATTACATTACCTAATTCATTGGAGCGCTATATAATTATAGGTGCACCCATCACATCATAACATTTACATAATCATGTATGCCACAGAGATCATATATCAATAAAAGTCATGAAGTAACCCATATAAAGGAATGGTTTTAATAATTATTTCATTAATAATTAATAAACTTGGGTTTCCCTAAAGAAAAGGTAAAAACATATTTGGTATAAGATTCATTATTCTTTAGTGAAGAAGAAGCAACTCATGAGGAGTCAAAATATGTTTTGTAAAAAGGATTTATTTTGGAAAATATTATTATATTCATAAAATTAATATTGTGAGCATTTATATCCTAGAAAATAAAATGGAAGGATAATGAAATTATATTTTTGGAAAATTAAAAGGATATTCACACAGAAATTTGGATTGAAAGAGGAATAACCCAAAGAAAAGGAGTTGGGTTTTAGAATCCCCTTACATCATTATAAAATGAATATTAAAATTATTTTTAAGCATAATAATGTTTTTATGACCAGCCTTGATTGGTAATGGAAAATAAAAACTCTTTGTCCATGAAGGCAATAAATCAACACATCACGGACGATGTTTCTGTTTTTAGGAGAAAAGGATAAGAGAAGCAGTTTGATGATGGATATTCAATTAAAACAATAAAATTATATTATATATATGATATTGGACTTATCATGACTAATTTTATAAGATAGGTTATGGGAGAATAAGATATGAAAATAAATCAAAAAGAATGGAAGAGGATTTTACCTCTTGAATTTCTTCTCCTTGAGAACCTCCAAAAGGTATTTGGGTTTGGTATTTTGTTGATACAAGATGATCTTAGACATGGGGAAGAGGCTTGGGAAGGGAATTGGTAATAATATAGACAATAAACAAGTCTTGTAAGGTGTGAGGAGAAGATGTGGTGAGGGTGGTATTTATAATGGGAGGAGAGGGGTATTATTGATTATTATATTGATTATTTTATTATTTGGGCTCAATACTATCAATAGTTTTGATACTTATCACTAAATTTATTAAATAATTAATAATGGTTCAAGATTATAGTTCTTACATTATCCATGACTCAAAAATTAATGTATTTAATTTATAATTTCAAATACCGTAAATTATAATATTTTACTATTCACCAAAAATTAAAATATTTTAGAAAAATCCATAAAATTCACCCTAACCATTTTTTGATGTGTATAATTAAAAAATTTGACTCCATTTTATGAAATTAATTTTTTAAATATGATAAATTTATTTTTAATTAAAATCATCATTTATTCGAAAAAATAATGATTTTAATGTTATAACTGATTCCAAAACACTTTGAAAATTTAATTAAGGTCTCATAAAATTATATTATAATTATAATACAAAAAAATATTAATTTATAAATCTATTTTATTCAAATAAATTTTATTTTATATCATTATATTAATTATAAAATTGTAAATAAATATTTACGTTTCACAAAAAATACCAACACTTAATTTATCATTTTAAAAACATTTATTAACTTATAATATGATAAAATTATATCATATTTTAATTTTTAAGATGCCTAAATTTTATTTATACTTTCATAGGTGAGGTTACTTTACTATTGGTTGGGTTACTATTCCTAATGGTCATATTACTATTACAGTAGTCAAGTTACTATTCTATCAGTATGGGTTACTTAATATTTATAAATACCACCTATTTCATTCCTCATTTATGAGAATGATGTTTTATTGGGATCTCTATACTATGTATGTGTTTTTTACCATATAACATAATTATAAAAAGGGAAAAAATACATTGATAAAATTTTGGGTCGTTACATTCATCCCCCTTTGGAAATTTCAACCTTAATTTTTCATTTTACATACTAAAGGGAAAATAGGTGATGGTACTTTTCTTTAATTTAATCCTCTTATTACTTTGTCTCCTCTTCATGATTATGATTCCTCCTAAACACTTTGACAAGGTGAGTTGCCTTTTTGTGTAGGAATGTTTCTCTATAGTCCAAGATTTTCATTGGCTGCTCTTCATAAGTGTAAGAACCCGGATCTTCGTTTCAGGTACGCCTTTCCTTTTTCTTGAGTTTTTGAGAAAAAAAATGTTTCTGGAAATTTTTGAAGTACACGTCGTGTACTTTCTGAGTACATGCCGTGTACTCTGTTTCTGCTCAAAGCCGTGTACTGGTCGTGTTCGGGCCACACACACGGTGTGTAAGGGTGACGTGGAGGCTGATTTTGGCGGAGTACGAAAAGGCCTATTACACGCCATGTACTCTAAAAGTACACGTTGTGTACTTTCTTTTTTCTCACTAAATGGACCAGGGTCATGCATGACGCACAGAAACATCTTCTTCTAGGTTCTGTTTGTCCGAGAGCACTAAGTATCCGCGAATCTTCGACGAGCTCCCGCCTCTCTGTCCGTTCTCTGATTCGAGAACTGTCAATTGCGTTGGAATCACATCAGTGATTTCTTCCTTCTACTTGATCCTTGTCTTCCAATTCCTCCTCCTTCTCAAGATATCGTGGTCTATGTGTTTTGGACTTTTTCTCGGATCTACGACATTCTAAGGAGAATCGGTCGTCGTTTTTCACGTATATCGATCTCCTAGGATCGAGGTAGGTGGTTTGTGCCTTTCTGTAGAAAGTATTTGAGTATCTATGTGCAAATTCCACCAATACCCTTAAACGGGGTATTGTGTGTTTCCTGTTTTGCCCTGTTATTTGCCTACTTTTCTTGATTGCTTAAGTAGAGGAAATTTCTTGTGAATTTGGGTAACTTATACGGTGTTCATGTGCTTTTCCTTGCATGTTTTTCTTATCAGGCGTTTTTCCAGTTTCCATGCCTAGTTGTAGGACAGTGGAACTATTATACTGTTATGCTGGTGTGCCTTAGAATGATATCCATGTAGTTCTTGAGGTTTACTTGGGCGATACATGCGCACTGAGCATGTTATTTTCACACAGGACTGTGAGAACCTAGTGTAGTAGACCATATGTAGAATGGACGTAAGGGATTCTCCAGAGTGTCTTTAATACAATGCGAGACCACAGGGGGAATTGACAATGAGTGCTTCCTTAGAGAGTCTAT
Source organism: Viscum album (assembly GCA_963277665.1). Taxonomy (NCBI): domain Eukaryota; kingdom Viridiplantae; phylum Streptophyta; class Magnoliopsida; order Santalales; family Viscaceae; genus Viscum; species Viscum album. The sequence continues at coordinate 24,721,658 of OY728125.1, forward strand.
CGTTCCTCGACGTGGGCCACAGGGGGAATGAGACATTGAGTTCTTCCCCAGAGATCCTTTAGCATGATACGAGACTATAGGGGGAATTTACGGTGAGTGCTTCCTCAGAAAGTCTAATCATAGATGAACAAGAGGGGTGAGACTATGTGTGCCTCCTAGAGGTTTTCTAGTACTTGTAGGTTGAAAAATAGGGGTTAGGCTGTGAGAGATACCCAGAGGGTTACCTGTTTTCTACTTGTTGTTGGTTGTTACTTGTTTACTTTATATGCTAGAACTATGGATTGTAGTTGTTGTGTGCTTTCTATTTACTGCTTCCTTCACTCATACTTGCCTTGTCTTCATTGACTATTAGGTACAAATCTTTGGGTGATTGCCTACTGGGATTGTATCTCACACCCTGTTTGGGCCATGATTTTGGGCCCAAGAAGACTATGTTGTTGCAGGTATAGATAAGGGCAAGCGCCCTTCTACTTCAGGTGTTTGACTTGCTGTGGAGCTAGAGAGCATGGGAACAAGCTACGTCTTGTGATGCTACTGGAGTTGTCGTTGCTTTAGTACTTTGTGTTCAATTATATTTCAGCACGTTGTTGTGTTTGTTGCTTTCCTTAGATACTTGTACCTGCTGCATCATTATCATCATTGCTATATATTTATTCTTCCACTGTTTGGTTACATATATGTATGTTTTTACTGCTTCCACTTTTTACTGTTGTGTTCCTTACCTTGTCTACCTTACCAAATTAGGGCATAGTTTCCCCAATAACTTACCAAGGCCCTCACTGCTAGTTGGAAGCCTCTAGAATTTGGGGAAATGCGCTTGAGGTCATGTGGCGAACCGGGTACGGGGCAATAGTGGAGGGGCTCCGGATTCGGGTCGTTACAAAGTGGTATCAGAGGAGTTTCTTTTCTCTTGAATTACTGTTTGGGGCCTTTATCCAGAGGTAGGATGGATTCGGTACTTGGTATTAAGTTGTGCCCAGGAGTAGATAACCCATGTACAGGGAAAAGCCATACTACCTTGTTTATTGCAGTTTTGTGGTTTTGAGATTTACTATTGATATGATTTCACCTAGAGTAATTCAGATGTCCTATGTTGTTGTTGTTTTGCTATCGCGGTTCTATTTTTGTCGCAACCCGATGAGATGAGGGTATGCCATCTCATGCATCATATAGACACTTGTTATAAATCACATGTCATGCATTCTTTCCATGTCATCTAGGGTGCATTAGCGATTGCATGTTGTTGTGATAGACCTTGTGTAGATTATGCATGTTGTTGTGATAGATTCTTGATAGAATCTCGGCTGCCTTGTTAGAGTATTGTTTGTATTCTACCTTGCTTAAATGAATGCCAAGTTTTGATTCACGGGGGGTATTGGACCTCACGAATCGGAATTTGGAACCTCTTTGACTTGCTTCCTGTGTTTTTTGGGCTTCTATGCAGTTTCTGAGCTACTGCCCAGAAAAACCCAGAATACACGGTGTGTACTTTTGACTACACGCCGTGTAGTTTTTAGATCGTGTCACTGACCGTGTGATCAGTCACACTCTTTTGTGGAAGTAACTTCAGGAAACACGCCGTGTACGGTTGGTACACGTCGTGTAGTTCGGAGCCGTGTACTCGGTCGTGTCACTAACAACACGGGTTGGGGAAGCTTGAGTAGAACACACTATGTTGTAAAGGAACAATTCGTGTAGTCTTGTCCAGGTACCAGTCCGTGTCACGAACAACACGGGTCGGTGTTACCTTCTCTTAGAGAAACCGTGTTGTTTTCAGAACACGTCGTGAAGTCTTGTTCAGGTACCCAGCCGTGTCACGAACAACACGGGATAGTGTCACCTTGACCTATACACACTGTGTTTGTTCAGAACATGTCGTGTAAGGTTCATCCATGTATACGGCCATGTATTTAACAAACATGGGCCGCCGAATCCTTGTCTAGTACATGCCTCGTTTGCTCTGAACACGTCGTGTGGTCTCGGGTTAAGTCGGACAGTGTGGGTTAGTCGTGTAAAGGGACTCGGGCAGCGGAATGGTTTTCAAGTACACGTCATGTGTTGGGTCAACACGCCGTGTAGTTTGAGGTGTTACACGACCTGTAGAGCAGGGGTACATGCCCATGTCAGTGGTTTAAGAAGACACGCCGTGTAGTTTTTATACACGTCGTGTAGTCGTGTTTTTTGGAACTTGTGTGTTTTCCTTCCCCTGTCCCCGTTTTGTACTCTTGTGTTCTCTGTCTTTTTTAATTCTGATCTAAGGTGTGCTTTTGATCTTTCAGAGCTATGCCTTAGAGATGTCCTTCGGTTTTACATATGTCATCTGGCAGTGATCAGATGCCAGATATGGCTGATCAGGGACTTCCTGCCGATCCTCCAGTCGGACTAGCCTTGGCACTGACTGTCATACCAGTTGCAGGTGCTAATGCACAGTTCAGGGAAGGTTTTATAAGGATGATGCAGACCTTTCAGGGAGCACCGCCTTCTGCCTCGACTATGGCAGACTTGACGCAGGTTTTTCAGTAACAACATCTTCCCACGTTCTCGGGGGAAGGAGGACCTCAGGCTGCAGAGTCATGGCTGGAAGCCATGATGACTATCTTCAAGCATCTAGAGACACCTTCATAGAGGTGGGTCAAGCTTGCTACCTACATGATCTGAGACACCGCCAAACGGTGGTGGGACATGATCTCACAGGCGGGTCATCAGTAGGTTATGGCTTGGGAGGAGTTCCAATGCGTGTTCTATGACTACTTGTACCCGGAGACCCTAAGATCCGACCAAGCCTGGGATTTCATGAGATTAGAGCAGGGTACTCTTTCTGTCATGGAGTATTCCTCTCGTTTCACCAATCTGCAGTGTTTCACACCCCTCCGGGATGGGAGTGGGGTGTTCTTGGAAAGGAAGTTTGAGGATGGTCTCAGGTAGGAGATCCGCTCGCAGGTGAATCTCTTCCAGTTGACTTCCATCACTTCCATCGTCAACCAAGAACTGATTATGGAGCACAATATGAGAGATTCCAGAGCTGCGAGACAGGGAAGTTCTGCTTCCAGAGCTAGTTTTCCTCCAGATGACAGCAAGAAGCGTCGTAGGGAGTCTACGTGCGGTGATCTGAGGAAGCGATATGCATCGTCAGGCAGCCAGGTGATATGCTACCAGTGTGGTCGATCAGGGCACACGAGGCTACAGTGCCAGAGAGACCCTGTGGAGTGCCGATCTTTTGGCAATATGGTTCACCTTCATCGTTTCTTCCAGGTTTTGTCACTATCAGCTGGTGACCGGGGTTCTTCCATGACTCCTCGTTTAGGAGCAGCACCACCAGTTTCTCACTAGTCGGGGAATTGGAGTTCTTCCGGCCATTCAGGATGAGGTGGAGGTCAAGGCTGTGGTGGTCATCCACCAGTCCCTCAGCACCAGCAAGGTGGATCGGCTCAGATTGGTCAGCCATGGGCACAAGGTCACGGTGCAGGCCAGTCTTTCGTCATGGAGCAGACCTATCAAGAGCAGGACCCCGACCCTTCTACAGTTCGAGGTTCGATTTTAGTAGCCTCAGTTTTATCTTCATCTCCTTTTGATATTGGTTTTAAGCATAGATTTATCTCTATTGCTGTCATGGAGAGCCTTGGGCACTGCATCTTTTCTTCTACCGACTCGTTGACACTAGACACACCTTTGGAGACGAGGACATATAGTGTACATTAGTGTAGAGAGTTCCCTATAGAGGTTGCAGGGCATCGTTTATTATGGGATCTCTATGTCCTAGAGATGAAAGGTTATGATGTCATTATCGGGATGGACTAGTTGGTTCCCTTCCAGGCAGTCGTCGACTATTATCGCCGCAGAGTGAGTTTCATTTCAACAGATGGTGAATCTTTTCTTCATAGAGGCGAATGGGATGTAGAGGCGAGTCGATCAGGACTCAAGCATCATGGGCTAGTAAGGGGGACAGCCTAGATTGTTAGTCTTTATCTGGATGATCAGGGGACTTCGCAGTTGTACTTTCCTCCAGTGGTGTATCATTTTAAGGACTTCTTTCCAAAGGACTTTTTGGGTTTGCCTCCAGAGCGTGAGGTAGACTTTTCTATTGATCTTGTGCCAGGAGCAGCACCGGTGTCCATTCCTCTTTATAGGATGGATACACTTGAGTTGCAATATCTTAAGAAGCAATTGGAGGAGTTGCATGCAAAGGGTTTCATCCAACCCAGTACTTCTCATTGGGGTTCACCTGTCCTATTTGCGAAGAAGTCAGATGTTACCCTTTGGCTTTGTGTGGATTATCGGAAGTTGAACCAGTTGACAGTCAAGAACCGATATCCCTTTCCGAGGATCGATGACCTCTTTGATCAGTTTCAAGGAGCCCGAGTGTTCTCAAAGATTAACTTGAGGTACAGTTATCATCATTTGCGTGTTAGACCATCAGATATACCTATGATAGCCTTCAGGATCAGGTATGGTCTATAGAATTATACAGTCATTCCATTCGGTCTCACGAATGCACCTGCAGTTTTCATGGCACTGATGAACCAAGTTTTCCATCCTTATTTGGATTCCTTCATCGCTGTCTTCATGGAAGATATCTTAGTGTACTCTCACACTCGACACGACCATGCTACCCATCTTGAGATCATTTTGAGTACACTGAGAGAGCATCGGTTTTATGCTAAACTCTCAAAGTGCCACTTTTGGATGGATCAGATTCACTTCTTGGGTCATTTCATCTCAGAGGTAGGAGTATATGTGGACCCAGAGAAAGAGATAGCTATAGTTTCCTGGGAGCATCTGAAGAACGTTTTTGAGGTTCGGAGTTTCCTAGGGCTGGCTGGATACTACAGACGCTTCATTCAGGACTTTTCACGCCTAGAAGCACCTTTGACAGGTCTGGCCAAGAAGGGGGTGAAGTTCTTATGGTCAGATTCTTGGGAGTCAGCCTTTCAGGAGCTGAAAGGAAGATTGATGTCGGTGCCGATACTAGTCTTTCTAGAGCCAGGAAAGATCAATACTATCTATTGTGATGCTTCAGGTATCGGACTAGGTACTGTTCTTATGCAAGGATATGGATTCGTTGCGTACGAGTCTCAGCAGTTGAGTCCACATGAGAGAAACTACCCTATGCATGATCTGGAGTTGGCAGCTATTGTTCACGCCTTACGCTATTGGAGACACTATCTTCTAGGAGAGCACTTTTTGATCTTCACCGACCATAAGAGCCTCAAGTATATCTTCACTCAGCGTGATCTGAATCTGAGGCAGTGCAGGTGGGTCAAATATCTTCAGTCTTTTGATTTCAAGCTTGCTTATACATCAAGAAAGGGAAACACAGTGGAAAATGCGTTGAGCAGGAGAACTCAGGTTCAGGCAGTTCAGGAGGCTAGCAGTGAGTTACAACTGATGGATCTATTCTATAAAATGCATCTTGAGGTGCATGACAGACAGGGACAGACTTACCTATCTTCTGTAGTTGTTACCTCTACGCTTCTTGATTGGGTAAGGATGAGGATGCTATCAGACTCATAAGGCTTAGTCCTGCGGGAGAGTGTGTCAGGAGAGGACCCTCTTCCTGGATGGACAGTGGGCGAGGATGAGATCTTGTGTTTCCAAGGACGCGCATGGGTGCCAGCAGACACACCCCAGGAGTTGATGTGGGATTTTCATTCCTCAGTTTGGGCAGTTCATCCTGGCATCACCAATATGTATCGGGATCTTCATCGCCAATACTGGTGGCTAGGTATGAAGAAAGATGTTGCTGGTTTTGTTATGAGATGCTCTACTTGTCAGCAGGTGAAGGCGGAGCATCAGCGAGCAGCATGCCTTTTACAGTAGTTACCCATTCCAGAGTGGAAGTGGAATGATGTTGCGATTGAATTTGTGATCGGGTTGTCGAGGTCACCTCAGGGGAACGATATTGTTTGGGTTGTCGTCGACAGGCTCACGAAGGTTGCTCACTTATTTCCGATCAAGGAGAACTTCAGTGTTGATGATCTGGGATGACTTTACCTTAGAGATATTGTACGTCTGCATGGAGTTCCACACTCCATTGTTTCAGACAGAGATGTGCGCTTTACCTCTCGGTTCTGGCAGGGACTTCAGAAGGCCTTAGGTATACAGGTACTTTTGAGTACAGCATATCATCCCCAGACAGATGTCCAGTCTGAGCGTATGATCCAGGTTCTTGAGGATATGCTCTGAGCTTGAATTATAGACTTTGGCGGTTCTTTGGAGAAGCATATCCCTCTGGTGGAGTTCGCCTACAACAACAGTTTTCAGGTGACTATTCAAATGGAACCTTATGAGGCTGTGTACGGTAGGCCATGTCGATCACCCTTATACTGGCTGGATGCAAGAGAGGCAGCTTTGATGGGACCTCGTATTGTTCAAGAGACCTCCAAGTAGATAGAGTTGATTTGGAAGAGGATGGCTATAGCATAGTCTCGGCAGAAGTCTTATGCTGATCAGCAGAGATGACCTCTAGAGTTCAAGGTCGCGGATCAAGTTTTCCTGCGTGTCGCACCGAAGTTGGGACACAAGAGGATTCAGAGATAGGGTAAGCTTTCATCGCGGTACATCAGGCCGTTTGAGGTGTTGGAGAGAGTTGGGCTGGTTGCCTATAGGCTACAGTTACCCCAGAGGTATCGGGACATGCACGACGTCTTCCATGTCTCTCAGCTCTGACATTTCTTTTCAGACTCATCTCATGTATTTCAGCCCGAGGAGGTTGATCTCGAAGCGGATGCATCGTTTGAGGAGAATCCCATCCGGATTGTCAATCGTAGTATGAAGGTTCTCCGCGGGCGGTCTGTCCCTCTTGTACGGGTGCTATGGAAGCATGGGTGAGTACAGAACGAGACCTGGGAGAGGGAGGCTGATGTACGATCGCAGTGGCCAGAGCTGTTCGGGGTTTCTTCTTCTACGGCTGGCTAGGGAAATTCGGGGACAAATTTCTTTAAGGGGGTAAGTTTTTAAGAACTCAGATCTTCGTTTCAGGTACTCCTTTCCTTTTTCTAGAGTTTTTTGAGAAAAATAAAGTTTCTGTAAATTTTTTAAGTACACGCCGTGTACTCTTTTTCCGCTCGAATCCGTGTGTTGGCCGTGTCCGAGCCACACACACGGTGTGTAGGGGTGACGTGGAGGCCGATTTTGGTGGAGTAAGGAAAGACCTAGTACACGGCGTGTACTCTAAAATTACACGACGTGTACTTTCTTTTTTTCACTAAACAGATCGGGGTCACGCCTGACACACAGAAACGTCTTCTTCTAGGTTGTGTTCGTCCGAGAGCGCTGAGGATCCGTGAATCTTCGATGAGCTCCTGACTCTCTGTCCGTTCTCCGATTCGAGCACGGTCTATTGTATTGGAATTACAGCGGTGAGTTCTTCCTTCTGCTTGAGCCTTTTCTTCCAATTCCTCCTCCTTCTCAATATATCGTGGTTTATGTGTTTTGGATGTTTTCTCAGATCTACGATGTTCTAAGGATAATCTGTCTTCATTGTTCACGTATATTGATCTCCTAGGATCGAGGTAGGTGGTTTGTGCCATTATGTAGATAGTCTTTGAGTATCTAGGTGAAAATTCCACCAATACCCTTAAACAGGGTATTGTGTGTTTCCTGTTTTTCCCTGTTATTTTCCTGCTTTTCTTGATTGCTTATGTAGAGGTAATTGATTGTAAATTTGGTTAACTTATATGGTGTTCATGTGCTTTTCCTTTCATGTTTTTCTTATCAGGCGTTCTTCCAGTTTCCATGCCTAGTTGTAGGATAGTGGAACTATTATACTGTTATGTTTTTGAGCCTTAGAATGATAGCCAAGTAGTTCTTGAGGTTTATTTGGGTGATACACGTGTGCTGAGCATGTTATTTTCACAAAGGACAGTGAGAAACTAGTGTAGTAGACCATATGGAGAATGGACATAAGGGCTTCTCCAGAGTGTCTTTAATACGATGCGTGACCACAGGGAGAATTGATGATGAGTGATTCCTTAGAGAGTCTGTAGTTCTTCGACGTGGCCTGTAGGGGGAATGATATGTTGAGTGCTTGCCCAGAGAGCCTCTAGCACGATACGAGACTATAGGGGGAATTAATGGTGAGTGCTTCCTCAGAAAGTCTACTCTTAGCTGAACCATATGGGTGAGACTGTGTGTGCCTCCTAGAGGGTTGCTAGTACTTGTAGGCTGAACCATATGGGTTAGGTTGTGAGAGATACCCAGAGGGTTACCTATTTTCTACTTGTTTTTGGTTGTTACTTGTGTACTTTATATGCTAGAACTGTGGATTGTAGCTGTCATGTGATTTCTGTTTATTGCTTCCTGCACTCTTACTTTCCTTGTGTTCATTGACTGTTAGGCACAAATATTTGGTTGATTTCCTACTGGGATTGTATCTCACTCCCTGTTTGGGCCATGATTTTGGTCCCAAGCAGACTATGTTGTTTTAGGTATACATAAGGGCAAGTGCCCTTCTACTTTAGGTGTTTTACATGCTGTGGAGCTAGAGAGAATGGGACCAAGCTATGGCTTGTGATGCTGCTAGAGTTGCTATTGCTTTTGTACTTTGTGTTCACTTGTATTTCAGCATGTTGTTGTGTTTGCTTCTTTCCTTAAATACTTGTACCTGCTGTATCATTATCATCATTGCTATATATTTATTCTTCCTCTGTTTGGTTAGAGATATGTATGTTGTTACTGCTTCCTCTTTTGACTGTTGTTTTCCTTACCTTGTTTACCTTACCAAATGAGGGCATAGTTTCCCCAATAACTTACCAAGGCCCTCACTGCTAGTCGGCTTCCTCTGGTTTTTGGGGAAATGCGCTTGAGGTCATGTGGCGAACCGGGTATGGGGCACCAGTGGAGGGGCTCCGGATTCGGGTCGTTACAATAAGAGAGGTTGTTCTCTAGTTGTACCACCTATTAGAGTTGGTGTCCTATAACCAACTGTTTTTACTCTGATTTCATGAATATTTGATGTATTAAATATTAAATTAAACATATTATTACATATTGTTTATTTTTCTGCATGACATTAATATAATAATGTCCAAGAGTATTTTTTGCATTGATAAGATCATAGTAGTTCCCTGTTATGATGAGAAGCTTGAATTTCTATGATAGTTTTCTTAATATAGTTATACAGTTTGATAACATACTATGATGGGACACATAGTATATAAACCGTCAACTGCGAGTAACTCGTAAGTATATAAGACGTTTCTCATGAAGTTCACACATGGTAATCTTCAAGATGGGAGATTATTGGAACAGACATGCCAGTCGGAATTCTTTATATTTTGGTGTCATCAGATATTCCTTCTACGAGCATGTATAATGGTCCTCAGACTTTAATATTATCATTAATGCATGTCACGACTCACGCACTTAGATTTTCTGACGAAAACCGTCGTGCCATATATTGGGGGAGTAGGGTATGTTGGGTGTGTCACAAATGACATGTTATTAATGGATAATTCAAGAAGGATTTGTCCCTTCCATCTTTATGGAAGTTTATATCTTGACCCTTTGATTGAAATAAAACCCTCACCCTAAATTCCATGGCCATGGTGTAATGATGAGTTTATTTTAGATAGTCAAATAATGGTGTATCATGCATATAGTTTGATGACACTATCATGAAATCTATTTTATGAGATATTATGACAATGGGATTATATTACATAGTGAGGTATTATATGTGGTTGTCATCATTGTGAATTTAAGTTCTTTCTCTTGGGTTCCTGACTCATTGCTAGGTAGTAATCTTGGAATTTAGGCAAGTTTGTATAATGAAAACAAGAAAGAATCCTAGAGGGTCACACACTTAGTGTTTCTCTTGGTCTCGATTAAATTCTATTTGAATTTAATTAATGGAATAAATATTATTCTCAAGACTAAAGAATAATTTTATTTATGTTATATTGATCACTTAAATTAAATAAATATTTATTCACTAGGTTTTCAATAAAATATATTTATTTATTTTATTGAATACTTAATAAATATTTATTTACTAGTTTGTGAATAAAATATTTTTTATGAGAATAAAATATTTTTTTATGAGAATAAAATATTTATTCGGGTGTTTAATAAATGAAAGATGAGTTTAAATGGACCAAGACCATGTCTGGTAATAAAATAATTATTTAAGAGATGATAAATATTATTTATCCATTTTGTGAAAGCTAGCACACCAAAAATTATTATTATTATTATTATTATTATTATTATTATTATTATGTGGCATAGAATTTCATTAATGGTTATAATTATATTTAATGGTTGTTATGTAGTTAAATTTTGTAACTGAAATCCTAGATCTTTAAATAGATGGTTTCTCCTATTGTGTAAATCATTTGAAACCAATTCTATGTTTTGGAATTGAGAAATGTTGTGCATAATGAATTCTCTCTCGACTCATCCTCATATCTCCTTCTCAAGAATGAGAAACCCAAGAGATAACTTCTTCAAGACTGACAAACGAGTGATCAATAATGAACAATGCAATACATTTTATTCTTCGTGCTAGCACCCAGAGAATGAGTGGCATTTCTCAAAGACCATTAGAGCATGTGTGGATCACCACTGAGGGATTCTACCCTTGGATCCTCACAAATTCAATGAAGACAATCCATAAGAGCCTTTTCCGGATGATCAAAAATCATCAATGAAGAAAGTTCCTAATACCTGGTATTAATTTATTCAAATATTAAATAAATTAATTATAAATTTGATTTTCAAGATCCTTTCTCTTGGTTTAGGGAAATGGTTATTAAAATAAATTTTAATATATCGCCCTCCATTTTAATTCTTCTACTGTACACAGAACCAAAAAGTTGTATCAGAGTGGTCATGTTTAAATTTATAATTATTTATTTGATTATTAATCTATCCACAATCATGGTTAGATTTTAATTTCATGTTATTTGTTCCTTAATTATATTTGAAAGAACATGTTATCAATATATTAATCATGTTCGTTCAGTGTTTCATTTTCTTAGAGATTTATGAACAATTGAACAACGATCGGAGATTCCATTGAGAAGTTCCAAATCTTTGGCCAATAAAGATAGTTTACACGGCATGTGGTTGGATCACACATTTATACCCATATGCATTATCTATAGATGTTCTGATCAGTTAAAAACACAAAATCCTTTTATTTCACACCACATATTGTTCGGGCCAACTTGGAATGCATAAAGTGAATACATTGCGTGTAGCTAGCATGTACACATCATGTAGTCTAGTTGAGTTAACACGCCGAAGCCCCAGGCGTGTGACTTGGATATACGGAAACTAAGGTACATGGTGTGTAGCTTTATGTACACGCCATGTAGTCTCCCATTAATGGAAAAAATTAAAATTACATTAAATTTGAAAAATTTCAGCATTAAAACCTAATTTTATTGATTGGAACACAATGGTGTGTTTGAAAATTTAATAATTTTTTTAAAGAATTTTAAATGATCAATTAATTTAATGTAATAAATATGTCATTAATGGTTCTTCCATTTATTTTCCATGAATTCCAAATTGATGGGTATCTCCAATTAAGTTCAGATGATTATTAAGATAAAAGGGAATTAGTTAATTTATTAATTAATTTATTAATTAATTTATAAATTAATTAATAGAAGCATTTCCATCTTAATAATAAAGAATGAATAAATAAATGAATACTATCTAGTTAATTTTTTCCTATTTGGTTCATGTACGACCAATCATGATCTTGAACAAGACCTATGTATGTGTTGGAATTTATTTAATTTAATTTATTGTATGGTTTTACAATTATTTAATATTAAATTAAAATATGGCATGTAATTCATCCCTCCCACCATTATTATGTAGTACCTACGTGTTCGATGATATTTATGTAATCCCTTATTACCAATCTTTTGGTTCCCCTAACCTGCATGTGAATAATAAATATTTTTAATGAATGGAGCATCCCAAGGCACGTGGAGAGGGCTCAAGATGGAACCATAATGGTTCCAACTCGGTGATACATAGGTGGAAATGTGGAATGTTGTAGCTCATTCCAAGTCTGGAATAAGGAGTTATTTCCACTATTTCATAGGTTGATTTAATTTCTACTCATTAAATCAACCATTAGATAATCTCATGATCCATTCATTTAGTTATTTATTTATTTTCTATCTGATGAATTAAAATTATATTTATTGATGCAAGATTAAAATCATATAAATTAATTAATATGAAAATATATAATTTAAATAAAATTGATTATGCGTAAATGTTTTCTCTAAACTTGGTTAATTAATTAAGTAAAAATCCACTTAAATATTAAAAAGGCATGTAAAGGATAAAACAAGATAAAAATTTTTGCATAATAAAATAAAATACCTCAATCTAATATTAAGTCAAACTAAACCTCCTATTACTTGATTATGAACAAAACTCAATAGAACTATGTGTTTGAAAAACCTTTTTCGGACACTTACTTTTATAAGGGGGGTTATTATGAAGGTTTCAGGTTTAATTAACCATTTCATATCAAGATAATTATCCCTTGATAAACTTTTTTAAATTTGGAGGCAAGTTTTGAGAAAATACAAGCCTGGGTTTCTAGATTGGGGAGTCCACTCAACGGATCAAGGAGCTTCAAGCATGCAGTTCGAAAAGACATGCCTACCTAAATACATTCAAAATATCTTGACCAACCCTTATTAGGGTTATGCGAAGTGGAATATGGTTCCTTGCCACTAGAATGTATTAGAAACTAGACATTCCAAGTTTGATGGTGAGGCCTATTGAGACTTGATAAAATTGTGGGAGATTTAATAAAATCAATTGACTGAAAATTAATTTTTTTATTTCCAAACAGTTTTTAGTAAAAGTGAGAAACCATGGGTTTAGACACAAAAGTAAATAATTGAACCATTAAAAGACAATTTAAGAATACCAGAATTTGTCTCCCTAAATAGTTTCCAAGAGATATTGCATACCTGAGTCTCTGGTTCATATGTTAAGAGATCCTAAAGTCTTAATGTCAATTTATCCCAAGTCCGAATGTACTCCTCAAGTCTGATATTCCCATTTTTGAATCCCCCAACTAAAATCAAGCCATATATATCGATCCAATTATACTATTTCTCATTAAGATTCATCCCCAATGACCTTCTCGTCACTCTAGTAGATTCTTCTTCAGTAGAGTTAAGAAACAAATCATGTTCAACCATTTCTTCATATGAACTCATAAGTAATTATAATGGTTGATCAAGAACATCATCGTTCATCTACTTGGTGTTTAATTTCTTTGTCAAATGTGTCTCCTTGGGTGGTGGAAAATATGAGTAATATTTGTGCTCTTTACGGATGCCCTTCCTATACCCATCACTAGTCATGCTCTCCTGGGACTATTTCTCATCCATAGGATATCTTCTCTGATCAGTTTCAACCTCCTACACCAGATATTCATTATCCAAACCATAAAAACGATTTTCAAGCTAAATATCAGACACTTCCCTTCTAGGACTTGAACTGGTTGGAATCTTAGTGGCCACAGCCTATCCTCCAATAGGTAACCGGACTACCTCCACATAAGAACCAACACTAGGAATTATGGGAAATCCCTCAACCTCCAATTGAACTTCCACACTGGCATTAGAAACAGAATCTCCAACAATTCCATCACCCGAGGCCACTGCATGATCATTCTTCAGCCTACCAGCAACTCTTACATCACTTGAAGCCACTGAATTAACTTGTATCAGCATAGCCCCAGTAGAACTCCTTACCCTCAGATCATGTTTCAACCTACTAAAAATGTCAAAAAAAAATCAGATCCATAGATGTTTCCTTGGCATGCTTGGACACCCCCTTGACTCCCTCCCGCAAATTCAGTAGCTCAGTATCTTTCCTGTGAGTTTGATCTATTTCAACTAGTTCACAACATTAGATTGTTCCACTACCTATATCCACCAATGGACTACCACAAATAGTTGGAACCTCTCCTGGAATCAGGCCTGACTCCTTCTGCAACATATTACCGCTCCTACAAGCCTCCATACAATGCCCCAATTTCTTGTAATGGGTGTAGAAGCCACACCAATATTCAAATATAATTGGATACTTATGGCAGAACTCTTCACCTACAACAACCCACAAGAACTACACTAGAGGCTTCAATATATCGACTTCAATGCATATCCTGGGAGAAATCAGATGGTATATAGCCCGGGTCCTACTATCCGAACAGAGATATCGACTAACGAGATTTCCAGTCATACAAATAATCAATGGATTTTAGAACAGAATAGAAAGTTCTCGCAATATTACACATACTACCATTGTAGGTGAATCATGTTTCATATGAAAATCATATGTCTATTGGAAGATAAGAAAAAACCGTTTTAGGTATGAGGTGTAGATTACCAAGCTTATATCAGATCTTCCTTAGAGGAAAACCTAATCATGATGTGTCTTGAGTTGAGAAGCCCCACTATCGCATGCTCAGGCATTCCCCGAGAACCAAAGACAAAGCGATCAAATGTGTTGACTGATGGTTGGTGTTGATTGAATCTTGAAATAATTGTCATATTGAGCAAAGAGGATGCATTAGAGAACTCTATATTTGAAATCGAAAATTATGGGGCTCTATTGAACAATTTCGGGACCTTCGGACTAATAGGTATCAGGGGAAACGGAGGGATGAAATCTAAGTTTGGGAAGGGGTGAAGATTAATGGTTTATCTCCATCAATGGTCATCGAAAGACCCCCCTCCCCCACTGAGGGGGGAGGGTCCGGTGTAAGGACCGTTGAACCCTAAGCCAAGGAAGTCGGTAGCCGAGAGCTTCGCCCCCAAAAAATCATCAACCTAACTCCCTCTAATAAAATAAATTAATTTATTATTTCTCACAAAATTTGAAATCAAGAAAAGTAATAATAATCTGCTATTTTAATTGTAGAATAAAATGGAAATCTCGTCATCCACACTATCCATATGATCAATATTGGATAAAGATAATCTTCTCATTGGTAGTAACTTCCTGGAGTGGTTTAGACTCCTTCGGGTTGTTCTACACCATGAACAGAAATCTTACATGCTAGAATCATCAATTTATGATCCACCTGCTCAATAGGTGAGTGGTGAAGAGTTCCTAGTCTACAAAAAACATATGAACGATGCAGTTGAATTTCAATGTTTGATGCTTTCACCTATGTCTAGTGAACTCATGAAGTATCCAGAAAACAAGGATTTGTATAGAATGCTTGATCACCTCTGTGATCTTTACCAAGAGAGAGAAATATAGGAACAATTTGATAATTCCAAGGCACTCTTTCAAAGAAATCTTGGAGATGCATCCCCAGATAGGCCTCACATAGTCGAGATCATTGGATACATTGATCACCTAGAGGTTCTAGGGTTTAAACTCCCAGAATAATTGGGCACAAATCTCATTCAAGAATCAATCCCTTAGATCTTATCCAGATTTTTTTGTGAATTTTAATATGAACAACATTGAGAAGTCTCTACCAGATATTCTTATCCTCCTTCACCAAGTAGATAAATATATGAAGCATGAAAATCATTATTTCCTTATAGTGAACAAATGGAATGGGAAAGAAAATATCTTTACGCCCAAATTTTCTTCACACACTTCCAAGAATAATACGATCAAAGTGGAAGCAAGGGAACATGATGTTTTCTATTTCTCATGTAGAAAAAAAGGGACATTGGAAGAAAAACTACACCCATCTAAAGAAGCATGGGGAAGATTCAGATGCATTTGTTAATGAGTGAAATTTATCTATTTCTATAAATTGGGTATTGGATACATCTTTTTGTGATCACATATGTATTAAAATATAGTAACCAAGTAGATTCAAAAAAATTGACCAAGGGGAGGCAGATCTACAAGAAACCAACGAAGCTAGACTTGTTGTTGTAGCTATCAGGGACTACCACCTCACATTTCCAAATAGAATAGTCTTGGTTTTAAAGGGCTGTTATTATGTGCCTTCAGTTACCAAAAACTTTATTTCTATATCTAGAATATATTCATATGTATTTATTTTCAAATTTTGGAAATAAATGTTGCTTATTTTATAAAGATATCATTTTTTATGGTAAGGCACATTTACATAATGGTCTTTACGTGTTGGATTACATGAACCAAGTAATTAAAATCGATAATGATGTTACTTCACATGACTCATACCACACCCAACTTTGTCATCACTAGCTAGGTCATGTAAATGAAGAATTCTTAACAAAATTACATCAATATGGATATTTAGATTCTTTAAAACTAAAACCACTTGGTGTATGTCATGCATGTTTACAAGGAAAAATGACCAAAGCCCCATTTAGTGGGAAAGGTTAAAGGGCTAAAGATTTTATTACATTAGTTCATACCGATGTATGTGGACCATTTCCTATTGAAGTAAGGGGTGGGTACTCATAATTCATAACTTTTACTGATGATTTTAGTAGATATAGATATATTTACTTAATGAGGTATAGGTCATATTTTTTGATAAATTAAAGGAATTTAAGAATGAAGTTGAGAACCATCTTGGTAAGAAGATTAATAAACTCAACTCAGAACGTGGTGGATAATATCTTAATCAAGACTTCAATTATTACTTACGGGTGTTTGGGATCCTATCCCAAATCACTCCTCCTTACACGCCTTGGTGGAATGTTGTAACCTAAAGGAGGAACTGCACCTTGTTGGACATGGTGAGATCAATGATGATTCATGAGTCTCCCACTATCCTTTTGGGGATATGAGTTATAAATAGTGGAACACATACTAAACCAAGAACTAAATAAATCGATAAATGGTATTCCATACAAATTTTGGAGTGGAATAAAACCCATGTTATGAAATTTACATGTGTGGGGAAACTAATCATTTGTTAAGGCCTCTTTATGTAACAAACTTGTACGTCGACGTACATAGTGTACCTTTATAGGATAATCCAAGGGAAAAGGAAATATTACCTATAAAACCCCTTAGAAAAAAAGGTTAGAGTGGAAATAAATGCCAAATTATTTTATAGAGAGCACATATCTAAAAGAGATAGTGGGAGCGAGATAAGCTTCGATGAAGTCAAGGCTCAAGGCACACAAGAGTTGGTACTGTAACTCCCTGACCCCAGAAGCCTAGAGTCGGTGCATTATTATGTATCATTGACATGATCACAAAAAATAAAGTTCCAAAAGATCATTTAGTTTAGTATCCTTGTAAGTAATAGATACATTCATAAGGATTACATTACATCATAAAATGGAAAACTACAACCACATTTTTTCCATAGAAAACACTGAGATCCCATAGATTGTCCCTGCAGGTCAGTCATAATATACTTCTTCACATTCTGGAAAAAATAAAACATAGAAATGGGTGATCTCAGATGCTCAGTAAGGATAACAATATAGCGGAAACTTTCAAAAATAAGCAAAAACATTTAAGGCAATGTATATAACTAAAACAAAAGCCTTTTAAACTTGAACTTTAGCATAATATGGAAAAGATAAAATCAAAATAATTCCATTTACTTACTCACATGGATATTCTACTAGTCGAATAATCACATGAAATATCGATAGCCACTTTCATAAAGATGGAATGCATAATGTCGGACTTTAATTTTTGTGTCAAGGCCTCGTGCTAGGACCTAGGGGATAACTGTAACCAAACCCAAACCTAGAGAGCCTCTATAACCAGACTCCATCCTGGAGAGCCTATGTAACTGGAATCCATCCCAGAGAGCCTCTGTAACCGGACTCCAACCCGGAGAGCCTCTATAACCGGACTCCAAACCGGAGGGTCTGTTGTAATCGGAACCCAACTCGGAGGTCTTACTTTCACCGGTCCCCAACTTGGAACATACTAGTCCAATACATTCATCATGAGAAGAGGTTGAAATATAATATAAACATTCGTATTAAAACTAGCATACGAAATGTCAATAAATTATCCATAAACCATGAATGGTATGAAATAACACATCCACAGTCAAACATATCACAAAAACTTCAATACAATATGGAATTTTTGTATCTTAATAAATCAACTTCAAATAATCTGACAATTTATCAAAGTATATTGACATAGATGAAATCAAAACATTTTTTAGAGAAATGTCTCTTTATATTTTGAAATCATTTAAGAGTCACATAATTATAAAGGAAACATTTATTTTGAAAATATTCTTATAATCTTGTAAGGGAATCCTCGATGATGTTATAACAGTGAAAAATAGTTGCACCCGCCGTATAAGTTAAAAAACATTCTTACCTTAATTTTGTTGAAAAGGTCATAAAGTACCTTCTTTGGAAAATGATGGAAATATTCCGCTCAAAAAATTTTATAAAAAGTCAAAAAATGGTATAAATGACTTTAACCCATAGTCTAGTAAATAATAACAATGTTTTGGAATACATTTCTAAGAAACATAGATGTGGATGATAAAGAGGTCCTAGTAGATAATTACGTATAAACGACCTCAGATAATGAAGAGATTGTAGAATTAACCCTTACCTTCTACTTTTCCTTGGTAAAGGGTAGGTTAAGATACTGTATAATGGTGAAATAATTGTTATTAAATTATAAAATAATCATATACATTAATATGATATCATATATTATCTTTTAACATTGATTTGTTAATAATATCTTAGTATTATCGTCGTTTGGGTGTTAACGGATTCATTTTCCATTATATTATTTGTTATGTGAGTCATATTTGTTATGGATGGGATGTATCTTATTCATATACAGAATTATATCAAGTATTTAAACATTATTTTTAATCATAAAATGAAAATTATTCTTGAATGGATACGATGGGGAATGAATCTCATCGCGTTCGTGGAGACGGTAATCCGTACGTACGCACAAGCGACAATATCATTCTTTTGATATTAAAATAATATATAATTGGATGTTATATAATATATAAATAATCATTATCATGTTATATTTATTATTTACATGAATTACACATCATTATTATACCCATCCAAATAATAATGTATTGAATAACAATTACACCACGATGTGGAGACGGTAAGCCGTACGTACGCACGTATGGTGACATGTCATTCAAGGGATGGATAGAATAATTAATTTGGTTTTACCATATTTATAATAAAATCATATTATATATAAGATACTGGATTTATTATTCTATAATTGAAACAACAAAGAAATAGGAAGTGGAAGAAGAAAGGAACTTGAAAGAGGTGGTGAAATATTTACCTCTTCATCAGGTTCTTCTTTTTGATTTGATCAAAATGGATCCTTAGATTGTATTTATGACTAACGTAAGTCCTCTAGGATTAAGGGAAGACAGTTGAGAGGGTATTTGGGTAGGGTTTGGCCAAGTCAAATGGCTTTTAAGGTGCGAATTATAGAGAAGGTGGAGTGACCTTTTATAAGTGGGGTGAGGGGCACCTTAGGAAAAACTTAAAATATTATTTTATGATAAATTAATATTCGGTTTATAATGGATCCAAAGTGACTTATTTATATTCTAGGGTGGGTATTGGTCTAAATAATCTCAACCAATAGGTTTTATACAAGTTTAGGTTACCATTTTAACCTTATCATTTAGATTTAATTCTAAGTTAAATAATTTAACTTCTACCATGTCTTCATGTATTCTTACACTATATGGTTAATAAACTTACTATAAACTGCCAATAAAACCCAAATTGGTTCATTAATGTCATATATATTATTATATAAGTATTTTGGATGAACCTTAGATTTTTATGACCATTACATCAATTAATAATATAATATTTGTTTTAAAAACTATTTTATGTCAATTTTGACACTATTTGGTATTTGTTTTTTGTTAAAATCATAGCAGCATTATTACTTCAAAAAAAATCATCTAACCAACCCTAACATGTCATATTAACATAGAAAATTATTTTAATTCATAAAAAGTCTCAAATTACATTTATTTGGATATTTATAATATCAATTATTTTAATATTCCATTAATTAGGTAATTACTACATCATCATTGTGTCATAAATAAATTAAATTATTTAATGTATAAAAATTATAAATAAAATAAAATTATGTAGAAAATATTCTTATATTTCTAATGAATATTTATAGTAAAATTTATCTTATTTATAACTTCATATAAAAAATGTTTTAGTTATTAAACTTTGATTTTAACTATTTTAAGTTTTCTTTAAATAAAATAATAATAAATGTCCTAATCTAATCCAAGTGGACTTAAAGGATCATATTTTATTCCTAGGGTTTTTTTGGTCGAATTAAACTTATCCAATAGAATTAGTACATGTGTTAGGGTAATAATAATATCATTTTTACCCTTAATTACCCTATTTACTTTTAACCGTGGTAAATAAAAGTAAAAAAGTTACTATTCAACAAGAATTATTTTCATCTTATTGAACCACATTTTACTTACTGATATCAAATTTGTCTCTAGAATTTTTGAAATTAAACTCACAGAAGTGGTCAAATTAAGTTTTATGTAAATTTACAAATGCTTCTAGGATGTGGATAAAAGATGGTGAAAAGTTCTATAAAATTTTTATATATCTAAAATTATTATAAATTGACTCCAATGAATTACATTGAACTTATATAGGTATTATGTATCTATTTTTACCTAAAATTAATTTAAATAAAATAAATAATATTTAAATAAAAATTCGGTTTTTAAACTATAACTCAGTGTTTTTCACTATTCATCAAAAATTGAAAGTTTTCAAAAAAATACCAAAAAATCACCCTAGGATAATTTCGATGTCCCGAATCCAAAAATGAATTCCATTTTGAAAGATAAAATTTATAAAATTTCAAAAACTAGGTATTACTATTCATAATGGCTAGTGTTCTTTTTGTGGTGTGTTAGAACTTGGAGTTTCATACAACACATGCTATTGTATTATTCAAAGAGATGCATACCAAGGAAGATTGGGGTGTTATAGGTACAGGATCAGATTCCACACATACTCATATAAGAAAAATATATTCTAGAGACACAAGTATTGCATATGAGTACAAGGGATGTTAGAGAACCATAATGGTATAGTTTTCTAGTTACTGAGGATGGTGACACATAATTAGTTGATAATAATGATCCTCTAACCTACAATGAAGTAGTAAGTGACACAAATATTTCCAAGTGGAAAGAAGCCATGAATTCTAAAATGGATTCCATGTACCAAAACCAAGTTTGAATTTTAGTAGATCCCCCAGTGGATGTAAACCCTATTGGTTTCAAATGGGTATTCAAGAAGAAACTGGACATAGAAGGATAATTCAATGCCTATAAGGTGTGACTAGTTTCAAAAGGATTTAAATTGTGCCACAACATTGACTACGATGAAACATTTTCACCAGTTCCAATGATAAAATCCATCAAAATTATACTTTCCATTATGGCTTACCGTGACTATAAGTTTTGGAAAATGGATTTCAAAACATCTTTTCTTAATGGGAACCTTCCAGAAGATGTCAACATGACATAACCTGAAGGGTTTTTTACTCTAAAGGATGACAATAAGATATGAATTTTGCAAAGATCCAATTATAAATTAAAGAAATAATCCAGGTCATGGAACATTATTTTTGATGAATCCATAATGGGGTTTGGTTTTATAAATAATGAATATGATCCTTGTGTCTACAAATGGTTTAATGGGAGTGCAGTCATTTTGTTAATAGTATATGTTGATGACATATTAATTATTGGAAATGAAATACCAGTCTTACTATCTATTAAGGTGTGGTTGAATAAATTATTTTCCATGAAAGACTTGGGAGATGAAACATATATTATTGGGATCATGATCCATTCTAATAGATCCAAGAAGTTTCTCAGCCTAAGTCAAAGTACATACATTAACAAGATACTGAAGAGATTTAGTATAGAACAATCCAAGAGGGGGTTATTGCTAGTGTCACATGGAATTCATCTTTCCAAGAAAATGTTTCCTCGAACCCATGAGGAAATATATATAATGGAAATAATTCCATACAAATCAGTAATTGGGTCAGTCATGTATGATATGCTATGTACTAGGATAAATTTCACCTACACATTATTTATGGTAGACAGATATCATGTTGATCCAGGTGACCACCATTGGATGACAGTCAAGATTATCCTTAAGTAACTGAGGTATAATAAGGATATGTTCTTGTTTTATGGAGGATATGAGGAACTAGTCATTATAAAATATGTAAATACTATTTTCCAAACTAATAAAGATAACATGAAGTCACAAATTGGATACATCCTCACTTTGAATGGGGGTGATGTGAGCTGGAAGATCTAAAAGTAGGTTGGGGTCACGGATTTAATAGTAGAGTTCGAGTATATTGAGGATTTTGAGGTAGCTAAATAAGTATTTTAGATTTCTAATTTCATCCAATATTTTGATGCGGTGCCTGGTAGTAAAGATACTATCACACTCTATTGTGATAATACTTCAATAGTGGATCTTGCAAAAGTGCCAAGGTCACATCAACGGATGAAGCACATACTTTGGAATTATCATCACTTGAGGCATTTTCTCAAAGATTTGAGGTTTTAATGAGAAGTATTTCCATGGAAGAAAAAGTGTCAGACCCTTTGACTAAATCCTTGACTCAGTAGAAAAATGATTATGATGTAAGGTCTAGCGGACTGAAAGTCATAAGTAGTTGGATCTAGTCCTAGTGGGAGTTTGTTAGAGTTGGTGTCCTAGAACCAACTATTTTGTAATTTGATTACATGAATATTTTATGTATTAAATATTAAATTAAACATATTATTATATATTTTTCATTGTTTTACAGTACTTTAATATATTAATTTCCAAGAGTAGGTGTAGCATTGATAAGGTCATAGTACTTCCCCACTATGATGAAAACCTTGAAGTTTTATGACATAATTCTTAATATAGTTATACAATTGGATAACATAATATGATGAGACACATGTTATATAGATCGTCAAGTGCAAGTAACTTGTATGAAGATGATACTTCTTCTCATTAAGTTCGCACTTAGTAATCTCCAAGATGGGAGATTATAAGAACAGACCAGCCAGTATGAATTCTACATGTTTATTTGTCATCAAATATTCTTATCTATGAGCATGTGTAATGGTATTTAGACTTTAATATTATCATTAATTCATTTCATGACTCATGCACTTAGATTTACTGATGAAAATCATCACACCATATGTTGGCGGGAAGTAGGGTACGTTGGGTGCATCATGAATGACTAGTTATTAATGGATATGTCAAGGAAGTATTTTTCCCTTCCATATTTATGGAAGTTTATATCTCTCCCCTTTGATTGAAATAGAACTGTAGCCATAAATTCCATGGTCAAGGTGTAATGACGAGTTTATTTCAGATATTCAATAAATGTAGTATCGAGCATATAGGTTTGTGGAACCATCATGCAACCTGCTTGATGTGATATTGTGATAAAGGGATTATATTACACAGTGATCATTCTTAAGTGGTTATTGTTGTTGCAACATTAAGTTCTTTCTCTTGGGTACCATGAACCATTTCTAGATAGTAATCTTGGACTTTAGGCAAGACCTCATAATGTCAACAAAAAAGAATCCTAGAGGGTCACACACTAATCATTTTTATTGGCCTCGAATAAATTCTATTTGAATTTAATTAATTGGATAAATATTATTCTCAAGAATGAGGAATAATTTTATTCAAGTTATATTGATCTCATAAATTAAATAAATATTTATTAACCATATTGTGGATAAAATATATTTATTTATTTTATTGAATATTTAATAAATATTTATTTACTAGTTTGTGAATAAAATATTTATTTAAGAGAATAAAATATTTATTCAGGTGGTCAATAAATGCATGATTAGTTCGAATGGACCAAGACTATGTCCAATGATAAAATAATTACTTATGAGTCGGTAAATATTATTTATCCATTTTGCATAAGTTGGCACACCAAAAAAAATATTATTATTATTATTATTATTATTATTTTTATTATGTTGAATGGGATTTCATTAATGGTTATAATTATATTTAATGGATGTTATGAAATTAAATTTTTAACTGAAATCTCAACTCTATAAATAGATGACTATGTCTATTGTTTCAATAATTCAAAACCAATTCCGAGTTTGGGAATAGAGAATTGTTGTGCATAACTAATTCTCTCTTGACTCCTCCTCCTCTATCCCTCTCAAGAACAAGAAACCCAAAAGATAATTTATTCAAGACAGAAGAATGATTGATCAAGAATGAATAACTCAAGACATTTGATTCTCCGTGCTAGCACCCAGATAATGAGTGTTATTTCTCAAAGACCATTGGAGCATGTGTGGATCACTACTAGAGGGATTCGACCCTTGGAACCTTACAAATGCAATGAAGTCAATCTGGAAGGTCCTTTTTTAGACAATCAACAATCATCAACAAAGAAAGTTCCTAAGATTAGGTATTTATTTCTTCAGATATTAAATATATTAATTATAAATATTATTCACAAGATCCTCTCTCTTGGTTTCAAGAAATGATTATTAAAAGAAATTTTAATATATCTCCCTCCACCGTAACACTTTTGTTGCACCTAGAAACAACACCACCTCCATATTTAGAACATGTGAGGGGTTAGGTATATACTTCTTTATAAGATATAGATTGAACATTTCATGAACTTGATCCATATTGTGTTAAAGTGCAAGTCGATAGGCCACTACTTCTATGCGATCAAGGATCTCAAAGGGGCCAATGTACCTTGGGTTAAGCTTCCCTTTCTTTCCAAACTGCATGACTCCCTTCCATGGTGATATTAAAAGGAAGACTTTATCTCCAAAATCGAACTTCAAGTCCCTTTGATGGTTGTCATCATAGCTATTTTTCCTACTCTAAGAATATTTGATATGTTTTTTTATGGCTTGAACATTCTTTGTCTTCTCTTGCACAAGATTAGTTCCAAGTAGCTTTCGTTTTCCAACTTCATCCCAACAAATTGTAGTTATACATCGCTTCCCATATAGTGCTTCATATGTATCCATATAAATACTAGAGTGGAAAATGTTGGTGTATGATAACTCCAATAATGGGAGATACCAGTCCTATCCACCTTCGAATTCCATTGTGCAGGCTCTTATCATGTCCTCGAGTGTTTGAATAGTCCTTTCAGATTGGCCATCAGTTTGGGGGTGATAGTTTATGATGAAATTAAATTTAGTATTCAAATAAAGTTGAATACTTCTCTAAAATTTAGATGTGGACCATGGATCATGATCAGAGACGGTCAAAAGTTGAACCCCATGTTGCCTCACCACTTCCTTCACATGTATCTTTTCAAGTTATTCAAGCGAAAAATCTTTTTTGAATAATAATGAAGTTGTAATTTTTAGTTAGTAGATCCATCACAACTCATATTAGATTGTTTCAATTGGATGTTTTAAAGAGACTAGTGATGAAGTCCATAGTGAAATTATCCCATTTCCATGTGGGTATAGTCAATGGTTTCATCATCCCTTTATACTTCTATCACTATGCTTTATCTTGCTAACATACCAATCACCTTAAGATATACTCTGCAATCTATTTTTTCATATTGTCCCACTATAAGTGTTATCGAATATCAAGGTTCAACTTGTTACTTCTGTGATGTATGGAGAAAGGTGAGGTATGTGAATTATCCAATAGATCCTTCTTTATATCAGGTGATGAATTCACATAAAGTCTTGTTTCAAACCAAATTACACTATCATCATCAATATATAACTCCTTTACCACTTTCACATTATTTTATAGCTCCATATCATCCCTTTGTTCCTCTTTAATATTCTCTTGGATAGATGGTTTGGAAATAATTTGGGAAATGTAGGATTTATTCCCTTCCATTATAATTTCCAAATCCATCCTTTGAATATCCATGAATATTGGTTCTTTCTTAATCTGCATCATGGATAAGGTAGTGGTTTCTTTTTTTCTAAGATCATCATCAACCTTTTTTGCCTTTCCTGAATGGTAGTGAATAGAGAAATAATAGTTCTTTATTAGCTATAACTATATTTTTTTATGCATGTTTTTCTATTTCAATGTGAATATATACTTTATACTCTTGTGATCAATATATATTTCACACTTCTCACCATATAGGTAGTGCCACTAGATTTTCAAGGAAAAATCACAACTGCTAGATCTAGATCATGCAGCTGGTAGTTATGCTCATTAATCTTCAACTTTCATGAGGCATAGGTTATCACTTTATCATTATACATGAGTGCACAACCCAATCCTTTCTTTGAAGCAATATTTTATATCAAAAAACCTTCTCCGCTTATTGGTAGTGTGAGTACTAGTGTAGTTATCAGCATGTTCTTGAGTTCCTTGAAGTTTTCCTCACATTCTTCCATCCAAATATAATTTAACCCTTTACTTATTAACTTAGTTAGTGGGATAGGAAATCATGATAAATCTATCACAAAACATCAGTATTACCTTGATAATCCATGAAAAATGTGGATTTCTATGACACTAGTGGGTTTGGGTCATTCCTTAATTGCATTTGTTTTTGAAGGGTCCACAAAAACTCCCTCACTTGTTATCATGTGTCCCAAGACTATGACTTACTGCATCCAAAAGTCGCACTTTTTGAACTTGGAAATAAATTTCTCCTTCTTTAATGTCACTAGAAAAATCCTTAGATATTATTCATATTCCTCTTTTCTCTGGGAGTAGATGATAATATCATAAAAACACTACCAAAAAGTTTTAAAGGTGTTGTCTAAAGACTATTCATAAAATTCATGAAGATTTTAGGGGAATTATTAAGTCTCAAGGGTGTCACTAGAAACTCATAGTGCCTATACCTTGTACAGAAGGTTGTCTTATGAATATCTTCCTTTTTCACCTTTAGTTGGTGATATCTAGAACAAAGATTCAGCTTTGATAAGTATTTTTCTACCCTTAGTTTATCATATAACTTATCAATCCTTAGAATAGGATACTTTTTCTTTATGGTTTTCATCTTTAGCTCTCAGTAATCAATACACAGCCGCATTAATCCATCCTTTTTATTTAAAAATAGCACCGATTAACCCCAAGGCGATGCACTAGGGTGTATGAACACTTTTTCTAAATGATCTTATTGCTGCTTCTTTAACTCCTCTGGTTCGATTAAGAACATCCTATAGGGGAATTTTTAGATAAGAGTAGATCTAGGTTTGAGTTCTACTGATAAATCTACCACATGATCAGGGAGAAGTCTGGGTAACTCATTGAGAAATACATTGGTGTATTCCCTCATAATGGAAATTTCCTCCAGTTTGATACCTTCCTTTGACTTAACCATTTGAGAGAGGTATGATTCTTCATACTGAATCAAAACCCACACCGTTAAGGTATTTTCGAAAGAAGCTTCATGGAATTCCTTGATTTTATAGAGGATCATGGGATTATTCATAATTTAAAAATATATTTCCTTTTCTAAATAGTTGATGTGTTCTCTATATAACTAGAGATGGTCTATTCCCATTATAGCATCAAATTACACCAAGGTAAGTATTCCAAGATTCTCTGGAAGAATCTTCCCACATAATCCAATAGAAGAAGAGTCCAATTTTTGGGTTGCAATAATCTCACCACTATGTGTTTTTATGGATATCTCTACTTCAAGGTATCGGGGAATTGATTAAATAGTTCTAGAAAAATTTTAGGATATATATGAATGTATATAAATAGAATTAAATAATACTTTTTTCATTCTTGAATGAATAGGAAGTGTACCTTGTATGACTTAATTTTATTTCTCCACTTTAGTAGTAGAGATGGAATAAGGTTTCCCTTGATCCTTCGTATTTAGTGGTTGTTGACGTTGATTTGACTAAAGGAGTCAAGGTTTAGTATATTGTCTTATATAGTTCCCTTTCTCCATATAGTTGAATCATTGAACCATGGATGGTTATATCCTTTCCTCTATCATATTGATCAAATTCTTCATGTCTTTCTGAAATTCATGAGCTTGGTGGCCTTCAATCAAACACTTGAAGAATTTACACATACCTTTGAGGAAATTCCAATGATGCTTCTCCCTAGATTTTTGACATGTGGGTGGTTGAGTTTTCTTTCCACCTTTTTCATTAGATACTTTAGCTTAAAAATCCATCTTTCTTTTCTTAACTCTATATCCATGGGACCATTCTCCAAACTCTATCTCCACTTTTAGAGAACATAAAAAAACTTATTCATAACTCCCAATGTCTCAAATATCTATATTTTATTGATGGTTTGGTTTTAAACAACTAAAGAATCTATTTCTTTTTATATCTTTGTTGATAACAAAACTCGAGGCATACCTTGAAATCCTTGTAAAGTTTTCTTTGTAAGCCATGAAAAATTCGCCTTATTTTTTATTCAATCCTATGAATTCTTTCTCCATATTTTTCAAAATAATTTAAGGGAAATAATTATTAAGAAATATTTTATTAAAGTATTTGTAGATGCCGGAAAAGTCCGTTACTCCTCAAACGAAGTTCCGGATGAGGAAAGCGAGGTCATATTTGGAGTCAGAAACATGTTTTGGAAGGCCTGAAGGCCTTGCGTGAAATATCGGAGGCCCGCGCGCAATATTGGCTTCTCGCGCGCAATCCTTCCGGGATTCGCGCGATTGGACGAGTCGGCACGTAATTTTCCGCGCCCGACGTCCCTGCGCCACCCTATTGCGCGCCAGGCCCCTATTCCGCGCCCGAGCCAAATTGCGCGCCCGCGAACCGAATTGCGCGCCCGGGGTTGCCTATAAATACAAGGCGACCCCCGACGTTTTGAAGGTTGTCAGAATTCGAAGGGTCGCTCGTGCGCGCAATTCCACCCCCTCCGCGCGCAATGCCGATCTTCAGGTAACCTCTGTTATTTCGCGCAAGCTAGCCTCGGGGTTCGTCTTCGCGCGCAAACCCTTTGGCTTCTTTCCTTTGACCAATTCCTCACCCGAAGGCCTTCTCGCGCAAAAGAAGCCTCTTGCGCGCAATTGCCCCCCGGGTGCGCGCAATCCAGCCCGATTGCGCGAACCCCCCTTACTAAGTGGCCATTCGTTAAAGAATGGGCCATTGCCCCGCACGCTATCAGAGGCCCGGTGCGCGCAATCTCCATCTTCCGCGCGCCAAGCGCTGGCCCAATTGCGCGCCAGCCCGCCCAATTGCGCGCCGATCCGCGGTATTGCGCGCCAAGCTCCTCTTTTGCGTGCAAACCACCAGGGTCACCCCCTTTGACCCCCTGAGGGTACCCGCCTGCGTGGCGCCCGATGATCTTCATCTCGGGTGCCCGCACCATGTGTTGTCTTCCCGTGTGGCCCTCCAAGCTCGCGCGAAGTGACACGGACCCATTGGCGGCAACAATTCGTCCCGCACGACGTTAAACTGCATTCGTCCGCGCAGCAGGATGTTAAACTGCCAGGCATCCATCGTCCTGCAGGACGCTAAACTGCACCACGTCTGCGCTGCAAGACGTTAAACTACCAAGCGTCTTCGTCCTTAACACACGACGTTAAATTGTACTTCATCCGGCAAGACGTTAAACCGTCCGCTTCGTCCTCAACACACGACGTTAAACTGTACTTCGTCTGGCAAGACGTTAAACCGTCCGCATCACCCGATCTCGTGCCTCGCACGCAGGGTCCCCCCCGGTTTGGATGTGGCCCCCACCCACTCGTCTCTGCAGGGATGTCGGGATTTCCCCTCTTTAGGGACGATTTATTGGAGTGGCCTTCGCCCACGGGGGTAGGGTATTACAAACCCCTAGTTTCTTGTGGGTGACTGCACGTGTGTATCTCCATTGTGCTTCCCCACTGCCAAAGACAGTAGAGGACGTGACAGGGATCGAGGTCTCTCACCTTCGGCCCAAGTCCCTCTTCAACTGAGCTTTTCTGCACTCAGGTTGACTCAGTGCGTAAGTCCTGACAGAATGAACTACGTGGACTTTGATCCCTGTCTCCTAAACAGGGTACGTAGGAAGCCTCCCTGAGGTTCAAGCCCACCACCTGGTCGTCCCGGTCATATTTACGTCGGTTCGTCCATCAGTGGACCCCTCCCGGGTTCACATTCGCGTCGATTCACCTATGAATCCGCTCTTGTGGGTGACTGCACGTGTGTATCTCCATTATGCTTCCCCACTGCCGAATCCAGTAGAGGACGTGACAGGGATCAAGGTCTCTCACCTTCGGCCCAAGTCCCTCTTCAACTGATCTTTGCCGCACTCAGGTTGCCTCAGTGCGTAAGTCCTGACAGAATGAACTACGTGGACTTTGATCCCTGTCTCCTAAACAGGGTACGTAGGAAGCCTCCCTGAGGTTCAAGCCCACCACCTGGTCATCCCGGTCATATTTACGTCGGTTCGTCCATCAGTGGACCCCTCTCGGGTTCACATTCGCGTCGATTCACCTATGAATCCGCTCTTGTGGGTGACTGCACATGTGTATCTCCATTGTGCTTCCTCACTGCCGAAGCCAGTAGAGGGCGTGACAGGGATCGAGGTCTCTCGCCTTCGTCCCAAGTCCCTCTCCAATTGAGCTTTTCCGCATATGGGCCTCCTTAGAGTGTAAGCCCCAAACACTATCGTCCAGCAAGACGTTAAACTGTGATCCACCCACTTCGTGCATGCTAGTCCGCTCCGCCCCACTTCGTGCGTGCCGGCGGCCTCAACCTCCTCGTGAGTCAGCTTGCCAACGTCCAGCATGACGTGAAACTGTGATCCACCCGGCCGTTCCATCCCCCTCTGTGTGAGGTGGTTCGATTCAATCCTCCTCCCGGCAGCCTCGACCTCCTCGTGAGTCAGCTTGCCATCGTCCAGCATGACGTTAAACTGTATATCCGAACTACGCTGACTTTGATCCGCGCTAACGCGCGGTACGTAAGAAGCCTCTATGGGGTCCAAGCTCTTCACTCCATCATCCATCCTAATCCTTACCTGGGCCGCCACATCCCGGTGGGGTCATGCCATTTCATTCCACTCCATTTCACTCGGGAAGCAGCCCATGTGCTGGCCCCAGCGTCGGAGGTTCCCCACAAGGGGTTCTGTCATCTGATCCACTCCTCGTGTTGATCAGTCTGATGTCGTCCCCGCTGGACGTTAAACTTGTGGCATACCCCGTGTTGAACATGAGAAGCTGAGGAAAACCTCAGGTAACGCAGTTCCCCGAACCCAGCACGGGATGCCTCAGGACATCATGCCTTCGAGAAGCCCTATTAGGGACGGAAGGCAGACATGCAGAGCCACAGTGTTAAGACATGCCCCCAACACCCAGAGCTACCCAGTCTCCTCACCGCGGGTTGCTGCCCCGACCAGACTCCTTGGAGCGTCTGGGTGGAAGCAGCGTAATTAACCGGTGTCCATGAAGATATGGTGCCGGGAACGAGATTCACGAACATTCTTAAATCTACGAGGGAGACCCGGATTAGGCGACAAGTTCCGAGGAGACGTCCACAGAAGGAGGAGCCGACATCCCATCATCCCGGTTTTGATCAAGGAGCAGACGTCCCTGAATAAGGGACGGATGCCGCCCGCCTTTGTAAAGCGGGACTGCGGGGCCACAAGCCGCGCTCCCGTCCCCTCGGGTCGACGGGCGCACGCGCGAACGCGTCCTGGCGGAACAGCGTCGGAACAGAAACCCGACGCACATCCGCACCGAAACAGAAAATGGTGAACCCGACGTGAATCTATTCTCCTCAAATACGAATACCGATAGCTTTTAGAGGTGTTGGAAGACTAGCATGTTGCCCGGCCGAGCATTCATCATTGGGGCACGGAACCCGCCAGGGGCTGGGGAAGGGAAATCGGGCACTCCGTCTCACGACGTCGATGGCCTGGGTTCCCCCCACGGAAGGCGTCGTGGTACTAATGATCGGTTGTCGATTCCTTTTCCTGTCAGTATTAATGGGTTCTTCTCCCTATCTTCAAGAATCAGGTCGCCCAATCCGGTGCCCAATCGCCGCCCGCCCACCGGCGCAGGGGTAGGGGAAACACCGACGCGGCTACTCCGCGCGGTCCCGCCCGTTCCACAACCGTCCCAGCAGCCGCAACTGCAGGGCAACCACGCCCTCTCTCCTCCTCGGAGGTCATCCAGAGAAGGGTGATCAACAACTTGGTGCGGAGATATGAGGAATAGGGAGTCATCCCCACCAGGGACATGGCTCGCCTGGACCTCGAGGAAGCTGCACCTCGCCGCCAACGCCGCCCCCGAGGGCCGCGCAGGGAGGCATCGCTGCCTACCTCGACGTCCAACCGCTTCGAGAGTTTATCCCCGGAACGCTCCAACAGCTCCTTCCCCTATGCGGATGAGGTGGAGGATGTTCGGGACCACCCTATCCGAGATTCGCTCCAGGGATCCGCGATAAGGGCTCCTGCCAGGCCACGTCGACACCGCCGCGAGGCTTCTCAAGTCGAAGAACGAGCTCTCCACCTGCCTGCACCACTGATCCCGACTCGTCTGTCCCGACGCCAACGTCGGGCGCGAGCGGAAGAGGATGCACACCTCGGGGCCCTAGCAACAGCGGCCGTGTTGGCCCAAGCCACTGTTGGCTCCAGTCACCAGGACCTTGCGCATCCTGAGCAGGGGCACTTCTATGCCCGACCTGGATCGAGGCCCCGACCGCCCCAAAGGCAGGTTGGGTTGACTCTCCCGGTTGCTGGTACAGGAAATAGCCACCGCGGACCACCTCGTGGTAGCGCTATTCACCAGCAGGGTCTACTCCGTGTGGCCGATCCGAGAGGCATGGGTGATCCCACCTTCCGATCCCGGCCCAGAGGCCTGCCCGGAAGCATCTCTCCCCGCGTCCCCTTTGATATCTGTCCTGGTGCTCCTCGCACCTTGGTTTCCAGTCCTCTTGGCCCCAGCACCGGTGCGGCCAGAGGACGCCAGGACAGAGATCAGCCATGCCCCGAAGAACCACCCAGGGGCAGGAAGGTGAGGCGTCGACGTGGAGGGATGAATGTTAGGGAATTACGGACAGAGATCCGACCGGTTCGTTTCTCTGATACAGAGGCGGAGTATGATTCGGCGACAGAGCCCTCCCCCCGATCCCGCCAGTCAGGGGCAGGGGTAGGAATGCGTCACGTCAGCCTCGTGCTCCCCGAGAGAGAGATTGATATGATCCCCGCTTCTCTCCGAAGGTATATCCGGAGTAGTGAGGGCCTGGTAGACCCCCAAGGATCAAGCATGCGGTTGGTACTGGCCCCTCCGGAAGCGCTTTCTGCCTCGATCGGAGAAGCCAGAGACCTTTTTTGGGGACCGACGGTCGAGCCACGATCTAGTGCACCCTCGGCGAGCACCGACGCTACGGCAGGATGTTCGCTCGCCGGCCCGTCCTATCGTGATGTGGTAGCTGGGGCACCGCAACCCTCAGAGGGCGGCCCAGGATATGGAGGCCAATCGGCCTGCTCGCCGTATTCACCGTCGACCAGCCCGCCGGCCCGGCGGCCCACCTCGGCACCACTGCCAGCTCCCCGTCCATTCCCAGTCGCTGAAGGGGACCAAGAAGACCCGGGTCTCGAGTTTGAGTCGTGGAGCTTCTGGATCGTCCTTGCAGAGGGTCACTTCCCTGAGAAGTTTTGGCCAGTCGCAGGACCGGACTTTGATGCACCAGAATCGCTCACCACGGATGAGTTCGAATGCTTCCGCCGAACTCTCTGGGAGACTCACTCCAGTTTTTACCGCCTACAAATGCTATATCCCGGGAGTCAAGCACACCTGGGGGATATTGGTGAGCAGTGCCGTCAGATCGACCTGGCCACGCTCCCCGCGGTTCGGCACCCCGGGTCATTTGGGCAACACGAGGCCCTCCAACAACGATGCATTGAGTGTTTTCAAGTACTCCGCAAGGTTATCAAGGAATACACCCCCCATGTGTATATCCGTGGATGGGGGCAGTACGCTGCCCTACGCTTCAGTGCGATTCGCCGACAGCCCGATTCGTTGGGTGGCCCTGAGGGTACATCCCCAGGGACGGAAACGGTCAATATGGCTGACCTATCGGGAGAGGGGGACAACTTGGAACTTCTCGACGGGGGCTCTCCCCCCGAAGACAAGCTGTCGTTGGGTCCATCGGTGAGTGTTACTCGTCACCAGAGGAGCCTCCTGGGTCTCCCTGCACCCACTGAAGCACTGACGTTGAGCCGAAACGTCAGCAAAGGTAAAGAGCACGGCGGGGCTATAAAGCCCGCCGACCCATCTGCCTCCATGAAGATGGCAGAGGAGGATACCGAAAAGGCCACGCTACGTCAATAGCTCGTCGAGCAGAAGAATCTAGTTGACCAGCTCCTCGCCGAGCGCGCTGCAAAGCGGCGGCCTAACTACGGTTATCCTAGGCCAGGACAGCAGGGACAGGAACAACCTCTCCTCGATGAGACTCTCTCGGGCAACCGTGATTATGCCGTGTTTTCCGACAGGGGAGAGACCATTGCCTATGGAAAGAGGGTGTGGTATGTTTCACCACACCCTCCCGAGTGGCGTGACTACCTGAGAGACCCCGCTCGGATTCCTCCCGCTGCCCCAAGGGCCGCTCCGCCCGCCATCCCACGAGCTGCCGAGTTCGACGACCCGGTCGACGACCCGATTGAAGAGCCATGCAATGCGCTTGTGGTTAGAGATCCTCGCCAGGACTGGAACCCATGTCCGGACGATCCGATGGCGGCACTCATTGCCCGCTTGGAAGCCTTGGAGACTCGGCAAGTGGCAATCCCACTGGACGGCAAGCCATACCCATCATGGGTGGATGACATGCCGGCACCTCCGGGGTTCGGGAACCCCACTTTCGCCCCCTTCAACGGTACTGGAGACCCGCCACAACATTTGGCCCATTTCAACTCGAGGTGCGGGCCTATGTTGGGAACTCCGGCGCAGCAGGAGGCCACTAAGCTTCGCTGCTTTGTCCAGACACTGGAAGGGCCAGCATTTGTCTGGTACAGCCAGCTCCCCGTCGGGTCGATAACTAGCTGGGAGGACCTTCGTAGACAGTTCCTCTACCAGTTCAGTTCCACAACTCGGAAGATGAGTATCGCAGACCTCTTCAAGTGCAAGCAAAGGCCTGATTAGCGAGTCGCGGATTTCGTCGCCCGATGGAAGGGTCTCACGTATTCCCTTGACATGCCATTGACTCAGGAGCAGTTGCTGACAATGTGCGTCGGGAACGTCAAGACCGATCTGGTCCCTTCCTTGATCACTCAGAATTACCCCGGAGGGTTCAGGGACTTCTCAGACAAAGCTCAACGTCTTGAGGAAGCCCTGCAACAGGCCAGTCAGGCACACCCGCTGCCTCCTATGATCCCTGCAAGGAGGGTCAGCAGGGCTGAGCCCGCTGCTGTTGCCCAGATAGAGGGCCCCAGGCAGTTGGAGCTGCTGCCGGTGAGGCCAGATCCACAGCCTCACAGGAATCCGCCTCCACGGGCTCAGTTCCCGGCCCAGCAGCGGCAGCCCCAGAACTGGCCGGCCCCTCCGCGTAATGTACCGCCACAACCCAGGCGAGATAATCAGGGTCCACCTCCTCGGCAGGCCCCTCCATCCCCTCGTCAAGACCACGCTCCCAGGGCCCCGCGATACCTGACTTACTCATTTCACGAGGATCAGGTCCCCGGTTATTTCCGGAGCGCCCTGGAGAAGAGGATTGTGCGACTGCCTGAGTGTTGGAGGCCAGAGGAGGCACATCTCACAGATAACCCCCGCTACTGCCCTTACCATTGGGCCCTGGGGAACACCATCCGGCGGTGCTACGTGTTTAAGGACTGGCTCCAAGACCAGATTAAAAACAATGTAATCAGGTTGGGCCCAGCTTCAGAACAAGTGGCGGGTGTGTTCGTGGGATCAGATGACGATAGTGGCGACGAGGACGAATGGCAGCTGGTCTCCGACCGCGGATCCCAGAAGTATAATAACTGGATGGCCCACAAGACGATCATTCGTTCACATGGAATCATCCGTGCGCGCTTGAATCACCCTGAGCCCCCAGAATCTGGGGGTGCTGCTTCGGCATCGTCATCCCAGCCTGCCTCTTCCGAGAAGAGAAAACGGCGGCGACGCAAGAAGGAAGAGCGCGCCCCGCCAGTTCCGCCACTATCCCGCACTCTCGGAGATTTCATTCCCCCGGAGATGGGGGTCCCTCCTCGGATCCGCCCGGTGATGAATGATTCATCCGATGACAGTGTTGGGTACGCTTCGGTTAATACCGTCGAGCTCGTAAATCCCTTTTCGGTTCCCGACGTTGAAGAACACCAGGTGGACCTCCCTGGTGTCCCCGGTCGTCGCCACCGTCAGAGGAACCGCAACAACAGGAGTCGCTGGGGCACGGCAGTTGGTACCTCCAGCCAGGCCGTGCACGCCACTGAGACTAGGCAGCAGGCTCAAAACCGAGCTCAGCACGCACAGCCCCCCCATCCGGGGATGACGGATTCGCCTCCGCCACTGTTTGTGGTGTGGGACCAGGCAGAACTTCCTCAACCACGTCGCGACCAGCTCCGTCCTGCCACGAGTCCATCCCGGCCTCCTGGTCCCAGTACGGTGACTACTTCCCGGGCTTCAACCAGTGAACAGCGAGATGCGCCAAGCACCAGTCGGCCGCCGGTCCAACCGGCAAGGCCCGTCATGCCTCCAACCGCAGAGAAACCTCCAGCAACCAGGGGCTCGCGCTTGGCAAGAAAGTATGATGTCCTGAAGCACTTGGACGACATCCCAGCAAGGCTCTCCATCCTTGAGGCGTTGCGCTTGTAACATGAGATGCGCGAGGCGCTCGCTGAAGCCCTGAAGAGCCCCCTCCAGTTTGAGACGGAGGTTGCGGCTGCAGAGGCCTTTCACGCCGAAGCGATTGAGGACGCCGAATGTCAGGCAGTCATCTCGTTCTCTGGTAAGGATGAAGACCCTCCTATACAGGGGCACATTCGTCCGCTGTATGTTACTGTCCAGTTCAATGGCCTTGAAGTCCGGCGCTGTCTTGTCGACACGGGGTCTGGGATTAACCTGATTCCAACTCAGACGCTCCGGAGATTGGGGTTGTCTGAGGATGACTTGATTCCCTCCGACCTCAGGATCCAGGGGTACGACCGCACCGAGCAAACTCCGGTCGGCAAGATACGTTTGAAGACCCAGTTCGGTGACTTGGTTACCAACACCGAATTCATGGTAGTCTCTCAGGACACTGTGTATAACTCATTGATGGGCAGTCCATGGCTCCAACTTCATGTGGCGGTTCCCTCATCATACCACCAATGCCTTAAATACTCCCTTAATGGTCGAGTAGGCATGCTTCAGGGAGATGCCTCTCCTTTTGCCTCATGTGAAGCCCGCTATCTAGGCGCGGACTATTACAAGAGCAAGGATAAGTAGATCCTGACAGGTGGGGTTGAGCCTGTCGCTGTTGGAAGTGATCCCTGGGCAAGTTTGGATGATGCTTACGTCCTCCCGATCCATCGGTTGGACGTAGCCATGGTCTCGACGGCCTGTGAGTCTCCTGATGAGATGACCGCGACCGCCCATGCCAGCACCAGCGGCCAAGCAGGATCTGGTAGCCCCAATGCAGTTTCCAACGCAGTATCTCCCATGGACGATCCCTCCCCAAGTGGAGAGGACGTGGAAGATGCACCCCCAGCCTTTGAGGAGGGCGTCTCCGCCACGGTCGATGAGTTAGTACAGGTGAACCTGGGAACCGAGGCAGATCCAAGACCCAAATTGGTCAGTGCCGCCATGCCCTCTGAGGAGTGGCAGCAGTACGTGGACTTCCTCAGACAGCACCGTGATGTGTTCGCTTGGGGCTATGATGAGATGCCGGGGCTAGATCCTCAGGTAGCCGTCCACCGCCTTGGTCTCCCGGCGAACCATCGCGGGTTCAAGCAGCCTCCCAGGAAGATGAACCCATTCCACGGTGCCATGGTTGAGGCTGAAGTTGACAACTTATCAAAGCCAACTTCGTGAGGGAAGTTCAGTACCCCAGATGGCTGGCCAACATCGTGCCGGTCAGGAAGAAGAACGGGCAGATCAGAGTCTGTATCGACTTCCGCGATCTCAACCGCCACTGTCCGAAGGATTACTTTCCCCTTCCGGTGACAGAGCTGTTGATTGACGCCACGGTAGGGTTCCAAGCCCTCTCCTTCATGGATGGATACTCCGGATACAACCAAATCCGGATGGCCCCTGAGGATGAGGAGTTCACTGCCTTCAGGGCCCCCCAAGGTATCTTTTGTTACCAGGTCATGCCCTTCGGCCTGAAGAATGCAGGTGCCACCTATCAACGGGCGATGCACCGCATATTCAAGCCAATCCTCGGCACACTGGTGGAATGCTACGTCGACGACTTGGTGGTCAAATCGCACCAGCGTCAGGACCATCTCAAAGATCTTGAGAAAGTGTTCGGCTTCCTCCGATCTCGCTGCCTGAAGATGAACCCATTGAAGTGTGCCTTCGGGGTCAACTCCGGGAAGTTTCTTGGCTTTGTGGTAAGATACCGGGGTATTGAGATCGACCCAGAGAAGATCAGGGCGATTAGCCAGATGCCTCCCCCAGGTAACATCCGGGAACTGCAAGGGTTCCAAGGCCACTTAGCCTATATACGCCGATTCATCGCGAATCTGGCCGGCAAGTGTAAGACCTTTTCTCGGCTCATGAAGAAAGGTGCCACCTATGTATGGGATAAGGAGTGTCAGACCGCTTTCGAGGAAATCAAGCAGTACTTGCTTCAACCTCCGGTTCTGATGCCGCCTGTATCCGGGAAGCCACTGGTCCTTTATGTGACTGCCCTGGAACGGTCCCTTGGTGCCCTTCTCGCCCAGAAGAACAACGAGGGAACAGAGAATAGCCTCTATTACCTCAGTCGCATGCTCCTCGATGCAGAAGTTAGGTATTCCCCCATCGAGAAGAGCTTCCTGGCGCTCGTATTTGCCGTACAGAAATTACGGCACTACTTGCAGCACCACGAGGTACAGTTGGTTTCTCGGGTAGACCCGTTGAAATATATCCTGAGCCGGCCTATGTTCACTGGCCGTCTAGCGCGGTGGGTTGTGATCCTCCAGCAGTTCGACATCAGGTATGTGTCTCAGAAGGCCATCAAAGGGCAAGCATTGGCAGACTTTCTGGCTGCTCACCCAACCTCCGCGGATCAGCCGCTGGATCTAGGCTTTCCTGATGATACCGTTATCTCGGTCGATCGTGCCGATCCATGTTGGCAGATGCACTTTGACGGTGCCTCCTGGAGCCCCACCGATAGAAGACTCGATAATCCTAAGCTCAACAAAGTGGGTTTGGGTATCGTCTTCATTACCCCGGAGCAAGCCGTGCTGCCATACTCTTTCCTGTTGTCAGAGGGCTGTACCAACAATGAGGCGGAATACCATGCCCTCATCACTGGCCTCGAGTTAGCTCTTGAGATCGACGTGCCCCATCTGTGTGTGAAAGGGGACTCCGAGCTGGTTGTTAACCAGGTCAATGGAGACTATGTTGTCAGGAAGCCGGAACTTGTGCCATTGCTGGAGTGCACCCTCCTCCTGATGGCCCAGTTCCCTTCTCGGCCAGAAATTGTCCATATTCCCCGGTTGCAGAACGGTCGAGCAAATTCTTTGGCCAGCCTTGCTGCGTTACTCGCGGAGCCTGAACAGGACAACCTGATCATCCGCATGACGCACCGCAGGCTCATCGCTCCCGTTATCCCGGAGGGAGATCGCGGCCCATCGGTAAGTAATCTCACCACGGTTGCCCCTGTGCCTGGAGCCCCGAGTACCACAGATATGGCAGTCGAATCATCCCCTGATTGGAGGACGCCTTTGGTTGAGTACCTCCAACATGGCATTCTCTCGTCGGATCGGGCCGAGCGCGAGCGAGTTCGACGCCGCGCATCGCATGTTTTCCTCCAGAGCAGTCCCGGCCTAGAGCAGATCCTCTATAGACGCGGATTTGATGGTGTTCTCCTTCGTTTCCTTCAAGGAGTTGAGATCCCACGAGTCATGCAAGAGGTTCATGCTGGTTCATGTGGTGCCCACCAGACTGGGCCGAAGCTGTCCCATCAGATTTGGAGGTTGGGATACTTCTGGCCCTCCATGATCCATGACTGCATCGAGTATGCCAGGAAGTGCCATGCATGCCAGGTTCATGCGAACTTTGTGCATCGGCCGCCGGAGCCTCTCCATACCACCAGGTATTCTTGGCCCTTTGCAGTTTGGGGGCTGGACGTTGTGGGACCTTACCTGCCGGCGACGGCTCGCCAGTGCCGGTTCATTCTGATCGCCACGGACTTCTTCTCCAAATGGGCAGAGGCGATTCCGCTCAGAGAGGTCAAATCCTGTTCTATCGCTGACTTCGTGACCTCCAACATCATTTATCGATTTGGAGTGCCTCACGCTATCCTCACGGATAACGGAGCCAATTTCCGAGCAGCCGAGTTGAAGAAGTTGTACACCAAGTACAACATTCGCTCGAACCATACATCTCACTATCATGCGCAGGCGAATGGACAGATTGAGGCGTTTAACAAGACCCTCTCTAACATTCTGCAAAAGATGGTTGGTCAGAACAAGAAGAGTTTGCCGGACAAGCTCCCCAACGCCCTCTGGGCTTATCGGACGACGACTCGCAATTCCACCCAGATGACCCCTTATTCCCTGGTGTATGGAGCTGAGGCTGTCCTGCCCATCAAGATCCAGTTACCGTCCTTGCGCACTGCAGTCTACGACCAGCAAGCGCCGGACAGAGCTGCTGAAACCTGTCTAGTCGAGTTGGAAGCACTGGATGAGAATAAGCTTCGCGCTTTGCACAACTTGGAGAGGCATCAAAGAAGAATGGCTCGAGCTTTCAATAAGAATGTTTGCCTCTGCTCCTTCCTGCAGGGTGACCTAGTACTGGCCCTAAGAGCACCAATGATCCCCGGCAGGAAGCCGCCCAAGTTGGAGCCCAAGTGGGAGGGACCTTTTGTCATCCACAAAGTCTATCCCAATGGCGCGTACTCCCTAGCGACTATGGATGGTGAGCGTGTCACTCCTCCCACCAACGCTAGGTTCCTCAAGCAGTACTTTGCCTGAGTGCACTTCGTCCTGCATGACGCTAAACTGCACCACGTCCGAGCTACAAGACGTTAAACTGTTCAGCATTCGTCCTGCATGACGTTAAACTGCACTTCAAGAACTACGTGCGGCTTGATTCCCATCCTTATGGGATACGTAGGACCGCCTGAACATTCATGTTTCAGGCCCAACCCCATTTCCCGAGAATCTCTATCCCGCGTTGGGCCTCTGGACCAAGTTCCCCTCCTTTTTGTGCGAGGCGTATGGCGTGAGCAGGGGATTATGTCCTCATTCACGTCGGTCTACTGGCCGCGCCGTACGCCTCCCCCATGTGTGGGACTACCTCACACCCCTCATCGTCCTGTATGATGTTAAACTGCCTCTCAAGAACTACGTACGGCTTGATTCCCATCCTTATGGGATACATAGGACCACCTGGACGCTTGTGTTCCAGGTCCAGCCCCGTCTCTTGGTTGATCATGGGGATCTGGCGTCCTTTGGTTGCTCTCAAGGTGAGTCCTCCTACCCTTTCCGGTGATCTGTTAGCATGTTTTGGGGTACTCCGGTCTATGACCTATAGTGTCGGATTCAATCCCGACAAGTCCTGTGTTACTTTTCGGTCCTCGCGCTTCCTCTTTTTCGGGCCTTCCTGGGCAGCAAATCGATATGAATCCTGCGCTTGAGCGGTTGATGATCATTTGTTTGCCTCATCCTAGGCTGACGCGATCGGATGTTGTGTTGCGAATATGGTCAGCGACATCCTTGATCACCATGTCAACTCTTTCAGGCTCTGAACATTGGTTGCGCAGTCCTTGTCACACTCCGCCTCGGTGCGTTGTGGTGGGAACTCGACACTCTTCATACTGACCCTCAGTACACCTCAACACGTTAGGCAGGCCAACCAGGGTAATGGTGTCATTCGAGGCTCCCACGATATGAGCACCAATGATATGCTAATGTACTCCCTGAGGGCCATGTGTAGCTAGACCCTCGTCCCTATGAGGATGAAGGAGTCACCCGAACAATCGCGTTCTGGGCCCAGCATGGCTGGAGGCTAGCATCTCTGCCCCTCGGTTGATAGACATATGCAGGCCCCTATCCCAGGATCCTTCTCCTGGAATTGTGCGTGACCGTAGGGCTGGGATGTGTCCCCACCTCCGCTGTGTCCGTTGTACCGCTATAAGCGGATTCCACCATGGTCCGAACCACACGACCTTAAACTGTGTTGCTTCGTCCTCAACACACGACGTTAAAATGTGATCGTCTTGGCCGCCCGACGAGAAACGGCACTGCATCGTGATATTCTCCTCAGGGGACATGCACGTTGGGCGCTGGTTAATAACCACGCCATTTATCAATGCCTTTCATGGCTTGATTATTGTGGCGACGCCAGGGATTTCTTAATCACAGGCATGTCGCCGCACAAAGAAAAACCATCCACCTTTAAGGACAAACAGGAAATATCAAATACCGCTTCTTTTGGGTGCGAGGGCCAGACCCACACCCATCCCCGCGCTGGTGCCCGATTGTGTTGCGCCACGCTTCAAGAACTACGTGTGTCTTGATTCCCATCCTTATGGGATACGTAGGAACGCCCGGATGTTTGAAACTTCGGGTCCAGCCCCCCACCTCTTAAAGATTCCCCCTTCTCTTGGGAATCCGCCGCCTTCGGGTCACCCTCAAGGCGTGTCCTTCGACCCCTTGCAGTGGTCCACCGGTGTCAAGAGTACTCTGGTCTATTGCCAGGAGGGTCAGGTTCAGCATGGTCAGGTTCCTTCCACTTTTCAGGCTTCATGCTCCCCTTCATTCGGACCCATCACCTACGCCCTGGGTGGAACCCCCGTGAGCGGTCTGGATACAATGCCTCAGTGCTCTCCCACTGATCCGGGCTGGTGCCCCCAAGGGCCTTGGGCAGCAAATCGATATGAATCATGCGCTTGAGCGGTTGATGCTCGTTTGCTGCCTCATTCGATCAACGGTCAGTGCGATATTGATGCTGTTTTTCCGCGACGGTCGGCAGTACTCCCATATCGTTACGCCGGTGCCCCCAGTCCTTGAGTGAATGGCCGCATGATTCACATTACGTTTTCCACCCCCCATTCTGACTAGGCAAAATCTCGGCACTCTTGACACTATCCCTCAGTGCATCTTCGCATATCCAGGGGATAGGACCACGATGTGGCGTACTTTGAGGTCCCTATGGTCCGAGCTCTAAGACCTTAAACTAAGATCTGCCCCTATGGTCCGAGCTCTACGAATTTAAACTAAGATCTCCCTAATCAGGGTCCTACGTCCCGCATGACGTTAAAACTGCACTCTCGGAACTACGTGTGGCTTGATCTCCAGCCTGATGGAGTACATAGGAATGCCCGGGCATCTCGACCCGGGTCCAGCCTCAGGGATCGCTGAGTCCCGCCCCTCCTCGTCGTCGGCCGTTTGGCTTGGCTTCTGGTAGAGTGGTGCGGTTGTGATATTCTCCCTGATTCAGCTTGGGATGCCCCATTGCAATGATGGGAAGCGACAGTTTCCTCTTCAAAGAGGTTCTGTCTGAGAATTGGGGTGATTCACGGCCAGATTAGTGCATCCGCCTAATACGCTTTCCCCACAGTGGCGCAATTTTGGGAGCATTAGATTCTGTCCGAACAAATCATCACTTCACCCCATGCTTCGCATGCTCTTTTGATCCGGATTTCCACCCTTGTGTCTGAAGGAACCCCCAAAGCGGTATTGATGATGACATGTGATCCGCCTCCTGCAATATGAATGATGACCTTCGGTCCGTCTATTGTAGTAGTATGGTCGATTGATCCATTGTCCGCTTGCCGTCTTGGGCATTTCCTGGAAGACTGACCGTCGTGGATTTCTGAATTCAGGACACGCGATTCACCCTTTCTCATTTCCCTATGTTCGGATAAAATCTCAACGCCCCTAGCGTTGTCCCGCTCGTGTGTCGGAACAAGTTTGGGGGATGGTACATTGATTAGGTCTGAGGTATCCCCTCCTAGGAATGACCTCCCTCTCTTCCTTAGAAATCCAGGCCCAATTGTGGATGCCTGAAGCTTGGTTAACGCTCCCGCAAGACAATGGATTGTGGTTGAGCACGTTAAGCCAAAAGATGCAGATAAATATGTTGGTTCATACAAATGGATCGAAGTATTGAGTAGCGGAAGAAAAATGTTCTGGGAATGGAAAAAACAAAGCCCCTAGGGATTAGCGTGCTGAATGGATCTTTCCAACGCCGCTACCCTTTGGCTGGCGGCCTCCAAAGCTGCTTCTCGCTCTTTTCATGCCCTCTCTTCGTCGGCGGTCGCAGCACGCAGTTCATCGATCCTGGCTTGTGCACTCTCCCACTCGACTTGAAGTGTGACCATCTGGTGGCCCGCCTCCGTCAGCTGTACCTGGGCGTCATCCAGCTGGGCCGTCAATTGC
Organism: Viscum album; assembly: GCA_963277665.1. Taxonomy (NCBI): domain Eukaryota; kingdom Viridiplantae; phylum Streptophyta; class Magnoliopsida; order Santalales; family Viscaceae; genus Viscum; species Viscum album. Next base: position 24,766,069 of record OY728125.1, read on the forward strand.
TCCACAAGCTCAGTGCACACTGCGACGAAGGCCTCCTTCTCTGCCGCCTGCCCTTCGAGGCGCCGGACTTCCTACTCCGCCACGAGGAGCGCCCGTGTGTTCTCCGACATGTCCCGACATTGTGCGACGTCGGCACGCCGGCGGCTCTCGCGCATCTTTTCGGCCATGAAATCACGGACCGTCAGATGGAGGCATAGAGCATCAGCTCCCTTGGAACACAGGAGGCGCAGCCAGGATTGAAGCGATCCCATGCGCCCCAGCCATTCCGATGAGGGTCACTTGAGGAAGCGCTGGATGCACTTCCACCCCCTGCGGCGCTTTATCCGGCTCTCCTCGACTGCCTCTGCGTCCGAGTCGTCCATCTCCTCGGGGTCGGCAGGCCGGTAGGCAGGGAAAGCAGCCAGCAGGTCTGCTGCAGGGTCCGCCCCTGGGATGTCCTCACGGGGGATAGGTTCCCCAGCATCTGGGCGACCTTCTTCTCTCGCCCCAGCGGCGTTGACACCCTCGTCAGCCCCCGACCTCTCTCTGATGGCAGCACCGCCGGCGTCCGTTGCCCCCTGATCAGCAGTTGGTGGGGCCGGCTCGGTGTGAGAAGTCTGTTCTGGAGAAGGCGGCATGTCTTCCACTGGTCCACTCGTGGATGGCCCGGGTTCGACAGCCCGACGAGCCTCCAGTATTGAGATCACTACGCAAGGCATGCTGTGGTTAGTCACGGATCGTCAACGTCAAGCACCAACAGTAAAGTAGGGAGACTTATGGGAATCCAGAGCGCCATCTTCCGCTGTCCCGGCCGCCGCAAGAGCAATTGCAGCAGGGGACCCCTCAGCACTTGTCAATTCAATGATGGGTGTCTGGCCCCCGCCCTGTCCTGCTGGCGCCTCTCCTACTCCTACTGAGGATTCCTGACCAACATCCGTGCACTCCTGAGGAAGGTGAAGAAATGAGTTAGAAGCTGCATAAGAGAATGGATGAAGAAGGTTGAGTAGGGATAGAAGCAGACCTCGAGGAGCTCAGTGATATCAATATTGTCAGAGCCGGCCACCTCGCCGCTCTCCCGCGGGCTCCCCGGATGGGACCTTCCCTCAGAGCCTTCATCCTCCCCCGTCTCCTCCTCTTCCTCGGAGTCATCGTTACTATCATCTTCCTCCGGCGGCATCTGTTCTGGAGCAGGCTCTAGACCGAGCATCACCTTCACCAGAAGGGACGGCTCCACACCCTGACCACGTTGGCGCGCGTACTCGTCCATGGCCGTCAGATACGCATACCGCCGGTGGAAGTTCACCCTGTCGGCAACCTGAAGGCGCCCGACCTCTGGCAGATGGATCCCTTCTCTGGTTATCTTCTGCCAGATGATTTCGGTCCCCAGCGACTGCCGCAGGGTCATCCAGGCTGACCACAGCGCTGGGAAGACTGCATCGTGGGAGGGTTCGAGCAGACGCCTTATCTGCGTCCCGGGCCGCTCCCCGACCACCGCATGTGCCCCCTCTCTGGGCGCTGAAGTCGTGGCGGCAGCCTGCGATGTGCCCGCCGTCGAAGTCCCTTCTCGCGCCGGCTCCGCTGCTTGGCACGCCTCCGTTCTCCCCCGCGTAACGGCGCCTCGCCTCCTTCCTTGACGCCCGGTCTCCGCGCGGGTGACCTCGAGCCGCCGAACTGGCTTCCGTAGAAGCCCCTTGGGGTACGCGATGGCCCAGTGTTCGGCGTACTCGGTTGCCAAGCCTGCGTCGACCCCAGTAGGAGGGAGAGTGATGACATCGCCAGAGCCGAAAGCGGCGAACATTAGCCACATCTGGCGAAGGACGCAAGGGTTTGTCTCCTCTCGGACAGCATCGAATACCCTCTTCGGCATCCGTTGAAGGCACCCGAACTGCCTGGAAAACCAGGTTGGCACGTAGGGCTCGCAGATCACCTTCCCGTCGATCCGAGCCACGAGCACCCCGCCCCGCATGCTCAGGAAGTATTCGTGCTGCTCCAGCAGACCTTGCCCGTTGTCGATCATCTGGCCAACGGGAGTGGGGAACGGGCTGAAGTTGAAATTGGCGTGATTGCCAATCCGAATCCTCACCCCCTCCTCATTTAGGGTCATCGGAGCGACCCCCGCAATGTTCAGCAGGGAGGGTCGCAGGCTGTTGCCCGGAGGAATGACGGCATTCAGAAACGTGTACCCACCAAGGTGAGCAGCCACCCAGCCGTGGAATAATTGAAAGGGACCACAGACCCTTCGTGGCGACCCCCCTCACGAGATGCGTCCCAGGATGGCGTATAGCTTAGCCAGCACTGGGACCCCGAGGTTGTATCTTTTGTTGGCGGCCATGGAGCCCGCCATCACCAGTGTCGCCGGGCGGACGCCCATCCTCGCGTCCCGCACTGGCAGGAGCCACCCACTCAGAAATCCGACCAGGAACGCCGCGTACCGGACATTTGGGTCTCGGGCCTCGATGACGTGGTACCCCCATGAGCGGTAGTCTCCCGTCTCCAGGACCCGCCAGTACGACCCGTTCCGGCTCCTCTGAGCCGCAGTCGGGCACCGCTTCCCCCTGCCTGGCATCTTGACCGCTGGGTCATGCTCCAAGAACTGGTCGAACCACTCCTTGTAGGCTATGTCCTTGCGGAAGTCTTTGACCCCGAGTCGCTGCGTAGCCAGGTCCAGTAGATGCCATGTCAGGATGGGAGTTCGTGACCTGTCGCCCCAGGTGTTCTTCGGAGGCAGGAACCCATCGTATTGGTAACCCTCCAGCGGGATACCTCTGATGCAGTGGATGTCCCAGAGACCGATGCTGACCTCCCCATGATGAATATGGAAGTTGTTGGTATCTGGGGACCAGCGGGTGAAGAGCTCCGGCCCGAGCTCGGACTGCTGGTAGAAGTGGAACTGCGACGTCCACACCGCCTCAAAAAGGCCGATGTACCGCAATTCCTCCGCGAAGTGATCGCAGGTGTGGCGTACCCAGAACGCCCAGGACCACTCACTGGTGAAATTGCCCCCAGACCGCAAGTCCCAGTCCTTCAGCCAGCCCTTGGTGTCGTCGGTGACACTCTGGCGATACGTGCTCGAGTAGAGGGCTGGAGAGTTCTCCGCAGTAGGCTCACTCCCGATAATGGTTCGCGTCCTCGGGTTCAGGACATAGACATCTAAGTGCCTGGTCTCCCTGGAAGGATTCCCGTTGTTGGTGATGTTATAGCGGAGAAGCTCATCCTCCCGAGTCACCCAGGTCCGTGGCGCATCAACCTCGAACCCTGGCACCGGAACCTCATCCAGGATGTCGTAGTTCCAGAGTGGCAGGTTTTCCGACAGCGGATACGTCTTCTGGGCCGGCGTCAGCAAATCGAACAAGGATTGATTGTTGGAAACAATCTCCTTGGCTCCGTAGACCTCCTCGTTCGCCGCCATCTTAGCTCTGCGAATGGCGGCATCCCCCTCATTCACTTGATTCGCGGCCATCTCAGAAGCTCCGGGGGTCGTGTGGATTAAGGGATGAGGCGTGCGGGATCGGAGGAGGCTGGTAGAGAAATTTGGGAGTTGGCATGCAATCCCAGTGGACGACGCGCAATTGGGAAGTCTATCGCGTAAAACCCCGGGTGTTCGCGCAAAATCAAGCCGAAATCTGGATGGGTTTGCGCGCCGAATGGGCGAATTTCACGCCATCAAAGGCAATTTCGTGCACGAGAGCGGGGAAGCTTATCGCGCGGAAAGCCTGTGTACGGAACGCAGAACCCAGGACCCCTATTTATAGGCGAGTCCGGGTGGCCGCGCCGCGCGGAAAGCGCTTTGCGTGACCAAGGTAGCGAATTTCACGCCCGACTCCCTTTCTGCGCGCCCAAGTCCCGCGCCGCCCAGGACTTCGGCATTCTGGCGTCTCCCTCGGAACCCGATCGTTGCGACCTCTCGCAAATCAGATTCCGAGGGGGGGCTTTTGTAGACGCCGGAAAAGTCCGTTACTCCTCAAACGAAGTTCCGGATGAGGAAAGCGAGGTCATATTTGGAGTCAGAAGCATGTTTCGGAAGGCCCGAAGGCCTTGCGCGAAATATCGGAGGCCCGCGCGCAATATTGGCTTCTCGTGCGCAATCCTTCCGGGATTCGCGCGATTGGACGAGTCGGCACGTAATTTTCCGTGCCCGACGTCCGTCCGCCACCCTATTGCGCGCCAGGCCCCTATTCCGCGCCCGAGCCGAATTGTGCGCCCACGAACCAAATTGCGCACACGGGGTTGCCTATAAATACAAGGCGACCCCCGACGTTTTGACGGTTGCCAGAATTCGAAGGGTCGCTCGTGCGCGCAATTCCACCCCCTCCGTGCGCAATGTCGATCTTCAGGTAACCTCCGTTATTTCGCGCAAGCTAGCCTCGGGGTTCGCCTTCGCGCCCAAACCCTTTGGCTTCTTTCCTTTGACCAATTCCTCACCCGAAGGCCTTCGCGCACAAAAGAAGCCTCTTGCGCGCAATTGCCCCCGGGTGCGCGCAATCCAGCCCGATTGCGCGCACACCCCTTACTAAGTGGCCATTCGTTAAAGAATGGGTCGTTGCCCCGCGCGCTATCAGAGGCCCGGTGCGCGCAATCTCCATCTTCCGCGCGCCAAGCGCTGGCCCAATTGCGCACCAGCCCGCCCAATTGCACGCTGATCCGCGGTATTGCGCGCCAAGCTCCTCTTTTGCGTGCAAACCGCCAGGGTCGCCCCCTTTGACCCCCTGAGGGTACCCGCCTGCGTGGTGCCCGATGATCTTCATCCCGGGTGCCCGCACCGTGCGTTGTCTTCCCATGCGGCCCTCCAGGCTCGCGGGAAGTGACACGGACCCATTGGCGGCAACAATTCGTCCCACACGACGTTAAACTGCATTCGTCCGCGCAGCAGGACGTTAAACTGCCAGGCATCCATCATCCTGCAGGACGCTAAACTGCACCACGTCCGCGCTGCAAGACGTTAAACTGCCAAGCGTCTTCGTCCTCAACACACGACGTTAAACTGTACTTCGTCCGGCAAGACGTTAAACCGTCTGCTTCGTCCTCAACACACGACGTTAAACTGTACTTCGTCTGGCAAGACGTTAAACCGTCCGCATCACCCGATCCCGTGCCTCGCACGCAGGGTCCCCCCCGGTTTGGATGTGTCCCCCACCCGCTCGTCTCTATAGGGATGTCGGGATTGCCCCTCTTTAGGGACGATTTATTGGAGTGGCCTTCGCCCACGGGGGTAGGGTATTACAAACCCCTAGTTTCTTGTGGGTGACTGCATGTGTGTATCTCCATTGTGCTTCCCCACTGCCGAAGCCAGTAGAGGACGTGACAGGGATCGAGGTCTCTCACCTTCGGCCCAAGTCCCTCTTCAACTGAGCTTTGCCGCACTCAGGTTGCCTCAGTGCGTAAGTCCTGACAGAATGAACTACGTGGACATTGATCCCTGTCTCCTAAACAGGGTACGTAGGAAGCCTCCCTGAGGTTCAAGCCCACCACCTGGTCGTCCCGGTCATATTTACGTCGGTTCGTCCATCATTGGACCCCTCCCGGGTTCACATTCGCATCGATTCACCTATGAATCCGCTCTTGTGGGTGACTGCACGTGTGTATCTCCATTGTGCTTCCCCACTGCCGAAGCCAGTAGAGGACGTGACAGGGATCGAGGTCTCTCACCTTCGGCCCAAGTCCCTCTTCAACTGAGCTTTGCCGTACTCAGGTTGCCTCAGTGCGTAAGTCCTGACAGAATGAACTACGTGGACTTTGATCCCTGTCTCCTAAACAGGGTACGTAGGAAGCCTCCCTGAGGTTCAAGCCCACCACCTGGTCGTCCCGATCATATTTACGTCAGTTCGTCCATCAGTGGACCCCTCCTGGGTTCACATTCGCGTCGATTCACCTATGAATCCGCTCTTGTGGGTGACTGCACGTGTGTATCTATATTGTGCTTCCTCACTACCGAAGCCAGTAGAGGGCGTGACAGGGATCGAGGTCTCTCGCCTTCGGCCCAAGTCCCTCTCCAACTGAGCTTTGCCGCATATGGGCCTCCTTAGAGTGTAATCCCTAAACACTATCGTCCAGTAAGACGTTAAACTGTGATCCACCCACTTCGTGCGTTCTGGTCCGCTCCGCCCCACTTCGTGCGTGTCGGCGGCCTCGACCTCCTCGTGAGTCGGCTTGCCAACGTCCAGCATGATGTGAAACTGTGATCCACCCGGTCGTTCCATCCCCCTCTGTGTGAGGTGGTTCGGCTCAATCCTCCGCTCGGCAGCCTCGACCTCCTCGTGAGTCGGCTTGCCATCGTCCAGCATGACGTTAAACTGTATATCCGAACTACGCTGACTTTGATCCGCGCTAACGCGCGGTACGTAGGAAGCCTCTATGGGGTCTAAGCTCTTCACTCCATCATCCATCCTGATCCTTACCCGGGCCGCCACATCCCGGTGGGGTCATGCCATTTCATTCCACTCCATTTCACTCGGGAAGCCGCCCATGTGCTGGCCCCAGCGTTGGAGGTTCCCCGCAAGGGGTTCTGTCATCTGATCCACTCCTCGCGTTGATCAGTCCGATGTCGTCCCCGCTGGACGTTAAACTCGCGGCATACCCCGTGTTGAACATGGGAAGCTGAGGAAAACCTCAGGTAACGCAGTTCCCCACACCCAGCGCAGGATGCCTCAGGCCATCATTCCTTCGAGAAGCCCTATTAGGGACGGAAGGCAGACATGCAGATCCGCAGTGTTAAGACACGCCCCCCAACACCCAGAGCTACCCGGTCTCCTCACCGCGGGTTGTTGCCCCGACCAGACTCCTTGGAGCGTCTGGGTGGAAGCAGCGTAATTAACCGGTGTCCATGAAGATATGGCGCCGGGAACGAGATTCACGAACATTCTTAAATCTATGAGGGAGACCCGGATTAGGCGACAAGTTCTGAGGAGACGTCCACGGAAGGAGGAGCCGACATCCCATCATCCCGGTTTCGATCAAGGATCAGACGTCCCAGAATAAGGGACGGATGCCGCCCGCCTTTGGAAAGCGGGACTGCGGGGCCACAAGCCGTGCTCCCGTCCCCTCGGGTCGACGGGCGCACGCGCGAACGCGTCCTGGCGGAACAGCGTCGGAATAGAAACCCAACGCACATCCGCACCGAAACAGTATTCCCACTCCATATCTTCAATTTTATCCTTCTTCTTGGTGTTCTTAATCAACTCCCCCCATTGATCTCCCTCCCCATCTAAATAATAAATGGATAGAGTTACATTATCCTTCTCATAATAGTGGAGAACAAAAAAAATTCTCCATTGATTTAACCCATTATTCCACAACAAATGGATCAGAAGATACACTAAATGTCAGTAGTCATTTGTATATAAAATATTTGATATTCATTTGCTCCCTCTTAGGTGAAAGAGGAAGTTCCGCATTATTCAGGTTATTGGTCATATCCTGGGATAGTTAGGTAAGCATCGCCATTAAATTTTAAACTCCACCTCCCATGGCATTGAGGATGTCATTCGAGTAATTGCTACATTGTCCCTCACATGGGTTGTTAGCCTAGTTTCTCTTGGTTCCCACTATTTTCAAAAATATAAAAGGTTTGAACAAAACATAAGTCAACAAGTCGTGAATAAATAATTTATTCCTTTGTTCAATTAACTCTAAAGGAATATCTTTTGGGGTCCCTATGTTTAATATTTTTTATATAAAAAATATTCTTGGATGCTTACATATACTTAGTATCGTACTAAGTAATTTTACTAATGTTCTCTAATATTAATTCCCAAATTAACTAAACTGTGATTTGATACCAACTATAGTAACCCTACTTTTCTCACATGACTATTACATCATTTTAAAGAAAAAAAAACATAAAATTGTTACAATCCAAGATCCATTAGTTTAGTATCTTGGTAATATTAGTACCATACATAATTTGAACATAATAAAACATAAAAATTTATTTAAATCCTCCATATTTATCCTTAAAACCTCAAATTCCATTTAGTAAATGTAATCACATGAGGATATACATCAAAGAAAGAGGTGAGATAAAATCCCAGTAAGAGGATAAATAAGGAACATGAATCAATATTGGGTGAGAATAATCATAATAATCATAAAAAAACCATAGGATCATCTTCATAATTGTGAGAGGAATAATTAGGTAAAGGAATAGAATGTGGAAATGCATAAAAATGAAATATCACATCTTAGTGGTCAAATACCAAACCTATTTGTGAACAAAGATAACATAATTTTCATGCATAACATATGTTCATAATAGTAAAATCATCATTGTGAAAAAATTTAGCATCATCATCATGCATAATAAACATCATATCATGAGATAAATCATATTACCCAATTCATTTGAGTGCTATATAATTCTGGGTTCCCCTGTTACATCATAACATTTACATAATCATGCATGCCACATAGAACGTATATCAATCAAATTCATGAAGTAAACCATACAAAGGAATGTGTTTGATAAGGATTTCATCATTTATGAATAAACTTGGGGTTCCCAAATGAAAAGGTAAAAATATATTTGGTATAAGATTCATTATTCTTGAGCGAAGAAGAAACAACTCATGAAGAGTCAAAATATGTTTTGGAAAGAAGATTTATTTTGGAAAATATTTTTATTTTTCATAAAATTCAGATTGGAAATATGTATATCCCAAAAGAGAAAAAGGAAGTACAATGAAATTATATTTTAGGGATATTAAAATAATATCCCACTGAAATTTGGTATGAAATAGAAATAACCCAAAGGAAAGGATTTGGGTTTGAGAATCCCCCCTTACCTTATGTCTCAATGCTTTCTTCACTTTAATATCCTAGATATTAAATTATATTAATTAATTAATAAATCAAGAACCAATTATAAATTTATTTTAATTATTATAATTTTATTAAGTTCATTTTTGGCCATTTTGATGAGTTATAGAGTTCAATTTCATAGTTTAAGGAGTGTTTGTTTTTTTGGTTTTCAGGATCAGTTCACTTGTATACAAGTATGAAAGTTCATATAAAATGAGAATAATTATCCATAATTTAATTTTATTAATGAAATTATATAATCTTAAATGGTATTATATATCATTTTTATAATAATATGATTCATTAGATAAAATGGTAATGATAAATCTTTTGTTTATTTTGGCAGTTTTTATGTCCATCACAAAATAATTTAGTTTTATTAAATATTGTGTTTATAAATTAGTTCCATAACATTAAAAAATTTATAATATGAATATTAAAATCTTTTTTAACCATAATAACAGTTTTATTCCCAGCCTTGAAGGTGGTAATGAAAAAACACTCACCATCCATGAAGGCGATAAAACAACACATCACGGAAGATGTTTTCATTTTTAGATTAAAAGGAGATGAGAAGTGGTTTGATGATGAATATTACATTAACACAATAAAATTATAATATATAAATGAAATTTGATCTATCATTCCACTTTTTATAGGATAGGTGAAGAGAGAATAAGAAAATAAAAGATATTAAAAGATAATTAAACAGGGTTTTACCTCTTGAATTTATTCTCCTTGAGAACATCCTTAAAGAACTTAGGTTTGGTCTTTTGTTGATACCATAAGATCTTGGATGTGTGAAAGAGTCTTGGGAATGTAATTGGATAGAATTTAAACAAGATAAAAGTCTTGTAAGGTGTGAGGATAAGTGGTGGTGAGGGGTATTTTTTATTATTATATTCATTATTTCATTATTTTGGATCAAGACTATCAATAGTGTTGAACCTTATCACTAAATATATTAAATAATTAACGATAGTTTGAGATTATGGTTATTAAATCATATATTACTCAAAAATTCATGTATTTAACTTATAATTTTAAATACCATAAATTATTGTATTTTACTATTCACCAAAAATTCAACTATTTTAGAAAAATATCAAAAATTCAACCTAGAAATTTTTTGATGTTTAGAATTAAAAAATAGATTCTATTTTATGAACATTAATTTTAAAATATGATTAATTGTTTTTAATTAAAATCATCATTTATTTGAAAAATACTGATTTTAATATTATAACTGATTTTATGATACTTTGAAAATTTAATTAAGGTCTCATAAAATTATATTATAATTATTTGAAAACAAAATATTAATTTATGAATATATTTTATTAAAATAAATTTTATTTTAAATAATTATATTAATTATAAAATTGTAAATAAATATTTACATTTCCCAAAAATACCAACACTTAATTTATCATTTTAAAAACATTTATTTACTTATACTATGATATAATTATATAATATTTTCATTTATAATATGCCTAAATTTTATTTATACTTTCATAGGTGAGGTTTCAATTCTATTTTTCGAGTTATTATTCTTGATGGTCATATTACTATTCAAATGGTCATGTTACTATTACATCGGTATAGGTTCCTTAATTTAGAGAATGATGTTTTTATTGGGATTTATATGCTATGTATGTGTTTTATACCAAATAACATAATTATAAGAATGGAAAAATTCCATTGATAAAAGTTTGGGTTGTTACAATCCTGAGAAAGATAATAAAGATGGATCTAGATATACAACTAGAACTAATCAAATTATAACCATATTAGGACAAATGGATCAGGTTATGAGCAATAACCTTGCCCATATGGAGCAGTCTACTGATTCACCAAGTAGTTAAATAATGCTAGACCACTTTATGCATCATAAACCTCCATTAGTCAATGGGACTATAAATTCATTTGTCGCTAAGTAATGGATAATTTACTTAGAGAATATATTTGTCACTCTAGGAAGTAATGAATTGGAGAAGGTTGTCATGGAATTTTATCATCTCTTATGATATGTAGATCAATGGTGGTCATTGATTCAAAACACAAAGGATGAAGAAGAAATATAAAACATGGAATGGAAGGATTTCAAGGTACTCTTATTAGAAAAATATTTTCATCATGAGCAACAAGAGGATACAGAAAGATAGTTCTTAAGTCTTAGAAAAAAGGGAAATGAAAATTTTACTAAGTACGAATCAAAATTTACAAGGTTATAAATTCATGCTACGAACTACATATGTAATCTAAAAATCAAGATTGACCATTTCTTTGATGTTCTTAAGATAATTATTTGAAGACAACTAGTATCCCAGACCTTCCCAACATAAAAGTACATAGTATCATGTAATATCAAGATATAGAAAGAATTATCCAAGTCATGTGGCTTTGAATGGAATAAAGAGAAGAAGTGGATGGCAAAGAAAAATATGGATAAAGGGGATATGGGAAAAAATAATTTTCTCCCATGTGATAATTGTGAAAATAATCACCCTGGTGCTTGCTTAAAGTGAATGGGAGTTTTCTTCAAGGGTGAAGATAAATTATATCAGTTGAGTTAATGAAAGGTTAATAAATAAGTCTCTAATGTTCAGTGTTTCAACTTTAAGAAGATAGGGAACTATGAAAACAAATTCCCTAAGAATCAAGGAAATATACCTCTAAATAAGATAAGGGATCATGGTCAAAATTATGATATTAATATAGCTGAAGTGGAATGATTAAATTTATTTTGTACTTAGATTCAAGAATCATGTTATATAAGTATTTTAACAGTGTTATTTTCGTTATAAGAATTATGAAACATAAAATTATTGTACTGTAGTAGTTTTTCAATAAGGATTTGAAGACACATGTTGAATGGTAACAAGAAAAGTGATTCAATGTAAAGTTGATATTTGAATAAATAAAATGATTGAGGGAATATAACCCTTAATATGTTATTGATTTTGATATAATAATAATAAATATGTGTTTATGATATATTATTGTTGACCATGAAATTGGTTATCGATTTTATGGTTTATTTTATCTTTTTTGAGTTTACTATATGTTTGGATTTGTGGAATAAATTCAATAACCTGAGATTTTATTTTTAGAAGTATATAACTTTTCATTAATTTTTTATGGTGATCAAGGTATTTAAATATTTTAAATGTGAAATTAATATACACTTTATATTGTATGGGGAATATAATGTTAATTTTGTCACCTTCATTCTAAATTTTTGTACTTTAAATTCGGTCAGAAATATTTTTGATGAGTATTCAGGTTAACCATTTATAAAATGGATTAAGTTGAATTTTGTGAGTTACTATTGAGGTATTAGATATTAATTTATTATATTAGATATCTTGTGCTAACCATTTTTATTTTAACAAAGATGGGTGGAATAGATTGTTACTCTTTTTGAATCTTATGATTTTTTAAAAGTAAACTTTAGTACTTCATGCCTAAAAATTTCAACTTCAATATTCAATTCTTGGAGTAAGAAATGAAGTGTAAATTGATCAAATTACAACCAAAAGATGAAATTTTTTCTATTAAATAGAAATATATCAAATAATTATATTTCCTTATGTTTATAGTCGAGATGAAAAAGGAATTCCTTAACTTTTAGAAAATGATCTTGAAAATAAAATTTTATCCATATACCTTCATTTAAACTACATATTTATAGATTTGTGTTTGCTAAATTTATCTTGAACATTCAGTTTGTTATGATAAATGATATTTATCACTCTCTATTACACTTTTTTATGTCTATATCTTCACTTGCTACCAATGTACTCCTATTTGGGAACCTAGTACATGTTATTCTAGATGACCTTTGTACTTCCCTTTATCTCTTATTAAGAGGAGGTTTTTTTTACCCTTTTTATGATGTGGGTTTCCAATAAAGGTATTTTCAAATTTCAAACCCTTAATTTCTGATATCATTATTAAATTTTGAGGACTCAATTTAATTTAGGGGGTATAATGTAATGCCCTGAGATTTTAAAAGAGAAACATAATATTAAATAATTTACATGACGTGTAACATAAATATTAGAAGATAATGTAACATGCCTTTACTTTATGATATATTTCTTTTTAAATAAATTCATTCCCTTCAATATCTTACGATGCATGCAACGCTGGGTTTAAACGAAACTCGATACCCTATTAAAATATTATTATTTAAACATAACCATTATAACTTATACGTTAAGTTGGAGGGTATGAATAGGAATAACTAAATTATGAAAAATATTTGGCTTACACACATATAAAATAAATTAAATGGTTATATATTGATTATAAATAAAATAATAATCATTTGAAATAAAAATAAATGTTTTCTAAAAAACTATATTTTTCTAAAAAGCAGTTCAGTCGTGACTTCCATACATAATTTAAAATTAATTTTGTACCAATTTTATAAAATTTATTTGAAAAAAATAAACATCATTTTTTAAATCTACATGTCAAAATTATCTTTGGGTGAATTTTTGGGATTTTTTCTAAAAAAGATTAATATTTTGATGAATAATGAAAAATACTAATTTTTATTGAAAACTTACTTTTAGTTTAAAATATTTATAATGTTAAATTATATTTTAAATTGGATTAAAGGTTAAATTAGATAAATTATATTATAATTTAACTAATTTTGGTAATTAGGATTAATTTATATTCAATTTCAATATAAAAACTTTCTATACTTATAAGAACGTTTCTTTGGAAAACCACTTTTTTATCACATATGTGGGTTTAATTTTAAATTAAATTACACAAATTATGTAAATTTAATTTAATTAAATATTTTGAATAATAATAATTAATATTATATAATAATTTTAAATTAATTTTTTACCATAATGAATAGTGAAAACAATAAAAATTAATTACCGGGGTTAAACTAAGAAGAGAAGGGTTAAAAATGAACTAAAACTTATACAAAACTCATTGGATTACCATATTTAGAAATTATCAGCCACAATAGTTGATAATTAACCATTTTTTAGGCTTTTTTAATGAGGAAAATGTGGTTATCACTTTTTCTTTTCAAAAATTCAAGGTGTGTCCTCTCACCCACTTATAAAAGATCACCCCTCTTATCCTCTTTACGCTTCCAAAACCCTTTTGGTCATCCAATACCTAACAAAATATATTCCTTAATCCTATAAATATATAATATATGCCTTATTTATGTTATGAATATCTCCTAATAAGTATTCTAGTATAAACCTAAAGAGGCTCTCTGAAGAAGAGGTAAAATTCTTAAACGTACGTAGTTGTTTATTTCTTCTTCCAACTCCTTAAAATAATATTACAATGTAAAAATGAAATAAAACTAATAGATAAAATATAATTATATATAATTTTTTGAATTTAATTACCTATATACATCTCCTCTTCAGACAAATGGGAAATGAAACTCTTAATCATGTGTATGGAGGACTACCGGCTCATGAACCATTATAATTTTTTTTTCCATCACCATCATTTAAGGATAGATATAATTATTTATTTAACATATTTATATGATATTTATGACATTATTATACTTCTTTAATTAAGATAAAACATATAACTTTTCACTTTTCATTCTGTGGGGGTACAATAAGGTCGCTTGTGTGTATGGCGGACTACCACTTCGCGAAGCGATGTGATTCGTTTTTTTATTACAATTTTCACGGAAGGTAGTAAGGTAAAAATTAATTAATATATGTGATATTTATTACCAAACCATACTTATAGAAATATAATATCACATATAACTTCTTACCTTTCAATCCATTTGAAAACAATAATGTCACTCGTGCGTACTTATGGACTACCGCCGCCACATAGCGATGTGAAATGTTTTTCATTTTATTTTTACATGAATAGTAATAAGAATGTATGTGATTAATATAAATGATATATATTATTTAATAATGAATTTTTAAATTTTAATTAATAATTATTTTTCTTTTATCCCATCCTTCGATAAAAAAATGGAAACTGTGTTTATGCGTACATATGGATTATTATCTCCATGAACGGTGTGATGCATTTTCTATCTTTAAATTTTATAGATTACTATAAATATATATATAATGAATATATATGAAATTTATATCATGGTTAGAATAATTTATATTATGGAACCATTATCAAATTAAATATACTGAAAATAACAAATCAAAACATATTTTAAAAACAAAGTTGTTATTACCTGAAACAGTGGTTTTTAAAATAATTGTTATTATATAGGCTATAAAATACCATAAGTAAATCATATATATTATGATATATATGATAATATTTATGTAATATATTTATAGTAAATCTATATTTATTATGCTAGAGGTTTATACACATATGAAGAAAGTCGGACCTGAGTTAAGGGTTTCTCATCACACTTACTTTCATGAGATGTTTTCTCTATTCACCACTTAGTTATCTAGTGTTGTGTATATATTGAGGATTTAATAATTTATATCATTAATACCTTTATATTTATGGTAATTAATGTTTCATTTGAAGTTATTTATTTCATATGGATTATGATTCAAATTTACCAAAGTTGTAATGGTTTATTTTATAATATCATCATTTATTAGGATTGCTTATGATTAAATTTATGATGATGAAAAATTATGATATATCACTAAAAAACGCATAATTTTTTATATCCTTTTTTTATTCATGAAATTTTCAAGTAAATTTACCATTTTCCTCTCATTGGTACTTAAAAGTATTGGGAAAGTTTTTTAAAAAAATATGACTTTATTTATCTCTTCAGTTAAAAATCATTTTTCTTCAAAAACCATGTATTCTAAAAAAATAAAAAATGTTTTTAACATTATTAAAATGATTTATTAAAAGAAAGTACCCATTTTTGAATTTTTATAAAATGTTTTTAAATTAATCTTTATCCCATTTTCCAAATAATTCTTGTTTGGATTTTACCGAAAATGTGACAGGAATATTTGTTTTAATGTGTACAGAATGTACAAAATTTATCACCATCATGACCAATAAATATTTAAAATATTCATTTATAAGTTTCAAAGGTTATTTTTAAAGTACATTATTTTAAAAATATTATTTGAAATTTTAGTTTTAAAAGGAGTTTCAAAGAGAAAATTATATTTTCCTCAAGAATGTTTGTAACGGTATTTTTTATTGTATTTATATTCATCAATAACATAATACCTTTAATTTACTTATAATACATTGGGGATATGTTCTATTGATATCATCCTTATTGTTTATTTTGATGGTTTGTGATCAGTTTCACTAAGGATTTAAAATTTTTATTACCATTCTCCATATTACTCTGAATGGTTTATAATTATGTTTATTGATTGATGCAGTTATTAACATTTTGTATGTTAGTTTTTTTATATGAATGTTTATATATTATGATTCACCTCATTCATAAGAGGAATTCATTAGACTTATTAATTAATGGGTGGGTCCCTCTATATCCCCTCTATTCATTGGTACGCCTCATGAGACAAACTAGATTGGGTTTTTGGCCAAGACCTTACCCATTTATCTAATATGTCTTAGAACAAGGCCTTGATAGTATGGTTATGATATATGGAATTATGAATTACCTCATTATGAGATTATTCATTGATTTCTATATAATTATTTGATTATTTATAATATCCTTGGAAAAGTTTAAAGCACATGTGATTACGTATATGGAATTATTTTAACATTAGTTATTCCGGGAATATTATGCTCCAGTTATTGATTAAATGGAATGTGTGTCTTTTATTTACCTTTCTATATTGATTATTATTTATTTGTTCATAGCTTCTACTATACACATACCCTTATTGGGAATTTTATCTCACCCCTTTTTTATGTTTCTTTCTCTAGGATTCCAATACGTGTATTTTTATTGATATTCAGGGTTATAATAGAGGAAACATGATTCACTCTAAGAGAATATTATGTTGTATTTTATTCTTTAAATTATAATGTTAATTTCAAGTATGTATCTAGTTTACCAAGAATACTAAAAAAATCATTTCTTTGGGATTTATTCATTTTATATTATACTAATGTAATAAAGTTTCCATAAATTATGGGATACATGGGTCATGGTCTTTACATAATCATGTTCAGAAAAACCATGTTATTAAACCATGAAAAATGTAGAAAGTTTGGAATTTTTGTGTTTTCACACATTTGGTGATTTAAAATTATCTTATGATTGATGGGTCTTTTTTTCAAGTAATTAAGTGAATTTTTATAGATTTTTTAGGTTGTATGATGAAAATTTCAAATCAATGTTTTATGATTTGGGTTGGGGGATGTTTTAAAACCATGTTTTGGGTGTTTAGATTTGTTTTTTTTGAAAGATTTTAAAATTGACATTAATTTTTCAAGTGGTTATAATGATTTTGGGTTGTTTCAATTTTCAAAAAAAAGTATTTTTATTGGTCTTAGGTTAAAGGAGATGATTCCAAGTGTGGTGGAATTTTTTTAATAGTATAATTATTTATTTTAGTGGTGTTTTTTGTTATTAAAAATAATTTTGGTGAACTCGTATGGTGTTCTAAAATGCAAATAAGGCCTTGTTATGTGTTTTTTGAAATATAAATTTTAAAAATGTTTTTTGTGATCTTGGTTTGTTTAATCCATGATTTTACATCCCTTGTATTGGATTTAGGGATGTTTTGGTTAAATGATGTTTTTTGGTGGTGTTTTAGAATGTGTAACCCAGAAAGGAATCAACAAGTCAAGGAGGAAATTCCTCGGGTAATCATTCTTGTGATCTAAGAGTTGTATTTTTGGTTTATGAATCTTCCCACTCTCTTGATAAAGTAGTGGGATATGTTATTATTAGGTCATGGATCATGTGTGATAGCTTCTGAGTCTGTATCCACCAGTGTTTTGTGGTGATAAAGGATCCCAAGAGGCGACAGGGTGGTTAGATAAGGTTGAAGTGATCTTTGAGTCACTAGGAAGTCTAGTGACCATTAGGGTAAGGTGTAACACACCTTTGTTTGAAGGATGTAGTTTGTATTGGTGTAATATCACTATCCATGACCGAACACTTACGGTTTTATCTTGGGTATATTTCAAGGTCTGCTTCATCCAATAGTTTTATCCCGAAGAAGTGAGAGTTGAGAAGTTGTTATAGTTATTAGGGGTTTATCTGGTTGATCATCCGATAAAGTAATTTATTAAATGTTTCACTAGAGTGTTCCATTTACCCCATGAGTTATTTCTTAGTGATTCAAATAATGCTTAGTTATTTTCAATAGGACTTCATCAATATCATAGTTCGATGATGTTTCATCCTGTCCTGACTATCTATATAATATTAATGTATAAGGTCTTCATCACTGAGGAATTATTGGTAGGGAAACCTATGTAAGTGATTCTTTGACCCTTGATAGTGTCAGTAAGGGTGATATGACTTTTTAGGATAGGAATAAGGAAATTTATGATAATGAGAATCAATCCACCCAACTTGTTATTTCATCTTCAGTAAAGAAAAATATAGTAGCGTGCTTCCATTATGGGAAGTTTGGGCATGCTAAGTACTCTTGTTCAGTATCTATGAGGTCCTATAATTTATGTGGTCAACTAGGTTACCTCCAAAGGTTTTATAAGATGAATGAATTTTATAATAATAATTCTTTATCCCATATTTGTTTTGGGAAATAATATGGGATGTTAATTATATTGGAAAGGCAGAAGGTGAGTAGTTGTTTTTGAAGTGTTCTATTTTATAATATTCCTTTTTTTAAACCTTATTCCATATATTTTGTGTAGAATATATTTTTTTTTAATGGATGAAAGATAATTTTGCCTTATATTCATGTATTTTTAAATGTTGTTGTTTTTTCATGGTGTTGATCATGGGTTGAGGTTTTTTTAATGGATAACATAGAGATGCCTTGGGTGTGGGATAGGGTAACAGGGATAAGATATTGGTTTCAAGTTATATCATCAAATATTTCATATTTAGATTTTGTTTTAGAATCATTATGAGTAGGTGTTCCATGAGTTTGTATCTAAGTTACACTACATGTACTTTCATAACCTAATGTCATAATCATATCATTCCATATTAAGGTATGTTTTTGTTTGGGGTTTTTCTCCTATTTATAAGGAATTTTTTTCTTGATGATCAATTCAAGTGACCTTTTGGATATTTCTAAAGGATGTTCCCTCTTATTGTGTTTTTATTTTATTTTCTATGGTTGGAGGAATCTTATAATTTCCTCTGATGAATAGTAGAAGTGTGTCTACTTAGTAATGTTTGTTATCTTGGGGTGTGCATATTTTTTATTTCTCTATTTTTGATAAATTATAAATTTTTGGGAGACCTATGATAGGTATATTTGTATTATCATCATACTCATTCTGATGGAGTTACCTTTGAGGGAGCTTTTATTTGGGATGTGCTTCAGATTCTGGTACTCATGACCTAGGATGTTTTGGAATTGGTGGTTGTTTTTTTCCCTTTGGACTAGTTTGAGATTCAAGAGGCTCTTGTGAGTAGTGGTATATGTGTGGATATTCCTGAATTAAAATAATATTGGAGGAGTGTTCATCCCAATGTATCATCTTTTTAATCCCCTTTACGTCTATTCAATTTGGAGTTTTCTTCTTATAATTCTTATTGTTTTATCAGTTGGCAGATTTCAAATCATCCTGAAGTGGTTCTTCTAAGGGATGGGTTTTTTTGGTCCCATGTTCTTGGTTTCAATTTTGAGATGTTTTGAAATCATTTGGAACCTTATTAGAAATAAGTTGGTATTTTATTTTCTATTCTCATGAGTTTTCGATGACTTTCTAGGGGCAGAAGTGGTATGGTGGGAATAATTGTGACACCCAAAAATTTAACTTACTTATTTATGTTTATATGGATAATTTATTCCATGATTTTTTGTTCTATGAGGGTGGGATTTTAGAGTTTTTTGGAAATTTTTTATGGATGCACAGTTTGGCACACATTTTATAAAATTGTGTAGTATAAAATATGTGACCTTTGTAGTGTTTAGTAGTGGAGATCCCATGGTTACCACATGATTTGATAAACCATGCAAGTAAACCATGTGACCTTCTTAGGTTTGGGTATTTTTTTTCTCTTCACCTTCTTTTTATTTGGGTCTTCTACCATACTCCTCCCACATTTGAACCATGCATCCATGGTTCCTGACAATCTCTCTCCATCCTTCTCCAACATTTTTTATGGTAGTTCTAGGGTGATTTTTTAGTGGATCTCCACATGGATTGAGAGGTAAGGTATCCTACTTCCTTCTCTTCTTGGTTTCTTCCATTTTCTTTCATCTTCTCTAATTAAAATGTCTATATTATCCAAATTATAATTCTAATGTTTCCTAATATTTGGGGATTTTGGTTTCTAGGGGTTGTGAACCCTTTCTGAAGACCTAATCCAGTGGGCATTCATTAAAGTCGGAATAGTTACACTACTTGAGGTAATTGTTTTCATTTAATTTCATTTTATTTGAGAGTTCCATGGATGATTGATGTTTTAAGCTCACTTTTTAATATTTTAAAATAGGTTATATGATATATAGATGCAGTATTCAAAGTTTTTTTATAAATTTTTTGGGTTTTCCTTTGAAAAATGGGTGGGTTTCATATGAAGAGAGGTTATTCCATTTTAAATAGTGTGTTATGAATTTTAAGTGTTTTATAAAATTCCAATGATGTTTTTCTTTAATAAAAGTGACTTACTCGTGATTCTTTAAGGTTAACATAAATTTACTAAGCAGATTATTTATTTTTTAAATACTCTCCATGTTTTATTAAATGGGTTTATGTACTTTGGTTGTATTGTTTACCAATAACTTCAGTATTTTGGGAATGATAGTACCTTGATGTTGTTTATGTAATTTTTTTAATTTAACTTATTTCCAAATGTGGTTTTAAAAAAGAATTTACAAAGGTGGTATTTTTTGTTTAAAATAAAAGGCTTATTTGGCACCTGGTGAGGAAGGTATTTTTATTGATTGATGGTTACACTCTTGTTGAGACCCTTTTTTACCTATTTTTTATGTTTTTATACATGTTTTGATGGTTAAATGAATTTTAATTCATGTTTTTGTGTTTCTTAAGGGGGGTTGTTATTGAAGGGTATGTTATATGTGGTCTGTATATGATTTTTGTGTTATATTTCCTTTGGGTTAAATAGTTTTCATGTTATTTAGGTTGTCCTAAAAGTGGCCCATATCCTTTGGAGATTTCATGAGGAACCATAGGCTACTAAGTGTGAAATCAAGGGATGTTTTATTTTCTAGTTGAGAGTTATGCATTGGCTAGTATCCCCTAGTTGAATTTTATAACCTAGCTAGGTTATTTATTACTGATGAGGCTAGTTGAGAGTGATTTGGGTGATGATTTGTAAGATCATCAACCTGCTAGTAGTTGGTTCCACCTATTCCCATAGAGTATTTTACCATTAATACCTATAGTGTCGCCTCATGATATATATCATATCTTATTATTTATTTGTTATTTATTTAAAATGTGTGTCACTTAATTATTGATTTGAACCTACTTTGATGTATTAGTTATTTTTTGTTGATCATTGACACTATATGGGTTTCCCTGTATTTATATCATTATTATTTTAAGAATTTCCCTTATTCCTTATTCATTCTTAAAGGGTGTGTAATTTGTTTTAAAGGAATATGGATGGGTGGTTTTACCAAGGTATATTTCAAATTATAAAGTAAATATTTAAATTTTTTTTTCAAAGGAAAGCATTGAATAAATAGTGAGTTTAAGTGTTGTTTATTATAACACTATGGAATTAAATAAAAACTATTTGATCATATTTTTTATAATACTAGAATTATTGGTTTATTTTATAAATAGAAGGAAATTGAATTTTTTTTATATTCTACTGGGAGTTATCTCACACCCTACATACTTAAATTTGTGGGTATGTGGTCTTTATATCTTGTGTGGGATTTTTAGGTCTCAGCTTCTAGGTTTTCTTGGAACCACTCTTCTTTAGGGATATAGTTGGTGTAGGTTTATAGTGGAAACCTGAGAGTCACATGGTGATAAAATAGTTTGTTTTCTAGGTTCATTGGATTGGTTAGGGTTATGTAGTATATTTAACTCCTTGGAATATTATTTTTTTAGCTTTAATTCACTATTATAGTATGTAAAAACCTTGTATAAAATGATTTTATTGATGGGAAAATGTTTTGGGAAAAATATTTTGGTTATTCCTTTCTGTTATTCATTTATGTTAATCCATGTTTGGTTGTTATTATTGATGGTTTATTATCTACTTATTTTCTTGGAATTATTATTCAATGCATAGAAACCTCATGTAGGGTTATTGGAAGGAATTTACTGTTTAGTCTTGTTTTTTTATGGTGAAATTGTTCCCATGTTGTCACTTATTATACCATAGAACTAGTTATCATCCTGAGGTTATTGGTAATATACCTTAGGACTTGTGGTAGGCACACTCAAATGATGTGTTAGGTTTACTCGGGCTAGTTCATTAAACCATAATTTCTTATCCTTTTTTTCATGAGAGATCTCCATATTAAGAATCTGACATGATGGTCCCAAGTATTTCATCAAAACAAATTAATAAAGAACCTTCTCCAATTTTTTAATTCTAGAAGTATCATTTCCAAAAATAAGTATATCATCAACATAAAGTAGTAATATAATAAAATTATCATCAGTGAATATCTGAGAAAAAACATAATGATCAGAAGAGGTATCCTTAAATACCTAATAAAATATTACATACTCAAACTATTTATACCTCTATATCAAATCTTGTTTTAGACCATATAGAGTATTCTTTAACCAACATTAATAATCCTATTTACCTATTTCAAAAAAACTATCAGGTTTATCCATATAAATATCCTCCTCTAAATTATTATGGATGAAATTTTTCTTTACATACATTTGTTTAATTTTTAGATCCAAACTAGTAGCCAAACCAAGAACAACTCAAATAGAATACATTTTGAAAACCTATGGAAATATTTCTTCAAAATCAAAACTTTTATTCTGATTAAATCCTTTAATAACTAACATTGACTTATATCATGGAACAAAACTATATTATTAATATTTAATCTAATAAATACACTAATTTTTCAAATCTCTCTTACCCTTAGGTGACTTTACCATCTCAAAAGTATGGCTATCATGAAATGATCTCATCTTATTATCCACTATTGTAAAACATTTACCCTTTTGATCACTTTACAACACCTCATAAAAATATTATGGATCTCACCATTCAGTTATAATCACATACTCATCAAGTGAATACCAAGTAAAAGTTTTTTGATGTTGAGATGATATACTAAGTGGAGTTGTAGGTTCATTAAACACCTTAAGAACTATATATTTATAAAAAAAAGGTACATAAAAAATATAAATCCCAACATATTCACCATTAATATCACTCTACACATAAATATGGTCATTAGAATCAATAACATAGGGTAAACTTGAATCAAAAACTTTCTCAAGACAAAAAAACCATCAAAATTTATAGAAGTGAATTTGTTTCCCATATCAATGTCTACAATAGTTTGATCCTCCATAAATAATGAATCAATAATTTTAACAAGTTTCTTCACAAAAAATATCATAAAACCAATATCCAAACTCACTATGTCTATAACTAATAAAAATGAAATTTCTTGTATTGTCATCCAAATTTGATCTCTCGTATTATTGAACATGGAAAAATATCTTACAAGAAAAAATACATGAGTGATAATACTTTATCCCTTTTCTATACCAAAACATATCAATAGTATCTACCTAAAACGCCATAGGTAATGAATTGATAATATACATGGAAATAAATAAATATTCACTCCAAAAATATACAAGATACTTTGATTCATAAAGTAAACACTAAACTCTTTATATCAAAGTATTGTTCATTAAATGAACTAAAACATTTCACTAATGTGTATTTTTATTTTGAACACCTTTCATGATAAAATACTTATCAAAAGGACCACATTACTGACCTCTGTTACAAGTGTTAACACATTTCAACTTCTTAACAACTTCCCTCTCAACTAAAAGCTAGAACTTCTAAAAATAAATAAGTACATGAATTTTTTAATTAAAAATATAAATCCAAATATTACATTAATAGTCATTAATAAAATTAATAAAATAAATACTACTCTTGAAATTATTAATCTTCACATGACTAAAACATTAAAATGTACTAACACAAGTACCTATGACTTCATATGTGAAGGATGACTATTGAAACTAACCCTGCTCTATTTTCCAGCCATACAGTGATCATATGTATCTAATTTAACACCATTAAAACATATATGTAAATTTATCTCAAACAAATGACCAAGTACCTTATCTCTAATTTTGTTGAACCACTTTTTATATAATTTTTAAGAAATACTTTACTCGTCAACATAAGTAGTATCATAAAAAATAGAATCTATGGACCAAAAGAAATATGAGTACTCCTTACCTCAATCCACTATAAAATAATCCTTATAATATCCCAATTTAACTCCAAAATTTTTGATAAAACCATCATCATCAATAACACTACTAGAAATGAGATTCATAAAAACCTTAGAATCATGTCGAATATTCCTTTAAATTAGCTTACTTCCTTTTTTTGGTCTCTAAAAAAATAGTACCCAAACCTATAATGTCAACATGACCATCATTTCACATCTACATAATCCCAAAATTTCCTAGGATAAAATATATGAATAACTCCTTCCTTTATGTCATGTGAAAGAAATCACCATTTTCAACAACCCAAAAAGAATCACCAGAAGAAATATTAATGTAATCATAAATAATAACAATATTACCCCTACAGAGTTGGAGGTGTAGTCATATCCCTGACCATTTTTCTTATATTGATTTTCATTCATTCAATTTTAAATTAATAGCTAATAATTAAATTTCTTGACATTCCCTTTCTTACCATAATAATAACACTCAAAATCCTTTTGCTCTCGAAGGATTTTCCTCTACCTTTTCACTTACCATGGTTTCTCTATCCCTGATTACTTTCCTAACCTCTCTCTATGTTCTCTATGACCAAAATCTCTAAAGGATAACTTTCTTGAGTATATATCTTGACTTTTTCTTTCAAAATAGGGGACTTGACAAGACTAAATATCACAGATCCATTAGGAGTATAAAAATTTGGAGTAACACAAAAATTATCCAATAAATTAGGTAAATTAATAAGTAACTAAAGTTCCAAAACCTCATCCTCAAAATTAATACCCATGGTGGATAACTTATAGAAAAACCATGAAATTTTCTCAAATAATAAAAAATAGATGTAAATTATTTGTACCTCAATTTAATAACCTATTTGAGAAGAAAAATATTATTTTTTCCAATCTTAGAAGCATAATTGATCTCGATATTCTCCCACAAAGTTATATCATGACATATATTGAATATAGGGTTCATAATCTTTTCTCCAACTCACTGATGAATGAAACTACAAACCATCTCATGCTCAAACTCCCATTCTTCTTCAGACTTTTTTTTCTGGCTTCTAAGTACCAAACACCAGGTGGTGAATTCGCCTGAAAAAAATATCATTCATTTTTAATCAACACAAATGATAATTTTTATTGTTCAAAAGTATCATCTAGTTGTAATTCACATTTATGATTTATCATAACAAAATTTGTATCTTTTATAATAGATTTTGGGAAATTTAGTGAGCGAAGAACACATAAAAAATGAAAAATGAGAAAGTGTAGTAGAATAAAATTTCTTTCCTTTTGAATAATCCTAAAAAAATATATCAAATGTGAAATGATACAAAAAACATATATAGAAAATTAATAGTCTAAACCAGATAATATATAATCCCCAAAATGGAAAAACCATGAGACCTATTTTAGAAAATAAAACCCACTAATAATCAAGAGCACTTGATAGAGACTCCCAAATATGAGTGAGATCTAAAAATAATACTTTAATAAAATTAGATCAAGTAAAGAAAATAAATTTTATCAAAAAATATCTGAAGATGAATAAGTCAACTAGGGAAATAAAAATAAATAAATTATTTGACCATATAGATTAGAGGTTCATCATACAAGTGAAAAAGTGAAAAAAATCACCATGATTAAAATAAAGAACACGTTCAATAAAATCCAAGAAGACTGGAAGAATTTATTGTCAGTTGTAGATCAAAAATGGTTGATATACCATATATGAAATAAGTAGAATAAAAAAAGGATATTTACACCCCTTATCCCATTGAAAAAGTCATGTACATATTCTCAAATTATAACCCTATCTCCTATATTTGATTTGTATTTTATTTATTTTATTAATAGTTCATGTGGATCCTCACATGAGGATTACCCTCAATAATTTTTCAATTAAGATGAAACTTAAAATAATTACTTGACTCAAAGATACTCCTTTGAATAGGTGTCGGACTTTGATGCATATTATTTTCCCTAATTTTGGATGACTACTTGTGTGCTTTTGATCTATTTTGATGGTTGGTTATAATTAATTATTTTATTATACACAGGTATATAGAAGGTGTGTTTGGGGTTTTCATGGTCACAATAGGAGGCTTGGGCATGTTGAATTTGTGTCACATGCTAGATATTCATTGCTTCACCGGTTATCTTTGGTTGTTATGGGTAACTATGTTCCTTATAAGAATAAATTTATTATAAGTGAACAGTAATGGTCTTGAACCATTGATATTTGATATTTTTGAATGAGTCATATACAACCATGTTGTACTATAAAATGAAACTAAGTCATGAGATACATTGATGTTGTCATTCTATTGTGCTAGAGTTGGTCCATTGAATATTTAATCTACTAGAATCATGTTGGAATATATGTTATATCTCTAGATGGATTAAGTTATGAACTATAGTTGGGTCATACAAGTTATATCTTGTCTAGATGACAATATTCTATAATAATTTTTTCGGTACTATGATGCTCTATTATGTTAAGTTTTGTGTTATAGATGGAATCTTTTTTGTGTATCAGTTGCTTCCTCAGTTCTTTTTTGATGTTATTTCTCCTTTTATCAATACTTTTTTTTGTAAGAACTAAAGGGGTTTTTTGTTCCTTTAGATATTCACAACGTGCATATGTTTCATGTGGTTTTTTTAGTAGTATGTATAGGAATTTAATTTTGTTAATCTTGGTTTTGGTTGATACAGTCTTGGAATGGAATATTTTTTACTTATCATCTTGGATTACATTTATATTTTCTTTGTTTTTCAAGGGCCATGTATTTTTTTTGAACATGTGGAATAAAGTTTAACTTGTTCATAAAAAATAAAATTCAAGTAATTATTTTTTAATCAATGTTTTTAGTATGAAAACCAATATCCAATTTATAATTTTTTATTTCAAGTTCAATTGTTTTTAATTTCTATTTTTCATCCAATATTGATCAAATTTTAACTATTTTGACTCAATAACAATTGAAAATATAAAAAATATCAAATATATAAATATGTGTGTGCATGCTCATTATGTTTATATTTAAATTAAAACAACATGAATTTATGATGAAAATTAAATGATTTAAATCCAGAAATAGTAATTTTTTAAATTCAAAAAATAATAAGCATATAAAAATCAATAAAATAGAATTATTTATTGATTATTTACATATATTTATCATTTTATATTATAATTTTATTTTAAAATATAAAATTAAATATATAACTTTTTTTAGAATTTTTATAATCACTAATTATGCTTATAAGAAATTGTTTAAAAAAATTAATCATTAAATGATATATTTCATTTTATTTATTTGATAAATTTTTACCATAGGTTGGTAATTTTTTTAGTTTTTAGCTGTTATGTTTTATACCTCATATAAAACATAAAATGTTTTATTAGTTTGTTAAAATAAAATTTAAATAGATTAAAATTAATTTAATTTCATCGTTCAATTTTTTTAAAATTGATGTTTAGTTATTCATTAAATTAACCCTCTATTGTCCACTCCACTTAACTATATCCATGAGAATTTTAAAATGATTAGTATTATTCTAACATGTTATTTTATAAGTAATATTCCTCTTATGCATTGAAATGTAATAATATAATTAATACGTTGAAAATTTTGAGTTATTAAAATAATATATTCATAAAATAAATGAAATGAATAGAAAAAATAAAAATATTAGCGCTTTTTTTTTAAATACTTTATAGCCAAATATATCAATTGAATAGTTTTAAACAATTCATACTAAATGAAATTCAATGAATACATGTATAATAGAGTCTTATCGCATCAAACAACTGGAACATAATTATTGTTTAAAAAAATTAAATTATAATTAAAAGAAAATATTCCATGAAAAATCCATTAAAGAAAGAAATAACTTGGAGGAATGAAATAGAAATCAAATGAAGAAATCCATTTAGACCTCAAAGATGTAACCCCACACTCTTGCTAGTATACAACAAATGAACTACTTTTCTAAGTCATCAAAACTACTTATTCATCAGGTTGAATAGAAAAAACACAACACAGTTCATGTATTCAATATCTAAAAGAAGAAAACAAATCAAACCTGGATGAAGAAAATATTAGGAAAAATCTACTTATTAAATCAATTGTTTAGCATATAAAAATGGGAATAAAATGAATATAAATGAAGAAAATAGATAAATTTTTTTATAGTAATGAATTAAAAAATTTAAAGAAAACAAAAGTGTATAAATAATGGAATAATTTTATAACTAAATGAAAATAAAAAAATAATAATCACCTTGATATAATTTAGTTTTCTATCACTTCATGTGATCTTGAATGGTAATGGATTATGATGTTTCAGTATCTAAATCAAAATTATAATTTCTCTCAACTTTAATGGGAAATTCTTCAAATTTATGTAATATAATTTTCTATAATGAAACGTTAGTTAATATTTTCAATACTATTAATATATTAAAAATAAAATAAATATCTTATAGGGTTCTTACTTTTGGAGATGTTTTGCTCCAATTACTTTTCTAATTATTGTATTTAATATATAAATATGAACCAAAGTCCTAAAAATTAAACATAACCATATCAGTTTATGAAAATATTCTATTATAATATAATAATTGAATTTTAGTTAAAGAAAATTTAAAGAAATTAAACTGATCTTGAAATTAAAAAGGTATACATTATAGCAGTACCTTGATATGATGAAAGGTTTTCTTAAATTATTTGATTTTTAGATCATTTTCTATAATAAACAAAACCATGAAAATATTTTATCTATAAATAACATAATGATTCAGAATATTTTAATCAAATATTTCTAAAATATGGGAAATAGTTCCAAGGCATACGCAAAATCAGGAGAATAGTGTAATAAATAAAAAATAAATTACCATAATTAGAAGAAAATATTCATTGTGGATGAAAATAAAAATTATGATATGGTTTAATAATAATAACCAAAAATTAGTTTTCTCTCATAATGTGTTACATAGGGTATTCAAAGGAAACATGTCATCAATGTCCTGAGAACAACTCCTTTCAAGTTGATCATGTTAGTAAAGAAATCAGATCGTGTCCTTGTAATTTCCTTAATTTTAATCTAGTTTAATATTTTAGAGTATTTAAAGGAAACATGTCAATAATTGGTTTAATCTAATAATATATCAACTTGAACAATCTCTTTATTAATAGAGTCTACAAAGGAAACATTTCAATAATATGTAGTTCTATATTATTTTATTTTGTAGTCTACCCAAATGATAGACATTTTAATTTTATTATGATCATTAACTATTATTATTAATAATGATAAATCTCTATTACTATAATAAATTCCATATATAATTCAAAAATATATGAAATGTAACAAAATTAAAAAAGTAAATATAGTATTTAACGAATATTAATAAAAATAAATATTTAAAATAAGAGGAATCAAAATTAATTAACCATAAAATTGAAAAATATTTAGAGATTCTACAAAGAAAACTTATAATATGGTTAAATCTAACTAACAGAAAATTATTTTACTCTCATTAAGTGCTTTACATATATTTTAAAGGAAACATGCAATTGTATGAACTTCATTTTTGTTTAGTCTTTTATAGAGGATAGAAAGGAAACCTGTCAATAATTAGTTTACTCCAATAATGTTTCAGTTTGAATAATTTCTTTATTTGTAAATTCCATAAAGAAAACATGTCAATAATGTGTGATTCCATTTCATTTTATTTTTTTCTACAGGAATGATAAATAATTTTTAATTTTATACAGGACTTAAAAATATATAAAAATAAAAATTTCAAAATTATTAAATAAATACCACTACTTTTTTAATATGTTAGCCGAGGGAATATTTGGATTAACCTTGAACTTTTTATAGTTCAATATTTTAATTAGTTTAACATAACCTATAATAATATAAAGGTAATTAATGTTAGGAAAATTCACCAAGGTTTTTAAGTACTAACAATGAAACATAGTTAATCATAATAAATTATCACTTAGTCATTTTTTCAATACAAGTTACATCACTAAAACATTCATATTACAAATTCATTATTAAAATAATCAAATATAATTAGTTCAGTAGGCTTAGGGGTTTAATTAACATTCATATTTATCATGTAATACCAGAGACCCTACTAAAGAAGGTAAGCACTACATCCCAAAACTATTACATAATGTGAACTATATATAGATTTTTTTAATAACTTTATTTAAATTTTAAATTTAAATTTAAGAATATTATCTTCTTTTTTTGTAATTATAATGTCAATATTATATTAAGATGAGTTTTTGGGATGTTCCTAAAATAGTTTCATTAAAGTGAATAGTAAAAAATGTCAATATTTCTAAAACGATCACTTTTATAACATTTTAAAAATTCCCGAATGATGTAAATGTTTTTGAAACCTTTTTATATAAATTATATATTTATAAGTAATATATATCATTTAAAATTAAAATTATTTATTTATAAAACCCATGTATATCATTATGGAAATATAAGTAATATTTTACTCTAAAACCAATTTATTCACTTATATTAAAAAATTAGTGCTCATCAATTAAATAAATTAAATACAAAAAAATGGATTTCATATATTATATGAACATGATAATTTAATTTAATAGTATCAATTTAATTTTTGGGAATAAATGTATGATTATTAATATTAAAGTTAATGGTAATGATAATGGTAAAACCCAAATTTTCCAAGAATTTTTTTATTAGTATTGTGTAATTTTTATCTAATAAAATGAATTAAGATCTTTTAAAAAGTGGCATTAATATAATTTTAAACCTATTTTTATAAAAATTATCACTCAATCAATTTTTAATCAATGATGAATAATATTAAGAACACATAATGGTGAAAACAATATTTTTCAACAAAACATTTTTTATACATAAATTTTTTTAATTTAAAAGTTAATTTTGACTTAATTAGAAATTGAATTATATTAAATGAAGATATAATATAGGTTTATATCACCCAAATTTATAAATATGGGTTATTTTATACCTTTATTAAAACATAATTTACTTCAGTAAAAACTTGTTACCTATGAAAAAAATAAAGGTAAAAGTACAAATATAAGATAAAATGTCTCACAACATGTTTAAAACATGTGTTTAAATACTTTGATGAAGATTTCTCATCCCAATATCACCCCATAATCCATTATTTATTTATTTTGGAACCATTTAACCTTGAATAGTTTTATTTCATTGTTGAAAAATTATGGGTGTTTACAAAGGTTCCCTTTTCTTCACTTATAAAGAGGATCACTTAAACCCTTTAAATGATCCACTTTACCTTACAAATATCCTTGAAACCCTAACCAATTTTAATATCCTATATTTCCCTTTTATTTATTAAAACCCTTGGTCACTATAATTTAGCTTAATTCTTTAAATTCTAGGGAGTTCTTAAAGTGGAAGTTCAAGGTCTTGATGTAAGTATTACTTAATCATTAACCATTTATTATTATTCATTACCATAAAAACCTATCCTAAACATGGTTAAATAATGACCCCAGAATTATTATTGTAATGAAGTGTTATTATATTAATTTAACAAACTTTATTTATTCCTTCCATTCACTTAGAAAAAAAAATAACATTGACCTTGCGTCGTGCGGACTATTGTCTCCAAAAAGTGGCATCTTCGGATTTTCACCACTACCTTTATTCACCTTTTATAAGGAAGAAATTTAAAAATAAAAGTGAAATATATAATATAATTATTAATATTAAGAGACAAATTATAATCCACCTTCATTTCATCTCATTCGATAGGGAATGAAAACATTGACCATGCATTGTGCGGACTACCACCTCCACAACGTAACATTTTTCATTTTTCATCTTGATTTTAAATATTTATCTATAAAACTTAAAATATGATTCAAAATCTTAAAAATATATAAATAATATCATTATGATTATTTTAAAATGATATTATTCTAAAATAACCAATTTCTTAACCATACTCACCCATCGAATTATGTTATTCTCATGTTTGGGAAACCACTTACTTGAAAAAGGATATAAAACTCTATCATGGATGAATGTGGAAACTTAAATACTAATATTATTATAATTTAATAATAAAATAATATTTTTTTTATAGTTTTAGATGTTTTACATTAATTATTTAACTTATTATTAAAATATCATCTTTGGTCACTAAAATTACTAAAATAAGCTGAAACGGATTCTACTTTCACGTAACTTAACTAAAACACTTATAGGATGATATAAGAGATTTATAAATCAACATAAGTAATTTATTATATTACCTTATATTATATTGTAATTATTAACTTTTGTATAATAATAAATAACATCTCCTTTGGTATGAAACTAGTTCAAAATGATCATAAAAACTAACACACAAAATTTAAAATAGATAATAACTAACAAATATACATATAGAGAATAATTATAAATGGAGTTTATAAAAAGTTATAAATATGAATAATGTTATGAAATAGGTTATTAAGATATTTATTTATTATATATAAGATTCAAATGTTTTGGTGTAAGTTGGGAATTAAGGTAAGAGACCTTTCACCTAACATTCCTTTTCATGGGACATGTTTTGTATTATGTACCGAATTTCAATTATATGGTGCATGTAATGCCTATTTGATTTATTATATGATGAATTTTATTTTATTTATAGTATTTCAAGTTCTATTACAAGATCTATATTTCCAATGGGTTTGATTGAAATGTTACCTATGCCTTCATAATTCCCAAAAATCCTAAATTTTGAAAACTAAAGTGTGTGTGATTTTTATAGAAATTAAATCCTTTTAGGAGACTATAAAATGGATAGGATTGTTTCACATATACAACTATGGGTAATCACTTTTAAAAATTCTAGTTGAGTATCAACTAAATCTTCACTCGGTGCATGATAAGTGGGCCTAAGACCACACACCTTGATAGAAACTCTTGGGGTATGCTTTAGACAATTCACATGATCTTTATGAACCTTAATAAATTATGTTCCAACCATTGATTTGGTATCATACTATTTTAAACTAATAAACTAAATTACAATCGTTTATTGATAACCCAACACTTTTAAAGTTCCCTCTACACCACCCAATCTTTA
Source organism: Viscum album (assembly GCA_963277665.1). Taxonomy (NCBI): domain Eukaryota; kingdom Viridiplantae; phylum Streptophyta; class Magnoliopsida; order Santalales; family Viscaceae; genus Viscum; species Viscum album. The sequence goes on from OY728125.1 coordinate 24,799,477, forward strand.
TTTCTTTGAGAAGGGTACTTACTATTACATTAGGAATACCTTATAGATTATAAATTGATTTTTGGGATATTCTCCTAGATATTCACATTATTCCAAGAGGAAATAATTTTATCTATATTTCCATCATATGGATATCTATTTTTTATTTTTCCATGATTAAGTAATAATTTCCTCAGGTAATGATAATAAATTTCATGTTAACTCATATGATGAATGCATTGTAATTAATTATCAATGGGTGGTCCGGGTTTAGATATCCCCTTGATGCATCAGTATGTATCATGAGATAAACTATCTATGGAATTTTCATATTCCTTACCCATGTATATTTTATTTCTTGGAACAAGGCTTGACAGTATGTTTATGATTTCTGACATTATGCATTCAATCCGTAAGAAATTGATAATTATTATCCATTATTTTATTCATTATCATGGATATAGTGTTCTTTCAATTTCATTTGATTAATTAATTATTTTTATTATTTGTTTCTTTTTTATGTACTATTTATTCCATGATTATGTTATGATTTATTTATTTGTATACTACTCCTTACTGAGCATCTGATCTCACCCTTATTTTGTTTTAATTCCCCTAGGAAACCTAGAATAGAACTATGTGTAATTCTAAAGAAACTAATATAAATGATAATAATATTCTCATGGAGTTTATGTGTTGTATTTTTTTTTCTCAAGTTTAATGTTAAAATATATATATGTATCTATTATTCCAATACTAATAAGTTGTTGGATCCTTTGAGAAATCTTGTATCATGTACTAATAATGTAACATAACTATCGGCTCTTAGTTTTTGGAGACTATGTTGTTATAATTGGTATCAAAGGAAGTATAATTTAAACATTAGGGACTAGATTTAGATAAACCTAGCTAGATATCATAAATATTATGAAAAACAGTTAATTTTTTAAGGGATTCTTCCTAGAAATACTAATAGGAATTGTATTTTATAATTCAATATCATGAACTAGTTACATATATTCTATTATTTAGAGTTGGAAACTAATGAAAGTAATATAAATCATATCAACTCCCATTTTCAATGTAGAGATGTTCCTCCTGAGAACGTCAATGAGGCTGGAGTTGGATCTAATCATATCCTAATCATATTAGGGGATTTTACCCCCAATTTATGAAAAATAACCTCACCTTCATAGAAAACTCTGTTTATCCACAATATGGTGTAACTTTGTTGGACTACTTCATGCAATAATATCCTCCACCATTAAATAGAACTAATAATTCATTGGTAATTGGGAAATGGATCAATTATCTAGAAAATATCTTATTTTATTTAGGGATTAGTGAAATGGAAAAAATTTCCATGGTGTTATATCATATAAAGGGATATGTGGATCAATGGTGGTCACTAATTCAGAACATGGAAGAGGAAGTAGATATATAGTTCATGGAATGGAAAACATTTAAGGATATATTCTATGAAATATAATTTCCTCATGAAAAAAGGGATAAAATGGAAGGTGAGTTCCCCAATCTTATATGGAAGGAGGATGAAAATGTTTTTTGAGTATGAGGATATCTTTATAAGGTAATCTAGACATGTTATGGACTATGTACACTGACTGAAAAGAAATATTTTCCATTTAGTTGGACCTTCAAAGGGTGTTAGTCTCATATAAATTTTCATCATATAAGGATATAGTCTCAGGTTCTATTAATATATAAACTATTTCTCCAAGACTTATATCTTCAAATGTAATCTGGAGAAGAAGATTCTTGTTGAGAACTATGGAAAGAAAAATTTATCAAATGGGAATAAAGTAAGAGTGTAATTTCACACATGTAATAGATGTATAAAGAAACGCTTGGGTATTTTCCTGAAGATAATTTTAGTTTGTTTCAAGTTTGTAGAAAATTTTCCATAATATCATGAATAAAAAGGTAAGGTTTAATTTTCATATGTTCAATTATTTAATTATAAGGATATGGTTATTGCAAACCAATGCTCCAAAAATCAAGGTAATTTACCTCGGAAAAGGCTGAGGGAGAAAGGATAAACTTATACAGTCACAGCAGCTGGGTTTGAAGTACAAAATTTCATGATAGCAGGTACATTGATCCTAAAATCAAATTTAGAAAATGATTTATTTTATTCTATATCTAGACATTCCTTTATATTATGCATGTTCACTAAAGACTTTGAATTATACCATGATTCTCTGATAAAGGAGTTGTTTATTAAGACTACTAATGGGAATCTTATTTCAATAAATATTTATTGAGTGGTCTCTATTAATATTCATAGATATTATTTGGTGGTAAAATTGATTGTTATACATATGGTTTATTTTGACTTGATCCTTATTATGGGTTAGATCTCAATGTATAATGAAAGAATTTATTACTAAGTGAATAAGATTACTATTTGTGAAGGGGGTATAGAATCCTTTATTTTCAAGGGAGAGACTTCACCTCCTAAGTATTTTCTAAACTCAAATACATTAGCTCACCTTAATGAAGTTATAATAGAATAGGAAGAGAAAACATATTCTATGGATGGGAAGTACATCCTAAGAATATATGAGGTACCCATTGTACAAAAAATACATTAATTTATTCCTATAGGAATTATTTGGTCATCCACCAAAGCATGAAGTTGATTTTTCCATGGAAATAGTTCAGATAAAAGACCCATATCCAAAATTCCCTATATAATAGAACGAGTGTGGTTGGTAGATTTGAAGAAAAATATATACGAATTTTGTGATAAGGGATTTATATTCCCTAGTGTTTCACCATGGGGATCCCTTATTTTAATTTTGAAAAGGAAGGATTTGTGTATAAGATTGTGCATCGATTATAGGGAAATCAATTACATTACCATAAAGAATAAGTATCTTTTACCACATATTGATGACTTATTTAATCAACTTCAAAGAGATCGATATTTTTTTAAATATTCATCTTTATTATGGTTATCATCAGTTAAGGGGGAAGAATGAGGATATACCAAAGGGTTAATTTCATATAATATATGGAAATTATGAGTTTATAGTAATTCCATTTGGATTTATTAGTGAGACCTCTTTTTTATGTATCAAATTAATAAAGTATTCAAGGATTATGTTGATAACTTTGTAGTGGTATTCATTGATGATATATTTCTATACTCAAAAATCTATGAAAATCATGAGAACTATTTGTGAATAATTCTTGAGACCCTCAGAGAAAATGAATTATATGGGAAATTATATAAGTGTAGATTTTGGATCCATGAAGTCTCTTTTCTTTTCCATATTGTCTCTAATAATGGAATATTTATTGATCCTTTGAAGAAAAAAGTAGTCAAATTATATCCCACATTGATGGATATATCTGAGATGTGTAGTTTCCTTAATTTAATAGTTATCAATGGTTTTTTTAAAATCTTTTCTAATTTTCCAACCCACAAACCAAGTTGATACATTAAGGGGTTAAATTCAAATGATCCAGGGAATGTGAAGAAAGTTTTAAAGAGATAAATAAGAGATTTATTAATGCACCGATATTGAATTTACCATTAGGAAAAGAAGTATTTGTAATATATAATGATGCATTGAATAAAGGACTGGGTTTTTTCCATATATAGAATGGTAGATTGGTTTCATATGCATCAAGGTAATTTAAGATTCATAAAAAAAATTATATAAATCATAACCTTGAGTTGGATAATGTAATCTTATCCTTTAAGATATGGAGGCACTATCTCTATAGATAAATATGCAATATGTATACAAAACAAAAAAAATTGAAGTATATTTCCACTCTGAAAGATCTCAATATGAGGAAAAGAAGATGGTTGTAACTACTCAAGGACTATTATTTCTCGATATTCTGCCACCATGGGATGGGAAAAAAGGTGTTTGATTAATTGATTAGGAGGTAACGTAGAGTTTTGAAAATAATGAGGATTAATAAGGATCATATATTCAAGGATCTAGTAAATATGTATATGGTAATTTTTTGTCAATGGGAGCCATCATTCCTTTTATAATAAATTGCTAAACCATCTTTACTATAAAATATTAACAAGACCTAGTAGGATGATAAGGATATACAAAGGAGTATTAAAGTATAGAATGATGTGAAATTGATATAATTTATCTATAAAGATAGAGTGTTGAAGTTTGGAAAGAGGTTATCTATTCCATATATACCTAAAATGATAAGGGAGATACTAAATGAAGCACATGGATTAAATTTATCTATATTACCTTAGAGAAAAAATATGTATAAGGATTTAAGAGCACATTTTTGGTGAGATGGTATGAAGCAAGAAATTGTGGACTATGTGTCAAGATGTTTAGTGTTTCAGTAGGTAAAGGCTGAAATACAACATCCTAATGGAGTCATGTAACCTATGACTATACCTTTATGGAATTGGGATAATATTACAATAGATTATATCAATATAATTTCAATGACCTCAAGGAAGTATGATTTTATATGATCATCACCGATAACCTTAAAAATTATACACGTTTCTTAGTAGTAAGGTAATACATACCTATTGATCGCCTTGCCTAGATCTATGTTAATGAAATTGTGAGACTTTATGAGGCACCTTTATCAATTTTATCTGATCATTACCCTTGGTTCACATCAAAATTATGGAAAATAATTTAAAATAATCTCAAAATAAATATATATTTAATCCCCACCTATCATCACTAAATTGATGGGCAGTCTTGAAGGTTTATTCAGACACTAGAAGACATGTTGAGATCATGTTCCCTTGAATTCCAAGGATCATGGGATTGGTATCTACCTCTTGTGAAATTTATATACAATAATAGTTTTCATTCAATAATCTAGATGAAACCTTGTGAAGCATTGTATGAGAAGATATTTTTTACTCTAACTTTTTGGGAAGAAGTTAGAGAAAGTACATTAGTAGGACCTGAACTTACGGAGGAGACAACTAAGAAATTATGGACTATTCAAAATCATATCAAAGTATATCAAATAATACAAAAGATTTATATTGATAATCAAAGGAAATAATTTTAATTTCACGTGGGGGATTATATATTCTTAACAGTTTCCCCATGGAAGGGAGTTTCAAGATTTGGTAAAAGGGGTTATTTAATCCCTAAGTACATTGGGCCCTTTGAAATTCTATATATAATTAAAGTTCTAGATTATTTATTAGTTATTACAACCAACCTTTCTAAAGTAAATGACATATTTCATGTTTCATTATTGAGAAAATATATACCATATCCAACACATATACACACATATGAGGGAATGTATTTGGAACCTGACTTTTCTTATAATAAAGATCTTATCCAGATACTTGACACTAGAGAGAAAGTGTTGTGGAATCAGATAACTCGACTGGTTAAAGAGCTTTAGAGAAAATTCAAATTAGGGGAGTAAAAATGGGATCTTAAAGAATCTATGATGAAGAAACACCCATGGTTTTTTAGTAACTAACCTCTATCCAATTTTGAGGATGAAATTATCTAATGGGGTGGAATGTAATACCTAATACCCTACTATAGTAGGTGAACACTACATCCTAGAACTATTACATAATGTGCACTCTAAAAAAACTTTATTTATGAATTTATTTAAAAGTTGAATTTTAAGTTTAATTAATCCAAATTAACTTCGTTTCTTGAATTTATAATGTCAATATTATCTTAATATGAATTTTTGGGATTTTTTTGAAATATTTTTTTAAGGTCAATAGTAAAAAATGTTAATATTGCTAAAAATGTCACTTTTATGATATTATAATAATAAAATAATGAATTAAATGTTTTTGAAACTTTTTTATATAATATATATATATATTTATAAGTAAAATAAAATTTTAAAAATTATTATGTTGTATTTATAATACCCATGTATATCATTTTGGAAACATAAGTAATATTTTATTATAAAACTATTTTATTCACTTATATTAAAAAATTTGTTTTTGTAACGTATATAAATTTAATCCAAAAAATTGATTTCTTATATTATATCAAAATCATAATATTATTTAGTAGGGTTGATTTCATTTTTTGGTATAAAATTATGATTAGTAATATTAAAGTTAATGACCATGATAATGGTAAAACTATTATTTTCAAAGAACTATTTTATAAATATTGGGTAATTTTTATCTAGTAAAATAAATTAATATCATATAAAAAATCATTTTAATATAATTTTTAAACCTATATTTAAATAAATTATAACTCATTCAATTGGTAATCAATACTAAATTATATTAATAACACTTAATGGTGAAAATAATATTTTTCTACAAAATATTTTTTTGATATATAAAATGTTTTAATTTTAAATTTAATTTTATATTAATTAAATATTGAATTATATTAAATGTATATTGAATTTAGGTTCATCATATACAAATTTTTTAATAGGTATTATTTTATATATTTATTAAATTTTAAGTTACCTAGGTAAAAATAAGTTACCGAAATAAAAACAAAAAAAAGGTAAAAGTGAAAAATATAATAGAAAATGGATTCTGACATTTTTAAAAAATGTGAGGAAATACTTGTTCAAGGATTTATCATCATAATATCACCCCATAATCCATTATTTTTATCTTTTTAACCATTGACCCTTGAATAGTGTCATTCGATTATTGAAAAATAATGGGTGTTCACAAAAGTGGCATTTTATTCACTTATAAAAGGGGATCATTTACACACTTTAAATGATCCAATTCACCTTAAAAATATGCTTTAATCCATGATTAATTTTCATCTAATATATTTCCCTTTAACTTCCTAAATCCCCAGGTCACTACAAGTTATCCTAAGTCCTTCAATTCTAAGGATATCATCAATAAGTAGTTTAAGGTCTCAATGTAAGTATTTCTTAATCCTTAACCATTTATTCATATTAGTTACATTAAAAACATATAATAAACATGGTTATATAATTACCTGAGTATCATTATTATAATTAGGTTCTATTATATTAATGGATGAACCCTTATTTATTCTTTCCAGTCTGTTAAGAAAAACAAAAGAACATTAATTGTGTGTTGTGTGGACTACTACCTCAATGAAGCGATATCTTTGGTTTTTAATCACCACCTATATTCTTTAGTAATAATTATGGAATTGAAAAATAAAACTTACATGTTTACTATATTATTAATATGAAGATAAAAAATAATAATTTTCCTTCATTTCTTCTCATTCTTTGGGAAATAAAAATGTTAATCGTGCGTTGTGTGGACTAATGCCTCCATGAAGTAACATTTTTCATTTTTCATCTTGATTTTAATTATTTATCCAAATTTCTTAAAATATAATTAAAATCCTTAAAATCATATAAATAGTATTATTATTATTATTTTATAATGATATTATCTAAAAATAAACAATTTCTTAACTATACTCACACATCTAATTATGGTTTGTTCATGTCTGGGTCGAGCTAACTGTCTACTTAAACAATGCTATAGAATTCTATTATGTATGACTATGGGAACATAAATAATAATGTTATTATAATTTAATAATAAAATAATAATTTTTTTATTTTTCTTTAAAGGTTAAATTAAGTATTTAACTTATTAATAAAATATAATCATTGGTCGTTAAAATTACTCAAATAAGCTGACACTAATTCAACTTTCATAAAACATTACTAAAACACTTATGGGATGAGATAAGAGATTTATAAATCATAATAAGTTATCTACTTGTATATCTTAAATTATCTAGTATTGATTAACATCATTATAAGAACAACATCATTGTTATGAAACTAGTTCAAAATGATCAAGATAACTCACACCCAATATTGAAAATTAATAATAACTAAATAATATACATGTAGGGAATAATAATAAATGAATTTTATAAAAGATTATAAATATTAATTAGGTTCTTAAATAGGTGATAAAGATTTTTATTTTTTTATACAAGATATTCAATCACTTTAGTGTAAGTTGGGAATTAAAGTAAAGGACCTTTCATCTCAAATTCCTCTTCTTGGGACATGTTTTGTATTGAGCACCTAATTTAAATTATATGGTTTATATAATAACTATTTGATTTTTTATATCTTGGTTTTTCTTTTATTTAAGGTATTTTAGGTTTAATTAAAGGTTATATATTTTAAATGGGTTTTATTAAAATGTTACCTAAGTCATCATAATGCCCAAAAATCCTAAATTTTGGAAAGTGGAGTGTGTGTGGTTTTCATGGAAATTACATCCTTGTCTAGATACTGGAAAGTGGATGCGGTTTGTGGTATAGATACACTTAGGGTTAATCATCCTAAAAAATTTGGTTGAGTTTCAACTCAATATTTAATATGTGTATGATGAGTGGCCCTAATACAACACATTGGGCTATACACTCCTAGAAGATATGATTTAGATAATTCACATGATCTTTACAAACCATAATGAAGGATTTCCCTACCATTTCTTTGGTCTCCTTCCATTTAAAACTACTTAACTTAATTATTATCTTCTATTTATAACCTGATACTTTTAAAGTACCTTCTCCACCACCTTATCTATATTTATTTGAAAATGTAACTTCTTATTACATTGAGAATATCCCATAGTTTCTAAGTTGATTTTCAAGATATTATCCTAGATAGCCACATCATTCCATTGAATAGGGAAATATTTTTTCATATTTCCATCATATGGATAAATATTATTATATTTTTACATTATTAAGTAATAAGTACATTAGATAATGTTATGAAATGTATTGTTAACTCATATGATGAATTCATGTGTGGGTCTTGATATATATATCCCATCAATGCATCGTTAGGTCTCATGAGACAAACTAGCTAGGGTGTCGGCATATGTCTTAACTGTTTATGTGTGATGTATTGACATAGGTTCTTTAAAGTATGTTTATGATGTCCATCATTATTCATTCCATCATTATGAGATTAGTAATTATTATCCATGTTTTTATTTATTATCATGTAAATATTATTCCCTTGGTTTTATTTAATTATGGAATTATTTTTATTATCTATTTATTTTTTCATACTATTGATGGCATGTTTATGTTATTATAGATTTCATTGTAATATACTCCTTACTGAGCATATGATCTCACCCTTATGTTGTTTTTCTTCCCCTGAGAAACCTAAAAGAAAACTATGTATAATTTTCAAGGTTATTCTAAAAGAGATAATAATTTTTTCATTGAGTTTTTAGGTTTTATTTTATGTTCTAACCCATGATGTAAAAAATATATATGTATCTAGTATTACAAGACTGCTAATCTATTGGATCCTTCAGCAACTCTTGTATTTTTTACCAATAATTTAATATAACTATTAGATCAAGGTTTTTTGAGATTGGGTTGTTACATATCAAATCAATAGAAGATGAATTATATAAATTTATATTATGTTATGACAATAATATAATCAAAATTATTTAGAACAATGATTATGTAGTTCATTTTATGGGGATGAATATTTTCTTACCTGAGTCTCATTCAAGAAAAAAATTATATAAAATAATATCCATTTATTTTTTACACTAAATTGACTCTATCCATTAACTTTTCTGATAGCCTAAATCTATAAATAAATAAATTAATTAATTAATAATTAGAAAACCTTGTAAACGTGTTTTTAGAAAAATATTATATGAAAATTTGTTATTAAAAAAAATTAAGGTATGTATTTTCATTAAGTAAAAAAATCCAATTTATTTATGTTTTGGTTGAACATCAATTTGATAATCTGAAAGGTGGGTAGCATATAGAATATCTAGAATATTATAATAGAAAGAACACTCATTTTATTTATTAAAGTTATTGAACCAAACATAAAGTGAATGTAAAGACCCATGTTATTCTTATTTGGGGAATATATAATTTTTAGAATTATACATTATGTACTTGGATAACATGTCATGTACTTTTACATGGCCATGTGGCCAAGTACTTGGGTAGATAGATTTTATAGAATTATACGTTGTGTAGAGGTACATGGAAATGTGGTCGATTACTTGGTAAGTCACCCCATGTAAAGAGAACATGACCATGTGGAATTACATGGATAGACCCCATGTATTCCCTAGCAATGTAGTAGTACACAGTCATACCCCATGTGCATCAGGTCGTGTATAAGTGCATATCCAGGCATGAAGTTTTGGATTATACGTAGTGCATTTCCCATTTGTTAACCTTTTGAGCGTTTTGGGTGATTTTTGGCCTTAAAGTTAGAATTGGAAAAAATAGGAGTCCATTTTGAGTATTTTTCTATGTGAAATGTGATGGTGGATCCCTTGGAGAATTTTTAGGACTTCTAAGAGGTGATTCAAGGTGAATAAGTTATAATGGAGGGGTTTTCCTCAAATAATTGAATCTTGTTGTCTCCTGAGGCTGAGACATGGGATGAGTCCTAGGTGAGGGTTATGGGAATGATTGGAGGATGTGGAATGGGTTCATAGGAGTCCTCAATTGGTTTTATATTGGGATTTTTAATGGTTATTAGGAATGGTTTATGACTCTATGTGATGAGTAGGTTAGGTGTTCGGGCCAACCTAGGGTAGCTTCGAAAGGGGATGGTCTTGAGGCCATATCCCTTGAGAAGTTTACCCCATTAAACTTATGAATTTTTTAGATGATAGAGACTATTTTATTGAGTTTTTGAACCCCAATAGATGAGTGTAAGCCTGAGATATTATTTATAACTAAGGATCCCGAGAGGGATGAAACTACTTATGTAATAACTCAGAGGATCCCAAGAGGGATGCCTGCACTTGTATTCCAGTTCTAAGGATCCCAAGAGGGATGACTCTACTTATTTATTGACTTAGAGTTCCAAGTGGATTTCAAATTGATAGGTCATCCCTAATATGGTATATTTGTTTAGGTATTAATGGTTGAATGTTTCCCCTTAGGACGCAAACCAATGTATGATCCAATGGGGATAAGGTTTTGATGATAGGTATGGTTGTTTGAATATCACTTAATATGTTTTCTCTTGTTTTTTAGGTTTATACTTGGTCTATTCCCATGGAAATATTTTGATATGGTTTTTTTTACCATGTTTTGGATCCCAGTTTACTAATATGGGTTACCATCATTTAGAGAGTTAGATGTGATTCACCCCATGTATGGTTATAGATTTTGGGAATGACACTCCAAATCCAAGGTTGATAGAGTTAGACATGATCTCCACATGTATGGTTCTATATGTCTAATTTGAAACTTCACATCCGTGATTGAGTAGGTTGGACATTATTCTCCATTCCCATGGGATATGATTATGTACATGATTCCATGTATCGGTAGTGATAGTTTTATTCATGGTTTGGGTGGTGGACTGAGGTTCCATGAATGCCTCATTTTTTATATAGTCTAGAATAGTGGACATGGTGATCCACATATGTGGTTGAGATGTCATACTAAGGCTTTGGGAATGAGTAGTATACTTTATAGATTAGGTGTTAGACTAAGGATCTATGCACTGATAGTATACTCTATGGTTTATGTTCTAGATTAATGATTTGGGCAGTGATTCCATACCATATGGAATAAGATGTAGGACTAGTGTTTCTCATCTTTGGGCCGGTTCAAGATTGACACTTTGGGAACCACTGGTGTTGATGTATAGTTAGATGTTGGATTGATGCTTTGAGTACTTTTGTTTTTGATACATGGGTTTGATGTCAAACTAACTCTCTAGGAACTAGTTTTAATCTAGCATGGTTTGAGTACTAGTGACTGATTAGTCTATGTACCAATAATGACATAATTCATGGAGTTGTGAGGACAAGGTAGGGGATAGTTCGGATTAGGAACCCATATGGTAGGACTGTCATGGGAAAGGTCCTCAGGGTCTAGAGGATTAGTTTTTGCATCCATAAATATGGATCCCATGGGTTAATTAAGATGCACGATCCTCAAGACATTATTAGAGACACCCTTACACCGTCCATGTAATAATAGTCAATCAAAGTCATATATCTAAGGATCGATGGTCATATTATTTATCTTTATTTTAGTTGTTTTTAGCTAGGCTGAGAAAATTCCATGAGCATGCACTTATGATAGTGTATTATAGGTTAACCATTAGGGTTGGCCTATTGAGATTTATTTCTCACCCCCTATAAATTCACCTCGGTGTGTGTTTAGACCATATGTATGCTTTCAGATTGAGCACAGATATACAACAGATAATGTAGAGGCACAAGGTTTCATGATTGAGCAGAGCCACTCATTTGGAGTCTGGTGATTGGTATGGTGTAGCACAATAGGGTTATGGAGATTAAGTATGTGGCATGTCATAGAGTAGGCAGTAGATCCTGATGTATTCAATTTTTAGTTGTTTATTTTGTATATGTGATCATTCCAGTGGGAAAACAATGTTTTATATATGCTATGGTTGTTCGGACCTTTATATTATTTCATATTATTATAGTATTCTACTGTTTTAGTTTATTTATTATTTATATGTACTCTAATTTTTATGATTCTTGGTAATTTATTTATGGTTGTCCACTCTAATATGGGGGTATAGTCTCCAAACTGTATCACCTTATACCCATGTTACTAGTTGGAAGCCTCTATAATATAAGGAGGTATGAATGAGGTCTTATGGTGAATAGGACAAGCTATTATTCGTGGAGTGATCTATGGAGGGACCTTAAAAATATGAATTGTAGGATTTACCATCCTTTTATTTTACTATTTTGGGTTTTCTATACTAGATATATAGGAATTTGTTGGAGATTGTGATAGATATTAGGTTGGTGTGTCGAGAATACCTATTTCAATGGGATTTCTAGGTTATCAGTGCATGGGATTGGTGTTTTTTTTGTGGTGTTATGTTTGTATATGATTTTTTATTTTATTGATGCACATGATATTTATATTTAATTGTTTTTTATGGATTTATGGATCTTAGCCTATTAGAAAGAGGCCAGTGATTTGACTTTGTCTCTTGGACTTTGGAAGCAAGATGCTTCTCATGCATCAAGATAGGAATATAGGATCCACATGTTATAATCCTGAGAGTGTGTAATTTTACTAAAGATAGAGACTTAATTGTTTAAAGTGTTAACAATATCTCATACATCGTTCTTCCATATAAGTACTTGGTGTAATTTTACTCAACCGAGATGACTTATATATGGATCTATTTCTGAAGGAAATACATGTGGATCTATGGTGAGATGCTCAATGGTGTAGATGATGAGATGGTCCATGTGCATAGCTGGTGTGGTGACCCTGATGAGTCATCATGGAATTGTTTCTTAATCGTTGTCCCCCCTTGTGAGTGGTTTTTATTTGGGTTCATTTTTATGGCTCGATCCTCCAGAGATTAGTCTTATGTGAAGATTCATGGAGAGGATGGGTGCCCTAATTAAGGGCGATGGTCAATGTGTAATGTCATCGTATGTGGGACCTCTTAAGTGGGTGTTGGGAATGATGATGTCATGTAATGTTGGGATGGGAGTGTTCTTGATGCATCGTGAGAAGTGTACTTCTGTGAGTTTCCCTAGACCTAGGTGGTTGTAACTAGTGACCAATGGTGAGACTTGACTAGTAGGGATAGGTGGGAGATCATAGTGACCTTCTTTGACATGACTCCAGTTTAGGGAGTTGGTGATAGATGATTTTCAAGGGTGACCCAAGAGTGGGGTCAACCTAAGTTTTTTTTTCTTTGAGGAAGAAGCAAAGGATAGTGATTCAGGTATTTAGACTGATGCTTTGTAGGTGCTTAGGGTTTTTGGTGTGGGAAAGTTATGCCTTTGGTTTATTAAGAAGTGTCTATGGTTCTTGGAAATTGAGATTGCCTTTGACGGTCAGGATTGTTTGTGTGCCTAGCCCAGGTAACAGTTATACAGGTGGGTTATTCTTGGTTTTTATGATCTAGATAGGGATCCGAGAAGGTGATTGAGGGTATTTGGTTATGGTTTGTGAGCAGAGTTTTCATGGGGTGTGACTCACTGGAGTCAGAGAATGTTTTTTGTTTTGGTTATGTAAGAGCATGTGATTTTTGGATGTTAATGATATCATGGAGGAACAAATACATGGTGATTCACTATCTCATTTGGTTTTTGGATTGGGTATTATGAAATCATATGCCCATGATGATTTAATTGATAAGGAAACTATGAGTAGGTTGAGAATCAATGAGGGGTGATGAGAGGTTTGTGGGAAAGGTTTCATAAGGCTCTTGGTATATAATCATGATGTTTTGATAATGGATGAGTATATGTTGGTATTAATCGATGAAATATTAGAATATTCCCATTCTAGAGATGATCATACCCAATATCCTGACATTATACTAAGTATGTTGATATATAATCAGCTATATTCTGAGATATCTAAATGTCACTTCTAGTTTAATGAAGGGACTCCTAGGAGGTTACGATTATGGAATGGTATAAGTGAAGTTGTATGGTGGGAAGTGAACCATCTTCCATATATGAGTGAGGTCCTCATGATGGACCAGATGTCTAAAAGTTTCTTGGTTTCCATTCTTGAAAGCTAGCAATGGGTGATAGTTGACATTTGTTTCTCTTGGGTAATAGTGAGATGGATAAATCCAGTTTTAAGGTTCAGAAGTGATTGGAGAATGGGTTGTGGAGTCGGTGTTTGGTTGTGAGGTGATAATAAGGATACTCTTATGGTGAAGAGTATCATATCAGTTGTGATTAAGTGAACCTTTTGTAGGTATGGTCGAGGATATATTGGGAACCACATCAAGTGGGTTGGATGACCACTAAGGATGTGTTATGATAGGAGAATCCAATGGTGGGAAGTACCGTGGATCAAAATTTTCCACTTTATAGTGAGTTCTATGATGGTGAGAACCATGATCATGATAATGAATTGTGGATGAAATTGTGACATCTCAGGATATAAGGGTGTGGTCTGGAACTATCTTTGTAGTTTTCTGATGGGGGAAAGTGGTGGCTTGACCATTTATGTGTTGTACATGTTATCTTTGGAGTTATATAGAGTAAATCATGTATCATATTGGGGTATAACATGACTATTTGAGCATGAAAAGATGAATGGATAGGTTCGAGTTCGAGATGTGTGCTTGTAATACCACTAAGGATTCTTGAGGATGAGAATTTTTATGGTGGGGAGGTTGTAAGACCCGTGTTTTCCCAATTTTTAAATTTGAGCAGAAATTTTAATCTTTGATTTTGGGTACTCATGCAGGGTAAAATGATATTTTTACCCTAAAATTTTATCTCAAATAACCACTCAATTGTTCTCAGAATAGATTTTTTACCCAATGGAGTTTGGTGTAATTTTGAGTAGTTTCAATTTCTTTTGAATATTTAATATTTAATTAACTAAATATTAAATTATTCATGTGGGTTCAATAGGTGATTTATTTTGAATCGAGCATCATATTCAGATTCTGAATCTTTGGTTAAGATTAAAATATGGGGGTATTCTTAGGTGATTTGCAAACCTGCTTCGAGTTTCGGGACTTGGGACACACGTTTTAAGTGGGTGTTTAATTTAATTAATTGATTGATTAAATTAATTAAAACACCACCACCCACCCCCAAATTTGTCTTCCGATACATGGAATGATGGAGGTGGATTCTCCTTTACATGATAGATTAAACTAGAGGAAAGTTGGAATAAGGTGCCATCAGACTTCATCCATGATGGCAATCAAGACCTCATTGAGGTGCAATAGCTTCTCGATGTAGATTTGGATCTGAAGCTTTAGCGTTATCACCATGAGGTAGGATAGTTTTTTAGTTTTAAGACTCAATACCCATATATGTTTTGTTTTAAGATTTTAAATACCTTTTATGATAATTAAGGGGGTCCTAGGGGTCGATCTATTCTTAATCCAGGGAAAACGGGGGTTTCAGGAGGTTTGTAGGGGTTTCCCATTAAGAAATATAAAATCATACAGTGTAGTAGGACATAGCCAGACCATATATGTTTCAAGAGGTGTAGATGTATATATCCAAGAAGGAGGATTTTGATTACACGACATGTACATGAGGTATACACCGTGTACTTCTCCTTTGTTACCCTATTGATGTTTTGGGGTGATTTTGTGCCCCGGAGTCAGAATTGGACACAATAGAATCCAATTTTGAGTATTTTTCCATATAGAACACAATGGTGAAACCCTTTGGGAATTTTGAGGACTTATAAGAGGTGGTTGAAGGTGAATTAGTTATATAGAGAGGTTTTCCTCCAATAATTGAATCCAACTATCTTATAAGGTTGAGACATGGGATGAGACCCAGGTGAGAGTCATGGTAATGATTAGAGGACTTGGCGTGGGTTCTATGAATTCCTATAATGGTGTAAGATTGGGATTTTCCATAATTAGTGGGATTGGGTTTCGACTCAAGGTGATAGGTAGGTTGGGTGTTCGAGCCAACCTAGGGTGGCTTAAAAAAGGGATGGGCTTGAATCCATCTCCTTTGTGAGTTTTACACCAGTGTAGAAAAGGGTTTTTTATGCCACTTTTTTTGGGTTTTTAACATCGGTTAACTCGAAATGTGATTATAGGGGATGTTGTAAATATATTTTTTACAATGGTTAATAAAAACTGATGTAATAAATACTTTTTCACATTGTTTTTTAGAAAAACAATGTAGAAACTGGCTTAAATATATATTAATAGATTGGTTTTTCACATCGATTAAACCAAACCTGATGTGAAAATCCATATTTTTTAAAAAAAATTACATCAGTTATGAAATAACCAACTTTAAAAATATTTTAAAAAATGTTAAATAAGCACCCAGTAGTATAAAAACATAACCATGAACAAAATAATAGCAACACAATAGCTAAAAAATATTCATATATTCAAATCATTTTAACTTTACAATTTTAAATTTAAACTCTACAATATATATTAAAAATAAACTAAATCCTAATAAAACTTATGAAATGTGAAGGTCCTGGGTGTAGAAGAATCTTGTGGGTGGATGTGCCCACTTGGCTTTTTGTTATTTTTAATGATCAATCCAGGATCAATACGAAGATAAACACCAGTCTCCACGGATCGAATCACGAAAATAAACAAAGAAGAAGAAAAGTTTCGGAACAATAATGGAAGGATCATCATAGGTTGATTATAATTAATTTAATTAATTTAAAATAAGTACCTTTTATGGCGTTCTTACTTTTTTGATATTTCTGATCACGTTTCGATGTTATTCGTTATTGCATCACAGAAGCCAAGTGTAGACTTCCTCTAGCAGTGATCCACACATGAACCACGTATCTATGGACGTCGCCAAAGGACTCTTCAGGTGCTAGTGTGGAGAAGAATTTTCTTGCATTGTCCACCTTAGATTGCCTTGATCTGATGGAGGTGGATCTCTCTTGGTCTTGAGAGTGTTCTTGGAGGATGGAGTTCTATCGGTCTTGATAGAATTCTCCAGAATTGTTATGCACAACAATTCTCTTAGGAAAAGAGTTGGGGTTGTGAGGATATTTATAATCGGGTTTGAGGTTGTAGAGTTATGACAATAAATAAATACGTTATGAATTTTATTTATTTCAATAACTCTTTTGAAAACCCCATGTCGAATCATTAATTCCTTGACATGCTCCCATGCTGATTATAATAAATATCATTTAATAAAATGATATTTCCTCAAAATCCCGACTGGAAAAACTACACGACTTGTAATCATAAATACACGGCGTGTACTTGTTTTTCATTAAAAACTACACGATGTGTAATCATTAATACATGGCATGTACTTGTTTTCAAAAAAAACAACATGATGTGTAATCATTAATACACAGTGTGTACTTGTTTTCATTTTATTCTTCCTCTAAAATTAAAACAATTTAGGATTCCTTGAATAATTATTAAACCACTTATGGGAATAATATTTATTCTACTTGAGATACTTGGATACACTTAGTGTGTGACCCTCTAGGCCTCTTTCTTGTTGGAATTAGGTGGGATTTCCTAATGTCCAAGATTACTGTCTAGTAACGGGTCAAGGCACCCAAGAGAAATAAGTTGACGCTGCATTGGCGTGTCACATAATACGAACAATTACTATGTAATTTAATCCCTTTGTCTCAATATCTCATCAAGAAGGTTTCATGACAGTGTCATAAAACTATATGCTTGATCTGTCGTTCTCTGACTTCTAGAAATAAACTCATCGTGACACCATGGACATGGAATTTGTGTGATAGTTCTATTTCAATAAAAGTTCCTGAGATATCTACTTCCATAAATATAGAAGGGACAAATCCTTCCTTGACTTATCCATTAATAACATGTCATTCGTGACGCACCCAATGTACCCTACTTCCCGCCAACTCTCTTTGTGATGGTTTTCGTCATCAAATCTAAGTGAGTGAGTCATGACATGAGTGAATGATAATATTCCAGTCTAAGGACCATTACACATGCTCGTAGATAGCAATGTACGATGACACCAAGACATGTGGAATTGCTACTGGTGGGTCTGTTCTCATAATTTCCCATCTTGGAGATTACCAAGTGCGAACTCCATGAGAGAGAGTCTCGTCTTCTTACGAGTACTCTCACATGAAGGTCTATATACTATGTGTCTTGTCATAGTATGTCATCTAGCCATAGAACTTTATTTAAGAATATTGTTATAGAATTTCAAGGTTCTCATCATAGTGGGGATCTACCATGACCTTATCAATGCAACAAATATTCCAGGAAATTATTATATTAAAGTCATGCAGAACAATGAACAATATATAATAAGTATACATTCATGTAATCAAAGTACAAAACAGTTGGTTCTCAGTACACCAACCCTTACAAACTCCCACTTGGACTAGAGCCAACTACCTAAAAATTTTAGTTCACTAGACCTCACATGATGATCATGTTTCTACTGAGTCAAGGCTTTACTCAAGGGGTCCACCATGTTGTTTTCCATGGAAATACTGCTCACTGCAACTTCACCACTCTGAGAAAAATCCCTCAATAGATGATACTTTCAAATTATGTGCTTTGTCCACTAATGTGACCATGGATCTTTTGAAAGTTCCACCGCTGCAGTATTATCACAATAGAGTGTGATAGGATCTTTACTGCTCAGTACTACATCCAACTCTTGGATGAAGCTTCACATCTATACTTCTTCTTTAGCTACCTTAGAAGTTGTGATATACTCGGACTCTACTGTAGAATATGCGACCACACCTTGCTTTGAGCTCTTCCAGCTCACTGCACCTCCATTCAAACTAAAGATGCATCCAGTTTGTGACTTCATGTCATCTTTATCAATATGGAAACTAGCATATACATGTCCTATGATGACTAGTTCCTCATCTCCTCCATAAACCAGGAACATATCCTCAGTATGCCTTAGATAATTAAGGATATTCTTGACTTCCATCCAATGGTGGTCTATTGGATCAGCTTGATATCTTCTTACTACACTTAATGCATAAGAAACATATAGCCTTGTATATAGCATAGCATACATGACTGACCCAATCTCGGATGTGTAAGGAACCCTTGCCATTTTCTTTCTTTCCTCATGTTTCTGAGGACAAATTTTCTTGGAACGATGAATGCCATGTGACACTGGCAACAATCCCCTATTGCATTGTTCCACACTAAATCTCTTCATTATCTTGTCAATGTATGTAATTTTACTCAGGCCCGGAATTCTATTGGATCTATCACGATGGATCTTAATCCCAAGAATATATGCTACCTCGCCCAAGTCTTTTATAAAGAATCATTTATCCAACCATGCCTTAACTAACTGTAAGACTGGTACTTCATTTCCAATTAGTAATATGTCATCAACATATACTATTAGAAAAACAACTGCACTTTCACTAAACCTTTTGTAGACACAAGGCTCACATTTGTTCTTAACAAATCCAAATTCTATTACGGATTCATCAAAACGAATGTTCCATGACCTTGATGATTGCTTTAATTCATAAATGGATTTTTGTAACTTTCATACCTTATTGGAATCCTTTGGAGTAACAAACCCTCCAGGTTGTGTCATGTAGACATATTCCTAGAGCATCCCGTTAAGGAATGTTGTTTTGAAATCTATTTTCCAAATTTCATATTCATGGTAAGCTGCAATGGCTAATAGGATTCTGATGGATTTCAGCATCGCACCTGGTGAAAAGGTTTCATCATAGTCAATTCCTTGACGTTGTCTAAGAACTTTTGCAACCAGTCGTGCCTTATAGGTGCTGACTTTCCCCTCTATGTCAAGTTTCTTCTTGAATACCCATTTATTACCAATATGCTTTACATAAACTGGAGGATCTACCAAAATCCAGAATTAGTTTTGGTACATGGAATCCATTTCAGAATTCATGTCTTCTTGCCACTTGGCAGCGTATGTGCCTTCAACTGCTTCTTTTTAGGTAAGAGGATCATCATTTTCAACCAATAATGAGTCACCATCCTCAGTGACAAGAAAATCATATCGTTCTAGTTCTCTCACCTATCTTGTGATCCTATGCAATTCTTGTGTCTCTGGAATAGATTGTTCTTCCACGGGGCTTTGTGGAATTTGTTCTTGTACCAAATCCTATGTATCTTGAGCCTCAAATTCATCAAAGTCTATCTCACTCCCACTATCTCTTTTAGATATTTGCTCCCTATCAAGGAATATGGAGTGTCTTTCCACTATTACCTTTTTATCTGAGGGGTTGTATAGGTAATATCCCCTTATTTCCTTGGGATATCCTATAAAGATACACTTTGTGACTCGGGGTGCAAGCTTGTTACCTGAAGAGGCCTTAACAAATACTTCACTACCCCACACATGTAAATTTGATAACATGTATTTGTGTCCACTCCATAATTAGTATGGAATACCATTTATATATTTAGTTGGTACTTGTTTTAGTATGTGTGCTTCTATTTGTAATGAATATCCCCAAAAGGATAATGGAAGACTCGCATGACTTGTCATTGATCTCACCATGTCCAAAAGGGTGTGGTTCCTCCTTTCACTTATGCCATTCCACTGAGGCGTGTAATTAAGAGTGAGTTGAGATAGAATCCCAAAATCCCATAAAAAATCAATGAAGTCCTAATTAAGATATTCTCCTCCTCTGTCTGAGCGGAGTTTCTTAATCTTCTTACCAAGCTGGTTCTCAACTTCATTCTTGTATTCTTTAAACCGATCAAAAGAATCTAACTTATACCTCATTAAGTAAATATATTCATATCAACTAAAATCATCAGTAAAAGTTATAAATTACAAGAACCCACCCCTTGATTCAATTGGAAATGGTCCACATACATCTATGTGAACTAATTATAGAAGCTCTTTAGCCCTTTCACCTTGCCCACTAAATG
The DNA here is from genome assembly GCA_963277665.1 of Viscum album. Lineage (NCBI taxonomy): Eukaryota > Viridiplantae > Streptophyta > Magnoliopsida > Santalales > Viscaceae > Viscum > Viscum album. The sequence goes on from OY728125.1 coordinate 24,820,774, forward strand.
GGGCTTTGGTCATTTTTCCTTGTAGACACGCATGACATACACTGAGTGGTTTTAGTTCGAAAGAATCTAAATACCCATCTTGATTTAATTTTTTCAAACGTTTCTCATTGACATGACTTAGCTGGTAATGCCAAATTTGGGTGTGGTATGAGTCATGTAAATTAACTTTGTCATTGATTTTCATTACTTGGTTTGTGTAGTATAACACATAAAGTTTATTATATAAATGTGCTCTACCAAAACAAATGATATCTTTATAAAAGTAGCAACATTCATTTCCAAACTTGAAGATGAATTCATCAATATATAATTTGGATACTGAAATAATGTTTTTAGTAATATAAGTCACATAATAACAACCCTTTAACACCAAGATCATTCCAGTTGGCAATGTGAGGTGGTAGTCCCCGACATCTACAGTAGAAATTCTAGCTCAGTTGGTTGTTCGTAGATCTACCTCCCCTCGATCAATCTTCTTGAATATACTTGGTTCCTGTATTTGGATACATATGTGAGCACCACAAGATGTATCTAATACCCAATTTGTAGAAACAAATAGATTGAATTTGATGACAAATGAACCTGAAGCTTCCCCTTGCTTCCTTGGTTGGGTGTAGTTTTTCTTCCAGTGGCCCTTCTTGCCACATGTGAAACAAACAGCATTTTATTCTCTTTCCTCCCCTTTGATATTCCTTTTCTTGGAAGTCCTTGAAGAAGCTTTGGGCTGAAATATCTTCGCATTCCCGTTCCTTTTATTCACCATAAGGACAGAAGGCTTTTCACGCTTCATATCATTGTCCTCTTGGCGAATCAGGATAAGAAGGTTAGATAAAGACTTCTCAATGTTGTTCATGTTGAAATTTACAACGAAGTTAGAGAAGCTCTAGGGGATTGATGTGAAAATGAGATCAGTACCCAGTTCTTCAGGGAATTTAAACCCTAGAACATCCAAGCGCTCAATGTAGCCAATGAGCTTTACTATATGAGGCCCAACTGGGGCACCCACTCCAATCTTTCTCTGAAATAGAGCCTTGGATATCTCAAACCTTTCTTATCTTTCTCTCTCCTGGTATAGACCACGGAGGTGGTCGAGCATTCTATAGGAATCCATGTCTTCATGAGACTTCATGAGCTCACTAGACATTGATGATTGCATCAAACATAGAATGTTTAGTGAATTGTTCAAATGTTGATAATAGATTAGGAAATCTTGATCACTTGCCTCATGGGTAGGATAATCAGGAAGTGAGGACTCCAGCATGTAAAACTTTTGTTCATGGCATAGGATAACCCGAAGGCACCTAAAACATTCCTAAAAGTTACTATCGGTGAGGATATTGTCTTTTTCTAGAATTGATCCCAAAGAAAATGTGGTTGAAGATCTTGTCATATTGATTCTACAAATTAAAAGAGTAGATTTATAAGTACCTTTTGATTACATTTTATGAAAAATAATAAATGAATTTATTAATTCTACCACTATTTTATAAAGTCCCAATGGCCCTCACCATTGAACCCGGAATGTCTAGTTGCTTTGATATTCTAGTGTCAAGGATCCATATTCCCCTTCACATAACCCCAACACGGGTTGGTTAAGCTATTTGAAGGTATTTAGGTAGGCAGATCTTTGCCAACTGTTAGCTTATAGTTCCTTGATCTATTGAGTGGAATCCCCAATCCTGAAATTCTGACTTGGATTTCCTCAACACTTGCCTCCATTTTACAACAAGTCTAGCAAGGGCTAATCTTCTTGATGTAAAATGTTTAAGTCAACCCGAAACTTTCATAAGAGCTTCCTTTACAAAAGTAATTGTCCCAACAATGGTTGTTCAAACACATAGTTTTATTGAGTCTTTCCCTTAATCAAGTAACGGAAGGCTTGTTCTAACTTAATATGGTATTTAAGGGATTTTATTCTTTATGTGTAGTTTTTCATTATCACGTTCTTGTTAATATTAAGTGATGCTTGCTTAAGTGATTAACCATGTTCTAATAATGTTTATGCATAGTCTGGTTTTTATTTTATTCCATCTTTGAATGCTTGATTATTTCATTAATTATGTAAATGCGATAACACATACATAATAAATAAACCATGTAATCAGATAGAAATAAAATAATATGTCATGATCATGAGCTTCTATTGGTTAGCTTATCTAGCAGTTTTGATAAGCTAACCCTGGCCTAGGGAAAACACCTTGAACCTGATGGTTCATGTTTTGCAGCTCCCATCTATCAACCTTTGCATCTTCTTGGGTTGGTTTCACCTCAACTTTGGATTTTTGAACCATCTCTACTGGATTAGGAGATCCTCCATTACATGGGGTTTACATTAAAGAAACCATGGGCATGTAGGCCCTACGTTTTTTTGGAAGAAGGATCACAGGCCAAAAAATTTAAATTAAACAAATTTAAAAGAAACCATACACACGTAAAAAGGGTCTTTGGTCTAGTCCATGATCATCCATATCATGCAATGACATTTACGCATATTTAGAATTCAAATTATTTTAATCGTTGTATTTATTCAAGATAAGTCGCGCTTGAATTCAATTAATTATGGTCTTATAATTAATCAATTATTTATCTTAAATTCCATTCTGAATTTCCTTAAGATTCTTCTCATCCATATTCCTTGTAATGGTCTTTGTACTTTTGGAGGAAACCTGGTGAAATTCCATTTCTGGAAAGTACACGGCGTGTAATATATCTAACACGCCGTGTATTTTTCACCCTTTATCCAAAGTACACGTTGGGGGATTTGGTGTGTTTTCTGTACTTTGGAAATTTTGGAGTACACGGTGTGTAGATTAATCTAACATGGCATGTACTTCCTTGTTACGTGGTTATCGGCCTGGTAATCCCATGTACGCAGAACATGGCTTCTCCTTGTACACGGTTTCACTTGGTCCAGATCAAACTACATGGCGTGTTGATTCAACATACACTCTGTGTATTCCGGTTCCCATGTGTCGTTCATTTCTGGTCAACATAGTGTAATAAATACTTAGGTATACTCAATTCACATGATGTGGTTTAGCAGACCAGTACTGGTTCGTTGAACCTAATTACAGGGCGTGTAGTTTTCACTACACGCCGTGTATTCTTGTGTTCTACAGACAGAAAGAGCAGCTCCTACGGATGAGTTCCTCATTTTTAATTTAATCAAAATTAAAATTAAAAGTTCATTTCTGTGATGTGAATCGAGAAATGGAGGAAGAACAGATCTCATTCATTCAGTTTTATAGAACGATTTATCTTGAATTGAATCAAATATAAATGTGTAAATTATCAACGAAAATTAAATAACTATAATAAACGTTGTGACCTACTCTGATACCACTTGAAGGTACTGGGTGCAGCATAAGCTCATGGGTGGATGTTCCCACTTGGATTTTTGTTATTTGCAATGACCAATCCGGGATCAATACGAAGATAAACACCAGTCTCCACTAATCGAATAATAGAAATAGACAAAGAAGAAGAAAAGTCCCAGAACCATAAAAGAAGGATCATCACAGGTTGATTATAATTAATTTAATTAATTGAAAAGAAGTACCTTTTATAGTGTTCTTACTTTTTTGATATTTCTAATCACGTTCCGACGTGATTCGTCATTGCGTCATAGAATCCAAGTGTATACTTCCTCTAGCGGTGATCCACACGTGCACCACATATCTCTGGACATCGCCAAAGGAATCTACCGGTGCTAGCATGGAGAATCCTTTGCTTGCATTGTCCGCCTTAGACCGCCTTGATCCGATTGAGGTGAATCTCTCTCGGTCTTGAGAGTGTTCTTATAGGACGAAGTTCTTTTGGTCTTGAGAGAATTATCCAGAATTGTTGTGTACAATGATTCTCTTAGGAAAAGAGTTGGGGTTGTGAGGATATTTATAATCACATTTGAGGTTGTAGAGTTATGACAATAAATAAACGCGTTATGTGTTTTATTTATTTCATTAACTCTTTTGAAAACCCCATGTCAAATCATTAATTCCTTGACATGTGCCCACGCTGATTATAATAAATATCATTTAATAAAACAATATTTCTTCAAAATCCAGAATGGAAAAACTACACGGTGTGTAATCATAAATACACAGCATGTACTTGTTTTTCATTAAAAACTAAACGGCATTTAATCATTAATACACAACGTGTACTTGTTTTCAAAATAAAAACTACACGGCGTGTAATCATTAATAGACAGCGTGTACTTGTTTTCATTTTATTCTTCCTCCAACATTAAAATAATTTAGGCTTCCTTGAATAATTATTAAACCACATATGGGAATAATCTTTATTCTACTTGAGATACTTGGATACACTTAGTGTGTGACCCTCTAGGCCTCTTTCTCGTTGGCATTATGCGAGCTTGACTAAAGTCCAAGATTACTATCTAGCAACGGGTGAAGGCACCCAAGAGAAAGAATTTGATGCCGCATTTATGTGTCACCTCATACGAATTCTTACTGTATAATTTAATCCCTTTTTCTCAATATCTTATCAAGAAAGTTTCATGGCAGTGTCATAAACCTATATGATTGATCTTTCATTCTTTTACATCTATAAACAAACTCGTTGTGACACCATGGCCCTGGAATTTGTGTGACAGTTCTATTTCAATCAAAGGGCCCGAGATATCTACTTCCATAAATATGGAAGGGACAAATCCTTCCTTGATTTATACATTAATAACATGTCATCTGTGACACACCCAATGTAAACTACTTCCTGCCAACTCTCTTCGTGACGCTTTTCATTAGAAAATCTAAGTGCACGAGTCATGACATGAGTTAATGATAATCTTCTAGTCTAAGGACCATTATACACGCTCGTAGATAGAAATGTCCGATAACAACAAGACATGAGGAATTTCTACTAGAGGGTTTGTTCTCATAATCTCTCATCTTGGAGATTACCAAGTGTAAACTCCATGAGAGAGAGTCTCATCTTCTTATGAGTACTCGCACATGAAGTTCTGTATATTATGTGTCCTATCATAGTATGTCATCCAATTGTAGAACTTTATTTAAGAATATTTTTATAGCATTTCAAGGTTCTCATCATATGGGGGATCTACCATGACCTTATCAATGCAACAAATATTCCATGAAATTATTATATTGTAGTCATGCAGAACAATGAACAATATATAATAAGTGTGCATTCAAGTAATCAAAGTACTAAACTGTTGGTTCTTAGGACACCAACCCTTACAAAATATTCCACCCATTTTCTTTGTAACAAATTTAAATCTTTTGCATTATAAGTTAGAGGGTCATAAAAAAGATAAAAATTAAAAACAAAGTATTTAACATGTATCCTTAATATATATATTAGATAAATTAAATGAAATTTTATAATAAAATCCAAAATTTTGGAATTTTTTAACTATTCTTATTAAAACTACTCAAAACATAAATCTTAGAACATAATATCCACATTACTCTATTCCTTATTGATAATGAAAAATCTATTTCAAAATAATTTCTCAATTAAAAATAATATTTAAGTACTCACAACCAAAATGTATTAATTAGTAATGAGAAGTAACTTTTACTTTTACATATTTGATTATTTCTCTCCTCTTTCATGTTGTCTCTATAAAGTAATCACATTAATTTTTTAAAAATGATATGTATAAAACAAAACTAAAAGTTGTTATAATATATAAGTATTAAAATAATCAAACTTACATTTTAAATAATTTTGAAAAAAAATCACACGTCATAATGTATATAACATAACCAGTAAGCTATATTATATCTTGGAAAAGAAGCACCCAATACCCAATGGATACTAATATACAAAAAAACTATAATGTGGGTGGTTATTTAGTTAATAGAAATAACTCTTTAGGAAATATATGTTTCATACCCTTTAAGATAAGGAATCATCCAAAAATTAATTTCATTATTTTGAAATCCTTATATAATATATATTGGTCTTTCTTCATCTATCATTATCATCACTATTGGTGAAATAAATTATGGGTTCAAAAATCCATATACTAATTTAGTATCATAATAAATAAGAATTTTATAAATATACCTAATAAAAAAACATAAGTATTAAGTTTCTTGAAATTAAGATAACTAGAAGATATATGATAATTGAATTACATGGAAAATATTTGCATCGTTTTGATTCCCAATAAATATCTTGTTACAATTTATATTATATCTCTATTTAAAATCATTATAGTCAGTTAGAGCCCAAAAATTTTAACATCCATTGGAATCTCATAGACTTCCAACAATAAAGATGGATATGTTGATAATATATCAAGTTAATAATAAGTTGTATCTAAATTCATAGAAGCTTGTACTTGTTATTATTTATATAATATGTATTCACCTTAGTATTCTTGTAAAAAATAGATAAATATATAAATATTAAAATGTTAAAACAAATTTAACACCACTATGAAATAAAGGATATAATATATACAAACCTCAATGGTAATTTATCAGAAAATTCTAGATAGAAAAACTAAAAAATGGTTTATACTTTATCCAACTGTAGTGACCTCATCCATAAGGAATGATACTCTGGTTTATCTATCAATAATATCATGTATAGTGATCCTAAGTTGCTTTATATTATTTTTTGATGATGAACGATATCCCTAATATAATATACAATACTTTATACAAAAATATAATGTTTTGGATCCTCAACATATAACTCACAATAAATGGGATACTGTGGATGTGGAGGTATAAGAGTTGGATAAGTATGAAGAGGTGGAGGAGTGAGATCTACAGGCTGAGGTCGAGGAGTGGAATCAGCAAGCTAAGGTGCAGGAGTGGAATATGTAGCTTGAAATAGTTTTTTTATGTCTGTAAACATCGACTATACCAAATCATTGATCCTATCCTCCATAATCTCACCCATATCTAGAAATTTAGCTTCCAAATATTATATTTTTCCTTTTATATACATCCTCCTTTAAATATTCTCTAGAATTACTAGATTCTTTTTTTATCAATACACCTATCATGTATCCTTATATACGACCCTGGGTGTTCAGGTTTTCCTAATATAGTAGATAAAATATCATTCCTACCCTCAGGTATGAAGGCCCCTTGTGTGATATTCTCCTCAAGAGATTCCTATATATAATATTTGAAAAATTCATTAGTGAATCACAATATATCTAGATTTTAATTAACTTACATAACATAAATAAATTAAATAACTTAAATCATCTCAGCTACATCCCTTAACTCTTCCGTAAGATATTAACCCTTTTTACTTATTCGGACCCTAATCCATTTTTCATGTATAGTTGGAGAGAAGGAGTGTTAGCCTCTACGGAGCCTAAAGATTCAACTCTCATTTTTTTAAATTCTTCAATCATCATTTTTTCTAACAATAACATATACCGACCACAAGATAGATTATCAGGGTATACATTTTTGGATTGGATCTCCAGCTGATATCTCTTTATTACTATAAATTAAGAATAAATAAATCATTAATATGATCATTAATATAAAAAATATAAAATATAACATTTCACTTAACAAAAATTATTCTTTTAATCTACTTTTAATAAAATTATTCAATGTATCTTCATCTAGATAAGGATATATATCAGATGGATTTTTATTTTTTTCTTTCCCCAAAAATGAAATCTCTTATAAGGGTTTATTTAAAATATCTTCATATCCTATCATCCAAATCTAAAAAAATTCTTCCTAACTTATCTAGTGTTAGGTACATCATATTTTATCTAATAATAAGTGAAAAAAAAACATATATTAGTAAAAACATTTCATGACAAGTAAAATAATAAAATATGAGCATACAAAATTGTCTCCCATAATTGAGATATTATCGCTTTGTTGAAAATTTTCCAATCATAAATAAAAATATTAAATTTGGTCCAAGATTTCATTGAAACAAAAGTCTTAAATTTTTTTGAATTTCGACCCCTAGTAAAATCATTATCATAAAATTAAACTGATAACCACTTGTCTCGGCTTTGGGGAACTAATAAATTTTTTAAACATGTGCAGCCACATTTACCAACCCTAAAAGTCTTCTCAGTCCCTATAGAAGTAGATAGCTCATGTGCATAAGGATGAGGAGTCTCCTCATAAGTATGTGTATGGTCCTCCTCAGAGGCTTGAAGTGAATTAGATGTTTGATCCACCATTATACTACAAATCAATGTAATAAAAAATAAGTAAAAAAACTAAAAATATAACTATTAAATATAAATTTAATTTCAAAAGAAAAATTATCCAAGAAAAATTAAACTAAACTAAACATATTTTTATTCATATTAATTAAAGTAGTTAACTAAAGTTTTAACAACATTAATGAGAGGTGGATGAAATGAAATAAATGAAAGAAAAAAATCTAAATGGTATATAAAATTTGAGTAACCATTTTAAAAAGTCACAAACAAAAAAAATATTGATAAAAAAAGAAAACAAATATTAGGTAAAACATTAATGAAAATCCATCATTTATATATAAAGTTAAATAATTGAAAAATGATACAAAAAAGAAAAACAAATCTAAAAAAATAATTTAACATATTAGATATAATATGTATTTTAAGTAAAAAATATATAAAAATAATATATCTAACATTTTATGAAATTTATAAATGTAAAAAAATTAAATATATGTTACCTATAATATTAAGAAATCACTAAAGGATTTTTTTTTGCCCATATTAATTCCTCGTGATCATTTTATATGGCACAACCATTTCTATGAAATTCTCATCAATATTCTCTATTAATATTTCCATAGAAGTTGGGATATTACATAAATCGACATCATCATCAAGTTTTTCATCACCAACATACTATTTTTCCCATGTAAAATGATAGAACACTACATATTTAATGGATCAAGAGAATAAAAAAATTGTTTTTCATGTGTTTTTATGATTAAAGGATCAATTGTGTATTCCAATCTATTCGAATTAACTAGTTTATACCGAATTCATTGTGTATGACACTTTTGTTACTGATAACCCATTTGTAGTTAAATACTGGAACTAAAAATTTAATTTAATCAACCTCCCATATTTCTTTAATGACTCTATAATATTTACTTGATGAAGAGATTGGGTTTTCTCATTATTTCTTGAAAAAATCATTGATTTTATGAACACAAATATTCTACTATTCTGAATGGAACTTTAGTTTTCTTGATCTTTTGTATGAAATGTATAATCATTAATTTCATACCCGGACCAAGTTATTAAATTTAAATTTGGTTTTATGGATAACCATATCAATTTATATTATGTATATGATCTACCATGAATATCCTCTTTAAACCATGATAAAAAAAATTATGCTCATTCAAAATCAACATATCTTTCTTCTTTGGATAACATTGTTTTAACACATTAATATGAAATGTTATATATAGTTGAGAATAATATATGTTATTCAATATTTTTAATTGCACATACTTGATTTCTTCATCTATAAAAAATTTAGTTTCAATCTATGGATCCCATTTCCCCTATAATTGAACCATTCATGGAGAGATGTAGACAAAATGATGTGCTCCACTACATACAAGTAGCTTGTACAGAACTCTAAAACCTCCATAGAAATATAGTTCTCAATAAAGTAGGATTCGGTTTTATAAGGATTCTTAACATATACCTTGAATATATTCATATACCTTTCAAAATTATACATCCAACATAGATATATAGGTCCGAAAAGCTTTATTTTTCACACCAAATGAACCATGATATCAAAAACTGATGGAGGAAAATACATTTTCAGTTCACAAATTATATAAACTACAATCTACTCTAAATTGTTCAATAAATTATAGGGTATCACTTTGTAAAAAATTGAATTAAAAAAAACACACCTTCATGGTAGTCATTTTGAAATTTATGGGAAATATTCCATGCAATGAAACTGTTATAAGTTGACATATCATGATGTGAAAACCTTGAGATTTCATGCCTATCAACTTCAAATTTTTTAATGGCACAAAAAAATTTACATTTGAAGAATAACTCTATGGTACATTGATACCATGTATACACTAAAAAAACTAATTTTATCCCTATTGTGTAATGTATAAAAATCCATAGGTAGGTATGTTTTTTCCCATTAGGAGTGGTAGATAACCCCAAACATATTCCCATTGAGAGTAAGTCCAATCTTGTATCAAACTCATCTTTACTCTTTCCTTTAATATCTAACAATGTTCCAATAAAACTTTAATAGATATTCTTCTCAACATGCAATAAATAAATGTTATGTTTGACCTCATGTTATCTCCAATATTGAATCTCAAAAAATATTGATCATTTCTTCTAAATATTTCTAAAATTAGATGATTTTTGTGTCTTCTTGAATGTGACATCAATGTTTGTCACCCTCTCAGAATACTGATCAGTGGAAAATGTTTTTAGAGAAATATAAAATTTTCCTGAGTCATTTAATAGCTTTTTTAATATTTGATAAGAGTTATCCATAATCAAAAACCCCTGATAACCTATGTATGTTATTTTTCATGCCTTTTGTGGTTGATAATATGAAGTTAGTTGTTCACAAATTGTATAAAATGTATGCCCCATAACATTATATACAAGAAGAATCCATATATAGGGAAGTCGTTTATAGTGAACATAATTATTTCATGTAGTTTAAAATGTTCCATTTTGTAAGAATCATACACATTAATACCTTCATCCCATACAATTTTAAAATCATCAATTAATGGAGACAAGAAAACACCAATATCATTTCCAGGTTGTTTTGGTCAAGAAGTCATCAAACGTAACATGATATATTTATGATTCATAAAAAATTTGGGAGATAAGTTATAAATTAAAAATAAAATATAGCATTAACTATGTTTTATACTAATTATTTGATATGGATTCATTTTATCTATGCATGATCCAAGTGTGAAATTTCTAACTTCATTTCTGAATGTATGAATTTTTTTATCTATTTTCTTCCACTGTGGATATCATATGGATGATGTAATTTTCCATAAGATATCTTCTCATCTACATTTAATATTAACATCTTTTCATCATTTTAATTTGAAAATAAACATTTCAAGAGAGTAATTATAGAAATATACCAAATTTCCTTGGAAGGATTCTTTGTAACTACTAAATCAGTCTCTGATTTTTCTTTCAACTTATACCATGATGTCCCACATTTAGGACTCTCTGATAGACCTTCATATTATTTTCTATATAGAACACATTCATTTGGGTATGCATGTATATTCTTGTACTCTAAACCCATTAGGAATAATATTTTATTTGCATTATAATGTGAATCTAGATGATCTTTGTCTTTAAGAAGTATGCCTTTCAATAGTTGTAGCAACTCTATAAAACTTTTTTCACTCCATCCATTTTTTCATTCAAGTTAATAAATCTTAACAAAATTGATAAAACCATAAATTTTTTACAACCTGGATACAATATTTTTTCAAAATCACCATATAAATTCTCAACTATCAGTTCTTTCAAAATTACTTCTACTTCAATATTACAAATCATTTCTTTAATTTGATCAGACTTATCATCTTGAACATTATCATCATCAATAGATCTTTAATTATACCCAATTTAACCATGATAAATCCAAGGGCTCTAAATAGGATTAAAACCATGAAAAATTAAATGATCCTTGATTTCTATGATCTTTAACATATTCATATTTAAACATTTCAAGCTTGTACATAAAAACAATTCATTTTTTGGAACATTTCATTTAGAAAATTCCAAAAAAAACATCAACACCTTCCTCGTATTCATCAATTGTTTGTAGTGTAGTAATCTAACTTCAACTCATTATTTCCTATAACAAATATAAATAATTAAAATAATTTATTATATTTTAAAATATAATTTAAAATTTACTTTTATAAATAAAAATAAAAAATACCATAAAATATTTCACAAATAAAATAAAGACAACATATTTGATATATAAAAGTATCATTTTGAACATATTTAATTATCATAATTTAATACAAATATTTCAAAAGTATCATGCAGTCAACATGTTCATATAAACATTGATTCACAATGCAGACAAAAAAAATACCTTAGATACACATTAATTAGTAAAATAACATTATTTATATCACCAATTCATCAAATTTTCCTTTAATCAAACCTTAATCTAAAAACAACCATTCATCAATTAAAAAAACTTTAGATTTGTGAATAATAAAAACTAAAAATAAAAATAGTTAAGATAATTAAACATCAAGGGAAAATTGGAACTATAAATAAAAATGAAAATACCTTGGATGAAATGAAAATCAAAATAATAAACACAAACTATAAATTGATATCAGAAGGGGGATGACTGAGAATTTGACACCAATAGGAAGAAGGTGAAGAGGGAACAAAAGTGGTGGATGGAGATCGATGATAGTGGAATATGGTGATGGATGAAAACTAAAAGAGATTCAACGAAACTAGATCGATGAATGAATATATTTTAGGCCACTAGATTGAAGATAGAAGGGTTGAGGTTAGCCATGTGAGAGAAAACTGAAGGTTGTCGTGCAAAAGAATGGAACCCAAATAATCAATCTCAATGTTTGATTAAAAATTTTAAAGTTTTTTACATCAGTTATTTAATAAATGACATGAAAAAATAGTTTTCCACATCGTTTATTAAATATCTTACATGAAAAAGATGTGCATTTTATTTTTCATGCCATTTATTTAATAACTGACATAGAAAACCATTTTTCACATCAGTTATAGATAACTGATGTGAAAAATGTGTTGGATTAAATTAATTTGATACCCCCTTAGGCTAATGAATCCATGAGACACTAGATACTGGGTGATGGGATGTGTGACCCCCAAGAGACAGGTGTTGGCCTAAGATATTATTTGTAACTGAGGATCTCAAGAGGGATAACCCCACTTATGTTCCAACCCAAATGATCCCAATAGGGATTCCTCTATTTGCTTATTGGTTCTTAGGATCCCAAGATGAATGAATCTACTTATATATTTACTCATAGGTCCAAATGGTTGCCCTATTTATAGATCTACCTTGAGAGGGTATGTGTGTTTGGGTGGTAATGGTTTTAGGTGTCCCCTTAGGACCCAAAATGATGTATGAGATGATGGGGATGGCATGTTGATGATGGTCATGGGCATTCATACAACCCTTCATATTTTTTCTCTTATTTTTTTAGGTTGAGACTTGGTCTATGCCTAAGGATCTGTTGTGATATGGTTGGTTTTCCATGTTTTGGATCCTGGTTTACTAATATGGGCTATCATAATTGATAGAGTTGGACACGGTTCTCTATATGTATAGTTTCAAATTTCAAACATGAGACTCCATATATGAGGTTAATAGAGTTGGATACGAAACTTCAAATGTATAGTTCTGGATGTCTGAGGTGATACTCCACATCCATGATTGAGTAGGTTGGACAGGACAATCCATACCCATGGAATATAATATTTGGCATAATGTTATGTATTAGTGTTGATAGTTTTATTCATGGTTTGGTGTTTTAATGAGGTTCTAGGAACATATAATTTTTATATAGTTGATTATGGTGGACATGGTGATCCACATATGTGGTTGAGATTCTAAACCAAGGCTCTAGGCATGGGTAGTATACTATATGGATTAGGTGTCAAAATGAGGCTCTGGACGCTAATAGTATACTCTATGGTTTAAGTTCTAGATTGATTATCTGAAAAGTGATGGAATATTATATGGAATAGTATGTGAGACTAATTTTCCTCATCTTTGGTCTAGCTCTAGACTGATGCTTTATTCACCACTGTCATTGACTTATAGTTAGATGCCGGATTGATGCTACTTTTTTTGACACATGGGTTAGATGTCATACTGACACTTTGGGTTCTAGTTGTACTCTATCATGGTATGAGTATTGGGTAATGATGTATATAAGTACCAAGAATGAGATAATGAATGAAATTGTGAGGATATGGTAGGGGATTCCTTATATTAGAAACCCATATGGTGGTATAGTTGTGGGAAAGGTCCCAAGGATGAGAGGATTAGTTAGAGCTACCATAGATGTGGAGACCATAGGTTATTGGGATGCATGGTCATTGAGACAAAATTAAAGGCACCCCATCACTAGTTAAAGTAGGTATGGTCAATCAAATTCATGAACCTAAGGATCGGTAGTGGTTTTATTTGTCTATATTTCAATTTTGTTTCATCTAGGATGAGCATATGGAATGAGAATGCATTTACGATAGAGGATTATAGGTTCACTATTGGGGTTGGACTACTAAGATTTATTTCTCACCCTCTGTATGTGCTCCTTAATGTATGTACAGACCTTATGTCTAATTTTAGAATGATTATAGATGCACAATGGATATGGTAGAGGTGGAAGGTTGGATGATTGAATGGAGCTGCTCAAGTGGAGTTTGATGATTAGGCTGGTGCAGCTCAATAGGATTTTGGAGACCAACTATAATTCATAGATCATAGTGGGTAGTGGAGACTAGATTATTAATTTATTAAGTTTTTTATTTTATATATGTGATCATCCTAATGTTTTATCAGTGTTATATTTATGGAATGGTTGTTCGTACCATTACAGAATTTCATCTTATTACGGTATTCTTTTGTTTCAGTTTATTTATTGTTTACAGATACTCTAATGCGTATGAATCATGGTTATTTATTTATGGTTGTGCACTATGATATGGGGATATAGTATCCTCATAGTATCGCCTTAGACTCTCGCTGCTAGTTGGTCGCCTCTGGAATATGAGAAGGTGTGTCTGAGGTCTTATGGTGAACTGGTCTGGCTACTGTTCACAGAGTGAGCCAGGGTGGGATGTTACAGTGAAATTTAATGAAACAGAAAGTATCAAAATTTTTAAAAACAATAATTATTTAGATTAATATTGTGAAAATTATGTTAAAAAAATGTTTAGATTCATGCCTATAGGTGACAATATCTATCATTTTTCTTCTTCATTTATGTTTTCTTTAGGAAAACTTGCATAAACATCACTCTGAATATTTGAATAATTTTATAAACCTTAAATAAAGTGTATTGTCAAAAAACAACATAATCAAATTGGTAATTTAATATAATCATAGATAAATACATAATGTTAATAAGATTAAAAATTATTACATAATTCATGCAATAAAAGGTCTAATAATGGAAACCAACTTAGAAATCACTAAGTTCATCTAACCATGACTCATTATTATCATTTGAGGTATCTTTGACATTTTAAAATTAGATGATGAATAATTTTGAATATTATATAAACCTAATTAGTAACTATTAAATATTATATATTAAGTAATTTTTTTTGAAAAAAAATGTTAGTTCTACATGAAAAACATTGCATAAGAGTAAAATGAAAACCAATTAGTGATGTAAATTTCCTCCTCAAATTATATAATATTTTTTCCAAACTTCATTCCATCCAACTTGTATCATAATTTATAGAAAATATAATTTATTTATAATAATGGGATAATGAATTTTTTGATGTATCACATAAAAATAATAATAAATAAGGTATTTCACATTATAAATTTTTAAATTAAAATTTAATATTACATAGTTAACATAATATTTAGATACATTTAAAAAAAATATAATTATTAAATACACATGTTATTATTTATTAGTGATGTGAAATTACTATACAGGATTCTATATTACTAAAAAATATTAATATAACATCCACTATAATATAATATCAAAACATATATATTATTATTTATAATTTTAATAAAATAGTATGTATGTTGAATTTACATATCTTTCAAAGATGATGTTCAACTGTATTAAATATTGTATTCATCCAATGATATTTTTCAAATGTAATCTAACCTTATGATAAGTTTTTTTAATGAGGTACAAAAAACACACTATGTACATTAGAATAAAAAAATAGAAAAATATATTCTAATATAGCATATGATAATAAAGTAAAAAATTTAAACTCCCATGGTGGCAAAGTATTAGGTAGATAAATATAGTACAAAAATATATAGTGAATTTATACATATAGACACTATAAAATAGTTAAAATCCTAAATCAACCAAACTATGGAATGAGTCTATTAAAAAACACCCATTATAATATTTTTCAAATCCAAATCATAAAAACCCAAAATACCTGAAGGAATATAGAAAAACACCATTCCTATTAATGTTAAAATTGAATTACACTATGAGAAGAAGAAAATATATTTTAAAATTAATTATAAAGGGAGAAGATGAAAATATAGACCAGAAAAGAGTGTTAGTGAGCCTTAGTTCCTCTAGAAAAACTAGAGATGTTTATTCTAAAGTGCTCGGGTCAGTTAATATACCACTAAGAAAGGGGAATCGGATGAATCATTGGTATATTTTATACAATTTCTTTTTTAAAAATTAATCACTATGACTTTTTAAGGTCTTAATACTTTCTTCTTTAAAACTCACCCTTACTCATATGCATCAAAAAAGTAAATGAACTCTAGGCACATAATTTTTTTCAAGGTTTTTTCTTAATTAGGGTACTTACTCCATGTTTTGTTAGGTTGAGTTTCAAGAAAAAAGATAATCACTAATATAAAAGAGTGATTACAACATAAAGAGGGTAGTTTTTATCCTTGAATCCTAAAAATTTGTCTTTATTATTACAATATAGAGGAATTGTACTTCCCTGAACTATTGTAAAATGATAAAAAAATATCTCCATATAGTTATTCATCCTTCTGAATAGATTGATCTTAGATTATATTGGTATCATCAAGTTCTCCAATAATCCTCTTTAAAGGCCTCCTCAAGAAAAAGGTCTTCAAGAGTCAGAATGGAATCAATATAACTGCGTGCACATTATCCTTGTTATATTGAATTAATCCTAGAATGATCAATGTGTGTAAATATAAAGATACTTCACATTATCTTCTTCCATTATTCTTATTTTAGTGCTTCAACAAATAAAGCAAAAACAGTAATAGCAGTGTCAGCCCTTCTCAATACTTATTCTCTTATACTTATTCGATACAAAAATTATACATTATTTCAACCAGTATCAACTTCTAAACAATAATGACACACTTATTCTACTTTTAATATATATATATATTCATTTAAAATAATATATAAATAATTTCTATATTTTAATATACAAGATTCCTTGAATTTCAATCATGTGATATCCTCATAATTTTTTATTCAAACTAGTCATCATTTTCCAAATAATCCTCTATATTTTACCATGATAATGAATTTCAAATATCCCATTTGAAATTCCCACAAATATCACACTGGAATCTTCTATTTTAATATTTATTTAAATAACTTCTTGAATCACGACACAATCACTGGTTCGTGATATTTTTATCTTGAATTTCAATAAATAATTATCACTCTTAATTTCCAAAAGTATCTTCTAGAACTCCTCCATCATCACAAATTTTACTAACTGTAAAACTTATGTAATAAAATGAATATATTACATATCTCAATAGTGATATCTGGTACTTTTTTAATATTTTTCCTTTGCATATTTTCCCAAAAAATGGATCCACATAAGTTTTTTATTTTACTAATGCATTGTATAAGTTTTTTGACTTATAAAATTCTTGAAAACATATATTACACGTGATTTTTAAATATATTACATACATGCATAACGTTTTTTCATTAGAATAATAAATCAAGACATTATAATCATTGAAATTATTAGATAATTTTAATTTTTGGATTTGGGACTCAAGGTGGGAGTCTTGATCAAGTTTTCATTGGTTTTGGAATGTTTTAGGAGAATTTGTCTAGTAGAAGAACACACGGAGTGTGTATCAGGGTGTTTGAGGTTATAGTTTATAGGTGACGAGCTTCACTATATATCCATTGACCACTGCATCATAGTGTTATGGGGTTAGGGAGTCTCATTTCATAAATATAGTGGTTTCATTGTGAATATTTTTTAAGGTTCAGGCCTTACAGCATATCCGAAGATCCACATCGCAAGGGTGGATAGGGGAAATAAATTGAACCCTACCTCATAGAAGTCACTTGAGTAATGTTATAAAAACTATGCTACAGTGTTCTTGGCTCAGGGTTTGATCTGTTCTATGGGGGAGATGGGTCATAGTGTAAAGTTAAAGGTTTCACCATGCACCATGTGTTGTGTAGTTTTTTTTATTTTAGCAGGGACCTTTTGATATTTTTCTAGGGCATCTATTTTTTATCCCCTTGGGTTCTCTCAACCTCATGTGGTAAAGAGAGGTGGTGACACCCCCTTGGCTTCCCACTTTATTCCCCATGCCTCCCCTTCAATTTGGTCTATTCAAGGTGGTTTTTCACATCGATTCGTGGTAATACTTCCTCCTCTCCACTTCTTTATTCCTCTTCTTTGTTTATTTTCTAGTTTTTTTATAGATTGGGTTTTAGGTATCCAATTCCACCAAGGCATGGTGGAATAGAAATGCTTCATGGGTATTTCACTTGTAGCTTGTAGAAGGGGGTCCCGGAAGTGGATGTTCATTCTAGCATTCACCGTTTATCTTAAGGTATGTGTCTCCATGGTTTTATATAGTGTTTAGGTGATTTCAAGTGAAATTAGTCATCGAAATGCGAGTAATAATTAGGTATTTTACACGGATGAAGTTCGTTGGTGTGTTGGGAGTTGACCGCATCTTGTTCATCATTGTTTCAGTATTGTTACACCATCTGGTGAGTTTGAATATAATTAAAATGTTTTAGTTTTTTGGTTTTAAATGTCTGGTTTATTAATTTAAGGGCGTTTATGGTTGAGTTTGGGGCTCATGGACCTTGAGGAGATCACCATGAGCTCAAATCGATGTCTAGGCCATCGGTTGAGGTGGGTGGATCCATGAATAATTTCTAAACATAAAAATTTGATTACTTTGTTACTTTTACACCACATTTTGAGCTCTTATGGGTTATTCCATATGTAATAAATTATCCTCACCCAAATATAATTGCTTCTCTTCTAGTTTCCATATGATTATAAAAGGAGTTTTAAGATCTTTATTTTTTAAAGCCTTTCCTAAGTGATCCAAGTATTCACTAAAAATATTTTAAAAGACTTTCCTAAAACAAAATCAATGATTTTAGTAAATAGTTTCCAAATTAGTGTGGGATCAATTTCCATAAAGTTTCTTTATTCTTTGATATTTGTTTTGATACTTATTTGGTACTTTTTTTTGTAATTTCTCTTAGATGTACTCAGTTAGAATTTATAAAATAGTGTAATGTTTCTAAAAGATTTTCAATTATCATTATATGGTTTTTATTTCAAAGAAATGACATTCAATTTTGGTTTCTTTCAAAAAGATACATCTAAAGGCCGTGTTGACACCTTGTATAAAAATAGTTCCTTATTAAAATGGGTGGGTGAGGGTGGTATTCAGATTTTCTTTGATATTACTTGATATAATTATTATTGAGATGGGTTTCTTATGTGATAAATTTTATCACACTCCTTTGACTATTTTTTTGGAAACCTTGGGTTATTGAGTGGGAAAACCTAAATTGTATGAGGTTTTGTCCCATTAGTTATGTGTGTCTCCCTGAATAATGAAGTAATGTGTGATTTATCTACACTTTATAGTGAAGTAATTCAATATTCTTTCCGATAGTTAAGGGAATTGACCTAAATAGTGAAGTTATATTACTATGGGACCCCAACCCTGGTTTCCTAAGGGTTATCCTATGATATCAGTTATTTATTTATTTTTATTGAGTAATGTTACTATTATTTACATTTAGTTGTTTTCTTTAATTTTAATTTATTATATATTATTTTATTTTACATTTCATTTCTCTTTATATTTGTTATTCTATTGGATTATTATATTTAGTTACTTCCTTTATTTTATTGGGAGTTTTTATTGTTGTTTACTCCTTGTTACAAGGTATTGATATATTTTTACCTACTTATTTCTTCAGTGTTAGTTATTCTATGGCTATTATGTTGTTTTTTATCATCTTTGGTAATTTCTTTCTTTTAAAAAGTATAAATATATCTCACTAGTTTCATTATCTATAGATATTAAAAGGAAGTATTTAAAGTGGGTTATTCCCCCTTACTTTAAAATATTAATTTTTTATAAGAGAAGAGTTTTGAAACTGTTTTACCTCTATTTATGACCATCACTTAATAAAAAATTTAAAGGGTTGTTAGTTTTCAAATGGATAAAATGATTACTGTGGATTAAATTAATTAAAGGGATGGTTGTATGTGACTTGGTTTGGTTTAAAATAGAAAAACAAACTTTTGTAATTATAGTTTCAAACTAGAATGAAAAGGATTTATTTTTAAAAGGTTATACATATGATATGGACCGATTGCCTGCTGGTCTTGTTATCATGCCTGTATATATTTTACAAATTCAATATAGGTTTTTATGGGTCAATCTTTATTCTTTGATTTCCAATTTGGATTTGTGATGGTGTTAGGAAAATGAGTCTTCTCTTGACACTTGGAGTTTTGTTACTATAGTATTTGTTTGATTTTGTATCTTCTTTAATGTATGTATCATGAATTTTCAGTTGTATCACTTCTTATTTTTCTAGATATTCTCATTGGATATTGTTTATGATTTATGATTTATGTTATATATGTTTATGTATCATTTATTTGTGTTTATTTTTGGAAACTTATTATTTGGTGTGCATGATCATCCAATGTACAGAGTGGTCATGTCAGACTCCCAGGTGTTAGTTCCATGTTATTCATGTTTAATCAGGTGAAAACATTACCAATAGTACTTTATTAATGCCTAGTCTTTATTGTCAACCCATAGGGATCAAGAATTCCCTTTGTTCCAGGAAATGATTCAATTAGGTTTCCCAAGTTAAGGGTATATTAGGTTTATTCTTTAAAAAATAGTATCAAATCCCATTTTTGTTTTATGCTCTTTGGGGTATCAAGGTAGATAAGAGATAATATGGTCAGAATTTAGAAGTTAGGCCATGAGTAGGTACTTGATCACAAGATTTTATACTGAATCTTGAGTTATAAGGGGAAGTCAAGAATATATAATTTTAATTTAATCTTTGATTCATCCTTCTTTATGGGTGTCATTACAGATTTAAAGGAGGTTGTAAGAGGAACCAATGAGTTACATGGGTAGGGTACATAGGTTACAGATTGTGTATATAGACTATGTATCTATGAAGGGTATGGTTTGGTTGCACTCCTCAATTTTTTTAATAATTAAATGATGTTTTTTATGACTTTATGGGTTTATTTTCAATGATATGGATGACTTTTATATGATTTCAAGTTGTTTTTACTCTGGTTTACCTTGAATTTGAAATAAATTAAGGTGGTTTTTTATGTATTTTTGTCAATTGATTGTGTTTTATTTCACCACTTCATGTTAGGACTTTTGGTGTTCACTCTCAAAAAATTGATTTTTTTAATAAAAAGGGGTTTTCTAAAGTGTTCTTTAAATTTATATGGAGGATTAATTTCATGGGTATGACTTTTGGAAATTATTTTAAATTGTTTAAATGAGTAAAAAATATTTTCAAAAACTTTTTGGGAATTTTTTAAGGAAATTTAATAGACCTTTTTTTGATATCATAGTGATAAAAGGATTTTTCCATGTTAAGAAATTTAAATGGAAGGAAAATTTGTTCTTATATATTAGAGATGGGTCTTAAAATGCATTATTTCCTTGTTTTAAATTATTTACAAGGTAATAAAGGTTTTAAAAGGATGATTTTAATTATAAATATTGAAACATGATAAAATTTGAAATTTGAATTGGTATAATAGAGGTATTTTGGAAAATTATATAGTTTTAAAATGGTGTAAAATATTTTCATAAATCTAAAAACATGATTCACTTTGAAAAATGGTTTTCTAATTGAAACTACTATTATTTTTATTTTATTTTTTCTTAATGTTTTCATGGGATAAGAAAGAATATCCATGTGTTCAATTATGAATTGAAGTTTTTCATGAGTTGAATTTTCTAAAAAAATGGTTTTGGGCCAATTTGGTAATGAATAACTATGTGAATAAAAATGTTAACTTTTAGCATAACATTATAAAGAAAAATGGATTTTGAGTATTAAAAGGGTTTTTTGTTTATGTCACTAGAAATGTTAATTTTGGTCCATATGAGATAAATATTGTATATATTGGTTTTGAATTCAGTGAACTCTTTTACTTTGAGGGATAGGATTTCTATTTTGTGTATTTTGTTTTTATTTTTATTGGAAAATACATTATATGTTAAGGATGATTTATGTTTTCAATATTATGTTATTTCATGAGATGTATTAGAATTAATAGTGTCTAGTTATTTGAGTTGGTTCTTTTATCATTGTATTTTTTCCTATTAGTGAGTTTTATCAATTTGGTTATCATTTTGACGATATTTGGTTTGGGAGTTAAGGAAATTCCTATATGGTGGTGAGAACCCACCTATGTGTGGGAAATTTATGATGATTTTAGAATTATACTCATGGTTTTGGGTGTTCATATAACTTTCCAGGGACAGAAAGTGTTTATGGTGGGGGATTATAAAGAACTAGGTCATTATGGTTAGTTAAATTATGAGATAGTTTCAATCTTCATATTCAGGTATTGTATTGGGAGTTTCAACAATGTTTTCATTAGTTTTTGGGAATTTTTGGGAGTGTTATTCTAGATGAATAACACCCAGAGTGGGTATTAAGGTGTCGGAGGTTACAGTCTGTAAGTGCAAGGCTCCACGGCATGGCCACTGGGTGTTATTCCATGGCGGTCTATGGCTAGAGAGGCCCATGGCACAGTGATGATGGTTGCACAATATAGATTTTTTTAAGTGCATCAAAATATCCATTCCATAAGGTTGGCTAGCAGAAATCAACCCCTACCTCCTAGGAGGCACTTGCATCATGGTCCAAGGACCACACCGCAATATGCCTGACCACAATGAAAGTTCTTAGGTCAGGGTTTTTCCTGGGATTTGGGGGATATAGGTCATGATTTAATGGGGGAGTCCACATTGTGGGCCATGTGATGAAAAAAAAATTATTTCTAAGAAGGTCCTTTTATTATTTTTCTTGGGGTCCTATTTGGGATCCCCTCATGTTCTTTAACCCCCATGCAATCAATGGAGGGGGAGATGCCTCCTTGGCTACCCACTTGCTTCCCCATGCCTCTCCTTTAATTTGATTTATTAAAGGTGATTTTTTCACATCAATTATTTATAATCCTTTATCCTCCCATATTATTTATTTTTATCCTTGGTTTCGTTTCTATTTTTTTCTCTCTAGGGTTTTGGGTGACCGATTTCACTAAGAAATAGTGGAATCATTCCACTTTATGGGTCTTTCGGTTTCTGATTTAAGAGGGGGGTCCTAGAAGGGGATGTAAAATCCATTTATCATTATTTATCTTGAGATAAGTGTATCCATGGTTTTATTTATGGTTTTGGTGATTTTAAGTTAAATTGGTCATTGGGTTAGGATTAATAATTATGTCTTTGTCATGGATTAGGTTTGGGAATGTGTTGGGAGTTGACCACACTTTGTGAATCATTGTTTTGGTGTCATTATGAGATCTCATGAGTTTGGATCTGATTATGTTATTGTGGTTTTTTGGATTTAAATGTCTAATTTATCAATTTTATGGTGTTTCTGGTTAAGTTAGGTTCTCATAGACCTAAAGGAGGTCTTCATGAGATCGATATAAATGTGTGGGTCATTGGTTGAGTTTGGAGGGTCCATGACAATGTTTTTAAACATAAAACTTTGATTGGGTGCTAACTTTTAAAGAACATTTTAGGCTCTCAAGTATTATTCCATATATAATTAATTATCCTCACCCAAATATAGTATCTTATCTTCATATTTTCATAAGATTATAAAAAGGGGTTTTAATCTCTTGAGTTTTCAAAGCCTTTCATAAGTGAGAAAAGTCTTTACTAAAACATTTTTAAAAGCATTTCCTAAAATAAAATCATTGTTTTGAGTAAATGGTCTCCAACTAATGGTAGTATAGGTTTCATTAAAGTTTCCTTGTGATTTGATATTTGTTTTGATGCTTATTTTTTATTTTTCATGGTAATTAGTCTTGGATTTAGTTAGGTGGAATTTATAGAAAGATTTCAATGTTACCAAATGATTTTCATGTATTTTTCTATTGTTTTATTTTCAAGTAGATGATGTTATAATTTGGTTTATTTCTAAAATATGTTTATAAAGGCCTGATTAACACCTTATATAAAAATAGGTACTCACTAAAAGGGGTATATGTGGGTTTTATGAGGATTTTCTTTGAGATACCTTAATGTGATTATTATTGATATATTATTTTCAAGAGATAAATGTTACCCCACCCTTATGACTAATTTTTTTCAAGAAACCCCAGGTATTTTGGTAGGAAAACCTAGATCATAATAGGTCATTTCCCATTAGTTATGTATCTCACCCAGATTAGTGAAGCAATGTGGGATTTATCCTCATTTTTTAGTGAAGTAATTCGATATTATTTCCATTAGTTGATGGAATTTCCCCAACTAGTGAAGTTATATTACTAGGTGAACCTAACCATAGTTTTCTATAGGGGTTCCCCTATGATATCAGCTATTTATTTATTTTGATTTAATAATGGTAATATTTTTAACATTTAGTTGTTTTCCTATATTTTACCTGATTAGATGTTGTTTATGTTTACATTCAGTTTATTTCTCACTATCTCTATATTTTTATTTCTATTTAGATTTAGTTAATTGTTTTCTTTTATTGGGTGCTTCTATTGTTGTTTACTCCTTTTTTCCATGTATTAATCTATTTTTACCTACTTAATTTTTTGATGCTAGTTATTTCATGGATATTATGTTAATGTTTATTGTCTTTGGGAATTTCCTTCTTTTCAAAATAAGAAATTTATCTCACTAGTCTCTTTATCAGTGTATCTTAAAAGGAAATATTTAAAGTGGGTTATTCTCCCTTACTTTAAAATGTAAATGTTTTACAAGATAAAAGTTTTGAAATTATTTTTCCTATCTTTATGCCCATCCCTTACTAAAATATTATAATTATTTTTTGTTCAAATGACTAAAATGATAACTTTGGATAAAATAAATTAAATGGATGGCTATATGTGGCTTATTTTGGTTTAAAATATAAAAACATAATTTTGTAATTATATTTTAAAACTAGCATGAAAATTATTTATTTTTAAAGGTTTATGCATAGGGTTTGGGGAGGTTACCTATTGGGTTTTTTTTACTCACACATATATATATATATATCATGTTCAATGTAGTTTTTGATGGGTTAGTTGTTGGTATTTGAGTTCTGATTTGGGTTTGGTGGTGGTGTCAGGTAAAGAAGGATTTTCTTAACACTTAGAGGTGTGTGAACACAATATTTTTTTTATTTTGGAATCTTATTTATCACGTGTATCATTCCATTTCAGTTGTATCAATTCTAACTTTACAAGCCTTTCTCGTTGGATATTTTTTATGATTTATGAGTTATTTTATATATGTTTATATCTCTTTTTTTCTATAATTAGAAATTTTTTATTTGGTATATGTGATCATATTATGTACATATTGGTCATGGAAGAATCCTAAGTGGGAGTTCCATGTTATTCATATTTACTTAGGAAAAATCATTCCCAAGAGTTTCTCCTTTATACATAGGAAGTAGTTTCCATCCCATGGGGATTGGGATTACCCTTCGGGTTATGTCACAAACCAACTTTAGTTACTATATTAGGGGTAGAAATTTTTGGTTATTAAGACTTAATCAATTTTATTTTTCTATGTATAATATATTACATATACTCAAAAAACTTATGTATTCATTTCCTTTTCCAATTTTTAGTCTCAACCTTTAGAGAAATATATTAAATATCATAAAATATGTTATGTATGCACTGTGATCTCTTGACTTTTCCAATTTTCCAACTCTATATTGTTAAAATGTAAAAACATTATTTGTTAAGTAAGTTTTGTACCTTTAAAAATTTTCAACTTTCCTGGATATAAAAACCTTATACATTAACATACTTAGGCAGGTTTTAAATAGCTTGAATTTACATAATTCCAAAACTATGCTCCATCATCCTCAAACAATTTTAAGAAAGTTTATACCAACTCAAAAACATATTAAACTATCATATAATGCTTATTAATCAAGTTTTAAATAAATACAATATTCATCAACAATTCCATTGGTTTCTCCAAGCTCCCTCTTTGGGTTTTTTTTCAACCTTAATAACTCACTCTAAGAAACATAAAGTTGTATTATTTCTAAAATATAATTGTTTTGATACCACACCACTAAATAAATTAGTTTTTAAGATAAATTCATCCCTTGGTGATAAGAAATATTAATCCAAGTGACTTAGATTCTCTCCCTCTCAATCCATACTCTCAATACTATGCCTTTTTACAAGAATACTATCATTAGATTCAAACCTATAGTATACATGATTATTTATCTTTATCCCCCTTTAATAATAGAATCTAAAGAAATATGGGGTATTCTAAAAGTCCCTTGAGTGTGAGTAAAGGGATGAGCATTCATGTTCAACCTAAAAGTCTCAAATTTGTCCATGGAAATTATTTTAGTGAAGATATCAACATGTTAATCCCCTGTAGGAATAAATTCCAGTCTTATGTTCCCTTGGAAACCATCTCTTTGATAAGGTGAAATATGATGGTAATATTCTTAGACTAAGATTATTTCACTGTACGTTAAGAGATATTTATTACACTTTGATTCTCACATGAAAATTTGAGTGGTTTATCAATCTTTACCATCAAGTATTCAAACTATTATTTCATTCATATTATCTAGGTACATGCACTTTTAGGGCCCACACACTCTACCTCTTGATGATAAATATGACTAAATTGTTTTTTAATGTGCCATATCATACACATTATTTATAATATAAAAATTCCACCTTAATTTGATCTTATGTCATCAATCACCAACCTAATAAACATTACTAAATCCATAAAAATGTGGGTGATTAACTCTTATGTACATTATCTTATAACTTAGAGTGCCTTTGATGTATTTAAAAACTCTCTTATAAGCCATAAAATGTGATTCTTTTGGGTCAATTTAGTACCTTCAAAACAAGCTGATTTAATATACAATATTAGGTCTTGATGTAATGAGATATAGTTAATTTTCAGTCAACCTTATAAATTATATTTTATTCAAACTTTATTCTTTAGTATCATTATCAAACTCTATCCCAACATGTATGGGTATGTACACTTGTTAGAACCACTCTTACTAAAAAACCCTCCTAGTCCTGTAATGAATATGAGAGTAACCCCTTGAGGCCCACCTCCAATAGGTCCAAAGTTAAAAACTAACACTAAGGGTATAGAATATGCAGTTGGGAAGCATTACCCCCATAAATACCATGAACATAAAAATGAAAGAACCAATAAAAACATAATATAAAATAAAACCAATATCTTATGATGAATTTCATGCCATATAGATACAAAATCCCCAAAATCTAATACCTAAAATAAATTCATTTGGTAGACCTCCCACCACAGCTCTAAGATTAGTGATAATAATGTAAAAATAAATATATAAATACCTCCTGGAAACTTTTAATATATATATATATGGTTGAACATACATGTATACTTAGTGGGATCCTCCTCAAGACCTCTTGTGTAAATGTGGAAGAAGTATATTATTTATGCAGTGAATAAACAACATAACCAATAAACACCTATTAGGTCAACTATCACCCATCCTCACCAAGGCACACTCACCCAATATCACATCTAATTATAATGATATAATAAAAAAATAATATATCAGAGGTACCTTGTAACCACTTTCCCACTGGTTTTTTTTTTCTCACACCCCAACAGAAAACATCTCGGTGCTCTCAATCCCTTCTACAGCCTTTCCAAAACAATCATGACACATATCGTAGCTACATCCTCATCATCTCATATTATCTATCATGTACCAAACCCCAACTACAAAGCATAGCCTTATCACATATATCCATCACCGTAGGGTATTTTGAACATGAAGAAAATAAACTTTGTGCCCTCCTCCTACCCTGTATAACCCCCACCAAGTACCATCACCACATCTATATAATCAATCAGATAATATATCACATAACATTAAGTTGTTACAGACCATATGTTTATACCAATGATGAACCATCACAACTCATACCACACCTAGAAAGAAGAGAAGATAAGATGAAGTAGTTAACTATATGTTCTCTTATCAGCTTGGATATTGAGGAAAAATCCTAACAATGAAAACCTTTGGGAGTCGGTAAGGTTATATAACTCGAGTGTGTTGTGTATGAAATCATAAAAATATATAATTATAATGCATCTACATGCAATTACATCCTTGATGTTTTTCACTAAAATATCATTGCCACACACATTTTCACAAGCTCTCTATCATCACCACATGTTACCATCATTGTCGATTATTGTACCACAAACCAGCTCCACTTCTACACAAAATGATCACAATAACCATTCATAATTTCTAACTTAATATCATCATTTAACTACTACAAATTTACTATTTTTCATCTAGTTTATATTCATTATTCTATTCAATTATATATTTAATGACAAAAAATTCCTTGGTAATTACCAATATTTAATCCACATGTTACCCTCCCACTTCATTTATTAACATTCCATTCACAACTAACCACCATGAAACTTCCCCACAATACACCCCATCAAAACCAACCACACAGACCACTCACAACTAAAAATAAGACATATATCCATGGGTTTATAACCATGGGCAGAATATCTACGGATATAGATCCCCTATATCCATGAGAAAATTATGTTCATGGTTATATATTACTTATAGACATGATCATGACCACACATGAATATAGTCTAGTGTGTGAAAACAAAATCATGGGAAGATGGATGGAAGATACTATAGCCCTAGGAAAAGTGTGCTCATGGATATAGGATCTTATAACTAACACCTATAGCCACAATCCTACTGAACTGTGGCTATAGGTCCTTGAACCTAAAACTTATATATGCAGTCCTACTAAATCATGGTTATATTCCTTTCCACCTGACCCTTATAGCCATGGTATTATTGGACCATGGCTATAGGTTCTTATACTGAACACTTATAGCCACAACCTGATTGGACTGTGGCTATATATCCTTCCACTCCACCCCTATAGGTGTGGTCCAATAGTATCAAGGCTATTGTCCCTTGAAAATGACCCCTATAGACATGGTCCTACTCAACCATGGATAAAATCCCTTGACAATAACCCCTATATCCATAATCCTTCTTGATTAAGGCTATAGGCCCTTGAAAATGACCCTTATGATAATAGACCTACTCTAGCATGTCTCTAGGGTGCTTATAGCCATGGTCATTCCTCATGTGGATACATTTAATTCAAAAAAAACATA
Source organism: Viscum album (assembly GCA_963277665.1). NCBI lineage: Eukaryota > Viridiplantae > Streptophyta > Magnoliopsida > Santalales > Viscaceae > Viscum > Viscum album. Next base: position 24,850,188 of record OY728125.1, read on the forward strand.
ATTCATATAATAAATATTATATTATAAATTAATTTATATATATATACTTATTTTATACATATAATATCAAAAAATTGATATAGTTGAGTGGTAAGGTATTTTACTATTAATGTTGGGACATGGGATCAAATCCTAAAAGCTGTGAATTTTTTTATTTTTTGAAACCTATATATATGGGAATATTTTGGTGGATATAGGAGAAGGATATATCCATATAAATTCCTCCCATAGATATAGCCATCTGTTTCCATGGGCATCGACTAGTGGCTATAGGTGACACATAGAGAAGGTTCCACATAAAAGTGGCTATAGCCACAGGATATAACCACATTCACTTCCCATGGTTATAGAAAAATTATTGTATCCATAGAGTTTATATCCATGAACACCATGCCCATGTATATAACCAATATCCATGGGTATTTGGGCTAAAACTACAGACATGGCCCATGGAGATAGCCCATTTTTCTAATTGTGACTACACACCACATCAATAACCACACCTCCTCCTTCCAACCATGTAAAGGCAACCACAATGCCTATTATATAATCCATTACAATAGCTCAATCAGACCACAACAAAAATATACAACTAAGACCACATAATCACAACATAATAATAAGGAAATCTAATAGTAAATGATTCATTATTCCAACATTAAAACACTTCCACAATTCCCATCTTATATTTTTCTTTTACATTACATCATTATCTATTTCACAAGAATCATTGCTTTGATTTAAGATTCCACACAATCGGTTCATTACCGTATTTAAATTATTAAAATTTTATGAGAAGTGAATCCAATTATTTAAACATAGTAATATCACACACATATATACATATCATAGAAGAAAAACTATTCCAACAAAAAAGGGGTAAACAACAACCACATAAGATAAATCATAAAAACTTGTAGACACATGAGGTCAACTCACACCCAGACTTGTTAATTTATTTATTTTTTATTTTTTCTTGGCCCCAGGTTCTCTTTCCAAGGTACGAGCTGGGTCCTAGATCAAATTTTTTGGCGTTGACTATTTTTATTGGGTTTTGGATCTGTACGCGATGATCGCGCGGTTTGCAGTAGCCATGCAACTGGCCCTAGTGTCATTAAATTTCTTAATATTAGTATTATTATTGTTTTTATTATCATAATTGTTATTATTTTTATTATTTTTATTATCATTATTCTATATATGATTATTTATATTATTATTTTGTTATTATTATTTTATTATTATTATTATTGTTTATATTATCATAATTATAAATTTTATTCTTAATATAATAATAATAATTATTATTATTATTATTTTTATTATTATTATTTCATTGTAATTAAAATGAAAAAAATAGAAACCCTAATCGTTACCCAGCTGCTCCCTCCCTTTCCCATGTTCCGCACTATGTTAGCCCCCCCAGCCTTCTCCCCTCAGCACACCCCGACTACCTCCTCGCCGCCCTGTGCCTCTCTGTCTAACCACCCCAGCACCCTCTCCCCACCGTGCCTTCGGCCTGCCTCCCTTCTTGCTCCCTCGCTACCCCCTATCTCCCCACAGTGCTCCCTTTCCCCACACCCGAAGCCTCCAAACTCGCCCTCACTGGTTCTGGTCCCCCCCCCCCCCTCAGGCCACCTCTCGCGTCTGGCCTGCTCCGGCGATGACGGCCTCACTGGACCCCAACCCTACTCACCCTGCCTCCTTGCTTCGGCCTCACCTCGTCGCACCATCTGATGTCTGACCTCCAGCCACACACCCCCTGCCAAAATCTGGCCCCCATCCACCCATCTGGCCTCCTCCCACATCAGGCCACCTCTACCTTGCCCCCTCCGCCAGCTCTAGTCGCCCTCACCCAACCGCTCTGGCAGCAACCTCAAGACCCCACATCCCTTTCCCTCTCCCTTCAGCCTTTCGACCAGCTCCAGCACCACCTTAATCCCCCCGTTTGTTTCTGGTGACCTTAACCCCTTGTGTGCCTTGTTTCTGTCAGCCTGGACCCCATGCACTTCCCCTCCTGGCGTAGACTCCTCTTCTCCAGTATATCTATTTATTTATTTATTTATTTACTTATTGATTCATTAATTAATTAATTAATTTATTTATATTTTTTACATTTCATCAGTGGTGTTTTAAGTGTTTTAGTTAAAACCCTAACATCTCAGTTGTGCTATGTCTGTTTTTCACATTGCTTTAGGTGTGCGGTTAATCTGTGGGGTGTTGTTTCCCCTCCTGTTGATGTTTCGTCATGTCCACACTCAACCTTGAGGTAAGTGTTTCTGGATATTTCCTTTCCCGCATAACCCATAAGCACTTTCATGGTTTGAATTAATATTTATATGTCATTCACACCATCATTGATATTATACTTAATTTATTAAAGTGTTTCTGGGTTATTTATAATTGTTGAAAATAGTTTTTGGATAAATTATATGATTCATTTTGAGTAGTTTTGTGAAAGTCATGACTTGGTAAATTATTTCTCATGTATAATTAACTTAGAAAGTTTTTTTGTTAAATTAGTTAGTGAAAACTTAGTTTTTAAGAAGACAAAACTTGTGTTCATTTTATTTTCGATAGTATGTTTGTATGGCATGAAGTGTGTTCGGTAGAAAACCTATTTTATGCTATGTGTTAGTTTTTATAAAGTGTGTAAGAAGTTCTTATGGTCGTGGAAATGGTATGAGTCATGTTTTGGAAGGTGTGAAAGGAGTTTTTGAAATTTTTGGAAATACATCGGCTGTTTAAATGTAATTTGTGTGTGAAGTTGATAGAATCCTGATGTTTCCTTTATTTTGTTCTTTTGAAAAGGGTTTTCTTAAATTAGTAAATGATTTAGTGAATGATGTTTAAAATACGAATCATGGGTTTAAGGTGTTTCAATGTGCATTTGGGTTTGGTTTTCAAATGTTCTCTTTAGATTTTATTGTGCCATTGGATGTTGTCATATCCATGGGTGCATGAGGTGCACACATGGATGTGCTCACAAATGATAATGGCACCTTTGAAATGATGTTTCTTTAAATCCTTGGTTTTCCAAATAATTCTTGTTTTCCTAAATGAGGTTTACTCCTTAGTGTGTTTCCCTTAAATGACTGTAAATATTTTTTTTAAGGATTTTGCCCATAGAGCCTAGGAAAATGATTTAGTGTGTGTTTGGAAAGGATAAGGGCTTGTTTGGCACTTTGAACTTAAAAAGGGTGATTGTTGACTAAGATCTTATTAAGGGATGTGTCTTGGAAAGTTGTATGTTTCTGGTCAGAGCTTTAAAAATGTTTTTAGAAAAAAATGGTTTCGACATGATGTGACATGACAGACCATTTGGCACTTTCATCATTAGTGTAGTGTTTGTGTTGCTTCTTTGAAATGATGACATTTAGATTTAATGTATGCCCATTTAACAACTTTAGTATTTTAAAAAAAAATATCAAATGGTTTTAATCATTTCATGTCATGACGGCCTGGTTGGCACCTTTGATGATATATATATATATATATATTTGGGTCACCTCTATAGGGTGGATATCCCTTATGGGTTATCGTATGGAGTGTCCGTGTTTGGGGTAGGTAGGTATGGTGAGATGAGTCACACGTATGAGGGACTCCTACTTACACAAGATTATTATAACCACCATGGGTTACTAGGTGTCTTTTAGAGATTGAGTGACGGTTGTTGATCAACCCTAATTAGACAGGTTGGTACCCCCTGGATTTTTTGTTAGTCCAGGCGGGCTTTGCCACTGGATTGGTCAGTTAGGGCGGCCAGTTGTTTATAGACTTAGGAGCTTCACCTACGCCAGCAAGGTTTTTCGAAACAGAGTATGTCCAGGGGTCTTCTAGGGATGTTTAGAATCACCCATGGTTACTCTTTTACTTATATTTCTTGTTTACTTTCTGTCGTACAAGTTTGTTTCCAGTCTACCTTATTTACCTGTATTATTTTAGCCCAGTTTTGGTATCTTCTGTTTCGGGTTTTTTATAAAATGAAAATAAAGTTTTATGTAAATTTCATATAGTGTATGATAAATTTATAAATGGTAAAAATTGTGTTTCTTATTTTAAAATGTGAAAAACCTACTTTTATAATTCTATTTCAAACTTGTGTTAATGGATTGTTTTGGGAAAGGAGACATTGGATTCTGTGGTTTATTTTGGAATCCCTACTGAGCATATTTATGCTCACGCCTATTCTATATTTTCAGTTGCAGGTTCTCTCTGCTCAGGTTCTCTTGGCTGTATTTCTCATTATTAGAGCAAGATCGGCCCTTGGTTGGGTGGTGACCTGGAAGGTCACGTGGAGGTATGTTTGGTTTTACTTTCATTTTGCTACTAGTTTTATTTTTATCATCAGTTTTTATTTATCTTTCTATCTATTTTTCATGGGCCAAATCATTCCCAACAATTAAATTTTGATGCCCGGCACTAGTTTCCAGCCCGTGGGGATCGGGAACGCCCTTCGGCCCATGTCACGGACCGGCTCGGGTGACCGATTCAGGGTCGACCCAGGTTAGTTCGTGACAAAATGGTATTAGAGGGGCCCTTGTTATTTGGGGTATCTGGTAGATGGATATTAGGATTGTCGGGACTCAAGAGGTTGGTACAGGAAGAACGTCATGAACCCTCACCCAGTCCAAACCTATAGTTTCCAAGGGTAGTCTGAGAATTGATTCCTTGTTTCATTCTGGTTTTTTTTTACTGAGGGATGAAAACAGAGGAAATTCAATGTCACATTGTGATTTCACATGGATTAGTGACCCATGTGGAGTCCGAGTACATGGTTTAAGTTTCTCCTAGTTGTTGGTGCTTACTTAGGGCATGGCCCACTACTATGTCACCAAGTTAAGCATGACTACTAATCCTTCACTTCCATAATTTGATGCAAGTTGTGTGTTGTCTTGGTTCTTGTGGGTGTAAGTTCACTTTTGAAAATGAAAAAAAAATTGAAATGAGAAAATTTTCTTTTAAATGGATTTAAATTTTTGAAGGGTATTTTTAAAACTAAAAGCTCTTGGTCTAAAAATCTGGTGGTTTCTTGGAACTGGTAGAGATATGGTTTGGGTAAAACCTCGAGTACTCTTTATGAATGTTTTCACATGTGAGGGAATGAATGGGAAGTACGTGTTTGTGCGTATGGATGAAAGCAGATGAAGACATGTGCAATGGTTCATGGGATTACTAGGGTGTGTTCTTGGAATTAAAGGCTTGACCTTGTTTTTATAAAGTGATTTTAAAAGGAGGAAATGATTTTTTTGGAGAATTGAATTGGTTTTGAAAAGTGGGTTTGGTATTTGGAAAGTGGCCTTGAATAAAAGGGGTTTAAAAATTTAAAATTAAAAAGGAATTTTTGGGTTGTGTTTGTATTTGTTTGGTTTTTGAGCTGGCTTTTTTTGGATGAAAGAGTCTTCATTGATATTTCTTCAGCTTGATATTGGTTTTGGATCTATGTTTTATATGTTGTTTAGAAAAAGCCACTCAGAAAGGTCCCCCAAGGTTTCTGATAAGTCATGCCCAGTTTTTGGTCCTTCTCAGACATTGCATATCCTTCACGGTGATCAAGGTCCATTAGAAGCAGAAGAATGGATTGAAGAGGTCGAGCGTGTCTTTAGGGTTTTAGGAACTCCCGAAGCTATCAAAGTGTGTGTTGTTTTGGGTCTGTTTTAAGGTTCATCTATGGACGAATGGTATTTGTTCACCCCACCATCACTGCAAGTTGAGATGACATGGGATGTCTTTAAATCCATCTTTGTTCGATGGTTTATACCTGAAGAGGTGAAGATAGTGAAAAGGGAAGATCTCATGATTATTAAACAAGGGCAACAAACGGTGAAGGCATATGTTGACCATTTCAAGGAGCTTGTGTCCTTTTCTCTGGAGGTAGCATCGCATAATTTGATGAAGACTTATCTCCTCATCGGGGGTCTTCATCCAGAGATCAAGGAGCGTGTCCTCTTTTCTAAGGACCATCATTTCGAGAAGCTAGTGTATGAGTAGTTCCTAGCTGAGCTGGTCTCCGAAACGCAGGTGCTTAGAAATCCAGCAAATCTAGTTGCTCTTGAAGGTTTCCTATCTGGAGAGTAGTGTGTTCTAGAGGGACCTTTTTCTAAAGAGTACTCTATAGTGGTTTTGGATTTCAGTTCATTGAATTATTTAGTGGTGTGCCACTAGTGTGGTCAGTTTGGGCATGTGAAGTTGTCATGTCGCATCCCTCTGAAGATGTGTCATCGTTACGGCTATCTGGGTCACTTGGAGAAGTTTTGTAAGAATCATTGCCTGAAGAAGATGTTATGACCAGAGGAATCCTAGTGCCTAACTTCAAGGTAGGAGATGATTCATCCATCAGAGCCCCAGCCATAGGTCATGGAGTAAAGCTTGCGCGCAGTTAGGAGTTGTTGGGGGTGTGAAACCTCAGTTCGGGTTTTGTGTTCTGTGTTGTCGGTGGAACATTTAAAGTCTTTTCATTATTGTTTTTCTACTGTTAAAGTTTTGACATTATTGAAGGTCCATTATTTCATCATGAAGTTATAATGGACATGTTCTATTGTAATCCAAATAGTTTTGTTTGTCTGGTCAGGGTTTTCTGAATCGTACGCTTTTCTTAAAAGTGTGTTTGACCCCGGTATGGGTTGATCGTGGTTTAGCGGTGTTCGTTTGAAGATATAAGTGCATGCGGAAGATTTAAGTCTTGTGGTTATACTCGGGTTCATTTTTTGAGTTAAGTTCTACTGAGGATTTTTTATCTAGTATTTGGAGTTTTTGGTCCTGGTCGAGAGTTTCAGGCTTCAGCGGAGGTGTTGTTCGTTCGTGCTATAAAAGTTAGTTTGGATCTGTTGGGAGTTCCTGCGTCGCCCACCCCCCCTTCTTAGGGTGGTATGTTTGGGTGTTAATTTTCCGCATTAATTGAGTTTTTGTGGTGGGGATAACCCTCTCATGTTCTCTCATTCTCTTGAATTGTGGTTTATTTCGGTTTCAATCAGGCATGGATCCTTGTTTTTTCTGTTGATCAGTTGGGTGACTTTCTGGGGGGAAAAAGTGTCTATGGTGGGGAGAATTATCACACCTAAACTTTTTAATTTATTTATATTTTATTTTTTCTTGGCCCTAGGTTCTCTCTCCAAGGTACGAGATGGGTCCTGAATCAAATTTTTTGGTGTTGAATGTTTTCACTAGGTTTCAGATCCGTGCATGGTGACTGTGTGGTTTGCGGTAGCCACGCAACCGGCCCTAGTGTCGTGAAATTGCTTAATATTAGTATTATTATTGTTTTTATTATCATAATTTTTATTATTATTATTATTAACATCATTATTCTATATATTATTATTTCCATTATTATTGTGTTATTATTATTTTATTATTATTATTATTATTGTTTATATTATCGTAATTATAATTTTTATTCTTAATATAATAATTATTATTATTATTTGTATTGTTATTATTATTATTTCATTATAATTAAAATGAAAAAAAATGGAAACCCTAATCGATACTCGGCCTCTCCCCCCTTTCCCCTATTCTGCGTCGTGCAAGCCCCCCAGCCTTCTCCCCTCAACACACCCTGGCTGCCTCCTCCCTACCCTACGCCTCTCGGCCCACCGCCCCAGCACCCTCGCCCCATTGTGCCTTTGGTCTTCCTCCTTTCTTTCCCCCTCGCTACACCCTCTCTCCCTACATCGCTCCCTTTCCCCACACTCGAAACCCCCGACCACGCCCTCGCCGATCCCCCCCCCCCTCCGACCTCCTCCTGCATCCGGCCTGCTCCAGCAGCGACAGCCTCACCGGACCCCGACCCTGTTCGCCCAGCCTCCTTGCTTTGGCCCCGCCTCGCCACACTAGTCATTTTACGGCCTTCGGCCACACACCACCTTCCACAATGTGGCCCCCAGCCACCCATCCGGTCTCCTCCCGCATCAGGCAGCCTCCACACTACCCCCTCCGCCAGCTCCTGCCACCCTCGCCCTTTTGCTCTGGCAGTAGCCGCAAGACCCCACCTCCCTTGCCCTCTCCCTTCAGCCTATCGACCAGTTCTAGAACTTCTTCAAGGCCCCCCTCCTTATTTTCGGTGACCTTAACCCCTTGTGTGCCTTGATTCTGGTAGCCCGAACCCCCTGAACCACCCATCCTAGTGGAGACTCTTCTCCTCCAGTATATCTATTTATTTATTTATTTACTTATTGATTTATTAATTAATTTATTTATTTATTTATATTTCCATCATTTCATCAGTGGTGTTTTTAAGTGTTTTTGTTGAAACCCAAATGTTGTGGTTCTGCTACGTTCATCTTTCACATTGCTTTAGGTGTGCGGTTAATCTGTGGGGTGTTGTTGCCCCTCCTGTTGATGTTTCATCGTGTCCATGCTCAACCTTGAGGTAGTTGTTTCTGACTATTTCCTTTCCCGTATAACCCATAATCACTTGCATGGTTTGAATTAATATTTATATATCGTTCTCACCATCATTGATATTATACTTAATTTATTAAAGTGTTTTTGGGTTAGTTAAAATTGTTGAAAATGGTTTTTGGATAAATTCTCTGATTCATTTTTAGTAGTTTTGTAAAAATCATGACTTGGTAAATTATTTCTCATGTCTAATTAACTTAGAAAGTTTTTTTATTAAATTAGTTGGTAAAAAATTAGTTTTTAAGAAAACAAAACTTGTGACCATTTTATTTTTGATAGTATGTTTGTATGGCATGAAGTTCGTTTGGGCAAAAACCAATTTTGAGCTATGTGTTAGTTTTTATAAAGTGTTAAAGTAGTTATTTTGGTTGTGGAAGTGGTATGAGTCATGTTTTGAAAGGTGCGAAAGGAATTTTTTAGATGTTTCGAAATGCATCGGATGTTTAAATGGAATTTTTGTGTGAAGTTGATAGAATCCTGATGTAATCCTTTGTTGTGTTCTTTTAAAAAGGGTTTTCTTAAATTAGTAAATGATTTAGTGAATGATGTTTGAAATACGAATCATGGGTTTAATGTGTTTCAATGTGCATTTGGGTTTGTTTTTCAAATGTTCTCTTTGGATTTTATTGTTCCATTGGATGTTGGCACATTCATGGGTGCATGAGGTGCACACATAGATGTGCTCACAAATGAGAATAGAACCTTTGAAATGATGTTTCTTTAAATCCTTGGTTTTCCAAATAATTATTGTTTTCCTAAATGAGGTTTACACCTTGGTGTGTTTCCCTTAAATGACTGTAAATATTTTTTTTAAGGATTTGGCCCATCAGGCCTTAGAAAATTCTTTAGTGTGTGTCTGGAAAGGATAAGGGCATGTTTGGCACTTTGAACTTAAAAAGGGTGATTGTTGGCTAAGATCTTATTAGGGGATGTGGCTTGTAAAGTTTTATGTGTTTGGTCGGAGCTTTAAAAATGTTTTTAGAAAAAAAGGGTTTTGACATGATGTGACATGACAGCCCATTTGGCACTTTCATCTTTAGTGTAGTGTTTTTTTTGGTTCTTTGAAATGACGACGTTTAGATTTACTGCATTCCAATTTAACAACTTTAGTATTTTTTTTAAAAAAAATCAAATGGTTTTAATCATTTCATGGCACGACGGCCCGGTTGTAACATTTGATGATATGATATATATATATATATATATATATATATTTGGGGCACCTCTATAGGGGGGATATACCTTATGGGTTATCATATGGAGTGTCTGTGTTTGGGGTAGGCAAGTATGGTGAGATGAGTCACGTGTGCGAGGGCCTCCTACTTACACAAGATTATTATAACCACCATGGGTTCTTGGGCATCTTTTATAGATCGAGTGACGGTTTCTAATCAACCCTGATTAGACGGGTTGGTACCCCCTGGATTTGTTCTTAGGCCAGGCGGGCTTTTCCACTGGATTGTTCAGTTAGGGTGGCCAGTTGGTTATAAAATTAGGAGCTTCACCATAGGCCGGCAGGTGGTTCTAAAACTGAGTACGTCCAGGGGTATTATAGGGATGTTTAGGATCACCCATGGTTACTCTTTTACTTATATTTCTTGTTTACTTTCGGTCGTACTAGTTTGTTTCCAGTCTTCCTTATTTACCTATATTATTTTAATCCAATTTTGGTATCTTCTATTTTGGGTTTTGTTTATAAAATGAATAGAAAGTTTTATGGAAATTGCATGTAGTGTATTCTGGATTTCTGAATGGGAAAAATCATGTTGCTTATTTTAAAATGTGAAATCCTTACTTTTATAATTGTATTTCAAACTTGTGTTAATTGATTATTTCGAGAAAGGAGACGTTGGATTATGTGGTTTATTTTGGCATCCCTACTAAGCATCTTTATGATCACTCCTATTTTATCTTTTCAGTTGTCAGTTCCCTATGCTCAGGTTCTCTTGGATGGATTACTCATTATTAGAGCAAGATCGGCCTTTGGTTGGGTGGTGACCCAGAAGGTCACGTGGAGGTATGTTCGGTTTTACTTTCGTTTCACTGCTAGTTTTATTTTTATCGTTGGTTTTTATTTATCTGTCTATCGATTGTTCATGGGACAAATTGTTCCCAACGATTAAATTTTGATGCCCGGTGCTAGTTTCCCGCCTGTGGGGATCGGGAATTCCCTTTGGTCTATGTCACAGACTGTCTCAGGTGACTGGTTCAGGGTCGACCTTGGTTGGTTCATGACATTTCCTTAGTTCAATTCATTGTCTTCATTAAGATAATCAATACCATCCACCTAATGAAATAAATATCATTTCAATTCAACAAATTCACATAAATAAAAAGAGGATCCTTAAATCCCCTACCTCAATCAGTGTTTCGATGATTTTTGTGCAATAACAAGAATAAATATTTGACTATAAGACCAAACTCACATGATGGAAATTCCAATCAACACATATCTCAAAAATTATCTATCAAAAGCACAACCCCAAAATTATAGAACTAAGTTCAACAACACTTCCTCAAACCCCACTAAGGAATAACATTAGATATACCTATAAAGAGTGAATAAAATCACCATGGATCATGAACAAGGGATCTTGTGAATTTGAGGATCAAATCCAAGAATAATAGAACTGGAAGATCTCTCAAAAATGAAATTAAGTTTTCTCAAGGTTGAGGGAAACAAAAGAACTAGAATATAATGTAAAGGTGCTTCTAAATTTATACCAAAATTGAAAATTTAAGGTGTTTTAGCATGATAGATGATAGTCACACTACGATGGGTTAATTCTACCAACATTTGGAAATCTCATTATGGATCCCCATTATTTCCCCTATTTAAATCTTGGTCAGCATATTTTAAATTGATAACATCAAATAAGTTTGTGGAATGAATACCATCACCACACTGTAACTCCTAGCTAACAGAACCCCTGAAAATTGACCTCCAGGTCCCCTCACCGCAACAAAGGTTGCCACATCATGACATCAAACTATAAAAACCTTGGAAATAATCCCTAGATACTTTGAACCATGATATACTTGGACACACTGTGAAGGTCATTCACAAAAATATAAAATAGCCACCTAAAACTCCCTTACATTGTGGCTGAGGCCTTCATGCTATGACCAAAAAAATGGGAAAGGGTAAAATCATAAGAGTAAATAAAATTTTTATAATATTAGCCCAATTTTCCATAAGAATCATCATAGAAAACATAATACTTATTAATTTACTAAAATACACCTTTGAACTTCTCATGCCCTAACACAATACTGCCATATCATAACCAAAAAACTATAGAACCACCCTCTACTATAGCCATGCATCTACTTCATGGCTCAGAAGGCCATGCTAATACCTCCTTCTCTCAGCTAAAATCTCATCTCCAATAATACTTCTCACAGTGATACATTCTGTCATGTTGTGACTCACCTCTCTTAGTTATAATTTCAACTCAACATCTACCTATGTTCTTCCAACCTTATCCTAAAACCTCCAACACCAAAACCACATGAAGAAATTGGTCAAAATGGTCTATTTTATTACATTGGATACCTCTCAAATTACTCTCATCCTTGATAATCAAAAATAAACCCAAAATGAAAACCACAACCACTAAGCCTAACACTCCTTTGGAGATACCTCTCAAAAAAAGATAATATTACCACAAAGGAACATAAAAAAGGGAGATCAAAAAACTCAAAAAATCAATATTTGATAAAATAATCTCGATAAATAAGAATAAATTAAAACTCATTAATCATCAAATCAAAACAAAGTTCAAAACATTTCAGAATATTGAGCATGCATCTATGACTTATGTTCCCACATATATTCTTCTAATCCATTATGCCTCCACAAAACACAAATCAAAGGAATAACTCAATTATATAAAACCTTCTCCTGATGATCTTGAATCTCAATTATCCACTCCATAAATGGTGTATAACTTTATACATCCAACTCTCCCCAATAAATGATATGAGATTCATCATGAAGATATCAATTAAACTGAGACACATTGAAAACATCCTAAATATAGTCCAACTATGGAGGGATCACTAACTAATACACCACCTCATTGATTCATCCCAATTCCTAAAAAGGTATGATAAAATAGGTAGAGAGCTTAATACCTTAGCAAAAACCTTTGTTTCCCATGATGATAAAAACCCATTAAGAACACATGATCTCTAACTTAAAAATCTAAAGATCACCTTCGATCGCATAAGACATATAATAGTATAGTACCACATTTATCTACTTCTGAATCATCTAAACATTATTTTTTGTGCATTTCACCACATTTGATCCAAGGACCATCGACTCTCTAACCTCGATCTAGAACAATAGAGATATTCAAGGCCACCTACATGATGCCTTAAACTAAGCCATGCTAATGGAAGATTCGTGACTATTATTATAATAAAACTCAACCAAGGGTAGTTGATTCACCCATGATCCAAAAAAAATATTGAACACAAGAACACAACATTTCTTCCAGTATCTGGATGGTCTTATTTAACTTTCTATCTGTCTAAGGATGGAAAACAGTGTTAAGACATAGTTGAAAACAAAAAAATAGCAAATACCTCTCCAAAATCATGAGGTGAAACAAGTACCTTGATCAGAGATGATATTACTTGACACTTCATGAATATTTACTATCTCATCCATATATCACCTCATCGGAACATCTGTGACTCTTAACTTCTATATCACTAGGAAATGATCCGAATTTTTTAATCAATCCATGATCACCCAAATAGAATCACATACTCTTTTGGTTAGTGGTAAACTAATGAAAAATCCATCGAGATGACCTCCCACTTACACTTAGGGATATCTGATGACTGCAACAACACACTAGGAGCATGATGTTATTCCTTCACCTATTAGCTTACCAAATCTCACAACACAAACTCCACCATGGACTACTTCATCCCAGGACACCAAAACAAACTCCTCAAGGCATGATATATCTTTTATATACTAGGTTTTACTACCAATCCCAATATATGGAACCCATGGAAAACCTCCCCGTCAATCATATATTAAATAATAAATCTCACTTGAAACAACATCTAAAATTGATCATCCTCCAACCAACCCTCTAGAGAATCACCATGAAAGATGCAATCATGTATCACCACTATCTCCGAGTATCCCTAGTAATACTCCTCTACCTACTATATTAAGGTTCCTTTCACTATAATTTGATTTAGGCAACCTCTATGATCAACCTCCTTCACATAAATATATATTATTTCATGCTCCTCTATTTCCATCAAATAATCTCCAGACTCTCGAAAAACATATCCTCATGACGTTCTACTCAACACATCCATAACCACATTCCCTTTCCTTGGTTTGTATGATATATTGAGTTCATATTCCCATAAAAACTTCAACCATCACCACTAACATGGATTCAGATACCACTGAGAGAAAATATACCTTAGTCTCTTGTGATATATAAAGACCAAAAAGTATTCACCGATGAGGTAATGCCTCTAGATATTCAGAGAAAATAACACCCCATAAACTTGAGATCATGGGTGACATAGTTATTCCCATGAGGACATAACTTCCTAGACCCAAATGATATCACTTCTCTCTGCTACATTAAGATTCATCCCAAACCGTGATGAGAAACATCATAGAAAACCTCTAACATCACTCCCTCCTCTAGTAGTTGAAGAATGAGGGTACTGAAAAACCTATCCTTTAGGTAGTAAAAAGTTGATTTAAATTTATTATTATATAATAAATCTCATTTATTCCTGGTTAATTCTATTAATGGGGCTATAATTTTGGATAAATCTATCATGAAACTCAAAAAGTGTCCCATGAGACCAAGGAAACTATAGACATCTAGAACATTCTTAGTTGTTACCTAAGAAACAACCAACTTGATATTAAAGGGATTATATTACACACCCTATTGAGATACCACATTACCAATAAAATTTACCACATATATCCAAAACTCTCACTTAGAAAATATCCTATAAATATTATGGTGTTGAATGACTTGTAAGATAGACTTAATATGTTAGGTATGTTCCTCCTTTGACTTTGATAATATGATAATTTCATCAATGAAAACTACCACAAAAAAATTTAAGAACTTAAAAAACATATATTTCATGAGTCCCTTGAATACATATGGATCATTCATGATAGAGGATGACATAACAATGAACTTAAAGTACTTGTAACAACACCTGAAAGTAGAATTCAGGATATCCTCCTCCTTCACTCTCATATGATAGTACCTAGACCACAAGTCAATCTTTGAAAACTAGATATAGTTATTCAATTGATAAAATGGATAATTTATTCTCAAAAGTGGATAACTAATCTTTACTATCACCTAATTTGGTTGCTGGTAATCTATAAACAACCTCAAACCACCATCTGTCTTCTTGAAAGATAACACTAGGGAACCCAATGATGACATGATAGGTTGAATAAAAACCTTCTATATCAAATCATCAATATAAATCCTAAACTCTCATACCTCATAAAGTTTCATCTGATAGGGATCCATTTAAATAGGGTAGGAATCTTACTACAACTCTATCCCAAAATCGATATCACGTCAAGTGCGTGGCGTTGAAACCTCTTCGGGGGGGAAATATGGAAATCCTAAATGAATTTAGAAAAATTCATTATATACACCTCTACTAAATCCAAAAAAATGTTTCTATATGAGATAATAGAGGATATGAATTTATCTAGCTCATCTGATGACTCTTCTCACCAAGGATCACCATATGTTAACCCCCCACATCACATAACACAACTCTTCTCTGGAAAAAAACAATGAACGCACACATGGAATATAAATATTTGATGCCAAGAATTATATTGTAGGTTTGTATGTTTAGTATGAATAAATACCTAGATAATTTATATCTCCCCATAATCATATCATAACCCCAACACATATCAAATAAACTCATCTAGCCCCTAACTGGCATAGTCAACACCAGGGGCATCAGAAGCCTCTCCACATTAATTCCCAAGGCACAAACCTAGGAAAGTGTAATAAAGTAGTGTAAATCCCTGACATAAAATAAAGAAAAATATAGATTCAATTATAAACATATACTGACTAAGATAATCTTTGTCTCATATAGAGATGTTATCTCCATAACATGAATTTTTTCACATACAACTCATTTTCCCCACTGACCCTACTGATGACCACATCCACAGTCACACTCAACATGATATACCTGAGGTTGGAGAACATCATAGAGTTGAACTATACTATATCTATCTCCTGATAGTGTATTATATACCTACTATCCCGAGTGATGATAAGGCCTATGATGCAATTTTTGTTGTGCCTAAAACAAAAAATGGTTGCCCACACCATGTTGGTCCCTGAGGATGGTCAACCATTAAAATCATTGATGACCATGGCCTCCACATGAAAACCACACAAGTACATATCTCTCAGTGGATGTATGGTAATTGCTAAATCCAAATAAGAATAAGTAACACTATTGAGGTTGAATCCATGATGCAAATAACCTCCACTATCTCGACATCTAGGAACCTACATCTACAACCCTACTCCTTAGGAACCCCATATTGACTCCCCTCTCGAGATAATCTAGAATGTATATGTGTAAGAAAATGATTTTTCATATAAGGTAAAGACCATTTTATGTTCAGTTTTAATGTTTAAACATGGCCTAATGTGAGTTCCCTCTGAGGTCATGGAGATTTCGTGGGTGTCTAGGGCTGGTTTGGAGCCTAGAACCCGAGATTTTGGGTGAAAATGGTCAGGTGAACTATTAGTTTAAACCATGTGGGGAAGGATATATAGTTTAAAAAACCATGTGAGGTAGGGGAAGAGAGAAGGAATAGGCCACACAGATTTAGACAAATCATGCAGTTTGGGCTGCATTATCGTGCGGCCAACTCAAAAATTTTACAGAGGTTATTTTCACGGTTTTCATGCGGTTAGTCAAACCATTTGAGAAAACCGTGCGGGTGCCCATTTCCTATAGATAATTGTGTACAGTTTTTCAAACTATACACCTAAATCATGATACCCCCTTAAATTTTGAAAATTTAATAATTTTAAATTAAATTAAATCCTTATTAAACCTAAATTCACTTATTCTTCAACAAATAGTGAACTCCTCATTTTGATATCATCCCTCGGCAAATAACCTTGGATTTGAGGTGGTTTTTTCATTTGATCTCTAATCCAAGTGTGGAACGTCGCATTGAATCCTCGTCATTGATTAATCAATTCCTTTTTAGTTATTCATTGTTCTTCTTCCTATCGATGATTATATTTAGGTGTAAGGTGAGTTTCCCTAATTTTAGGTTCTTTGTCTGTTATTCATATTTCTCCCAATTTAAGTCAAATATGGAGTTGATACTAGACAAGCACTCCACTACCAGTATAATCTAGGTGATCTGTACTTTTTCCATTGGTTTTGGTGCTTTATTGGACTATCTTCCATTGTGTCGCCCGCCGAACCTTCTAGTGTGGCCCTGAAATTAAATTTTTAATTTAAATAAATGAAATTGGAACTGTTGGGGATGTCCCTAGGTTCCGTTGTGATATGTTGTTCTTCGTTTCCCAAACCATGGCCACCCATGGGGTGAGTCTTATAAAATTACCTTGTTCAGCCTTAGTTGAACCACCCAAGGGGTTAGTTCTCATGCTTTACTAGATGTACGAATCCTGATTATAATTAAACGTATTTGAGTTTCTTGTTTAGAAGATGTCCCTCCTCCTTGACTTATACTATTTTGATATTCAATGATTGAATATTTTAAATGGATTAAATGGAATTGGTTAAATGATTGGGTATACTCATGGATTTTTTTCAAATTTCTTGAATGATTTATTTGGAAAATGTTTTATATGAGTGGGTATACTCATGAGATAAATTGAATGTAAAATGGTTATGTTAGTGGGTATACTCATATGGTATGAAATGAAAATGGTAAGTAATTGTGATTGGTTATTTAGATTCCTTAGGTGTTAATCCTTGTATCTTGAAATATTATTGGACACCTTGGATAGAGTATACTCCTTCGGTATTGATTTCATGGGATTCCATGGGTTGTGCTACCCCTTGGATCGGATTTCTTATACTTGTTTAGGACATGTCCAGTATGACATTCTCCTAGGAATTCAACCAGTGCCTAACCGTATCTCCATAGAGATGCTCTTAGGAATTGATGAGGATGCATTGTTCTTCAACACCTTATATATATCCCTTTGTAGTATAACACCTTAACATACAGCAGAGCCATGATAAATATGATATTCTTTCTTGAACATCTTGGATGTGGATGTTTCTGACACTTTAGGTTGTACAGAAAGGCTATGGTGAAATGGTTCTATGGTTGTACGGTGAGGTTGTGGGATTTAATTTCTTTTAATTTTAGTTTCTTTGTATAGTATCTTGGCCATATTTTTTAGGGAGCCTTGAGGGGCTATTCAGGATTTCCAGTTTTGTATTTTACATGCAATGGGCATCTTTACTTTTCCTTACTACTTACCTTATTTACTTGCACACTGCTTATCTTGTTATATTTCATAGTCAAGTTTGTAAAGAACTTGGGTGGTTGCCTATTGGGATTATTTATCACACCCTGTTTGGGATAACTTTGGGTACCCAAAGAGACTATTTGGATGCAGGTAGTGATATGGGAAAGTGCCCATAGTTTGAGAGTTAATTTTCTTCCATGCATAGGAGCAGGGGAGTATGGGATCGTGCTGAGGCACATGATGCTATCAGGAGATATCACTTTTTTGTTATTTTTGTTATTTTGGATACATGTATTATAATTTACTTCTTTCTACCTATTTTGGATGCTTTCAAGATACATGCATCATTATCATTACATATCTGAGACTCCTTCTGGCTTTGTTATATATTCCTATATTGTTTATGAATCCATTGTCTAGTAGTTTACTGCTTCTACTACTTGTATGCTATTGATATTATGGTTTGTTACAATTTGGTGATGAGGGGATAGTATCCTCACTGAAACACTTAGGCCCTAGTTTCTGGTTAGTAGCCTCTGGAATTTGGGTAGATGTGCTTTAGGCCATGTGACCCACTGAGATTGGGAAATTATTGAGTGGATTCTGAGTCTAGTACATTAAAAAGTGGTATCAGGTATATTTTCTTTTTCTATTCTGCTTTACTATTTGGATATAATATAAAGGGATAGGAAGTAAATGGAGTTTTGTAGTGTTTTGTTTCTGGGTATAGCTAACCCATCTACAAGAACAATCCAAATTTCCTCAAATTAAATTATTGTTTTCTAGATTTTGACTATTATAGTTGATTTTATTACATAGTTGGGTGATGTACTTGAATTATTATGTTATTATTGATACAATTTAGGGTTCTATTTTATTGCAACCTGATGAGATGAGGGTATTCCATCTCATGCATCAAACTAGGCACTTGTTAGAAATCACATTTCATGCATTTTGACATGCCATTTAGGATGCATTAATTATTATGTGTTATTTGATAGGTGTTGTAATATCTATACTTTATATGGTTATAGATTTTGTGTAGTGGATAGAGAAAGTGATGGCATATTTCAGTTCATAAGGAGTATGATAAATTATGGACTAAAAAGTGGCGCACATTTTGATTCAATTTTTTAAAGTGAATTTGATATGGTATGAATTATATAAGCACCCAATTTTGGTTCATGAGGTGTTATGGGCCCTCATGGATTGAAAATTAGAGAACCATTTGGATTAACATTTAAATTAAATTGTGATATAATGGGAATGAATGGAAAATCAAATTGAAATGGAAAAGTGAACTTGGAAACGAAGACTTGAACTAGACCCAACTTTTGAGTGGGAAAGAAGTAGTGCCTCTAGTGACTCTTTTCAACTATTTATTTATACAGTACTAGATTTAGGAGAATTTTGTGGGGTATTACTCATTTTTAGGAGTTTTTTGACATGTCCTATGTTTTTCATCTATGAGCTTTGATGTTGTTCTTTTCTAAGGTGTGTGTTTGGAATTATAGGGGAATGTTTCCATGATAACCTCCAATTGTACACTCGGAGGGTAGAAACGATCATGATCTAGAGGTGGTAGGCCATGGTCTATCATTGGATCCTCATTTAGTGATAGATTTGGCACCAGTTTTTGTTCCAAACATAGGTGTTGAGGTGAGATTCCATGAGGGATTCTATAACTTTATGTATACTTTTCAGGGAGCACCGCAACCTACTTTATCTATGGATGAGTTGATGTGTGTGTTCTATCAATAACATACTCCCACATTTTTGGGAGATGGTGGTCCCTAGGCTACTGAGTTTTGGCTAGAGACTACACTATCAATTTTCAAGCATCTGGAGAAACCTCCTGATATGAGAGTGAAGCTTGTGACTTAAATTCTTTGTAGAGAATCCAAGCACTAGTGGGGTGTTTTGAACCAGGCTGAAATACTGTGAGATATGGTTTGGGATGATTTCAAAACCAAGTTCTATGAATATTTCTACGCCAAGACACTATAGGTAGAGTGGTATAGTGATTTCATGCATTTGGATCAGGACGCTATGATGGTTGTAGAGTACTCATCATGCTTTACGAAGTTGTAGTGTTTTCACTAGCGTACCTTGCTGATGATTTATTGAGAGATAGACACTTCGAGGAAGGTATCTGACATGCTATCAGATCTCATGTCAACATGTTTAGATTGACCTATATTACTGAAATTGTGAATTAGGTGCTGATTACATAGTGTAACCTGATTGAATATGGGGGTTAAGAGTAGAGCAGTACAGTCTCTCAAACCAGTGGTTCAACGTCTTCAGGTAGGAAGCGTTTTTTTGAGGCTTCCTATGAGATGATTACCAATCAATCTATGAGTGACGGTAGATTAGTTTTATATAATCAGTGTGGCATATGGGTCCACATGAAGAATCAGTGCGACCAAGAACTAGTCGAGTGCTGAGCTTATGGAAGGATGGTCCATGTGAAATGTTTCTACAGGACCTTCCCTTTTAGCTGTGAGTGATAGGGGTTAGTTCTGACACCAGTTTTAGTAGTAGGTTTCTCATCTCTACATTAGGTAGGGAGTTTGAGTAGTGTTGGCCAATCAGGCCAAGGTAGTGGTGGTAGTGTTCGAGGCATCTAGATTCTAGTTACACTGAGACATCAGAGTTGGACTACTTTGGGAAATGAGGTTGTGTCATAGGGTCATGGTTTATGATATATCTATTTTGTATAGACTATCCTAAAGGAGTAGGGTTTCAAACCATATGTGGTGAAAGATACAATCTTAGTAGCCTCTATTATTTCATATTCTCTTTTTGATATGGTCACATTGTGTAGTTTTATATATGTACCTATGTTGAAAAATCCTTAGTCTCATTATACTATCTTATAATAATGTTATGACATTATACACTCCGTTTGGAATTACAACGAAGAGTGTACGCCAGTACTGGGAGTTCCCTATTGAGGTTGGTGGGTGTCACTTCATCTGGAATCTTTATTTCCTCAAGATGATAGTTTTTGATATCTTACTCGGTATGGACTAGCTAGTAGCTTATCAAGATTATATTGAATTATATCATTATAGGGTGACTTTCACATCACTATAAGGTACATTTTATACACACAAGGGTGAATGGGATGTATAGGTAATCCAAGATAGACTATAGAATTGTTGGCTAAGTGAGATGACAGCCCATATCGCTAGTTTGTATTTGGATGATTAGGGAGAACATCAGAAGGACCTTCCTCTAGTGGTCAATCATTTTAGGGATGTGCACTACCACAAAACTGGGCAAGGCATGTGCCTGCCTTTATCAGCACTAACAGTAAAGCACTGATAAAGGGTCGGGCCTTTATCAGCGCTAACAAAAGAACTGATAAAGGTGTACCCTTTATCAGCGCTTTTTTAGCACTGATAAAGGTTTTCCCTTTTATCAGCGCTTTTTTTAGCACTGATAAAGGGATTATTTATCAGCGCTAAAAAAGCGCTGATAAAGGTTGTATTTATCAGCGCTTTTCATTTTAGCGCTGATAAATACACCCTTTATCAGCACTTTTTACTAGCGCTGATAAAGGCTCACGCGGATTTGTTAAAAACCCGTGGGTCCTCTTCCTCTTCCCTGCACCCGGTCAAGCTCTCGCGGAATCCCTCCTCTGCGCCACTGCCGCCTCCTCCTCCTCCGCCGCCGCTGTCGCCGCCTCCTCCTCCTCCATCGCGGCTGCCGCATCCTCCTTCTCCTCCTCCTTCTCCTCCTCCTTCGGCCACCGCCTCCTCCTCCTCCGGCCGCCGCCTCCTCCTCCTCCTCCTCCACCACGGCCTCATCCTCCTCCTCCTCCACTGGCGGTTCCTCCTCCTCCTCCTAGTCCGCAGCCTCATCCTCCTCCTCCTCCACTGGCGCCTCCTCCTCCTCTGCCTACTCAGCTGCCTCCTCCTCCACCGCGGCCTCCTCCTCCTCCTCCTCCTCCTCCGCTGCCTCCGCTGCCTCCGCTGCCTCCACGCTGCATCCGCGCTGCCTCTGGTGCCTTCGTTGTCGACACCTCCTTCTCCTCCGCCACCAGTTCCTCCTCCTTAAGGTGATTCAAATTTAATTTTCATGAATTAATTATGTTTGTAATGGGTAAGTGTTTGGCCAACTATTCTTCATGTTGAATCTTCAGTTTCCATGGGTGGTTTGGGATTGTGGTTATGTTTTAATCCTGACTATGGGTTGTTTTTATGATTTCCCACTACTTCATTAGATTTATTTAGTTATTATTATGTTTTGGTGTTTTCATTTGGTTCATGTATCTCTTTATCTCCCCACGAACGATTATCTTATGGCTATTAATTTTGATATGGGTTTGAGGAAATATATCAAATTTATTCTTATTGTTCTAAGTCTACCAACCTATTTTTAGGTGTTTACCAAGGTATTGATATGAGAGGGAATCACCGGTCACCGAAAACCACCTTCTCAATCAAGGGTTGTGTGACCACACCCCACCACGAGTCCACCCTCCATGATCAAACCCATAAATCTCACACCCCACTGCGGACACACTCAGCACAAGCGGAATCTTTCATGAACCAGACCCATTACAAGCCATCCCTTCCCAAACCACGTCTTCCATGGACCCAATTATTTGTGAGCCTCACCCTACTTGAGAATTTCCAATGCATACAAATCCTTCGCGAACAAATCCTTCACGATCTGATACTTGCACGAGACAACCCCTTCGTGATCCAACATAATGTTGATCTCCTCTGCAAAAACCACCCCGTGTGTTCGAATCCTTCACGAGAAAAACCCTTAACAAGCCCACCCCTTTCGCATACGAAACTCCTGAATGTGACCAACACTTTCATGTGCAAACCAGATTAAACTCCCTTTCACGAACCGAGACCCCTACACCCGCATAACTCCCCACTCGCAAACAAAGATCCATTGTGCGAACTGAAACCCAGTGCAAACCTGCCCCCAACGCGAACAAACTCCACTATGCGAACCAAGACCCAGCACGAACCAGACCCTACATGAACCAGACCCTACACGAACAAGCTCCACTGCCCGAACCAAAAACCCAGCATGAACCTGCCCCTACGTGATCACTTCCATAGCAAACCACTACTTTGCAATCCCGGTGTGAACCACACCCTTGCCATCTCACCCATCACAGACCGGCCTCTATGCATTTACAACCACCGCGCATAAGCACCTTCGTGATCCTCTTCCTTCATGAACTAGTACATTTGGTCCCTTTAATCGTGTTAACCATAAACAGATGACACTCTCACAATTTCCACCCTTCATGATCAGAACAACACACTCCAAAAAAAGATTCACGAGTAGTATCGCTATCATAAATTGTATGACCATTTGTATATGTAAGAGTAGTATCTCTATAAATTAATTCTTTCATTTAAATACTAATTTAAAATCTTGATTTTAAATTTAATTTTATAAATTAATTCTTTCATTTAAATACTAATTTACAAAAATATAAAATAATATTAAATGATCTTATTTATGTTAGAAAATAGCAATTATGGATTAGCCCTAATTAATCAATGATTCAAGATATAAGATTATAATATGTCATAAAATGATAACTGTACACACAATAACATGAATATTTTATGTGTCTATTATTTATGTTGAATAATGAAATTTCTTTACTTCAAAATACAAATGAAGACATACTTATCTCTTTCTACCAAGTTGTTCATAATTATGTCACACACACAAAAACCACTTGACAGAGCAACGGTTTAAATAGGATTTTATAAATGAGGATATAATGACCTTTTATTAACTAAATATTATATTATTTAATCCATCGTGTATCATTCAAATAAAATTCAATGTTTAATATTCACTAATACGTGCTATACGAAATATCAATGCATTAAACCATGAATGTAGAGTAACCCATAAATAAATGAATTGATGTATTTAATTAATACGTCATATTAATTGTATCTTATTAAAGACACATAATTTAGATTTAACATCCCCCACTTGGGTTGCATTGATAAATTAATAGACATATTAATAAATCCAAACAAGCGCATCAATTAAAATAAAGCACATTATATCCCAAAATTTGACACATTAACACCACAAATACAATTTATGATAGAGATACTACTCATACATATAAAAATGATTATATAAACAACAATGGATAAAGAATTACATAACTAAAGGGATACTACTCGTGGTGGGGTGTGGTCACACAACCCTTGATTGGGTTCAGTTACTTACTCTTAACAGGATATTCCATGTCTTTTATGGAGATTGTGATCTATAACCCTGGAGGGTTTGACAAGTTGCTTCTATGTTATGGTTCATATCATGTCATTTTTCCAAGGTTTTCCTTGGGGTTGTCGATAAGTGTTCTTCATGTGAAATTTCAGTGGTCATGGAAAAGTACACAAAATCATTTCTAGAGGACTTCATGGGATAACCTCCCCAATGAGTGTTTGCGTTTTCTATCTATTTGCTTCACAGGAAGATCCCATTTTCCATTCCATCACATCATAAGGCTCTGGCCGATTTAGAGGAGCTAAAAGATCAGCTAGAAGATCTTTAGGGAAATGGTTATATCTATATGATCATGTCACTATGAGATTTTCCAATTCTGTTTTCAATGAAGTCATATCATAGCCTATTAATTTTAACAGTCTGCCGTAGTCATAGCCAGGTGACAGTAATGAATAATTACATATTGCCTATAATTGATTATTTTGTTTGACCATCTTATAAGGTTATATTGGTTTTTGAAAATTTTCTAGAGATCAGGGTACCAACAGTTGAGGGTTTGGGAAGAGGATGCTCAAAAGATAGATTTTTAAAGTCGGTATGGAAATTTAAAGTATTTATGAATTCCATTTGGGATCACCAATGCTCTATCTATTTCATGGAACTGATGAACTAGATATTTAATATCTTTCTAGACACCTCCATTTTCGTTTTGTTAGAATACTTCTTGGTGTATTACAATATATAGGAGGAGTACTCAGATAATCTGGAGGTTGTTTTGGGTGTTTTTAGAGAGCTTTGTCTTTATTACAATATTATAAATTCCCCATATTTTGTTTAAGAAGTATTGTTTCATGGTCACATTATTTCCTTGGAAGGAGTTCTAGGTTATCCAGAAAAGGTTCGAGAAGTCATTTCTCCTCTAACCTATATACTCATCCTATGGATTTCAAATAGGATGAATATAAATAAAGAATGGATGAATGCCAATCGGTTGACAAAAGAGTATGAAGAAGGCGTGAAAGAATTTATCAAGTTTGCAAAAGATCATGCATGTGACTCTTCTCAAATCCTTTTTCCATGTTTACATTATTGTTATTCAAAACAAATTAGTCCAGATGAGTTGGAAGTACACTTGATCTGTCACGAAATAGATCAAAGTTATACATGTTGGAATAAACACGGGGAAACAACAAATGTAAGTAGTGACTGGGGTGACACTGTGTTTTATGGATCATCTGGTATGATTACAAACATGAAAAATGAAGATGACCATATGGAGGATGTGATTACAGATGTGAATGATGATAAAGATCATATTGAGAAAATGACAAGGACCTTCGAAGATGAACTTCGTGATTGCCCAAAATTGTTTGAGAAGTTAAAAAGTTGTGCAAAGACGCCATTATATGCTGGTTGCACTAAATATACAGCATTTTCAGCCGTACTGAAGCTGTATAATTTGAAAGCAGATAATGGGTGGAGTGACGACAGTTTTACGAAACTACTTTCCCTCTTGAATGACATGCTCCCAGAAGACAATGAGCTCCTGAGCCGAACATACGATGCCAAACGAATGCTACGCTCTATGGGTATGATCTCTGAAAGAATACACGCCTGCCCGAATGACTGTATACTGTTTCTCAAGGACCAAAAATCACTTAAAGAATTCCCAAATTGTGGTGCTTCTCGATACAAGAAAGATTAATCTAGTCCTACTAAAGTTGTATGGTACTTTCCAATCATTCCAAGGTTTAGACGCCTATATGGAAGTGAGGAGACTGCAGAACAATTAACATGGCATGCAGATACAAGAATTAAAGATGGGATACTACGTCACCCGGAAAACTCTCCTCAGTGGAAGAGAATCAATCATGAGTATCCTGAATTTGGAAATGAGTCGAGAAACCTTCTTCTTGCGTTATCTACAGATGGAGTGAATCCTTTTTGTTTTCAAAGCAACAGTCACAGTACATGGCCGGTTATGTTGATAAATTATAACTTACCACTGTGGTTATGCATGAAACAAAAATACATCATGTTATCTATGCTTATATCAGGACCAAAACAACCGGGTAATGATATTGATGTTTATTTAGCTCCATTGATCGAAGATTTGAAATTATTGTGGGATTCAGGTGTTACATTGTATGATGCTTACAGAAAGGAAGATTTCACTTTGAGAGTCATGTTGTATGGGACGATAAATGACTTCCCTGCTTATGGAAATTTTTCAGGATATAGCATTAAAGGAACTCAAGGTTGTCCCGTTTGTGAAGAAGGTACACAATCAATTAGGTTGAAACATTCATCGAAAACCATGTTTCTAGGACATCGCAGATTTCTACCACGACGACATAAGTACCGTTCTTGGAATACATCATTCGATGGAAGTTCAGAAGAACGTACAACACCGTCTCCACTAACCGGAGATCAATTGTTTGAGAAAGTTAAAAATGTGGACACTAATTTTGGTAAACCGGCTTCGAAAAACCTTATGAAAATCGGTTGGAAAAAGAGATCAATTTTTTTTGAATTACAATACTGGAATTGTCTGTATGTAATACATTTTATTGATGTTATGCATGTAGAAAAAAAATGTATTTTATAGTGTTATCAGCACGTTTCTAAATACATCTGGAAAAACAAAAGATGGAATTAAGGCTAGGTTGGACATGGTTGAGATGGGAATACGAGAAGAGTTGGCACCAGTGAAGGGTGAAAAACGAACATTTATTCCTCCTGCTGCTTACACTCTTTCCAGGAAGGAGAGATATCAGTTTTGCAACTTCTTGAATGATGTAAAGGTTCTAGAGGGGTATTCGTCAAATATCAGTAACCTTGTGTCAATGAGTGACTTGAAGTTAAAAGGTCTGAAATCACATGACTGTCATGTTTTGATGCAAAATCTCATTCCAATTACTTTACGTTGCATTTTGCCCAAGAATGTCCGCCATACATTAACGAAACTGTGTTCACTACTACAACCTGCCCCTTTATCAGTGCTAAAAACCAGCATTAACAGCGCTAGAAAAGTGTTGTTAATTCCGGCGTAGATAAAGGGGGGTCCCCTATATCAGCGCTTCTCAGAGCGCTGATAAAGGGGTCCTTTATCAGCGCGTCATGGAGCGCTGATAAAGGTCACCTATATCAGTGCTTCTCGAAGCGCTGATAAAGGCCCGAACGCCTGCACCTAAAAAACAGTACCTGCACAAAGTAGCACATGCACACCTGTACACCATAGCACCCGCACCCAATATTTTGACTGACAACGGTATATACATTTACTTAACATCATGAATACAAAAAAAACGCATTTCTATATACATTTCAAACATTGTTTTACATGGTTACATTTACAATTATTCAAGAACAGTTATAAACTTTCATGTTTCATCCTTTGATATCCGTGATCCGCTCTCGACGGTATCTGTTTCCAAACAAAGCATCCGAACTCAAGGAAAAAAATTCACCTATATAAGAAAACAAATATTATATTAGTAATGAAATAATGAAAGAAATTAAAATAGTAATATGAAAGAATACATTAATATGGAAATGTGAAACTAAAATATTAAATTTTAAACTCAAAAGTTTTAATTTTCATAACAATGAAAGGGAATAATGTAAAATCAATATGTTTTTGATTGATTTAACTCATTTAATAAATACTGATTCTTTATCTAATGAAAAGATTTACCAGTCACACCATACATCGGATTGAGGTGAGGTCGATTCGTAAACGTCACAAATGATTCATGGATCGTTGTCCTAAAGTATCAAAACAATCCGAACGCGTTTGCTCAGTTTGGTGTATGTCATTGGTGTTTTTTTCCAAAGTTTATGTCATTTTCAAACTGATATTAGACAATTTTAGCCATACCGGTCACACCGTGCGTCAGATTGAGGTACAGTCGATTCGTACACGTCACAAATGACTCGTGGATCGTTTTCCTAAAGTATTAAAACAATCCAAACGCGTTTGCTCAGTTTGGCCTATGTCATTGGTGTTGTTTTCCAAAGTTTATCTCAATTTGAAACTGATATTAGACACTTTTAGCCATACCGGTCACACCGTGCGTCGGATTGAGGTGCGGTCAATTCTTACACATCAAAAATTAGTCGTGGATCATTGTCCTAAATTATCAAAACAATCCGAACGTGTTTGCTCGGTTTGGCGTATGTCATTGGTGTTGTTTTCCAAAGTTTATGTCATTTTCAAACTGATATCAGACAATTTTAGCCATACCGGTCACACTGTGCATCGGATTGAGGTGCGGTTGATTCTTACACATCACAAATGACTTGTGGATCGTTTTCCTAAAGTATCAAAACAATACGAACGCGTTTGCTCAGTTTGGCGTACGTCATGGGTGTTGTTTTCTAAAGTTTATGTCATTTTCAAACTGATATTAGACAATTTTAGCCATACCGGTCACATCGTGCGTCGGATTGAGGTGCGGTCAATTTTTACACATCACAAATGACTCGTGGATCGTTGTCCTAAAGTATCAAAACAATACGAACGCGTTTTCTCGGTTTGGTGTATGTCATTAGTGTTGTTTTCCAAAGTTTATGTCATTTTCAAACTGATATCAGACACTTTTAGCCATACCGGTCACACCGTGCGTCAGATTGAGTTGCGGTAAATTCGTACACGTCACAAATGACTCTTGGATCGTTGTACTAAAGTATCAAAACAATCCGAATGCGTTTTCTCGGTTTTCCGTGTGTCATTGGTGTTGTTTTCCAAAGTTTATCTCAATTTGAAACTGATATCAGACACTTTTAGCCATACCGGTCACACCGTGTGTCGGATTGAGGTGCGGTCGATTCGTACACGTCAAAAATGACTCGGGGATCGTTTTCCTAAAGTATCAAAACAATCCGAATGCTTTTGCTCGGTTTGGCGTATGTCATTGGTGTTGTTTTCCAAAGTTTATGTCATTTTCAAACTGATATCAGACAATTTTAGCCATACCGGTCACACCGTGCATCGGATTGAGGTGCGGTCAATTCTTACACATCACAAATGACTCTTGGATCATTTTCCTAAAGTATCAAAACAATCTGAATGCGTTTTCTTGGTTTGGCGTATGTTATTAGTGTTGTTTTCCAAAGTTTATCTCAATTTGAAACTGATATCAGACAATTTTAGCCATACCGGTCACACCGTGGGTCTGATTGAGGTGCGGTCGATTAGGACACATCACAAATGACTCGTGGATAGTTTTCCTAAAGTATCAAAACAATACAAAGGTGTTTTCTCGGTTTTCCGTGTGTCATTGGTGTTTTTTTCCAAAGTTTATGTCATTTTCAAACTGTTATCAGACACTTTTAGCTATACCGGTCACACCGTGTGTCGGATTGAGGTTTGGTCGATTCGTACACGTCAAAAATGACTTGTGGATCGTTTTCCTAAAGTATCAAAACAATCCGAATGCATTTGCTTGGTTTTCCGTGTGTCATTGGTGTTGTTTTCCAAAGTTTATCTCAATTTGAAACTGATATCAGACACTTTTAGCCATACTGGTCACACCGTGCGTCGGAATTAGGTGTGATCGATTCATACACGTCAAAAATGAGTCGTGGATCGTTTTCCTAAATTATCAAAACAATACAAACGCGTTTTCTCAGTTTGGCGTATGTCATTAGTGTTGTTTTCCAAAGTTTTTGTCATTTTCAAACTGATATCAGACAATTTTAGCCATACTGGTCACACCATGCATCGGATTGAGGTGCGGTCGATTCGTACATGTCACAAATGACTCATGGATCGTTTTCCTAAAGTATCAAAATAATCCGAACGCATTTGCTCGGTTTGGCGTATGTCATTGGTGTTGTTTTCCAAAGTTTATCTCAATTTGAAACTGATATCAGACAATTTTAGCCATACCGGTCACACCGTGCATCGGATTGAGGTTCGGTCGATTCGTACACGTCACAAATGACTCGTGGATCGTTTTCCTAAAGTATCAAAATAATCCAAAGGTGTTTGCTTGGTTTTCCGTGTGTCATTGGTGTTGTTTTCCAAAGTTTATGTCATTTTCAAACTGATATCAGACAATTTTAGCCATACCGGTCACACCGTGCGTCGGATTGAGGTGTGGTCGATTTGTAAACGTCAAAAATGACTCTTGGATCGTTTTACTAAAGTATCAAAATAATACGAACGCGTTTGATCAGTTTTCCATGTGTCATTGGTGTTGTTTTCCAAAGTTTATCTCAATTTGAAACTGATATCAGACACTTTTAGCCATACTGGTCACACCGTGCATCGGATTGAGGTGAGGTCGATTCATACACGTCACAAATGACTCGTGGATCGTTTTCCTAAAGTATCAAAACAATCCGAACGTGTTTTCTCGGTTTTCCGTATGTCATTGGTG
Source organism: Viscum album (assembly GCA_963277665.1). Taxonomy (NCBI): domain Eukaryota; kingdom Viridiplantae; phylum Streptophyta; class Magnoliopsida; order Santalales; family Viscaceae; genus Viscum; species Viscum album. The sequence goes on from OY728125.1 coordinate 24,880,747, forward strand.
TTGTTTTCCAAAGTTTATCTCAATTTGAAACTGATATCAGACACTTTTAGCCATACCGGTCACACCGTGCGTCGGATTGAGGTGTGGTCGATTCGTACACGTCACAAATGACTCGTGGATCATTTTCCTAAAGTATCAAAACAATACGAAGGCGTTTGATCGGTTTGGCATATGTCATTGGTGTTGTTTTCCAAAGGTTATGTCATTTTCAAACTGATATCAGACAATTTTAGCCATACCGGTCACACTGTGTGTCATATTGAGGTGTGGTCGATTCTTACACATCACAAATGACTCTTGGATCATTGTCCTAAAGTATAAAAACAATCCGAAGGCGTTTTCTCGGATTTCTGTGTGTCATTGGTGTTGTTTTCCAAAGTTTATGTCATTTTCAAACTGATATCAGACAATTTTAGCCATACTGGTCACACCGTGCATCAGATTGAGGTGCGGTCGATTTTTACACATCAAAAATGACTCATGGATCATTGTTCTAAAGTATCAAAACAATACGAACGAGTTTTCTCGGTTTGCCGTATGTCATTGGTGTTGTTTTCCAAAGTTTATCTCAATTTGAAATTGATATGAGACACTTTTAGCCATACCGGTCACACCGTGCGTCGGATTGAGGTGCGGTCGATTCGTACACATCACAAATGACTCGTGGATCATTGTCCTAAAGTATCAAAACAATCCTAATGTGTTTGATCAGTTTGTCGTATGTCATTGGTGTTGTTTTCCAAAGTTTATGTCATTTTCAAACTAAGTAGTAGGAATTCACTAATATAAGGATATGAAACATAAGAAAGGGAGATCATAGATGCTCAATAAGTGTAAAGGGAGATATCAATGACTATATAAATATAACATAAGTATTAGTAATTCACCTTCATTGTCCTATTTGTTTACATTCTTCGATCAGGTACGCTGCCCATTCGTTTCTAAAGACACTTATATCATCTTCTGAATAGGAGTTTTTGCGACAGTCATAGTAGTACTGAAAAAATATAAATACACAAAGGATTAATAATTATTTTAAATAAAGTAGTAATTATTTTCAAAAATACCTCTTTAGGGATGCTAGTTTGTTCATGAAATATGATCTCTTTCATAAATTTACAAACATAATAACCGCAGTCCTTGTCATTTGTTTGTTTCGGACACTGCAAAAACATCGAGAAAAATAAGTAATTTGTTTTGATATGTATTTGGATAGTGAAATATAATTATATATACCCAGGTAATTCTCCATTTTTAGATCTTTTGGGCATTGTCATCCTTATGCCCTGGATTCATTCCATCCTTTAGACGATATTCATACACCGCCCTATCATAAAAAAATCCTCATTAAAAGATAATATAAATTATATAACTAGATATTTAGTTCTAAAATGTTGGATCTAGGGTATTACAAATTGACAATCGCCATCATGTGTGGTCGGTTAGTTGGATATCCATGCATTGAATCCAGAAAATAAATCTTTGGAGTATCCAAATTGACTGCAATGAGCATCCAATGTTCCCTAAAAACACAAAAAGAAATAAGTACTGATAGAAATGAAAATCTAATTGATATGATTAAAATGTAGAGTTTTACCCTTGAATCGTTGGTATTAAAAAGAGCTTGTCAGTCGTAATTCTTCTTTGAAACGTTCTGAGCAGATTTGACATCAATTCAGCCTGAAAATTAGAATCTATTTCTGTTCGTTGTGTAGAAATGGTGTGAGGACTAACGAGTCCAAATTTGTATTCATGGGAAAATACCTTCAATTGTTTTTCATATATATGCCTGTGAAAAATATGAGATGTATTTATCCATAATTATCAAAGTATATCAGGTTCTGTAAAATCAAATCATGAAAACATACCTCATGTATACATTTATAACTGAGGCGCCTAGCCAGTCGTATGTGATGATCTCAGAAACAGCGTCTGCACTAACGAAATCTATTGTTTCCTCTCCGTACATATCTTTTTCACAAAAAATTATATAACTCTTTCCGTCATTCATTTTCGTATCCACATGAGCTTGCAATGATATTAAATGTGGATATAGAACGGGCGGGGTGAACGCGCTCTCAGTAGATCATTTTGATCGGTTGGTTGATCCAATCTTGGAGCCGCTCTTTCGTTTTAGCTTCTCCATTTTATCCTTCTGTAATAAAATTCATCGGTTCAACCATTTTATAATTTAATGTTAAAGGTTCTGCTTGAAAAATGAACTCGAAATGAATACCTCCTGCTCAACGTGTTTTTTTACAAGATTCGACGGCCATGCAACGAATGTTCCAATAGATTTTTCCACCGTATGAATGTCGTCATCGTCATTTGGCACGGGTAGCTCAGTGCTTAGCTCATGAGCTACGTTAATCGACACTTTGACATGACCGGTTGGAAGTGGTCTGGAGTGTAGCGTGTCATTCTACATATTGAACACCGTAGCCCCCGCTACAAGGCGATGGGTGGGAGTTGACAGATATAAATCACAGTCATTTTCACCCTGCAGAATATCATTAAATTAAAGGTATCAGTGTCTATGTGATTCACATCTCACAAAAACGAATATTATAACATTCATTACCTCGGTTAAGTCAGGTCTTTGAGGGGAATGGCTCGCCTCAAAGCTGGTGAGGGGTGGATCTTCTCGCGGGGGTTGTTCTTGAGTTGTTTGTTCTCTTCGCCTCTCCTCCATAAAAATCTTTAGCATCTCTCCCTGAGTTTGGATTAGTTCTTCAAGGGTAGCTACTCTATCTCTCATTACATGAAATTCTTTAGTTTGTTCATCCTCTTGTTTTTTTTCTTAAAATATGTCTTGGGTGACACCCCAAAACCCACACCTCTGACGCGGCCATATTGTCCTGGCTGTTTCAAGGTCGTTGAAAGTATGTCTACATCCGGTGCGGGTGTTGTTGATTCCTATGACTATGTCAAATAGAAAATATGAAAAAATAAGTAAGCATCGTTATGTAATAGTGATTTAAAGAAAAACAAGTTTATATTATGTCATACTTACACATGTTTCCCACACTTTTTGTGTGTTTTCATCTATCAGTTTCCCCTCTTTATTAACACGAGCCTCCTTCCATAGCACATGGCGTGGAATGGAAGTGACTTGAGATTTTGCTTCATCAATCTGCATATAAACAGAGAAACATGGTTACAGTGTTGTTTTATTTCACATAAAATTATTACAGTACTTTTAAAATACATACCAATTGTTTTTCAATTGAAGCATACCCCAACCTTACTTTACGGTAGGGGTATGCTGGTTTTTCTTCCCATTATTTATTTTCAGCACTCAGTTTCTGTTTCATAAATAAAAACCTATCAATCAATGTGATGAATACAAGCAACGTTACACAACGTGTAACCAAACACAATATACATGAAAATTCTTTTCCGCACGACGGTTGCAAAACGCATCCCACGTTCCTTGGGATATTAAGTGTGCATAAAGAGGAGGCGGGCGCGGCTTGATTTTCCCTTCGGCATCTTTCAGATGATTTTTCATTAAAATGGTGCGAAAGCCTCTATGAATCCTTTCTGCCAGTCTGAAAACATATTCTTTGTGCGAAACATCTACTATAAATGCACTCTGCAAGAGATGATGAAGGGTTAGTCAATATTTCAATATTTTATTTTATTTTAATAAATTAAATAGGTGATATCGTAATGTTACCGTAATCTCTTCCCACATTAATGTTTTCAACCCGCTGACAACATGGTGCCATGACTCTACGTCAATCGGCACGCGTTGTTGAGTGAAGATTCCAATGCAGCTACTAAACATGGCTTTGTTGGGGTTTACATGCTGGCCTAGCTTATTCCATCCCACCTCATATTTGATGCCTTTTGCTTTTGCCTTAAGGATTTTTGCTAAAACTGTCAAACTACGGCGCACATATTTTTTTGTGTCGCTGGGGTTTCATCGCCAACCATTTCCTCAGTTTCTGCATCATCATTATGTTTTTCCGAAGCGCTAGCTTCGGTACTGACACCAGCTGCAACAGGTTGAGAGACCTGTTGTACGTCAGCAGTGGGACCAACTGCAACAGGTTGAGAGACCTGTTGTCTCTCAGCAGTGGGACCATCTGCAACAGGTTGAGAGACCTGTTGTACGTTAGCAGTGGGACCAGCTGTAACAGGTTGAGAGACCTATTGTCTCTCAGCAGTGGGACCAGCTGCAACAGGTTGAGAGATGTGTTGTGTCTCGAGATTGGGTGCATCAGCAGGTGAAGAATTCATTATCTGCAGAACTAGTTTAAAATTTAAGTTATATCACATAAAAGCAGCAGCGAACAGATAATAACATAATGTAACACAATCTATATTACAATAAAAATCAATAACCTGATTATTGAACTCCCTTTTTTTAAAAGGATGAAGGGATTTGACCCCTCTATCAACTATCCATATCCCTTCATTGTGGTCTCCTCTGATATACAAAACGTCGTCTACATTGGGACCACTGCGAAATGATTGCGAAATCCCAATGAAAGGGTCATCTTCCGTTGAATTTTCATCTGACCCTTCAGCTTTTTTTGTCGATAACAGAACAATTGAACAGTTTCAGTTTGCGGGATCGGGAACATAAAATACTTGCACTACCTGTGATGCCATTATAAATGGTTCGTCTTTCTCCCCTTCCTTACTAAAATCAACTTTCACATATCCCAAATCATCTATTTTAACAGCACTCCTGTTATCAACCCACTTGCATTGAAATATCGGAACTTGAAATTCCGTATAATCCGACTCCCATATTTGTTTGATGATGCCAAAGTATGACATATTCGCATAAATTGGATTTCTTTCCTTAGCACCAGAAACATGCATCGCTTCAGCCACAAGTGTAACCCCACTATTCTGCATGGTACTTTCTTCATCATGTTCATTAGTATAAAATGTATAACCATTAACTACATAATCATTGTAAGATAATGCATACACACTTGGTCCTCCGGCTAGCGATCGAAGTCATTCCGAAATAGACTTTGGATTTTCATCTGACTTCTTAAAAATATGATCTCGAAACCATCCTATAAACTGTCGATTATGTGTATCTGATATCCATTTTTCAGCCCTTGATGGATTCAATTGCCTAAGAATTTCTTTTTGGATTTCAACATATGGGTCAACGTCCAAACTATTATGCAAAACATAAAGGTGGGCCTACTCCCGATCTGTAATATTGATTGTGACAACCTTTCTTCCAGAAATTCCTTCACCCTCTAGCCGCCCAGTGTGATGAGATTTCGGTAAGCCAATGCTTTCCACACCAGACAAGTATTCAGTACAGAATTCAACGGCTTCCTCAACAATATATCACTCTGTAATACAACCCTCTAGCCGACTTCAATTTTTGACATACCCTTTCAAAATCTTCATATACCATTCAATGGGGTACATCCATCTGTAATGTACAGGACCACATAGTCGAATCTCTCTCACCAAGTGGACCATCAAATGAACCATCATATCAAAAAATGAAGGCGGGAATAACATTTCTAATTCACATAATATGACGGAAATTTCTTTTTCCATAGATGGCAATTTCGCCGGGTCTATAACTTTGCTGCATATAGCTTTGAAGAAGAAACATAGTTTCGTTAATGTATGGCGGACATTCTTGGGCAAAATGCAACGTAAAGCAATTGGAATGAGATTTTGCATCAAAACATGACAGTCATGTGATTTCATACCTTTTAACTTCAAGTCGCTCATTGACACAAGGTTACTGATATTTGACGAATACCCCTCTGGAACCTTTACGTCATTCAAGAAGTTGCAAAACTGATATCTCTCCTGCCTGGAAAGAGTGTAAGCAGCAGGAGGAAGAAATGTTCGTTTTTCACCATTTACTGGTGCCAAATCTTCTCGTATTCTCATCTCAACCATGTCTAACCTAGCCTTAATTCCATCTTTTGTTTTGCCATATGTATTTAGAAACATACCGATAACACTGTCAAATACATTTTTTTCTATATGCATGACATCAATAAAATTTCTTACATACAGACAATTCCAGTATTGTAATTAAAAAAAATTGATCTCTTTTTCCAACCGATTTTCATAAGGTTTTTCGAAGCCGGTTTACCAAAAGTAGTGTCTAAATTTTTAACTTTCTCAAACAATTGATCGCCTGTTAGTAGAGATGGTGTTGTATGTTCTTCTGAACTTCCATCGAATGATGTCTTCCAAGAACGGTACTTATGTCATCGTGGTAGAAATCTGTGATGTCCTAGAAACACGGTTTTCGATGAATGTTTCAACCTAATTGATTGTGTACCTTCTTTGCAAACGGGAAAGCCTTGAGTTCCTTTAATGCTATATCCTGACAAATTTCCATAAGCTGGGAAGTCATTTATCGTCCCATACAACATGACTCTCAAAGTGAAATCTTCCTTTCTGTAAGCATCATACAATGTAACACCTGAATCCCACAATAATTTCAAATCTTCGATCAATGGAGCTAAATAAACATCAATATCATTACCCGGTTGTTTTGGTCCTGATATAAGAATAGATAACATGATGTATTTTTGTTTCATGCATAACCACAGTGGTAAGTTATAATTTATCAACATAACCGGCCATGTACTGTGACTGTTGCTTTGAAAACCAAAAGGATTCACTCCATCTGTTGATAACGCAAGACGAAGGTTTCTCGACTCATTTCCAAATTCAAGATACTCATGATCGATTCTCTTCCACTGAGGAGAGTCTTCCAGGTGACGTAGTATCCCATCTTTAATTCTTGTATCTGCATGCCATGTTAATTGTTCTGCAGGCGTCTAAACCTTGGAATGATTGGAAAGTACCATACAACTATAGTAGGACTGGATTCATCTTTCTTGTATCTAGAAGCACCACACTTTGGGCATTATTTAAGTGATGTGTGGTCCTTGCGAAACAGTATACAGTCATTTGGGCAGGCGTGTATTCTTTCATAGATCATACCCATAGAGCGTAGCATTCTTTTGGAATCGTATGTTCGGCTCGGGAGATCATTGTCTTATGGGAGCATGTCATTCAAGAGGGAAAGTAGTTTCGTAAAACTATCATCACTCCACCCGTTATCTTCTTTCAAATTATACAGCTTCAGTACGGCTGACAATGCTGTATATTTAGTGCAACCAGCATACAATGGCGTCTTTGCACAACTTTTTAACTTCTCAAACAATTTTGGGCAATCACGAAGTTCATCTTCGAAGGTCCTTGTCATTTTCTCAATACGATCTTCATCATCATTCACATCTGTAATCACATCCTCCATACGGTCATCTTCATTTTTCATGTTTGTAATCATATCAGATGATCCATAAAACGCAGTGTCACCCCATTCACTACCTACATTCGTTGTTTCCCCGTGTTTATTCCAACATGTATAACTTTGATCTATTCCGTGACAGATCAAGTGTTCTTCCAACTCATCTGGACTAATTTGTTTTTAATAACAACAGCGTAAACACGGACAAAGGATTTGAGAAGAGTCACATGCATGATCTTTTGCGAACTTGATAAATTATTTCACGCCTTCTTCATACTCTTTTGTCAACCGATTGGCATTCATCCATTCTTTATTTATATTCATCCTATTTAAAATCCATAGGATTAGTATATAGGTTAAAGTAGAAGGAATATGAGTATAATTTAGATAAAAAACAAGATACTTCAAGGAAATAAAGGAATAAATAAATACCAAAATAAAAAATATATTGGGAACCACTACAATCCCCAAGCCTCACATCATCTAGATCTCTAAAACCCATCAAAGTTACTCCAACTCGATCTGGCAACACTGGGACCCAATTCTACCTGACCTTCAATACATGAGGATTTCTTGGGTACTCAGTAGGGAACCACCAATGTGGTTTCATAAATTCTAATTTGTAGTTATATGTGCATGTTTCATGCTCTGAATAAATAAATAATATCTAAAAAATAAATAAATAAATCATCATTGATCCTCGGGTTCGTAGCCACGATCATCCATACCAACTTTGGCTAGTGCCAAAGTGTATTTGAGAACATTGTGATGACTATACCAAACATAACAATAATCATGAGGTCTTTCACCCTAGTATACATTGATAATTACCCTAGATATAAACTCACCCTGGTGAATATGATAATAACCTGGAAAACCTCCATCCCATTATCACAACTTGAGTAGTATCCATACTAGTATAAAATTGTTCCCAACAACTTAACCCCAGTAGTGCAGGACACTCAACCAAACAGGCCAAATACACAATAAGGACTGAAATCTCTCACCTATCCACTTTTCATAACAAATATAATCACTACTCAAAATCAATTTCATCCCTATTAGTAGTATCATAGACCTCACTACTATGTAATTTTTTCCATTTCAATAAAATACCACCTCAAGGTCATTTTTTTAATAAAAGTGGTGACATGAATTGGTCACCTAATTCATGCCCCAAAGGACTCAATTAAAAAATAGTATAAGTATAAAAACAAGGTGAAAAGAAATTACAACAGTAGGGATTGAGAGAAGTATAAACCAAAAACACCAAGGAAAATCTGGAAAAATATCTAGAAGAAATGAATGATCCAAACAACCTATTATCAACTATTCCATGATCTCCAAAAGGGGTTTTACTATCCATGGGGACAGCACTAATCCATCTGGATCGAAGGGAATACAATGCCTTCATAAATTTTCTTCTCTATCAACTTGAGTTATGTTATTCATGCTGTTATACAGTTTTTATTTTAAAATGAAGGGCTGAAATGAAACCTGAGAAAGACCTTAATACATTAAAACCAATGTTTAGAAAAAAAAACCATTAAAGGTTTGGATCAATAAGCTGTTAAGAATGAAGACCATCATTGCAACATCACCATCCAACAGAAGCACATGATGTAGTGAAACACTCATTGCATGAGAGCATCATATTATTTATCAGTGTCTTACATGGTATAGCCTCATAATATTTACATGGTAATATTCCATACTATAAATAGTCTCAAGAGATGGCTCATGTCTCATTTCAATATATAGGTTTGTTCTGGGTCAGTCTACACATCCAGCCTATCAACAACCTTACAAAGTTATACCCACCCAAGTAGTGACATCCCCAAGGGGGATGTTCACACACTTTAGGTTCAATTCAATAAGGCCAAGGGCTCTGATGTATCACTAGTTCCATGTGTGGCCTATGGGAACAAATACATAAAAGTCACAGAATGTATTCCAAGAGGTCTCCAAGTTCCCCCTAACAAGGTCCTCTAAGTCACACTCACTATAATAAAACCCATTAAGGAATTTATAAATCCATAAAGAAATTACCAGGACCACATACCTAGTTTATATGTTTCTACTATTTTAATTCCAAGTTGAAAACTTTTCCTAGGCTCGCTAAGCCTCGTCCAATGTCTACCCCAAGATCAACTCATAAATATATCTCCTTCCTCTCTCCAAAAAACCAAAATTATTAAATTATAACATTTATAATTAATTATCCAAATCAATTTAAACTAGTTATATTCACTAGAAACTCATCTTGTGGACTTTTCATGTTAGAACCAAGACCAAAAATCCATATAAGATCTGAAGTGGGATCTTAGTGCCATCTTAGGAAAAATACCAAACCATCAGAACCAAATCCATAGACAACATTATATAATTTGATCCAATATCCATGAAAACTACAAAAGGAAACACAAATCCTTCATAATGATTGGTGACTTGCAGATACCATCATGATGCCTCTTATACATGAGGTAGGAAAACACCCCCATCAAATCAATATGATACCACCGTGCTCCAGTTTAATCACCCATAAAACCTAATCTAGATAAATCAAAAATCAATAGAAACTAAATATAAAGAATAAAATGGTAAGGAAGATGGTGAAATCAATTAGAATTGTTGAATAAATCCACTAAAAAACTCCCCATGGGAAGGGGAATCAAAGAGGAATAAGGGGGTGGGTTGATTGGGAATTGTATAAGAGGGAGGATAAGAAATGGGGGCTTCCCCTATTGGAATTTCAGAGGAAAAAAGATGAAAATATAATTTTAATGTTCTACACAATTTTCCAAACCATATATTAAAAATGTGGTGGCACTGTACAAGAAAACCCCTTCAAATATTTGGTCAACATAGTTTACCAAACTATGCATTAATTATGTAAATTGGAACTACCTCAGTCTAAAAAATTTCACATGTTTTGTATGAAATCATGAAAAAATGGTATGTTAATCCCTAACTAAAATCCACCTCAACCTTCACTAACCATGAAGTCAACTATGTGATTTAGAAAGAGGACTGAAAACCTCCTCATGCTCAAGGTTCTACATTGTTTCTCAAAAAATATGAACACAAAACCATGTTTCATTTGAAAAATCTCCAAAAAACATCATATAAAACTAAAATAAAGCTTTTGAGACTCACCTAAGTACTTGAGGCACCTCTCAAACCGCGGTGGAGGAGGAGGCAGCAGAGTAGGCAGAGGAGGAGGAGTAGGAGGCGCCAGTGGAGGAGGAGGATGAGGCGGCGGACTAGGAGGAGGAGGAGGAAGCGCCGGTGGAGGAGGAGGAGGACGAGGCTACGGTGGAGGAGGAGGAGGAGGAGGAGCAGAGGAGGAGGAGGAGGAGGCGGCCGGAGGAGGAGAAGAAGGAGGAGGAGGCCGGAGGAGGAGAAGAAGGAGGAGGCGGCGGCCGGAGAAGGAGGCGGCGGCTGGAGGAGGAGGAGGAGAAGGAGGAGGCCGCGGACGAAGGAGGAGGCGGCGACCGGAGGAGGAGGAGCAGGAGGAGGCGGCGGCCGCGGCGGAGGAGGAGGAGGCGGCGGCAGCGGTGCAGAGGAGGGCTTCCGTGAGATCTTGACTGAGTGCAGGGAGGAGGAAGAGGACCCGCGGGTTTTTAACAAATCCGTGTGAGCCTTTATCAGCGCTAGTAAAAAGCGTTGATAAAGGATGTATTTATCAGCACTAAAATGAAAAGCGCTGATAAATACAACCTTTATCAGCGCCAACAAAAGTGCTGATAAAGGTCCTCCCCTTTATCAGCGCTTTTCTGTTAGCGCTGATAAAGGCAGGCGCATGCCTTGCCCAGTTTTTTGGTAGTGACGTTTCTTCTTCAAAGTTATATGCAACAAAGTTATAGACCCGGCGAAATTGCCAGCTATGGAAAAAGAAATTGCAGTCATATTATGTGAATTAGAAATGTTCTTCTCGCCTTCATTTTTTGATATGATGGTTCATTTGATGGTCCACTTGGTGAGAGAGATTCGACTATGTGGTCCTGTACATTACAGATGGATGTACCCCATTGAACGGTATATGAATATTTTGAAAGGGTATGTCAAAAATTGAAGTCGGCCAGAGGGTTGTATTGCAGAGCGATATATTTTTGAGGAAGCCGTTGAATTCTGTACTGAATACTTGTCTGGTGTGGAAAGCATTGGCTTACCGAAATCTCGTCACACTGGGAGGCTAGAGGGTGAAGGAATTTCTGGAAGAAAGGTTGTCACAATCAATATTACAGATCGGGAGCAGGCCCACCTTTATGTTTTGCATAACAGTTTCGACGTTGACCCATATGTTAAAATCCACAAAGAAATTCTTAGGCATTTGAATCCATCAAGGGCTAAAAAATGGATATCAGATACACATAATCGAAAGTTTATAGGATGGTTTCGAGATCATATTTTTAAGAAGTCAGATGAAAATCCAAAGTCAATTTCGGAACGACTTCGATGGCTAGCCGGAGGACCAAGTGTGTATGCATTATCTTACAATGCTTATGTAGTTAATGGTTATACATTTTATACTAATGAACATGATGAAGACAGTACCATACAGAATAGTGGGGTTACACTTGTGGCTGAAGCGATGCATGTTTCTGGTGCTAAGGACAAAAATCCAATTTATGCGAATATGTCATACTTTGGCATCATCAAACAAATATGGGAGTTGGATTATACGGAATTTCAAGTTCCGATATTTCAATGCAAGTGGGTTGATAACAGGAGTACTGTTAAAATAGATGATTTGGGATTCGTGAAAGTTGATTTAAGTAAGGAAGGGGAGAAAGACGAACCATTTATAATGGCATCACAGGCAGTGCAAGTATTTTATGTTCCAGATCCCACAAACCGAAACTGGTCAATTGTTCTGTTATCGACCAAAACAGCTGAAGGGTCAGATGAAAATTCAATGGAAGATGACCCTTTCATTGGGACTTCGCAATCATTTCGCAGTGGTTCCAATGTAGACGATGTTTTGTATGTCAGAGGAGACCACAATGAAGGGATATGGATAGTTGATAGAGGGGTAAAATCCCTTCAGCCTTTAAAAAAAAGGGAGTTCAATAATCAGGTTATTGATTTTTATTGTAATATAGATTGTGTTACATTATGTTATTATCTGTTCGCTGCTGCTTTTATGTGATCTAAATTAAATTTTAAACCAGTTCTGCAGATAATGACTTCTTCACCTGCTGATGCACCCAATCCCGAGACGCAACACGTCTCTCAACCTATTGCAGCTGGTCCCACTGCTGAGAGACAACAGGTATCTCAACCTGTTGTAGCTGGTCCCACTGCTGACGTACAACAGGTCTCTCAACCTGTTGCAGCTGGTGTCAGTGCCGATGCTAGCGCTTCGGAGAAACATAATGATGATGCAGAAACTGAGGAAATGGTAGGCGATGAAACCCCAACGAAACAAAAAAAACAGGTGCGTCGTAGTTTGATAGTTTTAGCAAAAATCCTTAAGGCAAGAGAAAAAGGCATCAAATATGAGGTGGGATGGAATAAGCTAGGTCAGCATGTAAACCCCAACAAAGCCATGTTTAGTAGCTACATTGGAATCGTCACTCGACAACGCATGCCGATTGACATAGAGTCGTGGCACCATGTTGTCAGCGGGTTGAAAACATTAATGTGGGAAGAGATTACGGTAACATTACGATATCATCTATTTAATTTATTAAAATAAAATAAAATATTGAAATATTGACTAACCCTTCATCATCTCTTGCAGAGTGCATTTATAGTAGATGTTTCGCACAACGAATATGTTTTCAGACTGGCAGGAAGGATTCATAGAGGCTTTCGCAGCATTTAACGAAACATCATCTGAAATATGCCGAAGGGAAAATCAAGCCGCACCCGCCTCATCTTTATGCACACTTGATATCCAAAGGAACGTGGGATGCATTTTGCAACCGTCGTGCGGAACAGAATTTTCTAGTACATTGTGTTTGGTTACACGTTGTGTAATGTTGCTTGTATTCATCACGTTGATTGATAGGTTTTTATTTATGAAACAGTAACTGAGTGCTGAAAATAAAGAATGGGCAGCAAAACCAGCATACCCCTACCATAAAGCAAGGTTGGGGTACGCTTCAATTGAAAAACAATTGTTATGTGTTTTAAAAGTACTGTAATAATTTTATGTGACATAAAACAACACTGTAACCATGTTTTTCTGTTTATATGCAGATTGATGAAGCAAAATCTCAAGTCACTTCCATTCCACGCCATGTGCTATGGAAGGAGGCCCGTGTTAATAAAGAGGGGAAACTGATAGATGAAAACACACAAAAAGTGTGGGAAACATGTGTAAGTATGACATAATATAAACTTGTTTTGCTTTAAATCACTATTACATAATGATGCTTACTTATTTTTTCATATTTTCTATTTGACATAGTCACAGGAATCAACAACACCCGCACCGGATGTAGACATACTTTCAACGACCTTGAAACAGCCAGAACAGTATGGCCGCGTCAGACGTGTTGGTTTTGGGGTGTCACCCCGGACATATTTTCAGAAAAAAAAACAAGAGGATGAACAAACTAAAGAATTGCATGTAATGAGAGATAAAGTATCTACCCTTGAATAACTAATCCAAACTCAGGGAAAGATGCTAACGAATTTGATGGAGGAGAGGCGAAGAGAACAAACAACTCAAGAACAACCCCCGCGAGAAGATCCACCCCTCACCAGCTTTGAGGCGAGCCATTCCCCTCAGAGACCTGACTTAACCGAGGTAATCAATGTTATAATATTCGTTTTTGTGAGATGTGAATCACAGACACTGATACCTTTCATGTAATGATATTCTTAAGGGTGAAAATGACTGTGATTTATATCTGTCAACTCCCACCCATCGCCTTGTAGCGAGGGCTACGGTGTTCAATATGCAGAATGACACGCTACACTCCAGACCACTTCTAACCAGTCGTGTCAAAGTGTCGATTAACGTAGCTCATGAGCCGAGCGCTGAGATACCCATGCCAAATGACGATGATGACATTCATACGGTGGAAAAAACGGTTAGAACATTCGTTGCATGGCCGTCGAATCTTGTAAAAAAACATGTCGAGCAGGAGGTATTCATTTCCTGTTCATTTTTCAAGCAGAACCTTTAACATTAAATTAGAAAATGGCTGAACTGATTAATGTTATTATAGAAGGATAAAATGGAGAAGCTAAAACAAAAGAGCGGCTCCAACATTGGATCAACCAACCGATCAAAACGATCTACTGAGAGCACGTTCACCCCGCCCGTTCTATATCCACATTTAATATCATTGCAAGCTCATGTGGATACGAAAATGAAAGACAGAAAGAGTCATGAAATTGTTTGTGAAAAAGATATGTACGGAGAGGAAACAATAGATTTCTTTAGTGCAGATGTTGTTTCTGAGATCATCACATACGACTGGCTAGGCGCCTCAGTTATAAATGTATACATGAGGTATGTTTTCATGATTTGATTTTACAGAAGCTGATATACTTTGATAATTATCGATAAATACATCTCATATTTTTCACAGGAATATATATGAAAAACAATTGAAGGGATTTTCCCATGAATACAAATTTGGACTCATTAGTCCTCACACCATTTCTACACAACGAACAGAAATAGATTCTAATGTTCAGGCTGAATTGATGTCAAATCTGCTCAGAATGTTTCAAAGAAGAATTACGATTGACAGGATCTTTTTAATACCAACGATGCAAGGGTAAAACTCTACATTTTAATCATATCAATTATATTTTCATTTCTATCAGTACTTATTTATTTTTGTGTTTTTAGGGAACATTGAATGCTCATTGCAGTCAATTTGGATACTCCAAAGATTTATTTTATGGATTCACTGCATGGATATCCAACTAACTAACCACAGATGATGGTGATTGTCAATTTTTAATACACTAGATACAACATTTTAGAACTAAATATCTAGTTATATAATTTATATTATCTTTTAATGAGGATTTTGTTATGATAGGGCGGTGTATGAATATCGTCTAAAGGCTGGAATGAATCCAGGGCGTAAGGACGACAATGCCCACAAGATCTACAAATGGAGAAGTATCTGGGTATATATAATTATATTTCACTATCCAAATACATATCAAAACAAATTGATTATTTTTCTCGATGTTTCTGCAGTGTCCGAAACAAACAAATGACAAGGACTACGGTTATTATGTTTGTAAATTTATGAAAGAGATCATATTTCATGGACAAACTAGCATCCCTGAAGAGGTATTTTTGAAAATAATTACTACTTTATTTAAAGTAATTATTAATCCTTTATGTATTTATATTATTTCAGTACTACTATGACTGTCGCAAAAACTCCTATTCAGAAGATGATATAAATGTCTTTAGAAATGAATGGGCATCGTACCTGATGGAAGAATGTAAACAAATAGGACAATGAAGGTTAATTCCTAATACTTATGATATCTTTATATGTTCATTGATATCTCCCTTTACACTTATTTAGAATCTATGATCTCCTTTTCTTATGATTCATATCCTTAGATTAGTGAATTCCTACTACTTAGTTTGAAAATGACATAAACTTTGGAAAACAACACCAATGACATACGGCAAACCGAGCAAACGCGTTCGGATTGTTTTGATACTTTAGGACAATGATCCACAAGTCATTTGTGACATGTACAAATTGACCACACCTCAATCCAACGCACTGTGTGACCGGTATGGCTAAAAGTGTCTAATATCAGTTTCAAATTGAGATAAACTTTGGAAAAAAACACCAATGACATACGCCAAACTGAGAAAACGCGTTCGGATTGTTTTGATACGTTAGAAAAACAATCCACGAGTCATTTGTGACGTGTACGAACCGACCGCACCTCAATCCGACGCACGGTGTGACCGGTATGGCTAAAACTGTCTGATATCAGTTTCAAATTGAGATAAACTTTGGAAGACAACACCAATGACATATGCCAAACTGAGAAAACGTGTTCGGATTGTTTTGATACTTTAGGAAAACGATCCTCGAGTCATTTGTGACGTGTACGAATCGATCGCACCTCAATCTGATGCACGGCGTGACCGGTATGGCTAAAAGTGTCTGATATCAGTTTCAAATTGAGATAAACTTTGGAAAACAACACCAATGACATACGCCAAACTGAGGAAACGCGTTCGGATTGTTTTGATACTTTAGGAAAATGATCCGTGATTCATTTGTGACGTGTAAAAATTGACCGCACCTCAATCTGATGCACAGCATGACCGGTATGGCTAAAAGTGTCTGATATCAGTTTCAAATTGAGATAAACTTTGGAAAACAACACCAATGACATATTCCAAACCGAGCAAACATGTTTGGATTGTTTTGATACTTTAGGACAACGATCCTCGAGTCATTTTTGACGTGTACGAATCGACCGCACCTCAATCCGATGCACGGTGTGACCGGTATGGCTAAAAGTGTCTGATATCAGTTTCAAATTGAGATAAACTTTGGAAAACAACAACAATGACATACGCCAAACTAAGCAAACGCATTCGGATTGTTTTGATACTTTAGGAAAACGATCCGCGAGTCATTTTTGACGTGTACGAATTGACCGCACCTCAATCTGACGCACGGTGTGACCAATATGGCTAAAAGTGTCTGATATCAGTTTAAAATTGAGATGGACTTTGGAAAACAACACCAATGACATATGGCAAACCGAGCAAACGCGTTCGGATTGTTTTGATACTTTAGGAAAAAGATCCACGAGTCATTTGTGACGTGTCTCAATCGACCGCACCTCAATCCGACGCACGGCGTGACCGGTATGGCTAAAAGTGTCTGATATCAGTTTCAAATTGAGATAAACTTTGGAAGAAAACACCAATGACATATTCCAAACCAAGAAAATGCGTTCGGATTGTTTTGATACTTCAAGAAAATGATCTGAGAGTCATTTGTGATGTGTACGAATCGACCACACCTCAATCCGACACACGGTGTGACCGGTATGGCTAAAAGTGTCTGATATCAGTTTCAAATTGAGATAAACTTTGGAAAACAACACCAATGACATACGCCAAACCGAGCAAACACGTTTGGATTGTTTTGATACTTTAGGACAACGATCCGCGAGTCATTTTTGACGTGTACGAATCGATCGCACCTTAATCCGACGCACGGCGTGACCGGTATGGCTAAAAGTGTCTGATATCAGTTTCAAATTGAGATAAACTTTGGAAAACAACACCAATGACATACTCCAAACCGAGCAAACGCGTTCGGATTGTTTTGATACTTTAGGACAACGATAAGCGAGTCATTTGTGACGTGTAAAAATTGACTGCACCTCAATCCGACGCATGACGTGACCGGTATGGCTAAAAGTGTCTGATATCAGTTTCAAATTGAGATAAACTTTGGAAAACAAAACCAATGACATACTCCAAACTGAGAAAACGCATTCGGATTGTTTTGATACTTTAGGACAATGATCCGCGAGTCATTTGTGACATGTAAGAATCGACCGCACCTCAATCCGATGCACGGTGTGACCGGTGTGGCTAAAAGTGTCTGATATCAGTCTCAAATTGAGATAAAATTTTGAAAACAACACCAATGACATACGGAAAACCGAGCAAATGCGTTCGTATTGTTTTGATACTTTAGGAAAATGATCCGTGAGTCATTTGTGACGTGTACAAATCAACCGCACCTCAATCCGATGCACGGTGTGACCAGTATGGCTAAAATTGTCTGATATCAGTTTCAAATTGAGATAAACTTTGGAAAACAACACCAATGACATACACCAAACTGAGAAAATGCGTTCGGATTGTTTTGATACTTTTGGACAATGATCCGCGAGTCATTTGTGACGTGTATGAATCGACCGCACCTCAATCCGACGCACATCGTGACCGGTATGGCTAAAAGTGTCTGATATCAGTTTCAAATTGAGATAGACTTTGGAAAACAACACCAATGACATATGGAAAACATATTGATTTTACATTATTCCCTTTCATTTTTATGAAAATGAAAACTTTTGAGTTTAAAATTTCATATTTTAGTTTCACATTTCTATATTAATGTATTCTTTCATGTTACTGTTTTAATTTCTTTCATTATTGCATTACTAACATAATATTTGTTTTCTTATATAGGTGAATTTTTTTCCTTGAGTTCGGATTCTTTGTTCGGCAACAAATACCGTCGAGAGCGGATCACGGATATCAAAGGATGAAACATGAATGTTTATAAATGTTGTTGAATAATTGTAAATGTAACCATGTAAAACAATGTTTGAAATGTATATAGCAATGCGTTTTTTTGTATTCATGATGTTAAGTAAATGTATATACCATTGTTGGTCAAAATATTAGGTGCGGGTGCTATGGTGTGGAGGTGTGCATTTGCTACTTTGTGCAGGTATTCAGGTATTCAGGTGTGCAGGTGTGCAGGTACTATTTTTTTGGTGCAGGCGATGGGGCCTTTATCAGCGCTTTTTTAGCGCCGATATAGGATACCTTTATCAGCGCTAACAGAATCGATGATAAAGGGGTCCTTTATCAGCGCTCTGAGAAGCGCTGATATAGGGGACCTTTATCAGCGCTAAGAGAAGCGCTGATAAAGGCGGTCCTTTATCAGCGCTTTTGTTAGTGCTGATAAAGGTCCCCTATATCAGCGCTTCTCGGAGCGCTGATAAAGGGGACCCCCCCTTTATCTACGTCGGCATTAACAGCGCTTTTCTAGCACTGTTAATGCCGTTTTTTAGCGCTGATAAAGGCCCAGGTTGTAGTAGTGGTGTTCTTGGATGAGTTTTATGGTTTACCACCTGAGAGAGATGTGGACTTATCTATATATCTAGTTCCAAGAACTGTATTGGTATCCATTCCTCTTTACAGGATGGCTATGATGGAGTTGTAGGAGCTCAAGAGGTAGCTAGAGGATTTGGAGGGAAAGGGGTTCATTAGACCCAATACTTATCAGTGGGGTTTGCTAGTACTTTTTCAAAAAATGAAAATGGTACCCTTATTCTATTCATGGATTACCAAAATTTGAACTAATTGATGGTTAAGAACTAATATCTCCTACCACATATGGTTGACCTATTTGATCATCTTCGAGGAGGTCGGATGCTCTTGAAAATTAATTTGAGATCAGATATTACTAGTTACATGTTTAATCTACATACATATAGTGACCCTAACCTTTTACACATAAAATTACATGATTTTAAGCATAATTAAACATCATATTACAAGCCAAGAATTGTAAAGTCTAGTGTCTTGGAAGACTAGGTACATAAAACTAAAAAAATGGGACTAAATAAAACATTTTTTATTTAATCTTCATAAATAACTCCTAATTTCCATTTTTCTCATGAATCTTTATAGGATAACCTGAGGATAACATTAAAAACGTTATGATCTAAAAATCCCAATAAGGGGATAAACATAAGAATAAAGCTTTAGCACATGGGTTAGAAGGCATGGCATAATGATATAAAAATGCATGGAACGTGATTGAAAATATGGAATCATAACATATAAGACATGGGATAATATAATCATGGAATCATAATAATTTGTTAGCAACATAAAACATGACTTTACCATGAGTCAAGGCTCATTTCACATAGAGGAGAACAAGTCAAGGTTAACCACCAAGATTGTTGCACATAGTAGCACAAGTCAAGGCTAACTACCATGACCATTTCACATAACATCTCATGAGACTCAATTTTAGACAATGAAGTAGAGCACTATCTGGGTGAACCCATCATAAAATTTTAATGAATATTCTTTCCACATATAGAATCATACATAATCAATCATACATAAACATAAGGTTTATCCATAGTAAGAATTGGGTATCATAATCATGTCATAAAGAATAAAAAAAATGGGAGTATCATCAAAATTTCCATGAAGGAAAGGAGTTAGATCATGCATAGAAAATCATAGGATATTATATTCATATATCATGAAAATTTATGTCAACTTGAAGTATTAACATGTAAAAAGAGTACTTAATAAACTTTAAAATTAAAACACTTTGGTGCGGTTAAAGGAAAATATCAAAGGTCATTTAAAACATAAAAGGGAATAATATTTTATATAAAACCATAAGTGAACCAATAAGGTTTTCATAATAAAAATAGTGGTTTTATAAAAATAATTGTGGCTTAAAACATATTATATAGTGTACTTGAAAATGGTTAAGAATTTAGGAAGTTCCCTTAAAACGGGTTTACTTATCGAGAAGTGTTGAGGAGGGAACCATTTAAAAACATGTATATACACAAAATAGAATATTGAATTGATATTGATACATGATTTTGGATCATATAAACATAATTTATAATATTTTCATAAAAATAAAATATAACTTCATTTGGTTAAAAAGAAAGATATAGCAACCTGAGGGAATAAAGGAGGTTCGGGTATAATCCCTTACCTTAAGTCTGATGGTGTCCTTCAATTGATCTTAATGTCATGGATAACCAAATGAAATTAATTTATTAATATATCCAAAACCTATTATTCATGTAATTTATTTATTATAACCTTATTAAGTTCATTCATAACCTTTTTGATGGGTTAAAAAGTTCAATTTCATTGTTTGGGAGCATTTGTTTCCTTAGTTTTCATGATTGGTTTACTTATATACATGTAATATAAACATGTAAGATGAGAATGGTTGTCCAGAATTAAATTTATTTATTATTAGTGAGAATCCATAATATTACATGTTTATAAAATTCATTTGGTTATTTGGAATGAAGATGAATCATTATGTAAACCTTTAATGATAACTGTTTTGGTTAATTGGCTGTTTTTTATCACATCAAACACATTTTGCTTTATAAATTAATATCATGTGTCAAAAAAATTAAAAACATTACATAAGTTATAATAAATATATTATAGTCTATTTAAACCATCAAAATGGTTTCATTATCATAATTGAAGATGGTAATAGAAATTGTAAACCCATCATCCTTGAATGTGATAAATTAACACATCTCAGATGGTGTTTTCATTTCTAGTATAAAAGGAGGGGAAATGATAAGTGATGATGAATAATTACATTATCATAAAAATATTATATTACATGTAAGGTAATAGAGTTATCATAACATTTGGATGAAAGGAGGTGATTAAAGAAAAATAAAAGAATGGAACTTGAAAGAAAATAAAAGAAATGAAAAGCGGAATTTACCTCTTGAATATATCTTCCTTAAGAACCTATTTAGGGGAGATGATTTGGAATTTTGAAGAGAAAAAAAGGATGATGTATGTGGGGGAGGGGTTTAGGGATATATTTGATCAGAATTTTGACAAGGCACAAGGCTTGAGAGGAGTGAAGAGAGGAGCGGTGATGGTGGTTTTTATAGAGGAGGAGAGGAGGGGTTTCCCATTATTTTAATCATTAGTTTAGTATTTTTGCTCAAGACTATGAATATTCTTGATTATTGTGACCAAAAAAGTAAATAGAGAATTTAATTTCTAATTTATGGCCATTTTCATCATCCATGACTCAATCATGATGCAGAAATTCATTTATTTAGCATTTATCGTAAATTATCATATTTTACTATTCACCAAAAATTCAAGTATTTTAGAAAAATCCCAAAAATTAACCCTAACCATTTATCAACGTGTAGAATTCAAAAATGAACTTAATTTTTCAAAAATAATTTTCTAAATATGATAAATTTAATTTTTAATTAAAATCATAATTTACTTGAAAAATACAAATTTTAAAATTAAAACTGTTTTTATAACACTTTAAAAAATTAATTAAGGTCTCATAAAATTATCTTATGATCATAAGACATAAAAATAATTATTTATGAATTCATTTTTTAAAAATAAATTATCTTTTAATTTATTAAATTAATCACAAAATTGTAATTAAATATAAATGACTTACAAAAATACCAACACTTTATTAATAATTTTTAAAAATATTTATTGACTTATAGTATGATATAATTATATCATATTTTCACTTATAATATGGATAAATTTTATTTATAATTTTATTAGTGAGTTTACTATTTAATTGGATGGTTTATTATTCATAAGGGTCACATTACTATTCCAAAGGTCAAGTTACTATTTCATCGGTATAAGTTCCTTAACTTCTAGAGATACCTTTTATTTCACACGTTATTTACTTATAAGGTTTTTATTGTATTATATAAGTAATATTATGTGATTATACTATAACACATAATTATAATAATGGAATTCCATTGATAAAACATTGGGTCATTACATTCTTCCCCCTTATGAAATTTCACCCTTGAAATTTTGTTTTACATTATAAGACGTAAACAGGTGTGGGTACTTTTCCTTCATTGATTATTCCATTTCCCATGTTTCCTCTTCGTACTTATGGTTTTTTCATAGTAATTTGACCAGGTGAGTAGTCTTGTTGTGTATAACTTTATCTCTATGATCCATGATCTTCGTTGGATGCTCCACGTAAAAAAATATCATTCTCCAATTGTACCACCTCTAAAGAGGGTATATTTGAAGGGTCTGGTATGTACTTCCTTGAGATGGATAGGTGGAAGAAATCATGTACTTTAAACATGGTAGGTGGAAGTTCTAGTCTATAAGCCACAGCTCCAACACGATCAAGGATCTCAAAGGGGCTGATGTACCTGGGACTTAACTTTCCTTTCTTCCCAAACCTCATGACCTTCTTCCATGGAGATATGTTGAGTAATAACATGTCTCCAAATTTTAACTCAAGGTCTCATCGACGATTGTCTGCATAACTCTTCTATCGACTTTGGTCTTCCTTGATGCACTTTTGAATGGTTTTTACCTTCTCCACCATTTCTTTTACCATTTTACATCCTAGAATCTTACGCTCACCAACTTCATCCCAACACGCTGGTGTTTTGAAAATTTTCCCATAAAGGGATTCATATGGTTCCATTCAGATGATGGAGTAGAAACTATTATTATAAGAGAATTTGACCAGTGGAAGATATTGGTCTCATCCTCCTTTGAATTTCATAGAACATATTATTAACATATCTTCCAATGTTTGAATAGTTTGATTAGATTGGTCATCATTTTGAGGATGATAAGTCATGCTGAAGTTCAACTTAGTGTTAGAGCATGTTGGAGACTTTTCCAGAACATCGAGGTGAATCTTGGATCTCAATTGGATACAATAGGTAGTGGTACTCCATGCAGCCTTACCACCTCTTTGATATATATTCTTGAAAGTTGATTTAATGAGAATTACTCTCTAATTTTGATAAAGTTAGATGTCTTGGTAATATGATCCACAATGACCCATATAGCATTGTTTCCTTTGGATGTACTTGGAAGTCCAGTGACAAAGTCCATGGTGATTTTCTACCACTTCCATATTGGTATGGGTAGTGGTTTCATCATCCCCTTAGACTTTTGTCTTTCAGCCTTCACTTGTTGACATACTAAGCACTTTGATGTATATTCAGCAATCTCCTTCTTCATATTTTCCCAATAAACGTTCTCTCAGATATCTCAATACATCTTTATGCTCCCTGGGTGAATAGAGAAGGTTGAGCTATATGCGTCATTAAAAATATATTTATTTATCTCTGGATTAAATGGTACACATAATCGTGACCAAGATCTTACAACTCCTTCCTCATAAATCTTGAACTCAAAGGATTTCCCATTTATAATAGCTTCCACTCTTTACATAATTTCCACATCTTTTCTTTGAGAATCCTTTATTTTCTCTATGAGGGATGGTTGAGAAACCATTTGAGAAAGGATTGATGATTTTTCTCTCTTAATGATTCCCATGTCCATCCTGTACAAATCTAAGAAGATTGGATCCTTTTCAATTCTCATCATTGATAAAGATGTTGGATCCTTTATACTTAGAGCATTTTCCACCATATTTGCCTTACTAGGATGGTAGTGGAATGATCAGCCATAATCCTTAATGAGCTCTAACCATCTTCACTAGCGCATATTAATCTATTTATGTATGAATATATATTTGAGACTCTTATTATCAGTATATATCTCACACTTCTCCCCATAGAGATAATGTTTCCATATTTTCAATGCAAATATCACAACCGCTAACTCCAGATCATGTGTGGGATAGTTTTTCTCATGTATTTTCATATGCCTTGAGGTGTAGGCTATCACTTTATTATTTTTCATCAGAACGCAACCTAATAACTTCTTTGAAGCATCACTATACACCATAAAGAGTTGTCCACTTATCGGAAGTGTGAGTACTGGTGCAGTGATAAGCCTCTTTTTGAGCTCTTAAATATTTCCTAACATTCTTGAGTCTAGAAAAACTTCACTCCCTTCCATGTCATCTTGGTCATTGGTTTTTACAATCATGATAATTTCTTCACAAATCATTGATAATACCCAGCTAGACTTAGAAAGTTGTGGATCTCCATTACAGATGTTGGAATGGGCCATTATTTGATTGCCTTTTTCTTGGAAGGGTCTATAGATATCCCTTTGCTGGTGATAACATGTCCCAAGAATGATACTTCCTCCATCCAGAACTCATATTTACTATAAGTTTCATATAGTTTCTCCCTTCACAAAGTCTTTATAATAGTATTCAAATGCTCCTCATGTTCCTCCTTTCTCTTGGAGTATATCAAAATATCATCGATAAATACTACCAAAAATTTGTCGAGGTAATATCTAAAGACCCTATTCATTAAATTCATGAATATTTCAGGAGAATTAATGAGTCTTAAGGTAATCCCTATGAACTCATAGTGTCCATAACTCGTTCGAAAGGCAGTTTTTTGAATATCTTCCTTCTTCACTTTTAATTGGTGATATCATGACCAAAGGTCCACCTTAGAGAATTAACTGGCCCCAAAAAGCGGATCGAACAAGTAATCTATTCGAGGAAGTGGATACTTGTTCTTTATAGTGATTTTATTGAGCTCACAATAATCAATGAAGAGGCACATTGAACCATCCTTATTCTTGATGAAGAGGACTGTCGCTCCCCATGTTGAAGCACTTGGGTGTATAAAACCCTTCTCTAAATTCTCTTATAACTGCTTCTTCGGCTCTTCCATCTCTACGGTGGTCATTCCATAAGGTGATGTTGATATAGGTAGATATCCAGGAACAAGTTCAATTGAGAACTTGACCTCTTGACTAGTAGGAAGAAAAGGAAATTCTTTTGGAAATATATCATTGTAGTCCCTTACAATGGGAATGTATTCAAGCAAGATTCTCTCCTTTATCTCAATCATTTGAGCTATACATGCTTGCTCATAAGGAAGTAATATCCACACTTGAGACAATGATTGTAAAGGATATTCATCTTCATCCTTAAAATTGTAAATAATTGGAGGATGCTTCGGGATGTGAAGAGTGATCTCCCTTTCCTGACAGTTCATGTTGGCTTTGTATAAAGATATCCAATCCATTCCCAAGATAACATAGAACTCCACTAAAGGAAGTATGGTGAGATTTTCTGGGATGTTTAGTCCACAAATGTTAATTGGGGAGGATTTATATACTTTGTATGTAATAATTTCCCTATTTTCTATTCTCATAAATAACTCAATATCCAAATTTTTAGGTGGTGTTTAAATAGTTCTAATAAACTTGAATGATATAAAAGAATGTGTAGCACTAGAATCAAATAATACATTCGCAATTTTTTAATGAATAACTAGTGTACATGTCACCACATCATTGTTCATATCCACCTCATCAGTGGTGATATCATATGTTATTCCTTGTTTCCTTGGAGGTTATTGTTGATTTCATCTGACAACCCTTGTCTTAGGGCAATTGTTTTCATAATAATCATTCTCCTTGCAGTTGTAACACTGCACTATAGGATGAGTGTTGATATGAACCTTACTTTATTCTTCTATGTTAGTGGGATTATTTATATCCCTTTGGCAGTTCTTAGCCAAATGTCTCATTCTTCCTCATTTGAAGTAATTCTCGGTTCCCTTTAGATTGTTTCTAGGATTCTTCTTCCCACAATTTTGACATGTGTGATATTCGATCAACTTTCCATCCTAGTATTTATTTGTCGAACCATCCATATTAGACTCCTTTTTTTGCTTTTTGTCATCGAATCCATAAGATCATTGAGATTCTCTAATATCCATTTCAACCTTGAGGACACAATGGAAAATCTCCTCATAACTATCAAAGTCACAAATCGCAAACACTTTTTTTAGACTCATCTTTAGTCTGATAAAGAAAAAATTGACATTTCTTTCAGTGTTCATGACAAAGTCATAGGCGTATCTTGCAATCCTTGTGAAGTTTTCTTCAAACTCCCCGATGGACTCATATTCCTTCTACTTAAGTTTTAGTAACTCTCTTTCTATATTGAGACAGAAGGTTGGGTGAAAATATTTATTGAAAAATATTTTTTTGAATTCCTCCCAATCCATGGAATCAATTTCCTCCTAGGAATTTGTATTCTTAATCAGTTTCCACCACTAATCAGCTTCCCCATCAAAACAATAGAACACCAACATGACTTGATCTTTCCTTAGAGGAGGGAATTCCATATGATTCAAGTTATTATTCATAACTTGAGTCAGTTGAGAAAGTACTATTATGAAGTTTTGAGCACCTGTTCCCATTATAATTGGAATATCATTAGGGAAATCATCACATTGCATATCACATTGATTACGTGTTCTTCTATTTCCCGCCATAAACTAAGAAAAATAACATACAATTAGGGGGCTTGAATACTTATCTAATAAGTATAAAGGAAACTTTGAACATGAATGGATAAACTTTTAAAGGAGAACTATATTCTAACACTACCACAGATTCAGTTTTTCGCAGCACCACCCCTTTAACAGCCCTAAAAAAAGTAAAAGTACCCCTTTATCATCTCTTTTTTTAGAACTGTTAAAGGGGATTTTATCAGTTCTTTTTTAAAAGCACTGATAAAGACCCCCCCCCCCATCAGTGCTTTTTTACTAGCGCTAATAAAGGGTATATTTCAAAAAAAATAATTATAAGTAATATATTAATTTTTTAATTTATAAATATAATGATATTGATATAAATATAATATATATTTTTTAAATGTGTTTTAGATAAGGATAAATAGAAATTTAAACTTAATATAAAAGATATTTAGTAAAAAAAAGCTTATGAAATAATTTAAAAAATATTTTTTAATTAATAATTTTGTTATTTTTATCAAACAATTGTCATTTAATAATAGTTTGAATATAAAATAAATAAATAAAATATCTAAATTAAGTTGAAAAAACTACTCAAACTTCGAATGACCATAACCTTTGATCCGGTTGTCCGTTTGAGCTCTACCGCGTAACAAATCATAGCTTGCGATGAGCTATAGACCCATGTGACCTGAGTGGACCATAATAAAGGTTTTTTTGAGACCAAAAAGTCTCATAAGACCTCCAAAACTGAGTTTTTAGTCGGCATACCCTGATTTTTTAACATTTAATGGATTTTCAGGCTCATTTATGGGGGGGATTTTCCATTTTTTGGTGGGGACTAAATTTATTCACAGGTCTTACATTCATATTGATATAATGGTTTTGAAATTTTATCATTTTTCACAATGTAATATTATTTATAATCAAATATATAACAATATATACATATATTTTTATATATTCACACCTAAAAAATTAATTTTATAAATAATTAATTAAACATATTTACGTAAAAAATATATTTATTAACATATACACCTTATATAAATAAAAACTAATATCCTTTATATTTAAAATACAAAATATTTATATTTATATATCTATATAATGTGTGTATGTGTGTGTAGTGTGTGTGTGCGTGTTTTAGAAAATTGATATATATTATCTATATATTCTAATATATAAATGGACATATTAATATATAATAATGTAAATATATATATAAATATGTATAATTATGTATAATTATACTTACAGATACACATATATATGATATATATACATGTGTATGTATGTTGTATATATGTATGTATGTATTTATTCATTTATTTATAAACACACGCACAAAAACATATTTTATAAATGTATTTAAAACTAATTTTACAAATATATATTAATATATGAATAAATATATAACTAAATATATATTAATATATGAATAAATATATGGATAAAAAATATAACTATACATATTTATAAATAAATAAATATAAATAGATATTAATATACCAATATATATATATATATATATATTAATATAACTATATATATATTAATATAAATATATTTTAATATTCGAATAAATATAACTATATATATATATAAATAAATAGATATATCATTAAATAGAGAACAAAGTAACATGGGGGAGTGGTAAAGTGTCCAGCGCGTAGGGAAGAGGTCTCGAGTTCGAATCTAGGGAGAGTCAGGGGCATGCGCATAGGTATAGGTGGTCTAGTTATATTAAAGGGCTGGGGAGGGCGTTGTTAAAGGTTTTATGGTGGAGGTGGGTACGAGTGATGTTGAAAGGGGTGGCAAGCGCTGTTAAAAGGGTTTCCATTTTTTTGATTTTTTAAATTTTTTTTACATTTTTTGAATTTTATTAGCACTTTTTTAAAAGCGCTGATAAAAGACCCCTTTTATCAGCACTTTTTTTAGCTCTAATAAAATGGGCCTTTATGATCACTGTTTTGAGCACTGATAAAAGGGACCCCCCTTTCTTCGCTCAGATTAATAGTGCTAAAAAGGAACTGTTAAAATCTATTTATAGCACTGATAAAATTGCTATGTTTAGTAGTGTAACTTGTGATTCCCTATTTTTAAATCTAGGTTATCCTTTATTTGTTTCTTAACTTATATTCTTATGAGTTCTTTTTTTATTCCATTAATTTTTTGTACTAAGCTTATGAATTTACCAAAGCATATCCCCAGGGAGTGTCAAACTGGGAGTGCAGCAAGGCCTATTGTCATGCACCAGTTCCCATTCGAGTCTAGCTCAAAGAGTTGTTTTTGGGTTTTACCCCTAGATAAATTTTTTCCAAATCCCCATCCACTTTTTCATATCCATATAGGGATGTATTTTCTTGATAAACCAATTACTCTATACTTACCAAAATTTAGGGATTTGTTCTTATACTTAGTCTTATCTCTAAGGTTCATACTAAAGTGCTCTATTACTAATATCCAAAAATAACTAGACCTTCCTATGATTCCAACTATAGTGAACATATCCTTTTACACATAATATTACATGATTTTAAGCATAATTAAAAATCATATTACAATCCAAGGATTGTAATGTTTAGTTTCTTGGAAGACTAGGTACATAAAACTGAAAACATGGGACTAAATAAAACATTTATTTGTTTAATATTTATAAAGAGATCCTAACATTAATTGTTCTCATGAATCATTATAGGATAACCTAATGATACCATTAAAAAAGGTATGATCTAAAAATCCCAATAAGGGAATAAACAAAAGAATAAATCTTTATCACATGGGTTAGAAGGCATGGAATAATGATATAAAAAGGTATGGAACATGATTGAACATATGGAATAATAACATATAAAACATGGGATAATATAAACATTGAATCATAGTAATGTTTAAGAAACATAAAACATGACTTTAGAATGATTCAAGGCTTATTTCACATAGAGTATCACAAGTTAAGGTGAACCACAAAGACTGTTGCACATAGTAGCACAAGTCAAGGCTAACCGCCAAGACCATTGCACATAACATCTCATGACAATCAACTTTACCCAATTAATTAGAGAAATATCTTGGAGTAACAATCATAACATGTTCATAAATATTATTTCCATGTATATAATCATACATAATCAATCAAACATAAACATAAGGGTTACCCATAGTAAGAATTGGGTATTATAATCATGTCATAAAGCATAACAATGAGAGTATCATAAAAATTTCCATGAAGGAAAGGATTTAGATCATTAATGTACAATAATAGGGTATTATAGGCATATATCATGAAAATTTATGTCAACTTGAATTATTAACATGTAAAAAGAGTACTTAGGAATCTTTAGAAATAAAACATTTTGGTGCGGTTAAAAGAAAATATTAAAGGTCATTTAAAACATAAAAGGGAATAATATTTTATATAAAACCATAAGTTAAAAAATAATTTTTTAATAATAAAAATAGTGGTTTTATAAAAATAATGGTGTCTTAAAAACAGATTATATAGTGTACTTGAAAATGGGTAAGGATTCGGGAAGTTCCCTTAAAACAGGTTTACTTATTGGGAAGTATTGAAGAGAGAACCATTTTAAAACATGTATATCTATGAAATGGAATAATGAATGGATCTTGGTAAATTAATTTGGATAATATGTACATAATTTATAATATGTTCATAAAAATAAAATATTTCTTCATTTGAGTAAAAATAAAGATAGAGCAACCTGAAAGAATAAAGGAGGTTCGGGTAGAATCACTTACCTTAAGTCTGATGGTGTCCTTCACTTGATCTTAATGTCATGTATAACCAAATTAAATTCATTAATTAATATTTAAAGATCCTATTATTCATTTAATTGATTTATTATAACCTTATTAAGTTCATTCATGACGTTTTTATGGGTTAAGAGGTTCAATTTCATTGTTTGGGAGCGTTTGTTTCAATGGTTTTCATGATTGGTTTACTTATATACATGTAAGGATAAACATTTAAGATGATAATAGTTGCCCATAAATTAAGTTTTATATCATTATTGAACATCAATAATATTACATGGTTATAAATTTCATTTGGTTATTTGGAGTGAAGATGAATCATTGTATAAAATTTTAATGATAACTATTTTGGTTAATTTGTGGTTTTTGATCACATCGAACACATTTTTCTTTATAAATTAATATCATGTGTAAAAAAATAAGAACCTTAAATAAGTTATAATACATATATTATAGTCTGTTTCAACCATAAAAATGGTTTCATGACCATAATTTAATATGGTAATTGAAATTGCAAACCCATTGTCCTTGAATGTGATAAATTAACACACCTCAGATGGTGTTTTCATTTCTAGTATAAAATGACGGGAAAGGAGAGATGATGATGAATTATTACATTATAATAACAAAATTAAAATACATTTAATTTAATTTAGTTACCATAACATTTGTATGAAATGAGGGGAGGAAATAAAATAAAATAATGGAACTTGAAAGAAAATAAAAGAAATGAAAAGAGGAATTTACCTCTTGAATATATCTTCCTTGAGAACCTCTTTAGGGGAGATTATTTGGTATTTTGAAGAGAAAAAGGGCTATTGGATGTGGGAGATATTCTTAGGGATATATTTGAGTAGAACTCTAACTAGTAACAAGGCTTGAGAGGAGTGAAGAGGGGAGGGGTGAGGGTGGTTTTTATAGTGGAGGAGAGGATGGGTTTCCCATTATTTTAATCATTAGTTTAGTATTTTTGATAAAGAATATGAATAGTCTTGATTCTTGTGACCAAAAATATTAAAGAGAGCATTTGAGTTTGAACCAATTTCCATTAATAGCATCTATGATTCAAGCATGATGCAGAAATTCATTTATTTAGTATTTATCATAAATTATTGTATTTTACTATTCACAAAAAAATCATGTATTTTAGAAAAATCACAAAAATTTCACCCTAACCATTTTTCAGAATTTAGAATTCAAAAATGAACTCCATTTTTCAAAAATAATTTTCTAAATATGAGAAATTTAATTTTTAATTAAAATTATAATTTACTTGAAAAATAAATTTTAAAATTAAAACTGATTTTCTAACACTTTGAAAATTTAATTAAGGTCTCGTAAAAGTATATTATGATCATAATACATCAAAATAATTCTTTATGAATTCATTTTATGAAAAAAAAAATTAATTTATTAAATTAATCACAAAATTGTAATTAAATATACATGACTTACAAAAATACTAACACTTTATTAATAATTTTTAAAAATATTTATTTACTTATACTATGATATAATTATATCATATTTTCACTTATAATATGGATAAATTATATTTATAATTTCATTAGTGAGGTTACTATTCAATTGTCTGGTTTACTATTCATAAGGGTCACATTACTTTTCCAAAGGTCAAGTTACTATTTCATCGGTATAAGTTCCTTAACTTATAGAGATACCTTTTATTTCACTCATTATTTACTTATAAGGTTTTTATTGTGTTCTATAAGTAATATTATGTGATTATACTATAAGAAATAATTATAAGAAGGTAATTTCATTGATAAAACATTGGGTCATTACAATACTTGCCTCATATAGCCTTTCATAGAAGGTATGGTCTATACGAGTATCTAGTTATGTCGTTTGATCTCACGAACATGCCAGAGATCTTCATGGTGCTGATGAACCAAGTCTTACATCTTTATCTAGATTCATTTTTAGTGGTTTTCATGGACAATATCTTGGTGTATTCTCACAATCGACACGACCATGCCAGCCATCTTGAGATTGTTTTGAATACACTGAGAGAGCATCACTTATATGCTAAGCTCCCAAAGTTCCACTTCTGTATGGATCATATACACTTATTAGGACACATCATATCAGAGATAGGAGTATCAGTTGACCCAGATAGTGTGAGAGTTGTAGTTTCCTGGGAGCAGACCAATAACATTTTTGACATGCGTAATTTCTTAGGGCTAGTTAGATATTAAAAGGATTTCATGAATGAATTATCATGATTAGTAGTGCCATTGATGAACTTGAATAAGAATGGTGTGAAATTTATATGTTCAGATTCCTATGAGAAATCCTTTTAGAAGCTAAAAGGGAGGTTGAATTTAGCGCTGGTTGTGATACTTCTAGAGCAAGGAAGGAGCTCATTGTGTATTGTGATGCATCAAGTATTGATCTTGGAGTAGTGCTGATTCAGGGGGATAGGGTCATAGTGTATGGGTCTGAACAACTAAGGCCACATGATAGGAATTACCCAACACATGATCTTGAGTTAACTGAAGATGTTCATGTATTGCATTGTTGGAGACATTTCTTACTAGGATAGCATTTTGTTGTACACAGATCACAAAAGACTCAAGTAAATTTTTACACGGTATGATATAAATCTGAGATAGCAAAGGTGGGTGGAGTATCTATAGTATTTTTACTTTGATCTTGCCTATACGATTGGAAAAGGCACTGTAGTGGCTGATGCACTGAGCAGGAGGACTCGGATGTTGGTAGTTCATTAGGATAGTTGTGAGTGAAAGCTTATGGATTTTACTCTGAGATTCACTTGGAGTTGCATGACAGTCAGGGGAAGACTTACCTATCATCCTTAGTTGTGACCTCTACCCTATTGGATAGAGTGAGGATGAGGAAGTTATCAGATTCAGAGGGCCTAGTCCTGCAGAAGATTGTGGTAGGTGAAGACCCACCTTCTTGTTGGACCATAGGTAAGGATGAGATTCTGTGTATTGATGGTCACATTTGGGTTCGAGTGGACATATGTGAGGACTTTATGTGATAGTTTCATGTCTCATATTGGGAAGTTCATCCTAGTGTTTCCAAGATATACTGTGACTTACACCGTTAGTATTGGTGCCCGGGTATGAAGCGTGAGGTAGTTGGTTTCATTATGAGGTGTTCCACCTATCATTAGGTGAAGGTATAACATCAGTGAACAACTGAGATTTTATAGTAGTTACATACTCTTAAGTGGAAATGGTATGATGTTTTGATGGATTTTGTGACTGGTTCACCAGCGTCTCCTTGAGTTAATGATGTTGTGTGGGTTGTTGTTGATAGGATCATGAAGGTTTCTCATTTCTTGATGATCAAGTTTACCTTTAGTGTGGATGATCTTGGGAGGTTTTATATCCATGAGATAGCATGACTTCACAAGGTCTCTCATACTATCATTTTAGATAGGGATGCCCATTTTATGTCTTATTTCTAGAAGATTTTACAGAGGGATCTAGGTACATAGGTGCTTTTGAGCATAGCATACCACCTTTATATTGATGGCCAGTTAGAGTGTACGATTTAGGTTCTTGAGGAAATGTTGCGAGCATGTGTCTTGGATTTTTAGGGCTCTTGGTAGAAGCATATACCCCTGGTTGAATTCAATTATAATAAAAGATATCAGGGGAGGATATAGATGGAACCTTATGAGTATTCGTATGGTAGGCCATGTTGATTTCCCTTGTACTGGTTAGAGGTAGGTGAGGTAGCTTTACTAGAACCATGTCTTATTTGGAGACTTCAGAGCCAGTCCAGTTGATTCAAAAGTGGATGGCTATTATACAGTCTTGATAGAAATATTACACTGATTTTTGCAGATGACCTCTAGAGTTTTAGGTTGGGGTTGTGTTTTCCTATGTGTTTCACCAAGGTTGGGAAACAGATGGATCATAAGATAGGGTAATCTTTCATTGAGATATGTCGGGTCATTTGAGATTCTAGAGAGAGTCGGGATGTTATACTATAGGTTTCAGTTACCTCAGAGGTATCGAACCATGCAAAACATCTTTCATGTATCTCAGCTACGCCACTATCATTCAGACTCATCTCATGCTTTTCATACTAGGGAGGTTGAGTTACAGGCAGATGTGTCCTTTGGGGAGCATCCTATTTGTATCATTGATATGAGAACAAAGATTATATGAGGCCAGTAAGTTCCTCTATTATGGGTTCTATGGAAGAACGATCATTTATAAGATGATACATGGGAGAGAGAGGTCGATTTACATGCTTAGAAGCTGAAGTTATTCTTAGAAAAAACTTGACCACCCTTCAGAGAGAAATTTGGGGATGAATTTTTTTAAGGGAGAATATTGTAAGAACCCTGGTTTTTGTATAAGGTAATGATCCTTTTATTTTCAATTTCAATGTTTAAACATTTCCTAATGTGAGTTCCCTCTTATGTCTTGGAGGTTTTGGGGGTGTTTGGGGCTAGTTCGGAGCCCAGAACCTGATATTTAGAGTGAAAATGGCATGGAGCACAGTTAGTTGAAACCATACGGGGTAGGCCACATAGTTTAAAAAACTGTGCAAGGTAGGGGTAGAGAGAATTAATATTCCACATGGTTTTAGAAAAACTGTCAGATTCGGGTTTCATGCCCATGTGGCTAGCTCTTCGATTTTTACAAAGGTGCTTACACGATTTGCTCGTGGTTAGTCAAATCATCCAAGAAAATTGTGTGAGTTCTTCTAGATTAAATATAATCATGTACAGTCGGTACACAGTTTTTCAAGCTATGTGCCTAAACCATGTGACCCCCTTAAATTTGGAAAATTTAAAAAATTTAAATTAAATTAAATCCTTACTAAACCTAAATTCATTTATTATTCAACGGACTATGAACTCAAAATTTTGAGAGCATCCCTTGGAAACTAAACTTGTATTTAAGGTGTTTTCTACATTCAATCTCCAATTCAAGTGTGGAACATCTCATTGGATCCGCATTGGTGAGTACTTGATTTATTTTTAACCATTTTTCGTTCTTCTTCCTATCATCGATGATATTTAGGTGAAAGATGATTTCCCGTAATTTCATATTATTCATAAGTTCTTAATATTTATCATCATCTAAGTAAAATCAGGATCCAATACTGTATAAGAACTCCACTACTAAGATAAGGTAGGTGATTTTTACTTTTTTTATTGGTTTTGGTGATTTATTGGGCTACATTCCATTGTGTTTCCCACCAGAACTTCCAGTGTGGCCCTAAAATTAATTTTTTTAATTTAAATAAATGAAATTGGACCTGTTAGGGATGTATTTAGGTTTCATTGTGATGATTTGGTGGTATTTTCCCGAACCATGGCCACCCATTGGGTGTTTCTTATGAAATTACACTATTGTGAATTAGTAGAACCACCCAAGGGGTGAGTTCTCATGATTTCCTAGATGTATTATTCCCAATTATAATTAAATGGATTCGATTTTCTTATTTAGGAGATGTCCTACTTCCTTGACTTATGTTATTTTGATATTATATGCTTGAATTGTTTAAATGGATTAAATGGAATTGGTTAAATGAGTGGGTATACTCATGGGATGTTTTTGAATTTTTTTTTTTTTTTTTTTTTGAGATTTAATGATGTTCCTTCTATATTTTTACAGAATTAGGAGAAAAGGTCCGCCAGAGGTGAACCTCTGACCATTTATTAAAAAACAAAAGAAAAAGAAAAAGTACACAGAGAAATAAAAACACAACATGGAAAACAACTACAGATCATAGAAATCATCCCCAGCACCATATTTGTGATGAAAAGATTCGTCCGCCGTCGCTGATTCCCACTCTGAACTTTCATAATGCTTCAGGATTTTAGCATACTTCCTTCTCATATTCATCTTTTCTAACGAGAGAAGCGCTCTGGGAGACACCATTTTCTTCTTCACACCATCCCTCGAAGCGTTCGCCTTCTTTGCAGATGATCTGGTGGTAACAGGATTCGGTAGATAGGAGTAATCTTTCCTCGGTTTCCTTTTTGCTGAAGCATTCAACTCACCTTCCAATGCATGCCCATTAATCTTTCCACTTTGGGCAAGATCACTATAGTATATTCTGGCATCCTCATTAATATTCTCTTTGTCACTATCAGATACATTCCCCCATTTTCCAATTATGTGCATTGAGCCAGAATTTTCATGACCATTCTTTCCTCCACTCATCATATCCGCTGGAGCAGACAAAGAACCCCCTCCCGCCAACTGTGAATGCACATCAACCGTGTTGAGGCACTGAA
This sequence comes from Viscum album, assembly GCA_963277665.1. Taxonomy (NCBI): domain Eukaryota; kingdom Viridiplantae; phylum Streptophyta; class Magnoliopsida; order Santalales; family Viscaceae; genus Viscum; species Viscum album. The sequence goes on from OY728125.1 coordinate 24,917,745, forward strand.
GTGGAAGGTCACTGACGCAGATAGGAGGGGACCCCTGTCCATCCTCTGTCATAGCAGGCTGAGAGTAAGGAACAATCTGAAAATTTCCAGACTCAAGCCTATTCACATCCTCCTCTGCAAGAGGGTTCCCCTCATCCTCCAAGACCGAAAACTGATTCTGAATGACGACAGAAGCCACCTGCGATCGGCTGTTAACCTTCAGCGCAGGCAGGGGTCGCTTCCGGCCACCGAGGTCCGATTTCAAAGTTTCAAATACTTGTTTCACGGTGGGATTCAACTCAGATGAACCTGCCTTTTTCCTTACTGTAACCTCCATGAATTGTGAGGCCTCACCTTCAGGAGACGGACAATCATGCCCATCATCCTTCATTCCTTTCTCACCGGAGAGCACAAGCCCAGAACCACTGGGTCCTGAAAACACCATTTGAGGAGCGCCAAGCACATTTGGCACTATCTTCACTGTAGCAGCCATCACCGTAGACTCCACTACTGGCTGCGGCTGCTCCTTACCCTTCCCACCCTGCTCACACGATGTCAAATCCCCCAACAAACTTCATGGCCTCGGACGATCGGTCCTTCCCCTCACGAATACTGTTATCAGTACGCCCGCCCAAATGCTGCCCAGAATGAACCTCCTCATGTATGTTGTTATCAGTACGCCCGCACCGAGGCTGCTCAGAATGAACCCCCTTGGGCATTTGATTCATATCGTTGTTGCCGGAGTGACCAGAACCCAGCTTCACCGCTTGCAGAAGTCCAGTCCCATTTTCCCTTCGGCATTCCATTTCTGAATGCCCAAGACGACGACATTTGAAACAATAATCCATCCAAGACTCAAACCTGACCTCCTGCTTCCATCTGAATTCCTCCCCTTCAGTAATCCAAACCCAGTTCACAGGCGATTTCGCAACATCCACTTCCACGCAGATTCTCGGACAAACATGGTGGCATAGAACCTTCGTTCATCAATCAGAACAGAGGTAACGTCCGATCATATTCCCAATCATACACAAGATAGCCGGATTTTGAAAAGAAATAGGGAGACCAGGAAGGCTAACCCAGGATGCAATCGTTGACGGGTCGCGCCGCATGTGGAAATCGAAGCACCAGCGGAATAGAAGGAAGGAAGCTCCATTACATCTTCTGGAGGTCCTCGACCAGGCGACGACCAGGTCCTCTTCCGATCTGAAGCGTATCATAATGTGACGCCGATCCAACAGCCCAACAATCGCCGGCTCCTATAGCTTCCAGGACCCAGAAATGAAACGGTCAAAATCATCTACTGGAGGTCGATTATGTCGAAACCTCTCCACCAGGATGAATTTGCAGAGGTTTGTAGCATCGATGAGCTCCGTCGGGGAAAGCGATAGCTGAGGTGCATCATGGAACAGCTCAGGGACTTTCGGGGAGAGCGAAACACTAGGAAAGGGCGGAAGAGATTCAGGGTTTGAGAAGGGTGAGAATGGGGCATCCTGTTTCTGCGTCGGATGTTGCAAGCCTCCCTCCTCCGGTTGGGAGGAGGGAGCATCGCCGCGCCGCATTAGGGTTACGCCATGAGCAGAGTCGAGGAGGGAGCATCGCCGCGACCCATCTTCTGAGTGATTAATTCAATAGCCTTTTCTGTGAGAGATCATCAAACGAGTTGTGGGTAATGAGGTATTGGTGATTGCCACGCCACGCTTATTCTGGGCCCCATTCACCACCTGCGCGCCGCTCGTCCCCAGCTAAATTCGAGAGTGGAGAGACTCGAACCTGCGCCAGTTCCGTTGCCAGGGAGTGGCCGCCTTACACGGTACCACTAAGCCAACCCCGGTCGACAAAACGAGTTGTGGGTAACGAGGTATTGGTGATTTCCATGCCACGCTTATTCTGGGGCCCCATTCACCACCTGCGCGCCGCTCGTCCCCAGCTAAATTCGAGAGTGGCGAGACTCGAACCTGCGCCAGTTCCGTTGCCAGGGAGTGGCCGCCTTACACGGTACCACTAAGCCAACCCCGGTCGGCTAAAATGAGTTGTGGGTAACAAGGTATTGGTGATTGCCACGCCACGCTTATTCTGGGCCCCATTCACCACCTGCGCGCCGCTCGTCCCCAGCTAAATTTGAGAGTGGCGAGACTCGAACCTGCGCCAGTTCCGTTGCCAGGGAGTGGCCGCCTTACACGGTACCACTAAGCCAACCCTGGTCGGCAAAAAACGAGTTGTGGGTAACGAGGTATTGGTGATTGCCACGCCACGCTTATTCTGGGCCCCATTCACCACCTGCGCGCCGCTCGTCCCCAGCTAAATTCGAGAGTGGCGAGACTCGAACCTGCGCCAGTTCCGTTGCCAGGGAGTGGCCGCCTTACACGGTACCACTAAGATTAAACGAGTTGTGGGTAACGAGGTATTGGTGATTGCCACGCCACGCTTATTCTGGGCCCCATTCACCACCTGCGCACCGCTCGTCCCCAGCTAAATTCGAGAGTGGCGAGACTCGAACCTGCGCCAGTTCTGTTGCCAGGGAGTGGCCGCCTTACACGGTACCACTAAGCCAACCCCGGTCGGCAAAAACGAGTTGTGGGTAACGAGGTATTGGTGATTGCCACGCCACGCTTATATGGGTAGGTATACTCATATGGTATGAAATGATAATGGTAAGAAATGGTGATTGATTATTTAGATGCCTTGGATGATACTCCTTATATCTTGATGTGGTAGTGGATGCCTTGGATAGAGTATTCTCCTTAGGTATTGATTCCATGGGATTACATGGACTTTGTTATCCCTTGGATCCATCTTGCTTGAAATCACGTATGAAATGTTTGGTATGACATGATCCTAGCACTCCAACCAATACCTAACCAAGTCTCCATTGAGATTCTCCTGAGACTCGATGAGTATGTCTTGGTCTTCGACACCTTAGATCCATACCTTCATGGTCTGACACATTGAAATATGACACATCCAAGTGAAATATGATATGATTGGTTGAACGGATTGGTCGTGGATGTTTTAGACACTTTAGGTTGTATGGAAATTCCATGGTTTAAATGGTTCTATGGTTGTACAGCAAGGTCGTGGAATTTAATTTCTTTTACTTATAGATGCCTTGTATAGGAGCTTGACTATATTTTGCAGTGAACCTTGAGGGGATTTTAAGGATTTCTAGTTTTGTAGTTTACAATCCATGGGCATATTTACCTTTCCTTACTTCTTATCTGCTTTACTTGTACACTACTTAGCTTTTTATTTTTTACAGCCTGGATTGTATCGACGTTGGGTGTTTTGCTACTGAGATTATGTCTCACACCTTTTTTGGGCTACATTATGGTCCCCAAATAGACTATTTGGATGTAGGTAGAGACATGGGAAAGCACCTATAGTTTGAGAGTTGATTTTGTGCCATTCTTAGGAGTAGGGGAGCATGAGATCAAGATCGGGATCATGATTTTATCAGGAGATATCATTTTTTTATTTTTGGTATTTTGGATACATGTATTATATTTAACTTCTTTGTACCTATTTTGGACGCTTTTTAGAGACATGTATCACTATCATTTCATATCTAATATTCCTTCTAGATTTTTTATATATTCATGTCTTGTTTATGTATCCATTTTCTAGTTGTTTACTACTTCCTATACTTGTAGGATATTGATATTTCACTGTATTACACTCTAGTGATGAGGGAATAGTCTCCCCACTAACACACTTAGGCCCTCACTGCTAGTTGGTAGCCTCTAGCATTTGGAGAGATGCATTTTAGTCCATGTGACCCACTAATATTAGGACACTATTGATTGGCATTCGGGTCTGGGATATTACAATATGTATCCTCTCAATCACCTTGTCCTTCTTCTAAACCTTCAGATACATAGCCTAAATAGGATGAATTCATACTGAATAATTGGGAATATAACCTCCTCAAGGTTCCTTGCTCCAAACTCCTAGTCTAGAAAAATATCAGGAGTAAAGTGAAGAATGCCCTTGAAGAAAATCCATAGCTCCCATATTCTATGGATCCACTACTGAAGGGAGAGAAACTCCTACATTTATGATTCTCTCATCATCAAATATGGTAAATTTACATAGAAATACCTCATAAAATCATCTTGGGAAATTTATGCCTCATTCCACGCCCTAAGATACAAAATACACCATAACAATTACACTCTACACATTTGGATAATAATTAGAAAGACCTGATACTCTTCCCTAGAATAGATCAGACTAAAGGATATATTTATATCCTTTAACCAATGTTCAATCTCCAAATAAGATTCACTCCCCGCATACTAAACTAAACCCTAACACTAAAACTAACATAGAATATTACTCTAAAGATCATATTACTCATCCAGATTCATCATACAATGATCAATTGGGTCATCCTTTTCACATATCCAACTTAAACCACACATGGATGATGACCAGTAGGCATCTCTATAAGAATAAATACAAATCCTAAGACTAATATCATGAAATTAATTTAATGTTAATTTAATTAAATTATTTTTAATTTTCCCATTATCACCCTAATTCAAACAAAAGAACAAATAAGTATGATTCATTTATATCTCCTAGGTATCTGCCTTACAAACAATATTATATAATATAGGGTGTTCAGAAAGATTAAGGTTCTTGCATCAGATCCCAGGGGTCCTTAATCTCCTATGTCATAGTTTGTCTCCCTTTCTATATCACACACTAAGTTTTACAAAAAAAATTTACCGAACAATATCATGTGAAAGAGAGAACAAAAGATCAAAAACACATGAGTTAAATCCCAATAGACCTAGATCACAATAATTATTCATCAAAATTGCAACCCTAAACCAATAGAACTGAGGTCAATACCATTTCTTCAACCACCAATAAGGAAGAATAAGTGATACACCAATCAAGAGAGAATAAAATCACCCCAAATCACAAATGAGGGGTCTTATAAATCTAAGGATCAAATTTGATAATAAATTCACTAAAAGGTCTTCTAAAAATTCACTAAAGGTCACACAAGGTCGAGGTAAACAAAGAAAGTAGAATTGAATCTGAAGGTGATTCCAAATTTATACTAAAACTGGAAATTTATGGAATCATAGTGTGACAGATGATTGTCACGCCATGATGGGGATACTTCTTATAAACATATGGGAATCATATAAAAAATACCCATTTTCTATCCCATTTAATGCTCGGTCAATGTCTATTAAATTTATAACATCAAATAAGGTCACGACACAAATACCATCACTATGTTGCAACTCCCACTAAAATAACCCCTAAAAGTAAACCTCTAAGTCCCTTTTCAACAAAAGAGGTAGCCACACAGTGATATATGGTTGGAAGAACACTGTAAATTATACTTAGATACTTTTTTCCCTAATATCCATGTACACACTATGAAGGTCATTCACAAAAATATAAATCAATTTCCCAAAACTCCCTTTCACCATTATCGAGGCCTTCATGCCATGACCAGGAAATCAAAAAAGGGTAAAATAATTATAGTAAACAAAATTTCCATAATAGTGTCCCAAATTTTAATAATAGCCATCCCATAAAACATAATACTTCTTAATTTTCAAAAAAAATCCCCCTTCAAACCACTCATGTTGTGAAAAAAATTCAGCACAACATAACTAACTAACTGCAGAACCATCCTCTACTATAACTAATAATTTACATCATGACTTAGAAATCCACACCATAAAATCTTTCTCCCAACTAAAATATAATCTCAAACAACACCACTTATGGTTCAACACATTATTTCATGCTGCAACTCACCTCTCCTATCCAGAATCTTAGCTCAAATTCCACCTATCTTCCTCCATCTTTCTCGTAACACCTCCAACACCCAAAATATAAAAATTAATGGGCTAGAAAAACTAGGTCATTACAACACTGGTTTAGAGTATTTCATTTTAAATTTCTTTAAAAATTATTTTGTGTACTTTTCTTGGGAAAGAAAAATAAATTCTTCTTTTCATAGTACTTTAAATCCTAGAAAATATCTCATTTCTTCTATAATAGACATCTCAAAATAATAATTCATTTTTCTATAAATTTATTTCCAAACACTCTCTTAGTCACATAAAAATATAATATCATCAATATATACAATTGCAATGAGAATACCTACCTCTATTTATTTTATATAAAGGTTGTTACCCAATTTTCCTTTAATAAACATCATTTATATTAAGAATTCATCCATATTATAGTAATAGGATATAGGGGTCTATTTTATCACATAGAGATCCTTGTTCAACTTGAAAAATCTTATTTTAACACTTACTAGAACAAATCCTTCGGGTTTTTCAATGTAAAATTATTCTTACATATCTCCATTAAAAATGGTATATTTCACATCCATTTAATATATTTTGTACTACCTATGAAATTTCATAGCTAGGAAAATTATTATGTATTATATACTTGAAACTAGAGTAATGGTATATTGAAAATAAACTTCTTATACCTATGAATAACTCTTATATATAATTATTTCCTTATTCCTTATAATTTCTCATTTAGAATTCAAATTATTTTTTAATACCCTCCAAATCCATTTTTTCATTTTCTAAAAAATCACATTAAGGATTAGCGGTAACATAACATTTCAAAAGGGTAGACAAAAAATAGCACATCGCCAACATTCAAAATTCAAAATTAAGAGTCATCATCAACCATCTCAGTTCACGAGACATCTCGAGACACGTGCCAGCCTCAGGTCACACACCCATCGCATTGAATTCCCTATCTTTTATCCTCCCCATCATCACAACGCCGGCAAGGCCCACCAAAATCCACCGTCACCGGTCATCTTCTCCACTATCTCACATGTTTCTACTTATTCATCATCATTTTCATTGTCACCAATCCATTTCCTTTGTCGTCATCATCATCCAAACACCATACCTTCCCACCAGAGAACGCCACATTCCATTGAGAAGTCGTTATTAAACGTAGATCCTTGTCTACATCACTCATCACTGAACTGTATAAATTAGTAGCATAACACCATAATTAACACCGAAATCCTCCAAGGATAACCTGAGACATCATCAAAGGAAAAACTGAAAGAACATAGTAACGAGAGAAATCTTCCACATGTTGTACCACCCGGGAATTATTACGACTCCTCAAACACATCCCAAAACTCCCTTGGAATCTAATGCACCCGACTGACCTATAAAGGAGAAAGTTACAAGAATTCCAAAGTAGTAAGGAATGGCAGAGAAAGGGAAAGGATGAATATAAACCACCATGGAATGAAAGAGAGAAACATGGGTATGGAAACCTTAAGTAAAAATAGAGAAATAAATCTATACCCAGGAGAAAAAGGAATGAGGAAGTGGGAAATGGGATTGGCATCCTAATGAGAAACCGGGACTGAAACCCTAATGAGAAACCCCAAAAAAATTGATAGAAACTGAGGGAAGGATCCATCAAAATGGAGAAAGCCTTATTTCCCTTACTTCCGCCACCATAGTCCCAAACCCATCTGAAAAAAATCAACACACCCAACCAAGATGGGGTTGTGTGTGTCAGGCCAAATCGGCATAGTAGGGATGGAAGAGGGGAAAACAAGACAACTCTAAAGAACTCAGAGATAACGAACCTGAAAATAGGAAGCCTAAATAATCCAAATAAGGAGAAAGGACCCTTCACCGCCAAGGATACAATGAAACTCAAATAGGAGGATGGAAAATCCAAAATATTAAGAATATGATGGAGGAGGAGAGGTCCATCACCATGGGGAGAACTCAAAACCCTAGGTGGAAGGGAATAAAGATGAGATATGGAGCTGGAGCCGAGAGTGTGAGCTGGGAAAGTGAGGCGCCATCGAGAGTCAATTATTTCTGAATACCCACTTAGTCCCAATCACATTTTTAACTTTTGGTATAGGGAAAAAATCCCATGTATAATTCCTCTTAATCTAATCCAACCCCTTATTCATTGAATTAACACATTATTTATACTTAATAGCCTCAGTAACTGAATGTGGATCAATTTTAGAGATAATAGTTTTTTGGTTATCAAGCATTTATCTTCTTCTTGTCTAAACTAGTGTATACAAATATCTCATTGTATTCTCTTCTTACATATACTTATTTAGAATTTAACACTTTTATTTTTCAATTTTAGCAGCTTTTTCATCATCACTGGTTTTATCAGAATCAATATCAACTTCATGTGGCTCATTCTAATCTTGTTTCTCACTATTTTTCTTAAGAACATGCTAATTATCTTCATTAAAGACCTCAAAATATGTTTCATTTAGAATATCAGTGTTGAGTTTATTATTAATTATTTTACTTCATAATGGTCTTACACTTTATAAATCCTTTAATTCTAGCATTTATATCCTTTTCCATTGGATAAATATCCTAAAAAGATAACTCCCTTGTCCTTCTCGAGAAATTTCCCCAAATTTTTATTCTTAATATTCATCAAATAGGGACTAACAAAAACACTTTTAAGTAGTTCACATTTAGTTTCTTCTTATACCACATCTCATTATAGGTCATATTATAATCTTGTCTCAACATACACCTATTTTTTATATGCACAACTCTGTATTCAACCCATCTCTAGTAAAACATTGAGACATTATACTCTGCTAGCATGGTTCTATCCATCTCAACCAAACTCTTTTTATTCATTTTCATGACTCTATTTTATTGGGTTTTATAGGGAGTACTATAATAATGTCTAATTACATGATTTTTAAGGTGGAATTTAAAGGATTTTCTTATGACCACCATACCATTATCATACTTTAGATTAATGATACACAACCCCAGTTCTTTCTCAACTCTTCTCCTGAAAGTTTTAGACACTCCCACTACTTATTACTTATGATTTATAAAAATCACATTAGTAGTTATTGTAAAATAATCAATTAATGTGATTAATTAAAACTCACTCTGAGTGGAATTATGCCTCATTGGACTAAAAAATATGAATGTATCAACACAAGTAACTTCATGGACTATATTTCCACCATTTTATAACATCCTTATGTCATTTTTACCTTTTGGTAGGTTTCACGGATGTCTTATATTTATCTCTTGAAATGTGGAAAGTCTCTTACCACATCTACCTTAGAAATAATACTTAAACTTATTTAAAAAAGGTGTCCCAATATTCTATGTGATAAAAAAATTTAATCTTTTGAGCCTAAATAGAAAGAATTACTTAAGTCTCCAATTTGAAAAATGTTACCACTAGTTCTTTCATCCTCAGAGATAATTTTTCTATCTTTTAACATATTGATGGGGTAAGTATCTATTTTAAAAACAATCTCATTTACTTTATCTTGAAGTTGACTCACAAACAGAAATTTAGGTTTAAGGTCGTCAACAAACTATACATATTTTAACTTCATATTCTAGGGTTTAATTTCATCTTTTTTAATTCCTTTTATCTTCAGTGAGATTTTATTACCAAAATTAACTATACCACCATCATTATCTTCAATATTATTCAATAAATTATTATAACCAGTCATATGTGATGAGCATCCATTATCAAGAATCTATGTATTTCTCCTCTTGATAGCTTTAAGATTCACTTCAACAATAAGTGAATTTTCTATTTTTTACCTATCTGGGTATTTTTTTCCTTCAACATATTATTTATTTTTTATTGGAAGAATGGTCATACATTCCTTAGAAAAATGAACATATTGGTCGCACCTTCCATATATTTCCTACAAATAATCAAATATGTTTTGAATGGGAAACTGAGATCAATTTTTGTTTACTGCTTACTTCTTATCATAATTTACCCTTATATTCCTTGGATATATCCCCCTCAATTATTTCCTTCTATGAATCCATGTGATAGAAATATTATGCCAAAAAACATAATATTTATGCATAAATACTCCAAAAAACCAATAATATAATTTAAAACCGATTCTTCCATGAAACTGCTGAGTCTATCTATAAATTCCAACTTTCTTTATTGGTGAATTTTTATCCTCCTTTTCCTTTTTATTTATGTAAAATTTCCTTATCAAATTATCATCAACTTCTTTTAAAGTGGTAGTATCCTTATCAGATTTTTTATCAAACAAATATTTCATAGAAATTATATTGGAACCTGCACTATTAGATGAAATAGATTTAACATTCTTAGGTGTCACATCAATAATTTTTACCTGAGTTTGTGTACAACATCTCTCAGCAGCCTATGATGATTCAAAATTTATTTCCACATATTTATAATAATCATATATCATTTTACCGAATGTCTTATTATCCTTAATACACCTTGATTTGGTCATGTTCAACTCTTCTTCCTTTGAAATGATTTTCCTCTCAGACTCTTTCAGTATTCTCTCTTACTCAGCAGCATTAACTTTAAGATGTTTAATTTACTCAATATAATAATTTTATTTATTGTGTAGTTAATCTTTTTCTTTCTTAAAATTCACAATATTTTTATTAAAATATTTTATTTACTTCTTTGGTTATGTGTTTCTCACAATATACACTTCAATCTTGGATTTTAGTATGTGTTATATGTAGATTACTTCTCCCTCTCCCTCACTACTTGAACTTTCTTCTTTTATTTCAACATGAGCTAATAAATTACTAGACTTTCCACCAAAATCTTCATTAGACTAACTAATTGAGTTAGATCATTCATCCTCTTACTTTCTTAACATGCTTCTCCTCTTTATTCTGTGATAATTTCCTCTATTCTCACTTGATTTCTTGACATTTCTAGAATTCATTCCCCATTTCCTTCCCCATGACCTTTCTTCATCCTCTTCATATTTATACACCACATTTGTCTTTATTGAATTATCAATTGTAAAGTATCCAATTTCACCACACTTAAATCACTTAATTGAAAGTTTACCTTTACACTTAACCTTTACTTTTTTCATTTTTTTTAGAGATAAAATCCATTATCATATTATGTTCTTTATTATTTTCCTCACCATATTATAATTAATTAGATAATTAAACTTCCTCCTACTTAATATTGAGTATTCATGGATTTTAATTCCATTTCCTCTTTAGGTTTCTTCTTAAAAAAATTACTTTACTTATTTCATAATTAAGGAGTATGTTATAAAACTCATCAATAGATAAGTCTTACTTTTATTCTTAGTATGACATCATTGAATCATACCTATTAGGAAAAAACTTTCATTAGCTTCTTGACTACAATTGAATATTTTAATGTTTCTCTAAATCCCATAATGTGACTAACTATATCATTCACACTAGTGAAATAGTTATAAATTTTATCATCTTTATCCATTCTGATGCCTTTAGATTTAGTTATCCATATTTTCAGTTTGGATTCATTAAATTTAAAATTTTCCTCATACATTTTCTCAATATTTTCCCACATTTCTGTGGATATTTTGATTCCCATTACATTTTTGTACACTTTAGCATACAAGGATGATAGAATCAAATTTATGGATTTTCCATTTACTTTCTGATTTCCCTTGTCAGCAAATGTCATGGGAATGTCTCTCTCAGTGGGTAAAAAACCCCATTGTAACAACATCACTTAGTTCAATTCCTTATAATATAAGATATAGGTATAATTATATTCTTTTCATCATGAAATTTCTTTCCATAAAATATTGGAACACCTATGTTATTGACAATATTCATAATCTTCGTAACTCACCTTTGATAAGAGTGGGTCTCAGATGGAACCTAGTTAACTCTAATACCACTTGAAGTTCCTAGTTAAGTTAATGTACCATTTATAATGTGGGATGAATCAATGGTATAGTTTTTTCAATTTATCTTTTATAAATTAACCTCAATGAAATTTTAAGGTCTCAATTCTATCTTCTTCAAAACTCACCCTTACTCATATACAACATAAAAGTAATTGAACACAAAGAACATAATTTTTTACAAGGTTAGGTATAAATGTGGGTACCTACTTATTTTTTTGTTCAAGTAAAGTTCCAAGACATGGTATAATCATTAATATGGGAGAGTTATTGCAATATAAATAGGGTAGAATTCATCCTTGAATCTTGAAAAGTTATCTTCACTACTACAAGATCGGGGCAATGTACTCTCTTGAACCTTTGTAAAGTAACAGAAAAAATCTACCTATATTTATTCATCCTCATGAATGTATTGGGATTAGATTACACTATTATATTATATTTATTCAATGGTACTTATTTAATAACTACTCAAGCAATGGTTCTTCAATATCCAGAATGGAATCAACAACATTGTATGCACGTCGGCCTTGTTGTCTCGATGCAATACCATAATAATAAATGTGTGTAAATATCAAGATACTTCTCATTTTATTCTTAATATATTATTATTTGAGTGTTTTGATACCAAAAACATAAATATTAATATAAGTGTCGACCCTTATCAATACTTATTCTTCTCCTCTTATTCTTTGATACAGCAGTTCTATAGTCTTTCACCATACTAAATTCTCAAAAAATCACAAACTAATTATCCTTTTATAATATATATTTTCATTTAAAACCATAAATAAATTACTATTATATTTTAATATTGAAACCTGTATAAATTTTAGTAATTTGATCTTCTCATAATTTGTTTTATTCAAACTATTCAGCAGTTTCCCAATAATCCTCTGTCTTTGACTGCGATAATGAATTTAAAATATCCCATTTTAAATTATCATGAATATCACTCCATGATATTATCTTTTAATATTTATTAAAATCACTACCTGAATCATGATACAGTAAAATTCTTATGATATTTTGATCTTGAATTCTTTCAAAGCTCATCGTACTTAATTTCCAAAAGTATCCTCTAGAACTTCTTCGTATTTATAAATTTTCTAAGTATAAAAACTTATATAAGAAAATGAATTTCTTAAATATCTTTATAGTGTGTTCTAGAACTTTAATAATATTTTATCATTTTCATATTTTTCAAGAAAACGACTTTATGTAAGTTTTTTATTTTCCTTACACATTGTGTATGGTTTTTTAACTTAGAAAATTATCCAAAAAATGTCTTACACATGATCTTAAAATATCTTAGGTACATGAAAAAGTTTTTTTCCCTTAACCATATTTCTTATTTTATATATAATATATTTCGTATACTCAAAAAAACTTATTTATCTAATTCCTTTTCCAATTTTTAACCCCAACCTCCAGATAAATATATTATGTTTCATCAAAGATTTTACATTTTCATTATTAGTTCTTTCCTTTTCCAATTTTCCAATTATAGACTGCTTAAATATAAAACCTTATGTATTGAGTACAGTTTTTGAATTTTTCAATTTTCATCATGTCTTGATATAAAATACTTACGCATTAGCACAAAAAATATCAAATAGCCTAAATTTATTTATTTCTAGAAATTTACTCCAGAAACCTCAAACCCTCCTAAACAAGTTCAGGCCAACCTAAAAATATAATAAACCACCTTCCAATGATTTTTAATCATGTTTGAAAATAAATATTACATTCTTCAACAACTTAATTTTGTTCTTCATATTCCCTATAAAAAATAAATAAAATTCATTTTATATAAGGAATAAATCAAATTTAACACTATGTTTGGTGATATTTTAGTAAAAATAATAAATGATTTGATAATTAAAAAAATTAAAGAAAAAAATATTATGATCTCCCCCTTGTGTTTATGATAATTATTTAGTAAAATAAAAAACAAATTATTTTAATTTCTATCCATATTTTTTAGTTAAATTTTTTAAAATAAATCCTTTTATGATACATGAAGAAAATAAGGGTAATATTGGAAAATTAAAAAATGAATTAATATTCGACAGCATTTCCTTCCAAATCATCCCAATTTTGGGATGATTTAAAAATAATATTGGGAAATAAATCTACATTTATATTTATCCCAGTATAATTTTTTGGGATATGAATCCTGGCTTCAGTTAAATGGAAGTCCATTCATCGAAATTTCCATCACTGGATGTTTGTGCAAGATATAGTGGTCAGTGTGGTGTGAAGATTGTGGTAGCATGATCTCTCTAGGAGGAAACATAACTATTATAAGATCACATATTTTTATAGAGTTATGATAAATCCATATAGATCTAGAAGCTTAGTAGGAATAGGGGTTATCGTTTTGGTATCCAAGCAAAGGCATCCATGTTGGGTTGACCAAGATTTTAGGGAAGCAGGTTTAATTAGTGGGCTAGATGACACTCACTATATAAGTGAGTGGGACCTCAATGCATTGTAAATGAGTTTATATATAACATTTATTATGAGAATTTTGTAGCTTTTAAATATTATTTTTACTTGGTAATCTTCTTTTTAATTCTTATAATTTTGGTTATAATGAAAAGGTGGTAGTAGTGTTTATCTCATGTGTATAGGACTCATTTTCTGAAGCATGTTGATATCTTGTGTCCTTGTTTAGTTTTATATTATTTCATTGATATTATTTTGGATACTTTTTATGTATGGTCATGAGTTTACTTAAATTTTTTGGAATGTCGAATTTATGTTATGAGTGGGGTGCATGGTCTTCCTACTTCTGGTACACTCAGTCAAGGGAGTCCTTCTGGATTTTAGGTTTCTATTTTGTATCATCTAGTAGACTTATTATGGTGGGGTAATTATATTTTCCAGAGTTGTAATATTCTAATGGTTTTATTAGAATCTAATATGAATGGATTCCCAACAAGTTTTACCATAGAACCATGGTTTGATAAACTTAATTTTTCTCTTTCCTTGACATTATATTGATTTCAACAAGAATTATTGTCATTGAAAGGTATGTAATTAGAAGATAGTAAGTTCTGGTTATATGAGTTAAATGGAATGAAATTTGTATTCTAGAAAATATATATGGAGGATATTATGATTCAGAAAGACCCAAATATTCCACTTATTTGTGTTTTTCTGAATAAAATGGAGAAATTTGACGTTGAATGATTGGATGGGAAGGCATTGGCACTGGTGAGGATTTCATTGGCATGAAATTTGTACATTAGCATCCATGAAAAGAAAACATGACTAAATAAGTGATTAAGGAACTAGAATATATATATAATAATCCTAAAACATTGAACAATGTTTTCAATATGCTATGGTATTTCAACTTAAGGTTATTGGTGTTGGAACCATGGTTATTCTATGCAGGAATTGGATTTTGGTTTGTGTTTGTTGTCAATCATCAGTGGAAGTTTAGAATGTGTGCCAGAAAAGTGATCATACAGTTCAAGCAGACAACAGTATTGAAGATGGCGTTGTTTCCCAGTGTTTTCCAAATTTTTGGGCCTCAAAATCGGAAAATGAAGACATGGATTGTCTGCAAAAGGAGGTGCGCACAAAGAGGAAGTGGTGCACGGAAAATAAGGGTTTTGCGCAAAATACTTGAGCTGGGTGCGAAAAATAGCATGGTGCGCGAAATAGCAGAGCGAATTTTTTTGCTCAAATAGTGTTTCAGAATCAAAACGTCGAAAAATGGAAAAGGCATGGGCTGCGCGAAATATCTGGAGAGGTGCGCGGAAAATGATACCTGCGCGAAACATTACGTGCCAGATGAGAGGTTTTCGCACCGAAGGGGATTTTGCGCGCAGGGGTCTTAGACGCCTATAAATATGAGGTGACCCCCTTCATTCCACACGGTCGAAGACTTAGAGAAGATTTGAGGTCTGATGCGTGAAAAAGAATCGCGTAAAGGGCTTGCGCGAAATATTCTGGATTGTGCGGAAAATTCTGGGATGCGTGAAAAAGGAAGAGATGCATGTAAATATTGGGGTTGCACGTAAAGACTCAGTTGCGCGAAAATGGTTGTTGTGGCACGAAATATTTTTCCACGCGAAAAAGGAAATCTTGCGTGCAATAGGAAGGTTTTGCGCGCAAAGGGTTGGTGTTACGCGCAATTGTTAGTGAAGGTTTTCTGCACATTCTGGTTAACTGCTTCAGTGGTTCTGTGCATTCTTGCGCATCAATTTCGGACTTGGATGCAAGCAGAGTCTCGTGCTAAGTAGATACAAAGACTTCAATGCAAATCTATTGAAGAGACCTTCATGTCTATAAACTAAGTGGGACTTCACCAAAGGAAGTGAGCCAGGGGGAGTCAATGGGAGTGACCTGAGGGATGCAATGAGCCATCCCTGAACTTTTGTAAAGGTAGTGAGCCTGGGACAGAGTGACTGTGCCCGAACCTTTGTAATCTACAGCTAGTGAAGCATAGTGGATTTTGGTACGACCGACAGCTAGTTGGTGTATGCTCCTTGGATATATCCCTTAGTGGTGAACCAAGTAAAAAGTGTTGTGTCTTCTCTGTACATGTGAATGTTTGCTTTCTGATCATATTCATCTTACAGGTTCAACAAGTTCCTACCAACGTGGGAACAAGATCCATCACATTAAAAGAAAAATTGTCACCCTGATTCACCCCTCCCCTCTCAGGGTGTCCCGGGGTCCTTCAAGTGGTATCAGAGGCAGGTTGCTGGTGTTGAATCTGTCCTTTATCTTCATGGAGAATGTAGTCAATGTCAGGGGAGTCCCTCACTTTGATGGAAGTAATTTTTAGATCTAGAATAACAGAATGATATCTCATCTAATATCTCTTGGAATGGAAGTTCTCTTTTCTACTTTTCAAGTAATACAAGTCACTGATCCAACAGGCCTGGCTATGACTGAAACAGACATGAAAATTTTTGATGCAGATGCTAAAGCACAAAATGCACTTACTGCAGCCCTTTCTGATCAAATCTACCTAAAGGTGATGAATTGCACCTCAGAAAAATCAATGTGGGATAAACTCGAGAATATTTATGAAGGAGATATAAAAGTGAAGGAGGTGAAACTACAAGTTTTGCACAATCGGTTTGATGATTTGAAGATGCATCCAGACGAGAATGCAGACTCTTTCTTCAATCGAATTACTGAAGTGGTTGGAGAAATTTGGGGTCTAGGTGAAGAAATCAAATACATTGATATTGTAAAAAAATATTAAGAAGACTTCCACCTCTGTACAATGAAAAGGTGTCAGCCCTTGAGGAAATAGATCTTTCCAAACATTCTCTGGATGATCTACTTAGCATCTTGGTAGCATATGAAATGAGATTCAAACCAGAAGATGCTACGAATCGTGTGAGAAAGGAAATGGAATTCAAGTCCATGGATAAACTAAAAATCTCAAAATATAGTAGTGGTGAAGATGATGAAGAAAAATAAATTCTTTCTCTCATTGCAAAGAAGTTACAGAAGGGGAAAGTGAAGTTCAAAGGGAAGTTACCTCTCGCATGTTTTCGTTGTGGAAAAGTTGGGCACATTGCCTCTCAGTGCTTAAGAAAGATCAATGATGAAGATAGTGAAGATGAAAGCTTCGAGAATCCTCATAGAAGGTTCTTCAAAAAGGGAGACTTCAAATCTGGAAAGAAAATGCAAAGGAATAGTTTTGTCTGTGAAGAGGAAGAAGATGATAATGAATTATGTGATGAAGAAGAACCAGAATTCAAAACTGGGAACCATGATTCCATGATGGCCACTATTGAAAAATCAGAAGATATTGGTGGAGAAAAACAACTGAGAACTTTTGTAGATCCCAAGATGCAACTTAAGGATGTCGTTAGTAAGCTTAAGATTAAATGTAAGAGTTGCAATAAGTAGAAATAAATTTTAGAAGAATCAACTGAATACGTTGATCAACTTGAAGCTGAAATTGAATGACTGGAAGAATTTGTGAAGGTACAGTCTAAAATAATTGAAATCAATGATGATGTAGTGGATATGAAGCTGAGAATTGAAGAGCAGGAAAAGGTCATCAATGACCTCACCTCCAGACTTGATGAAAAATCCAAGCCTGCTGAGGGTCTTGAAGAGGAATTTGTTACTCTAAGGAGTAAACATGAGACTGAATCAATTCCAAAAGAATCGAGGAAGAAAATACAGTTTGGAATATTCTCATATGCAGAATTACTATCAAGAGACAAGTGTGGTTCAGATGGAGTTGGAAAAATCTTGAGTGATCAAAGACCCGCTTGCATGGGAAAGAGTGGAATTGGCTGTGAGGCTGGACATCAACTGATGGAAGTGAAAAGATCCAAAAGAAATATAATACGAAAGTTGAACATTTTGAAACATTACCTAAAGTGCCTAAAAAGGAACCCTTGATCCAAACTTAAAGGAGAACTGAAAATTATCCTCAAACATTCACAAATGAAAGACATTATAACTTTTCTCCCAAGGAAGAAGGTATGAGGATAAATTCAAGTGAGAAGACATTTCCTCTCATGAAGTGTTAGTTTTGTGGCTATCTAGGCCATACCATGTATTATTGCGAAGAGTCGAGAAGCTATCTGAATGGAGAATATATAGAAGTTCAAAAAAGGAGAACAAATTCATATCCTAATTCTTATAGAAGAAACAATTTCTATGGATATTGTTATCGTTGTTCTAACTTTGGTCATAAGGCTTCTAATTGCAGGCAGAGAAGGGACATGGACACCTCATACCGAAGTTCAAGACAAGTCAAGTCTTGTCAACAAGACAATGTTTCTCTTTCAAACAGGTTTTCTCCTCTCAAAGAAGATTTTGACTATGAAGAACCTGGGTATGCGGAAGAGATAATTGAAAGGCCATCAGTATTATATACTCAATCCAATGTCTCATGGAAGGAAAGGAAGAAGATTGAGAAATCCAACCTTGCAGAGGTGGCCCTCAAAGCTACAAAGAACAATAGTACCTGGATTCTGTATAGCATTTGTTCATCTCATATGATAGGTAATGTCAGCCTACTAACGGATATCAAAAGGATGGTTGATGGTATAGTACGATTTGGTAATTATGGGGCTCTGAAAATAAAAGGGAGTGGAAGTACCGAATTAGCTAATGGAGAACTAAAGAATACTGAAGTCCTTTACGTAGATGGCCTACGTCATAATCTCCTCAGCGTGAGTCAACTCTATGACTCGGGACTTATAGTTACTTTTAATCAGAAAGGCTGCACTATCAAGGGAAATACAGGAAATTCACTTATGAAGGGATGCATAACAGAAGGCAACTTGTATCAGGTTGATAGTGAAGAAAATGTATGTTACATGACTGTTGAAGAAGAAAACAATTTGTGGCATCGGAGACTGGGACACATCAATCAACAAGACATGGAGAAAATATAAAAATTGAGAATTGTCATAGACATTTCCAACCTGAAGCATGAGCGTGAAAAATCTCATGATGCTTGCATTCGTGGGAAGATGGTTTGCAGTTCATATCGTCCAAAGAAGAAAAGGGCATCTCACCTTCTTGATATGATTCATACAGATGTATGTGGGCCGATAAATGTTGCCGGAACTCATGGAGAAAGGTACTTTGTCCTTTCCATAGATGATTACAATAGAATGGCATGTGTGATGGTCATTCAAAGGAAACGACAAGTCCTTGACTACATGAAAACATATCGGTGAATTGTCGAGAATGATACTGGACGAACAATCAAAGTGTTGTGATCTGAAAATGGAGGAGAATACACATCCATTGAATTTAAAAATTATCTGGAGAAGCATGGGATACAGCATGAGGTAGCTTCTGTGAGAACTCCACAACAAAATGGAGTTGTTGAACGTAGGAATCGACAGGTGAACAACATGGCACGAACTATGCTGATTGAGAGTCGTATTCCACGACATTACTGGAAAGAGGCTATTCAAGCTATAGTGTACATTCAGAATCGAAAAGGACTTTATATGGGTGAGACGAAGACACCATATTAATTGTGTCATGGACGGAAGCCTTCTTTAAAATACTTTCGTGTATTTGGAAGTAAATTCTTCATCAAGAACAAAGAAGGAAATCAAGGGAAATATGGTGACAATGCAGATGAAGGAGTTTTCCTTGGTTACTCAATGAACAACAAATCCTACAAGTGTTTCAATAAATTCTTGGGGAGGATTGCGGACCGAAATGATGTTAAGATCATTGAAGGAAAAAACCCAAATGCTTCAAATAGTACCTATGCTGATGAGATTGAAGATGATAATGAATGTGAACATGGAATAAATAAAAATACATAAATAGAGGAAGGTGTACAAAACACTCAGGGGTCACATCATGATGTTGACTCAGACGAAGAATCTAAAGTGGAAATCTTGGATGGTGAGAATGTGACTGAACCTCACAGGAGAAATCGAAGAGCATAGATTGATCCTTCTAACATAATTGGAGACAGGAATGCACCCACACAAACAAGGAGGATGAGGAATAACACACCATCTACATTTCTATCAGTGGTGGAGCCATCCTCATTTGAAGAAGCTACAAAGGATGAATCCTGGGTGAAATCCATGAATGAAGAGTTAGATCAGATTGACAAGAACCAGACATGGGATCTTGTCCAGAGACCCAAAGGTCACAATGTGATTGGAACAAAATGGATATTCAAGAACAAGTTTGATGAGAATGGAAGTGTTATAAAAAACAAGGCTCGACTGGTATGTAAAGGGTATTCTCATATTGAAGGTGTTGATGTTGAAGAAACCTTTGCTCCAGTGGCTAGACTGGATTCAATCAGGTTGTTCCTTTCCATGGCTCTCCAAAGAGGATATAAAGTATATCAAATGGATGTCAAGATAGCATTCTTAAATGGTGTACTCGAAGAAGAAGTCTACATTGAACAACCAGTGGGTTTTCTTCTTGGTGATGATGAATCAAATGTTTTCAAGCTAAAGAAAGCACTTTATGGATTGAAACAGGCACCACGGGCATGGTACTCCAGACTGGATTCTTACCTCAAGAAACTGTAATTCAAAAGAGGAGGAGTAGATCACAATCTCTATGTGAAGAATTCTCCGAAAGATCAGTTCATGGTTCTAGTTTATGTCGATGACATTATATTTGGTGGCAGTAGGCAGCAATCAGTGGATGAATTTTCCAATCATATGAAATCAGAATTTGAAATGTCAATGATTGGGGAGATCACATATTTCTTGGGACTGCATGTGACTCAAAGGAAATACTACACTTTTATATCTCAGGAAAAGTATACAAGAGAGCTGCTGAAGAAGTTTAATATGCAATACTCCAAACCAATGTCAACTCCGATTGAAATTGGAACCAAACATGGAAAGCATGAGGATGGGACATCTGTAGATCCCACCATGTACAAGAGGATCATTGGGAGCCTACTTTACCTGACAGTGACACGTCCAGATATTGTTTTTTCCACATGTCTTACAGCCCACTTTCAGAGTAATCCAAAGGAGGAACACATGGAACCAGTAAAAAGAATCATGAGGTATATTCAAGGTACTGAAAATTGTGGATTATACTTTGCTGCAGGAAGGGACAGTGAATTATCAGCATTTTTTGATGCTGACTAGGCTGGCGATGTTGTGGATAGAAATTCCACCAGTGGTGGAGCATTCTTTATTGGGAATAACTGTGTTGGCTGGTTGAGCAAGAAACAAGAAAGTACTTCTCTTAGTACTGCTGAAGCTGAGTATATATCCGCCACAAAGGCATGCACTCAACTGCTATGGATGAAGCAACAATTAATAGATATTGGTGATGAGGTAAAGCAACCAATGGTGATTTACTGTAATAACAAGAGTTCAATTGATCTTACAAAAAATCATGTTCATCATTCTCGTACAAAACATATTGAAATCAGGTATCACTTTATCAAAGAAAAAGTTGAGCAAGGGGTGATTAGAATGGATCACATGGTAACTGATGAGCAAGTAGCTGATATCCTGACGAAGCCACTGTCAGCAGCTGTGTTTGAAAATCATCGGTTGAACCTCGGTGTTCAACCACCTCCTACTGCATAAGGAGGTTCCAAAATTCCCCTCTCCCCGATTATGGTAACTATTTCTATCAATTTATGGATGTGATGCAGGTTTATGGGGGAGATACTATCCAGGGGGAGTATGGTTTGAGTTGAACATTGAATAAATTACCGGCCTTTGGGTTTATTGTCAATGGGGGAGAAAGGAATAAATTCAGGCATGTTCAGTCATGTAACGAATTCAGTGTCAGTGATAGGATGAGATGGATGAGAATGAATTCATTGGACATATAATACTTTTGTGACACTGTAAGAAAATTTCTTGGGTGTCATTGATAATTCCAAAACACAGGAACCCAATTCAAGCTTCCTCTCTTGTTTTCTACACCGAGCATTGCTCACATAGACTTAGAGTGTTAGCTGAGTTGATCCTTGCATTTTTGGATTGCATGGGGATGGTGATCTTTTTGAATTTATTTGGTGATTGCCAACAAACCCAAAAGGGGAGATTGTTGGAACCATGGTTTTTCTATGCATGAATTGGATTTTGGTTTGTGTTTGTTGTCAATCCCCAGTGGAAGTTCAGAATGTGTGCCAGCAAAGTGATCATACAATTCAAGAAGACAACAGTATTGAAGGTGGCGCTATTTCCCAGTGTTTTACAAATTCTTGGGCCTTAAAATCGGAAAATGAAGACATGGATTGTTTGCAAAAGGAGGTGCGCACAAAGAGGAATTGGTGCGTGGAAAATAAGGGTTGTGCGTGAAATACTTGAGTTGGGCGATAAAAACAGCAAGGTGCACGAAATAGTGGAGCTAAGTTTTTCACGCAAATAGTGTTTTGGAATCAAAATGTCGAAAAATGGAAAAGGCATGGGTTGTGCGAAATATCTGGAGAGGTGCGCGGAAAACGATACTTGCGTGAAACATTACACGCCAGATGAGAGTTTTTCATGCCAAAGGGGATTTTGTGCGCGGGGGTCTCAGACGCCTATAAATATGAGGTGACCCCCTTCATTCCGCACGGTTGAAGACTTAGAGAAGATTTGAGGTCTGATGCGTGAAAAAGAATCGCGTAAAGGGCTTGCGCGGAAAATTCTGGGATGCGCGAAAAAGGAAGAGCTTCACGTAAATATTGGGGTTGCGCGTCAAGACTCAATTGCACGAAAACGGGTGTTGTGGCGCGAAATATTTTTCCGCGCGAAAAAGGAAATCTTGCGCGCAATAGGAAGGTTTTGCACGCAAAGGGTTGGTGTTGCGCACAATTGTCAGTGAAGCTTGTCTGCACGTTCTGGTTAACCGCTTCAGTGGTTCTATGCATTCCTGTGCATCAATTTCGGACTTGGATGCAATCAGAGTCTCGTGCAAAGTAGAGACATTAAAATAAAAATTGTCACCCTGATTCACCCCTCCCCTCTTAGGGTGTCCCGGGGTCCTTCAATTGGAAGGAAGGTCGATGATAGATCTTGTGAGTGATTACAACATGATCTGTGATCATCTCAAATTAGTGGAGGTAAAATTCAAAAATGGTGTATGGGTGATACTTATATTATCTTCATTTCCTAAAATTTGGGATTCAATGGTGAATTTTATCAGTAATTCCATTGGAAAAACATATTTGGTGTTTGAGGATATATAGAACTTGATCCTGAATAAGGATCTCATATAGAGAGATGCCTAAGTACCATTTGTAAGTGTGCTTAATGATAATGGGGGGGGATGGTCACCTCAATATAATATCAATTAGAAGAAATAATTGTAATTCAATCCATTGGAGAAGATATAAGTAAATTCGGATGGTCCCAGTCATACATGTTGGAAATATAGAAAGAAAGGACACGTTTAAAAGGATTGCAAGAGTCATAATCAGAGTTTTGGAAGAAATATAACTTATAGAATCTCAAATTCAATTATTAATATGGAAGGAATCAACCGTTTGTTTCTCAATGTGATTATTTTGGTAGAGTCATGGGTTATTGACTTGGGATCACCATCCCACTCAATGGGATATTAGAGACTCATGGAAAATTATGTTTCTGAAAATTTCAAAAAAGTAAATTTGGTAGATTATAAAGCTCTGGAGATCATTAGAAAAGGATATGTTAACATTTGGATGAATAATGGGGGTGTATTAAATCTTAAATAAGTTATACATATTACAAGGTTGTAGAAGAATTTAATTTTTATATTAAAACTCAATAAATAGATATATGGGACCAACTTTGTGAATGAAATCTAGAAAGTGACTTTAGGGTCCATTGTAGTTTTATGTGGATTAAAGGATAAGACTTTGTATTTAATGATAATAACAGATGGAATTGAAATGGTTAGAACTACATCATTGAAATATCTAGAGGACTGGAATTTCAGGATTGTATTTATCATCAAGAAGAATATAAATTTTCTAACAGCTAAAGTCATATTGAAACTTGATCACATAGAAATTGAAAGATGTGAAAGTTTTATTTTGGGGAAATATATAAGGGTAGCCTTCAATTTATATGGACAGAATCCTAGGGATCAGAAGTTGTAACTGGTCCACTTAGATGTTTAAGGACTTGACCCTATTCAACACCTTAATATTTCTCTTTACTTTAAAACTTTCATTGAAGATGCTACTAGAAAATTTTTCATTTACTTTCTAAGTCATATGTTTGATGTTTTTCAAGATTTTATCCAATGTAAATCCATGGTGTAAATGAAATTTTCTCATAATTTAAAATTCTTACATTCCAACAATGGTGGTGAATAAACTATATACAAGTTTTGGAAATTTTGTTAGAATAAAGGTATAAGACATGAGAAGAGGATGCTTGAAACACCATAGAAAATTATTTTGATATAAGGATGAATAATATATTGATAGAGAAGGATCAAATCATGTGTTTTCACTCAAAAATTTCCAAGGTAATTTGGGCATAAGAAATTAAAACAATTTTATAACATGTCAATAAAATTCCAACATCAATAGTTGTATAGGAAATTTTATAGGAGTCATGGTTCGTTATATAGTCAAAATTTATCCATCTTAAAGTCTTTATAATCTTGGTATATATACATGTTGATGCTAAGGATTGATATAATATTGAGGAAAAATCCAAAGTATATTTTCATTGTGTGTGGTGAGGAGAAATTTTCTTTTCTATTGTGGTATTTTGATAAAAGAAAAGTTATCAATAGATAAGACGTCCACTTCATTAAAGGATTTATATTAAAGGATTGGAACTTGTAAGAGAGAGATTTTGGGAGTAATGGATCAACTACCAAATTCAAAGTTGATATGAGTAAGAACACTAGAAGGGATGAAAATATATAGAACTCATATGTAAGCACTAGAAGTCTAGGGGTGATTCTAGCAGAAGATGTTCCAAAAGTTCAAGGACTGCAAAAGATCAAGTAGGAGCACTAGAAGTTTGGGCTCCAAGATATAGAGTAGAGTAAAGAAGTGATGAGTAGAAAAATATGTTGAAGAGATCAACTAGAGTTAGAATACATGTTAAAATGTTTTTGGTTGATATTAACTTCCTAGTTTTAATAGATTCAAGGGAACCTCGATGCTTGGAAGAATCAACATTTCTCAGTGACTTGGAAAAGTGAAAGTTAATAATGGATAAAGAGATGTATTAATTGAAATCCAATAGAACTTGTGAGCTTGATGCCTTACTAGAAAGTAAACAAGTACTTGAGAATAAGTGGGATACAGGTTAAAGGAATAGTTTGAATTAATGAATCACTTCAAAACACGACTAGTGGTAATTTGATTTCAACAAAAGGAGTTTAATTCTCATAAATTTTATCATCTACAGTTAAAAAGAAAATATCCAAACAATGTTAAGCATGGTATAATCAAAATATTTATACTTCTAACAGATGGATGACAAGACTTTTTTTCATGGTGATTGGGAGGAATAAATTTAAATGAAATAGCTAGTATTTTTCATGGAATATGGAAATTGAAATTTGGTTTGAAGTTAAAGAAGATAATTTATAGACTAAAGGAGTGTTTGAGATAGTGGAATCGAAAATTTGACTATTTTATGTTAAATAATGGATTTGAAAGCTGAAATGTAAATAATTGTTATTATTGGAAGTGGTGGGGTGATGGGACATTCATCATACTACTTTTATATATCAATGACATGT
Source organism: Viscum album (assembly GCA_963277665.1). Lineage (NCBI taxonomy): Eukaryota > Viridiplantae > Streptophyta > Magnoliopsida > Santalales > Viscaceae > Viscum > Viscum album. The sequence goes on from OY728125.1 coordinate 24,943,591, forward strand.
TTTTGGTGGGTCTGGTGGTTTCACAAATTTAGGAATCAAATCATCAGTTGTTTGGAAGGTTCAAAATGAAGGATCTCAGACATGTCAAAAATAGTTTTGGGATGAGTATAGAAAGGGATAGTAAATCTAAAACTTTTGTCTTATCCCAAAAATACTACATCTAGAAGATTATGGGAAAGTTTGGGATGACAGGATGCAAGCCTATATTAACCCCTCTTACCTAACACTTTAAGTTTTCTAAGGTACAGGCACAAGTAACAGAATATGAGAACCAGTATGTGGAGAAAGTGACATTTTTATCAGTTGTTGTAAGCTTAATGTATGCAATGATGTGCACATGGCTGAATATTGCATTTACAATGGGAGTTGTAAGTCAATTCATGTTTCATCAAGGAAAGGAAAATTGGGAGGCTTTGAAATGGATTATCTACTAATTGAATTAAACATAATATGTATCTGTGTGCTTTGGGACAAATGGATCTTTGTGTAGATATGTTGATGTTGACTTTATTAGTGATTCAGATACTTAGAAGCATAGCAATGCAAAATGGATGGGGCAAGGTGGGTCAATCCCATTCAGGTTAGAACCCAGTGGGATAGAACCCACAAAATCCCACATTTAAAATGGGTTCATTTATCCGACCTTCCCTTCTCCATAATAGATGCATGAAAGCCTATGGGAAAGCCTTCAAGAAACCCATATTCTTTATTTTTTTATAATTTTTTAATTTTTAAAAAGTCCAAAAATTTCCACATGTAAAATGGGTGAATTTGTCCAACTCACCCTTCAATAGATTAGTTTATTGTTCTATATAATTTTATAATTTTTAATAGGCCCTACCTAGTCTAAAATTGTTGAAAAGTCCATCAATGTGTATAAAAAATATATAAAACAATATAAAAAAAGTATCAGAATATCGCCATTAAAAATTCCCCCAAATTATAAAATTGTCCAAGGTTAATATAAAATTATTCAATTTTATAAACATGAATTTATAAATAAAAATTAATCATAAAAACTCAACAAAAAATAGATAAATAGAGACACCACTTTCCCATGCTTCTTATACAACATCACATGTACCCTTATCTTATTTTCGGTTTCCTCCAGATACTAAATCAAAACACAATTAAAAAATAAAATTGAAATTAAATATGTAATATAAAATTTAATAATAAATAAATTCATTGAAATAATTATATTTGATGAAAAAATTATGAAAATATAGAAACACATGCATTTAAGAAATCAATGGAGTTTTACTCTCCACATATATGTTTTCAGAAGTATTAGCATCCTCAAATAAAAATTCTTACTTTTCATTCTCCAATACTAGAAATCATAGTTAATATAATTATTATACATATAAGATGATAAAAATAGTAATGATAAAATTACCAATATGCTCAAGACCATGAATCCAAATTCGAGCAAAAATTAATGCTTGAATATTTTATAGATCACAAAAAATTTAAATAATCACATATATTAAATTTCAAATAATGAATTATTTGGGTAACATTATGAAATTATAATTATTCAAATCCTTTAAAATAATAAAATTAATGATATTGAATAATTATTTTTTATAGTTACATAAATATAGTGGCTAATAATTATCAAATATAATTAATTATTTAGATGATAATATAATTATTTGATTGTGAAAATTATGAATTATTTATCTAATAATTTTCTATTGATGGTCAAAAAATATTCATTGTTACTAAAATAACGTTATTATTTAATAACCATAAATAACAAAATAATATAAAAATGTTATAAAAATAATTTCATTTTAAATTAACAAATAATATTATGATATAAAAATAGTGAACGATATGATAAATTTTTTTAGACGTAAATTTAATATTGAATATTAATATGCTTATCATAAAAATAAGAACATAATATTAAAAATTAAAAATACATTACCTAGAATAGTAAGTGGTGTTTTTTTTAATTGGTTTTTAAACAAATTATAAATGAGATCGGGTTCTGGGTATTTTTAAAAAAGGGTCTGAGAAGCATGAACCCCATTCACGCTTCTTCCCTCACCAGGAAGCGTGAACAGGCTTCACACTTCCTTCATAATTTTTAATTAAAAAATTATCAATATTTATAAATAATAATTAAATATAAATATGTATTAATTAAAAAATCATCAATATATATAAAATATTAATAATAGTGTTCAAAATGAACAAGGGATTTCAAATGATCGAATCTAGGTGCTTGTGTGGGTAAACAGGTAGTTGGACAATGGAAAAATGATTTCAAAAGGGGGTGTATGAGAGTGGGATTGGGGGGGCTTGGCATTTCATTGTTTTTTTAGCACTAATAAATCTTATTTCTATCCCTTTTAAAAACGCAACTTGTAGTAGTGACAAGACACCCCTAAAAATATGGGAAAATATAAGTATTAATTTATCAATGCTGACTTGAGATTGGTAAGGACTATTCATCGACGTTATTTTAGCACTAGACTTTATTAGTGTCTTCAGCATCACTTTTTAAGTGCTAATAAAGTTCATTATAATATTTGATAAAACTCAATTTTGTAGTAGTGAACTCTATTCTAAATTTAGTTTCTGCAATCAACACAGAGAAGATGTTAATCATCTTTTTCTTTCTTATTCCACTTCTTTTTCTCTTTGGAATTATATTTTTGACATTTTTTGTTGCGGATGGTGGATGCATGACTTTATCAAATCTAAATTAAAGAGATGTGCATATATTAATAGTTCTCAGTAAATTAAGAACATTCTCCTTTCTATTTTCGCTGATCTTCACCACATGATTTGGTATGATAGAAATGATATTATTAATAATAAATTCTCATCCAGTCATAATACAGGACGAATGTGTATTATCATTACCATTCGTGAAGTTTCTTCAATCCAAAAGGGTCATTGTAACAACATGGTGCATGATTTTGGCATCCTATAATGATTGTGTATTGCTGGAAACTATTGCCAACCTCGTTTTACTTTTGAAGTATTTTCGTGTGTCCCTCTACCAGGATGGATTAAGGTTAATGTGGATGATGCTTCCAAAGGCAATATGGGCCCTACGGGTTGTGGTGCCATCTTCAAGAATCATATTGGTTAGATCATTAGTTTCTTCTATGGTAGTTATGGCATTGTTTCCTCACTGGAAGCTGAAATGATGGGTATGATTCATGCCGTATTTTTTTCCAAACAACATGGTTGGAACAACCTCTGGATTGAGAGTGACTCAACCACCATTGTGAATGAAGTTTGGAATGGTGGATACATCTTGTGTGGCCGATCACCACCCATTGGATGGACTGCATCCATGCTCTACTCGACATCAACTACATAATCACTCATATATATCATGAATCTAACATGGTTGTTGATGGTCTTGTGAACAAGGGATTCAATCAAGACATTACCTGGCTTGATTAACTTCTTTCCGACTTACTACCTTTTCATAATAAAGATTGTAATGTGTTTCCGTCTTTTAGACTCTTGTAATTCTTTTCCTTTATAATAATTGTGACTTGGTTTTCTGGCCAGGCACTATCTTATTCACATGGATAATTAATGCCTTATAACATTTTGTTACAGTGAATAAAACCTTAACTAAATAAATTTGAAATTAAATTTGGGTGTTGTCTCTAATTCTCAAACTATAATCATATTTCACATTATAAATTATAGAAGTGAATTTTGTATCTGATTATTGAAATTAATGTCGCATCTCATCACCTCTGAGGAGAATTATTTTTGTGGCTCATTATCTTCCCAGCCCCTCATTTATTACTCCTTCAATCCCTCCCCCATCTTCACTTCCCTTATCGTTATCGTAACATGTTTTATTATCTTCATAATAGTCTTAATAATTACTAAAAATATCAATCCATTCCATACAGATAGTTGAATGATGATACTTGATGAAAAATATGTCATCGTCTTCCTTCCCAACCATATATTCAATTAACTTTTCCATATGTTTTCTCACCGGAGGTGGTGTGTGAGCTTCGATCACCCAACCACCCTCTCTAAAGACCAATTCTATTTGTTCACATGGATGAAGAACAGTACCAGATCCTTTGGTCATGGATTCCCTATGAAGAATAACCATTCTCTTTCCCCTACCATCTTCCTCCTCTCAACGATTATAGGTGAAAATAATCATTCTTTTTACCCTTATCTCTTCTGTAATTTCATTTGACATTGTAATTAACCTAGATTGACACTACAAGAGATATTTTTCGAAGTTGTCCCTCTAAAGAATACACCAGAATTCATCTTTGACTTATGACTTTCCAGATTTTAAAACTTATATAACTTCACCAAGTATGATCTTCTTCAATACTTATTCTTCAGGATACTAAAAATATGATCAAACCACGATGATATCTTCTTTATACTTATTTTCATGGATATTCTAACACATTATTAAAATCCATCAATGATGACCCTCTTTCTTATTTGTATTTGAAAACCAATTGAAAAATCATTCAAGGGAGATAACTTCTTCATATTTGTGATTAAGAATTGATATCACTCACTACTTCTCATTCTATCCCCCTGAGAACTTGGTTCTCCATCAATTCCTTACATCATAAGAATAGATAAAATAACCAATGATTAAGTAAATATGGTGGATCTTCCTTATTTCTTAATATGAATAGGAAGGTTGAGTTTTTTTCTCAATGAAGTTGGTCCAATTCCTCTAGTATACATGATTTCACATCTAAACATCTATTCTGATTTATATTGGTTTAGAAGGTATCTCTTCACATTACATTCTGATTTTTGTGGATATTTTTTTCCTTATTATCCTTCATGGATGATGCAATATTAACCCTCTTAAGGATTTTTTATTATTATAAAATAATATCAAATCAATATTGTTTCATAATGTCCATAATTTTATCACATGATGGAGATATTTTAACCTTAAAATCCTCCAGTGAAGATTGTGTACCAATATAAATTGTCTCCTTATTTTATAAAGTCTGAATATGTATCTTTACAAAATTGGCCAAATAAACTTCTAATTCCATACATCTTGTATTTTGTTTTTTCTAATCTTTAATCATAATCACATACTCTTCAAAAATATCCATTATTCATTCAAATTCTTCTTCATGCTACTTAATTTTTTTAAAAAAGATTCTTGTTCCATGATCTTCTATGATTTTATATCCATTTTCAAATTATTAAGATCAATAATATTTTTCAAGATTTCTTCAAGTTCACTGATATTTTCATCCAGAGTCGTTCTGAATTCAAAATAATTAAAATTATTAATATTTATTAATAAATTTAAGAATATTATTTATTATACATATATAGATAATAATACTAATTATTAATATGAATAGAAAATTGTAATTATTTATTTTGGTAGATAATTTGATAACAATAAGGCACTTATTGAAAAAAATAACATAACTCTATAAATTATAATAGTAAGGCACATACAACATGTATCATAAATATAATATCAATCTAATCTATGCATGTGGGATGGATGCTCCTCTATCCCACAGCCAAGAATATACTGTATGCGTCCACATCGTGTCTGTCTACATCTCCACTCTAGCGTACACTACTCATGTATATCATCATTGGCAGCCACCTCCACATCCTTCTATGTGAAAAGCGGTGGATGTACAGTCTCACTACTTTTACCATATCCTACTGATAAGGATAGTGTATGCTAGCTGGAACTCTCACAAACATATGAATAAGATGGTTGTTATTCTACAGATGTTTGTAAAGCATGGCCTAATAAAGCATTTAGCTCAGACCAGTCAACATTTATATCTGCCTCTGGATATGACTGAGAAGATGGAGGAGCATCTGGTTGATCATGATTAACACCCCTCTCCTGTGCAACATCAGTATCCATAATAAGGTGATCACCCCCTGGTACATCTATATCAGACTCAACAGTCTCAGCATCGTGTGTTGGATCAAAGAAAATGTCATGATAAATCTCTTCCATGGAAGGAATCAAATCTATCGTAGCTCTGTGAAAATATATCTAATCAAATTCACCTCCCTCTACTGAATCATATATGTGAATGAGATAGATGATACCAGTATCATGAGAAAAAAAATTCTATTTTTAAGTAATGTTAATAAAAAATATATTCAATAGTGGAAGGAATAATTATTACCAACACATGAAAGACCCATTTGTTTCATGTAAGAAATATGACTGGGGACCTGCAGTACCACGACACATAATCCAGCTGATCCAATAAATGAATACATATTTTCCCTACCCTTGTAACTGGGACTCCTTTCGTCTATCCCATAGATAAATATATGTGGCATGATATCTCCTCCAATCAAAGTCTCTCTTCCCTAACATTTTCATGGAATGCAGTGAAGGTAACTTATTAGGTGGGTTAGGAATGCGATGAAGGAATCTGAACTGCCTCATAACTCTGTCATTCTGATGCCACTCGACAATATAAAAATTAATCAATGGAACCATGCATGATCCAATAGAAAGCATCATCATACAATACTATGGAAGATTTTGGATTATATCATCAGTATATGGAATCTATGTAATCTAAAATAAAAAATGAATAATCAATTAATAAATAAAGAGATGTATAGTAAATAATAAATATTTAACAATATAAATAATAATCACTTATATTATCTAACCGAAGGCTGTACAGCATAATTTTGTAGGCATCGATGTCATGTATGATTGTATCATAATGTTGATGTACCTGACTCTACATGTATATAACATTGTTATAGTTACATTTCATAATAGAAATTTATACAATTTAGTTAGACATTATAAGTAAGGAATAATATACCATCATCCACACAGATCCTCTGCTACAATATCTATAGAAAATGGAGCATGAGCATATAGAGATAAGTGAGGGATGTGCTCCCATACCCACATATATAGAAGAATAATTCATCCTATGATATGCATATTTTAGATTTGATATGTGCTGCATAGCACCCTGTATGTATATGAAAGACAAGAAGGCCCCCAACTATACTGACCTACCTGGTCCCAATCATCCAGTAAAGGTAAATATATCAGATGTACGAATGTAGTGGAGTGGTTGACAAAAATCATGCCACTGATCAGACTCAAAATATAAGCATGTGAAAATTGCAGCACGGTGATCTTATCAGTATCCTCTGCTAGATGGGTGAAGTGATGGTCTAACCATGGAATTTATAATCTACCAACGACAATGGACCTATCATCATTGTGTACCTATATTCCTAGTAATCTATGAACAAGATCAAACCAATCTACTCCAACTTGTCCTATCAAAACTGCACCGTCGATGGGGAGGCCCAACATAATAGACACATCCTACAATGTAATAGACATATCCCCCTCTGTAAAATGGAACACATCTTACTTTGTCCTCTATATATCTATGAGAATAGAAATGAGATGATGGTAGACAAAGGTGAAGTTACACATCGCTATCTCATAGAACCCATTGCAATGAAGATGGGGGATGATAGTGGGAGGTGGTGCGACATGATGTAAATGATGAGATCTATATACACTCAAAGGAGGCACAATATGTCCCTCTAAAATCAATTGTGAAACATGATTAACCTAGGATGTGAGTAATGGAGGACCTTCCATCTACAAAAATGATTTCATTGTTACTTTTTTTATATTTAATTCAATAAAAATTGTAATTTTTTTTAAAACTACAAGAAAAAAAAGGTAGATAAATATATGTGGGTGGTGTTGTTGGTTTAGTTTATGAATTTCTTGTTTTATTGATCTCCAATGAAGTTTAATTTATTCTAATTTTTTTTATATAAATCAACAGTGATGAGAAACCCACATTGAACATGTGGATGTAGGATATATTCATTTTTGTTGTATGTTTATTTTTTTAATAGTTATAGTATCAAAAAATTCTTTTTGATAGAATCCAGAAATGAAACAAACCAAAATGTAAACAGGTTAGAAATGGACCAAGTCAGAAATAAAAGGATTCATTACTGAAACGTCCACTTACAAAACAAAATATATACATTCATGATAAAATAAACAGACTCAATCATGGAGGATGGGAATGGGAGCTCTGTCCTATCACTTGGGGATATATCTTATGAGTATATCATTCTACGTGACAAATGGTGCATCATAGTCCCCCTCCTCATTACCGAGGCCAATCCATCTCATTTATTATTAGAGTATACTTTTTCTTCCTCGGGGGCACAACCTGGTAGTATGAATCCAATAATTTAAAAAACAATAGAATTTGAAAAAAAACATAAATGAAAACAAAACCAACTTACAAAACCTAAAAATATCAGATATGAATCATAAGGCAATGGGATAGAATGAAATTCATCAACAGGAATCTAAGATGCACTATAACAGTTAACCAAAGTGATCATGTGATACACTGAGTCAACATTGGGCTCCCATGATATATTTACTGATACACAATCTCTAAAAACATATGCATAGGGATATCTCAATGCTTGAAAGTTGTTGCAATCACAATACCTTTTATCCAAGATGACCATAAGCACTCGACCACTGGTTCATGTATCCCGGTCATAGCACTCTCTTACCTAAAATATTCTCTTTTCCCGATTAAAGGTTAGAACACTCTATCTTGAAGCCTCATGTAGTATCTAATCAATGTCAATTTGTAAATGTTGAGTAAAATACTTTCCATTTTCCATCCCCTGATATGCCTTTTGGGACCGTTCAACAAAGTAGTGCACACATCTATAAAATGTGTCTTTCACTAACCCTATGATCGAGAGTTTGCGCACACCCTTGAGAACCCCATTTATGCACTCCACTATATTAGTGGTCATATAACCATATCTACTACCACCATTATATGTTAATGACCATTTTTTCCTTTGAAAATTGCATCATATATTCATACACATCTTCATTATACCTTTAAATCTCTTCAAGACATCGATCAAACATTTCTTGTTGGATTTTGTATGCTAAAACCATAATATAATGATGTATTAAAAGGATATTAAATTTTCTTAAAAAAAAGTATGTTTAGAAAATCATACCCAACTTGAGGATCACCTTATTTATTTCCACATCTCTAAAATTATTATGCACATTACTTGTAATATGTTTAATGAAATATTGATGATAATCATTCGACTCTATCCAAGAAACCCCATCACTATTTACAGACTCAATAATCAGTCAATGATGATAAAATTTCAGATACACTCTCTAATTTTGTGTGACATTAATGCATACACATTCCAAAAACAACTCTAGGATTCAAAATTATCCTTTTCAACAATAGTAAATGAAAATGGTAGAGAAACATGATTACCATCCTGTATGGCATAAATGAGTAGAATAACTTTATAATTTCTATAAAGGAAAGTTCCATTGACATGAATGAATTTTTTACAATAAAGAAAATCAGCGATTCATGGCCTGAATGCCCAAAAAATCCTATTAAACTTCACCTTTGATCGATCAACTTGGTGATTGGGGGACACATACTCAACAGTGTCCAAATGATAAATAATTTGATTGTTGAGATACAACAATTCCATAAGTTGTGTTAACATTGCATAAGATTCATCCTAATCACTATACACTTTTACAATTGCCTTATTTTTTTCATTCCAAGATTTGTTATAGGATATATTATAGTTAAAAAATTGTTGAATTCTTTCCTAAATATGGGAAACGGGAACATCTTGACATGTTCATATCATCTCTACAATAATAGTTCATACAAACTCTACATCAAGTGAAGAGTGATCATGGAGCAAGCTTGGATGCACATAAGTGTATGGGCCTTCTAATTTGGTTATCTTCTAATGTGAGAAAAATTTATCATATATTTACCTTAATATAAATTTACATTATAGCCCATATTTTTCAAAATGAATGAGATATTCTATCTTTTTCGACTCATCAACCACAAATGTGACATTCAACTCTATGTGGTATTGTTTTATCACATTTTTCATGGAAAGTTTACATTCAAACTCCTGGCCAACATAGATGGCATTATCATTTGATGAGGATATATTCCCTATAATGTCAGGGAATTCAGAAGTTGGTGTAATGACATCTCAATCAAAATGTTGTTCACATGACATTCCTTTAACTAAGGAATTCAATATTGAAGGATGATTACCACTAACTGGTGGATGTCATGGATGCTTTTCTCTCATAGGGACCTCAAAAGGTTCATTCCCCACATCACCCAATCATGGATGCCTATCTATCATAGGAAACTCAGAAGATGACGTGGAGGGGGAGGCTGAAAGATGAAATCAACAATACCAGTGATAATGGTAAGGGGATGGAAGGGAGAGGGGGTTTGGGGATAATGTCTTTGATGATGACAGTGTCATGTATGAAGCTGGAAAGAGGTTGATCCACTGGTGGACTTAGAAAATGTTAATGAGGGTGGTGGGGCTTGGAAGGATGTGGGGGCTAGGGAACGATGTTGAGGACACTAATAAAACTAAGTATGTATTTGGAAGGAGGTAGGGCCATCGGATAGTGGGGATGATGTCAGTAAGGATTGATAGGGGTGGAAAGAGGCTGGGGAAGGTGGATGATGCCAGGGAAGGTGGAATAGGGATAGAAAGAGGCAAGGGATGGGGCAATGTGAATGATTTTGGGGTGGGTGGTATAGGGTTATAAGGAAGGAGGTAGGGGTCGGGGGATGACGTGGATGACACAACATTGGTGAGGGTGGTGAGTATTCTCTGTATGGAGGAATCAGGAGGTGGACATGGGTGGATGTGAGGGTAAAGGGTGGAAAAACGAAGGTCAAGGAAAGTATTGTGATCGACAAGACAAGACGAGTAGTGTGGGTTCTTCATATCGTTTCGTCTAATGTGCATGAAATGCAAAGGAAAGTGAGTGAGTGGTAAGAGGGGAGCAGGAGAAATATAAAATGAAGATTATATAAAATTAAAGTGAAGGATATGGGAATTAGAGCACAGTCATTCACATAGGTAGGGGAACTCAATGTGAACTCATAATTTGTAGATAAAGGTCACTCATTTGGGGTTGATTTTTTTTTAAATAAATTTTTAAGTGGACCATGATATAATTCTTATCTATACTGCTAAACCCACATTGGTTTAATTCATGTGAAGGTTGTCCATATAAACTTCTTTTAAATTCGATTTTTTTAATAAACTCACACCACCCCAAGTCCGCTTGTTTTATGGGATTGATGCCTTTTTTACACTCCTAATAAAGAGAACAAAAGGATTTCACTACCACAGATCTGGGCAAGGGAAGCGCCTGAATTTATCAGCACTAAGTAGAAAGTGCTGATAAAATCCTCACCTTTATCAGCGATAACTAAAAGTGCTGATAAATGTCACTTTTGTCAGTGCTTAGGATAGATTTATATGTGCTATTCTGATCATTAATAAAAAAATTTAATAAAAATTATTATTAATATATATATATATATAATTATTATTTTTATATTCAAAAATAATGCTATTAATATACATTAATTAAAAAACGCATGTTTACAATTAATATAAATATGATATATTAATATATATTTTTTAATAATTCAAATATATATATTTAAAAAATGTATTTATAAGATTATAATTAAATAAATATATATTTAAAAATTTATAAAATTATAATATATTTTTTAAAAAAATAAATATAATTATTATATTTATAATTATATATAAATTCTTTTAAAATATATTTATTTATAATTATAATTATAAATAAATAAATATATGTCTCCAGTGAATTTGGTCAATAAATATATATATATATATATATATATATATATATCATGAGATAATGATTATATTCAGGGACATGATTACCATTATTTATGTTCATATACTGATACGTGAGTATAATCGATGTTATATGATCATAAGTTTATCTGTGGACATGATTGTGGGTTGCTAAATGTTAATATTACCTATATTATGATGACAAATGCATATGTTATGTATTCATCATGAATGATCATTTATACATTGGTTTTTTATGATCAATACTTTACTAGGTATATGATTCATTCATGTTATACCCATGAACATATTATGTTCTCATAAATACTTATAAAATTACAATAAATATAAATAATTAGAAAATTAAAATAAATACATTTATTATAATTTTACTCAAAAGGTTCAGGAGACATGAGATCCTGCTCATAAAAAATTTATTAGATAAATAAAAATGATAAAGGAAAGATGGTGAATATGATGAAACAAGGAATTCCCTCATCCAAAAAAGAAACATACACATCCATAATAGGATCATTCTCATGATCATTATTGGATTCATTATCTTCATCCATAGTTTCCTAATCTGACTATGAGTTTCTTTGATTGAAAAGCACAGAGTACTTCTCCCTTAGCTTTTTCTACTCCAGAGTGAGCCCCTTGGAAGAAGACCTAGTGGACATTCAGCCACGCCCTTGTGCACCATCCCAATCATCATGACCACATCCTCGGCCACAATTTTTTAGATGATAAACCCGCTTCCATGTATTAACTTGATAACAAGCCCCTACTGGATCTTCCCTATCCAACTTATAAATATTCTCCTTGAGTGGAGGTGACTGTCTAAGATTAGATACAGTGATACTCAGTGCATTCTTCTTATTAGGATGACGATGATCCAAATCCAACTTAGTTTTACCCTTCTTGATAGATGAATTAAAATCCTTTTCATGGTTCAATTCCTTGTCCACATCAGCTTGAATGGAATCTTCAAGCTGAACCAACTCATCAAAATCAGAAACAGCACTAACATGCTCAATTGTTTCATCCTCGGGCAAGGAATTCACTTGTAGCTCGTGGTGTATCATTTCTAGGTTGCAACCTGGAACATGATTTGAAACCGAAGTATTACCTTGTTATGAGTTCATCACTGTACCCATGGGGATACTACCCATCTCACCCTACACCAAGGAAGTGAAAGCTGCGTAAACCTAAAGTTTCTCAAGACTAGTGATAGCTCCAAAAAAAGATCAGCATCATGGGATGGCCGTCTCATTCTAGGGTCTTCTGAAATCTATTTCATGCCTTCATTAGCAGCGTCTAGATGCTCTTATTCAAAAAATTTCACCCAAGACTTGGAATCCTTCTTCCTCATTTCACCACCCTCATGTTGGCTGTATGAAACAAGAGGAGTCCCGCTCTCAAGAATAATCTGAGTAGAAACATGTCCAAGTGAAGAGAGGATCATGGATTCTGTTGCCTAGTTTATCTCCAGATTTCCTACAGCATCTCATCCTACCGCATGAGGCTTCAACGTAACTTCCTTTTCAATGACATTCCCCTGATCAGAAATATTCTTTTGGTATGAATCAATAGGATTCACCATTTCATGAACCAGTGGAGTGTCAACCACCTACTTTTTTTTCCCTTCTTTTACAAGAATTAGTAGTGTTCCCAACAATACTACAACCTTCACAAATCAATCTTCTTCGAAAATTGTCCATCTTATGAGAAATGTTAAAGTAATTAGAGCATAAATCGAGAATTATCTCATAATCAACAACAAAATCAAATCTTTGATCATATACATACAAAATAATTGAATGAATCAGAGGAGAACTGAGGTCAACCTCAACAAGAACCTGAGAAAAATGACCATACTTGGTTCTTTCGGTTTCCTTGTCCGTATTAATTAAGACACCAACTGCATAAGCGATATCCCATAGGATTTGCAGCAGCCAAAAAACCCAACTTAGGCCTCGAATCCGTATCCAAACTTGGGTAATAAAATTTCTAACCATTAAAGGGTTGGAATTTGGATCCTAGTCCTGAATGAACAATAAACCAAGTTTAAGGTTGATGAAACCTTGACCCCAAGATTTTGATTTAAGATCCAAATATGGGAACACGACATGGTAAAACCCTTTACCGATGAAGGTTATACTCTAACCATCAAAGCCCCAAAAGTCAAGCAAGTGCTTTCTAATATCTAGAATTTCCAAACAATTATCCTTGTTCAATGATAAATGGGAAATAATAGAGTGCTTGTGTTTTTGCAATCTTACTGAGAAAATACCATGATTCACTTCAATAAAAGTAGTTTCCCCTTTCTTTTTAATTTTAGGGTTGGAAGCACAAAAATCATCAAATTTTCTCACACTTTGAATCCTCGTTATCCCTTCACTCTACACTCATACCATTCCCCGATGATCTTCAACAACCTACACATAATAAGGAACATGAGGGGCCAAGGGAGGATCAGTATCGCCAACTTCGACCCTCCTTGTCAGCACCCCATTGATGCAGATTCGGTTAGAAATGGTGACTGCCAGCTTCGCATCCCCAGAATCCCGAGATTGACTGTCGGGAGGGAGTGAATCCAAGGTTGTCTTCACTGTTGCGATAGTATCCATTTCGTGAGGCAAGTGATCGGAAACTCCTGCATCCATTGCCCTTGGACAACCAGAGGTGATTGAATCTTCAGCCAAACTTTTGTGCGAATTAAATCTACCATGGGTGAGGAAATAAGCAGCCTGCATCGCCTGAATTGGTTCCCCCATGCTCGCTGAAATATATTTATTTAGATTTATAATTATAAATATATATATATATATATATTATTTAAATAATTATAAAATTATAATAAATACATTTATTATATTTATAATTTTATAAATATATATAATTATATAAATATATTTATAAATATATACAAATATTTATAAATATATACAAATATTTATAAATATATACAAATATTTATAATTATAAATAAATATATATGTATTTAATTAATTATAAAATTATATTAATTGTATTAATTATATATATTTATAAAATTATAAATATAGTAAATATATTTATTATAATTTTATAATTATTTAAATAAATATATATTTATTTATAATTATAACTATAAATAAATATATATTTATTATAATTTTATAATTTTATAATTATAAATAAATATTTATTTATTTATAGTTATAATTATAAATAAATATTTATTTATTTAAATAATTATAAAATTATAAAAAATATATTTATTATGTTTATTATTTTATAATTATATATAATAAATATATTAATTATATATATTTATAAAATTATAAATATAAGAAATACAGTTATTATAATTTTATAATTATTTAAATAAATATTTATTTATTTATAATTATAACTATAAATATATTTATTTATTTATTTATTTATAATTATTTAAATAAATATATATTTATTTATAGTTATAATTATAAATAAATATATTTATTATATTTATAATTATATATAATAAATATATTATTTATATATATTCATAAAATAATAAATATAATAAATATATTTATTATAATTTTATAATTATTTAAATATATATTTATTTATTTATACCTGAATAGCGCGAACCATTGGTTAAGCCCATGATTTAAAAATTTATCGAAAATAATGGGCCAAAAGTTCATGAGGAGATGCGGATTTAAAACATGTGAAGAACCACCTCAAAACAAACAAAAAGTCGTCAATGGGATCGGCCACCACCCCTTCACCTTGGAAGACGACCCGACCTCCATGTTTTGGGTTGCTACCACTCACCTTCATTTTCATTCACTAGAATTGGATCTTGCATTGGACCTAATCCCTCCAAAATCAACTTAATTGTCCCAGCAGTAGCCGACCAACAGGTGGTGCGTCGGGTGGCAATGTGGGATCCCATTGGAGATTGTGCCCGACGGGGCCGGCGATGACCTCAATTTTTGGGTGATGGTGTGTGTGGATTGGGATGAGGGGAAGGTGTCCTCATGGTGCATGATGATGGAGGGTTACAGGTTGGGGGCTCAGCCTTCTGGGCGACAAATTTGGGATGGGATGGGTGGTGAGTTACAGGCTGGTTCATGAAGGCAAAGATATGCAGGAGAAAACCGATGATTGTGGGATATGGTTGGTGATCACCTTCTTCGGGTCGAAGGATGATTGTCATATTGTTCCGATGAGGGAAATCCAATGATGACCTCAGGCGCAGAGTAGTGACCTTAGGTTGTGGGGAAAGTGATGACCTCGAGATTACGTGGAAGGCAGGGAATTTATTTTTTTTTGTGTAGGAGACCTCGAGATGAGGTCATGTAGAGGCTAGAATCAGGCTAGCCTATTGGAATTTGTTTTTTGTCCATGGTGACCTTGAGATGCAATCCTTGGGTGGATGACACCATGATGGCCTATTGTAATTTGTTTTTTATATTGGGATCCATTTGGGGGGTTTCTTATTCTTAGGTCATGATGCGGGTGGAGTGGTTTGAGCCTCCATTTGGTATGGGGATGTTTGTTGTTGGCAGTTGTGGGATGACTATTGGTGGTATGGGACGTCGTTGGTGTGACAATCTTGGGAACAATAGGTTTCCAGTGGTATGGGACACTGATGGTGAATATTTCATGTTGATGATGTCCAGAACGACGTCTTTGATATTGGGCATCGGGGGCGAGCACGATTGTGAGAGTGATAACACTCAAGGGCACGACGACATCCTTGGTAGATCGCTCTTGGTTCATAATGATGTCTTTGGGTGGTGTTTTTCCAGTTTTTTGCATCAATTTAGTTGGGTATGAAGGGTCTTCATGGTTGGCAGTTGTTGGTCGACATCATGGCTGCAAGGAATTGATGTTTTTGGGCCTTCTCATCTTCATGTGGTTGGTTTTAGGGTCTTACAAAAATGTGGTTCTATAGGCCATACTAGATGTGTATGTTTGACTTTACTTTTTTAATAACATTTTGTGGGGTCATGGATTTGGTTTTCCAAATCCATGATCAGAGTTGCATTCATATAAATATATATTTATTATATATATAATTTTATAAATATATATAATAATATAAATAAATTATTAACATTAGATCTTTATCATTGGTTTTTTAGCACTGATAAAGATATCCCTTTATCAGCACTAAAAAATAACTGATAATACTACTCTTTATTAGTGCTATAATTTTAGCGATGATAAAGACACATTTTATCATCACTTTTTTAGCACTGATAAAGGTGTATGTTTATCAGCACTAAAAAAGTGTTGATAAAGAGGTGTTTTATCAGCGCTTTCTATTTTAGCATTTATAAAACACTTCTTTATCAGCTCTTTCTTTAACACACTGATAAAAGTATTCCCTGATGTTATAAAAATAACCCTAACTGAGTCTCCTTCCTTCATACCTTCAAGATTTCACAGATCTATAGTGTTGTCTTCGTTGCTCCCTACCTTCATCTTCTCCTTCATCGTCACCATCGCTCACTACTCTGCCGATGTCACTATCTGTCGGCGTCGCTCCCTACTGACGTCACTCCCTATCCTTCCATCATCGCTCCCTACCACCTTCACTCCTTGTCGTCGTCGTTCCCTACCATGTTGTTGTCTCTCCCTATCGCTCTAAGTTATGAGATTATTTATTCTCCTATTTTATCTCTTCTTCTATCTAGATCTTTTCATGGTGGGTTGAACATTTGAGATCTAGAGATCCATGCACAGGTAGCTAAGTATTTCTATTTTGGTTCCATGATAGATGATGAGCTTTTATATGTTTTGATGTTACTTTTCTCTATTGTTGATGTGTTTGGTAAAAGAATTTTGGTTTTTTGGGTGTTTTAGGGAAGTGTTTCTTTCTTGGTGTTGTTTCTTTTAAAGAGAGAGTGTTTACATGTTGTAGACCCACCCTTTTAGATTATGTATAAATTTTGGGGAGACCCTAATAGGTATCAACATTTGTGAGGCCTTGTTTCCCTTGTTAATTCATTGAATTTTTCTTAGATATGTTTTATTTTTATGAGGATGCTCTTTTTTGGTCTTAAGAAATAGTTTTATTAATGGTCTCTCTTATCAGTATATATTCTATTCCCCCATAACACTCACTTTTTCTTAGGGAATTAATGTTTTTAAAGTGATTGGTCATCTTCCATCCTTTGGAAAAGGATTTCTAGGGGAGGAAAGTGTTATGGTGGTGATTTTGTAACATTTTGTGTTACTATAGTTAAATATTTTATAGTATTTTAATTAATTATAAGTTATTTTATGTTTAGTTATTTTTTTATGCTCAAAGTTTTAAAAGATTAAAATTTCTATGGTTTACATAGTTAGAAGTAATGGTTTGATAAACTATGTGGAAACCATTATTATATTCAATAGCCATATTTTATATTATGAAAAGGGGTTTTCACATAATGTATATTTCTTTAAAATATATATTCTTTTATAAATTATATATAATTTTAGAATTATATAAATGTATAAAATGTTATATACTGATATAAATATATATACATTTGTAATTTATACTTTTAAACATGTATACTTTTTCAATTTATCAATAGTTTAATAATTTTATACTTTTATAAAATTTATTTATATAAATTATACTTTTATATTTTTATAAATTTGTAATACGATTATTATTTGTAAAATAAATTCATTTGGATAATTAAGAGTTATTTTATTATATACAATATTTTATGTTTTAAATCATAACGGATATACTGAGATTTGAAGTTAGGCTTGATGTATTCCTTTATAACTGTAGCAGGTACTGAAGCAGGGGCTACAGCAGGTACTGTAGCGGGACTGTAGCAGGAACTATAGCAGCTATTGTTTGGCACTGTAGTACCTGAGACTATTCCCCCGTTTGGTCCTTTGGGCCATCGATTTGGTCCCCCAAGTCCTTTAAGGCCTTCGGGCCACCAAGGTCTTCGGGTCAGTAAGGCCTTCGGGCCACCTCAAGGCCTTTGGGCCACCATAAAGTGCATATGCAAACTAGAAAACCTTCAAGGAACAAGCTCTAGAAGGGGGATGAGCAAGGAGCTTTCACCATAGCAGAAGCTAAAATGATTTCAAGATTGAGAGGGTATGTCACCTACCATTGGGACAAGCCTGTGCATGCACGAGAAAGCCTAGCCGAATAGCCATGCAAAGGTGGAGAGCTGATATCATGATAAAGATGATGGGGAGGAGTAGTTTCAAGTAGTTAGTCTGGGTTGTTGGTAATGTTTGAAGCCTACGGGAAATGAATTCCTATAAGGACTATGGTCCATGTAATGCTTATACCTACGGGCCTTGTAAGGGTTCCACCTCACCCCTTGAAAGGTGGATTATCAAAAATCAATAAAAATTAAGGCCTTCGGGCCATTTGAGTAAATTAACTTCTTCTTGAATTATACATCCTTTAATAATTCATTGATATTCCCCAAGACCACTTTAAACATTTTGAAACCAATACAACTCATGGAACTCCTCATCATCATTAATAATTTGAGATATTGGATTATAGATATTGAGATCAAGGGTCATCTTTTCAAAGGTTGTCATATTTATATCCCTAAATCATATGATTGAGTTGATTGTTTCTAGGAAGGGATGACCAAGAATGATGGGGGTTTTTAAGTAACTAGATTATCCCTTTAAGGTTAGGTAATGGATAGCCTTAGTGGGATTGGGTGCTTTACCAGTTTTAATTATTTTTAATTCAAATTTTAGTGATGAAACCTCATAATTCATTTTCTCCAATTGATTACATAATTTCTCAAGTAATGGTTATGGGATAAATTGGATAGGGGTCTAATCTGGTTGGTTTATCTCAAAAGGATATTTAAGTTATTGGATGGTCATTGTACCTTAGACTAATTT
Source organism: Viscum album (assembly GCA_963277665.1). Taxonomy (NCBI): domain Eukaryota; kingdom Viridiplantae; phylum Streptophyta; class Magnoliopsida; order Santalales; family Viscaceae; genus Viscum; species Viscum album. The sequence goes on from OY728125.1 coordinate 24,963,208, forward strand.
TTTTTAATATTGATGATTTTAGAAATTTGAAGCATTGACCACCATTGGAGTATTTCTTTTCTTAAATTCAACTACCCATTTCCTTTAAAGAATTGTGAAATTGTTTGAAACATTCAAATTTTGGGCTCACCTTATTTTAAAGACCCCTTTTGTGAATTTATTTTTTAAAATATTAATTGTAGAGACCGGTTTTCACCTTGTGACACTTTGAAATATTTCTATATATATATATATATACCGAGTTAGGCACTCATATGGTGTGCAATTTTGAGGCCTCGTGTGCTTGGAATAAATTATATAAAATTTAAGTATATTTTTATATTGTGCACACAACGGAAATGGGATAACTCCAAAACGGTAGCTCGAATCAGAAATCCAAGGCCACAGTTGAGTCCGGAATGCAAAGTTTACCATAGGCGGGGCATAACTTTCATCAGCGCGGGATTCCAATGGAAAACGCTATCCAGGAGTAAAATAAAAATTAAACATAATCATTTTACCCCTAATTTCATGCTAAATAACTTTCAAGTGGAGTCTTAAATTGGAAATACAAGACCTTAATTGAGTTTAAATGGGGTGCTTTTTCTAGTCTTGACATAAAATGAGAGGGTGCGACAGTTTCGGTTTTTTCTGCACTGAGCTGGATGGCTATAAATAGGGTTAAGTGATTCAGATTAGGGTGAACCCTAATCTCTATCACTAAAAAGCCTAAGCTCTCTCTCTCTCTATCTAGCCATTATTCATCATTCTTCACTGGAACAAGGAGAAACTCCACCAAATCTTCGGTGGATTGAAGCAGGAGCATCGTGGACGCATCACCAACAACGAACGGCCGAATCGAGGAAGAATTTATCATGTTATTGAGTTTTGTTTTAGTTTATCCTTTGATTACTCAATTTCTGAATATTTTATTTTTATTCTATCATTGTATCATTGAAGTTCGCATGAATACATCCATCGATCTGTGTTTAATTTTTTTTTCTTGTTCTGTTCTTTGGGTTTTTCACCGATAACTTTTGGGCACATGAGACCACCGGTATATCGGTGATATGAGGCCATTATAATGAAGGCATCATCACAAGGGTCCCTGATCCGTCGATGGAATCATGATCAGGAAACTGGATCGAGCTCGATGGTCCGTGGAACGGACTGTCGGGGCATCGTTGGTGTGGCGGCAGGCCACTCCACCGATAGTCCGCAGAGCGATGGAAGAATCGGGGAGCGATGGCAGCATCGGGGAGCGATGGCAGCATCGGGGAGCGATGACGACACCATCGGGGAGCGATGGCAGCATCGGGGAGCGATGGCAGCATCGGGGAGCGATGACGACACCATAGAGCGATGGCATCACCATGGCAGCAGTGGTTCCATGACGTGACTGTGCCATATGGTCTGGCTATCGGCCTAGGGGGTCACGCTGCACGACCCCAGGCGGAAACTGTCGCAGCGAATCTCGCACGGCCGGCCGACCGCGTTGACACCGACGATGACCGGACTGCAGGCCAGATCCACTTTCCATAGTGGGTTAGGTTGCACCAAGTGATCGGGTCGGGCTAGTGGAATGGGTCAAGTAAATGGGTCGGGTCCAACTCAGCAGGACGGACCCAGGTCAGATCCCGGATCAACCTGGGGTCGGCCGACGGTCGACTGCCACGGCAGTCACCTCTGCACGGGCTCAGTCAGTCGGTCAACTATGGGGCAGTTGACCATGGGCTGGACCGACCATGGTGGTCGACCACCATAATTAGGTCCCTCATCCCCAATACCCTCTTTTGCAGATTCAAATACCTGTATCTTTTAAATTGGGCGTTCGATTGACGCGTCATCTACAGATGTGTGTTCCTCTCTTCGAGATGGACCTTTTGAAATAAATTTTAGATTTTGAAGTTTGGGTCAGATTTCAAGGCTCGATTTGACCTGTTCGGGTGGATTTCACTGAAAAGATCCTTTTTCAATGATTGTCCATTTTGGGAAAATAAATAGCCTATCTTGCGTGTTTTTCTACATAAAATGCATTGGTGACCTCATTTTTAACATCTAGTGGCATCCACTGATGACTCTTCTAAGCTAACCTTCCAGCAGGGCTGGGCAGTGGTATTCTTTATCTTATCTTCCGAGCTTACCCTCCAATGGGGCTAGGCAGTGGATTTCATCATCTTCTCTTCCAGTCTTACCCTCCAACAGGGTTGGGCAATGGAATTCTCCGTATTCACTTTCGGTCTTACCCTCTAGCGGGTCTGGGTAGTGGCGTTCATCATCTTCTCTTTCGGGTTTACCCTCCAATAGGGCTGGGTAGTGGAATTATATATCTTATCTTCCAGGTTTACCCTCCAGCAAGTCTAGGTAGTGGCATTCATCATCTTCTCTTTCAGGCTTACCCTCTAGTGGGGCTGAGCAGTGGAATTCTCCGATGACTTTTCAGGGCTTACCCTCCGACGTATCACCCCTCAGTGGGGCTAGGCAGTGGTGTTCACCAATGAACCAGTGATGTGGTATGTTTTGGAATAACCTTGTACTCACGAGTAAGAGGGGAGATTTCCCCACCAAGAAGCATCCTGATGAAACTACCTAAAACTGTGCAGACGAGAGAGACCTGTCCAAAGAGGATAGTATCAAGATGTGGTGTTTGACCTCCTTTGACTTGCAGTTCAGGGTAGACGTGCAAACTTTGGGCATTGATGGTGGTTACCCCTAGAACTGTTGGAGACTCTTTACCTAGGATGAGCTTTAATATAGAGATTCCCTCACTCTCTCTCATTTGGGTTTCTTTGGTTTGAGCATATATATATATATATATATTTATTTATTTATACCCTATTGTAGCACCCACTCCTTGGGTTCTGGTTACTCTCCTTCCAAGAAAGGCGAAGATGCATGGGGTATGCCACGTTCCTTCTATGTCTAGCTTCTCATGGTTGGATGAGTCTACTCTCCTAATAGAGGTATTGAAGACTCAATGAGAAGTTCACCTTCTCACCCTCTCTAGCTCCCCGTGTCTAGATGAGATTACTTTACTTCCTTATTGGGTTGAGCTGCACTTGTTTTCTATACCTTGTTCTATCTTCTGTACTTCATTTCCTTTGTATCTCTTACTACTCTCCCTCCTCTTTGGGGCGTCCTACAGATTATGTTTATACTCACCCCTGCATGGAATTTTCCCTCACGTATCGTGATTTATGAAGATGAAAGATAGGTTTGATTGGGACGTTAGGAATCTCAGGATCATAGGTGTTCGGGCTGCATGTTATGGTCACAATTGGATTCCCAGAGCAGGGCTTTCTCAGCATCTTTACTTTCAGTTTTTCATCAGGTTGGGACACTATACTAGTTGGGTGTGTATTTTTTTCCCTTTTTCCTTTCTTTTTTACTTTAATATACTCATACTGTTTTAGTGGTCCATGCATTCTTGGGTTTACTTTTACAGCAGGTTGAATCTTTTATGTTTTCTCCCTCTATACTTTGCATCGAGTTGGTTGTGTGTGTGTATGTACAAGTACTTAGGAAAATTCCTCCCTGTGATTTTTTTGCCTTCAATTCTAGTCACAACCCCCTGGCCTCTGGAGGCAGGCTTGACGTAGTTGCGGCTCGAGCCCCAGTACGTGTCGGTTTGTGATAAATTGGTATCATAGGTGGTTCAACCCTTGGGAATTTGTTGAGATGTTTCTCTGAAAATGTCTTGGTTGAGTATATGGAAATAGTTTCAATGTGTCTCAAGAGTTTCTCTCAGGACAGGGAGTCCAGGGATGGTTTGATGGCTGATGTAGCCATACACCAGGACCCTGATTACCTGCTTGTCGACTCGGAATTTTGAGACACTTGTTGAAAAGATTAATGGTACATGCATCATATAGAATCGAGTCTTTAACTTTCCTTGTCAAGTCAACTCCTTTTTTTGTTCTTGATATATATATATATATATATATGCTCGTCTAACCATGGTAATCCTTGATAATTTTCAAGATGCCTCTGTGAAGATAACCATCCAGGTTACCAGCTTCAGATCATGACGACGACCTAGCAAGTGATGAGACCTTAGTTCAGGGGCCATCACACAATTTCCTTCCTCCAAGTGGACCAATAGCAATACCTCCACCTACGAAGTAGAAGTTAGTACTGGTAGTTCGGCCGAAGATGAGCGTAGTCTGAGCGCGCTTCGTGAGTTCTAGTAGTAGAGACCGCTAAGGTTTCATGGTGATCCAGACCCTCAGGCGGTAGAGGACTGGATAGAGTCAGTGATATGCCTTTTCAGGCTAGTTCAGACATCAGCAGACCAAATGTTAGCCTTGGTATCCAACCTTTTCCTTAGGTCGGCTGGGAGCTGGTGGGGTTTAGTTACCCAGATACATGATGAGACAACTCTCTCTTGCGACAAGTTTTGTTAGCTATTTTCTGAGGAGTACTTCCCCTCAAGATTACGTGCCGTCAGAATTCAAGAGATTCTACATCTATAGTAGGTATCCATGATAGTAGTTGCATGCATAACTAGTTTTACTAACCTTACACAATACTATCTAGATATGATTTGCATGGAAGTTCGAGCAGGGTCTCTGCCGAGAGATTCGTGCGATCTTAGGGCCCCTGTGCATCCCTGCCTATGCTGGGGTGCTGGAGTAGGTACTCATGATGTAGAGTTTCCTAGTAGAGGGGAGCCAGCCAGTAGGGACTAGCAGTGGTCGCTTCAGAGCAGAGATGTCCACAGGAGGTGATAGACATTAGGTAGCGGGGTCTAAACGTAGGGGACCTTTCCAGGATCAGGCTTGACCATGCGGTCAGACGCCAGTAGGGAAGCACAGATCATTGGGTCAGGCCGGAGAGGGACAATGCTACGCATGTGATGAGTGAGGTCACTTTGTATGAGACTACTCAACCCTACGAGATAAGTATCCCAGGCAGGCAGCAGATGGACCACCACGGAAGAGGTAGTGTTGTGATTAGGGTGGTCCCTAGGGTGGTGGTGCTGGAAGGGGAGTGGGAGAAGGAGGACTAGGTGTTGGGGGATGATGTTATGAGTTCATACCACCACCAACACTAGTCGGCCCACATCAGGCTTAAGGAACTGGTGGTCAGGGCTGTGGACAACTACATACTATAAACTTTTGTGATCCTCCAGTGCATGATATGATCTAAGGTACGCTTTGTGTTTATTCTACTCTTTCTTCAGTATTAGTAGACATTGGATCCAATAACTATTTTATCTCGTTACTCCTATTATGAGAGTTGGATCTTCTAGTAAAGGTGATATCACAGTAGATTTTTCTTGAGGTTCCTATGGGAAGAACCTCTTCTATTTCTTTTATCTTCCAGCAGTGCAAGCTTTCATTTGGAGGTGAAATGTTCATGTGGGGCTTACTAGTCATCAAGATGGAGCCTTATGATGTAATCCTGGGCATGGATTGGATTTCCATGGCTTGAGACTAGATTGAATTTTACCATAGCCTAGTCATATGTCTGTATACTGATGGGACGGAGTTCACCTTTCTTGGTGAACAAAGCCTCGTAGTAGGGAAGATGAGTGCTATGAGTAAGAGACTAAAACCTTTTTTCCATCAACTATCAAGCGTGACCCTTGGTGCGACAGACTCTTCAGGCACTTGGTTTCCTTCAGTTGCAGAGGATTACATGGATGTATTCCCTGAAAATTTCTCGAGATTAACTTTGAGACGACAGTTTGAGTTTTTCATTGATTTGAAACTAGGGATAGCCTCGATATCTTATGAAGCATATTGAATGGTACCCACCGAGCTCTAGGAGATAAGTTTTTAGTTAGAGGACCCTTGTGATAAGGGTTTCATCAGGCCCAGTGTGTCCCCCTAGGCATCTTTGGTTCTATTTGTGAAGAAGGGAGATGGGAGTTTTCATATTTTTGTGGATTATCGTCACCTAAATCAGGCCACAATAAAGAATAAGTACCCCTTACCAAGGATCGATGACCTCTTCTACCAGTTTCAAGGTGTGAGGTGGTTATCCAAGATCTATTAGAGATTTGGCTACCACCATCTATGGGTTTTCGAGGCTGATATTCCAAAGTTGGCCTTCCGATGTCGCCATAGGCATTACGAGTTCCTAATGATGCCCTTTGGTGTGTCAAACGCCCCCATCATTTTCATGGATTTGATGAATCTGGTCTTACAACCATACTTGGACTAGTTTTTTTGTCTTCATCAATGACATACTCATCTAATATATGTCATAGGAGTATCATGCAGAGCACTTGAGGATGCTCCTTGATTTACTTCGAGAGCACCAATTTTCTGGAAAGCTCTTGAAGTGTTAGATCTAGATGCATGAGGTTCACTTTCTAGAGAATGTCATCTCTAAATAGGGTTTATTCATGGATCCCATGAAGATTGAGGTATTTCTTGATTGGGAACCACCCAAGAATACGTTAGAGGTTCAGATTTTTCTTTATTTGGTTGGGTACTATCGTAGATTTATGGTAGACTTCTCCAAGATCATATCCCCTTTGACCACTCTGACAGATAAGGGACATTTGTTTACTTGGTATGAGTAGTTCCATAAGGCCTTCGAGGAGTTGAGGCAGAGTTTGATGAGCACTCCAGTTCTGAGACTACCAGAGGAGGGCATTGAGTTTGTAGTGTACTTAGATGCCTCGGGAGTGGGACTCGGTGGGTGATAACGGACCAACTCACCAAGTTAGTGCACTTCCTTTATATCAGGGAGCAAATTTTGATGTAGAGTTTGGGGCAGCTGTACTTGTGGGAGATCTTCTGCCTCCACGGAGTACCCTCGACGATTTTCTCTGACCGTGATGCGCAGTTTACGTCATGCTTATGGAGAGAAATATATGAGGATTTTGGGACCCAGTTGCAGATGAGTATGACCTTTCACCCCCAAATCTATGGGAAAAACGATCACACTATCCAGGTGCTAGAGGATATGATAAGGGATTGCATGCTAGATTTTGACGAGAGCTAGGAAGATCACCTACCTTTAGTAGATTTTGCATACAATAACATATATCACTCTAACATAGGCATGGAACCATATAATTCCCTATATGGGATACCTTGTAGGTCATGTTTGTGTTGGATGGAGGTTGGAGAATCATCTCTCATGGGCCCATAGTTGGTTTGATCCATGACGGAGAAGGTTTGGGTCATCTGTGAATGGATGAAGACAGCCCAGATTAGATATAAATCATATGAAGACCGTCGTCATAGGCCCTTGGAGTTTGAGTAGGGAGACCGCATCTTCTTAAGATTCTCCCCACAACGCAGAATGTAGGGGTTTGTCTAGGGAGTCAAGCTATCCCCGAGGTTCATCGTGTTATTTGAGATTGTGATAAGGGTTTGCGAGGTTTCCTACCACCTTACCCTACACCCACAGCTGGAGCGGGTGCATGATGTCTTCCACAGGTTGTAGCTAAGGTGATACATGCATGATCCTATGCATTTCATCGAAGGGGTTGAGATAAACATCGAGGATGGATCCACCTTTTTAGAGCACCCAATGGTAATTGAGGATCGGCAAGATAAAACCTTACGTGGATAGGTCACTCCCTTGGTTTGTATCTTGTTGCAGCACGGAAATTTGCAGGAGAGTTCTTGGGAATGGGAGAGCCAAATACGGGATCAGTATCCCAAGTTGTTTTATTAGTTTTTGCTTTTTGGGGATGAAAATATTGAATTATGGAATAATGTAGAGACCTGTTTTATACCTTGTAACACTTTGAAATATTTCTATATATATTTCCAGAGTGAGGTGCTCAGATGACATGAAATTCTGAGGCTTGTTGTGCCCAGAATAAATTATAATAAATTTAAGTATATTTTTATATTGTGCACACAATGAAAATGAGATAACTCTTAAACGGTAGATCATATCATAAACCTGAGGCCATGGTTGACTCCAGAATGCGGCGTTTACCCTAGTTGGGGCATAACTTTTTTCGGTGTGGGACTCCTATAGAAAACGTTATCCAGGGGTAGAATCATAATTAAACATAATCATTTTACCCATGATTTCATGATAAATAAATTTCAAATGGAGTCTCAGATTGGAAATCTAATACTTCTATTGAGTTTGTACTAGGTTGTTTTTCCTAATCATGACATAAAATGAGAGGGCGTGATGATTTTAGTTTTTTCTGTGCTGAGGGAGATGGCTATAAATAGGGTTAAGTGATTAAGATTAGGGTGAACCTTAATCTCTCTCTCTCTCTCTCCCTCTCTCTCTCTAAAAATCCTAATCTCTCTCTCTATTCATTATTCATATTTATTCACTTGAATGAGGAGAAAAATCCGCCAAATCTTTGGCGGATCGAAGCAGGAGCGCCATGGACGCATCGCCTACAACGAACGGCCGGATCAATGTAGGATTTATCACGTTTTTGAGTTCCGTTTCAGTTTACCCTTTGATTACTCAATTTTGGGATATTTTATTATTGTTCTATCATTGTATCATCGATGGCCGCATGAACACAGGCATCGATATGTGTTTAATTTGTTGTTCATGGTTCGTTCTCCAAGTTTTCCGCCAACAACTTTTGGGCACATGAGGCCATGGGTGGATCGATGATTCGAGGCCATTGAAATGAATTAATAATCATAAGGGTCCCCGATCCACTGACATAATTGTGATTAGGATACTGGATTGAGCCTGGCTATCCGCGGAATGGACTAATAGGGTGCTGACGACGCGATGGTCTATGGAGCGGTAGCGGCACCACGACAGTGGGGATACCACGACATGGTCATGACACATGGATTGGCTGTCAGTTGGGTGGGGTCGTGTCACCCAACCCCATGAAAAAATTGTCACCGCGAATCCCGCACGTCCGGTCGGCGGCGTTGATGCCAGTGGCGACCAGACTAAGGGTCAGACTCGATGTCGGTAGCAGGTCGGGTCATGTTGGGCGAGTGGACTGGGCTAGCATCCTGAGTCAGGTAAAAAGGTTGGATCCCACCCAATGGGTTGGACCTAGTGAACTGGGTCGGACCCAGGGTCAGCTGACGGTCGACCATATGGCAGGTGGTCGACTGACCCCGATACCCTCTTTTGAGAATTAAAATGTTGTATCTTTTAAATCGGGCATCCTATTGACGCATTGTCTGCGGCAGTATGTTCCTCTCTTCGAGACGGATATTTTGAGGAGAATTTGAGATTTTGAAGTTCAGGGTCAAATTATGGGCCCCACATTGACACGTTTGGGTGGATTGCGGTGAAAAGTGCCTTTTTCACCGGTTATCCATTTTGGGAAAATAAATAGCCTATCCGACATGTTTTTTCACATAAAACATGATTGTGACCTCAGTTTTGAAATCCAAGTTATGAAGTGAGGTGTTCCAAACTTGATGCTCGTCTAGTGGTGTTCGATGATGACAGTGATGGCAGTGATGGTTTCAGAATCACCAGAGCAGTACCGGCTTACCCTCTAGTGGAGTTAGGTAGTGGTTTTCGCTGATGAATCTTCTGGTATTACCCTATAGAGGGGCTGGGAAATGACGTTCGTTATCTTCTCTTCTGGGATTACCCTCCAGTGGGGATAGGCAGTGGTGTTTGTCATCTTCTCTTCCGAGATTACCCTCTAGTGGGGCTGGGTAGTGGTTTTCTCCATCTTATCTTTCGAGCTTACCCTCTAGCAAGGCTGGGCAGTGGCATTCATCGATGACTTTTCAGGTCTTACCCTATAGCGTATCACCCTTCAGCGGGGTTGGGTAGTGGTGTTTGTTGACAAACCAATGACAAGGCATGTTTTGGAATAACCTTGTACTCACGAGTAAGAGGGGAACTTTACCCACCAAGATGTTTCCTGGTGATACGACCTAAGACCATGAAAATGAGACAGACCCATCAAAAGTGGATTGTATCAAGGTGTGGTGTTTGATCTCCTTTGACTTGCAGTTTAGGGTATACGTGCGGACTTTGGGCATCAATGGTAGTTACTCCTAGAACTGTTGGTGACTCCTAACCTAGGCTAAGCTTGTAGGTGGATATCCCCTTGCTCTCTATCATTTGGGTTTCTTTGGTTTGATTATATATATATATTTATTTATTTATTTATTTATTTATTTATACCCTATCATAGCACTCACTCCTTGGGTTATGGTTACTCTTCTTCCAAGAGATATATGACGCGCAGAGTATGCCACGTGCTTCCCGTGTCTATATTCTCATGGTTGGAAGATTCTACTCTCCTAATAGAGGTAGTGAAGACTCTATTAGAAGTTCACATTATCACCATATCTAGCTCCTCGTGTATGGATGATCTTACTTCACTTCCTTATAGGGTTGAGATGCATTCGTTTACTGTGCCTTGTTCTATCTGTTATACTTCCTTTCCTTTGTATCTCTTACTTATCCTCCTCCTCTTTGGGTAATCCTATTGAGTATGTTTATACTCACCCCTACATGGGCTTTTCCCGCATGTATCATGCTTTATGCAGACGACGGAAAGGTTTGATCGGGACGTCAGGGAGATCAGGATCATAGGTGTCTGGGCCACGTGCGGTGGTCACAATTGGATTCCCAGAGCAGGGCTTCCTCAATAGCTTTACTTTCAGTTTTCCATCATTTTGGAACATTGTACTGGTTGGGAATGTATTTTTTCCCTTTTCCTTTATTTTTACTTTAATGTACTCGTACTGTTTTAGTGGTCTATGCATGTTTGGGTTTACTTTTACAGCAGGTTTCTTATTTTACTTTTTCTCCCTTTTAAATTTTCATTGGGTTGGTTGTGTGTGTGTGTGTATAGGTAATTAGGCAAAGTTATCCCCATGTTTGTTGTGCCTTCGTCACTAGTCACCACTCCCTGGCCTATGGAGGCAAGCTTGGGGTAGTTACAGCTCGGGCCCCAGTACGATTCGGGACGTGACATTAATATTATAGAATCAAATAGGATTGATATGAATAGATAATGGATGGATTCTAATCATATTTATTGATGATGTGATTATATTCATTTGATCATTTACCTATGTATCATGAGTGGGGTTTCTATAGGATTTTTAAAATGGTTTGAAAAGATTGTTTCATTAAATCCAAGGGTAGATATCATGAGACTCACAAGGTACGTCTAGATTTTTTCTGTTAAATGTAAAATCAAGATCGATCATTTCAGGAATGGACTAAAATCGAATAATTTTATACTTTTATACTTTCATAAATTTTACTTTTATATATTATAATTTTATACTTTTATAAATTTTTAAAATTGTATACTTCTATAAATTATGTATATTGTTATAACATATATGTACTTTTATATAGTTTTATAAATTTATATACATTTATAAATTTTGTATATTTATTTAATATATATATATTCTCTTATAAATTATATATAATTTATACTTCTATATAAGTATATAATTTTATATACTGATATAAATATATATAAATTTATAATTTATAATTATATACCTATAAAAAAATTTCAATTTATCAATAGTTTAATACTTTTATACTTTCATAAATTCAATGTTAGTGTTGAAAATATTTTAAAAGATATAATAATTTTTTTATTTGTGAAACCATTATTATATTCAATAGTTGTATTTTCTATTATGAAAAGGGTTTTCAAATAATATATCTTTTTTCCATTATTCTATTCAATAGCTATATTTTACCAGTTTTTTATAATGTAAATGTGATTTTACACTTCATTTATACTCATACAAAAAGGGTTTTGTTCATTAAAAATAGTTTTTAAAAGTGAAATTTTATCCATTATATTTATAAATTTCCTTCCCTAAGTTTTTTTGATCATGTGGGATGACAAACCATTTTTCAATATTTCCATTTTTTCAAGAAATTCATGAGATCCATATTCAATTGAACATATTTTGTGTATTTATTTTGTTAAATATAAATATTATCAAATCAAATAGGATGGATATGAATAGAGAATGGATGGATGCCAATTGTATGACAAAAGAGTATAAAGATGGGGTGAAAGAGTTCATCAAGTTTGAAAAAGATCATGCATATGACCCTTATCAAATCCTTTTTTTCTCTTTACACTATTGTTATTCAAGACTAATTAGTCTATAGGAGTTAGAATAACAATTTATATGTCAAGTAATTGATCGAAGTTATAAATTTTTGAATAGACATAGATAAAAAGAGAATGCAGCTAGTGACTAGTATAGCACTGCATTTTATGGATCATCTGATATGATTACAAGTGTGGACAATGAAGAAGACTGTATTAAGGATGTGATTAAAATTGTGAATGATAATGAAGATCGTATTGAGGAAATGAAAATGGAAATTGAAGATTAACTTTGTGATTATTCAAAATTGTTTGAGAAGTTAAGGAGTTTTGAAAAGACGTCATTGTATATTGGTTGCACTAAATATACAGCATTGTCAGCCATATTCAAACTTTATAATTTGAATGTCGGAAATGGATAGAGTTATGCCATTTTTACTGAACTACTTTCTCTCTTGAATGATATTCTCCCAGAAGATAATGAGCTCCATATCCAATCATACGATGCTAAACGAATGTTACATTCAATGGGTATGATCTATGAAAGAATACATGTCTTCCCAAATGATTGTATATTGTTTCACAAGGACCACAAATCACTTAACGAATGCCCAAAATGTGGTGATTCTTGATACAATAAATATGAATCTGGTCATACAAAAATTTTATGGTACTTTACAATCATTCCAAGGTTTAGGCGCCTATATGGAAGTGAGGAGACCGTAAGTGATAAAACACAATTTTATTGAATATTTTATTGATAATAAATGACATAATTTCCTCACATTGTTCTAAATATGTTAATTTTTGGAATATTTGGGATTATATCATTCATTTGAAAATTTGATGAAAATTCTAGTTTTACCCTTTAAAAATTCACTGTAGTATTTCAGACATAAATAATTTTATTTGAATTATTTGAACTTAATATTTTTCAAATGTGGTCCTAACATAATATTCTACAACCTTTATTCAGGAAATTAGAGCTAAATCATGCATTTGGTTAGTGCAAATGGGTCATGAAGTCAAATTTGGTCTGGACTCTCCAGAATGGACATGGGTTCTATATTTGGGTCATAACTTCTTCATCCATGCTTGTATTAGTACTAAATTATGAGAGGATATCGAGGACTAATTTTCGCACAAATAATCCTTCTGTAAGGATAGCTGATTCAAGCGTTTTGGTGGTCAAATAGGCGGTGCAAGTTGGCATAACATATTTGGCTGAGATTCCCCATTCACATTTAAAACCACTTTGAAACTAGCCTCTCCACCACTCTATAAATTGGTGTTTTATCATTTTTTGAGTTTGGGACGTGCATTGGAAATTTTAGGGTAGAGGAGAATTGTATCCAATCCAATTATCCAACCATTTCAATAAGGGTATCTCTTGAAGTAAGGATCCCTTTGATGAAGCCTTCTTCTTCTTCTTTGTGTTATAATACTTTTGTTTGTTTATTAAACTTCTTTGTTCTTATTTTATTTCTTCTATTCTCTTCTATTTTGTTAAAATTTATTCTTCTCTTAATATTCTTAATTGGGATGGAATCAAGAGTAGAATCATGATTGGGTTCTACCCTTTCTAAACCTTTGTACATGCTAAACGTTGCAACGATGACTACACCGCCCATAGAAGAGTAGTTCTTTTTAGTAATCGATCTATCTTTAACCTTATTCATTAATTTATTTTGAATCATTGAGATAATTTAATTTTCTTAATATGATCTATTAATTTAGTTTTTAATTTAAATGAAACTAAGCAAGCAATTGAACAATTGACACAAAAACACGCGAGGTCATAAGTTGTGTAAATTGTGAGAGTGTGATCTTAATCGTTAATAAAAGACCACACAGGATAAATTTTTAGAGTTAAAATATAATCCATAAACTCAAATAATCCTTATTTATAGAGTGGATATGTGCTCTAATTAACCACTTACCATAAGATAATCTAAGAACATCAATCAAAGCAAGGTGTTGCGATTGCATGTTCCGAAGCTAGCCTAGGGTTTAAGTAATTTCATCTTTGTGGTTAAGTTAACTCATGTAGGGTTATAGGGTTAAAAAATTATAGGATTATAATTAAGTGGATTTTAATCTAAATGATAATGAAAAATAATTGAGTGAAGAGGTAGAGTTATATCGATTACGCCTTTTAAATATTGTCTAAAAAACATCTTTTTGTTGTGTCTTTTTAATCGAACTTCATTTCAAAAAGAAAAACAAAAAAAATGCAATATTCTTCTAGAAAACTTCTTATAGTTTTATAAGAGATAACCCCCCCCCCCCTCCTTTCAAGTAGTGTTTTTATTATCTTTTATTTTATTTTTATAATACCTTTAAGAAGTTTTTTTAATTTACTTACACCTTTGAGAGACAACCTTGGTCAGCCACTCTGCTACACCTAAGTAACCCGAAACCAAACATCATTTGAAAGTGCCCATGATAGAACCTTTCAAATTGGAGTCGTTTCTAGGGAGGCAAGTAATTATTTCAACTAATTAGAGGTATTTATTTTATTTTACATTTTATTCTCTTCCTCTCTTTTTTTCTTCCTTCTTTACCCAATCTGAATTTTTTGTTCTTTTATTTTCTTCTACTTATTTTTAGACCATCAACTCAAACTTCTCATTTTTATTTTACTCTGGTCTAATTTCCTTCTTTTAATTTTTATTTTATTTATGACACAAACTAATCTTGAGGATATTTTAGATCTTGACCCTGAGATTGAACGTAGCCTTCGAGCTCAAATCAGGCATTCTCAGTCTACGGGAAGTTTCAACATTCAACCAGTTGGAGAATTCCTCCACTCTCAGAACATTAAAATTGGAAGCAATTCAAATTCAACCATTAAACAAGAAAAAATGTCTGAAAATAATGGAAATGAACTTAATATAACCATTCGAGAATTGGATGCACCTGATATTAATTATCAACCAAATTGCATTGCATACCCAAATCTCAAATCGGACTTTGAACTGAAATTTGGATTAATTCACCTGCTTCCAAAATTTCATGGCCTCTCTAGTGAGGATCCCAATAAACACCTTCAAGAATTTAATGTGGTTTTCTCAACCCTAAAACCAAGAAATGTATCCTAAGACCAAATCAAACTAAGAGAATTCCCATTCTCACTTGATGGAGTTGCGAAAGATTGGATGTATTATTTACAACCTAAAGATGTAACTTGTTAGAACGATTTGAAACATCTTTTCTTGTAGAGATTTTTTCCAGAATCAAGGACCACTTCCATTCGTAATGATATCTCGGGGATCAAGCAAGAACAAGGGGAATCAATGTATGAGTATTGGGAGTGATTCAAGAAGTTGTGTGTAAGCTGTCCACATCATCAAATCAGTGATCAACTCCTCATTCAGTACTTCTATGAAGGACTTACGCCTATGGAGAGAAGCATGGTGGATGTTGTGGCTGGAGGATCATTGGTGGACAATACACTAGTAGTTTCACGTGCATTGATTGAAAAAATGGCTCAAAACTCCCAAAAATTTGGTGATCGAGGTACACCACATGTCAAGGGAGTACATCAGGTAAGTCCATCTTCTCTTTAAAGTCATTTGATTGATACCAATTTTTAATAATTGAAAACTATGGTGAGACAGATTTATTTGGCTCAAAATACATCCCAACCCCCTATTTCAAGGCCTTCTGGCATTTTCACTAAGACAAGCCACCCAACTGACGATTGCCCCCAACTACAAGAAATAGAAGATTGTGTGGTAGTGTTTCCTGGGAGACCATATCAGCAGCAAAAACAACCATATCCCCAAAAAAAGCTTGATTCCTTTTCACCAGAATACAACCAAGGGTGGAAAGATCAATCAGACATGAGGTATGGCTCTAGAAAACAACAAAGGTCCCCTTTTCAACAAAACTTCCAGCAGCCTCCGCCTTACCTGCAGGGTTTCCAACAACCCCAAAGGATATTTGAATCCCAAGCATCAACAAGCCAGCAACAATGGAATCCCCCACCCAAGGTAGATTCTAACATTGATGACCTTTTGAATCAAATTGTTATTAATCAACATATTGAGCTGAAGAGTCAAGGTTCAGAGCTGAGGGAGTTGAAGACTCAAATGAGCCAGATTGCCACTGCCCTCCATGAACTGGTAAGTAAGAATTCTGGATATCTACCTTCCCAACATACTCCAAATCCCAAGGGGAATGTTAGTACCATCACATTGAGAAGTGGGAAGAAAATGAATGATACATTTGAACCTACCATTCCACCAGGATTCACCTCAACTCCAGAAAATCCCCATTCCACACCAAGTGATGAGAAATCCAAGGAGAAAGACAAAGGTAAGAAAAAGATTGATGATGTTCCTCCTAAACCCCTTCCATTTCCAAACAGAGTTATACAAACCAAATAGATGGCTGAAGAAGCAATGAAAAATGAGGTTTTGGACACATTGAAGCGTGTGGAGATCAACATTCCTCTACTTGAATCCATCAATAAAATCTCAAGGTATGCGAAATTCTTAAAAGACCTTTATACCAATCGAAGAGGGATCAAGGGAAATAAGAGGATCAATCTTGGAATTAATGTTTCAGCACTAATTACACTAACTCTAGAAATTCCAACAAAGTGTAAGGATCCAAGGACATTCATCATACCATGAAATATAGGGGAGTTGCACTTTTCTGATTCTCTTTGTGATTTGGGAGCTTCCATAAATGTGATTCCTTACTCTATATTCTCTTCTTTGCAGGTTGGTGAGCTGAAACTGATGAGAGTAGTGGTGAAATTGGTGAATAGAGCTACAACATATCCAGTGGGAGTCCTTGAGGATGTACTTTTTGGGTAAGAGACATGATCTTTCCAGCAGATTTCTACATGCTTAACATGGAGGATGATTAGGTAATTTCTCATGCTCCCATTATCTTAGGTATAACCTTCCTCAAAACTGCAAAAACTATCATAAATTTCAATGAGGGTACACTTTCAATGGATTTTGTGGATGAAGTTGTGATATTTAATGTTATGGACTCCATAAAGTACCCCTCAGAGGACCATTCTACATTTTTTATCTCCCATTTTGAACCACCAAATAAAAACCCCATGGAATTTTATTATCCTATGCTTAGGGAGATTATGAGTATTGGTTCTAGTTTAATGTCTAAGAGTACTTCCACACCTATTTCTAATGCACAAGACTCTCTTAGATTTGATTTTTAAATGGAATCATGTTATAATCATTTGAACACTAATTATGACATGGCTATTGAGTATGTTGAAGGATTTGAGGCTTTATTCTCTGATTGTGATGATTTCTATTCTGATACTTATTCTCTTTGTGCACATATTTTAGTTCCTTCAATGTATCCACCCATACACCCCCCCCCCCTTTCATTAGAGCTCAATCCATTTCCATAAAATCTCAAATACTCATACTTGTTGAGTGGCGAGAGATTACCTGTTATAATTGCTAATAATCTTCCTTTTGAACATGAAGAAAAACTTTGAAATCTTTTGAGGGAGAACATTAAGGCAATCGGGTGGACCTTGGCTGACATATCAAGTATTAGCCCATCCATTTTCATGCATAGGATTATTTTGGAGGATGGGGCTAAAACAGTGAGGCAACCAAAAAGGAGACTCAATACAACGCTTCTGTAAGTTGTTAGAAAAGAGGTAGAAAATTTTCTCGAGGCATGTATAATCTATCCCATTTCAGATTCCTGGTGGGTGAGTCTTATTTTGGTTGTGCCTAAGAAAAGTGGTGTTATAATTGTTAAAAATGAGAAAGATGATTTAGTTCCAATGAGGGTGAAAAACAGTTGGCGTGTTTGTATTGATTATACGAAATTAAATCAGTCCACCCGCAAAGACCATTTCCCCCTCCCATTTATTGATCATATGCTTGAGAGACTAGCTGGTAAAACACACTACTGTTTCATGGATGGATTTTCTGGATATTTTTAGGTTTTTATTGCTCCGTAGGATCAAGAGAAGACAACATTCACTTGTCCATTCGATACGTTTTCCTACCAAAGGATGCCATTTGAACTTTGCAACGCCCCAGGAACCTTACCAAGATGCATGGTGAGTATTTTTTCTAATTTTATTGAGACCTGCATGGAGGTATTTATGAATTATTTTATAGTGTATGGGTCTTCATTTGATGATTGTATATCTAGTTTGGGAAAGGTGTTGAATTGTTGTATTGAGAAGAATATGGTCTTGAACTTTGAAAGGTGGCATTTCATGGTAGAGCATGGAATTGTCTTAGGGCATGTAGTGTCAAAACATGGGATAGAGGTTGATAAATCTAAGGTAGATATTATTTCATCCCTACCTTATCCTTCATGTGTGTGTGATGTTAGATCTTTCCAAGGGAATGCAAGATTTTATAGGCACTTCATCAAATATTTTAGTAAGATTGCTCTTCATGTGTCATGATTACTTCAAAAGGATTCTGATTTTGTGTTTGATTATTCTTTCAGGACTTCCTTTGATGAGATAAAGAAGTGTCTGACCACTCCACTGATCATACATCCCCCACGGTGGGAGATTCCTTTTGAGCTTATGTGTGACTCCTCTAACTTCATAGTTGGAGCTATCTTATCTCTGAGGGTGGAGGGACATTCACATGTGATTGCCTATGCATCGAGGACACTATATTTAGCCCAATAAAACTACACAAACATGGAAAAAGAGTTTCTTGATGTCATATTTTCTTTAGATAAATTTTTTTTATATTTATTGGGCTCTAAAGTAGTTGTTTTTTCTAACCATGCAGCTCTGAGGTACCTCTTGAAGAATCTAGGTGCAAAGCCCAGGCTAATATAATGGATGCTCCTTCAAGAATTTGATATTGAGATAAAGGACAAGAAGGGGTTGGAAAACTTGGTGGTAGAACACATGAGTAGGCTTACTCACACACTAGAGGATGACACCTTGGACCTGGTACCACTTGAGGACACTTTCCCCAATGAGCATCTTTATTCCATCTTGCATCCTTGGTATGCAGATTTAGTTAACTACTTTGTTTCCTCTGAAATCCCTGAAAATTTAAAGAAACATCAAGTCCAAAAATTAAAGAGTGAGTCAATATTTTATGTTTGGGATGATCCATACTTATGGAGCATGTGTAGTGACCAAGTTATTGGGAGGTGTGTTCCTGATCATGAGTTTGAGTCTGTTCTACAATTTTGTCATGTACTTGCTTTTGGTAGAAACTTTGGACCCCAATGGATATCTAGGAAATTTTTAGACTCTAGATTATATTATCCTAGCTTATTCCATGATTCTCATGTGTATTGTAAGTCGTGCTCGTGTTGCCAACACACGGGAAACATTTCTAGGAGACACGAGATGCCTAAAAACCCATATTTTTCTATGAGATTTTTGATGTTTGGGGCATCGATTTTATGGGTCCTTTTCCTAGTTCATTTTTATGTTTGTATATTTTGTTTTCTATTTATTATGTGAGTAAATGGGTGGAGGCTAAGGCCACTAGGACTGATGATTCTCATGTTGTTGTGGACTTTGTCAAAGTGCAGCTTTTTTGCAAGTTTGGAGTACCGAAGGCCATAATCAGTGACCGAGGCACACACTTCTGCAATAGGAATCTTTCTTCCCTTATTCGGAAGTATGGGGTGACACACAAAACATCAACACCATACCACCCCCAAAGAAATGGTCAGGATAAGGTTTCAAATCGTGAGTTGAAACAAATTTTGGAGAAAACCGTGCAGCCAAATAGGAAAGATTGGAGCAAGTGCTTGGATGATGCATTGTGGGATTATAGGACAGCATACAAGACACCCATTGGTATTTCCCCGTTTTAGATTTTTTTTGGGAAATCCTTTCATCTCCCCGTGGAAGTTGATCATCGGGCTTATTAGGCTATAAAGAAATGCAACATGGATTTGGCCAAAGCTGGAATCCAAAAGAAGCTCCAAATTCAAGAGCTTGAGCAGATTTGATTGTCTTCATATGATAAATCAAGGCTCTACAAGGAAATATCAAAAGCATCTCATGAAAAAATGATCCATAAAAGATAATTTCAAGTTGGAGAGAAATTCTTGATCTATAGTTCATGACTGAAGCTGATGCCTGGTAAGTTGTGTTCCAGATGGTTAGGTCCTTATGTTGTGACTAATGTTTTTCCTTATGGTGTAGTGGAGATCGCACAAAAGGACACTGGAAGGATATTTACATTCAATGGGCAACGTTTGAATAAATACATTGAGGGACTTCTTACTGATGCAGTGGATTTCATCACACTACATAACCCCATCATCACTTTAGTATAGAAAGCTGTTCCTAACCCTTTCACTTTTATATTATTTTTCCTATTTAAAATTTTGCATTTCATGTGCATATATCATCTCATGGGTTAACATTGAGGACAATACAATATTTTAAGTGTGGGGGAGGTAACCTTTGAGTTTAGTAATTTCAATTATTTTCCTATTCTTTCAAGGATTTTCAAAAAAATGTGTGTTTTTTAAAATTTGTGTGTTTATTTTTCAATTTTTTGTGTGTTTTTGAAACTTTTGAGCTGAAATGATTCTCATCACCATTTTGAAATTCATATCAATAAGTGAAACAATTTATCCGATGAAACCAAGCTTAAATGAATGCAAAAAATAACTTTGTTTCAAGTTCAAATCTTTATTAATTTCATGAAAATTACACTGAATTTTGAATCCCATGACACATATCACTATATTTATATTTGAAATCACTTTCCTGTGAGGATTCTGAACCATTGTTTTTGTATTATTTACATTTACCTCACTTCTTGAGAGAACCAAACCATGTTTAAATTATTGAGGCATTTGTTTGGTATTAAATCCCCTATTTCAAAGAATCCTTTTTTATAATGGCCTACCTTGAACATTTAATACTTGTATCCCTAAGAAGAAATGAACAACCTATTAGGTTATCCATATTTCAAGCCAATTTTCCCTATCCAACCAACTCTTGAAGTGAAATTGCATAATCTAGTTGAACTTAAGTGTGGGGGAAGATGCCTTGTGTTGTGATACCACATTATGTGATAATTTGGGTGGAAAATTAAATTCTGAAGAGATGTGTTTGCTGCTGAAGAAAATAATCATATTGAAAGTTGTGCCTTTTCTAGAGCTTTCATGATAAGTGAAGTTGTGCCTTTCTGGAGCTTCTAATAGAGAGAGAAAATTTTTCTTATCTGGAGATTTCAAGAAAAATCATGTTTGAGAAGATTGAAATTTTTACTGCTGAAATGTTGAATTATGTGCACATTCCTTTATTTTTCATGATGATGAACATGAATTGATGTTATAGGGATTTAGTAGGAGGCCATATTAAAGTGAAAATTATATTAATACAAATTTTCTTCAAAAAGATTCAATCCCTCCTCATTCAACCTCAGAGTTTTCCACATCTAAATCCTACCAACCAAAAGAAAAACAACCCTAAAAAGTCCTCATGATAAAAATTTGTCCTTAACTCACATCGGGTGGATATTTAGGAATTTATCAAGCCTATGGTGACCCTTGTATGAGTTTGGATGAGAAAGACATTGCTGAAAAAATTGACATTTGTGTGATAAGAGAAAATTCAAGTGAGGTAAGTGTTTTGTGAGCATGGGAGGATAAATGAAGTGGAAATATATAGAATGATATAAATGGAGAACTTGAAATAATGGTTTTTTATGAGGCATGATATCTTTTGTTTCCTAGTGTGGAATTGTTGGATCTTAAGGATATGTGTTTTAAAAAAAATTGATTTGATATTGATGTTTACTTGATATGAGGTTTTTCCCATGAGTGCAAAAGGGTAAGTGTGGGGGAGTTGATAAAACAAAATTTTATTGAATATTTTATTGATAATAAATGAAATAATTTCCTCACATTGTGCTAAATATGTTTATTTTTGGAATACTTGGGATTATATTATTCATTTGAAAATTTGATGAAAATTTCAGTTTTACCCTTTAAATATTCACTGTAGTATTTCAAACATAAATAATTTTATTTGAAATATTTGAACTTGATATTTTTTAAATGTTTTCCTGAAGTAATATTATACAACCTTTATTCAGGACATTTGATCTAAATCATGCATTTGTGTGGTGAAAATGGGTCATGAAGTCAAAGTTGGTCTGGACTCGCCAGAATGGACATGGGTTCTGTATTTAGGTCATAACTTCTTCATACATGCTTGGATTAGGACCAAATTTTGAGAGGAGATTGAGGACTCATTTTCTCACGAGTAATACATCTACAAGGATAGCTAATTCATGTGTTTTGGTGGTAAAATAGGTGGTAAAAATTGGCATAAAATATTTGGTTGATATTCCCCATTCACATTTGAAACCACTTTGAACCTAGCCTCCCCACCACTCTATAAATTGGTGTTTTTATCATTTGGTGGGGTTTGGACGTGAATTTGGAAGTTGAGGGAAGAGGATAAGTGGATCCACTCCAATTATCCAACCATTTCAATAAGGATATCTCTTGAAGCAAGGATCCCTTCGACGAAGCCTTCTTCTTCTTCTTCTTTGTGTTGTAATACTTTTGTTTGTTTAATAAACTTCTTTGTTATTATTTTATTTTTTATTTTATCTTATGTTTTGTTCAAATTTATTCTTCTATTAATCTTCCTAATTGGTCTGGAATAAAGAGTAGAAAAGTTATTGGGTTCTACCCTTTCTAAACCTTTTCACATGCAAAACGTTTCTACGATGACTACACTACCCATGGAAGAGTAGTTCTTTTTAGTAATCAATCTATCTCTAACCTTATTTATTCATTTATTTTGAATCAATTAGCTATTTTAATTCACTTAATATGATCTATTAATTGAGTTTTTAATTTAAATGAAACTAATCAATCAATTTAACAATTGACACAAAAACACGCCAGGTCGGAATTTGTGTAAATTGTGAGAGTACGATCTTAATCGGTAATAAAAGACCACATGGGATAAATTTTTAGAGTTAAAATATAATCCCTATACTCAATTAATTATCATTTACATAGTGGATATGTTATCTAATTAACCACTAACCATAATCTAACCTAATAACATCAATCAAAACAGGGTGTTGTGATTGCATGTTCCGAAGCTATCCTAGGGTTTAAGTAATTTCATCTTTGTGGTTAAGTTAAATCTCATAGGATTATAGAGTTAAAAAATTAGAGGATTATAATTAAGTGAATGTAAATATAAATGATAATGACAAATAATTGAGTTAATAGGTATAGTTAGATCGATTACGCCTTTTAAATATTGTCTAAAAAACATCTTCTCGTTGTGTATTTTTAATCGAACTTCATTTCAAAAATAAAAACAAAAAAAATGCAATCTTCTTCCAGCAAGCTTATTCTAGTTTTATAAATGATAAAAAAAACCCATAATTTCAATTAGTGTTTTTATTCTCTTTTATTTTATTTTTATAATACCTTTAAGAATTTGTTTTAATTTGATTCCTCCTTTTAGAGATGACCTTGGTCAAACACTCTATTGCACCTAAGTAACCCAAAATCGAACATCATTTGAAAGCACCCATGACAGTGCCTTTCAGTAAGGCAATGGATGTGGCATGCAGATACAATAAATAAATATGGGAAACTTCTTCACCTGATAGACTCTTCTCAGTGGAAGATAATTGATCATGATTATCCTAAATTTGGAAATGAACCAAGAAACATTCATCTTGAATTATATACATATGGAGATAATCCTTTTGGTTTTCAAAGTATCACTCATAGTACATGGAATGTTATGTTGTTAAATTATAACATTCTACCGTGGTTATGTATGAAACAAAAATACATCATGTTACCTGTGCTTATATCAAGACCAAAACAACTGGGTAATGATATTTATGTTTATTTGGATCCATTGATCGGAGATTTGAAATTATTGTGGGATTCATGTGTTACATCATATGATTCTTATAGAAATCAAGATTTCATATTGAGAGTCGTGTTGTATGGGATAATAAATGACCTTCCTAATTATGTAAATTTGTTAGGATATAGCATTAATGGAACTCAATGGTGTCCCATTTATGAACAAGGCACACTATAAATTAAGTTGAAACATTCATCGAAGACTAAGTTTCTACGACATCATAGATTTCTACCCCTACAAAATAAGTACTGATCTTGGATGAAATCATTCGATTGAAATTAAAAATAACATACAAAACCATCTCTACTAATAGGAAACCAACTTTTTGAGAAATTAAAATATGCAGACACTACTTTTGGTAAATCATTTTTAGAAAACCTTGTGTAAACCAGTTGGAAAAAGAGATCGGTTTTTTTGAATTACCATACTAGAATTATCTATATGTCAAAAATTATTTTGGTGTTATTCATGTTGAAAAAAATTATTTTATAGTGTCATAGGCATGTTACAAAATGCACCAAAAAAAGGATGTAATTAAGGATAGGTAGGACATGGTTGACATTATAATATGGAAAGAGTTGGCACTAGTGAAGGGTGAAAAATGAGCTTTTCTTCCTCCATCTTCTTACACTCTTTTCGGGAAGGATAGATATCAATTTTATAACTTTTTTAATAATGTAAAGGTTTCATAGTAATATTCATTTAATATCAATAATATCATTTCAATGATAGGATTAAAATTAAAGAGACTGAAATTATAATGACCCTGAATTTTTGAATGATAATTATTTCCTAAAAATGTGTGTTATATTATTATTTTTACTCAACAAAGCTATATATATTTAATAACTAAGTGAGTATAAATTGAAATGTGATTATCAGGTTTCGACTATTATACAACCATTGTTCAATTATTAATATTGGTCAATATGACCATTGGAAACTATATAATAATTTTAACTTTATAATTAGTGTTTTTAAGTACAAATGAAAAATGATAATTAATGTAGAAAGGAGAAATGATGGCCTCAACCAGTAGAGTCATGTTGTATGAAGACCATTTATTAGAGCATAGGAGATAGGTAGCATCATTGGTATTTTCCCTTAACCAAGCCCAAGATGAGCTTCAACAAGTGAAGCCTAAACAAAATCTCCTACGATAGAAGTTCAAGTTAGTGGAAATTACCACTCAGGCAATGTTAGCTGAGTTACCCCATGAATCTATCATCATTACACACCTCACCTTTAGGCCATATATGGGTGTTATAAATATTATGTTTCAAGGCCCTAGTTACTTAAATTTTAATTCCATTGTATAAATAAAATTTTTTTCCATCAATTCTATTTTAAGAATAGTTTTTCTTGATAAAGTTTAGATGGAATTTGATAAATTGATTTTTCAAACAAAAATTCTACTTTCCAGAAAAGATATAAATATTCATAATAAACTAAGATATTATGAATAAATTTTATTTTAATTAAATAGTATGATAAAAACACTCTTATTTAAATATAAATGATAAAAAAAATTATTTTATTTTAAGTGTCAGAAATTTTATTATGCATTTTCAATCTGCTGTTATTTTTAATAAATATGGATTTTAATATTTAAAATTTATAATTCTCATATTTAAAGAATTATACTGATTAAATAAATATTATTTTTTAAATCACTGCATCAAAATTAGGTTAGGGTGAATTTATGATAATTTTCTAAAATGATTTATTTTTTCATGGATAGTAAAAATATAGTTTGAGTTTTACGGTATTTTTAATGAATTCGTGATTATGTAATAATAATGTAATAAATAATTAAACACAATATAAGACCTAAAATATGTAATTTTATCAATATCAAGTATTTTAAAATATTTAAATAAATTTCCAAATCTATAATCTACCTTCCAAATTCTAAAATGGAAACTTTATCTTTAAAAATGTTATTTTGAGGAAATATTACTTTTCCTAACCAAAATAAGTAATATAAAATGATGGTAGACAATTTTGGATTAAAATAAAAAAAAATCCCAATTTTCCAATATCATGTGAAAATACCATGGGAAAGCCCATGGTTTTTCATTTTCCATAACCTAGGTTTCCAAGGCCTATATTTAGAAATTAATAAACAAATACCCCACTTTTTCTAAATATAACCACTCATTTATCCATTTAGTTTCACTCCTAATTCACAATCCAAGAATCTTTGATAGTTTTACCTCCCAATGAGTCCTACCAAGGTGTCCTCAATCCCCTAAGGTCCCAATCCTCATGTTTTAGGAGTTACTTTTCAAGGTAAGGGAAATATCTATTTTTCTCTTCGTTTCAAGAACATATTTTTGTTTATGTCTTATGAATATTATGGTAAATCTATCTTATTTCCTTTTTATTCATTACATTACTACCAAATTATTTTTTATCAATGGGATACCCATGTTCCCTCTCTTTTTACTCTTTTCTAAAACCACGTTTTATACTCGTTATGCTGCCAGTTTTACTTCTCAAAATTTCTCTCTTCTCCTCAAGAAATTCCCTTATTTTATTTTTGTGAATACCTAAACCTCTTTATTTTATAAGGGTATTCAAAAATATATATAAATGATTTATTTTATTATGTAATTTACATACATAAAACCCACATTCCCTTTCTATGGGTTCAAAATGATATAATGATCATGTTCTATCAGAACTTTTTAAAACGTCATCATTTTGGTATGAAAATCATTTCTTTTATTCTACACAAGTTATTTATGAAAAGTTTGATTATGATTTATATGGATAACATTAATTAATAAATATGAATGGTGTTCCCTGATAGTTCTACAATACAGTGGGTAAAGAATTTAATCTCTAGAGATGACAAGTTTTATGATACCTTTGTGAATAACCTTGGTAATTTTTATAACACCTTGGGGAAAAACCTTGGTGATATATTTATGAATGTCTCATTTAAATATTGTATCCAAATATCCATGTTATGTTTCATGTTATTATTATTATTATATTCCTATTTCTCATCCCTTATCATTATGAATCATTTTCTTATTGATATTCCTCAAGATCACAAGTAAATTGTTTCCCTTGTTTTCCCTTACTGGACCTTATGCTCACCCTTTCCTTTGATGTATGTCCTCGGGTTATGAGATGTATTAAATTTACTTAGGATGAACCTTTTAATAATACTTTCAAGTGTATTAGAAGAATTTTTTTATGTTTTCATGTATTATATGTCTCTTTTCTAAGAAACTAAACTTTAAAAGATCTTATGTTTGTATCATGTAAATGAATAGTTTATGTCATAAAAGGTTGGATGCCATAGTTGGTATCAAAGGAAGGATTAGTTATTTATAGAAATTATTATTTAAAAACTTTAGTAATAACCCTATATAAATGTTAAAATATAGTAAAACATCCTAGTATTTTGTTGAAATATTATGTAAGTGGTTTCTGAGCAAAGAAATCCATGTATGGATACGAACAAGTGGATGTGGCTCTGGCATAGATGTATCTAGGGGTAAAACCCAAAAACACCACTTTGTGCTAGACTCGAATGGAAACTAGTGCACAATAGAGGGCCTTTATTTACTCCTAGTTTGACACTCCCTAGGGATATGTTTGGTTAATCACAAGATTTTTATGAATCATTATAAAGGATTTATAGAAAATGTAATTATTGTTAATGAACAACATATTTAAGCATAATGTTTTAAGATATAAAATTGTTTTAGAATTATAATATTCTTAAAATAAAAAAGTTTCTCACTAAGTTTTTCTTATTTTTTGAAAAAAAGAGATAAATATAAGGAACTATGTAAATGGTGAACACAATGGACCATGCACTGATATCCCTCCTATGGAAGCCAAAATGGAAAAATTCATAAGAATGATGAATCAACTCACTCGAGTTATGAATAGTAACTTGAATCAATCCAAGAGACTGGATTAAACTTGAAGTGAAAAACTTTCCATTAAGTCCTTTATGTGTCAATGACCACCTTATTTCAGTGGATCTACTGACCCTTTGATTGCTAAACAATGGATAAGCTCTATAGAAAAGATCTTTTCTATACTCTGTTGTTCAAAACAAGAGAAAGTCACCCTAATTGTGTACCATTTAGAGGTTGGTGCTGATCATTGGTGTATAATGATTAAAAACATGAATACAATAATGGAGATTTAAGCTATGGAGTGGGGATATTTCAAGGGAACCTTTTTTAAAAAATATTCCCCCTGTTCGATGTGATCAAAAATGGAGAAGGAATTCCTAGAGATGAAGTAGAAGGAAAATGAATGTGTGGGAAGCTATGTGATGAAATTTACAAGACTTTCTCACTATACCTATAACTTTGTGACGGATCCTAATGAAAATGTTGATAGATTCTTTGATGAACTAAGACCCCATCTATGGAAGAACCTAGCTAATCAAGACTATGAAAGCTACGCGAAGATAGTGTAAAGTTCTATGAAGGTTGAACTAGAGTTAAAAGATATTAAATGGTCCTATATATTGAATGAAAATAAGAGATCAATGGATCTAAGATTAGGTATGAACTTTGAACATGAAAGAGGAGTAAATAAAGTGAAACTTCCCACATGCAACAAATGGGGGAAGAAGCATTCAGGGGACTACTTTATCAGGAGCGGGAAATGTTAAAAGTGTGGAAGAGATGACCATATTGCTAGGAACTGTTGTATTGAGGTGAATCATCAACTTCTAAAAACTAAAGACAAAAGGAAGATGTTATAGGTCTGTCCTAAAGTCCAATGATTCAAGTGTGGACAGCTTGGAAACTTTTCCGATTACTGTCTAAATCTGAATTTAATGGAGGGGAATCACTGTCAACCTCAATAAAGGCACAAGGAGAAAGTTTGGTCTTTTTCAATCATGATGGTTGAATTAGATGCTTCAAATGATGTGGTGGAAGGTACTCTTATTGTTCTCTCAAATCTAGAAAATACTTTTTTTGGTTTTGGTTCTACACATTCCTTTATTTCCTCCAAGTTTTCAAAGAATATAGAATCAATACCTAAACTTATAGAAGTAGAGTTATCAGTAAAGACTCTTGGAGGGATTATCCAAGCATAAATAGTGTATAGAAACTCCAGTATTGACTTTGGTGAGCACAATCTCATCACAAATCTAGTAGTCATTCCCATGCTGGAATTTGACATTATACTAGGGATGGACTAGATCTCAAAGTATAATACTAATATCGACTAAAGAAGTAAGTAAATCTAAGTAGTATTGAATGGAAAACCTACAGTTGTTTTCAAAGAAGATATATCTCGAACTGATCTTTGTCTAGAAGTACCTCTTGTTGCCTTCTTTATGGAGATGATTAGTGAAGATGAAGAAGTAAATGAAAGTATACGAATAGAGAATGTCTCTGTCATTTAGGAATACATTGAATTATTTCCCAAGGAGTTACTTGGACGTCCCCTAAAAATAGAGGTAGAGTTTTCTGTTGAACGCATTCCTAGATATAAGATGATATAAAATACCCAATATAGAATGGAAAATTTGGAGCTGGAGGAATTCAATAAAAAACTCCAAGATATTTTGGAGAAGAGGTTTATCCAAACAAGTGTGTCTCCTTGGGGATAAACTATTCTATTTATGAAGAAGAAGGATGGATCAATGCGACTATGCATTGATTATAGAGAATGTAATGGGATCATAGTGAAGAACAAGAACCCTCTTAAAAGGATTGATGATTTATTTGAACAGCTTCATGGGGCTCAATTATTTTTCAAGATTGATCTTCGATCTTGTTATCATCAATTGAGGGTTAAGAAATAAGATATTTCAAAGAATTCATTCTAATCAAGATATGGTCATTATAAGTTTTTTGTTATTCCCTTATACTTGACTAATGGTCCTTCTATTTTTATGGATTTTATTAATAGTGTATTTAAGGACAACCTTGATAACTTTGTGGTAGTTTTTATTGATGATATTCTGATATATTCCAGAAGTTCCGAGGAGCATGAGGATCATATAAGGGTTATATTACAAACTCTGAGGAAGGAGATGTTATTTAGAAAGTTCATAAAATGTGAATTTTAGTTACAAAAAGTTTCTTTCTTGGGGAACATTATAACCAATGAAGGAATATCAGTTGACTTGATGAAGACAAAGGTTGTGGAGGAGTGTCTTCATCATGAAATTTTAACTGGTATTCTTAGTTTCCTTGGTTTAGTAGGATATTATAGGAGGTTTGTGAAAAACTTTTCACAGATTTTTAATCTACTAACCAAGTTAACTCTAAAAGGGGCCAAGTTCATCTGAAAAAAGGAGTGTAAAGAAAGTTTCCAAGAACTAAAGAAGAGATTTATTAGTGTACTTATGTTAACTCTACCCACTATTGGATAAGGATTTGTTATTTTTAGCAATGCATCTCTGAAAGGGCTTGGGTGCCTCCTCATGCAAAATGAAAACGTGATTTATTATGCATCTTGACTATTAAAACCTCATGATCACAATTATAATACGCATGACCTGGAGTTGGTTTTAGTTTTTTTTTACTCAAAAGATATGGAGGAACTATATTTATGGGGAGAAATGTGATATATACACAGACTTCCAAAGTTTAAAGTATATTTTCACATAAATGGAATTGAACATGAGACATAGTAGATGGTTGGAACTTCTTAAAGACCATGATTTTTCAATTCATTATCATCATGGGAGATCAAATAAAGTCATTGATGCATTAAGTAGGAAAGGCCCTATTATGCTGGAAATGATGAGGATTCAAGGAGATCCATTGATCAAGGACCTAGTAAAGTTGGACATGGGAATCGTGAGGGAAGGGACATCATCAACCCTATCTAGATGATTTCTCAAACATCATTTCTATAGAATATCAAGAAATATCAAATATAATATCATTTGTTGTAGAAGAAGATAGAGGCTGTAATAATGGGAAGTTTCCTGAGTTCAATGTTGATCAAGAAGGTGCACTGAAGTTTTATACAAGGCTATGTATTCCATCTATTATGTAAATAAAGAAGGATCTAATGGATGAAGCTCATAGATCTACATTATCTATACATCCTAGAAGCACTAAAAATTATAGGGACCTTCATGATCATTATTGGTGGGAAAACATGAAAAGGGATATTTCCAACTACACTATAAGGTGTTTGGTGTGTCAAAAAGTGAAGGCAGAGAGACAAATTCCTAAAGTGGTATTACAACCACTACTCATACTAAAATGGAAGTGGGATAATATCACTATGGACTTTGTCACTGGTCTCCCAAGAACATCCAAATGAAACAATGTGATGTGGTTTATAGTGGACCATCTCACCAAGACTTCCCATTTCATCGCTATTCGAGAATATTTCTCTCTTGAGAAACTTGACAATATTTATGTAAATGAAGTGGTGAGGTTTAATGGAGTGCCACTTTCTATCATTTCTGATCACAATACAAAGTTCACATCAATATTCCAGAGAATTATTCAACATTATCTGAATACTAAATTGAATTTCATTATAGCTCATCACCCCCAAACTGATGGACAATCTAAAAGGACTATTCAGACACTTGTGGAAATGCTGAGAACATGCTCAATGAAATTTAAAGTTGGATGGGATCAACATCTTCCATTATTTGAGTTATAATATGATAAAATATTCTATTCAAGTATTCAAATGACACCCTATGAAG
This sequence comes from Viscum album, assembly GCA_963277665.1. NCBI lineage: Eukaryota > Viridiplantae > Streptophyta > Magnoliopsida > Santalales > Viscaceae > Viscum > Viscum album. The sequence goes on from OY728125.1 coordinate 24,994,705, forward strand.
ATCTATATTAGAATCAATTTAGAACTCCTACTTTTTTGGATGAATTTGGTGAGAGAAATATTCTTGGGCCTGATCTTGTGCAAGATATGACAAAAAAAGGTTCACGCCATCCAACAACACATTAAGGTTTCTCATATTTGGAATAAGAACTATGATGAAAACCGTTTAAGGGACTTGGAGTTTCATGTTGGGGACAAATTCTTCCTTTGAATTTCACCTTGGAATAGATTCAAGTAGTTGGGTAAGAAAGTTAAGTTTATCCCTAGGTACACTGACCCCTATGAAATCCTTAATCGCATAGGATTAGTGGCTTATCAGCTTGTACTTCCTCCAAATATAGATCAAGTTCATGATGTATTCCACGTATCTCTCTTGAGGAAGTACATAACTAATCCTTCACATGTACTGAATCCTGAGGTGGTACAGCTGGAACATGACCTCTCTTATGAGGAGCATCCACTGGAGATCTTGGACTCTAGAGACAAAGTTCTATGAAACAAAACTACCCACCTCATCAAAGTGTTGTGGAGGAACCACAAATACGAAGAAGAGATGTGGGAACCAAAGGATACAATGAGACAGAAGTACCTGCACCTTTTCTCAAATAAGATAATGAGTTGAAATTTTAGGGATCAAATTTCTTAAGGGGAGATAATGTAATAACCCGGAATTTTTGAATGATAATTGTTTCCTAAAAATGTGTGTTATATTATTTTTTTTAATCAACCAAACTATATCTCTTTAATAATGAAGTGAGTATAAATTGAAATTTGACCATCGGTTTTTTACTGTTATATGACCATTGGTCAATATGAACATTGCTCAATATGGCTGTTGGAAACTATATAATAATTTTAATGTTATAATTAGCGTTTTTAAGTATAAATGGAAAATGATAATTAATGCATAAATGAGAAACGGCAGACTCAACCAGTAGAGTTGTGTCATATGAATCCCATTTGTCGAAAATTGGGAGAGAGGTAGCAGTACTGGGGTTCTCCCTTGACTAATCCCATGACGTTCTTGAACTAGTGAAGCTTGGACAAAATCTCCTATGGGAGAAGTTCAAGTTAGTAGAAATTACCACTCGGGCAATGTTAGTTGAGTCACCCCATTAATATATCACCATTGCACACCTTACCCTTAGGTTGTATGCGGGTGTTATAAGGGGTTATGTTTAGAGGACATAGTTACTTAAAGTGTAATTCCATTGTATAAATAAAATTGTTTTTCCATCAATTTTGTTTTAATAATATTTTTTATTATTAAAATTTAGATGGAATTTGATAAATTGATTTTTCAGACAGAAATTGTACTTTATAGAAAATATATAAATATTTATAATAAACTAATATATTATGAATAAAACTTATTTTAATGAAATGGTCTAATAAAAATATTATTATTTAAATATCAATGATAAAATTATTTTATTTTATTTTAAGTGTCATAAATTTTAATATGCATTTTTAATACGTTATTATTTTTAATAAATATATATTTTTATATTTAAAAGTTAGTATTATAATATTTATAGAATTATTTTGACTAAATAAATATAATTTTTGAAATCATCATGTCAAAATTAGGTCAGGGTGAATTTATGATAATTTTCTAAAATACTTTATTTCTTTGTGAATAGTTAAAATACAGTTTGAGTTTTTCAACATGTTTAATGAATTAATAATTTTTTCATAATTATGAAATGACAAATTAACCACAATACATGACCTAAAATATATTATTTTATTAATATTAAGTATTTTAATATATTTAAATCAATTTCCAAATCTATAATTTACTTTCCAAATTCTAAAATGGAAACTTTAACTTTAGAAGTGTTATTTTGAAGAAACTTTACTTCTCATTTCCAAAATAAGTAATATAAAATGATGGTAGAATCTTGTGGATTAAAATAACATAAAATATTCCCCAAGTTTCCAATAGCATGGGAAAATATCATGTTAAATCTCATGGCTTTACATTTTCCACAACCTAGGTTTCCAAAGCCTATATTTGGAAATTAATAAACAAATCCCCCACTTTTTCTATAAATACCCACCCATTTATCCATTTAATTTCACTCCAAATTCATCATCCACGAAGATATAATAGTTTTACCTTCCAATGAGTTATCTCAAGGTGTCCTCAATCCCCCAAGGTCCCAATCTTCAAGTTTTAGAAGTTACTTTTCAAGGTAAGGGAAATATCATTCTTTTCTCTTCCTTTCAAGAACCTATTTCTGTTTATGTATTATGAATGTTATGGTAAAAATATATTATTTACTTTTTATTCATTATCTTACTGAAAAAATATGTTTTTTAAATGGGATAAATCTATCCCCTCTCTTTTTACTATTTTCTAAAATCACGTTTTATACCCGTTTTGCTGCCGATTTTAATTCTGAAAATTTCTCTCTTCTCCTCAAGAAATTTTATTTTATTTTCTTTTTGTGAATATAAAACCCTGTTTATTTTATAGGGGTATTTACCAATATATAAAAATTATTTATTTGACTCTTTTATTGATATACATAAACCCGCATTCCCTTTCTATGAGTTAAAAATGATATAATGATCATGTTCTTTAAGCACTTATTAAAACGCTATGATTTTCACTACTGGAAATACAGGCTTTCCCAATGGTTCTAAACCATTTGGAAAGGCTAAAGAACCATTGGTATATGTTATACCAACGGTTTTGAAAACCGTAGGAAATTAATCTTTTGGGAAATATTTTCCCAACGGTTTACAGTGAACCGTTGGGATAGGTTAGAAAAAAATTAACCTATCCCAACGGTTGTGCCAAACCATTGGGATAGTTTTTCCCAATGGTTTGGATTGAACCATTGGGAAAACCAAGCAGACGGATTGTTTCCCAATGGTTTCTAAACCATTGGGAAAGGATTTTTACCAATGTTTCATAGAACCGTTGGTAAAAAAATACTCAGAGAGGCTATGACAATGGTTTGAAACCGTTGGCATAGCCTATCCTATGCAAATTGCACAGTAGCCTGCAATTTTCACAGTAGCTCTCATTTTGTACAATTTTCCCAGCAGTATTCCCTCTCATTTTCAATCATTTCCAATTATTGTACCTGCAATAAACTAACACATACATATACAATTATTTTACCTTCAATAACCAACTAACACATACATATAGAGAACAAATTCATACACGTTTAACATATAATGCATCCTAGAACTATACACATCCATAATTAAATCAGAATTCATAATTTAATTATAAACATACATAATTCATTTAGAATTCAATTTAAAATTTAGAGGACAATTATATGTGCAATCCGGAATTCAATTCATAATTTGATCGGTTTTTCGTATACCATATATTTTTACTAGAAATGATGTCCATTTTAAAGAAAATACATACACCTGGAGTGATACCGGTCACACCATGCCTTGGATTGAGGCGATGTTAACTCGTACATGTCACAAATGACCCATGGATCATTATCCTAAAGTATCAACATATTCCGAAAGCGTTTGGTCGGTTTTCCGTATGTCAGTTGTTGTTTTCACTTAAAATGAAGTGCTTTTTAAATAAAAGAGAGACACTTTGAATGGTGGTGGCCACACTGCACATTGGATTGAGGAGGGGTTGACTCGTACACATCACAAATGACCCATGGATCATTGTGCTAAAATATCAACATAATCAGAATCTGTTTGGTCGGTTTTCCGTATGTACTTAAAATGTTGTCCATTTTAAACATAAGAGAGACATTTTGGGTGGTCACGACCACACCATGACTTGGATTGAGGCGAGGTTGACTCGTACACATAACATATGACCCATGGATCATTGTCCTAAAATTTCAACAGATTCTGAATGTGTTTGGTTGGTTTTCCGTATGTCAGTTTTTTTTCACTTATAATCTTGTCCATTTTAAAAAAAAGAGACATAGTTAGAGTGGTACCGGCCACACCGCATCTCGTATATAGACGGGTTTGACTCGTGCACGTCTCAAATGACCCATGTATCATTTTCCTAAAGTAGCAACACAATATGAATTCATTTGTTTGGTTTTCTGTATGCAAGTTGATGTTTTTCACTTAAAATGATGTCCTTTTGAAACAAAAGACATACACTTTGAGTGGTTTCGGCCACACCGCGTCTCAGATTGAGGCGGGGTTGATTTATACATGTCACATATGACCCATGTATCATTTTTCTAAAGTATCAACACAATCAGAATTCGTTTAGTCAGTTTTCCATATGTACTTAAAATGTTGTCCATTTTAAACAAAGGAGAGCCACTTAGAGTGATCCTGGCCACACCGTGCCTCAGATTCAGTTGGGGTTGACTCATACACATCACATATGACCCATGGATCATTTTCCTAAAGCATAAACACATTTCAAATGCATTTGGTCAGTTTTTCGTATGTCAGTTGTTGTTTTCACTTAAAATGATGTCCATTTTAAACAAAAGAGAGACACTATGAATGGTGTCGGCCACACCGCGCCTCATATTGAGGCGGGGTTGACTCATACATGTCACATATGACCCATGGATCATTGTGCTAAAGTATCAACACAATCATAATCTTTTTGATCGGTTTTCCGTATGCTAGTTGTTGTTTTCACTTAAAATGAAGTCCAAATTCTCATGCCAAAACCAATTCAAATATCAAAATTCAAAGGAATTGAATTAAAATCAATAAGTGAAATAAATCAAGCAATGAAGATAATCAATTCAGAAAGTCAGGACGGAACCACCTACCTTGAAGGTTTTGACCAAAACCACAATGGTTGAAGAACACTCAAGAATCCCGGTTGATTCTCCAAAAACTCGTCCTAGATCCCTTCCCCTAGCAAGACCAAGACCAAAACTCATCATTTTGGCATTTACACACTTATATCTACCCATAACGGGCATAGATATAATAAATTAAGGGAATATGGTAAGTATATCTAAGTATATCTAAGAAACCGATCAATAAATAAGAAGAACGATCACATACCTTGAGAATCCCACTTCGATTTACCAAGAGGAGCCTTTGGATTGCCTCCGGAACAAAGGGAGAACCTTCTCTGACCCCAGGAGAAGACAAATCCTGAGTTAGGGCCACTTAGGAGGAAAAACGAACCATTTAGAGGCAAAATGACTGAGATCCACAATTTAAGGATCTAATTTTAAGTGATCGCACGGTTTGTCCGCATGGTTTGTCAAACTGTGCGCACACCGTGCGGATCTCACTGTCCAGGGTTGCTGGTATGCACGGTTTAGTCGCACGGTTTACCAAACCGCGCACACACCGTGCGTACCCCACTATCCAGTGCTACTAGGTTGGAATAGTTTGATCGCACGGTTTATCAAATCGTGCACTAACCATGCACAAGCCATTGCCTTTTTGTTTTACTTAAAATTTCACCCAAACGCACCCCCAAGTCACTACTCTAAAACAGAAGCACTTAGAGACATAAAAAGTACCTGAAAACATAACGGGATGTTACAGGGGGAATTTCCAGGGAGTTCCCAAACACACAACCACTAAAATACAACAACATCCATAAAAACATACAATATATAAAAATAACTCAAATCCAATACTATACTACGGGTCAAGATAAAACCAACAACTAGAATAGATTAAACATCAAATCTCAGTAATATTAGTAAAAAATGTAATGGATCAATTTGTCCCACATCACTATCACCATCATCATCATCATCATCATCACCCTCTTCCTCGTCCCCATCATTTTCCTCGCCCTCCTCAGTGCCCTCCTCCTCACCCTCACCCTCCTCCTCGCCCTCACCCTTCTCCTCGCCCTTGCCATCCGCCTCACCCTCCTCCTCTCCCTCCTATTCCGCTTCAGACTCCTCACCATCATCATCGTCAAGTTTTACATCGTCCTGACCACCACTAGAAATGCCACCTAGTTCACCATATATAGAACGTATCGACAACATGTATTCATCAAAAGCTAGGCTGGCCCCTGCTAGAAGTGTTGGATGTAGAATTTCAATAAATTTCATAAATGCACTGTTTGCCCTAGCAGACTGTTATGCCATCTCTGTGGCCCTTTTCTCAGCATGTTTTGTATGTGCCCTAACTTGCTGCAGCTTAGTGGCACTACAACTCGTACCTGAGGAGGGACAATACCTCGTCGGGGCTATCCTAGGTCGGCAGCGTACTCTTCCAGGATGCTCCTCTCCCAACACCTTATGTAAGTGATCAGTTGGCCCAAAATTGTCTGTTTCTTGGGAATCAAGGGCCTCTAAAGAATCCTGTTAAAAATATAAATATATTATTAAGTTACAAAATAGATATTAAAATATAAAATCAACATATTAAAACTTACAATCTGCTGTTGAGTCGCTTCTTTGATGGCACTTTCGTCCTTTTTCCGTCTACTCAATCAAAACAGTTTTGATCGAGGCACACATCCTTCAATATTCTGTATTTTCCTCTACAATGACATTTAAAACTAAAGTTATATAAAAACTTTAGCAAACTATTAAATAATTTAGGAAACAAAATAAAATGTAAGTCGTAAAGAAAACTTACAAATAATTGTCATACCTGCTTCCTCTCATGATCCGGCATCGTAGTGCGTCCTAGTATGTGGAGGTATTTTTTGCATAAATGTTTTTTTTATTTTTTCTAGATGATTCCTAAATAAAATTCGATAATGCAAAGGAAAATATTAATTCAAAACATGAATGTTGTTATTTAAATACCTCAAATGTAATTCATACCTTAAACTGGGTACTCGTCCAATGAGTAATAATCTGACGATACTGCTCTATAGGACAATCATCCACGACTGGTACCGCCTCTAACTCAGTTCCAACTCTAGAACACCATCCAATATACAACTCATGCTTGTAGGCTCTCCAAATCTTGCCTAAATCCTTTAGACGTTCCAGTCATGCACCCTCACCATCGGGAAAATTAAATCAAAGATGACATCAATATATTAATTCATATAAATGCAAAAATAATTCATGGCATTAAATACAACATATTTTTTACCCATATATCTACCCAAGATCTATCCTTGACCTCATGTGGCAAATGTCTCCATGATATCGGGCTGACGGGAATGATGTCGGAGTATTTTACAAGCGTCGCCAAAAAACTCTGACATTGCTGCCATGTTTTTTCAACCATTTGGTGGTCTTCATTGTAATCCACCATAACCTGTGTGCGGCGGTTCTACACCGAATGCATGCGTGTACGCCCCCGCCCCTGCCTCCTGTCAGTAGATGTATCTGTCATGAAAGAAAAACAAATATTTTATCAAAACATGTTATAATGAAAATAAATATTGCTATAAAAAAATTTTAGGGTTCTATAAATATACCTACGCCAATATGATTGCTGAGCGCCACTGGATCAACAGAAACTGATGGAACACCCTGTGGTGGAACAGGAGTCGAAGACGATGTAATATAGAAGCTTGGAGAGACTAAAGTAGAAGGAAAATAATATGGGATAGCTGTATGACCAGATTCTAACTGGGGAGTGGGAATCATCATGGGATGTGAAAATGATGGGCCAGAAGATGCAAAAGGTAGTGAAAACATGGGAGGCCTAAATATCCCGTGTGTCCCTAACGACACACCGGGATCAGAATGTGGGAAGGATGACATGTCAGTGGGAGGGGCAGGGTCTAGTCGGGTACGCGCAGCTGCTCGTCCACCTCTGGTACGAACCCTCCTCGTACCACCGGTCTGAGTACTAGGACCAGTACTAGGCTCCTCTTCGAATAACGGTCGACGTATAGGTGGATCCTACAAAAATGTTTACAAAAAAATCAATCACATGACATTATATATTATTTAAATATATATATTTGAAATAAAGTACTCATTGTAGGCACTAATGGTGGAACGCCCATCTCCGCCATTCGATGATTGTTCTCCATCATTTTTTCCTTCATCTCTCTTCAATTGGATGCATTTCCTGCTTTTGAAAACAAATATGTAATTAATTAGAAAAAGGAAACTAATGTGTAAACCAAAAAACTAAATATATGAGGGAATAGGGGGATTCATTGGTAATTTAGCTATCAATTTTTTTAGAAGATATTGAATGGATTTAATAAATCATACAAGTTGTAATGTTCACCAAGTTATAAATATTGTTTGACTAGGTTTGAATACAGTTAAATTCCAAATTAGAAAATGAAATTCAAATAAAACCGCAACCAATAAACATTGAAAATTCACATAACGGTCAAGTCATCTAAAACATATTTGTGATCAATATTAAATCAATTTGAATATTACCAACCTTAACAACCCAACTCGAGGTAAACCAAAATAATTGAGAACATGGATAAATGATTCTATATATTTTCAACCACAACTTCAGTTTCACAATCAACTCTGACAATTGAGCTATTAGAGTCATCAAAAGAAATAAATGGATTGGTTCCAATGGCACTAGGGACAGTGTAAATTCCGTCATCATCATCATCAAAAATATGTCTTGGAATTACTTCAACTATGACACTAAATTCAGGTCGAAGTTGGTCTTTGACATAAAAAACTTGTTTATCCATTGATGCCAACACATATGGTTCTTCGGTAGCAAGAGTGTGAGTCATATTAATTACTCGAAATCCACAATCATCAATAAATGTGCCCTGTCTCGTCATCGAATCAAACCAATGGAATTTCATCATTGTGACTCGTCCATGAGAGTAATAATCCCATATTATTATTTTCTAAACAACTCCATAATAACCCACATTTTCAAATCGCGGTCTACTATCTGATGCACTAGCATAACAATCTATTGTGGAAGTAACCATAACACCATCATGTTGTGTTCTCATTTTCTTTTCTCGTTCAGTGACAATAAATTTGTATCCATTGATAACAATTGATTTACAGTCACGAACCACGGTATTAGGACCAAAAGCCAAAGCTCTTATTTCCTCAGAGACAGAGTCAGCAGAAAAAATCAATACCTGCAATATAAATGACTATTAAACTTAATTAAATATTTATATAATTATTTTAAACAGTAATATTTTTACCTTCAATTTTAACCAAGCATAAAACTCTTTGATATGCAAAGTCTTTATCCTTCTCAAAGATAAAGAACGATGCTTCCTATTTATAATTGTTTATATTCCCTGTATATAAAAAAATATGAATAGTTTAACAGATATATATGTAATATATACATATTCAATTTAGTTACCTGATATAGTCATTGAATAAATCACAGTTGAACAAAACTGTGCGATGTGCCATCTCCTGCTCTTTATGGCTTAATGTCTTCAATGTATATGATCCAGGAATTCCTCCTATTTGAGGAAGTGATGGAAAACTGTGTTCAATTTTCTCATATTGTTCTTCTTCATTTCTCATTGGTATGTTCATTATTGTAGTAAGGTCAGACAAATACATTGAGCAGAAATCCATACATTCTTGATCCAAGTAACCGTTCACGATAGAACCTTCGGGATGATTTCTGTTTCGGACATAAGACTTTAATGTGAACATATTTATTTTAGTTGGATACATCCAATGAAAAGAAACGGGTCCTCTGAGAAGTATTTCAGTGGGAATATGGACAGTCACATGCAGCATGCATGTGAAAAATGATGGAGGAAATATTTTCTCCAACTCACACAAAATTAATGGGGCATCTATCAACATTTTTTACAAGAAAGACTTGGACAACTTCTTATCACAAAGATCTCTAAACAAATGGCACAACCGAATCAAAGTCACCCTTACATTATTGGACAAAAGATGATGAATTGATATTGGAATCAACTCATGCAGTAGAACGTGATAATCATGAGTCTTCAAAGATTTTAGCTTCAACTCTCTTCTATTGACCCATTTAGATATGTTGCTTGAATAGCCATTAGGAACTCTAATAGTCTCTAATACTTCCAGAAATTGTTTTTTTCGTAGGTTTCATCACATAAGAAGCACATGGAAGTTTCCATTTATTTTCACTGATACGCACAGGATACAATTCTGGTCTGATGCCTCAATCCACCAAATCACGCCGAGATCATAAATCATCTTTTGTCTTCTCCTTGACATTTAGAAGAACTGAAAGAAACATTTTTCATATATTCTTTTCAATATGAATTACGTCTAAGTAATGACGTAACAAATTGGTTGACCAATAAGGCAAATCAAAAAAGATACTCCTCTTCCTCCAATTGTAACAGGTTTCAGTGGAAACATTCTTTCTCTTTCCAGATTTCATTTGACCCTTCCTGAATGAAAAACCGAAATCTTTCAATTCATTAAGCACATTAGTTCCAGACATATGCTGAGATGGATCATCGGTCTCTATGGTATTATCAAATCTTCGATGATTCATTCTATATGGATGATCGTTTGGAAAGAATCTTCGATGTCCCATAAAACTGAAACTACAGCGATGTTTCAGTCTTCTGGATCGTGTATTCTTCATACAAACTAGGCATGAAAGTTTTCCCTTCGTGCTCCATCCAGACATCATTGCATAAGCCAGAAAATCATTGATCATCCACATAAGCGCAGAACGCATCTGAAATATGTCTTTAGAACATGCATCGTATGTGCGCACACCCACATCCCAAAGAAGTTTCAACTCTTTTATTAAAGGTTGCATGTATAAATCAATATCAATGCCGGGATCAGAAGGACCAGATATGAGTATACTCATGAAAGTGAAAGGTTTTTTCATACACAACCATGGGGGAAGATTATAAATGTGTATAAAAACTGGTCATGTGTTGTGCGAAGTAAGCATCTGCCCAAACGGATTAAAACTGTCGCATGAAAGACCCAGCCTCACATTACGCACGTCAGCTACAAAATCAGGATGTCGAGCACCAAATCTCTGCCATGAAAATCCATCTGCAGGATGAACCAACTCATCATTAGTCTTCTTTCTCTCAGTATCATGCCATATCATTTTTATTGATATTTCATCAGACATAAAAATATTCTGGAGTCTGGGGATCAATGGAAAGTTCCACATTACTTTCTGTGGAACGTGGGATGGTGTTCAATCAGATTTTGACTTCCAGTGGGATGTGCCACATTTTATTCAATCATTTCGTTCAGCGGTTTCCTCCCAGAATAAACTGAAATCTTTCGGGCAAGCATGAATTTTGTTTCTTGAAAATTCAAGTTCCTCAACTAACTTCCATGCCATATAGTGGTTTGAGGGAATATCTACATCATCTAGAAGTAAATCCTTCAAGAGGGTAAGAATGTAATCGATTGTTGTATTAGAAATCCCATACATAGTTTTCCCATGAAACAATCGGATTGAAAATTATAGATTTTTCATTTTATCGCATTGTTGATATACTGGAGTCGTGGCAGCATCATTCAATTTTTTCACCCTATCAATATCATAATTTTCACTAGATGCATCAGTTGTCCTCATATCGAAGTCTTCTTGAGTCAAAATCCTTTATTTTTCATGATGACGAATAAACGGAAACCGATCATCTAACAAATTCTCCATTCCAGTCCTTTCATTTCGATCATCACCAATTTGAGATTTCATTTTCTCCCCGTTGTGATACCACACAAAGTAGTTTTCTTGAAAACCATTTTTGGTTATATTGTAGTTGACTTCTTCATGGCTCAACCAAGGTCTACCAACACAATTGGAATATGGGCAGTGTATACGAACACTATCTGAAGCATTGTGAAATTAAAAATCTATAAAGCTCTCCAAATTGTTTTGAAAATCACTTGAGATCCGATCGGTTTCATACATCCAAATTCTGTCCATTCTGTAAAAAGAATTTATATAAGTCATTTTTTCATAAAAAAATCAATAGGATTTAACTTTAATAGAAAATACATTTAATTAAATGATAAAGGAAGAGTTTCTAGTCGATTTAGTGAACTATTAAAATAATATAAAGAAAAAGTACTCATAAATTAAATTAAAATTTATTTATATTCATTTTCATTAGGTCTATAAGAGGCACATGCCTCAGGTCCCATTATGTGTTATAGGCATCCCAAATCATTCACTCATGTTCAATAACTCATTATTGGCACCTCTATGGCCATACCTTTCATTACCCAATTACTTCCCCAAGTCAAGCGCACCCCATGGGTGAATAAATTTTAGGCTTCTACACTAATAGGTTGTTCATGGATTGTAAAAAGATTTAATTTCATTAAGTATAGACAAAAACATTTATTTTTAAATTTGAGATTAATAATAAAGTATGTCAATGATAACAACATTACTGAATTAAACTTGTGACTTATCTAACATTTTTATGGATGTCTACACATGCCATCATGGGTAGTGAAAAGAACCCCACCCTCATAAAAGTGAGTATTGGCCAATAAGGACACATAATAAACAACGTACAATGAGAACCATATTTAATTGACCCTAAAGTTATATTAGTATAGTCATCTTAGGGGAAATGGAATATATGATCCTGGTTAACTGATGAATTAAAAAGCTCGTATTCCATATGTTGGACACTATCTAAGGTAAGAAATCATGTGAGGATGGGTTTACATCATTCAATTTCTTACATTCTAGTGAGAATGAAGGCTTGAATTAATTACTTGAGTTCACTGATTAAATGAGGGTAGAGGTTTCATAGGCTGTGTAAACAGAATGATTAAATAAGGGCAGTGGTTTCATACATTGTTCATGGTGGGGGGGTCTCAGCCGATTTAGAAACTAAAATAAATTCCCATCATAGGTATCAATAAGAAACATCACCATCAAAAGAAACTCCAAATAAAAAAGGACTAAAAACATCAAGCATTTCAATAATTCACCACTATGCATGGTTTATCCACATGTTTAGCAGTAATTATATGTCTTAATCATGAACCACCTCTACAGATCCCAGTTTTCACTGATAAACATAAGGTAAATATCTCAAAATATCTTTAAAAGAACTCATTAATAGTCTCAAAATATAAATATAATCTTGAACCAACCATGGAATCTCTTTCACAACACATTCTCACACACTAGTTATCTCATGTGTTACTAAATACCAAACATAGTCACATAGTGTACTATAAAAAATTAAATTACACAAGCCTTATTAAAAAAATCATTTTAATAAAACACTTTCCTCAAGGAATTTTAAGGAAAACATTCATAATAACTTTGGTAAAAATTAATAAACACGTATAAATAAATTTCCAAGTAACAAATAATTTACAAGATGAAAAAAAAGCATAAAAACACATACTTAGAAAATCTAGAATCCAACCGCAATGAATTTGAGATGCTTATTCTTCGATGGAGGGTTAAGGATTTAATTAATTAAATGGATTGGAATGGATAAAGTCTAGATTAAATCAAAACACAAAAAAATGATATACACATCAAAGTAAAAACTTAAAACTAAAATATGAGATGAATAACAATAAAAACAAGGTAGCGCTTAAATATTTTATGTGTATGAAGAATAGAATACCTGATTTGAGACGATTCGGATGGAGTTTGACAGGTTCGTATAGGGGAAGTCGCGAGAGGAGTTGAGCCCTGGACAGATTAGGGTTCTGTCGCTAATGGGGGAGAGCAACGGCCGATTCTGTATTTGGGGTAAACATTTTCCAACGGTTTTTAAAAACTGTTGGGAAAGGGGTGTCCAAGGCACCCTTTCCCAACGGTTCAATAGAACCATTGGTAAAGGGTCACCCATTCCCAACATTTCTAGTAGAACCATTGGGAAAGGGTGCCTTTGACACCCCTTTCCCAACGTTTTCCTAAAACCGTTGGGAAAGGGATTCTTTACCAATGGTTTGCTTAAACCGTTGGTAAACAAGCGTTGGGAAAACCTAGAAGTGTTTGATATGAAACCTGTTTCTTTTATTCTCAAAACATTATTTATGAAAAGTTTGGTTATTATTTATATGTATAACATTAATTAATACATATTAATGGTTCTCCTTTATAGTTCTCCAATGCATTGGGTAAATATTTAATCTCTATAGATGACAAGTTTTATGATACCTTGGTGAATAACCTTAGTAATTTTTACAACACCTTGGTGAAAAAATTTGATGATATGGTTATGAATGTCTCATTTAAATTTTTTATCCACATTTCCATGTTATTTTTCATTTTATTATTATTATATGCCTCTTTATCATGATTTATCGTTATGACTTTTGTCCTTTTTTATATTCCTCAAGATCACAAGTAAATTGTTTCCCTTGATTTCCCTTACTGGACCTTATGCTCACTATTTCCTTTGATGTATACCCCCAGGTTGTGAGATGTAGTAAATTTAATTAGGATAAACCTTTGAAGAATCCTTTCAAGTGTATTATAATAATATTTTAATTTTTCATGTATTGTGTACCTTTTTTCCATGAAACTAAACTTTAAAATATCTTATGTTTATACCATGTAAATGAAATGTTTATGTAATAAAAAGTGGGATGCCATAGAAATCACATGACTATAATGTTTTGATGTAAGATCTAATTCCTATATATTTACATTTCATTTTTTACAAGAATTTTCATCATACATTAACTAATCTATATTTATTTTTCAAAGCTATATGCAACAAAATTATAGACCTGAAAAAATTTCCAACTATAGAAAGGGAAATTTTCATCATATTATATGAATTGGAAATGTTATTCCCACAAAAAATATTTGATATAATGGTTCACTTGATGGTTCACTTGGTGAGAGATATTCAACTATGTGGACTTATACACTATAGATGGATGTACCCTATTGAATGGTATATGAATATTTTGAAAGGGTATTTCAAAAATCAAAGGTGGGCAGATGGTTATTTTGAAGAGCGGTATATTCTTGTGGAAGACATTGAATTCTGTACCAACTACCTATCTGGTGTGGAAATCATCAGTCTAAAAAAATATTTTCACACTAGGCGGCTTGTAGGTGAAAGAATTTCTGAAAGATATGTTGTCACAATCAATATTAAAGATCAAGTGTAGTCCCACCTTTATGTTTTTTCATAACAGTTTAGAGGTTACCCCAATGTTGATACCCACAAAGAAATTCTTAGGCATTTGAATCAATTAAGGGCTGAAATATGGATATCAAATACACATAATCAACAGTTTATAGTATGGTTTCAAGACCATATTTTTAAGGATTCGTATGAAAATCCAGATTCAATTTCAGAACGACTTTGATGGCTATCCATAAGAACATGTGTGTATGTATTATCTTAAAATAGTTGTGAAATTAATGGTTATATGTTCAATAAAAATGAACATGTTGAAGACATTACCATGAAAAATAGTGGAGTTAAACTTGTGGATAAAGCGATGCATGTTTCTGGTACTAAGGATAGAAATACAATTTACGCGAATATGTCATACTTTGGCATCATCGAACAAATATCGGAGTTGGATTATAAAACATTTCAAGTGCAAATTTTTTAATACAAGTGGGTTAATAACAGAAGTAATGTTAAAATAGATGAATTGGTGTTTGTGAAAGTGGATTTTAGTAAGGAAGGGTATAAATACAAACCATTTATAAAGGAATCATAGGTAGTACAAGTATTTTATATTCTATATCCCACAAACCTAAAGTGGATAATTTTTTTGTTATTGACCAAAACCACTGAAGGGTCTAATGAAAATTCAATTGAGGATTAACCTTTTATTGGTATGTCACAATAATTTCATAGTAGTCCCAATGTAGATGGGTTTTTTTATGTCATAGGATACTATAATAAAGATATTTGGATACTCGATAGAGGCTTAAAATCCCTTTAGACTTTAAAAAAAGAGATATCAATAATCATGTTATATTTTATTTGTAATATAAAATGTGTTACCTCATGTTATTATCTACTCTCTTCTGTATTTATGTAATCTAAATTAAATGTTAAATCACTTATGTAGATAATAACTTTTTCATGTGATGGTGCACCCAATCCTGAGGAATAATAGTTCTCTCAATCTGCTGCTGCTACCAGTGTAGAGGAACAATGACCTTTTACGCATGATGGTTCTCTCAAACCTGAGGAACAACAGGTTTCTCAACCTACTGTTACTCCCAGTACAGAGGTACAACAACCTTCTACACATACTGATGCTACTGATCTAGAGGAAAAACATATTGACAACGTTGAATCTGAGGAAATGGTAGGCAATGAAGGACTTATGATGTAGAAAAAATAGGAGTGTCATAGTTTGACAGTGTTAGAAAAAATAATTAAGGTGAAAAGAAAAGGCATCAAATATGAGGTTAGATGGAATGTGTGGGACCAACATGTTTACCCCAATAAGGCCATGTTCAGTAGTTACATTGGACTCAACACTTAGTAACACATGTTGATTGATATAGATTCATGACACCATGTTATGATCATGCTTAAGTCACTAATGTGGGAAGATATTATGGTAAAATTATGATATCATTTCTTTATTTTACTAAAATATAAAATAATGAAACATTAACTGACTCTTCATCGCCTCTTGTAGAGTGCATTTATAGTAGATGGATCCCATAATAAATATTTATTAACACTTGTTGTAATGATTCACAGAGACTTTCACACAATTCTAATGAAATATCTTCTTAAAGTTCTTGAAGGGAAAATAAACTTGCACCCACCATTTATGTATCCACACCTGATAACCCAAGAAGTGTGGGATGCATTTACTAGTTGTTTTGCGGAAGTATCTTTTCAGCTACATTGCGGCTCGTAATACATTGTTTGAAAATACATGTATTCATCACTTTGATTGAGAATATTTTATTTATTAATCAACAACTAAGTGCTGAAAATAAGGAACGGATAACAAAACCAACATACCCCTACTTTAAATCAAGGATAGGGTACACTTCACTTGAAAAAAAATGGTACATATTTTGAATCTACCGTAATACTTTTATGTGACATGAAACAATAGCATAATTATGTTCCTCTATTTATATGAATATTAATGAATCCAAATCCAAATCCACTTCCATCCTATACCATGTGTTATGGAAAGAGGCACATGTAAATAAAGATTTGATACTAATAGATGAAAACACACAAAAATTGAGGGAAACATGTGTAAGTATGACATAATAAAAAAAATATTTAAATAGATATTTCATAAAAATGATTACGTATTTTCCTATATTTTCTATATGACTTAGTCATGGGAATCATCAACACCTATACCGGATCAAAACCTACTATCAGTGGCCTTAAAACATACAAAATAGTATAGTTGCGTCAGAGGTATGAGTTTTGGAGTGATACCCTGAAAATATTTTGAGAAAAAAAACAACATGAGGATAAAGATAAAGAAATGGTAGAGATGAAATAAAGATTAGCTTCCCTTGAAGAATAGTTTCATTGGTAGACTGGGTTGCTATAAAATGTTATAGGGGGAAGGAAAGAGAAGAAATAACTCAATAACAACCATTACATTATGATCTCACCCCCACCCCCCACTAGATTTGAGGTGAGTAATTACCCTCAAATAGTTGTCTTAGTTGAGCTAATCAATATTCTAATAATTGTTTCTATGAAATGTGAATCATACAAACACTAATACCTTTATTATTCTGATATTCTACATGGTGAAAATGACTGTGATTTATATCTATCAACACCCACCCATATCCTTGTAGCAATGACTATAGTGTTCAATATCCAAGATGACCATATACACAATATACCAGTTCCAACAAGTCATGTGAGAGTGGTGATTAACATAGCTCATGAGATGAACACCGATCTACCTCTTCCACTTGATGACGATGATATTCATATGGTCAACCAAGTTGTTGGAACATTCATCACATGGCCGTTAGATCATGTAAAAAACACATGTCGACAAGGAGGTATTCATTTCCAATTTATTTTTATGCTAAACCTTTAACAATTAATAAAAAAATTTCCAAACCGATGAATGTTATTACAGCTGGACAAAGGGAAGGGGGTGAAATAAAAGGTCGACTCAAACCCATCTAAAGGATCAACCAACCGATTGAAAAGATCTTCTGAAATCATCTTTACCCCACCCATTCAATATTTTCATTTACTAACATTGAAGGTTCATGCAGATACAAAGTTACAAAATGGTAGTAATCACATATTTGATTTTGAAGAACAAATGAATGAATATTATATGCCTATTTTCCATGGGTTATGAGATGGTAATTTTTTATGAGTAATAATTATATACATTCTTAGTCCCTAATTAAATATTTTATCTGTATGTTGTGTATATTCATAGAAAATACCTTGGATGTGAGGGGATGAATCTTACAAGCATTCTCATGGGTCATATCAATTTGTAACAAGGGTCATCACAATTTTTTTAAAATTGTGTGGAAGTGTTGGTTATGGATGCGGTGAGTGGTAGTTACTTACATAGGTGCATTCTATATGTGTGTAGGGTCATTCCATATTCTAGAGATGAAGGAAATTTTTTAAACCAAGTTTCAAAATGTGGTGTGATTTTATACAGGGTTGTGGAACATTTTCATGGAGTTTTACCATTTGTAATATGGGTCATGTAGCCTAATTTTTTGAGGTGTGTTGATTTTTTGGATGAGATGATAGTGGTGGTAGAACACAAATCTAGTAATAATGCCTAGAAAACCTAGGCAATGTGAAGATATGGATGTATTGTTATAATATGAATGTGGAATTATGTGGTTGTTTTAGAATAGGATCGTTGATATGTGTTTTCTATGTGATGATACTACTCTATGGCTATGTTATGAGAATTGTTAGAAATTTTTTATTGTTACAATCCAAATAATATTTATTATGGTAGACTTAGGTTAGGGTTTGATATATATTATGATGTAATTATATTACCTAGGCATGTGTTTTTTAAGAGATTACACCATAGAGCGATGGGATACACCATCATAGAACTTGCATAAAGGTAATCCTGGAATTTATCTACCTATACAGGGGTAAAATAGGGGCTCACATAAAGGTAGATCCTAGATTGTGTAAGGGTGCCTACACTATGTAAAAATTACTACAGAGTAGTCTTATTAAAGATGTGATGTTCACATTGTAGAAATTTTTTATGATGTGGATGGTGTGATTTAGATGGTGTAGATGGATTGATATTTTCGAGCCTAAAATAGATTACATTATAGTTTAAAAATTAAATTGATTATACTATGAACTAGTTGTCAGTTCACATGTGGATTAGGTGCAACCACATTCTAATCAACTTCCTTTGGTTGGTTTCTATGACACCTACTGGGTTCCATTTTCTAAAAACAAAAAAAAACTCCATAATTCTCACTCTCTAGAAATTGAAGGATGATCAATTTAAAATTATACCACATCATACTATATCAACATTTCTTTCTAAAATTCAATATTTCCAAATTTAAACACTTCTTTAAATTTCACCATACTTTTGAAAATCAACCCATTTTCAAATCCTTTAATATGATAAAATTAATGAGATTGAATAATTATTTTTTATAGTTACATAAATATGGTGCCTAATAATTATCAAATTTAATTATTTATTTGGATGATAATATAATTATTTGATTATTTGATTATGAATTATTTATATAATAATTTTCTAGTGACGGTCAACAAATATTCATTATTACTAAAATAATGTTAAGATTTAATAACCATAAATAAAAAAATATATAAAAATGTTATAAAAATAATTACATTTGAAATTAACAAATAATATTATGATATAAAAACATTGAATGATATGATAATTTTTATTTAGACTTAAATTTAATATTTAGTATTAATATAATTATCATAAAAATAAGAACATCATATTAAAAATTAAAAATAAATTACCTAGCATAGCAGGTGCGATATGGGTGGGCCAACGGCGGGGATATTTGAGATGTAGGGAGGGGGAGTCCAGCAGTGATAGGAGCTAAAGGAAGTGGGGGGAAGGCAGCGTGGGGGGGAGGCTGAAAGATGAAATGGATGATGCCAGCGATGGTGATAAGGGGGTGGAAGGAGTCGGGGGTTGAGGGACAACATATTTGATGACGTTGGAGTCACATATAGAGCTAGAAAGAGATCGGGTTGGTGGTTTACTTAGACAATTTAGATGAGGGTGGTGGGGCCTAGAAGGAGGTCGGGGCTAGGGTATGATGTTGAGGACACTGACGAGACTAAGTGCGTAGCTGGAAGGAGGTAGGGCCTGGGGATGGTGTGGATGATGTCAGCAAGGATTGATAGGGGTGGAAAGAGGCTGAGGCAGGCGGACAATGTCGAGGAGGGTGAAATAGGGATGGAAAGAGGCATGGTATGGGGGAAATGTGAACGATGTTGGGGTGGGTGGTATAATGTTAGAAGGAAGGAGGTAGGGGTCAGGGGATGACGTGGATGACACAAAATTGGTGAGGGTGGTGTGCTTGCTCTGTATGGAGGAAGCATAAATGGGGTCCTCAAGGGTGTGCGAAAACTCCCAATCACAGGGTTAGTGCAAGAGACATTTTATAGATGTGTTCACTACTTTGTTGACTGGTCCCAAAAGGCCTACCATAGGATGGAAAATAGAATGCGTTTTACGCAGCATTTCCAAAGTGATATTGATTAGATACTGAATGAGGCTTTAAGATGGACTGTTCTAGCCTTTTATAGGGAAAATATGAGATTTCAGGTAACATTGTGCTATGACCGGGCTACATGCACTAGTGGTCGAGTGTTTTTAGTGATGTTAGATAATAGATACTTTGATTATGGAAACTTTCAGGCATTTATATATTCATGTGCACATGTTATCACAACTTGTGCTTCAGTAAATATATCATGGGATCCATATGTTGACCTAGTGTATCACATGAGCACTTTGGTTAACTGTTATAGTGCAGATCGGATGCCTATTGGTGACTTTTATTCTATCTCATTGTCTGCTGATCAGCCGACCATCGTCCCTGATATTTCCAGGTTTCATAATTTGGTTTTGTTTTCGTTTATGATTTTTTCAATGTCTTTCATTTTTTAAATTATTGGCTTCATAATATTATGTTACGGCCCCAAGGAAGACCAAAATCAAGTCGAATCAGAAATGAAATGGATTGGCCTTAGTAATGAGGAGGTAGAATACGATGCAGTATTTGTCATGAAGAAGGACATAATCGTAAGAGATGTCCCCAAGTGGTAGAACAGAGCTCCACATCTCATCATCCATGATTGAGTTTGTGTATTGTATCATGAATATGTATATTTTGTTTTATATGTGGAAGTTTCAGCATTGAATCCTTTTATTTCCAACTTTCTCCATTTCTAACATGTTTCAATTTTGGTTTGTCTCATTTTTTGATTCTCTAATAAATAATTTTGTGATACTCAAACTATCCAAAAAAACAACATAGAATGAAAATGAATATATCATGCTTCCACATGTAACAAATACACTAATCCACACACAAAAAATCAAGTATAAATCGAAAATATTAACACAATCATTTTTCATTTGATTGTTGTAGATTTATTTAAATAACAGTTGAAAAATTTTATTGAATTCACTATAATAAAGTAACAATGATATCATTTGTACAGATGGAATATTTTCCATTGCTCACATCGCAGGCTACTCATGTATCATGGATTCTTTTATAGGGATGTCCAGTGCCTCCGTTGAGTGTACGCAGATCTCACCATTTCCATCATACTGCACCACCTCCCGCTATCATCCCTCATCTTCATCGCGTTGGATTCTATGGCGTAGCGATGTGTGACTTAACCTTTCTTGATCATCATCTCATTGTTGTGCTTGTAGAGAGATGGAGGCCAGAGTCACATACATTCCATTTTAGAGGTGGGGTGACTATTACCCTGCAGGATGTGGCCATTATGTTGGGCCTCCCCATTGATGGTGTGGCTCTGATAGGCCGAGTTGGAGCAGATTTGTTGGAGCTTGTTCATAGACTACTGGGCATAGATTATGCATGCCATGGTTAGACCAGCACTTCAAATAGTTAGCAGAGGATGCTGATGAGATCACCGTGCTGCGATTTTCACGTGAATATATTTTGAGGTTGATCAGTGGAACGCTTTTTGTTGATCACTCCACTACTTTTGTACATTTGATGTATTTATCTTTTTTGGAGGATTTGGATGAGGCAGGTCAGTATAGCTGGGGGGTCTGCTTGTCTAGCATATACATATATGGTGTTATGTAGTGCATGTCGCATCGATAAGATGCAGATCATGGGATGCATGGTTCTTCTACAGATGTGGGTATGGGAGAAAATCCCTCGTTTAGCTCCACATGCTCATGTGCCATTGCCAGCAGATATTGTAGCAGAGGATCCATGTGGACGTTGGTATGTTATTCCTTCCTTATATTGTCTAACTTAATTGTATAAATTTCTATTATGAAATATAAATATAACAATATTATCTACAGGTGGAGTCAGGCACATCGACATTCAGATTCCCCTAGACACAATGTCTACACCAACAGACTTATGTTGGACAGCATTCGACCACACAATGTAAGTAATTATTATTTATATTGTTAAATCTATATTCTTTATTGTACGTGTATTAATTTATTAATTGGTTATTTATTTTTTCTTTCAAATTTTATGGATTCCATATACAGATGCTATTATCCAGAGTCTTCTACCGTACTGTACGGTGATGCTTGTTATTGACTCCTTCAGGGTTCCATTGATTCATTTTCATATAGTCGAGTGGAATCAGACTGATAGATTTATGAGGCAGTTTGGATTCTTTCAGCCTATTCCTAACCTGCCCAGTCAGTTAGATTCACTTCATTCCCTGAAGATGTCAGGGAAGAGATATTTTTATTAGAGGAGATACCATTCCAGATATATTTATTTATGGGATAGACGATAGGAGTTCCAATTGCGAGGGGCAGGGATAGTACATTTTCATTTGGTGGATCAGATTAATTATGCATCTTGGTACTACAGGTCCCCAGTCAGATTTCTGACATGACATGGATGAGGCTTTCATGAGATGGTATACATAGTTCATTCCACTATTCAGTAGAATTTTTATTCATATTACTTAACAACGGAATTTGTTTTTACAGGATGATCATATATGCCATCTACTTCACATGTCTGATCTAGTATAGAGCACCGTATATGACTCAGCATATTTTCATAGCCTTGTCACACAGTTGCTTCCTTCGATGGACGAGATTTATCACGGAATTTTCTTTGATCCACCACATGCTGAGGAGGTTACGGAGCCTGCTGAGGCTCATATAGATGTACCAAGGGTGACGACCCTATTATGGATCTTGTTGTTCCACATGAGGAGGATGTTCAGTTTGATCAGTCAGATGTTGGTCTTCTACAGGAGGAGGGTGTTCAGCATGATCGGTCATATGCTCCTCCAACTTCTCAAGCTCAGCCACAAATAGATACATACGTTGACTAGGTTGAGTTGGATTCTTTATTACAGACATCCATATCACAACATCTATCTTATTTCCATGTTGGTGAGAGTTCCAGCTAGCCTCCTCTATCATTAGATGCAGGACAGGGTATAGACGGAGAGACTGTACATCCACCGCTTGTCACACAACAGGATGTAGAGGTGGCTACTGAGGATGATGTGCAGCGTATGCTAGATCATAGAAATAGACGGACATGATGTGGATGCGTTCAGTATACATCTGGTTGTGGGATATAGGAGCATCCACGCCAGAGGCATAGATTAGGTTGATTTTTGATTTACGATACAGTATGTATGTTCATTACTATTATAATTTATAGAGTTTTAATTTTTTTAATAAGTGTCTTACTTTCATCAAATTATCTTCCAAAATTAATAATTTCTATTTGGTATTCATTAATAAATATTAATACTCAGGATGAAAAGATCCCTGAACATCAATAAATCTTGAAAAATATTATTGATCTCAATTATTTGAATCCAAAAATCATGGAACATGATTCTTTGTTTAAAAAAATTAAATTGCATGAAGAATAATTTCAATGAATAATTAATAATTGTGAATATTAGATGATTATGATTGAAGATAAAAAAACCACAATATGAGATATATGGAATTAGAAGTTCATTTGGCCAATTTTGAGAAAATACATATTCAAACTTTATAAAAGGACACATGTTCTATTAGTACACAATCTTCACTGGAGGATTTTACTATTAAAATACCTCCATCATGTGATAAAACTATGGACATTATGAAGAAGATCATCTTTCATGAAGTTATATAAGCTTTAAAAACTGATTTTTATGAGTGTTTCTCTTTAAGAGGATGTAAATGAAGAAATAGTAAATTATTTTAGAATTATTATATCAATTAGAATCAAATCTAATTACTGTAGAACATTTAGGAAGATCGTGTTATTGAAAGATAAATGTTTTTTGAAATCTCTCTTCCTTTGTTAACAAAAAAATACTGAATATAAAGGGGTTTTAATTGAATTAATCAAATACATAAGAAATTTTTTATTCTAAAAAAATGGTGAATTTTTTTTAACCATTCTATAGGATGTGTGAACAAGGTTTATGCATCCTTTAGAAACTTCATAAAGGATGCGTGAAGCCTGTTCATGCATCCTAGCAATGGTAGATGTGTGAACAGGGTTCATGCATCCTTTATCAAATTTGCGCAGGATGCATGAGCCCCGTTCACACATCTCTCCAAGCCAAATATGTGTGAACGGGGTTCACGCATCTGGAGACCCATTTTAAAAAAAATCAAACCCTATCCCTTTTCTATAAAAAAATTTAAAACCCATAAATAAAAAATATCTAGAGTAGGAGACATATAAAATTAATTTTAAATAAAATTAAAGTGAATGAGACCATGGGAATCAGAGAACAGTCATTCATGCATGTAGGGGCACTCCAACCTCATAATTTGGAGAGAAAGGTCACTGATTTGGGGTTGAGTTTTTTTTAAATAAAATTTAAAATGGCCCATGATCCAATATGTATCTATGATTCTAAACCCACATAATTCAAATTCTTATGCAGGTTGTCCCTGTAAACTCCTTTTAAATGCGATTTTTTAATAAACTCACACCACCCTAAGTCCACTTGTCCTATGGGATCGAACCCTTTTTTACCCTCATAAAAAAGAGCACAACAGGATTCACTACCATAGATCTGGGAAAGGGAAGTGCCTTCTTTTATTAATGCTAACCAGAAAGCGCTGATAAAAGCCTCACCTTTATCAGTGCTAGCTAAAAGTGATGATAAATGTTACTTTTATCAGCGCTAAAAAAAGTGATGATAAAGGTGTATCTTTTATCAGTGCTTTTTTTAGCGCTAATAAAGGATAGATTTATGAGTGCTATTCTTAACGTTGATAAAAGTTTTTAATAAAAATTATTATTAATATATATATATATAATTATTATATTTATATTCAAAAATAATGTTATTTATGTACATTAATTAAAAAACACGTGTTTATAATTAATATAAATATGATATATTAATATATATTTTTTAATAATTAAAATATATATATAATGTTTTAAAAAGGTATTTATAAAATTATAATTAAATATATATATATATTTAAAAAATTAAAAAATTATAATAATTTTTTAAAATAATAAATATATTTATTATATTTATAATTATATATAAATACTTTTAAAATATTTTTAATTGTAATTATAATTATAAATAAATAAATTTATGTCACTAATGAATTTGGTCAATATATATATATATATATATATATATATATTGTATTCATGATGTCAATTTTATTTCAATTAAATTGTATATTTGGCATACACATGTTACAAGTTTTTTTTGGGTGTGCTATTATATAAACAACACACTGCAGCAGTTTGGGCCTTTATTAGTGCTATTGAAAGCATGGATAAATGGGGCCTTTATCAACACTAAAAAATGCATTGATAAAGGGGACCCCCCCCCCCCCCATCACTGTTGAGGATAACAACACTTGTTTAGCGCTATTAATAGCCATTTTGCATGTTGTTAAAGGGAATATCTGTAGTAGTGTTTGTGTTTACCTATTAAGGAATAGTGGTCTCTTGGATATCACATCTACAGTAGATTGTTACCCTAATTACAATATAATAAAACTATATATCTGTAATGGAAGTAAAAAAGGAGAAGGCACGGTTGGTGTGACTATTGAAGGAGCACAAAGGAATCCAAGGTGGAGTTCTATTCTATGAAAATCAAAGTACAATCCACTTGGCTCAAAACTTGGTTTTCCATGTAAGGAAAAATCATATTGACATGAAGTGTCACTTCATCAAAAACATGCTATCAAACAAAGATTTAGATCTCAAAAATATAGTTGAAATTCAGAATTCGATAAACATGCTCAATGAGGTAAGGGTTCAACAAATTTTGAGGTAGCATTATAATTTAGTAGGACTTGGGTGAATAGAAATGTAAAGAATATGTTTTTTCCTTATAAGACTTTAAAATATTTCTATATCTATTTCCAGAGCTAGGCATTAAGACGGCATATGATTCCAAGGCCCGATGTGCCCGAAATTAATTTCATAAAAATATTTAATATATTTAATATTATGAATACATAGTTCTTAAAGAAAATGAAATAATTATAAAACTGAAGATTAGATCATAAATATGATGCCACAGTTGAGTCTGGAATGTGGTGTTTACTCTAGGCATGATATAAAATGAGTCGGTGCGGGACATTTGGACCCCTCCCCCATTTGCAATGCGTTTAATGAGTTACTTAATTATTAAATTAATTAATTAGTTTTTTTTTCAGTGCAATGGGTAACTCAATAAGAGTATCGCTAGGATGATTTCTCCAAGGTTAGTCATATAAACCCTAGTAGAAATCTAGAGCTCTTCCTCCCACCTTTGTTGGTGGATCACGTCGAATGGTGACGAAACTCCATATTAGAGCAGATCGGGACGCAGCGAATGCAGCGACGTCTCTCAAATCATTGGCGAACGCATTCTTCATCAATGATCAATTTTTAATCAAGTTAGGACTCTTCATTTGATGTTTTTATTCCCTTTGATTAAATATTTAAGTAGATCGATTGTTGTTCTTCGATTTGCGCCCTTTTTTGCAGCCTTTGCATGTCCCCAAGTACTAGAATTCAATTAATTTATTTGGTTTCTAATCCCTAGATCACCATTCTGGATCATTGTCCAAGAACTCTTGGCCAACAATCATTTAGAACTTTGTTGTTGTGATTTTACTTTCCAAATTTTAAAATGGAATATTTATCTTTAAAAAATTTATTTTGAGGAAAATTTACTTTTTCTTGACAAAATAAGTAATATAAAATGATGGTAGACTCTTGTGGATTGAAATAATATAAATTTTTTCCCAAGTGTCCAATACCCTAGGAAAATACCATGGGAAATCCCATGGATTTTCATTTTCCACAACCTAGGTTTCCAAGGCCTATATTTGGAAATTAATAAAAAAATACCCCAATTTTTCTATAAATACCCACTCATTTATCCATTTCCTTTCACTCCCAATTCATCCTCTAAGAATCTCTGATAGTTTTATCTCCCAATGAGTCCTCCCAAGGTGTCCTCGACCCAACAAGGTCCCAATCCTCAAGTTTTTTGAGTTACTTTTCAAGGTAAGGTCCTTTTTTCTCTTTGTTTCAAGAACCTCTTTTTGTTTATGTCTTATGAATATTATGGTAAATATCTCTTATTTATTTTTTATTCACTACCTTCACTGTAAAAAAAATCATTTATTGCGGCGGGTTATTTGCGACGGGGAAGGGGCCCGTCACAAATAGTCCATCAGAAGGAACTATTTTCAATGGGAATAGGTATCCTATCGCAAAAGGTTTAGCGTGCATTGCACACCAAACCGCAGGAAGGGTATTTGCAACGGGTGGTTACACCCGTCACAAATACCCTTCAGTGGTTTTTTAGCATTTGCAGCGGGTTTGATACCCCAATGCAAATGCAAGGTATTTGCGACAGATCCCATCAGAAATACCTTTCCACGGGTTAGAATTTGTGATGGGTCTCATTGCAAATACTATGTCAATAGGTAGGTATTTGTGATGGGACCCATCACAAATACCTTTTTAATCTATGCCCTAATTAATAGGGGATAGTATTTGTGAAGGGACCCGTCGCAAATAATCTAACCTATATATACCCTCATCTAATTTTTTCCCATTTCAAAACTCCTCTCTCCCTCTAAACTCTCATATTTTTCTCTTCAATTTTTTCAAAGTTTAAAATTTTACATCAATGCAATTTCCAAGCCTTACATCCTACCAAAGATTAAATTTTAAGGTATTTATCTATTACTTTTATTTTTTAGTTAATTTATTTGTAAAGACCCAAAATTTCCATGTAATTTTTTTTTAAATAAATGGGAATTTTATGAGTCTTTGAAAATTGACAACGCGTGATTCTGAGGCCTGGAGGGCCCAGAATCAATTTCTGAAGTTTTGTTCGGGTACGTTCAGTAAACGTACGAGTGGGTTTTTAGAACTTTTGAATCGGTGCTCGGAATTAAAATCTGAGGGCATCGTTGAACTCGCAGTGCCGGTATTCACTTCATAAGACTTTCACCACGACGATAGTTGGTTGAGAATAAAAGTTAGTTTTTGGATTTTTATAAAAATAAAATAAAATAAAGTGTACAACACTTTATTTTATTTGAAGTTGACATGTGAGTGGTTTTTGGTTAAAACCTCCACTTGGGAGTTGGAGGTAGAACCGCCACACCCTAACCTCCCATGAGAGGTTATGGTGGTGGGGCCACCTGAACATAACCTCCTGTGAGAGGTTACGACATGGGGACCACACATGACTAAAACCCCCCAATTAATAGGAGGGTGGAAAATCTCCCAAATCCCCTCATTAATGAGGGGGGAGTCCCTTGACCTCCTCTACCATTAATTGGTGCCACCCTCCCCTTTTAATTAATTATGCCAACTCTTGTGGTTTAATTAAGGGGAGCCTACATAATTTAATTATCCATTTTGAATTACGTGCCAACATTAAAATAATAGACAATCTATTATTATTAGTTGGGTTGGTATTCTATTTTGGAAGAATTTGGGATAAGGGAGAAAAGCTCCCAACGAAGAACGAACAACGAAGAACGCCGGAGACGATTCTTCTTCAACTTCTTCCTCGGTCATCTAACCTAGACACCTACTGACCTACCCTCTACAATGTCATCAATGCACCGACGCAACTCGGGTTTGGAGATGTGCGGCGAACGCAATGAACGACGGTCTTCATCGACTTATTTCCGCGACTCCTTCAACGAACAACGAACGACGAACAAGAGGTAGGGGTTATTTGAGTAGTAATCATTTTCTTTCTCACCTTTGGTTGGAATGGAAACGTTGCGGAGATTGAAAAGAAACAATTGAAGATCATATTCTTACTTCATGATGAACCGATTGTTACCACCCTAAACGCGGAGGGTGTGAGCCAAACCAACATGGCCCGACCCCCTCCGCCAATCTTGTTTATGATTGAACTTTGGCTTGATGATGAAGCAAGAGGCAACGGAGGTGGCAACGACAAAGGTCTTACTACCCGCGGCCTCCATGAACCGCGCCGCCCCTGCGGCATTACGCACCGCCTCTGGCCGAACCCGCGCCTACCCGACCTCTCGGCCGTTTGGCCGCCCGCGCCACCCGCGCGCCCCGGCGGAACCACGCACCGGCTCGCGCCCTTCCAAACCCGTGGCCTGCCTGGCCACATGCCACCTCGAGCCGGTCGTTGCCTGGCCGCGCCCTGCCAAACTCGAAGCTCGCCTGGCCGCGCGCCGCCCCGAGTCAGCCGCCGCCTAGTCGCTCGCTTGGCCGCCAGCTTGGCGGCACCCGGCCGCCTGCGGCCCGCCTGGCTGAACCGCTACCCGGCCTCCGCGCGACCCGCGTACCTCTGGGCTGGCCTTCCTCACGGCCTCTCGAGCCGGCCTCCCGAGCCGACCGAACCGGCCCCCTTGCGGCCTCCTGGCTGAGCTAGCATCCCGGCCCCCCTCGTGGCACCCTGGCTAAACCGGCATGGCCGCCCCCTCTGGACTGAGCCGCGCCAAGCCTTATCGAGTCGCGCTCTCGTGACGCTCTAGGCTGAACTGGCCCTGAGCCCGGGTCGAACCACCCTCGCGGTCCGCGGGGCTGGGCACAACTGACCGGGCCGAACATAACGGGCTAACCCACCCAACGGGCCGGGTCAGAACCAGCACGTCTGACTGGGTCGACCCAGTCAGGGTCGGCCTAGACTGGGTTGGGCTGAGTCGGTCCGACCGGGTCGGACCGGACCCAGGCCCACTTCTGACCCTATACTTCCTTTGGCCACATCTTTGGCACCGGACTTCCGTTTGACGAACCGTCAGCAACGCTGGTAATCTTGGAGCATGAAGGTCCCTTTGAGTATACCCCACTGGAGTTCGGGGTAAAGTTGAGATATGGTCAGGTTGGATCATACACAAATCCAACCGGGCCCCCTGGGACTAAAAAGCTAATAACTCACAAACCGAACGTCTGATTGACGTGTCGTCTTTTGTGTTAAGACCCGTTTGAAGAGGTGGAATTTTGAGACACTTCTTCATGGGACTTTGTGGCAGTTGACATGTCGACACTTTACTTGAGGAGTGAACCCTCCCGGAATCAAGCGTACTTTGTGGAAACCCTGTGGTTGGCTGCGCTCTGACGACTGTTCCTGGATCTTATGTGGGTCTGAAAGTTCTGACTTCTGTTCCTGGATCCTGTGTGGGTCTGACAGAATAGCTGGTCCTGGATCCTGTGTGGGTCCGACAGCTTAGCTGGTCCTGGATCCTGTGTGGGTCCGACAACTCTGACTACTGTTCCTGAATCCTGTGTGGGTTCGACAGTTCCAACTGCTGGTCCTATATCCTATGTGGGTCTGACAGCTTAGATGAATCAGTGACTACATATGATCATCTCTATCACTCTACAAAAGTTGTATACCTGTGCGAGCTAAGTCAGCAACTCTTGTGTTCCCTCATGAATGAGATGGATTACTCGATAACTTAGGTATATGTATGGGAATATACCTAAGTGGGGCTATCTGTCAATTTCATACTTTGTGGTTTATCCTTGTTGTATTTTGTGAGACCTTGAGAGTCTCATGGTCCCTACTGAGTATCGTTATACTCACCCCTGCACGAGCTATGACCGCACCTTGTTGTGTTGGATGCAGACGACGGACATCGCTGACGAAGGCTGAGAGCGCCAGGACTGGACGGTACCCGGCGGTGAACCTTACGATGAGACGGTACACGGAGGAGTCTGACGGACGTGGAGTGCTAAGGAGGCTATCTGTACCTACCCTTCAGGTAGGATCTGTGGTGGACGATCCAGGAGATGTTTTCACCATTTAGTTGTTTTGTCCATTTTTCAGTTGTGCTTGTACTTTACAGTTGGGCTTGTATTTCTGGCCCCTTTTTACTTTCTAGCACTCTTTTTGTATACAGTTTTTACTTAGTGTTTGCTTCCAGTTGTACTCTGATTGTGTGTGTTTACAGTTCATAAAGGCAATGTCTTCCCAGTTTAGGGATTTTATGCCTTTGGTGCTAGTCGTCAGCCCATGGCCTATAGAAGGCGGGCTTGGGGTAGTCACGACACGGGCCCCGGGGGACGGGTCGTGAGATCATTTTATTTTATATTAGTTATAATTGTTGTTAATTAGCAGTAATTAAATTAAATTAGAATTAGATAGTTTTATTTTGCATTATTTGTTTTTACAAATATGTTTTATTAAGATTTAATTTTTTGTAAAAGTAAATATTATTAAATTGTAATAATTTGGTCCAACTATCATTAAGTAATAATAATTACTCATAATTAGTATTAATTATTATTAATTGGTTTTAATTATTATTAATTAGTAATAATTAGTATTAATTGTTATTAATTAGTAGTAATTAGTATTAATTATTATTAATTAGTAGTAATTAGTAATAAATTGTAATAATTAGCTATAGTTAGTAAAAATTAACAGTAATTAGTAATAATTAGCGGTAATTTGTAATAATTTGTAATAATTAGTAATAATTAGTAGTAATCAGTAATAAATAGACTTAATTAGTAATAAATAGGAATAAATAGTAATAAATAGTAATATTTTGTAATATTTAGTAATAATTAGTATTAATTGGTAATAAATAGTAATAATTAGTAATAAATAGTAATAAATAGTAATAAATAGCAGTAAATAGTAATAATTTATAATAATTAGCAGTAAATAGTAATAATTAGCACTAATTAGTAATAAATAGTAATAAATATTAATAAATAGTAATAATTAGTGGTAAATAGTAATAATTAGCGATAAATAGTAATAATTAGCAGTAAATAGTAATAATTAGCGGTAAATAGTAATAATTAGTGGTACATAGTAATAATTAATGATAATTAGCGATAATTAGTAATAAATAGTAAAAATTAGTAAAAATTAGTAATAAATAGTAATAATTAGCGGTAATTAGTAATAATTAGTAATAATTAGTGGTAATTAGTAATAAATAACAATAAATAGTAATAATTAGTAATAATTAGTAAAAATTAGTAATAAATATTAATAAATAGTAATAAATATTAATAATTACCAACAAATATTAATTAATAGTAATAAATATTAATTAATAGTAATTAATTTTAATAATTAGTAATTAATATTAATAATTAGTAATAAATATTAATAATTAGTAATAATTACTAATAATTAGCGGTAAATAGTAATAATTAGCGGTGAATAGAAATAATTAGTGATAAATAGTGGTAATTAGTGGTAATTAGTGGTAATTAGCAGTAATTAGAGTTAATTAGTAATAATTAGTAGTAATTAGAAATAATTGGAGGTAATTAGTAATAATTAGCGGTAATTAGTAATAATTATTAGTAATTAGGAATAATTAGTGGTAATTAGTATAAATAGATATATTTAGTAATAAATAGTAATAATTAGTAATAAATAGAAATAATTAGTTGTAATTAGTAATAAATAGCGGTAATTCGTAATAATTAGTAATAAATTGTAATAATTAGTAATAAATTGTAATAATTAGTAATAAATTGTAATAATTAGTAATAAATTGTAATAAATTATATTAATTAGTAATAAATTTTAATAAATAGTGATAATTAGTAATAATTAGTAATAATTAGTAATAAATTGTAATAATTATTAATAATTAGTGAAAATTAGCGGTGATTAGCGGTGATTAGCAGTGATTAGAAGTAATTAGGAATAATTAGTAGTAATTAGAAATAATTAGCAATAATTATGAATACTTAGGAATAATTAACAATAATTAAGAATACTTAGGAATAATTAACACTTTTTTTATTTTTTGGATTGTGTTTTTCTTATATCAAATTATTCATAAAAAACTAATTATTTTATATTTTTTAGAGAAATATGGAATAAGGAAGTCAAAAATAGTCATTATTAGATGATCGTGCTTGGATAAATCAGTACAGGAATCCAAATGGTCCTGGTATAAATCTTATATATATTGAGGGTGTTGAAACGTTCTTATCATTTTCATTATCAAACCCAAAATTTGTTTCAGAAGGTACAATTAAAAATTCATGTAAAAAATATGGTCTGAGGATGTTTGACACATTTGAAAATGTTGGGAGTCATCTATTGCGTTTTGGTTTTCAAACAGATTATGTTTTTTGGTATCAACATGGTGAATGAAGTTCCAGAGAAGATACTAATAATTTGGTTTTAGATCCATCACGGTTTCAAATTTTAATACAAGATGTGGCAGGTTCGTCTTTTCAACAAAATAAATCTCAGGATGATATTGATTTAACTCCTAAGTTGGAACCATCTCAATTTTATGAGTTGTTGAGGTCCACTGAGAATTCCATATATCCTGGTTGCAAGATAAAAAAATTGAAGTGGTCGCAAAATTTATGGCTATTAAATCAGATAATGGAATTTCAAATATCTATTTTGATCTGATATTATCTTTGGTTAAAACACTGTTAACAGAAGGAAATTTGTTGTCTACAAATTTCTATGTGAGAAAGAGGTTGGTTCATAATCTGAGTCTTGGTTATCAGAAGATTCATTCATGTTCAAATAATTGCATCTTATATTGTGGTGAAAATTTTTCATTGGATAGTTTTTATACATTTGGAAAATCAAGTTATAAATAGGCTCAACTAGAGAAGTCTAGATTGATTCCTGTTAAATAGTTGAGGTATTTCCCATTTACACCCAGATTGTAGCGTTTATTTATGTCTCAGAACATAGCGTTATCGATATCATGGAACAAAACCAATATTTCTACCATTAAAAGCTTAAATCATCCCCATGATGGTGATTCATTGAAAATTTTTGACCAAGTACATTCGTCGTTTGCTTTAGAATCCCAAAACGTGTGATTGGGTCTTTCTACTGACGGTTTATGTCCATTTGGTTCTTATGGTAGTCAATATTCTTATTGTCCTATCTTTATAACTCCGTAAAATTTAACTCCTTGGATGTTGATAAAAGATCCATATATCTTTTTGACCTTATTAATTACAGGACATCTTAAAAAGAATATTGATGTTTATTTGAATCCATTAATTGATAAGTTAAATTTATTATGGAGTAAGGGTGTCAGTACATATGATGTTGCTGCGAAAAAAAATTTCGACTGAAAGCTACATTGATGTGGTCAATTAGTGACTTCCCAACATATGGCATGTTATATGGCTGGAGTACACATGGTCCAAAATCATGTCCGTACTATATGAGAGACAACAAAGCATTTTTTTCTCATCAATGGAAGAAAACCTTGTTTTTTTTACTCTCATTGCAGATTCCTTCCAACCAATCATCCTTTTCGTAGAAACAAATATCATTTCAGAAAAGGAAAGATTGAAAGAGATGGACCTCAAACAATGATCTCAGGTACATAGTTAAAATCATTTGTATCTTCATTACCTACCATTATATTTGGGCCAACTATAAACCAACATAAATTTGATGGCTTTGGGAAAGGACAAAATTGGATAAAACAAATCATTTTTTGGGATCTGCCATATTGGTCTGATTTGTTGGTCCATCACATGTTAGATGTCATGCATATTGAGAATAACTATTTTGATAATATATTTTATACAGTTTTGGATGCATTAGGTAAAATCAAAGATAATGTAAAGACACGATTAGATCATGCCTAATTTTGCAGGCGATCAGAACTTGAACTGTTTATAAATGTTAGATCACATAAGTTAATGAAGTCAAAAGCATATTATACACTTTCTAAAGAAAATCATTTATTATTTTGTCAGTGGATTGCATATTTGAGACTGCCAGATGGTTATGTTTTCAATTTTGTTAGATGTGTCAGAAATAGTCATATTACCGAATTAAAAATTCATGACTATCATGTTATAATGGAAAGAATTTTGTCGATTGTATTAAGAGGTTTGTTGAATTATATGATTTGGAATGCACTGACAGACATATCAAATTTTTTTAGAGACATTTGTGTGGAAACAATAGACTATGATACACTAAGAAGACTGCAAGAAGATATTGTTTTAATTTTATGTAAATTGAAGAAAAAAAATCAACCCACCATATTTCTTTGACTCAATGAAACATTTGATATTAAATTTACACATGAAGAAAAATGTGGAGGTCTAGTACATTTCTGATGGATGTACCCATTCGAGAGATAAATGCAGAAATTAAATAAAAAATTATGTAGCAAAACATTCGGTTGAAGGATCAATTGCAGAAGCTTATTTGTAGGAGGAAATTTATTTTTTCTGATCTCATTATTTTCAATCTAAATATACCTCAAAACACAAATTCATGGTACGTAACTAGTTTTGATGATGAAATGACCAATCAATTATCAGTTTTTAATCAGCCAAAACTTAACTTTGGTGGAGTTAATTAATGATGGATTTCAGATTATGAACATCACAGAACTCATACATATGTTCTGCTCAACTGTAAAGAAATGGCACCATTTATACTGTGAGTGATCCTATAAATTATTCTATAATATTTGTTATAGTAAATTAATATTATTTTATTTGTAGTTTATATGATAATCATATCAAGAAACATATTCTACAAATTGATAATCGATTGTGTGTATTGAGTAACCCACCATCCAAAATGTTTAAACCTTATAATTCATATATGGTGAATGGTTTTCAATTTCATATATGTGCATATGGGGAATCAAAAAAATGATGAATATTGATGTTTTCCTAAGAGGATCTAATCATAGAGAAATTAAAGTTGACTATTATGGCATGATGGAAGAAATTATTTAACTATGTCATCTGGGACAGAATTATATAATGATGTTTAAATGTTAGTGGTTGGATACTGAGAGAGGCTTGCATGTTCATTTGATCCATGGAATCATCAATATTAAATATAAAAGTATTATTGTAGTAACTGATCCATTTTTATTGGTTTATCAGGCACATCAAATTTATTATGCTACTACAAAAGAGTTGGGTGATTGGTGTAGCATAATAAAAAATGAAATCTCAAGAAAATCAGTTTATTCAAAGTGAATCGGGTTCCAATAAAGTGCAAGGAATTGAAATTTTCCAAGTGACTACTCCAAATCTATCTTTTCCACAAAGAGACATGAATATCGATGATGAAACCTCGTAGTTAAGGGTTAATGGGGAAAATGATGTTATTGATGTAATAAATTAATTTTAAATGATAAGAGATGATGAAACAAAAACGCCTATGGAAATTGATGATACTGAGGAGGAATATGAAGACATCATCATATATGAAGATGAGGATGGAGATGAAGATTGACATAGTTAAATACTAGTTATAATATTATATAATATATATCTATATATTATAGTTATTTTCAACTATTTACTAACAATAGTCATTTCATGTTTTAGATGGACTTGGATCTGTTTCGTGAATTCGAGGAGGGTGGTCTACCTAATAATGAGCAAGATGTTGGATCATCTTACCCTCAAACTGATGGCGGTGTAGCAAGGACTTATAGGGGTCGTGGTCTTGTGAGATTAATGATTTCTAACCCTATCCCCAACTAATGTCCACGACTTGGATTTGATCCACGCATACAGAGTTATTATTACTTGTGTATTTTAGTTAGTTTTCATTAATTATCATTAATTTATTTATATACTAATTTTTTGATTATTTGTTATGTTTTTTCACAGCTTTACACATATAGCTATTGGATAAGGGAGTGTTATATTGCGCAATTATTTCTCTGGAGCATGGGTTACATGGGATCAGATTCCCATTGATGTTCAACATCGTATGTTCGATCATTGGCTGGTGCGTAAATAAATAATATTTACTTTGAAATTTATTTAATTTATAACTTTATATTATTAATTTTTTGTAGTTTTTATGGTATCTCATCAATGAGATCATGCGTAAATCTATCTAGAAGGCATGGGAGGGTTATATGTGCTATCATTGTCGTTAGTTTTTACACAGTGTGAGGAGGACAATGAGGAAAGGAGTCACGGAGTTTGAAGAGTCTTGTTGTGCCCACCAACCTAATTACATTTCATCTCAGGTTTGGGATAGATTATATTCACACTGGATAAGTGTTCATTTTTAGAGTAGATCATCAATAGGTCAAAAAAACTAGGGGATACTGGAGGTAACACGTCGAGCTAGTAGTCATACATTTAGTATGCATAGGGAACATATGGTAAGTATCTTTTTTAATTTATTTATATAACTTTAAATGTAAACTGTTTATTTTATATTTATATAGGCATTCGAATAGCCAAATATTATGGATTTCAATGTTTATAGGAGGATGTAAAGTGATCCCATCACTGGGGATATTAGAGGTGACCGACAATGTCAAATTGTGGTCAGTATAATTTCTTTTTGAGTTTTTAAAATTAACTGCAAATAATATTTTAACTATTTTAATTTTAAATTGTAATTGAAGGATTCATATAAGGTTGCAATGTTATAGACACAGACTGATATTCAAGCCGATACCGAGGATCAAACCAGTGCATTAGGATTTGATGAGGCATCATGGATGTAGGTGACCCAATATGCCTTAAAAAAAGGTCGAGTTGTTGGTATCATCTCTAAATTGATGTTTGGGAGTTATTATAGTATCACTACAATGTCGGCATGCAGCTCGAGAGGAGCTTGTGAAGAGTTATCATCATATGTTGTATAGTATCAAGAGCAGTTGTGAGTTCAGGGGGAGCTTATAGAGAGTATGTGTAGGGAGCAGGAAGACCTCTATCGACAACAGCAGCAGCAGGAGGAGGAGATGCATCGATGACACCAGCAGCAGCACGACCAGATGATGGAGTACATGCGACGTTTGACTCGTGATTTAGGGATGGAGTTCTCTCCACCATTTCCTTCAGCTCCTCCAGAAGACCCCCTATTGATGTATTTAATTTTTATGATAAAATATTTGAATATACATTTTTTGTGCGATATTATATATTTACATTTATATATAGTGTGCTTTTTATATTATTGCAAATATTGAATTTTTTATTTTATTATTTATTTAATTTTTTATTATTTTATTACGTTATTATTTATTTAATTTTTTATTATTTTTATTATTTTATTATTATTTTAATATTTTTTAAAATTATTATTATTATTATTTTATTATTATTATTATTTTGTTTTTATTATTATTATTTTATATTTTTGTAAATATTGAGGTTTTTATTATTTTATAATTATTATTATTATTACTTTTATAAATATAAATATTATTATTATATTATTATTATTATATTAATATTATTTATATTATTATATTCATATTATTATTGATATTATTATTATTTTTTAATATTATTTTACTAATATTATTTTTTTATTATTATTAATATTATTTTATTCAATTTTTTTATTTTTGTTTTCTTTAAATCTATTTGTGATGGGCATGTCACAATAGCCTTTTTAAAAAACTCAGAAAAACTATTTGCAGCGCCATTTTATACAACGAGGCATTTACGACGGGACCCCGTCGCAAATAACTCCTTTTTTAGTAGTTCTTACTACCAAATTATGTTTTATCAATGGGATACCTATGTCCCCTCTTTTTTACTCTTTTCTAAAACCACGTTTTATACCTGTTATGTTTTCGGTTTTACTTCTCAAAATTTCTCTCTTCTCCTCAAGAAATTTCCTTTTTTTCTTTTTGTGAATACTTAAACATCTTTATTTTTTAGGGGTATTAAACAGGATATAAAAATGATTTATTTGATTATGGTATTGACATACATAAAACCCACATTCCCTTTCTATGGGTTAAAAATAATATAATGATCATGTTTTTAAGCACTTTTTAAAATGCTATGATTTTGATATGAAGCTCGTTTATTTTATTCTCCACAGGTTATTTATGAAAAGTTTGATTATGATTTATATGGATCACATTAATTAATACATATGAATGGTGATACCTGGTAGTGCTCCAATTCATTGGGTAAAGAATTTAATCTTTAGAGATGAAAAGTTTTACGATACCTTGGTGAATAACCTTGGTAATTTTTATGACACCTCGGGGACAAAACTTTGTGATATGTTTATGAATGTCTCATTTAAATGTTATGAACACATTTCCATGTTATGTTTCATGTTCTTATTATTATGATATTCCTCTTTCTAGTGCCTTATCATTATGAATCATTTTCTTATTGATACTCCTCAATATCACAAGTAAATTGTTTCTCTTGTTTTCCCTTATTGGGCCTTATGCTCACCCTTTCCTTTGATGTATGTCCCCAAGTTATGAGATTCATTAAATGTACTTAGGATGAACCTTTTAAGAATACTTTCAAGTGTATTAGAATAATTTTTTATGTTATTATGTATTATGTTCCTTTTTTTAAGAAACTAAACTTTAAAAGATCTTTTGTTTGTACCATGTAAATGAAAAGTTTATGTAATAAAATGAAGGATTCCATAGTTGGTATCAAAGTATAGTTTATTTATTTATGGAAATTAGTATTTAAAAGCTTTAGAAATAACCCTGTATAAATGTTCAAATATACTAAAACATCCTGGTATTTTTGTGAAATATTAAGTAAGTGGTTTCCAAGCAAAGAAATCCTTATATGGATACGAACAAGTGGATGTGGCTCTGGTACAGATGTATCTAGGGGTAAAACCCAAAAACACTGCTTTGATCTAGACTCGAATGGGAACTGGTTCACAATAATGGGCCTTGCTTCACTCCTGGTTTGACACTCCTGAGGGATATGTTTGGTTAATCACAAGCTTTGTATGAACCTACCTAAATGGCATAAAGGCCTTCATTTTTTATTCATTTTTTATAATCCCCCTTTGTATGAACCATTATAAAGGATTTATAGAAAAATTAATTATTGTTAATGAATAATATATTTAAGCATGATGTTTCAAGATATAAAATTCTTTTATAATTATATTATTCTTAAAAGAATCACATTTCTCACTAAGTTTTTCTACTTTTATAAAATGGAGGGAAATAGGAGGAACCATATAAATGGTGAATGAAATGGACCATGAATTGACGACCCTTCGATGGAAGATGGAATATAAAAATTAATTAGAATGATGAAACAACTAACTCGAGTTATGAACAATAACTAGAATCAACCCGAGATACCAAATTCACCCTAAAGGACACAACTTTCCATTGAGTCCTTTATGTGTCAAACACCTTATTTCAGTGGATATACTGACCCATTGATTGATAAATAATGGATAAGCTCTGTAGAAAATATCTTTTCTGTACTCTGTTGTTCAGAACAAGAGAAAGTCACCCTGATTGTGTGCCACTTAGAGGGAGAAGATTATCAGTGGTGGAGACTGATTAAAAACATAAAGGCAAGAAGGGATATTTAAGTTATGGAGTGGGAAGAGTTCAAGGGAACCTTTTTCAAAAAATATTTCCCCCATTCAATGTGATTGAAAATAGATAAGGGGTTTTTAGGGATGAAGCATAAGGAAAATGAATATGTGGGAAGCTATGTGATGAAATTTACAAGAATTTCTTACTACACCTATAGCTTTGTGATGGATCCTAATGGAAAGGTGGATATATTATTCGATGGACTAAACCCCCATCTATAGAAGAACCTAGCCAATAGAGACTATGATAGCTATGAGAATGAGAATATAGTGTGAAGTGCTATGAAGGTTGAACTTGAGTTCGGAGAGATGAAATATCCCAATATATTGAATGAAAAGAAGATATCAATGGATCCAAGATTAGTGGTGAACTTTGAACACAAAAGAGGAGGAAAGCAAGTGAAACTTCCCACATGTAACAAATGTGGGAAGAAGAGTTCGGGGAACTGCTTTCTCGAAATTGGGAAATGTTACAAGTGTGGAATAAATGACCATATTGATTGGAACTATTTTAGTGAGGTGAATCATCAACTTCTAAAAACTTAAGATAAAGGGAAGATGGTGCAGTTCCATCTTGAAGTCCAATTATTCAAGTGTGGACAGCTTGGGAACTATTCCAATCACGTCCAAATCTGAATTTAATAGAGGGTAATCACCTTCAACCTCATAAAAGGCCAAGGGATCAAGGTTGGACTTTTTTTATTATGATGAATAAAGTAGATGCTCCAAATGATGTGGTGGAAGGTACTCTAATTGTTCTCTCAAAGATAGAAAATACTTTGTTTGATTATGGTTCTACACATTCCTTTATTTCCTCCAAGTTTGCAAATAATATATAATCAATCCCTAAACTTATCGAAATAGAGTTATCAGTAAAG
Organism: Viscum album; assembly: GCA_963277665.1. Lineage (NCBI taxonomy): Eukaryota > Viridiplantae > Streptophyta > Magnoliopsida > Santalales > Viscaceae > Viscum > Viscum album. Next base: position 25,036,323 of record OY728125.1, read on the forward strand.
ACTATTGGAGGGATTATCCAAACATAAACAGTCCATAGAAACTCTAGTATTGACTTTGGAGAGAAAAATATCATTGAAAATCTAGTAGTCATTCCCATGCTGAAATTTGACACTATACTAGAGATAGACTAGATCTCAAAGTATAATACTAATATAAACTATAGAATCAATGAAATAAAAGTAGTCTTAAATGTAAAACCAACAGTTGTTTTCAAAGGAGATATATCTCAACCTGAACTTTGTCTAGAAGCACCTCACATGGCCTTCTTTATAGATATCATCAGTGATGATGAAGAAGGAAATGAATGTATATGAATAGATAATGTCCCCATCATTCAAGAATACATTGACGTATTTCCTGAGGAGTTACCTAGACCTCTCCTAGAAAGATAGGTAGAGTTTTCCATTGAAATCATGCCTAGATATATGATGATATCAAAGACCCTGTATAGAATGGAAATTTTGGAGATGGAGGAATTAAATAAACAAATCCAAGATCTTTTGGAGAAGGGGTTTATCTAACCAAGTGTGTCTACTTAGGGAGCACCTATTCTCTTTATGAAGAATAAGGATAGATAAATGCGGATATGCATTGATTATAGAGAACCTAATGAGATCATAGTGAAGAACAATCACCCTATTCCAAGGATTGATGATTTATTTAACCAGCTTCATGGGGCTCAATTCTTCTCCAAGATTGATCTTCGACCTGGTTATCATAAATCAAGGGTAAAGAAATAATATATTTAAAATAATTCATTCCAATAAAGATATGGGAATTATGATTTTTTTGTTATGTCCTTAGGTCTAACTAATTCTACAGCTATTTTTATGGATTTGCTGTATAGAGTCTTTAAGGACTACCTTGATAACTTTGTGGTAGTTTTTATTAATGATATTCTGATATATTCCAAAATTCATGAGGAGCATGAGGAACATATAAGGGTTATATTTTAAACTCTGAGTAAGGATTAGATATTTGGAAAGTTAATCAAATGTTAATTTTAGTTACAACAAGTTTATTTCTTGGGGAACATTGTAACCAATGAAGGAATATCAGTAGGTGAAGAAAATAGTTGTGGAGGAGTGGCCCCATCTTATAATAGTAATTGATATTCATAGTTTTCTTGGTTTAGTAGGATATTATAGGAGGTTTGTGAAAAAAACACAACTTTTTAATATATTAAACAAGTTAACTCAAAAAGGGGCCAAGTTCATCTAGAAAAAGGAGTGTGAAGAAATTTTCAAAGCATAGAAGAAGAGATTGATTACTGTACATGTGTTAATTCTACCCACTATTGGAGAAGGATTCATTATTATTTTTGATGCATCTCTGAAAGGGATTGGGTGCCTCCTCATGAAAAATTAAAATGTGATTTCTTGTGCATCTCGACTATTAAAACCTCATGGGTAGAATTATCTTATGCATGAACTAGATTTGGTTACAGTTGTTTTTGCTCTGAAGATATGGAGGAGCTATCTTTATGGGGAGAATTGTGATATATACACAGACCACCAAAGTTTGAATTATATTTTGATACAAAATGAATTTAACATGATACATAGGATATGGTTGGAACTTCTTAAATACCATGATTGTTCAATTCATTATCATCTCAAAATAGAAAACAAATTCATTGATGCATTCAATAGGAAAGACCCTGTTATGCTAACAATGATGGGGATTCAAGGAGATCCATTGATTGAGGGCCTAGTAAGGTTGTAAATGGGAATCATGAGGGAAGAGACATCATCAACCCTATCATAAATGATTTCTCAACAATAATTACTAGATAAGATAAAGAGATCTCAAAGAGAAGATCCTTTGTTATAGAAGAAGATAGAGGCTGTAAAGAATGGGAAGTTTCCTAAGTTCAATATTGATTTGGAAGGTGTACTGAAATTTTATACAAGGCTATGTGTTCCATCTATTTCGTGAATAAAGAAGGAGTTAATGGATTAAGATCATAGCTCTACATTCTCTATAAATCCTAGAAGCACTAAAATTTATAGGAAACATCATGATCATTATTGATGGGATAACATAAAAAGGGAGATTACCAACTACACTATAAGGTGTTTGGTGTGTGAACAAGTGAATTCATAGAGACAGCTTCCTAAAGGGGTATTACAACCACTACTTATACTAATATGGAAGTGAGACAATATCACTATGGAATTTTTCATTGGTCTCCCGAGAATATCCAAAGAAAACAATGAAATATGGGTTATAGTGGATCATCTCACCAAGACTTCCCATTTCATTTCTATTCGATAAGATTTATCTCTTGAACAACTTTCCAATATTTATGCAAAGGAAGTGATGAGGTTTCATAGAGTTCCACTTTCTATTATTTCTAATCGTGATCCTAGGTTCATATCAAAATTCTGGAGAATTATTCAACATACTCTGAATACTGAATTGAATTTCAGTATATCCTATCACCCCCAAACTAATGGCCAATCTGAAAGGACTATTCATACACTTGAGTAAATTCTGAGAACATGATCAATGGAATTTAAAGGTGTATGGGATCAAAATATTCCATTAGTTGAATTCTCATACAACAAAAGATTCCATTTGAGTATTCAAATGACATCCTATGAATATCTATATGGGAATCAATGTAGAACTCCTACTTGTTAGGATGAAGTTGTTGAAAGAAATATTCTTGGGCTTGATCTTGTGCAAGAGATGACAGAAATGATTTATGCCATCCAACAACACATTAAGGATGCTCAGAGTTGGCATAAGAGCTATGCTGACAACCATCAAAGGGACTTGGAGTTTGATGTTGGTGACAAATTATTCCTTCGAATTTCACCTTGGAAGAGATTCATGTGGTTTGGTAAGAATGTTAAGTTTATCCCTAGGTATATTGTCCCCTATGAAATCTGTGATCTCATAGGAGTAGTGGACTATCATCTTGAACTTACTCCAATTCTAGCTCAATTTTATAATGTATTCCATGTATCTCTCTTGAGGAAGAACATGCCTGACCCTTCATATATAATGAATCTGAAGGTGGTACAACTGGAACATTACCTCTCTTATCAGGAGCATCCAGTGGAGATCTTGGACCGTAGAGACAAGGTTCTATGCAACAAAACTACCCACCTCATCAAAGTGTTGTGGAGGGAACCACAAATATGAAGAAGTGATGTGGGAACCAAAAGAAACAATGAGACAGAAGTACCTACACCTTTTTCCAACTGAGAGAATGAGTTGAAATTTTTGGGATAAAATTTCTTAAGGGGGAAGAATGTAATGACCCATAATTTTTGAATGATAATTATTTCCTAAAAATGTGTTTTATATTATTATTTTTACTCAAAAAAACTATATCTATTTAATAATGAAGTGAGTATAAATTGAAATGTGACCATCAGGTTTTGACCGTTATATGACCATTGGTCAATATGAACATTGTTCAATATGACTGTTGGAAACTATATAATAATTTTCATGTTATAATTAGTGTATTTAAGTAGAAATGAAAAATGGTAATTAATGCAGAAAGGAGAAACAATGGCCTCAACTGGTAGAGTTGTTCCGTATGAATCCCATTTTTTTGAACTTGGGAGAGAGGTAGAATTCTTGTGGTTCTCCCTTTACTAAGCCCAAGATAATCTTCAGCAAGTTAATATTGAACAAAATCACTTATGGGAGAAGTTCAAGTTAGTGGAAATTACCACTCAAGAAATACTAGCCGAGTCGCCCCATAAATCTATCACCATCGCACACCTTACCCTTAGGTCATATGTGGGTTTTATGAGGGGTTCTATTTCAAGGCCCTAGTTACTTAAAGTGTAATTCCATTTTATAAATAAAAAAAATTCCATCAATTCTGTTTTAAGAATAGTTTTTCTTAATAAAATTTAGATAGAATTTAATAAATTGATTTTTCAGACATAAATTGTACATTCCAAAAAAATATAAATATTTATAATAAACTAAGATATTATGAATAAAACTTATTTTAATTAAATATTATGATAAAAATACTCTTATTTAAATATAAATAATAAAATTATTTTATTTTATTTTAAGTGTCAGAAATTTTACTATGCATTTTCAATCCGTTATTATTTTTAATAATTATGGATTTTTATATTTAAAAGTTATAATTCACATATTTATAGAATTATTATGATTAAATAAATATCATTTTTGAAATAATCACATAAAAATTAGGTTAGGGTGAATTTATTATTATTTTCTTAAATACTTTATTTCTTCATGAATATTAAAAATGTAGTTTGAGTTTTTCGATATGTTTAATAAATTAATAATTCTATCATAATGATGTAATAACTAATTAACCACAATACATGAACTAAAATATGTTATTTTATTAATATCAATTATTTTAATATATTTAAATCAATTTCCATATCTATAATTTACTTTCCAAATTCTAAAATGGAAACTTTAACTTTAAAAATGTCATTTTGAGGAAAATTTAATTTTCCTTGCCAAAATAAGTAATATAAAATGATGGTAAAATATTGTGGATTAAAATAACATGAAATTTGTCTCAATTTTCCAATACCATGGTAAATCCCATGGTTTTACATTTTCCACAACCTAGGTTTCCAAGGCCTGTATTTGGTAATTAATAAACAAATCCCCCACTTTTTCTATAAATACCCACCCATTTATCCATTTATTTTCACTCACAAGTCATCATACATGAATATATGATATTTTTACCTCCCAATGATCCCTCCTAATGTGTCCTCAATCTCCCAATGTCCCAATCCTCAAGTTTTAGGAGTTACTTTTCAAGGTAAGGGAAATATCCTTCTTTTCTCTTCGTTTCAAGAACCTCTTTTTGTTTTATGTATTCTAAATGTTATGGTAACTCTCACTTATTTCTTTTTTATTAATTATATTACTTCCAAATTATTTTTTATCAATGGAATACCCTTATACCCTCTCTTTTTACTCTTTTCTAAAACCACGTTTTATACACGTTATGTTGCTGATTTTACTTCTCAAAATTTCTCTCTCCTCCTCAAAAAAATATCTTTTATTTTATTTTTGTGAATATCCAAAACTCTTTATTTTCTAGGGTTATTCACCAAGATATAAAAATTATTTATTTTATTATAGTATTAACATACATAAACCCACATTCCCTTTATGTGGGTTAAAAATGATATAATGATCATGTTCTTTAAGCACTTATTAAAACGATATGATTTTGATATGAAACCCATTGATTTTATTCTCCAGAGGTTATTTATGAAAAATTGATTATTATTTATGTAGAACAAATTAATTAATACATATAAAGTTTTTTCCCTGATAGCACTCCAATTCATTTGAGAAAGAATTTAATCTCTAGAGATGACAAGTTTTACGATACCTTGGTGATAACCTTGGTAATTTTTACAACACCTCGGTGAAAAACCTTGGTGATATGTTTATGAATTCCTCATTTAAATATTATATCTACATTTACATGTTATGTTTCATGTTCTTATTATTATTATATGCCTCTTTCTCGTGCCTTATCATTATGACTCATGTTCTTATTTATATTTCTCAAGATTATAAGTAAAATTTTTCCCTTACTTTCCCTTACTAGACCTTATGCTTACCCTTTCCTTTAATGTATGTCCCCAGGTTATGAGATGCAGTATATGTACTTAGGATTAAACTTTGAATAATTATTTCAAGTGTATTATAATATTTTTTTATGTTTTCATGTATTGTATACCTTTTTCCCATGAAACTAAACTTTAAAAGATCCTTTATTTACACCATGTAAATGAAGAGTTTATGTAATAAAAAGTGGGATGCCATAAAAATCACATGAATGTCATGCTTTGATACGAGATCTAATTTCTATAGCTTTAAATTTCATTTTTCCCAAGAATTTACATCATACATTAACCAAGATATATTTCTTTTTCTGAGCTATATGCAGCAAAATTATAGACCCGACGAAATTGCCGACTATAAAAAGGGAAATTGTCGTCATATTATGTGAATTAGAAATGTTATTCCCACCAGAATTATTTGATATAATGGTTCACTTCATTGTTAATTTGGTGAGATAGATTCAACTATGTGGTCTTGTACACTATATATGAATCTACCCTATTGAACGATATATGAAGATTTTGAAAGGGTATGTCAAAAATCAAAGTCAAGAGAGGGTTGTATTGCAGAGCGATATATTCTTGAGGAAGACATTGAATTTTGTACCAACTACTTATCCGATGTGGAAATCAATGGTCTACCAAAATCTCGACACACTAGGTGACTTGTGGGTGAAGTAATTTATGGAAAAGATGTTGTCACAATCAATATTAAATATTGAGAGTAGGACCACCTTTATATTTTTCATAAAAATTTAGAGGTTACCCCATAAGTTGAAACCCAAAAAGAAATTCTTAGGAATTTGAATCCATTAAGGGATAAAAATGGATATCAAATACACATAATCAATAGTTTATAATATGGTTTCAAGACCATAATTTTAAGGAGTCATATGAAAATCCAGATTCAATTTCAGAATAACGTTGATGGATAGCCAAAGGACCAAGTGTGTATGTAAAGACCCGGAAATTTCAAGGAAATTTTTTTTTCTTAATTTCTTTGGGATTTTACAAGAACGCGGTTTCTGACAGCGCCTGATTCCGAGGTCCGGTGTGCCCGGAATCAATTTTCGAAGTTTACCTCAGGTACGTTCAGTTAACGAACGAGCAGGTTTTTCTATATTTTGAACCGGTGCTCGGAATCGAAATCTGAGGGCACCGATGAAACCGCATCTCCGGTAATTGCTTAGGAACACCTTTTACGAAGGTGCGTTTGCTCGGGTGTTGATGTAAAAAAAATGTGGGGAATAAAAATATAATTGTTTTATTTTTATTTCTTCACTAAGCGGTTTAAGTGAAATAAATTTGTGTCTCAACTTAATTTCTCTTTTCTAAGTGTTAGATCCTAGGTGTGGGAGTTGGAATGGGACCCACTGGTTTTTAACTTCCCATGATAGGATTAAGGGTGAGGTGGGGCCCACACGAGCCCCCGCCTTTTCAAATTCCCTAACTCCTCTAAACCCCTTTTTAATTAAGTGACTCCTCCCTTCCTCACCTCCCACGTTAATTCATGCCACCTAAACACTAATTAATTTGACAACTTAAGATCAATTAATTAAGTATGTTAGGTTTGAATTTTGGATTTTTTAAATGCATGGCTTGAGTAATAAAATAAGAGGTGTCTTATTTTATTTGGGTTTTAGCTTATTGTGTTGAGTTTTTGGGAGAGTTCTAGTTTTTGAAGAGTTTCATCCTTCCATGAAGAACTACATCCTCATCGTTGAAGAACGCGAATAACGTCGGTGCCAAACTTGGCTTTCTTTTTCTCGACGCTTGAAGAAGCGACGTCGTCATCCCGCAGAAACATCTATGGAACAACGGAGCTTTCCCTTTCTTCGTCAAGCGATCAACCATCGTGAATCGAGGTAGGGAATTAATTTGTGAATGTTAATGAACCCATGTTTATTTCCTTCAAAAACAAAGAATGCGGATCAACTAAATATTAAGTTGATTCGCGAAAGAATATGTTTGCGGGTTGGAAATTCTTGATTGTGGGGAAAACTGTAGGGGTTTTGTCTTTAAGTTCGGATTTTTAATTGGACGTTCTTCGATATTAATGAACAACCTTTATCAAAATAATGGAGGAGGTCGGACCGCACAAACACGGCCGAACCTCCTCCCCTTTTATTTTGATGGTTATCTTCGTGGCTTGAAATGGAAGAGACGTGGTGCCATCGCACCACGCGGAAACAAGGAGAAATGCGGCGAAGAAGCATGGCACCGTCGCGCCGCGCCGTTGAGACCGAACGAAACCGCGGCCGGAGTCGGGGCCGCGAAGGCGATTCGAAGACTCCGCTGGTTAATCGTTGTGCGCGGATTGATGGGCGATGACAAACGGGGCCGCAAAGTCAATTTAAATCCTCTACAATGAAGTTCGGGTCCCGAGAGGACTGTTGGAAAAGGCGGCAAGTAAAAGGGACCACCGGAGCGCGTTCGGTGGTCCGTAGAAGGCGGCGGCGGCGCGCCGCCGGAACGGAACCACCGTGGTTGAGCCGCGGTGGTGGGCCAAACCAAAACAGCCTAGCCATTTCGGAGGCTGAGCGGCGCGGCTTAAAGCCATGCCGATTTCGTCGACCGAGGGGGCTTGTAACCCCCACCCCCCCCCCCCCCCCCGCACTCGCTGGACACGCGGGCGCCGCGCCGCGCCAGTGCCCGGCCGGGCCTAGCCGCGCCCAGGCCGGGCTGGACCCGGACCCGGTTCGGGTCGACCCAGTTCGGGCCGACCCGGGGGGGTATCGGGCCGGGTCGGACCGGGCCCGAACCCCTTATTTTCAGACAGTTTCGTTCAGACACCCATATATTGGGCTATGGACCTCCGATCGATTTACCTTCAGTTGCGACGCGATACTTAGATCGAGAGGGTCATTTCGGTATATTACACTCAGGGTTTTGGGGAACTTTGGGTATGACCGGGTTGGTTCGAACACGAAACCAACCAGGCCCTCGGAGCGGAAATGCTTATATCTTGATCTCCGGACGTCCGATTGACGTGTCATCAACTTTGTTGGATACCTCTTGATGAGACGGAACTTTTGGCATACTTTACCTGAAATTTGGACGCAGATGGATAGTGTCCGGGTTGGATTGAACACGAAATCCAACCGGTCCCCTGGAACGGAAAAGCTGATAACTTTCAGACCAGACGTCCGTTTGACGAACCCTTAGCGGCGTTGGTGATCACGATGAGAAACGGTCCCTATGAGTATAACCTATGATAGTTTGGGGTACGGTTGAGATATGGCCGGGATGGTTCGCACACAAAACCAACCGGGCCCCTGGGACGAAAAGGCTAATAACTCACAGACCGGGCGCCCGATTGACGCGTCGTCTATTGTGTTGAGACCCCTATGATGAGTCGGTCCTTTGAGATACTTCTTCGTGGGACTTTGTGATACTTAGTGTATCCACTAGTAGCTCGTGGAGTGGACCCTCCCGGTGACGAGCTAGTAGAGTGCACAGACCTAGTAGTTGGCTGAGACTTGACGACTGTTGATCGATCTTCTCGGTGTGTTTCAGATAGCCCAGTGGGGAGCGCTTGGTTGTAGCGGCAGACCCACAGCGGAGGAGTGCTTGGTTGTAGCGGCAGACCTGCAGTACTCAACAGAAGGAGTACCTATGTAGTCTCTGAGGGGGAGCGCTTGGTTGTAGCGGCAGACCCATGGTGGGAAGCGCTTGGTTGTAGCAGCAGGACCACAGTACTTGAAGGGGGAGCGCTTGGTTGTAGCAGTAGACCCATGGTGGGATGCGCTTGGTTGTAGCAGCAGGCCCACAGTACTCGACAGGTGGAGTACTACAGCAGTCCAAGGTTAGTGGGGCGTGCTTGGTTGTAGTGGCAGGCCCACTGTAGTCGACAGAGGAGGAATTATCCAGCAGCCGTGGTTTCGACATCATGAATAAAATTCTGGTTTGAGCTGAGTCTATGACCTTTGTGTTTACCTCATGATTAAGATGGGTCACTTGATAACTTAGGTATATGTATGGGAATATACCTAGGTAGTGGTTATCCGTTGATTTCATAACCTTTGTGTTTCCTCATGATTGAGATGGGTTACTTGATAACTTAGGTATAAGTATGGGATTATACCTAAGTAAGGTTTATATGTTGTGTTTCTTCTTTGTGGTTATCCTTGTTGGATTTAGAGAGACCTTGAGGGTCTCGGGGTCCCTACTAAGTATCGTTATACTCACCCCTACACAGGCTATGCCCGCACCTCGTTGTGTTGGTTGCAGATGACAGGCAGTGCTGACGGAGGCCGAGTGTTCGAGGACTGGACGATACCCGGAGGTGGACCTCACAAAGATTTAGTATCTGGAGGTAGACTTCACGACGAGATGATACTCGGAGGAGGTTGATGGGCAAGATCGTTGTGGAGGCTATTTGTACCTACCCTTCAGGTAGGATCCATGACGGACGATCCAGGAGTTGTGCTATCTGTACCTACCCTTCAGGTAGGATCCGAGATGGACGACCCAGGAGCTTCTTCTTTCCTTCTAGCTGTTTGTATTTTCTGTTGTATTTTCGTTCAGTTATAGCTGTACTTTCAGTTGGGTTTGTATTCTGGCCCACATACTTTTCAGCACTTTATTTTGTACATAGTGTATTACTTCTGCTTGTACTCTGTGGTGTTTTGTTTACTTTTATAAAGGCAATGCCTTCCCATTTATCGGGATTTACGCCTTTGGTGCTAGTTGCCAGCCCCTAGCCTATGGAAGGCGGGCTTGGGGTAGTCACAGCACGGGACCCGAGGATGGGTCATGACAAATTGGTATCAAAGGAGTCAGTTCTATCGCAGAACTTATAATTCTGATATTTTCTTTCTGTGAAGCAATAGTGTTAAGGGTACCGAGTGTGGTCTTCAGTTCAGGTAGTCCAGTGTTGGTGTGGCGGCTGACGTATCTGTACACCAAGACCCTGACTTCTGATTTCCGACTTTGTGCACGAAAACACTGATTGCGTGTGTGTTTCCAAAAGTTTTAAAGTCAGCTCAAACCAGGTCAGCTCACCAGGTATAAATCGTTGACCATGTCTCATCTATTCAGGATGTCTCCATGCAGAGAGTCAGTTGGAGTTTCCGAGAGAGTACTCGATGACGGCTCACCGAGCAATGAGGCTCCGGTGCAGGGCCCTCTTTCTATGTTGGCACCCTCGGTTGGTGTACCAGCAGCACCACCACCTTTTGGGCAGCTGATTCCACCAGTCGTACTAGTGGACGGTGCACGCTGGAAGAGTGCGATGCACGAGTTCCAGCAGTAGAGGCCTATGAGGTTACGAGGCGAGGCAGATTCCCAGACAGCAGAGGACTGGCTGGAGGTGATTGCTAGAGTTTTCCGCCTAGCTGAGACACCAGTGGATTGGATGGTAGACTTGGATACTAGTGTTTTCCAGTGAGTGACCATGAGGATGGTCCGCATAGTGATGAGTCTTCGGTAGGTGGATCGATGCCTGAGATAGTGCCTTCGGGTAGTGTGTCAGCTATACATCACTACTTGTTGGTCAGTAGTTACAACCGGCGGTACCGGTAGGTTACACATGTAGGCTTACTGCCTTACACGTGCTCCAACATCAGATACCCTCAAGTTTCGAGGTGAGACCAACTCACAGGCGGCTGAGGAATGGCTTGAGGATGTGGCTAAAAGCTTTCTAGAGCTTTTATAACTTCGGCAGGATGACATATCAGTAGCTGAGTATTCATCGAGGCGTACTGATCGTTCTTGGTACTTGATGACTACGATATGATCAGTGATTTAGAGCTCGGACCTCAAAGCGAGGTGTTTTTAAAGGATATCTGAGTAAGCATGCTTTTTTCTATGCATTCCTACTCACGTTAGGGTGCTAGAGAGAACCTTATGGTTGAATGTTCTTTGGCTGAACGAATACAACTAGAGAATGTTAGAAGTTGGAATGTAGCGAATTGGCGTCAGTCTCAGAGACTTGGACGTGTAAAATGTTTCAAGAAGAAGAAGTGTCAAGGAAAGATGAATCTGCAGAGCAGTAGACATGGAAGTAGAGCTAGGAGAGCAGCATGGGGTGGTGTACTTTTCAACATGTTACACTCTCCCGCCTTTGTAGTCCCTTCTAGGCTCAGGGAGCTGGAGGGCAGGGGAAGAGAGTAGCTGCATGCGGTCAAGGAGTATGACTCAATGGCTCTAAGAATGATTCAAGGGACAGTCTGTGTCCACTACTAGCTGTCGTAGTAACAGACGTAGATATGAATCATTCCTTCCTTCCACGAATCTTGTCTCAGACCTAGAGTTTCCGGTAAGCCGTAGACTTGACCCTCACATCTGGAGATACCTTGGGAGGAGACTCGATAATCACACTTACACTGATAGTGTGGTCTGACCCTCGAGGTGAGAGTTTCGGTTGGAATCTCTTGGTGGCAGCGTTGAGGCCTTATGATGTTGGTCTAAGTATGGATTGTATCCACAGTTCATACACAGATTGACTGTATTAGGAAAAAAGGTTGTGGTTTATCTACAACGTTGGGATGGAGTTTTTCTTGGTCGGTGAAAAGGAAACCCCAGGCAGCACAAGATAAACTCATGCATAGGAGGGTGCGGTTGATCACTCTTGAGTCGGTCAACCTTACCCTCGTGGCAGCAGGAGTTTTGAGTTTCAGTTCTAAACAGGAATTGGATACCTCTACAGTTCGAGTATGATGATCACGTCCTTATACGGGTCTCACCTCGACGAGGTTTACGGAGATATGGCCAAGATGGCAAGTTATCTCCGAGTTTCAGCAGACCTTTTCAGGTCCTCGGCAGGGTAGGCGAGGTGGCTTACCATTTGACCCATCCACCTCAGTTGCACCAGGTGCACGACGACTTCCATGTATCTCAGCTGAGCAGATACGAGCACGAACCTTCGCATATCATCGACCATGAGGAGCTGGATGTTGGTGATGGGGTGAATTTTGCAGGGTTCCAGTAGAGGTTGAGGATCGACAGGAGCGGGTCCTACGAGGATGGTCGATTCCTCTTGTGCACTTTCGTAGGCAGCACGGGAACCTCCAGCTGAGCACATGGGAGCGGAATGCTTAGATGTGTGCTCAGTACCACTTTTGTATCCCTAGTTTGTGTTAAAGCTTTACGGGGACGTAAATCCCTGAGGTAGGAGTAATGTAAAGACCCGGAAATTTCAATGAAATTTTTTTTTCTTAATTTCTTTGGGATTTTACAAGAACGCAGTTTCTGACGGTGCCTGATTCCGAGGTCCGGTGTGCCCGGAATCAATTTCCGAAGTTTAGCTCGGGTACGTTGAGTGAACGAACGAGAGGGTTTTTATATCTTTTAAACTGGTGCTCGGAATCAAAATATGAGGGCACCGATGAAACCACAGCACTGTTAATTGCTTAGGAACACCTTTTCCAAAGGTTCATTTGCTCAGGTGTTGATGTAAAAAAAAAGTGGCGAATAAAAATATAATTGTTTTATTTTTATTTCTTCACTAAGAAGTTTAAGTGAAATAAAGTTGTGTCTCAACTTAATTTATCTTTTCTAAGTGTTAGATCCTAGGTGTGGGAGTTGGAGTGGGACCCATCAGTTGTTAACTTCTCATGAGAGGATTAAGGGTGAGGTGGGGCACACACGAGCCCTGACCTTTTCAAATTCTCTAAGTCCTCTAAACCCCTTTTTAATTAAGTGACTCCTCCCCTCCTCACCTCCCACATTAATTCATGCCACCTAAACACTAATTAATTTGACAACTTAAGATCAATTAATTAAGTATGTTAGGTTTGAATTTTTGATTTTTTAAATGCATGGCTTGAGTAATAAAATAAGAGGTGTCTTATTTTATTTAGGTTTTAGCTTGTTGTGTTGAGTTTTTGGGAGAGTTCTAGTTTTTGAAGAGTTTCATCCTTCCACGAAGAACTCCATCCTCATCGTTGAAGAACGTGAAGAATGTCGGTTCCAACCTCGACTTCCTTTTTCTCGATGCTTGACGAAGCGACGTCGTCATCCTGCGGCAACGTCTACGGAACAACGGAGCTTTACCTTTCTTTGTCAAGTGATCAACCATTGTGAATCGAGGTAGGGAATTAATTTGTGAATGTTAATGAACCCATGTTTATTTCCTTCAAAAACAAAGAACACATATCAACTAAATATTAAGTTGATTCGTGAAATAATATGTTTGCGGGTTGGAAATTCTTGATTGTGGGGGAAACTGTAGGGGCTTTGTCTTTACGTTTGGATTTTTAATTGGACGTTCTTCAATATTAACGGCCAACTGTTATCAAAATAATGGAGGAGGTCGGACCGCACAAACATGGTCGAACCTCATCCCCTTTTATTTTGATGGTTATCTTCGTGGCTTGAAATGGAAGCGACACGGTTCCATCGCACCGCGTGGAAATAAGGAGAAATGCGGAAAAGAAGCGCGGCTCCGTCGCGCCACGCTGTTGAGGCCGAACGAAATCGCGGCCGGGGGCGGGGTCGGGGCCGCGGAGGCGATTCGAAGACTCCGCTGGTTGATTGTTGTGCGCAGATTGACGGGCGATGAAAAATGGGGACAAAAAGTCAATTTGAAGCCTCCGTAGTGAATTTCGGGTCCCGGGAGGACCGTTGGCGAAGGCGGCGAGCAAAACGGACCTCCGGAGCGCATCTGGTGGTCCGCGGAAGGCGGCGGCGGCACGCCGCCGGAACAGAACCACCGCGGCTGAGTCGCATCGGCGGGCCGAACCGGAACGGCTTAGCCATTCCGGAGGCTCAGCGACATGGCTTAAAGCCACGCCGGTTTCATCGACCGCGGGGGTTGTAACCCCCCCCCCCCCACACACACACACACACCCGCTGGCCACGCGGGCGTCGCGCCGTGCCAGCGCCAGGCCGGGCCGCGCCGCGCCCAGTCCGGGTCGGGCCGCGCCCCGTCCGGGCCGGGCCGCGCCGTGCCCAGTCCGGGCCGGGCCGTGCCCACCGGGTCGGGCCGCGCCCTAATGGCCTGGACCCGGACTCAGTTCGGGTCGACCCGGTTCGGGCCGACTCGGGGGGGGGGGGGGGGTATCGGGCCGAACCCCCTATTTTCGGACAGTTTCGTTCAAACGCCCATATCTTGGTCTACGGACTTTCGATCAACGCACCTTCAGTTGCGATGTGATCCTTGGATCAAGATGGTCGCTTAGGTATATTACACTCAGGGTTTCGGAGAACTTTGGGTACGGCCGGGTTGGTTCGAACTCGAAACCAACCGGGCCCTCGGAGTAGAAACGCTTATATCTTGAGCTCCGGATGTCCGATTGACGTGCCATCGACTTTTTTGGATACCTCTTGATGAGACGAAACTTTTGGAATACTTATCTTGATATTTGGACGCAGATGGATTGTGGCTGGGTTGGATTGAACCCAAAATTCAACCAGGCCCCTGGAACGGAAAAGCTGATAACTTTCAGACCGGACGTCCGTTTGACGAACCGTCAGTGGGGTTGGTGATCACAATGAGAAACGGTCCCTATGAGTATACCCTATTATATTTCGGGGTACGGTTTAGATACGGCCGGTTTGGTTCGCACACGAAACCAACTGGGCCCCTGGGACGAAAAGGCTAATAACTCACAGACCGGGCGCCCGATTGACGCGCCGTCTATTGTGTTGAGACCCCTATGATGAGGCGATCCTTTTAAATACTTCTTCATGGGACTTTGTGATACTTGGAGTATCGACTAGAATCTCGTGGAGCGGTGTGACAACCGGGTCCCGATGACAGCACATCCACCCCGCCTTAACATGGTCGTCGGGTCCTAGCTCACCAGGTACCACCAGTTGCCCTGCAGACACGTGGGGCCCACCACAGGGTCTACCCACATGCCCGAACAGGTCATCTGACTAATGACAGTCCCCACAGGCCAACACATGTCCTTTCCAGTGTGCTTTGTCCTCACTCACACACACCTCTGAGAAACTTCCCAGAAGGTCACCTATCATAATCACTACTCCAGGCCAAGCATGCTTAACTGTGGAGTTCTAATCAGACAGGCTCTCGAAAAGGAAGGTGCACCTTGTTGACATGAGTCATATAATTTAGTCATTTAACCCTTTATCATTTGGGGATGTTACAAGCAGACCCTCCCGGTGACGAGCTAGCAGAGTGCAGAGACCTAGTAGCTGGCTGAGACTTGACGACTACTGATCAATCGTCTCAGTGTGTTTCGGATAGCCTAGTGGAGAGCGCTTGGTTGTAGCGGCAGACCCACGGTGGAGGAGCGCTTGGTTGTAGCGGCAGACCCGCGGTACTCAACAGAAGGAGTACCTCTGTAGGCTATGAGGTGGAGCATTTGGTTGTAGCGGCAGACCCATGGTGGGAAGCGCTTGGTTGTAGCAGCAGGCCCACAGTACTTGAAGGGGGAGTGCTTGGTTGTAGCAGCAGACCCATGGTGGGATGTGCTTGGTTGTAGCAGCAGCCCCACAGTACTCGAAAGGTGGAGTACTACAGCAGTCCAAGGTTAGTGGGGCGCGCTTGGTTGTAGCGGCAGGCCCACTGTACTCGACAGAGGAGGAATTATCCAGTAGCCGTGGTTTCGACATCATGAATAAAATCCTAGTTTGAGGTGAGTCTGTGACGTTTTTGTTTACCTCATGATTGATATGGGTCACTTGATAACTTAGGTATATGTATGGGAATATACCTAGGTAGTGGTTATCCGTTGATTTCATAACCTTTGTGTTTCCTCGTGATTGAGATGGGTTACTTGATAACTTAGGTATAAGTATGGGCTTATACCTAAGTAAGGGTTATCTGTTGTGTTTCTTCTTTGTGGTTATCCTTGTTGGATTTGGAGAGACCTTTAGGGTCTCAGGGTCCCTACTGAGTATCGTTATACTCACCCCTGCACGGGATATGCCCTCACCTCGTTGTGTTGGTTGCAGACGACGGGCAGTGCTGACGGAGGCCGAGTGTTCGAGGACTGGACGATACCCGGAGGTGGACCTCACGATGATTCAGTATCCGGAGGTGGAATTCATGACGAGACGATACTCGGAGGAGGTTGACGGGCAAGAGCGTTGTGGAGGATATCTGTACCTACCCTTCAGGTAGGATCCGTGGCAGATGATTCAGGAGCTGCGCTATCTATACCTACCCTTCAGGTAGGATCCGAGGTGGACGACCCAGGAGCTACTTCTTTCCTTCCAGCTGTTTGTCTTTTCTGTTGTATTTTCGTTCAGTTGTAGCTATACTTTCAGTTGGGTTTGTATTCTGTCCCACTTACTTTTCAGCACTTTCTTTTGTACTTAGTGAATTACTTTCGCTTGTACTCTGTGGTGTTTTGTTTACTTTTATAAAGGCAATGCCTTCCCAGTTATTGGGATTTACGCCTTTGGTGCTAGTCGCCAGCCCCTGGCCTATGGAAGGCGGGCTTGGGGTAGTCACAGCACGGGCCCCGAGGACGGGTCGTGACAGTGTATGTATTATATTACAATGGTTATGTAATTAATGGTTATACATTCTATAAAAATGATCATGATTAATATAGTACCATGAAAAATAGTGGAGTTGCACTTATGGTTGAAGCGATACATGTTTCTTGTATTAAGGAAAGAAATCCAATTTATACGAATATGTCATACTTTGGCATCGTTATAAAAAATAGCAGAGTGGATTATACAGTATTCCAAGTGCCGATTTTTCAATGAAAGTGGGTTAAAAATAGGAGTTCTATTAAAATAGATGAATTGGGATTTGTGAAAGTGGAATTCAGTAAGGAAGGGTATAAATACAAACCATCTATAATGAAATCACATGTAGTACAAGTATTTTATGTTTCAGATTCTGCAAACCGAAAGTGGTCAATTGTTCTATTATTAACCAAAACCACTAAAGGGTCTAATGAAAATTCAACTTAGGATGACCCTTTCATTGGGACGCCATAATAATTTCATATTAGTACCAATGTAGATGGGGTTTTTAAGTCAGAGGATACCACAATAAAAGGAATTGGATACTGTATAGAGGGGTCAAATCCCATAAACCTTTAAAAAAGAGATTTAAATAATCAAGTTATATTTTTTTAATATAAACTATGTTACCTCATGTTATTATCTATTCAATACTATATTTATGTAATCTAAATTAAATGTTAAACCAATTATGCAGATAATGACTTCTGTATGTGTTGGTGCACCCAATTCCAAGGAATAATAGTTATCTCAACCTATTGCTTCTCCTAGTGTAGAGGAACAATGACCTTCTACATGTGTTGGTGCTCTCAATCCTGAGGAACAACAGGTTTATCAACATGATGTTTCTTCTAGTGTAGAGTTACAATGACCTTCTACACATGCTAATTCTACCAATCTAGAGGGATAATATATTTATGATGTTGAATATGAGGAAATGGTAGGTAATGAAGGATCGATGATGGAAAAAAAAGAGTGTTGGAGTTTGATGGTGTTATAAAAAATCATTAAGGAAAAAAGAAAAGGCATCAAATGAGAGGTCAGATGGAATGTGTGGGCCATCATTTTTACCCTAATAAGGACATGTTTAGTAGTTTCATTGGACTCATCACTGAATAATTCATACTGATTTATGTAGATTCATGACACCATGTTGTTTCCATGCTTAAGGCACTGATGTCGGAAGAGATTATGGTAACATTATGGTATCATTTATTTATTTTACTAAAAAATAAAATAATGAAACATTGAAATACTCTTCACCATCCCTTGTAGAGTGAATTTATAGTAGACAACTCCCATAATAAATATTTATTGATTCTTTCTTGAAGGATTCACAGAGGCTTTTACACAATTATAATGAGATATCATCTTAAATTTGCTGAAGGAAAAATAAACTCACACCCACTACTTATGTATGCACACTTGATAACCCAAGAAGTGTGGGATTCATTTGTTGGATGTTGTGTGGAGGTATCATTTCAGGTATATTGTGGATAGTAATACATTGTTTGAAAATACATGTATTCATCACTTTGATTGATAATTTTTTATTTATGAAACAAAAACTGAGTGATAAAAATAAAGAATATGAAACAAAACCAACGCACCCCTACTATAAAGCAAGGATAGAGTATACTTCACTTGAAAAAAAAATGGTATGTATTTTGAATCTACCATAATACTTTTATGTGACATGAAACAACAAAATAATTATGTTCCTATGTTTACATATAGATTGATGAATCCAATTCCAAATCCAATTTCATCCAATGTCATGTGCTATGGAAGGAGGCACGTGTAAATAAATATGAGATACTAATAGATGAAAACACACAAAAAGTGTGGGAAACATGTGTAAGTATGACATAATAAAAAAATATTTAAATCGCTATTACATAAAAATGATTTCTTATTTCCCTATATTTTCTATTTGACTTAGTCAGTGGAATCATCAACACCTATACCAGATGAACACCTACTATTGGTGGCCTTGAAGCAGCCAGAACAATATGGTCATATCATAGGTTTGATTTTTAGTGCGACACCCCAAACATATTTTGAGGAAAAAACATGAGGATAAAGATAAAGAAATAGAATA
Organism: Viscum album; assembly: GCA_963277665.1. NCBI lineage: Eukaryota > Viridiplantae > Streptophyta > Magnoliopsida > Santalales > Viscaceae > Viscum > Viscum album. The sequence goes on from OY728125.1 coordinate 25,055,425, forward strand.
GATGAAAGAAATATTATCTACCCTTGAAGAAAAATTTCATTGGAAGATTTATTTGCTAAAAATGTTATGGGGGAGAAAAGAGAAAAAGTAACTCAATAAAAACCATTGTGTGATGATCCCCCCCCCCACCAGCTTTGAGGTGAGTCATTCCCCTCAAAGAGTTGTCTTAGTTGAGGTAATCAATATTCTAATAATTTTTTCTATGAAATGTGAATTATAAATACACTGATACCTTTTCTATACCGATATTCTATAGGGTGAAAATGACTGATTTATATCTATAAACACCCACCCATCACCTTTTAGCAATGGATATGGTGTTCAATATCCAAGATGATCGTATACACAATATGTCACTTCCAACAAGTCATGTGAGAGTGGTGATTAATGTATCTCACGAGCTAAGTTTTGAGATACCTATTTCACTTGATGAAAAAAATATTCATATGGTAAACCAAGTTGTTGGAACATTCATCTCATGGTCGTCATATTTTTTAAAAACACATGTTGATAATGAGGTATTCATTTCCAATTTGTTTTCCATACTAAACATTTAACAATTAATGAAAAAATCTCTGAACTGATGAATGTTATTATACATGGACAAAGGGAAGGGGTGAAATGAATGGTTGACTCAAAACTATCTAAAGGATAAACCAACCGATCAAAAAGATCTTCTGAAAGCACATTTACCCCACCCATTCAATATTTTAATTTACTAACATTGAAGGTTCATGCAGATATAAAGTTGCAAAATGGTAGTAATAACATATTTAATTTTGAAGAAAAAATATATGAAGATGGTGTTATAGACTACATTAATCTTAATAATGTAAATGGTATTATCAACTATGAATGGATAGGAGCCTCAATTATATATGTATACATTAGGTGTGTTTCCATGATTTTTTTTCCAAAAGATGATATACTATGTTAATTATGAATAAATACATTTCATATTTTTTGCAGGTGTGTATATCAATACCAATTACCTGAATGGCCCGAAGGACTTATTTTTTATTTTATTATGGATAATCCCCGTTTTAAGGGTTGAAGGGGAACCCGTACATGACCCATAGGCCTATGGCACAAGGCCCTGACTGACCCGCAATACATGACCCGAAGGCCCAGAGCCATACCATGCCCAATACATGACCCATAAGCCCAGCCCACTTGAACTTCCCATCCCCAACTTTTGTGTCATTGATCACCTAGATCCCCACCTTGCATTGTTGATCGGCTAGCATTTCCCAGTACAAAGCTACACGGTGCCTGGTCCCGATGGTGGCTGTCATACCCTCTCATTCTTCCAATCCGGTTAGCTCTGCTTCTGGTGGCTGCTACTCTTGTTGCTCTGATCCCCTTCTGGGGCATGTTCTGTGTGAACTGGGCTACTCCATGGTCTATGTGTCCTGAAGTCCCTGTGGCCCGAAGTCCTTTGATGACCCAAAGTCCCTTGAGACCCATAGGCCCAAACTGGTGGCCCGAAGGCCCAAATCGGGTGAATAGTTCCTGTTGCTACAGTACCGAACAGTAACTGCTACAGTTCTACTGTAGTGACTGCTACAGTACTGCTACAATACTTCTATAGAACAAACAGAAATAGATTCAAAAAAATGAATTAAATAGTGAAAAAAATGGCCAAATCGTTTGAAAGAAAACTTATGGATGATAGACTCTTCTTAATACCAACAATGAAGGGGTAAAAATATTCAATTTAATAATATCAAATATATTTTCATTTCTTTCATTACATATTCATTTTTTTGTTTTTAAAAAACATTGGATACTCATTATAGTCAATTTGGATACTCCAAATATTTATCTCCTCAATTCACTTCATGGATACCGAACAAAACAACCACACATAATGGAGTTTTTCAATTTGTAATACACTAAATCCAACATTTTAGAACTAAACTTCAATTAATATAATTTATATTATATTTTAATGAGAATTATTTTATGATAGGGTGGTGTATAAATATCATGAAAATTGTGGCAAGAGGACAGGAGTTAAGTACAAGGAGCCTAAAAAATCTATAAATAGATAAGTATCAGGGTATATATAATAATATTTCACTATCTAAACTCATATCAAAACAAACTACTTATTTTTATCAATGTTTCTTCAGTGTTTGAAACAAACAAATGGAAAATATTATGGTTATTATGTTTGTAAATTTGTATGAGAGATCATATTCCATCAACAAACTATAATCCTCGAAGAGGTATTTTTGAAGATAATTACTATTTCATTTAAAATGTTTATTAATCCTTTGTGTATTTATATTTTTATAGTACTATTATTACTGTAAAAAATACTCATATTCATAAGACGATATAGATTTTCTTAGAAACTAATGGTTATCATACCTGATGGTAGAATGTACACAAATAGCATGAAGATGTGACTTCCATAGAATTAATGAATTGTTCCATATTTATGTTTAATTAATTTATTTTTAATATTTCTCACATAAGAATTGTTTTCTTATACAGGTGGATTCCTTTGTTCGATTTAGGGTGGCTTGTTCAAATCTGCTCATGCACGTGAGATATTAGACTTCAAGGCTACAATTGAGATAATGAAAATAAGGAAATGGGCTATGAATTTATAAAACCATCATAAAAAGGTAACTTCTTACAAATTATTTAATTAATTTTTTCATCATTTTACCTACTATTTTTAAGTTATTTTTCTTAACATTTGTATATAATACTTATTTGGTTTTTTTCACAAATCCTTATGTTTTCCATTTCTTTTCTTTGTCGAGCTACCAACATTGCATATTTAGTTGATGTTATTAGCTGAAATACCTTTCACGTTGAAAACAAAAAGATTATAGGAAGACCATGTGCTCATTTTGGTGAATTCTCATGATATAATGGGCACATGATCTTCCTCTACTATCCTATATTTCAACAATGAGAAAGTTTTTTTAGCTAAGAACATCGTGTCAATATGCATTGTTGGTAGTTTGAAAAATAAATTCAATGGAAATCATGATAAATTGGTAGTTAGGATTATTTTTCAACTTTGGGACATGCAGTAATCATCTTCACCTCAATTTGACACACAGTGTGACCAGTATGACTCCAAGTGCTTCTTTCTATTTAAAATTGACATAAATTTTAGTAAAAAAGACAACTAACATACTCAAAACCAAGAAAACCTATTTATATTATTTTTATACTTTAATAAAACGTTTCATATGTCATTTGGGACATGTAGGAATCAGTCACACCTCAATATGATATACGATGTGCCTAATATGACTCAAACTATCCGTTATCAGTTTAAAATCGACATTTTAGTTCAAAAAGTGTCACTCATTGAAAACCAAGAAAACACGATCATATTTTCTTGATAATTTTTTAAAATGATTCATAATTCATTTGTGATGTGTAGGAATATTTCCCACATCAAACTGATACATGATGTTATTGGTATGTGTCAAAGTGTGTGTTTCTAATTTAAGATGACATTCTAGTAAAAAAGACAAGTAACATACTCAAAACTGAGAAAACCCATTTAGATTATTTGTATACTTTAGTAAAATTTTCCATATGTCATTTTCGATATGTAAGAATTATCCAAACCTTAATTTGATGCATAGTGTGGCCAGTATGACTCCAAGTGCACCTTTTTATTTAAAATTAGCATCAATTTTAGTAAAAAGGACAACTGACCTTCTTAAAACCAAGAAAAACCATTTGGATTATTTTTTATACTTTATGAAGAAACTTCAAAAGTCATTTTTGGAATTTAGGAATTATCCTCACCTCAATATGATACACGTTGTTCCTAGTATGCCTCAAAGTGCCCATTATCAGTTTCAAATTGACATTTTAGTTCAAAAAGTGTCACTCGCTAAAAACTAAGAAAATGAACTCGAATTGTTTTGATAATTTAGTACCATGATTAATAATTAATTTTTTATGTGTAGGAATAATATTCACATCAAACAGACACACGATGTGACCGGTATGACTCAAAGTGTGTGTTTCCAATTAAAAATGACATTTTAGTAAAAAAGAGAAGTGACATACTCAAAACCAAGAAAACATAGTAGGATTATTTTGATAATTTAGTAAAATGATACATACATAATTTTGGATGTGTAGGAATTACCCTCACCTAACTCTGATTCACGGTGTGACTAATATGCCTCCAAGTACTTCTTTTTATTTTAAACTAACATTAATTTTAGCAAAAAAGACAACTAACATACACAAAAACTAAGAAAACGCATTCAGAATGTTTTAATACTTTAAAAAAATGACCCATAAGTCATTTATTATGTTTATAAATCATCTTCACCTCAATATTATAGTCAATGTTCCCGGTATGACTCAAATTTTCTGTTATCAATTTAAAATTGACATTTTAGTTTAAAAAGTGTCACTCACTAAAAACCAAGAAAACTCGCTCATATTGTCTTGATACTTTGGGAAAATTATTCATAAGTCATTTGTGATATGTTAGAATCATCCCCACCTTGATATGATGCCTGTTATGACCATTATAATTCCAAGTGTGTTTATTTATTTAAAATTGACATTAATTTTAGTAATAATAACATGTGACATACTAAAAACTGAGAAAACACATTCAGATTGTTTTGATACTTTAGTAAAATGATTCATAAGTAATTTATAATATGTAGGAATCAACCTCACCTCAATATAACACATGGTGTGACTATTATAACTCTATGTGTACGTTTTTATTTAAAATTGACATTAATTTTAGTAAAAAGAAAAAATGACATACTGAAAACTGAGAAAACGCATTAGTATTATTTTGATAATTTAGGAAAATGATCCACAATTCATTTTTGATGTGTAGGAATCAACCATATCTCAATATGATGCACAGTGTGACCGATATAACTCAAAGTTTCTCTTTTTATTTAAAATTGACATTAATTTTAGTAAAAAGAACAAATGACATACTAAAAACCAATAAAATGTATTTAGATTATTTTGATAATTTAGGAAAACAATTAATAAGTCATTTTTACATGTAAGAGTCATCCTAACCTAAATCCAACATACGGTGTGACTGATATGACTCCAAGTATGTCTTTTTATTTAAAATTGACATTAATTTTAGTAAAAAGAATAAGTGACGTACTAAAAACCAAGAAAATGAATTTGTATTGTTTTGATACTTTATTAAAATGATATCTGAGTCACTTTTTACATGTAGGAATCAACCGCACCTCAATATGATTCACGATGTGATCGGTATTACTCAAAGTGTTCGTTATCAATTTAAAATTTATGTTTTAGTTCAAAACATGTGTCACTCACTAAAACCCAAGAAAACGCACTCAAATTATCTTGATAATTTAAGACAATGATTCATAAGTCATTTTTGATGTGTATGAAGCAGTCTCATGTCAAACTGACGTACGATATGACTAATATGACTCAAAGTGCGTATTTCCAGTTTGAAATAACATTTTAGTAAAAAAACACAAATTACATACTAAAAATCGATCAAATGCATTTAGAATGTTGTGATACTTTAAGAAAATGATCTATAAGTAATTTTTGATGAGTGGGAATTGGTTTCACCTCAATATAATGCATAGTGTGACTATTATAACTCCAAGTGTGTCATTATTTAAAATTGACATTAATTTTATTAAAAAGAACAAGTTGCATACTCAAAACCAAGAAAATGCATTCAGATTATTTTGATACTTTAGGAAATTGATCCATAACTCATTTGTGACATGTAGGAATAAACCACACCTCAATATAATACATGATGTGACCATTATAACTCCAAGTGTGTATTTTTATTGAAAATTGACATTTTATTAATGTATTATTTCATATTAATGTTTAATTTATTTCTTTATAAAATTACTAACATAAAATTTGTTTTATTATATAGGTGGATTATTTTTATTGGGTTGAGATGATTTGTTTGGAAACTGATTCCATGGGTGGATATTTTTTAGAGGGGATCATGGGCGCCAAAAGATAAAACATTAATATTTTTAAATGTTTGTAGATAATTGAAAATGTAATTATATAAAACATTGTTTAAAATTTATATATAGTGTTTACCTTGAATTTTATTTTAACTGGGGAAATATTGATAAATATGTATCCTTTACTCAATACAGATATTTTGATAAGGCATGTTGTTCATGAGTTAAATATATTATTCGATGTATGAAGAATGCTTTGGATATGCATACACGGTTGGGTCCTGGTTATAGATATCCCCTCAGTGCATCAACAGGTCTCATGAGACAAAATAATTGGTGACAAACCCTTCATGTTTGTTTCTAAAAAGAATCAAAGGGGTTTTTACCCACAAAGTTAAAACATGTTTTTAAGGGTCTTGATGGTAGTGGTTCATGTGCCAGACATATGATTCCCAATAATTAATCATTTCCTTCATTCAGTATTTATTTATTACTATTTGTGATATTTTCACTATGAAAAAACCTGTGGATGGATTTTCATTCTCAGTTTATTGATTATAACTTATTTATTATGCTTCACTTATTATTGATTCATGTTTCTGATGTATGTAACCCTTACTAAGTATTTGAGCTCACCCTTTCATTTTTTTTCCTTACCCAGGTTATGAAGATAAAATCTTTGAATAAGTGTTAAGGAAAAAATTTATTTTCTTTTGTTATGTTCTATGTTTAATTACTAATGTAATAAGCGATCCATGTATATATCTTTTTATTCAGGAATACTACTAATAAATCCTTTGTGATGTGATTTCTTTTATCTATACCATTATAATAAAATAACCATCGACTCTGGGATACTGGGGCCAAGGTTGTTACAGTTGGTATCAAAGAATATTTAGTAGAAACCATGGGAACTAGATGTTAAATGAACATTATAATTATAATAATTCATTATATTGAATTTTTGACTCAATAATCATGATTATTATGAGCTGATTCATTGTGTTCCATTATTTAGTGATGTATCCTGATGGAAGAAATTGAATCAATACCCGTAGAAAATGTAGGGATTTCCCCATTGAGTAATTCAACACAAATAGTGTTGGGGCTGAGCAGATCATGACCCTATTAGGATAACTTACTTAGGTTATGAAAAATAACCACACTAAACCTATTTTTGATTGTTTCATGAAGAATAATCCCCCATATTTTAGTGGGACTACTAATTCAGTGGTAGCTGGGAAATGGACCAAGTTTCTTGAAAAGTTATTTTTGGCATTGGGATATGTTGAAAGGGAAAAGGTAGTACTAACAGTATATTGCCTCAAGGGCGATGTTGATCAATGGTGGTCATTGATCCAAAATACTAAGAAGTAAGATAAAATAGAAGACATGGAATAGATAACTTTTAAAGAAACATTCTTGGAAAAATACTTCCCTTATGAGTAACAAACTGAAATGAAGAGAAAATTCCCTAACTTAAAGTAAAAGGAAGAAGAGATCATTGAAAAGTATAAAGTTAACTTCACCAGACAAGCTAGGTATGTGATAGATTATATATGTGATTCGAAAAAAAATATTGATCCTTTCTTTGAAGGTCATAAGCTAAGTATCTGAAGAGCACTGGCTTCTCAAACATTTTAATCATATGATGAAATGGTATTAAGTGCCATAAAAATAGAGAAGGAATTCTATAGATATTATATATTCAAGGGAAATAAATAGAGGAAGATGTCTTCTACTAACCATGAAAAAGATAAAGTATAAAAGAATAATACAGGAACAAAGAAATTCCAATTATGTGAAAATTTTGGAAATAATCATCCTGGGAAATGCTTAAAAGTCTTGGGAGTTTGTTATAAGTGCGAATAAAAGGTTCATCGAGCTAATAAATGAAAGGGGAAGAAATAAATCAATGATGTTCAATGCTTAAACTATAAATAAATAGGGAATTATTCAAATCAATGTCCCAAGCATCAAGGTAATCTACCACAGAAGAGGCCAAGGGGATATGTCCAAGCTTATGTGATCACTACAGATGAAGTAGAAGTACCCAATGATGTGGTGGAAGGTATATTAATCACATCTTCAAATTTATCCAATTCATTCTGGATCATCGCACCCTTTTATATATACCTAGTTTTCTAAGAAAATTATATATTTATCTTTTAATTTAATAAGGGAGTTTTCAATCAAAACCCATAAGGGAGGTCTCATTCCAACAAATATGTGTCGGGAAATCCCCATTATGGCATATAAACATGATTTATTTGTTGGACTTATCATCATACCTATGGTTGACTTAGATATAATCCTCAGTATAGACTGGATTTCAAAATATGATGTGAAAAAATATTATAAGAAGAAGGAAATTTCAATTTGTGAGGAAGATGTAGAATTCCTTATCTTTAGAGAAGAAACTTCATCATCCGATTCTCATCTATATCTAAACCTAGTAGCTCTATCGAATGAAATTCTTATGTAGGAAGAGAAAACAACATCTAGGGATGAGGAAAGTAATCTTCAAATTTAGGATGTACTAATTGTACAAGAATGAATTTATGTATTTATCAAGGAATTACCCAGACACCCCCAGAATGTGAAGTTGATTTTACCATTTACTTAATCCCTAATCTAAGACTAATATCAAAAACTCCTTATAGAATGGACAATTTAGAGTTAGTGGAGCTAAAGAAACAACTAGAGGATTTGAGTAATAAGATATTTATTTTCCCTAGTTTTTTCCTATGGGGAGACCCTATTCCCTTTGTTAAGAAGAAAGATGGATCCATGAGTCTATGCATTGACTATCGAGAAATCAATGTTATTACAATAAAGAACAAGAATACTCTACCTCGCATTGATGGTTTATTTGATCAACTTCATAAAGCTCAATATTTTTCAAATATTGACCTTCATTTTGGGTATCATCAATTGTGAATAAACAAGGAAGACATTCCAAATACATTTTTTCATATGAGGTATAGACATTATGATTTTACAATAATGTCATTTGGATTGACTAATGAACCCTATGTTTTTATGAATTTGATGAACATAATATTCAATAAATATATTGATGATTTTTTTGTGGTATTAATTGATGATATTATGGTATATTCTAAAACATATGAAGACCATGAGAATCATTTGTAGATCATTCTTAAGACTATCATGAGGAAAGAGTTATATGGTAAATTTATCAAGTGTGAATTTTGACATCATGAAATTTCTTTTCTTTGCCACATTGTCTCTAAGGATGGAATCTCATTTGATCCTATAAAGAAAAATGAAATCCAAGAATGGCCTACACCAATGAACGTAACCAAGATATGTAGCTTTATTGGTTTAGTGGGTTACTATCGGTGTTTTGTTCAAAATTTTGCCCGATTGGATAACCCGTTAACCAAGATCACACATAAAGGGATTAAGTTCATATGGAAAAAAAAAGAATGTATAAAATGTTTTGAAGAATTTAAGATAATATTAGTCAATGCTCTGATTCTGACTCTACCATTATGAAATGATGGGTTTGTGATATACATTGATGCATCTAATAAAGTATTGGGTTGCGTCCTTTTTCAAATTGATAAAGTTATTTCATATGCATCAAGGCAGTTGAAGATTCATGAACAAAATTATCCAACTCATGATCTTGAGTTAGCATCTGTAATATTTTCCTCGAATATATGGAGACACTATCTCTATGGTGAAAGATGTGATATATATATGGATCATAAGAGTTTCAAATACATCTTTACATAGAAATAGATTAACATGAGGAAAAGACGATAGCTCGAGTTACTCAAAGATTATGATTTCTCAATACACTACTACACAGGAAAAGAAAACAAGGTAGCTGATGCATTAAGCAAAAAAGATCATGGACTTGTTACCTAAATGAGGATTGAGAAAGATCATATGTTCATAGATTTAATAAAGATAGATATGGGAATTGTTAAGGAAGGGGAAACATCACTCCTTTTTCAAATGATTTATAAACCTTATTTATTGGAAAAGATAAAAATATCTCGATCAGATGATGAGAATTTACAAAAGAAAATTAATTTTTTTAAGGATGAAAGATTGTAAGACTTCATGTATGAGGATGGAATTTTAAAATTTGGAAAGAGGTTATGTGTTCCATCAATATCTGAGCAAAAAAAAAGGAACTATTATGTGATTCACATATATCAAATTTTTCTATATGCCCTAGTAGTACCAAGATGTATAGAGATCTGAAGGAACATTTTTGGTGGAATAATATGAAATAGGAAATTGTTGACTATGTGTCAAGATGTCTAGTTTGTAAACAAGTGAAGGATGAGATACAACATCCTAGAGAATTCATGAAACCTCTACCTATTCCTATGTGAAATTTGGATGATATTATTATGGACTTCATCACTAGATTACCAAATACCCCTAGAAAAAATGATGTGATATGGGATATTGTTGATCACCTTACAAAATTAGCACATTTTATTGCTATAAGAGAATATTTACCTCTTGAGAACCTAACAAGACTCTATATTAATGAAGTTTTAAGACTTCATGGTTCACCTTTATCGATTATTTCTGGACAATATTCCAATTTTACATCAAAATTATGGAAGAGTCTTCAGAAGGCTTGGGATACTGAGCTTCATTTGAGTACTGCATATCACCCTCAAACTGATGAACAGTTCGAAATGACTATTCAAACATTGGAATACATGTTGAGATCATACTCACTTGACTCTGAAGGTATGTGGGGTTAATATTTACATTTGGTAGAGTTTGAATACAATAATAGTTTCCATTTAGGCATTCAAATGGCACCATATAAAGCATTATATGGTAAGAGATGTCATACTTCGATGTTTTTGGATGAAGTTGGTGATAGGAAACTTATAGGCCTAGAACTTATTGAAGAGACAATGACAAAGTAAAAGACTATTTAGGATCATATTAAATCAGCTAAAATTAGGAGAAAAAAAGTTATGTAGAAAAATGAAGACAGGATTTGTAATTTCAAGTGGGAGATCATATATTTCTAAAAGTATCTTCGTGAAAGGGTGTCATAAGGTTTGGTAAGAAAGGGAAACTGAGCATCAAGAACATTGGACCATTTTAAATCCTATAAATAATTGGAGTTTTAGTTTACTGATTAGCAATGCCACCATGTATTTTCAAAGTTTATGATGTGTTCTGCATATCAATTTTAAGAAAGTATATGCCACACCCAATGCATATACTCACCTATGAAGAAATTGAACTAGAAACTTATTTGTCTTACTGCGAAGAGCCTACCGAGATTCTTGATGCTATAGAGAAATTATTGAGAAGTCGGAAGACTTGACTGGTAAAAGTTATTTGGAGAAACCATAAAATAGAAGAAGTAATGTGAGAACCTAAGGATGCAATGAATAAGAACCAGCCTCATCTATTTAGAAGAAAATATTCATGAAAAAAATTGAGGATGAAATTTTCATAGGAGGTAAGAATATAACACCCCAATATTTTTCAGTATGTATCTTCTTAAATAAATTCAATTTATTCAATAACTTACCGTTATATACTATTAAATATTAACATGACCTTTATGAATAGTAATGTGTCCATTAGAATAATAACCTCACCTGTGAAAGTATAAATAAAATTTAGGTGTCTCATAAATGAAAATATGATATATTTATATCAAGGAATAAGTAAATATATGTTTTAAAACTGATAAATTAAGTGTTGGTATTTTTGTGAAACGTAAATATTTATTTACATTTTTATAATTAATATAATGATTTAAAAGATAATTTATTTTCATAAAATTTATTCATAAATTAATATTTTGTTTTATTATAATTATAATAAAATTTTATGAGACCATAATTAATTTTTCAAAGTGTCATAAAATCAGTTATAATATTAAAATTGGTATTTTTCAAATAAATGATTCTTTTAATTAAAAAATTAAATTTCTCATATTTATAAGAAAAAAAAGTGATAAAATAAAGTCCATTTTTGAAATATACATGTCATAAAATGGTTAGGGTTAATTTTTTGGATTTTTCTGAAATTGTTGAATTTTTTTGAATAGTGAAATACGGTAATTTATGGTATTTAACATTATAAGTAAATAAATGAATGATTAATTCATGGATGATGTATGGATGAGGTATGTATCCATTAGTTAAAACCCACATTCTCTAGTTACTATACTTATTCACAATAATCAACAGTATTGATAGTCTTAAGCTAAAATAATAAACAAATGAATAAAATAATCAAAAAACACCTCTCTCCTCCACTATAAATACCACCCCTCACCACCCCTTATCCTCACACCTTATAAAACTTTAATCCTATATAAATTCTTCCCAATTACATTTCCAAGTCTCTTCCCCACATCCAACACTACTAGAAAAACAGGTATTTGCGACGGGCGATTTGCGACGGGATCCCGTCGCAAATCACCCGTTGCGGAAAACGCCGTCGCAACAACAACTATTTGCGACGGGCCCGTCGCTAAAGCTAGTAGTTGTGACGGGGATCCTTCCCATCGCAAATATTACTCCGTATTTTTTGTAAAAACTTTTAAAATAGTAATTGTGATGGGGCCCGTCGCAACACGTATTTGCGACGGGGCCCGTCGCAACACGTATTTGCGACGGGGCCCGTCGCAACAAGTATTTGCGACAGGCTCGTCGCAAATAATATTTTTTAGAGAAAAATAAAAAACTATTATTAAATTATTTTAATGAATATAATAATAATAATATTTGGGACGGGCATAGTATCTCGTCGCAAATACTATAAAAAAATAAAAAAAAATAAATTATTTTAATTAATATAATAATAATCCAATTATAATTCAAAAATAAAAAATATTAAAATATTAATAAATGATTTTAATTAATATAATAATATAATTATAATTCACAAATAAAAATAATAAATTATTAATAAATTATTTTAATTAATATAATAATAATAGAATTATAATTCAAAAATAAAAAATAATAGAATATTAATAAATGATTTGATTAATATAATAATATTAGAATTATAATTCATAAATAAAAAAAATATTAATAAGTTATTTTAATTAATATAAACATAATAGAATTATTTTACATTCAAATATTAAAATAATTCAAATATTACAAAAAAATATAATTAAATTATAATATTATAAAATTTTAATATATATATATAATTTAATATTATAAAATATAAATAATATTATTATTCATATTAATATTTTTATTTCAAAATATAATATTATTAATATTTTATAATGAGACAGAAACTACGAATAGAAAAAAATTTATATTTTGATTTAACAAACTTTATAACATAAAAACAAACTCTAATCTGAAGGAGGGGGGAGGGGGGATCTGCAGATGCTGGTGGAGGAAACTCCATCCCTAAAGCATGAGTGAGTCGGCGCATGTACTCCATCTGCTCCTGGTGCTGCTGCTGCCACCGACTCATCTGCTCCTCGTACAGCTGTTGTTGGCATCGACGCTCCTCCTCATGTTGCTGCTGCTGCTGACGCATCTGCTCCTGCTCCTGTCGGAGACTCTCTATCAGTGCAGTCTGAGATCGCAACTGATCCTCATACTGTGTAGCAGAAGAAGATGCACGAGCTCCTCTTGAGCTGGACGCCGACATCGCAGCACTGCCATAATAATCTCTGGGAGTCAGTCGAGAGCTAATACCAACTACCCGGCCCTTCTCGAAGGCATACTGGGTGGCCTGCATCTATGCCGCCTCATCAAACTGATGGCCAGTGGTCTGATCTGATGACTCGGCCTGACTCTCAGGCCGGGTCTGTGACACTGCGGCCTCATATGACTCCTGTAGTTGTAATTTAAAATTAAAATTGTGAATATATTATATGCAGTTAATTTTTAAACTTGAAAACAAATAATACTGACCACGATGTGATGCTGATGATCACCTCTGAGATCCCCAGTAGCAGGATCACTATACATCCTCTGATATACGTCGTACTCCGTAATATCGGGGTGCTCGACAGCCTATAATAATAAAAAATAAATTGTTAATATTTATAGTTATATAAAATATTTATAAATAATGTATGTACCAGATGTTGTCTATGAGTACTGAAAGAACGACTCCCAGCTCGATGAGTCACCTCCTGTCTCCCCCGATTCTACCTCCCCACTGATGATCTCCTCTGAAAGGCACCACTCAACCAGTGTGCACATAATCCATCCCATACATGGGATGAAATGTACCTGGTCGGTGTGCTCTACATGACTCGTCAAAATCTGACACTCCTGCTTTCTTCGTGGCAGCTTTTCTTAAATTGTGCAAAAACTGACGAAAGCGATCACGCATGGCCACCTCCCATGCCTTGTGGATGGCGTCACGCATGGTATCCTCGATCGAATACCATAAACCCTACAAATAAATCAAAATATCAAGTTAGAAATGAAATAATTTTCAAAATAAAAATTATTTATTTACGTACGTACCAACCAATGGCCGAACATGGCCTGCTGCACATCAATGGGAATCTGCTCCCATGTGGTCCACGGCTGAGAGAAATAGTTGTGCAAAATAGCGATGCCCTGTCCGACTACTATATGCGGAAAACTGTAAAAATAATAAACATTTATTATGTGAATAGATTAATGAAATCTTAGTCAAATCCACAGATTATCACACAGTTTATCACACCTCCGTGTGCGTGGATCAAACCCAAGACGTGGATGTCGCTCGGGGACGGGGTCAGGAATCATCAATCGTGCAAGACTGCGCCCCCTCCGCGTACTCCCTGGAGCGCCTGCAGGCTGAGGGTAAACTATACATTGAATGAGTTGCTAAAAGATAAAGAATTTATGTTACCAGTTTTTGAAACCACTGAGAGAAATTTTTCAGTCGGCATTCTTCGAGAGCAGCTGCTATAATTTGTGGAATTTGTTTCTTGATATGATTATCATACAACCTATAAAAACCAAAGTTATTTACTGTAACATAAATGATAGAATAAGTTATATAAACACTTACAGTACAACTGATGTCATCTCTTCACAGTTGAGCAAAACATACGTATGAGCTCTGTGATGTTCATCATCCGAAAGCCAGCATTCATAAACTCCACCAAAACCAAGCTCTGGCTGGTTGAAAACAGATAATTGATTGTTGATTTCATCAATATTCCTCTCGTTTCGTCCCATTCGGTTGTGTTTTGAAGGATACTCAGATTCAAAATAATGGAAGCAGAAAAAAGATATTTCCTCTCGCAAATAAGCTTCTGCAATAGATCCTTCAACAGATGCTTTGTTACATACTTTTCTTTTCAATTTTTGCATGCATCTTTCAAATGGGTACATCCATCGAAACTGTACTGGACCTCCACATTTGGCTTCATATGGAAAATGTAACATCAAATGTTCCATTGAGTCGAAGAAAGACGGCGGAAATATTTTTTCCAGTTTACATATAATTACAACATCTTTTTCAAGTTTTCCTAGAGCATAATAATCTATTGTAGCCGCAAAAATTTCCCGAAAAAAATGAGACATGTCTGTTATGGAATCCCAAATCACAGAATTCAACAGACCTCTTAATCCAATGGGTAGAAGTCTTTCCATTATAACATGACAATCATGACTTTTTAATCCAGTAATATGACCATTCTTTACACATCTACCCAAATTGGAAGCACAGCCATCTGGAAGTCTCAAATATGCAATCCACTGACAAAATAATAAATGGTTTTCTTTAGACAGTGTATAATATGCTTTTGGTTTTAGTAACCTTTCTGTTCTGACATTCTCAAACAGTTCCAGTTCTGGACGCCTGCAAATTTGGGGAAGATCTAAACGTGCATTTACATTGTCTTTGCTCTTTCCTGGCGTATCCAAAACTGTATGAAACAAATTATCAAAACAGTTCTTCTCAATATGCATGACATCTAACATGTGTCGGACCAACAAATCAGACCAATATGGCAAATCCCAAAATATGCTACGTTTAATCCAATTGTGTTCTTTCCCAAAACCAGAAATTTTTTGTTGGTTTATTATGGGACCAAAAGTGATGGGAGGTAATGAAAATACAATTGATTTTAACTCCGAACCTGATAGCATTTTTAGAGGTCCATCCCTTTCAACTGTTCCTTTTCTGAAATGAGATCTGTTTCTGCGAAAAGTATGATCAGCTGGAAGAAATATGCGATGATAGTCAAAATAACAAGGTTTTTTCCATGAATGAGCATAAATGCTTTGTTCTCTCCCATACAGTAAGAACATGATTTCTGACCATGTGTACTCCAGCCAGATAACATCCCATAAGCCGGGAAGTCACTAATTGTCCACATCAATGCTGCTCTCAGTATGAAATTTTGTTTCGTTCCAACATCATATGTATTGACACCAGTACTCCACAATAAACTTAATTCATCAATCAATGGTTTCAAATAAACATCAATATTTTTCTTCAGATGTCCTGGAATTAATAAAGTCAAAAAGATATATGGCTCCTTCATCAACATCCATGGAGGTAAATTGTACGAAGTTAAAAAAACAGGCCAACATGAATATTGACTACCATAAGATCCAAACAGACAGAAACCATCAGTGGAAAGGCCCATTCAAACATTTCTAGCTTCTAAAGAAAAGGATGGATGCACTCTATCAAAATGTTTCCATGAATCACCATCGGCTGGATGATTCAAGATTTTATCGGTTGAAATATTCTCTTTATGCCATGACATCATTGTCGATGTATTCTTAGACATGAATAAATGCTGAAGACTGGATGTAAGTGTAAAATATCTCAACTGTTTTACAGGAATCAAACCAGACTTCCCATGTTGTCCTTCTTTATATCTCAGTTGCCCACATGTGGGACAACTATCCAATGACTCATTTTCCCCAGAATATAAAATGCAGTCATTTGAACATGCATGAATCTTCTGACAAGTAAGTCCCAAATTTTGAACCAGCCTCTTACTCTCATAGTAATTTTCAGGCAAAACATTTCCTTCGGGTAACAGTGTTTTAAGCAAAGAAAATATCTGGTCAAAACAGGTGTTTGACATTCCGTTATTTGATTTGATAGCCATAAATTTTGCAACTGCTTCTAATTTGCTCATCTTGCAGCCAGGATATAATGCATCCTCAGTAGACCTCAACAACTCATAAAATTCAGACGGTTCCAACTCAGGATTCGAAGCTATATCAGCCGAAGTTTCTGTATATTGAACAGATTAACCTGCAACATCATGTACTAAATCTTGAAACCGGGATGGATCCGGATTCAAGTTGGTATCACCTGCTCTGGAACTGCATTCACCGTGTTGATACCAAAAAACATAATCTAGTTGAAAACCAAAACGCAAGAGATGTCCCCCCACTTTGTCAAACGTGTCAAATGTTCTCAATGCACATTTTCTACAAGGGCATTTTATTTTGCCTTCTGAAACAAATTCTGGATTTGATGCCGCAAATGATAAAAAAGTCTCCACACCCTCTACATATACTGGATTTAAATAAGAACTATTTGGATTTCTACGTTGATTTATCCATATGCGGTCACCTAATAATGATTGTTGATGACCTCGTTGTTCCATATTTTTCTATAAAATATAAAAGCATTACTGGTTTTGAATAATTTGTTAGAAAAAACACTCAAGCAAGGATAATTATAGAGTTTACATCATACACGACTGATGAAAGGAGAATTGTATATAATATAAAAAATTATATTATTTTAATATTAATAATAAAATATACTAATAATGTAATAATGTTATTATTCCTAATTATTGGTAATTATTGGTAATTATTGGTAATTATTCCTAATTATTGGTAATTATATGAATAATTACCAATAATTAGGAATAATTACCAATAATTAGGAATAATAACATTATTATTATATTTTATTATTAATATTAAAATAATATAATTTTTATATTATATACAATTCTTCTTTCATCTGTGTGTTTTCTGTCTCCACATACAAATATTACATGTGGAGACAGAAAACACACAGATGAAAGGAGAATTATATATAATATAAAAAATTATATTATTTTAATATTAATAATAAAATATACTAATAATGTATTATTGGTAATTATTCCTAATTATTGGTAATTATTCCTAATTAGTGGTAATTATTGATAATTATTCCTAATTATTGGTAATTATTGATAATTATTCCTAATTATTGGTAATTATTCATAATTATCAGTAATTATTGGTAATTATTGGTAATTATTGGTAATTATTCCTAATTATTAGTAATTATTCCTAATTATTGGTAATTATTACTAATTATTGGAAATTATTACTAATTATTGGTAATTATTACTAATTATTACTAATTATTACTAATTATTGGTAATTATTACTAATTATTGGTAATTATTACTAATTATTACTAATTATTACTAATTATTACTAATTATTGGTAATTATTATTAATTATTACTAATTATTGGTAATTATTATTAATTATTACTAATTAGTGGTAATTATTGGTAATTATTACTAATTATTACGAATTATTGGTAATTAATCCTAATTATTACTAATTATTACTAATTATTACTAATTATTACTAATTATTACTAATTATTGGTAATTATTGGTAATTTTTACTAATTATTACTAATTATTACTAATTATTGGTAATTATTCCTAATTATTGGTAATTATTCCTAATTATTGGTAATTATTCCTAATTATTGGTAATTATTCCTAATTATTGGTAATTATTGGTAATTATTCCTAATTATTGCTAATTATTCCTAATTATTGGTAATTATTGGTAATTATTCCTAATTATTGGTAATTATTCCTAATTATTGGTAATTATTGGTAATTATCGGTAATTATTGGTAATTATTGGTAATTATTACTAATTATTGGTAATTATTACTAATTATTGGTAATTATTACTAATTATTACTAATTATTACTAATTATTGGTAATTATTACTAATTATTGGTAATTATTACTAATTATTACTAATTATTGGTAATTATTACTAATTATTACTAATTATTACTAATTATTGGTAATTATTACTAATTATTCCTAATTATTACTAATTATTGGTAATTATTCCTAATTATTACTAATTATTACTAATTATTACTAATTAGTGGTAATTATTAGTAATTATTACTAATTATTACTAATTATTACTAATTATTGGTAATTATTACTAATTATTACTAGTTATTGGTAATTATTACTAATTATTGGTAATTATTACTAATTATTGGTAATTATTACTAATTATTGGTAATTATTACTAATTATTACTAATTATTCCTAATTAGGAATAATTACCAATAATTAGGAATAATTACCAATAATTAGGAATAATTACCAATAATTAGGAATAATTACCAATAATTAGGAATAATAACATTATTAGTATATTTTGTAATTAATATTAAAATAATATAATTTTCTATATTATATACAATTCTCTTTTCATCTGTGTGTTTTCTGTCTCCACATACAAATATTACATGTGGAGACAGAAAACACACAGATGAAAGGAGAATTGTATATAATATAAAAAATTATATTATTTTAATATTAATAATAAAATATACTAATAATGTAATAATGTTATTATTCCTAATTATTGGTAATTATTACTAATTATTACTAATTATTACTAATTATGACTAATTATTACTAATTATGGATAATTATTGGTAATTAGTAAATTATGACTAATTATTCGTAATTATCGGTAATTATTACTAATTATGGATAATTATTGGTAATAAGTAAATTATTACTAATTATTGGTAATTCTTGTTAATTATTGGTAATTATTACTAATTATGGATAATTATTGGTAATTATTACTAATTATGGATAATTATTGGTAATTATTACTAATTATGGATAATTATTTGTAATTATTACTAATTATTGGTAATTATTACTAATTATTGCTAATTATTGCTAATTATTATTAATTATTACTAATTATTGGTAATTATTAGTAATTATTACTAATTATTCCTAATTATTGGTAATTATTACTAATTATTAATATTTAGTACTAAATATTGGTAATTATTGATAATTATTACTAATTATTAGTAATTATTACTAATTATTGCTAATTATTGGTAATTATTACTAATTATTAGTAATTATTACTAATTATTGTTAATTATTAGTAATTATTACTAATTGTTACTAATTATTGGTAATTATTAAAAATTATTACTAATTATTGGTAATTATTGGAAATTATTACTAATTATTGTTAATTATTGGAAATTATTACTAATTATTGGTAATTATTACTAATTATTAGTAATTATTACGAATTATTACCAATTATTGGTAATTGTTGGTAATTATTACTAATTATTAGTAATTATTACGAATTATTACCAATTATTGGTAATTGTTGGTAATTATTACTAATTATTCCTAATTATTGGTATTTATTACTAATTATTAGCATTTATTCTTAATTATTGGAAATTATTACTAATAATTTCTAATTACCATTAACTATGAACAAAACTAATAATTTAAATTTATTAAGTAACAAAACAATGTAAACATAATTAAATTACAACTAATTAAGAATAATTGAAACTAATAAAAAATTTAAAATAAATATTAAATTAAAATGAACATAAATACCTTTAAAATTGATCTGAGGTTGATCTCTGATCGTTCTTGAAAACTTCAATATCAACTCCGAAAAAAAAAATTAAACTTAAGAAACACTGAACTCTAGAAATAGAATTTTGAGAGAAGGAGAAGATCGAGTTTGAGAATGAATGGAAAAAACGGATGGGGGTATTTATAGGTTAGATTATTTGCGACAGGCCTATTTGCGACGGGTATCCCGTCGCAAATACTACCCTGCCGACATACTATTTGCGATGGGAGTATATTCTCGTCGCAAATAGCTTTTACCGCCGCCGGTTATTTGCGACGGGCGGTAGCTGCCCGTCGCAAATACGTTTCCCGCGATTTGGCGCGCAAAGCTCGCCAGTCCTTTTGCGACGGGGAAAGCTAACCCATCGCAAAAGACTACTTATTTGCGACGGGCAAATTCCCCCATCGCAAATAAGTTTTTAACAGGGTTATTTGCGACGGGATTTATCCCCATCGCAAATAACCCGTCGCAAATACCCATTTTTCCCGTAGTGCAAGACCTACTGGTCTTTCTAAAAGACCAAATCCAAGTGTCATAAGGAGGTTCCCAAGGAGACGATATTCGAGAGGTAAAATACTCCTTCATTCTCTTTTAATTTATTTTCTTTTCTTATCCTATCCTCACCTCCCCTATCCAAAGTTTCATGGTAACTCCATTATGATATATATATATATATACAAGAATTTTTTTTGTTAACGGAATACTCATCATCAAATCTATTCTCCTCTCCTTTTATTCTAAAAATGAAAACATTGTCTCTGACTTGTCGATTCATCATCTTCATGGACGACAAGTTTTAATTTTCCATTACCACCTTCAAGGATGGTAATAAAACTATTATTATGGTTAAATAATATTTTAATATACATATTTTAAGTTATATCATGTTCTATAACCAACATATAAACATAATATTAAATAAAATGATATAAGTTCATGATGGTCGTAAAAACCGCCAAAAATAAACTAAACATTTATCATTAATGTCTTATCTAATGATTAATCCTCATAACATATAACCAAATGATATATGAGACCATTTAAACTTATTTAAATTCATTAATACTAAATAATTTCACTTCTGGAGAAGTTATTCCCATTTTACAAGAACTCCCATAATAATACACAAGGGAACCGACCATAAAACCATGAAACGAACGCTCCTAGAACAATGAAATTAAAAAATATAACTCATTGGAATATCCATAAATGAACTTAATAAAATTTTAATAAATAAAATATCTGTTTAATAGGTTCTGAATTAATTAATCAATTAATCAAATTTTATTATCTAGGACATTAATTACAAGTGTGGAACACTTTCAAACATATGGTAAAGGACTTTGTCTCAATTTCCATTTCATTGAGACTTACTTGGTATTGTGTAGCTAATCATTTTAATGTGGTGTATATACTACCCTTTTGAGATCATTTTTTATTTTAAATTATATTTCTCTTAAATACCCATATTTCTTGTATCATGTATATGATCATTGTCTAAGACGCATAACATTTTTACATATGGTGTTTACCTTGAATGTTATTTTAACTGGGGAAATATTGATAAATCTGTATTATTTACTCAATAAGGAAATTTTGATAAGGAATATTGTACATTAATTAAATATATTATTTGATTTATGAATAATTATTTGGACATGAAGATATGGTTGGGGCCCGGTTATAGATAGCCCCTTGATGCATTGACAGGTCTCATGAGACAAAATAGTTGGAGATAAAACCTTTGTATTTATTTCCAAGAAGAATCAAATGAGTTTCTACCCACAGAATTAAGCCATCTTATGAAAGGTATTGACAGTATTGGTTCATGTGAAAGATACATGATGTCCATTAATTAATAATTTTCTTTATTCAGTATTCAATTATTACTATTCATGATATTTTCACTATGAAAAAAATCTATGGATGCATTTTTATTCTTAGTTTATTGATTATGCCTTATTGATTATGCTTCACTTATTATTAATTCATGTTTCTATTATATATAACCCTTACTAAGAATTTTAGCTCACCCTTTTATTTTTTTTCCTTCCTCTAGTTATAAAGATGAAATATTTGAATAAGTTTCAAGGAATAAGTTTATTTTCCTTTGTTATGTTCTATGTTTAATTACCAATGTAATAAGGGATCCATGTATGTATCTAGTTCATTAGGACTACTGAACTGATCGATCATTGGTGGTTTGATCTCTTGTATCTATGTTATTGTAAAAAAAATAACCGCCAACTTTAGGCTACTGGGTTTGGGGTTTTTATACATAAAATATTGACATGAAAAATGAATAAAATCGCTTTGTGGAGGTGGTAGTCCACATGTATATATGAGCGATGTTATCGTTTTTTAATGGATTGATGGATAAGATGATAAATGATATATTATATTTACATAATCATAATTATGTCATAAATATCATATATATTTATTATTTCTATTTTTATAAATATCTAAGTAAAGTGGTGATGAAAAATGAATTATCCTATTATGTGGAGACGGTAGGTTATACGTACGTACGAGCGATGTTTTCATTTTTCCATAGGATGGAAATGAGGTGGAAAATGGTTGTCCCATAATTATAATAACATATAAGTATATTAAGGATATTTTATTAATTATTTTAGGGTGGATATAATAGATTTAGATAATGCGTAAGAATAAATAAAATTAAAAAATCTCGGTTGTCATTTATACCTCTTCTTTGAGAGACCACCTTTGGCTTACACATTAAGTCTTGAAAGATTAGTATTAGGAAAATAAAAGGGGTCTTGGATGAAGGGATGGAATCTATGGTGTTATTAGGGTAGTTATTTTCTAATCTATAAGGCTAAAACTTTATAAATAAGGTGGGAGAGGAAGTACCCTTTTATAAGTGAGGAAGGGCACACACATGGAATTACTTAAAAGATTTAAATATAATTGATGTATTTCTCAATTATAATGATTTAAAATGGATAAGGATTAGAATTAAGATAATATAGGGTCTAAATATATTCAAAAAATAAGAATTATACAATTTTATGTAACATTATTACCCTTATCTCTTAGTTTAACCACCTGGTAAACCTGTTTTAACTTTAACCGTGGTAACAAATTTTTACTATTTTTACAATTCATTTTGAAAAAAAAATTAAGTTGAACTTATTACCTAAAATTAATTAAACTAATTAAAAATATTTAATCCATTTTAAAATATTAAATATTTATAATTTAAATAAATTAATTTTAATATAATTGCACGAAACGCAATGAAAACCGTTTTTAGAAAAATGTTTGTTTTATGCATAAAAATGATTTTACAGCAAAATATAGTATAATTTTAGTTTCAATGGAATTAATTATATTTTATTAAATTATACTAGGATTATTTTTCTTTAATATCACACAAAAATTTAAAGTGAACTTATAAAAAGTTGATTAAAAATAAGAACTAAAAACGGTTTTTATTTGAACAAAAACATTATTTAGATTTACAAAGTGTTAAGCGTGTATTTATAAGTTTAAAATTATATATTTATATGAATTATATTACTTATTTAATATATATTTAGTCTAGTAAAAATTTTATCATTAACTTTCAAGTGATTATTATATCATTATAACATCATAAAAGTGATAGTTTTTTTAAAATCGTTATTTATCACTATTCGCCCAAAAATCAACTATTTATGAAAAAATTAAAAAATTAACCCTAAGTTGTTTTTTACATTCTTAGTTCAAAAATTAAATTCATTTCATAAAATTTAATTTATAGAAATTTTGAGTTTAGTTTTTAATCACATTATTGAATAAATTTATGTACATTATACTATTATTTCATTAGGAAGAAAAGCTTACTTATTATAATTGAATATCGAGTGTTACGATAGAGTTATTAGAGTCTATCAATGATAGTTCTACTCAATTTTATATGGTATGTGTGATAGGAATAAAAATTTTAAATAGGGGTAAGTGAATGTGGATTGATTGGAAGCAAGGTGTGAGGTGGAGGCGGAGTTTAAGGGATAATATGGGAAAATGGAGGTGAGAATCACTAATGTTGACAAATAACTATTGAGATTGAGATGAGAAGAATAGTGGTGAGGAGAAAGTAGGGATGATTAGGGATTATCAATTCTGGACACCGTAGGGGAGAGGGAAAACAGTAGAGGGATTTGTGGGGAAGGATCAGGGGGATGCATGGGGATGAGGAGAAGGGAAGTGGGAAAACAAATAAGGGAGAGCGACACATGTGAGAGAAAACACACACTATAATATATTTTATTATTATTTAAAAAATAATTATTTGATCAATTAATAATAAATAATTTAATAAAATCAGAGTTTATAGTTTTAGGTGATTTTTAAAACTAATTCGAATAATAAATAAGATTTTTATTTACCATTTTAAACCTATTAAACCCAATAAACTACTAACCAATTTTTATTTAATTAAGTGAGATATTATTGAGTATTAAAGTTTAGGGATGAACATTAATTCATTTAAATAGAGATAATATACTAAAATTGATTTATTTTGATGATTCTATTTATTTTTTAACCATAATTGTTTATTCTAGTTTATTAATAGATTTATTTGAGTTAGTTATTGAGTGATAGAGATGAAAATGGACTGGGTATCTATGAAATTTGGGTTACATAAACCCTAACCAGTTTAATTTTTCAAAGATTAAACTAATTTATAACCAAATTATTTTATATAACTCTCCACTTTAACTCTGTTGTATTATATTTTGAAAAAATATGAATTAAACTCAAACTAAATACATAAATATTATAATTTTACAATTATTTTAAAAAATAGTTCATAAATTAATAATAATTAATTTTCTAGGTTTGGTTTTATAGTTTCCCAGTGAACCTATTGTTAGGGATATTTTTGGATTATGGAATGTATTTTTTTTATGATAGTAGAATTATATCGATGAGGCATGTTATGTTTTCACTCTCCTTAAGAGTATATTTTCCCCCACCAAAATGGTAGCACTATGGTTTTTCGGTGAATCCTCTTTAGGATATAATAATGGATCAATACTCAACACATGTACTTTTCTAGAGAGTATCCCTTGAAGGAACTTTAAAAATAAAATATATTTGGAAAGGATTTTTTTATTACGCACCAAAAAAATCTTTTGACTCTTATAAAAGGATTTTGAGGAATCAAAATTTTTGAGAGGAATAAGAGTTCAAAAGAATGATATGAATTAATTATTCATCATCCAATGAAGAATCCAATTTATAGGTAATAATTTCCCATTTAGATAAGGCATCATATCTCTTTAATTTATAGATACTCATTCTAGAAAGGAATGTCTTTTTCAAATATAATCTTGTATATCAGATCGCACCTAATCGATTAAGTAGATCAGATCACACCCATTAACAAAAAAACGTGTCCAGTTCAACCCACCAAACAGACTCATTCTGGTTTGGTCCCAGTAAGACCCATTGATCCCTTATAAAAAATTAAGGTACCTCCAAGCACCTAACACCAAAACGACATGCAAAGTGAAAAGTGTGCCATCAAAGCACCACATTTCACATACACATGTGTGCACAGGGATGGTGTGGTTCACCCTCCCACTCAGGATTATTCCTTTTACCTTTAAATTTTTCTAAATAATGATAAATTTACTCCTATTAATAAGTAAGACCCCAATCCTCCCATATTCCAATTTGGAATTCCTAAAAACTTCCCCTTTAAAAAAACATAAAATAAAATATTTTAAATATTTTAAAAACCATTTAAAATACAAAAAATTACCCATCATTTTAAAATATTTAAAACCATGTTTTGAAAATAAATAAACATACTCTTTTGGAAAGAACTTTCATAAATAAAGGTATCTATCGATTTGAACCTTTACATGGTATAGACAAATCAAAGAAATTTAAAGAGATAAGTAGACACTACCTTAAACATGTAACCTTTATTATCAACTAGATTCATCCTACATGAGTTTGGTCAAATTCCTTAGTTATTCATTTACACCTATACACCATTATGTTCATGCTTCACCTATCCTTTCAAGAATGTTTTAGAGACAATTTTATAAGCTCTTTTGAGTAGCCCCACTTTTGCGTTCACATATGTGGACCAAAAGGTGTTCTCATGTTTCAACACTTATTTGATATCCTTACTTCATTAAGAGTTTAAACTCACCCTAATTTTCTCATGGGAACCAAACACCATTTTCTTGGGATGTAATATACCTTTATTTTTTCCCTTACACATATGATATAATTTTCTACATTGAACTCATACACACAAAGTAATCACATGTTGAGTTGAGGCCCCTCACTGATAAATTTTTGACAAGAAATTTAAACCCATTGATTATCCACTGAAAGAGGCTAATATTAATTGCTTGTATTTTAATATTCATTTTTTTAAAAGTACATAAACAACAATTTTAGTTCATTTTATAAATTGAAATTCATTTCACATTATTGTGCAATTCATGTTTAAAGTGTCTATTTGGGCCCAATAAATCATCAGCCTATGGAATTCATTATCTTACTTATTTTAATTTTATATTTTGGGATATGATTGATCACTTTTTTTGGAACATTTTTTATTTTAGTATCAATGTATTAATCATAAGGGATTATGGACATTTTTTCAATATGTAGAAATTTATGGGAAAAGCATAATGGGCCTTAGGCCCATCAAATAAAAGTGTAGCCCACAATTAAAGCCTAATGAAGATAAAATTTTAAATATAGATATATGAAATTGTGGGAATAATTTCATTAAATAGTGGAAAGATCTAATTTTTAAGTTTTCAAGGATATTTAGGGATCCTAGGTTGAGGATTAAATTATGGCCAGATTTGAAGGCCCATAAAATTATCCCACCAATTCCATCATAACTTCCAGATGGAATATCCAATTGGGATTAAATTTCTACATAAATTACATGACATAATTAGGATCATATTTTTCTTCTATGACCCCTACATATTCTTCCATGTTTAATGCCAAATTTTCATGTCCAAAAGGGGAATGAATCTAGTCCTATTATTGTGGTCAAAATTGAAAACTCTTCTTCGTTTTTCTTCCCACCCACTTTTTACTTTCCTAATTAAATGCATTTAAATTTAATGATGGGGTATCTACCCTAGGACCCTAAAATTCCTATTTAAAGTGGTTGTGGTGAAGTAATTTTATAGGGATGTTTTATTATTTTAATTATATCATTACGCTGCCATTTTGAATTCATGCGTTTGTTTTTCACATGTAAGTTATTTGAATAAGCTATGTTTATTAATAAGAGTTATTATTATTCTATTGTTATGTTATTATTCATATCATTTTGATATTGTTTCCTTATATAGTTAATCTATTCACATAATATTTTGTGAAATTCTTCACCCAACGGTGGAGTGATCGTTATTTCACTATTTGTTTTCTTCAATTCCACCCTCATGAGTCTACTTACCACATCCATTGATAGAATAACATCAATGGAGGGCTAATAATATTAAAGTTTGATCAAAGGGATAAAAAATTGTATTGATTTAATTTTATTTCATATGCTTTAATTTTTAAATTAGTTCATTATTTTAAGATTTCCATTCAATGAGTTAGTCTCTTATTTTTCTTCGTCAACTTTAACGATGACACATTTTGAGTGCTAGTACGATTAAATTCCTTAGAGTGATCATTAAAGTGATACTATAAGTAAATTGGTTATTAGAATTGGAATTGTGTAGGGATTAAATTGCTGGATGATGTTAGGAATTATCTCATTTTTTATACATCTTGAATTAATGATCTAAACTTTTATAAGTAAAAAAATACATCCAATCTAACCATAGAGAAAGCCAAGGATCGAATCATATTATTTAATTGTTTCCATTAAAATATGTGGGTTTTTTATTCTTTAATTCAATCCATTATCTTAGGTAATTTAGTATTCTATTATCCTAATTACAATCAACCCTAAAGATGGTACTTCATAGCCAATCCTCCCAAAAAATATGAGGGTCTTAAGGTTAATTATTCAGCCCCTATGGATTAAATCCCTACTTATACTTAAATTTTCACTTCTAATAGTAGGGTAAATTTGGTAATAACCAAATTTTATCACTATTTCTAGGGACCTAAGCAAGTTATCTTAGACACTATCATCCTTTTCTCACCCTAAATTCTCTATTCTAACCCCCATTTCTCTTATCTTTTTACCTTTCTGTTTGTGTGTCCTAGGAACCTAAATTTCTCATTTCAGCCTAATACAATGGAGTATCTTCCATATTACCCCTTCATAAACCCATACTATAATCAAATGGGAAATCAATAATGGGAATCACTTAACTTAGGAAATGTCTTTGATCAATCCTTGAATGATTACCCCACACCCGATGAGATGTACAATCATTTTGATGATGAATGTTTAAAGGATAAATTTTCTACCCTCTCAAGGATTGTTGAAGTGATAAATATTATGGAAGTTCATGATGTACAAGCTTCTATACATCCTAATTCCTAACAACTTCTTGAACAATGGTGTAAATAAATGAATAAAATGAATTCAGAAGTTTCATCATTGAGAATATAACTACATATCATTGAAACAATTACGAAACTCATTCCCCATTAGGTTTTACCATGTTCATTATTTATAGAAGAATATTTTTACACACAAACCTCTCATGAAAAACTCCAACCTGTGACTATTTCCATGAGTAGGAAGAATAATGAAAAACTTAAATTAATGATTCCAAACCCATCATAGGCTACAAAATTAGATAATAATTTTGAAGGACCAACTTTAGAATATGAGAAATAAGAGATGGATAATGAGGTGAATTGGTTAGGGAAAGATGAAAGTCAACCTGAGGAACATGAGGGAAATATTAATGAGTGTTTAAACCTAGTGTAAAGTAATTTTCTATAATCACAAGAGGTAAATTTATCTTCATGGATTAAATATTTTGAATATGGTAACAAGGATTATTTTTTAGGACCACCGATCACTAAACCATTAATAGAGATCATAAACATAAATTCCACACCCATTCCTAATATTCAACTAGAAAATTTTCAGGATGAATCATTTTTTCATAATGACCCAATTATTTCTATATTTCTTGGAGAAGAAACTGATTTTGATTCAAATTTTCATTATTTTTTAGGAAATTTTAATCAAACCAGACTCAAAATTATAATCCTTTCTTCCTCTCTAAAGTATTACATCATAGTGTATAACAAAAACCTTTTGTTTTTCATTTATTCCTCTCTCAAGTCAAATGATAAATAAATTCTCCTTTATGTCTTATGAAACATTAAGAAAGAAATTGGATGGACTCTTTTTAATATTCATGGGATTGGCCCATTCCCTAGGACCTATATTATTTTTATTGAATCAATTTCAAAACCTTCCTTCCAATTCCATTGGATACCAAATAAAAATCAAATTGAAGTGGAGAAAAATTCAGTCCTCAAAATGTTAAAAATTAGTATTGGGTAAGTTTGGGGGTCCATGTCAAGCTAAAGACTTTAAACTAAGCACTTTCTAGGAGTAAACTCTACTTCTACATTGATTTTATTATATTTTATTTTATTTTGTGTGTTTTAGTTTTTTTAAGGAACCCCTTGGGGTTTCTAATGTGATCTAATGTCTCTTGTGTGTGAGATTTAGCATCTAAATCATTTTAGTATTTCTAAATAAAAAGCATACCTTCCATAATTAAAAACTAACTTCAATATTCACTGAGGAGTCTACTTGTGAGATGGATCCAAAGTTGTAAATTTATTATTGATGAGTTATCAATTTAAAACCAGTTGGTTTTGTTCCATGATATCATTTCAAATCAAATATTCCCCTCTTTCTTCCCAATTCGGATCTCTCTCTTCTCTTTTAACACTAAGGTAAGTGTCATTCTAAGTTGGGGGAGTGAAAATCTGTGATTTTATGAAAAAAATTGGATTTTATGGAAAATATATTTATCCTTGAATATTATAATACACATTTCTAAATTTTAATCTGAATTTCAAATAATTATGAAGTCCTTGATTATGATTTTTATGCATGTTTAAGTTCACAAGCATAGTTTTTGGAAAGTACAATTGTCTGATGTGATTTTTCACTACTAACATTTTCATCCCTTTAATTAAAATACCACAATACAAATCTATTTTATTTTGGGTGTAAGTTTGAGTTATTATGTACCTTCTATTATATCATGGGGTTTGGGATCACTTTTAGTTTAATTTGAGAATCCAACAAAAAAAGAAAAAAAATGAAAAAAAACACATATAGAGCAATGTTTTTTTCAAATTAGTGGCATTTAGCACTTGGGGATCATGACTCCATAGTTTTATTTCCTAGATTTTGTATTTATATATCTATTTTAGAGCATGTAATTGACAATACATGTGGAATTTGGCGCTTTGGGATCATGACTCCATAGTTATTTTTCTCAGAGTTGGTCTTTTCATCTCTATTATGGTTCAAAAAAAACAAAAAAATAGTGAGAAAAAAAGGAAAAGAAAAAAAATGGATACTCGTCTTAAGTTTTAACGTGAATCTCACCTAGAGCTTCCATTTTCTCCTTGAATAATAAAACAGGCCCCATATCTATTGTGATTCACAACACATCATCATGCTTAATTTAAATTGGGTGAAATTTATCAATGAATTTGAACAAAGGAATGGTCTTGGGCATGGGATATACTTGTGAACCTATATGGTGTTAAATTATTTTGATAAAAATTTCATTTGGAATTATGTCTTTTGGTGAGGATTTTATGCTAAATGTTTTTTGAAAAAGGCAATTCAATTTTATATTTTTGAGATAATATTTACTCAAGACTAGAAAAACTCAAGTTGGGGGTGTGATTATCCACTAAAAGAGGCTAATATTAATTGATTATATTTTAATATTCATGTGTTTCAAATTCCATAAACACCAATTTTATTACATTTTATAAATTGAACTTCATTTCACATCATTGTACATTTCATGTTTAAAGTGTCAATTTATGCCTAATAAATCATCTGATCATGGAATTCATTATCTTAATTATTTTAATTTTATATTTTGGGATATTATTTATCACTTTTTGTGAAAAAATTTTAATTTTAGGATCAATGGATGAATCATAAGGGATGATGGACATTTCTTTCCATGGATGAAGAAATTTATGGACAAAGCATAATGGGCCTTAGGCCCGTCAAATAAAAGTGGAGCCCATAATTCAAGCCCAATGAAGATATGTAAATGGATAAAATTATGGGGATCATTTAATTCAGCTGTGTCCATAGATAATTTTTAAGTCTTCAAGGAGATCTAGGGAGCCCAAGTTGAGGATTAAATTATGGGCCAGATTTGAAGGCCCATAAAATCAGCCCACCAATTTCATCATAACTTCTAGATAGAATATCCAATTGGGATGAAATTTATACATAAATTATAGTAAATGAGGAATATTATATTTATATTCTATGATCCCTTCAAATTCAACCATCTTTAATTCCAAATTCGCACATCCAAAAGGGGGATGAATCTAATCCTATTTTTGTGGCCAAAGTTGAAAAGTCTTCTGTCCTTTTTCTTATCACCCACCTTTTACTATCTAAATTAAATAGAATGATATTTAATGATTGGTACTTGACCCTAGGACCCTAAAATTACTATTTAAGTTAGTTTTTGTTAAGTAATTTTGTAGGGATGTTTTATTTTTTCAATTGTATTGTTAGGCATCCATTTTGAATTCATGAGTTTGTTTTTCGCATGTAAGTTATTCGAATCGCCTATGTTTATTAATAAGAGTTCTTATTATTCTCTATTTATGTTATTATTCATATAATTTTTAAACTGTTACCTTAGGGATTGAATCTATTCATATAATCTTTTGTGAAATTATTCACACAATGGTGGAGTGATCTTTATTTCACTTTTTTTCTTCTTTAATTCACCCTTATGAGTCTATTTCCTGCTTTCATTGATAGAATAAAATAAATAGAGGGATAAACCTCTTATGGGTTGATCTAATGGAATAAAAAAGGTATGGATTTAATGTTATTTCATGTGCTTTAATTTTTAAATTAGTTCATCATTTTAGGAGTTTCATTAAATGAGTTACTCTCTTCTTCGTCTTCGTCAACTTTAATAATGACACATTTTGAGTGATAGTGTGATCCAATTACTTAGAGTTATCAACTTTAACAATGACACATTTTGGAATTATGTAGGGATTAAATTAGTGAATTATTTTAGGAATTATCTCATTTTATGGATACATCTTGAATTAGTGATCTGAAATTTTCTAAGAAAACAAATACATCCAATCTAACCCTAGAAAAAACCTAGGATTGACTCGTATTATTTAATTGTTTATATTAAAATATTCGGGTGTTTCATTATTTAATTCAATCCATTATCTTAGTTACTTTATTATTCTATTATCCCAATTACAATAAACCCCAAAGTTTTTCACTTTATAGCCAATCCTCCCAATAAATCTGAGTGTCTCAAGGTTACTTCTTCGATCCATGTGGATTTGATCCCTACTTGTGCTTTAAAAAATGCTTCTACCAGTAGGGTAAATTTGGGTTTCAACATGCATACCTAAGGAAGATTCATATACTAACTCCCTTTAAATTCCCTTTTTTAGTGTATTCAATAAATTTTGGCTCGATATAACAAAGTACACAGTTATGATATCATCTTGTGTCAACTGCCTCACATAGCTATGTTTGAGACCAATGTGCCTCAAATTTCCATTATAAGTAGTATTGTATGTTATGGATAATGTCTCTTGACTATCACAATGTATATCAATAGGATACATTGGAATAGGTCACAATGGTAGTTTTAATAAAAGTGATCTAATTCATTCTTCCTCTTTCCCAGTAGATGTTAAAACAATAAACTCAAAAGTCATTATGAAGTCTATCATATAGGTTTGTTTCTTTGATCCCTAAGAGATTACTCCACCTCCAAATGTAAAAACTCAAACACTCATTAAATATTTATCCTCCACAATATTAATCTAGATTTCATTGAAAAAAACTTCCAATACCCTTTAATTTCCACTATAACATATATAGTAATCCATAATACCCTTAGGAAATTTTAGTACTTGTTTAATTGCACCCCATTGTGCATAAACTGGATTACTCATATAACTACTCAACTTTCCAATATCATATGCAATATCAGGTCTTTTTCATATCATGTAATACATGATACACCTGATAACCCTTGCATGTTGTATTTGAGCAACCATCCTACTAGGATTTGGTCACATCCTACTCCCAAAAGCATATGTGGTAGAAACTAGAGAATAATAATTTTGTTAAAACATATTTATGACCTTTTCAATATAATGAGATTGATAAATATGAACAAAATTCTTATTCCTAAAATTTTTTATTCCCAAAATTACTTTAGCTTCACCTAAGTCTTTCATATCAAATTTTCTAGATAAAATTGACTTGTCCTTATTTACTTGAATTATTAAGTTCCAAATATAAGTATGTCATAAACATATAAACAAATAACAACACCATGGTTATTATGGAACCTACTATAAACACATTTATTATCTTGGGTAACTATAA
This sequence comes from Viscum album, assembly GCA_963277665.1. Lineage (NCBI taxonomy): Eukaryota > Viridiplantae > Streptophyta > Magnoliopsida > Santalales > Viscaceae > Viscum > Viscum album. Next base: position 25,089,635 of record OY728125.1, read on the forward strand.
AACCATTTGATAAAATTATTTCATTAAATTTCCCATGTAATTATTTTCGATCTTGTTTTAGACTATATAAAGACCATACTAATTTTCAAAACTTATTTTATTTTTTAGGTACTGTGAATCCTTAAAGTTTCACTATATATATTTATTTATCTAATTCACCATTTAATAATGTTATTTTAACACCCATTTAGTGAATTTCAAAATTATATAGAAGCTAAATCGAGAATAATTATAATAAAATAAATCATATCCACATGAGCATAAGTATCAAAATAATTGATTTCTTCCTTTTATATAAATCACTTAGTCACCAATCTATATTTATACCTTTCAATTATACCATAAACTTTCTATTTTATTCTAAATACCCACTTACCACCTATAGGTTTTTTACCTTGAGGAAAATAAACTAATATTTAAGTATTTTTCCTGAATATAGATTCCATTTTATCATTTATGGATTCCTTACAAAGTGGTGCATCATAAGATGGTATAACCTCTTTGAAAACTTTTGGGTCAAACTCTATATTGAGTAAAACTAAATTTTGTGTAATAATAATATCATTGGTTCCTTCCAATAAGTAATTATAGAAATCATATCCATATATCTTTGGTATCCAAGTTTGTTTACTTATATGAACCTTATCAATGGTATCTTCTTGAAATAATCTTTTATTTTAGCCAGATTCCTCTATTTGGACTTTCTTTGGTAAAGAGGTAAACCTAGATTCATCAAAGATAAAATTTCATGATTCAATAAGTGTATTAATAACTACTAAATCATTTGATTCTATAATTATGAATATATAAGATTTTGAATTCTCCATATATCCAAAAAATATATTATCAATACCATTTTTACCCAACTTTTCCCTTTTAGGTTCATGTACTCTTGAAATTTCATGACAACCCCAAACCTTTAAATAATTTAAGTTTGGATTCCTATGCTTCCATAATTCATATGGAGTAATGGGATTACCTTTATTGAAAACCCTATTTAGGATGTGACATGCAGTTGATAATGTCTCTCCCTAAAATCCTTTTAAGAGATCCAATATAGACATCATGGAATTCACCATTTTCATTAATGTTATATTCTTTATCTCATATATAACATTCTGTTGAAGTGTATAGGGTAATATCACTTTATATATAATCCCTAGGGATTCAATCAATTATGGACTATATTATTCATCTCCCCTATCAAATCTGATGCATTTAATTATAAGCTCAAATTAGTTTTCAACCTTATTTTTATAGATGAAAAATTTATCTATAACATCATCTTTAGTATGTAAAATATAAGCATGGAAAAATCTAGAAAGATCATAAATAAAAATTACAAAGTACTTTTTATTACCTATGGTGGGTGTATCATGAAAATAAAATACATCACTATGTATTAATTATAATATATTAATTTTCTATTATATAGTTAAAAATGGTTTCCTAACTACTTTAGTTTTCATGTAAGTCACACATTTATGAGTAAAAATAGTGTTTGTATGTAATTTGATTAATTCATCATAAAAGTAACCATTCTCAACAAATATCCCACCTTTGTACAAAAAAAAGTTATTTACCTCAAATACTAGCTTAAAACCACATATTTTTAATAAGCTCTCTGAAACTAAGTTCCAACAAACTTTATTCACATGCAAGACATAATTTAATGTGAAGATATTTCCTAAGGTAAACTTGAAATAAACCACACCCTTATATTGTATGTTAATGCTTATAGAGTTCCCCATGTAGAGCGATATCCCATCTTTGATTGTTTCAATCCTCTTGAATAGAGATCTTTTTTTTCACATGTTTTTTGTAGCACTAGAATCGATCCAACAAGAAGAGTTATCATTGAGTACATTCAATTCTAAGATAATGACCACAAACATTCTATTTTGAAGAATTATTTCAATCTTTCTTCTTATAGAGATGACAGTCCCATTTGAAGTGTCCAAGATTTACACATAAGTATCATGCCCCTTTCTTCTTCTTGAATTACACATTTCCTTTTAAAAGATGATTTTGATGTTTTTTCCCATTTCAGAACTCATAAGTACTCACTCCATCCACCATGATAACCTTGGATTTATCATCATTGGGATCATTTTACTCCTCATTTTTTTTATATTCCTCCTCAATTTATAGGTAGTTGAGTAACCCATTGAGGGAAATATCTTCCTTCTTGTGCTTTAGATAATTTTTAACACTCTTCCAAAAAGGTGGGAGTATATCGATGATGGATGTGACAATGATAACATCATCCATGTTCAAATTTTTTTTCTTAATGTTGCAAACTATCCTAGGGTTTCATCTAACTCAGCACCCAGCCCAACCTTCCATATAGATCGAAGGTTGTTCTCGATCCCCATAGGCTGAAAACTAGTGTCTAGGTATCATGGAATATACCTTGTGAATGATTTAAACCTCATACAATGATATAATAATCAGTGGAAATAAATAAATGAATCATCCAACTTGATATAAGAAAAACTAAGCATCAAATCCAAAAAAAACAATAGATACATACACGAATCAACAGTGAGAGAAAATAAAAATAAAACTAAAGTATAAAATACAATAGTTCAAGTGACCAATGCAAAGCTCAAAACCAAAAAGTAAACCTCAAATAATACCAAAAATATTTTTCATTACTCCCGGTCACTAACCTAAGTCAATTTTTCCCTCAAAAGACCAAGTAGGAAATAATCGAACTAGAATAAAGCTAAACCTATAAAATATAATCATGAGTTAAAAAACCCATTAGGTACCCACAAAATCTATGTAATTGATTTTTTATTACATCATAAAAAATCTATTTTGAACTACAATATAAAAATATAAATTTTTATAAACCTTTACATAAAGAAACAAGTAACACATCACATCTGTGTTAAATCACTTTTTATTTATTAACACTAAATGAAAAAATTCACTTGGAAAATGTTTTTCTCGATTGAAGCATACTTTTCCAAACTATTTTTTTGAAACCCACTTTAAAACCATTTCATAAACACCTTTTTAAAATATGCATCTCAAAACTCAAAATATATTTCCCATGTCAAAATATTTTTAAAAACATATGTGATAACAAACATCCATTTAAAAACATGACATGATTGAGTAAAAACATATTTTTAGAAACCCATACACATTGGATTTAAAAAAACAAATCATTTTTCACTTTCTCATCAAAATAATACAAAATATCTTTCTAAAAAAATATCAAATTTAAAGATAACTCCTTTAAAACTCATAATAAAACAATTTTAAATCACACTAAAATATACTTCCACTTTCCTTCTTTCAAAAAAAACTTTTCACAAATACCTTTTCAAAGCATTTAAAAAGGAATACTATAAAAGGAATGAGGAAAGAATACAAGTAGGAACCATTATTTCAAGGTCATAAGACAAATAAATAAAACCCAAGTGAATGGGTTCCAATCAATAATGCAATAAGTAGGGGATATAATCTAAAAAATGATAAATCCCCTAAAATGATCCTATATAGGATCCTAATGTCATGGGAATCATCTTATGGCTCTAATAATAGAGAACTGAACTAGCAACAAGGAACCTAGGTTGGAACTACTGAACCTGTCATTATCCACAGCAGTCTTGTCAAAATATCTAGAAATAAATATACTTTGATCTCATTCACTACCATGAGAACAAAATAAAGATTGATATCTCAAAGGCCCTCTACCCCTTTCAGCCTAACCATCATAGGGTATCCATGAAACACTCCCTAGTCAACTCACTATCTATACTAGGGTTTTCCCTTATACAGGTAATCTAATATATTACTAGGACTCCCATGTTAAGTCAAATAGAGGCGATCATAATTAGTCATTACATAATTCAAGTATAAATAATTTGAAATAAATCACACCTCACCTCCTACACCCTCAAAATAATAACCCTAATCAAAACTATGAATGAGAAGCATATAAAGATGCAACAATATAAGACATACCCTATTAGGATTACAATCCACCATATCCACAACAAAAATCACATAGGGATCAAAGTAGGTCTCATAACTTTTCTTGAAAACTAATTTTTCATAAAGTTCCAAATGGGCCTTTTTCCAAAAACATGCTTGGAATGTCAATAAAACTCATTCTATTTTCAAAATTTTCCTAATAAACTCTTTGGACTAAATTTTTATTAAAAAAATGAAACCCAAATGGGAACTCAAAATTCCCTTAAAATAAACTTTTAAATAAACCAGGGATAATAAAAAGGCTTCAAATATCACACCCAAGGGTTAACACACACCCCTTTTAAAATTAAAAATACCATGTCTAACATTTTTAACACTTTAAAACACTCAAACACTTGGTTTAAAAATAAATTGATATAGAATGCCCATTTTGATTATTTGAAAAGTTTTAAACATATAAAACACTTTATTTTAAAAATCAAATTAGTAAAAATCACACATTTAAAAACCTCAAGTCAGTTATCACCACCAATTTTAAAAACAAATACATCCTTTAAAATTAATTTAGGCATTTTCAAAAGCACTTGTCATGGAATACCATTCCATGTAAAGGGTTAAAACCATTTAAAACAACTTTAGCCCCTCATGAGCCATATATATATGCATAATTTTAATAAAAAGACAATCTAAATTCATTAATCATTTAAAGTCATGAAATAAAAAGTGACACTAAAGAAACACCTACCTCGGTTCAATGGATACACCAGCAAGTGCTCAAACAAGCCTCAAGGGGTCCTTCGCATGCCCTGGTAACCAAAACCCTTAAAAATAAAACACCTTGACCCCTAAATATAAAACCCAATAGCCCTATGGTTCATGTGATAGGGATAAATCAAAGGGAATAGGGTAGGGGAAAGAAGTAAGTAGAAAATCACAAGAAAATAGGCTTATCGAAGAAGGAAACCACATGAATTGAATGAGGAGACCACCAAAAGGGAAGAGAAGAAGGGGGGAATCTCCCCACACACTAAGGAGTGTCGACTGGGAGTGAGAAGAGGGAGAGGGGAATCCTAAGCCTAAAAATTGACAATTTAATTTGGGTAAATTCCTAAGTTTTAAGTGACTGGGTAAACCACATGGTTTGGCTTTACAGTTTACCAAACTGTGAACCAACCATGTGTAGGCCACTGCCTAGACCAAACCCACTTGCACGGTCACACCTAGGAATTATACATAGTTATTCAAACTATATACCGACTATTACAAATGGAAATGTAGAATCGCATATCCGATTTTCATGGTTTCCACGTGATTTACTAAACCATGTGCAAATTGTGCACTATCACCCTTACATACCAAAGGTATCGAATGGTTTCCCATAGGATCTTCATGGTTTTGACTAAATCATTCACTAATAATGTAGATTAAATCATGATTAAACATTTAAAACTAAAAAAATATCTATGTAAGGGTAACCACACAATTTCCTCTAAAAAGCACGTGCAACCCGTGCATAGCAAAAAAAATATAGAATTTCCAAAATTTGGGCCAAAAAACTCTTGTAAACTTAAAATGACCTAAAATTATATAAAATACTATGAAATAAACCACATAACGATATGGTAGTTTTCACACTTAAGGTTTTGTAATATGGGTTGTATTTCATATAATTATTCTATGATAGATCTATTATATACCATTTTTTATGAAATAAACTTTCTTACTAGGAATTTCTTGTTTGCCTCATCTTTAATGATGTACTTTTTCTCCAAGGGATAACATATCTTCTTTTCATTTGAAAGATATTGATATGTATCGAAGAGGTCATCGACTAAATCTTTGAGTATATGACCTTGACACATGAGATCATAATTTACCCATTTTTATCTTATGTAGGAAACATGAAACATCTCATCTTCAGATGTGGGGGTTTGGATTTTATATCATATACACAACTTTGAGAGTTGCACATAGAAAGTGGGTCCTCTTTTTCCACCTCTTGAAATTATTGTCATTAGATTGCTCCACCTTCATTGCATTGTTGATCATCACCATATTCATGTTGATAAAATCTACTCTTAATATTAATGGGGTATTAGTGGATAATGGAATAGATTTTATTTGGATGATAATGGAAGGATCTCACCAAGGCATGTTATGTTGTTCTCTCCTTAATAATAGATTCCCCCCCTCACCAAAACCATAATACTATGGATTTTTGGAGAATCCTATTTAGGATACAACAGTGGCTTGATACTCGACACAAGTACTTTGTAGAGATTATCCCTTGAATAAGATTTAGAAATAAAATAGATTTGGAATGGATTTTTTTATTGCACACCAACGAAAATCATTTAATTTTTGTAAAAGGATTTTAAGGAATCAAAATATTTGAGAGTAATGGTAGTGAAAAGAAATTATCTGAATTAATTCTTCATAATCCAATGGAGATTCCAATTTATAGGCATAGAGTTCCCATTCATACAAGGCATCATGCCCCTTTGAAGTGGTAAATACACATTCTGGAAATACATGTATTTTTTTAAATTTAATCTTGTCTATAGGATCTCATCCAATCAATTAAGTGGCCCAGAATGCACCTGATTTCAAAAATACATGTATGTTAGATCATGTCTGATCTAATCAGTGATCTAGATCATACCCATTTAGCAAACTGGGTTGACCCACCAGAAGTACCTGTTTGGGTCTAGTCCCAAACCGGTACGTGCATGCACACATGTGGATGGTGTAGTGCACCATCTCACATAGGATTATTACTTTTACCTTTATTGTTTTTTAAAATAATGATATAATTTACTCCCATTAATAAGGGTGAGTCCACCCCTTCTACTTTCCAATGTGGGAATCCCAAACCCCCCCCCCCTTAAAAAACTTAAAATAAAACAATTTAAATATTTTAAAACCCATTTAAAATCCAACACCTATCTTAACTATATCCTAATATTAATCAAGTTTCAAATTTAAGACACTAATATAATAAACATTCAGTATATATCTAATTATTCAACTGTATTTTTAAAAAAAAAATCTCCCACTTTTATAATCACTATTTAAACCTCAGTCCTCTTCACTTAATGATAAAAGTATGTGGTGTCTTGAAGGTGGATAACACCCATATCTCATGATAATATGAGTCATTGGGTCATATACCTTCTTGATTTTCTACTCCCATTTTAAATTATGGTTATTTTTTATTTATTTTTTATTTTAACAAGCACATTATATTTGTTCTAAACTCTAAAATTGACTATGTTCTATAGATCCACTAAAAAGTAGCAGATGGGAAGGGGAAACGCCTTTCAACCTGCTCTCATTCATCCTTCACAATACTCTCCCTCCCTCATAGTTATCCCACATGGGATGAAACCCTAGATCCCACCTCACCTCTTGCTGCCTCATCGACCTCCAATGTACGCTAATTCAAGAGTACCCTCCCTCCCTCTCTGGCTCCCTTATTATCACCCAACTTCCCTGCCTCAAAATATCTCCCTACCTTGCCACCCTTGTTGTGTGCTAACTTTTCCACTCTATGTCGAGTTTTTTTCTATGTTTTCTGAAGAAAAAAATTACATAGGTTAATTTTTTAAAAAAAATGCACCACAAAGGCGGCATCAGTAATTCCACCTTTGTGTTGATGAGAAAAGGTGGCATCAGCAATGCCGCCTTCCCTCCCCCGCATAGCCTTTGGCTCGAATCGATGACATTGCAAAGGCGGCGGGGGGGATGTCGCCTTTCGGCTCTGGGTAAGGCGAAAGGTGGCACCGTCGATGCTGCTTTTGGCCTCACGCATAGGTGAAAGGCAGCATCACTGATGCCACCTTTTCCTAAGCTCCCTATAAAAGGGAATCCCCCCCCCCTTCTCCTCACTCGATTTTCCCCTCATCTCTCCTAAATCCACTCCTTCTGTCTCTAAAAAATTCATTTTCTATGCGGTTTTTTTCAAAGCATCATTTAGAAGTATTTTTATTTATTTAATTTAATGTTTTTTATTTATTTAATTGAATTATTTTTAGTTTTAAATATTTCATTTTTTAAGTAGTTTAGTTAGTTCTAAATATTTTGTTTATTAGGTTGTGTGATTAGTTATATATAGTTTAAAATAATTATTTTTAGTAGTATAGATTATGTATAGATTAAGTATAGATTAATTATAGATTAAGTACAGATTAACTTAGGATTAAGTATTATGAAATTTTGGTAGCATAAAGATTATGTGGTTATCTAAGCAATTAAATCCGTGTCTCGATTCAAACAAGTGGATGTGGCTCTGGCACATATGTACCTATGAGTGAAAACTCCGACAAGGAGTTTCAGGCTTGACCTAGGGTATCCTGGTACACAAGAACGGGCCTTGATACACTTCTGGTTTGACACTCCCAGGGGATATGCTTAAGATGATTCATATTTTCTTTATAAACTAATAAAATATATAAGAAAATAAATATCAAATTAGTATATTTATCAATGATAAAATGATAATTATGATGTTATAGAATGAAATAAGGAAAAAATAATTAATGAATGAAAGTTATTATTAGTAATTAAAGATGTTTAAGTAGTTTAATTAGTTATATATAGTTTAGAAATAATACTTATTATTAGTAATGATTAATTATAGATTAATTAATGATAACTTAGGATTAAAAATTAATATATATGATTAGTTAATTATAATTAACTAATAAATATAATATGATTAAGGTTTAAAGAATAAATAATTAGAGAATAAATTAATAATGATTAATGAGTGATTAAAGAATGATTGATTAGTTAAAAACTGTACTAAGAAAATCAGTTGATAAAATGACAATTATGATTATATAAAATGAAATGGAGAAGAAGATGTTTTAGGGTATAAAACGGCATCCTAAAATTTCATTCTAATAAATATTATATGGTCATCCATCATTGTTAATATTTGTTACACTATCATAATTTTGATTAAAGAAACATTTTTGACATAGAGAGTCATGTTTTCCTGTGTGTACTGCTATAGGGAGGTTATTCAAACTAAGCAAGGATCTTCTTACAGTACACAACCAATAATGGTGCTTAATATAACTGATTGTGTAACCATAAGTGACCTTCAAGAGATAATTTTTGGTTCCTTAAATCTGGGACCTAATCAAGAGATCAAGTCTATGAGTTATAGACATTTGCAATTCCCGGAAACACTATGGCATCTAGCTTATCCATTGGTTGTTGATGCACAGTGGGTCCAAGCAATTAATTTATTTTCTCAATGGTCAGATGGTACCATGATGGAGTTATATGTTGATGTTTATATTGTACAACAACAATGTCTAGTTGTACGAAGATTTATAATTACAAGAGTGGTTGAGGACAGTCCACCCCATGAAATTGAGCATATTCCAAATGATACAGAAGAGGACAACCTAGATGATCTCCCGGATATACATGTCAATCCGAATTCTGATGAGGAGTTTCATAATGACAGATCAGATAGTGACAATAGTGCTTATGAGGAGGGGTCAATGGAAGTTAGGAAGGAGGTTTTGAGAAATGTGTTAGTTGTACATCAACCTTGACCTACAATAAATCATCCACCACTCCTTGCATCTTGGTCAGAAGCAATGACATGTGTGCTTGAATTCGATAATAATGTTCTCACACCATCAACTGAGTTCCCCGGAGTTGTACCAGATAGGTTTAGTAAGTTAGAAAAAACCTTATATGTTGGAAGGAATTTTCCAAGTAAAGATGCATTAAAAATCATGTTAAAGAGATTTCACATTAAGAGGCACTACAACTATATAGTTCACGAATCATGCCATAGTAAATATGTCATACAGTGTGAGAATTATGGGGATGATTATAGAATTCTCTTAAGGGTGATTTTGGACATTACATTTGGATGTTGGAGAATCTCAAGGATTGAGGCAGCTCATACTTGCGTTTAGCCAAGCCTAACACAAGATCATACCTAATTGGATGCATAATTTGTGTCATCTATTATTGTTGAGATGATTAGGACATGTCAAGATGTTTCGATATCCCTTGTTCAAGATAGGATACAATAGACATTCAGTTATAATATTTCCTATAATAAGGCATGGATGGCAAAACAGAAGGCAATTGTGAAGGTCTATGGTGATTGGGATGACTCATATTGGGTATTGCCACAATTTCTAGGCATACTGAGGAATCATGACCAAGTTTTCTTCCATCTTGATACAAATGAACATGTGTCTCATGATAACCAACTTGATCCATCTCGTGTTCAATTTCACCGGTTGTTCTGGGCATTCCTCCTCTATATCTCCACATTTTGTTTCAGAAAACAGTTCATTCAGATTGATGGAAAATTTCTATATGGAAAATAAAATGGTGTATTGTTGATTGTGGCAACCCAATATGGAAACAGTTCACCTCTTCTGCTTTCCTTTTCCATTGTAGAGAAAGAAAACTATGAATTATAGAGTTGGTTTCTAGCATGTATCAGCAACCATTTCACCAACATTCGGGGTGTTTGTTTGATATCTAATCGTCATTGGGAAATCAATGTGGATCCTGATACATGGAGATACCCAAATGCACATCATCGGTTCTGCATTAGACACATTTCTAGCAATGTGCATAAAAAATTCCACAACGAACTAGTGAAGAAGGCAATCACGAGTCTTGGTACGCATTGTATTTGTTATTTTTTACTATTTCAACATAAATATAAAATAAAATTATGTGAAATATCATCTATTCTGTGTAGAATATGAGTTAGATCAACAGAGGTTTGAAGAATGTTTTGAACAAATCCACCAGGATAATCAAGAAGTTTATGATTATATGATGCAGATTCCAAAAGAAAAATGGACATTGGCATATGATGGGGGGAAGAGGTATGGCCACATGACCACAAACATTTTGGAGTGCATCAATGGTGTCTTCAAAGGGATTTGCAAGCTACCTGTAACCGCCCTAGTCCAGGAGACATTATATCTATGTGTGAAGTACTTTTTTGATAGACAAAAACTAGCATCAAACGGAATACAACAGGGGCTAAGGTACGGAAGTCACTTTCAATGAGAGATTGAAAAGAATATTGAAGAAGCTTCTAGTTATCATGTCTGCCTTTTTCAATGATAAGACTCTCGATTTGAAGTTCAAGAGCGTTCAGACTTCATCACAAATCGCATCGGTGAAAAAAATGGTGGTATTACTGGAAACGAGGCAATGTCAATGTGGAAACTTTCAGGCCTTACAGTTTCCTCACACACGTCATCGCAGCATGTGCCTCTGTGAACATATCATTGGAAGCATATGTTGATCCAGTGTACTGGATGGATACCATTGCTAACTGTTATGTTACACCATCGACACCTATTGGAGAGTATCATTATTTCCCAATGCCCAAAGGCCTGCCGATAGTGATATCTGACATCAATCAGTTGCGTCCTCATGAGAGACGGAAGGCCAGTAGGATGCGTAATGAGATGGAATTGCCTCAAGAACAAGGGTAGAGTTTGAGATGCGTAATATGTCATAAAGAAAGTCGTAACCGGAAACGATGCCCTAATGTTGTTGGGCCGAGTTCACACTCTCATCTATAATGATGTATTGTCTTCATTGTGACATTCTCATATTGTAAATTAAATATTGTTATCTCTTCTTTTTTTCTCAATTTTATAAACACCAAAACCCAAAAGCAGAACACTTAACCCAAAAATATCTTTCCTAAACCTTAATATCAAAATTCTAAGCCCTAAACCTTAAAACCTAAACCCTGACCCAAAATTCATAAACATAAACCCTAAAACATTACAAAAAATCCAAAAACCTAGACCCAAAACTCAATATCCAAAACCCTAATCTCTAAATCCTAAAACCTAAAAGATGAACTATAAACCCAAAACATCTTCCCTTTACCATGGTTTTTGATAACATTTTGTGTCTGATATTTTAATAAACTTTTATATAACGAAATAATAGTATCATAATGATTAGAATAAGTTATTCAATATAGATAATTAGATAAATTCCTAAAACATCATTAGTAATTCACATGGTTTATCTTAATTTAATCCATAATTAGTTAATCATAAAACTCCTCCAAAATATGTCTAAACAAATTCAAGACCCAATAATTTAGAAATATTGTCTCTACGATTCTAAAAATCAGTATGTCATTATTCCAAAAATGTATATCTTAGTGACACATACCTAATATCTAAATACCCTATTAATATTAAATCCTTAATAAAAACATAAATGCTTTAAATAATTAACTTTCTCATTATTCCTAAAATAAAATCTTAGATTATAGAATTTATTTCATAAATCCAAAAGGAAAACACTTAACCCATATTGTAAATTATATGTTGTTATCTCTTCTTTTTTTCACGATTTTCTAAACCCCAAAACCCAAAAGCAGAGCACTGAACCCAAAACCATCTTTCCTAAACCTTAATATCAAAATTCTAAACCCTAAACCTTAAAACCTAAACCCTAACCCAAAATTCATAAACATAAACCCTAAAAACTTAAAAAAATCCAAAAACCTAGATATATTCCCCTAATGCATGTATCAATTAATAAAATTATTACAAATATATTTTCATTAATAAAATTATTTCCCAACATATTTCTTGTATCAAAATACAAAATAATATCAATAATTCCACTTCAAAAGTATCAATAACATATTCTTTACATTAGTTTTTTGTATTCTTATAAGATATATTCTCTTAAAGCATGTATCAATGTTTTTACTTCCATAATTATCATATGTGGGGAAATTATTAAATATTGTTTTTACCATTATCTGTTTTTTCTCTTCTTTCCTCTTGTTATATTTATTTCATTCAAAACCAAAATACATGGAGAATTATATTTATTTTGGTAAAAATAACTTCATAAAAAAATGTGAATAAACATGGCATGTCTTGCATTCTATAATTCATAACATTATGCTGACCATAACGTTGTATTTACATTTTACACTTACGAATCATTTAATTTGTTTATATGTAGATGGATGATACCATACTACTCACTCAGCAGCGTACCCATATTTCCCAAATCATGTTAGAGGGTGGTGCGGATCGATCAATCAGGGTGCGTCGAGCACACCATTTTCATCACAGGGAGCCTCCACGTGCCATTAGACCATATTTTCATAGTGATGGATTCTATGGCCTTGTCATATCAGATTTCACATTTTTAGACCATCACCTACTTGTTGCCCTCGTTGAGAGGTGGAGACTAGAGACACACACATTCCACCTGTCTGAGGGAGATATGACCATCACCCTCTAGTATGTGGAAGTGCTTCTTGGACTTCCTATCCAGGGGAGACCCGTTATTGGACTCACTCGTGCAACTTGGCCAGACCCTTCTCAGCGCTTGTTAGGCATTAACATTTTGTCCGACCGTAGGGCTACAGATGGAGTGTCCATATCTATGCCTTGGTTGGAGGTGCAGATTTCACATTTACATGATGATGAAGATGAAAAGACTATCATGCATTATACTTGTGCATATATATTACGGCTCATTATAGAGACCATGTGTACTGATCACTCGGGGATGCACATGAACATGATGTATCTACCCCTACTAGAGGACTTTGATCGAGTTGAGACGTATAGCTAGGGATTAGCCTGCTTGGTATACACGTACAGAGCATTATGCAGGCTATCCCGCAGGGACCGCATAGGTCTCGGGGGATGCATCATCTTTATTCAAATGTGAGCATGAGAGCGCATCCCTGTATTTCGTCCTGAGCTTGTTGGTCCGCCGATCGAGATGGAGGTGTTGCATGACGCTCCGTGTAAATGCTGGTATGATCAATCATTTCTATTGGTTTTTGATGCTACTATGAGTTATTGACTTTAATTTCTCATTATTTTTCACTATCGATGATGTATTTTATAAGTGGTGTCAGCGACACAATTTCGACACGGTTCCGAGATAGCATTTGGGCGTATATAGGCTCCAGTTGGACTATCTCTTACCTGATCAGGTATATATATACAATCTATCATTGTCTAACATATTTAATAATAGCATCAATTTTGGTTTTTAGTTAGGTGATTTTTTGACAAAGTCACATGTCATTTCAGATTTCATGGCTTCCATACTGGAGTATTATGGACCAGTTGTCAGCATACTGTAATATTGGGCTTGAGGATGCTATGGTTGTAGTGCCCCTCATTCACTTCTATATTATTGAGTGGTAGCAGCCTGACAGAGTCATACGCCAATTTTTTTGTACTCGGTCGATTCCATTGCCCTCAAGACAGACAGATCAGCTTCATGGGATGAAGCTGACAGGGAGGCAGGATGAGGACTGGCCCCGATTACATGCCTACTTTATCGACTTCTGGCACAGATGTCTAGAGTTTTGTATTCAGGGTGTTCCTACGAATCGATTCTTTCTTTCGGAGTAGGTTGAGTATGATCCATGGTATAAACTAAAGTCTATATTGTATCTTACCTGACCTGGCATAGAGATGTAGAGGGTGGTAAGTCAATAAATTTCCATCAGTTTGTTTATTGAACTATTTTCTAATTCAATTTGAATCTATTTACAGGACAGTCACACATAGCAGCTTGTTCGCGTGAGTGATGAAGAAGAAGAGGGGGTATTTAGTTGGGAATCCATCCATGCTGCAGCGCTGGAGGCGAGGGCATCTTTTCATGCGCTTTCTGAGAGCATCTTTAAGCATCCATCCCGAAGAGAGGAGGTTCCTACCCCAGAGGAACATCCTACAGCTGCTTATGGTGCTGAGGAGCCACAACCATGGTGACGTAGACAGTTTTTTGTTGCACATGAGGCCTCACCTATTCCACAGGCAGAGGTTGTCCCTCTAGTATTCCAGGATCAACCGATTCAGGATGTGTCTCAGGTGGCATGGGATCCATCTTTCCTGACAGGATATCTGCAGTTCTCTCCATATTGGGGTCCATATCCATCACAGTCTTGGGGTCTATATCCATCACAACCTTGGGGTCTAGATCCATCACAACCTTAGGTTCTAGATCCATCGTATTCTTGGGGTATAGCTCCATTATAGGCTTGGTTCCCCATTGCGATGATGGCAGGTCCTTCTACCACCCTAGTGGGAGAAGGATTCTGAGGACAGTATGAGATGCAGTTGACAGCTCCTCCCACTGACACATAGATAGAGGATGTGCCAGTCAATGTTTCAGTGCCCGAGGATCAGCCCTCTCTATGTTATTAGACTTCACTGTGCACTCGACGCGGACGTCCTATTCATAGACCACCATGTGGGACAGAATCTCCTCGCTATAGACATAGACATTGATTGTACATGTTCATTTACATGTTTTATGTATACTGAAATGAAAATACTATTATTACCATTATCTCTTCTTATATGTTTATCCAGTATTTTAGTTTTCATTTATATTTTAGGCATAGTTTATATTTGACAGATTTCAAAGTCGATTACTTGAAACATAGAAATAATTATTAAATTTCAAGTAAATAACTTTAAAAGATTAAAAAAACTACAGTATAAAAAAAATGTAAATAAAATTTAAAATATATCCTAATCATCTAAAAAAAATTTGAAAATAAAGAGTTTCATAAATAAAATAAATAAATGATAATGAAAGGAATGTCATAAAAGTAACTCAGAAGTGAGAGCGAAAAGAATGAATGTTAAGGAGGATCTTAAGCCACCTACTTGACTTTGAAAGCCTATAAAATATAAACTATAAGACCCATATAAATAAAAATTAAAAACTCAACTGCTTTTTATATGTTTGATCAATGTTTAAAATTTTATTCATATTGATCTTATAGTTTATATTATATAGGCTAGCAAAGGCACGTACTTGAAACATTTTTAAGTTTCAAGTAGGTGAATTAGAAATCTTATAAATTATTTTTCATCAACATTTTGTAAGAAGTTATTTTTATTTTTGATTACTTGTTATATGTTTAATCAATGTTTAAAATTTCATTCATATCGGTCTTATAGTTTATATTATATAGGCTATCAAAGTCACGTACTTGAAACATTTTTAAGTTTCAATTAGGTA
Source organism: Viscum album (assembly GCA_963277665.1). Classification (NCBI taxonomy): domain Eukaryota; kingdom Viridiplantae; phylum Streptophyta; class Magnoliopsida; order Santalales; family Viscaceae; genus Viscum; species Viscum album. The sequence continues at coordinate 25,105,634 of OY728125.1, forward strand.
GATTAGAAAGCTTATAAATTATTTTTCATCAACATTTTGTAAGAAATTATTTTTATTTTTGACTAATTTTTATATGTTTAATAAATTTTTAAAATTTCATTCATATTGGTCTTATAGTTTATATTATATAGGCTATAAAAGGCACGTACTTGAAACATTTTTAAGTTTCAAGTAGGTGGATTCGAAAGCTTATAAATTAATTTTCATCAACATTTTTTAAGAAATTATTTTTATTTTAAACTATTTATATATGTTTAACCAATTTTTAAAATTTCATTCATATCGATCTTATAGTTTATATTATATAGGCTAGCAAAGTCATGTACTTGAAACATTTTTAAGTTTCAAGTAGGTGGATAAGAAAGCTTATAAATTATTTTTCATCAACATTTTTTAAGAAATTATTTTTATTTTCAACTACTTATTATATGTTTAATCAATGTTTAAAATTTCATTCATATTTGTCTTATAGTTTATATTATATAGGCTATAAAAGTCACGTACTTGAAACATTTTTAAGTTTCAAGTAGGTGGATTGGAAAGCTTATAAATTATTTTTTATCAACATTTTTTAATAAATTATTTTTATTTTCAACTACTTATTTTATGTTTAATAAATGATTAAAATTTCATTCACATCGGTCTTATAGTTTATATTTTATAGGTTAGAAAAGTCATGTACTTGAATAAAAGATAAATTATGTTGAAACATTAAGTTTTATTTATATATATATATATAACCATAAAAACATAATAATAAAACATTAAAATTTTAAATATATAAAAAACATAATTAAAATAGGAAAAAATGTTTTAGAGAAAAGGAGGCATCAGAGATGCCGCCTTTAAGGTGTACTTTTAAAATAAGTAACCTAAGACATTTTAAAAAAATCAGAAAGCGTAGAAAAAAAACTCCTCTATGTCGCATAGCCTCCCCGCCATTGCCCACCAACACTATCTCTCATCTCCATCACTGTTGACCAATGAATTCCTCCGCTCCCACCTCCTCCCCTTCACGATCTTTGTCACCGATGTGCTATCATGCTCGCTATCCAACATTATCACCAACCCACTTGCACAATTCCTCCAATGGTAGGGTTTTTTACAATTAAATTTATTATTTATGTTTATATTTTTTATTTATATTATCAATTCTTATATAAAATTTCAAAAAATATTGGAATTTCAGACCACTGATGTTTAAACCCATGTGATTTTTGTATTATAGAAAGGTATTCATAATCTCATATTTTTATTTCATTTTCATTTATAACTAATTGATTTGCAAATTATATGTATGTTTTGGTTGATTGGTAGATCTAATTTTCATTCAATAAATTTTGATTTACATGATTTGTTTAATATTATATTTAGTTTATATGGTTTTCAACTTCAGTAAGTTTTCAATTTTTAATTTTAATTTTTAAATAAAAATTGAAAATTCATTTACAGACATTTAAAATATTTATACCTAAAATTTTAATTTTCATTAGATAAAAATAAGTACATTTTAATACTGTATGAATGTTTATAATTACTAAAAAATATTATATTGCATTTAATTTTAAAAAATATTTACTGTTCTAATTTTTTAAAAATGAATTACAAAATATATTAGATTATAAAAGAATTCAAAAAATAAGAAATGAAGTTAAAAATTAGATAATTTAAAAAAGTGAAGAAAAAAAGTTATAATGTGTTTGTTTTTAATAGAATATTTTTTCCTTTCATTTTCCAAATACACAATAATAAAGAAAATATGTTACTGATCTAATTTTCTGTTTTATCTTTATCTAATATAGAAAAAACAATACTTAAAAATTTTATAATTTTAATTTTAATTTTCTAAAAAACATTGTCACTTTATCTATTTCATTACATTTTCATGTTAAAAAAATGAAAACAAGAATTATTTTTCAAAACCAATCGTGGCCATACCATTTATTATTTCATTATTAAATTTTTCACTTTCAGATAATTGAATACAAAATTTTGGATTTAGTTGATAAATATTTAATTTTATATATTTTCTTAATTTTAGGTGTTACATGTTTTGTTTGATTTTTATTTTTTACTTTGTTTTGAAAGAGAATGGTGCCACTATTAGAAAAAGATGATTTAGTATTGGAGTTTTAACATCATTGTTTTCATAATTAATGTTAAAAGTGACATGGGAAGATTTTAACATCAGTTTTATAAAAAACCAACATTAAAATATTTTAAAAAATCTAATTCACATGGTCTTCCCCTAATTTTTTCAACATGGTCTTTCTGAAACCCTTATCCTCTCGACTCACAACGACACCCAACCCATGCTCAATCTTCTAATTTCCTTTGATTTTCAACTTATTTTTTCATTATTTCTCCTTAATATGTTATCCATCATCCTTCTTCCATGACCCTCAACATTATTCTATCCACGAAAACCCTAGTATTCTCAACCTGTGACCTTGCTCTTGGGTTTTTGTTCATTCAATTTTATACTTTGTTTTTGTAAACATTTCTCTTCAATCTTGCAATGTTCACCCAGTTTCCACCACCCTCGAGTGAATTCATTAGAATTTAGTAACTATTTTCCATTATCGGTCTCCATATTTTGTAAGTTATTTTTTTGGAAGATTAATTAATTATTTATTAGTTATAAATTAAATTCATCCATTAATTTGTTTGTATGCATATTATTGTCAATTATAAATTTGTGTTTTTTAAATTTGTTTAATGTTGTAAATTTTTTGTGGGTATAAATTATTTGTGATTGTAATTTATTTTTTATTTTAATTTTTTGCATTTATAAATCTATTATAGTTATAATTTGTACATGGTTGAAATCATTTTTTCCTTAAATTTCTTTCATTTATAATTTGTTTGTCTCGTTATAATTAATTTTGATTAAAAAAATTGGTTGTGAATTGTTTTTCATTTTTAAAATTTTTTCATATATAAATTATATGTTAATATTTTATGCATGTTTACATATTTATATGATTATATGTTTTGATTTTATTTGTTTATATATATGTTTAAATGTTTATATGTATTAATATATTCATCTATTATATTGTGACTTTTTAAGTAATTAATGGATCGTAATTGGATAAATACATGAAGTACTAGTGATGAATGTGAGAAAGGGGTTGAGAATTTCTTGGAATTTGTTTAAAAAAATTGAAAATAAAGATGTGATTTTTTATCCATGCATGAAGTGTTTGAATATGAGTAAATTAGGCTACATGTAAATCAAAGACCATCTAATTTTCTATGGTTTTAGTCATAATTATACGCACTATATTTGAAATGGTGAAATAACAAACAAGTCAATATCTAATGATGAAAAACATATTCAAAATGAGATAGGGGTCGTCTTGAAGAATTAATTCATGATGTAGGTGTTAAAACCATTGAAAAAACAACAATTATTGAACGACTGTATGGAGATTCTGAGAAGCCTCTATTCTCAGATTGTGCTAAATTTATAGTGTTATCAGTAGTATTGAGATTAATTAACTTGAAATAAGACATGGTTGGAGTGATAAAAGTTTCATTAAATTACTTAAAATTTTAAAAGGGATGCTTCCAGAAGGCAACAGGCTTCCAAAATCCAATTATGTGGAAAAACAAAATATTATATCCAATGGGATTGGGGTATAAAAAGATACATGTTTTCCCTAATGATTGTGTGTTGTATAGAAAGGAATATGAAAGTTTATAAGAATGTCATAAATGTGGGACATCATGATATAAAATGGATGACAAATTCAGACGTGATCCATTCTCAAGAATATGCACCAAACCTCCCACTAAAGAAATATGGTATCTTTCAATAATTCTTCTTTTAAATCATCTCTTTGCAAATTCAAATAATGTAAAGAGGATAAAGTGGAACATAGATGAGTGAATCTCTGATGAAAACCTACATCGCCCTACTGATTCACCACAATGGAAAATATTTGATCACAAATTTTATGATTTTGTTAATGAAGTTAGAAATATTAGAATGGGTATGTGCATGGATGGAATGAATCTATATTGGAGCCTTAGTATCCAACATAGTTTTTGGCCTATTATGTTGATTGTCTACAACATTTCCACACAAATATGTATGAGGATGAAATATGTGATAATGAGCTTAATGATTTCTAGACCAAAATGGCCTAAAGACGATATTGATGTTTATCTGTCACCATTGATTGAAGATTTGAAATTTTATGGGAGACAAGTGTTACAGTATTTGATGCATACATGAAATAGTATTTTCTTTTATGTTCTATGATAATGTTTGCTATAAGAAACTTTACTGTATATGGAAACTTATCTGGATATAGTGTTAAAGGAAATAAATCTTGTCTAATTTGTGAAAAGGGGACTTAATATCATCAGTTAAAAAATCGAAGAAAAATAGTGTATATGGGACATCGGGGATTTTTTTATCAGATTATCCTTATCAAAGATTAAAAAAGGAATTTAATGGTTTACAAGAGTATGATTTTACCCCACAACCATTTTCAACCAAAGAATATTATGATAATGTAAAAAACATCGATGTTGCATTTAAAAATAAATGAAGTTCTGGTTGTTAAGAAAATACATGGAAGAAATGATCTATTTTATTCCAGCTACCATATTGAATATTTCTAGATGTAAAACATAACATTGGCATTATGTATGTTGAGAAAAAAACTGTAACAATCTAATTGGAATATTTTTAAACATAAAAGGAAAGAAAAAAGAGAGATTGCATGCAAGACTAGACTTAATAACCATGGGAAAATGTTTGGAGTTAGCTCTTACAATGAAATGAAACAAAACACATTTTCCTCTGGATTGTCACACATTAATCAAGAGTGAGAAGATAATTTTTTTTCAATGCCTAAATGGTAATAAAGTACATAGTGGGTTTTCATCAAATGTGAAAATTTTGGTCTCATTTAAGTATTTAAAGTTAATAGGTATGAAATCTCATGACTATCATGTATTGATGCAATAGTTGCTACCAATTTCATTGCATGGCATATTGAAGATACCTATCATAAATTTTATCATCAAGTTTTGTTACTTTATCAATTCAATTTACAGTAAATTCATAGATATAGATTTGTTAGATATGTTGGGGAATTAAGTTTTCCCCTTACCCTATCAATTATAAATATATTTTTCATCGTCGTTTTTTGATATAATGATTCATCTGTAGATTCATTTGGTGCGAGAGAAAAGAATATGTGGGCCAATTTATTTATGTTGGATGTATCTTTTTTAAATATATGTGAAAATTTTTAAGGGATATGTTAAGAATTTTCATCGACTAATGGCCTATATTGTTCAAAAATATATATCAGAAGAAGAAATTGAGTTCTAAACTTATTATTTGTCTGAAGTAGAGCACGTTGGTCTCTCTATATATCGACATTTGATAGTTGATATTGAAGGTAAAGGGATTTGTGGCTTAGAGGTAATTTTAATTCTGCATGATGAAGTGATGCATGAATATTTATACATTTTGAACAACATATGTTTGGTTCAACCATATATATCATTACATATTTTTGTATTGAAGGTACGAGATCCAAGTATAAATGAAAAGTGGTTGATGAATAAACATAAAAACACATATGTTTCATTATTTAAGGATAAAATCAACATTGATTTATCTATATTAGAAACATTGAAATAGATAGCAAGGGGACCAAGTGTTAATGTGATCACATAGTCTAGTTTTGATATTAATGGTTACATATTTTATGAAAAAAACCAAGATGATAAGAGTACCATTCAAAATAGTGGAGTAATGGTTTTTGCTGAAGTACTGCATTTTTCGAGTGCCAAAGATAAAAAATCATTTTCTATATCAACATAATATTTTGGAGTTGTTGAGGATATATGGGAGATTAATTATACTAATTTTTAGGTATTGGTATTTAAGTGTAACTAGACTAACCATAAAAGTGGTGTGAAACATGATGATTATGGATTTAAACTTGTTGATTTGAAAATATTTAATTGCAAGGAGGAATCATTTACTATAGAGACACATGTGAAACAAATATTTAATATTATTGGCTCATCAAATGATTAGTGGTCTATTGTTTTAGAAGGGAAAAAATCATTTGAGTGATGAGAATATTAATGATATTGAAGACTTATCTTCATTTATTACATGATTACCAAAAGATAATAATGAATATGATTTGGACATTTTCCATGCAACACTAAATGATAACGTAGAAGGGATATGACAAAACAATCCATTACTCTCCTAATTAATAAGGTAAATATCTGTTTTTTATGAAACTGGCATAGTTAAAATATTTATTTTTTAATATATAGATATTCAACATTACTTTCATTTTTTTAATATTTTTTACATTAATTATATTCAAATATCTATTTTTTGGTTGAAAATTTTTTCCTTTATCATTTTGTTATGACTTTTTCTTTATATTCTTTGTTTTTAGGTATGCTATTTTATTCAATAAAATATTTATTATTTTCTTCCTGATATGAATAATTACATTTTTACTTATAACATTTATTTATTTCTAATCAAATAAAGGTGCACAAAATTATATATTTTTAGATGATAATCGGTTCTATCATTGTTTTATTGTTGTTTTTTATATTCACTAGTTTTAGTTGCACATTTTTTTGGTTGAAAAGTATAACCTTCAATGTTTTTTTTCTATTATTAATAATTGATTTTTATTTATTAGAATCATTTAATTTTAATCAAATATAGGTACACATACTTTTGTTGAAGTACCAGATGTATTTCTAAGTAATATACACAGAGGCAGGGGAATCAGGGTATGTGTGTTTTTTCATATGAACATGTCTGTAGTAATTAAATTATTTGATGAAATTAAACTCATATTTATTAAAATTATGTGCATATATTCTTCTTATTCATAGAGGGTAGTATCTAAATATGGTAGGCATGGGATTACATGTTTACCAAAACTTTCACTCGTGTGTGGAGATCAAAGGTTGATAATTAACTTTGATGATAACGACCACCCAACTTGTCCAAATGCCTCATAGTTTAGAACTTAACTAGTTATGCAGAGTCATTGTAGGATAAGTATTTTATTTCTAGATTGGAGGAGCATCAACTAGTCAGTGAAAGATCAGTTATAGGAGTCCATAACGATAAAATTTCTAAATTTATTTATTTATTTGTCCAATGGTTTAAATATCATACATTTCATAATATTTAATCCATTCAATTATAGATGAAAAAATAAGAAAAAGTATTTATCCTTTGTGGAATCCAAATGGAGTGATTTTAAATCAAAGTTAAATTCATTTTATGTTTTTTAGAGTAAACAAAATCAAGATACATGCCTTAAGAATGAGTTTATAGATGCGAAAACATGGTGGAAGTTTATCTCTAGTTGATGAGGGAAAACTTTTATGGTATTTTTTTGTTGTTTGTAAAATTTATTTATTTAATTAATTTTAATTACTTGATAACTTATTTATTTTTTATTATGTAATAGGCCTCTAGGAAAACTCACTAAGATATATAGTCTCATGATTTATACCCTCATATATTATCATATGGAGGGTATCCTTTATTGGAGGATCAAAGTATTACTGAAAAAATTAGTGAATTAAGATCCAAGTCAAGTAGCGGTATTGAAGAGGCTCCACACGACCCTCCATCTCCCCCCCCCTCCTCATTATGAAAATTTAAAAAGGGTTAGAATGATAAAAAAAAGGTAAGTATATCACTGATTCAACAAAGGAATTAACTAATAATATTGTAAGTAATTAAGTGTTAATTTTCATAAATATTATTATTTTTTAAATTTATCTCACTATTATAAAATTTGAAAATATTATTCTTAAACAGCCTTGAGGATAAAATGGCATATAGGACCTTTATCTTTGAGGTTAGAATGTATATTCTTACCACTAATTTAGGAAATCCAAAACACTTGGATCATGTTAGAGGGTATAATGAGGGTATTAGCTTTAGGAATTTTTTTTGTCAATGCCTCTAGTGAGGCATTGATGAGGATAGAATATAAGGGAGAAATAGATTCTTTGAAGGATGAGTTGTGACACTTGAATGAGTTTATAGATGGTAGAATTAAATAATCTATAGTGGTTATGCATGCAGAAGTGATGAGACGGAAGCACCCTACACAGTCTGTCTACCCGGATCCGCCGCCTCCTCATTCAGACCCGACTGTGTACTATGAGTTGAATGTTGGGGATCCCCATGTACATATTGTATCATACAGAATTATAGATAATATAGAGGATTATGTACAACATCAGTTTATACAGTTGGTTCAAGTAAGAGTACAGGTGAATGATATGATTGATCTAATTGCTCTAGTGTCGTTTACTACTAAGGAGGATTCTATAGTTGGACAGAGTATCAGTAATTTTTTACTTTGGTCAGCTAATCTTTGCCATCTGCTGACATATGAGGTAATAATTTTTTCATTTTTTATTTATCATTAAATTCAAAATTACTTATAATATTTTATTAAACTTTCCTTATATAGGAGTATCTAAAATCTATGGAATTGCTACAAAGAAAAGAAAATTCCAGGTTTCGACGCCTTCAAATACTCATAAGGATGTTGATGGGGTAATAGAGTTAACACGCATTTTTGTTATATTAGATAATTATTATACTTTTCTAATGAATGTTGATATATGTGGAAGAGATTATATGTTAAATATATTTAAAACCAACATCATGGATGTTGTAAATGGTAAGGATCGCATTGTACCCATGTTGCAGTTGTTTTCTATATAAGTAAATTTCAATTATTAATTCTATTTATTTAAGTAAACATAAGTTATATTGACTTAATTAATTACTTTTCTAAGAAGGTATCACTACACTCATTTCATTCAATACAGTTACACTTTTTTATGGTTTTATCAATCTAGAATACATTTTGGCAGTTCTGCAATACTTGAACCAAAATTCCATAATTGAATATATATCTATAAAATTAAAAAATGTCCAAATTACATGTTGCTTTTTTACATTTCTTGAATGGTAGGAACACATATATAATTATGAACTACTATTCATTATACTATTATTAATTTTGGATTTTTTATATTTTAGTGGACATTGCATGTTATGCATATTTTTTCAAATGAATGTAAAGCATATTGGTTATGCTCTTTATTGGGTGGTGTTCGAATAAGAATTAGAAAGTTGTTAAAGAAGTAAGTCTTATTCTATTATTTTAATTCTTTAATTTTAATATTTTCATTTTACATCACTTTTGATAATTAATATTTGAAATTAAAATATTTCATGTATTAAGTTCAACGAGGCTCACTTTTTAACGGTGGAACTGGAAAAAATTGAATATGTGAAAGTTCGAGTAGATATTTTTTATATCAGTAAATTACTAGTGGAAAATCACCTTTAAATTTGGTTTTTTTTTCTTTTGATTCTATTTTATAACCGATGTTAATACATGAGATGTTGAAAATATGACTTTCCACATTAGTTTTCATAAACTGATGTTAAAAACCCTTCCATAAGGGGAATTATAGAGGTCTTTGGACATCAATTTTTTATAAAAATGATGTGAAAAGACTTTCAGGAGGGATTTAGACATTGGTTTTATAAAAAACTAACTTCAAAATCATTTCAATATCCAAAGGGATTTCAACATCAATTTTATAAAAAAACAACATGGAAAGCCACTCTATCATGCATTTGATGTCGGTTTTTAGTAAAAATCAAAGTAGAAAGTCTGCCATGGGTATTTCAACGTCATTTTTTTAAACGGTGTTGAAAGTAGAATTTTTTTAAAAAAATATTGAAAATTACATAATCCCACACCTGAAAGATCAAAGAAAACCCAAAAATAGCAAACATATAGTAGAAACAACAAAAAAGTAACGAATCATTAAGAACTTTTACAACAATTTTTACAAATATACAGCTAAATGAAACCAAATATCAAAATTATTCAAACTTAGAAAATATTATACAAATAAATTTTGAACATGTTTCAGGATGTTGGATGTATATGAAGAAACGTCATAAAAAACCTACAAAATAAAGTATAATGAATTTTAAAAATAACATATTTTTTAAAATTTCAAGTGTTATAATGAAACTAACATTTTCAAAATCTATTGATGTTTTGGTCATGATTATCTCATAAATGAATTGTAAAACATAATATTAACATTCAATATTTCCTTTTTGACAATGAAACTGCGTTTATGAAACAATATTTTAAAAATAAAAACTTCAAATATGTAAGAAAAACCAAGCATTCATTTATATAAAATTTATTGACCTAAACTTTCACATAATCAATTTTTTCTAGTTCCATTGTTGGATAGGTAGCCCTGTTGAACTCAATCCATGACCTATTGTAATTTCAAATATTAATTATCAAAATTGATGTAAATTGAAAAAAATAATATTAAAAAACTAAAATCATGGAATAAAACTTACTTTTTAAAATTTTATTAAATCTTCTTTGAACACCACCCAATAAAGAGCATAACAAATATGTTTTACTTTCTTTTGGAAAAAATACACCTAACAACCAATTTACACTAAAAACTAAACTATTCATCATTAATAATATTATAATGAATAGTGGTTCATAATTATATATGTGTTCTTACCCATCAAGGAATGGAAAAAACTAACATGTGATGTTTGTGTTTTTGAATCTTTCAGATACACACTACAACAAACTGGGTATTTAGCAGTGGTTTATTAGCGATGGTTTACTAAACCGCTGTTAATATTTTTTTTTAATGTGGTGGTTTTTTTATAAACTGATGCTAAATAATTACATTTTTTTAATAGTTGAATCTCCCCCTCCCCCGACACAACCGACCCCCCAACCCCATGACTCCCCTGAAGCCCTACTCCCTAGCATCGCCGATCTCCGTCGACCATCGTTGTGCCAGCCTCGTCTCCAGCTGTCATCACCAGTCGTTGCCCCTCGCCTCGCCTCTCCATTCCCCGCCGACCCTCACCGCCCCTCAGCTCACGGTCCCTCGCCGCACCTCTCCCTACTAGGTATGATGTGATATTCTTTTTTTTTCTTCATTTGTTATTAATCCTTATCAAATTCTTATCAAGACCATACTATGGTTTTATTTTTATTATGATTTTTGAGTTATTCTTAAGATTAGTGAGTATAATTTTCTTTAGAAATTTATTTGGTGAGTTTTTTATAATAGAATGAATATTAAGGGGTAATGTTAAAAAATATCAATTGATAGGTATTCTTAAACAAAGGGATGAGAATATTATGAATTATTGTAAAATGGTTAGACACATCTTCATATAATTTGTATAATTCATTAAAAAGTTTTAGATTTTCTTGATAATGACTTCATATTACAGTTGGTTGATTGTCTAGATTAGAGGATCAAAAATAATATTGATAATAGTTTATCTTTTAGTTCATTTATAGTATTAACCCAGATAAAATAATTTATTTTCCATTTCAAGAAACAATTTTGTTTTTTATACAGGATTTTCATATTTTATATCATTAATGATTAGTTTTGGTTTAGTTGTAATTAAATTTAGATATTTTCCATTTAAATTAAAATCTTCTTTCTGAATTGGAATGCTTTTTTAATTCTTACATTGTTTGTTGGAACTTACTTATGGAGTAAATACTTTTCTCTTTCACACAGAGTTACATTGATATTCATATATATATGTTTTTAATATATTGGTTATATAATACATGTTATTAATACAAATGGTTATGCGTTATCAGTCACATGCAGGAGTTATATGCTCATGGTTACGTTTCACCAGGGTTTTTGAAATTATATTTCTCAAAAAACTATTCACATATACTAGTACTCAAATAGGTCATTATTGGTGAAAACATGTAGTATTGAACATATAAATTCATTGATTTTCAAAATATTTTAGAGTTCTTAGTCATTGTCTAAGATTTATTTTTTTAAAATTTAATTGTTTCGGTTATGTATGGCATTAAATTCATGAATTGGAATTTCATTTTTATTTATGTATAGATTTGATTAGTGGCATATCATCTTATCTCTTGTTCATTTTAATTTACAATAAAGAGGGAAATGACTCTCATTTAAGATTATATACCCTCAGTCAATGTTTAGATCCAATGTCCATACCCTATGGTCATTATCCCTCTATTAAATGTTGAAAATTCCTTTCAAAGGTGAATAAATACAGTCTAACAGATTCATCTATCGGTATAAGTTTGGTGGTATCATACTTTTACATAAATTTTTTGGGTTTTTATATTAGGTTTTTTTTGTTCCATATTACATACTTTCCTTGCGTTTCTCCTAAAATAGATAAACCCCAAAATTAATTGTTGGAATTAAATTCTAAACATGATAGGAGACCTTGATATTCGGTTGGAGGTTGATTAACTCAACCAAACCACCACATGGGTCAGTTTCACTACATTCCTTAATGACTTATGTTCCCTTTATGACCTAAGCACCACTAAGTCATTTTAGGATTCGATTTAGCAAGTGAACTTTGATAAAGTGAGTTAATAAAATGATGTAGTGGAATAGATTATACACCATGTCCCCCATAGTTATTAATGGTGCGCGCCATGGCGCACGTGTCACGAACCAACCCGGTTCAACCCTGAAGCGAGCACCCGAGCCGGTTCACAACATGTCCCGAGAGGCGTTCTCGATCCCCCCGAGATGGAAACTAGTGACGGGCATCAAAACCTAACTGTTGGGAATGATTTGGCCCATGAATAAAGGGTAACCAAATAAATAAAATCAGACGATAAAAATAAAACTTGCAGCGGAAAGAAAATAAATTTCACATACCTCCTTGTGACCTTCTAGATCACCACCTAACTCAAAACCAAGTCTGCTCCAACATTGAGGAGCTGAACCAGGGACCTGAACAATAAAATGAGTCTGCAGCTGGAAAGATATAATAGGCGTGAGCACCGAGATGCTCAGTAGGGATGCCAAGAATAAACCACTGAATCCAAAAGTTCCTTCTTCCGAAGCATCCCACAAACACAAGTTTGAAATACAAGTATTAAGGTAGGTTTTTCATATTTTAAAATAAGCAACATGTTTTTCCTATATAAAGAAAACCCAACACATGCTACATACCATTTCCAAAACCATTTGACGTTTTATAAGCAAAACCAAGACAGAAAGACCAAGGTTCTGCTAAAAGAGATGAATAAACAGTACAAACTAAAAATAAACTAACAGGTATAGCTGAAAGTAAACAAGAAAAGTATATAATAAAGTAACCATGGGTGATCCTAAACAAACTTATAAGGCCCCTAGACGTACTCGGTTCAAAACCACCTGTCGGCGTATGGTGAAGCCCCATAGTCTATAACCAATTGATCGCCCTCGCGGCAAAAGAAATCAACAGCACTCCCCATCTGGCCTCTATACCTACCAATGTGTACCAACCCGTCTAATAGGGGCTGATAAGAAACCATCACTCAATCAACTAAAAGACGCCCAGGAACCCATGGTGTCTATAATAATCATACTGTGTAAGTAGGAGGCCCTCGCACACGTGACTCACCCTACCATGTCGTCACCACACTTGCCTACCCCAAACACGGACGCTTCCTATGCATTCACCCATAAAGGTTACCCTAGATAGAAGCTCCCCATATACTTGAATATAAATATACTTATATGTCAAACATACAAAGTGTCAATCGAGTCGTCACATCATTCGGTTATCAAAACCACTTTATTAAACACTTAGATTTTTCAATCGGGCCTTTAATTTTACATAATCAAATTTCTTTATGAAAATGTTGCACAAACTCTTTTAAAACAACTCTAAACACCACTTTTGTATTTAAAAATCCAAACAGGCATATACTCATGGACTTCTTTTCAAACTAATTTAAAGAGTCGCTCGAAGAGACCAACAACATTTAGAAAACAAGGACCACTTAGAAAACCGAGGTTTTGAGAAAAAAATTACCAATTCAAAACACCATATTTATTTGAGGGCACGTCCATGTGTGCACCTAGTGCACTCATGGATGTGCCAACATCTAATGGTGCATCGAACCTCCAAAGAGACATGCAAAATCATTTCCACAAAAACACTAAATTCCATAAAACCGACCAACGCAAGACAACCAAGTTCCATAAGATGTTTCTACAGGAAAACACCACTCAAGACATCCAACAATGCCATTTGAAGTTAAAGGCACTTAGTTCCAAGCAAGTTGGAAAGGCATAAACATGTGTATAAATAGAGGAGTATCCAAAAAAATCCATTTTTAATCAAATCGTTCAACAAGAAAACACTACCATAAGTCAACTATAAACATAATAGAGGTGAAAAACATAATCTTAGATTTAATTAAGAAAACACAAACATTAAATAGATTAAAAAATGGGAGCAAGGGCATTGCAACACCTACACATAATCATTGAACAATTTCAAAGTTTTTTTTAACAATTCTAACCATCATAAAAACACTACAATGAATTAACTATCATGCTTGTAAAGGTGTGAAAAACATTTATAAATTAAATGAAATCATGCAAGTGCCTATGGAAAGCTTCGGAAAGAGGGAAAGGATGGAAGCGCTTACCTCAATAATGGTCACGTCAAGCTTTCTAACCCAAGCAGTAGCTCGCACGCACGCACGCACGCACTTCCATATATATATATATATATATCCTTAAATTGATGCATGTGTTCCCTGCGCCATGAGAGAACACGCACACAGAAGATATAGATATCTATACATATCCATACCTGGGAAAATGTGTGCACACCATCGAAACTGTCTGTAACTCCCTAAGATAAATCCCTGGGACTCAAAAACGCCACAAATCCATAATATAAAATTAATCCAAACAAAGCAATCAAGATACGATTCAAAAATCAACTCTACAAAAATCACAAAGTTCACAAGTAAAACCCAAATCATATTTTCATCATTTTTATAAAACAAAACTAAGGGTAACACCCCCAAAATCACATCAATTTTCTTTAAAAGCTCATCTCACATTTTATCAACACCCCAAGTGCATAAACACATAAACATAATTAAAGGATCACACCAAGGACCAATTTTAAACAATTACATCAATGCCAAAACATCACAAAAAGCTAGACAAGGATACCATAGGGATGCAAATTGTATTTTAAAAATTATCAAAACAAGATTTGGCACCTAAACAAAGAAATCATCGCAGACACATGTAGACATGAACCAGGAACTCACTCAAAACATATTTTTAACCAATTCTAAAAAATTAAGAACTCTATAGAAAGCTAATTAAGGGCATAACGAAGTTGTGAAAAAAGTTTTAAAACTAAAAGAAAGAGCGCAAGCATTAGCGGAGTGCTCCAGAATTGAAATATGTGAATTCACCTACCTCGAAGGAGCATGAATACAACCGCGCTTCAACGGAAGGGAGAAAATAACTTTGCAGACCCTTCACACACCCTAAAAATTGAGAAACATGCACAAATAAAAACCCCTCGATTAGGGTTTGGCCAACTCAAAGAAAACCCCCAAAAAATGAAAGATAAATCACAGAGAAGAAGGATACCAGAGAGGGAGGTGTGATCGGGGCGAAGACCGCCATAGAGGAGAGGGGGGAGTCGCACCGGTTGAAGGTGGTAAGGCCGGAGTAGGCGAGGTCAGTCGGAGGTTGGGTCGCAGTCGAAAAGCAAGGCACGTCGGGAGGGGAAGTTGGACGCGCGCTGAAAGGCTGGCTGGCCAGAGGAGGTGGCCAGATGCGGGGTGTCGGCGTGGAGGGAGGTTGGAGGATCGTCGGCTGGGTGAGGTGCTGGCCAGCAGGGGTCTCGGTTCCAGCGACTGGAGGTGAAGGTGCGTCCGGGGGCCTGCTCGTAGGCAGAGGGGAGTAAGAGGAGGGGCTGCTTCGCAAGAGGGAGGGTTGGCCGAACCTCCGACGAGGATAGAAGGCAGCGGCTACTGCCGCGCTACAAGCCGATCGGAAGAGGGGTGAGGGAGGGACTTCGCCGCGTCGTGGGGGAAGAAGGAAGGGGGGTCGTGACCCCTCCCCCCTAGGGTTTCTCTATTAATTTTTTTTATTATTCTTATAAAAATTAATAATAGTATTACACTAATAATAATAATAACAATTATAATTATACTAATAATAAGAAGAAGAAGAAGAAGAATAATAGGATTAACAATTTAAGCTTTTACGTAAAATAAAAACAATAAAATTATTAATAACAAAAATAGTTAACATTCGCTTTAATTATAAGAAATTACTCATTTTAATTCTTATTTTAATTTTCCGAAAGAGGACAGGTCGCACAATTTCCTGAGCAAAGCCACGCGGGGTTTCCAACATGTACTCTGCCCGTGCTCCCAACGACATCAACCCCCAAAAAACGCACTTTTTAACATAATTCAAAGATTTTGTTCGGGATTCAACCTGAACCTCAACACACGTTATTTAAGGCCAATAAAATAAATTAATTAGACAGATCTGGGTGTGACAATTCTCCCCACCAAAAAACGTTATGCCCCCAGAAAGTCACCAAGTCAATAGTTGACACAGCTTGAGTTCATGCCCAGACAAAATCATAGAGAACCGAGAGCCTCAGGGTGATCATTCCCAACACACGCTACACCTGACCAATTCAAGAAGAAACCACAGTAGAAGAATGAGGGGAGAACACGAGAGGGTTCTCCCCACCACAATAATTTACTAACATAGAAACCTTGATACCCGAACACACCACCCCTGGGGGGAAAATGCGGGAACTCCCAAACTAAACTCATTCAACTCCCCACACAAGGACTAAACAACACACGAGAGACTGAAATGGGAAGCTTGCTACGAGACAACCCAGCTACCTGAGGATATGAAATTTACTCAAACATCTCCCACACCGACTGAATAAAATCATCACTGTAACCGGAGACTAGGGAATTCCTATCCCGAACTCAATCCACTTTCTCAACGCTAACATAACAACTCCACCACTAGAATTAAAACCATTGTGAGGAAAACTGGCACACCGAGACACCAGGATGGAGGAATCCCCTACAAAACCGAAACACACTAGAGTAAAACTCATGGAGAGGCCCTCGAACTAAGCAAGAGCCCAGAAACACCACCCATTAATTTCATGAAACCAAACATCCCCCCTAATGAACACAACTGAGACCAAACTCAAAATCAAGACGGGTTGGTTTATTCATGGCCCGACACCCTTCAAGGAATCTGAATGATTTAGAAACCACACGAAGAGTAGAGAAAGCCGCTTAAATTGCGGTAGAATGAGCTCATCACACCACCAAAACAAGGATGAGCTTACGACAACGATAAGAATAGAATAACAAAACCTTGGATATTTTCATCCCAAATCTGAAAATATGCTCTGAAACGAGGTTCCACACACCCTCGGCAACTCCTGATTGTGTGCGAGCTTCACCCCGAGACCTGTGGTCGGGGCCCTGATGGCTGAAGCATCTCCTGCCACATAGTCAGGCATTTTCATCCTCTGGTCCCCAACTCCTTCCTCTCGAACGATGCTCCTTTCAGAACTCTCCCCGGTGGCCCGAACAGTCGCATGATAGTAAGACTTCGGAGGGATGCGACAAGGCGACTTAGAATGCCTGAACCGGCCACACTAGTGGCATGCAAGAGAACGGTCCAACAAACTGAGAGTCGGTATAGATGAAGATAGATTCCTGGAGATAGGTTTCTTTGGAATGCCCCCTTGCCAGATGGGGAACCTTCGCGAGAGCCAACCCCCTCCAACTACACCCCAGACTCTAACGATGATGAGGCATCTTATCTTTACTAGTCCAAAATTGGACCCTCAAATAAACCTGAGACTATACAAACCTTAACACCCTCAAGAGTTCCCCACCACCCAAAGACATGATCTGCTCTTATCAAACCACTCCACTACTTCTAACAGACCTCAAATGCCTCGAAGGACAAGCAACACCTGAGAAGGGCCGAAAACTGGGCATGACTCGTTGGCAACATTAGTGGCCTTTCTGGGCGTCATACTCCGAACAACACAAAAATTACAACTGAAATCGGCATCAAGCCAAAACTCAATCAATGCAACAACGCAGGCTAAGGGAAACAGGATCATAAGACAAACATATAGAAACCCAAGCAACAATTACTTTTCCAAAAACCACCATTTCTTTTAAATTTTAAAACTCGCCTATGGCACCTTATGAACCATCACATGCACGTTCATCTGATCCTGCTTACATCAACCGCGGACAAGTGCCTCCACGCACTCTCCCTATATACCCACGCACATGTGACCCTCCATAAAGAATATCAAGGTCCAAACATCTCTTTTACTTATCAAATCCAAACACATACCAAACCTTCCAAATCAAAACACTTTCCCTTTTAAAAACCCACTTTACCCATTTAAAACAATTTGAGGAAAGCACTCCCATTCCAAAACCATTTTCACTTTAAAATTCTACTTTCAATTTCAACACACACTCACATAAACTGAGATCAAAACGAAACACAACCAACAGCAACCCACTGGAATGTGGAACTAGTGCATATGTCTAACCCGGCGACATGGTGGTGAGTCATGCCCCAAGTAAGGCATAACACTAAGAGGACCTTGAACCGGGCACTTGGAATTCACATGGGTCACCACCCCATGTGAGGCCGCAACGTTAACCGATTCGCCTCCATTGTCATCCCTAAATCCAAAACAAACAAAGACAAAAGACTCAAAACCTGAACTACCCCTGGTAACTCAGGTCTCGTCACGAGCGGTGGTGATCAAGCACTGACCCGTAACCTACATCCTGAGCCCCGACAATCTCAATCTTCATCTACCAGACATCCCAAATATCAAGAACCTGGCCTCTGATACCATTTTTTCACGAACCAACCCGGTTCGACCTTGAAGCGGGCACCCGAGCTGGTCTGTAACATGTCCCGAGGGGCGTTCCCGATCCCCCTGGGATGACAACTAGTGCCGAGAATCAAAACCTAACCATTGGGAACGATTTGGCCCATGAATAAAAGGTAACCAAATAAATAAAATCAGAAGATAAAAATAAAGCTTGCAGTGGAAAGAAAATATATTGTACATACCTCCTTGTGACCTTCTAGGTCACCACCCAACTCAAAAACAAATCTGCTACAACATTGAGCAGCTGAACCAGGGACCTGAACAAGAAAATGAGCCTGCAGCTGGAAAGATATAATAGGCATGAGCACTGAGATGCTCAGTAGGGATGCCAAGAATAAACCACTGAATCCAAAAGTTCCTTTTTTCCGAAGCAGCCCATAAACACAAGTTTGAAATACAAGTATGAAGGTAGATTTTTCACATTTTAAAATAAGCAGCATGTTTTTCCCATATAAAGAAAACCCTACACAAGCTACATACCATTTCCAAAACCATTTGACATTTTATAAGCAAAACCAAGACAGAAAGACCAAGGTTGTGCTAAAGGAGATGAATAAACAGTACAAACTAAAAATAAACTAACAATTATAGCTGAAATTAAACATGCAAAGTATATAATAAAGTAATCATGGGTGATCATAAACATCCCTAGAAGACCTCTAGACATACTCGGTTTAGAACCACCTGTCAGTGTATGGTGAAGCCTCATAGTCTATAACCAACTGATCGCCCTCGCGGCAAAAGAAATCAGCGGCACTCCCCATCTGACCTCTATACCTACTAGTGGGTACCAACCCCTCTAATCGGGGTTGATAAGAAACCATCACTCGATCAACTAAAAGATTCCTAGAAACCCATGGTGGCTATAATAATCATACTGTGTAAGTAGGAGGCTCTCGCACGCGTGAATCACCCTACCTTGTCGTCACCGCACTTGTCTACCCCAAACACGGACGCTTCCTATGCATTTACCCATAAAGGTTACCCTAAATAGGAGCACCCCATATACTTATATATACATATATTTATATGTCAAACATACAAAGTGTCAATCAGGACGTCACATCATTCGGTTATCAAAACCACTTTATTAAACACTTGGAGTTGTTAATTAGGCTTTTAATTTTACATAATCAAACACTTTTATGAAAATATTGCACAAACTCTTATAAAACAACTCTAAACACCACTTTTGTATTTAAAAAGCCAAACGAGCATATACTCATGGACTTATTTTCAAACTAATTTAAAGAGTCGCACGAAGATATCAACAACATTTAGAAAACAAGAACCGCTTAGAAAATCGAGGTTTCGAGAGAAAAAATTACCAATTCAAAACACCATCTTCATTTGAGGGCACGTCCATGTGTGCACCTAGTGCACCCATGGATGTGCCAACATCTAATGGTGCATCGAACCTCCAAAGAGACATGTGAAATCATTTCCACAAAAACATTAAGTTCCATAAAATCGACCAATGCAGGACAACCAAGTTCTATAAGATGTTTCTACAGGCAAACACCACTCAAGACATCCAACAATACCATTTGAAGTTAAAGGCATTTAGTTCTAAGCAAGTTGGAAAGGCATAAACATGTGCATAAATAGAGGAGCATCCAAAAAAATCCATTTTTAATCAAATCATTCAACAATAAAACACTACCATAAGTTAACTATAAACATAATAGAGGTGCAAAACATAATCCAAGATTTAATTAAGAAAACACAAACATTAAATAGATTAAAAAAATGGGAGCAGGGGCATTTCAACACCTACACATAATCATGGAACTATTTCAAAGCTATTTTTAGCAATTCTAACCATTATAAAAACACTACAATGAATTAACTATCATGCTTATAAAGGTGCGAAAAATATTTATAAATTAAATGAAATCATGCAAGTGCCTATGGAAAGCTTTGGAAAGAGGGAAAGGATGGAAGCGTCTGCCTCAACAATGGTCACGTCAAGCTTTCTAATCCAAGCAGTAGCTCGCACGCACGCACGCACTTCCATATATATATATATATATATATATATCCTTAAACCGATGCACGTGTTCTCTGCGCCATTAGAGAACACACACATAGAAGATATATATATATCTATACATATCCATACCTAGGAAAATGCGTGCACGCCATCGAAATTGACCGTAACTCCCTACGATAAATCCTCGGGACTCAAAAACACCACAAATCTCTAAAATAAAATTAAGTCAAACAAAGCAATCAAGATACGATTTAAAACTCAACTCTAAAAAAAATCACAAAGTTCACAAGTAAAACTCAAATCATATTTTCATCATTTTTATAAAACAAAACTAATGGTAACACCCCCAAAATCACATCAATTTGCTTTAAAAGCTCACTTCACATTTTATCAACACCTCAAATGCACAAACACATAAACATAATTAAAGAATCGCATCAAGGACCAATTTTAAACAATTCCATCAACGCCAAAACATCACAAAAAGCTAGATGAGGATACCATAGGGATGCAAATTATATTTTAAAAATTATTAAAACAAGATTTGGCACCTAAACAAACAAATCATCACAGGCACATGTAGACATGAACCAGGAACTCACTCAAAACATATTTTTAACCAATTCTAAAAATTTAAGAACTATATAGCAAGCTAATTAATAGCATAACAAAGCTGCGAAACAAGTTTTAAAACTAAAAGAAAGAGCCTAAGCATTAGCGGAGTGCTCCATAAATGAAATACGTGAATTCACCTATCTTGGAGGAGCGCGAATACAACCACACTTCAATGAAAGGGAGAAAAGAACTTTGTAGACTCTTCCCACACTCTAAAAATTGAGAAACATGCGCAAATAAAAACCCCTCGATTAGGGTTTGGCCAACTCAAAAAAAAAACCCCAAAAAAATTGAAAGATAAATCGATATGAGAGGGAGGTGCGATGGGAGCAAGAGTCGCGCGGGCTGAGGGTGGTGCGGCCGGAGCAGGTGAGGTCGGTTGGAGGTCGGGTCACGGCCGGAAAGCAAGGCGCGCCGGGAGAGGGGAGCTGGCCGCGCACTGGAAGGCCGGCTGGCCGGAGGTGGTGGCTGGACGCGGGGTGTCGGTGCGGAGGGCGGTCGGAGGATCGCCGGCTAGGTGAGGTGTTGGCCGGTGGGGTCTCCGTTCCAGCGACTGGAGGCGAGGGCGCGTCCGGTGAGAAGAGAAGGCAGCGGTTTCTGCCGCGCTACAGGCCGAGCGGAAGAGGGGTGAGGGAGGGGCTTCGTCGCGCCATGGGGGAAGAAGGGGGGTCGCGACCCCTCCCCCTAGGGTTTCTCTATTTTTTTTTTATTCTAATAAAAAATAATAATATTATTACACTAATAATAATAATAATAATAGGATTAACAATTTAAGTTTTTAGGTAAAACAGTAACAATAAAATTCTTAATAATAAAAATAGTTAACATTCGCATTAATTATAAGAAATTACTCATTTTAATTCTTATATTAATTTTTCGAAAGTGAACAGGTCGCACAATTGCCTGGGAAAAGTCACACGGGGTTTCCAACACGCGCTC
Organism: Viscum album; assembly: GCA_963277665.1. NCBI lineage: Eukaryota > Viridiplantae > Streptophyta > Magnoliopsida > Santalales > Viscaceae > Viscum > Viscum album. The sequence continues at coordinate 25,128,064 of OY728125.1, forward strand.
CGCACGTGCACCCAACAACGTCAACCCCCAAAAAACACACTTTTTAACATAACTCAAAGATTTCGTTCGAGATTCCACCTGAACCTCAACACACATTATTTAAGGCCAATAAAATAAATTAATTAGACAGTTCAGGGGGTGACAGCGTGCCAGGAAACTGAGCGCCACGCCATGGATTCTCCATGGCACATCTGGAAAGGCGCATAGTGGCGCGCTCTATGGTGCACAATGGCGCACAGTGGCGTGGCGCGCGCCACTGTGCCAACCTATTCGGCTGATTTTTTTCTTCAGTTTTTTAGATTGCGTATGTTGACTCATATCCCAATCCCGATTAAAAACACCTCAAACATACCTCGTGTGCGACCTCCCCTACTGCACACCCCTATCCCCTTCCCACGACAACTGTGACCCAGCCCCTACTGGACCAACTCGAGCGGTGCAAGTCATCTCCCTCGACACCCACTTCCCGACCATGATCGACTGACCACAATGACCCTTCCCTCCTTGTTTAGGGTAGGTGCACGCACGCAGCACACCTTGAGTGCGAACCAAACCCAACAAAGCGATTTTTTTATTCAATTTTTTTTTCGTTACTGTTGTCCGGCCCCTCTCTCTGTTCAGGGCAGGGTAGGGCACTTCACTTATTTTTTATGTTATATTTTCTTATTTTTTTGTCTATTTTTTTAGATATATGGTTTAAAATATTTAATTGTTTGTTTTAAATATTTGAGGAATTTTGATTTATTTCAAAATGAGAGAACATCACTCCTTAAATATTATATGTTTTAATCTCTGTTTGCATTCGTATTTTATATGTGTAATGGATGAAATATGAATTATTGACCCAAATATTTTATATTTATGTAATTGTTGTATAATTTATTATTTTATAATGTTGATATATGTGCACATCCCTTCTATGTGCCGCAAATTAATATTGTCACGCGCCATGCGTCGCGTCGTGCGCTTTTGCGCCGGGGGCCCTTGTCGCAGTTGTGCATCGTGCGCCGTAAATAACTATGATGTCCCCTCATATTATTTAGCAACTATATGGATTAAATGATTAAAATTAATTGAATAATGGGTTGAGTGTTATTTTTTTATCCTTGAATGTAGTTTGGGAGGGATGTGATTACATCATTAATAACATCTATAATGTACATGAAATTACTTATTTGTATTATTAATTTAAGGACATGACATTCATTAACATCCACTTGGAATATACAGACATGATGTTTCTTATTTCTAATTGTAATTAACGGAAATGATACTTTATATTATTTATTTGGAGTCTCTATACATGACAGTCCTCTATGTTATTCATAATTAATGGTCATGATGTCCCATATTGTCAAAAATTAATTAATGGACATGATGTTACACATTTTCTTTTTTTAAATCAACGGGCATGGCATCCTCTTAAAACACAACACTGTCACCATGACATAGAGATACCTGAATTTATATTTCCACTAAAGATCATAGGACTATCCTACGTAGTTTTATATCCATCATGAAATGTGGAAAATATGGTTTTAATACATCCCCTTATATATGGAATTTATTTATTTATTTATTTATACAGGAAAACCTTATTTAATATATTCGTTTTTTTAAACTATATATATGAATCTCTTTTCCTATTTAGTAATAGTTATGTGTTTTAATTTTTTTTAATAATCTATAGGTACATTGTGATATATATGGATAAAAGCTGGATCGCATTACTGAGGAACACACCTCAGTATGCTAAGGGTTTGGAGAAGTTTTTAGATTTTTCAATTTCCAATCGATCCATTTATGGGAGAATAAGATGTCCATGTTCTAAATGTAAATTTAGAAGATAGTTGGACATAGATGAAGTTTATGAACACTTGATATTGAAGCAATTCACTGCTTAATATTTGTGTTGGATTTGGCACGGAGAATCGAATGTTACAGAAAGGTTGAGCACTGATGTCAATCCATAGAATGAGCTCCCAACTTCATCGACAATAGAAAATGGAATGAAAAACCTTATAAATGACGCATTAGGCATTGCAAGACACCAACACCAACATCAAAACATACCAGAACAACTAGTTGAGGGTGCTACAAATAGCAATGTGACAAGTGATGTTTTTGAGACTGTGGGCCAACCAAATCAGGATTGTAACATATCATTGGATACTCCTCTTGATTCTATGGAGACCAATGTAAGCAAAAAATTCACTGAGAAAAATGTGTTTCATGGTTTAGTTGATGATGGAAATCAAGAGTTGTATAGTGGATATTTGAAATATTCAAAACTTTCTTTTCTACTGAAGTTGTACCATATCAAATGCCTATGTGGAATTACAAATAAGGCAATGTCCATGATATTGGAATTGTTGTGTGATGCATTTCCTGAAGCAAACATCCCTGATTATTTTTATGATATGAAAAAAGTTGTTAACAGGTTTGGTCTAAATTATACAAAAATACATGTGTGTCCCAATGGTTTTATGCTTTATTGGCAAGAGGATTCAAGCAGACATGATTGCAAAAAATGTTCTTCTTCTAGATGGCAGTTAATGGGTGGTGTTGGAAGTTTGAATCAACATACTGCCATGAAGAAGAAGAAAAGTAACACACCTGCAAAGGTTTTACGTTACTTTCCTTTAAAGCTTTGATTGTAAAGATTATTCATGTCATCAAAAATTGCCAAACACGTAAAGTGACATTCTGTAGATAATAACAATGATGGGTTAATGCGACATCCACGAGATTCAAAATCGTGAAGACATTTGATTCATTACATCCTAATTTCTCATCTGGTCCTAGGAATGTTTGATTGGGATTGGCTACTAATGGATTTAACCCATTTGGGACTTTGAGTACCAGTTATAGCATTTGGCCAGTTGTTTTGATCCCTTACAATCTGCCTCCTTGGATGTGTATGCAACAAATATCATTTATCATTTCGATGATTATTCCTAGAAAACAAATGCCTAGAAATGATATTGATGTATACTTGTAGCCTTTAATTGGAGAATTATAGGAGTTATGGAGCAACAATGTTGAGACATATGATGCTTCTTCTAAAACAATGTTCAAAATGCAAGCAACTCTAATGTGGACCATTAGTGACTTCCATGGACTTGGGAATTTATCTGATTAGAACACTTATACGGGTTTGGATTGACCTATTTGTAACTTTGATTTTGAGCCCAAATGGATACCTCACAGTATAAAATGGTGCTTCTTGTGCCATAGAAGATTTCTCGATCCATCTCATAGATTTCGGCTAAACAAGTCAAAATTCAATGGTTTCATTGATCGTAGACCACCTCCAAAGTTGTGCATTTGATTGAGGAAACTAAATTCGGAGGCCCCATACATTATCAATGGATGTATCCAATTGAGAGGTACTTTATTTATATGTTTTTTAGTTAATTAAAAAATTCTTGGAACTTAATTAAAGACATAATTATGTTTTTTTTATTTTATTTCACAAATATCTTGGGCATTTGAAATCATATGTGAGAAAAAAAGATAAACCAGAAGGCTCTATTTCTGAAGGATATTTAGTAGAGGAGTGTCTTACCTTTTGTTCTAGATACTTTGATGATATTGAGACAAGATTTAATCAAGTTGGACATGTTGATGACACATCGACTAAATCTCAAATACATGAGAAATCAAAAATATTTCATGCTATTGGTTGATCAGTTGGGAGGACCTCAAATGTTACACTTACAGAAATAGAATTATTACAAGCACATAGATATGTGTTGCTGAATAGTCAAATTGCAGATCCATTTATTAAAGAGTTGAGATTACAAACAAAGAGACGAATGAGAGTTCGAACAAGAAATGAGAAAGATATAACAAAAGCTGCTAATAAAGATCTTATAGAATGGTTTTCATGACGTGTAATTTCATAAATATTGCAATAAATATGACTATTAGATTTACATATATATTTTTTAAATCTAATAAATATATATTTCTTTTTTTAGATCATGAATACTGATACTCGAGCAGAGTTGTCAGAAGATTTGAAGTTTCTTGCCCAAGGTCCTATAAAACAAGGTAGAAAATTCGACGCTTATAACGTGAATGAATCCATATTTTATATAGTCGATCGAGAATAGGATTAAAAACACAGAATAGTGGTATATTTACATTTTTTGAAGTGGGATATTATGTAAAGTTGACTGATTTTATCGAATTAAACTACTACAGACATTTTTTAGTTATTTTATTCAAATGCAATTGGGTCGATATTATCAAAGGTGTTAAAAGATATTCCTTGCAATTTACTACTGTGAACTTCTCTTGCTTGATGGATGTTGGTGACCGTGAACTATATGATCCGTATATCTTATCATCACAAGCGAAAATGATATATTATGTGGAAGATGTTGTGGATGAATGCTGGAGTGTAGTTACTCATGTAAAACAAAGAGATTTGTATGATATGGGTGATGAAGTGGAAGATTTGACCTCTGACATTAAATCTCATCAACAACAAGAAGCATACTTATTTGTCCATCATGATGTTGAAAATATTATTCTTGCAAGGGTGGATGAAGTGGATGAAGTAATGGAGCAGGAAACTGACATGATTAAAGGGGAAATGATTGTATGTACAGTTATCCATTCATTTATCAACCACTTATGTCATTTGTACAGTCATTCATTATTATTGTTATGTATATTTTGTTTGTTAGTACTATGGATATGTTATCATTTTTATTTTTATTTTCTACATAAATCTTTTGAAATATATGTTCTGAACTTACTTTTATTCGATTAAATGATAGTAATGCTAAGGAGGAATCATCACATTGTTTCATTGACCACACTAATAGATGAAGATCCATCTGTCTTTCTCTATACAGCATGTGAGACACTATCTGCTTCCCCCCCTACACTGTCTCTCACACCCTCTGTGAGTATCCCTTTAGAAGATCAGGTAATGCCTTCCCCTTCAGGAGCCTCAACAATGAGAGATTGGGGTGCCACTTCTAGTTCTTCATGGGGATACTGGAGGGTGATGGTTATAGATACAAATTTTAATATGAATAAATTTATTGAACTTTTTTTATACTAGTTGTTTGTTCATAAAATATGAAAACAATGAAAGTATGGTGAAAAATATGAAAAGTTCATATGTTTGGAATCTGACTGGAGAGAATATAGTTGTCCCATTTGATTCCTATGGGGTCCCTACAGATGATGCCATAGGAATACCTGGCCAAAATTTAGTTCAGTTGGCCACGGAGCAGGTTTCCCTTCCTATTACTTATGATGATTGGAGGCATATGCCTTCAACTTGAAAAAATGAAGTTTTTTATTAAAAAATAAAGATAATTTTAATACATTATGGAGTAATTCAATGTCATTATGTTATTAAATTATAATATTTTCAAAATGAATTTATGTGTACAAATGTTTTTCCAATTTATGGTTGTTGATGTGCTAGCACGAAAGTGGACATTGAAAAATCTAGGCAAGAAATGGAAATACTTTAAATAGATATTGTGGGGTGATATAAATGATACCTTGTTGAGTTCCCAATAGATGTTTGACAAGGTACCCAAAGAGCAATGAAAAGTTTTTGTTGACAAACATCGTGATGAGAAGCAGATGGTATTTAAATATATATTATTATATTAATATAATTTTACATTTATACATGTATATTAAAAGGAGATGAAATTTCATACATTACTATTAAATTACATTTTATTTATTTCAGGATCTTTCAAGGAAGAATGCATCGAGCTAGTCTAAGCAAATCATCCCTTACACTGCGGGGTCAAAGAGTTTTTCTAGAAGCCGATCGACTATGGTAATATTTTCATTAGTTTAAATATTTATAATACAATATTATATATTTAATATATTATAATTTTTTTATTTATCTTTGTTTAATGCAGTCACAGGGTTTAGGGCACCCAACATCCTGAACAGAATTGTGGTTGGATGTTCATAAAAAATCTGATGGAAGTTTTGTTAATGAGTATGTCAAAGAAGTTGGGGTATGAATTAATTTTTCATTATAATAACTTATTTTCATTTGTCCCTATGTTAATATATATTTCTTATAATATGAATTATATTTGATTTATCGATAAAAATTAAAGAACTATGGGATGGAAATCTCATACAGTCCTAATCAGTCTCCCAGACTGACCTAGTTGGTCAAGTTCTTGGGAAGGATCATCCTGGTCGAGTGCACGGGATGGGTATGGGACCCATACCATCTGAGGCCTTTGGCAGACCATTGGGGATTGATATTGCATCTATTTCTGATTGTAGTCACTCCCTATCCCGAGATGCTCAGATAGATTTTTTTTCAATGTAAAACAAAATTGAGCATCAGGGGACTCAGATATCCACTTTGCATAAAGCATTGATTGATTTATATCAGAAGACAACCAAATCTGTCCCAAGTGATATTGCATTGATTTCGAGTGGTGGTGAGCAGGAAAATAAAAAAAAATCAAAATCATTTAGTCTTCAAACATTTATTGGTTTTAAGTTTAAATATAAATATACAATAGTGTATAATTTTCAATATAATTATCTTATAGGTGCCAATACCAGGAAGTAGAGATGGAGGTGGAGAGGGTGAGGAACTGTATTCATCATTGGACAATGATTAGTGGTTTTGTTGATATGTTTGACAAATTTGGAAACTGTTGGTTTGTTTTTGTATCATGTATGGCACAGAGTAGTCACCAAACATATTTTTTTTATGTATCATGTGATCCATAGTAGTCACCAAACATATTTTCATTTCAATTATGTTAGGATGTGTATATTAGTATTTTAGATGGTTGATTACTGAATACTGTTAGATGTATTATATTATTCTATTATATAAACTCTGCAAATGATTTTTTTTTCAGGGTACTGGTACTGGGGCTACAGAACAAGCAGTAGTTTTTTTATTTGTAAATATACATTTAGCGATGGTTTAAACCACTGCTAAAATGTGGTGTCCAATTATTGGCGGCAATTTAAACCGCTGCAAAAACCTCACAAAACCACTACTAAAAAGGTTTCTATGACACTTAACACTACTGAAAAATAGACCTATCCCCACGGTTTTGGGGAAAACCATGGGGATAGGTCTGGGCTAAAATACGTATACCCGCGGTTATGAAAAATCGTGGGTATAGGTTTCCCGTGTGTGCTCGAGAAATTTTTTTCCCCGTGGGAAGGAATTTTTTTTTGGCGGGATTCCTATACCCACAGTTCTTCCCTCTATAACCACAGTTTATATAACTATATTTAACTATATATATATATACACATAGGTGATGTTAGGGAAGTGGTAAGATGCGGTGTTTGCAGTGAAGAGGTTGCGGGATCAAAACCTGTCACCCATGTTCTTATAGGATTTATACCCATGGTTTTAAAACTGTGGGTAAAAGACTTTGACAACATGGAAATTGTGTATGATGATTTGACACGGTGGCATAACAGTTATACCCACGATTTTGGAAAACCTTGGGTATAGGTTGGGGACCTATACCGACGCCACCAACTATAACGACCCAAAGTTTCATTAATGGAAATCCCTATTGATCTAATTAAATGTCTCTTTATGTTTATATAAAATGCCAACTTCTTTGGTTTTATGTTAAGAATTTTGACCGTTGCTAATATAGTCATTGAACAGTGATCACATGATTAGTACAAATATAGGGCTTTAACACATCCAATTTTACTTAGACAAAGGAAGTGATGGCCTCATCCAGTAGAATTACCCCATACGAAGCCCATTTATCGGAGCTCAGAAAAGAGGTGGCATCCTTGAGATTCACTCTTGACCAAGCCCAAGCTGAGTTTCACCATGTCAAGCTCAAATGAGACCGTCTACGGGAAAAATTAAAGTTGATAGAGACTACCACTCAAGCAATGTTAGTTGAGCCACCCCAAGAGTTTGTCACCATCGCACACCTTACCCTTAGGTCTTATGCGACTGTTTTAAGGGGTTATGTAACAAATTTCTAGTACTATGTTCATGTATATTATTTTTGTATATAATAATGAATATACCTCCTTGTCATTTTTGAGACATTGTAAATAGTTTTTAAAGTACAAATAGTGTTTTTAATTATTATTTAATTAAGGAATCTATTTTATTAAATTAATGGATTTTTTTTAATTAAATATTATTTTAATAAAATATTATTTTTATTATTAAATTAATTTTTATTAAATATAAATGATCTTATAATTTTATGAATGCAATTATAATTTTTATTAAGGTTTCAAAGCCATTTCTGTCAAAACCCATGAATTTTCGATAAATGACGGTTTTTATTTTAAATGTGAAAATTAACATGTTTAGAAAATTATTTAGATAAAATAAATGTTATTTCTGGAATCAGGATGTCGAAATTATCCAACGGTTAATTTTTCATAATTTTCTGAGATAGTCAAATTTTTGGGTAAAAATTAAATAACGTTAAAATAGATAATGTGTTTTATGACATCATAATGACCCAATAGTGATGTAATAAAATACTATAAGCTTTATGTTCAGCCAATATATGTTTTTCCATTAAAATAATGTAATTTTGGGTTTGTTTGACTTAATTTTCAAAGCATTAATGGGCCCCTCAAGACTTATTAAATACCTTGTCTTTTTAAATTAATTTCCATGGGAGTGTGACTCACCTCCACATAAGAAACCCTATTATTTTAAGAAGTTCGGACTTTGGACTTATAAAATATTGTTTTCCTCTTCCCTTTTCCAAAAACCATGGGCAAAAACCATGGGATGGTTTGTGGTTTGGATTAATTTAATATAAGGGGTCCCAAACCTAAATAATAAAGAATTCTCTCACCTTTCCTATATAAACCCACCCAAGCTCCCACTTTCTCCTCACTCAAAGCCTTTGTAGTTCATCCAAACTCTGCCCTACTCTCTCTATAATCCTCCCAAGGTGCCCCAAGCTCCCAAGAAGCCTCTCACAAGCCTCTCTCTAGCCTTTGGAAGCACACTTCCAAGTAAGGGTTTTTTCTTCCTTTCTCATTTTTGTCCAATTTTCTTTAAGTTGTTTTGCCTTTTAATTTCAATTATGAATGTTGGGGTATGGTTTTTCACCTCACTAATACTGCACTCTTTATGTTTGAATGATGGGAGACCCCTTTCCTCTCATTAAATGTCTCCCATGTACACCTGTTACTATGCTGAAATTCCGAAAGGAACTTCTCTCTCCTCTTTTACATTCAAGCAATACTTTTGTATCATGAATCTAAATTTCATTAAAATTGTTGGGACATGTATCTATATGACCTTATTACTGTCCATTACATGTAAATATGATGAGGAAACCCTTTCTCTCTCATCAATATTTTTTATGAATTCTTATGTCACGCCGTTACGCTGCCGAAATCGCACCGATTTTCTAAGCCAATGTCATTGTGTAGTGAATAACATGCCCATTTCTCCATCAAGGGTATTCACCTTTATTCACATTTACATATTTATTGTAAAGTTTCATGTATTAATTCCACATTACTTTATCGTGGAACAAATGATTATGTTTTATGAATCCATGTTTTATGATCCATGTGGCACACTTATGCATGAAATGAAATGTTTAAGAAGGGTGTGCCCTTATAGCGCTCCAATGCATTGGGTAAAGTATAGTATCATGATACGTCATGTGAAATGAGTGTTGAATCATGCTAATTTAGGTGAAACGAGGGTTTACTCGTGCTTTATGTGCAATGAGGATTTACTCATGCTCCATGTGCAATGGGCCTTGGCTCATGCTAATTCCATGTTAAGTGTTGTTTCCACATTTCCATGTTATGATTATCATGTTTTATCATGCCTTTATGTTCATGTTTCTCTTATGATATATGGATACGCCTATTTCCTAACATGTATTGTACTCCTCATGTTATTCTATGTGTATTCCCTTACTGGGCTTTATAGCTCACCCTTTTCTTATGCATGTCCTCAGGTTACCCCATGCAATGCTAAGTACGAGGGAATGTAGTGTTCATGTAAAGGAAGTTTTCAATAAAGATGTTGTATTTCATGTTTTAAGTTTTTATGTAATGATCCTAAGCCCCAAAGACACTAAACCTCTTGATCTTATTTGTTGTATCAAGTGAAGTTTTATGTAATAAATCATGTTTAAGTTGTAATAAAAAGCAGGGTTGTCATAGTTGGTATCAAAGGATAGGTTTAGTTATTTTTGGGATTAGGAAACCCTAGTAAAGCCTTAGATACAAGACTAAGTATAATAAAAAGATCCCTAAGTTTTGGTAAGTACTAAGTAAGTGGTTTATCAAACAAATACATCCCTGTCTGGATACGAGCAGGTAGAGCCGGCTCTCGCATAGATGTATCCTAGGGGTAAAACCCAAAAACACCGCTTTGAGCTAGACTCGAACGGGAACTGGTGCACGACAACAGGCCTTGCTGCACTCTTGGTTACGACACTCCCGGGGGATATGTTTTTAAAAATTCATAAGCTTAGTATGAACCCTTATTAAGGGAATTAAAAAAAATTCCCCTAAGAATATATGTTAGAAAGTAGATCATGAAAAGCATAGATTGAAGCCTATAGAATCATGAGTTAAGGAAATAAAAGTTTATTTATGAGTCATCAACTTTTGTCTTTGGATTACCCTTTATGTGTTACCCCTAACTTTCCTTTTATTCCAGCCAATGGTCGGTAATAGGAGGACTCGGGCTAACAACCGTTGTGAAGATCAGTGTGATGACTGTACTAATGAGATACCAAATCCAATGGGAGCGGGAATCACGAACTTTTTCATGCTTCTCTCTCATCTAACTCAAGTTTTTAATAGAAACGCGGGTTAAGAGGAACGTTCAACCCCCCCTAAGAAAGAACAAGTCGTTATCGAGAGCTTCATGAGACAAAATCCTCCTACTTTTAGTGGATCATCTGATCTCACAATCGCTGAACAATGGATCAACTCCATTGAAAATATCTTCTCCATCCTTCAATGTTCTGAACAAGATAAGGTTCTCCTTGCGGCTTATCGTATGGAGGGTGAAGTTGATCAATGGTGGACGTTGATCAAAAATACGAAGCCTGAGGAGGAAATCGAGGCGTTGGAATGGAAGGATTTCCGGAAGATGTTTTTCGATAAATATTTTATGTGCACCCTCCAGCTTAAGATGGAAAGGGACTTCCTTTCCCTCAAGAAAAAAGATGAATAATCTGTTGGAACGTACGAGGAAAACTTCACAAGGCTTTCACGATATGCTTCCGGCTTTGTCGTTACCCCCGAATGAAAGGTTGACTGCTTCTTTGGTGGGATGAAGCCTAGATTGCGGAAAGCATTAGCGATCCGTGACTTTGACAGCTATGAGGAAATTTTCCGATGTGCCCTCAAGCTCGAAATGGAGATCGAGGAATCACAGGGGTATCATGGGGACAAGAAGCGTAAGGTGGACTTCAATGTTGGTGGTCCGATGGATAAATCCAACGGTGCTAAGAAGATCCAGCACCCCACTTTCTAAAAGTGTGGAAAGAAGCACCCTAGAAATTGCCTTAAGGGGACAAGGAAATACTTCAGGTGTGGAAGGGAAGGGCACCTAGCTGTTAACTGTCGGCAAGAAAGACCCGTGGCTGCGACAGAGGAGAGGAATGCTCCGTTCGAACCTCAACGCTTTGTTCAATGCTACAAATGCAAAGAACTGGGTCATTTTGCAAATAAGTGCCCTAATCCAAGGGTTTTCGGAGGCAACCAACAACCTTCAAGACATCAAAGAAGAGCTTTTGCCATCACTTCTGCCGAAGTGAACCCCAACAACGAAGTGGTGATAGGTACGCTAGTTATTCATTCAAGAATAGTGAACGTACTTTTTGATTCAGGTTCTACGCATTCTTTTATATCTCGAAAGTTTAGTAGAACAATCTCAGCACCACCACAAATCATGGAAGTGAAGATGTCGGTGAGTACAGAAAAAGGGGCAATCAGTGCATCCCATGAGTATAAGTCCTCCCCTGTTATAATTTGTGGATTGAATTTCCCAGCGAACCTCATCATACTCTCTCTGGTGGAATTTGATGCAATTCTTGGCATGGATTGGCTTTCCTTATATAGAACCAACATAAATTGTCAGGAGAGGTAAATCACACTCCATATGGAGAATCGACCCCCGATTCTTTACAAGTGTCAGGAGGAAGATGAATCTCCTTTAGCTCTATCATCTCAAGAATGGATATTACTGCCCTATGAGCATGCGTATCTGGCTCAGATGATTGAGTCCAAGGAAGAAACCATCCTTGAAGAAATTCCTATTGTAAGGGAATTCGCTGAAGTGTTTCTCGAGGAACTGCCTGGTCTTTCTCCTAGAAGAGATGTTGAGTTCTCAATTAAACTTATACCTGGGGTGCTACCAATATACAAGACTCCATATAGAATGGCTGTTGTTGAGATTGAAGAGCTGAAAAAACAACTACAGGAGAATCTGGATAAAGGGTTTATACGCCCAAGTGCTTCACCATAGGGTGTACCAGTCCTCTTCGTTAAGAAGAAGGATGGGTCAATGCGGATTTGCATAGATTATTGTGAACTTAACAAAATCACGATAAAGAACAAGTATCCTCTCCAACAAATTGATGACTTGTTCGATCAGCTGCATGGAGCACAATACTTCTCTAAGGTAGATTTGCGGTCAGGATATTATCAAGTAAGGGTGAAGAAGGAAGATGTCCCCAAGACTGCTTTTCGTACAAGATACGGGCATTATGAATTCATAGTAATGCCTTTTGGACTCACCAATGCTCCAGCAATCTTCATGGTCTTAATGAATAGAGTCTTTAGAGATTACCTAGACAAATTTTTGGTAGTCTTTATAGATGATATTCTAATATACTCCAAAACCAAGGAGGATCATGAGGAGCATTTAAGAACTGTACTGGAGAATTTGCACAAGGAGAAGATCTATGCAAAGTACAACAAGTGTGAGTTCTGGTTGAAGTAAGTCTCATTCTTGGGCCATATCATCACAAGCAATGGGATATCTGTGGATCCCTCCAAAACAGATGCAATTGAGGGATGGTCGAGGCCAACATCAGTAACAGATATTCGTAGCTTCTTGGGGTTAGCTGGATATTATCGACGATTTGTGAGGAATTTCTCACGATTGTCCAACCCTCTTACCAAGCTAACTCGGAAGGGAGTAAAGTTTTCTTGGAGTGATGAATGCGAATAAATCTTCAAGGAGTTGAAAAGGAGGCTTATCACTGCATCCGTGCTCACTTTACCCACAAGTGGGGAACTTTTTGTGGTATTCAGTGATGCTTCGAAGAAGGTCTTAGGCTGTGTGCTGGTGCAGAATGATAAAGTGATATCCTATGCCTCAAGGCAGTTGAAAATCCATGAGCGAAACTATCCAACACATGATCTGGAGTTGGCGGCTGTGATCTTTGCCTTGAAAATCTGGCGACATTATCTCTATGGAGAGAAATGTGAGATATATACTGACCACAAGAGCTTTAAATATATATTCACATAGAAAGAGATTAATATGCGCCAGAGAAGATGGATAGAGCTCATCAAGGATTATGACTGTTCAATACATTACCACCCTGGGAAAGCGAACAAGGTGGCAGATGCCCTAAGTAGAAAGGATCCAGCGATTCTATCAATGATGAGAATTGAGAAGGATCCAATATTCTTAGACTTGATGAAGATGGACATGAGAATCATAGAGAAGGGAACATCATTAATCCTTTCACAAATTATTACTCAACCGTCTCTTTTGGAAAGGTTAAAGGATGCTCAAAAGAATGATGTGAGAATTCAAGAAAAAGTGGAAGCTATAAAAAAGGTGAAATCCTCGGAGTTTAATGTTAATGAAGAAGGAATTGTGCGGTTTGGGAAAAGACTATGTGTTCCATCAAGTCCGGAGCTGAAGAAGGAACTTTTGGATGACTTACATAGTTTTAATTTCTCTATTCACCCAAGGAGCACAAAGATGTATCGAGATCTCTGAGAAAACTTTTGGTGGGATAATATGAAGAAGGAGATCGTTGAATATATATCAAAGTGCTTGGTGTGTCAGCAAGTGAAGGCAGAGAGGCAGAAGTCTAAGGGGATGATGCAACCATTGCCCATACCAGAATGGAAATGGGAAAACATCACCATGGACTTTGTCACCGGACTTCCGAGGACATCCAAAGGCAACAATGCAATCTGGGTTGTTGTGGATCGTCTTACAAAGACTGCACACTTCATTTCTATTCGAGAGGATTTCTCTTTGGATCAACTGGCATAGATATATATCAGGGAAGTGGTAAGGTTGCATGGAGTACCACTATCTATTGTGTCTGACCGAGATCCAAGATTCACCTCTAAGTTTTGGAAGAGTATTCAACATGCTCTGAATACTGAAATGAACTTCAGTACGGCCTATCATCCTCAAACTGATGGCCAATCTGAACAGACTATCCAAACACTTGAGGACATGTTGAGAGCATGCTCAATGGAATTTAAAGGAGGATGGGATCAACATCTTCCTCTGGTTGAGTTCTCTTATAACAATAGTTTCCACTCAAGCATCTGAATGGCACTATATGAAGCCCTGTATGGGAAAAGGTGAAGAACACCGGCATGTTGGGATGAGTTTAGTGAACATAAGCTGCTTGGACCAGAAATGGTCGAAGAAATGGTGTAGAAGGTGAAAACTATTCAGCAGCATATCAAGGCAGCCCAGAGTCGACAGAAGATTTATGCAGATAATCATCTACGAGACCTTGAGTTTAAAGTTGGAGACATGGTGTTTATACGCATATCTTCGTGGAAGAAGTTCATGAGGTTTGGAAGGAAAGGGAAGTTAAGTCCAAGGTACATTGGCCCCTTCGAGATTCTTGATCGTATCGAGATTGTGGCCTATCAACTAACACTTCCACCTTCGATGGCCAAAGTACATGATGTCTTTCATGTATCCCTCTTAAGGAAGTACATACCGGACCCTTCACATGTACTCTCTTCTGAGGTGGTACAATTGGAAGATGATCTTTCTTATGAGGAGCAACCAGTGAAGATCTTAGATCGTAGAGAAAAAGTTCTATGAAATAAGACAATGCCCCTCGTCAAGGTGTTGTGGAGAAACCACAAGTTTGAAGAAGCAACTTGGGAATCAGAGGATATGATGAAGCTGAGTTACCCACATTTGTTTTAGTGTGGGAAAAGGAAAATTTCGAGTGTGAAATTTCTTAAGGGGGGGATATTGTAACGAACCAAAGTTTCATTAATGGAAATCCCTCTTGATCTAATTAAATGTCTCTTTATGTTTATATAAAATGCCAACTTCTTTGGTTTTATGTTAAGAATTTTGACCGTTGCTAATATAGTCATTGAACAGTGATCACATGATTAGTACAAATATAGGGCTTTAACACATCCAATTTTACTTAGACAAAGGAAGTGATGGACTCATCCAATAGAATTTCCCCATACGAAGCCCATTTATCGAAGCTCAGAAAAGAGGTGGTGTCCTTGGGCTTCGCTCTTGACCAAGTCCAAGCTGAGCTTCACCATGTCAAGCTCGAACGGGACCGTCTACGGGAAAAATGGAAGTTGATAGAGATTACCACTCGAGCAATGTTAGCTGAGCCACCCCAAGAGTCTGTCATCATCGCACAGCTTACCCTTAGGTCTTATGCGGCTGTTTTAAGGGGTTATGTAACGAATCTATAGTACTATGTTCATGTATATTATTTTTGTATATAATAATGAATATACCTCCTTGTCATTTTTTGAGACATTGTAAATAGTTTTTAAAGTACAAATAGTGTTTTTAATTATTATTTAATTAAGGAATCTATTTTATTAAATTAATGGATTTTTTTTAATTAAATATTATTTTAATAAAATATTATTTTTATTATTAAATTAATTTTTATTAAATATAAATGATCTTATAATTTTATGAATGCAATTATAATTTTTATTAAGGTTTCAAAGCCATTTCTGTCAAAACCCGTGAATTTTCGATAAATGACAGTTTTTATTTTAAATGTGAAAATTAACATGTTTAGAAAATTATTTAGATAAAATAAATGTTATTTATGGAATCAGGACATCGAAATTATCCAACGGTGAATTTTTCATAATTTTCTGAGACAGTTAATTTTTTGGGTAAAAATTAAATAACGTTTAAATATATAATGTGTTTTATGACATCATAATGACCCAATAGTGATGTAATAAAATACTAAAAGCTTTATGTTCGGCCAATATATGTTTTACCATTAAAATAATGTGATTTTGGGTTTGTTTGAATTACTTTTCAAAGCATTAATGGACCCCTCAAGACTTATTAAACACCTTGTCTTTTTAAATTAATTTCCACGGGAGTGTGACTCACCTCCACATAAGAAACCCTATTATTTTAAGAAGTTTGGACTTTGGCCTTATAAAATATTGTTTTCCTCTTCCCTTTTCCAAAAACCATGGGCAAAAACCATGGGATGGTTTGTGGTTTGGATTAATTTAATATAAGGGGTCTCAAACCTAAATAATAAAGAATTCCCTCACCTTTCCTATATAAACCCACCCAAGCTCCCACTTCCTCCTCACTCAAAGCCTTTGGAGTTCGTCCAACCTCTGACCTACTCTCTCTAGAATCCTCCCAAGGTTCCCCAAGCTCCCAATAAGCCTCTCACAAGCCTCTCTCTAGCCTTTGGAAGCACACTTCCAAGTAAGGGTTTTTTCTTCCTTTCTCATTTTTGTCCAATTTTCTTTAAGTTGTTTTTCCTTTTAATTTCAATTATGAATGTTGGGTTATGGTTTCTCACCTCCCTCATACTTCCCTATTTATGTTTGAATGATGGTAGACCCCTTTCTCTCTCATTAAATTCCTCCCATGTACACCTGTTACTATGCCGAAATTCTGAAAGGAACTTCTCTCTCCTCTTTTACATTCAAGCAATACTTTTGTATCATGAATCTAAAATCCATTACAATTGTTGGTACATGTATCTATATGACCTTCTTACTATCCATTACATGTAAATATGATGAGGAACCCCTTTATCTCTCATCAACCTTTTTTATTAATTCTTATGTCACGTCGTTACGCTGCCGAAATCGCACCGATTTTCTAAGCCAATGTCATTGTGTAGTGAATAACATGCCCATTTCTCCATCAAGGGTATTCACCTTTATGCACATTTACATATTGATTGTAAAGTTTCATGTATTAATTCCATATTACTTTATCATGGAACAAATGATTATGTTTTATGGATCCATGTTTTATGATCCATGTGGCACACTTATGCATGAAATGAAATGTTTAAGAAGGGTGTGCCCTTATAGTGTTCCAATGCATTGGGTAAAGTATAGTATCATGATACTTCATATGCAATTAGTGTTGACTCATTCTAATTCAGGTTCAATGAGGGTTTACTTGTGCTTTATGTGCAATGAGGATTTACTCATGCTCCATGTGCAATGGGCCTTGGCTCATGCTAATTCCATGTTAAGTGTTGTTGCCACATTTCCATGTTACGATTATCATGATTTATCATGCCTTTATGTTCACGTTTCTCTTATGCTCTATGGATACGCCTATTGCCTAACATGTATTGTACTCCTCATGTTATTCCATGTGTATTCCCTTACTGGGATTTATAGCTCACCCTTTTCTTATGCATGTCCTCAGGTTACCCCATGCAATGCTAAGTACGAGGGAATGTAGTGGTCATGTAAATGAAGTTTTCAATAAAGATGTTGTATTTCATGTTTTAAGTTTTTATGTAATGATCCTAAGCCCCAAAGACACTAAACCTCTCGATATTCTTTGTTGTATCAAGTGAAGTTTTATGTAATAAATCATGTTTAAGTTGTAATAAAAAGCAGGGTTGTCATACCAACGACCACAGTTTTGGGGGCTATATCCACGGTTTTGAACCATGGGTATATGCCGTTTTTCCAGCAGTGTAATGAAAACTACCGCTAGATTGAAGAAACCGCCGTGTATTGGTTTTCGACACCCAATTTAGCAGCGGTTTTATGAAACCGCCGCTATGCAGTGATTTTCTTGTAGTGACATATTCAATTATGGTTTCTTGTTTCAAATAGTTCACTTTTGTTGAAATTTATTCTAGGTTGATAAAACCATAAACAAAAGTGCAGTCATATTGGATGCAAAGACTGTTGAGATACCTGAGTAAAAAATTAATTAATTGAGACAATATAAAATATGTTTACTTAATGAAAATAAATTAATAATTGAAATTTACTTATATGTAAAACAACTGCAACACAGGTATAGTGAGTTGATCACCCTTTACAGCATCCATGATGCCAGTTTTAAAAATATTTAATATATAATATCATCCATATATATTAGTATTCATAAAAAATGTATAATAATTATATACTATAGGAAAAACACGTGATAAGTTTGTAACCCAATCAACTTCATGAGGAATATCTGAAGGTAATGGAATCCAAAATTTTCCTTTCCTTTGTAGTGATTTCTTCGATATCAGATACTCTTATATAAGGTAAGTGTAAGTAAATATTGTAAGTAATTATAAATTTAATGATAAATAAAAAATAAAAAGTAACCCATACCTCATATGACAGATGATGATAATGATCAACTAGACAAAGTAAAAAATTCCAATACTTTGTCCAACTATGGACACCTCATCAGTAGGCAGGGACACTGTAATAGTTGGATCAATAATATCACGTTATGCTACTCTTACCTGACTCTATTACATAATATGATAATGTATATAATCCCCCAAATGATTTATAATTATGTATACAATAATATGTACATGGGGATCCTTAGCAAGAAACTCATAGTACACAGTCAGGTCTGAATGAGGGGGTGGAAAATCTGGGTGGGAAGGTTGTGCAAGTCGCGCTAGTTGCATCTGTTTTATCTATTCTACAATAATAGATGGTATATATGATTAAATATTATCCTACATTGTCTCATTTAAGTTTCACAGCTCAACCTTCAAATAATCTATTTCTTTCTGATGTTTTTCACCCATCGATGTCTCACTAGGGGTGCAACCAAAAACATTTTTAAATTTGATGTCCTCTTTATGCCCTATAATGTGGTCAGGGTTGTCTGGATTTCATAAATTTTTTGTAATAATATCCTTACTACCCTCAGGTATAAAGTCCTCTGTGTTATTTTCTCCTTAAGGTCGTCATAAAGTATTATTTTCAAATACAATGTTAGTGAGATAAATTTTCTAAATAGTAATATTGATGAAAAGTAATAATTAATTACTTAAAATTTTATCAGTTACTGCCTTTTCTAGATCAGTAATATATGTTCCTTTTTTTTTAAATTATTTCCCTTTTCCATTTTTCTTGACGTGTGAGAGGAGATGGAGGGTCGGGTGAAACCTCTTCAGAGCCACTGCTTAACTTGGCTCTTAATTCACTATGTTTTCTAGCAATCATATGTTCCTCTAATAAAGGATGACCTCCTCATGACAATGCATGGGGGTATAAATTTTGAGAATATATCTCTTGGTGAGTTTTATTGGATGTTTGTTACATAATAAAAAATAAATAAGTTATAAAATGATGAAAATTAATTAAACAAATAAATTTTACAAAGAACGTAAACATACCATAAAATCTTCCTCATGTCGACTAGAAACAAACTTTGGCCATGTCTCTCTATCTATAAACCCATACGTAAGGCATGTATCCTTATACTTTTTACTCCCAAAAATATAAGTTGAAGTTAAATTTGTCTTAAAATCTCTCTATATTATTACAGTAAAGGATAGACACTTTTTTTAATTCTTTTTCTCTCTTGAAAGATAAATTTCATTTGTAAGTGAATAAATAAAAAATTAAGAAGTGTATAATATTTAAACCATTATAAAACTAGATAAATAAGTTTAGAAATTTTAACATTAGCTACTCTCATAAAATATCTTTCATCAACCGACCGACACTCCTCCAATTAGGGTATAAAATACTTATCATACAATGACTATGTACATCCAGGTAAGTCCTAAATTATGTAGAATTTGGACCAGTTGGGAATTTGTTCTCATCAAAGTTAATTATCACCCTTTTCTCTCCACATGTGAGTGCATGTTTTGGTAAACGTGTAATCACACACTTGTAGTCTTTAGGTATCATCTTCTTAGGAGGAGGAGGAGAGTTGAAAATAATTTTAATAAATATAAGTTTAATTTAATTAAATAATTTAATTACTATAGATATATATTTAAATGAAAAACATACATACCTCGGTTCCCCTATCTCAATGTCTATCACTTTGAAAGATGCATTCTACGTCAACAAAAGTATGTGTACCTTTATTTGGATAAAATTAAATAAACGCGATAAATAAAAAATTGACTGTTCATAGTAGATAAAAAAATTATAAATGAAAAAAATGAATAAAAAATATCTCAGCCACAAACATATTACAATGATAAAAAATGTATAAATACAAACAATTATAAGTACAAACAGTTAAACCAAATAAAATTACAGTCACAAAAAAATTATATTCATAAAAAATTACAACATTAAACAAAATTTAACAAAAAATATTATAATTGATAATAAAATGTATAAAAATAAATGATTGAATGAATTTAATTTATAACTATCAGATAATTAATTTATCTTCAAACATAAAAAAAATAACTTAAAAAATTTGGACATAAATAGATCCTGAATATCATTGAAGTCACTCGAAGGTGGTGGGAACACAACAAATACTACAAGATTGAATAGAAACATATAATCACATATAAAATAGATAATTTAATCATGCATACATATTTAAAAAATAATTCGTATCTTAAAGAAATTAAAAATGAAAAAAAATTACAATAAAAAAATTAATCAAAATCCATTATAAATACAAAATCAATTTATAAATGAAAAAAATTAAAGAAGAAAAATAACTTACAAAATTTGGAGGTCGATAATGCAAAATAGATTATAAATATTTACCTGAATAATTAGGAGAGTGATTTAGTGTTTTCCCATATCCCTTCAACATGATCATTTCATACATCATGAACTATGACTGCATTATAGTCATTATTATCATCCATAAATTGTATAATAGACGAATAAACCTCTCATAAATCCATAACATCATCATCATGCTCGTCACTCAAATAAATTATTTTCCCTTGTAAAATGATGGATCGATGATCATTCGACAAATCGACAACATAAAATATTTTTTTTGCATGTGCCGCCATGATAAATTGTTTCTCTTTGGAACTAAATCTTTTCAAATCAACAAGTTTAAATCCATAATCATTATGTTTCACAACATTGTTACTATCAACCTAGTTACACTTAAACAATGTTACTCTAAATTTAGTATAATTAATTTCTCATATATCCTTAAGAATTCCAAAATATGTCATTGATGTAGAAATTTGATTTTTATATATCTTTTAAACTGAAAATATTCAGTGCTTCAGCAACAACCATTACCCCACTATTTTGAATAGTACTCTTATCATACTACTTTTTTGTGTAGAATGAATAACCATTAATATCAAAATTAGACCATGTGATCATATTAAGAGACGAACCCCTACTAACCATTTCAATGTTTCTGATGTAGATAAATTTGTGTTTACTTTCTCTTTAAACCATGAAAAAAATGTTGTTTTATACTCAATTATCAACAACTTTTCATTTCTTTTCAGATATCATACCTTTAATCCAGAAATTTGTGATGATATATATGGTTTCACCTCATCTTTGTTGTTTAAAATGTATAAATATGTCTGCATAAATTCATCAAGTGGAATGAACTTTACCTTTAATCCATGAATCAACCTACCTTCACTATCAACTATCAAATTTCAAGATATAGGGAGAATAATATGCTTCACTTCGTACATTTAATTAGTAAAAAAATCAATCACTTCTTCTGGTACATATTTTTGAACAATAGAGACCTTTGGCTGATGAAGATTTTTAACATATCCCTTAAAAATTTTCATATATCTTTAAAATTAATATATCCAACATAAATAAACAGGCCCGCATATTCTTACCTCACACACCAAATGAATCACCAGTTAAACCATTATATCAAAAAAAATTGGTGGGAAATAAATTTCTAGTTGACAAAGTATGAGCACAACTTAATTCTCCAACACATCTAATAAATCTAGATCAATGAATTTACTATATATTGATTTGAAAAAATAACATAATATAATGATAGTCTTTTTGAAAGGTGTCAGTAATATATCATGTAGCGTGGATGATAGCTGTTATTGTATCAATATATGACAATCATGGGATTTCATACCTATTAATTTAAAATCCTTCAATCATAATAAATTCTTCACATTTGAAGAATATCCACTGGGTGCTTTAATACCATGCAGACATTGAAAAAAAATCATCTCCTCACTCTTTCTTAATGTGTGACGAGTTGGAGGTAAATATGTTATGTTTTCTTTCATAGTGGGAGTTAACTCTAATCGTATTCCCATGTATATCAAGTCCAATATAGCATGAAATCCATCCTTTTATCTTTCCTTTTATGTCAAACAAAGTTCCAATAAAACTATCACATATTTTTTTCTCAACATACATAACTTCAATGTTATGTTTTATCTCTAAAAATCTCTAATAAGGTAGTTTGAATAAGATAGATTGTTTCTTCTTGATATTTTTTATGACTAAAACTTCATTTATTTCCAAATGTGAAATCAATATTTGTCACCTTGTCATGATATTATTTGGTTGGAAATGGTTGTGGGGAGATTATATTCATGCAAACCATTAAATGGTTTTTACAATCTACAATAAGGATGATCAATTCACAAAAATATTTGATGTACCATGTACATTGTCTTTCTTCCATTCTACAATTGATAATATAAAGTATCTTCTTCACAAATTGGACATGATTTATGTCCCTTAACATTGTATCTAAATGAGTTTTCATATGTAGGAAAGTTGTTTATAGTGAACATTATCCTAGCACACAAAAGAAAATAGTCTTTCTTTTATACATAAAAAAATATAACACATGTCTTCCATGGAAGTTTCAAATCATAAATCAATGGTGAAAGATACACATCAATTTCTTTTTCTGGCTATTTTGGTCTAGAAATCATCAAGCTTGTCATAACATATTTATTCTTCATACATATCTATGGGGATAAGTTGTAAACTACCAAAAAAACATGCCATGAACTACGTGGCTAATAAGGCTCCAATATGGATTCATTCCATTTGTGTATACCATTCCGATATTTCTAGCTTCAATTCCAAAATCGTGAAAGTTTTTATAAAATCTCTTCCATTGTGGTGAATCAACAGAGTGACATAAGTTTCCATAAAATATACACTCATTTGTATGTCATCTTAACATTTTTGCATCATTTGAATTTGCAAATAGACACTTCAAACAACGAATTATTGGAAGGAATCAATTTTTTTATCAGGAGGTTTGATGTCAGTGCCTGAGAATGAATCAGAGTTGAATTTTTCATCTATATTATATTGTGATGTCCCACATTTAGAACATTTTGATAAAAATTTATATTTCTTCCTATACAACACACAATTATTGGGGAAAACATGTACCTTTTTATATCCTAATATCATCGAGAATTATATTTTATTTGCATCATAATTGGAATATGGAAGCCAGTTTCCTTCTGTAAGTAGCTCTTTTAAATGTTCAAGCAATCCAGAGAAACTTTTTTTCACTCCACCCATTTCTTGCTTTCAAGTTAACTAATCTCAAGACTGTCGATAACACAGTAAATTTAGTGCAACCTAAGAGCAATGGTTTCTTAGAATCTCCATACAATATCTCAAAAGTTTTTATTTTTTGATGGTTTCAACGCCTATATTATGAATTAATTCTTCAATACGATCATTTGTCTCATGCTGAATATTTTCGTCAACATTAGCTGTTGAATTTTCTGTTATTTCACCATGCCATATCCATCATATATAATTATGGACAGAACCATAGAAAATGAGATGATCCTTGATTTTTTTGGAATTTAACTTTCTCATATTCAAACACTTCATGCATGGATAGAAAATGAGATCTCTGTTTTGAAGATTTTTTTAGAAAATTCCAAGAAATTATCAACTCCTTTTTCATATTCATCAGCGGTTCTTCGTAAATTTATCTAATTACGATCCATTAAATACCTAAGATCATAATATAAAAGATGAATATATTAAAACATATAAACATTTAAAAATATATATAAATGGATAAAATTTAAACAAAAAAAACATATAATCAAAACAATCAATTATTGATAACTATTTGATCATAACAAACAATTATAAATAATGATCAAAACATGCCATTGAAAAATTTAAATACAAGTGATTAATGATATATAAAAACAAATAATTTAAACATGCATAAATTTTCAAAAAAATAATTTATACATTGAAAAAAAGTAAAAATTAAAAAAAATACTACAAAAAAAAATCAAAATTCATTATATCGACAAAAACAATTTCTAAATGACAAACACAAAATTACAAAACAAAAATGATTTTAACCACAAATAAATTATAATGATAAAAAAAACTATAAATACAAACAATTATAAATACAAATAGTTACAACAAAAAACAAATAACAATGAAAATAAATTTATAATTGTAAAAAATTTATAACATCAAACAAATTTTAACAAAAAAATTATAATTGAAAATAAAATAAATACAAACAACTCAATGGATGAATCAAATTTATAATTAACAAGTAATTAATTTATTTTAAAAAATAAAAATAATAATTTACAATATTTGGAGGCCGATAATGCAAAATAGATCCTGAATTCTGATAAACTCAATTGAATTCGGTGGCAATAGGGAAAACTCTGTAAGAGTGAAGAAAAATGAGTGTAAAAATGAAGTAAAAAACCCAATAAAAACCTTAAACTGTAGTTGTGGGTCGATCAGAATAGCTAAAGGATCATAAAATAATGATGATGGATGGAAGATTGAGGAGAAACAATGTGAAAAGTAGATAAAAATCAACTGGAAGAGATGATCGACCATCGTCAAGGGGCATCAGGTGTCGTCGTTGGTAGAGAGAAAGGGTTTCGAGCAAAAAACAAATGAGGGTTTCGGGGTGTCGATATATTTTTTTAAAGTAGTTTTAACGTAGGTTTTCTTAAAAACCAATGTTAAAGAGTTATTTTAATAAATTTAAACATCGATTTTTTATAAAACTAACATTAAAAGTAAAACATAAGACTTTTTAACATTTTTTTCTAAAAAACCAACATTAAAAACCCAACGTTGAAGCCTACATTTCTACTAGTGAATACTCGTTTTCCCTTAAATATCTAGTGTTTCTATTTTTAAAATATTGTTTCATAAACATAGTGTCATAATCAATGATGGAATATTGAATGTGGGTATTATGTTTAATCATTCATTTATGAGACAATCACGACCAAAACAACAACAAATTTTGAAAATGTTAGTTTCATTATGACACTTGTGATTTAAACAAACATTTTATATTTTTAAATTCACAATACTTTTTGTTGTAGGTTTTTTGTGATGTTTCTCTATATACATCAAATGATATGAAACGCCTTCAAAATTTATGTGCGGACTATTTTCTAAGTTTGACTAATTTTGATATTTAGTTTCATTTAGATGTATATTTGTAAAAAATGTTATGAAAAAAATCAATGAGTTTTGGTGTTGTTTGTTCTGTTTGTGTCCTTTGTTGTTGTTGTTGTTTGGTGTTGCACTTTGTGTTCACAGGTCTGGAATTATGTATTTTACAATATTTAAAAAAAATAGATTTCAGCACCGATTTTAGAAAAAACCGACATTGAAATCCATGCTAGCAAGACTTTCAACGTCGGTTTTCGACAAAACCGATGTGGAAAGCCTTTTACATGTCAATTTTCGACAAAACCGACGTGGAAAGCCTTCTATATTTCATCTTTCAGAAAGGCTTTCAACGTTGGTTTTTATAAATTGATATTGAAGGCCCCACTTTCTACATCGCCTATATTAACATCGATTTTTAACCAATGTTGAAGGACAAAAAAATTGACGTTAAATGTGTTTTTTCCACTAGTGTGCATGGCCACAAATAAATATTAAATAGAATAAAAATCAATTAATTGGGATATGTGGTTTTGATTTTTGAAGGTCAACTACTCTAAATATGTCATAATTATGTACCATAACCTGGTTGGGTTTTTATGTAGTGATTATATAAAAATGTGTATTATAGTTTTAGTTTTTTTTATTATTACATGTATATTAACTTGTGAAAGGGCAACATTTTTAAGATTAGTCTTGGGCAACAATAATGTCCTGGTTGGACAAGTATGAGGCGTTGTAAAGGTGGACAACACCCATCCCTCGTGACATCCCTTTCTTAATTCCCTACTTCCGTTTGCAAATATAGTTATTTGATTATTATTTTTATTGTAATATTGGATATGTTGAAAAATTGACTGAGTTTCGTGGATCCAATAAGGGGTATAAATTGGTCATTAATGGAACAAAACAAAATCGAACTGAATGTAGTGAAATAATCATCATCGATATTTATATCCAAACCCCATTATCTTTGGAATTTAAGATGCTAATATAATAAAATCCTAATATATTTTTAATAATTCAACTATAGTTATTTTTTCAATAATTCTCCGGTTTTCATAGTCACTATTTAAGACCTTGTTTGACAGCGACAATTTGGGGATAAAGGAAGCGAAATAGAGTGATTCAAACTCATTTCTTGTATTTGGTGAGGTTATGTTGGATGGAGAGAAATCATTCTACAAAAACCAGAGAAATCAGTTTCCACCCAATTGAAGTTTGCAAATCACCCCAAAATCAGGGTGATTTGGAAAGAAACAAAATGAACACGTGCTATTTTTTTTTTCAAATTTCCTACATTACTCGTGTTCATATTTTATTTTATTGAACCCTTACCCCTAGGGTGCAACCAGTTTAGCGACAGTAGTTCTTGCAGGGTCTTGGAAAGGTCTTGGGTTCAAGTTTTACTAAATTATTTCCTGTCACTATTACAAGATTTTTATTACAGTTCTCCCTTTTCATGGACTATTGTAAATAATTATAATAAATAGTTGTCTTTCTAAATTCAACGTAATTTATAAATAATTTTAATTGCATGTATATAAATAATTTTCGTGTAAGTATTTTGTAGTTATATATATATATATATTTTGATATTTGTTGAAATTTAAAGGTTTAAAATTTATTTTATACTGGTGATTATGTATAAATTTAAAATAAATAAATATATGGATTATGTAAATGATTTTAATGAATATATGAAATCATTTTTGTTTATGTTTTTTTAATTTTAATTTTTTTATTAATACACGTGTCTTACTTTAAAGTTTATCTAATTCTGGTGTCTTGAAAGCACAATGAAAGATCAAAATCAAAATCATTATTTTTTGATTTGTTACTGAAAAAGGCAATAAAAATGTATTGTTTAAAAATAGTTATTTGTGTCGTTTAATATAAATTGTTAATGTTGGGTATATGGTGTGGTGTCTCTAATATGTGGTTGTTTTTCATCTTGAGTGAGTATGTATTGAAACTCTCTGTGTACTCTACAAATACGTTTTTTATTAATAAAAGTTATTTTTGTCATTTACAACAGTATGGTTTATTCTATTTTAAGTGATAAATTATAATTATTTCTTTTATTTTACTGAATGTTGTTTTTAAAACAAAATGATAAGAAATCAAAACTATTTATTTTATTTTATTATTACTTTGTTAATATATAACCAAACATAATGTAACCTAAATTGTTTCCCCCACAATAAGATTGATTTGAATTGAAGTATCCAGCAATCGGATCATGTGCCTTCTTGGTTCTATACACCCAAGTATGATTATCTGTTTATCTTGTTTATTGTAATAAGCGCATTCCAAACTCTAAAATTGGCTGAGAGAGTTCCGTAGATCGAAAAGGAGATAAAATGACCACCAATGGGACGAAACGAAATCGAACTGAATACAGCGAAATCGTTGTCGCCGGATGCTTAACATTGCGACCTTTTAACATTGCTTTGAGATTTTTCCATCTCGGATGCTTCTTTCTCCTTTCAGCTTCGTATAATTTCTGTCCCAGGTTTTGTTGGGTGATTTTTGGATCTCGGATCTCCGTTCCCGCTGAGAAGATAGTCCAGCGAGACTGTTTCGGGGTTGTCAAACAGGAATGGGCTGATTATCTATGGCTTCGTGTTGCTGAAGTTGAAGGTTGTATCCAGATTACCCTTGCCGGGCCCCACCCAGGTGAGTGACGTTTTTTTCCTTCATGCATACACTGTGATCCAAGTTATAGTCCCGGAACAGGCTATTAAACCAAAAGCAATTTATTTGATCAGAGGTCTAAAAAGCAATTTACTTGATTAGAGGTCTAATGGATTATTATCGATAAAAAGCTCAAAATTTGCATATGTATTTCATTGATTTGGAAAAGACATATGATAAAGTTCATAAAGTGGTTTTTTGTAAACCTCTTGAAAGAAAAGGTTCGCAGATGGTGTATATCAAACCCATCCAAAACATGTATGAAGAGAGTTCAACTCGAGTTAAAACTCCAGTAGGTGACACTATAGACCTCCTTGTCTCGATAGGACCGCATCAAGTTTCAACTTTAAGCGCATACCTTTTTGTTTTGATTTTAAATGAACTTAAAGCATATTCAAGATGAGCTACCTACTTGCATACTTTTTACGGATAATATAGTTCTCACTGTAGAATCCAAAGAGATTATCAATTTAAAGTTAAAGTTTTGGAGAGAAGCTTTATAATCGAAAGGTTTTTGTCTTAGTAGGGATAAAACAAAACATATGGAGTGTCGTTTTAGCAAAAAATTGTTTAGTTATGCTATGGATGTGAGATTGAGAGACCATGTTATTTTAAAAGTTAATCAGTTTTTATATTTAGAATGATTTCTGCAATGTGATGGAGAAATTAATACAGATGTCTCTCATAAGATTTAAACTAGATGGATAAAATGGAGAAAAGCTTTTGAGGTGCTTTGTGATCATAAAATTTCTTTGAAATTGAATGGTAAATTTTATATGACTGTTATTAGACCTATTATCCTATATGACAGTGAGTGTTGGCCTTTGACGGGACATCTTGAACAAAAAAATAAGGATAACAAAAATGAAAATGGTAAGATGGACACGTGGACATACTAAGTTGAATAAAATTAGTAATGAACGTGCTCGAGAGAAAACTCTGATTGATGAAAAGATGACTGAGATTAGATTAAGATGATTTGAACATGTTAGAAGAAATCACAGTGATGCACTTGTTAATAGAGTAAACTTAATGACAAATTCACTTATTAAAAGAGGCAGAGATTGGCCTAAAAGGTCCCTTAAACAAACCATTCAAGATGATTTTGTTCTAAATCGTTTGAATGAAAATATGGTATTTAATAGGGCTAATTAACGACGTTTAATCCATTTAGCCGACCCCATTTAATTGGGTTTAAGCCTTGTTTGTCGTCGCTGTTGAAAATGCAATTCTTGTAACTTCCAATTGTAATGAAAATAACAACAATGTTTTTCCTGAGGATATAGGACACACTGTCCGAACCACATAAATTCTAATATCCTTTCCTTTTATCGTTTTTCGCTTGAATGTTTTGTGAGGCATGAGTTTCGCTTGAGTGTGTGCGGGGTTTGGTTCGGTGCAGTGAGTAGGGTGCGTAGCTTCCTATCTTTTGGTACACTAAGTTGAGGGAGTCTTTTCGGACGACCTGGCTTTCGCTGCGTGGCATTGTTTGGTGGTTGTGCGTCTGGTGATCGGACACTGTGGAAAATTTCCAACAAGTGATATCAAAGTTTGGTTCAGTTTTCGCTCATCAACACACTTTGAGACAGCTCGGGTAACACTCACTCTTGCCTTGACGTTATTTCGATTCATTATGAGTTTACTGTTATCGGAAGATATGACTTGTCTTAGTAGAAAAAACCTGGATGTTCCGATGGGTGGAGTCAAATCGGACAAAATGGAGAAAGCGGAATGTGAACGATTGGATAGGAAAACACCTGGATTAGTGAGGATGTCTTTGACATGAAATGTAACCATTAACATCCTGGAAGTGAAGACCACAGTTGAGCTCATTAAAGCCTTGAATGACATGTATGAGAAGCCGACAACACTTAAATACAATGTTTATGATGCGGGATGTTCAACATGAGGCTATGGGAAAGTAGACCAACGACAAATCACGCGAACGATTTCAGCATGATCTGAGGGAAACTCGATTCTGTGAAGGTGACATTCACGAATGATGTACGAGCTCTTCTACTGCTATCATCACCACCAGATGTAGGTTTCGGGCGCAGCTTAAGCGCCCTTCGGAGGTATGACCAACTCGACTTTTCGTCTTAAATCAGGTGTAATCATTGCTTTACATGATCAAAACGTCATGTCCAATGAAAACAATAGATTAATAGACTACATTAATACGTCGAAACCAGGGGGAGAGGATCTTCACATGCAATTTATAATTAATTTATGAGAAGATATAAAATTACCTCAACTTGTAATTCTGCTTTCGTTGATGATCTGATGGAATAGAATTCATCGCACCGTTGTTGTGCTGTAGGATTCAAGTGCAGAATCCCTCCTCCGCAATCTCTGATCAACGCCATAAAATCACCGGGTGCTAGTACGACCGATCCCGATCTCTTGCGTTGTTTGTGGTTGATTGCAGTGGTATTCCTCACGAATGATGAAGAACCCTTGGTGTTCTCTCGATGGTTTGAGAGAGGAGGAAGAAAGAGCACACTTTAGGGCTTGAGCCAATCTCTCCTTATCCATTGCGCACACCAAAACTGAATTAGGAAAGTGATATAATTAGATATTTATTATATCTGGTTTAGGGTTGACAAATCGCACACAAGCTCCTAACCATCTTTAATATTTTAAATTGACCCCATGTTCATTAATAATAATAATATTATTATTAATCGCTTGACATGCGCAATAATGACTATTTAATTAAATAAATGTCACTGCATTATTCTACAATAAATATAATAAATATTATATTCGCCGAACTTGTAAATAAATATTTACTATTATTCAACCCACTTATTCTGTCGAATAACTTGTGATTAAACTATGTCGATCAACCAAACCAGAATAAATATTATTTATTATAACTTGTTAAATTCAATACTAGAATTTAACTGAGATTGTGGATACACATAGTGTGACCCTCTATACCTCTTTCTCAGTGGCATTAAGCATAACCGTCTAAAGTCCAAGGTTAGCATCTAGCAGCATGCCACAACGTCCATAGAGAAAGAAGTTAACGCTATAACGACGCTCAACCTCCTACGAACGTTTACTATGTAATATAATCACTTTATCACAACATCTTAAATCAAGCAGGTTGCATGCATGTGCCATCAACTTATACGCTCGATGTCTCTTTCTTTGATTTTCCGAAATTGAACATGCTCCTCGAACACCATGACCATGAATTTATTTAGGCGGTTTCGTTTCCATCAAACGTTTTGAAATATTAACTTCCGTCAAGGGACAAAAGGGATAAATCCTTTCTCGCATTATCTATTAATGCTATATCATTTATGACGCACCCAACATATCCTATTTCGCTGCGAACATACGTCGTCACGATTTTTGTCAATACATCAAAGCACACAAGTCATGATATCCATTAATGATAATCTTAAAGTCTAAGGATCAATACATAGGTCCGCAGATAGGAACATCCAATAACACATGGAAATGTGGATTTCCTATTGACGAACTTGTTCTCATAACCTCTTATCTTGAAGATTACTGTAGAATGATAAAATGAGGTAGACCCGAACCCCCAAGGTCCTCTCTAAAGGAGGTCTTTGAGGTTCTTTTATAATAAATAATTAAGACCACATCGGACCACAAGTCCGACGTGGGATGCAGACTCCAACACTCCCTCTCAAACTAGGTGTACCTAGCTTGGACACATAAAGAAAAGAGACCAAAACAACGACAAAACAAAGCAAACAAGACATGCTGCAAACACTCCCCCTCAATCTGGACATACCCAACTTGATTACAAAACAAGATGAAAAAAAAAAGAAACAAGCGATGATCGCAACTCCCCCTCAAGATCGCAACTCCCCCTCAGGATGATGGATGGATGAAGTTGTCGCGGGCGCAGTAGAGGAACCACACAGATCGGGCCGATTGACGGAGCGCCAGGAATGCCGCACTAGTGGGGTCGGTCGATGATACGCCGGGAAAGCCACACTAGCACCAGGAAAGCCGCACTTGCGGGGCCGACGATGGGAGGCGGGGATTCCGCAGAATCGTTGCGGGATCTGGCGGCACCAAAGGGCCTTGATCCCAGGCGGTCGAAGTGCTGCGCCACGGTGGAGGAAGCGCGAGGGCGTGCCGACGGACAGGGGATGACAGGGAGAGCCTCATACGGGGTGGCTGCCGCTGGAGGGCCGCGTGGGGGAGAAACACGGGAGGCGGGCGCCGTTGCAGGAGGAGGCGCCTCGAGATCAGGAGGCGCCTGGGGACCGGGAGGTGCGGCAGGTCTGGAAGCCAGACCTAGGGTGGCGGGGCTGGGAGAAGGGAGGGCAGCAGGTCGGGAGCCGCGGGAAGAAGCGGGCCGGATGATGTCGGAAGACCGCAGGGAGGTTCCACCGGGACGGGCGGGGGCCTGGGTCGGGAGGTGGGGGAGTTTGCCTGGAGTAACAAGGGGGTTGGGGGGGGGGCATCGCGACGGGATCAGGAGGGTTGGGTCTGGCGCACGCAGCGGGGAGGAGACGTCGGGGAAGGAGGGGACGTCGGGGAAGGAGGCGCCGTGAGGGAGGGATCCGCCGCACAAAACCGGGAGGGAGACGCCGGAAAAGGAGCTGCGATTGAGGCGGCGAAGGAGGCAGGCAGATTGGGACGCGTTGCGGAGGTCGGCCGGGAACCCACGCTGGATGCGGGGGCCGGGAGATGCCGCTGCACAGATGGGGCCGGCGGGAGGGCTCTTCTCGGGCCGGAGGGAGCCGCAGAAGGAGCCGACGGGTGGAGGACGAACCAAGGAGGGAGGGGCTCCGGCGGGATGGAGGCGTCGGGATGGATCCGCTTAGGCGGGATCAAGGACCGCCACAGGGAGCGGACGGGAAATACCTATGGCTCGCTAGCCATGGAGGCCGCCGCCCCCCATGGGGGAGAAATAATGGAAAACCCTAGACAGGAAGAAATAAAATGGGAGGGAGGGCTCGGGATTAGGTTCCCTTTGATACCATGTAGAATGATAAAATGAGATAGACCCGAACCCCCAAGGTCCTCTCTAAAGGAGGCATTGAGGTTCTTTTATAATGAATAATTAAGACCACATCGGACCACAAGTCCGTTGTGGGATGCAAACTCCAACAAATACTAAGGACGAATATCGTGAGAAGGTGTCTCTATGTCTTATGAGCCTCCTACTCCTGATAGCCTGTATTGTCTGTGTCCCGTCAAACAATATCATCCTGCCATATAACAAGGTTCAAGAATAATGTCGTGACACCTCTAGGTTTTCATCGTAGCGGAGAACTCCTATAACCTTTCAGCGCGACATGTATTCTAAGGACATTATCACATACAAATATCATGTAGAAAAATAATCAAGATGTGATAAACAAACTTCTTTAATAAGTGTTAGATGATAAGAGTAGTGACCCAATACCTAAGATGCTTCTCTAAGGGAGGTATAATGTCTATTTATAATGAAATATAAAGATGACAAAACACTCACCTCCGATGTGGGACACAAACTCCAACACTCCCCCTCAAGCTAGGTGTACCTAGCTTGAACTTATAAAGAAAACGGATCAAAGCAAAGAAAAAACAAAGCAAACAAGAAACACTGCAAACACTCCCCCTAAAGCTGGACATACCCAACTTGATTACAAAACAAGGCGAAACAAAAAACAAATCATCCGCGATCGCAGCTCCCCTCGAGATGAAAATGGATGATGGAAGATGTCGCTGAAAAAGATGTGCCAACTCTAGACCGGCGCCCATCATGCAAAACCAACAGGAATAGCCGAAAAGAAGATGCAACAACAGGAATAGCCGGATCGTGCCTCAACAAGAATAGACGGGTTACGCGGGGCCGATCGATGAGGAGCCGGGATAGCCGCACAGGCGGAGCCGGTCAACGAAACGCCAGGAAAGCCGCACAGGCGGGCCCAGTCGATGGAGCGCCAGGAAAGCCGCACTTGCGGGGCCGGTTGATGGAGTGCCGGGAAAGGGAATGCCAGGCGCGACTGATCAGATCTGGCCGGACGGGAGGGAGCAGCGGATGGCGGAGCAGGGTTATTGGAGGCCGTCCGACGATGGAGACCCGCGTGAGACGGTGATGCCTGGCCGAGATCTGACCCGTAGCAAAGGGAAGGTCGACACGGAGGGGGGGCGAGTAGTGCGGGAGGGACGTCGCACAAGAAGAGGAGGGTGGTCGCACTAGAGGTGCATCGTTGCACAGTGAACCGCCGCCAGGCTGTCGAGTAGGAGGGGAGGATTCGTCGAAGGAAATGTCGCACAAGGATTGCGGAAGAGCCGTCGACACCGTGGGTCGCGTAGGCTAGAAGAGCCGCACAAACGAGCGAGGTTTCTGCGCAGGAGGGCTCGACGAAGGAGGCGGGGTGTCTTCGGGAAACTGACTGGAGATGGGGCGCTGCGGAGAGCCGCACGGTCAGGCTAGGGCGTGAGGGGGATGCCTCGCGGGAGAGAGAGCCGTCGGGGACCGTCGCATGCAGACGGAGGGGGCTGCCTGGTTCCATTGCGCGTAGGGATCAACCGGCGAGAGGGGATTGCGGTGCTTCCGCATAGGAGGGAGGTGGTGCCGGGAAGCCGCATAGGGTGGGAGGCGGGGACGGGAATCCACATTGGGAGGCAGCCACGGGATTGGGGGGGGGTGGGCGAAGGTTTTTAGAAAACCTCCTTTGATACTATGTTAAATGATAGGACTGGTGACCCAATACCTAAGATGCCTCTCTAAGGGAGGCCTTGGTGTCTGTTTATAATGAAATATAAAGATGGCAAACACTCTTGTCCGACGTGGGACACAAACTCGAACAATAAGAAAAACATGTAATCAAGTACCAAACAAATTGGTTCTAGAGCAACAACTCCAACACTGGAGTCGTGGGACGTGATGGTAATGATAATGAGTAATTCTTGTGGCAAAAAACCGATTTGGTGTTTGAGGGTGTCCGGAATTTGTCGCTGAGCGAAGAACTCAGACGTAGAGAAGTCAAAGTGCCATCCGAAAGTGCACTCAATACTGATGGAAGAAGACGATCAACCCAAAGAAGAAATCGAAAGAAACAATCGGACGATAAGTCGTGAGAGAGAAGCCAAGGCAAATCAGATGGTCCGAGTCCTGCATCCCGACAGTGGGAAAAGAGGACATCTCCGAAGGAATTGTAGGAATCACAAAGATCCTGGAAGTGATTTAACTTTTGGAAGTTTGAATTCCGCTAATTCAGCCGAGGGAAGTAGCAATTTACTACTAAGTGTCAATATTCCGGTGGAGTCATGGGTGATTGATTCAGGAGCATCATTCCACTCAACGACAAAACAAAGATGCGTGGAGAATTACGTGTCTGAAAAGTTCGACAAGATTCATTTGGCTGACAATTAGGCTATGGTGATAGTTGGAAAAGTTGATGTTAATGTCCGAATGAAGAACAAGAGTTTCTTGAAGTTTGCAGAAGTTAGACATATCCCGGGGCTATGGAAGAACCTAATTTCCTCATGGTAGTTGGATGAGGTAGACTATGAGACTAACTTTGCGGAGTGAGTTTGTAAGGCGACTCGAGGATCCATGGTGGTTGCATGGGAGTAAAGGATAAGACCTTGTACCCGACCAAAAGATCAGATGGAGCTGTAATTACCGGTGTTTCAATGTCCGATAGTCTGGAGTTGTGGCATTGCAGGCTCAGACATCCCAGTGAGAAAAACATGGAAGTTTTAACTGCGAAAGGCATGGTGAAGCTCGATCACACTGAGTTCGGAAGTTGTGAGCATTGTGTGCTTGTGAAGAAAAAAAAGGGTGTCCTTCGACTTGAACGGACAAAAGCCCAAAGCTCGGAAGCTAGAATTGGTTCACTCGGACGTTTAGGGACCTTCCCCAGTCTGATCTCACAGTGGGTCGCTTTACTTTGTAACTTTCATTGATGATGCAACTAGGAAAGTATGAGTTTACTTCTTGAGGTATAAGTTTGATGTCTTTGCAACTTTTATTCATTGAAAGGGCGTGGCTAAGAGGGAAACTTGTCAGAAGTTAAAATGCCTAAGATTCGACAACGGTGGTGAGTACAACAGACATAACTTCCAAAACTTCTGTCGGAAGAAGGGGACCAGGTTAGAAAAGACCGTGTCCGAAACATCGTAGCAGAACAGTGTGGTAGAGCGGATGAATCAGACGTTGACTGAGAAGGCGTGTAACATGAGGGTTCACTCAGAAATGCCCAAGGCGATTTGGGTGGAAATTGTTAATACGATATATCTTGTCAATCGGAGTATGTCCGCACCGTTGGGATAGCAAGTGCCAAAACAACTATGGTCCGGGAAACAGCCAGGAGTTGGCCACCTCAAAACCTTCGGAAGCCTTGCCTATGCTCATGTCGATGTTAAGGACAAAGACAAGCTTGATGCAAAATCCAAGAGATATTTCCTAGTGGGACATGACATTGAAGATTTTAGATTCTCGCTATGGGATGATGACATATGACAAGTCACTAGGAGCCGAGATGCTCTCTTTAATGAGAAGTTTTTTTTGGAAGGACCAGAACTTGGGTTGGAAGGAAGTTGAGAAAGCAAAGACTCAACTGACCAAGTTCAAATCGAGAGTACCAGATGAAGGAAAATTCCGGAGAGTTTAGATGGAAACGCTGGAAGTTCGGATGATATACCAACGAAAGATGTGCAAGAAAGCTCTAGGGTTGTTGAGGCTTGAGTGATAGTACTGAAAGATAGAGCTCCGGAAGTCAGAGCATTGAAAGTTATACTACCAGACAGAGTTGAGCCGCAAGTTGAATTCCGCAAATCTACCAGAGCCATAAAACTGTTGGATTGGTGTTGCCCGATCCGGTTGGGCCGAATGCTTGTGGCCCGCAACTGTCGTGGGTCGAGCTTCACAGTGAGCTCGTTGGGGGTTGCAGGGGGCAACGCGCCCTTGCTCCAGGGGTCCGGGGGTCGAAGGTCCCCGAGCCAAATTTTCGGAACTGTAGCATCTCTGACTACTGTAGCGAAGCTAACCGACCGACACCGACAGACACTGTAGCAGTGCGGACTTCGGAGTCAAATTCACTGTAGCATTTTTGACTTCCAGCCGGCAGCCACTGTAGCGTTTTTG
This sequence comes from Viscum album, assembly GCA_963277665.1. NCBI lineage: Eukaryota > Viridiplantae > Streptophyta > Magnoliopsida > Santalales > Viscaceae > Viscum > Viscum album. Next base: position 25,165,430 of record OY728125.1, read on the forward strand.
ACAAAGTTGGCCGCCGTTCACTGTAGCAACGCGGACTTACCATTTCAGAACAGTGATCGTCTTCTTCATTTTATAGCCCATTTGCGGGCTAGGGTTATCACTGAAAAACCTCTGTAATTTGTTGCTCCTGATATAGTGAATTCTGCCTCTCCCGTGGACGTAGGTATTTTTCCCGAACCACGTAAATCGCTGTGTCCTTTTTGCTTTCTTTCTTTCGTTTTCTCATTTCTGTCGTTGTGTCTTCCGACGATTCCGCAACAAAAACAGGTTCAGAGGTTTGAAGCTAACATGAACTTTCTACTTTTAACGGACAATGGAGAACTAGAAAGCCCGAACGAGGCAACCACTCTCAGTGACTCTGGATAGTGAGAGTTGGCAATGGAGGAAGAAATGTGTTTGTTGGATCCCAACGAAACATTAAAGCTGACTGAGTTGCCACAAAGCCAAAGAGCACCGAAGAATCAGTGAGTTTTCCGTTTGAAGGAAGAAGCTGATGGTCAGAAGAGGTACAAGGCGTGACTGATGGTGAAGGGATTCCAACACAATGAGGGAATTGACTTATCCTAGATCTTCTCATCGGTAGTTAAGCATGCTACCATCCGGACAGTGTTGAGCATGGTTGCGTCTGGAAATTTGTACTTAGAACAGATGTATGTAAAGATGACTTTGCTTCATGGCGATTTGAAGGAAGAAATTTACATGAAGCAACCGATGAGTTTCGTGGTCGATCAGAACCATAACTTGGTGAATAAGCTGAAGAAAAGCCTCTACGACTTAAAGCAGACGTCGAGACAGTTGAATCAAAAATTCGATGTATTTATGGCTGAGGAAGATTTCACTCGGTGCGACGCAAATCATTCTTGCTATCAGAAGGCGTGAGATGATGGAAATTTCATATTACTTCTCCTATACGTGGATGACATGTTGCTTGCTAGACCAAACATTAAAGGGATACATCCGTCCGGAAGGTTCGAGATGAAAGATCTCGGCCTGACCAAGAAGATATTGAGAATGAAGATCGAGAGAGATAAGAAAGTTGGGACTTTGGTATTATCTCAAAGGGACTGCATCCAGAAGATAATCGAGAGGTTTGGATTGTCCGGATGTAAGTTACTCTCGACTCCATTGGCCAGACACTTCAAATTGCCCAAGGAGAAGACGCCTAAAATGGAAGAGATGAGGTAGCATACATGGCGAAAGTTCCCTTTGCACTAATGGCAAGAAGTCTGATGCACGCCATGATATGTACTCGACCAGACATTGCATTCGCAGTGGGTGTTGTGAGCCGAATCATGTCGAATCTATGACAACCCTTGACTTTATTACACTTTAATTCATGATTTATTACATAGGAATACACATAATACAACCCCGAAAATCGAGAAGTCTAGTGTTTTTGGGTAATTAGGTACATTATATAACTTAAAAACAAATGGTACATTGACATTATTGAAAACTTCCTTAACATGCTCATAATATTCCATCATTCTTAAAATTGCATGAGATAACCTGAGAACATACATAAGAAAGAGGTGGGCTATAAAGCCCAGTAAGGAAATAAATAAAACATAACATGAAGAAAGTATCACATGTTAGACAATAGACATTTCAATAAAACATAAAAGGGGTGAGAATCATAAACATGAACAATGAGACATGATGTAACATGATAACATAAAGACAACATGAGAATGTGACAACAAATTTAAACATGACATAAGTATAAGTCATGGTTAACCACCAAGACATCATAACATAATGTGCTTGGGATAACCTACTGTGCACCATACATGACATCTCATGAGACTAAAACATTACCCAATGCATTTGAGCGCTATCTGGACACACCCATCATAATCATATCATATACATGAATAAGTGTGCCACATAGATCATATAACATAATAACATATTTTATCACATTTAATCCCACGATTAAGAATTGTGGGTTACATACATGGAAGTCCCCGATCAATGAAGTATAGGTACAACTAGGTGAATACCTTTGAGTGGAAATGAGTACGGGTATACACCTCATAAATGTTCGGCATGGAAAATCATAGTGACATTTCGGCAACGTAACGACAGTACATGAAGATTCATAAAATGGTTCAATGAGAGAGAAAGGGGTCTCTCATCACTTGGAAGTCAAAGGGATATGTAAGAACATAATCCAATATGAAAATTTGGGAATTAATAGGCATTAGACAAGGAGGGTGCTTGAATTAAAAACTTAGCAAGGAAAAATTGCAAGATAATTTCGGCAGCGTAACGGGGGTACATAATGAATCGTGGGAGGACTTAATGAGAGTGAAAGAGGTCACTCATCACTTGGACATCATAAGGGCAGTAAGAGGGATGTGGAAGAGCATATCCCATCAATAGGAATTGGAAGACAAAGTGCATTATATAAATAAGGTGCTTGAATAAAGAGGAGAAATGGAGGATCCATTACTAAATTTCGGCATAGTAACGACTTAGGTAAATGATATAGTGAGGGGATAAATGATCTCTCATTATTAGGACATCAAAGAAGGTATTTGAATTGAAAATAAGAGAGAGACCCCTTACCTTGAGAGGGTGATTCCAAAAATTTTGGAGGAGCTTCTTGAGAGCTTGGGGGCACCTTGGGAAGACTCTATAGAAGGGAGGGCAGAGTAAGGATGTGCTCCAAGGTTTTTGAGTGAAGAGAAAGGAGAGCTTGGGTGAGTTTATATAGGAAAAAGAGGGGGGTTCTTTATTATTTTCCAAACTTAGGTTTTGGACTCTATATAATAAAGTAATCAAAATCACAAATCTTCTCATGGTTTTTGTGCATGGTTTATGCCAAAGAGGAGTGATTTTCTTTATTTTATAAGGCAAGAGTCGAACTCAATAAAATATTATCCTTGGTGATATGGAAGTGAGTTATATTTATAAAGAATTGATTTTAAAATCTTAAAATATAATATAGGTTTTGGAGGATTCATAAAGGTTTTGGAGGATTCATAAAGGTTTTATAAAATTAATCAAATAACCTCAAAAACATTTTATTTTAAAGGGGAAAAATAGATTTGGTCGTGGATACCCTTTATAGCATTTATTACATCACTTTTGGGTCATTATGATGTCATAATACGCACCATATATTTATCTTGTATTAAATTTTTACCCGAAAATTCGACTCAGAAAATTATGAAAAATTCACCGTTGGATAATTTCGATGTATTGATTTCAAAAATAATATTTATTTTATCCCAATAATTCTCTAAATTTTTAAATTTTCACTTTTAAAACAAGAATTGACATTTATTGAGAAATGCCGGGTTTTTTTGACAATAACAGTTTTCAAACCCTTATAAAAATTACATTTGGCTTCATAAAAATTATATTATCATTTATATTTAATAAATATTATTTAATTGTATTATTTTATTAATATATCAATTATTTTTAAAATTCATGAATTCATCGAAAATGAATCTTAATTGAAATTGCATTTACACAAAAATACAATTTGTGTTTTATCGTATCAAAATCAAAATCATTTTCAAAGTAACGACAATAAGTAAACATATTCATTATTCTATACAATATACCTATTCATATTATTAGGCTCTTGATACATACCCCTTTATTATACCATCAAATGCCCCGAGGGTAAAGTGCGCGATGGTGAGATTTTCATGGGGTGGTTCGATGTACATGGTTTGGACTGTGATCTCGTTGAGCTTAAAGTTCTCCCGTAAACGGTTTCGCTCATGCTTTAGTTGTTGAATCTCAACTTTTGCTTGGTCAAGGGCTAAACCTAGTGATGCAATCTCCCTTGGAAGGTCCGATAAATGAGTTTCATAGGGTACGATCCTGCTGGTTGAGGCCATTGCTTCTTTTGTCTGTGTCAATTGGATTTATCATAACCCTATATTTATACTAATCATATGATCACTGTTCAATGACTATTTTATCAACGATTATGATGATTAACGGTCTTTTAAATTCGATAGTATATAATAAAAGCAAAGAAGTGCATGTGTTTTATATAACAATAATACATAATTGCGCATTTAATTTAATCACAAAGAGAATTTTATTTATAAAAGTTTGGTTCGTTACAATCTCCCCCCCTTTAGAAATTTCGTCCTCGAAAATTTCTTTTCACACACTAAAACAGATGAGGGTAATTCTGTTTCATCAGCTCATCCTGTTCACACGTCGTTTCTTCAAACTTGTGGTTTCTCCATAGCATTTTGACCAGGTGCATTGTCTTATTTCGTAGAACTTTGTCTCTATGATCTAAAATCTTCACCGACTGCTTTTCATATGAATGACCATTCTCTAACAATACCACCTTTGGATTCAACACATGTAAGGGGTATGGTATGTACTTCCTCAAGAGGGATACATGTAACACATTATGTACTCGAGATAGGTTAGGTGAGAGTGCTAGTCGATAGACCATCACTCTGATGCGATCAAGGATCTCAAGGGGATTGATGTATCTTTCTTGAATTAAGATTTCCCTTCTTCCCAGATCTCATGAGTTTCTTCAATAGAGATATGCGGGGAATACCTTATCTCCAACCTCAAACTCTAAGTCTCGTCGACGATTGTCAGCATAACTCTTCTGTCGACTCTGAGCAGTAATGATGTGCTGCTGAATGGTCTTGACCTTTCCTACCATTTCCTTTACCATTTCAGGACCCAATTGTTTGCGTTCACCAACTTCATCCTAACATGCAGGCGTTTTGCACCTCTTCCCATAAAGGGCATCATAGGGAGCTGTTTGGATGCTGGAGTGGAAACTATTATTGTATGAGAACTCGACCAATGAAAGATGTTGATCTCATCCTCTTTTGAAGTCAATCGAGCTTACTCTCAACATATCTTCCAGTGTCTGGATAGTCTGCTCAGATTGACCATCAGTTTGAGGGTGATAAGCCGTGCTGAAGTTCAACTCAGTATTGAGAGCATGTTGGAGACTCTTCTAGAACTTGGAGGATCTCGACCAGATACAATCGATAGTGGTGTTCCATGCAACCTCATCACTTCTCTAATGTATATCATTGCAAGTTGATTGAGTGAGAAGTCCTCTTGAATTGTAATGAAGTGAGCAGTCTTTGCAAGACGATCCACCACAATCCATATAACATTATTTCCTCTCGATGTCTTCGAAAGACCAGTGACAAAGTCCTTGGTTATGTTTTCTCATTTCCATATAGGTATGGGTAATGGTTGCATCGCCCCTTGGATTTTTGTCTTTCAACCTTCACTTGCTGACATACAAGACACCTTGATGTATATTCTGCGATCTTCTTTGTAGTGGGTGAATTCCCCTTACCTCAATGTGAGGTGGGGATCCTCTTTTATAGAGAAGTAAAAACTAATTACATGGTGGTAAGACCAATGTGGGACTCAGAACAGAAATACCCCTTTAACCTTAAATGGGGTCCAACACTCCCCCTCAAGCTGGACATGCCCAGATTGGATAGAGTCCCACAAATAGAAAAAGACAACAAAGACACAGGACCATCTCAGACTCCCCCTCAAGCTGGGCCAGGGAGGCTGTGAATACCCAGCCGGGTAGTGAGAGACTCAAGGCGAGCTCCGAGAAGACCTTTGGTGAAGAGATCGGCAAGCTGATCGGCCGTCGGGATATGGTCGAAGCCGATATGGTGCTGCTCCAGATGGTGGCGGAGAAAGTGACAGTCCACCTCGATATGCTTCGTCCGTTCATGGAAGACGGGATTCGATGCAATCTTCGTGTCGGCCTGATTGTCACACCAGATATGAGCAGGAGTCGATGCGGGGAAACCGAGCTCATGGAGGAGATGACGAAGCCAGAGGATCTCAGTAGTGACGGTGGCCATGGCTTGATACTCGGCCTCGGCACTCGACCGGGAGACGACAGTCTGCTTCTTGCTGCGCCAAGATATGAGCAGGAGTCGATGCGGGGAAACTGAGCTCATGGAGGAGATGACGAAGCCAGAGGATCTCAGTAGTGACGGTGGCCATGGCTTGATACTCGGCCTCGGTACTCGACCGGGAGACGACAGTCTGCTTCTTGCTGCGCCAAGAGATGAGATTGCCGGCAAAGAACACGGCGAAACCCAAAGTAGACCTGCGGGTAGCGAGGCAGCCGGCATAGTCCGCATCACAGAAGGCCTCAACATCCATGTGAGCATGATGAGAGTACTGAAGGCCACGGGCAGGGTCTTTCTTGATGTATTTGGCAATGCGAAGGACAACATCCCACTGAGAGCGGGTGGGATGTTCCATGAACTGGCTGACTTTGCCAACGGCACAGGCAATGTCAGGACGTGTCATGGTGAGGTAGTTGAGTTTACCGACCAGGCGGCGATAGCTCTCGGGATGAGGAAAGGGTTCCGAGTCGGAATGAAGGGAGCGTTCCCCAGGCTCAAGGGGAGTGTCCACGGCAGTGGCGGTGCTCAACCCGGCATCCTGCAAGATATCAAGAGCATACTTGCGCTGACAGAGAGAAATAGTGTCCGCAGTCCGGGAGACCTCGATGCCAAGGAAGTAAGTGAGGGGACCAAGATCCTTGGTGTGAAAGTGCTGGTGAAGATGCGCCTTAAGGCTGGCGATGCCTCTGGAGTCGCTCCCTGTGATGATGATGTCATCCATATAAACCACAAGCAAGATACAGCCATGCGCCGTCGTACGGAAGAAGACGGTGTGATCCTTCATACTACGAGAGAGGCCAAAGGCTGTGACGACCGTGCTGAAGCGGCCAAACCAAGCCCGAGGAGACTGCTTGAGGCCGTAGAGGGAGCGACGGAGACGGCAAACATGGCGGTCGGCACCAGAGGTCGAAAAACCAGGAGGCTGCTGGAGGTAGACTTCTTCATCAAGAAAGCCATGGAGAAAAGCATTTTTAACATCCAGTTGATGAAGCGGCCAGTGATGATGAGCAGCTAGCGAAAGGAAAAGGCGGACCGAGGCCATCTTGGCGACTGGAGAGAAGGTCTCAAAGTAGTCGATGCCATACGTCTGAGCAAATCCCTTGGCGACAAGCCGGGCTTTGAGGCGACAAAGAGAGCCATCGGGATTGAGACAGATAGTGAAAATCCATTTACAACCGACCGCCTGTTTGCCCACCGGAAGTGGAACAGGATCCCATGTATGGTTGTCATCCAGAGCCCGCAATTCATCCCTCATGGCGGCAAGCCACCCGGGGTGAGATTTTGCTTCACCGACTGTCCGAGGAAGCGACACGGTCTCCAAGGCTGACAGACCCCTGTAGGAAGATACAAAGAGAGGAGTAGTCTGACAGGAGCGAGTACCTTTCTGAAGCGCAATCGGCTCGTCCGCGGGAGCGGGGACAGGAGCATCAGACGAAGCAGGAACAAGGTGGTCCTCGGCCGGGATGGGAGGTACAGCGGATGGACGACGGGAGTAGGTCTGGCCAAAGAGATGACCAGGAGGGGGAGATATCAGAGGTGGGTGAATGAATAGCGGAAGGCAGTCATCGATGGTAGTGTCAGGAGAAGGAGAAGGAGAGGAGAGAGTGAAAGAAGAAGTCTCGACAAACGATACGTCGGCAGAGGTGATATACCGACGGAGGTCTGGAGAGAAGCAGCGGTACCCGCGCTGAGTGCGGGAATATCCAAGAAAAATACAGCGAAGAGATTTGGGAGAAAGTTTGGAGAGATTGGGGCGAGTGTCCCGGACATAACATAGACATCCGAAGACGCGGAGTGGAAGGGAGTGAGGAGGAATAGAGGGGAACAGGGTATGAAAGGGAGTCTCCCCCTGAAGTATGGAGGAGGGAAGACGATTCAGAAGGTAAGTAGCAGTGAGGATGGCATCCCCCCAGAAGAGAAGAGGGACCTGGCGGTGGAAGAGGAGGGCACGAGCGGTTTCCAAAATATGCCGGTGTTTCCGCTCGGCCACCCCATTCTGCTGAGGGGTATCAGGACAAGAGGTCTGGTGGATGATGCCGTGGGCGCGGAGAAACTGCTGAAAGTGAGTGGATAAATACTCCCGCCCATTGTCAGATCGAAGACATTTGACAGGGATAGAAAACTGTGTTTGGATCTCATGAAAAAATGTCTGGAAGGTGGAGAAAACCTCTGTCCGATCTCGAAGAAGATAAAGCCATGTCATCCGGGAATAATCATCAATGAAGGAAATGTAATATTTATACCCAGATTGACTCGAGGTAGCACAGGGACCCCATACATCAGAATGAACCAAATCAAAGGGTTTGGCGGCCCGTGTGTCAACTCGAGGAGGATAGGAGGTGCGATGATGTTTCGCAAAACGACACGACTCACAAGGAAAGGAAAAACGGGGACTAATATCGGGGTAGAGTCGATGAAGTGCAGAGGCGGAAGGGTGGCCCAACCGGGAATGGAGGTCAACGGCATGAGCAGGGAGAGACGCGCAGGCGATGGAAGGCGGGCCAGCGAACATGTACACTCCATCCCGAAGCTGGCCTCTACCAAGTTCCCGGTTCGTCGTCCGCTCCTGAAACAAAACAGAAGACGAGGAAAAGAGAGCAGTGCAATTGAGATCCTTGGTCAGTTTGCTGATGGAAAGCAGGTTAAAAGGACTCCGGGGTACATGAGCCACCGAGGAGAGGTGAAGGGAGGAGGTGAGGGAACAGGAGCCAAAGCCGGCTATGGGGAGAGTGGACCCATCAGCAACAGTGATGACAGAGGATCCACTATAGGGACGGTAGTGGGAGAGCATACCTGCATCCCCGGTGAGGTGGTCGGACGCACCAGAGTCAAGCATCCATGCCGGAGAACGATGACTGACAAGGGCAGTGTGACCACCGGAATGGGCAAGAGAAGCTGACGAAGAGCCCGCGATGGAGGTGGACCGGTAATCGTGAATCAGCTGGAGCTCAGCCAGAGAGAGATCCAATGACGAGGGAAGAGTAGCAGCAGGTGAGGGCGCATCACGGAGCGCAGTCTGGCCCCGGCGGGGGTGCGACTCAGGACGACCATGCAGGACCCAACAACGGTCCACCAGATGGCCGAGCTTGCCGCAATGCTGGCAGAGGGGGCGAGGTCGGCCGTCCCCACGGCCGCGCCCACGAGGGCCGGGAGGACGACTACCGCCACGTCCGAGGAGCGCAGTGTGATCAGGAAGGGGGACGGGTGGTGCAAGGGCCCGATGTGCCTTCTGCAGGCGATGATAGACCTGCGGGATATCCAGTGTAGACGGGCTGACAAGCATCTCGGTGGCCGTCGTGGCATAGTCCGGTGCGAGGCCATTCAGGAGGTTGAATAGGCAGAGCTGGTCCCGCTGAGTCTGCGCTTCGGCCGGAGTTTGAGGAATCGGCCAGAGTTCCTGTAGTTCATCGCGGAGACCCTTCCATTCCATGAAGTAGGTGGGGAAGGTCCGATCCTGCTGGCGGATATGGGAGAGACGTTGTAGAACGTCAGAGACCCGGGCCAAGTTATTGGTCTCGGAGAACATGACAATCAAGGAATCCCAGAGCTCCTTGACGGTGTTGGCAGTCCGGGTGACATCTTTCACGGAGCGGTCCATGGAGTTGACCAGTAGGGCGAAGATTTTGCTGTCCGCCAGCTGCCAAGAGTCGAACTTAGGATCAGTGAGTTCAGGTGGGGGTTTCTCAAGATGAGAATGAAGCCCCATGCCGCGGAGGGACATCAAGACCGTCTTCCGCCAGACGGAAAAATTAGTGGCATCCAGCCGGTCATCGACAAGCCGGGAGGAGGCCGTGATGAGGGACGGAAGAACGGAGGACGCGTCCATGGAGGGCGGGCGCTGGACCCGTTAGCCGGGAGGTGGGCGGTGGAAGGGAAGCGGCCCGGAGATGCGGCCGGAGGGAGCAGTGACAGGGGGTCGCGCTCAGGATGGTGCGGCCAGGCAGGGGCGGCGCGGGTGCTGGGGCGCGGGTTCGGGGCAGGAGCGCCGCAGGGCCGAGAGCAGGGCTGGACCTGGGCGCGCCGGGCGCCGGAAGGCCGAACCGGGAGCAACGCCGGGAGAGGGCAGCGGGTAGGGAGCTGCTGGGGGGGGGCGAGGGCGCGGCGCCGGGGCGAGGCCGAGGGCGAGACGCCGGGGCGGGGCGCTGAGGGCTGGGCGCGAGGGCGCGACGCCGGGAGGAGGTGCGCCGGGACGGCGGGGCGAGCCGGGAGCCGGGGAGCCGAGAGCCGGGAGAAGCCGCCGGGAGCCGGGAGCCGCGAGAGGCCGCGGGAGCAGAGGGAGGCGCGGGAGGCGCGGGAGGCGCGGGGAGCAGCGGGAGGCGTCGGGAAGCAGCGGGAGGCGCCGGGAGCAGCGGGAGGCCGCCGGGAGGGAGCGCGCAGAGGAGGGTCGCGCTGGAGCAGCAGGAGGCGCCGGGAAGCCGCGCAGAGCAGAGCGGCCGAGGGCGTTCCGGCGGAGCGAGCGGGTGATGGCGTCGGGAGCAGCGGGAGGCCGCCGGGAGCAGCGGGAGGCCGTCGGGAGCAGCCGGGAGTCGCGGCGACGGGATGCGCGCGCAGGAGGGGCAGGCCGACGGGATGCGCAGAGGAGCAGCGGGAGGAGCCGGGAGCCGCGTCGCGCCGGGAGGTGGAGGCGTAGCGGGAGGGACGAGCCGGGAGGGAGGGTGCGCCGGGAGGGAGGGCCGGAGAGGAGAGGTGCGCCGGGAGGGAGGGCCTGCCGGGAAGGCTAGGGCAGGAGTGAGAGAGGCGGGGCCGGGAGAACGCCGGGAAACCGCAAGGGAGGGAGGGTGCGGGATAAAAATCCCTCTGATACCATGTAGTGGGTGAATTCCCCTTACCTCAATGTGAGGTGGGGATCCTCTTTTATAGAGAAGTAAAAACTAATTACATGGTGGTAAGACCAATGTGGGACTCAGAACAGAAATACCCCTTTAACCTTAAATGGGGTCCAACATTCTTCTTTATATTGTCCCACCAATAACGTTCTCGGAGATCTCGATACATCTTTGTGCTCTTTGGATGGATGGAGAAGGTCGAGTTATGTGCATCATCCAACAACTCATTTAACTTTGGATTTGATGGTACACATAGTCGTGACCCAAATCTTACAACTCCTTCATTAATTTTGAACTCCGAGGATTTCCCTTTTCTTATAGCTTCCATCTTCTTTTGAATTTCCACATCGTCTCTTTGAGCATCCTTTATCTTCTCCAGAAGGGATGGTTGAACAATTATTTGTGAAAGGATTGATGATGTTCATTCTTTTATGATTCTCATGTCCATCCTTTTTGTAGAATGAGGAAACCCCCTTACTCTCAAGGTAAGGTGGGGGCCTACTTTTATAGAATGATACAGCGAAAGATACAAAGGAGTATTCCGATATGGGACTCGGAAATACCCATAATAATAAAAAGAGGGTTTAACACTCCCCCTCAAGCTGGACAGGCCCAGCTTGGACAACGAGTCCCACAAAAAAGAATAAGATGACACCACACAAGACCAAGACCTACTCCCCCTCAAGCTGGGTGTCAGATGTGGTGGATCCCCAGCTTGGAACTGAGCGAGGCAAGGCGAGCACCAGGGAGGCCTTTGGTGAAGATGTCAGCAAGCTGGTCTGCCGTCGGAATGTGGCTAAAGCTGACATGTTGGTGCTCCAGGTGGTGGCGAATAAAGTGACAGTCCACCTCAATATGCTTCGTGCGTTCATGGAAGACGGGGTTCGAAGCAATTTTAGTGGCTGCCTGATTGTCACACCATATGTGAGCAGAAGTCTGCTGAGGAAAGCCAAACTCCTGGAGGAGTTGCCGAAGCCAAAGGATCTCGGTAGTGACGGTGACCATGGCACGGTACTCAGACTCGGCACTGGAGCGAGAGACGACTGTCTGTATCTTGCTGCGCCAAGAAATGAGGTTGCCTGCCAAGAAAATGGCAAACCCAGAGGTAGATTTCCGAGTGGCAAGGCAGCCAGCGTAATCAGCATCGCAAAAGGCCTCAATATGCTGATGAGGATGCTGGGAGTAGTGAAGACCACGGGCAGGATCCCGTTTGATGTACTTGGCGATGCGGATGACATCATCCCACTGAGATGTGGTCGGATGCTCCATAAATTGACTCACTTTGGCGACCACACAGGAAATGTCGGGTCGAGTCATGGTGAGATAATTGAGTTTGCCCACCAATCGACGGTACCGCTCGGGATGTGGGTATAGTGTCGATGAGGCATAAAGAGACCGTTCGCCAGGCTCGAGAGGAGTATCGACCGCAGTGGCCTGAGTCCGCCGGGAGGGAGGGTCGGGTTTAAGATTCCTCTGATACCATGTAGAATGAGGAAACCCCCTTACTCTCAAGGTAAGGTGGGGGCCTACTTTTATAGAATGATACGGCGAAAGATACAAAGGAGTATTCCGATGTGGGACTCGGAAATACCCATAATAATAAAAAGAGGGTTTAACACTTTTCAAGTCTAAGAAGATTGAATCCTTCTCAATTCTCATCAATGATAAAATTGCCGAATCCTTTCTATTTAGAGCGTCTGTCACTTTATTTTTGTAGAATGATAAAATAGGATGACCCGAATCCCCAAGGTACTCTCTAAAGAAAGCATTGAGGTTTTGTTATAATGAATAATAAAGACCACATCGGACCGCAAGTCCGATGTGGGATACAAACTCCAACACACCCCCTTCCTAGCTTGAACACATAAAGAAACAAGCCAAAGCAAAGAAAAACAAAGCAGTCAACAAACACCGCAGACACTTCCCCTCAAGCTGGACATACCCAGTTTGATGACAAAACAAGACAAAACAAAAAGAAATAACCGACGATCGCAGCTCCCCCTCAAGATCGCAGCTCCCCCTCAAGATCGCAGCTCCCTCTCAGGATGATGAATGAAAGAAGATGTCGCGGGCGCAACAGAGGAACCACACAGACTGGGCCGGTTGACGAAACGCCAAGAAAACCGCACTAGCGGGGCTGGTCGCTGATACGCCGGGAAAACCACACTAGCACCGGGAAAGCCGCACTTGCGGGGCCGACGACGGGAGGCGGAGATTCTGCAGAGTCGTTGCGGGATCTGGCGGCGCCAAAGGGCCCGGATCCAAGGCGGTCGAGGTGCTGCGCCACGATGGAGGAAGCACGAGGGTGTGCCGACGGACAGGGGAGCATCGCTCTAGATCTGGAAGGAGCGCGCAGAAATGGTTCGGCCCGGAAAGGGAGGCGGCTGCAGGGAGAGCAGCGCAGGAGGAGGGGGCCACCGCGCGCATTGAGGGAGCCACAGGTGGAGCGCCGACGTGGAGGCAGAGACGCCGCAGGATGCGCCGACGACTGGATTTGGCCGGATCTTGCCAAATCTGGGAGAGGGGAGGCCGCCAGACGACAGTTCGGCTGAGGGAGCGCCATGGCTGCTCGGGATGGCAGGGGGTCACCGCGTCGGAGGCAGAGCCGGGAGTCGTCGTCGCAGAGATGGGGCCATCAGGGTCCGATGCGCGCAGAGGGAGTAGGCCGGGTGAGCAGCGCTCGTTGCGGCGGAATAATAGACCTCAGCAGAAGAGGTCGCGCGCGGGAGGGGGCCGTTGCGCGAGAGCCGCGTACTGGAGGGTTTCGCCGGAGTCGTCGCGCGCAGACGGGAGGCTTGTCGGCTGGAGGACCTCCAATCGCTCGAGGGAGGCGGGGCCAGAGTCGCAGCGGGAGGCGGGGTCTTCTACAGGCGGGCGTCGCGCAGGGTAGCGGCGCGCGCGAGATGCCTCACACGAGAGTTGCGCACAGGAGGGTTCTGCCAGGTGGGAGTTGTCGGGAGGGAGCCGCCGGAGGAGGCGGGAACGCTGTCAGGAAGGGATGCGCGACGCCAGACAGAACCGGGAGGCTGCCTGGGAAACGAGACCGAAGGAGGAGTCCCGCCTGGGAAACGAGCTCGGAGGGGGTGGCGACCGAAAAAAAATACCAACCCTACTGGCGAGGGGGGGGGGTCGCCGCCCCCCAAGGGGGAATTTTGGAAAGCCTAAAGCAGGGGAAAAAATGGGTGGGAGGGTTCAGGTTTAGAGACCACCCTTTGATACCATGTAGAATGATAAAATAGGATGACCCGAATCCCCAAGGTACTCTCTAAAGGAAGCCTTGAGGTTCTTTTATAATGAATAATAAAGACCACATCGGACCCAAGTCCGATGTGAGATACAGACTCCAACGATTTTTTTTCCAGGATGGCAGTCGATTGAGCAGTCATTGTCCTTAATTAGCTCTAATCATCTTCGCTGGCGTATATTCAACATTTTTTGTGGGAATATATATTTGAGGCTCTTATGACCCGTATATATTTTACACTTTCTCCCTAAAGAGATAATGCCGCTAGATTTTCAACGCGAAGATTACTGCAACCAACTCCGGATCATGTGTTGGGTAGTTATGTTCATGAAATTTCAATTGCCTTGAGCCATAGACTATCACTTTGTTATTCTGCATTAGTACACAACCCAAACCCTTCTTCGATGCAACGCTGTATACCGCGAAAAGTTCCCCACTTGTGGGTAGTGTAAGTACAGGTGCAGTGATAAACCTCTTTTTCAACTCCTTGAAGCTCTCTTCACATTCACTATTCCAGACAAACTTGACTCCCTTCCGAGTTAGTTTGGTTAGAGTGTTTGACAATCGTGAGAAATTTCTTACAAATCGTCAATAATACCTAGCTAGTCCAAGGAAACTACGAATATATGTCACAAATGTTGGTCTCGATCATCCTTCAATTGTTTCTGTTTTTGAAGGGTCCACAGATATCCCTTTGCCGGTGATAATATGCCCTAAGAATGTTACTTGGTCCAGGTATAAGTTCGACTGTGAAGTCAACGACTCGTTTAGGAGGGAGACAAGATTTTTTTTTAGGAAACACATCAGCATATTTTCTCACAATGGGCATGTCTTCAAAGATGATCTTTTCCTTAGTCTCAATCATTTGAGCTAGATACGCTTGCTTGTAGGACAATAATATCCATGCTTGAGATGTTGGTACTAAAAGATTCATCCTCCTCTTTAAACTTGTATAGAATTGAAGGCCGATTTGCAATACGGAGGGGGATTTCCTTCACTCCGTAATTTATGTTGGCTCTTAAAAGAAAAACCATTCCATAACTAGGATACCATCAAATTCCACTAAAGGGAGATTGATAAGATTTTCAAGAAGAACATTCCCACAAACTTCAACTTGTGATACATTAATCATAGAAGTTTTTCCTGATGATATCAAATCATTTTAGTTGGTGACCCAATGTTCTTAGAAAACTTACAAAATATGCTAATATGGCATGAATTGAAATACAACATGACATACACAATTCCGAAGTAGAGGTTACATATACTTCAATCATCATGATCCATCTCAGCACAGACTTCTCCTTGTTCCCTTAGTCTTGGAGATTGTTGATGCTCATCATGCTTGTCAGCCCTTGGGAATAGAGCATTGACTTGGATAATGCCCAACATCTCCACATTTACGACATGGAACTACATATGGAACCTTAGATTTAACTTCATTTCTATCCATCACGTTTTTCATTTTTCCATGACAATTGGATACTTTATGCCCTATCTTTCCATACTTAAAACATATCCCAGTTTTTTTGTGACATTTTCCTTGATGCCTCTTTCCACATTTTTCGCACAAAGGAAATTGGGGCTTCTTTCCTTTACCACCTTTATCAGATGAACTTCTTTGAGATGTCGTCCTCCTCTTCTTTGACATCTTTGGACATTCAACCATGTGCTAGTTTTTAATCGTGATTTTTGATAGCTAGTTTGGCATAATCACAAGATGCCTTACTTGAGCTCCCATCATGTTAGGCATCTCGTTTGAGCAGTCATCACATGACCCTTTCACATTGGTTGTTTACTTGGTTTCTCCTATTTCCGGCCATTGGCTATAATAAAGGGAAAATTAGGGATAAGTACTTTTAAACTATTAAACACACAAACAAGAATCTAATATCATTAAAGAGATAATTTATAAATGACATGTATTTCCTTAACTTATGAATTTCTAGGCTTCACTCTGTTATCCACAATCTATTTCCTAACACAGACTTTTATGGGCATTTTTGTTTCCTTAATAATGGTTCGTAATGAGCTTGTGAATTTACCAAAGCATATCCCCCGAGAGTGTCAAATCAGGTGTGCAGAAAGGTCCGTTGTTGCGCACCAAGTGACGATCGAGTCTAGCTCATTGTGCCCTTTTCGGGATTATTGCCCCTAAGCACCCCTGTGTTAGAGCCACATCCACTTGTAGTATCCAGACAATGGTGTATTTGCTTGGAAACCACTTACTATACTTTATCAAAACATAGGGATGTTTTCCTATACTTAGTATTATCCCTAATGCTTTCGCTAGAGTTTTTTAATCGTAATCCCAAAAATAACTAGACTTTCCTTTGATACCAACTATGACAGCCCTTGTCTTTATTACACATCAATTCATGATTTATTACATAGGAATACACATAATACAACCTAGAAGATCGTGAAGTCTAGTGTCTTTGGGTAATTAGGTACATTACATAACAACTTAAAAGCAGACGGTACATCGGTATTATTGAAAACTTCCTTAACATGCTCATAATATTCCATCGTTCTTAAAATTGTATGGAATAATCTGGGGGAATACCTAAGAAATGGGTGAGCTATAAAGCTTAGTAAGAGAATAAACAAAACATAACATGAAAAAAATATTAATAGAACAATGCCTGGTCTCCATCCTTTGAGTGTGAAGTCTCTATCAACTTGGTCCGACCTGCCGCTCTTCTTCCATGGAGACTCGCTAGCAATCATGATTGGATACCGTGGAGCAACGCCTGAATTCGGTAACAGACTAATTATCTTCCCTCATTGCTTCAATCACCAATTTGTCTATGGGTTAGGAGGAATGCCGCTCTTACCTTACAACAATTCTACGTCGTCTTGACAAACAATCAGTCTCTAATGGCGCAATTTTTGCTCAACTCACCACGGATTCCGCTCGCCCACCTGTTCCGCCCGAGGATCCTGCAACTTCCGAGACACCTCTTCCTCCTGTCGTTGTTGATCGTCCTTTACAACCGAACCTCTTGGCCGCCCATCGTCACCTCGATCTCCCTCTCTTTGATGGAGCCGATCCCCGAGGTTGGATCTCTTGTGCGGAACTCTATTTTCGGGTGCATAATACACCTGAACCATTGAAGATCCAGCTCGCGCAAATCTGTATGGAAAGTCGTGCGATCCATTGGTATTTTATTTTGTTTGAGGTTCATCCACACTTACCTTGGCCAATTTTTAAAGAGGAATTAACTGAGCGTTTTAGTGGTCTTATAACTCAGAATCCATACGAAGAGTTTGCTGCTCTGCAACAATTGGGCTCAGTTACTGATTATGTCGAGCAATTTAAGTATCTGGTTTCCCTCCTCCCTCTCCAACCAGAGCAGCATGTTGGCTACTTTCTTAACGGACTCCAGGAGGATATTCGTGATTGGGTACGTTTCCATAATCCTTTGACTTGAATGCAAGCAATGCGTTTTGCACGCCACATTGAACTCAACTTTCGCAAGGGCGTTGCTGCTCCTCCACGTCGCAATCCATCTACTCCTCCTGGAAGTTACCGCCGTCTTACTGTCCCATTTATCCCTCATCCTACACCTCTCCCAGCTACCAGTCCTCCATCTCGTCCTTGGCGCCCCTCGGTCCTTCTTCCCCCTTCCTCATCCTACCCGAGCAGTTAAGCATTTAACACCTCACGAATGGGAGGAACGCCACAAGAAGGATCTTTGTTTGCTCTGATCCTAAACTTCGTGTTCTTCTCTTGGGTGAGGATGAAGACACCCCTGCGGATTTGCCCCCACTGCCACCAACGGACTGCCTACCTGACCCCTCTTTGGAAGCTGAATGTAAAGTCGTCGCTTATCACAGTTTGGCCTCCTCTTGTTCAGATCCAATTCCCCACCCTAGTGACTGTACTTCTATGAAGGTGGCAGGTACCATTGCTGGCATACGATTCTGGTTTTAGTGGACAGCGGTGCCTCTCATAATAATATTTCGCCAAAATTGGCCAGATTATTGAATCTTCAAATCTATACTTCAATACGATTGTGCATCAAATTGGGTGATGGTCACAAGCTGTGGTCCCAAGCGTTTCCCACAATCTTCCCTTAACAAATGGGGCCTAGATCTTATTCTTGGCATTGCTTGGCTCTGGACTTTGGGTGAGGTTGCCTATCAATTGGAATACAATGACCATGCGTTTTTCTGCTTCAGGCCAACACCATCTCCTCCACGGAGCAGTCTCCACGGTTGTCACACCCAGCGGTTGTCACACCCAGCCCCCTCCATGTCTCCCCCCTCGGCTCCTCCAGCACTGGTAAACAACGCCTCCTCCTAGGGGGTCGTTCCATCAGCAATGATCACCCTTTGACAGCAGCAGAATACAATGATTTACAAATAGTTTTTACTACTTTTCAGCGAGTTTTTAAAGATTCTCCCGGTCTCCTCCGCCTCGTCTTTGTGACCACGCTATTCGGCTTCACCCCAACCAGGGCCCTGTTTCCGTTCGCCCTTACCGTTACAGAAGAATGAGATTGAACGACAGGTTCAACAACTACTTCAATTGGGGTTAATCCGCAATAGTACAAGTGCTTTCTCCAGCCTGGTACTACTTGTCGAAAAGAAAGATGGTTCGTGGCTAATGTGTGTTGACTATCGCTCACTTAATAAGGTCACAATCCCAGATAAATTCCCTATTCCGGTGGTTGAGGAACTTTTGGATGAGCTCCATGGCGCTGCATATTTTTCTAAATTGGATCTCAAATCAGGTTACCATCAAATCCGTATGCGCGCGGACATTCACAAAACTGCTTTCCGAACCCACAATGGTCATTACGAATTCTTGGTCATGCCTTTCGGCCTCACTAATGCCCCATCCACTTTTCAGGCTACCATGAATGATTTCTTCCGCCCTTATTTACGTACTTTTGTCCTTATATTTTTCGATGACATATTTATTTACAACCTCGATTGGCCCACTCATATGCTCAATTTGCAGGCTACCTTTCAAGTATTAGAGGATGGGCATTTCTTTGTTAATCTCAGCAAGTGTCACTTTGGCCAACCCGAAATTGAATACCTTGGTCATATCATTTCTCGGAAGGGCGTGTCCATGGACCCGACTAAAATTCAGGCAGTTTTGGACTGGCCCGCACCACAATATTGTTGGAGTTGGTGGTCTAGAACCAACTACTTTGTACTTTATTCATTAAATAAAAGCCTTATCACATCTTGATTGTTCTTTTGCGTGACATGTCATGTGATAATGTCCTAAGGACAGCTGTTGCATTAAAGGGTCGTAGCGGATCCTTGCTATGATGAGAACCCGAAAGTGCCATAACACTGTTCTTGAATGTATGTTCTATGGCCGGATGATATTATTTGAGGGAAACAAATAATACAGGTCATTAGGGGTGAGGACTCATAAAACTTTGAGGCACCTTCTCATGGTGTGCGCCCTTGGTAATATCCAGGAGGATATTATGAGAACGAGACCCGCCAGTAGGAAATCCACATTTCATAGTGTCATTGGATGTTCCTATCTACGGACGTGTGTATTGATCCTTAGACTTTAAGATTATTATTAATGGGTATTACAACTCGCGCACTTAGATGTATTGACGAAAACTGTGACGACACACTGTTCGCAGCGAGGTAGGATACGTTGGGTGCGTCACGAGTAATACCGCATTAATAGATAATGCGAGAAAGGATTTGTCCCTTCCGTTCCATAACGGAAGTAGATATCTCAGGCCCTTTGATGGAATTGATATAGCCTAAATAAATCCATGGCCATGGTAAGGTATGGGCAAGTTCAATTCCGGGAAGTCAAAGAAAGAATAATCAAGCACATGGGTTGATGGCACTAGCATGCAACCCGCTTGATTGGAGATATCGAGACAAAAGGATTATATTACACGGTAAGCGTTCGTAGGAGGTGACACGTCATTGCGGCGTTAACTTCTTTCTCTATGGGTGCCTTGGCGTGTTGCTAGACGCAAACCTTGGACTTTAGGCAGGCTCAGCCTAATGCCACTGAGAAAGATGCCTAGAGGGTCACACACTAAGTGTGTCCATGTATCTCAGTTAAATATTAATTTAACAAGTTAAATAAATATTATTCCCGACTGTGGTTTAATAATTATTTAAGGATGTTTGATCGCATTTATTTTGACACTAGTTATTCGAGAGAATATATTGTGGATAAAATAATATATTTATTAGCGAGTAATGCAGTTACATTTATTTAAGAAATAGTCATTACTCAAGGTCTAATAAATGTGGTGGAGAAAAATAGAAAATAAAAGTACACGCCGTGTATATTAAATATACACGCTGTGTAGTTTTATGGAAAACAAGTACACGCTGTGTATTAATTATTACACGCCGTGTAGTTTTTCCAATTGGGATTTTGAGGATTTAATATTGTTTTATTAAATGATATTTATTATAATCAGCGTAGGCGCATGTCAAGGAATTAATAATTCGACATGGGGGTTTTCAATAAGAGTTAATGAAATAAATAAAACGCGTAACGCGTTTATTTATTGTCATAACTCTATTAACCTCAAACCTGATTATAAATATCCTCGCAACCCCAACATTTTTTTGAGAGCCATTGTTGTGCACAACGGATTTGGAAATACTCTCAAGCCAAGAGAGAATTCCCTTTCCACCAAGAACGCCCTCAAGTTACGAGAGCAAGATCCTCCACCGGATCAAGGCGGTTGAATGCGGACATCGCAAGCGAAGGTTCTTCCGCGCTAGCACCCAGAGATCTCTTCGATGATGTCCGGAGATACGTGACACACGTGTGGATCACCGCTAGAGGAATCCTACACTTGGATTCTACGACGCAACGACGGATCACCGAATCGTGACCGGACACATCAACGAAGAAAGAATTCCAACATGGTAATTCTTATGCATTAATTAAATTAATTATAATCAACATATGATGATCCTCCTCAAGGGTTTCGGGACTCTTCTTTTCTTTTCGTTCTTCGTTCTATTCCGAAGATTCGGCGTTTTATATCGTGACGGATCTCGGATTGAACGTTGTTTAACGTTAAAATTAAAGTTGGGCAAACCCACCAACGCGCTTCTGCTGCGTCCGGAACCTACAAGTGATATCAGAGGGGTCATATCGTTGGTTATAATTATTTAGTTTTTTGTTGGTGATTTACGCATTTAATAATTTAGTTATTTCAATTCATGTTTAATCGTTCTGGAAATCTGAATATCGAGATCTGTTTCTCCTCTCTCGTTTCTCGTTCACCTCACAGAAACGGATTTTTCTTTTAATTTTGATTAAAATAAAATAGAGGAACTCATCCGGAGGAGCCAAATGTTTTTGGCCGTATAACACCAGAATACACGGCGTGTATTCGGAAGTACATACCGTGTCGTCTAGGTTCAATGCATTGACTGATCCGCCAAATCAGGCCGTGTATTGGATTCTTTCTAAGAATTTAAGACACCGTGTGTTGACCAGAAACAGGTGGCACACGGTTTCCGGAATACATGCCGTGTGGTCCAATGAACACGGCGTGTAGTCCCTTCGGGTTAGGGTTGGGTCGTGTACTCCGTACATAGCCTGCCCGGCTGGAAACCGTGTAACGCGGAAACTACACGGCGTGTGTCCCACTGTACACGCCGTGTACTCCGAAAATTTCCGAAGTACATTAACACGCCCTATCCCCGGGCGTGTACTTCGGATGAACGGTGAAGAAAAAGTACACGCCGTGTAGTCGGAACTACACGCCGTGTACTCACCCAAATTACGCAGATTTATTAAAATTTATTATTATATTATACAAACCCTTGAGATGTGTACCATGGTGCAGGCGTAAAGCTGAGGCACAACACGTGATAGGTATTTTATATATATGTGTTTAATTTAACATCTGCGTAATAAATGGGAATTCGCCGGGTTGCCTCCAAGGTACAAGTTGTGTACAAGGATAATTTTAAATGAATTTATTTGTTTAAAATTATGATGGATGAGAATCTCAAGGAAATTCAGAAAAAGGGATTTAAGATAAAAGGATTGATTAATTAAAGATAATTAATTGATTCGAGCGTGATTTATCTTAAACAAGAACGATTAAAGAATTGAATGCTAGTTTTATTTATGCGTAAATATCGTTGCATGTATGGATGATCATGAGCTAGACCGAGACCTTTGTATGTGAATGGTTTCTTTTAATTTATTTATTTAAATTAAATTTGTTGGCCTGCGAGCCATCTCCTCATTAATATGTAGGGCCTGCGCGCCCAAAGATTCTTTTATGTAAAAACCCCTTTTTTCCCCTCACCTGCGTGTGAGATAAATGCATATGTAATTGATGGAGCTCCCAAGCTAGTGGAGGCGGCTCAAGTTAGGAGCCAAGATGAAACCAATCCAAGGAGATACAAAGGTGGACAGGTGGAAAACTGTAAACACGAACCCGAAAGGTTCAAGGTGTTTCTCCCCTAGGTCTTGGGTTAGTTTATCAACCGCTAGATAAACTAACCAATAGAAAAGCTCATGATCATACCATTTATTTTATTTCTGTCAGTTGCATGGTTTATTTATTGTGGGTGTGTTGTCACGATCACACAATTAATGAATTAAACGAGCATGCAAGATGGAACTAAAATAAAATTGGCTTATACGTAAATATTATCTTAGACATGGTTAATCACTTAAGTATATCCCACTTTATATTAACAAGCATGTAATCAAAGATAATAAAATGGCAATTTACGTATAAGGATAAAATCCCTCAAAATAAATATTAAGTCGGCATAGCCTTCCATAATCTTGGTTAGAATCGAACCATAGTTCAAAGTGCTTGACCAACCCTAGTTGGGGTGCTTTCAATTATCGGGGAATTCTAATTCAAGGTTTTGGGTTGACTTGACTTGGTTCGCATCAAGGGTTGACAGCCACAGCAGGACTTGGTGTGACCAAGAGGCAAAGGTTGAGGAAATCCAAAAAAGGATTTCAGGATTGGGGAGTCCACTCAGCGGATCAAGGAACTGCGAGTTAATGCAGTTGACATTTGGAATGCCTACCTAAAACCCTTCAAGTTGCTTGACCAACCCTAGTTGGGGTAATGCGAAGGGCAATATGGATCCCTGCCACTAGAATATTCACGCAATAGAATATTCCGAAGTCAATGGTGAGGGCTATTGGATTTCGATAAAATAGTGGGAGACTAATAAGTATTAATTAATTTATTTGTCTCAATTTTTATAATAAAGTACTAAACCTTTGCTCATCTTAAATTGTAGAAACGACAAGAAAATGACTTCAAACATATCATTGCGCACCATACTCGAAAAAGAAAACCTTCTCACCGACACCAATTTCCTCCCGTTCTTTCTTGTCATGCTATGACGGTTGATGCCCTTTGTTCTTATCGAGTTCTTTTGATGTTTGTTGGCGTGGTTGTGGCGCAACGTTCTTGAAGGGCTCTAGTTTCCTTGCGGGATAGGTGATTAGAGTTCTGCATTGTAGTTTCGTTCTTGTTCAAGAATGCTGAAAGCCTTGAGGTGGGAGATTTGTTGATTCTCCTTGTTTTTCTGTGCAATCGTTAAGTAATCATGCTTTATCTCTTTGGGTGATGGTGGAATTAACCTTAATAAAGAATAAACCGGGTTAATGAAAAGAAATGGTTTATGGTTGTAGCGATCGCATGTTTTTCCACCTTGATAACAGTTTGCCTCTCGATTTGCTAGATAGTGTGCTATCTATGTTTATGCTTGAATTAACATGCTAATTTGATGAAAATGGTTAAAGAACGTAAAACCAGTAATGTTTGTTGGCTAAAGAATTAAAGAGGCATTTGAACCCGTTGATTCTTATAATTTGATGGAAATCAAATGATGTCTGATGCATGTTTAATTGAAATTGTTCTTCCATATGTTAATGGAATTGGCTAAAGAACATGAAGCTGAAAATGCTTGTTGTTTAAAATAATAGTGGCATGTTAATGGAATTGTTCTTCCTTAAAGTTTGTTGAAATTGGAAGTTATGTTTGAAAACATGTTTAAATAATTAATAGCTTGTAATTGGTGATGCCTTAGGTTACCATAGTTGTAACCTGTGATAAAAGAATCTTTTAATACAAGAAGGTAAAGAACTGGTTGTTTGTTAAAGATAAATGTTTGTGACCAAGCGATCTCATTTGCATGTGAAAATTAAATGCCTTGTTTTTAGGGCCTAGATGTTTTGTTGACTCTGTTGTTTGCCGCCTTTTGTGTTTTTCTATGAATGTGAGCCTTGTTATGCGACGTGATGTGAGCCTGAGATGACTGTTGGTTGACGAGATATGGGCGGAGAGGCTCGAGTTTGTGGCAGCAGTTGACGCCTGTGACGGCGGGATGCATGGTCGTGTCGGGGATGACATCGGGTTTGATGAAACGGGTTGAAGATGGGTTTGCCCATTGTTGTGCTGAAAGCTGCTTGCTTGTTAATAAATCTGCTTAAAGTCCGGTTGGCCGGGTTGCTTGTTTCTGCACTCCCTTTCCCACTGCTTGAGGCAGCTGGCTGTGTTTGATTATGCATCTCTTTTATGGTAGCTTAGGATGTTTCCTAGAGTACCCAGAATTATGGAATGATAATGATTAATTAACGTAAAGTGTAATGTTAAAAGGAATGAATTAATTAAATAAAACTCTTTGAATGCTTGCATGCTTGTAGGATATCTAGTTTTTAGCGGTGACAGCTGTGTGTTCGAGAGACGATAGCTACAGTTGAGCCTAAGACTAGGTTAATACCCATAATGTGGTTGCGAGTTATATTATATCCTATATATTTTGTGATTTCATACGCCACCTCACCTGTGTCGGTAGGGCGACTGACATCCAGTGGACTCTGGGAGGGTGTTTTCCCCAACACCCAGGTTGGCGAGGAATGTATGATTGACTACCTCCTCTGACCCCGCTCTCTTCTCCTGGTAGTATTATGTGATGGTATGCATGGTGGTTATCTTTCACAATATATGTTTGTAGAGGGATTTAATGACTTGTGATTATTTCACACACATGTATCTTTGAGTATAGTATCATATGTATTATTATAGGTATGACGTGTATGAGCTGTGATGACTTGAGGTATAATATACGACTTACGGGCTGTGGTGGCTCCTAGAAACTACTCGGGTGCTATATGAAGATGTGACATGGGATGATGTGATGATGTGATGTACGAAGTGCATGGTGTGTGTGATAAGATGACGTGATTCACGGGGTGCATGGCATGATACATTAGCCCAGGTGCCTTCGGGGCGACTTACTTTTAGAGAGAGATGACTCAAAATGTCCGACGTTGGGGCAAAGTGACAAATCAGTGGGGAAGTGGTGGCGGGGTACCTTTTTTTGATATTATATTATACGATCTCGTGTATGTGATACTTGGTGAGAGATAGACATGGTGTGACTGAGAACTTAACTTACCCGTTTTGGTGACGAGTTAGCTTCACTTGTTGTTCATTGGGTTTTAGTATGTTTTCTTTATCTTTTGCACGAGAGGCTTCGGGGAGGATCCTACTGAGTATACTTATTATGCTCACCCTACGTATATATAAACTTTTTTTCAGGTCAGTAAGAGCAGGTTGGTGATCGGGCTGACTAGCTTGTGGGTTGTTCGGGAGTTGTTTGGGATTTCGTGGTCGCTACCGAAGATCATCTTTTGGTACTTGTAGTTTTACTACAGTTGTTTAGTTATATGACATTACATGCATTTATTTGGGATCTTTCATTACTTTTATCTTGAGTAGGAGTTGCTTGATGTTTCTATCTTATCTCCCGTTTCTCATATCTTAGTGGGTAATGTCTTCCATTCGTGTGTATGATATACCCTCGGTGCTTGTTGCCAAACCGTGGCTTATTGGAGGCGGGCTTTAGGCGTCATTATTTCCCTACTCTCATTGCCGACCCTTGAGGGGTACCTTTGGGGGAGGGGGTTGTGACAATGCATCAATGAAGGGTGAGCATTCATTCGTCCAAACAATGAATTATTAGGTGCTTCAGGAAGAGAAAAATCAAAGGTGAAAAAATAGACGATATAGAATAGACAAACATCAATATCGATAAACTCAAGATGAGGGGACTCAAAAGAGGAGGTTTCAACAAATGACATGACATCGATTTTTGAAATGTGGAGATCTGTATCTCAAATGTTGCACACATGACCGATGGCGCATATGGAAACAAGCCATATAACGAACAAAATGTTTTATGACATTTTTTGCAGTCAACCATATCATTTTATTGGGGTGTGTGAGGAAGTGAAAAAATGAAAATCGTCCGGTATTTCTAACCATTATCAAAATATAGACATTCGATGGATTTTGAAAATTGATTCTTTATTTCATGGTAAAATGAACAAAATGTAGTGAATAACTCTGGATGTTTTTTCAAGTG
Organism: Viscum album; assembly: GCA_963277665.1. Taxonomy (NCBI): domain Eukaryota; kingdom Viridiplantae; phylum Streptophyta; class Magnoliopsida; order Santalales; family Viscaceae; genus Viscum; species Viscum album. The sequence goes on from OY728125.1 coordinate 25,191,784, forward strand.
ACGAACCCTTGTCATACGAGCAAAATCATCAATAAATGAAACATGATACCAAAACCCTAACTTTCTGGTAATAGGACAGGGCCCCATACATTGTAATTAAGTAGTTCAAATGGATTAGACACTCTTTTATTGGCCCGTAATACTTGAGTGACATGATGATGTTTGACGAAATGGCACGACCTACACTCAATGTTAACAACAGTTCCCTGCCCAAGGTACATTTTATGGCGAACGGAAGTGGATGGATGATCATATTGATGATGAAAATGAAGAAGAGGAGAAAGGAGCGAACATGTAATCAAAGAAGCCTCGTTGAAACTCTCAATCTGAACGTAAGAGTCATATGTGATAGTAAGTATAGCAAACCATCAGAGAATGGACTATAAGACTAAAATACCTATGGCATTAATCAAATTATCGAATGTTCTTGAGTCAGCAGTTCAAGTAGTAATATGTTGTGGAAAATGGGCAATATGGTACCCAACATGAGCCACACCATTACTCAAAGATGTCGAGTCCACCCACATAGGTGATACAAAATGAGCCCATTACACAAAGATGTTGAGCCCACTCAAAGTTGACTGAGCCCAATCGAACTTTCGATGAAGTTTCCAACATTTATCTATGGCGTGACTTGTCTTGCCACTATGCCGACATTGATGGCTATCACGGCCATGGGAATGACGACATCCCTGTTCACAACCTTCTCCACAACCTCTACAAGATGTGGGAGCAATGCACTAGAGGACACAGTTACTGTGGGCAATGACCAGCGGAACGCGAAGGGTTGCGGGGCTATCCATCTTCAGTCTTGGTAGTTTTAAAGTCTGGATCATGACCATCAATAAGAAAAACAATTCTAGTTGTTCACGCTGATGTCTAGAGGTGTACATGGGCTGGGTTTATCGGGTTTGGGTCAGGTTTTTACCTTGGTAATAGGAAAAAAATTATAGCCCAATCCAACTCGTTTATTAATCAAGCTTTGAAAAAAAGCTCAACCCCTGACCCATTTAAATTTCTTTGACCCAAAGCCTGGCTTGTTTATTACGGTGCCTTAAAATGAAATCACATTAAATGAAAAAAAATAAAATAATCATGATTTTAAAATAATAAATATATAAAATTATGATTTCTTATCGGATGGGTTGGGTCACTAATCAGGTCATCAATTGTGGCTCATGTCCGGCCTGAATATTAATTGGGTTTTTTAAAATTGACCCAGTCATTATTCAAGCAAACAAATTTAGGACCAATGATACATGTTTTCATGTCAGGCGGGTCCCTAGGTCCATGTACAGTTCTATTGATTGCATAGTTTCTCTAGAGTCTGAGGAAGAGGTCACAGATCCATCAATTCATCGGTGATTTTTTCACTCGAAAAAATATGTCGGGAAGCTGTGACCATTCTGAGTGAGTGAAAACATGTGTTGGAAGAGATGACACACCCGAGACAAATTATTCATCTCAGAAAACTTCATCTTTAGCATACCCTAAAGTTCCTTGATAGTAGATGCATTTTACCCAACATGCTTAATGGACTTGTCCATTGAACCGAGAAGCGGAACAAAGATTTGATTGCCCACAATCACTCAAAGAGCATAAATCATTGTATCTTTGGATTTTGGTGGTGGCTCAATGAAACAGGAATACTTTTTCATCCCTTTAAATGTCACAATAACAATTGTCTTCCACATATGAAAATTGGTGACATCGAGTTTCTTATTGGTAAGATTTGTTGAGGTTGAAATTACCTTGGAAACAACATGCCTGGACATATTATTTGAAGCTAGGGTAAATGGACTCAAATTCAAAAGAAAAATTTCAAACGAAGATCACACAAAATAAAGAGTAAATGAGAGATTGATCTAATAGGGCAGGTAGGATTCTAGTCAGAAGAAGAAATTTTAGAAGGGGTTAGGACAGCATGAAGGAAAAGGTGAGATACATCGAAGCTATCGCAGCTGGAAGAAGACCGCTGCAGTGCCTGTTGTAGCCTGGAGGAGCCTGCTGCACCTGGATGCTGCTGTAGAGGAGACGTGCTATGCCTGTATGTTGCCTGCTGCGCCTTGGAGAGGGTGCCTGGAGGTTCCTCTGCTGCCCCTGCAGGGGCGGTGGTGGTGGTGGTAATGACACTGAGGGTTTGCTGTAAAAGCGGGTTGTGGTGAGGGTTCCTGGAGCATGTGGCGGCTTGGGTTTCTTAGGGTTGACACTGATACCATGTGGAAATCAGAATCCCTACCTCAAAAGTGAGGCAGGAGGACTTATAATCGGCAATCACCTAATGCCACTTGGGTTACAAGAAAAGATACACATGGTTGGGTCACACCCACTCTTTATTCTAATGATGACAATGGAGATGATGATAAGAAATAATCATTATAATCAATTACATTAGATAATCAATTATTTAATCAACGTTCTTTAGTAAAATAATTATGAATTAATTAACAATAATCAAGTCATTAATTTATTTATATTTTAATATCAGTAGCAATTTAAATTATTTTTTCTTTTACATTAATGACACTTGTATTTATTGACTTATAGTTTTTGCATTGGATTCATTGTTTTTGAATTTCCTGTATTTCACTATAAAGTTGTTTATATAAGGTATCTAAAATTTGATTTTTTATTGTTTTTTTGTTAGTAATTTTCTCAATTGACTGGCTTTCCTTATTATTTTTTCTTTTGTATACATATTTTTAACAGCTTGGGTTTTTTGGAATCAAACTTGGGAAACTAAGGGTGATCAAAAGATGGTACTGCTCCCTTTTCACACTTCTTTTTTACCCTGTCCGTTTATTTGTTGTTTCCAGTTAGTTTTTGATTTTTTATTAATTAAGATGCATCACTCGATACGAAGTTGCAAACCACACATTGAATGGTAGAAAAGTTTTTGTCTATTCATTAGTATCTTTATTATCCTTAATTGTTTTTTATTTCTTTAAAAAAAATTAATAAATTTTGCAGGATGGAGATTCTTGTGGTGAATTAAGCATTGATTGGGATACTGATGATGAACTAGAAGTGAAAAATGCATCCTTATCGGCCTGTTCAGGTGTTGCACTTTCTTTTGGAGAAGCTAAAAGGAGCTTTCCAGAGGTGACACGGGAATTCTCCTCTGTTTTTTTGGACAAGTGGACTTATCTAAAAATATTACAATTTTGACAAGCACATCACCTCACAGACTGTTTGGTTCTGCCAAGGGGAAGGGATTAAAGTGATTTTAATAAAGGAGATGGGAGGTGTTTAAATTGGAGGAGATTGGAAGGGAGGAATGCAATGAATGCTGGGGGGGGGGGTGGCAGAGAGGGAAGTTCTGGGGAAATAAAATTTCTTTCTTTGTTTGGCTATAAGGGAGGAGAGGGAAAATAACATAATGTTTTTTGGCTTTCAAGGGAAAGGAAGTGAAAAAAAAAGAAATAAATTTTGGCCTCGTTTGGTACAAGGGAAGCCATTCCGAAGAAAATGAAACAGGAAAGGGAGGGATTGGGGTGTCAATTGTTTGGTATGGATGAGAAAAGTTTGATGAAATTTGTTAAATAAATGAATGGGGATTCCTTCCAAAATGTGAATGGAATCCAGATTCCCTTAAACGATGCGACGTGCACTCCCTCGACATTTCCATCAGCCTTGTACTCACCATGTTTTCTTGGTGTCCCCTCATCCATCCCCTTTCCCAGGCAACTGTTCCATCATAACAAATGAGGTCTTTGATCAACTTTCTCTACACTTCAATCCCCCTGATTTTGGTGGGGAGATAAAAGATAGAGGGGAAGGATTTTTAATCCCTTATTTTCTCTTGCCTCCCCTTATGAAACGAAAGTTCCTCCCCTCCCCTCCCCTCCAAATTTTTTGAACCAAGCATGGCTTTCTAATATAAACCCCCTCCCCTTTGTTTTCCTCTAACCAGCTGCTATGCTAATTTGGAAATCCATCTTTGTATGACTGTTGATTTTTCTTTTTTGTCTTTTTCAATTTATTTTCCTGCTTTAAGGCAAGCTCATCATCGGCTTCTTCCAACTCCAAGTTAATCCAACATTTTGTTGGGATGGGGTTCTCTGAGAATTTGGTTGGCAGAGCAATAGAGGAAAATGGTAAATAAACTCTTTGTGCCATACCGGTTGTATGTTTATCCTACCTCATTAGATATATTCATTAAATGTTTTTCCTTATGATTACCCAGGTGAAGGCAACACAGAATTGATACTGGAATCGCTTCTCACCTACTCGGTTAGTTGATGGCTGCAGATGATGTTTTTGGCAGTCTATTATTTATAGAAAAGAAAACTTTTTTCGTCCTTCACCAAAAAATCAATTCACAGGGAGAATAAAAACACTTATTAAAAAAATCACGTCGCAAGTGCTGGCAAAAGATTATTAAATTTTGCTTGTTGTTGGGCAGTTACCAGTGTTGCGCCTTTGTTGCTGAATACATTTCATTTATTCTTATTTCCTTGTAACAGGGCATTAAACTTCGTCATTACTGCAGTTGATGTAATTCTTATGATTTTCATTCATTGTTTGTTTTATTCTGAAACCTCTTCTTGAACGGCTTAAATCAGTGGCTATCTAATGAATCGATTTGTTCTACGCATGGTAAAACTATGCTTGGCCATCACTTTTTGCTGCACATTTTTCAGGCTATTGAAAGCACCAATCAAGAAAATCCAGATCTTGGTAGCATTGTATGTATCAATTGCTGTATCTTACTTTGAGCCTGTTTTAATAATAGCTGTTTTTTTTGCGGAAATTGATGAGAAAGACAACCACTACTAGTTCCTTCGTTGCTGTAACTATTGCCTTTTTGTTAATACTTTTCTTCCATGGACTTTTCCTGTATTTCCCACTGGGCATACTCCAATGCCAATGGCGATGTGGTTGGTATGCTTTGCTTTCTTGTTTGTAATATTAACACGTTATTTCTCATACTTTGTTACTTTTCTCTAAGAAACTTGAATCAGTTGCATGCATAGCAAGCCCCTTTATCCTATTAGTAGAAAATTTGTTGTTTACAGTTACTTATTGAACATTTGCTAGGCTCTTGAAAGCAGCTGTCAGAACAATCTGGACCTTGATGATAATTTTTCTTCAGACTATGAAGGAAGCTTTCTGCAGGATCTCTCTGATTCTGATAGCTGTCCTGAAAATGAAGTAAATGAAACATATTTGAAGGTTCTACATCAGTCTTTGTTGTAGCTTGTTCTTCCCAAATATGTCAGTCATAGTTATTCTGCTGGCTCTATTGTTTTCGTCGATGGAGGCTGGCAATCACATTAGAAGCTTCTGTAGTTTATTCTCTAGTATGGCTTTTATGATTGTTTTCTCTGCGATCTTTTGTTGAATTAATTGAAATTCATTTCTCACTGCTGGATCACTTGCATTGTCACTCCTTGTTGGATCTAACTAATGTTTTTTTTTTATGAATACATGTTCTGCATTTATGGATGGTTTTATGGTATTTTATGCATGTTTCTTGTCTTACTCCCCAGGGATCACTCACTAGAACTTTCAAAGAGAATAAATGTTACTTCATTTTGTTGAAAATTGTATAGCAATCGGCATTTTCTCTTTTGTCTGCTTCATTTTATCAGCTACATTGTTATAAATTTACTAAATTTTGGTGCAGGATAACTCACAAACTCCTTCACAGGATGATAAAAAATTATTGTTCTTGGCAGACATGGGATTCCCAATTGAAGAGGCTTCAATTGCCTTAAAGAGATGTGGTATGTCTTGATTGCCATTTTAGCCTCTTATGTTTGCATTTGTTGACATTTCTAAAAAAGTGTTTCTGTTATGAAAACGAAGAATAAAATAGAGAGAAATTAGGTATTGGAAAAAGAGGAGAAAGTAGAAGAGAGAAAGAGACGAAAATTTTATTAGAGCGTTTGCACAACAGTATCTTACACATCTATTAAAACCAAAGGGGGGTTGCACTGCCCATTTATAGGCAGTGCAACGGTAGGTGGAAGAGATTGGTGGGGGTGGGCAGCCCACCCCCGTTGAAATCAGTAGCCGCATTCAGCGGCTGCCTAACACTCCCCCCGTTGAAATCAGCAGCCGCATTCAGCGGCTGCCTAACACTCCCCCTTGGGATGCACACTCCTACCAATGTCATACGTGTTTTGATACCGACTCATTAAAAACATTTTTCGGAAAAACTCAGTGAGATAAAAACCGGAATAAGGAAAAGAGTACAGTCACGTAGACTCCTCCTGAAAGTAACATTACATTACAAATTTTGCAATTTACGCATCCCTATATCATGTACAAGCTTTCTAAAGACAACAATTGGTAGTGCCTTTGTAAATAAATCTGCAACGTTGTCACTGGTTCGAACATATTGCATGTTGATATCTCTGTTCTTCATTAACTCTTGTGTAAAGGAGAAAAATTTCAGTGGTATGTCTTTTGTCCGATCATTCTTGATGAAGTCTTCCTTTAATTGTGTGATGCATGCAGTATTATCTTCGAATAATATTGTTGGGCTACAATCCATAGGCAATCCACTTTCCGCTCGAATGTGTTGAGTCATAGACCGCAACCAAATACATTCTCGACATGCTTCATGTAATGCTATTACTTCTGCACGATTTGAAGATGTTGCAACGAGTGTCTGCTTTTGTGATCTCCAAGATATGGCAGTACCTCAAACTGTGAACACATAATTAGTTTGTGATCGCGCATTATACGGATCAGATAAATAACCTGCATATGCAAAACCGGTCATCTTTTTTTCTAATTTGTTAGAATAGAATAAACCCAAATCAATAGTGCCGCAAAGATAACGAAAAATATGTTTAATTCCATTCCAGTGCTTTTGTGTAGGGGCTGAACCAAATCTTGTCAATAAATTAGTAGAAAAAGATATATCAGGACGAGTACAATTAGCAAGACACATTAGTGCTCCGATAGCGCGGAGGTATGACAATTCTGGACCAACCAACTCCTTATTTTCTTCACAAGGTCGAAATTGATCTTTCTCGGTATTTAAAGTCCGAACAACCATTGAAGTACTTAAAGGATTCTCTTTATGCATATTAAAGCGTTTTAAGACCTTTTAAGTGTAATTTGACTGATGCAAAAATATACCACTTGGCATATGTTCAATTTTGTAATCCATGACAATACTTGGTTTCTCCTAGGCCTTTCATTTCAAATTCATCCTTTCAGTTTCTCATTGCTTCATTGATGTCTTCTGGAGTTTCAATGATATTTAAATCATCAACATAAACAAGAATGATTTCATATCCAGACGTTGTTTGCTTAATAAAAACACATGGGTATATGGGGTTATTTACATACCCTTTATTTAACAAATATTCACTCAAACGATTATACCACATACGTTCATATTGTTTTAATCCATACAGAAATTTCTGCAATTTAATTGAATATAGGTCTTTGGGTTTTGATTTCAATACTTCGGGTATTTTGAATCCTTCAGGGATTCTCATATATATACTATTATCAAGTGACCCATATAAATAAGCTGTAACAACATCCATAAGACGCATATTAGCCTTCTCAGAGCTGCAAGGCTGATTAGATATCGAAAAGTAATAACATCCATAACAGGAGAATATGTCTCCGCATAATCGATTCCAGGTCTCTGAGAAAAACCTTATGCGACAAGATGAGTTTTGTATCTTATAATCTCGTTTTTCTCATTATGCTTACGCAGAAAAACCAATTTATATCCAACAGGCTTCACAACTTCTGGTGTGGGCATGATATGTCCAAAAACTTTTCGCATATTAAGTGAATTTAATTCAACTTGCATTGCGTCTTTCTATTTAATCCAATCAGGTCATTTTTTGACATTCCATAACAGACCTTGGTTCAGGGTCTTCATTTTCTATATCACGCGAATAGAATATGAAAATATTTCATTAATATTTTCCACATTACTTTGATTCCATATATCACCTCTAGTGGTATAATTAAGAAAGATTTCATTATTTTCAAAACCTTCAGGGATTTTTATATCCTGTGAATTCTCTTTATGATTGTCATCATGTGTTTCTTTAAAAACACTTAAATTACGTGTTTCTTCTAGAACACACGCCTCCATAACGGGGTTCTCAATTATACTCATCCCTTTTCTTTTTTTGAAGATTTCTATCCTTCGAGCCAATTGGTCTTCCATGCTTCAGGCGTTTTTTTTGAGATTTCTGGAACATCATTATGTAATTGTATCTTTGGGACATTAATTCTAGCCGGTGCATTTACAGCTCGTACGTGTGATTTAGTTACGCCATTCGAATCAGTAAATGCATCAGACAATTTTTTTTTTATCAAAAGGGAATTCCCTTGTGTGGCCTTTTCGAACCCTCCACACAAGGAAACCCCCCTCCCCACGAAGAGGTCACTCTGGAGAGAGCCCCAGCCGGGAAGGAGCCGTTGCCAGCCGAGATGGCAGAGCGTCCCGGAGGGTGACAACCCGGGCGGTGATGGTTCGTCAAGCAATCCGTCAGCACGGGTGGGTTGCGCCTCATTTTGCCCACCCAGTCAGAAACCGGGTGACCCGGCAAGGCGAGTGGATCCCGAGGGAGAGGTTCGCCCCCGAAAGTGGACTCCCCGGCAAGACAATTGATTTGCTAGTTCTTGAAAATGTAAAATCTTTTTTGTTGGACTCCTTATGTAGTAATCATGTTTTAATGATCACAAATCTTATTCAACCTAGTCAACTCCTATAATTTATATCCAATCATGTGCATTTATGTTTCAAGTTCTCTCATGCTTTAAAATGGTTAAGCTCAATCCAATTCATGCATATCACTGTTTAAGTCTGAATACAGTTGTTTGCCTAAGTACAAGACACCGTAAGCCAGACACCGTGAAGCCAGACACCGTGAAGCCAGACACCGTAAGCCAGACACCGTAAACCAGACACCGTAAGCCAGACACCGTGAAGCCAGACACCGTGAATCAAGACACCGTGAACAAGACACCGTGAACAAGACACCGTGAAGCAAGACACCGTGAACAAGACACCGTGACACTCAGACACCGTGACACTCAGACACCGTGACACTCAGACACCGTGACACTTAGACACCGTGTGAAGGAGACACCGTTTTCATAACATACTGTGACACCGTTTCTTAAACTATTTTGTTGTCTTTCAATTTAATTTTTAACGGTCATATTTGATGCCTTTAATGCACTAACATAATGAATGTTTCTTTGTAGACATAGTACGAGGTACGAGGTGCATAACACATGGAACCTGTCGGCTAAAACTCATGCATTCGAAGATAAAGAGTGAAGTGTGCCCAAGAGCAATACAGCGCGATACTGAACAAAAAACAAGCCTATGAGCACGACTGCGAAGAACATATTGCAAGATTTTCAAAGAAAGCATTGTCTCATGCATGCAATCCGACTCTGCTGAAGAACATACGAAGTATACTGGAATCCAGAGAACATCTTCACATTATCAAAACTCGTGAAGAACACAAGCTGAATCACGACACTCTGTTTTTCAAGACAAAAACCAGAGGACTCAGAAGCATTTCTGTTTTATCAAAGTAGTCCAGAGCTGCACTTCAAATCACTAGAGCATTGTAAACTCATATCTACTCTCTCTCAGTGATTCTTTTACTTACTTTTTGAGCAGTGTGTGTACTTTGTTTATTCCATACACACACTGACTCCTGTGCTAAACTAGAGGATTTTTAAATCCTTACACCAAACTCTTTATACTTTTCTTTACCCACGACAACTGTGGAAGAGGTCCCTGTGTGGCCTGGTTATTACTTTTGTTTACCCATGACAATTGTGGAAGAGGTCCCTGTGTGGCCTGGTTATTGTTGTTGGTGAATTCCCCTAGCCCCCTTACCTCAAAGTGAGGCGGAGACATTCTTTTATAATGAATGAAAAGGACCACATCGGACCACAAATCCGATGTGGGATACATACTCCAACACTCTCCCTCAAGCTAGGTGTACCTAGCTTGGTCACATAATGAAAAGAAAGCAACAGAAAAAACAGATGCTAACACTCCCCCTCAAGCTAGACATGCCCAGCTTGATGACAAATACAAGACAAAAACAGAAGAAACAGAAATAATAAAATCGTTGTTGATGCTGCTCCCCTTGAAGATGGTAATGTGATGCCGCTGAAAAAAAAAGGATGGGTCATCGCCGGAAAAGTACGGGGCCGGACAACAGAGCGCCGGGAAATCCACACTGGCGGGTCGGTCGTCAGAGCGTCGGGAAAATCCACACTACGGGCCGGTCGTCAGAGCGCCGGGAAATCCGTAATGTCGGGCCGATCGTCAAAGCGCCGAGAAATCCGCAATGGCGGTGCCGGTCGTTGAAGCGCCGGGAAATCCGCAGGAGGAGGCCGGCGATTGAGGCGGGAATGCCGCGGGAAGCAGGAAGAGGCCGACATGGAGGGAGCAGTTGAGCAACAGATAGAGGAGGCGACCTTGCAGCGGGATTGCAGCGGAGGTGCACGGGGAGGGATCTGGCCGGAACAGTCCGGAACTGCCCAGAACTGGAAGGATATCACCGGATCTGGCCGGATTTTGGCAGATCTGGGAGATGTCACGTGCAGGGAGTGGATCCGGCCAGATCTGGCCGGATCTGACAGATGGAGTCGCCGAGAGGCCATCGCGCGGAGGAGGGAGCCGCGCGCTGTGGGAGGAGGGATTGGGATGCGGCGGATCTGGACGCCGGGAGCCTCGACGGGAGCCGCGCCGGGAGGAACGCCGGATCTGGAGAGGAAGGGCGCCGGGATGTGGAGGGCGGCGCCGATATCTGCAGCGGGACGATCCGTCGCGGGACTGCCGGGAGAGAGGGAGACTGTCGGGATTTGTTGCGCGACGGGATCTGGAGGCGGTCGGGGTTTGCTGCGCGACGGGAGAGCGCAGGGAAGCCGCGACGGGAGCCGGGATGCCGCTAGGAAGGAGGAACTGGCAGGGAAGCGCCGCACGAGAATGAGGGCCGACGCGCAGGAGGGAGATTCGACGGGAAGGAGTTGCCGGCAGGGGGGAGAACCGTTGGGAAGAAGCGCCGGTATCTGAAGGAAATCCGCTTAGGGCAGGAGGGCCACGAGGCGGAGGGGCGGCGACATAAAACCTATGGCCACCGAGGCCGCCGCCCCCCCGCGAGGAACTTGACGTCGGAAAACCCTAGACGGGAGGGAGGGATCGGGTTAGAAAACCCTCTGATACCATGTTGTTGGTGAATTCCCCTAGCCTCCTTACCTCAAAGTGAGGCAGATACATTCTTTTATAATGAATGAAAAGGACCACATCGAACCACAAGTCCGATGTGGGATACAGACTCCAACAGTTATTATTTTTGTTTACCCACGCAAATTGTGGAAGAGGTCCCTGTGTGACCCGGACAGTCTGTGTACTGTTGTTAACCCCGATCCAGGGTGTGAATCAAAGTGCTTGGTGGCAGGTGATCACCAAGTGGAGTGGATTAGGTCTCGGCTTGAGACTGAACCACTTGTTTCATATTCGCTGTGCTGTTTAAATTTAGTCTTCTCTGTTTTACTGCTTTATTGCATAATCCAGAAATCACTAATTTCACTTTGATAGTTAGTCTTGGAAAGAAGTTATAACTGGTTTGCCTTAGTAGGATAACTTCAAAAGTAATATTAATTATATAAATTAAGATTACTGAGAATTAATCAATCTTCTAAGAAGCTGTTCAAAAAGTCAAACTTTTATAACAGTATAACCTTGATTAACTGAGCTGTATCTATTTTTGGGGAAACTATTTCTTTTGAAAATAATATTCTTTTAACAGAAATTTTTATAGTTGCTCAATTCACCCCTCCCCTCTTGAGTAAACTACTCCGACCAACATTTGGTATCAAAGGGAGGTTTACTAGGACTCTGTGTAATCTTACTCAACTGTGATTGTAGTTGTACTTTAAAGATCTGTAAATTTCTGTTAATTCTAAATTTCTAGCTCTTTTAAAGTAATACGTTAGTATGGATAATAGATTGGAAGGTTCTGCAACCAACAGACCACCATTCTTTAATGGAACCAACTATGCTCAATGGAAAATTAAAATGAAAATGCATCTAGAGAGTATGAGCTTTGAAATTTGGTCATCCATTATAGATGAATACAAACTTCCTGTGACTGATAGAATTACATGGGATGAACCTACCAAACTTGCTTACAATAACAATTGCAAAGCCTTGAATGCGTTGTACTGTTCTTTAGGAGATGAAGAATTTAATAGGATTTATGCTTGTAAAACTGCCCATGAAATTTGGGATACCTTGTCTGTCTCACATGAAGGCACATCTAGTGTAAAGGAAATGAGACTTAATACTTATACTATAAAATATGATAATTTTAAAATGAAACCTGATGAGCCTATTTTTGACATGTATCTCAGGTTCAATAAGATTGTCAATACAATGATTTCTCTTGGAAGAGAAGTCACTGCCAAAGAACAGATCATGAGAATCCTTAGATGTCTGCCTGACAGATGGAGGGGAACCTCTGTCTCAATTAGAGAATCGTGCGACATCAGCAAGCTACCTATAAAAGAACTCATTGAGAAACTGATGATGTATGAGGAAGAGCTGAAAGTCAACAAAGAAGAGGAGGATGAACCAAAGAGGAAATCTGTAGCGTTCAAGACCACCTTCTCGAAGCACAAAGACAAAGGGAAACTGGAAGCTTCTGTAGAAAGTTCCACCACTGAACAATCATCACCTGACAGTGATGAGGAGATGGCTCAACTGGCTAGAAGATTCAAACGATTTTACAAAAAGAAGAACTTTTTCAGAAAGCCTAACTTCAAGGGCAAGTATGATCTAAAAGGAAACTGGAAAAAAGACTTGAAAAGAAGTGACAAAACTGATGAAATTGTATGCTATGAATGTAAGCGCAAAGGACATATAAAGGCTGACTGTCCAAAGCTCAAGTATAAGAAGAAATGTGAGGACAAGGATAAGAAGTACAAAAAGGCAATGAAAGCAACCTGGAGTGCCTCTGAGGATAGTTCAAGCGACTCAGAGACATCAAATGATGAACAGGCTAACAAAGCCAATATGTGTTTTATGACAAACACATCTGAGGTAACACTGAACTCTTCTGTACATAATTCATACTATTCTGAAGAGGAAAGTGACTCTGAAAATATGATTAATGAAGAAATGTTTGAATACTGTAACATGCTTGAAGAGACATGCAATGAATTAAAAGATAAATATAAATCATTGAAGAAACAACATGCTCTCACTGTAAATGTTAAATCTGAACTTACTACTGAAAAAGAGAAAAATGCTCAACTGCTCAAAGAAAACAATGAATTAAAAATGTCTAATGAGCAATTAAAAAGTGACTTAGAAATGTTTACTAATGGGAAAAATACCCTTACCCAAATACTAGGAAAACAAATTGCCCCCAAGGAGCCCTTTTGATTAAAAAGCTAACCTAAGGAGCCCTTTTGATCAAATCAAAAGGAAGCACCCGAAGAAGAGGTAATTATTTCATCACCTCTTTCAAGTTCTTTTCTTCTTCCACTTCCTCTTGCTTTGTTGTTTTCATACTAAAATAATAACTCCCGTACCTTCTACATACTGAGATGTTATTATAAATATGGTACAACCATATTCATTATTCTATCCATCCTATGAATGACAAAGTCACCATACGTGCGTACGTACGACTTACCGTCTCCACGTCGTGGTGTAGTTTGTTATTTAATGCTTCATTATTTGGATGGTTATAATAATGAGTATAATTGATGTAAATAATAAATATAACATGTTAATGATTCTGTATATATAATATATCATCCAATTACATACGATTTCACCACTAATAGAATGATATTGTCGCTCGTGCGTACGTACGACTTACCGTATCCACGACGCGATGAGATTTCGTTCCCCATCGTAACCATTCAAGAGTAATTTTCATTTGATCATTAAAAATAATGTTTAAAGAATTTAATATCATTCTGGATATGAATCAAATACATCATATCCATAACATACATGACTTACGTAACAAAACATATAAAGGAAAACGAATCAGTTAACACCCGAAACATTGATACTACTGAAATATCATTAACAAAGCAATATTAGAAGATCATATATGATATCATATTTATGTATGTGGTTCTTGTATAATTTAATAACAATGATTTCACCATTATACAGGAGGTTAACGTACCCTCGACTAAGGAAAAGTACAAGGTAAGAGTTAATTTTACAATCACTTTATTATCCGAGGTTGTTTATACATTAGTATCTACTGGGACCTCTTTATCATCCACATCCGTGTTTTTTAAAAATGTATTTCAAAACATTTTTACTATTTACTACGCTATGGGTTAGTCATTTATACCCTTGTTTGACTTTTTATAAAATGGTTTTGTTAAAACCCTTTTTATTCTTCTGGCTATTTTCCGAGTCCCACATCGGAATACTGCTTTATGTATTCCTTTTTTCTCATTCTATAAAAGAGAGCCTCCGCCTCACCTTGAGGTAAGGAGATTTCCTCCTACACGGTATCAGAGGGAAATTAATCTCGAACCCTCCCTCCCCTGCGGATTCCCGGTTCTGTCCGGACCCGCCTCTCTCCTCCTCCTGGTTCTGTCCGGTGCGATCGGCCCCTCGCCCCTCTCCTCCATCTCGGCCCCTCTCTGTGCGCGACTCCCGACGCCCTCGTCCTGGCAGCTTCGCCCGTAGGCCTGGCTCTTCGCGCCGCTCCCTGCCGGCCTCGTCCAGGTGCTCGCCCGGCGGCTCCCGTTCCTCCCGCGACGCTCCTCCCGTTCCTCCCGCGACGCTCCCCTACTCTCCTGCGCGTGACTGCTGCCCCGCATCTCTCCTCGTCCGACGCCCTCGTCGAGGCGACCTCCTCCGGCTCTTCCACCTCTGCTCGCGCCACGACCCGACCGCCTCTCCTGCGCGGATCCCCTCCTGCGGCTTCTTCCACCCGGCGGTCCTACTCCCTGCGCGCGGCGCTCCAGGCGGCGGATCTCTCCCAGCCGGCCTCTGTCCGGCGTTCGAGCGGCTCCCGGCGCGCGCAGAGGACGCAGCTCGGCCGACCTCGTCCAACCGCGATCCAACGCGACGACCCCGCCCTCCCAGCGCCGTCCTCGACTCCCAGCGCCCCTGCCTCTCAGGCGCGATCTGCCCCGCCGCCCTCCCGCTGCACTCCAGCCGGACGACCGACCCCGCATCTCCAGGCGGCTCCCGTTCGCTGCATTTGCCCGGTCTCGGCATCCCGGTGTCCTTCCTGCCTTCCCTGCCTCCGCCGCTCTCGCCGCGGGTCCTCCTCCCGTCGCAGTCTCCCGATTCCCGCCCTTCCCGGCGCGATCAGCCACTGCCTCCCTGTGGCTTCGCTCCACCCCGACGAAGGTCGCGGGCTCTCTTCCCGACCGCGTCTCGCCCTTCCCAGCAGGTGCCCTCCGCCCTTGTCGGTCTGCTCTCCCTTCCAGGCAGCATCCCAGAGCCCTCTACCGGTAGCTCCCTGCACATCCTCTCGGTTCCTACGTCGGCTCCCAGAGGTGCTTCCGACTTTTGGCGATCCCGCCTCTTCCCAGCTACTGGATCCGATGCGGTCTCGCGGCCCCCGCCCTCCTCAGCGGCTTCTCGGCCCGCCTCCCGCGGTCTCCCCACCCCTGTCTCAGCACCCGTCCTCATCTCATCAAGCCCCAGCCGGGATGCTCGACACTGGTGCGTCCAAACATCTCACTGGGGATTTTGGTATGTTCACTACCTACCATCCCTCTACTCGTGCTTCTCCAATCACTATTGCCAATGGATCAACAATCCCCGTTGCGGGATTCGGCACATGCCATGTGACCCCGACTATTAGCCTGCCTTCAGTCGCTCACGTTCCTCACAGCCAGTTTAATCTCATCTTCATCAGCAAACTCACCAAAGATTTAAATTGTGCTGCTATTTTTACATCCTCGAGTGTTGTTTTTCAGGAGCGGTCGACGAATCGAGAACTTGGTCGAGGTCATCTGCGGGTCGGGGTGTACATACTCGACCTCCCACCACCTCTTGCTTGCTCATACACCTCAATCCGCGCCCTTGACCTTCATTCTCGCCTTGGTCATCCGTCCGCTTCCGTTCTCCAGAAGCTTTGCCCCCAAGTTTGTCCTAATCTTTCTTTCCATGTGAACCCTGCCAGTTTGCAAAACATCATCGGGTGACCTCGATTGGACCCGCGTGCAGCGAATCCTTTCGACCTTGTTCATTCCGATGTTTGGGGTCCTTGCAGGGTTCCTAGCCAGCCCGGGTTCCAGTATTATATTACCTTTATCGATGACTACTCCCGCATGACCTGACTCTACCTTCTGCGTGCTCGGTCTGAAGTGTTTTCTACCTTTCAGACCTTCTACAATGAGATTCATAATAAATTCTCAACCTCCCTGAAATGTCTCCGCTCCGATAATGGACGAGAATATTTATCCACTCCCCTTCAGCAGTTTCTCAAGGATAAAGACATTATTCACCAGACATCTTGCCCCGATACACCTTAGCAGAATGGAGTGGCCGAGCGGAAACATCGCCATATTCTGGTGACTGCCCGTGCCCTCCTATTCCACATGAAGGTGCCTCTCACATTTTGGTGTGATGCTATCCTGACTGCTACATACCTCATTAACCGCCTCCCTTCTTCTATCCTAAAAGGGGACTCCTTTTCGGACTCTCATCTCTCCCTCCTCACTCACTTCCACTGCGTGTCTTTGGATGTCTCTGTTATGTCCGTGACACTCGACCCGGTCTCTCCAAGCTCTCTCCTAAATCCCTCCGCTGCATATTCCTCGGTCATTCCCGCACTCAGCGCGGATATCGCTGCTTCTCTCCAGACCTACGGAGGTATGTCATCTCGGCCAACGTTGCATTTGTTGAGAGCTCTCTTTTCTCCCTTCCCTCTCCTCATCCTGCCTCTGCCATAGATGATTGTCTTCCTCTCATTATCCACCCTCCTTCGGTGTCTTCCCCTGTTGACACCCATTTTGGCCAGGTCTACTCCCGTCGTCCATCCACTGTATCCCCCGTCCTGGCCAATGACACCGTCGTCCCCGCTTCGTCCAATGCTCCTGCCCCGCCACCAGACGACTTGCCCATTGCCGTACGGAAAGGTACTCGCTCCTGCCAGCGTACTCCTCTATTTGTATCTTCATACCAGGGTCTGTCCGCTCTGGAGACAACTTCTATTCCTCGCACAGTTGGTGATGCCAAATCTCACCCCGACTGACTAGCAACAATGCGGGATGAACTGCAGGCTCTAGAAGACAACCATACTTGGGATCTTGTCCCCCTACCAGCAGGGAAACAGGCGGTAGGCAGCAAATGGATTTACACAGTCAGGCTGAATCCCGATGGCACTCTCCATCGCCTCAAAGCCCGCCTTGTGGCCAAGGGCTTCGCGCAGACTTACGGTATTGACTACTTTGATACCTTCTCACCAGTTGCTAAGATGACCTCCGTTCGATTATTCATCTGTTTGACCGCCTATCATCATTGGCCTCTTCATCAATTGGATGTCAAGAATGCCTCCTAAATGGCTTCCTTGAGGAAGAGGTTTATCTACAGCAGCCCCCTGGATTTTGTGCCTCCGGCGCCGAGTCTCAAGTCTGTCGACTCCGTCGCTCTCTTTACGGCCTCAAGCAGTCTCCCCGTGCTTGGTTTGGCCGATTCAGCACTGTTGTCACCGCCTTTGGGCTCTCTCGCAGCCTGAAGGACCACACAGTGTTCTACAGGACGACATTCGTTGGCTGCATCCTACTGGTTGTCTATGTGGATGATATCATCATCATCGGCAGCGACTCTGCTGGCATCACCCACCTCAAGGGGCATTTCCACCCGCATTTCCACAATAAGGACCTCGGCCCTCTCAAAATAAATGTTTTCTTTTATAATTACGTGACTTTTAAATGAATACAAAGAGATATTTCACTCAAATAGTTTTTGGATTGATTTCATCTATGTCAACATCCTTCGTTGGATTTTACTTTTGTTTGAAGTTGATTTATTATGATACAATCTTCCATATTGTATTGAAAGTTTTGTGATATGTTTGACCGTGGATGTGCTATTTTTATACCATTCATGGTTTGTGGTTAAAGTATTGACATTTTGTATGCTAGTTTTAATACGAATGTTTATATTATGTTTCAACCTTTTCATATGCAGAATGCATTGGACTTAGTAGGTGACGGGCGGAGCCCGCTATAGCCTCTCGATGCATCGGTAGGTCTCATGAGATAAATTAGTGTCTTGGCACAAGGGCTTGACAAAATCTTATTTGTAGTCTTGACACGAGGCTTTGACTATGTGGTTATGATGTCCGACATTATGCATTTCATCATTATAAAATTAGCTATTGATATTACATGTGATTATTCGACTAGTAGAATATCCACGTGAATAAGTAAATGACATTATTTGATTTATATTTGCCATATTATGCTAAAGTTTAAGTTTAAAAGGCTTGTGTTTTAGTCTTACACATTGCCTTAGATGTTTATGCTTATTTATGAAAGTTTCCACTATATTGTTATCCTTACTGAGCATCTGAGCTCACCCCTTTCTATGTTTTATTTTTCCTAGGATGCAAAGAAGTATATTATGACTGACTTGCAGGGATAAACTAAGAGATATGAGTGTGTTCAAAGGAGACACAATGTTGTCGTTTTTCATTTCATAATGTAATGTAAAACTTATGTATGTATTTAATACTTCCAAGGCTGCTAAACTGATCGGTCTTTCGGGATTTGATCCCTTGTGATCATGCCAATGTTATCTAATAATGCACCGACTCTGGGTAACTGGGGTTGGAGCGTTACATGAATTACTGTAGATATTACTGTCTTTTATTATTTCTCCGCAATGTTGCATGGAGATGGTTGGGTGCGTGTGTACAAGTACAGTAGGCAAAGACCTCCCATTTTATATTATGCCTTCTTGGTGCTTTTTGCCTGTCTCTGGCCTATTGGAGGCGAGCTTGGGGTTGTGGCGGCTCGGCCTTCCGCAGGCCATGCGGGCCCCGGTGGGTCGGGTCGTTACAAGAGGACCCGCACTTTGGTGCGTTAGGGGGTGCCACTCGGTAGATAGAGGACCCGGGCTCTCTATAGTAGGAGGTGGGTTCCACTCGACCTATGTAAAGAATATGGGGGACCCACGCCCTGATGCGACGGGGGGGGGGGGGGTTAACCCCGACATCAATTTGATGATCCTGCCCGATCACTGCCATCGGTCAAGCGTCACTGGAAGAAGCATCGCGCTCAAAACACTTCACGTCGTATCTCGAAAGCCACTAATAAATTTACTATCGTGTCTCACACAGAAACACTCAGGATAGGTTACTCGCGGGCCAAAATTCGAGTGTCGAGAAAAGAGATATGCGAGGTGGATGATCAAGGCTCCTACTTGCCCTGAAGGAGTACATGGCGTGTCCTGTAGTTGGGTGAATTCACCTTACCTCAATGTGAGGTGAGGATATTCTTTTATAGATTAGGAAACCAATATACAAGACGGGTAAGTCCAATGTGGGACTCACCCATTTACACTTAAATGGGTTCCAACACTCCCCCTCAAGCTGGACATGCCCAGATTGGATAGAGTCCCACACAAAAAGAATAACAAGACAATCTCAAACTCCCCCTCAAGCTGGGCCAGGGAGGCTGTGAATACCCAGCCTGGAAGTGAGAGACTCAAGACGAGCTCCGGGAAGACCTTTGGTGAAGAGATCGGCAAGCTGATCTGCCGTCGGGATATGGCCGAAACCGATATGGTGCTGCTCTAGATGGTGGCGGAGAAACTGACAATCCACCTCGATATGCTTCGTCTGTTCATGAAAGACGGGATTCGAGGCAATCTTCGTAGCGGCCTGATTGTCACACCAGATATGAGCAGGAGTCGATGCCGGGAAACCGAGCTCCTGGAGAAGATGACGAAGCCAGAGGATCTCAGTAGTGACAGTGGCCATGGCTCGATACTCTGCCTCGGCACTAGAACGGGAGACCACAGTCTGCTTCTTGCTGTGCCAAGAGATGAGATTACCGGCGAAGAATACGGCGAATCCCGAAGTAGACTTGCGGGTAGCGAGGCAACTGGCATAGTCCGCATCACAAAAAGCCTCAACATCCATGTGAGCATGATGTGAGTACCGAAGGCCGCGTGCAGGGTCTTTCTTGATGTACTTGGCAATGCGGAGGACAACATCCCACTGAGAGCAGGTGGGATGCTCCATGAACTGGCTGACTTTGCCAACGGCACAAGCAATGTCGGGACGCGTCATGGTGAGGTAGTTGAGTTTACCGACCAAGCGCCGTAGCCCTCAGGATGAGGAAAGAGATCCGAGTCGGAATGAAGGGAGCGTTCCCCAGGCTCAAGGGGAGTGTCAACTGAGGTGGCGGTGCTCAACCCGGCATCCTGCAATAGATCAAGAGCATACTTGCGCTGGCAGAGAGAGATAGTGTCCGCAGTTCGGGAGACCTCGATGCCAAGAAAGTACGTGAGGGGTCCAAGATCCTTGGTGTGAAAGTGATGGTGAAGATGCGTCTTGAGGCTGGCGATGCCTCTGGAGTCGCTCCCTGTGATGATGATGTCATCAACATAAACTACAAGCAAGATACAGCCGTGTGCCGTCGTACGGAAGAAGACGGTGTGATCTTTCATACTCCGAGAGAGGCCAAAGGCGGTGACGACAGTGCTGAAGCGGCTAAACCAGGCGCGAGGAGACTGTTTGAGGCCGTAGAGGGAGCGACGGAGACGACAGACATGGGAGGCGGCACCAGAGGCAGAGAAACCAGGGGGCTGCTGCAGGTAGACCTCCTCGTCAAGAAAGCCATGGAGAAAAGCATTCTTAACGTCGAGTTGATGAAGGGGCCAGTGATGATGAGCAGCCATAGAGATGAAGAGGCGGACCGAGGCCATCTTGGCGACTGGGGAGAAGGTCTCAAAGTAGTCGACGCCATATGTCTGAGCAAATCCCTTGGCGACAAGCCGGGCTTTGAGGCGGCAGAGAGAGCCATCAGGATTGAGACGGATCGTGAAGATCCATTTACAGCCGACCGCCTGTTTGTTTGCCGGAAGGGGAACAAGATCCCAAGTATGGTTGGCATCCAGAGCCTGCAATTCATCTCTCATTGTGGCTAGCCACCCGGGGTGAGATTTGGCCTCACCGACCGTTCGAGGAAGCGACACGGTCTCCAGAGCTGACAAGCCCCTGTAAGAAGATACAAAGAGAGGAGTATTCTGACACGAGCGAGTACCTTTCCGGAGCGCAATCGGCACATCCTCGGGAGTTGTGTCAGGAACATCAGGCGAAGCGGGAACAATGGTTTCCTCGGCCGGGACGGGAGGGACAGTGGAAGGACGACGAGAGTAGGTCTGTCCAAAGAGATGACCGGTCGGAGGAGACACCAGAGGCGGGTGAACCATGAGCGGAAGGCAGTCATCGATGGTAGTGTCAGGAGAAGGAGAGGGGAGAGTGAAAGGAGAGCTCTCGACAAATGAAACGTCGGCAGAGGTGATATACCGGCGGAGGTCTGGAGAGAAGCATCGGTACCCGCGCTGAGTGCGGGAATACCCGAGAAAAATACAGCGAAGGGATTTGGGTGATAGTTTGGAGAGAGTTGGGCGAGTGTCCCGGACATAACAGAGACATCCGAAGATACGGAGTGGAAGGGAGTGAGGAGGGAGAGAGGGAAACAGGGTATGAAAAGGAGTCTCCCCCTGAAGGATGGAGGAGGGAAGACGATTGAGAAGGTAAGTAGCAGTGAGGATGACATCCCCCCAGAAAAGAAGAGGGACCTGGTGGTGGAAGAGGAGGGCACGAGCGGTCTCCAAGATATGTCGGTGTTTCCGCTCGGCCACCCCATTTTGCTGAGGGGTATCAGGACAGGAGGTCTGATGGATGATGCCGTGGGCCCTCATAAACTGCTGAAAATGAGTGGATAAGTATTCTCGCCCATTGTCAGATCGGAGACATTTCACAGGGAGGGAAAACTGTGTCTGGATTTCCTGAAAAAATGTCTGAAAGGTTGAGAGAATCTCCGTTCGATCTCGAAGAAGATAAAGCCAGGTCATGCGGGAGTAATCATCAATAAAGGTGATATAATAACGGTACCCGGACTGGCTAGGAACCCGGCAAGGACCCCATACATCGGAATGAACAAGAGCGAAAGGAGTCGCTGCACGTGGTTCCGGGCGAGGAGCATACGTCGTCCGATGATGTTTGGCAAACTTGCAGGATTCACAATGAAAGGAGAGGTGAGAACCGAATTGGGGGCAAAGTTTATGGAGGGTGGAAGGCGGTGGATGGCCAAGGCGGTAATGGAGGCCAAGGGCTCGGGCTGTGGTGGATGAGCAAGCAAGGGATGATGGGGTATCAAACAGGTAAACCCCATCCCGAAGATAACCTCGACCAATTTCCCGATTCGTCTTCCGCTCCTGAAAAACAACACCAGATGAGCTAAAAATAGCAACACAATTCAATTCGGTGGTGAGTTTGCTGATAGAGATAAGATTAAAGGGACTTTGAGGAACATGAGCGACCGACGTCAGGGGAAGAGACGGGGTCAAGGAACATGTGCCATATCCGGTAATAGGGATTGTTGAGCCATTAGCAACAGTAATGGTAGAGGCACCGGTGTACGGATGATAGGTAGTGAACATACCAGAGTCCCCTGTGAGATGTTCTGACGCACCGGAGTCAAACATTCACGCTGTCTGGCGATGAGAAACACAGGCGGTGGAGTTGCCAGTCTGAGCAAGTGGGGCTAGAGAAGAAGATGGTGGCGCAGTCGCGCGATAAGATGTTACCAAAGCAAGCTCCTCCGGCGAGAGTGTTGTCCTGTAACGGGTACTGGATGAAGGAGGACCGCTGTGCGGTAGAGCCGATGATGGAGGATGGGAGAGCCGCTCGGCTGGGTGCATAGGTGCCCGGGAAGGCCGACAATGGAAGGGAGGGTGCGGCCCGGCCGGAATACTGGCGTCCGGAGGTGATGCCGGAGGGCCGCGGGCGGACTCGCCCGCTATTAACGCAGGGAGCTGGGCCGACGGCGCAGGAAGGCCGCAGGGTAGCTGCTGGTAGACGGGCTGGAGGCTGGCTGGAGAAGGGAGGCTGCCGGCGCATGGAGCCGGCTGGGATGGAGCCGCCGGGGAGGGAGAGTCGCCGGGAGGGAGCGCTCCGCAGGAGGAGGCGCCGACGGCTGGAGAACCAGGGAGAGCCGCCGGGAGGGAGGGCAGCCGCGCAGAGGCGTCGCGTGGGGCAGGGGAGATCACCGGGAGGGAGAGGCGTCGCGCGCAGAGGGCCGCGCGACCAAGGGCGACGCGCAGGAGGCCGCCAGGATGTGAGGCGCGCCGGGAGAGAGGGCCTGCCGGGAGGAGGGGTGGCCGCCGGGAAGAGCGGGCGTCGGGCCGAGGGCGTTCCGGCGGGGCGAGGCGGGGCTGGCCGGGAGGGAGCGTCGAGGGAGGTGGTGCCGGGACGGGGGGGGGGGGGGCGGGTGATGGCGTCGGGAGCCGCGGGGAGGGAGCGCCGTCGGGGAGGAAGGGCGCAGGGAGGAGCCGGCGCGGGCCGCGTCGGGGAGAGAGAGGGCCGTCGGGCGAGGGCTAGGGAGCCGGGACGAGGGCGCACCGCGGGGGGGACGGCGGACGCCGGGAGGTGGAGGCGTAGCGGGAGGGACGCCCGCCGGGAGGGTGCAGGCCGGAGAGGAGAAGTGCGCCGGGAGGATAGGTGCGCCGGGAGGGAGGGCCTGCCGGGAGGGTGCAGGCCGGAGAGGAGCTGCGCCGGGACAGGAGAGGAGGCCCGCCGGGAAAGGCTAGGGCAGGAGGGAGAGAGGCGGGGCCGGGAGAACGCTGGGAGTCCGCAGAGGAGGGAGGGTTCGGGATAAAAATCCCTCTGATACCATGTAGTTGGGTGAATTCACCTTACCTCAATGTGAGGTGAGGATATTCTTTTATAGATTAGGAAACCAATATACAAGACGGGTAAGTCCAATGTGGGACTCACCCATTTACACTTAAATGGGTTCCAACATGTCCCATGAGGTACACGGTGTGTCTCTCAGAGTCCGGCACTACCTGTGTGTCGCGCTCACACGACATGTCTTCCTCTAGATATACGACGTGTCCACTAGAGGTACACGACGTGTAAAGGTTGACCTGGCACTCGGCTTGCCGTTTGGTCCTACCCGTATACTATGGCCCGTGCTCTTGTACATTGGTTATGCTCGTGTACATTGGCTATGCCAGAGTACTTTTCGAAATATACGGCGTGTACCCCACCAACATAAGCATGTGAGGCCACATGGGCTTCTGGGCGTGTACTTCCTGTACACACCGAGCCATCCGAAAAGTGGGTGTTACATGGCGTGTGATCCAACCACACAACGTGTGGGATCACACGGCGAGCCGGTTAGCTAAGGGTCACACATCGTGTGGGCCCACAACATGATGTTTGATATTTATCTCCATTTGTAAGCCCTAACCGCCGCTTAGAGGGGACCACACGACTTGTGTTCTTATGGAGTACATGGTGTGTAGTTGGGATTTTCACAGAAATCCAAAAACTTCACATGTTGTCCGCTCGCACCGCCGCCATCGGATCTGCCATCAATGACGTTGGGGAGTGCGGATCTAGGGCCGACTGTGCCTGATACGTTGCCCGTAGCTGGATTCCGGCCAATTGAACCCCATGAGGGTCTTCCTTGTCGCACCGCGCTGCCGCGCCACCTCTCCCGTGGATGGAATCCCTCGAACCGGCCTTTGATCCATGCCTCGATCACCCGTGGCCGTCACTGCTCCTCGATCGTGTCGTCGATCCCAAACCCAAACCCGAGGTATCAATTCGTTGCGCCAAAGAACGGTGGCGCAACGATCGATTATTGGGTATTTGTTGAATCGTCGACCAAACGGAATGTCGACGATGATCGCACGATGAAAGGTGGGAGAAAAGCACAAAACACACAAGAGGAACAAACCTCGGTCGTTGTTCGGGTTGGCCTCGATTCGTTGTCGGTAGAACAATGAACGAAGAATCGATAAACATCAACAATTATCATCAGTTCCAAACCAAGGAATATAATCCCGAACACGCAAATCAACAATCGACCCGCGAATCTAATTGTTAGGAGATTTGATTCGCATTCGACGTGGGAGGAAGATCAGAAGCTGACAAGGAAACATTGAGGATCGTAGTCTGACCCTACCAATGTGGTTGAGACAGACATCCATGAAGAACCCAGCATCACTCGATGAGATGACCTAGCTTGCCACAGTGGTGACATAAAGGACAAGTACGACCCTCACCGCGACCACGTCCACGAGCAGCCGAAGACCGTCCATTGCCACGACCCAGAAGGGCGGTAGGATCAATACTGTGAGTGGGTGGGGGAAAAACCCGATGACCCTTTCCAAGGCGATGATAAACCAGCGGAATCTCAAGCGAGGGACTGACAAACATCTCTGTGACTGTTGTTGCAAATTCGGGATCAAGGCCATGTAGAAGGCTGAAGAGACATAATTGGTCCCGTTGGGCGAAAGCTGCCTCAGGCGTTTGAGGAATGGGCCACAATGTTACGGAATTGTCGGGAGTCACAACGACAGAAACGAGAAAAACGAAAGAAAGCAACAAGAACACAGCGATTTACGTGGTTCGGGAATAATCCCTACGTTCACGGGAGAGGCAGAATTTCACTATTCGGGAGCACAAAATTACAGAGGATTTTTTCCGTAGTAACCCTAGCCCGAAAAAGGGCTATAAAATGAAGAAGACGATCACTGTTCGAAAAGTAAGTCCGCGTCGCTATAGTGAACGACGACCAGTTTTGTCAAAAGCACTACAGTGGTTGCCGACTGGAGAAGTCAAAAGTGCTACAGTCCAGTTGACCCCGAAGTCCGCACTGCTACAGTACAGTTGCGGGCCACAAGCATTCGGCCCAACCGGATCGGGCTACACCAATCCAACAATCTCCCACTTGGAGCCTGATCCACTGCACTGCTATGTTTCGATGCAACTGATGAAGACAACTTACTTAATCTGAGTTCTTCCTCTTCTTCACTCACCAGTGGTGTGCTTCCCATTCATAGATTCATGAAATACAAACTGTTTTCCTCTTGTGCTTCCATCAGGTCCTCCATCATTCTGCCTCTCATCCTCCGTTCATCAGTGGAGACCAACAGAGGCACAGTAGTGCCTCAACTTTTGTATCACCATTGGCTTTGTCAACATGTTTGTTGGATTGTTGGTTCCACAGATCTTCTGCAAAGTCAGCAACCCATCCTGTATCAAACCTCTGATGAAATGGTACTTCAACTGAATGTGCTTCGTCCGGGCATGAAACACTGGGTTCTTTGCAAGATGTATAGCACTCTGACTGTCACAGTGCAATACATTCTCCTCTCGCTTTCTTCCCAATTCATCCAAGAAGTTTTTCAGCCAAACCATCTCTTTCCCAGCTTCTGTTACAGCAATGTATTCTGCCTCTGTGGTGGATAAAGCGACCACCTTCTGCAATTGTGATATCCAACTTACCGCAGTTCCTCCACAGGTAAAAACATAACCCGTGATACTCCTCCTGCTGTCGACATCGCCTCCAAGGTCAGCATTCACATACCCCTGCAATGAATTTCCTTTCCCAAAGCACAGAGATACCTCCTTGCTGCCCTTCAAATACCTCAGTATCCACTTCACAGCTTTCCAATGTTGTTTTCCAGGGTTAGCCATATACCTGCTCACAACTCCCACTGCATGAGCGATGTCAGGTCGTGTACAGACCATGGCATACATCAAACTTCCGACAGCTGATGCGTATGGAACTCTTGCCATGTACTCAACCTCTTCTGCCGTCTTCGGTGATTGATCCTTTGATAGTTTGAAATGGCTCGCCAGGGGAATAGAGACTGCCTTTGCTTCCATCATATTGAATCTTCTCAAGACCTTCCCAATGTAATCAGCCTGTGACAACATTAATGTTCCAGCTGTGCGGTCTCTCTTGATCTTTATCCCCAGAATCTTGCCAGCTTCTTCAAGATCTTTCATTTCAAACTCCCCAGCCAACTGTCCTTTCAGCTCATTAATTCTCTGCATACATGATCCTGCAATAAGCATGTCATCCACATACAGAAGCAATATAATGTATTCATCACCAAAGGACTTGATGTAGCAACACTGATCCATGCCACATCGTTTATATTCATTTTTAGACATAAATGAATCAAACTTTTTGTTCCACTGCCTCGGTGCCTGCTTCAGTCCATATAAGCTCTTCTGGAGTTTGCACACCAGGTCTTCCTTTCCAGACTCTACATATCCCTCTGGCTGCTGCATGTAGATATCTTCCTCCAAATCTCCATGAAGGAAAGCAGTCCTGACATCAAACTGCTCAAGGTGCAAATCCTCTGACGCCACAATGCTAAGAACCACCCGGATGGTGGTAAGCTTCACTACTGGTGAGAATATTTCCGTGAAATCCACTCCCTCCTGTTGGAAGCCTTTCACCACAAGCCTTGCCTTGAACCTCCTCTTGCCATCATGTTCTTCCTTCACCCGGTAGACCCACTTGTTCTGCAATGCTTTCTTTCCTGCTGGCAGGGATGTCAACTCCCACGTGTTGTTGTCATGCAATGAGGAAATCTCCTCCTTCATTGCCAGCTCCCACTTGCCCGACTCCTTCATTCTGGTTCTCCACCGTCAGTCAATAATAGATAATGCAGGGATGGTGAATACCTCTGCACAGACCTTCTCACCCTTGTTGATCTCCTCAACTCCACTGGAGTAGTAGGTTCCACCGGTTCGGATCTCTCATGCTCAGACACACCTTCAAGCTCCACTTGCTCTTTGCACTTGATTCAATGTTCCCATTTTCATCTTCAGCTACGTGACGACCTTTGTGCATGACACCTTCATTGAATACCACGTTCTGGCTCCTGATGACCATCTTCTTGTGACCATCCCAAAAGCGGTAACCAAACTCATCAGCACCATAGCCAATAAAGAAACATGACTTGGACTTAGCATCAAGCTTGTCCCTTGAGTTAGCATCAATGTGTACATAAGCCAAACTGCCAAAGACTCTTAAATGTGAGAGTTTTACCTCCTTACCAGACCAGAGCTCCTCGGGTAGATGTTCTCCCATTGGCACAGATGGACTCCTATTGATCAGATACGCTGCCATGTTCACTGCATCAGCCCAGAAGGTTTTGGGCAACCCTGAGTGTAACCTCATACTTCCGGCACGTTCATTCAACGTCTTATTCATCCTCTCTGTCACACCATTCTGCTGTGGTGTTCCTGGGATAGTCTTCTCCCACCGAATTCCATTATCAGAACAGAATTCTATGAATTCTTGACTGCCATACTCTCCACCGTTGTCAGACCTCAAGTATTTCAGCTTAGCTCTTGACTCATTCTCCACCATGACCTTCCACTTCTGAAACATTTTAAACACATCAGATTTACTTTTCAGAAAGTAAACTCATACCTTCCTTGTTGAGTCATCGATGAATGTCACATAGTATTGTGACCCTCCAAGGGAATGTACCGGTGCAGGTCCCCAAACATCCGTGTGCACCAGGTCCAGCTTCCTAGCCTTTGGTGTTCTGCCTCCTTTTGCAAAAGACACCTTGTTCTGCTTTCCGAAGATACAATCTTCACATAGGTTAACTTCCACTGACTTCAGCTCCGGTAGCAACCCTTTTGTTGCCAACACCTTCATCCCCTTCTCACTCATGTGGCCTAGCCCACAGTTGTGAATCTCCTACAGCTTTGAGTGATGCAGCCATGTCTATGCAAGTTTCTGTCATGTTGTATAGGGTTCCATTCTTTGCTCCCCGAGCTATGACCATAGCTCCTCGGATGATCTTTCATGCACCACCAGTGAATGTGGTACTCAACCCTGCATCATCAAGTTGTCTAACAGAAATAAGGTTTCTTCTCAAGCCAGGGATAGACCTCACGTTTTTCAGAACCAGCAGACTCCCACTGTTGGTCTTGATCCGTGCATCTCCTTTCCCCACAATCTGCAAGGGCTCATCATCAACAAGATGTACCTTGCCGAAATTTCCAGAAACGTAATTTTCCAGAAATCCTTTCTCCGATGTAGAATGGAAAGACGCCCCAGAGTCTAAAATCTAAGACTCCATTGGGCTGTCCACGCTCAACAGCAGCACGTCATCAGTTCCTTCAGCTACCGTGTTTGCTCCACTGGTTTCAGGTCCCTTCCGGTTATCTCTGCACTCTTTCTTGACATGTCCTTTCAACCCGCATGTCCAGCAGGTAGGACCAGGCCCCTTTGCCTTGTCTCTGCTCTTTCCTCTTGACTTCGATCGTCCTCTGTGATTGTCCCACTGTGGGTACCTTCCTCTTCCTTCAACGTTCAAAGCAGAACCAGAGAATCTGTCTGATTCTCTTCTTCGAACATCCTCACTAAGGATTAGGTCCCGTATATCTTTCAGAGCCATCTTCGTATTCCCCGAAGTGCTGCTCACAGCTATTACAGTTGCTTCCCAACTCTCTGGTAACGAAGATAGTAAAACCAGCGCACATACTGTTGGATTGGTGTTGCCCGATCCGGTTGGGCCGAATGCTTGTGGCCCGCAAATTTTCGGAACTGTAGCAATGTTGACCACTGTAGCGGAGCTGACCGACCGACACCGACAGACACTGTAGCGGTGCGGACTTCGGGGTCAACTTTACTGTAGCGCTTTTGACAAAGCCAGCCGCCGTTCACTGTAGCGACGCGGACCACTTTTTCGAATAGTGATCGTCTTCTCCATTTGTTTTATAGCCCATTTCGGGCTAGGGTTTGTTGTTGGAAATCCTCTGTAATTTTCTGTGCTCCCGAATCATAGTGAAATTCTGCCTCTCCCGTGGACGTAGGGATTTTTCCCGAACCACGTAAATCGCCGTGTTCATTGTTGCTTTTCTTTCTTTCGTTTTCTTGTTTTCTGTCGTTCTGTCTCCCGGTGATTCCGCAACAACTGGTATCAAAGGGTGAGTTCGGAATTCTCCAATGATGGCTCTGGATGAAGGCAAAGTGAAGATCGATCGCTTCGATGGAACTGATTTCAGTTTCTGGAGGATGCAGATCGAGGATTATCTTTATCAGAAAAAGATGCACTTGCCGCTTCTGGGTGTGAAGCCAGCGAAAATGGAGAAGTCAGAATGGGAGCTACTGGATCGACAGGTTCTGGGTGTTGTGCGCCTGACGTTGGCCAAAAACGTGGCATTCAACATCAGAGAGGAGAAGACGACGGTGGACCTGATGAAAGCCCTCACAAATATGTACGAGAAGCCTTCTGCGGCTAACAAGGTGCATTTGATACGACGATTGTTCAACCTGAAAATGGTTGAAGGGAGAGCTGTTGCAGATCATATCAACGAGTTCAATACCATCATAAGTCAGTTGTCATCGGTGGACATTGACCTTGGTGATGAGGTATGTGCTCTGGTTTTATTATCTTCGTTACCTGAAAGTTGGGAAGCAACTGTAACAGCTGTGAGCAGCACTTCGGGGAATACGAAGATGGCTCTGAAGGATATAAGGGACCTAATCCTTAGTGAGGATGTTCGAAGAAGAGAATCAGGCAGATTCTCTGGTTCTGCTTTGAACGTTGAAGGAAGAGGAAGGTACCCACAGCGGGACAATCGCAGAGGACGATCGAAGTCGAGAGGAAAGAGCAGAGACAAGGCAAAGGGGCCTGGTCCTACCTGCTGGACATGCGGGAAGAAAGGACATGTCAAGAAGGAGTGCAGAGATAACCGGAAGGGACCTGAAACCAGTGGAGCAAACGCGGTAGCTGAAGGAACTGATGACGTGCTACTGCTTAGCGTGGACAGCCCGATGGAGTCTTGGATTTTAGACTCTGGGGCGTCTTTTCATTCTACATCGGAGAAGGGTTTCCTGAACAATTTTGTTTCTGGAAATTTTGGCAAGGTGCATCTTGCTGATGACGAGCCCTTGCAGATTGTGGGGAAAGGAGATGCACGGATCAAGACCAACAGTAGGAGCTTGCTGGTTCTGGAAAACGTGAGGTACATCCCTGGTTTAAGAAGAAATCTCATTTCTGTGGGACAGTTTGATGATGCAGGGTTGAGTACCACGTTCACTGGTGGTGCATGGAAGATCACCCGAGGAGCTATGGTCATAGCTCGGGGAGCAAAGAATGACACCCTGTACAACATGACAGAAACATGCATGGACATGGCTGCATCACTCGAAGCTGTCGGAGGTTCTCAACTGTGGCACTACAGACTCGGCCACATGAGTGAAAAGGGGATGAAGGTGTTGGCAACAAAAGGATTGCTACCAGAGCTGAAGTCGGTGGAAGTAGGCTTTTGTGAAGATTGCATCTTTGGAAAACAGAAGAAGGTGTCCTTTGCAAAAGGAGGCAGAACACCGAAGGCCGGAAAGCTGGACCTGGTGCATACAGATGTTTGGGGGCCTGCACCAGTACCATCTCTCGGAGGGTCACAATATTATGTGACATTCATCGATGACTCAACGAGGAAGGTATGAGTTTACTTTCTGAAGAACAAATCTGATGTGTTTAAGATATTTCAGAAGTGGAAAGTCATGGTGGAGAACGAGTCAGGAGCAAAGCTGAAATGTTTGAGGTCCGACAACGGTGGAGAGTATGGCAGTCAAGAGTTCAGAGAATTTTGTTCTGAAAATGGAATTCGGTGGGAGAAGACAATCCCAGGAACACCACAACAGAACGGTGTGGCAGAAAGGATGAATAGGACACTGAATGAACGTGCCAGGAGCATGAGGCTGCATTCGGGGTTACCCAAGACCTTTTGGGCTGATGCAGTGAATATGGCAGCATATCTCATAAACAGGAGTCCTTCTGTGCCAATGAAGGAATGTCTACCCGAGGAACTCTGGTCTGGTAAGGACGTAAAACTCTCACATTTACGAGTCTTTGGCAGTTTAGCATATGTTCATGTTGATGCAAATGCAAGGGACAAGCTTGATGCCAAGTCCAAAAAATGTTTCTTTATTGGTTATGGTGGTGAGGAGTTTGGGTATCGCTTTTGGGATGACCTCAACAGGATGGTCATCAGGAGCCAAAATGTGGTATTCGATGAAGGTGTCATGTACAAAGATCGCCATGCAGTTGAAGATGAAAATGGGAACATTGAATCAGAATGCAAAAAGCAAGTGGAGCTTGAAGGTGTGTCTGACCTTGAGAAATCCGAACCGGTGGAACCTACTACTCCAGTGGAGTTGAGGAGATCATCAAGGGTGAGAAGGCCCGTGCAGAGGTATTCACCATCATTGCATTACCTTTTATTGACTGACGGTGGAGAACCAGAATGCTTTGAAGAAGCAATGCAGCTGAAGGAGTCGAGCAAGTGGGAGCTGGCTATGAAGGAGGAGATTTCCTCATTGCATGAGAACAACACTTGGGAGCTGACACCTCTGCCAAGAGGAAAGAAAGCATTGCAGAATAAGTGGGTCTACCGGGTCAAGGAAGAACATGATGGAAAGAGGAGGTTCAAGGCAAGGCTGGTGGTGAAAGGCTTTCAACAGAAGGAGGGAGTAGATTTCACTGAAATCTTCTCACCAGTAGTAAAGCTTACCACCATCCGGGTGGTTCTCAGCATTGTGGCGTCAGAGGATTTGCACCTTGAGCAGCTTGATGTCAAGACTGCTTTCCTTCATGGAGATTTGGAGGAAGATATCTACATGCAGCAGCCAGAGGGATATGTAGAGTCTGGAAAGGAAGACTTGGTGTGCAAACTCCAGAAGAGCTTATATGGACTGAAGCAGGCACCGAGACAGTGGAACAAGAAGTTTGATTCATTTATGTCTAAAAATGAATATAAACGATGTGGCATGGATTAGTGTTGCTACATCAAGTCTTTCGGTGATGAATATATTATATTGCTTCTATATGTGGATGACATGCTCATTGCAGGATCATGTATGCAGAGGATTAATGAGCTGAAAGGGCAATTGGCTGAGGAGTTTGAAATGAAGGATCTTGGAGAAGCTGGCAAGATTCTGGGAATGAAGATCAAGAGAGACCGCACGGCTGGAACTTTAATGTTGTCACAGGTTGATTACATTGGGAAGGTTCTGAGAAGATTCAGCATGCTGGAAGCAAAGGCAGTCTCTATTCCCCTGGCGAGCCACTTCAAACTATCAAAGGAGCAATCACCAAAGACGGCAGAAGAGGTGGAGTACATGGCAAAAGTTCCATACGCATCAGCTGTGGGAAGCCTGATGTATGCCATGGTCTGTACTCGACCTGACATTGCTCATGCAATGGGAGTTGTGAGCAGGTATATGGCTAACCCTGGAAAACAACATTGGGAAGCTGTGAAGTGGATACTGAGGTATTTGAAGGGCAGCAAGGAGGTATCTCTGTGCTTTGGGAAAGGAACTTCATTGCAGGGGTATGTGGATGCTGACCTTGGAGGCGATGTCGACAGCAGGAGGAGTACCACGGGTTATGTTTTTACCTGTGGAGGGACTGCGGTAAGTTGGATATCACAATTGCAGAAGGTGATGACTTTATCCACCACAGAGGCAGAATACATTGCTGTAACAGAAGCTGGGAAAGAGATGGTTTGGCTGAAGAACTTCTTGGATGAATTGGGAAGAAAGCGAGAGGAGAATGTATTGCACTGTGATAGTCAGAGTGCTATACATCTTGCCAAGAACCCAGCGTTTCATGCCCGGACGAAGCACATTCAGTTGAAGTACCATTTCATCAGAGGTTTGATACAGGATGGGTTGCTGACTTTGCAGAAGATATGTGGAACCAACAATCTGACAGACATGTTGACAAAGCCTATGGTGATACAGAAGTTGGGGCACTGCTGTGCCTCTGTTGGTCTCCACTGATGAACGGAGGATGAGAGGCAGAATGATGGAGGACTTGATGAGAGCAGAAGATAAAAACAGTTTGTATTTCATGAATCTGTGAAAGCATGGCACTGGTGAGTGAAGAAGAGGAAGAACTTATATTAAGTAAGTTGTCTTCATCAGTTGCATCGAAGAATAGCAGTGCAGCGGATCAGGCTACAAGTGGGAGATTGTTGGATTGGTGTTGCCCGATCCGGTTGGGCCGAATGCTTGTGGCCCCCAAATTTTCGGAACTGTAGCAATGCTGACCACTGTAGCGGAGCTGACCGACCGACACCGACAGACACTGTAGCGGTGCGGACTTCGGGGTCAACTTTACTGTAGCGCTTTTGACAAAGCCAGCCGCCGTTCACTGTAGCGACGCGGACCACTTTTTCGAATAGTGATCGTCTTCTCTATTTGTTTTATAGCCCATTTTGGGCTAGGGTTTGTTGTTGGAAATCCTCTGTAATTTTCTGTGCTCCCGAATCATAGTGAAATTCTGCCTCTCCCGTGGAAGTAGGGATTTTTCCCGAACCACGTAAATCGCCGTGTTCATTGTTGCTTTTCTTTCTTTCGTTTTCTTGTTTTCTGTCGTTCTGTCTCCCGGTGATTCCGCAACACATACCTCATCACCAAGATCAATGTCCACCGATGACAACTGACTTATGATGGTATTGAATTCGTTGATACGATCTGCAACAGTTCTCCCTTCAACCATTTTCAGGTTGAACAATCGTCGTATCAAATGCACCTTGTTTGCCGCAGAAGGCTTCTCGTACATGTTTGCGAGGGCTTTCATCAGGTCCACCGTCGTCTTCTCCTCTTTGATGTTGAACGCCACGTTTTTGGCCAACGTCAGGCGCACAACACCCAGAACCTGTCGATCCAGTAGCTCCCACTCCGACTTCTCCATGTCCGCTGGCTTCACACCCAGAAGTGGCAAGTGCATCTTTTTCTGATAAAGATAATCCTCGATCTGTATCCTCCAAAAACTGAAATCAGTTCCATCGAAGCGATCGATCTTCACTTTGCCTTCATCCAGAGCCATCGTTGGAGAATTCCGAACTTCCCTTTGATACCAGTTGTTACGGAATCCTCGGGAGTCACAACGACAGAAACGAGAAAAACGAAAGAAAGAAAGCAACAAGAACACAGTGATTTACGTGGTTCGGGAATAATCCCTACGTCCACGGGAGAGGCAGAATTTCACTATTCGGGAG
The DNA here is from genome assembly GCA_963277665.1 of Viscum album. Classification (NCBI taxonomy): domain Eukaryota; kingdom Viridiplantae; phylum Streptophyta; class Magnoliopsida; order Santalales; family Viscaceae; genus Viscum; species Viscum album. The sequence continues at coordinate 25,226,826 of OY728125.1, forward strand.
CACAAAATTACAGAGGATTTTTTCCGTAGTAACCCTAGCCCGAAAAAGGCTATAAAATGGAGATGACGATCACTGTTCGAAAAGTAAGTCCGCGTCGCTATAGCGAACGACGACCAGCTTTGTCAAAAGCGTTACCGTGGCTGCCGGATGGAGAAGTCAAAAGTGCTACAGTTCAGTTGATCCCGAAGTCCGCACTGCTACAGTACAGTTGCAGGCCACAAGCATTCGGCCCAACCGGATCGGGCTACACCAATCCAACACACAACTCATGTTATTCATCACGGAGGGCTTTCCACTCGATGAAGTACACCAGTAAAGAACGGTGTTGTTGGCGGATGATGGACAGGCGATGAAGAATGTTTGACACCCGAGCCAAATTGTTTGTTTCATAATACATGAGGTTTAAGAAGTCCCAGAGTTCCTTAACCGTATTTGATGTCCGAGTCACATCCTTTACCAAGCGAACCATAGAATTGACAAGCAAAGCGAAGATTTTGCTGTCTGGAAGCTTCCAGACCCTGTATTTTGGATCAGATAGTGGTGGCGAAGAAGCATCTAGGTGTGAGTCGAGGTCCACGCCGGTGAGAGACATCAGGACCGTCTTCTGCCAAACAGAAAAATTTGTTGAATCAAGCCGCTCATCGACAATGCAATAGAGGCAGTGATCAGCGGAGGAAGGGTGGAAGAGTCTGCCATTGGAGAGTCGGTGGGTGCTTAGGGAGGCGGGCCGGTCGAGGGGACGTCGGGAAATCTGTTGAGGCGGAGCTGGAGCACGGGGACTATCGCAGCGGAAGGTGGAGTCGTTGGAGGGTCGTCGCCTGGGAGGTAGACCGCTGGAGATGAGGTTGCCGCAAGAGGAGTCGACGAAGGGAGGCGGGATGTCCGCATGGGGGGGGGGACGGGATTCTGCAAGAGTGGCCTATGCACAGGGGAAAGGGGCTGCTCACGACGGGAGGGGCGGTGCCGGAAGTGTGTTGGCGACAGGAGGGCCCGGTGAGTGCCGTTGCGCGCAGGGAAGGTGCCGCAAGGGGCCGTCGCGCACAGAGAAGGGGCCGTTGGGGTCCGTCGCGCGCACAGAGGCACCCGCAGAGAGGCGGAGGGCCGTCGGTGGGCCGGCGTCGGAGATGAACCGCGCTGGAGGGCGGAGCGCAGCGGATGGGAGGGGAGAAAAAAAATATTATTGAGAATTACCCTTTGATACCATGTAGTATAATGGATTTTCTTTAGCTCGAGGAAAGGTGGAGACATTTTTTTATAGATAGAGGAAAAGATTTACAAGTCGAAATAATTCGATATGGGACTGAGAAACACCCTTTACCCAGAAATACAATAAACCGGGTTTAACAATTATGAATATCAATGCATAATGTCCTGCAATTCCAGAACTTGACTTATTATGATTTTTAAATCAACCATAAGTCAATAAATTTTTGACGTATTTTTTCAACCCAACATCCCCGGTCCTATGCTTATGATCTAGACATTCATGTAACTCTAGTCATTTTGATAGGGCTGTAGACATTATAAACAGAGCACTGCGCACCAAGCCTCAACAACAACCTTCTCCTTGTTTCATCTTCATTGTGAGCTTTGGTGGCTCTTTGGTAAGAAATTTTGCTGAATTTAATGCGGTGAGATCGAACAACATTTTTTTGGGGGGATAATCTCTTGAAATCACTAACATTAATTTTTTTAGGTTTATCTCTTTAAACATTCACGTATTGCATCATGGTGAGTGTTATAACTAAATTTGATGAAGTCATTTCTGTTGCATAAACAGAAATCAAAGTCACTGTGATTTATTGAAAATTAAAAAAAAATGTTGGTGACAATGCCCTGGATACAAAACACATTTAAATATTCAATGTCCAATCTACACAGACAGTGCAGTAGTCTCTTTCTAATTTGTATAAAATACATTAAAGGAAGCGTTGACCTATCTGTATACTAAATACAATAAAATTATTAATTTTCCCTTAATTAAGTTGTTTGAAAGCAATTGGAACACACAGTGTACCACAGTCAAATTAGAAGAAATGGAGATAAGGAGAGAAATTTAAAGAAACTCGGGCCCAATGCAAATCCAAGGATATCTTCGAAATCAATTTGTGTGATGATAAAACACACATTTTAGTACTTTGGGGAGAGAATGCGGCAGTGTAACTTGAGAGAAAAAAGGATCCCAAATGAGGGGGTTCCCTCTTATTTACCGGCAAGAGGATTTTTTGAATTAATAATATAATTGTATATATTCTACTTTAAAAATCTGTAGGAGGGGGGGGGGAGCTGAGGTTTGTTAGCCGCTAGAAATGATCCCACATGTCACCCAAACTTTTTTTCATTTATTTTTCTGTATGGTTTTCCTGTTTCCTCAAACATACTCTTCCGTGACTTAATTGCTTTTGAGACATTTTTGGCATGATTTATTTAATGTCGACCCACATTAAAGCCTCCTTATCTGCTTACCTTTTACCACGTCCTTGATTTTATTGCAGGCCCTGATGCCTCAGTGGCGGAGCTAACAGATTTCATCACCGCTGCTCAAATCTCAAGGGCAGCAGATGCATGTCTACCACGTGAGGAGAAGGTAATTTTCTGTAATTTTTAAATGAATTAAGGTAGTGTTTTGTATGAGGTAAGCTTTTCTAATGAAAATGGAAAATGAATGGGAGGGAATGAGAAAAAGATTTGTGAGTCAATGGTTTGATTGATATGCATTAAAAACATGTGAATATGTTAAATAATGTGAATACATAAGAGCAGACAATTATAAAATAAGTTTTTTCTTGTAAATGATAAAGAGTGGACCCAATACCCAAGATAACTCTCTAAGAGAGTCCTTGAGATTATTTAATAGTGAATAATAAAAATTACATGATACGTCAAGTCCGATGTGAGACTTGACTCAACTTAACCTCTAACACTCCCCACCAAGCTAGGTGTACCTAGTTTGGACACATAATTAAATAAACCAAAGTGTAGAACGATAAAATGAGAGAAACCGGAACCCCCAAGGTGTTCCCTCTAAAGGAGCCCTTGGGGTTATTTTATAATAGATAATTAAGATCACACCGGACCGGACCTCAAGTCTGATGTGGGTTGCAGACTCCAACACTCCCCTTCAAGCTAGGTGAACCCAACTTGGTCACATAAAGAAAAAACAAAGCAATCGAAAGACTGCAAACACTCCCCCTCAAGCTGGACATACCCAGTTTGACGACAAAATAAGGCAAAACAGAATAAAAGATAAAGCTGCAAGGCTGTTGCTCTCCCTCACGATCGCAGCTCCCCCACAGGATGATGAATGGAAGATGTCGCAGGCGCGGCAGAAGAAACCACATAGACCGGGCCGGTTGACGGAGCGCCATGAATGCCGCACGAGTGAGGCCGGTCGACGAGACGCCGAGAAATCCACACTAGCTCCGGGAAAACCGCACTTGCGAGGCCGGCGACGGGAGGCGGGGATTCCATAGAATCGTTGCGGGATCTGGCGGCGCCAAAGGGCCCGGATTTCAGGCGGTCAAAATGCTGCGCCACGGTGGAGGAGGTGCGAGGGCGTGCCGACGGACAAGGAGGCGGCTGCTTGCCGGGAGTCGTCGGGAGATGCCGGTGACGAGAGGTTAGGCTGCATGGCAGGAGGAGGCCGGTGACGAGAGGTGGGGCTACCTGGCAGGAGGAGGCCGGCGAGGGAGTAGGACAACGGGAGGGGACGCTGAGAGGCCGCACAGAGCGGAGGAGGCACGACCGTCTGGAGCGGGAGCAGGACAATCGAAGAGGAACCGCGACCGTCTGGAGCGGGATCCGCGCGGAGTAGAGGAGGCGGGGCAGGCTGCGTGGGAGGGGCGCTGTGAGTCGCGCAGGGAGGGGCAGGCTGCATGGGAGAACCGCCGGCTGGGAGAGCGCCTCGGGGAGGGACGCCGCTGGAGGGCCGCAAGTGGGAGAGGATCCGCTAGCCGGGATCGACACAGGAGGGTTGTCGCGCGAGAGTGGTGCAGGAAGGTCGTTGCACGGGAGGCCGACTCGCAGCGGAGGACGCCGGGGAGCTTGATGTCGGTGACAAAGGAACAAAGGGGAAGCCGCTCGAATGCCGGGGAAGGAAGCAGTCGCCAGGAGGGTCGCGCCTGGGTCGGGAGCGTAGGAACGCCGTGGGAGGAATGCCGCGGGAGGACCGTCGCGCATCAGGAGGAAATCCGTCGGGGACGACGCCAGAGGGAGCAGCGCCGGAGGAAGGAGGCGGACTGGGAGCCGCCGAGGGAGAAGTTGGAGCACCGACCGAGCGTGCCTGGACGAGGGTGCCGGGCGAGGTCGCCTGGTCGAGGCCGTCGCGCGCGCAGAGGTGGAACCAGGCAGATCCGAGAATCCGTAGGGAAGGAGGCGGCGCCGGGAGGGAAGGAGATCCAACAGAGGGGCCGCCTGAGAAACGAGCCCGGAGGGGCGGCGACAGAAGATAAACCTAGCCCTACATGGAGGTCGCCGCCCCCCACAGGGGGAGAAATAATGAGAAACCCTAGATAGGGGGGAAATAAAATGGGAGGAGGGTTCGGGATTAATTTCCCTGTGATACTATGTAGAACGATAAAATGAGAGAAACTGGAACCCCCAAGGTATACCCTCTAAAGGAGCCCTTGTGGTTATTTTATAATGAATAATTAAGACCACACCGGACCTTAAGTCCGATGTGGGATGCAGACTCCAACACAAAACAAAGAAAAATAAAGTAAATAAGAAATAGCGCAAACACTCCCCCTCAAGCTAGACATACCCAACTCTATTACAAAACAAGACGAAACAAAATAAATCATCCGCGACCGCAGCTCCTTCTCGAGATGAAAATGATGGATGATGGAAGATGCCGCTGAAAAGGATGGGTTGCTAAGCCGCACAGGCAGGGCTGGTCGACGGAGTGCTGGGAAAGCCACATCGGCGGGGCTGGTCGACAGAGCGCCGGGAAAGCCGCACTGGCGGGGCTGGTCGACGGAGCGCCAGGAAAACCGCACAGGCGGGGCTGACCGACGGAGAGCCGGGAAAGCAGCACTGGCGGGGCCGGTCGTTGGAGCGCCGAGAAAGCCGCACAGGCGGGGCCGATGGACCGGTCGGGTATGGGAGCGGTGCGTGGTGACGGTTGATGAGAAGCAATCTGGACAAACACTGCATTGCAGGGCCGCCAATGGGGAGCAACGACCATATCAGGTATGAACAGAGCAGTTGCGGCTGGATCTACGGAACAGAGAGCCAAGCAATAGATCTGGGTCGTCGGGGAAGCAGGGGGCTGGAACGAGGATGCCCCGGTGCCGAAGAGGACGGCACACAGGGATGGAGGGATGACGCGCAAGGAGGGAGAGGGTACCACCGGGACGCAGACCCTCTTCAACGAATCTCTGTATTTCATGATGAGAATCGTCCATGACGGGACCATTGGTGCTCGACGTCGGAGAAGGGAACGGCGAGGAGGGGCGCACCGGGAGGGGCCGTCACATGAGAATCGTAGAGGAGCCGGCGACGGCGGGCTGGGTGACGGGGCGCCGCAGAGGAGGGCAGCGTGGAGGTTGGGCTGACGTAGGAGGAGGTGCCGTCACTGTCGCTGGAGATAGCGTCGCACGGGAGGGGCCATCGCACAGGTAGGTGTCGACGCGGCGCTATGGCGGTGGCCGGCGGGGAAGCAGAGGTCCTCACACGGGAGGGGCGACGGTAGGGGAGACCGTCACGCTGGGGCTCGTCCTGCAGGAAGTGGATCCAATACCCAAGATGACTTTGGGAGGCCTTGATATTATTTTATAGTGAATAATAAAAATTACATGATAGGTAAGTTTGATGTGGGACTTGACTCAACTTAACCTCTAACATTTCTCATTGTTTTAGCGGCATTTTTTTTCCATTAAGACAAAAAACGAGGGACAATTTTGTTCATATAATTTATTTCCCATCGTGGAATGAACATTCCACCCAGATAGGAAGGAATCCAGATTATCTTAAATGGTGAAATTAATACTTCCTCTGTCTCGTACTAAACATTATTTCTGTTCTCTCACCCATTTCTTTTCCCAGGTCACTGTTCCTTTGTACCAATCATCGCCTAAGATCTGTGCTGCTGAGAACTTTGCACACATTCTGATGAATTAATTTATTTTTTTGAATTAATGCATAGTGATTCTAACAGCTAGCATTCAGTGTTGTATTTTGCTTTGTTTCCAGGCTTCATTCACTGTTTATTCATATCTCACCTACAGCCGATACCAAATCCTTTATCCAATAAGAAGCGTAAAATGCTTGATCCTGAGTTGCGGAGGCAGAAAAAATTGCAGGGGCATTCAAAAAGGTTTACGGATGAAGACGAGATGCTGATCCGTCTCCCAAAACCGATGATCGGGTTTGGAATTCCCACAGAACCATGGTCTGCAGTTTCAAGAACGCTTCCGGAATCAGCCAGTGCGCCCCCTTACTTCTACTATGAAAACGTAGCCCTTGCTCCTAAGGGCGTCTGGCAAACCATCTCTCGGTTTTTGGGCGGCATCGAACCTGAATTCGTGGACTCGAAGTATTTTTGTGCTGCGGCGAGGAAGAGAGGTTATGTTCATAACCTTCCCATCCATGAACGGTTCCCTCTGCTCCCCCTTCCTCCGGGTACCATACATGAAGCACTGCCATTGACGAAGAGATGGTGGCCCGTGTGGGACAAGAGAACGAAGCTTAATTGCCTTCAGACTTGCATTGGGAGTGCGAAGCTGACTGAACGGATACGAAAGGCCCTCAAAGACTGGGACGATGTGCCGCCTCTCAAAGTCCAGAAGTATGTGATGGATGAATGCAAAAAATGGAATCTGGTCTGGGTGGGGAGGAACAAGGTGGCCCCTCTAGAGGCAGACGAGGTGGAGATGCTTCTGGGGTTCCCGAGGAACCACACGAGGGGTGGTGGCATCAGTAGAACTGACCGGTATAAGTCTCTCGGTAACTCTTTCCAGGTGAGGTTCTGTTTCTTTACTGCTGTTTTTGCTTACCATGAGTGGATGAAGTTTCATTTATGAATTTGGTCAACACCCGGGTCAAAATCTGCTGGTGTTTCAAATGGTGCCGGTCTGTCAAGCAGCAGATCCACTCTCTCAATGTGCCTGGATGGCATATGCCTTCCCCCCTCCTGAAATCGGATTAACTCCTGAAGGTCTGTTTGGTGATACTTGTTGGAAACTGATTATACCACTTATGACTTATGATAAGCTGTTAAGTGGTATTTGTTCTGTTGATGAAAAAACATCTAGACTTGAGGTCCATTTGACAACACTTATTGAAAAATGTTTATGCTACTCATCAGTTATGATAAGCAGTTGGAAAAAATGAGTGATGTTTGTTCTGTTAGGGAAAAAAACATTTGCTTTTAAATTCCAAATGAGAACCGTGGAAATAAGTGGCTGAAAAGCACTTTTTAAAATTTAATTTGGAAACGCTTATTGTTGAACCTGGTTTATTGTAAAGGGTATTTCTGAGTCCCACATTGAATTACTCCACCTTGTAATCTCTTTTATCCATCTATAAAAGAATGTCTCTGTCTCACCTTGAGTTAAGGGGAATTCACATTTACATGGTATCAGAGGAAAAAAAAATCACATTTTTTTTCCTCCGCCTCCCTTGGGTCTCCTGTCCTCCCCCGCCTCCTTCGGCGTATCTCGGCCCGTCTCCGTCTCAATAATCCCCGGCTCGCCTCCGACGCGGTCTCCCGACCCCCCGCCTCTTTGCGGCTTTCTCCACCTCCCTGTGCGCAATGGGGGAATCCTCCTCTCTGCGCGCAACTCCCGCCTGTGGCTCCATTTCGGCATTCCCGGCGACCCAGATCGATCGACCCTGACTCCCTACGTGCGACTCCTTCCCGGCAATCCCGTACCCAACGGCCCACCTTTGCGCAGGCTTCTCCTGCAGAAGCCCCGCCTCCCGACGCCGCATCCTCCTGCGGAATCCCGTTGTCGACACCCTCTTACAGACATCCCGCCTTCGATCGCCCAGTGCGCCTCCATGTCGGCTTCCTCTTGTGCGCGTGACGACCACCCCCCGCGACCCGTCCTCAGTGCAACGGTACCTGACGGTTCCTGTAGAATGGGAAAACCCCCTTACCTTCAAGGTGAGGCGAAGACCTTCTTTTATAGATTGAGAAAGAGGAATACACATAGGAGTATTTCGATGTGGGACTCAGAAATACCCACAATAATAAAAAAGAGGGTTTAACACTCCTCAAGCTGGACATGCCCAACTTTGACAACGAGTCCCACAAAAAATAAAGATGACATCATACAAGACCAGACACACTCCCCCTCAAGCTGGGTTGCATATACTATGGATGCCCAACTTGGAACTGAGCAAGGCTAGGCGAGCCCCTGGGAGGCCTTTGGTGAAGATGTCATTGGTGAAGATGTCAGCAAGCTGGTCCGCCGTCAGAATGTGGCTAAAGCTGACATGATTGTGCTCCAGGTGGTGTCGAAGAAAGTGGCAGTCCACCTCAATATGCTTCCTGCGTTCATGGAAGACGGGATTCGAAGCAATCTTGGTGGTTGCCTGCTTATCACACCAGATGTGAGCAGATGTCTGCTGAGGAAAACCAAGCTCTTGGAGGAGTTGTCGAAACCAAAGGATTTCCGTAGTGACGGTGGCCATGACACGGTACTCAGACTCCGCATTGGATCGGGAGACGACAGTCTGTTTCTTACTGCGCCAAGAGATGATGTTGCCTGTCAAGAATATGGCCAACCCATAAGTAGATCTTTGAGTAACAAGACAACCAGCATAATCAGCATCACAAAAGGCCTCAATATGCAGATGAGGATGCTGGGAGTAGTAAAAACCACGGGCAGGATCTCGCTTGATGTATTTGGCGATGCAGATGACAACATCCCAATGAGAGGTGGTCGGATGCTCCATAAATTGACTCACTTTGCCAACAGCGCAGACAATGTCGGGACGAGTCATGGTGATATAATTGAGTTTACCCACCAGTCGACGGTACCGCTCTGGATGTGGATACAGTGCCGAGGAGGCATAAAGAGACCGTTCCCCAGGCTCCAGAGAAGTGTCAACAGCAGTGGCCTGTGTCAGCCCAGCATTCTGCAGAATAGTCAACGCATACTTCCGTTGGGAGAGGGAGATGATGTCCGAAGAATAGGATACCTCGATGCCTAGGAAGTATGTGAGAGGACCGAGATCCTTAGTATGAAAGTGCTGGTTAAGATGCCTCTTGAGATGGGTGATACCCGCAGAGTCGCTGCTGGTGATGATGATATCATCCACATAAACTACCAATAGGATGCAGCCAACGGAGGTCGTCCCGTAGAACACAGTGTGGTCCTTCATGCTACGAGAGTCCAAAGTCGGTGACGACCGTGCTAAATCGGTCGAACCAAGCACGGGGAGACTGCTTGAGACCGTAAAGAGAGCGGCGGAGTCGGCAGACTTGAGACTCAGCGTCGGAGGCACAAAATCCGGGGGGCTGTTGCAGATAAACCTCTTCCTCAAGGAATCCATGTAGGAAGGCATTCTTGACATCCAGTTGATGAAGAGACCAATGATGATGGGCGGCCAAAGAGATGAATAATCGAACGGAGGCCATCTTGGCAATTGGTGAGAAGATATCAAAGTAGTCAATACTGTAAGTCTGCGCGAAGCCCTTGGCCACAAGGCGGGCTTTGAGGCGATAGAGAGTGTCATCGGGATTCAACCTGAATGTGTAAATCCATCTGCTGCCGACCACCTGTTTGCCTGCTGGAAGGGGGACAAGATTCCAAGTATGGTTTTCTTTCAGAGCCTGCAATTCATCCCGCATTGCTGCTAGCCACCCGGTGTGAGATTTGACATCACCAACTGTGCGAGGAATAGAAGCTGTCTCCAAAGCGAACAGACCCATGTATGAAGATACAAATAGAGGAGTACTCTGGCAGGAGCGAGTACCTTTCCATAGGGCAATGAACAAGTCCTCGGGTGGCAGGGCAGGAGCATCGGACGAAGTGGGGACGGCGGTGTCATTGGCCGGGACGGGGGATATAGTTGATGGACGACGGGAGTAGACTTGACCAAAATGAGTGTCAATAGGGGTTGACACCGGTGGGGGGTGGATGATGAGAGGAAGACAATCATCGATGACGGGGTCAGGATGAGGAGAGGGAATGGAGAATAGAGAGCTCTCAACAAATGCGACGTCGGCTGAGATGACATACCACCGTAGGTCGGGTGAGAAGCAGCGATATCCGCGCTGAGTGCGGGAGTAGCCAAGAAAAATGCACCGGAGGGATTTGAGAGAGAGTTTGGAGAGGCCAGGATGTGTGTCACGAACGTAACAGAGGCATCCAAACACGCGAAGGGGAAGGGAATGAAGAGGGAGAGAGGAGAACAAAACCCAAAAAGGAGTCTCCTCCTGAAGGATAGAGGAAGGAAGACGGTTTATAAGGTAGGTGGTGGTGAGAATTGCATCTCCTCAAAAATGCAGAGGCACCTGTCGGTGGAAGAGGAGGGCACGAGCTTTTTCCAGACTCCGCTCGGCCACGCCATTCTGCTGGGGTGTATCAGGATAGGAGGTCTGATGAAGGATGTCTTTTGTCTGGAGAAACTGCCGAAAGGGAGTAGAGAGATACTCACGCCCATTATCCGAGTGGAGACATTTTACAGAGATGGAAAATTGGTTTTGAATTTCATTGTAAAAGGTTTGAAATGTGGAAAAAACTTCGAAGCGTTCTCGAAGGAGGTAAAGCCAAGTCATTCATGAAAATTCATCAATAAAAGATGTATAATATTTATACCCCAAATGACTCGAAATGGTACAAGGATCCCACACGTCTGAATGAACCAAATCAAAAGGGTTTGAGGCTCTTGTATCCACTCGAGGAATGTATGCAGTGCGATGATGTTTCGCAAATGTACATGACTCACAATGAAAAGAATTATACCTAAAGTATGGAAAAAGCTGATGAATGGTGGTGGCAGGCGGGTATCCCAACCGGAAATGAAGATCCAATGCTCGAGCAGAGGTAGACGTGCAAGCGATGGGTGCCGGTCCATCGAACATGTAGACCCCGTCTCGAAGCTGGCCTCTACCAAGTTCCTAGTTCGTAGTCCGCTCCTAAAATACAACACCAGAGGAGGTAAATATGGCGGCACAATTATAATCTTTTGTCAGCTTACTGATGAAAAGAAGATTAAATGGACTGTGGGGCACATGTGCCACAGAAGGTAGGTGAATCGATGTAGTCAGGGAGGATGCGCCGATGCCCGCAATGAGGATAGTGGAGCCATCAGCGACAATGATGGCTGATGAACCGGTATAAAGGCAGCAGGAGGTCAACATACCAGCATCACCGGTGAGGTGATCGGAGGCACCTGAGTCGAGCATCCATGCAGGGGAGCGACGACCAACAAAGGCAGCGGAGCGAACAGAATGGGCTAGAGAAGCCGAGGATGGACCGGGTCCTGCGGGGTCCCGAGGATCATGAGTCAGCCGGATGTCGGTCATAGACAAGTCCAGAGATGGTGGAAGAGTGGCGACTGCCGAGGAAGCCTCCTGGACCGCTGTTTGTCCCTGCCTCGGGCGCTGAGATGGACGTCCATGCAGAACCCAACATCGGTCGATCAGGTGGCCAACCTTGCCACAATGTTGACAGAGGGGACATGAACGACCTTCCACACGGCCACGTCCACGTCCACGAGGGCCCGAGGAGCGTCCACCGCTATGACCGACGATAGCTAAGTGGTCGATAATGGGGGCGGGAGGGGGAAGAGCCCGTTGGGCCTTGCTCAACCGATGATAAACCTGTGGGATCTCTAGCGTCGAAGGGCTGGCGAGCAACTCGGCCGTCGTGGTGGCAAACTCCGGAGCGAGGCCGCTGAGAAGAGTGAAGATGCAGAGTTGGTCCCGCTGGGTCTGAGCCTCTGCCGGTGTCTGGGGACCAGGCCACAACTCCTGCAATTCATCATGAAGCCCTTTCCATTCCATGAAATATGCGGTGAAGGACTGGTCCTGGTGTCGAATATGGGACAGACGCTGGAGGATATCGGAAACCCGAGCCAGGTTGTTGGTCTCGAAATACATGATGTGCAAGGAGTCCCAGAGTTCCTTGACTGTATTCGCTGTGCGGGTGACATCCTTGACCGATCGATCCATTGAATTGACCAGCAGAGCGAAGATCTTGCTATCAGCAAGCTTCCACGAACAGTATTTGGGGTCAGTTGAAGCCGGGGGAGGATCCTCAAGGTGATGATCAAGGTCCATCCCGATCAGGGACATCACCACAGTCTTCCGCTAGATGGAGAAATTTGTGGAGTTCAACTGGTCATCGACGAGGCGGGTGGAGGCGGTGATCATCTGAGGCAGAGGGGAGGAGTCTGCCATGGAGGCGTCGAGTAGCGGTCTAAGACGCAGTTGTGGGCAGCGTCGGAATCAGCGGGGGGTCGGGCGTGCCGGGAAGCCGTGAATGGCCTTGTGCAGCAGAGGTGACAGGCAGAGAGGGAGCCGTAGGAGGCGAGCCGACTAGAGCGCCGGGAGGGTGGCCGGGAGAAGATGGCAAGTGCGCCTCAAGGAGAGGCCGGCGGGTTCTGATGCGCGTAGAGGGAGGAGGGCTGCTGGAGGCGGCACGCGCAGAGGAGGAGGGCCGTCGGGGGGGCCGTTGGAGGCGTCGTGCGCAGAGGAGGAGGGCCGCCAGGGGGGCCGCTAGAGGCGTCGCGCGCACAGGAGGAGGGCCGCTAGGGGGCCGCTGGAGGCGTCGCGCGTCACGCGCAGAGGAGGGCCACCGTGGGGTCGCGGGAGGCGTCGTTGGAGGCCGGGGCCGGACGGCGCAGGGAGGCGTAGGTCACCGGGCGAGAGCGCCGCTGGGATGGGAGGGGGGGGGGGCGTAGGGCAGACCGAGGGAGGGGGGTGCCGCGTAGGGCAGACCCAGGAGGGAGGGGGAGTGCCGCGTAGGGCAGACCCAGGAGGGAGGGGGAGTGCCGCGTAGGGTAGACCCAGGAGGGAAAAAAAATTAGAGGGAGGGCTCGGGAATAGGTTCCCTATGATACCATATAGAATGGGAAAACCCCCTTAACTTCAAGGTGAGACGGAGACCTTCTTTTATAGATTGAGAAAGAGGAATACATATAGGAGTATTCCGATGTGGGACTCGGAAATACCCACAATAATAAAAAAGAGGGTTTAACGGTTCTCATTCGCTGCACTCCACCAGGCGTGACCACCGTTGCCTGTTGTTCTCTCTGCGTCCCTCCAGCGCGGTTCCTCCCCGACGTCGCCCCTGCCTCTGAAGTGGTCTCCCGGCCCTTGCCTTCCTCGCGGTTTCCCGGCCCGCCCTCCTCGGTGTTTCATCCCGGCCCACATTCGTCACGATCTCCCGTCCCCTGCCACCTACGACGATCTCCCGGCCCCGCCTCCGTCGTAGTCTCCCGGCCCCCTCTCTCGGTGCTTCCCGGCAGCCCCATCTCCAGCGGCCGACCTCCCGCGCGACGACCCTTTGCCGGCTCCATCTCCGCCTCAGTAGATTTCTCGGCGTCTCCTCAATGGTTGGCTCTTCCGCCCGCAGCCCTTTGACACCACCTCCAGTCGCCGACTCTCCTGCAAGGCCGCCCCCTCACCACAATTGTCGGCCTTCCCGCACGGCAGCCCCATGCTTCATCCCTGCGTCTGTGCGCCCGCCTGAGTGACTGTCCTGTGCTCCATCACTAGTCCTCTTGCAAGGCGGTCCCCCTTCCCTGGCGCACTCTACAAACATGCATTTATCCTCACCATCATGCAGTGCCTGTTATAAACTGGCACTCTCGAAGGAGGAGATTGCATCTATACAATCTTATCGGGCTACGTTGCCACCTTCCTCTTCTCGAACCACCATTTCTCAGACTGGTGGCCCTACCGCGGGTATATCTCATCGACTGACAGCTTGGATGCTTGACTCTAATGTGTCTGAATATCTCACAGGGGATTCCGGTATTTTCACTACCTATCATCCGTATACTGGTGCCTCTGGAATTACTGTTGCTAATGGATCGAAAATCCCCATTGCGGGATTTTGCACATGTTCTTTGACCCCGTCTATTCGCCTGGCTTTAGTAGCTCATATTGCTCACAGTTCGTTTAATCTTATCTCCATCAGCGAACTCACCAAAGACTTAAATTGTGTTGCTACTTTTACATCTTCTGGTGTTGTTTTTCAGGAGCGGTCGACGAATCGGGAACTTGGTCGAGGTCATCTTAGGGATGGGGTGTACATGTTCGATACCCCACCATCCCTTGCTTGCTCATCCACCTCTGCCATCGACCTACATTTTCGCCTTGGTCATCCGCCGGCTTCCGTTTTAAATAAGCTTTGCCCCCAATTCAATCCACACCTTTCCTTCCATTGTGAATCCTGCAAGTTTGCTAAACATCATTGGGTGACATATGTTCTTCGACTGGAAACGCGTGCAGTGAATCTTTTCGACCTTGTTCATTCCGATGTATGGGTTCCTTGAAGGGTTCCTAGCCAGTCAGGGTATAGTTATTATGTTTCTTTTATTGATGACTACTCGCGTATGACATGACTCTACCTTCTTCGTGATTAGTCTGCAGTATTTTCTACTTTTCAGACCTTTTATCATGAAATTCATACTCAGTTCTCCACCCTCATTAAATGTCTTCGCTCTGACGATGGACGATAATATTTATCTACTTCCTTTTAGCTGTTTCTTAAGGATAAAGACATTATTCGTCAGACATCATGTCCCGATACACCTCAGCAGAATGGAGTGGCCGAGCGTAAACATCGTCATATTCTGGAGACTGCTCGTGCCCTCCTATTCCATATGCAGATGTCTATTCATTTTTTGGGGGATGCTATCCTGACTGCCACCTACCTTATTAACTGTCTTCCTTCTTCTATCCTTCAGGGGGAACTTCTTTTCGAGCTCTGTTCTCCTCTCTCCCGCCCCCCTCTCTTCCACTCTGTGTGTTTGGGTGTCTTTGTTATGTACGTGACACTGGTCTCAACCTCTCCAAATTTTCTCCAAAATCTCTCCGTTGCATCTTCCTTGAATATTCCCGCACTCAGCGCGAATACCGATATTTCTCTCCAGATTTGCAGCAGTATACCATCTCTGTTGATGTCTCTTTTGTTGAGAGTTCTCCACCCTCTTTCCACCCTCTTTCCCTATCGATGATTGTATTCCTCTCATCATTCATCCACCTCCGTCTCAGGTGTCTCACTCTGCTAATCACCGTTTTGACACCGTCTATTCTCGTCGACCATCGAATGTGTCTCCCATCCAGGACATTTACACTTATCATAAGTGTTTATGTAGTTTTCAGTAAGTGTCGTCAAATGAAGCATTAAATTCTAGAAGAAAACCATATTTGGAAACATTTATACAGAAACTCATATCATAAGTGGTAAGTGCTACAAGGATCTGTTTAACAGCACTTTTTGAAAACTGCTTACAGCATTTATCATTCATGATAAACAGTTAGAAAAATTAAGTGGTCTGTTGTTTTCCTTGAAAGCCTCTTAAACTTATACGGAAACACTTGTACTGCAGCACTTACCATTAAGTGATAATCTCTTACCCCTGCACCTTTCCAATGTCATGGGAGATTTGCACACCAGACTTTGATCTCTCATTGTTTTTGTTCTTGTTTCTTTTTTAATAAAATTTGTTGGGACTGGGCCTTTGGCCCTTTTCCCGCGCCTTCCTGGATTAAGTGATGCGAGTGTTGTAAGCAGTTGTCACTATAACCGGTTTTCAACAAGTGATGGATCCATATGATTATTGATCGGCATGGGCAGGCCTGAAAATCTTATTTAGTTTTGAATTACTCGTTATGATACTTTGATTTCACAGATACAAGAATTGAACCTCTTCTATACTCATCTGACTCCATTTTTTTTATGAGACATGGAGCTTTGGGGTCTTAAGGTTACTCATGCTTTGGAATTTCAGGTGGACACAGTTGCCTACCATTTATCGGCTTTGAAGAAAATATTTGCCAGTGGCATGAACGTGCTGTCCCTCTTCTCTGGCATCGGGGGTGCGGAGGTGGCGCTCCACCGCCTCGGCATCCCACTCAATCTGGTGGTGTCGGTGGAGATCTCTGAAACCAACCGCAACATCCAACGTTGCTGGTGGGAGGAGACAAACCAGAAGGGGACCTTGGTGGACATTGCAGATGTGCAGCTCCTGACTGCGGACCGGCTGGAGGAGATCATAAACACGTATGGTGGGTTCGATCTGGTGATCGGGGGCAGCCCATGCAACAATCTTGCGGGCAGCAACCGGGTGAGCCGGGACGGGCTGGAGGGGAAGGAGTCGTCCCTGTTCTTTGATTTCTATCGCATTCTGGACTCTGTCAGGTGTTTAATGGGGAAGAGAAGGTGATGGCATGCTTCGTGTTGGATTAAGGACCCCTAGGAATATTTTTGTGGCCTGGCGTTCTAGTTTTTAACCCCCCCCCAAAAAAAAAAACGTAAACGGAAAAGAAATTCAGAGAAAAGCAGTTTTTTTTTTTGGACAGAGAAAAGCAGTTTAGCTGTCAGATGATAAGATTTCTATTCATCTGGATGGGTAGCCGCGGGCATTGTTGGATTGGTTTTTCAATAATAAACCATATTTTATGTGTTGTTAATGTCGGAATTTTATTTGATTTTTAATCCGGTAATATTAACCATATCATGGTTATCATGTTATGGTTTGAGTTAGATTAAACCATTTCATAGTGGTGTAGTGCCTGACATTGTATGTGTTAAATGATGGTGCATAATTTGATTTTTTTTCCCATCCAAACTATCTTAAATAGGTTTGTCTTTATTAGATAATGATGTTACTGGAGTTTCATATGTTATACATTGATTGTTTAAAGAGATGAATAATCAAACGGTTGAAGCTTAAATGTAAAAACCCCTAACTTTTTTTTTTACATTCTCTTTATGATGGGAGCGTATGGAGATTTACCTTTGTCTAAGAAATGCCCTTGAAAGGTCGATATAAAGAGACGCAATTCTTGTGAAAGGTGTGGATGAACGTATGAGTGATATGATTACAGCAAACTTCTTTGAAGGCGAAGCTCTATTTTCGTCAATCATTTAACCAAAGCTTCTAGTTGCCTATGACTAAGTAAATCATTCTCAAGTATTGGGAGATTTATGCAACTCATAAATATTTTAGAAGCAATCTTTTGACTGTTTTTGTCATCTTTATCGACCACATTGAAAGAGCATGACTTAAGTTTATTCTTTTATATGATGCCAATAATAATGTAATTATCAGTAATAATAATAATAATAATTTCTAATAATGAATATAAATAATGTAATAATAATATATTTAATTTGATATTTAAAAATAATTAGTAATAATTAATAATCTAATCAATATTAACTATGATATTATTAGTTTAGTTAATAATAATATTATTATTATTATTTTTATTATTTTTATTTTTATTTATTTTTATTAAATGAATATCTTTTGTGTTATGTAAAATATTTTATGTTTATTATATTTACGCCTTATAATACTATTAATAAAGATGATGTAAATAATAGAATTATTAGTAAATATTATGATTATTAAATATTATTATTAAATAATATATTAATTACTATGACTTCATAAAAACAATTTATCAATGATAGTTACTTTATTAATTATGACTTCATAAATTATGACTATTATCATCATTTATGATGGAATTATTAATTATTATTTATAATTAATAATAATGTAGTAATTAGTAGCGTAGTCAATTATATAAATAAAAAAGTATTAAATTAATAATATAATTATTAACGTAGTTAAAAATTAATACATTAAATTATTTATACAATAAAAAATAAGAAATAAGAAATTATTAATAATTACAAAAATTATGTAATTAATAATGTGATTCTTGATAATAATTATGCACATAATTTTTTTAGTGCAAATGTTATGTTTTAATTAATAATGTTTATGTCATGTAAATTATTTTTTATTTATTAAATTTTTAAATAATAATAATATTATTTATTAATTAATTAAGAACAATTATAAAGAAAATACATGCATCCGGGAACTTGACCACGGATAATAAGGTCTGGAAAATGAAGTCATGATAATAAGAAATCAAATATAATGAAGACACTAATAAATTCATGATATTATTAATAATGCGAGAACAATAAAGTAATGATTATTTACATCATCATTAATAATTGTATTATTATTATTATTATTATTCATAAATAATAATAATATAATTATTAATATTAATATTTCCTATTATTAATAAGTAGAAAATATTAATTATTTTTATTTAACTAATTATATTTTTATTATTAAATCATGTGCTATTTATTAAAAATGTAATTCATAATATTTAACAATAATAAAATAATTTGACGTTCCTTTTATTTTCAATAAATTTTTATTTGCATAGTCAAATCTTTTAAATTTCATATAGATTTTATTTATACTATATTTTATGCGCATAAATTTTCTAAAGTGTAAATGTTAAGTTTTTAATCAGTAAAGTTTGTGTCATGTAATTTTTTGTTTGTTTGTTATATTTATTATTATTTTCTTCTAACTATTTCTTATATGTTAAATTCATGTTTTAAGTTTCGTTTAAATTGATGTTATAGTTTAATTCACCGATTTCAAGTAGGTGACTTTGGAAGCCTATAAAATATAAACTATAAAACCAATCTAAATGAAACTTAAAATATGAATTAAACATATAAGAAATAGTTGAAAATAAAAAAATTCGTAAAAAATGTTGATGAAAAGTAATTTCAATAACACAAAATATTGTAGTTTCAAAACATAACATTTGTACATATAAATTATTTTTATAGCAAACATTATTTGTGTAAATTAATTTTTTTTAAAATTTTAAGACATTCCTTTTATTTTCAATTAATTTTTATTTACGCAATTAATGTTTTAAATTTCATATAGATTTTATTTATACTATATTTTATGTGCATTATTTTTTTGAAGTGTAAATGTTATGTTTTGAATAAATAAAGTTTATGTTTCGCTGCATTTCTTTTTTCTTAAATAAATTTTTAGGACCGAGCTTGCTGGAGTCCTAAACTTTTTTGGTATATTTTATAGACTTCTAAAGTCACCTGCTTGAAACATAATAATGTTACAAGTAGACAAATTTGAATGTCAATACAATATAAACTACAAGACCAATCTAAATAAAACTTAAAAATGAATTAAACATATAAGAAATAGTTGAAAATAAAAAGAATTTCGTAAAGAATGTTGATGAAAAATAATTTTAATGACACAAAATATTCTTGTTTCGAAACATAACATTTTGAAGTGCCCAGATCAGTGTGAATCACTGAGAGGGGGAGGAGGTGAATCAGTGATCCCTTAAAACTTTTTACTAATTGATTCTTATCAATTAAACCTCTATGGCTGGTTAAAGCCTCGATCCACTCTTCTTGTATCTCTCAACCTTTCCCGGATAATGCAGTAATGAAAAGGCACAGGACACAAGGATTTACAAGGTTCGGCACCAAAGGCCTACATCCTTGCCATGCTCTCCCAGCATGGATTCTCCCATTATAACTTGTTAGAATTACAATGGTCGATACAGCTTCCCACCGTATCTCTCCTGAGTCCCACAGGAGGGTCTTTATACTGCGTCCCACAGTGTTACCAGAGTCCCACTGGCCTGCTCCAGAATCCCACTGAAGACTTCTTCCACCCTGAGTCTCACAGGGGTCTTCTCCTGGCTGCTCGAGTCACACGAGTAGCTCTTCTTCTTGTTTAGCTCTTCAAGTATCTTCAGCAGTCTGGGATAAAGACTGCTGGCCTTGCTCTGTACCTCTGATCACTTGTGATGATCAGGGTCTTCTCAATCTACTGAAAACGCAGACAACCAATCTCTTTAACTTCAGTCTGGCTCAGTCTCAGTTCACTTCAACTTCATGCACTGAGTGCATGGCAACTCTGCATCTTCATGCACTGACTGCATGGCCTTCTCAAATCTCTTTAAGATCTTCAAGTCTTGGACTCCTCAGATGCACACCACTGATTTAGCACTGTTCACGTGTGCACGTGCATGCATGCATGCATGCACTCCCCTTCTTCTCTTCTTGGTGCAGTAAACCCTTAGAGGGTGTAGTCAACTATAGCACACACCTCCTTCACAATCTTCACACACTATATTCAAATTGCTCACACACTCAGAAGTGTGTTTTACTTTAGTGTGAGGGTCTCCTCTTTCTTCCTTCTTCTAAGTGTGTTCACTTCACTTAGTGCACACACACTAGGTTCGGCCTCCTTATCTCATTGCACACAAAACTTCTTCACTTTGGCAAACACTTGAGCTTGGCCTACTTCACTTGCAAAGCACACTCACTTCCTTGTTCTTTTAATCTTCTTCAAAGTGTGCACTTCACTTATGCACACACTTGGTTCTTCATTTTTTCACACACAAGGGCTACAACCTTCTTCTTCAAATCCACACACAAGGTATGGCCTTGTCTTGCTCACACCCACTGCCCGTAGGGTACTTAGCACACACAAGATGTGTTCTTCAATTTGGCACACACACAAGGGCTACGACCACTTGTTTAAAGGCCTCGGGTAGTTCTCTTCTCCTCTTACCACACACACGAGGCAAGGCCTCGGCCTTCTTTGGCACACACACAATGTGTGTAGAACACAACCCGAACTCCCTGTCTCAAATGAAGGCGCGCAAGGGGTGCGGCCAATCTTACTCAACACTGGCGCAAGTCCTTAGTGCAAGGGGCAGTCGCGCAAGGTGCATGAGCACTGCGGGGCGCGCAAGTGCAACCCGCGCAGGGTATAACACCGCGGGTGTGCAAGCGTGTCAAGGACACCTTGGCCGCACTAGTGCAAACCGTGCAGGAGGCACGGTGCACAGAGGGGGCGCGCAAGTTGGCGCTGCCCTTCCTCCTCTTCTTGTCGCGCAAAGAGGTTGCGCGCAAGGAACTTCAGCCGCACAAATCTTTGCGCGACGGCTTCTTCTTCGCGAGGCAGAGGCACACGCGGATCAACAGATCTTCAATGAAAACATCAGCAAAACATTCTCGAGGGCTCGGCCTCATTTATATAGGCAGAGGAGAGGCGGTTCTATCCGCGTGAAATAACTTCAAACACCCGAGATCTTCGGATCTTCAAGATTTCCAAAATCTTGTTTCTCCTCTGTTTCACGCGGCTTCCCTTATTTTTCGGCCTTCTTCACGTGCATGCGACTTAGAACGCATGCACGGCCTTCCTTCGATCCAAACCATGCAGAGCATCAACACCGAATGGCCTCGCACCTTCGGTTTGCTTCGGACTTCATCGAAATCTCCCAAACATTGCATGCATGTGTATTTTTAAGCATGGATCGGTTCAGTAGGTCCAGACGATCACCATGGAGGCTTTACTTCGATCAGCGGTGGCCGGGAGCTCGAAAACACTGCTCGGGTTACTCCTGGTTCGAACGGAGTTCGCGGGGAGCTTCGGGGTGGCTCGACGAAGGAGACGAGCTGTTCGCCGTTGGATCAGGTGATCAATTATCCTCGGACGGCCTGGATTTGATCGCTAGTGGCGCGATTAGATGAGCGGCTCGGATCTGGCGCGCGATGAGACGGACGGCCAGGATCTCTTCCGCGGGAAAAATCCGTGTCCCACATCGAATCCTCGCCCGGTTTTCTCGCGGCTTATTAACATGCCGCTGCCGCAACACCCCAATTGAACTTCCTCCCTCCTGGTGCCGCCCCGCACCGGGTTCTCTCTGCGGGCGCGCTCTGCGCCCACCTTGCTCCCTGCGGGCGCGCTTCTGGCGCCCTCTATGCTCTCCGGGTGCGCGGGTTTCACCACCGCGTGCCCTCGGGGGCTTACACACGGCCCCCTCTGCCTCTGCCGCCCGGGCTGGCCACATGGGATCCCCCCTTGGGCGTGGCGCCTTAGGCCCACATGTGCCTTGGGGGTTGAACCCTTAAGGCTGGCCTTGGCTGGCCAATTTTTTGCAAGTATAGAACAAGTCCTTTGTGTAAAAACAAAGTGACCAAGTTCAAATGCCAAATGCCACAACTCTTCTTCTAAGCCATTCTTCCTCTTCTTTATTTCTTCTTCTTCATTAGAATTCATCATCCTTATTTAACATATAATCATCATCTAAGAATGGAATTTTTGAAGGTTCTTCCATCAACCGAGCTCCTTAATCACATGAAATCTCCAATGTGCTTCATTGATCTAATCAGAGATCAATTGGTTCTTCTTCACATTCACATGCACTAAGTGTTAGTGCATGGACTTCTTCAGCTCACTTCATCCACTTAGTACTTGTGGATGGATCTTCTTCAACTCCTCATGCATTGTCAATACAATGCATGGTCTTCAATCAATGTTGTGACATTGTATCATCAGGATACAAGTTCTTTGAACTTAAGATCAGCTCATCAATCGTCAGATATTCATGGAGGATGTTTCAACCATATTCTCCAATGCCACTTAGTGAATCTCCTAAGTGACATTCCTCTAAGTTCCATGGCCATTCCCCATTCATCACCAACACCATCACAACCTTTGTCATTCACATCTTGACATTCCTTGACTTCCATTCATTCCAAGACAACTTCATGTCTCATTGACAACAAATGCAACACAGTGCACTTCAATCTCCCCCTTTGTATTTGTTGTCAATATCACAACTTCAGCACATATGAATGGGTCAATATGTGTGCCCAATCTTTTCTCCCCCTTATTGGCAATCAAATGCAAAGGTGTGGTGTGGTTCACTTTCACAAATCTCTTCATCCCTTATAAAAGCATTTTCTTCAAAATCACTAAGAGAGGGATGATGTCACATGTTCACTTGAGCAATGAACCTTTAGTAAATCAACTCTAAGTCTACTTGGGCAAACCCGGTGTAGAAAACAAGAGTGATATGACCAAGGAATTCAAAGCTGTCCATAATTCTCTACACATGTGAGATCATGCTTAGGGGTTTGAAATTTTTCAGATATAACAATGAATTGCTAAATCCTGCACATACTTCACCAAACACATTAGAAAGTTCAGTGCAAAGATAAAGCTCCCCCTTTCATCCATTTGTCTTCAATCTATACTCCCCCTTAATTGACAAGATAAACTCAATTAAGAAACAAGGGATGAAAGTATGATTGGAATACCTTCAGCTTTTCTCAAGATGGTATTAATCTCAGAATCCCATCTTCTTCAGATTGGCTCCCCCTCAAGGGGTGCTCTCCATTCTGTCCAAACCACTCTCCAGATGAGAATGACCATCATCTTCAATTCCCTGCAATGTTAGCACATGTAAATACAAGTGATTAGGGAATAAGATGGAACCTCCTTGGTTCATCAATGTGAACAACAAGGTTGAGAAGATTCTCTCAACCGAGATGCCCCATTTTCACCATTCTTCACACTTGCACGTTTGATCTTCATTGATGTTTGTACTTGTGTGGTTCTCAATACATCTTCATGTGAAATATTCTTCTTTCCTTTTGCCTTAGCAATTGCCAGAACTTCATCTTCAGCTTTTTGCAGTTCTCTGGCAAGTTGCAACTGATGTGGCCATATGACTAGTAAGTCACTTGGAAGTGTGGCCTCAGTTCTGGATATTCCACATGGTTCTTTTGATGCTGTTAAGCTACCTTTCTTAGGCAACTTATTTTCAACCAATCCCTTCTACTTCTTTTGGATTGATCGTCTGTTTGAGTCCAGTCTGCCTCTATTGAATTTCATGGCTTCTTTACAAAGATCCATGATATGTCCATTCTTTCCACAGTAGAAGCATGTTTTCTTGGTGGTCCTTCTGGATGCATCACCCTTCTTGGACTCAGACTCCAAGGACTTCTCTTCATTTCTAAAACACTTCTTGGGAGCATTTTCTACTTTCTTCTTGCTTCCCAAGGAATCTCTCTTAGCCAGGTTCTGTGATCTTTTCTTCTTTTGAGCTCTGGATACAGTTGGAGATTGACATGTATCCTTTTGTTGACCACTTTTGCAATCATCCCAGATGTTGTCAAGTAATCCAAATCTATTTGCAGTAAACAGATGTCTCTGGACCTGTGGATGTTGCTTCTTTTCTTCTGCTTTCTCCCCCTAGGCATGGGCTTCCTCTGTGCTTTGGCATTCAGTGGATTGTACCAACAATCCTTTGCACAATGCCCATACTTGTTACAACACCAGCATTGTCCCACGAATCTTGACCTCTTCAGTCCTTCTGATTGTAGGGTACTTTTCTTGACCTGTTGTGCTGTTTCAGGAGAGCTCTGCTTCTTTACTGTCTTCATCCATATTTGTTTGGATTCATTCTTCCATCCTGCACTTTTTGTGGAAACACATTTAGAAACATGAGTACAAGATGGTATGGATGGTACCTTCTTTCTAGAAGATGTTTCCCTTTTATTAGAGGATGTCTTTCTCTTAGAATCATCCTGCTCAAAGCATACTTGAGTAGCAACATGTCTTCTACCAGCTGACTGGGAGGTTTCAGCTTTGGGTGATTGCAGATTTGTCAATATCACCTCTAGTTCCAAGCACTTCATGTTAAGGGAGTTCCTCTCATCCTCAACAGCTCTTAGCTTTCCTTCCCAACTTTCTTTCAGCTGCTTCATCTGGTCATCATGCACCTGCTTCATTTCAAGCAATGAGTTGTCAAGCTCCTTCACCCTTTTGACTTTGTCTTCTAGTTGAGCATCTCTGACAACCATTGACACTTTGTGCCTCTTTTCCAGTGCATGGACAACATCTTTGACTATTATCATAAAGAATTCTTTCTCAGAAAGGCTTCTTTGCAATTCTTCAGCAGTGTCTTCATATCTTTCATTGCAAAGAGATACTGTTTCATCTTTGGCATTTACCAGCTTTCTGAGAGTGTTGGTTATGCCAACCCTTTTAGCCAGCTGATCTTCCATTGCATTGGCTTCTTCTTCTAGCTGTAATTTTTCTTCTTGAAGATCAAGGATGCCAGTAGTAATACACATTGCCACTTCCTTGGGGACCGTCTTCTGAAGATATTTGAGTGCATTTTGAAGATCATTCATTGTTCCAACTTCATCACAGCTAGGACATGCTTTCTTCATCTTCTTGGCCTGTTTCTTCTTTCTATTTTTCTGAGTCTTGGCAGATATCTCCATTTGAGGCTGGTCACTCATTTCCTCAAATCTGCACTTCATAAAGACTCCCTTGGATCTTTTAGAGGTAACCTCCCTCTGATACCAATTGAAGTTCCCAGATCAGTGTGAATCACTGAGAGGGGGAGGGGGTGAATCAGTGATCCCTTAAAACTTTTTACTAATTGATTCTTATCAATTAAACCTCTATGACTGGTTAAAGCCTCGATCCACTCTTCTTGTATCTCTCAACCTTTCCCGGATAATGCAGTAATGAAAAGGCACAAGACACAAGGATTTACAAGGTTCGGCACCAAAGGCCTACATCCTTGCCATGCTCTCCCAGCATGGATTCTCCCATTATAACTTGTTAGAATTACAATGGTCGATACAGCTTCCCACCGTATCTCTCCTGAGTCCCACAGGAGGGTCTTTATACTGCGTCCCACAGTGTTACCAGAGTCCCACTGGCCTGCTCCAGAATCCCACTGAAGACTTCTTCCACCCTGAGTCTCACAGGGGTCTTCTCCTGGCTGCTCGAGTCACACGAGTAGCTCTTCTTCTTGTTCAGCTCTTCAAGTATCTTCAGCAGTCTAGGATAAAGACTGCTGGCCTTGCTCTGTACCTCTGATCACTTGTGATGATCAGGGTCTTCTCAATCTACTGAAAATGCAGACAACCAATCTCTTTAACTTCAGTCTGGCTCAGTCTCAGTTCACTTCAACTTCATGCACTGAGTGCATGGCAACTCTGCATCTTCATGCACTGACTGCATGGCCTTCTCAAATCTCTTTAAGATCTTCAAGTCTTGGACTCCTCAGATGCACACCACTGATTTAGCACTGTTCACGTGTGCACGTGCATGCATGCATGCATGCACTCCCCTTCTTCTCTTCTTGGTGCAGTAAACCCTTAGAGGGTGTAGTCAACTATAGCACACACCTCCTTCACAATCTTCACACACTATATTCAAATTGCTCACACACTCAGAAGTGTGTTTTACTTTAGTGTGAGGGTCTCCTCTTTCTTCCTTCTTCTAAGTGTGTTCACTTCACTTAGTGCACACACACTAGGTTCGGCCTCCTTATCTCATTGCACACAAAACTTCTTCACTTTGGCAAACACTTGAGCTTGGCCTACTTCACTTGCAAAGCACACTCACTTCCTTGTTCTTTTAATCTTCTTGAAAGTGTGCACTTCACTTATGCACACACTTGGTTCTTCATTTTTTCACACACAAGGGCTACGGCCTTCTTCTTCAAATCCACACACAAGGTATGGCCTTGTCTTGCTCACACCCACTGCCCGTAGGGTACTTAGCACACACAAGATGTGTTCTTCAATTTGGCACACACACAAGGGCTACGACCACTTGTTTAAAGGCCTCAGGTAGTTCTCTTCTCCTCTTACCACACACACGAGGCAAGGCCTCGGCCTTCTTTGGCACACACACAATGTGTGTAGAACACAACCCGAAATCCCTGTCTCAAATGAAGGCGCGCAAGGGGTGCGGCCAATCTTCCTCAACACTGGCGCAAGTCCTTAGTGAAAGGGGCAGTTGCGCAAGGTGCATGAGCACCGCGGGGCGCGCAAGTGCAACCCGCGCAGGGTATAACACCGCGGGTGCGCAAGCGTGTCAAGGACACCTTGGCCGCACTAGTGCAAACTGTGCAGGAGGCACGGTGCACAGAGGGGGCGCGCAAGTTGGCGCTGCCCTTCCTCCTCTTCTTGTCGCGCAAAGAGGTTGCGCGCAAGGAACTTCAGCCGCACAAATCTTTGCGCGGCGGCTTCTTCTTCGCGAGGCAGAGGCACACGCGGATCAACAGATCTTCATTGAAAACATCAGCAAAACATTCTCGAGGGCTCGGCCTCATTTATATAGGCAGAGGAGAGGCGGTTCTATCCGCGTGAAATAACTTCAAACACCCAAGATCTTTGGATCTTCAAGATTTCCAAAATCTTGTTTCTCCTCTGTTTCACGCGGCTTCCCTTATTTTTCGGCCTTCTTCACGTGCATGCGACTTAGAACGCATGCACGGCCTTCCTTCGATCCAAACCATGCAGAGCATCAACACCGAATGGCCTCACACCTTCGGTTTGCTTCGGCCTTCATCGAAATCTCCCAAACATTGCATGCATGTGTATTTTTAAGCATGGATCGGTTCAGTAGGTCCAGACGATCACCATGGAGGCTTTACTTCGATCAGCGGTGGCCGGGAGCTCGAAAACACTGCTCGGGTTACTCCTGGTTCGAACGGAGTTCGCGGGGAGCTTCGGGGTGGCTCGACGAAGGAGACGAGCTGTTCGCCGTTGGATCAAGTGATCAATTATCCTCGGACGGCCTGGATTTGATCGCTAGTGGCGCGATTAGATGAGCGGCTCGGATCTGGCGCGCGATGAGACGGACGACCAGGATCTCTTCCGCGGGAAAAATCCGTGTCCCACATCGAATCCTCGCCCGGTTTTCTCGCGGCTTATTAACATGCCGCTGCCGCAACACCCCAATTGAACTTCCTCCCTCCCGGTGCCGCCCCGCACCTGGTTCTCTCTGCGGGCGCGCTCTGCGCCCACCTTGCTCCCTGCGGGCGCGCTTCTGGCGCCCACTATGCTCTCCGGGTGCGCGGGTTTCACCACCGCGTGCCCTCAGAGGCTTACACACGGCCCCCTCTGCCTCTGCCGCCCGGGCTGGCCACATGGGATCCCCCCTTGGGCGTGGCGCCTTAGGCCCACATGTGCCTTGGGGGTTGAACCCTTAAGGCTGGCCTTGGCTGGCCAATTTTTTGCAAGTATAGAACAAGTCCTTTGTGTAAAAACAAAGTGACCAAGTTCAAATGCCAAATGCCACAACTCTTCTTCTAAGCCATTCTTCCTCTTCTTTATTTCTTCTTCTTCATTAGAATTCATCATCCTTCTTTAACATATAATCATCATCTAAGAATGGAATTTTTGAAGGTTCTTCCATCAACTGAGCTCCTTAATCACATGAAATCTCCAATGTGCTTCATTGATCTAATCAGAGATCAATTGGTTCTTCTTCACATTCACATGCACTAAGTGTTAGTGCATGGACTTCTTCAGCTCACTTCATCCACTTAGTACTTGTGGATGGATCTTCTTCAACTCCTCATGCATTGTCAATACAATGCATGGTCTTCAATCAATGTTGTGACATTGTATCATCAGGATACAAGTTCTTTGAACTTAAGATCAGCTCATCAATCGTCAGATATTCATGGAGGATGTTTCAACCATATTCTCCAATGCCACTTAGTGAATCTCCTAAGTGACATTCCTCTAAGTTCCATGGCCATTCCCCATTCATCACCAACACCATCACAACCTTTGTCATTCACATCTTGACATTCCTTGACTTCCATTCATTCCAAGACAACTTCATGTCTCATTGACAACAAATGCAACACAGTGCACTTCACATTTGTACTTATAAATTATTTTTACACCAAACATTTTTTGTGTAAATTAATTTTTTTTGTTTATTAGTTTTTTTGACATCCCTTTTATTTCAATTAATTTTTATTTACACAG
Organism: Viscum album; assembly: GCA_963277665.1. Taxonomy (NCBI): domain Eukaryota; kingdom Viridiplantae; phylum Streptophyta; class Magnoliopsida; order Santalales; family Viscaceae; genus Viscum; species Viscum album. Next base: position 25,255,442 of record OY728125.1, read on the forward strand.
TCAATGTTTTAAATTTCATATAGATTTTATTTATACTATATTTTATGTGTATCAATTTTTTGAAGTGTAAATGTTATGTTTTAAATCAATAAAGTTTATGTCGTGTAATTTTTTTGGTTTGTTATATATTTTTTTATTTAAAACCATTTCTTATATGTTTAATCCATGTTTAAAAAATTGACGCTACAAATAAAAATTAATTGAAAATAAAAGGAACCCCCAAAAAATAATAAATAATATAAATATTAATTATGTTATTATTGTTAAATATTATGAATTACATTTGTAATAAATAATAATTATATTTTAAAATATGTATAAGAATTAATACAATAGTAATGAATAATGTTGTAAATAATATAATTCTTAATGTAACTAATAAATTAGTTTATAATATAATTTAAAATAAATATTAATTAAAATTTTAATATAGAAAATATAAATGTTCATAATAATGTTATTATTAACAATTTGTAATACAATTATTAATCATTTATAACTACCATAAAAGTAATATATTTAATATTTTAATAATAAATAAATAAATAATAATTTTAAATATAATATAATCAAGTTATTTATGTATTTATAATATTAAATAATAATATAATTCATAATGTTATTAATTATAAATAATAATTAAGTCAAAATGATTATATGCACATAATTGTTATTTAATAATAATGACATTTAATGATAATATGATTGTAATTTATTTGACTATAAAAAGAAAATAGTAATTATTTTTGTAAATATTTTTTTATATTTAGTAACAATATTTATATTATTTATATTTTTTTATTTTTTATATTTAATAATAATAATAATAATATTTTATTTATGTTATTTTAGTTATATACATCATCATCATTATTATCATTATTATTATTTATTGAAAATGTGTTATATTATATATATATATAAACAAAACATAATAAAAAAATTAATTTTTTTAAAAAATATATAAGGGAGATCGCTGTTTGAAATAACGCTCTCTTAAAAACTATTTTGAAGAAGGCGCTGTCTGAGATAACGCCTTATACAGAAAAGCTATGAAGAAGGTGTTGTCCAGGGCAGCCTTCTTCACAACAGTTGTGAATGTGTTGTCTCAAAAAGCGCCTTCTTCATAAACGTTTTAAAGAGGACGTTGTTCTAACAATGCCCACCCTTCTACTCGATTGACCCCGATTTCAATGGTACTTTGGGAATAAATTTCCCAAAAATCAATACTTTGGGAAATAGTTTTCAAATTTTCGTTATATGTGGAATTTTTCCATTTCTTTTACATATTAATTGTTTGGGTTGAAGTTTTATATGGATGGAAAATTTGGGAAAATGTGATTTTCCAAAAGTATGATGTGTTTTATAAAAATGATTGTGGTTCAAGAAGTTTCTCATAAACACAACATAGTTCCAATAAAAACGGGCTTGAAAAGTGTTTCTAAAAATAGAGAATCATAAAATGAGTTTTTTACAATGTGGTTTTGGTTTAAAAATCTTCTATTTAGTATTGAAATGAAATTTCTATAAGAAAACCACGACACACCCAAACAAAACCACGTTGTGGTTTCAAAAGTAGGCCTTTCGAAGCTTTTGTCCAAAACGGCTTATCCAAGGAAAAATGACACGGTTTCCATTAGAAAGTGTTGTCACACGGGGAAAACATCGTGGTTTATATAAAAAACGGTCATGGTTTTATAATTTTTAAATATTGTTTTTTGAAAATTCTCAAAAACTTTCGCTAGCCCGACTTCACCGATTTCAAAGGGGGGCTTTAAACCGTAAAAAAATGTTTTTGTATACGTGATCTAAATTTAAAGTGGATTTACATGATTGATTAATTTATAAATGCTCATAAATTAAAAAATAAGGCATAACATAAGAGTTTATATTAATTTATGAAATTTTCATAAATAATGGTATGAAATGTTCAAATTAAAGGCCTTATTTGAAAATTTATTTAAGCCATGCAAAAAAGATCTTTGGTGGATTTAATCAATGTTTAAATAAAATAAAATATGTGATATTTACTTTATACAAAGTGTTTACCCTAGATATGAAATGTTCATATGGAATATAAAAGAGTTTATATTTTCATAAGTATCATATATTTGAAATATGAAGGAGTTCATATCGAATACCATATAAAATGTGAATATGAAAGAGTTCATATTGAAATAAATATGCAATTTTCATAATTATTTATTTATAGAATTTCCATAAAGCTTATTTAATTATAATATGTTTATAATATTTTATTTATGAATTGTTTATAAATGTTTGTCTCGTGTATTTTACTTGGTTCACCCAAACTCAACTAATCTAAGGAGCATACAATGATAATGCATCGATGTACTAGAATCACTAAGCACATTGCTTGTTTCTTACAATTTATAGCATCCACACCGACCCTCTAGGTTTACAACCTTCACAAAATAAATAATTTACTACTCTCAATCACTTATAAAGCTCACTAGTCCTTCGGGTGTTATTGTCTCGATCTCCACGAACCAAGAATGAGATTACACCATCAATGATGTAACAATCAGATCCACCTTCATCAATGCGATGAACTTTACGAACCTCTAATGAGATAACCTCATGGATCTTTCTTCTTTTCTTTATAACTTTCCAGCACATGTCTGGAATTCCTTTCTTGCTTGATTATTTTGATCCATGATCATCTTATTTTGAAGAAAAAGATATCTTCACTCTAGAGAGAATCTCAAGGTATCCCCATTGATTAATCTTCAATTGACTTTAATTAAGATAGTAAAGTTCATCCAATAACCTCCTTTAAATCTGAGTCAAACTCACCTATTCAATTCTTAGATTTCCCTCCTATAGGAAATGACATTTGAATATGAAAATATTCTAAATTGACTTCTTCATGGCGTGAGAACCAACACCACGGTGTGATGCTTGTCACCTTTTGAAACTGAGGACTCGAACTCCTGCCTTCACAGGCACCTCCATGACGCAACACTTTGTTGGAATTGGTGCCCTAGAACTAACTTCTAAGTACTTGATTACATGTAATCATTGTTTTGAATATTAATAAAGTTTCTTATCACATCATGATTGTTCCTCTGCATGACATAGTATGTGATAATGTCATAAGAAGACATGTCGCACTAAAAGTTCATTGCAATTCCCTTCTATGATGAGAACCTTGAGTTTCCATGATAGTATTCTTGAATAAATGTTCTATAACCCGATGATATTTTCTGATGAGACATAGAAGATACATACTATCAGGGGTAGGAGGATCATAATACATTTAGGCACCTTCTCATGGTGTTAACCCTTGGTAAGGGAGGTTATGAGAATAGACATGCCTGTAGGAAATCCACATTTTATGTGTCATTGGATGTTTATATATGCGGATGTATGTGTTGATTCTTAGAAGATTATCATTAATGAACACCATAAGCATCATACTTTGATGTAGTGATGAAAATTGTGTCGACATATATTCACGATGAAGTAGGATACATTGAGTGTGTCATGAGTGATATTGCATTAATGGATAATGCGAGAAAGGATTTATCCCTTATTTCTATTAACAAAAGTTGATATCTCAGCACCTTTGATGAAAATGGAACTTCCTGGGTAAATCCATGGCCATGGTTTTCTATGGGAAAGTTCATTTTCGAAAAGTCAAAGAAAGAGACATCAAACACATATATTAATGACACTAGTGTGAAACCTTCTTGTTTGGACACTACAAGAAAATCGCTGCTTAGTGGAGGTTTAAACCATTGTCAAATGGTTCTATGACAGTTTCAAAAAATCATCGCTAAAGTTGGTGTCAACATCCAATATGCGATGGTTCCTTCCATTTAGTAGTGGTTTCTGGTAAGCATCGTAGAATGTGTATCTAGCGGCAGTTTTCTTCATTTTCGCAGTGGGTTTTCAGCAAAAAAATAAAGAGGATTTAACAGTGGTTAAAACCGCCGCTAAAACAAAGAAAACCACCACTAGATTAATAGTGCATCATATTTAGCGACTCTTTTAACAGTCACTAAAAATAAAACATACCATATTTAGCAGTAGTTTGAATCACCGTTAAATGTTGATTTACAAAAAAAATCCAACTGCATATTACGCATCCCATAACTACCTTAAAAAACAAATGAATAGACCCATACATTTAATCTTTCAATTAACAAAAAACTACAAAAGCATACACTATAACATAACTATTGCACCATAGGACAAAAATCACAACTATTTGCACCACTATATGAAACAACAAGCAACCACCACACAAACCCATACATTTCATCATTCAATTAACAAACCATTTTCACACATCAAAATGAAACCCAAACTCATCATTAACCAAAACAACCCAACACCAATGAATATTCAATGGAAGAACACATGTAACCAATGTGTTGTGAGCTTATTTCAGAACAACTCATAAAAAAACGCTTCCTCCACCAACTTCTCAAAATGGAGACACTAGTGAAAAAAATGTTTACCACGTCGGAGTTTTTTACGTCGGTTATATATAACCGACGTAAAAAGCTATACAAATTTGTTTTTCACGTTGGTTATTTTATAACTAACATGATAAAGCGCCAGGAATCGATTTATAACGTCGGTTATTTTATAACCGACATAAAAAATACTGAGATTTGATCTTTCACGCTGGTTATTTCATAACCGACTTTAAAGATCAAATCTCAGCACTTTATCATGTCAGTTATAAAATAACCGATGTGATAAATCAAATCTCAGCACTTTATCACGTCGGTTATAAAATAACCGACCTAATAAAGGCTTTTCTACTTAGGTTATTAAATAACCATCGTGATAAAAATAAAAAAATAGTTTATCGCACCGGTTATTAAATAACTGACGTGATAAAGCTTTTAAATGATTTATCAGGCCCTGTATTCTGTCATTCTGTTTTCTTCGATCGGGCGACATGTGACTCGTCTCTCTTATGTGGAAAACCTAGAAAGGATTCTTCAAATTCGTGCCCTCCAAATTCATTTTTCCAACATCATTCACCATCTTTATTATCACTAGATCTATCAGGTCGACTCACAACACTCAAGAAAGCCTCACATGTCTCAGTTTCATTCTTTATTTTTCATGATGCCCTAAATTTATGTTTTGAGATATTATTTTTCTATCATTGTTCTTGCTATCATGGTAAGTGTCATAATGTTTCTTTATACCATGCTAAGTTATTTTCTGGTAAAATAAACCATGGGAGTGATATCATGCAAGTTCTACGATTTTTATTGATACCATGCATGTTCTATCATGTGTGTGTGTGTGTACTTCCATGCGTGTGCTACTATGAAATCATTATTGTGAAAGTTCTGCCTTATAACCTTACAACCAAGGAAGTTATTCAATACATTTTTTTACCATCAATAATTCTACCATTCTTTAATTATTAATTTTAGTAATATATTTAAATTAAAATTCCTTTTATATTCAATATTTTATTTTTCCTTATATGATAAAATTCCTTATTTAGTGTTTGAATCTAAACTAACTTACTCTACTATTCTATTTAAAAATAAACTTGGTTGGACATAGCCCCCCCACCCCCTGGACACTCCACCCCTGGACACCCCCACCCCCTGGACACCCCCACCCCCTGGAAAACCCTCCCCCCACCCCCTGGATACCCCACCCCCTGGACACCCCCTACCCCATTGGACAACCCCCACCCCCCTAGACAACCCCCCTGAACACCCCCACCCTCTGGACGCCCCCACCCCTGGACATCCCCCCACCCCCTGGACACCCCCACCCCCTGGACACCCCCACCCCCTGGACAACCCCCCACCCCCTAGACACCCCCACCCCTATGGACAACCCCCACCCCCTGGATAGCCCCACCCACCTTAGACACCCCACCCCCTAGACATCCCACACCCCCCGGACACCCCCTACCCCCTTGGACCGCTCATCACCCCCCTGGACACCACCCCACCCCCTTGGACACCCCCTGGAGACCCCACCCCCTTAGACAACCCCCACCCCCTAGACAGTCCCCAACCCACTATACACCCCCAACCCCTTGACACCCCCACCCCCTGGACACCCCCACCCCCTTGGACATCCCCCACACCCCCTGGACACCCCCACCCCCTAGACACCCCCTACCTCCTTGGATATCCCCCTCACCCCCTGGACACCACCCCACCCCCTTGGACACCCCCTCAACACCCCCACCCCTTGGATAGCCCGCCCCCACCCCCTAGACATCCCCCAGCCCCCTGGACACCCCCACCCCTAGAAACCCCACCCCCTAGACACCCCCACCCCCTTGGATAGCTTCCACACCCCCTGGACACCCCCCGGACACCCCCACCCCCTTGGAAAACCCCCCACCCCCTGGACACCCCCACCCCCTGGACACCCCACCCCCATGGACAGCCCCCCCACCCACTGGAAAACACCCACTCCCCATTGCAATAGATTATATAATATAGAGTGTATTCCAACAGTTCTTGAACCATTGGTATACATATATCCCAACGGTTTCCATGAAACCGTTGGAATAGATTATATGTTGGACAACATGTATACCAACAGTTCTTGAACCCTTGGTATATATATATCCCAACAGTTTCATTGTAACCATTGGGATATATTAACTTCAGATAGTCTATACCAACAGTTCCTGTAGAACCGTTGGTATAGGGATATTGCAACGACCATCATGCCAACAGTGTGTGAAACCATTGAGATATTCTATCCCAACAGTTTTAGGGGTTATCCCAACGGTTTCAAACCGTTGGGATAGGTGTAATTTTCAGTAGTGAATGTATTCATATTTTAATATTTATACTTCATATATGTTTATACAAAGGTGAATTTGGTATCTAGTTGCACCAGGATGTATTCTTTATGTACCTTAAGAAGAAAGGATCCAAGATGAATTTATATTGTTATATCATGATCCAAATGAGAGAGATATGTAATCCTAAAATGATTTTCATATAAATATAAAACTATTATATCTAACTATATATATTTTTTAAAATTATTTCCATGCATATCTTTTTCAAATACGCATATATTTGTTTTATATTTCAAAATTTTTTTACATTCAAATTATGATATTTTTCATATAAATATAAAATTGGATTATCTTAACCATATATATAATTTTGATATTTGTTATAGGTAATAATGAGTCGAAGTTGGATTATGGTACATCAAATGAGTAATGAATATGAGGAAGGTGTTGATTCTGTTGGGTCGGAAAAAACGGGGAAAAGATGGCAAGAGGGGGGGTGAATTGCCTTTTAAAAAATGAATGACAAATTAAAAATCAAAGTAAAGTTGCAGCGGAAATAAAGAGGCAAGACACACAAAATTGATAACGGAGTTCGGCCAAAACCCGGCCTACGTCTCCGCTCCCAACTCAACCGTTGAGAGATTCCTACCGCTTGCTTTTCAATGGTTTTAGCAAGAAACCCACTAGGCTTTGAGGTAGCACTAGGACCTATTACAGCTTGCTTTTGGTGGTTAAGCAAGAACCCACTTGCTTTCAATGGAATAGCAAGAACCCACTAGCCTTTTTAACGGGTGAAGGCTAGCTCACCGAAAACTCAAGCCTTTTAAAAGGAAAGGCTTGAAGAAACCTCTTCACACCTTAATGGTGGTGTGAGAACCCAAAAGAAAGAGGGGATGAGAAAAGTGGGAGTTTGTAGGCACAAACTCAATTTAAGCTCAAAAATAAATATTCAATAAAAACCATATTTTGAGAAGCCTTGGGCGCCTTTGATTGGATGGAGATGTTGAAGGACGCTTCCAAGCTTCTTTGAAGGGGCTCCTTGGATGTGGAAGTCGTTGGAGCTATTGGGGTTCCCTTGGAGGAAGTCGCCGGAGGTTGGCCAATTGATGCAAAATATGTCCGTGGGCTTCCGTATAGTTCCGGTTGATGTCCGGGGCTTCCTTGGCCTTTATTTATAGGCATGGAACCCTTGGGGAGGCTTCGGAGCCGTTGGAGAGGCTTAAAGAGCCGTTGGGAGCCAAGTGGGCCAGCCTGGTCAAACTGCAACGGCTAGTTTGACTGGCTCCACCGGCTGGCCGGTACAGTCCCACCGGCTGGCCGGTGCCTTGGCAGAGGAGGAGAATTCTGGTCCAGGCTCTACCGGTCGACCGGTGGAGGAGCCACCGGCTGGCCGGTGGCAAGACAGTAGAAAACACTATTGACTGGATGCCACCGGCTGGCCGGTGGTCCAGCCATCGGCTGACCGGTGGAGCCTGGCAGTGGGCAATGCCTCTGCCAGGTCCACCGGCTGGCCGGTGCTATCACACCAGTTGGCCGGTGGACTGAATTTCAGTCCACTTCTTGTCCATTCTTGGGCCATTCCTTTGGCAATCTTTTGCCTATAATCCACAACACTCAAAAACAAGGTTAGACAAATATTAAGGTGATTGTGATCATGAAAATCAAACAACGAGGGGAACGAGAGGTACAACAATCTCCCCCTATTTTGATGATCACAATCACCAACAAAATTAATGTAAAAATAGAAATTGAAAGGAATTCTTAAAGGATAATTTGAAAATAAATCAAAGCATGAGAGAAAAGATTCTCCCCCAATCAATCAAGAAATTTCTCCCCCTTTGTGATTATCAAAATAGCGTGGGGCATAAAACTTGATTGAGGGAAGACGAGATTTTTAAACCAAATGAAATTTGAAATTTGAATTGAAAATTTTGAATCAAAAATTGAAATGAAAATTTGAATAACAGTTTGAATTGAAAGTTTTGAATCAAAAACCAATTGAAATTTGAAAATTTTGAATTGAAAAATTTGAAACCAAGAGTTGAAAATGAAAGTTTGAATTGAAAGAATTGAAATGAAATCAAACCTAACTCCCCCTAACTAAAAACAATAAATCACCGGGGAGAGGAAACTATTTTTGGCCCGGAGAGACTCGCAAGAAGGGATTTTTCAATCCAAACTTGTCTCATAGCGGGTCTTCTCCTATAAAATTCGTCCGAAAAGAAAATACTTTTGGGTTGACCGTACCGGGCGTTTTTGCAATTACACTCATAAATAAGGTGCCCGGGTTTTCTACAATAATTGCAAAATTTAAAACTAGAGCTCCCCCTTACAAAAACAGTGGGAGCATGAGAGGAGGAAGCTTGGTTGGTGTATCCTATCCCTTGGGTGGTTCTTGAAATTCGTTGAGAACCTAGGAGATTGTTCAAATTTTGTTCCCCTTGGGTGAACTTAGCTAGGGTCTCCCTTAGGTCTTTGATGGTTGATTCCATGGAATCAACATTTGGAAAATTTTGGATTTTAAGGGTGAGTTCCTCCTTCTCTTTGAGAAGTTGGTCTTTTTCGGAGGAAAGTTTTTTGAAAGACTTTTTTAAAGCAACAAATTTTGACGATAAAGTATGAAAACCTTTTTCTAGTTGGTCTCTAGCGTATTGGAGATCCTCATAGGATAAATGATTTAAAGAATTTGAATTTGAAGAACAAGAGGAGGAGGATTCGGAAGATGTTACCTCATGAAATGCCATTAGGCATTTTGTACCTTGGTCGCTCGAGGAGGAGGAGGAGGATGAGGTGTCACTCCATGTGGCCTTGAGGACCTTTTTCTTTCCTTTTTCTTTAGCCCGTTTCTTGTTGAGTGGGCAATCGGGCTTGTAATGGCCCTTTTCGCCGCACCCGTAGCATTTTACCTTGGGCTCGGATCTTGCGGTGGGTTCTTGCTTTCGCGCCTTGCGAGATTTCTTCTTCTTCTTGTGCTTCTTCATAAATTTGTGCATTTGGCGGGCGAGATTCTCCATTTCCGAGTTGCCGCTTGAAGATGAAGAAGATGAGGAAGATGAGGATGATGAGGAGGAGCTTACTTCTTTTTGTACCTTGAGGGCGATGTTCTTTGGAGTTTTGATAGGGGTGCCCTCCTTTTGTGCTTGCCTCCTCATCGTGATCTCGTACGTCATTAGGGATCCGATGAGCTCTTCGACCGGCATGTTCTTTACATCCTTAGCTTCTTGGATTGCCGTCACCTTTGGTGCCCATGAGCTCGGAAGGACCCATAGAATCTTCTTGACCATTGCTTCAGCTGAAACATCATCACCAAGAGATTTTCTACCATTGCAAACGTCAGTGAAGCGTGTAAACATTTCAGAAATAGACTCATTTGAATGCATTGAAAAAGATTCAAAGTCTTGTCTATACATATCTAATCTAGTATCTTTGACTTTATTAGTGCCTTCATGGGTCACTTCTAAAAGCTTCCAAATTTCATGTGAAGATGTGCAAGTGGATACTCGATTAAATTCATTTCTATCTAACCCACAATGAAGAGCATTCATGGCTTTGCCATCAAGCTCAAAATTCTTAATATCGGCGGGGGTCCATTTGGATTCGTCGGGGGAAGACAAAGTGTAACCTTGCATGACTATTTTGTAAATGGGATATCCTATACTTCTAAGAAAAGTAGTCATGCGGGTTTTCCAATAATTATAGTCGGATCCATCAAAAAATGGAGCCCGACCCAATGAGTAGCCCTCGGGGGCGAAAGAGGTAGATGCCATCACAATGGATCTTTGAATTTGAAACCGTTTAAGGTATTACTCAAATTACCCCTCTGATACCAATTGTTGGGTCGGAAAAAACGGGGAAAAGATGGCAAGAGGGGGGGTGAATTGCCTTTTAAAAAATGAATGACAAATTAAAAATCAAAGTAAAGTTGCAGCGGAAATAAAGAGGCAAGACACACAAAATTGATAACGGAGTTCGGCCAAAACCCGGCCTACGTCTCCGCTCCCAACTCAACCGTTGAGAGATTCCTACCGCTTGCTTTTCAATGGTTTTAGCAAGAAACCCACTAGGCTTTGAGGTAGCACTAGGACCTATTACAGCTTGCTTTTGGTGGTTAAGCAAGAACCCACTTGCTTTCAATGGAATAGCAAGAACCCACTAGCCTTTTTAACGGGTGAAGGCTAGCTCACCGAAAACTCAAGCCTTTTAAAAGGAAAGGCTTGAAGAAACCTCTTCACACCTTAATGGTGGTGTGAGAACCCAAAAGAAAGAGGGGATGAGAAAAGTGGGAGTTTGTAGGCACAAACTCAATTTAAGCTCAAAAATAAATATTCAATAAAAACCGTATTTTGAGAAGCCTTGGGCGCCTTTGATTGGATGGAGATGTTGAAGGCCGCTTCCAAGCTTCTTTGAAGGGGCTCCTTGGATGTGGAAGTCGTTGGAGCTATTGGGGTTCCCTTGGAGGAAGTCGCCGGAGGTTGGCCAATTGATGCAAAATATGTCCGTGGGCTTCCGTATAGTTCCGGTTGATGTCCGGGGCTTCCTTGGCCTTTATTTATAGGCATGGAACCCTTGGGGAGGCTTCGGAGCCGTTGGAGAGGCTTAAAGAGCCGTTGGGAGCCAAGTGGGCCAGCCTGGTCAAACTGCAACGGCTAGTTTGACTGGCTCCACCGGCTGGCCGGTACAGTCCCACCGGCTGGCCGGTGCCTTGGCAGAGGAGGAGAATTCTGGTCCAGGCTCTACCGGTCGACCGGTGGAGGAGCCACCGGCTGGCCGGTGGCAAGACAGTAGAAAACACTATTGACTGGATGCCACCGGCTGGCCGGTGGTCCAGCCATCGGCTGACCGGTGGAGCCTGGCAGTGGGCAATGCCTCTGCCAGGTCCACCGGCTGGCCGGTGCTATCACACCAGTTGGCCGGTGGACTGAATTTCAGTCCACTTCTTGTCCATTCTTGGGCCATTCCTTTGGCAATCTTTTGCCTATAATCCACAACAATCAAAAACAAGGTTAGACAAATATTAAGGTGATTGTGATCATGAAAATCAAACAACGAGGGGAACGAGAGGTACAACAGATTCCTTTTTGGAATTTTCTAAAAAAAAATGTTCCAAGCAACAAATTTTTTTTCTATCCATGCCTGAAATGTTTGAATATGAAGAAGTTGAAAAGAGAGAGATCAAAGATCATTTGATTTTTAATGGTTTTAATCTGAGTTACAACCCTTGTATTTGGCATGGTGAAACTGGACAGAATGTCAGATCTACTCATGATGATGATTTGAAAGATGGTAACTCTGATGGAATTGAAGAAATGATTCATGATATTGTAGCAGAACAAATTGATATAGAACCAATAGTTGTGCATCTATATAGTGATACTGAAAAACCATTGTATCCTGGTTGTACGGATTTTACTTTTTTGTCGGTGGTGTTAAGATTGATTAACCTGAAGGTGAAACATGGATGGAGTGACATAAGTTTTAGAGAGCTGCTAAAATTATTGAAAGACATTCTTCCAAAAGACAATGATCTTCCAAATTCACATTATAAGGCCAAGAAAATATTATTCCTTATGGTATTGGGATACAAGAAAATACATGCCTTTTCGAATGACTGTATGATATATAGGAAGGAATATGTATTTCTATCAGAGTTTCCTAAATGTGGGACATCACAATATAAGTTGAAAGAAAAATCACAGGCTGATGTAGAGATTACAAAGATCCCTACCAAGGTATTTTGGTATCTTCCAATAATTCATCATTTGAAACATTTATTTGCTAATTCACATGATGCAAAAAGGTTAAGATGGTATGTTGATGAGCAGATATGTGATGAAAAAATACATCATCCAGCCGATTGTCCACAATGGAAGAAAATTGATGAGAAATATCCTACATTCGGAAATGAAATTAGAAATCTTAGACTTGGGTTGTACAAAGATGTAATGAATCCATATCGATCCCTCAGGATCACACATAGTTCATGGCCTGTTTTATTGGTAATTTACAACCTCTATCCTAAATTTTGTATGAAGTGCAAATATTTCATGTTGAGTGGTACGCGCGTCGCAACGCGTGCAAATTTGCGAATTTTTATAACCGACTGGCTACTGTAAAAGTGGCGAGCAGGGTCGAACCACAGAGAGCACGAAATTTAGTTCACTAAAAAATATTTCGTTAGACAATGTTTAGATGGACAAGGTTTGAGGGAATTCCTATTTTTGAGTTTTCTCTCTTTTTTTTATTTAAACTAAAAGGTGAGAAGACAAAAGATAAAAAGAAAATTGAAAACGGAAATGATGATGGATTCTAAGTCAACAAAATGTGTCGGGGATGCTGGTGTCATAATTCAATTATCACGCAGACATGCAAAATATTCTTTATGTGATTAAATATTTATCCTGTTTAGTTATCGCCAGTTCCAAAAATATGTGCATTTTTTAGATGCTCAATTTTAATTTCCCAATTTTATTTAAAATCCCGTTCTCTGGTGTCATAAATAAATTATAAAACTCGTTCAAGCCCCGAACTACACGGCGAAATGACACAACCCGTTTCTCACAAAGTTGTGTCACTAATTTGCACCTACCATCAGTCAACGCGGTTTACCTTCTCGGACCGCCGCGTCGACTTATAATTAAAATGGCCAGTTTCAATTTCAGCAATTAATTCAGTGAAAAATTAATTTAAATAGGTAAACATTCAATTAAAATAAATTTAATTGACAATTAATCATCAAACAATATCTTGCATGGCATGCGCGATAATTTTAATTAATCAACTAACATCCCGACACTAAGAAAATCACCCCGACATCACAACTGAAAATGTAAACACAGTAATAAGATGGAAATTCATGTAAAATAAGACCATGTTACCAACAAATAATCGTGTCGGTCTTCAATCTCACTGCATGCAACTCGTTCTTCAATATCTGACTGCACCTCGGCACGTGATGACGTCGCGCGCCAGCTATGCGACCACCGGAACGGAGGATATGAGCGGTAAGCGGTGCGCGGCTGCTGGTCGACTCCTCGGATGGTGGTGACCAGTGCACTGCAAACAAAACAAAAAGAAAACGGGGCGCAGCAGAGTGGTCGAGAGGAGGTGGGGCGCGCGCTGGTCTATGCAGCAGGAGGCCACTGCTCGTGTGGCTGCTGTTTTAGGCGGAGGGAGGGACGGCTGGGTGAAGAGGGGGAGCCGGGTCGGCCAGGGGTGCTTCGGCTGAAGAGAGGGGTCCGCCACTGGCGAGGGAGGATGGGTGGCGCGCGGGGAGCGGGAGTGAGGCCAGGAGGGGGAGTGCGGCGAGGAGAGAGATCCGCGCGCACTGGGTGTTTTTGCCGAGAGGGAGGATGCCGCCTGCTCGTGTGGCGCCGGGTGAAGAAGGGGTGACGGGGTGGTCCACTGGGAGCAGGAGTGCGGCAAGGAGGGGGAGTCGGCCAGGTAGGGTTCGCCCCGGGGAGTCCGGCCAGGAGAGGAAATAAAGGGGCGGGGGTTGGGAGAGATAGGATTGGAGAGAGGTTTTAAAAAAAATAAAAAAAGGCAGCGTGGGTGATTGGAGAGAGGAGGGGAAACGGCCGGGAGGGTGGTGTGGAATGGGTCAAAAGGGGGGCGGCGGGTGAGGGGAGTAAAAGGGGGGAAACAAATTTCAAAATTTAAACTAAAATTCTAAACAAAAAAAGAAAAATTGTTAAAAAATAATCAAATAATAATAATATAATTAAATATATAAAATTCTAATTAGCTAAAAAAAATAAAAAGTAATTAAGAGAAATGTTAATGAAACTAATACTAATATATAAAATATAAACTAATAAAAATACTAAAATACTAATATTAATATATAAATTAACTAAAAATTATCCAAAATAACTAAATTAATATAAACCTACAAAAATAAACTAAAAATATTAAAAATGTTTAAACTAATTAATTAAAACTAAGTAAAAAATAAATAAAAACACATGTAAACATCCATGTACATCAAATCCCCCACACTTAAACTTTTGCACTCCTGGGCAAAACAATCAGAAAGAGAACACAAGTGGTCCTGTAGACAAATCCAAACATCAAAATTACAAGTTCAAAAATTGTCAATCTCTTTCTTCATAATATATCATGCTTCATTTAAAACTTCAGTTTCAAAAAAAAAAAAAATTTTCTTTCACTTGCATTTTTTCAAAACAAGTACGTGCACTCATTCATCATGTGACCTACCTCACCATCACTCTCATCTCTCAAAAACATTTGATCAAAGTTTTTCTCAGTTCTCATACACATGCAGGCTTACCATAGGCTTGCCATGAATTTCACATCTCCACTAGTGGAAATAAAAAGAATGCACCAATCTCAAGGACTTTACATGAGGTTCAAATGTTTCTGAAGCTGTGGGACGGTGGGTTTTAAAAAAAAAATTGACATCTTTTTGGTAAAAAGGAGGGTTGAATCTTGAAATAAATGCATGATAAGTCAATCCAAATGTCTCCCTCAAACTCTCGCTCCCCCACACTTAAAAAATTGCTTGTCCCCAAGCATATGATAAGCCAATGTTTCGCTCTCTTTTTTTTTCACTCTTTTTTTTAAGACACAACTCACTCACATAATATGGTCAGGAAAAACTGGTGAGTATCAACTCAAAAACCCCATGGAATAGGTGTCAGACAATAATCCCAAAGAATGGTACACAAGCAGCGTATATGCTGTAACATCTCAATGAAGGTAGGTCATATAGAAAACTCTCTAGTTCCTGGAGTAATGGATCATCACTTTAATAGGTATCCCCAAAGTCGAGGGTTACCGCGTAATGACCACCAATGTACTCATTGTTGGAACTGAAAAGGGTTCTATATTCCTATATCAAAATAATATGAAATGAATGTCGCTACTATAAAAAAGAACTCATATGATCAGGATGGAATAATGTCAATCCATGTACAGAAAATGACTCACTGCCCCTCGAAGAACCCTCTCCATGAGTAAGTTTCTCTCCCCCACACTTAGATTGAAATCATCATGCAAAAATTCAAGAAATTGGTAGGGAAGGGTATCGGCTTGGGCTCATCCTAAAAGGCTCCTGCATGGCTTCTAAGGGCTATACGAAGGAGAAAATGTTTGGGTGGCTCAGTGGGTCAACGAGGCTAAAATATCAAACAGATGCCTCGATCATTTTAGTGCAACTTTCAAAAATTCCTATCGCTTTGATGGAAAAACATGGCAAGTTCTAGAAGACAAAACATGGTTGAGATTCCCTCAAGAAAAAGAGAAACAGGAGATGATGTAAAATGGGCCAGAGTCCTCACGGGTATGGAAATATAATTTTGGATAGCACAGATGAGAATGAGTGCAAATAAGTGTCTCAAAACTATACAAGTTTTTGAAAAAACATTTTCAAAACATGAAATAATATCAGCAATCATCTAAGTCATGAGAGAAATGATCAAAGAATTCTAAAACAAGAATCAGGTGCTCAAACTGCCTAGGGACACAAGTGGTATTTTCCCGACGGTGTTGCGACAGAAAATACAGTAGCTTTTGTGTGGGTTCATCAATGACAAGAATGTTAGGGAGATTTTTTTTTAAATGGTGTTGTTGGAAGCATAAAATATGGAGAAAATTAAAACACTTCCCTGTGTAAGTGCAGATAGATGCGGAGAGGCTGCCTGTATCCGATGAAGTTCCAGAAATGATGTACCTGTAAAATCTACATATGGACAACACATACCCGCATCATATCATAAAGATAACACCAAGAATCATCTAAATAAAAGCAGAGAGGCAGAAGAGTGACAGGTACATACAAATATCAGGAGGAGCTAAAAAAAATCACACATGCCATGTTTTATTATTATTATTATTTTTTTTTCAAACAAATTAGAACAGGTAAAAGGAGAAAAAGGGGGGGGGGGAAATGAAACTGAAACATGGGTTGCCTCCCAGGAAGCGCTAAGTTTTACGTCTTCAGCCAGACGGATGGACAATGTTCAATCGTCGTGGTCCATCAGCTCAGAATTCCTCTACCTCTTACGAGAACTAGTGGCTGTGTCCTCGATCTCACGGGGACGCTTGGTGGGATTAACCACCTCCAGAGCAAAGTGAGCGTGAAGCTGGTGAGGGAGGAACGAAATCTGTGCTCTTTGTGGTGGTGCTGGATGCTGAGCACGAATCTCCAGTGAAAGTTCCTTAAGCCGACGCTCGATATCAGCCAGCTCCTGAGTTATCCGTCGTACTAAGTCAGAGGGAGACGGAACAAGCGCATCGATGACCACAGAAGAATCAGAAGAGCTAGACATTTTTTATAGCTGCATTCACAAAGAAGATAGAGAGATAGAGATAGAGTAAGAAAACAAAGATCAAAGAATGAAGAAGTAGTCGGGTTGCCTCCCGATCAGCGCTAAGTTTTACGTCTTCAGCCAGACGGATAACTTCTCATTGCAATTGTAGTTCTTCAATGATGCCTATTTTATCCGAAGTGTGGTAAAGTTTAAGGCGTTGACCATTTACTTTGAATGGGGGCATCTTTCCATCAGAAATTTCGACAGCACCATGTGGATAAACAATTGTGACGGTGTAAGGACCTGACCACTTCGACTTGAGTTTTCCAGCCATGATTCGAAGTCGTGAGTTGAATAGGAGAACTTTGTCGCCTGTTGAAAAATTTCTTTGTTGGATCCATTTGTCATGCCAGGCTCGAGTTTTCTCTTTGTAAATCAAAGCATTTTCATATGCTTCTCTCCTCATCTCATCCAGTTCATTCATTTGTAGAAAACGCTTCTCTTGGGCAGTTTTGAGATCAAAATTCAGTTTCTTAACAGCCCAATAAGCTTTATGTTCCAATTCTACAGGTAAGTGGCAGGTTTTTCCAAAGACCAACCTATATGGGGACATTCCAATGGGTGTCTTATAGGCAGTTCTGTAAGCCCATAGTGCATCATCAAGTTTGGTGACCCAATCTTTCCTAGATGTACTGACAGTTTTCTCCAAAATACCCTTAATTTCTCGGTTTGAAACCTCAGCTTGGCCATTGGTCTGTGGATGGTATGGGGTGCTCATGTAGTGGTGACATCCATGGAGAGTCATTAGATTCTGAAACAGCGCATTATTGAAGTGGGTACCACGGTCACTGATGATTAGCCTTGGAATTCCGAACCGGGTAAAAATGTGCTGCTTCAAAAATTTAATGACGACTCGAGCAGTATTTTCCGAGAATGCCTTAGCTTCCACCCATTTTGACACATAGTCTACACAGACAAGGATATAGGATTTACCAAAAGATTTAGGAAAAGGACCCATGAAGTCAATTCCCCATATGTCAAAAATTTCAATTCCCATGATTGAGTGTTGTGGCATTTCGCGCTTCCAGCTTATACCCCCGGTTCTTTGCCATTTGTCACAATTCATGACGAATTCACGAATATCATGATTCATGGTCGGCCAGTACAAACCACATTGTAACACCTTGCTGATTTTTCGATGAATCCCATGGTGTCCTCCAGCTTCTCCAGTATGGCATAAGTTCAAAACACTCTCCAATTCTTCTTCAGGGATGCATCTTCTTATCATTCCATCCGCACAGTCTTTGAAAAGTAAAGGATCATCCCAGTAGTAATGCCATGATTCATTCAGAAATCTTTTCCTCTGTTCCTTTGATAAATCTGGATGTATCACACCTGAAGCTAAGTAGTTCACGAAATCAGCATACCAAGGTGTGATTGTCTCAATGGCATAGAGTTGTTCGTCAGGAAATGTTTCAGTGATTAGTTCGACATTGATTTCACTTGTGTCATGGTCGAGGCGTGATAAATAATCAGCAACGACGTTCTCTGTTCCCTTTTTGTCCTTGACTTCAATGTCAAATTCCTGAAGTAACAGTATCCATCGAATGAGTCTCGGTTTTGCATCTTTCTTGGCCATTAGATACCGAAGTGCAGCGTGATCCGTATAGACAGTGACTTTTGAGAACAACAGATGGGATCAGAATTTATCAAAGGAAAAAACAACTGCTAGCAGCTCTTTTTCAGTTGTTGTGTAGTTATGTTGGGCCTCATTCAATGTTCGTCTAGCATAGTAGATTGGCCTAAAGATCTTTTCTTTTCTTTGCCCCAAGGCAGCTCCAACTTCCCAGTCACTAGCGTCACACATTAACTTGAATGGTTGCTCCCAATCAGGTGAAATCATTATTGGGGCTTCAACCAAACGCTGCCTTAATAATTTAAATGCGTCCTGACATTCAGGGCCGAAGTGGAATGTGACATCTTTTCCCAATATATTCGTAAGGGGTCGGGCAATAACAGAGAAATCCTTGATGAAGCATCTATAGAATCCGACGTGCCCAAGAAAACCTCGAATGGAACGAACTGAAGAAGGCATGGGTAACTCAGAGATTGTACTAATATTTGCAGAGTCAACTTCAATTCCTTTCTTTGAAATTTGATGGCCTAAGACTATTCCACTTTGGGCCATGAAGTGTGACTTTTCCCAATTAAGTACCAGATTCTTTTCTTCGCATCTTGCCAAAACCTTATCCAAATGTTCTATACAGTCATCAAAAGAATTTCCATACACTGAGAAGTCATCCATGAAAATTTCCAAGAACTCTTCAATCATGTCATGGAACATTGCCATCATGCATCGTTGAAATGTGGCTGGAGCATTACACATTCCAAAAGGCATTCGCCTATAAGCAAATGTACCATATGGACAAGTGAACGTGCTTTTCTCTTGATCCTCTGGTGTCACTGCTATTTGATTATAGCCGGAGTATCCATCCAGAAAACAGTAGTAATCTCGTCCTGCCAATCGTTCAAGGATTTGATCAATAAAGGGTAATGAGAAGTGATCCTTTCTAGTGGCATCATTCAATTTCCGATAGTCGATGCACACTCTCCATCCAGTCACTGTTCTTGTGGTTATCAATTCTCCTTTATCATTCTCAACCACTGTGGTTCCACCCTTTTTAGGTACCACTTGCAACGGGCTAACCCACTGACTATCGGAGATTGGAAAAATTAAACCGGCATCAAGAAGTTTAATGACTTCTTTCTTGACTACTTATTTCATGGGAGGTGTCAAGCGTCGTTGTAGTATAGTGGTAAGTATTCCCGCCTGTCACGCGGGTGACCCGGGTTCGTTCCCCGACAACGGCACCAGAAATTTGGTACGCGCGTCGTAACACGTGCAAATTTGCGAATTTTTATAACCGACTGGATACTGTAAAAGTGGCGAGCAGGGTCGAACCACAGAGAGCACGGAATCTAGTTCACTAAAAAATATTTCGTTAGACAATGTTTAGATGGACAAGGTTTGAGGGAATTCCTATTTTTGAGTTTTCTCTCTTTTTTTTATTTAAACTAAAAGGTGAGAAGACAAAAGATAAAAAGAAAATTGCAAACGGAAATGATGATGGATTCTAAGTCAACAAAATGTGTCGGGGATGCTGGTGTCATAATTCAATTATCACGCAGACATGCAAAATATTCTTTATGTGATTAAATATTTATCCTGTTTAGTTATCGCCAGTTCCAAAAATATGTGCATTTTTTAGATGCTCAATTTTAATTTCCCAATTTTATTTAAAATCCCGTTCTCTGGTGTCATAAATAAATTAGAAAACTCGTTCAAGCCCCGAACTACACGGAGAAATGACACAACCCGTTTCTCACAAAGTTGTGTCACTAATTTGCACCTACCATCAGTCAACGCGGTTTACCTTCTCGGACCGCCGCGTCGACTTATAATTAAAATGGCCAGTTTCAATTTCAGCAATTAATTCAGTGCAAAATTAATTTAAATAGGTAAACATTCAATTAAAATAAATTTAATTGACAATTAATCATCAAACAATATCTTGCATGGCATGCGCGATAATTTTAATTAATCAACTAACATCCCGACACTAAGAAAATCACCCCGACATCACAACTGAAAATGTAAACACGGTAATAAGATGGAAATTCATGTAAAATAAGACCGTGTTACCAACAAATAATCATGTCGGTCTTCACTCTCACTGCATGCAACTCGTTCTTCAATATCTGACTGCACCTCGACATGTGATGACGTCGCGCGCCAGCTATGCGACCACCGGAACAGAGGATATGAGCGGTAAGCGGTGCGCGGCTGCTGGTCGACTCCTCGGATGGCGGTGACCGGTGCACTGCAAACAAAACAAAAAGAAAACGGGGCACAACAGGGTGGTCGAGAGGAGGTGGGGCGCGCGCTGGTCTATGCAGCAGGAGGCCACTGCTCGTGTGGCTGCTGTTTTAGGCGGAGGGAGGGACGGCTGGGTGAAGAGGGGGAGCCGGGTCGGCCAGGGGTGCTTCGGATGAAGAGAGGGGTCCGCCACTGGCGAGGGAGGATGGGTGGCGCGCGGGGAGCGGGAGTGCGGCCAGGAGGGGGAGTGCGGCGAGGAGAGAGATCCGCGCGCACTGGGTGTTTTTGCCGAGAGGGAGGATGCCGCCTGCTCGTGTGGCGCCGGGTGAAGAAGGGGTGACGGGGTGGTCCTCCGGGAGCAGGAGTGCGGCAAGGAGGGGGAGTCGGCCAGGTAGGGTTCGCCCCGGGGAGTCCGGCCAGGAGAGGAAATAAAGGGGCGGGGGTTGGGAGAGATAGGATTGGAGAGAGGTTTTAAAAAAAATAATAAAAGGCAGCGTGGGTGATTGGAGAGAGGAGGGGAAACGACCGGGAGGGTGGTGTGGAATGGGTCAAAAGGGGGGCGGCGGGTGAGGGGAGTAAAAGGGGGGAAACAAATTTCAAAATTTAAACTAAAATTCTAAACAAAAAAAGAAAAATTGTTAAATGTTAATCAAATAATAATAATATAATTAAATATATAAAATTCTAATTAGCTAAAAAAAATAAAAAGTAATTAAGAGAAATGTTAATGAAACTAATACTAATATATAAAATATAAACTAATAAAAATACTAAAATACTAATATTAATATATAAATTAACTAAAAATTATCCAAAATAACTAAATTAATATAAACCTACAAAAATAAACTAAAAATATTAAAAATGTTTAAACTAATTAATTAAAACTAAGTAAAAAATAAATAAAAACACATGTAAACATCCATGTACATCATTGAGTATAATGATCTCTGGTCTGAAGAAACCTAGAAATGATATTGATGTTTTCTTGTCACCATTTATTAATGATTTGAAACTTTTATGGTAGGATGGTATTAGGGTGTATTATTCTTATAAAATGGAATATTTTCAATTGCATGCAGTGCTTATGTTCACTATAAATGAATTCCCAGTGTATGGAAATTTATCTGGATACAGTGTTAAGGGGCATAAAGCATTTCCAATTTGTGAACAACAGACTTCATATTTTCAACTATATAATGGGAGGAAAACAGTGCACATGGGTCATCGAAAGTTTTTTCCTATGGATCACTCTTATAGAATACTAAAAAAGGCATTCAATGGTTCACAAGAATTTGATACTGCTCCAAAACCTTTATCCCCTGATTTGTATTTTAAGAGGGTGTAAAACCTTGATGCGACATTGGGAAAGACACATAAATATGGTAATGATAGACATATTTGGAAGAAAATTTCAATATTTTTTGAGCTACCATATTGGAGATATCATGAAGTAAAACATAATATTGATGTCATGCACATGGAGAAGAATATCTATGACAGTTTGATTGAAACATTGTTAGATATTAAAGTAAATACTAAAGATGGGTTGAATGCAAGATAAGACTTACTATAAACAAGAATACGTTTGGAGTTAGCTCCCACTCCTAATGGAAGATGAACATTTCTTCCCCCGACTTGTCATACATTATCCAAGAGGGAGAAAATTAGATTTTTTTAGTGTCTTCATGATATCAAAGTGCCTCAAGGTTATTCTTCAAATGTAATTTTTTTTGTCTCTTTGAAGGATTTGAAGTTGATAGGTATGAAATCTCATTATTTTCACGTTATTATGCAAAAACTTCTACCAGTTTCATTGCGTGGAATATTTCCCATCAGTGTCAGAAAGACTATAATGAAGGTGTGTTATTTTTTCAATTCAATTTGTAATAAGGTGATTGATGTGAATGCTTTGAACATTTTGGAAAAGGATGTAATTTATATACTTTGTCAATTGGAAATGTATTTTCCTCCATATTTTTTTGATATAATGGTTCATTTAATGGTTCATATGGTTTAAGAAATAAAGCTTTGTGGAATTGTATATCTTTGTTGGATGTATCCTTTTGAAAGGTATATGAAAATATTGAAGGGGTATGTTAAGAATCCATATCGACCTGAAGCCTCTATTATTGAAAATTATATTTATGAGGAGGTTGTGGAGTTTTGTATGAGCTACTTGGCTGCAGTGAAGCACATAGGTTTGCCTCCATCTCTGTTAGAGTTGGTGGCCTAGAACCGACTACTTTGTACTTTATTCATTAATAAATACCTTATCACATCTTGATTGTTCTTCTGCGTGACAATGCATGTGATAATGTCATAAGGATAACTGTTTCATTAAAGGGTCATAGCGGATCCTTGCTATGATGAGAACCCAGAAGTGCCATAACACTGTTCTTGAATATATGTTCTATGACCGGATGATGTTATTTGAGGGACACAAATAATACATTCCATTAGGGGTGAGGACTCATAAAAATTTGAGGCACCTTCTCATGGTGTGCGCCCTTGGTAATATTCAGGAGGATATTATGAGAACGAGACCCGCCAGTAGGAAATCCACATTTCATAGTGTCATTGGATGTTCCCATCTGTGGATGTGTGTATTGGTCCTTAGACTTTAAGATTATTATTAATGGTCATTACAACTCCCGTACTTAAATGTATTGATGAAAACTGTGATTACACGCTGTTCACAGTGAGGTAGGATACATTGGGTGCGTCACGAGTGATACTGCATTAATAGATAATGCGAGAAAGGATTTGTCCCTTATGTTCCATAATGGAAGTAGATATCTCAGGCCCTTTGATAGAATTGATATAGCCTAAATAAATCCATAACCATGGTGAGGAATGATCAAGTTCAATTCTGGAAATTCAAAGAAAGAATAATCAAGCACACGGGTTGATGGCACTAGCATGCAACCCGCTTGATTCGAGATATCGAGACAAAGAGATTACATTACACAGTAAGCGTTTGTAAAGGTGACACGTCATTACGACGTTAACTTCTTTCTCTAGCAATGCCCTGGCATGTTTCTAGATGCTAACCTTGGACTTTAGACAGGCTCTGCCTAATTCCACTAAGAAAGAGTCCTAGAGGGTCACACACTAAGTGTGTCTAAGTATCTAAGTTAAATATTAATTTAACAAGTTAAATAAATATTATTCACGACCGTGGTTTAATAATTATTCAAGAATGCCAGATCGTATTTATTTTGACACTAGTCATTCGAGATAATATATTGTAGGTGAAATAATATATTTATTAGAGAGTAATGCAGTGATATTTATTTGAGAAATAAATATCCATTATTCAAGGTCTAATAAATGTGGTGGAGGAAATAAAGAAAAATGGAAAAACAAAAGTACACACCGTGTATTTTTTTTCTAGGAATTTATGAGAAATAATATTATTTATTTAAATAAATAATATCAGGTATAATTAGATGGGCACATGTCTGGTAATAATAATAGTCAACTGTTATTATTAGACATGGGGTATTAATAAGAATTAAACGAAATGAATAAATGCTTCTGGGTAACTAATTCATTTTATTATTCTATGTAATTAAAAATCCTAATTATATATTTCTCATTAGCCTATCAATTTTTTATGGTTGTGCACAACGGATTTGGAAAATCTCTCAAGCCAAGAGAGAATTATTTTTCCACCAAGAACGCTCTCAAGCTACGAGAGAGAGATCCACCTCCACCGGATCAAGGCGATTGAAGGTGGACATCACAAGCGAAAGCTCTTCCGTGCTAGCACCCGAAGATCCCTTAGGTGACGTCCAGAGATATGTGGAGCACGTGTGGATCACCGCTAGAGGAATCCTAAACTTGGATGCTATGACGTAACGACAGATCACATCAGATCATGACTGGAAACATCAATGAAGAAAGAATTTCATAAAGGTAATTCTTGTCAATTAATTAAATTAATTATAACCAAAATATGGTGATCCAATCTATGGTTTTAGGACTCCCCTCTTTTTTTCGTTCTTCATTCTATTCCGAAGATCCAAAATTTTATTATCATGATAGATCTCGTATTGATCATTGTTAACACTAAAATTAAAGTTGGGTACACCCACCAATGCACTTTTGCTATGCTCGGAACCTACAATTTCGCCATGAATGAGTTAATAATGAGGGAAAGGGGATTCATGGATTGAAATTCAAAATATTTTTAGCTAAACAAATGAAGAAGGTAAAATTATACATCTTGAATAACATAGTTGATGATAAACCGTATATCACATTGCATATTAATGAGTTGAAACAATGTCATCCAAAGAATAAATAAATGTGGATTTTGAATGAGCACAATAAAACATTTTTCTATGGTTTAAAAAGACCATGCTTGGTAGATCACATGTATCAGAGACATTAAGATGGTTAGTGGGTGGTCTAATTTTAAATGTGATAACATGGTATGGTTATGAAATTAATGGCTATACATTTCATATGAAAGCTCAGGACAACAAAAGTGCACAGTTCATAATAGTGGTGTATTGGTGTTTGTAGAAGCAACGAATTTTTCGAGTTCTAAAGAAAAAAACCCAATTTATGCATCAAGTACATATTATGGAGTCATTAAAGAAATATGGGAGGTTGATTATTTTAAAATTAAATTTCTTATTTTTAACTGAAAATGGTTTATTGGTAACAATAGTGTTAGACACGATGAATTTGGAATGACACTTATTAATCTGAATAGATTGGAAGACACAACATATTCTTTTATAATGGAAACACATGCAAAATAGATTTTCTATGTTGTCGATCAATCAGATATGCAGTGGTATATTGTTTTAAAAGGGAAAAAACAATATATTGGTGAGGATCAACTTGATGAAGATACTGATTTATGTAACATCCCTACTTCCATGGAAAGATTAGTAGAAAATAATGATGAGCATGTTGAAGACATGGTTTGTGCCATAAGGAATGATCACGAGGAAGGAATTTGGGAAAACAATCCATTTGTACATTCCTAATATTTCAGGTAACATATGTTTATTTTTTGTTTACATTTATTAATTTCATAAAATGTTAGATATTGTAATTTTTTTCCTTATTAAAACACATATTAAAACAAATAAGTAGAAATGTTTGTTTATTTTAATTTTTTTTAGTTTAGTTCATCATGTTTACCATTATGTAACATATATATATATATTGATTTTGTTGAATGAAAATTACACTACCATGTTTACCATCTTTACCATTATTTAACATGCTTACCATATTTACCATGTTTACTATTACGTAACTTAGTTTAATTTTTCATTTTTTTTACATTAGTATTGTAATATTTGAATTTGTATATTTGTGAACTAATGTTTACTTTTTTGATTTGAAGGATAATGACAGATCAATCAGTTGATCAACCACATGATTCTGGAGATGAGTATCATGATCATACCTCTAGGGAGGAACATTCACATGCTCCTCTTGATGTTCCCCAATCTTCCTTATGTGCTCCCATAAAGACAAAGAAGAGTTCAAGAGTTAGTAAACGTGGGTGCACACGTTTACAAAAATTATCACTTGCCCATAGCCAGCACCAAAGGATACTCATTGAGTTTAATGAGAATGATATTCCTAAAGGTCCAAATGCAAAAGATTTTAAGAGTTTTGTATAAACTCAGGGTAAAAGAAAATTAAGCATTTTGTATAATGATTGGAGAAGTGCGGACAAAGTGATAATATCTCAGTTATGGGAGACAATTTTGGTAAGATATTTTTCTATTGTTTGAATAATATTTAAATGTTTATAGTATAATATGTTTTACCTCTTCTTTATCAGATGGAATTTGATATTCCTGACACTGGAGGAATCAGGAGGAAATGTTTATCGATGGATGCTAGGAGATGGAGGGATTTCAAATCAACCCTCACATCTGATTTCATTTTTGGTCATAGGAAATAGGACAATCCATGTCATATATATCCTTTCATAGATAAAGACATATGGAAACAATTTGTTGAAAGTATAAGAAAAGAAGCATTTTTGGTAAGGGCAATGTAATTTTTTACAAGCTTTCTTATATAAATGATCTTATTAATATTCTATTAATGATTTCTTATTCTTAATTTACAAAAAAAAGGACATATCATTTGGAGATCCAATCTAAAATGTATACCCTCATAGTTTATCTCGGGGAGGGTATAGTTTATTCGAATAACAAATGATGGCAGAAAAATTACAAAAACTTTGAGCTGAGTCTTCAATCTCTGGAGAGGTTTCCCCTCCATCCCCTCCATCTAGACATGAAAAATGGAAAAGGGATTGAATGGGGAAAAATGGGAAATATCTTTGAGAAGAATTGATAATCGTAGCAGAGAGGATTGTAAGATATTTATTTTATTTATTTAAGTTAATTCTATTCTTTATATAATTTGAATCATTAAAAAAATGTTCAATTAATTAATACAGAATTCTCTTGAGGATCAAAGCACACAATGGGTATTTACAGCTGCTGGGAGGCAAGATATTTTATCTGCAGCATTGGGAAATACCAAACACCCCTGTCGTGTATGAGGATACCCGATGGGTGTATCGGTAAGAAAAGTGTTTCCACATTCTTCAACTTCTTCCATTGATGGTGTTTATAAAAAAAATAATCCTTGGAGGCCGAAGTTCACAATATTAATGCAACAATAGAGTAAAAGTTTAGAGCATCGGTATAGTCTATGTTTGTAGACATGCAAAGACAATTTCAGACTGCAGCTCCCACTCCTCTACCTCCCCCTACAGACCCCATTATTTATCCTCCACCTCCACCAGTAGCTCCCACTCCCCCACCTCCAGACCCTATTATTTATCCTCCACCCCAGCTTGCATACCCCATTTTTTATCCAACTCCTCTGCCACAACTTCCTACTTATTGTGAGTTGTATGTTGATGATTCTCACCATCATATAATTTCATATGGGCTGGTATATTGTATAGGAGATATAGTTAATCATCAATAGTTAGAGGTAGAGAATCATAGGGTCACTGTATAGGATATTATAGATAGATCATCTTGAGTACCATTACCTACAGATGAGGTGATGACAGTTGGACATAGTATCAACCACTTTTTAGTTTGTCCATCCAGACTTCTGCAACTCATTACCATAGAGGTATGTATGTTATATCTTTTATTTTATTTTTTTAAAGTTGTTTTAACATTTTAAAACTAATATATTTTTCTATTTATTTACAGAAAAACTTCAAAGGTAAAGAAATATTATATAAACAACAACAAAGACAAATGTGTATGACATCAGATACAAATTATAGTAGTATTGACATTTTGTCAAGATATTCAAATTTTTTGGTAGATCATTATTCATTTCCAATAGAAACTCATGTTTGTGGACGTTCAATAAATGTGAGGATTTTGAAAACTGATATCATGGAGCTTGTTACTGGAGATAAGTTGGGCATCAATGTGGTGCAGATTTTTTCAATGTAAGTCTTAACACCTTTCCATGCGTTATATTTATTAAAAATGTATACTTATGTATGTTTTTTATTAGGTATGTTTATAAAATGTGTGATAAGAATGAGCAGAAAAATGTATATATATTCATGGACCTACATATGATTTCCCCCAAAGTACATGTATTGGATGAGGAACAAAGAACACTTTATATTGCTAAAAGATTTGAACAGAATATAATCACACAGTGTTGGATGATGCCTTTTTTGTGAGAGGTATAAAAAATATATATGGCAAAGTGTTCTTTATCTTTTAACATAAAAAACCACTAACCATAAATTTTATTTTATATCAGTTATCATTGGATGTTAGGTGTTTTTTGTCCAAGGGATAAAACACTTTATTGGATATGCTCTGTCCATGTCGATGTGCAGGGAAGTTTTAAGAATATGTTGGAAAAGTAAGTTTAAATTTATTAATAGTTTTTTATATTATAATGAATTTTAAATTTATCCCATTCATATTATTTTCTAATAGGGGATGAGCATACTTTCGAAAAAACACAAAGAAAAAGAGTGCCAAGATCAAATATGTAAAAGTAAAGGTAAATATCCATTTATAATTTGTACTTTTTAAGGTATTGCATAAAAATGATATTTTGAATTGACACTCATTTAAAAATAATTTTCATGAACAACAAGGTGTCATTGAATGCGGATATTATATGTTAAGATTTATGTATGAAATAATTACAACTGGAACAATAATGAACTTTAACCAGGTTAGATTTCCTTATAAACTTTTCCATAATATTTCATTTGATTTATTCATTATACATGTTAACTACTTTACTTTTAATTTGTAGCTATTTGATGACCCTAAACCCTATAGTTCTCAAGAGGTCAAATAATTACAAGTGGAATGGTAAAATTATTTTACAGGTTTGATTGGATTTTAGTTTTTTTGTAGTGTAAAATGTAATTTTGATTATTGTAATTGTAATTGTGTATTTGGTAGTTTTTTGGTTGTATTTAGATTTTTTAGTTGACATTGTAAGTTTTGAATGTTATATATTTGAATGTTTAATTTTGTTCTGGTTATTTTTTTGGTCTAGTTTTGATATTTTTCTGGTATGGATTCTGGTCTGGTTTTGGTATGCTTTTGGTATGGTTTCTACTTGTTTTAGGTCTACTTTGGCAGAGCATAGTAATGGTTTCACTGTTTTATTAATTTTTTTTACATCTGTTATTTTATAACCAACGTAATAAATTCATGGGGAATGGTTTTTATGTTAGTTATTTAATAACCGACATCGTATACCTATTTTCAGGTCGGTTATACAATAACCAATGTGAAAACTGCTTCATAGATAGGTTATTATGTCGATTATTTTATAACTGACGTAATACATGCCTGGGGTATAGTTTATTATGTAGGTTATGTAATAAATAACGTAATAAACTATATACCATGTCAGTTATTTAATAACCAACATAATAAACTATATACCACATCAGTTATTTAATAACAGATGTAATAAATCGAGCCTCTCAAGGGTTTTTCACACCGGTTATTTACAAACCGACGTTAAAAATTATTCAGATTTATGCTTTTTATGTCATTTTTAAAATAACCGACATAAAAAACAATATTTATAACGTCACCTTTAATAACATCAGCTAAAAACCAATGTAAAAAATAAAAAATAACCGACATAAAAAACTTTTTCTATACTAGTGAGATCCTTGGAGAAGAGGACTCACTCCCTGATCTCTGGATGAAGAACCCCAATGAAAAGAGAAGCTTTCAATTGATCATGTAACACCACCTCTGGAGAAAAGGAAACCAGGTCTTTGAAGTGTTCAATATACACCTTCACCATCTGTTGACCTTGCTAGACACTCATGAGATCTTTCCATTTCTTTATCTTCACCTCCTCAGGTATAAACCATCAGACAAAGATGAACTTAAAAACTTCCCACATCATCCCGACTTACATCGTTGGTGGGGAAAACAACTCCCATTCTTCCAAAGATGGACTCCCAAGAAGACCCAGAAAAACATGAACTCTAACGAGTTTGGGAGTTCCAAACTCTTTGAAGACGTGCTCAACTTCCTTAAGCTACTTCACTGCCTCTAACGAACCTCGATTGCCATGAAAGATGGGAAACAACTGAGGAGAACTAGAAATAGGGGGAGACCCACTAGAAACTTCAGAGACCTTTTTGGGTGGAATATTATGAATAACACAAAAATATTTATTACAAATATATTTTTAACATTATTAGAAGATATATAATCTTAAATACATGCATTTTAAAAATGAGTGAAATTGAATAATTCAAAATGAATGCACTTTAAAAATATTGAAAAAATGGACAATGAATTCCCTTATAATCTTAATAATATTTGTAGAGAGTTTCAGAGGTGTTTTATCTTTATATGCAATATAAATCCTTGAAAAATAAATAATATATTAAACATATTATTTTGGATCATGAGTATACAAATAATTAATTAATTTTTAATGTATTATCATTACAAAATTTTCATAAAAAAATAAAGGCTATTGATGTGGAATTATTTTAAAAGGACAATAGTAAATATATATGTGCTTATGATTGGAAGGATTAAAGATTTATGATTAAAAATGAATAAAAACAAACATAAGTTTAGAGACATCTAAAGATGGTCCATTTTAAGACACCTTCAGGGAGACTACTAATGACATGCTCAAATATACACACGTCCCCCACTTTCAGATCGTTGTGTTTTACAACATTACTCTAACCAAGCCATGTTTTTGAACATTCATGATGCATAAAGCAATTCACTACCCAATTTCTAGAATGATCTGAAGCCTAAATATTGAATGAGTAACATCTTTTCTTGAAAATTCTCTTGCTGAACTGGTATGGCAATTGCTACAAACAAGGAGAGACAAGTAGAGGCATGCAAACACAAGAGTGAGAGTGGGAGAGGTAACTTCACCTTAAGTGGAGGATTGGGTTCGACAACTCTATGTTCCTAGTTTTTTTGGATGGGGGCTTACTACAAATTTCTTCCCTACCTTTTGAAAGTGGGTAGGCTATTTCTGTTGCCGACGCATCGAACATGGTGACAAAAAACTTAGAATAGCCTTGATATGTAAAAATGAGGAAGTAGCTATAGCTGACACTATAGAACTTAACGAATTGCCGCCAGCCTTCCTGAAACCAAACTTAGTGACCACAAATTTGGGAGGGATCCTCTATTCTGTTGAAAGTGGGGGACGTGTGTATATTTGAGCATGTCATTAGTAGTCTCCCAGAATGTGTCTTCAAACTGATCATATTCATATGTTTCTAAAATTATGTTTTTTGTTCTTATTTTTTCATCATAAATCTTTAATCCTTCTAACCATAAGCACCTATATATTTATTACTATCCTTTTAAAATAATTCAACATCAATAGACTTTATTTTTTTGATGAATTTTTTTGTGATGATAATCCATTGAAAATAAATAAATTAAAACACAAAAATATTACTAAGTAAGGAAAGAGATAAATGGAAGTGAAAAAAACACAACCCAGGTAATTATAAGAAGAGTCATATAAGTACTAAAAAAGTCAAAGTAAAAAAAGAAAATCAATCATGGATAATATTATGTAAAATAAAATAAAAATAAAAATCATATATTTATTAATTTAAAACAGGTATCATGGGGGAAACACCCCAGGGTCACTAAATCTAGGTGAAACTAGTAATTCTATATCACCATAGCAGTGATACCAATGAGGGATGCACAGGGGGCACCTGGAATATGGAAGGGGGCACTCGGAAGATGGCAGGGGGCGATGCTCATTTTCATGCATAAAATTATGGATGATTCATACATAACCCACACATAGATATCTCATGATACATTAATCATTACCCTATTGATTGGGGGCTATATAATCCTAGGGCCACTCCATTCATCATAATACATAATATATATATATATATATATGTGTGTTTACCATGAATATAAAAATAATAAAAAATCCATAAAAAATAACAAAATGATAACCCGTGGAGATAAAACGAGAATCAAATGAAATAAAGTAAAACATTAGGTAAATACACATAAATAATGATAATAAATCATATATTATTTACAATATATTTAAAAAAGAGTATATATTTCGTTCAATAATTTCCCTAGTCATTAAAATATAAAATTTTCATTAAAATAATTATATTTCATAATATACAATGGTTATATCAAATAATATAAAAAATAAATTGAAAATGAATCTTGATAAGAACATTGATAAAACACATTTTTATAGAATATTTTATTGATAATAAATGATATAATTTCCTCACATTGTGTTAAATATGTTCAATTAAAAAGTATTTGGGATTATATCATTCATTTGAATATTTGATGTTTTACCCTTTCAAAATCACTGTAGTATTTAGATCATAAATATTTTTATTTGAATTATTTGAACTTAATATTTTGTAACTATGTTTTTTACTTCATGGGATACAACTTTTATTCAGGACACTAGATTAAAAGAATGCATTTGGATGGATTAATTGGGCCATAAAGTCAAAGGAGGTCTGGACACGCCAGAATAGATAAGATTCTGTATTTGGGATATAACTCCTTCATTTGGGCTTTGATTGATCCCAACTTTTGAGAGGAGATATATGACCCATATACAAACATATTATTCTTATAGAAGAAGAGATTATTCACTCGTTTCAGTGGTCAAATTGGTGGTTAAAGTTGGATTAAAATATTTGGCCGAATTTTCACATTCACACTTGAAACCACTTGTAACCTCCCCTCCCCTCCCCTCTATAAATTAGAGTTTTTATCATTTTTAAGGGTTGGGACATGCATTGGGAAGTTTAAGGCATAAGAGAAGAGGTTTCACTCCAATTATCCAACCATTGTAATAGGGGTAGCTCTTGAAGCAAGGATCCCCTCATCAAGCCTTCCTCTTCTCCTTCTTCTTCTTCATGTTGTAATGCTTTTCTTATTTAAATAAAATCTTAGTTTGTCTTCCATTTATTATGTTATTTTAAATTTTCTTATTCTATTAATCTTCCTAATTGGGCTGGAATCAAGAGTAGAAACGTGATTTGGTTCTATCCTTTCTAAACCTTTTCACATGCAAAACGTTTCTACGATGACTACACCACCCATGGAAGAGTAGTTCTTTTTAGTAATCGATCGACCTCTATACTTCTTCATTCATTTATTTTGAATCAATGAGCTAATGTAATTCACATATTATGATCTATTAATTTAGTTTTTAATTTAAATTAGACTAAGCAAGTAATTGAATAGTTGACACAAAACACGCGAGGTCGGGAATTATGTGAACTGTGAGAGTGAAACCTTATTCGGTAATTCAAAACCACATGGGATTAATTTGTAGAGTTAAAACATAATACCTAAACTAAATTAGTCCTCATTTCCAGAATGGATATGTGACTTTATTTACCACTGACCATAAGCTATCCTTAGAACATCAATCAAAGCAGGGTGCTGCGATTACATGTTCCGAAGATAACCTAGGGTTTAATTCACTTCATCTTCGTGGTAAGGTTAATTCTAGTAGGGTTAGGGGGTTAACAAGTTAAGGTATCATAATTAAGTGGATGTTAATTTAAAAGATAATGATAAATAATTTATTGAATAGGTAGAGTTAGATCGATTACATCTTTTAAATATTGTCTAAAAAAACATATTCTTGTTGTGTCATTTTAATTGAAATTCATTTCAAAACAAAAAACAAAACAAAAAAAAAATCTTCTTCCAGAAAACTTCTTTTAGATTTATAAACTATAAACAACCCTAATACTTTCAAGTAGTGTTTTTATTCTCTTTTATTTTTTTAGAATACCTCTAAAAAGTTGTTTTAATTCACTTCCTCCTTTGAGAGACGACCTTGGTCAGCCACTCTGCTGCACCTAAGTATCCCAAAATCACACTAATCATTTGAGGGCACCCACAACAGGGCTCTTTCAAATTGGCACCGTTTCCAGGGATTCAAGTAATTTATTCAACCATTTAGAGGTATTTCTTTTATTTTTCATTTTATTATTTTCACCTCTTTCTTTCTTCATTCCCCTTTCTCAAGTTTTTTTTCTCTTACTCTATTCTTTTATTTTTATCAGACTAACTCAAACTTCTTTTATTTTTATTATGGTACAATTTTATTTATTTAATTTTTATCTTTCATTGATTTATGACACAAATCAATCCTGAATATCTCTTAGATCTTGACCCTGAGATTGAACGTAGCCTTAGGACTCAAATCAGACATTCTGAATCTACGGGAAGTTTCAACATTCAACCAGTTGTAGAATTACTCCAATATCAGAACATTGAAATTAGAAGCAATTCAAATTCAACCATAAAAAAAGAACCAATGTATGAAAATAATGGAAATGAACTTAATAGAACCATTAGAGAATTGGATGCACCTGATATTAATTATCAACCAAATTTCATTGCATATCCAAATCTCGAACTAGACTTTGAACTAAAATCTGGGTTAATTCACTTACTTCCAAAGTTTCATGAACTCTCTGGTGAGGATCCAAATAAACATTTGAAATAATTTAATGTGGTTTTCTCAACCTTAAAACAAAGAAATGTATCTTAAGACCAGATCAAATTAAGAGCATTACCATTCTCACTTGATGGAGCTGCAAAAGATTGGATGTATTATTTACAACCTGAAGATGTAACTTGTTGGAATGATTTGAAACGTATTTTATTGCAGAGATTTTTTTCCAGCATCAAGGACCACTTCCATTCGTAAGGAGATATCTGGAATTAATCAATCCCAAGGGGAGTCAATGTATGAGTACTGGGAACGATTCAAGAAGTTGTGTGCAAGATGCCCACAACACCAAATCAGTGAGCAACTACTCATCCAGTACTTATATGAAGGACTCACACCTATGGAGAGGAGCATGGTAGATGTTGCAGCTAGAGGATAATTGGTGGACAAGACACCAGTAGCTTCACGTGCATTGATCGACAAAATGGCCCAAAACTCCCAACAATTTGGTGATCAAGGTACACCACATGTCAGGGGAGTACATCAGGTAAGTCTATCTTCTCTTGAAAGTCATTTTATTGATACCAAGTTGGAAGAATTGAACACTATGGTGAGGCAGATTTCTTTGGCTCAAAAGAAATCCCAACCCACTCCTTCAAGGCCTTGTGGTATTTTCACTGAGACAAGCCACCCAACTGACTGTTGCCCACAACTCCAAGAAACAGAAGATTGTGCAGCAGTATTCCCTAGGAGACCATATCAGCAATAAAAAAAACCACATCCCCAAAAGAAGTATGAATCCTTTGCACCAACATTCAACCAAGGGTGGAAGGATCAATCAGACATGAGGTATGGCTCTGGGAAACAACAAATCCCCCCTTTTCAAACAAACTTCTAGCAGCCTCCACCTTACCAATAGGGTTTCCAACAACTCCAAAGGAGATTCGAAGCTCAAACATCAACAAGTCAGAAATAAGGGAATATAAAACACAAGGTAAACTCTAACACTGATGATATTTTGAAACAAATTGTTCTTAATCAATATAATGAGCTGAAGAGTCAAGGTTCAGAGTTGAGGGAGTTAAAGACTCAAATGAGCTAGATTTCCACTACCCTCCATGAACTGGTAAGTAAGAATTCTAGAAATCTACCTTCCCAAACTACTCCCAATCCAAAAAGGAATGTTAGTTCCATTACATTGAGAAGTGGGAAGCAAACAACTGATTCTTCTCCACCTATCATTCCACCGGGATTCACCTCAACTCCTGAGAATCCCCATTCCATACCAACTGATGAGAAAACCAGGGATAAAGATAAAGGTAAGAAAAAGATTGATGATGTTCCTCCTAAACCTCTTCCCTTTCCAAATAGGGTTGTTCAAACTAAGAAGATGGCTGAAGAGGTGATGCAAAAAGAGGTTTTGGACACATTCAAGCGTGTTGATATCAACATCCCTATACTTGAAGCCATCAAACAAATCCCAAGGTATGAAAAATTCTTAAAAGAACTCTGTACCAATCGAAGAGGGCTAAAGGGAAATGAGAGGATCAACCTTGGAAGGAATGTCTCAACACTCATTACACCAACTCTAGCAATGAAAACAAAGTGAAAGGATCCTGGGACATTCACCATCCCATGTACTATAGGGGAGTTTCACTTCTCTGATGCTATTTGTGATTTATGACCTTCAATAATTGTGATGCCTCACTCTGTATTCTCTTCTTTACAGGTTGGTGAGTTGACGCCGACGAGAGTAGTGGTGCAATTGGCAAATAAAGGTATGGCATATACAGTGGGATTCCTTGAGGATGTACTTGTCTGGGTAAGAGACATGATCTTTACAGCAGACTTCTATGTTCTCAAAATGGAGGATGATCAGGTAAGTTCTTATGCTCCCATTATCTTAGGTAGACCCTTCCTCAAAACTGAAAAAACTATCATAAATGTTCATGAGGGTACACTTTCCATGGAGTTTGGAGATGAAGTTGTAATTTTTAATGTTATGGACTCCATGAAGTACCCCTCTGAGGACCATTCTACTTTTGTTATCTCCCATTTTGAACCACAAAGTAAAAACTCCATGGATTTTGATTGTCCTATGCTTAGGGAGATTATGATTATTAGTTCTAGTTTGATGTCTAAAGGTACTTCCACACCTATTTTTGATGGAAAAACCTCTCTTGGATTTGATTTTGATGTGGATTCAAATTATGATCATATAAACTCTGATTATGACATGGCTGTTGAGTATGCTGATGGATTTGATGCATTATTTTCTAATTTTGATGATTTTTATTCTGATACTAATGTTAATTGTGTAGATATGTTTGTTGCATCAATTTCTCCATCCATAAATTACCCCCCTACATTGGAACTCAATCCATTTCCCCCAAATATTAAATATGCATACTTGCTGAGTGGTGATAGATTACCTGTTATCATTGCTAACAATCTCTCTTTTGAACATGAAGAAAAACTTTTGAATCTTTTGAGAGATAACATTAGGGAAATTGGTTGGACATTGGAAGACATATCAAGTATTAACCCCTCCATTTTTATGCATAGGATTCTATTGGAGGATGGGGCTAAACCGATTAGGAATCCACAAAGGAGACTTAATCCAACACTTTTGAAATTTGTTAAGAAAGAAGTTGAAAAATTACTTAAGGCGGGTATCATTTACCCTATTTCTGACTCACAATGGGTTAGCCCTGTCCAGGTTGTACCAATGAAAACTGGTTTCACAGTTATAAAAAATGAAAATGATGAGTTAGTTCCTATGAGAGTACAAAACAGTTGGCGAGTGTGTATTTATTATCGGAAACTAAATCAATCCACTCATAAGGACCATTTCCCACTTCCATTCATTGACCAGATGCTTGACATACTTTCAGGTAGGACACATTATTGCTTCTTGGATGGTTTCTATGGATATTTTCTGGTTCCCATTGTAGCATAGGACCAGGAGAAGATGACATTCACCTGCCCATTCGATACCTTTGCTTACCGAAGGATGCCATTTGGACTTTGCAATGCCCCAGGTACCTTCCAGAGATGCATGGTGAGTATTTTATCAGATTTCATTGAGACCTGCATGGAGGTATTTATGGATGATTTTACAGTTTATGGATATTCATTTGATGAATGTCTCTCTAGTTTGGGTGATATGTTGCATCGTTGTATTGAGAAAAATCTGGTCTTGAATTTTGAAAAATTCCATTTCATGGTCGAAAAGGGAATTTTCTTAGGTCATATAGTCTCACAACATGGAATTGAAGTTGATAAATCTAAGGTATACATTATTTCATCCCTACCATATCCTACATGTGTGCGTGATGTTCGATCATTCCTTAGATATGCTGGATTTTATCGACGCTTCATCAGAGATTTTAGTAAGATCGCTCTACCCTTATCTCAATTCCGTCAAAAAGATATTGACTTCAATTTTGATGATTCATGTAGGGTATCATTTGATGATATAAAGAAGTGCCTGACTACTCCACCGATCATACAACCCCCACAGTGGGACCTTCCATTTGAGCTTATGTGTGATGCGTCAAACTTCACGGTTGACGCTGTCATATCTTAGAGGGTGGAGGGACGTTCACATGTGATTTCATATGCATCGGGGATGTTGGATTCTTCCCAATAAAACTACACCACAACAAAAAATGAGTTTCTTGATGTTATGTTTGCTTTAGATAAATTTCATTCATATTTATTGGGATCTAAAGTAGTTGTTTTTTTGACCATGCAGCTTTGAGTTACCTCCTAAAAAAGCCAGATGCAAAGCCATGACTTATCTGTTGGATGCTCCTTCTTCAAGATCTTGACATCGAGATAAAGGAAAAGAAGGGGTTAGAGAATTTGGTGGTAGACCACATGAGTAGTCTTACTCACACACTAGAGGATGACACCTTGGACCAAGTACCACTTCAGGACACTTTTCCCGATGAGCATCTTTATTCCATATCAGGTACACATCCTTGGTATGCATATTTAGTTAACCACCTTATTGCCTCTAAAATCCATGCAAATTTAAAGAAACATCAAGTAAAAAAATTAAAAAGTGAGTCTCGGTATTATGTTTGGGATGATCCATACCTCTGGCACATGTGTAGTGATCAAGTTATTAGGAGGTGTGTTCCTGATCATGAGTTGGAGTCTATTTTACATTTTTTGTCATACACTTGTTTGTGGTGGACACTTTGGACCCCAACGGACAGCTAGGAATGTTTTGGACTTTGGATTATATTGGTCTAGCTTATTCCATGATGCCCATGTGTTTTTTAAGTCATGCTCTTGTTTCCAACACACTGGGAACATTTCTAGGAGACATGAGATGCCCCAACAACCCATACTATTATGTGAGATTTTTGATGTATGGGGCATAGATTTTATGGGCCCTTTTCCTAGTTCCTTTGTTTTTTGTACATTTTGGTTTCTGTTGATTATATGAGAAAATGGGTGTAGGCTAAGGCCACCAGGATTGATGATTCTCATGTTGTTGTGGACTTTGTCAAAGTGAATTTTTTTTGCAAGTTTGGAGTACCAAAGGCCATCATCAATGACCAAGGGACACACTTTTGCAATATGAATTTTTCTTCCCTCCTTCGTAAGTATGGGGTGACACAAAAAACATCAACACCATACCACCCCCAAACAAATGGCCAGGTTGAGGTTTCAAATTGTGAGTTGAAACAAATCTTGGAGAAAACCGTGCAGCCAAATAGGAAGGATTGGAGCAAGCGCTTGGATGATGCATTGTGGGATTATAGGACAGAATACAAGACCCCCATTGTTATGTCACTATTTCAGATTGTTTTTTGGGAAATTATGTCATCTCCCAGTGGAAGTTAAGCATCAGGCATATTGGGCTATAAAGAAATGCAACATGGATTTGTCCCAAGATAGAATTCAAAGGAAGTTGAAAATTCAAGAGCTTGAGGAGATTTGACTGTCATCATATGAGAACTAAAGGCTCTATAAGGAAAGATCAAAAGAAGTTCATGATAAAATGATCCAGAAAAGGGAGTTTCATGTTAGAGAGAAAGTCTTACTCTACAGTTCATGACTCAATTTGATGCCTGGTAAGTTGCGTTCTAGATGGTTAGGTCCTTATGTTGTGTCTAATGTTTTTCCTTATGGTGTAGTGGAGATCACACAAGAGGACACTGGAAGGATCTTTACATTCAATGGGAAATGTTTGAAGAAATACATCGAGTGAATTTCTACCGATGCAGTTGATTTCATCAAACTGCATGACCCCATCATCACATGAGAATATCAGGTTGTTCCTAACCCTTTCACTTTTATATTACTTTTCCTAAATAAAATTATTCATTTCATGTGCACATATCATCTCATGGGTTCAAATTGAGGACAATGCAATATTTTAAGTATGGGGGAGGGAACCTTTATAGTTTAGGATTTTCATTTGTTGTTTGTTTAAAAAAATTGTGTATTTTCAAAATTTTTGTGTGTTTCTTTATCATTTTTTTGTGTGTTTTATTTTAAAAAAATTTGAGCTGAAATGATTATCATTTCTATTTTTGAAACTTGTGTTAATGATTAAACCAATTTATTCCATGAAACTGAGCTTAAATGAATGCTGAAAATGACTTTGTTTCAAGTTCAATTCTTTGGGAATTTCATGACAAGTACTCTGATTTTTGAATCCCATATCACATCTCACTGTCTTTATCTTTGAAATTACTTTCCTGTGAGGCTTCTGAACCATTTTTTGTCATATTCTTTTCATTCACCTCACTTCTTGAGAGAACCAAACTATGCTTGATTTAACCAGAATTTGATTTATTCCTGTCAAAACTTGAGGGTTTGAGATACATGTGTTTTTAAATGATTGAGGAATTTATTTGATTTTAAATCTCCCTTTTCAAGATAATACTTTTCATTCTGGCCTACCGTGTATATTTAATCTTTTTAACCCATAGAACCCATGAACAAACTATTAGGTTAGCCACATTACAAGCCAATTTTCCCTATCTAACCTGCTCTTGAAGTGAAATTGCATAATCTAGTTAAACTTAAGTGTGTGGGAACATGTATTTGTGTTGTTATACCTCAATTGGTGATACTTTGGTAGGAACATAAAATGATAAATAGATAATCTTTCTTTGAAAAAAAACTTTCTGTTGAAAGCTGTGCCTTTTCTGGAGCTTTCATGATTAGTGAAGCTGTGCCTTTCTGGAGCTTCTAATGGAGGAAGAAAGTTGTGCCTTTTCTGGAGATTTCAAGAAAAATATCGTTTGAGAAGATTGGAATTTTTGCTGCTGAAATAATGAAGGGTTCTAAATTTCATTGATTTTTCATACTGATAGAGATGACTTGCTACTGTGGTGAGTGAGGAGGAGACCATACTTGATTGAAAACTAGAATAATGTTATTTCACTTCAAAAAGAGCCAAACCCTCCTCATTCGACCTTAGAATTTTTGAAAATCTAAATCCTACCAACCGAAAGCCACAGAACAACCCTGAAAAGTCCTCATGATAAACATATGTCCTTGAATCACATCAGGTGGAGATGTAGCAATTTATCAATCCTATGGTGACCCTTGTATCAGTTTGGATGAGAAAGACATTGCTAAAAAATTTACATTTATGCAATGAGTGAAAATTAATGTTAGGTAAGTGTTTTGTGTGCATGAGAGGATAAATTAAGAGGAAATATATTGAATGATCTTAAATTAAGAACTTTAAATAATAGTTTATAGATGAGGCATGATATCTTTTGTTTCTTGGTATGAAATTGGTGGATCTCATTGATATGTGTTTTAAATTTGCTTTGATTTTCTTTTGATGTTTTCTTGTCCAGGAGTCCAAGTTCCAAGTGTGGGGGAGTTAAAAAAACACATTTTTATTGAATATTTTATTGATAATAAATGATATAATTTCCTCACATTGTGTTAAATATTTTCAATTAAAAAGTATTTGGGATTTGATCATTCATTTGAATATTTGATGTTTTACCCTTTCAAAATCACTGTAGTATTTTGATCATAAATATTTTTATTTTAATTATTTGAACTTTACATTTTTTAACTGTGTTTCTTACTTTATGGGATAAAACTTTTATTCAGAAAACTAGATCAAAAGAATGCATTTGGATGGAGTAATTGGGCCATAAAGTCAAAGGAGGGACGGACATGCCAGAATGGATAAGCTTCTATATTTGGGTCATAACTCCTTCATTTGGGATTGTATTGAGACCAAATTTTTAGAGGAGATATAGAACCCATATACGCACATATGATCCTTCTGGAAGAAGAGCTTATTCACGCGTTTCGGTGGTCAAATGGGTGGTGTAAGTTGGATTAAAATATTTGGCCTAATTTTCACATTCACACTTGAAACCACTTGTAACCTCTCCATCCATACCCTCTATAAATTGGAGTTTTTATCATTTTTAAGGGTTGGGAAGTGAATTGGGAAGTTTAATGCAGAAGAGAAGAGGTTTCACTCCAATTATCCAACCATTTTAAGAGGGGTAGCTCTTGAATCAAGGATCCCCTCATTAAGCCTTCCTCTTCTCCTTCTTCTTCTTCATGTTGTAATGCTTTTCTTATTTAAATAAACTCTTAGTTTGTCCTCCATTTATTCTGCTATTTTAATTTTTTTCTTCTCTTAATCTTCCTAATTGGTTTGTAATCAAGAGTAGAAACATTATTGGGTTCTACCCTTTCTAAACCTTTGTACATGAAAAACGTTTCTATGATGACTACACCGCCCATGGAAGAGTAGTTCTTTTTAGTAATCGATTGACCTATATCCTTGTTCATTCATTTATTTTGAATCAATGAGATACTGTAATTTACATATCATGATATATTAATTTAGTTTTTAATTTAAATGAGACTAAGAAATCAATTGAATAGTTAACACAAAACACGTGAGGTCGGGAATTGTGTGAACTGTGAGAGCGCAACCTTAACCGGTAATTCAAAACCACATGGGATTAATTTGTAGAGTTTAAACATAAATCCTAAACTCAATTAGTCCTAATTTACAGAATGGATATGTTCCTTAATTTACCACTGACCATAATCTATCCTTAGAACATTAATCAAAGTAGGGTGCTGCGATTGCATGTTCCGAAGATAACCTAGGGTTTAATTCACTTCATCTTTGTGGTAAGGTTAATTATCGTAGGGTTTGGGGGTTAAAAAGTTAAGGGATCATAATTAAGTGGATGTTAATTAAAAATATAATGATAAATAATTGATTGAAGAGGTAGAGTTAGATCGATTACGTCTTTTAAATATTGTTTAAAAAAACATCTTCTTGTTGTGTCATTTTAATTGAAATTCATTTCAAAACTAATAACAAAAAAAATACAATCTTCTTCCAGAAATCTTCTTCTAGATTTATAA
This sequence comes from Viscum album, assembly GCA_963277665.1. NCBI lineage: Eukaryota > Viridiplantae > Streptophyta > Magnoliopsida > Santalales > Viscaceae > Viscum > Viscum album. The sequence goes on from OY728125.1 coordinate 25,298,748, forward strand.
ACTACAACCAACCCTCATCCTTTCAAGTAGTGTTTTTATTCTCTTTTATTTTATTTTTATAATACCTCTAAAAAGTTGTTTTAATTCACTTCCTCCTTTGAGAGACGACCTTGGTCAGCCACTCTGCTGCACCTAAGTACCCCAAAATCACACCAATCATTTGAGGACACCCACGATAGTGATCTTTCAAACATAGAGGAAACAAAATAGAGATTGAAAAAAGATAATTCATAACTTTATTTTTGAACTATTTATAAAAATAGAAAATGAGTCACATTCAATAGTTATTTAAAAAAAGGGATTAAAATATTTTAAATGAAAATTTTAACAGTAAAACTTCACCATAATGAAATATTAAAAATAAATTGATTTTATATAGAATAATCTTGGGGGATAAGGTAGGAAAAATGTAAATGTTTCCTTTATATACTTCATATGGTTTGAATTAATGGATGAGTAGGAAGGAAATCATAAATACATTAGTATCCCCTAAAAAGTAAGGACAGTGAATCCAAAATAATATATAGGAATTATATTATAAATATTGTAAGAGTATGAAATAGAGATAAAAAATATATCATCAAGACTAAAAATATTTGGAAGACCTCCTACAAACCATATAAGGTATGAACATTGAATATTTATAAGAGGAAAGGAGAGAAGTAAAACCTTAAAGGTAAATGGAAACAATTAAGTTATTATTATATTATTTTGATTATATTACATATAAGAGAATATGGACCATATATAAAAAATATATGAAAAAACAAGGCTTTAAAAAGAAAACCACGTACCTCAAATCCCGACTCAGCTTAGTACATGCATCTTAACCCCTAAATAATCAAATTAATTTTATTAAATACTTATTTTAGAACAATTGTTTATGTATATATGATTTATCATTGTTTATTTATGTTCTATTATAATCATGTTATTTAATATTTGTGTTCATTTCCTTCATAAGAGGTATGTTTTTTTCACAGTTCCAAGGCTGCATCAATTTATTGGTAATGGAAAAACATTGTAACAAATGAGTTTATAATCCATAATTGGGGTGAAATTGATTTAATTTCATTCCAAAATTTCAAATGGTTCTAAATAACAAATTTTATTACACTCTATACTAAATTCAATTAGTAAAATTGTTATCATTTATTGAAGTGTTCATATAGGTGATTTACCATCCATTTTAAAATTAAAGGGGAACTAGTATGGCCATTGAGAACTCCCATGATACCTTGGTAGAGACCTATGCTGATAGTGAAAAAATATAAACACCATGGTCCTTACATATGGTATATAAAAATTAAGCATGTTCGTTAATTATAATGCTTAGAGAGTATGTGATTCCTATCAATAATACATGGTTTATTATAAAATACATATCCTAACAAACATCATCCAAAGTTTAACTTAAGCTTCCATAACAAACAATGACTCATCTATATAATTGAAGATTATAACTACCATTTTTTATTATTAATCAAACCATATGTAAATCTACCTCAATTGGGAGGTTGTGACCACAATGTAGACAAGGGATTGTGGGGATTGGGATTTTAGGGCTTGGGATGGGGCTTGGATGGTGAGGGATCAGCCAGCGAGGGATCATCCGGTGAGGGCTCAACCACGACCAGCAAGGGATTGGAGGGCTCAGGCTTAGGATCCACTGATGAAGGCTTGGAGGGATCAAGCTTGTGAGTCGCCGATGACGGCTTGGACATATCAGGCTCAGGCGACGCCGGTGGGGGGGGGGGGGGGTTAGCTAGGGCTTGGGATCGGGAGAGGAGGAGGGGGGTTGGGGGAGAAGGAGGGAGGGTCGAGGGGAAAGTGTGTTTTTTTTATTAAAAACTGAATATTTAGCAGTGGTTTTTAAAAAACCTCCATGAAATCTTGGAATTTTTTTTTCAGAGGTTCCCTAAACCAATGCTAAAAAACCGCCATTAAATAACGATTTTTTATAGTGGGAGATATAATGGTAAAGAGATTATATTACATAGTAATTTTTTGTAGGAGGTTTCATGTCGTTGTAACATTAACTTCTTTCTCTATGGGTACATTAGCATATTTCTAGATGCTAACCACGTACTTTATGCATCTTCACCTATTTCTAATAAGAAAGAGTCCTAGATGATCACACAGTAAATGTATCTACAATCTCAGTTAAATTCAATGTTGAATTTAATAAATTAAAATAAATATTATTCCCGCTTTGTGGTTTAATGATTATTTGGGTTTTATTGATTTACAAGATTTAATCACAAGTTTTTTGAAAGAATAAGTGAGTTAAATAATAATAATAAATATTTATTTAAAGTTTTGGTGAATATAATATTTATTATATTTATCAATTAATAATGAAGTGATATTTATTTATTAAATAAAGATTCATTATTCAATGTTTGGTAAATGTCGAGGAGGATAAGCAGACCAAGTTTAATGGTTTGATTGGAAATAATATTAATGATATTTATTTATTCTTAGGCAATGAACATGTCAAGTTAATGATAATTATAATATTACTAAGACATGGGGTTCACTAAGAATTAAGGAATTAGAAAGGGGATTGTGTGCAATTTGCAAACCCTAGACCTAACTTTATAAATATCAAATTATACCACTTTCCATAACCGCACTTGTTGTGCACAACGGGTAGAGAGAAGCTCTCCTATTCCCTAGAGAGAGTTCTAGAGATCAAATGTGTTCTCTATCCTCCTCTTATCTCAATCCGTTAAGAGATCATCAAGAGTTCTAATGGCCCACTTTTCATGGGGCGGTCACCAAAACAATTTTGAACCTGATTTAAATGCAGTGGTAGCAGGACTCGAGTTTGTCTCTGAAAAGGATAATGCTATGGGAGTGTTTCAATATTATTTTGTGGGTTAAATTATTGAAAAAAATATTGGAAGAGTGGTTTTGATTTGTTTTAAAATCAATTTAAAAAAAAGTGGTCTAGACTTGGATATCCCCTTACCGACCCCATTAAATCATTATTCCATTTTTTTACCCTTCTGTTTTCTCTCTAACTAAGTGAGATCTCACTCGATTAATCTCTCATAGAATTTCAAGTTCAACTCTAGGGATGCAATGATCATTTCAACCTCCTACCTGGCTTAGTATAGTAATTATAAATCTATGATTACCCTTAAATCCACCACTCACTACTAAAAAAACGGGCTTTATAAGCGTTCAAAATGAGCTTTAACAGCACTGTAAAGCTCAGCACTGATAAAGAGGGGGGGGGGGGTCCCCTTTATTAGCGCTAAAAAGTGCTGATAAAGGTAGACTTTATCATTGCTAAAAAAGCGCTGATAAAGGTATCCTTTATTAGTGCTAAAAGAGCGTTAATAAAGGGATCCTTTATCAGTGCTAAAAAGGCGCTGATAAAGGTATACTTTATCAGTGATAAAAAAGCACTGATAAATTCCCTGCCTGCTGTAACATAAAATTCTATAGCAGCACACCCAAACAAGACCTGCAAAAAAAATCAGCATATCAACAAGTATACCCATACAAAATTAACACATAATTCATAAGGTAATTACAACAAGTATACCCATACAAAAAGTATACCCATACACCATTAACACATAATTCATAAGTTAATTAAATACATAAATAATTCAATTCAGAATTCAGGGGGTTAGGGGGGCTGTTTAGGGGTTTGGGGTGGCTGTCCAAGGGGGGTAGGGGGTGGGGGTGTCTGAGGGGATGGGGGTGTCCGAGGGGATATGGGTGTCCAGGGGGGGGGTCCAGGAGGTTGGGGGGCTATCCAAGGGGGTTGAGTGGTGTCCAGGGGGGTGGTGGGGGATGTCCATGGGGGTGGGTTTGTCCAGGGGGAGTGGGGGGGGGGGGGTGTCTAGGGGGTTGGTGGGGTGTCCAGGGGGGTGGGGGGTCCAAGGGGTGGGGTGGTGTCTGGGGTGGGGGGGGGGGGTGGGGGGGGGGGTCCAGGGGGTTGGTGGGGCTGTCCAAGGGGGGTGGGGTGGTGTTCAGGGGGTGGGGGTGGATGTCCATGGGGGTGGGGGTGTCCAGGTGGTGGGGGTGCCGTCTAGGGGGTTGGTGGGTGTCCAAGGGGGGATGTGGGGTGTCCAGGGGTGGGGGGGGTGTCCATGGGGGTGTCCAGGGGGGGGGGGGGGTTCCAGAGTGGTGGGGGGTGTCCAAGGGGTGGGGTGGTGTCCAGAGGGTGGGGGCGGTCCAGGGGGTTGGTGGGGCTATCCAAGGGGGTGGGGTGGTGTCTAGGGGGTGGGGGTGGCTGTCCATGGGGGTGGGGTGTCCAGGGGGATGGGGGGGGGGGGTGCCCAGGTGGTGGGGTGGTATCTAAGAGGGGCAGGGGTGTCGTCCAGGGGGTTGGTGGGTGTCCAGGGGGGTGTGTAGGTGTCCAGGGTGGTGGGGGGGGGGTGTCCAGGGGGGGGGTTATCCATGGGGGTGTCCAGGGGGTGTGAGGGGGGGGGGGTGTCCAGGGGGTTGGGGTGGCTTTCCAGGGGGTGGGGGTGTCCAGAGGGGTGGGGGTGTCTAGGGGGTGGGGTGGTGTCCAGGGGGGTAGTCCAGGGGGTTGGTGGGGCTGTCCAAGGGGGGTGGGGTGGTGTCCAGGGGGTGGGGGTGGCTGTCCATGGGGGTGTGGGTGTCCAGGTGGTGTTTAGAAGGGGGGTCCAAGGGGTGGGGGGAGTCCAGGGGGTTGGGGGTGTCTAGGGGGGTGGGGGCTGTCCTGTTTGGTGGTGGTGGTGCGGGGGGGGGGGGGTGTCCAGGCAGGTGGGGTGGTGTCCAGCGGGTTGGGGGGGGGCTTTCCAGGGGTTGGGGGTTGTCCAGGGGGGTGGGGGATGTCCAGAGGGGTGGGGGTGTCCAAGGGTTGGGTGGTGTCCAGGGGGGTGGGGGGGGGGTCGAGGTGGTTGGTGGGGTTGTCCAAGGGGGGTGGGGTGGTGTCCAGGGGGTTGATGGGGTTGTCCAAGGGGGGTGGGGTGGTGTCCAGGGGGTGGGTGGTTGTGGATTTCCATGGGGGTGGAGGTGACCTGGGGGTTGGGGGTGTCCATGTGGTGAGGTGGTGTCTAGGAGGGGTGGGGGTGCCGTCCAAGGGGTTGGTGGGTGTCCAGGGGGGTGGGGGGGGGGTGTCTTGGGTGGTGGGGGGGGGTGTCCATGGGGGTGTCCAGGGGGGTGGGGTGGTGTCCAGGGGGTTGACTTGTACACATCAAAAATGACCCATGTACCGTTCTCATAAAGTATCAACACAATCTGAATGCATTTGATGGAATTTCCGTACGTCAGTTGTTGTTTTCACTTAAAATTATGTCCATTTTAAACAAAAGAGAGACACTTTGAGTGATACCAGCCACACTGTGCCTCAGATTGAGGCGGGGTTGACTCATACATGTCACAAATGAACCATCGATCTTTATACTAAAGTATCAACACAATCTGAATGAATTTGGTTAGATTTCCGTATGTCAGTTGTTGTTTTCACTTAAAATTTTGTCTATTTTAAACAAAAGAGAGAAACTTTGAGTGATACCAGCCACACCATGAATCAGATTGAGGAGGGGTTGACTCTTACATGTCAAAAATGACCCATGGATCATTCTTATAAAGTATCAACACAATCTTGATGTGTTTGGTCAAATTTCTGTACGTCAGTTGTTGTTTTCACTTAAAGTTCTGTCCATTTTAAACAAAAGAGAGACACTTTGAGTGATATCGGCCACACCGTGCCTCGGATTGAGGCGAGGTTGACTCTTACACATCAAAAATGACCCATGGATCGTTCTTATAAAGTATCAACAAAATATGAATGTGTTTGGTTAGATTTCCATACGTCAGTTGTTGTTTTCACTTAAAATTTGTCCATTTTAAACAAAAGAGAGATACTTTGAGTGATACCGGCCACACTGTGCCTTGGATTGAGTCAGGGTTGAATCTTACACATCAAAAATAACCCATGGATCGTTCCAATAAAGTATCAACACAATCCAAATGCGTTTGGTCAGATTTCCGTACATTAGTTATTGTTTTCACTTAAAATTCTGTCCATTTTAAACAAAAGAGAGACACTTTGAGTGATACCACCCTCACCGTGCCTCTGATTGAGGTGGGGTTGACTCGTACACATCAAAAATGACCCATGGATCGTTCCCCTAAATTATTAACACAATACAAATGCGTTTGGTCAGAGTTTCATACGTCAGTTGTTGTTTTCACTTAAAATTCTGTCCATTTTAAACAAAAGAGAGACACTTTGAGTGATATTGGCCACACTGTGCCTTGTATTGAGGTGTAGTTGACTCATACACATCAAAAATGAACCATGGATAATTATCCTAAAGTATCAACACAATAATAATGCGTTTGGTTGGATTTTCGTACGTCAGTTGTTGTTTTCACTTAAAATTCTGTCCTTTTTAAACAAAAGAGAGACACTTTGAGTGATAACGGTGACACCGTGCCTTGGATTTAGGAGCGGTTGACTCATAAAAATCTAAATTGACCCATGTATTGTTATATTAAAGTATAAACACAATCCGAATGCGTTTGGTAAGATTTTCGTACGTCAGTTGTTGTTTTCACTTAAAATTCTGTCCATTTTAAACAAAAGAGAGACACTTTGAGTGATAAAGGAAAAACCGTGCCTCATATTGAGGCGGGGTTGACTCATACACATCAAAAATGACCCATGGATCATTAACATAAAGTATCAACACAGTTCAAATGCGTTTGGATGGATTTCCGTACGTCAATTGTTGTTTTCACTTAAAATTCTGTCCATTTTAAACAAAAGAGAGACACTTTGAGTGATATCGACCACACCGTGCCTTGTATTGAGGCGAGTTTGACTCTTACACATAAAAAATGACCCATGGATCATTCCCCTAAAGTATCAACACAATATGAATGCGTTTGGTTGTATTTCTGTATGTCAGTTGTTGTTTTCACTTAAAATTCTGTCCATTTTAAACAAAAGAGAGACACTTTGAGTGATACTGGCCACACCATGCCTCGAATTGAGGCGGGGTTGAATCGTACACATAAAAAATTATCCATGTATCATTATACTAATTTATCAACACAATCCAAATGTGTTTGGTTGGATATGAAGGTATTTTGTAGATTTTACTGGTTTTTCTTATCCAAAGCCCAAAGAAAAGTGGTTCATCATTCTTGCATGTTGCTGGTGCATTTAATCTGTTAAAATGGGAAAATGAATCATTGGAGAAAAGATTTTTTATTTAATAACAATTACAATTTTCCTACTAACATTTACATACAACAACATCTCATCTTTTTATCCCCTTAACCCCTCTAAAAAAATGACCGCCAATTGTACACGTCCCCAAGTCAGATCTTCATGCTATTTGTGTACAATATTCCATCAGGTATGTGGCCCACTCGTTTCTGAACAAATCTATATTGTATTGTGAGTATGAGGCTTTTTGACAGTCATATTAGTACTGAAAAATATATAAATAAATAATTAATAAATAATTTAAATGAAATAGTAGTTGTTTTTGAAAATACATCTTTAGGGATGCTAGTTTGTTGAGAAAAATGATCTCTTTCATAAATTTACAAACATAATAACCAAAATCATTATCATTTGTTTGTTTTGTACACTACAATTTTTTTTATCATTAATAGAGTAAGTAACTTATGTTGATATGTGTTTGGATAGTGAAATTTTATTATATATACCCTGATATTTGTCCATAAATAGTACTTTCTCGCCACCTTATGCTTAGCCCCTATACTCATTCCTTTTTAGACGATAATGATACACCACCCCATCATAACAAAATCCTCAGTAAAAGATAATATAAATTATATTACTTGATGTTTAGACCAAAAACGCAGGGTGTAGTGTCTTACAGACTCACAAACTCCATCATGTGTGGTCATTTTGTTGGATATCCTTACATTGAATCTAGAAAATAAATCTTTAGAGTATCTAAGTTCACCGCAATTAGCAGCCAATGTTTCCTAAAAACACAAAAAGGAATAAGTAATAAAAGAAGTGAAAATATAATTAATATGCTTTAACCGTAGAGTTTTACCCCTGTATGGTTGGTATTAGGAAGAGTCTGTCATCCGTAATCTTTCTTTCAAATGTTTTCAGCAAGACATTCACTATTTCATCCTTTTTTGATGGCTCTAATTTCGTTAGTTGTATTGATGTGGTATGAGGAGTAATGAGTTTGAATTTTGTCTCATGGGAAAATTCCTTTGACTGTTTTTCATATATACGTCTGCCAATAATATAAATGAATTTAGTCATAATTTTCACATTATATTAGCTTTTAGAAAATCAATTCATAAAAACATACCTCATATATAAATTTACAACTGTGACACCTAGCCAACCGTATTCAAGGATCTCCTTTACATTTTCAACAGTAATGAAATCTTGAATTTCCTCTTTGTATATATTATTTTCAAAAAGAACTATATGACTACTACCACCTCTTAGATTTGTATCCATATGAGTCTTAAATGCTAGTAAATGTGGATAGAGAATAGGTGGTGTTATTGTAATTTTAGTAGCTCTTTGGGATCGGTTGGTCGATCCGTTAGATGCTTTTGAGCTGAAGTTTCTTGTCACCCCTTCCCTTTCTCCATTTATAATAACATTCATTGGTTTATACCCTTTTTTCATTAATTGTTAATGGTTTAGCTTGAAAAAAATGGAAATAAATACCTCTATGTCCACATGTACTCTTACAAGTTGTGATGACCATACAATGAATGCCCCAATAGCCTTTTTGACCATATGAATATCATCATCATTAAGTGGAATAGGTAGCTCTGTATTTGCCTCATGAGCTACAGTAATCATCAATTTCAGATGATCTTTTGGAAGTGTTCTATTATGCAGCTTGTCCTTTGGGATGTTAAACACCGTAGCCCTCACTACAAGGTGATAGGTGGGTGTTGAAAGATATAAATCATAGTCATTATCACCCTGTAGAAAATCAGTAAAGGAAAAGTATCAATGTTTTTATAATTCACATTTCATGGGAACAATTATTAGAATATTGATTACCATGGCTAAGACAGCTCTTTGAGGGGAATAGCTCGCTTTAAAGCTTGTGGGGGGTGGGGTGGGATCTTCACGCGCTGGTTGTTCCTGAGTTGTGTCTTGTCCTTGCTTCCCACCCATAAAAGTTGCTAGAAACTCTCCCTACCATTGAAATAGTTCTTCAAGAGTTTCTATTCTTTCATTCATTTGTTTCATTTTTTCATCTCTATCATCTATTTGTGTTTTTTTCTAAAAATATACTCGGGGTGTCACCCCAAGCCCCGCACCTCTGACATGACCGTATTGTTATGGATTCTTCAAAGCCATCGATAATAGGTCTGTATCCAATACAGGAGTAGCTGATTCCTGTGACTGTCGAATATAGGAAAATAAATAATTATTTTTATGTAATGGCAATTTAAAACAAATCTTTTTATCGTGTCATACTTACACATATTTCCCACACTTTTTATGTGTTTTAATCTACTAGCTTCCCTTTCTTATTCACACATGCCTCCTTCCATAGCACATGACGTGGGATGGAAGTGTCTTTGGTTTTAGACTCACCAATCTACACATAAATATAGAAAGATAATTATGATGTTGTTTATTGGCACCTAAAAATATTACTGTAAATTTAAAATACGTACCATTTTCTTTTCTAGTGAAGCATACCCCATCCTTTCTTTATGATAGGGGTATGTTGATTTTGATGTACGTTCCTTATTTTTAGTACTGAGTTGCTATTTCATAAATGAAATATTGACAATCAAAGTGATGAATATACGTATCCTCAAACAACGTATTATCATCCACAATGTACCTGAAACTTCTCATCCCCACGGTAGCTAATAAATGCATCCCATGCTTCTTGGGATATCAGGTGAGCATAGACAAGGGGTGGGTGCATGTTTATTTTACCTTTGAAATCTTTTAGGTGACATTTTTTTAAAATAGTGTGAAAACCTCAATGAATCCTTCCTGCAAGCCTTAGTACATAATTCATGTGTGAATCATCTACTATAAATACACTCTGTAAGAGATTGAGAAGAGTAACACACTTTTTCATTATTTTATTTGCTAGTAAATTAAAGAAATAATATCATAATGTTACCGTAATTTCTTCCCAGATCATAGCCTTCATCCCAAATAGAACATGGTGCCATGAATCTATGTCAATCGGTACGCATTACTGAGTGACAATTCCAATGTAACTACTAAACATATCATTGTTGGGATTCACATGTTGGCCTCGTCCATTCCATCCGACATCAAATTTGATTCCTTTTCTTTCCGCCTTAAGAACTTTGGATAACACCATCAAACTACGATGCACCTGTGTTTTCTGCGACGTCGATCCTTCATCCCCAACCATTTAATCGATATCAACATCATCTATATGTTAATCTAAAATGATAGCAATGACATGTGCTGATGGTTGTTGGACCTCAACACTAGGAGCAGCAACAGGTTCAAAAACTTGTTGTTGCTCTGCACTATGAGCAGCAGCAGCATTTACAACAACAACAACTTGAGAGACTTGTTCAACCTCGAGGTTAGGAGCACTAGAATGTGCAGAAGTAATTATCTACAAAAGTGGTTGAATATTTAATTTAGATTACATAAATTCAGTAATGATAAGATAATAACATGAGATAATAAGATCTATATTACATACAAAATATAACCTGTTTATTGAACTCTCTTTCTTTTTTTCAAAGGCTAAAGGGATTTGACACCTCTATCAATTATCCAAATCCCTTTATTTTAGTCTCCTCTAACATAAAAAACATCATCTACATTGGGACTTCTACGAAATGATTGTGATGTACCACTGAAAGGATCATCCTCAACTGAATTTTCATCGGACCCTTCAGTAGTTTTGGACGATAACAGAACAATCGTCCACTTTCGGTTTGTGGGATCTGGAACATAAAATACTTGTACCACTTGTGATTCCATTATAAACTGTTCGTCTCTGTACCCTTCTTTACTAAAATTAACTTTCACAAATACCAATTCATCTATTTTAACACCACTGTTGTTATCAACCCATTTTCATTGAAAAATTGGCAATTGGAATGTCTTATAATCCAACTCTCATATTTGTTTGATAATACCAAAGTATGAAATATTTGCATAAATTGGATTTCTGTCCTTGCTACCACAAACATGCATCGCTTTATCCATAAGTGTAACTCTACTATTTTGAATGGTACTATCTTCATCATGTTCATCTGTATAGAATGTATAACCAATAATTACATAACCATTGTAAGATAATACATACACACTTGGTCCAGTGGCTATCCATCAAAGTTGATTTGAAATTGAATTCATATTTTCATCTAACTCCTTAAAAATATGGTCCTGAAACCATCCTATAAACTAGTGATTATGTGTATTTGATATCCATTTTTATCCCTAGATGGATTCAACTGCCTAAGAATTTCTTTGTGGGTTTCAATATATAGAGAAACCTCCAAAATATTATACAAAACATAATGGTGGGCCTGCTCCCGATCTGTAATATTGATTTTCACAAAATCTCTTCCAGAAATTCCCCCACCCTCAATGCGTCCAGTGTGACGAGATTTTGGGAGACCAATTATTTCCACATCAGATAGGTATTCGGTACAGAATTCAATGGATTCCTCAAAAATACATCGCTCCACTATACAACCCTCTGGCCAACTTCGATTTTTGACATACCCTTTCAAAATCTTCATATACCATTCAATGGGGTATATCCATATATAGTGCACAGGACCACAAAGTCGAATCTCTCTCACCAAGTGAAGCATCAAATGAACCATCATATCAAAGAATGTTGGTGGGAAGAACATTTCTAATTCACATAATATGATGACAATTTCTCTTTCCATAGTTGGCAATTTTTATGGGTCTAAAACTTTGCTACATATAGCTTTGAAAAAGAAACAAAGTTTGGTTAACATATGATGAACATTCTTGGAAAAAATGCAACGTAAAGCTATAGGAATTAAATCTTGCATCAAAACATGGCAGTCATGTGATTTCAAACCTTTTAACTTCAAATCATTCATTGACACAATGTTATTGATATTTGATGAATACCCCTATGGAACCTTTACATCATTGAAGAAGTTTCAAAACTAATATCTCTCCCTAGAAAGAGTGTAAGTAGTCGGAGGAAGAAACATTTGATTTTCACCCTTCACGGGAGCCAACTCTTCTTATATTCCCATGTCAACCATGTCCAAACTTGTCTTAATTCCATCCTTTGTTTTTCCAGGTACATTTAGCAAAGTTCTGATAACACTGTCACATACATTTTTTACACATGCATTACATCAAGAAAATGTATGACATATAAACAATTACAGTATGGTAATTCAAAAAAAACTATTCTCTTTTTCCAACCGATTTTCATAAGGTTTTTCAAAAATGGTTTACAAAAAACAGTATTCACATCTTTTACTTTCTTCAACAGCTGATAACCTGTTAGTGGAGATGGTGTTGTGCGTTGTTCTGAACTTCCATTGAATGATGTCATCCAATATTGGTACTTATGCCAATGAGGTAGAAATATACGATGTCCTAGAAACATAGATTTCGATGAATGTTTCAACCTAATTGATTCTGTATCTTCTTCTCACACAGGACACCCTTGAGTTCCTTTAATGCTATAGCCTGAAAAATTTCTATAAGTAGGGAAATAATTTATCATCCCATACAACATCGCTCTCAACGTGAAATATTCACTTTTATAAGAATCATACAACATAACACCTGAATCCCACAATAACTTAAAATACTCGATCAAAGGAGCCAAATAAACATCAATATCATTACCTGGTTGTTTTGGTCCTGATATAAGCATAGATAACATGATAAATTTCCGCTTCATGCATAATTAGGGTGGAAAGTTATAATTTACCAACATAACAGGCCATGTACTGTGAGTGCTAGTTTGAAAACCAAAAGGATTCACTCCATCTGTAGATAATGCAAGAAAAAAGTTTCTCGAATATTTTCCAAATTCAGGATACTCCTGATCAATTCTCTTCCATTTAGGAGAGTTAGCTGGTTGATGTAATTTCCCATCTTTATTTCTTTTATCTACATGCCACGACAATTGTCTTGTAGTTTCTTCACTTCCATATAGATGCCTAAAACTTGGAATGATTGGAAAGTACCATAAAACTTTCATAAGACTGGATTAATATTTATTGTATCGAGAATCACCACACTTTGGGACATTTGTAAGTGATCTTTTCTCCTTGTGAAATAGTATACAGTCTTTCGAGCAGGCATGTATTCTTTCAGAAATCATACCCATAGAGCATAACATTCGTTTAGCTTCATATGTCCGTCTTGGGAGATCATTATCTTCCAGGAGCATGTCATTCAAGAGAGAAAGTAGTTCCATAAAACTGACATCACTCTATCCATTGCCTTATTTCAATTTATACAACTTCAGTACAACTGAAAATGTTGTATATTTAGTGAAACCAGCATACAGTGACGTCTTTTCACAACTCTTTAAATTCTCAAACAATTTTGGGCAATTACGGAGTCCATATTCAACTATCCTTGTCATTTCCTCAATACAATATTCATCATCATTGACATCTGTAATAAAATCCTCCATATGATCTTCTTCATTATCCATATTTGTATTCATATCTGATGATCCATAAAATGCAGTTTTATCCCAGCCAGTAGCTACATTCTCTTTTTCTCCGTGTTTATTCCAACATTTATAACTCCAATCTATTCTGTGACATATCAAATGTTATTCCAACTCCTCTGGAGTAATTAGTCTAGAATAACAACAACGTAAACACAGAAAAAGGATTTGAGAAGGATCCTTTGCAAACTTGATGAACTCTTTCACTCCGTTCTCGTACTCTATTGTCAAACGATTAGCATCCATCCAATATTTATTCATATCCATCCTATTTTAATCTCAAATATTAGTATTTATGATCAAATACACAAAACAAGACTTCCAAATACAGTAGAAGAGAACCAATTCCTTATAAAAATAGAGATTAATAGAGCCTAATTATTTCCAATAAAGATTTGGAAATCAACAAAACTAGGATAGACCCCCATCAAAATCAACACACTTTCCAACCCCCTTACTAATAGTTCTATCACCCACCACCCTTGCAGCACAACATTAGACATCCTTTTAACCACTCCTACCAGCCACCTCATTCATAATAAAATAATCACATTAAACAGCCCAAAACTAGTGACCAAACTCAAATAAAATGAAAACAAGGATACAATTTTGATGAGAAAACTAATATAGTGGATACATTTCCAAACACAAAGGGGTTAATGGGGGAAACAATTAACCTAGGTTTATCCAAAATTACTATGGAATATCATAGGTGTTTTTACCCAAATTAACATAAGAAATAGAAAATTAAGGTTAGTGAACATAAATTCTATCATGAACATCTAAAGAATATGCAATAACTATCCCTCACTAACATGGGGCTCTACCAAAGCCTACCATATACCAAGAAAATAATTGAAAAAATTAGGAAAACCAGTTTCTTTTACCTATTTCTAATAGTACTACAAGAAAAGTATAACGAACATATATCGTACCTCCAAACACTCCTGGAGCCTCCTGGTAAAAAGACTCTAGTGACTACAACTATATGAGATTCTAACCATTAACTTACCAATATAGGAGTGGTCTACTTAGGGGTAGTATTATTAGAATCAAACCAAAGTTCCATCCACATCATGCTGCTCCCCGATCTCCTCCATCACTTTAGTGCTGTACAGACCTCCTTTCTCCAGTTCCTTCCTCTGCCTAGGCTATTCGTCGACTGCCTCTCTGACTGTAGCATGAATGTTAAGAAAATACAATGTGATATGTCTATACCCATCACAATCATATTAAATTCCTTGGAGTAATGGGTTATCCTTGAGGTACCTATGAATAACAGTGCCTCCTGAGATGAGACTTGCATCACACACCTACTGTGGGTGGGTGCTGCTAACCCTACATCCCAGAAGATCACTACCTTAAAAGATTATGATATCAACTCAAACCATAGGTATAATCATAGAACACTAATATATCCATCAAAATCTTAGCATTACATGTTGAATTCCCCCAAACCACTAGAGTTCAGTCTATGAATTGATCAACCTAAATTAATGTATTTAATAAAAATAACTGAAATACAATCCAACCAAGTGAAAGACATTTACAATCACCTGAGAATAAATTCATTCCCCATCACATAATAGGGTTCTCCATAGTGTAGGTGTACTTAACCAAAATCACTTGGCATGACACACTAAGGGTAGTTCTTTACTAGATCAGTCACCATTCAAAATAACAATCTTGATACCCATAATAGGTATCAGGGAAGAATCACTATCTACCCAATGAAGTGCATGGTGTCTCCCCATTTTCAAGAAAAAACCTTATAGACTAGCACCTAGGAACAGCTGGTCATAGAGGTTCACTAAGTTGACACCACCCTTAAATTATCCTTGACAAAAAAGAAAGATGTGTGGAATTTACCATTGATCTAAGTCAAGAAACATCCCACTATCCTAAAAAGAATTAACCACCCAAATACAACTGCTCACATGTTCATACCACTATCTAAACCCAAAGTCCTTTTCCAAAGAATACCATTCACCTTTCCATGGATGCGCTACTCTGATCTTCTCATCTTCTGTGGCCCTAGTGCATGAAGACTCGAGGCCACTCCATGAATCTTGGTTTAATAATAAATGAACCTAAATGTCTTATAGGCCCCACTATTAACTATCTCAAGGAGAGATTCAATTTAGAACACTATAAATTCACAAATACACTCATCATCTCTGGTATATGGGTTGATGCATACACCATATCCTTACCAAGAGTTAACCATAAGTCTCCCTTATGAATCATTCCAGAATTCCTCGACATTCATAGGGAAGAAAAGTATTCTTCTTGCACACATCACATAAAACCATGCTCACCAACTAAGGGAAATATAACTTAACATCCATAGGGTTGGATACACTTTCTATATTTGAGGGGTCCTAATCACTATCATAAATAGAACCTTCCCTATAAACAGAATCACCAGCACATCATGACACCCATAAAGTGTAACCAATTAATAATGAGGAGGGTACTATAAAAACTCTTCTTTTTCATGAAGGGGTTTACAAAAAGACCACTTTCCCCAGTATAGATAAACCCACTCCACTAGAAGGATGAGGGAAAAACACTCAACATTAATAGAATATTCATATATAATAAGGTCTAGCTTGAGGTTGCATGAGAATATCAAACCCTCATACATATGACACTTGGTGAAAAATAAATTCTAGTTCCAAACATCATAAGGACCCATGGGGAATTATAAAAAAGTCACACTTTAGTTCAAATCATCTGCTAACCAAGTATAAGAATCCACTACGTGTGTTATTTTGTGACATAGATTGTTAGAACTCTATGTTAGTTAGCATATAATCCAAGGGTGGTGATCATGGGGAAGAATCCAAACATCACCCTAATGAAAACTACTCTCAAAAAACCTATCCACCAAAAATAAACCTAAAATGAGAAGTGGGAGACTTACCTATAGTAGATCGCACCTGTGATGGAGGGAGAGAAGAAGCGTCGAGCGGTCAGGGAGCCTTCTGCACTATGTCGGGAGGGGAAGGCGTGACCGCCCGAGGGGGAGGTGCACGGGAGGATTCTCCAACCGTTGAGAAATGGAGGAGTAGGGTCCAGTGGAGAGGAGTAGAAGTAGGGTTTGTGGGGAGGATGATATGCGGAAGGGGTTCGAGGGGGAGGACTAGTAGAGCTAGCGGCGGAGGTCTGACAAAGAGAAGATCGGGGGGGGGGGGGGAGTTGTCGTAGGGGTATAGTACCACGAGGGCTTGAGGGAATGATAAATAGAGGATACTGTGCACCTGATTTTATAAAATATGGGATTATGGTTTTATCAGCGCTAATAAAGGCTGCCTTTATCAGTGCTAAAATTTTAGCGCTGATAAAGGAAGCCTTTATCAGCGTTTTTTTAGCTCTGATAAAGGGATTATTTATCAGCATTTTTTAGAACTTATAAAGTGTACCCTTTATAAGTGCTAAAATTTTAGCACTGATAAAGAATCCCTTTAACATCGCTAAAATTTTAGCGCTTATAAAGGGTTACTTTATTAGTGCTGATAAAAGGTGGCGTTTCCCTTTCCTGTTTTTGTAGTAGCTACTTCTCACAATCACAAGCAACGGAGAAGATGTAAGTGACATCTATGTGTGATCCAGAGAAGAATGGAAGATAAATTTAAAATATGAGGAATAATAAATCTACCATTACTTATAGAATTCGAATAAATCCAGAGATAAAATCAAAAGAAATATTAAAAAGTTAGAATGTTGAATTCATTAACAGGGGTAGGGGGAATATCCTCGGCACAACCACTAAGGGTTTAGTGTTCCATCTCGAGAGTTTATTACATTGAAAAATGAAAGACAGATAATAAGAAACAATAGAAAATCATCTTTGAGAGTGAGTGCGAGTGAGCGAGAGTGAGAACAAGAGAGATGAGCACAATGAATAATTCTTTTATTTATAGAAGAGAACTTGAGAATCTTTGGAATGCTTTTAAATTCTCTATGCTAGCAGTACAGACATATCCAACTTCATCGAGATGTTATTTGATTTCATTTCTGCTCAATGAATTCTTGGTTTGATGATTGACATGTGTCCAACTCCGATTGGAATTATTAGAATTTTGTTGTTTGAAGTATATCTTTCTCATGATTGAATTCCATAGTTCTTTGAGAACAATCAGGAAAAAATGGTTTAGTGCTTCGTAGCATAGTGGACACTCCAAAGAAGAAGATGAAAGAACTGGGCTTGGATTTGGATTTTAGTGGATTGGAAGAGAACAAAAGAGTTTTGGTCCTAGGATGTCACTACAATTGGGCTTTAAATCAAAATCTATAAACATAAACAATTTTCATCAAAATTAATCAACTAAATGATTAATGTAATTTAAAATCATGTTTTTCTTAAGGTTCGAGCAGGATAGTGATGGTCATTTTAAATCTCAAAGTGGAATTCGAGTAGTATTGCAAGGTCGACTTGAGTTTTGTGATGTCGGGCTACCAATTTTGAGCACACGTTGCTGAATTTTTATTGAGCACGATGTGTGTTTTTTTGAATCAGTAGTCGTAACATTAGAGTTGAGGTCCCACCATCTTGAAAATACCTAAAAAAGAGTGAAATAATTAATTTTAGAAATTTTAGAGCTTCAATTTATTCTTTTTTTATCATTATATATATTTTCATTTTCATTTTTTTGTTCTTCTTTTCTTTTTTTCTTTTATTTTTATTCACTTGTTGTTGAGAATGGGATCATCGGTATTCTTCCATAAGGGGAACGACTTTTTTTCTTCTTCTTCATCACCTAGAACAACGATGGAACAACTTCATCCTTCTCGATGACATTAGCTTCATCCAGATCTGGTGATGAGGGATTTCACAGTGGTGATGTGAGACATATTCAATCTCACGGTTTTGATGGCATCGAGATCCATCTGGGAAGGTCAATTGGCACAACTTATACTGGTTATTCTCTAATCTTGGGTCGAGCGTTGGGTTTCGATCAGGCGGTGCGCGTGGTAGCTCTTCATCAGGGATGGTGCTTGCTGGTGACTTGAGGCAGTATGACACCACCCCCTTGCTCGGTGGAGCTGGGATGTAGTGGTGGATCATTGTTGGGGCAGCGGAGCATCATGGCAATCAAAATGAACACAAGCAGTAAATAAAATGGATCAACACAAGAGGTTTAACGTGGTTTAGCAAATATGCCTATGTCCATGGGAGAAGGGGGCCATATATTTCTATTCCTCTCCGGATAAATGTGTCGGAGGATAACAGAGTTACATCAAAGTTTTTGTTTAGTTCTTACAAACACATGGGATTAAATCCCATTATAAAAGCATCAAAATCATCACGGTCAGAGGGTTGGTTTTTAGGTTGTTCATCAAACCTTGAAAACCTATTGTTGCTAGATGCTATCCACAAAGGCTGATTCAACAAGTGCTGCGCGTAGGTGAGTTGGTTGCTGCCGACTTTGTCTCTACTGAAGGATGACTATTCATCTGTTTACTTCTCCCCTTGATTGGGAGTGGCCCCCAAAAATCTTCCCCTCACGAACAATTTGGGGTAGAAGCTAGACCCGCCGTCTCCTTGTAGGCATCCAGCTTCTCTTTTGGTAGAACCTTCGTCATCATGTCTGCCCCATTATCATTGGTGTGAATTTTCTCAACTTTCAACAATCTTTCTTCCAGCACATTTCGAATCCAATGATATCGCACGTCGATGTGTTTGGACCTGGAATGAAATGTTGGGTTCTTTCTGAGATGAATAGCACTCTGACTATCTCAATAGAGAATATAATTCTCCTGACTTTGTCCCAGCTCCTGTAAAAACTTCTTCATCCACATCATCTCCTTGCAACCCTCAGTGACTGCGATATATTCTGCTTCTGTGGTGGATAAGGCAAAAAAATTCTGAAGTCATGATTTCCATGAGACCTCTCCCCCTGTAAATGATATCAGGTATCCGGATATGGATTTCCTCGTGTCCACATCTCCAACCATATCTGCATCTTTGTATCCTTCCAAAATAGGTTTATCACTTCCAAAACATAAACAATGAATAGATGTACCTCATAGATACCTCAATATCCATTTGACTACTAACCAGTTCTCCTTTCCTAGATCTGATAAGAACCTGCTCACAACGCCAACAACGTGAGCAATATCTGGTCTGGTGCACACCATGGCATACATAAGACTACCAACTGCAGACTGATAAGGAACTTTTTCCATATCTGCTTTTTCCTTCTCAGCTGATGGACTCTGACTTGTCGTGAGCCTGAAATGACTCGCAAGTGGAGTGCTAACTGGTTTCTCCTTTCCCATGTTGAATCTTTCGAGAAACTTCTCAATGTACTGCTCCTGAGATATCCAAATCTTGTGATTCCTCCTGTCACGAGCAATCGTCATACCGAGAATGTGAGTAGCATCTCCCAAGTCCTTCATTTAAATAGACTTGTTCAACTCCTTCTTCAACCTATCAATCTTGGTGATATCTCTGCCAATAATCAGCATATCATCAACATAAAGCAATAAGATAATAAAATCACCATCTGAAAACTATTTGATGAAAACACAGTGATCAGCCGTAGTCCTCTTGTACTCATTTTTCTCCATGAATGAGTCGAATTTTTTGTACCACTGTCTAGGTTCCTGTTTCAGACCATATAAACTTTTTTTAAGCTTGAATACTAGGTTTTCTTTCCCTTTCATCTGAAATCCCTCTGGCTGCTCCATGTATATCTCCTCATCGAGATCACCATGTAAGAACGCTATCTTTACATCCAATTGTTGAACCTCGAGGTTCAAACTAGCCTCCAATCCAAGAATAACTCTGATAGAAGACATTTTAACCACAGGAGAAAAAATTTCATCAAAGTCAATACCTTTTTTCTGGCCAAATCTTTTCACAACCATTCTGGATCTATAGCGCGACTGTGAGCTTCCATCTTCTCCTATGACTCTATACACCCACTTGTTCTTGAGTGCCTTATTTCCTTGAGGTAACTCTACCAAATCAAATGTATGGTTCTTGTGAAAGGATATCATCTCCTCTTGCATGACCTTCTTCCATTCCATCTTCTGCTGAATCCTGATCGCATCATCATAACTCTCTGGTTCTCCCCCATCAATGAGCATCACATACTCATGTGGTGAGTATCTACGACTCGGTTGTCATTCTCTGGTGGATCTCCTCAACTGTGATTCAGGGGGAATCTATTCTGGAATATCATATGATGAAGGCATATCAGCATATGGAGACATATTACATGGTAGTGATGTATCATCAGTGTCGTGTATCTCTCTCGTGCTAGCTGGTACTGATGGTGGTGGGACTGGTTCCAGACTGACTGGAATTTCCTCAGACTGTGATTTCTCTACATTTTCTGGCTTCTCAAAATCTTCAATCGTATGATCCTCAAGAAACACCACATCTCGACTTCTGATGATCCTCCTGCTGATAGGATCCTAGAGTCGGTATCCAAAATCTTCATGACTGTATCCCAAAAAGATACATTTCCTTCCTTTTCCATCAAGCTTTGACCGCTCATCTTTTGGGATGTGAGAAAATTCCCTGCAGCCAAATACTCTCAAGTGTTTATATGAAACATCTTTACCTATCCAGACACTCTCTGGAACATCGTAGTTCAGTGGAACTGATGGAGAAAGGTTGATAAGATCAACTGCGGTCATCATTGCCTCCCCCCAAAAGGTGTTTGGCAGCTTTTCATTTGAGAGCATACATCTGACTCTCTCGCAAATTGTTCTATTCATCCTCTCAACAAGACCGTTATGTTGAGGCATCTTTGGTACTGTTTTTTCTAGCCTGATGCCAAAACTCTTTTAGTACTCTTCAAAAGGACCATGATATTATCCTCCATTTTCTGCTCGCACACACTTTAACCGTCTGCCTGTTTCTCTTTCCACATTTACATGAAACTGCTTGAAAACATCCTGCACTTGATCTTTAGTTTTCAACGCAAAGGCCCAGACTTTTCTAGAATGATCATCTATGAAGGTAAAAAAATAAATAGCACCTCCCATTGTATTATTACTCATCATGCAGACATCCGTGTGAATCAAATCTAAAAAATTTGCTTTTCTGGACAATATATAACCATGAAATGATACCCTGTGTTGTTTTCCCATGATGCAATAAACACAAGTATCCAAATGTGTACCTCTTATTCCTGGAAAGAGATCCTTCATGGAGAGAATTACGATTCCCCTCTCGCTCAAATGACCAAGCCTCCTGTGCCAAACTTCTGCAGGAATGTCTTTTATGGATGCATTAACTTCTCCTCCACACAGTCTGGCATCTGTGAGATAAAGAGAAGTATCTTTCTTTCCTTTAGCAATTACTAGGTTACCTTTGGTAAGCTTACATTTCCCATCACCAAAGTAACTGACATATCCATCGTCATAAATAATCCCAGTGGATATCAGATTGAGGCGAATATCAGGAACATGCCTCACATCCTTCAACAGTAACATGTATCCAACATTAGTTTCCAGAAAAATATTACCAATACCAATAATTCTGGATGAACCATAATTTCCCATCTTCACATTTCCAAAACTCCCTGAAGTGTAAGATGAGAAGAAATATCTTCTGGCAGTGACATGATATGAGGCACCAGAATCGATCACCCATGTTGAGTCTTGATTGGAAAGACTAACCTGATTGTCTTCCTGAACAATAATAATATCTTCATTAACAACAGCAGCATCGTTATTTTGGGTCTTACCATCCTGATTCCTCTACTCTGCCTTCAACTTTCTATACTCCCGGATGAAGTGTCCGGGATTTCCACAGTGATGGCACTTCATGTCATATCTCGATTGAGATTTTGATCGCTTCCTCCTTTGCAGAATTTGGTCACGGGGTTCTCTTCCTCTGTTTCTTCCCTGCCATTTCTGCTTCCCTTGTCTTTCAGTGACAAGAACCTCTGATTCTGGTGTATGCCCCTCATCTTTCCTTCGAGATTCTTCATTCAACATTCTGTCTTTCACCATCTCCACGGTGAGTGTTCCATCTGGAGTAGAATTGCTAACCGACACAAATAGTGTGTCCCATGTCTTCGGTAAAGAACTCAACATCAACAGTGCCTGTATTTCATCATCAATCATCATTTTCATAGAATTCAATTGATCGACGGTACCTTGTAACTCGCTCATGTGCTCTGATACGTTGGTCCCATATTTGTATTTTAAGTTCACAAGATGGTGTATCAGGTTTGCTTTGTTCTGCGCGGTTGTCCTCGCATACATATTTTCCAAATTTTTCCAAAGAACAGAAGCATCATGTTCGTTGGCAAAATTTTGGAAGATGCTCTTATCGATCCACTGTCTGATTTGGGCAGCACACTTTCTGTTGAGTACGACCCACTCCGCATCAACGGGCGGGGTACCGGTTGTCGTCTTCACATTGGGTTTACCGGTTGTTGAAGATTCCTCTGCTTGCAATGCAAAGGGCTTAGTGGTTTCCACAACAGGCTCCCAAAAATCTTTAATATACAAAAGATCCTCCATTTTCGGTTTCCAGATGGCATAATTAAACGCAATAAGTTTAATCATATTACCAGTATTTTCTTACATTTATGTAGTGATAATTTCAAAAATCTAACCGTACGGATGTGTCCGGAACGGTCGAAATACCTGGAATCGACTCCTAGATCACTGAAAACGGACTCCGATTGTCCGAGTTATAGCCAAAAAAGATTCAATGGTTTGGATTGACCGCAGATGTGGCACTAACGTGGCATGCCGGAGCAGTGTCCAGAATGTCTCCAGAAAGTCGCCGGAAAATCACCGGAGGCGTGAATAGCGTCTTCTTCTCCGGTACGGGGTACTGTAGCACCCGCGGGTTTGACCAAAGTTTGACCGAGCCTATCTCCTTCGTTTCAGCTCTGTTTTTGATGCCGATTACACCATTGGAACCGGATCGCCGTGCTTTTCACAGATCTGGGCTCGAAAATTTTTTCCGAGCAACTTCAATTTTCCGGTTGCTGGAAAATTTCACTGCCGCATCGTCGTTTCACTTCCGAACCCTCTGATACCACTTTTTTGGGGCAGCGAAGCGTTGTGGAGATCAAAACGAACACAAACGGGAAATAAAACGGATCAACACAAGAGGTTTAACGTGGTTTGACAAAGATTCCTATGTCCACGGGAGAAGGGGGCCAGATATTTCTATTCCTCTCTGGATGAATGCGTCGGAGGATAACAAAGTTACAGCAGAGTTTTTGTTTAGTTATTACAAACACATGGGATTCAATCCCGTTATAAAAGCATCAAAATCATCACGGTCAGAGGGTTGGTTTTTATTTGGTTCATCAACCCTTGAAAACCTATTGTCGCCAGCTGCTGTCCACAAAGTCTGCTTCAACGAGTGCTGCGTGTAGGTGAGTTGATTGCTGCCAACTTTGTCTTTGCTGAAGGATGAATATTCATCCATTTACTTCTCCCCTTGATTGGGAGTGGCCCCCAAAATCATGGAGGTTCGAATGTGGATGCCTTGGCAACCAACTCCGGAGGCGTGTTGAGGGTTGGATGTCTTCATCTGAGGTGGTTCACACGGTTGTTCCTACATCAGGCGGCCATTGTGTTTGGGGTGGTCTGGGATCTTCTGTGGGTGATGCAGTTGATGGAGATGAAAGGCATGGTAGGTTTGGGCGGTAGCAATGGAAGTGGCAGGGGAGAAGTAGGTTGATGTCATTTACCATGAGTGAGCGGCAGCAGGCCACAACGGTGGAGAGTGGAGTGGTGGAAGGTTCCCATTGACGGTAGGAGGATGTGTGGATTGGTGCCACTGTGAGTGTTGGGTGGTAGCAAGAAAAATTGACAGTAGTAGTGTGCTACCATGGAGTGGAGAGGAGCAGTAGCAGATTGCATAGTGGCAGCGACAAAACAGGGGAACAATAGTACTGTTTTGTTCCGACGGTAGCAGGGGTAGAGGTCGCAACACTTTTCTACACTTGTTTTTTAATAAACCAAACATTTTTTCATTGATGACATTTTTAAAGGAATTATAAAAATAATAAAAAATAAAAATTCCAACTTTGAACAATTAATCAATTTCAAATTCAATAAAATGGATCAATTTAATTTAGATTTTTTAAATGACACCATTTTCATCATTTTAAAAATTCATTTCCAAATTTAAAATTAAAATTCATATTTCCTTTTTTTTAAAACAATTTTAAATTTATAGATATTCATTTAATTCAAAAAATGAAAAAATCAATTTAAGATAAAAAATAAACCCATTTAACATTTTAATTCCAAATTGAATTTTGGCAAATTACATTCAAATCTTAAAAATAAATTAAAATTTAAATGGTATGCCTTCTTCATTAACCAAAAAAAATGAACAAATCAATTAAAATCACGTTTAAATAAATTTTCATATTAAATCTAGAATTCACAAAGTTCAAAAAAATCAATGTTTTTACTAATGAATTAGATTAAATTAGGGGTATTTTGAAAAAATAGCAGACAAATTTTTTGAAATTTTAAGATCACATTAAGTTCTTCATCCTCGTAGAAGAATTCTACTATGGTCAACCATGAACGATGCAAATGATCAAGATTGATTATGCTAGCACCTAAAAATTATATGGTGACATTCAGAGATTGCAGTGCACACGCGGATCATTGGTAGAAGGATTTTACACTTGGAACCTACAATGCAATAACAATGCGATGAGATCGAGTGAATCGGGCCATCAATGAAAAAAGAATTATGAGTTCATTTAATTTTAGATCTTTTTATAAATTAATTATAAATTACATGTGAAGATCCTCCTCTTTAAGTCCTGATATTTAATCAAGTTAGGTAATCTATAAATTCTATTGGTCATGAGGTCATTAGTTATGTACAATAACTATACTTCATTAATTAAGACTAAAAAATTGAGTTTGCCATGCCATAAAGGCATTTCTGCTGTGCTCCAAACCTACAAGTGATATCAAAGGGATAACATGGTTAATTTATAATTATTTATTAATCATTGATTGTATGTGCTTTCAAATTCTTTTACTTTAGATCCATTTTCCTTGAAATTTAAACATCACTCTCTCTTCCCTTTCTTCATTCTTGATCACATAACCAATAAATGAGTTAAGATACAACAAAAGACACCTAAAATTTCTATTTGGAGAGGCCAAAGGTTTTGTTCGGGTAACATAAGAGTACATGATGTGTACCCATGTGTCTTGCGTTTATCTCATGATAATATCATATTAGATTGAGGAAATCAGACCAGTGATCCAATAAAAGTGAATCAACATGTAGATCCAGATAGACTCGAATATATTTTGAAGAACCGAACATCATTTAACCTACATACACAATATGTAGTCTTTATGGCTTTATAATGGAGAACATGGTGGGGTCTAAGCACGTCGTTTATCTACTACACAATTTGGGGTCTGAAAAACTGTGCAACTTCAAGGCCGCACATTGTGTGAGTAGCTTGCATGTCATGTACCTCATACAAATCTATGGTAGAAAATACACCCAGTACCACATCATGTGTCATGAACACATGCAGAAGACAATACATACTTTGTAAAAAATTACACACCATGTAGTCTACTGCAAACAGTGTGCTTAATTTAACACAAATAGAAGAATTATTTTTATAATTAAATCTATTCACATGTGTTTTGTGCGTTATTTATTTGATAGTACACACAATTTCATAATGTTTTTAATTATATATTGAATTAATCTCCATGTTAAATTGTAAGACTATAATTTGAGTATGATCTTTTCTTATAGAGTGCTCTTCTTGCATCAAGGGGGTCACATGAAGTGTAATTCACATGTGTTCAATGTGTCATTTTTTTGACAGTACATGTCATGTAATTACCTATCACATAATGTGTGTTGGATGCTACGGGACTTCACAAGCACAAGGATCATGTTAGTTAGTGTAGACAAGTACATTTCGTTGCCTCCAAGTACACTTGTGTATTCTATTGGTTTTAAATAAAATTAATTCATTTAATTTGTTTAAAATTATGAATGATGAAATTTTAAGGAAGCTCAGATGGTATTAGGATAAATTGAATTAATTGGATTAATTCATAGCACTTTATGTTAATTAAAGAAAAAATTGAAGTTAGATGGATAAATTTAAAATGTATGTTCATTGCATGCTATGCGAATGCTCATTAGATTAGACCAAATTAGTGTATGTGATATATTTACTTTTAATTCATTTTTTTCTTTAAATTAAAATGATATCCTACATGTCATCTTCTCCTCCTTATTATATAAAGGCTTTCATACCTGAGGATTCTTTTATATAAACCCTCTATCAAATCCATTGGATCCCCTCACCTATGTGTAAGTAAAATATTATGTAAGGATGAAGCTACCAGGTGAGAGGAGGCGGTTCGAGTCTTGAAGCCAAGGAAAAATCAATCAAGGTGATACAAAGGTGATGAGGTGGAATTCTACAACACGAACCGATCTATGGTTCAAGTTGTTTCCCCTAGGGTATAGGGTTTTTTTATCATCCGCTAGATAAACTAACCATTAGATAATCTCATGATCATTCCACTTATATTTTATTTTTGTTAGTTGCATGGTTGATTATTTATATTTGTGAATGTTATGTTATTACTTAATAAATGAATTAATAGTCATGCAAGATGGAATAAAATAAAACTAGATTATGAATATTTTTTTCATACATGGTTAATGAATTAAGTAAAATCCACTTAATACTTACAAGGAATGTGATAAGATAAAACTTGGGTTTTACCCATAAATAATAAAAATAAATCAATTAAAATATTAAGTCAGAATAGACATTTATTACCTAAATTAGAGTCAAACTCATGGTTCAAATTGTTTGATTGGACCAAGTCAGAGTGCTTTCAATTATCAGAGAACTTTTTCTTAAAGTTTTGGGTTGACTTAACTTGGTTCACATCAAGGGTTGACTGCCCAAGCAAGATTTGGTGTAACTAAGAGGCAAGGGCTGAATAAATCTTTATCTGAGGTTCCAGGATTGGGGAGTCCACTCAACAGATCAAGGAATTGTGAGTTAATGTAGTTGGTGAGTTACACCTATCTAAAACCCTTTAATTAACTTATCAGGCCCGTGTATGGGTAATGAGAAGGTAATATGGGTCCTTTCCACTAGAATATCCATGAAATAAGATATTCTAGAACTAATGGTGAGGGATATTAGGTTTTGAAAAAATAGTGGGAGATTAATAAAATTTAATTTAAATTTATTAATCTAATTTGGTAATCAAGGAAGTACTAATAATATGATCTTAATTTTTATAGAAATGGAAAACCACATCACTTTGACAATACCACTATGATCCATACTAGAGAAGTAAAACCTTCCCACCATGTTAATTTCTAGAATTGGTATAAGTGCTTACGTTTTATACTACATCATGAATGGAAATTATATATATTGGAAGCCCATCTTTCCAAGTCTCTTGTAAAAGAGGATAGTGAGGAATAAATTTATCTCTACCCAAAACATGTGGATGACGTAGTGGATTTATAATGTTTCATGCTACACTCCATGTCTAGTGAGATTATAAAGCAATATGAGGATATAAATACACATATCATAATTTCTCAAGGCTTATTTAGTGATAACTCTCCAAGATTGCATGTGAATGGTTCATTTGAGATCTAATATCTCTCTTATCTTTTCTTATCCTGATAAATATTATTATGGTGAGAAACTCATGGTTCTTATGGTGAATAAGAAAAGGAAGAATAAATAAAAAGGGTCAAAGACTCATTTCAAGTCTAAGGCTTTAGATCATCATGCTTCTAAGAAGAATAATATCTAACAACAAGCAAAAGAGTAGAATATAGTGTTTGTTTTATGTGGTAAGTGAGGATAATGGAAGAGAAACTACACACAACCAAAGAAGCAAGGAGAAGCTTTTGGTGTATTTTTTATTGAGTGTAATCTCATTATATCTACAAATTGGGTATAATATACTTCTTATGGTTCTCACATTTGTATCCAAATTCATGAACCAAGTAGATTTCAGAAGGTTTCTAGAGGTGAGGTGGATCTATAAGCTACTAATAGGGAAAGGATGATTGATCTATCCATTGGAGACTACCACCTCACACTGCCAACATGATTGGTTTTGGTTTTAAAAAACTGTTATTATGTTCCTAGTGTTACCAAGAATACCATTTCTATTTATTTTTTAAACATGGATGGATTTATTTTCATCTTTTGAAATAATAGTTTCTACTTTTATAAAGATAACATATTTCATGGTATGGAATAAATAAATAATGGCCTTTATGTATTAAAGTATGAAAACCAAATATTGGAAATTGACAAAAAATCAAATTCCCATGACTCATTTAATACTCAGTTGTGGAATCAACACCTAGGTCACAAAAACAAAGAGAATTTGATGAATCTATATCAAGATGGTTACTTAGACTCTTTTGAGATTAAAACACTTTAAAGATGTCATGCTTGTTTACAACGAAATATGATGAAACTCCCATTCAGTAGTCAAGGTGAAAGGTCCATAGAGATTCTATAATTGGTAAACACTGATGTGTGCAGACCTTTTCAAGTAAAAGATAAAGGTGGATTCTCATACCTTATTACTTTTACCGGTGACTTGAGTAAGTAAGATTACATCTACTTGATGAGGTATAAGTCTAAATCCTTTGAGAAGTTCAAGGAGTTTAAAAATGAAGTTGAGGATCATCTTGGTAAGAAGATAAATAAAATTTGATCCAATCAAGGTGGTGGATATCTCATCCATGAGTTTATTAACTTTCCATGAGAGTATGGGATTTTATCTCAACTAACTCCAACTTATACATAGCAGTGGAATGGTGTTAGTGAAATAAGGATTCATACCTTGTTGAACATGGTATGATCAAGGATGAGTCACACAGGCCTTTCATTATCCTTTTGAGGATATACATTACACACAACAACATATATACTAAACCAAATGCCAAAAAAGTGGAAAACTATATTCCCTTTGAGTTATGGAGTGGAAAGAAACCTGTTTTGTCACATACTCATGCATGGGGGTGAAAGTTTTTTTTAAAGGCTAGAATAATAAAAAAAACTATCATCCCATGACATAAAGTGTATCTTTATATGTTATACCAAGGGAATGGAGGGGATACTACCTATATTATCCCTCAAATAAAAGGGTTATTGTTGCTAGAAAAGCTTCATTACTTGAGAGGGAAAACATCCACGAGGAAGATAGTGGGAGAAATATCGACGTCAATGAATTTGATGCTCAAGATAAATAAGATTTGGTACAAGAATAGATTCTACAAGTTATCATGGAAGAAGTTGTTCCTAAAAAAAGTACTACAAAGGAGCACCACAGAGGTTAGATATTTGGAATGATATAGTTTTATAGTCATAGAAGATGGTAACTCATTATTGGTCAACAATAATGGACCTCTATCCTAAAATAAGGTAGTAGAGTGCTCAAAAGTTACAATATGGAAAGAATCCATGAATTATGATATGGATTCCTTATATCATATCCAATTTTGGGTTCTGATCGATTCACTAGTTGATGTAAATATCTTTAGGTGTAAATGGGTATTCAATATACAACTGTACATGGAAGGTCAGGTTAGTACCTATAAAGCATGACTAGTGTCTAAAGGGTTCAAATAGTGTAAAGGCATTGATTATGATGAAACATTATCTATAGTTTCCATGTTTAAATCCATAATAATTATACTTTCTATAGCAGATTTACATGACTAGGAGATTTGGAAATTTTATGTTAAAAATTATTTACTTAATGGGAACCTTTAAGAGTATTTGTATATGAAACAACTAGAAGGGTTTGCAACTCAAAAAAATTTAAAAAATCATGAAAGTTGTAAAGATCTATTTATATATTAAAGAAAGAATCCATGTCATGAAAAATTTAGTTCTATGAAGATATATATATTTTTTGTTTCATTAAGAATGAATGTGAGAGGGCAGGGACTTCACTTGGTGCCTTGGGAGATGAAATATATCATCCGCAGATGTGCTTGGGAATCCAATAGAGGGAAAATTCTTCATCACAGTTGGAGGGAATAAAATTTTGCAACAGACTCTCTAGCTCAGAAAGGAAACCAGGAGGAATTTTTTATTGTTTATGATACTATGGATTCACTTCTAGAGGAGTGTAAGGTGATCGTCCAAGGAGATTCCCTGGGTCTTCATCATTTTCAGCCTCCTTGAGGGCCCTTGACTTGGTTGTTTGGAATGTTCCCCCTTTAATAAAAAAATAATGTTCAGTATGAAGAGGTTTAGTATGGAACAATACAATATGGGATTGGTTCAAGTGTCACATGGTATACATATTTCCAAGAATTTGTGTCCTTATACATAACAATAAAGAGAGAGAATGATTAAGATCCCATACACTTCTGAGATAGGATCTATCATGTATGTCATGTTATGTATGAGAATTGAGGTTGCCTATGCTTTGATCATGGTAGGAAGATATCAATTTGATCCAGATGAACAATATTAGACAATTATTAAGGTTATACTTAAGTATATAAGGTGAACTAATGATATGTTCCTTGTTTATGGAGGATATGAAGATCTATTCATTAGTGGATAACCTTCAGACAGATCAGAATGATCTGAAGTCACAGTTAGGATATGTCTTTAGTCTCAACAGAGGATCTGTGAGATGAAAGAGTTCAAAGAAAATAGTTTTCATCAATTCTACAGTGAAGTCCGAGTATATTTTAGATTATGATGAAGATAAGTAAGTAGTTTGGATTCAAAACTTTGTTAAAGAGAATTATGCGGTTCCTTGAAGTCAATACCTTGTCAAAATTTACCGTGACAATGCTATAGCCGCAGATCTTTCCAAAGAGATAATGTCACATAAAAGGAAAAATCATATACTCTGGAAGTTTCATATCTCGAGGTATTTTTATCAATGAGGTGAAGTTACAATGAGCATAATATTCATAAAGAAAAACATGGAAGACCCCTTGATGAAGGATCTATCTTAGTAGAAGAATGAGTATCATGTGAAAGCTAGTGGAATGAAGGTTGTTAACAGTTGTCTCTAGTGAAAGTGGGAGTCATTTGGAGTTAGTTCCCTAAAACTAACTTCTAATTACTTGATTACATGTATTCATTATTTTGAATATTAATAAATTTTATTATCACAACATTGTTGTTACTCTACATAACATAGGATGTGATAATGTCCTAAGAATATATGTCACACTGAAAGGTCCTAATAGTTCCCCTTTATGATGACAACCTAGAGGTGGCATGACATCATTCTTGAATAAATGTTTTATAGCTGGATGATATTGTTTGAAGAAACATAAAGTATATAGGATATTAGGGGTGTGAGCCTCATAATACAGTAATACACCTTCTCATGGTGTTCTCACTTGGAAATCTCTAAAAAGGGAGGTTATGAGGATGAACCCACTAATAGGAAATCCACTTTTTTATGTGTCATTGGATGTTACTATCCAAAGACATGTGCGTTGATCCTTAGAATTTAATATTATCAACAATGAATACTAAAATCCTTGTACATAAATGTATTGATGAAAACTATGATGCCATATGTTCATAGTGAAGTAGGATAGTTGGGTGCATTATGAGTGATATTTCATTAATAGATAATGTGAGAAAGGTTTTATCCCTTATTTATATTAAAGTAAGTTGTTATCTCAGGCCCTTTGATGAAAATGGAACTACTTAGATAAATCCATGGCCATGGTGTTCTATTATAAAGTTCATTTTTTGAAATTTAAAGAAAGTGACATCAAACACATAGGTTGATGACACTAGTGTGCAACTTGATTGATTTGATATACCATGTTTAAGGGATTATATTACATAGTAATCATTCATAGGAGGCTATATGTTGTTAAGACATTAAATTCTTTCCCAATTTGTGCCTTATCATATTACTAGATGCTAACCTTGGACTTTAGGCATCTTCACCTATTACCACTAAGAAAGAGGCCTATAGGGTCTCACACTAAGTGTATTCTCAATATCAGTTAAATTCAATGTTGAATTTAATAAGTAAAAATAAATATTATTCATGGTTTATAGTTTAATAATTATTCATTTTTGGTTGATTTCTAAGATTTAATCATAAGTTATTTGAAAGAATAAGCGAGATAAATAATAATAATAAATATTTATTTACAAGGTTTTGTGAATATAATATTTATTATATTTATCAATTAATAATGCAATGATATTTATTTATTAAATAAATAGTCATTATTCAAGGTTTTGTAAATATCTAGGAGGATAAGTAGACCAGGTTTAATATCCTAATCAGAGATAATATAAATGATATTTATTTATTATTAATTTATGCACATGTAAAGTGGATAATAATTATATTATTATTAATACATGAGGTTCACTAAGAGTTGTGGAATTGGAAATGTGCTTGTGTGTACATTGCTAACCCTATACACGCATTTATAAATATCTAATTATATCACTTTCCATAAACACATTTTTTGTGCCCAATGGATAGAGAGATGCTATCTTGAGCCCTAGGGAGAGTTTAAGATATATAAAGTGTTCTCTCTCCTCTTCTTCTCTCAATCCATCGAGATATATTCAATAATTCTTCATCCCTATAGAATAATTCTACTATGATCAACCATGAATGATGAAAACGATTAGGATCGACCATGTTATCACCCGATGATTCTAAGAAGATATTTAGAGATGGAGGTGCACATGTGGATCACTTATATAGGGATTCTGTACTTGGATCCTGTATCATGATGATGGTACGATGAGATCAAGTCAACCAAGTCATAAAAAAATATGAGTTTACATAATTCTAGATCTAATTATAAATTAATTGTAAATTACATGTGAGGATCTTCCTTTTATGGTTTCAACATTTAATTAAGTCAATTAATCTAAAAATTATGTTATTCATGACATCATTAGTTATCTAAAACAACTATTATATATAAATTAAGACTAAAAATTCTAGTTGGCAATGATATAAAGGTGTTTTCACTATTCCCAAAAGCTACACACTTTCATCTACGACATGTAATTAGAAACCTCCAACTTTTATGGATCACATCCTACAAAGCGCATCATGATGAAAGACTCAAGAATCACTATTGACTAAAACACCAATACATAACTCTTTTTATCATGGAGTGGACACATTTAAATAAGCAGAACCAATGAAATCCACCTAAACCTCTTCATGGCCTGGAAAACCTTTCCATGGTGTGTCTACTATGATGTGACACATAAGTAAAAGAAATATCCTTATATGTCAAGATTTCAGTTGAGTAAACCCTTGAATATTGGTTGGGAACTATTACACATCATGTTGATCTAGCCATTTATAGCGTGGTCCTTGTGTTATATATACCAGTGATTGTTTTTACCTTTTCAGTATCTTGGGATTCTAGAGGATATTACATATGGAAAACCAAACATATAGTAATTTTCCATTTTACTGGTAATTTTCAACTTCACTCATGATGTGACACCAATTTCCATTCCATGTATAATTAATCATCTTTAAACATCCTGAATCTAAACTCTCAAATGTCCCCCTTCATGGCATGAAACACTCACTGTGATACCAACCTCTAGAACATATTATTCTGACATATCCTTCTTGCAGCGTGACCTAGGATGCCATGACATGATTTCTATTCTACAGAAAGAACTATTATAGCTTCTTCTATCTCCTTAAAAACCTCATTCATCATCCTTCATGACTTTATAAGCTACTTTTTAAGTCTCTTTAATAGACTTATCAATAAAAACAATCCAAAAATACTCCAAGGTTATTTTTTTCTAATAATATCCCCCTTTGGTTTTATTGAAAACTCTTTCAAAACTTATTTAACACATCTTCATATGAAAACTAAAGAACTGATCAACAACATTTTCTAAAACCACATTTACTCTAATAGCACATCAATGATTTACTAATCATTAACTCCAATACCATATGAGTCAAACTCATTGTGAGAAACAAGATTTAAATGAAAAGTTCCTCATGAAAACTCTCTGTTGATCACCATGCTCTTTAATACTCCTCCCCAAAGCTTCTCCCCATAAATAAAGATTCAAGTACTCTCCCCCTTTCCAAAACATTATCATGGGATAAATCACCCTCTGTAAATGAGAAAGAATACCCCCATCCATCTTCATCTCTAATCATGGAAAACTTCTCCCAATAAACATATGGACAACTTATCCCTCTTTATTAATGAACCCATAGATAACTTGTCTAAAAGTTCACAAGATAGGGTTATAAATACAAACAATTAATTTTGGAGAATCACCATACCTTTATATAAACACAAAATTCCATAGGGGAGTTGGGTTCCATTCTTTAAACCTTCTTTTCAGATAGATATGGTTGGACTCTAAGATCAAATTTATGCCTTTCAAAATCATCCTTGGGTAGTTAATTTTTCTTAATGTCCACAACCTAATTCTATGTTGAAATATACTCCAACTCCACCATCCCTTGTTCAACCTTATATTTGATGAAATGATAGATGTGATTTGTCTTTGAGTGATGTACATGATTTTTTCTAAGATTGATAACACTCGAGTTATCACACCTAATTTCCAAAGGAGACTTCACATCATCTCCAAAATCTTTAACTTGTTGCTTCATCCATAAAAATTAAGTACAAGCATGAGTATCCAAAATGTACTTAGCTTCCACAGTGCTTAATGAAATAAAGTCTTGGTTCTTTTTCAAACAATAAATTCAAAAACCTCTAATATAGAATACACAGCCTGATGTCAAATTGTGATCATATTCTGGACCATGCTAATCCACATTTATGTATCCCAATAACTCATTCTGTGGTGTTTCATGATAAAATAGTCCAAAATCCACTATGATATTGATACAATTAATAATTTTATTCATTATTAGAAAGTGGATTTCTTTTATAAAAATTTGGTAGCATGCATATAAACAAGTGAAAAA
Organism: Viscum album; assembly: GCA_963277665.1. Taxonomy (NCBI): domain Eukaryota; kingdom Viridiplantae; phylum Streptophyta; class Magnoliopsida; order Santalales; family Viscaceae; genus Viscum; species Viscum album. The sequence goes on from OY728125.1 coordinate 25,334,372, forward strand.
CACAATGTCAAGTCATTTCACTGTCATATATAATAATATTATAATTATTTTCTTGTATTCTTCTACATTGACCTTTTTTTACTCACTATATATTGATAATTTCATCTGGGTTGCTACCGATGCTGTCATTATCTTGGGATCCTCCATTATAAAACACTTTATAATTTATTTGTAATATTTTTATTGAGAAATAACAATGCAATTCTTTCCTTGAGTCACTTGTAATCCAAAGAAAATCACTAACTCTCTAATCAGGTAAATCTCAAACTTGCACTTTATATATTCCACAAAGAGATTTCATTATGATTCATCTGATACTCTAAAAAATTATGTTTTCCACATAAATGAGAAATAATATATATTAATAATTCTCTTTGTTAATATAGAGGTTGCGATCAACTCCTACTCACTAGAATCCAAGATTTTTAAAGTATTGATCAAGCCTAGAATACCATGCTCATGGTGCTTGCTTCAACAGATATAATTCCTTCTTCAACTGAAATACTTTACTCTCATATTTATATATAAGTAAACCATCTAGTTACTATATGTAAACTTCCTCATCAAGTCCTCCATTAAGGAATACTGATTTGATGTCCATCTAGAACACCTTGAACTTTTAATGCACTAATATTCCCAAGAATAGTCAAATAGTTTCTAATCGGGTTGCAAGGGAAAATATTTTATCAACATCAGATCCTTCTATTTTAGAATATCCACTACACACCATCCATTTTATATTCCAAGTAACCTTACCGTCCTCGTTAATTTTGTTAAGGAATACCCACTTGGTTCTGATGGCATTATTGACTTTTGGCCACAAAACAACTTTCTATGTATGATTCTTCTCAATCTTGCCAAGCTATTAATGTATTTCTTTGACGTAATTTTCATCTTTAATAGAATCTTAAAATAACTTAATCTCTATTTGAGATAATATAGAAGTTTTTTTAGAGTCTTTTGGCACTGAAATGTGGGCCATGATATTAGTCAAGTAAGTCACAACTGGTTTTGGAGAGAATCCATGCCAAAACGGCCCCCAAAACTCTCTTAAGGCTCTACCTCACAAAGACCATTAAAAAAGATCCCCTTTGAAAATGCACGATGCCTTGACAACATCCTTTGTGATTCTGATGGAGCTCCACAACCACGCTAAGTATTGATGGTGTGCTTCGCAATTTTGATAGAGCCACGACCATTTGCGAAGTGTGCATTTGCTTCACGAACTACTTCTGATCTTCTCAAAACCCCTTTCCTATAAATACCCAGCTCATTTCGACCATTGGATGATGGTTACCCAACCATTCAACTTCTGAATTGCTTACAATTCATGAAGCACCCAAACATCACAAATGATATCTAAAATGGATTATCCAAGGTACCTGAGATTTGTGGAAACCCCTTCCATATATTCTTGAATACCTCCACTTAAGGCGGGGATGTAATTTTTTAAGTCATACACCCTTCGTGGAGAAAGAAGGCCCTCAGGAGTACTTGAGGCCTTGCAAAGCATTAATCCTTCACAAATAACTCATTTCCCGAGCTAGGAATTAATCTTGAGGTAGGGTCACCATGTTTCGTAAATCCTACTCCTTCACGAATCCCTTAACCTCTATAAAGCACTTGATCTTCATAAAGAACCTCTCTATGAGGACCCATGCTTTGTGAAGACCTTCTCATAGGCCTCTCCATTCTACCTCCCTTCTACCGACACCTCTTCATAAAGGTTGAGTGCCCAAGGCCCCCACACCCATACAGGATTAGTTCACACTACTGGAAATACACTATTTCCCAACGGTTCACAACCGTTGGGAAAGCCCCTCAAACCGTTGGTATATGATATACCAACGGTTCTCCCAACTGTAGAGAAGCAAGCCATGGGGAAAACCTTTCCCAACGGTTTAATGGAAACCGTTGGGGTAGGCTGAGAGAAGGCACTCTATCCCAACGATTTGGTGAACCGTTGGGATAGTTTTTCCCAACGGTTTCTCCCAAACCGTTGGGAAAACCAAATATACCTTAACTATCCCAACGGTTCTTCAAAACCGTTGGGATAGTTTTCCATGGGTGAACTCTTTCCCAACGGTTCTAAACCGTTGGGAAAAGAGATATTTACCAACGGTTCATTGAACCATTGGTAAAAACTTATTTAGGATTATATGCCAACGGTTTAAAACCGTTGGCATACCCTATGCTGCAAATTGCAGCAGCCTGCAATTTGCACAGACCCTCTCCCCTGTACATCAGGCACCTCTCATCTCATCAGGCCTCATTTTCACCTCATTTTAGATCCAACTATTGTACCTGTAATAAAATAAAACATACATATACAATTAAGAACAAATTCATACACATTTAACATATAATGGATCATGAAACTATACACATCCATAATTAAATTACAATTCATAAACATACATAATTCATATATAATTCAATTTAAAATTTAGATGACAATTATATTTGGAATCCGATTGAGGCGGGGATGATTGGTACACGTCACATATGACCCATGGATCGTTCTCCTAAAGTTTCAATGGAAACCGAATGCGTTTGGTCGGTTTTGCGTATGCCAGTTCTTTTCACTTATAATCCTACCCATTTTAAAAAAAACAGACACAGTTAGAGCGGTGTTGGCCACACCGCGCCTCGGATTGAGGCGGGGATGATTCGTACACCTCACATATGACCCATGGATCATTCTCCTAAAGTTTCAACGGAAACCGAATGCGTTTGGTCGGTTTTCCGTATGTACTTAAAATGATGTCCATTTTAATCAAAAGAGAGCCACTTAGACTGATCCCGGCCACACCGTGACTCGGATTGAGCCCGAGTGGGCTCGTACATGTCACATATGACTGATGGATCGTTGTGATAAATTATCAACAGATTCGGAATGCGTTTGGTTGGTTTTGCGTATGCCAGTTGTTCTTTTCACTTATAATCATGTCCATTTTAAACAAAAGATACACAGTTAGAACGGTGTCGGCCACACCGCTCCTCGGATTGAGGCGGGATTGACTCGTACACGTCACATACGACCCATGGATCCTTGTGATAAAGTATCTACACAGTCCGAATGCCTTTGGTCGGTTTTTCGTATGTCACTTGATGATTTTCACTTAAAATGACGTCTTTTTGAAACAAAAGACCGACACTTTGAGTGGTGTCGGCCACACCGCATCTCCGATTGTGGCGGGGTTGATTCGTACATGTCACATATGACCCATGGATCGTTCTCCTAAAGTTTCAACGGAAACCGAATCCGTTTGGTCGTTTTTCCATATGTACTTAAAATGGTGTTCATTTTAAACAAAAGAGAGCCACTTAGACTTATCCCGGCCACACCGCGACTCGGATTCATCCCGGGTTGGCTCGTACACGTCACATATGACCCATGGATTGTTGGGATAAATTATCAACAGATTCGGAATGCGTTTGGTCGGTTTTCCGTATGCCAGTTGATGCTTTTCACTTAAAATGACGTCTTTTTGAAACAAAAGATGGACACTTTGAGTGGTGCCGACCACACCGCGTCTCCGGATTGAGATGAAACTACCGTGCAACATTCTAATTATTATTCGTGACGTGTACGCGCATACAGCATGTCAATCGGACGTTCGGTTTGAGCGGTACGACTCAATATTCGTGTTTTAAGTGATGCGCGCGCTTCGTAAACGCGCGTGAGGTGGGTCCAAACGGGACGAACGAAGTCGGAATGACATGAAATCAGACGAAAAATATGGGTGAGTGATTTCTGAAGTGGTCGAGCAGACGACACGTCAATCGGACGTGCCGTGTGCCTGCGGTGACCGACAACGCAGTTCTGGTGTCATAAACGGCCAAAACGGGCGTCCAACGGTCAAATTCATAGCGGACGACCTCAGATTGAGCTGAAACCACCGAGAAACATTCTAATTATTATTTGTGACGTGTACGCGCAGAAGGAATGTCAATCGGACGTGCGGTTTGCGCGGTACGGCTCAATATTCGTGTTTTAAGTGATGCGCGCGCTTCGTAAACGCGCGTGAGGGGGGTCCAAACGGGACGAACGAAGTCGGAATGGACTGAAATCATACAAAAAATACGGGACAGTGATTTCTGAAGTGTTCGAGTAGACAGCACGTCAATCGGACGTGCCGTGTGCACGCGGTGACCGACAACGCAGTTCTGGTGTCATAAACGGCCAAAACGGGCGTCCAACGGTCAAATTCATAGAGGCCGACCTCGGATTGACCTGAAACCACCGGGAAACATTCTAATTATTATTCGTGACGTGTACGCGCAGACGGCACGTCAATCGGACGTGCGGTTTGCGCGGTACGGCTCAATATTCGTGTTTTAAGTGATGCGCGCGCTTCGTAAACGCGCGTGAGGGGGGTCCAAACGGGCCGAACGATTTCAGAATGGCCTGAAATCAGACGAAAAATACGGGTGAGTGATTTATGAAGTGGTCGAGCATACGGCACGTCAATCGGACGTGCCGTGTGCGCGCGGTGACCGACAACGCAGTTCTGGCGTCATAAACGGCCAAAATGGGCGTCAAACGGTCAAATTCATAGCGGATGACCTCGTATTGAGGCGGGGTTGACTCGTACACGTCTCAAATGACCCATGAATCGTTTTCTTAAAGTATCAACACAATCGGAATGCGTTTGGCCGGTTTTCCGTATGCCAGTTGATGTTTTTCACTTAAAATGATGTCCTTTTGAAACAAAAGACATACACTTTGAGTTGTTCCGACCACACCGCGCCTCGGATTGAGGCGGGGATGATTGGTACACGTCACATATAACCCATGGATCGTTCTCCTAAAGTTTCAATGGAAACCGAATGCGTTTGGTCGGTTTTGCGTATGCCAGTTCTTTTCACTTATAATCCTACCCATTTTAAACAAAACAGACACAGTTAGAGCGGTGTTGGCCACACCGCGCCTCAGATTCAGGCGGGGATGATTCTTACACCTCACATATGACCCATGGATCGTTCTCCTAAAGTTTAAACGGAAACCGAATGCATTTGGTCGGTTTTCCGTATGTACTTAAAATGATGTCCATTTTAATCAAAAGAGAGCCACTTAGACAGATCCCGGTCACACCGTGACTCGGATTGAGCCCGAGTGGGCTCGTACATGTCATATATGACTGATGGATCGTTGTGATAAACTATCAACAGATTCGGAATGCGTTTGGTCGGTTTTGTGTATGCCAGTTGTTCTTTTCACTTATAATCATGTCCATTTTAAAAAAAAGATACACAGTTAGAACGGTGTCGGCCACACCGCTCCTCGGATTGAGGCGGGATTGACTCGTACACGTCACATACGACCCATGGATCCTTGTGCTAAAGTATCGACACAGTCCGAATGCCTTTGGTCGGTTTTTCGTATGTCACTTGATGATTTTCACTTAAAATGACGTCTTTTTGAAACAAAAGACCGACACTTTGAGTGGTGTCGGCCACACCGCGTCTCCGATTGTGGCGGGGTTTATTCGTACACGTCACATATGACCCATGGATCGTTCTCCTAAAGTTTCAACGGAAACCGAATCCGTTTGGTCATTTTTCCGTATGTACTTAAAATGGTGTTCATTTTAAACAAAAGAGAGCCACTTAGACTTATCCCGGCCACACCGCGACTCGAATTCATCCCGGGTTGGCTCGTACACGTCACATATGACCCATGGATTGTTGGGATAAATTATCAATAGATTCGGAATGCGTTTGGTTGGTTTTCTGTATGCCAGTTGATGCTTTTCACTTAAAATGACGTCCTTTTGAAACAAAAGACGGACACTTTGAGTGGTGCCGGCCACACCGCGTCTCCAGATTGAGATGAAACCATCGTGCAACATTCTAATTATTATTCGTGACGTGTACGCGCATACGGCACGTCAATCGGACGTGCGGTTTGAGCGGTACGGCTCAATATTCGTGTTTTAAGTGATGCGCGCGCTTCGTAAACGCGTGTGAGGTGGGTCCAAACGGGACGAACGAAGTCGGAATGACATGAAATCAGGCGAAAAATATGGGTGAGTGATTTCTGAAGTGGTCGAGCAGACGGCACGTCAATCGGACGTGCCGTGTGCCTGCGGTGACCGACAACGCAGTTCTGGTGTCATAAACGGCCAAAACGGGCGTCCAACGGTCAAATTTATAGAGGACGACCTCAGATTGAGCTGAAACCACCGAGAAACATTCTAATTATTATTCGTGATGTGTATGTGCAGAAGGCACGTCAATCGGACGTGCGGTTTGCGCGGTACGGCTCAATATTCGTGTTTTAAGTGATGCGTGCGCTTCGTAAATGCGCGTGAGGGGAGTCCAAATGGGCCGAACGAAGTCGGAATGGCCTGAAATCAAACGAAAAATACGGGACAGTGATTTCTGAAGTGTTCGAGCAGACGGAACGTCAATCGGACGTGCCGTGTGCACGCGATGACTGACAACGCAGTTCTGGTGTCATAAACGGCCAAAACGGGCGTCCAACGGTCAAATTCATAGCATCCGACCTCGGATTGACCTGAAACCACCGAGAAACATTCTAATTATTATTCGTGATGTGTACGCATAGACGGAACGTCAATCGGACGTGCGGTTTGTGCGGTACGGCTCAATATTCGTGTTTTAAGTGATGCACGCGCTTCGTAAACGCGCGTGAGGGGGGTCCAAACGGGCCGAACGATTTCAGAATGGCCTGAAATCAGACGAAAAATACGGGTGAGTGATTTATGAAGTGGTCGAGCAGACGGCACGTCAATCGGACGTTCCGTGTGCGCGTGGTGACCGACAACGCAGTTCTGGTGTCATAAACGGCCAAAACGGGCGTCAAACGGTCAAATTCATAGCGGACGACCTCGGATTGAGGCGGGGTTGACTCGTACACGTCTCAAATGACCCATGAATCGTTGTCTTAAAGTATCAACACAATCCGAATGCGTTTGGCCGGTTTTCCATATGCCAGTTGATGTTTTTCACTTAAAATGATGTCCTTTTGAAACAAAAGACATACACTTTGAGTTGTTCCGACCACACCGCGCCTCGGATTGAGGCGGGGATGATTGGTACACGTCACATATGACCCATGGATCATTCTCCTAAAGTTTCAATGGAAACCGAATGCGTTTGGTCGGTTTTGCGTATGCCAGTTCTTTTCACTTATAATCCTACCCATTTTAAACAAAACAGACACAGTTAGAGCGGTGTTGGCCACACCGCGCCTCGGATTGAGGCGGGGATGATTTGTACACCTCACATATGACCCATGGATCGTTCTCCTAAAGTTTCAACGGAAACCGAATGCGTTTGGTCAGTTTTCCATATGTACTTAAAATGATGTCCATTTTAATCAAAAGAGAGTCACTTAGACTGATCCCGGCCACACCGCAACTCGGATTGAGGTGGGGTTGATTCGTACACATCACATATGACCCATGGATCGTTGTCCTAAAGAATCAACACATTTCTAATGCGTTTGGTCAGTTTTTCATATGTCACTTTTTGTTTTCACTTAAAATCTTATGGAAATTCATATAGAATATTTTTATATCGTATTTAGTATGGATTAGATTTTAGTTGATCGTGCTATGAAACATTTCAGAGCTAATGAAATTAAGGAAGGTGGAGGGGCTGTCCGGGGGGGCTGTCCGGTGGGTGTCCGGGGGGCTGTCCGGGGACCAAGGAGGAGGGTGGGGGGGCTGTGCGGGGTCTGTCCGGGGGGTGTTTGGGGGTTGTTCAGGGGGTTGTCCGGGGTTGTTCAGAGGGCTGTCCGGGGGTTGTTCAGGGGGTTGTTCAGGGGGTTGTCCGGGGGTGTTCAGGGGGCTGTCCGGGGTCCGGGGGGGGGGGGGGGTTGTCCGGGGGGCTGTCCAGGGGGCTGTCCGCGGGGGCTGTCCGGTGGGGGCTGTACAGGGGGCTGTACGGGGGGCTGTACGGGGGGCTGTACGGGGGGCTGTCCAAGGGGCTGTCCGCGGGGGCTGTCCACGGGGGCTGTCCGGTGGGTGTCCGGGGGGCTGTCCGGGGACCAAGGAGGAGGGTGGGGGGGCTGTGCGGGGTCTGTCCGGGGGGTGTTTGAGGGTTGTTCAGGGGGTTGTCCGGGGTTGTTTAGGGGGCTGTCCGGTGGTTGTTTAGGGGGTTGTTCAGGGGTTGTTCAGGAGTTGTTCAGGGGTTGTTTAGGGGGTTGTCCGGGGTTGTTCAGGGGGTTGTCCGGGGGGTGTTTGGGGGGTTGTCCGGGGTCCAAGGGGGAGGGTGGGGGGGTTGTCCGGGGGGATGTCCGGGGGGCTATCCGGGGTCCAGGGTGGAGGGTTGGGGGCTGTACGGGGGGCTGTCCAGGGGGCTATCCGCGGGGCTGTCCGGGGGGTGTTTGGGGGTGTTCGGGGTCCAAGGGGGAGGGGGGGGGGGTTGTCCAGGGTCCAAGAATGAGGGGGGTTGTCCAGGGAGTTCTCAAACACACAACCACTAAAAGACAACAACATCCATAAAAACAGACAATATATAAAAATAACTCAACTCCAATACTATACTATGAGTCTAGATAAAACCAACAACTAGAATAGATTAAACATCAAATCTCAGTAATATAAGTCAAAAATGTAACGGATCAATATGTCCCACATCAGCATCACCATCACCATCATCGTCATCATCATCATCACCCTCTTCATCGTCCTCCTCATCGTCCTCACCCTCCACAGCGCCTTCCTCCTCGCCTTCGCCCTCCTCCTCGCCCTCCTCATCTCCCTCCTCTTCCGCATCAGACTCCTCGCCATCATCATCTTCAAGCTGAACATCGGCCTGATCACTACTGGAATTTCCACCTGGTGCACCATATATAGAATGTATCGACGACATGTATTCATCAATCGCTGGGCTGGCCTCTGCTGGAAGTGTTGGACGTAGAACTTCAATAAACTTCATAAATGCACTGTTTGCTCTAGCAGACTGTTCTGCCGTCTCTGTGGCCCTTTTCTCAGCCTGTTCTGCCTGTGCCCTAACTTGCTGCAGCTCGGTGGCACTACAACTCGTACCTGAGGTAGGCCAATACATCGTTGGGGCCATCCTAGGTCGGCAGCGTACTCTGCCAGAATGATCATCTCCCAACACCTGATGTAAGTGATCAGATGGCCCAAAATTGTCTGCTTCTTGGGCATCGAGGGCCTCTAAAGCATCCTGTTACAAATATAAATATATTATTAAGTTACAAAATAGATATTAAAATATAAAATCAACAGATTAAAACTTACAATCTGCTGCTGAGTCGCTTCATTGACAACACTTCCATCCTTTTTTCGTCTACTCGAGCAAAACAGTTTTGCTCGAGGCACACGTCCTTCAATATTTTGTACTTGCCTCTACAATGACATTGAAAACAAAAGTTATATAAAAATTTTAGCAAATGATTAAATAATTGAGGAAACAAAAGAAAATTTAAGTCGTAAAGAAAACTTATAAACAATTGTCATACCTGCTGCCTCTCATGATCCGACATCGTCGTGCGTCCTAGTGTATGGAGGTATTTTTTTGCATCAATGTTTTTTTATTTTTTCCAGATGATTCCTAAATAAAATTCGATAATGCAAAGGATAATATTAATGCAAAATTTGAAAGTTATTATTTAAATACCTCAAATGTAATTCATACCTTAAACTGGGTACTCGTCCAATGAGTAATCATCTGACGATACTGCTCTATAGGACAATCATCCACGACTGGTACCGCCTCTAACTCAGTGCCAACTCTAGCACGCCAACCAATATACAACTCATGCTTGTAGGCTCTCCAAAGCTCGCTTAAATCCTTTAGACGTGCCAGTCGTGCACCCTCACCATCAGGAAAATTAAATCGAAGCTGAAATCAAAATATTAATTCATATAAATACAAAAATAATTCATGACATTAAATACAACATATTTTTTTACCCATATCTCTGCCCAAGCTCTATCTTTGACCTCATGTGGCAAATGTCTCCACGACAGCGGGCTGACGGGAATGATGTCGGAGTATTTGGTAAGCGTCGCCATAAAACTCCGACATTGCTGCCCTGTTTTCTCAACCATCTGATTGTCTTCATTATATTCCACCATAACCTGTGTGCGACGGTTCCACACCGAACGCATGCATGTACGGCCCCGACCCCGCCTCCTGTCAGTAGATGTATCTGTCATGAAAGAAAAACAAATATTTTATCAAAACATGTTATAATGAAAATAAATATTGCTATAAAAATTTGTTAGGGTTTTATAAATATACCTGCGCTAGTCTGATCAATGAGTGGCGCCGGATCCACAGAACCTGATGGAACACCCTCTGGTGGAACAGGAGTCGAAGACGATGGAATATAAAAGCTCGGAGAGACAGAAGTAGAAGGAAAAGAAGATGGAACAGCTGTATGACCTGATGCTGACTGGGGAGTGGGAATCATCGTGGGATGTGAAAATGATGGGGCAGAAGATGCAGAAGGTAGCGAAAACATGGGAGGTCTAAATATCCCGTGTGTCCCTAACGACACACCGGGATCAGAATGTGGGAAGGCTGAAATGTCAGTGGGAGGGGCAGGGTCTAGTCGGGCATGCACACCTCTACGCCCACCTCTGGTACGAACCCTCCTCGTACCACCGACCTGAGTACTAGGACCAGTACTAGGATCCTCGTCGAATAACTGTCGACGTAATGGTGGATCCTACAAAAAATTTTACAAAAAAAATTAATCACATGACATTATATATTCTGTAAATATATATATATATATATATTTGAAATAAGGTACTCACTGTAGGCACTAATGGTGGAATGCCCATCTCCTCCATCCGACGATTGTTCTCCGCCATTTTTTTTCTTCGTCTCTCTTCAATTGGCTTCATTTCCTACATTGGAAAACAAATATGTAATTAATTAGAAAAAGAAAATTAATGTGTAAACCAAAAAACTAAATATATGAGGGAATGAGGGGATTCATTGGTAATTTAGCTATCAATTGTTTTAGAAGAGCTTGAATGAATTTAATAAAACATACAAGTTGTAATGTTCACCAAGTTAGAAATATTGTTTGATTTTGTTTGAATACAGTTCAATTCCAAATTAGAAAATGCAATTCAAATAAAACAGAAACCAATAAACATTGAAAATTCACATAACGGTCAAGTCAGCTAAAACATATTTGTGATCAATACTAAATAAATATGAATATTACCAACCTTAACAACCCAACTCGAGGTAAACCAAAAGAATTGAGAACATGGATAAATGATTCTATATATTTCCAACCGCAACTTCAGGTTCACAATCAACTCTGACAATTGAGCTATTGGAGTCATCAAAATATATAAATGGATTGGTTCCAATGGCAATAGGGACAGTGTCAATTCCATTATCAGCATCATCAAAAATATGTCTTGGAATTACTTCAACTATGACACCAAATTCAGGTTGAAGTTGATCTTTGACATAAAAAACTTGTTTATCCATTGATGCCAACACATATGGTTCTTCGGTTGCAAGAGTGCGGGTCATATTAATTACTCGAAATCCACAATCATCAATAAATGTGCCATGTCTCGTCATCGAATCAAACCAATGAAATTTCATCATTGTGACTCGTCCATGAGAGTAATAATCCGATATTATTATTTTCTCAACGACTCCATAATAACCCACATTTTCAAGTCGCGGTCTACTATCTGATGCACTGGCATAACAATCTGTTGTGGCAGTAACCATAATACCATCATGTTGTGTTCTCATGTTTTTGGCTCGTTCAGTGACAATAAATCTGTACCCATTGATAACAATTGATTTACAGTCACAAACCATGGTATTAGGACCAAAAGCCAAAGATCTTATTTCCTCAGAGACAGAGTTAGCAGACAAACTCAATACCTGCAATATATATGACAGTTAAACTTAAGTAAATATTGAAATAATTAATTTAAACAGTAATATTTTGACCTTCAATTTTAACCAAGCAGAAAACTCTTTGCTATGCAAAGTCTCTCTCCTTCTCAAAGATAAAGAACGATGCTTCCTATTTATCATTGTTTTATGTTCCCTGTAGATAAAAAAATATGAATAGTTTAACAGATATATATGTAAGATATACATATTCAATTTTGTTACCTGATATAGTCATCGAACAAATCACAGTTGAACAAAACTGTGCGATGTGCCATCTTCCGCTCTTCATGGATTAATGTCTTCAATGTATATGATCCAGGAATTCCTCCTGTTTGAGGAAGTGATGGAAAACTGGGTTCAATTTGCTCATATTGTTCTTCTTCATTTCTCATTGGTCTGTTCATTCTTGTAGTAAGATCAGACAAATACATTGAACAGAAATCCATACATTCTTGAGCTAAGTAACCATTCATGATAGAACCTTCGGGATGATTCTTGTTTCGAACATAAGACTTTAATGTGAACATATTTCTTTCAGTTGGATACATCCAACGAAAAGAAACAGGTCCTCTGAGAAGTATTTCAGTTGGAATATGGACAGTCAGATGCAGCATGCATGTGAAAAATGATGGGGGAAATATTTTCTCCAACTCACACAAAATTAATGGGGCATCTGTCAACATTTTTTGCAAGAAAGACTTGGACAACTTCTTAGCACAAAGATCTCTAAACAAATGGCACAAACGAATAACACCCACCCTTACATTATTGGACAAAAGATGACGGATTGCTATTGGAAGCAACTCATGCAGTAGAACGTGATAATCATGAGTCTTCAAAGATTTTAGCTTCAACTCTCTTCTGTTGACCCGTTTAGATATGTTGCTTGAATAGCCATCAGGAACTCTAATAGTCTCTAATACTTCCAAATTTTTTTTTTCAGTAGGTGTCATCACATAAGAAGCACATGGAAGTTGCCATTTATTTTCACTGATACGCACAGGATGCAATTCTGGTCTGATGCCCCAATCCACCAAGTCACGTCGAGATCGTAAATCATCTTTTGTCTTCCCCTTGACATTTAGAAGAACTGAAAGCAACATTTCACATATATTCTTTTCAATATGCATTACGTCTAAGCAATGACGTAGCAAATTGGTTGACCAATAAGGCAAATCAAAAAAGATACTCCTCTTCCTCCAATTGTAACAGGTTTCTGTGGAAACATTCTTTCTCTTTCCAGATTTCATTTGACCCTTCCCGAACGAAAAACTGAAATCTTTCAATTCATTAAGCACATCAGTTCCAGACATACGCTGAGTTGGATCATCGGTCTCTATAGTATTATCAAATCTTCGACGATTCATTCTATATGGATGATCCTTTGGAAAAAATCGTCGATGTCCCATAAAACTGAAACTACAACGATGTTTCAGTATTCTGGATCGTGTATTCTTCATACAAACTGGACATGACAGTTTTCCCTTCGTGCTCCATCCAGACATCATTGCATAAGCCATAAAATCATTGATTGTCCACATAAGCGCAGCGCGCATCTGAAATATGTCTTTCGAACATGCATCGTATGTGCGCACACCCACATCCCAAATAAGTTTCAACTCTTTTATTAAAGGTTTCATGTATACATCAATATCAATGCCGGTATCAGAAGGACCAGATATGAGTATACTCATGAAAGTGAAAGATTTTTTCATACACAACCATGGGGGAAGATTATAAATGTGTATAAAAACTGTCCATGTGCTGTGCGAAGTAAGCATCTGCCCAAACGGATTAAAACCGTCGCATGAAAGACCCAGCCTCACATTACGCATGTCAGCTGCAAAATCAGGATGTCGAGCATCAAATCTCTTCCATGCAAATCCATCTGCAGGATGAACCAACTCATCATCAGTCTTCTTTCTCTCGGTATCATGCCATCTCATTTTTATTGATATGTCATCAGACATAAAAAGATTCTGGAGTCTGGGGATCAATGGAAAGTTCCACATTACTTTCTGTGGAATGCGAGATGGTGTTCCATCAGATTTTGACTTCCAGCGGGATGTGCCACATTTTATACATTCATTTTGTTCAGCGGTTTCCTCCCAGAATAAACTGCAATCTTTCGGGCAAGCATGAATTTTGTTTCTTGAAAATCCAAGTTCCTCAACTAACTTCCATGCCATATAGTGGTTTGAGGGAATATCTGCATCATCTGGAAGTAAATCCTTCAAGAGGGTAAGAATGTAATCGATTGCTGTATTAGAAATCCCATACATAGTTTTCCCATGAAATAATCGGATTAAAAATTCCAGCTTTTTCATTTTATCGCATTGTCGATATACTGGAGTCGTGGCATCATCATTCAATTTTTTCACCCTATCAATATCATCATTTTCACTAGATGCATCAGCTGTCCTCATATCGAAGTCTTCTTGAGTCGAAATCCTTTCTTTTTCATGATGATGAATAAACGGAAACCGATCATCTAACAAATTCTCCATTCCAGTCTTTTCATTTCGATCATCACCAATTTGAGATTTCGTTTTCTCCCCATTGTGATACCACAGAAAGTAGTTTGCTTGAAACCCATTTTTGGTTATGTGGTAGCTGACTTCTTCATGGATCAACCAAGGTATACCAACACAATTGGAACATGGGCAGTGTATGCGACCACTATCTGAAGCATTGTGAAATGAAAAATCTATAAAGCTCTCCAAATTGTTTTGAAAATCGTCTGAGATCCGATCGGTTTCATACATCCAACTTCTGTCCATTCTGTAAAAAGAATTTATATAAGTCATTTTGTCATAAACAATTCAATAGGCATTAACTATAATAGAAAATACATTTAAGTAAGTGATAAAGGAAGAAAATAATCATGGTATCAACTACACATGTCAAAAAAACATACAAATGTGTTATTGAAAAAATGTAAAACCAACAAGAACTTAATGTGTTATATCACATAACATCATGACTCATCCCATAACCATATTAGTAGGGTATCATGAACATGAATAACATCAACCTTGTGCCATCCTCCTACCCTACATGACCCCAACCACATGCCACATCTTATTATAGCCTTATCACATCACACCTCACCGAAAAACACTAGGGAAATCATAGTACATCTCACCTGAAGACACATGGACAATCACATCGCATCTTGCCTAAAAACACATGGTCAATCACTTTTGAAGGAAGAGTAGGGAAGAAATGGTAGTTATCCAAACATATAACCACCATCCTAGATATTAGAAAAAATACTCATAACTCAAAACCTCTGATCGTTGGTAAGTTTATCCAACTCTGGTTGGGAATGTGTAGAAATAACATAAAAATAAATGATATATAGATAGCACAAAATACTCAACCTATGGGTTCACATTAACTACATAATCACACACTTCACTACTACCATAAAACACATAAATCACACCACCACCACACAAGACACACAACATTGGAATATAATTCTACATTCAATAAGTCTATCTATGGAATTATCATAAGAATACATGTATCAATTGGAATATAATTCTACATTCAATAAGTCTATCTATGGAATCCCTCCCTTGGATCCATGTATCACCCATGGCTTAATCAATATTCAAAGAAATGAGTCTATCCATGGAATTCCACTGTGAATCCATTTATCACATAAAGCGTATAAGTTAATAGAAACAAGATTATATACCTGGCATCCTAATAGAATCCATGTATCACTATTTACTATTAATCATTTAATGAATTCCATTTCATTTAAACAATTCATTAAACATACCAAGGTAAAAAACAAAGGTATTTAATACAACTCACCTCAAAATGGAGACTCAATCAAATAATAACCTGAAAATAATGAAGCTTCATTTACTCATGTTGTAATGACAAGATAATGAGATTCCCTTGCTTAATCAATCAATTCCATATCATGGTCTCAACATAACTCATAATGGCTAGCAATTCAATGAAAATTCAAGCACTCACATGTGAATTTTTAATAGAACACTCCTAACAAGACTATAAAGATATCACATGCATTAGTTATAATATATCTAACATGGTAACATAAAATATAAGATAAATTCAATCCAATTTTATAGATTCATAGCATAGTCTCTACTTTACTCACATTGGCAAGGCAATACAATTAAAACATGTGTTAAAAAATAATTGGCATTCATGTGTTAAAAGGGGAATGCAAAGCATAAAATACCCTTAATTAATTTAATTTACAATTCAATTCAGAAATCGAACAATCAATTCGATTTATATAACCTTTCACAAATGACATCCCATGTTCAAGGGGTAAAATCCAAAAAGGAATTTTCAAGAAAACTCACCCTTAGGCAGGTCCGGCCGGCAGTAGCTCCAAAATCGCCTAAACTGATGGGAAAAATGAAAATACGTTTAAATACTATCCAAACATTTGAATACGTTTTCAGATAAAGAAGAAGAATAACCTGAAGAAGAGCTGGAAGATTCAAGGTCCGGCTGTCAGTACCTCCAAAATCGCCTAAATCGGCTGCTGCTCCCGTTTTAGGGTTGTGTATCGCGAAAGGGGGAGAGAACAGGCAGCTGGGAATTTGGGGAGAACCTTTGCCAACGGTTTTTTAAAACCGTTGGCATATGAATATCTATCCCAACGGTTCTCTAGAACCGTTGGGAAAAACCTCCCCAAAGCATACCTCTATCCCAACGGTTCTCATGAACCGTTGGGAAAAGCTATCTATCCCAACGGTTCTGATGAACCGTTGGCAAAAACCTGGAAAAAGGCATCTATCCCAACGGTTCTCATGAACCGTTGGGAAAAAACCTCCCAGGGAACATCTATGCCAACGGTTCTAATGAACCGTTGGGAAAAACCTCCTTTACCAACGGTTCTATGAAACCGTTGGTATGTAACTGTGGGGGAAAACCCACATTCCAGTAGTGTCAACTACACCTCAAGTACTTATATAGCCTATTCCACCTTTTCCTATGGCCCATCCACTTCAAGTGTGGCCTAAGATTCCTATTTACCTTTTTATTCTTAGCATAGGCATGCTGACACCTTTTTCTTCTCAACATAGGAATTTTAACACATACCTCATGATTGACCACTCCTCTACACCGTTTCAACATATAATTTTTAAATCCATGCCCCTCCTTTCATTGTTTTGTAATCCCAATGGGTGAGGAGTGAGTCCCCCACATCCACGCCACATGACATAAAACTTCCCAGAACTAATGTCCTCAGTACATGAAGTTAAACTATAGTATTAACCCATGTAATGCACACGGTATTCACCATGTTTGACAATCATGGGATGCCACCTTCTCCCCCAACATAGTAAAATCCTCCCCCAAAGAGGAAATTTCATGCATAATCCCCACACCATCTCTCATTGATGCATCTTTCACAACACAATAGTTAGGTATATTTCTTCCTCTGTTTTCTCATACCAAGCATGGTTCACATGTGATTAGATGTTAGAAACAACCATGAAATCCAACCTCCACTTCCATGGGAATCCCTCTTGGAGTAATCACCAGTTTACACCCTCTAATGGGCCTCCTCTTTAGGTGTAACCCCCAACCATACATGCTCCATGGGCCACTCTTATGAATAATACCCAATCACATCCCCTCCAATGGGCCTCCTCCTTAGGTGAAATCCCAAACTATTCTTAACTATGTGTGATTTGATTCCAAATTAAATGTGATAAGTAGGAATCCTCCTCGAGGTCCAAAACCAATATCCACCTCAATACTGATTTTCTTCAGGCCACCAAATCCCAGTAAGATCATGCCCCTACCCGGAGACCACATATCCTTCAGATCCCTTTGGGAAGATCCCATGGGTAAGCCCCACACCATCATACAACCAAGATAAATCCTCTTGTAAAGGGCAGATTCCATGTATAATCCCCACACCATCCCTCATCAATGCTCCTTTTGTGACGTGAGCATCCTTACTTCTTGACACTAAATTGCATGGACTAGTCTTATCATATGACCTTAAACTATGGAATCAAAATATATGGGTTTTTATCCCTATATTCTAATAAGGGTACATAGGGAATATCTCTGAGGTTAATTCCCAACCAATGGTAAACCCAGGTGCTCCCTCCTAGGGACATACCCTCATAGTGTGACATCTTCCCTTTATGGGAAACATCTCCTAGGTCCACCTCCACTAGGAATTCCGATCTATCCATCGATAAAACTTATGAGTGCTTATTTCTAGGGATTCACATTATTAACCTACCTCCATAGGGAGTTTTGATCTCATTCCATCTCCACAATACATTAAAATTGTGACCTCAAACAGCTACCTCATGCTAAACATGGGATTACTGAGTTGAAAACCTTGGAATATCACCTATGGTGTAAGATACCTCATTCTAAACATGGGATGCCTGAGGTGAAAGCCTTGGAAGATATACCTTTTTCATTAGATACCTCGTTATTGACACAATATGACTTAGGTTCCGCAACCAAGATGCCTCCATGAGGTGACCTCCTATGAGGAAGAATACAAGTGACCAATGTTCCTAGCATCCAGACATGCCAGTGATGCCCAACGTGACTACTATCCTGACCAAAGGTTACTATCCCATCAAGAACCTTTATAATGTATAGAAATAAGAAGTGTAATTAACAATCATCCATAAAGAGATGCCACTAAGAATGAGTTTCACTAAGATGAATCAAATCTATGAGGGAGACCCAGACTAGGTGATGAGTTCCAAGGAGGAATCCATAGTAGGATGAAACGAAATACCATAATCTTGTTTAGATTAATGAGAGTATATCACCATTGAAATTGATAAAAGTTTACCACATTTGGAAAGTGGGAATTCAGGGAAATAAAATATGATGCCAACGTGAGTCAAACACGCGGTGGTGGTGCGTCCCAAAAAAAGTGTTAGAAACAGAAATAGTGAACCTAACGTAAAA
This sequence comes from Viscum album, assembly GCA_963277665.1. Lineage (NCBI taxonomy): Eukaryota > Viridiplantae > Streptophyta > Magnoliopsida > Santalales > Viscaceae > Viscum > Viscum album. The sequence continues at coordinate 25,353,209 of OY728125.1, forward strand.
ATTCCATCATCCATATGAGGACTATTAGAATTAGAGACATTATTATATTATCATGTCACCAGATACAACTATCCGATGTAAGGACCCACCAAGAAAATTGTAGGCCCGACATGAAACTCACAAGAAATTGGGTCATTTAAACGTTGTGAATTCCGGTCTGTGATGTTGTTAGCACAAATATTTCTCTCCAAAAATGGATGATTGGATGAAATTGGGGAATTAGGAATTTCTTTCCTTGTATCTATGATGATAGATAAATCCTTATGCTTTGCAGGACCCAAGTTGTAGGAAACTAACAACCCAATACCCACAGACGCTGGGGCATGAGAAATGGAAATGCGACAATCCCACACGACTCTACCTCCTCTACAACCTCAGTTGCGGAATAAGCTACTGGGCACCCACACCCCATCTTACCCTCAAATATCATTCATATAAGAGTGATGGATTTAGGTTCCGAGTGAAACAGAATAACGGGAGGGCCGATGCCCAACTTTAATTTTTTCTATATTCAATGAACAATCCGGGATCTATGCGATGATGAACACCGTGATCCATGAAATTGAATCAAAGAAATAGTAAAAATGAATCGAAACCCGAAACCAAGAGAGATGATCAACATATATTGTTTATAATTAATTTAATTAAATAAGAATTACCTCCAAGGTTATTATTTCTTCATTGATGCATTTAGCCATAGATTTGTAGGTGTACCGTCATTGCGTTGTAGAGATCAAGGGTAGATATCCTCTAGTGGTGATCTACACGTGTTCCATGTATCTCTGAATGTCGCTGAAGGAGTATTTGAGTGATAGCACGAAAGATCCTTGTGCTTGTGATGTATTCCTTCAATCACCTTGAGAACCACTTCCAAAGTGTTCTCCTTGATCTGGTGGAGGAGAATCTCTCTCATTCTTGAGAGCATTATTGGAGAGGGATGGACTCTCTAGTCTTGAGAGATTTTCTCCAATTCGTTGTGCACAACACCATAGGCATTGCTTAGATAACTCTTGACTAATAAGAGAATAATATAACCATGAATTTAATTCACTAGGGTAATAATAATTTTTTTTCACAAGTGCCTTAATTATTTTATTAATCCCAATGAAACCCCCATGTCAAATAACAACAACAACATTATTATTTCCTAATATGAGCTTAACTTGCGAGTTATAATTAAATATTATTTAATCAAATAATATTCAATATTATTATTTCTCACTGGACCATTAAACTCAGTCTTCTAATCCCCCTCAATATTTATTAATTATTCTACTCAAAATATATTCTCTCAAATAACTAGTGATAGAATAAATGTGACTAGGCATACAAGAATAATTATTAAATCACAAGCGAGAATAATATTTATTCAACTTATTAAATAATAAATTATTTAACTGAGATATTGGATACACTTAGTGTGTGCCCCTCTAGACCTCTTTCTCAGTGACATTAGGCGAACCTGCATAAAGTCCATGGTTAGTGTCTAGAAACACACCAAGACACCCATAGAGAAAGAAGTTAACACCATAATGACATGTCACCTCATACGAATGCTTACTGTGTAATATAATACCTTTATCTTGATATCTCCAATCAAGCGGGTTGCATGAAAGTGCCATCAACCCATGTACTTGATTTCTCATTATTTGATTTCCCAAAAATTGAACTTGATTATAGAAAACCATGACCATGGATTTATTTAGGCTATATCATTTCCATCAAAGGAACTGAGATATCAACTTCTGTTATGGAACAGAAGGGAAAAATCTTTTCTCACATTATTCATTAATGTAGTATTACTTGTGATGCACCCAACATATCCTACCTTGCCGCGAACATATGTCATCATGGTTTTCACCAATACATCTAAGTTCATGAGTCATAATACTCATTAATAATAATATTAAAGTCTAAGGACCAATACACACATCTGCAGATAGGAACATCCAATGACTCTTATAAATGTGGATTTCCTACTGTCGGGTCTCGTTCTCATAATATCCTTATAGACATTACCAAGAGAGTATACTAAGGGTGTAATTTTGGCCCGGTGGCCCGAAAGCCCGAGCGGCCCGGCCCGGCCAGGCACTACACCTATAAACTAATCACCAGCCTATATATATATATTTATATATATACATATATATCTGTATATATACATAAATACATACATATATATATATATATATACCTATATATATATATACACATACATATGTATACATATATATTTATCTATATGTGTATATATATATATATTTCTATATATATGTGCATATATCATTATATATTAACAAAAAATAATATTATATATATACATATAATTATTATTATATATAATTATAATGCGTGTATAAATATATATATACAATGATATATAATTATATATATAATAGTGTATATATATAAACAAATCCATTGATAATATACATCAATTAAGTGTGGTTTTTAAAAATCCATTAATAATATGTATATATATATATAGTATATGATTTAATATAATATATATATAAACAAAGCTATTAATATATATATATATATAGATATATATATCAATGATTTAATATTATATATATATATATATAATAACTTGTTGTATATTAATAAAAAAATAACACACTCACCTAATGATGTTCGTGCAAGTTCCTCAACTTCATTGATTTTTTAAGTATGTTGCAACATGCATATATTATATATACTATACATATATAAATCTATTTAGAAAAAAAATTAACTCACCCGCACCCCCAATCCCTAACTATTATTTTTATAATTTTCTAATATTATATATATATATCAATCATTTAACATCATATGTATATAATAACTTATTACATATTAATAAAAAAATAAGACACTCACCCAATGATGTTCGCGCACACCCCCAACCTCACCATTTTTTTAAATATGATGAAACTTGCATGTTATATATATGTATATATAAAAACAAATCTACTAATATATATATATATCACTGATATGATAATATATATATATAAACAAATACATTAATATCATATATAAAGCTATTAATAATATATATCAATTAAGTGTGGCTTTTAAAAATCCACACACATATATATATGTATATGTATATGATTTAATATAATATATATATAAAAAAAGCTATTAATATATATATATATAAATGATTTAATATTATATATATATAATAACTTGTTGTATATTAATAAAAAAATAACACACTCACCTAATGATGTTCGTGCAAGTCCCTCAACTTCATTGATTTTTTAAGTATGTTGCAACATGCATATATTATATATACTATACACATATAAATCTATTTATAAAAAAATTAACTCACCCACTGCGACGCACCCCCCAACCCCTAATTATTATTTTTATAATTTTCTCATATTATATATATATATATATTTATATATCAATCATTTAACATTATATATATATAGTAACTTATTATATATTAACAAAAAAATAACACTAACCCAATGATGTTCTCACACACCCCCAACCTCACTAATGTTTTTTTAAATATGATGAAACTTGCATATTATATATATGTATATATAAAAACAAATCTACTAATAATATATATATATATATATATAAACAAATCCATTAATATTATATATAAATATATTAATAATATATATCAATTAAGTGTGGCTTTAAAAAATCCATTAATAATATATGTGTGTGTGTGTCAATGATTTAATATTATAAAATAACTTATTTTATATTAACAAAAAAATAACACACTCACCTAATGATGTCCGTGCACGTCCCCCAACCTCATTAATTTTTTTTAAATATGTTGCAACTTGCATATATTATATATAAATTTATTTAGAAAAAAAATTAACCCGCCCACTGCAACGAACCCCCCAACCCTAATTATTTTTTTTAAAATTTTCTCATTATATATATATATATATCTAATAACTTATTATATATTAACAAAAAATAACAACTCACCAAATGATATTCGCACACCCCCAACCTCATTAATTTATTAAATATGATAAAACTTGCATATATTATATATACTATATATACATATAGAAATCTATTTAGAAAAACATTCACTCACCCACTGCTGTGCACCCGCTAAGGGTGTAATTTCAGTCCAAACAGGGGCGGGTCGGGCCTGCCCTGCAAAAAAATTAAAAAAAGTTTAAAAAAATGTTTTAAATTAAACAAACGATTAAAAATACTTTTCATAAATAAGTTAAAAAATAAATGTAAGAATTTTTTTTAAATAAATGACAAAAAAACGTTTAAATAACAACACTTTAAACCCACCACCCACTACTGTGCACCCCCAATAACTCATTAATCTTTTTTAATTTGTACATAATATATATAAATTCACAGACATGTATAAATCTATTTAGAAAAAAATAACATATCCACCCACTGTAAAATGTTTTTACATAAAACGTGTTTAATGTTTAAAAAAATACATGTAAAAAATATGCGTTCAAAAAAACATTTTAAATTAAACATCTAAAAATAAATGTAAAAAAACGTTTTAAACAAGTGTAAAAAATGGTTTAAATAAAAATGTTTAAAAAAGTTTTTAAAACAAACATTTAAATTAATATTTTTAAAACAAATACTTAAAAAATAATTTTTAAATTAAAATATGAAAATAAAGTTAAATGTTAAAAAAAAATACTTGTAAAAAGCACGCGTTTAAAAAAATTAAAAAATATTTTAAATTAATCATTTAAAAATAAATGTAAAAAACATTTTAAACAGATGTTAAAAAACGGTTTAAATAAAAATGTTTAAATAAAAAATATTAACAAACGCTTAAAAATTATAAATAAGTTAAAAAAAATAAATGTAAAAAATGTTTTAAATAAATGTTAGAAAAACGTTTAAATAATAAGCTTTTAAACTCACCCACGGCAGCCGCGCACCCCTCATTATTTTTTTACAATTTGCAAATAATATATATATATATATATATTCACAATATATAAATCTATTTAGACCAAAAAACCTATCCACCCACTGTAAAATGTTAATAAAAAATAAAATAAATGTTTTTACAGAAAACATGCATTTAAAAATAAATGTAAAGAAATGTTTTAAAAAACTGGTAAAAAAATGTTTAAATAAAAAAATTTAAAAGATACAATTATTTTGAAAATAATAAAAGCCCACTATGGCCCAACTCGAAAAATCCCGACCCAACACGAAAAAGCTCGGCCTGACCCGATGGTTTGGGCCGGCCTGAGGCCGGGCTCGTGCTGCTTCATTGGGTTGTTCAGGCCGGGCCGAAATTACACCCCTAGAGTATACCATGAGAAGGTGCCTCAAAGTCCTATGAGTCTCCACCCCTAATACCCTATATCATTTGTGTCCCTTCAAATGATATCATGCGGCTATAAAACATATATTCAAGAATAGTGTCATGGAACTTTTGGGTTCTCATCATAGGAGGGATCTGCTATGACCTTTTAGTGCAACAACTACTCTTAGGACATTATCACATACAATGTCATGTAGAAGAAAAATCATGATGTGATAAAGAGTTTATTAATATAAATCCACTGAATTCATGTTTATCATAAAGTGAAAAGAAGTTTGTTCTAGGGCACCAAATCCAACAGACTCCCACTTGCACTAGATACAACTGCTAACAATCATGAGTCTGCTAGCTCTCACATGATATTCATGCTTCTGCTAAGATAGACCTTTAGTTAAGGGGTCTTCCACGTTATCTTTTTTGGATATTCTTCTCATTGCAACTTCACCCCTTTGATAGAAATTCCTCAAGAGGTGATACTGACGGAGTATGCGCTTTGTCTGTTGATGTGACCTTGGCTCTTTTTCAAGAGCCACCATTTCAGTATTATCACAATATAATGTGATATGATATTTATTGTTAGGTAACACATCAATCTTCTAGAAAAAGTTATGAATTCAGTCAGCTTCCTTGGCTGCATCAGAAGCTTCTATATACTCAGAATCCCTTATAGAATCAGTAACGACTGGCTGCTTTGAACTCTTCCAGCTCACAACTCCTCCATTGAGACATAAAACATATCCCGATTGCGACTTCAAATTATTAAGATCTATTTGAAAACCAGCATCACCATACCCTCTGATGAAAAGCTCCTCGTATCCTCCATACACCAGGAACATATCCTTAGTTCTTTTCAGATACTTAAGGATAGTCTTAACATTAGTACAATGCTATTCTCTTTGATGTTATTGTGATATTCCTACCATGATCAGTGCATTGGAAACATCAATTCTTATACATAACATGGAATACATGATTTATCCTATCACCGAAGCATATGGGATCTTACTCATTTTATCTTTATCTTATCGTTTCTGGGGGCACATTTTCTTAGAAAGATGTAAACCATGTGACATTGGAACCAATACCCTATTAGATTGTTCCATATTAAATCTATTTAGTATATGATCAATATATGTACTTTGGATTAGTCCAAGAAGCCTCTTGAATCTATTACAAATGATCTTGATCCCTATCATGTAGGATGATTTTCCTAAGTCCTTCATGGAGAAGCACTTGTTCAACCAGTCCTTAACAGATTGTAATACTAGTATGTCATTTCCAATAAGCAATATGTCGTCAAAATATACTACTAGTATAATAACCACACTCCCATTAAACCTTTTGTAAACACATGTCTCACATTCGTTTTTAATGAAACCAAATTCTTTTATGGATTCATCAAATCTAATGTTCCAAGACCTAGATGCTTGTATTAATACTTAAATGGATCTATACAACTTGAAAATCCTTTTGGAATCACTTGGTGTCACAAACCCTTTTGTTTGTTTCATATAGACATCTTCTTGAATGTTCCCATTAAGGAATGCAGTTTTGACATCCATATACCAAATATCATAGTCATGGTAAGATGCTATGGAAAGTATGGTTATTATGGATTTAAACATAAAAACTAGCAAAAAGGTTTCATTACAGTCAATTCCTTGACACTGTTTAAAACCTTCAACCACTTTCCTTGATTTATAGGTACTTACTTTACCTTCCATGTCAAATTTCTTCTTGAATACCCATTTACACCCAATATGATTTACACCAACTGATGCATCGACCAGAACCCAAACTTGGTTTAGATACATGGAATCCATATCAGAATTTATATCTTCTAGCCATCTTCCAGCTTCCGATCTCTCTACTACCTCCTTGTAGGAGATAGGTTCATCATTTTCCAACAATAACGAGTCACTATCCTCGATGACTAGAAAACCATATCTCTCTGGTTCCCTTACCTATTTTGAGATCCTATGTAGTACTTGTGTTTCAAGAACTTCTTATTACATGGGGACATGTGGAACTTGTTCCTATACCAAATCATGTGTATCTTGAGCATCAACTTCATCAAAGTCAATCTTGCTCCCACTATCCTTTTTGAGGATGTTCTCCCGCTCAATAAAGATGGATTGTTTGGCGACATTTACTTTCTTATCTGAGGGGTTGTATAAGTAGCATCCCCTTGTTTCCTTAGGATACCCTATAAATATACACATCGTTCCCTGGGGTGCTAGTTTGTTTCCTGAGAAAGCATTAAAAAATTCCTAACATCCCCATACACATGTATGAGACATAATGGGTTTCTTTCCACTCCATAATTCAAAAGAAATTCCATTTTCCACCTTAGTTGGTACCCATTTTAATGTGTATTCTACAGTTTGTAATGCATATCCCTAAAAGGATAATATAAGATCTACTTGAATCATCATTGACCTTACCGTGTCTAACAAGGTATAGTTTCTACTTTCACTAACACCATTCCATTGTGGTGTATAAGGTGGAGTTAGTTGAGATAGAATCCCAAACTCTTGAAAACAGTCGATGAACTCTTGGTTAAGATATTCTCCAATTTGATCCAATCAAATATTCTTTATCTTCTTACCAATATGATTCTCTAATTCATTATTTAATTACTTGAATTTCTCAAAGGACTCAGACTTATACCTCATAAAGTAAATATAGACATATCTACTCAAGTCATCAATAAAATTTATGAAGAATATCCACCTCTATATTATACTAAAAATGGTCCACACACATCAGTGTATACCAATCCTAGAAGCTCTGTGGCCCTTTCACCCTATCCACCAAATGGCAGTTTGGTCATTTTTCCTTGTAAACAAGAATTACATATATCAAGTGGTTTTAGATCAAAATAGTCTAAATAACCATCTTGATAGAGAATTTTCAAACACTTCTCATTTACATGACCAAGATGGTGATTCCAAAATTTGGTGTTATATGAGTCATGTGAACATGATTCGTTATCAATTTCCAACACTTGTTTTTTATAATTTAATACATATATACCGTTCTTTAAATGTGACATACCATAACATATGTTGTACTTATACAAGAAACAAATTTTAATTCCGAACATGAAAATAAACCCATATGTATCTAAACTTGATACATAAATTATGTTTTTGGTAACAATAGGTACATAATAAAAATCATGTAAAACAAAAATCATTCTCATCGAAAATGAAAGGTGGTAGTCACCAATGGAAAGAGCAGCCAACCTCACACCATTGGAAAATTACAGATCCACCTCTCCTCTGGTAATTTTCCAAAATCTACTTAGTTCATGCATTTGAATATAATATGATCACCAAAAACTGTATCCAATACCTAATGTATATAAATGGAAATATTTCACTCAATAATGAGTGCACCCTTGGATTCTACTTGCCTCTAGGTGCAGTTCCTCTTCTAGTGGCCTGGCTTGACACTTGAAAATCACACTACCTCCTTTTCCTTTCCCTACCTATGGATCTTCTTCTTCTTGGTAGGATAGTGCTTAGGAGATTTAGATTGTTTATAATTATTGGTCCCCCTTTCCTTTTCCTTTCTCTTCATATTCACCATAAGGAATGTGGGTTTGTCACACCCCATGTCCTTATCAACTCAGAAAATCAAGGTCATAATTTTCAATAGACTCTTCTCATTATTGATCATATTATAATTAATAATAAAACTAGATAAGTTCTTGGGAAGTGATGATAATATGAGATCTGCATGCAACTCATCTGGGAATTTAATCCCTAAGATGTACAGATGCTCAATGTAGCCAATAAGCTTGACTACATGTGGCCCAGTTGGAGTAGACTCTCCAAGATTAGTGAAAAAAAGCATTGTAGATCTCATACCTCTCTTGTCTTTCCTTATCTTGATAGAGATTCTGAAGGTGATACATCATGCTATAAGCATCCATTTCATCATGTTTCTTTAAGAGATCACTGGTCAGGGATGATATCATGAGGCACTAAACATCCGTAGCATCATTCAGATGTTTTTCATACACAAATAGCTCATCATCACTCACCTCATTTACAAGAGCAACTAGTAAAGGTTCTTCTAGAACATATAGTTTCCTTTGATGGAGAAGGATGACCTGAAGGTGCCTTTGCCACTCCTAGAAATTAGTGCTGGTGAGAAGGTTTTCCTTCTCAAGTATATATCACAACGATATGTTAGATGTAATTTTTAATTTCATTTCTACAAATAATATGAATATAGTTTTAGTACTTTATCTGATAAAATTAAGACAAATAAATAAATAAATAATCATTAGTCTCCCACTATTTTATCGAAACCCAATATCCCTCACCATTAGCTTTGTAATATCCTATTGTTTGGACATTATAGCGGCAAGGATCCATATTTACCTTCACATTACCCCAAATTTGTCTAGTCAATCAATTTGAAAGGTTTTAGGTAGACATTCCAAATTCCAACTGCATTAACTCACAACTCCTTGATCCATTGAGTGGACTCCCCAATCATGAAATCCTTAATTTTGGATTTCCTTAACCTTTACCTATCAGTTACACCTAGTACTTCTTTAACAGTTGACCCTTGATTTTAACTAAGTTAAGTCAACCCAAAACCTCAAATTAGAATTCCCTAATAATTGAAAGCACCCCAACTTTGGATGGTCAAGCACTTTGAACTATGGTTCGATTCTAATTGAAGTAATGGAAGGCTATACTAACTTAATATTTTATTGAAGGGTTTTATCCTTTACACATAAATTTTCATTTATTATATTTTCAAATTATTGTTAATATTAAGTGGGATAAGCTTAAGTGATTAACCATGTATTAGATAATACTTATGGATAAGCCAGTTTATTTTAGTTCCATCCCACATGCTTGTTAATTCATTAACTATGTGATCGTGTCAAAACATCCATAATTAATAACCATACAAATGACAAAAATAAAATAAAGGGTATGATCATGAGTTTTTTCTAATGGTTAGTTTATTTAGCAGTTGATAAACTAACCGATTACCTAGGGGAGAAACACCTTGAGCCCATTAGGTTCATGTTTATATCTTTCCACTTGTCCACCTTTGTATCTATTTGGATTGATTTTTCCTCAGCTCCTAACTTAAACTGCCTCCACTATCTTGGAAGATCCATCCATTACATATGCTATTACTCACATGTAGGTGAGGGGTAAAAGGGTATTAACATAAAAGAAACCATGGGAACACATTCCCTACATATTAATGAGGAACAAATTCATGTTGACCAACAATTTAATTTAATAAATTAAAATGAAACCAATCACATACAAAAGGTCTAGTCTAGATCATGATCATCCAATTACATGAATTGTTTTTACAAATTTAATAAAACTATAATTTAATTATTTAATCATTCTTATTTAATATAAATCATGCTATAATTGATTAATTATTATCTTTAATTAATCAATCCTTTTATCTTAATCCTTTTTTGAATCTCCTTGAGATTCTCATCCATTATAATTTTAAACAAATTATAATTCATTTAAAATTAACCTTGTACATAACTTGTACCTTGGAGGTAACCCAGTGAATACCTATCCAAGCCTACCAACATGTATTATGCTCGTATATTGTTTTACTCTTATTACATATGGCATACATGACTTATCATGTACTTTCATGATGTATACTTCACGAATGATTACAAAAATTACATGAATTTTCATCTATGTGTTATGCTTCAATGCACTTAGAGTAAAACATGTGATAATACTTATACATGATATGAATATTTAAAAATTATGAAAATATTAAAGTTTTAATTCGACATAATTTGGTACAGTACACGACGTATAGATTCGATCTACATGGCATGTACTACCTTCACCATCTATCCGAAGTACACACCTAAGGACTCGGTGTGTGAGGCATACTTTGGAAATTTTGAATTACACAACATGTCCAGTGGGCCACACGCCATGTTGACTATGTGTTACACGATCATCGATCAGCTAAACTGTGTATGGGGTATATGGAACGACCCTAACCCGAAAGGGACTACACACCGTGTTCATTGGTCCACATGACATGTAGTCTAGATGACCGTGTTCCAGTCTATCCTAGTAAACATGTGGTGTAAGAATTAAATACATTGCGTTTCTTTAATTTACACAGTTTGAGTAATTTCCAAATTAAGTCTTGGTGCATTAATCACAACTACATGGCATGTAAACCCATTTACACGACGTGTAACTCCAGGTTACACGGTGTGTAACTCCAGTTACATGGTGTGTACTGCTGTGTTGTCTTGGTAGAATCCTTGGAACCTCTGGATAAGTTCCTCAATTTTATTTTTTTCATAAAATTGATCATTTTTTTAGATATATGAGAAACTATAGAGGAAGAAACATATCTCATCATTCAAATAAAAAAGAATGATTACAATTGAATTGAAAAAATAAATTATAAATGAAAAAATAACCAATGATTATTATATAATTATAAACAATAATATTCCCATATGATACCACTTGTAGGTTCTAGACACAGTAGAAGCATGGGAGGGTCGGTGCCCAACTTTAATTTTTTCTATATTCAGTGAACAATCTAGGATCTATGCGACGATGAATGCCGTGATCCACAAAATTAAATCAAAGAAATAGGAAAAGGGAATAGAAACCTGTAATCAAGATAGAGGATCAACATATATTGTTTATAATTAATTTAATTAAATAATAATTACCCCAAGGTGATTCTTTCTTCATTGATGCATTTGGCCACAGATATGCAGGTGTGCTGTCATTACGTTGTAGTGATCAAGTGTATATCTCCTTAAGTGACGATCTACACGTGTTCCACGTATCTCTATACATCATTGAAGGAGTATCCAGGTGATAGCATAGAATATCCTTTGCTTGGAATGTTTGCCTTCAATCGCCTCAAGAATCGCTTCCAAAGAGTTATCCTTGATCCGATGGAGGAGAATCTCTCTCGTTCTTGAGAGCATTCTTGGAGAGGGATGAACTCTCTAGGCTTGAGATATTTTCTCCAATTCAATGTGAAAAACACCATAGGTGTCGCTTGTCTAGTGCTTGGATAATAAGAGAATAATATAACCAGGAATTTAATTCACTAGGGTAATAATAAATAATTTTCATAAGTGCCTTAATTATTTTATTAATCATAGAAAATCCCCCATGTTAAATAATAATAGTAACATTATTATTTCCTGACATGCACTTAACTTGTGATTTATAATTAAATATTATTTAATAAAATAATATTCAATATTATTATTTCTCACTGGACTATTAAATTTGGTTGGCCAATCGTTCTCAATATTTACTAATTATTCCTCTCACAATATATTCTATCAATAACTAGGGATGAAATAAATGAGATCAAGAATACATGAATAATTATTAAACCGCGACTGAGAATAATATTTATTCAACTTGTTAAGTAATAAATTATTTAATTGAGATACCAGATACACTTAGTTTGTGACCCTCTAGGCCTCTTTCTCAGCGGCATTAGGCGAACCTACATAAAGTCCAAGGTTAGCATCTAGAAACACGCCAAGGTACCCATAAAGAAAGAAGTTAATTCCACAATGACATGTCACCTCATATGAATGCTTACCATGTAATATAATCCTTTTATCTCGATATATCCAATCAAGAAGGTTTCATGAAAGTGACATAAACCCATGTACTCGATTTCTCATTCTTTGGCTTCCTGAAAATTTAACTTGCCTATAGAACACCATGGCCATGAATTTATTTAGGCTATATCATTTCTATCAAAGGGATTGAGATATAAAATTTTGTTATGGACCAAAAGGGAGAAATCCTTTATCACATTATTCATTAATGCAGTATTACTCGTGACACACTGTTGACGCTCCTTTCGTCACAGAATCTAAAAATCAGAAAAGGGGAATATATGAGCTCAAAGTGATTAAACCTTTGAAGAAAACATCAAAAATCAACAAAGGCAGGAAGAAAGGATCAACAGCAACTGCACCGCGCAAGTTATCTCACTGTCGCGCAAGTACACTTGCGCGACGCCCTTGGTCGCGCAAGTCACTTGCGCGACCTAAGTGGTAACCGCCCGGTAACCGCCCAGGGTCTTCTCCTGCCTATAAATAGACCCTGTGGGCCCCCCATTCGAGAGGATATTTTTTCATAAACTCAGATTGAAGCTCCCGACGCCCAAGTCTCTTATCAAAGCTTCCGGAACACTTTTAAGGTAATTTCTTACCTAGAACGGAAGATCTAAAGAGAAGAAGGAAGGCCTAAGTGCTGAAACTTATCAACACTTGCGCGCCGACTTATTTCCTTCAATATAACTTGTGCGTCCCTTTTCTGGAAGAACCTCAAGAGGATTCTAAAGTGATTAATAAAGAGTCGCTCAAGTATGCTAAATGCTGGTTGAAAATCGCGCAAATACCCCACATGTCGCGCAGGTATACCTGCGCGACCAATACTTGCGCGCCCACGGAAGACTTGCGCGCCTTTCAAGACTTGCGCGCCCCTACCTTTTTGGGTGCCCATCTTGCCCATTTTACCCCTCTTAAGCCATTACACCTTTCCTTTTCAAGATTCAGTCTTCAAGACACTCTTCAAAGCCATTTATGGCATGATTTCTTGGTTCGACTTCCTTATCTGAAAGGAATTCTGTGGAATATCTCTCAAAACCTAGTGATTTAAATATCCTTATGTCATCAAAGATTGAGAGTTCGTTCATTCAACCTCATCCTTTAAAATGAGAGAATCCTTAAACTGGGTCTCCTTTTCAGGAATAATCCCCAGTTATAAATCCTTAAACTTGGGCATCCTCCTCAGGAGTAAGCCCCAAACCTTAATTCCTTAAACTTGGGCATCCTCCTCAAGAGTAAGTCCCAAACCTTAAATCCTTAAACTTGGGCATCCTCCTCAGGAGTAATCCCCAAACCTTAATTCCTTAAACTTGGGCATCCTCCTTAGGAGTAAGCCCCAAACCTTAAATCCTTAAACTTGGGCATCCTCCTCAGGAGTAATCCCCAAACCTTAATTCCTTAAACTTGGGCATCCTCCTCAGGAGTAAGCCCCAAACCTTAATTCCTTAAACTTGGGCATCCTCCTCAGGAGTAAGCCCCAAACCTTAATTCCTTAAACTTGGGAATCCTCCTTAGGAGTAAGCCCCAATCATAATCCTTTAACTTGGGAATCCTCCTCAGGAGTAAGACCCAATCATAATCCTTTAACTTGGGCATCCTCCTCAGGAGTAAGCCCCAATATCAAATATGGGCATCCTTTTTAGGAGCAAGTCCCAGTCATAATCTTGGGCTTCCTTTTTTAGGAGTAAGCCCCAAGTCCCCTAACCTGGGCCTCCTTTTTTAGGAGTAAGTCCCAGTCATAATCTTGGGCATCCTCTTCAGGAGTGAACCCCAAGTACCTTAATTTCTCTTAACCATTCCTAAATTACGTTTGATATGGGGTTCCTTCTCAGGAGTAAAACTCAATTATCAATCCTCTCCTAATTTGGGTTTCCTTCTCAGGAATAAGTCCCAAGTTAGAGTATTCAAATCTCCATAAAGCACATTTACCTTTATGGACCCTGTTTCTGGATTTTCTCCCTAAAAGTAAATCCTAAACCTTCATCTATTTGGGCAGTCATACATACATAAGCCCCAAACAATTTATTATGATTTCATATTTCATGGCACAATTGTCTAATTTTTTTACCAATACCTCTTGTTTCTCACACCGAGCATGACTCACGTGAGCTTAGAGTGTAAAAGTAATTATGACATTCTTCTTTGAGCCATCAATCATAAACATCATACTCCATTACTCGAACTACGTGGGTTCTGATTCCTTTTCCAAAACAAAGGATACGTAGGTAGCCCATTTTTGGGTTCGATCCCAACTTTGAAATAATCCCTGTCCTTCTGAATGACGATAAACTTCAAGTGCCCCACTGAGTGGCTTTAAAACCAGCCTGGTCATCATAATGACCAAGAGACTTTTATATAAATGTTTTGAAGGATACCATTGACCAAGAATCTCTAAACAGATATAGATGATTCTCTATTGATGAATAACCTCAAATACATATAAAATATTCTCTAAATTTCATTCATATTTAATCATTGATTGTTAAAACTAAAGGAAAGAACATTTTATACTTGGTAACATAATAAAGATTCACGAACATAACTTAAATCTATAAAGAGAGTCCCGGAGTAGACAATAATTCCCCTCAAAAAGGTGTGATGAGTCCGACCTCCCATCCTCTTGACCAATACAAATTCCTAAGCCTCATCAGTCCACAAGATAATGAGCACCTACCTTTGGAAAGTAGGTCCAAACGGATATGGAATCATTGGATGTTTCCGGTTCTACGAACAAACCCGCTAGAAACCGATCGGAACGTTTGAATCTCCCATCCAGGAGGTCATCCCCGAAATCCGTGAGAAACAAAAATGGTGAACCCGACGTGAATCCTTAACCAAGTTAAAGTGATGTTCTTCTTATTTGTTAGGCCCCTTGGGCTAACAAAGCAATCATTGACATGTGCTCATCCAAAAGATGCAGTGGCCGGATTCATCTTGATTATGTCTGTTATATGGAACAGGCACTCTTTTCTCAAGATCTTTTGCAAAATGGCTTTCCTTAAATTCACCCCTATGAATACTGCTGCTGTGAACACCTCTACTGTGAGGTCTACTGCTGTGAAAACCAATGCTTCTACTCCTGCTGGAACGTCGTCCGCTCTAAGGATGACATCACCAACTCAGCGTCTTCAACGCTGGGTTTCTAATTCACTGGTTAAGGAGTACCGTCGCAACGGTACTATCCCAACTCTGGAGGCCGCTCGTCAAGACCCCCAAGTTAACAACTCTACCTGGTCGTCCGGACAACGACGACCAGCGATCAAGAAGCAGGCGGTGCTGACTACCGTCTCCAACCGTTTCAGGTCGTTATCCCCGGAACACAATTTCCATTCACTCCCTTACTCTGAGGAAGTGAATGAGCAGGTCCCGCAGGACCTTAATTCAAAAAGATAGGAGTCCTTCTCAAGGGCTCCCATCAACAATCGCCACCAGACTCGTGCGGTAGTGCGCCCTCAACATGATGAGGGTACCGACTCCAGGCATTCAGCTCAGGTTCCTCGAACCCGAGCATGCAAGATGAACCGCCAGAGACGGAATCTGGTTAACAATGGGCAGGTTGTCATCCCTGCCATCTCCGGAGAAGTCCACCAACCTAACTTGGTGGAAAACAACGAGCAGGCACACACACCTACCCATTTTAATTCCGTTGTCTAGCAGACTCGTCTGGCAGCATCAAGCCAATCCCGCCAGGCAATTCCGGTGGAGTACTATAGGCAGGAACATACACCTGCTTATGCATCATCAGTTAGTCATCAGGCTCTCCTGACTACATATGATGGATTCCACTAACCTAACTTGGTGGCAAATAACGAGCAGGAACAATCACCTGTCCATTTTAATTCCGCTGTCCAGCAAACTCGTCTGGCAGCATCACGCCAATCCCGCCAGGCAATTCCGGCAGAGTACTATAGGCAGGAACATACACCTGCTTATACATCACCAGTTAGTCAGCAGGCTCGTCTGACTACATATGATGGATCTCGTCAACCGCGTTTGGCGAAGTGTAATCAGCAGGCACATACACCTTCTAATACTAATCAAGCCTACCAACAGTCTCGCTTGGTAGCGCACGGAGAAGTCAGTCGGAAAGCCCCGACGACAAACAGGAGGCAGACTCAACTCTCTGCCTCCACACTTGAGTACTGTCAGGATTCACTGACAGGAAAAGGAGGACAGGAGCAGGCACATACACCTACTCCAAACCCGGAATGGACGTATATTCCCGTTCCGGCGACTGAAGTCACCAAACATATTTTGTCAATGGTGAAAGAGCAGAAGCAAATTCCTGCTCATATTCTGGATGCTTTCCAGGATATCATAACAACTTCAGCATCATCTCAGGGACAGACATATAAATCTATCCCTAGCAGTGGAGTGACACATCAACGATTCACTCCGGAACAGACACACACATCTGTTCCAGTCCAAGAGGGTTATAGGGCATACTCCCCCATATCATACGGACAACCAAGTCAGGCACATACACCTGATTTGAGTGGATATCGTCAGCCTAACCTGACCATCTTTCCTGATCAGGCACATACACCTGCTCAGAGTAACCACTTTCGTCAAAAAGTGGTTTCTAAAGTGAGTAAGAAGACATCTAAGAAAAATATCCGCCCAGCACAGTCAGAAGATCAAAGGCCAATCTGCAACCAGGCCTTGCTCGATGCTGGAGTTCTTGAAGCCCTCAGACATTTATCTGTCAGAATTCAAGATTCTACTCCCTCAGTTCCCAATAACGGGAACATTAATTTTGAAGGTCTTCAATAGACACTTCTTCATGAAGGATTGCTTCATGAAAGTTCGGTCAATCTTGAAGTTTCTTCTTCAGATGAGAGCCACAGGAACCCTCTGTGTGGTCAGAAGACCAAGGAGCAAGAGATCTCATCTTTTGCTGTAACCCATTATGGTGGTCCTCCCCATGATGATGAACTTCGCTGCGAAAGTCCTCTCCGCAGTAGTGATTCACATTGCCTGGAAAATACTCTAGTGGATAATGTAGTGCCGAGAAAGCCCTCTTATCTTGAGGCACTTGCAAATGCGAAACCAGTCATGTCTGATGCTTTATCACTAACAAGTGAAATACTTTCTCAATTAGAAGATAGACCAGGATGTAGGTCATTCTCCGAACCACCCCTAAGTCATGCATCTTCTAGTTTGATCAATGATCTCTCTACCAATCTTGTTGAATCCGATGAAGCAACAAGGAAACACCAACTCTGGTCAAAACAGGTAGAAGAATCTTCATTTAATGATAAAGAGGAAATGATGAACATGAGAAAAAAACTGGCAAAAGGTGAAATACCAGTCATGTTTTGGCCTTTGTCTAACTCCCAGTACGACATTCCAAAGATGTTGACGGATGATGGAATCCATGGTGTTCGTCTCAACTTGTGGAAAACTCTTTGTCAATTAAAGAAGAAGGTATTATCTTATGATGAATATGAAAATCATCTTAAGATAATAGAAGGGCTACAACGTCAGATTGATTTGGCATCTCTATCAGTCTCTCGGTATCCGAAGGCTGAAAAGCAACAGAGAACCCTTCAACGTTCATGCCTTGGCGCATTAAGAAAATTGCGTCAGTTAATTTCCAATGCTCCATCTGGTGTTCATATCAGAGGATGGGGTGTTCACGGAGCACTACATTTCATAGTGCTTTCCAGTCAGCAAAGCCCGCCGAAAATGGTTTCATGCAATGTTATTGCCCATGGCCGACCACAGTTAATGGGATTTGTTCATAATCAAAAGCTTACTCAAGAACATGCTTCAACTAGTTCCTATCAAAATCAAGTATATAGAGAACAAGTTGTTGAATTGCTCCTACATCAAGCAGGCGAGAATATTGCACAAGCCTCTCGTCTAGAGCAAACACGTCATCAAATGAAAGAAGTTTCGGAAATCATCCAATGGTCTGTTGAACCAGGTGATAAAAGTGGATACAGGTTAATGCATCCAGCTAATTTACGAACTAAGATTCGTAAGATCAAGAGAGATTTTAAGAAGATCTCAGACATAGCATGTCAAGAGACACCCCAGCTTGTCAGACTGGGGACTTCTCTAAACCAACCCTCAGAGTCAACAAATGGGATTCGAGGAGTTGAGCGGAAGCAGCAGGAACATCCCTAGTCCACCGGACTGGGGACTTTTTCAAATCCTCAATCCCTCCCTCAGAGAAAGTCAGTATTCTCTCGATTAGGGAATAAGCCTCAAGAGGAACGAAGAGCCAAGCTATCAGAAGATTCTCTCCAAGTGACGGTTCTCCAATAAATTCCTGAGGGATCAAGTCAACGGAATGCCATGTCTCATCATGGACATGGAAGAAGACAATATCACAGAAATGCTGATAGAAAGGATTCCATGCAATATGCATCCATTAATGTCATCAATGCTGTTGCTGCTGATTCACCAGATGAGGCTCAATCAGAGGGATCAGATGAAGAGATTCCTGCTCAAGAAGTTGCGCACACAGACCTAAATGAAGAAGGTGTGCGCACACGTAATCAAAGGCTTACCCAAAATCTGGGTATTCCTTCAAGTAACCCACTTCCCCCTCTCCGAAAAGGATCCAATAAGGGGAAAGGAAAGAATCAGGTTACTTCTCACCCTTCCTCTGAAGGAGGTCAATCACTCTCATTAGAGCAAAGGTTTGCACAACAGGAGGAAGAAATGAAAGAATTAAGAAGGTTGAATGCAGAACTACTTCAGAGTAGTCTTCTTCTTAAGAATGATGAAGTCCGATAGCCAAAGGAATTTGTTGTAACTACTGAGATGGATCAGGAATATCCTCCTTTATCAGTACACCCTCAGAGATCTAATCCTACGGGTCAAACGCAACAACGGTTGGCAGCACTACCATCAGTTGCAGCACCAACCACCACGTCTGTCCAAGCTCCATTCATTGCAACTACCCAAAACCAAGTTCAACCTGATGTTTCTCAAAAGTTAATAACTACTATTGAGTCATTAACAGCTCGGTTAGAAACTATGGAAGGGAAATGGGCGCAAGTTCAACCTGAAAAGAAAGTTTACCCTGAATGGGTAGATTCAATTTCTCCTCCATCCAGTTTTGGAAACCCTGTTTTCCCTACTTTCAATGGATCAGGCGACCCCAAACAACATTTGACACATTACGTATCTTGTTGTGATCCTATGATGGGAACTCCAGAGTAGCAAGAAGCAGTGAAACTCAGATGCTTCGTGCGAACCTTGCAAGGACCAGCTTTTGTCTGGTATACAAGCTTGAAATCCTGGTCAATCATCGGATGGGAGGATCTTCGTCAAAAATTCCTTCTTTAGTTCAGCTCAACTTTGCCAAAAACGACAGTTTTCAATCTTACAAACTGCAAGCAAAGGGAGAATGAAAGAGTCTCTGATTTCATTGCTCGTTGGAAGGGATTAACGTATTCCCTGAGTTTAGAACTCCCTCAGGAGGAACTGTTGCCAATCTGTGTGGCAAATTTGTGTGACGAATTACGCACGCCATTGATCCCTGTGAAATACACAGGAGGGTTTCGAGACCTTACTTCAATCGCTCAACAGATTGAAGATTCCCTTATACAGGCTAAGGTTAAATCTCGTATAATTCCATCAGCTCCAGGAAGGAGAATGGGTAAAGCGGAAACTGCTACAGTTATGCTTAAACAAGCACCTGTACCTATTTCTACTTCAAAACCTTCATCTTCTCGAAGGGCTCTACCTCCTGAACGCCAACAACAAAGGCTGTTTCATCCAAATGATAAAAAATATCAACGACAAAAACAATTTGAGGATTTGAAGAGTAAAACATACTCTTTCCGAAGTGAGCAAGTTCCTGGTTACTTCATTTCAGCTCTGGAAAATAATTTGGTTCAATTACCAGTGCCCAAGAGGCCAAACAAGGAAGTAGATGAAGACCGTCCCAATTATTGTCCCTTTCATCAAATGTTGGGGCATCCCATCCAGGAGTGTTTTGTCTTTAAAGACCCCCTGCAAAAGATGGTCGACTTGGGATAAGTCAAATTGAAGGGTTCTTCAGCTCATGTAGCGTGTATTACCACTACAGATCCAGAGGAAGGAGGCAAGTGACAGGAAGTCAAAAGAAAAACTGCGAAAAAATATGATGATTGGATGGTCAGAAAGACAATCAATCGGACCCATTCCATTTTGCGAACACAATTGAAGAATCCAATTGTGTCTCCTATAAAAGCTGCAGTAAAGCCTCCATCAAAAGACAAATCCTCAAAAGGGCAGCGCAATTCAAAGAAGAAAGAGGAATCAGGAGAATATGAGTATGTATCAAATCCTAAATTGTCTTTGACTCTGGCAGATTTCATGCCATCTACTTCAAAGCCACGAGCACCGCCCCATCAAACGGCACAGCCTAAACAGGCTAACCAGGCAGAGTCTTTATCAGACAAAGAGTTAATCTTTGGTTCTATTAATATGATTCAATTAACAGATCCATATTCCAGTCTTGATGAGCCTGAATTCCCTGTATCAAATAAGGAAATCCGAGGAGGTTCTAGAGGTTCAGGATATAGGGGAAGACATGGATCTTTCTGAATCCACTACTCTAATTTTACCCCTGCTATCACTGTATATGCAGCAGAAACTCGTGGTAGAGCCCTTCAGCGAGCTCAAAAAGAACAAGCAAGTTCTTCTGCCAATGGCCAACTCAATTTTGGCACAATTATTTTGGAAGACCGATTAAAGGTTCCATCTTCTTTATCTCAGCAAGTAAATGGATCTAATCAGTCTAATCTGCCAAAACCAAGGATGTTGCCAGCTTCAATACAAGATGCATCAGCTTCCAAAGCATCTGCTTCCAAGGTACCTGATAAACCGCATATTCCTATTGGGAAACGCAGACCTCTAGATCAAAAGTATGATATATTGAAACACTTGGCCCAAGTACCAGACAAGTTATCAATTTTGGATGCTTTGAATCTATCAAAAGATCTTCGGGAAGCACTCATCGAAGCTTTGTCAAGTCCTGAGGAGTTTGAAGCTGAAATTGCTGCAGCTGAAATCTATCACATAGAGAATAATCCTGCAGAATTCCATGCAGTGATATCTTTTACTGATAAAGATGAAGATGATGTTGTGCATGGGAACATAAAACCTTTGTACTTATCTGGAAAAGTCAATGGTGTAGATGTTCGAAGATCTTTCATTGACAATGGTTCAGGAGTCAACCTCATGCCCATTCGTACACTTCGTCGATTGGGCCTCACGAAATCTGATTTATCTACTTCTACCATGATGTTACAAGGATATGATAAAAATGAACAAGAACCACTGGGAGAAGTTACACTCAGAACTCAGTTTGGAGATCTTGTATCCAATTCGGATTTCATGATTGTTGATCAAGACTCAGCTTTCAATATCTTGCTTGGAAGACCCTGGCTACATCAACATGCAGCTATTCCTTCATCATACCATCAATGTCTCAAATACTATTTCGATGGTCAAGTTGGAACATTGTATGGTGATAAGGCCCCGTTCAAGACATGTGAGTCTCAATACATTGAGGCGGAATTTTATCACATGAAGGGAAGAGAAAAATCTACAATGAAGGAAATTACCAAAGTTAATGCTCCATATGGTTTGGAGAAAATTCCAATAAATCCATTTTCACATGTGAGTACAGATTATGTGTTACCTATCATTCAAATTGACAAAATAGGCCCAAATCAAAATACTCTTATGGAAAGATCTATAATGTCAATTACGGCGATCGATCCAGACAACATGGGAGAAATTGGTAACCTACCAAGCAGTGATGAAAGCATAAGTGGTGACGTTTTCATTTCATCTGCTGAAGTCCAACAAGTCTATACTTCGCTAATCAGGCCAGAAGAAGTTATATCAACACCAGAGGTGAATAATGATGTCAATTCTCAATCCATCATCTCCTCTTTATTTCCCAAAGAAGACCCTTTATCATCAATAGGGTCGGAAATGGAAGCTTCTTCTTCAAAATGTGAAAATTTTGACATCTCTTATGATCATGAGAATTTCGTTTTTTCATCTACTTTGCAAGTAGAAACGGAAGAAATAACACATGATGAAGAGGAAGAGGAAGATCTTAGAGATGCTCCTCCAGCATTTGAAGAGGGTATCTCTACCACTATGGATGAACTCAGAGAAGTAAATTTGGGTACAGAGAAAGATCCACGCCCCACTTTAATTAGTGCGGCCACGACCCTTGAAGAGCAAGAGATGTATATTTCTTTTCTAAAGCAAAATGAAGATATTTTTGCTTGGAATTATACAGAAATTCTTGGGCTTGATCCTGATATTGCTACTCATCATTTGGGTTTACCAAAAGAACATCGAGGTTTTAAGCAAGCCGCGAGAAGAACACACCCAACCTATGCTTCCAAAATTGAAGCTGAAGTGGATAAGCTGATCAAATCCAACTTCGTCAGAGAAATTCAATATCCCAAGTGGTTGGCTAATATTGTCCCTGTAAAGAAAAAGAATGGACAAATTAGGGTTTGCATCGATTTCAGAGATCTTAATCGGTATTGTCCTAAAGATGATTTCCCAGTTCCGATTACAGAACTCTTAATTGATGCGACGGCTGGCTATGAAGTACTTTATTTCATGGATGGATATTCCGGATATAATCAGATCCGAATGGCCCCAGAAGATGAGGAATATACAGCCTTCAGAGCTTCTCAAGGTGTGTTTTGTTACCGGGTGATGCCCTTTGGTTTAAAGAATGCAGGTGCAACATATCAACGCGCCATGCATCGTATCTTCAAACCTCTTTTAGGGAAGTTTTTTGAATGCTATGTAGATGATTTGGTGGTTAAATCCAAACAACTTTCTAATCACTTGGCTGATTTTGAAGTCATATTCCACAAGCTTCGACAACATAATTTGAAGATGAACCCCTTAAAATGTGCTTTTGGGGTAACCTCAGGAAAATTCCTCGGCTTTGTTGTACGCCATCGTGGTATTGAAGTCGATCCTGAGAAGACCAAATCAATCCTTGGTATGTCACCTCCTCAGAATTTGAAAGAATTAAGAGGACTTCAAGGACACTTAGCCTATATTCGGAGTTTCATCGCCAATTTGGCAGGCAAAAGTTTACCCTTTACCAAATTATTGAAGAAAGGAGTCACTTACCAGTGTACTGAAGAATGTCAAGAAGCATTTGATATTCTCAAGAAATACCTCTTGAGTCCACCAGTACTCATGCCACCTGTTGAGGGTAGACCGCTTATCCTCTATGTGACAGCTTTAGAGCGATCATTGGGTGCCTTTCTCGCTCAAAAGAATGATGTTGGGAATGAAAATAGTCTCTACTATCTCAGTAGAACTATGCTTGAAGCAGAAACCCGGTATTCAAGTATTGAAAAGTGCTACCTAGCATTAATCTTTGCAGTTCAGAAATTGAGACACTACCTGCAACATCACGAGGTCCAATTGGTATCTCGTAATAATCCGCTCAAATTCATCCTTAGTCGTCCAATGCTTACAGGACGTCTGGAAAGGTGGGAGGTTATTCTACAACAGTTTGACATTCAGTATGTGTCTCAAAAGGCAATTAAGGGCCAAGCTCTGGCTGATTTCCTAGCTGAACATCCTTCAGTGGAAGACACGTATTCAGATATTGAACTCCCTTATGAGGAAGTTTTCTCTATTCAAGATAGTTCTCAAACATGGGAAATGTATTTTGATGGTGCTTCGAGAAGTCCAACAGGGAAGAAAATGGAAAATACTAAATTCAACAAAGTTGGTTTTGGAATTGTGCTCATTTCTCCTGATAAGGTAGTGTTACCTTATTCCTTTTTGTTGTGGGAAGGTGGTACCAATAATGAAGCTGAATACCAAGCTCTCATTACAGGATTGGAGTTAGCGCTTCAAGCACAAGTGAATCACTTAAAGGTGAAAGGTGATTCAGACCTGGTAATCAAACAAGTCAATGGGGATTATGCCATCAGAAAAGAAGAATTAATCCCTTTGTATGATTACGTCAGAGAGTTAATGTCGGAATTCCCTTCAGAACTGACATTTTCTTATGTCCCAAGATCACAAAATGCTCAAGCTGATGCACTGGCTAATATAGCCACGACTTTAGCAGATCCAAATCGGGACGAGACAACCATCAGTATTGCCCACCGTCGTGCAATTTCACCTTATGTTCAAGTCAGAACAGAGGAAATTAATGAAATTAGTCCCATTCCTGAACTGTATGGTCATACTACAGGATGGATGTCACCTATCAGGGAATACCTTCAAAATGGAACACTTCCACCTGATAGAGCCGAGAAAGAACAAATCCGGCGACGTGTGGTCAATTTTACTCTTTATGATAGCCCAAACCACCTCGAGAAAATTCTCTACAAACGTGGTTTTGATGGATTTCTCTTCAGATGTATTGATGGTGAAGAGACAATGGCTGTCATAAAAGAAGTACATGCAGGAGTATGTGGTGCCCACCAGTCTGGACATAGACTGTCTGATCAAATTCGAAGGCTTGGATACTTTTGGCCTTCAATGATACAAGATTGTGTTAATTTCACAAAGAAGTTTCATTCATGCCAAGTATATTCCAAATTCATTCATCAACCTCCAGAGTTGCTTCATACAGCTAAATACTCATGGCCATTTTCCACATGGGGAATGGATGTGGTGGGACCTTACCCTTCAACTACGGCTAAGCAGTTTAAGTACATTCTTACTGCTACTGATTTCTTTTCCAAATGGGCAGAGGCAGTACCTCTCAAAGAAGTCAGTTCTAAATGCATTGTTAGCTTCATCAAGTCTAACATCATTACTAGATTTGGTGTCCCTCATACCATATTGACGGATAACGACACCAACTTCTGTTCTTCTGAGGTAAAGAAATTGTATCAAGAATACAACATTAAGTCCAACCATTCATCTCGATATCACGTGGCGGCTAATGTCCAGATAGAAGCCTTCAACAAGACTCTTTCAAATATACTACAAAAGATGGTGGATAAAGATAAGAAATCATGGCCTGACAAACTCTTTCATGCTTTATGGGCTTATCAGACCACCACCCGCACAACAACGCAGTTAACTCCATATTCACTAATATATGGAACAGAAGCAGTTTTGCCCATTGAGGTTCAGTTACCTTCGCTCAGAATTTCTATTTGTGATCAGTCATCTACAGATGAGCAATCCCAAAAGCGTTTGAATGAATTGGAATAGTTAGATGAGAAAAGATTGTGCACTTTGCACCACTTGGAAATCTATCAGAATCGAATAGCACAAGCTTTTAACAAAAAAGTTCATCTTCGTTCATTCATTCAGGGAGAATTGGTATTGGTTCTCAGAGCACCAATGATACCAGGAAAGAAGCCTCCCAAGATTGAACCAAAATGGGAAGGACCTTATTCAATACATAAGTTCTACTCCAATGGAGCGTATTCTCTAATCTCAATGGATGGAGAACACATCACGACTCCAACTAATGCCAGATTTCTGAAGAAGTATTTTGTATAAATACAAAACATTGTTCCCAGAGCCAAAACAGTCACATTGGTTCATATTATATGTCCGATATGAAATTAAACTATATTTTTTCCTATCTACATGACATTAAACTGTACAGAAGTTCCTTATTTGTCCGAGATGACATTAAACTATATTTTGTCCGAGATGACATTAAACTATATTATGTCCTAGCAACATGACATTAAACTGTGTGGCACTTCCAATGTCCAGCATGACGATAAACTGTAAAAAGTCCCCAGAACTGATATCCTCATATTGGTTCACCTTAGTCCTAGCTACATGACTTTAAACTGTACAACACCAGTTCGTCCTTGCTATATGACGTTAAACTATACAGCAATGGTCCAGTATGACTTTAAACTGCAACTTCATCCCACACGACATTAAACTGTGAAAAAGTTCCCTAAACCGTCCAGCATGACCTTAAACTACATCATCCCTGGTCCATGTATATGACCATAAACTATTTGCAAATCCCTTATGTCCAGCAAGACGTTAAACTGTGACGTCCTAACTACATGACGTTAAACTGTATAAAAGTGCCTCACGTCCGGAAAGACGTTAAACTATATAATCATCAAAGGTATAGCATGACATTAAACTGCACCATCCACGGTCCATGCATATGACCTTAAACTATTCGCACTTTCGTCCAACATGACATAAATGGTGTGTTATTTTGTCCTTACTGCATGACATTAAACTGCACAGTCCCCCTTTCGTCTAATATGACGTTAAACTATTTTATCCCCATCGTCCTAACTACATGACGCTAAACTGTACAGAAAATCCTTGATATATCCTACAATGACATTAAACTATATTTTGTCCCTGCTACATGACACTAAACTTTGCAGCACCAATAGTCCTAACTGCAAGACTTTAAACTGTATAGTCCCTTTATATGCCCCACATGATATTAAACTGTGCATCGTTAAGGTTATTGTTACCTCTTGTTTCTCACACCGAGTATGACTAACGTGAGCTTAGAGCGAACATCAACCATAACACTTCCTTTGGGCCACTAACCATGTGTAAGTCCCAACAACATTTTAGTTAGATCGTTGTCCCCAAGAACAACTTGATCATTAATTCATTCTTTAATTGAACTACACGGACTTTGATCCTTGCCCTCCAGGCTGGGTATGTAGGCAGCCTCCCAGGGTTCAATCCCAAAAACAATCTCTTCACATCGGTTCACCACCATCTCATATGATGTTGATTTGTGAAACCGCCCCTAGAATCAATATTTTTTTTTACATTGATTCACTTTCGTCCTTGTTATACGACGTTAAACTATACAACACTTTTGTCCGGTACAACAATAAACTACAATATTCTTTGATTTCCTCATTTGAGAGAGAACTATTATTGACATTGATTTTTCAATCATGGTTTTCATTTTCAAAAGACTACATGCATACATGGTAATGCCTAAAATTTTTATCTTAGGTTAAACCATCATTACACTAAAGTCCCCTTTCACCCTTCACATGTACGAACCAAATTTGTACAAAGGGTAGTTCTAGAACTACGTGGACTTGATTCCCATCCTTATGGGATACGTAGGAACATTCGAGTGTCCCTCGAATCCAGTCCCAAGTCTTTTGGGCCTAACCCCAAATTTCACTTTCAGTCCCTTAGCTGAAAAGTCCTCATGAAAACACACACTGTGTATTCATTATTATGGTCCGAATTATATGACCCTAAACTAAGATTTCTCATACTTTCGTCCTACATGACGTTAAACTGCATTTCAAGAACTACGTATGGCTTGATTCTCATTCTTATGAGATACGTAGTGAAGTCCAAATTTCAATTCAGGACCCATCCACAACATGATTATGGTTTTCATTGACCTATGTATCTCTATATACATTGGACAATACCCATCTTTATGAGTTATAATCCTAACCTTAAATATTTTCAGATCTTCATAACCCTTTTCATGACTTCTAATCACAAAAATGTCAAACTTCTGAGAATTATTTTGCCTGACTATGCAGCACGTGCCCATAGGTGGCCTTGCATAAACAGTCCACATAACAGACTTGTCAGCCGAAAGATGCTATTTATTTGACCATGCAGCCAATTCCCTTAGGTGGCCCTGCATATTTCAACCCCCTAACGGGTTTTGTTAAATAATAGTAACTTCATTCTTGGGAAGAATGCCTCTTTTGTCCTTATTTGTCTTAAATGACAGTATGTAGGGATCCGCAAAAAATAGCCATCCTTAACATATTTGTCCCATATCCTTTTTCATGATCTGAAAGTATTCAAGTCTATGGTTTATTCTTCTTCCCTACGTTTGGGTCAGACCTTCGTAGGAGTGATATTCATCCAGTTCTTCGATATTCTTGTTCATAAATATCTTCTCCATATTCAAGTACCTATTTCCATACAACAAACTCTATACTTTAGAAAATTTGAATCTCTATAAACTTTCACTGGCTTTTAGCACTAGGAAAGTAAATTTCTGGGAGTTATTTTGCCTGACTATGCAGCACGTGCCCATAGGTGGCCTTGCATAAACAGTCCACATAACAGACTTGTTAGCCGAAAGATGTTATTTATTTGACCATGCAGCCAATGCCCATAGGTGGCCCTGCATATTTCAACCCCATAACGGGTTTTGTTAAATAATAGTAACTTCATTCTTGGAAACTACTTCTTCTAATGCCTTTTAGCTCTTTTTCATATCATTCCTCAGATTCAAATATTCTTAAGACATATTTTACATATTTTCCCTCATACTTGAGTATGGTAGTATGTTTTCAGATGAACTTTCAAGGAATTGTGTCAATTTTAATCCATTTTGGTTAAAGCTATTTCGACCTTAAACATTATCCCCTTTATGTCCGGCGTGCATGACTTTAAACTGCCAACAAAAAAGACAAAGGAACTCTGAATAAAAGTAAAGTTCCAGCACACTTGCGCGCTGCCCTCTGTGCCCTGAAGACTTGCGCGCACCCTTTTCCTTTGGATGGATTCGATTTCCTCAGAGTCAAATCCTCATTTCTCTCCGGATCCAACTCCGAGGGGGGACTTTTGTTGACGCTCCTTTCTTCACAGAATCTAAAAATCAGAAAAGGGGAATATCTGAGTTCAAAGTGATTCAACCTTTGAAGAAAACATCAAAAATCAACAAAGGCAGGAAGAAAGGATCAACAGCAACTGCACCGCGCAAGTTATCTCACTGTCGCGCAAGTACACTTGCGCGACGCCCTTGGTCGCGCAAGTCACTTGCGTGACCTAAGTGGTAACCGCCCGGTAACCGCCCGGGGTCTTCTCCTGCCTATAAATAGACCCTGTGGGCCCCCCATTTGAGAGGATCTTTTTTCAGAAACTCGGATTGAAGCTCCCGACGCCCAAGTCTCTTCTCAAATCTTCCGGAACACTTCTAAGGTAATTTCTTACCTAGAACGGAAGATCTAAAGAGAAGAAGGAAGGCCTAAGTGTTGAAACTTATCAACACTTGCGCGCCGACTTATTTCCTTCAATATAACTTGCGCATCCCCTTTCTGGAAGAACCTCCAGAGGATTATAAAGTGATTAATAAAGAGTCGCTCAAGTATGCTAAATGCTGGTTGAAAATCACGCAAATACCCCACATGTCGCGCAGGTATACCTGCGCGACCAATACTTGCGCGCCCACGGAAGAATTGCGCGCCTTTCAAGACTTGTGCGCCCCTACCTTTTTGGGTTCCCATCTTGCCCATTTTACCCCTCTTAAGCCATTACCCTTTCCTTTTCAAGATTCAGTCTTCAAGACACTCTTCAAAGCCATTTATGGCATGATTTCTTGGTTCGACTTCCTTATCTGAAAGGAATTCTGTGGAATATCTCTCAAAACCTAGTGATTTAAATATCCTTATGTCACCAAAGATTGAGAGTTCGTTCATTCAACCTCATCCTTTAAAATGAGAGAATCCTTAAACTGGGTCTCCTTTTCAGGAATAATCCCCAGTTATAAATCCTTAAACTTGGGCATCCTCCTCAGGAGTAATACCCAAACCTTAATTCCTTAAACTTGGGCATCCTCCTCAGGAGTAAGCCCCAAACCTTAAATCCTTAAACTTGGGAATCCTCCTCAGGAGTAAGCCCCAAACCTTAATTCCTTAAACTTGGGCATCCTCCTCAGGAGTAAGCCCCAAACCTTAAATCCTTAAACTTGGGCATCCTCCTCAGGAGTAAGCCCCAAACCTTAATTCCTTAAACTTGGTCATCCTCCTCAGGAGTAAGCCCCAAACCTTAATTCCTTAAACTTGGGCATCCTCCTCAGGAGTAAGCCCCAAACCTTAATTCCTTAAACTTGGGCATCCTCCTCAGGAGTAAGCCCGAATCATAATCCTTTAACTTGGGAATCCTCCTCAGGAGTAAGCCCCAATCTCAAATATGGGCATCCTTTTTAGGAGCAAGTCCCAGTCATAATCTTGGGCTTCCTTTTTTAGGAGTAAGCCCCAAGTCCCCTAACCTGGGCCTCCTTTTTTAGGAGTAAGTCCCAGTCATAATCTTGGGCATCCTCTTCAGGAGTGAACCCCAAGTCCCTTAATTTCTCTTAACCAGTCCTAAATTACGTTTGATATGGGGTTCCTTCTCAGGAGTAAAACTAAATTATCAATCCTCTCCTAATTTCGGTTTCCTTCTCAGGAATAAGTCCCATGTTAGAGTATTCAAATCTCCATAAAGCACATATACCTTTATGGACCCTGTTCCTGGATTTTCTCCCTAAAAGTAAATCCTAAAACGTCATCTATTTGGGCAGTCATACATACATAAGCCCCAAAAAATTTCTTGTGATTGCATCTTTCATGGCACAATTGTCTAATTTTTTACCAATACCTCTTGTTTCTCACACCGAGCATGACTCACGTGAGCTTAGAGTGTAAAAGTAATTATGACATTCTTCTTTGAGCCATCAATCATAAACATCATACTCCATTACTCGAACTACGTGGGTTCTAATTCCTTTTCCAAAACAAAGGATACGTAGGTAGCCCATTTTTGGGTTCGATCCCAACTTTGAAATAATCCCTGTCCTTCTGAATGACGATAAACTTCAAGTGCCCCACTGAGTGGCTTTAAAACCAGCCTAGTCATCATAATGACCAAGATACTTTTATATAAATGTTTTGAAGGATACCATTGACCAAGAATCTCTAAATAGATATATATGATTCTCTATTGATGAAGAACCTCGAATACATATAAAAGATTCTCTAAATTTCATGCATATTTAATCATTAATTGTTAAAACTAAAGGAAAACACATTTTATACTTGGTAACGTAATAAGGATTCACGAACATAACTTAAATCTATAAAGAGAGTCCCGGAGTAGACAATAATTCCCCTCAAAAAGGTGTGATGAGTCCAACCTCCCATCCTCTCGACCAATGAAAATTCCTAAGCCTCATCAGTCCACAAGCTAATGAGCACCTACCTTTGGAAAGTAGGTCCAAACGGATGTGTAATCATTGGATGTTTCCGGTTCTACGAACAAACCCGCTAGAAACCGATCAGAACGTTTGAATCTCCCATCCAGGAGGTCATCCCCGAAATCCGTGCGAAACACACACCCAACATATCCTACCTCACTACGAACATATGTCATCACATTTTCCCCAATACATCTAAGTGCGCGATTCATAATACCCATTAATAATAATATTAAAGTATAAGGACCAATACACATATATGAAGATTGGAACATCCAATGACACTTATAAATTTTGATTTACTAATAGCAGGTCTCATTCTCATAATATCCTCCTGGACATTACCAAGGGCGTACACCATGAGAAGGTTCCTAAAAGTCCTATGAGTATCCACCCCTGATAGCCTGTATCATTTGTGTCCCTTCAAATGATATCTTCTGGATATAGAACATATATTTAAGAATAGTGTCATGGCACTTCCAGGTTCTAATCATAGCAGGGATCCGCTATGAACTTTTAGTGCGACAACTACTGTTAGGAAATTATCACACATAATGTCATGAAGAAGACCAATCATAATGTGATAAGGAGTTTATTAATATCCATCCAAATAATAAATGTTTATCATAAAGTACAAAGAAGTTGGTTATATGTTACCAAATCCAACAATGTATTCATTCATATTTCAGTACGAGAAGAAGGGGTCATTCCTATGAGGGACATGGCCGTCTGGGACCTAGAGGATTTAGTGCATCGCTAACACTGCCACCCCAAAGGTCCATGCAGGGAGCCACTACGCCCCACTCTAATAGTGACCCGCTTTGGGAGTCTCTCTCCAGAGAGATCCTATGACTCGATCCGCTATGTCAAGGAGGTAGGGGATGCCCGAGTCACCCCGATAATGACTACCACATGGGAGACACTAAGGAGGGATCCCACCAGGCCTCGTCAGTGCAAAAAACAACCGGTCCTACAAGCTGAAGAGTAGGTGGACTATATGCCTACTCTACTGGCCTTAGTCTGCACTACCTGGCATCAATGTTGGATGAAATCATAGGAAAATTACCAATAGGGGAAATCATCTTCTATGGATCAAGTGGATCATGAAACCTCCAGTGCATTCTTCCAGATCCCTGCCACTATTGAGCAGGGACTCATCAATGCATAGTTGGGATCAAGACCTCAACCACCCTACATACAGGCGGGGTTAACTTTTCAATTTCTGGTATCATTGGACACCATCATGGGGTGGACCATGATGATGATATTTAGTATAAAGGTCCTCCCCATACAATCTCCAACCAAAACGGAGGTCCTCCATGCTCTCACAGTCATCATGGAGGCCCTTCCAATATTCCCATCAATCTAAGTGGTGGCCCTCCGCACTTTATAAACAACCAGTATGGATGTAATTCCCATACCACTACCATTAACCAACATAGAGGCCCTCACCATGTTAGAAACAATCAGCGTGAAGGTCCTCCCTATGATGAAGAATTTCTCTGCCCTAAAGAACCGTCCCGAGGAAGAAGGGTGAACCGCCACCACCGAAGAAAAAATTCTAGGAAGCCTCAGGTCACTGTCAATCCCACTCACCTCTTAGATTCTAAGGTGGAATACAATTCATTGATGATTCCTTCACCCCATTCATCTGTGTTAGAGTCTGGGGAAGGATCCCAACAGGTGAAGTTCGTCATCTCAAAAGGTGTGATTCATAGGGTACCCAAATCCATTTGCAGGTACATGTAGTTAGAGGAAGATTTGGATCCCTTCTAGGGTCTCCTGGTGTAGTCATATATATCATCACCAGTTTAATTCTCTACCTCTACCTGAGATCATAGAGAACTGTTCTAGAATTTGATAGATGACGAGCATCTCATAGACCCGCCAATGAGTGTCGCTGCCCTCACACATGTGGCAGTAGTGAACACCCAGTCCTACAAGGACATGATTATGTGGATGAAACCACCCTCAAGAGATGACCCAATGTGTAGTTAATAGTTAAATCACGTAGTGGATCTTCTATAGGTTGATCAACCACCGCACCATTCCACATCAGTACTACCACTAATCTCTCAATAGGCGCCAATCAGAGAATGGTCCAACCAAGAGTAGGGCCTTGCTTCTGAACAAGAAAGCATGTGGTATAATCTATATTTTGATCAGTTTTTAGTGATATTATAGTCAAATGAGATTTATAATTTTGTTGGACCAAGATCTTATTGGATGGTTCTTTTCTATGGTTTTGATTGTTCTACCCACGTTTTAGTGCTTTAAAATACTAAAAATGCGTTTAGGAACATCACAAACAAACCATAATTTAAAATGACATGAAATCTATCCCTAAATTTTAAAATTAAATCTATGGTTGATGTCCCCTAATTTTAGGGAAATCTGACATCATTTTCCAGGTTTTAACCCCCCAGATACTTGTTTTTAAAGGTGTTTATACCTTTAAGAAGTGTTTACCAAGTAATTACAACCACACCCCATTTCAGATTGACATTTTTTCTATTATTACATGTAAATAAAAATTTAGTGGTGGTTTGATCATGATTTCACATCAATATGAGGTCATTTTCTAAGGTTTTGACCATTCTACACACGTTTTAGTGTTTTAAAACACTAAGAACAAGTTTACGACCATCCAGGGAAAAATATAATTTAGAATTATGTTAGGTTGATTCCTACACATCATAAATTACTTATAGATCATTGCAAAAAATTATCAAAATTATAAAAATTCATTTTCTTGGTTTTTAGTAGTTCAGTTGTCCTTTTTACAAAAATGGATGTCAATTTTAAATAAAAAGACGCACTTGGAGCAATATTGGACACATCGTTTATCAGATTTAGGTTTGGTTGATTCATACAAATAAAAATAACTTATGGATTATTTTACTAAAGTATAAAAACAATAATAATGCATTTTCTTAGTTTTGAATAGGTTATTTTTCATTTTTACTAAAATTGATGTCAATTTTAAATAAAAGATGCACTTGGAGTCATACCGGTCACACCGTGCATAAAATTGAGGTGAGACTAATTCCCAAATATCTAAAATGACTTATGGATCATTTTAATAAAGTATAAAAACAATATAAATTCTTTTCTCAGTTTTGAGTAGGTTAATTATCCTTTTTACTAAAATATATGTAAATTTTAAATAAAAAGACGCACTTGGAGCCATACCAGGCACATCATGTATTATATTGAGGTGTGGTTGAATCCTACACATAAAAACTAACATTTTGATCATTTTTATAAAGTATAAAAATAATAAAAATGTTTTTTTTTAATTTTGAATAGGTCATTTGTCCTTTTTACTAAAATTGATGTCAATTTTAAATAAAAAGACGCACTTGGAGTCGGTCACACCGTGTGTCATATTGAGGTGATACCGATTCATAAACATCTAAAATTACTTATGAATCATTTTCCTAAATTATAAAAAATAATCCAAATATGTTTTCTCAGTTTTGAGTAGGTCAATTTTCCTTTTTACTAAAATAGATGTTAATTTTAAATAAAAAGACTCACTTGGAGCCATACCGGGAACATCGTGTATCAGATTGAGGTTAGGTTGATTACTACACATCAAAAATTACTTATGTATAATTTTAATAAAGTATAAAAATAATCTGAATACATTTTCTCCATTTTGAGTAGGTTATTTTTCATTTTTACTAAAATTGATGTCAATTTTTAATAACAAGATGCACTTGGAGTCATAATAATCACATTGTACGTTGGATTGAGGTAATGATAATTCCTAAATGTCTCAAATGGATTATGGATCATTTTTCTAATGTATCAAAATAATACAAATGCATTTTCTCGGTTTTGAGTTCATCACTTGTCTTTTTTTAGTAAATTGTCATTTTAAATTGGAAACACACACTTTGAATCATACCAATCACATTGTGTATCGATTAAAAGTGATACCAATTCCTACACATCAAAAAATACTTATGAATATATTTCATAAATTATCAATAAAATTTAATTGATTTTTCTCAGTTTTTAGTGAGTGAAACTTTTTGAACTAAAATGTCAATTTTAAACTAACAACGGACACATTGAGTCATATTGGGTACATCATGCATTGAATTGAGGTGATATTGATTCATACACATCATAAATGACTTATTTATTATTTTAAAAAACTATAAAAATAATATGAATATGTTTACTCAATTTTGAGTAGGTCCGTTGTCTTTTTTACTAAAATGGATGTCAATTTTAAATAAAAAGACGCACTTGGAGCCATATCGGGAACATTATGTATAATATTGTGGTGAGGTTGATTCTTACACATTAAAAATGACTTATATATTCTCTTACTAAAGTATAAAAATAATAATAATTCATTTTCTTGGTTTTGAGTAGGTCATTTGTCTTTTTTACTAAAATATATGTTAATTTTACATAAAAAGACACACTTGGAGTCATACTGATCAAACTGTGCATAAGATTAAGGTTATGATGATTCATAAATGTCTAAAATTAATCGTGGGTCATTTTATAAATTATGAAAACAATAATAATTCATTTAAAAGGTTTTGAGTGTAACACTTGTCTTTTTTACTAAATTGTCATTTTAAACTAGAAACACACACTTTGACTCATAACGATCAAATCATATATAAGTTTGATGTGAGAATAATTACTATATATAAAAAATGAATTATTAAAATATTTAATAAATTATAAAGAAAATACAATCACATTTTCTTAGTTTTAAGTTAGTTACATTTTTTTAACTAAAATGTCAATTTTAAACTGATAACGGACACATTGAGTCATACCGGGCACATCATGTATCATATTGAGGTGAAGATGATTCATACCTATCATAAAATAATTATGGATCATTTTAATAATGTATAAAAATAATCCTAATGTGTTTTCTCAGTTTTGAGTAGGTCAGTTGTCCTTTTTACTAAAATAGATGTCAATTTTAAATAAAAAGACGCACTTGGAGCCATATCGGGCCCATCATGTATCAGATTGAGGTGAGGTTGATTCATAAATTTCAAAAATGACTTATGGATCATTTTAATAAAATATAAAAACAATAAAAATGTGTTTTCTCAGTTTTGAGTAGGTCATTTGTCCTTTTTACTAAAATTGATGTCTAATTTAAATAAAAATTTTCACTTAGAGTCATACCGGTTGCACCGTGTGTTGGATTGAGGTGAGGCTGATTCCTAAACATCTAAAATGAATTATGTATCATTTTAATAAATCATAAAAACAATCCTAATGAATTTTATTTTTTTTGGTACATCACTTGTCTTTTTACTAAATTGTAATTTTAAACTGGAAACATGCACTTTGACTCATACCGATCATATCATGTATCGATTCATTGTGAGACCAATTATTACACACTAAAACTGACTTATGAATCAATGTAATAAATTATCAAGAAAATAAATGTGTTTTTTCTTGGTTTTTAGTGAGTGACGCTTTTTTAACTAAAATATCGATTTTGAATTGACAATAGACACATTGAGTCATACTGGGAACATTGTGTATCTAATTGAGGTGAGGTTGACTCCTTTATGTCATAAATGAATTATGGATCATTTTAAAAAAGTATAAAAAATAGGAATATTTTTTCTCAGTTTTGAGTATGTCAGTTTTTTTTACTAAAATTATTGTCAATTTTAAATAAAAATAAGTACTTGGAGTCATATCGGTCACATCGTGTGTCATATTATGGTGAATATGATTCCTACATGTCCCAAAGTCTCAAAATAATTCTAACTACCAATGTTACTATGATTTAAATTATCTTTATTTTTTGAACTTGAAACACTTCATATTGAATTGATGTTATTAGTTGAAAAACCTTTCTTGTTTTTGAAAGCCAAAATAGAAGAGGAAGACCATGCAACCATTATATCATGAGAAGTCACCATAATGGGCACATGATCTTCCTCTACTATTCTGAATTTAAACAATGAAAAATGTTTTTTTGATAATAACATCGAATCAATATGTAGTGTTGGTAGTTTGACAAAGAAAGGAAATGAAAATAGAAATCATGGTAACATTGGCAGAAAGAAACATTTTATTTCGTTTGTGCCTTATTGTAGATAGTTGAAAGAAAAATATGAATTCCCAAAAGATTTATAAAAAACTAAATAAGTATTAGATAAAAATGATACAGAAATTAAATTAAAAATAATAGATAAAATGATGAAAAAATTAATTAAATAAGTAGTAGGAATTCACATTTTCATGATGGTTGTATGAATTATTGACGCATTTTATTTTTTCCATTATCTCAGTTGTTGGCTTGAAGTCTAATCTCTCACGAGCATGAGAATCTTTGAACAAACCACCCCAACTTGAACAAAAGAATCCACCTGTATAAGAAAACAATTATTATATAAGTAATACTAAAAAGAAATAAATTAAACATAAATATAAAATAAAAAATTTTTGCACAAAGGAAACCCATGAATATTATAAAATATATCAAATAAGTATTCCTAAATTGAGATTTGGAAGATGAAGTAACTTTCTTGGAAAAGATAAAATTATTTGTTCTTATATATTTACTTTTTACTTTTTTTATTTTTAATGTGGTAACATATTTTTACCTATATAAATTATGTTTTACTAAACATATAAAATAAAACTTATAACTAATTTTGTGTGTGTTCAAACTTTGTTTTTATGAATTTAATTTAATTAAATTAATAATCATGATAAAACAGACATTTAAAATACAAAATTTTATATATTGAAAAACTATTTGCTCTAGAAAAATGATATTTTTACTATTATTTTTCTTAATATTATAATGCATTGATTATTAATAAAATGTCTATTAATATAATCATATATATTTTTAAACATCATTATAGTGTCATTATTTTAAATATACCAATATAATTTATTAGTTGAATGTTACAAAACAACAATAAATTTTTTTGTTGAAAATAGCATTTTTATCATTATCATGGTCATCAATAATAATCATAGTAATTATACATTTATTCCCAAAAAATACACTATAATTATTAAATAATATGATAATATTGATCTAAAATAAAATGTACATTTTATGGATATAATTTCAATAGGTTAAGAAAACTAATTTTCTAATTTAATCAACTAAATTAGGATTTTGATAAAAATATTACATATGTTTGAAAAATTATATACAAGTGTTTTATAAATACAAAAAGTATATATTTTTTTGTTTTATCATATATATATTTTTATAATATAGAAAGGATTAAAAAAAATTTAATCCATTCTTCCATTATAGTAACTAGTATTTCAATCCATGCAATCACACGAGATTATATTTTTTCTTAAAAAAAAATAATGTGTTCAATATGAATTAAAAAAATTAAAAGAATAAATAGTAAACATGCAATAAAACCATGATATTAAATGAATAAATAGTAAAAATGGAATGAAGCTATGAGATGAGTGAGTGAAAAATCCATAGTGAGTATGTCTAAGCATTTCCAAAGTTAGAAAAAACATGAAACCATATAGTAGCATGTATGTCAGGGTATTCAAATTAATTACTTCAATGAAACATATCAAGAATGAATGATGGTCATGGATTTCAAAACCATATAAAAAATATGTTCTTGTAATTAACCATAATGACTTAAACTACAATTTCATTTGAATGTGAAAAAAGTTATACCTGAATTGCAAGCTCCTCGGTGAAGTAAAAATAAGAAATCGTAAAAGGCATTCTGAAACATGAATTTTGTTTTAAATTTTACTTATATATGTAATTATAGAATAGGAAAGATGAAGGAATGTGTATTTCTAGACCCTGTCTCTATATCACCAACATCCTATGTCTCAATCCAAACAAAATTAATATCTAACAAAACCAATTGTTACTCAAAATGCATTTTTTATATCAATGAAAAATTGCATAAGTAAAGATGCAATGAATTAAAGAATGAGATATATAATTATAGTAATTCAAATATTGATTTATTAATGGTTCAAATGAAAATGAAAAGAATGTTTTGTATAATTAAGCAATGTTATAATTATTGTATTTTGGAGATTTATATTACCTCATAATATTTTTATCTCGATGTAAAGTGATGACATTTTCAAATTTTAAATATATATAATTGTTGATAGTATATGGTTGAATTAAACAAAAAAGAACTCAAATTATTAAATAATTAATCCACTTCATGCCTGAGGATTAATTTTCATCTTATAATTTGAATTTTTGAATCTCATTTCAATATATAATGGAAGTATAAGGTGTTTATGTAAGTAGTAAAACTTGTTACATTATAAAATTTCATGTATAATTGAATCTCAATTATGGGATTACATGTTTATGCTAAACTATGAAATTTTTGAATGACAAGTAAAAATAGTTATAACTATGAAATAAACAGCACAAACCACCATGGGAGACCAAAAATATTATCTAAGGGGTATTTTAAAGGATAAAAATGGTAAATTGTTTTCATTTGGGATGGGAGAATAAAATATAGAAGGACATAAAATGAAGTTAAAAAAAGGATTAATGATTTTTATTTTAAGAATATGTAACTTATTAAACATAATTTTCATCAAACAGGAATGATGATAATTTAGATCAACTCATTAGTTTCCCAAGTGGATGATTTTCATATTTTATTATCATATAAATGATGTGAAGCCCGATTACATTGTTGTATAAGCTCATTTATTTTTCATATGAATCATTTTCATATTCAACATATTGGTTTCATACCCTCTTATGGAAAAGACTCATAATCCATAATTAAACTACAAAGTGATAAAAAAATTATATTAATTAGAAATTTCATAATAAAAAAGTAAAATATAGTGTGATTACACAATAAATAAATCATAAAGACCAATAATATAACTTCAATAAACATATATCTAATAAAATAATATATAATGAATTAATTTTTTAATAAAAATATAGATTGATTATGAAATAATGATAACAGGATCAAACTATAATAAATTAATCTTAAAACATTGATTATAAAATTAAAATTATCAACTGTATAATTCAATGCAAGATATAGAGTTATTACAAAAAATTTATTAATTAATATATATGGATACAACCTTTGGGGGGGGGGGTATGCATTTCCATTGAGGAGGGGATCCAAGCTGGGGAGAGGGAGGTCAGAGGGGGGGGGGGGGGGGGTTCGCGTTGCTAGTGAGAAGGGGAATATCGAGCCAGGGAGAGGGATGTTGGAGGGGGGGGTCATGGGGGTTGGGTTTGGGAGGAGGTGTTGTGGGGGTTGGGGTCTCTACCGAGAAGGTGGGAGGTATGTCATAGGGGTGGGGGAAGGGGGGGTCATGGGGTTGGGGTTGCCACCAGAGAATACATAGGAGGAAGTTGGGGGAGGGAGGGGGTGGAAATGGGTTAGGGTCGCGCGGAGGAAATATGGGAGGGAGAGGAATTAATTTTTTTTAAAACATTTAGTGGCAGTTTAATTAAAAGAAAAACTAATTGTTAAAATAATAAAAATATAGTGTCCATTTTATAAAACCACTGCTATATTATATATATTTTTAAATGGATTTAATTCATGGAGTTTACTAGAACTGCTGCTAATAAACTGCCGTTAAGAAACACTTTTTTTATAGTGGGATGCCATGTTTTCACCCCAATGACCATCAGTTGGTCTACCCAATAAGTCGGGAGCATTTAAATTACATTGATCATTAGATTCACATGGTTTAGTTGATAACAATACTAGTGGCTCAACACCCTATGTCACCCGACTACAACTGAACCCTCTAATAGATATGCGTCAAGATCTTCATAGTGCTTTGTAGAATCATTAAAGAGGTATCTGCGCATGTGTAGATATGAGGATAGGGAAAGTATGATGCTCTCCACTTTAGTATTATCCCATAATAACCTAACCTACATATCAATATT
Source organism: Viscum album (assembly GCA_963277665.1). NCBI lineage: Eukaryota > Viridiplantae > Streptophyta > Magnoliopsida > Santalales > Viscaceae > Viscum > Viscum album. The sequence continues at coordinate 25,395,003 of OY728125.1, forward strand.
GTGGATTTTTCTTCAAGTATCATGATGGTAAACATGGTTGTCCCTGAGATATCCAAGTATGGGGACACTGGAATAGGGTTCAACAGAGATAACCCACCCCTAGGGTAGTGTAATATCAAACAGAACCTTCTATAGGTGTCCTCACCCTCCTATAAAGGCATACACTCGGCCTTAGGGAACCCTCTGAATTGTTTCCTTCTAGTTGAAACCCCAATGAGGGAAAGGAACAACTCGATCCCTCCAATCTATCTGACATCACACCGAAGACATAGGTTGATCCTACTTTCACTGCCTTTATCTAGTAGGTTATTGATCAGAAGAGGATCATTTATGAGCTCCTTGTTGAGTGGATCCCATACTATGGATCTCCTCAACATGATCTTGTTCCTCATCCACTAGGGCAGTAGGGGTAGCCGCAAGTTCTCCTTGGCTAGTTGCTCTTGATTGAGCTCGGTAATCCCATGCATCCCAATAGAGAATAGGTAGGAACATATAGAAAGTGACCATGATATGAGTCACTGAACCCCCCCAGAGTATCAGGATAATATTCCTCGAAACCTGGATTGACCTGCTCCACAATCCACTCCATGAGCCACTGATCATGCTTACTGTATTAACAAGACTGTCAACACATTGTTGATCAGGGATCTTCATCAGGATATGAACCCTCTCTAAGACAATATAGACACTCTCACTGCTTTACTAGAGGCCTTGGAGATATGATAGGTGGTGATCCCACCTGATGGAAAGTTTTATTCGACATGGGTGGATGACATACGATCACCCCCAAATTTTGGGAACCTTATCTTTACCCTATATAATGATATGGGTGACCCATTACAACATTTTTACCACTTTATATCAAGGTGAAGACCCATGTTAGAAACCCAATAATAGCAGGAGACCATTAATATTTGATGCTTTGTTTATAATTTTGAAGAGCCTACATTTTTATAGTATATTCAGTTACCCATAGGGCCCATCACTGACTGGGAATACCTCTACAATAAGTTTCTTTACCAATTCAGATCCATTATGTGAAAGAAAGGTTTTGAGGACCTATTTAATTTTAAGAAACATATAGATGATCATGTCACAAACTTTGTCACCCGGTGGACGGGCCTCATGTATTCTCTCGACATGCCACTGACCCAAGAGAGGCTACTAGTGATGTGTGTGGGGAATTTCAAGATTGAGAAGGTTCCTACCCTTATCACTCAGAACTTCCTAGGTGGATTTTGGGATTTATATAACAAAGACCAACACTTAGACGGATCCTTGAAACAATTCAATAAGGAACATCCATCAAATCTTATAGATCCTATAAGAAGAACTAATAAGGCATAGACTGCCTCCATCATACAAGTGGAGGCCCCAGATCCTCTATAGCTATTGTTGACAGAGCCCCACTAAGCGCAGCCTCATCAAGCTCATCCTCACCTGATATAGAATCGATAGGTGAATCCACACCAAGAACAACCACTTAGATGAGATAACGTGGCTTCGACCTCTCGTCAGGGCCATACTCCTAGAGTTACCTTCTTAGACAAGAGAAATCGAATCTATTCCTTCAAGGAGGTGAAGGTTCTTAGTTATTTCTGTAGTGCCTTTGAGAAGGGGATTCTAAAACTATCAGAGTGCAAGAAGCCACCAAAAGTAGAGATCACTGATTACCCATACCATTTTCTTTACCATAGAATCCTTTTAAATAACATTAAATAATTTTATGTGTTCAAGGATTGGCTTCAGGACTAGGTGAAGAGTGGTTTGGTCAATTTGAGAAATGTCCCAACATATGTGGCACATATCTCCACCAAGCCTGACAGTAATAATAAAGGTTCTGGTGAATAGAAGAAGGTTTAAAATCACAAAACTCATCAATATGATTATTGGTTGGCTTTAAGAGTATCCAATCATGCCCATGGCATCATCCATGCCTTCTTGGGATGGACCAAAACTCCTAAAGTTTCAACGCCTTCTCCAGACACTACTTCTGCATCCACCTCACGACCTCCCACATCACAAAAGAGTAGGTACTAATGGCGCAAGGGAAATAAAATTCCCCCACTGATTCCAAATCCATGTCATACCATCAATTATTTTATGCCTCCAAAGATAGGAATCACACCCAAAGTCCACCTATCATTAGAATATTATTCCGATAATGATCAAGAGTATTCCTCCATGAATACCATCGAGTTGGTGGATCCCTTCATGGTCCCTAATGATGAGGAATATTAGGAAATCCCTCCAAGTGTCCTCAGTCAACAACATTTAAGAAGAATTCAAGGGCATGAAAACCACTGGAATTATCATTCCAACACTGTAAGACATTCCATACACACTACCGAGACTAGATAGTAAGTGTTGCATAGAGATCTGTAGGAGAAGTCCTATCATCCCACTCTGCCAGACAAACTAACAAATCCGATCATACTAACTGACTAGGTAGAACAACCAAAATTTCATTATGATTATCCATTCCTAGCTAGAGATAGGCCTTAACCATCCAATAGTCAAAAATTAGTGGTTCGAATCAAGTTATCTGATGAGCATCTAGACATTTCCAGCACCATCTAGAATACAATGGTTCATTCAGTAGTTCCCCTAATGCCTTCAACCAAGGAGTGAACCCTTATGGGAAGAAACATTTATCTAGCACTGAAATATGATGTTTCAAAGAACCTCACTATCATAACTACAAAGATCTCGATTCTCAAGGCCCTTCAGCTGTTATCAGAAATACAATATTCCCTCACATAATCCTTGAAAATCCCCCTCCAATTAAAAATAGACGTAGTAGCCATAGAGACCTTCTATGTAAAGGAGTTAGAGTAGTAAAAATGTCAAGACATCATCTTGTTATCAAGGGAAGATGAGGGCTCCCTCATTCAGGGGTACATTCACCCACTATACAACACCATCCAGCTCAATGTCATGGAGTTATGTCACTACCTGGTCAACACAGGTTCTGAGATCAATCTCATCTTGACCAAGATGCTCTACAAGTTGGGAATCACTGAAGAAGATTTGAGTCCCTCTAACCTAAAGATTCAAAGTTATGATAGGGAATAGTAGAGACCATATGGAAGAATATGTTTGAAGACCCAATTCAGTGGTTTGGTAGCAAACACTGAATTCATGGTTGCCTCATAGTATATCTCATACAACACACTGATGGGTAGGAATTGGATCCATCTTCATACAACAGTTCCATATTCATATAATCAATTCCCTAAGTAATCCATCAATGGTCGAGTAGGTTTACTTCAGGGTGAAAAATATCCTTTAATTTTTTGTGAATCCTGCAACATGGATTCCGACTATTACAAGAGAAAGGAAAAGCAGGTTTATACCAACAAGGCCAATCACACCACTGTCGCAGCCAACTTGTGGATAGATTTGGATGACGCATTCATCCACTCGATTCACCGGTTGGAAGACACAACACCAGACTTGGTAAAATGCTTTATCATTTATAGGAATAAAGTGAATCCAATACCTAAGTATATGGAATTATAGAATATTACCTCATACTCTTACACAAGTCAGGACCATGTGATACTAGAAGCCCCTACCCCTATAATTTATTAAGATATTCTCCCCACGACTACCACTTTACATCACACCCACCTGTTTCTCTAAGCCAGGTTGAATTTATAGAAGACAAACCATCACCATTTCTTTGAAATCAATTATGGAACCTATGGCTAAAGGCCTGATGGGATTGGAACAACAACCTCTTTCCCCATGGTTTCAATAGAGCCGACATCCCCTAGTAAGGATTCCACATCTGCCACCCAAATCCGGAACCAATGTTCCTATAGAATCAGTTAGACTGGATGAACCATCTCCTCCCACGGATTCCCCTACATTAGAATATAGAGAGTATTTGGAAGACACCCCTCCCTCTTTTGAAGGGGGTGTATCCACCCCTATCTATGAGTTGATTCATTTGAACCTTGGTACTGGGGTAGATCCAAGGCCAACACTTATTAGTGCAACTATGACTCTATAGGAAATAAAAAAGTATATGGATTTCCTAAAACAATATCATGATGTTTTTTCTTGGAGTTATGAAGATACTCTAGAACTAGACCATCAAGTTTCCATCCACCATATTGGTCTTCTAACGAGTCATCACAGGTTCAAGTAGACTCTTAGAAAAATATACCCTTCTCATGGTTCCATGGTCAAGGCCAAAGTTTATAATCTTATCAAGGAAAAATTATTCAAGGAGGTTTAGTACCCCAAGTGTCTCACCAACATCATCCCAGTTAAGAAGAATAAAGAGCATATCAGAGTATGTATCGACTTCTAGGACCTCAACCTCCATCATTAGAAGTATTATTTTCCCCTTCCCATAACTAAATTGTCGATTGATTCCACAGATAGGTTCCAATATATCTCCTTCCTAGATGGATACTCTGGGTTCAATCAGATTCGGATAACCTCCGAAGATGAGGAGTCAACCACCTTTAGATAACTACAAGGGACCTTTTTCAATCATGTAATTTCTTTCGATCTGAAGAATTCAGGGTCCACTTATTAGTAGTTTATGCACCATATATTCCAACCGATCCTTGGGATTCTAGTGGAATGATACATGGATGAATTGGTGGTTAAATACCACCAGCATCAGAACCATCTCAGAGATCTTGAGAAAGTGTTTGTCTTCCTCCAACCCTAGAATTTGAAGATGATAACCTTGAAGTGTGCCTTCGGGGTAACCTATGAGAAGTTTATTGGATTCATTGTCAGATACAAAGGCATTAAAATTGACCCAGATAAGATCAAGTCCATCATTCATATGACTCCTCTGAGAAACATCTGGGAGATCTGAGGCTTTCAAGGACACTTTTCCTACATACGCCAATCCATTGAGAACTTGTCTGGAAAGTGTAATCCCTTTTCTAGGATCATGAAGAAAGTTACTTCCTACTAGTGGGATGAAGAATGCTAGACCACATTTGATAAAATCAAGCAGTATCTACTACAACCTCCAGTTATGATGCCACCTATCTCAGGAAATCCTTTGGTCCTTTATCTAACCCCTGGAATGATCCCTTAACACCCTTCTCACTTGGAAGAACAAAAATAACAGAGGGAACAATTTATACTATTTCAGTCACATGCTCCTCGACACAGAGACCAGATAATCTCCCATCGAGAAGAGCTGCCTCATGATTTTTTTGCAGTGTAGAAGTTGTGGCATTATCTACATAATCACGAGATACATCTAATGACCTATGTGAATCTGTTAAATTATATCCTAAATCTCCCAATGTTAACAGGATGTATACCGTGATTGGCAGTGATTATTTAACAATTTGACATCAGGTTCATTCTATAGAAGGTCGTCAAGGGCCAATCACTAACATAATTTCAATCCACCCATCTGGCTCTTGAAGAGGCACCTCTGGATGTTTATTTTTCAGATGAGGCCATCCACTCAGTGGACCAGGCTATGCCTTTCTAGAAAATGAATTTTGACAGTGTCTCCCAGATTCCAACTGGAAGAAGTCTTAATGATCTTAAGCTTAACAAAGTAGGTTTGGGGACTGTCTTCATCACCCCTATACATGATATTCTACCATACTCATTTATATTTTCACAAGGCTCCAAAAACAACAAGGAAGAGTATCAAGCTCAAATTACTGGTCTTGAGCTATATCTCAAGATTGAAGTCCCCCAATTTCATGTTAAGGGAGACTCTAAGTTAGTCATCAAGTAAATAAATTGTGATTACATCCTCAGGAAGCCGGAGCTTGTGCCATTTATCAAGCACACTTTCCAACTGATGGATCAGTTCCTATATCAACCAGAGGCAACTCATATTCCATGATCATAGAATGTTCAAGCCAATGCCTTAGTTAGTATGGCCACATCTCTTGCAGATCCTAACTAGGATGGCATGTTCATTCATGTGGTGCATTAGAGGGTCATTGATCCCATCATTCTGGATGATGATGATGACCAATAGGGAAACAAGTTGAATACTAGTGCTTATACATTGGGACCCCTAGATTCCCCCACAACATAAGAAACCTCCAATTGAAAAAATCCTTTTGTTGAGTATCTCCAACATGGTACCCTCTCACTGAATAGAGTTGAGCATGAGATAATCCATCGACATGCCGCACAGTTCACCCTCTAGAGTGGGCCTAACCTTGAGAAAACCCTCTACAAATGTGGGTTTTATGGAATAATCCTCCATTGAATCCAAGGAGATGATATTCCCTTGGTCATACAGGAAGTTCATGCTGGATATTGTGGTTCTCATCAGGAAGGGATAAAGTTTTCCCACCAGATTTGAAGGCTGGGTTACTTATGGCCCACCATGGTCCATGACTGTATCAAGTTATCCAAGAGGTTACACACATGTCATATATATTACAACTCTGTGCATCGACCATCGAATCCCCTTCACACTACTAAGTATTCTCATCCCTTTTCATCATGGGGACTCGATGTCATGAGACCATATCCACAAGCAATATCTCACCGATGTAGGTTCATTATGAACATGATAGATTTCATTTCTAAGTGGGAAGAAGCAATTCCTATTAAGTAAGTCAAGGCTTGATCAGTAGTTAAATTCATGATCACCAATATCATTTACCTATTTGAAGTCCCTCAAGTTATTCTCACTGACAACTTAACCAACTTCCAGGAAGATGAGCTATAGAAACTGTACACCAAGTACAGTATCTGGTCTAACCATAGTTCTCATTACCATGCATAGACAAATGTATTGATCAAGGCATTCAAAAAAACACTCTCTAATATTATATGGAATATGGTGAGCCAAAAAAAGAAAATTTGGATGGAAAATCTCCCTAATTCTCTCTATACCTATCAGACAATGACTCTAAATTCTAGTCAGGTGATTCCATATTCCCTGGTGTACAGAATAGAGGCAGTCCTTCCCATTGAGATTCAGTTTCAATCACTCCAGATAATTGTTTATGACCAAGAGATTCCATATAGAATGGAATAATTCCATCTAGATGAGTTGGAATCCCTCAAAGAGAATAGGATCTAAGCCATGAAAAACCTAAAGAGGCACCAAAATAAGATAGAAAGGGTGTTCAATAAAAATGTTTGCCTCCACTCCTTCCTCTAGGTTGACACTATATTGGATCTCAGAACGGAAATGATACCCAGAAAAAATCCACCAGTTTTAGAGCCCAAGTGGTAAAGACCTTATGTCATTCATATGGTATATTCCAATGGTGTATACTATTTGATCACAATGGATGTATAGCACATTAATCCTCCTACCAATGCCAAATTTCTCAAGTAGTACTTTGTATAAATGGGAGCCAAAGGTTCAAGTTTCATGACCTTAAATTGAAAGTCCTAGTCCTAATATCATGAATTTAAACTATGCACAAGCATCCCTAGGAATGTGTCATGTGACACAAGCCTCCTAGTCCCTCATTCACACTAAGTTACTCCTATTGTTCCCACACAACACTTTTGGTTGAGACGTTTCCATCTTTGGTCCAAAATATATGACCTTAAACTAGGATTTAGCATCCTCACTGGATGACATTAAACTGAATGGAATGGTCTAATCACATGACCTTAAACTACATCGCTATCATCCTAGTCGCATGATTATAAACTGAATAGGGAGAAAATCCTAGTTGTATGATGTTAAACTATTTAACAATCATTTTACTAGATGCATGATGATAAACTGAACAACACCACGATGTCCTCACCTAAGATAAAATGTCCTTCAAAATTGGTCATCTACCAGGCCATATTCAAGAACTATGTGTGGCTTGATTCCTATCCTCATACGATACATAAAAATTTCTAGATTTATATCCCGATTCAGCCACCCCAAAACAAAAAATTACCCCTTATTATGTATGGGCCAGAGCTATACAGAAATATTTAATTCTAGAACTACATGTGGCATTATTCCCATCCTCATGGGATACATAGCGATGCCCAACATTTTTTCTTTGGGTCTAGACACAAGTTTTTCAAACCTTTGGCACCTTGGCCTCAGCTTAGTCCAAGCATCATGACTCTAAACTGTATGAAATCCTCCTTGGGAATGAATCTATGGTGTGTGGGCATCTTTGACCCACATTCATGATGGAATTATCATGCCACCACATTACACATACCCCTTTTGGAGTGATTACCCCATGGTCCAAGCTTCATGACCTTAAACTAATAGCCACCATTGGTCTCAACTCTATGGCTCTAAACTAAGAGCTAATGGTTTGGGAAACCTGATCTTAAACTATTTACACCAAGTCTAATCATCATGAATTTAAACTGTATGTAGGTTTCCTCTGGGGTGTGTCATGTTGTGTCGAGATTCTTAGGTCCTCATTCATGTCAGGTCTATTAGGGCACTGTGCAACACATACCCACTTGAGACATTTCCCACAATTATGGTCTGAAATATATGACCTCAAACTAGGAGTTAATGTCCTCAACACATGAAATTAAACAACAATACTACCCTAAACAAGTTCAGGAAACCTCATGATAATCATAGGATGCTTTAGTTCCCTCACTAGAGAGGGTTTCCCCCAACAGTGTTGGTCTCTCACTACATCGTGTCTAAGAACTACATGTGTCTTGATTCCCATCCTTATGGGATACATAGCAATGACCATACATTTTGTCTCTAGGCCCAAATTCAAATTAATCAACCTTCTATCCCCTTGGTCTCAGTTATGGTCCAAGAACTACTACCTTAAACTATATGTGGTTTATCTTAAGGTTTTCATGTGACACTTGATCCACCTTAACTCCATTCACATCAGGATTTACCTCTTGCATTCCATATACATACCCTTAGAGTGAACATTACCCCTATTCCAAACAACATGAATTTAAACTATCCACCATGGTAAAAACTGTAAAACCTTAAAATATGTATATTACCATCCATATTTTCCATACAATACGACCTTAAACTATTTGAAAAAATCAGATTTTAATCCCACTTTACAATCCACCCCACTTCACACTTCGAGTTCTTCTCAATTTAGATTTCCATCACCTTTAAAATCTAGATGGACACCTACAAATGATGGTCTCATGACACATTGTCTCACCTACCATCTTGGGTCAACACCCTAATGGATATATGGCAGAAAATAGTGGATCTTATGTTTTGAATATTTTCAACAGTTGATCTTTCATTTTATTTCCTCATTCATGACTGGTGTGGTTGATATTTCTATGTTCCAAAGCTAGTAAAAAGTTGATCCCTATCCATTATCCACCCTTGATCTAGATTTTGGAAGTCTCAAGTTACCTCCTTTTATCTTCCATGTGTCTTAGTGGAAATATCAACCCAGTATCTCTTCACCCCTAACGCGCACTTCTATATATCAGGAAAACCCCTTACTATTCCTTGTTTTTCACACCAAGAATAAATCACGTGAGATTATAAGTTTCGGTATGGTGTGTAATGATTTGGTTGAGTTGCACAAATAAATCCAGTATGTTACATATAGTAAAACCTTAAAAAATATGCAACATCCTATTCAAATGATGTTAAACTATGAGATGCATCCTGACCACACAACATTAAACTATAAAATGCTCCATCCTTACCACATGATGTTAGAATTCATGTCCATTTTCTTCATAATATGATGAAAAATTGTGTATCTATCATAATTTTTTCACAACATAAAACTGAAGGGTATTTTAGGCCCTTGCTTGAGAATCCTTCCTTTGGAGATGGTTATCCACCGCATCGATCGTGTTCCTTCAACGATAAGTCAACATCTAAGATAGTGCTCCACTCGAAGGCAGGTTTGATCTTTGTTCAGACCAACACACTTACACCAATGTTCTCTAATCCATGGTGGTGTAATTTTAAGAGGATTGGAGTCCATTCGAACATTCCATCATTCCATTCCCATGCTTCACGTGCCCCTTATTTGGATCATCATACTCTTCCATGTATAAAGGGACCCCATAACAGCGTGGTCTCATGCCATTTTTAATCACCTAACATCTTGAGACAATATACCAAAATACCTTTAAAAACATTATGAGATAGGTTCCTTATTTTAAAAATGATCAGCGGTTGAAACTCATTTGTTTTTACCCATTCCAGGATAGCGATACAAATGATGTATTTCGAACACGATCATCAATTATCCTGTATTTCCATCCCTCTCTCCTTGTGTTCAAGGGTTTTGGCATTGTAATTTACACTTTCCATTTCCCTTTGTTCAATTCAAATCCAACGCCCCTGACATTATCCCATTATCACACTAGAACAAATTGGGAAAGAAAGTTGGCTATTATGAGAGCCTCATTATCTACCCAAAACCTCTCTCAGCCCAGGCACCCTTGATAGAAAATCAACATTAGCAGACCCTGAGTGTTCGGTGATTATCTAACATTCTCGTATGAAAATCATTCACATGGCCATCCATTGTTTCTCACACTGGGCATGGACCATATTATCTTAGGGATTGGTTGTTGGTTGTCTCCTAAATATGATCTAAGTAAGACAATAAAGCAAGGAAATATGTCCAAGAATGAAAGTTTGGATAAGCTAGAGTTTCAGGGGGGTCATCCACATATCGGGGCCTACCCTTGGTAAAATATGACCCTATAGCTCTGCCTCAACGATTAATCACTTGATCTCATCCAATTTCCATTGAGTTATCTAAAAGGCATGTTTCCATACTGTTAGGTTTTCCTTCTCCTCATTGTACATAAGCGAACATCGTTGTCCCTAACTTGCTTTCGATATTTCTCTACCCGACACTCAACTTCTTCCTTCCTGATTTCAACTTCCTTAGCCTCGAATGCTTCTAGTTAAACCATCAGTCTATTAGTGATCTCAGCCTAAGTGACATCAGCCATCACAAGATTTTGTTCCATACCCTCCGAATGGAAAATATATTCCTCATCCTTTTGAAGTTCCTAGGATCCCTCAGGATTATGTTTCATCTAGGCCAGATCAAGCTCCTACCATTCCACACATGCTCAATGGATGAGGAAGTCCTAATACAGGACATGAAAAGTGGTGTAATCCATCCCACTGGTCCCTAGAATAACTATAAATTGAAAGAGATACCCCAATCTTTATGGCAGTTCAACTATCTAGATATGGGTGATGAAGTTCCACACAGTCCTCCAATACTGGCAATGGACACCTCAGTTATCCTCGGTGAATTCCAGGATGGAGTTCTCTGAATCTTCAGGTGGTATAGGATCATGAGAAGGAAATACTACCAATATTATTTCAGCTAGGTCCTCTAAATTCATATATTCAAATGTGAGTGGCTCAATAACTATCCCTTGGAATAGATCCTTGCCGGCCTCTCCAAATTTGGAAGAATCCACTATTGTAGTTTGTGGTATTTCAGAGGTGGAATCCATCGTCCTAGTTCCTTGGATACTCCTATCAGTAGTTCAATATCATATTTGACTTCCAAAGCTGCCTCAAGTGGTAGTTTTGAAGTAGGAACACCCAATGCGATCACTCTAGCTACTAACTCCATCATCCCTTCCCCCATAACAATTTCGGCCCCAAAAGTCGCTTCTGGTAGTGCCACCACCATAGGTCTATCTGAAACATCTCTTTCAGACAGCTCTATGGTGGGCCCTATCTCGAACCCCTCCATTGAGGGAGTGGTATTAGTAGTTCCATCCAATGGAACTTCTACTGTTGGGCTGACAACCACATCCTCTCTAGCACTTTATGCTGGGAGAGCAGTATATGTCGTCACCCACTCGGCTTCAGGTGCAGCTAATGTAAGTGTTGAAACTGGTGGTTGAGTTTTGATCCCCATTAGAACTTCCATTCCAAATCATGTTAGTCAATCATAGGAAGGAGAAACATAGAGTAAAATACATAGAGAATAAAGGAACTTATATAAATTGTATACTCTAATGAGGAGTTCATGAATATTCATTATAAGACCCCAGAGTAGGGTTCCTTATATATCCATTGCCTCAGTTTTAGGTGATAATTTTTGACCACTCATATCCACAACATCAGGATGGGAGCCCACACTCGAACCTTCATGGGTTGAGATCCCATCACCTTTCTTTTCGAGTTTGTCTCTGACCAGTGTTCCTTCTACAACCACCGCCTCAGTTGTAGGCACCAATGTTTGAACACTCACTGCCATGACAAAGGGACAAGACCCAATGCTCACCCATTAATGGGTTGATATCCCCTCACAGTCCTTTTTGGGTTTGTGTTGGACTAGGGTTCCTTCCGTAGCCACTGACTCATCTTTATGCACCAATGTTTGACCACTCGCAGTCATGACATTAGGACGAGACCCCATAATCACCCCTTTATGGGTTGAGATCTTATCACCTTCCTTTACGGGTCCATCTTAGACCCCCCTCCTCCTTGTTTTATTCATACAAAAAATGTAAAGAGAGTTAGAAAACATTTCTAAGACGTAGGTTGTATCCTAGGTATGTGAGATTCAGATGTTTACCTGGTCCGCATTGACGCTTCCTCTCAAAGGTGATCCCTAATAACCATCATCTCCCCAAGACCCATCTAAATCTTCCAGAAAGGGAGCACGCACAACTAGCTCAGTTAATGGTAGTTTTGGAGGGGAGTTCATGTCCAGAAACACCCTCACCCGGTTTTTCAGTAGACACGCAGTGACCTGGGAATGCACAAGGTCCTCCAACTCCGTCACGCACTTCTTCCCCTCATCTTGAGACACATGGAAACTGGAATTGGAATAACTGATCTAGTGAGATGTATCCCACATATATTGAAATGATACCACATCTAGTAAACACTATAGAACTACATGAAGATGTCCCAATTTTCCCATGTCCTAGGAAATACGACATTTCTAGGAATGTCTACATGGTATAACCACTTTCTAGTAGCTTGGGAGAATGTCCTACGGAACACCCCGGATGGATCCCATTCAACATAAGTCTATTTTCCCAATAGCACTGAGCCCAATGTTACTGCTCCTCTATTTTTTCTTCTTTCCTATGTAGGACCATGAACTGCTGGTCCCGCTACTGCTACCCTACCCACTGGGCTAGCTCTACTTCCACAACGCACTCTAGCCACAACTCTACCCTAGCCCTATAGAGGAGGGATTACCCCTTCATTAGTCTGGATAACTCACTATCTTATCATTACCCTAGGATAGGTGATGGCCCAACTCTATGCATAGTCATGGGTTAGCCTATACAAAAAAAATGGATGGAAGAAGCTCATTCTGCATATTCCCATATTTGAACATGAACATGTGTCATAATTACCTCATCACTAAAGGGTGGCACTCAGGACGCACCTCTAAGTACACCTTTAGTGTCATCCTTTATAGACACCTAAATTTCCTTGCAAATCAGTGAGGGTTATATGGATCACAGAATAGCTCACAGTCAACCCTTTCCACCATCACCCCACATCATAAGGCCATGAGGTATGATCTACGCCTTCATCAATTACCAACCTAGTTAGTGGGGAGAATGAGTGAAAGATAAAGTGATCCTCCTGACCAACCTTGTCTAGTTGGTTTTCTGGGCCGAAATTGATCGGGTAACTCCCTGAAATATTTAGGATGGATGGTCAAAAGTTTTTTATGGGAGGATAAATAGGGTTTGGATACTTATATACCCCCCTGTGTGCAGCCACCCATCTATACAGAAAGTAAAAAAGGACCACACAAACACAACAATGTATTCTATACAATAAAGTTCTGAAGTACTTTTTATAAATTCTCCAGCACTGGGATTATGATATTGACGTGATACCTTGTCTCTAGCGTCACCACCATTATGAAAGTGCTTGGATGCACCCCCACATGCACATCCCTCATCATAAGAATCCAACCATAGATGAGTGCCATGATGAATTCTTCCAGCTTGACTGTGGGTTGAGTCTTAGTCTTAACACCATATCCTCTGAAATTCAATTGGCTTGCTTCCAGAATCTACCAGTAGGATCCCTCCTTGCCCTGCTGATATCCACTGGGACATGTGAGTGGCCTTGTTTTCAACTTCCTTGTCAGTTCTTCCCCTTCAGTAGGCTCCTCTGTTGGTCCAATCAGAAAATAGAAAAATAACTGCTTGAAGGGAATGCCTTTTGTCCCCGAATTCACCTTACTGGTGACTTGTGCCATATCCAACAAAACCTTTTCCAAATCCAAAAGCTTCTCCTTATCTTCCCATACATTCTATGTGGGGAGAAACTTATCATAAATTACTCCTGGGATCAGGATCCCAGAGATTTGGTGAAGGTACCAAAGGCTGATGATGACCTCCCTATGATGAAAATTGAATGTTTTGGTCCCCAATGACCATATTCTCAGTAGCTCAGGCATGATCTCTTGCGGCAGGTAAACATGGAATTGAGAAAACCATGTCATCTCATAAATTCCTAATTTATTTAGCTCTGACTTGAAATCTCGGCATGAAACACACTCCCTGTATGCCCAGTCCCATTAATACATAAAGTTTCCACTTTGGAGAAGACCCCAACCATCATTCCATACCTTCTATGGGTCCCCCAAACCTTCCTTGAGAACCGTCTAATGTTTTGGTAGGATTCCCCATCCTCCAAATCCTCCCCATAAAAATTATTGATGTGGTTGTAGAGGTAATCTACTGTAATTAGTGCGTGGTCTTTCTAAATGTGTCCCACATCATCCCTGTGCCACTGATATTTCCCTGGTACACCTTTAAACCAATAAGTTGGATCATCCCTACTTTTCGATGGGATGAAAATGTTGGCCCTCAAACTGAAGCCATAAAACGGTAGCCTCTTTCATAGAGGGTACTCCCTTTTAGCCTCTAACAACATTCCAAGCAACGATTCATAGTCCTAGGCACTTCAAATGCACTCCCGATCATGATATTGTTCTCCATATCTTCCATCATAACAACATCTGCAATGAATCCCTGAGAAACTTCTCAAGTAACCATTGAATTCAATACTTAGGTGCTTTCTGAGACTGGTTGATGGAGGTAATTCTCAAATCTTGTTTGTAGAGAACAATTTTCATAGCTCCGATTCATAGTACTCTCTTCATGAAGATGCAGTTCTCAATGTCTGGTTTTATAAGTAGCATTTGCAGAGCTAAGGTATTTAATTCTAGTTCACTAAAAAAGAATTTGTGGAGAGTGTTCATAGAGATGTATAGTGTTTGTGAAAATAGAGAAAATGGGATTTTCTTCACATGGATTCAAGTTCCTTTGAGGTCCCCCATGACACTATTTATAAGCACCTGACCAGGTTGTACTTGGTGATGGAATTTGCACCAGTGATCTCCGCATCTCAACAAAGTGAGTGATAATTGTGAATGGTCTTCATGAAAGGGAGAATATTTTCAAATTTCAGCAATTATCCCTAAGAATCCAACCTTCATTTTCCCATCAGTTCTCATTCTGAGGAGGGGCATTTGTTGGCTCTAAAATACGTGCCATGAGATTAGTCAAGTAAGTAACAATTGGTTTGAAGAAAATAAAATCCAGAAGGCCCAAAAACCATATTAAGGGTCTAATTCATGAATACCACTTGAAAATATCCCCTTCATGAATAGGCGATGCCTCAACAGTATGCTCCGTGAGTCCGACAGAGATCCAAAACCATGCCAAGTATTGATAGTGTGTTTTGTGAGACTGATAGAGCTGTGAGCATTCTCGAAGCATACATTTGATTTCCAAACCACTTACTAGCTTTGAAAACCCCATTTACCATAAACACCCATCTCATTTTGACCTTTGGATGATGGTTACCCAACCCTTAGACTTCTGAATTTCTCCCTATTCATGAAGCACCCGATCATTGTGAACCAGAATGAAAATGGATCATCTAAGGTACCTGATCTTTGAAAAACCCCATTCCATATGTTCTTGAATACCTACACTTAAGGTGGGGATGCCTTTCACAATGTCCTATTCCCTTATCAGAGGAAGAAGTCCCTCAGGGTTACTTGAGGATTCATGAATCATTAATCCTTCACGAAGCACTCCTTTCTCGATCTAGGACTTCATCTTGACGTAGGATTACCATGTTTTGTGAATCCTAATCCTTAAAAAATCCCTTGAACTCCAAGAATAATATGATCTTCATGAAGAGCCTCTCTGTGAGGACCCATGATTTGAGAATACCTTCTCCTGGGCCTCTCTATACTACCTCCCTTTTGCTGACACCTCTTCAAAAAGGTTGAGTGACCAAGACCCCACACCCATATAGGACCAGTTTAGCTACACCTCAAGTCCTTATGTGACCTGTTACGCCTATTCTTGTGGCCCACCCCACTTCAAGTGTGGCCTGAGATTCCCATTTACCCTTTTCTCCTCAGCATAGGTATACTAATGCCTTTTTTTCTCATTATAGGCATGTTAATGTGGACCTTGTGATCAACCACTCATTTACATATTTCCAACCTGACATTGATAAATCCATGAACCTCCAATAGGTGCATGATCCATCATTATATAATACCAAGAGGTAAGGAGTGAGTCCCCTGCATCCATGATACATGACTTAAAACTACCTAACACCAACATCCTCAACACATGATATTAAACTATAGTTTTACCACATGAAATACACATGATATGACCCAATTATGACCATCTTGGGACACCACCTTCTTCCCCACCATGGGATGATCCTCCCCCAAAGAGAAACTTCCATGCATAAACCCCACACCATCTTTCATTGACACATCTTTTGTGACATGATCATCAGGTCTACTTCTTCCTCTTGTTTCTCACACCAAGCACAACTCACGTGGGCTTAGAGGTTAGAAACAACCATGACATCCAACCTCCACTTCCATGGGAATACCTCCTAGAGTAATCCACAATTTCCACCTTCCAACATGCCTCCTATTTAGGTGTAATCCCCAACCATACATGCTCTATGGGCCGTTATTACACATAATCCCTAATCACATCCCCTCCAATGGGCCTCCTCCCTAGGAGTAAGCCCCAAATATTCCGAACTACATGGGATTTTAATCCCAATTTATTGGGATATGTCGGAATCCCTCATGAGGTCCAAACCCAACATACACCTCCATCATGATTTTATCTGGGCCACTACATCTTGGTAAGATCATTCCCCTACCTGGAGACCACATATCCTTTAGGTCCCTTTGGAATCTCCCTTTCATAATCCCCACACCATCATCTAACCAAGAGAAATCTTCTTGTGAAGGGAATATTCCATGGGTAATCCCCACACTACCCCTCATCGATGCGCTTTTCGCGATGCGATAATCCTTACCACATGACACTAAACTACATGGACTGGTCCTATCACATGACCTTAAAATGTGGAATCCAACTACATAGGTCTTGATCCTTATCTTCTAAGAAGGATACGTAGGATGCCTATCTAAGGTTTAATCTCGGCCAATGGTAAACCTAGGTGATCCCTCTTAGGGATGTACCCTCATGGCATTACATATTCCCTTTATGGGACACACCTCTTGGGTCTACCTCCACCAGGAATTATGATCCATCCATCGGTAAACCTTCTGAGTTCTCCTTTTTAGGGATTCACCTCATTGATCCACCTCTGCAGGGTGTTCTGATCAATCTCATTCTGTCTCCAATGGATGTTTAACTTGTAAACCCAAAAAAATACCTCATGCTAAACATGGGATTCTTGAGGTGAAATTCTTGAAAGATATGTGCCTATGGAATTAGATACCTCATCATAAACATGAGATGCCTGAGGTGAATGACTTGGAATATATTCCTTTAGAATTAGATACATCATGATTGAAATGAGATTCCTTGGGTTCCGTGTCCAATATTCCTCCATGAGGTGCCCTCATATGAGAAAGAATACAGGTGACCAATGTTCCTAGCATCCAGGCGTGCGAGCAATGCCCAATGCGACTACTCTCCTGACCGAAGGTTTCTTCCCTATAGAGAACCTTTGGAATGTCCATATAGAAGTAGTGTAATTAACCAGCATCCAAAAAGACATGGCACCAAGAATGAGTTTCATGAACATGAATCAAATCTATGAGGGAGATCTAGACTAAGCGATGAGTTCCAAGGAGGAATCCATGGAAGGAGAAACTGAAATCCCATCATCCCATTTTGATCAAGGTGAAAACATCACTATTTAAAGTGATGAAAGCTACCCACCTTTGGAAAGCAGGAATGTGGGGAAACAAAATATGGTGTCAGAGTGAGTCAAACACGTGGTGGAAGTGCACCCCGATGAAAGTGTTGGAAACAGAGTCTTCATCCTCCATATTCTTACCAAAGCTATATGATCATCAATGATATTTTCTTCATTGATTTCAACCCTACTACTTTCATTATTTTTAGTTGTTGAATATGATTCAATTTCCTCATTATCAATGTATTTTTATAAATCTACTTCTTCCCTATGTTCTCCCCCTAGGATGGTCACTTCAATATCACTTTACTCTATAATTTCAATACAATTTTTCTATGAAAATTGCTCACTGGATTAATAATTATACTTGTTTTACACAACAATGAAGAATTAAATCTCAATTATTTTTCCTAGACTTTTAATATATAATTTTTATTCCTTTTTTTTAAACGATTATATGAGAAAAATAAATTCATCCCCACAATATTTAAACTTGCGGTTATTCTCTTTGTTGAGAATAAATTAATTACTTTTGAAAAATAAAAAGTACTTAAATGTTGGATTTATACCATACCACATCTCATAGGGTTTCTTCTATTGAAATGGATATAATAAATCACTTTTTTATATATAGATTTATTTAATAACTTCTTCATTATAATACATATCCAGTATATTTTTCTCAATGAGCATCGTTCGGGTAATGATGTTAAAAATATGATTCCTCCTCTCAATGACACTATTTGAAAAAGGAGTGTTAACCACTAAAACTTGGTTCCTTATCCCATGATTCTTGAGATATTATTATACCTGATTATATGTGAATTTTATCCCATTATTAGTCTATAATTTATGAATTTTCAACCCAGGAATCTTCTCTGACAATCTCTAATAATGTACAATACAATTAAACACTTTGTATTTTCTAGAGATCAGTATCAACCGAGCCATCCTACTATAATCATCAATGAATAGAACATAATATCTTTTTACATACATGTATTTGGGTGATATTGGTCCACACATATCAATATGCACTAACTCAAGCAATCTCATCAACTTCTTATCCTTAAGCTTGAAAGTATTCTGAATGATTTTCCATTTTTAACAAGTATCACACATGTGGGTGCAATCACATTAAAGTTTAGGGATATAACAATATCCTTTATTATTCACCAAATCTTCCAAGTAATTTTGGCTCAAGTGGATAATCAATCTGTGATAAAACATTTTCTCTTCTTCCTTGGTTAGAAAACACATGCCTTCTTCTCCAAAAATAAGGAAGGTATTCTCCTATATTCCATTTCCTTATATCATAATTGTATCATCTATTCCTTTGATAATGAAATATTTCTTATTTAAATTGATCACATAAATTGAGTCACATAATTGGATTATAGTTAGAAAATTATAACCAAATCCTTCAAACACCAATACATTTGTGTGCCTCAAGTATTTTCCTATAATTTTGGATTTTCAAGAGATAATGATCTTTAATTATTCACTATTTCCAAATTGGATGACATCATATTTATTTTACTTGATCCCTATGAAAATATCCTTGTTTCCTATCATATGGGAAGTACATCCACTATTAAATATCCATAGTGTAGTCTAATCTATCTATTTTTGAGAAATTTCTATGACATTAATCTTTTAAACTTTTTTTATTTCTTGATCTATGTTCACTGATCCCATTTATTTGGCAGTGAATGAGATTGTTCCACCTCCAGCTCCATTGTACCATCCCCATCTTATAGGGATGAAAATTGATTATGAGTTTTTATCCCACTTTATGATCATTATAACTATTGAGATTACCTTTTTCAAATCTCCTTTGACACATATATTTGTACCCTTGATGAGAAATTTAAAGTTTTGTGTCTATAACCTTCACAAAAAAAATAATAGGTGTAAAAAAACATTGAGTGTAAGAACTTATTATCTTTTGTTTTTGTTTCTCTTGATCCATGAAATAAATTTTTTATATGAAACACAAATATTGTGTGTTCCCTATATTTTTATAATAATAAAACCAAGTACTTGGTGTATTATTATATGTATTTTCTACTCCACCTATATATTTTTGGGTCTTTTATGGGTCATCCAACTCAACCTTCTTCTGGGGTATGAGTGCTTGTGGTTTTATATCAACTGCAGCTACTTTGTTCTTATGATCAATTCCCTCAAAAAACTTTCCTTTTATTTTTCAAACACCACACATGTGGGAAATTTTCTAGCTATTCCATTTACTCCTCATGTTTCTCCTTTTTCACTTCAATAGACTATATGCTTTAACATCATAATGTCATGTCGAGAGTTAAAATTTTCTCTTGATCATCAAGATCTCATCACATCTTCATAACTTCACCATCAAGATTCTCAATTATTTTTTCATGATATTTCAAATAATTAGTCAATCCATAAATTATCTAGGACCAATTTTAAATTTTTATATTGATATCAAATTCATTATCCAACTTTTTAGGGTTTCTTGATTTGATTCATTCTATTTTAGCCTTTAACTCATATTTTTTCTATTATTGTTACTACATATAAAGTTTGGAATCACAAGACACTCCATTGTATTTTTTGTTTTATCCCTATAAACATAAATTTATTCCATATAATCTTCTATATTCAACCTCGAGATATACTATTCCCACAACTTTAGAGCTTTCATCATCATTGTCCTCTAATTGTGGTTTGTTTATGAAAACCATAAGGACTTCCTCATTGAGTTAATTATAACCCTAAATTTATTCCAATCCCATTTATTTTGAGATAAAATCTTATTTCGAAAGATATTTATTATTTTTTAAGAACTTATATTGTGAAATACTTCATCCTTTCACACCGTTAGATCATTTCTTTTTTGGTTCTCAATCATCATCATTTTCTTGGAATTTCTTTGGAAATATTATAACGATATGACCAAAATTTATACACCAAAATAAAGCAAGTGAAATATTTGTTATAAATGAATTAAAATTAGGGATACCATAGCTTATGATATATATTAAGTCATAATAAGAAATATGTATGAGATAAATATCACAACATATGATAGGATCATATCTTAAAGGCATTAGAACGCCACTGTCCGCCTATATCATAGTGTATGATAGACTTTATGACATGGGTTGAATGGGCTGTGAGTGCATGGTCACTAACACATCTTACCAAAAAATTTCATTGGATATGAGTCAACAATATTGATTCATTAATAGCATGATAAACCATTTGAAAATTTCAAAAAATAATTATCTAGTGGAAAATAATGTGTGACTACCATGAGATGGCAGCTAACACTCCAACACTCTTTATTTAATGAAGAGTGTCTATAAAATGGATGGGATGACTCCCATTATTTGTAATTAGATGATTGAATATCATAATTCAAAGATTTATTCATCTTGAACCATCATCCATCTTCACTAAGAAGAAGGTACTAGCACCCCTTTGGCAATTCGAGGTCTTATCATTGTAAATTAGGATCCATGGCCATTGTAATCCTCTCAAAGTAAAGTGTCATTTTATTGTTACTACATTTATCTCCATCAACCAAACCATGTTAAATAGTAAAATATGGAATTAATGGAAATGAAGGTACACTAGTTTTTTAGTTATTTATTGAATAATGATGATTCGGTTGAAGTTTTATTGGGCATCTCATGGGTTTCTTCCACTTCCAAGTTCATTAGATGAACACCCAAAACCCTTAAGTGGTATCAAAAATTTGATCTTCAATGGATAACATGTTCTTCCAACTATTTTTTGAAGAAAATGGATATACTAATGAATTTGAGGTTATATTATAGTGCTTAATATAAATAAATGATTCTATTTGGATGAGTTTTAACATATAATATCCTTATATCATACGGTGTGATATATAAAAATCCTATGTTTTTTATATGCCATAGGATATGATATATGATATCATAATCTATGATAAAACCATATATTTTACTAAAACAAAAAATCAATTCATAATGATGATATAAGAAATATTTTCAAATATGATAGGATCTTTACGAAATCACTTATCCAAGTTGACGCTATCAATCATATATTACAATTGATAATTCCCCCTTATCAATCGTAAAATATGATATGGATTTTTTTTAAAAAGTTATTATTTTTCTTAAATTTATTATTCTTTATTTTTTTTTATAAATGATAATTTTTAGGTATTGAAAAATGATATTTTCATACCTAAATAAAGTATAAAGAGTTCATATTTTTATCTAATGTTTGGAAAATAAATAGAGTTTATTTATTCATTTAGAATATTCATTTTTATAAAGTTTTTAGGAAAAGTGGATACTATGTATGCTTTAATTTATGTGATAAATTGATTCTTATAAATTTTTTATCCATTTATAACACAATTGGTATGAAAACATAATATTTACCTTTTCATATACCTTGAAATTGGTATGTAATTAATGTTATTAGCTTAAATTTAGTTATTGAATGTAGTTTATACCTATTGAGTATTAGATTCATGATGAATTCGATTCTCTCTTGAGTGAAGTCACCCTAGGGAGAGATACTTTGGGCCAGACTTCCCACTAGCCTGGAGGCTTATTCTTTAATCTGGAAAGGTGTGAGCTGACTATCTATCGCTCAAGGCCTACTCATGTGGAGAGTGTAAATCTCATATAATTTTAAACCTTTACATGAAAATTTCATCTACCTTATGCATGATATGAATTTGGATATGTGTAAATATGTTTGGATTCTATATTTGGCTGGTTAATATCCCTAATGGACCGAAGGCCTTATTTTTTATTTTATTATAGATAATACCCCTTTTAAGGGTTGAAGGGGAACCCGTACATGACCCGTAGGCCCAAGGCACAAGGCCCGACATGACCCGTAATACATGACCCGAAGGCCCAGAGGCATACCATTCCCAATACATGACCCGTAGGCCCACCCCACTAGAACTTCCCCTCCCCAGCTTCTGTATCATTGATTTACTTTAGCTCCACACCTGCATTGTTGATCGGCTAGTATTGCCCCGTACAAAGCTGCACGGTGCCTGATCCCGATGGCGGTTACCATACCCTCTCATTCTTCCAATCCGGTTAGCTCTGCTTCTGGTGACTGCTACTGGTGCTCTGATCCTCATCTGGGTCCTGCTCTGTGTGAACTATGCTACTTCATGGTCTTCAATGGCCTGAAGGCCCTGTGGCCCGAAGGCCTTTGATGGCCCGAAGGCCCTGAGACCCGTAGGCCCAAACCAGTGGCCCGAAAGCCCAAATCAGGCGAATAGTCTGGCTGCTACAGTACCGAAAAATGCCTGCTACAGTACTTCTACAATACCCCGGAAATTCACCTCCACTCGGTTTTGAACCTAGGTCTCTTGGTGTGAACATGTTGATTTGGTGGATGGAATGGGGATTACAAAAACTAAATTTATAGAAATAGTAATACACAAAGGAATAAAATATGAGATAGTAGATATTGAAAATAATAAAAAATTTATAAATTTAATATGCATGTGATATATATTAAGTTAGTGATACTTTTAAAAGAAAACCCCTTAAATACTAGGCATGAGATTCCATCCAAAGTAAACACATGTCAAGACCTCAATCATTTAACCAGGTAGGTTATTCCGAAGAAGGGTTCCCATGGATTATCTTGTGTAAGGAATGGTGGAAATGGATAAACCTAACATTTAGGTAAGTGAATCCCATTGTGATCTTTGGATGACACTTATATGTGAAACCATAAGAGTTAGGATACTAAGAGAATAGAGTTGAGTATTATCTATAGTATGGATATGGATAAATAGTTTTACACTCAACTATACAAGAATCATATATAATATAATTGAGATGATTCCCTACCTAAATAACTAA
This sequence comes from Viscum album, assembly GCA_963277665.1. Lineage (NCBI taxonomy): Eukaryota > Viridiplantae > Streptophyta > Magnoliopsida > Santalales > Viscaceae > Viscum > Viscum album. The sequence continues at coordinate 25,418,970 of OY728125.1, forward strand.
ATAGTAAGAGGAATGAAAAATCAAACTCATCACTTAGTGAAAAAGTAAATTGGCTCAGTAAATGGATATGATGTACAAGGTCATCATTTTTAGTGGAAGTAATTTAACTAAAATCCCTTGATGAAAGGATATAAAACATGATAATCACTCATATATATATGTATCTGTTATAAATTATGGCATGTGTTATGTATATAATTTATAAATCTCTCATAGGCATGGATTATAAACTAATTCTATATCAGTATCTAAGGTTGAGAAGTGTTCTCAAAGAGAAGAATGATGGGAATTTAAATATGAATGTTATAGAGATCAATTTATCAAACTATGGTACATGGGTATTGGATATCAGGTGTGCACTACAAATTTGTGCTAATAAACACAAACATAGATATAGGAGGTAATTAAAAAAGGGTGAAGTACATCTATGTGTTGTAAATAGAGTAAGAGTTTTTGAATTTGAGGTTAATGCTTATGATATAAGTTTACTTTTAGGAAAAAATCCCTTGAGATGGTGTTTTAATATTTTTTAGTTGATTATGTTTGTTGAAAAAGCTGGTCGACAAAGTTCCAGAAGGTTTTTTTGGATCAAACATGTTAGTAAAATTTCTCATTATCTTCCAAACTAAAATTGAATATTTCAATGGGTCCCCAATGTAGATTTTAGGCATAGTATAAGCGCAGGATGGGTGTGTACCCAACTTTGAAAATTTCCATAATTGATGATTAATCCAGGATCAATATGATGATAAATGCTAGTATCCACAGAATTTAATCAAAGATAAAAGACAAAGGAGAGAACCTGAAACCGAGAAGAGAGGATCAATATATTTTGTTTATAATTAATTTAATTAAATTATATAATTACATCCAAGGTGATTCTTTATTCGTTGATACGTTTAACCATGGGTCTAAGGTGTGGATTAATTGTAATGTAGAATAAAAGGATATGAATCATCTAGAGGTGATACACACGTGCTCCACATATCTTCAGATGTTGTCGAAGGAGTCTCGAGGTGCTAGCACGAAAGATCCTTGCACTTGTGTTGTCTGCCTTCGATCACCTTGAGAATCTCTTCCAAAGTGTTCTCCTTGATCCAGTGGTAGAGGATATCTCTCATTCTTGAGAGAATTCTTGGAGAGGTAAGAGTCCTCTCAGCTTGAGAGCTTTTCTCCAAGGATATTGTGTGAATAACGATTGGTTGGCTAGTCAAATGACCCCTTGGATAATTTAGAGAATAATAACATAATGGGGAATTTAATTCACCAGGTAATAATAAATAATTATCACAAGTTCCCTTACTTAATTTATTATTCCATGTGAAACCTCATGCCAAATAATAATAGAAATGATGCTATTTCTATGACATGCGCTTAAATTACATGATATATTTAAATATTATTTAACCAAATAATATTTAATATTATTTCTCACCAGACCCATAACTTGGTCTTACAATCTTCCTCAATATTTATCAAGCATTGAATAATGACTATTTATTTATTAAATAAATATAACTTCATTATTCACCTATAAATAAATATTTCATCCGCAATATATTATCTCGAATAACTAAGAATGAAATAAATGTGATCTGAAATACTTGAATAATTATTAAACCACAACCGGGAATAATATTTATTCAACTTGTTAAATAAATAAATTATTTAACTCAAATATTGGATACACTTAGTGTGTGACCCTCTAGGCCTCTTTCTCACTGGAATTAGGCGGGCTTTCCTAAGGTCCAAGATTACTTTCTAGCAACAGGTCAAGGCACTCAAGAGAAAGAAGTTGATGTCACAATGACATGTCACCTCATATGAATTCTTACCGTGTAATATAATCCATTTTCCCGATATCTCCAATAAAGTGGGTTGGATGCAAGTGCCATCAACCCATGTGCTCAATTTATCATTCTTTGACTTCCTGAAATTGAAATTTCCCAGAGAACACCATGACCATTGATTTAGTTAGGCTATATCATTTCCATCAAAGGGAATGAGATATCTACTTCCATAGAAGTGAAAAATACTTTCTCACATTATTCATTAATGTAATATTACTCGTGATGCACCCAACATATCCTACATTTCTGCAAACATATGTCATCACAGTTTTCATAAATACATCTAAGTGCGCGAGTCATAATACCCATTAATAATAATATTAATGTCTAAGAACCAATACACAAATCTGTAGATAGGAACATCCAATGACACTTATGAATGTAGATTTCCTACTGGCAGATCTTGTTATCATAATATCCTCCTAGATATTACCAAGGAAGCACACCATAAGCAGGTGCCTCAAGGTTTTATGAGTCCCCATCCCTGATATCCTGTATAATTTATATCCCTTCAAATTATATCATTCGTACATAGAACATATATTCCAAAATAGTGTCATGGAACTTCTAGGTTCTCATCATAGTAGGGATCTGCTATGACCTTTTAATGCGACAACTATTCTTAGGACATTATGTAACGCCCTGACCCCAGAAGCCCAGAGTCAGTGCATTATTACGTATCATTGGAATGATCATAAAAGATCAAGTCTCAAAAGACCGATTAGTTTAGTAGCCTTGGAAGTACTAGGTATATTCATAAGGTTTATATTACATCATAAAATAGAAAACTACAACAACATTGTTTCCATAGACAACACTGAGATACCATAGACTATCCCTGTAGGTCAGTCATAATATACTTCTTTTCATCTTGGGAAAAATAAAACATAGAAAGGGGTGATCTCAGATTCTTAGTAAGGATAACATTATAATGGAAACTTTCATAAATAAGCATAAACATTTAAGGCAATGTATAAGACTAGAACACAATACTTTTAAACTTGAACTTAAACATAATATGGAAAAGATAAAATCAAATATTTCCATTTACTTATTAACATGGATATTCTACTAGAAGAATAATAAAATGCAATATCAATAATCACTTTCATGATGATGGAATGCATAGTGCCAGACTATAATAACCACATAGTCAAGGCCTTGTGCCAAGACTACAAATAAGATTTTGTAAAGGCCTTGTGCCAATACACTAGTTTGTCTCATGAGACTTACTGATGCATCAGGGAGCTATAGTGAGATCCAATCGTCACTTAATAAGTCCAATACATTCCTCATATGAAAAGTTGAAACACAACATAAACATTCGTATTAAAACTAGCATACAAAATGTCAATACTTTATCCACAAACCATGAATGGTATAAAAATAGCACATCCACAGTCAAACATAACTCATTTGATACAATATGGAAGATTGTATTGTATTAGATTAGCCTCAATCGATAATAATCAAGCATATTGAAATAGATGAAAATAATCATCAAAACTATTAGAGAGAAATATCGCCCTTTTTCTTGAAAACATTTAAAAGTATCACTATTTATCAAGAATCCATTTAAAATAGATTTTTGAATCAATGTTCCCCATACCACTTTGAAACTTTGAAAATGAATTTTAATTTTAAAATATTAATGTACATATAAATAAATCCTTAAAACCATTTTTAAAACACCAACATTAATGAGAATGATTTAGAAGAATAAATCTTTAAAACATTTAAATGATATTTTAGTTAGAGTTCCTAACCAAAAGAGAGACACTTGAATAAAAATAATTTAGGTAATAAAAACTTTTTAATATCATGATAATAAATGGATTCCTTATGTATTATGTCAAAGTACATTATATACACCATATAAAAGCGATTTGGTGTATAAAAACAAAGAAGTCTCAATGGAATCTAAATTGAGATGAAATCTCTTATAAAGATCGTATCCTTAGGTTAAGGATGAATCAACGAAATAATTATGTGTGAAAAATATAAATACACTCAATATGATTGGATATTTAGTGTAAATCAATCAGAGTACATTGACACATATTCTTGTAAAAACAATACCAATGAATTGGATATTTAACTCAACAAATGGAGATTGAGTTAAAATTACTCTTATCAAGTTCATATCGATGACTTGAGAATTTATCAATAGAGTGATTATGTGTATCAAATTTATATCCACATAAAGGGGAGTGGAAATTATGACATAAAAAAATTAATAGTGATTCCACACATAATCTTGGAGTAAAATAATCAATGAAGTATGCGTAAAGCCGAATGAGTGGAAATTGAATTTTCAAATTCCCTTATCGATTTTGTAACTTAAGAAACATACACTCATGAAAGAAGGATAATACAATGATGATTTAAATATCCATAAATTAAAGTATATTACACAATGAATACAATCATGGGCAGTACACACACCACATGCAATAAATAGGTGGTGAACAATGGAAATCTCACGGAATTAAAAGTGAGATAAGAAACCCCTTACTTTGTAATTTTTCGTTGGTCGAGGGTAGGTTAAACTCCTGTATAATGGTTAAATAATTGTTATTGAATTATAAAAGAATCATATACATTAATATGATATCGTATATGATCTTTTAACATTGATTTGTTAATAATATCTTAGTATTATCGTCATTTTGGGTGTTAACGGATTCGTTTTACTTTATATTGTTTGTCATGTGAGCCATATTTGTTATGGATGGGATGTATATTATTAATATCCAGAATGATATCATGTCTCTAAACATTATTTTTAATAATCAAATGAAATTTAGTCTTTAATGGATACGATGGGGATTGAATCTCATCGCGTTCGTGGAGACGGTAATCCGTACGTACGCACGAGCGACAATATCATTCTTTTGATATTAAAATAATATATAATTGGATGGTATATCATATATAAAAAATAATTATAATTTTATATTTATTATTTACATTAATTAAACATCATTATTATACCCATCCAAATAATAACGTATTGAATAACAATTACACCACGACGTGGAGACGGTAATCCGTACGTACACACGTATGGTGACATATCATTCAAAGGATGGATAGAATAATGAATATGGATGTACTATATTTATAATAACATCAAAGTATATAGAAAATACTGGAGTTATTATTTTATAATGTAAATAACAAATAAATAACAAGTGTAAGAAGAAAAGAACTTGAAAGAGGGTGGTGAAATTATTACCTCTTCTTCGGGTTCTTCCTTTTGATTTGATCAAAATGGCTCTTTAAGTTGTATTTATGACCAAAGGAGGGCCTCTAGGATGAAGTTAGAAAATTTTAGAGGTTATTTGGGAAGGGGTTGATTGAGCCAAAAGGCTTTGAAGGTGTGAATTAGAGAGAAGGGGGAGTGACCTTTTATAAGAGGGGTGAGGGGCACCTTAGGAAAATCTAGAAATATTATTTTATAATAAAATAATTTTCTGTTTATAATGGCTCAAAAGTATATTATTTAAAGGATAATGTGGGGATGGGTCTAAAACCACTCAAACAATAGGTTTTAGACAGGTTTGGGTCACTATATTAACCTTAACCTTTAGATTTAACTCTTAGTTAAATAGTTTGACATTTACTATGTCTCTTTGTATTTTTATATTATATAGTTAATAAACTTACTATATACTTACAAAAGAACCCCAATTGGTTAATTAATTATTCAAATATCATTATATAATTCCTTTTACCAAACCTTAGATTTTTAGGAATAGAATATCAATTAATAATATAATATTTGTTTTAAAAGCTCTTTTATGTCAATTTTGACACTATTTAATAATTGATTTTTATTAAAGTACTAAAAACTTTATTAATTAAAAATAAATTCATTTAAGCAATACTAAAATGTCATATTAACCTATAAAATTCTTGTATGTCATCAAAACATTTAAATTATATTTATTTTAACATTTATAATACCATTTACTTGATTCTTTCATTAATAAGGAAAATACTGCATCATCATTGTGTCATAAATAAATTTAATTATTAAATGTATAAAAATTATAAATAAAATTCAATTATGTAGGAAATAGTTTTATATTTCTAATGAATATTTATAGTTGAAGAGATAACATGTATAACCCTATGTGAAAATTGTTTTACTAAAAGATATATGCTTATGCCATTTTTGTATTTACTTTAACTTAATTAATATAAAGTGTCATTATCACTTACAAGTGGCTCCATGGGGTCCCAAAATCGACCAAAATATTCCCATGGTCGGAAATGTATCATCCAATAGGGTTAGGACATGTGTTAGGGTAATTTAATATTATTATAATATTATTTTTTTACCCTTATTTACCGGATTTACCCTTTAACCATGGTAAATAAAATATTTACCGAAGTAATTATTCAAAATGTCTAAAAATAAAAGTTACCTATTTACACAATTTGGACCTCCTGATTCTAAATATGGAATCCATTTTTCTAAATTCAAAACATAGAAGTGACTTAAATTAATTTAAAATTAATTCCCATTGTCAAAACAAAGAGCGTGTTTTTAAGAAATAATAACTATCAAAAGATTGACACTTGTTTATGTCTAGTTTAAATGTGAAATTACATCCAATTACCAATATTGGATTGAATGGTAAAAATATATTCTAATTATACTTTAAAACCACTCAATAGTATAATTTATCACTATAAATTATTTGGATTAAAAATGTTGTTTTTAATTAATGTTTAGTATTTTTCACTATTCATCAAAATTTGAATTTTTTCTAAAAAATACCCAAAATTCACCCTATGATAATTTCGATATTTAGAATCTAAAAATGAAGTCCATTTTAAAAGATAAAATTTATAAAATTTCAAAAAGTGGGTATTACTATTCATAATGGCTATTTTGATTGGTCGTGGTGTGTTAGAATCTCAAAGTTGCATACAATGCAAGCTATTGCATTATTAAAAGGGAAATGTACCATGGAAGCTTGGGGTGTTACACATTATCACATACTATGTCATTTATAAGAATAATCATGATGTGATAAGTAGTTTATTAATATTCATCCAATGAATACAGGTTTATCATAAAGTACAAAGAAGTTTGTTTCTAGGGAACTGTAACGCCCCGACCCTAGTTACCCAGAGTCGGTGCATTATTACATAACATTGGCATGATCACAAGAAAGATCAAATCTCGAAAGACCGATTGGTTTAGTAGCCTTGGAAACACTAGATATATTCATAAGGTTTACATTACATCATAAAATGAAAAACTACTACAACAACATAATGTTTCCACAGTCCACACTATAATCCCCTCATAATATCCCTGCAGGTCATTCATAACTTATATCTTCACATCCTGGGAAAAATAAAACATAGAAAAGGGGTGAGCTCAAATGCCCAGTAAGGATAACAATATAGCGGAACATTCCAAAATAAGCATAAACATTTAAGGCAATGAATTACAAAAACAAAAGCCTTTTAAACTTGAACTTCAACATAGTATGGAAAAAGTAAAATGAAATAATGCCATTTACTTGTTCACATGGATATTCTACTAATCGAATAATCACATGCAAAATCAATAACCACTTTCATAATGTTGGAATGCATAATGCTAAACTTTAATTACTTTTCAAGGCCTCGTCCCAAGACCTTGGGGCTAACTGTAACCGGAACCCAACCCGGAGTGCCTCTAATAACCGGACACCAACCCGGAGTGCCTCTAATAACCGGACACCAACCCGGAGTGCCTCTAATAACCGGACACCAACCCGGAGTGCCTCTAATAACCGGACACCAACCCGGAGGGCTTACTTTTACCAGTCCCTAACCTGGAGGGCTTACTTTTACCAGTCCCAAACCTGGAGGGCTTACTTTAACCAGTCCCCAACCTGGAACATACTTGTCCAACACATTCATATGAAGTAAAGATTGAAATATAACATAAACATTTTTATTGGAACTAGCATACGAAATGTCAATACTTTCACCATAAACTATGAATGGTATAAAAATAGCACATCCACAGTCAAACATATCACAAAACTTTCAATACAATATAAAAGCTTTGTATTACAATAAATCAACTTCAAATAAGCGTAAAATCCATCAAAGGATGTTGACATAGATGAAATCAAAATTCTTTTTAAATAAATATCTCTTTTTATTTTGAAATCATTTAAGATCCATATAAAATAAAACATTTTCTTTGAAAATATTCTTATAAGCTTGTAAGGGAAGCTTTGAAGATTTTATAACGGCGGAAAATAGCCGCACCCGCCGTATAAGTTAAAAAAAACATTCTTACCTTAATTCTGTCGAAAAGGTTAAAAAGGACCTTGTTTTGAAAACGACCGAAAGATTCCTTTATAAACCACTTATAAAAGTCAAAAAGGTTATAAATGACTTTAACTCATATTCTAGTAAATAGTAAAAATGTTTTGAAATACATTTTTAAGAAACATGGATGTGGATGATAAAGAGATCCCAGTAGATTATTACGTATAAACAACCTTGGATAATGAAGAGGTTGTAAAGTAAAACCTTACCTTGTACTTTTCCTTGGTTGGGGTAGGTTAACCTCCTGTATAATGGTGAAATAGTTGTTATTAAATTATACAAGAATCATATACATTAATATGATATCATATATGATCTTTTAATATTGATTTGATAATAATATCTTAGTATTATCATTATATCGGGTGTTAACTTACTTGTTTTCTTTTATATGTTTTGTTATGTAAGACATGTTTGTAAAGGATAGGTTTTATATTATTCATATCCAGAATGATATCAAGTCCTTTAACATCATTTTTAAATCATCAAATGATAATTATACTTGAATGGATACGATGGAGGATGAATCTCATCGCGTTCGTGGAGACGGTAGTCCGTACGTACGCACGAGCGACAATATCATTATTTTGATATTAAAATAATATATAAATGAATGGTATATCATATATACAGAATCATTAACATGTTATATTTATTATTTACATGAGTTACACATCATTATTATACCCATCCAAATAATATTATATTGAATAACAATTACACCACGACGTGGAGACGGTAAGCCGTACGTACGCACGTATGGTGACATGTTATTCAAAGGGTGGATAGAATACTGAATATGGTTGTACCATATTTATAATAACATCTCAGTATATGTGAGATACTGGAGTTATTATTTTAGAATGGTAAGAACAAAGGAAGAAGAAGTGGAAGAAGAAATGAACTTGGAGAAGGGTGGTGAAATCATTACCTCTTCTTCGGGTTCTTCCTTTTGATTTGATCAAAAGGGCTCCTTAGGTTGGCTTTATGATCAAACTAATGCCTCTAGGTTGTAGTGAGGGATGTTGGGAGAGTATTTGGGCAGATTTTGGCCGAACCAAAAGGCTTTAGAGGTGTGAAGAAATGAGAAGGAGGAGTGCCCTTTTATAAGAGGGGTGAGGGGCACCTTTGGAAAAGTTAGAGATATTAATTTATAATAAATTCATATTAGGTTTCTAATGGCTCCAAAGTTTATTATTTAAATGTTAAGGTGGGTATAGGTCGAAAACCACTCAACCAATAGAATTTAGACAGGTTTGGGTACTTATATTAACCTTATCTTTAAGTATTAACTCTAAGTTAATTAGTTTCACTTTTACAATGTCTCTTTGTATTTTTATATAATATGGTTAATAAACTTACTATATACATCCAAGCGACCCCCAAGTGGTCCAGTAATGATGAACCTATCCTTATATAAGTCTCTTGGCCGAAGCTTAGATTTTTAAGAATTTAATATCAATTAATAATATAATATTTGTTTTAAGAACTCTTTTATGTCAATTTTGACACTATTCAATAGTTGATTTTTTTGAAACTCATAACAGATTGATTACTTCGAAAAACATCAATCCAATAAATACTAATATATCATATTATCCTATAAAATTAGTTTAATTCATTAAAAGTTTCATATTATATTTATTTGGGTATTTATAATATCAATTATTTTAATTTTTCACTATTATAGTAATTACTGCATCATCATTGTGTCATAAATAAAATAAATTATTTAATGTCTAAAAATTATAAATAAAATATCATTATGTAGGAAATCGTTTTATCTTTCTAATGAATATTTATAATCTAAAATCCAACATATATAACCCTATGTAACAATTGTTTTTCTAAAAGATATATGCTTGTGTCATTTTTGTATTCATTTTAACTTAATTAAAATAAAGTGTCATTATCACTTACAAGTGGATCCATGGGGTCCCAAAATTGACACAAAGATGCCCATGGTCGACCATGTATCAACCAATAGGGTTAATACACGTTTTAGGGTAATTTAGTATTATTATAATATTATTTTTTAACCCTTATTTACCGGATTTACCCTTAACCATGGTAAATAAAATATTTACCGCAGTAATTATTCAAAATTTCTAAAAATAAAAGTTACCTATTTACACAATTTGAACATCCTGATTCCAAATATGGAATCCATTTTCCTAAATTCAAAACACAGAAGTGGCAGAAATTAATTTAAAATTAATTCCCGCTGTCAAAACAAAAAGCGTGTTTTTAAGAGATAATAACTATCAAAAGATTGACACTTGTTTATGTTCGGTTTAATTGTAAAATTATGTCCAATGACCAACATTATATTAAATAGTAAAAATATATTCTAAATATACTTTAAAACCACTCAAATTCATAATTTATTACTATTAATTATTTTGATTAAAAAAGTTGTTTTTAATTAAAATTTAGTAATTTTCACTATTCATCAAAATATGAAAGTTATCCGAAAAGTACCAAAATTTCACCTTAGGCTAAATTTGATATTCCGAATCCAAAAATGAAGTCCATTTTAAAATATAAAATATATATAACTTCAAAAAGTAGGTATTACTATTCATAACAGCTAGTTTGATTGGTTACGGTGTGTTAGAACTCGAAGTTGCGTACAACACACGCTACTGTTTTATTCAAAGGAAAGCGTACCGTGGAAGCTTGGGATGTTTCATTTTAAATTTTTTGATGTCTCCATTTAGTCAAAAAGTTTAAAATATTGTATTTAAAAAGGTTTCACTATCAAAAGTTGATAAAAGTGCAATACTGAAAATGAATCTGTTCTTGCATTATGACTAAGAAACTCATAATATGGATTCTAAAATTATAAGGATTATATAAAGTTTAAAATTTAGTTACTACTATTCATGACCTCTTTTAATGGATTTTTTTTGGTAAGTCATGGTGCAATTGAACTCAGTGTTGCGTGTAGTGCAAGTTATTGAATTATTTTGAAGAAATAACACACTATGAAATCTTGGGGTGTTACAGGAACCAACTCCAATAGACTCCCACTTACACTGGAGCCAATTGCGAACAACCTTTAGTTTTATATCTCTCACATGATATTCATGCTTCTACTGAGATAGGCCTTTAGTCAAGGGGTATTCCACGTTCTCTTCTATGGACACTCTTCTCATTGCAACTTTTCCCCTTTGATAGAAATCCCTCAAGAGGTGATACTTTAACAGTATGTGATTTTTACATTGATGTGACCTTGTATCTTTTGAAAGAGCCACCACTGTAGTATTATCATAATAGAATGTAATGGGATCTTTACTACTATGCACCACATCAAGATCCTGAACAAAGTTTCAAATCCAGATAGATTCTTTGGCTGCATCAGAAGCCGCAATATATTCAAAATCCATTGTAGAATCAGTAAAAACTAGCTTCTTTGAAATCTTCCAGCTCACAACTCCTCCATTAAGACAGAAAACATATCCTGATTGCAACTTCAGATCATTCTGATCTATGTGAAAACCAGTATCATCATACCCTCTGATGGTAGTCTTCTCATCCCCTCTACAGACCAATAAAATATCCTTAGTTCTTCTCAGATACTTAAGGATAGTCTTGATAGCAGTCCAATGTTGTTCTCTTGGATCTTCTTGATATCTTTCTACCATGATCAGTGCATAGACAACATCAAGTTTGGTATATAAAATGTCATACATGATAGATCCTATCACCGAAGCATATAGAATCTTACTCATCCAATATTTCTCTTATTGTGTTTGGGGAAACATTTTCTTAGAAATATGTATACCATGTGACACTGGAACCAATACCCTATTGGATTGTTTAATATTAAATATCTTTAGTATATGGTTAATGTATGTACTTTTAATTAGTCCAAGAAGACTATTGGATCTATCATGAAAGATCTTTATCCCTAGAATGTAGGCTTCTTCTCCTAAGTCCTTCATAGAGAAGCAATTGTTAAACTGGTCCTTAACTAACTGAAATACTAGTATGTCATTTCCAATAAGCATTATGTCATCAACATACACTACTAGATAATGAACACATTACCATTAAACTGTTTGTAAACACATGGATCTCATTCATTCTTAATGAAACCAAATTATCTTATGGCTTCATCAAATCGAATGTTCCATGATTTGGATGCTTGATTTAATCCATAAATGGATCTTTGGAATTTGTATTCCCCTTTAGCATAACCTGGTGTCACAAACCCTTCTGTTTGTGTCATATAGACATCTTCCTAAAGGTTCCCGTTAAGGAATACAGTTTTGACATCCATCTTCTAATTCTTATAGTCATGGAAAGCTGTTATAAAAAGTACGATTCTTATGGATTTAAACATGGAAACTAGTGAAAATGTTTCATCATAGTCAATTCCTTGAAGCTGTTTAAAACCTTTAGTCACTAGCCTTTCTTTATAGGTACTAACTTGACCTTCCATGTCCAGTTTCTTTTTGAATACCCATTTACACCCAACAAGATGTACATCAACTGGTGCATCGACCATAACCCAGAATTGGTTCTGATACATATAATCTATCTCATAATTCATATATTCTATCCATCTTGAAGCTTTTGAGCTCTATACTACTTACTTTTAGAAGATAGGTTCATCATTATCTAACAATAATGAGTCACCATCCTCTGTGACAAGGAAACCATATCTCTCTAGTCCCGTTACCTCTCTTGTTCTCCTACACAATACTTGTGTTTTAGGAACTAACTCTTCCATGGGGACTTATAGAAATTGTTCTTGTACCAACTCCTATGTATATTGATAATCAAATTCATTGAATTCAATCTTTCACCCACTATCCTTTTTGAGGATGTGCTCCCTCTCAATAAAGACAACCTATCTGGAAACAATCACTTTCTTGTCTGAGGGGTTGTTTAGGTAGTATCTATTTATTTCCTTGGGATACCCTATAAAGATATACTTCATGCCCTGGGGTTCTAGTTTGTTTCCTAAGAAATCCTTAACAAATTAATCACATCCCCATATACGTGTATGCAAAAAATTGGGTTTCTTTCCACTCTATAGCTCAAAGAGAATCCCATTTACTACCTTAGTTGGTACTTGGTTTAATATGTATGCCATAGTTTTCAATGAATATCCCCAAAAGGATAATGGAATATCTATATGAATCATTATCGACCTTAACATTTCCAACAAGGTATGGTTCCTCCTTTCCCTAACACCATTCCACTGTGGTGTATAAGGTGGAGTGAGTTGAGATAGAATCCTAGACTCCCATAAAAGGTCGATGAACTATTGGTTAAGATATTCTCCACTTCGATCCAATCGAAGTTTCTTTATCTTATTACCAAGATGATTCTATACTTCATTCTTGAACTCCTTTAATTTCTCAAAGGACTTGAAATTATAACTCATTAAGTAGATAAAACCATATATACTCAAGTCATCTGTAAAAGTAATGAAGTAAAAATATCCACCTCTAGCTTCTACTGGAAATGGTGCACACACATCTGTGTGTACCAATCCTAGAATCATTGTGGCCCTTTAACCCTATCCACTAAATGGTGTTTTTTTTTATTTTCCCTTGTAGACAAGCATGAAATCTATCAAGTGGTTTTAGCTTGGAAGAGTCTAAAAAACCATATTGACAGTGCTTTGTTAGGCGGTTCTCGTTTACATGACCAAGGTGGTGATGCCACAACTGGGTGTTTTATGAGTCATGTGAACTTAGTTAATTATCAATTTCCAACACTTGGTTCTCATAACTTAATACATATATAATGTTATTTAAATGTTCCATACCATAACATATGTTGTCTTTATAAAAGTAACAACATTTATTTCCTAACTTGAAAATAAATCCATCTGTATCTAAACTCGATACAAAAATTATGTTCTTGAAAACACTAGGTACATAATAACAACCATGTAAAACCAAAATCATTCTCATCGACAATGTGAGGCGGTGGTCACCAATGGAAAGATAATCCAACCTCGCACCATTGGCTTCTTGCAGATCCACATCTCCTCTGGCGATTTTATGAAATCTACTTGGTTCTTACATTTGAATATAGATGTGATCCCCACAAGCTGTATCTTATACTTAATGTGTAGAAATGTAAAGACTATACTCGATAACAAATGAACCTTTGGATTCCCCTTTCCTCTAGGTGTAGTTCCTCTTTTAGTGGACTAAATTGCCACATGAAAAGCATACTGCTTACTTTTCATTGACCTACCTTTGGATATTCTTCTTCTTGGTCAGACAGTGCTCAGAGGCTTTACATTGTTTATAAATATTATTACCCTTTTCCTTGTCCTTACTATTCCTATTCACCATAAGGACTTTGGGTTTTTTACACCCCATGTCCATATCAACTTGGAGAATTAGGGTAAGAATCTCCGATAGACTCTTCTCATTATTGCTCATATTATAATTCATAATAAAACTAGAGGAGGTCTTAGGAGGAAATGATAGTATGAGATCTGTATGCAAATAATCTAGTAATTTAATCCCTAATATGTCCATACACTCAATGTATCCAATAATCTTGACTATATGTGGTCCATATTGCATAGAATCTCCATGCTTAATAGTGAACAAAGTGCTGGAGATATCATACCTCTCTTATCTCATCTTCTATTGATATAGATCCTGAAGGTGAGAAATTATGCTATAAGCATCCATTTCCTCATGTTGCTTCAATATCTTATTAGTCATGGATGATATCATGAGGCAATGAACATCTGTAGCATCATTCAGATGTTTCTCGTACACAGAGAGTTCGTCATCACTCGCCTCATTGCGAGGTGAAACTGGTAAAGACTCTTCCAGCACATAAAGCTTTTGCTCATGGAGAAGGATAACCCAAAGGTGCCTTTGCCACTCTTGGAAATTAGTGCCGGTTAGAAGGTTTTACTTCTTGAGTATGGATCATAATGATATATTTTATGTCACTTTGATTGTTGCTTCTACATATTAATATGAACATAGTTTTAGTACTTTATCTTGATAAATATAGTAAAATAAATAAACTAATATCTATTAGTGTCCCACTATTTTGTAGAAACCCAATATCCCTCACTATTGGATTCAAAATATCCTATTGCTTAGAAATTATTACGGCAAGGATCCATATTTACCATCACATTACACCAAATAGGGTTATTCAAGAAACTTGAAAGGTTTTAGGTAGGCATTCCAAATTCTAACTGCATTAACTCACAACTCCTTGATCTGTTGAGTGGACTCCCCAATATCGAAATCCTCAATTTTGGATTTCCTCAAACTTTTCCTCTCTGTTACACCAATTCATTCTAGGTTAGTTAACCCTTGATGTAAACTAAGTTAATTCAACCCAAAACTTCAAATTAGAATTCCCCGATAATTAAAAGAACCCCAACTAGGGTTGGTCAAGCACTTTGAACTATAGTTTTGATTCTAACTAAAGTAATAGAAGGCTATACTGAATTAATATTTAATTTAGGGATTTTATACTTTATGTGTAAATTTCCACTTATTATCTTTTCACATACTTGTTAATGTTAAGTGGGAAATAATTAAGTGATTAACCATGTATAGATAATATTTACGCATAATCCATTTTTATTCTAGTTCCATATTGTATGTTTGTTAGTTCATTAATTATGTGATAGTGTCAAACATCCATAATGAATAACCATACAACTGACATAAATAAAATAAATGGTATGATCACAAGATTTAATTCTGGTTAGTTTATCTAGTGGTTGAAAAATAACCCTGAGCTAGGGAAGAAACACCTTGAACCATTTAAGGTTTGCAACATATAAAACATTATTCAATAAATCCATTTGGTTTTTAATATTCCCTACAAAAAATAATTAAAATTCATTTTATATAAGGAATAAATCAAAATTAACATCATGTTTGGTGACATTTTAGTTAAATAAAAGAAATAATTTGATATTTAATAAAATAAAATAAAAGAAAAGAAATATTATGATTTCCCCCCTTGTGTTTGGACTAATAATTTAATAAAAGAAAAGAATTTTTTTGAATTTCTCTCCATATTTTTTAGTTAATTTATTAAAAGAAATACTTTTGTGATGCATGAAGAAAATAGGGGTAATATTAGAAATTTTGAAAATAAATTGATCTCTAGTATAATTTCCTTCCAAATCATCTTGATATTGGGATGATTTAAAAGGTGGAGTGGGAGAAAAATCCATATCTCTATTTCTCCCTCTATAAATGAGTTTATATGACACATTGTTTTAACAAGTAGGGGAAAGCACTCCCTTATTAAATCAAAAAATCCCTATTATTCTTCGGGGTATAGGGGGATCCCATTACTTGACCTGAAGTCCTAAAACTGTAGGTCCACCTCAGGCACCCACCTGGTTAATGTGAAGCCTGCTCCTTTAGTTATTCCACCCACCTTTCATTAGAAACTGTTCGCCTAGCCCACCATCGCCTACCATTCACTATTGAAAATCATCGCCCATCTTCACTAACGCAAGACTTTCCCACCTCATCACACGCCAGTAGAACCATCACTGAAGTCCTGCTCCTACCCTAATAACACTATCCTCGTGAAGACCATCCAATGAAATATGTTCTATGAAAAAACCCCATAAAGGAGAAAATAGTGTTTCTCTCATACAAGTATGACTCACTGTCTTAATCACGTTAATCTCTTGTGTCCTTTACTTGTTTTATGTTATTTCATTGACTATATTTCTATTATTTTGGATGTGTGACCATGATTTTTCTTAAATGTTTGTGTGGTTTGAATTTATGTGATGATTAGGGTGCATAATATTTTTACCTCTAATACACTAAGTATAGGGAGTCTTTCCAAATGGATTGTTTCCAATGTACATCGTCTGATGGTATTATTATGGTTGGTTACTTTCATTGGTCCAAGTGGGAATATTCCAATCGTTTTATCAGAATGCAAGATAAATGGATTCCCAACAAGTGGTATCAAAATTCCACAGTTCAAGCAGCTCAACTTTTCTCTTTCCATGATGTTATTTTTATTTCAGTGGGAGTTAATGTCATCATAAGGTATGTCATCATTCAATGGTAAGTTCTAGGTAGATAAGTTTTATAAAATTGAATTATGTATTATGGAAAATTTAAATAGAGGATCATATTATTCATAAATACTTATATGTTACACCTACTAGTGCTATTCTAAAGAAAATAAAGGCGAAGTGTGATTGATTGGGGGAAGGCACTGGTGCTAGTGAGGATGTCATTGGAATGAAATGTGGAATTTAACATACAGGAAAATAAAATGACTATAGAAGTGATGAAGGCACTGAAATGTATGTATTAGGATCCTATGACACTGAATAAAGTTTTCATGATGTGTGGTAGTTCATATTAAGGTTATCAAAAGGATGAAAAATTAAAGATCATGTGAATGACTTCAACATGATATGCGAACAACTTGAATAAGTGATGGTAACATTGACATATGATCTATGGGTGCTACTTTTGATATCTCTATTTTCAAAAATTTGGGATGTAATGGTGATTATTATAATTAATTCCTGTAGAAAAATATATTTGGTTTTTGAGGATATGAAAAACCTAATCCTAAATAAGGAACTTATGTGGAGAGAAGTCTAAGTACCATCCAAAAGTGCACTTAATCATAATAGATGAGGATGGCCACTATAATAGAATTTCAATTAGAAGAAACAATTGGATGTTAATCCACTAGAGAAGATATGAGGCATGTTGGCTAGTCCTAGTCCTATGTATCAGAAATATGGGAATAAATGACTCATTAAGAAGAATCACAGGAGCCATAATGATAGATTCGAAAGAACTTTAACTTCCAGAATCTCAAATTCCATTATTACTACTGAAGGGAGTATCCATTTGTTTATCAAAGTGAATATTCTAATGGAGTCATGTGTGATTGACCTGGGAACATCATTCCACTCAATGATATAAAGGAGACACATAAATAATATGTGCCTATAAATTTCAATAAAGTACATTTGGTGAATAATGAAGATATGGAGATCATTAGGAAAGGATATGTTAATATCCAAATGAAGAATGGGGGGGTATTTATGTCGAAAGAAGTTAGAAATATCTCAAGTCTTTAGAAGAAATTAATTTCTATAGGAAAACTCAATGAGGCGAGGTATGAGACTAGCTTTATGAATGGAGTTTGGAAATTGACTTGAGGATGCATGGTGGTTTCACACAAAGTAAAGGATAAGAATATGTATTTAACTAAAAGTATGGATGAAATTACAATGGTTGGAACTACATCATCGAAAAATCATGAGGCCTGGAATTGCAGGCTTGGCCATTTCAATGACAATAATATGAAAGTTATAATAGGTAAAGACACATTGAAGCCTGATCACATAGAAATTAGAAGTTTTGGAAGTTTTGTGTTGGAGAAACATAGAATGTTTTCCTTCAATTTAGATGGATAGAATCCCAGGTATTGGAAGTTGGAACTATCCCACTCGGATGTTTGGATACCTAACCCTATTCAGTCCCTCAATGGTTCTCCTTAATTTACAAATTTCATTGAAGGTTCTACTAGAATAGTTTGGGTTTACATTATAAAGAAAAAGTATGATGTTTTTTTGGATTTTATCCAATGTAAATCCATAGGGGAAAGGTAAAGTTTTTGGAATTTGAAATACATACATTCTGAAAATGGTGGTGAATACACCAAATACAAATTCCGAAACGTTTTTTAGGAGAAAGGTATAAGACATGCAAAGTCGGTGCTCAAAGAACCATAGTAAAATGGTATGGCAGAAAAGATGAATCATATCCTGATTTAGAAGGCTCAAATCATGTGTTTTGACTTAGGAATTTCCAAGGGAATTAGGGTAGAGTCACTCAACATAGTTTCATACTTTGTCAATAGAAGTCCATCATCAATAGTTGGACTGGAAATTATGGAGGATATATGGTTCGATAAATGGTTAGAAGTTAAACATATTAAATTCTTTAGAATCTTTTCATATATACATGTTTATTCTAAGGATCGAGACAAGCTCAATGAAAAATATAAAGTATATTTTTTCACTGGGTATGGTGAGGAGAACTTTGGTTTCTCGCTATGGGATGTTGAGAAAATAAAAGTCATCGAGAGACAAGATTCTCACTTAAATGAATGATTTCTATGGAATTACCAAAACTTGGTGGAGAAATAAGTCGAGATCAATAAATAAATTATCGAATTCCAAGTTGGTATGACTAAGAACACTAGAAGGGATGAATGTAACACCCTGAAATTCTAAAAGAATAACATTATATTCAATAGCGTATGAAACAAGTAATGATGAGCTTATAAGATAATATAAAAATACAATAGTTTACAATATATTTATTTTAGAATAAATTTCAATTTCTTTAATAGCTTGTGTTACATGAAAGACCAAGTTTTATCGAACAACAATATAATAATAATAATAATATTTAATATGATAGTTATCACCAAGCGGTTGGAATGATAGCTGTGAAAAGGATTAACTAAAATATGAATATATATTGTTTAAATATATATAAAAATTAGATATTTATTATTAATAAAATAAGTATCATTTAAAAGAAAAAGAAATGTTTTCTAAAAAATGTATTTTTTCTAAAAGATGGTTTAATCACGATTTGCACACATAATTTGATTTTTTTTACCACTTTTAGAAAATTTATATTAAAAAATAATATTTATTTTGAAATCAAGACATCAAAATTATATTATTTTTAATTTTTGGGATTTTTCTATGAAATTTCATTTTTGATGAATCGTGAAAAATATTGAATTTTAATTAAAAATTGACTTTTCATTTTAATAATTTAAAATGTGAAATTATATTTTGAATTTTATTAAATATAAAACTAGTTAAATTTTATATCAATTAATTCATTTTATGTCATTGGAATAATTCTCATATTTAATTTTTATATAAAAACATCGTAAACTTTTAGACCATTTTTCTTTAAAAACCCACTTTCTCATCGCATCTACGAGATTAATTTTAAGTTAAAACTTTCAAATTCTGAAAATTGAATTTAAAAAATGGATACAATATTTGGAGTAAACATAATTTATAATTCTTAATAAGTCCAACTTATTTTTTTCCAAAATGAATAGTCAATGAAATAAAAATTAATTACCGTGGTTAAGGTAAAAATTGATTTACCAGGAGATTAAACTACACTAATAAGGGTCAAAATGACATATACACTTGTATGAAACCATTTTATGTTATATTTATACCATGAAACCTCAAATATTCTATAATGGTTCAATTTTTACCCTTGTGACACATAAAAAATGTGAGGGAACTCAGTTCTTTTCAAATATACCTAGTGTGTCCTCTCCCCCACTTATAAAAGTTCACCCATCTCCTCTCTTCTTCACACATTCAAAGAATTTTTCTTTATCCAAGGCCTACCCAAATAAATTTCCAAATTACATCCCCTCATCCTATAATCCTTAGTTTTGGCATAAATCCAACCTAGGGAGGCTTTAGTGAAAACCTAAGGAGGATATCTAGAGAAGAGGCAATGTTCTTCAACGAGAATTTTTATTTTATTTATTTATCTGACTCCTTCAGTTATTATTAAACCATGATTATATAATAAAATTAGCATATTACATATACTTAGATTTTATTATAATACGGTAATTACCTAGAAACATCTCCAATTCCATCAAATGGGTTACAAAATCATCATTTGTGTGTATGACGGACTGCCACCTCACAAACCGATGTCATTTGTTTTTCCATTTCCACCTCTCAAGGATAGGTATAATGATGAATATAAAGTATATAAATAATATTTATAACATATTTATACCTATGGAGTCACTATATCATATATATAATTTTACCATCCATTTTGTAGGAGATATAATAACGTCGCTTGTAAGTATGGCGAACTACCGCCTAGCGAAGTGATGTGATTCGTCTTTCACTAATGCTTCACATGGAAGGTGATAAAGATAAAGTTAATTTTTATACATGATATACTTGAAATATTTTTTATATTAATTACATAATTATAATTCTATAAATATAATATATATCATTTTATTTCCTTCTATTTCACTCACGTAAAGATGATAACATCATTCATGTACGTGTGAACTACCACCTTTATAAAGTGATGTGAATCTTTTTCATCATCACACCATATGTATGATATATATAATTATATAATATTATATATATTATATTATTATCATTATGTAAATTTAAAATATTACTTATCTCCTTTCTTTAATGATCATTGAAAAATGGAAATGTTACTCATGCGTACATACGACTTACCATCTCCATGATCACAACATACTTCATTTTTCATAACAATTATTCATGATTGGTTTTAAAAGTAAAATTTATATAAAAATATGATAATTATGTAATGATAATTATTATATGGTTGATATAACTATATAATATGATTAGGAACAAGATCTATCACAATAAAACATGCATGAGAAAACAAGGAAATTAACACCTAAAACAATAAAAATAATGAAAGAGTATTAATGAACAGGTGATAAGATTTATAAAATGATCATATATTATATTATAAATATGAATATGATTCTGTTATAAAATAATAACATGTTGAAAGCCATTATACTAGAGGTTAAAGCAAGTTCAACCAAAAGGAAGCGTAAGGAAAGAGATTTCATCTCAATTTCATTTCATTGAACCACATTATAATTTTATGCAAATAATTTATTTTATATGGTGTATATATTTACCCTTAGACATGTAATATCATTAATAATTAATTATTAATGGTATTTTAAGTTTAAATTTTAATTATTTAACCTAATTATATTTTAATTAAAAAATACTAAGTAGTCAGGGATTTCTTAACTCAATTTCCACTCATTAGGTTAAACTTCTACTTCATTGATTATGTCATTATAAGATTATGTGTATAACCACTTTTTATTAGATTATGTTATATTTAAAAAATTTTATGTGTATATATAGTTGAAACAAATTATTAATTCATTAATTAACTCTCACTTCAACTTTATGATTATTTTACGGGTTTATTTCACAATCTCATTCTAATCAAGATTGTTTATTCTTGAATTTCAGTTGAAGGAAATTATTTGATAATTATTTAATAAACCATTTAATTTTATTATCCTCTAGTTATTAATGATATTTTCAAACAATAGTACCATTTAACACTCTTTGGTACTTAAAATAATTGATTATTTTTTTTAATAAAACCTAACTTCATTTCTCTCTTTGATCAGAAGTCTATTTTCTTCTAAAACCATGTTCTCTAAATTTTTTTCAATTTTTTAACCTTTTCAAAATGATTTATTAAATTAATTTTTACCGATTTTTACTCTTTAAAAAAGTTTTAAATGTAATCTTATGTTGTTTTCAAATCAATTCCCGTTTTGATTTTACTGAAAATGTGAATGGAATTTTCTTATCATTTTCTGAAAACGACACTTTCCTAACATTTTTATAGTGAAAAAGTAATTTTACTTTTAACTTTTACGGTATGTATGAAATTAATCTCCATTATGACCATAATTTCTTTGAAGATTCCTTTTCAAATTTACAAGGATATTTTTAAAGAAAATGTCTTTAAAAGTGATTTTCAAAGAAAATGATTTTTAAAGAAAAGGATTTTCAAAATCTTTTTCAAAATGAAAAGGATATTTTCATCAAGATTTTTTTAAATGTATTTTTATGGTATTTCTATTCATCAATGATAAAAAACCTTTATCCTTACCCCAATGGGTATGTGTTAATACCATCCTTATTCTTCCTCTGGATGGTTTATAATTATTTTGACCAAGTATAATATTGACATTTACTTCCTTATTTCATTTTTTAGTCTTTAAATTACCCTTGATATATTCAATTTCCTATGATCATTGAAAATTAAATTTCCCCTAAATATACATATCATTTATCATATATATGTCTATTTCTTAAACTGTATATCAGTTCTATATATGATGTTCTGTATTGAAAGTTATTTTCTTGTCTGGGGAAATATTTATAAATTTGTATTTCTTATTCAATATAGATATTTGATGATAAGGAACATTGTTTATGAAATAAATTTATTATTTGATATATTAGGAATTATTTGGTCTTAAAGTGATTGTTGGGGTCCAATATTTTATATCCCCTCAATGTATTGGTAGGTCTCATGAGACGATAAAGTTAAGATAGCATTAAATAGGTTTTTACATGTAGATTAAACCATCTTATGAATGGTATTAACGGTAGAGGTATCATGTTCCTATGACATGAAGCCCCATAATTAATAATTTCCTTAATTAGAAGTTCAATTATTATTATCCATGTAAAATTTAACTATGATCTTATCTTTGGATGCATTTCATTTTCAATTTATTGATTAAATGGAATGTATTTTTAGTTATTTACCTTTCCATATAGATTATGCCTTATCCAGTTATTTAAATGACATGTGTTTTTAGCTATTCATCTTTCCATATTTATTATTACTTATCCAATTATTTAAATGTAATTTGTGACCAATTATTTAATTCTCCATATTTATTATTCTATTTATTCATAATATATTCCACTGCACTTAACCCTTACTGAGCATTTGAGATCAACATTATTTTGTTTCCTTTCTCAGGAATTATGGAAGTGTAACCTTTTTGACATACAAGTATATGTTAGAGGGAATAATGTTTTTCTCAAAAATTTTTTTATGTTGTAAGTTTTTTTTTTCAAATTTAATGTAAGACTCAAGTATGTATCTATTTTACCAAGAATACTAAACTATTCAGTCCTTTAGGATGTGTTTCCTTGTATGTTATTCCAATTTAATAAATTAGGCAATGACTTTGAGATTTTAGGGTTGAGGTATCTAAAATTTGTATTAGATGAAGTTTATTAGAAACCTTGGGAATTAGATTTAAGAAAGCATAGATTTGAGATTATAACCCTATGATATAATTTGAGGATAACTATATAAGAACATCCTAATATTTTGGTAAGGTAGATATTATGAATTTTTCCTTGTAATATATCCTTGTGTAGATACTACAAGTGGATGTGGTTCTGGAACATATGTACCTAGGGGTAATAAATATAAAAATGGCACATTAAGCTTGACCTGATTGTAACCTGGTGCATGATAATGAGAATTAATGCATAACTGCTTTGATACTCTCGAGGGATATGCTTAGGATAATTCACATTTTCTTTACAAACCATTATGAATAATTTGAACAGATAATAAGAATAAAAGACCTAGGTTAAAGCCTAGACCAAGGAAGGGCCTATGTGGAAATAAAACAGATGAATTATTTATGTATTACCGTTCAAGAATTAAATTTTAAAATTATTTTTACCAATGGTATTTTGGTTATAAGAATCATGGAACATCTTTCTATTATATTATAATCACATATGTTTTCATTAACTTAAGATTTACGAATACCATCATGGGTTATGAGTTTAAGGTTAATCATAAGTTCAAATTATGAAACATCCCTTTTTAAAATTTTTGTGGTAGGATTATAACATGATTACAGATATTTTGGGAGAATTTTTTTGAAATACAACCCATTATTTTAGTATATGTTTTAGTGAAAAGATTATTTGAATAATAATGCTTTTACATTTTATAGACATAAGTTTAAAGTTATTGATATGATTTAGGGTTAATATGATCATTAATGACATTTAGTAATAGTCAAATAAGACTATTAGATTCTATAAAAAACAAGTTTTATTGAAAACCTTAGTAAAATGGTTATTCAATGTTTAATTTTATTTTAAGGATGTCCATAATATTGTTTTGGTAACATTATAGGGGTTGTATTAATATAGTTTATAAAAAGGAAAACCCACATGCTGGGTGACAACCCATTGCATCCAGAAAGGTAGTGAGGCTTAAAACCATAACCAAAGGATGATAAAGGTTTTGCGCCTACCACTATCCTACGTGATGTCTTGGCTAATATGTTATTGTTTGTATTTAAATGATTTGAAAAATAAATATTAACGAAGAGCCAATTGAGTTAATTTTTATGTTTAGAGATTAATTTATTATATTGGATAACGTTTTCTAACCATATTGGTTTTGTAAAATATTGAGAGTCATACAGAAAGACTTGTCACTCTTTTATGGATCTTATGACCTGTTAAAAGTGAATTTTAGTGATTTAGGAATAAAAATTCATTTTTGGATATTCATTTCCTGGAGTAAGGGATGAATTGGAAATTGATAAAATCACAACCAATGGATGAAATTTTTCTTATGAAATATAAATGTATCATTTGAGTATATTTATTTGTATTCCTAGGAAGTAAAAAAAGGATCCTTGAGAATTGAAATTTTTATAAAAATATATATTTTCATAAATTATTTAAAAGTGATTTAAAAATATATATTTAGTATAATGTTTTGTTATATATATATATTATATAAAACAAACAAAACAAAAGAAAAAATAAAAATAAAAATAAATTAAAATAAAATATTTTTAAAAATGGATAATAATGAGATTGTTCATAAAAGTAGGATTTTGAATTTTTAAAATCTGAAAAATTGTCCACCAATAAGATTTTTATCATTTTGGTTGAACCAACATGTTCTTTGACTGAAACGATGAGATCAAATCTGTGATATTCATAATGATTTTGATCTATAAATAAGCGATGCCGATGTCACTTATTATTATTCAATCTAAGAAATTCTCCATATATTTTCCCAAAATTAGTGCTAAAAGGATGTTAAAAATTTGTGTTTTATTTTCCCTGCATCTTGTTGAAATCTTTGAGGGAAACTTCCATCGATAACCCTACACTAACAAAGTGGGGGTGGATAAAACCCTTTTGGACAGTGAATTAAATTCACACATCAAGATTCAATCTATCATCTACATCTACCTACCTATTTTCCAACAATCAAAAGGGTTTAAACCCAAGGTAGAACCTAGAAGATGGATTCCAAATCCAAAAAAGTGATGAACCAATACATGGTCAAACTTGACCATTTCAATTGAAAAAACTTCTCCCAGTGGCAAGACAAGATGAAGTTTCTTCTTATAGTGCTTAATATTTTTTACATTACGGTACCAAATCTTCCTCCCATTCCCAATGAGCCTACTCCAAATCCCAAAAACACACCCGTTGATGTGACTCAAGTCTATCACATTCTCTCAATGAGGATTAAACATGAAGACAATCAAATTTTGTGTCGAGGAAATATATTGAACACATTATCAAATCATCTTTATGACAATTTATACCAAATGAAGTCTGATCTAGAGATATGGGATGCACTTGAGTTCAAGTATAATGATGAGGAAGAAGGTACTGATAAATTTATTATTTAAAAGTATCTAAACTTCAAGATAGTTGATAACAATTCATTGTTGGACCAATTTCATGAGCTAAAAGTTATAGAAAATAATATTCTTTAACTTAAGATTAATATACTAATTTTTTTTCAAGTTGGTGAAATTATTGCTAAATTTCAACCTATGTGGAAATATTTGGGTAAATAAATTATTAAAAATTGTGATGATATTTCCTTAGAACAATTGAAAAAGATTCTTCACATTGAATAATAATCCATGTTGAGAGACGTGGGTATGGATTTTCAATTTGATACCAAGATTAATATCATTGAGGGAAAGGAAAAACAAAAATATTTCTTATATATCAAAAAGAAAATTAAATAATTCAAGAATAAAGGAAATCCTTCCAATAGGAAAGGAGAATTCTTTATCTATGGAAAACTAGGTATTTTTAAAGGTAATGTCACTATTGAAATAAAGTAGATAAACCAACTGCAATTATGATGAATAAATAGAATCTAGTTACAATGATATCTGAAGTCATTTCGACTTTGATGAAGATGGGATTATGGCCTGATTATGGATAAATAATGCATGTGTTCAAGGATTGTTTGATTTTAGAAAAATTTTATGATTGTACTATCATGAAGGAAGTACACCTTGTAAATAATTCATGCATCAATGTTAGAAGACAAGGAATCATGGAGATAGAATTTACTTCTGGGAATAAGTTGAATCTTCTTAATTTGTGGTATGTACTATAAATTTTAAAGAATTTAGTTTCTATCAATCTTCCATGTAAGAAGGGATTTTGGGTTTCATTCAAATCTGAAAATGTTATCTTGTCAAAGGGAGTAATGTTTTTGGGGAAAGGGTACTCAAATGATGGCATGTATCAACTATCCATTAATAATATGATTTAATATTCTTCTTACTTTATTGAGTCATCTAATTTATGGTATTAATTGTTAGCATGTGTTAATTATAAATCATTAAAAGTAATGAATAAGTTAAACTTAATTAACTTTGGAAATGAATTTAATAAATGTAAAACATGTTTATAATCTAAAATAGTTAAGAATCCTATCCATAGTTTTGAAAGAAATTTTGATATATTAGAATTATTACATTCTAATATTTGTGAATTAAATGGTTTATTAACTCATGGATGAAAAAAATATTTTATTACTTTTGTTGATGGAGGCAATAGATATTTACATATATATCTTCTTAGAAAAAAGGATGAAGCCTTTAATATATTAAGAAGTATAAATCATATGTTTAAAACCAATTAAACAAAAATATTAAAGTATTAATCTTAGATATAGGTTGTGAAAAGTTTATTAAAGAGTTTAATGAGTCTGTGAAGAAAATAGTATAATTAATTAAAGTAATGCTCCTTACACACCTCATAAAAATTACTTAGATAAAAGGAAAATCCATACTTTAGTATAAATAGTAAATTGTGTGATTAATAAATCTAAGTTACCATTAAATTTATAGGGTGAAACTTTATTGGCTGATTGTTATATTCATAATAGCACATCCTATAAGAAAACTAAGTTATCCCCTGAAATTTGGAGAGGTATAAGACCTAATATTTCTTATTTTAAAGTGAGGAGGTGTTTATCTTACTTAGGGTTCCTGATCCTAAAAGAACTAAAATTGGTCCTATAGAAATTAAAGGTGTTTTTGTTGGATATGTAGAAAATATAAAATCATATAGAATTATGGATTTGGGAGATAATATAATTATTTAATCAAGGGATGTAGAGTTTTTTGAAAATAAGTTTTATAAAGATGATGTGGAGGAAGTTATTCCTCATACCCCTATCTCATGTAATCCATCTAGTTCAAATACAATTGTAGAGAATAATGATGATTCTCAAGGTGAACCTAAATGGAGTACAAGAATTAGGAAGGATAAACATTTACATCTATATTTTATTTCTCATGATTATATAGTTTTTCTTGTTGAGGGATATCAAAATAATCATATTATAAATAAGTATCTTATAGTATTGACTATAGAATACCCAAATACATATGCAGAAGCTTTGAATTCTAGGGATGTTTCTTTCTAGAAATAAGAAATTAATGATGAAGTAGATTTCATTATGGGGAATAATACTTGAGTTATTATGGATTTACTAATAGGTTCAAAACCTATTGGTTGTAAATGGGTTTTCATGAAAAAGTATGATTCCAAGGGTAACATTTTAAGCTTTTAAAGCTATATTGGTTGCTAAAGATTTCAGATAAAAATAAGTGATTGATTATTTTGATACTTATGCTCATGAGGGTTTTTTTATTTAGCTTAAATTAATCATTTGTATGCCCATCAAATGGATATAAAAATATATTTTTAAATGGAGACTTAAATTAAGATATTTACATGGAACAACCAAAAGGTTTTTTACAAGGTAATTAAAACAAATTATGTAAAATAGTTAAATATCTTTATAGCCTTAAACAAGATCCAAAGTAATAACATTTTATATTTGATTATATTATTTTATCCTAATGGATTTACTCATAATAATGTTGATAAATGTGTTTATTCAATGTTTAAAAAATAATATGTATTTATTATATTTCTATATGTGGATGATATGTTAATTTTTCAAACCATTATTATCGGTGTAATTGATACAAAGAGTTTTTTTATCTTTTATGTTTAAAATGAAGGATCTTGGAATAGTTGAGACTATTCTAGGGATTAAAGTTAGAAAACATTGTGGGGGTTATTCTTTAAGTCAATCTCCTTACATAGAAAAATTTTTAAATAAATTTGATCATCTTGGATTCAAGGATTCTAATACTTCATTTGATTATAGTGTTAAACTATTTATAAATATGGGTAGAGCTATAGAAAAACTTGAGTATACTAGTGAAATTAGTTCTTTAATGTTTACAATGCACTACAATAGACCTGATATTTCTTTTTAATTATGTAAAATGGTAAGATATACTATTAATAATGGTATGGATCACTGGAGATATATAATAAGGCCTTTTGGTTACTTAAGAAATACTAAATATTTATGTTCATACTATAATGACTATTCATCTATATTAGTAGGATACATCAATGCAAGTTGGATTACCAGTATTGGTGATAACCAATCGATATTTGGATGGTTGTTTAATCTTGGTGGTTGTGTTTTTTCTTGATTGAGAAATAAACAAACATGTATTTCACATTCAACCATGGATTTAGAGTTTACCTCTTTAGTGAAATGTGGAAAGGATGCTGAATGGATTATGAATCTATTATTGGATATTAGATTATAGCCTATTATAATGCCTCTTAGCTCTATCAGTTTTAATAATGAATCAACTTTATCAAGGGAATATATTTTCATGTACGATGGAAAATATATACATATAATTTTGAGACATGATTATGTGAGTAAATTTTTATAATATGGTACCCTAACAATTGTCTATGTGAGATCATGTGAAAACCTTGTAGATAGATTTACAAATTCTCTACAAAGAGAGATCATTCATGAAACTAATAAAGAGACGGGGTTAAAACCCATAGAATAAATCATTTATATAATGGAATCCCAACACTCTCTTTAGGTAAATCTTAATCAAAGTGTTTAATGGGTAAAAAAGTTAAGGAGATGATTGTTAATATTAACAATTATAACTCCAACTACTTTGTGTCTATATCATCTGTTATGACTAGATGTTGATTTATAAACTCTTAATAAAATATTAAGTCTTGGTGAGTTATGTGTTCTAATAATGTGAGCACATTGTAATAAATTTTCTATGTAAACTTAGAAGTGATGCCTCTTCTTATAGGAGTTAATGGGTTTAATCCTTAGAGAGTTCATGAAAAGGATTTAAGCACATGGCCATAAAAGTGCTACAAAATGAGATGTTGGTTGGAAAGATCATTGTATGTTTGATATATATACTTTATCTTTAAGATTAACAAGTTTAATGTTTCGAAAACTTGTAAATATGACAACACTTTGATATATTGATACTAAGTAAAGGTTTAAATAAAAAAAATACCTTTATTATTTATAATGATTCACTTGTGATATGGAGAATTAATATTATGAATAAAAGTGGGGGATTTTTTTAATTTTATTCATAATAATAATAAAATTAATAAAATGGTTTGATTATTCAAAACACCTAGGGATTAGATTGATGAGGTGGACATGTTTTGATTGGTAAAAATACCAATGTATTGGATTGATGAGGTGGGAATAGATGTGGAATCCCATATTGAAGTTGGGGTTTTAATTCCCATAGATCATACCTTATAAAAGGAGCATTGGGAATTGGAATTTTCATAAAAATATATATTTTACTAAATTATTTTAATGTGTTTAAAAATATATATATTTAGAAAAATTTATATATATATATATATTAAATATATAAAACAAAAAAAAAATAAAAAATAACAAAAATAAAATAAAACAAAATATTTTAAAAAATGGATAACAATTTGATTAGTCATAACAATTGGATTTTGAATTTTCAAAATCTGAACGGGTTTCCACCACTAAGAGTTTTATCATTTTGGTCGAACCAAGGTGTTCTTTGACCAAAATGGTGAGATCAAATAAATGAAATTCACACTAATTTTTATATATAAATAAGTGATGGTGATATATATTATAATTAATTCTTATTCAATATAAGAAATTCTCCATATATTTTACCAACATCAGTGCTGTGGGGCTGTCAAAAATGGGTGTTCGACTTCCCCTACATCTTTGTGAAATCCTAAAGGGAAACTTCCACTGAGAACCCTACACCAACAAAGTATGGGTGGATCAAACCATTTTGGGTAGTTAATTAAATCCATGAATTGAGATTCAATCTGTATTCTCCATATGCCTATCTATTTTCCAATAAGCGGGGGTTGGGGGACAACATTGACAATGACGTCCACACCACGTATAGAGCTAGAAAGAGGTTAGATCGATAGAGGAGTTTGAAAAATTCAGTGAGGGTGGTAGGGAAATTGAAGGAGGTGAAGGATGAGGGATTATGTTGAGGAGGTCAGCAAGGCCAAGTATGCAGTTGGAGGGAGGTGGGCCTGGTGAACAATGTGGATAACATCAATGCGTATTAGTATGGGTGGAAGGAGGTTGGGGTAGGTGGATGATGTCGGGGAGGGTGAGGGTGAGGGTGGATTGAGGCTGGAAAGAGACAAGGGATTGGGGATGACATGAATGATGTTAGTGTAAGTGGTAGGGGTTGGAAGGATTTTTTCCTTAGGAAAATAAAAACTTTTTCCCAAAATAGCTAAATCGGGAAACTATTTTCCAATCTTGGGTTGTTTTTGGGCGAGTGAATGTAGAAGGGTGGAATCTTTACTTAAAATCCTCTTCTGTATATTGTATTTAATGAAGGAACTTTTTGGGAAACTGATTTCATAAAAACATTTTTAAAGAAGACAATTTTCTAGAAATCCCCTTCTTCAAAAAACTTTTAAGGGAGGCGCTTTCTAGAAAAACACCTTTTTTTCTAGGTTTTTTTTATTTTTTATTTTTATTATATATTTTGTACATATATATATAAATAAATTAAAAAATAAAACATTATCTTACTATTTTTATCTCGATATTACTTTTAATTCAAGTATTCCGAATATATTAAACAAAATCTCAGTGAAGCCTCCCTTTTATAAGGGTTCACCTTTTCACAAATTTTACAGATTTTCAATGTGGGATAAAAACACATTTTTCAATCAATAAATGAATAATTATTTTTTTATAATAGCACATTAATGATAAAAAATAATCAACCATAACACATTATTAATAATTAATTATTATTTATAAATATAATTACTTTTAATTAATAATATAATTATTTTGATATTAAAAAATAAATATTTATTAATAATAATCTAATTAGTAATACTAAAAATAGATAAATTTATTGATTATTTTAATAATAATAATAATGTAATTAATAAAAAATAATAATCTAAGTATTAAAAGATAATAATAATAAATAATAATAATAATTAATATTCTCAATAATATTATTACTAAACAAAAATATTTTGTGTCATGTAAACTCTTTTTTTGGTTAATTATATTTACAAATAAAAACATTATTATTATTAATTAAATACAATTATATATGCACTCAGATACCAGGAAAATACATGTATCAAAGTACTTGACCACGAATAATAAAGTTAGTCTAACAAAGTCATGATAATAATAAATTCTTGATAATAAATTCATTATAATAAAGTCATGATATTAAATTAGTGATAATAAATTCATGATAATAAATTCATGATAATAAATCCATGATAATAAATCCATGATAATAAATTCATGATAATAATATTAATAATAATAAATTCATAACCTTCAAGTCTAAGGATATAGAAATAAAAGATAATAAAGTCACAAAAATTATTAAAACCAAATAAATTCATGATAATTAAATCTTGATAAAATATTTTCTAAAAAAATAATAAGGAAAAAAATTTAAATTTACAGAAAAAATGTTTGATGCAAAAATAATTTATAAGTACAAATGTTATATTTTGAAACAATAATATTCTGTGCTATTGAAATTATTTTTAATCAATTATTTTTGTGAAATTATTTTTATTTGCAATTGTTTTTTATATATTTAACCAATGTTTCAAATGTTATTTATATTTTTTTATACTTTATAATTTATAGGATTTATGTAATTGTACCCCCAAACACCTAATATATATAATTTATAGGCTTTCAAAGTTTCCTACTTGAAACATTATTAAATTTCAAGTAGGTGACTTTGAATGCCTATGCAATATAAAATAAAGGTATAATTTAAATGAAACTTAAAAAATGGATTCAACATATAAAAAATAGTTGAAAATAAAAAAATCATAAATATAAAAAACCAAAACTAATTTACATGGAACAAAATTTTTTGATTAAAAACTTAACATTTACATTTCAAAAAATTTATACACATAAAATATAAAATAAATAAAATATAAATAAAATTTAAAACATTGACAATAAAAATAAAAAATAATTGAAAATAAAAGGAACGACAAAAAATAATTAAAATAAATTATACAAAAAATGTTTGGTGCAAAAAAATTTATAAGTACAAATGTTATATTTTGAAACAATAATATTTTATACGATCAAAATTAATTTTCATCAATTATTTTTAAGAAGTTATTTACAATTTTAATTATTTTTTATATGTCTCTTCAATGTTTGAAATATTATTTATATTGTATTTATACATTATATTTGATATATTTTCAAAGGAACCTACTTGATACAAACATTATTGATTAAAAGTGTAAATGTTATGTTTTTAATCAATAATGTTTGTGCCATGTAAATTAATTTGGGTTATATATAATTATAAATTTTAATTATTTTCTATTATTTTTATATATTTAATACATTTTTTGTTTCATTTATATTGTACTTATAAATAATATTTTATAGGCTCCTAAAGATAGATACCTTTAACATAATAAGTTTTATTGTGTATAAATCCGACAACTTTAAAAATCATAAAAAAATAAACTATAAATACATAAAAAATGAAATTTAAAACATAGACTAAACACATAAAAAATAATTAAAAATAAAAATATTTTCATAAAAATAATAAATAGGAATTAATATAGATGATAAAAAATAATGTTCTTTAAAAACATAACATTTTGTCTTTAAAATAAGTAGATAACTCTAAAAGCTTATAAAATATAAATCATAGTTATATTCTAGATGAAATTTAAGACATGCACTTAAAACATATAAAATAACTAAAAATGAAAATAATTTCATATAAATAATAAATAGAAAATATTAAATATAAATAATAATATATGACACAATAATAATATAATTAAATAAATAAATAAAAATAATTAATAACTTATACATATTAATAATAGAAAATATAATTATTATATTATTTTTATGAAGTCATACTAATTAATATATTACTTAATAATAATAATATTTAATTATAATACTATTAATTTCATGATCATCATCATCATTATTAATAGTATTATTAGACATAAATATAATAAATAGAAAATAATTTATATGACATAAAGGATTATTATTTAATAATAATAATA
Organism: Viscum album; assembly: GCA_963277665.1. NCBI lineage: Eukaryota > Viridiplantae > Streptophyta > Magnoliopsida > Santalales > Viscaceae > Viscum > Viscum album. The sequence goes on from OY728125.1 coordinate 25,453,578, forward strand.
ATAATAATAATTAACTAAAATAATAATAAAATAATTAATAATTATATTTTTATTATTAATTATATTATCCATCATATTTTTTAAAAAATAGTTAAATACGATTTAATTTTTTAGTCTGTTTTTATATATATATATAAACAAAAAATAAATAAAAGAAAACTATTTAAAAAAATACAATGGTGGGCAATTTTTAAAAAACTGTCATCTTTAATAATTTTCTTAAGAAGAATCTTGTTCAGAAAGCACCTTTATAAGAGTTATTTTAAAGAAGGTGCCTAATAAGAAAGCACCTTCTTTAAAAATTCCTTTGAAGAGTGCGACTTTCTTGTAGGTGCCTTCTTCAATTATTTGTTGAAAGATGCATTTTTTGAAATGATGTGCAACCTTGTGGATGCTCTGTTTAGAGTGAGGAGGTAGACATGGTAGAATGTGAGAGTGAAGGGAAAATTAAATAATGGAAATGAAAACTCGAGGCAATCCAAGTGATGTGGGTTCATTTTATTGTTTCGTCTCATGTGCATGCAATTAAAAGGGGAGTGAGTGAAAGGAAAGAGGAGAGTGAGAAGCTTATGAAATGAAGTTTAAATAAAACTAAAGATAAGGATACCTTGGGAATCAGAGTGTAGTCCTTGAAGGTGGGAGGTGGAGGTCGTGCATGCAGGGTGCACTCCATGTGACCTTGTAACTTGGATAAGAGAAAGAGGTCACTCGTGTGGGGTGAAAATGAGCAGAGAGGAAGGTTGAGTTTTTTTAAATAAAATTTAAAATGGCTCACAATCCAACCCATATCCTTTTAGGTATACCCACATTAGTTGTCTACCCATACAGGTTGTTTATATAAACCCGTTTTAAATGAAGGTTTTTTTTAATAAACTCACCCCACTCCTAGCCTACTTGGCCTATGGCCCCCAAATAGTTTTTCACCATTAAAGAAGAATATAACTAGATTTGTGTTTACCTATAGAAGAAAAGAAGTCTTATGGATGTCATGGATATAGAAAATTATTACTCTAAGTACAACAGAAGCAGAGTATACTATTTTAATGGAAGTAGGAAAGTTGATGGTTTGATTGACGCAATTGGTGAAAGAGCTTATAGGAATACTATAAGGTGGAGTTTCTATTTTTTTTGATAATATGGGTCAAAACCTGTTTTTCTATGCAAGGGAAAATCATATGAAGGTGGTTTTAGTAGTATCAAAAGTAGAAGCAGATCAATAGAGGTGATCACAAGAACAAAATAACAGTATTAGGAAACAAATTTATTTCTCTCAGATGAAAAAAACATGACCACAAACCCTATTTTTAGGAATACAAACATATATAAAAATATAAGATCAAAATAGAAGAGAAAATAAAGTATACAAATTGGTTGAAGTAGGTGCCTCCCGAGCCACCAAAGCTAGACACATCAAGCATCCTTCATTTTAAATCTTCAAGCCTTCATTGTAGTAGTGGAAAATAGGTTCCATCCAAGTAAAAATAGGTTTATCTTTCAACACCCCCCTTAAACTTGTTTTTCTCACGACCTATGAATCTATATCATATCTGGGTGGCTGATCATCAGGTGAAATGACTTCCCTATAGTCATTTACTTCCTTTTTTTATAACCTTTGGTAGTGCCAATGGAATAAATTTCCTCATCTATCACTTTCTTCCATAATTCATCAGTTTTAGCTTCCTTGAAGCTAACCAAATCAGATGTCGCTGAGAGACAATACAAATTAACATACTCCTCTATTGTTTCCATTCTATCATATATATCCATAAGGCTTTGAATGTTTTGGGGATGTATATGAGAAAGTTCTCATTTAATGTCTTTAGATATAGGATTATATGTTGACGATGTCATTGGTTCTTCAATTTCTCATTCCTCCATTGGTACTTATTTAGAAATTATTCATATTCTAGAGTGAGTTACACATCTCTTGAATCATCATCATGATCCATTTCTATATTTACTTTTCATCAAAGATAACATCTCTACTGAATATAATATTGTTGGTGATTGGATTATACAAGTGATATCCCATTTCTTGATATTTGTACCCCATAATGTCACACTTCACTCCTTTGCCCACATAATTTTTTTAACTTGCCTCTAAGATCCTGACATAGGTAATGGCACCAAAACATATAAGATGGATTATAGTTTTCTTATGATTACTCCATGATTCATTTAGTGTCTGTGATTCAAGATTTTTAGTTAGGAATCTATTGAGTAGATACACTGCAAAAAAAACCTCTTCAGTCTAGAAAGTCATGGAAAATCCTTTGTCTATCAACATGCTTCTGGACATATTTAGAATGGTGTAACTTTTACTTTTTACTACTCCATTGAGTTAGGGTGTATAATCCAACTTCAGATGATGCTGAATTCTATGCTACTTGAGGTACTCCTGAAAAACATCATAGGTGTACTCACTACCTCAATAGGATCACAATGTTTGTATGAGATTATTATTTTGATTTTCCACTAGTGCCTTGAATTCATTAAAGATTCCTATATAGACCCTATTTTTCCTTAAAATACTTTTAAATATGTCTAGAAATATTTTTGAATCCATAAACTGATACGTCGTACGATTATGAGGTCCGATGTTCACAAAATTAATTTTATAAATATACTAAAAATATTTTATATCATGCACACATAGTTTCTTAATGAAAATAGGATAAACTTGAAATTGAGTCTTAGATAAAAAACATGACATCATAGATTAATCTGTAATGTGGGATTTACCCTAGGTGTGACATAAAATGGTTCGACACTAGATGTTTGTATAAAAGCAGTCATTGATAGTTGCGTTTAGATAAATAAATAAATAAATAAATAAATAATTTAAATTAAATTCCCTAATTTACTCTTTAAATTATTCATTATGATTGATCATCAGGATTAGCCGCATAACCCTGGGATCATTCAGAGGAGTTCCTTCCACCCTCTCGTTAGTGAATCAGAATCAGACGACAATGAAAGTCTGGATCCAGACAAATCCAGGTATAGGGAATGCAAAAAATTACCTGATTCATTGTCGAGCATGTTCTTCATTGAAGAATAATAAAAATTGAGTTACGAATCATTAATTTATTGGTAATGACCCAATTTATTAAATATATTGATCATGATTGAATCTATCACTTGATCTGCATTAAATCAATACTTTTCATGCACCTATGTTTTAGTTTTCAATTGATTATTGAATTAATCCCTGTTTATGCCATGTTTCTCACCCCGGGAATCCCAATATGTATTAATTGGACAATATTTCTTTTCCAATGACCATGTCACCATTTTTCTTGTGCATTTATCCCAATCATTCTTCACGTTCTTCATCTATTAGCCCACATGGTCTTGATTCGACATTGTCGGGTAGGAAAAAGCCCGATTGGATAGCCGAATTCATAGTGGAATCACTTATGAAGAATAGATTGAAGGATCAAGGATGGATTTGGAATATTTTTATGATGTGGGTGATTTCATAAAGGATAAGAATATAGGTGAGGAAATGGGGGGTTCTAGAATGGTGATGACGCATGTAGGTTCATGTAAGAATAGCCAAAGTTTAGATTTCTATCCATTAGAGGGACAAAATCACTGGTCAAAGGAATATCCATAATTTTTAGGCATTCAAACAACATATTTAAATCTGGTTTAGTTGGATATATAATTTTGTAAGTAGATCTAACTTTATGAAAAAAACCCGACTATATAGCGTGTACCGAGATGAACACACGCCTTGTAGTACCCCTGCAGCTAGGACACTAGGGTTTTGGAAAAGTTAAGGATCACACATCATGATAATTGGTAACACATCATGTAATCCTCACTAGATAGATATACCATGAGGCAGAGCACATGGGAATAACCCTATGTAAGGGGATACACTGTGTACCATATTACACAAACACAAGCTAAGGTTACACGAACATTGACAGAGGCATGAGCAGGACCCCTAGTGGCTGAGGTACACCATGTAGTCCCCTTACATGCTGTGTAGGGATATATGAGCATTTATATATGTACCTTAAGGGATAATAATAGGTAGTGGATGAGGAACAAACCCCGTGTGGGTCCCCTTACAAACCGTGTACCCCTTATTCCCATTCAAGGAACCTTCTACCTCTTGTATCTTCTTCATTTGGACTCATATTTCGGCCCATGAGTATCCTATATTGATTTTTTTCTGCATAAAACGTGATAGTGTCCTTTGTAGTGTCTTTTGAGGTATGATACAATGTGTTTTGGGCGTGACTCTTCTTTAGGAAACACTCGACGACGATAGTGATTAGGAAAGATCATTAGAGCATTACCCTCTTGATGGACTAGGGTGAGAGTCCTCTATCTATAGAGTGGTACTAACCAATGTAATTAGGGTGCAAGTCCTTTATCTACTCAGTGGTACCCCCTATGACATTAGGGTGTGAGTCCTCTATCTACTGATTGGTACCAGCCTATGGAATTAGGGTGTGGGTCCTCTATCGACTGAGTGGTACACCCTATCAGATTGGGTGTAGGTCTTCTATCTACTAAGTGTTACCACCTATCGAATGGGGTGCATGTCCTCTATCTATCGAGTGGTACCCACCTATAGTATTAGGATGCAGGTCCTCTATCTACTGAGTGGTACCCCCCTATGGAATTAGGTCATGGGTGCTCTATCTACTGAGTGGAACCACCTATGAAATTAGGGTGATGTTCCTCTATCTACTAAGTGGTACCCCATATCGGATATGGTGTAATTATTCTATCTACCAAGTGAAACCACCCTATAAGATAAGATTCAGGTCCTCTTTACATTGAGTGGAACCCCCCTGGTGCACTAGGATTCATGTCCTTTACTTGGAAATTGTGCCCCTCGACTGTGTAGCATAGTGTAGAGGCGTGGTTCAACATAGTTACTTCTATGGACAAACATGTGAAATGATGGGCATCCATGATGGACCTTCTAGGAATAATGACACTTTTTTCTTAGGCTGGGTTATGAGATGGATATCCCCTTTCTCTCTCGTTTGGTATTCTTTTGTCGAGCATATATATATATATATATATATATATATATATATGTATGTATGTATCCATGTCATTGTATCTTGTTATTCTCTTGATTTTGGTTGAGATTTCTATTTCTATCATGTCTCTTACTGACCCCCTTAATATTTTATGGTGTCCTACTAGGTATGCATATACTCACCCTTGCATGGGATTTTCTGACACTTGTTGTGTTTTATGTAGAAGAAAAAATAGGTCGGTGATGATTACTAAGGAGTATTGGGATACCTAGTGCATTTTTCCACATACAGTGGTTAGAGATTGGAGATTTAGAGCCTATCTATCTCAACATTTACCTTTCTAGTTTTATAAGGTTGGGACATCTATCTAGTTGGTCATGTATTTTTTCCCTTTACTTTTCATTTTCATTATCATACTCTTGTACTCTTGAGAGATTTTACACGCATGGATTATTCTCCAGATGTTTCACCTTATTATTATTATTATTATGTACTTCTACATCAGGATGGTCAAGTGTGTGCATATAGGTACACCAGTCAAAGGAATCCCATATTATTTATTCCTTTCAATGCTTGTCAACACCCCGAGGCCTATAGATGTGGGTTTTGGGTAGTTGCGGCTCAATCCCTATTGGTTTGGGTCGAAAGATTGGTATAAGAGTAGTTCATTACATGGGAAGGTGTTTGGATTAGTCCCCTTATGAGTATTTGGTTGGGATTTAGGGAAACAGTGTCAAAGTTTCTCAAGTGCAACTTTTAGGCCAAGGAACCCAGTGTTGGTGAGGTGGCTGATGTATCCATTCACTAGGACATTTAATTCCTACTTGTCAACTTGGAATACTAGTAAACTGGTTATAGGGATCAATGGTACATTCATAATATAAGATTGAGACTTTGACAGTACTTCTTGAGTCAGAATACCATTATATATATATATATATATATTGCTACTCTGACCGTGGTACGTCTTGATTAAATTTTTAGAATGGTTCCACGATGATAGCCAATTAGGTTACCAATTCTGGATCATGATGACGATCTGAGGAGTGATGAGGCCTCATTTTAGGGGCCATCACATGAGGTTTTTCCTCCAGGTGGACTAGTAGTAACACCCTCACCCATTGAATAAAAAATCATACCAAAAGAGAAGGATGCAGATGCTCGTAGACTTAGGGAACTTTGTGAGTTCCAGCACTAGAGGTCACTAAGGTTCCACGGTGAGCCAAATCCACAGTTTATTGAGGATTGGATAGATTTAGTGATCCATGTCTTTAGGCTTATCTAAAAACTGACTGATTAGGTGGTTACACTGGCATCTATCCTTTTTTATGGAGTAGCTGGGTGCTGGTAGATTTTAGATTCATTGATGCATGATTAGTTGAAATTATCATGGAATGAATTTCAGAAGATATTTCATGAGGAGTACGACCCCTCCTGCTTACGTTCGGTTTATATTTAATAGATTATGAAGCTACAATGGGGAGGGATGATAGTTTCAGAGTATGTCGTGAGGTTCACAGACCTTACAAGGTACTCCCTCAACATGATTTAGTATAGCTACTTCTGGGTGCTGAAGTTTGACTTGGGTCTCTGAAGAGATATACATGATAGTGTAGTACCCTTGTGTATTCTCACCTATACTGTGGTGTTGGAGTGGGCAATGGTGATAGAGAGATTTATATCAAAGTGATTCCCTACATCTGGGGCTATTAGTGGGTAATACAAGGTTGAGTCATTTGTAGTAGTTAGAAGACACTAGTTGGAAGGATCTCGACATAGGATACATTTACATGACCAAACTTAGGAATGTGGTCATGTGGTACATGGACTATGTATAGGACCAGGGTATCGCAGAGAGAGGATATGTTATTCATGTGATGAACAAGGTCACATGCGCATGATTGTCCGACTAGGTGTGTTGAGGAGGGTATATCGATAGTGGATGGACTTCCTAGTAGAGGTAGCGTCATGATCACGAGTCTCCCAAGTGAGGGAATGTTGTCCCCCATGGGGTGGATCTAGAAGATAAGTGGTTGGAGATCTAGGAGTAGTAGTTTTTGCTGATGAACTATGTTATGAGATCCTTCCACCACCACCACCAGACAACCCATGTCAGGCTCAGGGAGTTGGCAGTCGGAGCTACGGATAACTGCAGGCTATGGAGGCGTATGACCTAGTGGAACATGAGATTATTAGAGGTATAATATTTTTTTTATTATAAACTTACCTCATTACTATTTGGAAAAATTTTGATTCATTCATTCATCTATTTACTCATGGTTCAAGAGTTGGATCTCCCGGTTGTGGTTTTATCCCAATAAATTTGTCTTGAGGTTCCTACTAGGAATGTTTCCTATATATATTTTATATTCCACCAGGGTGAGATGTATATTGGTGGAGAGTGGTTCTCATGGGACCTTTTGGTCATAAAAATGGAACCCTAGATGACATCTTGGGGATGGATTGGTTTTCCACGGTCTGAGTTCAGATTGACTATCACTACAAATGAGTCAAATTCCATCTCACTGATGGGATGGGATTCTCCTTTAAGGGTGAGAGAGATATCATGGCATGATGTGTGGGTTTTATGAGAATTATGATTCATCCAATCACCCATAAGTTAGATAGTGTATCCCTTTATTTAATAGGCTATTCTGGAATCCATATTCCTTGAGTTGTGGAGGATTTTATAGACATATTTTCCGTGGACATTCTAGGACTACCTTTGAGGCGAGAGATGGATTTTTATATTGAATTTCATCGTGTTACTATTAAAATATATTCTATGGAATATATAATGGCCCCTACCAAGCTCTAGGAGCTACGTTTGCAGTTATAAGACCTTTTATAGAAGGGTTTTATCAGGGACAGTGTGTCCCTTGGGGTATCTTTGGTGTTGTTAATGAAAAAAGCAGATGGTAACTTATAACTTTGGGTAGATTATCATCACCTAAACCATTCCATGATAAATAAAATGTATCCCTTTACTAGGATTGATGACCTATTTGATTAGTTGCGAGGCACGAGATGGTTCTTGAAGATTGATATCAGGTATGGCTACCACCAATTGAGAGTTTGTGAGGCTAATATTATGAATTTGACATTCCGATGTTGCTACAAAAACTATGAGTTCCTAATGATTATTTGAGGTGTGATGAATTCCACTACTGTATTTATGGATTTGATGAACCAGATCTTTTGACCATACTTAGACTGATTTTTAGTTATCTTCCTTAATGACATACTCATATACTCTGTTTCAGAGGAGGATCATGTAGAGCACTTGAGGATGGTTCTAGATTATCTTTGGGAGCACTGGATTTATAGTAATCTCTCAAATTATTAGTTCTGGATTCACAAAGTTTAATTTATGGGGTATATAATTTATGAGCATGGATTAGTTATGGACCCAACAAAGATCGTTGCAATGCTTTCTTGGGAGCAACCCATGTGCGTGTTAGAGGGGAAAAGTTTTATTGGCTTGGAGGGGTAATATATGAGTTTTTTTGGAAGACTACTCTAGGATTATATCCCCTTTGACTACCTTAACATAGAAAGGGAATCCATTCCCCTGGATTGAGTAGTGGAAGAGGGACTTCAAAGAGTTGAGTATGAGGCTGAAGAGTTCTCTTTTTTTGAGAAAACTATAGGAGTTCATAGAGTATATAGTGTATCGTGATGCCTCAGAAGCTGGGATCAACTGTGTTTTGATGGATAGAAATACAATTATTGCATATGGGTCAAGGAATTTGGGAACCCAAAAGTATAACTACATTAATCAAAACCAAGAGCTATCAACATTAGTCTTTTCATTGAGGATGTGGATGTACTATCTTCTAGGAATGAATTTTTTTGTTTACTTAGAAAATCAGAATCTTAGGTATTTCTTAACATAAAGAGACATGAACCTGAGACAAAGGTGCTGGTTGGAGTTACTGCAAGACTATGACTTTGAGATAGTCTATACTCATGGGAAGGGAAATATGGTGGTATATTCCCTTAGCTGAGAATTCCCAAGCTTGTTTGGTGCAGGATTTGTCTGAGTAGTTGGCTTCCATGCAGCTGACCTTTGTTGAGAAGGAGGGTGCAGTTTTTCTTTAGTCGATGGTGCTGAATCCTCTTCTCTTCCAGTGTGTGAGAGAGTCCCAATTGGGATACATTGACTATGATGTATTACATGACCATATATACTCATTAGATTCACCATATGGATATTCTGAATGAGGGAATCATGTCATTATTTTCTAGGGACGGATGGTGGTCCCATTCATGATGTGATTGGAGGTGATGAGAGAGTTTCACACTTTAACTTTGGATATATATCATGGTGTAGGTAATATGTATATATACCTTTATCAGTAGTTTTGTTGGACTAACGTGAGGTAGAGAATAGTTGATTTCATCTCACGATGCCTCACCTATAAATGGGTGAAGGCTGAGCACTAGGTTCTCGCAGGTTTTTTTGCAGCCCCTTGAGATCCTAGAGTGGAAATGGGACAACATATCTATAGAATTATTCACAGGGATTTTTAGGATAGTGAGAGTCCATGATTCCATATGGGTGATAGTTGTCTGACTCACAAATTAGGAGAACTTTATTGCTATTATGGAGTAGAGTTTTGTGGAGAGTTTGGAACAGTTGTACATACAAGATATTTTTATCATTCATGGGGTTAACTTGAATATTTTTTATGAACATGATGTCCAGTTCACATCACATATATAGAGAGGACTACATATGGAATTTGGGGCCCATATGAGGATGAGTACAACCTTTCATCCTAGATATATGGGTAGAACAAGCATACTATACAAGTGATAGATGATATGCTGAGGGATTATATGTTAGACTTTGTCCAGATATGGGAGGATTGATTTACCTTGGTAGAGTTTGCATACAATAATGGTTACCACTCTACTATTGTCATGGAACCTTTTGAGGACCTATATGGGAGACCCTTCAGGTCACCCTTCTGTTAGATAGAGATTATAGAGGTATATATTGTTGGGCCAACGATAGTGTAGTAAATGACAGACAAGGTTAATATTATCCATGAGCAGATGAGGAAAACCCAGATTAGTCATAAATATTATGTAGATCGACATTGTAGTCCCTTGGAGTTTGAGCAGGGGGACCATGTTTTCCAGAGAGTCTCCCATGATGAGTATTTAAGATATTTAATTAGGGAGGAAAGTTATCCCTAAGGCTGATCAAGCCATTAAAGATATTATATAGGGTTGATGAAGTTTCTTACTACTTCACCCTATCCCCACAGTTGGAGGAGGTGCACAATGTCTTCCATGCTTTGCAGTTGAGGATATACGTGCATGATGCTATGCATGTTACGGACTGAGGTGATTTGAACATCAAACATTAATCCAATTTTCCAAACCACCTAGAAAAAATCAAGGATCGACAAGAAATGACCCTGCATGGATAGAACATTCCTCTAGTTTGTGTGCTATAGTAGCATGGGAGCATGCATGAGAGCTCCTGGGGGTAGGAGATCCAGATGCATGCTCAGTATCTTGTGCTTTTTGTTTAATTTTTTCTTTTAGAGTAAGAAAATATTGAAGTAGGGAATAATATAGAGACCCTATTTTTGGATTTTAATACTTTGGAATATATCTATAAGTATTTTTAGAGACAGAAATTGAGACTACATGCGATTATAAGGCCTGATGTGCCTAGGATTATTTTTATAAAAATATTAAAAATATTTTATATCACACAAAAAAGTTTCTTATAAAAAATGGTATAAATATTAAACTTAGTCTCAGATCAAAAATATGATACCACGGTTGAATCCAAAATGTGATATTTACCCTAGGCAAGACCAAAAATGGGTTGGTGTAGGACATGTTCATAAAAATAGTCATTGGAGGGTGCATTTAGTTAAATAAATAAATTATTTATTTAAATGAAATTAATTGATTTCCTATATAAATTCTTCATAGCTACATAACCATAGGATCATTGGTAGGAGCTCCTTCGACCCTCTCATTAGAGAAGCATAATCAGATGACAATGAAAGTTTAGATCGAAATGAATCGAGGTGCAACGAATGAAATGACTTCTCTAATTCATTGGTGAGAACATTATTCATCAAAAAATAATCCCAATTGAGGTAGGACTCATCAATTTGTGGATTCTACACCAATTGATTAAATATATTGAGCATGATCAAATCTATCTCTTGAACTACGTTAAATCAAGCCTCTAGATGTGCCTATGTATCATTTTTTAATTTATTATAAAATTAATCCCTACTTATGTGATGTCTCTCACCCCAGCCATTCCAATATTTATCCACTGGACAAGAACACCTGTCTAAATATCATTAAACCATTGTTCTTGTACATTTATCCCAATCGTTCTTCATATTACTTGCTGATTATCCCATGGGGTATCAATTTGACATTACCAGGCGAGACCGTACCAGATTGGACCCCTAGATTCACAGTAGAATCATGGGTGAGGAATGGATTGGTGAATCAGGGATAGATTCAGAGGATTTATGGGATTTGGGTGATTACATCAAGGATCAAAATAACAGTGAGGAAACAAGAGTCTCCCAAGTAGTGATAGTGTGTTCAAGTTCATGTTGGAAGAGTCATAGTTTCAATTTCCAACCACTAGAGGGTTATAATCGCCATTTGGAGAAAGATCCATCATATTTTGGTGGTCGAATGGTGGATTAGAAGGTATAGAATATGGATATGGAAATCTAGAGGAAGATCTAACTTTTAGAGAAAAAACTGACTACACAGCATGTACTAGGAAGAACACACATTGTGTAGTGCCCCTATGGCAACAATGATAATATTTTGGAAAAGATAAGGATAACATATCATGTGATTGGGTCACACACCGTGTGAACCTCCATAGGTGGACAGATCACCTGGTAGATTACACGGGTATGACCCCATTCATGGGAAAAAACCATTTACTATAGTAAATAGACACATGCTAAGGTTACATGAACATGAATAGGGGAACAGGCAGGACCCCAGATAGTTGAGGCACACCATGTAGTCCCCATACACATAGTGTAGGGATACATATAATGTTATCCATGTACATTCAGGGTTAAGAAAAGGTATCAGAGTGGGACCACACATTGCGTGGTCCCCTTTACACGCCATATACCCCTTCTTCCTTTTCAAGGAAACTTATACCTCTCATATCTCCTTCATTTAAACTCAGATTTTGGAATGGGAGTAGCCTATCTCGAGTGTGTTTCCATTTAAAACACGATGGTGGCCTTTATAGTGGCTTTTGAGGTTTGATATAAGGTTTTCTGGGTGTGATGCTTCTTTAGGTAGTACTCAATGACAACAATGATCAGACATGATCATTAGAGTGGTACCCCTTGAAGGAACAGGGTGCGAGCCCTCTATCTACTGAGTGGTACCTCCTATGGAATTAGGGTGTGGGTCTTCTATCTATTCAGTGTTACCCCTATAAAATTAGGGTGTGGTTCCTCTATCTACTGAGTGGTACCCCCTATAGTTTTAGGGTATAATTCCTTTATATACTGAGTGGTATTTCCCTATAGAATATGGTGAGGGTCTTCTATCTACCGTGTGGTACCCCTATCGAATGGGGTGTAAGTCCCCTATCTACCGAGTGGTACCACCCTATGGAGTTAGGGTGTAGGTCCTCTATCTACTGAGTGGCACCCCCTTTGGAATTAGGGAATTGGTACTCTCTCTAATGAGTGGTACCCCCTATGGAATTAGGGTGTGATTCCTATATCTACTAAGTGGTACCCCCTACCAGATAGGGAACATGTCCTCTATATACCAAGTGGTACCCCTATCTAATAGGGTGTAGGGCCTGCATACAATGAGTGTCACCCCCTGAAACACTTGGGTGGGGATCCTCTTCTTGGAAATTATTCCCCTCGATTGTGTGGCATAGTGGAGATGTGTGGATCTACACATTTACTTATATGAAGAGACATGCGAGATGTTGGGAATCAATGATGGACCTTCTAGAAGCGATGGCAACTTTTTATTGGGTTATGCTATGAGATAGTGATCCCCTCTCTCTCTCATTCATGATTCTTTTGTCAAGAATATATATATTTTTATCCATGTAGTTGGATTTTGTTATTCTCTTTCTTTGGGATGAGTTGTCTATTTCTATCCTTTTACTTACTGCTCCCCCCTTTAGCTTTCATGGAATACTACTAGGTATGTATATACTCACCCCTGCATGGGATTTTCTTGTACATGTCATGTCTTATGTAGATTATAGATAGGTCAACGATGATTATTTAGGATTATAGGTATACCTGGTTCATTTGACCATTTACGATGGTCATATCTTGGAGATTCAGAGTTGGGCTCTTCCAACATTAACTTTTCCAGTTTTGTTAGGTTGGTACATCTATCTAGTTTGGCGTATATATTTCCACTTTACTTTTCAGTTTGTATTTTCATACTCTTATAATCTCTAGAGGTTTTACATGCATGGGTTATTCTCTATATGTTGTACCTTTTTATTATTATTCCTTTGTACTTATTTATCAAGATGTTTGGGTGTGTGCATATAGGTACATTAGGAAAAGGCCACCCATATTAGTTATGCCTTTTAGTGCTTGTCTCCACCCCTGGCCTATAGAGGCGGGCTTGGGGTAGTTGCAGCTCGATCCCCATTCAGTTGGATGGTGACAATTTCAAACAATTTAAACTTCATATTAAGAAAAGATATACATTTTTTCCTATTATAATCATTAATAAATGTTACAAAATACCTTCTTTTTATTGGATTTTGGATTAAGTGGACCACACACATCAGTGTGAACTAGATTGAGAATCATAGTAGCTTTCCAGTTGACCTTTATTGCAAAGAAGATACTTTGTTATTTTCTTAGAACACATCTTTCACAGATCTGATTCAGGTGTCTCATCTTGGTTCATAAACAAGTTCTTGGGACCTATCATGTTGTTGCTAGCTCCAGATTCAAGATACCACATACCTTTATTTTGTGTTAATATTTGTGTTATCAACACATGGGACTCACCAAAAGTATCTCCTACTTCAACAATATGTGCCTCCTAAGTGTCATTCTCTATGGGCTGCTTGCTCTAACATTCAATGCTACAATGTCTATATTTTTTACAATTATAACATTAAACATTTATTTTTTCTGATTAGTGATAGTTTATTCCTCCCCTTCTTACTTTTACTTATTCTCATGGAATATAATTTTGATATCCAAAACCTCCTAGACATGGGATTATTCCACCTCATCCTCCTCTTCTTGGATCAGATTCTTGTCCATGGAATCCTCTACTATAAATTCTTCAAAATTATCCCCTTTCCCCATTTCAGATTTGTTGAGATACAACTTTGATTGTAGGGAATGATCTAATCCATTGGTATAAATATAGTGGTTCAACTTCAGTTCGTGGTATTATAGAGATCCCATGAGTTCTTTGATAGAAATAATCTCTAGATATTTTTTTCTTCCAGGTCAATGACTATGTAATAAAATTTTGGATCTAAGGATCACAAAATTTTATCACATGGATGAATAACAGAAATATTTTCTCTATTTTTTCATACTTGGTTGACCACAACCATTATAAGAGTATGATACTGGGAAACAATTTCAGAAGATTTCATAAATAGGGATTTGAACTCACCTCATATAGGTTGAAGTTAAATTCGATTCACTTTGTCAGCACCTTTGAATGATTTTCATAGATTATCCCATATATACTTTGAATGTTTTTATGAAGTGATTATTTTGAAATTCGCTTCGTCAAGGCCTTGATAAATTATGGATATAGCCTTATAGTCTCACTTCTATTCCACCAGAAGAGTGGCTTTTTGAACATCTAGAAGGGAATCCTCTACTACTTTGGATTTCGACTTAGTGTATCAATACTCCATGATTTCCATGACATATTTGGTTCCAAGGAGTACTTGGATTTGGATGCACCAATTATCATAATTTCTCTTCATTATCTTTGCGATCAAAGCTTTTGAAATCACATTCATCATGGAGAATTATTTTGGATTCAAAATGGCATATGATGACTATTTTTTTCTTGGAAAGTGCAGATTGATATATATTTTTTTGAAATCACAAACTTTTTTTTTGAATTAAAGACTGATGTTTTTTTAGAATTGTAGATGATTTTTTGTGAATTGTGAACTGAAACAATTGTTTTAGAATAAAATACTACCAATTATTTTTAAAATAAAAATTAATATAGTTTTTTTATAAATTTTAAGGAAAGAAGGGGAGAAATCCTGAATCTAAATTAGTTTGGGAAGATTTTTTATGAATATATAAGTGGGCATGGTGGCTACCATAGGAAAAATGATTATTTTTTGTATAGAGAGATTGATGTAGAGAGGTAAAGGTGTGGGAGGCTCCCAAAAGTATGAGGAGGATAGTGGTTTGATGATGGGAGGAGATAAGAAAGTAGCATGGGGGTGTAAAGGACAAAAATCATTTTTCTAAATAGTAAAGAAAAATAAAAATAAAAGTGGGAATAAACCAAAAATGGAAACCTTGCGATTTAGAATACTTAGGAATACTATTCATCATATTCCTACTTTGATTCTCTACAATTGATAAAAAGTAAATCCCTTATTCAACTGGTGGGAACACCTTCAAACCATTTGATACCACTGGAGTTGGTCATAGGAATAAAAAATTGCAGAAATGAAATAGCATATTGACCTGAAGTTCCATTTCATCGAAAACATTCAAGAGAAAAAAATATTAGATCATTGGAATATAGTTGGAATACAAAATCTGATACACATATTTAGTAAGGAGATAGTTTAATAAAGTATGAGGCAACATCGTGCATTAGTGGGACTTGGGTGAATGGAATGATAGGTTGGGGGTAACTAGGTGTGGGAGGATGGAATCAATGACATATCTTATTAATCTAATGTGGTAGAGGTGTGATAGGAAGAAACTCATTGAAGAAGGGGTGATTAAGGTGGATTAATGGAAAGAAAGGATCAAGTTGGAGGCAGATTTGAAGGGAGAACTGGGGATAAGGGAGGTGAGAACTTCCAATATCGACAAAGAACCACCATGATGGAGATAAGAATAATTATTAATGAGGAGAAGGTGGATGTGATTATGGATTAATGATTCTGGACACTAGATAGGAGAGTGAAGAGAATATAGGAAGTTAGGGGTGGGATGTGTAGGGAGGAGGAAAAGGTAAGTGGGATAAAAATTTGTTAATAAATAATATATGTATTAATAATCAATTGTATTATTTATTATTAATTAATATTATATTATTATGTTATTAATTAATTAATAATATAAAAACTAATATTTATATTAATAAATAATATAAATGATTTGGAACTTCTTGATGGTATCTCTGGTCATTCTTCATCTATTATTAAACCTTTAAGAAAATGAAATGCTAAATGGATATGATTAACATGTTGAAGCATGTTAATTAAATTCTGATTAAAGAAAGAATAATAAGAAATGAAAATACAACCATGACTGTGTATGAATCAAAAATGAAATAAATAATTATAAATTTAAACATTAACACTCTAATTTCACTTTATGGTTCTGGGTGTAGTGTAAGTATGCAATGGTGGGCATTATTGTAAAATTTATTTTAATAATCATTTCTTGAACCCATGAGCGAGGTTCTTGCACATTAAATTTATATTTAATTTATTGAATATCTAAAGAAGTGAATACCTAGGATTATTATCTTTATTCATGATGAATATTGATCATATTAAAAGACCCTTTCCGATTACCTTTGTTGCACTTATAAGGATATAAGGATATAATCCCTATATCGGTGATCCACATGTGCTCCAATGATCTCCAATCAACACCACTTGATTACCGGGTGCTAGAGCGACAAATCAAATGTCTTGCATTGTTTTTTTTGATTACTTGTTCTTTGGTCTTGGAGAAATATCTCTTTCACTTCTCATTATTGAGAGGAGGAGATAAGGAGTCAATAGATAATTCATTGTGCACAAAAATTCTCTATTCTCGATTTTTGATGCAATATACAATAGACATTACCATCTATTTATAGAGTTAGGGTTTAGGTTAAAATATTATTTAATTGTATAATAACCATTAAATAACATTTAAATCCTTTAGTAAACCTCATTCCACACAATAATAATATCATTATTATTATTTTATGGATCATGCCAACTTGCACAATATCATATATTATTTAAAGGCCATGTTATTTAATATTTATCATGATATTCAGTCTTGGTCTGTTCAAACTCCTCTAGAATTTATTGAAAATTGAATAAATATTTTATTCATAGATAAATATTTTATTAACAATATAGAGAATAAATATTTATTAAAATATTTAGTTAATAAAATAAATAGTTTATTTAAAATCTAGTGAATAAAATTTTTATATATATTCACATAATCAAATAAATTATTTATTACCTTGTGAATATTATAAATCAATAAAAATTGAGTAAAATTATTCCCCAGTCATGATAATAATATTTATTCAAATAATTAAATTCAAATAGAATTTAATCGTGATCAACAGAAACACTTAGTGTGTGACCCTCTAGAATTATTTCTCATTTGCATTTGGTGGGATTGCCTAAAGTCCAAGATTACTATCTAGAAACGGGTCAAGTAACCCAATAGAAATAACTTAATGGTGAAATGATGAAAACCACATATGAATACTAACTGTGTAGTATAATCTCTTTGTCTCAATATCTCATCAAGCAGGTTGCACATTCGTGTAACTAACCTTTATGCTCGATACATCTTTCTTTGGATATTTTAAATAAACAAGTTTTTTCACCATGCCATGGAATTTGGGGTGATGGTTCCATTCCAATCAAAGGGATGAGATATTATCTTCCATAAAGATATAAGGGAAAAATATTTCCTTGACTCATCCATTAATGACATGTCACTCATGACACATACAATGTATCCAACTTCTCCATGAACTGTTGTCATGATGGTTTAAGAAATACATCTGAGTACGTGAGTTGTAACATGAATTAATAATAATATTAAAGTCTAAGTACCATCAAACATGCTTTTAGATAGGAATATTTGATGACACCAAAACATATGGAATTATTACTGGTAGGTTTGTTCTCATAATATCCCATCTTAAAGATTACCAAGTGCGAACTTCATGAGAATATGCCTCATCTGCTTATGAGTACTCACACCCGACTGTATATGTACTATGTTTCCCACCATAGTATGTTATTAAACTGAATAAAATTATTTAAGAATATCATCACAGCACATCAAGGTTCTCACCATATAGGGGAACTCCTATAACTTTATCAATGCGACGTATACTCTATAAAATTATACATCAAATTCATTCAGATCAACGATCAATATGTAATAATTTTTTTTATTAATATTAAATAAATTGAATATACATGTAATAAAAGTAAAAATAGTGGGTCATAGGACACCAAATCCAACAAGAACTACATTATCAAAAGATCTAGAGGTATGTCATTGCAGTCTTGTCCATATCAGTGAGAATAATATGAATGTTCTAACAGGTAAATTGTATATTTTAACTTCATAACATAGAAATTTGAAGGTGTGAAATTTATGTGTTTGAGAAATAGATAATGTTTTCCTTTGATTTAGATGGATAAAATCATAGGGCTCAAAAGTTCAAACCGGTCCACTTGGATGTTTAGATACCTGACCCCGATCGGCCCCTTGATGATTCACTTTACATTAAAACTTTCATTGAATATTATAATATAATTATTTTGGTTTAATTTAAAATAGTATGTATGATATTTTATAGGATATTATCCAATGGAAATCCATGGTTTAAAGAGAAAGTGTTATGAAGTTTAAATTACTATGTTTCAACAATGATGGTGAATATATTAGATACAACTTCCAAAAGTTTTTTTTGGAAGGAAGGTATAATATATAATAATACAGTTCCTAAAACACCACACCAAAATGGTGGGGATAAAAGGATGAATCATACATTTATGGATAAGTATTGAATAATTTATTTACACTCTATAATGCTTAAAGAAATTTGGGTGGATACAATCAACATAATTTTATACATTTGTAGTAAAATCCCAGAATTGGTAGTTGTACAAGAAATTATAGAGGATCTATGGTTTTGTAAATGGTTGGAAGTTATCCATATTGAATTATTCAGAATCTTTTCATACAAAAACATTGATAATAAGGATTAAGAAAATATCGAAGAAAAAATATATAGTATATTTTTTAATTAGGAATGGAGAGGATAAATTTGGTTTCCCACTATGGGATTTTGATAAAATACAAGTCATCAAGAGTTGAGATGTTCACTTCAATGAAGTAGTTTTTTGGAAGGACTAGAACTTAGTGGAGAAAGAATTATGGAGTAATGAATAAACTATTGAATTTCAAGTTGATATGAGTAAGAACACTAGAATTGATGACAATCTGGAGAAATCATATGGAAGCATTATAAGTCTAGGTCTGAGGTCAGTATAATATGTTCTAGAAAGTAAAAGGACTCCTATATCTTGAGTGGGAGAACCAAAAGATAGGGATCTAAAATATAGAGTAAATTAGATTAGTTATGAGCATCCAAATCAGTTAAAGGGGTCAAATTGAATTAGAATACTGGTTCAATGGTCCAGGGATGATAGGAGCTTCCTAGTTTTAATGTATATAGGGGTAACTAGATGTTTTATAGAAGTCGAATCACTCAGTGACTCCGAAAAGTGGAAGTATGAAACAAATAGAGATATTTATTAAATTAAATCTAATGGATCTTGTAAGGGAATAATTTTAGAATAAGTGGGATAATAGGTTGGAGGAATAGACCGATGAAAAAAGTTCTTTAAAGCATGACTGGTGGTAAATGGATTTCAATAAAAGGAAAGATTTGGCATCTCAAAAAAAATCATCGATAGTTAATAATGAAATTATCTAGAAATTTATAATAAAAAATTCATTAGAATACGTATACTTAGAATAAATATATACCAAAACAACATTCTTTCATGAGAATTTAGAGGAATAAATTTACATGAAACAACTATTAGGCTTCATGGAATATTGGAAGAGAAATTTTATTTGTAAGTTGAAAAATGAATTAATGGACTAAAGTTATTGTTAAGAAAATAAAGTCATAAATTCAAATTTTATATTGGAAAAAGGATTAAAAATGTGGAGAGAAAATCATTTTTGTTACAAGAATTATTTCAATAATTGAAAATTCAACATACTATATTTATAAATCGATAACATGATTTTGTAGGGTCTAGAAGCTTTATGGATTCAAGAACTAAATCATAATTTGTCTTGAAGGTTCAATATAAAGGATCTTAGATATGACAAAAGGATTTTTGGGATGAGGATAGAAAAGGATATAAAATATGAAACTTTTGAGTTATCATAGAAAGAATATATCTTTAATATTGTATAAAAGTTTTGAATGACCAAATGCAAACCGTATTAATCCCTCTTACTAGAAACTTTGCATTTTCCAAGGCACATGCACTGGAAATTTAAGATGAGAGCCGATACATGGAGAAAGTATCATTTTAATAAGTTGTTATAAGTTTTATATATAAAAGGATATGCACTCAATCGAATATTACATTTACTATGGGAGTGTTAAGTCGATTCATGTCACATCTAGGAAAGGAACATAGGGAGTCTATGAAATAGATTATCTACAACTTAAAGGGAATAGAAGATACAACC
Organism: Viscum album; assembly: GCA_963277665.1. Taxonomy (NCBI): domain Eukaryota; kingdom Viridiplantae; phylum Streptophyta; class Magnoliopsida; order Santalales; family Viscaceae; genus Viscum; species Viscum album. Next base: position 25,474,318 of record OY728125.1, read on the forward strand.
ATGTGCTTTGGGATGCATGAAACTTTACATGTATATATTGATGTTGACTTCATTAGTGATTCAGACACTTGAAAGAGTATAAATGGAAAATGGGAAGGGAGGGGCGGGGTGTTCCAAGACTATCTAGGATAAAACCTATGTGGGACAGGACTCGTAAAAGTCACATTTTAAAATAAGTTGATTTATTTGACCCACCACACCCTATAATGGATCCCGGAAAGCCTATGGGAAACCAAAATTCTTTATTTATTTTATAATATTTCAGTTTTTATTAGGCTCACAAAATATTTTATGTAAAATGGATGAATTTATCAAACCCTACCATCAATGGATGATCTTATTGTTTTTATAATTTTATATTTTTTAATAGGACCTCCACAACTATTAAGGGATTTAAAACCAAGAATTAGATTTAAAAATTATAAAAAGAAATATAAAAATTAATTATAATATACCCATAAAATATTACATCAAATTATAAAATTGTTCAAGGTTAATATAAAAAAATTTCAATTTTATAGATGCAGAGTTAAAAATATAAATTAAGAATAAAACACTAAAAAACAAATTGTGACTGAGAGAGATCACTTTCCCATTCTTCCTCTATAATATCACATGCACCCTTATATTTTTTTATGTTTCCTCAATATACTACATTAAAACATAATAAAATATGTATATTTCAAATTAAATATGTAATATAAAATTTAATAATAAATAAATACACTTATATGATTAAATTTGATAAAAAAAATTCTGAAAAAAATAAATGAATGTAATGGATCCTTGTTAATTATTAGGAACACTTATATTTAAGAAATTTATGTATTTTTCCTCTCCACATATATGGTTTTCAAAGTAGAATCCTTCTCAAATCAAAATTCTTCATTTTCATCATTAAATCCTACAAATTCAAGTTAATATAATAATTATTATTATATATATATATTATGAATATATTAATGATAAAATTACCAATAGGTTCAAGATAAAGGATACGACTTCATTTACTAATCAATGCATGAATATTTTATGGATCATAAAAATTTTTTATAATCACATTTATCTAGTTTAATATAAATATTTATTTGGGTAACATGATAAAATTATAATGATTCAAATACTTTAACATGAACAAATTAATGGTATTGGATAACTATTTATATGGTTACATAAATATGTTGGTTAATAATTACCAAATATAATTATTTATTTGGGTGAAAAAGATTTTATTTGATTTTGAAAATTATGAATTATTTTTCTAATAAATATGTAATGAAGCTCAAAAAATATTCTTTGTTACTAAAATAAAGTTTGGTCTTAATAACCATAAAAAATTAATATAAATATGTTATAAATATAATTACATTTTAAATTAATAAATAATGTTATGATATAAAAAAATATAATGATATGATAAGTTTTTTTAGACTTAAATTTAATATTGAATATTGACAACGTTATAATAAAAAATGAAAATATTAAAAATTAAATAGAAATTACATATCATACCAAGTGTGGTGTGAGTGGACTGATTAAAAGTAGAGTGGAGAAATAATTAGGGGGAGGATATTGGAAAAAAACTTGTATTTTCTTAGACAAAACCACTCATCTACTACTGCGATAGAGGCTTGGGAACTTCAGCAACTTTAGATATTGGCTTGTTAACATATTTGGTTTCAAATTCTTGGGTGGAACCTACTGCACCAAACATAGACTTTTATTTCTATCTGTTTCCTATCATTTTTTTCTTTTGTGTTTGTATCCCTATAAATAGGGTGTGTTTTGTGCATTTTATTTTCATTCAAAGTTGAAGTAATAAAATCTAGTGTGTTTATGTTGCAATTTATGTTCCTAAAATCACCTCCACTTGTCTAAATATTTTCTTCCATTTTTTTATTTGTTTCTATAAAATCCACCTTCAGTGGTATCAAAGCATTTTAAGGTGATATTTGATGAGATAGATCCATGAGATTTACAACCCATAAATTTAAATAGTTAAGAAAGAAGAATATAAATAGTTAGTTTATCTCAATGGCTTAAAATTCTTGGTGTTTTCATAATTTATTTAATTACCACATTGATTATTTCCCCATTTGTTAATAAAAAAAATATTTTAAAATTCAAAAAGTTTTTTTCCTTTACCATGCCTCCCATTATTCATATTGTCAGAAAAAAGGAATCCTTTTTCACATGTATTTTTTTTGATCCACCATACCATCTCCATTTAAAAAAACAAAATTCCCTCATCCATGTTGGCCTCTCCCACTTTGCCTTCTCCTTTACAGAAAAACAATACCTCATTTTCACCCAAGCATCCTATCCATGCCCCTCTATACTTTTGTTGCCCCTCTTGTACTATTCATAACAAAAAAATCATTTCCTCAATTCTTCTTCAATGAAAAAAATAGCAGTCTGCAATTACAAACAAAGCATTCCTCCCTACTGGAGAAAATAATAATAGTCTATATCAATTTTTCCATTCCATTTTTATTCTAATCTCCATGTCCAACATGACTGCACAAATATTAATCAAAAAATTATAAAATTATAAATATGATAATTGGTGCATCCAAATTCAAGTTCTCTTTGGCATCCAATAGGTCATGGACAACATGGAGGATGGATACATTGATCTAGAATAGAAATAAGCGGAGTATAATATTTCAAATATTGAAAAGGAAACTCTTCAAGTGGAAAAAATGTTAGACTATAAGGCCAAATCCATTATCTATCAAGGCCTAGATAAATACACATTTGAGATAATTACTTCCTCGAAATAATAAAAGGGGATATGGGGAAACCTTAACAAATAATTAAAAGGATCCGAAAAAGTGAAGTGGATATGACTTCAATATCAATGAGGTGAGTTCGAATCACTATTTATGAAATCATCTGAAACCATTATTGAGTATCATACTTGTGTAATGGTTGTGGGAAAAAACTGTGAATAAATGACGAAAATATTGCCAACATATAGAAATGTGAGAAAATTTTCCAATCCTTAGATCAATATTTCGATTATATAGTCATTTAACTGGAAGAAACTGAAGTACTAGAGAAAATTTATGTTAAAGAACTTGTGGTAGAACTATAAACCCATGAACTGAAGGTGAATTGCTGGAGTGATACCTATGGATTAGAGCATACCTGCAATCAAAGTTGTATCTCAACAACTCTAAAATGAATCAAGGGGAAATTTTTAAGAAGTTTTGGAAGATAATTAAACATTCAAGAATATTATCCAAGAAGAAGAGGATGAGGTGAAAGAAACCCAAATAGAGGTGATCGTGGACATTAGAATTATACTCCATGAGAATATGGAAAGAAAGAAGTGGAGGATTCAATAATCAATAGCTCGTAGAAGAAATAAAATTTTAATGATATAATTATAAAAAATATGGAAATTATATCAATGAATGTTGGAATAAGAAACTCATAAATAATGACACTGAGGAGGCATATATCACCAAAATAGGAAATATTTTTGGAGAGTCCCATGTATTGATGACACAAACATTAACACAAAATCAAGGTATGTGGTATCTTGAATCTGGTTCTAGAAACCACATGACATATCAAAAGAACTTTTTTTATGAACCTATATGAGAGGGTTCATGGATATATTTCATTTGGTGTTCTCTTAATAATATTTGTTTAAGGGAGATAAGATATTCTGATAAAGTAAAAATAATAACAATCATACTTTCATCTCCAACGTCTACTATGTACCCAACACTAAGACCAAAATTTTGAGTCCTAGGAAATTAGTGGGAGAAGTATTTCACATAATCCTTTATAATAAAAAATAGCGATTTTCAATGACATATGAATAATGGTCAAAAAAGTTCTAATGGTGAAAACCCACATGTTTCTGCTTATGATCCTACCCAACATACTCTGATGTTTGACAATAGTACTTAAAAATAAAGACCGACTATGAAATATCAGGTTTAGACATTTAAACATTCAATTTTTAATATTATTATAAAGAAATAATATGTTTAATATTATTTATATCCTTATAAATCTAGAAAAATATCTGAAAGTTGTGTTCTAAGAAAAAAAATAGAAACAAATTTTCAATGAAGGTCAATTAGAAAGTTGTTTCACCACTCAAGTTAGTCCACACTGATGTTTTCGGACCATTGAATCCAAAATCAAATGCGAAAGAGATAATTTTTACATTTATTGATGATTATAGCATAAAAACATGGATAGACATTCTCAATATGAATTCAAAACTATTTGATGTCATAAACTTATTTAGGGTACTGGTGGAAAATCAAATCAACCATTATATACAAACTTTATTCTCTAATTGAGGTGGGGAGTATGGCGCTATTTTTTTTAGGATTACCTTGAGAAAAATATAATTCAGCACCAAATGACACCATCTTACACACCTCAACTCAATGGAGTATCTGAAAGGAAAAATAAAACTATTCTGAACATGGCAAGAAGCATGTTAAAAGACAAAGGAGTTCCCATGAATTTATAGGATGAAGAAAATTTGTTAGTGGTGTATCTACTCAATAGATTCAAAAAAAAAATCTTAAATAAAATATTCCACATGAAACATGGAGTACTCATAAGCTTACTGTAATCCATCTTAGTGTTTTTGTCTCTATTTCCTAGGCCAGGATGCCAAAGGTAAAATGAACAAAGCTTGAGGAAAAAGGAGTGAAGTGTGTCCTTATAGGGTAAAAAGATCAAGAAATTGGTTATTTCTTGTATAATACCATTTCCAAGAAGATTATTTATAGTAGTGATGTTATATATGAAGAAAATGGTCTTGGAAATGGAATCAAGATGATGATTCTAAAAAGGTTCAACTCACTCTAGAAGATGAAAAAATGTTGAAGTACCAAAAAAGGAACGAGGAATTGAAGAACCATTGATTTCATCACCACATACTCTTATATCAGAAGAAATTGAATGATAAATTTATCATATTTTTCCAAAAAATGTTCAAATCCTTGCAGAAATATATGAGATAATGGAACCAATAGAGAAGTATGAAAATTTTTATTGTCTCTTGGTGCCTTCTGATCTAGTTAGCTTCAAGGAAGCTAAATCTAATGAAATGTGGAGGAAATTTATAGATGGGTAAATATATTCCATCAATGCAACCAAAGGCTATAATAAAAATGAATTAATTGACTATGGTAAAGTCATTGCACCTGTTTATCATCCACCTAGATATATAAAGAAAGGAGACACAAATGTCTGTGCCATAAGGAAAGAACGTTTTGGGGATATGTTAGAGAAATTAAATTATATTTCATTGGAAAACACCAAAAATTTAATTCTATATTGAGAAATTATGCCAATTATGGAGTCAATTCCATGTACATAGTTAGAATGATGTCAAGCCAACAAATGGATTTGATGATTTTAGTGATAGTGGAAGGGGCCTATAAGAAGATGATGGATGAGGGAAGACATTGAGAACATCAACTTGACCAAGTATATATCTATAAGGATGAGTGGTCAATGGAAAAAGTGGATGACATCAGTAGGGATTTGTAGTGGTGTGGAAGGAGACAGGAGTAGGAAAATGATGTTGGGGTGAGTGGAACAGAGATAGAAAGAAGTGGGGGATGTAGGATGACATGAACAACATCAAAATGGGTGGTATGGGGTTATAACTAAGGTAGTGGGGTATGGGGGATGATGTTGATGATGAAAAATTTGTGAGGGTGGTTTGGATTCTTTGTATGGAGGAGGGATGAGACATATATAGAAAGACACATGAGTGAAGGGTAGATGAATTAAGGGTAAGGAAAACTGGTGTTGCGGATGATGGGCCAAGATGAGGAATTATGGTTCTTATTATCATTTTTACTTGTGTGTATGAAATTAAAAGTGGAGTAAGTGTGAGGAAATAATAGAGAAAGTGAAAAATGAAATAATGTTTAAATAAAATTAAATAGAAGGAGACCTTAATAATTAGAGCGCATTCGTTCAAGGTAAGAGGTAGAGGTCGCGCATGTAGGGTTCACTAAATGTGACATATTAACTTAGATCTATGAGAGAGGTCACTCATGTGGGGTAAAAATGAGTAGATCTGAAGGCATAGTTTTTTTAGACAAAATCCAAAATGGATCATGAACTAACGAATATCTATGCAGGCAAACCCACATTGGTTGATTACACATGTTGGCTATCTATATAAACCCATTTTAAATGAGATTTTTTTTAATAAACCTTACCCACCCCAAGACCATATGTCCTATAGAACCAAAATCCATTTTAGAACACTATGGAATAGGAAAAAAGTATTTGGGTTTACTTATAGAGGAACAACGGTTCGTTGGATGTCACTACTATGACATATTGTTACTCTAATTACAATGAAAATAGAGTTTTTAGTTGTAACTAAAGTGGGCATTGAGATGGTTTGGTGATGCAAAAACTAAAGGAGATCAGAATAGGCCATAAAGGTGGATTTCTATTCTGTATTAATCACAGTGCAATCCATGTGACTCGACACCTGATTTTCCATGCAAGGACAACACATATTATCCTAAAGTGACACTTCATCATAAACATATTTAATTAAAAAGTATTAGGTATCTAGAATATATCCAGAAGAAAAAAATTTATGGGAGTGTTCACTAAGGAGATAATTCAATAAATTCTGAGGAAACATCATGCCTCAGTAATACTTGGGTGAATAGAAGGAGGATATAGAGGACATTTCATACTGCGGAAGAGGAAGCCTGCTTTTTTTACCAAATATTTGGGAATGTTTTTGAAGGCTCTATAGAACAAATATTTAATAAAGGAAATTTTAGGATGCTAAGTTTAGTTTTATTTCACATTAATTTCATTCATTGTAATTTATTCATTGTAAGTTTTCACACAATATGGTGATATGTTTGATATACAGACAGTGGAAACACGATCTCTCCAGGAGGCAATGGAACCATCAAAAGTTCACATCTTCTGGTAGAGTTATGATGAAGCCACAAAGGTCTATAAGATTAATTAGTGGGAGTTTTATGGTTTTGTATCCAAGTAGAGTATGTCTTATTGGTTTGATTTGGATTTCATAGGAGCCGGTTTAACTAGTTGATCAGATGACAATTACTAGATAAGTGAGTGAGACCTAAGTGCATTATAATCTAGTGTATACGTCACATTAATTGTGGGAAGTTGAGAACTTTAAAATATTACTTATACTTAGTAATATTATTTTCAATTCATTTACTTTTGATTATAATGGAAAGGCAACAATAGTGTTTCTTCTATGCATGTAGGACTCACTGTTTGAAGCACACTAATATCTATTGTCATTTCCTTGTTTTTTGTCTTTCCATTAATTGTATTTATGCTTCTTTGGATGTATGACTATGAGTTTTATTACATATTTGTGAGGTTTTATTTTTTGTGGTGATTAGGGTGCATGTTCTTCCAACTTCTGGTACCCTAAGTTGAGGGAGACCTTCCAGATAGTCTATTTCCACTACACATCATCTGGTGGTATTCTTCTGGTGGGGTACTTCCATTGGTCAAAGTGGGAAACTTTTAGTGGTTTTATCATAAGGAGAGGCCAATGTATTCTAAATATAATTTATATAAACTACTTGGGATCAATAAACTAAGGAAATCAATTCTAAGCCTACTTATGGTTCTTTTATCCCAAAATCCACCCTTTGTAAAATGGTGATTCATTCTTTAAAAATAAATTCATCAATAATGAGAAAAAAATGTTTGTGGGTGATGGTGAAATTACATGAATTATCTGGATACCTATTTATAATAAGAATGTTGATATCTATGGAGTGTTTCTAGAGGGGAGATGGATTCTGGTTTGGATGATGATTTTGATGAATTAGAACCTACCATCAAACACAAAATTCCCAAGAGATAGAGATAGTATTGGTACATTAACTACTAATAAGCCTCAAGCATGAAATATTTCGAAGGTTCCTTTGTGAGAGATAAATTTATTGGGTGGAGAAATGTATAGGAATAGATTCTTTGCATCCACTACCACAATTATAGGCAATGGATGCACCGGGTTTTATCGGTGTAAAGTAGAAAGCGCTGATAAAAGGGGGTCCTTTATCAATGATTGCTAAAAGTGATGATAAATCTACAATTTATCAGTGCTAAACAAAGCACTGATAAATGGGGGCCTTCATCAACACTATTTTTAGCGCTGATAAATTTTTTTAATAAAAAATATTATTAATTTATATAAAATTATTATATTTATATTAAAAAATAATGTTTATTTGGATACATTAAATAAAAAATGCATGTTTATAATTAACATTTATTTTTTAATAATTCAAATATATATATAATGTTTTTAAAAAATCATGTATTAGATTATAATTAAATAAATATATATTTAAATAATTATAAGATTATAATAAATTTTTAAATAATAAATATATTTATTATATTTATCATATTCATAAATATATATAAATAAAATTTAAATATATATATTTATAATTATAAATATAAATAAATAAATATATATTTAAATAAATATATGTTTCCAATGAATTTGGTCAATAAATATATTGATGCCTGAGTATAATTGACATACATATATGTTATGTATTCATCATGAATATTAATTTATACATTACACCCTTATTATTATTCATGTTGTCTATATGTGATGACTTGTTTTTTATTATCTATACTTTACTAGGTATATGATTCATTCATGGTATACCTATGAATCTATCATGTTCTCAAAAGTACTTATAAAATTCAGTAAATATATTTAAATAATAAATATATTTATTATATTTATAATTATACCAAAAAGGTTTGGGGTCAATCCCCTTATTATTAAAAATAAGGAAAAGTAAACAAACACAAGAAAGATGGATGAGGTCAAACAAGGGTAAGCCCACATCCATAATGAAAAAACACAACTCATGCAACACTGTAATCATCATTAGAGTCATGACCAGAATCTTCAGCATCATCAGTAGTTTGCCACTCTAAATATGAATTCCCATGATTAAAGAGCACAATTTACTTCTCCTTAATCTTCACATGCTCTGGAGTGAGCTGAGCCGTTCTAGAAGACAGACTTCACCCACACCCTCGAGTTGCATAATCTCAACCACCCCTGCCTTGAACTTTTGGATGTCGACCCCATCTCCAGATTTTTTGCTGCATAATTGCATCATGCTCATCATTTTTAGCATCGATAATGTTATTAGAGACATCATCAGAAAGAGATAAAAGTGACCCAAAACTATTAACCTCTGTGACATTCTTCGACTTATCAATTTTCGGATCAGAAACTTTAGGTGACTTTGAGTGAAAACCAGTTTTCCATGGAACCATTTGAAAGCCTTTAATATCCAATTGAGTCTTTTCATGCATATATTATTCCCTCTAGATCTACTCCAATCTGTATGAAAAAGTAGAAACATCCATAATCTCATCGGTTTTTTATTTCCATTTAATAATTGAGGCAACCAATTTCTCATGCATAACTCGATCGTTTGCCACTTCTCTAGGTGGAGACCTTTGCATACCCACATTCTCTGCATCCTTGGTGATATTATCTGGGAAAGAGAGATAATCCCCTACCATAGTTGCCATAATGTCTGATATCATAGGGACCTGGACATCACCAGCCGCTACCATGGTCACTTGATGTTTCTCACATTCTCTTTACCTTTCCAGTCCCTATCAATAATACTTTCTCTTACATAACCTGATGGTCATAATCCTGAATAGAAACTTCAATAGGATGTTGGTAAACCTCGAAAACTTTGATGGGGGGGGGTCCAAGAGATGTAGTGACCATATATTTATAAGATGTATTGATCTTTCTAGCCATGGATGTGTCTCCATCACCTAAAGAAGGAGAAATCTCTATATCAGATTGAAGAGATACATCCTCAGAAATGTCAGCCCATGATCTATTCTGCACTTGATCATATGGACCCAAAACCGAAGTCCCTTAATCATCAACAACCACTATAGACCCATCAAGAGTGGGGTGTGCATCCTCATCCTTGCTCCCATCCCTTACAGACTTCCTTCCCTTATAATTCGACAACTCATGCCTACATTACTCCTTGTAATGACCAATGGATTTACAATTGCATCAAAATGGACTTAATTTCTTATCTCAAATCATAAGATCAAAATTATAATTAGAAATAGATAACGTCACATTATCAATTAGAGTTATAGTAAGGTAAATTTTCACCAAGAAATGATTAAAAAACCATATCATCCCTCTGCTGTAGCATGATCAAGTCTGATTAGGGACCCAATCGGTAAGGCAATATCAAAAAGTATCCTATGATGCCACCAGACCTAGATCAATCTATAAATTTGAACCCAAATTAGGGTTTTTCTGCCATGGGATGAAAGATGATTGAAATTGGGAGACCAATTTTGAAGATACAACATTCCTAGTTTGAGATAGATCGGTCCGATCCACCAATATCTACACTTCAAGGCTTCCAATGGGAAGAGGATATGGAAGAAACCCCTCCCGATGGGAATGAATTTTCAATTGTGAAAGCCCATGCATTAGAAATCCTTTAGACTAGATCTGTGGGGTTCCAAGCTTTCCATCTCGCTAGAAAAACCAATCTCACAATTAGAAAGGATTCACAGATCTTAAATCGATATAATATGATGTCTTGATTAGTGTGAAAAAGGGATGAGATACCATGTTCAAGGATACTCTTTGAATCACCATCATATCTTGAGGCAAAACAAGCACTATAATACAAATACGAGAGTGGAATATACCCTGTACACTGACCAGAGCGATAGGGTAGACGTGAAGCTCCATATCCTTGCACTAAGGCCTTATATGATCTACGATTAAAATCATCCCTATGCAAGGAATCCCTATGCTATATTTGCACTACACAGAAGAGTCAAAACATCCGACGTCAAAGGAAAACAAGGATATTGAGATAATTGATGAAAAAAGATCCGCTAGTCACTGAAATTGTGTCGGAGGGTGACAACAAAGAGGATCGTCTGGGGCTGTGAGAGGCAAAACCGATGAAGCATAGGCATGGAGAAACACCAACGAAGTTCACAAATAGGGGGAAACTCTAATCACCATTGGGGATTCACAAAGGTTCACAACAAACCATCCTCCAAAATGTGTGTATGGGTCGCATGCCTGGGCCCATTAGGGGCTTCGAAAAGCCAACATGTGTCGCACATTTCCTAGCTATGAAAATGGTGTTGAATAACCCTATTCATAATATGGACAGTGTTCGAGTCTATCAGGACTCGAGCCTCTGTCAGTTTCCCCAAATAGCGAGATGAACCAACTGGTGAACCACTCAACCTATAAATATAATGTTATAAATATACCAAATAGTGTGAATCATGGAGGTCAGTCCATGATCCATAAAATTATTATTAAAATAAAGGGAAACATACAATCACAATTAGAGGTTCAGGGTACAAGTGACAATAGCACCAAAGAAAACCAAACAATACTCAACCTCTATTCCTGCCACCCCTTCCATAGTAACCACCACACACCCTTGGATATATCCCTCTTCACCATTGATTTTGAGTCTTCCATGCCCCACTTGGATCATCCACGCCCGAGGGTCCATGATCAGCATCATGGTCATCATTTTGGACATCAAGAGGATTGTCCCTAGAGCCATCGTGAGTGACTACATGCTCCTTTACATTCATGCCTTGAGCTCTATCATCCAAATGCTTCTCACTATGAAGCTATCCAACCTAGTCACTGCCAGCCAGTGCAACTAACAAAGGATAATATGCATCATTAATAGGATTTTTCAAGTGAGAGTTAGTCCTTTCAAAACTCTCCATATATATCGAGTCAAAATCTAGATAGTTGATTGATTCAAGTATCGTAAAGAAATTATATTTCACAATATTAATGGTAGGAGACACCACTACTTTGGAATCAGGATCATCCAATGTCACTTGATGAGAAAGTGACAACATAACATCATCATTATCCAAGGCAGAAGAGACCCGAGCTGTAGTAGGAGATAGACCCGAGGCTCTCACAGTAAAGTCCTCCAATGGGGCTGCCACATGGGAAATATCCTACCTAGAAGTATCCTTTCCTGATAAAATCATAGTTGTAGTGGAAGTCTCTACTATGCACACATCATAAGAGAATAACAAGGATCACATGTTCTGTGCACAACAACAGGAGTAGAAGTCTGCACACAATGTTGTTCAATAGAATTATCTAAATGATCCATGAAAAGAGGATCACACCCACCAGAAAAAACCTCCATGGAACCACCACTTAATTTCCCCTTAGAGTGAAACTATTCTTCAAAAAGAATAGCAACATCCATGGCACTATCACCATCAGATACATAACCCCGTTTAGAGGTTTCCCCATGTTCAAAAGTGTGAGGAGGAAGTGAACCATCACCAAGAGGGTCAGGAAATATACCTCCACTCATATGGCCATCGAGAGGTATTCCTTTGGTCTAACCATCCACAACATCTGCAAATGAAAGAGACCCCCATTACCATTACCTTGTATAAAATATTCCATGATGATTGAAGTTGAAACCTTCACACCATCAGGGATAGGTGAATTAACCTTCCCACCATCTGGGGTACCTCTCCTCGTAGGCAATGATGGAACAGAAGCAGATAAAAATTTGAATTTACAACTTTCAGCAAGGTTCCCATAACATTTATAGTTGGAATAAAGTAAAAAACTATTACAGTTAACATGAACATGTCCAATAGTTGAGAAATTTATACAGAAATCAGGAACATGCTCAAATTCAATCTCAAGTTCAAATTTAAAATCACCAGCGATCAATAACACTGTCTCAACAAGCGGCAATGACATATCAAATTCAACTAGAATGCGAGAAAAATGGCCATACCAAACTATCCCAGTTTCTTTATCAAGCTTAATTAGAGTTCCCACTGCCAGTGCAACATCCCAAAGGAAACTTGGATGTTAGAATACCCAGTTCAGTTCTTTGAGGCAAATCCAGGATTGCGCTACAGTGTTCTTGGCCCGAAACGGATCAATCAAGGGATCCCAGTTCTGAAACCTGAGGATCCCTGGATTGAGATTGATAAACCTACGAATCCAGGCCCTCATTTTCATATCATTAAAACAAAAAGTAAAATGATAAAAATTCATACTAATCGATACCAACTACAATTCACTGAAACCCCAAATCACCTAAAGGCATTTTCAAATACCTTCAAGCTTCCATGAGGAATTCATATGTGAGATTAGACGAGCAATCATCGAATGTTTACAAGAACCAATACACTCTTGGAAAAATCATGTGTTCACTTTGAATACTATTCACACACTATTTCACGAGATCCGATTATTAGAGGAAGAGTTACTACTTAGAGAACCAATGAAAAAGAGATCAGATCCCCAAACTTGTAACACATTCGTTCGAGGAAGCTCACCTGAATCAGCAAGAATTGACTTTGAAGTAGTGCTTGTATATACCTTCGTCGAAGGTCTGATGAACACATCAGTAGGATTGAAGTAATCATCTAAAGAAATCATTGCAAAATGAAACCCTAAGTGCCAATGACATAGAGAGAGAAGCTCTCAACCCTTCTCCTCTTTCATGTTATAAATATATACAATTAAATAAATAAATAAATAAATAAATAAATAAATATAAATATTGATAAATAAATAAAAATATTTATATTTATAATTATAAATAAATACAGATATATTTAAATGATTATAAAATTAGAAGAAATATATTAATTATATTTATATATAAAATTATTAATATAATAAATATATATTTTTTATAATTTTATAAATATTTAAATAAATAAATAAATATATTTATTTATAGTTATAATTATAAATAAATATATATTCATTTAAATAATTATAAAATGATAAGAAATATATTTATTATAATTTTATAATTATTTAAATGAATATATATTTATTTATAATTATAAATATAAATACATAAATAAATTTATTTATTTAAATAATTACAAAATTATAAAAAATATATTTATTATATTAATAAACTTATAAATATGTATATTTAATATATTAATTATATATATTTATAAGATTATACATATAATAAGTATATTTGTTATAATTTTATAAATATATATACTCAATATATTAATTATATATATTTATAAGATTATACATATAATCAATATATTTGTTATAATTTTATATTTATTTAGATAAATATATATATATATATATTTATAATTATAACTATATATATATATATTTAAATAGTTATAAAATTATAAAAATTATATTTATGATATTAATAATCTTATAAATAAATAAATAAATATATATATTTATAATATTTATAAATATATATCAAAAGAATTTTTATAAATAAATAAATATATATTTATTATATATATAATTTTATAAATATATATAATAATATAAAAGAATTATTAACATTATAACTTTATTAATGCTTTTTAACGAACACTGATAAAAGCTTCACTAGATTTTATAAATGAAACATAAAAATCTCTTCTTTCCTTTACATACCTCAAGCTCTCACGGAAGCCAACCCTTGCACCGCTGACCCCTCCTCTGCCTCAACCTCATCTCTACCGCCGTCGAACCCTCCCCCGCCATGAATGCTTCTTAACCAAAAACCCACCTCCACTGCGAACCCACCTCCACCGCGACCCCTCCTCAGTTACGAACGTTCCTTTGCCGCAAACCGTCCTCCATTGATAACCTCTTCTTCCATAGACCCACAACCTCTGTGAACCCTCCTCCGTTGCGAACCCACCTCCACTACACACTGAGCCCCACCTCCACTACAAACCCTCCTCTATCACGAACCCACCTCTACTGCGAAGCCCTCTACAGCCTCCACTCCCACCGCTCCTACCTCCACCACCACCTAACCCTACTCCGCCACTTACAGAACCTACTACTACGATGGGTATTCCATTTTTTCCACATTATTATGAAACCCTAATATATAGATAAATTTTGGTTCAACTGATTTCATGGAATCAATGGATTAGAATTCGAAATATAGATTCACATCTCTAATACATAGATAGATTTTGGAATTTAATGGGTCATTGGCTATAGTGTTTGTATTTTTTTGAGTGAGGCAATGGAGATGACACTCATATTGCGGGAGTTACATATTGGTTCCTGTGGTGCAACCCTCATGCTAAAAGGGTTACAGGTGTTTGGAACATTCCATTAAGTCACATGTATAAATTCTATAGTTACTTCCCATGGGAAATCAATTATATTGGATGATCAAGATGAGTGTTGGATTCTAGCTTGTGGTGATTGTGTCAGAGGTGCATCGATGGTGTGGTAGGGTACGACTAAAGTTTTGAGTCAGTAGAGGATCTGATTGTGGAATCTTGTTGGGGTTTGGGTATGGACTGTAGTGGGCATGTTTTAGTTGTTTTACAATGCCTCTAGGTGCGAGGACAGTGTGATCAGGTGAGATGGTGAGGGACTGACAATTAGAGCTGAGATTTTTTGGGATTAGTTAGCCAAGGGTAGTCTAACTAGGGTTAGCACATAATGTTGGTGTGTAAGGTTTCAAGCTATGTCTAGTGTGTCATTTTTAAAATGAAAGGTGTGTTTTGGGTTTGAGTGGGATTTCAAGGAAGAGATAGTATATTCTTTGTTCATGGAAAGATGGTGGGTATGCATCCACTTAGGTGGGTTTTTGATTATGAGGATGGGTTCCTATGGTGATTGGAATTATTAGGAATGTCATGGCATGGTTAGTTAGAAACCATGCCAAGTGAATTATAGGAGCACAAGTTCAAGGTTATTTTATTCTTTTTAACTGGAGTAGTTACTGATAATAGGAAGTTATTAGTGATAAGTTGAGTCCTATTTTGGGTAGAAACATAACTATGATAGGTGATCGGGTAATAACAAAATTCTATGTTTTCTTTAGATGGACCCAGGATGGCTCCATCTTGGTATTTCAATTTTTATAATGGGAATTTTCTTGGGTTTTGGCTGGTTGAGTTCCCTGAGTTGGATGTTGTTCCTTGGATGTGTTTCAGACATTTATTAATAGAAAAAGGATATTCTGGTGACCATCGTAGGTTGGGTGATGTTTATGTATTATCAAAAAAAATTCATGGGGATGAGAAGTATTATGGTGGGGAGGTTGAAAGAGCCCATGTTCATTGGAACTAAAAATTTATGATTTTGAATTTTCATTTACCAGATGGGTCAAATTTTTAGTTGAGACTTGGAATGACAATACAAGATTTGGAATTCCTCAAAGTGCTGTTTTGAGATGAGGAATGATGATCAATAAGTATATTAGGTGTTCAGATAAGGATTGGTGGCTTTAGGTTAAGTTTCAATAATTTTAATGTTTTCTAGAAAGGGGGAATGGTTTGGTGAACATGTTTTATGAGGGACCACGAAAGACCTTGATTCTCAGAAGGTTTTCAATTAATTTTGAACTAATAATGGTTGTGTTTCATAGTTACCACATAGTTGAGGACATAATTTATGGGGTTCAAGGGGAAACCACTTGGGGATGAGGAGGTTCTGGGACCAGGTGCACAACCTATGAACAATTTTAGACAAATTGTGTAGTCAGTCGAATCACTCAACACATTAGCCTTCATCAATATGTTGCAGTCAACCACCGTTAACTTCTCAATAAATTATATAAGTATAATAAAACTAAATATTTTTCTCATAATCCATGATGTGTGATCACTCGATCAATGTATAATTACAAAATAATTTTTGATACCAAATGTAATTGTTTTTCAAGCACCTAGAACTCCACTATGTCATCTTGACAACCTCTAATTGATATGGAATTCCAAAATATGTATATATATTTATATCACATAGTGATTATTATTCTATATAACAATAATTTTTTAATATCCTTGGAATATAATTCACATTAATAGTTTGCAATTTTTTCTCACTATAATGAGAACATAAATATTCTATAAAGTTATTATTAAATAAATATATCATATAGTCTAGATACATCTATCTTATATGACATAGATGATCGTTGAATATCAGGTGATGGAGTCTCATATGGAATTGATACATCTTATCACAAAGTTCACACTTGGTGATCTCTAAGAAGAATGGTCTCAAGGAAATAACAACTCATAGGAATGAGACATGTTTTATGTGTTGTTTGATATTAATATATCCAAAAAAAATACCTAAAACTATATTTTTTTGGTTTTTCTTATTGACTTATATTTTATAAAATATTCGTTATTTTTTATTCATGTATATTTTATTAAGTGCCTCTCTTGGGATTTATGTCTTTGTGAAAATTCCTAAGTACCTCTTTTAAAATTATTCAAGTGTTTTGAAATGTTTCTTAAAAACTTATATGTGTTCAACATAATCTTTTTTGGTTTTAAATATTTTTAAAATGATTTAAACAATTGGCATGAACTTAGGTTGCATGCCAACTATTTTTCAACTAACTCGATTGGATTTTATAAAGGGATGTGAATGATTTGAAAGCGTATTTAATGCTATTTTCATTTTAACAAGGGGTGTGTGAAGTTTTAAATGAAAATTTGTAAAATATAGAGGGTTGTCATTCATTTTAAATGATTAATATTATTGGGTCATGAAGTTTCCTTAAATTCTTTTAAAAAAGGAATTGTGGTTTTGTGAAAGAGTTCCTAGAATTGATTGGTTTATTTTAGAAAGGGTTTGTTATTTTAAAGAGGAATTTGTGTAAATGGTTGGTTTTTAATGGGATTTCAAATGTTATTTTATAAATAGTTTTAAAAGGACAGATGAAATGTAGTTTTTCTATAATATTTTAAGTTTAGATTTTTATAAAATTAGGAAAACCAATACATTATATATGGAATACAAGTAGATTGATAATAACAGCATGGAAATGACATGTAAGTAACTCTATCAAAACAATAGCATATCCATCATGAACTCACTCCTGCAAAAGTTGAATTAATGTTTAAACCCATTGCAACTCCTAAACCTACTTTCCACCCAACATCACCTACATGGTTTAAATTAGGGGTCCCCTTATTTAATATGTATATTTAGGCCTTTTCCCTCATAGGGATGTGATTAATTATTAATATGAAATGATTGATGCTTATTCATGGATATGAAAATGGTATCTTTATTATGAGGGTATTGGAGTTGACATGTGATTTACTGCTTATATTATATTTATTCTTGAGATGATCATTGACTTGTTATTTCTCACTTCCACTTTTTTGGATGCATGGGAACCCTATGAATTAAGAAATAGGTCGATATGTATACTAAACTAGGTATTTCATGCACTAGATAGTGTACCCTAGTTGTAAGGTTTTATTAGTCTATAGGAGTGTCACAAATGAGGAATGAGTGGGGAAGTTAGGTGAATTTTTTATTTTTTTAGGATTCATCATAGGCTGACTATTGGACTCATTGTAGCATGAGTACAAAATGAAGGAATAATTTAATTCCTTTTATGATTTTGATACATTATAGATAATAAAATTGTAAGCATGGAAGAGGGATGTATAGAACAATTATATTTATCATCTAAAGGAGAAAGTGTATTATACAACATTCCAAGTGCTAATTTTTCAATGCAAGTGGGTTGATAAAATGAGTGCTATTAAAATAGATGAATTGGGATTCGTGAAAGTTGATTTCAGTAAGGAAGGGTTCATAGATAAACCATTTATAACATAATCACAGGCTGTACAAGTATTTTATGGTCTAGATCCTGCAAACTGAATGTGGTCAATTGTTTTGTTATTGACCAAAACCACTGAAGGGTCAGATGAAAATTCAACTATGGATGAACCTTTCATTGGGATTTCATAATCATTTCACAGTGGTCCCAATGTATACACAATTTTTTATATCATAGGAGACCATACTTAAGGGATTTGGATAGTCGATAGAGAGGTTACATCCCTTTAATATTAAAAAAAGAGAGTTTAATAATAAAATTATATATATTTTTTGTTTTATACATTGTGCTACCTCATGTTATTATATGTTTTTTGATGCATTTATGTACTCTAAATTAAATGTTAAACTACTTCTGTAGATAATGAATTCTACACGTGCTGGTGCTCCCAATCCCAAGGAACAATAGGCCTCTCAACCTTATACTGCTCGTAATGTAGAGGAATGACCATATGCACGCGCTGGTGCTCTCATTACTAAGGAACAATAGGATTCTCAACCTCCAGCTACTCCCAATACAGAGGTACAATGAACAACTTCACATATCGATGCTACTTCTCCTGAGGAACATATTGATGATGTTGATTATGGGGAAATGGTATATGATGAAGGACCGATGGTGTAGGAAAAAATGAGCACCATAGTTTGATGGTGTTAGAAAAAATAATTAAGGTGAAAGTCAAAGGCATCAAATATGATGTCATATGGAATGCACAGGGCCAACATGTTAACCCCAACGAGTCTATGTTTAGTAGTTACATTGGAATCATCACTCGACAATGCATGCCAATTGATGTAGATTCATATAACCATGTTGTGATTGAGCTTAAGATATTGATGTAGAAAGATATTATGGTAACATTATGATATAATTTCTTTATTTTATGAAAAAATAAAATAATGAAACATTGAATTACTCTTCATTATCCATTGTAGAGTGAATTTATAGTAGATGAATCCCACAAGAAATATGTATTAATTCTTTCTATAAGGATTCACATAGGATTTCACACAATTATAAAAATACATCATCTTAAATACACTGAAGGGAAAATAAACCTGCACCCATCATTTATCTATTCACACCTAATAAACGAAGAAGCGTGGGATGTGTTTACAGGCTGTTGTGATGATGTGTCTTTTCAGGTACATTGTGGCTAGTAATACATTTTTTGATGGTACATGTATTCATGAATTTTATTGAAATTTTTTTATTTATAAAACAACAACTGAGTTCTGGAAACAAGGAACGAGTAGAAAAACCAGTGTAGCACTATCGTAAAGAAAGGATGGGGTATGATTCACTTGAAAAAAATTGGTACATATTTTAAATCTACCATAATACTTTTATGTGACATGAAACAACACCATAATTATTTTCCTATGTTCATATGAATATTTATTACTCAAAATAAAAATCCACTTCCATCCCACGACATGTTCTATGGAAGGAGGAATGTGTAAATAAAGATGGATACTAATAGATAAAAACACACAAAAAATGTGGGAGACATGTGTATGTTTTATATAATAATAATATTTTTTATTTAAATAATTATTACATAACAATGATAACTTATTATAACGTCACATTACGTTTTCAAGTATTTTTTATGTTTCTAAGTACCTTTGTTTTGGATTAAAGGTTTGGGGAGCGTTTGGGTGATTTTTTGAGGAAAGATAAAGGCCAGTGTGTTGTGCACGGTTTGCGCATGGTTTGAAAAACGGTGCGACCAAACCGTGCCAACCTTAAAACCTGGACAGTATCTTCTACACGAGCGGTGAATGGTTTTTCTAACTGTGTGGCCAAACCATCCAATAAGGGTGGATGAGACAGTATCTCACACATGATTAGTGTACAATTTGTTAAACCGTGCGTCCAAACCATGCATCCACTTAAATGAGATCCTTAAATTGTGGATCTTGCTTGATTTTTCTTCTAAGTGCCTCATTTTTCCTCCAAAGCGGCCCGAACTACGGATTTTTCTTCTCCTAAGGTCAGATAAGGTTCTCCCATCATTCTGGAGGCAATCCAAAGGCTCCTATTGGTGAATCGAAGCTAGGTTCTTGAGGTATGTGATCGTTCTTCGTCGTTCTTGATCAGTTTCTTAGATCTACTTAGATACACTTATCCTCTTCTCTTGGTTTCTTAGATCTACGCCCGCTATGGGTAGATCTAAGTGTATGGTACCAAATTTGATGAGATTTGGTCTTGATATTTCTAGTAGAAGAGATCTAAGGTTGGTTATTGAAGAAGAAACCCGGTTTCTTGAGCGTTCTCAACCGTTGTGGTTTTAGTCAAAACCTTCGAGGTAGGTGGTTTCGTCCCGACTTTCCAAATTGATTATCATTGTATTTGCTTGATTTAATTCAATTGCTAATTTAAATTCAATTGCTAATTTTTTTTTTTCAATTAAATTGATAAAAACTTGATTCCACTGAATTGAGTTATTTGAAATGGTTTTTGCATAGAAATTTTGGGAAAAACCCCAATTCCGTTGAATTGGGTGTGTTTATGGGAATTGGACAATTTAAATTGTTTAATTTAAATTGTGAATTTGATGGAAATTATTTCAATTAAATTGTTGAATTTAATTGTGGAAATTAATTGTGTAATGATGGAATTGATTTGAAAGGATTTCAAACTTATGACAATGGCTTAAAATGATTTGATAGAAACCCATTGGTTTTATCTTGTGGAAAGGCATGTTTTGAATAAAACCTATTTTGGTTTTAAATGAAATAGAATTGGTACTTTTGAAATGGAGTAATGGGATTGATCGTATTTTAAGAATTCTTAAAATAGTTAGCCCATCATGTAAGAGCCCATGCAAGCCTTAGGTAGTTAGTGAGTTATTTGGATACACTCGACGCTACGACAATGTTCTAAAACATACTTACGGCAGGTCACATTCCCGACGGGTTGGTGACGAGTCACCTTTGGCCAGTGTCATAGGGACGTGTGTATAAATTTTTTTCTAAGTTCACATAGAGAGTGCAGAATCCTATAGATGGTTAATACTATCGTACCTTTTTGCAGATGACCATGTTTCTCACTTGTTTATTTATTTGTGCAATATAAATGTATGCCAATGCTTTTTAACTACCTTACATGGCTGCTGAATTTATATAAAATATTTTATATAAATGTTTTTCTTAAGCCATTTTTTTATAAATATTCCATCATTTGTTAAAGCATTGCTTAAAATTTTTATTTCCATCATTTGAAAATGTATAGCATGTTTTGTTTAAACATGATTTTGGGATTGTCAAACCTATTTATTTAAAAATTGAAAGATTTTCTTTGGATAATCTATTTTTTTGGCATCTGTTACAGAATCCTGGTGGTATTTCACTGGGAATAGGCTCACACCCTACTTTTGCCTTCAGGTGTTTGTATATTTCCTTCTTCCAAGCTCGAGCAAAGGGAAAGAATCTCTTGGAGGAGGATCCATTTGTTGATCTTCACTTGGTGAATTGTGTCCTGAGGGAAATTGGGGCTGTTTTCCCATTTTTAGTACCTGGGTTGTAGTACTGTGGGATTTTTATGCCTCTTTGTATTTTGGTACATCACTCCCAGTGGAGTTTCTTATGTTATGCATACTGCTTTGTTCTCTTTTTCTTTCGCATTATTTTGGAAAAATCGTTCCCACTTGTATGTTGTACGATGCCAGGTGCTAGTCGCTGACCTGTGGGGATCGGGAATGCCCTTCGGGCTATGTCAGGGCCGGCTCGGTTATTGGGTTACCAGGGTATCCGGGATGGTTCGTGACAAAATGGTATCAAAGGGAGGTTCAACAACTTACCTTGATGACAATATGCATTTGAGTATTCTTGTCCGGACATAAGAGGTAGTTGTGATTGAGTGTCTGGATATCTCTCACCACAATGAACCTTAAGTCACTAGGGTTGGTTAGACAAATATGACTTGTGGATTAGTTCTTTTATTTTCCCTATTTTGATTTGGATAGAGTGGAATCCAAATCTTGTTAATCCCTTCTATTAAGAATAGTTTTCCTTGTTACTCTATTTGAGTGTTAATAAAATGTCTTTTTGTGTTGTGTAGCAACATGCCTCCGAGAAGACGTGAGAATTGGATCCAAAAAGAGGCTGCTGCTGAATCTTAGCAAGCGAGTCCTATTGTGGATCCCAGTCTAGTTGAGGTGATTGTTTACACTGTCCAAGCTCTGAGACATGCACCACCTATAGTTCCTGTTCAAACTCCAGCTGTAGATCCTCATAGTGATGTTCTCTGAAGTCGTTATCAAGAGTTCTTACTCCAGAATCCACCATTTTTCAATGGCTCCACTGACCCTCAACATGCTGAGGAATGACTGAGTAAGATTGAATGTTTGTTTGGGTTTTTGGAGACACCTAATGTGATCAAGGTGAAGTGTTCCACCTTCATTCTGGAGGGACCAAGTAGGAGATGGTGGGACACAATGGTGATGGCTAGGAAACATGAGGGTTTTGAGTGGAAAGACTTTAGGGTTCTTTTCACTAACCAGTTCTATCCAGAATCAATGGTGTTGGCCAAGGATGTGGAGTTTTTCAAGCTTGAGAAGGCCAACAAAACTATGACTGAGTACTCAAATCTCTTTTCTGAGATGGTACAGTTTTCTCTAGATATTGTATCTAATGAGAGGATGAAGGCTCGACGATTCGAGTTGGGACTTCGATCAGATATCCATTCTCAGGTTTTCCTACTGAATCTACCCACTTATGCTGATGTGCTGGATAGAGAAATTATGGTTGATATGGACATGGCAGGAAAGTTAGGGTTGAAGGAGGTTATTTTCCCTCCAAGTGGCAGTGTTGGTTCCTTTAAAGGAAAACGAAAGCGTGACATTTCTCAGGGTAGTTCTTGACAACAGAGTCATTCTAGACCTCTGGTAGCACCAGGAGGGGCTTCTTTGACTTGCTATCAGTGTGGAAAACCAGGACATTCTAAGAGGGTTTGCACTAAGGCACCCAAGAACTATATAACCTGCAGATGTTTAAGGAACTTACTGAGATTCTGCCATCACTTATCTACTCCACATAGTGGAACATGATCATTAGAACCTCCAAATACTGTGGGGAAATCAAATGCTTCATGTAAAAAAGGGTTCCAGCCACAGGCATTCAGAACGAAGCTTCTTCACATAGTGGATGAGTCGCCAGAAGTAGCTGATGTAGGTCCTGCAACTGTGAGAGGTACCATTACTATAACTTCATCTTTAGTGAAAGCTCTTTTTGATACTAGAGCATCTCACTCTTTTATTTCAACCCATATTGTTAATCTGCTTAATCTACCTATATAACTTCTACCTTGTACGATGGATATTACTACACCCCTTGGTATAATGAGAGAGAAGGGTCTCTGTAGTCCTACTTGTGGATTCTCTCTATCATATTTTGATCATGCTTGGAGTTTCTTGGTTCTTGACATGAAATATTTTGATGTCATATTTGGGATGGATTGGCTCATTTCCAATAAATCCCGGATTTATTGTTATCTACGACTGGTCTACCTTACTACACCCAGTGGTGTGTATCTCGTTTTTCAAAGAGAATGGGACCCAAGGTCAAGCAGAGCTGGACCCTCTTATCTAGAGTTGGGGAAAGTTATATTAGTGTTCGCTTTTGATCCGGAGAGATATTCAATGTGTAGTGATCTCCCTCCAGTCGTCTCTGAGTTTCCCAATATGTTTCCTTGTGACTTCTTTGGTTTGCCACCTGTAAGAGAGGTTGATTTCTCTATTGATTTAATGCCTAGTACTCAACTGGTTTATATTCTCTCTTACCTAATGGATCCAATAGAACTGAAATAACTGAAGTTTTAGTTATAATATCTTCTTGATAAAGGTTTTATACGCCCGAGTGTGTCCCCTTGGGCAGCTCCAGTTCTCTTCGCCAAGAAGGCTGATGGTTCTCCTCACTCATGTGTTGATTATCAAAAGATCAATTGAGTTATGATAAAGAAAAAATATCCATTACCACAAATTGATGATTTGTTTGATCAATTGAAAGGGGCAAAGTAGTTTTCAAAAATTGATCTTCAATCGGGTTACCATAAGTTGAGGATAAAATAATCTGACATTCATAAGACCGCTTTTTGGATTAGGTATGGCCATTATGAGTACCTTGTTATGCCCTTCAGCCTAACAAACGCTCTTGAAGTTTTCATGGATTTGATTAATAAGGTTTTTCATGAGTATCTAGATACTTTCGTGTTAGTATTTGTGGATGAAATTCTTGTCTACTCCAAGTCTGAGGAGGATCATGTGCATCATCTGAGAATAGTTCTTATTCTTCTAAGGAATCACCGAATTTATGACAAGCTTTCAAAGTGAGAATTATGGATTCGGGAAGTGAAATTCTTGGGACATGTTGTGTCAGAACAAGGAATATTAGTTGATCCTGAGAAGGTGAGGGCTGTTATGACTTGGGAACAACCATGAAATGTTTTTGAGATTCGGAGATTCTTGGGCTTAGTAGGATATTATCGCCTGTTTGTTAAATACTTCTCAAAGTTATCTACTACAATGACTGCTCCGACTCGAAAGGGAGTGAATTTTTCATGGAATGATAAATATCAGAGTTATTTTGTTGAACTAAAGTTTCTTTTGACTACTGTGCTGGTGTTAACTCTTCCTGAGGTAGGGATAGGTTATGTGGTCTTTTGTGATGCATCGGGTTCAGGTTTGGGATGTGTTCTCATGCATGGTAATCATATTGTTGCCTATGGGTATCTTCAGCTTAATCCTCATGAGAAGAACTATCCTACCCATGAACTTGAACTTGCATCTGTAATGAACTCACTTAAGTGTTGGAAACATTACCTTTATGGAGAAAGGTTTACTGTGTATTCAGACCACAAGAGCTTGAGTTATATCTTCTCTCAAAAATATTTGAACCTCCACCAAAGGCGTTGGGTGGAGTACCTAAAATCTTTTGACTTTGACATTGCCTATACCCCAGGGAAAGGGAATGTAGTTGCAGATGTGTTAAGCAAGAAACTTCCATCTCAGGCTGTGAAAGAATCTTCAGAAGAGTAGAGTTTGATGGCTCTTTTTTCTCAGTTGCATATTGGAGTTCAATGGAATGGGAATAAAGTTTCTTTATCCAGTGTCTAGTTGAAATCTTATCTTATCGAGTTAATTATTCAGGAAAAACAACTGGATGATGAATTCCATATCATTAGGGACTCTCTTTATGGTGGAGAGACCGACACTCGGTGGTCGTTCTCCAAAGAGGGTGTTCTGTGTTATCGAAACTATTACGTTGTTCCATTAGCAGCAAGGAAGGATTTGATGGGTGTTTTTCCATAACTCTCAGTGGGATGTACACCCAGGAACCATGAAGATGTTCTATGATATGCGACGACCGTTTTGTTGTCCAGGTATGAGATGAGACATTTCTGAGTTTGTATCTCGTTTCTATACATGCCGCAGGTGAAATCCGAGCACCAGAAACCTTCGGGTTTGCTTCAACCACTTCCAGTTCCTACATAGAAGTGGGATAAAATCTCTATGGACTTTGTGGTTGGGTAACCTCAAACCAAGAGGAAGAAGAACGCAATATGGGTCGTGATCGACAAACTGACCAAGTCAGCTCACTTTATACTAATTTGATATACAACCAAAGTTGAGGAGTTGGGAAATATCTACATGAAAGAAGTTGTTCTTTTGCATGAAGTTACATCTTCTATAGTATCAAATAGGGATCCTCGGTTTACTTATCGTTTTTGGAGAGGCCTTCAGGAGGCACTGGGATCTCAGGTCCATTTGAGCACGACCTACCATCCACAGTCAGATGTCCAGATAGAGAGAGTTATTCAGATCCTTGAGGATATGCTCCGCGCATGTGTTCTCGACTTTGGTGGGTTTTGGGATGATCGTCTGGGGATATTTGAGTTTTCTTATAACAATAGTTACCAGTCTGCAATCAAAATGAATCCTTTTGAGGCATTGTATGGTCGTCCTTGTAAATCTCCTTTACGTTGGTCAGAGATTGGTGAAAGTTGTTTGGTAGGAATGAGTTTGGTCCAAGAGACTATAGCTAAGATCCAGTTTATTCATCAGAGAATTTTGTCATCATAGAGCTGGTACAAGTCATATTCTGATCATCTTTGTAAACCTTTATATTTCTCTTTTGGTGACCAGGTGTTCTTGAAGGTTTCACCCCGATTAGGTCATCGACGGCTTGGGAGGCAAGGGAATCTTGCTCCTCATTTTGTGGGACATTTCGAGGTTGTTGGTCTTATAGGGAAAGTTTCTTAACATCTAGCTCTACCAACACATCTGACGTCGATACATAATGTATTCCATGTATCACAGCTGCAAAAGTATCTCTCTGATCCATCTCATGTTTTGAGCTGGAGTGATCTTGAGATTGAACCAGATTTATCTGTGACTGAACGACCAGTCAAGGTTGTTGATTCTGAGACCAAGGTACTTCGTGGGAGAATGATACCTATGGTCCATGTGCTATGGTAGCATGGTTCTGATTGTCATGAGATGTGGGAAAGGGAGGCACTAATGAGGGAGCAGTGGCTTCATCTTTTTGATATGGAGGCTTCTTCATAGGCTTTCTGGGGGAAGAAAGATCTTATGGTGGGGAGGTTGTAACATCACATTACGTTTTCAGGAATTTTTGATGTTTCTAAGTACCTTAGTTTTGGATTAAAGGCTTGGGGAGCGTTTGCGGGAATTTTTGAGGAAAGATAAAGGCCAGTGTGTTGTGCACGGTTTGCGCATGGTTTGACAAACTGTGCGACCAAACCGTGCCAACCTTGAAACCTGGACAGTAGCTTCCGCACGGGCGGTGCACGGTTTGTCTAACCGTGCGGCCAAACCATGCGAGAAGGGTGGACGAGGTAGTAGATCACACAGGATTAGCGCACGGTTTTTTAAACCGTGCGGCTAAACTGTGCGACCACTTAAATGAGATCCTTAAATTTTGGATCTCACTCAGTTTTCCTTCTAAGTGCCTTGCTTTTCTTCCTAAGTGGCCCTAACTCAGAATTTGTCCTCTCCTAAGGTCATAGAAGGTTCTCCCATCATTCTGGAGGTGATCCAAAGGCTCCTCTTGGTGAATCAAATCTAGAATCTTGAGGTATGTGATCGTTCTTCATCGTTCTTTATCGATTTATTAGATCTACTTAGATCTACTTCTCCTCTTCTCTCGATTTCTTAGATCTACGCCCGTTATGGGTTTATATAAGTGTGTGGTACCAAATTTGATGATATTTGGTCTTGATATTTCTAGGAGAAGAGATTTAAGGTGGTTTCTTGAAGAAGAAACCCGATTTTCTTGAGCATTCTCGACCGTTGTGGTTTTGGTCAAAACCTTCGAGGTATGTGGTTCCATCCCGACTTTCAAAATTGATTATCATTGTATTTGCTTGATTTACTTCAATTGCTGATTTAAATTCAATTGCTCAATTTTTTTTTCAATTAAATTGATAAAAACTAAATTCCATTGAATTGAGATATTTGAAATGGTTTTGGCATAGAAATTTGGGGAAAACCCCGATTCCATTGAATTGGGTGTGTTTATGGGAATTGGCCAATTTAAATTGTTTAATTTAAATTATGAATTTGATGGAAATGATTTAAATTAAATTGTTGAATTTAATTGTGGAAATTAATTGTGTAAATATGGAATTGATTTGAATGGATTTCAAACTTATGAAAATGGCTTAAAATGATTTGATAGAAACCCATTGGTTTTATCTTGTGGAAAGGCATGTTTTGAATAAAATCGGTTTTGGTTTTAAATGAAATGGAATTGGTACTTTTGAAATGGAGGAATGGGATTGATCGTATTTTAATCATTCTTAAAATAGTTCGCCCGTCATGTAAGAGCGCATGAAATTCTTAGGTAGTTAGTGAGTTATTTGGATACACTCTACGCTACGGAAACGTTCTAAAACATACTTGCGGTAGGTCACATCCTCGACAGGTTGGTGACAAGTATCCTTTGTCTAGTGTCATTGGGATGTGTTTATACAAATTTTTCTGAGTTCACATAGAGAGTGTAGAATCCTATAGCTGGTTAATACTATCGTACCTTTTGGAAGATGACCATGTTGCTCACTTGTTTATTTATATGTGAAATATAAATGTATGCCAATGCTTTTGAACTGCCTCACGTGCCTGCTAAATTTATATAAACTGTTTTATATAAAAATTTTGCTTAAGCCATTGTTTTAGAAATATTCCATCATTTGTTAAAGAATTTTCTAAAATGTTTATTTCCATTATTTGGAAATGTATAGCATGTTTTGTTTAAATATAATTTTGGGATTGTGAAACCTGTTTATTTGAAAATTGAAATCTTTTCTTTGGATAATCTACTTTTTTGGCATCTGTTATGGAATCCTTGGTGGTATCCTACTGGGCTTAGGCTCACACCCTACTTTTGCCTTCATGTGTTTGTATATTTCCTTATTACATGCTCGAGCAAAGGGAAGGAATCTCTTGGAGGAGGATCCAGTTGTTGATCCTCACTTGGTGAATTGTGTCCTTAGGGACCTTGGGGCTGTTTTCCCATTTTTAGTACTTGGGTTGTAGTACTTTGGGCTTTTTATACCTCTTTGTATTCTGGTACATCACTCCCAGTGGATTTTCTTATGTTATTCATACTGATTTTTTCTCTTTTTCTTCCGCATTCTTTTGGGAAAATCGTTCCCACTTGTATGTTGTACGATGCCAAGTGCTATTCGCAGACCCTTGGGGATTGGGAACTCCCTTCGGGCTATGTCAGGGCCGACTCAGTTATTGGGTTACCAAGGTATCTGGGCTGGTTCGTGACACTTATTTTCCTATATTTTTTGTCTGACATAGTCACAGGAATCAGAAACACCTGTACCATATGAACACATAGTATCAGAGGCCTTGAAGCAGCTAGAACAGTATGGTCGCATCAGAGGTGCGAGTTTTGGGTTGAAACCCTGAATATATTTTGATAAAAAAAATAATAGGAGGATAAAAGTGAATTAATAAAATAGATGAGACAAATAATAGTTACCCTTGAAGAATAATTTCAATGGAAGATAGAGATAATGGAAAATTTTATGGGGGGAGGTAAAAAGAAGAAGCAACCCAAGAACAACCACTGCATGGAGATCCCCCCACTAGCTATAAGGCGAGCCATTCCCCTCAAAGAGATGTCTTATCCAAGGTAATCAATTTTCTAAAAAATGTTTTTGTGAAATGTGAATCAGACAGACACTGATACCTTTCCTATACTAATATTCTATAAGATGATAATAACTGTGATTTATATCTATCAACACCCACCCATTGCCTTGTAATGAGGCCTAAAATGTTCAATATCCAAAAAGAAATGTTACACAGTAGACCACTTCCAATAGGTCATGTGCGAGTGTCGATTAGTGTGTCCCATGAGTTGATCACCTAGCTACATATTCCAATTCATGAGGAAGATATTCATGCGGTTGAAAAAGATATTGGAACATTCATTGCATGATCGTCACATCTTGTAAAAAATAATTCGATAAGGAGGCATTAATTTTCAATTTATTTTTCAAGCTAAACATTTAACAATTAATGAAAAAAGGTATAAACTGATGAATTTTATTACATATGGAAAAAGGTAAGGGGATAAAATGAAATACTGACTCGATACCATCTAAAGGATTGACCAAATGAATGAAATGATCTACCAAAAGAACCATTTCCCTGCCCATTATATATCCAAATTTACTATCATTGAAGGTTCATGTGGAAAAAAAGTTAAAAGATGGTCATAGTTACATAGTTGATTTTAAAAAAAATATGTATGGAGAGAAATATCAAGACTTCATTTGTGTTGAGAGTGAAAGTGATATCCTTGATTATGATTGGCTAGGCAGACCAATAGTAAATGTATACATGAGGCATGTTTTCATGATTTGATTTTCCAAAAGCTGATATAATATGTTAATTATGGATAAATACATTTCATATTTTTGGAAGGAGTATATATGAAAAGCAATTAAATGGACTTTCCCATGATGTTTTTGGACTAGTTATTCGTCACATCACCTCTATAGAACAACAAAAAATATATACCAATAAAAAGGATGAAATAGTGATAGGTTTGATCAAATAATTTGAAAGAAAAATTTTGGATGACATAATCTATTTAATACTAATGATGCATGGGTAAAACTGTAAAATTTAGTCATATAAAATATATTTTCATTTCTTTCATTACTTATTCCTTTTTTTGATTTTAGGTAGTATTGGATGCTCATTGTGGTAAATTTGGATACTCCAAAGGTTTATTTCCTAGATTCAATGCATGGATATCCAACAAACCATCCACATATGATGGTGTTTGTTAAATTTTAATACACTAAATTAAACATTTTAGAACTAAACATCAAGTTATATAATTTATATTATCTTTTAATGAGGATCTTTTTATGATAGGGTGGTGCATCAATATGGGGAAAAACAAGGAATGAGGCCAAAGGCTAAGCATAAGGACCAAGACAAGTTATACCACTCGAAAAGTATCAAGGAATATATAATAATACTTCACTATCCAAACACACATAAAAACAAATTACTTATTATCCTCAGTGCTTCTACAATATCTAAAACAAAACAATGAAAAAGATTACAATTATTATGTTTGTAAATTTATGAGATAGATCATCTTCCATGAACAAACTATCATCCTTGAAGAGGTATTTTTGAAGATAATTACTATTTAATTTAAATTATTTATTAATACTTTGTGTATTTATATTTTTCTATCACTAATATGACTGTATTAAAGAATCATATTCACGATACAATAAAGATGTGCTCAGAAATTAATGGGTAGCATACCTGATGGAAGAATGTACATAAATAGCATGAATATGTGACTTCCATAGAAATAGTGGATTATTTCATATTTATGTTTAATTTACTTATTTTTAGTATTACTCAAATAATAATTGTTTTCTTGTATAGGTGGATTACTTTTTTCGAGTTGGGGTAGTTTGTTCAAAATTG
This sequence comes from Viscum album, assembly GCA_963277665.1. Classification (NCBI taxonomy): domain Eukaryota; kingdom Viridiplantae; phylum Streptophyta; class Magnoliopsida; order Santalales; family Viscaceae; genus Viscum; species Viscum album. Next base: position 25,506,004 of record OY728125.1, read on the forward strand.
ATCATGCTCATGAGAGACTGAACTTTGAGGCTATAACTCAGAATTCAATGAGAAGGTAAAGTTTTTTTAAAATATACTATGTTTTTCTCATAATATTATCTATTCTCTACTGTATTAACATAATCTAAATTAAATGTTTGACTACTCATGAAAATAATGTCTTCCACATAATTATTATCACTTAAATCCTTATCACCCCTGTATTGTCATCATTTATCACTTTCCTTCAAAGGTAGTGGAGGGAACTTAAAGGAAAGTGGTAAATGTCAACAATGTAGTGTTTCCATTTCGACAAAGAAAGCAAATGAAAATCATGGCAACACACGACATTACCGGTATGACTCAAAGTGTGAATTTTTATTTAATTAAATAATTTTTTAATAATTTTATCTACTATTTGTAAGTTAATTTCCTTATCATTTTTATTTAATACTTATTTAGTTTTTTATACAGATCTTTTGGGAAGTTATATTTTCCTTTCAAATATCTAAAATAAGCCATAAAAGAGAGAACATGTTCTTTTCAAGTGGAATAGGAAACCCCATGTTGCATAAAATGTGAAGTGAATCGTAAGGGTGCAACAACCATTACTTGATCCATGACTCATGATTATGATCTATGACATATAGGGTATGAATTTTTAATATTAATACCATCTTCTAACAATATTATGCTCATTTTATCCTTATATGATCATTCATATCTCCCTTGTTTACACTTGATCATCTATGATCACCCTTTCTTATGTTTTATATCCTTAGGTTATTAAGAATGGTTTTACAAATGATATGTCTAAGAAGGTTTCTATTAAAGAATAAATTAATGAGATATTCTTATGAACTGGTTCTTTATGATTCCATGTTTCCAAAAGCACCAGACCAAAACTATTATGGAATGGATCATTATGTTATATAAGGAATATTAATTTACTAAGATGTGATATTTATGTATGAAATGTATCAGTCAATATAGTTGGTATCAGATCAACTGACCTACTCAAAATCGGGAAAAAAGAACAAGTGACTGATATCGCTCAAAGTTTCTCTTTTTATTTAAAATTGACCTTAATTTTAGTAAAATGTACAAGTAACATACTGAAAACCGAGAAAATACATTTGGATTGTTTAGATATGTTAGGAAAATGATCCATAATACATTTTTGATGTGTATGAATCAACCAAACCTCAATATTATGCATGGTGTGGACGGTATGAATTTAAGTGTGTTTATTTATATTAAATTGATACTAAATTCAGAAAAAATAACAAGTGACATACTAAAAACTGAAAAAATGAATTCAAATTGCTTTGATAATTTATGAAAATGATACATGAGTCAATTATTATGTATAGGAATAACAAAACCTCAATATGATGTATGATATGACCGGTATGACTAAGAATGCCTGTCTCCAGTTTGAAATGACATTTTAGTAAAAAAACACAGGTGGAATACTGAAAACTGAGAAAACACATTAGGATTATTCTCGTACCTTAGGAAAATGGTCTATGAGTCATTTTTGACTTATAGGAATCAACCCCACCTCAATAGGATTCACGGTGTGACCGATATAACTTAAACTGTATCTTTTTATTTAAAATTAACTTTAATTTAATTAAAAAGAACAAGTGACATACTGAAAACCAAGAAAACACATTCATATTATTTTTATACTTTAAGAAAATGATCAATGCGTCATTTTTACCTATAGGAATCATCCAAACCTCAATCTAACACACAGTGTGACTGATATAACTAAAAGTGTCTGTTATAAGTTTAAAATTGACATTTTAGTTCAAAATGTGCCACTCACTGAAATCTAAGAATACATTCTTCTATTGTCTAGATAATTTAGAAAAAATGAATAATATTTCATTTGTGATGTGTATGAAGCACTATCACATCAAAATGACGCACGATACGACCAATATGACTCATAATGCGTGTTTCCAGTTTGAAATGACATTTTAGTAAAAAACCACAACTGGCATACTAAAAACTGAGAAAAAACATTTGTATTATTTTGATACTTTAGTAAAATGATATATAAGTCATTTATGATATGTAGGAATAAGATTCACCTCAATATGATGCACGGTGTGGTCGATACCACTCAAAACCCAAACCTAGAAACCATTGTAAAAAGGGAGTTTTAGAGATTTAAGAGGATAATAATGATTCCACAAACTTTAATATAGAAAATAGGACAAAGAAGAGTGTTAGAATCACCCAGATATTTGATTAATATCCAACGGTGCTCCAAAAAGATTTTAAATGAGGAATATTGATCCTTGGAAATTTTGGGAGAAAGGGTTCGTCACCCTTGCCTATTGTAGGAGAAATGGGGAATAAAGTCAAGTAAGGGTTCATAAATCATGGGGGGGGGGGGGAGAAGGTAAAATACCACATTTTTAATGGGGAATGAATTTTGGCCACACGGTTGGCTAAATCATCCACCAACTGTACACCAACATCTATTTAAGAGGGGACCATGTTTCATAGTCTCCTGGGGAGCCTGCATGGTTTCAAAAACTATGCGATGACAATGTGAGATGGATCTGTCCAAGATCACATGGTTTGGCCTCCCCTTTTGAATGGATTCTCAAACCATTCACCCCACCTATAGGAAATAATAGTTAGGGTGCACAGTTACTACTAACTATATTCCAACCATGAGACATGCATCAGATGGCCACCATCCCCCTTTCATGTTCTGAACCCAAGAAACCCCCGAGCCTCCTCATACTCATGGTAAAAATTTCATTAACTATATTAATGGGATTTAAATAAGAATGTACCTCACTATTAGTTCAGGATATGAAAACCTCCCCACCTTATAAAAAATCATCCTTGATCCACTCTCCCAATCATCAGTGAGTTTCCAAGGTAAAAAGATCAGGCCGCTGGGCTCACATATTCGTATCCCTCTCCCAAGTCTATTCCTGAACATTATCATGCTACCATAACACTTTAAAGAATGAAAAAGTATTTCCCCACAATAATTTTTCACTATGATTATCAATACTAACCAGATAATCCTCAAAGGATGCATCAACCTCGAGCTCAACATCATTAACATCTATCACGTGAGATGGTTCTGGGTGATATCATTGAAGTTGTAACACATAAAAAACTTCATGGATTCTATTATACCATTTTGGAAGATCCAATCTGTACACCACTAGTCCGATCCTCTCCACAATCTCAAACTTCCCTATATACATGGGCACCAACTTACCCTGTTTATGAATCCAAAAGTAAAAAAAATTAGAGACACCTATAGGAACACACGGTCACCCACTATAAAATCAAGAGGTCGACGAAGTCAATCCTCATATGACCTCTTCCTACTCTGATCCATATTCATACATTTCCAAATCAATTAAACCTGTTCCACTGTCTTCTACATGAGAATCAGTCCCAAAAACTTTGATTCCCCAACATCCATCTAGTCTACATGGACTTCCATAGAGTTATTCATAAACTTCCATCTAAATCATTGCCTGGTAACAATTTTTTATAGTAAGATTCAACAAGCACCAAGTTCTTTTCCCAAGATCCACCAAAATATAGGACACATTCCCTCAACATGTCCTCTAGAACCTGAATAGTATGCTATGATTTTTCGTTCATCTGTGGGTGTAAATCCGTACTCAAAAACACCTGGGTATCAAGCACCTTCTGTAACCCTTTCCAAAATCATGAAGTAAAACATGGATCATGATCCAAAACTATAGTTCATAGAACATCATGCAACCATACTATCTCCCAAATGAAAAAATCACCCAAATGGTCAATGGTGAAGGTCTCTCTTTTGGGAAAGAAATGTGACACCTTGGTCTACTGATCTACAACTACCCATATTTCATCATTATTCCAAGGATTCCTTAGAATACATACCAAAAAATCCATCATTACATTGTCCCACTTCCACTATGGAATTTGAAAAGGTTGTAACAAACTAGCTGGTCACTGATTCTCAACCGTAATTTACTGAAAATTGTAGCATCAAATCATGAAAACTGCAACCTCTTTTTTCATCCATATACACCAATACTGTCTATGAAGATCATGATACATTTTGATTAAAATAGGATGCACCACCCATTTTGAAGCATGGAACTCACATGTCAAATATTCCTGTATAAAAGTTGGCACAATGAAATGACCACGAGCATAAATGATCTCATCAACACCAACAGTCTAGTTGGAAGGTGACTCCCCACCTTCAAGAATTTCCCTCAAGGAAAAACATTCTAGATCCCCATACTGCCTCTCCTTGATCAATTTTAGAAACATGAAATCAACTTTCATGGATGCAAGGGTCATAAGCCCTTTCCCATCCTATACATCAAGACATATTTAAGAAAATAATGTTATCATACTCCACTCAGAACTAGAATCCCCCAATTAAGTGATTTTGAGTTTTCTAACAAAAATAATCTACAACACTATTTCCCTTTCCTAGTTTGTAGACTACCTCAAAATCAAAGGAATACATGTAATCAACCTATCTTCATTTCTAAATATTAAAATCACACTAGGATAAGATGTAATTAAGGATTTTATGTTTCGTAATCATAATAAACATTTCTACCAACAAGTAATTTTTCCAAAAATTTAAATCATAAGACACCATGGTCGTCTCAAGATCATGAATAGGGTAATTTTGTTCATGAGGTATCAACTACAGTCACCCATATTCTATAACACACTCATCCTACATCAAAAATTCCCCAAACCCAACACCAGAGGCATAAAAAAAGGTATAATTCTTACCTGGATCAAGTAGGATCAAAATTTGTGCATTAGTCAACCCTTTCTTTAACTCCAGGGAATCATTCTCACAAGACACAAACCACTCAAACTTGACTCCCTTCTTGGTCAATCCCAAAAGTGGTGTTTCCAAATGGGAAAATTATTTGATGAACCTTCGATAATATCCCACCAAACCCAAAAAACATTGAATATCAAAAACATTCTTGGTAAGATCCCAAGACACAATTGTCTACACTTTATTTGGATAAACCAATACACCTTCCTCAAAGATGATTTGACCCAAGAAATGTACCTTGTCAATCCAAAAGATAACACTTGGATAGCTTTCCATATAGCGTATGATCTCTTAGTGTACTTAGGAATATTTCAAGATGTTTGGTATGATCATCATGGGTCTTGGTGTACATTAAGATACCATCCAAAAAAACAACTATAAACTGATCCAATTATGGGTGAAAGATTTGGTTCATCAGGCCCATAAACACTACTGGTGTATTAGACAACCCAGAAAACATAACAACAAACTCATAAAAACCATAAATGCTCATTAATGTGGTCTGTGGTATATCAGAAGGTCTCACCCTCAACTGATGATACCCTAATCTAAAATAAATCTTAGAGAACACAGTATCACCCCTCATCTAGTTAAAAATATAAATTAATTCATGTATGAGGGTATCTATTCTTAAGTATAATCTAGTTTAGATTCCTATAATCAACACACAATTGAAAATATCCATCAGTATTCTTAGAAAACAACACCATAGATCCCTAACATGATTTACCTGGATAAATAAACCCTTTATTCTCCAATTCCCCCAAATTATTTTTACGTTCATGGAGGTCGGATGATGCCATTATATATGGAGGAATAGAAATAGGTTCTGGTTCTGGAAGCAACTCAATTGTGAACTCAACATATCTATCGAGTGGAAGCCCTAAGAAGTCATTTAGAAACACATTCTAAAATTGATCCACCATCGGAGGAAATACAAGCTGATATACTCCTCTATCTTCAAGCACATGCCAAGCCACTTGTGCTATGAGCGCGCCCAACTGTTAAAAAACTGGCTCAACCCAGCCCGATCGAATATCCCACTCTCCACAATGAACATAAGTGTTCCCCTCAAGGGACATGGATGATACCCTATGGAGTTAATAGTAAATATATGCCCAATACAACACTATCCAATCCATCCCCAATATGAGGTAAAAAACTAACATCTCGAGCACAAGTAAGTCCCACAGGAAATAGTACTCACTAACCTCAAGGGTACACCCCTTACATAATTGGATATTTTTTTATCACACCACTAATAGTGTATCAATCAACATAACCCCACACACATGCTACACTACTAGGCCCAAAATGGTTATGAACTTCGAAATGTGAGGCACCTGTATCAAACAAAGAACTAACAAGCGTGGAAGATAAAAGAATCATACCTCAAACTATCGATGGTATAAGGCCCCGACCTTAAACCTTACTTAATATTGAATTAAATGAATAATTCACATTGAGGATCCTTTCTGGTGTAGAGTTTTAGAGAATTAGATCATAAATCATGAATTACATTCTACATTTTGACAAAGTGGTTACATAAAAGATAATATTGTTTTTTCCCATCAACAGAAGCATATTTAAAATAAAACATGGATTCTTTCTTGACACTTCCTTGACACTATCATCATATCATGCACCATTACCTTGACCTGTGAAAAACATTTCAAAAACTTGGGATGAGCATAAAAATCGCAGTAAGGGATATAAAAGTATGAAAAGAAAACATTAGTCCATGTATAAAAACATACTTTACTCATAAAACATAAGCATTTTAACATAACTCATCAAATCATGAATAAATCATAGAAATCATAAGACATAAAGGTAACTTGAGGCATTCATAACATTCTTACATAGGGAGTAACCCTCTTGGTTACGTTTGGAATACCCATCATAGTATATTCCCTAAATCTCTTCGGAGAAACCTCAACGTTTAACCCCTTCACGTTACCCAATGCATTGGAGAGCTATATCGGGCTCACCCGCCCTTATTTTATCACAGACCACCCGTCTTCATAATAATGCCCAAGAACCATAACATAATTGTATCACATAAAGCATTCATAAAGGAAACATTACATTTCCACTTTTCAATCACAAGATATCAATACAACACATTGATATAAAAACATTATGAAAACCATTTTCAATACCAAAATAAAATAAAAGTAAAACATGGTATTTATTCTTCATTTAAAAAAAGGTATGGCTTGTAGAGAAAGCTGAAACTCAAATAATGGTCACGGCGGTAGAGAAGGCGTTGTCGCCGCATATGTACAACAAAAACATTCCCTTTTGTCATTTAGTAAAACTCTTCATATAAAAATATTCATTTTGGATAAACGTAAATGTCAAAGGGTTTTATACACCGTATAAAAGTAGGTTGTGTATAAAACAAAATATGCCTCAATGAAAGGATATTGAGACGAAGTCCCATACAAAGACGGTATCCTTGGATTAAGGACAAATCAATTACATAATTATGTGTGAAAAAAAATACACCAAATATAAGTGGATATTAAGTGTAAAACAATAAGAGGACATTCACACATATTCATAGAACTACATATTCAAGGAGTACAAGTTTATCCCAAAGAATCAAAATTGGGTTAAGAAGTTCCCTTGCAAAAATTCGACAGCCTAACAGCATCACTTCAAAATTCAGAAAAAGAGTTGATGAGAGATAAAAAGGGTATCTGATCACTTGGACATAAAATTTACATAAATAAGGTTATAGAAGAACATATCCCAAAATAATAGTATTTTAATTAAAAGACATAACAAAATAAGTCTTTTAAAAAGAGGAGGGTGAAAGGTTCCCTTACCGACTTGGGTAACTTTCGAAACGTACACCCCATTGAAGAAGGGTCATACAATGAATATGTAAATACCCATAAATACAATTATATTACACAAAGAGTATAATAATGCGAATTACATACACCACTCAAAGGAAATGGTGGCAAATGTAGCATAAATCTCACGGGACTAAAAGTGAGATGAAAAATACCTTACGAAAACTCGGCAGCCTAACAACACCACTTAAAACTTCCAAAAATGGATTGATGTGATCAAACAGGGTCTCTCATAATATTAAAATAAAATTTACAGAAAGAGGAATATAAAATAACATCCCCCATCATAACAAATAGGAGCTTAAAATAAGTGACATAAAGGAGAGTACTTAAAAAGAAAGAGAGAGGTTAGATCTCTTACGAAAATTCAGCAGCCTAACGGCGCCACTCAAAACTTCCAAAATGGATTGATGAGAGAAAATAGGGTCTCTCATCAAATGAACATAAAAATAACAGTAAGAGTAATATAAAATAACATCCCAATCATAAGAAATATGAGATTAAAAGGAATTACATAAAAGAGAGTACTTAAAAAGAAAGAGAGAGGTAGGATCCCTTACCTCGTGTCCGACATGACTCGATCGTTCTTTAATCTCCTGAATAATAAAAATTGGTCAATTTATAATTTCTTAAGGACCTAATTTAAATATTATTATTCAGTTAATATCACATATTATAATGTTATAATAATTGGTTAATAAAGTGAGTTCATATCAGACGTTTTGTCGATGTTTGGTACATGAGTAAAAATCGAACTTGTTGGAAAAGAATTTTCCTTGTAGTTATAGGTACATCATATCCAGAATAGTATTCATGTTTTAAATATAATATATATCCAGTATATATTCATTTTATACTATTCCATAGCATTTGGAGATAAAAAATTAAAAGCACCGTTCATGGAGACGTTAGGCCGTACGTACGCATGAACGCTACTTTAATTTTTTTGTCATATTAATAGAATTAAAACAAAATGAGAGATATATATATTATAATTATAGAATGATATCCATAATTTAGATGTAATATATTACATATATATCCATTATATATATGTACTTATAATAGTACATAACATTTGGAGATAAGAAATGAAATGTACCGTTCATGGAGGCGGTAAGCCGTACGTACGCATGCACGCTACTTTCATTTCTTTTTTTTTGTATTCAATGGAATGAAATAATAATGATACAAAGGTATATTATAATTCCAGTAGGATATAATATGTAATACCATTAATTCCATCCTTTATACGTCCCACATATGTCATTAACGAATCAAATCACTTTGAGGGGGCGGTAGTCCGCACTTCCTAAAATGAAGATATCGCGTTTACCCATAATGGAAACCATAAAGGTATGCCATAAATGAAAAATACATAAGATTAAGAAAAACATAAACATATTATATATCATATATAAATATAGTGACATCTTAATGGCCACCTTTGAAGGTGTTAAAAGAATATTGAACAATCATCATTTCGTGAGGCAGTAATTCGCCATCCACAGAAACAGTATGTTCTTTAACCATTAGACGAAGGTGTGTGAAAGTGTAGCTCTAATAATTATTATAAAAACATCCTAGTATATTTAATATACTGGTGTTGTTACTAAAAAAGGTAATAAAAAGAGTTTAGGGGTTTTGAGAAGAAAAATAAAACAAAAGAACACAAGGGAGGACATTACCTTTAAATCGGGTAACTCTCTTTGATTTGAGATGAAAGGCTTACTTGGAAAGGATTATGCCCAAAGTGAGGCTTTAATGATGAAGATAGGGATGTGGAGAGATAAAATGGGCAGGTGATGGCCGAGACAAAGGCTTTAGAGGTTTGTGTAAGGTGGTAGAGGTGGGGGCCTTTTATAAGAGGAGAGGAGGGGCACTCTTGGAAAGTTATAAAATATTACTTTATTATAAAATGATTTTCGGATTTAAAAGGTCAAAAAAGGATATATTTTGAGGATAAGGTGATAAGGTTTCGAAATACACCCATCCAATAGGTTTGTGACAGGTGTAAGACTTAGATTTCACCTTATCTTCTCATTTTATTTAAATCGTTCATTTATGAGGTAATCACTGCATCATCACGGTGTCATAAATAAATTAATTTTTTTAATATCTAAAAATTATAAAAAAAATATCATGATGTAGGAAATAGTTGCATCTTTATAATAAATATTTATAGTCAAAAATATGATTTGTATAACCCCATCTAAAAATTGTTTTAGTAAAACAACACATGTTTGTGACATTTTAATTTTAACTTTAAATAAAAAGGTATTAATGTCATTTTCCAAGAAAAGTGGCTCCATGGGGTCCCCAAGTTGACCCATGGGTTTTCTTGGTCGGACATTACTCATCCAATGCGGGTAGGACATGTGTATAGGTCATTTCATATTATTAAAACATTATTTTTACCTTAAACTACACTAATTACCTCTAATCGCGATTAAAACTTAAAAGTTACTATTCACCAAAAAAAATTATTTTAATCCCATTTAACCAAATTTTAATTCCTAATGACAACCATGTATGTCGGATTTTTGAAATTCAAAATACAGAGGTGGTAAAATTTCATTTAAATGAAAAATTATTTTTTTAAGTACCACTTAGTGGTTTCACTATTCATCAAAAATTGAAGTTTTCCAGAAAAATACCAAAAATTCACCCTAAGATATATTTGATATTCCAAATTCAAAAATGATGTCTATTTTACAAAATTCAAAACATATAATTTACATTAATTAATTTAATAATTAATTCCCGCTGTCAAAGCAAATAGCGTGTTTTTATGAAACAATAAGTATCAAAAGATTGACACTTGTTTAAGTCCACTTTCAAGATGAAATTAATTACAACGACCACTATTGGATTAAATGGTAAAAATATATTCTAATTTCACTTTAAAACCAATTCAAAAGATAATCTAATCATATAAATTAATTAGATTAAAAAGAGGTTTTGAATTAAAATACAACATTTTTCACTATTCATCAAAAAATGAACTTTATCGGAAATATACCAAAACTTTACACAAAGTGAATTTTGATGTCCCGATTCTAAAGAAGAATTTTATTTTGTCAAATATAACACATAAAATTGTCAAAAAGTGGATTTAAAAGAGGTTCATCATCAAAAGGCGATTAATCGACCTTTTAAAGAATATTAGAATGTTTACACTTAAAATTGGATTCATTCGCATTTTTAATCCTCTAACATTTATTGTAAAAAGTAAAAATATTTGACAAACATATATGGTCATTTTGTAGTTAGTTATGTGCATTCCTGCCATTACAACGGCTAGGCGTTAACTACAATTTAAAATAATATTATTTTATTATTAGAGTTCAACGTAAGATTCCCAAGAAACTCGTTGTTGCGTATTAGGTACGCCATCGAGCATAGCGTCCCCTTTAAAGTTATATTAATATTTTATTCACAAGTATGGATAAATGTGAAAATTTTATATTCTTTACTTACCTGGGGTGTTACAGATGGACATTCCATGAAACCTCCATGTGAAAATTAAACTATATGGAGCTATCCTGTTCCTCTACCCTAGTCTCTAGTATGAGTCCCTAGAACTGTACTACCCTACTGATAAGAACACCCTTGTCTTGGAGTACCACATCCACTACCCCAACCAGTATGGCCGGTAGAACTCCAACTACCTACCGGATATGGGGTAACTGTACCTCTTCTTACACTCCGTACCAACTTCGACCCTCCATCACTAGAAATTTTTCAAGGGTTACTAGATAATCTCTGCACATGCCCCATCCTTCCACATTCTTGGAACTAAAATGGTGGTTAGGGGCACTAACTACACACGTGTCCCGACCTGACACACTAATAGTAAAACACCAGGTTACCACCCTAAGAGGCTGGTCCTCTTCACTAACTACTCTATCCACCACTTCCCTAATGAAATACCACAAAACAATGTTTCCTACTATTGAGAGTCACACCACTAGATCACCCAACTGGAATCATATGTCCACCACTAAAAACCTCCATGATATTTCTTTCTGAAATAATGGCCTAATCCAGCACCATAGAAAACCTCTTTAAGTGAAAGATATTCACCAAGGACATGATATCCTATCTAAGTCCATTGTGGAAACATCTATCCATAGTTTCCTTTTACCCTTCTAACACTAGAATGAAGCACTACAAGTTGGTGGAGCAGCCAAAAAATCCATCACTATCATAGTCCCCAGAGTCAAACTCATAAACTTTGTAGCCTTCCAATTCCTCAAGGTCGCCAGATATAAATATTTAAGAAAATTTTCATGGAAATCCTTCCACAACACACCCTCTTCCCACTTATTCTAAACAAATATATCCCACCAATGTTTTACCTGTCCTCACAACATGTAAGCCTCCAACTTGAATCTCTTCTCAAGGGAAGTATCTAAGTGATCAATAATCATCTGTATGGACTCTATCCAGAACCCAACCGCCTTTGGTCCACCCTCTCCAGAAATATTTGGAGGGTGTTTCAGTTAAAACTCTCTAGTTATCTCAAACATACTCAGCCCAAATCACCATGTTTCCTATTCCACCATCTGTATAAAATGAGAAAATTTGTCACAAAAATACTCCTATCCTCTATTAAACTGTATCACCAAGGTTTATTTATCCACTTCTAGACAACAATTCTTGGTGATATCCTCTTGTTGACCAACTAGAACATGTCTCCATGGTGAAATTTCTATACAATTCCAAACAGACATATTAGAACACATAACATAAAACATCCACAATTTTTAAAAAACAAGGCTCTCTACTAGACATAAAAACCAAATTTCACATACGCTATCCCAGGGGATGTAGTCATATCTCTTTAACTACCCTCAACCATCCCTACCACAAGCCATATTCATCCAGGGTAAACCAACTTACATAGTGACAAACCATTCATTAGACAACCTTTTTGACCACTTCCACTTTCACAACAGAAATATTTCTCTTTTAGGCACCCTTCCACATTCCAAAATTATTACAACCAAATTTTAAACCATTTACAAATATTCATTAGGAACTAATATTTAACAATTTATTTAATATTTCTCCCATTTACCCATTTGTATCATCTTTATTATATACCAATTCTTTCTAATTTCAAATAAATTTCAATGCATTCTATCCCTCACATACCATAAGTCTTCCCTATGAGTGCCTATTATGATGCATGATACCTATATCCCTCGGTTCCTAAAATGACTCATAAATACACAACCTCTTACCATTTCATCCATGAGTAAAATATCATAAAATAGTTACATCACACAACAAGTGCATTACTCAATGGTGAAATATCATTCAACTATAAAAACACACATCAAGAACAATAATCCCACCTTGGGTACTAGGGTTTTTTCTCATAAATGGGTTAGACACTCTCATGAACTAGCTCATTAACAAGGCCCAAAACATCCCATTCTTCCTTCTACCATCCTAAAAAAGTAATACACTTGAAAATAAAAGGCCTTTAATACCACTTAGTAATATCCCCAGCTTTGGATTCACTAATTCGATGCCCTGAGTCGGGTGACCACATGACTTTAGACATACCTCCCTATACGCCAGAAGATACCGAATTGTAGTGAGGGTATAATAGAGCACATGAGGAGACTATAAACTCTTTATCAGAGTAATCCACAATATATAAAATAAAAAATAAAGGAAATAAGTAAACTATGAACATGAATTACCATCATTTCCCAAAACTAGGTATAATCCCACAACCAAATAGAAAATTTCTATGTCATTTCATAAAATGCCAAGTGTAAGTAAAACCAAATGTATGGACACTATAAAGAATACCCAAAATTGGTATTGACACCAAGTCTGGTTCCCTCTTCGATGAACATCCCTTGATCAACTCAACCATCTACCATTGGACCCTTTTCCATATCCTAGACTACAACCATGAAGTTTTCTCTGGTACCCAATGGATGCCCAAGTAGGGTGTGAGTATAACTCATTAGGCCACAAAAAATAGTGTCCACAAAATATCCAATATAAATTGATAGTGTATGAATATATATAAGTAATAATAAGATAAAAAAAGTTAAACCAAGTTCTATTCATTAACAAGGCTCAATTAAACCACTTTCATCATTTGTTTCATGGGTTAACCGTTCCCATAAATTACACTCTAGCCTATTCCATCCATAAGAGATTCATAAGGGAGAATAAAAATCCATACATCAATAGGGAAACAATTACACAAAATATAACATACCAATAACCTTGGTGCCTCAGTCTAAGAGATCATAAACTTACCTTGGAGCCTCAGTCTAGTTAGTCTCATCCTATGCAACCGTTAGAGGCATATAGCCTCGTTCTGAATTCCTAACCCATGCATTATAGGGGTGGGGTTTAGGGAATCATTATAACCAAACTCGTGGGCATAGAGTCTCAATTACAATACACCATACTTACCACTAATCCATGAGCACATGCTTCTTTGTTCATTTACCACATATACCAAATTCCAAAATCATACTCATTGAACACACATACCATTGAAAATACATAGTTCATTAAATAGATAAATCATTTAAAATATATAAAAAATTAACACATTTATCATTAAATTGTCACAAACCATTAACCCATACATTATTCATAACTCATTAACACTTATACCATTTATGTTCCATAACCCATTATCACACACATTCCCCATGTACATTCCTTAATCCCTTTAACACATTTATCATTTACCAAACACTCCCCTTATTCCATTTCAATAACTAGGAACACTTATCATTATTTCCATTTCATAACTCAAGTTATCATATTAACACATTTATCAGGGACACTATATCATAAAAATTCAATTTTATACTTAACAAAATCAATTCCATGTTCAATGAAGTGGAACAACCCATGGGTGGAACTTAACCCAAACTAATCAACATTAATTAATCCCATGGTGATCATGAGAGGTTCAATTAATACATTAACCAATTAGTCCATCATTTCAACAATGGAAAACCAAACAAATAGCACACCAATAAAAATGCACAACCACATACGCATGAACAAACCAACGAGACTATGGGATATAAATTGTAAACCAAAAACCTCAATTCCACATAAAACCACATGATAAACCATATCCTTTGATTTGGAAACAAACCACCTTTAAAAAATCAACCTATAAACCATTGAAAAGGAGGGTTTTATAGATTCTAAAGGATAAGAACGATTCCAAAAACCATAATCTAGAAAATATAATAAAGAGGAGTGTTAAACTCACCTGAAGCTTCTATTTTCACCCAAAAAAAGCTCCAAATGGATTATAAATGAGGAAGATATATCCTTTGGAAGTTTGGGAGAAAGGTTTGGTCACCCTTGGATGATGTAGGATAAATGATAAATAAAATAGGGTAAGGATTCATAAATCATGAGAAGAGAAATGGAAAAATACCACATTTTTAATGGGGTATACGGTTGGCCAAACCGTGAACCAACCTTGTGCCACCCTCTATCTAAGAGGGAGCTAAGTCACACAGTATCATGGGGATCCCAGAATGTTTAAAAAACTATGTGGCGACCATGCAGGGTGGATCTGTCTAATCCCAAATAGTTTGGAATCCCCCTTTGCATGGTTTCTCAAACCATTCAGCCCACCTCTAGGTAAGCACATCTAGGAACCACAATTACTACTAACAATACACCAACTATGTGACATGCACTGGATGGATACCTTCTCCCCCCTTTCATGTCCTGAACCCATATGACACCCTCGAGGCTCCTCATACCACCTAAAAACATTTCATTAACCATCTTAAAGGGATTTTAACTAGAATTAAAACATGAATATACCTCACTAGCAGTTTGGGATCTTACAAATTAATTTTCTATGTTCAAATTTATGGTTTCCTAGTGAAATTATCTTAACTCTATCCTAATATTAATCAAGTTTCAAATTTAATATTATAATATAAAAATACATATAATATATCAAATTATTCAACTATATTTTTTTTAAAAATATCAAGCTTTTATAATCACTACTTAAACTCAAATACTCTTCACTTGGAAAGAGAAGTATGAGGTATTGTGATGGTAGATAACATCCATCTCTCAAGATAATATGAGCTAACAAGGTCATATACCTTTCTTGATTTTATACTCTCATTTTCAAGTATGGTTATTTGTTTATTTTATTTATTTTAATAAGTAAATTAGATATGTTATAAAATATAAAAATTGAATGAGTTCTATGGATCAAGTAATAGGGATAAAATGTTCATTAATAGAACAAAACAAGATCAACTTGAATATAGTGAATCCATCATAATTTCTATTTAAACACAAACATATTTATCCTTTGAATTAATTAATATAATAGAAACATAGAATATATCATATTTCTCAAAGAGGTTTTTTAATAAATTATCTAACTTTTATAATCACTATTTTATCCCAAATCCTCTACATTTTTCAGTAGAAGTATGAGGTGTTATGAAGGGGGAAAACACCCATGTCTCACAATAATATGATCAAGAAGACCACATATTTTTCTTCGTTTTATACTCCCATTCTAAGTATGGTTATTAATAATTTTTAACTATATTAAGTACATTATATATGTTATAAAATCTAAAATTGACTTATTTTCATAGGTATAGTAAAATGGATAAAATGATCATTAATGGAATGAAGCAAAATCAAATTGAATACAATTAAATCATTATCATTGGTATTTAAATACAAAACTCACTATACTTTGAACATAAGACACCAATATAATAAATGCATCGTATATAATGAATTATTCAATAATATTTATTTTTTCAAAACACTCAGAATTTTATAATCATTATTTAAATAAAAATATTCTCCACTTGGTGAGAGAGGTATGAGGCACTGTGAAGGTGGATAACACCCATCTATCATGATAATATGAGATTAAAGATCATATAAATTTCTTGATTTTCTACTCACAAGTATGGTTATTCATTTATTTTTGTTATTATAATAAGTACATTAGATCTATTTTAAACTCTAAAACCATCTGAGAGAGTTTCATAAATCCTATATAGTGGATAAAATGATCATCAATGGAAGGAATAAGAATCGAACTAAATAAAAAAAACATACTTTGAACAATAAAATACCTCAAGATAAAACTCTGAAGGTTTTTGATAGAGTATAATAACATTTAACAGAACAAGTGGAAGCAATTAAAAACCCTTGTCCGAGGATCTCCATGCAAGATGATATGAAACCTATATAAAAAAAGAAAATGAATAACATGTTTCCAATATGTGTATATTATATTGAATATCCACTGAAACCTTTTAATATTTATCTGATGAGTTTGATAAATATCACCAAAGTGGAAAACAAAGGCATCCCACCTCCAGAGGTATCCATGGGCCGATATGAATCATCCAAATTCCAATGATATCCACCTTTTCTCTATTGTATTATATTAAATCTATATGAAATGTAGGAATATGAAATATAACAACAAGTTTGTTGGAGTTTTGTTCAAGCATGAGGAAGTCACCTTCCCACTATCGTCGTATGGAAGTAGTTAAATAGGAAATAATGGATTCCCCTTGATTATCCCCTAATTTATTCATGCATTGAAACAAATGAATAAATACCATGGTCAGTTCATTAATCATATGAATTTAATCCCTATAATTTCATCCCATTAAATGGTTAATGAATGATAGATTAGGTGTAAAATGGTTTAGTTATGCAGAACACATGGAATAATATACTCAATGCATGAAAACCATAATTTTCATACAAGACAATATATAGACTATAAAATATCATATATGAATATGTATTTAGGGTATATCTCATTCAATACACCACATTCAAAAAATCCTAATAGTCTTTATGCCATGTCACCTTATATTGTATCATATACAATAACCTGTGAAACTATATCCAAAACTCTTGTGGATATTTTACAAAACATTATTTTAAAGTTATCATTAACTTCACCTTGTATCATATCATATGAAATACTCTCTGAATACTCATTCAAAACACTTTTGGATTAACTATAAAATAGTTTTAGAGTAACTCTATGAGTCAAACTCAATCCCTAGTCATCCAACAATAAAGTGTGACCTCATGATCATTTATATATTAGAAAATAAATATGAATATATAGATACATATATGTAATCAAAGACTGGTCTCTAGCAAAGAATCAATTTTACTAAAGCTATAAAGGTATCTAACATGATCTACATCAAACACACATATCTCTATATCTGTTTACACTAGTCTCCATTATATAAAAAACGTGAATTCTCATATTTTTCCTTTATCCAAGATATTGTGTGAAAAAGAGACATGAAGCATGTCAATCCCATATAGAAAACTAATCTATTCTTAGTTATCTACGTATAGACTAATTTGATCGATCAAAACATCATATGTTATTCATCCTTATGGATAAACACATCACATGTCCCTTATCCGGATTGATATATACTATCTAGGTGTGGACACACACTCCCATAATCTATCTCAAACAAGGGACTAAAAGGGGTAACCCATCAATGAAATTTATTTCTTAATATATGAATTTATAGGTTTCAATATAAGTTATCCATAATATATTTTCTACCATAAAATCAAATTTTAATTCTCTTAAAATAATAATACAAGATAAGGAGCTTGTGAAATTACCAAAGTATATATTCTGGGAGTATAAAACTAGGTGTGAAACAAGGCCTATTTGTTATACACTAGTTTATTATTGAGTCAATCCTAATGCTTGTTTTTTAGGGTCATCACCCAAACATACAACTATGATAGTACCACATTCACTTATAGTATCCAGATAAAGATTTGTTTTCTTAGAAACTACTTAAAATATACTTACAAATATTTAGGGATTCATTCTTATGTTTAGTCATATCCCTATGTCTTTCTATAGGTTTCTCTAATCATAATACCAAAAATAATTAGAATTTTTTCTGATACCAACTACAACAACCCATATCTTTAATATATATGGTATCATGATTTATTACATAAATATATACTTAATATAACCCTATATGACCATGAGGACCAGTGTGTTTAGGTAATTAGGTACAAAAGATGACAAGTTGAAACAAAAATATAAATACAAAACTAAAAATCCACATCATTCCCTTAAATTACCTTGACCATCTAAAACTGCATAGGATAACATGGAGATGTACATAAGAAAGGAGTGAGATATAAAGCCTAATAAGGGAACATTAAAATTATAACATGATGAAATTAATAAAAGTGATTAAATAGACAAATCTTGGTAACATAAGAGTTTTGGTAATCATAAAATTGAATATTGAGTTATGATATAAGATGATATCATAAATGCAACATAGGAATGTGGCGGCAATATAAAACCAGACATAGTAATCATAAGTTAGGGATAAATTCCAAGTCATCATAACATAGTTTTCTTCTAATAACCTCATATGAAACATACATGGAATATCATGAGATAAAAACACATTCAAATGAATTAAACGACTATATAACTATTGTCTCACCAGTCATATTTATATCAGGTACATGCATAAGTGTGTAAAATAGATCATGATACATAAGGATACATTTCATCAAATTTAATCTCAATATTAAGGAATGTGGATTACATAAATTTAATTCCTCAATAAGTTAAAGAAAATAGAATCTGGTTGAATACCCTTGAGTGGAAATGTGGATGGGTATTCACTACACAAAGGTTTGTCATGGAAAATACAAGGATATTTTTGGCAGCATAATGGGGGTATATAAAGATGGATGGAATTATTTTTTGAGATTGAAAGGCCTATATAATCATTTTTAAATAATACGTAAAGTAAAAATAATTTATAAATACATATCCCATCATGAAAATTTGGAAATCTGAATGCATAATATAAATAAGGATCTTGAATAAAGAGGAGAAGGAGAGGATACCATTCCTTGAGACGGTGCTTCTAAAATCATGGGATGAGATTATTAAGATCCTATGAACCCCTTGGTAGAGATATGTGGAGGTAAGGTTAGAGTAATAAAATTCTAAAAGGGTTTTGAGTGAATAGTAATGAGAGGATGGGCTATAGGAAAAATAGAGGGGAATTATTTATTAATTTTTAAACATTGGTTTTGGACTCTATATGATAAGAAAACTCAAATCACAAACCGTACAATAGTTTTATCCCTTGGTTTCTACCAAAGATGAGTTTTTTCATTAATTTACAAGGATACTAAATTAACTCATTAAAAAAATACTCTAGGTGGTGTGTGAGTGAGTCATGTTTATAAAAAAATTATTTTTAAAAACATAAAATATAATATAGGTTTTTGAGGATTCACTATGGGTTTATAAATTAAATCAAATAATGGCAAAGAAATAATATATTAAATGGGATACATAATTTTCGGTCATGAATACTCTTTATAGTATTTATTAAACCACTTATGCAATTTTATGATATCATAATACATACCATATATTTTTACCATATTTAATTTTTACACAGAAATTCGACTATCTCAGAAAATTATGAGAAATTAATTATTAGATAATTTTGACATGAAAATTAAAAAAAATAATATTTATTTTTTCAAAAAATGTATAAATATTTAAATTTAAACATTTAAATAAAAAACCCATTTAATTAAAAAAATTATTTTTTACGAGTATAATAGTTTCCTAACAAAAAGAAAAATTATATTTCACATTATGAAATTATGTTTTCATTTATGTTTTAATTAAAATTATTTTATTAAAATAAAATTATTTCAAAATTTTTGGAATTCATCAGAAATTGGGTCTTGATTGGAATTATATTTTTCCCAATTTGTGTTTCACTACATCAAAATCTAACTTTTATCAAACTTACAATTTAATCATTATAAATTAATAATAAAAGGTAAATATAATCATTGTTTTATTAAGAAGAAAAATATAAAATCCATTTTTAAGAATATTAGTACCTTATAAGTAAAATTATAACCCTTTAGTATTGAATTTTTTTATTACTGTTAAGGTTAAAAACATTTAATGAAGGGGTTAAACCAAAATATATGTTTTAAAATTCCACATAAAATTGTAAAAGTTTCATTGGTCAGAGGGATTTCAACCATATTTTATATTATCATTGATATTATGGCTACATGGTTCCACTTTCAAATGAAAATTAATTTATTATATTTAAATTATTTTTATAATTCCATGTGTGTCCTTTCATTCACTATAAAGAGGTGACACTTATCCTATCTTCTATACACCACCTAGATCCACTTATCTCGAAAAAAAATTAAAAAAATATTTTAAACTTCCTTATCCTAGTTTTAGAGTTTCTTTTCATCCCATAAAACCAACCATAGGTCCGTTAATGGGATATATAAATGATCTATTTCAATAAAGAGTTAATCATATTCATCGATCACTGTAATTTTTTCTTCTTCTTCTTTTACCAACTTCAATTTTTTTCTAACCATTCCAATTTAATAAAAAAATATCTTAAATATAATTATATTTCATTACATTAAAGACATAATATTTATACATATCTTTATCCATAAAATGGGAAACAAAATTGTCCCTCAGGAGTATGGAAGACTACCCCCTCATGATCTGATGTAACTTTTTTCCATTACCACCTCACATGGAATGTAATAATGATGAAACTAATGATTATATATGATAAATATGAAATAATTACAATTATATAATTATAATATATCAAATAATGTCTTAAAATTCCACCCATTAACAAATGATATTGTCGATCATGTGTAAGTACGACCTACCATCTCCATGAAACGATGTGATTCATTTTTTATGTCTATTTATCACAGATGATTTCAAATAAGTATATAACAAATATGAAAATTTTTTATATCATAATTAAAACTATAGATATGGTATAAACATGATCAATATACAAGGACCATAACATCCGTGTTAAAGAATACATTAAAGAGAAGAAGTTAACACTCAAAACAATGATAATAATAAAAGATTATTAATAAATGGGTGATAATATGTTATAAATAGACTATATATGATATTATAGATATGTATATGGTTTATTTATGTAATAATAATATATCAAAATTTATTATACAGGGGTATAAAATCACTTACAAGCCACGTCGAACTTGATTTAAGGGATTTTGTCTTAATTTCCACTATATTGAGACATATTTGATATTCCGAACCTATTTATTTTTATGCATTTCACATAATAACCCATTGATATCTTTAAAATGTATATCTATTTATTTATGATTATTGATGTTTCAATTCATTTTTACTCCTTTATGGAGTGATAATTTGAATGTTACCAAAGAGGTAAAAATGTATTTTAAAATCTCATTTTTGTGAATGCGCTTATTTTCATTGAAGAAATATTATAAACTATCCTTCAAAAAATCCATTTATTTTCATATCCTCTAGATATTTACAGAGTTTACATGTTTTCTTAAACATTTCCTCACTTTTTAAATTTAATTAAGAAATTAAATGTTTAAGAGTTAAATTATATTTTATTTCACTTTTGATCAAGTCTATTTTTCTTATATTTCTCTAAATTGTTTTAAAGATAACCTTTTTTATTTACTAAAATTATATATTAGGGAATTTTTTTGTTATACTTTATTTTTTTCAAGGTTGTAAAGGAATATTTATAATCTTTTCTGAAATGGTAATTTTTTAATTTCTTTATAAAAATTCAAAAGGAATGTTTCATTTTAACCTATACAGTGTTAATAGATTTTCCCACTTCCATAATAGTTTTTCAATATTTATCTTATTCTATAAGTTTTCAATGGGTTTAAAAATAAAATTCATTAATGGAATTATTTTTGAAATATTTCCATTCTATTTTATCCTATTATATAAAATACATGATTTTACTACAAATCTACTTTTATAATGAATTGATTATCATGTTTTGTCTCTTAATAATTTTTTAGTCATTAACTTTCTCTTGAACCGTTAAATTAGTTGTCATTATTTTTCATCGGACATTAAATTTTCCATAAATATCAATGTTAATTAAATCTTAGATACAATCATTTTCTAAACTATATACGATTATACGTCTGATGTTTTACTATAAAAGTTATTTTATTTACAAGGGAAATATTAATATTACATGTTTTTTACTCATTAAAAATATTTATTTGTTAAGCCATATTATTTATGAATTAAATTTATTATTAAATATTTTATTAATGGATTGGAAAATTAGTTATGAGTGGGTCCTGATAATAGATAGATTTTTGATTCATTGAAATGTTTCATGAGGTGAACCAGCTTTCCAAACTTATCAAATCAGTTTTTGGTGTATATATGGCATCGATTAAAGTGTCTTGGCACATGTCATTGATGGTAAAGATATAAATATGAAAAAGATCCCAAATTCCATCCTTAATTATTTCAATAATTGAGAATGTAGTTATTATTTTCCATGATTTTACAAAATTAATATCATTAATGGATTCATTTCTTATTAAATTTATTGATTAGATGTCATGTTTTTTTAGTTTTTTCCTTTACATATTGATTATTTATTATTTATTCACAATATCTTCTACTGTAAATAAACCTTACGAAGAATATTAGTTCAATATTTAATTATTTTTTCCCTGTGATATGAAAATAGATATTATGAATTACATCATGTATATGAGAAAGTTTTTTATTCTATGTTACTTTTAGATTTATAATGTAAAATTGGAATCATGTAAGTATCTAGTTCTATTATACCACTAAAATGATTATTTCTCCAAGATTAATACATTTGTATTTTATTCCAATTTAATAAAAAATAAACAATATTTGGGTTATCAGATTTGGGGTTGTTACAATGATATTTCTTGTTACATGGATTGGGATCTGATTTAGACTTAGCCACCAGCACATGAGCCTCAGCCCAGTTTGTGAGGAATCCTTAAGTGCATCCAGGAGACCCAGGATCAAATATAGGTGGAGGATAATTTCTGAGTACTGTATCAGTACTGTTGAAGTGTTGTAGCAGTACTGTAGCCGGAGCTTTGTAGAATTGTAGCAGGAACTGTAGAAGGTACTGTAGCAGCACTGTTTGACACTGTGGTAGCAGAGAATATTCCCCCGTTTGGTCCCTAGGGCCACCGATTTGGTCCCCGGGTCCTTTAAGGCCTTCGGGCCACCCAGGCCTTCGGGTTAGTAAGGCCTTCGGGACACCTCAAGGCCTTCAGGCCACCATAAGTGAAGATGAAAACTAGACAACCTACAAGGAACAAACTTCAGTAGGAGGAGGAGCAAGGAGATTTCACCATAGCAGAAGCTAAACAGATTGCAAGAATGAGAGGGTATGAAACCGGCCATCGGGACAAGCCTGTGCAAGCATGGGAAAGCCTATCCGAACAACCATGCAAAGGTGGAGAGCTGATTTCATGATGAAGATGATGGGGAGGAGCAGTTCCAAGTAGTTAGTCTAGGTTGTATGTAATGATTGAATTCTACGAGCATTGAATTCCTATAAGGCCTACGGGACATGTAATACTTACACCTACGGGCCTTGTAAGGGTTCCACCTCACCCCTTGAAAGGTGGATTATCAAAATCAATAAAAATGAAGGCCTTCAAGCCATTGGAGGTTGAACTTAGCAACTAGAATTGTGGCATAGAGGAGACTCTATCCATAACCTAATGGTTGAAACAAATATCTTGATTTAGGCCTTACATAAACCAGTGTCTGTGAAAGACTTTTCAAACACATGATTAGTGAACTAGGGATGAGCTAAGGACACACCCTCTTTGATCTACATCAGGAATAATATAAAATGCAGTGATT
Organism: Viscum album; assembly: GCA_963277665.1. NCBI lineage: Eukaryota > Viridiplantae > Streptophyta > Magnoliopsida > Santalales > Viscaceae > Viscum > Viscum album. The sequence goes on from OY728125.1 coordinate 25,530,527, forward strand.
GAGAGTATTATTCAATCAGTGATTCCTCATTTCAGATGAGTTACAAAAACATTCACTTTCTATAATATTATATCCTTATTAAATTTGTGATAGTGTGGATATATGAAGGGTTCATGGACTGCTCAAATTTTGGTTGACATATAGTGTCAAATCTCTCAACTCTCAAGGTTAGACATCTGCAGTCAATTGAATGGAGACGTGAGACCATTGGGATATGACTAGATTCAATTCGGTCTAATGTTATATACCATGTAATAGAATGTGTGATCTATTCATCAACCATGGTGAAAATTCATTTGGACATTTACAGATATTTTTGGAAAAGGATCTATTCTCACTCATGTCAAGTTGAAAATAGGTATGGATAGTTTGAGAATATTCATGTTGTAGGTAAAAATTGGTGAGGTATCTCAAGGTCACATGTTTGACCGTGAATATGGAGGAGCTCATGGTCAATTGAGGTTGCTTCAACTAACCTTATATGGGTTTTAGGGTCTCTTACTATGACCAGTTAACTGACTATGAGTGTGGAATAATACGTTGAAGGTTAAAGTGCAGTTTCTTGATCGAATATGCCTCCAGGAGATGTGTTTTTTTGATAGAATGTACTTCTTGTCCTCATCGAAGATTACGTGACTATGAGGTTTCATTGAACAACTTCAAGTGGAATCTCTAGTCATTTTAAATTTTTTAATCCTTGGATCTAAACAAACCTATCATTTTTAGTACAAAATTTATTAGATTAATTATAATAATAAAAAATTAAAAATATTGAATATTATCCTATAAAAAACTCCTCCTTCAAGTCTATATATGGATTTTACTTAATTCCAAAATGAATAAAAAATTTAAATTATTGGATAAATACACTTAAAAAATTTATTCCATATTTCCAAGATTAGAAAAAGGTTGTATTCACCCAGGATTTAAATTAATTAGGAGGTCAATTTCTATACAAAGTTGACATTTTTTTTGGAAAATTTAAGTTCTTATCAATATTCATGAACAAATATAATGCACTTTGTTACATTTTGTAGAAAATATCAATGTACACCAAAGGAATATCATTTTACTTCTAGAATTAGAACTTTCATGTATATTAAATACATGATGGTTTATGAATTGAAATATTAAATTATTGGAAAAAATAATATCTCTGGATATACATATGTGGATTGAGAAAAAATGTTGATGACAAAAGATCAAGATATGGTGAGGATTTATTTTTATAATAAATTCATATTTGTTGGAAAACAAGGAAATATATTTTATTTTCCTTTAGTACATAAAAAGAATAGTATGTTTCTACAACTCAAGAAAAAACCCAATTTATATATATAGAAACTCAATTATAATATTTCAAGTTGGATGCAATGTTAATGTTGTTCCTATACTATGATAATTAAAGTGAAATGAATTTATTTAGTAATTTTATGTATCATTATTGATAAAATAAAATTGATATAAAATATTAATTTATTAGGGATTTGGGGGAGCATGGAGTTCTTAAATTTGAGTTTGTTTCTACCAAGGAATATATTAAAAATATGTTCACTAAGACACTATAGAAGGTATTATTTCAAATATTGAGGTTGATGATGGGAGTTCAACCTATTACTCTCTAGGATAAGGTATGTTCAAATCATCCCCTATATCACTTCCTTATTGAATTATTACTATATATGGGGTATAAATAAAATATAATTCCCATTATGATTATCCATAAATTTATTTACAAAGGTGGAGATAAACTATAAAGGGGCATAATACAATGATACATGTTTAACCTAGTTGGGGACATATATCGTTTTTAGGGGGAACACACATATATATATATAGTTTTTAAAAGAGGTAAAATGTGATGTTATCATGGTTGTGTGAGTTTTGTACTTTACTAATATGTTGGTTGAGATTTGATGCTAGAAATTAGAATTTATAGGTTCGAAGAGAAGTTTTTTAGAAATTCATGAAGAGTTAAAAAGGTATATGCAATTTAATTTAATGGAAAAATGATATTTTTTCAATTTTCTTGTTTCTTACATTTCTTTCACTCATATAAGATCATAATTATTGAATTAGTATTAATTTTTTAGTGTGATGAGTATATATACTTATTTATTTTCATTGTTTAAAAAAATCTAAAGGGGGAGATTGTTAAGACATGGTTGTTTTTGTAGATGATAAAATCTATTCTTTTTGTAAGTTTGGTGAGATTTTTGTAACCTATGAGTCTTCAGAAATCAATATTTTATGAATAATACCATTCATTTTCAAGGGAATCATGTTTTGAATATAAATTATTATATATTTTTATGTGTTTCATTATTTTATCAATGCATAAATCATGTTGAAACTTGCATAACTTACAATTTACTATTATAGGTAAGTTTGTTTGAATGATTGGAGGTATATAGTGGTGTTTGGATAAAGTTTGGGATAATATTAGTGTTTAATTAAATTTGGTTATAAAATCTACTAAGTACCTAATATATAAGGGTTAATTTTTTTAATATGTATGGTTTGATAAAAGAAATCCTAATACATAAGAGTAAGTCTATGATATCATATTGAAAAATGAAATGGTCATTAGTACATAAATATCACTCTAAGTGATGTATAAGGGAAACTCTAGTGTTCAGTAGAATAGACAAGAGAATTAGAAAAGGAAACACATAAATGATGATATGATGATACATAATGGTTGATCCTAGGGAAAGTAAATATATAAAATTTAGATTTTTTAATACATAAGGTTTGATATAAGTTTTAAAAAATTCATAATGGTCAATGTAATTATATGTATGTGTCGATATGAGGAGATGGAAATAAATAAACTTAAACCTTTTGAAAAATAAAGGTTGATCCATGGAAAATGAATTAGATAAGGGCCGTTTATTTGATAGATAAATCTTATATAATGTCTCCTCAAGATATATAATGGTCACTCTAGGAAATAGAGTGATAAAAAAGGATTCAAGACATAACCAAAATGTGATTTTGATTAACATGAGCATTATTTTAAATCTAACTATTTTAAACATTTTATATGATATGGATGACACATAGGGGATCAATGATCATCCAATAAGGATTTGAAATAAATAAAAGGTGAATAAAAAATCTATGATATTTCTTGGTATTAGTTTTTAAGGATAATAAGTTGATAAACAATTGAATCCATTTTATTGTATGTAATTCAAATTTAATGCACCCAAATAGTATATACTGTATGAGAATATATTCACTAATACATTGAAAATTTTGGTAGAGATAAGAAATTTAGAATAAATAAAAAATTACAAGAAGAATATAAGAGTAATTATTTCTATGAAAGTTGAAGATAATGAAGTCAAAAAATTAGAGAAGGATGATAAATACAATTATGAATCAATGGAATTCTAACTTAGTTGACGACTCTCATACTATTGAAAAAAAGATTCTGTAACATTGTATTTGTGGGAGTTCATAAAAATTCTAGGACATATTTTATTTCTATTAAGAGTTCAAGGATAAACCCTTCTCATTATTTCCAATATGGTGATTCTAGTGGATATAATAATCTCTTATGACTCAAGATCATGGAATGGATTAACTACATATTTTTTATTAGTGAACCCTTTAAACATACATTGTTACTACTATGATTGTGAATTTTTGTGTGATTAAATGATCATATCATTTACTTTAGTAGGGTTTAAAGATTTTTTAATGAAAATTAAAAATTAAAATAAAATAATTGATTGACCTTTTCTCTTAGTGAATTCCCACTGATATTATAGGTTATTTTAATGGTTATAGAAAGAAATTAGAAATTAATATTTCCTTGTTTAATATATATTTGTAAAATTGTATCAATGAAAAGAAAAATAATTTTTATTATCTTTTGATGTTTTTATTCCTTGTTAAATTTAGAAATTATGTTTTCAATTTTGGATTATTTCATGATATTTTATGTTTTGTTAATTGCATACTGAATGAATTCATATTTCTAATCAATGATATTTGTATTAAAACTAAGTATGATATATAATATTCTATATTTAGGAGATTAATTTATATTTAGTTATTTTTAAGAGTATAATTATCCACTAACCTTTTTAATATATGACTAATTTGTTTTGGGAATGATTATGAGGACCAAAGCATAGAAGTAAATTTGGTTATCATAGAGGTTACTTCCTCTTTAAGAGGAATATGAATAAGTCTTAATCATATTTTTTTGGTCTTAATCAATGAGATGAAATTTTTATTTAAATAAATCATAGGTAATAGAGATTAAATTCAAGAATTTTGATAGTGATTAGAGGCATTGTGTATGAAGGGTGTTGTTGTTATTTTCTATAACTGACCACTTTAATTTTTGGGTCATATATAGTGTTCTATGTTATAGGATAGCTTTGGTTATGTACATTAATGATATGGTCATTGTGGATACCATTAAAAAATTGAAACATACCATAAATAATGGGTAAAATATTATTGAATATTATTAGGGAAATTTTTATAGAAAATCATGAAATGTAGAAATCAAACAGGGTTGGTTATTCAATGAAATTCAATGGTTATAATAAATGAATGATAACTGTAAAACATTTATAGAATGAAAATGGGTGGCATTTCAAAATTAATAATTTTTTCTTGGTCAATGTGTGGTTTAAGTAAATCATGAATTCTAAAAATATACATATAATGGGAAATGAATGGTTTTTGTAGGGTTTATTAACCATGAAAGGTAACAATTCATTATGAAAAAAATTATTATTCTCCTCTAGTTTATAGATTTAACTATACTAAGTTCCACTATAACCCATTTAGTTAATTCAAACCCATAAAATGTGGGGCTTAAAGAGTTCCTTTAGGGCCTTTAATTATCTTAGATATGGGTTTCATAGTTAAAAGGGAGGCTCTAGTTCCATTAACTTAAAACACTGTCTAATAATATAAAATATTCATTTTCACCTGATAAATTGAAAATATATTTGAATTTGAATATAATAAGAACCTCTCGATAAATTTTGTGTAAACCTAGGTAAACATATTTAATCATGGGGTGACTATATATCATGAAGTATTTTTCATTTAGATATGGTCAATGTATTTGTATTGGGTATGCTATAATTTAGAACTTTTTATACCCATTATCTATTATAAAATCCATTGATGTAGAGAGTTGAAGCATGGAACCTTTGAATATCATAACATGGATTTTCATGGATAAAAATTCTAAAAGGGTTAAGAACGTGACACCCTAATTTCCAATTAGAATAGAATGTTTTGGAATCATTATATGAAAAGTAAAAAGGAGTAGAATATAAATGAAACCATTTTAGTTAATATAGAATGACTGGATTGTCATTAGAAATTTTAAGATGCAAATAATGTTGAATTTTACTTTCTTGTTTTGTGTAAAAAAGAAATTTATGATTATTTAATTTATTGATTCCATGATTTATATATCCCATGTTTCATGTTTATATTAGTTCTCCCTGAATTATTATTATCATTTATTTTGATATGAAATTTTCTGTTTTATTATGGATTTTTTGTGACTAGATTTTAGTTTCTCTTGGTGGATATGTTCTAGTGTGGACTTATACTTGGTAGTCCTCACAAGGGAATTTGGGATTTGTCTATATGTTAGTCTATACACTAATTTTTGAAAACATATTTCTATGGTGTGATACATTGATTTTTTCTTATTTTAATGTACACTATCGATTATGGTAGATCTTGTGGCTCTATAGGGGGTTCATCTGTTTCATAAGTGTGATTATTTACTCTCTATTTTGTGTGTCATATATGCTCTTAGGACCATGAACTATTTTAGTGTATCCTGTATCTAGTATTTATATTTGAATTATTCCAATGATTGATAATTATGATCCTTCCACAATCCACATTTCAAACATGTGTCCCACCACCTTCCACTTCTTTCCCTTATGGATGATGTTAAATAATTACTCTCCTCTTTAGTATCTTAAGCCCCCATATACTTATTTTCATTTAGTTGTTGTATGATTTTTAGGGAACTCATGTATCCGAGAGAGGGAATTATAGGGAGATTTGGAGAGAATAAGGGGATCCTGAGACTAAATCTTTATAGTATTATTCCATGACATTTGTTCTAATAGAATGGTTTATCACCCACACTCTTAGAGGAGGAATTAAATAGTGATAAAATAAATTATCCTTTGTAGAGATCATATATAAGTTTTTGGTGTTGGCTTGGGGTTTTTAATAATTCTATGTTTTTTACCTCAGATATGTGTTATTATTTTTTTATCATGTCCCTTTGCATGCATGTGTGAGTCATTTTAGGATTCTTGTACGTTACCCATCCATAGCATGAGTTCACCATAATTCATTGAGATGTAAGAACATGATTCTCATATAATTACTCTAGTATAAATCTTTTTCATTATTATTTATTTTAATTCATATATATTTTTTACATAAATAATGTTGCATGAGTGGTTTTCTAGTTATGAAGGTGAGTATAAATTGGGATAAATAATGTCAATCAACATGTTCTATACTGCATTATTTGAACTATTTCATGATTCATTATATTTTATTCATCATTCTAATTTAACTTCAAGATTTTACTTTTCTTTTTTAGGAATTTTTAAAATAAACTCTTCTTCAAATTTTTGAATTGTCTTCCACATTTATTGGGGATACTTAATCAATAATTATAATAAGATCTTCATATTTCATTTAATAATGTAACTCAAAATTATTGGAGTTGAGATGTTCAAAAAAAGTATAATTTTTGTTTTTAGAGAATTAAATTTTGTAAATTCCTTTTCAATAATGGGGTCACAAATTTTATTTACAGTTCTTAGAAAATAATCACCAAACTATCCATTAAAGGGAAAACTACTACATCATACATTGATATTGAACTTGGTGTTATTGAAAATAATCACTACATGATTTTATAAAACATAGTTTATAATATAAATTGTAATATAGCTCAAGATTCTTCTATATATTTTGTAGGGATATAATTAGAACATTTTTATATGAATAAGTCTCTTCGTGGTATTTTCTATAAGAAAATGTGACTTTATAATTTCAAAATGATTCATGAGACCTCTATTAAGGATAATTTAGATGAATTTTATAACTTTTCAATTGATTTATCAATTATAGTTGTCTATATCAGTGATGAAGACCAAGAAATTATCTTTATTATCTCTTTTTTGTTTTAATTTATCCTATAAAATATTCTATCATGTATGGTAGGGAGTTGAGAACTATATTGTAAGTAAAGGAAACTTTTTTGTAAAGGTATATTTAGACCCATGGTCTGAAGGTGAAGCATAGTAGAGTGAAATTAGAGATTAAGTTGATGATTTTTAAGGGTGAAATAAAAAATAGTGGAAAGTAAAATAAAAATAGAAGTAAATTTAAGGACTTTTGGTGATATTAATTTGGTATAATTGGATACATTTAATGGTATTTAATTAGATTAAGTTTTGGGCTGATGAAGCTTAGTCAAACGTGGTGAAACTCTCTGGTTATGGTAGTGTGTTTTTCCTTTATATAATTATAGTCTAATTATTTTAGAGTTAGGATATAGCTGTACATTCTCTCCTATATTTAATTCTTATACTTTCTCTGCTTGTGATTTTTAGAGGCACCTAGTTTGAATGGTTGGTGTGTGCGGGGTTAGGTTTCAAGTTCAATGTATGTATTTATGGATAAATTTATCTCTTTATATCTTGATGTTTGATTCCATGTTGTTTGTTTCTAATTATTTTATTGAATATATTTGAACATTGATATATCTATGATATATGTTGATTTGTAATCTTCAATTAAATGTAGATAGATCTTTCTTTGTTTTTTTATGATTACATGATCCAATGGAGTTTTTTAGCAGATTTTGGGCCACTATTGGGTGGAAATACAAGATGGTACATCTATTTGGGGGAGACAAGTATATGGGTGATAATATTAGGTTATATATTATTTTTTTTGAATTTTGGTTTTCTAAACATGTGTTGAGTAGTAGATTACTTTAGATGAATATGTATAGCCAGTCATGAGTCATTGTTGTAACACCCTGAGTTTTATTGAACATTTTTTTGAGTAAATTTAATTTAATTGATTTCATTCATTGCATGATACACCAAGTTATGTTTCCATTATACACCATAATAAGTTAATATTTCACTACACGCAACATTGGCTTGGCTTGCATTGCACGTGACACTGAGTTTTGACAAAACAATGATATATTATAGTTATTTAAGAGTGACCATTTCAACATAGACATTAAAAATAGTTTTATAAATAATAATAAATAATTTTTAAATATAATGGTTTTATATAAATAAAACATATTGATAATAAAATACATAATTTTCAGTAAAGTCTTTATATGTTTTGAAAATACAAATTTCACAAAAAGTTTCTTTTAATGTCTTTTTATAAACAATAATTAAATTAGTATTTGAAACTTTTAGAAAATGAATTTGATAAAATAACCTTAATTTTTCAATTAATATTGTGAAAATTATCTAAGGGTGAATTTTTTGGATTCTTCTGAAATATTTTCTTTTTGAACTAATAGTAAAAAATACTGAATTTTAATTGAAAACTACATTTTCATCTAATTTATTTATGTAGTTAAATTATATTTTAATTTAGTTTTAAAGTATAATTAGTTAAATTATAAATAATTTAATATAATTTCGGTCAAATCAATAAAATTCAAATTTAAATTGGATATAAAAACATTTCAAACATTTGAAATATTTCTCATTAAAAACCTACTTTCCAACAAGTCATCAAGATAAATTTTAAATTAATTTTTTAAACTTACGTGATTATAATTTAAGAAAATTTATTCCATATATTTAATCATAATAAATTAAAATTTATAATAAGGCCAACTTAATTTTTTTACCAAATTGATAAGTGAATGAAATTAAAATTAATTACAGTGATTAAGGTAAAAAAATATTACTTAATGATTAAAATAAAACATTAAGGTGTAAAAATGACCATAAAATTGTCCAAAACACATTGTATGTAAATATTTTTACCACATAAACACTTTTCTAGAACATGTTTCCTTATTAGAGGAACATGGTGCATGAGAGACCTCTTAATATTGTTTATCTTTTGGTATTTAAAAGTTTTCCACTCACCTCCCATATAAAAGGCAACCACCTCTATCTCTCTCTTCAAACCTCTAGAGACAGGTGATTTTATAAAACATTCCCAAATAAAATTAAAAATTACTATAACCCATCCTATAATCCTCACTTTGGGATGAAATTGAACCAGGGAAGTCTTTTGTTGTAAACAAAAAGGTGATACCCAAAGAAGAGGAAACATTCATCAAAAAATATTTTCTTTTTATTTATTCCTCAAAAATCATAATTTATTTTAATATAATACTTATATAATAACCATATTATATTTAATATACTTATATTTTATTATTTTATGGGTATTACTTGCATCTTCCCACACTTTCATCAAATGGGATACACAATCCTCGTTCATGTGTAGGAAGAACTATCGCCTCGTGAACAAATGACATTATTCTACCATTACCACTTTTAAAGGTTGGTAATAATGATTTATTTATAGTTTATATAAGATATTTATTACTTTTATGATGTTATTATGATTTTTTTAATTTCTATATCACACATACCTTCATGCTTTTCATTTTTTTGGAACATGGTAATGTCTTTCGTGTGTATGGCAGACTACTACCTCGCAAAGTGATGTGATCCGTTCAAGATTTACATGGAATTCATTAAAGATGGTATTAATAAACATATCATATATATATGAAAGAAAAATTATTTTTTAATGATAATATATCATATAATTTTCTTTCTTTTAATTCAACAATAAAAATAAAACAATGTTCATTCGTACGTACGACCTACCGTCACCTTGGATAGTGTGTTTCATTTTCTACTTATATATTTTATAGATTATTATAAATAATTATATATTGAATATATATATATATTACATTTTTATTATTTTTATTATTTTGTACATGATGAAATCATGATCTATGTAATAAGACTAATAATATCAAGTCAAAATCATGTAAAAAACAATGCGGTTATTACCTGAAATGCAACTTTAACTTGGAATTGTTAATAAATGAGTAATATAAATCCATAAGTAAATCATATTTGTTTTTATATATATTTACTTGGTTATGCTATAAATGTATAATAAAATTATATTTATTATTCAAGAGTTTTGAACGAGTATGACGAGAGTCAAGACTGAAGGTAAGGGGATTCTAGTCTCACTTTTACTTTGGAGAGACTTATTCGATATTCAATATTCATTTATTTTGTGTGGTGTATATAATTACCTATGAAATTTTATATTAATAATTTAAATTATTTAATTGTATTAAAAGTTTTAATTTATTTTATTATTTCATGGGGCCCGTGATTCAATATTTACTCAGGTAGTAAGGGATTTAAGTCATACTTTTTTACATTTATGAGACACAAGCTATATTCACCACCTATTTATTCTATGTGGTGTACATAATTACAATGAATGTAATTTATAATTATTATAATAAAACTTATTGGTATTTTCATATCTATTTGAGTATATCTTTTTCAAGGGGTTTATGGTTCAAAAATTATGAAATTGGTAATGGAAATTTGTCTCAATTTTCCTTTTTTAAGGCACATATTATTCTCTTGATTACTTTATTCCTATGCTATGATTTCATGGATTATTCTCTTGATTAACTTAATATTCATATATTATAAACTACCAATCATTATTTCATGACTCTTGATTATGATATTTGATATGCAGGGCATGGTCTTCTAATGTTATTATCATGTTCTCATACCATAATTCTCATGACTATTCTTAAAAATCTCTCTTATTTACCATTATTGAGCATCTGAGCTCAACCTTTCTTCTATTTCCTTTTCCTTGGTTATGAAGATATATATTATGTATGATATTTCTAAGAAGGGGTTTATTCATTGAGAACCTAGTGTCAGATAATGTAGCTCACTTATGGACTAGTGTTTGTGTTTCCATTTTTCCAAATGCACTAAACTAATACAGTCTTTGAGGGTTTGTTTATAGAATGTATTTAACATTTTGAAAAAATGATGTAATTTATATGCATGATAAGACTGGGTCACTATAGTAGGTATTAGAGAAACATTTTAGTTAGAATTTGTAAAATAGGTTGAGAAAACATTAGTGAGATCCCTAAGGACATGTCTTTGAGGATATGTCTAAGGAAGAGTAAAATTGTAGGAAAATGACCTAGAATATTGGTAAAGGATAGAGAAACTGGTTTACTAGGAATAAATATCTTTTTGGATACTACATGTGTATGTGGCTCTAGAATAGTTGTACCTAAGGGACATAACTATAGCATCCCACCTTTTTGTCACATAAACTTTCATTACACTTTACAAAACCGAGGATCTTTAAGGTTTAGTGTCTTGTAAACCAAGAAATTAAAACATGAAAACATAAAAACATTCTTCTTAAACACTTGAAAGACTTCTCCTCATGTTCATCCTAGGTTCATTACTGCATCTCATAACCTGGGGACATACATCAAAAGAAAGGGTGAGCATAAGGCCCAGTAAGGGAAACAAGGGAAAACATTTACCATGTGAACTTGAGATACATCAACAATGTCATGAAAAGAACTTTAAGGCATGAGAAAGAAATAATGAGGCATATCATAATAAAAATAACATTTTTCATAACTTGAATATGTGGCTACAACATTTAATATTGACAATCATTTCATTTCACCAAGGTCCATCCCCAAGGTGTCAATAAAAATTACCAAGGTTATTCACCAAGGTATCAGTCTAAAAGGTCATCTCTAGAGATTAAGTCTTTACCCAATGCATTGGAGCGCTATCAGGGCACACCCTTAAATTTGTATTTATCATAATGTGAGCCACATATATCATCATCAATCGTTTCATTAACAACCCATATAGCATAAAATAAATGGGTTTCATTTCATAATCATAACATTTTAAAAAACTGCTTTAAAGACAAGATCTTTGTGTCACTTTAAAACCCACAGAAAAGAAAGGTGAGTCTCATGTATGTAAATCCCAGAATTTAAAATAGAAAAACTTGGTATATATGTGAATAACCCTATAGAAGATAGAGCTTTGAGTATTCACTTAATAAAATAAAATAACTTTAGAAAAAGAGAGAAACATTTTGAGACGAAAATTCTGCAGCATAACGGCTACGTTTCAGGGTTTTAGAAAACATTGAAAAGAGAGGGGACATGGGTAAAACATTCATAAATGACCCATAAAACAGTAGAGGGACAGAATATGAAGGATATATGAACATGGTAATGAAATTTGAAAGATGTACCATATGAAATGAAGAACATTAAAGGAAGACAAAAATAAGATTTCTCTTATGAAAATTTGGCAGCCTAACGGCGTCACGTAAACATCAAAAAATGAATTGACAAGATCAAATAGGGAATCTCATCATATGAACACAAAATATCAGTATGATAGATTTAGAGATCATACCCCAAAAAAATAAAAAGGAACTTGAAATACTTGACATGAAAGTAGAACTTTGAAAAGTGAGAAAGGTGAACGAATCCCTTAAAAATTCGGCAGCCTAACGGCGCCACTTAAAACTTCAAAATGCTGAATTGAAGAGATAAAATAGGGTCTCTCATCATATGAACATAAAATATCAGTATTATATATTTATAGATCATACCCCAACAAAATAAAAAGAAAACTTGAAAGACTTGTCAAGAAAATAGAACTTGAAAATGAGATGGGTGAAAGAATCCTTTACAAAAATTCGGCAGCCTAACGGCGCCACTTAAACATTAATAAAACAAAATAATGAGAGTAATAGAGAATCTATAATCATATGAAATTAAAAAGGGAAGTAGGATGAATATAAAATAACATCCCCAACATAAGAACATGGAGCTTAGAAGAAATGACATAAACGAGAGTACTTGAAAAGAAAGAGAGAGGTAGGATCCCTTACCTTAAAACGTAACTCTTAAAACTCAATGGTTGGGACCTTTAGGGCTTGGGGGAACCTTGCGAAGACTCCTTGGGAGGTAATGGGACCATAGATTCGTTGGGGGAGAGTTGGGAGTGAAAACTAAAGGAGGAAATGGTGGGTATTTATCGGAAATTTGAGGGGACAAGGCATTAATGGCCAAGGGACACCTCACAAGTGGTTTTGGAAAAACAACGGGCTTTCCCATGGTATTTGCCAATGGTATTGGACAATTGGGAAAACTCATACCTTATCTTACTATTAATAAGGCGACCATATTGATTACATACTTAATACATCATTTAATGATGTCATTAAACACCCGTAACTTAAAAACTATATTTTCACTATTCATTGAAAATTAAACTTTCTCAGAAAAATCCCAAAGTTTAACCTTAACCAAATATAGATGCTCTAATTTCAAAAATGAATTCAATTTTATAAAAATATTTTTCTAAATATTTTTAATTTAATTTTTAATTAAAAAACACTATTCACCCGAAAAAACTAATACTTGACTAATAATTTATGAAACCGTTATTTAACCATTTTATTGAATCACATTACTTAATCAAGGTGCATAGATTATATTAATACTTTCTTTAAGTGATATTACTAATCCATTTGGTCACATTACAAATCCTAAGCATAAAATCACTATTCCTAATTTACTATTCATCAGAAATTAAGTTGATCTTATTAGAATCTAAATTTCGTACTGAACATAATTGTAGAAGACCATTTTTTGAAAATAATTACAAATTTTTAATTATTTAAGGCTTACATAAATTTTTTAAAATATCCTTTTTCTAAAATTCATCAAGAATATGCATACTATATTTATCCGGTCATTTGAAAATTCATAAACTTCATCATAAGAAGAAATCCCAATTTGTATTTCAAACAAAGGATTACACAAGGCAGTTACGGTCTCCTTACATAGCCCCTTATCAAACCAGCATAAGACCTAAGTGTAAGGTGTTATAAGGTGAGAAAATCCGAGGGAGGTTCATCCAACATCGCAGGAGTAATAATTTCTATCAGTTTGAACTTCTCGCGAAGACGATTCCGTTCTAGCTTCACACGATGAAGTTCGGCTTGGGTTTGGTCCAGAGCAAAGCCCAGTGGTGCTACCTCCTTCCCAAGTTCCATTAGATGGGCTTCGATTGGCCCGAGACTACTGGATGAGGCCATCAAATCTTCTTTCTATATTAATTAACCAAGATTACTTGTATTTAGAGACAAAAATCGAAATGTTTAGTTTCCAGTGGTCATATTGACCAATGGTCATATAACAGTCAAAACCCAACAGTCTCATTTTAATTATACTAATGTTATCAAATGAAATAGTTTTGTTGAGTATAAAAAAATAAAATAACACACAAAATTAGGAAACAAGATTTATTCAAAATTTCGGGTCATTACAATCATCCCTCCTTAAGAAATTACGTCCTCGCAATTTTTAAAAATTTGGTTTTGAAATTTCATTGAAAGTCCCACATCGGAAAAGGAGTTAGTAAAAATATTACTTTAAAAGAAAGGGAAGTACAAAGGTCACCCGAGTTAATCCATACTAGGATTCCATGTAGGAAAATATGGATATGGAAGGAAAAACAAAGGGTCAAGTTCGGAGGGAGAGTGATAGAAAACATGATTAGAAGAAAGTTAACCACAAGAAAATCACAAACTTATGATGTGTGTAAACGGTCTTTGATTACCTAGTAGGAAACTTAAACCAACAATGTTTTTGTTTTACGTTCCTTTTAATAATTTTGAGGAATTCATTTACTACATAGAACAAAAACATAAGGAAATATACCTACCTTCAAGTAGAGTTTCATCCTTTAATAAGTCTCTACCAAAACTAATCTTTTCTCCAAACGATGAGAATTCAAAAACACTTGGTCTCATCAAAAGCACAAGAATCATCTTTTAGAGAGTCACATAATCCACAAAATATTAACTATATATTTCTTCTATCTTTAAACATTATCCCAAAAATAAAAAGGGTACGATAAAACAACTCTTCCAAAATAAAGAACCCCAGAGGAAGGGAAACTACTTTAAATCTTCAATGTTCCACGGTACTACCCAAAGTTCATCATAGACCATTCCATAAATAACGGTCCTTAAAATTACTCAAAATAAACCAAACTAATATTGAAACCCAAATACAAGAAGGATTTTATAACATAGTCTTCCAAAATAAACTTCATTGTTCATCCCCAAACAACATCAACCACTCCTAACATCTTATAACAAAAGTAGCTAACCTAAACATATTTTACCCAAGATAGGTTAATCATTTACATAAGTAACCTAAATTACTATAAGTCCACCTTAAATTCATCGATTATTCAAAATATAAGTCAACCTTACCCCTCAATAAAAATACCATAGTAATCTATTTACCTCGATCATATAGGGTCCCCAAAATAGTGAATGCCTTCCAAAATAATAATCATATTTTAATCCCCTAATCATCTCTGTCATATTAATATGACAATCATAACATTTCATATCACATTGGTTGTTGGGACATGTTCTTCCATTTCCCACCATTAACTAAGAAGAGAAAGTATAATTAGGGGCTTAAATACTTAACCAATAATCATGAAAAGGAACTTAAAGCATATAAGGATAAATTTTAGAAGAAAAGTATACCCTAACTTGTGATACCCTAGGTTTCAAACTAGGTTATACATGATCATATATTCTTATGTGAATCTTTATTTTATTTTATCTGTGTTCCTTTAATAATGGTTCATACTAAGCTTATGAATTTACCAAAGCATATCCCCCGGGAGTGTCGTAACCAAGAGTGCAGCAAGGCCCGTTGTCTTGTACCAGTTCCCATTCGAGTCTAGCTCAAAGCGGTGTTTTTGGGTTTTACCCCTATGTACATCTGTGCCAGAGCCACCTCTACCTGCTCGTATCCAGACAGGGATGCATTTTCTTGGCAACCCATTACTCAATACTCACCAAAATACTAGGAAGATTTCCTATATATAAACTTTTCTATAGGTTTCTTCCTAAAGTTTTCATATCCTAATTTACACAAATAACTAAACCATACTTTGATACCAACTATAGCATCCCACCTTTTTGTCACATAAACTTTCATTACACTTTACAAAACCGAGGATCTTTAAGGTTTAGTGTCTTGGAAACCAGGAACTTAAAACATGAAAACATAAAAAAAATTCTTATTAAACACTTGAAAGGATTCTCATCATGTTCATTCTAGGTTCATTACTGCCTCTCATAACCTGGGGACATACATCAAAAGAAATGGTGAGCAGAAGTCCCAGTAAGGGAAACAAGGAGAAACATTTATCATGTGAACTTGAGATACATCAACAATGTCATGAAAAGAACTTTAAGGCATGAGAAAGAAATCATGAGGAATATCATAATAAAAATAACGTTTTTCATAACTTGAATATGTGGCTAAAACATTTAATATTGACAATCATTTCGTTTCACCAAGGTCCATCCCCAAGGTGTCATTAAAAATTACCAAGGTTATTCACCAAGGTATCAGTCTAAAAGGTCATCTCTAGAGATTAAGTCTTTACCCAATGCATTGGAGTGCTATCAGGGTGCACCCTTAAATTTGTCTTTATCATAATGCGATCCACATATATCATCATCAATAATTTCATTAACAACCCATATAGCACAAAATAAATTGGTTTCATTTCATAATCATAACGTTTTAAAAAACTGCTTTAATGACATGATCTTTGTGTCACTTTAAAACCCATAGAAAAGGAAGGTGGGTCTCATGTATGTAAATCCAAGAATTTAAAATATAACAACTTGGTATATATGTGAATACCCCTATAGAAGAGAGATCTTTGAGTATTCACTTAATAAAATAAAATAACTTTAGAAAAAGAGAGAGACATTTTGAGATGAAAATTCTGCAGCATAACGACTACGTTTCGGGGTTTTAGAAAACATTGAAAAGAGAGGGGACATGGGTCAAACATTCATAAATGACCCATAAAAATGTAGAGGGACAGAATATTAAGGATATATGAACATGGTAATGAAATTTGAATGATGTACCATATGAAATGAAGAACATGAAAGGAAGACAAAAATAAGATTTCTCTTATGAAAATTCGGCAGCTTAACGACGTCACTTAAACTTCAAAAAATGAATTGACGAGATAAAATAGGGTATCTCATCATATGAAAATAAAATATCAGTATGATATATTTAGAGATCATACCCCAAAAAAATAAAGAGGAACTTGAAATACTTGACATGAAAGTAGAACTTTGAAAAGTGAGAGAGGTGAACGAATCCCTTAAAAATTCGGCAGCCTAACGGCGCCACTTAAAACTTCAAAATACTGAATTGAAGAGATAAAATAGGGTCTCTCATAATATTAACATAAAATATCAGTATTATAGATTTATAGATCATACCCCAACAAAATAAAAAAGAAAACTTGAATGACTTGTCAAGAAAATAGAACTTGAAAATGAGAAGGGTGAAAGAATCCTTTACAAAAATTCGGCAGCCTAACAGCGCCACTTAAAACATTAATAAAAAATGATGAGAGTAAGAGAGAATATATCATCATATGAAATTAAAAAGGTAAGTAGGATGAATATAAAATAACATCCCCAACATAAGAACATGGAGCTTGGAAGAAATGACATAAATGAGAGTACTTGAAAAGAAAGAGAGAGGTAGTATCCCTTACCTTAAAATGTAAGTCTTAAAACTCAAAGGTTGGGACCTTGAGGGCTTGGGGGCACCTTTAGAGGAATCCATGGGAGGTAATGAGACCAGATATTAGTTTGGGGAGAGTTGGGAGTGAAAAATAAAGGAGGAAATGGTGGGTATTTATAGGAAATTTGAGGGGACAAGGCATTAATGGCCAAGGGACACCTCACAAGTGGTTTTGGAAAAACCATGGGCTTTCCCATGGTATTTTCCCATGGTATTGGCCACTTGGGACACATCATATCTTATATTACTATTAATAAGTCGAAAATATTGATTACATACTTAATACATCATTTAATGATGTCATTAAACACCTGTAACTTAAAAACTGTATTTTCACTATTCATCGAAAATTCAACTTTCTCAGAAAAATCCCAAAGTTTAACCTTAACCAAATATAGATGCTCTGATTTCAAAAATGAAATCCATTTTATAAAAATAATTTTCTAAATATTTTTAATTTAATTTTTAATTAAAAAACACTATTCACCTGAAAAAACTAATACATGACTAATAATTTATGAAACCGTTATTTAACCATTTTATTGAATCACATTACTTAATCAAGGTGCATAGATTATATTAATCCTTTCTTTAAGTGAGATTACTAATCCATTTGGTCACATTACAAATTCTAAGCATAAAATCACTATTCATAATTTACTATTCATCAGAAATTAAGTTGATCTTATTAGACTCTAAATTTCGTACTGAACATAATTGTAGAAGACCATTTTTTGAAAATCATTACACATTTTTAATTATTTAAGGTTTACATAAACATTTTTAAAATATCATTTTCCTAAAATTCATCAAAAATATGCATACTATATTTATCCGGTCATTTAAAAATTCATAAACTTCATCATAAGAAGAAATCCCAATTTTTATTTAAAAAAAGGATTACACAAGGCAGTTACTGTCTCCTTACATAGCCCCTTATCACACCAGCATAGGACCTAAGTGTAAGGTGTGCTAAGGTGAGAGAATCCGAGGGAGGCTCAGCCAACATCGCACGAGTAGTAATTTCTATCAGTTTGAACTTCTCGCGAATGCGATTCCGTTCTAGCTTCACACAATGAAGTTCGGCTTGGGTTTGGTCCAGAGCAAAGCCCAGTGGTGCTACCTCCTTCCCAAGTTCCATTAGATGGGCTTCGATTGGCCCGAGACTATTGGATGAGGCCATCAAATCTTCTTTCTATATTAATTAACCAAGATTACTTGTATTTAGAGAAAAAAATCGAAACGTTTAGTTTCCAGTGGTCATATTGACCAATGGTCATATAATAGTCAAAACCCAACAGTCTCATTTTAATTATACTAATATTATCAAATGAAACAGTTTTGTTGAGTATAAAAAAACAAAATAACACACAAAATTAGGAAACAAGATTTATTCAAAATTTCGGGTCGTTACAATAACCCTCAAAACACTTTATTGGTCTAGACTCAACCAGGAACTAGTGTATAAAAGAGGGCCTATCTACACACCTAGTTTTCCACTCTTGGGAGATATGATTTGGAAATTCACAAAATCACTATGAACCATCATAAATAATTTAAATATAATATTTTTGTTAATTCCATAGGATAAACCTAATATTTCATAGATTAAATAATTTTTCACTATTTAGACATTAAATAAGTGATTTCCATGATTATGTGGTTCCTCACTAGGATTATTATTTCTTACTCTAAGATATATTTGTGGGAAGAATCATGGAGAATATTTACTTATGGGGACTAGTAAATGTTTAAAAAGTATAAGGGAAGTTCATCAGAAAATTGATTTTCGAAGTGATTAAAAGAATTTATCCAATGATGTGAAAAGAGAGAAATCTGCATAGAATGCACCACCCACACTTTAGTTCTTCAAGTGTAAGGAGAATGGGCATTATGATACCCAGAGACAAAAACTGAGGGTTAATGATGATTATTGAAAATAATATCCTCTTAATCCAAGGGACAAGGCGAAATATTATGCAATCACTATTTCAAACCAAGGGTGGAATAATGAAATGGTGAAAGGTACACTTACTATCCACTCTATAATTTCTAATGTTTTATTTAACACTAGATAAAAATATTATTCTATTTCTAACTATTTTACAATGGGTATCTGTAACGACCCAAAATTTCATTAAAGGAAATTCATCTTGATATAATTAAATGTCTCATTACGTAAAATGTTTATATAAAATGTGAACTTCATTAGTTTTATTTTTTTGGATTTTAAAATACCATTAATAATTGTGACCATTTCTAATATAGCCACTGAATAGTGATAACATGATTTTTATAAATATAGGGCTTTAACAAATCCAATTTACCCATACAAAGGAAGTAATGACTTCATCCAGTAGACTTTCCCCATATGAAGCCCATTTTTTATAGATCAAAAAGGATGTGGCATAATTGGGATTCGCTCTTTACCAATCCCAAGCTGAGCTTCAACATGTAAAGCTTGAACGGAATCACCTACGAGAGAAGTAGAAGTTGATAGAGATTACCACTCGAGCAATGTTATCTGAGCCACCCCAAGAGTCTGTCACCATCGCACACCTTAATCTTTGGTCTTATGAGGGTGTAATAAGTGATTATGTAACAAGACCTTATCACTATGATTATGTGCATTATTTTTATATATAATAATGAATATACATTCATTTTATTATTGTTACTTTGTAAATAGTTTTTAAAGAACAAATAGTATTTTTAGTTAATATTCAACTAAGAAATCTATTTTGATGAATTAATGGATTTTTGAATTAAATAATATTTTAATAAAATATTATTATTATTAAATTACTTTATATTAAATATAAATGATGGTATAATTTTATGAATGCAATTGTAATTTTTATTAAGGTTTGAAAGCTATTTTTGTGAAAACCCATGAATTTTTGATAAATGGAAGTTTTTATTTTAAAATTAAAAATTCAAATATTTAGAAAATTATTTAGATAAAATGAATATTATTTTTGGAACCAGGATGTCAAAATTATCCAATGGTGAATTTTTTATAATTTTATGAGACAGTCAAATTTTTGGGTAAAAATTAAATACTGTTTGAATATATGACATCACAAAGACCCAATAGTGATTTAATAAAATACTATAAATGATATGTTCAGACAATATATGTTTTAACATTAAAATAATGTGATTTTATGTTTGTTTGATTTATTTTACAAAAGTTTAGTGGACCCTCCAAGAGTTATAAAACATTTTCACTTTTTAAATGAATTTCCTTGAGAGTGTGAGTCACCTCCAAATAAGCAACCCTATTATTTTAAAAATTTCTGCCATTGGAAATATAAAATACTTTTTTCCACTCTCCTTTTTAAAAAACCATGTGAAAAAACTATGGTATGATTTTTGGTATTGATTAGTTTAATGTGTGGTGACCCTACCCTAAATAATAAAGAATTCCCTCTACTTTCCTGTATAAACCCACCCAAGATCCCACTTCCTCTTCACTCAAAGCCTTTGGAGCTCATCCAACCACTTTCCTCATCAATATATAATCATCCCAGGTTTCCCCAAGATCCTGATAAACTTCTCCCAAGCCTCTCCCAAGCCTTTGGAATCACACTTCCAAGTAAGGGATTTCTTCTTTTCTCATTTTTTGTCTCAATTTCATTATGTTGTTATACCCTTTTAATTTCAATTAAAAATGATGGGGTATGATTTATAACCTCCCCATACTTCCCTTTTTATTTTTGAATTATGATATACCCCTTTCACTCTCATTTAATTCCTCCCATGTACACCCATTACCATGCCAAAATTCCGTAAGGAATTTCTCTCTCCTCATTTACATTCAAGAAATTCCTTTGTATTATGAACCTAAATTTCTTTAATTATGTTGGGAAATGTTTATATATGAACCCATTATTGTAAATTTTATGTAAATATGATGAGACACCCCTTTCTCTCTCATCAACCATTTTTACATATTTTTATGTCACGCCGTTATGCTGCCGAAATTGCACTGTGATTTTCAAAGTCAAAATACATGTGTAGTGAATACCATACCCATGTCTATATCAAGGGTATTCACCTTTATGAACATATACATATTTAATGATACTTTCACGTGTGTATTATACATTTCTTAATCATGGAATAACTTATGATGTTGAATGATTCCATGTTATATGATCAATATGGCACAGTTATGAACGAAATGAAATGTTTAAGAAGGGTGCACCCTGATAGTGCTCCAATACATTGGGTAAAGATTTGTATCATGATACACAAAGTTCAATGAGGGTTTACTCATGATAATTCAATTACAATGAGGTTTTAATCATACTTCATGTCCAATTATCCTTGGCTCATGCTAAAATCATGTTAAATGTTGTTACCACATTTCCATGTCATGATTATCATGCCTTATCATGCCTTTATATTTCTCTTGTGATCCATTGATATGCCTATTGTCTAACACGTACTGTATTCCTCATGTTTTTCCATGTTTATTCCCTTACTGGTCTTTATATATCACCCTTTTCTTATGTATGTCCTCAGGTTATTCTATGCAATGCTATGTACGAGGGAATTTAGGGGTCATGTAAAGGAAATTTTCAATAAAGATGTTGTATTTCATGTTTTAAGTTGTTTTGTAATGTTCATAAGCCCCAAAGACACTAGAACTATCAATCTTCTATGTTGTATCAAGTTAATTTTATGTAATAAATCATGTTTAAGTGTGTAATAAAGAGTAGGGTTGTCATAATTAGTATCAGAGGATAGGATTAGTTATTTTTGGGATTAGGATTCGAAAACCCTAGTAAAGACTTAGAGACAAGACTAATTATAATAAAATCATACCTAAGTTTTGGTGAGTATTTAGTAAGTGTTTTATCAAGAAAATGCATACCTATCTGGATACGAGCAGGTAGAGGCGGCTCTTGGAAATATGTACCTTGGGGTGAACACCTTGACAAGGAGTTTTGGGCTTGACCCGGGGTATCCTGGTACACGACAATGGGTCTTGCTACACTCTTGGTTATGACACTCCCAGGGTATATGCTTTGGTAAATTCACAATCTTAGTATGAACCCTTATTAAGGGAATTAAAAAAAATTCCCCTAAGAATATATGTTAGAAAGTAGATCATGAATAGCATAGATTGAATCCTATGGATTCATAAGTTATGGAAATAAAAGTTATTTATATGTCATCAGTTTTTTCCTTGGATTACCCTTTATCTGTTACCCCTAACTTTCCTTTTATTCCAGCTAATGGACAGTAATAAGAGGACTCAGGTTGACAGCCGATATGAAGATCAATGTGATGAATATGCTAATGAGATGCCCAATCCAATGGGAGTGGGAATCACGAACTTTGTCATGCTTATCTCCCAGTTAACTCAAGATTTTTTGTAGAAACATGGGTCAATAGGAATTTTCAACCCTCCCTAAGAAAGAACAAGTCGCTATCGAGAGCTTCATAAGACAAAGGCCTCCTACTTTTAATGGATCATTCGATCCCTCAATCGTCGAACAATGGATCAACTCCATTGAAAAGATATTATTCATCCTTCAATGTTCCGAACAAGAGAAGGTTATCCTAGCTGCTTATCATATGAAGGGTGAAACTGATCAATGGTTGACGTTGATAATAAATACAAATCCTGAGGAGGAGATCGAGGCGTTGGAATGGAAGGATTTTTGTAAGATGTTTTTCGATAAATATTTTCTGCACACCCTCCGACTTAAGATTGAAAGAGACTTACTTTCCCTCAAGAAAAAAGTCAACAAATATGTCAGAGCATACAAGGAAAACTTCACAAGGCTTTCACGAGATGCCTATGACTTTATCTTTACCACAGAATGCAAGGTTGACCACTTCTTTGGTGGGTTGAAACCTAGCCCGCGGAAAGATCTGGCGATCTGTGACTTCAACAACTATAAAGAAATTGTCTGATGTTTCCTCAAGGTCGAGATGGAGATCAGAGAATCTCAGGGGTATCATGGGGATAAGAAGCGTAAGGTGGACTTCAATGCTGGAAATCTGATGGATAAATCTGATGGTGCTAAGAATATCCAGCACCCCACATGCCAAAGGTGCAGAAAGAAGCACCCTGGAAATTA
The DNA here is from genome assembly GCA_963277665.1 of Viscum album. Taxonomy (NCBI): domain Eukaryota; kingdom Viridiplantae; phylum Streptophyta; class Magnoliopsida; order Santalales; family Viscaceae; genus Viscum; species Viscum album. Next base: position 25,554,428 of record OY728125.1, read on the forward strand.
CATGAAGGGGACGAGGAAATGATTTAGGTGTGGAAGAGAAGGGAACCTAGATATTAACTATCAACAAGAAAAACCCGCATATGTGACAGAAGAGAGGAACACTCCACTCGACCCTCAACACGTTGTTCATTGCTTCAACTGTAAAGAACCGAGGAACTTTTAAAATCAGTTCCCTAAGCCAAGGGTTTTCTGAGGCAACCAATAACCTCCAAGGTAGCTAGGGCGAGATTTTTCCATCACGACCACTGAAGTGAAACCCGACAACAAAGTGGTGATAGGTACACTAGTTATTCATTCAAGAATAGAGAACGTACTTTTTGATTCTAGTTCTACGCATTCTTTTATATCCTGAAATTTTAGTAGAACAATCCTAGAACCACCTCAAATCATGGAAGTGCAGATGTCAGTGAGTACAGAAAATGGGGAAATCATTGTATCCCATGAATATAAATCCTCCCCTGTCATAATCTGTGGATTGAAATTCCCAGAAAACCTCTTCATACTCCCTCTAGTTGAATTTTATGCAATTCTTGGCATGGATTGTCTTTCCTTATATAGAGCCAACATAAATTTACATGAGAGGGAAATCACTCTCCATGTGGAGAATCAATCCCCGATTCTATACAAGTGCAAAGAGGAAGATGAATCTTCTTTAGCTCTATCATCTCAAGTGTGGATATTAATGCCCTATGAGAATGCATGTCTGGCTCAGATGATTATGTCTAAGGAGACAACCATAATTAAAGACATTCCTATTGTGAGGGAATTCATTGAAGTGTTTCCTGAGGAATTACCTAGTCTTACTCCTAGAAGAGATGTTGAATTATCAATTAATCTTATACCTGGGCATTTCCAATATCCAAGACTCCATATAGAATGGTTGTTGTGAAGCTTGAGGAGATGAAGAAAAAACTACATGAGAATCTGGATTAAGGGTTTACATGCCCAAGTGCTTCACCATGGGGTGAACTAGTCCTCCTAGTCAAGAATAAATATGGGTCAATGCACCTTTGTATCGATTATACCAATTGTAACAAAATCATGATAAAGAATAAGTATCCTATCCCACTAATTGATGACTTGTTCGATTAGATGCATAGAGCACAATACTTCTCCAAGGTGGATTTGCGGTCGGGATATTATCAAGTAAGGGTCAAGAAGGAATATATCCCCAAGACTGTTTTTCGTACAAGATATAGGCACTATGAATTCATAGTAATGCCTTTCAGACTCACTAATGCTCCAGAAATCTTCATGGACATGATTAATATAGTCTTTAGAGATTACCGTGACAAATTTTTGGTATTCTTTATAGATAATATTCTAATATAATCCAAAACCAAGGAGGATCATGAGGAGAATCTATGAACTGTACTAGAGACCTTGAATAAGGATAAGATCTATGAAAAGTACAAAAACTGTGAGTTCTGGTTGAAGGAGGTCTCATTCTTGGGCCATATCATCACAAGAAATGGGATATCTATGGATCCCTCCAAAACAGCTGCAATTGAGGGATGGATGATGCCAACATCAGTAACATATATCCATATCTTCTTGGGTTTAGCTGGATATTATCAATGATTTATGAGAAATTTCTCACAATTTTCTAACCCTCTTACCAAGCTAACTTGGAAGGGAGTAATGTTTTCTTGAAGTAATTAATGCGAAGAAATCTCCAAGGAGTTAAAAAGGAGGCTTATCACTGTTCCCATGCTCAGTTTACCCTCAAGTGGAGAAATTTTTGTGGTATTCAATGATGCTTCGAAGAAGGTCCTGGTCTGTGTGTTGATGAAAAATGAAAAAGTCATTGCCTATGATTTAATGAAATTGAATGTTCATGAGTAAAATTATCCAACACATGATCTGTAGTTAGCTGCAGTGATCTTCACTTTAAAAATTTTGCGGCATTTTATCTTTGGGGAGAAGTGTGAAATATATATGGACCACAAAAGCCTCAAGTATATATTCACACAGAAAGAGTTGAACATGCACCAACAAAGATGGTTAGAGCTGATCAAATACTATGACTCCCCAATCCATTACCACCCTGGGAAAGTGAAAAAGGTGGTAAATTCTATAAGTAGAAAGGACCCAATGATTCTATCACTGATGAGAATTGATAAGGATCCAATCTTCTTACATTTGATGAAGATGGACATGGGAATCATAAAGAAGGGAACATCATCAATCCTGTCACAAATGATTTCTCAACTGTCTCTTTTGGAAATGTTAAGGGATGCTCAAAAGGATGATGTGGGAATTCAAAAGAAAGTGGAAGCTACTAGAAGAGGGAAATCCTCGTAGTTCAATGTTAATGAAGAAGGAATTGTGAGATTTGGGAAAAGACTATGTGTTCGATCAAGTTTAGAGCTGAAGAAGGAACTTTTGGATGATGCACATAGTTCAAATTTCTCTATTCACCTAGGAAACACAAATATTTGTTGAGATCTTTGAGAGCATTATTGGTGGGATAATATGAAGAAATAGATCGCTGAATTTACATCAAAGTTCTTAGTGTGTCACCAAGTGAAGGCTGGGAGACATAAGTCTAAGGGGATGATGCAACCATTACCCATACTAGCATGGAAATAGGAGAACATCACCATGGAATTTGTCACTGGACATCCAAAGACATCCAAAGGCAACAATACAATCTGGGTTGTTGTGAATCGTCTTAAAAAGTCTGCACACTTTATTATAATTCAGGAGGATTTCTCATTGGATCAACTTGCACAGATATATATTAGGGAAGTGGTAAGGATTCATGGAGTACCACTATCTATTGTATCCGATCGAGATCCAAGATTCACCTCTAAGTTTTGGAAGAGTCTTCAACATTCTCTATATACTGAGCTGAACTTCAGTACAACTTATCATCCTCAAAATGATGGCTAATCTGAGCAGACTATCCAAACACTTGAGGAAATGTTGAGAGTAGGATCAATGGACTTTAAAGGAGTATGGGATCAACATATTCCTCTGGTTTAATTCTCCTATAATAATAGTTTCCACTCGAGCATCCAAATGGCACCATATTAAGCCCTTTATGAGAAAATGTGTAGAAAACTAGTATGTTCGGATGAAGTCAGTGAACATAAACTTCTAGGACCAAAAATGGTCGAAGAAATGGTGGAGAAGGTGAAAACCATTCGGCAACATATTAAGGAAGCCCAGAGTCGATAGAAGAGTTATGCAGATAATCGTCGATGAGACCTTGAGTTTAAATTCAGAGACATGGTATTTCTATGCATATCCCCATGGAATAAGGTCATGAGGTTTGGAAAGAAATGGAAGTTTAGTCCTAGGTACATCGTCCCTTTTGATATTCTTGATCGTGTCGGGGATGTGGCCTATCGACTAGCACTTCCACCTACCATGGACAAACTACAAGATGTATTTCATGCATCCCTCTTAAGGAAGTACATACCAGACCCTTCACATGTACTCTCTTTATAGGTGGTACAGTTATAGGATGATCTTTCTTATAAGGATAAACCCGTGAAGATCTTAGATCGTAGAGAAAAAATTCTACGAAATAAGACAGTGCCCCTTGTCAAGGTGTTGTGGAGAAACCACAAGTTTGAAGAAGTGATGTGGGAATCATAGGAAATGATGAAGCAGAGTTACCCACATCTTTTTTAGTGTGGGAAAAAGAAATTTAGAGGGTGAAATTTCTTAAGGGGGGAAGATTGTAATGACCCAAAATTTCATTAATGGAAATTACTCTTGATATAATTAAATGTCTCATTATGTAAAATGTTTATATAAATTGTGAACTTCATTGGTTTTATGTTTTTGGATTTTAAAATACCATTAAGAATTGTGACCGTTGCTAATATATCCATTAAACAATCATCACATGATTAGTATAAATATAGGGCTTTAACAAATCCAGTTTACTCAGACAAAGGAAGCGATAACCTAATCCAGTAGACTTGCCCCATATGAATCCCATTTGTTGGAGCTAGGAAAGGAGGTGGTGTCATTGGGCTTCTCTCTTGACCAGGCCCAAGATGAGCTTCAACATGTTAAGCTTGAATAGAATCGCCTATGATAGAAGTGGAAGTTAATAGAGATTACCACCCGAGCAATATTATCCGAGCCTCCCCAAAAGTCTATCACCATCAACACCTTACTCTTTGGTATTATGCAGGTGTTATAAGGGGTTATGTAACAATACCTTAGAACTATGATTATGTGCATTATTTTTGTATATAATAATTAATATACATTCATTTTATTATTGTTACTTCGTAAATAGTTTTTAAAGCTCAAATAATGTTTTTAGTTAATATTCAACTAAGTAATCTATTTTGATGAATTAATGGATTTTTGAATTAAATAATATTTTAATAAAATAATAATAATATTATTAAATTAATTTCTATTAAATATAAATGATCATATAATTTTATGAATGAAATTGTAATTTTTATTAAGGTTTGAAAGATGTTTTTGTCAAAACCCCTGAATTTTCGATAAATGGCGGTTTTTATTTTAAAAGTAAAAATTCACATATTTAGAAAATTATTTAGATAAAATGAATATTATTTCAGGAATCAGGACATTGGAATTATCCAACGATGAATTTTTCATAATTTTCTGAGATAGTCGAATTTTTGGGTAAAAATTAAATACCGTTTCAATATATAACATCATAATGACACAATAGTGCTGTAATAAAATAATATAAATGATATGTTCTTCCAATAAATGTTTTACCATTAAAATAATGTGATTTTAGGTTTGTTTTATTTTTTTTACAAAACATTAGTGGACCCTCTAAGAGTTATAAAACATTTTCACTTTTTAAATGAATTTCCTTGAGAGTGTGACTCACCTCCACATAAGAAACCCTATTATTTTATGAATTTAGGCCATTGTACTTATAAAATATTGTTTTCTAATCCCCTTTGGAAAAAACCATGGGAAAAAACCATCATCCGGTTTGTGGTATTGATTAGTTTAATGTGTGGTGATCCAAACCTAAATAATAAAGAATTCCATCTCCTTTCCAATATAAACCCACCCAATATCCGACTTACTCTTAACTAAAAGCCTATTTAGTTCATAAAAAATCTTACCTCCTCTCTATAGTATCCTCCTAAGGTGCCCCAATCTCCCAAGAATCCTCTCTTAAGCCTCTCCCAACCCTTTGGGATCACACTTCCAAGTAAGGGATTTCCTCTTTTCTTATTTTTTTGTCTCAATTTAATTATGTTGTTATACCCTTTTAATTTCAATTAAACCCCTATTGGTACGATCATCACATCGCAAGTCTATGATTCCTCTCCATTTGGTGATTGTGAGAAGGTGTTTCCTACAAATCATGACAATCTTCCTTTGGTTGAATTTGATGTCATCCTAGGCAGGGATTATCTTTCTGTACATAAACCCCACATCAATTTTTTTATGGAATGAAAGCTATGTTTTCTATTAAAAACCAACCTATGATCATATATAAATTTTACAATAAGTATTAAATTAATATGGAGTTTACATCAAGTTTATGGTTATTAATTACTATTCAGAATACATGTTTATCTAAAATGGTTGGGGAGAAACTCAACATTGATGATATGACCCCTGTTCATGTTTTCTCCAGTGTATTTATAAAATAATTGTTTAGTCTTCCAATAAAATGTGATGTTTAGTTTTTAATATAACTCATGCCCAGTAACACCCCAATTTCAAAGACTCTTAATAGAATGTATCCAGTTGAGTTGAATGAATTGAAAAATAATCTCAAGGAAAACCTAGAAAATGGATTCATTCATCCAAGCGTGTTTCCATGGGGATAACCTTTTTTCTTGTAAAACAATATGCATCGATGTGACTCTACATTTATTATAAGGGTTTTAACAAGATCATAATAAAACACAAGTTTCCTCTTCACCATATTTATGAATAATTTCATTAACTATATAGATCTCAATAGTTTTCTAAGTTTTACATTCATTATGGATATCATCAATTGAGGGTTATAAAAGAGGATATACCCGAGTATCCATTCTCTAAAAGGCATGGAAACTATTAATATATAGTTATGCCTTTGGATCTTACTAATTCCCCTGCTATCTTCATGAATTTGATGAATATATTTTTTAGATATTTCCTTGATTAGTTTGTAGAAGTCTTTATAGAATATATTGTTTTCTATTCAAATATAAAGGAAAAAATGAAGATCATTTGATAATTGTAATAAAGAACCTAAGGAAGGAGAAATTGTATGAAAAAATTACAAATTGTGAATTTTCTCTGTAAAATTATCATTTTTGGGTCATATAATCTTAAGAGAGTGTATAATAGTATATCCATCAAAGGCAGAGACTACTGAATGTTGTCTTAGACTAACCACAATGACTAAGATCCATATTTTTCTTGGTTTATCTAGATATTATCGATGGTTTGTGTTGAATTTATCATGACTATATAATCCCATAACAATTTTTACTTAGACATGAGGCAATTTCTTCTCGATAGAATAATTTGAGGATAATTTCAAGGAATATAAGAGAAGGTTATCCAACACACTTGTTCTTATATTACCCAATAGTGGATATGGTTTTTTAATCTATAGTGATTCATCGAAGAAGGGATTTTGATTTTTCATTATGTTTAATAACATGGTTATAGCTTACGTCTCTTGACAATTGAAGATTCATGAAAAAATTTAGCAACTCATGGTTTTAGAGTCAGATATGGTAATGTTTTCATTAAAGATATGGAGGCATTATATTTAAGGAGAAAAGTGTGATATATATACTAATGAAAAAATATTTAAGTATATATTCACATGTAAAGAGTTGAAAATATTATAGAGAATATGGTTAGAGATGATTAAGGATTATGACTTCTCAATACATTACCACCATGAGAAAGTTAACAAGGCGGCTGATGATTTAAGTTGAAAGGATCATGCTAGCTTATATATAATGAGGATCACAAAAGATTCAATACTTATGGATTTGAAAAGGATTTATTTGGAAATCCTGAAGCAAGGTAAAAATCTTATCTCACTCAATTTAATGTTCAACCATATATCCAAGTGAAGATAAAAGAGGTATATAAGGAAGATGTAAAGATTCAAAAGAATCTGAGAAATATTCTTATGTTTAACATTGATCAAGATATAATGACAAGGTTTTGTAATCATGTATGCATTCCATTCATACCCAATTTTAAAAAGTATCTATTAGACAAAGCTCATAGTTCTTCCTTCTCTATTTATCATGGAAGTATGAGTATGTATAAATATTTGAAGTAATAATTATGGTGGGATGGAATGAAGAGACATATCGTAGAGTTTTCTTCTCGGTTCTTGGTATGTGAGCAGGTTAAGGATGAAAGTCAAAAGTCTAAGGAGATATTACATCCATTACCCATACCAAAATGGAAATGGGATAACATAACTATGGATTTTTTTTCATTGGAATCCTTAAAACCTCTAAAGGAAATAATGGTATATGGGTTGTAGTCGATCTCCTTACTAATTCAGTACACTTCATCGCTATCAAATAAGTATTATATTCATATCAACATGATATGATATACAATAAGGGATTATTAAGGTTTCATGGAGTACTACATTCCAATGTATTTGATCGAGATATAAGGTTTACCTCAAAGTTATGGTGAATTCTTTAGTGACCCCTTCATATAGAATTGAGTTTTTTAATTTCTTATAATCCTCAAATGGATGGCCATTCTGAAGGAAAAATTCAAATCCTAGAAAATATATAGCGATCATTATCTAGATTTCAAAGGTGGTTGGGATTAACACCATCCTCTAGTTTATTTTTATTAAAACAATGTATTTCACTCAATAATTTAGATGGATCCTTATTAATGCCTATTGTAAATAAATATTTATCTACAACATTCTAGAATGAAGTTGGATAAAGAAATCATTTGAGAATTGTGATTGGTGAAGAAATGGTAGAGAAGGTTAGATCAATTTAGTAGAATATCAAGGTAGCTCAAAGTCAGAAGAAAAGTAATACTGATAACCATAGGTGTTATCACGAATTTTAAGACGGTGAGATGTTTTTTCTGTGGATATCACCTTAGAAGAAGGTTATGAGATTCAAAAAGAAAGGGAATCTAGGCCCTAGGAATATTGTCTCTTTTGAGATCCTTGATCGAGTAGGGATGATTTATTATCATGTGTAACTTCCTCCAAACCTCTCTCAATTACTCAATGTGTTATATGTTTCTATCCTAAGTAAGTACATACCTAACCATTCACATGTACTGATCTTAGAGTTCATACCGCCGGAGCATGATATTTCTTATGAAGAACAAACAGTTGAAATTATGGATCATAGAGAGAAATTTCTATGAAATAGGACCACTCACCTGGTCATAGTTTTTTAGTGAACCCACCAGTTTGAGGAAGCAATGTAGGAACTTAAGGATACGATGAGGCAAAAGTATCCTAATTTTTTCTATCAGAGTGACAAATATCGAGGGTGAAATTCATTTTAAGGGGGGTAAAATGTAACACCCCGAGTTTTTATGAATTTTTTTTGAGTAAATTAAATTTCTTTAATGTTTTTAATTTAATAATACACCACATTAAGCATTCATTATATACTACACCAAGTTAATATTATTCTACATGCAACATCGACTTGGCTTGCATTGCATATGACACTGAGTTTAAACAAAATAATGATATATTAAAATAATTTAAATGTGACTATTATAACCTATATGTTAAAAATAGTAGTAAAATAGTAATAAATAATTTCTAATTATAATGGTTTTATATAAATTAATCATATTTATAATAAAATAAATAATTTTTTGTAAATTCTTTATATTTTTTGAAAATACTAATTTCTCATAAAGTTAATTTTTATATCTTTTTGTAAACATTTTAAAAAATATTTTTTAAAACTTTTATAAGTTTAATTTGATAAAATAAAATTTATTTTTTAATTTATAATGTAAAAATTATCTTAGGGTATTTTTTTTGTTTTTTTGGAAATATTTCATTTTGGATGAATAGTGAAAAATACTGAATTTTAATTGAAAATTTCATTTTCAAATAATTTATTTATATAGTAAAATTATATTATAATTTGGTTTTAAATTAAAATTAGTTCAATTATATATAAATTAATCCTATTTAGGTCATTATAACCAATTTCATAATGAAACTGTATATAAAAAAATTTCAAACTTTTAAACTTTTTCTCTTAAAAAACCCTCTTTATCAACATGTTTGTAAGATTAATTTCAAATTAATTTATCTAATTTATGTTATTATAAATTGTAAAAATTATTTACATATTTTTAATCATAATAATTTTTAATTTCTAACATGGTGAACATAATTTTTTACCTATGTGATTTGTGAAAGTAATTAAAATTAGTTACAATGATTAAGGTAAAAATATGATTACTTAGTAGTTAAACTTAAAAAATAATGTGTTAAAATGACCATTAACTTGAAAAAAATTTCATTACATATTTAGAACATATCCCATATTTTCTCTATGTTTTTTTATTATTTGTGGCACTTGATGTAAGGGAGATCTCCCAATGATGTTTACCTTTTTGGTATTTACAAGTTTTCCACCCACCTCCCTTATAAAAGACCCCAACATCTCCCTCTCTCTTCAGACCTATCAATCCAATTGGATCATCAAAACCCAACCACAATAAATTCCCAACTTCCCTACCCTCATTGTAGAACCCTCAGATTGAGTGGAAATCTAAACAAGGATATCCTTTGGTGCAAACCAAAAGGAGATACTTAAAGAAGAGGTAACATTCATCAATAAACATTTTTTGATTTATTTATCCCTCAAACCAATTCATTTGTTTTTATATAAGGATTATATAATGACGTTAGTATCTTCAATATACTAATATGTTATTTTGTTAAGGGTATGACCTAGAACTTCACATACTTCCATGAATTGGGATACACAATCATTATTCATGTGTACAATAGACTACCACCTCATGAACCAATGTCATTATTTCTTCCATTACAACATTTTATGGTTGGTAAAAATGATGGATTTATTATCTATATATGATATTTATTATTTTTATGGTTTTATTATTATTATGTAATTTTTATGTCAAAAATATCTCCATTCTTTTTATTTTTTGGGAAAACAATAACGTTGTTCATGTTTACAACAAACCGCCATCTCGCGAAGCGATGTGATTCATTCACACTTTACATGGACTGTATTAATAATGGTATTAATAAACCAATGTGATATATATAGTACCCCTTTGAAATTTTAAATCACGAATCTCCTCCATTTCATGATAGTGTAAGCCTCATGAAATGGTATTCTTTCATGGAAATTTTGATTCAATGTTACTAAATGGGTAAGAGTTTATTGCTATAATCTCATCGTTTATCTGGATTGTTTATAGTTATGATTCCATTGATGAATTTTTATGATCCATATCTCAATAAATCTCATTACATTTCTTATTCTATGGTTATTCATGATATCTCCATGTAATGGTACAATTTGTCGACTAATTTATACTTAATATAATTAATGAAGTGTTTTTTATAAAAATCTAACCTTATTTCTCTCTTTATTCAGAATTATTTTTTATTCAAAATCCATGTTTTCAAAAAATTATTAATTTTTTTAAATGTAAATTTAATATAATTTTCAATGAAAAACATTTTAAAAACATTTTATGTTTTAAAAAGTGTTTAAAATTGTTTTCAAATATTACTTTATAAGTTTTCAATGTTATTTTCCTTGAAAAAGGTTTTCACAAAGGTTTTATGTTTTAAAAATAATTTTTCAAAGTAGAAAATTGAATAGTTTAATTTTTTATGGTGTGATATTTATGACACCTGTTTCTATCCCATGGATTTTTCCATGATAAAACACTTATGAAACTTTATTCTTTTTACAAGTTATACTTTGATTAAATGATTATAATACATGTAACTTTTAATAAAGTTATGATATGATGATATATTTATCATACCCATTTCATTTCATGGGGTTCAATATATTGAATGTTTATGATATTGTGTCACACTTATGAATGATTTCATTGTGTGAAGGGTGGGACCTATTTCTCTCTCTAATGAATTGGGTAAAGATTTATATCTCATGAGATAGACATCACCAGAATGGGGAGTGAACTTAGTACAATAAAGAAATTTTTATTCTAAGATGGTATTGGAAGTGAACCTTTACTACTAAGATATTTTTATGGGTGAAACCATTATACTAATATATCCTTGTAAATGAGCCTTAAAAACTGCAGAAATCACTTTATATGTTTATGTTGGCTTCCAAAATACCATTTTTATTCCTATGTTATATTTTAATGGATTATAATCTTGATTAAATTAAGATTCATGTCTTATGAACTAACAATATCTATTGCATGACTCTTGATTATGATCATTGATATGCATGGTATGATCTGTTAATGTTATTAACATGTTATCATACCCATATTCTCATGATTATGCATAAAAATATCCCCTGTGTAGCATCATGCTACTTGGATGGACCCTATACTCACATTGAAAATCACTACATGGATTGAACCCCACTCCTTATACCACCATGGTATGCGGATGGTCCCCGTACCCGCATAGAAACACACTATAAGGAAGAAACCCCACCCTTATTGATCATCTGAGCTCACCCTTAATTATACCCCTTTCCCTAGGTTATGAAGATATGTATTGTGAATTATGTTTTTAAGAAGGGTTTTATTCATGGAGAACCTAGTGGGAGATAATGTAGCTCACTTATAGAGTTGTGTTTAGGTTTCCATGTTTCCAAGGACACCAAAATAATACGGTATTTGGTGTGTGTTTGTGTAATGTATTAAACATTCCACAAAATTATGAAATGTCTATGTATGAGAATCCTAGGTAGTTATAGTTGTTATTAAATAAAAATTGTATTTAAAAATTCTCAACTAGAATGAGAAAACATTAGTGAGATACCTAAGGACATATATCTAAGGATGTCTTTAAAGAGACGTCAAAGTCTAGGAAAATGACCTGGAATATTGGTAAAGGATATAAAAAGTGTTTTCTTATAAATACATCCATTTATAGATATAATAGGTGGGTGTGGCTCTGGAATAGTTTTAAATAGGGGAAAAACCCTAGAAACACCATATTGAGCTAGACCCGACCAAGAACTGATGTACAAAAGTGGGCCTTACTACACAACAAATTTGACACTCCCAAGAGATATGCTTTGTAAATTCAAAAAACCATTAAGAACCTACATTAATTATTTAAACAGAATATTTCTTTTAATTCCCTAGGATTAACCTAAGGTGTTATAGATTAAAGTAGGTGTCAAAATTTAGACATCCGATAAGTGATTTCCAATATTTTTGTGGTTCCCCACTATGATTATTATTTCTTACTCTATGATATAAGTGTGTGAAGAAGCATAGAAGAAATTTACTTATGGGGACTAGTAAATGTTTGAAGTGTAGAAGGTAATTTCTTCAAGAAATTGATTTCTAAAGTGATTGAAAGAATTTATCTAATGATATTAATAGAGATAAATCTGTATAGAATCCACCTCGTACACATCATTTCTTAAAGAGTAAAGAGAATGTGCATTATTCTAACCAATTCCAAAACCTGAGGGTTAAAAATGATGATGGGAAAAAGCAACCTCTTAAGATAAAGAGAACAGGGAAATATTACATGATCACTATTTCTAACTAAGGGTGTAATAATTATGTGCAAAGGGTACACTTACCATCCAATATAGAAATGATAATGTCTTATTTAACATTGGATATAACCATTATTCTATATCTAAATAATTTTATAACGGTATCAAGCTTCTACCCAAATTATTATATATGGAATTAGTAGTAAAACCCACTAATGGTATGATTATCACATCTTAAGTCTTTTATTCTTCTCCATTTGATGTTTTTGGGAATGTGTTTCCTGCAAATCTTGTCATTTTTCCTTTGGTTGAATTTTATTTCTTCTTAGAAATGGATTTTATTTGTCTAGATAATTCTATACAAATTGTCGAGAAAGGAGAGTTTTGTGTTATATTACAAACCACACTATTATCATCATTCTATGTGATGATAAGTATGAACTTACTATTGATTTTACATCCAGTGTAAGGGTATTAATTCTTATTCATAATGCGTGTTTGTCTACAATGGTTGGGGAGAAATCAACATTGATGATATGACTCCTTTTTAGGTTTTTGTGGATGTATTTTTCAAATAAATATCTAGTCTTGCACCAAAACATGAAGTTAATTATTCAATAGAACTCATACCTGGCACCACAAAAATTTCAAAGACTCTCTATAGAATGTATTTAGTTGAGTTTCAAAAATTGAAGAAGCAACTCTAGAATCATTCATCCAAGTGTGTCACTTTGGGTTGAACCTCTTATTGTTGTTTAAAATAATGATGGATTGACGTGACTATACATTTATTACCATGAGCTGAATAAGATCATTATAAAAAACAAGTATCTTCTTCCCCGTATTGATGACTTGTTTCAACAAATTGAAAGAACTCAATACTTTTCTAAGATAAACCTTCATTTTTTAAATCATAAATTGAGGGTTAATAAGGTGGATATACCCAAGAAGTTATTTCAAAAATTGTATATAAAATATGAATATATAGTGATTCCATTTAGACTTACTAATTCCCCTGATATATTCATGGATTTGATGATTAAATTCTTTAGATATTACATTGATTAGTATGTGGATGTCTTTATAGACGTCATTTTTATCTATTCCAATAGAAAGAAAAAAAATTATGATCATTTGATAACTGTACTAAAGACCCTAAAGAAGGATAATATATATGAAAAATTTACAAAGTGTGAATTTGACTACAAAATATCTCATTTTTGTGACATTTAATCTCAAGAGAGAATATATCAGTAGATCAATCAAAGATATAGGCTATTGAATGTTAGCCTAGACCAACCACAGTGACTGAGATCCATAGGTTTCTTGGTTTATCTGGATATTATCAAGGGTTTGGGGATAATTTCTCATGACTATCTAATCCTATGACCAAGTTAACACAAACCAGATCTGATTTCCTCTAGATAAATAAATGGGAGGATAATTTCAAGGAACTGAAGAGAGGGTTAGTCAACGCACCATCAATTACATTACCCTATAGTGGAAAAGGGTTTGTAATCTATATTTATTCATCTAATAAGGTATTTTGATGTGTTATATTTTATAATAACATGGTTTTAGATTATTTCCATTGAATATTGATGATTCATGAGAAAAATTAACCAAGTCATGATTTAGAGTTAGCTGTGTTAGTTTTCTCATTAAATATATGGATGCATTATATTTACAGGGAAAAGTTTGATATATATATACACTGATCATAAAATATTGAAGTATATATTCACATGGAAGGATTTGGAAATTTTCTAGAGAATATGGTTAGCGATGATTAATGACTATGGCTACTCAATACAATACAACCCTAGGAAAGAAAACAAGGTGGTCGATGCTTTAAATTGAATGGATTATGCTAGCTTATCCATGATGAGGATCACAAAAGATCCCATATTTATAGATTTGAAATGTATGAATCTAGAAATCAGAAAGTAAGGGGGAAATATTATCTTTCTCAATTGAATATTCATCCATCTATCCATTTGAATATTAAATAGGAACATAAGGAATATGTAGAGCTATAAAGGAAGGTTATAAATGTTCACGAGTTTAACATTGATTAGGATGGAATGATAAATTTTTCTAACAGTTTATGCATTAAATCTATAACAAATTTGAAGAAGGAGTTGTTAGAGGAAGCATATATTTATTCATTATCTATTCATCCTAGAAGTCTGAAGATGAATTGAGATTTGAAAGAATAATTATAGTGGTATGGGATGAAGATATATATCACAGAGTTTGTTTCTTGGTTCTTTGTATACCATCAATTTAAGGATGAAAGACAAAAGTATTATGGGATTAAACATCCATTACCCATACCAAAATGGAAATAGGAGAACATCACTATGTATTTTGTCATTGGACTCCCTGGAACTTCTAAAGGGAACAATTATATATGAGTTTTAGTCGATCTCCTTACTAAGTTATCACACTTCATTTCTATTAGGTAAGACTTATCTTCAGATGACATAAAATATGATTAAATTTACATGAAGTACCATGTTACATTGTATCTGATCGATATTTGAGTTTTACCTTAATGATATAGCTAAGTATTCAATGATCCATTCATAAATAATTGAGTTTTAACACTGTTTATCATTCTCAAACATATGGTGAGTTTAAAGGAAAAATTCAAAGCCTAGATAATCTATTGAGATATTGTTCTCAAGATTTCAATGGTTTTTGGATCAACACCATCCTCTAGTTGAGGTTTCTTACAAAAATAGATTTCACTCAAGAATTCATATGGATCCTTATGAAGCCCTATATGGAAAGAAATGTTGAGCTCTGACTTGATAGAATGAATTTGGAGAAATAAATCTATTGGTACCTCAGATCTCTAAAGAAATGGAATAGAATGTTAGATCCATTCAATAAAATATCAAGGTATATCAAATTCAGAGGAAAATTTATAATGATCATAATAGGTGTGGTCAGGAATTTGAAGTTGATGAGAAAGTTTTTCTATGAATCTCTCCATATAATAAGGTTATGAGATTCAGAAAGAAAGGTAAGTTGGGACATTGGTATATTGGCCATTTAGATATCCTTGATTGAGTAGATAAAACTTATTATATATTGGAACTTCCAAAAAACCCCTCTCAATTCCTCTATGTGTTCCATGTGTCTATCATAAGGAAGTTCATACCAGACCCTTCACATGTAGTTAACATCGAGGTCATACCACTGGAGCTTGATATTTCTTATGAGGAACAAACATTAGAAATCTTGGATCATACAAAGAAATTTCTACAAAACAAGTCTAGTCACATGGTCATATATTTTTGTTGAAACCTCCAGTTTGAGGAAACTATGTGGTAACTTACGGATATGATGAGGAAAAGTTATCCTAATTTTTTTATCATAGTGATGAATTTCATGGGTGAAATTATTTTTAAGGAGGGTAGAATGTAACACCCCAAGTTTTTATGAACTTTTTTTCAAGTAAATTAAATTTCCATAATGTCTTGAACTACACACTACACCATTTTAATCTTTCATTACACACTACACCATGTTAAGATTTCATTGCACACTACACCAAGTTAATATTGTTCAACATGAAACACTGACTTGTCTTGAGTTGCATGTGACACTAAGTTTAAATGAAATAATTATACAATAATGTTATTTAAATGGGAACATTATAACCTATATATTAAACATATTAGTATAAATATTAATAACTAATTTTTAAATATAATATTTTTATATAAATAAATCATATTGATAATAAAATACATAATTATCAGTGAAGTCTTTATATGTTTTGAAAATATGAATTTCTCAAAAAGTTTCTTTTAATGTCTTTTTTGTAAAAAATAATAAAATTATATTTTAAAATTTGAGGAATTAAATTTGATAAAATAAACTTAATTTTTAATTTCGTAATGTCAAAAATAGCTTGGGCTGAATTTTTTGGGAATATTTCATTTTTGGATGAATAGTGAAAATATTGAATTTTAATTGAAAATATTATTGTCATCGAATTTATTTATATAGATAAATTATATATTAAATAAATTTTGAAGTATTATTAGTTCAATTATATAAAATTATTCTAATTTAGGTCATTAGAACCAATTTTATATTGAAATTGAATAAAAAAACATTTCAAAATTATGGACTTTTTCTTTTTAAAAACTTGCTTTCTTAACATGTATTCGAGATTAATTTTAAATTAATTTCATCCTTTTTATGGGATTAGAATCTGAAAAAATGGGATAAATATTATGAACCAGATTAATTTATAATTTCTAATAAGGGAAACATAATTTTTTACCTAAGTGATTAGTGACATAAATTAAAATTAATTAGTATGATTAAGGTAAAAAAAGATTACTCACTAGTAAAAGTTAAAACATAAGGTGTAAAAATGACTATTCACTTGTAAAAAAATCATTAGCTTTCCATATTTATACCATATCCCCTATTTTGTTGAATTTTTTTTAATTTTGGCATCACATTATGTATGGGAGACCTCCTAATAGTGTTTATGTTTTTGGTATTTACAAGTTTTCTACTCACATCCCTTATAAAAGGCCCCCCACATCTCCCCATATCTTCAAACCTCTCAATACCATTGGATCATCCAACCCCAACCACAATCAACTCTAAACTTCCTTATCCTCATCCTAGAAGCCTAACATTTAGATTAAAACAAAACAAGGTTGTCCTTTGTTGTAAACCAAAAGGAGATACTTGAAGAAGTTGTAACATTCAAAAACAAAAGTTTTTTGTTTTATTTCATCCTCAAAAATCTTAATTTATTTTTATATCATTCTAATATAATATCCTTAGTGTTATAAATATACTAAGATGATATTCTATTAAGGTTATGACCAAAAACTTCACACACTTCCATCAAATGGGATACACAATCATCATTAGTGTGTATGGTGGACTACTGCCTAGGGAACCAATTTCATTCATTCTTCCATTACCACCTTTATATGTTGGTAATAATGACGGATTTAGAGTCTATATATTATATTTTTTATGTTTGTGATGTTATTATGATTATGGAATTTTTATATCACAAATATCTTCATGATTTCCATTTTGTGGGAAAACGATAATGTCATTCATGTGTACAATAGCTACCGCCTTGAAAGCGATGAGATTAATCCATGCTTTAAATGCAATGTATTATGAATGATATTAATAAAAATATGTGATATATATATATATTACATAAAAATGAATCTGGAATGATAAGATATCATATATTTTTCTTTATTTTAATCAAAAAATAAAAAGAAAACACCATTCATGTTTATCATTCTAGAGATGATGAAATAATGATATATGTTATAGGATTAATAATAACAAGTCAAAACATGTACTAAAAACAATGCAGTTATTACTCGAAATTCAACTTTAACATTAAATTGTTAATAAATGATTAATATAAATTCATAATTAAATTATATATGGTATTATATATATATATGAATTTGGTTCATTTATAGACGTATAATAAACTTATATTTACTATATAGAAGGTTTTAACGAGTATGAAAAATGTCAGGACTTGAGGTAAGTGAATTTCTAGTCTCACTTTTATTTTTTTGAGAATTATTCCATATTTACCAATCATTTATTTTGTGTGGTTTATATAATTACATATGGAATTTTATATCAATAATTTCTTTTATTTATGATTTGAAAATTTTCAATTTATTTTATTTTTTCATGGATCTCATGATTAAAAATTTACTCTAGTAGTAAGGGATTTACATCTCACTTTTTTACTTTTGTGAGACACATGCTATATTCACCACCTCATTATTCAATGTGTTGTATATACTGAACATGATTTTAAATTATTATTATTATATTAAAATTTATTATTATGTTTATATATAATTTAATATCAATATTTAATTTGGTTTATGATTCAAAATCTAAAAAATATTTATTGGAATTTTTCTTCAATTTTCGTTATTTGAGATGCATTTTATGTTTTTCTCCTACATTCCTTAACATGGTGTATATATAGCCTCTTTAAAATGTTATATGAAAATTTTATACCTTTGAATGATATTTTAAGAATCATTTAATTTTATTATTTCATGGGGGTTCTATTAAAAGTTACCAAAGTGGTAAGATATTACTGCTATAATATCATCATTTATCAGGATTGTTTATAATTATGCTTCCATTGATGAAATATTATGATCCATATCTCAAGAACACTCATTAATTTTCATCTCCTTTGGTTATTCAGGATATCTTCATGTAATGGTACTTTTTACAACTATTTATTACCTAAGATAATTAAAAAATTGTTTTTATTAAAACCCGTCCTTATTTCTCCCTTCAGTCAAAAATATTTTTTATTCAAAAATCATGTTTTTTTAAATTGTTTAATTTTTTATAAATGGTCATTTATGATAATTTTCAAGGAAAAGTATTTAAAAAAAATTATGTTTTAAAAGTTGTTTAAAATGGTTTTCAAAGATTCCTTTTTAATTTTTCATTATTACTTTCAAATAAAAAGGTTTTCAAAAAGGTTTTATGTTTTAACAAGAATTATTCAAAGAAGAAAAGATATTTTCCTCAATAATTGTTTTCAAAATATCATTAAAAATTAATTTCCAACTAAGCTGACTTCTGTTGGTGTTAATAAAGCCTTAAAGGGGATGATATACAAGTGTAACCTTCATATTCTTTCTTTGAATGGTTGTTTTGATGGTGCGATGTTTATGAAACCGTTTTCTCTAACACGGGTTATATAATGTTAAATTTATCATGATACCAACTTATTTTCATGGTTTATGATTCTATAGAATGATTATAAAACATGTATCTTTTCCATAGGTTATAATATGATGAAATGTTTATGAAATCATATATATATATATATGGAGTGAAATTAGTTCAGTAAAGGACTTTGTCCACTAAGATGGTCATGAGAGTGAACCTTGAATACTAAGATAGTTTGTTAAGTGAACCCATTATACTAAGATAGCCTTGGAAGTGATCCTTGACTACTATGGTAGTCATTTTATATGTTTATGCGTCTTCCAAAATTCCATGTTTTATTCCAAGGTCACACTTTCATGGTTTATTCTCTTGATTCCCTTATGATTCGTGTCATATGAACTACCAATATTTATGTCATGACTATTGATTAAGATCTCTGATATATAGGGTATGATATTTTAATATTATGATAATGTTCTCATACCTTTATTCTCATGATTATTCTTATATATCTCCCTTGTTTACCCTTATTGAGCATCAGAGTTTTCCCGATCTTATGTTTCTTTTCCTCAGGTTATGAAGATATGTATTATTTATGTTATGTCTAAGAAGGGTTATAGTCATGTGGAACCTAGTGGGAGATAATGTATCTCAATTATATACTAGTGTTTATAATTCCATGTTTCCAATGGCACTAAACTAATACGGTCTTTGGGCATGTGTTTTTGTAATGTATTAAATATTCCACAAAAATGTTGTAAGTTATATGTATTAAAATCTTGGGTCAGTATAATTGAGTCCCATGATAAGTGAATGATAAAATTTAGATGATCGAACTCAAAATTATATTTTATATTAATTTAAAACTTTATTAACTAACTGATCGGTTAGAGAAAATTGTAAAACTATCACCCTATTTTTTATAATCCATTTTGTAAGGTGGAGATTTTTATAATTTGGATTCATTTTTTGTACTGGAAAATAAATTAAAATTATTTTATTTGTTGATTCTATGATTTTTATATTCCAATTGGATTCATTATATTTGGTTTTACATGAATTATTATTAGAATTTATTTGAAATGAAAATAATTGTTTTATTATGTGTTATTTATGCTTGTATTTTGTGTAATGACCCGATATTTTGGAACATATTTTGTTCTTTAAATTAATACTATGTTTTATAGATTCCTCCATACCCAACCCCAAACAAAAATGATTCATGGAATATATGTTAAACATTATTCCAAACAGTGTAGAGCATGGAGAAGCTCCATGGCCCTCGAAATTATTATAAAAGAAAGCAGTAAGTACACAAAAGAAGTTCTAGGTAAAAGTGGGAAAACACCACACAAACACAAAAAAAACAATAACAAGATCATCCTTTATTTATACAACCCATTATACGGAATCTTCCTCAGCCTCTTGGGTGAATTCCCATTCTCTATTTCTTTGGTGTATGCCAAACACCACCTTGATTATCAAATCTCATCAGTTCATCAACCATATCACCATTCTGAGAAAATTTATCATATAATGGAGTAGTGATATCAACATCATCCCCTTTGAAACCTTCAAATAACATCCTCTCATCCATAAATTCCATAGTTTAGGTCTTCCCTTTCTATATGTTTTTGGTTCCAACCTACTTGAATTCAGAATCATTAGTCACTAGAGGTGGTAAAGATTTTTTACCTTTCATTTACCTGCTCTCCCTATATAACTCATCAATGTCAAGAGAGTTTATAGACTCCAACATAGTAAAGAATTTGTGCTTCGCAAAACATGTATTGAGTGTATCTGCATGCAAAGGAGTTTTTAAATGTGTTTTGATTTCATTGGAAGTAGTACGTGTAGATAGAACATGCTCTTGAGGGGTTACGACCTGCATAAAAGAGGCGGTATCATCACAAAAATCCTTAGTGGGAGGAGTAGGTGCAAGAATAAAATTCTTTTAATTGGCATAAATCACCATGGAATCAGTGTATATTGAAGAAACTTAGGTACTGTTTTCTTCCCCTTGAAATCGTGGCATAAACAACCACAAAAGTAGCCTGTATAGGCTACTGGGAACTAGTACAATACACATGAGAGACAACCTGAAACTCAGAGGCAAAATCTCCTAAAGCTACTGCTACAATGGAAGGAACATGACCAGAGGCAGTAAAATGCTCTTGAGAAGCTGGAGCCAAACCAGGATCATGTTCAAGAGATGCCACATGCACCTAATAAGGAACAACTTTCACGGAACCATTAGAGACAACCTGTATAGGCCTAATAATTTGTTTCCCAACCACAATAGTAGACCCCTATTTAATAGGAATAGGTTCCAATTTTCATTTATATAGTAATTGTTCCTCCAATAAGATCTCAGTATCATCATAATAACCATTATGACTGTCAACATCCCCCATTTAGAAGTGATCTCCCCCTTAATTATATGATCAGTAGGCAATGGGGGTTGTACATTCAATACACCCCCACTGCAGATCACATCACATTGTATATGATTAGGCCTATTCCTAGCAACCACATCAGTAAAAGAGGGAGGTACCTCATTTAATGATCCATCATTACTATTAGGTATCATAACCACCTTATAAGAAGGTGAAGAAACTCCCTTTACATTGTTAGAGTTACTCTTCTGCACATGCTTTGAGGGATCACCAACAAGTGGTTCTTTTAAACTTACACATCTCTATAAGGTGTCCATGTATTTTACAATTGGAACACTGCATTACTCTATGAAACTTATCCTTAGCAAGTATAATGGTTGAGATATTAGTGCATAATTTTGGAACATGTTCAAATTTAATATCAAGTTTGAATTTAAACTCACCAGCAATCAAGTAAACAGTCTCAATAAGAGGTAGAGACATATCAAACTAAACCAACATTCAAGAAAAATGACCATACCCAACTGATATATTATCCTTATCAAAAATCAATTTAATATAATTTTTAAAACTACTCATTCAAGTTTTAATCAATAGTAAATAGGATAGAAAAACATAATGTTAAAAGAATTTTTTTTCACAAAATAGTTATTCAATATACTAAAAGATTTAATTTAAAAGCTAAATATATATTATTATTGACACTACTTAAGAATACAAAAATTATATGAAGATATCCTAGGATATTTAAAAATCCCAAGGCGATGTTTGAAGAATTCAAAGGAAATACAAACCCTCCAAAGAGCTGCAAACATACTTTCATGGAAGACCTACGTGGCATACCTACGCGACAACATATTTTCTATACCCCTAAGTGGCAGAACTCCATAGAGGACCTACGTGGAGGAACTATACAGACAACTTCCCTTCGAGCATGCCCTATCCATGCCTATAAATAGGACACTTGGGCTTCCCATTTCAAGGGCGAAAAAAGTTGAAAGACTCCCTAAAGCTCCCATTTCATAGATACTCCACCCAGATCCCTAAAATTGTCTCTGGTAGCTCTCTAAAACTTGAGAGAAAAGATAATTAAATGGGATAAGAATTTTTTTAAAGTCTTTCAAATTTTTTTACATAGGCTTGGTTTCCCTATGTGAAACATATTCTTCAGTCATCATACAAACCTGCACGACACACCTGTGTGGGACAGCTGCGCGGTACAGTTGTGTGGTGCATCAACATGAGGTACCTATGAGGCACACTTGTGCGAAGTACCTATGCGACATAGCTTGGTATAAAACCTACATAATAATTTAAGTACCCTCTTTAAGTCTATTCATGGTAGGGTATCTTCATCCTTGGTTCCCTTATCTGAAAGGGACTAATTTGAATCCTCCATAAAAACCTCCCGAATTATCAAACCTTTGGGAAAGGAACATCAGCGTGTCTCCAATTTGGGTTTCTATATCCCCAGTTAGATGTTTCCCACACATGTTTCACAATGGGGTTAAGATTCATGAAGTTTCTGTGAGTTTATATATCCGCAGTCACATGGACCTTTCTCCCAAGAACAATGTTGGGAAGTTCTGAGTTTAAAGGAGGGTTTAGGTCCTCACCTCTCCCTTCTCAAAGGCTCAGAACCTCAGGTATCCGGTAGGGAACGTACGATTCACAATTTATTTTTCATTCAAGAAAATAAAAAGTATCCATCCCCTACCAGGATCAATTTTTGGGCAGACATCCTGGTGTAATCCCCTAACATTCATCCCTCATTCCTTTCATTGGACCCTTATCAAATGTAAAGAGAATAGAGTTAGGGATCATCATCTCTCCCTCTTCCCGGGTTTCCTCAACCTCATCCACCCAAGTCTCCATTAGTGCACCCTCTTCCACCAGTAGAGGATAAAAAGTGTGGGTTCCTTTGTTGAATCTTTGACATCCTCTTGTTTCTCACACCGAGCATGACTCATGTGGGCTTAGAGATTTGTCATGGTCAAAACATTTTCACAACCTAATTAACTACAAGAACTCTGATTCCCACTATAACTACGATACGTAGGAAGACTTCTTAGGGCCCGAGATCATTGGATATCCTCTTCAAGAATCCAACCCCAATTCCCTTAATCCGGTCATCCTCCTTAAGAATAATCCCCATATTAAACCCCCCAAATCACTAAGGCATCCTTTTCAGGAAGTAAGTACAAAATCATTTATCTCAAAGGACTATACTATCCTATGAGACTCATTGAACTATGTGGGATTTGATTCTCATCCACATGGGATAAATAGAAATCATCCTTGAGGTTTAAACCCAACACATAAAATCAACCCTGTTCTCATTAGACCATATTCCCAACATGGTCTAATCTTACTTGGAAACCCATATTATTTCCAAGTTCCTTGGGCTGCTTAGGCATAAGTCCCACACCAAACATTGACTAAGTATTTTTCTCTTATATGTCCTTACCACATGACATTAAACTGTATGGTTAGGTCCTTTTCACATGACCTTAAAAGGTATGATATGTCCCATTAAGAAGTACCGAACTACGAGGGTTTTGATTCCTTTAACAAGGATACATAGGTAGCCCATTTTATGGGTATAATCCTAAAATCAAAACAAACCTTCATCTCCTAGGATGACAATAAATTCCAGAATTCCCCACTGAGTGGCTTCAAAACCAGTATCATGATAGTGATGATTAAAAGAATATCTAAATAGTATATAAGAGGATACTATTGATGGAGAACCTTGAATACATACAGATATCTCCGTTAATGAAGAACCTAGAATACATACGGATGATTCTAAATTTCACACATGTTAATAAGTGATTGAAAATGACAAGGTAAACTTATTTTATACTTTGTGAATTAATAAGGATTCATGAAAATATCTTTATTTTATAAAGAGAGTCCCAGAGTAGACAATAATTCTCCCAAAAGGGTGTGATGAGTCCAACCTCCCATCCTCTCGACCAATACACACTACTAATTATTGTAAAGTTCAGACATAAAAAACACCTACCTTTGGAAAGCAGGTCCCTTTTGGATAAAAACTATTGGGAGTTTCAGTTCCATAAATAAATCAATTGGAAACCACCTAGAAGCAATGATTCTTAAAACTATAACACATGTTTCAAGGAACTACGAAACAAAAATGGTGAACCTGGCATGAATCCTTAACCAAGTTAATAATGTTACCCACCTATCAGGTCCCTATCAATTAATAAAGGACATATAAAGAAATAAAGAATGCATGTATCCATCTAAAAGATGTCGCTTTAATGGAGTTTATTGTTGTTCTCAGTTCTTTCTCAGAACTCCCTTCAGTCCAAAATTGCTTTCTTCAAGAGGACATCTGTGAACTTACCGACCACTGCTTAGGCTGGATCCTCATCCAAGGGAAGGATGTTATCACCCACCCAACATCTTCAATGCTAGGTCTCCAATGTGGTGGTAAAGGAGTACCGTTATCACAGTACAATACCAACCTTGGAGTCTACCTAACATTATCTACAAGTTAATAGCAATCCTTGATCGTTCGGCCAACGAAAAACAATGATCAAGAAACAGACGGTTCCAACCACTGTCTTCAACCGTTTCAGGTCATTATTTTCAAAATGCAACAACTATTCCCTCCTATACTACAGGGAGGTAGATCAAGAGGTCACCCAGGACCTCAATTAAAAGATTCAGGGGTCCTTCTTGAGGACTCCCACCAACAATCACCACTAGAAAAATTGCGCGATAGTCAACCCTCAATATGATGGGGGTGTTACCTTTGGATATTCGGCCTAGGTCCCTCAGAATAGACCACACAAGATGAACCACCGAAGACAATGTGCGTGCAACAGGGAGAAAGTTCTAACCTCTATGCCCTCTAGATAAGTCCATCAACCTAACTTGAAGGAAAAAAAAGAGCGAGCACATACACCCGTTCATTTTAATTCCACTTACCAACAGACTCATCTGGCAGTAACTCAC
Source organism: Viscum album (assembly GCA_963277665.1). Lineage (NCBI taxonomy): Eukaryota > Viridiplantae > Streptophyta > Magnoliopsida > Santalales > Viscaceae > Viscum > Viscum album. The sequence continues at coordinate 25,580,199 of OY728125.1, forward strand.
CAATCCCACCAGAAAAATATGGTGGAGCACCATGAACATGCACACACACCTACTTAAAAATTTTCATCCAGTCAACAGGTTTGTCTGAATGCATTTATAGAAGCCCTCCAATCCAATGTGATGAAAACTAGTAAACATGAACGTACACCTACTTACAATCATGAATTCTTTTAGAAGTATCATCTACTAGAATTGAAGGAAGTCCATCAACCATTCTTTATGGAAAAAAACCAGTAGACACATACACCTTCTAACGTTCATCATGCCTGCTAATAGTCTCGTTTGGCAGCACCCGGAGAAATCAATCGAAAAGATCCAACGACAAATCTAGGGTAGAATGAACTCTCATCCACCATACATGAGTACTGTGAATAACCATTGAGAGGAAAAGGAGGATAGGAGCTGACACATACACCTACTCCAGATATGGAATGGACGTATATTCCCATTCTGGCTGCTAAATTCACCAAAAAAATCTTATCAATGGTGAAAGGTTAGACCAAAATCCCTACTCATATTCTGGAAGCATGCCATAATATTATAATAACTACTTCAGTAGTACCAGTGGAACAAAAAAATAAATCTATCCCCAAACTTGGGATGACACATCAAAATTCCATCCCAGAGTAGATACATACCTTTGTTCCAATCTAGGAGGGTCATAGGGCATACTCCCCTATATCATATGGACAACAGGATCACAAACATACACCCGTTCCAATTGGAGGTAATCGGTTCGTTTTGGATACTACTCTAAGGAAGGAACATACACCTGCCCATGATAACCACTTCTCTCAGAAAGTGGCCCCAACTAAGTTTAAGAGAACATCCAAGAAGAAGTATTGACAAACATGGTTTTAAAATCAAGAGTCAAGCTACAATACGACTCCTCTTAATGTTGGAGTTCTTGAAGCCCTCAAAAATTTATCTGTTGTAGCTCAAGATCATACCCTCTCATTACCAAATTATGGGATAGGTAGTAGTAATTTTGAAGTTCTCCATTGGAAAATTTATAATGAATGATTTCTTAATGAAAATTCAGTCAATACAGTGAGCCTATCTCTGTATGAGACCCACGGGAACCCTCCGTGTGGCCAGAATACCAAGGTGAAAGAGGGTTTATCTCTTGCTGTAATCCACCATGGTAGTCCTCCCCATGAATTAATTCACTATGAAAGTTCTCTCTGTTGTAGTTTTTCACATTGTCAAAATAATTCTATAATTGACAATGTAGTAATGATAAATCCCTCTTATCCCGAGGCACTTTCCAGTACAAGACCAGTCATTTTTGTTTCCTTGTCATTAACAGGTGAAATACTTTCTAAACTAGAAGATATCTTAAGGGAGCGATCATTCTCCGAACCTCCCTTGGGTCACTTATATTCTAATACAGTAGAGGGAAAAGTGACTAATTACATTGTTTTTAATAAAACAATCATGAAGCACCCACTTTTGTCAAACCAAGTGGAGAAACCTCTAGTGAAAGATGATAAAGATATTTTAAACATAAGAAACAATTGGTTGAAGTTGAAATACTAGTCATGTTCTAGACTTCGGAAAATTCTCAATATAACATTCTAGAATTGATGGCAGAAGATTTCATTCCTGATATCTGCCTCAACTTATGGAAGACTCTTCATCATTTGAAAAATAAAGTATTACCATATAATGAATATCAAAATCATGTAAAGGTAATAGAAGGGTTGAAACGCTAAATTGACATGGAATATCTCTCAGTTTCCCAACATCCAAAGGTTGAAAATCAGTAGAGAACCCTTCAACATGCATGCCTCAATGCTCTAAAGAGGATATGCCAACTAATTTTTGACACCCCATCTGGTATCCATATTAGAGGATGGTGTGTGCATGGAGAATTGAATTTCAATGCACTCCAGAATCAGCAAAGCCCGCCAAAAGTGGTATCATGAAATTTTATTGACCACGACCATATATAATCAATATATTTTGTATGCCATCAAATGTATGCACAAGAACATGCTGTAACTTGCTCTCATCAGAGTCAGGAAAAAAAACAAGTTGTTGAGTTACTTTTTCATCAAGCATTTGCGAATATTCAGCAGGCCTCTCACTTAGAGGATGTCAACCGTCAGATAATGAAAATTTCTGAAATAGCACAAAAATCTTTTGAAATAGGTGATTTGAGTGGTTGTTAGATAATGAACCCAACTAACGTCAGAACCAAAATTCGTAAAATCAAAAGAGCAGCTACGCGAATCTCAGCCATAACAGTTCAAGAGACAACCCAGCTTGCAGGGATGGGGGCTTGTTTAATTCATCCTTTGAATTCAATAAAAAAATTTCAAAGGGTTTAAGAAGAAGAATAGGATAGCCCCAGCCTGTAGGGCTGGGGATTTTTCACATCTACAATCCCCTCCTCAACAAAAGATAGTTTTTCCCCAATTAAGGAAGAAGCCATAAAGAGAGCGCACAACTGAACTATCCAAGGATTCCCTTAGGGTTACTATCCTCCAAACTGTTCCCAATAATTCATTATATAGGAGAACATAGTCTCATGAAAGATATAGAAGAAGATGATCTTACTAAGATATTGGCATAATTCCATCAATGCATTTTGCACCATTGAATGTTATTAACACTATTTCAGAATATCCTCTAGAAAATGATTCTCGTTCATGGGAATCAGAAGATGAAGTTCTTATCCATAATATGGCACACATTGAAGCAAATGAAGAAGGTTTACGTACCCGAAATTAGAGGCTTACCCAAAATCTAGGTATGCCTTCAAATAACCAACTCCCACCCCTCTGAAAGGCATTTAACAAGGGGAAAGGTAAAATTCAGATTATACCTCACTTTTCCACTAGATAAGGTCAATCTATTTCACTTGAAGAGATATTTATACAACAAGAATAGGAGATGAAAGAGTTGAAAAGACTCAATACAGAGTTACTTTGAAGCTGTATTTCTGCTAGACATACTCCCTAGTAAGATCCTCAACTTTCACATCCTGTAAGATCTCCTCAACTAAGAGGGTCTATCGTAACTATAGATGTGGATAATTAACTATCTCTATTGGGTACAAATCCAAAGCAAGATCAAACACATCCTTATATTCCTTTTCCTGTGGGTTATCCAAGGAAAATACCAGCACCATCGCCAGTGGTTTTTTTGGTTGTTGCACCAGTTTAAGCTCCATTTGCTGTACCTGTATAGGTCCCATCTCATCTGGATATTCGCCAAGTGCTTATGAACACAATTGAGACATTAACAACTCGATTGGAATCCATGAAATAACGGTGTGCGCCAGTTCATCCAGAAAAGAATGCTTACCTCGAATGGGTGGATCTGATACCCCCCATCAAATTTTTTGAATACCACATTCCTAATATTTCATGGTTTGGGAGATATGGAACAACAATTAACACATTTCGTTTCTTATTGTGATCCCATGATGGTAACTCCTCAACAAAAAGACGCAGTAAAGTTTAGGTGTTTTGTTTAGTCATTATAAGGATCGAATTTTGTATGGTATACAAGTTTTCAATCTTGATCAATTACTAGATGGAAAGATCTCCGTCATAAATTCCTTCTTCAATTCATCTCAATGGTATAAAAGACAACAATTTTTGATCTTACAAATTGAAAACAAATGGAAAATGAAAGAGTTTTAGATTTCATTGATCGATGGAAAGGATTAACATATTCCTTAAATCTAGCACTCCCTTAGGAAGAGTTGCTACTGATTTGTGTGGAAAATCTGCGTGATGAGTTATATACATCACTTATCCCTGTGAAATACAAAAGAGGGTTTTGACACCTTGCTTCAATTTATCAATAGATATAAGATTATATTATAGAAACTAAAGGTAAAACTCATGTAATTCCATCAGCTCTGGTATGGAGAATAGGGAAAGCAGAGGTTGAATAGTTACACTTAAGCAAGAATATGTACCTGCTTCTACTTCAAAAACTTCATCATATCGAAGGGTTCCGCCTCCCGAGCATCAGCAACAACAACTACCTCATCAAGATGATCAAAGACATCAAAGGCGAAAATAGTTTAAGGAGTTAATGAATAAATTTTATTATTTCCAGAATGAACAGGTTCCTGGTTACTTCATCTCATCTCTAGAAAACAATTTAGTTCAGTTTCCAAGGCTGAAGAAACCAAAAAAATAAGGAGATGAAGATATTCCAAACTATTTTCCCTTTTACCAAATGTTGGGGCATCCCATTTAGGAGTTTCTTGTTTTCAAAGACCCCCGACATGAAATGGTAAACTCTGGACAAATAAAACTGTAAAGTTTGTCAGACCAATTAGCAAGTGTTACTACTACTGATCTAGAGGATGAAGGCAAATGGAAGGAAGTTGAAAGTAAAACTGCTATGAAATATGATGATTGGATGATCAGGAAAAAAATAAACTGAACTCTTTCCATTTTACGAACATAGTTGAATCAACCAATTGTGTCTTATTTTACTTTTGCCACAGCAAAATCACCTTCATCAAATGATCAGTCCTCCAAAGGTTAGTCCTCAAAGAAGCAATGTGATTATAAGGACAAATAGCAGTAAGAAGAAGACGTGCTCGTATCAAGTCCAAAGTTGTCTTTGACTATGGAAGATTTCATGCCATCTATTTCAAAAGCACAGGCACTGACCCACCAAACAGAACAAATAGAACTGAAATGTCATGCAGAATCTTCATCAGATGCAGAATTCATATTTGGTTCCATCAATGTGATTCACTTAACAGATCCCTATACCAATAGTAATTTTGATTATAATGATCCTAAGTTCCTTGTACCTAAACGGGGAACCATAGGAAGAGGCCAAGGTAGAGGATATAAGGGAATAAATGGGTATTATAGAATCCACTATTTTAACTATACCCCTTCTCAAACCATATATGTGGCAGAGACTCATTGGAGATCCCTTCACCAGGATGAACAAGAACAAGGAGATTATTCCATGCATGATAGATTTGGTCCTAACATGATTATTTTGGAGGAACGATTTGAGGTTACACCATCTTCCTCTCAGTAAGCAGATAGACCCAGTCAGTCTAATCTGCCAAATCCAGCAGTATTTCCAGTTTCTACTCTAACACATGGAACATCCACATAAGGATCATGAAATTCCAAGGAACCTGCAAAACCACATCTCCATGTTGGGAAACACAGACCTTTGGACCAAAATTATGAAGTCTTTAAATAGTTGGACCTAGTACCGACCATGTTGTCAATTTTGGATGCCTTAAATCTATCAAAAGATCTTTGAGAAGCACTTATTGAGGCTTTGTCAAGTCCTCAAGAGTTTGAAACTGAAGTTGATGTTGCTGAGGTTTATAGTATAGAGAATGGTCCTGTAGATTGTAATGCAATTATATCTTTTAAAGATGAAGATGAATATGATGTTTTACATGGAAATATTAGTCCCTTCTATATATCTGGAAAGGTTAATGACATAGACATCTGATAAGCCTTCATTGATAATGGATCAGGAGTCAACCTCATTCTTATTCGTACACTTCATCGACTAGGCCTCACCGAATCTGACTTATCTACTTCTACTTTAATGTTTCAAGGATATGACAAGAATGAGAAAGAACATATTTGTGAGATTACAATCAGAACTCAGTTTGGAGATCTTGTGTCTAATTCAGATTTTATGGTTGTTTTTTAGGACCCAACCTTTAACATTCTTCTTGGTAGGTCTTGGATACATCAACATGCGGCCATACCTTTTTCATACCACCAATGACTCAAATACTGTTTCAATGGTCAAATTGGGACATTGTATGGTGATAAATATCTATTCAAAATGTGTGAATATCATTACATTAAGGAAAAATTTTATCACACAAAGGGAATGAGGTCTATGAAAAGGGAGGTAACCAAAATCAATGCTCCAAATATCTAGGAAAAGATCTTATCAAACCCATTCATACATTTGAGTATAGATTATGTATTACCTATCAATCAAATTGAAAGGGTAAAAAAAATCCAAGAACTTTTCTAGTGATTTAAATAATTTCAATTTTAGAAACTGAGCCTGACATCATGAGAGAAATTGTTGATTCACCATGCAGTGATGGAAGCTTAAATGAATATGTCTTTATTTCATATTCTAAACTACAATAAGATTCTACTTTTTCAATTATAATAGAATAAGTTGTATCAATGATAGAGGAAGACAAGGATGTTGATTCCCAATCCATCATCTCCTCTTTATTACCATAGGAAGACCCTACATCATCAGTAGGGTCAGAAATGGTGGCTTCTTCTTCAGGGTGTTAAAATACAGATTCATTACCAAACTCTGGAATTTTTGCTTCATTATTTACTTTCAAAGTAGAAATAGAAGAAGTAACACATAATGTAGAAGAAGAGGAAGATCTCAGGGATGCTCCTACAACATTTGATGAAGGTGTCTACCACTATGGATGAGCTTAGAGAAATAAATATGGGTACATAAGAAGATCCACTCCGCACTCTAATTAGTGCATCCATGAATTTTGATGAGAAAGAGACATATAATTCATTTCTAAAGAAACATAGAGATATATTTTCTTGAAATTATACATAAATTATAATACTTAATCCCAATATAGCTACTTATCATTTGGGGTTTCCAGAAGAACATCAAGGATTTAAAAAGGAAACAAGAAGAACACACCTAACTCGTGCCTCTAAAATTGAAGCTTAAGTTGATAAGATTATAAAGGTTAACTTTTTCAGGGAGGTTAAATATCCTAAATGGATGGCCAACATTTTCCCAGTGAAAAAGAAGAATGTGAAAATCAGAGTTTGCATTGATTTCAGAGATCTTAACTGGCACTGTCTTATAGATGACTTTCAAGTTCCGATCACATAGCTTTTAATTGATGAAACAATAGGCTATGAAGCTCTTTCCTATATGGATGGTTACTCTGGGTATAATCAAAATCACATGGCCCCAGAGGATGAAGAGTTTACAACCTTCAAATCCCCTCAAAGTGTATTTTTCTATCGGGTAATTCCCTTTGGCTTAAAAAATGCAGGTGCAACATATCAATGTGCCATGAACCATATCTTCAAACCCTTCTTAGGGAATTTTTTTGAATGTTATGTGGATGATTTGGTGGTTAAATAATTACAAATTTCCAATAACTTGGATAATATGAAGACTATATTCAATAAACATTGGCAACAAAATTTGAAGATGAATCCCTTAAAGTGTGCTTTTGGGGTAACCACAGGAAAATTCATCATCTTTATTGTACACCATCGTGGCATTGAAGTTGATCCAGAGAAAACAAGATCAATCCTTGGCATGTCACCTCCTAGAAATTTGAAATAATTAATAGGACTCCAAGGACACTTGGCCTATATTTGGCGCTTTATTGCCAATTTGGTAGGCAAGTGTTTTCCCTTCAACAGATTAATAAAGAAGGGAGTCACCAATCAATGCACTGAATACTACCAAGGAGAATTTGATACCTTCAAGAAAAATCTCTTGAGTCCAATGGTATTAATGACACCTTTTGAAGGAAGACCACTTAATCTTTATGTGATAGCTTGAGAGAAATCACTGGGTGCCTTCCCTGCCCAAAAGAATGATTATGGGAATGAAAACAACCTTTACTATCTCAATCGAACTATTATTGACACAAAAACATGGTATTCAAGTATTGAAAAGTGCTACCTTGCATTAATATTTGTAGTTCAGAAATTGAGGCACTACCCGCAACATCATGAGGTCCAATTGGTGACTCTCAATAACCTGATCAAATTTATCTTCAGTCGTACTATTCTTATAGGGCCTCTAGCACGGTGGGTAGTTATTTTGTAATAGTCTGATATCTAGTTTGTACCTCAGAAAGAAATAAAGTGACAAGCTCTAGATGACTTCCTTGTTAACACCCATCTGCAGAAGATACATCATTGAATACTGGACTTCCTAATGAAGAGGTCTTCTCTATTCAAGATAATTCCCAAACATGGAGAATTTAATTTGATGGTGCCTTCAGAAGTCCAAAAGTGAAGAGAATGGAAAACCCTAAACTCAATAAAGTTGGGTTAGGAATTGAACTTATCTCCCCAGAAAAGGTAGTGTTGCCTTATTCCTTCCTGTTGTCAGAAGGCGGTACCAATAATGAAGCAGAATATCATGCTCTCATCGCATGCTTGGAATTGGAACTTCAGGTACAAGTGAATCACCTAAAGTAAAAGGTGATTCAGAGTTGATAATCAAACAAATCAATGGGGATTATTCCATCAGAAAAGAATAATTAATCCCTTTGTGTGATTACTTCAGAGTCTTAATGGATGAATTTCCCTTAGAGCCGACATTGACTTTTTTCCTACGATCACAAAACACCAAAGATGATTCACTAGATAATGTAGCTACAACCTTGGATGATCCAAATCGAGATGAGACAATCATCAATATATCCCATCGTAGTGTGGTATCACATTTCCTTTAAACTATAATGGAGGAAATTAATAAAATTATCTCTATTTCTGAGCCATATGGTCATACCATGGTATGGAGAACACCCATCATGGAATACCTTCAAAATGGAGTACTTCCACCATATATGGCTGAAAAAGATCAGATCCGAAGAGAAGTGGCCAATTTTACTCTTTATGATGGTCTAGATCACCAAAAGATCCTCTGTAAATGTGGCTTTGATGGAATCCTCTCCAGGTGTATTGATGGAGAAGAAACTGCATCTGTAATGAAGGAAGTACCTTCAAGAGTTTGTGGTGCTCACTAGTCTGGGAATAGGCTTTCTGATCAAATCCGAAGTCCTGGATACTTTTGGCCATCAATGATGCAGGATTGCACAAATTTTACCATGAAATTTCATCCGTTACAAGTTCATTCCAAGTTCATTCATTAACCCCCAAAGTTGTTACATATAGATAAATAATCCTAGCCATTTTCCACATGTGGAATGTATGTAGTAGGGCCTTATCCTCTAGCTATGACTAAGTAGTTCAAGTATATTATTACTACTACTGAATTCTTCTCTAAATGGTATGAGGCAACTCCTATCAAAGAAATCAGAGCCAAAAGCATTGTTAGTTTTGTTAAAACTAAAATCATCACTATATTTGGTGTCCCTCATACTATATTGATGGATAATGACACCAATTTCTGTTCTGTTGAGGTAAATAAGTTATATCAGAAGCATAATATCAAATCCAACTATTCATCTTGCTATCATGTGACATCCAATGGATATATAGAGTATTTCAACTGGACCCTATAAAATATACTCCAGAATATAGCAGATAAAGATAAGAAATTTTGGTTTGATAAACTTTTGCATGCTTTATGGGCTTATCGGACTACTACCCGTACTGCCACCCAGGTAACCCCTTATTCATTGGTGTATAGAAAAGAAGTAGTTTTTTCAATTGAAATTCAATTTCCTTCACTCAGGGTTTCAATATGTGATTAGTTGTCTATAGATAAGAAATTTAAAAAACGTTTTTATGAGTTGGAATTATTAGACAAAAAATATTGCATAGTTTTCATCATTTAGAAGTCTATCAGAACACGATAGCATGAGCCTTTAACAAGAAATTTTTCCTCCATTCATTTCTTCAAGTATAATTGGTATTGGTCATTAGGACTCCAATGATACCGGGAAAGAAACCTCCAAAACTTGAGAAAAAGTGGGAAGGACCTTATTTCATACATAATGTCTACTCAAATGGAACTTATGAATTAATATCAATGGATGGGGAGTTTATTACAACTCCAACCAATGTGATATTCTTGAAGAAATACTTTGTGTAATTGCACAAATTGTCCTCACTGCAAGAATTAAAACTACACAGTACAATGTCCTCGCTGAATAACTCTAAACTACACAACACAAGGTCCTAGTCACAAGACATTAAACTAAATAACAACCATAAGTGTCCATGTAGTATGACGTCAAAATGCATAACATCTTTTTACTTGTCGCATGACATTAAACTGCAGAACATCATTTGTCCTCATTACACGATGTTAAAATTTATGGTTAACATCTTCTTTACTTGACGTTAGGAGATTCCATATGCAAGCATAATTGATATCATTGCTACTCCATAGTGGCACACGAGTCCCTTTCTTCCCGATGTCTGAATCAGATCTGCATAGGGACCTCATTTGAAGAACTATGTATGGATTTATTCTCATCTATATGAGATACATAGAGGCGCATAGTTCTTCAATCTTGGGCCCAACCATGATATCAAAACCCCCCTTTATTCCTTATATAAGAATCAAAACCTGCATAAAGAATGTTTAAAGAACTACATATGGCTTGATTCTTTCCCCAAAAACATATATAGCGTCACTTGGGTTTTATTCCTTGGTCTAGCTACAACATGTCTTTTTTTTTTCACATCATTTCATCTTCATCCTTACCACATGACGTTAAATTACAAGGAAATATAATAACTACAGATGGCTTGATTCTTGCCTCCAAAAAGATACATAGTGAGCCTGGGTACTATGCCTTGGCTCAACCATCACTTAATCATAATACCCCTATTCTTCACTTGTGTCACCTTTTGTGTTACATAAGAAACCCTTACTGATCCTTATTTCTCACACCGAGAATAGCTCACCTAGGCTTAGGAATTGGGTAAAAGGATTATATTTATAAATAAGGTGTCTTAATTTATTATGGGGTTATAAATGGTCTTTACTCCATGAATTAAAAGTGCATAGTATAATGTCCTCACTACATGACTTAAAACAACACAAGATAATGTTGATTCAACAGAAACAAAGAAAGTCTCCATTTTGGCATATAAGTCAGATCTATGTAAAGGCCTTCCAAATCATGGCCAATATTGATTCAAATATTTATCATGTGCATTAAGAATAACCCCTTCCATATTTCACACTCTTAATCTTTAATATTTTTAGATCTTCATAATCATTCTTACCGTTTATGGTGACAAAGTCTGTAATATCTAAGAACTATTTTGCTTGACTATGAACTACATGTCCTTAGGTGGCCTTGATTAGGTTTCCTATATAACAGACCTATCATTCCAAAGATGAAACTATTTGTCTATGTAGCATATTACCCAGTTTTCCCTGCATAATACATCCCCCATAATGAGTTTATCAAATGATGATAATTTTTTTCTTGGTTATAGTATCTTTGTCCCCTTTAAACTTTGATGACAATATACAAGAATCTGTATTTTAAAGCAGTTATTCATGTATTTTTCCCATTATATTTCTCTCGATATGAAAGTATTCAAGACCATGGTTTACACATATATCTCTCTATGTGTTCAAAGTAATATGAAATAACCTTGGATCACTTGACTACATACCATATACGATTTCTATTTCTAGTCCTAGTTGTATGAACTAAAACTAAAAATACCATACTTTCTATGTTTCAACCAGACCTTCATAGAAATCATATTCCTCTAATTCTTTGGAAATCATGATTGTAAAAACTCTCTCCATATTCAGGTACCTTTCTTCATAAAACAAACTCCGTGCTTTGAAAAATTTGAATCTTCGTAAACTTTATTTGGCTTTTAGCAATAGAATCTCAAACTTCTGAGAGCTCTTTTTCATGACTATGCAGTACGTTCCCCAAGGTGGCCTTGCACAATAGGCCTTTCAGTGAAAATATTCCACTATTTGGATATGCATCATATGCCCTTGTTGGACCTTCATAATACATCCCCCATAACAGGTTTTTTAAATAATGGTAACATTATTCTTGGAAAAGAAATCCTCTAATGCTTTTATCCCTTTTCCCATATCATTCTTCAGATCCAGAAATTCCCTAATCACAGTATAAAATTTTCCCTCCCATACCTAAATATGGTAGTAAGTTTCCAGCCAAATTAACTATAAATTGGGAGATTATCACACCTTTGGTCAAATCTGAAGACCTTAAATTAAATCCACCCAACATCCTCACTGCATGACTTAAAACTGCATAGCACAATTTCCTCACTGCATGACATAAAACTGTACAGTAAAATGACCTCACTACATGACTTAAAACTATATAGTTTGATATCAAAAATCCCCCTTTATGATAAATTTTAACCATTCCTTATACAAAAATTTTGTATAGAAGTGGTTTTCATATTCATGATATATGTCAGCATTGATAACCTTTTATTCTCAAAATTCATTTCCTTGGAAAAACCACCCACTGTGCTCTTAAGTCACCCAAATCTTATTTTCCCTTGTCTATCAACAGTAAAATGTTAAATTCCTAAGAGCTTGTTTTCTTGACTATGAAGTACGTGTCCTTAGGTGTCCTTGCATAAGTTTCCTACATAATGGGCTTGTCAGTCAAATGATTCCACTATTTGACTATACAGCATATGCCCCAGTCAACCCTGCATAATACAGTTCCCATAATAGATTTGTTAAATAATGGTAACTTCTTTCTTGGAAGAGACTTAACTTATGTTTATACAAGTTTTATATTTGGTGACCATAAAAATCATGGCTCAATATTCCCCTTGTAAATATTTAAAATAATAATAGAGAAATTCTCATCCATTGAGTCTTGTTTGGGATCTAATTTCAAAATTTATGGTCAAAGGTATTTGAACATAAACATTAGCCCTTTATAGTCCAACATGAATGACTCTAAAATAAAAACAATAAGAGATATGGTACTCACCAGATTGGGAACCCTCAAAGGGAACTTTGAACAAAAGTTGAGTCCTAAATCACTAAACATACATTTTGTATGATTTAGGTAATATTGAGTAACATAAAGTCAAAAGATATATTGTTTTTGGGGTTGTTCATATAACCCTAGTAAAATAAAACTATGCTCATTAGGCCCATTGGATTAATAAGAAAATTCTAAGCACCCCCATTTTTTTCATTGTAATCAGGATTATTTGACATAAAGGTTTCATGTTTAAAAAAATCACCATCATCATTACATTTAATATTGCAATCAAAGAAAAAGAGGTTAGGAATGAAGATATATATGATTGGAGAAAAAATCCATTTCCTTCATATGAAATCAGAGGGACATCAACATAACATAGCCTCTTTACAATGTTTTAAAATAAGCTCTCAGCATGACTCCTCATTTGTTGAACAACTTCATGAGCTCTATCAGCTGCCTGTTGAAGTTGAGATAGCTAAGAAACTCTAGCCTCCTCGTCCGGATGAAGTGATTACTTAGTAGTTTAAATGGTGGTTATCCCCTATAATTGGGATTCTCATAGTGTCTGGTTCAATTAATCAAGTTTTTTATGAATATCATCCAGTTGCTGTTGACGATATAACAACTCTTTCACAGCTTCTTTAATTTTTTGGCTGATTCTGATCGACTTCTTGTTATGATCTGACTCTGCCTCAACTACTACAGCTTAGAAGCTCTCAATATTAATAAGTCGTTTATCCTTTTCAAAATATTTCCACAACTTATACTTCTACTCTTGTCAGTGAATGGTCTATTTCATCTCATAATAGACTGGTCGATAATTAAATCCACAAAATCCCAATACGAAGAATAATGCTGAGAATTTGAAAAAATGGGACAGTAGCTCATCCAAAAGATTCTCAGTAATTAGGCTCCATATATGTCGCCATGTCTTCTTATGTACCATTCCAATAACATATTTCATGTCTAAGTCTAAATCGGAGTCACTTCCATGAGGTAAAATGTACTCCAGGAAAAATCACATAAATAGTTTCCTTGTTCCGCTTCTCTCGGAACAGTAGAAGCTTCACCCCTTGCTGATGCCTGAGCCAACACAGAAGCTTCACCTTATGATCTAAATATGGGAACTGATGACCCTAAGTGATAAATCTATATCATTTTCAGTTACATAAAGTGGTAGAAACAGAGTACGATCTAGACAACCGATAATATTTACCCAATAATAAGTCATCCACTTGATTGGATTCATCCCTAGTATTCTCAAATTTAGCAGTTTGAGTAGATGTTTCTTGAGGAGGTAAATTCTCCTGAGTTTTCCTAGTTTTCATAGTTGAAGGCTCTGAAACATCTCTTGACAGGGGTTCCTCAGTAGTTTTTTTCTCCAGCTTCAGCAGAAGAAGGATAGAGTGGAATGCCCCATTCCTAAAGAGCCTTTATAACATTTTCTATTGATAAAGCTGCATAAAGTGAACTTTGATGTGAAGTATCTAGTAAAATAAGAACAATTATGTATGGAATGTGCAATAATGAGAATATACTTCCATTAAATTACTCATGAAAACCCCCAAACTCCTTAATGGAACCTAGAATATCAATATTTGGATTAAGGGATTCCATCATTTTCGTGTATGCGACTTGGAATGTTATAGCATCCACACCATTTAAGGTATCCAAAAAATATTTTTTGATGCCCAAATTGGCTCCTCTAACATTTTGTTTTGTTTCTTCTTCAATTGGTAAAACATCATTAGATCTTGTTAGGTTTGGGTCAACATCAGTATTTACTTCATATTGCCTTGTATCTTCATTCCTTCTACCTGGAGCAATAGTAATATTAGTATTGATTGTTGTAGGATCCATTAGAAAAGGAAACTAATCTGAGATATGTTAAAAAGAAGATAGTAGTAAAGAATTTAATATTCAAGAGAAAGGTATTTGATCTTACCACGGATTTTCTCCCTCTCAATAGAGCCAGGAGTGGGTACTACTGAATATTTTGATGTTTTATCTGCTAAGGTAGTAGATCCATCAACATGAACCTGGGTTTCTCCTGGGGTTTCCTTCTATAGTCTTGAAGAATTAGCTCTTAGTCCCTTGAGAGAGGACAGAGATACATATCCTGCAAGAGGATAAATGTAATTACTAGATTATATTGAGCAAATTATAATTCCTTGAGGACAGTATAAATACTTACTCCTTTAGAAAACACATCGGACTTATCTAATTACTCTTTTTCATTTCTTTTAATAAGCTTGAGGAGAAATAAAAACACTCCTCTTGGCGGGAGAAACATTAAGTAATGGCTAAGGTTTATACATCACCATTACCCCAGTCATGATTCCCGCTCATGGAGAAAGTTCTGGAGACCTGGGAGGATCATTTGATGCATCGATGGGAGAACATGAAGGCCCATACCTTGGTGATCCAATAACTGGTCTGGAGTTTCCTTCCCTATATTCAAGCTAAAAAAATTCATTTTATCAAGATTAATGATGATGAATGGTAAAGAAAAATTGAGACAAAAGAAAAGGAAAATACATTATTTGTATTAATATAAATATCCCACTCATACTCTCGGTCAATAATTACCCATTCATGTATTCCTAAGTCCATCATATGAGATACTCATTTAGAGGCTAGGATTTTTTCATCAGTTGCATATATAAAATATTACATCTCCATAATATACTCTTGTACTTCAGCCAGGATATTATCTGGATTTCAATCAAAAGGTTCCTTAATGTCACCCACATCCGATATTCAAATGCCATGATGGAAGAATGATCATGCATCCCTAAGAGCACAGGTCACTTTCTCCCAATGGTGAATGGATTAAGTTCGAATGTAACTTGATCTCAGTATGGTTGGTTGTGGAGGAGATTCAACACCTTTTGACTGGTGAGCCTCTTAAGGCCTCCCTTATTCTTTATAAAGTTAAATAGATGGAATAAGAATCTCTTTCTGATGGAGGCGACTGGATCACCTTGG
Source organism: Viscum album (assembly GCA_963277665.1). Lineage (NCBI taxonomy): Eukaryota > Viridiplantae > Streptophyta > Magnoliopsida > Santalales > Viscaceae > Viscum > Viscum album. The sequence goes on from OY728125.1 coordinate 25,595,830, forward strand.
AATAAGAGGTATTGATTCTTTAACCCTAGTCTTCCTGTTATACCTCCTAGGAAGATGTTTTGAAGGCTCTGAAACATATGAAACTTCTGCATAATCTCTAACCTTGGACTTTTTACCATGATTTCCATGCACAATAGTCATTGTAGCTACCACTCAATATATTCCTTTTGTCAAATCCCATTGAGGATAGAATAATCCCAAGCTTTGGAATATTCAGCTTCCAATCCAATTGATGCATCTGATGTAGGTAACTTAATAGACAATTTGGATGTCTCTAAAGCCATTAGAATCCATAATTGTCTTGATACCATTGGGTGTTTCTCATGTCTAACATACGTGGGTGGAAAAGTGTTTGATTGTTATAGACTTCTGAACTGACGAGAAAACCTGTAAGGGAAATTAAACTCACAGATAATTTCACCATCAATCTTGGTCAATAATACACCATCCATGAATGCCATCATATAAGACCTCAGCTCATAATTATTTTCTTTACCATCATTAATAAATGTTCCGGTTGGTGGGTTACCAAAAGGAAAGAAACTAAATTCTATTGAGACATTAAATTCCTTTATCACTAAATCAGGTCTCAAATTTTGAGGCAGAATACCAGAATATTTCTATAAAAATGGAGTGAATTGACCATTGGGGACTCTAACTAAATTCAACACTGAGTATGAATAAAAGTGTTCCACAATCCAGCCCCACAACACTTTAAATTCCCCTACAATTCTAAATGGAGCCTTCCCATTGTATAAATGCAGTAGGGAATAATAAATTCTTGCCAATACAAGAGTTTCTAATCCAATATACTTCCATTATACCAATTTAGATGCAATTAAAAAAGTATCTAGCCTTAAACTGCCTCTGGACTCACGAATTGGAATCAAGTAAATGCTTAGCCACATGGAAAGGAAAGAAGATAAGTGTATCTTTGCATCATTATCAGATTTGACTTTTTAGCCCCAGTGCTTATAGTTACCTCTCTCCAATGTAGGCCAATATGTGACTGAACTACCCTAGTTATCTGCAGAATGAAAAATAGTAGGACTTCCACATGTGGGAACTTTCTCTATTGTTGGTTCTACATAGGCTTCCATCCACACACTAGCATGAATATATTTCCTATATTTGGGTAATTTATTTGCTATTTTGAATAGTTTGTGAGATAACAGTGGTGTTCTGGTAACATCACCCCATGTTATAGCTGGCAGAATAAAATCTTCATACATTTCCCCGATAATGGGACCCCCAACTATTTGGTAGATATCCCACAAACTAATGCCAACTTCACCGTGTGTAAAATGGAAATAATTAGTTTGCGGGCTCCATCAACTCGGAAATTCAAGAATGAAATCATTTTTATAAATATAATTTTTTCTCATCTTGAAAACTTCATAAATATAAACATATGATAGATCTTTCCTAAATTCTTCATAAGTCCGGCACACCCAAAATGCCCACATCCATTCAAGTTTCACACCTCCTCTATAACAAAGATCCCAGTATTCTTTCCAACCATTATATTTATCTATCTGAGAATCTTTAAAGGTTGAATCATAGCAATGTTGCCTTGGATCTACATCATGATCCTTCATATCAGGAGTACAACCAATGTGATTCAGGATTCAACAAATTGGGATTGTTCCTTCATGAACTAGCACACCCCTTGCACTAATATTCATGTAGTTACAATTGGAGAAATGAAGAAACCAATTCTTTGGTAAGTATTTCTTAATATATGGAACATGGGAATCTTGTAAAATCCCATGCCCATACAGGGTTAAGTAAGGACTTTTTGGATATTCACATTGATATGGAATTAAACCTTTCCATAGTCTAGGAAGAGTACTTTCAAAAATGTAATAATAATTTGGTCTGATGATCTTCATCATCTCATTTTGACGAGCCTTAGCTTCTTTAGTAGAGGTTATCAAATGATCCACTTTCCTGAAAAAGAATTATCAAACTCCCCCTATTAGGTTGGAATTTGTACTTGATAAAAAATCAAATTTCAACTTAAAGGAAAAAGAAATAAAAAATTTGGAAAAGGAAACTATTTACGTAGGTCCTTCAATGAGGTCCATCGTGTAGGTACTTCGACAAGAGTCCTAGAAAAAATCCTTCAACGAAGTCCTTCCGCGTAGCTCCATCGCTAAATTAGTTCCACGTTGAAAACATTTCGAGGAGACTATGTTAGAGCACAACGCTTTAAGGATAGAAAAAAGAGCTACACAAGGAGAGCTGAAAAACATGGAAGCACAGATGGAGAAAATAAAAAAGGATCAAACCTATTTATAGCCAGAAATATATCTCCACGACATCCCTGTGTGAAAATGTTATGCGGAATTTCTATGTGAAGTAGCTCCGTGACAAACCTGCAGGGTCCAACAATTAATCCGTAGTCTTTTCCCAACAAATTTACCTCAGTACTCGACCCTCTTTCTAATCAGATCCAATCCTGAGGGGAGCTTTTGTTGACAGTACTTAATAATACAAAAAGACTATGAATACAACCCTTGGTATTTCAAAATCCCAAGTCAAGGTTCAAATAATTCAAAGGAATGCCAAACCCTCTAAAGATCTATGTGGAATAACTCCATGACATACCTGCACAACATACCTACACATCAATATATTTTATGTACCCCTACATGGAAGTCCTATGTGGAGGACCTACATAGATAATATTTATGGAAAACTTCCCTTAGACAAGGCCCCATTCATTCCTATAAATAGGACCATTGGGCTTCCTATTTCAAGGACTGAAAAATTTGGATGATTCCCTAAATCTCCAATTGAATAGATCTTTTTCCCAGACCCCTAAAATTGTATAAGGTATCTCTCTAAAACATGAGAGAAGAGATAATTAAATGAGATAATCTTGTTTTTAAAGTCTTTCAAAATTTTTACATAGGCTTGGTTCCCCCATGTGAAATAGATTCTTCAGTCATCATACAAAACTGTACTGCACACCTGCGTGTCACACCTGCGTGGTAAAACTGCGTGATGAATCAACGCAGGGTACCTATGCCGCACACTTGAACTAAGTACCTATGTGGAAGATCATGGTATAAAGACTACATACCAATTTAAGTACCCTCTTTAAGGCCTTTCATGACAGGGTATCTCCTTCCTTGGTTCCCTTATCTGAAAGGGAATAACTTGAAGCCTCCACAAAAACCTCATGACTTATCAAACCTTTGAGAAAGGCACATAGGCGTGTCTCTTTTTTTGGTTTTGTATATCCGTAGTTAGAGGTTTCCCACATTTGTTTCGCAATGGGGTTAGGATTCATGAATTGTATGTGAGTCTGTAGATCCGTAGTCACAAGGAACTTTCTCCCAGGAATAGTGTTGGGAAGTTCCCGGTTTGGAGGAGTGTTTGGGTCCTCACCTCTCCCATCTCAAAGACCCAAAACCTCAGGTCTCTAGTAGGTAGGTATGATTCACAATTGATTTTCCATAAAAGCAAAGGAAAAGTCTCCCTCCCCTATCAGGATCAATTTTAGGGCATCTATCCTTGTGTAATCCCCTAACCTTCATCCCTACTTTCTATCATTGGACCCTTGTCAAATGTAAATAGAATAGATGGAGGGATCATTGCCTAGCCCTCTTCCTGGGTCGCCTCGACCTTGTCCACCCTGGCCACCGTAGGTGCACCCTCTTTCACCAATAAAGGAGGAAAATTGTAGCTATCTTTGTTGAATCTTTAACATCCTCTTGTTTCTCACACTGGGCATGACTCACGTGGGATTAGAGATTTATCATGGTCATAAAATCTTCACAACCTAGTAAACTATGATAAATATTATTCCCACCATAACTAGGATACATAGGAAGCCTTGTTAGGGCCCTAGATCATTGGATATCATCTTTAGGAATCCAAACCTAATTCCTTTAATCTGGGAATCCTCTTTAGGAATAAGCCCCGAATTTAACCCCCAAATCACCAAAAAATCCTTTTTAGGAAGTAAGTCCAAACTCATTTCTCTCAAAGGAATATACTCTCCTCTGAGACTCATCGAACTACGTGTGATTTCATTCCCATGCACATGGTATTGGTAGTAATCCTCCTTGAGGTTCAAACCCAAGACTTCAAATCAACCATATTATCCTTGGACCATATTCCCAATAGGGTCTAATCTTACTTGGAAACCCATGTTCTTTCCAGGTTCCTTAGGATGCTTTGGCATAAGTCCCACACCAAACTTTGACTAAGAACTTTTAGATTATATGTCCTTACCACATGAAATTAAAATATATGGTTAGCTCTTTTTCACATGACCTTAAAAGGTATGATGTGTCCCATTAAGTGGTACCAAACTAAGAGGGTTCTGATTCCTTTGACAAGGATATGTAGGTAGACCATTTTATGGGTATTATCCCAATATCAAAACCAAACTTCGTATCCCTAGATGACAATAAATTCCAGAGTTCCCCACTGAGTGGATTCAAAACCAGTATCATCATAGTGATGATTAAAAGAATCTCCAAATAGTATGTGAGAGGATACCATTGATGGAGAACCTTGAATACATATGAATATCTCCATTAATGAATAACCTATAATTAATACAGATGATTCTAAATTTCGCACATGTTACTAAGTGATTAAAAATTCCAAGGGAAACTTATGTTATACTTGGTGAATTAATAAGGATTCATGAAAATATCTTAAATTTACAAAGAGAGTCCCATAGTAGCCAATAATTCCCCCCAAAAGGGTGTAATGAGTCCAACCTACCATCCTCTTGACCAATGCACGTTCCTAAGTATCTTAAATTTCAAACTTAACGAATTTATGCCTTTGGGAAGAAGGTCCCTTTTGTATAAAGAACTATAGGGAGTTATTGTTTCCATGAATAAATCCAATGGAAACCACATGGAAGCAGTGATTATTAAAACTAGAAAACATGTTTCAAGTAACTATGAGAAAATTATAAAGAAATTTAATTTCAAGAGTTTGCGGTGCTCACCAGTTTGGGCATAGGCTTTCTGATCAAATTTGAAGGCTTGGATACTTTTGGCCTTCAATGACGTAGGATTGCACAGATTTTACCAAGAAATGTCATCCCTGCTAAGTGAATTCCAAGTTCATTAATCAACCCCCAGAGTTGTTACATATAGCTAAATAATCCTATCCATTTTCCACATGTGGAATTTATGTAGTAGGGCCTTATCCTCTAGCTATGACTAAGTAGTTCAAGTATATTTTTACTCCTACTGAATTATTCTCTAAATGGTATGAGGCAACTCCTATCAAATTAATCGAAGCCAAAAGCATTGTTATTTTTGTTAAAACTAAAATCATCACCATATTTGGTGTCCCTCATACTATATTGATGGACAATGACACCAATTTCTGTTCTGTTGAGGTAAATAAGTTATTTTAGAAGCACAATATCAAATCCAACTATTCATCTTGCTATCATGATACATCCAATGGATATATAGAGGATTTAAATAGGACCCTATCAAATATACTCTAGAATATAACAGATAAATATAAGAAATCTTGGTCTGATAAACTTTTGCATGCTTTATGGGCTTATCGGACTACTACCCGTATTGCCACCCTGGTAACCCCTTATTCATTGGTGTACAGAAAAGAAGCAGTTTTTTCAATTGAAATTCAATTTCCTTCACTCAGGGTTGCAATCTGTGATTAGTTTTCTATAGATAAGAAATATCAAAAACGTTTTTATGATTTGGAATGATTAGACAAAAAAGATTTTATAGTTTTCATCATTTAGAAGTCTATCAGAACAGGATAGCATGAGCCTTTAACAAGAAATTTTTCCTCTATTCATTTCTTCAAGTATAATTGGTATTGGTCCTCAGGACTCCAATGATACTGGGAAAGAAACCTCCAAAGCTTGATAAAAAGTGGGAAGGACCTTATTTCACACATAATGTCTACTCAAATGGAACTTATGCATTAATATCAATGGATGGGGAGTTTATTACAACTCCAACCAATGCGATATTCTTGAAGAAATACTTTGTGTAATTGCACACATTGTCCTCACTGCAAGAATTAAAACTACATAGTACAACGTCCTCAATGCATAACTCTAAACTACACAACACAATGTCCTAGTCACAAGACGTTAAACTAACTAACAACCATAAGTGTCCATGTAGTATGACGTCAAAATGCATAACATCTTTTTTACTTGTCACACGACGTTAAACTGCATAACATCATTTGTCCTCATTACACGATGTTAAAATGTATGGTTATCATCTTCTTTACTTGATGTTAGGAGATTCCATATGCAAGCATAATAGATATCATTGCTACTCCATAGTGGCACATGAGTCCCTTTCTTCTCTATGTCTGAATCAGATCTGCATAGGGACCTCATTTAAAGAACTATGTATGGATTTATTCTCATCTATATGAGATACATAGAGGCGCACATATCTCCAATCTTGGTCCCAACCATGATATCAAAACCCCCCTTTATTCCCCATAAAAATCTGCATAAAGAATGTTTAAAGAACTACATATGGCTTGATTCTTTCCCCAACAACATATATAGCGACACTTGGGTTTTATTCCTTGGTCTAGCTACAACATGTCTTTTTTTTCACATCATTTCATCTTCATCCTTACCACATGACGTTAAATTACATGGAAATATAAGAACTACAGATGGCTTGATTCTTGCCTCAAAAAAGATACATAGTGAGCCTGGGTCCTATGCCTTGGCTCAACCATCACTTAATCATAATACCCCTATTCTTTAATTGTTTCACCTTTTGTATTACAGAAGAAACCCTTACTGCTCCTTATTTCTCACACCGAGAATAGCTCACCTAGGATTAGGAATTGGTTAAAAGGATTATATTTATAAATAAGGTGTCTCAATTTCTTATGGGGGTTATAAATGGTCTTTACTCCATGAATTAAAAGTGAAAAGTATAATTTCCTCACTACATGACTTAAAACTGCACAGGATAATGTTGATTCAATAGAAACAAAGAAAGTCTCCATTTTGGAATATAAGTCATATCTATGTAAAGGCCTTCAAACTCATGGCCAATATTGATTCAAATATTTATCATGTGCATTGAGAATAACACCTTCCATATTTCACACTCTTAATCTTTAATATTTTCATATCTTCATAATCATTCTTACAGATTATGGTGACAAAGTCTCTAATATCTAAGAACGCTTTTGCTTGACTATGAAGTACATGTCCTTAGGTGGCCTTTCTTAGGTTTCCTACATAACAGACCTATCATTCAAAAGATGAAACTATTTGGCTATGTAGCATATTTCCTAGTTTTCCCTGCATAATACATCCCCCATAATGAGTTTATCAAATGATGATAATTTTTTTCTTGGTTATAGTATCTTTGTCCCCTTCAGACTTTGATGACAATATACAAGAATTTGTATTTTAAAGCAGTTATTCATGTATTTTTCCCATTATCTTTCTCTCGATTTGAAAGTCTTCAAGACCATGGTTTACACATATCTCTCTCTATGTGTTCAAAGTAATATGAAATAACCTTGGATCACTTGACCACATACCATATACTATTTGTATTTCTAGTCCTATTTGTATGAACTAAAACTAAAAATACCATACTTCCTATGTTTCAGCCAGACCATCATAGAAATCACATTCCTCTAATTCTTCAGAAATCATGATTGGAAATACTCTCTCCATATTCAGGTACCTTTCTTCATAAAACAAACTCTGTGCTTTGAAAAATTTGAATCTTTGTAAACTTTCTTCGACTTTTAGCAATAGAATGTCAAACTTCTGAGATCTCTTTTTCATGACTATGCAGTACGTTCCCCAAGGTGGCCTTTCATAATAGACATTTCAGTGAAAATATTCCACTATTTGGACATGCATCATATGCCCTAGTTGGACCTTCATAATACATCCCCCATAATAGGTTTTTTAAATAATGGTAACTTTATTCTTGGAAAAGAAATCCTCTAATGCTTTTATCCCTTTTCCCATATCATTCTTCAGATCCAGAAATTCCAAAATCACCGTATAAAATTTTCCCTTCCATACCTAAATATGGTAGTAAGTTTACAAACAAATTATCTATAAATTGGGATATTATCATACCGTTGGTCAAAGCTAAAGACCTTAAATTAAATCCACCCAATATCCTCACTGCATGACTTAAAACTGCATACACAATTTCCTCACTGCATGACTTAAAACTGCATAGTAAAATGACCTCACTACATGACTTAAAACTATACAGTTTGATATAAAAAATCCCCCTTTCTGATAAATTTTAACCATTCCTTATACAAATTTATTTTATAGAAGTGGTTTTCCTATTCATGATATATGTCGGCATTGATAAACTTTTATTGTCAAAATTAATTTCCTTTGAAAAGCCACCCACTGTGCTCTTAAGTCACCCAAATATTATTTTCCCTTTTCTATCAACAGTAAAATGTTAAATTCCTAAGAGCTCATTTTCTTGACTATGAAGTACGTGTCCTTAGGTGGCCTTGCATAAGTTGCCTACATAATGGGCTTGTCAGTCAAATGATGCCACTATTTGACTATACAACATATGCCCCAGTCAGACCTGCATAATACAGTTCCCATAATAGATTTGTTAAATAATGGTAACTTCTTTCTTGGAAGAGACTTAACATATGTTTATACAAGTTTTAGATTTGGTGACCATAAAAATAATGGCTCAAGATTCCCCTTGTAAATATTTAAAATAATATTAGAGAAATTCTTATCCATTGAGTCTTTTTTGGGATCTAATTTCAAAATTTATAGTCAAAGGTTTTTGAACATAAACATTATCCCTTTATATTCCAACATGAATGACTCTAAAATAAAAACAATAAGAGATATGGTACTCACCAGATTGGGAACTCGCAAAGGGAACTTTGAACAAAAGTCGAGTCCTAAATCACTAAACATACATTTTGTATGATTTAGGTAATATTGAGTAACATAAAGTCAAAAGATATAATGTTTTTGGGGTTGTTCATATAACCCTAGTAAAATAAAACTATGCTCATTAGGCCCATTGTATTAATAAGAAAATTCTAAGCACCCCCATTTTTTTCATTGTAATCAGGATTATTTGACATAAAGGTTTGATGTTTAAAAAAATCACCATCATCATTACATTTAATATTGAAATCAAAGAAAAAGAGGGTAGGGATGAAGATATATATGATTGGAGAAAAAATCTCTTTCATTCACATGAAATCATAGGGACATCAACATTACAGAGCCTCTTTGTCATGTTTTAAAATAAGATCTCAGCATGAATCCTCATTTGTTGAACAACTTCATGAGCCCTATCAGCTGCCTGTTGAAGTTGAGATAGCTAAGAAACTCTAGCCTCCTCGTCCTGATGAAGTGATTACTTAGTAGTTTAAATGGTGGTTATCCCCTATAATTGGGATTCTCTTAGTGTCTGGTTCAATTAATCTAGTTTGTTATGAATATAATCCAGTTTTTGTTGAAGATATAACAACTATTTCACAGCTCCATTAATTTGTTGGCTGATTCTGATCGACTTCTTGTTATGATCTGACTCTGCCTCAGCTACTATAGCTTAGAAGCTCTCAATATTGATAAGTCGTTTATCCTTTTCAAAATATTTCCACAACTTATACTCCTACTCTTTTCGGAGAATGGTATCTTTCATTACATCATAGACTGGTCGATAATTAAATCCACTAAATCCCAATATGAAGAATAATGCTGAGAGTTTGAAAAAATGGGATAATAGCTCATCCTAAGGATTCTCAATAATTAGGATCCATACATGTCGCCATTTCTTCTTATGTACCATGACAATAAAATATTTCATGTCTAAGTCTAAATCGGAGTCACTACCATGAGGTAAAATGTACTCCAGGAACAAATCACATAAATAGTTTCCTTGTTCCGCTTCTCTCAGAACAGTAGAAGCTTCACCCCCCTGCTGATGCCTGAGCCAACATAGAAGCTTCACCATGTGATCTAAATATGGGAACTGATGACCCTAAGTGATAAATCTATATCATTTCCATGGTAGAAACAGAGTATGATCTAGACAACCGATAATATTTACCCAATAATAAGTCATACACTTGATTAGATTCATCCCTAGTGTTCTAAACTTTAGCAGTTTGAGTATATGTTGCTTGAGAAGGTAAATTCTCCTGATTTTTCCCAGTTTTCATAGTTTAAGGCTCTGCAACATCTCTTGACAGGGGTTACTCAGTAGTTTTTTTCTCCAACTTCAGCAGAAGAAGGATAGAGTGGAATGCCCAATTCCTAAAGAGCCTTTGCAACATTTTCTACTGATAAAGCTGCATAAAGTGACCTTTTATGAGAAGTATCTAGTAAAAGAAGAACAATTATGTATGTAATGTGCAATAATGAGAACATAATTCCGCTAAATTACTCATGAAAATCCCCAAACTCCTTAATGGAACCTAGAATATCAATATTTGGATTAAGGGATTCCATCATTTCCTTGTATGCTACTTGGAATGTTATAGCATCCACACCATTTAAGGCATCCAAAAAATATTTTTTGATGCCCAAATTGGCTCCGCTAACATTTTTTTTCATTTCTACTTCAATTGGTACAACATCATTAGATCTTGTTAGGTTTGGGTCAACATCAGTATTTACTTCATATTGCCTTGTATCTTCATTCCTTCTTCCTGGAGAAATAGTAATATCAGTATTGATTGTTGTAGGATCCATTGGAAAAGGTAACTAATCTGAGATATGTTGAAAATAAGATAATAGTAAAGAATTTAATATTCAAGAGAAATGTATTTGATCTTACCATGGATTTTCTACCTCTCATTATATCCAAGAGTGGGTACAACTGAATCTTTTGATGTTTTATCTGCTAAGGTAATAGATCCATCAACATGAACCTAGGTTTCTCCTGGGGTTTCCTTCTATAGTCTTGAAGAATCAGATCTTAGTCCCTTGAGATAGGAGAGAGATACATATCCTGCAAGAGGATAAATGTAATTACTAGAGTATATTGAGAAAATTATAATTCCTTGAGGACAATATAAATACTTACTCCTTTAGAAAACCCATAGGACTTATCGCATTGCTATTTTTCATTTATTTTCATAAGCTTGAGGAGAAATAAAAACACTCCTCTTGGCAGGAGAAACTTGAGGTAATGGCTAAGGTTTATCCATCACCATTACCCCAGTCATGATTCCCGCTCATGGTGAAAGTTCTGGAGACCTGGGAGGATCATTTGATGCATCGATGGGATAACCTGCAGGCCCATACCTTGGTGATCCAATAACTGGTCTAGAGTTTCCTTCCCTGTATTCAAGCTGCAAAAATTCATTTTATCAACATTAATGATGATGAATGGTATAGAAAAATTGAGACAAAAGAAAAGGAAAATACATTATTTGTATTAATATAAATATCCCACTCATACTATCGGTCAATAATTACCCATTCATGTATTCCTAAGTCCATCATATGAGATACTCATTTAGAGGTCGAGATTTGTTCATCAGTTGCATATATAAAATCCTATAGCTCCATAATATACTCTTGTACTTCAGCCATGATATTATCTGGATTTCAATCAAAAGGTTCCTTAATGTCACCCACATCCGATATTCGAATTCCATGATGGAAGAATGATCATGCATCCCTAAGATCACAGGTCACGTTCTCCCAATGGTGAATGTATTATGTTCGAATGTAACTTGATCTCATTATGGTTGGTTGTGGAGGAGATTCAACACCTTCTGACTGGTGAGCCTCTTAAGGCCTCCCTTATTCTTTATGAAGTTCAACAGATGGAATTGGAATCTATTTTTGATGGCGGCAACTAGATCACCTTGGAATTGGAGGTATTGATTCTTTAACCCAAGTCTTCCTGGTATACCTCCTGGGAAGATGTTTTAAAGGCTCTATAACATATGAAACTTCTGCATCATCTCTAACCTTGGACTTTTTACCACGATTCTCATGCACAATAGTCATTGTAGCTGCCACTCAATATATTACTTTTGTCAAATCCCATTGAGGATAGAAGAATCCCAAGCTTTGGAATATTCAGCTTCCAATCCAATTGACGCATCTGATATAGGTAACGTAATAGACAATTTGGATGTCTCTAAATCCATTATAATATGTAATTGTCTTGATACCATTGGGTGTTTCTGATGTCTAACATACGTGGGTGGAAAAGTGTTTGATTGTTATAGACATCTGAACTGACGAGAAAACCTATAAGGGAAATTAAATTCACAGATAATTTCACCATCAATCCTGGTCGATAATACACCATCGATGAATGCCATCATATAAGACCTCAACTAATAATTATTTTCTTTACCATCATTAATAAATGTTCCAGTTGGTGGGTTACCAAAAGGAAAGAAACTGAATTCTCTTGAGACATTAAATTCCTTTAGCACTAAATCAGGTATCAAATTTTGAGACTGAATACCAGAATATTTCTATAAAAATGGAGTGAATTGACCATTGGGGACTCTAACTAAATTCAACACTGAGTATGAAGAAAAGAGTTCCACAATCCAGCCCCACAACACTTGAAATGGCCCTGCAATTCTAAATGGAGCCTTCTCATTGTATAAATGCATCAGGGAATAATAAATTCTTGCCAATACAAGAGTTTCTAATCCAATATACTTCCATTATACCAATTTAGATGCAATGAAAAAAGTCTCTATCCTTACACTGCCTCTGGACTCACGAATTGGAATCAAGTAAAGGCTTAGCCACCTGGAAAGGAAGGAAGATAAGTATATCTTTGCATCATTATTAGATTTGACTTTTTATCCCCAGTGCTTATAGTTACCTCTCTCCAATGTAGGCCAATATGTGACTGAACTACCCTAGTTATCTGCAGAAGGACAAATAGTAGTACGTCCACATGTGGGACCTTTCTATATTGTTGGTTCTACATAGGCTTCCATCCACACCCTAGCATGAATATATTTCCTGTATTTGGGTAATTTATTTTCTATTTTGAATAGTTTGTGAGCTAACAATGGTGTTCTGGTAACATCACCCCATGTTATAGCTGGAAGAATAAACTCTTCATACATTTCCCCGAGAATGGGAACCCCAACTATTTGGTATATATCCCACAAACTAATGCCAACATCACCGTGTGTAAAATGGAAAGAATTAGTTTGCGGGCTCCATCAGCTCAAAAATTCAGGAATGAAATCATTTTTATAAATATAATTTTTCGCATCTTGAAAAATTCATAAATATAAACATATGATAGCTCTTTCCTAAATTCTTCATAAGTTCGACGCACCCAAAATGCCCACATCCATTCAGGTTTCACACCTCCTCTATAACAAAGATCCCAGTCTTCTTTCCAACCATTAGACTGATCTATCTAAGAAGTCTGAAAGGTTGAATCATAGCAATGTTGCCTTTGATCTATATCATGATCCTTCATATCAGGAGTACAACCACTGTGATTTAGGATTCAACAAATTGGGATTGTTCCTTCATGAACTAGCGCACCCCTTTCACTAATATTCATGCAGTTACAATTGGAGAAATGAAGAAACCAATTCTTTGGGAAGTATTTCTTAATATATAAAAAATGAAAATCTTGTAAAATCCCATGCCCGTACAGGGGTAATTAAGGACTTTGTGGATATTCACGTTGATATGGAATTAAAAATTTACATAGTCTAGGAAGAGTACTTTCAAAAACGTAATAATAATTTGGTCTTACGATCTTCATCATCTCATTTTGACGAGCCTTAGCTTCTTTAGTAGAGGTTATCAAATGATCCACTTTCCTGAAAAAGAATTATCAAACTCCCCCTATTCGGTTGGAATTTTTACTTGATAAAAAAAATCAAATTTCAACTTAAAGGAAAAGGAAATAAAATGTTTGGAAAAAGAAACTATTTACGTAGGTCCTTCGATGAGGTCCATCGTGTAGGTCCTTCGACAAGGGTCCTAGAACAACTCCTTCGACGAAGTCCTTCCGCGTAGCTCCATCGCTAAATTAGTTCCACCTTGAAAAAATTTCGAGGAGACTATGTTAGCACACAACACTTTAAGGCTAGACAAAAGAGCTACGCAACGAGAGCTCAAAAATGTGGAAGCAAGAATGGAGAAAATAAAAAAGGATCAAACCTATTTATAGCCAGCCGTAGATCTCCACGACATGCCTGTGTGAAAATGCTATGCAGAATTTCTATGTGAAGTAGCTCCATGACAAACCTACACGGTCCAACAATTAATCCGTAGTCTTTTCCCAACAATTTTACCTTAGTACTCGACCCTCTTTCTAAACAGATCCAATCGTGAGGGGGAGTATTTGTTGACAGTACTTAATAATACAAAATGACTATGAAGACAACCCTTAGTATTTCAAAATCCCAAGTCGAGGTTCAAAGAATTCAAAGGAATGCCAAACCCTCTAAAGATCTATGTGGCATACCTCCATGAAATACCTTCACAACATACCTACATGTCAATATATTTTATGTACCCCTACATGACAGTCCTATGTGGAGGACCTACACAAAGAATATGCATGGAAATATTCCCTTCGACAAGGCCCCATTCATTCCTATAAATAGGACCATTGGGCTTCCTATTTCAAGGACTGAAAAAGTTGAAAGATTCCTTAAAGCTCCCATTGCATAGATCTTTTTCCCAGACCCCTAAAATTGTATAAGGTAGCTCTATAAAACATTAGTGAAGAGATAATTAAATGAGATAATCTTGTTTTTAAAGTCTTTCAAAAAAATTATATAGGCTTGGTTCCCCCATGTGAAACAGATTCTTCAGTCATCATACAAACCTGTACTGCACACCTACGTGTCACACCTGCGTAGTACAACTGCACGATGCATCAACGCAGGGTACCTCTTCCGCACACTTTAACGAAGTAACTATGTGGAAGATCTTGGTATAAAGACTACATAACAATTTAAGTACCATCTTTAAGGCCTTTCATGGTAGGGTATCTCCTTCCTTGGTTCCCTTCTCTGAAAGGGAATAACTTGAAGCCTCCACCAAAACCTCATGACTTATCAAACCTTTGAGAAAGGCACATAGGCGTGTCTCTTTTTTGGGTGTGTATATCCGTAGTTAGAGGTTTTCCACATTTGTTTCACAATGGGGTTAGGATTCATGAAGTGTCTGTGAGTTTGTAGATCCACAGTCACATGGAACTTTCTCACAGGAACAGTGTTGGGAAGTTCCCGGTTTGGAGGAGGGTTTGGGTCCTCACCTCTCCCATCTCAAAGACCCGAAACCTCATGTCTCTAGTAGGTAGGTATGATTAAAAATTTATTTTCCATAAAATCAAAGGAAAAGTCTCCCTCCCCTACCAGGATCAATTTTAGGGCATCCATCCTGGTGTAATCCCCTAACCTTCATCCCTACTTCTTTCATTGGACCCTTGTCCAATGTAAAGTGAATAGAGGGAGGGCTCGTTGCCTATCCCTCTTCCTGGGTCTCCTTGACCTATTCCACCCTGGCCACCATAGGTGAACTCTCTTTCACCAATAAAGGAGGAAAAGTGTGGCTGTATTTGTTGAATCTTTAACATCCTCTTGTTTCTCACACTGAGCATGACTCACGTGGGCTTAGAGATTTATCATGGTCATAAAATCTTCACAACCTAATGAACTATGATAAATATTATTCCCATAATAACTAGGATACATAAGAAGCCTTCTTAGGGCCCTAGATCATTGGATATCCTCTTTAGGAATCCAAACCTAATTCCCTTAATCTGGGAATCCTCTTTAGGAATAATCCCCAAATTTAACCCCCAAATCACCAAAACATCCTTTTTAGGAAGTAAGTCCAAACTCATTTCTATCAAAGGACTATACTCTCCTCTGAGACTCATCGAACTATGTGTGATTTGATTCCCATGCACATGGGATAGGTAGGAATCCTCCTTGAGGTTCAAACCCAAGACTTCAAATCAACCATATTCTCCTTGGACCATATTCCCAATAGGGTCCAATCTTACTTGGAAACCCATGTTCTTTCCAGGTTCCTTGGGATGCTTTGGCATAAGTCCCACACCAAAATTTGACTATGAAATTTTAGATTATATGTCCTTACCACATGACATTAAACTATATGGTTAGCACTTTGTCACATGACCTTAAAAGGTAAGATGTGTCCCATTAAGCGGTACCGAACTAAGAGGGTTCTGATTCCTTTAACAAGGATACTTAGGTAGACCATTTTATGGGTATGATCCCAATATCAAAACCAAACTTCCTATCCTTGGATGAAAATAAATTCCAGAGTTCCCCACTGAGTGGATTCAAAACCAGTATCATCATAGTGATGATTAAAAGAATATCTAAATAGTATATGAGAGGATACCATTGATGGAGAACCTTGAATACATACGAATATCTCCATTAATGAAGAACCTCAAATGAATTTAGATGATTTTAAATTTCACACATGTTACTAAGTGATTAAAAATAACAAGGGAAACTTATGTTATACTTGGTGAATTAATAAGGATTCATGAAAATATCTTAAATTTACAAAGAGAGTCCCATAGTAGCCAATAATTCCCCCCAAAGGGTGTAATGAGTCCATCCTACCATCCTCTTGACCAATGCACATTCCTAAGTATCTTAAATTTCAAACTTAACGAATTTATGCCTTTGTGAAGCAGGTCCATTTTGGATAAAAAACTATAGGTAGTTTTTGTTTCCATGAATAAATCCAATGGAAACCACCTGGAAGCAGTGATTATTAAAACTAGAAAACATGTTTCAAGGAACTATGAAACAATTATAATGAAATTTAATTTTATTATATGGGTTAAAAAATTATGTTCTTAAAACACAAATTTTTTAAGAAGGGTTATATTATATTTTTAATATAACATTAATTAGTTAGTTAAAAAAAGTTAAGAAAGTAAATAATCATAATGGTACAATGTAAAAGTTAAGTTAAAATATGCTTTAAATATAATTAAAACATATTTGAAATTTTTTAGAGGACTTATATACCTTGTATCACCCCAAAACTCATTATTACCCACTTTTGTATCCATTTACACTTTTTTATTGTCATTCCATTACTAGAAAATATTTAATGCTCACAAAATTCTCATTTTCTTCACCTATAAAAAGGGATCAATTCCACACTTTCAATGATCCAAATTACCATAAAACTTTAATTGAACCACTAACCTATTTTCCTCTACAAGAATTAACTTTCACTTTCTAAATCCCATGATCACTAGAATTTATCCTAATACCTCCATTTTCAATGATACTTTTAAGAGAAAGATCAAGGTCCCAATGGGAGTATTAAATAATCATAAACATTTATTTCTTAATATATATCTTAAAACGTACCATAAAAATAGAAATATAATCAATTTTGTATCATAATTATTCTTAATTTTTCTTATATTAATGGAACAACCATTATTTATTCCTTCCCATCCTACTTGAAAAACAAAAGAATGTCGATCATGCATACATATGGAATACCGCATCCATAAAGTAACATTTTTTATTTTCATCTTGATTTTAATTGTTTACCAACACCACCAACTAAAAAAAATCTGAATAAAATTATTATTATTTAATTATAATGATATTATATAGTTCCTCAATTATCTTCACTGATCAAGTTCTAGCATGTTCTTGTTTAGGTCAGTTTAACAACATATATGAATGACGCTATAAAAATTTATCATTGATGGATATGGTAATGTAAATAATAATATTATTATAATTTTATATGAAAATGAATATTTTTTATGGTATGAAAATATTATATTATGTATTTAAGTTATTATTAAAATATCATCTTCAATCTCTAAAATTTATTATATGAGCCGACACTGATTCCACTTTCATACAACATAACTAAAAAACCGATGAAATGAGATAATATATTTATAAATAAGTTTAATTTATTTATTAAAATACCTAAAATAAAATAGTAATTAATAGAATGTTATCAAATAATTGATACTGAAATTGAAATCATAAATCTTACCCAAAACAATTTGAGTTACTATCATCCAGTGGTAAAAATATGATATTTTTGGGCATATATTGTAACATAATACTTTATAATTTTATTGATTTTTATTCTCACAAATAATCTTGTTTTACTAATAAAATTAATTTAAGTATTTTTCAAGAATATATTTATTGGTAAGATTATATTATTATTGGTTATAATATTTTTTAAAATATTCTGAATGAGTTTTAAAAATATTCTAGAAACACTATTCATACCCTACATTTTTAAGTATAAGCATAGTGTGTAGCTCAGAAACCCTACGTTTGGAATAACACATTGTTTCTCACGGAATCCGGGGATGACCTCCTGGACGGGAGATTCAAATGTTCCGATCGGTTTCTAACGGGTTTGTTCGTAGAACCGGAAACATCCAATTATTCCACATCCGTTTGGACCTACTTTCCAAAGGCAGGCGCTCATTAGCTTGTGGGCTAATGAGGCTTAGGAATTTGCATTGGTCAATAGGATGGGAGGTCGGACTCATCACACCTTTTTGAGGGGAATTATTGTCTACTCCGGGACTCTCTTTATAGATTTAAGTTATGTTCGTGAATCCTTATTATATTACCAAGTATAAAATGAGCTTTCCTTAAGTTTTAACAATCAATGATTAAATATGCAAGAAATTTAGAGAATCTTTTATATGTATTCGAGGTTCTTCATCAATAGAGAATCATCTATATCTGTTTATAGATTCTTGGTCAATGGTATCCTTCAAAACATTTATATAAAAGTCTCTTGGTCATTATGACGACCAGGCTGGTTTTAAAGCCACTCAGTGGGGCACTTTGAAGTTTATCGTCATTCAGAAGGACAAGGATTATTTCAAAGTTGGGATCGAACCCATAAATGGGCTACCTAAGTATCCTTTGTTTTGGAAAAGGAATCAGAGCCCATGTAGTTCGAGTAATGGAGTATGATGTTTATGATTGATGGCTCAAAGAAGAATGTCATAATTACTTTTACACTCTAAGCTCACGTGAGTCATGCTCGGTGTGAGAAACAAGAGGTATTAGTAAAAATTAGACAATTATGCCATGAAAGATGCAATCATAAGAAATTGTTTGGGGCCTATGTATGTATGACTGCCCAAAATAGATGAAGGTTTAGGATTTACTTTTAGGGAGAAAATCCAGGAACAGGGTCCATAAAGGTATATGTGCTTTATGGAGATTTGAATACTCTAATCTTGGGGCTTACTCCTAAGGAGGATGCCCAAGTTAGGAGGGGACTTATGATTGGGTTTTACTCCTGAAAAGGAAACCCAAATCAAAGTTAAATTATGTCTGGTTAAGAGAATTTTAAGGGGGCTTGAGGTTTACTCCTAAAAAGGAAAACCCAAGATTATGACTGGGACTTACTCCTAAAAAAGGAGGCCCAGGTTATGACTGAGTCTTATTCCTAAAAAGGAGATCCAGGTTAGGGGACTTGGGGATTACTCATAAAAAGGAAGCCCAAGATTATGACTAGGAATTACTCCTAAAAAAGGAGGCCCAGGTTATGACTGAGTCTTATTCCTAAAAAGGAGACCCGGGTTAGGGGACTTGGGGCTTACTCCGGAAAAGGAAGCCCAAGATTATGACTGAGTCTTATTCCTGAAAATGAGACCCAGGTTAGGGATTAAGGTTTGGGGCTTACTCCTGAGGAGGATTCCCAAAATTAGAGGACTTGATTGGGGCTTACTCCTGAGGAGGATGCCCAAGTTAAGGAATTAAGGTTTGGGGCTTACTCCTGAGGAGGATGCCCAAAATTAGAGGATTTATAACTGGGGATTATTCCTGAAAAGGAGACCCAGGTTAGGATTCTCTCATCTTAAAGGATGAGGTTGAATGAATGAACTCTCCATATTTAATGACATAAGGATATTTAAATCACTATACTTTGAGAGATATTCCACAGAATTCCTTTCAGATAAGGAAGTCAAATCAAGAAATCATGCCATAAATGGCTTTGAAGAGTGTCTTGAAGACTGAATCTTGAAAAGGAAAGGTGTGATGGCTTTAGAGGGGTAAAAATGGGCAAGATGGGCACCCAAAAAGATAGGGGCGCTCAAGTCTTGCAGGACGCGCAAGTATTCCATGGGCGCGCAATTATGGTCGCGCAGGTATACCTGCGCGGCACATGGTGTACTTGCGCGATTTTCAACCAGCATTGAAATACTTGAGCGACTCTTTTTTAAACCCTTTAGAATTTTCTTGAGGTTCTTCCAGAAAAGGGACGCGCAAGTTATATTGAAGGAAATAAGTCGGCGCGCAAGTGTTTGATAAGTTTCAACACTTAGGCCTTCCTTCTTCTCTTTAGATCTTCCGTTCTAGGTAAGAAATTACCTTAGAAGTGTTCCGGAAGCTTTGAGAAGAGACTTGGGCGTCAGGAGCTTCAATCCGAGTTTCTGGAAAAAAATCCTCTCAAATGGGGGGCCCACAGGGTCTATTTATAGGCAAAAGAAGACCCCGGACGGTTACCGGGAGGTTACCACTTAGGTCGCGCAAGTCACTTGCGCGACCAAGAGCGTCGTGCAAGTGTACTTGCGCGGCAGTGGTATAACTTACGCGGTGGATTTTCTGTTGATCCTTTGTTCATGCCTTTGTCGATTTTTGATGTTTTCTTCAAAGGATGAATCACTTTATGCTCAGATATTCCCCTTTTCCAATCTTTAGATTCTGTGACGAAAGGAGCGTCAACAAAAGTCCCCCCTCAGAGTTGGATCCGGAAAGAAATGAGGATTTGAATCTGAGGAAATTGAATACATTCAAAGGAAAAGGGGGCACGCAAGTCTTCAGGGCACAGAGGGCAGCGCACAAGTGTGCTGGAACTTGACTTTTATTCAGAGTTCCTTTGTCTTTTGTGGGCAGTTTAAAGTCATGCATGCCGGACATAAAGGGGCTAATGTTTAAGGTCGAAATAGCTTTGACCAAAATAGATTAAAATTGATTCAATTCCTTGACAATTTATCTGAAAACAAATTAACATACTCAAGTATGAGAGAAAATATGTAAACTATGGCTTAAGAATATTTTAATCTGAGGAATGATATGAAAAAGAGCTAAAAGGCATTAGAAGAAGTAGTTTCCAAGAATGAAGTTACTATTATTTAACAAAACCCATTAGGGGGTTGAAATATGCAGGGACACCTATGGGCATTGGCTGCATGGTCAAATAAATAGTATCTTTCGGCTGACAAGTCTGTTATGTGGACTGTTTATGCAAGGCCACCTATGGGCACGTGCTGCATAGTCAGGCGAAAGAACTCTTAGAAATTTACTTTCCTAGTGCTAAAAGCCAGTGAAAGTTTATGGAGATTCAAATTTTCTAAAGTATAGAGTTTGTTGTATGGAAAGAGGTACTTGAATATGGAGAAGATATTTTCGAACAAGAATATTGAAGAACTGGATGAATATCACTCCTACGAAGGTCTGACCCAAACGTAGGGAAGAAGAATAAACCATAGACTTGAATACTTTCAGATCATGAAAAAGGATATGGGACAAATATGTTAAGGATGGCTATTTTTTGCGGATCCCTACATACTGTCGTTTAAGACAAATAAGGACAAAAGAGGCATTCTTTCCAAGAATGAAGTTACCATTATTTAACAAAACCCGTTAGGGGGTTGAAATATGCAGGGCCACCTATGGGCATTGGCTGCATGGTCAAATAAATAGTATCTTTCGACTGACAAGTCTGTTATGTGGACTGTTTATGCAAGGCCACCTATGGGAACGTGCTGCATAGTTAGGAAAAAAGAATTCTCAGAAGTTTGACATTTTTGTGACTAGAAGTCATGAAAAGGGTTATGAAGATCTGAAAATATTTTAAGGTTAGGATTATAACACATAAATATGGGTATTGTCCAATGTATGTAGAGATACATAGGTCAATGATAACCATAATCATGTTGTGGCTGGGTCCTGAATTGAAATTTTGGACTTCACTACGTATCTCATAAGAATGAGAATCAAGCCATACGTAGTTCTTGAAATGTAGTTTAACATCGTGCAGGACGAAAGTATGAGTGATCTTAGTTTAGGGTCATAGAATTCTAACCATAATAATGAATACACAATGTGTGTTTTCATGAGGACTTTTCAGCCAAGGGACTGAAAGTGAAATTTGGGGTTAGGCCCAAAAGACTTGGGACTGGATTCAAGGGACACTCGAATGTTCCTACGTATCCCATAAGGATGGGAATCAAGTCCACGTAGTTCTAGAACTACCCTTTGTACAAATTTGGTTCGTACATGTGAAGGGTGAAAGGGGACTTTAGTGCAATGATGGTTTAACCTGAGATAAAAATTTTAGGCATTACCATGTATGCACGTAGTCTTTTGAAAATGAAACATGATTTAAAAAATCAATTTCAATAATGGTTCCTTCTCAAATGAGGAAATCAAAGAATATTGTAGTTTATTGTCGTACCGGACAAAAGTGTTATATAGTTTAACGTCATATAACAGGGACAAAAGTGAATCAATGTAAAGATATTGATTCCAGGGGCGGTTTCACGAATCAACATCATATGAGATGGTGGTGAACTGATGTGAAGAGATTGTTTTTGGGCTTGAACCTTGGGAGGCTGCCTACATACCCAGCCTGGAGGGCAAGGATCAAAGTCTGTGTAGTTCAATTAAAGAATGAATTAATGATCAAGTTGTTCTTGTGGACAATGATCTAATAAAAAATATTGTTGGGACTTACACATGGTTAGTGGACCAAAGGGAGTATTATGGTTGATATTTTCTCTAAGTTCACGTGAGTCATACTCGGTGTGAGAAACAAGAGGTAATAACAACCTTAATGATACACAATTTAATGTCATGTAGGACATAAAAAAGGGACTATGCAGTTTAAAGTATTGCAGTTAGGACTATTGGTGCTGCACAGTTTAGTGTCATGTAGCAGGGACAAAATAATAGTTTAATGTCATGTAGGACCTATCAAGGATTTTTTGTACAGTTTAGCATCATGTAGTTAGGACGATGGGGAAAAAATAGTTTAACGTCATATTGGACAAAAGTGCGAATAGTTTAAGGTCATATGCATGGACCGTGGATGGTGCAGTTTAATGTCATGCTGGACCTTTGATGATTATATAGTTTAACGTCTTTTCGGACGTGAGGGACTTTTATACAGTTTAGCGTCATGTAGTTAGGACGTCACAGTTTAACGTCTTGCTGGACCAGGGATCATGCAGTTTAAGGTCATGCTGGACGGTTTATGGAACTTTTTCACAGTTTAATGTCGTGCGGGACGAAGTTGCAGTTTAAAGTCATACTGGACCATTGCTGTATAGTTTAACGTCATATAGCAAGGACGAACTGGTGCTGTACAGTTTAAAGTCATGTAGCTAGGACTAAGGTGAACCAATATGAGGATATCAGTTCTGGGGACTTTTTACAGTTTAACGTCATGCTGGACGATAAAAGTGCCACACAGTTTAATGTCATGTTGCTAGGACACAATATAGTTTAATGTCATCTCGGACAAAATATGGAACTTCTGTACAGTTTAATGTCATGTAGATAGGACATAATACAGTTTAGTGTCATGTAGGACAAAATCATGAACCAATGTGATTGTTTTGGATCTGGGAACAATATTTTGTGTTTATACAAAATACTTCTTCAGAAATCTATCATTAATTGGTACCACCTTCCCACAAAAAAAAGGAATAAGGTAATACTGCCTTATCTGGAGAAATGAGCACAATTCCTAAACCAACTTTGTTGAATTTAGGATTTTCCATTTTCTTCCCTGTTGGACTTCTAGAAGCACCATCAAAATACATTTCCCATGTTTGAGGACTCTCTTGAATAGAGAAAACTTCCTCATCAGGGAGTTCGATATCTGAATACGTGTCTTCCACTGAAGGATGTTCAGCTAGGAAATCAGCCAGAGCTTGGCCCTTAATTGCCTTTTGAGATACATACTGAATGTCAAACTGCTGTAGAATAACCACCCACCTTGCCAGACGTCCTGTAAGCATTGGACGATTACGGATGAATTTGAGAGGATTATTACGAGATACCAATTGGACTTCATGATGTTGCAGGTAGTGTCTCAGTTTCTGAACTGCAAAGATTAATGCTAGGCAACACTTTTCAATACTTGAATACCAGGTTTCTGCTTCAAGCATAGTTCTACTGATATAGTAGAGACTATTTTCATTCCCAGCATCATTCTTTTGAGCGAGAAAGGCACCCAATGATCGCTCTAAAGCTGTCACATAGAGGATAAGAGATCTACCCTCAACAGGTGGCATGAGTACTGGTGGAATCAAGAGGTATTTCTTGAGAACATCAAATGCTTCTTGACATTCTTCAGTCCACTGGTAAGTGACTCCTTTCTTCAATAATTTGGTAAAGGGTAAACTTTTGCCTGCCAAATTGGTGATGAAACGCCGAATATAGGCTAAGTGTCCTTGAAGTCCTCTTAATTCTTTCAAATTCTGAGGAGGTGACATACCATGGAATGATTTGGTCTTCTCAGGATCGACTTGAATACCACGATGGCGTACAACAAAGCCGAGGAATTTTCCTAAGGTTACCCCAAAAGCACATTTTAAGGGGTTCATCTTCAAATTATGTTGTTGAAGCTTGTGGAATATGACTTCCAAATAAGCCAAGTGATCAAAACGTTGTTTGGATTTAACCACCAAATCATCTACATAGCATTCAACAAACTTCCCTAAAAGAGGTTTGAAGATACGATGCATGGCACATTGATATGTTGCACCTGCATTCTTCAAACCAAAGGGCATCACCCGATAACAAAACAAACCTTGAGGATATCTGAAGGCTGTATATTCCTCATCTTCTGGGGCCATTCGTATCTGATTATATCCAGAATATCCATCCATGAAAGAAAGTACTTCATAGCCAGCCGTCGCATCAATTAAGAGTTCTGTAATCGGAACTGGGAAATCATCTTTAGGACAATACCGATTAAGATCTATGAAATCGATGCAAACCCTAATTTGTCTGTTCTTCTTCTTTACAGGGACAATATTAGCCAACCACTTGGGATATTGAACTTCTCTAACGAAGATAGATTTGATAAGCTTATCCACTTCAGCATCAATTTTGGAAGCATAGGTTGGGTGTGTTCTTCTCACGGCTTGCTTGAATCCTCGATGTTCTTTTGGTAAACCCAAATGATGAGTAGCAACATCAGGATCAAGCCCAGGAATTTCTGTATAATTCCAAGCAAAAATATCTTTATTTTGCTTTAGAAAAGAAATATACATCTCTTTCTCTTCAAGGGTCATGGCCGCACTAATTAAAGTGGGGCGTGGATCTTTCTCTGTACCCAGATTTACTTCTCTGAGTTCATCCACAGTGGTAGAGATACCCTCTTCAAATGCTGGAGGAGCATCTCTAAGATCTTCCTCTTCCTCTTCATCATGTGTTATTTCTTCCGTTTCTACTTGCAAAGTAGATGAAAAAACGAAATTCTCATGATCATAAGAGATGTCAAAATTTTCACATTTTGAAGAAGAAGCTTCCATTTCCGACCCTATTGATGATAAAGGGTCTTCTTTGGGAAATAAGGAGGAGATGATGGATTGAGAATCGACATCATTATTCACCTCTGGTGTTGCTATAACTTCTTCTGGCCTGATTAGCGAAGTATAGACTTGTTGGATTTCAGCAGACGAAATGAAAACGTCACCACTTATGCTTTCATCACTGCTTGGTAGGTTACCAATTTCTCCCATGTTGTCTGGCTCGATCACCGTAATTGACATTATGGATCTTTCCATAAGAGTATTTTGATTTGGGCCTATTTTTTTAAATTTGACTGATAGGTAACACATAATCTGTACTCACATGTGAAAATGGATTTATTGGATTTTTTTCCAAACCATATGGAGCATTAACTTTGGTAATTTCCTTCATTGTAGATTTTTCTCTTCCCTTCATGTGATAAAATTCCGCCTCAATGTATTGAGACTCACATGTCTTGAACGGGGCCTTATCACCATACAATGTTCCAACTTGACCATCGAAACAGTATTTGAGACATTGATGGTATGATGACGGAATAGCTGCATGCTGATGTAGCTAGGGTCTTCCAAGAAAGATATTGAAAGCTGAGTCTTGATCAACAATCATGAAATCCGAATTGGAAACAAGATCTCCAAACTGAGTTCTGAGTGTAACTTCTCCCAGTGGTTCTTGTTCATTTTTATCATATCCTTGTAACATCATAGTAGAAGAAGATAAATCAGATTCCGTGAGGCCCAATCGACGAAGTGTACGAATGGGCATGAGGTTGACTCATGAACCATTGTCAATAAAAGCTCTTCGAATATCTACACCATTGACTTTTCCAGATAAGTACGAAGGTTTTATGTGCCCATGCACAACATCATCTTCATCTTTATCAGTAAAAGATATCACTGCATGGCATTCTGCAGGATTATTCTCTATGTGATAGATTTCAGCTGCAGCAATTTTAGCTTCAAACTCCTGAGGACTTGACAAAGCTTCGATGAGTGATTCCCGAAGATCTTTTGACAGATTCAAAGCATCCAAAATTGATAACTTGGATGGTACTTGGGCCAAGTGTTTCAATATATCATAATTTTGATCTAGAGGTCTGCGTTTCCCAATAGGAATATGCGGTTTAGCAGGTACCTTGGAAGCAGATGCTTTGGAAGCTGATGCATCTTGTATTGAAGCTGGAAACATCCTTGGTTTTGGCAGATTAGACTGATTAGATCCATTTACTTGCTGAGATAAATAAGATGGAACTTTTAATCGGTCTTCCAAAATAACTGTGCCAAAACTGAATTGGCCATTGGCATAAGAACTTGCTTGTTCTTTTTGAGCTCGCTGAAGGGCTCTACCACGAGTTTCTGCTGCATATACAGTGCTAGCAGGGGTAGAATTAGAGTAGTGGCTTCGGAAAGATCCACGTCTTCCCCTGTATCCTGAACCTCTAGAACTTCATCGGATTCCCTTATTTGATACAAGGAATTCAGGCTCATTAAGGATGGAATATGGATCTGTTAATTGAATCATATTAACAGAACCAAAGATTAACTCTTCGTCTGATAAAGACTCTGCCTGGTTAGCCTGTTTAGGCTGTGCCGTTTGGTGGGACGGTGCCCGTGGCTTTGAAGTAGATGGCATGAAATATGCCAGAGTCAAAGACAATTTAGGCTTTGATACATACTCATCTTCTCCTGATTCCTCTTTCTTCTTTGAATTGCGCTGCCCTTTTAAGGATTTGTCTTTTGATGGAGGCTTTACTGTAGCTTTTGTAGGAGACACAATTGGCTTCTTCAATTGTGTTCGCAAAATGGAATGGGTCTGATTGATTGTCTTTCTGACCATCGAATCATCATATTTTTTCGCAGTTTTGCTTTTGACTTCCTACCACTCGCCTCTTTCCTCTGGATCTGTAGCAGTAATACACGCTACATGAGAAGAAGAACCCTTCAATTTGACTTGTCCCAAGTTGACCATCTTTTGCAGGAGGTCTTTAAAGACAAAACACTCCTGGATGGGATGCCCCAACATTTGATGAAAGGGGCAATAATTGGGACGGTCTTCATCTCCTTCCTTGTTTGGTCTCTTGGGCACTGGTAATTGAACCAAATTATTTTCCAGAGCTGAAATGAAGTAACCAGGAACTTGCTCACTTCGGAAAGAGTATGTTTTACTCTTCATATCCTCAAATTGTTTTCGTCGTTGATCTTTTTGATCATTTGGACGAAACAGCCTTTGTTGTTGGCGTTCAGGAGGTGGAGCCCTTCGAGAAGATGAAGGTTTTGAAGTAGAAATAGGTACAGGTGCTTGTTTAAGCATAACTGTAGCAATTTCTGCTTTACCCATTCTTCTTCCTAGAGCTGATGGAATTACACGAGATTTAACCTTAGCCTGTATAAGGGAATCTTCAATCTGCTGAGCGATTGAAGTAAGGTCTCGAAACCCTCCTGTGTATTTCACATGGATCAATGGCGTGCGTAATTCGTCACACAAATTTGCCACACAGATTGGCAACAATTCCTCCTGAGGGAGTGCTAAACTCAAGGAATACGTTAATCCCTTCCAACGAGCAATGAAATCAGAGACTCTTTCATTCTCCCTTTGCTTGCAGTTTGTAAGATCGAAAACTGTCGTTTTTGGAAAAGTTGAGCTAAACTGAAGAAGGAATTTTTGACGAAGATCCTCCCATACGATGACTGACCGGGATTGCAAGCATGTATACCAGACAAAAGCTTGTCCTTTCAAGGTTCGCACGAAGCATCTGAGTTTCACTGCTTCTTGCTGCTCTGGAGTTCCCATCATAGGATCACAACAAGACACGTAATGCGTCAAATGTTGTTCAGGGTCGCCTGATCCATTGAAAGTAGGGAAAACAGGGTTTCCAAAACTGGATGGAGGAGAAATTGAATCTACCCATTCAGGGTAAACTTTCTTTTCAGGTTGAACTTGCGCCCGTTTCCCTTCCATAGTTTCTAACCGAGCTGTTAATGACTCAATAGTAGTTATTAACTTTTGAGAAACATCAGGTTGAACTTGGTTTTGGGTAGGTGCGATGAATGGAGCTTGGACAGACGTGGTGGTTGGTGCTGCAACTGATGGTAGTGCTGCCAACCGTTGTTGTGTTTGACCCGTAGGATTAGACCTCTATGGGTGTACTGATAAAGGAGGATATTCTTGATCCATCTCAGTAGTTACAACAAATTCCTTCGGTTGTCGAACTTCATCATTCTTAAGAAGAAGACTACTCTGAAGTAGTTCTGCATTCAACCTTCTTAATTCTTTCATTTCTTCCTCCTGTTGTGCAAACCTTTGCTCTAATGAGAGCGATTGACCTCCTTCAGAGGAAGGGTGAGAAGTAACCTGATTCTTTCCTTTCCCCTTATTGGATCCTTTTCGGAGAGGGGGAAGTGGGTTACTTGAAGGAATACTCAGATTTTGGGTAAGCCTTTGATTACGTGTGCACACACCTTCTTCATTTAGGTCTATGTGGGCAACTTCTTGAGCAGGAACCTCTGCGTCTGATCCCTCTGATTGAGCCTCATCTGGTGAATCAGCAGCAACGGTATTAATGACATTAATGGATGCATATTGCATGGAATCCTTTCTATCAGCATTTCTGTGATATTGTCTTCTTCCATGTCCATGATGAGACATGGCATTCCGTTGACTTGATCCCTCAGGAACTTCTTGGAGAACCGTCACATGGAGAGAATCTCCTGATAGCTTGGCTCTTCGTTCCTCTTGAGGCTTATTCCCTAATCGAGAGAATACTGACTTTCTCTGAGGGAGGGATTGAAGATTTGAAAAAGTCCCCAGTCCGGTGGACTGGGGATGTTCTTGCTGCTTCCGCTCAACTCCTCGAATCCCATTTGTTGCCTCTGAGGGTTGGGTTAGAGAAGTCCCCAGTCTGGCAAGCTGGGGTGTCTCTTGACATGCTATGTCTGAGATCTTCTTAAAATCTCTCTTGATCTTGCGAATCTTAGTTCGGAAATTAGCTGGATGCATTAACCTGTATCCACTTTTATCACCTAGTTCAACAGACCGTTGGATGATTTCCGAAACTTCTGTCATTTGATGACGTGTTTGCTCCAGACGAGAGGCTTGTGCAATATTCTCGCCTTCTTGATGTAGGAGAAATTCAACAACTTGTTCTCTATATACTTGATTTTGAGAGGAACTAGTTGAAGCCTGTTCTTGAGCAAGCTTTTGATTATGAACAAAGCCCATTGACTGTGGCCGGCCATGGGCAATAACATTTCATGAGACCATTTTCGGCGGGCTTTGCTGACCGGAAAGCACTGTGAAATGTAGTGCTCTGTGAACACCCCATCCTCTGATATGAACATCAGATGGAGCATTGGCAATTAACTGACGCAATTTTCTTAGTGCGCCAAGGCATGAACGTTGAAGGGTTCTTTGTTGCTTTTCAGCCTTCGGATACCGAGAGACTGATAGAGATGCCAAATCAATCTGGCGTTGTAACCCTTCTATTATCTTAATATGATTTTCATAATCACCTTAAGATAATACTTTCTTCTTCAATTGACAAAGAGTCTTCCATATGTTGAGACGAATATCATGGATTCCATCATCCGTCAACATCTTTGGAATGTCGTACTGGGAGTCAGCCAAAGGCCAAAACATGACTGGTACATCACCTTTTTCCAGTTTTTTCCTCATGTTCAGCATTTCCTCTTTATCATTAAATGAATATTCTTCGACCTGTTTTGACCAGAGTTGGTGTTTCCTTGTTGCTTCATCGGATTCAACAAGACTGGTAGAGATATCACTATTCATGCTGGAAGATGAATGACCCATGGATGGTTCAGAGAATAACCTGAACCCCAGGCTATCTTCTGATGGAGAAAGAGTTTCACCTGCCGATAGTAAAGCATCAGACATGACTGGTTTTACGTTTTCAATTGCCTCGAGATAGGAGGGCTTTCTCGTCACTACATTTCCTTCTGAAGAATTTTCGAGACAATGTGAATCACTACTGCGGAGAGGACTTTCGTAGCGAAGTTCATCACCATGAGGAAGACCGTCATGATGGGTTACAACAAAAGATGAAATCTCTTGCTCCTTGGTCTTCTGACCACACAGAGGGTTCCTGTGGCTCTCATCTGAAGAAGAAACTTCAAGATTGACCGAATTTTCATGAAGCAAGTCTTCATGAGGAAGTGTCTGTTGAAGATCTTCAGAATTAATGTTCCCGTTATTGGGAACTGAGGGAGTAGAATCTTGAATTCCGACAGATAAATGTCTGAGGGCTTCAAGAACTCCAGCATCGAGAAAGGCTTGGTTACATATTGGCCTTTGATCTCCTGACTGTGCTGGGCGAATCTTTTTCTTAGATGCCTTCTTACTCGCTTTAGAAACAACTTGATGACGAAAGTGATTGCTCTGAGCAGGTGTATGTTCCTGATCAGGAAAGATGGTCAGGTTAGGCTGACGATCTCCACTCAAATCAGGTGTATGTGCCTGACTTGGTTGTCCGTATGATATGAGGGAGTATGCCCCATAACCCTCTTGGACTGGAACAGATGTGTGTGTCTGTTCCGGAGTGAATCGTTGATGTGTCACTCCATTGCTAGGGATAGATTTATCTGTCTTTCCCTGTGATGATGCTGAAGCTGTTATGATATCCTGACAAGCATCCAGAATATGAGCAGGAATTTGCTTCTGCTCTTTCACCATTGACAAAATATGTTTGGTGACTTCAGTCGCCGGAACGGGGATATACGTCCATTCCGGGTTTGGAGTAGGTGTATGTGCCTGCTCCTGTCCTCCTTTTCTTGTCAGTGAATCCTGACAGTACTCAAGTGTGGAGGCAGAGAGTTGAGTCTGCCTCCTATTTGTCGTCGGGACTTTCCGAATGACTTCTCTGTGCGCTACGAAGCGAGACTGTTGGTAGGCTTGATTAGTATGAGCAGGTGTATGTGCCTGCCGATTACACTTCTCCAAACGTGGTTGACGAGATCCATCATATGTAGTCAGACGAGCCTGCTGACTAACTGGTGATGTATAATCAGGTGCATGTTCCTGCCTAAAGTACTCCACCGGAATTGCCTGGCGGGATCAGCTTGATGCTACCAGACGAGTCTGCTGGACAACGGAATTAAAACAGACAGGTGTGTGTTCCTGTTCGTTATTTTCCACCAAGTTAGGTTGGTGGACTTCTCCGGAGATGGCAGGGATGAAAACCTGCCCATTGTTAACCGGATTCGGTCTCTGGCGGTTCATCTTGCCTGCTCGGGTTCGAGGAATCTGAGCTGAATGCCTGGAGTCGGTACCCTCATCATGTTGAGGGCGCACTACCGCACGAGTCTGGCAGCGATTGTTGATGGGATCCCTCGGGAAGGACTCCTGTTTTTTTGAACTAAGGCCCTGAGGGACCTTCTCATTCACTTCCTCAGAGTAAGGGAGTGAATGGAAATTGCGTTCCGGGGATAACGACCCGAAATAGTTGGAGACGGTAGTCAGCACCGCCTGCTTCTTGATTGCTGGCCGCCGTTGTCCGGACGACCAGGTAGAGTTGTTAACTTGGAGGGCTTGACGAGCGGCCTCCAGAGTTGGGATAGTACCGTTGAGACGGTACTCCTTAACCAGTGCATTAGAAACCCGACGTTGAAGACGCTGAGTTGGTGATGTCATCCTCAAAGCGGACGACGCTCTAGCAGGAGTAGTAGCATTGGTTTTCACAGCAGCAGACCTCACAGTAGAGGTGTTCACAGCAGCAGTATTCACAGGGGTGAATTTAAGGAAATCCATTTTGCAGAAGATCTTGAGAAAAGAGTGCCTATTCCATATAATAGACATAATCAAGATGAATCTGGCCACTGCATCTTTTGGATGAGCATATGTCAATGATTGCTTTGTTGGCCCAAGGGGCCTAACAAATAAGAAGAACATCACTTTAACTTGGTTAAGGATTCACGTCGGGTTCACCATTTTTGTTTCGCACGGAATCCGGGGATGACCTCCTGGACGGGAGATTCAAACGTTCCGATCAGTTTCTAACGGGTTTGTTCGTAGAACCGGAAACATCCAATGATTCCACATCCGTTTGGACCTACTTTCCAAAGGCAGGCGCTCATTAGCTTGTGGGCTAATGAGGCTTAGGAATTTGCATTGGTCGAGAGGATGGGAGGTCGGACTCATCACACCTTTTTGAGGGGAATTATTGTCTACTCCGGGACTCTCTTTATAGATTTAAGTTATGTTCGTGAATCCTTATTATATTACCAAGTATAAAATGAGCTTTCCTTAAGTTTTAACAATCAATGATTAAATATGCAAGAAATTTAGAGAATCTTTTATATGTATTCGAGGTTCTTCATCAATAGAGAATCATCTATATCTGTTTAGAGATTCTTGGTCAATGGTATCCTTCAAAACATTTATATAAAAGTCTCTTGGTCATTATGACGACCAGGCTGGTTTTAAAGCCACTCAGTGGGGCACTTTTAAGTTTATCGTCATTCAGAAGGACTAGGATTATTTCAAAGTTGGGATCGAACCCATAAATGGGCTACCTACGTATCCTTTGTTTTGGAAAAGGAATCAGAGACCACGTAGTTTGAGTAATGGAGTATGATGTTTATGATTGATGGCTCAAAGAAGAATGTCATAATTACTTTTACACTCTAAGATCACGTGAGTCATGCTCGGTGTGAGAAACAAGAGGTATTGGTAAAAATTAGACAATTGTGCCATGAAAGATGCAATCATAAGAAATTGTTTGGGGCTTATGTATGTATGACTGCCCAAAATAGATGAAGGTTTAGGATTTACTTTTAGGGAGAAAATCCAGGAACAGGGTCCATAAAGGTATATGTGATTTATGGAGATTTGAATACTCTAATCTTGGGGCTTACTCCTAAGGAGGATGTCCAAGTTAGGAGGGGACTTATGATTGGGTTTTACTCCTGAAAAGGAAACCCAAATCAAAGGTAAATTATGACTGGTTAAGAGAATTTTAAGGGGGCTTGAGGTTTACACCTAAAAAGGAAAACCCAAGATTATGACTGGGACTTACTCCTAAAAAAGGAGGCCCAGGTTATGACTGAGTCTTATTCCTGAAAAGGAGATCCAGGTTAGGGGACTTGGGGCTTACTCCTGAAAAGGAAGCCCAAGATTATGACTGGGACTTACTCCTAAAAAAGGAGGCCCAGGTTATGACTGAGTCTTATTCCTGAAAAGGAGACCCAGGTTAGGGGACTTGGGGCTTACTCCTAAAAAGGAAGCCCAAGATTATGACTGAGTCTTATTCCTGAAAAGGAGACCCAGGTTAGGGATTAAGGTTTGGGGCTTACTCCTGAGGAGGATGCCCAAAATTAGAGGACTTGATTGGGGCTTACTCCTGAGGAGGATGCCCAAGTTAAGGAATTAAGGTTTGGGGCTTACTCTTGAGGAGGATGCCCAAAATTAGAGGATTTATAACTGGGGATTATTCCTGAAAAGGAGACCCAGGTTAGGATTCTCTCATCTTAAAGGATGAGGTTGAATGAATGAACTCTCCATATTTAATGACATAAGGATATTTAAATCACTAGACTTTGAGAGATATTCCACAGAATTCCTTTCAGATAAGGAAGTCAAATCAAGAAATCATGCCATAAATGGCTTTGAAGAGTGTCTTGAAGACTGAATTTTGAAAAGGAAAGGTGTGATGGCTTAAGAGGGGTAAAAATGGGCAAGATGGGCACCCAAAAAGATAGGGGCGCGCAAGTCTTGTAGGACGCGCAAGTATTCCATGGGCGCGCAAGTATGGTCGCGCAGGTATACCTGCGCGGCACATGGTGTACTTGCGCGATTTTCAACCAGCATTGAAATGCTTGAGCGACTCTTTTTTAAACCCTTTAGAATTTTCTTGAGGTTCTTCCAGAAAAGGGATGCGCAAGTTATATTGAAGGAAATAAGTCGGCGCGCAAGTGTTTGATAAGTTTCAACACTTAGGCCTTCCTTCTTCTCTTTAGATCTTCCGTTCTAGGTAAGAAATTACCTTAGAAGTGTTCCAGAAGATTTGAGAAGAGACTTGGGCGTCGGGAGCTTCAATCCGAGTTTCTGGAAAAAAATCCTCTCGAATGGGGGGCCCACAGGGTCTATTTATAGGCAAAATAAGACCCCGGGCGGTTACCGGGCGGTTACCACTTAGGTCGCGCAAGTCACTTGCGCGACCAAGAGCGTCGCGCAGGTGTACTTGCACGGCAGTGGTATAACTTGCGTGGTGGATTTGCTGTTGATCTTTTGTTCATGCCTTTGTCGATTTTTGATGTTTTCTTCAAAGGATGAATCACTTTATGCTCAGATATTCCCCTTTTCCAATCTTTAGATTCTGTGACGAAAGGAGCGTCAACACACATGTGGATCATGTAACCAATGCTGTTGAAAAATTATTATTTATCAACCCATTATATGGATGGAATCCTATATTCATGAAATGGGAAATTATGGATAAAGAACCATAAATTTGTAAGGAACCCTACATTTTAGGAAACAAATATATGGTACATCAACCCTACTTTTGTGTTCAATCAGACATTTTCAACCCAACATTTAGAGTTTTTCCATTACCTAAAGGAACTCTATATTTGATTATTTAATGATGGATTTTTATTTAAGGATATTTTTTTTGTGATTTATGCAATGGTCTCAATAAAATTAAATATCTTTTTAAATTTATTTATGATTGATTCAAAGGCTTACATTAAATGGATTAAATTATTACTATTTCTAAGTAAAATTAGGAGTATCTTGAATGATTTAAATTTGAATGTTTACTATTTATAAAAAAATATTATTGGATATTCTCAAATGAAAGAAAACTAATATTTCTATATATATGTCAATATTATTTTCTCTTTTTTTTGTATAAATGTATAAATGCAATATCTTTTTCAATACAGAACTGCTATGAAGAAAAAAAGAATGAGAGACTCTGTTATTTCTAAAGAAGATATACATTAGAGATATAAAAATTTCAATATCATTCTACTATATAATAGTTTTTTTGTTCATTGCTACTATTATTGAATATAATTTAGAACCATAATGTCTTTAAAGTTATTATTTCTTGAATACATTCATCTCTAAAGAAAAAGATCCATATTCTGTCAATTGTTGTAGAAAATGTGATAAAGAACATGTCAATTAAATCAAATAAAACTCTTTTGATGTATTAGAGTCTCGGCTCCTTGGACTCATTCATTGAAGAGTATCATATTATTAGACTAAGTTGTGTTGAAATTGGTTCTCTTTGAAAGAACTAGAAGGCTTTGTAAAGTCTTACTGTAAAGGTGTTAACTGCCTATACTCAACTATGGATGTCTTATGATAAGTGGAAATTTCTATTGAAAATCACCAAGCTCAAAAAGAAAGAATTGGTGGAGTAGGATAGGGTATCTTTTTTTCCCTAAACCACTTTATAAATTATTATGTTCTTATTTACTATTTATCCACTACTCAAATTTCTTACAGAAGAGAACGCTGCATACCTGCATAATATGAAAAGGAATCCAAATGTATGAATCTTTCAAGATTATTGAAAATACACAATTCACCTCTCTGGTTTTTATATTTGAATTATTTCGACCGAATAATTGGTATCAAAAGAGTATTTTTTGATAAATCAAATAAAGCTATACCAAGCTAAAAAGTATAAGGTCTATAAAAAAAAGATGCCAATGACTAATCCTAAATAACATATATCCATGATACTTTCTCCATACTTCAATGGTGATAACTATGGTCGCTGGAAATATCATTTTATCATATATATAAAGATTTGTGGATTTAAAGTATATATAAAGGCCATCCCTCCTTATGAAATTACCGAAAAACCAAAAATATGGGATGCTGCCAAAGAACCTAAGTATGAAATAAATTCAAAAGAAATGGAGGCTATCATTAGTGGAATTGGTACTAATGAATTCAATTGAGTATCCTAATTTCCTTCTACTTATTAAATGTGGTAGAGGATTACTATTTCATATGAAGGAATTAAAAATGTTATACAGTTGAGGTATGAAACTTCAAAAATAAAATTTATACCTTCAAAATGTATTATGGTGAAATCATAAAACTAATTAATTGATTATTAAAATAAATAGTCAATGATTTTGCCTCTTTAGATGATCCAATTACTCAATTGGATTAAGCACTAAAATTACTCAAAGTACCGCCATCGAAATAAAATGATATATCTGTATCAATTTGATAATTATCACCTATCAAAAATTTGACAATCATAGAATTGATTGGAAGACTAATCATGTAAGAAGAATAAATGAATTCTAATGATGAATATCACAAGATAATAAAAACAAAAAAAACTACCCTTAATGTTACATCTCAAAAAAATGAAATTAAATCGAGAGAAGATGTAAAAATCTCAAAATATTTTGACTGCTTAGATTTTGAAATGGAAGTGGCTTAGTTGGCCAGGATATTCCTAAAATTTTATAAGAAGAATATAGGATTCAACAAATCCTATAAGAAAGATGAGAAAGGATCCAATGAAGTAAGATGTTATGAATCAATACATTATTTTACCTAGTTAAAAGATGAAATAAGAAAGATATAAAAGAAAAATTAGAATAAACTGATTATGAGCATAAATGAAAAAGATCTGTGAAGGCTACTTAGAGTGTGTCTGAAGACTCCAACAACCCTTCCAAATTTGATTCATAAAGAGAGCCAAAAAATCTAAAATCCAACATGCCATTTATGGCTAAGAATACAAATTAGATACATAACTATTATTGTTCTAATTTTGATTTTGATAGCTTCTCAATTAGATGATTGGATTCTTATTTCTTGATGCTTGAAGAAAAATATGATTCCTTTGTAAAAAAGATTAATTCACTAAAAAATATTAATAATTCTATTTTAAATGGAAAGGATACGATACTAAAATAACATCAAGAATTATAATAAAAATTAAATACAACTACGTTAAATTATACTGTTCATGAAACTAAAATAAAAAATACTATAAGATGACGTAGAATCATTAAAATCTACTAAAACTATATTAACTATCATAGAAAAAACTCAAAATGAGATTCTTGGAGAAAAATTTATTTAAATAAAAAAATATTTAATAGTAATCAAGGGATAAAAATAAAAAAAATAAAAAACCTTATTTTGTGCCATGTTCTAAAAATACTACCTTATTCTACTGTGGAATTAATGGAAATTATTCTAACAACTATTGGTTAATAAATCATAAGATAAGTAGAATTAAAAGGATTTTGTTTCCAAAACATTTTCAAACAAAAATAATGTAAATTTTCTTAAAATAAGGAAAATATATATTCCCAAATATTTACTTATTGACATAGCTAGAACAAAAAAAAATGGATACCAAAACAAACTATTATTTAAATACCTTTCCATGGAAAAGACCTCATGGAAAATAGTGATATAGTATTTGGACAGTGGTTGCTCAAGACATATGAGTGGAGACTCTTCCAACTTCCATACACTTACAAAAATGGATGGATGACTAGTAACTATTAGAGAGAATTCAAAAGGAAAGATAGTTGGAGTCAGAATAGTTGGAGATCCAAAGTCAATATCAATCAATAAAGTACTGTATGTACAAGGTCTAAAGAAAAACCTCAGAAATATTTCTCAACATTGTGATGATGGTTTTTATTTTGATTTCACTTGCAATTCATACCCAGTTTTCAAAGGTAAATTGCTTAAATTTAGATCACCTAAAACTAAAAATGTTTATACATTGGATCTTGATTCCTTATGAAAAAAATTGAACTGTTTAACTACTGATAAAAATCATTCATGGATCTATCATAGAAGAATTGAACACTGCAATATATTTACCTTTTATAAATTATCTAAGAAACATTTAGTTTATGATTTTCTTAGTCTTAAATTTTATAATGATAGATTTTATAAAGCATGTCAAATTAGAAAACCACACAAATCATCTATCAAATCAATTAACACATTTTATACATCTAAACAACTAGAAATTATACAAATAGATTTATTTGGAATATCAAGGGTAGAAATTTTGGCTGGAAAATTGTTTGAATATGTATTGGTTTCTGATTTCTGAAGATTTACGTGGGCCTATTTTCTAAAACATAAAAGTTAAGTATTAATTTTTTTGAAATCTTTTATAAAATTTTTTAAAATGAAAAATATTTTAAAATAATTTCATTAATAATTGATCATGCTGGAGAATTTGACAATAAATAATTTAATTCTTTTTTCTTAAACTTATATATTAAACACACCATCTCTGCGGAAATAAAATCTCAAAAAAAAATATTGATAGAATAAATAGATTTATTAAATGGATGATAAAGACTATATTGAAGGAATATAGCCTTCCTACATATTTCTAGGAAGAAGATATAAACACGCTTGTTATATCATGAATAGAGTCTTAATAAGTCCTTTTATTGAAAAGAAACCCTATGAACCTTAGAATAACAGAAAACCTAAAGTAAATTACTTTAAAGTATTTGTATCCAAGGTGAATATATTGAAAACTATAAAAAACTAGGTAAATTAAATCTAAAGTTTGATGAAGGAATATTTCTAGAATATTATTCTACTTCTAAATTCTATAGTTTATAATAAAAAGTTAAGGATTTTTTGGGAATTAATTCATGTGAATTGTGATAAAAGTGACACTTTCGATAAATGGAAAGATCAAACAGATGAAATTTTTGACTCTTTTGACAATATAAGGCTTGAATTACCTAATAGTAATTTGGAAAATAAAATAAATGAAATTCAGTCCAGTCTAGAAGAACATGAAACAGAAGAACCTGAAAGTGTATTACCTAAATAGTTATGAAACTAAAAGAATCATCTTTAGAAACTATTATAAGAAACTTATCCATATGAGTAGTAACTTGAAGAAATATAGGAAACATAGCTAAATTTTACACCTTTCTATCACAACTAAAACCTAATACTATATAAGAAACTTTAAATGATGAAAGTTGGATAATGGACATGCAAGAAGTACTTAATCAATTCATTATAAATAACATTTGGGAATTAGTTGACAGACCAACCAACTATCTGGTAATAGGAACCAAATGGGTTTTTAGAAATAAATAGGATGATCAAGATATCATTACAAAAAAGATAGATTAGTATAAAATGGTTACAACTAGGAAGAAGCAATACACTATGATGAAACCTTTTCACCTATTGATAGATTAGAGGTAATTAGAATCATTCTATCTTATGAATCTCATAGGAATTTAAGATTATATTAGATGGATGTTGAATCTGAATTTCTAAATGGATATTTAAGGGGGGAAGTTTATATTGAACAAACACCAGTTTTTTGAAAACCGTCATCCACTGGGTTCAATTTTTAAACTTACTAAGGCTCTTTATAGACTTAAATAAGAACCTAGAGCCTGATATGAAATATTAATAATCTTTTTATTGGAAAATGGATTTTCTATAGGGTTAGAAGATCCTTCCGTTTTTAAGAAAAATATTTGATGTAACATATTATTACTACAAATTTATGTTGATGGTGTTATTTTTGGATCAACAAATAAAAAATATTTGTAATGATTTCTCAAATCTTAAAACATAATATAAAATGAGTATTATGGGAGAATTAATTTTCTTTATAGGATTTTAAATTTGTTAAAATTATTATGGAAATATTTTAATTCAATGAAAAAACATTATTGATTTATTAAAAATGTTTGGACTAGAAAATATTAAGACTTATAAAACTCTCATGTATATTAATGTAAAACGTGATTTGGATGAAGCTAGAAAACCAGTTGAGAAAAAATTATACAAAGGTATGATTGATAGTTTATTATATCTCATTGATAGATGATCATAAATAATATTTTTTTTGTATGTTTATGTGTTATAATTCAGTCAAACCCAAAATAATCCCACATTACTATTATTTAAATAAATTTTAAATTTATAAAAGGAACTATTTTTCAATCTCTACTTTACCCAAAAACATCTAATTTGAATTTAATTTCATATTCAGATCATGATTTTGGTGGTTATATATTTGATAGAAAAATCATGTTAGGAACCTATCACTTTTTAGAAAAATATTTAGTTTCATGGTTGAATAAGAAACAACATTCAGTTTCTCTTTCAATAGCCTAGGCCGAATATATATCTATTGGAAGTTTATGTGCACAAGTGTTGTGGTTAAAACACGACTTAGGGGATTTTTGGCTTAATTTTGATAATATATCTATTTTATGTGATAATACCAGTGAAATTAGTATTTCAAAAAATCTTATAAGTCATTAAAGAACCATGTATATTGATATAAGGCATCATTTTCTAAGAGATAATGTTCTCAAAAATATATATATCTATAATTTTTAAATACCGAATATCAACTTGCTAATATTTCTACGAAAGCACTTCCCACTGCAAGTTTTAATTTTATTGAGGGGGAGATAGGAATATTTAATTTTAATTAATTTTTTGTTAATTTATTTCATTAATTTTTATATTTATAGATTTTATTTTATTCAAATACTTATTTATTTACATTTAAACCGATTAAATGAAAACAAGAGTTTTTTCATTTTTAAAAAGTGCATCTTTTCAAAATAAAAACTAATAATTATTATAGTGAGTAAATTGTCTCGAGAAACTAGAACTGTGTCACCCAAAACCATTAGAAAACACTTTCTCTCTCTATATCTCTTACTTACCCCTATATTTCTAAACTTTTCACTTTCAAGAGCTCCTGCCTTCCTTTGAAAACCTAGAATCTGATCCTTTAACCTTCAAATTCTCAGAAATTTCAAATAATAAGAGGACATATGAAGGTAAACCAAGTGACTCGAAATTTAATCACATCCTCTTTAGAAATATTCTTCAAGGAAAAGTTATTTACTATGACTATTAGTATCAGAAAAATCTCTTAATGAAGAAAGACCTTACCTTTCAAGGTTTATAATTATTATTTAATAAAGAAAAAACTAAATTTATTCTTCATCTTGATCTAAATAAGTTCTATAGGAATTTTCAATTTAGTTTCGAGGAAATAGAGGATAGCATAACTTCTTGGGTAGATGATAAGGAATTTTCCATTTCCTATGTCGAAATTTAAATGATATTGAAATTCCCTTACGAATTCGTGTTTCATTTTTGATCTTTGATCAATAGGAAATTAGGAACCCAAGTCAGAAGTTATTATTTCATTTCTCTTTGGATCCACCCAAATTCAGAAAATGTTTATTAAGGATGTTGAGGCTAACTATAAGGTACATTTCAAGTTCATCGAGTCCAAAACCCCCCAAATAATTTCAGAATTAGAAATTATTCTTTTTCTGCACATATATGTCATGTTCTTGTTCATTAGTGATATCAAGTTCAACTTTCCTAGGTATATGCTTTGATATATGTCTCACTGCTATTAGTTAGAGGCATGTATATATTTCTATATGTATGTTTGAATTATTTCTCTTATTTTTTAATATAAATTATAATATTCTCCATACACATGTTTTAAATAAGTTCCATCACATCAACATTCTTAATGCGAGTACTTTAATAAAGTTTGGTTTCTTCTGGAGTACAGTTGAAGGAAAACTTTTGCATATTGGTGATAATGAACAATAACCACCTGGACACATTAGTTAGGGGGATCAACTGAATTTTCAATCATCTAGATTAGTTTGTTAGTGAAATGAAGAATTTGGAGAATCCAGAATATAATATTTTGTTCAACCAAATAAATGGATACTCAGATATAATACTTTTGATCAAGATGATGTAGAGCCTGGATAAGTAGAAAATGAAGTTCTTCACACCTGGACTAGGAATAGAGAAGATGCTACCAATCAAAAACAAGAAGTTGAACATGTTATACCTAGAGATGAAACTCCATACATAGGAGTATCAATCACTCTTGAGGAACATCAAGTTGAGATTCATCCACACGATTCACATGTAGCTCCTAAAAATATTAAATTCTAGATACTGCTCAAGGAGATGAGAAAAATCAAAAAATACGTAGCTAAAACCACTAAAATTGTTGAGAATGAAAATTCATCAGTTAATACATCATCTTTTTAAAAAATAGCTTCAATTACTGGAGAGAAGATTTAAGTTCTTGATAAAATTTATTTCTCTTCTAGTGAGAAGAATATAGGTAAATATTTCTCTATAACATAATAAGACTAGAAATCACAACACCAAGAATAATATTCTTATGATTCTCTAAATCATCAGAAAGAGAATATGGTAATCATGTTTAAAAATATAATAGAGGATAGACCAAGTTTACAACATGAGATGGAATATTAATGAAAAACATTGGAGGATTTGATGAATTCAACTATTTATGGAGAATAATTCGAAGCTATACAGGCTCAAAATCTCAGTAGGAGACACAATTCAACTACAATAATTGATTTTGTATTTTTTCAATGAGGAATGTTAGATAATTTTGTCAAACTAAAAATAGAATCTCTCTCAAAGATAGATTTTTGTCATTTAAAGAAATATTTGTGAAATCAGTTTGAATCTTTGAGAAAAATCTATATCCAATTTTGATCCACACCCTCTACATCTCAAGAATAGTCAGATTTAATTAGAAGGTTACAAGTAATTACTTCAGTGATTTATGATATGAATGATGGGATTTATTCACTTTAGTGTAATAGTGAACCTCTAAATGTTTTGTTAGATAATAAAAGAGTTAATGTTGAGAAATTAACCTCAATTAAACATGGAATCAGACTAATTATCAATAAGTTATGTGATATTATTACCATATTTCTTCAAATTGAGGAAAATATGCATGAATTTATAAAATTCAATCTAATTGGATATTTAAAATTGGGCTAGGACTCGGGAGGTTTGATAAAAAAATTGGCTAGAAAAC
Organism: Viscum album; assembly: GCA_963277665.1. Lineage (NCBI taxonomy): Eukaryota > Viridiplantae > Streptophyta > Magnoliopsida > Santalales > Viscaceae > Viscum > Viscum album. The sequence goes on from OY728125.1 coordinate 25,639,250, forward strand.
TTTTAGAAAGTTTACAAGAAAAGATGATAGGATTAAAGGAAGGTGTCCATGTTATTTGAGCATTATCATAGAACAACACCATTTCTGAACCAACCCTTTCACCTTAGTCCAACCATTCTGTTTAAAAATTATTTATCTAAATTTATACTTGTAATCAAATAAATTTTTTGAATGAAAATTATTCTATTTAATAATATTAATTATTCTTATTATTTCTATTCATTTCTAAAACCAGAACAACTATCTTATTTTTCTCTTAAGAATAATATAACCATTCATTTATAGTTATAGGCCACATTAAATTTGTTTTAATCCATTTTCATCTACTATATTTTTGATGTCACCACAAGGGGTTTAAAATTAGGTAAACACAATATTCTTAACTCCATTAAAAGTTTATGTTATCAATAAAACGAAATGAATTTTTCTGCACTATATAAAATTAATTTTTAACAACAATAATATCTGTATCTTTAAAAAAAAATATTATTTCCCTTGTCTTTACAATTCCTATATTTTCAATAAGTTATGTGATGAGCCCATAAAGGGCGCTGCGGGCTAGGGTTCGTCTCGTCGCTGCCTTCCTCCCACTTCGCTTGGACGGCGGCGACCCCTCCTCGATCTTCCCGGCTGTTTCGTGGTGCGGTGGATGCTTCCTCGGTGAAGGGTGGCCCAGATCGGGAGTCTGTTCGTTCTCCCACGGCGTGGGTCCTCCGGCTTCGGGTGCTCCGGCTCTTCTGCTACATGGGGTCGTGGTCGGCGCCGCGTCACAGTCGCGGTTCTCCACGGCGGCGAGGGGGTACCTGATCCGGTGCGTCGGGATCGTGTTTCAGCTTTCTGCGAAGGTAAGGTCCGGATTCTTAGGGGTCTTGATTTTGCAGCAAAGGGGATCCAGATCTGGTGCTTCGGGGTTTTTCTTCTTCTGCTGAGGCCCTGGAGATCCTCTCACGGCTGGTTTCCGCCTTCTGTGTTATGATTCAGCAGGGGGCTCTTCGGCTGGTCTTTGTGGTCTCTGTGTGTGGGTTGGAGGGTGGCGATGGGATTTTGCATGATTTCTGTTCGACGCTGATGAAGGTTTCGAGGTGGGGTGATCCGTGTGTTTTGAATCTGCTGTTCTGGATGTGTTTGTTGGTGGAGGTTTGTAACTTCGGGAAGAACTTGCGGTTTTGGATGATTCTCGATGCTGGCATGGTGATGTGTTTTCCATGTTTGGTGATGGAGCTTGATGAAACGGCTGCTGCTGATGCTTCCGGTCATCTTCTTCAGTGGTGTACGGTGAGGTTGACAGGTTCTGGCGACGGCGGATGGATGAGACATGTCCTGTCTCGGGATTCAAGGTACCCTCTTTTTGGATTGCGGTGGATCTGATCGTGGTTCGAGGTGGATTTTGGCGGACTTCTTGAAATTTGAATGTGGAATTTTTGGTTGAATGGGTTTGTGATTTTGGAACTGCTCGGCCCTTTTTACTCTTTTTCTTTTTTTAATAAATGGTCAAGGGATTTTTCCCCCTGACAGACTTTCCTGGCATGTTATGGGTTTTATGATCATAAAAATGGGGGATATTGTTGGGAATGTATTTTCCCAAAAATACTCTAAATTTTTTATATATTTTGATTCACACATATACCCATATTTCTTTTATTAATAAAATTAATTTAAGTATTTTTTAGGAATATTTTTCTTGGGAAGATTATCTTATTTATAAGTTATAATATTTTTTACTTCATTATGAATGCATTTTAAAAGTATTCTCACAAATAATATTTATACCCTATGTGTTTAAGTATAAACATAGTGTATGGTTATGAAATCCTAGTTTTGGTATAACACGTATTGATCATGTACTCAACAATATTGAAAATATTATTTATCAACCATACATTTGGATGAAATCCTACATCTGAGAAAATGGAAAGTATGGATTAGCAACCCTACATTTTTAAGGAACTCTATGTTTGAGGAAACAAACGTATGGTACATCAAACCTACTTTTGTGTTCAATCATATTTTTTCAACCTTATTTTTGGAGTTTTTTGTTCACATGAATGAACCCTACATTTCACTATTCAATGATGGAGTATTATTTAAAGATATTTTCTGAAATATTTGGGAAGGTATAAAATAAATTAGATGTCATTTTCAATCTATTTATGACTGATTCAAATTCTTGTATTAAATTGAGTAAATTATTCCTATTTATAAGGAAAATTATGACTCAATGTCAGGATTTAAATTTTAATTTTGGTTATATATCAAGAGATATTCTTGGATCTTCTCAACAGAAAGAAGGCCGTGATTTCTATATATATGTCAAGAGTATTTTTTATTTATGTATGACTGTGTATATGAAATCTCATTTTGAATATATAACTTCTTTTAATAAACAAAAGGGTGATAGACTCGATTATTTCTAAAGAACCTACACTTTGGAGATAAACATATTTCAATCTTGTGTTGTTGTGTAATAGATGTTATATGTTCGTTGCTTATGTTGTTAAAGATCATTTGCAACCAGGATCTCTTTAACACTATTATTTCTTTAATAAATTCATCCTTTAAGAATAAGTTATATATTCTACCAGTTTATAATACAACTATGATCAAGAACCTAATAATTCAATCAAATTATGCTCTTATGATTTATTGGAGTCTCGACGAAATAGACTCAGTCTTGGAAGTGTATTAACATATCAGACTAATTTGTGGATAAATTGGTTTTATTTTAATGAAATAAAAGTCTATTTAACGTCTTATTGTAAAGGTCTCAACTACCTATACTCTATTTTTAAGTTATTGTAATAAGAGGAAATTTCTAGTGAAAATCACCAAGCTCGTAGAGAGAGCATTGGTGGAGTGGACTAGGTGATCTTTGTGGCCCGAAACACTATAAAAATTGTTGTGTTTTTATTTACTATTTATCTACTATTCAAATTATGTATATAATATAATTATTCATATCTACATAAGTCAAAAATAAATCTAAAATCAAAAATATGTCAAGATTATCAAAAAGACAAAATTCACCCCCACTTGTGTATCTTTGAATTATTCCAATCTAACATATATAAATAACTAATGAATTCATAATAAATGATAACAGATGAATTATATGAATTTTAGTTTATATTAACATTGTTATTAAATTTTATATTAATATAATTAATTTTTTACAAGATATTAGATCGCATTCGATTAAGGGGGTAAAAAATATATGGGGTTTTTTAAAAACTCAATTTTCTTTTATTGAGTTATAATAATTCTTGTAGAACTATATTTTTCAATGATTTATTTATTATACCTATTAAATATTATGTTTTTTATTTACTCCTTTTAATGGGGGTTTCCAATTATTCCTTATAAGGTTATTTTAAAAATATTCTTACATCAATGGTTCTGCTACTTGTAAGGGTTATTAGTGTCTATTTTCAATTACATGGGAAATATTGTGTATTATACACCATAATTTATTTTATATATTGTATTCCCTTCACTATGAAATTTATATAAAATGAATATACATCATTTCATGATATTTTAGTTTACATATCATTATGACCATCTTATTTTCTTATGATTCACAAGTTACAATTACTGTAAGGGTTTCTACATCAATCTAAATTTATAATAATTATTACATTAGAAAGATAATCCTTCTAGGGAATTTTTATGTTATTTATTTCTAAAACCCCCTTAATTTTCTTCTAATATAATTATATTTGGGGTTTTATATGTATTCTTTCTATTTTATCTCCCCCATTGGCTCATTATTTACTCATAGTAAGGAAACTAAACATTCCTTTAATTTCTAGTCAGGAATCTACCTATTCCCTTACCATATTCATTGAATTATTCTATAAATGTATTCATATATGCCTTAATAATTTACTAAGGTCATTTTACACTACTTTGACTATATTTAAAAGTTTTAAAGTAATTTTTATTGTTTTTCTTATGAGTCTCTTTTTTCAATGTGTGAGAAGTATGTATTTTTAATGTTTTCTATGAGAAAACATATCCTTTTCCATTTTTGAATTTTTATTTCAAGTTTCATATCTCTATATTCATATTTTCTAAAAGAAATTATTATTTTACTGGTTTTATAAAGTATTAAAATTTAAATAAATGTTTTAAAAATGATCAAGAATATTTATTATTTCAAAATTTATTTTCCCAATGATCCTAAAAACATATTTTTATCAATGTTAATGTCTTTTGATACATTTTATTATTGATTAAGGATATTATTCAAATGCTTTCACCTAACCACTTTAATATGATGACATTTAAAATGTTATTTTCTATTAGAGGATTGAGTTTTCACTTATTTTTTATTTTATAACCATCCACTATGAATATATCTAAGTTGTATTCCAATTCCTTTCCTTTATGAATACCCAATTTTATATTTCTTTTATTGAAGGGTGTTCACCTATGTAACATCTCATTATAAATCTATAAAGTATACCTTTAACCTGGTCATGTAGTTTCCTTTTCATTGATTGGGTAGGGTTGAGAATGAATTGGGAGGATACCTATAATAGTGAAGTAAGTGATTTCTTGGGATCTCAGCTTTAACTAGTGTTCTCCATAGGCCGTTGGAGGGTTGTAGGTCATGTAACTCTATTACACAACATGTAATGTTTTTTGGAGGCAAGCCATGAAAGGATTCCCGCTGTGAAGGTTACACGTCATGATTAGCCTTTACACATCATGAGTTATTTAATGAACAATATTAAATTTAAAGAGAAATGTTTTTTAGTTGTTATGAAACTTAACTATTTCATGATGTGAAAGGGTATTACACATTGTGTAGTACCTCCACATTGATTTTTTAAATGGGAATAACAGTTGAGATCTTTTTTATCATATGTTCTAATTTATTCTCCCTTGATCTAAGTCTTTCCCCAGGTGATCTTGAATCTGTCCAACTCTTCTGGATCCTCTCATTTGGAATTCCATCGTTATTGCTCACGTGGTGTGATTCCCAAGTTTTCTACCTTGTTCTTCATCTTTCTCCTCTTTTGGGATTTTAATATATCATCCTAAAGTTGATGGATCTATGCTCTATGGTGTTGGATCTCTTTTCTTGGTTGAGTTTCATGGTCTTATAAACCTTCTTTATCATTGATGGGTGATATTGCAAGTCTTGAGTTTCAGGAAAATGTAGGTGATTCTATCATATTTATCCAAATTTATTAAGTTTTAATTTCTGGATTTATTTCAACTATTGATTTAAATTCAATTTCTCAAACTTTAAAATGATGTAATAAAATCTAATTCTAGTGAATTGATAGATTTGAAATGGTTATGGAATGAGAATTATAAAAAAACCCCAATCCCACTGAATTGGGGATCTTTATGGAAATTGGTGGATTTAATTTTTTTAATTTAAATTGGAGTTTTTATGGAAATTATTTTAATTTAATTTTTGAATTTAATTGTGTAAATAAAGAGTGAAATTTATGGAATTGGTTTTGAATGAATTTAATTTTTTTTTGAAAATGTATTAAATTGTTTTGATAGAAACCCGATGGTTTTATATTATTAAAAGGGATTATTTATTTATTAAAACTGTTTTGCATTTAAATGGAATTTTTTTATTAAAATTAAAAAATAGGATTTAATTGTATTTTAATAATTCTTAAAATAAATTTCACAACATTGACTGTGTAAGAACATATGGAATCATTAGGTAGTTGGTGAGTTATTTGGACACACTCTTCATTATTATAACATTCTAATACATACATATAGTGGGCCACATCCCAAATGGGATGGTGATGAGTTCCCTTTGTGTAGTTTTAGGGGAATGTGTGTATACACATATTTTTGATATCACTTAGAAAGTGAGAAGTCCCATATCTTGAAACTTTCATACCTTTTTGAAAGATGACCATGTTGCTCGCTTGTTCTATAATTGAAATATAAATGTATTCCAATGTTGTTTAAAATTATTTACATTCCTTAAAAATTTATATAAACTATTTTATATAAATTTATTTTAATCCATTTTTTAGAAATATTCCATCACTTTTAAAGCCTTTTCCTAATATATTTTTTCCATTATTTGAACCATATAGCAAGATTGTTTAACTATGATTTGAAATACAAAAACTATTTATTTTAAAAATTGAAACAATTTATTTGGTTAATATATTACTAGTACCTATTATGGAATCCTTATTGAGACCCTACTGGGATTTTTAGCTCACACCCTACTTGTGGCTTCAAGTGTTTGTAAATTATATCATTCTAGGTTCGACCAAGGGGACATGATATATTGGAGGTGGATCCAACTGTTAAACCTTGGATGTGGTGGGTTGTTTACTTAGGTAATTGAGGTATTTTCATCTATTTTTGTAGTTGGGTTGTATTTTTTTGGGATTTAATTCCTTTTTTACTTATGGTACATTTCTCCCAGTGAAGTTTCTTTTGTATGCATATTGACTTGCTTGTCCTGTTTCCTCTATATTTTTTCGGAAAATTCATTCCCACTTGCATGTTGTATGATGCCAGGTGGTAGTATCCACCCCATGTGGGTCAGTAATTCCCTTCAGGATATGTTAGGTCTAGCTCAGTTATTGGGTTACCAGGGTACCCGGGCTAGTTTGTGAAAAAATGGTATTACATGAGGTTATTAAAATTTTGCCTTAAATTTGGTATGCAATTGAAATATTTTCGGGACTTATAAGTTAGTTACGATTGAGTGCGTATCCATATATCACTGTAATAAACCTTATGTCATCAGGGTTTTTTAGGGAAAGATGTCATGTGGCTTTGTTCTAGTATTTTCCCTATTTTTATTTGGATTGAGTGGGATCCAAATATCATTGTTCCATCTGTTGCAAATAATTTCCCTTATCCCTTAGATTGAGTGTTAGTCTGATGTTGTAATTATTGTCTGCTAATGTTGTGTAACATCATGCATCCGAGAAGATGTAAAAAACAGATCTAGGAGGAAGATACTACTGAAAAATAGTGAGAAAATTCTCTACTGGACCCAAATCTAGTTGATGTGATTGTACGCACTATCCAAGATCTAAGACAATAACTACCTCTAGTTCCTGTTCAGGATCCAGGTGTGGATCCTTTAGGGAATGTTCTACGAAATTATTCTCAAGATTTCCTTCACTAGAAGCCACTAGTTTTCCAAGGATCCACTGATCCTCATCGTATTGAGGAATGGTTGGGAAATATATAACATTTTTTTGAGTTCTTAGAGACACTGTATGAGATCAAGGTAAATTGTTCCACATTTGCGCGGGAAGGACTAAGCTTGAGATGGTGGGATATGATGGTGACAACAAATAAACATGAGTTATTAGTGTGGAAAGTCTTCAAGGATATTTTCAAAAACCAGTTCTATCCAGAGTCAATGGTGTCAGCCAAGGATGTGGAGTTTTTTAAGCTTGAGAAAGCTGACAAAACCATGACTGAGTATTCAAATCGCTATGATAAGGAGGTGCAGTTTGCACATGAGATTGTATATAATGAGAGGATAAAGGCTTGATGGTTCAAGTTAGGACTTTGATTAGATATTATTTCTCAGGTTTTCTTGATAAATATTCCCACTTCTACTGATGTACTAGATAAGGTTATGATGGTTGAGATGGACATGGCTGGAATGTTAGGGTTATCAGGAGTTTCTTTCTCTCCCAGTGGTAGAATGAATTCCTTCAAGGGAAAATGGAATTATGATGATTCTCATGATAGTTCTCAATGGTAGAGTCATTATAGACCTCCTACTATTCTAAGAGGAATCCCTTTTATTTTATATAAGTGTGGAAATCCAGAACATTCTAAGAGGGTTTTCACTTAGGCGCCCAATAACTGTATCTCATGCAAATGTTTAGGACACTAACAGATATTCTTCCATAACTTTTCTATTCTGTATAGTGGTACAGGATAATCAAATCCTCCTAAAATTATTGGTAAATCAGATTGCTCACATATAAAAGGGTTCTGGGCACAAGCATCTAGAACAAAGGTACATCACACAATGTAAGAGTCTCTATAGGAATCATAAACTGGTCCAACAACTATGATAGGTACCATTACTATATCATCATCATTAGTGACTACTTTATTTGATACTGGTGCATCTCACTCATTTATTTAAACCCATTTTATTAATTTTATTAATCTTTCCATGGCGATTTATCTTGTGAAATGGATATTAATACACCCATTAGTATGAAGAGATAGTATTTTCTCCATAGTCCTTCTTGTGTCTTCTCTCAATCCGATGTTGAGTTGGATTAGATTTTTTTGGTCCTCAACATGAAATTTCTTGATGTCATATTTAGGATGGATTGGATCATTGACAACAAAACCGAAGTTTATTGTTATCTTCAATGGGTCTACCTTACTACACCCAGTGGTGTGCCTCTTTTCTTTCATAGAGAATGAGACCCAAGGTCAAGAAAAGCCATACCTTCTTATCCATAGTTGGGGAAAGTGATATCATTTTTTTCTTTTTATCTAGAGAGGGATTCAATGAGTGGTGATATACCTCTAGTCGTCATCTATTTTTCAAAGGTGTTTCTTTATGACTTCTCTAATTTACCTTAGGTAAGGGAGGTTGATATTTTTATTGACTTAATAACTTGAATTCAACCAGTTTCAATTCCCTCTTACCGAAAGGCCCTTGCCGAAATGAAAGATTTGAAGTCCCAGTTGGAAGATATTCTTGAAGAAAGGATTTATATGCCCTAGTGTGTCACCATGGGAAGCACCAGTTCTCTTTGCTAAGAAATTTGATGCTTCTCTTCGATTATGTGTTGACTACCAAAATCTAAATCAAGTTACATTGGAGAAAAAGTATCTATTTCAATGGAATGATGACCTGTTTGATCAATGAAAGGGGTAAAGTGGTTTTCAAAGATCGACATATGATATGGTTACCATCAGTTGAGGATAAAGTAATATGACATTCAGAAAACTATCTTTTGGAGTTGGTACAACCATTATGAGTACATTATTATACCCATTAGTCTAACAAATTCTCATGTAGTTTTCATGGATCTAATGTATAATATTTTACACAATATCTGGATAACTTTGTGGATTTCTTTATAGATCAAATCCTTATTTACTCTAAATCCAAAGAGGACCATGTGCATCACCTGAGGGAAGTTTTGATTCTTTTGGGAAATTACAGACTCTCCGAAAATCTTTCAAAGTGTGATTTCTAGATTTAGGAAGTGAAATTCATGGCACATGTGGTGTCTGATTATGATATATCAGTTAATCCTGAGGATGAAAATGATGTTATGATTTAGGATAAACCATGAAATGTATTAAATATTAGAATCTTATTGGTATTTTCCAAATATTATCATTATTTTGTGAAGGATTTATCAATGTTTTATTCTCCAATGACCACTCTAAGTCGGAAGGGGGTGAAGTTTTCATAGAATATTTAAATTCAGATTTATTTTGTTGATCTGAAACATCTTTTCACTATTTCACCAGTGTTGACTCTTCCAAAGGCTTGGATATGTGGTCTTTTGTGATGAATTAGTGTCATGTTTGTGTTGTGTTTTTATGCAGGGTGATAATGTAGTTTCTTATAGATCTCGTGAGCTTAGTCCACACGATAAGAATTATCCTAACCATGACAATGAACTTACGGCTACGATGAATGTGCTTAAGAGTTAGAGGCACAACCTTTTCATGGAAAAGTTTACTATGTATTCTTACCACAAAATTTTGAGTTATATCTTCTCTAAAAAATATTTTAATCTCCATCAGAGGTGTTGAGTAGAGTACATTCAATATTTTGACTTTAACATCAAATACACCTTAGGTAAAGGGAATGTCATTACAGATGCATTGAGTGGGAAACTTCTAACCTAGGTAGTGAAATAATCCTCAAAAGAGTGAAATTGGATGGCTCTATTTTAATAATTTCATATTGGAGTTCTGAAGAAAGGGAATGATGTTTCCTTATCCAGCGTTCAGTTGACTCCCTCTCTTCTCAAGATGATTCTTCAAGATCAAGAGCTTGATGATTAATTCTATAGAATTAGATACTCTATTTATTATGGAGAGATAGTTTCCTAGTGTTCATTCTCCAAATATGGTGTTCTATTATATTAGGATCATTTAATTTCACCATTATCAGAAATAGAGGCCATGATGGGGGATTTTCATAATTACTAGTGGTCTATGCACCCAAGAACCACTTAGATGTTCTATGACATGCAGTGGTAGTTTTAGTGTCCAAGAATGAGATGGGGTCATTTTTGAGTTTGATTCCCATTATTATACATGCCCATAGGTTAATTCCAAGCATCAAAATCCTTCAAGTTTAATTTAGCCAGTTCTAGTCCCTACTTGGAAGTGGGATGAAATATCTATAGACTTTATGGTTGGTTTGCATCATACCCAGAAAAAAAATAATGTGATATGGGTTGTGATCGACGTGCTAACCAAGTCAGCTCACTTCATACCCATTCGTGATGTAGTCAAAGTTGAGGAGTTGGGAAATCTCTATATTAATGAGATTGTTAATTTTCATGGAGTTCCATCTTCTATAGTTTATAATAGGGATCCTTGGTTCGATTCTTGTTTTTGGATAGGCCTTCAGGAGTCATTAGTATCTTATGTCCTTTTGATCACAATATATCATCCACAGTTGGATGTCCATACATAGAGAGATATATAGAATATAGAGGATATGCTTCGCGCATGTTTTATTTACTTTTATGGGGATTGAGATGATAACTTGGGGATGGTTGAGTTTTCTTATAACAATAGTTACGATTCCGTGATCAGAATGAAAGCTTTAGTGTCCTTGTATGGATGCCCTTGTAAATAACCATTATATTGGTTTGTGATTGGTGAAAGTTACATAGTTGGACCGAGCTTGGTGAAAGAGATGGCATCAAATATTCATATGACTTTTCAGAGAATGTTGATAGAACATAACCCTTATAAGTCTTATATTGATCATCACTATATGCCTTTAGAGTTATTTTTTGGTGACCACATGTTCTTGAATCTTTCACCCTGGTTTGTTCATTAATGTATTAGGAGGCAAGAGAAGCCTGATAATTGTTTCTTGGGACCTTTTGAGGTTATTGAACAATTTAGCAAAGTTTAATACCATTTAGAACTTCCCCCACAGCTGACATTAATACATAACGTATTCCATGTATTGAAGATGAGAAAGTGATTATCTGATCCATCTCATGGTTCAATCTAGAGTGATCTGAATATTGAACATTATTTATCTTTGACTGAGCATCCAATCAGGATAGTTGATTCTGAGACCAAGGTACTTCATGGGAAGACAATACCTTATTTAATTATGCTATGGTAGCATGGTTCTGATAATTATGAGATGTGGGAACATGAGTCACTCATGAGAGAGTAGTGGAATCATCTTTTTGGCATGGAAGCTTCTTCATTAGATTTATGGGGATAGAATTTTTTTTTATAGTGTGGAGGTTGAAACATCCCATTACCGATATGATAGGTATTAATTTAACCTGTTCATAGATTTTCCTTTTCATTGATTGGGTGGGGTTGATAATGAATTAGGAGGATACCTAAAATGTTAATGTCATATATTTTTTGGACTCTCAACATTAATCGGTGTTTTCTATAGGCTTCCAGAGTGTTACACGCCATGTAATGTGGTTACATGATGTGTAATGGTTTCTAGAGGCAAGTCATGAAAGGATTCACACAGTGAAGGTTAAACTTCATTACTAGCCTTTACATGTCCTCAGTTATTTAAATAATTATTTTCAATTTAAAGCAACAAACGTTTTGGTGACTATGAAACATAACAATTTCACGATGTGAAAGGGTATTACACATCATGTAATACCCCGACTGTGGTTTTTATAAAGGGGTAGTAGGGTTGAGATCTCTTTTCTCCTCCACTCTAGTTTCTTATCCCTTTACCTAAGTGCTTCCCCAGGTGATCTTGAAGCTCTCCAACCGTTTCAGATCCTATCGTTTGGCATTCAATCATTGTCTCTCTTGGAGTGTGATCCCCAGGTAATCTTTCTCCCACATTCTTCATCTTTATCTCTTTCTCATCCTCTGGTATTTCAATAGATCATCCTGATGTTGATGGATATATGCTTCGTGATTTTGGATCTCATTTATAGGTTGAGTTTCAAGGACTTCTACACCTTTGTTCTCATTTACAGGTTTCATTGCGAGTGTTGAGATTCAGGAAAAGGTTGGTAATTCTGTCCTATTTATCCAAATTGATTAACTTTCAATTGATTGATTTATTTCAACTATTGATTAAAATTAAATTTCTCAACCCTACTTTCAATTTATGTAATAAAATATAATTCCAATGAATTGGGTGATTTGAAATGGTTCTGGTTTGTGGATTGGGAAAACTCCCAATCCTGTTGAATTGGGGTGTGTTTATAGAAATTGGAGGATCTAAATTGTTTAAAATTAATTAGATTTTTGATGGAAATGATTTAAATAAAAATTCTGAATTTAATTGTGGAAATGAATTGTGAAATTAATGGAAATGGTTTTGAATGGATTTAAAAATTATGAAAATGGATTAAAATGTTTTGATAGAAGCCAAATGGTTTTATCTTGTTAAAGAGGCATTTTTTTATTAAAAAATATTCTTTTAAAAAAGAATATTGGAATAGAAATTGAATAATGGGATTTAATTATATTTTAAGTAGTCTTAAAATAAATTTCCCATCATTGATTGTGTAATCACATGCAAGGCTTAGGTATTTGTTGAGTTATTTAGACACACTCTATGCTATTACAATGTTCTAAAACATACATACAACTGGTCACATACCTGATGGGATGGTGACTAGCTTCCTTTGACCAGTGTCAATGGGAAATTTTTATACACATATTGTTGAGATCACTTAGATAGTGTGGAGTCATGTAGCCTTAATCTTTAATACCTATTTGAAAGATGACAATGTTTCTCACTTGTTTTATATTTCAGATATAAATGTATGAAATTGTTGTTTGAACTTATTTACATGCCTTTAGAATTCATATAAAATATATTATACAAATTTTTTTATCTAATCCATTATTTTATAAATATTCCATCACTTGTAAATCCATTTATAAATGCATTTTTCCATCATTTGAACTGTATATCATGATTGTTTAAATATTCTTTTAATTTACAAACCTTTTTATTTAAAAAATTGAATAAATTTCTTTGGTTAATATATTTTTTTTTTGTTATTGAATCCATAGTGAGACCCTATTGGGATTTTTAGATCAGACCCTACTTGTGCCTTCATGTGTTTGTAGATTATCTCATTTCAGGTTCGAGCAAGGGGAAATGATCTATTGGAGGTGGATCTAGCTTTTGAAACTTGGATATGGTGAGTTGTGTATATAGATAATTGGGTTGTTTTCATCTATATTGGTACCTGGGTTGTAGTATTTTGGGATTTAATACCTTTTTGACTTCTGGTACATTACTCCTAGTGGATATTATTTTGTATGCATATTGACTTGATTGTATTTCTTCCGCTATGCTTTGTGGAAAATTCATTCCCACTTGCATGTTGTATGATTCCAAGTTCTAGTTGACAACCCATAGGGATCAGGAACGCCCTTCAGGCTATGTCAGGGTCTGCCCAATTACGAAGTTACCAAGGTACCTGGGCTGGTTCATGACAACTTAGATATCATACATCTATTGATTGGGGAAATTATTATCTTAACCACCTACCCTATATATATATAGTGTAAATATAATATTTTCTATTTTATTGAATAAATGATATTTAACTGGGATATTACTGAATATCATTGGATACCCATTTATTTTCCACAGCTATATAATGTTGTGATTTTTGATGGAATTATAAATGTTTTCCTTACATGATTCCACATGAAAAGTATATGAAACCTATTTTCCTTCAATGGTTTCTTTTTTATCTGATGAATTATTTATAACAAGTGGCACTCATATATAAGTATTATGATTTGTTGGTTCCTATATCACCCTCCAATGCATTAGTTAAGAGTTTATATCTCATGAGATAATTATGTGGATATATACATGGATTTTATCCCAATATAAATGTGTTGTCATATTTGAATTTTTTCAGAATGTTTTCCTATAATAATGTTTCTTTCATAATAATATTATTATTATTATGACTATTTTATTATAAAACCCTTAAAATTTTGTAGAAAATAATAATATGCTCGATAGATTTCTTAACACGTAACACTGATTTCTTTACTTATTGTGACATGTTATATATATATATATATATATATATTAATATTTAATTGTGATCTTTATAAAATAGGTGTCAAATTGGTGTTATGAATAGTAATTACCAAATTACGAAAAATATTTCTAATTTTATTAAATAATATATTTATTAATTCATAAGAACTCAATTTTAAGTAATTTCATTTTATACTTCAAAAATATGATTTCTTCTAAAATGGGTTTTATTGAATTTTTAATATTGAAATTATAATTAATTTTTTTTAAAACTGAAACTTTATTTAAGGATATGAATATAATCTCATAAATTATAAATTCAACATTATTTCAGGGTGTTTTTTTGGGATTTTTTTGAAATCTGCTTTTCAGTGAATGGTGAAAATTACAGATTTTTATAAAACTGCAAATTCTTTTCATTAATTGTTGTAATTAAAAAGTCCTATTATTTTATGAATTTTATATTAATGTAAAATAATACTTATATATATATATATAATCTAATTATTTATATATTAATCATCATTAATATTTAATTTTGTATAAGTTAATTTTTGGGCATAAAAACACATTTTTTCTAAATACTATTTTTCATTGTGTTTTACACATTAATTTTGTATTGATTTATATAAATTTTATAAATTTTATCTTAAAAAATGGATTCCATTTTTGGAATTAGGATGTTTAAATTTGGTATATAGGACCCTTTTGTTTTTTTAATTATAAATATTAACCGTAGTAAATGTGTGACACCTCGTGAAGGGTAAAACATGTAAAATATTGTTAAAACTGTGATATAAAGCATGAAAATCCCCCTAAAACATGTATTAATTTTATAGGATAATATTTATTCAACCATAACCATAAAAGGTTATAAAAAGTTTAAATTCCCCTTCACTTTCCTTTGATAATGTCTATAATATGATTTTAATTAAGGAATAAAATCAAAATGTCACTCTCATTGTTTTAAAATATATAATATTTTATCGTAGGGATAAATAGTGGTTAATTTTTGTTACAAATAGTTAATAGAAATATTAATAAAGTTTTTTATCATGGAAATTTATTTTTTATTTTAGTGATGAAATATTTACCTTATGGGATTATTGAATGCTGACATAATGCTTTCTTAAGTAATGGGAAAATCAAGTATATGTTTTTTAAAAACACTAAAAGTAATAAAATTCAGAATAATTATTCTATTTTAGGAACTTATTAAAAAAAATATAAAAAATTAATTTTGTTTTAATGGATAATATTTCAATTTAATTATGATCTTGATGTCGCCAAATTCAAACTATTTGAATAGTCCCACAAATGACTTTAATTTTACATTATGTTAAATAATTGTTTCCAATGCTTTTGTTGGGGAACACATCCATAACTTTTGGAGGACGCATAGCTTTTTTCCCCACATTACTACTTTCCAAAGGTGGGCGACATCCGTCGCTTATTCAGGGATGTTTGCTCCTTGATCGAAACGAGATTATGGGATGTCGGTTCCTCCTTCTTTAGATTCCTCCTCGGAACTTATCACCTAGTCCAAATCTACCTTATAGATTTAAGACATTTTTTTGTGAAACTCTTCATAGTCCCATGTCTTCATGGACTCTATTTAAAAACATTGATTCTGTCATGACATTTCAAGGGGTCCAGTTAGGGTAACAACCTTTGATCGAGGGAGTAGTCACGTTGGACATCCCTGGTGTGTCTGGACACTGGAACACTAGTGCGTCTGGGTTTCTTCTCCTTATGAAAGGGCTTTTTGAGAGTGTGGAAGCTCGAGGAATCTCACATCAAATACGGGGAATTATATGTCATAGGTATGTCTATGAGGTTTTCCTCAGCTTCCCATGTTTAATATAGGGTATGCTGTGAGTTTAACGTTTAGCAGAGACAGATCAGACTGATCAGAACACTAACAGGAGTGGATCAGATAGGTGCAACCCTTGGATGGAACACAGATGCTAGGGCTAATGCATGGTTAGTTACCCAGTTGCTGCTAGTAGCAACAAGAAAGTGGGTGACAAGATTTCCCTAGGATGTGGCAGTCCAGGTATGAATTAGGATGGATGATTTAGAGTATAATGAAGTGGTGGGGTAATTAGATGGAATCGTTGTGAAGGTGATGGTAGTGTTGGGATTGAGCCTCTAAGAGACTTCCTACGTATCCCTGTGGCAGGTAATCAAGGCCTGCATAGTTCATTGGGGTGATGGGACACCTGAGGAGGCAGCCCGTATGGATGGGACCTAGAGGAAATAGAACCTTCAGGTTGGGGCATGATCTTCTCGGGACATAAAGGCTCGAGGGAAAGACTAGGATGATACATGGTTGATGGGCTTGAACCTTAGAGAGGCTTTTGATGTACCTTTCCTTGGCAAGGGTCAAAGTCTACATACCTCAGGATGGGGGCATAGAATTAGGGTGTACGCAGAGGATAACGACCCAATGATATACTAGGGCTTACACGTGGTTAGCTGCCCGGGTTGATCTGACGCTCGAGGGGCGGACCAGAGATATGGGTACCCACAAAGTGGACTACAAAGACTTACCGTCAAATGAAAAATGCAATGACTTACCATCAATGGAGATTGCAATGGATTACTGTCGATTGGGGAATTCAACGGCTTACCGTCGATTGGGGTATGCAATGGATTACCATCGATTGGGGTATCACAACAACTTACTACTGTATGGGGACCACAATAGCTTTCCACTGGTCAGGGAACACAACAACTTTACACTATTCGGGGAACACAATGCCTTACTACTAGTCAGGGTTGGACCTCAGGGAGGCACCCTACGTACCTTTCCTAGGAGACAAGGATCAAAGCCTATGTAGTTCGAATGGGTACAGTTTAATGTATTGCGAGACAAGGATGGGGGTACAGTTTAACATCATACAAAACGAAAAGGGGGCATACAATTTAACGTCATGCGGGATGAGGGTGGACCAACGTTGAGTGGTAGGGACCTATGGGTGTTGGTCTTGGACCTCAAGAAGGCTTCCTATGTACCTTGCCCTCGCAAGGATCAAAGTCCACATAGTTCAGGATGGTTTGGTGAACCGACTTGAAGGGGGTCGGGAGCAATAGGTGTTGGGCTTGCACCTTAGGGATACTTCCTATGTAACTTTCCTAGGAGACAAGGATCAAAGTCCACACAGTTCAGGAATGGTTTGGTGAACCTATGTGAAGGGGTTCGGGAGCAATAGGTGTTGGGATTGAACCTCAGGGAGGATTCCTATGTACCTTGCCTAGGAGACAAGGATCAAAGTCCATATAGTTCAGGAATGGTTTGGTGAACTGACGTGAAGGGGTTCGGGACCAATAGGTGTTGGGATTGAACCTCAGGGAGGCTTCCTACATACCTTGCCTAGGAGATAAGGATCAAAGTCCATGTAGTTCAGGAATGGTTTGGTGAACTGACATGAAGGGGGTTGAGACCAATAGGTGTTGGGATTGAACCTCAAGGAGGCTCCCAATTTACCTTTCCTAGGAGACAAGGATCAAATTCCACGTAGTTCAGGATGGTTTGGTGAACCCATGTGAAGGGGGTCGGGACCAGTAGGTGTTGGTCCTGAACCTCAGGGAGGCTTCCTATGTACCTTGCCTAGGAGACAGGGATCAATGTCCAAAAAGTTCGGGGATTGTTTGGTGAACCGACATGAAGGGGTTCGAGACCAATAGGTATTGGGAATGAACCTTATGGAGGATTCCTATGTACCTTGCCTTGGAATGGATCAAAGTCCACGTAGTTCAGGATGGTTTGGGGATTACATTCTAAGGTGGCCTAGGAAGGATTCCATGGTCAGTGCTTACTCTAAGACCACGTGAGTCGTGCTCGGTGTGTAAAACAAGAGTTATAAAAGACTTGGCGATCACGTTGCGAAAGGTGAATCCATGGGAAGTGGAGTGGGGATTACAAGTGGTCAGAAACCCAAAGAGGAAACGGGGGCTTATGCGTGGTTAGTAGCCTAGGGAGATGGAGATTGGGACTTACTCCATGATAGAGGCCCGGTGGGGAAAATACCCACAGGGAGAGAGACAGGATAAAGAAGTTCCCCGTGCCCATCTATCCCCTTATTCTTTGACACGGAAGAAAAAATGAGGACTAGGGGTACTACCTCATAAAAGAAAGGCTAGGGGCTTACACCAAGGTGGTTGCCCTTCCCTGCGGACAGACACCGCTCCAAAAAAGTGGATCTAATTCCATGTGAGGAATATTTCACTCCCATGGAGACTAGTGGGTGTGGAGAATGTTTGATATGGGGCACCCTACATATGATGAACGGGGCGAGGTCATATTTTAACGTCATGTGTTGAGGGAAAAGGTTTTTTGAAGTTTAACGTCTTTCAGCTCAGATGAGGCGGGTTCACTATGTACCCCTAGGACTTATATAACTGATACTTATCCACCCTTGGGAAAGGGGAGGCATCAGCAATGCCATGGCGAGGGGGTTTCATGGAGTGATCCACTGAGGGGCCCACGTTAGCGTGGCTATGTGAAGAATCAATAGGCGTTAGCATGCCTATGTGAAGAAGCATGATGCCAAAAAACGCAACGTGAAGCACCACCCAAGGGACCTTGAAATAAATTCGTATGAACCTGTAGGATCATATGAGAAAAGATTTTGCGGAGGAAAGGGGTTCACAGGAAGAGGCCTCATGAAGCTCTAGTGTTCCATGTAGTGGAGGGGCTTCGCGAAGGGGTATGCTTCACATAGTGAGGTGGCCTAGCCTAGGTATAGGGTAATGGTTCATATGAAAGGAGCTTCATGAAGTGGAAAGGATTTTGCATAGAAGTTCTTTGTGAAGCCCAGTGACCATACCTTATCATGTGGGTTATATGTGCATGGAGGGTACTTCACGAAGCATAAGTGCTCCACAATGACCCAATTCCCCTTGGGGATCCCCTTCCTTCACGAAGGCCCATGGGCTCTACAAAAGGCATCCATCTTTGAGGAGGGATTGAATTTAAGCCAAGGGAAAGGCACTTTGCAATGCTCAAGTACCTTAAAGGGATCATTTCTCGTAGAGAAGAAATCGCTATCTGATTTGAGAGTGGAGAAGGAGAAAGGTCGGAGGATCCTTCCTTTGGGCTCGAGGGAAGCCTGATATTTATATTCAAGAGGTTCCATGAATCATGGATCGCTTGACGCAAATCTAAGTGTCACTTTTTCATAATTTCAGAGCCCCCTACCTTCTCACTTCGCATCACCTTCGCAAATGTCAGGAAGATCGCAGAGCCTCCCGCCTCTTTGCTTCGCATCGGCTTCACAAACATCAAGTAGATTGTGAAGGCTCCTGCCTCTTTTCTTTGTGGCGTCTTCACAAACATTAGGGGTATTGTGGAGTGTCCTGACTCTATGATTCGTGGTGGCTACAAAGGGGGCCTTCTTTTCACTAGCCATGGTGTTGCGGGGCTCCGTGATAGGTCTTTGTGAGGAAGCCCCTTAGGATTCAGCTTTTGCTTTGCGTTCTTTCCCTATGCACATATTTTTGGCACCAACAAATGCCCCCCTCATAATTTGGGCCAAGGATAAAATTAGGTTCTAAGTCTGAGTGTAAATAACCAAAACTCTTGTCCCATCACAAATAAGGACCACGAAGGAAGGTCGCGATGAAGAGAGGCGATGCGTGGGTTGATAGTGCTGTGAAGCTCACTGTAGCCAGACAGGCCATGAATCCTAAGGGGTCATCACCTATAAATAGGGGAGGATGACCTATCTTTTTTCCTTTATCACCCCTTCATTTTGGCGATAGTGCTCTAGATTAGAGAAGCTCTGCATGCTCTGCAATTTCTCTCCATGAATCGGGCATTTCTGCTTCACGGCGCATAGCGAGTCCTTTGACTGCGCGAGTGTACGCTCCGCGGGATGTGTATACTAGAGAGGGAACATGGCTCCACAATTTCTTACTGGGACGGAGCTCTGCGAACGAGCTTCACGGATGGGATTTGCGGAAGGGATTCGCAAACCAGAACCAAACTGGTCCAAATTCCAAAAACTGAATGGCTCAACATGAAGCTGCCAGGTGGTCCTTGTGGATGCTGCCTAGAGGGAAGAAATAGTGAATAGCTCGGGTATCAGAGAAATCTTAAGAATCCATTCAAACCATGATTCATTGGGTGATACATTTTTGGAGATCCAGAATAACTAACCAATGTGTAGGGGGATACATATTTACGGATTTGTCCTTAGGGATGATTTCTTCATCCCTAAAGCAAGCAGGGATGAGCCGACATACTGGTTTAGGAGCACGTCGTGCCAACGCCAGTGGATCAGGGCGGATGACGACCATACTTGGGAGGATTTCACGCCTGTCAATACCGACTACTTGTATAACCATGTGAACAATGTTGATGGGAAAACATTGCAGCAAGAGACATCTCCCCCTCTATACCACAACATTCTGAAGGTGGATCTGGGGAACCCGGAGAACGGGTAGACCGACGAGTGGGATCTGCGCCAAGGCGGTAACTTTACGGAAGACTGGGCATGGGCCTACTGGGTAGGTGGCTCGTGTGAGGAGTTCAGGGAAGAGATGAGGCATGTGAGCCTGTTTTAGGTATCTTGGGCCTCTCAATTTCAAATCTATCAGCCGAAGCAGCTGATGCCAGAGTTTTTGAGAAGATGGTCGTCGAGGACCAACACCTTCCATTTGCTTCATGGAGTGGTCGACATCATCCTATGGGACCTTCACAAAATATCAGGGGTCCCAATAATGGGGGATGTTGTAGTGCATGGTAGTACCTAGAGAAAATTATGCCATTGTCAAGGGAATTGATGGACCTAGTGCCGGGAGAGGACAAGGAGTCAGTGAGAGATGTCCATTTCGAGAGGTGGTTTAATTAGTTTCTGAACTTACCAGAAGATATGAAATTATCTGTGAGGACTTAGACCTTCCCAAAGGGGGTACAATGAGGCAAAGAGTACTCATACTGGTGACTCTTTGAGGACAAACATTGGAAATCCTAGGGGTTCAATGTTAGTACCGAGAAGAAACTGGTGGTTAGATTGGATGCATTCATTGCAGCGCTTATCTGCGGTTAGATCCTGCCGGTGAGGGACACCAACATGGGAGTGTGACTAAGAACATTTATCATGGAATCCATATTGGTGACAGGGAGACAGGTCAACCTCGGGATCCTAATGCTCACCAATTTGTATAATAAGTTATGGCAGATCAGTGAGGGGAAGAATCCGCAGAGGATATGCAGGCCATTCCACCTTCTGTATGGGTGGATATCAGTGCATGTTAGGGGTATCTATGAATATCCAAACCCCATCCCCCCTACATGATCGACATTTTTCCCAGCCATTCTGAATGTTGTGGGGATCTTTCCGACCAAACTGACCCTGTAGGTGATGTTGAACCAGGTCTGGAAGGCAGATGAGTTCAATTTCCACACGTTCCCATTGCCAATAGGTGTGTTTACTGATGAAAGCCAGGGAATGGAAGAGAATCAGTCCTACCTTCTGGCCTTTCAGGGTGGAGTCCTGGTGGAATGGGTTGACTGTGAGTCCCTATTTGATCCGTACACCCCACACTGTTTTGTGAGGTAGTTTCAGTGCATATAGTGACTGACCCCATAGGTCTATTTGGGGGTGGTCCATGAGGATCACCTATGTGTGATGAGGCAGATGTGGCTCATGTTCACACAGGAGGATTGGAAGATGCGGAACAAGCTACCTCCACCCATGGCCATATTTAGGCTAGTAAAGTAATATGACAAGAGCTGGGAGGCGGTATACCCGAGGGAGATGCTGAAGCAGTAGACTATCCAGGTAAGTGATAAGGTGTCTCCCTGACCTCGAGGCCGGGGCCAAAAGGCGGTGAGAACATCTCATGGTGGCAGGGTTTCAGTGTAGGATAGGCCTACATCGGTCTAAAGGGAGGTGGTAGTGGCATACCCAGCGGTCCCAGAGGAGCAGAGACATTCAGATGAGAGGCCACCCAGGGGATTCTGCAGGATATCCACCCAGGCTCCAAGGAAGCGGTTGTGCCATATAGACATGCTGGATAATGCCGTATTCCCGGAGGCTTGGGACATCTGGGATGTCAACAGAAAATTACTCATCCCATCCAAGATGTGGAAACACTTGTACCATCATGGGATGTATTTATCGGGGATCGACCCTATCAGGTCTGAATTTGCAGTATCCCAGACAGAGGCTGAGCAATACCTGGCCGAGTTGGAGGACTTCATGCACTCTTGGGGTGTTCTGTGTCTGATGAGAGATTAGGTAAAGGTGTTTCTGGATCGAACAGTCCCTCCTCAGTTGTTGGATACTGAATTTAGGGATCGCTTCCCTCTTCCAGAAGAATCATATGATTCCTCCTGGTGGAGGAGACTGATAGAGGGATCCATCTAGAGGAAGGTGGGGTTGGCGATTCAGACCCAGAGTTGAAAGAATTTGTAGAGTCCCTTGAGGGAAAACCCTAAATTACTTCCCCAGAGTCTTCATCTAGGTTATCTAGGACTTTTGAACTGATATCTGAATGGTAGAGAAGGGCCTTATATTCAAAATCCACTCCCGCCCGACAACATATGTAGCAGCAGGGCCTTCGAGATTTGAGCTCGAGGCTATGATGATCATCATGCTGGGAGGTGTTGAGACACCCAGGGTGGTCCTCCCGAAACCATAAGACTTCATAAAAATATATGTGGGGCCACACTTCGGGGTTCTGATAGCAACAACCCAGGAAAGAGACCAACTGTTTGATATCTGTAAGTATCCTTCACAAAATACGCAACTGTCTTCCATCGATAAGATTAACTAATGCTTGTATTCCTCTTGCATGCACAATTTTTCAAATGACATGGGATTCCTTGGAAAGGTTGGATGGAGCTCCTGGTAGCACCTTTCCTCGGGGGGATGCCGATGGTCATGGAGGAGGATACCCAGAATGACAAAGTTGCAGCACCCACGATCATAAGTGGAACCATCAGTAGGATAGATCTTGAAATCATTGAGGTGGGATCTGATGATCAGGATCGATCGAACAACATAGGTCCTGACATACCCGGTCAGACACCAGATTCAAACCCTTCTGATGAGTTCTTGGGGCCGTTTCCTACATATGAACTTTCCGACCCTGTGGATCGAGACGAGACGATGTCTGACGAGGAGGATAGAAAAATCACCCATTTCCGATCATGGAAGATGATCAAGAAATTCATTGATGAGCCCCCTCAAGCACAATTGATAGACCAGATGGGGATCCTTCGGTCCCAGCTGCGTGAACTGTGCACTGGGAGAGTAGATTCCCAACATCATTACATGCTTGTCTGAGATCTCATGGTGAAGAAGATTTGGGAATATGACCACGGCCTTAGTGTGGGTTGTTAGTGGAGAAAAGTGGTGAACATCAAGAGGCTCCAGAAGGCTGAAAATGAGATTCGACGGCTAAAGGGTCGAAATGATGAGAATTCCTCTTTCCTCAACACGCAATAAGAGATTATATCGTGGCTAAAGGCCCATTTGGAAGAGGAAAAAAGATGGATGAATCAAGCTTCTGAAGAGATGGAAGTCATCCAGAGCAACGAGGAGTGGGACCAGATTGTGGATGATGAACTACATCCCATTTTTTCTTAAGAGGAGTGGGAAATAAATAGGCGACAATGAATCTTGGATGCCACAAGCCAGATAATGGCAGAGCTACAACTTTATTTTGATGGGGTCAACCCATCCATGGGAGGGGTCTATCCTCAGGTGCTATAATGCATGTAACTTTTGACCACAATTTCATGATTTTATTATTTATACTGGACACATGCATGAGTTTTGTTATTTTATTCATCCTTCTACATGTCTATCACATTCGTGAAACATCCAAAGATCAATCCCTAAGCTCACGTGGGTCGGGCCTGATGTGAGAAACAAGGGATGATCACCTTGTAATTCCACCCGAATATGAGTGTGCCAACCAAGATTTTGGAATCCAGGGTTGAAACAACCATTCTGGATTTCTTAGAAGAAAGGGGGAGGCCTGACTATAGAATGAAGGTCTTAGAATAGTTGAATTTCCACTTTCCCAATGTGATATAGCGCATGAGAAGGGTAATGCTAGGGGCTGAACATACGGGAGTGGAAAGTGTGAATCACGATACCCAAAATTTGGAATGTTGTGAAGGTCGTGTAATAATGAAGGATGACGGTTGACCATGTTCGAAACATGTCTTCCCTATTGCGTTAACTTGGTATGGGGACAAAAAATGAGGGCCGACCACTAACCATGTTCGAAAAACAGGATCTGGCTCGAAATGTTATCCATTGGTCTTCCAAAACATTATCCCAGGATAGTAGGTTGGCCATATTCCGAGCACCCGTACTGTTAGGGGGTTCATTTAGACATGAAAGAGGACAAGGGTCCAAATAAAGGGCATACAAAGTGTGAGGGTTGGAGTGATGGTTTTTTCAAATGGAGTACAACACTCTTGAAATTACGCCACTGTGGTGGAAACACATTAGGTGGGTGAATTGATTTGATAATGGATCAAAATTACATTCAAATAGAACCTATCTATTAAGGGCCTGAAATGATCTGTAGTTTTATGTCATACCAATAAATAAAATAGAAATATAGTTTACACGTCATATGGTGAAGACGATGCACATAGTTTAAAGGTCATACTACCTGGACCAAGATCGGTGCCGAGGGTCCAGAAGGGTTAATGATTCTGGGGATGGGCCCAAGAAGAATTCCCTGGGTGTTGCTATGTATCCCATGAATATGGGAATCAAGAAAAATACAGTTCTTAATAAAAGGGGAAAGATTTAAGATTCCTGGGGATGGACCCAAATACAGAATGTTTGGGCATTCCTGTGTATCCTATAAGGATGGGAATCAAGCCACACATAGTTTTGGGAGATTTCATGCAGTTTAACATCATATGAAAAGGACGCACAGAGATATTAGTTTTAGGGTCTTAGTGCTCAGACCATAGATGGTAAGGAATTAGGGAGACACATGGTGCGGTAATTATAAAACCCGACAGGAATGAAGACCTGGAGTCCATATTTCCATGTGTTCCTTGGGGAGGCCTTAGGTCAAGGGAATGAAAATGAAAGTTATGCTAGGACCGAGGCAAAGCACGTGGGCGTTCCTATATACCCCATTATAATGGAAATCAAGCCATACATAGTTATGGAGATGTCATGGTAAGTTACCAGTGCTAGGAATGATAAGGTAATGTGGGCCTAGTCCACACACCAAAAGAAGCAGCATTTGATAGATATTTTTTATCCTTTAGGATAGATGTGTTTTTTTGTGAAGTAATAAACTGAGGACAGAGAATCCTGGTGTCTCTATTGGAATCAATCCACCTATAGTAATTGAAAAATTGTATGGTGGATAACCAATACCCATCAGGGTGTCCCCTCGAGTGAGGGAATCACAATGAAATGTCACTTTTTGTCATGCAGTAAGGATGAAAATATCATAGTTTAGGGTTTTATGATAGGTCCAACCATAAATTTTAACATCTTGTAATAAAGATGAAATATTTTAATGCCATATGGGACCAGATGGCATAGTTTAACATCATATGTCTTGGACACATACCGAAGGAACAAGATTTTAGAGGAGAACATGCATGGTGTGATAAAGCATATTCGTCATGAATGATGACGAGGTCCACACCACACCACACACAATTCTGGGGAAGAAACTTCGGGCTGATGGGCCACCAGATGTCAGAAAAATATGGGGTTGGGCTCCAAGGTGAAGCATCTGAGCGTTCCTACATATCCCATAAGGATGGGAATCAATCCATACATAGTTTTGAGGGTGCAGTTTTTTGTCATGCGGGACATGAGGTAGGAGAGACTATCTCCTAGAGGAGGAGTACGTGGTATGACTATTGAAAACACAATGTGAATGAGGAAATAATCCCACAAACGCCATACCACATGATCCTATAAGAGTCGGGGCCTAAAATGCTGAACAAAATATATAATTAATATAACTTGAGCAGGACCCAAAGACGAGATGTTTGGGAATTCCTACGTATCCCATGACCATGGGAATCAAGATATATGTAGTTCTTAGGGTCACAGTTCTTACGCCTTACGGAGAGGACATATAATAAGATCTTATTTTAAGCTCTCAAAGCTAGGAACATAGAGAAGAGAAACTCTTCCAAGCAAGCTCAGACCTCGATCTGATACCTAAGCCCACATGAGTCAAACTCGGTGTGGGAAACAAGGGCTGAAGTTGTCTTTGTAACATTTGGAATACACGCAAAGGGGAAATTGGTGCGGAGCCCCAAATGACACCTTCATGTGGCTTTGTACATCTAATGTGCAAATGCGCACTGAGGAATAGTACCAAGAGTGTAGAAATTCTGCTTGGACATAATGAAGTGAAAAAGGATGTGAATAATGCAATACAAATTTAGGGATTAGTGGGGTTAGTGTGATGATGGAGGATAACTGTTGACTGTGTTAAAAACACAGCATCGATATCATGTTAACTGAAATAAGAATCGACAAATGAGCATCGACTGTTGACCACATTTTCAATGCAGGGCTTGTATCAATTTTTCATTTGAGGTCCTCGAGGACGTTGTCCTGAAATGGTAGGAGAGCCCTTGGGCAGATCATCCATGCCATTAGGGGGTCCTTTTGGATGTGTATGATGATGGAAGACCAAATAAAGGGGAATACGAAGCCTGAAAAATGGGTGAGGGCATGTCTAAATAGAATCTGATACTCTAGGTCCTGAACCAGAGTAATCCTGAGCACATTGATGAACTGCCAAAGAGGGTCATGGGGCCCAAATTAGGAGCAGATGACTCGAAAGGATGTGTGAAGGGTAAGGGAGTGAAGGGATCACATGAGAAAGAGGTATGTGTCATGGTTGTTAAAAACTCGGCGTGAATGACGACCTGGAGTCCATACCACACCACATACCCCTCTCCTAGAAGAACTCAGGCTAGGGGGACAGGAAGATGATAAGGAGGTTTCTAAGAGATGGGGCTGGACCCGAAGACTAAATGTTCAGGTGGGCCTACGTATCTCATGAGGATGGGAATCAATCCATATATAGTTATGGAGAAGGATGTTGTGTAATTTTATGTCATGTGGCAAGGAAAAAAATAGGGGCAAGGTATCCCAACGAGGGATGTGTATGGAACGACGTGTAGCCTGAGGTGAATGAGGACATAATCTCAAACCACGTCATACAATCCCAAATGAGAACATGGTCCAAGGGACCGAAAAGGTTGAGGGACCAGACATAGGAAGTCCCAACCAGTTCGTAGTTTAACGTCTTGCGGTGAGGACGATGGCGGTCTTAGTTTAAGGTCATAGGTCTCGGACTGTAGATGAATAGTCTAATGTCATATGCATGGGACATCTAAGTGGAGAGGGAGAATCATCACACCTATGAAAAAACACAAAATGACAACAATGATAGAGGGTAACTATTGACCATGTTCACAACGCAGTATCCATATTTGTGTGACTGGAGTTTGGGGGCAAACAATTGAGCGTCGACCATTGACCTCATTTGTAACACATGACTTGTATCAACTTGTTGCTCAAAATACTTAGGGATATTGGCCCGAAATGGTAGGAGAACCCAAGGTCCTGACATCCATTCTGTTTGGGGGTCCTTTTGGATATGAACTATGATGGAATCCCAAATGATGGGACGTACAAAGTATGGAAGGACCTGTGCTTGCGAAAGGATAATAAATGAAGGAGGGATGTCTCAAGGGGATATATGTGGCATGGAAAACAAATACCGACGTGAATGAGGAATAAGTCCATACCATATCACACAATTCAAGATGATAACTTGGTCCAGGGGGCCGGAAAGGTTAAGGGATCTAATACGGGGAGTCCCAACCAATTTGCAGTTTAACATATTATGGTGAGGACAATGATGATCTTAGTTTAAGGTTATATGGATCAGACCATAGATACGTGCCCTCCCCTCATGTGGGTATTTACTTACCACATCTTCTAAGCCCATGTGAGCAATGATTGGTGTGGAAAATAAGGATTAGGACTAGGCTCTCCCCAAAATATAAGGGTACGACAGCTGGAATCACACTCCTTCTGGAAGCAGACTCACGTTTAATGGGATTGAGAGACAACATGAACCACTATACCCAATATTTGAGACATATGGGGGTGGTGACAACAAAGAAGTATAACCGTTGACCATGTTTGAGACTCAACACCCATATTGTGTGACTTGAAATGGGAATCAAAAAATAAGCATTGACTGCTAACCATATTCACAACGCAAGAATTGTATCAACTTGTTATTCTAGGTCCTCTAGGGAATTGGCCTGAAATGATAGGAGAGACCTTAGGATTAGTACCCATACTATTCGGGGGCCCTTTTGGATATGAAAGATAATGGAGTCCCATGTACAGGGAGTGTGTGAAGAATAAATGTTCCCGTACAATTTAATGTCAAGAAGGATAGTGAAAGTGGAAGATATCTCTGGGGAAAGGGATGCGTGGTGTGTTTATGATGAACCTGACGTAAAGGAGGAAAAAATATGGCACCACACCATGTTTTTCGACTCGAGGGGGAATCCTGAAGTTTGGGGCTAGGCCAATAGACAAAATTTCCGGGAGTTCCTACATATCCCATAAAAACGGGAATCAAGCCACATGTAGTTATTGAAGGCCATGCGGTTTAGTATCGTGTGGTGAGGACATGGGAAAATAGAAGAGCGAGGAAGGGGGACATGGTGTGGTAATTGTGATCCTGACATGAGTGGGGCCAAAGAATCCTACATGACACCATGCAAGATCCTCGAAGAGAACTATACCTAGGGGTATTATCAAAGAGTAAATTGGGGGCTGGACTCAAGATGAGGCATCTGAGAATTCCTACATATCCCATGGGGATGGGAATCCAGACATACATAGTTCTTGAAATGCAGTTTAACGTCTTTTGGGATGATGTACAATTTAATGTCATGCGGGACAAAACAGTTTAAGGTCATGTAGGAATAGATACAGTTTAATGTCCTATGGGACGGCATATAGTTTAATGTTATGTGGGACATAACAGTTTCATGTCACATAGGACCGTTAAAAGCTTAAGGTCATGTATGACCATATACAGTTTAACGTCATGCAGGATGACATACAGTTTAATGTCATTCAAGACAACCTACAATTTAATTTCATGTGGGACATAAAAGTTTAAGGTCATGTAAGACCGTTAATAGTTTAAGGTCATGTAGGATCATATACAGTTTAACTTCATACGGGATGACATACAGTTTAATGTCATGTGAGACATGAGGTGCTCAAGAAAAGTATTGATTGAGGAGTTTGGCCTTGGTGGGAGGCATTATATGCTCACCATCCATGGCCACTAGAGAGTATGCACCATTTGGGGTACACCTTGTGATTGATGCAAGGTCCTTCCCATATGGAATACAATTTAGGTCATTTGTTCAGGTATCATTGGTGTTCTCAAGGCCAACACCATGTCACCTTGAAAGAAAGAGGGGATGCGAACTTTCTTGTTAAAAGCTCTTGTTATCTTGTTCTGATGCCTCTCTAGATTGTTCAGGGAATGAAGCCTATTCTTGTTGAGTGCTTTCTATTTAGACAGACAAATTTCAGATACAATATCTGGTGCTTGATGATCATATAAATCTACGCGTATTGAAGGAAAATAAATCTTGATGGGAAGGACGACCTCTGTTCTGTACCCCAGGGATTATGGAATCACTTGTGTGGAATTACGAGCCGTAGCCCGATAAGCCCAGAGGCAAATGTGAATCTTTTCCGGACAAATCTTCTTGTTCTAACCAACCATTTTATGTATAATGTTAGAGTGGGTTTTTTTGAACGCCTCGATCTTCCCATTTTCTTGCACGTGATAGAGGGAGATATGGTTAGAACTAATATTGTACTTGGAGTACAATTTCTTCAACTCAGCTACTTGAAAGTTGGTGTCGTTATCAGTGAGGATGGTGTGAGTAATTCCAAACCAGTATATGATATTGGAGCTCCAAAAGTCAATGATAGAATGGGACTTGAACTCCTTGAGAGGAATCTCTTTCACCCACTTGGAAAAGAAATCTGTAGTGGTCAGGATGAACCTCTATTAGTGAGCTGTTGCTAGTGGATATAGTCCCACGACATCGAGTCCCCAAACTGCAAAGGGCCAAGAGTACATGGTAGTGTAAGGAGGCTCTGGCTGCTAATGTAAAAAGTTGGAATGAATTCGGAATGCATGGAACCTCTTGAAAAACTAGATGCAATCACAGATCATGGAGGGCAAAAAATACCCCAGTCTCCAGATCGGGTGAGATAGTTTTGGCTTGGTCTGATGAGCCCCGCAAGCACCGATATGAACCTCTTGCATGACTTGAGAAATCTCATCTCATAGAATGAAACAGAGGAGAACCCCATAAAACCCTCACTTGTAGAGGATATTATCAAGACCAAGAACACTCTAGAGGGTAAATTGCAATGCACAAAATCAGATTCACTCACTCTCAACATGATCTACTTAGATATTACTGTGTTGAAGGTACTTAATAAAGAGGGTCCTCCTGTCAGGAGTCACATCCATCACTACGTCAGGGGAATTTGGGGGTCCTGACGTGGAGGATATGACGGTAAGGTGGATTACCTGCAGGATATCATTATCATTTGGAGTGATGGGGGAATTGAATCTCTGGTGTGCCATGTGGATAATCAAATCATCTTTATCAGGCTCCATAAGTGATGTAGCTAGGATGACCAAGGCGTCAGCCTGACTGTTCTGGGATCGAGGTACATGAGTAACTTCTAGCCGACATGGGAACTGGGCTATCAACTATAGGGTGAATTCCAATAGTGGTACGAGATCTGGATTTCTGATGACATAGTTATCATTGATCTGCTTGATGACTAGTTCAGAGTCCCCTTTCACATGCAAGTGGGTAACGTCAATCTTGAGGGCCAGCTCAAGGCCAATGATGAGAGCCTGGTAATCTACCTCATTGTTGGTGAAGCCCTATGACAGTAGGAATGAATATGGAAAAATAGATTGTGAGGGAGTGATGAAGATGATACCCAGACCTACTCTGTTGAGTCAGGGGTCATTCATCCTTTTTCTAGTAGGGCTCCAAGAAGCACCATCAAAGTGAATTTTCCAACATGAGATGGATTGGTCTACTTAGAGGATTGCCTCATCAAAAAAATCAAGGTCCAGAGACTGGTTTGCAAGAGATTGATGGGTGGCAAGGAAATTTTCCAATGCTTTCCCCTTGATATCCTTATGATGGAAAAACTCGATGGCGAACTACTGGAGGATCACCGCCCACCGAGATAGACAACCTATCCACATTGGGCGGTTCAGGATGTACTTCAGTGGATCCACCCGGGACACTAGATGTACCTCGTGGTACTGTAAATAATGTCACAATTTCTGTACTGAGAATACCAGTGAAAGGTAGATATTATTGATAGGGGAGTATCTGTTATTTGTATTGATGAGCATGCAGTTGACATCATATAGACTGTTCTCTGTTCACTTATTTTTTGTCTAGGTAAGAAGGGCGCTGAGAGATCATTCCCGGGAGGTCACATAAAGGACCGGTGGCTTTCTAGAAACTGGAGGCATCAAGACCAGAGGTTGGAGCAAATACTTCTTGATTTCCTCGAAAGCTGTCTTACAATCTTCTTCCCACAGAAAAATAGTGCATTTCTTCATGATCCAAGAAAAGGGCTTACACTTTCCAGCCAAATTTGCAATGAATCGGCGTATGTAGAATAAATGGAATTGAAAGCCTTGATTCTCCCAAATGTTTCTTGGGAGATACATCTGGCTGATGGACTTGATCTTCTCTAGGTTGATTTTGATGCCCCTATATCTGACAACAAAGCCGAGAAACTTTCTATAGGTGACCCCGAAGGCATAGTTCAATGGGTTTATCTACAAGTGGCAAGGATGAAGGAAGTCGAACACTTTATCAAGGTATTTGAGATGGTCCTGACATTGGCGAGATTTGACCACCATATCTTCCATGTAGCATTCCACCATTTTCCTGAGGATCAGCTTAAATATGCATTGCATAGCCCGCTGATAGGTGGCACCAACATTCTTTAGACCGAAGGTCATGACTTGGTAACACAATGTACCTTGTGGTGCCCTGAAGGATGTAGAATCCTCATCTTCTAGAGCCATTCAGATATGGTTATACCTAGAGTACCCATCCATAATGGAGAGGTCATAGAACCCAGCTGTAGCATTGATCAACAATTCCATCACAAGAAGGGGAAAATCATCCTTTTGACATTGATAGTTGAGATCTCAGAAGTCGATGCAGACTCTGATTTGTCCATTCTTCTTCCTGACTGACACAATGTTGGCTAGCCATATGGTGTAATGGACCTCCGTAAAGAAATTTTCTTTGTTGCTCTTATCAACTTCATCCATGACCATGGAACCATAATAAAGGTTCATCTTTCTGGGAGGTTTCATAAACCCACAGTGATTTGCTGGGAGACCGAGGTGGTGGACAAATACCAGTGGATCTAGCCCTAGAATCTCATTGTAACTCCAGGAGAATACATCATGGTGATACTTTAGGAAGTCCAAAAACTTTTGTTTCTCATCGAGAGGCATAACATCACTGATCGATGAGGGTTTCAGATCCTCCTCACTACTGTGGTTCACCTATACCAATTCATCAACCGTGGTGGAGACGTCCTCATCAAAGGTGAGAGGAGTAACCTCTAAATCCTCTTCTTCACTTATGGAGGAGGAATCTTCAACGAGATTAGTTTCTTATGAGTCAACAGATCCTGATGGGAGACTAGTACCAGCCTGAGTGGCGGTGGACACTGCATCGGGGGACTCCCTTGATGTCGAAACCATAGTGATGAAATCTTTCGATCCAATCCAATCGGGTCTTCAGCCCAAGGGTCCAGGATTGATGATGTCAAAGCAATAGTGATGCATCAGTTTGAGCCAGTTTATCCCAAACCAGCGAAACAATAAAGTATGGCATATTTCTGTTACCATAGGGTAGATATCCTGATACCTTATGGGGGTAGGGGATCTGGGATTACCCGTGCCAAATTTCTTCAAGAATACGAGGACATCTTACAGTGTTTCTTAGACTTGGGAATGTGCTTCGCTTTTGTTCCAAAAACAACAAATAATTTCCCCATATCCATGGTTGTAGACTCCAATTGATGGATCGGGAAGACGTAGGAATCATCTAGACATCTCCACGAGTCGGTCACAATCATAATGGGATCAAATTCACTAGCCTGGATCTGCTTGTTCTTTCTCATGTAACAGTCGACATCCAGGGAGCGGGATTCAAAAGAGGAAAAGGGGGACACAGTACCCTAAAGTATTCATACTCGACCATTAATGGAGTATTTCAAGAATTGGTGATATGAAGAGGGGACTGCCGCATGCAAGTGAAGCCACGGTCTGCCCATCAATGCGTTATAAGTGGTGTCCTGTGAAACAAACATGAACTTAGTGATGGATACCAGAGCGCCGAACTGGGTTTTTAGGAAAATTTTTCTGACTGGGGTCTTTTCCATCCTATCATAACCTTGGATTTTCAGGTTAGAGGGAATTATATCGTCCTCGAAAAACCCTAGTTTTCACAATGTCTGAGTAAGGATAAGTTTGATCCTAGAGCCCATGTCGACAAGACAACGATGGATATCCACGCCATTAAAGTGGCTGGTGATTTAAGATGGGTGGATGTGACCCTGTATGGTAGAGCCTTCATCTTCTCTAGAGAATGAGATAATGTCCTGGCATTCAGCATGCTCGAATGCCTCAACATGGTAGGATTCTGCAACTGCTACCTCCATCTCAAACTGGAGGGGGCTTCTTAAAGCCTTGATGAGGGATTCACACATATCTACTGACAGGGGAAGGGCCTCATGGATAGATATCCTTGCTGAAATGATGGAAAGATGCTTGAGGGCATCATACTTCTGTGACCAGAGTGAGATTCTTCTTATAGGAGGTCACACTGTGACATGACGTATGGCATGCCCTTCTGGCTGAACCAGTGACTGACTGGTGCTGGGAATGTCCCACTGATCACTGGATGAAGCCTGTGGAGTTACTACAAGATGAGGGACAAATGACTGAGACTGGTTCGTAGCAGAGCATGGATGATCACGGTGCGGTAGAGGTGGCTTCGCCTGATCAAGCAGCACAAACAACGGAGAAGGAGGTCTTGATGACACTAGATGAGAAGGTTTTACATGCTGAGCTCTACGCAGGGCATGTTGTATTGTTTTAGTGGCATGAAAAACATGGCTGGAAGTACTAACTGAGTCACTTCAATAACCCATATTTTTGCAGCTCCATCGATGCTGGAAACAACTAGGAACATTGGGAGGATCCGCCTGGTGCTCCTCACCTTCAGAAATCATGTAGGGGTTTACCAGCTCTACTACTAGATAGATTCTGGGGGGGGAATCAATATCTATGGGGGAATGAAGTCACCGAGAGTACAAGATGATGATGGCATTAGTAGGTGGATTTGTTTTTCCTTGCACCGCCGATGCTTTCTCTTCTAGTAAGAGGACATCTAATATGGTGATGAAAAAGTAATAGCAGCATTTTATGAAGGATCAGGTCAATTTAGGCGTGAACGAATAATGCCATGGGCATGGGTGACTACCTTACGAGCCATCTAGTCATCTAACTTCTAGGACTCGCAGTTAGAAACCTGATGTCACTCGCCTTCGCTGTCACTCCTACTATCAGGCTTTACGAATACACATTCCACTTATGTCGGAGCTAGGCCCAACCTGACTATGTTTTTATCGACCTGGTCTTGAATCCAGTTCTTAAACACATAGCACTGTTTAAGGGTGTTCCCTAGGATCAGGTGATAGGGGAAACAATTGGGGTGATCAATGAGACCCGCCTCTTCTAGCCTACTATATTCAAGAAAACATACATTCCCCTATTCCAAAGCACTTTGGAAATAGCTGATTACTTGAGCCTCATTAAATGAGTAGGTCCAGTTTCTTCTGTTTAGGAAGGGGGTTCTGGGAGCCTGACCCTGACGAGGGGCTGGAGGAGCATGTTGAGGAGGTGGAACCTGATTTTCTCGCCTAGGTGGTGGCGGTGCATTACATGGGGGAGCCTGCTAATTTTGGTGTGGACACTGCAAGACCTGAGGCTGTTCCTGTAGTGGAGGGACTCTGTAAGGATGTGGAGTTGGATCTACTGGTAATAACTCCAGTTGTCTGGGGGGTGCCTCTATTTGGGTCACCACTGTGGGCTCGCCCTTGGCTTCCCTTCTCGTGGGAATTTCAGGAGCTAACGAACATGCCTTCTTGGCCTGCTACAAAGATTTCTCTAGGAACTAGGCCTTATCAGAGAAGTCTTGGAATCCCCTAGGGTAATTATGGGTGATTAGAGAGGGGACCAGTTCTATATTGACATTCCCCACACACATCATTAAAAATTTCTCCTGAGTTAGTGGCATGTCAAGAGAGTATGTGATCTATTTCCATCAGGAGATGAAGTATGTGACATGCTTGTCAGGCCTCTGATTTAACTTGAAGAGGTCTGCAATACTCATCTTATGAGTGGTGTAACTAAACTAGAAATGAAATTTCCTATGGAGATCTTCCTAGCCGACTACTGACACGATAGGTAGCTGGATGTACCGGAAAAATGCATGTCCTTCTAATGCTTGTATGAAGCATCAGAGTTTGGTAGCCTCTTACTATGCGGGAGTTCCCAACATGGGTTTGCACATTGAAATGATGTGGGGAAAATGCTTTAGAGGGTCACCTGTCCAATTAAAGGAGGATAAGGTGGGATTTACAAAACTCAGGGGTGCTGGTATATCATCCACCCATGCTGGATACAGCTTACTATCCGGCAGGATTTCCACCTGCTGAGTCTCTAACACCTCGAGATGGGAAATGAGAACCACCATGGGATCATCTAGGTGTGGGTTCCTATCTTGATGAGGATCCCTGAACACCAGTGAATTTTCATTTTATTCAACATGATAACTAGGCCCATCGGCTCGTGGATCAGCTAGTGGGATGACCTTCGGAACAGCTGGGGGAACCTAAGTTGGGTTGTGGTGATTATCCTGTCACTCTAATGGATTTGGCGACACATATCACACCCTATTAATGTAAGTTACAACCTCAATCATATCTTCTTGAGAATTATGGTCAGGGTCACCTGGAGGCAATTTGCCGGGGTGAAGTTGTGTATGACCCTACTTACCTGGCCGCAGAACACCGTAATCTAGCTGTCTCTCTACAACACATTCGACAAGGAGGTCATCAACCATATTTTTATGCTTTATGATTTGTTTATGCAACACAACTTTTTCGGGATCATCATATGCCTTCTGCACTGAGCTAGACGGGTCAGAGGGTTTGAGGGCTATGTAGTGTTCCTTAACCTTATTTAGATTTTGGCCGATGGTTAATGACTTGGTAGATACATGAAGACCCAATAAATTCCTTTGTTGGAGAATGATCCTTCAAAAAGGATCCAATAGGTGTGATACTCCCTCAAGGGGTAGGTATTACCCAAGAAGCTCTAGCTCATTATCTCTCCCAGGTAGGTTGGCCATATTAACCGTGAACCTACCTAAAGGCATATCCTTGATATCACATGGCATGTTGGGTTCGCGCCAGATAGAACTGAAGTGGAGGGAAACATACTTCCCCAACCATGGATCTTCAGGTGGGGGGAAACCTCCTTGATAATCCTACAGAGCACTTCAAAGCTCTGTATGCATTGTTTTTGGAGGGTCTTATGGAAACCTGGTGACTTAGGGTGATGGGCCATGAAGAGTGCGACCAAATCAACTAGACGACACTGTTGAACAATGTCTTCGAAGTGCGCCTGGATCATGGGGTAGGACAGTCGTCGATGAAGAAGATGAAAGTGAGTCATCTAGAGGGTATGGAGAAAGCATCCAACCTCATCCTGGGTGAGTGCTTCTAGTGCCCTAAAATTCAATGTTGCAACTGGCCAAAACATCTTTGAGAAATGGTATGCTGTAAGAATGTCCCACAATATCCTTGGCTCAGACTCGAGGTCTGGCCCTTCGTTTCCCCACTCGTAAACTAGATCCAGCTAGGGAACTAGTAGAAGTAACTAAGAATACCTATGAGATGGTAGGCTGGCCGGTGGAGAATACTGAGAGCAGGCTAACAAAATGCTGCATCTCGGGCTATCCTCCG
The DNA here is from genome assembly GCA_963277665.1 of Viscum album. Lineage (NCBI taxonomy): Eukaryota > Viridiplantae > Streptophyta > Magnoliopsida > Santalales > Viscaceae > Viscum > Viscum album. The sequence goes on from OY728125.1 coordinate 25,676,654, forward strand.
AAGAGTGTAGTGACTTGGCCACCACATCACAATAAGACGGGCTGGCGACCATAGTTTCTTGGGTAGGGACTGCGGCTACTGGAGGTGGACCATGCTTTTTCTCGTCCACCATCAGTCCCCAAAAAAACTCTCTATGATCTCCGGTCGAGGTAGAGAACGCTCTTGGTGATGATGGTGGAGGTTTCATGGCCAGACCCTAGGGAGACGCAAAAAACCTTATCCTCTTGAATGTATCTATATAGGGAGGCAGGGGTCCAGTGGACCTCACATTCCGGAAGTATGAGGCTGATGCGCCTTGTTCCTACCCCGACCCTTGACACATAGGATCGAGGTGAGGGTTCCATTTCCAAATCATATTCCACCTCATAATATGAGAAGTAGACAGGTTTAATATCAGTATGAATCTTCTTAACATTCTTTTTATAGCGGCGATGACCTGACCTTCTGCCCTGGGATGGATCTTCAGGACAAGGTAGATTTCTGGATCAAGGAGGTCCTTCGGCCGAGCTGATGCTGGGGCAGAGAGGACTTCTGCCTGAGTGAGATGGGGTGTGGGGAGAACCTAGATATATGTCAAAGGGAACATGGGAAGGACCTCCGTGTCCACTGACTATCGTGGATATGTAATCTCTAGGAGAAGAGACAGAGCATTTAGGACCTTTGTTGGATCTAGTGGGAGCATGGGTATGACCTCCTTTCTTGTGCCCACTAACATTGTTGGTTTGAGGAGGGTCCTCATACTTTCTGAGAAGAACATGGGTAGGACCTCCGTGCTGGTTGTTGGGATGAGGAGGACCTTCATCGGCAACTATAAGGATAGGGGAATGCCCCCATGCTATAGGTTGACCAGATGCATAACATCTTCACACTGGAAACCTTCGACAGGAAGAACGGATCCATACCGAAGGTCGTGAGCATCGAAGACGCTCCCGTACTGAGTTTCACTACAATAGGGAGGACCCTCATTCGGATTGAAGGTGGCATGGGGCGGACCTCCATGCCGAGCTTGGGAGCGGGAAGGGCCCGTGTTCTCAATGGTGGTAGTATATGGAGGACTACCATACTGGGTTTCATTGCCATGGGTCGGTCCGCGTTGGTTACTCCCTGCGCCGACTACCAGGAGAGTTGAACTAGCATGCCCGTGGGGCGGTTGAGGCCTCGATTCGGGTAAGGCGTCTGCATGGCCCTGATCATAATAGACAGAGAACTGATGGTATATATTGGGTTGGCACGAGCCACAATAGTCATGATGTTGATGCCCCTTGGCGGGCGTCCTCCTTGGCCAACACACGACACTGGCTTCAGGTCAACCAGACTGGGGCTGGCGGTGTAGGGGCATAGCTTACCTATTACTCAACTCATGGGGCTGGGTGAAGGTACTGGCATGGCCTAGTGGGGGCCCTCCTTGGGATCCCCTGGAATGGGATCCTGACTGGGCTGGCCCAGACATCCCCCACCTCATCGGCATAGGAGAGGGAGTCATCAAAGCATTCCGAGGAGAGGCTTCCAAAATAGTTGTGTGTCGAAGTGATAAGTAGTGGCTCCCTACACGGACCTTGGGGGCAGTGGTGGTGAAGAGGCACAAATGCCTCGAGGTCATGTGGGGCCATGTCCCTGGTCAGGATGATCCCCTCCTCCTCATATCGTCGGATGAGGTTGTTTATCACCCTTCGCTAAACAAACTCAGACGTGGAGATGGGGTGTAGGTGACTAGAATCTGTGGATCTAGAGGCTACCATGGGAGAAATGAAGCCACGTGGGATTTCCATGGTGACATTTCCCCTACCCCTTCATCGGTAGGTGGGCAGTGATTAGTTTTCTGATATGACAACTTGGGTCCTGGAAAGCAGGGAGATTAAACCATTAGTGCTACAAGAACAAAATAGACATCCAATTCCCCAACGCCATTCCGTCTTCCATGGATAGTAGGAAGAATCCATGTTGAAGACATCATAGATCGAGATGTCCAACGTTCAACTACCCCAACTTCTGGTGAGTTTCATGCCAGGGCAACTATTTTCTTGGTGGGGCCCGGTGCTGGATACCTCGATCCGATTACATGCTAGTCTACTGATGTCTCTAACACTACTAATCTCCACATTAAGGAGAATAACTTCACATCAGGTTCACCATTTATATTTCTGAAGCTTTCTCCAGGGTTCACATCCATTGCTTTCAGAGGACGCGTAGCTTGTTACCCCACATTCCTGCTTTCCAAAGGCAGGCGGCATCCATCGATTATTCATAGATGTTTTCTCCTTGATCAAAATAGGATGATGGTATGTGGGTTCCCCCTTCTGTGGATTCCTCCTCAGAACTTTTCACCTATTCCGGGTCTCCCTCATAGACTTAAGATGTCGTTCGTGAAACTCTTCCTTGTGACATGTATTCATGGATGCCGGTTAATTACACTACTTTTGTTAGGACATTCCAAGGGGTCCGGTTAGGGAAGAAGCCTTCGATCGGTGGAGTAGTCACATTGGAAATCACTAGCGTATCTGGACTCCAAAACAATGGAGTGTCTGGGCTTCTTCCCCTTATGATAGGGATTCTTGAGGGCATGGAAGCCCGAGGCATCCCACGTCGAATGTGGAGAATTATATTCCATAGGAATGTCTCTCATGTTTTTCCTTAGATTCCCATGTTTAACACAGGGTATGTCGTGAGTCTAACATCAAGCATAGACGGATCAGACTGATCAAAACACTGACAGGAGTGGATCAGATGGGTGCAACACCTAGAGGGAACACTGATGATGGGGCTAATGCGTGGTTAGTTACTCGGTTGCAGCTAAGAGCAGTGAGAAAGTGGGTGACATGATTTCACTGGGATGTGGAAGCCTGTGTAAGATTCAGGATGGATGATGTAAAGTTGAATGACTTGGTGGGGGAATGAGATGGAACCATCATTAAGCTGATGGTAGTGTTGGGATTGATCCTTTAAGATACTTCCTATGTATCCCCATGGAAGGGAATCAAAGTCCGCATAGTTCTTCGGGGCGATGAGACACTTGAGGATGCAGGCCATATGGATGGAACTAGAGGAAATAGAACCTTCGGGTTTGGGAATGATGTTCTTGGGACATAAAAGCTTGATGGAAAGACTAGGATGATACATTGGTGATGGGATTGAAGCTCAGAGAGGGTTTATATGTACCATTCCTTGGTGAGGATCAAAGTACATGTAGTTCAGGATGGGGGGCATATAATTGGGGTGTACGAAGAGGACAAAAACTCGATGATATACTAGGGCTTACGTGTAGTTAGCATCCTAGGTTGATTTGACACTCGAGGGGAAGACCAGAGATATGGGTCCCAACAAAGGGGACTACAATGACTTACCATAATATGGGAAACAAAACAGCTTACCATTGATGGAGATCACAACGGCTTACCATCGATTGGGGAATGCAATGGCTTACCATCGATTGGGGTATGAAATGGATTACCATCGATTGGGGTATCACAATAGATTACTACTAAATGGGTATCACAACGACTTACCGATGGTTGGGGAACACAAAGACATATACCACTAGTTGGGGAACACAATGGATTACCACTGGTAGAGGTTGGACCTCAGGGAGGCTTCCTATGTACCCTGCCTAATAGATAAGGATCAAATCCCATATAGTTAGAATGAGTACAATTTAATGTCTTGCGAGACAAGGAAGGGCATACAGTTTAAAATCATGTAGGAAGAAAAGGGGGTGTATAGTTTAACATCATGTGGGACGAGGGTGGACCGATGTAGATTGGTCGGAACTGATGGGTGTTGGGCTTGGACCTCAGGGAGGCTTCTTATATACCTTTCCATGGAAAGGATCAAAGTCCACATAGTTCAGGATGGTTTGGTGAACCAACGTGAAGGGGTTCGAGACCAATAGGTGTTGGGATTGAACCTCAGGTATGATTCCTATGTACCTTTACTAGGAGAAAAAGTTCAAAGTCCACATAGTTCAGGAATGGTTTGGTGAACTGATGTGAAGGGGGTCGGGACCAATAGGTGTTGGGGTTAAACCTCAGGGAGGCTTCCTACGTACCTTGCCTAGGATACAAGGATCAATGTCCACGTGGTTCTGGAATGGTTTAGTGAACCGACGTGAAGGGGGTAGGTACCAATAGGTGTTGGTCTTGACCCTCAGGGAGGCTGCCTATGTACCTTGCATAGGAGGCAAGGATCAAAGTCCATGTAGTTCGGTAATGGTTTGGTGAACCAACGTGAAGGGGGTCGGGACCAATAGTTGTTGGGCGTGAACCTCAGGGAGGCTTCCTACATACCTTTCGTAGGAGATAAGGATCAAAGTCCACATAGTTCTAGATGGTTTGGTGAACCGACATGAAGGGGGTCAAGACCAATAAGTGTTGGTCTTGAACCTCAGGGAGGCTACCTACGTACCTTGCCTAAGAGATAATGATCAAAGTCCACGTAGTTCGGGAATGGTTTGGTGAACCGACGTGAAGGGGGTCGAGACCAATAGGTGTTGTGATTGAACCTCAGGGAGGCTTCCTATGTACCATTCCTTGGAAAGAATCAAAGTCTATGTAGTTCATGATGGTTTTGGGCTTACACTATAAGGAGGCCTAGGAAGGATGCCATGGTCAATGCTTACTCTAAACCCACGTGAGTCTTGCTCGTTGTGAGAAATAAGAGAGGGAAAAGACCCAATGATCACATCACGAAAGGTGCGTCCATGGGATGTGGTGTGGGGCTTACACGTGGTTAGAAGCCCAAAGGGGAAACAAGGGCTTATGCATGGTCAGTAGTCCAAGGAGATGGATATTGGGACTTACTACAGGATGGAGGCCTGGTGGTGACAAATCCTAGAGGGAGAGGGATGGGATAACAAATTCCCCATTCCAATCTCTTCCCTTAGTCTTTGGCATGGAATAAGAAAGTAGGAGTAGGGTTACTACCTCCTGCAAGAAAGGATAGGGGCTTAAACCAAGGTGGTTTCCCTTCCCCACGGACAGACGCCGCTCTAATAAAGAAGATCCCATTCCATGTGAGGAAGATTTCACTCCTGTGGAGACTAGTGGGCCTAGAGAATGTTAAAGATGGGGAACCCTGTGTATGATGCATGGGGTGAGGTCACAGTTTAACGTAATGTGTTAAGGAAAGAGGTGTTTGAAAGTTTAACGTCCCACGACTCGAACGAGGTGGGTGCACTCTATACCCCTAGGACTTATATAACTTATACCTATCCATCCATGGGGAAGGTAAGGCATCAACAATGTTGTGGAAAGGGGGTGTCGTGGAGTGATCCACTGAGGGGCCCACATTAGCGTGTCTATGCGAAGAAGCAATATTCGTTAGCATTCCTATATGAAGAATCATGATTCCAAGCAACAAAACGTGCAACACCACCCAAGGGACCTTGAAATCACTTCGTACAAACCTGGAGGGTTATATGGGAAAAGGGTTTGCATAGCGAAGGGGTTCACAGGAAGAGGCCTCGTGAAGCTATTGTGATCCATATAGTGGAGGGGCTTCACGATGGGGTATTCTTCATGAAGTGAGGTGTCCTAGCCTAGGAATAGGGTAAAGGTACATATGGAAGGGGCTTCTAAAAGTGGAAAGGATTTTGTGGAGCAGTGATTCGTGAAGCAAGGGTGCCTGGAGAAGCGCAACACTGCGAAGCAGTGTGCTTCACGAAGCACAGTGACCCTACCTTAGCATGTGGGTTACATGTGCATGGATGGTACTTCGTGAATCTTAAGTGGTATGTAAAGACCTGAGTCCCCTTGGGGATCCCCTTAATTCATGAAGGCTCATGGGCTCCGTGAAGGGAATCCCTCTTTGAAGAGGGGTTGAATTTAAGCCAAGGGAAAAGCAGTTCGCGATACTCAAGTACCGTGAAGAGTTTATTTTTCGCAGAGCAGAAATCGCTTCATGATTTGAGATAGGATAAGGTGAAAGGTTGGAGGATCCGTCCTTTTGGCTCGAGGGGAGACTGATATTTAAAGGAAAGAGATGGAATGGAGTAGGGATTGCTCAATGAAAATCTACATGGAACTTTTTTGCAACCGCGAAGCCTCCTGCCTCCTTGCTCCACAGCGCCTTCAGAAACATCAAGCAGATCATAGAGCCTCCCACCTCTTTGCATCGCAGCGGTTTCAGAAACATAAAGGGGGTCATGAAGCCTCCCACCTTTTTGCTTCGCGGAAACTTCAAAAATGTCAGGGGGATCGAAGAGCCTCCCACCTCTGCTTCTCGGTGGCCTCGCAAACTTGAGGGGATCACGGAGCGTCCCACCTCTTTGCTTCTCCGCGGCATCAAAGGGGGGTGGCTTTGCACTAGAGGTGGTGCTTCAGGTCTCTATAATTGGTCTTCGTGAGGTAGCCCCTTAGGATTCGGGTTTTTCTCGGTGTTCTTTCCCTCTGCACATATTTTTGGCACCAACAATAATATTTTAATTAATGATTTCAAACTCTTAAAAATATTAAAAATTTCCTAGATAATTTACCTAGTGGATCATATCAACCATTGTTCACTTATGGGTAAATTTTCCTTTTATAGTAACTTTCTTAACTATTATATAGTAAGAAACTTTTATATCATGATAATCATAAAAAGGTTTAAATGGGTATTAAAACTAAGAGATAAGGGTGAAAACACCATCAAAATTGGTCCAAATGTTATTTAATGAGACTATTTAGACTCATAATAATCCTATATTTTAGATATTTCAATTTGGTTTTATGTGAACATTAAAATTAATTTATATTAGTTTACTACTTCATGTAATTCCAGAGGTTCCCCTCCTTTAAGTTATAAAAGGAAACATCCTCTACTCTATTCCTCACACATTTTGAGCACTATATTTCACCCAAAAACTATAAATATATCTATCAAAAATCCCTACCCACTTATTCTAGGTTTTTGTATTACTAAAATACCAATCCTAGAAGGCGAAAGGTATAATCCAAATGGAGATATTGAATGAGAAGTTATAAGTACTAACCCATCTATTTAATGTCTATTTCTTATTCTATAGTATTAAAATATTAACTAACCATAATGAAATAATAAAATCATAATATTTTATATACTAAAATTTTAATAGGATTCTGGTACGATCCTTTTTCAAATCCTTTTCCATCCCGTGGGAAATGAAAACATTGCTCGTGCGTATGTGTGGATTACCAAATCCATGAAGTGATACATTTAAATTTTTAACACCACCTTATAAGTATGGATATTATGATGTATTTAATTCATATATATGATATTAGTAAAATAATTATAATTATTTAAAGATAATATATCATCTATTTTCTTACCTTTCTATCCATTAAAAAATGGTAACATCGTTCATGTGTACGTGAAGACTACTACCTCCATGAAGTGATGTGATTTGTTTTTCCTATAAAAAATTAATGGATGTTTAGAAAATTCTAATTAATTTTTAAAAATTATATTCATTTCATTATTAATATTCTATAGTTGATGGAGAAATGACCCCTTTTTCTTGATCAACCTACCAAAGCTATTCTGGGATTATGAACTGAACGTTCTAAAAGCGTCTAACGCAAACCTAACTGATTAAGTAAATAAATAATAAATGGTTATAAATTACATAAAATGGATAATGATAATGAAATTAATATTAAAATGTTTATTTTTAATGTTATTAAATAAAATAATTTTATTGTTAGGAATTTTTATAATGTACAATGCTAAATGATATTTAAAGCAAGGGATTTCTAGTCTCAATTCCCTTTCATTGAGACTTAAGGAATCTTTTATTTTATATGGTATATAAATATACTTATTGATGAATCTAATGATTTAACACTAAATATTTAAGTTTTTACAATTAGATTAAAATTAATTTCTTTAATTTTTCATTGGATCAAATTTTATGAAGCTATAAGTGATTTTATTTGAAAGACTATTTTAAACATTTTTAATTTTACCTTTAGAATATTTTTCTTTAATATACATGTTTTATTTTCAATTTGTTCTATTGAAGATATTATTTACAGATAAGTGTTTCATAACCTAATTTTTCACTACCTTTCAAATTATTTAAATGGTTTAAGAAGTAATCATCATACCATTTTCCAAACTGGGTACTTTTACCGAAGGTGTGAAATGGTTCCCCTTTTTAACTATTATTTTACGAATGAGATTTCCCTCTAAAATTATTTTTTATTTATTTGAAGTTTTATTTACATTTTTATGTGGATTTGTTAAATGAAATCATTTCCACAATAGTTTTTATGTTTTTAATTTTAAGGATTTTCCAAAATAAAGGGACATTTCTAGATATTCTTATATGAAACTAGAATGCATTTTCTTATGGGTTCAAAAGTGTTTTTAATGGGATTTATAAATAAAATGTGAAATATTTAAAAAAAGTTGTTCAAGATATGGTACATGAGATTTAAATATAATAGTGGGAGATTCTGATAAAACATAAATAATGGGTGATCTTGATACAATATATACAATGGTGGAGCCCAAAATAACTCTCCAATGAATTGGGTAATGTTCCTTATCTTCAAAGGAAAGAATGAGGGAGTTAAATGGTTATGTTTCACTTATGGATTTAAATGGTATCTAGTTATCTATGAAATAATTAAACATTGTTCATGATTATAATCCACTAATCTTACTAAAAGGGTTTTTATTTTCTTTTTGTGGGTTTTAAATATTTTATTTAAGAAAAAGGCATGTTTTCCATGTGGATATGATTTATTTTGTATGCTCAATGAATAATATAAAATAGTAAAAAATTATGTTTTGTTTTTTTGACTATACTAACATATTTATTTACATTTTATCACATAATGAGTTTTTTGTTCTCATATTATGTTTATAAATGTTTTTCATAGTATTTAAGGATGGGTAATAACAAAGAAGAAGTCACGTTGAAAGTTATAAATGTTTTTTATGAAAGGAAAACCTATATAATTTTAAAAGTTTTGTATTATAGAAAAATTGAAACTAACTATAAGTGTATACTTTGTAATATTTGGTTTTTTAATTTATTTTTTATGTCCTAATTCTCTATAACTCGAAACCATAAAGACCATAGAAATGGGATAAAATGAATTATTTTCTAAAAACATTGGATTATGTAATGTTTTAAGTATATGTCCTTATAATTGATACTAAAGGAAAGGTTTAGATAAAATTTTATGATAATATGTGTCTAAAATATTTTGAAAACATTCAAGGTTAATATTTTTCTTTGGGATCATAAGTTATAATCCATCTATAACATTAAATGTTAGTATTCTAAGATAAATTATGTTTATTCTGGGTTTAGGATATGAAGTATAAGAAAAATAATCTGTTTCGTCACGGAATTCGGGGATGACCTCCTGGACGGGAGATTCAAACGTTCCGATCGGTTTCTAATGGGTTTGTTCGTAGAACCAGAAACATCCAATGATTCCACATCCGTTTGGACCTACTTTCCAAAGGCAGTCGCTCATTAGCTTGTGGACTAATGAGGCTTATGAATTTGCATTGGTCGAGAGGATGGGAGGTCGAACTCATCACACCTTTTTGAGGGGAATTATTGTCTACTCCGGGACTCTCTTTATAGATTTAAGTTATGTTCGTGAATCCTTATTACATTACCAAGTATAAAATGTACTTTCCTTTAGTTTTAACAATCAATGATTAAATATGCATGAAATTTAGAGAATCTTTTATATGTATTCGAGGTTCTTCATCAATAGAGAATCATCTATATCTGTTTAGAGATTTCTGGTCAATGGTATCCTTCAAAACATTTATATAAAAGTCTCTTGGTCATTATGATGACCAGGCTGGTTTTAAAGCCACTCAGTGGGGAACTTGAAGTTTATCGTCATTTAGAAGGACAAAGATTATTTCAAAGTTGGGATCGAACCCATAAATGGGCTACCTACGTATCCTTTGTTTTGGAAAAGGAATCAGAACCCACGTAGTTCGAGTAATGGAGTATGATGTTTATGATTGATGGCTCAAAGAATAATGTCATAATTACTTTTACACTCTAAGCTCACGTGAGTCATGCTCGGTGTGAGAAACAAGAGGTATTGGTAAAATTTAGACAATTGTTCCATGAAAGGTGCAATCATAAGAATTTGTTTGGGGCTTATGTATGTATGACTACCCAAAATAGATGAAGGTTTAGGATTTACTTTTATGGAGAAAATCCAGGAACAGGGTCCATAAAGGTATGTGTGCTTTATGGAGATTTGAATACTCTAATCTTGGGGCTTACTCCTAAGTAGGATGCCCAAGTTAGGAGGGGACTTATGATTGGGTTTTACTCCTGAAAAGGAAACCCAAATCAAAGGTAAATTATGACTGGTTAAGAGAATTTTAAGGGGGCTTGAGGTTTAATCCTAAAAAAGGAAACTCAAGATTATGACTAGGACTTATTCCTAGAAAAGGAGGCCCAGGTTAGGGGACATGGGGCTTACTCCTGAAAAGGAAACCCAAGGTTATGACTGAGTCTTATTCCTGAAAAGGAGACCCAGGTTAGGGGACTTGGGGCTTACTCCTGAAAAGGAAACCCAAGGTTATGACTGGGACTTACTTCTAAAAAGGAGGCCCAGGTTAGGGGACTTGGGGCTTACTCCTGAAAAGGAAACCCAAGGTTATGACTGGGACTTACTCCTAAAAAGGAGGCCCAGGTTAGGGGACTTGGGGATTACTCCTGAAAAGGAAACCCAAGGTTATGACTGGGACTTACTCCTAAAAAGGAGGCCCAGGTTAAGGAATTAAGGTTTGGGGCTTACTCCTGAGGAGGATGCCCAAGATTATGACTGGGACTTACTCTTAAAAAAGAAGGCCCGGGTTATGACTGAGTCTTATTCCTAAAAAGGAGACCCAGTTTAGGATTCTCTCATCTTAAAGGATGAGGTTGAATGAATGAACTCTCCTTATTTTAGTGACATAAGGATATTTAAATCACTAGAATTTGAGAGAGATTCCACGGAATTCCTTTCAGATAAGGAAGTCAAATCAAGAAATCATGCCATAAATGGCTTTGAAGAGTGTCTTGAAGACTGAATCTTGAAAAGGAAAGGTGTGATGGCTTAAGAGGGGTAAAAAATGGGCAATATGGGCACCCAAAAAGATAGGGGCGCGCAAGTCTTGCAAGGCGCGCAAGTCTTCCGTGGGCGCGCAAGTATGGTCGCGCAGGTATACCTGCGCGACACATGGTGTACTTGCACGATTTTCAACCAGTATTGAAATACTTGAGAGACTCTTTTTTAAACCCTTTAGAATTTTCTTGAGGTTCTTCCAGAAAAGGGACGTGCAAGTTATATTGAAGGAAATAAGTCGGCGCGCAAGTGTTTGATAAGTTTCAACACTTAGGCCTTCCTTCTTCTCTTTAGATCTTCCGTTCTAGGTAAGAAATTACCTTAGAAGTGTTCCGGAAGCTTTGAGAAGAGACTTGGGCATCGGGAGCTTCAATCTGAGTTTCTGGAAAAAGATCCTCTCGAATGGGGATCCCATAGGGTCTATTTATAGGCAAAAGAAGACCCCGGAAGGTTACCGGGCGGTTACCACTTAGGTCGCGCAAGTCACTTGCGCGACCAAGAGCGTCGCGCAAGTGTACTTGTGCGACAGTGGTATAACTTGCGCGGTGGATTTGCTGTTGATCCTTCGTTCATGCCTTTGTCGATTTTTGATGTTTTCTTAAAAGGATGAATCACTTTCAGCTTAGATATTCCCTTTTCCGATCTTTAGATTCTGTGACGAAAGGAGCGTCAACATAAGTCCCCCCCTCAGAGTTGGATCTGGAGAGAAATGAGGATTTGACTCTGAGGAAATCGAATCCCTCCAAAGGAAAAGGGAGGCGCGTAAGTCTGCAGTGCACAGAGGGCGGCGCGCAAGTTTGCGTCGTGCAGGCCTTAAGCGCTCTGGGTGTGGCGCGCAGATAGGCTTCCTGGCCTATAAATACACGGCTTCACCTCCGTACAAGCATCCGGATTTCCGGACGTCATACCTTCTCGAGCTCTCGCCGCGCAGGTCACCTAAGCCGCGCAAGTCTCTTTTCCACTGTTCCCTTGCTGTCGCGCTCCTGTAAAGGTATTCGTACTTGCGCGGTTTATACATGCGCGTCAAAAACTAGCGCGGCACACGAAATAATTGCGCGCCATTGTTTAGACTTGCGCGACTTAATGCCTTGGCCATTTTTTCTGAATTCTTTTCACAAATTTTATAAAAAATAAAACAATTTAAGAGTTAAATTTGTTCAACTTTTGTGCAGATTCAATGGTTCTTAGACCTGGATTAATTGATGAACTGGCTAGCAAGCAGATAGATGATATGATGGATATCATTGGCCCTAATTACTATACTATCAAAGATAGTACACTTCCAGATTTGGCTAAGTATCTGAAGAAATATCATCGCAACTTTCCTCACTGCACTTATCTACATTTGTATGGCTATGGTCATCTACAAGAAGTCATTATTCCAGAAGTAAAGAAATATCTTCCATTTTCGTGGTTTCAGAATTATACCAATTTTGCTTCAGCAAATATCTCAGGTGGAGGATCATTTCTAACTACTGGAACAGTGGAGAAGGCTTATGTGATGCATCACAGCCCTTGCACACCAGATATGAAAGATCATACACCTGAGCTTCAACCACATTGTCATCCTTCAATCTTCCGAAATGCTCAGATGGATCAATCCAAAGGCTGGAAGAAAAGTTGGGATTTCCGTCCTGGGGGAGGTGTGAAGCCAACTTGGATGTGGGCATACTGGGTGCGACAGACTTGCGCAGAGTTTATTGAGGATCTGAAGAGAGCTGCAATATATGAGGCCGTTTGGGTTGGGCAAACATATGTTTACAGACATGATAACTTTGTTCCAGAGATACTCAGCCACTGGAGCCCAACGACTAATTCTTTCCATTTGACTCATGGAGAAGTAGGTATCAGTTTGTGGGATGTCCACAAGATTTCAGGAGCTCCAATCTTGGGCGACATGTATGATGAATTCATTCCTCCCAAGGTGACTTGGATTGATTCAGAGAAGACTTTTACTTTGGCTCGAGAATTATTTAAAATCTTTCACAGGCTCAAGAGTTCAGAGACCTCATTAACTCATTTTAGAAAAGATATTCATCCGGAAGAATGGATGAATGTGTTTCTTACTGAGAAGAAAGGGATGGAGCCAAAAGAAAAAGGATCCAAGAAAAAGAAATCCAAGGATACCAGGCCCAGACGTCCTACCACTTGTCCAAAACCTGAGAAGAGAGGAGCTCCTGGCACATTCTGGCCAACTCTAGAAGCAGGAGAGTTTGAAAAGTGGGGATATGAAGTGAATCAAAGAATTCCAAAGAAAACTCGTCTGGAGGGTTTCTTGGCAATGTGGCTCAGTGTTTATCTCTTGCCCGTCAGGGATTCGAAGGGAGGCGTTAGGCCAGGGACCTTCATCATTGCGGCAAAGTTGGCTGAGGGAAAAATGGTTGGGTTAGCTACCCCCATTTTAGAAAAGATTCACAGGAGTTTACTTCATGTCTTCCAGGGTAAATCTCCTTTAAGAATAGTGGGACCATTCCAAGTTTTGTGGGGATGGATTGCCACTCACTTTAGGACTTACAACGTACAGAATGGATTACAAATTCCTGGAAGCTCTTTCAGACCGTCAGTGCAAGCATTCTCTGGAATTTCTCCATTAGATGTTAATGGTTATGACATGAAAGTAGGACTAAGCATGTTTAAGGAATTCAACTTCTTTCCTTATGGAAGTCCACCATCCGGGCGGTTTGTTGATGATGGGACAACCCATTTGGATTTGAGGACATACATGCTAGCTTGCAGGGATGGCATGTTAGTAGCCAGGATTTATGGAGAAATCATATGTGAGTCCTATGATCCATATAGATTTGCACGCCAATTCAAATGTTTGCAACAGATTGTTGTATCCCCTTCAGTACATGTCAGGTTAGAGCAACATCCGATGGTTGCTCTACAACTATGGTTGCTGACATCAAGAGAGAAGACTGGGGCAGTATTTGATCTACCAGTTGAAAAAACGGCACATAATCTGACTACATTTTATGCCGAACACTGGATAGCATCATACCCCAAAGGGATATTGAATCACCCAGTATATCAAGTGGGAAAGAGGAAGAGGACTGTAGAGAAAGAAACCCTTCCTCATGAAGGTGACGCTTCTCCACCTGAAATAGATTCAACAGACTCCTCTTCTAGAACTGATTCATCGGATTATCACGATGGGGATGATGAGGCACAACCGGCAGCAAAGCGGTTTCGTGCCCGTTATAATCCTCCAGCCAGAATTAAAAGACCCACTCCATCAACTCCTGGTGAGTTATTTCATTGTAGTAATTTCAATCACTGCTACTTTATAAAGTAATAAGTCTTACATTCTTATTCTCTATCTGTAGTTGCAGGAGTTGGGAAGAAATTAAAATCAAAAATTGTAGGACCTTCCTCACAGCCTTTATATCTAAGACCAGAGGCTGTTCAGCTATGGCAGAGCTTATACTGTGATACTGAGACCGCCTGGCTGGATTTGTGTGAGGGCCTACAACTTCCTGGAATAGGATATCTTCTAGCTTCTAAAAATCTTCAATACGGAGATAACCCCAATGAAGTGCGAGCTTACATCAGAGATCTGAAAATTCTCATATATGCCACTGATGACTCGGTTCCTATCACTAGGCGGGTGAAGGAAATGATTGATCGTGGCACCACGGAGGGGGCTGGTGGTTCTGGAGATAAGGAATGGCAGGAGTACGTGGCTCCTGAAGATGTAAGTTTTCTTTCCTTATTTTCTTTGCAACTTGATTTCAGTTGAAGCTTCGTTACTTAAGGAAGTTATTTTCTTTATCTTGCAGCTTGCAAAGAAAGGAACTGGGGTTCCTTCACCACAATATAGCCCTGGTGGTACTGCTATCGGGGCTGCTGCTGATTCTCCTCGCGAACCAGGCGAGATATCTCCAGGCCAGCAGGCCATGAATGAGGCACTGGACATAGCCTTCCATTCGCCAATCCAAGTGCCAATAAGGGAGACTACTGATACTCCGAAAAAACAAAAGAATCCAAGGCAGCGAAGGAGGAAATCCATAGCTAAACGTTTCATTAGCAGTGGTAAGTCCTTCAAACAATCATGAGTTTATACCCATAACCATATGGTTACTCATATTTCTGAGGATTGCAGGGGCTTCTTCAATTTCCCCCTTGAGGGAAGGGACTGACCCTCCTTCAAAGGTCGTGGAGGGTGCTGTAGAACAATCACAGACCCAGGCTGACTTGGTTGCACCTGGAGAAGAGCTACTATCCATTCCCAGTATCCCTCCTACTACTGAAGATGCTGTCCAAGGTCAGGGGTTGCAGGACATAAGTCGGCAAGAAGATGTAGCAAATGCTCCCACTGGTGTGACTAATCAAGATTCTGAAGTATCATTGGATGAAATGATGAATCAAGGAATGAATTTTGAAGAATTTTATGATCATGCTAAGTTGTCATATGATTTAGAAGACCTTGGGCGTGAGTTCTACCCTTCGCCCAATTTTTTTTTTAAAAAATATACTTCTAACCATGATGGAAAATAATATGCAGTTTCTTCCGTAGAAGTCGCTGAACTGCCAATGCCCGAAGAGGGTGTGGACACTGATGTCAACCCTATCATTGCAAAAACATTAGCTCAAGTAGAGCTAAATCCAATAAACTCTCCTGAGACCCATCTTGAAAATCCTGTTGAAACCGGGAAAGATGGGGAGAAGTCTTCTCAGGTTGCTGAACCACCCTTGGGTAAGGGATAACAATATTTGTGATTATACTTTATTCGCAAGACAATCTATTCTTTTGTTATCCTTTGAAGCTGACTAAACCTTTCAATTAATCATGCAGGACCATCAACTGCAATGACTAGATCCGTAGATGAGGCCTCAGCCTCTGCCCCAACGGGAATTGAAAGTGAAGAAGCACAAGTCAGGGGGGAAAGAGCAGGACAAGGCACTTCCTTAAGCGCGCTAATTCCAGATTACATACCCCCGTCTGACGATGATATTGAATCAGATCCAGAGATGCTTAAAGCATTCATCTTTTCACGACGTAAGGCATGGAACAACATATGGAACATCATATCTGGGGTGCCTTTAGAAGAGCTACCATCAAAAATTTCTCGATTGTCATCCGAATTTGTTATACTGGGATTTGGTGGTTTTGGATATGAAAAGATCCATGCTGTGGTGAAACAGATTATTTTCAGGAGGGAGAAAGTGCAGACAAGTCGCGAAGATTTGACCAGAGTGAAATTTTCAGTCAACATAGGTGAATTTGAGGCTGAGATATCCCAAGATGAGGCTGATTATGCTGCCAAGATGAAGGATCTGAAGCAAAAAATCAAAGAAAAGGTCGTCCAGCAGGTGCAATTCCAGCAACAGTTAGATGCTGTTACTGGGGAACTTGATCAGCTTAATAAATCATTGGATGAAACTCATATGAATGGCATGAAAGCCATCGCAGATGCTAAGAAGGCACTTCAGCAAGCTGAAAAGAGTGAAGATGGTCAAGTGCACGAGCTTCAAGTAACTGCTGATAAGGCTCAGGATTCTATACATCAAATGGAGACTTATGTTGACAATCTTCTGTAATTCTTGAAAAAGAGAAGAGACTCCAGTTTGTGGATGTCTTTATATATCCTGTGTATCAATGAAAAACACTTTCTTGTTCAATAATTTGTACCTGCATTCTTTCATTACCTGCTTCAAATTTACTTAAGCCAATGGGCCTAGTAAGTATAGTTTGATTTTTACTAGGATTATTTACAAATAATCCTACAAACTTTGAACCTTTTAATTGCTCAATATTACCTAAATAATACAAAAAATGTATATTTAGTGAGTTGGAACTTGACTTTTATTCAGAGTTCCTTTGTCTTTTGTGTGGGCAGTTTAAAGTCATGCACGCCGGCCATAAAGGGGCTAATGTTTAAGGTCGAAATAGCTTTGACCAAAATGGATTAAAATGGATTCAATTCCTTGACAATTTATCTGAAAACATATTACCATACTCAAGTATGAGGGAAAAAATGTAAACTATGGCTTAAGAATATTTGAATCTGAGGAATGATATGAAAAAGAGCTAAAAGGCATTAGAAGAAGTAGTTTCCAAGAATGAAGTTGCTATTATTTAAAAACCCGTTAGGGGGTTGAAATATGCAGGGCCACCTATGGGCATTGGCTGCATGGTCAAATAAATAGCATCTTTTGGCTGACAAGTCTGTTATGTGGACTGTTTATGCAAGGCCACCTATGGGCACGTGCTGCATAGTCAGGCAAAAGAACTCCCAGAAATTTACTTTCCTAGTGCTAAAAGCCAGTGAAAGTTTATGGAGATTCAAATTTTCTAAAGTATATAGTTTGTTGTATGGAAAGAGGTACTTGAATATGGAGAAGATATTTCCGAACAAGAATATCGAAGAACTGGATGAATATCACTCCTACGAAGGTCTGACCCAAATGTAGGGAAGAAGAATAAACCATAGACTTTAATACTTTCAGATCATGAAAAAGGATATGGGAAAAATATGTTAAGGATGGCTATTTTTTTGCGGATCCCTACATACTGTCGTTTAAGACAAATAAGGAAAAAAGAGGCATTCTTCCCAAGAATGAAGTTACTATTATTTAACAAAACCCGTTAGGGGGTTGAAATATGCAGGGCCACCTATGGGCATTGACTGCATGGTCAAATGAATATCATCTTTTGGCTGACAAGTCTGTTATGTGGACTATTTATGCAAGGCCACCTATGGGCACATGCTGCATAGTGAGGCAAAAGAATTCTCAGAAGTTTGACATTTTTGTGACTAGAAGTCATGAAAAGGGTTATGAATATCTGAAAATATTTAAGTTTAGGATTATAACACATAAAGATGGGTATTGTCTAATGTATATAGAGATACATAGGTCAATGATAACCATAATCATGTTGTGGCTGGGTCCTGAATTGAAACTTGGACTTCACTACGTATCTCATAAGAATGAGAATCAAGCCATACGTAGTTCTTGAAATTCTGTTTAACGTCGTGCAGGACGAAAGTATGAGTGATCTTAGTTTAGGGTCATAGAATTTGGACCATAATAATGAATACACAGTGTGTGTTTTCATGAGGACTTTTCAGCCAAGGGACTGAAAGTGAAATTTGGGGTTAGGCCCAAAAGACTTGGGACTGGATTCGAGGGATACTCGAATGTTCCTACGTATCCCATAAGGATGGGAATCAAGTCCACGTAGTTCTAGAACTAACCTTTGTACAAATTTGGTTCGTACATGTGAAGGGTGAAAGGGGACTTTAGTACAATGATGGTTTTAACCTAAGATAAAAAGTTTAGGCATTACCATGTATGCATGTAGTCTTTTGAAAATGAAAACCATGATTGAAAAATCAATGTCAATAATAGTTCTCTCTCAAATGAGGAAATCAAAGAATATTGTAGTTTATTATCGTACCGGACAAAAGTGTTGTATAGTTTAACGTCATATAACAAGGACGAAAGTGAATCAATGTAAAAAATATTGATTCTAGGGGCGGTTTCACGAATCAACATCATATGAGATGGTGGTGAACTGATGTGAAGAGATTATTTTTGGGCTTGAACACTGGGAGGTTGCCTACATACCCAGCCTGGAGGGCAAGGATCAAAGTCCATGTAGTTCAATTAAAGAATGAATTAATGATAAAGTTGTTCTTGGGGACAATGATCTAATAAAAAATGTTGTTGGGACTTACACATGGTTAGTGGCCCAAAGGGAGTGTTATGGTTGATGTTCGCTCTAAGATCACGTGAGTCATACTCGGTGTGAGAAACAAGAGGTAATAACAACCTTAACGATGCACAGTTTAATGTCATGTAGGACATAAAAAAGGGACTATGCAATTTAAAGTCTTGCAGTTAGGACTATTGGTGCTGCACAGTTTAGTGTCATGTAGCAGGGACAAAATAACAGTTTAATGTCATGTAGGACATATCAAGGACTTTCTGTACAGTTTAGCATCATGTAGTTAGGACGATTGGGATAAAATAGTTTAACGTCATATTGGACGAAAGGGGGATTGTGCAGTTTAATGTCATGCAATAAGGACAAAAGAGTGTACCATTTTAACGTCATGTCGGACGAAAGTGAGAATAGTTTAAGGTCATATGCATGGACCGTGAATGGTGAAGTTTAATGTCATACTGTACCTTTGATGATTATATAGTTTAACATCTTTCCGGACGTGAGGGACTTTCATACACTTTAGCGTCATGTAGTTAGGATGTCACAGTTTAACGTCTTGCTAGACCAGGGATGATGCAGTTTAAGGTCATGCTGGACGGTTTAGGGAACTTTTTCACAGTTTAATGTCGTGTGGGATGAAGTTGCAGTTTAAAGTCATACTGGACCATTTCTGTATAGTTTAACGTCATATAGCAAGGACGAACTGGTGCTGTACAGTTTAAAGTCATGTAGCTAGGACTAAGGTGAACCAATATGAGGATATCAGTTCTGGGGACTTTTTACAGTTTAACGTCATGCTGGACGATGAAAGTGCCACACCGTTTAATGTCATGTTGCTAGGACACAATATAGTTTAATGTCATCTCGGAAAAAATATAGTTTAATGTCATCTCGGACAAAATATGGAACTTCTGTACAGTTTAATGTCATGTAGATAGGATATAATACAGTTTAGTGTCATGTAGGACAATAATACAGTTTAGTGTTATGTAGGACAATAATACAGTTTAGTGTCATGTAGGAAAATAATACAGTTTAGTGTCATGTAGGACAATAATACAGTTTAGTGTCATGTAGGACAATAACACAGTTTAGTGTCATGTAGGACAATAATACAGTTTAGTGTCATGTAGGACAATAATACAATTTAGTTTCATGTAGGACAATAATACAGTTTAGTGTCATGTAGGACAATAATACAGTTTAGTGTCATGTAGGACAATAATACAGTTTAGTGTCATGTAGGACAATAATACAGTTTAGTGTCATGTAGGACAATAATACAGTTTAGTGTCATGTAGGACAATAATACAGTTTAGTGTCATGTAGGACAATAATACAGTTTAGTGTCATGTAGGACAATAATACAGTTTAGTGTCATGTAGGACAATAATACAGTTTAGTGTCATGTAGGACAATAATACAGTTTAGTGTCATGTAGGACAATAATACAGTTTAGTGTCATGTAGGACAATAATACAGTTTAGTGTCATGTAGGACAATAATACAGTTTAGTGTCATGTAGGAAAATAATACAGTTTAGTGTCATGTAGGACAATAATACAGTTTAGTGTCATGTAGGACAATAATACAGTTTAGTGTCATGTAGGACAATAATACAGTTTAGTGTCATGTAGGACAATAATACAGTTTAGTGTCATGTAGGACAATAATACAGTTTAATGTCATGTAGGACAAAATCATGAACCAATGTGATTGTTTTGGATCTGGGAACAATATTTTGTGTTTATACAAAATACTTCTTCAGAAATCTGGCATTAGTTGGAGTCGTAATGTGTTCTCCATCCATTGAGATTAGAGAATATGCTCCATTGGAGTAGACCTTATGTATTGAATAAGGTCCTTCCCATTTTGGTTCAAGCTTGGGAGGCTTCTTTCCTGGTATCATTGGTGCTCTGAGAACCAATACCAATTCTCCCTGAATGAATGAATGAAGACGAACTTTTTTGTTAAAAGCTCGTGCTATTCGATTCTGATAGATTTCCAAGTGGTGCAAAGTGCACAGTCTTTTCTCATCTAACTGTTCCAATTCATTCAACCGCTTTTAGGATTTCTCATCCATAGATAATTGATCACAAATGGATATTCTGAGTGAGGGCAATTGAACTTCAATTGGCAAGACTGCTTCTGTTCCATATACCAATGAATATGGAGTTGACCGCGTTGCATTGCGAGTGGTAGTCCGATAAGCCCATAAAGCATGAAAGAGTTTATCAGGCCATGACCTCTTATCTTTATCCACCATCTTTTACAGTATATTTGAAAGTGTCTTGTTGAAGGCCTCTATCTGGCCATTAGCCGCTGCATGATATCGAGATGAATGGTTGGACTTAATGTTGTATTCTTGATACAATTTCTTTACCTCAGAAGAACAGAAGTTGGTGCCGTTGTCTGTCAATATGGTACGAGGGACACCAAATCTAGTAATGATGTTAGACTTGATGAAGCTAACAATGCATTTAGAACTGACTTCTTTGAGAGGTACTGCCTCTGCCCATTTGGAAAAGAAATCAGTAGCAGTAAGAATGTACTTAAACTGCTTGACCGTAGCTGAAGGGTAAGGTCCCACCACATCCATTCCCCATGTGGAAAATGGCCATGAGTATTTAGCTGTATGAAGCAACTCAGGAGGTTTATGAATGAAGTTGGCATATACTTGGAATGAATGACACTTCTTTGTGAAATTAATACAATCTTGTATCATTGAAGGCCAAAAGTATCCAAGCCTTCGAATTTGATCAGACAGTCTATGTCCCGACTGGTGGGAACCACAGACTCCTGCATGCACTTCTTTTATGACAACCATTGTCTCTTCACCATCAATACATCTGATGAGAACTCCATCTAAACCACGTTTGTAGAGAATTTTCTCGAGGTGGTTTGGGCTATCATAAAGAGTAAAATTGACCACACGTCGCCGAATTTGTTCTTTCTCGGCTCTATCAGGCGGAAGTGTTCCATTTTGAAGGTATTCCCTGATAGGTGACATCCATCCCGTAGTATGACCATACGGTTCAGGAATGGGACCAATTTCATTAATTTCCTCTGTTCTGACTTGAACATAAGGTGAAATTGCACGACGGTGGGCAATACAGATGGTTGTCTCATCCCGATTCGGATCTGCTAAAGCTGTGGCTATATTAGCCAGTGCATCAGCTTGAGCATTTTGTGATCTTGGGACATAAGAAAATGTCGGTTCTGAAGGGAATTCCGACATTAACTCTCTGACGTAATCATACAAAGGGATTAATTCTTCTTTTCTGATGGCATAATCCCCATTGACTTGTTTGATTACCAGGTCTGAATCACCTTTCACCTTTAAGTGATTCACTTGTGCTTGAGGTGTTAACTCCAAGCCTGTAATGAGAGCTTGGTATTCAGCTTCATTATTGGTACCACCTTCCCATAACAAAAAGGAATAAGGTAACACTGCCTTATCTGGAGAAATGAGCACAATTCATAAACCAACTTTATTGAATTTAGGATTTTCCATTTTCTTCCCTGTTGGACTTCTAGAAGCACCATCAAAATACATTTCCCATGTTTGAGGACTCTCTTGAATAGAGAAAACTTCCTCATCAGGGAGTTCGATATCTGAATACGTGTCTTCCACTGAAGGATGTTCAGCCAGGAAATCATCCAGAGCTTGGCCCTTAATTTCCTTTTGAGATACATACTGAATGTCGAACTGCTGTAGAATAACCGCCCACCTTTCCAGACGTCCTGTAAGCATTGGACGACTAAGGATGAATTTGAGAGGATTATTACGAGATACCAATTGGTCCTCGTGATGTTGCAGGTAGTGTCTCAGTTTCTGAACTGCAAAGATTAATGCTAGGCAGCACTTTTCAATACTTGAATACCGGGTTTCTGCTTCAAGCATAGTTCTACTGAGATAGTAGAGACTATTTTCATTCCCAGCATCATTCTTTTGAGCGAGAAAGGCACCCAATGATCGCTCTAAAGCTGTCACATAGAGGATAAGAGGTCTACCCTCAACAGGTGGCATGAGTACTGGGGGACTCAAGAGGTATTTCTTGAGAACATCAAATGCTTCTTGACATTCTTTAGTCCACTGGTAAGTGACTCCTTTCTTCAATAATTTGGTAAAGGGTAAACTTTTGCCTGCCAAATTGGCGATGAAACGCCGAATATAGGCTAAGTGCCCTTGAAGACCTCTTAATTCTTTCAAATTCTGAGGATATGACATACTAAGGATTGATTTGGTCTTCTCAGGATCGACTTCAATACCACGATGGCGTACAACAAAGCCGAGGAATTTTCCTGAGGTTACCCCAAAAGCACATTTTAAGGGGTTCATCTTTAAATTATGTTGTCGAAGCTTGTGGAATATGACTTCCAAATCAGCCAAGTGATTAGAACATTGTTTGGATTTAACCACCAAATCATCTACATAGCATTCAACAAACTTCCCTAAAAGTGGTTTGAAGATACGATGCATGGCGCGTTGATATGTTGCACCTACATTCTTCAAACCAAAGGGCATTACCCGATAACAAAACACACCTTGAGGAGCTCTGAAGGCTGTATATTCCTCATCTTCTGGGGCCATTCGGATATGATTATATACAGAATATCCATCCATGAAAGAAAGTACTTCATAGCCAGCCGTCGCATCAATTAAGAGTTCTGTAATCGGAACTGGGAAATCATCTTTAAGACAATACCGATTAAGATCTCTGAAATCGATGCAAACCCTAATTTGTCCGTTCTTCTTCTTTACAAGGACAATATTAGCCAACCACTTGGGATATTTAACTTCTCTGACGAAGTTAGCTTTGATAAGATTATCCACTTCAGCCTCACTTTTTGAAGCATAGGTTGGGTGTGTTCTTCTTGTGGCTTGCTTGAATCCTCGATGTTCTTTTGGTAAACCCAAATGATGAGTTGCAACATCAGGATCAAGGCCAGGAATCTCTGTGTAATTCCAAGCAAAAATATCTTTATTTTTCTTTAGAAAAGAAATATACATCTCTTGCTCTTCAAGGGTCATGGCCGCACTAATTAAAGTGGGGTGTGGATCTTTCTCTGTACCCAGATTTATTTCTCTGAGTTCATCCACAGTGGTAGAGATACCCTCTTCAAATGCTGGAGGAGCATCTCTAAGATCTTCCTCTTCCTCTTCATCACGTGTTATTTCTTCCCTTTCTACTTGCAAAGTAGATGAAAAAACGAAATTCTCATGATCATAAGAGATGTCAAAATTTTCACATTTTGAAGAAGAAGCTTCCATTTCCGACCCTATTGATGATAAAGGGTCTTCTTTGGGAAATAAAGTGGAGATGATGGATTGAGAATCGACATCATTATTCACCTCTGGTGTTGCTATAACTTCTTCTGGCATGATTAGCGAAGTATAGACTTGTTGGATTTCAGCAGACGAAATGAAAACGTCACCACTTATTCTTTCATCACTACTTGGTAAGTTACCAATTTATCCCATGTTGTCTGGCTCGATTGCCGTAATTGACATTATGGATATTTCCATAAGAGTATTTTGATTTGGGCCTATTTTGTCAATTTGACTGATAGGTAACACATAATCTGTACTCACATGTGAAAATGGATTTATTGGAATTTTTTCCAAACCATATGGAGCATTAACTTTGGTAATTTCCTTCATTGTAGATTTTTCTCTTCCCTTCATGTGATAAAATTCCGCCTCAATGTATTGAGACTCACATGTCTTGAACGGGTCCTTATCACCATACAATGTTCCAACTTGACCATCGAAACAGTATTTGAGACATTGATGGTATGATGACGGAATAGTTGCATGCTGATGTAGCCAAGGTCTTCCAAGCAAGATATTGAAAGCCGAGTCTTGATCAACAATCATGAAATCCGAATTGGAAACAAGATCTCCAAACTGAGTTCTGAGTGTAACTTCTCCCAGTGGTTCTTGTTCATTTTTATCATATCCTTGCAACATCATGGTAGAAGGAGATAAATCAGATTCCGTGAGGCCCAATCGACGAAGTGTACGAATGGGCATGAGGTTGACTCCTGAACCATTGTCAATGAAAGATCTTCGAACATCTATACCATTGACTTTTCCAGATAAGTACAAAGGTTTTATGTGCCCATGCACAACATCATCTTCATCTTTATCATTAAAAGATATCACTGCATGGCATTCTGCAGGATTATTCTCTATGTGATAGATTTCAGCTGCAGCAATTTCAGCTTCAAACTCCTGAGGACTTGACAAAGCTTCGATGAGTGCTTCCCGAAGATCTTTTGACAGATTCAAAGCATCCAAAATTGATAACTTGGCTGGTACTTGGGCCAAGTGTTTCAATATATCATACTTTTGATCTAGAGGTCTGCGTTTCCCAATAGGAATATGCGGTTTAGCAGGTACCTTGGAAGCAGATGCTTTGGAAGCTGATGTATCTTGTATTGAAGCTGGCAACATCCTTGGTTTTGGAAGATTAGACTGATTAGATCCATTTACTTGCTGAGATAAAGAAGATGGAACCTTTAATCGGTCTTCCAAAATAACTGTTCCAAAACTGAGTTGGCCATTGGCAGAAGAACTTGCTTGTTCTTTTTGAGCTCGCTGAAGGGCTCTACCACGAGTTTCTGCTGCATATACAGTGCTAGCAGGGGTAGAATTAGAGTAGTGGCTTCGGAAAGATCCACGTCTTCCCCTATATCCTGAACCTCTAGAACTTCATCGGTTTCCCTTATTTGATACAGGGAATTCAGGCTCATCAAGACTGGAATATGGATCTGTTAATTGAATCATATTAACAGAACCAAAGATTAACTCTTCGTTTGATAAAGTCTCTGCCTGGTTAGCCTGTTTAGGCTGTGCCGTTTGATGGGGCGGTGCCCGTGGCTTTGAAGTAGATGGCATGAAATCTGCCAGAGTCAAAGACAATTTAGGCTTTGATACATACTCATCTTCTCCTGATTCCTCTTTCTTCTTTGAATTGCGCTGCCCTTTTGAGGATTTGTCTTTTGATGGAGGCTTTACTGCAGCTTTTGTAGGAGACACAATTGGCTTCTTCAATTGTGTTCGAAAAATGGAATGGGTCCGATTGATTGTCTTTCTAACCATCCAATCATCATATTTTTTCACAGTTTTGCTTTTGACTTCCTGCCACTCGCCTCCTTCCTCTGGATCTGTAGCGGTAATACACGCTACATGAGCTGAATAACCCTTCAATTTGACTTGTCCCAAATCGACCATCTTTTGCAGGAGGTCTTTAAAGACAAAACACTCCTGGATGGGATGCCCCAACATTTGATGAAAGGGAAAATAATTGGGACGGTCTTCATCTCCTTCCTTGTTTGGTCTCTTGGGCACTGGTAATTGAACCAAATTATTTTCCAGAGCTGAAATGAAGTAACCAGGAACTTGCTCACTTCGGAAAGAGTATGTTTTACTCTTCATATCCTCAAATTGTTTTCGTCGTTGATCTTTTTGATCATTTGGACAAAACAACCTTTGTTGTTGGCATTCAGGAGGTGGAGCCCTTCGAGAAGATGAAGGTTTTGAAGTAGAAATAGGTACAGGTGCTTGTTTAAGCATAACTGTAGCAGTTTCTGCTTTACCCATTCTGCTTCCTGGAGCTGATGGAATTATACGAGATTTAACCTTAGCCTGTATAAGGGAATCTTCAATCTGTTGAGCGATTGAAGTAAGGTCTCAAAACCCTCCTGTGTATTTCACAGGGATCAATGGCGTGCGTAATTTGTCACCCAAATTTGCCACACAGATTGGCAACAATTCCTCCTGAGGGAGTGCTAAACTCAAGGAATACGTTAATCCCTTCCAACGAGCAATGAAATCAGAGACTCTTTCATTCTCCCTTTCCTTGCAGTTTGTAAGATCGAAAACTTTCGTTTTTGGCAAAGTTGAGATAAACTGAAGAAGGAATTTTTGATGAAGATCCTCCCATCCGATGACTGACCGGGATTGCAAGCTTGTATACCAGACAAAAGCTGGTCCTTGCAAGGTTCGCACGAAGCATCTGAGTTTCACTGCTTCTTGCTGCTCTGGAGTTCCCATCATAGGATCACAACAAGACACGTAATGCGTCAAATGTTTTTCGGGGTTGCCTGATCCATTGAAAGTAGGGAAAACAGGGTTTCCAAAACTGGATGGAGGAGAAATTGAATCTACCCATTCAGGGTAAACTTTCTTTTCAGGTTGAACCTGCACCCATTTCCCTTCCATAGTTTCTAACCGAGCTGTTAATGACTCAATAGTAGTTATTAACTTTTGAGAAACGTCAGGTTGAACTTGGTTTTGGGTAGGTGCAATGAATGGAGATTGGACATACGTGGTGGTTGGTGTTGCAACTGATGGTAGTGCTGCCAACTGTTGTTGCGTTTGACCCGTAGGATTAGACCTCTGTGGGTGTACTGATAAAGGAGGATATTCTTGACCCATCTCAGTAGTTACAACAAATTCCTTCGGCTGTCGGACTTCAGCATTCTTAAGAAGAAGACTACTCTGAAGTAGTTCTGCATTCAACCTTCTTAATTCTTTCATTTCTTCCTCCTGTTGTGCAAACCTTTTCTCTAATGAGAGCGATTGACCTCCTTCAGAGGAAGGGTGAGAAGTAACCTGATTCTTTCCTTTCCCCTTATTGGATCCTTTTCGGAGAGGGGGGAGTGGGTTACTTGAAGGAATACCCAGATTTTGGGTAAGCCTTTGATTACGTGTGCACACACCTTCTTCATTTAGGTCTGTGTGCGCAACTTCTTGAGCAGGAACCTCTTCGTCTGATCCCTCTGATTGAGCCTCATCTGGTGAATCAGTAGCAACGTCATTGATGACATTAATGGATGCATATTGCATGGAATCCTTTCTATCAGCATTTCTGTGATATTGTCTTCTTCCATGTCCATGATGAGACATGGAATTCCGTTGACTTGATCCCTTAGGAACTTCTTGGAGAACCGTCACTTGGAGAGAATCTCCTGATAGCTTGGCTCTTCGTTCCTCTTGAGGCTTATTCCCTAATCGAGAGAATACTGAATTTCTCTGAGGGAGGGATTGATGATTTGAAAAAGTCCCCTGTCCGGTAGACTGGGGATGTTCCTGCTGCTTCCGCTGAACTCCTCGAATCCCATTTGTTGACTTTGAGGGTTGGGTTAGAGAAGTCCCCAGTCTGGAAAGCTGGGGTGTCTCTTGACATGCTATGTCTGAGATCTTCTTAAAATCTCTCTTGATCTTGCGATTTTTAGTTCAGAAATTAGCTGGATGCATTAACCTGTATCCACTTTTATCACCTGGTTCAACAGACCGTTGGATGATTTCCGAAACTTCTGTCATTTGATGACGTGTTTGCTCCAGACGAGAGGCTTGTGCAATATTCTCGCCTGCTTGATGTAGGAGAAATTCAACAACTTGTTATATATATACTTGATTTTGAGAGGAACTAGTTGAAGCTTGTTCTTGAGCAAGCTTTTGATTATGAACAAAGCCCATTGACTGTGGCCGACCATGGGCAATAACATTGCATGAGACCATTTTCGGCGGGCTTTGCTGACCGGAAAGCACTGTGAAATGTAGTGCTCCATGAACACCCCATCCTCTGATATGAACATCAGATGGAGCATTGGAAATTAACTGACGCAATTTTCATAGTGTGCCAAGGCATGAACGTTGAAGGGTTCTCTGTTGCTTTTCAGCCTTTGGATACCGAGAGACTGATATAGATGCCAAATCAATCTGACGTTGTAGCCCTTCTATTATCTTAAGATGATTTTCATATTCATCCTAAGATAATACCTTCTTCTTTAATTGACAAAGAGTTTTCCATATGTTGAGACGAATATCATGGATTCCATCATCCGTCAACATCTTTGGAATGTCGTACTGGGAGTCAGCCAAAGGCCAAAACATGACTGGTACTTCACCTTTTGCCAGTTTTTTTCTCATGTTCAGCATTTCCTCTTTATCATTAAATGAAGATTCTTCTACCTGTTTGGACCAGAGTTGGTGTTTCCTTGTTGCTTCATCGGATTCAACAAGATTGGTAGAGAAATCACTATTCATGCTGGAAGATGAATGACCCAGGGATGGTTCGGAGAATAACCTGAACCCCAGGCTATCTTCTGATGGAGAAAGAGTTTCACCTGCCGATAGTAAAGCATCAGACATGACTGGTTTTACGTTTGCAAGTGCCTCGAGATAGGAGGGCTTTCTCGTCACTACATTGCCTTCTGAAGAATTTTCGAGACAACGTGAATCACTACTGCGGAGAGGACTTTCGCAGCGAAGTTCATCACCATAAGGAGGACCGTCATGATGGGTTACAACAAAAGATGAAATCTCTTGCTCCTTGGTCTTCTGACCACACAGAGGGTTCCTGTGGCTCTCATCTGAAGAAGAAACTTCAATATTGACCGAATTTTCATGAAGCAAGTCTTCATGAGGAAGTGTCTGTTGAAGATCTTCAGAATTAATGTTCCCGTTATTGGGAACTGAGGGAGTAGAATCTTGAATTCCGACAGATAAATGTCTGAGGGCTTCAAGAACTCCAGCATCGAGTAAGGCTTGGTTGCAGATTGGCCTTTGATCTCCTGACTGTGCTGGGCGGATCTTTTTCTTAGATGCCTTCTTACTCGCTTTAGAAACCACTTGATGACGAAAGTGATTGCTCTGAGCAGGTGTATGTGCCTGATCAGGAAAGATGGCCAGGTTAGGCTGACGATCTCCACTCAAATCAGGTGTATGTGCCTGACTTGGTTGTCTGTATGATATGGGGGAGTATTCCCCATAACCCTCTTGGACTGGAACAGATGTGTGGGTCTGTTCCGGAGTGAATCGTTGATGTGTCACTCCATTGCTAGGGATAGATTTATGTGTCTGTCCCTGTGATGATGCTGAAGCTGTTATGATATCCTGGCAAGCATCCAGAATATGAGCAGGAATTTGCTTCTGCTATTTCACCATTGACAAAATATGTTTGGTGACTTCAGCCGCCGGAACGGGGATATACGTCCATTCCGGGATTGGAATAGGTGTACGTGCCTGCTCCTGTCCTCCTTTTCCTGTCAGTGAATCCTGACAGTACTGAAGTGTGGAGGTAGAGAGTTGAGTCTGCTTCCTGTTTGTCGTCGGGACTTTCCGACTGACTTCTCCGTGCGCTACCAAGCGAGACTGTTTGTAGGCTTGATTAGTATTAGCAGGTGTATGTGCTTGCTGATTACACTTCGCCAAACGCGGTTGATGAGATCCATCATATGTAGTTAGACGAGCCTGCTGACTAACTGGTGATGTATAAGCAGGTGTATGTTCCTGCCTATGGTACTCCGCCGGAATTGCCTGGCGGGATAGGCTTGATGCTGCCAGACGAGTTTGCTGGACAGCGGAATTAAAACGGGCAGGTGATTGTGCCTGCTCGTTATTTGCCTGCAAGTTAGGTTGGTGGACTTCTCCGGAGATGGCAGGGATGACAACCTGCTTATTGTTAACCGGATTCCGTCTCTGGCGGTTCATCTTGCCTGCTCGGGTTCGAGGAACCTAAGCTAAATGCCTCGAGTCGGTACCCTCATCATGTTGAGGGTGCACTACCGCATGAGTCTGGCGGCGATTGTTGATGGGAGCCCTTGAGAAGGACTCCTGTCTTTTTTAATTAAGGTCATGCGGGACCTGCTCATTCACTTCCTCAGAGTAAGGGAGTGAATGGAAATTGCGTTCCGGGGATAACGACCCGAAACGGTTGGAGACGGTAGTAAGCACCGCCTGCTTCTTGATCGCTGGCCGCCGTTGTCCGGACGACCAGGTAGAGTTGTTAACTTGGAGGGCTTGACGAGCGGCCTCCAGAGTTGGGATAGTACCGTTGCGACGGTACTCCTTAACCAGTGCATTAGAAACCCAGCGTTGAAGATACTGAGTTGGTGATGTCATCCTCAGAGCGGACGACGTTCCAGCAAGAGTAGTAGCATTGGTTTTCACAGCAGCAAACCTCACAGTAGAGGTGTTCACATCAGCAGTATTCACAGAGGTGAATTTAAGGAAAGCCATTTTGCAGAAGATCTTGAGAAAAGAGTGCCTATTCCATATAACAGACATAATCAAGATGAATCCGGCCACTGCATCGTTTGGATGAGCACATGTCAATGATTGCTTTTGTTGGCCCAAGGGGCCTAACAAATAAGAAGAATATCACTTTAACTTGGTTAAGGTTTCACGTCGGGTTCACCATTTTTGTTTCGTCACGGAATCCGGGGATGACCTCCTGGGCGGGAGATTCAAACGTTCCGATCGGTTTCTAACGGGTTTGTTCGTAGAACCGGAAACATCCAATGATTCCACATCCGTTTGGACCTACTTTCCAAAGGCATGCGCTCATTAGCTTGTGGACTAATGAGGCTTAGGAATTTGCATTGGTCGAGAGGATGGGAGGTCGGACTCATCACACCTTTTTGAGGGGAATTATTTTCTACTCCGGGACTCTCTTTATAGATTTAAGTTATGTTCGTGAATCCTTATTACATTACCAAGTATAAAATGTGCTTTCCTTTAGTTTTAACAATCAATGATTAAATATGCAAGAAATTTAGAGAATCTTTTATATGTATTCGAGGTTCTTCATCAATAGAGAATCATCTATATCTGTTTAGAGATTCCTGGTCAATGGTATCCTTCAAAACAATTATATAAAAGTATCTTGGTCATTATGATGACCAGGCTGGTTTTAAAGCCACTCAGTGGGGCACTTGAAGTTTATCGTCATTCAGAAGGACAGAGATTATTTCAAAGTTGGGATCGAACCCATAAATGGGCTACCTACATATCCTTTGTTTTGGAAAAGGAATCAGAACCCACGTAGTTCGAGTAATGGAGAATGATGTTTATGATTGATGGCTCAAAGAAGAATGTCATAATTACTTTTACACTCTAAGCTCACGTGAGTCATGCTCGGTGTGAGAAACAAGAGGTATTGGTAAAATTTAGACAATTGTGCCATGAAAGATGCAATCATAAGAATTTGTTTGGGGCTTATGTATGTATGAATGCCCAAAATAGATGAAGGTTTAGGATTTACTTTTATGGAGAAAATCCAGGAACAGGGTCCATAAAGGTATGTGTGCTTTATGGAGATTTGAATACTCTAATCTTGGGGCTTACTCCTGAGGAGGATGCCCAAGTTAGGAGGGGACTTATGATTGGGTTTTACTCCTGAAAAGGAAACCCAAATCAAAGGTAAATTATGACTGGTTAAGAGAATTTTAAGGGGGATTGAGGTTTATTCCTAAAAAAGGAAACTCAAGATTATGACTGGGACTTATTCCTAGAAAAGGAGGCCCAGGTTAGGGGACTTGCGGCTTACTCCTGAAAAGGAAACCCAAGGTTATGACTGAGTCTTATTCCTGAAAAGGAGACCCAGGTTAGGGGACTTGGGGCTTACTCCTGAAAAGGAAACCCAAGGTTATGACTAGGACTTACTTCTAAAAAGGAGGCCTAGGTTAGGGGACTTGGGGCTTACTCCTGAAAAAGAAACCCAGGGTTATGACTGGGACTTACTCCTAAAAAGGAGGCCCAGGTTAGGGGACTTGGGGATTAGTCCTGAAAAGGAAACCCAAGGTTATGACTAGGACTTACTCCTAAAAAGGAGGCCCAGGTTAAGGAATTAAGGTTTGGGGCTTACTCCTGAGGAGGATGCCCAAGATTATGACTGGGACTTACTTTTAAAAAAGAAGGCCCAGGTTATGACTGAGTCTTATTCCTAAAAAGGAGACCCAGGTTAGGATTCTCTCATCTTAAAGGATGAGGTTGAATGAATGAACTCTCCATATTTTAGTGACATAAGGATATTTAAATCACTAGACTTTGAGAGAGATTCCACAGAATTCCTTTCAGATAAGGAAGTCAAATCAAGAAATCATGCCATAAATGGCTTTGAAGAGTGTCTTGAAGACTGAATCTTGAAAAGGAAAGGTGTGATGGCTTAAGAGAAGTAAAAAATGGGCAATATGGGCACCCAAAAAGATAGGGGCACGCAAGTCTTGCAAGGCGCGCAAGTCTTCCGTGGGCGCGCAAGTATGGTCGCGCAGGTATACCTGCGCGAGACATGGTGTACTTGCGCGATTTTCAACCAGTATTGAAATACTTGAGAGAATCTTTTTTAAACCCTTTATAATTTTCTTGAGGTTCTTCCAGAAAAGGGACGCACAAGTTATATTGAAGGAAATAAGTCGGCGCGCAAGTGTTTGATAAGTTTCAACACTTAGGCCTTCCTTTTTCTCTTTAGTTCTTCCGTTCTAGGTAAGAAATTACCTTAGAAGTGTTCCGGAAGCTTTGAGAAGAGACTTGGGCATCGGGAGCTTCAATCCGAGTTTTTGGAAAAAGATCCACTCGAATGGGGGGCCCACAGGGTCTATTTATAGGCAAAAGAAGACCTCGGGCGGTTACCGGGCAGTTACCACTTAGGTCGCGCAAGTCACTTGCGTGACCAAGAGCGTCGCACAAGTGTACTTGCGCGACAATGGTATAACTTGCGCGGTGGATTTGCTGTTGATCCTTCGTTCATGCCTTTGTCGATTTTTGATGTTTTCTTCAAAGGATGAATCACTTTCAGCTTAGATATTCCCTTTTCCGATCTTTAGATTCTGTGACGAAAGGAGCGTCAACATAATCATAATGAAATATATGTTGAAACAACGATGAATTTTAAGTATATTATAGTATATGAAGGTTTTCATAGAGTTATAAATTCACAATAAAATTTATTTAGTTCTTTAAACTAATTTAATTAATGAAATTATTGGTTATTGACTCAAAAATTTCATTGATATGGGTAAAATCACCTCTTCAAGATGGATGGGATAAAATCAAACATCAAACTCCTTTATCTTCAAGAGGATTCACATTCAATAATAATTGATAAATATTTATCCTCTTATTTAGATACCTTATAGAGTATTCAAATTACTTATAAAAAACTATATAATTTATCTTAATCCTCATCTGTACTTAAATATTAAAAAGGAACTTGGTAAATATTTGACCATTGTTTTGGAAAGACAACAATATTATCCAACCCTTTTTAGAAAATAACATAAGATATGTTATAATGTTTTTACAATGGATGAAATAGGAAAAGGATTTCCAATACCTATATAAAATAGATAGTGACCTTTAAGAAGGTTATGTTTTATATTATTATTAGATTTTTTTTATTTTCCTAAACATAAACCCTTAATTTAGAAAATTCAAGTCAAATAATGTCCAAAATTATTATGGGAAACAAGTTTGAGATGATGTCTCAATTCGATATAGTAAAAAAATAATATTTTTTAAAAATTTAAATATCCATCAACATCTATTTAAATCGATATTTAATGATTAGACATAGATAAAGGATGTAGGAGAACTTAGTGAAGATACCACTTTTTGTATGACTTTTATTTGTTGCCAATGGTTGTTATTAGTTGTACATAGTAGATAATGAAATATTAAGATCCCATTAATGTTAATATTTTGAATCATTTTAAAAGTAATAAGTTATTTAAAGTGAAGTATCCAAGATATTCAAATGTGAATATAACTTGGATAAATGGTTGAAGAATAATGTACTAAAGTATTGTCTTTGAAAAGAAGTTATATTCAAGACTTTGAGTTTATAAGTCTAATGATTATTGAATTGGTACTAGTGTCAACAACATGTGTCAATTTTGGTAAGGGTGACACATTTTTTACCACGAGTTGAATGATATTTGAGAAGAGGAGGAATTGAATAATGGAATGAAAATATTTATATCATGAGGGTCTTATTTGAAGAACATGAAAAGTATTAATTTTCATGAAGAATTATTTAGTAAAGATTAAAAAAATAATATTCCTGATGAAGAAGAAAGAGTATGATATATATATATGTATATATTACATGAATGAGATTTGAAGAAGCTTGATTTTTGGTTTAGAATTCATTTTTATATGGTATATATTACATAGATGTTTTATACGGGATTAGAAAAAAAATTAGCCTACCAGGGACAAACTCAACCACATATGGGACCTAGGTGGTCAACCATGTATGAGACTGTCGACATGGCTATCCCATGAAGGTGGATGAGGAGAATAGTTTCCAATCGTAGTGCATGGAGATACCACATATGGATGGACACATAGAACATGAATAGATCACACATAGTATTCATGAAGGTGCCCTAGTGGAAAATGTATGTGTGTGGTGAGAACCCTTCATGGTATGGGAGAATGTGTGTCTAGGTTCGAACCCTAGTGTTGTGGCTTAATGAAGAGATAAAACGAAATAATTTATTAAGAATCCTGAGACTGCACTGAAGTTATATGTTGGACATGATGTTTAAAGTATTATATCATAATCATTAAAACGGCATAGATAAAACATATCCATCTGATCAAATCCATTTAAACCATCCTATTAGAACCACTTGTAATATTCAACCTCTTAATGAGGTTTTTGTTGTACCATCCAAATCCAACACTTGGTGATCAAATTTCCATCCAACTCTAGTGATTGTGATAAGATAATGATACTCTCATTTATTTCCTGACATCATACATCCAATCTATGTCTTCCATGCATATGATAATGAAAAGAATATGAAACTGCTGAATGAAAACCAGGTTGATGTTGATTTTTATAAATTTGATATGAATAAATAGATTTTATTCCATTAAATACCATGTGTTTATCATCCCACGCATTTTAGAATTTCACTGTAAGGAGAGGTTGATCGTAAATAATGTAAAACCATGTTTTTTGGTGTATCATTTTAATGAAACATGAATTTGTATAATATAAAATTAGAATTATTTGGGAATTCAAAAGTAGTGATTGAAAAAAATATTCTTAAGGATTTAAGTTGGTGAATGAGAAATGAAGGCGGTGTATAACTCACCTATAAAAGGAGTATAACCAATATGAGAGAGATGTTTCTACTCATTATTATTTTGAGAGAACCTATTTTTTCATAATATAGATCATCTTTGAGCTTTTATAACACGGTGAAGTAGATGGTTCCACAATCCCCTTAGCTACATAAAGAAGGCGAGTTCCACACTCATCTACAACACAAAGAAGAGTTGTGAGCCAGTGCTTGAGTCATTCACACACTCTATTGTGTGATGTTATTCTATGTATAAAACACTATTCAATGAATACATAATTAGAGTGTATGTATAGTTTCATGATAGTACTTGTGTGATATACCTAGTATCATTCCTATTGTACAATGCCATAGTGAACTTACCAAATACATAACTCATGCAATACAGTTTTTACATTTGATGTATTTCTGGTGTCCTAAAAATCATACATTGGATACCGAAATAAATAAAGTGTGTGTTCATGATAGGATGTGATAACTTTGATGCACATATATATAGACCCCCAAATATCTACAATGTATTATTGAAACTAAAAAACCAAGGAAGTATCAACTAAAGTTCTAAATAATTTCCAATGACACATTAAATAATAATAATAATATTTTCTATTTTCTATGGTTTAAACACATCATATTTCCATGAAACACATGAATTATGCTACTTTAATGTTTTTGATATATTTTTATGAGTTTTTAGGGATCATTACTATATGATATATTATTGAAAGTGTAGTAAGATTCAGTTGAATAAATATTTTATACACCAAGAACAACAAAGGAGATATTATACAATAACTGTTTTGGATATTGTGTATTGAAAAATTATGAGAATTCAATTCACTAAAAATTAAAATAATTAGGAATAAAGAAGAAGTGATTGTGAATATTTTGAGTTATACATCCATTGTTTTAATAATAATAAATTAATCTTCGTATTATATCTATAAATAGGGAGATTCAGTGAAGCTTTTTATTCACTGAAAAAGATAAATATATTAAGATAATAATTAAATAGATTATTGTGATTCTCTATTTTAATAGGAAGAAGAAGATTAAGAATAAGCAGCTTTTAGTTTTCTATTATGATGAAGAAAATTTTCTATCCCACTAAAATGTAAGTAACAAGTAAAAAAGTTGGAATTGAAGAACAAATCAACCTTGTGGGATATAAAAAAAGTCTCATCTGGTGGAAAAATTTATTGGTTTTACAAAGTAACTTATAAGAAGGTGAAGATTATATTTATAGCAAATATAAAGAATCTTTTTGGAGCTGTAAAACAATCCCTATCAATTGAATATAGTGAAATCCAAGTAAATGGTTATTCCATAATTTTTTAAACCATGTATAAAGGGTTATTTCATAGTGGTTGTATGGTATTAGATTATTTACAAACCATTCAAAGGATTAGATACCCTTACTGAATAGTTAACCTTGTAAAAATATCATGTTCCATATTTACCTTATTTCATATAATTTTATATGATAAGGAAAATGGAATTAGAGAATCAAGATCCAAACCAATCTATAGGTAAATGAGAAAAAATTTACAATTCCTGGATATGTTTTCAATGCCGAGTCACCCCATCTCAGTATTGAGTATATCCTAAAATGTTACTCACAATTGGTATCAGATGGAAGGTTCACCTCTATTGGATTCTAAACATTGAAGTTATTAAATTTTGAATAATTGAGTTTCTTTCAAGTATTAATAATGATGTAATGTTTTTTAAAAGATTATGTTAGCTCTGAAAAAAAGTATATATCTACCAAAAATATGATTAATTGGTGAAAGAATTAGAAAATAATGCTAAAGAAGAGATACCTCTTATCTAAATAAGAGTAATTATTATTATCTTTATTCCATTATAATAATTAATACCAATACAACTTGTAAAGAAAATATCATGCTATTCAACTTTACCCCAAGGAGTTAGGAAATCTTTTGACCTCATTGGGATGAATTTATTAAAGTGATCAAGAGGCATATTTTAATTCATATAAAAACTATCCAAAAGAATATATAAGTTGTAGTGGGAGTGATAAAATTTCATTTTATTTTCCAATTGATTAATTAAAGGATATAAGGCAAGTTTATTCGAAAGAATCAGTATCTATTATTTATGGGGTATTTTAAATCATGTTGAAAGTGATCATTCATAATAGGGATAAGTTAGAAGTAACAGATAAGGGTTTAAAAGAAAAACTTATAGAATGCATAATTATATCTTAATAGGTTGTCACATTTAAATAAAAAATGGATATTGAAATAAATTCATCAAAATGGATCCAAGAATTTAATGAGAAAGAGGAAGTTGAGAAGAATCAGGAAGAAAATTTCCATACACTTTAAGAATATTTGAAAAGTATCATCGATGTCAATGAGATACAATTATAAGAAAATTTCATGATAATAAAGGAATATGACTCTTTATAAAAAAAAATTTATGATGCATCAAAATAAAGTTAAAAGAATAAAGATGGCCTTTTAATTGAAGATAGTTATGATTGAAAATCAGAAAAGTAACATCAATATGAAATTTCTCTAATTGGAAGTTATGTTGGACAATCTTATGAAGAAACATATTGAGACTTCACAATATAAGGAGATACTTGATGCTAATATACAATGTTGATTGGAAGATTATATGTTTAAAATACCTCCAATATATGATAAGAAGATCATGACTTCTTTCAATGATCTATCTCAAGTAGCTATGGAGAAATAGGTACCAACCATACCATCTTATAATAATGTTTCTACTTTTGTTATCATTAGTAATGTAGGTTAGAAAACGAAAATTTATAAGTATGGATAAATAACGATGACGAGAATACTATTACCATAGATATGGTAGATAAGAAAAAGAATGTGGAAGCTAGTTTCCCAAGAAGACCCCAACAAGTCATAATGAAAACCCAATAAAATCATACAAAATAAATAAAAAGATAAAGGTTTTGTGTGTCAATATTGGCACTACAATAGATTCACGCATTGTTCATTAGATTGTTGGTGTAATCCTTTAAATGAAAAATGAATAAAGAAAGCCTTTGTCAAGGGGGGTTAAGCTAGAGATGAAGAATCAATATCAATAAGTTAATAAAAATATGTAAACTTAAAATATATTTTTGAAATATTGAAAATATTTGCGTTGTATGAAATGGTAGATGTCACATGTATAATGTTCACTCATCTTGACTTGTACCCAAAGTTGATGAGAAAATAATACCATAGAATTTGGCTATGAAACGAGAAGAAAACAAGAGAATAAACTAGAAAAATGTTATTAAAAAAATAATTTCAAGAAGGTATATAAGATGAATGGTGAGAATACCTTGGATTCTAAATTCAATAATTTGATGAAAAGTTCATCCTCCAAAAGAAATAATAAAAATAATGGAACTCAAAATATTATATATGGAAGATCTAAAATTCCTGCCAATGTTTATAATGATCTATTAGTAATCTGTTAAGGAGATTTAGAGAGAATTAAGAAAATTGATGAAGTAAAATCCATGGATAGTGTAAAAGATAAAGAAAGGATTCTACATGATGATAAAGAATCTCTGTGTGTGAGGTGCATCATGACTAGTCATACTGTAAGAAATTGTTCTGCAATAATTATAGGACAAGATGAATTCTTTGAGAAGATGAAAGTTAAACCAAGTTATATAAGTGATTTAAAATCAATTGAATAAAGAATATTACCACACAATGAAATTGATGAAGTAATATGATCCACACGACCTCAATCATAATTAAAGTTCATATGTGTAGGAATAAAGAGTGAATGATGTGGAGCAACTTGGTTGAGAAAATCATATCAATATTATTGATCATAATAAGAACTAAGGAAAGATCCACAATATTCCCTTAATCTGTGCATATTGTATTTGTTCTTATAATATTGGTGGTTTATGTTGAAGCAAGTTTTCCATGGGGAGAACAAGAGAAACAATGGGTGCTATCATTTTTTGATAGAAATTATAAATATGACTTCAACATTGATTGATTTATCAAATGGAATTCAAATAAAAATATGACATGAGATCATCTTTTATGATGTGGAAGATTATGCTATCATATCCTAGACAATAACAGAAATAAGAAATACCATCTTGGTTTATTAATATATTTGGTATTCTAAAGGACATGGATTGAGGGGGATCATCCATGGTGAACTCATGGATGTTGTCCAATATAGAAACTCTAAAGGAAAAAATAGATTTAGTGGCAGTTTCCAAAACCACCTCTAAATATTGTGCAGAAATAATTTCATTGTGGTTTTTGAAATCGCCCATAAATGTGTTTTTTTATTTTTTATTCAAATGTTTTTAGGGGATTTTTTTCAAGAGCTACTGATAAATAATATTTTTTACCTTTTTTAAATTTTTATCATTTTTAGCAGTTTATGAAAACCTCTGTGAATTAATGGTGGGTTTTAAAAAACTATAGCTAAATTAATCAAAAAAATATTAAATATTTCAAATTTAATTATGATTCACTATTAAAAATTTTTATTTACAATTTATTACAATTTTTTTTTATTATTTACAATTTTAATTTATTATAACATGTTAATTATTAATTATTTATAATTAATAGTTAATAATTAATTGAAACATAAATTAATTCTTGGATAAGTTGAAAATGATACTTCAACATTAATTGACCATAAATATTGATCTTGTTGTATGTTTTAGCTCTGCAACCAGTAAACTCAAAGCTTATCAAATGATATATAATGAAATTAGTAAATAATTTAGTAGTAATTAAGATAATATAATTTGTTAGTGTTTTAAATGATGTTGGAAATCAAACTAAAAATTTAATTGGCCCTAAATTTTGGGTGGGGTGTCTGTTTGAGCTCTAACATATATGAAATCAATGATTTTGATTATCTCTATGTCATGTGGACCAGGGGGCCCAGATCACTATTTTTTCGAGGGAAAAAAAGCCCAGTAAGGCCTCCAAAACTAAGTTTTGGTTTTAGATACCATGATTTTGTTTGATTAAATGTATATATATTAATATTAATATGCAATTATATATATGTTTGTGTGTTTATATATATTTATATAAATATATATATATATATATATTTGTAGATATTTATATCCATTTTTTATTTTTTATCTATATTTTACTATTTATTATTTATTCTATTATTTTTAATTCAATTATTATTCATTATTTTATTATTTATTTAGTACGTATATATTATTTATTTATTTATTTTATATAATTAAATTATTGTTAATTTTTTTATTAAATATTTATTATTTATTTATTATATATTATAAAATATTATTTAAATTTTACTATTAATATATTATTATTTATTATTAATTTATTATTGGCATATTATTTATTATTTATTATTTATTATTTTATTCTTTATTATTCATTAAATTATTATTAAATTATTATATAATAATTTTTTATTATATATTATTACATATTATTATTAATTTTTTATTACTTTTTTATTTATGATTAATTTATTATTTAATTATAATTTATTATTAATTTATAATTGGTATATCATTTATTATTTAAATAGTTGTTATTTATTTTATATCATTCATTATTATTTACTACTTATTATTTATTTATTACCATATATTATTGTTTACTTATTATTTATTTATTTATAATTTATTTAATATTTATATATTTATTATTTATTATGTATTTATTATTTATTATCAATTTAATATTTAATATATGATTTTTAATATTTATTCTTAATTTATTTTTTTTATGTTTTTATATATAATTATTAATTATTAATTATTTATTAATTTATAATTAGTGATTATTTATTTATTATTTATCACTTTTTATCATTTATTTATATTTTATATTTCATTTACTTATTATGTATTTTTAATTATTTATTTATTAACATTTATTTATTATTATTTATTTATAAGTTATTTATTTATTTATTTGTCTTTGATTATTGATTACTAATTATTGATTATTGATTATTGATTATCTATTTATTTATTATTTATTTATTATTTAATTGTTATTTTTTATTGATGATTTTTTATTGTTTGTATACTATTTTATATTTCCCTAATATTTATTAATTAATTATTTATTATTTGTTTATTTATTATTTGTTATTTATTATTTATTATTTATTATTTATTATTATTTATTATTTATTATTATCTGTTTATTTATTAATTAATTCTTATTTACTTAATTATTAATTGATTATTGATTATTGACTATTTATTTATTATTGTTATATTAATAATTTATTTTCATTTTATTATTTCTTATTTATTTATTTATTATTTACTATTGTTATTTGTTTTTAATAATATATATATATATATGAGTGTGTGTGTGTCTGTGTCTGTGTGTGTGTGTGTATTAAATTTTGTTTGCTCATCACATAGAGGGCTTGATGGAGTGGTAAAGTCTTTGCTGAATGACTAAGAGGTGAGGGGCTCGAATCTCACCCAACACATATATATGTTGAATTTTGGCATGGTATAAATGGCATATTCATGCATGTATGCATGACAAGACATGTTCAAGCTAAGTATAAAATAATAAATAATAAATAATAAATAATAAATAATAAATTTAATAAAAAAATAAATAATAATAATAATAATTAAAAATAAAAAATTAAAAACACTCCTAAATGGATTGAAAAACTTTTCAAAACTACTGCTAAATCACTCCGTATCAGTTTTGAAAAATTTCCCTCTAAATGATTATTGACACACGATTTAGTGATGGTTTTTCAAAACCATCATGGAACAATTTAATAGCGATTTAAACCCCTGCTAAAAGATTACATCGACATAGTGACAATTACAAGTTGATGATCCATTTTAGTGTATTCTCCATACTAAAAAATTTTAAAATCCATTTGTGAAAAGATTCACTATTATGAAGATATTGAGGTGTGTTTCCCTCATGGGTGAGATAAATGAAGAATAGTAGAATTACTTCTATAATAATTATTTCAATAGGTATCAAATATGATTATTCTATAAATTTCATAAAGA
This sequence comes from Viscum album, assembly GCA_963277665.1. Classification (NCBI taxonomy): domain Eukaryota; kingdom Viridiplantae; phylum Streptophyta; class Magnoliopsida; order Santalales; family Viscaceae; genus Viscum; species Viscum album. The sequence goes on from OY728125.1 coordinate 25,719,303, forward strand.
TCAGCTAATCAAAAAATCTACATTTTTCATATTATCTCATCCTTGATTATTAAAGTTAATAAACCTAATTCAAATATGGTGTAATTGAGTTAATCAATGATATAATAAAAATTTAATTATAGAAGTTCTCCAAGTCCTCTTATCCTTTTTTTCACACTTGATTGTTTTAAATTGTTTGTGTGAACGAAGAAGTTTCAGGTAGATCATTATTAAAAAGGTTTAAAATCACAATTAAGTTTCTTCAGCCTAGAATAAATGTGGATAACCATTGATGAAAAGTTTATGAGTTCTGATTTCATGAGGTATCAAGAACAATTATCAAAGTAACATTTTTTTATTCAACTCAAATACTCTTGTTTTTATGGATCATGTATACTTAGAGTGAAATGATGGATGACACATTTCTTAAGTATGAAATGATACCCCTTTCCCCATGAAATTTGTATTTCTTATCCATAAGGTGGAGAGAAAGAGAAATGAATGTTTGTAAAAGGAATGGGGAGAGATTCATATATTGACATATTCATTTGAAAAGAACATTGATGGTATTTCAAAAAAATTCAAAGGGGATATTTAATATACTAATTTTTTATGAGTTGTATTTGAGTTCAATGCTTGTTATTGGTTGTTATGATGGATGTCACATTTCTTAAGTATGAAATGATACCCCATTCCCGATGAACATTGTATTTCTTATCCATAAGGTGGATAGAAAGTGAAATTAATGTTTGTAAAAGAAAAATGGAGATATTCACATATTTACATATTTATTTGAAAAGAAAATTGAAGGTATTCCAAAAATATACAAAAGGGATATTGAATATACCACTTTGTTTATGAGTTTAATTTGAGGTCAATGCTTGCTATTGGTTGTCAACAGTGGTCAATGAAATAGTAAGATCTCATTAATGAAAATATATTGAAGAAGTTAGCATGTAATTATTTATTTTAAGTGATGTATCGATGATATCCAAAGTGAATATAGATTTCATAAATGGGTAAAGAAGAAAGAACCCAAGTCTTATCATCATAAGGAATTTATTTTAAAGACTTTGAGTTTATAATTCAGATGAATATTTAACTTGTACTAGATTAAAATTTATGTTTCAATCATTGTATTGGTGAAACATTTTCTACCACATGTTAAAGGAAATTTGAGAAGATGAGGAACTAACGAATGTCATGAAAATATTTATTTCATGAGGATATTATTTGAAGAGCATGAAAATTTTAATATATATGATATAAAATTTAGTGAAGATATTGAAAAATATTATTTTTCATAAATAAGAAGGATAATAACATGAAAAATATATAAATATCTCATGAGAGAGATGTGAAATATCTTGATTTTATGTTTGTATTACATTATTATATGGAATATTTCACTTAGATATTTTCTATGTATTGAGAATTTTTTTCCAATGATGAATCCTACCGAGGACCACCTCACCCACAAAGGGGTCCTAGGTGGTCTATCACATTAGAGGCAATCAACCTATCCATCCCATGGAGGAAGATGAGGAGAATAACACCCATAATGAGAACATGGAGATACCACATGAGGGTAGACATATAGATCCCACATAGCACATGCATAGCTCATTCATACCATGAATGAGGGTACCTGGGTGGACCAAAAAAGGGAGTGGAACATATCGTTTCGTGAGTGGGTGAATGTGTATCTGGGTACTGACCCCATTGTTGTGGCTTGATGTGAAGATTGAACAACATCATTTATTATGTGACCCGAGACCTCACTTATGTTCAATGTAGGATGCAATATAAATAGTGATGTAGTTGTGTAATTAAATTTATATAGATAAAATGTATATGACATATCAAATTCACCAGTGCCATTTGATTAAAACCACTTTTCATCTTCAACCTCTATAGGAGGGTTTTTTTCTCCATCCAATTATAATGCTCAATGATCACATTTCTGGCCAAATCTAGTGATCATTCCAAGAGAACGATAGTCTCAGTTTCTTCTTGACATACATGCAATTTTTGTCTTTTATGCATACTATAATGGAAACAATATGGAACCATCGAATGAAACTAATGTTTCAATGCTTGTTCATGCATTATATATTTATGGATAAGGTTCAATATATGAACATGAATGTTTTTATCATTTCATGAACATGATAATATCACTATAAAGAGTTTATGATTACAATGAATGTAATGAAATGTTTTTCAAATTCACAATATAAAGAAACCTATGTTCGAAGATTATAAATTTTGATATCTTTATTCACTCAAAAGTAGTGATTATCACAACATTATTCTAGGGGATTTATTTTAGTGAATGAAGGAAGGAAGGTGGTGGAGAAATCTTCTATAAAAGGAGAGTACCCAAAATGAGAGTGATCTACTTCCAATCAATATTCTTTTAAGGGACCATATTTTTAACAAAAAAAAGATTCTATAAGTTTATATTTTGTGAAGAAGATTTTGGTTCCATGATCCCTTAAGCTACATGAATAAGGGGAGTTTCATGAACATATATTTCACGAATAAGATCCACAATCCATTTCTTTTGTCATTCACTCATTGTGTTACATGATGTTGTTCCATATATAAAACCTAAGTGGAGAAGGAAGATGTATTGAAAACTTGTATTTGCATGAAGGTACTTGTGAGATATACTGAGAATCATTTTTATTTTACATGAAGGAGAGTGAACTTATATAAGACTTAAATATTGATATATACTTTGTATATGAAATATATTTTTGAGGTCTGTTAAACCCTATCTAGATTTAATAGAGGAAGAAAATGTTTGTTTCTAATTGAGTGTCCTAACTTATATATGCATATACATTAACACCCAGACATATACAAGGTTCTATTGAAATTGAAAACAAAATGTAATAAAAATTGAATTACTAATTTTTTAAAAAAAAATAATAATATAAATAATATATCATATGTGCTAAGGTTAAATTTTTTTATTTCCATGCAATACAATCATGATGTGCCTCTGATGTTTTTGAAATATATTCTTGAGTTTTGAATTATCATTCTTACATGAAATTATATTAAAATTTCACTATGATTATGTTGCATAAATATTTTCTTCACCAAGAAGAACAAAGGATATATTATACAATAACTTTTTTTGATATTGTGTATCCAAAAATTCTAAGATATCCAGTATAATACACAATCATATCATTCTGAATGAAGAATAAGTGACTGTGATGATGTTGAGATGATCTTTCACTGTTTCAATAATCAAAATGTATTTTTATGATTATATATATAAATTAAGGTATTTATCAATGTTTTTTATTCACTAAAAATGAATAATAGAATAATAGAAAAATAGAAGAGAGTATAATTCTTATATATTTTCATAGAAAAAGAAGAATAAGAAGATATACAATCTTTTAGTTTGATTATGTGAAGAAGTAAATTTTATTGTATACTACTGTACGAGTAACAAGTGAAGAAGTGGGATGTAAAGAACAATGTGGTAGGGTGACATCAAATAGAAGTCTCAACTAGTGGAATACATTATTGGTTTTCCAAAGTACTATATAAGAAGTTAAATTCTATCATCAACGACAGTATAAAGAACCTTACAGGAGCTATAAAACAAGAACTATAAATTTTATATAGTGTTACATAAGTGAAAGGTTATTCCATTCATGTATGGACATGTTTAAAATTTTCTTTTTTAGTGTTTTTGTGGTATTAGATTCTTTCCAAATGATACAAATAACTATCTATCCTTATTGACTAGTAAATAAAGTAAAAATATTGTGTTTCATCTTTTCCTAATTTCATAAACCTTCATATGATAAGGAAAAGATAATAAGATAAAAAAGGTCCGAAAAAGTCTATATGAAAATTTAATACACGTTATACATGCTGAAAATTTTTCCTACACTAATTCACACCCCTATTAGTGTTGAGTAAATATCAAAGAGGTCCTATCACATGCAATAGTTTTTTAAGAATCATAACAATTTATGGACTCTATATAATAGATCATGGTTCACCAATAACTGAAATAGAAATTATAATGAATGTTTATATATATTTCAATGGAAGGAAATATAATGAAACAAGGTGTAAAATCTTGGATAACGGATTATGAAGAATGTTGAATGATTGAATGTGTCTACATATATGTTTTTATAGGTTATGATGAAATGGTTTTTTATTAAAGGGTTGATAATTTTAAGTATGATCATAAGTTTAAAGACATTAGTTACTTTTTGAGGTTATATTTGTTGTGAGTAGTTATGGAGACATTTTTTTGAGTTTTCATAAATTATATAGGAATATGTAACTCTTATATGTTGAGATTTTTTGGTAGTGAAAATGATTTTTTGATAAAGAGTTATTTTAAATCTCATGGATATAAGATAAAAGGTATTGATTACCTTTATATTTAATATGATCTTTGATGTTGAGATAATTATAGTTCATTGGGAAAAAGTTTATTAGATTTTGAGAGAATATGATTTATGATATAGATAACCAATGGATTAAAATGTGATTTGGTGAAAATGTGATGAAATTTATTTTTGAAGATCACCGTATGAGAATCAATAATGTAAACTAAAATATTTATGGTTAAAAGTGGAGTTTCCTTATGGAATAAAGTATGTATTGTCTTTTGGAATAATATATGATTTTTGGATCCTTTATAGTGATTTAAGTTATTTATGGAATATATTAAAATATTTTAGAAATTATATAATTGGGTAATATAAATTTTTAGTATATTTTTAATGACTGATTATTATTTTGTGATAATTATCAAGTAAATGATGGACAAATATGAGATAAAATCATTCTAATATTTGTGTTTCAATCATGTTCAACTATGTTTTTAATAGTTTTACAGTTATTTATCTATGGAATGTTTAATGTTTAAATTTTGGAGTTTTTTTAGGTGTTGGAGATTAATATTTCTTCATATTAAGGTTAAAACATATTTTAAATTATCTTATTTTTTACTAATCATTTAGGTTTTGATTAATGTTTAATGATAGGAGGAACAACTTTTTATCCATTTGTGGATATTGTGATCTATTAAAAGCTAATTTTAGTACATTAATCTTGAAAAATACATCTGGAATATTCATTTCTTGGAGTAATATCAGATATTAAAGTAGAATTCAATTGAATTAAAACCAAATGATGAAATTGTGATTATGAAATGTAAATAAAATAGTTACTTATATTTTATCATGTTTTCTATCATAATTGTAAAAGAAACCCTTGAATATAGGAAAAAGAGTTTTAAAAAATGTTGTCCTCATACCTTAATTTTTGATTAATTTTTGGCCTTATTTATCCACTATTTAGTTATGTTATTTTTTCATTAACTTTCCCATGATAATTTCCTATATCACTCCCTATTATTCATTCGATGTCATTTTTTCCTTTATGTACATAATTTTACTTCCCACCATTTTTTTCCTTATATAGGAACCTAATTATCTGTTATTTTGGATGACCTTCATATTTACCATTTATTATTTTTGAAAGTTAGTTTGATTATCCATTTTTACAATATTTATTTCCAATAAAGTTATTTTTAAGTATGAAAAAAATAATTTCATGATCATATATTTTATCTTTAACTCCATGGAATTGATTTTTTTTAAATGTTTTAAACCTTTTTTTATCAATAATGAGATAAAATTGAGTGGATTAAATTTCTTTTATGGAGGTTAAATTTAATACCCTATATTTTTAGTTTAAATTAATACTATACTCGATATCTTTCTGAACATGTAACATCGAGATTTAGGCAAATTGTGACATAATATAAAAATATTAAAATTTAAATATGGTCATTATTACATAGTCATTAAATTTGTTGCGTGAATATAAATAAAAACATTATAAAAAATATTTATAACATTTTTATATAATGTATTTATTAATGAATAAGAATTAAATTTTCTCTAAATACATTTTGGGCTACAAAAATAGGTTTTTTTCATAAATGGATTTTTATTACATTTTGTGCCTGCAATTTATAATTAATTTTTAGAAATTATTAAAACATTATTTAATAAAATTAATATAAGTTTTAAATAATAATTTAAATATTATCTTATAGTGTATTTTAGGTATTATTCTTAAATGTTTTATTTTTATGTCAATAGTGAAAACATTGATTTTTGTAAAACATTAATTTATTTTCATTAAATGGGGTAATTTAAAAGCCCTATTATGTTTTAAATTCAATATCAATTTAAAGTATGTCTTATTTAATTATATATAATATAATTAATTACAAATTAATCATCATTTTATTTTATTTTAGTATAAGGTCACTTTAGGCTTAAAAACATTTTTCGAAAAAATGCATTTCATTGCATTTTACATTTTTATACTAAAATTGATTCATCAAACTTCTTGAAATTTAATCTTAAAAAATGGATTCTATATTTGAAATAGGAATATTTCAACTTGGAAAATGGGACCCTTTAATTATTGTTCATTTTTAATATTAACCATATTAAATATTTTCCATCTCGAAAGGGTAAAACATGTAAAAGAGGGTTAAAACTTTGAGATAGGGCCTTAAAATCTCACTAACACATGTATTCATTATATTTTATAATTTGGTTTTGACCATAACCATACATGTTTTTAAAATTACTCAATTCCTAGCCACTTTACATTGATAATGACCTTAATATGATTTTATGTAAAGAATGAAAACAAAATGTCTCTCTCTTTATTTTAATATCTCTAATATTTTTTCATTAGGATAAAAATAGTTTATGTTTGGTTCTAAATGGTTATTTTAAATGTGAATTAATTTTTCCATCATGACAATTTAGTTTTAATTTTAGTAATGAAATAATTACCTTAAGTTATTATGAAATGACAACATAATTCATGTTCAAGTAACAGAAAAATCAAGTGAATGATTTTTAAAAACATTAAAGTTAATAAAATATGGGTAAATTAGTTTTTTCTATTAATTTTATATATAAATATAAAATATTAGTGATTATTAAAGGGTTACATTGTAATTATATTACTATCTTGATGTCATCTAATTCAAACTATGTGAATAGTCCAGAAAATAACATTAATTGTATATTATGATAGATAATATTTTATTCAATAGTTTAAAATTCATTAAAATATTATATTTTTACAATTTAATGAGATATGTTTGAAAATATAAAACATTTTCTACATATTGGTAAATTTTTCTTTTATAGTAACATTCATAACATCTATAGAGTAAGAAACTTTAATATAACTGTAATTATTAAAAGGGTTAATGGATGGGTTAAAACTAAGATATAAGGGACAAAACATCACCTAAACTTGTCCAATTTTTTTTATTGAATTGATTTTGAGTCATCCTTATCGCAGATTAAAAATATGTAATATTGGTTCCAATTAAAAATGAAAATAATTTAAATTAGTTTAATTATTTAATTAATTCTAAGGGTGCCCCTACCCTCACTTAAAAAAGGCCACATCCTCTCCTCTATTCCTCACACCTTTTGAAAACTATATATGAGGATATCCCTACCCAAAAAACTACCCAAAATCCTTACCTATTTCATAGGGATTCTAGTGTAACACCTTGACCCCAATTACCCTAAGTTGGTGCATTATTACATAACATTTTCATGATACAAGGAATCATGTCCCGAAAGACCAATAAATTTTTCTATTATTGGAAACACGATATATACATAAGTTCCACATTACAACCTGAAAAGGAATAAAACACTAATTTATTCCATTAGAAACTTCCAAGACTCCTAAATTATGCCTGAAATTCAATCATAACTAACTTCCTCATATCCTGGGAAAATGAATCAAAAGAAAGGGGTGAACTCAAACACTCAGTAAGAGTAAGAAATACAGCAGAAGATAATATAAACATTAGGCATGAAGAATAATTGAAAACACATGCCTTTAAAAATAATGAACATGAAAACATTATGGTAGGAATATGAGATGAGTAAATAATTCCATAATAAAACTTAGTCATGGGTATTCTACTAGTCGAATAACCACATGAACCCTCAATATTATTTTCATAATGAGGGAATGTATAATTCGGGATATTCTGAAACATTTTGTCAAGGCCTCGGCCAAGATGTCTAAAAATGGTTAAGGCCTAGGCCAAAACCATATATCAAATTGGGAAAGGGATCAGTAAATTCCATGTCTAATTGTCTCATGAGACCTACCGATGCACCGAGGAGCTATTGTGGGCTCTATCCGTCACTTACTAAGTCCAATACATTCCTCACATGAGAAGGTTGAAACATAACATAAGTATTCATATAAAAAATAACATACAAAATGTCAATACTTTAACCATAAACCATGAATGGTATAAAAATAACACATCCACATTCAAACATATCACAAAACCTTAAATACAATATAGAATATTTGTGTCATAATAAATCATCATCAAACAAGTGTAAAATTTATCAAAGGATGTTGACATAGATGAAATCAAAACTATTTTAGATTAATATCTCTTTATATTTTGAAATTATTTAAGAGTCACATAATTATAAAAGGAAAAATTTATTTTGAAAATATTCTTTCAAGCTTGTAAGGGAATCTTCGATGATGTTATAACAACGGAAAATAGCTGCACCCTCCGCATAAGTAAAAAAATACATTCTTACCTGAATTTTGCCGAAAAGGTCCAAAAGTACCTTGTTTGGAAAACAATAGAAAGATTCCGTTCAAAAAAATAAGGTTAAATAAGGGTATAAATGATTTTAAACCATAATATAGTAAATAGTAAAAATGTTTTGAAATAAATTTTTAAGAAAACATGGATGTGGATGGTAAAGAGGTACCAGTAGATACTTACGTATTAACAACCTCAGATAAGTAAAGAGATTGTAAAATTAACCCTTAACTTGTACTTTTCCTTAGTCGATGGTATGTTAACATCCTATATAATAGTTAAAACATTGTTATTAAATTATAAAAGAGCTATCTAAATAAATATGATATCATATATTATCCTCTAATATTGCTTTGTTAATAGTATTTTCATAGTATCATCATTTCGAGTGTTAACTGATTCATTTTCCTTTATATGATTGGTTACGTAAGCCATGTTTGTTATGGATAAGATTTATTTGATTCATATATAGAATTTTATTAATTTCTGAAACATTATTTTTAATCATAAAATGAAAATTACTCTTGAATGATTACGATGGGGAATGAATTCATCGCATTCGTGGAGATAGTAATCCGTACGTACGCACAGACACTACTTCCATTACATTTTTTTTTATTTCAAAAGGAAGGAAAACCAAATGATACATAGAAATATTATTATTCCAATATAATATAATATTTTATATATGTTACGTATGTTCATTAACACCATCCTTTATACGTTCCATGTATGTTATGAACAAGTCATATCACTTTGAGGGGGTGGTATTCTGTACTTGCTCAAATGAAATTATCAGATATATACAACATGAAAAGAATAAAGTTATGCTATAAAAGATAATTATAGAATATTATAGATAAATTAAATATCATAAATATCATATATAATTACAGATCCATCATAATGGCCACCATAAGAGGTGGTATTAGAAGATTGAACAATCCTCGTTTCATGAGGCAATAGTTCTCCATCCACAGAAACATTATGTTATATACCAATTAGATGTAGTTTTTTGTAATTTTTGTTAAAATATTTCTAATAAAAACAACCTAGTATATTGAGGATACTGGTGTTGTTATAAAATAAAGGAATAATGAGAGTTTAGGGTGTTGGATAAGTAAAATAAAAGAAAAATAACTTAAGAGAAGATGTTACATTTAAATCAAGTAACTCCCTTTGGTTTGAACAAAAAGGCTTCCTTGAAGTGTCTTATGCCTAAGGTAAGACTTTTAAGAATAATATAGGGATGTACGAAGATTAATTGGGTAGATGTTGGATGATCCAAGAGGCTTGAGAGGTGTGAATAATGGGTTAGAGGTGATGGCTTTTTATAAGGGGGAGGATGGGCTCTTTAGGAATGTTTGACATTTTATTTTATTATATAATTATTTTCTATTTATAAAGGTCTAAAACTCATTAAAGTCAAATATAAGATGGGTCATGTTAGAAATAAAATCATCCAATAAGAATTGGATAGGTTTTGGATATTGCTTGAATTTTTATAATCTCATTTATTTAAATCATTCATTAATGAGGTAAACACCTCATCATTATTGTGTCATAAATAATTTTATTTATTTTATGTCTAAAAATTATAAAAAATACCATGATTTAGTAAATATTTTTATCTTAAAAATTAATATTTATAGTGTAAATGATAACTTATATAACCCAATGTAATTTTTTTTTACTAAAAGATATATGTTTATATCATTTGTGCCTTTACTTTAAATTAATTAATATAAAGTGTCATTATCACTCTCAAGTGGCTCCATGGGGTCACAAAACCGACCCAAGGATGCCCATGGTCGGACATGTATCAAAAAATAGGAATATGGAACATTTTACGGTAATTTATTAATATTATAATATTATTTTTTACCCTAATTTACCGGATTTACCCGTTAACCATGGTAAATAAAATATTTACCGAAGTAATTATTCATAATGTCTAAAAATAAAAGTTACCTATTTAAACAATTTATACCTACTAATTCCAAATATGGAATCCATTTTTCCAATTTCAAAACATAGAAGTGGCAGAAATTAATATAAAATTAATTCCCGTTGTTAAAACAAAAAGCGTGTTTGTAAGAAATAATAACTATCAAAAGATTGGCACTTGTTTATGTCCAGTTTAAATTTGAACTTAAATACAATGAACTAAATTATATTAAATGATAAAAATATAATCTAATGATACTTAAAAACCATTCAAATGTATAATTTAAAACTATAAATTATTTCTATTAAAACAATTGTTTTTAATTAAAATTTAGTATTTTCACTATTCATCAAAATTTGAAAGTTTTCATAAAAGTACCAAAAATTCACCCTAAGATAATTTTGATATTACAAATCCAAAAAATGAAGTCCATTTTGAAAAAAAATAAAGTTTATAAAATTTCAAAAAGTGGGTATTACTTTTCATAACGACTAATTTGATTGGTCATGGTGTGTTAGAATCTCAAAGTTACATACAATGCAAGCTATTAATTATTCAAAGGGAAACGTACTGTGGAAGATTGAGGTGTTACATTCTCCCCTCCTTCAAATAATTTCTTCCTTGAAATTTCTAGAATATTACTACATAAAAATATTTGGGTGGTTCTTAATCATAAGTTCCTCCAGTTCCCACATTGCCTCTTCCATCTAATGGTTTCTCCATAGAACTTTTACCAGACGAGTAGTCTAGTTTCTTAGAACTTGTTCTCTAGTATCAAGAATTATGATAGTCCCTTCTCAATAAGATAGGTCAGGTTCTTGTTCTATTTCTTCATAGGTAAGTACATGTGTTGGGTCAGACCTGTATTTTCTCAACAGTGATACGTGGAACACATCATGAACATTTGAGAGACTTAGAGGTATTTCTAAATGATAAGCTGCAACTCCAATTTGTTTTTAGAATTTTGAAAGGTCTGATGTACCTGGGACTCAATTTACCCTTCTTACCGAAACGTATAACACCCTTCCCTGGAGATACCTTCAAGAAAATGTGATCACCTAATTGAAATTCCAAATCCTTCCTTCGATTATCGGTATAGCTCTTTTTCCCACTTTGATCTGCTTTGATGTGTGTTTGGATGACCTTTACCTTTTCAATTGTTTACTTATTTCCTTTCCTAGAGTGTTCAATAGATCTGTTATTCTCTTTCTTTTCTTTAAAGTCATAATACTTAGAGAATTCCTTTTATGTCTTGACAATACAGGTGATAATATCTTCGTATGATGAGAAGGATTTTGAGACTAATGCTCGAAGAAGAAATGGTGTTAACCCATCAAAGAAACAATCAATATTACTTCTTGGATTATGTATATAATCTACAACATGCCTTTCTAACCTTGTAAAGTTAGCTTCATACTTTGAGACATTCTCATCCTCTTTTTTCCGCAGACTCAGAAATTGCCTTTCCATATCCGCTCGATGGTCATGAGGAAAGTATTTTTCTAAGAAAATATCTTTAAACTCCCTCTATTCCATATTTTATACGCATCATATTCCTTTGGGTTGTTAATTAATGGCCACCATTGATCTGCATCTCCTGTGAGGTGATAAACTGCCATGATAACTTTTTTTCTTTCACTACTCCCCAAAGCATGAAATATTTTCTATAAGGAACTTATCCACTGCTCAACTACAAATGGATTTGTAGTCCCATTGAATATTGATGATTTTTTCCTCATGAAGGTGTCTAACATTGATCATCCGCATTGTGTATCAGGGTGATCCATTCAGATAATGTTATTATTCATAACATGAGTGAGTTGTCTCAGTATTGTGATAAGCTGATCAGCACCAGTTGTATCACTAGCTCCACTATAATTATCTTGAGTAGGAGGGAAATACCTACATAGATTACATGCATTGATACAGTTTCCATTCCTTCCACTAGGTTCCATTTCTAAATAATGGCATACAGTTGATTAGTTTATGAATCGTAATACATAATTCCAAACTTGTAAAACACTTAACATAAATTGAACAGTTTATAGATATAATCTATAATCAAAAAAATATTTTCTTTGAGGAGTTACATACTCATGAATCATTCATAATTTTTTTAAAGAAAATGTGAATTTTTCTAAGAATATCCCCCAGGAGTATCTTAACCAAGAGTGCAGCAAGGCCCATTCTCGTGTACCAGGATACCCCAGGTTATGCCCAAAACTCCTTATCAAAGTTTTCACTCCTAGGTACATCTATTCTAGAGCCGCCTCTACCTTCTCGTATCCAGAAAAATATTTATTTCTTTGAAAAATAAAAAAATCTCTACATTACCAAAATTCTAGGATGTTATTCTATACTAATACTCAAAGTCTATTTTAGGGTATTGTGCTTTAATCAGAGTTTTTCTAAATCTAGTTTCAAAGGTTTGTACTAAACTTCCTCTGATACCAACTCTAACGCCCAAACCCCAATTACCCAAATTCAGTGCATTATTACATAACATTGGAATGATACAATGAATCATGCCCTGAAAGTTCAATCATTTTAGTATTATTGGAAACAATATACATACATAAGTTCAATATTACAACTTGAAAAGAAATACCACACTAATTTATTCCATTAGAAACATCCAAGCCTCCTAGATTATTCCTGAAAGTAATTCATAACTAAATTCTTCATATCCAGGGAAAATGAAACATAATAAAGGGGTGAGATCAAATGCTCAGTAATAGTAAGCAATACAGCGGAATTTAACATAAACATTAGGCATGGTGAATAATTGAAAACACATGCCTTTATAAATAATAAAAATGAACAATTTATGGTAGGAATATGAGTTGAGTAAATAATTCCATAATAAAACTTAGACACATGTATTATACTAGTAGAATAACCACATGAACTATCAATATTATTTTTATAATGGGGGAATGTATAATGCGGTACATTCTGAAACATTTTGTCAAGGCCTCGACCAAGACATCTAAAAATGATTAAGGCCTCATCCAAAACCACATATCAAATTTGCAAAGGCCTTGGCCAATTCCATGTCTAATTGTCTCATGATACCTACCAATGCACCAAGGTGCTATAGCAGGCTCCACCAATCACTTACTAAGTCCAATACATTCCTCAAATGAAAAGGTTGAAACATAACATAAACATTCATATTAAAACTAGCCTAAAAAAAATGTAAAACCTTTAACCATAAACCACGAATGGTATAAAAATAACACATCCACAAGAAAACATATAAAAAAACATAAATATTATATGGAATAATTATATCATAATAAATTAACTTCAAACAAGTGTAAAATTTATCAAAGGATGTTGACATAGATGAAATCAATACTATTTGAGAGAAATATCTCTTTTTATTTTGAAATCATTTAAGAGTCACATAATTATAAAATAAATATTAATTATTAAAATATTATTATGATCCTATAAGGGTAGATTTGATGATGTTTAAACGATGGAAAATATCCACACCTGTCGTATAAGTTAAAAAAACATTCTTACCTTAATTTTTTTCGAAAAGGTCATAAAGTACCTTGTTTGGAAAATGATGGAAAGATTCATTTTAAAACATATAAGGTCAAACAGGGTATAAATGTCTTTTACCCATATTATGGTAAATAGTAAAAGTGTTTTGAAATACATTTTTAGGAAAACACGGATGTGGATGATAAAGAGGACCCATTAGATACTTACGTATTAACAACCTCATATAAGTAAAGAGATTGTAAAATTAACCCTTACCTTGTACTTTTACTTAGTCGATGGTATGTTGAACTCCTATATAATAGTTAAAACATTGTTAATAAATTATAAAATATCTATATACAATAATACAATATAATATATGATCCTCTAAAATTGATTTGTTAATAATATTTCAGTAGTATCATCATTTCAGTTGTTAACTGATTCATTTTCCTTTATATGATTGGTTACCTAAGCCATGTTTGTTATGGATAAGATGTATTTTATTCATATTTATAATGATATGAAGTTATTAAAAATTATTTTTAATCATAAAATGAAAATTATTCTTGAATGATTATGACGGGGAATGAATCTCATCGCGTTCGTAGAGACAATAATCCGTACATACGCACGAACGATACTTCCATTTTATTTTTTTTATTTTAAAAGGAAATAAAACCAAATGATAAATAGGTATATTTTTATTCCAGTATAATATAATATTTTATTTATGTTATGTAAGTTCATTAACACCATCCTTTATACGTTCCATGTATGGTATGAATGAGTTATATTACTTTGAGGGGGTGATAATCCGCACTTCCTCAAATGAAATTATCATATATATATACAACATGAAAAGAATTAAGGTATTACATAAAAGAGAAATACAGAATCCTATAGATAAAATAAATATCATAGATATCATATTTAATTACAATACAATCATAATGGATACCATTAGAGGTGGTAGTAGAAGATTGAACAATCATCGTTTCGTGAGGCAGTAGTTTGCTGTCCACAGAAACATTATGTTATATACCCATTAGATGAAGGTATGTGTATGTGTATTTAAAATACTTCTCATAAAAAACCTATTATGTTGAGGATACTGGTATTGTTATAAACTAAACAAATAAATATAGTTTAGGGGGTTGGAGAAGTAAAATAAAAGAAAAGAACTTAAGAGGAGAGGATACCTTTAAATCAGCTAACTCCCTTTGGTTTGAACCAAAAGGATTCCTTTAAGTGCCTTATGCCTAAGGTAAGGATTATAGGAGGAATATAGGGATGTTTTAAGATTAATTGGGCAGAGTTTGGATGAGCCAAGCGGCTTGAGAGGTGTGAATAATGGGTTAGATGTGATGATGTTTTATAAGGGGGAGGATGCGCTCTTTAGAAATGTTTTAAAATATTATTTTATTATATAATGATTTTCGGTTTATAAATGTCAAAAACTCATTAAAGTAGAATATAATATGACACATGTTTGAAATAAAATCATCCAATAAGAATTGGACAGGTTTTGGATATTGTTTTAATTTTTATAATCTCATTTATTTAAATCATTCATTAATGAGGTAAGCACTGTATCATTATTGTGCCATAAATAATTTTATTTATTTGATTTATAACAATTATAAAAATATATATTGATTTAGAAAATATTTTTAGATTTAAAATGAACATTTATAGTTTAAAGTATAACTTATATAACCCCATGTAAAAATTGTTTTACTAAACGATACATGTTTATGATATTTGTGCCTTTACTTTAAATTAATTAATATAAAGTGTCATTATCAATATAAAGTGGCTCATTGGGGTCCCAAAATAGACCAAAGAATTACCATGGTCAGACATGTATCAACCAGTAGGAATATGAGACATGTTAGGGTAATTTAATATTATTATAATATTATTTTCTTACCCTTATTTACCAGATTTACCCTTTAACCATGGTAAATAAAATATTTACCGAAGTAATTATTCATAATGTCTAAAAATAAAAGTTACCTATTGACACAACTTGTAACTCTTTATTAAAAATATAGAATCCATTTTTCCACATTCTAAACGCGGAATTGGCAAAAATTTATTTCAAATTAATTCCAGTTGTCAAAACAAAAAAAGCGTTTTTAAGAAATAATAACTATCAAAAGATTGAAACTTGTTAATGTCCATTTTAAATGTGAAATTAAATCCAATAACCTAAATTATATTAAATGATAAAAATATAATATAATGATACTTAAAAACCATTCAAATTTGAAATTTAATACTATAAATTATTTCAATTAAAAAAGTTTTTTTAATTAAAATTTAGTATTTTTCACTCTTCATCAAAAATTGAAAGTTTTTAGAAAAGTACAAAAAATTCACCCTAAGATAATTTTTATATTAAGAATCCAAAAATGAAGTACATTTTAGAAAAATAAAATTTATAAAATTTTAGAAAGTGGGTATTAATATTCATAATAGCTAGTTTGATTGGTCGTGGTGTGTCAGAATCTCGAAGTTGCGTACAACAAAAGCTATTGGATTATTAAAAGGGAAACATACCGTGGAAGCTTGGGGTGTTACACCTAGTATTACAAAAAATATTAATAATATAATGATTAAGGTTTAGTATAAAGAAAGATATCTGAGGGGCATGTATAAGCCATAATTGAGAAATTTCAATATTATTTATTTTCTTACATTCCTAAAATATTCTATAACCATTATGTAATAAAACCCGAAATATATTTAGTATAATTAATTTTATTATTATTATGCTAAAACCCATTTTCATCTCTTTTTCCATTCTTTTGGAAATAAAAACACTACATGTACGTACATGTAGATTACACCCACCACAAAGCGATATGTTTCATTTTTCATCATAACCTCACAAGTATGGTTATTATGAGGTATTTATTTAATATATATGATATTAATGATATAATAATCATTACATAAAGATAATATATCATCTATTTTCTTAACTTTATATCTATTGAAAAATGATAATGTCGTTCATGTGTACGTGTGGGCTAGAACCTCCAAGAAGAGATATGATTCGTTTTTCAGGTATGTCTTTCTTGTATGGTTCTAAAGTTTTATATAACTTATAAACATTATAATAATTTCAATGATTAATATTATGAATATGGTGGAAAAATTACCCCTTATACCCTATTAAACTTATCAATTATATTTTTTGGATTATGAACTGAACTTTCTAAAATTGTTCTATATAAAATTAATCGATTAAGTAATTAAATAAAACATGGTCATATATGAAATAAAAGGGTTAATGATTGTCTAATGAAAAATAAAAAGGTTTTTAATATGATAAATAACTAATAAAATTTTATTATACTATATTTTAAGAATGTATGATACTAGAAGTAGTTTAAGGTAAGGGATTTCTAGTCTCAATTCCCTTTCTTTGAGAGAATATTTATTTTCCATTGTGTGGTGTATAAACTTCTTTATAGATATATTTCATTATTTTTCTATAAAAATTAATGTTTTAATAATTCTATACATTTTTATTTCCTAAAATCTTTCATTTTTTCAAAATTATTCTAGTCATAAATGATCTTATTGGATATAATATTTTAAGTATTTTTAAATTTCATTTCTAATCCCTTTTCTCCCATGAACTTATTTCCTTTAAGTTTGTTTCATGATAGATCATATTTACTAACAATTGTTTTAGGAATTATTTTTCAAATATTTGTTTTTCATTTAATTGTTTAAGAAGGAATCTTCTTTTCCATTTTTGAACTAGGAACTTTTCTCAAAGCCATGAATGGAATAATTGTTTTAACTCTTACAACATGAATGTAATTTCCTATAATCATGGACATTAATTTATTTGAATATTACATTAAAATTTTCATGGTTACAATCAAATAAAATAATTTCCACAATATTTTTTTAATTTTTTATTTTTAAATAGTTTTTAAAAGAAATGGATATTTCTCCAATTTTAATGAGAAAATGGAAAGGTATTTTCTTATGGGTTTAAAAAGGTTTTCAAGGGATTTTTGAAGAAAAGGAACTTGATTAAAATAATTTTTTTATAATGCAATACTTGATAATTATAGATTATTATGGGTGATCCTGATGAAACTTATATAGTGTAATGAACCAATCAATATTATATGATGTGTGATCAAGATATTGATTTCCAATTCATTGGGAAATATTACTATTATTCAAAGTAAATAATGATGGAGTTAAATGATGATGTTTCTCCTATGGATTTAATAGGGATCTAGTTATTTTTGAAATGAGTGATCACATGTCATGAATATTGTTCTCTATGATTCCTACAACAGTTTATATTTTAATACTCTAGTTTTTAAAGGGTTTATCTCCAAAAAAAAGTTTTTTCCCATGTGTATATGATTTATTTTAATCTTTGAAAAATAATTTGATAAAGGTAACAATTTTATGGTTTTTATTTTTTTTCACTGAACTAACAAATTTCTTTCCTTCATATTCATTATTGATATTTTTTTACTTATCCCATATTTTTAAATATTTTTTATTATGTTTAAGGCTGAGTTGTAAGAAATAATAAGTAATGTTAAAAGTTATAAATATTTTTCCTAATATTAAAACATGCATAATTTTAAAATTTTTATATTATCATTGAGTTGATACTGAGTGTAAGTGTCTAATTTGTAATATATGGGTTTTTTATGTAATATTTATGGACAAATTATCTAAAAATGAAAATTAAGAAAGTAAATTATTCTACAAAAACACAAGATTGTGTATTTTTTAAGGTTGATTCCTTATATTTATTCTCTCATGGATCATGTTCAATGATTTTTTACGTACTCTCTTGATTTAATTCTTATATAATTATATGCCATATTCCATGACCCATGTTTAATAATCTATTTCATGCTGGGTATGATTTACTTATAAAGTTTGATTATGCCCATTTTTATATCCTATGAACAATTATGAGCATTAACCATAATTTCTTAGTTTTAGTCTTATTAAGTGTTTGATATCACACCTTTTTATGTTTCCATTTCCCCAAGTTAGGAAGAGAAGTTTAGTTTATGAAAATTCTATGAGGTATTCAAATGTGGATCAATTATTGCGAAATTCTCACTAGTATCAAAGAATACTTTTCTTAACAGAATATCTTCAAAAGAAACTAAACCTTAAATTCTTGGAATTTCATGTTTATTTGTGATATATAATGTTTAAAAAATGGAAATGAGGTAAAATTAAAATATATTTATCTTTTTTCTTCTCATTTTCTATGAAATATAGTGATAAAGAAAGTGTTTCTAGTACGAAATATAGAATAGGGCATATTGGTTACAATAGTTGGTATCATTGAATGGTTTATTTATTTTTTTGGGATTATTATATTTTTTTATAGATTATTAAATGGTAAATTTAGTGAAAAACCTAAAGATAAGTCTAAATATATGATAAAATAATGAAATTTTGGTAATGTTTAGATTGTTTGGTATTCATAAATATAAATTCCGTATCTAGACACCACAACTTAATGCATGATCTAAAATATATGTACCTAGGGGTTCTAACCATGAAAGGGTTGTATTATATATTAACTCAATCATTACTCGATGCATGGAAAAGATGACAAAATGTATACATAGTTTTATATTACATGGTGATATGATTTGGTCATTCACATTTAGTTTGAAATTCGTTAAAATTGAATTATTATGTTATCTTATTACGTTAGGGAGTATTATATGACCCTAGCTAAATAAACCCAGATTAAACCGAGAGTGATTTAGGATGAACATAATGATAATGTAATTATTTTAAATGGTAATACATTTTTGATTTTGAGTTACTTATAAAATAATTTTTAAAAATTCCATTTTGATGTTAATTATTCATCACTCACATTAACCCATTCTGGTTTTAATAATGTATATATCTTGAAGGAACACAATTATAAAATATTTCCATGGAAAATGTGGAGGTTTTTTAGTCATTAACCCAAAAGGGTAATATTTGAGATAAGTCATGTGATTATGAAAAAATAAGTATCAGTAATTATGATTAACAATATGAACTATGTTGAGTTTCCAAACACACCAATAAGGTTAAATATGGAATCCTCTTAGAAATTTATGCAATTGAGCTAAGGAAGTAAAGAATTTTTAACTTGCTTCATGTAAAAAAATATGGTATGAGGCACCTAGGTGATTGTACCAAATGAATAGGAAGATTTTTTCCCTATGGTAAAGGAGGGAATAGATAAATAATCTTCCAAGGAAAAATAAACATTCTAGTTAACAAAAAAAAAACTATTCGAATTATTTTTTTTATGTTGAGGGTAGGGATCATTATTATATTTATATTGATAAATTTCCTGGATTATTTATATTTTTTATTTTATGAAGGACGTATTGTAGAGTAACTTGAACTGTATTGGTTCATGAATGTATTTTTATTATTAAAGTGGGTATGTATGGGGTTTTAAGGAATAAGGTATAGTTTAAGTTATCAATTATGCTTTCGTGTATTCCAAAGATACGAGTGTTTTATAAAGTATCAATGGATTTTTATTTATTAGTTTTTATTTACAGGATTGAAAAATATTTCACATGATATCAATATTAGTAAAAAATTATTTTATGACAAGATAATATTTTTAGTGATAACAATTTATAAACAAATGGGTGAGGATTGATAATTTATATGGTTAATTTGTGCTTGATGGTGAAAAAATAGTGGATGGATGATATAAAGAGTTAATTAATTAAGATAAATTATGTTATAAAATATTGGTATCCTATGGATTTACAGTTGATTTTATGAAAAATTGGTTCATAATATTTTTAATGAAGTTATCAAAATTTGGGTATTATAGTATATATTCGATAGTGTGTGACTTTATGACATAGTGGTTAAAACCATTAGAAAGTTAATGATGAAGTTAATTTTTGGAATCACATATTATTTCACTATGGTTTTATGTCTTTAAAATTTATTTCATCATGGAATATATGATTAGGGTATAAGTATACAATTATATATGAATAATTAATGATGAAAACAATTATATCTTGATATAGCCTTATATAGTAAAAACTATGTCTCATTAGAAAATATATATTGATTTAAAATTATATTAATGAATTAATTATCTATATTTATTAGTAAATAGATAATTAGAATTATAAAGAAACAATTTACTTAATGGGGTAGAATGTAATAGCCTATGATTTTGGAATATATTTTTTCTCTCTAAATTAATAATATGTTTGATATCTTACTCCACGTGCAACACCAAAAAAACTATATCATTTAATATTATATGAACATTATAAAAAACATATTAATACTATATATATTAAATATTTTACCATATTTGAGGTTGATGAAATTGGTGATGCTCTGTTAGGATATTCCATTTTGTTTTTAATGAAGAGTCTCTCTCTAGTGATGTTCTTGAACTATATGATTCCATTTAATTCTCTTTGAATAATATGAATAAATCTTATCTCATATATGATCCACTTGATGATGAAATTAAGTCTTATCTATTTTCACTAAATAATTATAACTCCCTAGGAGATGATGGATTATCTAATAAATGCTACATTCACTATTGGGATATCATTTATAGAGACATCACCAAAGTTGTCAAGGAAGTTTTCATTGGGGATTTTATGTAACCTAGATTGAACTATCAATTAATTAATATAATTCCTAAAATGTATCATTCCCTATATGTTAATTATTTTAGGCCTATTGTTATGGGAAATACACTTACAATGATTATTGGGATGATTATTTCTCTTAGGTATTGAAAAATCATTAATAGAATTGTGACACATAATTAGTTTGGTTTTATTCAATAGAGAAGAAGTCATAACTAATTATACACTACATATGAAGGTTTAAATATAATTTTATATGATCTATGTATTTCTATATAGCTATTAATATCACCAAATCCCTTGGTAACTTAATATGAAAATTAATTTTGAATTTGTTTTCAAAGTTATGGATTCTATTAATGGTTTATTAGACTGGTTAGCTCTCTCCTTCAATGTTCAAAACTCTTAGTTCTCTTGAAAGGAAAACATATAGGTTATTTTGGGTTCTAAAGATGGGTTAGATAGGGAGATCCCAAATCTCCTCTACTCTTTGGTCTGAATGAATACTATATTATTATATTCTTCATGAAATTTGTTAATCCAGGAATGATAAAACCTATCAAGGTAGCTAAAGATGTGAATATCCCCCTATAACTATTATATAATGATGATATTATATTTTTTTAAGTAGATAGTTGGTCCCTTAATTATATAAAACATGTATTTTCACTCAATGATATGATATTGGAGAAATTTATCACATGGAACAAATCATTTTTCATATTTGGGTAGGGAGTTCCATGATGAAAGATAAGATTTATTAGAAACCTTTGTGAAGTTAATAAAGGTTATTTAACCTTTATAAACATTATATTCCCTATATTATTAGGGTGTTTTATGGTTTATTATTTTGATGGTATTGTACATAAAACTACAACACAACATTCTATTTGGAGAGGTAAGAGACGTTCACAAGGTAGAAAAATATGCCTTCTTGATTGAGTGATCACTTCTATGTTGGACTACTCCTTTCATATTTATAGGTGGATTAGGAATTTTATTAAAAGTATTGAGTATAAGTTATAAATTTTAAATGGTGTGGATGTATTAATGATAGTATGAAGATTACTATGGAATGTAAGAAATATATTGAGACACTTTAAATGAAAGGTGTTGGCATTAAAAACAAATAACTCTTCAATAGGGCCTTGATTTCTAGTTAGGTATTACTGTATCTAAATTCAAGTATTTATTCAAATAATTTTACAATATTGAGGCTTCTTGAATTTTTTAATAAATGAAGCACTTTTTACATATTATCCTCTTTCTAGATGACTTTCTGAGATGAAGTTTCTAGTATCATGTTTCATTATCTTTTGTATCCTTCCTGATATTCTTCAATTAAATTTTAGAATAATAAATGGAATAGTGCCTCTCTATCTAATGTCTAAAAAAATCATCCTACTATAATATTCCTATCTATTTAGGAGGCCCCTAAAAATATGGTCCAATTGGAGAACCTCTTTCCATATGGACTAGTGTTGTAAATTTCCTTCTTCACATTCATTTAGCGAGATAAACCAAGTTGGAATCCTAATCATCTTCAATATATCAAATAGAACCTTGTTTATATATTATAATGTGGGAATGAGGTTGAGCCTCTCTAATAGTTCAATCACTTTAGAAAACCTATTATTCTTCCATCTTGGTAGATACTATTGTAAAATGTGTGGCTCTACCAGATACATGGGGATGACGTCATGAGACTTGTAGGCATTCCTATTATCTTTTTTTCTCTATGTTATAACTGTTCAAAGGATGCCTCTAAAATTTACATTCATTGTTCATTTTCTAGAAATATATATATATTTATTAAAGAATTATTTGTATGTCAGTTGTAGACTAACATTGATATGAATATCCTAATGAATACAATTTTTAATCTAGACTGTATTGATCATATTAGTGATCTTCTTTGATATGTGATTGAATCTAGTATTAATTATATTTGGAATGATATTAAATTTTTTATATTTAAATGAAATAATCATACTCTCAAATTTTTTCTTATAGGAATTATAAAATATGTGATAAGAGGTTTTACATTTATAATGGTCTCTATGAATAACACTACAGAAGATCAGGTTTTCACTAAAACTCTTGGAATTATTGATGTCCCTAGAAAATTATGAATAAATAAATAAATTATATGGATTTGTTATCTCCTATGGTGGATTTGAATCAATACAGTTGGTGTTACTCTTGGTTGTCCTAGACATGCGAGCTGTGGTGGTGTTTTTCACACTAGTCATGGGTTTGTTAAAGGTCTTTTCTATTATTTCCTTGGCTATTTTAGGGATTTTGAGGAAAATATATTGGAAGATATTCATTTAGTTGACTATTCAAGGTAATATAATTGTGGAAATATTTGGATTAAAAGTTATTTTATGTGGATTGTCATGATTTTAAAGAATAAATCATCTCTGATTCATTAGGCTCTATATAAGGAGTGAATTGAGAGTTTTCATATCATGGTTGTATCTAGCATATGGTATCACATACTTATACAGAAGCTAATACAAAGTTGAATTCTCTCTTGAAAAAGGAGGTGTATGGTAGGGCCTCTCAATAGTCCTTTGGTATTTCTGATGTTTATTTTAATTTTCATTTATTTGATGTACCTGGTGATTTATATATGTGAATTTAAGCTCTCCTACTCCATCGTACTCTGTATTTTTTAATTAATTGATGAGAATAAACCTTTTGGTTCATTTCTTAAACCTTTTGGGATTATATATATATATAATAAAACCTATATAAATTAAAATGTATAGTCATTAACCAATAAAAAATTAATACATATAGAGGATGTATAATTAATATGATTTTTTATTTTGAACTAACTTCTTAAACTATTAATAAATCCAATAGAACAATTTTAAATTCTTATTATGATAATATATATTAGTTCAATAAATTAACTAATATATTAACATTATTTAAATTTAATATTTATATAAAATAATATTGGGAAAAAATAATTTTCTAAAAAATTTTTTTTTAATAAAATATATTTTCATTTATATACTGTATTTTCAATAAAAAAATAAATTTTTTAATTTTATAATTTGAGTTTGAAAAAATTAAATCTATTTCTAGATTAATCTTTTCCAAATTTTATAAATATTATTTCTTGAAAATCTTCTAATATAATTTTTTCAAATAGATAGGGGAAGATCCCTTTTATTGAAATAAAAAACAACCTAACCTTTAGAGGATGAGGTCAAACATAGAAAAATTCCCACATAAAAAATAGTTAAAGATATTTATTTTGCCAAATCTTAGCTCCAATCTCACATTCTTCAAGATAAATAACATTCCAATTGATGCATCCATGACCGTGTCCTTGAACGTTAGGATGATGTCCTCTCCTCCAATTTTTCTCTTGTTAGCAAAGGCCTTCAATGTCAGTGTCCTCTAAGTTAGATTTACCATCATCAGAGTGTGTCTCCACTCTCTTAGATGGATCATCATGTATGGAAATATCACTGTCTTTCTATATAGGTTTGTTCATCTTATCCATATAGAGACCACCATCCTTAAAAAAATTTATAGAATCAAGTAAATAAAATAATTTATGAGTTTCCACCTATGCCTTATCCAAATAATGAGAATCATATGCCAAATTTCCATGTATAGTAACTTGATCATTTTTAATAACTTCTCCTCAGGCCACATCTTGTGGAATATATATAGTAGATAAATGTATCATCTGAGAAATATTGTAGGAATATATTGCTACTTTATCCATTTAAATTTTAAAACCCAAGGATACATACTTACCTGAAACATGAGACTTCCATTGACTAATCATTAGAGTCTCAGCCTGTTTACCAGCTCCCTAACCTCTTGGCTTTGAAGGCTCGCCTTGTTGAGCAGTTCCATCTTGTTTGAGAGATACATATATTCTCACCGGTTTGGACTAATATACTCACATAGGGACACTTGTAGTCACTATAACAATCACCTTCATATCTCCCAAGATATTGTTATTAGGGGGTCAACTAGCTATTGCAGTTCCCTTCACTTCAATGAATAATTTTCCTTACACAATTGTAGGAAAATTCCCAGGTATATCCATAGTGGGGTGTTCACTGTAGGAATGTGCCTCAACATTATCATCATCCCTTAAACCAAAATATTAAAGAATGGGTCCATAATTTAGTTTTACCTATAATCCACCCCATCCTGAACATCCCCAATCATTATAAATACACAAGTCTCTTTAGGGTACACTACATCAGCCTTGAATTTTTATGTTGAGAAGTGTTTCTCTTCTAATAAGATAGAAGGATCACCCAGATTTTCTAAACAGTTAATGATATAACCCTGTTTATATGAAGTGGATACCTTTTTTATCATGTAATATTTATAAGAATACTTCTCCATCATAGTCTCCATTATTTTAATTGATGGACTGGTACAAACATCAATGACATTAGCATATGGGATACGTTTTCTTTTTGACTTAGAACCTCCTTATATTTTATCCTACTCAATGATAACCCTATCACCCTTAATGGAAACATGAATATTATATTTTCAAAAATAAATATGATTACAAGACTTCTTAAAATTATCACAAACCATATTCTAATGAAATTAATTATAAGAGAGTCCATTATATGATCCTTTACTAAAAAAGATTGTTTTCCTCTCAAATTCTACCAAGAGATCCATCTTGTGTTCTACAACAACTATGATGATCAAATTATTAAGAGGTGCACATAGATCCACTTCAAAAAAGATCCTAAAAATTGGCCATATCTCACATTCTCAGTTTCAGAATCAATTTTGATAGGGATTCTAACCACAGATGTAATATCCCACCGAATTTTTGAATCCCATAAAAAACCAGCTAAGGCCCCACTTAGAATGTAGAATTGAGTAATTGAATTTTTTATATTATCTATAAAAATAATAGGGTTGCAATAATAGATCCTCAAATTACCCAAATTCATAGATACCAACACACAACCCTAGGCCTGAGATTTCAAATCATATGTGGGAAAGAATAAATGAAAAAAACCTCTACCTATCTACATGATTCACCAAACATTGAATCCATTAGTCTTTTTAAACATCATTATAATATCCTTAAACTTATAGTGATGATAATTAGGCATCATCATATGCCTCCCAATTATCTAATTTTGGCATTCATCAAGATACTACTCCAGTATTTTATGATTTTCCTCAATAATGGCCATTCTACCATTTTTGACAATTTATGTTATCACCACATTCGACTCTCATTAGAATCAATTGGAAACCAATAATATATAGTATTAAGAACACCTAATGGTAGACAGATATATTTTTTATTTTTAAAAGTTTGTATATATATTAAAAGTTGTAATTCAAAGACAATTTAATATTACTTTGAAATTGTATTATATTATGTGGTGATTAAATTTAGGTTTATCAGACCGAAATTTTGTAATAGGTTATATCTTATGTTTATTAGTAGAATATTAATTACATAGTTAAATAATAGTTAACAAAGTAAAAAAACTAAAATTTTAAAAGGTAGAAAAAGTTTTAATAGGATTAATCCATGTTTAAAAAATTTTTGAAAATGATTTTTAGATAATTTATTGACCATGTCTAACCCCACACTAAATTAATTCCCAGATTTTGAGCCATTAACCCTTGAATATTTTCATTACATTATTAAAAAATAATGGATATTAAAAAACGATCTAGTTTCTTCACTTATCAATGGGGACCACTTCCACCCTTACAATGATCCACTTTTCCTTTGAATTTTTCTTATATTATTACTCTATTTTACTCTATTATAATTTTTTTACAAGTCATAAATCCCCTGATCACTATATTTTAGCCTTATTCCTTTATTTCCAAGAATATTTTGAAGAAAAGTCTCAAGGTCCCAATGTGATTATTATATAATTCTTATGTTTTCATTTCATAATAATTATATTACAAACCAAACCAAACTATACAAATTTAATTACATAAGTATCATTATTATAATTAAATTAATAGAATTACCATTATTTATTCCATCCTATCAAGTAATAAAAATAAAAGAATGTTGATTATATGTTTGTGTGGAATACCACATCCACGAAGTAACATTTTTCATTTTTAATATTTATTTTAATTATTTATACCAACCACATTAAATTAGATTCACCACCTAAAAAATATAAAAAATATAATTATGTTTTTTATATTGATATTGTACACTTGTTTACCATGCCCAACCATAGAGTTATAACATGTTCTTGTTTGGGTTGGTCTAATCAGCCACAATAATTATGATATAAAACTCCATCATGGGTAAATACGAGAGCTTAAATAATAATAATATTATAAGATAGTAAGATAATAGTAATTGGTTTATGGTTTTGAAAATTTTAGTTTATGTATTTAACTTATTATTAATGTTTCTTATTTGATAATTAAAATTTCTGAAATAAGATGACACTTATTTCATTTTCAAAAAAGATAACTAAAAATTTTATTGAGTGGTATAGTATAATTATAAATTAATATAATTTATCTATTTAATTACCTTAAATTATCTTATAGTGAATAAATTTGTACCATCAAATGGATTTTGAAATTGGAATTATAAATCTTACACAAAGAAATTAAAATTACTAACACCTAATTGTAAAAATAAGTTTCAAATAACTAATATATTCATAATAAATGATTATAAATGAAGTATGTAAAATGTAATGTACATGAACAAGGTAATGAAACTGAATATTAATATATTTATTTTTTATAAGATCTTATATCACATGTTATGTTTTTATATGATCTTAGATTGCATTTGATTATGTGGTGAAACAAGGTAAGGGTTTTTTTGCTAACTCAATTTTCTTTAATCTAGTTACAAGATTTTTATTGAACTCAAATTTTAAATGTTTTATTTGTTATAATTAATGAAAAAGTTATAATTTATTTACTACTTTTTGTGGAAGTAAAACTCTTCTTTACAACCTCGTTTAAAAATATTCTTACTTTAGTGTACATGTTATTTATAAGGGTTATTTGCTCTATTTTCAATTCCATGGGACATGTTTGGTATTGTATTCCATAATTTAATTTATATGGTGTAATCAATGAAATATTTCCATAAAATTATTTACATATCATTCATTTAATTATATTTGAATGTCCATCTCATTGAAACCTTCTTATGTACTTTTGGTTTCAAAGTTACCATTACCAGAAGGGTTTCTTCCTCAATTTCAATTTATAATCATGATTGGGTTTTCATGATAGTTCATTAGGGAAATTTATATTATCTTTATTTTCAAACCCCCATTAATTTTATTCTTCTCTTATATGTATTTTAACTATTTCATTTCCCCCCTTGGCTCATTATTTACACATTGTAAGGATATACGACCTTCCACTTTTTTGTTTGAGAATATTTTTTTTCATGAATATATTCATTGGATTCTTTTATGGATGTATTATATATTACTTTATAATTCATTAACTTCATATTCCTCTACTTTTACCATCTATTAAATTTTTAAAGGAATTTTAATGATTTTATTATGAGTTATTTTTATTAAAATGTGAAATTGACATCTTTTAAATGTTTTCTATATGAGCACATCATTTTTTCAAAATTTATGAAATTTATGATATATTTTTTCATTATTTATAAAATAAATTCCTATTCTCTTCATTTTATTAAATATTTCTATTTGAATAAATTCTCTCTAAAAGTTCACAAATGTTTCTTATTTCATTGGTAATTTTCTAAATGATCTTAAAAACTATTTTGCATCCAATTTAACATCTTTACACACATTTTATACTTGATCAAGGATATTATTAAATTGACTCCATTCACAATATTTATTATTATATATTATAAAATTATCTTTTTTATCAGTGGATTAATCCACTAATTCATTTCTATTTCCTAACCATCCTCTATGAATAGGAATAACTTATCACTAAATTTGTTTACTTTGTGAATTAACTATTTTATATTTATTTAATTGAAGGTTGTTCACCAGGATTCCATACTAAAATTGATTGAATAAAATTATAGTCTTAACCATATACCATATATAAATTTGATATAAATACCATACACACTATTATCACGATTGAAGTGAATTTCTAAAGAATTACTTAATATCTTTGGATACATGTTTATTTTATATGGGTATATCATGGAATTTTTATTTATTGAATTAGTAGTTATTTCGTTATTTGATTCTATTTAAAAAAGGATATGAAACTCATTTTATTTCCATGTGTTCTTAGTGATATAATGAATTATTGATTTTATTTGGTACTCTTGTGTAAGGATGATTATTGGCAGGGTATTATATCACCCTCCAAGAAATTTTTTAAGTGTTTAAATATCATGTGATAATGATGTGTGGACATACATAGATTTTTTCTAACATAGAGGGGTAGAAATACATGGATTTTTTGACATTTTTTTATTATGATTATGTTTTTTCTGCAATCTTATGTGTATTCTTATTACTATGTTATGATATCATGGAGGATGTTCATTAAATTATTATTGCACAAACTTTTGATCAATTTATTATATTAATACACACCATATACAACTATATAGGTTTGATGATCAATGTTTTATTAGGTGTGATTTCCTTATATATATTTATTAAACCCATTTTCTCATCTTATGGACACTTATGATCATTAAACATTATAAATTATATTTACCTTTACAAGGTAGTTGTGATCACCCTTTTTTTATGTTTCCACTAACCTAGGTTATGAAGATAAGTGTAATTTAGATAATTATAGGAATTTTTCTATTATGTATCATTTATGAAGAAATATTGACAAGTATAGTAAAATAATATTCTTATGTAGCTAATATTCAAATATTACAAGCCTTCCATTCATAGGATTTTGTGGTTATTGTTTTTATTTAGTATTTAAATTATGGAGATGATATAAAGTAAAGATATGTTTAGCTTGGAGTTTTTTCACTTTGTATCAAAGCTATAGTTTAAAGAAAGTGTTTTTATCACTTTATCAAAGAGTTCGAGTCTCAGTTGTTACATTTTGGTTACTTAAGGTGGGAAATTTATCATATGTGTCTATTCTTGGAAGTCATATCCTAGAAATTTTTTCTTTTCATTCTTATTAATCCATGAATATATTTTTATGATGCAATATTTTATATGATATCCATGGTCATGTTTTCTTTAATTTTCAATATCAATTTTTTGGATCTGATGGCCCTAGATGGTGCTTTATGCGTTTTTTCATTATTCTAGATCATTGTATTATTTGTGTATGATCTGTATTGATTTGAACATAACTTCCTACACTATGTCACATGTACCATATTTCTTTCGATTTATTTCACTAAATGATCATCATAATCCTTCCATGTTCCTTTGACCTAATACATTTTTTTACTCCTACCACCATGTGGACTCATGGACGACTTGAAATATGATACAAACTATTTTGTGTCTTGAGGGATCATATATGATGTTGAATCAGTTGTAATTTTTATTATTTTCTAGATTATATGTATCAGAGCAAGAAAAATTGAGGGATAGTTTGAAACAAAAATGGGATCTTATTCATGGATCTCAACACTGTTTTCCCACCACATCAATTGTTTTGGAGGATATTATTTCCTAGGAGCTTAAAAGAGAAAATTGATCTTGATATAACTGTTCATCATTTGTAGGGAGTATACTTGGTTTCTTTGTAAATTCATGGGATTTTTAAGTGATTTCTTATAGTTTTCTTAGTTCCGTGTACCAATATTTTTCTTTATTGTACCCAAAAAATTATGTGTGAGTCTTTACAAGATTCTTGTATAAGATTTACCATCATCATACTTTTATCAAATTTCCTTGATCTATAAGGACATGACCTTCTATTATTTTCCCTTGTTTTCATTTTATTTTTTTCTATTATTATCATTTCTTGTTTTATAATATAATAAATGTTTTATGCTTGCTGTTAATTCTTTACATGTACGTCCAAAGTGATCCAATGTATGAAAAACCTTGTTTTCTTTACTATTTTCTATAACCTATTTCTTGTTTTCTTCTCCTATCTTTTATGATTTACTTCTATGGATTTATTTATCTTATTATTTTAGGGATTAATTATTAAACTCATCTCTTTGTCACCTATCTTGATTTTTTTTATTTTCTCAAGGAACATCAACAAAAAAACATTTAAGGGATATAAAATATTACATTATGAGTTTTCTTTAGGGTTTCATTGTTTTTACTATTTTTAATGATATTGGTTCTTAAAATTATATTTATTAAACATATGAATGGATCTGGGAAAAATAGGGTGTGTTTGGGGTGGAGGCTTTATAAGTGATTTTAGGGATTTTCTATTTGATTCTTGATTTCAGCATGGATTCTCTAGGATTTTTATTAAAAAATTTATTTTATAAATTATAAATGTAGTATAAAATTATTGGGTTTTCATGGTTTAGAAAATGATGCACCAAAAATATATATTCAACATGGGTTAATTTTTAAACATAATTTCTTATATTTTCATTCATTTTTCACATATCCTCCCTGATAACATTCAAACCAGAAAACCCAAGGGGGTCATACAGATGATATTTTCGAATTTATTATAGCAACCCTGACCCTAGTAGCCCAGAGCTAGTTTCTTACTACATTACATTGGCATTATATACAAGGAATTTCACCCTGAAGAACCGAATATCTTAATAGTCTTCATAGACATGAAATATATTTTATTATGATATTACATTTGAATAAAAAAATTACAAAATAATTTATTTTTTATTTATAGAATATATTTATTCTATTTAAAATATCCATGCATATTAGTCATAGTAAACATTATGGAATCATAAGGAATGGAAACAAAATCAGGGTGATCTCAAATGATTAGTAAGGTTTATGTATAGTGGATAATAGCATGAATCAATAAGAATAATAAATATGAAAAGTTAAATAACTAAGAACACAATCCATTTAAATAACTAGATAAGGAATAATGAACATAGAAAGGTAAAAAACTAAAAACACATTCAATTTAATCAATAAAATAAAAACAAAATACTTCAAGAGATAATTTCATAGAGAAAATATCCTGGATAGTAATAAATGAATACTAATTTAAGGCTATGCTAAATTATTGGATGTCATTTTTCCTGGGTATATGATAACATTACCATAAAGAGCTTTCAAAACATGATTTAAAACATACTGGGTGATGGCCCACTTAACTAAGAATAGCCAATGGGTTCATCCAATTAGACTATCGATGCATCAAGGGGCTATCAATAACCAGGACCCTCTCATTTAATACCTATCCAAATAATTCCTCATATATTGAATAATCATTTGATTACATAAAATAAGTTCCTTATAATGTATCTATATTGACTAAAGGATACAAATTTATCTATATTTCCCCATTTAATCAAATAACTATCAATGTATTCATCATATGTAAAATTGTTATACAGTTTAGGACATAACATATTAGTGATAAATAATATTGGTCGGAGTAGGACACTAAATAGGGGGTGAATTAAGTTCCTATATAAATTTATATTAAAAAGATAATTTAGAAGATTTCCCCAATTAAAAATAAAACATTCAAGTTAACCAATGTAGTAAAATTATAATAGCTTGACTGTTCAGATAGTTTCTCAGAAGATTGATTAATTCTCAGTCATAACAATATGAGATATTGATACAAATTTTGAAACTAATCTAATAAGGAAAAATAATTATAACTAATATCCAAGAATAGATATTAAAGTAAAATTAAGTATTCTAAAATATGAGTTAAAATGGAGAAAGTCTAAATTTAAATACATAGAGGATAAAACAAGTGGTTCAGTCTCAAGCCGATACATAATTTACTCCTCTTGGTGATCAATTTACACCAAGAGATACATATATAAATATATTTTATACACACCTTGGATTGGGGTTAACAACATTACACAATAATATCCATGGCCCAAGACCTCTACCACTTTTATATATGGGAAAAATAATAGCCAGGTTAAATATGACCTCTTCTATAGTTATACATGGGTGAAATAAGGTGTAAATATATATTTGAATAAGGATATCATGTGTCCACTAGTTCTGTATAGAAGTCCATGTGCGTTTTTAATATAGATATAGATACTACTTTAAAAGTAATAAAACATTACATAATAGATCAAAATGTAATGAAATAGAGCATATAAGGCTCTATGTGTTGTGAAATACAACTTTGGACTCTTTGGATGCAGCAGATGCAATGTTCCAGTCCTCTTCTAAAAATAGTGTGTCGTGAGTCAAGTGTTCTATTTTCTAGTGCAGTAAAATGTTCTTCTTATCCTTTGAGTTATTACAATTATTTTCACCATATGGTTCAAAAATGGTTCTTATTTATTTACAACCAGTAGTAATTATCAGTTCTTCATTCAGTGTCTTCTTGCATGTATGAGCGTTCCTATTTTTTGCATGAATTCAACTTCCACTATTTTCTACTCGAGTTACACAATTTATTTTATTTTGGGAACTTGTGTTGAAGTAGACAAGGTTCATGATCTCCACACCTCGTATCTCATACTGGCTACTGATAAGAATAAAAAATATCATTAATTATATCAGTGTCCAGAAATGACTCAAATATGACTGTTAGAAACAACTTGTAAATTTAATTAGAAAAGACTGAAAAATGGTTATGTATGGAGAAATGTTACAGTTGTGGTGAAAATGTCACGATGCCACAGTCATAATGAGATAGTCACAGTGCCATAGTCCTGGTGAGACAGTCACCGTGTGATAGTTGTAGTGAGATTTGGAACCAGTAGAAAAGTTACGATGTTAGGGAAACCATGTCTCAGGTATTGTTGTCTAGTACTTTTTAAAAATTATGAATGGTGTCTGATACAATGTCTTGGAAATAGTAGTATAGAAATAGTGTTAGGTCCTTTATGAAAATATGGAATCATTAGTACAATTATGGTTTCACAGACTTTGTGAAAATGTAGAACCGGTAGAAAGCTTACAATGTCACAGTCTTTGTGAAAATCAAGAACTGATAGCAAGCTTACGATTTCACAGACTTAGTAAAATTTTTGTAAGCTATCTTGGGAACAAATATTCCTAGAATGGATTAATATTAAACACAATCATATTAAAACATAATAAAACAAGATTAAACATAGTCAGCAAGATTCAAACATGACTTGTTTGATTTTAAACATGATCTTGTGAGAGTTTAAAAACATTAGTTGTAAGAGTGTAAAACGTGATTTGTAAGAATTAAAACATGAGGAGTCCAACAACCTACAAAAATGATTTTTGATCATTAAAAAAAGTGGAGTCCAACAATCCCCCTATTTTGATGATAACAAATAATGGAATTTACAATCCAAAATTTTTAGAAAGAAATAAATATATTGCTTATCATATCAAGAGATTAAAGCATAAATAGCATAAATGGAATTTCTTTTCCCTTATTTATCCATATTTTTATTTATCCCCCTTAAAATTCTAGTATTGATTTTTTTAACATTACAGTTATGATATTTTATCCCTCTTTTAGGATTATAAATAATATAAGAGAGAGAAAGAGAAAAAAATACTAACATAAAATAACAAGTGAATAAAAAACAGAAGATCACATTTTATTGAATAAAAGGATGAATTCATTTATAATTAAGAAAGAAAATAAAATGGATACCTATCAAAATAACCATTCACTTATAATTAGAGTCATCATATTTGTATTTTACTTTGGGAGAGTCACTAGAAGGAGAAGCAATAGGTGTATAAGTGGAATTGGTTGGAGTAGTGGTTAGGGAAGGTCGTGGTACTCCTTTAATGACGGATGGGGAAAGGGTAGGTCTCGTGGAAGACCGAGAAAAGGGTTGTTCAAAAATGACAGGTTTGATCTGGATCAGAGCCCAAGAAACATACATATTCACTAGAGAAAAAGAGGTGGAGTAAGAAGGATAGGTGGTATAAGGTAGACCATGCCTAAAAGGAGCAACTACAGGAGCCACAATTGCAGTACTCTAAACATGCACACAAGGATTCAAGAGGTTGATAAAGTTTGTGATGATCTCTCTACCATAATATATGGCCTTCTCAAAGTCATCCTTGTTTCCTAGAAACTTCTTTGGAGTGGGTGTGAATTCCTTGATCTTATGCACTTGATCCTTGAAGTCTTGGGTGATTGGATTCTTCTTCAAATTATCCACAAGATACTTGAAGTGATTTGTTAGGTCATGCTTAGAATAAATTCTCTTAAAGTAGTAGCCCAATTTCTTAGAGATTTATTCTCTAGAATCAATTTAAATAATTGTATATACCTTCACCAAATCAAGAACATTGTCACTTATATTGATGAAAGCATAGATACTTTCCTTATCAACACCACTCAACACTAACTAAAGCACTTCTCTGAAAACTAATTTGATAAAGTCACTGTCCACAAGTTGAGATGGCTATCTAGAGTCAGATGGAGCTGAAACAGCTAATGTGAGATTCTTAAGCTGATTTAGAATAGTTTGTAAACAACCTTTATATTCCCCAGTTAGATTTTTGCGTCAAGAGACAAGCCCACACATCTCATTGTCTGTCTTGGTGTTGTTCTCAACTAAATTTTCATATATAGTAATCAAGTTTGGTTGATTTAGAGATACAAAATTTTGTGGAATCTTGCCAGCATCATCCTCACTAAGCTGAGAAATAGGAGCTTAACTAGTTTGTAATGCTTTCTTTATATCTTTAACCATATATTTTATGTATTTAACCTCATCACTGATATTAATTTTCTCAACCCGAACTTTATGAATTTCATGAAGAATCTTTAGTTGGATCTTCCATATAATCTTCTCTAATAGTAGTGCAGCATCCCTTTCAGTTATATTTTTCATAGGTATAGGTTGATACTGTTGCATCATCCCAAATCTAGACTACAATTTATCTCCAAAAACATCCATATCACTATGACTAAAAAAATCAGAAGATTCTTGCAGAGGTTCAGAAATAGAAATTGAAATAGGTTAAGGTTCCCTAGAAGGTGATACTTATTTGGAAGATATTGGTTTCAACTAAAACATATTTTAATGATCTATCCATTTTACTGAGGCCTATTGGGTTTCATCCACATCAAAATAACTAGGAAACCTATACTAGGTATCCATAGAACTTGGGTCAACAAGATTTAGAAGTTGAACACTTTCTAAGTTGGTGTTATTCTCCCCCCCAACTGGTGCATCTCTTATAGGATTGAGATAATGAACCTCTTAAACCATTCCCATATTTTTAGATCTATCAGGATCACCCATATCTATATCCATCTGAAAGGCCAGTTTCATCCTTTCCTCAGTAGATAAGATTACTTTAGTTTCAACCTGTTCTCTAGACTGTTCCACAACAGTAGTAAACTCTTCCACAACGACATGCTCTTCCTCTACAACAACACTTACTTTGGAAACATCTTCATCCTTTACACTTGCATCAACATCACCTTTAGATGTAGGTAATATCTTAAGAGATAATCCCGAAAAACCTTCACTATCATCACCATCTGTTTCTTGAACTGAATAGTCCACAATCTCATCAACTTCTAATATAGAATCAGCTACATTTTTAGGTCTTAAGGGATTTTCAATAGGATAAAAATTCTTAAACAACCCATCATTATCCTCAACCCATGATCTCTTCCTTGGATTCCAAATTATTTTAATTCTTTTATAAGTAGACTTAGAGATACCATAATCATATTCCTTAATCACTTATTTATTGTGGCCAACCACACCTTTGGCTTAAAGAATAGAAGAAATGAACCTTGAATAGAAAAGGGAGGTAGACTTTGACATAGTTTTGAGCATACCACACATGTGAAGTATAATATACTTATACAAGTTTATTTTGTGTCCATTATTTAGAAGATGAATAAAAAATACTTCATAATGCTTAAGAGTGGAAAAATCCCATATCCCTGGGAAAATGGGATGTTGATTGAACTTGAACAACAGCCTTGACTCACCATAAATCTCAGTATCAATAGGCCTTATTTTATTATTATTTCCAGTCAAACTTCCCAAATCCTCTTCTAGGATAAGCGCATCACTTGGTGGAGGAGGAGCACTTTGGTAGTCCTAAAAAATACCTTCTTGAGTTATTCCTTGCAAGTAATCCCATAACCTCAAATAAAAAGTGCATCTTTGACCA
Source organism: Viscum album (assembly GCA_963277665.1). Lineage (NCBI taxonomy): Eukaryota > Viridiplantae > Streptophyta > Magnoliopsida > Santalales > Viscaceae > Viscum > Viscum album. Next base: position 25,757,280 of record OY728125.1, read on the forward strand.
TTTACCCACCTCCTTACCAAAAAATCATCCTTTGAGTTCAAGGAAAACTAGAAATACTGATAAAAATGAAAAAAAATCTTCAGATAAATAGGTATATTCTCTTGGGTAAACCAATACAACCACCCCAGTTCTTTTGTAAGTCTTAGAACAGGAGACTTACTAGATAAGAGACACTCCACATAGATTTCCTTTTTGGGAATGAATTTGCGATCCTCAAGGCCTGGGTTTAGAAGCTTCTTGGGCATTACAATAGGATCCATCTTATATTTCTCCTAATACTTTCACTTATCAGGAGTTGAAGAGGATAGAAGCTTCATCCTAGTCATTCAGTGTAGGCTCAAGAAGGATGAGAAGGAGGTTAAACAGTTTGAGAGAGACATACAGTTTCAGTTTCAAGATAAGTGAGCTTGAGATAAGTGAAGTGATATGTATTTATCATTTAGGGAGTTCAAACATCAAACAAAAATTTAGTAAAAAGAAATAAAACAATTGATATAAAAAGAAAAATAAAAAAGAAATTCTGAATTATATAGTGAGTCTAGTATACTAATTCACAGTGTTAGTATTACGGTGTGACTAAAAACTATGCGACCGTAATGAATGGGACAATGAACTTAAGACATCAAGCTAAGAGATAATATGATGAGACTGTAATCTTGATACTATAAACTGAGATAGTAAACTCAGATACTAATCCTGAGATAGTAAACTATTCACTCATGTTTAATCAATCCTACTTCATTTATTATGTAATTCATACTTTTAGAATTTAATGGATTAATGAAAATATCAGCAAGATGATGTTATGTTCCAATGAATTCTAAATTAATATAACCTATTTGATAATTATCTCTCAAAATGTGATGTCTTACATCAATATGATTTGTTCTAGAATGAGAAACCTGAGTATTTGATTAGTCAGTAGCAATTGTGTTATCATAATTTATAGGGACATGCCTAAATTGATATCCATAGTCTAGAAAAATGTGTTTCATCCACAAAATCTATTCACAACAACCACCAGCAGCTATGTATTCATATTCAGTAGAAGATAATGTTTCCAAAATTTTCTTTTTACTACACCATGAAATGAGTGACTTGCCCAAAAAGTGACATGTTCTATAGATTATTTTTCTATCTAACTTACAACCACAAAAATCTTCATTAGAATATCTAACTAAGTCAAATAATTTTCGTCTAGGATATAACAATCCTAAGTTGGTAGTGTGTTTGAGGTATTTTAAAAACCTTTTAATAATAAAAAGATGTTACTCTTTAGGATTTTATTGAAAATGAGCACACATACACAGACTAAACATAATATCAGGCCTACTAATAGTCAAGTAGTGTAGACTCCTAATAATTCCTCTGTATGTGGTTTGATCAACAAATTTACCATTCTCATCAAGATCTAACTTACAGGTGGTACTCATTAAAGTATCACAACTTTTAGTACTATCTAAAACAAAACATTTTTGATGATCTTTAGTATATTTACTTTGATTCAAAATAATACCTTATTTATTTTGAATGATTTGAAATCCTAGAAAGAATTTTAGTTCACCCATAAAAATCATTTCAAATTCATTTTTCATCATCTTTGAAAAATCAACACATAAATAATTTTTTGTAGATCCAAAAATAATATCATCAACATATATTTTATCAACTAAAACATCTTTAGAAATTCTTTTCATAAAGAGAGTATGATCAACTATACCTTTTGTAAAACTTTTGGAAATAAGAAAACTACTTAGTCTATCATACCAATATCTTATATCTTTCTTTAAACCATAAAAAGATTTTGATAATTTTAAAACATTCTTTGGAAAATGAGGGTTTTTAAAACTAGGAGGCTATTCAACAAAAATATCCTCAACTATATACCCATTTAGGAATTCACTCTTAACATACATTTTATAAAGTTTTAAATTAATATGTGTTGCATATACAAGAAATATTATAATGAATTCATGTCTAGAAACTAGTGAAAAAGTTTCCTTATAGTCAATCCCTTCTTCTTGACTATAACCTTGAGCAAAAAATCTAGATTTATTTCTTACTCTGGAACCAGATTCATCTACTTTATATCTAAACAACCATTTAGTGCCTATGGTCAAGATGTCTTTAGGTGTATCCAAAAGTTTCTAGAATTTATGTATTTCAAACTGATTTAATTCTTCTTGCATATCCATCACCCAAACTTCATCATTGATTGTATCATTGATGTTATTAGGTTCAATTTGGGACAAAAAACTTGATGTTCAACCTGATTTATTATAGAAGCTCTAGTCCATGTTCCTTAGTCTAAATTTCCAACAATACTATATAAATAATGGTTATTAAGGGTTCTAACAGATCCATAAAAATAAGGACTATTAATTTTAGGTTCTTCAATAGGTTTGGGTTCATCAAGGATCGAATCTATAGAATTTCCAAAACTGGATGTTTTAACAAATTCCTTCATAGGATGCTCAAAAGATTTAGCATTGATTTCTAGATTTGACATATCATCCTCAATATTTTATAGAGATGCTTTTGTCTCATGTGGATTTGTCTCATCACACATGACATGTACAGATTCTTCCACACATTTGGTTCTCTTATTTAAGACTCTATAGGCTTTACTAGAAACTAAATAATCTTGGAAAATTACTTCATCACTTTTGGATGAATTTTTTTAAAGATTATCCTTAGTATTAATAATATAATGTTTGAAACCAAAAATATCGAAGTAGTTAACATTGGGTTTTCATTTGTTCCACAACTCATATGGAGTTTTCTTAAGAATTGGTCTGATTAAGACTCAATTAATTATATAGCATGTTGTATTGAAATATTCTTCCCAAAAGTATATAGATAGATCATATTCTTTAAGCATTTTTCTAGATATTTATTGTAAGGTTATATTTATTCTTTCTACAACATCATTTTCTTGAGGTTTCCTAGGGGCATAGAAGTTATGACTATAGCCATTTTGTAAGAAAAAAGATTTAAACTCTTGGTTTTCAAACTCATGGATATGGTCACTTCTTAAAGAATTAATTCTAAAACCACTAAGATTTTTTATAGTCCTATCATAATTTGTAAAATAAGAAAAATATTCCTTTTGTGATATAAGAAGAAGGTCCAAGTATATATAGAGTAGTCATATATAAGAACATAGACATAGTGCTTCCCATTAAGACTTGAAACTCTAGAAGGCCCAAACAAGTCCATGTGAACCAACTTAAGATGTTAAGAAATTGAAAGTTTTTTCTTTGTTTGAAATATATTTTGTGTTGTTTACCCATTTGACAAGGATTATAGACTTTGTCATTTGGAAACTCACGTTTGGGTAGATCCTTGACTAATCATTTTCTAGTAATATTCATAAGGGAGTGTATATCTTAGTGTCCCAGTATTCTATTCCAAATCCAAGACTCTTTGTAAAATACACTTAACCATGAAACATTTTGACAAATTAAACAATCTATGTTAACAACATAAACATTTCCACTTCTAAATGAAGAAAATACTAACTCATTTTTGGAATTAAAAACATTGCAAGCATCATTTCCAAATTTAACATAAAAACCATCATCACACAATTGTGAAATTATAAGTATATTATATTTTAATCCATTAACAAAAAGTACTTTAGAAATTAAAACTGAGTTAGATTTACCAATATGGACAAGGCCAATTATTTTCCCTTTTGAATTGTCACCAAAAGTGACATTCCCACCATAAATATTTATTAGGTTCTTGAAACATGAGTAATAACCTATAATGTGTCTTGAACATCCACTATTGAAGTACAATAGAATTTTACAGGATCTCTTTAAATAGTTTAAATATAAAATATTTAAGAAAAAGATGATTTTGGTGCCCATATTTGTTTGGGTCTAGTAACATTATTAATAACAACATTGGGAACCCATACTTTATTCATGGGGTTCCTATACACGGTTTGTAAATTATTGGAAAAGTAAAAATGGTTGTGTCCTGAAAAATTAGAAGTAGTGAATGACTTTATAGACCTAAAACTAGCAGTATTTTCAGTTCTAGGTATAAAAATAGATTTTCCATATTTTTTTATAAAATGAGTTTTGGCTATGTACATCTATCCAGGTTGGTATCCTATTCCAGTAGTATACCAAGGAGCTACTTGTTTACCAATAATTTGTGTTAGAGTATTATTTCCATTGAAATATTTTTATGTAATTTTTAAATTGCTCATTAGATAATTTAAGTTCATTGTTTTCTTTAAGTAAATGAGAATTCATCTCCTTTTCTATTGTAAAATTATACTTAACAATATAATTAACATAACATTGTTTCTTCAAAGAATTATATTTATCTTTTAATTCATTACAGTTATCGTTGATCATTCTAAAATACTCAAACATTTCATCATTGGTCATATTTTCAAAATCACATTCATCTCCAAAATAATAAAAAAAATTATAGGAGAATCTAGGGTTACCTCAGATGTGTTTTTCATAAATCACATATTTGATTTGTCAGACTTTTCATCATGTGAGGATTCTGAGTCCCTTGAGCTATCCTCAGAACCACTCCATGTTGCTTTCATTTCCTTTTTAAACTTTTTTATCTTTTTCCTCATATCTCTTCTTATATTTTATCTTTGGAGAATCATACTTTAAATGTCCTTTTCTATTACATTCATAATAGATTATTTCATTAGAAGTATCACCTTTCTTCGAATAATTTTTTTAGTTTCCCTTATTGTCATATTTACCTTTGTAGTTTGGCTTCCTGAAGAATTTCTTCCTTCTATAAAACTTATTAAATCTTCTAGCTAATTGAGCCATTTACTCATCACTATCAGATGAAAAATATTCATTACTTATAAAATCATAATGGTTTTGTATACTTTAATTTTCTTTTGTTTTATAGGTAGTGTTTTTGAAAGACATTGAATTTCTATTTGGATCATCTACTTATTCCTTGTTGACTTTTAATTATTCCTCATAAATCATAAAATTTCCTATCAAATCCTTTACTAGAAACTTTTTGATGTCACATGATTCTATAATTGATACAAAAGTCTCTCACCATCTGTCAAGTAAGCATATGAGTATTCTCATGATTTTTTCCTTGTCTATAACATCCCTCCCCAAAGATATCATAGTATTCACAATTTCATTAAACAATAGATACATATCATAAATAAGATCATTAGGATTAATTTTAATGTTATCATATTTAATAGTATATGTGGTAAGTCTCATTTACTTAACACTAAAGGTTCCTTCATGTAAAACAGATGAAGTTTCCCAAATTTCATGGGCTGGTTTACATACAGAAATTCAATTAAACTTTTCATCTCCTAAAGAACATTATAGGGGATTCATGGATTTGCAGTTACAGTTATAAGTATCCTTATTTGGGTTATCCCAAGAATTCATATCATTGGTATGAATCTTATACTCATCTATAATTGAAGACCAAATCTCAAAACCCATACATTCTATGTGCATTTTCATCTTAATTTTCCATTGTGCATAATTTATTCCATTAAAAAATAGAGGTTTTTTGGTAGATACACCTTCCAATATATTATCTATGATAAATAAATATACTTTTAAAGAAATATAAATTTAGAACAAACCTAAATTTAAAGATTTTAAAACCCAACTAAAATCACAACATAAAAATATTTTAAAACAATTATTTTTTTTTGAAAATGAAAATTTAAAAATAACATTTGATACCAAATGTTGGTCAGAGTATGACACTAAAGAGGGGGGTGAATTGAGTTCCTATAAAAATTTCTGTTAAAAATTTTATTTAAAATATTCCGCCAATTAAAATTAAAACTGGCCTATTATCCAAGGTAGTAAAATTTTAATATCTTAACTGTTCAAATAGTTTCTCAAAAGATTGATTAATTCTCAATCATAACAATATGAGATATTAATACAAATTTTGAAACTAATATAATAAGAAAAATAGTTATAACTACTATCCAAGACTAACTATAAACGTAAGATTTAGTTTTATGAAATATGAGTTTGAATAGAGAAAGAGTAAATTGAAAGACAGAGAGGATAAAACAAGCGGTTCAGTCTCAAGTCGAGACCTAATACACTCCACTTAGTGATCACCTACAACCAAGATATATATATATATATATATAAATATTTTACTCCCACCCTGTATTGGGGTTAATAATATTAAACAAGACTGTCCAGGTCATAAAACCTATACCACTATTCTAAATGGGAAAACTGATATCCAGGACACACATGGCCGCTTTCATAGTTATACCTGGGTGAAATAAGGTGTAAACAGATATTTGAATGAGGATATCTTGTATCGTCTAGTTCAGTGAAGGAGACAGTGTGTGTTTTTAATACCGATACACACACTACTCAAAAAGTAACAAAAAATTACACACCATAGAAAAATGTAATGATAAGAGTTTATAAGGTTCTGTGTGTCATGAAATGAAGCTCTGTTCTTTTTGGATGCAGTAGATGAAATGTTCCAGTCCTCTTCTAAAAGCAGGGTTTCATGAGTTGAGTATTCTGGTTTTCAGTGTAGTGATATGTTCTTCCTCTCATTTTAGATTATATAAGGATATTTAAAAGATGTTTAATATAAGGTTCTTCTTTGTTTATAGCTATCAAGAATTAAGATTTCTTCTTTTGGAGTATTCTTTCATGTATGCGTGTTATTTTTTTTTTATGCATTTAACTACCACTATTTTCTTCTCGAGTTCCAAGCTTTATTTTATTTTGGGTGCTTGTGATGGAGCCGACAAGGTGCATGATATACACACCTTGTACCTCATATTGTCTGCATATAGGACTGAAAATGATCATTAATTATATCATTCTCATGAAATGAATCAAATATTACCGCTAGAAACAACACATAAATTTAATTAGAAAAGACAGAAAAATGGTTTGGTATGGAACATTGTCATAGTTTTGGTGAGACAATTATAGTTACATAGTCACTATGAGATAGTCACTACAACACAATCACGGTGAGAGGGTCACAGTTTGTATTTTCACTGAGATCTGGAAATTATAGAAAAGTTACGGTGTCAGGGAAACAGTGTCTCAGGTAATAGTGTCAAGTCCTTTGTCAAAATTATGAACCGTGTCTTGTTAAGATATCTTGGAAACCATTGCGTGGAAAAGGTGTATGGTCCTTTATGAAAATATGGAATTGGTATCATAGTTATGGTGTCACATACTTTTTTAAAATCTGGAATTGGTTATAAGCTCACACTGTCACAGACAATGTGAAAATCTGGAACCGGTGGCAAGCTTATGGTTTCACAGACTTAGTCAAATATCTGTAAGATGTATTAAGAATAAATAATCACCAAATGGATTAAGATTAAACATAATCACACTAAAACACAATAGAACAATATTAAACATAGATTATAATATTCTAACATGACTTGTGAGATTTTGAACAAGATCTTGTGAGAGTTTAAAAACATGAGTTGTAAGAGTGTAAAACATGATTTATAAGAATTAAAAAACGAGGAGTACAAAAATCTCCAAACATGATTTGTGATCATTAAAACATGAGGACTCCAAAAAATAATATTTACATTTAGGGGAAATTTAATGTCCGTGGGTAAGTGAATAATTCATGGAAATGTTACTGACTATAAAAATGAATCAAGGAAGTGAATGTCAATAATTTTCTTGGTCAAAATGATCATACAACATCCATTGGAAGAATAATAATGGTTTTTAAAGTATAAAAAGTTGAGTAAGGATATAGGGTTATTATCATTAATTAATAGAAATAGCATAAAATGATCTCTATAAACATTATTGAGGAAAGTATCCTTTTAATTTCGATTTTTTTTGAAAATAACTTTATTTTTTTATTCAAAATGTTACTCATAAAAATAAAAAGGAATATTTAATGAAATTATGGTCTTGAAGGTGGGTAATTCAATACAATCCATAAAATTTGAAAAATTTACATTCCTTATGCATTATAAAGTTTTTAGTAAAGTTCCTTATTTATTAAATGACAAGAATATTCATTTCAAATTTTTGATAAAATAAAAATGGGAATTGTTTTCAAAACAACATAATTTCCATAAAAGGAATTTTTTAAAGAATAAAAATGTGTGAAAATTACATTGATATATCATTTTTAAAATTGTTTAAAAAAATTCAATTTTTTAGAAAACAAGGTTTTGGAAGAAAATAGATTTTTGAATGAAGAGAGAAATTAAGTTAGATATTATTAAAAACATTCTATAAATCCTTTTAAGTACCAAAGAGTTGTAAAATGTCACTATTACTTGAAAACATCATTAATAATCAGATTATAAGAAAACTAAACAGTTTTATTAATAAATATTCAACTAATTTTCTTCAACTAATATTTAAGAACAAAAAATATAAATTAGAATGGGATTGTAATATAAACCCTTAAGATGATCATAACATTAAAGTGACAATTAATTAATGGATAAAATTTGCATAAAAAATGTAAATCCACTTAAAAAAATTTAAGTAAAACATAGAATAATAAAAATTATTTACACACATAATTTTATCATGACATAAACAATTAAGTATAAGTTTAACCTAATGAGTTGAAATTGAGTTTAGAAATACCTTACCTTATGATACCTTTTGGAATAACATGATTTAAAATCATGTATAGTGGTTTTAAACATGTTATTAACCTATTCCGTAAACATACTAATATTTATAATATCATATATAATCCTTTTATAACATCTTATTAACCATTCACTAACTATTTCTCGTTATTTTCATTATTTCGGTTGTTAATAGCCATGTTTTATAATGTGTGTTTTATCATGAAAGATCTGGTTCATTCACATATTATATTATTATATCATCTATAAAAAAATAATTACCCAATTATCGTATTTTTTACATCAATTTTACATAAAAATCAGCAATGGTGGTTATGGAAAAGGAATTGCATTACGAGTACAGAGATGACAGGTCATACGTAAACATGAGTTACATTTCCATTTTTTCACCGATAATTATGAAAAGGTTTTAAGATATAATTTTCCATTACATACTGATAATAATATAAAAATATCATATTAGACAGTTATATAATCATCCATGGGGTGTGGTGATGAAAAGATATTCACATCACTTCATGAAGTTGGTAGTCTACAAGTACACGAATGTTGATATCATTTTTTCGTGAATGAAAATTAAATAAATAAAATGATATATATTATATTTACCGAATGATAAATATTTCATGAATATAATAATTATTTCATTTTTATCACATATTACCATTAAATTTATCTTTATCACCTTCTATGTGAATAGTTATTGAAAGATGAATCACATCGCTTCGTGAGGCGGTAGTTCTCCCTACACATGATAGATGCTATCGTGTCTCCTATGAAATGTAATGTGATAAGGTATATAAGATATAATGACTAAAAATATATAATAATGTTGTAAAAAATATATATATACATTATATCCATCAACATACCCATCCTTGAGAGGTGGAACTGCAAAAATGAACGACATCAGTTCGTGGGGCGGTAGTTTGTTTTACACACAAACAATGATTTTGTAATCCATATGAAGGAAGTGAAGATGGTTTAAGGTTATTAAATTATTATAAAAAATATTAAAGTATGTAATATACTTTGGTTATTATATCATCATAGTTTTATAAAAAATTAATGAGGTGGATAATGAAGTAAAATAAATATGTTCATTGAAGAATATTAAATCTTCTTCAGGTATCCTCATTAGGTTTGAACTAAATCTTTCAAAGGTTGTATTTTTTTCCAATTTATGTCTTATAGAATTAGTGGGGGGAATTTAGGGATTTATTTGGTTATGGTTTTGATGATACAAATGGGTTGAGAGGGGTGTATAAGTGAGGAGAGTGAGTTCCCATTTACAGTTGTGGAGGAGTAGAACTTTGGTAAATAACCAAAATAATTCACTATTGGGGGGTCAAACATACCTAATGTGTCTCCAAGATTTATAATTAATGGGTTTTAAGGATTATATGGTATATACACACCTCCATCATACAATAAAACACATGTTTTAATCATTTTTTCCTTAATTTTTATGTTTCCTTATTATTATTATTATTCTGGGTTTTCACTACAGAAACTAGATTTATAACTATGATAATTTATCCATAAATACTAAATTAAAGAAATAATTATAAGATAATTTTTAAACATTTATTCTAAATATTATATCTAATTTATAAAATATAAATCTTTTGTGTGTTGGAAATTAAGTGCAAAAAAACCGCAGTCACCTTAAGTGTGTTAATATAGTTTTTACTATTTAGGTGTCAATATTTTCAATATAAAAGAGACATTGGTACATGAATCAAATATAGTTAATATTTATTATCATTTAAGAATCACATGGAAGAATATAGTATATTTAGTAATTTTAAATCCTTTCACAAAATATAATTTATCATAAAATAACATTAATGTCAATTTTGACATTATTTATTTAAATTAAATTTAAAAATATAAATATAATAATTTATTTTGAATATATTATATTTAAATATTGTAAATTTTTTTTATTTAAATAAAAAAAATAATTGAGCATAATAATTCATTCACTTTACATCAATTTTTTTAGTATTATTTGTTTTATTTTTTTGTTAACTAAATAATTACTTTCTTGGAATTTCCTAATAATTTTAATTAACTAATTCATCTTAAAAAAATAATGATAAAATGTTGTGATAAAAAATAATAATTTGTAATTAAAAATAATTTTTTTAATATAAATAATGTTTTTCCTTATCCAAATTCAATATAGATATTAAAATTAAGAAAAGTATATTGTTTTGTCTTTTAATTACACAATTTATTATATGGGTCATATTCAATGGAAAGTACCAATAAATTTATGTATTTCTTATAATTATGTGGAAAAAGTATAAAAAATTCATTCTATAAAACTAAATAATATTTTATGTGCTTTTCACTCTTATCTTTCCAGTTTAACCCCCAGGTCAATAAATATTTACCTTAACCGTGGGTGTTAATTTTTACTGCAATAATTTATAATTTTTAAAAAAATTAGATGAACTTATTAAAAATTATAAATTATTATAATTAAAAATATGGAATAAATTTTCCAAATTCAATTAATTGAAATGGAAAATATCAATTAAATATTAACCTCATAGATAGGACAAGAAAGATGGGTTTTAATGATTAAATGTTCAAAAGTTTACATAGTTTTTATTTCCAAATTCAATATAAAATTGATTAAAATGAGCTAAATTTTATTAAATGATATAAAATTGAACTAATGAAACTTTTAAAAAAAATTAAAAATAGTATTTTTCATTATAAATTATAAAACAATTCAATTAAAATTCTGTATTTATCATTATTCATAAAAAATAAAAATTTTGAGAAGAATCACAAAAATTCACCCTATGATAATTTTTGATATTTTGATTTCAAAAATGAATTTTATTTTTTCAAATAAATTTTATTATATTAGTAAAAATAAAATTTAAATTATGTGTACAAGGAATACTAATATGTATTTTAGAAAAAAAAATACAAATTTTTAGAAAAAATTTCTTTTTCTTTTAAATGATAATTATCTTATTACTAATCAATAGATAATTAATAAACATGTGCAATATATATATATATATATATTAAGTTAATTTATACCAGTCATTCCTTCTATTCCGATACCTATGCAATAACTATCATATTAAATAATAATATTAATATTATATTGTTGTTTTGAAACACTCGATCTTGCATGTTACATAAGCTCTCAAAGAAACTCATTGTTGCATGTAAAAAAATATAAAAATACTATTTCATGTGATTCAGTATATTGAAGAGATTTAATTTACTTAAAAAATATATATTTTAATGTCTTTGGTTTTCTATTCCCTTCTACATTTGGTATTGTAATTTATACACATTATCAAATACAAAGTCCTTATTTTAGAATTTCATGGTGTCACATTCTGCACACCCTAAAATTTTTTGTCATAATAATTTAAACATGATCTCAATAATAAAATATTGATATTTGGAAATACCGTTATTGAAAAAACCACATCATAAAAATAGTTAATAAAATATCCTATTAATAAGAAAGGAAGGGAAGTACTATGGCCCTGTGGAATAACATTTAACTAGGTTTTCAGGTAGAAGAACATTGGTGGGAAGTAAAGTTATGAACATAGAGGAAAAGTGTAAAAAATTATAGAGAGTGATTTAGTTCATTGATCAAAAGAGATGAGTGATCAATGTAAATTTATGGTCCACAAAACAATAAATTGTTTATGATTTAAAATACAATCTTATTCAGCGGGTATGAATGTAATCAAATAAATTTTTTGTTTCAAGATAATTTTCATATAGATAATGAATTTATTTAATATATAAGAATATACGGATATATAATCACTTGATATGTTTCTTTTTCATAAGAATAATTTCATCCTTTTTTTAAGCTTTGATAAATTTTTAATTTATTTCTTATTCTGAGAAATAAATATCCAAAAATGTTTTTTATGTATAAAGCAGTAAAATTTACTTTTAACAGATCATATGATCCATAAAAGAGTGAAACTCATTTCCATATATCTCTAAGAATTTTCCAAAAACAATATAGTTAATACATTAATCCATAAACCTCAAAAGTAACACCAATGGTTCATCATTAATATTTATTCATCAAATTGTTTAACTAAGAAGAATGACATATTAACAAAAAAATCATATAGGCTAGTGATAGGCACAAAACCCTTATCATCATTTTGTTATGGGATAATGCCCTACAACATTTATAGATTTGATGGGTTTTATCCTATCCTTTAGGTTATCCTTTTTATAAAACTATTTTAACATAATTCTTATAATGTTCAAAATAAATATGATGGACATCCTTTAAAAAATTATTCATTAAATAACATTTTTAGTAGGGTTTTCAATATAATTTCTTTTAGAGAGTCTAATAATTTTATTTAAATATAATTATAAAGTTATTATTGAAAATATTAAATGTAATGGTTAATAATAGCTTTAATATTATTTCTATAAAATTTAAAGGCATTATTCATTAAATAAAGTTTCCACAAAAACATATGATTTTCATAACTTTCACCCAAATTTTCCTAATCTTGGTAGAAAATCATCACCTAAAACCTAAAAATAAGTTATTATGTTATTTATCCTACTATCAATATTAAGATAATAACCCATTAAGGTATCCTTAACAGTTAAATTAATTAATAAATATATGTTTCTTAAATTTAACATGATCTTTATATGTTTTAAAATTCACATCATAATATATTTCTATAAAAATACATCATACATTTTTTTCAACATAGGTTCTTCATTGGTCTACGAGTTAAACTTTAGAATATGGAATTAACTCTATGAATTCTGAGGTTCCATAAACTTAAGACAATGAACTATAAATGGATCACTAGGATGATATTTTTTTCATTCCATCATACTGTTCATTTCCCCTCATCAATTCTTTTCTTTCTTCCCTTTCTTTCCACACATAAATCATTTAATTGTTCAACTAAGACACTTTTATGGGTGTCTACTTCCAAATTTCTTACTTGATTGAAATTGATCCTTTATTTCTCTATGATCTCCACCACTTGATCTCTTAGAATCATCCATCATTATCTTCCATGGTGATTATAGGAGTTGGTTAAGGTATTTGTTGTTAATAATATTTTGGAAAAAATGATTAGGCATAATCAGAATATCATTCACTCCAACAATAATATGATTTGTTTTCTCATTATCACCACATTTTACTTTATATTCAATGTTCTAATATTTTCTTCGAGTTCCAAACATTGACTAAAATAAAAAAAACATAGTTTGAGCATAATAATCATAGTGGGAACACCATATAATCATTTATAAGATGTATAAATCATGAAAAATTATTTTTAATCTAATACACATTATCTTTAACCTATCTCATTCATTATAATCATTTATTCAAATTCTTAATAATGGTCTGTAAATATAATTTTAATTATCCTAAGAATATCCACCTTGAGTGTCAAACTTGATGTGCAGTAAGGCTTGTTGTCGTGAAATAGGTGACGATCGAGTCAATACCAATGTACCCATTATCGAGTAATTACCCCTAGGTACATATGAGATAAAACTACATCAACTTATAATATATAGAAAAAAATGTAATTTATGGAAAAAACCACATAATCCCTATATTACGAAAACATTAGTACATTCTTCTATAATTATCTTCAATATCTATCTTAGGGTTATGTTCCCTAATGTATGTTTTCCAATATCATATTTCCAAGGCTTCTACTAAACATCCTTTTATACCATATATAAAAATCCTGAACCTAGTATCCCAAAGCTAGTGTCATACTACATTAAATTGGAAAAAGATACTAGGAAACACAACCTGAAGGACTAAATAGTTTAGTAGTCTTAGTAAAAAGATACATACTTGAGTCTGACATTAAATTTGAATATAAAAATCACAACATATTTTTTTCATTGGAGAATTACTTTCTTCCATCGAGAATATCACTATATAATGGTTCTCATAAATATTAAGGAATCATAGGGAAAGGAAACAAAAAAGGGTGATCTAAAATGATTATTTAGGGTAAAGTATAGTGGATGATATCTTTATTCATTAATAATAATCAATTTGGAAAGGTAAATAACTAAGAAAACATTCAATTTAAATAACTACATAAGGAATAATCAACCTAGAAATATAAACAACTCAAAATTCATGTTATTTAATAAATAAACTAAAAATTAAATTCATCCAGAGACAATGTTATAGTGAAAATGTACTAGAAAGTAATAAAAAATAATGAATGAATGAAATTCTTAATTATTGGAAACTACCTTCACAAGTTACATGAGATCTTTACTGTCCAGACTTTCACAAGATAGTTTAAATCATACTGGGTGAAAATCCATTTAACTAAGTCTATCTAACTTGTTCATCCCATGAAACTACCGACGCATCACGGGGATATCTATAACCGATTCCCACCCATGCCATACCTTTCCAAATCATTCCTCATATACTGAATAATATATTGAATACATTATCAATATTCTTTATCAAATATCTATTTTGAGTAGTGCATACTATTTATCAAGATATATCTAGTTAATCAAATAGCTATTAATGTAAACATAGTATGTAGAAAAAACTATATAATTTAAGAAATAAAAAATTCATGATAAATAATATTGAAATTTAGTGGAAATTTAATTTACATATAAAAGTGAATAATTTAAAGCAATGTTAATGACTACAAAAATGAATCAAAGAAGTGAATTTCAAAACATTCCTTGGTAAAAATGATCACAAACCATACAGAGGAAGAATAAGGATGATATTAACATATACCCATTTGAGTAAGGATACAATGTTTTTATCATTAGAAAATATATATACCTTAAAAAGATTTTTGAAATTTTTTTTGAAGAAAATATTCTTTTCATTTTGAAAAACATATTTAAAATACCTATATTTGAGAATCACTTTTAGAAATATTTTCCTTAAAAATATCCTTATAAACATAAAAACAAATCTTCAAGAAATGAAAATCATGAAGGTAGGTAATTCTATACATTACATACATGTAAATAAAATAAAATTCATTTTACACTATAAAATAGTCAGAAAAGTACCTTTTTAGAAAAGGACGAGTAGATTCCTTTCACATTTTTAGTAAAATCCAAATAAACATTTTTTTGAAAACAACATAAGATTTTTTGAAATAAATTTAAAAATTAAAAATTGGTGAAAATTCATTTGTAATAATGTTAAAAAAAATTAAAACGCTTTTTTAAAACATGGTTTTTAAAGAGAATATATTTTCCAACAATGTGAGAAATAAAATAAGACTTTCTTAAAAATATTTTATACAATATTTTATGTACCAAATAGTGGTAAAATGGTAATATTACTTGAAAATATTATTAATAACTAGAGTATAAGAAATTGAATTTTTTTATTAAACAATTTTCAAGTAATTTCATTCAACTAATATTAAAGAATAAATAATCACGATTAGAATGAGAATGTAAAATAATCCCTTATAATGATCAAAATGTTTATGTGAGAATGAATATAAGATTTATTATTTGTATCAAAATTAAATCCATATAATGAAATTTTAAACAAAACATAATATAATAAAAAATAATTATACATATAATATTATCATGAAAGAATCAATGAAGTAGATGTTTAACCAAATAAGTGGAAATTGAGTTAACAAATACATTACCTTACTCTCCATTTTGGTTGAATGTGATTTAAACTCACATATAAAAATGTAAAAATTATTATTAAATTATTCCAAAAACCATATTAATATTTATAATATCATATATGATCCTTTAATGACATCCTATTACTCATTTATGAATAAACATTATTTATTTTCATTGTTTTAGTTAATTACATTTTGTCTAATGTGTGTTTCATCACGAGATATTGAGTTATTGTGCGTATTATATAGTTATATCATCTCAAGAATAATAATTGTGAAATAATTATATAATTTCTACACCAATTATACTTTTAAAAATAGTCATGAATGATTGTTATGAAAAATGAAGTACGTTACGATCATAGAGATGCCAAGTCATACTTACGCATGAGTTGCATTTCCATTATTAAAAATCATTATTGAAATGAGGTAAGTAATATTTTTCAATTATATAATTATCATAATATAATTAATATCATATTAAAATATGTTATATACCATCCATGTGAATTTGTTTTGAAAATAGATTCATATCAATTCATGAATGTGATAGTCCACGCGTACACAGATGATGTTATCATCTTTATGTAAGTGAAAAGAAAGAAAGAAAATGTTATATTTAATCTTTACTAAATGATAAAAATTTCCATCATATAAAAAATATTTCACATATATCACATATAATTATTAAATTTATCTTTATCGCCTTCTATGTAAATCGTTAGTGAATGATGAATCACATTCCTTTGTGAGGAGGTATTCCTCCATACACACAAATGACATTATCTTGTCACCTATACAATTGTATGTAATAAGGTATATATTATATAATGAATCCAAATTTATAATAATATTTTAAATATCATATATAAACTTTATATATATCACCATTCCCATCCTTGAGAGGTGGTAATGGAAAAAAGGAGCGACATCAGTTTGTGAGATGGTAGTCCTCTATAAACATGAATGAGGATTTCATAACCGATTTAATGGAAGAGTATATGGTTTTAGGTCATGAAATTATTATAAAAATAACCTATTATATTCAATATATAGTGGTTATTATATATTCATGTTTTGATTAAAAATTAAGGATGTGGATAAAGAATTAAAATAAAGACACTTGTTGAAGAACATGGCCACTTCTTTGGGCGCCATCCTTAGGTTTATAATAAACCCTTTAATGGTTAGATTTATACAAATAATATGGATATTTGTTTGAGGGGAGGGAATTTGGGGAGTTATTTGGGATGTTTTTTATGATAGAAATGGCTTGAGAGGTTTGGATAAGTGAGGGGAGTGAGTACCCTTTTATAGTTGAGGAGTAGTGACACTTTTGTAAATACATGAAGGTATTCACTATTGGGAGGTAAATATTGTATCAAGTGGATTAAAAATTGATAATTAATGGGTTTGGAGGATTATATTGTCGATCTAAATCTCATAAAAACAATAAACCACATGTTTTAAACGATTATTTCCTCAACTTCTAAGTTTCCTTATTTTTACCATTTTGTTTTTTCACTAGAGTAACTAGTCTTATAACCTTGGTAAATTATGAATTAACACTAAATTAAGTTGATAATTATTATAGAATTTGGACACCCAATTCTAAATATTATATCTAATTTATAAAATATTAATCCTTTGTGTGTTGGAAATTAACTTTAAGAAAAACACATGTAACATGAAAAACACCGCTTTAACCTTAACCGTGTTAATAGAGTTTTTACTATTTATGGGGCCAATATAGTCATTATAAAAGAAAAATTGGTCCATTAATGGAACATAGTTAATATTTATTATCATTTAAAAATAAAATCACATAATATATAATTTTTATTAATTAAAAATCAGTTAATAAAATATAATTTATCATAAATTAACATTAATTTAAATTTTTACATTATTCATTTAAATTGAATTTATAAATATCAAGACAATGATGGAACTTGAATATATCATTTACACGCCTGTGTAACATGATATATTGATATAAGAATAACTAAAGACAATAATTCAATAAATTTACATCACTTTTATTATTTTTGTATTGGTTATTTAATTTTATTTTATTAACTAAATAATTACATCATCAAAATTTCTTAATATTTTTAAGCAATTAATTCATCTATAAAAATTAAAGCTAAATTATTATGATAAAAAATAAAATATGTTTCAAAATAATATGTATAACCAAAAAAATGTTGTTTTTTCCAATACAAAATAATTATAGATATTAAAAATAAGAAAAGTACATTTTCTATCATTTTCATTACTTAACAAATTATATGGGTCATATTCAAAGGAGACTTTAAATTAATTACCATATATCTTATTAATTTTAAGGAAATAGTAGAAATAAACTCATTCAATAAAATTTAGATAATATTTTATAATATTTCAACTCTTATCACTTTAGTTTAACCCCTGGTAAATCAATTTTAACATTAATCATGGTAATTAATTTTTACTAGATTCAATATTGATTTTGGTCAAAAATTACTTGAACCATATTATAAATTTAAAATTATCCTAATTAAAAATATGGAACCCATTTTTCCAAATTTATTTCACTAAAGTGGAAATTTTCAATTTAAAATGAATCCTGTAGAAGATATGATAAAATGGGTGTTTAAAGATAAAATCTTCAAAAGTCAACTGACATTTTATATATAAATTTAATATCAAAATGATTGTAAGGACCTAAACTGAATTAATTGATATAAAATTTAATTATTTTTACATGAAAAACAATTAATAATATATTTTTTCATTATATATAATTAAAACGGAATGTTTGTTTTTAATTAAAACATATTATTTTCACTATTCATTAAAAATAGTGAAACGTTTTAGAAAAATCCCATAAATTCACACAAAGATCATTTTGATATTATGATATAAAAAATGATATCTATTTCTTCATGTAAAATTTTTTATCTGGTAAAAACTAATTTAATATTATGTGTGAGAATGGTACTAATATGTCATTTATAAAAAATATAGTTTTTTTAAAAAATGGTTTTTTTAATGAACTTTTTTTATTAATAATAAAGAGATAATTAATAAACTCATGTGAACAATATATTTTCATAATATTGATAATCCTATTCATTATAACCCCTCCAATATCTATTCAATAAAAATAATATTAAATAATAATATTAATAGTATATTATTAATTAGAAAAACTCACTCTTCCATGTAATGAAATCTATCAAAAAAACTCATTGTTACCTGTAATAAAATCTAAAATCCGTGTTTCATGTGATGAAATATTTTAAAGATATTTAATTTATTTAAAAATAAATATATGATAAGATCATGGGGGTATTATACTCTCTTTTATGCTTGGTTTTTTGTGTCATACACGCTATCAAATACAATGTCTTTATTTTAGAATTGGACGGTGTTATATCTAGGGGAATTGGGAAACATGTAAAATGTTATTTCATTGATGAATTATAAGTGAGATCACCCAATATTATTCTACTATATTTTCCCCCTTTAGGGGTGGATTTTGTGGATTTCATTTATGGTTTTCTTCATGTAATGATGAAACCCTTTAAAGATTGAATATTTTGTTTAGAAGGACCAATGGAGGTATTCATGAGTTTTTATCATCCCTTTTCAGACTCATTCATTCATGATAATCATGAAGTGAGTATTTCTCTTCGTTTTATCGATTTATGTTTATTCCAGGTTTATATGGAGAAATAAAATTAGTTTTTTTACTTGGTTTCATTATTATATAGATATATTTTTTATTCATTCCGATGATATGATTTTATGTTTGATACTAATTTCGTAAGGTGGAATCTATTCCACTCAAGTTATGTTATTGTTTTTCTGGTCATTAGTTTAATTAATTTTTTTTATGTTTATAAATTATTATTAATGTTTTATAATTTTATTAGTGTTTCGGTTAATAAATATTTTTTTTAAAATTTTATACGTGGGGCACCCACCAAGTGTTTGATAAATTTATTTAAAGAGAAAATGTTTTAAGAAGTGTGTTTTCCATATGGAAAATTATACTTTGGATTAGATTATGATGAATGCATGTTTAACCAGTTATGTTTTAGGAAATATGTACATGGGAAATTTATTTTGTAAAGATGAATTTTGAATGATGGTAACATAGTAATGGTGTGATTTGGGATGGTGTTCTTGATGCATTAGGGAAATGACACATTGTATTTGACAATGATATCTATTATAGTTAGGGAATGTAAATTTTATAGCCATGTGACAACCTAGATGAAGAGGAAATGTGTGTAAAAGTGGGTTACAAAGACCTATATTGTAATTTACTCTTTGATTACCAAATCATGTATATAGAGAGTTGTGCATGATGTATACTTATAATAATATTATCAACACTTAGGCATTTACTATTCGCATGGTAATTTCATTGTATAATTTTTTTATTAATAGGTTATAAAAATTCCAAACTATAAAGAGAACCAAGAGATACTATGAAATTAATCATAAACATATGTCCTATAGTCAAGATACATCAAAGTCATTAGACACAAATGATGTCTTAGTCTCAGGTGATGGGTGTTCATAAGCATCGAAACTTTTTCTCATGATTTATTCCCTCCATGATCTCAAGTATATGAGATCATAAAGACTAACCCACAAAGAGGAACACCACATGTTTCAGGTGTCTCTAGTTGTTCCTATTTATGATCACATGTATTGGCCTATCAACTTGTGATCATTATCAATGTGTTCTATTTGATCATGTTTGAAATTGGTTGAATGTTCATGAAATATTTTTTCACTTATGAATGGATTAGATATCTTGGGTATTATTAACTAAAATGGTAGTACTTTTACTAATTCCCTGTCTATTGTGATTAACGGTAAGTATATATAGTAATTTCGTGAATTAATAAAACAATAAAGAATAATGACATGAATTTTTCATCCTAATTTATAATATATAATGGGATAAAGAGAATAAATTACATGAGTTGTTTTAATATAAGGTTGTTGTTTCTATCAATAAAGAATTTCCCCTTAGGGGCCTTGATGGTTTTCTAGAATTATCTCTTAGAATCTTAGTATCACTCACTATTATTGAGATAATGGCGAATAGGTTCACACAAAAAGAGTATTTAGAAGCTTGAATAATTTAAGTGAATTAGAGTTTAGAAAATGGTTTACACCATGGTGGTAGATAAGTATGGTTTGAGACTATATAATCACAAATTAAATAAATAAATTCCTTATTATCCAAGTTTAGAATAATAACTATTGAATTTAATTACATATTATATTCACAAGGTATTCATTGATATAATAAAAAATATTTTTTGAAATAAAATTAAATATTTAATATTCGAAGATAGTTTAATATTTATGGGAAAGGTTAGTCATGAAAATGACCCATAATTTATTACATAATACATTTTTACTATTATAATCTTGTAAAAAAATATCAATGACATTTTCAGTACATTTAAGTGTCATTTGTGTTATTTTTGTGTATTTTTAAAGGGTTAACACCCATAAGGACCTAAATGAAATTGATGGAAGTTATAACCTCAGTATTTAAGAATATTGAAGATATAAATTGGGTGGGGGAAATATTTTCTCAAATTTATTATCCTCTCCACCACAATCTTAATTCATAGAGAGAGAGAAAGTGAAGAGAAGATCTAGAATCATTGGATCTAACTGCTAGGATCATTATTTTGATATATTATGATCATGAATATATCAAAGATCATTTGAATATATATGATAGAACCTTTATTTCATATACTGATAATAAATGAGACTTATGGAATATGTGTGAATGATTTATTGGGTTTTGGGTTTGGTTCCCTCGAACAATGATTTTTGATAATGATAGAAATGTTTTTTTTGATTGAAATCTGATGAGAAATTATTTTTATTATATTATCATTTTTATTATTCATTATTAAATAATTTTCATGTGATATATGGTTGATTATTTTCTAGATAATTCAATATTTTATGTTTATAATTAATTAAGGACCTGAAAATTTTATGATACCTTTTTTTCATGCTTCAAAAAATCCACGGGTTCTTTCAATTTGTATCAAAAAATTGTGTCTTGAATTAATATTAATTTAAATTATTTTTTTCATTATCCTGAGTAGAGTATATCATAATGGTCTTAAAACATTCAATATAATTCCAAGACAATGTTAATTTCAAATATTATGTCCATCATAAGTTTAAAAGAAAATTGAAATCATATTTTTGAGCTTCAAAAACTAAAATATATATATTTTGAATATATATTTCCAATAGTAGCACATGGTGATCTCTAGAGATCCATGGTTACCTAGTTAGAATAGTACACCCGATACTCTTCACGTAAATAAAGGAATGTGTGAATAGTGGTCCATAAGAGGATTTAGAAAAAAAGGTTTATGTTCAAGGGAACTCCCAGCTAGTCCACGTACATACAACTTAAAAGAGTGGTACAAAGCCTATGTTGTTGGATTTAGTAATAAAAACTAAACAAGAACTAATAAACAATTTGAGGGAAAATGGGAAAGGGTATAATAAATATGAAATAAATAATGAGTATGGGGAGAGACCATGTGTTATGTGGTTTTTCCAAATAAATTATGGGTGGGATAGTCACTCGCATGAACTTCTACCCTGACACAATTTGGATGGGGGGGGGGGGTTGAGATGAGAGAGTCACATGAAAATGTGTGAAACCTTATATATATATATAATAAACAAGAATCACCCATTGGAACTGCCCCTCCCAAACCTCACACATATTGTGAGCCACTTCCAGCCACTAACTTAGTGAAACACCATAACCCGCAAGCTCTATATGAGTCTCCCCATGACTCTAAAACCCTTTGATATAATTGAAAATCACAATAAATACAAAACAAATCCTAAAAAAATTATAAAAAAATAAGATTTATTTTGGGGATAATAATTTTTTTTCTATGACCGTGAGAATTACATTTTATTAATTAAAATTTGTTCAATTTATTTTAATTAATAAAAATTACCCCTGAGTAGAATTATATAAAAATTTAATTTACTTATGTTAATTAATTGTGTATTAAATAATCATGGGTGTTAGAAAGACCAATTAATGTATGATATTTGATTATTTACTTGTTTAGATATTTCAATGCAAGGTTTTTAATAATTATTTAATAAATTATGATATATGAATCATCCTTTTTGTCATTATATATAAGGTATTTCGTACCAAGATAAAGTTTATTTATATATATTCAATAGTCATGATAACCCCTCAAAAACATGAAAGTATTATTATATAATGATGATAATTAATGGTTATTCATTTCACACTGATACATGGTGCGCATTGAATGATAATTTAGTACAATGGACAAGGTGAGTGCTACAAGTCGGGCCACTTTCATCAAGACTCAAGTATTTACCCCTATGATATAATTTAATCAATTATTCACTAAATGGATCAACCATTATAATTGAATCAAGATCACATAATTTAATTTTATTTATTCATGGTTTATTATTTTTTGAATGTTTAGTTTTTTGTAACACCCCAAGCTTCCACGGTACGCTTCTCGTTGAATAATACAATAGCGTGTGTTGTACGCAACTTAGAGTTCTAACACACCACAACCAATAAAACTAGCTGTTATGAATATTAGTAACCACTTTTTGAAATTTTATAAATTTTATCTTTCAAAATGTACTTCATTTTTGGAATCAGAATATCGAAATTAGCTTAGGGTGAATTTTTGGTATTTTTCTGAAAACTTTCAATTTTTAATGAATAGTGAAAAACACTTAGTTATAGTTTTAAACTGTATTTTTATTTAAATAATTATTTATTTTATTTAAATTTATTTTAGGTCAAAATATATACGGAATAACTATATAATTTCAATGCAATTCATTGGAGTCAGTTTATAATAATTTTAGATATATAAATATTTTATTGAACTTTCACCGTCTTTTACCCACCTCCTAGGAGAATTCACAAATTCACATAAAACATAATTTTACTGCTTATATGAGTGGAATTTCAAAAATCTTAGAGACATGTTTGATGTCAGTAAGAAAAATCTGGTCTAATAAGATGAAAATAATTTTTGGTGAATAATAACTTTTTTTTTACTTTTATTTACCACAGTTAAAAGTAAATAGGGTATTTAAGGGTTAAAATGATATTATTATTACCCTAACACATGTCATAATTCTATTTTACAAGTATAATTAGACAAAAAACAACCTTATAAATAACATATGAACCTCTTTGGTCCACTTGGATTAGATTAGGACACCTATTATTATTTTATTTAAAGAAGAGTTAAAAGAGTTAAAATCATTGTTTAATAACTAAAACATTTTTAATATAGGGCTAAACATTAGATAAATTAGACTATAAATATTCATTATAAATAAAATAATATTTTCTACATAATAGTATTTTATTTATATTTGTTAGACATTAAATAAGTTAATTTATTTATGACACAATGATGATGTAGTAATTACCTAATTAATGAAATATTAAAATAATTGATATTATAAATATCCAAATAAATGTAATTTGATAATTTTTATGAATTAAACTAATTTTATAGGTTAATATTACATGTTAGGGTAGGTTAGATGATTGTTTTCTAAGTAATAATGCTGTTATGAATTTAGAAAAAATAAAATACCAAATAGTGAAAAAATCACATAAAAGAGTTTTTAAAACAAATATTATATTATTAATTGATATTCTATTCTAGAAAATATAAGGTTCATCCAAAAGACTTATATAATTATATTTTTATCACTAATGAACTACTTGGGGTTCACTTGGAAGTATATAGTAATTTTATTAACCATTTAATATAAAAATAAAAAGAGACATGGTAAATGTAAAACTATTTAACTAAGAGTTAAATCTAAAAGATAAAGTTAATATAGTGACTCAAACCTATCTAAAACCTATTGGTTGTGTGTTTTTCGACCCATCCCCACCTTATCCTTTAAATAATCCATTTTTTAGCTATTAGAAACCGATAATTATTTTGTTATAAATAATATTTCTAGCTTTTCCTAAGGTGCCCCTCACCCCTCTTATAAAAGGGAACTCCCACTTCTCTCTAATTCACACCATCAAAGCCTTTTGGCTTGGCCAACACCCAACAAAATACTTTTTCAACTGTCCTACCTTCATCTTAGAGGCCTTACTTTAGTCATAAATCTAACTTAAGGATCCCTTTTGATCAAATCAAAAGAAAGAACCCGAAGAAGAGGTAAATATCTCAACACCTCTTTCAAGTTCCTTTCTACTTCCACTTCCTTTTTTTATTATTTCCATTATAAAATAATAACTCCAGTATCTTTTATATAATATTATGTTATTATAAATATGGTAATACCAAATTCATTATTCTATCCATCCTTTTAATGACATGTCACCATACGTGCGTAAGTACGACTTACCGTCTCCACATCGTGGTGTAATTGTTGTTCAATAGATTATTATTTGGATGGGTATAATAATTATGTGTAAGTGATGAAAATAATAAATATAACATGATAATGACTCTATATATATGATATACAATCCAATTATATATTATTTTAATATCAGAAGAATGATATTGTCGCTCGTGCGTACGTACGGATTACCGTCTCCATGAACGCGATGAGATTCACTCTCCATCATATCCATTCAAGAATGACTTTCATTTGATGATTAAAAATAATGTTTATAGACTTGATATAATTCTGTATATAAATAAGATACATCCTATCCATAAAAAATATGACTCACATAACAAATATTAGAAAGGAAAACGATTCCGTTAACACCTGAAACGACAATAATAGTAAGGTATTATTAACAAAGAAATGTTAAAAGATAATATATGATATCATATTAATGTTTATGATTATTCTATAATTTAATAAAAATTATTTCACCATTATACAGGAGGTTAACCTACCCTCGACCAATTAAAAGTACAAGGTAAGGGTTAATTCTACAATCTCTTCATTATCTGAGGTTGTTTATAAGTAATTATCTAGTGGGAACTCTTTATCATCCACATCCATGTTTCTTAAAAATGTATTTCAAAACATTCTTACTATTTACTAGACTATGGGTTAAATTCATTTGTACCCTTGTTTTACTTTTATAAGATTTTATAAAGGAATATTTGCGTCATTTTCCAAACAAGGTCCTTTATAACCTTTTCGACAAAATTAAGGTAAGAATGTATTTTTTTAACTTATACGGCGGGTGCGGCTATTTTCCACCATTATAACATCGTCGAAGCTTCCCTTAAAATCTTATAAAATATTTTCAAAATAAATTTTTTCTTTATAAATTATGTGAATCTTAAATTATTTTAAAATAAAAATAGATATTTCTCTAAAAAAGGTTTTGATTTCATCTATGTCAACATCCTTTGATGGATTTTAAGATTATTTGAAGTTTATATATTATTATACAAAACTTCCATATTGTATTGAAGGTTTTGTGATATGTTTGAATATGGATGTGTTATTTTTTATACCATTCATGGTTTATGGATAAAGTATTGACATTTCTTATGCTAGTTTAATGCGAATGTATATGTTATGTTTAATCCTTTTTGTATGAGGAATGAATTGGACTTAGTAAGTGATGGGTGGAGCCTGCTATATCTCCTCAATGAATCGGTAGGTCCCATGAGAAAAACTAGTGTCTTTCCACAAAGCCTTGACAAAATCTTATTTGTTGTCTTGGCACAAGACCTTGACTATGTGGTTATTAATGTCTGGCATTATGCATTCCATCATTATGAAAGTGGATATTGATATTGAATGTGATTATTCGACTAGTATAATATCTATGTGAGTAAGTAAATGGAATTATTTGATTTTATCTTTTCCATATTATGCTGAAGTTCAAGTTTAAAAGTCTTTTTTTAGTCTTATATATTACCTTAAATTTTTATGCTTATTTATGAAAGTTTTCGCTGTATTGTTATCCTTACTGAGCATATGAGCTCACCCCTTTCTATGTTTTGTTTTTACCAGGATGAAAATAAGTATATTATGACTAACCTACAGGGATAGTCTATGGGATCTCAGTGTTGTCTATGGAAACAATGTTTTGGTAGTTTTCCATTTTATGATGTAATGTAAACCTTATGAATGTATCTAGTATTTCCAAGGCTACTAAACTAATCGGTCTTTCGAGACTAGATCTTTTGTGATCATGCCAATGTTACATAATAATGCACCAACTCTGGGAAGTTTAGTAAAAACCTTGGAAACTAGATAGAGAAAAACTATGATTAGAGCACATAACCCTAAGATAGACTTTGAGGATTAGTATAGAAGAACTTCCTAGAATTTTTGTATTGTAGAGATTTTGTGATTTTTCCTAGAAATACATCCATGTCTGGATACGAGCAGGTAGAGGTGGCTTTGGTACTGATGTACCTAGGGGTAAAACCCGAAAACACCGCTTCGATATAGACTTTAATGAGAACTAGTGCACAACAATGAGACTTGCTGCACTCTTGGTTACGACACTCCCAGGGGATATGCTTAGGACAATTCTCCATTTCTTTACAAACCATTATAAAGGGTTTATGAGTATATACTTCCTCAAAGAAAACATTTTTTATGATTATGGATTATATCCATAAATTTTTCAATCTATGTTAAGTGTTTTACAAGTTTGGAATTATGTATTTCGATTCATAAACTAATCTAGTTTATTCCATTGATTAGAAATGGTGCCTAGTGGAAGGAATGGAAATCGTATAAATACACACACTTCATTTAGGGAATTCCCTCCTACTCAAGATAATTATAGTGGAGCTCGTGAGGCAACTGGTACTGATCAACAAATCACCATACTGGGACAACTCACTCAGGTTATGAATAATAAGCTTACCCGTATGGGGTACCGTAATCCGTACATGGAGGATAAATGTTAGATTTCTTCATGAGGAAACAACCACCAAAATTCAATGGGGGTACAAATCCACTAGTATCTGAGCAATGGATAAATTCCTTAGAGAAAATATTCCATGCCTTGGGGAGTAGTGAAAGGGAAAAAGTTGTCATGGCAGTTTATCGCCTCACTGGAGATTCTGATCAATGGTGGTCATTGATTCAAATCACAAAGGAAGATGATGACATATCAAATATGGAATGGAGGGAGTTTAAAGAGATTTTGTTAGAAAAATACTTTCCTCATGTCCATCGAGCAGATATGGAAAGACAATTTCTGAGTCTGAGGCAAAAAGAGGATGAGAATGTTGCAAAGTATGAAGCTAACTTTTCAAGGTTAGAGAGGGATGTAGCAGATTGTATACATAACACAAGAAGTAAGATTGATCATTTCTTTGATGGGTTAAAAACATTTCTCCATCTAGCATTAGTCTCACAATCCTTCTCGTCATATGAAGATATTGTCTCATGTGCTATCAAGACAGAAAAGAATTCTCTATGTTTTAAGACTTTAAAGCAAAGAAAGAGAATAAGAGATCTACTAAGCACTATATAAATGGAAATAAGGTTAAGAAAGGAAAAGTTGAATATCCATCCTGTAGTAAATTTGGGAAGAAACAGCCTGGTACTTTCATGAAGGGAATGAGAGTCTATTACAATTGTGGTGCAAAAGGCCACCAAGCTCATAATTGCAAGGGGAAGAAAGAGTTTGTTGATGTTGAATGATACAATTGTAGATAAAGGTGGCATTATGAAAATTAATTTCCTAAGAATTAGGGGAACTTACCTCAGAAAAGGACAAGGGATCAAGGCCAATATTATGTTATCACTACTGCTGAGGTTGAAGTTCTGAAAGACGTGGTGGTAGGTAATTTAATGGTTTCCTCAAGTTTAGAAAATCCTTTATTTGATTCTGGATCATCGTATTGTTTCGTATCTTCCTAGTTTTCTAAGAAAATTAGATATTTCCAATTTGATTTAACAAGGGAGTTGTCAGTCCAAACTCCTAATGGAATTATCATCACAATAATGTTTTTTGAATCTGTTCCCATTAGGGCATATAAATGCTCTTTATCTACTGATCTCATTGTCATACCCATGATTAAATTTGATATAATCCTCATTATGGATTTTCTTTATGAACATGATATGAAAATTTATTGTAATAAGAAAGAGGTTACGATTTTTGATAATGATGATAAAGAACACCTTATCTTTAGAGCAGAATCGTCACCACCTGATTCTTATCTAGATCCACCCCCAGAAGCTCAACTAAATTCAATTATTAGGGAGGAATAGAATGAAATAAATGTGGGTGGAGAAAGTAATGTTCAAATAGAGTATGTACCTATTGTGAAATAATATGTTGATGTGTTTCTAGAAGATTTACCTGGAGGTCCTCAAGAACGAGAAATTGAGTTTTCAATTGATTTAATTCATGGTTCAAGGCCCATATCAAAGACCCCTTATAGAATGTCCATTATAGAATTAGTGTAACTAAAGAAACAACTAGAGGAATTGAGTAATAAGGGATTTATTTTCCCTAGCGTTTCTCCATGGGGAGCCCCTGTCCTTTTTGTTAAGATGAAAGATGGATTTATGAGGTTGTGCATTGACTACAGGGAGATAAATGCTATAACAATAAAGAAAAAGTATCACCTACCTCGCGTTGATGATTTATTCGACCAACTTCATGGATCTCAATACTTTTAAAAGATTGACCTTCGATCTGGATATCATCATTTGTGCATGAAGAAGGAAGACATTCCAAAGACAACATTTCGAACAAGGTACGAGCATTATGAGTTTAGAGTAATGCCTTTTGGGATGGCTAATGCACCCTCTATTTTCATGGATCTAATAAATAGATTTTTCAAGGAATATCTTGATGATTTTGTAGTGGTATTTATTGATGATATCTTGGTATACTCTAAAAGCTATAAAGATCATGAAAATCACTTGCACATTATCTTGAAGACTCTTAGAAGACATGAATTATATGGGAAGTTTAGCAAGTGTGAATTCTGGCTTCAGGAGATTTCTTTTATTGGCCATATTGTCTCCAAGGATGGAATCTCTGTTGATCCATCTAAGACAAGACCATTCCAAGAATGGCCCACACCGACGAGTATAACTGAGGTACGCAGTTTTATTGGTTTAGTAGGTTATTATCGGAGTTTCGTCCAGAATTTTGCCCGATTGGCTAACCCATTAACCAAGATCACATGAAAATGGGTTAAATTTTTTTGGAGAAAAGATTGTGAATAATGTTTTGTAGAGATAAAGAGAATATTAGTCAATTCTTCTATCTTCACTCTACCATCGGGGAATGATGGGTTTGTTATTTATAGTGATGCTTCAAAGAAAGGACTTGGCTGTGTCCTTCTGCAGAATGATAGAGTTATTGCCTATACATCACAACAACTAAGAATTCATGAGAAAAACTATCCTACTCATGATCTTGAGTTAGTAGCTGTAATATTTTCTTTGAATATTTGGAGGCACTATCTCTATGGTGAAAAATGTGAGATATACACCGATTAGAAGAGTTTGAAGTATATTTTCTCACAGAAAGAACTCAACATGAGGCAAAGGAGATGGATTGAACTACTCAAGGATTATGATTTCATTATACACTACCACTCGGGGAAGGCAAATAAGGTGGAAGATGCTTTGAGTAGAAAGGATCATGGAGTTTTGAACAAGATGATAGTTGAAAAAGATCCTATATACTTGGATCTAGTAAAGATGGATATGAGAATCACCATGGAAGTTGAAACATCAATACTTTTTAAAATGGTTGAAAAACTATATTTACTAGAAAGGATAAAGAGTCCTCAGACCGGTGATGATGAGTTTCAAAAGAATATTAAAGCTATGAATGATGGGAGATTGAGTGACTTTGTGTGTGAAGATAGAATTTTGAAATTTGGGAAGAGACTTTGTGTTCCTGATATACCTGATCTAAAAAGGGAATTTTTAGATGATGATCATAGTTCCAATTTCTATATAAACAATGGAATCACTAGGATGTATAGTGATTTTAAGGAACATTTTTGGTGGGACAACATGAAGAGGGAGATTTCTGATTTTGTGTCAAGATGTATGGTTTGTCAATAAGTGAAAGTTGGAAGGCAACAGCCTGGAGGAGTCATGAAACCTCTTCCCATACCTGAGTGGAAATGGGATAATATTATGATGGACTTTGTCATGGGACTACCAAAGACTCCTAGAAAGAATGATGAAATATGGGTTATTGTTGATCATCTTACCAAGTCAACACATTTTCTTTCTATAAGAGAAGATTTACCACTTGAACGATTGGAAAAATTATATATTAATGAAGTTGTAAGACTTCATGGATTAACACTATCGATTGTTTCTACTTGTGCTCCACAATTGACATCAAGATTCTAGAAAATTCTTCAGAAATCCCTAGATATTGAACTTTGTTTCAGCACTGCCTACCACCCCCAAACTGATGGACAATCACAACGGACTATTCAAACCTTATAAGACTTCTGAGATCATGCTCACTTGAATTTCAAGGTATGTGGGATCAATATTTACCTCTGGTAGAATTTTCCTATAACAATAGGTTCCATTCAAGTATTCAGATGGAACCATATGAAGCGTTATACGGAAAGAGGTGTCGCACACCAACCTATTGGGATGATGTTGGTGAAAGAAAACTCATAAGCCCAGAACTAGTGGAGGAAATGATAGAAAAGGTGGAGGTAATCCAAAACCATATCAAAGCAGCTCAAAGTAGGCAGAAGAGCTATGCCAATAACTAAAGGAAGCATTTGGAATTTTAGGTAGAAGATCAGGTCTTCTTGAAGGTATCTCCATGGAAGGGTGTTATACGTTTCAGTAAGAAGGGAAAATTGAGTCCTAGGTATATTGGACCTTTCGAAATTCTAGAACGAATTGGGGTTGTAGCTTGCCATTTGGAAATGTCACCAAGTCTCTCCAAAGTTTACGATGTATTACACGCATCACTGTTGAGAAAATACATGCCTGACCCAACACATGCACTCACCTATGATGAATTAGAACAGGAACCCGATTTTTCCTATTGTGAAGAGCCTATCAAGGTTCTTCATACAAGAGAACAAGTGCTGAGAAACAGGACAACTCGTCTGGTAAAAGTTCTATGGAGAAACCATAAGATGGAAGAGGCAACATGGGAACTCGAGGAACTTATGATGAAGAACCATCCAAATATTTTTATGCAGTAATATTCTAGAAATTTTGAGGAAAAAATTATTTGAAGGAGGGGAGAATGTAACACCCCAAGATTCCACGGTACGCTTCTCTTTGAATAATACGATAGCATGTGTTGTATGCAACTTCGAGTTCTAACACACCACAACCAATCAAATTAGCCATTATAAATAGTAATACACCCTTTTTTTAAATTTTATGAATTTTATCTTTCCAAATGGACTTAATTTTTGGATTCGGAATATCGAAATTAGCATAGGGTGAGTTTTTGGTATTTTTCTGAAAAATTTCAATGTTTGATGAATAGTGAAAACACTAAGTTATAGTTTAAAACCGAATTTTTATTTAAATAATTATTTATATTACTTAAATTTATTTTAGGTCAAAATAGATATGTGATACGTATATAAGTTCAATGTAATTCATTGGATTCAGTTTATAATAATTTTAGATATATAAAAATTTTATTGAACTTTCACTGTCTTTTACCCACCTCCTAGGAGAATTTGAAAATTCACATAAAACTTTATTTTAACACTTATGTGAGTGGAATTTAAAAACACCTAGAGAAATTATTGATATTAATAAGAAAAATGTGGTTCAATAAGATGGAAATATTTTTTGGTGAATGGTACCTTTTTACTTTTATTTACCACAATTAAAAATAAATAGGGTATTTAAGGGTAAAAATGATATTATTATTACCCTAAAACATGTACTAATTCTATTGGATAAGTATAATTCGACCAAAAACAACCTTAGGAATAAAATATAAACCTCTTTGGTCCACTTGGATTAGATTAGGACACTTATTATTATTTTATTCAAATAAGAGTTAAAAGAGTTAAAATCAATGTTTAATAACTAAAAAATTTTTAACATAAGGTTTCACATAAGATAAATTAGACTATAAATTTTCATTAAAAATATAAAAATATTTCATACAAAATGGTTTTTTATTTATATTTTTTAGACATTAAATAATTTAATTTATTTATGACACAATGATGATGCACTAAATACCTAATTAATGAAATATTAAAATAATTGATATTATAAAAATCCAAATAAATGTAATTTGAAGATTTTTATGAATTACACTAATTTTCTTGATTACTATGACATGTTAGGGTTTGTTAGATTAATTTTATTCGAAGTAATAATACTGTTATAAATTTAGAAAAAACAAAATACCAAATAGTGTCAAAATTGACATAAAAGAGTTTTAAAAACAAATATTATATTATTAATTGATATTCTATTCCTAAAAATCTAAGGTTCGTCCAAAAGACTTATATAATGATAGGTGTGTCATTAATAAACCACTTGGTGTTCTCTTGGAAGTATATAGTATGTTTATTAACCATATGATATAAAAATACAAAGAGACATGATAAATATCAAACTATTTAACTAAGAGTTAAATTTAAAAGATAAAGTTAATATAGTGACA
The DNA here is from genome assembly GCA_963277665.1 of Viscum album. Taxonomy (NCBI): domain Eukaryota; kingdom Viridiplantae; phylum Streptophyta; class Magnoliopsida; order Santalales; family Viscaceae; genus Viscum; species Viscum album. The sequence continues at coordinate 25,791,211 of OY728125.1, forward strand.
CAAACCTATCTAAAACCTATTGGTTGAGTGGTTTTAGACCTATCCCCACATTAAACTTTAAATAATCCATTTTTTATCCATTAGAAACCAAAAATTATTTTATTATAAAATAGGATTTCTTGCTTTTCCTAAGGTGCCCCTCACCCCTCTTATAAAAGGGCACCCCCCTTCTCTCTAATTCACACCTTCAAAGAAATTTTGATCGGCCAAACCCTGCCCAAATACCCTCTCAACTATACTACCTTCATCCTAGAGACATTACTTTAGTTAGAAATCCAACCTAAGGATCCCTTTTCATCAAATCAAAAGGAAGAACCCGACGAAGAGGTAAATATCTCACCACCTCTTTCAAGTTCCTTTCTTCTTTCACTTCTTTTTTATTTATTGCTTCCATTCTAAAATAATAACTCCAGAATATTCTATATACTATTATGTTATTATAAATATGGCACAACCAAATTCATTATTCTATCCATCTTTTTAATGACATGTCACCATATGTGCGTACGTACGACTTACCGTCTCCACGTCGTGGGGTAATTGTTGTTCAATACATTATTATTTGGATGGGTATAATAATGATGTTTCAGTGATGTAAATAATAAATATAACATGATAATTATTATTTATATATTATATAAAATCCAATTATATATTATTTTAATATCAAAATAATGATATTGTTGCTCGTGCGTACGTACGGATTACCATCTCCACGAACGCGATGAGATTCACTCCCCATTGTATCCATTCAAGACTAATTTTCATTTGATGATTAAAAATAATGTTTAAAGGATTGATATAATTCTATATATGAATAATATACATCCCATACATAACAAATATGACTCACATAACAAATAATATAAAAGAAAACAAATCCGTTAACACCTGAAACGATGATAATAATAAGATATTATTAACAAAGCAATGTTAAAAAATGATATATGATATCATAGTAATGTATATGATTATTTTATAATTTAATAACAATTATTTCACCAATATACAGGAGGTTAACCTATCCTAGGACAAGGAAAAGTTCAAGGTAAGGGTTAATTCTACAATCTCTTCTTTATCTGAGGTTGTTTATATGTAATTATCTACTGGGACCTCTTTATCATCCACATCCTTGTTTCTTAAAAATGCATTTCAAAACATTCTTAATATTTACTAGACTATGGTTTAAAGTCATTTATAACCTTGTTTGACTTTTATAATATGTTTATAAAGGAATATTTCTGTTGTTTTCCAAACAAGGTCCTTTATAAGCTTTTTGACAAAATTAAGGTAAGAATGTATTTTTTTAACTTATACGGCGAGTGTGGCTATTTTCCACCGTTATAACATCGTTGAAGCTTCTCTTACAAGCTTATAAGAATATTTTAAAAATAAATTTTTTCTTTATAAATTATGTGACTCTTAAATGATTTCAAAATAGAAAGATATATTTCTCTAAAAAAGGTTTTTGATTTCATCTATGTCAACATCTTTTGATGGATTTTAAGATTATTTGAAGTCGATTTATTATGATACAAAACTTCCGTATTGTATTGAAGGTTTTGTGATATGTTTGACTATGGATGTTTTATTTTTATACCATTAATGGTTTATGGATAAAGTATTGATATTTCGTATTCTAGTTTTAATACAAATGTTTATGTTATGTTTAAAACTTTTCATATGAGGAATTAATTGGACTTAGTAAGTGATAAGTGGAGGCCGCTATAACTCCTCGATGCATTGGTAGGTCTCATGAGACAAACTAGTTTCTTGTCACAAGGCCCTGATAAAATCTTATTTGTAGTCTCAGCACAAGGCCTTGACTACGTGGTTATGAAATTCTGTCATTATGCATTCCTTCATTATGAAAGTGGATATTGATATTGCATATGATTATTCGACTAGTAGAATATATATGTGAGTAAGTAAATGGAATTATTTGATTTTATCTTTGCCATATTATGAATAATTTCACATTTAAAAGTCTTTTGTTTGAGTATTATACATTTCCTTAAAGGTTTATGCTTATTTATGAAAGTTTCCATTGTATTATTATCCTTACTGAGCATCTGAGCTCTACCCTTTCTATGATTTATTTTTCCAAGGATGCGAATAAGTATATTATGACTAACCTATAGGGATAGTCTATGGGATCTCAGTGTTTTCTATGCAAACAATGTTGATGTAGTTTTTCATTTTATGATCTAATGTAAACCTTATGAATGTATCTAGTATTTACAAGGCTACTAAACTAATCGGTCTTTCGAGACATGATCTTTTGTGATCATGCCAATGTTATGTAATAATGCACAGACTCTGGGTAACTGGGGTCGGGGCGTTACATTTTTTGCATGTGCTCACATAAAATAATAAGCTAACATGCATAGATAAAATGAACATTTGTGGTGAATGTTTCTCTATCTATAGAATTTTAAATATATGAGTGTGATCATATAGTACAAGGAAGTTTAAATATAAATGGATTACATTTACTGAGAAAAGATAAAACCCCTCAATGTAAATATTAAGTCCTTAAACACATTCCATATCATAAATGTGAACAAAATCAAGTGTATGACATGATCATCATCTCCATTTGTGGTTTCCACCTACTATTAGGGAATTCATATGAGAGAAGTGGGGAGAATTTACTTAATTTGGTAGTAAATAAAATGTCAAAGTTAGTTTTTTTCAAATTTATATGTAAAGAGAGAAATGAAAATTTCTCCTTTATAAGAGATGATACTCCACTTAGAATATTAAGGGCTCATGAGGTAATCTGATTGGATAGAAAAACAATCCTTCCTTGAGAATATCTGAGTAGTAGTATAGATATTTCTTATAATTTAAGGATAGGTTTAATGAATTATTTCCACTATAATACTAAACAAAGTTAGTATTTTAAATCTAAAAAATTGTGGCTACATGAATTTGATAAAAAAATTGGAGAATTTAATAAATAAAAACAATTTTTGTCTATAATAATCAGTAATCAAGATAAAAGTAATTATCTTCTTATATGTATTTTTTCTATAAAATTGAAATGGATACCACATATATAAATTGATCAATAAAGGGTAAATAACATGTATTATCAGAAAAAAATTCAATGGCTGGTATAGGTTCTTGGATATTACACTATAATATGAATGGAAGTTATATGTATTAGAGCCCCCACTACCAAATTATCCCCCTCATGAAGAAGTTATGATTAGAATCTTGATTATAGGAGAAATTTGAATGAAACAATTTAAATCAATATCATAATGTTATTATCAATATCCAAAGAATTTAAAAGTAGAAATGAAGAAACATAAGGATATAACATGTTTCACGTCTCCCATAAGTTTATGTGAAGAAAGCAACATGAGATATCAATGAGATTTTAATCACACTGATCATGTATAAATTTAAATAAAGAACGAAATATTCTCTTCATGTACTTAGGATGATAGAGTACATTAATCAATTACGAGAATTGGGATTCAAGTTAAATTAAGAACTTTTAGTTCATCTTATTATCTCATCCTTACCACCCAGTCACTCCAGTTTTTAAAAGTTATATAACTAATAATATCAAGAAACAATTTTAATACCTTTTAGTTCCAAGAATATAATAATTTTAAAAAATTTGAATATTTAATTGTTATAGAGATAAATAATAAATACAAGGTGAAAATTCCAACTTTAAGTACATAACCAAATGCACCTTAACAATGAAATTTTATGAAAATAAAGATAAATAGGGAAATAATTTATGATGATGCTATTTTCCTCTCCCATGGAAAGATAGGTCACTGGAAGATAAAATGAAATTAATTGATGAAGAGGCAACAATGATCTTCTACTTTAATTACATTCTGCATTAAACATAATATTTTAGTTATAATCCTTTGGGGTATTAGATACAATATTCCATAAAACTTACTTGTATCTAAATATAATAACCAAGGTTGTTGATAAAAATTAATAGAAGTCAATGTGTATTATCTAGGCTTTTAAGAAAGGTTGATACCTAAATTAGTAGATAGAAGAAAATTATTTTTATTGTTAATGGAATAGTTCTTGTGAAACTGTAATTGTGTGTTGAGTGCAACTAGAAAATTTTGGAAGGAATGTTTTTTATGGGGTTTTATAAGAAAATAATAGTTAAATAATATATTAATCATCTTTATTAAATTTTGAATATAAAATGTTAAACCCACACCCAGTTTTGGAAAGATAAATCTTTGTTTAGTTAACATATAATAAGTTTTCCAGGATGTACCCAATATTGTATTTAGACTCTTTGGAGCTAATAAACTTACTTATTATCATCACACATACTTATTTGGTTTTATATAAAAGAACCTTTAGAAATAATGGATTTACATAAATATTCTAGTATTAGATTAGCTGGATAGTATGAAATATTTCACGTAGAGGGTATATATAAATTCACATGCTTCATGTGATTCCTTTAATATACTTTTGGAATGTGAAAGTGAAGAATAGAATAAACATGGAATTAAAATTGGATCTTCTATGAAGTATTCTTGGAGTATATATTAACCAATTATTCATAAATCATAAAAATGTAGGGTCAATTTATTCTTAAACTCTCTATTCGTAATACAAATCAAAGCCACAATGTTGGAAAGGGAGATAAATGGTAAATATTACATGAATACATTAATCACAAATATAAAGAGTGGATTACTTAATAAATTTACATTTACATATACATAAAAATATATATCATAAAAGTAAATGGATGATCAATGATGATTTTAATAAGTCAGGAAAAATATTCCATTATCTTTTCAAGACATATATCACAAATAGTGGAACTAACACATAACCATATGAAAATTATAATGAAAAATAAATATCATATGAGTTATAGTATGAAATAAATCCATTATTTAACAAATAAAATGTTATTTACAACAATAGTTTTTAAGGATAATTCAATAAATAATCTTACATCAAGAAGTACACAAATTTCATCTCACTTAATTACCCAATATTTTTTCTGTATAATACATAAATTACTATGATAAAAAAATTATATCAAGAGATTGACTATAATTATATCAATGGGTGAACATCACTATTTTAGTTAATTAGAACTAAATTGACATGGGTCAATTCACGGATCAAGATGCAATAATAGTTTAAATAAGAAAATGTATGAAAATGATCTTGGGGGAAAGTATTCTTCTATAGGAATAGACTTTTTAGGAGAGTTAAAACTAAAGTTAGATAGTTTTATTATCACCTAGTTAAGTTGATTTATTATTCATATTTATTTTTTATTTTTTATTCTACATAAAATATGTAAATGAAAATAAGATATATTTGAAAATAATATATGAATTCCTAAATATAGATTCCATATACCAAAATAATTTTAGTATTTTGGAGATTTATCTAATTGATATAAATCTATTGGTGTATATTCAAGAGAAAATATATATGTGTGGTAAATTATTTTATATCAATAAGTAATTTTTGGGTTATACTAAGTATTCAAGATTAAATCCATTTGAATTATACATTTTATAGGAACTTTATCAGATAATAATATTGAGCATTGGAAGTTAAGAATAGCTTTATGGGAAGGTGTCTATATGATAAATCCATAATTGTTTAATGAAAAATTTAATGAAAATGTGTAATAATTTATAGAAATCTATTTATGGATCAATGTATACATCATGGTCATATAATATTCATTTTTAATGAAGACATTCCATGTGTTTGCGAGAGTTTAGTATGAGTTCCAGGGTCTTTTTTATAAAATATATTGTAAAACATAAGAAAAAAGATATTAGTCTTATGGTTATTTAAGAAAAGGTTGGAAGTAACTCTATAGGGATTTAATTAAAGTAGAAACCTATGTTCTATAGAACAAGATCAGTCTAAGAAGATCTAAGGGATACTTAGACCAAGTCATAATACATATACTGACAAGGATTTAAAATACCATTTGGAACAATTTGAGATATAATTTTTACCAATGTATAATTGAATAAATATCTCCAAGAATACATGTGAGGGAAATTTGAGGAGACTAAAATGGTTAGAAGAACCTTAAAATATTAATAAATGGATCTATCAATTATATTGATCTTTGTACTAGATGAGATATCCAACATGTACTAGGTAAATTAAAAGGGATATCTACCTAGTAATAAACCGTAGTGTAAATATTGTTTTTATTGTCAGATAAATGGTGTCGATTTTTATAAACCGATGCAAAAAGTATGTAAGGGAGAATTGTGGCGTCATTTTTTAGAAAAACAGACGACAAAAATCACTGATGAATGTTTTTTTGGCATCAGTTTTGTAAAAAACCGATGCCAAAAATAAAAATAATATTTCACATCAGTTTTGTAAAAAAGAGACGCCAAAAATAAAAAAATCATGTTTGGTCTTTATAAAAATCGATGCAAAAAATAAAAAAAATATATTTCCTTTTGTTTTTATAAAAACCAACATGAAATATATTTTTTCATACTCTTCTCCACCAGTTTTATAATAACTAACACCAAAAAGCATTAAAAATAATTTGGTATTGGCAAACCCTCATTTTTTTGGATCTACAAAACTTCCCTGCTCACAAAGAATCCCTCCCAAATACGGATGACTTCGAATATGACCCAATGATCTCCAAAGCCATTATTGTTGATTTTCTTCGATTTTCATGACTTTCCATCTCTATTCAATGTCTTATTCGATTATATCATCATCTCTACATTATTTTCTTCCTGAAAACCTATTTATGACCTAAATTGTGGGTTGGTTTTAGTTTTTTGTTCATATTTAATTTTTGTTTTTACAATCAATTTTTTATAGATTTTGTGGGAAATGTTTATTCTTACAACACATTCAAGGGACGAATTTTGGATTAGGGATCATGGAAAATTTGAACTCCAAAAATTTTTAGTTTCTTTTTTAATTTGATGGATAAATTATTTATAATCGAAAACCTATTTCTGGTCCAAAGCACAGTTTTATTTTAGTTTTTTATTCATATTTAATGTTTGTTTTTATAATCAATTTTGTATAGATCTTGTAGGTAGTGTTTATTATTTCAATGCATTTAAGGGATGAAGTCTTAATTAATGATCAAGGAAAAGTTGATCTCCAAATTTTGTATGTTTTTTAATTGACAACCATTATTATTTGTGAACAATTTATACACTATAAAAATATATTCCAAAATTTTTAATTTTCTATTTTATTTTAATTTTTGATATATTCATAGGAATTATTAAAATTAAATAAATATAATAATAATAGATTCCTTATATATATATATATATATATATTTGATTTTATATTTATAGTTTATGAAAATCTATTCATTTTTTGAGTAACCAATATATAAGGGAATCTATAATGAAAAGGAATAAACCATAAATATATAGTAACCCATAAATGGATAAATATATTACATAGTACGAAAAAAATAAATATGGAAAATATTATATATATATATATAAGAAAATATATTATTTATGGGCCTACCACAATCGATGATAGAAAATATATCTCCAATATGATTCAGTTAAATATTTTTTGTGTAAGTCATGATTTAGTCATAGCCAATTATATCACATATATCATAGATTATGACATAGAATACTACTATTTTATTAGATTTACCTCACTATATGATACCTATATGTCATACCCTATGACTGCAAGCATACATTATGTTATCAAATAATTTAATGTAAGGCGTAGTGAACTGATGAAAGGTTTTTTTAATATAATTATACTATAATGACCACCCTTTGAACACCCAAATAGTTTGAATGAGTATGTAACATTATATGTTGAGATAGATCTTATTTTTATAGTATTAAATCATCCTGATCAGTACCTATGTGATAGTATTAATTATGTTTTTGACACACGCAACACTGAACTAATGTAACAACTGTGTAAAATGAACTAATAAATGTTTGATGATTGAGAAAAATTAAATTATAATATCAATAAATCACATGTATATAATATGAAAATAAAAAGTTTACTATTTTTAATTATGTTTCATATATGATGTTTTCTATATTATTATCAATTGTTTTTATTAAATGTGTTTTTGTTTACAATTTATCGGTTGATATATATATATATATATTTAAATGTTTATTTGTTTTAATATGTTCACCAATTATATTGTGATATCAGGTATTTAATGGATCGAAGTTGGTTAAATTTAGGATGAACCACCGATGAATATGAAAAAGGAGTTGTTGAATTCTTGTAATTTTCTAAATGAAATCTTTAAAACATTGATTTGATTTTCTGTCCATGTGTGAAGTGTTTGATTATGAAAAATTGAAGCTCTAGAGAAATCAAGGATCATCTAATTTGTTATGGTTTTAGACTCAGTTAAACATGTTGGATCTTACATGGTGAGAGAACTATACATTCAGTAGATAATGTTGATGAAAATATTTATAATGTGACAGAGGATCATATTGAAGATTTAATTCAGGATTCGGGTGTTGAAACTATTGAAAAATATTAAGATTTAAACGATTGCATGGAGATTCTAAGAAACCATTATTTCCAGGTTATAGTAAATATATAGTGTTTTCAGCTTTTTTGAGATTGGTTAACTTGAATGAATGTAATGGTTGGAGTGATAAAAGAGTCTCTAACTTACTTTCACTTTTAAAAGAGTTACTTATATAAGGAAATGTTCTTCTAGATTCCAATTATGAGGTGAAGAAAATATTATGCCCAATGGGATTGGGTTATAAAAAGATACATGATTTCCCCAATGATTATGTTTTTATAGGAAATAATATGAATTTTTATCAAACTATATTATATGTGGAACATCACTCTATATAATGGATGAAAAATCCAATTCAGATTCACTCTTATGTACTGATATATAAGCTTATGCTAAATCAAATAATTTCTTCCAATAATCCCTTCATACAATTATGATAAATTAACTCTGATTCATTTTCAGGTATTGAAATCAAAGCTCCTGAAAAATCAATTTGGTACCTTCAAATAATTCTTCATTTGAAGCATCTATTTTCAAATTCAATTGATGCAAAAAGGTTAAGATAGAATTCAGATGAACTTATATCTAATGGTAAATTAAGTTACCCTGCTGACTCATCACTATAGAAGAGATTTTATTATCAATTTCTTGATTTTGGAAGTGAAGTTATAAATCTCATAATTGGAGCGTGTACAGATGGAATGAATCCATATCAAAGCTTATGTATCCAACATCAATTGTGGCCTATTTTTTTTGTCATTTTACAACTTATCCCTAGAAATATGTATGAAGAAAAAATATGTTTTGATGAGATTGATGATTTATATACCAAACCATCCAAGAAATGATATTTATGTGTATCTTTCACCATTGATTTATAATTTGAAACTTCTTATGGGAGGCATGTGTTAATACATTTGATGTATAAAAGAAAGAGTTTTTTCTTTTGCGTGCTATGACAATTTTCAGTATAAATGAATTTCCTGCATATGGAAACTTATCTGGATACTGTGTTAAGGGACATAAATCTTGTCTAATTTGTGATGAAGAGATTTTATATTATCAATTTCAGAATGGAATGAAGACAATGTACATAGGACATTGATGATTTTTGTGAATTGATCATCCTTATTGTAGATTAAAAAAAGTAATTTAACGGTATATAGGAATAAAAAAATCCACTACAACCATTATCATTTGAATAATATTACAATAGGGTCAAAAATATTGATTCGACATTTGGAAAGAAAAGTAGTTATGGTCTTAAAAAAATATCTAGAAGAAATTGTCTATTTTTCTAACTACCTTATTGGATATTTTTAGAGATAAAACATAACATTGATGTTATGCATGTTGATAAAAATATATATGACAGTTTGATTGGAGCTTTATGTGATATAAAAGGAAAAATAAAAGATGGATTGAATTATAGATTAGACTTGACAACAATGAGAATACGTTTCGAGTTCACTCCCACTATCAAAGGAAACATAACATATTTACCTCTATCTTGTCACACATTAAGAAAGAGTGAGAATTTGAATTTTTGTTAGTGTACGTATGGTATAAAAGTACCCAGTGGATATTATTCAACTATGAAGAATTTTATATCACTGAAGGATTGAAAATTAATAGGTATGAAATATCAGGACTGTCACGTATTGATGCAACAATTTGTTACTGGTCGCACTACATGGTATATTTCCATTAGCTGTCACAAATACTATCAATAGGTTATGTAATTTTTTAAAATCCATATGTATCAAATTTATTGATCCAAATTGTTTCGATGAGTTGGATAATGAAGATGCTCTTATACTTTGTCAACTAGAAATGCATTTTCCCCATATATTTTTTGATATAATGGTTCATTTGGTGTTTCATACGGTGCATGAGATAAGAATATGTGAGCCTGCTTATTTACGTTGGATGTATCCTTTTTAAAGGTATATAAATTTTTTTATGGGGTATATTAAAAATCCTTATCGACTGAAGACCTATACTATTAAATAATATGTATCAGAAGAGGTTATTGAGCTATATACCAACTATTTCTATGAAGTGGAGCATATGGGTCTCCCTATATCTCGACATTTGACAGTTGATAGTGAAGGTAGAGGGATTCGAGACTTAAAGGTAAATTTCATTCCATGTGATGATGTGATGTAGGAACATTTATATATTTTGAACAACACAGATGATGTTCAATCATATATATCATCACATATTTATGAATTAAAGATATGATATCCAAAAATAAATGAAAATTGATTGATGATTGAGATTAAAAAGGAATTTTTCATGGTTTAAAGAAAAATTGATAATAGAGATATCTGCATCAGAAATGTTGAAATGGTTGGTAGGGGGACCATCTCTCCAATGGCTCGAGGCCTTCATTTTCTTATTTATTTTTGATAATGCACTTTTCAAGGGGTGAGGTGGAACCCTTATGAGGCCCATATGAATAAGTAATACATGGACTGTAGGCATTAGAGGAATTCATTTCCCGTATCCTTCAAACATTACATACAACACATACTTAACTACTTAGAACTGCTCCTCCCCATCATCTTTATCATGAAATCAACTCTCGACCTTCACATAGCTGTTCATCTAGGCTTTCCCGTACATGCAAAAGCTTATCCCAATGGTAGGTTCCATACCCTCTCATTATTGTAATCCATTTAGCTTCTACTATGGTGAAATATCCTTAATCATCCTCCTTCTGGAGCTTGATCCTTGTAGGTTGTCTGGTTTGCATCTGCATTTAAGGTGGTCTGAAGGCCTTGAGGTGGCCTGAAGACCTTACTGACCCGAAGGCTTGGGTGGCCTGAAGGCCTTAAAGGACTCAGCGACCAAATCAGTGGCCCGAAGGCCCAAATGGTGGAATAGTCTCGGATGCTACAGTGCCAAACCGTTCCTGCTATAGTTCCCACTACAGTACCTGCTACAGTACTGCTACAGTACCAGAAATATGCCTCTGCCTGGATTTGATCCCGAGTCTCCTGGATGCACATAACGAGTCCTCAAAAACCAGGATGAGGCTCATGTTCTAGGGGGAACATCTCTTAATTTGATAACATGGACTGGTTTTGATAATAATGGGTACACATTTTACACAAAAAATCTGGATGATAATAGTAGTGTTCAAAATAGTGGTGTGATGGTTATTACTGAAGTATTTCTTTTTCCAGTGAAAATGATAAAAACCCAATTTCTGCTTCTTCAACATATTTTTGAGTTCTTGAGGATATATGGGAAATTGATTTTTTTTTTGAGTCATTGTTTTTATGTTTAATTGGGTTAATAGCAATAGTGGTGTGAAACATATGATTATGGATTTACATTAGTTGATTTGAAAAGATTTAATTACAATGATGAACCATTTATCCTGTAGACACATGAAAATTAGATATTTTATGTCATTGATCCATCGAATGATCAGCGAACCATATTATTTCAAGAAACAAGATACCATTTGGGTGATGAGAATAATGCTAATGATGTTATTGATTTACATGAGTCTTACTCATCTATTTGGAGATTTCCAGATGATTTCAATGACTACAAGGTAGAAATAGTTCATGCAATACATAATGATCAGGGTGGAGGAATATGATAAAACACTAAATTAGCCTCATAATTTTTCTGGTAATTATTTGAATTTGGTATCTTTTTTGAAACATACAAATGCATGCCTCTTTTTTACTTACTTTTTTCATTCTTGTTTCTAAATATTCAGTTTTCTAATAATATGTAGGTACAAAAAATTTAATTAAACGTTATTGTTTAAATGTCAGATATAGAGAGAGGAGTAGTTACTGAGGTATATATATTTTTTCATATTGTTAAATATTCAGTGATATACATATTTAATGAATAAAAACATTAAATTTATAGTTTTTTACAGGACTACTGATGTGTCCTCATAAGAGAAGACTTCTCCTGTTACTATAGAGAAATCACATTCTCAAGTTGCTAAATGTGGTATTACACTTTTACCAAAACTATCACTTTCTCATAGAGATGAAAGATTACATATTATTTTTTATGATAATAATAATGCAACTGTCCCAAATATAGTTCAGTTTATCAGTTATATATCAATTCAGAGCCATTGTAGGATTGTTTTTTTATATTTTGATTAGAAGTCCATGGACAGGATTGCGAAATAGAATCATTGAGAGGTCGTGATGGTAAAATATCTCAATTTATTTATTTTATCTCATTTTTTGAATATTAAATATTTTAAATGAAATATTTCATTTATTCAATTATAGATGACATTCAATTTTGAGGGAAAAAATAAATTAAGAAAATAAATATCTCTTTAGCGGGGGTTTGATGGAGATATTTTAAAATAAAAATAAAAATATTATATTTTTGGAAGGAAAAGGTTCTAAAACCCATGCCTTATGTATCCGTATATAGATAAAGATACATGGAACGATTTTTTTGACACCCATCATGAAGAAAATTTTTAGGTATGATAATTATTTTATATTATAAAATTTATTACATATCTATCAAATTAATTATTAGTTTATTTTTATGTAACAGGCCTCCAAGAGATCTCATGAAGAGATCCATTTGAAAATTGTATAACCTTATACTTTATCAGGGGGAGAGTATCCATATTTGTAGTAGAAAATGATTGAAGAAAAATTTTAAGCACTAAGAGCTCGATCTAGTAGTAGTTCAGAAGAGGCCTAGTTTGGTTTCCATATCCTCCCACTCACCATGAAAAATGGAAACGAGTGAGAAGAAGGAAAAATAAAATGTATCTTATAGAGGAATATCAGCAAGCAACTGCTAAAATTTTAATTTAAGATTATTTATTTTTCATGAATACTTCTATTTTATAAATTATAAACCATAATATAACATTTTCATTTTTCATTTTAGGATGAACTTTAGAAGAAAGAGGAATATAGGTATTTCATCACTGAGGGTAGGAAAAACATACTAGCCACTGATTTAGGAAAGGAAGAACACCCAGGTCGTGTTAGAGGATATCAGTCGGATGTTAGTACTCAGAATGTTTTTGGTCAGAGTAAGCAATCAAAAGAGAGTGAAATTGAATCCTTAAAAGAAGATTAGAAAGAGATGAAACAGTCTATGGGTGATAAAATTCATGTAGTCATGCAGTATGATTTTTTATGACACTTGACAAGACAGTCATAATCTGCACAGCCTTCCCAGCCTACCCAACCTACTTACTTTGATTCTCTACCTCCATCCTAGCCATAATACCATGCCCAACCTTCTTACTTTGATCCCCCACCTCCATCATAGATCAACTACCCTACAGAGCCTTCTTAGTTTTATCCTCCACCTCCATCTGAGCCAGACTACCCTACCCAACTTTCTTACTTTTATCCTCCAACTCCTTGCTCGGCCCAAACCATTTACTGTGAGTTGTTTGCTTTTGATCCTTATATAAATATTTTTGCGTTAGGGCTCATATATTTTTTTGGGTAATTCTGTATATTAAAAACCTATGCAGATGGATCTAGTTAGAGTATCACTACTTGATATTATTTATCCTAATTCTGTACTACCATTTCCTACTGTAGATATTATCAAAGTTGGGGATTGTCTAGGAATTTTTTTAGTTTGGACAACCTTTCTTGTTCATTATATTTCATATGAGTTATGTGTTTCTTTAAGTATTAATTACATATGATTGAAAAATACTTATAATTTTTTCTGATATTTAACTTATATAAGATTATCTAAAAGAAAAAGAAATATCAAAATTTAAATAACACGTTCTGAAACAAATGACTGTAGATACTTATGATATTTTTATGGGATACAAATATTATCTTAGTCTTCTTCTTCCTTGAATAATTACTATGAGTTTTGGATGAGTTTTGATATATACGAAATAGGTTATCCATTGAGATTACTCAAAAACAATATCATGAATCTAGTTTAATTTGAAGATCTCAGCCTGAATATGTTATAATTGTTTCCATGTATGTAAATTTATGTTTGAACTTTTATTTTTTTAATAAAAAGTTGTTTTAAATTAACTAAATATATTTTAGTTTTAACTTATGTATCTTCACATGTTTCTTGTACAAAATTATTGCACAACCATTTATAGTTTTATATCTCCACAATACATTTCCATGGAAGTGAAACAAGTGAATAATCCTAGTAGAGTTTCATATATATGTGAGAGATTATAAAATACAGAGATTGAATACTAGTTTTTATCATTTCTTGATAAGTAAAAACACAGAAATAATTATGAACTAATGATCATTATGATTTCATTAATTGTGAAATTTTTGTATTGTAGGGGCCATTGGATGTTAGGCGTATTTTTCCTAAATGATTGCACTTTATATTGATTTTTCTCTTTATCAGGCTGTGTTCATAAACTTTTTCCCACCTTATTAGACAGGTAAGTTTTTTTGTTTTTCATAAGATCATTATGTTCAATTCTGATTTTTTTATACATGTATTATTAGTTCATATATAGGAAAATGAAGTTCATGGAAAAAATTTAATAGATAACACATGTCAATAAAGAAACCAAATGCATTCAATTATATAAAATTAAAGGTAATTATTTTTTATATTAGATATTGTTATAAATTATATATATATGTATATATATTTATTTTTATTATTGAGTTAATATTTTATAACTGTAATGTCTTTGATGACATGGAAATGTTGAATGTGTGCATTATGTTCTACAATTCATGTAGAGATAATCACAACTAGGGTAATTACTGAATTTAATAAGATTAGTTATATTATTATTTTTTGTATTTTTTGTCATAGTATTCTATTTTTAATCTAATTCCATTCGATTTTATTGTATAAATTCAATTATAAAGAGTCTTATAACCAAAATAAACTTACCCATTTTCAATATCCATTTGTAAACTATTTGATGAGTCTAATTATGATTTGAGGTATGCATATTATAATGTTTTTAAATAATATAATACATTTTTCTAATAACATGTGTTCAAAAAACAAATTATTTCTTTATAATAGGTGTTTTATAATAATGATGTCAAATTAATTCTTCAACAATAATGAATGATGAGCATGCTCAAAATTTTAGGAATGTATTTTTGAAATATACTTTATAATAAAATATGTAGATAATTTTTTGGTTAACTAGATAAAAGGATGTATGTTTTTGTAATTTTTTTGTTAATGAGTAATGTTGTTTGATTACCCTACACTGTCTTTTTTTACAGAGATTATGATTATTTGGGAAGTTTAATATTTTGAATTTTCTAAAAAAAATAAACTTCTGGCATCGGTTTTCATAAAAACTAATGCCAAAACATTAAAAAAATACCATATGAATTTTGGTGATGGTTTTAATTAAAACTGATGCCGAAACCTCTTTTTAGTGTCAT
Organism: Viscum album; assembly: GCA_963277665.1. Classification (NCBI taxonomy): domain Eukaryota; kingdom Viridiplantae; phylum Streptophyta; class Magnoliopsida; order Santalales; family Viscaceae; genus Viscum; species Viscum album. The sequence continues at coordinate 25,807,126 of OY728125.1, forward strand.
TTTTCATAAAAAATGACATGAAAAACATTAAAAACAACACCCTATATGTTTCAGCATCGGTTTTCATAAAAACTAATGCTGAAACAAGGTGACACTTGATTTTCAATTATAGTTTTCATTAAAAATGACGCTGCAAATTGAGCACCGGTTGGTTTGTTTCATAGGTTTTTAAAAAACTGACATCGAAAAGTTATTTTTTACATCCCCATTATAGACGTCGATAAAAAACCAATGTCAAAATTTTTAAAAAACCGACGTTAAATCTAGTTTTTTCACTAGTGAGGAGAGAATATAACACAAGTATTGAGAGGAAAAAGCATTCTTTCACAAGTCCAATATGATATAATATCTTAGTTTGGATAAGGAAGTTTGAAACAAAATAGAATTCAATGTAGTGGTATCCATATCTACAAATACTGAGTAAATTGTGGATTATGATGTAGCTAAAAATGTATACAATATATAATGATTTGTTTTAGTTCTTGGAATCATACCAAATTTACTAACCATGATTTATAGATTCTGATAGTGGTAAAAAATCCTATAATTGAGGATATCATATATTGGTAATTTTCACTCAAGTATGTGATTTCATGAATAGAAGAAGAACAATGAAGTAAAATTTAGTAGGCATAATGGATAAATCAAAAACTCATGAGAAGATTCATATTATCATATGTGAGATAATGGATTTTATCACTAGAAAGTCATGTCTAGTACAAGTGAAAGTGTTATAAAATTTGGTTTCCTAGAACCGATATAAAAAGTAATTATCAATTCCAAAATTATGTATACATAAAGTTATGCAAGATGTATACTTACCATAATAGTGTCAAAACTTCGTCATGCACTACTTACATAGTAATTGCCTTAGATTACTTTGCATATCAATAGTTTTTAGTGGGTTATATCTTTAATGATAACATCAATAGATAATAAAATTAATCTTAAACATATTTCCTATAGTCAAGATACATCATACTCAGATGATGTTTAACAATGATGTGTTGAGGGATCATAAACATTGAGACTTATTCTTAGTATTTTAGCAGTTGGAGATCTTAATTAGAGGAGATTATGAGAATTGCACCTCCATGTAATGCCCTATCCCGGGTTCCACTAAATAAGTTCCCCAAACTAGTTGGCTATATCACATCAATCCCATTTCCTTATACAATATAGGATTTCAAAAAGAATATATGGAATAATAAGGTATGTGGGGTGACTATACCCTCTTTAATAGAGTATGAAAATATCAATAATCTAAATAAACAATAACCAAAGTAATAATGATCAATAACCGTACATTAAAATATAAATTCCAAAAACTAGGTAAATTCCCACAAACCAACATTGTAATCATGAAATCTCATAAATGAGTTAATGGAATCCCAAAATAAAGTGAGATGGAAATCCATAAAAAAGGTCCGACAATCATGTATGATCTCCTCATCAATGCTCTATCTCAAATCCCACATATTCCATCTAATACGGGGCCCTTACCCTACCTAGATATGTATTGAGGATGTCTACTCATGAACCAATAGAAACTCATGTTGGGTGCGAGTAGAACTTGGTAGCCCCCCACCAATGATGACGAAAAGAATATATAGCTTAAATAATTGTGTATATAGGATTATAATAAATAATAAACATGGAAGAAAATTTTATCAGTTTTCAGAATTAATATGTTATCAAATAACAACATTGGTCCTTAAGTTCTAAGAGACACCAAAGCCTATAAAACCTACATTGGACCTTCCTGATTTCTTGTACCACATATTGTACCAACCATATATTTTAATATATGTCTCAAGTTTTTTCTCTTTGACATCTTAATTTTCACTAAACACCGAGCAGAAACAAACTCCAATATATAATTATTTTATTATGATAGTTATCATCTAACTGTTAAAATGGTGTGGATGAATGAAGTTAAATAAATTATGAAAGTATTGTTTACACATGTTAATAAAATTATTTCATCGGTTACCATTAAATTATAATATAAAAAAACTAACTGAACATTAATGATTTGTTTTTTATAAAAACATATTTTTAGGACTACAGTGGAATTTTATAAAAATAAATTAAATTAATCACTATTAGTGGGATATATTAGTGAAATTTATATGTTATATATTTAGTAAAATGTTTTTAAATTCATACAGTATTTTTTATAGGCTTAAAATAATAATAAATCCAATTTTCATCATAAAAATATACATATTTCTTAAAGGTAAATTTCCCACCTATTAAGGGGACACCTACTTTAAAACTAAATATTGAAACTTTTATAAGTTTTATTTGAAAAAATAAATTTTATTTTTCAAATAAGGATATCAAAATCATCCTAAGTTAAAATTGTGGTATTTTTCTGAGAAGTTTCATTTTTTGATGAATAATGAAAAATACTGAAATTTAATTAGAAAATATATTTTTTGTATAATTACTTTATATAGTAAAATTATATTTTATATTGTTTTCAAAGTAAAATTAGTTGTATTATACATCAATAAATATAATTTAGGTAATTTTCCTCAATTTCCAATGAAATTGTAAAAAATATATTCTATGCTTTTGAACTTTTTCTCTTAAAAAACTATGCTTTACCGCTGCGTCGGTCGGATTATTTTTAAATGTAATTTTGAAAATTCTATGAATTTAATTTTGAAAAATAGATCCTATATTTTGAATTATATTTTAAAAATTAGTTCTTAAGGTTAATTTAATTTTTAGGTACAAAAATTTTACCATGGTAAAACAATTATTTACCGCGGTATAGGTAAAAAATGAAGCAGGTTAAAGTCAAAAAAATAAATGATTAAAATACCTAAAAATTAATAACTTTTAATGGATTTATGAGGTATTTATTGACCATAAAAATCCTTTAACATATTAATTTATAGATTTTTGGGACCACTTTGTGTATAAGGTTGTATTTGTTGTCAATAGTTGTCAATGAAGATCAAAATGAAGGAGATCAAGAATGACAGATGAAATGGAGGGATGAAAATTCAGATGATTGTTGTACTGATCATAAGTTCAAATAACATGTGTCAAATAAGAATGGGGATTTTATTAATACCATGAAATAATTCATGATTTCATGAGAACCATGCAGGAGACTGCTTGAAGAATTGAATCGTATGATTTGCATGAAGTAGAGAATGACGGTTGAAGAAGAAGACAATGTGCAGGGGATTGGAATTTTGAGATGGCCATTCACTTCACATTGTATCAAAATATGATGATGCTAAAGCTGATATATAAAAGTATATAAATCACGATAGTGGAGTTTGTGATGAAATAAGAAGAGTTTCCGAGGAAGGAAAATCACAGAAAAGATGTTTTTTAGGTGATTGTGCTTGTTGACAAAGAAAACAATGACACAAAAATTTCTTGACAAAGGGGATTTCATGGCGGAATTTCATGTTCAAGGGCTATTCTTAATAATCCATGTTTTATTTAAGAATGTTGACAAAGGAATGTATGATCTGGAAGTGGTACAAAAAGAACTGATACAAGGTGGCGCCGTTTTCCAGTGTTTGCCAAATTTTTGGGTCTGAAAATCGACAAATGATGAAAAATGGGTTTGGAAAAGGAACTTGCGCACAAGCAACTAGCATGACAAAAGGGACTTGTGCGCCATTGAATTGAAAGATTGGAGACTTGAACACCATATGTTTTTCAAGAACAAAACTTAAAAATATGGCAAAGGAAAGAGAGTCGCTCAAGTATTGAAGTTGGTCGCGCAAGTGATTTGAAAAGCGTTTCTGGAAAAGGGACTTGTGTGCCGATTAATTAGAGGCTTGGGAACTTGCGCACCTGTTGTTTTTAAAGATCAGAACATGAAAATATGGAAAAGGGAGAAGGGCGCCCATGTTTGGAAGTTGGTCGCGCAAGTGACTTGCAGGGGCAGAGACTTGCGCGCCGAAACTTGCGTGCCGAGGGGAGACTTACACGCCGTCGCACAAGGTGTTAAAATGCCTATAAATATAGGTTGACACCTCCTCATTCTACATGAGCTCAACACTTAGAGAAAATAAGAGCTCCCATCACGCAGGTGTGCTGGTCGTGTAAGTGGTGTGTAGTCTGCGCAAGTGTAAGTTGTGTGACAATTGTTTGATGTGCGTCCAGTGTGTTTTGGGTGAGAAAGGGATTGGGTCGTGCAAGTTTGAAGTTGAAGGAGTGAGTGTCACACAAGTGGTTGTGGTGAACATGTGCGCCGGTTTGGACTTGCGCACTGAGACTTGCGCGCCGTCAAGAGACTTGCGCGCTAGGCTTGGGGAAGCGCGCTAGGTATTTCTGAAGCCCACCGGTCTTTTTGGAGCGGCACGAAAGCCGGAAGATTTCTCGATACCTTCTGTGCAAAGTGATATTAAATAGGTAATCTAAATGATACATGCATGATCTCATGTATACATGGAGAACTGATTCTTAAAATTCCTAGTAAGATGAGCTTCATTTATTGGGCAATCACATAAGTGGTTGTGATTAAGGCAAATAAAGACAAGAGGATCTAGTGCGTTCAGTCGTTTCACTAAAGAAGAAAGATTGTACTGAAAAGAGCATCAACTCAGAACCCTAATGTAAGAAAAGTCTCATGTTGAATAGGAGATAATGAAATTCATGTCTATCTGATGAAGAGACCTTCACGTCTATAAACTGAGTGGGACGTTACCAAAGGCAGTGACCCAGGGGGAGTCAACGGGAGTGACCCAAGGGACACAGTGAGCTATCCATGAACATTTGTAAAGGTAGTGAGCCAAGGAAAGAGTGACTATTCCCAAACCATTGTAATCCATAGCTAGTGAAGATTAGTGGAATTTGGTATGACCAACAACTTGTCGGAGTATGCTCCTTGGATGTAGCACGTAGTGGTGAACCAAGTAAAAACTGTCGTGCCACCTCTTTGCATGTGAATGTTTCATTACTAATCATATCCATCATACAAGTTTAACTAGTTCCTACCAACGTGGGAACAAGATCCTTGTTTGAAGAGAAAAAGTTGACACCTTGATTTACCGCTCCCCTCTCAGGGTGTCCCAGGGTCCTACAAGTGGTATCAGAGAGAAAGGTTCACGTATGTTGGATACTCTACAGTAATTATGTTTAGAAGCGTATTTGAGTTTCTTTCCTAAATTCAACAATGAAGTGCAGTCTTGATGAAGATTCAGTAATTTATGAGCAGAGGCCTACATCTAGCAAGACCATAACAAACAGTAAAAAGAAAGAGAAGAATCAGTTTAAGAAGTCCCTCATATCCAAAGGAGATGTAGTGTCTAGTTCTCCATGCCCTTCCAATAATGAAGAAATATCAGGCTTGGAAAGTATCGAGCAGGTTGATTAGGTTCCTATCATAGGAAAGGAAGACACTTCTACTCAAGTGATCAGGAGAAATTAATAAGTTATCTGTATGATATTCTGGAAGAAAGAGTTGCTGATATTTTTAGAATATTTCAATGCATGCATGTTGAGATCAAACGATTGGAAAGTGAAGCTGATAATTTATAAAAGGTATTGGAAGGAAAAATTATCGAATGCTTAAAGCTCACCAAATAGATTAAATTATTTGAAGGAAAAGAGGTAGTCAATAAGACTCTAAATAAAAAGATCCATGCGCTTGAAGTTGAGCTAAAAAATACCACTGATGTCGAGAGTTTTTATTTGGAAGAAACTTCCAAGATATTCAAGTAACTTGACTCTTTTTTACAAAACAAATTTAAGATCCATGAAGATGAGGTTGAAATATTGAAGAAGACTCGTGATGAAAAGATGATCATGATTGAAGATCAGAAGATAATCCTCAATATTGGAGGTCAAAAATTGGAAGCCCAATTAACAAATCTTGAGAATACACATATTGAGACTTCACAAAAGAATGAAACAGGTGACACTTGTATTCAATGTTCACTGAATGATTCTAAATATGAAATACCCCCAACATGTAACAAGAGGATTATGACAACTCTTGATTATCCATCTCAGGAAACAATATCTGTTGCTATTCGATGCACACTGGAGGATTCTAAAGCCAAAAGACCTCCAAAATGTGATAAGAAGATCATGAATTCCCTCATTGATCTATCACAAGCAACTGAGAAAGTGAAGGTACCATCCAAACCATCTTTTACACATGTTTTTAAATACGTTACCATAATCAGTGCAGGCTGGAAGAAGAATTCTAAACTAGTATAGATTAGGAAAGGTGAGGAGAAGAAACCTACCACCATGGCTAGGGTGGAAATGAAGAAAAAATTGGAAGATGGTTCCTCAGATAGAGAAAAAAACATTAGGAAGAAGGCCCAACGACCTCATAAAAAATATACAAAGAAGAAACTATTTGTGGGTCAATGTTGGTGCTGCAACATATTTTGGCATTGTGAACTGGATTATAGGTACAATACCTTTAATGAAATAGCACAATGAAATCCTATATCAAAGGGAATAAATCCAGAGAAGAAGAAGCAACATCTGCAGGTCCAGAAGCATCAGTTTATAGAAAACAGATTTGGAATGCTTGATAACATCTGTGATGTATGCAATGACAGTGGTCACAAGGTAAGCACATGTCCATATAAACATGATTTCACTATTGATAAGAAAATAAGACCACCAATGTTGTCTATGTATGAAGCAAGTACCATGGGAAGAAATCATAATAACAGAGTGAACACACGTTTCCCCAAGAAGATCACAAGTAGGGAAGCTGAGAAGACCCATGATTTTAGATCCATGAAATTGAAGGGTAATTCATCCAAAAGAAAAACTAGGTGGGATGAAACTCAGATGAACCCATGTGGAAGATCCAAACCAGCTGCAATAGTTCCAAATGACATATTGGTCATCTGGCCAGAATATTTGAAAAGAATGAGGAAAATTGAAGATGAAAAGGCCAAGGCTGGTGAAAAAGGAAAAGGAAAAATTTCATGTGATGAAGACAAAAACACGAGAGAGTGAAAACAAAAACAAAAACATGAGTTCATGATGTTCTTTGTGAGAGATGTATGAGATCTGGTCACATTGAAAAAGGTTGTCTAACCTTAATAGCAGAGCAAGAAGCAGTCCTTAAGAGGAGTAAGAATGTATCATATATGATGGATATTAATAAGAAAAATTCTCTACACAAAGAAGAAGATAATGTGAAGAGATCCATGTCACATCAACACATATCAGAACATATGTTCAAATGTACAGGCATGAATACTGGAGTGAACATAGGAACTTGGTTGAGAAAAACACCTCAACCATGCAGCTCATATTGATGAAGCAAGGAAAAACCACCTTATTCCATTAATCATTTGTGTACTGTATTTGTGCAATAATGCAGGGAATTGAAGGTGAAGCATGCTCTCAGGGGGAGAACCTGAGAAGTAGTGAATGCTATAAACTCTTGATATCTAATATAAAGAAGTTTACATCCTTGGATGATTCTTCAATTGATATTGAAAGATTAATATGATGAAGGATCACTCTTGATAAAGATGATAAGGAGTGTTTCCCTTAAGGGGGAGAAAAGTGAAGAAGCATCCATAGTCATTGTTTCAATCAGTATTAACTCCAGCTGAACAAAGATCATTCTACAGGGTGGGGCGTAACTGAATTGATCAGTGACATAAGAAGAATGGAAGTGCCCCAAGGCCACTTATCCTTCCAATTGCACTTGAATGTTTTTTATCTGTTTGTTGATGTGAGTGTAGGAGTTTCAGGTTGATTATTCCCAATCACATTTGATTTCTTTAGCCTAAAATGAAAGTGGTAAACCCTTGAAGACTAAATACATGAGTTCTCATCTCATGTGGTATCATGATTTGTGAATAATGGACAACCATCTTGTCTAAATAAAATCCTCTTGTTTTCTACATCGATCATTTCTCAAGTAGACTTAGAGTGAAATTATTGACGAAACATTGATGAAGTATAGATTGATACCCTCCCTAGAATGAGCTTTGTATTTCTTATCAATAAGGGGGAGAGAAAGTGAAATGAAAGTTTGAAAGGAAAGTTTGAAAAGAAAATTTGATTGAAGAGAAGATTCTCATTTTGACATTGACGAATTCATTTTAGAAGATACGTAAGGTATTGAAAACAAAATACAAAGGGGGATATTGTTGGGACCACTTTGTGTATAAGTTTTTATTTGTTGTCAATAGTTGTCAATGAAGATCAAAATGAAGGAGATAAAGAATGACATATGAAATACAGGGATGGAAATTCTGATGATTTTTGTACTGATCATAAGTTCAAAGAACACGTGTCAAAGAAGAGTGGGTATTTTATGAAGACCATGCAATTCTTTATGATTGCATGATAACCATGAAAGAGACTTCTTAAAGAATAGAATCATATGATTTGCGTGAAGTAGAGAATGGCGATTGAAGAAGAAGACAATGTGGAAGGGATTGGAATTCTGAGATGGACATGCACTTCACATTGTATCAAAATATGATGATTCCAAAACTAATCTATCAAAGGATATACATCACGATAGTGGAGTTTGTGATGAAAGAAGAAGAGTTACTGAGGATGTCAAATCACAGAAAAGAAGTTTTTTTAGGTGACTGCGTTTGTTGAAAAAGAAAACAATGACACACAAATTTCCGGCCACAGGGCATGTCAGATCTGATGGCAGCTCGGCGCTCGAGGCAGTGCAGGTTCACGGCTCGAGGTGATAAGGCGGTGGTTTGAATTTTGAAATTTCAGTTTGAATTATGTTATGGTGTCTGGGTTTCGGCTGTATGGGTACCGACAACCCAGAATCCGGCTTTCCATAAAATGAAAAAAAATGATTTTCGGCTAAGGGGATTTCATGGTGGCATGTCCAGTTCAAGAGATGTGGTTAACAATCCATGTTTGATTCAAAAATGTCAACAAAGGAATGGATGATCTAGAAGCGATACAAAAAGAACAGATACAAGGTGGCCCTATTTTCCAGTGTTTTCCAAATTTTTGGGCCTGAAAATCCACAAATGAAGAAAAGTGGTTTTTGGAAAAGGGACTTGCACGCCGTGTACTTGATGGATTGGAAACTTGTGTGCCATATGTTTTTCAAGATTAGAACCTCAAAATATGGCAAAGGGATAAGGGTCGCGCAAGATTTGGGTTAGGTCGCACAAGTGACTAGCACGGAAAAAGGGACTTGTGCGCCGTTTACTTGAAGGAGAGAAGACTTGCGCGGCATATGTTTTTCAAGAACAAAACATCAAAATATGGAAAAGGAAAGAGAGTCGTGCACGTATTGAAGTTATTCACACAAGTGATTTGAAAAGTGTTTCTGGAAAAGGGACTTGTGCGCCAATTTTTTTTCAAGATTAGAACATGAAAATATGGAAAAGGGAGAAGGGCACCCATGTTTGGAAGTTGGTCGCGCAAGTGACTTGCAGGGGCAGAGACTTTCTCGCCGAAACTTGTGCGCTGTCGCGCAGGGTGTCCAAATGTCTATAAAGATAGTTCGACCCCTCCTCATTCTACACGAGCTCAAAACTTAGAGAAAATCAAAGCTCTCGTCACATAGGTGTGATGGTTGTACAAGTGGTGTGTAGGTATCATAAGTGTAAGTTACATGACATTTGTTTGCTGCGTGTCTAGGGTGCTTTGGGAAAGAAATGGATTGGGTCGCACAAGTTTGAAGTTGAAGGAGTGAGTGTCGCGCAAGTGGTTGAGGTGAACTTGCATGCCGGTTTGGACTTTCACACTGAGACTTGCGCGCTGTCAAGAGACTTGCGCGCCAGGCTTGGGGAAGTGTGCCAGGTATTACTGAAGCCCGCCATTCTTTTTGGAGCTGCATGAAAGCTGGAATATTTCCCGATACCTTCAGTGCAAAGTGAGATTAAATAGGAAAGCTAAATGATACATGCATGATCTCATGCATACATAGAGAACTGATTCTGACAATTCCATGTAAGATGAGATTCATTTATTGAGAAATCACATAAGTTGTTGTGATTCAGGCAAATGAAGACAAGAGGATCTAGTGCTTTCAGTCATTGCACTAAAGAAGAAGGATTGTACTGAAAAGAGAATCAACTCAGAACCTTGATGCAACCAAAGTCTCATGATAAAGAGGATAAAATAAACTTCTTGTCTATCTGATGAAGAGACCTTGATGTCTATAAACTGAGTGGGACTTCACCAAAGGCAGTGAGCCAGGGGAAGTCAATGGGAGTGACCCGAGGGACAGAGTGAGTTATCCCTGAACTTTTGTAAAGTTAGTGAGCCTCGGACAGAGTGACTCTTCCAAAACCTTTGTAATCCATAACTAGCAAAAATTAGTGGATTTGGTATGACCGGAAACTTGTCGGCGTATGCTCCTTGTACGTAGAACTTAGTGGTGAAACAAGTAAAAATTATTGTTTCACCTCTTTTCATGTGAATGTTTCATTGTTGATCATATCCATCATACATGTTTAACTAGTTCCTACCAATGTGGGAACATGATCCTTGTTTTAAGAGAAAAAGTTAACACCCTGATTCACCCCTCCCCTCTCAGGGTGTCCTGGGGTCCTACATATATAAATTCATGAAAATTGATACTGGATTTAAATATAAAACAAGCATTATTTTAATCATTTAAATCTAGCTCTCCTCAAGTATAAATACCACCACTAGCCACACCATTTTGACCCAAAATCCATGAATATCCTAAAATTTCTTTTTAATACTCCCATAATCACTTTGCCCATGTCATATTCATGATGGTATCACTGAAAGACCAAATCCAAGGTCCTCAATGGTCTCCCAAGGAAGTGATATTCAAGAGGTAATGTTCTCAAACTACCTCTCTTAATTTATTTCCATCTTCTATTTTCTACCAAACTCCTTCGTCCATACTAAAATAATAATTACCCAATAATGTAAATAATTTAATTTAATTTTATAATGGAATATATTATATCAATCCCTTTTACTACCACCTCTTAATCAAATTAATGAAATTATTTCCCAAGATATGCCGATTAATCATCTCCATGGAAAATGTTTTTTTTTTCATTTACCATTACCGCCTTCATGGATGGAAATAAAATTATTATTATTGTTAAATAAAATTTAAATAGGTATATTATAACATATTTAATGTTTTGAACTAATATATACACATAATATTAAATAAAATGAATCAAGTTCATGATGGTCAGAAAAAACAGCCAAATTAAACTAAACATTTTTGAATAACATTTTATCATATGAATCATCCTCATGTATGAATTGAAATAATAAATGGGAACATTTAAACTTATGTAAGTGAATTAATACCATTTCATTTCTCTTATAGTGTTTTATTTCTATTTTACATGAAAATCTATAATTATTCACAAATAAACCAATCATGAAACAATGAAACAAACACTCCCAAAACAATGAAAATTTTAAAATATTATTAATGAATGGGTTGTATGATGTTATAAAATAATAATATAAGTTATTATATATATTATTATATTTATATAATGAATTATTAACAATTTTTAAACTTTCATAAAATAGTTAAAATTATGAAAAACTAAAGGGAAGCGCGAGGTTAGGGTTTCTCGTCTCACTTTTTCTTCTGTGAGATATATACCTTATTCACCAATTATTTCTTATGTCTGGTGCATATACAGGCCTATTATATATATAATATCATGAGTATAATTATATTAATTTTATTAAATGTCTCATTTTATAATTATTACTCTTATGGAGCATACGATTCTATTTATTACAAAGTGGTATGAGAATTCTTAACCCAATTTCAATTCATTAGGTTAAACTTCTACATAATTGATAATATTGTACTGTGATTATGTGTGGGTGAATTTTAATTTCATATATATTTTTTAATTTTGAAATTTTTTATGTGTACTAATAGTAAATAAACATAATTGATTAATTTTATTAATTCTTATTTCAATGATATAATATTTATAAGGGATTTATTTTAACTTTATTTAAATATCCTTTAAGACTCACTTTTCATTCCATTCCCATGTTTCTTAAAATTTATTTCCAATATTTTTAAAATTCCCTTAAGATTTATTCAATAAAATTTTCCTCATTTTTGAATTTTATAAAACAAATTTAAATATTTATATTTTTCATCTTTCTAAATAGGGTCCTTTATGAATTTTTGGACATAAATACAGAAGGAATATTTTTTTAGCTTATACCTAATGAGAGTAAATTACTACCATCATGAAACATAAATTCCTCGAGATTAATTTAAAATCATATAGGTTTATTTTCAAAGAAATGGTTTTCTTTTATAATTTGATGAAATTTTAAAAAATGTTTTCAAAATAGAAAGGATATTTTCCACCAAAATGTTTTCAGGTGATCACACAAAATTACTTCTATCTAAGAAAAAATTATTTGATGTTACATATTATTTAATGGGGATATCATTCAAGGAAATTATTCATATTCATTTTATGTTTGGTCTATTTTTATGATGGACTAATATTTATGAAACCTATTTCTTTTCATGGTTTTTGATATAATGAATGATTTTTGTTCTTGGGGTGTATGTATGTATGGTATTTAGTATGTTAAGGGTGGTACCTACATCTACATCCAATTAATTCAGTAATGATATTATATATCATGATATATATAGGACTAGAATGGGGTTTGAACTCTATTTAGTGAGGGCTGGAATAGGAAGTGAACCTAGTTCAGTAAAGGAACTTGTCTACCATGATTGTCCGTGGAGTGAACATATACTACTATAATAGATTGGATAGAGAACCCATTTTACTATGATAGTATTTGAAAAGATCCATGAATACGAATGAAATTATTTTATATGCTTATGCGTTTTCCACAATTCCATGTTATATACTAAAGTTATTCTTTTATGATTCCGGTCTTATGAATTTTTATGATTTATTATATGACTTAAGATTATGATATTTGATATGCAGGGTATGATTTTCAAATGTTAATGTATTATTATTATACCCTTATGTTTATTTAATGATTCATATCTCCCTTTTTTATCCTTATAGAGAATCATAGATCTCCCTTTCTATGTGTTTCCTTTCCCTATGATACAAAGAAAGGTATTAAGTTTGATATGTAAAAAAGGTGTATAGTTTTGAAGGAATAAGAGGGTGATGATGTAGACATTCTATGAACATATTTTTATATTTACATACTTTAAAATGAAATAAATCCATATGATTTTAGCATGTTTTTTTGTAATACGACTATTCATATGTTTATATGTAATACCTATGTATGAAAAGCATAGGTTATTAAAGTTGGCATCAGGGCATGTCTTAGTTAACCTTTGGAAACTAGGATGAGATATCCTCTATAGGAACCCCATTTTTAATTCTATATTATAGTCCTATAGTTTTGATAATGATCATTAAAAACCAATGATTAAACGTAAGGATTCTTGGATTGAATGTTTTTAAATATTTTTCCTTGATTTTGTGGTTTTCACAATATTATTAGTGATGCTCACACTACTCTGTTTTTTGTTTAGTTAATACCTATAACACTAATGAACCATCTTAATATTGAATAAAATGGTAAATGCAATGATTTTTCTGCTGAACAAATGAATATTATGGGAGCTGGATTGAAAAATCATATTGATATACTCACACAATCTATGAATCCTGTTGGAATCCAAAATGTGAAAAGGATGGAATAACAATCTATTCATTCATTAATGATAAAATATCATTGTGATTTCAATGAGTCTTATGATCCACTAGTGTCTCATAAATTTATCTCATCCCCTGAGAAAATATATTATTTTCCTCAATGCTCATGACATGGAATAGTTTTCCTAGCTGTTTACCATCAGGAAGGTGATGTAAATCAATGGAGGAATATTATCACGAATACGAGGTAATTAAAAGAAATTGTATCAATATAATGGGAGAAGTTTATTATAATGTTCCACATAAAAATACTTCCCTGATATTCTATATAAAAATATAGAGAAGGAATTTCTTGAGCAGAAGAAAAAGGATGAAAAATTCATCAGTATATATGAGACAAATTTTACAACACATCCAAGGTGTATCTCTAGATTAATTCTTAGTTAGAAAAATAAAATTGATTTATTTTTTGTTGATTTAAAACCATGTATTTGAATTTAATTATATATAAGATACTTTAGTACCTATGAATAAATTGTTTAATGTGCTCTCAAGGTAAAGAGGAAATTAGAGATACCCATCAATCAAATGGTTTTGATAAGAAAAAAGTATAATTCAAAGGAAATTATAAAAAAACATAGAGAAAAGAAGATGAGTTTTCCATTATGATCGATGTATGGGAAGAATCAAGAATGAAATTTTCTTAAGGGAGATAGTAAATGTTTTAAATGTGTGAAAGAAGTTCATCATGAAATTGAGTACCGAAGTGATAGGAAGAAGTTAGAAAATGATGCTAAAGGAGAGATAACTACATGGAATACACCCCCACACTTTAATGATTCATGTGTAGGTAAAATTTTAATTATGATAATAAATTTCCAAATCCATGGGTCAATGATGATGATCGACATAAGATACATCTTAATGCCAAATACAAAGGAAAATATCATGCGATCACTATTTTTAATATGGAGCATGACAATAAAGCGGGAGAATGATTTATTATTTATTTATTTTAAATAAAGAATAATATTGTTGAATTATTTTTATTTTACTTTTAAATAATGAAACATATAAGTATTGGTCATCTGTAGTGTTTCCTTAAATATTTTAAAGGATATGTTTAATAATATTGATGGACTGTAAAAGTTATTTACTGGTAAGGTGGTTTTTTAGAGAATAAAAAATTAAGGAAAGGATAATATTTAATATGTGCATGATTAGGGGAAAGTTATGAGAAAATACATGTTTTTTATGATAAAATAAATGGGAAAATATTTATGACCTTTGACCGAATTAGTAAAATGTTTACAATAAGGTTTTTGGATTGATTTTATAGAATTTTGGGGATTTATAGTACGATGAAAGAGTTAATTTTAGAAAGCATTATTGTTTTCACTAAGGATTTATGGTAATTTTGGTTTTTACCATGTTTCAAGATAATTAATTATAATTATATTCAAATGTTTTGTGTGTGAAAATTAAGAGATACATCAAGTTGTTTGGGATATTAATGATATGTTGATTTATTGATTTCATAAACTTCTTTCAAAAGTTGTGGATTTGAATCTTTTGGATGGTTCATGAGGTTAAACATTTATCAAAATCATTATGTTGAATTTTGGATGAGGTTTTATAGATTAATTAATTACCTAACCATATGAATATTTATTCATATTGAATAACTTGTGCTAACCATTATTTTAATGTTGATAACTATAGACATAAAGAATGACTTGTTATCCCATTATGGATCTTATGAAACACTAGTTATACAGCTATTACAACTTCAACATCATTTCATAGAAATATATATAAAGCAAAAACTTATCAAGACATAACCAAAGAGTGAGATTGTACTTATCAAATAAAATATAGTAAGTATATCTTCTCAAATGATTTTGAATTAAAATGATATCCATTTATCATCATTTATGACGATATTAATGGCCATTTTTAGACTTATTTGGTCTATATTTTTCTAGATGATAACCTTATAATGAACATGTTATCTATTATTATCCATCATAACTTGATTTTTATAATTATCTTCTATGTCCATGTTTTCACTTTCCACTAATGTTCTCGTGATCTGAATCATAGTTATGCAGTGATCTTCACCTTTTACTTTCTATCTTTTTATGTGGATGTTTTATTGACCCCTTTTTCGATGTGGGATTCAAAAAAATGGAAATTTTTAAACATCAATATTTGATTTTTAAAGTGGAATTTTAAATTTTTAGGATTCAATTTCTTGGAATTCATGATCGTAGAAGGATAGTATCTTATTGATTGATGGTTCCACCAAACCTCTATCAAGTCCATTATGTGTTCCATGTATCTCACCAGAGTAATTACATACCTGATCCTTGTCATGTAATAATCTCAAAGTCCATACCACTGGTGTAAGATATTTATTATAATGAACAACTAGTAGAGCTTCTGGGTTTTAGAGATAATGTTCTATGAAACAATAATACTCACCTGGTTAAAGTTTTAGGTTGAAACCACTAATTTGAGGAAACTATGTGGGAACCTAAGTATGTGATAAGGCAGAGGAATACTTCTCTATTAATATCAAAGTAATTAATTCTTATAGATAAATTTATTTTAAGGGGGGTAAAATGTAATACCCCAAAATTTTACACTATGCACCATGTTTTTCCTCTTCAATAACTTACGTTTCACTAAACATCGAGTTCAAACGAACTCCAAAAATATTATTATTTAATTTTCATAGTTATCACCTAGACATTGTAATGCTGAGAATGAATGATATTAACTAAATTATGAAATTATATTTTATATATATTAAAAAAATGAATTCATTTTTTACTAGGTAACTATATATTTAAATTAAAACTAATTGGACACAAATGATGTGTTTTTTATAAAAAAATATTTTTATTCCCATAATAGCATTTTATTTTAATAAATTTAATTAATAATTATTAGTGAAAATTATTAATGAAAATAATATGTTATATATTAATTAAAATTTTTCTAAATTCATTCAATGTGTTTGATAGGCTTAAGATAATAATAAATCCAATTTTAAGTATAAAAAAGCTATATTTTTCAAAAAGGTGATTTTATTGCCTTTTAATGACACACATATTTTAAAAATAAAATTTGACACTTTTATTGGTTTTATTTGAAAAATAAACATCATTTTAGAGTGTGGGAAATCAAAACTATCTTAGGGTTAAATTTTGGTGTTTTTCACTGTGGATTTATTTTTTGATGAACAGTGAAAAATACTGATTTTTTATTACTAACTACATTTTCTGCTAATTTATTTATATATTTAAACTATAAATTAATTTTAATTAGTTACATTAGATATATATCAATCCAATTTAGTTAATTGGAATCAATCTCTCATTGAAATTGGATATAAAAAATATTTAAACAGTTGAACTCTTTCACTTAAAAAACCCCACTTTCCCATTTCCTCTGCAATATTAATTTTAAAAGTAATTTTTATAATTATATAAATTTAATTTGGAAAAATATATTAATAATTTGGAATAATAATTTTCAAATTAGGTTTTATGGGAAATTTAATTTTTAGTTATAAAAAAATCAGTGTGGTAAAAATTATTTACTACGGTATAGGTAAAAAAATGAAACAGGTTAAAGTTAAAAAGGTAAAAGAATAAAATACAAAACAATTACAACATTTAATGGGGTTTTTAGTTATTTATAAACTCTAAACATAATCTAAAATATTAACTTCCATCCAAATTCATTAAAATTAATTCCACCGTAATGTGGTTGGATTTATATACAAAATAATTATTATTTTAATCACTTAAACCCACCTCTACTCAAGTATAAATATCACCCATCACCACCCCCATTTTGAATAAAAAGCCTCAAAGCTACTAAAATATCCACCAAAACCTCTGCTACACACTCTTCACATGTACCAGTTCTACTGGTCTCACCAAATGACAAAATATAAGGTCTTAAAGGGTCTCTCAAGGAGGTGATATTCAATAGGTAATTTTATCAAGGTACTTCTCTTAATATATTTTATTCTTCTATTATATACCCAAATAATTCATCCATCATGAAATAATAATTCCATAATCATGTAAATACTATAATTTTATGTTTCTAATGGAATATATTATATCCTTCCCTTTTATTACATCCTCTTAAATCCATGAATAATGTTTTTGTTCATTTTCCATTACCGCCTTCATGGATGGTAATAAAACTAATATTATGTTTAAATAAGATTTTTATAGGTATATTATAACCTATTTAATTTTCTTGAACTAAAATATATACATAACATTAAATAAAATGAAACAAGTTCACGATGGTCGGAAAAAAACCTCCAAATTGAAGCAAACATGTATCATTAACATTTAATCAAATGAATCATCCTCATTTAAGAAATAAAAATTATAAATTGGACAATTTAATTTAATTTAATTGTATTAATAACATTTCATTTCACTTATATAGTTTTATTTCAATTCTACATAGAAATATATAATTATACACAAATGGACGGATCATGAAACCATGAAATGGACACACCAAAAAAATGAAAATAATAAAATATTATTAATTAATGGGGGGTAATATGTTATAAAAGTGTCATATAAGATATTATAAATATTATTATAGTTATTTAATTAATTAATAAGAATATTTAAACCTTTATATATGATGTTAAATTATGAAAAACTAATTGGAAGCGTGAGGTAAGGGTTTCTTATCTCACTTTTTCTTCTGTGAGATATATGCATTATTCAAAACATATTTATTGTGTGTGGTGTATATTCTTACTTATTAAATATATAATATAAATAATCTCATTATATTAATGTTATTAAATTTAACATTTTATAATTATTACTTTTATGGTGCATATGATTCTACTGATTACATTGTGGTAAGGGAAACCATAACCAAATTTTTCTCTTTGGATTAACCCTCTACTTTATTAATTATGTCATTATATGAGTATGTGTAGAATTAATTTGTATTATATTATTTTGAATTTTTACTTTTATTATGTGTATTTTCATTTAATACGCATAATAAATTAATTTTATTAATTCCCACTTCAATGATATGATATTTACAATGGATTTTATTTTAAAAAATATTTTAATAAAATTTTCATTAAAAACTCATTTGTTCTTCCATGAACATTTTTTCTAAAATTATTTCCAAAATATTTTTTAATATTCTCATATTTTTGATTAAATTCATTTCTACTCATGTTTCACTTTTACAAAATGAATTGAAAGGGTTCTTTTTGTCATTTTTATAGACATGGTCCTTTATGATTTTTTTTAAAAAAATGGAAAGAATGTTTAATTAACTTATATAGAATGAGTGACCTTTCCCGCCGTAATGATACCTTAATGTCTTGAATATTACTTATAAATCTTATAAGGTAATTTTCAAAGAAATTATTTCTTTTATAATTACGTGACATTTAAAAAAATGTTCTCAAAATAGAAAGGATATTTTCAACAATAATTATTTCAAGTGATCTCTAAAAATTATTTCCATCTATGATTAAATTATTTGATGTAAATTATGTTTTAATAGGGATATTATTAAAGTAAATTATCCTCATTCATTTTATTTCTAGTTTTTTATGATGTATTTATGTTTATGAAACATATTTCTTTTCATGGGTTCTCATATGATGAATGATTTATGTTCATGTAGAACACTTATGTATAGTTTTCATTATGTAATGAGTGGTACCTGTATCTCCCTCCAATGTGTTAGGTAATTATATTATATAAAATGATATGTACTATACTATAATGGTTATTCAAATCAGTTCATACATGACTAGAACGAGAAGTGAATCTGGTTCTGTAAAGGAATTCTTCTGTGTTGATAGTATTGGGAGTGAACCTAGACTATTAAAATGGTTTGGGGAGTGAACCTATTCCATGGTTATAGTCTTGTAAAAGAGCCTTTAATAATAATAAAATGATTTTATATTCTTATGTGTTTTCCAGAATTCCATGTTTTATGCCAAATTTATTCTTTTATGATTCATGTGTTATGAATATTTCTGATTTATTTTATGACTTGAGATTATGACCTTTGATATAAAGGGTGTCATTTTAAAATGTTATGTTCATATTATTATACCAATAAGTTTATGTTATGATTCATATCTACCATGTTTACCCTTACCATGCATTTTAGTTCACCCTTTCCATATTTTACTTTTCCCCATGATACAAACAAAGGTATTATGTTTGATATGTCAAAAAGGGTTCTAGTTATGATAGAATAAGTTGGAGATGATGTAGATGTTTTATGAACCTATTGTTTTTTGTTTATAATTTTCCCAAGACACTAAACCCATATGATTTTATTGTTTTTCTTATAATATAAATTTTCATCTATTTATATGCAGTATCTATATATCAAAATAGAAGGTTGATATATATATATATATATATGATAAAGGTCACATATTTTAAAATAGGAAAATTAGTCCATTAATCCAACTGGGGATACAGAATTCCATGTCTAACAATCCCTATTATTGATGTGGAAATCCATTCCCAACATCCTAATCTAATGATAATGGTTCACCACATTTAACCAAGAGAATCATATTTCTATAAAACCATGTAAATCACCCTAAAATATTTCATTAACAACCAATCATCAAGGACCAACTCTTAACCACTTCAATATATCAAAAAACAAGGGTTCACCTTTTCATATATCAATTAAATGGTTAATTACATTCAAAACCATTAACATAATTCTATATCTAGTTCCATTTTATCATTTATTAGAAACCACAATAAATAGATAGACTTACTATCTATTTAACTAAAAAAATAAATTTCCCTAAAAATATTTATCACTTATACCTTTATTCGTCTCACATCCCTTTATACCATGATAATTTACCAAAAAAAAGTATAAATAGTTTAATGGCCTAACCCTATAATCCTTAATTTAACAATTCACTTCACTATTTTAAATGTATTGGAACACACCATGGGTTTCCTGAAGCCCAGTATTGAAATCATTAATGGTCCTGGAGGGGTCAGTGAAGGGTCTAACACATTAATTAATGTCCCCATTTAATTTTCTTGGTAAATGACACAATTTGACAATATAGAAGTTCAAGGGAACAACCAAATACACAACAAAACATAAAGACTATGGGGTAGATAGTATATTCAACCTAAATTATGCTCATAGGAAAAATATCATCCAAAATGGGCCCTTGATTTGAAGTAAAATAGGAAAAAATGCAAAAAATAAGAACTCCCTCGAAATAGGGTTCTTTGGAATCGAAATAAAAGAACCATGGTATGAAAATTACAAAACAAAAAGGAACAAAATGGAGTAAGAGGATTATTTGAGTCTTTGAATCAAAAAAAAATTACACATCAAACATCCTAGAATCAAAAGAGAAAGTGGTTTTTACCCTAAGATACTAAAGGAAAAATTAGGGTTAAAATTTGAGTAATTGGATATAATTTTGAGACAGAAAATGATAAAATGGAAAATTTTAATAACATTCATGGTTTGGCCACATAGTTTACCAAACTGTGTGCCAACTATGTTTCTTCCTCTATCCATAAGGAAATTGAGCCTCATGGTTTGCTTGGAGAACCCGCATGGTTTAACAAACTTTTAAAAAACCATATGAATAACATTTTCCAACATCACATGGTTTCTAGTCCACCCCTTACATAGTTTATAACCCATTATCATCCCTTTTATATTTCACATGATTATGGGTCATGTTTTGTACTAAATATGCACCAATCATGTTCCATTCATAGCATGACCCTTTTTTCCTCTTTCCTATATTCTAAAACCATAGGAAACTTCTAATACCATACCCACTCATTCTACTAATTCCATTAACAAATTGAAAATGTATTTTTAATAGAATTAAATTTAAATTCATCTCATAAAAATGTTTGGATCTTAAATCCACCCACTGTATAATATCTCATCCTTGAGTTGTACTCCCATGTGTCAATAAGCCTCGAGGGTAAATATGATGGGGCACTAGGCCTATATATCAGCTTATCTCTATAAATATTATTCCATATTGTATCAATTATTCTACAAAACTCCAATCAAAGGAATAATCTTACACAAAATAATTTTCTCACTGTGATTCAAAATACAAATCGGATGCCCCTCAAAGGATGTATCATCCACAAGATCGACATCATCAAAATTAATCACATGAGTAGGGTTATAGTGATACTCATGTTTTCATGACATATGAAAAAAA
Organism: Viscum album; assembly: GCA_963277665.1. NCBI lineage: Eukaryota > Viridiplantae > Streptophyta > Magnoliopsida > Santalales > Viscaceae > Viscum > Viscum album. The sequence continues at coordinate 25,828,993 of OY728125.1, forward strand.
TCATGCATAGAAACATTACACTATAAAAGAGCTTACTAATATTCCACCGATCCAATGCTCTTTACAATCTCAAATAACCCAATATATCTAGGCCCCAACTTGCCTTGTCTCTAAATCTGATAGTGACCCAATCTCAAAGACACTAAAAAGAACACATATTCACCCTATAAAAAATAAATATGTCAATAACATTGATTATTGTATAAATTATATCTAATATGGTTAGTTTTAATTGGATTTTAAATCAACTAAACATACTCTGATTCCTCCCACACCAGACTCATCCACAACAACTCTAATTCTCTCACTTCCATCCTATACAAATTTGATCAACATGGATTACCATATAGTTCCTCATACAATTCCATATAAATAGAATCATGATAAATGTTTTTATAGATGAATTTAACATGCAATAAGTGATTTTACCATATCTCTTAAAAATTTAGGAGACATGCCCTCAGCATATACTCACTGAGATTGTACATTTGAATTTCCCATTTGTCTATGGGAGAAAATATATACTAAAAAACACCTGAGTACCAAGTTACATCTATAACCCTTTACAAAAGTGTGAATTAAAACAAGGATCAAAATATGAAACTATACTCTGAGTCACCCCATAAAAACATACAATCACCCAGACATACAATTCATTTAACTGATCGATAGTGAAAGTCTCCCAAATTGGATGGAAATGAGCTACATTTTTCAACCAATACACAGTCACCCATATCATATTATTATTTTGGAGAGTCCTTAGAAAACCCACTCTTATGTCTATTGTAACATCATCCCACTTCCCATCTAAGATGGGAAATCACTATAACATACCAACAAGCCATTGATTCTCAGCCTTACCCTATTAACAGTTGTAGTATTGTGTAACAAAACCTTTGATATCCTTCTTCATTATTGGTCAAAAAATCTACTTTCAATGATCAAGATAAATTTGGTTAAACTATGGTACACATCCAACTTCGAAGAAAACAACTCACACAACAGCTTCACCCACATACATGTAGGTATAAAAACTCAACCATGAATGTGGATAATCTCACCACTATCAATGGTTTTGTATGGAGTTAGCTAACCACCATTAAATATGTCCCCCAAACTCATACACTCTAGATATTAATAATTCCTCAATTTGATCTAGATCAAAATATTTACATCAATAGATTAGGATGTGAGTTTCATCTGTCCCTACTCATCTTGAACACCTATATGAATTTCAGTGAACAAAGCCATAATTTTCTACACATAACTAGACTCATGGACCACATGATTCTATGTCTTCATCATCAAGACCTCATAAACATTATTTACATTTCTCTATGTATAAGCTAAGTCATAAATTGAAGGATTCATGTAATCCACCTATCTCCCCTGCTAAAGATTTAGATCATGTTGGTAAAATATATATTTGTGGATATTATGATCTATATAAACAATAAACCTATCAATTAGAAGCTAATTCGGGAAACATTTTAAGACATAAACCACTATGGAAAAATAAATAATGTGATCAGGATATTCTCATTCATTTGGCCTCAAATTTCTTGATCCATACACTATGAATCTATCTCCGTACATTAACATAGGTTCATGTTCGATCCCTGATGTATCACAACACAAAGTAAACTCATCACCAAGTTTGGGTAAGATTAGAATTGGTTCAGTGGTAAAAAGCCTATTTAGATTCTCTAATGAATTTTCACATTCCTCATACCACTAAAAAATTATACCCTTCTTTCTTTATAATGAGAGTTGTGATTCCATGTGAGAAAACCCATTGATGATACTTTGGTAGTAACCTACAAAGACAAAAATGATTTGAATTTATAAATCATTATTAGGTTTCTTTCAAGAACCATCCATTTAAACATTTTTAGGTTCACCTGACACAACTTCCAATAATATGATGTGACCCGAGAAATGAACCTTGTCTAACTTAAAATGAAACATATATAGATTTTTATATATTTGATTCTCTCTCGCTGTACTCAGAATGATTTCGGGATGATTGGCATGATCGTATTGAGTTAAGGAGTACACTAAGATATCATAAAAAATACTACCAAAAAATGATCCAATAATATGTCTAAGATCTAATTATTTAAGGACATATAAATAGAAAGATCAATTATCAATCCAAAGAGAATTAAAAAGAACTCAAAAAACCCATACTTACATATGAATGAAGTTTAAGGTGTATCAAAAGTTCTCAACCTCAGTTGATGATATAATGGTATCAAATAAATCATGGAGAATACATAGGCTTCAATAATCTAGTAAAAAACATCATCGATACATGTAATATGATATCTATTCTTGATAATCAACTGGTTTCACTTCTGGTAATTGAAGAAACAAATGAAACATCTCTTAGAATCTTCTCAAATATTAATTCAACCTCTCTCTATGGTGGTATCCCAGAGAACTCCTTAAGACAAACATCCTAAAACTAATCGAATATAATAGAGAATAAACCCTGACCCACCCCCTAACCATTTAGAAATATAATAAAAACATTTGTTGTATTCTCACATAGTTTCTTAAGAACTGGACCTACATAGCCTACCCTAATATCCTATTCCCCATGATGAACATAGACATTACCTTCATGTTATGGGAAGGTCACCCTCTTATAGTAACAATCAATGTGACCTTGATACAAAACTAACCTATCCATACCAAGTATTAAGTAAAAAAATAAATACTCAAACACATACAAGTATTAAAGAAAATAACACTCACCAACCTTGAAGGATAACCCAATAAAAAGAAAAATGCCTTCCGATCACACCCCAAATGGTGTGTCGATCTACATGGCCCCACAATAGAACTCCACTCCCAGAACAAAACTATTTACAAGATGATAATATATAAATGGATATGACTCTCATGTGCTAAATAAAGCACTAGATAGAAAATAATCTATAATAATAGTACCTCAGTCAGTTAACAAGCTATCCTTACTACCAGTGTGTAAAGTCTAGACTACATGAATTTGGATCATCCATTTACCTTGATATGGATTCTCATATATCACTACTCTGATGATATGAATTCTCTTTTCATTAAGTACCTCATTCCCCACACCGCCCAGTATGGCTAGTAGAACTCCAACTAATAGACTCATACATGGTAGAAGATCCCAATATAATACTTTTTATTATCCTAGGTCCTCCGCCACTACACATATAATTAGGTTTATTGAAAAATCTTTTCACATGTACCATCCTATTATAAGATCAAAAATCCACTGCTGGTCAAAGACACAAACCACACATGTGACCAAGGTTTCCACACTAATAAAAGAACACTCGATCGATTCCCTAAGAGGATGATCATATCACATGGATACTATATTCTCAAAAATACATAGTGGATGTTATTATAATAATACTTCTTACTATCGAAGGATGATCCATCGAATCTGTAACACCCCAAGCTTCCTCGGTATGTTTCCTTTCGAATAATGCAATGACGTGCATTGTACGCAACTTCGAGATTTTAACACACCACAACCAATCAAACTAGCCGTTATGAATAGTAATACCTACTTTTAGAAATTATATATATTTTATATTTCAAAATGGACTTCATTTTTGGATTCGGAATATCGAATTTAGCCTAAGGTGAAATTTTGGTACTTTTCGGATAACTTTCATATTTTGATGAATAGTGAAAATTACTAAATTTTAATTAAAAACAACTTTTTTAATCAAAATAATTAATAGTGATAAATTGTTAATTTGAGTGGTTTTAAAGTATATTTAGAATATATTTTTACCATTTAATATAATGTTGGTCATTGGACATAAGTTTACAATTAAACCGAACATAAACAAGTGTCAATCTTTTGATAGTTATTATCTCTTAAAAACACGCTTTTTGTTTTGACAGCGGGAATTAATTTTAAATTAATTTCTGCCACTTCTGTGTTTTGAATTTAGAAAAATGGATTCCATATTTGGAATCAGGATGTCCAAATTGTGTAAATAGGTAACTTTTATTTTTAGACATTTTGAATAATTACTGCGGTAAATATTTTATTTACCATGGTTAAGGGTAAATCCGGTAAATAAGGGTTAAAAAAAAAAATATTATAATAATACTAAATTACCCTAAAATGTATCTTAACCCTATTGGTTGATACATGGTCGACCATGGGCATCTTTGGGTCAATTTTGGGACCCCATGGATCCACTTGTAAGTGATAATGACACTTTATATTAATTAAGTTAAAATGAATACAAAAATGACACAAGCATATATATTTTAGCAAAACAATTGTTACATAGGGTTATATATGCTGGATTTTAGATTATAAATATTCATTAGAAAGCTAAAAGGATTTCCTACATAATTATATTTTATTTATAATTTTTTGACATTAAATAATTTATTTTATTTATGACACAATGATGATGCAGTAATTACTAAAATAGTAAAAAATTAACATAATTGATATTATAAATACCCAAATAATTATAATATTAAACTTTTAATGAATTAAACAAATTTTCTAGGATAATATGATATATTAGGATTGATTTATTTGACTTTGTTCGAAGTAATCAATCTTTTATGAGTTTCACAAAAATCAACTAGTGAATAGTGTCAAAATTGACATAAAAGAGTTCTTAAAACAAATATTATATTATTAATTGATATTAAATTCCTAAAAATCTAAGGTTCGGCAAAGAGACTTATATTATGATAGGTTAATCATTAATGGACCACTTGGGGGTCTTTTGGATGTATATAGTAAGTTTATTAACCATATTATATAAAAATACAAAGAGACATTGTAAAAGTGAAACTAATTAACTTAGAGTTAATACTTAAAGATAAGGTTAATATAAGTACCCAAACCTGTCTAAATTCTATTGGATGAGTTGTTTTCGACCTATCCCCACCTCAACCTTTGAATAGTCAACTTTGGAGCCATTGGAAACCGAATATGAATTTATTATAAATTAATATTTCTAGCTTTTCCAAAGGTGCCCCTCACCCCTCTTATAAAAGGGCACTCCTCCTTCTCATTTCCTCACACCTCTCAAGCCACTTGGCTCGTCCAAAACTCTGCCCAACTAAGCTCCCCACATCCCTCTCCTCCTCCTTGAAGCTTCCCCTTAGGCAGAAAGCATTTCAACAAGTCCTTTGGTTCCAACCAAAGTGAGTTACCTAAATTAAAGGTAACGATTTCTCTTAAATTATTTTCATTTATTTTGCTTCTTCAACCACCAAACTCTTTTTATTTCCCTTCTTTTGTAACAACACCAGTATCCTCAATATACTAGGATGTTGTTATGAGAAGTATTCAAACTACACATACACACAACTCCATCTAATGGATGATGAACATAATGTTTCTGTGGATGGCAAACTAACGCCTCACGAAACGATGATTGTTCAAAAACATCTTACCGCCTCTCATGGTGGCCATTATGATGGAACTGTAATTAAATATGATATTAATGATATATATTTTATATATAAGCTTCTGTAATTCCATTTTATTTCATACCATTATTCGTTTCATGTCGTATATACATACGATAATTTATTTGAGGAAGTGCGGACTACCGCCCCCTTAAAATGATATGACTCGTTCATACCACACATGGAACGTATAAAGGATGGTGTTAATGAACTTAAGTAACATATATAAAATATTATATTATACTGGAATAGTAATATACCTATATATCATTTGGATTCGATTCTTTTAAAATAAAAAAATTAAATGGAAGTAGCGTTCGTGCGTACGTACGGACTACCGTCTCCACGAACGCGATGAGATTCATTATCCATTGTATCCATTCAAGTATAATTATCATTTAATGATTTAAAAATGATGTTTAAGGACTTGATATCATTCTTGATATGAATAAGATACAACAAACATGACTTATGTAACAAAACATATAAAAGAAAATGAGTAAGTTAACACCCGAAACGGCGTTAATACTAAGATATTATTAACAAATCAATGTTAAAACATCATATATGATATCATATTAAAGTAAATGATTCTTGTATTATTCAATAACAATTATTTCACCATTATACAGGAGGTAAACCTACCATCGACCAAGGAAAAAGTACAAAGTAAGGGATTTTCTTATCTCACTTTTAATTCCGTGAGAATTCCATTGATCACCACTTAATTATTGCATGTGGTGTATGTGTACTGCCCATGATTGTATTCATTGTGTTATATACTTTTATTTATGGGTATTTACATCATAATGGTATGATAATTCTTTCATGGGTGTATGTTTCTTAAGTTACCTAATCAATAAGGGAATTTGAGATTTCAACTTCCACTCATTTGGCTTTACGCATATTTCATTGATTATATTACCCCAAGATTATGTGTGGAATCACTATTCATTTGATTATGTCATAATTTCCACTCCCATTCCTGTGGATATAAGTTTGATACACATAATCACTCCATTGATAATTCTCAAGTCATTGATATGAATTTGATAAGAGTAATTTTAACTCATTCTCCATTTATTGAGTTAAACATCCAATTCGTTAGTATTGATTTTACAAGAATATGTGTGAATATACTTTGATTGATTTACACTGAATATCCAATCATATTTAGTGTATTTATATTTGTCACACATAATTACGTCGTTGATTTATCCTTAACCTAAGGATACAACCTTTATGAGAGATTTCATCTCAATTTACATTCCATTGAGACTTCTTTGATGATATACACCAAATCACTTTTATGTGGTGTATATAATGTACTTTGACATAGTATATCATGAATTCCTTTATTCTCATGATATTACAATGTTTTGATTACCTCAATTATTTGTATTCAAGTGTCTCTCTTTTGGTTAGAAACTCTAACCAAAATACCATTTTAAAATGTTTTAAAGAATTATTCTTCTAAATCATGCTCATTAATGTCCATATTTTAAAAATGGTTTTAAGGATTTATTTATATGGACATTAAAGTTTTAAAATTAAAAATCCTTTTAAAAAAGTTTCAAATTGGTATGGGACACTTTGATTCAAAAATCTATTTTTAAATGGCTTTTTGACAAATAGTGTGACTTTTAAATGATTTCAAGAAAAGGGGGATATTTCTCTCAAATAGTTTTGATGATTATTTTCATCTATGTCAACATCCTTCATTATTCTTGATTGAGGTTAATGTGATACAATACAATCTTCCATATTGTATCGAATGAGTTATGTTTGACTGTGGATGTGCTATTTTTATACCATTCAAGGTTTGTGGTAAAAGTATTGACATTTCGTATGCTAGTTTCAATACGAATGTTTATGTTATGTTTAAACTTGTTCATATGAGGAATGCATTGGACTTAATAAGTGACGGGTGGAGCCCGCTATAGCTCCTCGATGCATCGGTAGGTCTCATGAGACAAACTAGTGTCTTGGCACAAGGCCTTGGCAAAATCTTATTTGTAGTCTTGGCACGAGGCCTTGGCTATGTGGTTATGATAGTCTGGCATTATGCATTCCATCATTATGAAAGTGGTTATTGATATTGCATGTGATCATTCGACTAGTAGAATATCCATGTGAGTAAGTAAATGGCATTATTTCATTTTACTTTTGCCATACTATGTTGAAGTTCAATTTTAAAAGGCTTTTGTTTTAGTTATAAATTGCCTTAAGTGTTTATGCTTATTTATGAAAGCTTCTGCTATAATGTTATCCTTACTGAGCATCCGAGCTCACCCCTTTCAATGTTTTATTTTTCCCAGGATTATGAAGAAGTAATTTATGAATGACCTGCAGGTATAGTATGAGGGGATATGAAGACAAGATGTTTTTTTTATGATGTAATGTAAAAATTTATGGATGTATCTAGTTATTCCAAGGCTACTAAACTAATCGGTCTTTCGAGACTTGATCTTTCTCATGATCATGCCAATGTTATGTAATAATGCACCGACTCTAGGTAATTAGGGTCGGGGCATTACAGTTGGTATCAGAGGAAGTTTAGTACAAACCTTGGTAGCTAGATTTAGATAAACTCTGATTAGAGCACGTAGACCTAAGATGAACTTTGGGGATTAGTATAAAAGAACTTCCTAGAATTTTGGTATTGTAGAGATTTTGTGAGTCTTCCGAGCAATACATCCCTGTCTGGATACGAGCAGGTAGAGGCGGCTCTGGCACAGATGTACCTAGGGGTAAAACCCGAAAACACCGCTTTGAGCTAGACTCGAACGGGAACTGGTGCACGACAACGGGCCTTGCTGCACTCTTGGTTACGACACTCCCGGGGGATATGCTTAGGATAATTTACATTTTCTTTACAAACCAATTTAAGTAATATATATATAAGATGAGAGTAAATGACCTTGGTTAATCCTAATATGTTTCAAATTGAGAATATGGTGACATTTTAATCTCTAAATGATTTTACGACTACTATTACTCACACAATGCTTTATGGTTTTAGTCAATGGATGGATTCCAAGGAAGTCATAGTGACTTTGAGAATGATGTACAAGATGGGAACGGTGGTGGAAATGAGCAACAAAATGGAATGTTGATAGGCGTAAAAGATATCGTCTTTATGCCAAATCAGTTTTCCAAAAATATGATCAACAACATATATATTAACCAACTCCCAGACTCAACAAGGAAGAGAAAGGTGATAAATGATAAGAGCTCCAGCAATGGAGACCATGGAGAAAAGAACCCTCAATTTTCATCATGCAGGAAATGTGGAAAGAGACACCCAGGAAAGTGTCTCAATGGGACAACGAAATGTTTTACGTGCGGGAAGGAAGGACATAAAGTAAAGAATTGCCGAAGAAAAATGAAGAGTACTATGGAAGAAGATAAAAATGGTCCCAAGAGTCCATTTACAGTCATTTGCCGTAAATGTAGGGGACCTGGCCATTACCCGAGTGAATGTCCTATTCTATAGGATATTTTCTTGGTCAAAGAAGAAGCTATGTGGGAATAAATGGTTGAAGAAATGTTTAAAAAGTATTAGCACTCCTTGTTGATGGGTTTACTATGGAATAATTTTCTCTTGTATTTGTAACCCCGCAGTTTGCCATGTGAGAATGATATTTGAGGAAGAATTGTCTCTTCTCTTGTGTATTTGGGTATAAATAACCATTTGGATTTATATGATCATTGGGGTTTGAGAGAATTATAAGTTATTCTAATTTGGGATGAAGATTCAAGGTATGATATAACATTTGTGGTTAAATTTATGATATAGTATTTTGAGGAATTTATCTCATTTTGGCAATATTATAAAATATAGTTTTTGAAAAAGGACAACACGTAGACCGTGTGACAACCCGTCGAGTCGGACAAAGCTATGGGAATCGAACCCACAACCAAAGTGCGATTGGGATTTATCGCCTACCACTGGACTACGTGAAGTCCCTGGTTAGTGTGACTTTTTTTTTGTTAAATGATTTTATTGATCAATAATAAGTTTATTTGGGTTCTTATTTCATATCAAAAAGAATACACTTGGTATAGGAAAATGATTTGGTGATTAAGTGATAAATGTTATTTTGGAAGATGTTCGCTTTGTTGGAAACACTATATGTCCAAGGAAAATAGAATACTATGGGGTTTCATTTGTGGAGTAATGATAGATTTTTATCTTCGTTTTTATTGTGGATTTATAGTGATTTGGATTATTTATGGAAATGATTAACCTATAATAGAGAATATGTGATTAGGTTAATTACTTTTGAGTATGTGACTTTAAGAGTATCTGATGTCATTTGGAGATACAATTTAACATGGGAGACTACATAATCAAATTCTTCTATGTTTTGGGTTTCAATATTAGTTTGGATTATATTAAAGGATTTTAAGGACAATTGGTTATTGAATGGTATCTATTTAACTTTGGGGTATTGTTGGTTTAATTTTAGAAATTAAGATTAGTGCATATTTATCTCAATGAATATCCTTTTGGGGGATCATTAGATCATTCACTGACCATTTTGGTTTTGATTAATCTTCAAAGACAATGTAAATATATGGTTTATCCTTCATGGATCATGTGATTCTATAGAAGTTTATTCTATCTCTTCCAATGTGACCAAGTCCTCTTGAATACTCATCGTTTTAAAAAAAATGAGTTAGTGGTGGAAATTTATTAAAGAATGAAAATATACTTAAAATTTAAGTATATCTCATAATGTTCTTAGTCAATATCATAAATGAATTCCTCTTCCTTATGTAATGTAACTTAAAAAAAAATGTTGTCCGTTTACTTTCCTACTAGGAGACTAATGGTCGTTTGTCCCAACACAAGTTTGTGGTTTTCTCATTGTTAACTTTCTCCTGATCATGATTTCTATCCCTCTCCATCAGAACTTGACACTTAGTTTATCATCCATATCCATGTTTTCTTACATGGAATCCTAGTATGGGTTATCTTGGATGACCCTTATACCTCTCTTCCTTTCTTTTAAAGTGACAGTTTTATTGACTCTTTTTCCGATGTGGGACTTTCCATTATATTCCCAAGCAAAAATTTAAAAATTGCGAGGACGCAATTTATTGAAGGAGGGGAGAATGTAATACCCCAAGCTTCCTCGGTATGTTTCCTTTCGAATAATGCAATGACGTGCATTGTACGCAACTTCGAGATTTTAACACACCACAACCAATCAAACTAGCCGTTATGAATAGTAATACCTACTTTTAGAAATTATATATATTTTATATTTCAAAATGGACTTCATTTTTGGATTCGGAATATCGAATTTAGCCTAAGGTGAAATTTTGGTACTTTTCGGATAACTTTCATATTTTGATGAATAGTGAAAATTACTAAATTTTAATTAAAAACAACTTTTTTAATCAAAATAATTAATAGTGATAAATTGTTAATTTGAGTGGTTTTAAAGTATATTTAGAATATATTTTTACCATTTAATATAATGTTGGTCATTGGACATAATTTTACAATTAAACCGAACATAAACAAGTGTCAATCTTTTGATAGTTATTATCTCTTAAAAACACGCTTTTTGTTTTGACAGCGGGAATTAATTTTAAATTAATTTCTGCCACTTCTGTGTTTTGAATTTAGAAAAATGGATTCCATATTTGGAATCAGGATGTCCAAATTGTGTAAATTGGTAACTTTTATTTTTAGACATTTTGAATAATTACTGCGGTAAATATTTTATTTACCATGGTTAAGGGTAAATCCGGTAAATAAGGGTTAAAAAAAATAATATTATAATAATACTAAATTACCCTAAAATGTATCTTAACCCTATTGGTTGATACATGGTCGACCATGGGCATCTTTGGGTCAATTTTGGGACCCCATGGATCCACTTGTAAGTGATAATGACACTTTATATTAATTAAGTTAAAATGAATACAAAAATGACACAAGCATATATATTTTAGAAAAACAATTGTTACATAGGGTTATATATGCTGGATTTTAGATTATAAATATTCATTAGAAAGCTAAAAAGATTTCCTACATAATTATATTTTATTTATAATTTTTTGACATTAAATAATTTATTTTATTTATGACACAATGATGATGCAGTAATTACTAAAATAGTAAAAAATTAACATAATTGATATTATAAATACACAAATAATTATAATATTAAACTTTTAATGAATTAAACAAATTTTCTAGGATAATATGATATATTAGGATTGATTTATTTTACTTTGTTCGAAGTAATCAATCTTTTATGAGTTTCACAAAAATCAACTAGTGAATAGTGTCAAAATTGACATAAAAGAGTTCTTAAAACAAATATTATATTATTAATTGATATTAAATTCCTAAAAATCTAAGGTTCGGCAAAGAGACTTATATTATGATAGGTTAATCATTAATGGACCACTTGTGGGTCTTTTGGATGTATATAGTAAGTTTATTAACCATATTATATAAAAATACAAAGAGACATTGTAAAAGTGAAACTAATTAACTTAGAGTTAATACTTAAAGATAAGGTTAATATAAGTACCCAAACCTGTCTAAATTCTATTGGATGAGTTGTTTTCGACCTATCCCCACCTCAACCTTTGAATAGTCAACTTTGGAGCCATTGGAAACCGAATATGAATTTATTATAAATTAATATTTCTAGCTTTTCCAGAGGTGCCCCTCACCCCTCTTATAAAAGGGCACTCCTCCTTCTCATTTCCTCACACCTCTCAAGCCACTTGGCTCGTCCAAAACTCTGCCCAACTAATCTCCCCACATCCCTCTCCTCCTCTGTGAAGCTTCCCCTTAGGCAGAAAGCATTTCAACAAGTCCTTTGGTTCCAACCAAAGTGAGTTACCTAAATTAAAGGTAACGATTTCTCTTAAATTATTTTCATTTATTTTGCTTCTTCAACCCCCAAACTCTTTTTATTTCCCTTCTTTTGTAACAACACCAGTATCCTCAATATACTAGGATGTTGTTATGAGAAGTATTCAAACTACACATACACACAACTCCATCTAATGGATGATGAACATAATGTTTCTGTGGATGGCAAACTAACGCCTCACGAAACGATGATTGTTCAAAAACATCTTACCGCCTCTCATGGTGGCCATTATGATGGAACTGTAATTAAATATGATATTAATGATATATATTTTATATATAAGCTTCTGTAATTCCATTTTATTTCATACCATTATTCGTTTCATGTCGTATATACATACGATAATTTATTTGAGGAAGTGCGGACTACCGCCCCCTTAAAATGATATGACTCGTTCATACCACACATGGAACGTATAAAGGATGGTGTTAATGAACTTAAGTAACATATATAAAATATTATATTATACTGGAATAGTAATATACCTATATATCATTTGGATTCTATTCTTTTAAAATAAAAAAATTAAATGGAAGTAGCGTTCGTGCGTACGTACGGACTACCGTCTCCACGAACGCGATGAGATTCATTATCCATTGTATCCATTCAAGTATAATTATCATTTAATGATTTAAAAATGATGTTTAAGGACTTGATATCATTCTTGATATGAATAAGATACAACAAACATGACTTATGTAACAAAACATATAAAAGAAAATGAGTAAGTTAACACCCGAAACGGCGTTAATACTAAGATATTATTAACAAATCAATGTTAAAAGATCATATATGATATCATATTAAAGTAAATGATTCTTGTATTATTCAATAACAATTATTTCACCATTATACAGGAGGTAAACCTACCATCGACCAAGGAAAAAGTACAAAGTAAGGGATTTTCTTATCTCACTTTTAATTCCGTGAGAATTCCATTGATCACCACTTAATTATTGCATGTGGTGTATGTGTACTGCCCATGATTGTATTCATTGTGTTATATAATTTTATTTATGGGTATTTACATCATAATGGTATGATAATTCTTTCATGGGTGTATGTTTCTTAAGTTACCTAATCAATAAGGGAATTTGAGATTTCAACTTCCACTCATTTGGCTTTACGCATATTTCATTGATTATATTACCCCAAGATTATGTGTGGAATCACTATTCATTTGATTATGTCATAATTTCCACTCCCATTTCTGTGGATATAAGTTTGATACACATAATCACTCCATTGATAATTCTCAAGTCATTGATATGAATTTGATAAGAGTAATTTTAACTCATTCTCCATTTATTGAGTTAAACATCCAATTCGTTAGTATTGATTTTACAAGAATATGTGTGAATATACTTTGATTGATTTACACTGAATATCCAATCATATTTAGTGTATTTATATTTGTCACACATAATTATGTCGTTGATTTATCCTTAACCTAAGGATACAACCTTTATGAGAGATTTCATCTCAATTTACATTCCATTGAGACTTCTTTGATGATATACACCAAATCACTTTTATGTGGTGTATATAATGTACTTTGACATAGTATATCATGAATTCCTTTATTCTCATGATATTACAATGTTTTGATTACCTCAATTATTTGTATTCAAGTGTCTCTCTTTTGGTTAGAAACTCTAACCAAAATACCATTTTAAAATGTTTTAAAGAATTATTCTTCTAAATCATGCTCATTAATGTCCATATTTTAAAAATGGTTTTAAGGATTTATTTATATGGAAATTAAAGTTTTAAAATTAAAAATCCTTTTAAAAAAGTTTCAAAGTGGTATGGGACACTTTGATTCAAAAATCTATTTTTAAATGGCTTTTTGACAAATAGTGTGACTTTTAAATGATTTCAAGAAAAGGGGGATATTTCTCTCAAATAGTTTTGATGATTATTTTCATCTATGTCAACATCCTTCATTATTCTTGATTTAGGTTAATGTGATACAATACAATCTTCCATATTGTATCGAATGAGTTATGTTTGACTGTGGATGTGCTATTTTTATACCATTCAAGGTTTGTGGTAAAAGTATTGACATTTCGTATGCTAGTTTCAATACGAATGTTTATGTTATGTTTAAACTTGTTCATATGAGGAATGCATTGGACTTAATAAGTGACGGGTGGAGCCCGCTATAGCTCCTCGATGCATCGGTAGGTCTCATGAGACAAACTAGTGTCTTGGCACAAGGCCTTGGCAAAATCTTATTTGTAGTCTTGGCACGAGGCCTTGGCTATGTGGTTATGATAGTCTGGCATTATGCATTCCATCATTATGAAAGTGGTTATTGATATTGCATGTGATCATTCGACTAGTAGAATATCCATGTGAGTAAGTAAATGGCATTATTTCATTTTACTTTTGCCATACTATGTTGAAGTTCAATTTTAAAAGGCTTTTGTTTTAGTTATAAATTGCCTTAAGTGTTTATGCTTATTTATGAAAGCTTCTGCTATAATGTTATCCTTACTGAGAATCCGAGCTCACCCCTTTCAATGTTTTATTTTTCCCAGGATTATGAAGAAGTAATTTATGAATGACCTGCAGGGATAGTATGAGGGGATATGAAGACAAGATGTTTTTTTTATGATGTAATGTAAAAATTTATGGATGTATCTAGTTATTCCAAGGCTACTAAACTAATCGGTCTTTCGAGACTTGATCTTTCTCATGATCATGCCAATGTTATGTAATAATGCACCGACTCTAGGTAATTAGGGTCGGGGCGTTACAGAATCAACCAACTGAACCCATCTATCTACCAATAGAGAACCCCTTCATGTTCCAATAAAAAATGAGAGACCAATTCACTACATCAGAAATCTTATTCAAATGAAATATATTCACCTAATAATAGATCTAACATCTATTCCCATCCTAAAAATGGTTCATTATAGCTTCTTCATCTCCTATAAATATTGTAAAAAAGTAATTTATGTTAGTAAAGTAGGAAACATAATCCATCTCCTGCATAGTCCCATGGTCGAATTAGATAATCTCAACAGATCTCTATTGCCTAAGTGTCTTAGGGTAAAGGTATTCCGTGAACATATCTTAGAATTAATTTTAATACATTTCCTCAAAATTCTTATCTCGAGCCTAAATATCACATTGTTTCTTTATTTTTCCTCATAAAATATAAATCATAACTTGACTCTCTTATTTAGAGGAGTTTCTAACAGATCCAGAATCTTCTGGGTAGATTTAATCATGAACAAATATACATTATTCCCATCCTCTCTCAAGAACATCAAATGATTCTATAGCTAAAACAACCTTATCAGAACAATCATTCTTGTTTCATCCCACCCTGTACCTATCTCCAAGAACTGTATAGGGTAGGAGAAATTATCACAAAGCTAACCTTCCTCCTTATCACCCTAAACCAATGGGGGATATGATTCTAGTACCAAAGGTTAACTCTTAGTAATTCCCTCTTATAATCCTACTATAAAATGTGGTTATGGTGGAATCCCTTTACATTGATAAACACACATTCAGGTCTCATAACATATCATTTTCATAGTTTATGAAAAATGGGTCCACAAATATCTCTATCATGTTACTCCACATACACTATCCCAACAATCATAATCAAAACACCATAAAAATACCTGAACATCCCTATTTGGGCCACTGGATAACTCAAGGTCAAAAAATTTCTCATAAATAAATTTTTTCACTTAACACTATTTAAACTATTTCGTATAACATCTTTAACTTTAAAAAAATCTTACCCTCTTTAACATAAACTTTTACATAAAAACTACTTTGAAATAGAAAATAATTCTCATTTTCTACTACTCAATTTTTCTATTCAAATTTACTCACAACCACATGAATTC
Organism: Viscum album; assembly: GCA_963277665.1. Taxonomy (NCBI): domain Eukaryota; kingdom Viridiplantae; phylum Streptophyta; class Magnoliopsida; order Santalales; family Viscaceae; genus Viscum; species Viscum album. The sequence goes on from OY728125.1 coordinate 25,845,230, forward strand.
ATGTATATTTCTATCATAATGTGTGTCACCTAAATCCATGTGTGCCTAAAATGATACATGGATACAAAAATCTTCTGACAAACCATACCATGAGAAAAATCATAGAATAAATTAACAACAAACAAAATTTTTATCGCCCAAGGTTAAATATCATTCAATAGTGAGAATCCTAGATCATAAATAACACTACTACCATGGGAGCTTAGGTTTTCCTCCAAACATACTTTAGTTACTCCCACAAACAAGCTCATTTCCAAAGGACCAAAATATCCTAGTATCTAGTCTATCCTTACCAAATAGTAAATCAATATAGATAAACCAACTCTAATAAAACATTAAAATACCCCAGCCTGGGTTCCACTAATATGGTTCCCTGAGCCAGTTCACCATATGATATTAGGCATGCCTCCCCATATGTTAGTGTATATTGATTAGTATCGAGGGTCTAATAAGGTACATGGGGAGACTATAAAATCATTACTATAGTAATATCACTACATAAATCAAAATAAAAAATAACCAATATAACAATGATCGATACACATAAATCATATAACAAATTCCCAAAATTGGTTTAATTCTCACAAACCAGTATTGTCAATATTTCATGTCATAAAAGTGTCATGTGAAAAAGGAAACCCAAAAGGAAGACATGATTAAAATCTAGAAAATGGGTTACAACATCATGTATGGTCCCCTCGTTTATACCTCACCTCAAATCCGAAATCATCCATCTAACACTAGGCATTTTTCCCTTATCGAGACATGAAACCATGAAGTCTTCTAGGGTACAAAGACTACTCGATCAGTGTATGAGTACAAATCAGTATGAAACCACTAATGTGGTCTAATGTAATATCCATTATAAATAATATTTTTAAGGAGTACAATAAATAATTAAAAATTCATAAAATGAAATTTATTTTAAAAATTAATCACTTGTTAATTAACTAGATTGGTCCTTGGGTTCCAAGTGACACTCGATAAAATTGAACCTTCTTAGGCCCATGCTATTTGTATGATATATATATCATAGGGGTCACATATTTTATACAAGTTTCATCATTACATTAATCTAGCTAGGGATCTGGAACACCATGTTAGACAATCCCAATCAATGATTTGGAATTCCATTTCTAACATCCTAAACCAAAGATCATGGATCACCATGTCCATCCACCCTAATTACAGATGTGGAACACCTTGTACAACACCATCATACATTTCATTATCAACAAATCATAAATGTCTAACTATTGACCTCTTTAGAATATAGAAAAGGTTTACTTTTTGATTCAACAATTTCCATGGTTCATTAAATTCAATTACTTTAACACAATTCCATAAATAATTCCATTTTACTATTTATTGATAACCACATCCATAAGACACACTTACTAGGAATTTAACTGTATAAACATGACCCTTAAACCATTTATCACTTCTACCATTATTCATATCATATCAAATTATGCCATGATAATATAATAAACACTAGTAAAAATAGTTTAATCTTATAACCCTTTAATCCATCAGTTAAAAACTCACTTCACCATTTCCAAAGGATTGAAAAACGCTATTGGAAGCCAAAGGCTAGGTCTTGATACAATCAAAGGACCCAATGGGGTCCGTTATGTGTCTCACACTTAAATTAAAGGTCCAATTTACTTTTATTTTTCATTGGAACAAGTGCACACCGTGGTAGTAAAAGGGAACAACTACATACACAAGAAAAAAATCAAGACTATAAGAGAAATCATGGAGACCACCTACCTTTTTATTATTAAAAACCACTCATCAGTGCTCATCCATTAATATGAACTAAAATGACTGTAAATGAAAAACTGAATACTTCCCTAGAAATAGGGATTATGAGCTTCAAAATAAGAGAAATAAATACAGTGTTGATCTTTTAGAAAATAGAAATAAATTAAGTTAGATACTTACTCAGGGATTGAAATCACAAAAACTTTCACCTAAAACTATCTATAATTGTAGGTGAAATATCCTTGGAAAAGTCGTGAAAAGAGGTTCCCACCCTAGGTGATGGAGGAGAAATAATTGTGAGAATCATGGAAATTTGATATAAGCATAAGATGGAATCATAGTAAATCGAAACTTTTAATAATGAACATGTTTCGTCCAAATTATTTACCATACCGTGTTCCAACCATGCAACCTATTATTTCAATGTGGAAATGAAATCACATAGTTTTATATGGAACCCACATGGTTTCAAAATCCAATTTAAAGTCAGGTAATTTGATCTGTCTATCGTCTCCTAGTTTCCAGTCCACCCATTTCACAGTTTACAAACCATGATCCACCTTCTCCAAGCCACATAGTTACGGATCACGGTTAGTAATAACCGCGAACCATTAAAAATGTGTCCCTTTTAACATTTTTACTATGTTAAAACCCTTAGGATACTCCTACAACCATTCCTAAACCAAAGAGACATTCCATTAACCAAATTAAAAAGAAGTTTAACCAAAATTCAATTAAAACCCACCTCATCTAGGGGTCAGGATCTTATATTACATTATAAATACCACTTGTTTCATGAGGTGACCCAAATCCATTAACCAAATTAAAAAATTAGTTTAACCAAAATTAAATTAAAACACACCTCATAAACAGTTCAGGATCTTATATTCCATTATGAATACCACTTGTTTCATGAGGCATCCCAAATATTTTATACATAAATATTACTTGTTATTACACGGATATTCATTAAATATTATTACAATAAACTCTATAACTATAAAATTTTAGTTCCATTGAAAACATGGATGAATAAAAAACTTGTACATACAATATCTACATTATCTATTACTAATTTATTCACAACCAACACCCTTATTAGACAAATTATACTTAATTTCATTCATCATATCATGGAGAAAAAGTAATAATTGTTCAGTATAGATTCTTTGTAAAGGTAAAAAATGGATATATCAATCAAATATCATTTTTAAGCAATGAATAATGGTTTGAGGATAAGATAATAACATTTGAAAATCCAACCCATCAATTAATATATCATAATCATGAGTCATGGAACAAATCAAGGCAGTGTAATAAATGAATCATAAACAAATGAAGGAAAACTATTCATGAGAGAATAACATCAGGAAAATATAATTCTATAAAAATGTATAATAAAGTGTATAAGAATAATAATCATAGAAATCTTATGTTCATGATACCAATTATTTAATTAATTATAGTATATTGTGATTTTGGGCTATGTGAAATTCCACTAGAATTTTAATTATATCATTTGGTGGATGGGACAATATTTAAACCCAGATTATTAGTGTAAATATATGCTTTGGGGTACTCAAACCTATTTTTTATACTTGGTATAAGGACAGAGAAGTGCATCAGGTGTTCTATCGAGTTCCAAGAGTGTGGGACCCAAAATCTCAAATCTAGAGATTTCTTATAAGGGTGAAAGGTTTGTCTAAAATCGTGCATCCCTCTAGTTGAAACCATGTGGATTTCTCAAAGGGGTTGAGGGTGAAAAATAGTTTTTTCTAACCATGCACACAATGATGCATGGTTGTGGAGGTGTTACTAGGTCTTAAGTAGAGGGGAAATGCATAGTTTTCACATGTTTTCACGAATGATGCACATGAACCACGCAAGCCTCTCTATTGCAAATTAGCTCTGGCATGGTTAGTGCACAGATTTTTCAACCTTGCATCCAAACTGTTCACATCATTTAAAGGGGTGAAATTTAAAAAAAATCCCATGCCTCTTAATTTCTTTTCCCCTTCTTTATCTTTTACCCTTAACTACACATAGTAGAAATTTTTGGGACCTCTCCTCCTCCTCATTCTAGGTATGGAAGTATCTCCCATATAAGACCTATGTTTTGAGAAATGCCAAGTGTTTTTGATTTTCCTTTGTGATTCTATGTTCTCTTATTCCTCCCTTATTCATTTATCTTCTCACATTTTTCACTATTTTGGTGTGAGATAATTCACTTTATTTTCAAGGTGTTGGTCTTTTTATTTAGTTTCTATTAAATTGGGCCAAATCATTCATCAATATTGGTTGTTTGTAGAACCCTTTACATAAGGTAGTTTTTCTGTAGTTTTTCTATTAATTTGTTAGTTTTTTATAGATTACATTATTGTGTTAGGCACCAATATTTCCATGTGACACCTCCTAAATTTGAAATTAATTAAGTAGAACCCAAAAAAATAAAATTATATAGTCTTTATAATTTAAATAAAACCATATTAGGTTGTGAAAGTGAACCAAACAACCAATTTATTTAGGTTTTCTTAATTAATCATAGATATTTACCTTTATTTGACTTATGGTTAGTCCACCCTCGAGGTGTGTTAAATTAAACATGTTGTATAGAATGGTTGGGTTGTTCTTATATCTGTTTTTATTTCTGTTAAAATATTCAGCCTGAATGTGGTGCTTAAATTGAGTTTAATTAATTTTTTATGTAAAATATTTTGTTTGATAATAAAACCCCTCATTGGGTGCGTTGTATACTAATCCCCAATGGTTTTGTTTAATATTTTTTTACATTCTTATATTTGTTTTGGAATATAGAGAACATGGAATTTAATATTCTATAATTGAAATGATAAATGGGTTTGTCCCTCTCTTTAAGTATTCATGACTTTTGTTGTTGAATTTATATACACATTTCCATCTTCCTTCACACCTAGGTTATGATGGCTTATGATTAAGGACATGACTATATTTTTGAAATTGAACATTAAATGATTAAATTATTTTTTACACATTGAGTGATACTCAGGATACATTTATGGGACAACTTGGATAGGCTCATAGGTTGTTAAATATTTAATATACCTTGGGATATACTTGGGTAACTTATTTTTAGAACATGAAGTATAGGCTCATAGGTTACATGATTTTATATAAATAGAGATAAATACATTATATGCCATTTATGGGATATCCATATATTTTCATACCTCCACATGAGTTATACCAATTCCATATGGGATACATAATGGATTGGTTTAGTGGATAGATGGTTACACCGAGCCTCAACTAATACCCAGTCCCCTATGTGTGATACTAGGAACTGTCTCAGAGGGGTTGTTTCATACCTTGCTGAGAGTGGTACTTGGGATTCCATTTATGGATCTCCTAAGAAGGACTCTTATGGTATTGTTAATGTTTAGGGCCCTTGGAATAATACTTGGAATTATTTTTGGATCACTATGGAAGGGATCAAGGTGTCTCTTATTAAATTCTAATGTTGACTTAAATATTAAAGAATAAGAATTCATAAATTTTATTCATAGATGCGTACTCAAATCAAAATCACATGTTTGTGGAGTGGTACATCTCATGATACATATTCCATAATGAAATTTTACATCCATATTACATCTACACTAGTTTTTATCCTTTCAGACATATTTGGATTTGTCAAAACTAGGTAGTGTTGGTCAGGTATCCCATGAGTAACCCAGATTGATGTATGTATTTATTTATTACCATTTACTTATTATTTACCTACACACTACTATATTTTATCCTCACTGACTAGATTATTCTATATACACCATTGGTCGTGGACTACTTAGTAGATCTCACACCCTGATCAGGATGTCATTGCACTGGGGTACCCGAAAATATTTCATGTTCATAGGTCTATGGAATTTTTTTGTTCTTCATAAATGGGATTTAGGAGCATAGGACTACTCTAGTAACCAGGAAACTCATGGAGTTAGACTTTTTTCTCTATTTAATTTTTTAGTATAGTGCATGTATTTTATTGTAATTCCTTTCATACTTTTACATATTTAGATATGTACTTATCTTGACATTCATGGATGGATATATGTACTTAGAGATGGATATTCTTACCACACATTCTAATTATTATCTACTGATCTGAATTTAATTGATACTTCTTCCATTGAATGATGATTTATATCAATTTTAAAAATGTTCTATTCTAATCATGGGTGTATAATCTCCCCTCCATGACACCATTGGGCCTTAGCTTCTTTTTTGTAGCCTCTCGTATATGGGGAGGCACACATGAGGCCTAATTGTGACTAGTTTGACTACTGTTTTGATTGTTTTCTAGACCATGATGTTACAAAGTGGTATTAGAGCTATCTTCTATTCCACTGTCTTAATGTTTTGGACTGGTAGATATAAGATAAGGAATGTTTAAATGCTTAGAAAATATCAATTTTTGTGAGTGATCAACCCATGAAAGGGGAAATTTCAATGTATCCAAAGATGGGATTATTGTTCGTGCTATTCATTATTATTATTAATTATGAAATCACCCCGAGTGATTAGTGTACTTCCCACTGCTTATTGGTTTCTGGTATTTTACCCTTGGAATGGTATGTCAAGTAGTTATCATTTCATGCATCATTATAGGAACATAGAGACTCATTTTTTATACATATTCCATTCCATGTATATGACATTTTTAGGATATTTGAAATTGTTGATGTGAATTGCGTGTTATTTTTCTACCATTTATATAATATGTTTGATATTTTAATATCATGATTTGTTTAATATTTACATAGATAATTAATTTTCATGCTTTTTGTATGACATGATGTTTGATATATTTAATACATTTTCATATGAAACATGCCTTTTGGTTACTGCTTATATAGTTGTTTACCATTTTTGTTTTCCCCCATTTATGTAGAACTTCCCTATATAATTTCATTGATTTTGTGATTTTACCATGTTTATATGTAATATCTATGTTTATAATTACTAAGTTCAATTTTAATATACATTTGGTTATTAAAGTTCCATTATCAACCTAAATGGTGTTTTCCTTCATAGATTCGTGGTGACACCTTAACTAACCAATCATGACATCTTTGAGACATGAACCGCTGGTTGGATGAGATAAAACATATTGGTCATGATTAAATGATTTCCAATTTGAAATTTATTAAGTGTATTGGTGGTTTATAAATTTTTATGTGGTGGACCATATAATTAAACCATATTTATGAGCATAATGTATATATATAGAAACTATTGTATGAATGTAAAATCTATTAAACCATGGATCATACATAAATGGTTTCTTATGGGTCCTTTTCATGATTTAACACAAGTAGGTCATTCTTGACTGGTTATGGTTATGGTTTGGCTTGACTTAACCCAAGTATGTTTTTATGTAGTTGAATTCTTATTAGATAAACCCTTAAGGATGTTTTAAAAATTTGATATTTCCTTCTTGATGGGAACCTGATAGGTCGCCACATATATCATGATTTTATACCTAAACTAATAGGGGTATTCTTATGTTATATAGTAATGATTATTTGAAGTTTTTGAATCCAACAATATGGGCTCAAATAAAGAAATATAGTGCCATCATACTTTCCCAATCCCCTTTTAATTTATAACAGAACACTAATCTTCAATGATCTATACTAATATAAAGATTATGTTAAATAAAATTCCAATTGCAACCTAACGGGTATTTTTATATATATATTGGAATTGAAACTATATATAATTAACCCCAATTATGACTCATTTCTGTGTAAATGAAAATTTATAAATACAATTTACTTGATAAATTTCCTAATCATGATGTGATTTCAGTTAAATGAGCAATGTTTAAAAGGAAAATTGGTATAACATGTATTTGTGCCTTATGGTGATGGTTAAATAAAGTTCCAAATAATATTAGAATATAATTGGTACTTGATGTTTTGTGTTGAATCATTAAAATTTTATATATTAAATATGAAGTAATGAATCAACTCAAACAAGACCTGTAATGGTGTTCTTAGCTTAATCCATTACGAAAAGGTAGTTGAAATGATTCTATTAGCTTTGACTATGGTATTTTATGGATTTTGTTCGGTGCATTGTACCTAAATGTTAATCCCTTACACCGAGTGACTTTATAGGTGTGACTCCCCCCTCTCTGGTAGGATTGACACTTTATGGTTTGGTAAGGGGCTAGCTTGAGGTAAGTATATCCCTCACAACCCTAAGACATTATGAAATACATAAGAACTATATTTGACATGTGGTTCTATTTGGGTGAAAAATTATACTGTATGACTCTTAGTTTCTAAAACAACACTTTGGTTGGATGGGTGGTTGTGTTATCTTTGACCCTAGTTTTGAGAATGAGAATCACATAATGCCCAGTTCTAGTGATTTATAAATTTCTTGGGCTTGGTCAGCCTCTTAATATGTTTTGTGACACTACTTATTATTCCTCTCTAATGTTGGAAAACTCATGAGGTCATAATCTTGTTTTAATATTCATATGGGATAATACGATTTAGGGATAATTCCTCTTATAAGCCATTAGATACTAGACTCATAGGGTTGATAAGCCTATGAATATTATTAAAAAATGTGTCACTATGAAAATGGATCTTGGTGTAGCATTTTTTGATGCACATAATACTCATTGATTTGAAAAATAGTGTGAAAAACTGTTCCAGTTCAGTGATACTCATTTAAATCTTAAGATTTTATGATTTTATCACTAGTCATCTATAGGGTAGAGTTACCTCAGCATTAAAGGAATCAAACATTCCCAAATTCTTGGTAATAAATTCTAAGATGATCAGGTATTTTGGCATTCTAGTTAGTTATAATGGATTTGATACCTAATGTTATGGCATGCATGAACATGACTTGGGAACAGTGTCACATTTTCATCTAAAGTAAATATATTGAAATTCTATTGTAAGTGGTTATTATATATCTCCCTTCAATTTAATACTTACTAAAAGAGAGTTGACCACCTCTAGGACCTGCATTTAGTGGCCGATGAACGTGTTCCATGTGATGGGATAATATTTTCAGTAAATCAAATGACTAGAACAATCCTACAGTGGGGAGAGTTTCTTCACTTATGGTTAAATGTTTATTTTCAAGTATAAGTATCACAACCTAGATGTGCATTTGGAAATGTTCAGTGTTGTTTTTGAATCCCTTGAAGCAGGTAAGTTTTTTAGCGAGTCAGTGCATGTAAGGTATCACAATGATGAAACAGTTAGTCGTGTGTGAAACACTATAAAAACACTATTAGTCATGGATGGAATCTAATGATTGTTCTCGAGTAATCATTGGATGCCTCTGTGGTGAGGGAATTATAGTCCAGTTATGATTATGTTTTGGTAGGTGTAGTCGTTCTTCTTCATCAGATTCGGCCCTAGGTGGTTCAACTTTTATTCCCTATAATTGTTTTGTATGGTTGGGTGGAAACCATACCAAGTGCTTCGTTTGGGGTATGATGGGAGTTTCTCCACTATTCTTGGGAATTATTAATATCCTCTTAGAATACTCTTTTCTTAAAGATGATCATTCCCCAATCTTTATGTCATACTGGATACACTGAGAGAGCATCAATTATACATCAACCTATAGAGTAGAGGTTAAATGTAATTGATATCAATGGATAAGCATTGTGAAGTTATTCTTTTATATAATGTTAATTTTAGAGGCATGGTTAGTCCTGATTGATACTTGGGTTCTCATGATGGAATTCCTTGGATAGACTCAAGAATACCAATCAGTTCTTTTCTTGACTGTCATTGGGCTCAGTTAGCATTTTGATGTGTGGGAATTCAACTATGTTCCAACTTCTCTCTTTCAAATTTGGAGAATGGATTTCCTGGAATGATCTCCTTGGAATTTATTTAATTATTTTTAGGCAACTGAAAATGTAAGTTGGAATTGTATGGGATGTTTGAAAGGGTAACGATTCAAGTGTGATGGCTTATGTATATGGCATGTCGTGCTATGGCATACCAACCTAAATTCATGTTTTTCCCATGATATTTCACCAAAGACCGATTACGGGCTTTGGTGAACATGTTCAATGTAAATTTGTGTTTCCTTGAAAGAAGTAATATTGATTTTGTTTGAGATATGGCACAAATCAATGTCGAGTGTTGTTGATAATTTTGATCCAGTAGTGACTTGACTTATATCCATTTGTTTTTATGGATAAATTCCTTAAGGGACCATTTAATGCATTTTGTCTGGTGATGTTGGGTGAAGTGACAGTAAATGATGAGGTTTTACATGGAATGGACATATTTACAAGAGTAAATAAGGTCAATTTGGAATCGACCCTTCGATTGAATCGGTAATCATCCCGTTAGCATCACTAGAACGCTACAGACATGCTTAAATATACAATTCAAATGGTGGTGATACAATGAATCGAGATTAGACATTCAAATTCTAGAACGTATGGTGGGGAGCACCATTGTATAGATAGTCAAATCGATGACAACATGATCATGTATCTAGGTTGATGGGCTTGAGTAAGAATGAGATTTATGTTTCAGTTCAGAAAATGAGAAAGGACACGAGTTTCAACTGCTATTAGAGCATATTCATTAAGTGATACATGGAGGTACATTGGGTGAATGGAATGAAAACTGGTCATTTGGATGAAGCTTCAGGACCCGAGTTGGTTGGGTGTTGCTTTCATTGTTTTCACAAGTCTTCTTAGAGATGAGAAATTATATGGCGAGGAGATTGTAGCATCACATGATTTTGGACCCAATGAATTTCCAATGGATTTTTAATTGTATTATTTATTGGATGGTACGTTATTTAAAAATTGATTAATAGGGTAATTATAAGTAATGGTAAACTCAAACATGCTATTATTATATTTGATTTAAGGCCTAAGAGTTTCCTTGGGTGTTTCATCGAGTTCTGGGAGGACCAGACTCCAAATCTCAAATCCATATAAGGAAGATAGGGGTGCAGGGTTTGTATGAAACAATGTGTCCCTAAAATGGAAACCATATGTCTTTCTCATAGGGGATAAGGGTTTCACACAGTTTAGTCTAACCATGTGCACCAGGATGCATGACAATGTGGGTGTCGCAAGATTTTTAGAAGAGGTTAAATTGACAATTTTTACATGGTTTCCCAAACTGCGTGCATAAACTGAGCGAGCCTCCCTCTTTGGAAATAGCTCAATAACGGTTAGTGCATTGTTTTTACAACCTTAATAACAAAATATTCACTTCATTTAAAGGTGTATCATCCCTAAAATTTATCTTCCTATTTATTTATTTTTCCATCATTTCTCTTTTACCCTTAACCATACACAACATCACTTCATAGGAGCTCTTCTCTTTCCTGAAGGTATGGAAGTATATCCCTCATACGACCTCTATTTCAATAATTTTCAATTGTACTATATAGTATTCATTTATTTTATGACTCCTTCTTTCATTCATCATTTATCATCTCACAAGTTGCACTATTTTGGTGTGACCTAAATCACCCGATTTTTAGGCTGTTTTTCCATTTCATCATTTTCTATGAAACCAGTCCAAATCAAACCCCAATATTGGGCATGTCCAATGTATTTGGAATAAGCTAGGTGGTCTATAGATTTTTCCTTAATGTATTTATGTTTTATTTATTTTTATGTTGTTCCATGCCTCATAAATATGAAACTAATTATGTAGTGCCCAAAGAGGAAAATTATATTGTCTTTACGATCAAATAAAACACTAGGAAGTTTTTACCTTGACCAAAACCACCCAATTTGGGTAGGTTCTCATAACTTACCATATATAATTACCCTTATTTACTTATGATTTTACCACCCCTATGTTGTGCTAATTTAATCTTGTTTAATATAATGGTTGTCATGTTCTTGAATCTCATTTTAGGTGTGTTCAAGTATTCATCTTCAATGTGATTATTAAATTGACTTCAATGAATTGTTTATGGAAACTTTCATGTCTTATAATAAAACACTTTATTTAGGTGTGATGTCTTCTAAGACAAAAAATGACGTGTTTAATGTTTTATATGTTTTTATTGGGGTTTTGGCGTACAAAGTTCATAGAATTTTGTTGAAAATCCGTTCCGTCAAAGAGTCTAAAAACAGAAAAAGGGAAATACCTTAGATTGAAAAGGGGAAAATATATGAAAAAAATCAAGATTTGTAAAGGCATGAGTTTTGGGTCGCCTTAGTAAGACCAAAAGGGCGTCATCGTACAACCTACTTGTGCGACCCAAAATTTCGCGCAACCTACCTGTGCGCCCAAAATCCTTTCACCCAAGGTCCTATTTGTTTCCTATAAATAGACCCTTGGGGACTTCATTTGGATGGAGGAATTTCCTTGATGCTCAATTGCTGCTCTAGTCTCCTTAGTACTTCACCCAAGTCTTCCAAAGCTTTCAAGGTAGTTCTTCAACACCTTGAGAGGAGGATTTAAAGGAGGATCATTGGACTTAATTCCTTTTAGTGTTTGAAAACCATAACACTTGCTCTATTAAAGCTCCCAACCTCCCAAAATCAGAAACACTTGCACGCCACCTTTTACTTTCATAGGAACTTGAGTTCCCCACTACTAGGATCACATGGGAATACTCCTGAAGTCTTGAGCCAGGTCTCACCCAAGTATTACCATACATGTTGTTCATCGCTTAAGTGAATATCAGGTCCCCAAAGTCTACTTGTCCACCCATACTTTCACGTCCTTCTCTAAATGGGCATTCCACTTTGATTCACTTACTCTCGTCAGTCTAAAATCCATCAGTCCCTCTTCCAATCCATTCATGGAAAGTCTTATTCTTTATTGGATCCCTTGTTTGAAAGGGATTCTATTGAGACCTCCAACAAAACCTCCTAAATTATCAAACCTTTGGGAAAGGCACATCAGTGTGTCTTCTATTTGGGTTTGTATATCCATATTCAGAGGTTTCCCACATTTATTTTACAATGGGTTTAGGGTTCAGGGAGTTTCTGTGGGTTTTTATATCCATAATCACATGGACCTTTCTCCTAGGAATAGTGGTGGGAAGTTCCCGATTTGGTGGAGGGTTTGGGTCATGGACTCTCAATTCTCAAAGAGAAGACCCGAAACCTCATCTATTTTGGTATGGAAGGTATGGTTCACACCTACCTTTACTTTTGAACAAAGGAGAAGTCTCCCTCCCATACTAGGATCAATTTTAGGGCACCATCCTGGCATAAGTACGTAGCTTTTCTTGCAGGAGGTAGCATCATTGCTCCTCCTCTCTTCTTTGGTGCCAAAGACTAGAGGGGAGATGGGCATTGGGACTTTTGTTACCCTTTCCCTCTCTCATTGATCTTTGGAAGCATGGGAATCCATGCTTGTGTAAGCCCATAACCTTGATCCCTTCTTCCTTTCATTTGGACCATTGTCCAATGTAAAGGGAATAGAGGGAGGGCTCTTCTTCTTTCCCTCTTCCTGGGTTGCCTCGACTTTATCCACCCTGACCGCCATAGGCTCTCCCTCCTCCACCAGTATAGGAGGAAAAGCATAAGTTTTATTGTTGAATCTTGCACATCCTATTGTTTCTCACACCAAGCATGACTCACATGGTCTTAGAGATTCATGATGATTACAAAATTTTCACAAACACCCACGGTGAAGGAACTACGAGAACTCTGATTCTTGTTCAAACCAGGATACGTGGGAAGACCTTTCAGGGCCCGATATTATTGAATATCCTCTTCATGAGTCCAACCATAATTCCCTTAATTAGGTAATCCTCCTTAAGAATAAGACCCAAATTAAACCCCTAAGTCATAAAGGAATCCCTTTCAGGAAGTAAGTCCAAACTCATCTCTCTCAAAGGACTATACTCTCCTATGGGACTCATAGAAATACATGGGCTTTGATTTCCATCCACATGGGACACATAGGAAGCCACCTTGAGGTTCAAACCCAACATTTAAAATTAACCCTATTCATCTTGGTCCATATTCCCAACAGGGTATAATCTAACTTTAAAACCCATATCCATTCCAAGTTTATTGGGCTATTTCGGAAGAAGTCCCACACTAAACTTTGACTAAGCATTTTTTTCTTAGATATCATTACCACATAACATTGAACTATATAGTTAGGTCCTTATCACATGAACTTAAAAGGTATGATTTGTCCCATTAAGTGGCACCAAACTATGAGGGTTGTGATTCCTTTCACAAGGATATGAAGGTAACCCACTTCATGGGCATGATCCCAATTTCAAAACAAGCATTCATCTCCCAATATGACAATAAATTCCAGAGTGGCCCGCTGAGTGGCTTAAAAATAGTATCATCATAATGATTATTAAAAGAATATTGAAATAGTATACTAGAGGATACAATTGATGGAGAACCTCAAATACATACTGATATCTCCATTAATGAAGAACCTTGAATACATGCTGATGCTTATAAATTTTACACATGTTAACAAGTGATTGTAAATTCCAAGGGAAAATTATGTTATACATGGTGAATTAATAAGGATTCACGAAAATATATTAAATTTACATAGAGAGTCTCCGAGTAGGAAATAATTCCCCCCAAAAGGGTGTGATGAGTCCGACCTCCAATACTCTTGAACAATTCATGTTCTTAAGTATCATAAATTTCAAACGTAACAGACACCTGCCTTTGGAAAGCATGTCACTTTCTAATAAAGCACTGTTGGATGTTTCCGGTTCCATGAATAAATCCAATGGAAACTACTTGGAAGTATTGATTCTTAAAACAATAACACACATTTCAAGGAACTATGAAACAAAAATGGTGAAACCGATGTGAATCCTTAAAGAAGTTAATAATGTTACCCACCCATCAGGCCCCTATGAATTGATAAAGGAGGGCTATGAAAAGGAATCAATCACGCATGTATCCATCTAAAAGATGTCTATTTAATGGAGTTTATTTTTTTGTCATGTTTTCCTCAGAACTGCCTTCAGTCCGAAAAAGGATTTATTCAAGATGACATATGTAAACATCCCGAATACTTCTCAAGATGGATCCTCATCCATGGGAAAGACGTTATCACACGACCAAAGTCTTCAACGCTGGGTCTCAAATGTTATGATAAAGGAGTGTGGTGAGCATGGTATAATCCTGACATTGGAGGCTGCATGACAGGCCCTCCAAGTCAGTAATAATATTCAATCATCTAGACAATGATGAAAGATGATCAAGAAGTAGACGGTTCCAACCATCATCTTGAACTATTTCATGTCCCTATCCTCAAAATGCAACAACCAGTCTCTCCCACACTACAGGGAGGTAGATCAGGAGGTCACTCAGGGCCTCAATTCAATGAAGTAGGGATCCTTGCTGAGAACTCCCACCAATAATCTCCACCAACAGAATTGTGATGTAGTGAACCCCAAACATGATGGGGTGTTGCCTCTGGATATTTGGCCCACTTATCTCAAACCCAGTCATGCAAGATGAACTGCTGGGGACAACATCCGGTCAACATGGAGTAGGTTCTTACCTATGCCCCCTCCGGATAAGTCTATCAAATTAACTTGATGGTGAAAAACGAGTGGGTACATACACTCGTCTATCCTAATTTTGTTGTCCAGAAGACTCATCTAGAAACAAACCACCTATATCTCAAGATAAAACTGGTGGAGTAATTTTAACAAGAACATACACATTCTTACAAGTTATCATCCAGTCAGTAGGCTCATCTGACTACATTTAAAGAAGCTCGTCAATCCAATGTGGCAGCAACTGGTAAACAAGAACATACACCTGCTTACAATCACCAATTATGCCAGTAGTCTCATCTGTCGGTATTGAAGGAACTATCAACCATACTTGATGGGAAATAGCCAGCAGGAACATACACTTTCCAGTGTTCATCAAGCCTGCCAACAGTATCATTTGGAAACACCTGGAGAAGTTAGTCAGAAGGCTCCGACGACAAATTTGGGGCAAACCCAACTCTCTGTCCCAATGCATGAGTACTATCAACACCCATTGATAAGAAAAGGAAGACATGAGAAGGAATATACAACTAATCTAGATACATAATGGAATTAAATTCCCATTCTGGCCACTTATGTCACCAAACACATCTTATCAATAGTGAAAGGGAAGATGCAAATCCCTGCCCATATTCTGGAAGCATTCTAGGATATTATAACAAATACATCAGTAGTACCAGGGGAGAAAACACATAAATTTTTTCCGACATATTGGATGACACATCTGCTGCCATCTTGGAGTAGATACACACCTATGTTCCATTCTAGGAGGGTCACGGTGCATACTCCCCCATATCATACAGACAACAAGATCGAAAACATACACCCTTTCTAATTGGAGGTAATCTGTCTGTTCGGGTAACCAATACAAGGATGGAACATAAAACATCCCATGATAAACACTTTCCCCAGAATGTGGCCCCAACTAAGTATAAGAGAACATCCATGAAGAAGTATTTCCAAGAACTATTGGAAAATAAAGAGTCAAGTTGCGATTTGGAACATTTTAATGATGGAGTTCTTGAAGCCCTCAAGCATTTATCTATTGAATCTCAAGATCCTATCCTCTCATTAACAAATATTGGGAGTGATAGAAGTAATTATAAATTTCCTCATCTGACACTTCATCATGAAGGCTTTCTTCATAAAAATTCGGTCAATCCAAAGTGCTTATCTTTGGATGTGAGCCACGACAACACTCCATGTGGCCAGAAGACCAAGGAGAAAAAGGATTCATCCATTTTTGTAATCCACCATGGTGATCCTCCCCATGATGTTATTCACTGTGAAATTCCTCTCCGCAGTAGTATTTCACATTGTCAAGATAATTCAATAATTGATAATGTAGCGATGAGAAATCCCTCCTATCTCTATGAACTTACAAACACAAGTCTTGTCAGTCTGATGCCTTGTCATTGATTGGTGAAACACTTTCTCAACCAGAAGACATCTTAAGGGAATGATCATTCTATGAAACTCCCTTGGGTAATTTGTCTTATAATAAAGAGTATCCACTTTGGTCAGACCAAGTGGAGAAATATTTAGTAAAAGATGGTGAAGATATCTTAAACATGAGAAAAAAATTGGCTAAAGGAGAAATAGAAGTCATATTCAGGCCTTTGGAAAATTCTTTATATAACATTCCATAATTCATGGTGGAAGATTATATTCATGATATCTGCCTCAATTTATGGAAAACTCTTCGTCATTTAAAATCCAAAGTATTACCATACGAGGAATATCAAAATCATGTAATGGTAATAGAATGGTTGAAATGCCAAATTGAATAGGCATATCTCTCAGTTTTTTGACATACAAAGGTTGAAAAGCAGCAGAGATCCCTTCAGCATGCATGCATCAATGCTATAAAGAGGCTATGATGATTAATTTATGACACCCCATCTGGTATTCATATCAGGGGATGGGGTGCACATGGATCATTTCATTTCACTACACTCCAGAATCAACAAAGTCCTCCAAAAGTGGTCTCATGCAATGTTATTTTCCACAGTCTGCCACAATCAATATATTTTGTATGTAATCGAATGTAAGCTCAAGAATAGGACTCAAATAGCTCTCATTAGAGTCAATCCCAGAGGAAAGAATTTTTGAGTTAATTTTACATCAAGCATATGAGAAACTTGAGCAAGCATCCTGCTTAGAGGATGTCAGCTGCTAGAGAATGAAAATGTATAAAATAGCATAACGATCTTCCAAAACAGTTGATTTGAGTGGTTTTTAGATAATGCACCTAGCTAATTTCTGAACCAAAATTCGCTAAATTAGAAGAGAATTCGCACAAATTTCAGCCAAAATAGTTCATGAATCAACCCAGCTTGCTAGGATGGTGGCTCATTTAATTCAACCTTCAAATTTATTAAACAATTTTCAGAAGTTTGAAGAAGAAGAATAGGAACAACCCCAACCTACAGGGTAAGGGGACTTTTAAAATCTAAAATCCCCTCCACAACGGAAGCCAATTTTCTCCCAATTAGGGAAGAAGCTACAAAGAGAGTGCACAAATGAACTATACGAGGATTCCCTTCAGGTTACTGTTCGCAAAAAAGTTCCCAGGAATTCATCATATAAGGGAAAAACAGTCTCATGGAAGATATAGAGGGAGATGATCTTATGAATATAATGATGGAATTCCATAAATTCATTATGCATCAGTAAATTTCATTAACACCATTACAAAAGATCCTTCATTAAATGAGTCTATTTCAGGGGAATCAGAAGATGAAGTTTGTATCCATAATATGGTACATGTCGAGGCAAATGAAGAAGGTGTACATACCCGAAACCATAGTCTTACCAAGAATCTAGGTATGCCTTAAACTAACCAACTCCCCCCCTCCAAACGACATCTAACAAGGGGAAATATAAAAGTTATATTGCATCTCACTTTTCCACTGGAGAAGGTCAATCTCTTTTGTTTGAAGAGAGATTTTCATAGTAAGAAGAGGAAGTGAAGGAGTTGAAAAGAGTCAATACAGAGTTACTTTGAAACAACATTTATGCAAAATATATTTCCCAGGAAGGTCCTCAACTTGAACATTCTACAGGATATCCTCATCATAGAGGATTTTTAGTAACTAAAGATGTGGATAATGATTTCCCTCCATTGGGTACATAGGGAAAGTTGGATAAAACATATCCTGATAGGCCTATTCTTGTGTGTTATCCAAGGAAAATACTAGAACCACCACCAGTGGTTTTGATGGTCGTTACACCTGCTCAAGTTCCAGTTGTTGTACCCGCATAAGTTCCAACTCATCCAGATATTACCAAGATTATTATAAACACAACTGAGGCATTAAAGACTTGATTGGGAACTATGGACAAACGACCTGTGCCAGTTCAGTCGGAAAAGAAATCTTACCCTGAATGGGGGGACCTGATTCCTCCCCCAATTTTTTTTTAATACCACATTTCTAATATTTAATAGTTTAGGAGATCCGGAACAACACATAACACATTTCGTTTCTCATTGTGACCCCATGATGAGAACTCCTCAATAACAAGAAGTAGTAAAACTTAGGTGTTTTTTGCAGTCACTATAGGGTCCACCTTTTGTCTGGTATACGATTTTACAATCTCAATAAATTACTGGATGGGAAGATCTCTTCCAGAAATTCCTTTTTCAATTTTTCTCAATGCTATTGAAGACAATATTTTTTGATCTTAACAATTTTAAACAAAGGGATAATGAAAGAGTTTCAGATTTCATTGTACGATGGAAAGGATTAGCATATTCTTTATGTATGGAACTCCATCAAGAAGAGTTGCTACCAATATTTTTGGGAAATCTATGTGATGAGTTACGCACACCACTGATCCCTGTGAAATACACAAGATAGTTTCAATACCTTACTTAAATTGATCAATATATAAAATATTCTATTATAGAGACTAAGGCTTAAACTCATGTAATTCCATCATCTTTGGGAATGAGAACAAGGAAAGGAGAGGCTGCTACTGTTACACTCAATCAAGCACCTGTACCTGCTTCCACTTCAAAAACTTCATCATACAAAAGGGATCCACCTCTTAAGCATTAGTAACAATGAACGACTCATCAAGATGATCAAAGAGATCAAAGGAGGAAATAGTTTGAGGAATTAAATAACAAAGTTTATTTTTTCCTGGATGAACAAGTTCCTAGTTACTTCATCTCAGCTCAAGAAAACAATTTGGTTCATTTTCCAAGGACGAAGAAACCAAAAAAAGAAAAAGATGAAGATATTATGAATTATTATCCCTTTCACAAAATGTTATGGAATCTCATTCAAGAGTGTTTTGTTTTCAAGGACCTCCACCAAGAATGGTAGACTCTAAACAAGTGAAACTTAAACGTTCTTCTGCTCAAGTAAAATGTGTTACTGCTACGGATCCAGAGGAAGAAGGTGAATTTCAGGAAGAAAAAAGAAAAAATGTGAGGAAATATGATGAGTGGATGATCAGGAAAACGATCAATAAAACTCATGCCATTTTATGAACACAGTTGACACAACCGATTGGGTCTTATTCCACTCCATACACAATAAAACAACTTTCATAAAATGTTCTATCCTCAAGGAAACGAGGTGATCATATAGAAAAAGAGCATTTGGAAGAAGACAAGCTCATGTCAAGGCCAAATTTGACCTTGACCCTAGCATATTTCATGACATCTACTTAAAAAGTATGGGCACCATCCCGCCAAACGGAACAACCCGAACCGACTTGTTAAAAAAAATATTCATCAGATGAAGAATTGATCTTTGGTTCTGTCAATGTTATCTACTTAATAGATCCTTATGCCAATGGTGATTCTGATTATATTGAGACAGAGTTTCTTGTACCTAATTGGGGAACCAGAGGAAGAGTTCAAGGTCAAGGATGCAGGGGAAGACACGGGAATTCTAGAAACCACCATTTTAAATCTACCCCTGCTCGAACCATTTATGTGATAGTAACTCATGGAAGAACCCTTTAGTAGGCTCAAAAAGAACAAGGAGTTTCTTCCATGCAAGATAGGTTTGGTTCTGACATAATTTTTTTAGAGGAATTATTATAAGTCATACTATCTTCCTCTTAGATAGTTGATACACCTATTTAGTCTAATCTTCAAAATCCAGGAGTATTTTGAGCTTCTGCTTTGACATAGAGTACATCTATATCAGAAGCATCAACTTCTAAGACACCTAAAAAACCATATTTCCATGCTAAGAAACGCAGACCCCTAGATAAAAAGTATGATGTTTTGAAACAACTGGCCCAAGTAATGAAGAAGTTATAAATTATGGATTCCTTGAATGTATCAAAATATATTTGGGAAGAACTTATTGAGGCTTTGTCAAGTCCTCAAGAGTTTGAAATCGAAGTTGTTATTACTAAGGTTTACCTTATAGAGAAGGATTTTTCAGAATGTCATGAATTCATATCTTTTACAGATGAAGATGAAGATGATGTTGTACGTAGACATATCAGACCATTGTATTTATCTGGAAAGTTCAGTGACATAGGCATCTGACAATCCTTCATTGATAATGGCTCCGGAGTCAACCTCATTCCTATTCGTACACTTCGTCGATTGGGACTAACTTAATCTAACTTATATCCTTCCACTTTAATGTTTCAAGGATATTACAAGAATGAGAAATAACCTCTAGAAGAGATTACACTTAGAACTCAATTCATAAATCCTATGTCTAATTCGTATTTCATTGTTGTTTTCTAGGACACAGCCTTCAACATTCTGCTTGGAAGGCCTTGGCTACATCAACATGTGTCCATAGCCTCATCATATCACCAATGTCTTAAGTAATATTTCAATGGTCAAATTGGGACATTTTATGGTGACAAGGATCCATTAAAAATGTGTGAATCTCAATACATTGAGGCATAGTTTTATCACACAAAGGGTATGAGGTTCCTGAAAAAAGAAATAACGAGAGTTAATGCTCCAAATGGTTTGGAAAAGATTCCCACAAAACCATTCATACATTTGAGTATATATTATGTGCTACCCATTAATCATATTTAAACAGTAAAACCAAATCCAGTCACTCATCCAGTGAATTCCATAATGTTGATTGTGGAAACTGAGCCTGAAAACATGGGAGAAACTATTGATTCACCAAGTAATGATGGAAGCTTAAATGGAGATGTCTTCATATCATATGATGAACTACAGAAACCCTATAATTAGTCAATCAAAGTAGAATAAGTTGTATCAATTCTAGAGGAAGACAAAGATATTGGTTACCAATCCATCATCTCCTCTTTATTACCACATGATGACCCTTCATCATCAGTAAGGTCAGATATAGTGGCCTATTCTTCTGGATGTTCAAATACTAAATCCTACCCTAACTCTGGATGTTTTTCCTTTTCATCTACTATTCAGGTAGAAACAGAATAGGTAACATGTAATGAATAAGAAGATGAAGAACTTAGGGATACTCCTCTAGAATTTGAGGAAGGTGTCTCTACCATTGTGAATGAGCTCAGAGAAATATATATGGGTACAGAAGAAGATCCACTCCCCACTCTAATCAGTGTGGCCATGAATTATAAAGAGAAAGAGGTGTATAATTTATTTATAAATAAAAATCAAGATATATTTTCGTGGAATTATAATGAAAATTTAGGTATTAATCCCGATGTAGCCACTCATCATTTGGGTTTTCCAGAAGAACATCACAAATTAAAGTATGTAGCAAGAAGAACATACCCAACTCATGCCTCTAAAATTGAATTTGAAGTTGATAAGCTTACAAATGAATTTTTTAGGGACGTTCAATCTCCAAAATGGATGGCCAAAATTGTCCCAGTGAAAAAGAATAATGGGAAAATCATAGTTTGAATTGATTTCAGAGATCTTAACCGGTATTATCCTTAAGATGACCTTCCAGTTCCAAGAACAAATCTTTAAATTGATGACATATCTAGATATAAAGATCTTTCCTTCATTGATGGATAATATGGGTATAATAATATCTGAATGGACCAAGTGGATGGAAAATCTACAGCCTTTAGAGCCTCTCATGGTGTATTTTTCTTTTGAGTAATTCTCTTTGGTTTAAAGAATACAGCTGCAACATACAAACATGCCATGCACCATATCTTCAAACCCTTTTAGGGAAATTTTTTGAATGTTATGTGGATGATTTGGTGGTCAAATCCCAAAAAATTTCCAATCACTTGTTTGATCTAGAGATCATATTAAATAAACTCCGGCAACACAGTTTGAATATGAACCCCTTGAAATGTGCTTTTAGGGTAACCTCAAGAAAGTTCTGTGGCTTCATTGTATGACATCGTGGTATTGAAGTTGATTCTGAGAAAATAAAATCAATCCTTAGTATGTCATCTCTTAGAAATTTGAAATAATTAAGAGGACTCCAAGGAAATTGGTCCTATATTCGGTGATTTATCGCCAATTTGGTAGGAATGTGTTCGACCTTCACTAGATTAATGTAGAAGGGAGTCACCTATAAATGGAATGAAGACTACTGAGAATCATTTGATACACTCAATAAAAATGTCTTGAGTCCACCGGTATTAAGGCCACTTGTTGAAGGAATAACACTTATTCTTTATGTGATAGCTTCATAGCGATCACTAGGTGCCTTCCTTGGCCAAAAAAAATGATGATGGGAATGAGAACAACCTTTACTATCTCAGTAGTACTATGATTGATGATGAAACTCGGTATTCAAGTATTGAAAAGTGTTGTCTGGAATTAATCTTTGTAGTTCAAAAATTAAGGCACTACCTACAACATCAGGAGGTCCAATTGGGGTCTCTCAATAACCCACTCAAATTTATCCTCAGTCATCCTATGCTTATAGGGTGTCTAGAACTGGGGATAGTTATTCTGCAATAGTTTGATATCCAGTTTGTGCCTCAGAAGGCAATAAAAGGACAAGCTCTGACTGACTTCCATGCTATATATCTATCTATAGAAGATACATCATTGAATAATGAACTTCCTGATGAATAGGTCTTCTTTATTCAAGATAATTCACAAACATGGGAAATTTACTTTGATGGTGCCTCCAGAAGTACAATAGGGAAGAGAATGGAAAACCCTAAACTCAACAAAGTTGGGTTAGAAATTGTCCTTATTTCCCCGAAAAAAGAAGTGTTACCTTGATCCTTCCTCTTGTCAGAGGGTGGTACCAACAATGAGGCAGAATATCAAGATCTCATCAAAGGATTGGAATCATCCCTTCAGGTGCAAGTAAATCAATTAAATGTGAAAGTCAATTCAGAATTAGTAATAAAGAACATCAAAGATGAATATTCTATTATAAAAGAAGAGTTAATTCCATTGTGTGATTATGTTAGGGGGTTAATGAATGAATTTTCCTCAATTCCAACATTGTCTTATGTCCCTTTATCATGAAATTCCCAATCTGATGCATTTTCTAATGTATCTACAACCTTGGAAGATCCAAATCGGGATGCTACAATCATTATAATAGCCCATCATTGTGTTGTGTCATCTTTATTTCATCCCAGAATGGTAGAAATTAATGAGATTAGCCCTATTTCTGAGCCATATGGTCATACCACAGGATGGGGAACACTCATTGTGGAATACCTTCAAAATGGGGTACTTCCTTCAGATAGGGCTGAAAAAGAACAGATCTAATGATGAGTGGCCAATTTTACTCTTTATGCTAGTCCAGACCACCAGAAGGTCCTTTACAAATGAGGCTTCGATGGAATCCTCCTCAGATGTATTGACAGAGAAGAATTTGCAACTGTCATGAAAGAAGTGCATTTAGGAGCTTGTGGTTCCCATCATTCTGGGCACAGACTCTCTGATTAGATCCAACGGCTTGGATACATTTGGACTTCAATGACATAGGATTGTATAGATTTCACTAATAAATGTCATTCCTTCCAAGTGCACGCCAACTTCATTCATCAACCCCCAGAGTTTCAACATATAGCTAAATACTTCATGCCATTTTTCACATGGGAAATGGATATAGTAGGACCTTATCCTCCAGCTACAGCTAAGCAGTTCAAGTATATTCTTACTACTGCTGACTTCATTTCTAAATGGGATGAGGTAATACCTCTCAAAGAAGTCAGAGCCAAAATCATTTTTAGTTTTGTTAAAACTAATATCATCACCATCTTTTGTGTCCCTCATAATATTTTGATCGAAAATGGCACCATTTTTTGTTCCGCTGAGGTAAAAAAGATATATTAGGAACATAATATCAAATCCAACCATTTATCTCACTATCATGCAATGGATAATGGACAGATAGAGGATTTCAATAAGACCGTATCTAATATACTCTAGAATATGGTGGATAATGATAAGAAATCATGGCCTAATAAAATTTTGAATGATTTATGGTATTATCATACTACTACCCGTACTGCCACCCAAGAAACTCGTTACTCATTGGTATTTGGAATAGAAGCAGTTTTTCCAATTGATAGGCAGTTTCCTTCACTCAGAGTTGAAATATGTGATCAGTTGTCTACAGATGAGAGGTCTCAAAATTTTTTTAATGAGATGGAGTATCTAGATGAGAAAAGATTATATACTTCGAATCATTTATATGTCTATCAGAACAGAATAGCATGAGATTTTAACAAGAAAGTTTTCCTCTATTCATTTCATCAAGGAGGTTTGGTATTGGTCCTCAGGACTCCAATGACACAAGGAAAGAAACCTCCAAATCTTTATCCAATGTAGGGAGGACCTTATTCTATACATAAGGTATACTCAAATGGTGCACATGCCTTAATCTCAATGGATATAGATCTCATTATAACTCTAACCAATGCGAGATTATTGAATAAATAATTTGTGTAATTGCATAGCTCTAATGTACTTACTACAAGACTGAAAACTGCACAACTCCCATCATCCTCGCTACAAGACTGAAAACTGCACAACCCGTATGTCCTCACTGCAAGACTTAAATCTTCACAGTACAAATTCCTAGTTGAAAGATGTTAAACTATGTAACAACCATAAACATCCATGATGCATGACATTAAAATTCGTAGCGTATTTGTGCTTTTTGCACGATGGTAAACTGCATGACACCATTTTTCCTTATTACGAGACATTAAACTGTATAGTTAATGTCTTCTCTACTTGATTTTAGGAGCTTCAATAAGCAAGAATCATGGAAATCATTACTACTACTTAGTGTCACATGAGTCCCTATCTTCCATATGTCTGAGTCATATATGCATAGGGACATTATTTCAAGAACTACATGTGGCTTGATTCTCATCTATTTGAGATACGTAGAGATTCTTTGATCTCCAATCTTGGGCCCAACCACAATCCAAAAATTTCTGTTTCACATTTTCTTCTCTTGTATATGAACTACATCTATAGAGAGTTCTCTGTTAAGATACATGATTTGATTTTCATAGTATCTTGTGTATTAAATTTAATCATTCTTCTAGAATGTGTTAAAGACCCCCATCTCCCATGTCAAACTCAATTGGCGTGGGAAATGATTGTTTAAAGAACTATGTATGACTTGATTCTCATTTATATGAGATACATAGAGATGCCTAGATCTTCAATATTTTTCCCAACCATGATATATTAAAAACCCCTTTATTCCTTATATAAGAGTCAAACCTGCATAGGGAATGTTTAAAGAACTATGTATGGCTTGATTCTTTCCCTCACCAAGACACGTAGTGACACTTGGGTTTTATCCCTTAGTGCATCTACAACAAGTCATTCTTTTCTTATCAATTCATATTTGTCCTTACCACATAATGTTAATTTACATGGAAATCTAACACCCTTATTCTTCACTTGTGTCACCTTTGTGTTATAGAAGAAACCCATACTGCTCCTTGTTTCTAGCACTAAGCATAGCTCACATGGGCTTAGGAATTGGGTAAAAGGATTATTTATACAAATAAGGTGTCTCAATTTCTTATAGGGATATAAATGTCTTTACTACACGACTTAAAACTGAGTAGTATAATGTCTTCACTGCATGACTTTAAACTGCACAGTATAATGTCCTCACTGCACGACTTTAAACTGCACATCACAATATTAATTAAAAGGAAACAAATAAAGTCTCCATTTTACATATGAGTCAGAACTATATAAAGGATGTCAGATTCATGGACAATATTGATTCAAATATTTCTTATATGCATTGAGAAAAACCCCCTTCTATATTTCACACTCTTAATCTTGAGTATTTTCCATATCTTTAAAATATTTCTTACGGATTCTGGTGATAGAGTTTATAATACCAGAGATATCATTTTCCTAACTATGCAGCACATGCCCTTAGGTGGCCTTGCATAAGTTGCCTACATAAAAGGTTTTTCTGTCAAAAGATGTCACTATTTGGCTATGCAGCATATTCCCGAATTGTCCCTACATAATACAGCCCCCATATTGGGTTAGTCAAATAATGAAAATTTCTTTCTTGGATATAGTATCATTGTTCCCTTCAAACATTGATGACAATATACAAGAATTTGTATTTTATAATAGTCATTCAGGTATATTTGTCCCATTATCTTTCTCTCAATCTGAAAGTCTTAAAGACCATAGTTTTCACATTTCCCTCTCCATATGTTCAAAGCAATATGAAATAACATTGAAATCACTTGGCCACATATCATATACTATTTCCATCTCTGGTCCTAGTTGTATGACCTAAAACTATAGACACCAAAAATCCGACATTTGGGCAAGACCTTCGTACAAGTCCAATTCCACTGATTCTTTGGATTCTTGGGTGGAAATACCTTTTCCATATTCATGTACTTTTCTCCATAAACCAAACTCTATGTTTCAGAAAATCTGAATTTCCATAAATTTTCTTCAGTTTTTAGCAATAGAATGTCAAAATTATTAAGATATATTTTTCTTGACAATACAGTATGTGCCCTTAGGTGGCCTTGTATAAGTTTTCTATATAAAGGGCATTTTAGACAAATGGTTCCACTATTTGTC
This sequence comes from Viscum album, assembly GCA_963277665.1. NCBI lineage: Eukaryota > Viridiplantae > Streptophyta > Magnoliopsida > Santalales > Viscaceae > Viscum > Viscum album. The sequence goes on from OY728125.1 coordinate 25,872,477, forward strand.
TATGCAGAATATTCCCTAGTTATCCCTACATAATACAGCCCCCATAACGGGTTTTTCAAATAATAATAACTTTTTACTTGTAAAACACTTTCTCTAATGACTTTAGCCCTTTTTCCATATCATTTTCCAAATATATAAATTCCCAAACCACAATTTACAATTTTACCTTCCATACCTGAATATGATAGTATGTTTTTAAAGAAATTATCAAGAAATTCGGAGAGTCTTGTACCTTTTGTGAAAGCTAAAGACCATAAATTAAAGCCACACACTGTCCTCACTGCATGACTTAAAAATGCAGAGTACAATGTTCTCACTGCATGACTTAAAACTACATAGTATAATGTCCTCACCGCATGAATTAAAACTGCACAATACAATGTCCTCATTACATGACTTGAAACTACACAGTACAATGTCCTCATTTCATGACTTAAAACTTCACAGTTTGATATAATAAATTTCCCTTTCTAATAAATTTTAAACATTCTTTATACACCAATTTGTAAAGAAGTGGTTTTCCTATTCATGACATATATCGACATAAAACAACCCTTTCATTATTAAAATTTATTTTCTTGGAAAAACAACCCATTGTGGTCTTGAGTCACCCAAATCATATTTTTTCCATTATCTATTAGCATAAAAATGTAAAATTCCTAAGATCTATTTGTCTTAACTATGCAGTACGTTCCCTTAGGTGGCCTTGCATAATTTTCCTACATAACGGGCCTGTTAGTCAATAGATTCCACTATTTGGTTATGCAGTATATGCCCTAGTGGGCCCTGCATAACAAAAATCTCGTAATGAGTTTGTCAAATAATTGTAACTTTGTTCTTGGAAGATTCTCCCCTTATGTTGATACAATTTTTAAATTTGGTGACCATAAAAATCATGGCTCCAGATTTCCATTAGAAATATTTAAGGAATATTAAAGAAAGTCTTACCAACAGAGTCTTGTTTGGGATCTAATTTCAAATTTTATGTTCAAATATATTTGACCTTAAATACTAGCCCTTTATAGTCCAATATTCATGAATCTAAACTACTAAGAGACGTGGTACTCACCAGATTGAGAACCTGTGAAGGGCACTCTATACAAAAGTCAAGTCCCAGGTCACTAAATGTACATTTTGTTTGTTTTAGGTAATATTGATCAATAAAAAGTAAAAAGATATAAAGTTTGTGTGGTTTTCCATATAAACTTAGAAAAAATCAAACAATTATTACTTGGACCAATTGCCTAGGTAAAAAAAAGGTAGTGAGAAAGAGTGAAAACAAAAATGATTGAAGACAAAATGCTTTTCATTTATGAAAATTTTCAAAGATGAGTATCCAAAAATTGGAGTCTCTCCCTTTTTAGAAATCAAAAATTATAACAGGATTTATATATAACTCTTCATTTGAATGAAAAACTCTTGAGCCCTATCAGCTAACTATTGAATCTCATTTATTTGACCAGCTCCGCTCTCTTCAACAAGATGAAGTGCTTATCTAGCACTACAAGGGCGTTTAAACCATCTTTATGGACTTATACTAATGAGTTGTGAAGATGTTCAAGCTCCCCTATAATGATATATAACTCTTGTTTAAGGCGTAGTTCCTGAACATCAATTTATATAATTTTTTTGCTTCAGTCCCTTCAACCTTGCAGTATTATTAGCCTCATCCTGGGACAATGCTGCTTGAAACTTTTCAATGTTGATCGATAGTTTTTCTTTTACCAAGACTTTTCTAAGCTTTTTCTCTTGTTCCTTCCTTAAAATAATCTATTCACTGCAGTATGAATTTCACGGTATTCGAAACCACCAAATCCAAGCCTTATAATAGAGATGAAAGCCATGGAATTCTTGAAGGAAGTTCCTCAAGAGGCATTTTAGATATTATCATCCATATTTTTTTCCATGCCTTGCGGCATGCAAGATGAAGAGTCTTATGAAGTGCTGGGTCTGATTCAGAGTCACTATCATAAGGAGGATGATATTATGGGATTAATGCACTTAAATAAGAGCTTCGTTCTACTCTTTCCTAAACAATGGCTACTTCACCGTCCAATATTGTTTGGACTAATGGAGAGGCTTCACCTCTAAACATAGCCATTGAAGTTGATAACCCTACATGGTAAATCAATAATTATGGTTATGGCTAGTTTCAAGAGACAAAAAAAGTGAGTACAATAACAATCTCAGGATATCCTACCTAATAGTAGGTCAGCATCTTGAGAAGACTCCTACCCAATATTCTCAGTTTCATCATTTTTGTTTGATGTCTCTGGATGAGGAGTTTTATCTTTAATATGCTCAGGATCCTCAAAATGAATCTCAGAAAGATCTTTTATATCAAGATCCACATGAGCCAATGTCTCTACAATGATGGGATTGACATTAATATCAACACTTCCTTCAGGTATCATTTCCACAACAATTTCTTTATATGGAATTTCATATTTTAACCAACTATGGCTAAAAAGTTAATCAGACGAACATTAACAGGACAAATAACAAAAAATCACATCCGGTTGATTATATACAAGGAACTCCAAAATATTCTAACGAATTTGGTATATTAACATGCTCTAATACTTCTTCAGAAGACACGTGAAGGTTCATCATTTCATCCAATGATATCTTAGACCCCAGGTTAGTCTCACCCATTGGAGCACTTGTAATTTTTTCTTCGCAAACTTCCTCCAGCACCCTTTGACCCCAAGTAGCTTCCTCAGCAACAGTTGTGTGGTCAGCGTTAGTTATTTCAAAATGTTTTGGTGCATGTGATAAACCTAAAATATCCTATGATGGAAGTTATTTATTGTTACATTTTATGCCTCATGAATTATTGTTGATTTACTAGAAGCCTTTTATCCTCGAATAGTAGAAACAAGAGTAGTGCTGGGAATAGATGTTAGTTCCTTTGGCTTCAATGCCTCTTTAGGAACCACTGTATTTTCAGGAATTTGTATCAGTTCAGCATCACCTTCCATGGTTCCTTGAATCTTATCAGTAGTTTCTTTCAAAGAAGAAACAAAAGAATCCCCTGCAATCCTAATAATTTTAAACACTTTTTCATGAATAAGGACTAAAAATCATGATTATCAGGGAGGCTTACCACTACTAAGAAAGTTCTTATCCATGGATCTATTTCTTCGATGATTTTTCCTTTTCACATTCTTAGGAGGTCTTGCATTAGCATCTCCAAAGATAGGTATTGGAGATCCCAATACCCTATCTATTTCATCCTCCACGGCCTGTTGACCTAGAGATATTTATCCCAATTCACAGGGTGATCTGGTAGCTCCAAGAGCAGGGCCTCCAGGGCTATACTATGTTGAAGGAATTCAGATGTCTTTCCTTTTAACTAGCTGTAAGTTAAAATGTTATTTCCCATAAGTAATAATGTTTTGACTAAAATTTAAATAATAAATAAAAAGTGAATATGAGAGAAACAAAACTTACAGCCTCAAGATCTACAAATTCATGCCATTATTCATCTAAATGAGTACTAATCCCTTTGGTGGTACCATGATCTATCATTTAATTCACCCTCTTTGTGGTAGGAATTGATTCATCGATGGAATATATGAGCATTTACAGCTCTTGAATGTATGTACTCACCTCATTGGGATTACCCTTAAAAAGAATGTTAACATAATCCCTTAAATCCCATACTCCTGGAATATGATGTCCTTCACACAGATCCATCCACATGGTTTCAGCATCACAGTACAAACTCTTCCATTTTTTAACAGCCTCTAGTCATATATATTCAGAGTTTATGTCAGAGGGTTGTGAAGAGGATCCTGCAACCTTGGATTTGAGTTTCTTCCCAACCTCCACAGCCACTAATGAGGGATGAAAAAATGGAACCCATCGCTCTTATGAATGATGGAAACTAGATCACCTCGATATAGATTTTTTAGGGATTAATGGATTGGATATCTTAATTCTTGCAGGAGGGTTATATTTAGAATGAGGTATCTTCAGTGAATTTGGAGCATCATCACTTTCACCGTCTGATTTTTGCGAGTCATCCCCTGATGATGAATAATTATCTTCCAAATGATGGGGTTCCCTCCTGATACTTCTCTTCACCTCCACTCCAGGGAAAACATGATTTAATACCTCTTTTAGGTAAGATGAAACCTAGTTTTCGGCATACTGGATAGTCAATAAGTTTACTGCATCAGCTACAGATAAATTAAAAACTACCCCAATCTTCTCCACAGATGTCAACAACCATGGTTTTTAGGAAACCATCGGGTGTTGCTATAATATGATACAGATAAGAGGGGATACAATATTTTTTTTTATTCATTTGAATTTATGTGCAAATATATAAGGAGTATAGACCTCACATATGATTTCTCAATCGATTATGGTGGCCAACATGCCATCTCTTCAAGCTAGCATATATGCCCTCAATTCCAAACTAGTTGTCCCATCATCAAAGAATCACCCTGTAGGTGGGTTCCCATAATGAAATAAATGAAACTCCATATGAATTCCTAATCAGGCCTTGATGTCATAAGTGTCTAGGGATAAAGGTGAAATACCAGAAAAATCCTAAATAGAGGGTCGGAAAGGACTTCCAAAAACCTGTACCCCACTTTGTACTACATAAGTTCTAAAATGAGTAGCGATACATCTCCACAACACTTGGAATTGTACTGCTATTCTGAAAAGAGACTTCCCTTTTTAAATTTCTAGAAAACTCGTATGAATCATGGATAACATAGGAGTGACCTACCCTTCCATCCTTTTCTCCAACATCTTGGCCGCAATAACAAATGTTCCTGGCCTCACACCCCCTTTGGAGTCTCAGAGTGGTAATAAATACACATTGAGCTACATGTGCAAGAGACCTACCATACATGCCTTTGCAAGAAATTTTAGTTTGACTTCATATCCCCATTTATCAAATTCTCTTTTATCTATTGTTGTACAGAAGGTGTCAAGAGTACCTCTCTTCTCTGCCCTTGGATATATGGTCAGACAGGTGTAAGTGGGACCCTTTTCCTTATTCTTTATCAAAAATATTTCCATCTGTTACTATGGATGAATATGTTTCCTGGTGCGAGGCTTCAGGGTGGTCGTATTATTGAGTTTGTTAAATATTTTCATCAACTCATGAACCAAATATGGTGTCTTCTCTGAGTCATTCCATTTCACCTTGGGAGGTATAAACTCATCATACATGTCTCCAAGGATTGGAGCTCTAGAAATATTGTAAACATCCCAAAAGTTGATGCTTACCCCTCAGTGTGTTAAATTTAAGCAGTTAGTATCTGGGATCCATTAGCTTAATAATTCTGGCATGAAATCATCATTTCCTGACACATAAGTTTTCCCAACCTAGAAAACCTCATAAATGAAGACACATTTTAAGTCATCTTTAAATTATGCTCAGGTCTTACAAACCCAGTATGCCCACATCCACATGGGTTTTACACCTCCTCCTGGGTGGAAATCCAAACTTTTCTTTGTTCCCTTGGACTGATCCATCTAGGAATCCAAAAATATGGATGAATAATAGTGTGGTTGTAGCTCGGGTGTGTGTTCCTTCAAATCTGGCACACACGAGCTATGATGAATGATATGATCGTTCTTTACTATCCCATTGTTAATAAATGATCCTGCAATGGAAACATCTGCATATGAAAAGTTGGTATAATCCTAAAAACAAGAATGTGGGACATAGTTCTTTGGTTCTGGAATATTGACATCCTGTAGATGGCCATATCTATAAAAAGGTATATTAGTGACTTGGGGAAGTTTAACATGATACTTCTTCAAATATTTTTCTATGTATGGAAGGGTGGAATCGCAAACATTGTAGTAGTCATGACCGAAGACATTCATCATGTCATCAATCCTCTTTCTGGTGAGCTCATCAGCAATTCCAATTATTTTGGGAGCCATTTGAACTTGAAAAAAGGATAGAAATCATCTTTTTAGTTAGTTAAATTATTTTAGTTTTTTGAAAAAAATGGAAAAGGAAGTAAGGTGTGCAAGTATAAACTTGGAACACAAGTATAAGTCGATACGCATGTATGGATCCCCACTTATAGAATGCAACTAAATAACATACATATGAATCACAGCGAAACATAAGCATCAGAGTGAAAGAATAATTGTGTGCCGAGAGATGAAATTTTGGAAGTCGCGAGGCTTTTTGCAAAGGTGACGCCACTATATATAGGTTATTCATGCCACCCTGTGCGCCAAATTCCTACGTGCTAAATACTTGTGTGACTAGTTGTCTCACACGAATAACACTTTCATTCCACAATACTCTCTTCTTTCTCTTTAATTACTTTACCTCAGTATAGGATCATCTTTTCATTACAGATCCAATTTTGATAGGGGGGGTTTTTTGACACTCCATTCTATCAAAGAGTCTAAAAAATGACAAAGGGAAATGCCTTAGAAATAAAAGGGAAAAATAAATGAATAAAATAAAGATTTTCAAAGGCATGAGTTTTGGGTCACCTTAGTTAGACCAAAAGGGCATCGGTGCACAACCAACATGCGCACCCCAAAATGTCATGAAACATACTTACATGACCAAACTTCTTTCTCCCAAGGTCATATTTTTTCCTATAAATAGATCCTTGGGGGCTTCATTTCTATGGATGAATTTCCATGAATCCCAATTGATTCTCTTGTATCCCTAGTGCTTCTCCCAAGTCTTCCTAAACTTTTAAGGAAGTTATTCAACACCTTGAGTAGCAGATTTAAAGGAGGATCATTGAACTTAAGTCCATTTAGTGTTTGAAAACCATAACACTTGTGTGCCTAAAGAGCCCAACCTACCTAAATCATAAAGACTTATGCGGCACCTATTGTTATCATAGGAACTTGACCTCCCCACTTCTATGATCACCTGGGAATACTCCTGAAGTCTTGAGCCAGGTCACACCCAAGTATTTCCATACAGGTTTTTCGTCGCTTAAGTGAATATCAGGTTTCCCAAGTCTACTTGTGCACCCATACATGTGTGCCCTTCTCTACTTGGGTTCTATTATTTTATTCAATTACTCTATTTAGTCTAAAATCAATCAAGACCTATTCAAATACATTCATGACAAGGCTTCATATTTATTGTCTCCCTTGTTTAAAATGGATTCTGTTGATACCTCAACCAAAACCTCATGACTTATCATACCTTCAGAAAATGCACATCAGCATGTCTCCTATTTGGGTTTGTATATCTAGAGTCAGAGGTTTCCCACATTTGGTTTACAATGGGGTTAGGGTCCAAAGATTGTCTGTGGGTTTGTATATCCATAGCTACATGGACCTTTCTCCCAATAACAGTGTTGGGATGTTCCTGGTTTGGAGGAGGGTTTGGGTCTTAGCCTCTCCATTCTTAAAGAGACGACCCAGAACCTCATATCTTTTGGTAGGGAAGGTATAGTTCACACCTAATTTTCCTTTTGAACAAAGGATAAGTCTCCCTACCATAATAGGATCAATATTAGGGAAACCATCATGGATTAATCCCCTAGCTTTTCTTACAGACAGTAGAATCATTTCTCCTCCTCTCTTCTTCGATGCCAAATACCCAAGGGTAGATGGGAACAAGGACTTTAATTACCCTTTCCCTCTCTCGTTGAGCTTTGGCACCATGGGAAGCCATCCTAGTGTAAACCCTAACCTTTATCCCTTATTCCTTTCATTTGGACCCTTGTACAATGTAAAGTGAATAGGGGGAGGTCTTGTCCCCTCTCCCTCTTCCTGGGTCGCCTTGACTTCATCCACCCTGGCCGTCGTAGGCTCACCCTCCTCTACTAGCAGATGATGAAAAGTGTAAGTGTAATTATTGAATCTTTCACATACTCTTGTTTCTCACCCCGAGAATGAATCACATGGTCTTAGTGATTGGTGATGATTACAACATTTTCATAAACACCCACGGTGAAGGAACTATGACAACACTGATTCCTGTTCAAACCAGGATACGTAGGAAGCCCTTTTAGGGACCGAAGCTCACTAGATATCATGTTCAGAAGTCCAACAATAATTCCCTTAATCTGGGAATCGTCCTTATGAATAATCCTCAAATTAAATCCCTAAGTCATCAAGGCTTCCTTTTCAGTTAGTAAGTCAAAACTCATCTCCCTCAAATGACTATACTCTCCTATGAGACCTATCGAACTACATGTTATTTTATTCCCATCCACATGGGATACGTAGGAAGCCTTATTGAGGTTAAAAACCAACATTTCAAATTAACCCTCTTCTCCATGGTCCATATTCCCAACATGGTCTAATCTAACTTTGAAACCCATATCCTTTCCAAGTTTATTGGGCTGTTTTAGCATAAGTCCCACACCAAACATTGACTAAGAATTTTTTCACTTAGATTCCCTTACCACATGACATTGAACTATATGTTTAGGTCCTTATAAAATTACCTTAAAAGGTATGATGTGTCCCATTAAGTGGCACCGAACTATGAGGGTTCTGATTCCTTTCACAAGGATATGTGGGTAACCCATTTCATGGGAACAATCCCAATGTCAAAACAAGCCTTCGTCTCCCTGGATGACAATAAATTCCAGAGTGCCCCGCTGAGTGGATTAAAAAATAGTATCATCATAATAATGATTAAAATAATCATGAAATAGTATATTAGAAGATACCATTGATGGAGAACCTAAAATAAATACAGATATCTCCATTAATGAAGAACCTTGAATACATACTGATGATTCTAAATTTTACCCATGTTAATAAGTGATTGTAAATTCCAAGGAAAACTTATGTTATACATGGTGAATTAACAGGGATTCATGAAAATATCTTAAATTTACAAAGAGATTCCTAGATTAGAAAATAATTCCCCCCAAAAGGGTGTGATGAGTCCAACCTCCCATACTCTCGACCAATGCACGTTATTAAGTTTCATAAAGTTCAAACTTGATGGAAACCTGCCTTTGGGAATCAGGTCGCTTTTGGATAAATAACTATTGGAAGTTTCTGGTTTCATGAATAAATCCAAGGAAAACTGCCTGGAAGTAGTGATTATTAAAAATAGAACACACATTTCAAGGAACTACGAAATAACTTTACTTACTTATAATTGAAATGATATATGGTATTAGACATCTCCTTATACATTCATTACATATGAAGTGTGTTTCTTGTATACTTTCTGTCCTCCTTCAAACATGGGTTATGATGATGAATCCTTTGGGACATTAACTTAAATTTATAAGTTGAACATTAAAAGACTAAATGAATTGTGTTACGCTTTGAGTGATACTCAATTTCCATTTATGGGATTCTTTTGATGGTATCATAGGATGTTATAAATTTTTCATACATTGGAAGATACTTTGTGTATCCTAGTTTTGGAATGCTAAGGATTGGCTCATAGGTTACCTAACTTGTATATATGCTGGTACTATTACTGATAATTCCTTGGATGGGATATTCATGTATTTTCGTACATCCAGATGAGCGATACCAGTTCCATAGAGGGGACACTATTTATGGAAACCATGCCTAGATCGTTACACCAGGACTCAAGTGATAGTCAGTCCCCAATATACGATACCAAGGACGGGCTTGGAGGGGTTTTCACACCACGCAAAGAGTGATACATGGGGTTCCATTTATTGATCACCTTATAGGGAGTCTTATAGTATTGGGTATTTATATGGCCCCTAGAGTGATACTTAGGATTGCATTTAGATAACCTTGTATGTGATCAATGTGTCTCTTGTTAAATTTTAACAATGAATTAAATATCAAAGATTAAGAATGTATAACTGTTATTCTGGGTTGCATCCACCAAGACAAATCACATACATGGGGAGTGGTTGATCTATTTATACTTTTTCCATTATGAATTATTACACCTATATAACATCTGCATATGTTTCCTTAATTTTAGACATATTCAACTTTGGCTAAAGAAGGTAGTGTTGGTTGGGTATCCCATGAGGAACCCAGACCGATGTACTTATTTATTTATCACATTGAATTTATTATGTACCTAAACATGGTTTTATTTTATCATAACTGACTATATCATGTTATAAACACCATTAATGGTGTCATACGGAGTATATCTCAAACCCTATTCAGGCCTCTATTACATTAGGGTACCAAAGCAGATCTCCTATTTGTAGGTCCATAGATTATTGTTTGTTTTGTGTTTTTTACATGGGAGTTAGGATCACAATATTAAGTTGGTCCTCAAGATTCTCATGGAGTTAATATTTTCACATTATTTCATTTTTTTATATTTTGAATGTATTGTATTGTAGTGTTCGATGTACTTTTACTACTTTAGATATGTAGTAATCTAGAAATGAAGGCATGGTTATATGTATTTGGAGTTTTCCTTTCCTACTAGATATTATAATTATTATCCACTACTTTGTATCTATTGATATTGGTCAAAGGTATGATTATTTTTATCTCTTATACCATTTTTCTACTTTTATCATTAGGTTATAGTCTCCCCACCATGCCACAATTGGGCCCTCACTGCTAGTCGGAAACCTCTGGTTTATAATGTTGTGTGATTGAGGCCATCAAGTGAGTGTTTTAGCTACTAGTTTGTTATTATATCAATCTAGGATGATAAATTCATCACCTATTATTCTTTTCCTAACCACATATTTAATTTCATTGGGCTTGGAATAACCACCCATGTACCATTTTTGGGTTTAAGATAACCTCTAGTGTACCCTTTTTCGGCTTCGTCTAACAACCAGTGTAACCTCTTTTAGGATTGGAATAACCTATTATGTACCCTTTGATCCCATAAAACATTAATATAGACTCAATTAAATAGAGGTATAAAATACACCCAATCATTACTTAATTATAATCTGTTTATATGTATTCCAAAAGAGCTAGAAAACATTAACCATTTCTTTATAGCATAACCCATTGAATGGAAATTTGGTTTCATAAATATCTCATCATCAGGATAATAAAAAATCCATTAAATGAATAAATATGGTATTATTGGATTATATCCATACGCAATCATAATTAACATTAATTTATATTTTCAGAGATGGAAACTCCATTAAAATATCCCTATAACATTTATTGAGGTAACTACCCTTTTCATTTTGAAATCACTTACTAAAATTATAGAAATTGAAAGAATATTAAGGAAAACTTTTCATTGAAAAGAACCACATAAACATGAAATGGAATATTAAATTAAATTTTTTTCATCCCAACTAGAAATCTATTTGTGATGTATATGTTAATATAAATATTTCAGTCACACCATTAGTAAAAAGTAACTCATTTAGAAAATGAGAAGAAGATTCCTTTTAAGACTTTTTATAGGAATTAAAACAAGGATAAAAATGAATTTAATCAATCATTTTATAATTTAAAAAATTCATAAAATCTTTTATAAAATCATTTTAATGAAAATATGTATATGACAATGAAATATTCTCGACCTAGTGGAAAAACAATGTCAAGTTTCCTTACAAACTTTATTTAATAATTTTGTGTACTCAGAGAGATTGAAATGAATTTAAAAATAATAATTTAAAGAAATATCTATAGGAGAATAAAATACATAATATTTTTTAATAGATATATAATATAATTTTATTATGAAATATTTATGCATAAGAAATCCTTGTAAAAAGTGAGATTGTAGCATAAAACCCTTATCTCATGTTCGAAATTCTTCATAAGTGATCTAACCTAATTTATAAAATTTTTAAAAATATTATAAATATATTATAGAACCACATTAATACTTATAATACTATAAAAGGTTTACTTATTGTATCTTATCAACCATTTGTTGATAATTATTTTTAAAAATCATTGTTCTATGTAATAACAGTTTCATTTTTCATGTAAGTTTAGATTTACCTGTTATAGTCCACGAAAATTGAAAATGGTTTCATCACCTAAATAATATTAATCATTATATAAATATCATTTATATACAATATATACATATTTAGAACCATCTATAAAAGGTAGAAATATAAAAATTGATTACACCATTCATGGAGATAATAGTTTGTACATACGCATTATCATTGTTTTCGTATCACAATCAAATGATTAAAAGAAATATAAATAATATTTTATCATTAAAAAATCATAATTATATCATAAATTTCATATATATTTATTAAATACACAAATATATTCATCTATTTGAGGTGTTTATAGAAAATTAATTATATCACAATGTGGATGTGGTGGTTCACATGTATACACAGGCGAAACTCTCATTTTCTATTTGATGGAAATAGGAGGAAAATGGTTATTCAATATGCATAATAACATCCTGTTATATGTATAATATTTTATTCATAATTTCTTGATGTAAAATATAGCTTTATAGAAGTTGGATAGATAAATAAAATTGAAATATATCTGTTTGGATTTATACCTCTTCTTTGAGACACCACATTTGGATTACACATTAATCAATGAAATATTGGTATTATAGGAAGAAAATGAAATTTAGGATTAAATTATAGAATCTAGTAATATATTTGGATAGTCTTGTATAATATAAAAGGAATATAATTCATGAATAATTGATGAGATATGGTTACCTTATATAAGTGAGGTAGTGAAAAAAGATTGAATTCTTTAAATCATTTAAGTAAAATAAATTAATTTTTTGGTGAAAGTGACAAAAATGGATAAATATTAGAGTATAAGATATTATATAGTCTAATTATGTTAAAAAATATTTGAAAATATGAATATACGTTTTTATCGTCATCTCATAGTTTAACACCACCTAGTATACCTGTTTTATTCCCTAACTATGGTAACCAATTTTGGGGATTCTACTATTAATTGTGACTAAAAATAAACATTTCATTATTAATTTTTTTTTAAATGTTGATTAAAAACATTGAATCCATTTTATTAAATTCAATTTCTATAATTGTAAAAAAAATATAAAATAAGTGCACAAAATGATGAAAACCCTTTTTATAAAAATACATTTTTTGGTATAAAACTGAATGTACATTCATTCCATTCATAATAAAAACTATAAAATTAATGCTAAAATATTTTATTTAATATGAAACCTATAAATTTCAATAAACCCATTAGTAAATAATTATTTATTTAATCTATTATGATAAAATAACATTGTGCACATAAAAATAGTTTTATGAATGGTAAATAAGTTTAACTTTAAATGGTTTTGTCTTCATTCTTAACATTTATACACATAGTGCATGGATGATTATTAAAACCTTACTAATAAATTTTACTTATATTAGTTTTTAATAGTCATCCATATATTTTTTTGTATATAATTCATAACACCTATAAAAATACATTTCTTCATAAAAATAGTATTTTAAATCATGAAATGATTTTATTAAAAATTTAAATCTTATTTATTAATAATAAATCAATAAAATTTTGTTTTGGAAAAATATTGTATAAAATTTATAATTTGGTTCATCGTAATCATACATATCAATATAATAACTAGGTTACAATTTTACACTATATCATAGGTTCATTTTGACTCAGGGTTATGTATAAAGAAAGCTATCAAATACTTGTAGTTTATTTCAAAGGAAATACATATAAAACCATGGGGTGTTACATTCTAACCTTGTTAAAATGAAATATAACATTGAAATTATTCCACTCTAATACAAAAAAATGAGTATATGTCTACTTCATCACATCCTTAGTTTCCCAAGTGCTTCCCTAGATTTTTGATTCCTTTAAATATGTTTAACTAGGCGGGTAGTATGGTTCCATAACAATTTATCTCTATGATCTGTGATTTCTATTGGTTGGTATTAATAAGAAATATAATGATCCAATTCAACAATATTTGAGTTTACTTTATTTGAAGTACCATATATGTACTTCCTCAAAAGAGATACAGAAAACACATCCTGAAAATGAGAGGGGTTTGATGGAAGCACCATGAAATAAGAAACAATATTGATTAAATAAATAATATAAAAAGGGATAATATATCTATGTATAATCTTTTCATTTGTTCCAAATCCCATATCATTTTCTATATTCAAATTCATAGGAATAAATTCTCATCCACTTCAAATTATAAATATTTATGACAATGGTCCATATAACTTTTCCATCAACTATGAGATTCCATGATTTTCATCTGAATGTATCTAACCATATTTTATATTTCTTCAGTAATCTCAGGTCCCAATGGAATTCATTACTTAAATTCATCCTAGAATGATTGATTTGTTCACTATTTTTATAGTGGTATTTATAAGGACCCATCTGAATTATTCTATGAAAACTATTGTTATAAGAGAATTATATAAGAGGAAATTATTGATCCCAACCACATATGAAATCTATAGAATATGATTTAGAACACCCTTATTAGTCTGAATGGTTATATTAGAATGAACATCTATCTAAGGATGATAGTTAGTACTAAAACAAAACATGGTATCTAGAGGTTACTAAATAATTCTCTATAACTTTGAGGTAAACCTCAGATCTTGATCAGATTTAATGGAATGTAGTAATCCATAAAACCTTACCAATTAAATTGTAAATAACTTTGAAATATGGTCAAAAGATAAATACTTTCTATCAGAAATGAAGTTATATTCTCTATGGTAGACCGAATGTTTCGATTTCAACCTCAGAATTCAAAAATGCGTTTTCACTACTGAATCTAATCTTAATTGCGTGCTTCAAAAACCGCCTTCCAATGGAGGATTCCATCGATTAGTGGATCTTCAAAGCATGGGGTCTGCAGGAGAGGGCAACAGTTGGGATTACTAATTCCAGGAACATCATGATTCGGTTTTCATCTGAGGATTGTCAGATTATCGCCTAGTCGAGTGCTCCACACATATGTGGAGGAGCTCGTTTTCTCCTATTCAAGCGGTCCTATGATTTCCATATGAAGAGGGATTCTTCAAAAATGGATGTATGGGTAAGATTTATAGAGCTCCCTCTACCTTTTCAAAACCCTTCGATTCTTCGAATGCTTGGTAATTTAGTTGGATAATACATATGTTCAGACAATAGGACGAAGGTGGTATTCCATCCGATTTCCCCACATATGTGTATGGAAGTTGATGTTGCTAAACCTCCTGTTGAGTTGTTTTTGATCGTTGTGGGTGAGGAGTTATGTTATGGGAAAATGGTTGTGTTTGAGTCATGGTTTCATTTCTAATCATCATGCCTAAGATTGGGTCATATTTTGGAGGATTACATGCACAAAGGGTCAATGTTTTTGGGTGCTGGTTACTCAGTGACTTAATCCCCGACTAATACTCATATTGGTAAGACAATGTATGTAGATGGAAGTATATCAGTAGAGACTAGGGGAGGTTAAATCTACAAGGATGGAAAGGATGTGAGTATGAGTAACTCGAATACTGCAATGACCAAGATATAGTAAAGGGTTCCAGCTCTTAACCTAAAGGTATTAGATGTTTTTAACATACTGAGGTAAGACCTGGATGGTATTTTGGAGGGTATTACCCTAAACAGGGCTGATACTAGCTACGTTCGAAAGAATGCTTATATGAGAGAGGTTTAGTTGGATGGGAGTAACACTGCTACAGCTTGGGTGGAAAGCAGTGATGAGAATGACACTATAGAGGGGGTGATAGAAATATTTGGTAACTCTTTCCCTATAAGGCCCCAACATTAAACCTTACTTAATCTTGAGTTATTACAAGATTACACATTGAGGATCTTTTCGGGTTTAGAGTTTTAGAGAATTAGATCATAAAACTTGCATTACATTCCACATATAAACAAAGTGGTTACATAAAGATAGTATTCTTCATTCCCATCAATGGAAACACATTTAAAATAAAACATGGATTATTTATTGACACTTCCTTGACACTATCATCATATCATGTACCTTTCCCTTGACGTGTGAAAAACATTTCAAAAAAATTTCGGATAAGCATAAAAAGCTCAGTAAGGGATATAAAAATATGGAAAGGAAACATGGGTACATATATACATAAGAATGAAATCATACTTTACCCATAAAACATATGCACTTTAACATACGTCATCAAATCATGAATAAATCATAGAAATCATAAGACATAAAGGTAACTTGAGGAATTCATAACATCCTTACGTAGGGAGTAACCCTCTTGGTTACGTTTGGAATACCCATCACAGTATATTCCCTAAATCTCTTCAGAGAAACCTTAAAGTTTCACTCCTTCGCATTACCCAATGCATTGGAGAGCTATATCGGGCTCACCCGCCCTTAGTCTATCACGAAACCACCCGTCTTCATAATAATGCCCAAGAACCTCAACATAATCGTATAACATAAAACATGCATAAAGGAAACATAACATTTCCACCTTTAAATCACAAGATATCAATACAACACATTGATATAAAAACATTATGAAAACCATTTTCAATACCAAAATAAAAGAAAAGTAAAACATGGTATTTATTTTTCTTTAAAAAAATGTATGGCTTGTAGAGGAAGCCGAAACTCAAATAATGGTCACGGCGGCAGAGAAGTCATTGTTGCCGCTTACGTATGAAAAAAACATTCCCTTTTGTCGTTCAGTAAACACTTCGTATAAAAAATATTCCTTTTGAATAAACATAAAAGTCAAAGGGGTTTATACACAGTATAAAAAAGGTTGTGTATAAAACAAAATATGCCTCAATGAAAGGAGATTGAGACGAAGTCCCATACCTAGGGTCCGACTTGACTCGATCGTTCTTTAATGTCCTGAATAATAAACTTGAGTTAATTTATACTTTCTTAAGAACCTTTTTCAAGTTCATTATTCCTTTTATACCCCTTATTACCATGTCATGAACACTATGTAATTATTTAAGTTAATAACGGTCATTTTAACGATCATTGGTACTTGAGTCAAAAATAAACCCTTTATAATTACATGTTGTTCATGTATCCATTATATCCAGAATGGTATTCATGATATAGATATCATATATTTCATATATATCTAGTACATGAATGCATTTATAATATTACATAATCATTTAGAGGTAAGAAATGAAATGCACCGTTCATGGAGACGATAAGTCGTACGTACGCATGAATGCTACTTTCATTTATATTTCACATTTTATAGAATGGAATCATAATGATATAAAGGTATATTATAATTCCAGTATAATATCATATATAATATCATATTTCCATCCTTTATACGTCCCACATATGGTATTTAACGAATCAAATCACTTTGAGGGGGCGGTAGTCCGCGCTTCCTTAAATTAAGATATCACGTTTACCCATAATGGAAACCATAAAGGTATACCCAAAAAGAAAAAACAGAAGCTTAAGGAAAACATAAACATATTATATATCATATATAAATATAGTGACATCTTAATGGCCAACTTTAAAGGTGTTAAAAGAATGTTGAACAATCATCGTTTCGGGAGGCATAAATTCACCATCCACGGAAACAGTATGTTCGCTAACCATTAGATGTAGGTGTGTGTAAGTGTAGATCGAATCCATATTATAACAACATCCTAGTATATTGAGGATACTGGAGTTGTTACAAAAGAAAAGAATAAGAAGATTTTAGGGGGTTGGAGAAGCAAAATAAAACAAAAGGACTCAAAAGAAGACATTACCTTAAAATCGGGTAACTCCCATTGGTTTGAGCTCAAAGGCTTCCTTGGGAAGACTTCTGCCCAAAGTGAGGCTTCAAGGAGTAAGAGAGGGAAGTGGAGAGACAAAATGGGCTGGGGTTGGCCGATCCAAAGGCTTTGAAAGTGTGGGTAAGGTGGTAGAGGTGGGGGCCTTTTATAAGTGGAGAGGAGGGGCACTCTTGGAAAGTAAAGATAAGTTACTTTATTTTAAAATGCTTTTCAGATTAAAAAGGTCCCACATTGATATAATTCGAGTATAAGGTGATAAGGGTTCGCAATACACTCATCCAATTGGTTTTGGCCATGTGTAGGGCTTAGAGTTTACATTATCTTTCCATTTTATTTAAATCGTTAAATAATGAGGTCATCGCTGCATCATCATGATGTCATAAATAATTTAATTTATTTAATGTCTAAAAATCATAAAAAAACTACTATGATTTAGAAAATCTTTTTATATTTCTAATGTATACTTATAGTCAAAAATCTGACTTGTATAACCCCATATAAATTTTTTTTTAGTAACATAACTCATGTTTGTGTCATTTTTACTTTAACATTAAATAAAAAGTTATTTATGTCATTTCCCAACAAAAGTGGATCCATGGGGTCCCAAAGTTGACACATGGCTTGTCTTGGTCGTCCATGACACATCCAATGAGGGTAGGACATGTGTCAAGCTCATCTCATATGATCAAAACATTATTTTTACCTTAAACTACACTAATTACCACTAATCGCGATTAAGAACTTAATAAGTTACTATTCACCAAAAAATTATTTTAATCCCATTGAACCACATTTTAATTCTTAATGAAAACCATGTATGTAGGCTTTTTGAAATCAAAACACAATGATGGCAAAATTTCATTTAAACGGAAAAATCAGTTTTTATAAGTACCACTTAGTGGTTTCACTATTCATCAAAAATTGAAGTTTTTCAGAAAATTACCAAAAATCCACCCTAAGCTATATTTGATATTCCGAATTCAAAAATGAAGTCTATTTTAAAAAATTCAAAACATATAAGTCACATTAATTAATTTAATAATTAATTCCCGTTGTCATGACAAATAGCATGTTTTTATGAAACAATAAGTATCAAAAGATTGACACCAGTTTAAGTCCAATTTCAAAGTGAAATTGATTCCAATGACCACCATTGGATTAAATGGTAAAAATATATTCTAATTTCACTTCAAAACGAATTCAAAAGATAATCTAATTATATAAATAAATTAGATTAAAAAGCAGTTTTGATGTAAAATGCAGTATTTTTCACTATTCATTAAAAAATGAACATTGTCAGAAAAATACCAGAAATTTATCCAATGTAAAATTTAATGTCCCAATAATAATGAATATGTTTATTTTACCAAATATAGATTATAAAATTGTCAAAATATTGATTTAAAAAGGGTTTTCCATCAAAAGGTAGTAAAACAATCTTTTAAGAATATTAGTGTATTCCATGCTTAAGATTGGATTTATTTTCATTTTAAGCCTCTAAAACACTATATAATTCATTAATAGACATAGATAAAAATACCTATTATTCACTACTTACTTGGGATGTTACATCCCCATCCAATACAGCTTCATTTGTGGAGGTTTTAAATATGGGTAGTGGTGCTGTGTCCAATAAGGGTTTGTAGGGGTTTTTTTAGAACACAGTTCACCAAACCAAAACTATAAATACAAGGGGTGCTATCCCAACAACCCAAAAGATAGTTCAACTATCCAATAGTTTTGAAGTGCTTTAATTAGAGGGATATAATATAGACTAGCCAGACATGGACCAGGCCAATTATAAGGTTTGAAAAAATGAGACAAGCGAAGATGACAACAATGTTTCTACAGGTGAGCCTCTGAGTCTGAGGGGTAATGGGTGGAAGACAAGCAAAGAAAATGATTATTACTCTTTACCACCTCTAATAGTGATGCGATCAGTAAATAAGTTAAACTCCAAGAAGATGGACAACGGGGCCACTGACCAAAGGAAGTCAGGTGGTGTGGGTGAATAAGAATTGCACTTTCTCTTGAGTTTGAAAGAAGAGGTGGCCAAACCGGTCCTTATTCTCAATGCCTATGAGGTGGAAGCTACAAAAACGATGGATAGGTCACTATAGGTTACTCTCAATGAGGATAAATACACCTAGATATACAAGCAGGATCTGATTCTCTTTGGGAGCTTTAACAATGGGAAGATCAGCCTTGAGGAGTACATTCAGTCATGGGATAATCTAGCCTATGAGTTTGAATATATGATAATGGAGGAACCAAACACTTAGGTAACCTATTTATCATGAAAATTGTTTAGGGAGATTAACAATGGTAGAATTAAATTTTCCTTTAATGGGGCTATCATCTCTTTTTGTGGTTGAACATTTGGATTCTCACTTTTATCTTAAATGTGTTTTTTATAATAAACATTTAATTTTCAGTCAGATGTTTTGGTGAATTTTATGATGAAATTCACAGTGATAGATTCCTATTTTGTTTTTGTTATTGGTAATGGTTTTAAAAAATACCCTTTGAACTCTATCTCTCATCCATAACTTACCAACATATCAAGCATCCGGGTACATATTTCTCAATATATATATTCATGTTGTCCCACCATAAATACTCTTTCAAATCACTATAAATATATTTTAATTCAAGGATGAATATAGAATGATGATCATTGATATTCTTAAAATAGATCCTTCATCAAGTCTTATATTTAAGATACATGTAATTAGTTCCAAAATCATATCATTTCATTAAAATCAAGGTTGAACTCAAGAATACTTCTCACCTTCTTATTAAAATCTAAATATTCTTTATTCTCTACTTTAATATTCACATGGATGGATGGATGAACACTCATTTGAGTGAGAGAATATTTTTACTCTTTCTTCAAGATTTAAATGACAATATTTTAAAATCTGTAAATATTGGATCCATTTTTATCATAATAATAGATATTCATGCATGATCCATTTGCCTCAAAACATCGACCACCTTGTTGACATTATTAGGGTAGTAATGTATTGAGCACTAATAATATTTAATAAAATTAAGGAATCTTCTCTAGTTCGTATTAAACCCATTATGGGTTAATATATACATTAAAATTTTATCATAAATATATATGTTTGACATTTCTACATAAAGATAGTTCCCCTGTATGTTTAATGAAAAATTTACCACACCAAACTCTAATTGTTGAGTCTTTTATTTTTTGCCATAAAACATTAATTGGACTAAGGAAAAGTCTATAATGATATAATTATTTATAGGAATACATCCCAACCCCTTCTTTGATGCATCATTGTAAATCAAAAATCTTTATCCACTTTTGGGTAGTGTGATCCCATGAGAAATTAATATAACTACCTGAACATTTATAAATGCAATTCCATTTTTAAGTGAATAAATTTCTTACTAAGTAATGAAGTTAAAGAAAACACATGCACAACAGTGTAAATTTCGGAACTTTATAAGTTATAACCCACTGAATTTAAATGATCATTAAGAATCGTAAATGTTTATAATATAACTATTTTAAAGTGAAAATTATGATTAGTATATATTAATGGTTATGATAAATCCAATTGTTATAGATGAAAGAAGTGATGGCCTCAACAAGTACGATTGTACCTTATGAATCTCATTTATCAAAGATTCTAAGATATATGGAACCAATGGGATTTTCCCTTGACCAATTCCAATATAATATTTAACAACTAAGGCCTTAAAAAAACCATTTATATGAAAAATTAAATCTTATAAACATCATGGTCTATACCATGTAAATTGATCAACCCCAAGAAAGTGTCACTATCACACACCTTACCCATAGGGTATACACTGATGTGATAATGGTTTATTTATCTAGAACCTAATAGTATGAAGTTTTATATTTTTATATTTTATAAAATAATGATTGTATTTATCCATTTTTAAAATTACACTATGAATGATTAAATAACGAGTTTTAAAAAACAATTATATGATGGAACACAAATTATATTTGTGAGAAATATGTAAATTTAATCAATACACTATTTTTGATGAATTCATGAATTTTATAAATTAAAATTTATTTTAATAAAATATTATTATTATATAATATTTATTTAAGTATAAATGATAATATAATTTCATGAAGAAAAATGTAATTTTTTATAAAAGTCAGAAATTATTATTATCGTAAAGAACCAATATTTTTTAATAAATGGTGATATTTATTTAAAATAATAAATTTTTATATTTAGATAATTATTTGGATCAAATAAATATTATATTTTAATTCATGGTGTCAAAATTATCCAGTGGTGATTTTTTGGGTAAAAATTAAATACTATATAAATATATATTATATTATATGACATCACGAAAGACAAAAGGTGATGTAATATGTACTATAAAGAGTATCCATGACCAAAATTATGTTTCCCCTTTAAAATAATATGTTTTTGATTTTAATTGATTAGTTTTATAGACCATTGAACAATCCTCCAAAACATATATTATATTTTAATTTTTTAAAAGTCAATTATTTATGAACACGACTCATTTCCACATCAACAAGTGTAATATTTTAAGTAATTTGGTTAATGAAATTATAAAATATTTAAAAACCATCCTATTTTAATGAAAACAAGAGAAAAAACATGGTATATTTTGTGGTTTGGATTAATTTATCATATAGTGTTCAAAACCTATGTTTTAGAAAAAAATAAAAAATTGCCCTATCTGTTTCTATAAAATCCCATAGAACCTCACATTCTTCTTCACTTAAAACCCTTTTAGTATTAATTTACTATACCTTTCCCTCTATCTATCCCCTATAACTTTTTTCTCAAACTCTTATGAAGATCCTCCCAACCTTTTAGCAGTTCCCTCTCAATGTAAGAGATCCTCCCATATCCTATTTATTCAAGAACACTCTTTATATTATCAATTTTGATTTCCAATTATTCATGTTGGAATATATTTTTAGACATCCAAATTACTATATTTATGATTACCATGTTAAGTGAAACCACTTTCACTATCATTAAACCCTGAAATGAATCTTTATGCAACTCCATTATTTTGCTGAAATTATCATTTGATTTTCCATGGAAAACATTTTTATAGTGAATACCCATCCCAATTTCTTACCAATGGTATTCACATATATATACCTATCATTCATTGATATTGTAATTAAATGTATATTACCCACACTCCTTATCCTGTTATTAAAAGTGATCAAATTCATCCCTATGTTGTATGATCTATGTGGCATACTTATACATGTGCATGAAATGAAAATGATGGGTGGGACCGGAATTATATAGACCTCCATTACATTAGGTAATGTTTTTATCTCAATATATACAATTTATGGTTCATGGGAGGTCATCCTATGAAAAATATGTTATTATTACTTGGTGGTTATCCTTCACTTATGCATATGATGTCTTATTTTATATTGTTTACACATTTTTATATTTCCATTATGTTATCATTATATGTATTTATTTAAGGATTTAATTTATGATTCTTTCCACTTTTATGTACTCTTGATATGCCACTTTCATAACATGTATTTCTTTCATCATTTTATTCTTTGACTATTATTTTACTGGGCTTTATAGCTCACTCATTTCTTTTGTTCATCCCCAAGTTATACCATACATTTTATAAGATCAAAGGAACCAAATGTAATGCTATGGAATATTTAAAGCTGTTATACTAATGTTTTATGTTAATATAATATGTACCTAATTTCAAAAATACACTAATCATTATGGTTATATGTTATTGTATTATGTGTATCTTTATAAAATAAATCATATATTAATGTGTATTAAAATATGTGTTGTCATAGTTGGTATAAAAGTAAATTCTAGTAATATATAGTATTAGGATTATAAAACCCTATTGAAATCCTTAAGGATAATACTAAACATATAAAGACATTCCTAAATTTTGGTAAATTAAAAAATAAATAGTTTCGAATAAAATACATCTCTATATAGATACTTCAAGTGGTTGTGGATATGGTATAGTTATAACTTTGGGTAATTATTCTAAAAAGGGTGCATTTTTCTATGACTCAATTATCAACTAGTGCATAAAAGAAATTATTTCCTGCACAACATGTTTGAATATCTTTAGGGATATGATTTGGTGAATTCACATGATCTTTATGAATAATTATTAAGTGAAAAAAATTAAAATAATATTTAATTTTAGGAAATTGATCATGGATAAAATATATTGGAATATATAATTCAAAGATTAAGGAACATATATTATTTATGAGTTATACCAATAACGTTCAAGGTTTCCCTTTATGTGTTTAATAGTTTAGAAATTCACATCCCTAATTTTCCTTTTATTTTAATCAGTGGTTTAGAATTGAAGGAAATGAGTCTAGAGCCAATTTGAGGAGAAATGTGACGAGTAAAAAATAAGAATACCAACACTAAGAGAGTAGGATTAAAGAACTTCATAATAATACTTTCTAAATTATCTCATTTTTTTAATAGATACATGATTCAGGTAGAAAATCTACACCCCCAAGAAACAGAATGTTGTAATTGAGTCCTTTATGTGACTATGGACTTTGATTTTCAATGGATCCTCTAATACCTTAGTCCCATAATAATGGATCAACTCCATTGATAATATTTTCTTCATCAATCAATGCTCTGAGAAATATATGGTAATTTTGGCTATTTATTGTATGGTGGGAGAATCTGATATATTCTATAAGTTGATAAATAATGAATCTTGGGGAATATATCAAAGAAAACAAGTTGAAATAATTCTTGATTTTTTTTCCTAATTAATATTTTTCTCACACTATTTGAATGAAATATATAGTGATATTTTATTTACCTTAAGAAAATGGTTGATGAATTCATTAGGTATTATGAGTAAAACATCACAAGACTTGCATGATACACTTTTAGCTACTCCATCTCCCTTGAAAGTAAAGTTGACCACTTTTTTGTGGCGATAAATTTAATTCTATGAAATGTATTGTCGATTTGAGAGGTTGAAAACTACGAGGAAATAGTATTTTGTTCACTTAAATTAAAAATGGAGATCAGGTAATCTCAATGGTCTCACGGGTTTGGAAACAAGAAGCATAGTATGGATTTTAATTCTGGCTATACATTGGAAAAATATCTTTGGGGAATGAAAATAAAACATCGAACTTATCAAAAGAATGGTAAGAAGCATAATATAAATGTATTAATGTTTACAAGGAAATAATTTAGGTATGGGAAGTTAGGGAACCCTGTTAGTGATTAATGATAGGAGAAATCCACTAATGTGATAGAAGAAAATAATTCTCCAGTCAACCATCATCATGTTGTCTAATGTTTCAAATTCAAGGAAGAGGGACTATATTTGAATCAATGAACAATATTGAGGGTTGTTGATAATAACAGATTACAACAACCTTACAGGCATTTAGATCAAGGGCGAGCTTATGTCATCACAATTATTGAACTAGATCCTTACAATGAAGTGGTGATAGGTACCCTGGTTATTCGTTTAGGGATAGTGAAATTACTATAAGATTATTATTATATGTATTATTTAATAACATGTAATTTTAGTATATCTATTAAAGCACCACCTTAAAACATGGAAGTCATGTTATTGGTGAATATAAAAAATGGTTCAATTATCTCATCCCAAGCATATAACTCACCCTTATCAATTTTTTTTGATTAATTTCACATAAAATCTTTTGAAACTCCCTTTAGTTAAATTTTATGGTATTTTGGTTATGGATTGGATTTCATATTATAGCCAAAAAATTACAAGAGAAGGAAATGAGCCTCTATATCAAAAATCTTCCCCCAATTGTATAAATGCAAGGAGGATGATGAATCTAATTTGGAATCATTATCTCAATCATGGATATTACTGACTTATTATTAACCATATCTAGATAATATGATTGAGAATAAGGAAAATATTATCCATTATGACATTCCAATTATAGGGGAATTCATTGATGTGGTTCCCAATAAATTTTCTGTTCTTCCTCCTAGTAGAGAGGTTGAGTTCTCAAATGAACTTATACCCAAATCAATTCCAATATCCATGACACTATATAGAATGAGAACTATTGAAATTGAAGATTTGATGAAGTATATTAATGATAATCTTGATAAAGGGTTAGTATGACCATATTCTTTAACACAAGGTGCACCCGTCCTTTTCATTAAGGTGAAGGATTGGTCAATGTCCCTTTTAATTGATTATAGTGAAATCAATAAAATCAAAATGATGAACAAATATCATATTCCACAAATTGGTTAATTTTTTATTAGCTACATAGAACCCAATAATTATATAAGCTAGATCTATGGTAAGGATATTATTAAGTAAAGGTGATAAAGTAGGATATCCCCAAGACTATTTTTCATTCATGGTTTGGGCACTATGAGTTCATAGTGATTCCATTTGGACCCACTAATTATCCGTCCATGATCATGTAATTTATGAATAATTTCATTAGGGATTGTATTGAAAAGTTTTCGGTAGTCATTATTAGTGATATTCTTACATACTCTAAAATAAAAGAGATACATTATGTGAATTTGAATCATATTCTGATGACATAATAGAAAGAAAAGTAATACATAAAGTATGGTAAATGAAAGTTATAGATAGAGAACGTCATATTCATGGAGAATTTTATCAACAAAAAGGGATATCATTAGACCCTTCAAAAATAGAGGCAATTGATGGATGGACCTGCCCAATATCTATGATGGAAACCCATATATTACATGGATTAGATGGGTATTATGGTCAATTTTTTAGAAACATCACATTATAGGAAATCACACAAAGCAAGATAACTCATAAGGGAATCTTTTTTTTCAAGGATGATGAATGTGAAGAGTTATTTAAATAGTTAATGAAGAGGACAGTCACTACACCTACACTCACATTATGCACCATTGGGGAAAAATTTGTTATCTATAATGATCCATTTAAAAAGACAATGGGTTGTGTACTCATGAAATTTGATAAAGTGATAGCATATGAATCCCTTAAATTAAATAATCATGAGTAGAACAACCCAACACATGACTAGAATTTTCTATAAAGTTAATAACATTGATGATTTGGAGACATTATCTCTACAGGAATAATTATGACTTATATACGGATCATAAAATACTCAAGTATATATTCACACAAAATGATCTCAATATATACCAATAAATATTATTGGAGGCTATCAAGGATGATGACTATTCAATCCATTACCATCTTGGTACTATGAAAAAAGTGAAAGATGATATGGGTAGAAAGAATCTAGGAACTCTAACCATGATGAGGATTGTCAAGGATATAATATTTTTGGACATCAAGAGGATTGACATGGTAATAATAAATGTTTCTGTATCTTACCTTTCTCAAATGACTACTCAACCATCCATTCTTAAGAGTATTTAGGAGCCTCAAAAGATGATGATGTTATATATATAATGGTAGTGAATATTATGAAGTTTAAATTGTATAAATATGGAGCTTTTTAGATTGGAACGTTTTTATGTGTCCCATTAAAACTAGAACTAAAGAATGAACATCAAGATAGTGCACATAGATCATTTTTGTCTAGTCTTCTAGAAATCACCATGATTTATATTGATTTGAATCAAATTATCTAGTGGAAAATCATTATAATAGAGAGTGTATAAATTGTATCTTGATGATTTATATGAAAATAAGTTAATTATGAATAATATAAGTCTAATGTTATAATAAAACCATTTTATATATAGGTATTGAATTAGAAAAAATATCCATTGATTTCATCCAATGACTCCCCAATAAATCTAAATGAAATAAAATCATCTCGTTTGTAGTGATCAACCATAAAATGTTGACACATTTCATTACTGTCAATGAAGATTTATCTCTTGAACAAATTTAAAATAAATACATAAAAGAAGTAGTAAGACTACATTGATTCAAAAACTATATTGTATCTTATCATTATCTAAGGTTTACCTTGAGGTTCTAGAGAAGCCTAAAATAAGAGTTAGATATGGTGTTGATTTTTAGTAATAATAATCACCTTTAGATGGAGGGTTAATATGAGAGTAACATTCAAATCAAATTAATATTCTATGTTCATGGTCAATGAATTTCCAAGCATTTTTGGATCAACACCTTCCCATAGTGGAGTTCTTAGATAAAAATTGTTTCTATTTATTATTTCAAATGGGTCATTATGTAGCTCTATATGGGAAGCATTTTGAAAACACATTATACAAGGATGAATTTAGAGAGAGGAAGCTGATGGGATCTATTATTATCAAAGGGGTGATAGAGAAGGTTCAAAACATTCAATGTGATATGAAATCCACACAAAGTTGACCAGAAATCCATATAAACAATCATCAGTATGATTTAGAGTTTTATATTGAAGATAATGTGCTCCCTCAAATATCTACATTGAATAAAATCACATGGATGTGAAAAATGGAAGAGCATATTCAAAGATACATCTTCCCCCTTGAGATCCTTGATCTCATTAGAGTTGTGGCCTATCTACTAGAACTTTGACCTAACTTATCTTAAGTACATGATATGTTCCATGTATCCATCTTGAGGAAGTACATACCAAACCCCACACATTTATTGATTCCTAAGGTCATAAAACTGAAAAAATGATCTTTCATATCAGGAGCACCTGATGAAGATATCAAATCATAGTGAAAATGTTATCTGAAATATGAAACATTAATTGGTCAATATACTATGGTTGAACAACATGTTTGAGGAAACAACATGGGAACTAGAAGATGTGATGAAAAATAAGTAACCACATCAATATTAGTGTATTAAATGAGATTTCAAGGGTCAAATTTCATAAGGGGAGAATAATGTAACAACCCAAACATTTTCCATTTTTAAATAAATAAATACCTTATTAGGTAACAAATTTATAGAAAACACATTCCATAAATTGGTTATTTTGGACCATTTTAAGTTATATCATGTTGTAATTAAAATAAAATTAATCATTTAAATCATTTATAGTATAGTTATTGTATAGTGACATTTATCATTAGTATATATTGAGGGTTATGGTAAATCTCATTGACACAAATGAAAGAAGTTATAGTCTTGATTAGTTATATCATACTATTTTAAGGTCATCTATTAGTGATTTTGATGGAGATAGAATCACAAGGATGTTACCTTAACCAATACTAAGATGATATTGAATTATTTAATTCATGAGTGGAACCATTTATAGGATAATCTCAACACATCAAGATCACATCTCAAACCATTTTCACTAACCCACACTAAGAAAGTGTCACCATTAAACACCCAACCCTTAGGGCATACAATGGAGTAATAAGGGGTTAAATGTATAGAACCTAATAGTATTCATCTTTTAATTTTTATATCTAATATAATAATGATCTGCTTTAATCGTTTTTATTATTAATTTATAAATTATTAAATAATGAGTTTGATAAAAATTAAATTTTGATAAGATGGAATAAACAATTTTATTTTTGTGAAATATACAGTTTCAATAATTATTTTTTTGTATTTAATAATTTTATATATAAATTTTTTTCATAAAATAATTTTATTAAATAATATATATGTTGTTATAAATGATAATATAATTTAATGAATTTAAATTTAAATTCTTATACGGTTCAGAAATTGTTATCATCGTAAAAACCTGTATTTTCAGTAAGGATTTTTTTTATTAAAAAGTGTAAAATTTCATATTTATAGAATTTTTTGGATATATTAAATATTATTTTTCAAATAATAACATCCAAATTCCCCAATGGATAATTTTTCATAATTTTCCAAGACAGTCTATTTGTTGTGTATAAATTAATTTGGGTATAAATATAAAGTAAGTATTAGGACATAATAAAATTCCAAAAGTGATGTAATATATACTATAAAGAGTATCCATTAAAAAAATTATGTTTCAAATTTAAAATAAATTTCTTACTTAATTTTTTTAATTTTGTAAACCATTGATGAATCGTCCAAAACATATATCAAATTATATGGTTTTAAAATATATTATTTATAAACATGAATAACTTCTACATCACCAAGTGTATTATTTTGAGAAGTTTAGTCTGCATAAATATTAAATATTTAACACCACTTCTCTTTGGTAGAAACCATTGAATAAAACCATGGTAATTTTTGTGATTTTAATTATTTTATCATATAGATACCAAAACCTATGTTTATATATTAATAAAGAATTCACCTCCTTTTTTCAATAAAAAATCACCCAACCTCCTATTCATATTCACTCAAAACCCTTTTATTATGAATTTACTTTTCATTTCCCTCTATATAGAACCACCATGGTGTTTCTATGATCTTAAAAAGATCCTACCAAGATTCAAGAATCACCCTCTCAATGTAAGAGACCCTCTACTTCTCCTCTTTATTTAAGGACCTTCTTTATATTATTGTAACGACCCAAACTTTCATTAATGGAAATTTTTATTGATCTAATTAAATGTATCATTGTGTAAAATGTTTATATAAAATGTGAACTTCATTGGTTTTATGTCTTTGGATTATTAAAATACCATTAATAATTGTGACTGTTGCTAATATATCTGTTGAACAGTGATCACATAATTAGTATAAATATAGGCCTTTAACGAATCCAATTTTCCCAGACAAAGGAACATATGGCCTCATCCAGTAGAATTTCCCTGTATGAATCCCACTTGTCAGAACTCAGAAAGGTGGTGGAATATTTGGGCTTTTATATTGACCAATCCCAATCTGAGCATGAATATGTTAAGCTCAAGCGAAACCACCTATGGGAGAAGTGGAAGTTGATAGATATTACCACCCGAGTGATGTTATCCGAGCCACCCCTAGAGTCTGTCACAATCGTGCACCTAACCCTAAGGTCTTATGAAGGTTTTAAGGGGTTATATAACAAGACACTATCACTATGATTATGAACATTATTTTTGTATATAATAAAGAATATACTTTCATTTTATTATTGTTACTTTGTAAATAGTTTTTAAAGCATAAATGGTATTTTTAGTTAATATTAAACTAAGAAATATATTTTGATGAATTAATGTATTTTTGAATTAAATAATAATAATAATTATTAAATTAATTTTTATTAAATATAAATTATCTTATATTTTTATGAATGCAATTGTAATGTTTATTAAGTTTTGAAAGCTGTTTTTGTCAAAACCCATGAATTTTTGATAAATCATCATTTTTATATTAAAAGTAAAAATTCACATATTTAAAATTTTATTTCGATAAAATGAATATTATTTTTTGAATCATGATGTATAAATTATCCAATGGTTATTTTTTCATAATTTTCTGAGACAGTCGAATTTTAGGGTAAAAAATTAAATACTGTTTAAATATATATTGTGTTTTGTAACATCATAATGACCCAATAATGATGTAATAAAATACTAGAAATGATATTTTAGGCCAATATATGTTTTACCATAAAAATAATGTGATTTTAGGTTTTTTTGATTTATTTTACAAAACATTTGTGGACCCTCCATGAGTTATAAAACATTTTCACTTTTTAAATGAATTTCCTTGAGAGTGTAACTCACCTCCACACAATCCACCCTATTATTTTAAGAATTTATGTTATTTTCCTTTTAAAATATTTTTTTCAACTCCCCTTTGACAAAAACAATGGGCAAAAACTATGGTATGGTTTGTGGTTTTGATTAGTTTAATGTGAGATGTCCCAAACCTATATAATAAAGGATTCCTTCACTATTCCTATATAAAACCCACCCAGGTTCCAACTTACTCTTCACTCAAAGACTTTTGAGCTCATAAAAACTATACTATCCACTCTCTAGAATCCTACAAAGGCACCCCAAGCTCCCAAGAAGCCTATCTCAAGCCTCTCTCAAGACTTTGGAAGAACAGTTCCAAGTAAGGGTTTTCCTTCTTTATCATTTTTGTCCAATTTTCTTTAAGATGTTATGCAATTTAATTTCAATTATAAATGATGGTGTATGGTTTAACACCTCCCCATACTTTCCTTTTTATTTTTTAATGATGGTAGACCCCTTTCTCTCTCATAAAATGCCTCCCATTTACACCTGTTACTATGCCGAAAATCTGAACGGAATTTGCCGCTCCTCATTTACATTCAAGAAATTATTTTGTATCAGGAATATAAATTCCATTAAAATTGTTTGAAAATGTATCTATATTACCCCTTACTGTCCATTTCATTTATATATGATGAGACACCCCTGTCTCTCTCTCATGAAACATTTTTTTGAATCCTTATGTCACGCCGTTATGCTGCCGAAATTGCACCACATTTTTCCAAGCCATGATCATTGTGTAGTGAATACCATACCCATGTCTCTATCAAGGGTATTCAACTTTATGAAAATTTAATTATTTGTTATAGAGTTTCATGTTTGAATCCCTCATTCCATTATCATGGAATAAATGATTATGTTTAATGAATCCATGTTTTATGATCCATGTGGAACACTAATGCATGAAAAGAAATGTTTAAGAAGGGTGCGCCTTGATAGCGCTCCAATGCATTGGGTAAAGTATTGTATCATGATACATCATGTGCAATGATTTTTTACCCATGATAATTTAATTAGAATGAGGGTTTACTCGTACTTCATGTTCAATGAAGGTTTACTCATGCTCCATGTGCAATGAGCCTTGGCTCATGCTAATTCCATTAAAGTGTTGTTGCCACATTTCCATGTTAGGATTATCATGCTTTATCATGACTTTATGTTTATATTTTTCTCCATTGATATGCCTATTTTCTAACATGTATTATATTCCTCATGTTATTCCATGTTTATCCCCTTACTGGGCTTTATATATCACCCTTTTCTTACGCATTTCCTCAGGTTATCCCATGCAATGCTAAGTACGAGGGAATGTAGTGGTCATGTAAAAGAAGTTTTCAATAAGATGTTGCATCCTATGTTTTAAGTTGTTATGTAATGGTCCTAATCCCCAAAGACACTTGAACTCTCGATATTATATGTTTTATCAAGTGATATTTATGTAATAAATCATATTTAAGTGTGTAATAAAGAGAAGGGTTGTCATAGTTGGTATTAGAGGATATGTTTAGTTATTTTTGGGATTAGGATTAGAAAACCCTAGTAAAGACTTAGAGACAATACTAAGTATAATAAAACAATATCTATGTTTTGGTGACTATTGAGTAAGTGGTTTATCAAGAAAATACATCCCTGTTTGGATACAAGCAGGTATAGGCGGCTCTGGCATAGATGTATCCAAGGTGTAAACCCCAAGAACACCGCTTTGAGCTAGAATCAAATGGGAACTGGTGCACGACAATGGGCCTTGATGCCCTGTTGGTTATGAAATTCCCAAGGGATACTCTTTGGGAAACTCACAAGCTTAGTATGAACTGTTATTAAGGGAATTGAAAAAAATGCCCCTAAAATATATGTTAGAAAGTAGATCATGAATAGAATAGATTAAAGAATATTGATTCATAATTTAAAAAAATTTATTTATATATCATCAGTTTTTTCCTTGGATTACCATTTATTTATTACCCCTAAATTTCCATTTATTCTAGCCAATGGCCAGTAATAGGAGGACTTAGGCTAAAAACTGATGTGAAGATCAATGTGATGACTGTGCTAATGAGATGCCCAATCTAATGGGAGAGAGAATCTTGAAATTTTTCATGATTCTATCTCAGTTAACTAATGATTTTAATAGAAACATGTATCAAGAGGAACATTCAGCCCCCCTAAGAAAGAACGAGTTGCTATCGAGAGCTTCATGAGACAAAGGCCTCATACTTTTAATGGATCATTCGGTCCCTCAATCGTCGAACAATGGATGGACTCCATCGAAAAGATATTCTCCACCCTTTAATGTTCTGAACCAGTGAAGGTTCTCCTGGATGCTTATCGTATGAAGGCTGATGCTGATCAATGGTGGACGTTGATCAAAAATATGAATCTTGAAGATGAGATCGAGGTGTTGGAATAAAAGGATTTTCAGAAAATGTTTTTCGATTAATATTTTCCACACACACTCCGGATTAAGATGGAAAGGGAATTCCTTGACCTCAAGGAAAAAGACGATGAATCTATCGGATCATATGAGGGAAACTTCACAATGATTTTATGATACACTTCTAGCTTTGTCAATACCCCTAAATGCAAGGTTAACCGCTTATTTAGTGGGCAGAAACTTAGCCTGCGGAAAGTGCTAATGATCTGTGACTTAAACAGCTTTGAGGAAATTTGTTTGATGTGCCCTCAAGGTCGAAATGGAGATTAGAGAATCTCATGAGTATCATGGGGATAAGAAGCGTAAGGTGGAATTCAATGCTGTTAGTCCGATGGATAAATCCAATAGTGCTACGATGATCCAGCACCCCACTTGCCAAAGTTACGGAAAGAAGAACCCTAGAAATTGCATGAAGGGTATGAGGAAATGATTTAGGTGAGGAAGAGAAGGGCACTTGGCTATTAACTATTTGCAAGAAAAACCCACGGCTGCAACAAAGGATAGGAATGCTCTGTTTGAACCTCAACGCATTGTTTATTTCTAAAACTGCAAAGAACCAGGTCATCTTGTAAACCATTGCCCTAAGAAAATGGTTTTCAGAGGCAAACAACAACCTCCATGGCAGCAAGGGTGATATTTTTACATCACTACTGAGGAAGTGAACCCCGATAATAAAGTGGTGACAAGTACGCTAGTTATTCTTTCAAGAACAACGAACATAATTTTTTGATTCATGTTCTACGCATTCTTTTATATCCATAAATTTTAGTATAACAATCCCAATACCACCCCAAATCATCGAAGTAAAGATGTCGTTGAGTACGACAAATGGGGAAATCCTTTCATTCCATTAATATAACCCTCCCCTATCATAATTTGTGGATGGAACATCCTGGAGAACATCTTCATACTCCCTTAGGTGGAATTTTATGCAATTATTTGCATGGATTGGCTTTACATATATAGAGCCAACACAAATTCCTGTGAGAGGGAAATAACTCTCCATGTGGAGAATCAACCCATGATTCTATACAAGTGCAAGGAGGATGATGAATCTTCTTTAGCTCCATCATCTCAAGCATGGATATTACTTCCCTATGAGCATGCATATCTGGCTCCGATGATTGAGTCCAAGGAAGCAACCATCCCTGAATACATGCCTATTGTGATGGATTGTAGTGGTCATGTAAATGTAGTTTTCAATAAGATTTTGTGTCCAATGTTTTAAGTTGTTATTTAACTGTCCTAAGCCCCAAAGACACCAGACCTCTCGATCTTCTATGTTGTATCGATTGAAGTTTATGTAATAAATCATGTTGTGTGTAATAAAGAGCATGGTTGTCATAATTATGCCCTTTGATTTCAAACTATTCATGTTGGGATATATTTATAAACATAAATCATAATATCTATGTGATTTAAAATTGATGATAAACAAATTCCATTCTCATTAATCCCATAAATGAATATTTGATTTCCCTCTTATGATACAGAAGTTATCCTTTTCTCTATGAAAAAAATATCTATATTCAATACCAATCCCCAATTCAACTCAAGGGTATTCACATACATATAATTATCATTAATTATTTTGGGACTTCCATGTATGAAATCCACACTCTATAATCATTGTATTAAAAGTGATGAAATACAACCTTATATTATATGATCTATGGGGAACAATTATGTATTCCCCTGATATGAATGTGAGTGGTGGGCCTAGACATGTATAGACCTCCAATTAATTGGTTAATGCATTTTTCTCTTGATATACAAAGTATAGGACAAGAGAGGTTATCCTAAGAAAAAAAATACAAGATTACCACTTTGAAGTATAGTAAACGCTAAGAGGGGGTGAATCAGTGTGGTGAAATTATTAACCTGGTATAACATATATCCCTTTTACCTCATAGACATGCAAGGAACTTGATTTCATTATTCTATTTTATTTATAGTTTTCTTGTTTATGAATGTTGTTAAATATGGAACATAATATTTTTATATGTTTCAATAATAAATAAGAGTTTCTATTCCATGTCTTGTATGGGGATGACCCGTACAAGAATTCCCCACTAGAATTAAACAAAAGATACATTGGTTTGGATATAAGGAAATACTTAGCCAGGTTTCATTCACTCCACTTTATAATGGGGGTGAAAAAATCCTCTTTATAGACTACTGATGGCTTGGTCCAACTTGCAGCTCCTCACTGATTCTTTATAATTACTGTGTAGAAAATTCCAATTTCTTCAAGAGATAATTTGTAACACCATGATATTCTTTCACATATTGAGACTTTTGATGGATTTCACTATCCTTATTTGTTCTTATAATTAAAAAATTATATCTTTCACAAAGAAATACAAGTAACTCTTATTATTATTCACATAAACTAACACAAATATTCTCTTACATCATATTATTATTCCATTCTTCTTTAGTGAAAAACAAATTTCATTGGATCTTATTCATCAACTTTTTAGAAAACAATATGCTTTTTGATTATCAGATCAAATATTTTTTAGATTAACATTGTCACAATTCTTGTGGGTTGAATAATAATAATAATGTAATAGCCGAGAAAAAACATTCTCTTCTTGAATATTAATGATATGATTATTATAGTGGAATGAATTTTCTAACTTCCTCAATAAAAAATATCCACAAATGTTATTGTATCAGATCTCCTTTGTTCTTATGGGTTAAAAATAATTATCACAAATAAATAACTTATCACATTCATTATTAATTATTCCATAAATGATCTTTCAGAAAGTGAATACACTGAAATATCATATATAAAATCTTCAAATATTCTGTCTTGATGTAGTCTCTATTCTCTTACACAAAAATATGAAATATTGTTCAGTATCATCTTCACAGTCAATCAATTTTTCCTTTAATTTGTTCTTCCTTATATTAATAAAATCCACCTTGAACTTAATTTACATGAAGTCAATATTTTGTATGATGTTTTATTCATGAAATTTTAGCATGTATCTCTAATGAAAACCCTAGATCCCCAAGTATTCTTCTTATTATTTTATATTCTCTTTATTCAATTTTTTATTATTTAACTTAAACTCATGTTGTCTTCCATAGAACCAGTTTTGGGTAACTCAAACTATGCATATAAATTGTATGTAATTCTTCATGCGTGCATGCACTAACTACCTCATGAAAACCCTAATTGTTATGTGAGTTATTCTTATTATTTGTTTAAGTATTTAGTATGGATTTCTAATACTAAATGTGGTGTGATTCAATATTCACATAAATGTATCATGATAACTCATGTTATCTTCAAATTCACTATCTCGGTTTAATATCGG
The DNA here is from genome assembly GCA_963277665.1 of Viscum album. Lineage (NCBI taxonomy): Eukaryota > Viridiplantae > Streptophyta > Magnoliopsida > Santalales > Viscaceae > Viscum > Viscum album. The sequence goes on from OY728125.1 coordinate 25,909,517, forward strand.
TGTGTGAAACTATGTGCTTCATAAAGTTATGTACAAGCACACTGTCTTATACTTCCATGAATTCTAGGTAAGGATTATAGAACTTTCCATAAAAAAACACACCAAGTGTGTGTTATCAAAAGTAAACTATCTATGATTCTTATTCTTTGTGAAAATTAGTGTGTGGTTGTTCTTCTTCATGGAAAACAGTTCCCATTTCATCTTCATGCTATATATAATCATGGAACACCCCATATTCATGATGAAAAGGAGGCTCAAAATACTAATATTCATATTATATAGAATTATTTGAATATGCTCTGTTTTCTTAAAACAGAACCTATCAAAAGAATAACATGAATGTAAACAACCTTTTCCTCCTTAGAGATTTGGTATTTATAGCTATGAATCACTATCTATAGTTAATTTAATCATTGTCTCAAGTTATGAATTTCATTCCATGTAAATACATGATAATAAAACCAGCGAAGATCTCGGTAAATAAAATAAATGATTGAGGGTTTATCTTGATACATACATCGATAATGGTGGTGTATCTTATTATGAATATATTCCTAATTTGAATTGAATTATCCTCTTATTATAATCTCAAACATATCCATGAATATAAATACTTGGTTGAAATTTATCAACTTCAATTGTATTTTTTCAAATAATTTTCTTCAAGTTATCACCTACATGAAAGATATAAATGATTTTTTGGTGTTTGTGACCTTGTCATTTTAGTATCATGGATTCATAATGATCATAGAAGTCTTGGACTTAATCATCAGATGTTCTACCCTAGAATATAATGAATTGAAGATCCATCAGGCATCCGAATGTTGAGGATGAAATCCTATGGCGATTAGGCAGCTGAGATTTGTTGGAACAAACAATGGATGAAATACCTATATCATTTTAGAGAAGTAATAGTAACCCATGTCATAAACCATCCTAGAGGGGCTCATTCCATGACTATCCCATTGTTTCCAGCAATAGTCCAAGGTATGGTGACTAACACTGAGTAGGAATATCCCACAAATGGGAGGCATTATCCAAAAGTACATGTATGCAGACACACATATCCACGCCACAAATACTAAAATGTAAAAAAACTAAGTAAACAATGCATGAAAACCACTATATCTTGCAACCAGAGTACAAAAATAAAAGTACTGAAAAGTAAACGAGGCCAAATGAAAGCACACCAAAATGAGTCTGAAACCATAAGTCCAACCTGTAAGAAAGTGGTACTGGGACTTTTGTCGGAAAATCCACAGGAACACACCACAGTCTATCCGGTCTCACGAAGCATTGCATGGTCCTTGTCTTCTTGGAACTCCATAAAACGTTCGATCATATTCACAATACAAGATACATATGGGAAAATCTCATGAAGGGGTGAGTAGAAAAATACTTAGTAGGACACCCTAAATCCACAAATGAATAACATAAAGGAATTACATGAAAGAATTCCAGAATGGAATACCACAAAGGAAATCCATAAATGAATTCCATGATGGAATTCCAAAAAGTAATGTCATAATGGAATTCCATGAATTAATTACACAAAGTAATGCCACAAAGGAATACCACAAAGTAATTCCACAATGTAATTCCACAAAGTAATACCACAAATGAATACCACACAGGAGTACCACACATGAATACCACACAGGAATACCACACATGAATACCACAGAGGAGAACATAGTTATTTATACACATGTATATTTCTACAATACTTATAACAAGAATATATAGATATAATCAATCTAAGAAACAAAATCTAGAGGTAATTCAAAACCAATTACTAGCCACATGATTATGATCTAAGCATGCTCATTCCAGGAGAACTCACTCCTCAGTCCATGATATCATCAGAGACACTCACTAAGAGGTTTAGCTCATTTGAGCCCCACCCGAAGAGAACATATTGGTCAAGAAAGATTATGATACATAGAGAGCAGATACTTCCGAACACACTGGGGAATACCACGAACCCAAACCAGATCAACCCACAATGTTGGGGATCCTACCTAAAGACACTAGGGAATACCACTAACCCTATTGATGCGGCCTACTATATGGAAGACCAATTCCTTGATCTCATTGGTTACGTCAATTCCACAAAACATCACTGGGGGTGATAATGGATTGCTCAAGTCCCACAAGGGGATTCCATAACTCTACATGGGGCTCAAACTCTAGAGGGGACTGCAATCCACTAATGTGGATGTAATGACATACTAAACCCTCAAAGAAAGAAACAAGGGAATTATATCAAACTTTATTTTCCCAAACTAAAAAATCACCACATTATCTTAGAAGGTCTGTCTCAACATTAGGGTCTCAACACCATAGACATATCATCAAACAGATGTACCATTTGAATGTTTTGGGATTTTAAGGAAACTTCCTGAAAACCTCTCTGGCGTACGAGGGACCAACCGGTCGTGGATCGAATACTGAGGTGGGTCCAACTACCTCTGTGGTCAACCACTATGGTTGACCATTGTGGTCAGTCCGCCCTGTAGTCGACCGCCCCATGGTCCACCGTTTTTCCATGCCGTGGTCAACCATGCAACCGCCCCGGATCTGGCCTAGTCCACTGGGCCGACCCGGACCGCACCTCTTAGGCTGACCCAACCCACTATGTCTAGGAATACGTAGCCCACTCAATCTAGGCCTATCCCAACACGGTCAGACTGTCCCACTGGCATCTGGGATTCCTAACATGGATCATCCCATGCGGTAACTGGTAACGTCCTCCGTGGACACCGCATCCCAAAGCCCTGCCACATCCCATGGCCCCACTCTACCACATCCCACATGGAATGCTTCAAAACACTCAACACTACCACCTACGATTACCACTACCACGAGCTTCGGCACTGCCACCTCACCTCATCGAACCGCTATGTTGGACCCACACTAGTGGTCCCTTCTGCGAACCACTCAGCCACCTCCAATGCCTGGAATTCAAAACGGTCACATATATGGGTTCCTCAAGTCCCAATCTATACTGATCTGGCCTTTGTTTTGGTGTTTCATCCAATCCATGGGCCTGATCATGTTTGGAGCCTCCAAGAAAGTTGAGTCATCACCATGGGGGTCCAACAATGAAGAACATGAAGAATGGGGAGAAGTAAAATCACAAAGAAAACCATGAGGAATGAACCACGATCTTTTTTTCATGTCGTCCTCAATCCATTTCTGCTAGAAGGATAAATGAATAGGAAATAAAGAAAACTCCCAAAATAAACCCTGCAATTATAAATAATTCGGCAACTATCGAACTACAGATCAAATGTTTCATGGATTTACCCACATTAATGAATAAAATAAATAATGGGGAAACCAAAAATAAACAACTTCCCTACCTTGATTTGTATTGGAAACTGATGAAGAAATGTTGTCTCGTTGTCATTGATCCTCAATTCTTCAAATTCGGGGGGCGCCATTCAATTGATCCATCATAATTTGCCAACATCTTCTCCAATGGTTCTTCCTCAAAATATTTAGATAAATTTTAGTTTATGAGGATAACACTTAATTTCGTACAAAGTATTATTAAAAAGGGATGTCACTGCGCCATGAAAATATTTTTTTATTAAATTATTTTATTCCTGTTACATCCCATGATAGGTTTTTCACAAACGACCCGCATCGACTAAAGTTAAGTTTCACCTAGTTAAAAAACCACATTAAAAACTCAATTTTGGTATCATATTTCAAATATGATTCACCATTCATGATATATTAGGATTTAAAAATAAAATAATTTTACATATTTATTTTATTTACAGTTACGTCCTTTGTGACTTTTTCTACATATGGCAGGCACAGAGAAAAGTTAGGTCGCACATAGGGTAAGGCCTCTATTATGAGATCATTAGTTCCCTTGTATTTATAATATGGTAACCAATTTAATAGTTATTCCATTTTTTGGAAAAATCATCCAAAGGTTCTATTAAAAGTTTTATATTTTTCAAAAAATTATTCTAGAAAAACCGAGTCTCGGAATCACACGTCGTCTCAGTACCTACTTCTGAAATAAATAAATATAATATCTAAAAATAGTATATGGAAAATATTAGATGTTACAATCTCCCCAACTTGGGTATTTACGTCCCTGGAATCCAAAATAAGGTCTACTCAAACAGATGAGGGAAATGATCACAAAACTGAGCCTCCCACTCCCATGTGCTCTCCTTGAGATTCATGTGCCACCACTGAATTTTAATTCAAAGAATAAATTAACCATGAAAGATCCTCCCAACTCTCGAAAAAGTCTAACATGAATGCTTGCAACATGTCATCCATAATCTGAATGGTCTTCTTAGTCTGGTCATCTATCTGTGGGTGAAATGTTCTGCTCAAGTGTAACTGAGTTCCAAAAACCTCTATAAATACATTCCACAACTGGCATGTAAAGAGGGCACCATGATATGAAACTATCATCATTGTAACTTCATTAAGTCTAACTATCTCATGTAGGTAGAGGCGTTTCAATCTCTCTACTGAACTCCACTCTCGAAAAGCTAGGAAGTGGGTCGACTTGATGAGTTAGTCAATGATCACCCATATGGAAACGTGTCCCCTGGAGGTACAAGGTAAACCCCTCACAAATTCCATAGATATCCCATATCACTTCAATTATGGAACCTCAAGGGATTGAGCCATACCCACTGAAACCTGGTGCCCGAACTTTACTTATTTATAATTAAGGGATCGAGAAACAAACTTTGAAACCCATTTCTTAATCCCTAGCCACCAAAATGGATGTCAGAAGTCCTGGTACATCTTCACAACACCTAGATGGATTTCCAAAGGGGACATATGAATCTACCTCAAAAATTTCCTCCCACAACACCGTTGGTACTACTGTGAATCCTCTAAAAATAATGATGTGCTCCCCACATTTTTAATATCTATTCGGGGCATGACCTATGGACATATTGGAACATAGAATCACATAGTCTCTAAGTGCCTCCCAGATTTACTGTAAGAGTGGAGGGGTGAAAAACATTGATCGGAGGAAAGATTATCAATCTCGATCAAAAAAGGATAACTGTAATGAGGATAATTTCTTTAAAGCCTCATTCAGAAGCTATGAATTAGATCTATTGCTAAGAGAATCTGCCACCATGTTCCCCTTCCTAGGAGTATAGACAATACCAATGTCATAGTCCTTGAGTAAATCTTTCTATCACCTATGTATCAAGTTCAGATCCTTCTGAGTGAACATATACCTGAGAATCTTGTGATCAGAGTAGGTGATAAACCACTCGCCCATCAGGTAGTGCCATGACACCATAAATGAAAAAACTACTACTACTAACTCAAGATCATGGGTTTCATAGTTCTACTCATGTGGTCTCAATTGTTGTGAACCATAGAAAATCACTACTTGGCTCTGCATCAGGACACAACCAATACTGGTTCTTGATGCTTCATAGAACACTACATACTTTCACCCTCCTCTATAAATCTATATATGAGAGTGCTCGTCAATCTATACCTAAACTACTAAAAACTATCCTAGTACTTTTCCATTCACATGAAAGGATGTCCCTTTCATGTCAAGCTATCAAGGGTGATACCTCTCTATAGAATTCAGGTACAAACCTCTGATACTACCCATCTAAAAGAAGGAAACTATGTACCTCAACAACACTCTTGGGTTTCTCCCTAGCAAGCACTGCCTCAACCTTCACTAGATCCAATACAATGTCACCATTATATCATGAAAATGAGGACTCATAAAATCTACTATACTAAGGATCAAGACAGCCAACCGAGGAGTAATCGGCTACACCCTCCTATGCATGAGTCCATCCTGCGCCACCTATCTTCCCTTTTTACCAACTGGGGAAAACATGAGTCCATCACTGTTGACACACCACACTCTTCACATAACACAATTAATTTAAGAACGAACCATGAATAACTAGTCCATACCAAGAATGATGTCATAAGGCCTTGACGCCGCTACAAAGGGATCCCAACTGAAACTATCACATCTTTTAATCAGGCCACACTGATAGTACATGTTCATGATCATTAGGTATCCTCCAGTAGGAGTATCCAAGCATAAGGCTGGAGTCAATTGTTCAATTGTAATATATTATTCTCAAACAATATTCATGGAAAGAAAATAATGGTAAACACCTTTTTCTATTAGTACGACATCTAAATTAAAATAGACACATATCGTACCTTGAATAATTCATAGAGCCCCTTGGTCATAAGCCTAAAATACATGCATTTGTCCCATCCCCTTTAATTAAGCTCCATGAACCTAGTGTCGACCACATGGGGGTGGTTGTGGAAACATGTAGAAATTTATAACACTTCTTGCTGGTCTCCCAGCTCCTCTGCCACATCCGACACCCTATGAATCCCCCTGCACATATCAGATTCTATACCGTGGTGGTCCATCCACTATCTCGCTATTAGTAGTACAACAGGTTGGAAAATCTCAGGTGATATGTCCCCTATCATCGCATTAAAATCATTTCCTATCACTAGGATAACTGGACCCACCCTGTGAGCACTGAGCTGTAGATCCACTATATTAGGATCTCCTCATGAAAAGTCTCACACATCTATGTCTATGAGGCTAACTTCATCTTTCTACTATCAAGGTCTCTACTCCTTCTTTCCCACTGCTGACTAATACCGGTTTTATCTTCCTAGCCAATGAACACTTAACCACAAAGGTTCACTCTAGAACCCTAGCATAGGTAGGAATGCACTGAGGGATAATGTTGGATTGAATATCTCTATACATACATCACTCGAAGGTATGAGACATGAAGTATTGATCATGTATCATATCCATCGAGTCCCTAGAGAGGTTGGTATGCCTCGATAAATCCTCAAATAGCGATATATCATTCTTCCGGAGCTATATAATCTCTTGGAAACGCATATCCTTCAACTTATAAGGTGAGAACTCATCTCCGAAAAGTCTCTTGAAGTCTATGAAAGGAATATTTTCCTCATCATAAGATTGTGTAACCAAACACCTCAATTTCCCTACTGATATGTGTAGAAGGATAGCTTCTAGGACCACCATCTGATCTGCAGGTGTATTGACAAGAAAAAAAACCCAAGTCACTGCCTCAAGCCAGTACTCAATGACCTAAGGGTCAGGATCTCCTCCAAAACTGAGGGGTCTCTATCGCTGAAACTTGTGAAGTGTACTCAACGTGAACTCCCCATACACTGTTACTATGGGTACCATGTGCTTCTCTACAGGTGGTGGTATTGATGGAATACCACCTAGAGGTTCTATCTCTGGTACAAATCTCAATACCGATGTCTCGTCACCTAGCAGATCATCATCGTGATCACATGGTGGAATTCTGGATTGTTGTCTATGTGGAGACATCTTGTAATAAAACAATATGTACCACAATCATTGAATATATCTAGATAGGTGACTAAATATGTACATGGAAACAAAAACTCATTCCTATATGATGTGTGTACCATTACTTTCCCTGCAATAAGTGTTATCATGTACCGATTCGAGAATCAGGTTATCCGAGTCCTGGTGTATGGATACGTCAGCCTCCTGCACTAGCACTGGAGTCCCATGCCTAAAATCTGAACTCAAAACACTTAACCCTATTACCCCAAACTATTCTCACAGACTGCCATGCCAAAAATTATAACAGACGCCTCTAATACCACTCTATCATGACCCGTCCCCGAGGGGCCCATTTCGTTACTACCCCAAGCCCTCCTTCAATAGGCTATGGGTTGGTGACTATCAATGAGTAAGAATATCCCAAAAATTAGAGGCATTATCCTAATATACTTGTATGCATGTACACATCACCAAGAAAAAAAATGATAAAATGTAAAAATAATAAGTAAACAGTGCATGAAAACCTCTATATCCCACAACCAGAGTACAACAGTGAAAGTATTGGAATGTAAACAGGGAAAAATACAAGCCCCCCCCCAAAAGTCTGAAACCAGAAGTCTAACCTGTAATAAAATAGATACTGGGACTATCATCTGAAAATATATAGGAACACACCATTGTTTTTCTGATCTCACAAAGCACCGCCTGTCCTAGTATGCCTAGAACACTGTTGAAAGGTTTATTGTATGAAAAAGACATGTCACATGCTGGAAAATCCCATGCAGGTCCATGAAGGAATGCCACAAAGTAATTCCATGAAGTAATTCCACAAAGGAATTCTACAAATGAATACCACAAAGGAACTCCATGAAGAATTCCCAGAAAATAGTGCTATGAAGGAATGCCACAAAGGAACACCACAATGGAATTCGATGAAGGAATGAAACAAATGAATATCATAAAGGAATTACATGAAGAAATTCCACAAAGGAATACCACACTATAATACCACATAGGATCACCACACATGAATACCACACAGGAATACAACACAGGAGTACCACACAGGAATACAACATAGGAATACCACACACGAATACCACACAAGAGTACCACACAACAATACCACACAAGATTACCGCATAGGAATAACATATAAGAATACAATAAAGGAATAATAATATCCCATAGGAGTACCACACAAGACAACCACATAGGAATACTACATAAGGAATACCACATAGGAATACCACACAAGAATACCACACAAGAATACCACACAGGAGTACCCAATAGAAGTACATAGTTATCTCTACATAGGAATATGTCTATAATAAATATAATAAGAATATCTAGATATACTAAATAAAACACACCTAGTCTACAGTTATGTCACAAACAGTTACCAGCTATAGGATTCTGCTTGAAGCACGCTCATTCCAAGAGAACTCACTTCTCGGTCCACGATATCATTAGAGACACTCATGAAGAGGCCTAGCTCATTTGGGCCCCATCTAAAGAGAACACATTGGTCATGGAAGATTATGATACGCAGAGGGGATCCATCCCAACACAATAGAGAATACCATGAATTCAATATGGATCAACCCACAATGTATGAGATCCTTCCCAATGACACTGGGGAATACCACTAACACTACTGATGTGGACTGCTAAATGGATGACTAACACCCTACTATCGAAGGTTACATTGATTCTACAAAACTCTACTTGGGGTTATAGAGGATCACTCTTGTCCCACACATGGATATCATAACTCTATCTGTGACTCGACCTATAGAGGGGAATACAATCCAATAATGTGGATGTAATGGGATACTGAACCCTCAAGGACATGACTAAGGGAACACTTTCAACCTATACTGTTCAAAACTAAAAAACTCACCACATTATCTCAAAATGACTATCTCAATGTTAGTGTCTCAATTCCCTAGATGGATCATCAAATGGATGTAACTTTTGAACATTATAACAGTTTGAGGAAACAGCTAGAAAACCAATCCAGGGCATGGGGGACCGACCGACCATGGATCTACCATTGTGGTCAGTCCACCACATAGTCGACCAACCTATGGTAAATATGCCCCATGGTTGACCACCCAGTGATTGACTATCTAACCTCATTGTGGTCGACCATGTTGCAACCACTCATGCTTCTGTGGCGGTCGATTGTGTGAATGCCTCGGGGAAACCAGAGGTTCGACCTAGATCTGACTTGATCTGCTGGGCCAACCCAGCCTTCCTTGCTCGGCCTGACCCACAAGCATGTGGGACTCTTATCCAACCCAGCCGACATGGTCATCGGCCGCGTCCCACACTGTGGCTACTATCTCCGATCTCTGACACCATGGGCTACCAATTCTGCCACCTCGCCTCGCCAGACTGTTGCGCCGGACCCACCCCGATGGTCTCTTATGTGGACCACCAAGCCACCTTCGATGCCCAAAATTCATAAAAGTTATAGATCTGGGTTTGTCGTGTCCCTATATACACTGATCTGACCTCTTTTTTCTGTTTTCCTCTAATTTGTGGGTCTGATCATGTTCGGAGCCTCCCAAAAAGTCGATTCATGACCACAGTGGTCCAACATCGAAGAATGTGAATAATGGGGGGAAGAAAAAGATGATATAACTCCCTGAGGAACTAACCTCAACCTTTGTTCTTGTTGGCCTCAATATGTTTCTATTAGAAAGATAAATGAAAATTAAATGAAGGAAACTCCATAAATAAACCCCACAATTATGAATCATCCTATAAAGATCCAACCGCGACTTAATATATTCATTGATTGAATCACATTCATCATGAAATTAAAAAATGGGGATACCAGAAAGAAACAACCACCATACCTCGATTTGGATCAGTCACTATTGAATAATGGTTGTCGTGTCATCATTGATCCTCGATTCTTCGAATCCAAGAGGCATCATTAAATTGATCTGTTGTTGTTCACCAATGGTTTCTCCAAAGGTTCTACATCCACATCTCTATAAAAATTTCAGGGTTATGAGGCTAACCCTGAATTTATGAAATAACATTATTTAAAATGGAAAGTTGTTTCACCAACAAAATAATTTTCACTAAATTATTTTATTCTCATTACGTTATGAGACATATTTTTCACAAAAGACCTATGTCGACTTAAGTTATGTCACGCCTAGGGAAAACACATCATTACAAAATCAACGGCGGCCTCAAATTTCTAATTAGAGTTATCGTTCATGAGTAATTAGGATTTAAAAATAAAATAATTTTATTTAATAGTTTTATTTATGGTCACGTTCTTTGTACCTTTTTTCTAAATATGTCCTGCACCGACCAAGTTTAGGTCACGCCTAAGGTAAGGCTGCCATTCTAATATCAAGAGTGCCCTTAGATTTCTGATCTGATCACCTGTTTAAGAGTTATTCAAATTTTCCAATAAAATCTTGTGCACATGCTATTAAAAGGTTAATATTTTTCAAAAAATTGTTCTGGGAAAATCGGGCCTTGAAATCACACGTCTTCTTAGTGGATGGTCTCGAAATAAATCCATATAATATCTAAAAATAGTACATGAAAATTATGAGATATTTAAACCCACATTCTTGACCATCCCTTATTGAAATCCAGTGAAATATATCACTTTTCAATAAATAAATATGTGTCTTCTATATTCTCAAGAGAGAACTAGTGTCATCACATTGAACACTTTCATACATGACATGCATGGGATGTGCTTCATCTATGTTTTCTCAGAAGGGAACCTCTATGAAATCTATGGTCATGTCGTCACACCCTTTTGTGAACTGCATGCAAGATCTATTCTCTAACTTCTTCGAAAAACCATGGAAATCTAGCAAGGTAGACTGCCACCCATGTGATTGAACAAAGTGTCCCACACATGTGATTGTGGTGGTCCCAAATTGAATGGATATTTTTTGGCCTTATTTTATTGTAATCTCTCATAAAAGTATTTAACCAATTATTCTACATAAGTTCCATATAAAATATTATGATCCAATCCAATTTACTCAATTCTATTCATACATTACTCATGCACTTAATATTTATGTTTCATTTCCATCTTTCTTCAGGAAAACAAATATTTTTATTCTCTTCAAATAGGATCCTCAAGTAATAATGATTTAAATGGATTCGTTCAATTCCTCTTATCCTTTTAGAACATAATTTCCAAAGGGATCATCATAATAGAATCATTATTTTTTATAAACAATGTGTCATCATTGACCCAAGTATTTTACATGAAGAGTACTTCAAAAATCTTCAGAGTCATAAAATCAAAGTCTTCAAAAGAAATTCATCCAGGAATCATTAACTTTTTTATAAGTATTTAATATATTATATACTTCTTCACAAAATACATATAATGATTTCCTTCAAACTTATTTAACATATTGACATCAATGAATAATTTATATTTCATTATCCACAACTTTAATTCAATAAAACTCATACATAATGTGGGGTCATCAATCTACCACTTTGTATTTGTTTGAAATACCTTCAATGTTATTTTAAAATTAATATGTCGATATGTGAATCCCCACCCTTTAATTTTCAAGTACATCCATTTCCCTTTTGTACCCCTTATTGACATGAAATACTAAGATGATAGGAAATGGGTATCAGTTCATACGTAATAAATGTGATATCAATTATTTCACTCTATGACTAATTGAGCCATGATCAGTGAAGAAAACAAAATGATTTCATTTTGAAAATAATGTTTTCCTTAACCAAATGATCTTGATACCTCAATAAATGAGAACTCATATACATTTTTCAAGGGTTTTACACTTATATTATTGTATTAAAATACTTAAATCAGATATGAAACTTTTTTATGAATGATCAACATGAAACCCATGCACTTCAACAAACTAATAAAAACACAATCAAGTGTTATAAGAAGGATAAGTGGCCTTGGATAAATTCCAAATTTTCACATTTATTATGACATTTATAATTGAAATTATACCCCTTTTTATTATGTTAATAATTTTTGATAAATAAAGGTTGACAGATTATTAATAACATACCTTTCCCAATGAAATGATCTTGAGGAACATTCCAGAATAATTATATTTGAGAAAATTTGGGATAAGGATTATGACTGTAACTTCTTCTTTCTTGAATTTTTTCCCTCCCCCTCAAGTTAAACACTCCTCAGTCTCTTCATAATGGGGAATCTATTAAATATTTGAATTCAAGAAGTTGAAATATAGGGAATACAACAGAAACGATCTTCAACTTATGACTATCCATATTTTACATCTTTCATAACTTCACCAAGGGTGGTCATCCTTAAAAATTGTTCCTCAGAATAATAAATTTAATATTAAACCAAAAAGGTTTTTTTATTTATCCTTATTATCTTGGATGTCACATAACAATATTTAACTTCATCAAAGGTTATACCCTATCATATTTTTATTTGAATTCCAATTGAGGATTCATTCAAGGCTAATGACTTCTGTAGTTTTGCAATCAAGAATTGACAGAACTAACAATTTTTCAAGATCTCCCCCTTATAACTAGATTCAAATTCAATTTAATACATTATAAGAAAGAATTAAATAGAATTTTTTAAGGGAATAATCTAAATCCTTCATTCCTTCTCAATATGAGCACAATGGTTGAGATAGTTTTCTCAACCTTGTTTCTCTATTTCCTCTAGTATTCATGCTTGCACATCTGAATCTCAATTTGGATTTATGTTAGGATTTCATGGATCTCTACACATTATATTATGATTTGTGTAGTGAAATTTTCTTATGATGAACCCTCATGGATTATGAATACATACCCCTCTTAAGGACTTCTTATTCTAGAATAATAGTCAAACAACCTTTTTAGTGTTTCCAACTTTGTCACATCACTCGCATATAATTTCATTAACACAAGAGTTGTATTTTTTAAGAATATATCATGTATTTTGTTTTCATCACATGAAATATTTTATTTTCCACTTACATAGACCTTTTCTTATAATTTCTCGATTTTTATCATTCCCAATAAATATTTTGGACTAATAAAAAACATATCATATTTATATAAGTAGTAAGTTTGGTTGATCCCTATGGATTTATATGAGTGACATCCATCATATTGGTTCTTTTATATCTAGAACATTTATTTAACTTATAGGTTTTGAATCAAATATATTCTAACTCTTTTTCTTGGGAGTAATTTTTTAAAATATTCATCTTCTTTCACCCCATGGTTACTTATTCTTTCTAAAACAAATTTGGTCTTATTTTCTCATCATATTTGGATTCAAGTCCTGATGAGCATGAACTATTCTTGTAACCAACACCATTTAAAATATTTTTTTTATATTTTTAGAATTTATTTTTAATATATATATTTTTATTAACCTTGGAATATTTCAACATCTTCTTCTATGGATTTCTCCCCCGCAAACATGGGCATCCATTGTGGTCTTTCATTTATAGGATTTTACCAAAAATCCAATTCCCAATGCCTGAATCTATTGCAACACAAAAATTATACCACAAAACTTTATCTTATTATTTCATATATAATATATTTTCCATCTTGATAATATACTGGGATCGTCAATGGGAACCAGATTCTGCACTCTTATTCCTATCTACCCTTTTAACGGTGATAGGATTCACATCCTCTTTCTTCATCCATTTTTATACATATTTGTTTTTCAAACCGGCACTATTCAGGATAAAATATTTAGAAATATTATTACAAGAAGGTATGGATGGTATATTTATCTTCATAGTGGCTTAGGATAGACCATTGAATGATTTCATGATTTTCTTATCACATGTTAGTGGACTTTTAACCATAGAATCCTCCATTGAGAATTGTGTAGTTGTAGTAAGTGTCTCCTTCTTTTCTGAAATCTCAATATGTGTATTCCCAAGATTGGCCAATTAAACATAAAATTCTTAACATATCATATTAAGTATTTTTTTTGTTCATAAATCATTATCACCTTCCGTTAACAAACCTTCTTTACTCTTTCAAATTCCTCTTCGAGAATCTTAATATTGTTTTGTAAAAAAGATTCTCGTTCCTTTATATTCTTGTATTTTACATCGAATTGTAATTCCTTTTCGTAAATGTTTTTTTTATTCAATATCATGGAACTTCTCTTCTAAATATTTAGTGGGTACATATTTCTTTAGGATAGTGATAATCCAATCTTTTTTAAACTTAGACTATTCTTATTCAAGGATCACATTTTTTCCTTTAATCTATATTTCTTGGAGAGCCTTATGCATTTTAGAAGATTATATTTTAAATCATTCTTAATTTTTTCTGACTTCTCCTCAAGCTGTGTGATCACTTCCTACATGCATTCAAATATCCCATTGACAATAGAGGATTATTATTTCGGATAACCATTCATAATACCCCTTAATGAATCAATTGAAAAATAGGCTGACATGTTGTAAATATCACTAGTTCTTGTATATTAATTTGGAATTTTTTCATAAAACTTAACACATACATCCTAATCCAATTAATATCATGATCCATAAGAGGTAGAAAGACCGTCAAACTACTTAGAGGAAATTTTATCCACATTCTCTACACCTTCCAATACAGTTATATCTTCATTGTTGGAAAGTAATAGAAATAACGATAGTTGTATTCTTTAGAAAAATAGTTTCTTATTTACAAAATTTCATTTCTCTTTATTTATCATGTTCATAAAAGTGTTGGTAAGAGTATGATTATTTTTAGAGATAATAAACTCTTCACAAAAACTTTGCTTCATTATTAACACAGTAAAGAAACTCCAATTGTCAATAAAGAATAACTGAAACATAGTTAATCCAAATAAAAGTGATCCTAAACTCTAATAATAATTGAGGTGGAAACATAGGTATATAATCAACACTAATGGGAGGTGAATCAGTTTTAGGAACCTTTTAACCATTTTACCTCTTAGATGTGTTAGTATCTTGTTTCTCTTATTCTATTTTTTTATTGTATACAAGTGTATGAAAGTTGTTAAATATGGCACACAATATTATTACAAGGTTCACTACTCAATAAGAGTAGCTAGTACAGACCATGTATGTATATGACTAATACACGTATTCTCTACCCTAACGTAAGACTATTTAC
The DNA here is from genome assembly GCA_963277665.1 of Viscum album. Lineage (NCBI taxonomy): Eukaryota > Viridiplantae > Streptophyta > Magnoliopsida > Santalales > Viscaceae > Viscum > Viscum album. The sequence goes on from OY728125.1 coordinate 25,925,019, forward strand.
AATGGTTTTTATAGAATACAATTATTTGATTAGTGTGAGTCCAAAAAATATATGAGGGGTTGAAATGATCCTCTTATTTGAGATGATGATGGACAAGTTTGACTTGAAGCTCTGTGTTTATTATTTATACTACCCATGTAGAGAGTTCAAAATTATTTAATAGATACTTTGTAACACCATGAAAGTATTCCACCTATTGATACATTTGATGGCTAACACAATGAGGCCTTTTTCTTATATTTCCATTATTTATACTTACACATTAGTTTACATGTAACTATTAATCTTATTCAAAATAGATAAAAGAATTCTCTAATTACATTTATTCTTTTTCCTTTATTCTTCAATGAAAACTAGACAACACATTATCTTCTTCTTCTTCTTAGAACAAATATAATCATTTGTGATTATCTATCAATGAACGTTCATTTTATCATCATCACAATTTGGATTGAATAATAATAAATTAATAAATGGGTTAATTCATTCAATTATTTAGACATACAGATATTAAAAATATATTGGAATGAATTCTCCAACTTCATCAATACAAAATATCAGAAAATGTTATTTTATCAGTTCTCATTTTTTCTTCTTGGTGATAAATATTCATGAAACTAAATATATTCACACTTTCAATATTAATTCATGAAATAATGATCTTGAACAAATGCAATACAATGAAAACTAAGATATAGATCCTTATGATATTCTTCTCAGCTTCAGTCTTTATTTATTTACACCAGTAATATGGAATATTGTTCCATATCACTTTCTCAGTAAATCAAGTAATTAATCTTGTTATTATTATTTATTTTAATAAAATATCAAACTCAATTAATTGATATGAAATTAATAAAGTAAGTTATGTTGAATTCATGAAATTTTTACATAGATATCTCATTAAAACACTATCACCGTAAGTATTATGATTATTATTTTATGTGATATTTATTAATGTCTATTTATTATTTCACTTAAAATCATGATTCCTTCCATAGAACCAATTTAAGGTAACTCAAACATTGCATAAAATTTGCATTTACCTCTTCATGCATGCATGCTCTAACTATCTCTTGAATACATGAATAGGTATGTGAGTTATTATTCTTCTTTACTCAAGTATTGAGCATTGGTTATACATACTGGTTGTGGATAAATTTAGGATTTACACAACTATATCTTCATATATCTAGTATTCTTCAAGTTAACTATCTTGGTTTAATATCCTTCAGCGCAATAGAGATCTTCATGAAGGTTTGTGAAAGAAAAGTGTTTTATTATTCTTTATAAGATATGTATGGATTTTAGAACTGCCATTTATGAAACACTTGAAGTGTGTGTTAACATGATTGGATTATCTATAGTTTTTAATGTTCATGCAAACCATTGTGTGATTCTTCTTCTTTATACAAGCTAGTGTACAATTCTTATTTATGATATAGATGAGCGTGAAACACCCCTTATTCACAATTCTAAGGAGTCTCATAGAACTATGATTCCTCACATAATTGAAATCTAGAAACATTCTCTATTTTATCAAAATAGAATCTCTATACATATATATATATTAAGTGTTTGGGGGTACAAAATAGAATCTCTCATTAGAATAATGTAAATGGAAGAAACCTTTTCCCACTAGGGGCTTCGGTATTTATAGGTTAGAATCACCACATCTCATTCATTCAATCATAGAATAAAATCCTATATTTTATATCATGTATACACTTGATAATGATATTTCAAAAGTTCTATATAAATTAAATAAACGACCCTAGGTTTATATTATGATGTACATAAATAAAGGGGACATCTCTTCATATGAAAAGATTCCTCACATGCAGAGAATGATCTTATTTATATAAGTTCAAGCTTACCCAAGAAGATAAAAACTTGGTCATCATTCGACAACATCATTTTCATTCCTCCAAATAATGTTATTCTTGTTATCGCCTTAAGGATAAAATATAGTTTGTTTCTTGAATTTCATGACCTAATCGCTTCAGTATCTCATATTCAGAATGATCATAACAACCTTGGAATTAATAATTCTATGTTTAGTCATGAACTCTGGTGCCCAGAGGAACCGTCCAACATTCAAAGGTAGAGGATGAAATCCCACGGGGATTAGATAGTTGATATATATTGGATGAAATACTGGTTAAAATGTATGTATCATGTTAATGGAGTAACAGTAATTCACACACATGATTTTCTCCCATAGAACTCTAGAGTGGTCAAGTGCTTCTTAATAAATCAGTCCATGTTTGTCGCATGCTCAAGATAACACTAGGGTTGACCTAGAAAATTTTTTCTACATGCCTTTCTCGAGATGTACCTAACCTGCACTATCCCACGTGAGCACCTCGGTTTGCACCACGTGCATTCTATGCACACCCTATTATGCACTCCATGTGGGAGCTATGCTCCCGATTCCTCATACTTCCATTATTACTTAGCAATGTTGACTACCTTAAACATGGATGACCCAAGAGTCCCACATGTGTGGTTGAGGTGGTCCCAGGTTGGATGACTAATTATTGGCCTATTTTGTAGTAAAAATCCATAAAACTTATCAGATAAATCATTAATATAAGTTATAAATAAAATATAAGTGTCCAAAAAAGTTACTCAATTTTATTCATCCATTCATCATGAACTTAACATTTATATTTCATTATATTCTTCTTTCATGAACATAATATTTTTCTTCTATTCAACTAAGCACCTCATTGAACAATGATTGGAATAGATTTTTTTTTTCAATTCCTCTTCTTCTTATGGAATATCAATTACAAATTTATCTTCATCAGATAATCATATTTCTTCTCATCTTCACCATTATTGTAAACAATGTTCCACCATTAAGACAAGTATTTTACAAGAAGATCAATTAAACAATATTCAAAATCATAAATACAAGTCCTTAAAAATAAATTCTTTAAGATGATAATACTTTAGTACTATCATATTCATCCATTCATCCAAGAAACATTCACTTTGTTATCAATCTTGGATATCTTGTATAATTCATCAAAACTTCCAAAAAATTACTTCATTATGAGTTCTTCAAAATATTAACATTAATGAAATATTTAAATTTGTTTTACCAATAATGACAACCAATATAACTCATATACAATTCTCTTCACTATAATATTATGTCTTGGAGGTTATCTTTGACTTATGATTATGATTTCATGTTTCATATTATTGATACATTCATATATTTCCAAAATGTTATCATATTATATCGATAATTGATGATCATTTTTATGATTCTAAACCATTTTTTATCAGATTCATATTCATCTTTCATAGAATGTATTTCCTTCTCAACATTATGCTTTGATTATTAAATTATTAGCTTTTATCTCACCTATTTCTTTTGAATGACCCTAGGTTATCCCATGTAGTTTCAGAATATGAAAGTATCTTAAGGGAATGTTATGAAATTTTTAAATAATTTTATTATACCCATGTTTCATGCTAATGTTCAATGTCTAAAATTTCTCAATGAAACTAGGACTCCATATTTTTTAGGATTATATTATGTGTATCTTTATGTAATAAATCACGAATTTAGGTGTACTAAAACATGTGTTGTTATACTTACCAACAATATATTAATTTAAATTAAATTTTAATTACTTTTCACATTGTAAAGGAAATTTATTCCCTTAAGAGTTAATATCACAATTGAAATAGATATTCATGCGAAATTATTCAAAAAGTCTCCATAATATCCAGTAATTTTTAGAAAAATATAGATCTCAGCCACATGGGTTGTTAGGGAAAAAGTTAAATAATTTCCATCATTGATGGATCTACTAATATAAACTTTGTTGAGGATATATAACCTATAAATGATAAATTGTTTAGACAAAATTTACACTTGGTTATTGTTTCATATAGTTTATCTTTTAGGAATTTAGTATAATCCTCAAGCGATCTTCATTCTCATACTTTCTCTTTGAACATATAATAATATCATCTATAAATACTACCATAATAAAGTCAAGGTTATTTATAAAAACTATATTAATTAAATATATGAAGATAGTGGGGGAATTAGTAACACCAAATGGAATCACTATAAATTCATCATATCTATACAACATATGTAAGGATGTGTTGGGAATGTCTTTACTTTTAACCCTCAATTAATAGTATCCAAATCAAAATGTAATATTGGAAAAATATTTAGCCCCTCACAATTGATCTAAAATAATAATTATTATTGGGAACATGAGACTTATTGTTGATCATGACCTTATTAAACACCAAATATTCATTAAAAAGTTTCATCAATACATCTTTATTCTTAAAAAAATAATAGGTATCACCCATAGTAACACAATTGGAATAATGAATCCCTTAACAAGATTCTATTGGAATATCATTAATGTTTAGTTTCTCCCAAATATATGATATAAATATCCCTTGAATAGGAATCAAGAGTCAAAAAATGGATGTCATTTCTATTGGATGTTAATATTTATCCTCGCACTAATATAAAATCGTAGTTTGGTTATAAATATCAAATATTATATCCCTTCAATGGAAGTTGATATGCATTATATATTAAGAAATCGAATCCATTCCCAAAAATAAAATCATATTCAACTAGTGGGATATTTAAGGGATTTTCAAGAACCACCTTCAAAAAATATTTAATTAGATAAGAATCATAAAATTAAGATGTATAAATCATAAAATTTGGTGTTATCACTTCTAATTCAACATCTAATTATTAAGGTGGAAATGTGATATGCTTATCAAACTCTTCAGATACAAAAGTGTGGGTATATCTAGAATCAAATAATACATTAGTAGTTTTAGAGTGGATGGTAGGTGTACTCTTTACCACTTCATTCTCATATCCCACATTGGAAATAGTAATTTTATGTGATTTATAATTGTATTTTTGTTTCAATGGTTTTGTATGTTTATCATATTAATTAACCCTCATATTCAAGTACTGGTTAGCATAATTCATATACTCCTTAAATTGTAAAAATTTGAGTTTGAAAGGTTCAATATGTAGTTATTTCTCTTTATTCAAATCATTAGATAACATTTTCCCATAAATTATGAATTCTATTACCCTATAACCTTTTTATAGTAAAACCATTTACCATTCCCATTATAAAATCTTTCTCGATGATTCTTTCCTGAATTCTAGCATATAAAAATACCCATCTTCATCCTTGCATAGTTTTTATTATTAGAATTTTCTTCAAATTACATATATATATTCTTATAAAAACATAACATATTAGTGAGTGAATCTAATCTCCATTTATACCTTAATATATCATCAAATATTTTCTATAAAGATAATAAATTCTCATATGGATAACTCCATTTAGAGACTTGGTCTTAAGGCACTGATGAATTAATCAATATTGATTTTAGGTATGATAATAATACAAGAAGTGTTCCTTGAATGTCTTGTAAAATTTTCCAAATATGTAATACTGGATTCATCATCCGTCTACATTAGATCAAAGAATTTCTTATTCAATTTCTTCCAAATAATATAAGTAACTTTTTTTGGAATAATAACCTTATAGAATAATCCCACTACATAGAGTCAATTTATTCTAGTAGTCTCGTCTTATTGATAAGAGACCACTATTGATATTCTTCTCCATACAAATGATATGCATGAAAAATATATTTCTCAAGTCATAAGCATTGGAAAATGAATAATATAATTCTAGTGGCTTCAATCCCTTACTAAAAAATTATTTAATCAGTAGGCACACTAAAATATGGTGGATGCTCCCTCGTGAAGGTCTTAACTTAACATGATCCCCTACTTTTCTCATTAGGAAGATCATCATGATTCAATTCATGAGAATGTTTTGTAACTATATCAACGATTTTTGACATTCCATCTCCTATAACATTTAGTTATTCATGAGTAAAATCATTTCATTATCTATCATATTCAACATTATCATGGTTTATTGTAGTTTCATCCATCAACTACAACAAAACATTGTAGTATTAGAAACAATAATCATATTTAGAAACCATATAATCATGAAAATAATGTATTGGATGTCTAAATAATGAAAAATTATTTTAAATTTTGACACCTTATGTTTAATAAAGTCCATCCATGGTCATTATCTATTCAAATACTTCATAATAGTTCATATATAAAATGTGAATTAACCCAAGAATTTCCCTTGAGAGTGTCTAGCTAGTTGTATTGCCTTATTCCCACTCATCATACATAAGTTATGATTGAGTTAACACCCAATCCTACCCATTTATAGTAGTTAACCTTAGGTGTATTTCTGCCCTAGCCGTATAAACATTCCAGTATCCATAAAGGTATGTATTTTCTTAAAAAAATACACTTCATTATTTATTATAATATAGGATGTTCTACAATACTTAGGATTTTCCTACGTTTTATCACTAAATATTCCTCATCCTAGATTCCAAAAAAACTCATCCTTGCTCTGGTATTGAGGAGACCCAAACATTACATGCACAAATATTTAATATTATTAAATGAACATTAATTACTTTTCATTATGATCAATACTGGAACTATGAAGGTTTCAATTCATTGTAAACTTGTATACATAGAAACTGGTATATATAAGATCTACATCAGATCTCACTATGTTTTTCACAACATGAACCCTTCTTAGATATATCATAGTTAAAACCCTTCTTCATAACATGGGGAAAATAAAACATAATAAAGGGTGAGATTAGATGCTCAATATGGGTAAACATGGGACAAATCAATCAATGATAATTTTTAAGATGATAAAAAGTGTATTGGAACTTAGAAATAACATTTGAAAATAAAACCCATCAATTTTTAGATCTTAATAATGATTCATTGGATAAAGTTTTCCTGTTCATAATATATGAATGATTAAGGAATCAAGTAATATAATCCTTGAGAGGCTAACATTTTCATAAAATCATGTTATAAAAGAGTGGAATAAAGTTTATTATAATCATAATAATAAAACATATATGTCAAGTATACTGACCAAGACATTCCTCATTTGTTATGTTTAAGTTAATAACTCATGTACCTACTTTGGCCTTGGGATAACCTCCAATACAACCTGGTTAGGCTTAGGATAAACTCTCATGTACCCATGATGGGTTAGGTATAACAACTTGTCTATCATTTTTAGTCTTGGGATAACCTAAATTTTATCCTTTAAGCACATAAAAAATTAATCTTTACCCAATTACATTATGGGATATAACTAGTCCACCTTTCACATAATCATAATCGTTTAATATGTATGCTACAAGATAATGAAATAGTTTATTATTTCATTATTGTTTGACCCATGGAAAAGAAATTGGGATTCCTCAATAACTATTAATCATAATTATAAAGCATACATGGAATAACTAAACATTTTATCAAGTAATCATATCCCTAGTGAAGAATAAGTTACATCAAAGTATTTTTTCAAAGATGAAAATACCTTTAAAACAACACAAGAATATTTCTTGAGTAAGTACCATTTTAATTAGAAGTTACATATTTAAAATCTTAAAATATAATGTTTATTAAAAAAATACTTTGATAATATAAATGAAAATTTTTAATGGAACATTTAAATAAAATAAAATTCATAATTTTGGGAAAATAAACCCATGCGGTATAAGATAAAATAAAGATTCAATTTACAACTTTGTTAAAAAGTGAATTGTTTGGAAAATGAAAATAAGAATCATTTTAAAGAATTTCATATTATGTAATACATTAGTAAAAATTAAATTAATAAATCATTTTAAATTATTAAAAATTAATTTTATTTTTTTAAATGAAAATATGAACATAGAAGACAAAATTCCTTTCAAAAAAAATGTAATCAATTTTCCTCAAAAAATAATTTCATAATTTTGATTACAAAAAGAGAGAAAAATGAAATTTAAACTTTTAATTCATAAAATATATAATATTTTTTATAGTTTGATCATATTATTTCATTATTTTAAATTTAATCATATACAATTCTAGTAAAAAGTGATATTATAACATAAAACCCTTACCTTAAGTTGGAATTTCATTATAAGCACTCTAAAGTCAGGTATGATAAATTTATTTTTTTAATTATATATGAAAACCATATTAATATTTTTAATTTATACAAGGTTTACATATAATATTTGATCACATGATCATTAACAGTTCTTTATTAAAATCACTATTCTGAGTGATAAGTGTTTCATATTTCTTGTATGTTTTGATTCGGTTGGTATGGTCCTTGAATTTTTATCAAGATTATATCATATAAAAAATGTGAATCATGATATAAGTATAATATATATTAATTATATATATATATTTATATATATAAATTCATCCAAAAAAGGTATAGATAGAAAAATGAATTACACTATTTTTGGATTTGATAGTTCGTACGTATGCATGAATGTTGTTTTAATTTGATAACAAAAAATGAAAGAAATATAAATATTATTCTATAATTATATAATATTAATTATATAATTAATATCATATATATAAATATATATAAATATAAATATAAATATATATATATTAAACCCATTGTTATATCTACCAATATTATGTGGTGACATAAACTGAATCATACATTTACATGGATGTGGTAGTCCACATGTACGCATGATCAATAATCTCTTTTATAATTTTATAGAAAATAGTTTCAAAATAGTTGTTCCCTAGTCATTATAAAATCTCAGTTTATTTATTATACTATATTAATCATCTTATTAGGGATAAAAATGTTTTAGAGAAGGTGTAAGAAGAAATAAAATTGGAAGAGATCAGTTAAGATTCATGACTCTGCTTTGAGAGACCTATTTTAGCTTAAAACTTAAGCCTTGAAGGAGTGGTCATTGGAGAATAATAGAGGATCTAACATTAGATTTAGTAATCTATTATGTTCTTGGGGTACGTATTAGATGATATTGAGCGATCAAAATTAATTAATAAGAGATGATAGGAGGATCCCTTTTATATGTTAGTGAGAGGACACACATGGAATTACATAAAAGATTAAAATAATATAACATCATTTCCATGTACTAGTGGAACCAAATAGAAAATTACTTGACGTTAAGATAATATAGGGTCATAATATATTTAACAAATAATAACTATTCAAGTTAAATTGGTATTTCAATCCTTATCCCTTATTTTAACCCTTGGTGAACCCATTTTTACCACAACCATGATAACAAATTATTAATGTTTCTACTATTCACTATGGAAAAAATGATATTAGGAACATTTCAAAATATTTAAATCATGAAAAAATATGCAGTCCATTTTATCAAATTTAATTTCTATATTTTGTATAAAATAATTTTAAAATAAGTAGGTAAAATGAAACAAATACCCGTTTTAGAAGAAAATATCTTTAAAAAAATAATAATGAATTTACATTCACTACTCACATAGTAAAAACTATTAAATGAATATTAAAATATAATATTTTATATATAATCTAAATATTTCATTAAAAAATTTCATCATTGATTGTTTTTTAAATTTATTATTATAAAATCACATTAGATACCTTAAAATTATTTTACAAATATAGCTCCTTTTTACCTTTTAATTATTATATATTGAATCATATCCTTTAGATAACTAATTTATAGGTGATTTTTAATAAATTACTAATACATTTTCTTAAAACTAATTTTCAATATTGATTAATATATTCTTTATTTAAAATTTACAACACCTAGAAATGTATATTTATCATAAAAATAGGTCTTTTAATCCTGAAATGATTTTAATAAAAAATTAACATTTACATTATATCAATTAATAAATATATTTGATGTTAGTAAAAAATTTCTATCTATATTTCATAATGTGTTTAGTATTATTAATAATCACTAATATGATGACTATCGTATAATGGTATACTATATCATAGGTTCATTTAGACTCGAGGTTGAGTGTAAATGATGTTACAAAATACCTCAAGTTTATTTCTATGAAAATATATATAAAATATTATGGTACTATATTTTAAATATAATTATATGTTTCTATTTAAGATAACATGTATTGTTCACTAAACTTGAGATCATTATAAATGTGTACCATTTGATCATGTATATTTACTCAAGATTAATACCATGACATTTATGTTTTGGTGAGGTATCTTATGTTAGGAGCATCATTGTTGGTATGGAATTGGTTTAAGGTTCAAGAAGTTTTTTTGAATCTAAAAGGATGAGATATCTCGAGCCATGTTATCCAAGAGGTTGATACCTTTATTAAATCCATTCTCATGATGATTAAAGGTAAGTATACCAAGTATATTCACGAATAAATAAAATAAGAAAGGATGGTGAAATGATGTTTACATCCTGAATTATGATATATCATGGGTTAAATAGTTTATATTAAACCACTCATGTTTATAGGAGGTTTTAATTTATATTACTAAAACATATCTCTATAGGAACCTTTATAGGTTTCTAGACTCCACTCTAGGGCTTTTACTTTCTCTCACCACTGTCAAGATAAGGTTATTGAGGGTCACACAAAAGGTGTATTCAGAAGCATGAAAAATTCCATTGAATTTATGTTTAGGACAAAGTAGACCCCACAATGGTGGGTGGATAATATCTAAGTTAATGGTATCACAAATGAAATAACTAAATTCAATATTATTCAAGTTTAGAAAAATTTCCAATGAATTTATTTATTTATTTTATGTACAAGTTATTCAATAAATATAATAAAAAATAATTTTAAAATTGAATTTAATTATATAATCTTTAAGGATTCTTTAATATTTATAGGAGAAAAATTTCAAGTTAATAATTTTTATTTTATCACGTACCATAGTTTTGGTGTCACAAGAATATGATAAAATATATGTGATATTTGAAGCATGTTTTAAGTGTTGTTTCAGTCATTTTTGGGTATATTTAAAGGGTTAACATATATAAGTACCAAAATTTAATTTATGGAAGTTATAACCAAAGTATTTAAACATTTTAAGAACCATGATTAGGAGGAAAAGTTATTAATATTCTCTCTCCTCTTGACCTCTCTCAAATGTCTTGGAGATAGAAAATTAAGGGGTGATCAAGAATCATATTATCCACATCCTAGGATTGTTAGTTTCATTTACCTTGATCATAATGACATTGAAGTGACATTGATTCTCAATAAAAGAACCTAATTTTCATAGGATGATTATCGATTGAGAATCTAGAATGGATGTAGATGATATAGAGTATTTTGTGTTTGGTTATTTCAGGTGAAAATCCCTAATAAGGAAAGAAACATGTTTCTGATCCAAATCGTAAGAGGTACGATTTCAATATATTTTTTCATTTTTATTATTGATTCTTAATTAATTTTCATGTGATCCATGGATGAATCCATGAAAGGGGATTCCAGATTTTGTTTTTTGACATAAATTCTGACATAAATATTTTAAAATAACTTTTTCTTATACTTCCACAAATCCCTAAGTTCACATAGAAGAAATTTCACTTTTTGAGTTTTTATCACTCAATCAGACTTATTGAAATGGGAATTTTATTAAGTTGGATTTGGTATGGCACCCCTAGGTAGATATTTTTAGTGGTAATGGGTTGTTACTGACATTGTGAGTTCATAATATGGGGTTCTTGAATAAAATAAGGATCTTGAATAAAATAAAGCAGTTATCAAAAAATTATTTTAATATGATTTATTTTACATGGACTGTTGTGTGTTGGTTTTACTTTTAATTGATTTAATTAATATATATATATATATATATATAAAACTAATTATATAACATGTTTTTTAAGTGTAATTAATATAAAATACTAGATTTTTATATTTGGTATGATTACTCACACACTATATTTTCATGTTGGGGTATATGTTGTTCAGATATCGATATTTCTGAAGTTATTTGGATGCTCATCCTTGATAGGTATGAGATTGGTAGTCTAGTAGAGTCTAGTGGATAATGTTTTTTCTAAAGTCCTTTTTTTATTTTTATTCCCATTTTGAATTATTATTTTATTTTTATTGTAGTATATTTTTTCATATTGTATTATATTTTATACCATAGTGCTAGATTATTATATTTTATACTAGATATTATGTGAATGAGGTTTAATTTGTTCCCCATATTCAATTTTATTTTCCAATTTTATTTTAATTTGTGTTATGGGGGATACTTATAAGGGATAGTGAAATTTTGGGTCAACCAAGTTATATGTTTTTACTGAGTTTAGTTGGGTAGTGATGTTATATGGTGTAGGTTTAGTAGTTGATGAATGAGTATATTTGTTTCTTCTACATTATACTAATGTGGTTTAAGAAAAGAATTTTTAACACATTTATAATATATATTCAAAGTCCTTTTTATCTGGATCTAATTTTTTATCCAATTATTATTTCCCTAACGTGGTACCTATAATAATTATTCGGTTTACATAAATTTTATTATCATTTCTTATGGTTTAATATTCTGATATTTGAGTAGGGCAATTAGTGCTATGAAGTATATAGTCTCTATTCACCTTCTTTCCTTATCAATTTGGACATTTTAAGGGATAATGATATTGTTTTGATCTAATCCATTATTTAAAACATTTCCATTTCATCTTGTTTTTGAATTTAAATGTATTGGAACTTCAAAAAATGTCAAATTTACTCCTTCATTTTTATGATGTTTTCAATAAAATTATCACCATTAGATGTAATAATGAATTATATATACATATATATATATATATATCGATTAATAATTTTAAACATATATATGGCTTATACACATTATGTAGAAAAAATTATGAAACTATCAAAGTAACATTTTGTTTATAGTTTTATTTTAACTCAATATCACTCATCATTCCTTTATTATTCGATACATAGTTGGGAATTATATGTATTCCTAATTTTATTTTAAATTGGGATTTAGAGTTACAGATATTTTTTATTATGATATAAGTTATGATTATATAATATGGTATAAATATCACTCTTAAATGTATTTAATTTATTTATACCTGAAATATATATTAATATATTACCACATAGAAATCATAATTTATAGAATATAAATATAAAATACAATAACTACAGTTATTCAACTTATTATAGGGATAATCTTCATTAATATATCTAATATTATTTTAAAGATATCAACATTAAAAAAATCAATATTTTGTATGAAAATTTATAAAAAATGACACAACATAGTCCACCGATTGTTCTATAACTAGAATTTCCCAATATATTGTGATAAAATTATAATTTTTTCTCTATGGAATAATTTTTATAATTTATTTATGTCTTACATGAAATATGAAAATTATTTAAGTACCCTCATGCCCATTCCATATTTTACAAAGAATTATTTTACTTTGGTAGGTATTGGATTTCCAATCTCTTTAAATTCAATAATAGTATTTAAATTTAATTTGTTGGTGGAATACCAATTCCTCTTAATGTATATTTCATAGTAAACATCTTTACTCAATGAATCTTATTACACTTCAAGCATTATGATCTATTAAAATATAATAATTCACTAAATGAAAAACCTAATAAGAAATATTTACCAAATAAATGATCAGGGTATCTATAATGATATAGTTAACCCCTTGATATATGAAGTTGGAAACCCCAATGACCATTTAATTTATTATCATATCATTGTAATATAATGACCGTGATATCACTTAATCAAATTAAAAATACTTAATTTATTTGACATCTTGAAAATATATGAATGTTTTGAAAAAATAAATTTATATAAAATTAATACCCTTAACTGTGAGAATATTTCAACATTTTATAATAGTTTTACATTATAATATTTATATTTTATAAGTGATCCATTTACATTTTATAAACAAATAGAGATACCTTTTATTTTATATTGACCATGGAAATTTATTTTCATTCATTAGGTCTTGAGTCTTATCTTATCGTATAAACAAAATTTGATCTAGTTTGTTATGGATATATTTTAAATATGGGATTTTATAAAAGAATATAATTTTTAAATTTATATTTTATTCTTCTAAAAATAAAATTGAAAAAATTAAATGACTTAAAATTTGTATATTTTCTAAATACATTAATAAGCTGGTTATATATTGTAATAAATTATAGAGTGTTATTTCCTTTTTTACATGTTATCCAAAGATAAATTATGTATGATATACATATTCTCCACTCATTATTAAGGTGTTAGATTTTTTTAAATAGGGAAGTAAATTCTGTCTTTACACATGATCAGAACATATATGTACGTAAAACCATAGTATGATAATGTTTGTTTAATAAATAATAAATGAACTAAATAATTTTCAACTAATACATTTTCAAATGAAAAAATATATTTTACTATGAAGTGTTGTTTAAAACTATAATAATAAACTAATGACACTATAACAAGGGGACATATTATATATGTATTTTTTATATCATGTATGCAACCTCTAAATTTAGCATTGAAATAACTTATGTGATTCAAAACATATATGAAAGGATAAAATAATTCCACATCAAAAAATTCTTCTAAATACAATAAAATCTCTTTTAAAATTTTAAAATTAAATTCATTAGGTACGACTTATAAATGAAAAATAAAAAAACATAAAAAAATATGAAATCTCACAGATTTGTTGTTAGGTATATTAAAATATCAATAAGAAGATTTTAATTTATTAGTTTCATATTTTAATAAGAATTTAGATTTTATGATGTACTGAATGTAGAATTTATACATGAATTGGTGTTAAGGAAAAAACATTTTCAAAGTACATTGGATATTGGAATTGATTTATATTAGTTCCTTAAAGGTTTTTAGTTTTTAAAGGTCAAGGAATAAATTGTTTTCTCTCATCATACTCATTTGGGATTCCCTTATCATGGTTTTTTTTGAAAGGTTTGACATGGGATTTTTTTATATATCTAATAATAATATCAACAATTTATTTTTGAATAATAATATTTCTTTTAAAAATTTTTATACTAAAATAGAAACATTAGATGTACTTTTTTTAAAACCATTTTTTGTAGATATTTTTAATGAAGAAACATACATGACACTTGGAAATTTTCAAATTTCCTAAAATCCATTAATAATTATAAAAACATGGTACAACATGATCAGGATATCAAAAACGAATGGTTTCTCAACATAAAACTTCTCATGAAAAAACCATTGAAAGTTGTACAGTCAAAATTCATTTGAAATGTAAATAAATTCTTATGCACTAGAAAATTTAATAGAATTTGAATAGTTCAATAAATGTATCAAAATATAATTTTTCTAAATAATTTATATCAACATCCTAATTATATTCTTTGATAGATAATCTATATTTCTTCAAGATGATGGTTCAATTTTTACCCTACTAATTATCGAAATCACATTAGGATTCTATAACTAGTGTTCTATTTGAATGTTTTAGTAATAGAAACACTTTACTTGATTCAAATTGATTGAGATATTCATATCTGTTAACCATACACCATTGATCACCTAAGTCACTATCATCTATTTTGGGTTCATATTTAGATAGAAAAAAATGACTTTCAAATTCATTTAATTAGGGACATCTAGTAAGTATTAGTCTGCACATATCGATAATATCAATTGTCAGAAAATTGTCCCTCAAAAATATATCTTTTCTCATAAACATTGATGATTTTAAATATTATTCCAAAATATTTCCATTCAATAAATCATTTTATAATTTTTCTGGTTCAACCATTATTTTTTTCATTAAATGTGAGTTTTCAAAATATCATTTGGATCATCATCATCATTTTTAAGTTTATAAAAAACATTAATAGTAGTTGTTTAATTATAATTAACATGTTCAATTTTATCAATGATATGTGATATTTTATTAAAGACATAATAGGACACAATAAGAGTCTAGTATATAAATAAGATTATTTTAATATATTTCATATTAAATATTTCATGAAACCCATATACCCTACCATAATTACTCATAAACCGAAATTGAGATCAAGAGTGACACACTAAGGCCTCCTTCAATTTTACATGGGGTGTAGACTAGAACCAAGGATAAATAAATCACAAATATAGGGTTTACATACATTATTTTAAATAAAAAATCAATAAAATTAATAGAAATTTCAATAACTCAAAGAACAAGAGCCTCATCCCAGTTGGTATGGACTCATCCAGTGTTTCAATGAGATTCATGTTCAAAACTGGGTAGAGACATATTTCTGAGCACCATAGTAGTACTGGAGTATCTACTACAACAAGTACTATTTTGTACTGTAGAATCCAGAACTATTCATAAGTTTGGGCTTTTGAGCCACTGGTTTAGTCCCCGGGTCCTTCAAGACTTCGGGCCACCCAAGGCCTTCAGCCCAGTAAGGATTTCATTCCACCTCAAGAATTTTTGGACACCTGAAATTTTTATAAATGGTCTAGGTAGACTCTACAAGAAGAAGACTCTAGATGAGGATTTAGAGCTAGCGTATTCACCAGAGAAGAATCTAACTGATGTGGAAGAAGCCCGTGCATGAATAATAAGCCAAGCCGAACATCCCTGCGAAGGAGAAGAGATGATATCATAATAAAGATATTGGGGAGGATAAGTTCCATGTAGTTATACTCCGGATATTTTCTCTAAGACCTACGGGTCATGTAATCTCTAGGACTATGGGCCTTGTAAGGGCTCCCCCTCATCCCTTGAAAGGGGGATAATCAAAAATAAATAAAACGATGGTCTTAATCCCATTTGGGTTAATAACTCAAATAAATAAATGGATGAGTATTATAAACTTACATATTATAAAAACCCATATAAATATAAATGATACTAAAATACATGATTTTTTGTAGTCCTGCTAGACCACATAATGACTTTATTAGCATCATCAAATAGTACTATAAACATTATTTTATACGTCTAAAAAAAGAAAATAATGTTGTATGTTTACAATTATACCTATTAGGTTCATCATCAAACCACTCATATATTATGTGAGTATGTAGATAGAATCATCTTAGAATAGAATATATAAAAACAATCATTTAGAAAAAAATCACAGATACAATAACTATAGGAAACATCCATTATTTGAAATTTTCTACCTCATCAGCATAACATAACTATAATATTATAGCCAAAAAGTTAATCAAAATCTCATTTTCTAACACCATTAATGATATTATTTAGAAAAATAAAAACTATTCACCATAATAATTGGGACCATGAGTATTAAATAGAAATAGCTATATATCTAGTGTTATAAAAACAACAACTATATTTATGGGTGGAATTCCACATCCCTCAACCTAGAGAGTGTTCCAGTTCCAGATGGATTTCCTAGAGCCTTCTATAGAGCCTCTTGGAATGTGGTTTGAAATTATCTAGTGTGGGCCTTGTAGAACTTCTTCTATGGTTGTAGCTTTCCTCATGTTTCTTGTGACACTACCAAGGTTCTCATTCCAAAGATCAAGGATCCATATTCCTATCAGCACTACTTGCCAGTGAGTATGTGTAATTTCTCGTATAATGTACTTTATAGTTTAATCAATCATAGGATATCTACATTTATTCCCTACTGGATATATGAAGAACATCATGAGTTTGTAAAATGAAGGATGATATATGGGGATATTTATTTAGTGGAAGAACTGATTATTAATATCATCTACAAGGTACTTGGATATAACATAGTTATCAAGTTGTATATGGATAAGTATTTCAACAGACTAGAGTGTAATTTCATCTTTAATGTGATGGTTATGATGGGTTTCTATTTATGGGATTCATATCTCAACTTCATGTGCTTTAGTTCTTATTCATTGAATATATTTTCCCTAGGAAATAATTATAGTTTTTTCAAAGCAATTCATGGGTTGAGACTTGGGGATTCCCTCTCTCCCATCATTTTTATTCTCTCCCAAGATGTGTTAAGTCATGTCATTAACATGGGTATATCAAGTGGAAGTGTTCTCCCCTATCATTTTATGACATCATTCTACTGTATATAACATATATTGTTTAAAGATGATGTTATCATATTAATGAATATAAAAAAGAGGTCAGTTTATGGGATGAAAAGGATTATGAAGATATACTTAAAAAGGAGTGTACAAATAATAAAATGAACCATGATTAGCCTTTACATATCAAGAAGGTGGTGAAAAAGAAGATTTTTTAAACTAAGTAGCACTATAGAAATCAAAAGATTGATTCTCCCCATGAACTATCAGGGTGCTCCAATTTATTCAAGTAGGTTACATATCCAGCACTTCAATCATTTCATTGGAAGGGTCATGGGTTGTGTTACCAATTGGAAGAACATATATCTATCTTTTGTGGAAGAATAACTCTGGTAAATTGTGTCTTGTCATCAATATGGATTCATGTACTTTCTTCCATAATATTTCCTAAAGGTTTCATTACCAACATTGATAGGGTTCTGGCCTCTTTTACCTGGGATGAAAAATTGGATAGGAAACGTCATTGGGAATATTAGAGGAAAATGGAAGGATATCTGAAGGAGGGAGGCATAGGCATGAGAAACATCATGGGCACCCTGCATGGTATGCATGCGAAACTAGTGTGGGAGGTGGTGGAAGAAATAACTCTCTAGGGAAAATTCATGGGGGTATTCTTATGTTAGGAGAGGGATGTTTTGGGGTGGAATTATTTATGGTCAATGATTCATACCCATTTATTGGTCTTGCATCAGTATGCACAATGGATAGTGGGGAGAGGGGAAATATCTTTATGGAACGAAAATTGGACTGGCACTAAGATTGAATTTATAGTGTGTCTAGAAAACAATATATATTTCACGGAAGAAAGTGTTCACAGGAATGTTCATTAACACTATTATGGAAAAGAACCGACATGAAATTTTTAATCTCATTGAACTTAATAATGATCTGGATAAATATTTTTTCAAGGATTCCTCTATAGGGGTTTTCTTGATGCTGTATTTTCAAAGGGAGACATCTCCTTCAAACAAGCCTGAATCATGGGGGGATATACTATGGTGTAAGGAGGCTCATTAAAAATTCAATTTCTTGTTCTGAGGATTAGATGTCGATCAATACTCATGGAGAAAAACATCAAATGTATTGGAATAAACTTGGTATCTGGGTGTATGTGTTACAAAGAGCGTCAAGAGGATAATTCTGAAAATTTTTTCTGGGAGGGGGATTGGGATTATATTGTATGGACTACTTTTGGGGACTTTATAGGTATCCACTATCATGATTACTTGGGTTTATCCTTTCTCAAGAGCTAGTTCCAGGGAGTAGAGAATACTGTACCTAAATGGAAGGCATGATCTATAGTGTTCATATTAAGGTGTTGGTGTATCTAGAAAGCATGGAATAAATCTCATAATTATGGAGGTATATGACTGGGGAAGGAATTGGTTATTAGAACAAAGAATCTATTGCTAAAATTGATAAGGATTATTAAAAATGCAAAAGATGACCCCACCCATAGACTGATTCTGGATGGTATTCCTGTAATAAATGCTCCATCAAATTAATTGATAATATAATAAATTATTGTAGAATATGATAAATGGTCCCAAAATTAATATGGTACATTATTAATAAATGTACCTTTAATAAATTTGGTACGTTATCATAATTAAAATAATTTATTATGCATGTATTTAATTTGTTAAATTCAGTTTGAATAATTTCTTTATTACATTGATGGAAATCAATATCCATTAAAATTCCTTGTCGAAGGAGTAAATTGATGGGGGTTCTTGATGGTAGAACCCCATATAAATATAATCTCCATGCACTTGGAGGATTATAGAAACATACACCATTTATATCCCTGTGTAGAGTATATAAGGCATTCAGGTTTTAATTTGACCATTTCTTGTTTTTACAATGGCTAGAGGTAAGAAACAAATTTTGTTTACTAAATAAAATTTTCCAATCTTAGAATTATACATTTTTTAAAATTTATAACATTTGGTATAAGATAGAGTTATACCTCGGTCTTGTAAAATAACTTCTTACACACCATTTTATCAAAAACACTTTTATATTTTCTGATTTGGAAGTGACGAATTTATCTGTCTGCCGTCATCCTCTTCATTTTGTCATTTTAGATTATCAAAGATGTTTTACAGACCCTTAATTCATTAGTCGTGATTTTTTTTGTAAATTTTATTAAAATTGGGGTTTTCCACAACATTCCTAATTAAATAAAATTTATATATTCTATAAAATCACATTAAAATGTACATGCCCTTTTTAGAATTTTATTAATCAAAGATATTTATATATATTTATTTTCATTAGATGAAATATTAAATTTATATTTCATAATTTGGCAAAAGGTATTAGGAATATTAATTTTTTTTTTCATATGGTTTGTTGAATTATAAAATTTTAATTCAATAATTTATGAATTAAACTATGAATTGATAATTCTATAATTTTTGTAAATTTAATTAAAATTGGGTTTTTCAACAACATTCCTGATTTAAATAAAATTTACATATTCATTAAATCAAATTAAATGTTATAAGGAAAATATAATAAATTTTATCCCACATGAATTTTTATTATATTTTTAGATGAAATATTAAATTTAATTTTCATAACATTCCCACCCCTATTATAAAAATTAAAATTTTAATATTTTTTCATATGGTTTGTTGGATTATCAAATTATAATTCAATTAATGAATTAAAATATTACTTGATAATTCTTGATTGGTTTCATGAATCTATTAAATTAAAATTTTTCCCAGAAGAAATTTTATATTTTATATACTCATGTTGACATAATTTACTATGTAAAATATGTAATTCAGACTAACAAGAATGTATTCAATTTGTAGTTAGGCCATCAGGATTTTCTGAGATTCACTATGACATTCTTGAATTCAAGGGTGAAAACTATAAAATTTCGAAGGAGAGAACTATTCTTCATCTGGGATGGATGGATATTGATTATGATATTCAAAAAGACAATCCACATATAGTTAATAATGACAGCACACTAGATGATATAATACTTTATGAACATTGGCAGGGGTCTAATCATCTTAATAAGATGTTCATAAAAACTAAACTATGTGCTAGCATTCACAATTCTGTGGATGGGCATAATAATGTTCATAACATTCTAAAATGTATAGATGAATAGTTCATATCTTCCAATAAATCATTAGTAAGCACATTAATCATGAAGTTCTCACCTATGAGACTCACCACCATGAAAGGTGTGCTTGATCACATCATGCATGTGAGGGATATTGCGGATCAACTTAAGAATCTTGAGGTTGATATATCTGAGCTGTTTCTAGTGCATTATATTCTCAACACTCTACCATATCAATATGGGGAATTTAAAATCTCTTATAACATGCATACAAATAAATGTTCAATTAATGAATTAATGACTATGTGTGTCCAAGAGGAAGAAAGGCTTGTGGTGGAAATGGGAGAAACCAATATACTGACAATGCACCAGAAACATAAGGGTCATAAATTTCAAGCCAATAAAAATTAGAAAGAGTAATTTCTTCTTAAACCTAATATTAATAAAGAAGGAATTTGTTTTTTCTCCAAAGTAAAATGACACGTAAAGCAAAGTTTTCCTAAATCTCATAAATGTCTTGAAAGAAAGGTATTTCAATATCATTGGTTTTTTATGAATCAAATATGGTTGATAAAATTTATAAAACATGGTGGATTGATTCTGGTTCTAAAATACATATTGTGAATACCTTACAGGGCATGAAAAACATAAGGAAACCAGTGCATAGTGAGCTTGACGTGTATTCAAGAAACAAGATGCGCTCACATGTTGAAGTTGTGGGGACATGCACTTTAGTATTATCCACTGGGTTTAGTTTTCTTTTGTAAAAGACATTTTATATTCCATGCTTCTCCAAAAACATGATTTTAGTATCAAAACTAGTACCGTTGTGTTTTACATTTGGTTTTGGTGAAACTCTTTTTTACTTGATATATAGAAATGATGTAATTAGATGTCGTACATTAAAGGATGGGATTTTATCCATTGATTTGAAAAGAAAAATTGATAATGATAACATGAATGTTCATACTAAAATTAAAAGAAGTGTTATAAATGAAAATATCTTCAATGATATGGCATAAGATAATATCTCATATCTCAAAATAAAAGGATTAAGAGATTAGTTAACAATGGGGTACTTAGTACTATTTATTTCACTGATTTTGAAACATGTGTAGATTTCATTAAGGGAAAGAAAACCAATAATCAAAGAAAGGTGAAAATAGAAGTTCATACGTATTATAAATCATACATAAAGACATATTTAGCTTAGATATGGATTTACATAATCATAAATTCTTTTTTACATTCATTGATGACTATTCACGATATATGTATCTCTATTTTCTTCACAATAAAAATGAAGCACTTGACGCCTTCAAAAATTTTAAGGCTGAAGAAGAGAAAAAATATTGTAAAAAAAATAATATTGTGAGGTCAGATCAAGGTGGAGAATGTTATGGGAGATACAATGATGATGTATATTTGCCTAGCCCATTTTCAAGGTTTCTTCAAGAAAATAGAATAGTTTCACAATACACTACGCCAGGTTCACCAGACCAAAATGGTGTAGCTGAAAGAAGAAACTAAACATTAATGGACATGGTATGAAGTATTCTTAGAAACTCTAAGATACCTAAATTCTTGTGGACGGATGCAGTTAAAGTGGAATCATACATTTTGAATTGAGTTCCAACAATGGCAGTTTAAAAAACACCTTTTGAATTGTTTAAGGGTTTGAAACTGATTTTACGGTATATAAGCATTTGGGGATGTCCTTCAGAAGTTTGTTTTTATAATCCACATGAAAATAAGTTAGATCCTAATACCATTAGTGTCTACTTCATTACATATGCCGAAAGGTCTAAATGATACCATTTTTATTATTCATCATTAAACACTAGAAATGTGGAATCAAGAAATGAAAAATTTCTTGAAAATGACCTGATTAATGGGAGTGATTCTATCAAAAAATTCACAATGAAGACCATTTAGAAGATCAACCATCTGACTCATGTGATATATTGATATTTTTTCACAAAAAACGTCATTTTTAACCAAATATCATTCCACAGATGGTTGATAATCATCCCTTGGATCAAATAGTTCAAGAATTAGAAACTGTTGAACAATCAGTCGAACCAAAAATTCCTCATGAAAATAATAGTGAATCATTGATAAGATACACAAGGATGAGAAATCCATCAATTTAGAGTGATTATATAGTGTATCTATAGGAACATGACTATAACATTTAAGCAAAAAGTGATCCCAAAACATATTCACATGCCATGATTTGTGAGGAGTAAAATATGCGGTACGATTCCGTGATGGAGGAGTTGAATTCCATGACTTGTAATGATGTTTGGGACCTTGTTGAGTTTCATTTTTTTCTTAAGACCTATTCGATGTAAATTGGTTTTAAAAACCTAGCAGAATTCATTACGAAATTTTGAATGATACAAGGCTCGACTTGTTTCTAAAGGGTTCACTCAAAAGGAAGGGATTGATTATACTGACACTTTTTATCCAGTATCCAAAAAGTATTCCTTACACATCATATTGAAATTAATAGATCATATTGATTTTTAATTACAACAAATGGATGTGAAAACTAATTTATTGAATGGTAATCTACATGAGGAGGTTTACATGAAATAACTATAAGGATACCTCTCTTGTAATGGTGGAATTTGGTGTGCATGCTCAAAATTTCTCTCTATGATTTAAAACAAGAATCTAGAAAATGGTATTTATGATTTCATGGTGTAATTACTTAATTTGGTTTTGAAGAAAACATTATGGATCAATTTATATACTAGAAGGTCAATGGGAGTAAAATATGTTTTTCTATTTTACATGTAGATGACATTTTACTTGCAACTAATGATAAGGGTTTTCTATATGAGGTTAAATAGTTTCTCTCCAAAAATTTTTGACAGGAAAGATATGGGTGATGCATCATATTTCATTGGCTTAAAGATTCATATTGATAGGTTGAGAGGCATTCTAGGATTGTCTCAAAAAACCTAAATTAATAAATTTTTGATAGATTTCATATGAAAGACTGTACACCATGTATAGAACCCATTATTTAGGGTGATAAATTAAGACAAAAGAAATGCCCTGAAAATGATTTTGGATAAGAAAAAATGAAATCCGTCCTATTTTCTTATGTTGTTGGTAGTTTAATGTTTTCTCAGGTCTACACAAGGCCGGACATTTCATTTGTAGTGGAAATGTTGGGGCGATATCAGAGTGATCCAGTTATACACCACTGGAAGGCCGTGAAGAAGGTATTGAGATACCTCAATGTCACTATAGACTAAATGATTATATATAAACACATTCACAATTTATAAGTTATTGGATACTCAGATGCAGACTTTTCTAGTTGTGTTTATTCACAAAAATAAATTTTAGGACATGTCTTTATGATGGATGGAGGAGTCGTGTCATAGAGAAGTGTAAAAAAATTATAATAGCAACTTCTACTATGTAATATGAGTTCATTTAATGTTTTGATACCACTTCCCATGGTTTATGGATAAATACTTTCATTTCAGGCCTTAATGTTATGGATTCTATTTGAAGGCCATTGATTATATATTGTGACAATTGAGATTCTCTCTTTATGGCCAAGAATAATAAAAGTGAGAGTATATGTACACACATCGACATCAAATACTTAGCCATAAGGGAATGTGTTAAAGATAAAAAGGTGTCAATTCAGTACATCAGCACTGAATTGATGATTGTAGATCCTTTGAAAAAAGGAATGCCTCCATTTAAATTCAAGGATAATATAATATGTATGGGATTTAGTTATACATTTCAAATTTGTTGAATTTTATTTGGAAATCTTTATATTTATGTATTCCTCTCTTCAGTTTAAGTGTACACAATCATTATTTGAGAAATGTTTTTGGGGATACAGAATAAACCATACAATTAAGGTTTGTTCATATAGGGAATAAACCATGTGGTTAAGGTTTATTAATTCAATTATCTAAGGGTACATGGTATATTGTGATACATGGAAGGGAATAATCACTATCTATAGGAATACCGCTATGATCCATATATCATGTTTCATTTTTAAAGAGGTAGATTGAATTCATTTACATTAATTGGTATGGACCAAGTGGAAGAATGTAATAAATGGTCCATCAAATTAATTAATAATGTAATAAATTATTATAAAATATAATAAATTTTCCAACAATTAATATGGTATGTTATTAATAAATTATTCATCAATAAATACGGTACATTATCATAAAAACGATAATTTATTATACATGTATTTAATGTATTAAATTCAGTTTGAATAATTTATTTGTTACATTGATGGAAATAAATCTTCATTAATACTCTTTGTCGACAGAGTAAATTGTGGTGGTTTATTGATGGTATAACTCCCTATAAATATAATCCCCCTACACTCAGTGTATTATGGAAATATACACCATCTATATTCTCGTGTAGAGTGTAGAAGGAATTCAGGTTTTAAATCGATAGTTTCCTATTTTTACAATGGATGGAGTTATGTAACTTGTTTCATTTATTAAAGAAAAATTTTCCAATCCTATAATTATACATTATTTAAAATTTCTAACAATTTCGTCTCCTGACATGGTTAGCTGTGTTATTCATGGTCACTGGGTATGTTGGTGTCCCCATATTTTTGGACTCAAACTCAATTATGACATGTTGTGCATCATGGTCTCCCTGTGGGTTGGAAGTGTGGTTAAAGATCCTAGGGGAAATTGCATTTTTTTGCGTATTTTTTATTTTTTTATGTGTGGTTACTCTCCTTAGGCAGAATCTACGAAAATGATTACAGGCATACTTCTAAGAATACAATAGAAGGTGGAGTTAGTGGCAGTTTATAAAAATTCCTTAGTCCATTATAATTCCGAGAAGAGAAATTGTGACGCACCTTGGTCTATATCATACATGGTTAGAAGATGAAATTTTTATTGCACAACCAAATGGAGATATTATATTCCTAGCATGAAGAAAATAAGGTTACAGACTATATCTCTTCCTTTGTAGGAAATGAGGTTGATATGAACTAATATATTAGTGAGAAATCACTACCACCTAAAAGAGTGTATATCATTAGAAGTGATGTCCATGTACTTCATTATTTTAGACCCCTATAGTGGTCGATCCATTGCTTCATCATGATTCTAGTTATTAGGGGTCTGACTGGCTATGCTTGTGACCATTTATTTTAAATAAATAAATAACTGATGATAATGAAAAGCATTCCAGATTTCCAAATGAAATATATCACACAACCATAGATCATAGCAGTAAAAACTAAAATTTGAACAACTATAAAAACATTATCTAATATTAGCTTACTCATCCTTACGAATTTTCTAAAAACCATATATCCCTATGAAATCTAACTTATTAATTCCTCATCAAACCACATATCATAACTACTATAAAAGTATCTTATAACATTATAAATTCCTCATATAATCAATTCCATCATATCAATAGCTTATATAAAGTTTTATAATGATTATAGAAACAATTAGAAACCATACTTCATATATGATCATCCTAAGGTAATTTGACAAGAAGTTCGTTATTAAAAATTTCTATATTATCTTTTTTCCCAAATTGCTTCCACATAAATATCGTTAATATAAGATTGTTTCCCCAAATATAATTACCTAAGGTACCATTATTCCATTGGTTCATTATTCTATGTCAACTCAATTCCCACATTCAAACTCTTCTGATTTATTATATTTATTTATCATGAATTCTAATGTAATCAATTATAGTTACTCGTCACCATTATAAGTCCCTCAAATCAATCATTTAGACTCAGTAGGTTAATTATATCTTGGAAAAGGAATACATTAAATCTAATACACATGAACCAAATTATTTATTCACTTAGGTAATTAGATACATACAATAGAATTATATTTACACTATTAATTTATATAACACATGGTACTTAATAAAATTTTAAATAAAAAATTATTCCTTTTTTATTGATCTACTTATATTATCATAGATTTTATTATTAAACCCTTCATAGGAATATTGGTAGTTCCACTATCACAAAATGCATCAAAAGTTTATAAATTTATAATACCTTAACCATTAATACTAGGGAATGTTGATATAGTTCATGGTTAAAAAACAAAGAATGATATATATATATATATATAATATTTTAATATCCAGTGATGTCATTTTTAACGATTCTTTGAAAAATGTGAGAATCTTAAATTGAACTAACTGTGAGAATTACTAAGAGATGAATGATTTTAAGTCTTCATATTCTACCCAATATCTTAATAATCAATGTATTAAAATATTTATTTCATTCCTGTTAAGAAATAATGAATTATATGTATGTAAGGAGACTATGGGGTCAGATTTCTAGTTTACTAAATATACATTACAATATTTATAAAGTTCACAATATTTCATAGCTATCAATGTTACGAATTATTATTCATGAAAAATACCAAGAACATTGCCAAGGATTCAGATTCAACATATTTTCATAATTCATTATGTCATAGATTAATGTTTTGATTTTTTAATAATTTTTTATATAGATGTAAGGAATCTATAGTTGTTTATATACACTTTATAAAGGTTACAAAACTACCTAAACATAGTTTAAAAGTAGAAAAAAATTATTAAAAAAAATTATTTATATATAATTAAACCAATGTAAATCCTCAACACAACATTGAGAAAATCATATTAATAAAAAGAATATATTATTCACCATCCATTAAGAATCAACTAATTGAGTTTTATTTAATCCTGAATAAAGAATAACTTAGTCGACCATCGAGGTGGCTATGAGTGTTGGTATATAAATTAAATTACAAGATAAATACTTCATTCCTTTGAGTAGATCCCCTATAGTGTTAATTCTATTCCAAATTAGTTTTTCTTATCTCCCCCAACTAAATACCTGAAATTATTTGGAACACTACTTTAATTTATTATTATCTTCTATAAGGATAAATTTAATTGTGTTAAATATTTTGGAACAACCATATACTAAATTAACTAACCATTATCCAAATATCTCTTCTCATCAATCTTTGATAAATGGAAAATTAATTCAAAATTACTTATCTTATGTAAGAATAAAACAAACTCTATGTAACATTTTATTATTTTATCTCAATCTCATCAAATTGAACGTTCAATTTTTAAAATGATGTTTTTGCCCAATAGAATATTGAAAAAATGATTATTTTTTGTATTTATTCTCTCATAATGAATTATTTAGTAAATCCTAAATAACTAATAAAATATGAGTTAGTTTAACAAGCAATGTAAAATGAACTAAAAGATTATACAAAATTAATGAAAAAAATATTTTCATCAAATAACCAGATACATAAACCCATGAACTCATTGGAAAATATATTCAAAGAAACAAAAAACTTCATATGTTAGGTTAAATAATAAAACTACCCATTCTAAAATTGGTGATCCATTTACCCAAAGAGTATCATGTCTCCTATACAATTAAAACATTAAAATTGTGATATCTTATAATATTATTTTCCCCACAAATAATTTTCTTCATCTTTTTAATATTATGAACTAAAATAAAATGAAAATTATATTAAAAAATTGAAAAATTAAAAATTTATGACCAATTATTCTCATCAGGGATTCTTACAATAATTTTATAATGAATTTTAAATCTCAACTAAAGAAAATTAAAAGACTATATTAAATTTTTATGATAGAAAAAAAGGATTAAAAAATTATTTGTTTTTGAGGTTTTGTATTTTTCATGCATGTCTTACTCCCATGTAATTAAATCATTTCTTGTCCCCAAGAGAGCCATGAAATATACTCAAAGGATATAAAAATGAAAATAAATATCTCAAATTATTATTCCACGATTCATATAAAACATTATATATCCTTATGCATCAGTTTATTACATTTATAAGTATCCATAAATATGTGGGTTACCATGATTCTAACCACTAGAGGAAATTAATATTTAAACCAAAATAATAAAACTTAATAATTAAATTTATGTACTTTAAATGAGATACCATATATATGATTTCCTGGGATAAATGTACTATATTTTCCTTAAATAATCTTATAAAATGAAATAATCATTTCTATAAAGATAAAATAGAAAATATTTATGGAAATATTTGTAAGAAATTATAAATGTTCAATAAAAAAGGATTTATTAGAACTAGGTTTCAACCATTTCCTTAAATGATAAAGGTAATTCATAAAATTTACAAAAAAAATCAATAAGAAAACAAATAATGTGGTAAATGACATACCTTTTTCCAAGATTATTTTAATAAGGGGATAAAAATGGTGTAACTAAAAGGGTTTTGAATCCTCTAATTATTAAAATATTATATTTTTAGATAACAATAGTGATTATGAATTGCAAATATAGTTTTCCAAAATTAATAAAATCCATAAATAAAATTTTCAATATATGTAAATTTACTATCATTAATATAATCATTAACAACTTGAATGAAATAATTTTGATCAAATAGTCAAATGAGAAATTTTTACAACATATATGATTTTATGTTCTTAGCTACATCACTATTGAAATGATTTAATTGGATTTGAGTTATTTTTATTAACAATAGTGGTTATTTTTTATATTAAATTTTATTTAACACAATGTTTATTGTTAATAGTGAAAACCCACCCATTTTTTTAAAATGGAAAAAATTATCTAGCATGATTTAAATTATTCATTTATATACAAGTCATTCATGGTTATCTGAAATGACTATGGATAATGATAAATACATGCATCATTTTAATATTGAATGTGCATCACCAACAATTAGAATTGTTGATGTAGTTTCTAATGGATAGAATTGAACCTCTATAACCTTTGGTCAATGTTATAGAAATATTCCCTCAATCTATCAATATCATGTAGAATCTCATATTTTATAGACTATTTTGGATAATCATTAAATTCCTACTATGTTGGAGGTGGTAGAAAATGAAGAGTAATTTCTATGTTAAAGAAATCAGGTGAGTTATTAATTAAACATACAAAGAATTAGAGCTATTGTAGTGGCTTATCATGATACTTAAACTAATCCTCTGGATATAGAATCTCCTACATATGAAACTCTTCCTCCCCCTCATCTCACTATTTTATGGGATTAATTAAAATCTTAATTTGATCCCCAAAGTCACATATTATCTCAACATCCATCACATAGACCAGGATAAAGGGTACAATATCTCTATCAAAGCTTAATATGTCAGTGCCTCAGTCCTTTAATTGATAACCTATAAAACAATACTATGGGTCTTTTGATTCTATATCAATAATATGATATTAAATGAAATCATAATTATTCATAAGGCCACCTTCCTCTATGTACTAAATAAAATAAATATCTGAACATCCACAAACTCTTATGTTATATCATTCTGGAACATCATCATAGTGTTGATCCAGTGGTGGTGGCAGTGTGTTTACTATTGTAATATCCTTATAATAACACTCCATGGATTGTTAATATCTTGATCTATTATTCATACCCATGGGTCTTGAGGAATACAGTATAATAGAATGTTTATAATCCCCCTATGAGGAAGATGAAGTGGCTTGGCAAAATATTTCATGGTGGTGACATAATCACACATAAAAAATATAAAAGATATGTTTGACTCTTGAATTTGTAGACCCTTCATCTCCAAATACCAATTATTTGAATCATTTAATTATATAGGTAAAGAACTCTAAAATTAGAACATAAATGTAGAATATATTAGCTTCCAAAATACGATAGTGTATCCATCCAATAATAATGAGTAGTGGCATGACCAACTGATGAATTTTATATTTATGGTTTTATAAAAAAATTCCTATATTATATATTCATCATTTTAAAATATATTTTTTAAAAATAATTTTCTATAATTAAAATTCTGTAAAAAATAAATCTTATGCAATATTGAGAAAACACGAACAATGACTTATTTCCTTAAGTTAAAAAATTAAAATTTAAAATGAAATAAACATTATTATAATAATTTTGAATGAAATAATAATTTGAAAAATAAAACAGGAATAAAACCTAGAGTAAATAAAATACAATAGGAGTAAAGTAATAAACGTTGAGGTTTTCTATATATTTCACAACACCAAGTAAAAATGAAAATAGAATGAAAAATATTAAAAAATATAGTAGAAATATTGAAGGATGGAATTGGATGAATGATTTTGGATATGGATGTTAGCAAATTTATATAAGGTAAAGTGATCATTAGGTATATAACCATTATATATGTAGTTTCTATATATATAATTATTATATATATAAGTATGTATGTAATATTTTTATATAGTTATATATATATATAGTATTTGATATCAAATTAATGTTCAATAAATAATATTGAATTTAAATTTAATTTCACTAATTAATTTTGGAAAATATGTTTTATTCTAAATAAATTTCCATTAATCATTTTTTATGTTTATTGAATAAAGATTTTTGTTAAATTGTTCGATAAATTAAACGAATGATTAGTAAAATAAAAAAATAACATCCAATAAAAAATTAAGGAATTATAATGAATAAAAAATTAATTAATCATGTTAAAAATATATTTTATTTATAAACATTGTTTTAATTATTTATTATATGTTTTAGAAAAACTAAAATTTCTTATATTTGGAATATTAATTATAAGATAATTTATTGTGTATATATATTAACAAAAATATTCACATTGATTGAATGGTTAGTAATTGAGTAGAAATAATAACCAAATCAATAAA
Organism: Viscum album; assembly: GCA_963277665.1. Taxonomy (NCBI): domain Eukaryota; kingdom Viridiplantae; phylum Streptophyta; class Magnoliopsida; order Santalales; family Viscaceae; genus Viscum; species Viscum album. The sequence goes on from OY728125.1 coordinate 25,956,898, forward strand.
TGTTTAACATGATATTTTAAAAAAATAAAATTACATATTTTAAATATTTTTAGGAATATAAATTTTTAAATTCCATCTAAAATTAAATTTATTGAAAAGTAATTTATATTCTAAATTAGCCTGTGAACAATACAAAATAGAGTCAGTTCTATTTTTTAATAAAAATAATGTCACTGAGGTAAAAGTGAATTATGATGGTAAAGGGTGAAATGAGATAAATTATTAAACTATGGTGTAAAGTGAGAATGTATCTCTAAAACATATATCCAAAGTGTGTTTATGATAGAATTAATGATATATCCTTATCCTTCTTCAAATTTTCATACACCTTCATTGTGAAGATAGATTCCTTACAATTTAGGGAATGAGTATTTCCAAATATGTCCCTCAAAACCATATAAAAGAGTATCCATACTCTTACATTCAAAATTAAAAATTTCATTCATTCCTATTTACAATATCAACCTAATTTCTATGTTAAATAATTTTCTAACTAATTTTAGATCATTTAGTCAAAATAAAGAGTCTGAAATCATTTATTTCAAACAAAGACATAAAGGGAAGAATTATTTCAACAATATAAGTTCTATAATTTACTAAAACATTATCTTTATCTTCTTCATAAACATATTATTTAATGTCATTCACCACATTAGTAAAATGAAATTTAAATAATTTCTATTTTTAAAATAGCTATTAAAATAATTATAATTATTATTAGGACTAAAAAATTTGTTATAACGTTTTCTTGGTTTGGTCAGTTTAGCCTCCCACATGAACAAGGATATAACATTTTCATCATGGATCATTATGAAAATTTAAATACCATGAATATATGGTAAATATGAGGGATTTTGGGTTTTTTAAAATTTATTTAACTTTAATATAAAATTATTTTTTTATTATAAACATAACACACTATATTTTCTAAAATTACCGAAACACTTTCATTACGGATTTTATATTCATGAAACCTAACTGAACCTTACATGAATTAAATATGAAGAATCATAAATCATTTTGTAATTATTATTTAATTACCTTTACTGTTATATATATTATAAACTAATGATCATGAGATGATTAGAAAGACTATCAATCCATTGAAATCATGAAACTATTGAAACTATCCTATATTGGTTATCAATGTAAACAAATAATAACAAATAACTATATGAAAAATTAACATTATCAATTTTAAGTAATGGTACAAAATATATATATGGTACAATAATTTATGGATAATTAATTAAATATGGTTATATAGGGATAAAGGGTAAGTTTATGAAATTACAAACTAAAGGTAAGATATTTTCATCTCAATCTACTTTCTTTGGGCATGTGGGAAGTTTTCTAACTATTTTAATTTATATTTTGTATATAAAACTCCATTTAAAACTACTTTCATAATTTAAATTAGATTCATGATATTTAGAATTCCATTTTTTCTTCCTTTTATGATTATTGATGTATACATTACTAAAGCTATATGTGTTATAGTCCTCAATATTTTCCCTTATCATTGAGATTCCTTTTTAATTATTTATCTTTTTCCTTAATATTTATCAAATATACATTTAGTTTATTAAAAATGTAAATTTATTTCATTATACCATATTTAAGTTTCTATAGCATTGATATCAACTCTCTGTATACCTTGTTCTTTAAGGTTTTATATTTATATCACTTTTGATTTGGTATTGTAATGTATTATATTTAATTAGAGGTTTTATTTTAATATTCAATCTATAATATCATATTACCTATTTATCTTGTATATTTTTCGATTATTTTTTATTTTTCTATTCTTATTGATTCATATTTCACCCACTTGGATGGTTGTAAGGGTTTTGTTGACTCATACTCCTATCAGGGTGTCTTACTCCTTTTTTATTTGTTCTTCTATAACTTCTATATTTCATCAATTGACTATCAAATATTTCATTTAATTTAAATATCATAGTAAATTTCATTTCCTTATAAAAGTAATCATTTTAATGGAATCTTACATCATAAAAAAATATGTTATTATAATGTAAATATTATACCATATATTTTTGTCATTTTTTTTACATATCCATGTTCATTATTAAAAAAATATTTACATTAATTTTTTTTTAAAGTTAAATCATTATTTTATTTTCAACTCCTCAAATATCTCTATAATTTAATTCAAACTGGGATTTCACATCATTTTCATGGATACGAGTAACATTAAAATGTTAAAAAGTTTTAAAAAATATTTTATCCTACATTCATTCCATTTTTTATATTTTCAAATAATATTTCATGAATAATGACTTTATATCATATTAATGTTCCATTATTACTGTATTTATTATTAAGTTTTTTTGAATTATTCTTTTACCATTTGAAAATTAATTGAATATTAATTATATAATCTTATTAAAACATTGTCACTAAAACTCTACAAATTTGTTTTCTTGGTTTCTCTTTGATTTTAATCAATTTTTTATCAAGGTTTATATCCAAATAAATTATTATATATTAAATTATTACTCTGAAAATATTTAAATTTATATTTTCTAATATTTATGACATTTATGAAAATTATATTTAATCCATTTATTTCTTTATTTGTGATTATTAAAGTATTTTATAAAAACTAATGATATTTGTCTTAAAGTTCAATAATTTATCATCATTAAATTAAGGGTGTTTAATTTATATCTTTACCCATTTTAATATTTTATATTTCCTCTCATTATATGAAATGGTCTATACCTTTTAATCCATTACTTTATGTTTTTCCAAGGATATATAGTTTTGTGAGTGAATTTGGAGGTTTCCAAGAGGTTCTGTGTGTGGTATTGGCTATTCTAGAGGTCACCATGCCCTAGTAATGGGAAGGGTTAATTTCATATTAGATAAATGGGTTTGAATAGTCCATTGTGGATTGTTTGTGTGGTTCTTGGTGTTCCAAATCTTGCAACATGGCCTGTTAAGATATTTTTTGAGGCTAGGTGGTTCATGGTGTCCTCCTGTCTAAAACTGAAAGTATAAAAAAACCAAGAAATGGAATTGAATTGCGTGTAGTGCCTTCTGGAACTCCTATCCAAAATAGGGAAGAAGACCCAAAATTTACATGGTGGAGGATGTGGTTATATAAATTTCCTAGGGAGTTTTCAACACACACTAGAAGATACCATGTCAAGATAGCACATTCAAGAATGCCATGGCTTAGACTTGGACATGGTAACAGTTCAGACTATTTTGAAATGTCTTGAATCATCACCATTATTCATGGATCTCATCTATTTTGAATGGTAACAACATTTATCTTACATAAATGGTATTCAATTTTTTATTTTAATTCTTCAGCTCTATTAGTCGATCATTTATTCTCCTCTTAAATTCCTTCGATTTCCATATGCTCTATTGAACCTAGGACATGGTTAGATTGTTCCATCAAATTGAGTCTCAATTGATAGAAATTATATTTGGGCAATTTTTTGTTTTACCTCTCCTTAGAACTATGTGATTGACTCCTGGTGGGTTCTAACAAGGATCATGGATAATTGAGTGATCTTGATCAAGCTATCATTCCTTCATCTTTATCCTTTTACTCTTTATTTATCACATGTGATCATTTTTAAAATCCAATCAGTTATGGGTTGATATTTTTTCATGGTTTTTGGTGTCTTTTGTGATTTTATGTTCTTTCTAGTCTTCATTCTACATGGTGTGGTTTCTTTCAATGGTGGTAGATCCTCAGTCATCGTTTTTTACTTGAAGAATGTTGAACTTATAAATCATAGAAGGGAATTCATTAATTATCATATTTAATGTGTAATAATAAATTTATAATTATTTATCTCTTAAATTAATTGTGTAATTAATATTAATAAATATTAATCCAAATTTATGAATGAATCTTGGTTTTGGTTTTATCAATCACATGTGTTCCCACTATGTTCATGGATTGCCTCTTATTTTGATAGACAGTGTACTATCTAAGTTTATGATATGGTTAAAAAAAAATTACAATAAATTGGATTAATATAATAAATATGATAATTCATGATGGATAAATAACAATGTTCCATTTGAAATTAATTTTTCCCCCTTATAGTTTGATGAAACTCTAAGTTATGCTTTAAATCATGATTGCATATCATGTAGAGTTTGATATTTGATGAATTAGGATTTATTTGGTCATACACTTTGATAAATGAATCATAAAATCAATGAGTTTTATGAATTTATTGTTTGATAAAAACAAAAATTTGGCGTATATCCAACCCATATTTTTATCAAGTCCATATGACTTGGTTTTAGACCCTAGATGACCTGTTGACTATTTTTTTTATTTACTACCTTGTGTGATTTATATGGATAAGGAACCTCGATATGAAACATTATTTGAGCCTATTATGGATGATGGTTTGATTAGAATATGAGGGGATGCTCAGATTCTTTGCAAAATTTGGCACATGATGTTGGGATGCAGGATGATATGCATAGTGATATCAGAGATAATTCTTGAAATGATGTGACAGGTTGAATCTAGGATTTCCCATTATTGATGTTTTTAAATGTAAGATACTTTATTGATAATAAATCTTCTTAACTTAATGATAGCATGATTTATTTTTTATTAAATCCTTTCCCCACTGCTAAAAACAGCTGGATACACATGGTTTATGTATCTTTTATTATAGCATAGAATGAGTCTTAGTGTTCCTAGCATTATTTAATAACAGTGGAAGTTAAATAATTAACACATGGGTTTGAAATTTCAATGTAAAGATACATGATGATAAATCCTATAGAACCTTCAATGCACTCTGTTTATGCCTATTTGGTATGGTTTTCAAATGATAATTATGGAATTTATAAAATTTTTGATTGAAAGAATTATCCAAAAGTATATTTTAAATATTATTATTCTTATATGATATCTAGTACATATCAATGGTAGTTAGGTGTCTGATAAGTTATATACATATAGTTGATTCTAAGACTAGGTTGTTTCCTATAGTTTGGTTGTGAGCTTTTTATATATTCCTATGATATGTGATTTGATACACTACCCAATCTATGTCAGTAGGAAAACTGATACCAGTGAATTTTGGGTGGGTGTTTTCCCTAACATCCAGGTTGACAAGAAATGGGTGGCTAACAAACCCTCTTGCCTTTCTTCTTTATCCTTGTAATATTATGTGTTGGTATTAAAAATGTTTATCTTTACCATATATGTGTAAAAAAGGATATAATGGAATTTTTTTATTTCATAATTTTTTTTGTCAAGATATAATATCATAAATATTATTATAGTTATGTTGTGCATGAACAGTGATGGATTAATGTATACTACATGATATTTAGGTTATGGAGGATCCTCAAAACTACATGACTATTATATAGAGATATGAATGTTGGTGATGATATTATGTGGCCTATAGGGTGAATGATCTGTGTTTATGATGAGATGATATGATGCATGGGGTGCATGGTTTATAGCAGTTTCCTGAATTTTTTTGGGATATGATTATATTTTAGGGAGGGATAGCTGGGGATGTTAAATTTTGTTTAAGTGAAGAAAACCAGTGGGGAAGTGGCAGTGAGGTACATTCATTTCGTAATATTTTGGATACTATATTTTTATATGTATGAAATACTTCATGAGATATCATTGATGAGGATAGGAACATATCATACATGTTTAACTAATGAGTTTTCTCCACCTGTTTATTTATTGGGCATTAGTATTATTTCTTTCTCTTTTATATGAAATTATTTTGGTAGGATCCTATTGATTACAATTGTTATACTAAAGAAATGTATATATTACTAGTTTTATGGACAGTTGGAGTTATGTTGGTGATTGGGATAAACATTACTTTCTCATGGGGTTATTAGGGAACTATCTGGTCTTGAAGGTGAAATTTGACAATTTTCTTTTGATACATGGAATATCTTTTTTAGTTTTTTAGATGAATTAAATCACATGAATGTATTGGGATATTTTATCTTTTTGTGTGATCAGTACAATTTTTTGGTTTTATCTTATCTTTCATTCCTCATGTTCTTATTAGGGGTTATTCCTCCCATTTGAGTGTATGATATACCCTCGGTGCCTTTCAATAGATTTTGGCCTATTGGAGATAGCATTCAGGCATCATTATATTTATCCTCTAATTATTGGTCCATTAGGGGTACCTTTGGGGGGAGTGGACATGATATAATTGTATCAGAGGGTTAGGTTTAGAGATAGAACAATGTTTGGAGGTAAGAAATTGTGAGGAATGCAAGGTTTGGTTGGGAAATTATGTCAGATGAACTTAGTATGTGATATATTCAAGGGATGGTAGAATGGACATTGGTATCTAAACCCCCCTACTAAAACTAATATGTGAAATGAAACTGATTATAGGGTAGATACCTAATAAAGGATCATAAATCATTCTTGTTTCTGTATATATTTGAAATGGGAAAAAATTTCGATTATATTAAACCATAATTAATTAAATATAACTACAAATTCTATATTTTCAGTTTAAGAGTCCATAACATTTTTTATTTTGCTGTAATAGATCCAAGTTGAAATTCCCATTAAGTTAAAATCTAATATGTTCAGCATGATTTTCCATAAAATCACCATGAAGTTAAGGTCGATGGTAATGACACTTAGATGAGGTAACATGGAGAGTTTTAATTATCGATTCTATAGAAGTATGAGGGGTGCTTTTCATACTTACTAATAGAGGATAGGTTGGAGTAGGATGATAGATACTTTATTTCGATCTGTACTCTGAAAAAACACAGTTTTATTGGAAGTGACAGTTCTCCAGGTGGAATACATGAAGTTGTCATTATTATTCCATGATGATCTATAGGATTCGGTCATCCTTTGGGAGATGTTTTGAGATTAGTTCTGAGTAGATTTTATTTCTTCAACAATGAATGCAACCAGTATCCAAGATTTTCTAACCCTTAGATAGGGGTTCTCTGGCATGTTGGATTCTGGGATTCATTTTAGGTCCCTTATTTGATAATATTTGGAGTTGTTTCTAGATAATGAGTCTAGGGAAAGGCATTTCATGGATGATTTATTTATATAGAATCGGTTACAAGTTACCCTATTTACTCTACTACCATATATTGAGAATCTAGATCATAATGAGAGTGGAGTTATTATGATTTTATATGTTGTAGATATGTGGTTTGGGGTTCTTAATTCCTAGATAGAAGGGTTTTTGGATATCCAAGGTAAGGTATCAAAAATCTTATTTTAATTTAGTATGGGGTGTAGGATCTATAGCTCCTACCAAGGTATTAGACATCTATTTTAGTATAGAGGATATAGTCATCAAAAGCATGAGTTCCCAAGATTTAAGAGTAGAAAGTGTATTTTTGGTGTTCCATTTTATGTTCTATAATTACATCGGTTTCAGTTTATGCAGTAACAATGAGCTGATTCATCTTTTAATCAGTATAAGTGAGAAATGGTCGGTAAAGGATAATACTATGATGATCATAATTCTCTATGAGTAGAGTGTAACAATGAAATTGGTCTTCATTCAGGAAAGGGAGGTCATGGAGTAGGTTGTAGTAACCTATATGCTCTGGAGATTCTAGTTAAAGATGATCATAATGTTGTTCAATGTACTGTTGACTTTTTTTCTAGATGGGTGTATGCTTCGTTTTATTCAAGATCTATGGACTCTTTCATATCACCTTAAATAGTTCATAATTTGGTAATTTATGTGAAGATTATTCCAGTTTCATTGGTTTTGAATATTCTAGTTGGTGTACATGATTATATTTGTCATGTATTTAGAGGCCATGATCCAATTTTGATGTAGTAACGATCTTGGTGAGACTTATAACATTTGTGGATACAAACATATTGAAGTGCCCAGATCAGTGTGAATCACTGAGAGGGGGAGGGGGTGAATCAGTGATCCCTTAAAACTTTTTACTAATTGATTCCTTATCAATTAAACCTCTATGGCTGGTTAAAGCCTCGATCCACTCTTCTTGTATCTCTCAACCTTTCCCGGATAATGTAGTAATGAAAAGGCACAGGACACAAGGATTTACAAGGTTCGGCACCAAAGGCCTACATCCTTGCCATGCTCTCCCAGCATGGATTCTCCCATTATAATCTGTTAGTATTACAATGGTCGATACAGCTTCCCACCGTATCTCTCCTGAGTCCCACAGGAGGGTCTTTATACTTCTTCACACAATGTTACCAGAGTCCCACTGGCCTGCTCCAGAATCCCACTGAAGACTTCTTCTCCCTGAGTCCCACAGGGACTTCTCCTGGCTCCTCGAGTCGCACGAGTAGCTCTTCTTCACTTTAAGATTCTTCAAGTATCTTCAGCAGCATGGGATAAAGACTGCTGGCCTTGCTCTTCTTCTGATCACTTGTGGTGAACAGGTCTTCTCGTCTTGCTCAGGATTTATCACCTTCTTCTAAGGATGACCTGGCTTCTCTCTTCAAGTACTGAATACTCAGACAACTAATATCTTTAACTCCAGTCTGGTCCAGTCTCCCATCAAAACAACTTCATGCACTGAATGCATGGAAACTTTGAATCCTCATGCACTGACTGCATGGCCTTCTCAATTTCTTCAAGATCCTATGGTCTTGGTCAACTCAAACGCACACCACTGATTTAAGCTTGTTCAGTGTGCGCGTGCATGCATGCATGCATGCACTCTCCTCTTTCTCCTCTTGGTGCAATAAACTCACAAAGGGTGTAATCTCTTTAAGCACACACCTTCTTTGAACTTCACACAATTAATTCAATTTGTTTACACACATAAATGTGTGTTCTACTTTAGTGTGAGTATTCTCCTTCTTCTCCTTCTTAGTGTGTATACACCACTTAGCACACACTAAGGTTCGGCCTTCACTTGTTTTGCACACACAATTTGTTCCACGTTTTGCACACACTTAAACTTGGCATGTTCTTATTGTTGTTGCACACACTTAACCCATAGGTGGTTCTTCAATTTTGCACACACACACTAAGGTGTGGTCTTCACTTCACCCACACAAGGCTACGGCTTGGGTTATCCACTTTGCACACACACTGCCCAAATTCAATCATCCCATAGGGTGTTCTCCCACTTTTCACACACACACCAAGGGTGGTATACTGCCTTGCACACACTTAACCCGTGGGTGAGATATACTTCATCCGAACTCAATCTTCAAGGAGGAGCACAAGGTGTCTTGGTTCAAGGGGCAGACGTGCAAGTCACAAGAGTGGTACTGCCTCTGGTGCGCAAGGTGCACTGGCCGAGGGGCGTGCAAGTGTCACAGCCGTGCAAGCCAAGCGGCCACGCAAGGCCTCGACCAACCGCGGGTACAAGGAGGGTGCACAAGTGCGCTGCCCAAACCCTTTTCTTCCTGTCGCGCAAGTGGTAGCGCACAAGGGCCTCTCCCCGTCTCTTCTTTCGCGCAAGAGGTGCGCAAAAGGAACAAACAGAGCTAGGGGAGCTCCGGGCTGCTACCGCGCAAGTGGTGCGCGCAGGTTCTTCTTCACAAGGCAAGGCGCTCTCACGGAACTTCTTTCAAGTTCATCACCAAGCATCTCCATTGCCTCGGGTGCTTCTTTTATAGGCAGAGAAACGCTTCACCTCTTCCGCGAGATAAAAATTTAATCTCCCGAAGATTTCGAATCTTTCAAGATTTTCTCCAAATCTTTATTTTTCTCTTCTGTTCTCCGCGGGTTCTCCTCTTTCTTCGCTCCTTCACATGCATGCTTGGCCGAACGTGTGCATGGCCTCCATTTAATCCGTTTCATGCAAATCATAAACCATCATGGCCTCAGCACCTTTTGGTTTTCCTCGGCCGAACTTGAAAATCTCATCACCTTGCATGCAAACCCATATTTAGGAATGGATGAGTTCGGTTTGACGAGACGATCACGAGGGTGCCTTCAGCTTCTTTAATGGTGGCCGGATTCTCAAAAATACGTCGTCGGGGAGGCCACTCGTACACGGCCAGACTGCGGGAAGACACGACGTGTCTCATCCGGGCTCGAGGTAGGAGATGAAGCCTCGACCGTCGGATGCAGCGATTAATGAAGATCGACGGCCGGGATAATAACATCGCCGCGCGGATGAGATGAACGGTACAGATGAGCCGCGCGATCGAGCGGACAGCTGGGATTAGATCCCGCTGATTTTAGCGCATCCCATTTTTATTTTCTGTTTCATGTGCATGCATTTTCGTGTATTCCTTCGTTTAAAAACAATCCACGCAAAGCACGAATACACCGAGGCCTCGGCAACGTTGTTTGCCTCGGCCGATACTCGAAATTCTCCATCCAACATTTTCATGCATATTTTATTGCATGTATGTATTCAGTGTGGCCAGACGATCACCATGGAGGTCTCGGTTTGCTCGGAGGTGGCCGGGAACTCAAAATCCATCTTCAGGTTGCCTCTGGTTCGAGCGGAGCTCGCGGGAATGCGCGGGGAGGCCTCAGCCGAGCTCGGGGAAGAGGACGAGCGCTGGGCCGTTGGATGCGGCATTTGAAATACATCGGACGGCCGCGATCTGGAGATCTCACCGCAGATCAGATGTGCGGCTTAGATCGTCCGCGCGATCAATCGAGCGGCTCAGATTCGCTCCCGGGAATTTTTCCGCGTCCCACATCGAAACGGGGCGCGGTTTTCTCACGGTTTATCACCCTGGCACTCCCTTAGATGGCCAATTGAATCTCCTCCCCTCTCGGTGCCGCCCCGCACCGAGTTCTTTAGCGGGCGCGCTCTTGCGCCCACCTCTGCTCCTGCGGGCGCGCTATGCGCCCACCCTATGCATGCTCTGACACTCGGGCGCGCTCCTACGCCCCCGTCGCGCTCCTCCGGGCGTGCCCCAGGCGCCCATGTGGTGTCTTGGGTGCGCCCTGCCGCCCTGGCTCGCCCCACGGGTTCCCCCGGGCGTGGTGCCCTAGTGCCCATGCCTTGGGGTTGAACCCCCAAGGTGCCTTGGCTGGCCAATTTTTTGGCAAAGGCATGAATGAATCCTTTGTATAAAGACAAAGTACTCAATATACAAATTTCCAAACCAAGTGCTATTCAAGCCATCTTCTTCCCATCTCTATTCTTCTTCTTCTTAAGAATTCCTTCATTCCTCTTCAACATTTATTCACGAAGGGTCTTCATCTTCAACTGAGCTCCTTAATCACATAATTTCTTCAATGTTCTTTATTGATCTAATCGGAGATCAATTGGATCATCTTCATGTTCACATGCACTGAGTGATAGTGCATGGACTTCATTAATGCACATCATCCACTTAGTATTTGTGGATGGAACTCCTTTCAACTCCTCATGCATTGTGAAGACAATGCATGGTCTTCTATCATTGTTGTGACTTTGTATCATCAGGATACAAGTTCTATGAACTTAAAGATCAGCTCAACAATTGTCTGATTTCCATGGAGAATGTTTCAACCATATTCTCCAATGCCACTTAGTGAATCTCCTAAGTGACATTCCTCTAAGTTCCATGGCCATTCTCCATTCTTTACCAACACCATCACAACCTTTGTCATTCACATCTTGACATTCCTTGACTTCCATTCATTCCAAGACAACTTCATGCCTCATTGACAACAAATGCAACACAATGCACTTCAATCTCCCCCTTTGTATTTGTTGTCAATACACTCCTTCAGCACATATGAATGGGTCAATATGTGTGCCAATATTTTCTCCCCCTTATTGGCAATAAAATGCAAAGGTGTGGTGTGGTTCACTTTCAAAAAAAAATCTTCCTCCCTTTGAATAGTATTTTCTGGAAAATCACTAAGAGAGGGATGATGTCACATGTTCTTCTTTAGCAAAGAACCTTTAGTAAATCATCTCCAAGTCTACTTGGGCTAACCCGGTGTAGAAAACAAGAGTGATATGACCAAGGAATTCAAAGCTGTCCATAATTCTCTACACATGTGAGATCATGCTTAGGGGTTTGAAATTTTTCAGATATAACAATGAATTTGCTAAATCCTGCACAACTTCACAAAACTTATTAGAAAGTTCAGGTGCAAAGATAAAGCTCCCCCTTTCATCCATTTGTCTTCAATCCATACTCCCCCTTAATTGACAAGATAAACTCAATTAAGAAACAAGGGATGAAAGTATGATTGGAATACCTTCACTTTTCTTCAAGATGGTATTAATCTAAGAATCCCATCTTCTTCAGATTGGCTCCCCCTCAAGGGGTGCACTCCATTCTGTCCAAACCATCCTTCAGCTGAGAATGATCATCATCTTCAATTCCCTGCAATGTCAGCACATGTAAATACCAATAGTATAAGGGAATAAGATGGAACCTCCTTGGTTCATCAATGTGAACAACAAGGTTGAGAAGATTCTCTCAACCGAGATGTCCCATTTTCACCAGTCTTCACACTTGCACATTTGATCTTCTTTGATGTTTGTGTTGGTGTGGATCTCAACATATCTTCATGTGAAATCTTCTTCTTCCCTTTTGCCTTAGCAATTGCCAGAACTTCATCTTCAGCTCTTTGTAGATCTTTGGCAAGTTGCAACTGATTTGGCCATATGACTAGTAAGTCACTTGGAAGAGTGGCCTTAGTTTTGGAAGTTCCACATGGTTCTTTGGATGCTGCTAAGCTACCTCTCTTAGGCAACTTATTTTCAATCAATCCCGTCTTCTTCTGGATTGATTGTCTTTTGGAGTTCAGTCTGCTTCTATTTAGTTTCATGGCTTCTTTACAAAGGTCCATGATGTGTCCTTTCTTTCCACAGTAGAAGCATGTCTTGGTGGTCCTTCTGGATGCATCACCCTTCTTGGATTTAGACTCAAAGGACTTATCTTCATTCTTCAAACTCTTCTTGGGAGCATATTCCACTTTCTTATGATTGCTTCCCAATGATTCTTTCTGAGCCAGGTTCTGTGATCTTTTCTTCTTTCCAGCTTTGGATACAGTTGGAGATTGACATGTAACATTCTTTTGACCACTTTTGCAACCATCCCAGATGTTGTCAAGTAATCCAAATCTATTTGCAGTAAACAGATGTCTCTGGACCTGTGGATGTTGCTTATTTCCTTCTGGCTTGCTCCCCCTTGGCATGAGCTTCCTTTGTGCTTTGACATTTAGTGGATTGTACCAACAATCCTTTGCACAGTGCCCATACTTATTACAACACCAACATTGACCCACAAATCTTGACTTCTTCAGTCCTTCTGATTTTAGGGTACTTGTCTTGAATTGTTGTGCTGCTTCAGGAGAGCTTTCTTTCTTAATTGTCTTCATCCATACTTGTTTAGAATTATTCTTCCATCCTGAACTTTTTGTGGAAACACAATTAGAAACATGAGTACAAGATGGGATGGATGGTACCTTCTTTTTAGAAGTTGTTTCCCTTTTATTAGAGGATGTCTTTCTTTTAGAATCATCCTTCTCAAAGCTCACTTGAGTAGCAACATTTCTTCTTTCAGCTGACTGGGAGGATTCAGCTTTGGGTGATTGCAAATTTTTCAATATCACCTCCAGTTCAAAGCATTTCATGTTGAGGGAGTTCTTCTCATCCTCAACCATTCTTAGCTTTCCTTCCCAATTCTCCACCAGTTGTTTCATCTGGTCTTCATGCACCTTCTTCAATTCTTGCAATGAATTGTCCAGCTCCTTCACCAGTTTGACTTTTTCTTCAAGTTGAGCATCTCTGACAACCATTGATACTTTATGCCTCTTTTCCAGTGCATGGAAAACATCTTTGACCACATTCTTAAAGAATTCTTTCTCAGAAAGGCTTCTTTGCAATTCTTCACAAGTATCTTCATATCTATCATTGCAAAGAGAAACTGTTTCTTCCTTAGCCTTCACCAGCTTTCTGAGAGTGTTGGTTATGACAACCCTTTTAGCCAGCTGATCTTCCATAGCATTGGCTTCTTCTTCTAACTGTGATTTTTCTTCATGAAGATCATGGATTCCTGTAGCTATACACTTTGCCACTTCCATGGGAACTGTCTTCTGAAGATATTTGAGTGCACTCTGAAGATCATTCATTGTTTCAACTTCATCACAGCTAGGACATGCTTTCTTCATCTTCTTGGCCTGTTTCTTCTTTCTATTTTTCTGAGTCTTGGAAGATATCTCCATTTGAGGCTGGTCGCTCATTTCCTCAAATCTGCACTTCATAAAGACTCCCTTGGATCTTTTAGAGGCAACCTGCTCTGATACCAATTGAAGTGCCCAGATCAGTGTGAATCACTGAGAGGGGGAGGGGGTGAATCAGTGATCCCTTAAAACTTTTTACTAATTGATTCCTTATCAATTAAACCTCTATGGCTGGTTAAAGCCTCGATCCACTCTTCTTGTATCTCTCAACCTTTCCCGGATATTGCAGTAATGAAAAGGCACAGGACACAAGGATTTACAAGGTTCGGCACCAAAGGCCTACATCCTTGCCATGCTCTCCCAGCATGGATTCTCCCATTATAATCTGTTAGTATTACAATGGTCGATACAGCTTCCCACCGTATCTCTCCTGAGTCCCACAGGAGGGTCTTTATACTGCTTCACACAATGTTACCAGAGTCCCACTGGCCTGCTCCAGAATCCCACTGAAGACTTCTTCTCCCTGAGTCCCACAGGGTCTTCTCCTGGCTCCTCGAGTCGCACGAGTAGCTCTTCTTCACTTTAAGATTCTTCAAGTATCATCAGCAGCCTGGGATAAAGACTGCTGGCCTTGCTCTTCTTCTGATCACTTGTGGTGAACAGGTCTTCTCGTCTTGCTCAGGATTTATCACCTTCTTCTAAGGATGACCTGGCTTCTCTCTTCAAGTACTGAATACTCAGACAACTGATATCTTTAACTCCAGTCTGGTCCAGTCTCCCATCAAAACAACTTCATGCACTGAATGCATGGAAACTTTGAATCCTCATGCACTGACTGCATGGCCTTCTCAATTTCTTCAAGATCCTCTGGTCTTGGTCAACTCAAACGCACACCACTGATTTAAGCTTGTTCAGTGTGCGCGTGCATGCATGCATGCACTCTCCTCTTTCTTTTCTTGGTGCAATAAACTCACAAAGGGTGTAATCTCTTTAAGCACACACCTTCTTTGAACTTCACACAATTAATTCAATTTGTTTACACACATAAATGTGTGTTCTACTTTAGTGTGAGTATTCTCCTTCTTCTCCTTCTTAGTGTGTATACACCACTTAGCACACACTAAGGTTCGGCCTTCACTAGTTTTGCACACACAATTTGTTCCACGTTTTGCACACACTTAAACTTGGCATGTTCTTATTGTTGTTGCACACACTTAACCCATAGGTGGTTCTTCAATTTTGCACACACACACTAAGGTGTGGTCTTCACTTCACCCACACAAGGCTACGGCTTGGGTTATCCACTTTGCACACACACTGCCCAAATTCAATCATCCCATAGGGTGTTCTCCCACTTTGCACACACACACCAAGGGTGGTATACTGCCTTGCACACACTTAACCCGTGGGTGAGATATACTTCATCCGAACTCAATCTTCAAGGAGGAGCGCAAGGTGTCTTGGTTCAAGGGGCAGACGCGCAAGTCACAAGAGTGGTACTGCCTCTGGTGCGCAAGGTGCACTGGCCGAGGGGCGTGCAAGTGTCACAGCCGTGCAAGCCAAGCGGCCACGCAAGGCCTCGACCAACCGCGGGCACAAGGAGGGTGCACAAGTGCGCTGCCCAAACCCTTTTCTTCCTGTCGCGCAAGTGGTAGCGCACAAGGGCCTCTCCCCGTCTCTTCTTTCGCGCAAGAGGTGCGCAAAAGGAACAAACGGAGCTAGGGGAGCTTCGGGCTGCTACCGCGCAAGTGGTGCGCGCAGGTTCTTCTTCACAAGGCAAGGCGCTCTCACGGAACTTCTTTCAAGTTCATCAGCAAGCATCTCCATTGCCTCGGGTGCTTCTTTTATAGGCAGAGAAACGCTTCACCTCTTCTGCGAGATAAAAATTTAATCTCCCGAAGATTTCGAATCTTTCAAGATTTTCTCCAAATCTTTATTTTTCTCTTCTGTTCTCCGCGGGTTCTCCTCTTTCTTCGCTCCTTCACATGCATGCTTGGCCGAACGTGTGCATGGCCTCCATTTAATCCGTTTCATGCAAATCATAAACCATCATGGCCTCGGCACCTTTTGGTTTTCCTCGTCCGAACTTCAAAATCTCATCACCTTGCATGCAAACCCATATTTAGGCATGGATGAGTTCGGTTTGACGAGACGATCACGAGGGTGCCTTCAGCTTCTTTAATGGTGGCCGGATTCTCAAAAATACATCGTCGGGGAGGCCACTCGTACATGGCCAGACTGCGGGAAGACACGACGTGTCTCAGCCGGGCTCGAGGTAGGAGATGAAGCCTCGACCGTCAGATGCGGCGATTAATGAAGATCGATGGCCGGGATAATAACATCGCCGCGTGGATGAGATGAACGGTACAGATGAGCCGCGCGATCGAGCGGACAGCTGGTATTAGATCCCGCTGATTTTAGCGCATCCCATTTTTATTTTCTGTTTCATGTGCATGCAGTTTCGTGTATTCCTTCGTTTAAAAATAATCCACGCAAAGCACGAATACACCGAGGCCTCGGCAACGTTGTTTGCCTCGGCCGATACTCGAAATTCTCCATCCAACGTTTTCATGCATATTTTATTGCATGTATGTATTCAGTGTGGCCAGACGATCACCATGGAGGTCTCGGTTTGCTCGGAGGTGGCCGGGAACTCAAAATCCATCTTCAGGTTGCCTCTGGTTCGAGCGGAGCTCGCGGGAATGCGCGGGGAGGCCTCAGCCGAGCTCGGGGAAGAGGACAAGCGCTGGGCCGTTGGATGCGGCATTTGAAATACATCGGACGGCCGCGATCTGGAGATCTCGCCGTGGATCAGATGTGCGGCTTAGATCGTCCGCGCGATCAATCGAGTGGCTCAGATTCGCTCCCGGGAATTTTTCCGCGTCCCACATCGAAACGGGGCGCGGTTTTCTCGCGGTTTATCACCCTGGAACTCCCTTAGACGGCCAGTTGAATCTCCTCCCCTCTCGGTGCCGCCCCGCACCGAGTTCTTTAGCGGGCGCGCTCTTGCGCCCACCTCTGCTCCTGCGGGCGCGCTATGCGCCCACCCTATGCATGCTCTGACACTCGGGCGCGCTCCTACGCCCCCGTTGCGCTCCTCCGGGCGTGCCCCAGGCGCCCATGTGGTGTCTTGGGTGCGCCCTGCCGCCCTGGCTCGCCCCACGGGTTCCCCCGGGCGTGGTTCCCTAGTGCCCATGCCTTGGGGTTGAACCCCCAAGGTGCCTTGGCTGGCTAATTTTTTGGCAAAGGCATGAATGAATCCTTTGTATAAAGACAAAGTACTCCATATACAAATTGCCAAACCAAGTGCCATTCAAGACATCTTCTTCCCATCTCTATTCTTCTTCTTCTTAAGAATTCCTTCATTCCTCTTCAACATTTATTCACGAAGGGTCTTCATCTTCAACTGAGCTCCTTAATCACATAATTTCTTCAATGTTCTTTATTGATCTAATCAGAGATCAATTGGATCATCTTCATGTTCACATGCACTGAGTGATAGTGCATGGACTTCATTAATGCACATCATCCACTTAGTAGTTGTGGATGGAACTCCTTTCAACTCCTCATGCATTGTGAAGACAATGCATGGTCTTCTATCATTGTTGTGACTTTGTATCATCAGGATACAAGTTCTATGAACTTAAAGATCAGCTCAACAATCGTCTGATTTCCATGGAGAATGTTTCAACCATATTCTCCAATGCCACTTAGTGAATCTCCTAAGTGACATTCCTCTAAGTTCCATGGCCATTCTACATTCTTTACCAACACCATCACAACCTTTGTCATTCACATCTTGACATTCCTTGACTTCCATTCATTCCAAGACAACTTCATGCCTCATTGACAACAAATGCAACACAATGCACTTCACATATAAAACCATTCTATGCAAATATTGGTTGTATTCAATATAGGATTTTATGGATTACATTAGGAGGAAGATTAATTTCTATGTTTCTAACAAAAATTATTCCATGTTTGTTGGAATGTGAGTCCCTTAGATAGATTAAAGGCATGTACTATCATGGTCTTCCTTGATGGAAGATTTTATGTGGTGTTCATCAAAGGTTCATTTGGTGGTGTTTCATTGGGTTGTGGAAAAGTACATCGATGTATTCCCCGAGGATGGAGTGGAATGAACTATTTTATGGGAGATCAAGTTGAAGATGGAGATATAGTAGGGAACTTCTATGATCTCGATTTCTCCATACATGCTTTCACCTTATGAGTTTTGAGAGCTGAAAATATGATCAATTTTCCCTTGCAATGATTTTTTTTAGTTGATCATGTCATCTTAGGTGCTCTTGATTTTTTTTGGAATTATGTTTTATGACAGTATGTGTCCACTAATAAATTATAGTCATGTGAATTAGGTGAAAATAAAGATTCACTATCATATTCTATGAATTTGGGATTTATTCAATCAGATGAAAGGATCTAGTTGGTTTGTGAATATCAATATACTATCAAGATATCACCATATGTGGGAAACATATGGGGATGTAAAAAGGACTACTTTATGATGTCATTGGGGGTATTACTATTTAATTGTAATGATGATAGGTGTGATAAAAGCTCCATATATATTCATAGGGTTGATGAATTCATTATTTAAGAAGTTTTATGATCAGTTTATGGTGGTTTCCATCAATGAAAACATTGTGCACTTTGCATATGAGGAAGAGAATTAAAATCATATGTTGGATAATTTGGGAGCTCTTAATCATCATCAACTATTCTACAATCTATCAAAGTGTGATATCTATGATCATGATTTTTTTTCCTTGGGAAATATTTGTCCCACCATAGAGTATTTTTGGATCCTTCAAAGATCAAGGTGGTTGTTTCTTAGGCCTCCCACAATAATGTTGTAGAGGAGAAGAGTTTCCCCATATATTCATTCTATTATAGGTGGTATGTATAGTAATTCTCATGGACTATGAATCCTCATATAGACTTGAATTGGAAGGATGAGATATTGTTATTGAAGAACTGATTTTATGTTGATTTCAGGTACCTAAGGGAGATATTGTTTGGTACTCCAATTATTCATTTCCCAGAATAGGGAGTTGAGTTTTAGGTTTTCTACGATGCTTCTCAGCTTGGATTATGAATTAATTTAATACAGTTGAGATTAGTTTTTTCTTATGGGTCCTAGTAGTAATCATATCCAGAAAATAACTGTAAAACCAATTACCATGAGTTAAGGGATGTTATATTTTCCTTAATGTTATATGGACATTACATCATGAATGAACACTTAGTAGATTTCAAAGATCAGATAAAATTATGATATAAATTCCCCTAGAATTACATGAAAATGAAACAATGGTTGTGAATAGAGATATAACGTGATTATGAATTCGATATTTCATATATCCCAAAATCATAATTTTGTAGCTGATGTGCTAAGAAGAAATTCACATAGTGATATAGTGCACAATTTTTTAGATTCCTAGAGATTATATGGAAGATCTCTCAGTGAATCCTCTTTTTATAGGATAATATAGTAGAAAATGCTTCCTTTTTAATATGAAAATGGAGTTATCTATGGTGAAGAAGGTGGATGATTCCCGGTTCAAGGATTTAGATGTGGAGGTATAGTGAGACTAAGTTTTTTGTAGTGATGCCTATGATGGTTGGTCCGAGAATGCTCATCAGTGGGTGTCATCCCATGGAAGGGGTTTCATTCCTTTGGTGATTGATAGTTTAGTTCTCTACATGTTATATTCCTAAACCTTAGTGATAAATATTAGCATGTTGACGATGCACCATTCTATGATAGGATAGTTTGGGTGTCCTGGATTAAAGTGTTTAGTTGAAGATTTCATGTCATGTTGTTTAGTCTTCTAGAAGGTGGAGGCTAATCACCATGTTCTGAGTGGATTAATCTATCCATTTTGTGTTCCTCAATGAAAATTTTAGAAAATTTAGATGGACATAGATTCCATTTTACCTTGATATCGGTTATTATATTAGTCTATATGGGTGATATTATACCATTTAAAAAAATAAACTTGGTTCTTATCAATCAAGGAGACTTGATTATTGGAGGTTTTATTGAGGAAGTATTTGGAAATGGTGTTGAGGCTTTATGGAATCCTAAGGACAATCATCTCTTATTGTGATCATACTTTTATCTTATGAGTGTTGAGTGTCCTTTATTATTATTTTGGATATAATTAGTTCCTTGTCACTACTTTCATATGTAGAAGGATGGTTAGACAGAGTATACCATTCAAACTCATGAAGAAATATTTTATTCTAGTGTCTTGGATTTTAGAGGTTCTTGGGTGAGATATTTAATTTGGTTTTTTATTATAATAATAGTTTTGTATCATGAATTGGCCAGACGGGTCCCGAATCAGAACTACCCCATGCCCGCCTCTAATAGGTCAGGTGTTGGAAACCAGCAGAGAGTAGGGATATCCCACAAATGGGAGGCATTAGCCTAATGTACCGACACACACACACACAGACACACACAAATATCCATGATTATAAAATTATGAAATTTTAATAAACTGAAACCAAATCATACATATATCTATGATCCAAAAATTAAAGTAAGACAATAATGTACTGAAAGTAAAAATGGGTCAAAATAAAATCCAATACAAAAATTATAGAGATTCCAACATGCTCCAAGGGTGAGGACTATGATCAAATGAAAAAAATCTGAAAACACCCCAGTCTTTCGAGCTCAGGCTATGATCTGCTGGATCCATGTCCTCCTAGGATACCATCAAATGGGTCATCGTTTTTATAAGACACGATACATGTGGTAAGATCCCATGTAGGGTTGAGTATAAAAATACCAATTTGGACACCCTAAATAAACTAAAGAGGAATAATCAAGAAAATTCAACAAATAAAAATGATATAACAATAAGTGCATAACAAAATAACACCAATATATACCTAGGAAGGACACTGCGTCAACAAGATGTCACAACTATCTTCCACCCACATGATTCTACTCAAAACAATTATCTGTCTATAAGAATACACTCCATGATCCCTGATATCACTGAAGAAACTCATCTAAGAGGTCAAGTTCATTTCTCCCCACACAATAAAGCTCACTGGTCATAGAAGAACGTGATACTCAGATAAGGGGTCATGACAAGGACAACTGGGGGATACCACAAATCCAATTTGAATCAACCTTTTATGTGAGATATTATATTCCAATTATATCACAAACCTTACCAATACAGTATGATAGATGGAGGATCAACACCCCATCCAAGTAGGTCATACCGATTCCATAAACCCTACCTTAGGTATAAATATGATGGTGGATCACACTCCAGTCTCACAAAGGGACACTAAAAACTCTATCTAAGACTCATACTTCAATGGGGATCATAATTATAATATATAAATATAATTATGCATTGTACCCTCGAGGTAAAAGACCAAGAGGAACTCACTCAACCAAAACTGCTCTAAAATATTGAGATGAAGAGCTCCAAGCTATCTCTAAAGGAGTTAACGACATGTATGTATAACACATGTCATGTAATTCTCAACCTAGATCTATTTGTGTGGTGCGGTCTCATGTAGTAGGTTGAACTCCATAGACATAGTGTGTATACATAGTACTTGGTGTGTAGAGATTGATCAACACAATACCCATGTCTCTTATCCATTACCGTGTACCATTGGTCATGCCCGTGTACAACTGGTCATGGACATGCCTGATTACATTGCATGTCCAAGCCCATGTACTCATGGTGATGTCTTTGTACCCTCTGAGCTACCTGATGAGCCACCAAGGAAGGGTCACATATTGTTTGACCATGTCACAAGGCTTGTGATATTGAACTCTAGCAGAAACCCTTGCACAAAAGCCAAGGGGTAACACATGGAATGTATTGAGGGATTAAACATCGTGTAATTTAGTATTTTTTTTGGATACATCAGGATCTTCCTCCAAGACATCATTCACTTCTCCAGAGCCACTATCCTCACTAAAACTAGATAATCTAAGGCCATGCAACACACTCGTCGATGGATATCTTATATCCTTTCCTTGAATCCACTCGGTAAACTCCCATTCATTCAATTTATAGACACACCATCGAGTCCAAGATAAACAAATACTAAAAATATTTTCCAATCCACCTTCGATCATCCTTCAATATCATCGTTCCTTGATCATACCCTTGATCATGAAAAATACCCATGGTATTGATTTCTTTTTCCAAGGAATGATCACAAAATGATCAAATATTGGGTATTCATTGAGCCACAAGCAAAAGTAATTAACTATGATGAATGTGAAAAAAATGGGGAGAATAAATACATAATCCATAAAATGCAAGTAATGAACCTTGAACTTTGTTCATTTTTTCATGAAATTTTGTTGTAGAAATAGATTGATGAAGATGAAATAAAAAAAAGAACAATAATGATCCCATTAATTTAAATTTACCATTGATGCATGAATAAATTATATTTATGGAATTAATTATTGATCAAATAGGATTAAATAATAGGATTGAGAAAACAAATAAATATCCTACCTAGAGTTTGGATTGAGCACTAATGAAGAACAGTCATGTATTCCCATCATTGGTGACATCCATGAACTCTGATGGTGAAATGATTCTTAATCCAATCTCAATACATTTTCATTCTTCAAGATCTCCCCCAATTCTCTATCAATGGATCCTCTCAAATTTCATGTTTTACGTAGTAAAACCTAAAAATTGGCTCTAACAGAGTTAAAATAAAGGAATATCTATGTTCCTATGTCAACAAACAAAATAAATAAATTTAATTTTTTTATTAGGGATAACTGTTTCACAAACTTCCAATTACAAAAATGGTTATGAAATACGTAGGGGAAAAATCATGATCTGAACTCAAAAATTACCTAGGATTTCTAATATGGGACATCATTCGGTAGTTATTATACTTTTCTAAGAAAATAGTGAATGTGTGTTATTGATATATTTAATGTATTTAAAACATTTATTTTCATATCACTGAGCCTTGGAATCACATTCCATCTCGGTACCTGGTCTCAAAAATATACCATATAATATCCAAAAATAATACATGGAAAATATGATTAATTTTATTCTTCCGACCAAAGTTTGTTTCATCACTAAAAGAGAAAACCCTATTAAAAAAGATGAGAGTACTGGGCTTGCATCTCAATATCCCATTCCCAAGTTCTCTCCTAATGATTATAATGCTTCCATTGGACACCCAATATGATAATAGATCACCCATGTTGAATCTTATCCTACTAATCCTCAATCTCCATTGGGTACTCAGCAATAGTAGATCCATCCCCAATATCTAGCATGCCCTGACCGATAACATGCTATGGGTCATGTACAAACCTCCTCAACTATGATAAATGGAATATGTTATGTACCTAGTCCAACTGTGATGACCAATCTATAGAGTACATCACCTATCCAACTCTAAGATGTATCTGGAATGGTCTAATGAATCTCAACGAAACCTTTCTATGACATCCAAATCTTTACAATCCATGTCAAGGTGAGAGATTTATGAACACATGGTCTCCGTCCTCAAATTCCATAGGTCTATTTCATCAGTCCACGTAAGACTTATGATGTCCATGTTCAATCCCCATCCACCCTTGGATGATCTCCACCTTCTCTATAGTATCTCTCACAAAATTTAGGCCCATGAGGGGAGAATATCTTGGATCAATCCAATAATGTGGTGATCGTAAGGGTCACCAATACAAAACCTCAAATGGTTTCATACCAATGGTGGAATGGTATCTTTATTATAAGTAAACTCCACCATGGTTAAGTGATCCTACAAAATACATCCAAAATCCAAAATGGGTTCTCACAAAGTGTCCTTCAAGACTTGAAAGGTCCACTCAATCTATCCATAATTATGGGAGTGAAATGTTGTGCTCATGTGAAACTGAGTCCCAAATTCCTCTTGTATTCCGCTATATAATCATGTTGTGAATCAAGCATCATGGTATGAAATTACCATCAAGGGAACTCCATGGATCTTGATTACCTCTTGCACATATACGTGTCCCAATATCTCTACTAAAAACTGTTATCGAAAAGAAAGGAAGTGGGTTGACTTAGTGAGTTGGTCTATGATCACCCATATGGAATTATTTACCCTAGATGTATGTGTTAAACCCATAATGAATACCATGGATATCCAATCCAACATCCACTCTGGTACCTCAATTTGTTGAGATAAAACTACTAGAACCTAGTGCTCATCCTTCACCTACTAAAAAATGAGGGATCAAGATACAAAATTTTCATAACAACTCTTTATTCCTAGCCACAAAAACTAACATCATAGGTCATGATACATTTTTTTCACACATTTATTTACTTCAAAGGTGATATATGAAACTCCCACATCACCTCCTCCCACAGTGTCAAAGTTACCACCGTCCATCTTCTAAAAAGAATAGTGTGTACCCCACCTTCATAATATCCATATCCAGCACATCAAATGAATATCTAAGTATATAAGTTCCCAGAGTCAGTATCTCCATGATAAGAATCTATGAAACACTATAAAAGTGGAGTAAAAACCATCAAAAGTAGATATGAAGAACCATCCTAGTCCACTATGGACAACTGTGATGAGGTTAACTACTCTGACACTTCATATAACAACTGAGAACAAGATCCCCTTCTAGGATGGCTTTCCACCACGTTCCCATTAACAAGAGTATAGATAATCTCAAAGTCATAGTCCAGGAGGAACACTAATCATCACCTTATTCTCAATTTAATATCATTATGAGAGAAGATATGCATCAGACTCTTATGGTATGAGTAAATGATAAACCACTCTCCCATATGATAGTATCGTCACATATTCAGTGAGAACACAATTCCACCAGCTCAATATCATGGGTTGCGTAGTTCTGATAATGTGTTCTCAACTAACATGAACCGTATGTAATCACCACCTATCATTGCATCAGATCACAACCAATCCTGGTCCCTGATTCATCATGGAACACTACATATCCAACAAACTCCTCTTAAAAACTCAAGATATAAGTTCTCATAAACCTATTCCTTAGTTATTAATATAATTGTTGGTACCTTTCTATCCACATAAATGGATGACCCTTTCTGGTCAATGATGTCAAGTGTGATTCCACTTGGAATAAATTAGGTACAAACCTTTTCTAATTCCCTTCAAACCTAAGGAATCTATGCACCTCATTAACACTCATGGGTGGCTTCAAAGAAAGCACTACATCAACTTTTATTAGGTCCACTAGAACACATGCCTATGAGATGACATGTCATAGGAAGGGAACCTATAAAATCCATAACTAACACTTCAAAGGCTACCTATAAATCTTGAGCCCTCAAAGTGTGTCCAAAAACAAACTCAAGTGTCTCACAAGATCCTCCTTGGACACCCGGTACACTAAGATATCATTGATGAAGACCACCAAGAACTAATATAAGAAAGGTTGGAAGATCGAGTTCATGAGACCCATGAACACTTCTGGGGTGTCCATCACACCAAAAGGCATCACCATGTACTCAAAATTTTGATAGAGACATATAAATGACGTCTTCAATATATTATCATATCGTGTTTGTATATAGTGATAGCCTGATCTGAGGTCAATCATAGAGAATCATCGCGCTCCTATCAACTGATCAAAGAGGTCATAGATCCTTAGTGGTGGATAATTATTCTACACAAACACTAGGTTTAGGCAACGAAATTCCATACATAACCTCAAGATATCGTCCTCCTTCTTGGAGAATAACATTGTAGCTTCCTTGGTGGAAAGTATGGGTCTCACAAATCCCTTCACCTGAAAAACCTCCAACAAAACCCTCATCTCTCGAAGCTCTAGGGAGTCCATATGATATGATGGTATATACATTGGGGTTTTACCAGGGTATAAGACAATGAAAAATATTATCTCACATTGGGGAGGTATATCTGGAATGTCCTCAGGAATGAGGTCCTCACACTCTGCCACAACTATAGGGAACTAGTAGCCCAATGTATCCACTACTCCAAGAATCATTCTATCCAACTGGTGGGTGATCAGCTACACTCTCTTATGTATAGGACCATTCTACTCCTCCATGGTTTCCTTTTCACCCAAAAAGGAAATCCACATCCCAACAATGAATAAATGTTTAATCCTCTTCCTAAAACTGTTGATCTTGGCATGAACAGTGGATAGCCATTCCATACTAAAGATGATGTCATAAGGCCTCATCACTATTAAAAATAGATCCCATACAAATTTCTCACCTCCAATCAACAAATCACACTATGATCACACATTCTCAATCGTTATGTCCCAACCTATTAGAGTTTCTAACCACTAGGGTAGAGCCAAAGGCTCAATCAGAATCTCTAATTCTCGAAATAGAGTACTGTATAAAATGAAATGACTAAAAACTATTTATATCAATACTACATACAAGGTATAAAAAACATATAGAAAACCTCATATCAACACTAGAACCTAGAGGTCATAGTCATCCATATCCTGCAGCTAGCCTCATCCTGGACCACCAGCTCCCTGAGCCTGGCATGGACCACCTGGGGTGGTGTTGGTAATAGGTCAAACCTACAACACATCCTAATACTCTAATAGACCCTATTCCACATACACCACCCTTCATACCACCATTTTACTTCATCTACCTCTTCCTAGGTGGTTCCTCAATTTTATCTTGATCAGTTGTGTGAAGGGTTATAAAATATTGACCCAAATGTCTCTGGCTATCACAAAAGAAACACCGCATCTCCCATGGATGATTTGATCCACCCATATATCCATGTGATTCTAAAACTGTGTTCTGGTATCATCTTCTAAATCCCCAAAATTTCTTGGATCACTGTAACTACCTTTGAATACCTGCTACGAAGGACTCAACTTCAGGGTGCCCACTATATCACCCACTATTGGCACCAACTCTACCAAGAAGCTCTACACCATCAAGCCCCAACCAAGCACACTAGTCTAGGTGGGATTGAAAAGGGATACTACTGATAACCTGATATCCCAATGTAAGCCCTTATCAAAGGATAGTGATATGAAAAATGGATCATGAACCATATCCATAGAGTATTAGGAGAGGTCCTTAATCCTCTTTGAATACTCCTTCATGGTCAAACTACTCTACTATAGATGCATAAGCTCCTGAATGAACACTGACCATGGCATG
The DNA here is from genome assembly GCA_963277665.1 of Viscum album. Classification (NCBI taxonomy): domain Eukaryota; kingdom Viridiplantae; phylum Streptophyta; class Magnoliopsida; order Santalales; family Viscaceae; genus Viscum; species Viscum album. The sequence continues at coordinate 25,984,178 of OY728125.1, forward strand.
GCTTGATAAAATTCATCCATGAAGAGATGCTCATTGTTATATTAGGAGAGAGTTGCATCATCATGTGACTGAGTCACCAAACTCATACATTTCCCAACATAGCCCTAAATTATACATTCCTTGTGGATTGCAATATAGTCTAAAGGTATATTCACACGGTAAAAAACTCAATTGGATGCCTCTAGCTAGTACTCATCAACCTAGGGGACTAGATCACCCTTAAACCTGGGAGGCCACTGCCACTAGAACACATGAATTAAACTCATCCTATGTGCACCCCGAGTTAGTGTAACCCATGCCATCTACTTCTCAATTGGTGGTGGTATAGCTAGTAAACCACTCGAAGGTGTTATCCCCTATATAATCCCATGTATTAAGTCCTCATCACTTAATGGATCATCCTCATGTTCACGTGGTGGAATCCTAGATGGAAATCTTCTTGGAGGCATCCTGAAATAGACAATATTTACTATGAAAAAAGAGTATAGCTAGATATATGAATCAATATAGACATGGAAAAAAACCATTCCTATATGATTCATGTGAAAGTTTTTTCATTGTAACCAATGTCTACATGTGTGGATATGAATGGTAGCTGATAAGAGTCTTTGTGTATAGATACATCGGCCACCGCACCAACACTAGAATCCTTTTTTGAAAGTAGAACTTGATGCACTTAGATTTCTTTCCCCAAAAAAATCTCACAGACTCCAGTCCTAAGGTAGAACCACTTTTTCAGATGCCTCTCCATCACGATCTGGGCCAACAAGGCCCAAATCAGGACTACCCTAAGCCCTCTTCCAATATGCCGGGGGATGGAGACCAGCTCCAAGTATAAATATACCACAAATGGAAGGCATTGTCCTAATGTTCCAATACACATGCACTCCTCTCCAAGATCTTACAATGATGAAAAAAATGAAACCAATTCATGCATACATCTATGTTCTTACAATCAGAGTATGGAATTAAAGTACTGAAAGTGAAAAAGGGTCCAAATACAAGCCCATTAAATAACTGTTTTGAATCAAACCTTATCCCAGATTGAGTTATATGCTAAAATTCATATAAACAAAAAACACCATGGTCTTTAAAACTCAAGATATGCTCTGCATCCTCCCTGTTATCCATGGAAACCTTCAAATAGGTCATCATCTACATAAGATAAAACATGTGCAAGTAGAGCCCATGGAAGGGTTAGTATAAAAATACACATTAGGACACCCTAAAAATAATTAACATGAAACATCAAGAATAGTCAGATAATAATAATAAAATAGTGATCAATACATAATAGAAAACACCTAGATATACATAGGAAGGACACTACACCGTCGAAGGGTCACAACCAACTACTAGCCACATGATTATTCTTGAAGAAATGACCATTAAATGATAATACAAACCATTGGAAATTATATCACCTAATAATCTCATCCATGAGGTCAAGATCATAATTACCTATCAAATAAATATCACTAGTCTCAGAAAACCCTGATACCCAAATTGGGGGTCATTCCCAAGACCGCTGGGGTACACCATGAACCAAATATGGATCAACCGGATATATAGGGGGTCATATTCCAATGATACTGTGAACCCTACTGATGTAGCTAGATAGATGGAGGATCGACACCCTGGCCAAGAATGTCACGTTGATTCCACATACCCCACCTAAGTTATAATGATGATAGAAGATCACACTCCAGTCTCATAGAAGGAAACCATGAACATTATCTAAGAATCATCCTCCAGAGGGGATCAAAATCCAAATATATAGACATAATACAGTATTTTAACCTACAAGGAAAGGACCAATGGGAACTCACTCAACTGACAGTGGTCTGAATTAATGTGAAGAAGAGCTCCAAACTATATCTAATGGATTACATGGTGTGTAAGTAGAGAACACAGCCTTCATTTCTCAACATGGATCTACCCATGTGTATAATCCTCACATGAAATGTGCAACTCCATACAAATGGCATGAATTCAATGTACACAATATGTAAATATCCCTCGATGCCCTTTCTATATCGTTTGACCACACCTGTGTACTGCTGGATTTGTTTGTGTACACCTAGCCATGTTTGTGCCCCAGTACATGGAATGTATAAGTCCATGTAATGCTAGACCTGTTTTTGTTCCCTCAAATTTACATGATAATCCCCTAGAGAAGTTTCACATGAAAAGTGATATTTAACTCCAATGGAGTCCCTAGTGCTGTGGCCAGGGGTTCCCACATGTCCTGTAACACCGAATTACACGTCGTGTAATCTGATATTTTTTAAATCCATCAAGATTAAATATTACATCATCCTACACATCTCTAGAGACACCATCCTCACAGGAACCCATATTTGAGGGTATTATAACACTCCCGTCACTGGATATTGTAGATCTGAGATTTGAATCTTCTCCGGAAACACCCAATCGCATCATCTGTAGTTGTACCATCAAAATTGGGATGAACAGAAGTCATAAATCCATTTCAATATTCCTCAAATTTTCCTCTGTTGTAATCACACATCAATAGTAACCTAATTCATGAATTTTACCCATAGTATAGATCCATTTCACTGAATAATGGTCATGAAATGATTGAATACTAAGTATTCAATGAACTAGAGGCTAAAGGAATATCCCGTGAAGAATGTGGAAAGATTGGGGGGGGGGGGGTAGAAATACATAATCCATCTAATGTGAGCAATAAACCTAATCCTATGTTCACTCAACCTTAATATTTTTCATATAAATAGATATACCAAGAGCAAATAAACACAAGGTACAAGAACAAATCCATTAATTTAAATCTATCATCAATGCGTAAAATAGTTTTGTTCATGGAATTTATTTGCGCTCAACCAGGGATATAGATTAGGATAGAAAACACAAATAAACATACTACCTAAATATTGTATTTACCAATAACAATTAAATTTCATGTGTCACCATCATTAGGAACATCTACAAATAATGATAGTGTAGTAATCCCTTATCCAATATTGTTCCTTTATCATTCTCCAAGATTTACTCTATCACTCTCTTAATAGATCCTCTCAAATTTGAAGGGTTATATGGATAAACCAACAAAATTTCTATAACAATGTTTAATTATAGGGAAATATATGTCATATTTAAATGAACAAAATAAATAAATAAATATTTTTATTTTGTTAATTCGTTCCTATGAAATTTTTTTCACAAGCACCTCATGCTGACAAAGGTTAAGTTGTACCATGAGTAAAAATCATTCTCTAAACTCACCTATGCGCTCAGATATTTGATATGGACCCCCATTGGTAGCTATTAATTTTTTTTAGGAAAATGGAACATGATTTTAATTAATATATTTAATATATTTCAAACATTTTCTCTAACTACACTAGGCATTAGAATCACCCACTTTCTTAGCACTTGGTCTTGAAAATATTCCATACAATATCCTGAAATAATTGATGGAAAACCTAAGTCATTATATTCTCGTTCTATAGTTGGTATGATACCATTTAATTATTTGTATTTCTAATATTTATATACTTCAATGTGATGAAATGGGGTTCAATGGTTAGCAATTATTAGGTTAAAACTATTACAGAGTGCTTTAGAGATAGAATAAGTGATTTAAGTGTGGATTAAGCCATTATAGGATTATTGGAAGTCATGTACTGACCATATGAGGAGAGATTTAGAGTTTTATGGTGGATATAATGTGTTATTTATGGTGACTCCTCCTCATGGGAGGTGAAGTATTAGTCATGGGAGTAATATTTCTCCATAGTTTGTTAGAAATTTCAAGGTATTGGCTCATATTAGAGCCATTCTATATTGGATAGAACCTACCCTATACATGATCTAGATACAAGATGTCTTATATAAGTTAAATATCCACTGCAATATTCATGATTACTCTCATGTCATCAATTGAGGTGATATTTAAATTGATGATGATACGACCATCAAGGAGTATCATGTGGATAATTTGGATTTCTAAATAAGCTGTTGTGTATGAATTATATTCCCTTGTTTCATGACTTATGAAAACAATTGGTGTGAAGGATAGTACCCAGGAACATGAGTCACAAATACATGCTCGGTACCCCTCGAGTTACTTGATTCTTAGATCTTTTTGCATCAAATCTTCAATGATGTATTTATATCTTTAATGGTTTATTTTATTGTTTTAATTTTATAGATACATTTGTGTTCTCCTTAAACTTCTATTTAGGGTCTTCTCTCTCTCTCGATAGTGTTTGGTAGCTGGTTCTTAGTCTAGATTTGTTTTGTTATCTATTCCTCTAAGTGTTCTAGTTGTGCTCCATTGATGGATAGATTCGTGAGGGGTATTTTATGGGTTTATATTTAGATGAACCCTCATATTTTCTCTTATTTGGGTTTGGTTTTTATTTTAATGGTTGTGAATAGTTTTAAAATATATATATTATAATGGTTTGGACATTTTCTATATTTCCTTTATATTTTCCTTAGACTCGGTAGTGTCAAGTGATATTCTAGAAGTGTTTTTGAAGCTCAAGGAATTATCAAGACCATTATTTGGGTCACTAATACCTAGTAGTGGGTGCTATGAAGCTGGTGTTGGATGTGAGGGTGTGGATAAGGATTATTAGTTTATCCATATGTTGATTAGTGAAATTAAACTAACAACATGAATTTTCTAGTTATTTTGGAGGCCATGTTAGTAGGGTGTCCTCCTTTCTGAAATGATGAGCATCACAAATTCCAGTGAGGGTGTGGCATCTAGCGTAAGACATTGGGGGACCTCCTTTAAAAAACGGGGAAGAAGACCTCACCATATTTTTGTGGAGGAAATGATGATATAAAATATCTAAGGAGTTGACATCCTACCTTAATGAATGTTATATCAGGATATTACATTAAAGTTTTTTTTTCCATAGACTAAGTCTTGGTGGAGGCCATGGTAAAGGTCGGGAAAGTTATGAAATAGTTTAAATCACCACCATTCTTCATGGATAAATTTTTTTCAAAGGGTAAACACATCAATCTTAAATTAGGGTTATTAAATTAATTTTTCAGAATATTAATTTCTCAATTAACTAATCAATTATAATCCTCTTGAATTCATATAATTTCAATAAACTTTTCTATACTTATGGTATGGTTTTCTAGTTCTATAATGTCGAATCTCTATTGAAAAAAAATTGAATGTGTTTCATCTACCTCCACTCGGTTATCTATTATTGGATAATTATGTATTAAAACTCAGATCATGTATAATTGAATACTCATGACTAGGGTACCCTTTATACCTCTTTCTCTATTCATTATTCCTTTAGTTTGGGTGATCATCATTGAAATACTCTCTATTTCGTGTTGAGATATGAGAATATTTTTTTTGGTGGATTACATATGTTAGGTTCCATCTCACCTTCCTTCAACTTGGTGGACTTTCTTCCTATGGGGGTTAATCCTAGATCATTCATTCTTGATCGACGAACATTGAACTTCTAAATCTAGATTGTAGATTCATTGATTCTCATATTTTATGTGTAATCATAAAGCTATAATTATTTATCTCATTGATTAATAGTGTAATTAACCTTAATAAAAATTAGAAAATATTAAATAATTATTCTTGGGTTTTGTTGTAGAAATACCATGTGTTCCCATCATGTTAATAGTCTGTATATTATATAGAAATATAGTGAGATATATATGATTTTTTATGGATAATCATGTATTTTGTTCTTGGAAATTGGATATATAATGTAGTTATAGTTATTATTGTTTGATAAATATAAGTGACATGTTAATTCAATTTTTTATTCCTTATTGTTCAATGAAACTATAAGTTATGATTCAAATAATATTTCAATACCTTTTATCATTTGATTCTATATGTTTATGATTGCCTATGGTTGTAAACTATGATGAATTAATTGGTAAAATAAATATGGTAATGAATAAAACCAATTGTTTTGGGTTGGGTAAACCAATATTCTTGTTGAGTCTTGATTCCATGGTTTTAGGGACTAATTATCCTATTGAATTTTTATTGTTTGTTTTTCACCAGTTTATTATTTATTAGAATTAGTAGTCATGATATGTGATATGATGTGAGCCTAGGACAGATAGTATTATGATGATAACTGGTAGGAGGATCAGGTTAATGGTATCTATTAGTTCTTATGATGACCGGATGCATAGTGATATGCATAGTGGTGTTAGGGATGGAACCAGGACTGATGTGATGTATTGAACCTGGTATTTCCCATTATTTACATTCTAAAATCTTAGATTATTTCTTGATAATGATTTTTCTTGAACGTAGGATGGATGGGTTTATTATTTCATCATTCCTTTACCCACTTCTAGATGCATCTCATTGTTCATGGTTTACACATCTTTTATAGTAGCTATGGATTAGTCCTATAGTACATAGAATTATGGAATGGAAATTAATTTCAAATAATTTAACCCATGGGGATAGATGTTCAATGTAAATATGAATGATGATTAATCACGAGAAACATTTGATGAGGTTGGATTATGCCTAGAGGGAATGGTTTTTAAATGGTAATTAATATAGTTTATGAAATGTTTAATAGAAATAATTAGTAAAAATTCCCTTTGGAATATTTGTTTCCTTATAGAATATCTAGTCATTTTTAGCAGAATCAATGTTTCCAAGTGATTATAGCTATAATTAAGTTGAAGGATATGTTGTAACCCATAGATTGAATTTGATATTTTTATTTATTCTTTTGATATGTGATTTCATAAGCTACTCCACCATATCATTAGGGTGACTAATACTAAGGGGGCTCTGGGGGGTGGGAGTGTTTCCCCTCACATCGATGTTTCCATAGAATCGATAGCTGGATACCCCCTCTTTCACTACTCTCTTATCTTATTAGTATTATGTGATAGTAAACACAATGGTTATATTTCCCATATATGTTTTTAGATGGAAGAAATGTATTATGGGTTTTCATAAACATATATCTTCAAATATTGTGCTGTAAGGATTAGTATAGGTATGTTTATATGGGTTGTGGTGACTTGAGGTATAATACACAACTTATGGGCTACGATGGCTTTGGGAAACTCTTTATATACTACCTAGAGATATGGATGTTAATTCAATGATAATTTGATTCATGGATTTCATGATAAATGTAAATGATGAGATGATGTGATTCATTGGATGCATTGTATGTTTTTGTTTATGAGGAATTTTAGAGCTATATAATATTTGAGAGAGAGATGGATTTGGATGTGAAATGTTAGGGAAGAGTAGAAAACCAGTAGGAAAGTATTAGTAATGTACCTTAATTTTATTTTTTGTTTGATATTATATATTTAATTTTATTCAATAATTGCTGAGAGAAACATGGCGAGGAAAGTAAATTATCATAGTTGTTTAAGTGTTTAGTTAGATTCACTTTTTTATTAATTGTCTTTAGCATGATTTATTTATGTTTTTATTGAGAGTCAATGGGGAGGATTACACTGAGTATACATGTTATTTTCACCGGGAGTTTATATATCTATTTTCAATATCATAGGTGGTTTTTGGAGATCAATCTTGACATTAATAGATTGTGGGTTTGTTCAAGAGTTGTTTGGGCATCAGGGTCACTAATGAGGGTTTGAATTTTTTACTTATAGTATCTTTTGTAATTATTTAAATTTCATTTCATTAAATGCATCTATCAGGATAATTTATCATTTTTATGAGAAGATTTTTTGGTGGTTTTATCATATATCACATTCCTCATGTTCTCCATACAGGGTAATGCCAATCTTTTGTGTGTATGATATACCCTATGTTCTTATTTCCAACCTATGGCCAATTTGTGGTGGGATACAGATATCACTATCTTTCATATACGATTTTCATCCTGTGAGGGGAACCTTTTGTTGTTGGGTATCCTATCCTTATATCTTTTCAAAAGAGGTTATTATTTTAAAATAATCCATCAATTTATTATCAAAATTCTTATGTTTCAAAGTTGACGAGGCAAATAAATACATACAAGAGAATTGATATATCACAACCATTTCCTTTTTATTATCATAAACTATTATTAAAGTTACCCTTTCAACTAAAACATTTCTTTTCGAGTACATGAAATTTCATTTTATTAATAGAATGTTGTTAACTTATATAACTATACCAACCGATCGATCATGTAAAATTATTATCAGGGCCATATAAACTTTTATTCTATATTATGTAAATATTGAATACTTGATTACTATAATTAAGGTTTATTTACCAAGATACTATATACCATTTTTTGGATGATTTTTATACTTTATGAACTTTTATATATAACATTTCTTTTCATTGGTATATCATTATATTATTTTAATAAATATATGATTCACTTCAAGTGGCATATATATAGAAGGATTTATCATTATGTGATGGGTGTTCCTAGATTTTTATATTCATCTAATGAATTTGATAATACATTATATCTCATGAGGTTTTCTATTACTTGAAATGGGTGGTTAGCCCAGTCTACTATGTTATGAGACATTGTTGGTTTTTTGAGTGCATTATGTTATGAGACATAAGAGGATATCTTAATACCATATATTATAAATGTATTAAAAGTTAATAATGAAATATTATTATGATATCCAACTCATATATATTGTCCACATTCCTATGTTATGGAACATTAGTAATTTATGTCCCCATTTTTCATAATTATAGATTTTATATTTGTATGAAATTATATATGTTATGATTTCAAGATGACCATTTTATTAGTCTATGTTACTATTCCTTGATCTGTGATTATGAGATCATTTCATATGATCACTGCCTATGATTTAATATTATTATTCTATTGGATAGGATAATTCCTTCATGTTAAAAATATTCACTTCTTTATGATTAATAATGAATCCACATTGAATCATTATATTACCCCCTTAATGTGTATTTGAGGTCACATTTTTCATATGTTTTTTATTTCCCTTGTTAATGAAGAAGAGTATTATGTATGATATAGGATAATTATTTATGAGGAAGCCTTATAAAAAAAGGTATATTGAGTTGTAAAATATGATGGTTATTTAACGAATCTCCATTGAAACTTAACTTTTGGTTTCCATAAGTTTTATTTAATCATTATCAATTATGTATAGTCTTTAAAAATTATGTATGGGTTTTTTTCATCTTATTTACTATCAAATATGTATTTAAAGTATTTATTTATCACACCATATTTAAAGTCTCAGTCAAGGGTGAAACTAATTGAGAACCAAAGGGTATAATGATCACCATATGAATATATGATGTAGTCCCATTTCTCATTTTCAAAATTTATAATGCACTTCAACAAATATCTATCAATCATTACTGACAAGCTGTTTCAGATTCTAGTCTTCACATTTTTTCGCCCCATTTGTTAAAAAACATGCTAAAATGAAAAGTTGAAATAAAATAATTTATATAATAAAATAGAATTTTTATGAGAATGACTGGAAAGGAAAATAAAAAACAAAGATGAATGATAATGAAATAAAATAAATAAAATAAATAAATAATATAAACTAGAAAATAATAAAAAGCCAAATGAAAACATATTGTTGGACTCATCTTGTTTAAATGCTCACAAATCCTGTTCAAATCTTATAAATCGTGTTCAATCTGGTTCTATTATGTTTTATTATGGTTATTTTTATTCGTAATCCATTATTTGAGTATTACCTCTAAAGAAATATTGTAGTTATTTTATAAAGTATGAGTCATCATTAAGGTGAACTCACAGTCACCATTACTGTGATCAAACTGTCTCTCCGTTAAGTATAAAAATTGGTAATATATGATTCACCATTTTCATGACACCGTTGTATCATGATACCAGTTCTAGAATTCACAAAGGGCAAGGAAATATTTCCAAGACACCATTGTTTCATGCTATTGAATCTAGAATTCGCAAAGAACTAGAAACCATTTCGAAGACACTGTTTTCAGTGACACTGTTTATCAGAAAGGACTTGACACCATTAATGCAACACCATTGAATCGCCTAAACAATTCAAAATTTTCACAGAGTATGAGACACCTGTCTGGAGGCACTGATTAGAAGAAAAGGATGAGTCAGCACTGGCTGTGGTGCCACTCCTGAATCACTATTCCTATTACACCGTTCTTATGTCACTATTGACTGTGACACCGTTCCATACTTATCCATTTCTAAATTATTACAATTAAATTCAAAATTATTTCTAACGGTCATATTGGAGGTATTTTATGATACTGCTATTATTAAGGATTCTTGAATAAATTTAAACAGACAGTATGAGGTACAAGGTGTTGAAATCATTATTCTTGTTAGCCAAAAAAAATAAATGAGTATTAATATATCATGGTGCACGAGATGAAGAATAAAAGAGAGTGACATGCACCATAACAAAAATAAAATCCATAATAATCCATATTTTTTACTGTGAAATAAAGAATAACTCAATTTGAACCATCCTGAAAACATCCTTGTAGTTACAGAAAATCAAAGAAGAATAATATCTACAAAGAACATCACATTGAACTAGAAACTAGAACACAGAACTCACAAAACTCAATTTATGAGTCTATTTCCAGAAGAATAAATGAGCTTCAAATATTCTACATTCAAAGAGTCCTGAACTGTATAGTATAACACTCAAATCATTTCTAATCCCTTCTTATTATATTCTGCTGTGTTGTATACTATATTATTATTCATTTCAGTAGTGTGTGTATTTTTATTAAGAACATACACTGTCTCCTATGCTAAACTGGAGGATACAATATATCCTCTCAGTACCACACTTTATACTATTGTAAACCCCAATAAAGGGTGTGGATCACGTTTATTAATATAAACTTCTTAATGTTAGGTTATTTCCAAGTTGATAGGACTAAGTATCTACTTGATACTAAACCTATTGTTTTATCCACTGTGTTCAAAGTTCTGTTTTCTTTCTTATATTAGTTTATTCAAATCAGATGACTTTACTTTTCTATGATAGTTAATATGAAATATTTTTTTATTAGAATTTTTTAAGTACACTGATTTAAAAACTTAAATTAATATCATAAATTTCTTTAAATAAGAATTAATCAATATTAGAAAAATACAACGACCCAAAATATTGAATAATATTTGTTTCCAGAATTTATGTGTTATTTAATTCTGTACTAAAAAAACTATATCCTTTTATTAATGAAGTGATTATAATTTAAATGTGACCTTTGGGTTTTGACCATTATATAACAGTTGGTTAATTATGACCATTGGTCCATATGAACGTGAAAAACTATACTCTTAATGTTAATATAAATATTTTTAAATAAAAACAATCATGGTTAATTAATACAAAAAGAAGATTTGATGACCTCAACCAGTAGACTCAGGGCCGTATGAAGCCCATTTTTCAGAGCTTGGGAAGGAGGTAGCATCTCTAGTCCTTGCACTGGACCAATCCAAAGGCGAGCTTTAACATGCTAATCTTGAACTAAATCACCCATGGGAGAATTTCAAGCTCATAGAAATCAACACTCAAGAAATGTTGTCTGAGCCACCCCCAGATTCTATCACCATTGCACACCTTACTCTTAGGTCCTATGTAGGTGTTATAATGAAATATGTAACAAGGCCTTAGTAAAATTTTGTAATCCATTTGAATAAATAACAATGTTTTTATAGTAAAATAAACATCATTTTTAAATTTCAAATGAAAAAATTAATCTAGGATGAATTTTTAGTATTTTTCTAAGAAGTTTCATATTATTGATGAATATTGAATAAAAAATAGTGTTTAAAAATAATTATTTTACACTTTAAATAATTTATATTGTGAAATGATTCTAAAAAATGGATATATACAATTGTGATTAGTAATAAATTTAGATTCTGATAAGATCAACTTAATTTTTGGTGAATAGTAACTTATGAATAGTAATATTGTCATTATGAATAGTAATATGACCAATGGAATAGTAAAATCACCTAGAAAATTATAAATGTAATTTAGTCATCTTTAATGGAAATGTGATATAATAGTATAAGTAAATAACTACTTTATATATTATTAGTTATGTATTAGTATTTTTAAGGTAAATAGTTATTTTACCTAAAAATTGAATTTCTCATATTTAGAAGATTATTCTCATAAAATGGAGTTCATTTTTGAATTCATAAAATCGATTTTAGGTTAGGGTGAATTTATGAGAATTTTATAAAATGTTTTGTTTTTCATTGAATAGTAAAAATATAGTTTTTGAGTTTTCAATGTGTTTTATGAAATCATAATGATATAATATGTAATTTAAAATGGTAGTCGACCCATTTGGATTAAAATATGGTATGGGGTGTCCTAATTGGACAAAACCATGGGCAAATACCGTGGTAAATCCCATGGTTTTGCAAATACCACTGATGAGGTGTCCTTGAAAATTAATAAAAAAACTCCCTCTCTTTTATTATAAATACCATTCCATTCCTTAGTTTTATTTCATTCCAAAAACATCCCCCTAAAATCACTAATTTTATTAACTCCCAAGGTGTCCTACCAACATGTCATCAAGCCCTAAAGGTCCTGATCCTAGATTTTTAGAAGTTACTTTTTAAGGTAATGAAATTATCTACTTTTCTTTTCCTTTCCATTTCTCTTTTATGAGGTATGTATTTAAAATTTATATAACATGTTCTAATTTTAATTTTATTCTATAGATATTTTTCATTATGAGTAAATTATTTATAGGAAACCCCTTCCCTCTATCTTTTTAATGTTTTGTAGAACCATGTTGCATAATCGTTATGATGTAGAATTTTTGTCTCAAAATCTCCCTCTTTTTCTCAAAAAAATCATTTATTTTCATTATGTTAATACCCAACCCTATTCCATTTCTAGGGGTATTCATCACTTCATAAAAATGATATATTTTATTCTATAATTGACATACATAAAACACCCACTCCCTTTCCATGGGTTATAAATTACATAATGATCATGTTTTTAACACTTTTAAAAATGCCATGATTTTGATATGAAACCCATTTCTTTTGTTCACATTTAGTTATTTATGAACTGTTTAATTATGATATATGTGGATCACATGAAAATAAATACATATTAATGGGTTTCTCTGATATATCTCCAATTAATTGGTGATATGTTTATGAATGTCTAAATCAAATGTCTAAGCATCATTTTCAAGAGATGATTCAAGTTATTAATATATTGATATGCCTCTTTCTCATTCCTTTATGATATTTCCTCATGTTCTAATTGTATTCTCTCAAGTTCACATGTAAAATAATTTCCCTGTTTTCCCTTATTGGGCCTTATGCTCACCCTTTCCATTGATGTATGTCCCCAGGTTATGAGATGCAGTTATTGAATATAGGATGAAAATTTCATGAATCATTTCAAGAGGATTAAAATAATCTTATTTGTTTTCATGTATTATGTAACTTATTTACAAGACATTAGAATTTAATGATCCTTTATTTGTAAAATTTAATGATAACTTATATAATAAAAAGGTGGGATGATATATTTAGTATTAAAGTATAGTTAGTTATTTATGTAAATTAATATATGAAAACTTTTGTAAAAACCCTATATAAATGTTAAAATGTAAGAACAATTCATGTTATTTTGGTGAAATATTAAGTGGTTTCCAAACAAATAGATCCCTGTATGGATACGAAAAAGTGGACGTGGATCTAGCACATATTTATCTAGGAGAAAAACTTGAAAACAATGCTTTGATCTAGACTCAAATAGGAACTATTTCATGATAGTATTCCTTACTGCACACCTGGTTTGATAGTCCTGGGGGATATGTTTGGTTAATCAAAAGCATTTTATGAAACATTATGAAAGATTTATCGAGAAATGTAATAGTTATTTAAGAATAATATGTTTAAGAATAATTTTTTAAGACATAAAAATACTTTATTGTTAAAATATTCATAATTGAAATAAGATTCTCACTAATGTTTTAATCATTTTGAAAATGGTGGGAAATAGGATGAACTGTGCAAATAGTGACTACAACGGACCATGCACTGACGACCCTCTGATGGAAGATTTAATGAAAACTTTCATGAGAATAATGAACCAATTAACTCAAGTTATAGAAAATAACTTGAATAAAGCTAAGAGACTGATTTCAAGATGAAGGAAAAAACTTTATATTGAGTCCATTATGTATCAAAAACTACTGACATTTAGTGGATTTACTGACCCATTGATTATAGAACAATGGATCAGATCTATTGAAATGATATTTTCTATGCTCCTCTATTCAGAACGAGACACGGTCACCTTGGTTTTTTACCACTTATAAGGAGTAGCTGATCTATGGTGGGAACTAATTAAAAACATGAGGCCAAGAGTGGATGTTGAAGCTTGAGAGTGGGAAGAGTTCAGAGATATCTTCTTTAATAAGTATTAACATTATTCGATGAGAACAAAAATAGAGAAGGAGTTTCTAGAGCTAAAGTGAAAGGACAATGAATCTATTGGAAGCAATGAGATGAACATCACAAGACTTTCCTATTAAACCTCAATCTTTTTCCTGGATCCTAATGGGACGTATGATATATTATATGGTAGTCCAAGACCTCATCTGCAGAATAATCCACCCAACCAAGACTATGATAGCTATGGAGAGATTGTGCGGAGTGCTATGAATGTCGAATTGGAGTTTGGTGAGACACATTGGTCTCAAAAATCCAATGAAAATAAAAGATCAATGGAGCCAAGATTTTGGATATACTTGATTAGGGAAGAGGAGGAGAGCGAGTGAAACATACAACATGTAATAAATGTGGGATGATGCATTCATGGAACTGCCTTATCAAGAGTGGGAAGTGTTAGAAGGGTAGAAGATGTAACGACCTGAAATTTTGAATAAATCTTGTTCCCAATTTTATGTGTTATTTTATTTTATTTTTATACTCAACAAAAATGTTTCGTTTGATAACATGAGTATAATTAAAATGAGACCATTGGGTTTTGACTGGTATATGACCATTGGTCAATATGACCACTGGAAACTAAACGTTTTGATTATTGTCTCAAAATACAAGTAATCTTGGTTTATTATTATAGAAAGAAGATTTGATGGCCTCATCCAGTAGTCTTGGACCGATCGAAGCCCATCTAATAGAACTTGGGAAGGAGGTAGCACCACTGGGCTTTGCTCTGGACCAAACCCAAGCCGAACTTCATTGTGTGAAGCTAGAACGGAATTGCCTTCGCGAGAAGTTCAACCTGATAGAAATTACTACTCGTGCGATGTTGTCCGAGCCTCCCTCAGATTCTCCCACCTTAGCACACCTTACACTTAGGTCCTATGCTGGTGTGATAGGAGGCTATGTAAGGAGACCATAACTTCCTTGTGTAACCCTTTGTTTTAAATAAAAATTTTGATTTCTTTTGATGATGAAGTTTATGAATTTTCAAATGTCTGAATAAATATAGTATGCATATTTTTGATAAATTTTAGAAAAAGGATATTTTAAAAATGTGTAATGATTTTAGAAAAATGGTCTTCTACAATTATGTTCAGTACGAAATTTAGAGTCTAATAAGATCAACTTGATTTTTGATGAATAGTAAATTATGAATAGTGATTTTATGCTTAGGATTAGTAATGTGACCAAATGGATTAGTAATCTCACTTAATGAAAGTATTAATATAATCTAGGCACCTTGATTAAGTAATGTGATTAAATAAAATGGTTAAATAATGGTTTCATAAAATATTAGTCAAGTATTAGTTTTTTTCGGGTGAATAGTGTTTTTTAATTAAAAATTTAATTTAAAATATTTAGAAAATTATTTTTATAAAATGGAGTTCATTTTTGAACTCAGAGCATCGATATTATGTTAAGGTAATTTTTGGGGATTTTTCTGAAAAAAATGAATTTTCGGAGAATAGTGTATTTATTTAAAAAAATAAATTAAAAATATTTAGAATTTTTTTTATAAAATGGAGTTCATTTTTGAAATCAGAGCATTGATATTTGGTTAAGGTGAAATTTTGGGATTTTTCTGAGAAAGTTGAATTTTCAGTGAATTGTAAAAATACAGTTTTAGGGTTTCGGTATGTTTAATGACATCATAACTGTGTCATGATGATGTCATGAGATATTTTATGGGTTGGCCGACCAAAGTTGATGGATTATTGTATGGGGGGCCCCATTTGGCCTAACTCCAAGGGAAATACCATGGGAGGGCACATGGTTTTGAGAAAACCACTTTTGAGGTGTCCCTTGGCCATTAATGCTTTGTCCCCTCACTTTCCCTATAAATACTAAGCCATCCTCTCATCCATTTAGACTCCCCACTATCCCACAACGAATTTATAGTCTCATTACCTCTCAAGGAGTCCTCCCAAGGTGCCCCAAGCCCTCAAGGTCCCAACCTTTGAGTTTTAAGAGTTACGTTTTAAGGTAAGGGATCCGACCTCTCTCTTTCTTTTCAAGTAATCTCTTTTATGTCATTCCTTTTATGCTCCATGTTCTTATGTTGGAGGATGTTATTTTATATTCATTATACTGTGCTTTTTATGTTCATATGATGAGATACCCCCTCTTACTCCCATCATTTCATTTTATGAAAGTTTAAGTGGCGCTGTTAGGCTGCCGAAATGTTTGTAACAGATTCTTTCACCCTTCTCATTTCAAGTTCTATTTTCTTCTCAAGTCTTTCAAGTTCCTTTTTATTATGTTGGGGTATGATATTTATATCTATAATACTGATCTTTTATGATCATATGATGAGAGACCCCATTTTATCTCTTCAATTCAGTATTTTGAAGTTTTAAGTGGCGTCGTTAGGCTGCTGACACTACTGGAATTTAGCGTTTTCCCAACGGCAGTATACCAACGGTTTACTTAAACCGTTGGGATAGTGAGTCTTTGCCAACCGTTAGAATTTCATCAGAACTTTCCCCAACGGTTCACTAGAACCGTTGGGAAAAGGAGACCTTTCCCAACGGTTCAATGGAACCGTTGGGAAAAGGCAATCAAACTCACACATTCCCAACGGTTCCTGTAAACCGTTGGGAAATGTGTGCCTTTGCCAACGGTTTTTATAAACCGTTGGCAAAGGTTTCCCCCAAATTGTAGGACGCGATCTCCTCTCCCCATTCGGACAGAGCCCTAATCTATTCACTCCGCTGCTCTCCCGAACCCCATCTCACTCCACTGCTCTCGCGAATCCGAACACCAGTACCCCCATCCCAACAGGTACACCCCATACGAATAGGTGAAATTTGATCTCAACCATATTGTTGTAGTTTTTTTAATGAATAGATTTTTTCCAGGTGTTGGTAGTTTAATTGATTATCCAGGTGTTGGTGATTTTTAATGTTTTTGTATTCTATGTTTGGAAGGAGAGTGTTCAAAACATGTAAATCAGACCAATTTGATATTACTCATGAAATCAATTTGATAATGGATTGTGAGATTTTTTAATGTTTTTGTATTCTGTTAATGTTTTTTGTATTCTATGTTTGGAAGGAGGTGTTGGTGATTTTTAATTATTTTCCAATGGTCGAGCATCATGTGAGATTTTTTCTATGTTTGGATAATGGATTGTGGGAATTATGGATTGTGTTCAAACCAATTTGATATGTTTTGTATAATCGATTGTTGGGGTAGGGGTTGTCCACGGGGGTGGGTGGGTGTCCACGGGGGTGGGCGGGGGTGTCCACGGGGGTGGGAAAGGCTGTCCACGGGGTGGGCGGTGCTGTCTAGGGGGTGTGGGCTGTCCTGGGGGTCTGGGTGGGGTGTCATGGTGGGGGAGGGGTGTGTGGGGTGTCCACGGGGGTGGTATGTCTAGGTGGTGGTGGTGGGGTTGCAGGGGAGGGGGGTGTGGGCTGTTTGGGAGGGTGGGCGGGGCTATCCAGGGGGGTACGGTGGTGGGCGGGCTGTCCACAAGGGTGGACGGGATGTCCACGGGGGTGGTCGGGCTGTCAAGGAGGCGTGGGCGGGCTGTCCAGGGGGGGTGGGTGGGCTGGCAACAGGGGGTAGGGGTGTCCAGAGGGTGGGCGGGCTATCCAAGGGGGTGGGGGGCTGTCCATAGGGAGAAGGGGTGTCGAGGGGGGTGGGTGGGCTGTCCACGGGGGTGGTTGGGCTGTCTAGGGGGTAGGGGGCGTCCACGGGGGTGGGTGGGTTGTCCACGGGGGTGGGCGGGGCTGTCCACGGGGGTGGGAAAGGCTGTCCACGGGGGTGGTCGAGGCTGTCCAGGGGGTGTGGGCTGTTCTGAGGGTCTGAGTGGGGTGTCCTGGTGGGGGATGGGTGTGTGGGGTGTCGAGGGGGGTTGGTATGTCTAGGTGGTGGTGGTGGGGTTGCAGGGGAGGGGGGTGTGGGTTGTTTGGGAGGGTGGGCGGGGCTATCCCGGGGGGGGGGGGGGGTACGGGGTGTCTAGGGGGGTACGGGGGTGGGCGGGCTGTCCACAAGGGTGGACGGGCTGTCCACGGGGGTGGTCGGGCTGTCAAGGAGGGGTGGACGGGCTGTCCAGGGGGGGTGGGTGGGCTGGCCACAGGGGGTAGGGGTGTCCAGGGGGGTAGGCGGGCTATCCAAGGGGGTGGGGGGCTGTCCATAGGGAGAAGGGGTGTTGAGGGGGGTGGGTGGGCTGTCCACGGGGGTGGTTGGGCTGTCTAGGGGGTAGGGGGTGTCCACGGGGGTGGGTTGTCCATGGGGGTGGGCGGGGCTGTCCACGAGGGTGGGAAAGGCTATCCACGGGGGTGGGCGGGGCTGTTCAGGGGGCTGTCCAGGGGGTGTGGGATGATCATACATAATGAAGCCTTACAGGATGTGAGATGATTATATCTATGAAATCTACTCAGGTACCTGGTGAGGAAGTGCATATTAATTCAAAAAGGTAAATCGCATATGAGGATACCCTACTAATATGGTTATGGGATGAGGCATGCTCTGATGTGATAACACATTAAGTTCTTGTTGGTTTTACATTTTTTCAATAACACATTAGTATGTTTTTTTTCACATGTGTAGTTGATACCATGATTATTTTCTTCCTTTGTCATTTACTTAAATGTATTTTCTATTAAAGTTCAATCCTATTGAATTGTTTATGACAAAATGACTTATATGAATTCTTTTTTACAGGAAATGTTGCCGATTGACGTGCCGTCTGTGCCTACACGTCACGAATAATAATTAGAATGTTCCACGGTGGTTTCAGCTCAATCTGAGGCCGTTCTCTATGAATTTGACCGTTGGACGCCCGTTCTGACCGTTTATGACACCCGAACTGCGTTCTCAGTCACCGCGGGCACAGGGCACGTCCGATTGACGTGCCGTCTGCTCGACCACTTCATAAATCACTCACCCGTATTTGTCGTCTGATTTCAGGCCATTCCGACATCGTTCGGCCCGTTTGGACCCCCCTCACGCGCGTTTACGAAGAGCGCGCATCACTTAAAACACGAATATTGAGCCGTACCGCGCAAACTGCACGTCCGATTGACGTGACGTCTGCGCGTACACATTACGAATAATAATTAGAATGTTGCACGGTGGTTTCAGCTCAATCCGAGGCCGTCCGCTATGAATTTGACCGTTTGACGCCCGTTCTGGCCGTTTATGACACCCGAACTGCGTTGTCGGTCACCGCGGGCACAGGGCACGTCCGATTGACGTGCCGTCTACTCGACCACTTCAGAAATAACTCACCCGTATTTTTCGTCTGATTTCAGGCCATTCCGACATCGTTCGGCCCGTTTGGACCCCCCTCACGCGCATTTACGAAGCGCGCGCATCACTTAAAACACGAATATTGAGCCGTACCGCGCAAACCGCACGTCCGATTGACGTGCCGTCTGTGCCTACACGTCACGAATAACAATTAGAATGTTCCACGGTGGTTTCAGCTCAATCCGAGGCCGTCCGCTATGAATTTGACCGTTGGACGCCCGTTCTGGCCGTTTATGACACCAGAACTGCGTTGTCGGTCACCGCGGGCACACGGCACGTCCGATTGACGTGCCGTCTGCTCGACCACTTCATAAATCAGTCACCCGTATTTTTCGTCTGATTTCAGGCCATTCTGACATCGTTCGGCCCGTTTGGACCCCCCTCACGCGCGTTTACGAAGTGCGCGCATCAATTAAAACACGAATATTGAGCCGTACCGCGCAAACCGCACGTCCGATTGACGTGCGGTCTGCGCGTACACGTTACTAATAATAATTAGAATGTTGCACGGTGGTTTCAGCTCAATCCGAGGCCGTCCAATATGAATTTGACCGTTTGACGCCCGTTCTGGCCGTTTATGACACCCGAACTGCGTTGTCGGTCACCGCGGGCACAGGGCACGTCCGTTTGATGTGCCGTCTCCTCGACCACTTCAGAAATAACTCACCCGTATTTGTCGTCTTATTTCAGGCCATTCCGACATCGTTCGGCCCGTTTGGACCCCCCTCACGCGCATTTACGAAGCGCGCGCATCACTTAAAACACGAATATTGAGCCGTACCGCGCAAACCGCACGTCCGATTGACGTTCCGTCTGCGCGTACACGTTACGAATAATAATTAGAATGTTGCACGGTGGTTTCATCTCAATCCGAGGCCGTCCGCTATGAATTTGACCGTTTGACGCCCGTTCTAGCCGTTTATGACACCCGAACTGCGTTGTCGGTCACCGCGGGCACAGGGCACGTCCGATTGACGTGCCGTCTGCTCGACCACTTCAGAAATAACTCACCCGTATTTGTTGTCTGATTTCAGGCCATTCCGACATCGTTCGGCCCGTTTGGACCCCCCTCACACGCATTTACGAAGCGCGCGCATCACTTAAAACACGAATATTGAGCCGTACCGCACAAACCGCACGTCCGATTGACGTGTCGTCTGTGCCTACACGTCCCGAATAATAATTAGAATGTTCCACGGTGGTTTCAGCTCAATCCGAGGCTGTCCTCTATGAATTTGACCGTTGGACGCCCGTTCTGGCCGTTTATGACACCAGAACTGCGTTGTCGGTCACCGCGGGCACAGGGCACGTCCGATTGACGTGCCGTCTGCTCGACCACTTCAGAAATCAGTCACCCGTATTTGTCGTCTGATTTTAGGCCATTCCGACATCGTTCGGCCCGTTTGGACCCCCCTCACGCGCGTTTACGAAGAGCGTGCATCACTTTAAACACGAATATTGAGCCGTACCGCGCAAACCGCACGTCCGATTGACGTGCCGTCTACGCGTACACGTTACGAATAATAATTAGAATGTTGAACGGTGGTTTCAGCTCAATCCGAGGCCGTCCGCTATGAATTTGACCGTTTGACGCCCGTTCTGGCCGTTTATGACACCCGAACTGCGTTGTCGGTCACTGCGGGCACAGGGCACGTCCGATTGATGTGCCGTCTGCTCGACCACTTCAGAAATAACTCACCCGTATTTGTCGTCTGATTTCAGGCCATTACGACATCGTTCGGCCCGTTTGGACCCCCCTCACGCGCGTTTACGAAGTGCACACATCACTTAAAACACGAATATTGAGCCGTACCGCGCAAACCGCACGTCCGATTGACGTGCGGTCTGCGCGTACACGTTACTAATAATAATTAGAATGTTGCACGGTGGTTTCAGCTCAATCCGAGGCCGTCTGCTATGAATTTGACCGTTTGACGCCCGTTCTGGCAATTTATGACACCCGAACCGCGTTGTCGGTCACCGCGGGCACAGGGCACGTCCGTTTGACGTTCCGTCTGCTCGACCACTTCAGAAATAACTCACCCGTATTTGACGTCTTATTTCAGGCCATTCCGACATCGTTCGGCCCGTTTGGACCCCCCTCACGCGCATTTACGAAGCGCGCACATCACTTAAAACACGAATATTGAGCCGTACCGCGCAAACCGCACGTCCGATTGACGTGCCGTCTATGCCTACACGTCACGAATAATAATTAGAATGTTCCACGGTGGTTTCAGCTCAATCCGAGGCCGTCCGCTATGAATTTGACCATTGGACGCCCGTTCTGGCCGTTTATGACACCAGAACTGCGTTGTCGGTCACCGCGGGCACACGGCACGTCCGATTGACGTTCCGTCTGCTCGACCGCTTCAGAAATCACTCACCCGTATTTGTCGTCTGATTTCAGGCCATTCCGACATCGTTCGGCCCGTTTGGACCCCCCTCACGCGCGTTTACGAAGTGCGCGCATCACTTAAAACACGAATATTGAGCCGTACCGCGCAAACCGCACGTCCGATTGACGTGCCGTCTGTGCCTACACGTCACGAATAATAATTATAATGTTCCACGGTGGTTTCAGCTCAATCCGAGTCCGTCCGCTATGAATTTGACCATTTGACGCCCGTTCTGGCTGTTTATGACACCCGAACTGCGTTGTCGGTCACCGCGGGCACAGGGCACGTCCGATTGACGTGCCGTCTGCTCGACCACTTCAGAAATCACTCACCCGTATTTTTCGTCTGATTTCAGGCCATTCCGACATCGTTCGGCCCGTTTGGACCCCCCTCACGTGCGTTTACGTAGCGCGCACATCACTTAAAACACGAATATTGAGCCGTACCGCGCAAACCGCACGTCCGATTGACGTGCCGTCTGTGCCTACACGTCACGAATAATAATTAGAATGTTCCACGGTGGTTTCAGCTCAATCCGAGGTCGTCCGCTATGAATTTGACCGTTGGACGCCCGTTCTGGCCGTTTATGACACCAGAACTGCGTTGTCGGTCCCCGCGGGCACATGGCACATCCGATTGACGTGCCGTCTGCTCGACCACTTCAGAAATCAGTCACCCGTATTTTTCGTCTGATTTCAGGCCATTCCGACATCGTTCGGCCCGTTTGGACCCCCCTCACGCGCGTTTACGAAGCGCGCGCATCACTTAAAACACGAATATTGAGCCGTACGGTGCACACCGCACGTCCGATTAATGTTCCGTCTACGCGTACACGTCACGAATAATAATTAGAATGTTCCACGGTGGTTTCAGCTCAATCCGAGGCCGTCCTCTATGAATTTGACCGTTGGACGCCCGTTCTGGCCGTTTATGACACCAGAACTGCGTTGTCTGTCACCGCGGGCACACGGCACGTCCGATTGATGTGCCGTCTGCTCGACCACTTCAGAAATCACTCACCCGTATTTTTCGTCTGATTTCAAGCCATTCCGACATCTTTAGGCCGGTTTGGACCCCCCTCACGCGCGTTTACGAAGCGCGCACATCACATAAAACACGAATATTGAGCCGTACCGCGCAAACCGCACGTCCGATTGACGTACCGTCTGCGCGTACACGTCACAAATAATAATTAGAATGTTGCACGGTGGTTTCAGCTCAATCCGAGGTCGTCCGCTATGAATTTGACTGTTTGACGCCCGTTTTGGCCGTTTATGACACCCGAACTGCGTTGTCGGTCACCGCGGGCACACGGCACGTACGATTGACGTGCCGTCTACTCGAACACTTCAGAAATCAGTCACCCGTATTTGTCGTCTGATTTCAGGCCATTCCGACATCGTTCGGCCCGTTTGGACCCCCCTCACGCGCGTTTACGAAGCGCGCGCATCACTTAAAACACGAATATTGAGCCGTACTGCGCACACCGCACGTCCGATTAACGTGCTGTCTGTGCGTACACGTCACGAATAATAATTAGAATGTTACACGGTGGTTTCAGCTCAATCCGAGGCCGTCCGCTATGAATTTGACCGTTGGACGCCCGTTCTGGCCGTTTATGACACCAGAACTGCGTTGTCTGTCACCGCGGGCACACGGCACGTCCGATTGACGTGCCGTCTGCTCGACCACTTCATAAATAACTCACCCGTATTTGTCGTCTGATTTCAGGCCATTCCGACATCGTTCGGCCCGTTTGGACGCCCCTCACGCGCGTTTACGAAGCGCGCACATCACTTAAAACACGAATATTGAGCCGTACCGCGCAAACCGCACGTCCGATTGACGTGCCGTCTGCGCGTACACGTCACAAATAATAATTAGATTGTTCCACGGTGGTTTCAGCTCAATCCGAGGTAGTCCGCTATGAATTTGACCGTTGGACGCCCGTTCTGGCCGTTTATGACACCCGAACTGCGTTCTCGGTCACCGCGGGCACAGGGCACGTCCGATTGACGTGCCGTCTACTCGACCACTTCAGAAATAACTCACCCATATTTGTCGTCTGATTTCAGGCAATTCCGACATCGTTCGGCCCGTTTGGACCCCCCTCACGCGCGTTTACGAAGCGCGCGCATCACTTAAAACACGAATATTGAGCCGTACCGCGCAAACCGCACATCCGATTGACGTTTCGTCTGCGCGTACACGTCACGAATAATAATTAGAATGTTGAACGGTGGTTTCAAGTCAAAAGGACGTCATTTTAAGTGAAAAGCATCAAATGACATACGGAAAACCGACCAAACACATTCCGAATCTGTTGATAATTTATCTCAACAATCCATGGGTCATATGTGACGTGTACGAGCCAACCCGGGATGAATCCGAGTCGCGGTGTGGCCGGGATAAGTCTAAATGGCTCTCTTTTGTTTAAAATGGACACCATTTTAAGTACATACGGAAAAACGACCAAACGGATTCGGTTTCCATTGAAACTTTAGGAGAACGATCCATGGGTCATATGTGACGTGTACGAATCAACCCCGCCACAATCGGAGACGCGGTGTGGCCGACACCACTCAAAGTGTCGGTCTTTTGTTTCAAAAAGACGTCATTTTAAGTGAAAAGCATCAAGTGACATACGAAAAACCGACCAAAGGCATTCGGACTGTGTCGATACTTTATCACAAGGATCCATGGGTCGTATGTGACGTGTACGAGTCAATCCCGCCTCAATCCGAGGAGCGGTGTGGCCGACACCGTTCTAACCGTGTCTCTTTTGTTTAAAATGGAAAGGATTATAAGTGAAAAGAACAACTGGCATACGGAAAACCGACCAAACGCATTCCGAATTTGTTGATAATTTATCCCAACGATCCATGGGTCATATGTGACATGTACGAGCTGACCCGGGATGAATCCAAGTCATGGTGTGGCCGAGATCAGTCTAAGTGGCTCTCTTTTGTTTAAAACGGACACTATTTTAAGTACATACGGAAAACCGACGAAACGGATTCGGTTTCCGTTGAAACATTAGGAGAACGATCCATGGGTCATATGTGACGTGTACGAATCAACCCCTCCTCAATTGGAGACGCGGTGTGGCCGACACCACTCAAAGTGTCTGTCTTTTGTTTCAAAGGGACATCATTTTAAGTGAAAAGCATCAAGTGACATACGGAAAACGGAGCAAATGCATTCGTATTGTGTCCATACATTAGGAAAAGGATCCACGGGTCGTATGTGACGTGTAAGAGTCAATCCCGCCTCAATCTGAGGAGCGGTGTGGCCGACAACGCTCCAACTGTGTCTCTTTTGCTTAAAATGGACAACAATTTAAGTACATACGGAAAACCGACCAAACGCATTCGGTTTCCATTGAAACTTTAGGAGAACGATCCATAGGTCATATGTTACGTGTACGAGTCAACACCGCCTCAATCTGAGGCGCGGTGTGGCCAGAACCACTCAAAGTGTCTGCCTTTTGTTTCAAAAGTACGTCATTTTAATTGAAAAACATCAACTAGCATACGGAAAACCGACCAAACGCATTCGGATTGTGTCGATACATTAGCACAACGATCCATGGGTCATATGTGACGTGTATGAGTCAACCCCGCCTCAATCCGAGGCACGTTGTGGATGGTAGCACTCCAGGTGTATGTATTATGTTTAAAACGGACATTACTTTAGGTAAAAATATATGGTATACAAAAAACAGATCAAATTATGAATTGACTTCCAGATTCCACATATAATTGTCATCTACATTTTAAATTGAAATCTAAATGAATTATGTATGTTTATAATTACGTTATCAATTCTAATTTAATTATGGATGGGTATAGTTCTACCATTATATGTTAAACGTGTATGAATTTGTTCTCTATATGTAAGGTTAGTTGGTTACTGCAGGTACAATAATTATATATGTATGTGTTAGTTTATTGCAGGTACAATAATTGGATTGAAAAATGAGAGGGAACCCACAAAACCAGATGTGGTGCTGGTCAAATTGGAGACCTGGTTGGGAGCTGTTGGGCAAATTGGGGAGCTGCTGGGTGATTTGCCCAGCAGAGGCTATGCCAACGGTTCAGAACCGTTGGCATAGAAATTGGAGATTAGTTTTACCAACGGTTCATCAAACTGTTGGTAAAACACTTTTCCCAATGGTTTAGAACCGTTGGGAAAGAGTAGATGTGGGGTTTTTGCCAACGGTTTACCAACCGTTGGGAAAAACATGAAGCCCCTGTGCCAACGGTTTTAAACCGTTGGCAAACCTTTTTCCCACCTATCTCCACCCTATGCCAACGGTTTGCTGCAAACCGTTGGGAAATGTTTTTCCCAACGGCTTACTTACCTACGGTTGGCAGAACCGTTGGTATATGTTATACCAACGGTTTCCCAACCTTTCCCAACATTTCTCAACCGTTGGTAAATATATTATTTCCAGTAGTGTGAATTTTTAAGGGATTCATTCACCCTTCTCATTTTTCAAAGATCAACTTTCATGTCATGTATTTCAAGTTCCTTTTGTATTATGTTGGGGTATGATCTCTATATCTATCATACTGATCTTTTATGTTCATATTATGAGAGAATCTATTTGATCTCATCAATTCATTTTTGGTTGAAGTTTATGTGACACCGTTAGGCTGCCGAGTTTTCATAAAAGAAATCTTATTTTTGTCTTCCTTTCATGATATTCATTTAATATGGTACATCTTTCAAATTTCATTACCATGTTTATATATCCTTCATATTCAGTCCCTCTACTGTTTTATGGATCATTTATTAGTGGGTGACCCATGTCCCATCTCTTTTTAATGTCTTCTAAAACCTCGTAACATAGCCGTTATGCTGCATAATTTCCGTCTCAAAATGTCTCTCTCTTTTTCTAAAGTTCTTTTGTATTATTAAGTGAATACTCAAAGATCTTTCTTTTAAAGGGGTATTCACATATATACCAAAATCTTCTATTTTAAATTCTGGGATTTACATACATGAGACCCACCTTCCTTTTCTGTGGGTTTTAAAGTGACGTGAGGATCATGTCTTTAAAGCAGTTTTTAAAACGTTATGATTATGAAAGGAAACCCATTTCTTTTATGCTATATGGGTTGTTTATGAAATTATTGATGGTGATATATGTGTCTCACATGATAATAAAGACATGTCAAGGGTGCGCCCAGATAGCGCTCCAATGCATTGGGTAAATACTTAATCTCTAGAGATGACTTTTTAGATTGATACCTTGGTGAATAACCTTGGTAATTTTTAATGACACCTTGGAGATGGACCTTGGTGAAACGAAATGATTGTCAATATTAAATGTTGTAGCCACATCTTCAAGTTATGAAAAATTTTATTTGTATTATGATATATCTCATGATTTCTTTCTCATGCCTTAATGTTCTTTTCATGACATTGTTGATGTATCCCGAGTTCACATGTTAAATGTTTCTCCTTGTTTACCTTACTGGGCCTTCTGCTCACCCTTTCTTTTGATGTATGTCCCCAGGTTTGAGATGCAGTAATGAACATAGGATGAACATGAGGATAAGCCTTTCAAGTGTTTAACAAGAATGTTTTATGTTTTCATGTTTTAAGTTCATGGTTTCCAAGACACTAAACCTTAAAGATCCTCAGTTTTGTAAAATGTAATGAAAGTTTATGGGATAAAAAGGCGGGATGCTATAGTTGGTATCAAATGATGGTTTAGTTATTTGTGGAAATTAGGATATGAAGACTTTAGGAAGAAACCTATAGAAAAGTTTCAATATAGGAAATCTTCCTGGTATTTTGGTGAGTATTGAGTAAGGGGTTGCCAAGCAAATACATCCCTGTCTGGATATGAGTAGGTAGAGGTGGCTCTGGCACAGATGTAAATAGGGGTAAAACCCGAAAACACCGCTTTGAGCTAGACTCGAATGGGAACTGGTAAACGACAATGGGCCTTGGTGCACTCTTAGTTACGACACTACCGGGGGATATTATTTTGTAAATTAATAAGCTTAATATGAACCATTATTAAAGGAACAAAGATAAAAGAAAATAAATATTCACATAAGAATATATGATCATGGATAACCTAGTTTGAAACCTAGAGGATCACAAGTTAGGGTATACTTTTCTTCTACAAGTTATCCTTATATGCTTTAAGTTTCTTTTCATGATTATTGGATAAGTAATTAAGCCCCTAATTATACTTTCTCTTCTTAGTTAATGGTGGGAAATGGAAGAACATGTCCCAACAACTAATGTGATAGGAAATGTGACGATTGCTATATTAATATGACAGAGATGATTAGGGGATTAAAAGATGATTATTATTTTGGAAGACGTTCACTATTTTGGGGACCCTATATGATCGAGGTAAATAGATTACTATGGTATTTTCATTGAGAAGTAAGGTTGACTTATATTTTGAAGAATCGATGAATTTAAGGTGGACTTAAAGTAATTTAAGTTACTTATGGGAATGATTAACCTATCTTGGATAAAATATGTTTAGGTTAACTACTTTTGTTATAAGATGTTAGGAGTGGTTGATTTTATTTTGAGATGAACAATAAAGTTTATTTTGGAAGACTATGTTATCAAATCCCTCTTGTATTTGGGTTTCAATCATAGTTTGGTTTATTTTGAGGAATTTTAAGGACCGTTATTTATGGAATGGTCTATGATGAACTTTGGGTAGTACCATGGAACTTTGAAGATTTAAAAGTAGTTTCCATTACTATGGGATTATTTCTTTTTGAAGATTTGTTTTACCTTACCCTTTCTATTTTTGGGATAATGTTTAAAGATAGATGAAATAGATAGTTAATCTTTTGTGGATTATGTGATTCTCTAGAAGATGATTCTTGTGTTTTGATGAGACCAAGTAGTTTTGAATGCTCATTGTTTGGAGAAAAGATTATTTTTGGGTAGAAACTTATTAAAGGAATAAACTCTACATAAAGGTAGGTATATTTTCTATGTAGTAAATGAATTCATCAAAATTATGAAAAGGAACGTAAAACAAAAACATATTTGGTTTACGTTTCCTACTAGGTAATCAAAGACCGTTTACACACATCATAAGTTTGGGATTTTATTATGGTTAACTTTCTCCTAATCATGTTTTCTATCACTCTCCCTCAGAACTTGACCCTTTTTTTCTCCTCCATGTCCATGTTTTCCTACATGGAATCCTAGTGTGGGTTAACTCGGGTGACCTTTGTACTTCCCTTTCTTTATTTTAGAGTAATAGTTTTACTGACTCCTTTTCCGATGTGGGACTTTAAATGAAATTTCAAAACCCAATTTTACAAATTGCGGGGACGCAATTTCTTAAGGGGGAATATTGTAACGACCTGAAATTTTGAATAAATATTGTTCTTAATTTTATGTGTTATTTTATTTTATTTTTATACTCAAAAAAATGTTTCATTTGATAACATGAGTATAATTAAAATGAGACCATTGAGTTTTGACTGGTGTATGACCATTGGTTAATATGACCACTGGAAACTAAACATTTTGATTATTGTCTCTAAATACAAGTAATCATGGTTAATTATTATAGAAAGAATATTCGATGGCCTCACCCAGTAGTCTTGGACCGATCGAAGCCCATCTAACAGAACTTGGGAAGGAGGTAGCACCACTGGGCTTTGCACTGGACCAAACCCAAGCCGAACTTCATCGTGTGAAGCTAGAATGGAATCACCTTCGCGAGAAGTTAAACCAGATAGAAATTACTACTCGTGCGATGTTGGCCGAGCCTCCCTCAGATTCTCTCACCTTAGCACACCTTACACTTAGGTCCTATGCTGGTGTGATAAGGGGCTATGTAAGGATACCATAACTACCTTATGTAACCCTTTGTATTAAATAAAAAATTTGATTTCTTCTTATGATGAAGTTTATGAATTTTCAAATGTCCAGATAAATATAGTATGCATATTTTTTTATAAATTTTAGCAAAAGGATATTTTTAAAAATGTTTAGGTAAACCTTAAATAATTAAAAATGTGTAATGATTTTAAAAAAATGGTCTTCTACAATTATGTTCAGTACGAAATTTAGAGTCTAATAAGATCAACTAGATTTTTGATGAATAGTAAATTATGAATAGTGATTTTATGCTTAGTATTAGTAATGTGACCAAAAGGATTAGTATTCCCACTTAATGAAAGTATTAATATAATCTAGGCACCTTGATTAAGTAATGTGATTCAATAAAATGGTTAAATAACAGTTTCATAAATTATTATTCAAGTATTTGTTTTTTCGGGTGAATAGTTTTTTTTAATTAAAAATTTAATTAAAAATATTTAGAAAAATATTTTTATAAAATGGATTTCATTTTTGAACTCGAGCATCGATATTATGTTAAGGTAATTTTTGGGGATTTTTCTGAAAAAAATGAATTTTCGGTGAATAGTGTATTTATTTAAAAAAATAAATTTAAAATATTTAGAAAATTATTTTTATAAAATGGAGTTCATTTTTGAAATCAAAGCATTGATATTTGGTTAAGGTGAAATTTTGGGATTTTTCTGAGAAAGTTATATTTTCAGTAAATAGTAAAAATACGGTTTTAGGGTTTCGGTATGTTTAATGACATCATAACTGTGTCATGATGATTTCATGAGATATTTTATAAGTTGGCCGACCAAAGGTGATGAATTATTATATGGGGGGCCCCATGTGGCCTAACTCCATGGGAAATACCATGGGAGAGCACATGGTTTTGAGAAAACCACTTTTGAGGTGTCCCTTGGCCATTAATGCTTTGTCCCCTCACTTTCCCTATAAATACCAAGCCATCCTCTCATCAATTTCGACTCCCCACTCTCCCCCAACGAAGTTCTAGTCTCATTACCGCCCAAGGAGTCCTCCCAAGGTTCCCCCAGGCCCTCAAGATCCCAACCATTGAGTTTTAAGAGTTACGTTTTAAGGTAAGGGATCCAACCTCTCTCTTTCTTTTCAAGTAATCTCTTTTATGTCATTCCTTTTATGCTCCATGTTCTTATGTTGTAGGATGTTATTTTATATTAATTATACTGTCCTTCTTATTTTTATAGGATGAGAGACCCCCTCTTACTCTCATCATTTCATTTTATGAAAGTTTAAGTGGCGTCGTTAGGCTGCTGAAATTTTTGTAACAGATTCTTTCACCCTTCTCATTTTCAAGTTCTATTTTCTTCTCAATTCTTTAAAGTTCCTTTTTATTATGTTGGGGTATGATCTCTATATCTATCATACTGATCTTTTATGATCATATGATGAGAGAACCCATTTGATCTCTTCAATTCTGTATTTTGATGTTTTAAGTGCCGTCATTAGTCTGCCGAATTTTTAAGGGATTCGTTCGCCCTTCTCGTTTTTCAAAGATCAACTTTCATGTCAAGTATTTCATGTTCCTTTTGTATTATGTTGGGGGTATTATCTCTATATCTATCATACCGATCTTTTATTTTCATATGATGAGAGACCCTATTTTATCTCATCAATTCATCTTTGGTTGAAGTTTATGTGACGCCGTTAGGCTGCCGAGTTTTCATAAGAGAAATCTTATTTTTGTCTTCCTTTCATGATCTTCATTTCATATGGTACATCTTTAAAATTTCATTACCATTTTTATATATACTTCATATTCTTTCCATCTACTATTTTATGGATCAATTATTAGTGGGTGACCCATGTCACATCTCTTTTTAATGTATTCTAAAACCTCGTAACATAGCCGTTATGCTGCAGAATTTCCGTCTCAAAATGTATCTCTCTTTTTCTAAAGTTATTTTGTATTATTAAGTGAATACTCAATTCTCTTTCTTCTAAAGGGGTATTCAAATATATTCCAAAATGTTCTATTTTATATTCTGGGATTTACATACATGAGACCCACCTTCCTTTTCTGTGGGTTTTAAAGTGACGTAAAGATCATGTCTTTAAAGCAGTTTTTAAAACGTTAAGATTATTAAATGAAACCCATCTATTTTATGCTATATGTGTTGTTTATGAAATGATTGATGATGATATATGTGGCTCACATGATAATAAAAACATGTCAAGGGTGCGCCCAAATAGCGCTCCAATGCATTGGGTAAAGACTTAATCTCTAGAGATGACTTTTTAGACTGATACCTTGGTGAATAACCTTGGTAATTTTTAATGACACCTTGGGAATGAACCTTGGTGAAATGAAATGATTGTCAATATTAAATGTTGTAGCCACATCTTCAATTTATGAAAAATGTTATTTTTATTATGATATATCTCATGATTTCATTCTCATGCCTTAAAGTTCTTTTCATGACATTGTTGATGTATCCCCAGTTCACATGTTAAATGTTTCCCCTTGTTTCCCTTACTGGGCCTTCTGCTCACCCTTTCTTTTGATGTATGTCCCCAGGTTTGAGATGCAGTAATGAACATAGGATGAACATGAGGATAAGCCTTTCAAGTGTTTATCAAGAATGTTTTATGTTTTCATGTTTTAAGTTCCTGGTTTCCAAGACACTAAACCTTAAAGATCCTCAGTTTTGTAAAATGTAATGAAATTTTATGGGATAAAAGGTGGGATGCTATAGGAGAGATGTCCATGTCACACAGATTTTTCATTTTGAGGTTAATCCACAAATTCCCAATAGTGATGACAAAGGGAAGATGGTTCATGACTTACCTGAAGTCTAATGCATTATGTTTGGATAGCTTGGGAACTTTTCTAATCACTGTCCAAATCTATGGGCAGTGGAGGGGAATCACCATCAGCCTCAACATAGGCCAATGGATAATGGTCATGATTTTTCTACCATGATAACTGAATTTGATGCTACAAATGATGTGGTGGAAGGTACTCTCATTTTTCTTTCAACGTTATCAAGTGTAATGTTTGATTCTATTTCTACACATACTTTTATTTTCTCCATGTTTTCAATGAATTTAGAATCAACCCCTTAATTGCTAAAAATATTGTTATCAATCAAGACTCTAACTGGGATTATCCAAGAATCAACAGTGTTTATAAAATATAGTATTTACTTTAGTGAGAAAAATATTATCGTAGATATAGTTTTCATTCCCATGTTGGAATTCGACATTATACTAGGGATGGACGGGATCTCAATGTATAATTCTAAGATCAAATGCAGAAGTAAGGAAATATCAGTAGTTGTGAATGGAAAACCTACAGTTTTCTTCCAAGGAGAGAAATATAGACCTAATCTTTGTCTAGAATAACCTCCAATATACTTATTTATGGAGTTAATTAGTGAAGAAGAAGAATGAAACAAGAGTATAATGATAGAGAATTCCCCCATCATATAGGAATACATTGATATATTTCTTGAGGAGTTACCCAGACCTCCCCCCAGAAAGAGAGGTGAAGTTTTCTATGGAACTCATACCAGGATCTCATTTGACATCAACGATCGCATATAGGATGGTAAATGTGGAGCTATAATAATTAATGAAACAACTCCAAGATCTTTGGTGAAGGGGTTTATTCGACAGAGTATTTCCCCTTAGGGAGTGAGATTTATCTTTTTTAATAATAAGGATGGATCAATGTGGCTATGCATTGATTATAGAGAACTGAATGGGATCATAATAAAGAAAAAATACCCTCTTCCAAGAATTGATGAATTCTTCGGCCAGCTTCGTGGGTCTCAATTCTTCTCTAAGATTGATCTTTGATTTGGTTATCATCAATTGTGGGTGATGAAATAAGATATTCCAAAAGCTACCTTTCGATCAAGATATGGGCATTATGAGTTTGTTGTTATGCCCTACGTCTTGACTAACACTTTGAATATTGTTATTGGATTTGATGAATATAGTATTTAAGGAATACCTTAATAACATTATGGTAGTTTTTATTAATGATATTCTGATTTATTCCAAAATTCAGGAGAATCCTGAAGATCTTGTAAGGGTTATATTGAAAACTCTGAGGAAGGAGAGGTTATTTGGAATGTTTAGAAAGTGTGAGTTTTTTTACATAAACATGCTTTCTTGGGGTGCATTGTAACCATTGAAGGAATCATAGTTGACCCTATAAAGATAAAGGTTGTATATGAGTGTCTGTATCTTAAAAAATTAATTGGAATTCATAGTTTACTTAGTTTAACAGGTTATTATAGGAGGTTTGTGAAAAAAAATCATGAATTTCAAATCCATTAACCAAGTTAACTAAAAAAGGGGTTAGGTTCATCAAGAAGAAATAAGTGTGAGGAACATTTTCAAGAGAAGAAGAAGAGATTGGTTACTCCGCCCATGTTAACTCTGCCCTCAAGCAGAGAAGGATTTATTATTTTTAGCAATGATTCTCTGAAAGTTCATGGGTGAATCCTCCTAAAAAATGAAAATTTGATTACTTCTGTGTCTCAACAGTTCAAGACTAATGAGAAGAACTATCCTACGCATGATCTAGAGATGGCTGTGGTTGTTTTTTTCTCTAAAGATACGGAGGTACTATATTTATATGGAGAAGTGTGATATATAAACAGACCATCAAATATTGAAGTATCTTTTTACACCAAAATAATTGAACTTGATATATAATAGATGGTTGGAACTTCTTAAATACTATGACTGTTTAATTAATTATTATCCCTAAAGAGAAAACAAATTCACTGATGCATTAAGTTCAAAATAACCTGTGGTTCTGTCCATGTTGAGGATTTAAATAGACCCCTTAATCAAAGACCTAGTGAAATTGGACATGGAAATTGTAAGGTAAGGGACATCATCAACCCTATATCAAATGATTTATCAATATTCATTACTATATAAGATCAAGAGAGGTCATAAATAATATCCTTTATTATATAAAAAGTTTGAGGTTGTGAAGGATGGGATGTTTCCTGAGTTCAATATTGATCAAGAAGGTGTACTAAAATATCATACAAGAGTATGTGTTCCATCAATTCCAAAAATACAGAAGGATCTCATGGATGAAGCTCATATATCTACATTATCTATACATCCTGGAACCATGTAAATGTATAGGGACCTTCGTGATCATTGTTGGTGGGATAATATGAAAAGGGACATTGTTGACTACACTACAAGGTTCCTGGTACGTTCGCAAGTGAAGGAAGAGTAATAAATTGTTAAAGTGGTATTATAACCACTACCCATACGAGAATGGAAGTGGGAAAATATCACTTTAGACTTTTTCACTGGTCTCCTGAGAACTTCCAAAGTAAACAATGCGATATGGGTTATAGTGGACCATGTGACCAAGACTTGACATTTTATCTCTATTTGGGAAGATTTATCTCTTGATCAAAATTACAAGATTTATATGAAGGAAGTGGTAAGGATGAATGGAGGTAGACTTTTTATCATATCTCATCATGATCCAAGGTACACATCAAAATTCTGGATAATTTTTATAAATTCTTTTAGTAATGAATTGAATTTCAGTATAGCATATCACCCCCAAACTGATGGCTAATTTTAAAGAACTATTTAAACACTGAAGGACCTACTAAGAACATTTTCAAAGAAATTTAATAGTGGATGGGACCAACATCTCCCATTAGTTGAGTTATCTTACAAAAAAATCTTCCACTTGAGCATTCAAATGGAACTCTATGAGGATCTATATGGGAAGAGATGTAGAACTCCAACTTGTTGGGATGAAGCTTGTGAGAGAAAGCTTCTTGGGCCCGATCTTGGGCAAGGGATAACAAAAAAGTTCATGTCATCCAACAACACATTAAGGATGCTTAGAGCCGACAAAAGCTCTATGTCAACAACTGTAGAAGGTACTTGGAGTTTGATTTTGGTGACATGGTCTACATTAATTTCTCTATGGAAGAGATTCAGGAGATTTGGGAAGAAACTGAATCTCATACCTAGGTACATTGGCCCCTATGAAGTCCATGATTGTGTAGGAGAAATTTCTTGTCGTCTTACACTTCCTCCAAATTTTGATAAATTCCATGATGTATTTCATGTATACCTCTCGAGGAAGTACATACCTAACCCTTCACATGAACTAAATATAGAGTTGGTACAACTAGAACGCAACCTCTCTTGTAAGGAGAAGCTGGTGGAGATCTTGGATCATAGAGATAAGGTTCTATAAAACAACAATACCCACCTTGTTAAAGTTTTGTGGAGGAACCACAAATATGAATATGCCCTGTGGGAACTGGAGGATAATATGAGATTGTAGTACCCACACCTGTTCTCTTCTAATTGTAATATTTGATATTTTGGGGTTGAAATTTCTAAGGGGGAATAATGTAATGACCCGAACTTTTGGATAACATTTGTTTCCTGAATTTGTGTGTTATTTGAATTCGTACTAAAAAAACTATATCCTTTTATTAATGAAGTGGGTATAATTGAAATGAGGCCTTTGGGTTTTTTCCATTATATAACTATTGGTTTATTTTGACTCTTGGTCCATATGACCATTGGATACTATACTCTTAATGTTAAGATTATTATTTATAAAAAGAAATGATCATGGATAATTAATATAGAAAGAGGATTCAATAGCCTCATCTTGTAGACTCAGGCCATATGAAGCCCATTTTTCGGAGCTTGGAAAGGAGGTAGCGTCATTGGGATTTTCTCTGGACCAATCCAAAAATGAGATTCAAAATGTTATGTTTGAACTAAATCGCATATGGGAGAAGTTCAAGATGATAGAAATCACCACTCGGGCAATGTCGCCCGAGCCACCCCAAGATTCTATCACCATTACACACCTTACTCTTTGGTCCTATGAAGGTGTTATAAGGGGCTATGTAACAAGTCCTTAGTTAATTTGTGTAACCCATTTGTATAAATAACATTGTTTCTATGGTAAAATGAATATCATTTTTGAATTTCAAATGTCAAAATTAATCTTGGATGATTTTTTAGTATTTTTAAAGAAGTTTTATATTATTGATGAATATAGAACAAAAAAAGTATTTTAAAATATCTTTTTTATACCTTAAATTGTTGAAAATGTGAAATGTTTTTCGAAAAACTGACATATATGGTTGTGATCAATAAGAAATTTATATTTTGATATGATCAACTAAATTTTTAGTGATTAGTAACGTATGAATAGTAATATCACCTTTATGAGTATTGATAAGAGAAATGGAATAGTAACCTCACCTAGGGAAGTATAATTTTAATTTGGGCATATTGAATGATAACGTGATATAATAATATAAGTAAATAACTATTTTTCAAATTATTAGTTAAATATCAGTATTTTTTAGTGAATAGTGATTTTATATAAAAATTAAATTTCTCATATTTAGAAAATAATTTTAATAAAATGGAATTAATTTTTTTAATTCACAATATCTATATTATTTTTGGGAGAATTTGTAATATTTTTATATTTTTTTATTTTTCGGTGAATAATAAAAATACAGTTTTTCAGTTTTCAGTGTGTTTTATGACATCCAAATGATGTAATATGTAATTTAAAATACTGGTCGACCCATTTGGATTAAATATTATATGAGGTTTCCCAATTTTCCAATACCATGGGCAAATACCATGTGCAAGCCCATGGTTTTTAAAATACATCGGATGAGGTGTCCATGAAAATTAATAATAAACTCCTTTTTTTACTATAAATACCATTATATTCCATCATTTTATTTCATTCCAAAATAATCCCCTAGAAGGTCTCATTTTATTACCTTCAATTTAGTCCTCCCAAAATTTCCTCAATCCCTCATTATTCTATCCTTGTGTTTTAGAAGTTACTCTTCAAGGTAAGGGAATTATCCACTTCTCTTTTCCTTTCATGTTCTCTTTTATGTGGTATGTATTTAAAATCTCTATACCATGTTCTTATTTCCAGTTTATTTTTTTCCTCTAATATATTATGATCCATTAATGAATGGTAGGCCCATATCCTCTCTCTTTTTAATGTTTTCTAAAATGATGTTGCATAGTCGTTATGCTGCATAATGTTTGTCTCAAAATCTCTATTTTTTCTCAAGAAATTATTTTATTTTATTTATGTGAATAAAAAAACGTATTCCATTTCCAGGGTTATTAATCAATATATAAAAATGATATATTTTATTCTATAATTTAAATACATAAAACCCTCATTCCCTTTATGTGGGTTATAAAGGAAAAAATGATCATGTTTCTAAGCACTTTTTAAAACGTCACGATTTTGATATGAAACACATTTCATTTATTATCTTTGAGTTATTTATGAAATGTTTGATTATTTTCTATGTGGATCACATGGAAATAATTATATACTAAGGTTTAACTTTTATATTTATCCAATGTATTGGATAAATAAATTAATCTCTAGAGATGGCAAGTTTTACGATACCTTGGTGAATAACCTTGGTAAATTTTATGACACCTTAGTGATGGAACATGGTGATATGCTTATAAATATATAAAATTAAAGCCTATAGGCACATTTTCAATAGATTATCCAAGTTATTATTTTCATTATATGCCTCTTTCTCATGCCTTTATGATATTTCCTTATGTTCTTATTGTATTCTCTAAAGTTCACATGTAAACCGTTTTCCTTGTTTTCCCTTACTGGACCTTATGCTCACCCTTTCCTTTGATGTATGTCCCCTAGTTATGAGATTCATTAATTGAACATAGGGTGGACATTTCATGAATCCTTTATATATTATTATAATAATTTTATATATTTTCAGGTATTATGTACCTTATTTTCAAGACACTAGACTTTAAAGATCCTTTGTTTGTAAAATGTAATGAAAACTTATATATTAAAAAATGGGGGATGATATAGGAAATGATTTTACAAGTCTACAACTTTCATTAAATGACCTATTTTATTTTAGATTGGGGGACTTTGAAATAAATAATTTTAAATATATTTTTTATAATAACTCAATCCACCCCCCTCTTCAGTGTCCTACTTTGACTAACATTTCTTATCCGGAAAGTTTTTAATCCTCTAGTTTTAATGTTTTCAAATATTTTTCAAATATTTTTAATTTTGTTTTTAGTTTTGTTTTAAATATATCTAAATTTATATTTGTTCTAAATTTTTATCTCTTTAAAAACCTATTCTTTATTATTTATTATTTATAATAGATTGGAAGGTGTTTCTTATATCAGACCTCTATTTTCAATGGAACTAATTATGCTCAGTTGAAAATTAAGATGAAAATGAATTTAGAAAGTATGAGATTTGAAATTTTGTCTTCCATTTTAGATGAATATAATATTCTTGTTTCTTCCTAAAATACTTGGGATGAATCAACTAATACTTATTATAATAATAACTAAAATACTATGAATCTATTATATTATTTTTTAGAAGATAAATAATTCAATAGGAGTTCTACATATAAATCCTCCCATGAATTTTGGGATACCCTAGCTATTTCACATGAAGGAACCAATAATATTAATTAAATGAGACTTAATACCTATACTATTAAATATGATAACTTTAAAATTAATCATGATGAACACATTTATGAAATGTATCTCAGGTTCAATGAAATTGTAAATACTATGATCTCTCTAGGAAAGGATGTTGCTGCTAAGGAAATAATCATGCGAATTCCTAGATGTCTACCAGACAGATGGGGGGGAAATTTAGTGTTAATAAGATAATCCTATGATACCAATAAGTTTCTAGTTAAGGATATTATTGGATAGATGAAGGTGTATTTGGGATAATTAAATGTTAACAAAGAGGATGAGGATGAACCAAAGAGAAAGTTAGAGTCTTCCAAAACCACTACATCAAAAAATAAAGAAAATGAAAGAGTAAAAACTCATTATGATAGTAAAAGTAATGAATATTAACCATTTGATAGTGATGATGAAATGTCTTAGATAGCCATAAGGTTTAAAAATCTTATTTAAAGAATATGTTTTTCAAGAATCCCATCTACAAAGGAAAATATGACAATAAGGGGGATTAGAAGAAAACTGACAACTCAAATGAGATGGTTTTATATGAATGTAATAGATGAAGACAAGTAAAGAACGATTTTCCTAAGTTAAATTATAAAAATAAATATGAGCATAAAGATAAAAGGTACAATAAATTAGTGAAGGCCACCTGGTGTTCTTCAGAAGATAGCTCAAGTGGTTCAGAATCCTGATATGATGAAAATGACAACAAATCCAACATGTGTTTTATGGAAAACAAATATGATGTAAAATTAGAATCTCCTGCAAATAATTATTGCTATTCTGTAAATGAATATGATTCTAATAATATGTCTAATGAAGAATTATCTGAATACTACAACATGATTTAAGATACATGGAATGAGTTAATAGATAAATATAATGTGTTAAAGAAATAACATTCTCTTACCTCTACTGTTAAATCCAAACTTACTGTGGAAAAAAGAATAAAATGCTCAATTTCTTAATGAGAACAATCAACTTAAACTGTCTGATGAGAAATTGGAAAATGACATACAATATTTTACCATTGTAATGAATACTCTCACACAAATTCTTGGTAAATAAGTTACATGAAAATACAATACTCGTATAGGATACTAACTAGGTAAAAGAAATCTAGTCAAAAACAATTTTTTTCAAAATATGGAAAATCTATTTTCATACCCATAATTGAAAAATAAGGTACAAGTTCTAATAATGGACAATTTTTTACTGTCGATAGTTTTTCTAAACCAAATAGAGTTTATTTTTCTTATACTTTTGAAAACTATTTATATGAAACCCATAAAACCAAAGAGGGTTACCAAAGATTTTATTACTAATATTATTGGACCTTGGCAAGTCTAGGTACCAAATTATTTTCTTGGAAAAATTAAATTTGTAGGAAAGATACTTAAAGAGATCCTGTAACATCCCATGGCACTTGGAAAATGGATGTTCAGGACAAATGACAGGGGACTACTCAAGTTTCAAAAATCTTGTCAATATTGATGGTGGGAATGTCACTTTTAGTGATAATGAAAATGGAAAAATAACTGGCCTTGGCCCAATTGGTAACTCTAATTCAGTTTTAATTTCCAATGTACTTTTTTTTATGGATTAATATATAATCTACAGATCATATCATAGTTATGTGATGATGGATTTTGTGTTAAATTTGAAAATTATGCATGAAATATTTTTAATTCTAAAAATGAATTATTATTTAATGACTTTAGAAATGAAAATGTGTATGCTGTTAATTAAGATTCCTTGGATTCTAAAAATGTCTCTTATTTGAGTGCTCTACACAAAGAACCTTCACTATGGAATAGGAGACTAGAAAAATATAATATACATTAACTTCAAAACATTACTAGGGAAGAGTTAGTTAAGGGTTTACCCAAACTAGAATTTCCAAATGACAAAGTCTGTAATATTTATAAAAAATACAACAATAAAAAATCTATTTCAAACTAAATAAATAAGTCCTAACTTATCAACCTATTGAGTTGGTTCATGTGGTTTTTTTGGACCTTCATGAGTTTCAAGTCTTAATGGGAATCACAATGCCTATGTTCTTTTAGATTAATTTTCAAGATATACTTGAACCTTTTTATTAGCTTACAAAAGTGGAGATTGTTCTCATTTCATCAAGTATTCTAAAATAGCCGAGAACCAAAGTGGTCTTACAATTAAATCCTTAAGAAGTGACCATAGCTGTGAGTTTGAAAATCAAGTCTTTGGATATTTTTTCTTACAAATTACTGTAGTCATAACTTCACTTCTCACAGAACACCCCAACAGAATGTATTTAATGAAAGAAGAAATAGAACCTTACAAAAAATAACTTATACTATGCTTACTGAATATGATTTACCTATTTATTTTTGGGAAGAATCTATCAGTACATATAATTATATAATTAACAGAGATTTAATCAGACCTATTCTTAAGAAAAACCCTTATGAGTTATGAAACAATATGAAACCCAATGTTAGTTACTTAAAGTCTTCAGTTGAATACATTATATTCTTAATAGTATTGATAATCTTGATAAATTTTCATAAAAAATTGTTTAATTGATATTTCAAGGTTATTCAACCTCTTGAAAATCTTATAGAGTCTTTAATAAAAGAACCAAGTGTTTGGGACAATCTATACAATAAAAATTTGATGAAACAAACCCACATCAACCCAATACCTCCCAACAAAATATTGAAATGATATATCCAATTTGCACATGACTACCAAATCTTCTAATCCTACTATTAAGAAATCAGATAAATCATCCAGTTCGAGAAATTATCCAGATTC
The DNA here is from genome assembly GCA_963277665.1 of Viscum album. Lineage (NCBI taxonomy): Eukaryota > Viridiplantae > Streptophyta > Magnoliopsida > Santalales > Viscaceae > Viscum > Viscum album. The sequence continues at coordinate 26,026,506 of OY728125.1, forward strand.
AAGTCACAATGATCCTGAATCTATTGAAGAATCTAAAATTACTATCCCTTCTTCTTCTAGACCTATAAGATCTTTTAATAACCGTCATTTAGATGTTTTAGTTGGAAACATAGGAAAAGGTTCTCAAACTAGAAATTCTTATAGAAAATAGGTTTAATATTAAGCCTTTTTTTTGCAACCTAAACCCAAGAACATCAATGATGCAATCAATGATAAATTTTGGGTAATGGCTATGAAAGAAAAACTGAATCAGTTTGAAAGAAATAAATTTTTTAAACTAGTGGATAGACCTAAAGACACCTTGATTATAGGCACTAATTGGGTGTTTTGAAATAAAGTAGATGAAGCGGGTACTATTATAAGAAATAAATCTAGATTGGTTAAAAAAGGATATAGTTAATAAAAATACATTGACTATAAAGAAACCTTTGAATCAGTTTTCAGACATAAATCCAATAGAATCCTGTTAAAATATGTAGCACGTGTAAATTTCAAACTATATCAAATGGAGGTCAAGAGTGAATTCTTAAATGGTAATATAGTGGAGGGTTTTTTTTGTTGAACAAACCCTAGTTAACAAACCCACATTTTCCTAATCATGTTTTTAAATTAACAATTGATTTATATGGTTTAAAATAGGCTCCTAGATCCTAGTATGATAGACTAAGTACTTTTATTATTTTGAATGGGTTTACAAAAGGTATAGCTGATCCTACTCTTTTTATAATAAGAATATCTAATGATGTTTTGATAGTACAACTCTATGTTGATGGTATTATTTTTTATTCCTAGAAAAAAAATTATGTATTGATTTTTAAAAAATGATGCATATTGAATTTGAAATGAGTTTAATGGGTAAACTAAAATATTTTCTTGGATTTCAAATATTTCAAAATAAATAAGGGGTTATATTAAATCAGAGTAAATATACTAAAGAAATTATAAAACGTTTTGGTTTGGATAGCTCTAAAAGTAGTGACACTCCTATGAATACAACCTGTAAATTGGATCTTGATGAGAATGAAAAATCTGTTGATCAAACCAATTATAGAGGTATGATTGGAATTATTCTCTACTTTACTGCTAGCTTGGATGATATTTTGTTTAGTGTATGTATTTCTGCTTATTTTTAAGAAAATCTTAAAGAGTCACATATTCTTGCAGTTAAAAGAATTTTCAAATACCTCAAACATACTACCAACTTAGGAATGTTCTATCTTAGAGGACAATCATTTTAAATAGTCGGTTATTCAGATGCTGAATTTGGATGTTGCAAGTTAGATAGAAATAGAACCTCTAGAACATGTAACTTTTTTGTCAAGTCCCTAGTATCATGGTGTAGTAAAAAGAAAAATTATGTTTAATTATCTACTACTAAAGCTGAATACATAACTACTAGTAGTTTTTGTGATCATATTTTATGGATGAAACACACTTTTCTTGATTATGGATATAAATTTAGACATGTTCTTATAAAATGTGATAAAAAAAGTTCTATTTACATATCTAAGAATCCAGTTTCTCACTCATGAACAAAAAATATTGATGTAAGACGTTACTTCTTGAGATATCATTCTAGAAGATGTTATATTACTTTAGAATTCATTGTCATAGAACATCAAATAACTAATATTTTTACTAATCTATTAAATTATGAAAGAAGTAGCTACACCATACATGAATTGGGAATGATCAAACTTGAGTGACTGTTTACTATCTAACAGTTTACTATCTCATAGTCTGTTGTCTCAATATGTATTGTCTCACTGATCAGAGTTACACCACCATGATGCCACAATAACTGTACATTCTTGTATCACCGTTATGAATTAGCTTTCTATATTTAGTAATATTTTCCCTTATCTCTATTTTAATTATGTTATTTTACATTTATATTATATTTTTTAATGTGTGAATTTAGAAATCCCTAAATGATAAAATCTCATCACTCCACTTCTCTCCTCACTCGTGCTCTCTACTCCCAAAACTGAAACCCTTATCTCTCAAACTCCTTGCTCACCTTCAAACCCTCTCTGCATGTTGTAAATTCAATGGATGAAGGGCCCAATTTCCTTGACTCTAGAGAAGTGAAAGTTGCCAAAGAATGTAAAATGAGATCTGATCACAAAGCCTGAGGAACCACTGAACCCTAGTCTTTCAGATTATGTAGTCATGCCAAAAAGGAATTGTGTACAAAATTGATTCTCACAATTAAGTCACTTTTTCTCATAGTTTTGGAAGAACGAGGATGTTATATTTCTTCAAGGATGTGGGATATTTTTTTATGAGTACCTCATGCAGGTATCTTCAAGTATCATAAAAGAAACCATCCACCTACAAATGACATATTTATCCTATAAGAGGATTTGGGTTACTTGAAAAGCGATGGAAAAAGAAGAAGGATTATAGCTACAAAATTAGATGAAGAGACTGGATTTCTGTTGAAATTTATTCAAAACCTGATATTTCAAAGGAAAAGTGACTTTTCTACTCTAAGATATCAAGATATATTCTTCTGAATCTCTAGAAGAATGGGCAGAAAATAAATTTGTGCAAGTACCTTGTTCTTTACATGTCTGATATGATCAAGATAACTTCAAAGTCAACCTCCTTATTCTATCCAATATTTATTTCTGATATGATTCAAGCCAAGGGTTTGGTCGGGAATAATGAAGAAGTTGTTAAGGATTGTGATTTCTATCTATCTATGTATATATATAGGGGAATGAAAATTAGTTGGAATCCATGGAAGAGGTTATAGGTTGAAGACACTGAAAGGATTTATGATCATTTTAATCCTATTGAGAACCCTTGAATACCTAAGGATATCATTGATACTAATTTGGAACCTGATGATTTTGTGGAATATTCAAATAAAGGAATGGAATTTGATGTTCCTAGAGATGAAGGTGGAGTTTTTTCCTAAAATTAGTGATCTATATGTTTCTAAAAGGACTGAGGATCCTCCTCATGAAACTCCTGATCCATCTCATGTTGTTCTCTATAGAGATTATCTTCTCTCTAATGGTGGTGAAGTTAAATGTGAAGCAAATATATCCAAGGATAAAGATGATGATAAAGGTGAAGCAATTGTGGAAGAACTTGTTGCGAATGAAAAAACACATAGAAAAAGAATATACAAAAGTAGAAGTCATTTTACCTGCTGAAGTAAGGATGGAACAAGTTTTTTAGTTAGAAACAAGTGTGGCTGAGGCTAAGAGGTACTAAAATATTATAGAATATATGGAAAGAGTTCACAAAATTGAGTCTATTATCTCTCAATGGTTATATTTGGTTTACGGGGAGAAAACCCCTAGTTTGTAAATGATATAAGTTTGAAATCCCATTGATTCATGTTCAGTGGATTCCTAGTACAATTTTCCTAGCTACATTGATATTAATGATTCTCAGAAGTACGTAGTGAAATAAATGGACCTATCAGTAGAGTTTCAACTCAAACCAATCACATATAAATAAGTGATATTTTATAAGGTGGAAAAACCTATCTCGGTTCTTGAACCTACTCATGAAATCCCCATTTTTATAATCCATGATAATATAAAATCTTTTGAAGATAATTTATTATCTGGTTTTATAAAGCTTTTGAATTCGCAAACTTCTCCAGTGACTAACCATAGTTAAAGGGATTCTAGATTGCTTATATAGAAGTTAATTTGGAAAACTCAACCCAAAATGATTTATGAGATTCAGGAATCCAGGATTGACAATAAACTACTAAGTGATGAAGTGAAAACCTTAAGATCATTGGTTGAGGTGATGAGGAAATATTTTCAAGCTACTCCTGCTCCAATATCTGTTGCTAGCCTAAGTGAGGTTGATCCTGACATGATCTCAAGGAAGGTTGTATCTCATATTCAACCTAATTTTATTTTAGTGGTTGAATGAGTGGTCAAGAACAACACTAAAGTGTAAAATGAAATGTGTGGACTTGTGGATGCAGTCAATCGACTAACAGATGAGTATAAAGGAACATTATAAACTTTTCTTAAAAGTATTAGTTCTCTCTCCTCAACTACATCATCTCCATCTGCCTTTGCCCACACCACTCAACTTTTGGACAGTGACTTGATCAAATCATTGATTATAGAAGCGATTTAAACTTTGGTTGGTGGTCCAAATCAGTAAAACCTATGTAATATTGAAAATTACAATGAGAATGTGAATGATATGGTTAGTCTTTACTCCCGGAATTATATCAATTCTCAAGCATAAATTTCAAATAAGGTGGATTCCTATTTCACTAATATTTATACCAATAACCAACTGGAAATTCATTTCAAATATATGGTATATAATTTGAGGCTACCTCTAGTAACTCATGCTTTTAAGGAGAAAGTCAAGAGTTTAAGGATTTCACTCCTACCCTTGAAAATATTATGGAAAATAAGGATGAATTTGAGAAAGACATGGAATATGGTGGTGAAATCATCAAGGATTTCATCAACCTATTGAAGGATTGTTTTAATGTTAAAAGCATATTCATAGTTTCCCCTACAGCTACTCCGCTCAGACCTAGCATGCTTTCTTCTTCCACTCATTCTTCATATACCTCCATTTCATTAGTTATTTTGACCCCTTCTCAGGCTCTAAACTAGATCAAACATGTCATCACTGAGCAAACCTTACCTAATTATTTATCTATACTGAGCCTTAGCCATTATAGTATTGGAGGAGTCCCTTTATTTTCTATCTCTAGCCCAAAAACCTATAATACTTATCCACATGATGCTTATCCTCTTGTTTTCTCTGAAAAGGATAAAGGGAAGGCTGTAGAATCCAAATATAAGTAAAGGATGATTTTTGATAGTTCTATGATGTAATTTCTTTTTGTGATTGTAATGTTCTCTATTAGTATATTCAATGAAATGTTCTATCTCTTTTATTCCAATGATGATTTAATTTATTTCTTGTTTTTATTTTTATTATTTTTTTTTATAATCCCAAAATGGGGAGAAGAACTGGTATTTATTCTATTTTTACATATATGCACTAATACTATAATGGACTGCATTGATTTTTTGTCTTAATCTCATATAATCTATTTGATATGTTAAGAAAACTGTTTACTCCTTTATGAAATTTATGGATTGTAAATTATATGATTTCGTATCATAAAGAAGGGGGATATTGTTGGAATTATCTTGTTTTAATGCTCACATATCATGTTTAAATCTTGTAAATCAGGTTCAATCTGGTTCAATTATGTTTCATTATGGTTATTTTTAATCTTAATCTATTCTTTGTGTATTACAACTTAAGATAGACTATAGATATTTGACGAAGTATGAGTCGTTGTTAAGGTGAACTCATTGTCACCGTTGTTGTGACAAAACAGTATTATCTTTTAGTCTGCAAATTAGTAATGTATGAGTCATAGTTTCCATGAAATAATTTTATCATGATACCAGTTAAAGAATTTTCAAAGGACCATACACCATTTCCATGACATTATTGTATCATGATACCAGTTCCAGAATTTGCGAAGGACCAGACACCATTTTAATGACACCATTTTTAGTGGCACCATTTCTCACAAAGGACCTGACGTTGTTGCATCACCTATCCAATTCAAAATTATCACAATGTATGAGACAGCCGTCTAGTGGCACCACATAGATGTAAAGGGAGAGTCACTACTGACTGTGGAACCACTCTTAACTCACCCTTCCAATGAAACTATTCATATGTCACCACTGACTATTACATTGTTCCATACTTATACATTTCCACCTTATTTCAATTAAGTTCAAAATTATTTATAATGGTAATATTTGATATATTTTATGATATAGATATTATTAATGATTCTTGAATACATGTCAGTAGACAGTACGAGTTACGAGGTGTGGAAATCTTGCTCTATGTCAGAGAGAACAGAATCACCCGAGGATTAATATATTATGGCGCACAAGACGAATAATAAGGGAGAGTGACACACAGCAGAACACATAGAAGATCCATGATAGTCCATCATGATTGCTATGAGCTAAAGAAGAACTCACTGTCATCCTTGTAGTATAAACAACTGAAAGAATAAGAAGAGAAACAAAAACATCTCATTAAAATGGAAAACAAAACAATGAACTCATGACACTTTATTTCTGAGTCTATTTCCATAATAGGACCAAAGCTTCAAATATTCTACATTCCAATAGTCAAAAACTGCATAGGACAATACTCAGATCATTTCTAATACCTTCTTATTATATTCGACACTTTTGAGTAATGATTTATTATTCCGTTGAGCAGTGTGTGTATCTATATTAAGAAAACACACTATCTTATGTGCTAAACTAGAGAATACAAGATATCCTCTCATTAACACTCTCTTACACAATACCAATCCCATGTAAAACTATGTAATAGGTCCATGTGTGACCTAGTTGTTTTAGTTTCCCATGAATAATTTTGGTAGAGTTCTAGCTTGAACTGGACAACACTGTATGTTGTTGTAAATCCTGATCCAGGGAGTGGATCAAGTTTATTAATATAAAATGATCAGTGGTGGTTGATCACAAAGCAGAGAGGGCTAAGACTATACTTGAGACTAAACCTATTGTTTTATCTACTGTGTTCAATGTCTTATTTTCATGCTTATATTTTTTTATTCAAATTAGAAAACTTTACTTTTATTTGATAGTTAATCATAAATTGTGTTTTCATTAGAATTTGTTTTAGAAGACTGATTTCAAAAGATAAAGTAATCTAATAAATTACATTAAATTATAATTAATCAATATTTGATAAGTATTTATAACAAGAAAATATTTTACAAGTTTGAAACTTTGATTAACTAGCTTATTTGATTTTAGATTGGGGGACTTTGAAATAAATAATTTTTAAATGAAATTTTTATTAGAACTCAATTCACCCCCTCTTAAGTGTCCTACACTGAACAACACATGACTCTTATCTTCAAGAGAATATTTATGAAACGTTTCAATGAATAAGAAAGTGATTATATGTGGTGGAAGATATGTCTTGTGTGTTAAATGGGAGAGGGGGGACCTTTAATTATATTTTTCATTTTAGCATAGTAAAATGAAAAAGATTCATGTCACTATTTAGGATTTTCACATAACCTTGTGATTAAATTCCAAATTTTATAGAATCCTAAATCACATAAACATATTATTAAATTGTTTAAATATTAAAATCCATAATAATAAGTCTAAAAATAGAGTGGTTTTGTGTCTTTCTGAGATTAGATATATAATAATTAAACATAAAAGTAAATCCCATAAACTATATTTATATCTCTATAATTTAATCATGAATACCTTTATTCATTTATTATAGAAATTTATACCCTTGGGACATAAAAAATAGTGATCTTATAAATCCCAGTAAAGGAACATACATGATAGTGAAGTATAACACATGATTCAAGAGGCATGCCCCCCACATCATAAAGGAGGAGGATGATATATAATTACAATGAATAATATATTAAATAAGATTATATCCTAAGATAATTTAATAAAAATAATCTTGAAATAAAATTAAATATGACATAATACCCAAAATTTCAGTCTCACTACCAAGAAAACATAACATTGTGTGCTGGGCTAATAACTCGTGCACCAAACATGGTATCTCATTAGATGAAAACATTACCCAATGGATATGGGAGATATGCAATTCTAGTTCCTCTTCTATTATAATAATATGTACTTGAATATGTTTTCCACATTAAATAAATGAATCATACATAAATCATAATATTGAGAAAACAATGATAAGTGAATGCTTTATATAATCCTGTCTCAAAGAAACACAAAATGGTATATCATAAAGATTCTAAAGAAACTAATGGATTAATTATTATAGATATTAACAATTCAATAAATAAGAATAGTTTATGAAAAAAAATTGAAAAATAATAATAAATCTGTAATGGTTAATTAGGTACAGAAATGAACCCCTTAAATGATGTTTAAAGAAATTAGTAAAAAACCATAAATGAAGGTAAACCTAGAGTGTTTTCTTTAATGATAGAAATGAACAAGAATATTTTTCCATAAAATAGTTTTTATTTTTATAAAATATTAAATGTAATATGGTTTCAAAGTATAGGCACATTAAAATGGGAAAGGAATAAAAAATTCTATAAAATTGGCTAGTTTGGGAGTTCACTTACCTCGAGTCTTGACTCACCTGATTCGTGTGTTTATACCCATGAATAATGAAAATAAATTTATTAAATACCAATATAATAACATTTTTTTCATTTATATATGATTCATTAGTATCCATTTATGTTCATTTATAATCATTTTATAGAGACATAATGTTCTTGTTCATTGTCATGGGGATTATTGTTTCATGGTTCCAAGGTCACATCTGGTCCTTGGTAATGATGGATGTTCTTGTCCAATAAGTCAATAACTATAAATGTGTCATAATATGATTCCAATTTCATTATATAAGTTCAAATGGTACACAATATTAATATATTTCATGTAGTAATTCATAATTGAGTATTAATGGTATGGTTTAATGGTTAGTGCATTTAGGTAGTTTATACCGACCATTGTGAACATAATTTGTTTTGTTAGATTTTATGGTTATTTTCTCATTCCAGATTATGAATCATATTTTAAAAATATTATTAATCTCATATTTAACCTCTAAATTGTTATAATAAGTATCTATAAATGAACTAATATTTGTTTAAAAACAATATCCTTATAAGAAGTTATGTCATCCATGAACATGTGTTTTCTTATAAAAACAACAATTATATTATTATATGGTTTTAGTATTAATTTTTAAGTATCCTAATATCAGATATTTTATTAAATTGAATTTGGAAATCATATTTTGTTTTTGTAAATATGATGAATATTTATCGGAATATGACTCAAAAAATAATTATTTTGAGTTCTTATCTTACTCCTTGGGAGGAATCCTTTCCAAATTGAATTATTCCTTTCTAGGGGGGACTATTAATGAGACAAGTAATTATAGAATGTGTATAAGAGAGTTGGGGAGGTATATTTATTATTTATTAATTCTATAAAGCTTAAATTGAGATGAAAAGTATGGGTGAAGGGTTGAATTTATAAGGGATGGGCTGAGGTGTTTTAGAATTAAATATTAAAATAACATATTATATGTTCAAATAGTGATTAAAACATGATTAAATTATAGGGGGTCAATGATATAATAGTAAATGAGATAATAAAATATTAATTAATCTTCTAGAAACCCCAAAATTGCATTCATACAATCTATTATATATTACAGTGCTTATATGGCAATAAACTATTCACCTCCATATTTTACTATTTATGAAAATTGATAATCTTACCCCAATCCGAATATAGATATGTTTATTCAAAAAATGAAACTCATTTTATAAAATAATATTTTAGATATAATATTTTTAAAATTAAAATTCTTATTTATTAAAAATTAGTAATTTGTATGAAAAGATATTATTTTACAATTTGAAAAATTGATTATTATTTTATAAAAAGGTATTATTATATATATTAAAAATTTGATATTTATAATACAATTTTATGAAAATAAAAATTTATTATAAATTTATAAATTTATCATAGACATTTATTTTAATGAAAATAAAATATGTCTATTTTTTCAAAAACACGGTTATTCTTTCATTGTGTAAAAATATATATGTTCATATTAAAAATTTTTATTTAATTGTAGTTAGATATAAATTTATTTTATAATATATTCAAAAATAATTTTTATATTATAATGGTTAATTTATTATTCAAGTCTTCTTTTTAATATATCCAATAATCATGTTAATATTCTAATGGTCAAGTTACTAGTCCAACAATCATATTTGATTTTTTTATTCTAGAAAGAAAACCAATTTTATTTATTCACCATTCCATTAAATTCATATCAAGGTGTTATATTATTTATTTTCAAAATCCTGATTAAATTAATAATGTTTTGTTTCTTTTTTTACAGTATTGTCTATGATTGTGATAATTCTAAGAGACCAAAATGATCCAAATTGTTATATTATAGTAATTTTATTTTGTTCGGTTATTTCCCCATTATCCCAATTTCAATTTTATGATGTTTTTTATTCAATGAATGTAATGTTCTAAATAATTTTTTTTGATTCCTATTTTGTAGTGAATTTATTTTAAATTTTATTCGTAACTATTACACTTATATTTATTCAGAATTCAAATTCCATATATTAAAGTTTAGTTCATTAAATTTTTCCCCTATTTAGAAATTTTGACATCAAAATTTGAATCAATATACTTATTTGAGAAAATATAAAGGTACTTAAGTTTCATTACATCCTCAAGTTCCCCTGTTTCTTCTTTAAAAATTTTGTTTTGCTAAATTGAATTGAAAATTGGAGTTTCTTATTGTATAGAAACATTCCTATATAGTTCAATATCTTAACCAGATTCTCCTTATAAGACATATTATCCTTGAACTATACAAATTATGAATTTAGAACATGTTAGGGATTTATAATGTACTTACTCGAGAGGGATATGTGGAACATTACATGGACTTGGGACTAGTTTTTTGGGATTTCAACTCTATAGGCCACAAATTCAATGCGTTCAAGAATCTCAAAGAAGGAAATGTATCTAGGATATAGATTTCTGTTCTACCAAAATATCATGGCTCACTTCTATGTATATATAAAAAATATCTCATTATCTATAACATAGAATTATAAATCTTATTATTTATTGTCAATATATCTTTTGTATCAACTTTATGTTTTATTGATGTGTTTTTGAATGGATATGACCTTATCAACCATTTATTTGATCAATTTGATCCCAATAACTAATTCTCTCAAACATTATCCCAACATGTAAGAGTTCTAAATTTCTTACCATATAGTAATTCATAAGGATGAATCTAAATTCTCAACTAGAAAGTAATGTTTTATAAGAACAAGACTTGAGGAAGATGTTGATACTAATGTTTTTTGTAGTCCATAGAGAAATCATTTTATAAATACTATATTTTAAAAATAGTATTTTTAGATTTTACATCATTTAGGGGGTGATAGGTTATAATGAAGTTCAATATTTTCTTCAAGGAATATTAAATTTTTTAGAGATTTGTAGTGAACCTCAGATCTCCATCCAATATAATCAATAACGGCATTCTCTATAGCCTTACTACTAATCTAATATATATTTACAAATTTATTATGTGATGAGACTTCTCAAATTTATATTTAGTGGGAAATATTTGTAATTTTATCCACTAAAACCCATAAATAATAATTATTTTTTGAAATCTTTTAATGACCAATGAAAAAATCCATGTGGATGTTCATCCATTTTTATGTCAGTATGGGTAATGGTTACATCATCCCCTTTGAAATATTTCTTTATCAATTTACTTATTGTGGAACAATAACATTGATGTATATTTAGTAATTTTCTTCCTCATATTCTCTCACTAGCAGTGATCTTAGATATCTATATAAATCATTTTTCTCCCTAGGTAGATTGATAATGTTTACCTATAATCATCATTCAATATATACGTTTTTATATCTATATTGGATTGTGTTCATTATTGTATCCAAAATCCCAATAATAATTTGTTAATGTAAAAATATGAGGCTTTCCCCTTATTTTTGACAATGTATTTCTTTTTTATCTCCATATCAACCCTTTTAGATTTCTTACTATTCTCAATAATAGGTGTATGAGAAACAATTTATATATGGTATGATGTTTTTCATTCTGTTATGATTCCTATGTGAATACTTTACACGTATAAGAATATGGGATCCTTATAAATTATAATCATGGATAGGGTTATGGGATCATTTATTCTTTATGGATATTCAAATTTATTCCCATTTTGAAAATAGTAACGTACTGAGTAGTCATAGTCCTCTATTAGTACAAACCATTTTTTTTTATAATGATGATATCCTTTTGTGTGAATATCATCATAATAATTTATTTATTTATTCATGAGGAAGGGAAAAATATGTACAAGCACCACAAGGGGAATGGAAAAAGAAGGCATAAGCCGAAAGAGGCATGATGTAATATAACCTGAGGGAATCCCCTATGATATGGTTCACCCGTTCAGGTTTCAAGAAGTCTATATTTGAGAAGTAGGAAATATTGGATCCTTGATCGGCTAAAAAAGAAAGGTGGTTAACCAATTTATTACCTTCATGGAACGTATGAATCACTTTTATATTGTTTTTGAGCATAACCCTACATTATCTAATAGGGTAAGATATCAACCATGGGATAGATCTAATTCCATTAAAATAATTATTAAGAATCATGAAGTTTCTCTCCACTTCAGATATAATAATGTTTTCATGTCTGCATATAGATAATCTAGTATACGTAGCCTTGGATTCCACCAAGATATAAGAAGCAATGATCCAGTGAGTAGATAAATCCAAGATGACCAATCCTTGAGAGTACCAAAAAACCCCACCTCCTCTACTGACTCCATAATAGGAGGAACCATCAATGTTAAGCTTCAGAGCACTGGAAGGTGGAAGCCACCACACCCAAAGGGACCTCAAGACATAACTATCCAGAAGTGATATTGGATTACTGAGAAGTAAATTCTGAATGGTAGGGAACTCATGCCAATCATTAAAAAGCCTAACCATATCGATGAGTAGGTTCTGGGTGCGTGCAATGATAGACCTGCTAGAGGTTTGGATTACCTCGAATATCCACTTGTTCTGAGCCTTCCAGAGACATCAGTAGCTCAAGTGAAGAACCATAGTATGAGCAATTTTCTCTGGTCCTGAGTCTCCCAAGTCGTGAAGCCATCTATCCAGAAAGGGAGAAACATAGATGTAATGAGCAGAGAAATTATTAAACTCACAAAAAACATGCCAAAATTCACATTCACATTTGGATTCAAAGAAACTATTCTCCACATTCTCTTCACGATTCTCCTTAAAAAACAACAACTAGAATCTAGGATGACACCACATCGTATGATGTTGTCATCTGAGGGGATTTCATTGTTTCTATATAGAAAAATTTACTCTAAATTGTCAATTCAAATATTTCAATAGTAAAATCTAGATCATGCATCAAAATTATTTTTCTCATGAACCATCTACTATCTTGAGTCAAATTATATCACATTATCATTATATATGAGTATACATCCTAAGACCTTCATTGAGTGACCACTATAGATCAGAAATCCTTCCCCACTTGAAGGTAGTATAAGAAACATTTCATGGATTATCTCTTCTCAAACTCCTTGAATACCTATTCACATTCTTCACTCTGGAAAAACATTACCCCCTTTGGAGTCATAATGGGTAATGAGTTTTATAATAATGAAAATAACCTCACAAATCATCAAAAGGACCATTCTAATTTGATGAAACTACATATATCCACTATTTATTTTTGTTTAAGAAATTATTCAATCATATTTATATTTCAATAATCTAAAAATACTGCATTGATTGTCATAACATTCCATAAGAATATTACTTTATCCATCAAAAAGTCTTATTTACTATAATTCTCATATAAAATTTCCTGTAAAAATGTCTTTACAATTTTACACTATTGATCCTCAGGATCGTCTTTGATTTTGGAGTATGTGAGAATATAATCTATAAATACCACTGGAAATTTCCTAAGGTAATTTATTAAGAAAAAATTCATAAATTCCATTGGATTTTTTGGAGAATTTGTTACTATTGAATGCATCACTAAGAACACATAGTGTATGTATCCTGGAAGAAATAAATTCTTGGGAATATCCACCTTCTTCAACCTTAATACATGATATCCCAATTGATGATACATCTTAAATAAGTACCAATCCCCACATAGGTTATTGAACAAGTCGAAAATACCTAGAAGGGGATAATTTTTCATTTTCATGATCTTGTTGATTTTAATATAATCATTTTAGAGACACATTGACACATCCTTATTCATGATAATCAACATAGAGACTCAATAACCTTTCTTTAATGGTTAATTAATATAAGTTGCTTTAATAGTACATTATGAACATTATTTGATTTATTTAAAGTTATGATTATTTATCCAATATAGAATATGATTCATATTTTAAGATATTTTTGTGTAAATATTTTACCATTAATTTGTTTTCTATAACTAGCCCTGAAATGGGTAATAGTTGTTTAAAAACATTCATATAATCAGTTATACTTAACCTAATTGAATATTTTTTTGTAGAGACAAATTATATCATTATATGGTTATTATATTTATAATAAAGTAAGCTAAATCATATATTTTATGAAATGGTACATTTATGTCTAATTTATGTGGTAAAAGAAAAATATTTAAAAGAATAAAAATGAAAAAAGAAATTTGGAGTTCTTACCTTACTCTATTGAAGGAATCCATTGAAAATTTAATAATGAATTTTAAGGGTATTCATATAATGAAACATGTACCACTAAAATGTGGCTAAGAGAATTTAAGCTGTATTTAGAATAGTGTAGATAAACTAAGAAGATTAATGTGTGAGTAGAAGTGGGATGGTAAACAATCGAATTTATAAGGGGAATAGAGTAGTATTTCGTAATGAAATAATATAATAAAATATTTTATCTTTAAATAATGACAAAAAATGTGATTCAATAGGGCTTGAGATTTAATAGAAAATGGGGCTTTATAATATTCTTCTATCTTCTAGAAACCCCAAATATTCATTCATATACACTATTAGAAAAATATAGTACTTATACAATATGTTACTATTTATCTTCATATTTCAATTTTTATGGAAAATAAAAAACTCCACCCTAGCCAAACTTAGAAACAGGGATTACAAAAATGACATTATTTTATAATATAATTAAATATAATGAATTTATTTTTTAAAATATATCCATATTTAATAAAATATTAATTTTTTGTCATGAAAAATTTTCTGAACCGTAAAAAATCAATTATTATTTTATAAAATTATAAAATTATATATTTATAAATAACTACTGTTTTATAAAACTAATTTATGAAAAAGGAGTTTATCTGTAATATTTTAATTTATCATTGAAATTCATTTGAATGAAAATAATATATATATATATATATATTACCAAAAAAATAAAAATATTTTTTCTTTAGGTAAAATATTCATTATTATATTTACAATTTTTTAATTATCTTGTGATATAAATTTATTATGTTTCAATTTTATAATATTACCAAATATTTGTTTTCTATTCAAATGGTTGGGATACTATTCTAACAGCCAGGTTACTCTGCATAATGTCTTGGTTACTATTCCAATGTCAATGTTATTGTTCCAATGGTCATAATAGTTTTATTCTTTTGATAAATACCTCATATTTCATACACCCATCATTCAATTAAATCCAACTATTTTTATATTCTTCATTGTCAAAATTTCTTGTACATTTCAATTTTTTATTTTTTATAGTATTATTATTATGTGTAATAATTATAGGATACCAAAGCAATGAAAATTTTATAATTCTAGATATTTTATTTTTTATGTGGTTATTTTCCCATTATATTATTTTCAATTATTTAGAGTATATATTCTATAAATGTAATCCCCTATATAAATTATTATTGTTTTTATTATATGTTGAATTTCTATTATTATATATTCCTTACTACGATACACAAATTTATTTATAAGGGAATTTGAATATATTAAATCCAAAGTTGTTACAGAAGTACGTATCTATCATCATAGATCTTCTTAAATTTGGTAAGTAAAATGTCGAAATTGAACCATTAGTTTCTTATTTTTGAATTTTTCTATAAAAAACTATGCATTTATTGTTTTTATACAAGGGTGTTTCACAACTCATTTTTTCCAACAACATTGTCTTTGGGACTCTTATGGAGAATTTTTCTAAAGAGTGGTATGAAATAATGTCAATTATGAAAGGTCCCTGAGAGAAATCGTCAGGAAAATGAGAATTATTTTATATATTTTATGTAACACCATGTGATTTTAAAGGAATAAAATATTTTTTTTATATATTACTTTCAACACTGACCTTAACCAACCTACAAAATATTATTCTTTAAATTTAATCTCTTTGATAGATTCTAAAGAATACGTCCTCATGTCAAAATGAACCATAATATAGTATAACATTCTAACATGGATGTTAAACTGAAGTATATGAATAAAACTAACTATATTTTGAAAATTAATGATATCTATTGATTTGAAATAAAATATGAATTATTTAAAATAAAAAAGAAATGTTTTCTGAACAATTTTACTTTTTCTTGAATATAGTTTAGTTGCTCTTTGCGTACATAATTAAAAATTAATTTTACCAATTTTTGGAAATTTATTTGATAAAATGAGGATAATTTTTCAAATTAGAATATAAAAAATAGATTCATGTTAATATTGGGGATTTTTCTGAATTGTTTCATTTTCAATGAATAGTGAAAAATACTGAATTGTAATTAAAAACTATATTTTCGATTTAAAAAATTATAAATTTTAATTATATTTAATTTTTTTTAAATACAGTAAAATTATATATCAAATAATACAATTTAGGTCATTATAATCATTTACACATTGAATTTTCATATAAAAACCTTATAATATTTTAAGAAAATTTCTCTTCAAAAACCCTCTTTTTCATTGCATATATGAGAATAATTTTAAATGATATTTTTCCCTTATATGAATGAAATTTGAAAAAATCGATCCCATATTTTAAATTATAAAAACTAATATTATAAAATAATTTAAACATAATTTATGACCATAATTAATATTCAAAACAATAAACAATATTTACCGTGGTCAAAGTAAAAATGGATTTATCAAGGGTAAAACTAAAATGATAAGGGTTAAAATAACCTAGAAACTTATTTAAAATCGATTGGATGGGCATAGTTTGACCTTATAATGTATAATTATAGATAGTTATCTATTTTGGATGATTTTTCATTATAAAAAACGTGGTTACACCTTTTTATTTTCAAGAATTATATATGTGTCACTCACCTCACCTATAAAAGGCCACCCCTCTCCCCTCTTCGTCACAACTTCAAACCATTTTGGTTTAGCCAATCCTTACCACAATAACATTCATAATTCCATCCCCTCATCCTAGAAGCCTTGTTTTGGTTATAAATCCATCCTTGTAAGGATTTTGATGTAAATCTATGAAAATTAGTTGAAAAAGAGGTAACTTTCCTCAATTAGCATTGTTATTTTATTTCTTACTACAACTCCCTAAATTAATATTATTTAATTATTATATTGTCACCCAAGTATATTCCATATATTGGTATTTTTTTATGTTTCATTTATGACCTATAAAAACCCCCACTTACATCAAATGGGTTGTGAAATCACCATTCATTTGTACAGTGAACTACATCCTCACGAATAGATGGTATTCCTTTTTGTCATTACCACCTCCCATGGTTGGTTATGATGATGGATAGAAAATTTATACATTATATTTGTAAATTATTTATATTTATTTACACATTATATCATATAACCATTTTTTACTCTCAATTTCACAAGGGATATGATAATGTCGCTTGTGTGTGCAGTGGACTACCACCTCACGATGCAATTTGATTCGTTTTCACTAACCGTTTACATGGAAGGTAATACGGATCTCATTAATAAATATATATGTTATATATATAACATTATTATGATACTAATTTCATATTTATCATTCTTATAAGATAATATATCATTTTTATTAAATTTTCACTCAATGAAAGATGTAACATCATTCGTGTACGTGTAGAATACCATGTTCACGATGTAATGTGACACTATTTTCATCACCACACCACATAGATGATATATATACATATATTTAAATATATAATATGGTATTTATGATATAATTAACATTATGTAAAGATAAAATATTACTTACCTCATTTCTATAATGATTTTTGTAAAATGAAATGTTACTCATGAATATATATGGCCTACTGCCTCCATGATCGTAACATACTTTATTTTGTAAGTCCATATTCCAATATTTTTCATAAAAGTATAATTTTTGTATTAATTTTATAATTATTCCATTATTATTATGGGTATGAAAGAACTCCATAATATAAACATGGTTTAGAAATTTCATGACAATGAACAAATGAGAAAACAAAGCAATTAACAAATGAAATAATGATAGTAAAGGACGATTATTAAAAAATTTGTGATAAGATGTTTTAAAAAGATAATATATCAAATTAAAAATATTAATATGATTCAATAATAAGTTAATAACACATTTAAAAACACTATGCATGAAGTTAAATATTGTTCATCCCAAAGGAGTTGTGAGGTATGGAATTTCTAGTCTGGTTATTGTTTTAGCTTGCTATTTTCCATATTCACCACTTGTTTATTTTGTGTGTTGTACGTACATACCATTTGACATTTTATATCTTGAATTTATTTATTTTCAAGAAATTTAATGTTACGTTTTATGTTTCTGTTTTTTTAGGATTATGAATCAAAATATTTTGAAAGTTGTAAGGGACTTCGTCTGAGTTTCCCTTCATTGAGGCATATGGTAATCTTATGCATCTAATTTCCTTTATACCATGTATATACTACCCCTATTAAATGTAATATATTTATTCCATAATAATCTATGAAATTTTGTGTTTAAATTTTAATTATTTCATCGAAATTAAATTTGAATTAAAATTGTCGAAGTTATGAATAATTTCATAACTAAATTTCTTTTCATTGCATAATATTACTTCTTCATTATCTCTAACATTACAATATTTAGAGTGTAAATAATTAGGAAATTAAATTTTTTTATTTCCACATTTTAATGTGGATTTAAATTTGATACAAATAATATATTCATTGATTAATTATGATGTCAACATTATGATCATTATAAGTGATTTATTCTCAATTTCTATTTCACTGTGATATTTTTGTTAATATGAAACTTGTTGTCCCATAGATATTATTGGAAAATATCTTTGACTATAATGGTTTCAATTATCAAGAATCATGTTAGATCCTAAATTATTTAGAAGCATTATTTTGAATATTAGATCATTTCAGTCATATAACTATTTTTGTGTGCTAAAGTCTAAAAACGCTTATAAATGATTATCTATGTGTACTTATGGGTATTAACACTCTATAACTTTTCTAAACTGTAAGAAATATAAAACATCTAAAATTATCTAAGGATGAGTCACTGACACTGAAATAAATATGAATCATCGAAAGACATATGACTCACCGACAAACTTATGACTCACCGAATGACATATGAATCGCTGACAGACAGTTCAAACAGTCACATGCTCTAAGTATGTGAAGCTACCACCATTGAAAGTACTCACTGTTGCATATGTCTCACCAACCCAGACAACTAACCTTTTCAAATGACTCATGGGTGTATACTACCTACTCTCAGTCCAAGTGACTTATTATTGCATGGTGCTATCGATAGAAGGAATGACTCACCGTTGATATGAGTCACCGATATATCAACTGTCTTTCCAACAGAAGGAAGGAATCACTATTGAAAAAATTCACTGATGTAATGAGTCACTAACGTATGGAAATACCGACAGAATGACATGCCGATGGGTTGTGACACCGACAGATTGAGACATTGATAGAAGGAGACACCGACAAATGAGTCACTGAAAGACTGTTCAAATCCTCATTTAATAATATTGTTTATAACAGTCATATTTGTGTCATTTAATGATACTGACATATTATATAATCCTTTGTAGGAATTTTAGAATATAGTAAGAGGTATGATGAACCTATGCACATGGAATGTACATTCTCTTTTTCTACCCTAAAAAATAATAATCATTTAGAAAGAGAGAAGAGATATACATAAAAAAGAAGTGGTGCATGCATGTTCAAGTGGGAGCCATAATAAATAACATATGAAAATCTCATGCAACCACTGTGATCTCAAGGAAAAAAGAAAAACACATAGGGGAATATCAACCTAACTAAAAATCAAATTGAAAAACTACTTAATCATATCAAATATGGATAAAAATATACCTGCATAACCATACTCACTCCTAGAAGCCTGAACACAGAGGCTACGAAACTTTGTTTTGGAGTCAACTTCCTGAAGAAGAATTGAACATCAAAGCCACTTCATCAAAAGAGTCCAGATATGCACCACCTAACACAAATATACTTTTATACCTATCTCCACATCTTTAGCTCTGTTGTGTTCATTTTAGTTACGTTTTTGAGCAGTTTTTGTATCTTTCTATTACACACACACACACTGACTCATGTTCATAACTAAAGCATACTTTATATCCTCAATATTTCAATATATTTATCCATTTGTATCCCATGTAGAACTATGGAAGAGGTCATGTGTGACCTATTTTTTATTTTTACCATGGAGAACTATGGTAGAGGTCATGGGTGACCTGGACAGCCTTGTGTACTGTTGTGAACCCCGATCCAGGGTGTGGATCAAATTGTTTATTAATTTAATCTACTTAGTGTTAGGTGATCACAAAGTGGATAGGATTAAGTCTCTTCTTGAGACTGAACCTCTTATTATATTTCTTCTCTATTTATACCTTTTTGTTTTCCCTATTTTGTCACATATTTCCTAAAACTAAATTGAACTCTGATAGTTAGTATTAGTAAGTGTTTATAATATTACTGACTTATTATATTAGTTTCTAAAGCTATTTTAATTTTCCAAATTATATAACTGATAACTACTCAATATTTTTAGAAATTAATCGAACAATCAATCTCTTATTAATTCACTACTGGATAACTGGTCCATTGAATTTTAAAATAAGTGGGAACTTAAAATTATAAATTTTAACATGAATTTTTATTGGTACTGAATTCACCCCCTCTTGAGTACTCTACTCTGACCAACATTTGGTATCAGAGGTGTTAGGAATTTTTAGTTTTCAAATCCATTTCAATCTTTTTCAACTGTGATTTTAGTTGTATTTCAAATATCATAAAATTTATTTTAATATTAAATTATTACCTCTTTAAAATATTGTTCTAAAATTATTATTATGGATAATAAGTTGGAGGGTACTTCTACAAATAGGCCTCCATTCTCCAATGGAACAAATTATGCACAATGAAAAATTAAAATGAAAATTAACTTAGAAGGTATGGGTTTTTGAAATTTATTATTCAATAGTATATGAATATAATATTGCTTATACTAGTAGAAATACTTGGGATGAACAAACTAAGACTTTTTATAATAATAACTTCAAATCCATGAATTCCTTATATTTTTCTCTAGGAGATGAATAATTTAACAGAATTTCAGCATGTAAAAAACCCCACGAACATTGGGATAGTTGTTATATTTCACATGAAGGAACCTCTACTGTTAAGGATATGATGCTTAACACATATACTATTAAATATGAAAATTTTAAAATGAATAATTTTGAGCCTATTTCTGAAATTTATCTCAGGTTTAATGAAATAGTTAACACTATGATCTCTCTGGGAATAGATGTTACTGCCAAAGAAACAATTACAAGGATTCTCATATGCTTACCAAATAGATGGAGAAGAACTTCTGCATACATTAGAGAATCATGTGACATCAGAAAACTACCTATCAGAGAACTCATTAGAAAAATGATGATGTATGAGGAAGATCTGAAAGTCAACAAAGAAGAAGAGTATGAACCTAAGAGAAAATCTGTACCCTTCAAGACTAGTACCTATAAGAATAAGGAAGAAGAGAAGGTTCTAGCCCATGTTGAAGGCTCTGGTAATGATGAATCAACATCAGATAGTGATGAAGGGATGGCTATGATATCCATAATTAAAAAACTTCTATAGGAAGAAGAAGTTCTTCAAGAATCCCAATTATAAAGGAAGATACGATAACAAGTGAAACTGAAAAAATGACTGGAAAAGAAATGAAAAATAATAGGACATTTTTTTCTATGAATGTAAGAGGATAAGAAATGTCAAAGATAATTTTACAAATTAAAAAAACTAAAAAAAGTTTGAAAAGAAAGACAATAAGTATAAGAAAAATGTGAAATACACCTGTAGTGCCTCTGAGGATAGATCTAGTGAATCAGCATCATCTTATGATGAGAAAGATAACATGTAAAATATGTGTTTCATGACAAACACATCTGAGGTAACCTTATCCTATTTGGATCACAATTCCTATTACTCTGAAAATGATATTGAGTGTGAAAATATGACATGTGATGAACTATTTTAATACTATAACATGCTGGAAGACACTTTTAATGAAATAAAAGATAAATATAAATATTTAAATTAACAACATTCTCTTACAGAAACTATTAAATCAAAAATTACTACTGTAAAGGAAAAGAATGATCAACTATTCAAATAAAACAATGAATTAAAAATTTATAATTATCAATTGAAGAAATATCTAGAAACGTTTACCAATGGAAAAAATAATCTTACTCAAATTCTTGGTAAATAGATAGCTCGTATGTACACTTATGGTATTAGATATCAGCCTAGATAGAGAAACCTATCTAAAACACATTTTGTAACTAAATCTGGAAAATCTATTCTTCTACCTAATAATCAAAATTATGCTTCTAGTTCTAGTTCTATAAATTCATTTAATACCTCTAGTTTTCCTGGACAAAATAGATTTTAGTTTTCAAATATGTTACCTAATGCTTATAGGAAACCCATAAGGAAAATGTGGGTACCTAAATCATTGATTACTAATGTCACTAGACACAAACAAGACTAGGTACAAAAACCTATTTTTATTTGATTATTATGTAGGAATGATTTTTGAAGATTTCCTATACGAGCTTATAGTACTTGGATTGGGTATGTTCAAGACACATGACAGGTTATTATTCAAGCTTCAAGAACCTAATCTAGATTGATGGTGTATATGTCACTTTTTGTGACAATGTTAAAAGAAAAATTATTGGCTTAGGCTAGATTGGTAAAACTAATTCAATTTTAATTTCTAAAGTACATTTTTTGATGGATTGAAATATAATCTACTTAGTATTTTACAATTATGTGATGATAGATTTCATGTTCAATTTGAAAAATATTCTTGTAATGTTTTTAACTCTAAAAATGAATTTGTATTTTCTATTTTTAGAAATGAAAATGTATATTCTGTTAACATTGATTCTTTAGTTTCTCAAAATGTTTCTTGTTTAAATTCACTTTCAAAAAGAGTCTTGTTTTTATCATAGGGGATTAGGACATGGTAATGTACACTCTCTTAGAAATATTAATATATAATGACTAGTCAATGATATACCCAAACTTGAGTTTCAAAATGAAAAAGTCTGCAATCCTTGTCAAAAAGGTAAACAACACAAGATATCTTTCAAATCAAAGAAACACGTTTCAACTTCTCAACCATTAGAGTTGGTTCACGTTGAATTTTTTAGACCATATCTAGTTTCTAGATTAAATGGGAAGAACTATATATATGTTCTTGTAGATTACTATTCTATGTATACATGGACTTATTTATTAGCTCACAAAAGTGAAGCATATACTTGCTTCACGAAGTATGTTAAAACTATGGAAAATCTAAGTAGACATAGAATAAAATCCTTAAGTAGTGATCATGTTCATGAGTTTTAAAATCAAGACTTTGAATCATTTTTCTAACACAACGAATATAGTCCTAAATTCTATTCCCCTACGAAACCTCAAAAAATGGAGTTGTGTAAAGAAGGAATATGACCTTACAAGAGATATATAGAACAATACTTAATGAATATGATTTACCTGTTTACTTTTGGGATGAGGATCTGAATACAACTTTCTACATAATTAATAGAGTCTTAATTAGACCTATCCTCAAGAAGACTCTTTTTGAGTTCTGGAACATTAGAAAACCCAAAGATAGTTACTTCAAAGTTTTTGTTTCAAAGTATATATCAATAATATAAATGAAAATCTTGACAAATTCACATCCAAGAGTGATGATTTAATATTCATAGGTTACTCAACCTCTAATAAAGCCAATATTGTCTTTAATAAAATAACCAAGTGTATGGAAGAATATGTGCATATCAAATTTGATTAAAAAAACAGATGAACATAAGATCTCCCTAGAAAACCATGAATGTGATATGTAAAATCAGAACATAAATGAAAAATTATTTATTCCTCTTGTCATGCAACTAGTTAAATAGAAATGTTCGGGAAATTCTTCAGAATCTGAACCTAATGAACCCGAACATGTAGATAAACCTGAAGTTATTATCCCCTCCTTTTGTAGACCAACTTTAACTCTCAAGATCCATACTTTAGATTATATATTTGGATAATTAGATAAAGGTACACAAACTAGAGCATATCTTAGAAACCAGGTTGAACATCAAGCCTTATTTTAACTATGTGAACCTAAAAATATCAATTATTCAATTAAAGATGAATTTTGGGTGATGGATATGAAAGATGAACTTAACTAATTTTAAAGACACAAATTTTGGAAACTTGTGGATAGAACCAAAGAAACCCAGACCATAGGAACTAAGTGGGTGTTTTAGAACAAAGTAGATGAATATGGTAATATTGTTAGAAACAAAGATAGATTGGTTACACAATGTTATAGTCTAGAAGAAGGAATTGACTATGAAGAAACTTTATCACCTTTTTCTAGACATCAAGCCATCAAAATCCTACTTTCTTATACTTCCCATATTAATTTAAAACTTTATTAAATGGATGTTAAAAGTGTAGTCCTAAATTGGTATATATTTGAGGATGTTTTTGTAGAACAACACCCTGGTTTTACAAACTGTCATTTTCAAAATCAGGTTTTCAAATTAATGAATGTTTTATATCGTTTAAAACAATATCCTAGAGCTTAGTATTGCAGATTAAGTAGTTTTCTTATTTCCAATGGTTTTACAAAAGGGATTACTGATCCTACTCATTTTATAAGAAGAATTTCTAAATAATTTTTAGTTGTTCAAATCTATGTTGATGATATTATTTTTGGATCTTTAAGAAATTATTTATGTATTGGTTTTTATAAAATGACGCAAAGTGAATTTGAAATTAATTTGATGTGTGCACTAAAATTCCTTCTTGGATTTCAGATTTTTCAAAATAAAGAATCTATCATTCTAAATCAAAGTAAAAACTCAAAATATCTTCTAAAAATATTTGGATTTGAAATAATTAAAAGTAGCGACACTGTAATGAGTTCTACTCGTAAGTTGGATCTTGATAAAGATGGTAAATCTATTGATCAAACCACTTAATGTGGAATGATTGGATGTTTTCTCTACTTGACTACTAGTATGCCAGATAAAATGTTTAGTGTATGTATGTGTGGTCTTTTTCAATCTAATCCCAATGAATCTCACTTAAATGTCATTGAAATAATTTTAAAATACCTCAAATATACTATCAATTTAGGTTTGTTTTACCCCAAAGAAGATTAATTTGATATAGTGAGTTATTCTCATGCCGATCTTGGTGGAGGAAAGTGGGATAGAAAAATCACCTCTAGAACTTGTCAATTTTTGGGAAAGTATTTGGTATCATGGTGTAGTAAGAAACAAAATTCTGTTGAATTATCTACTACTGAAGCTGAATACATAGTTTCTAGTCGCTGTTGTGCACAAATTATATGGATGAAACACACTCTGGAAGCCTATGGATATCAATTTAGGCATGTACCTATAAATTGTGACAATACAAGTTCAATTAACATTTCTAAGAACCCAGTTTCTCATTCTTGAACAAAACATATTTATGTAAGACATCACTTTTTGAGAGATCATTATCAAAAGGGTGATATCACTTTAGAATTTATTTCCAATGAATATCAACTTGCTGATATATTCACTAAGGCATTGAACTCTGAAAGAATGAATTACATCAGACATGAGTTAGGAATTTTCAATTAGTAAGAACTTGTGTTTACTTTCCTTTGATATTTTCATGTGAATTTTTCACACCGACACCATTTTCACGCCAACATTGTTGTCACACCAACACTGTTGTCACACTAACAACATTGTCATGATGACACTGTTGTCATGCCGACACTATTTTCATGTCGACACTATTGTCATGCCGACACCGTTGTCATGCCAACACCATTGTCATTTCGACCCTTATGCCTTGTCATGTTGACACTATTGGTGTTATACAATGACTATCATTCCAACACCGATGAATCATTATTTCTATATGTTTTATGTTTTTTTAAAAATGGCATTGTTTCATTAATTTTGTTGAACCTGGTTCATGATTTCGTGATTGTGTAATTTCAAAATCTTTAAATGATATAAATTTTAATTGATCCACTCTACTCCTTTACTGCTACTCTCTCTTGTCTACCGCTCCCTTTCTCTTTGCCCCTGAACTTTCACATTCTGACATCCAGACTTAACTAATTGGAATGGCGCCTGGGAAGCGAGGTCTTGAAGATGGTGAGTCTCAAGCATCGAAGAAATAGAATGGTGAATCGAGAAAATCTTCAGCTCTTGTAAATCTTGTTCTAGAAAACCATGTGGTATCTTTATAGAAATAAGTACTGATGGAATAGATTTTAGAGAGAAAATATTTGTTGTTTAAGGTTCTGCAAGATCAAGGATGGATTGAATGGTTCACAAACAATGACAGAGTTTTATACCTAAAGCTAGTACATGAATTTTACATGAATATGGAACTTATATTGTAATGAAGTTATATTTATTGGGTGAAGTATATTGTAAAAGGGAAGAGAATATCTTTCTATTCAAGACATTGGCATGAATGTATTAAAGTTCTTCACGAATTAATGTTTGATGATTATCAAGGTACTTCTCCACCTGAAAGTGAATTCTTTTATAGTGAGATAGATCTATAGGAGATAACAAGAAATGGGGAACATTAAGAGACCCATTACATCATAATTAAATTGTGAGTACATATTTTTATTTAATTTTATTCAGCACTAGATTTTTCATAGGAAAGGGGACTTTTCTTCTCTCAAGTATCAAGATGTATATTTAATGTATTTGCAATAGAAAGGAGTTAAATGGAATCTGTGTAGATATTTGATAGTGAAAATAAATGAGATTATAAAACCTGATTGTAAGTAAAATTATCTTTTCTACTCTAGAATTATTTCAACAATGCTAAAGGATAAAGGTTGTGTAAGTGAAGTCGATGATGTTGTAGTTAGGGAATGTAGTGGAACCTTCTTGAGTTCTGACATCTGTAAGAGAATGAAATTAACTAAAAATCATGGAGGAAGGAATGGGTTGATGACGAAGATAGAATATATGAAAAGTTCAATCCCATAGATCATTATGTTAGACCAAGGAATCTAGTGGATCTTGGCCTCGGTCCATATGATCAAGTGATTTATTCTTTATATGAGGAGGAGGAGCCTACTACTCCTGTCAAAGATGTGGGACCACCAGTTCATGATATAAGTGACCTAGAAGCAACTGGACCAACAAAATGACTCTCTATTGGACCTCCAAGTCCACCTTTAGACTTACATTATCCTAAACCTATTATCAAATCTAATAGATGTGATGAAAGAGAAGTTGAAGGATGTGTAGAGTATGTTAGTGAATCCAGCAAAGAAGGAGATGAAGAAGAGGAAACTGGTAGTGGTGAAAGTGGTTCAGAATGAAGTAGAGAATAAGAGGATGAGAAAGCTGATGATTAAGATGGTGGTGAAAAGGCTAAAGATGGTGATAATGAAGAAAGTAGGGAATGTAGTAGTGACAGTGATTCTGATCATTCTGATTGAAATACAAACAGTGTTAGTATAGAGATTGTTGATGCTAATGTTGGTATATCTATTGAGGGAGTTATTCAAGATGAAATTTTTTCTCTATCTAAACATGTTTCTAAAGTTGTATATTATAGAAAAATAACTCTACATAAAGAGAATAAACTTATAAAGGAAGAATTAAGTGAGGGGGGTAATATTTTAGGAAAAATAACACTAAGGGGATCCTCATGAAAATATATCTAAATATGATGAAGAGCATCAAATTGGAAGATTAAGGATTGATACTCTTGCTCATCTAGATTTTGATATTTTGGTTGAATGGGTAATGAATCATGGGTATGTGGAACTGGGATTAGATTATAAAGATTCTGATGATGAATTCTTTCAAATTGCTACAAGGGAACCAATGGATGATATCTCTTCTAGCGACTATGTCACTAAGGAATATTTTAAAAACTCCAAGAAAGGCATATGTTCCACAATAATACAATCATTACAATCTCAAACGAGATATGAAATTAATGAATCTAGTAGATATAACACTAATATAAATGTAAATTTGAAAGCTATCCGATTTATGGTTGATGGTGTAAAGAAATATGGAGCTTATAGTTATACTCGTACCTCAACAAGTGTATCCCAAGGTGATGCTGCTTCAGTTTCCAAGATTGTGATAAAGGAAATTCAGCCAAATTTTATTACAGCTGTAGAAAAAATTATGAAAAGAAACATCAAGATTAGGAATTAGATGAATATGTTGACCACTGGAATCAATTCCTTGACCACTGAGTATAAGAATACAATGGAGAGTTTCATGAAATGATTTGAGAATCTTGTTTCCCATTTTAAAGCTATTGATTTTTCCAAATTGTGAAAAAAAGTTGTGGAAATTTCCTCTTATTCTCTTGCTTCATCATCTACTCTACCTATTCATCCTTCACAATATGTGGATCTGGCTAGTATCAGTTCAGTTTTGCAAGAATATTTGAAAGCATTAATTTTCAGTATGGCCAAGGTTAAGGACACTTCAAATAAGGTGCAAGACCATGTAAATTATTATACAATGAGTGATACATACACTCATGAAGAGATAACCAAGACGATTAATGAGTTTTTTTTCTAAAATCATCATAAAGAATGTAATGAACAACCTCTTTAAGTATTTGGACACAAATATTACTCTTCCTCTAGTGATAAAGGATTTTAAGTATTAGATTTGGAAGTAGAGATAATTCACTCCCTTGTTGGACAAGTTTATAGTGAACAAAGACAATTTTGAAAACACAATAAAATATGGTGGTGAGATTATTGAAGATTTCATCAAGAAATTAAAACCATATCTCCATGTCCAAAGTGACGCAATTGTTGTGACTTGTGCTGCACCACTTGGCCCTACTAGTTCTGTACCTGCTCAAGATTAGATGTCAGTTTTTCTGGATTATCCTAGATCAGACCCATCATTACAGAGCCTATTCAGCCTTGGCTTATCTCTCAACACAGACCTACCCCATCTTTTACCATACCTGAAGGGGTGCCTTTACCTCCTCTGAAAATCCATTTAGACCCTCCTTCTTGACATCCTAACCCTTCTATTTATCCATCCATTGATATTTTTGATAATGGTAAGGAACCCCTTGACCCTACCATGTAGTGTGGAGTGATTTATTTTATATGGTCGAGTACTTGTACCTTTTCTAATTTAGTGTACATTACTCATGAATGAACTTTCACTATTTCTAATTTTATATTTTTAATTTTCTTTTCACCATACACTTTTTTCTAATCTCAATAGGGGGATAACTTTATTAGGCATTATTAAAAAGGGGAAGACATTATTAAGAATTATTGTGTGTATAAGCATTATTATGTGTTTATGCATTATTATGTGTTTATGCATTATTATATCTGATACATTATTTTAATCTTATCTATGATACATTATTACGTGTTTATGAATTTTTATGAGTTTACATTAATCATTCTCTAATGATACTTAATAATTCCATGATATCTGATCATCAAAAAAGGGGATATTGTTCGCCCATAGATATTGTGGGCCGATATCTATAACTATAATGGTTTTAATTATCAAAAATCATCTCAGATATTAACATATATCTTACCTCATGTCAGATCCTAAATTATGTTAAAGAATTTTCTTGAGTATCATATCATTTCAATCATATAACTATTTATGTGTCTTTAAGTCTAAATGCGCTTATAACTGATTATCTTTGTATACTTATGGGTATTAACACTATATGACTTTGCGAAATAGTAAGAAAAATAAAACATATAAAATCATCTATGTATGAGTCACTGACACCGATAGAAAATTGACTCACCAATAAATATATAACTCACTGAATGACATGTGACTCACCGAAAAACATATGACTCACTGATAGACAATTAAAACAAACACATGCTCTAAGTATGTGTAGCTGACACCGTTGAAAGGACTTACCATTGCATATGTCTCACTAACTCAGATGAATCACCATTACAAATGACCCACCAACGTGGATGACCTACCCTCAGTCCAAGTTACTTACCATTTCATGGTGCTACCAACAGAAGGAAGGATTCGCCGTTGATATGAATCACCGATATATCAACTGTCTCACCAACTAAAGGTAGGAATCACCATTGAAACAAGTCAATGATGTAACGAGTCACCGAAATATGGAAATATTGACAAAATGACATACCAATGGGTTGAGACACGGACAAATTGAGACACCGACCGAAGGATACACCGACAGATGAGTCACCGAGAGACTGTTTAAATATGCATTTATTAATATTATTTCTAACGGTCATATTAATTTCATTTAATGATGCTGACATATTTTATTAACATTTTTCGGACTTTTAGAAGATAGTACAAGGTACGATGAACCTATGCATGTGTAATCTACATGATCTTTGTCGACCCTCGAAAATAAGAAGCATTTTAAAAGATATAAGAGATGTATAGAAAAAAAATAAGTGGCGCATGCATGTTCAAGTGGGAGAAAAACTGAAGAACATCTACAACTCTCATGAAACAACTGTGAACTGAAGAAGAAAAGAATAACACACAGGGGAATCTAAACCGATATGAACATCAATTTGTAAAAAATACTTCAACATGTCAAAGAAGGATAAAAATATACCTACAGAACCATACTCACTCTTGGAAGCCAGAACATAGAGGCTACACCACTCTCTTTTGGAGTCAACTTCTAGAAGAGGAATCGATCTTGAAATCCACTTCATAAAACAAGTCTAGAGCTTCACTACATAACACACATAGCCTTCTAAACCTAACTCTACTTCTTTAGCTATATTGTGTTCATTTTTTATACATTTAGGAGCAGTATGTGTATCTAGCTATTGCACACACACACACACACTGACTCTTGTGGATAACTAGAGGATAATTGATATCCTCAATCTTACACTCTATTTATCCATTTTGTATCCCACGTAGAACTGTGGAAGAGGACCCGTGTGACCTGTTTGTTGTTTTTTCCATGAAGAACTGTGGTAGAGGTCAAAGGTTACCTCTAAAGCCTTGTGTACTATTGTGAACCCCGATATAGGGTGTCGATGAAACTTTTTATTAATTTAAACTGCTTGGTGGATGGTGATCAAAAATTAGAGAGGATTAAGTCTCTACTTGAGACTGAACCTCTTGTTTTATTTTCAATTTCTTTATACCTTTTAGTTTTACTCTGTTTTATCACATATTTAATAAAACTAAATTGAACTCTGATAGTTACTCTTAGAAAGTGTTTATAATAGTATTGACTTATTAGGTTAGTTTCAAAAGATATATTAATTATCAAATTCATACAATTGAGAACTAATTAATCTATTTACAAATTAATCAAATAGTTAAGCTCTTATAAATTCACAACTGTCAAACTGGGAAATTGAATATTAAATAAAGGGGGAACTTCAACATATACCTTTTAACAGAATGTTTAATAGATACTCACTTCACCCCCTCTTGAGTACTCTACTCCGACCAACAAAACTATTCATGTTAAGTTGTTTATATACTTCCCCATTGATGTATTTTACATGAATACCTATTTATAAATGATTTTTAAAGTTTCAATTCACGTTTATCCATATTCTATTTATCATGGATATAGATATTTCCAAAACTATATATCATTCTTACTTACATCCTTTACTTTTAAATTTATTTGATTGATTGTGTAAATATTAATAAATATTTATTCATTAATAAGTATGGATATTTTATGATAAGTCACATTATTCATGAATTAAATTGACTATTTAATATATGAGAAATTATTTGGACATGTAGTGATGGGTGGGACCCTAGATTGTATAGTCCCTTGATCATGAGTAGTCTCATGAGGAAAATCGGTAAGCTAGAATTAAATGATTTTCTATATATAGTTATAACTTCCTTGTGAAAGGACTTGATGGTAGAGATATCATGATTATTAAGATCTTCTCATAAAATAATTAATCATTTCCTTCCTTAATAATTTTTTTATTGTTATCGATGATATTTTTAAAATGATATTATCTTCTGTTGCATTTATCTATCAATTTACTGATCAAATAGAATGTGTTTTCATTTATTTAGCCTAAAAATATTGATTATGACATATCTAATTACGGTATCCAAGTTATTTATTAAATGGAATGTGTGTTTAGTTATTTACCTTGAAATATTGAATATTATTTATTTATTCATGATAGATTCCACTGTACTTAACCTTTGTTGGGTATTTAAGCTCACCCTTCTATTGTTTCCCTTCCCGAAGATTGCATAAAGTGTAATATGGTAAATTTTCATAGATATTATAGGTTGAATATTGTAATTTTCAGAATAAATATGTTGTACTTTTTTAAATATAATTTGGGGAATCATGTATGTATCTTGTTTAATAATACTTATAAACTATTTGGTCCTTCGGGATGTGATTTTTTGTATCTTATACCAATTTAATAAAGTAGAGACTAAATTTGGGATTCTAGGTTTGGGGTTGCTACATTTAAACTAGTAAAAATATTAACCATTAATTTCAGGTGGCATCTTGGGAATTACTAACTTCAAATAATTACATTAACTTAGTCAAATTTCATCATCAATGATATAAAATTACCTCTACTAACTCCTTCTATAAATTTTATTTTTTCTTCACCATATACTTCTTATTTTTCATTATTATCATTATCATTATCATCATAATCATAATAATAATAATAATATTATTATTATTATTCCACTTCAATTATTTACTTGATTTTTTAATTATAGATTCTTTAACCCTATCATCATATATATATATAATGAAAATAAATTATTAATCCCTTTAAAAAATTAAACTATATCATTTTCAAAGTCTTAATAATCCTTTCACCCTAATTATATCTCATCTTATTAAAAATTATCCTCCTAAATTATATTTAAATGTTCACCATCATCTCATGTTAATTTTATTTCTTAAATTTTAAAGTTGTATTCAATTTTTGGTTTATCATTCTCAATATCTTTTAGAGGTGGAAATCCACCAAATGTTATATTTGTTTCTTCAATAAAATAATATTTCAATTTATCTTATAATAATTTAATCAAAAATTTATATCTTCTCTAATAAATTTAGATAATATTTTTAAATTGTTCCCACTAATGTGTTTTATAAAGGATAACAAAAATGTTATTTCAAGAATCTATAGAACATCCACATCCTATATAAACTCAAAAATACCAAAGACTATTGGATGATAAAATTGATCAAAATCACTCAACACATTTTCCAAAATACCTTGGGGGATAATTAATTATTTGAATAGTAATATATAAATATATCTTTGTTAACTTCAACTCAACACACAATTATATTTTCAAATAATTTATATGTTATCAAATTTATACTTTCACATAGATCACATAATTGTTTTTCTATTTTCAAATCTATAATACTTTTCTATATGCTAAAAATCATTATTAATGTTCCTTTAGTTAATCTTCATCAAAAAATTGAATGAACATTATTAATTTAAATATATTATCCTTGATTGTTCAACCATATTTTTACTGGAGGAAATTTCATTGAAAATATATAATATATTTGAAATTCCTCCAAAGAACTAGCAAATAGAATATTTACTCTTAACTGCTTAATTATATACTAAACTTTTATGAGTTTTACCTCTTTCCTTTATGGGGTAATCCTAGCATGTGATGGAAATATTTTCATATAAGGATTAGTTTCCTTCTTATTCTTCTTATCTATAGATGATTTTCATAGTTTTAATTCCTAACTAGATACTCCTCTTATGAAAATTCTCCAACTCTATAATAATTAATTTTATCATTATATATATTTTCATCCACATTAATTGTATCAGTGAATTTAATGTTTTTTATTCTAATTATAGTTATATCCTCTATAATATTTTATTTAGTTTTTCTAGGAATTGTACCATTCAATCATTCCTCCATTTTATTTTCTAATTTCTAAATTCTATATCTATATTATCATGGAATAAATTTTGATTGGTATGGATTATCATGAAATACTTGGTAATTATTATATTTTCATCATTTTTTGAAGAAAATGATCGGTTTTTATTTTTAATTCACATTATTTCATTATATTATGACATAATGAAGAATTTTTAAAATGTTTATTTCAAGGGTATTGAAATAATTGTGGTAGTTTTACTATTATTTATTAGAAAAATTGATCTTCCTATCTTAATTATTGTTGATTTACAATAATTTAATTAAATTTTATTTTTAAAACTCTTACCTTTTCATTATTTTTGTTTCCTAAAAAATATAAATTTCTTCTATAATCACTAAATTCAATAGTGATTATCATTATACACGTTCAATAATAATATAAACTCTTTAACATCCATGATATTTTTTTTTTGTAATATACACCTTCTCATTTGCTTTCATATTTATACAATTTGTTTTTCTAACATCACTTGAATTTTTTCATTATACCTTTTTATTTGGTGTACATTGGAGGGGCCTATGTATTTGGAACTTGAAGCTTTCTAAAATTTAAATAATATTTTTAGACTTTATTTCCAAGAATATTTTTTGAAATTCATGACATATAGGGCCCAATATTATATATTAAATACAATATATGATATTTAGTTAGTGTGTATGCATCCATGGAAAATTATCCTTTCCCCCAAAATATTTCCATGGATAGGAAAATATCCATTTTTATTAGAATTGGTATGGGGGTTTACCCTAGGGATGGTATAAATCCTATTTACATTCCAGAACATGGGTCAAGCCTATCATGGGTGTTAAATTAAAGATTATATATATATATATATATATATATATATTGATCCCATACATTGAATATATATATATTCATGACTAACTCTTCTAATTGGGGTTAGAAACATTTTTACTAATAACCCTAATTAGAGAGAGTATGAGAGAGATTATACGTGTGAGAATCAATCATACATTCTTCATGGGATATATGATTGTATATAGTGAAGATTAAATATTCAACAAATAATGATCCTAAATTGAGGTAGCACTAATTATATTGGGTTTTTATTCCATTTTTTAATATTTTTGTTAATATATTATTTATAATACAGTTTAATGAATCTATAATCTTGTTACATTTATTTTTATATATTTATACATGGAACATCAATTTTTAGCCAAATCCTTTTTTTGTAATTTTTAAAAAACCACTTTATGGTAAGTGGTAACCTCACATTCAAAGGATTCAAATAAAACCACCAATTTCAAGAGTTGAGACTCTTCCAAACCACCAAATAGACAACCACATGACCCAAAATTCAAATTCAAAACAATCCACACACGCATCGGGTCATGAAAGCTTGGGCAGCGAGCCGCGTCCCCCGACAGTTCCACCTATGTCGCCTCCACTTCGCCAAAATGGAACCCACCATCCATCCTCCTAGTTCGCCGGTGAGAACCGACCTCCAGATTCCAACCTTGCCGCCATTAAAACACCATCTCTTCCACTCATCAAGAAGAACACCACAACACATCAGAACACTGAACCTGGAACAATGAAAATCCCATCCCTCCACCAGTCACCACCGCTGAACCAATCATCGCTGACGTCGAAGATCGAATCGAACTTAGACTAAAATATCTAAAGATTCATCGAGGGAGAAACACTGAAAAGAAGAAACACATCAGAAATCAAACACCCAACGTCATCGAAACCACCAACGTCGGTTGGCAGGCTGATCTTCCTGAACCACCACAGTCCGCTTGAACTGCACGTCCCAAAGCCACTTAGAGAACCAACACACAAAACCACACTGGGGGGGGAGCGAAGGAACTTAGGAGCTAGAGAAGAGAGAGAGAGGACAAGGGCTTCAGCATCGAACCTCGACCATGCTAGGACCATCAAACCAAACATTCTAAACACTTCAGTCATGTCTTCAGAAAACACAAGAGATCACGAGAGTCGAAGCAATGAAACACCACTCACACAAAAATCCCTGAACCAGAAAGACCGAAGCCCCAAACCAATTCTCCACCGTCACCATCCCAATCCATCATCAGAACCATCATACTGGACCAATATGGGGTCTAACACGATAGGGAAGATGAAAAGAGTAGCGAAGGAGGTAGACTGAAGCTTCGATCCTGGAACACCACAAAAGAAGATGCAATGAAATCAACCCTAAAAGAAGAAAGGGAGAACACAGAAAAGGGAGAGCAGCTGATCCTGAAAAAACTGAATAAGGCCCCGCGTAGAGGAGGAGCTAGAGTAGCCACCAGAGGTTTTAGGCGAGACCCTAGCTGTCGCTAAGAGAGATGAGAGGGCTACTCCCTGGAGAATGCGGAGCCATCGTCCTCCAAAATCACCTGCCAGATCTACATGGAACATCAATTAATTCTTTTGTTTGTTGTCTTTTGTGGCTCATTTCTCAATTAATGGTGGTTGGACATTCACACTGACCACCAAAACCAATTGATTCCCCTTTCTTCTCTCCCTACTCCTCACATGATCGCCTATGGAGTTCACTATAGAATTTGTTCTAATAAACTAATCCCGATATGATAATAGAGTGATTCCCAAGTTTTCGGTGGACCATTCTAGACATTGTAATATAAAAAGGGCATTGAGGGTGATAGTTGTATGACACCAAAGTCATGTTTGGTAACAATGAGTATTTGGAGTCCTAGTGGATTGATAATGGACTAGTAAATTCATGATAGGGAATTTGGGGAATGATGTGAATGAGTTTAATAAGATTTTCTAGCCAAGGATAACTAATGAGGAATCTATATAGGTAAATAGTGTCCCTTGGAGTTACTAAAGTGATTCTATAGGCTAATGGTGATGATTTGGGCATGAATTGAGATGAGAACTGTAGAAGTAGTTTATTTTTACATGGGATAGGTTTTTTAAATGGAATACTGGATCACATGGAATGTAATATTTGATTCATACACAATATATCAAACTATCATTGACAGCTTGGGTTTTACTAGACATTAAGTATCACATAACAAATAATACAATTACATATGTCATGTGGATATAGGTTATATGACTCATCATGGAGTAGACAGAACACCCATATAGAATCATGGCCCCATATACCATATATATCTATGTAAACACTATGTATTGTGATCACAAGGTACGCAACTCATCTAGGTACACACTGAATAACCCTTAATTCTACCATATCATATACATGTTAAAGACACATCATGTACATTAGCATATCCTAAATTGTGTGTGTCGGTAGCACACTAAAAACAAACCCATGGTTACCATATATTATGTACATTTCATGTACACTCCATGTATAGAAACCAACTCACAACAATTTAGTAGTTGTTTAAAACACAAGCATTACCATAAGAATATCAACTACATCCCCTTGAAAATATTCCATGCATTGTTCAACATTTAGTTTTTTTATATCTTTTAGTCTAGGACTATAATATGTTAATATGAAGGGTCCATAATGAATTATTTTAAAAATAGAAAAATATGGTACATTACTCAACAACATCAAAGGTTAAATACATGAAAATTTAGAAATATTTGGGTTTCCTAGCCATGTAGGGTTTATGACTATGTTCAAGCCATAATATTTTTTAAAAAATGGTTTTGGGTACTCCCTTGGGGATACACAGGTGATAGGGAACTATTCCCTCATAATATTTATATTTTTTTCACGATCAACCTTATACATGAGGTTCGGTTCCTCTACATTTTTGAATGGATTCAGTACTCTTATGACTCCCCTACATGACTATTAGAGCCATGAACTCCCATACTAATGGGGTATGGGTCATCTATCCATGGATTAAGGTACTCCCTTAGTTTATGAGAACTAATGAAAGAGTAATGGATCCCCCATAATAGTTTGCTTCTCCCTCAACCATTTCTCTCTCCATATTAATACATGGATCCCCGCTATAGTTTTCATGTGATGATGTTGTCTTGAAAATTATTGATAGTTTAGTTACATGGGTTTCTCGTTATGATTGATCACTTAGTATCTAGGATAGGATAAATTATACACTCTTATGTCTTGAGTTCTCTTCCTTTAAATAATATATTGTTTAATTCTTACCTTTGTAGTTTAAAGATTACTAGTTTTTCCCATCATTAGTTTATGAATCCATGTCAACCAACTTTGTATGTATACACTCACCCCTACAATGGTATCTTATAACACATCTCAATTATTAGATAGGATATGTGTAGTTTGTGGTGATCTTTGTGGACATTGAGTTGGTAGAGTTAGAGTTTAGGGGTTCTTAGTGGGGAAGGATGTGTGGTAGTGATTGTGCAAAGAATTGTACATTGAGGAGGCTTCTTCATTCCTATTTTTAATGTTTGTCTTCATTGGGATATCATTTAATTGTTTTTATCACATTACATTATGATATCTAATTTTCTCATATGTTTGGAATATTAAAGTGTATCATATATATATTTATACATTATAGTTGGGTTTTCATCTAACCTTCATTATTGGTATATGTTGTGTAAATGTATTCATTTTTATATATTTACATTAGTTTATGGCCTCTTATATTCAATATTAGAGTTTTCCTTAGGGTGGAACACACTATTTACTTCCAACCCAAAAGGGGTTTGTGTGGATCAAGTCAGGAGTGGTATTAGATTAGCTCTCCATTTGGGATAAGGTTTGGATTAATGTGTATAATGGTGTTGGTTTTAATTTTTAGAGTAGTTGTGTCATGGGGTATTGAATTTGGATATCAGGATTGGGAACCCAATTTTAGTGAGGTGGATGAAATATTTACTCACACAGACTTTGATGAACATCTTTTCAACTCAAGAACTATAAATCATTAGTTCTTGGGAATATGTAAAATATTATATATATCATGTAGGAGTTACTTATTGGTATGTGTTCCTTCTTGATTAACCCCTCTATAAATTTTTAATTTATTCCATGTATGCTATAATAAATCCATGATTCCACCATGTTTAAATCTACAAAGGATCCCAAGGAATGATTATGACACACTCTTCATGCATTAAATACTCATGTCATGAAGGGGATAATCAACCAGGCTTCCATCAACGATCTTAATTTTGAGACTCCCTCACTATGTGAGTGATTAGTAGTTCATCCTTCTATACTGTAGTGTGAATAAAATCAATAAAAACTCTAACTTAATAAAAAATCATTTTTTAATTTATTATGTCAGAACATGATATAAAAGATCAAATCCCAATGGATTGACCAATTTATCAGTCTTCAGAGACTAGAAAAATAAATAATTTATATATAAAAATGGAAACATAATGCATTGGTTGTTAATTTTTTTGGAAAAATTTATTATTCCATTAATTGCTTCCTAGATATATTTTGATGATCCATTCTTGATACTATAGGGAAATTAAAAAAATAAAATGTTGAGCTCAGGTGATAAGTAATTGGCCGTGTAAAATAGAAATTATCATGGATAAGAAGAAAAAACAAAATTAAAAGTATTATAATCATTAAAAATTCCATATATTTAACAAAATAATAATTAAATAATTTCATGGATAGAAATATCACATTAAAAACAATACATGATTTCATTATAATGGAATTTATAATTCCGAACTTCATAATCCTCGAGCTATGGCATCATGATATTAACTTCAAGGCCTCAAGCTAAGACATCATGATATTATCATCATGAACTAATGAAAAGTCATAGTTATCTTACCACCAATGCCTTTTTTACAAGTTATATAACATTGTATGGGATGGTATACACCAAGTGGTACCCATTCTTGTTTGTGTCCATAAATCTTACCCAATTTATATAGATGATATAATGTATTCCACCCATATCTTACCCATGTAAATGGGATATAATGGAACTTTATCATAACTTATGCATGTCTAAATAATTAATATTACATTGAATAAATAGAATAATATATAATCAATATGCCTTAGTAAATAAAAAGTATTTATATTGCATCAAATATATAGAACATCGATATTTCCCCAGTTGATGGAATAACATTCTTAGTAATATTCCTTAAATTATCATTATATATAATAATTGGTATATGGTTTATTTAATATTTAAATAATTCAAAATATATACATGGAATAAAATAAAATTTACAAACAATAAAACAATAATTCCAATGCATGATAAACGGTAATGTATATCATAACCTCAAGGAAGTGAATGAACCAAGAATAAATTATAGTGTGTCAAATGAGGTATGAACCATAAATGTGTAAGGGAATAAATGATACCATAAAGAAATTATAATTAAATATTTTATAATAAATACTTTTATTTTTGAAAATAGAGAATAAAATAGAACAAAAACATAGAAAAACTTTCTCAAAACTTTTGTAACTTTATTATAAAAAAATAGTTATCAATCATTTCCAAAACTCATTTAATTATATGTAAAGGAATATTTAAAAAATATATATATAATAATTCAAATTAATTGAATCTTAAAAATAAAACATTGTTAAGTAATAAAATAAGATGGTTAAGATAAAAAATATATATAAGTGAAATGAAATTTATTTCAAGACTTTTAAGAAAATAATATCCTTTTATTTTGATATAAAAATAAGATAATAATAGAATAATAGATAAATATATTACATTCAAAAAAATTACAACATTTAAAAGAATATAAATATTGATGAATGGTATTGATGTTGGTAAAAGTTTTCATGAGAAAACATTAAAAAATAGATTCTTTTCTCTCCATAGTAAGGAAATACAAAAATTGCTTGTATTGAAAATGAGTAAATAATTACTTTTAATAATTTTAATGGATATTCAAATATGCAAATTAAATTAAAATATAATTTAACTATATAAATTAACATTTTTGAATTAAAATAAATAATATGGATATATTGGGAAATGGTTCACCATTAAAAAGAAGAAATAATGTCATCTTTTATTATAAACATTCTTTTGATATTTTTAGTAAAAAGAGAGGGTAAATAGAAATAATACATAAAAAACTAAAAATAACTATAGGTAAAGAAAATATAATAATTTTAAAAGATTAAGAGTATATTATTCCCCCTATATAAATGTGAACATAGACAATTCAAAATAAAAATAAGATTGTAAAATAAATTCATACCTCAGACTTCTTCTTGGTCTATCATGATCTAATATAAAATTTAATAAGTTTAGAATTATTATTAATATATTTAAGAACTATATTTATTATTATATTACTATAAACATTAAATTAAAATTTATTATTGACCATTTATTAATATGTTTAAGTTAAAATCCATAAATTGAGGTTAAATATTATGTTTTACAGGCTTATTTCGATTTAGCAGTTGAATTCCTTGCACCATGATCAAGATTTCACCATCCATAAAATGTAAATAATTAAATATATATAATATTTAAAAATTTTATATAGTTTTATAATCATCCATTTATTGTAACACCTTAGGACACTATAATATATATTTCTTTTCAAATAAATTTAATTTCTTTGATAGCTTGTGATGAACACAAAACAAGGTTTAACCGAAAATACTTTATTAAAATACACATAAAACATGAATATTATAAACTACCATTAATTTTTATGTTATTAAAATTATTAAATAAAATATTAATATTATGTTTATATATTTATTAGAAACAAAATAAGAATCATTTGAATGTAAAATAATTGTTTAAAAAAAACTGTATGTTTCTAAAAAACATTTTACTCAAGGTTCGATCACATAAATTAAGATTAATTTTCAGAAAATTTATAATATTTATTTTAAAAAATAAAATTCATTTTTTAAATCATAATATTGAAATTATTTTAGGGTGATGTTTTTATATTTTTTTGAAGGTTTCATTTTTTGATGAATAGTGAAAAATACTGAATTTTAATTGAAATCTTCCTTTTCTATTAAAGAATTTGTAATTTGTAATTATATTTTGAAATTATTTTAAAGTTAAATCTTATTTATTTCATTTTAATCATTTTAATATTTAATGTTTATATAACAATTTTAATAAACTTTTGAACATTTTCTGCTTAAAACACATTTTCTCGTCACATCTATTAGATTTATTTTAAAGTAAAATTTTCCTATAATGTGAATAGAAATTTTAAAAATGGAATAAATATTTTTCATATTAATAATTTATATTATCAAATAATTTATGCTTAATATTTGACACAAATTAATATCACAAATTGTAAAACTAATTATCATGGTTAAGGTAGAAATTGGCTAACAATGGGTTAAACTAGAAGGTAAGTATTAAATTGACCTATAAACTTATCCAAAAATATATTGGATTGAAATATTTGGACCCCATAATGTATAATTGTATATAATAATATATTTTTTATTATTTTGGAATCTGAAAAATTTGGGTACACCTTTTTCATTCCAAAAAATAAAGGAGTTCCACAAACCTCACTTATAAAAGATCACCCCACATCATCGCTTATTCAAACATTCAAAACCTTTTGGAACTTTAAGTGACTACCCAAATAACATAAAAAATTAACTTAAATTATCCAAATTTCCATATTTTGTGAATAAATAAAACCTATAAAGGATTCTAGTGCAAATATAAGGAAGTGGCTCGAACAATAACTAATGTTCTTCAAGATGAATCTTTATTTTATTTATTTCTACACCTACATAATTTATTATTAATCCATGGTGGTAAAATAAAATCAATATATTAAATATAATGATATATTTTGATAACAATTTATTTAACTAAAAACATACCCACTTCCTTCAAATGGTTTATGAAATCATTATTTGTGTCTATGGTGTACTACTGCCTCGTGAACCGATGTCATTTGTTTTTCCATTACCACCTCTCACTATTGGGTATGATGACAGATATAAATTATATGTATTATATTTATTAAATAATTATACATATTTAGTCATTATAAAAAATATAACTTTTTTACTTTCCATTATACATGGGATACGATATGTTCGCTCATGTGTATGGTGAACTACCACCTTGAGAAGCGATGTGATTTGTTTTCACATAGTTTTCACAAAATATTTACATGGAATGTGATAAGGATAGATTTAATTATGATATATTATTTACATAAAATAATTATGATATTAATGAAATATTTATCATTCTGTAAAGATAATATATTATTTTCTTTCTTACCTATTCACTGACTTATATATGATAACATCACTTATGTATGTGTGGACTACCCCCTTCATGAAGTGATGTGACACTCTTTTCATAAACACAGAATGTGGATGATATGTAAAAGTATATTTAAATAAATAGTTCTATATTATTATAATTATTGAAAGATAAAACATTACTTACCTTATTTCTATAATGAACATTCAAAAATGGGAATGATACTCATGTGTACATAAATCCTAACTTATCTATGATCGTAGTTTAATTCATTTCACAAAAAACATATTTCATGATTTTTAATAAAATTATAAATGATGTATATATTTTATAATTATTTCATGATTATTATTGTTTATATGATTAGACTATATAATATTCTTAAGAACTGGAACATTCATAACAAAGAACAAAGGTGAAAACAAGTCAATTAACACCTTAAACAATGAAAATAATGAATGATTATTAACGAACAAGTGATAAGGTGTTTCAAAAGGAACATATATGGTATTATAAATATTAATATGGTTCTTTTGTAAGTTAAAAACGTTTTTAAAACCACTATATGTGAGGTTAAATTGTGTTCAACCAAATGTAATTGTGATGTAATGGACTTCATCTGAATTTCCCATCATTTATCCATTTTGTAATGTTTTACACCTAATTTATTTTATATAGATTATATACT
Organism: Viscum album; assembly: GCA_963277665.1. Classification (NCBI taxonomy): domain Eukaryota; kingdom Viridiplantae; phylum Streptophyta; class Magnoliopsida; order Santalales; family Viscaceae; genus Viscum; species Viscum album. Next base: position 26,070,567 of record OY728125.1, read on the forward strand.
ACAACTTTAACATATAATATAAAAATTCATTCATACTTCATGGTATTTTAGCTTTCAATTTTAACTTTTTTATCCAAGAGGGTTTGATTCTAAAATTACTAAAGGGTAATAGTTATTGTAAAATCTCAAAATCTTTTCTGATTGTTAATTTTCTCTTATAGAAATCACATTCTTTTTATAAAATTTCATTAAAAATTACCTTTATATTAAATATAAATATTATTAAATAATTTATGTGATTATTTCCTAAATTTTATACCACTTTTACAAATGGTTTTTTACTTTCAATGTAATTTGATTACCTAGGAATATATTGATAAATTTGTATCCATTAATCAATACGGACAATTCATGATAGGGAACATTGTTTGTGTATTAAATTTATTATTCAATATGTGAGTAATGGTTGAGAAATTCCAAACATGGGTGGTGGCTAGGTATATATAGCCCATCGATGCATCGATAGTCTCATGAGATGAAACTGTTGGAAAAATCCGATGGGGTTTTATCCTGTTGTTTTAAACTGTCTAGAGAAAAGATATCTATGGTAAAGGTATCGTGTTCCTAGAAACCATTATGTGAAATAATTAAGAATTAACTTCATAGATAATTATTTTATATTTATTATGCATGATATTTTAACTATTATATTACCTATGGATGATTTTTGTTCTCAATTTAATGATTAAAAGGTATGTGTTTTCAGTTATTTACCCTTCCAATTTGATTATGACTTATCTTATCATGATAGTAAAGTTACTTAAAAAGAATATTTTTTAATTTATTTTACATTACATATTGATTTTTATTATTGATTAATGATAAATTCGTCTATACATAACCCTTAAAAATCATTTGAGCTCACCCTTATTTTATTTCTCTTCCCATGATATATAGAAGAATTATTGGAATGTTTTTTAAATGATGCCTTTCATTTTCAATTTATATAATGCCCCGACCCCAGTTACCCAGGGTCGGTGCATTATTGTGTAACATTGTCATGATCACAAAAGATCAAGTCTCGAAAGACCGAATAGTTTCGTTGCCTTGGAAACACTAGATACATTCATAAATGTTACATTACATCATAAAGTGAAAAACTAAAATAACATAGTATTCATAGTCCACACCCATATCCCCTTCAGACTATCCCTGCAGGTCAGTCATAAAATATTTCTTCACATCCCGAGAAAAATAAAACATTTAAAGGGGTGAGCTTAGATGCTCAGTAAGGATAAAAATTTAGCGGAAGCTTTCATAAATAAACATAAACATTTAAGGAAATGTATAACTAAAACAAAAGCCTTTTGAACTTGAACTTAAACATAATATGGAAAAAGTAAAATGAGATAATACCATTTACTTCTTCACATGGATATTCTACTGGTTGAATAATCACATGCAATATCAATAACCGTGTTCATAATTATGGAATTCATAACGCCGTACTATCATAACCACGTAGCCAAGGCCTCATGACAAGACTACAAATAATATTTTGTTAAGGCCTCGTGACAAGACACTAGTTTGTCTCATGATACCTACCGATGCATCGAGGAGCTATATTGGCATCCACCCATCACTTATTAAGTCCAATGCATTCCTTATATGAAAAGGTTTAAACATATCATAAACCATAACATAATCGTATCACATAAAACATGCATAAAGGAAACATAAAATTTCCACATTTAAATCAAAAGATATCAATACAACACATTAACATTATAAAAACATTATAAAAACCATTTTCAATACCAAAATAAAAGAAAATTAAAACTTGGTATTTATTTTTTATTTAAAAAAAGTTATGGCTTGTAGAGGAAGCCGAAACTCAAATAATGGTAACAGTGGTGGAGAAGTCGTTGTCGCCGCCTACGTACGACAAAAGACATTCCCTTTTGTCATTTATTAAAACACTTCATATAAAAATATTTTTTTGTATAAAAGTAAAAGTCAAAGCGGTTCATATACCGTATAAAAAAAGTCTTGTATTAAAACAAAATATGCCTCAATGAAAGAAGATTGAGATGAGGTCCCTTACAAATATCATTTTTTAAATAAAATAGATCTATTATGTGTATTCACTATAAGTACGCGTAAATAAAGTTAAAATACAATATATGACATAATAATATCATGACATAATTTGAACGTAGGAGATTAACCCAAAGAACAGAAATTGGGTTAAGAAGTTCCCTTACATTGTGTCTGACTTGACTCGATCGTTCTTTAATCTCATGAATAATAAACTAGAGTTAATCTCTACTTTCTTAAGAAACTTTTTTCAAGTTAATTATCCCTTTTATATTACTTATTACAATGTTATGAAAATTATTTAGTCATTTAAGTTAATAACGGTCGTTTTGTCGCTCTTTGGTACTTGAGTCAATAATAAACATCTTACAATTAAAAGTTGTTCATGTGGTAAAATATAAATTATATCCAGAATTATATTCATGATTTAGATGTCATATATATCATATATATCCAGTATATAATTTCCTTTATAATATTATATAATATTTAGAGGTAAGAAATGAAATGCACCGTTCTTCGAGACGGTAAGCCGTACGTACGCATGAACGATACTTTCATTTCTATTTTGTAATTAATGGAATTAAAACAAAATGATATATATATATATATATATTATAATTATTGTAGAATATATATGTTATATAGGTCACATAAGTTCATTAATTTCATTCTTTATACATTCCATGTATTGCATGAACGAGTCACATCAGTTGAGGGGGCGGTAGTCCACACTTCCTCAAATGAAATTTTCGCATTTTTACAACATGAAAAGCATAAAGGTATGCATTAAATGTAAAATACAGAAGCATAAAGAGGAAATAAATTTAATATATGTCATAAATAAATATAGTTACATCATAATGGCCACTATGATAGGTGGTATGAGAAGATAGAACAATCATCGTTTCATGAGGCAGTAATTCGCCATCCACGGAAACAATATGTTCTTTAACCATTAGACATAGGTGTGTGTAAGTGTAGCTTGAATAATTATAATAAAAAATCATAGTATATTTAAGATACTGGTGTTGTTACAAAATAAAGAAATAAAAAGAGTTTAAGGGGTTGGAGAAGCAAAATAAAACAAAAGATAATAAGTGAAGACATTACCTTTAAATCGTGTAACTCTTTTTGATTTGAGCCAAAGGCTTACTTGGGAAGAATTATACAAAAAGTGGGGCTTCTAAGAGTAAGAGAGGAAAGTTGAGAGATTATTTGGGCAGATGTTGTCCAAACCAAATGGCTTGAAGGTGTGAATAAGGTGGTAGAGGTGGGGGCGTTTTATAAGAGGAGATGGGGGGGCACTCTTGGAATGTCATGAAATGTTACATTATTATGATGTGATTTTCAGATTTCAAAGGTCCCAAAATTATATATTTTAGGATAAGGTGATAAGGGTTCTAAATATACTAATAAAATAGGTTTTTGACAAGTTTAAGGCTTATATTTTACATTATCTGTTTATTTTATTTAAATCATTAAGTAATGAGGTAATAGCTGTGTCATCATGGTTTCATAAAAAATTTAATTTATTTAATGTCTAAATTTTTTTTTAAAAAAATATCATGATTTAGGAAATCGTTTTAGGATTCCAATGAATATTTATAGTCTAAAATTTAACTTATATAACCCCATGTAATAATTGTTTTAGTAAAACAACACATGTTTGTGACAATTTTATTTTTACTTTAAATAAAAAGTTATTAATGTCATTTTCTTACCCAAGTGGCTCCATGGGGTCCCCATGTTGACCCATGGATTTTCTAGGTCGTCCATGACTCATCCAATAAGGGTAAGACAAGTGTCAAGATATTTTCCTATTTTTATAATATCATTTTTACCTTAAATTTCATTAATTACCTTTAACTGCGATTAATAAATCTTAAAAGTTACTATTCACCAAAAAATTATTTTAATCCCATTGAACCACATTTTACATCCTAATTACAACCATTTATGTAGGATTTTTGAAATTAAATTGATAGAATTGGTAAAGTTTCATTTAAATGAAAAATCATTTTTTTAACTACCACTTAGTGGTTTCACTATTCATCAAAAATTGAAGTTTTTCAAAACAATGACAAGAATTCACCCTAAGATATAATTAATATTAAGAATTCAAAAATGATGTCTATTTTACAAAATTCCAAACATATAAGTTGCATTAATTAATTTTATAATTAATTCCCACTGTCACAAGAAATAGCGTGTTTTTAAGAAACAATATATATCAAAAGATTGACAATTGTTTATGTCCAATTTCAAAGTGAAATTAATTCTAATGACCACCATTGGATAAAATGGTAAAAATATATTCTAATTATACTTTAAAACCACTAAATATTTTAATTTATCACTATAATTTATTTGGATTAAAAATGTTGTTTTTATGTATTTTTCACTATTCATAAAAAATTGGAATTTCTCAGAAAATTACAAAAAAATCAACTTAAGATAATTTCGATATTCTAAATACAAAAATGATGTCCATTTTGAAATATAAAATTCCTATCATTTTAAAAAGTTGGTATTACTATTCATAATAGCTACTTTGATTAGTCGCAGTGTGTTAGAACTCGAAGTTGCGTACAATACAAGCTATTGTATTGTTGAAGGAGAAGCGTACCGTGGAAGCTTGGGGTGTTACATTCTCCCCTCCATCAAATAATTTCTTCCTCGAAATTGGAAATTGTTCTTCTAAAATAAAAGGTTGAAAATAGAAAATACCTTTGTAGAAAACCCACATTGGAAATAAGGTTAATAAAAATATAACTTTAAAAGAAATAAAGAGAAGTACAAAGGTCACCCGAGATAGCCCATACTAGGATTCTATGAAAATATGGATATGGAAGAAAAACAAACCATCAAGGTCTGATGGAGAGTTTTAGAAAACACGATTAGGAGAAATTTTACCACAAGAAAATCACAAACATGTGATTGGTTAAACGGTCATTGAATCCCCAGTTGGAAAAGTTAACCGACAACGTTTTTGTTTTAAGTTACCTTTCATAAATTTGAGGAATTTATTTAAGATATTTACTAAGAATGTAAGGAAATATACTTACTTGTCATGTAGAATTTCATTCGTTAATAACTTTATACCATAAACCCATCTTTCACTCCAAAAGGTAATAGAACTCAAAAATAATCTATTTATCCTAATTATATAAGTTTCTAAATATTAAAACATAAAATTTAGATTAGGAAGACTATTTGGTAATTACCAGGGACTTCTTGTAGGCTAGTGGTAGGTAATAAAGGCCTGTCGCACTATGGTTGTGGGTTCGATTCCTGCAGCTTTGTCCAACGCGATGGGTTATCCACCGACCTGCAGGTTGTCCTTTTCCTAAAAATATAGTATTATAATATTCCAAAAGTAATCTTAAAAAATGTTTTAACCTTAAACAATACTATCCAAAGTTCAACTTAATCCATTCCAACCTTTATAGTTATCCAAAATATCTCTGCCCAGACTTTCTCTAAAAGGTCTCCAAATTCCAAAATCAATTGTAACATCAGATTCCCCAAACAAATTAAAGTTTCTATTATTGTCACATACTAAAAATATGATTACCTTAATAATATTAAAACATTAATGAAATCAAAAAGTACTTCAGTACAATCCTTATATATATCACATTATTCTTATAACCAGAATATAATCCTTAAGTCCAAAAGAACCAATACATTAATTATTCAACTTAAACTATAGTAACAAAATATGATTGTCCTTGATCCCATGGCCTTTTCTGAGGTATGTTTCCCTGATGCTTAGGACATTCATTTTCATAATTCCCCATTTACCTACAATTGTAGAATTCAACATTGATAGCCTCTTTCTTTCCCTTGCAATCACGAGCCTGGTGACCTTTTTCTCCACATTTATAAGAAAATCCCATTCCTTTTAGGAAAGTACCAGGGTGATTCTTCCCACAATTATCGCATAACGGAAAATCCTTCTTTCCCTTTTTCCATTTATCTATCTCTTGTTCCACCGTTCTCTTCTTCTCTTGCTTTACTTTATTGTCATAAGATTTAGAGAATTCCTTTTCTGTCTTGATATCACACGAGACTATATCTTTGTACGACGAGAAATATTGTGAGACTAAGGCTCGACAGATTAATGGTTTTAACCCATCAAAGAAATGATCAATCTTACTTGTTGGGTTACGTATATAATTTGCTACATGCCTTGCTAACCTTGTAAATTTAGGCTCATACTTTGCGACATTCTCAACCTCCTTTTGTCTCAGACTCAGAATTTTCCTTTCCATATCAGCTCGATGGTCACAAGGGAAGTATTTTTCTAAGAAAATCTCATTTAACTCCCTCCATTCCATATTTGATACTTCATCATCTTCCTTTGTGTTTTGAATCAGCGACCACCATTGATCGGCATCTCCAATGAGGCGGTAAACTGCCATGACACCTTTCTCCATTTCGCTTCTCCCCAAGGTGTGGAATATTTTCTCTAAGGATTTTATCCATTTCTTAGCTACTATTGGATTTGTACCCCCATTAAATGTTGGAGGTTTTTTTCTCATGAAGCGGTCTAACATTGATCCTCCACGTTGCGGATCAGGGTGCTCCATACGAGTAAGGTTATTATTCATAACCCGAGTGAGTTGTCCCAGTATGGTGATAATCTGATCAACACCAGTTGTATCACCAGCTCCATTATAATTATCATAAGCAGGATGGAAATCCATACATGGAGTGCGTGTATTGATATAGTTTCCATTCATTCCACTAGGCTCCATTTCTAAACAATTTCATAAACTAGATTAATTTATGAATCGATATACATAATAACAAACTTGAAAAACACATAACATAAATTAAACTACTTATGTATATAATCCATAATCATATAAATGTATCCTTTAATGAAGTATACACTCATAAACCCTTCATAATGGTTTGTAAAGAAAATGAGAATAATCCTAAGCATATCCCACGGGAGTGTCGTAACCAAGAGTGCAACAAGGCCCGTTGTCGTGCACCAATTCCCGTTCCAGTCTAGCTCAAAGCGGTGGTTTTGGGTTTTACCCCTAGGTTCATCTGTGCGAGATCCACCTCTACCTGCTCATATCCAGACAGGGATGTATTTCTCGGAAAACGCACAAAATCTCTATAATACCAAATTTTAGGAAATTCTTATATACTAATCCTCAAAGTCTATCTTTGGGCGATGTGGTCTAATCAGAGTTTATCTAAATCTAGCTTCCAAGGTTATTAATAAACTACCTCTGATACCAAATGTAATGCCCCAACCCCAGTTACCCAGAGTCGGTGCATTATTGCGTAACATTGGCATGATCTCAAAAGATCAAGTCTCGAAAGACCGAATAGTTTAGTAGCCTTGGAAACACTAGATACATTCATAAATGTTACATTACATCATAAAGTGAAAAACTACAATAACATAGTCCCCATAGCCCACACCCATATCCCCTTCAGACTATCCCTGCAGGTCAGTCATAAAATATTTCTTCACATCCTGAGAAAAATAAAACACTGAAAGGGGTGAGCTCAGATGCTGAGTAAGGATAACAATTTAGCGGAAGCTTTCATAAATAAACATAAACATTTAAGGAAATGTATAACTAAAAAAAATCCTTTTAAACTTGAACTTCAACATAATATGGAAAAAGTAAAATGATATAATGCCATTTACTTCTTCAAATGGATATTCTACTGGTTGAATAATCACATGCAATATCAATAACCACTTTCATAATGATGGAATGCATAATTCGAGACTATCATAACCACGTAGCCAAGTCCTCGTTCCAATAATACAAATAAGATTTTGTCAAGGCCTCATGCCAAGACACTAGTTTGCCTCATGAGACCTACTGATGCATCGAGGAGCTATAGCGGCTCCACCCATCACTTATTATGTCCAACACATTCCTTATATGAAAATGTTTAAACATATCATAAACTATAACATAATCGTATCACATAAAACATGCATAAAGGAAACATAACATTTCCACATTTAAATCACAAGATATCAATACAAAACATTGATATAATAAAAACATTATCAAAACCATTTTCCATACCAAAATAAAATTAAATTAAAACATGGTATTTATTTTTCATTTAAAAAAAGTTATGTCTTGTAGAGGAAGCCGAAACTCAAATAATGGTCATGACGGTGGAGAAGTCGTTGTCGCTGCATACATATGACAAAAAACATTCCCTTTTGTCATTTAGTAAAACAATTCATATAAAAATATTCCTTTTGAATAAAAGTAAAAGTTAAAGGGGTTCATACACTGTATAAAATAAAGTCTTGTATTAAAACAAAATATGCCTCAATGAAAGAAGATTGAGACGAAGTCCCTTAAAAATATAATTTTTTAAATAAAATAGATCTATTCTATGTATTCACTATAAGTACACGTAAAGAAAGTAAAAAATACAATATAGTACATAATAATATCATGACATAATTTGAATGTAGGAGATTAACCCAAAGAACGGAAATTGGGTTAAGAAGTTCCCTTACCTCATGTCTGACTTGACTCGATCGTTATTTAATCTCCTGAATAATAAACTAGAGTTAATATCTACATTATTAAGAAACTTTTTTCAAGTTCATTATCCCTTTTATATTACTTATTACCATGTTATGAAAATTATGTAGTCATTTAAGTTAATAACGGTCGTTTTGTCGCTCTTTGGTACTTGAGTCAATAATAAACATCTTACAATTAAAAGTTATTCATGTGGTAAAATATACATTATATCCAGAATTATATTCATGATTTAGATGTTATATGTATCATATATATCTAGTATATACTTTCCTTTATAATATTACATAACATTTAGAGGTAATAAATGAAATGCATCATTCATGGAGACGGTAAGCCGTACGTACGCATGAACGCTACTTTCAGTTCTATTTCGTAATTAATGGAATTAAAAAAAATGAGATATATATGTATTATAATTATAGTATAATATATATGTTATATAGGTCACATAAGTTCATTAATTTCATTCTTTATACATTCCATGTATTGCATGAACGAGTCACATCAGTTGAGGGGGCGGTAGTCCACACTTCCTCAAATGAATTTATCACATTTACACAACATGTAAAGCATAAAGGTATGATTTAAATGTAAAATACAGATGCATAGAGAGGAAATAAATATAATATATATCATAAATAAATATAGTTCCATCATAATGGCCACCATGAGTGGTGGTAGGAGAAGATAGAACAATCATCGTTTCGTGAGGCAGTAATTCGCCATTCACGGAAACAGTATGTTCTTTAACCATTAGATGAAGGTGTGTGTAAGTGAATATCTAATACTTATCATAAAAAAATCATAGTATATTTAAGATACTGGTGTTTTTACAAAATAAAGGAATAAAAATAGTTTAAGGGGTTGAAGAAGCAAAATAAACCAAAAGAGAATAAGTGAAGACATTACCTTTAAATCGGCCAACTCTTTTTGATTTGAGCCAAAGGCTTCCTTGAGAAGACTTCTTCCCAAAGTGAGGCTTCTAGGAGTAAGATAGAAAAGTTGAGAGAGTATTTGGGCAGATTTTGGCCAAGACAAATGGCTTGAAGGTGGGAATAATGTGGTAGAGGTGGGGGCCTTTTATAAGAGGAGAGGAGGGGCACTCTTGGAAAGTCGTGAAATGTTACGTTATTATGAAGTGATTTTTGGATTTCAAGGGTCCCAAAATTATATATTTCAAGGATAAGGTGATACAGATTCTAAATATACTCATAAAATAGGTTCTTTACAAGTTTTCATATTAGAATTTACATTATATTTTCATTTTATTAAAATCGTTAATTAATGAGGTAATCATTGCATCATCATGGTGTCATAAAATATTTAATTTATTTAATGTCTAAAAATTATAAAAAAAATATCATGATGTAGGATATATTTTTATATTTCCAATTAATATTTATAGTCAAAATGTTAACTCATATAACCCCATGTAATAATTGTTTTAGTAAAACAACACATGTTTGTGACAATTTTATTTTTACTTTAAATAAAAAGTTATTAATGTCCTTTTCTTACCCAAGTGGCTCCATGAGGTCGCCAAGTTGACCCATGGATTTTCTTGGTTGTCCATGAATCATAAAATAAGGTTAGGAGAAGGGTCAAGATATTTTCATATTTTTATAATATCATTTTTACCTTAAATTTCACTAATTTCCTTTAATCACGATTAATAAAACATAAAAGTTACTATTCACCAAAAAATTATTTTAATCCCATTGAACTAAATTTTACATCCTAATTATAAACATGTATGTCATATATTTGAAATTCAATTCATAGAATCGTTAATGTTTCATTTAAACGAAAAATCAATTTTTTAACTACCACTTAGTGGTTTCACTATTCATCAAAAATTGATGTTTTTCAGAACAATGCCAAAACTTCACCCTAAGATATAATTAATATTCCGAATTAAAAAATGATGTCTATTTTACAAAATTACAAACATATAATTTCCATTAATTAATTTGATAATTAATTCCCACTGCCACAATAAATAGCGTGTTTTTAAGAAACAATATATATCAAAAGATTGACAATTGTTTATGTCAAATTTCAAAGTGAAATTAATTTTAATGATCACCATTGGATAAAATGGTAAAAATATATTCTAATTATACTTTAAAACCACTAAATATTATAATTTATCACTAGAATTTACTTTGATTAAAAAAGTTGTTTTTAAGTATTTTTCATTATTCATAAAAAATTGGAAGTTCTCAGAAAATTACCAAAAATTCAAATTAGGATAATTTCGATATTCCGAATACAAAAATGAAGTCCATTTTGAAATATATAATTTCTATAATTTTAAAAAGTGGGTATTACTGTTCATAACACCTACTTTGATTATTCGCGGTGTGTTAGAACTCGAAGTTACGTACAATGCAAGCTATTGTATTATTGAAGGAGAAGAGTACCGTGGAAGCTTGGGGTGTTAAAATTTATATATATCATGTTTTTTTAATTACCAATGTAAAATGGATATAATTTATATATCTAGCTCTCCAAAATATTTAAACTGATCAATCCTTTTGTATTCAAACATTTTTATCTAGGACAATATAGTAAAATAGACACCAACACTGGGTAACTATGTTTGGGGATGCTATAATTGTTTTTAGAGGAATTTTGGTAGAAATATCAGGAAAAATATTTAGGAAAAATAGATTAGGGAACATAAACCAATGATAAAATTGATAATGATTATAGAATAACATCACAAGGTTTTGTTAAAGAAGAAATTAGGTTGTTTTTTCTAGAAATACATCCCTATCAGGCTACAAAAAGTTGATGAGGTTATGGAACAAAGGAACCTAGGGGTAATAACTCTGAAAAGGATGATTTTTTTGACTACATCATCACCTGGTGCATGAAAATGGTCCTTAATATGCACGTAGTTTTAAAATCATGCGATGATATGCTTAGGATAATTCACATTTCCATTACAAACCATTATGATAGATTTGAAAATGAAGATATCCCCAAAGAAACCATGATGTTGAATCTTCAATAATAAATGAATATATTTTTATTTATGTTTAGTGTTACACAATATTTATAATTATACATTTTTATTTAAAATCCATAATTTTATGAGCTAATCTAGTATATTACTTTGTTTAGAAATGGCACATAGAAGTAAGAAGGGCATCAATATGTGTAGACAATATATAGATTTCCCTACTGAAAAATCCAATAAAAATAGTGTTGGAACTAATAATATTATGGCTATATTAGGGTAGATTAATTGGGTTATGAAAAATAAAATTTACCATATAGAGAAACATGTTCCACGACATGATTCTCATATATTGGATCACTTCATGTGATAAAATCCTCCATCATTTGGTGGGACTACAAATCCATTGGTCACTAAGAAATGGATTAAGTATATGAAGAAGATATATATGGCCTCGTAATGTGGTTAAATGGAAAAGGTTTCACTTTTAGTGTATTATCTCTAAGGATATGCTGAAAAATAGTGGCCATGATCTATAATACTATATAGGATGAACAAATATAAATCATAGAATGAAAATCTTTCAAGGAGGTATTCTCTGATAAATTTTTCCCGCATGAGAAACAAAATTAAACGGGGAGAAAGTTCCTTATCATAAAGAAAATCGAAAAAAGTGCTACTGAGTATCAGGAAACCTTCAAAAGGTTATGTAGTTATGATATGAATGACATACGTAAGACAAAGTATAATATTGACCATTTCATTGGAGGGATTAATCCTAGTATCTGAAGGTCACTATACTCTCACCCCATTTCTGCAAATGATGAAATTTTTTATGTTCCATAAAAAAAAGAGATGGAATTATATAGATCCTACATGTTCAGTGAAATAAAACAAAATAAGAGGCCATCCAAAAATTATGAAAAAGGAAATGTGTCCAATAAGAATAAGAAAATAGAATGATTTAAATATTTTAAAAACTATGGAAATCACCCTGAGAAATTAATGAAGGGATTAGGAGTTGGTTATAAGTTATGAGATAAGGGTCATTTGAAAAAATAATGAAAATGGAAGAATAGAAAAACTACCATTTGGTGTTTCAAATTTAGGGATATGGGTCACTACACAGATGAATTCCCAAATAATAAATAGAATCCACTATAGAAGATGCCAAGGGGTGCAATCCAAGATTATGTGATCACTAAAGTTGAGGTGGAAGTACCCAATGATCTGGTGGTAGGTAATTCAATCATATCTTCAAATTTATTTAATAGTGTATTTGATTATGTATCATTGTACACTTTTGTATCTACCCATTTTTTCATTAAAATTATACATTTCCCTTTTAATTTAAGTAGGTATTTTTCAATAAAAACTCTTAGGTGAAGTCTCAAAACAACATATATATTCCAAGAAATCTCTAGTATGACACATAAGTATTCTTTACTTGTTGACATAAATATCATAAACATGGTTTTATTCGATATAATATTTTTATGGACTAGATTTCAAAATATGATTCCAAAATTTATTTCAAGAAGAAGGGAATTATGGTTTTTGAGGAAGTTATATATTCTCTACCTTTTGAGAAGATACCTCATGATCTAAGTCATATCTTGATCCACCGCCATTATCTCTACTAAATGATATTGTTTGGGAAAAATAAACAATATATATCTACGTAGAAGCTAATATTAAAATTTATAATGTATGTATTATATAAGAATACAATGATGTATTTTCTAAAGAATTTCATGGACATCACCCATAGCGTTAAGTTGATTTTTTCATTAATTTAATCCATTATTCGAAACCAATATAAAAGACTCCCTATATAATGGATAGTATGGAATTAGTGGATTTGAAGAAGAAAATGGAGGATTTTAGTGATGAGGTATTTATTACCCTTAGGGTTTCTCCATGGGTATCCCATGTTCTCTTAATTAATAAGAAATATAGATCCATGATGATATGTATTAATTATAGATCAATAAATACTATTATGATAATGAACTAGTTTCATTTACCTCACATTTATGAATTATTAGATCAAATTAATAGAGCCAAATATTTTTCAAAAATTGACCATCATTATGGGTACCATCACTTGTGATTAAAGAAAGAAGAAATTATAAAGATATATTTTTGAATAAGGTATGGGGATTATGATTTTACAGTAATTCCATTTAGATCGACTAATGCACCATCATTTTTTTTGTATCTTGTGAAAAAAGTATTCAATGAATAACATAATAATTTTGCATGGTATTCATTGATGATATTTTGTGGTATTCGGAATGATAATACCATAAAAATCACTAACAAATCATTCTTGAGACACTTAGAAGGAATGTTTTAAATGAGAAATTTCATAAGTTTTATTTTAAGTTTCAAGAATTATCTTTTCTTGTCCATATTATCTCCAAGTATAGAATCTATGTTGATCCTACGAAGGAAAGGGAAATCACAGAATTACCTGCACCAATGAACATAATTGTGTTATGTAGTTTCATTAGTTTAGAAAGTTACTATTTTCCATTTTTTCAAAACATTTCCCAGTTAGTTAACCCATAAACCAAGATTAAATGTAAAGGGGTTAGGTTTGTTAGGAAAAATGAATTTGATTAATTTTTTGAAAAAATAAATAGAATATTGTTCAATGGTCCAATTTTGACTCAATCATTTGGAAATTGAGGATTTTTTATATATAGTGATGCATCGAAGAAGGGAATTGGTTGTGTCCTAACGTAAAATGATAAAGTTATTTCGTATGAATCAAGGTAATTAAAGACCCGTGAATATAACTATCCAACCCATGATCTTGAATTACAAAAATGTAATATTATCTTTGACTATCTGGTGAAATTATATATATGGTAAAAGATGTTAGATATACATAGATCACAAAAGCCTAAAATACATCTTTTCAAAGAAAGATATCAATATGTCAAAAAGATGATGGCTCAAGATACTCATGAATTATGATTCCTCAATACACTAACACACATGGAATGTAAATAAGGTAAGAGATGCATTGAATAAGAAATATCATGGAGTTTTGAACCAAATGAGGATTGGTAGGGATTATATGTTCATGTATATAATAAATATAGATATGAGAATCATTAGGGATGGGGAGAAATAACCCATTATTCAAATTATTGAAAACCCATATTTATTATAAAATATAAAAAACATTTCAATCTGATGCTGAGAAAAATAAGAACAAAATTAAAGATGTGAATGTTGGGAAATTAGAATAAATAGTTTGTGAAAATGATGTTATAAAAGTTTTAAAGAGATTACGTGTTCCATCTCTATGAGAGATAAAATAAGGATTTTTTTGGTGATGCTCATAGATTATTTTTGTTTCACCATAGAAGAGCATAGATTTATAGGTACTTGAGGGAGTTTTTTGGATAACATAATTCTATGAATTTCTGATTACGTGACTAGATGTTTTGTTATACAGTAATTGAAAGCTATGAGACAAAATCCTAGAGGAGTCAGGAAACCACTTCTTATTCACATGTGTAAATGGGATAATATTACTATTAACATTTTAATAGGACTGCCGAGGTCTCTTAGAAAGAGTGATTTAATATGGTTATCATCTATTGCCTAACCAAATCTAAACATTTATTTTCTATAATAGATTATTTACCTCTTAAGTGCCTTAAAAGGCTCTATATTAATGAATTTTTAAGACATTGTATCACACATATTTCAGCTGGCTCTGATCATAATTCCTATTTTACATCGAAATTATGGATGATTATTCCTCAAGATCATGATATTGAGATTCATTTGAGTGCATATTACCATACTCGGACTCATAGAATGTCTAACATGACAATTCTTATAATAATAGTTTTCATTAAATAAATCAAAAGAAGATATATTAAACATTATATGGAAATAGATGATGTACTACAAATTTTTCGAATGAATGTGGTGAAAGGAAACTAATAGGCCTATAACTTTATATAGAGACAACAAAAAAGCATAAATCCTATTCAGGCTCACATTAAATCATCTGAAAGTAGGAAATATATTTTTTATGATAATCAGAAGAAGGTTTGGAATTTCAATTGGGAGATCATGTTTTTAGGAATGTATCTCCATGTATGGTTGTTATAAAGTTTGGTAAGAAATGAAAAATGAACCCCAAGTATATTTGAACCTTTGAAACCCTTGAATTAATTATAGTTTTTTTCTTATCATTTAGCAATTCCACCAAGTTTTGAAAAAGTAAAAGATGTGATCCATATATCATTGTTAAGGAAGTACATGATAGACCCAAAACATGTGATAACCTATGAAGAAAAAGAATTTGAACCTGTGTATCTTAGTATGATAAACCCTTTAATATTCTTGACAATAGATGGAAAGTATTGAGGAATCAGATGAAACATCTTGTAAAGGTACTTTAGAGAAATCATAAAATGGAGGAAGCAACGTGGTATCCATATGAAATTATAAAGAAAAACTACCCATGTTTGTTTATAAAATAAAATCCATGAAAAATTTAGTACACAAGTTTTGTATGATGGGAGAATATAACACCCTTAGACATTAGAAAATACTTCTTTTAGAATAAATTTAATTTTGTAGATAACTTGCAATTCATATCACACTAAGTTTAAACAAAAATCTTCTATTAAAATATTATGTACACATGATCATTATAAAATTTTTATTGAGTTTTTAGTTATTAATGGACTGAAATTAAATACAGATATTATGGTTATATATTAATTACAAATAAAATAAGAAACATTTGAAAATTCAATAAATATTTTATGGAAATCGCATTTTTCTAAAAAGTTGTTTAGTCATACTTCACGTACATAATGTAAAATTTAATTTACCACTTTTAGAAAATTTATTTAAAAAATTAAATTAATTTTTTAAATAATAATATCAAATTTATATTAGGTTAAATGTTTTTTTATTTTTTTAAAAGTTTCATTTTTTTTGAATAGTGAAAAATACTAAATTTTAGTTGAAAAATTCTATTTCATTTAAGATTTTTATAATTTTAATTTATAATTTGAAATTTATTTAATGTAATATTGTATCAATTATATATCAATTAATCAAATTTAGTTTATTATAATCATTTCCATAATGAATTGCGATATTAAAACATTATAAACTTTTTAACATTTTCACTTTAAAAAATCCTTTTCTCGTCGCACCCGTGGGATTAATTTTAAATAAAATAATATAATTTATTAGAATGAAATATTTTAAAATGAATTAAATATTTGGAATCAAAATATTTTTTTATTATCTAATAAGGTCAACAATATATTTGACCAAAATGAATAGTGAAAATAGTTAAAATTAATTACTACGGTTAAAGTAAAAATACATTTACTAGGGAGTTAAGATTGAATTATAAGTTATAAATTGACTTAAAAAAATATTTTAAATTTATTATATATCCATATTTCGACACTATAATGTTAAAATCTCTATAATAATTTATTTTGGACGCTTTTATTAAGTGAAATGTTTATTTACACCTTTTTCATTCCAAAAATTATAAACACGCCACTTCTCTCACCTATAACAGTAAAACCCATATTCTCTCTTACTAACACCTTAAAACACTTATGTTTCTCCCATTAACTACCATAGTAACTTAATAACATCAATAAAATAATCCTAGGATCTTTATTGTTTACATATTTCCAACCTATGAAGTCTTTTAGTGTAGAACTAAGGAAGTTAGACGAAGAAGAGGTCACATTATTCAGCAAGCGTCCTTATTTTATTTCTTTCTCCACCTCGCTAAATTATTATTAAACCATTATGATATTATAACCTAAGAATCTAACATATAATAAGATGTTTTTATAATATGTTCTTGAACTAAAAACATACCCAATTCTATCAAATGGGTAATGAAATCATCATTCGTGTATATGACAGACTACCGCCTCGTACACTGATGTCATTCATTTTTCCATTACCACCTCTCATGGATGGGAATAATGATGGATATAAAGTATATATACAATATTTATAACATATTTATACCTATAGATCCATTATATCATATATATATATATACTTTTTTCTATTTTCCATTTTTTATAGGATACGATAACGTCAATTGTTTGTATGGCGGACTACCGCCTCGTGAAGAGATGTGATTCATTTTCACTAACGCTTTATATGGAAGGTGATAAGGATAATGTTAATGATAATATGTGATATAAATGAAATAAATATGATACTAATTACATATTAAAATTCATAAAGGTGATATATCATTTTCTTTCTTATAATTTCACTCACTTAATGGTGATGAAGTCGCTCATGTACATTTGGACTACCGCCTTCACGAATTGATGTGACTCTCTTTTCATCATTATATCACAAGGATGAAATATATAAGTAAATTTAAATAAATAATATGATATTAGGATAATTATATTATTGTAATATGTTAATTTCTTATATTATATAATTATCATTGAGAAATGGAAATGTTACTCATATGTACGTACAGCCTACCATCTTCATGATTGTAATCTACATCATTTCACATAAACATATTTCCTGATTGGTCATAAAAGTATTATTGATGTATAAATATGATAATTATTTTAGGATATTAATTATTTAAATGATTAAAATATGTAATATTCATAATAAATAGAGAATTCATGACAAATAATGAATCATAAAACAAGGTTATTAACACTCAAAATAGTGAAAATAATGAATGATTATTAACGAACATGTGATAATTTTTTATATAAATAGAATATATGATAATATAAATATTAAAATGTTTTTTTAATTTAATAACATGTATAATACAAATATAAAGGATTTTTTGTCACCTTCAACCAAAAGGAAGTATGAGATACGGGATTTTGCCATAATTTCCCTTTATTGAGGCATATAGAAATGTTCTGCAACTAATTTCATTTATACAATGTATATAAAAACCCTTTTACATATAAAATCATGATTGATTAATATTTCATGTTATTTTAGGTTTTAATTTGATTTATTTAATCCAAATGTATTTGACTTGAAAAGTTTCAAGTAGTAAAAGTTATTGTACAAAATCAGTTTCTTTTTTTATTGTTAATTGTGTCACGAAACAATCACATTCTTATAGTCATTATTAATTTTAAATTAAATTTATTATTACATATCCATATTATTTTATAGTGGATATGATTATTACCTAAACCATATTACATTATTAAAAATTATGTTCACTATTGAAATTTATTTGATTAATTAGGGAAATATTGAAACATTTATATCCTTTACTCAATATGGATACTTGAGGATAAAGAAAATTGTTTATAAATTAAGTGAATTATTCAATATATAATGAATGATTTAAACATGAAATACATAGGGGACCAGTTATAGATATCCCCTCAATGCAATGATAGTATCATTAGAAGAATTAATTTGAAAAATATGATTGGATTTAATATAGTATTTTTAAACTGACTTGAGAATTAATCTTGATAGTAATGGTATCATGTTCATAGGAAAAATGATGTCTAATAATTAATAATTACCTTCATTGATAATTTAGATATTATTATTATCCATGATATTCTCTCTTTGGTAATATCAATGGATACATTTCATTCTTATTTTGTTGATTAAATGGATTTTAATTTATTTATTTAGCTTACTATATTGATTATAACTTATCATATCATGATTTTTAGGTTATTTAAATGGAATGTGAGTTTAGTTAATTACCTTTAAATTTTGATTATGTTTATTGATTCATTATAGATTTTGTTGTAAATAACCTTTTCTAGTCATTTGAGCTCACACTAATGTTTTTCCTTTTCCCATGATATGATTAAAAAATCATGGAATGAGTTTTCAAATATGCAGTACATTTTTAGTTTTTTATGTATAATGTATTATTTTTTATTCCCAATTTAAAATGGGTGTTATGTATGTATTTTCTTCAACAAAACATCGAAACTAATTGTTCCTTCATAATTTGACCTTTTTATCTACGTTGATCTAATAAATCAGACTCCGAGACTAATACACTAGGATTGGGGTCACTATATGTATAACTATTATGAAAAAAGTAAATGTGAAATTCATGGAGGTGGTAGATCACACATACACACGAGTAAAGTTTTCATTATTCAATGGAATAAAAGAATGTATAGTATATATGGATATATATTTATATAATATTAATTATTTTATATATGCAATGTTTTTTTAATAAACCCATCTTTATAATCATCCACATTTGAGGGTGATAAAAAATAGAATCAATCACTTCATAGTGGTGATAGTTCGAACATACACAAAAATTGAGTATATATTTTCCTTTGGATGGAAAAGAAATGGAAAATTATTATACCATCAACATAAAAACATTTAAGTATAGTAATGATACAGATTTAATTATATTAGTATGGTTATAGTAGATCTGAGGGAAGTGGAATAAATAAAGGACCTTTAAATAACTCAGTTATGACTTTTACAACTTTATATATCCTCCTTTAGTTTAAACCTTAAGAATTTTTAATTTGCTATTTTTGTTGAGATTAAAATTTCTAGGATCAATATAGGAGATTTGAGAAGTTATTTAGGCAGATATTGGTCATGATAAAGTGATTAAGGTGTGTTAATAAGTGGTGGTGTGAGAGTCTCTTTTTATAAGTGAAGGGAGTGACACTCTTATAAAAAATTATAGCTTTAAAATGATATATTGTAATTCTCTTTGGTAGGTGGAAAAAATGAAAAAAATAATCAAATACAAGACATGTTATGGTTAAAATACAACAATAAAAGAAAATTTAGACATAATTTAGATAAATTTTAACTATTATCTCTTAATAAGACCCACTCATTAACCATTTTAACCCTTACTATGGGGAAAAACATTTACCATGTTAACTATTCATTATGACTAAAAATGAAATTGATATTTTTAAATAATTTGAATATGATAATTAAAATTTTATAATCCATTTTAAATGGTTCAATTTCTATTGGTGTTAAAAATTAATTTTAATATATGTACAAAAAACACAACAAAAAGGTGTTTTTTAGGAAACATGTATTTTAAAAACTAATAATGATTTTACAAAAACAGAATTAATGTATAGAATTTATCATTGAATTTATTGATTTATATATAAAAAATTATATTTATGTGACATTAAGGAAAATCCAAAAAATAAACATGTTATTAATTAATTAAATAAAATGAATAAAAATATTTTTTTTATTAGAATAAAACATTACTTAAGTACTAAAATCTAAAACATGGGATTCTAAATTAAATATAATATTTCTAAATGATTTATTTTCCATAATAAATATATATTTTTTCTATATAAATTTTTTAACAAACTTTAAAATAATTCAAATATCATGATGATGTCTTAAAATTGGTTTCATTTGAAATACAAAACAACATTTTTCACTACTCAAGTAAAAATTGGACATTTCATAAAACTACTTAAATACTAATATAAGATAATTTAGAGTTTTTGTATCCAAAATTATGTTCATTTTATCAAATTCAAGTACAATAATTTGTAATTTTATATTTTAAAAAATAATATAAAAAATTATTAAAACAATTATTTTATAAAAGGATTACCCTTTTAAAATATATGTATTCTTATTCTTAATTTTTATCAATTTCAATGTCAATATGTTAGTTAATAAATTTAAATTTTAAATATTAATATATTTTAAAAGTGATAAATTGAAATAAAAACCACTTTATAAAATATTTTTTTGAAAATTACTCTATTTTAACATTGAATAATTTTAATCACCTCACATTAATTTTAAGAACATGTTAGGAAACAAGGGAACATTTTATTGGAAAACAAATACTTGAGGGTGAGTGGATAAAGTAAAAAGATAGTGAGTAATTTCTTATTTTCCCCCTAAACCCCATATTCTTAGTTTTTTCTCTACCACATGGGTATCATCCTCTGATCCATGCTTTCACAATCTATTTAGGTTCATGATAATCATCAGACAATGTGAATGAGTCATCCAAAAAAATATATCAAACCCCATGATTCTAAAAAAATATTAAATATAAATCTTTAGGTTGTATTAGATTTTTTAATCAATTTTATAGGAAATAACTTTCAAAAATAAAAGGTAATATATATAAGAAAATGAATTAGAGTAAATGTTTACATAAATGTATTGAACATATGAGTCAAAACATACTACTATGTCATCATTGAGACCCTGTGGAATCGTCACCCACTCAAGATCATATGGTGGCTTAAGGTTATTATTTTTTCCATTGAATAAACACAATACTAAATTTTGGATTTAGAAAATATGTCAAATAATATTTTAATTATGTTAGAAAAATGTGAGGGGGGACCAACCCTTATTCACATAAACAAACCTAGTACACATAACCTACTTTGATTGGTTAACCTACCCATCATGGTTATAGGCCACTACATCAACACTATCATTAGCTTTAATTTCAAAAGAATAAAAAATTTAAAAATATATTTTCCATACAAATTCACTCTAAATATGAAAAAACCATTCTTAGTAAGGGATTTAAAATAAGGTCTAGCAACCATATTTTCATTCTTTTATGTTCACAAAAAAATCAATAGTTACTCCTGTCTCAAATACATGTTATGTTCATCCACCAATAAAATATTATTTTCAAAATCATCATGATCATATTCTTATTGAGTACTACCCAACACATCAATGTATAATGATAAAATCCGACCTAGGAAAATCAAGTACCTTCTAGATAGAGTTTTGTAATTATCTAGGCTTGATACCTTCACACATTAATTTTTTAAAAGAGAGTTTATGAAATACCCTCTTTGAATTTATAAAACTATATCCCCCATATGAAATCCTTGGTGAACTATCATAGGAGAAGAATCAACCTCTACTTTGGGACAATCTAGACCAGTAGAGAGATCTTTTGGCCTCTCATGATAAAGGACACTAGAATCACATAATGTATTTTCTTCAATATAATTTTCCAAGAAAAACTATATTGGTACATTCATTGAGGAATAAAAAACCCCAAATTATCATATATTTTTTCCCTTACCATATCATTTACTAGACTATACATGTTGTGAGGAACATCATTGGATAGAAATTAGATTACCTCCTTAGTATTATATTTGGATGATTATACTCCTACCTTCTCAACCATTCTCCACCCTGATCCCCCCAATATTCTAGGAATTGATTGGGTTTTTATTATTAAGCTTATGAACTTATCTATAATTGGAAACCTCATGTCCAACAGGCTTGTAGAAGCTATAAAAATTAGGCAAGTATTCATATTCATTATCAACATGAATTTTATTTCTATTCAAATTTACAGTGAAACTATTATATAAGTATTCATATCATATTAATAATTTATTTTCTAATAATTAAATTTCACAAATCAATACACAATAATAAAATTGAATTCTCGTAATTGATTATAATAATTATTTTTCCTCATTTTTTTCCTATTTATAATTGTAAAATTTTGGGTCTTATTTTAGTTAAATTTTTTGGTAATTATAATCTATTAATCATACCATATATTTAAATTAAAAAACCTACTAAAATCACATGTTTATATATTTTACCCTACTAAAATAAATAGGGGCCTCAAAATCTTATTTCATTCTTATTATAATAAATATATCTTGATATAGGTATAATCTCAGAGGTATATTTTATCATGATAAGTAATTCCTAACTTACTACATGTAATATTATTACTTTTTCATTAAATATTTTTAAAACTATATATATATATATATACTGTATTATGACCCATACATATAAACATGTTTCTAGAGAAATATCTTGATAGCTGAGAGATATTTCACACATAAGGATTCTTAAATTTATCATCCTATTTTTATAGATTTAGTAACTTTTTTTCCATTGAGATAGATAATATAAAAAATATACAAACTTGATTTATTTCCATTCTAAAAGTGTAATTTCATCCCTTGACTGTGTTTTGATCAACTATCCATATTTTCCTCATTTTAAATTCCAAATGATGAATAACCAAGATGAAGTTTTAATTATTGGAACATTAAAATAAACTTTTAATGGGCCATAAGATCCATAAAATAATGATAATTTATTCCTCCTTTCATTTGGAACTAACTAAAACAAAAATTGTGAGTGTGATTAAAAAAAATTACATAGAAATACATACCTTAAAATCATTTATATAAAACAACCAATAATTTAACATTAATTATTTTATAATTTCTGTACTAATTACTTAATCCTAAAAATAAATTAAAGCTCATCAATTAGGATTATTTCAAACTAAATCATAAGTATAAAGACCATTTTTTCCAAAAGGGAAATTTTTTTCATATTTCATCGTATATTCTTGTTGTAACCAGATTCGCATGAGGTGTTTTAACTATAAAATCATTCAACAAATAATTAACTAAAGATTCAATATCCATGAAAATATAAAAGTTTGTGAAAACTCAAAGTTAAATAAAGCATGAGTTTATGATCAAATTACCTTTTATCATAACTTAGGGGAAATAGACTTTATATTTGGTAATTTCATAAGATTAGATTATCTATCTAGGACACTTTGGAGGTAAATTCCCTTGATTATTAGTGAATTGGATTGAATAGATTAACATTTCCTTACATTTGAAAGATAATATATTGGTGTCTTATTTCGTTACCTTGAATTTATGAACTAGATGAACATTATATCAGAACATATATTTAACTATCATTTCCTATAAGAAATTACCAATACGTGTCTTCCCACAATTTTTACAAACTAGATGTTTCATCCATACCTTCTTCTTCTTATTCAAATCATTTATTTTTCCTTAGTTCTCAAATTTTCACTTCTTCAATTGATTTAAATTTAAAATATACGACTGAGAGAATTATTTATCATTCTTGATATAACTTAATATCATTTTATCATATGATAAAAATGTTTGAGAGACTATTTCCCTTCAGAGGTTTGATTAAATACCATTGAAGAAACGTTCAATCATTCCTTCTAGATTGCATATATAGTGTATATCATTCCTTGATAATGTCATAATGTTTTCATTATAAATATAAATAATTTTACCATTCATCTTTATTAAATTAAGGAATTTTATTTCTGTTTCAACCTATTTATCTTAATCAAAATATTTCTGAAATAATACCACCTTAAAGTCTTCCATTTGTTTCTATCTATCCCATACTCCTTTTGGGTATTCTAAATCATTTGAAAAATATTTATTAGTATCTACCTTTAAAAAATACTCCAGCAAAATAACCACATCCCTTTAATTACTTCTCAAATGTAGAAATATAATTTCAATGGGCTTGATTGATTATTCAGATATTAATGGATTAGTATTCCATTAATGGATGAAGGTTTCTACCAAATTAAATTTTAAAACATCATTACACCTTGTTGTGAATAAATAATTTATTCCATACGGGCTAGGTAATTAGTCATAACCAGAGTCAAATTCCCCATATAGTTATTATATTCTTAGCTCCCACATCATTTTTTTGACTTGGTTAGTAGGAAAATACCTAGATTGATTATGGATATTTATACACTTTCCATTACATTAACTAGGTACCATCCCTAAATATTAAAATACACTAAATTATATAAAATCACAATTTTTTTAAAACCACAATATAAGAATCCCTTAAAAGTTCTTGAAACTTCTAGTGGTTTTTCATAATTCACATGCTAGCTATGTTATTCTAAAGTCTTATTCCCAAGGGTCCTACTAGAATTTAGTTTATATGAATTTTAACAAACCCGACTCCAGTAACCCGGACCCAATGTTTATATTATTAAATAGATACATGGTACAAGAGGTCAAATCCCAAAATATTGAACAATTAAACAATATTGGCAGAATAGATACATACATGATTTTTATATTATATTTTAAATATAAATAATATCTTATAATCTTCTGGAAATACTTATATTCCTTTAATTACATCTTGGAGATTAGTCAAATATCCCTTTTTGATACCACAGGGAAAGGAAAACAAAAGAAATGGTGATTTCAAAAGCATAGTAAGGGGTTACATACAATGAAATCTATCATGGATACATAAAGCATAAAAATATATAATAATGAAAAATCAATAAATATTCGTTATATTTAAGAACCTGAGAATGAAATATCTTAATAGATAATAAAATCAAATGAAGAAAAATAACTTATTTTATAATGTTGAAATTCATAATTCCATACTTCTTAATCCCCAATCCAATACTTCATGATATTAACATGAACACATTATTCTAAGACAACCTAATATAAACATAAAAATCATTATTCCATGTCATCTTAAATTGCATTTTTTTCATACACCATGTTATACCTATATTTGTTTGTCCCATGAGACCGTATCCAATGTATAGAGGGGCTATAATGAACCCCACCCATCACTTAGATATGTTAACGAGATATAATAGACCCCATCCATAACATACACATTATTAATTCCTTCCTCATTTATTGAATGAACAATACAATAAATAGAAAATATTCCTTTCAAATCAATAACAATCCATATTTCATCAAACATAAGGAACATTGATATTTCCATAGTCAATGTAATAAATTTGTATTAAGGATCCTTTAATTCTCACAATATATAATAATGCATATATTCTTTATTAAATATTTAAAAGATTCTAAATATATCCATGGTAGAAAAGAACTTGTACATGAAGAAGAAAAATATTGTCAACAAATGATGGAGTGTAATAGAGAACATGACATCAAGGAAATTAATGATCTGAGAATGAATTCTTATATTCCAAATGAGGTATAATATAAGACCACGACCTTTCATGGAGATACATACTGGGTAAATTTTTTTATCTCCCTTTGTTTTGGTTGAAATAATGGTACTCAATCATATGTGGTGCCTCGAGGGATTCCCAATGGTTCGAGACATGAAAGGAGAAGAAAATAGTCCAAATAGTGTGTAGCGCATGGATGATGGATGTAACATCCAAGACCCGAACAGCCACCCGAACAGTGCTAAATAGGTAGGGTGTTACCACCTTAAGCACACCTCCCCAAATTACAAAGGTTTTCGACTAGAAGAGAGGGTGAAAACTGGTATAATGGGGATACTATACCCTCTCGGAGGAAAATTATGTACTTATCCAAGTATAAGAATAAAACCATAAATACTCAGCAGACTCGAACTAGACCCACATAACAGAAGAAAATCAAAAATAGATAAACAACAGAAGAAATATATAAAAAAGAGTGACATAAGGTAATAGAATATCATGATAAACTCCACTTATAATAACTACTGAATCAATAAAACATGCATTTGAAAAAATTCATACATGTCAAAAACAACGGCGCCCGTGGATAAACAATAATATCTACACAAGAAAATAATCATGATGATATAGGAAAGAATAAAAAAAATTAAACTCTATCTAGACATGACCTAATGGTCCATATCATCTCCATGAATTATCATATATGATCTGGCTCCTAAATCTGATCTCTTTCCTACACGTAAATCGATAAAGTCTACATTTGTCTTGAAGGTCCCATGTTGGGTGTGAGATGAATCTCAATAGGATATATCCCAATGATGCGTACCTAGTATAAGTGTTTAAGTAGGAAATAAGAAAACAATACGATGATAAAATATACACAAACACCAATGAATAATAGAAGCCACCAGAGAGTATCACCTGCTTCGGCCAATGCTGGAATCTTAGTCACGCAACCTGGAAACATGTGCCCCTTGACTCCTCGTATCTCAACTACCGATGTCCTGAAGGCACACCCATGAAATATAAACCCGACACCATGTGCCTCTTGAATCCTCGTGTCTCCAGTATTGATGTCTCATAGGAACTCCCAAGTAGTAGTAACCAAGTAACTTGTGCCTCCTAACACCTCGTGTCCCCAGTACCAATGTCCTATAGGCATGACCAAATAACCCGAAGGCTCCTCACCTTCCACCCAGCTTCCATGGAAATAACTCCCAAACCATAACCACATAACCACAACTACAGGGTCCTCTACCCATAGGAGCGATCAAAACAACCTCATCATAGAGTCATCTTTGTGCACATGACCCAAATCACAAGTGAGCGGTAATCACCAGAAATAGAACCCAAGCCACAACCTATCTAGAACCTCATGCCCCTGTGACTATATCGCTCAGAATCTCATGGAATTTCCATCCAGGTATCTTGGGCCATGATGAACCTAACAGTCACACTGCCTCAATCTGATGTCCACGATTCCCAATCCTATGGTCAAACCACCCAATAATCCAGTCCAAGCCCAACCTATGATAAAAAATATTCTAGAATATACAGGTCACTGCCAACACAAACCAAATGTTCTATTATATGAAATTTAGTAATTACATATTTATCACATTTAAAAAAATCACATAAAAATTATAAAATATCAAAACAGTTGAATTTTACTAGCCCAACATCCATCACACAACATCACTGAGGTCTTGAATGCCTCTAATAAGCCTAATAATGCTTTACCAAATTAAACATTCATATTTAAAAACAAAACCCACCAATTATAACCATTTTGGCACCCCGGGACAAAATTTCCCAATGAGCATCGGCCACTCGCTCGACCTTGCTCAAGCAATTTCAACAATAGGGTATGCCCTAAGTCATACCATGGGTCTAACAATTAATTAAAAATTCATTAATAGCTATAATGGGGTCTCGTTAAAAATACCTAAAGACACGCCAAAGTCTAAACCACCCAAATGTCCACAAAAACACAAAACAAGGTATGCACCACCT
Organism: Viscum album; assembly: GCA_963277665.1. Lineage (NCBI taxonomy): Eukaryota > Viridiplantae > Streptophyta > Magnoliopsida > Santalales > Viscaceae > Viscum > Viscum album. Next base: position 26,098,957 of record OY728125.1, read on the forward strand.
ACCTTAGACTCATAGACTTAAGAATGTATGATATAGAACTCCAATTCAATGATGATCTTCGTAGATCAATGTTTTCGTCAAATTCATAAAATTCTACTCAGATGGAAATTGTGGCGTATGAAGTACAGGAAAAATAATGGAATAGGGTGTGTTGGTTTATCCTTCCTGATGCAATCCCATAACCACCGAAGGATTGGGGAACGTATATCGGATGAAGAATCTAGGAGGAGAAATGTTCTCATCCTCTCGGATTGACACAGTTCTGAAAACAGGGAAGAAGAAGGCATTTTCAAAAATGAGACGCTACACTCTCCCATATAAATGAATAAAAAAATAGTAAAAGATGTGTATTAGGTACTAAATTCTAGGTATTTTCTTGTCTGTATTCTGACTTACGAAGGTTTCTAGGTCATCACATGACTTCGACACGTCACACAGGTCAACACATGATAAGGACTCAGCTGATACGTTGATAGGAAAATACATGGCTTGTTACGGAACACTACATGCCATGTATTTCATTTTTTTACATGGCCACCAAACCACATGTACTAAGTAAGAACTTGTTCGGTACATTCCTAACATACACATGGTGTGGAACCTGTAAATTTCCAAAAAAACCTAGTTTTCCCACTTTTCTTAAAAAAATGTAAAAAAGAAAAGAAAAAAAGAATACCCATACCTCAAAGGAAGAACTAGTTTCTTACAAAATTCCCTCCTTAAAGAAATTCTTCCCTGAATTTCCCTTCCAAAGGTGGTGAAGAATGATTCCAGAACAACTCTGGCCCAAAAATCAAATCAATAAAAGGTCCATTGAATTGTTACCCGGAACTGAGGTCCTCCTGTGATGCATCACCACCCCTGAACCATATCAAGTTCCCCCGTGTCATTCCCAACACACAAACGTACCTCCACCACATCGGTGTCTACCTCCATGAGATCCTTCATCCCATGGATTATCAAAACAAAACCTCGTTCATTGGACCTCAAGTAACCTGTATCCTTGATGATTCGATGACCATGAAACCTCAAATATTTTGTATCCTCGATGCTCTCGATGCCACCCATCTTCTATATATATATCACGCTCCTAAAATGGTTCCAATCCAACTAACTAGCATATAGTTAGTCCACATATATCTTTTACACCTCATGCACTCAAAACGGACATGCCTCAACTGGCCATTCCAAAAATGAAAACAACAAAATCTCAGTGATGCCTATGATGTACCTCTGATCATCGTCGGCTCACCAGCCTGCTTAGCCTATAGTAGCTCCATGGCGTTCACCTGGCCTGAAGTACGACTACCCGATTCCTGACATTCCTATGGTGCTACTCCGTTCACTGATTACTGGCCCCCCAATTGGGTCTCGCTGTCTCTACAACATTATCTGCGTGTTGCTGAACCTCGGCTACCCTCACCTCGTACCAATCCTAAATTGACCCCAAACACCTCAATCTATCATGGTCCCTTCCTAACAACTGTCTTAGAAGGATTCCTGCAGAACCTCTCTAGATGTATGACCTACCCACATGCTCGACACTCCTTTGGAGGCCTATCACACTGCCTTTGAACATGCCCTGGCTACCCACATGGAAAGAAAACCAGTGATGAACTGTCATGAGGTGTTTTAGCTAACTCGTTGGTCTGAATTCCCTGATGGAACTCATTCTGACCTCGCTTCTTGCCATCTAAACCATCACCTAAAGCCACCGACTGGCTCCAATGGTATTTTTTCATCAATTTTACCTTGGATATGAGCACCTAATTTGCAGCCTCTGAGATTAAGGTCAAGTTGAAGATTTTTTCCTATATTTTAATGTCAATCTGTAAGCTATCCTCGAAACACATCACCCTCAAGATGTCATCACTTACCATACCTATCCTCAATGCCCTTCCATGACAGTCTTTCATGTCTATGAGCCTGAACTAGAACATACCACCAATGCTTTTCCAGTCCTATCATCATGTACATATACAGCTTGACCATCCTCCCTATAGGTGTCTCGAGATGCTTGAAGATCATCTAAATGCTCTCTATCTAGTTCTCAGCCGCTTTTGGACCACCCTCACCATGGAAAAGAAATGAGTTATGAGATTGGAAATCCCCCATCAGATATTCCATAGAGGGATCTGTACCCTGCGTGCCTCTATCAATCCCATGAAAAACATGTACCAGGCTAGATCAGACCTGCTCGTCAAGCCAGGGCCCGAACGCTTCCAAACCCAGCAACTACCATGTCAGAACTAGATCTTGAACCTGATCCTTCCTTTGATACTGTACCTATGGCTCATGCTCAGCCTGTCCCTCATGTGTCTGAACCTGATCATGATCTTTCCGCACAGTACCATCACCCGACTGACATTCCATCGAGTTGTCTAGGAGGAACCTGCTGAATACCATAAATTTTTAGACATCCCACACATATAATAGCACATAAATATACATTGCAGATAAATAAAGTAGTGAAGGGGAGGCGCATAACAACTAACCTTACTCCCCCCCACAACCATACCCCATTGAATCCCGGACTCATTTCTTCCTTACCTTCCCTCAACAGATCCATGTATGAAAAGAACCTCGGGCCATTCTTATCCGAACAACCATCATTTCCTCAAACCGAAGACCAAGTCGCCCAATCCTGAAAACCACACTACCTCAAACCAATGTGTAGGAAACCCAATCCAAGTGATCAACATCACCTCAGTCATATTATCTTCCTTACCATATACTATCTAGTCTAAAATTTCATTCCACATACAATTTTTACATAATTTAAAGCATGGAATATTACTTTACAATAAAAAAAATTATTTCAAAAATTTGACCTTTCACATTTCAAAATAATATATAGAATGGAAATTGATTTTATTTACATGTTATTATCTCTTAAAAAATAATACATGAAGTTATGAAATTGAAATACCTTAAAAACATGCCTACCAAAATCCAAACAATCACACCTTGTTATACCGTGCTATGGTCCAATTTCTCTCTCCCTTACCTCACCAGGTTAAGGCTCACATATCACAATCAATAACATCACATACCAAGGGAGCCACCAAGGTGAAAATAATATAAATTTTAATACGAGAAAATGGAAAATAGCAATTCTAACCCAAGGTTTTTTGTTCCATCCCTCAACCTGGGGCTGCAGGCACCCTAGCACAAGCATGAAACCCAGTTCCATTAACAAACTATATTTAATATACCATATCCCAAATATTAATCCAGAAAAAATACAATTATTCTCGATAGAATTAGAAGTAATTTAAAATATTCTAATAAATCTATGTCAAGAACAACTCCCTTTGATACCACATAGTAATGTACTGGACCCAAATAGCCACCCGAACAGTGCTAAACGGGTCGGGTGTTACCACCTTAGGTGAACCTTGCCAAATTCCAAAGGATTCCAACTAGAACAAGGGTGTAAACATGCATAGTGGGAATACAATACCCTTTCATAAGAAAATAAGGTACTGGTCTGAGTATAATAACAAAACCATTAAGAATAAGCAAACTCGAACCAAACCCGCATAGCAGAAGCACATCCAAAATAGATATACAGCATAAGAAATATATAAACAAGAGAGAAAGAAGGTAACCGAACATCATGTTGAACTCCACTTATAACAATTACTGAAACAACAAAACATTCATCCAAAGTAGGTCATATATGTTAAAAACAAAGACACCCATGGCTAACCAATAGTAGCAACAAAATAAATAAAGAATGTTGATTCAGGAAAGAAAACAAAACAAAGTAAACTATAGCAAGGAATGACCTCAAGGTATATACCATCTCCATGAAACATCTAATAAAATCCAACTCCTAATGTTATTCTATTTTCTACACATAAATCCATAAAGTCTATACACATCCTAAAGGGCCTATGTAGGGTGTGAGATGAATATCAGTTGGATACCACCCAATGATGTGTACCTAGTATAAGTTTTTTAGAATATAATAAGAACCCAATATGATAATAAAAATAAACATAATCTCCACTAGAGCTCTGCATCCACTGAGGTGTATCACCTTCTTCAGCCAATTCCGGAATCTCAGTCATGGAACCCAGCACCATGTTCCCCCTAACACCTCATTTCTCAAGTACTGACATCTCAAAGGCACACCCATCCAATAATAACCTTGCACCAGGTGCCTCCTGACACCTCATGTCTCTAGTACCGATGTCCTGTAGGCATTCCCAAGTAGTAGTAAGATGGCATCCTGTGCCTCCTAACACCACCTGTACCCAATACCGACGTCTCGTAGGCAGGACCAAACAATATGAAGGCTCATCAACTTCCATGCGTCTTCCACAACAAGCACCCCCAAAGAATAACCACTTAACCACAACTATGGGGGATCTACCCACATGAGTGGTCAAAGACACCTCATCACGGAGTCATCTATGTGCACATGACCTAAATCATGGGTGGACGGTAATCACCATAAATAGAACCTAAGCCACAACCTCTATGGTACATTTTCCACCTATGACCATTTCACTCATAATATGATGTCCTTTCCATCCATGTAACTCAGGCCATGCCAAACCTTATAGTCACACTGCCATAATCTGATGTTCATGATTCCCAATCCTATGGTTAAACCGCCTAATAATCCAGGTCAGCCCCAACCTGTGATAAAAAAAATTCAAAAATATATGGGTCACTTACAACACAACCCAAAGGTTCCAGCATATGGAATTCAACAATTAAATATTTATCACATTTAAAAAATCGCATAAACAGGAAAAACAATCTAAACAGTTGAATTACACTAGCCCAACGACTATCACAAATCAGTACTGAGGTCTTGAATGCCTCTTACAAGCCTAATCATGCTTTACCAAATTAAACATACCAGTTTAACAGTAAAGAAGACCAATTATAACCATTTTGGCACCTTAGGACAAAATTTCCCAATGAGCATCGATATCTCACAAAACCTTGCTCAAGAAATTTAGGCAATAGGGTATGCCCAAAAGAATCTAAATGGTCTAACAATTAATTAAAAATACATTAACAGCTATAATGGGGTCTCTCTAAAAATATCTGAAGATGTGCTGAAGGTCATGCCATCCAAATGTCCACAATAACCCAAAACAAGGTATGCAACACCTACCTTAGACTCGTAGACATTGGAACGTCCGATATCGAGCTCCATTTAAAATCTGATCTTCATCGATCTATGTTTTTGTCAAAATTTTGAAATTATACTCTGATGGAAATTGTGACATGTGAGGAATAAGAACAAGAATGGAATAGGGTATGCGGGTTACTGATGTTATCCCACAGTCACCAACAGATTAAAGAATAGATATCAGGTGAATAATCTAGGAGGAGAAATGTTCTAGGCCTCCCAGAGCAACACTGTTCCAAAAACAGAGTAGAAAAAAGGTTTTTTTTGGAAACGAGATGCGACGCTCTCCCATATAAATGAATAAAAAATAGTACATTGTGTGTATTAGGGACTACATGTCATGTAATAGATTTTCTGTATGCTAACAAACGTGGGTTTCCAGGTCATCACATGACTTCGACACATCACACAGGTCAACACATGGATAGGACTCAGCTGATACATAGAGATGAAAATATACAACATGTTAAGGAACACTACATGTCATGTAGTTGATTATTTTTACATGTTCACCACACGATATGTACTAAGTTAGAACTTGGTCGGTACATGCCAAACATACACAAGGTGTGCACTAGAGAGTACATGACATGTAACCTGAAAATTTTGAGAACTGCCCAAATTTCCCCCTTTTCTAAAAAACAACGTAAAAAAGAAAATGAAAAAAGAAGGCTCACAACTCAAAGGAAGAACCAGGTTCTTACTGTGGATCGTTAGTGCTAACCGTGCACCTATATAAACAACCATGCATCCAGGGCCACCAATCAAAAGGAGGAGGGTGCACAAGCACCGCACAGTTTTCCAAACCATGTGGGTGCCCCTATAAGACCATACAGTCTAGCTCCTATTGGGAAAAATGGAGCCACATGGTTGTCACAAGGTTTTCCAAACTACATGGAAAAACCATATAGCCATTAAAAATTGTAGAATTCTTGTTTTCCCTCTCAAGATTAAATGTTTCGTCCAAGATCGTTTCACCCATTCAATCCATTCCATCTTGGGGGATGAACTAGGAGACTCTTCCTTTTCCATCAGTGATTCTCCTTCGATTCTTAGGGGTTTGGAGTGTCTTTTAGTGAAAATATAAGCCCCAGGTAATTCTTTTATTCTATTTATATACATTTTCCGTAATAGTTTTGGTGTGTGGTTTCCTATCCTTCCAAATATCTAACCCCATATTTTCTAGGTTGTTCTTATCAATGGTAATTGAGGAAATATTTGTTAAAATCAAGGATTTGTTTTGGATAAGTAGTTACCTATGAATTTGAGAAAGGTTTTCTTAGATATTTTTACCATAGTCTCAATGTTTTATATGTGTATGTAATTTTCACAATGTACTAAATTGATGCATTTTTGTGTCATTGGATATGGAAAGTGATTTGGGACTTGGTGTGAGGTGTGGAACCTTTTATAGACCCCATTGGGTCTATTGATGACTTATGATGGGACTCAAGGCTACCCATTGGGGTATAACAAACCCTTGTGAATAGTGAGATGAATAGATGAACATTCGGATAGGGAAATTATGAAAATAAATAAGTTATAATGGTGGAATTTTTTTATATGTATATTTAAAAAATGGGTAATTTAAATTTTTTACACCAGATTTTTGAAATTCCTAATAGGATTTTGAAATGGATTAAATGTTGTGTTTATGACTTTGAACCAGTTACAATTTACAATTAAGTAAATGATGTTTTGAAATTGATTAATGTGTTGAATGACGGTGTTGAAATAAAGGTGATTTGAAGATGGTTTTTTCTTAATGTATTTAAAATGAAAGTTAGAAATGGGGGTGTGGCCTATTTCATGTGAAAAACGATTAATGGATGTTTTGATTGGTTAGGAATGGAAAAAAAATCCTTTGGGAATGTTTTAGTTTTTCAAAGAGGATGTATCATGTTTAAAAAGGGTGGATTCAAGCTGATTTTTAAATGAGTATTTTTTTGGTGATTGATTCAATTTTTTGATTTATTGGGTTTATTGGGACCTTGGTAAATTGAACGATAAAATGGTAAATGTGTTGATCGTTAATGAATCATGTGAACATGAATATGTTGTATGTTTTGGGTATTGGACTGAGGATTCACTCCATAGATTGAACTAGATCAATTATCTAGGCCGCATGGATGTATGGTATGATTGGGATATTGGAATATAACAAACCAAGAAATAAATACAATAATATTACATCTTATTAGATGAATATTCATAAAATTTTACAAATGCATGCCCGAGGACCATAAAATTTTGGTATCTTTAGAAACAATGAATGCATTCTTCTAACATGATGAAATATCTTCAACATCTCCCATAAATTTCTTCCACTTCATTTTTCCCACCTAAAATATTTATTTATACCCCATGGAAAAGAAAACATAAGAAGGGTGTGGTCAAATTCTCAGTAATGGTAAACAAAACACAAATATAAGAATATAATAACATGAACATATATTTTGAAAACCAAAGTCTTGAGTCATAAAATAAATCTTGGAAGTACTTAAGGAATAAATCATAAAGGAACATAAACCATGATAAAATAGCACTAGAATAAAACATGAAATTATGGAAAACACATAATACTATAAAATCATGTCCATATTATTAAAGGATCATTTACAAGATCATCATAGTAGAAAATTTCCATTACTGAACCGAGTTCACTCCCTATTCCAACCCTATATCACTGATTCGTATTTACATGTCGTTCCAGACCTATATTACTAAATTAGATTTACTTTACATTCCATCCATGTATATATCATGAGATATAAATATTTACCCAATGTATTGGAGTGAGATATAGGTCCAACCTATCTCATAATGAAATCATTCTTACATGTTCCAAAAAAACATAAATCATTCATCATAGCATAACCCATGGAATAAAATGGGTTCCTCAAAAATAATTCAGTTATAACATAATATATATAAAATATCATTCCATAATAAACATAATAAAATCCTAGTAATAACAGGTATAAAAAAATAAACCTATTTAAATAATGTCATCTTATATGGAAAATAATTTTGATAAAACACTTGAAATTAATTTTTGAGGAAAATATCATTTCTTCTTCAAAAACATTTTCTTTTCTCAAAATGACACACAATTTTAAAAGAAAAAAATTTATATGATTATAAACTTGAAATTGTGTTAAGGAAGCTTCATGAAAATAATGTATTATGATTATTTAAAAATCCTTTCAAGCCATATAACTTAAAAAATCATTATCCTCTTACTTTTTCCAGAAATGTCAAAAAGTACCTTGTTTCGAATAACGACAAAGTATTCCTTTCATACCATTTTATAAATTTTATTAAAAGGTTAAAATTGAATTTAAAAATCTACATAATAATATAAATAGTATTACATACTTAGGAAACATGGATGAGTTAGATAAATATACCCCAGCAAATAATTACGTATAAACAATCTCAGATAATAATGAGATTGCAAAATTACCCCTTACCTTAGGTATGATTTAATTTTTTTGTATCCAAACCTCCTATATAATTATTTAAATAATTTAATTGGATTATTAAGGAATAATTTTGATTTTTATGATATCATATATGAGCATATTTTCATCTGTTAGTTAGTAACATTTTATTGTTACTCGCTATTTAGGTATAAACTGCTTTATGTTCTTATGCATATTTTCTCAAATAAGCTTAGGTTATCCCTCTTAGTTCATAGTTATATCATTAAAAAATGACATTAAAAAAATATATACAATATTTATTCATTCCTTAGATTTATATGATCATTATTTAATGGATATCATGTAAAATGAATCACATCACATCATAGAGATGGTAGGTCGTACGTATGCCCGAACGATGATATTATTCTCATAATTGTCGAATGGTTTTAAAGTGGATACTGTATAATATTTATGAATTAATATAATTTTCCAATAATAAAATATAGTTATTACTTCCATCAGTATACCCATCCATGTAAGGTGATGGTAAAAAAACAGATTACACCATGGTGTGGAGATGGTAAGTCATATGTACGCATGCTTGGTGATTTCATTTTTTCTTAGGATGGATATAAGGTGGAATATGGTTGTTCCATGATCTTAATAACATCTCATTATAAATTTGACAGTGGATTCATAAATTTATAATGTAAACAACTCATGAATAGGAATTATAAGAGGAACAATTCTGGAATAATTGGTAGAATAGATTACCTCTTCTTCTTTGAGTTCCCTCTAGATCTCTTTTTAAAGACACTAGAGTTGTTCTTTTAATAATACAAAGACCTATATAATATATGTAGGGAATGTTATTAGGGAAATGGGAATTGTATTATTTAAATTGAAAACTCAAATTGATGTCAAGAAGTGAGGGAGGAGGTTTACTTTTATAACTGAGGTGAGGGGCACTTTTGGAAACCTCAAAATTAATAATTTATAATATAAAAAAAACTCAAAAACCACCAAAATGACCCAATTTAGAATATGTGATAATATATAGTTGTAATATCATTAGAAAATAAATTTCTTACAAGTTAAAATTTCAATTTAAAACTTCTCATTTTAATATAACAATTAGTTATTCTATTTCATTTTAACTAGGGTAAAATTATTTCAATATTAAAAGTGTGAAATATTTTCTTATTTGAATTAAATTAAATCATAAATAACTAATTTAGATCATTTTAGACAACATAATAATAATTATATTTTTTAATAATGTTTTTTTGATTTTTAAATAATTTTATAAAACATTGTTTTGACAAAACAACAATAGTGTCAATTTCGACACTATTCAATTCATGGATTTCTAAAAATATCAACATAAGATGTTATCTTTGATTTTTTTTATTATATACCTATTGGGTCTATGTAATCAAGAAAAATCATTGAAAATATTAATTATCTCAAAATATATTTATTTTAATTTTTTTAATGACATTAATCTGATATATCAATTAATAAAATAATTACTACATCAGTATTTTGTAATTATTTTATAGGAATAATTTTAGTCGAATATATCTTATGAATAATAAAACATTGAAAATGATATACTTATTAAATTATGAATGTGACAAATTTAACATCACTTTAAATAAAATAATATAAGTCTCAAAATCTATTATATAAGTCTCTAAAGGGTTACTAACTCTACCCATGTATGATTATGGTCAATATATACTTGAAAAATAATATTGTGGTAAGTTTTTTGGTCTTTTTAATATTTATATTCATTTTAATAAAATTATTTTATTTATTTTTCATCCTTTAAATAATTTCTACACCATCAATTTATAAGACTTTAAGGCAATTGATTATATCCTAAAAATTAAAACTAAATTAATATTATAGAGATAAATATTTTAGATTCAAAATGATTATTTATAGTCGAATATAGATTCTTTATAAACTTATTTTAAAAAAATGATATATTACTTAAAATCTGAACGATACATCTTTTAATTTTCATTAAATAAAATACTATAAATACCATAATATCTCTCAAATGGACCCAAAACATTAAAAATAAATTTATATTATGGAACTATGTTTATTAAGTTAAAATTTACCATTTAGATTCATTGATACCACACATTTTTATTTACGTGGACAAGTAAAAGATATTAAAGACAAAGAAAATGACACTTGAGTCTTTCTTTGATTTAAATATTTTTTAAGTCATTCTCATGGAGAAGTATCTATTGAATGAAATAATTTCGATCCATATGTGTTAAAACTATAATTACATTCATCAAATAATATTTTTTCATTTTTTGGTCAATTTATAGTCATTATAATTTTATTTTTAACCTAAATTACATAATTTACCCTTTACCTTGGGAATTTTTTTTGCCAAGGTTACTATTAATTTTGGTCAAATACAAAAGAAATCTACTTACCTATTTTGGACCTCCTAAATCAAAGGTTGAGATATATTTTTCAAAATTCATAACATAGAAGTTTAATAGTTAATATTAAAATAAACCCGGTTAAATGTCACAAAAAACAATTTTTTTCCACCACGTCCAGCCATAAGCTTACTGCTGACCATTTATGAAAATAAAAAAAAAGTATAGAGAATATGGGTGGGGTTAAACAAAGGGAATCTATCTCATCTATCAATCAAAAAGTTATATATCATAATATGATCTATCATTCCCATAATCAGAGTCATCAATAGTGTCCCATTCATATTGTGACTTACCTTGATTGAAGGTATTATGGATATCTGTATTGAGCTTTCCCATCAGATTGGAAGACCGAGTAGAAATAGTGTGGGGTGTGATAGAATAATCCTTCCTCGACCTTCTCTTCATGGGAGAAGGAGTTAAATCATCTACCTTCTCTTTTCCAGATAGCAGTGCATATTTGAAAGAGGTAGGACCACGACTTCCCACTGCCATCTCTTCTTCACTAGAGATGTCACCCGACATCTCAGATATCATAGAAAAGTAAAAAATATTATGGATTTACATATGGAATTCAATATTTTTAGGAGTCCGAGTGTGATATAGGTTAGGAGAAGATTCAACAGTTCCATCACATAACAATCCTACACCCGAACTATCATAAATACTTGGATTTAGAGGTTCATAATGATCAAGAGGACCAACAATCGAGAGGATATCATTTTCCCATGCTCAACTAATCCAATGGTGGTAATAACACAAACATCATTGGAAGTAATCTTAGGAGGTGAATATGTCCAAGAATTAGAGGGACCACTATTAGATCTCACTGGGGAGTTATCCATCATAAGGCCTTTGCCTTTCAAATTAGACACCGGAGGGATAGATTTGTCAGCAAACAACATATCATCCATAGAGGAAGATTAATTTTTGACATTTCCATCATGAACATGAGTCTATGATAGATCCAAATGATTACTTTCAGGAATCCTTCTACATAGAGTAGTTGGATGACCCTTCATCCCACATCTCTCACGAGATATCTTCCACTGATATAACTTCAATGAATTCCCAACAACCACACATTGAATAAAAAAATGGAATTCCTTTCATACTAAACATAAATATGTATATATTTAGTGGGAGTGGAGAGTGTTACCTTATCAATAAAGGTGCAACTCAAATCAACCTCCACCAGCATTCGGGCAAGATTTTTAAACCGAACCACCTCGGTTTCTTTGTCAAGGAGAATAAGAGCCCCAATTGCCATGCTAATGTCATGAAGAATATTTGGATTCCATAGGACCTAGTTATGTCCATGAAACCAGACCCAATATTGAGAAAATCATTTCTTGCATGCGATACATTGAAATCTAGGGACCATTCATGAAGGTAAAGTCATCCCAGTTTCAGACACATGGGCTCGATGCTCCATGCATGTACTTTAAAGGTATTCAAAGGAAAAATGAAATGAATGAATCTATATCCAAGAGACACACACATACAATCATAGGAGCTGCACAGAAAATAGATCCTCCAAACTAAATAATCAAACAGCCAAAACTTCTCACCCATTGTTAGAACAAGTAGTTCAATCATGGAATTCTTCCCAATTTCAATCCTCTTAGAAAAAACATCAGGATTTACATCAACATGAGATGATAACACCTTTTGGAGGATGCAGCCAGAATATGAGTCAATGAATGATTAAAATGGGGTTATTTAGGTAGGACAATCCAAAGCAACAATTCCCTTTAGACGCTTAAAATTAACACTACTATTTAGGACCTTAAAAGTATCATTATATTTCTTCATCTGAGGATAAATATTCATGGAATAAGAGGGAAAATTGTACTATAGCACCACCCCTTTAAACGTAGATGTTAGGACATCCCCAGACATCTACACATCACCATTCATACAAGGAACACCAATAACTTGTGTATCCAACTTAAATAATGAATCATGACCCACTGAATCCTTTATCACAAGGAGTTGATCCAGCTTTTTCATGAAACCATCACTATGATCCTCGGCCGCACGATCCAAATCAGTAGGCATGGATCCGGAGCCATCATTATCATCAGATGTGGAAACTAACTTCAAAAAATAGGTAAATCTTAAGTGACAACCCACAGACACCCTCCATCCCGACAGGCGATGGTCTGAACATCTCGATCCAACGCACGAAGCGAAGTTTTCACAGCGAAATTAAAATGAATGGTGGGTAGGCCAACTAGAATATCTCTACTAACAAGACAAGACACGCCTTAATTCTAGTCCAAATACATTTCTTTATCCAAGAGTACAGAATAAAAAATTAGTATTCGATGAAAATCAATATTTTCACTATTCATAGAAAAATGCAATTTTCCAAATAAATACCATAATTTCAAAGGAAGTAAATTTTTATATTCAGAATTAAAAGAAGAATTGTTTTTCAAATTGAATTAAAAAATTTGTGAAGAAATATATTTTAAATGGGTGCGTCATCAAAAGGTGGCCAAACTTCATTTTTTGACAAATACTTCTTTAATCCAAAAAAATGAATTTCTTATTATATCATGTCTAGAAAACATATAAGTTGAATTTTAAACATTTTATTGAATATATTACATATATTTTTTGTTAATAAAATAAATACATAGTGACTTTATTATTTTATAGAATCTCTTATTAGGATTAAAATAGTTTTTCAAAATAATGTTAATACTATTCATATCTTCAATTATAATTAATAGGTTATAACATTTAGTTTCTCACTTATACTCAGTATTCTATGAAATGAATTATATTATAAGAACTTGAAATTGTTTGTAATGAAAAGCAAGTATATTTTTGTGTATATTAGCAAGCTAAGTTGGTATTGCGTATAGTGTAAGATTATCTTTATGTAGCGTATAACACAAGACATCAAAAAAAAAATTAAAAAATATATATCTCATAAAAATAATCAGGTGTTACATTATACCCCCCTTAAAATAAATTTCCCCCTCAAAATTCATATGGGTTATAAATGGTTTAATACTTGAAAGTTTCATTTATAGAAAAAAACATCATAAAGAGGAATACTAACACTTCATTTTGAAAAGGAAAGTTAGAAGTAGAATGGTTACCCAAAGTAACTCATCACTGGGTTTCCACATAGGAGAATACAGGTTATAATTGAAAACATGGATATAGAAGATAAATATAACTATCAATTTTTTATGGAGAGTGATAGAGGACGTGGTCAGGAAAAAAATTTAACAATCACAAATCTATAAATATGTGATGATCTAAGGGACCATATGATTCATCATATAAGAAGGTAATAGGAATACATTTTTGGTTTTCAAGATCCTCTTCATAAATTTGAAGAACCTGGGAACAAATATTTAATTGATTTCAGTAAAATTTAACCATTTATTGTCCCTTGAAGAATTTCCACTTCATCTCTTATTCAATAAAATGAAGTCGAATTTTTCATTCCAAATGAGTTAGAAGATCAAGTGATCCATAAATTGAACGATAGATCATTCCATATATCTTTATCAAAAAATGGTTAGCACAAGTTTTCAAATATGCATAAGTCCGCCTATGGTGAGATAAGGCATTATTCTAAAAAATTTCAATGAAGTTTAACTCAAACATTCCATAAATTTATAACCTTATAATCCTTCTAAAATATGAAAATCCAAAACATTATATGGGCATAAAATTTATCTCCCTTATATCATAAGGAATTTTTTGGTTGTCACATTCCTAACATGTGAATTCCTTAATCATGTATTCTCTTGAAATGTTGTAATAACATACCATAAAACCTTATTGAAAACATGCATTCTGTCAAAAATTAACTCTTTCCACATACAAAAAATCACAGAAAACCTATATATTCAAACAATGATATCACGTTGTCCTTATATCAGTCATGAGGTCATTAATACTATCAAACATCACATTGTCTCTTTATCCCATAATTATGCACATATCTTGTGTTTTAGCAAAATATTTCTATCGGATTTCATGGTTACTAGTACCATATACTTATGGTGAACCAAAATGGACTAATATGTAGATATTTCAGTATTCCATAATATTATAAAATATATTATAAAACATTATTATGTAATCCCATTATATAAACACTCAATCATTCCACCACTTCATTGTCATACTCAACATCTCCAATAGTTATCACATGTGATTTGCCTTTGTCTTTGGCCTTAAGTGGTTGTTGAAATAGATCATCATCAATAACACTTGGATTAGGGTATTTATTGGAATAATTACCCATTTCCTTACACTTGTAACACTGAAGTGTGGGTGGTGCATTCTCTATAGCATTTTCTCTATTTACATCATTAAATACCTATTTCCTATTACTCAATCACTCAACTTCCCTATAACTATATTTTACACACATAAAATTTTTTTTAGTCACATTAATATAATATCCACCATGATTCTTTCCACACTTTGAGCATTAGGAAACAATAATCTTATTTTCAACATTGTTTTGATATTTTACCTTGAACTCCATCTTCCATTTCTTGTCAAAACCATGATATTGATATGAAACACCAACATACATTTCTACCTTTATAGCACAAAACTCAATTTCTTCATTGATACTACAGTCTCTTATAGGTTATGACCTTAGAATACTTGGTTTTGAGACACTGAATAATGAATTAACATTACATTATGGTTGGATGATAAATCTAGAAGCGTACCTTGTAGGTCTTGTAAAATTTTCCTCATATGTAACAATAGATTAATCAACCTTTTTATTAAGTTCAAGGATGTCCTTTTCCATCTTCATCCATAGAATATGAGTAATGTGCTTATTGAAAATAAGATCTTGAACTCACCCCATTCTATGGATTCAATACCAACTAGCTACCTAGTATTCTTGATTAGAGTCTTCCACTGGTCTGCTTCACCTTCTAAATGATAAACAACCAAAATAAAATTTTCATGTTCCGAATAGAAAAGGATGTAAGAAAACTTTTCCACCGTACTAATAAATTGTTTAGTGACAAGTGGATCATAAGACCCACTAAAACAAGTTGGACATTTCCTCAGAAAGGAATCAATAGAATGTTGTGCCATTCTTTTCTCATTTGGAAGTCTATAATGATTCATATCTTGTGTAGTTATAGATATAAGATTTTTCATTCCACCTCCCATAACATTTTGTTGTTCCAGAGGACAATCATTGTATTACCCATTTTATTGATCATTAAAATGTTTCCATCGGGTTCCATCCATTGTCTAAAACTCAAAAGAATAGCGTGAGAGGAAAAAATCATACTAGGAAAAAAAAATTCAAGGAGAAGTAATTTCAATATATAACATCATAGGATAAATCCTAGGTTAACAATGATCACTACCAAAATTAAAGGATTTAAACCTATAGTTATAGTTATCCATTGGTACATCCCTAGACATAACTTAGAGATATCTCTAGGTATCTCACTAAATATTTCTCATCCAATTTTCCAAAGATTGAATAATATTTTCATGTGATACCAACTCTAACACCCCGAGAATGATATATAGTAATATTACATCTTCATAGAGTAATATTCAATACATTTTACAAATTCATTCCTAAGGATCAAAATAGTTTAGTGTCTTTGGAAACTTGGAACACATTCTTCTAACTTGGCGAAAGATCTTCAACATCTCCTATAAAGATCTTCCCCTTTAGTTTTCATTCATAAACCTTTCATTATATCCTTGGGAAAAGATAACATAAAATGGATGAGCTCAAATTCTCAATAATGGTTAAGAAAACATAAATATAATAATATAAAAACATTAACACATATTTTGAATAACAAATTCTTGGGTCATAAAATAAATCCTAGCTGAACATAAGGCATAAATCACATAAGAACATGAACCATGATAAAATAGCATTGGCCTAAAACATGGAATTTTGGAAATAACATAAGCATATAAAATAATTTCCTTATTAGATAAGGATCATTTCCATGACCATCATAGTGGAAATGGTCAATTACTGAACCGTGTTCACTCCTCATTCAAACATTGTATCACTCAACCAAATTTACATGCCATTCCACCATTGTATTACTGAACTAGATTTACATTACATTTTTTCTATGTCTATATCATGAAATAAAAATATTTTACCGATGCATTTTAGGGAGATATAGGTCCCACCAATCTTATAATGAACTCATTCTTATGTGTTCCACAAAAACAAAAATCATTCATCAAAGCATAACCCAAGGAATAAAGTGAGTTTATTAAACATCATTCCATCATAACATAATCCATATAAAATATTTTTTCATCCTAAATACAATAAAATAATATTAATAATTGGTATAGAAACATAACCATAATTAAATAACATCATCTTTTATGGAAAATAATTTTGATAAAACTAATTTAAATTAATTATTGAGGAAAATATCCTTTCTTCTTCAAAAAGGTTTTCTTTTCTTAAAATTCCAAACAATTTTAAAAGGAAATATTATAATTGAAAATAAAATTGCAATAATTTAATGTAATATTCACAGAAATAAGGAATGTTGAAAACATAAAAACATGTTCATGTCGTATCATTTAAAAATACATTCTCCTGAAAATGTTTCCGAAAAAGTAAAAAAGTACATCACATAGAATAACAAAAAAAGATTCATTTCATACCGTTTAATAAAAATTTACCTAAGGGTATAATTGAATTTCAAAAATTGTAAAATAATATAAATAATATTATATAATTAGGAAACATTGACATGGATTATAAATATACCCCAGTAAATACTTATATATAAACAATCTCGGATAATAATGATATTGAAAAATTACCGCTTACCTTATGTCTGATTTCCTTTATATATATTTGTAACTCCTGTATAATTATTTAAATAAATTCATTGAATAATTACAAAATCATATTAATTTTTATGATATCATATATGATATTATCTTCCATTTGTTAGTAACATTTAATTGTTACTCGTTATTCAGGAATTAACTACTTGATGTTCTTATGCATGTTTCGTCGAATAAGTTCCGGTTCTGCTTCTTAGGTCATAGTTATATCATTAAAAATGATATGAACATAATATAAACAATATTTATTGTTTATGTAAATATATATAATCATGATTTAATGTGTATCATGTAGAATGAGTCACATCACATCATGGAGATGGTAGGCCATACGTACGCATGAGTGATGATATCACTTCCATAATTTTTGAATGGTATTGAAGTGGATAGTGTATAATATTTCAGAAAAAATATCATTTTATACTAATAATATATATTTATTACCTCCATCATTATACCCATTAATGTAAGTTGGTGGTGAAAAAATAGATTACACCACAGTGTGGAGATGATAAACCGTACGTACGCACGCTTGGTGATTTCATTTTTTCCATTGGATGGATAAAAGGTGGAATATGGTTGTTACATAATATTCATAAAATCTAAATATAAAATTGATTATATATTTATTAATTTACAATTTCAACAAATCATGAAGATTAAGTAGAAGAAGACATAATTTGAAAGAATTTGTAGAGGAGATTATCTCTTCTTCAAGGAGCTCCCTTTAGATCTTCTCTTAAAGAAATTAGAGATGGTCTTTGAAGAAGACCATAAACTATATAATATAACCAGGAAATTTTATAAAGGAAATGGGTGGGGGATTCCTGATATTTAATTCTCAAATTGATGTGAATAACTGAGGGAGGAGGTTTTCTTTTATAACTTAGGCGAGGTTTACTTTTGGAAACCTCAAAAATTTTAATTTATAAATAAATGAAACCCCACTAAAAACGTTTAAATATATCCCTATTTAAAATATGTGAGGATATATGGGTTTAATCTCACAAAAAAATAAATTTTGGATATGTTTTCATGTAATTTTAAACCTTGTCATTTTAATTTAACGCATAGTTATTCTATTTCATTTTTACTAGGCTAACAATTATTTCAATATTAAAAGGGTGAAAAATTTACTTTTTTATGTAATTTAAATTATAAATAAATAATTTAGATAATTTATACCATATAATAATAATTATATATTTTTTAAAATGTTTTATGATTTTAAAATAATTTAATAAAACATTTTTTTTGACAAAACAACAATATTGTCAATTTTGACACTATTCAATTCATGGATTATTTAAAATATCAATATGAGATGTTATCCTATAAAAATGTATTTTGTTATATCCCTAAGGGGTCTATGTAATCTATAAAAATCATTGGGCATATTAATCCGCAAAAATTATATTAATTTTAATATTTTAATAACAATACTTTTTTATTTCCATAAATAAAATAATTACTACATTTGTTTTGTGTAATTATTTAATATATTTATTTGTTGGGTAAAAATTAAAAATAAAATACTATGATTCATATAAATGTACTATATTTCAAAATAATATATTTATCCAAATTTATCTTCTGTATTATAAAACATTAAAAAATTTATACTTATTAAATTATAAATGTGAAAACTTTAACATCAATTTAAATAAAATAATATAAGTGACACA
Organism: Viscum album; assembly: GCA_963277665.1. Taxonomy (NCBI): domain Eukaryota; kingdom Viridiplantae; phylum Streptophyta; class Magnoliopsida; order Santalales; family Viscaceae; genus Viscum; species Viscum album. The sequence goes on from OY728125.1 coordinate 26,118,554, forward strand.
ATCTATTAAATTAGGCTCCAAATCTTCATTAACTTGAACCTTTGGATTATTAGGTCTGATATATACTTCAAAAATAAGTTTTGGGAATGTTTTTTATCTTTTAATATATATTATCATTTTAATAACATTATTTTATAGTTTTTTCTTCAATTATATAATTTCTCCATTATAAATTTATAAGCCTTTAAGGTAAGAATTTATTTAATAAAAATTTAAAAAAAAAATTTACCATGACAAAGAAAAAAATTATATTTAAAATTAGTATTTACAGTCAAATATATCTTCTGTATAACCTTATTTTAAAAAATGATATATTACTAAAAACCATGAATGCTACATCTATAAATTTTCATTAAATAAAATATTATAAATACCATAATATCTCCCAAATGGCCCCAAAACATAAAAAAAATTATATTATGGAAAAATGTTATTAAGTTAAAAAAATCATTTATATTCATTGATACAACCCATTTGACCATATGAGGACACATATTATATATTAAGGACAAATAAAGTGACACTTGTATCCTTCATTAATTTAAATATTATTTAAGTCATTTTCATGAAACAATGGCCATTAAATGTCCTAATTTGGATCCTTAAGTGTTAAGGGACGAATAAAATTCATTTCATAAATTCATTTCATTATTTTGGTCATTTTATAGTCATTATAATTTTATTTGTAACATAAATTACACCATTTCCCCTTTATCGTGGTAACAAATTTTACCTTGGTTACTATTAATATTGGTAAAATAAAAAAGGGTCCTACTTACCAAATATGAAACTCTTGAATAACATTTTTTAATCCATTTTTAAAAATTCATAACATAGATGTTTCATAATTATTTTTAAAATAAATTTGGTAAAATGTCACGAAAAATAGATTTTTTGGAAAAATACCCCCTTTTAAATGGAAAATGTTTATATAATAAATTCATGGTTAAAATTATTCTCAAAAACCATAATTGGATAAAAATAACTTAATTAAAATTTAAAACTAAATGAAAACTTTGTTTTACTATATAAAGACTTTAAAATAACATTTTCAATAAAAATCGGTGTTTTCACTATTCATAAAAAAATGAATCATATCAAATAAATACTAAAATTTCAAGAAAAGTAGATTTTTATATTAAAAATTAGAATAAGTTTTTTATTTTTACAAATTTAATATATAAAAGTGTCAAAAATAGATTTAAAATGGGTGCTCTATCCAAAGGCAGCAAAAATGTATTTTTTGAAGAATACTTGATCTATCAAAAAAATTGAATTTGTTCTTATATCATATCTAGAAATCAAATAAGATGAATTTTAAACATTTTATTGAATGTATTAAATATATTTCTCATTAATAAAATCCACCCATAGTGATTTATTTATTTTATAGACTCTGTTATTTGGATTTAACTAGTTTTTCAGAAGAAAATTAATTCTATTCATACATGCCATTATAATGACTAGGTTATAACATTTATTTTCTCACTTATAATCGGTATTATATGAAATGAATTCTATCAAAATAACATGAAATTTTATATGAAACAAACAAAGCATGGTGTTTCATATACTACAGGTTAAGCCGATGTTGTGTATAAGACAAGCTTATCTTACTATAGAGTACAACATAAACCATCAATGAAATTAAAAAAACTATCTCATAAATAAATATGGGTGTTACATGGACTAATGACCCTCATCATTTGGTCATTCTAGAATGATGCTCTAGGCGCCACAATTGTATGGTATGATTAGAATGTTGGACTGATTCTCCCCATCCTTGGTTTAGGATAGACTGACACTCTAGGCGCTACTGATGTATTGATATGGTTTGGGATATCAAAATAAAGATATATTATTTCTAAATGCATGGTGATGGATTTATTATCAGAATAATTCTTCAAGGTAATTTGTTAAATGGGATTGTTTTTAAATGAATTTTTTTATCAAATGTCTGTAAAACCTTCTGATATGGCTAGGGATCCCCATGCGAGCAGAGTTGGTTTAGTGGGTTAATAGACCATATTGATCTTATTAGAAAAAATGGATATTTAATGATTTCTTAAAAATGAGAAACGTTTCTTTTTTATGTCTATATTATTTTTTGTTCCTTCTTTTATACATTAACTGACGTATAGACTGGTAATTTATTTAGACAACATTGGTGGTGGCCTACTATGTTGTACTAACACTCTACTCAGGCCACCATGGAACTTGAGCACCGAGAAGATGATATTTTTTCAAGTATAGGTTCAGGATAGGTACCTATTTTATGTTTCATTAATGAGATATTTGGTTTAATCCTCGGATGTTAGGACCACGTAATGGATATCTTATGGTTTTGGTATGAGATTTTTTATTTTTATGACTACCTGACATGTAGTGTGTTCATTTTATTGTTATATCATGTGTTACTTATTTTATTATTATCCCTTTCCTCTTGTTGTTTGGTTTAATGTTTCATTTTTGTTTTCATTATATGTTGATATTTTTTCTTATCTATTTTTACTCTAATGAGTGTGTATACTATCTCTATTTTAACCATATAGAACCTTGCTGCTAGTTATCAGCCTCTGGCATATGGGTAGGCATGCCTGAGGTCATGTGATGACCCAAATCCAGGAACCAGATAGAGTGTCTACTAGGAAATGGACTTTAAAAAGTGGTATAAGAGGTGGTTTACTTTATATATCTATTTGTGAATGGTATGTATGGGAATAGGATCTATTGAGGGCTTAGTAATGAGATCATGTTCTGGTGATTGCAGCCCCATATATGGGGAGAAACCCAAGTTTTCATGGATGGAAATTGATGTTCTGTTTGTGATTTCATGGTTGGTTGATACTTCCACCTTGATTGGTGAATTCATATGTGATTTTATTGTTTTATGAGGTTTTATCTCTTATCTATTATGTAAAGAGAGGATGTGTGAGTTCATGCACCAGTCTTGGCACATAGGATTGATAGGTCATCAATATGTTGACTGTGATTGATAGTTCTTTGGGACTCACATGTTAGTAGTTTTATTTTCTTCCTTTCGTTTAAATATTTTTATATTTATTATATTTTTTTGTTAATTAAAAATTTTTAAATAAGAATTTTATAAAAAATGGTTATTTTTGAAATGTCGGGTTAATAAAGGGAGGTTTTGAAAGTGTAAATCCTTAGGTTTTGAAAATGAAAAGTTTTCAAATGTGAATCCCAGGGTTTTAAATGACATGTTTTGATAAATAATGGAAATGGGAAAACTATGGAACATTTAGGGACTCAAGGAATGGGTATCCCAAATGTCATGATCGGACCTAGTGTATAGGTGGTTGAGTTAGTAAGAGTTCCCTAGTTTGAGACCTTGGTTATGGGCTGTGAGACTTTGTTATGTTTTGATTTGTGATTAGATGGTTGTTCCATGTTTTACCCTTAGTATGGTTGTGGACATAGGGTTATGAGTTTTTATTTATTAATGTGGGTGCAGTGATCCTTGTGGGTCATGACCTTGTGAGTTGTGTTTTGGACCCTACGGTGGGTGTTTGGATCATAGTGTCAATGTATGTGTGTGGGTATCCATGGTGTGAAACCCATATTGAATGTTTGTTTGGAATTTCAGACATAATGTCTTTTATAATGTGGGAATGAGTTTCTTCTGTGATAAATGACTTGTTGGGGATTAGATGTGAATGTCTTAGATAGAGAGAAAGACTGAGTGAATTTTTCTTGACGTGACTAAAATTTAGGGAGTTAGTGTTGTTTGATCATCAAGGATGGCATGTGAGAGGAATTTTTTGGGTTGATAGTGCTTTTAGGAATATGAGGCATAGGGTGACATTTTGGGTGTTGTCAATATCACCCATAGTGTGATGTCTAGTGAAGGTTTTGATTAGAGGGACAAATTAAAAACTCAATAGTTTTGGAGATTGTGTTAAGATATGGTTTTTTAGTAGTGTTTTTTTTTCAAAATCAAGTGTATCCTAGAGGGAGGGTTTCCCATTTTTACATGTGCCTTGTAATTTGAAGAAAATTAGGTTGCATCAGAGGTAGAATCTATGCTTGTTATGTGATATCGAGTTTTGGTAAAAGTTTATTATTATGTATTGTGTAGTTTCTCAGAGAGATATCTGAGTGTTTGTGATTAGTTTAATGGTTGTTTTTTGTGGGTAGGATCATTATGGTGCCTAACCCAATAACATTTATAATGTTTAATAAATGAATCTTGTTAAGTTGAGTAGACAATACCAGAGTTACCAAGGCATGTATGGAAGATTTCAATATGGATATGACACATAATGTAAGGGGTGTTCATGTGTTTGGGGTCATTTTATGAATGTTTGTGTTGTTTGATGAATATTTTTATAATTCATTGAGTCTAATAAGATTAATGGTCCCAAAGGAATGGTTAGTTTTGTGAGTAAATTTTGGCTCTAGCTCTGGTGATGTGATACTTTTGTGATAGACTTAGGTTTAGTGTGTGGCAGGCCAGAAAGTGCAAGACCTTGAGGTATTTAATGAGGTACATGTGTGGGCACTTGGTGGAAAAGCATGATTCCATTTGGGATGTGTGAACATGCTGCTAAAGATAATAATATATCTTTTTTTCTGTGAAAATGAAGTGGGAATCATAGTTTTGTGAGAGAACATTTGGTGTTTAACTGGTGTGAGGGGTCATTTTGTTTTTTTAATCATCAGGTCATTCTACACAAATTGAGATGTATGGCGGTGATAGTTCCACAAGAAGATTTGATTTTATTTCCACTTAGTAAAGAGTCATGAAGTAGTGGTGAGATTGGTTAGAAAACCCCACTATAATTGGGATGTCCATTTGTTGAAGAGATATTAACGGGTAGGGAAGCCTAAGAGTTTCAGCAGATTAAGGTATCCCTTCGGTATAGGTTACATCAAGAATGGATATCTTGTGATGGTATTTGACGATGAATTCTTAGCGTACTTCTAGTTAGTGATGATCATGCCCAAAATCATGACACTGTCCTATGTACGGTTAGAGATATCGTGATTTTTCCAAGATACCAAAATATGTTTTGGATGGATATAGAGCCTCTTAGAAGTTACAATCATGGAGTGGTGTATGTGAAGAAATATGGTGTGAAGCAACCCATCATCCATTTATGGGTGAATTCTTTAGGGTAGATCGGATATCGATGAATTTTATGTGTGAAATTTTTGGAGGTCGGTGAAAAGTAGTAGTTGGTGATTATTTTTTATTCAAGTAGTAAATAAAAGGTCACATCCATGTTTTGGGTCTCATATTTTCATTGAAGTATGAGTTTTAGTGGTATTAATTACAAGAGAAACGAATTGGAAAATATTATCTAATGGTGGGGAGCGGTATGCCAGTCATGGATATGTAGAGCAGGATATAGAGTGAATGTGTTGGTATTGAGGTGCCAATAAGGAACATGTGAGGAAATTTTTTGGATTACTTAGGAAATGACCGGTGGGAATTGGATTCATTTTTTTATTGGTCAAGGAATTGGCTTCGATATCGGGATGGTTCTAAAAGAAATATAAGATTACTAGGTTAGAATCATGATGTCCATGATACGTCATGACTAAGGATGATGGAAATGGAGGCTGGGGGTTAGAACCTTAGCGGATGTCTGATATGGACTCTGGTAGGTGTGTTCAAGTGACATTGGAATGTCTTTATTTGATAATTCTTCCCCATAATGTGATATAGTGGAGTGACAACATTAATACTTGATATCCTAAGATTAGTCGGCAGAGAGAAGCTCAACTCAATAGAAAACGTTATGAATGTGGTGAGTTATAAACATCCTTCAGTGGATGTTTTAGAAATAAGAGTGTGTTTTAAAAGGGGTAAATTTGGTTTGGGGAAGTACCTAGTAAAATTTAGTCTATGTATAGATGGTATAGGTGTTTTTGTTATGAATTTTTATGGATGTAGTGGAACATGATAATTAATTGGTGAGTAGTGGATTCCTTAATGGTGGAGTCTTACTGTAAGTCAGTTAATGAAATCAGCATGTGTGTCACCTTATGGTGGTATTCCTTCAGTTAGATGTGTCCTTAGGTAGGTGAAAAGGGGGGACACCCCTAGTAGAAGATGGGTGATCTAGGACAAGCCAGTCAGAGATGTTCTCACATGAAACATTATGTTGAATAGATGTATTAATTTATAATCCACCCCTGGTTTTATGTTTTATTAGAAAGTGTGTTCCAAAAATGAAGTAAAACAGAGGACACATTTTTCTTATGCAATGAATGGATGGCGAATATATTCCCATTCCATATGTTTTCTATGGAAAAAGTTAATTTCAATATTGGGTGGTGTCCCAACAAATGTTTAGCTTTGGTGAGTTGGTAAACATTTCAGTTTTTCTATAAAAAGTGGGTTGGATTTCTCTTGTTCTTTTCAATGGTGGAGGTTTTAACCACTAGAAGAAGGTGTCGGTGATCTAAAGATTGTGGTTGGAATCACCATGGCATTAATGAGTACTAGAGAGATAACATGATCTGTGTTAAGGGAAATTGGTTGAAGAATATGTGTGTTCCTTCGGGTGATGACAATCATGAGTCACCATTAGACTTTTGAAAAAGTTTGTGAGATTGAGCTAAGTGATTTGGGATTTGAATTGTGGAGAACATTGGGCTGATAGAGTGTTTATTGGATACTCCATTGAAGTATGATGCTATGCATTAGTGATTTGGGTTTTGTTTCATTGGATTCCCTTTGGGGTTCATGCGGTAGATGTTGGGTTTGAGATTGATGCATCCATTATGGAGCATCGGGTTTGTGATTTTGGATCAAAGCAGAAACATTTTTCAGTGTAGGACTGTTTCATTGGTCTGAGGGTGGAGAAGGGTAGTCATATTTAGAAGGATACTTTGACGGTGATGTCTTATGTGTGGTCTATGTGTCCCAAACATCTATCTTAAAGTATGGGTGATACAGGGGGAGTACATATTGAGGGAAAATTTTGATAATGTGGGGAGGTTGTAAGATCTCAACTTTTTTTGGCGGTACATACGAGTTCAAATTTTGGTTTAACTCACATTATTTTGTTTTATGGAATGGTTCCTAAGAATACGTGGTGCCTTAGTGGAATCCTAAGTGTTTGATAAATAAAAAGAGAAGAAAAGATGACAAATAGTGCGCAATGTAGGATTTTCCCATCGTTAGTGCAAACCATCCATCTGGCCCAGGAAACTGTATGGATAGGGAATCCTTTAAGAAAGAGGTAGGAAAACGAGCACTGAATGGTTTTATAAACCATGTGATTTCCCCGAGAAGACTGTATAGCCTGGATTATCTTGTAAAGTGGGATTCACACATTTGTCACATGATTTGGCTAACCATGAGGCCCTTAAAAAGTGGGGAATTATGGTTTTCCCACTTGGGATTAAATTTTTCTTCAAATATTTTCTCACCCATTTGACCCCCCTCCATCTCGGATAATGAACTAGAATCCTCCTCCTACTCCATGGGTGATTCTACTTGGATTCATAGGTGTTTAGAGTGTCATTAAGTTTGACTCGAAGCCCTGAGTAAGTCTTAGACTCTATTTTGTTTAATTTTTGATGATGTTGGGTGTGTGGTTTCCTCTCCTTTTGAATCTCTAAACAGTTTTTTTCAAATAGTTCTTCACCGTGGTGCTTGAGTCCATTTTCATTTGAATGGGAATTTTCTTTTGTATGAATGATTGTCTATGAAAATGAGGTAGGTTTTCTTAAATATTTTTCCCATTCTCCTAATTTTTTATTGGTGTACATGGTGGTTCCAATGTACTGACTTATTGATTTTTTGTGTCTTTGGATAAAAAATTTGATTTTAGCCTTGGTGTGAGGTGTCAAACCCTTTATAGAACCCATTTGGTCTGTTGATGATTTTTATGGGATTTATGTCTACCCATGAAGTATTAAAAATCCTTTGGAATGTAGATTTTAATGGGTGAACATTATGATAGGGAAATTTTAAAGATGAAAAAGTTTTAATGGTTGAATTGGTTTAGGGGTATGGTTAAAAATGGGCAACTGAAATGTTGTGTACTAGTTTTGTAAATGTGTAAGATTATTTTAAAATGGTTTAAATGATTTGATTTGGATTTTGACATAGTTACGATTTTCAATTATGGAAATGATGTTTTGAAAGCAATTAATGTGATTAATGGAGGTGTCAACCTCAAAGTGATTTGAAAAGAGGTTTTCTTTATGTAATTCAGATGAACGGTGGAAATGGGGTTGTGGTCCCATTACTATGAAAAATTCTTAATAAATGTTTTTAATGGTTAGAAAGGGAAATGAAATTATTTTTTAATGTTTTGTTTTAACAAAGAGGATGACCCATGTTTAAAAATCGTGTCTTCAAGATGATTTTTAAATAATCATTTTTTTGTGTTTTATGCCATTGTGTGATTTTATTGGTCTTTTGTGACCTTGGTGAATGAAATGATAAAATGGAAAATCTGTTGATAATTAATGAGGCATGTTCACATTAATAAGTAGTATGTGTGGGGGATTGGACTAAGTCTCCACTCCTCAGGTCGGGATAGACTGATTCTCTAGGCCCCATTAATATATGGTATGATGGGATGTTGGATTGATACGCCTTATCCTTGGGTCAGGATAAAATGATTCTTGAGTCCCTACCAATTTATAGTATGATTATGATGTTGCAATCATAATCCTTATTCATGTTTCAGGCTAGAATAATGCTCTAGGACACACTGATGAATTGATATGGTTTAGGATGTTAGATTGAGGCTCTATGTTTCCCAAACATAAGGACATGGAATGGTTTGGGATGTCAGACTGAGGCTCTATGCATACCAAATGTATGGTTGTGTCTTAGTTATTGGATTAAGTCTCTATGTTATGTTGATAAATTGTTTTGTTTCAAAATTCCTTTGTGATCAGAAGTTTGTAAACCCTTATGCTATCACTTGGGAACCTAGTTTGACCGAAGCTAGTTTAGTTGGTTGGTTAATCCTACATAACTTAATGAATAAAATGGTTATTTTATGATTTTTAATTACGAGACATGTTCCTTTTAAATATAGGATTGTTTTTTGTTCCTTATTATCCACATGAACTATTTTATAGACTAGTTATTATTTTATATGTCATTGGTGGGGGCCTACTGAGTTTTACTCACACCCTATTTAGGCCGTCGTGGCACATGGGCATTCATGAAGATGCTACCTTTTTCAGTTAGAGGTTCATGATAGGGTACTATTATATGTTTCATGTATGAGTTTATTGGTTGGAGACTATTGTGTCAAGAATTGTTTCAGATATTTTATGTTTTTTGGAATTTGAGCCTTTATTTTTGTGACTATAGGACATGTAGTGAATTCATCATATTGTTATAGAATGTGTTACTTTTTTTATTGTTATCCCTTTACACTGATTGTTTAGTGCACTATTTCATTTTTGGTTTATAAATCTATTTATATTATTTTTGATTTTTTTTACTCTGATGAGTGGTTATAGTCTACACATTATACCCTTATAGATCCACGCTGCTAGTCGGCAGCCTCTAGCATATGAGGAGGCAATCCCGAGGTCATGTGATGACCTGGCTCAGGGCACCCGATATAGTGGAAATTGGGTTGGGTTGTTACATATAAACCACATATTAGTAAGGAATAAAATAATCACATAACTTCATTAAAAATATGATTTTTAGTAAATTTACATCTTCTGGAAAATAGAAAAGAAAACATAAGTGAAACTTGAAAAAGAACTTTCTACTTGTTTTATAACTTTGTTATAAAAATGAAGTTATAGACCATTAATAGAACTCATTTCATTATGTGTTTAAAAAAATTAACTAATTTTATTTTTAAAATAATTACTAATTATGTAATCTTGAAAATAATACATGATTATGTAAAAAAATCATGTGGGAGATACAAAAAATCAATAGTGAAATAAAACCCCTTTTATAACTTTTAGGAAAATAATATTCTTTTATTTTATTACAATAATGAAAAAATACTAAAATAATTTGAATTATATTATTTTTTAAAACCAAAAAAAATGTAAAGTAATCTAAATAATTAATAATGGTCATGTCTATGGAAAACCCCATTCATTAAAAAAATTCTAAAAATAGATTTTTTATAAAATATATTTATAAAGAAATTTAAAAAATGACTTTTACTGTAAACATATTAAATATCCTTTTTAATATATTGAATGGAAAATAAAAGGTAATAAAAATTTCCAATAAAAAATAATTAAATTATAGAAACTAAAATTTTTAATGTAAAAAATGGATATGGAGGAAAAAAATCCTCACTAACAATGTGAAATAATATCGGATTTTATTATAAAAATTCTTTCTTTTTTGTGTACCAAATAATGGGGAAATGGAAATAAAACATCAAATACACAAAAATAACTATATGGTAATAAAATATATGTTTTTAATAGATAAATGGCATATAATCCCCCCAAAGAAAATTTGAACATAAACTATCTCACATAAAAATTTGATTGAAAAGAGAAGCATTTCCATAGACTTCTGCTTATTCAGAAATTCTATAATCTCTTGTCGAGTAAATATAAAATTATTTTATGAGTCATATAAATATTTATATTACTATATACAATTGAATTGTAATTTATTCTTATACATTTATCAATAATTATTCATTAAAATTTGTATTTGGGCATTAAATATCCTTTTTTCCAAGCATGTTTCGATTCAACGGTTTTAGTCCTTTCATATTTATTATGGTTTCATCAGATATAGAATTTTAATATTTTTTTACATATCATATTTATATATTAAATAAAATTTTATAACCCTCCATGTAAGGTATTTTAAAAAATGAAATATTTTGTTCATGGAGCTGGTAGACTATACATACACATGGGGGGAGATTTCATTTTTCAATGAATGGAGAGAAATAAAGGTAGATAATGATTTATCTTTCCATAAAATTTATTTATTTATAGATAAAACATTTACTCATTAACTATGTTTTTATAAATTTATATGTGAGGATGTCATAAAAAATTCAATACGTCACTTCATGGAGGATGTAGTCTGTATGTACATGCAATCGAAGATTTTATTTTAAATTTGATAGAAATTGGATAAAAAATGATTGTAACATTAACATTAAAACATTTAATTTTAATAAACATACATATATAATTATATTATTATTATAATATATCTTTTTGAGAAAGAATAATAAAGAAACTTCAAATAACTCGGTTGTGGATTTTAACTTTTATTAGTATATCCTACTTTGGATTACAGGTTAAGAAATATTATTTGATATTTTGGTATTACCAGGACCTCTAGGATTCATGGAGGAGAGTTGGTAAGTTATTTGGGTAGATCATAGTTGAGATAAGGTTCTAAAATTGTGTGAATAAGTGATTGGGAGAGGTTCTCCTTTTATAATTAATAGGATTAATACCATAGTAAATACTTATAACACTAAAATAATATAGATATTTTCAAGGGAAATTGGATCCAAATATTAAAAATAAAATTTTATACGGAAATTTGATGTATAAATCCACTCATATAAACAAATTTATATAATTTGTTGTGATATTTTAATCCTTATCTCTTAGTTTAACCCTATCATTAGCCCTTTTAACCCTTAACATTTTGACATCTTTTACCATGGTAACTAGAGGTGGTAAAAAGTTCCAAAATTAAATTTCTAGAGGTCGTAAAACTTAATTTCATTATAATTAGGTAAAATGAAGCAATTTTTTAAATAAATTTTTAATAAAAAAATTATTTCAAAGCAACATAATGTATAATATTTATTTTCATGGATTTTATAGGTTTATAAATAAATGTATGTGAGTTATCTGAAATTAAAACCAATCAAAGACCAAATTTAACCTTGTAATTAGTTAATTAAAAAAAGATCTAAAATAGTTATTTTACTAGAATAAACATCACATATTCTATAAAAACTAAAACATGGATTTAAAAATTAAATATATTATTTTTAAATTATTTTTTATGGAAGATACATTTTTTATATAAAAAAGTAATCATTAGAATTCATGTCATTTATATCTCATGATGATGTCTTAAATGTGATGGTCTTTGGAAAAATATTATTTTCCACTATTTAACTCAAAATCAATCATTTTAAAAAAATACCCTAAAATTTTGATAAGATAATTTTTAATACCAATATCTAAAAATGAATACAATTTTATCAAATTACAATAATAAAAATTATTAATTTATCATTAAAATGAAATCAAAAAATATAAAGAAAAATTTATTTATATAAAAAAGACCCATTCATACTCTAAGTGTTATTAATATTATGTCATATCAATTTTAGTGTTAGTGTATTAGCTAATAAATTTAAATATTACATATTTTCTTCTTTTAAAAGTAATAAACTAAAATAAAAATCACTTTAAAAATAATTATTTGAAACATACCCCTTTTACATTGAATAATTTTAATCATAACACATTATTTATTTATTCCATAATCCTTAATTATGTTAAATAAGAAAATGATATATTTTAATTATAATAAATTATTATAATATGTCTATTTACTATAATTTTATTTTTCTTTTAATTTTAATATTTATTTTATTGTTTTTAGTTAGTGTTGTATGTGTTACATGAAATTCAACATTGTATTTATTTAATTGAAAATACATAACAGAATAATTTGGTGTTGTACCATACAAGCACTATTTGAGAAGATGGTCCTCCACCCGTTGAAAAATGGATTTTTCATGAGATATTGAGACAGGATTCAAAGAAGTTATGTTCACTTTACGAGTTCCAATGATAGATGCCACCTAGGTTATAAGGTTAGACAAGCCATAAAACTGAAAATAACTATATTAACATAGTGATTCAGGTGTCTCACATGGTCTGAACACCCATTGATCATGTAGTGGTGAAAGAATCCTATCATTTCCATGTCATAGTGAGGCACTAATGGACCCTTATCATTGAAACCCATGTTGATCTGAATCATAGTTTTTCAAAGATAAAGTTTCTCTTTCATGAGGATTATTACCCATATACATTGTGGATTTTATACTTCCAGTAGATATTAGTCCCATACCAGGGTAGCATGTCAATATCATTGCATGAATCGTGGTTTATAGATCTACTAAGGAATCCTCTCAATATAATTTGAGATATATATCTTTTTTCATTGAAGATCAAGAATGTCATCTGATTGATGATCAATGTAGGGATTTTACTCTCTACATACCCACTTATAGAAGAGTTTTAGAAAGGTATCAAATCATTTAAATATTTTTAGAGTAGGAACAAACGATCATGGGAGATGATACTATTTTCCAATGAATTGAATCAATAGATATTGTAGTCTGATGAGAAACATTTTTTTTCAAAACATGAGGCATGAACATGTTCGATCATAGATTCATAGATCAATAGTTTGAGTGTCACTTAGTAGATCTAGTAAGTAAGTACACATGATTTTCTTCTTATATAATGTAATGACTCAATATTTCACTATTCATTTTCCTTAAATAAGAAATGTGTTTCATATCATTCTCCACATGAAACTAAAAAATAAAATGAATTCATGATATGTTTAGACCACTAAAAGTGGCATGTTAAATTAGTAGGTATGAATTGGAGTAACTAAATTATAAATTGTATATATATATATATATGTTATTTTATACTAATTTACTTCATTTGTTAATGTGTTTAAGAATCATTCTTTTTTATAACTAAAAATTTTATTAAAGAAGTCAAAGTATATGCTTTTTGAATGATTATGTTAATAAAATATACTATTGATTGATTACTTATACAAATATTACTATTTAAAAAATAATAACAATAAAATTTATTTTCATATAAAAATAGTTTTTTATATACTTTATAATTTTATTTAAAAGTAATATTTATATATTTTATAATGATAAATTGAAAATATAATCTTCATTTTTTTATTCAGTGTATTAATATTATGTAATGATAATTTTTTTATTATCTGAAAACATTTATTTATAGGTGACTAGTTAAAAATAGTATTTTGTAAATAACACGACTTCTATGAACTTTTTTCTATAAAAGATTGAATTTTAAATTCATGAAACATTTGTATAAGAAATTTTTTTTATTTTATGACTACATTTATAATTTTTTAAATGTTGGTTTTAATTTTAGAAATTATATTTTACATTTTAAATCATGAGGTATATTTTTTCAAAAAATATAGTTTCTTGCATTATACATTTGGTATATTAAAATTAATTTTTATCAAATTTAATAAATTAATATAAAAATGGATTTAAAATTTCGAATAATTATGTTGAAATTAGTTAATAATTTCAATTTAATCTTCAATAATAAAGGAAAAATTACTTTGGTAAAAACTAGTTACCTTATTAAAAATCAAATGGAGAAAAAAGAGTTTAATTAAGAGGGAAAATCCAAAACAATATTTAAAAAATGTTTTGGGATGAGTGTTTTAGGAATTTATTGACATTTTATCTAAACCTATAGATTATTTATTAGTTTCTGATTCACTTTCCTTGAGAGTGACTTCCCATTATTGAAAAGTTTTAGTAATTAAAAAAATGTTATTCATTTTCAATTATAAATGGGTCACTCCTCTTTACACATCCACTCGTTCAAAAACCATAATTTTAGCCAAAATATATAACTAAAAATATCTTAAAAATTATTATCCTTCTTAAATATGTTTTTTCACCTCAAAATTCCATCCCTAAAAAACACAACACCCATTATAATGTAGATAATTCAAGAAGTGAGGTGTAAATTTCTAACCGCTCCTTTATCAATTATATTTCATTATGTGCATTTATTCTTCCTAAAATTAAATTAAACTATCTAAAAATGATAACATAAATATAATTATTATAATTTTTTTATTATAATGGTGGTATAATAATTTCCACAGTTCCTTTTATATTAATAAAAATGAACCTATTATTCAGTTATTGTATAGACTACCACCTCTAGGATGTAATGTGTTTCATTTTCCATAATTTCCTTAAAAGGTATGTAATAATATGAAATTTAATATATGATTATTATATTTTTGACATATTTTATATTCTTAAATGATAAAAAATATTACATATCTTACTTGTTTTGTGGAAAACGATGTCATCATCCATGTGTATGTGTGGGTTGTCGCCTCCATATAATGGTTGAATTATGTTTTTTATTTTCAATATTTTCGCACATGGATGTTCATGAGAATAAATAAAATTTAAAAATATAATTTTTATGAAATTAATAATTATTTATGATTTAATATTCTAAATCTTATAAACAATTTGATAAATCAACCATCGTGGTAAATTCAACCATGGAAAAGATCATTCTATGAGAAAAAATGTTCTATTTATATTATGTAATAACAAAGTATAGTTTATATTCACCTTATATTAATTTCAAGTTAATATATATCACACTCATAAACACTAAATAATATCATTATTCTTCTTTTCTAATGATATTACATCTAAATCACTTAATAATTATCCTATAGTGATGGTATGTTCTTATTTGGGTTGGTTTAACCACCTATTTAAAAAATGATATAAATTAATGTAATTGATGACTATAGGATTTTAATTTTTAGTAATATGTTTTATAAATAAAGAATAATTTATGTTTTTAGTTCTATAATTTTAATATAAAAAACATATCTCATTATTAGAGAAAACACCCTTTGTTCGCTATGAATTATCGAAATATGCTCATCACCAAATTCATCTTTCTTTATCATAACAAAAAAAATAGAATAAAATTATAACATTATGAAAATTATAATTAAAATACCTTATATGATTTGTTAGTGATGAACATTGGGATAATAATGAGGAAAAACAACGATATTATGAAAGTAGTTCCAAACAATCAAGATTCCTAACACCCATTATCAAAAATAGATATTAAATAACTAATATTAATGTAGAGAATATTTATAAAATAATTTTATATGATCTCATAAATGTTAAAAAGATTAATAAATTGGTGATTAATATGGTTTATTTTGTTACACATTAGGTTCTAGTGTATTTCATCAATGAATGAATTTAGGTAAGGGGTTATTTTTCTCCAATTTACCTTCATGATATAAATTTCTTAATGTGCACTATGATACCATTAATAAGGTGTGATTAATTCATAATTAATTTATTTTACCATAATCTTGGGTTTTTAGGATCAATTTATTATTATATATTTTTATGTACTTTCATTCAAAACATACCAATGTTGAATGGGGTTTTTATTCAAATTTTACTCAATCTAGAAGGGTTTCTTGTCTCAAATTTACACCCATTGAGATAAATTTCTTATTGTTAAACATGATACCTTTAATATGGTGGGATAAATACTTAATGAATATATTTAATCATATTCATTGGATATTGAAGATCCATATCATGTTACCTTTTAAATAAGATTTAGTTTAAAAGGCACCAATATGGAAAATGCATTTGGATTAAAATGTTACTCAAACGGAAAGTTTTTTATTTAAAATCCTATTTTAAAATAAATATTGTTTCAAAAAGATAATCCATTTAGAGATTTTTTATTCTTCCCAAACTATTATCATCTTATTTGGATATTCATGAGGTTTTTCTTGTCCATTAAAAATGTCATTTCCCCTTGATTAATATTTTACCTGCAGCGTTCCTTGAAATTGAAACAAACCCTAAGTCTTCTTCTCATATGGGAATCTACCTTTTTTACAAATACATATTCAATTCATTAATTTAAAATTTTCTTTACATGTGCAAAAATATTTTAATTTTAATTTTACACTACTTGTAAATATTTTAAAATTATTAAATAAATTTTAAAATTTTTTGTATGATTTTTTTCTTAAAATTTTGAAAAGATTATTTTCTTAAGAATTACAATTAAACACACAATTTTTCCACTATTTAAATTTTATATGTAGTTATATATCTATTTTTTAGGTTTTCTAAAAGAATTTATTTTTCTCTAAGTTTTATAACACATTCCTTTTAAAATTATCTCAAATGATCAATAATATTTATTATTTCTAAATTTATTTTTCTAAAACATTAAAAACTTATTTTTTCATTAATTTATTTTTCTTTGAAATATCTTATACTTGACTGAATAAATTATTCAAATGATGTCGTTCAATTTCATTCTCTAGATGAATTATTTAATTCCCATCTCTTTTGAGTAATGATTTGTCACTTCCTTTATCATACCGGATCATTTAACATGTATAAATATAAGTTATTAAACAATTATTTCCCTCTATGAGTACCTTATTTTTTATCTCTTTTATTAAAGGGTGTTCACCTAGGTTACGTAAATTCATTTATTGGGAAAATTATTGACTTCAACATTTACCCTTTATTTATATCGCGTAAATACCATATACATTATCTTGATTGAATGTTATTTACTGAGGAAATTACTTTATGTCATTAGATTACCTTTTATTATATATGGTTTTAATGTACGATGATTAATGATGGATTTATGAATGATCCCTCGTGTGAATATATTTTGAAATAGATATGAAACCCATTTTCTTTCAATGTGTTCTTTTTGATATTCTAAATGATTAAACTAATTTGTATGGATGAATGAAGGGTGGGTTCCTATATCTCCCTCCAATTAATTACTTAAAAGTATATACCTCATGAGATAAGTATTGAAAAGTACATTTTAGTTTTATTTTAGTGTGGGTACAAATGGTGTGGCCCATGAATTTAATGTTTCCCTATAATAATGGCTATAACATATTTGGAAGATGTAACCAATTTATGATCATTCTCATTATCTTATTATTATACCATCTATCTTGTTTATTAAAAAAATCATGTATTATTTTATTCTAATCTTTATTTCATGATGTATAATATATGATTTATTACGTATACATTCCTTATGTTTATGGATTACAAACTTATGATCATCCTGTTTTTTCTAATGATATTCATTTTTTATCTCTTATGTTTACACATACAGAGCATTTGAGCTCACCCATTTCTTCTATTTCTATTTCCCTAGGTTATGAATAGAAATAAAATTACAAATTGTATATAAAGTTTATTATGTGATGTATTAATGTGAGTTGTTAAAGGATCATAATGGATTAATTAGTTTCATATATAATAAGAAAAATTTATAATAAATACAAAGAACATGGGTTTTTTCTATTAATGTTGATTTTTTATTCTCTAAAACACTGAACCCAAATAGTCTTAGGAAAAAATGGAAATGAAAAACTTTTATTGAGTTTTATGGATTAAAAAATAAAATATGTGGGATAATATATATAAATGATGCTTTTATATGGATCGGGACTACCTGATTCAATAATTATTAAAGGGAAGCTAGTACAACATGGTAGATAGACCACCTCAACAAAGGAAGTTCTGTGACTGGGTACTTATTCATGATAGAAAATTTGTTCCATTAGAATATTTCTATTGTAGAGCCGTTAACAGTTCACCTTGAGGAGGATCTCAAGGATAATATTTATATGATCGAAGTTACCCACCTTTACCACCTGGTTATTGAAAAGGCACATAAATGATCAATGTATCAGTGGGAGAAGGAGTGGGTTGGTCAGTGATACATTTTTGTTTTATTTTATTTTTCTCATGAAAAAAAGATTCACCACCTTTTAATGAATTATCATTTGTTGAAAATAAAACATTCCCACTTCTATAAGAATATAAGTATTTACATGGTTCACTACTAAATTAGAGTATCTTGTCCTTGGCATGGATTGGAAATAATCTAATACCACACAATCAACTAGAAAACAATCATTGTTTTGATAGAATAATTAGAAAATACTCTTACAATTGGGCAGAACTATGATCAACACAACAATGCATGTTCTTATTCTAGAATGAATTATGTAAAAACAATTTTGTAACATATTAAGAATCCTTCACCAGTTAGTTCAAAATAAGTCACTATGTTGCATCACTAACATCCAATTTTGTAGAATCTTCAACAGAAAAATCTTAATTTTCCAACCTAATAGTAGGTAGAAACAACCATTATAGACTTCATATAAAAATTATATCCAATTCCATTATCTAATACTACTTTCCAGAAAACAGAAAAGAAAAGATATCTTCATGACCCATTACTCGGGGCCCGTGTCGTGACTACCCCAAGCCTGCCTCCTGAGATCCAGGGGATAGAAACTAGCACCAAAGGAATTATCCCATGAGTGGGAGGAATTTTCCAAAATACCTATATGCACACACCCACACACAACCACATCCCAAATAGCTCGATGGGAAAACATGTATGTCACTAAACAACCACTGAGTAAAGGTACAAGATGTAATTCAAATGGGCCAAAATATAAACCCAACAAAAAAATGAAAATAGAAAAGTAAAAAAGATCTTTATAAGATGTCCGCAGAAGACCCCACCTGGGGGGTTGTCAAGGAGTGGCTGTCAGAATCTATGGAAGTATGTCTTGTCTATTGTATCTCACTAGGCATCACCTGGTCCAGACCACCGAGGTCTCTGTCAAAGCACCTATTGTCTGGACTAGACACAACACGTGCTGGAGAAACCCATGTATGGCTGATTAACAAAATAAAAGTAGGCATCTTGAAACACAAGTGAATGGACACAATGTAATGTATACATAAGGTATTGTCTTCTCATGTAGGTATAATCTAAAGTATGTAAAGAAAAATAGTCAGTAGTACACTGAAAACCTTGTAATGTTGACGTACTCATCCCAGATGAGTACTGTGGGTCTATTGGGTCACACAAAGCCACTCCCCACTGTAGGTCTGTTGGGTCACATATAACTGCTTCCCACTTTGGCCATCCTAGATAGTCCACACAAGGCCACTTGTAGCTGATCCACATAGGGTCACTTGTACCTAATCTAAATAGGGTCACTTGTAGCTGATCCACTAAGGGTTTCTTTTAGCTTGTTTACACAGAACTACTTATCATCTAGGACTATAGGGTCACCTAGACCAGCTCATCAATAGTATTTTGGTCTCAACTAGTCACATGATTCCTGCACGTAGTGTGATTGATTCCGAGATATTCCCCTCCTCAAGTCGTTCATTGTATTTCAGCTTCTATGAAATTATCCTTAGAGCGTGCCAAAAGAAGTGACTGGTCGCAAGGCTTCCAATGCCACAAACAACTCCCCAATAGGATTCTTGGCCTAAAAGATATTGGTGTTTTTGTAAACAGGGGATGGTTGTGTCTAGGCCTAGACTGACTTGGTTGGATCGACCCCAACAACTGGGCTCAGGGGTATCACATGACCCGACCATGTTTGACCAACCCTACAAAACCCGATTTAGGTCTGGGCAAGCCCGGTCTGACTTGGACACTAGGCCTTGCTGGACCCGACTCGGTTCAGCCATGGGATTGGCCCACCTGGTCACCTAACGACCCAGTTCCATCCATCCCAGCCCACAACAGGTAGACCAAATATTTCCCATCTTGGGATACCTAGCGGCTCATTTTTTTATCATGTCGGACCAACATGTAAAAGAGAGCTAGGTTGTCTTTCATCCGGGGACGCCTGACAGCCTAGTTCACACCCCCCAGCCCCGCCCAAACGGAGGGCCGGTCTCCCCCAACCTGGATACCCGATGGGATTTCAATTCAACCATGACCAGAATGGATGAAGTCGGCTGACCACTTGTCTCATGCAAGGTCCCTGCTGGATCGTGTACCCGCGGCCAGCGGGCCGCACTTCGCAGGTCACCCCTATGATGTGGTTAGGTGGCCACGTTCATCTCCACCAGCCATTGACCTAGGTGTTGGAGGTATTTGTTGCACCAGCTTAGTGCATCATCATGGTGCACTACCACACATCTAGGGCCACCTCTGTGGGCCGCCGGTCGATGGCGCTGACATGCCAGCGATGCCATATGCATATCACCGAGTCCGCTCTGGTGGTATGTCAATCAAACCGTCTGTGCCTTCGACATCCTTGGGGTGACGTCTTCCCTGATACATCCTTGAGATTTATTTTTCATCAATTCTAAGGCACATTCACGAAAAATGCATGAACACCCAAAGACAGAGTAATCGGGGACTTGTTCATGTTCTTTGGATTCCTTCGCATTAGAGTTTTTGAATCATGGGAAGGGGATGCTCAGTATTAGATCAATAATCTTACCTTGAATAAAAAATCCAGAGATAAAAAAACCTTATACAAGAACAATTGACCGACAGATCAACCTATTCATGGGTTTATCCGCATTAGTTTTTTTAGAAAGAAGAACAAAGAATTCAAATTTTCAAAAGAAAAACCCCTACCTGGAGAAGCTTCGATTGGAGGGAAGGCTCGTCGCTAATGGAAATCCATCCATGGGGATTCACAATCTGTTCAAAGCCATTTTCATTCATCATTTGTCGTTTCTAGATTCGTTATCTAAGGTGTCATCACAATTTTTCTTATTTCCCGAAATTCATCATCAGATATAATTATCTCATCGATCGTTAGAACAATTGTAGATCTAAATTTGTTTCTTCGACCTAGTCATCTCATTAAAAGAGAGACATGTCGCAAAATTTATGTTATTCATTGTTGTCGTGTCGGTATGTTGTTTCATTTATTAAAACAAATGTATTGTTATGCTTTTGTTAAAGAGTTGTTACACTGTTTCATTTATCTAATGTAACAGTAGTCTCATCGCTGCATTGGAGTGAATCATTTTTTTTGAATAAAATAAAATTTTTAAGTTTATTTTATTTTTTTATACAAAACTTCCAAAAATAAACTTTTTTTTACCCACATCAGTCGAGGATAGGTCCATTTTTATGTAATTTCTTCGTTCCAGATGTAACGGTGCCCTCAAATTTTCAATACGGACAACTGTTTAAAAGTTTCCAAAATTACACATGCGTGCCATTTTAATTCATTTAGAAAATGTTCAGAATCAATATTTCATCCTTGACTACTATTGGTTGAGGTTAAGCTCCGGATAAACGAAAAACCCCCTCATGAACACAACAATACTCTCAGATTTCCAATCTGAGTTACCATTTTGGAGTTATAAGGATTTTAATATTAAATAAATTTTACTTAATTAGTTTATTTACATCCAAAAAACTATCTTCCATAGTTGGACCATGCCGGACAACATTTGGATCTTTCTAGGTGAATATCGATGCTCTGAGTTCAACGGTGCCCTTAGATTTATGATCCGGGTGTCAATTTAAAGGTTAGAAAAATCGTCTAGAAAATTTTTTTAAATGAAATTCAAAATAGTTTGGAAAAAACATTTCGGCAGCACCAGGCCCTGGAATCACATACCTTATTAGAGTCTGGTCTCCAAATAATCCCTTATACTATTCAAAAAAATTACTTGTACTTCTAGTACATTACATTACACCCACCTTTAGGGCTCCACGCCCTCGTAATCCAAAATAAGGGTTAAACCAAAAAATGAGGGTATTCAGCATGAATATTATCCTCCAGCTCCCATGTTTTCTCTTGGAGATTCTTATGTGGCCACTATATGCATACCATAGGAATCGACTACCCCAAATGGACCTGATCCTATCGATACTCTATCTTTATAGGGAATTTTTCAAATTTCACCCCATCGTCAATGTCCATCTCGCCCCAGTCGATGACGTGTGATGAATCATGCACATACCTCCTCAGCTGCGACACATGGAAGAAAACATCGTGCACCCAGTTCATCTTTGGGAGAATATATTGGCGATAAGCCCCCTTTCCAACTCATATTAGAATCTAGAATGGGCTGATTAATCTAATAGATAACTTGTCACCTCGACCAAATATCCACAATCACCATCGGGGTGAGACCTAAGCGAAAACATGGTTTCCCTCGTCATACTCCAAGGGCCTCTATCTCCTGTCCGCATAAGAATTTAGCTTTCTTTCTGAAGTCCTCATTCGCTCCTGGATGATTTGTACTTTCTTTTTCATTTCCCATACCAACTTTAGACCCATGAGTGTTGACTACCCTTGGTCTGTCTAGTATATAAGTGATCTTCATGGCCACCCGTAAAGTTCCTCGAACTGTGCCATGCCAATGGTAGAGTGATAGCTATTGTTGTATGCCAACTATGCCAGAGGTAGGTGGTCCTCCCAACTGTGACCAAAGTTCAAGATACAAGTACATTGCATGTATTCCAATACATGAATAGTCCTCTCTATCTGACCATCAGTCTGGGGATGGAATGTCGTGATCCAGCGTAGTTTCATCCCGAATGCCTTTTATATGCCCTTCCATAGCCGTAATGTGAAGCGAGGATCATAATCTGAGATGACTATCCAAAAAACCCAATGAAACTACACTATCTACTGGAAATAAAGGCATCCCAATCTATATACTGATCCCTGCTCTTGAATGGGTATGAAGTGATCCAACTTGGCGAGTCGTCCAATGATCACCCAGATAGTATCGTGGCCCCTAGATGTGTGTGGTAATCCTTTCATGATGTCCATCAAGATACCATCCCACTTTCACTCAGGTACCTTAAGTGGTTGGGCCAAGGCTTCTGGAACCTGATACTCAACCTTCGCTTTCTGATAAGTGAGGCACTGTGAAATGAACTCTTCCACTACTTTCTTCATCCCTGGCCACCAACACTAACTTCGGAGATCCTGGTACATCATTTACACTCCTAGATGTACTGCAAATGGGGAGGTATGGAACTCCATCAAAATATCCTCTCGTAATGACACTGGTACTACTATTCATCCTTTTAAAAGGATGACGTGATCCCCTCCTATCAAAAATACATACGGAGCCTATCCTGAGGATAATTGAGCATGTTAGGCCTCATAGTCAACATAAATCATCTGTGCCTCCCTAACTGACTGTAAATTTGGGGGAATAACTGTCATCGAATGAGGGTATGCTGCTCCCTCATCATCAACAAAGGATATATGATTTGCGGTTAGATTTTTTGTCGCCTCACTCAATAGCTACAAACTAGACCTGCTGTTGAGCGCGTTTACCACCACATTACACATCCCATGAGTACAGACTATCTTGAAGACATAGTCTTGGTGGAACTCTATCCATCATTTTGTCCTCAAGTTCAGGTCCTTCTAGGAGAATATTTTCAAGATACTTTTGGGTTAGAGTGGACTATAAACCACTCACCCATCAAGTATTACCACCACATCTTCAAGGGAAATAACATTACTGCTTGCTCCAAATCATGGGTTGTGATATTCTTCTCATGCTGCCTAAACTGTAGTGAACCATAGGTGATCAATACTCCCTCTGGAATTAGGAAACAACACCATCTGGTTCTGGATGCGTCGTAGAAAACTACATACCCAACTCCCTCCTCTATAAGTCGCAAGATTAGGGCACTCGTCAGTGTCTGCCTCAGCTCCTAAAAACTTAGCTGGCACTTCAATTTCTACATGAAGGTTTGTCCCTTCCATGTAAAATCTGGTAAGGGGGATACTACCCTGTAAAGGTTAGGTCCAAATCTCCAGTTGTACCTAGCTATGACCAAGAAACTATACACCTTAGTCATGTTTTTGGAGGGATCCCAAGCAGGCACCACCACTATCCTTTCTAAATCCACTAAAAATATAGCCTCTAATATAACATGTCCTAGAAAATAGATCTCCCATATCCAGAACTCAGAATTAGAGAGCTTATCGTAAAATTGGTTCTCTCGGAGTGTGTTTAGGACTATCCTTAGATGTGTCGTGTGCTCCTCCTCTAATTCTGAGTACACAAAGATTTCATCAATGAAGACCATGACGAACCAATCAAGATAAGGATGGAATATCCTATTCATGAGTCCCATGAACACTTCTGGGGTGTTGGAATGACGAACGACATCACCATGAACTCATAGTGGCCATACCAACTTCTAAATGTTGTCTTTGGTACATCCTAATCTCGAACCTAAAGATGATGATAACCATACCTGAGGTTTATCTTTGAGAACAATTTCACTACCACCGACTAGTCGAAGAGGTCATCAATCCTCAGGAGTTGATACTTGTTCTTCACGGTCACCTGGTTCAGGTGCCAGATGTCTAAAAACAACCTCAAACTCCCTTCTACCTTCTTGTAAAACAAAATTGGGACTGCCCATTGTGAAACATTGGGTCTCATGAATCCATTATCCTACAAGTTCTCCAGCTGTGAAATCAATTCACGATGCTCCCCTGAAGCCATCCGATAACTGGTGTGGATTTCAGTGTCGTCCCAGCATAAAAATAGATGTAGAAGTCTACCCCTCTATGAGGAGGCAGTCCCAAAACACCCTCAGGAAATATATCTTTATACTCATCCACCACTATAAGAAAGTGAGGACTCCCCTCATCCATCAAACTGAGGGTGAGGCTAGCCCACTGGTGAGTGATCGGGTGCACCCTCCTCTATGATAGTCTATTCAGTGATGCAAGAGCTCCCTTCTCACCATTGAAGGAAAACCTGATCCCATCCTCATGGACACAACACACTTTATGCCTAAAACAATCAATATGAGAATGGATTATGGATAACCAGTCCATACCCAAGATGAAATCGTAAGTCCTTGAGGCCATTGCTAGGAGATCCCACCTGAAGCTCTTGCCTCTAAGAGTAAGATAAAACTATCAGAACCGGCGTGTAATCGTCAAATCCCCTCCCATAGGAGACTCTAGCCATAAGGATTGAGTCAATGGCTCCATCATAATCTATAGGACTCAAATGAGGTCCATGGAAAGGTAATATTAAATGGAACTTGTGTCTATACGAACTATAGCTAAGGTGGAGAAGACATATTTCAAACCTTTAATCATCTCTAGAGCATCGTGGTTGTAGGATTGCATCACCTGAAACCGGCCTTGCCCCTATCCACTAGCTCTCTGAGGTCGTGATGGACCACCTGGGGGTGGTCATGGTAGAACCAAAAAACTTTTCCCACCACCTGCTGCTCATCCTGCTCCTCTGTCGTGTCCACCACCCTACAGACCTCCTTACTTGAACCTCTACTTCTACCTTGGAAGTCACTCGATCATCTACAGATCGTCAGTGTAGCGAGTTGGTCAATCACGATCCATGTGTCCATTCCTACTGAATGAGAAGAAAAGCCTGGCCCCCTACTGACTCCCTCTTCTCTGGGATCCCTACAATACCAAAAATGAGTCCTAGAGTCATCCTTTGAAAGGCCTGAACTACTTGGGTCCCTACTTCTGCTACCTATTCTCCACCACTGAACACTCTACCGCCTGGTGTCTACTGGTGGATCCAACTATCGTCGCCCACTCTGCCATGAATCTCTCTACAATATTGGATCACTCCAGTACCCCATCATGAGTTGGGATGTTGAGAGACGCCATGGACAACCTGATCTCCCAGCGTAGTCCCTACTCAAAGGCTCGGGCCCTGAACAACTGATCTCTCCCCATGTCTGTAGAGTAGCGACAAAGTTTGGTGAATCTCACTGAATATGATGCTACTATCATTCTAACCTACTGTATATTCAATATCTCATGTATGCATATAGAGAACAAAATCGCTGGGAAGAACTCACACCTAAGGAGGCGTGAAAAGTATGTCCATGTGAGGGTCACCTCATCATGTGTCTTAATCATTGAGCTCCACCTTCTCCCTACCGATACTTGAATAAGACTCACGAATAATATCTCCATCTAGTTCAGAGGAATCCTCACAAGATGGATAACTTGTGTAACCAACTCAAGCTAATCCTCATCCACTTGGGGGTTAGTATCACCCCTGAAATTGGGAGGTATCTACCCCTAGAACTCTTACAAGTCACTGATACTACGTGCATCCTCGACCAGTAGCACCGACAGTAACTACTGATCAATGGGTGTTGGTAACACTGGTGCACCACCCAATGGGGCCATATACAACACCAATCCCTGAACTGACACCTCATTATTGGGTGAGCTGTCCTCATAATCATGTAACATAATAGTGGCTAGCTGGCTGCGTGGAGGCATCATGAAACAGATCATGATGTACCAAAGTCCATAGATTAAACCTAGGGAGCTAACTCTGATTCAATAAGAACATGAGGAAACACTCAATTCCTATATGATTCATGCAACCAATGGTTTCATCTAATTATTCAAAAAGAAGAATTCAGGGTCCTGGTGTATGGATACATCATCCACCACACCAACACTAGAATCCCCAAAACAGAAAGTCGAAATTTAAACATTTAACATTGTTTCCCAAAAAAACAATAGACTCCCAATCATTGAGGTAGACCCAACCACCTATCATGCCATTTTTTCACTACCCATACCCTGGGGCCATTCCATGATGGCCCCAAGCCTGCCTCCTGAAGACCAGAGGGTAGAGACTAGCACCGAAGGCATTATCCCATGAGTGGGAGGCATTTTCCTGAGTACTTGTACAAACTTACACACACACAACCACATCCCAAACAACTATAATGGAAAACATGCATGCCACTAAACAACCACTGATTAAATGTACAAGATGTAAGTCAAATGGGATATAATAAAACCCCAAAAAGACCAAATGGAAATAGGAAATTAAAAAATATCCCGTAAGATGTCCATAGAAGGCCACACCGGAAGGGATGACAAGGGGTGGCTATCGGAAGCTGTGGAAGTATGTCCTACCTATTGTATCTCACTAGGAACTGCCTGGTCCAAGGCCATCGAGGTCTCTATCAAAAGTATAGTATTATGAATAGGACACAAAACATGCAGGTGAAGCCCATGCAAGGGTGAGTAACAAAATACTCAGTAGGGATCCCAAAACATAAGATAAAGAAAAAAAATATTATACAAAAGGTAGTGTATGATCACATAAGTATAATATATTGTATGTAAATAAAAATTTTCAATCATACACTAAACACCTTGTACTGAGGAGGTACTCATCCCTAATGTGCACCATGAGTCTGCTGGGTCACATTGAGTTGCACCTAATTGTCGTCAGGTTGGGTCACAACAAGTCGCTTCCCACGCAGGCCATCATAGCTGGTCCACATAGGGTTTCTTGTAGATGATCCACACATGGTCTCTTGAAGTTGATCCACATATGGTATCTTGTACCTCATTCCCATTGAGCCTCTTATCATCTAAGCCTACAATTTCACTTTGACCTACTCGTTAGTAGTGTTCAGGTCTCAGCTAGCCACCAGATTCCCATACGTAGTGTGCTTGATTCCGAGAGAATCCACTCCTCAAGACATTCATCATATTTCAACTTCCATGAAAGTTTCCATAGATAACTCCAAAAGAATCATGTCGTTGTAAGGGTTCTAATTCCATAAAAATTCCATCAATCGGATGCTCAGTCTGAAAGTTATGGGCCTTTTAATAAATAGGGGATGATTGTGTCCAGGCCCAGTCTCACTTGGTCAGACCGACCCAAAAACCCAGCCCGGGGGTCCTACCTGACCCAACCTAGTTTGACCGACCAGACCCGACTTGGTTTGGGTCTGGGCTAGACTGGTCCGGCCAAGACACTGGGATAGGCACAATGGGTATCGCTTGACCCAACCCAGTTCAGTCATGGGTTTAGCTCTTTGGGTATCCCATCGATCCGGTTCCATTCGGCCTAGCCTTCAACATGCAGGATAGTTTATTCCCAACTTGATCTTCCCAGAGGACTGGGTTTTATCCCACATTCTCAACTCCTAAAGGATGTTTATCTTGAGTTCCATCCCGGGCCGGCCAATGGCCTGGTTCACAGCCCCCAGCCTGACCCATTCGATGGGCCAGTCTCCTCCAACCCGGATGCCCACTGGGCATCTGGTTCGACCACACCATTGCGAGATAGAGATGGCTTCCCCTTGTCCCGCATGAAATCCCTGATGAACAGCGTGCCAGTGCGCTATGACCTGCATGTTAAGGGTCTCCCCTCTGACATGGTTGGGTGGTTGTGTTTGTCTCCAATAGCCATCGGCCTGGGTGTCACTGGAGCCTATTTCACCACCATAGCATGAGTTATTCGTAACCTCCAAATCTCAGTATCAATGTGGCATACTGATGCAGTCATTTTCCAGCATCGGCGTGCCGAAAGTGCCTTCCATGGACCATCAGGTCCGCTCCGGTGGTCCGTTCCACGAACCGTCTGCTCCTCCAGCCTCCTCGGGTTGATGTATTCCTTAATTTGGCCTCAGTATTTATTTTTCATCAATTCAAAGGCACCATAATGAAGAACACATGAATTCCCATGGACGGAGGAATCAAGTCCTTTTTCGTGTCATCCTGATTCCTCTGCGTTAGAGTTTTTGAAACATGGGAAGGGGGAGGTTCAAGATTCAATCAACAATATAACCCTATAGAAAAAATCTAGAGATTCAACACTCTCCTGAAAGAACAAGAGAACTAAATATCAACCTGTTCATGTGTTGATCCACGTTCGTTGTTTTAGAAAGAAGAAAGGGGAATTCCAAATTTCAAAAGTTAAACCCCTACCTGGTGAAGCCTCGATTGGTGGGAAGGATCCGTGCTGATGGAGATCCGTCCACAGGGATTCAAGATCCGTTCTAAGGCAGTGGTGTTCGTCGTTCATCAATCCCAAATCCATTCTCCAAGGTGTCGTTTCTCCCTTAATTATTCATTAGTGTTCATCATTGGAGAGAATTCTCTCGTTCTTTGTCAGAAGAATTACAGATCTAAATTTGTTTCTCCAATCCTGTCATCTCATTAAAATAAAAACGTGTCATAACATTTCTGTTACACTTATTCGTCGCATTATTATGTTGTTTAATTTTTGAATCATAATTTTTGTTAGGATTCAGTTAAAGATATATTATGCTATTTCATTTAAGGAATGAAATAGTTGGATCATTGCTGCGTTGTAATGAAAACAATTCTTGAATAAAATAAACTTTTTATGTTTATTTAATTTTTTTCTTATGACGTCTGAAAATTAACTTCTTTCCCACGACCCACACTAGTTGAGGTTTGGTCTATTCTTAGGTAATGTCTCCATTCTGGATTCAATGTTACCCTCATATTTTCTATCTAGGAACCTGTTTAAAAGTTTCCAAAACCGCGCACACACACCATTTAAATTCTCTTCAAAATATTCAATAACTATCTTTCACCCTCGACCCACGCCAGTTGAGGTTAAGGTCCCCATAAGGGAAACATTCCCTCACGAGTTCAATGGTACTATCAGATTTCAAATCTAAGTTACCATTTAGGAGTCATAAAGATTTGAAAATAAAGTAATTGTTACTTAATAATTTTATTAACGGCCAAAAACTAACTTCTACAGTGGCCCATGCCAGTCAACATTAGGCCATTTCTATGTGAATCCTAGTTCTTTGAGTTCAATTGTGCTCTCGGGTTTTTTATTCAGGAACTGGTTAAAATGTAAGAAAACTCTCTTGCACATTTATTTAGATTAACTTTAAAATAGTTCAGAAAAAACAATCTGGCAACACCAGTATTTTGAATCACTGTTGTCTCCGAGTTTGCTTTCGAAATAATCCTATAAAATTTTTAACAAAAAAAAACTCAATTTTGGGACATTACAGTTACCCTAAAAAATTTGTAAACCACTTATATCATTCCGTGGAAATATAAATTTGATGACCCAATATAATCTGTTAATCACTTCATTCTTCTTCTTTTGTCCAAAAACTTTCTTCTAGAAATCTCTTTTTGGAATCTTCTTCTCTATACTAAAAACATCACCACTCTCCCTATCTGCACATGAATAGTGTTTTTATCATTAGAAAGTGTGTTGTAATTCCTTATATTTATCAATGTTTCAAAAGTGGTATGGGTAGGAAACAAATTTTACTTTCCCAGTGATCAAAATTTTGAAACTAGAATTTGAATTGTATATAAACTTCATATGTGACCACTTCAGCACTTCTCAACTCTTCTTGAGTCTTCTCAAAACTACTCAATACTTCAATCTAATTTGAACTTACAAACAATTCATTAGTCTGGTATATTTTTTTGATACAATCCCTTATTATGATAAAACATTTTATCACTCTGATTTTCATAACCTAATTTGAAGAACATAAAACCTAATTAATTCTACTTCTAATGCTCTAAACCAGTTGAAATACATGAACTATTCTTCCATAAAAATTATTTTAACTTTTTTAGACTTAATTATATTCTCAAAAACATCATCAAGTCTTCTAAATATTCTAACACCCCTGGAAAAAATATTGAAGAAACTCATAAAAACTATTATCCTTTTCTTCCATTGATCCAAAATTCATCGAGATGGTGATCCTACATCTGATGAAGTCTATAATATAATGACTTATCAGTGTCATCATGTGTTATATGGATCAACATATTCCTCTTTTTGATGTATCAGATTCATGTATGGTCTGATGACTCTTTACCCACATGAGGAAAAATAGAGCTTTTGTTTTATGAAAACAAATCATGACCTATTTTTCTCTTGACCCACTAAAAAATTCAATCAACCTAAATTCTCATTATGATGATTTTTTTTACTACATTATTAAACATCATATGGTTAATCTATCTCTAATATCATATTATGGATCTATATTTGATGATCTTTCATTCATTGGTCTGAATAACTCTATCTTTCTAACCATTTTTCCTCCGATATAACTACATAACTAATTCCATTTTCATACCAACACATTTTCAAAGGGATCGATGTCATAACTCCTATGATGTATTGATGGCACACTCTATCAAATGGACCATTGTTTATAGTGAATTATTTCCTTAACTGATGATTGATGGTATGGATAGGTTCTTAGGGTGGATCAGATAGTCCGATGGATCGATTATCCCGATTGATTGGTAAATCAACACTTTAGAAACACTTTGAACTTCATATCATCTTTATTTTTCAACAAACCTTCACATGTATCATGGTTTTTTCATGATATTGGGAACATTAGTATAGGCATGGAATCATCTGACTTGAAAGATTCCCCCCTTTATTTTAAAAATCTAGGATCAAAAGTATTTTAGTTTACTTATGATATTTTTGAATTGATCAAATGAAAAAACATCATCAGATTTTGAATTCATTGAACTTGAAATAAATTCATACTTTGATAAATTTTATCTTACTGACCAAGAACATCATTATGAAATCAATGTGATTCTGAAAACAACTTTACCCAAAAAACATCTCCAGACTAAAAAAATGAACCTGGTAGATTTTCGTATCAAACTTGTGTTTGAGATTCTGAGTATGATACTCTTTTTCTTCGATCATTGAAACTTATAAAGTGAATTAATTGTTTATAAATTACAAAAAAATACAAAACAATCAGAAAAAACATCCTACATTTGAAAACATATTCTGTCCATCCTGGTCCAAAAAAACCCCCCTTTGGATTTTTTTATCAACCAGAGTTTATAAGTAATTTACCTTTATAACCTCAAGAAATATATCACCAATCAAAAAATATAATCCTATATGATCGAATGCATTATTTGAAACATGAATCATTGATAGAAAAACATTTTTTTCCAAAATTAGTGATTTAAGAAACTTTATCTTGAAATATAAAACTATAAATCTTTCAACATCACTTCAAAACAACTTCTTCTTTCCTGTAATATCTTTCCTACACATACTTAAACAAACTATTAGAATAGTTCACAGACATTATTGTAGATTTTATTGTATACCCACAGATCACCTTGAATACATGCTTCCATGGAATGTTTAGAACATACCAATGGGTAGATTTATTAAACATAATTTTTATCCCCCTTAGACTACACTGTCTAAAGACAAGATGAGATATTGGAAAAAGGAACATACCTAAACCTTAAATAGAAAGAGGTTGGGTTCCCATTTTCAAACATAGTTTTAAAATGCATCCTTTGTTAATGGTTTTGTGAAGGTATTAAAAACTTGTTTCAATGTAGGAACATAATCAAACACGAGTTCATTATAATCCACACGATCTTTGATGAAGTGGTATTTGATATCAATTTGTTTTGAATTAGAATATTGTACTATATTTCATTTAATGTTTACAACACTCTGATTAAAAAAACCCAATAGTAGAAGTTACATAACTTCAATAAGTAAGTATTACAACTGAGTCTTAATCCTCATAGGTTGTGTCACAGCTTGTGGTAGCAAGATACATAGATTCTATCATTCTAAGTGTTTCTGATTTTTTTA
Organism: Viscum album; assembly: GCA_963277665.1. Classification (NCBI taxonomy): domain Eukaryota; kingdom Viridiplantae; phylum Streptophyta; class Magnoliopsida; order Santalales; family Viscaceae; genus Viscum; species Viscum album. Next base: position 26,151,616 of record OY728125.1, read on the forward strand.
ATATTAAAACTTAAACAACCTTCTCCATGAAAGAGAACTCCACCAAATGTGGATCTTCTATCATCAACACTTCCTACCCAATTAGCACCAGAATATCCAAACAAATCAATTATTCACGAGCTAACATACATGATTCTATGAAATTTTTTAACTTTGACATATCTGAGCATTATTTTTCTAGTCAATAGTTGTGATTCTTTTAGAGAACTTTGGAATCATTCATGTAAGGTAACATCATAAATGATGTCTAGTCTTGAGGCTATTAGATATAAAAACACCCAATCATCTTTTGAAACTCATTAGATTTGACTTCATTACCATCTCCATATTTCATTATCTTGGTTCCCATGTAATTTGGCATGTAAAAAGGTTTCTAATTTTCCATTCCAAACTTCTTATTAAGTTCCTTAGAAAACATTACCTAATAAATAAAAATATATTTCTTCTTTATGATATTTGTAACCCAATAATGTTTTTTATTTAAAAAATAATTGAAATCACAAACAAAATTTTCATTTCTTTAGTAAATTTTACCCCCCATGATTCCACGATACGCTTCTCTTTGAATAATACGACAGCTTGCACTATACGCAACTTGGAGCTTTAGCACACCATGACCAATCAAACCAACCGTTATGCATATTAGTACCCACCTTTTGAAATTTTATAAAAATTATTTTTCAAAATGGACTTAATTTTTGGATTCTAAATATCAAAATTATCTTAGGGATAATTTTTGGTATTTTTCTGAAAACATTCAATTTTTGATGAATAGTGAAAAATAATGCGTTTCTGTTTAAACCAGACTTTTAATTTAAATAATTAATTATTTTATTTAAATTTATTTTACATAAAAATATATACATGATACCTATATATGTTTAATTTAATTTATTGGAGTCATTTTATAATTATATTATATATATATAATTTTATTGAACTTTTTGCTGCCTTTTACACACTTTATAGGCGCATTTTCAAATTTGCATAAAACGTAATTTTACCACTTCTGTGAATTGAATTTTAAAAATCTCAGAGACAAGGTTTACAACATTAAGTAAAATTTCGTTTAATAAGATGAAAATAATTTTTTGTGAATAACAACTATTGAATTTTATTTTTCACAGTTTAAAGTAAATAGGGCAATTAAAGGTACAAATGAAATTATAATAACCCTAAAAAATGTCCTAATTCTATTGGATAAGGGTATTGTGAAAAAAATAAACATTATGAATAAAATATTATCCTTTTGGTCCACTTGGATTAGATTAGGACATTTATTATAATTTTATTCAATGAATAGTTAAAAGTGTTAAACTCAAATTTTAATAACTAATAAAGTTTTAATATAGAGTTATACATAAGAGAAATTAAAATATAAATATTAATTAGAAAGATGAAAATGTTTAATAGATAATGGTATTTTATTTTTAATTTTTAGACATTAATTAATTAAATTTATTTATGACACAATGATGATGCAGTAATTACCTTATCATTGAAAGATTAATAAATTGATATTATAAATCTCTAAATAAATCTAAATTGAGTCTTTTGATGAATTAAAAGAATTTTTAGGGTAATATGACATTTTAGGGTTGATTAAATAATTTTTTTCGATGTGATAAAGTTGTGATGACTTTCACAAAACAGAAATACCAAATAGTGTCAAAATTGACATAATTGAGTTTTTAAAAGAAATACTATATTATTAATTGATATAATATTCCTAAAAATCTATGGTCTGAAAAAAGGACTTATATAAGGTTAGATATATCAATAATGAAAAACTTAGGGTTCTTTTAGCATTTTATAGTATGTTTATTAACCATTTTTTATAACAATACAAGTATACGTGGTAAAAGTTAAACTATTTAACTGAGTGTTAAATCTAAAAGATAAGGTTATTATGGTGACCTAAACCTGTATAAAACCTATTTCGTGGGAGGTGTTCGACCTCAAAAATCCTTATACTAAAAATAAATACTTTTGGAGTCATTATAAACAGAATATGAATGTATAATAAATTAATATTTCAATATTTTCACAAAGTGACCCTCACCTCTCTTATAAAAGGGTACTTCCCCTTCTCTCAAAATCACACCTCCATTGCCATTTGGATTTTCCAACTCCTGATCAAATATTCTCCCAACTACCCTCCCTTCAACCTAGATAAATTAAATTAATCAGAATCCAAACTAAGGATCCCTTTTGATAAAATCAAAAGGAAACACCTGAAGAAGAGGTAATAATTTCATCACCTCTTTCAAAGTTCTTTTCTTCTTCCACTTACTCTTTATTTGTTGTTTTCATAACAAAATAATACCTACAATACCTTATACATAATGTGATGTTATTACAAATATGGTACAACCATATACATTATTCTATCCATCCTATGAATGTCAAAGTCACCATACGTGCGTAAGTACGGCTTACCATATCCACGTCGTGGTTTTGTTTGTTATTCAACACACCATTATTTGGATAGGTATAATAATGAGTATAATTGATGTAAATAATAAATATAACATTTTAATGATTATTTATATAATATATAGCATCCAGTTATATATGATTTCAGGATCAATAGAATGGTATTGTCGCTTGTGCGTACGTACGGATTATCATCTCCACGAACGCGATGAGATTCATTCCCCATCGTAACCATTCAAGAATAATGTTCATTTTTATGATTTAAAATAATGTTGGAGAACTTAATATAATTCTGGATATGAATCAAATACATCATATCCATAACAAACATGACTTAATTAAAAAAACATATAATGAAAAAACAAATCAGTTAACACCCGAAACAATGATACTAATAAAATATTATTAACAAAGCAATATTAGAAGATAATATATGATATCATATTTATGTATGTGGTTTATGTAAATTTTACAATCTATTTATTATATGAGGTTACTTATATGTGATTATCTACTGGTACTTTATTCTCATCTACATCCGTGTTTCTTAAAAATGTATTTCAAATCATTTTTACAATTTACAAGACTATGGGTTAAAGTCATTTATACGCTAATTTGACTTTTTATAAAATGATTTGAAAGGAATTTTTCCTTATTTTTCCAAACAAGTTAATTTATGACCTTTTTCGAAAAATTAAGTTAAGAATGTTTTTTTAACCAATACGGTGGGTGTGGCTATTTTCCACCATCATAACACCTTAGAGGCTTCCCTTACTAGATTATAAGAATATTTTCAAAATAAATGTTTTATTTTTTTAATTATGTGACTTTTAAATTATTTCAAAATAAGAAGAGATATTTCTCTCAAATAGTTTTTATTTCATCTATGTCAATACCCTTTGAGGGATTTTACACTTGTTTGAAGTTGATTTATTATGATACAATATTCCATATTGTATTTATAGTTTTTTGATATGTTTGACTATTGAAATGTCATTTTTATACCATTCATGGATTATGGTTAAAGTATTAACATTCCATATACTATTTTTAATATGAATTTTTATGGTATGTTTCAACCTTTTCCTATGAGGAATGCACTGGACTTAGTAAGTGACGGGTGGAGCCCTCTATAGCTCCTTGATGCATCGGTAGGTCTCATGAGAAAAAATAGTGTCTTGGAACAAGACCTTGAAAAAATATTATCTGTAGTATTGGAATGAGGCCTTGACTATGTGGATATGATGTCTGGAATTATGCATTCCATCATTATGAAATTGGTTGTTGATATTACATGTGATTATATGACTAGTAGAATATCCATGTGAATAATTAAATGTCATTATTTGATTTATCTTTCCCATATTATGATGAATTTTATGTTTAAAAGGCTTGTGTTTTAGTCTTATACATTGCCTTAAATTTTTATGGTTATTTAAGAATGTTTCCGTTATATCATTATCCTCACTGAGCATCAGAGCTCAACTCTATCTATGTTTTATTTTTCCTAGTATGTGAAGAAGTATATTATAACTGACTTGTGGGGATATTCTAAGGGAGATGAATGTGCTCAAAGGAGACACAATGTTTTTGTTGTTTTATTTCATGATGTAATATAAAACTTATGTATGTATCTAGTGATTCCAAAGCTACTAAATTGGTCAATCGTTCAGGACATGATTCCTTGTATCATGCCAATGTTATGTAATAATGCACTGACTCTACATAACTGGGGTTGGGGAGTTATAGTTGGTATTAGGGGAAGTTTAGTATAAACCTTGGAAGCTAGATTTAGAAAAGAACTCTGATTATAGAACATTACACTAAGATATACTTTGAGGATTAGTATAGAAGAACTTCCTAGAATTTTGGTATTTTAGAGATTTTGTGTATTTTCCAAGAAATACATACCTATCTTGATACGAGCAGCTAGAGGTGGCTCTGAAACAGATGTACCTAGGATTTCAATCTCTGACATGGAGTTGTGGGCTTGACCTGGGGTATCCTGGTACATGACAATGAGCCTTGCTACCCTCTTGGTTACGACACATCCGGAGGATATGTTTAAGATAATTCACATTTTCTTTAAAAACCATTATGAAGAATGAATGAGTATATACATCATCAAAGAATGTTTTATGATTATGGATTATATCCATAAACTTTTCAATTTATGTTAAGTGTTTTACAAGTTTGGAATTATGTATTGTGTTTCATAAACTAATCAAGTTTATGACATTGTTTAGAAATTAAGCCTAGTGGAAGGAATGAAAACCGCATCAACGCACATAATCCATGTATGGATTTACCTCATACTCGAGATAATTATAGTGGAGCTACTGATGAAATGACTACTGAAAAACTTAAAACCATATAGGGACAACTCACTCAGGTTATGAATAATAAACTTACCCGTATGGAGCACCCTGATCCACAATGCAGAGGATCAATGTTAGACCGCTTCATGAGGAAAAAATGGCCAACATTTAATGGGACTACAAATAAATTTTAGCTAAGAAATGGATGTGTTCCTTAGAGAAAATATTTCATTCTTTGAGGCATAGAGAAAGGGAAAAAGTTTTCATGGTAGTTCATCGCCTCAAGGGAGATGCAGATCAAATGTGGTCCTTAATTCAAAACAAAAAAGAGGATGAAGAAGTATCAAATATGGAATGGAGTGAGTTTAAAGAGATTTTATTAGAAAAATACATTCCTTGTGACCATCAAGTGGATATGGAAAGACAATTTCTTGTGTCTGAGGCAAAGGAAGGATGATAATGTCACAAAGTATGATGCTAAATTTACAAGGTTAGCGAGTCATGTAGTAGATTATATACGTAAACCAAGGAGTAATATTGATCGATTCTTTGATGGGTTAAAACCATTTCTCTATCAAGAATTAGTCTCAAAATACTTATCATTGTATGAAGATATTGTCTCATGTGCTATCAAGACAGAAAAGTAATTCCCTAATCCTTACGACCTTACCACAAAGCATGAGAAGAATAGATCTGCTGAACACTCTAGAAATGGAAATAAAGTGAAGAAGTGAAAAGTTGAATTTCCATCCTGTAATAAATGTGGGAAGAAACACCCTGGTACATGCCTGAAGGGAATGATAGTCTATTATAAGTGTGATGAAAAAGGCCACCAAGCCCATGATTGCAAGGTAAAGAAAGAGGATGTCAATGTTGAATGATACAATTGTAGAGAAATGGGGTATTATACAAATGAATTCCCTAGACTCCAAGGAATCTTACCTCAAAAAAGGCCAAGGGAGCAAGGAAAAGCTTATGCGATCACTACTACTAAGATTAAAGCTTTTAATGACATGGTGGAAAGTAATCTAATGGTTTCCTCAAATTTAGCCAATACTTTATTTGATTCTGGATCATTGCATTGTTTCATATCTTCCTTGTTTTCTATGAAAATTAGATATTTCAAATTTGATTTAAAAAGGGAGTTTTCAGTCAAAACTCTTAAGGGAAGTATCATTGTAACAAAGTTTTGTGAATCTGTTCCCATTAGGGAATATAAACGTACTTTATATGCTGATATCATCATTATACCCATTATTTAATTTGATATAATCCTTGGTACGGATTGGATTTCAGACCATGATGAAAAAATTTATTTTTAGAAGAAGGAGGTAGTCGTTTTCAATTAGGATAAAGAGTACCTTATGTTTAGAGGAGAAATGTCACCATCTTATTCTCATTTAGATACAACCCCAGTAGCTTTAATAAAATAAATTATTGGGGAGAAAGAGAATGAAATAACTGTGGGTGAGGAAAGGAATGTACAAAAAGAGGACGTACCTATTATGCAAGAATATGTTGATTCTTTCCTAGAGGATTTACCTGGACATCCTACAGAATAAGAAATTGTGTTTTCCATTGATTTAATTCTTGGTTCAAAGGCCATATCGAAGACCCTATATAGAATGGCCACTATGGAATTAGTGTAACTAAAGGAACAACTAGAGGAATTGAGTAATAAATGATTTACTCTCCCTATTATTCCTCCATGGGGAGCCCCATTTATTTTTGTTATAAAAAAGGATGGATTTATGAGGCTGTGCATTGACTATAGGGAGATCAATGCTATAAAAATAAAGAAAAAGTATCCACTACCTCACATTGATGGTTTATTTTATCAACTTTATGGTGAACAATATTTTTCAAAGATTGACATTCGATATTGATATCATCATTTGCGTGTGAAAAAGGAACACCTTCCAAAGAAAACATTTCATACCAGGTATGGGCATTACAAATTTATAGTAATTCCTTTTGGACTTACTAATTCACCCTATGTCTTCATGGATCCAATGAATAGAGTTTTCAAGGAATATCATGATGACTTTGTAGTGGTATTTATTGATGATATGTTGGTATACTCTAAAAGCTACGAAGATCATGAACATCACTTGTGCACTATTCTAAAGACTCTTAGAAGAAATGAATTATATGGGTAGTTTAGTAAGTGTTAATTTTGGATTCAAGAGATTTTATTTCTTAGCTATATTGTCTCTAAGGATGGAATATATTTTGATCCTTCTAAGACAAGAGAAATACATAAATGGCAAGCACCAACAATTATAACTGAGGTACTCAGTTTTATTGGTTTAGCAGGTTATTATCGGAATTTCATCCAGAATTTTTCTCGATTGGCTAACCCATTTACCAAGCTCACACGTAAAGGGGTTAAATTTTTTTGGACCAAAGATTTTGAAGAATATTTTGAATAACTAAAGAGAAAATTAGTCAATTCCCCAATCTTGACTATACCATCAGGGAATGATGGGTTTGTTATTTATAGTGATGCTTCAATAAAAGGACTTGGTCAAGTCTTTATGAATAATGATAAATTTATTGCCTATTCATCACCACAACTAAACATTCATGAACAAAAAGATCCAACTCCTAATCTTGGGTAAGAAGCTATAATATTTTCTTTGAAGATATGGAGACACTATCTCTATAGTGAAAAATGTAAGATATATACAGATCACAAGAGTTTGAAGTGTATTTTCTCACAGAAAGAACTCAAAATGAGGCAATGATGATGGATTAAACTACTCAGGGATTGTGATTGCACTATACACTACCACCTCAGGAAGGAAAATAAGGTGGCATATTCTTTGAGAAAAAAGGATAATTTAGTTTTGAACAAGATGAGAGTTTAAAGGGATCATATGTTCATGGATCTAGTAAATATTGATATTAAAATAATCATGGATGGTGAAACATCAATACTTTTTCAAATGGTTTCCAACCCATCTTTACTAGAAAGGATAAAAAGTTCTCAGACTGATGAAGAGGAGTTTAAAAAGAAAAATAAAGTTGTCAATGATGGGAGATTGATTGATTTTTTATATGAAGAAGGAATTTTGAAATTTAGGAAGAGGATTTGTGTTCCTAATTTACCTGATCTAAAAATGGTATTTTTGATTGATTTTCATTGCTCAAATTTCTCTATACACCATGTTAGCACTATGATGTATATATATTTGATGGAACATTTTTGGTGGGACAACATAAAGAGGGAGATTGATGATTATGTGTCAAGATGTATAGTTTTTCAATAGGTTAAGGCTAGAAGACACCATTGTAGAGGAGTCATGAAACCTCTTCCCATACCTAAGTGGAAATGGGATGATTTTATGATGGACTTTTTCATGTGGATTCAAAAGAATCCCAGAATAAATGATTCAATATGGTATATTGTTGATCATCTTACCATGTCAGCACATTTTATTAATATAAGATAAGATTTAACACTTGAATGTTTAGAAACACTATATATTAATGAAGTTGTAAGACTTAATGAAGTACCCTTATCGATTGTTTCTGATCATGATCCCCATTTTACATCAAGATTATAAAAAAATGTTCATAAGGCCTTGGATACTGAACTTCATTTGAGCACCACACACCACCCTTATAAGACATGTTGATATATTTCTCATATGACTTTCAAGGTATGTGGGATCAATATTTAACTTTGTTATAATTTTCCTATAACATTAGCTTCTATTCAAGTATTCAGATATAATCGTATAAAGCATTATATGGAAAGAGATGTCACACACCAAATTTTTGGGATGATGTTAGTGAGAGAAAAATCGTAGGCCTAGAAATTGTTGAGGAAATAATGGAAACGGTCAAGGTTATCCAATCCCACATCAAAGTAGCTCAAATTAGTCAAAAGAGCTATGTTGATAACCAAACGAAGGATTTAGAATTTCATGTATGAGATCAGGTTTTCCTAAACATATCTCCATAGAAGGGTGTTATACGATTTGGTAAGAAGGGTGAATTAAGTCCCTGGTACATTGGACCTTTCAAAATTCTAGAACGAATTGGAGTTGTAGCTTATCATTTGGAAATGCCTCTAAGTCTCTCCAAAGTTCATGATGCATTCCACATATCAATGTTGAGAAAATACATGCATGACCCAACACATGTACTCACCTATGAAGAAATAGAACTTGAAACTGATCTGTCTTATTGCAAAAAGGCTATCAGAAGTTTTGATACCGGAGAACAAGTGTTGAGAAATCAGATGACTTGTCTAGTGAAAGTTCTATAGAGAAACAACAATATAGAAGTGGAAAAGTGGGAACCCAAGGAACTTATGATGAAGAACCACTCGAATCTTTTTATGCAGTAATATTATAGAAATTTCAAGGACAAAATTATTTTAAGGAGGTAAGAATGTAACACCCTAAGATTCCACAGTATGCTTCTCTTTGAATAATACAACAATATTCAATGTACACAACTTGGAGCTTTAGCACACCACGACCAATCAAACTAGCCGTTATGAATAGTAATACCAACTTTTTCCAATTTTATAAATTTTATTTTTAAAAATGGACTTCATTTTTTTGATTCAGAATATCAAAATTATCTTAGAGTGAAGTTTTGGTATTTTTCTAAAAACATTCAGTTTTTGATGAATAGTGAGAAACACTGTGTTTTTTATTTAAAACTGGCTTTTTATTAAATAATTAGTTATTTTATTTAAATTTATCTTAGGTCTAAATATATACATAGGAACTATATATGTTCAATGTAACTCATTGAAGTCATTTTATAATAATATTAGATATATAAAATTTTTAATGAACTTTTTACCGTCTTTTACCCACCTTCTATGCGCATTTGCAAATTTGCATAAAATTTAATTTTACCACTTAGGTGAATTGAATTTCAAAAATTCAAGAGACATAGTTGATATCAGTATTTAAAATGTGGTTCAATAAGATGAAAATAATTCTTGTGAATAGTAAATTTTGAATTTTATTTCACATAGTTAAAAGTAAATATGGTAATTATAGGTAAAAATGATATTATAATTACCCTAACACATGTCCTAATTCTATTCGATAAGTGTATTTCAAAAAAAAAGAATCCGTAGAAATAAAATATGTTCCTTTTGGTCCATTTTAATTATATTAGGACATTTATTATTATTTTATTTAAGGAAGATTTAAAAGTGTTAAATTCAACGTTTAATAACTAAACCATTTTTAATATAGAGTTATGTATAAGATAAATTCGACTATAAATATTAATTATAAGTCTAAAAATATTTCCTACATAATAGTCATTTATTTATAATTTTTAGACATTAAATAACTAAATTTATTTATGACACAATGATGATATAGTAATTACCTTATTATTGAACGATTAAACAATTGATATTTTAAATATCCAAATAAATGTAAATTGAGATTTTTAATGAATTAAACTAATTTTATAGGATAATATGACATTTTAGGTTTTATTAAATAATTTTTTTGAAGTGATAAATTTTTTATAACTTTCACAAAAACAAAATACCAAATATTGTCAAAATTGACAAAATTGAGTTTTTAAAACAAATACTATATTATTAATTGGTATAATATCCCTAAAAAATATTTGGTTATAACAAAAGACTTAGATAAGGTTATATATATCATTAATTATCCACATGGGGTTCTCTTGTCTTTTTATAGTAATTTCATTAACCATTTATTTTAACAATACAAGAATACATGGTAAAAGTAATAGTATTTAACAAAGAGTTAAATCTAAAAGGTAAGGAGATTATAGTGAACTAAACCTGTCTAAAACCTATTGGATGAGAGGTTTTCGACCCATCCACACCTTATCATATAAATAAATACTTTTAGATCCATTATAAACCAGATATGATTGTATAATAAAAAAAATATTTCATGTTTGTTCTGAAGTGACCCTCACCTCTATTATAAAAGGGTACTTTACATTCTCTCAAAATCATACCTCCAATACCAATTGGCTCATCCAATCCCTGCTAAAGTATCTTTACAACTACCCTCCCTTCAACCTAGAGGAATTATTTTGATCATAATCTAACCTAAGGATCCATTTTTATCAAATCAAAAGAAAACACTCAATGAAGAGGTAATAATTTCATCACCACTTTCAAAGTTTTTTTCTTCTTACACTTCATCGTTCTTTGTTGTTTCCAGACAAAAATAATAAATCCAATACCTTCTACATAATTTTATTTTATTATAAATATGTTACAACCATATTCATTATTCTATCCATCCAATGAATGACAAATCCACCATACGTGCATACACACAATTTACCGTCTCCACGTCGTGGTGTAGTTTTTTATTCAACACATCATTATTTGGATGGGTATAATAATGAGTATAATTGATGTAAATAATAAAAAAAACATGTTAATAATTATATATATATATGATATACCATCAAATTAAATATGATTTCACAATCAAATGAATGGTATTGTCACTTGTGCATACGTACAGATTATCGTCTCCACGAACGTGATGAGACCCGTTCACCATCATAACCATTCAAGAATAATTTTCATTTTATGATTAAAAATAATGTTTAAGAAATTAATATAATTTTGTATATGAATAAAATACATCCTATCTATAACAATCATGACTTAGGTAATAAAACACATAAAGACAAATGAATTAGTTAACACCTGAAACAATGATACTACTAAAATATTATTTACCAAGCAATATTAGAGGATCATATATGATATCATATTTATGTATGTGGTTATTTTATAATTTAATAAAATCGATTTAACTATTATACAGTAGTTCAATGTACCCTCTACCATGGAAAATTACAAGGTAATGGTTAATTTTACAATCTCTTTATTATCTGAGGTTGCTTATACGTGAGTATCTTGTGGGACTTCTTTCTCATCCACATCCGTGTTTCTTAAAAATATATTTACAATTTTTTTTACTATTTACAAGAAAATCTGTTATAGTCATTTATACCCTCTTTTTACTTTTTATAAAATGTTTTTAAAGTAATTTTTCCATCGTTTTCCAAACAAGTTACTTTATGACCTTTTCGACAATTTAAGGTAAGAATGTTTTTTAACTTATACGGAGAGCATGCATATTTTCCGTTATTATGACACCTTAGAATATTCCCTTAAAAGATTATAATAATATTCTCAAAATAAATGTTTTTTTATAATTATGTGTCTTTTAAATGATTTCAAAATAGAAAGAGATATTTATCTAAAATAGTTTTGATTTCATTTATATCTACATCCATTGATGGATTTTAGACTTGTTTGAAGTCGATTTATTATGATACAATCTTCCATATTGTATTGAAGGTTTTGTGATATGTTTGACTATTGATGTTTTATTTTTATACCATTCATGGCTTATGGTTAAAGTATTAACATTCCATATGCTAGTTTTAATACGAATATTTATGTTTTGATTTAACCTTTTCATATAAAGAATGAATTGGACTTAGTAAGTGATGGTTAGATCCCGATATAGCTCCTTGATGCATCGGTAGGTCTCATGAGACAAACTAGTGTCTTGGAACAAGGTCTTGACAAAATATTATTTGTAGTATTTTCAGGTGGCCATGACTATGTGGTTATGATGTTTGGCATTATGCATTACATAATTATGAAATTGGATTTTGATATTACATGTGATTATTCTTCTAGTATATTATCCATGTGAATAAGTAAATGACATTTTTTGATATACATTTTCAATATTATGATAAAGTTTAAGTTTAAATGTCTTGTATTTTAGTCTTATACATTTCCTTAAATGTTTATGCTTATTATATGAAAGTTTCTGCTATATTGTTCTCCTTGCTGAGCATCTAAGATCACCCCTTTCTATGTTTTATTTTTTCTAGGATGTGAAGAATTATATTATGAATGTCCTGCAGGGATAGTCTAAGGGATATGAATGTGTTCAAAGAGACACAATTTTGTTGTTTTTTATTTCATGATGTAATGTAAAACTTATTTTTGTATCTATTACTTCCAAAGATGCTAAACTGATTGGTCTTTTGGGACACGATTCCTTGTATCATGCCAATGTTTGTAACAATGCACTGAATCTGGGTAACTGAAGTTGGGGCATTATAGTAAACCTTTCACATGTTTTTCATCATTAACAGTAAAGATAATATCATCAATAAATATAATTACAATTTGGTAAATCTTTTTATATTCTTTTGTGTATCGATTTCTATAAAACCTTCCTTTTCTTGAAGTTCAACTTCATTAAACAATTATCCAATTTGTAATACCATACCCTTAGAACATGATTTAGCCTATAAAATGGTTTCTTTAGTTTGAAAACATATCATTAATCCTTTACAATAAAGAACAATATGGTTGTTCAACAAAAACTTCTTCATGAAGTTATCCATTAATAAATGATGATTTCACATCTATTTGAATAATTTAACTTTTTTATTTTGAAATTGTAAGAAGGATTATAAATATTTCAAAACATTCCACTAGAGAAAAAGTCTCATCTTAATAAATTACTTAAATTGGTGAGTATCCATTGAATTCTAATATTTCTCTATTTAGTATCACTTAACCATATTTATTCATCTTTTTTCAGAACACCCACTTTGTATCAATAAAATTTTGGTCATTTGGTTTGGGTATAACTTCTATAGTGTAATTATTCTAAATTTGATCCAACTTTTCATTCATAACATCAATCCATTTTAGATGCTAAAAATCTTCATTTAAATTATTCATCTCAACTTTTAAATACAAAAAATTATGTGTAAGAACATTTTATGTACCTTTTGTTTGATCCTTCTGATGTTGATCACCAATAACATATTGAGCTTCCACATGTTTCCTCGCCCTAAGATGTGATGTATGAAATTATTCTTCATCACTAGAGATGGATGACTCCAATTATTCCATATGAATAGTATCAAAAAAATATGGAATCATTTTTATGTTTCTTAATAACAATTATTTCATCCTATTTATCTTTCTAATATATATGATATTGTGAAACATCTTCCTCATCTTTTCAAGAAGTTTTACCTCAACAGATTCAACCATTATTCATGTCTCTTTTTTGGAACATCTACATCCTCCTCCATCTGAAGGATATCCAAGAAATATTCCATATTCACCTATCTTATCAAACATTATCATATTTACACCTTTTTTATTTATAAATTAGATAATTTAAAAAACTCATAGGTTTTTCAAACATAGTGTTTTATCATAGAAAATTTCATAGAGTCATACCAGAACATGAACTATTGAAACACCAATTCAGAATATAAACCATTTTTCTCATTTGTTGACTTTAGGAGTGGTTATAAAGACTATGGTCAATCAATATTGTATATCCCATCTCAAATAAAATTCTATTATTACTCTAAGTGAAACCATTTTTTGTGGTGTGTACGGTGTAATAAAATCATGTTGAATTCCATATTTTTTATGATAACATTGGAACTATTCATTATTTTACTCACCACCATTATAATTTCTCAGTTTATTCATATAATACCAACTTTCCTTATCATCTATTCTCTTAAAATTCTTAAACATATTTAGATATTTCTATTTATGTTTCAAATACATAAGAAAAATAATGTGAGTGAAATCATCCTTGAATGAAATAAAGTAATTATCTCTAAAAGGTAATTGTTATCTCCTTGGACCAAAAATATTAGAATGAATAAGTTATAGGGTTTTACTTTAATTAATATCTACTTTCTTATACATAGAGTTTGTAATCACCCCATTTTGACAAATAGAACAATAATAATATCTTCTTCTAGTAATATTAAGAATATACCGAACATTATCTTTCTTTGATAACATGGTAATGTTTTTATAATACATATGTTCCATCCTTTTACTCCACAAGTTATTTTATTCAATCATTATTAAGTAACATGAATGTTGTACTTCACCAACTTGAAACATGTTTACTTTTGTGTATTGGACTTTTGTAACAACTTTTCCATATTCATCTATCTTAAAAAAACCAACCATTCTAAAAAAAATTATTTCCTTGATCAAATAATTAGAAAACAGAAAATAGATTATGATTCAACCCATCAACAAATAATGATTTAATGGATTTCAAATTTTCCTCCCTAATAATAGTGTATCCAACAACTTTGATTTTGAGGGATTCATCATTTCCAAAAGTCATTATTTTTATTTTAATCCTTTCGAATAATTTAATAATTTCAAATCACATATCATATGAGATGAATACACACTATCCAAGACCTTGGGTTTACCTCCTTTTGAATCATTGAGAGTGGTTTCTACAATAAGATCTTTTTCTTTAACTTTAGTTTTCTTCACATCAAACTTTGGATAATTATTATAAACATGTTGTTATGTTTCTCATAAAACAAGTCACCATTTTTTTAATAAAAAAGTCAGCCTTTTTAAAGATGACCAATTTATTCACATATTTCAAAAATAGTTTCTAAAGGTTGGAACCTTTTTCTTATCATTCAAACTATTTTTCCTAAAATTCATTTTTTGAGGGGATTTACTCCCCCTTAAAAATTGATTCCTATAACTCATTAGATAATTTTAAGGTTTCTAACTGAACCAACATAATCTTTTTATAAGACCAAATCCACTAAAATACCATAAATAACCTTAAAAGGAATATTTACCTCTGTCACTTCCATATTTTTTGAGATTGTGAACATGTTTTCCA
This sequence comes from Viscum album, assembly GCA_963277665.1. NCBI lineage: Eukaryota > Viridiplantae > Streptophyta > Magnoliopsida > Santalales > Viscaceae > Viscum > Viscum album. The sequence goes on from OY728125.1 coordinate 26,167,091, forward strand.
GTAATTGTCTTATCATTCACATCATAACTTTATTGAGCCCCACACTTTCTATTATCACCTAGAATCTTCTTCTTAAATCAATATTTCTTCCCAAATTTGTCATAGTATAAATTAGTTGAAACATTAGTTCTAAACTCATAATTTTTAAAAACTTAAAAACTTTCAAAAAATTTGGTTTTGGTTATATACCCATTGTTGTCAGCCTTTTTCTTAATAGGAACATTTTTCATTTTTCTTTCCAACATCTGAAAGTAACTTATTTAGATCCTTCTCAAGTATTAAATTTACATAACATTCACCAATATGAAAGTCTTAGTTCTTATAACTTTTAACTCCCTGTCCATATTTAAATAACTTGTTTTGAACAAGTTCCAACTGTTCAACTTTTTCTTTCATATATACATCAAGATGTTCATTAATTATTTTATTTTTCAAGATAATTATTTAGACAATCAACCTCTTCCAAAAAAATATATTTATCTTTAGGGAAAAATTCTTTATTATGTATTAAAATAATTTCCTTCTTCAACTTCTTTAATTCTCTTTGAAGAATTATAATATTTTTAAGACATTTCCAACTCCCTTTTCTATTAAAATTATTACTCAGTATCTTCTTTTCCAGAACTACCACTCCCAAAAACTTCATTATTAACCATTTCAATGAAATTACTAATAATATAAACTTCAGTAAACTTTTTATCTTCAAACTCACTATCTTTATCATCATTATATTTAGACTAAAGTATTCTCCTTTTGGATTTGGAGATCTGTTTATCTATTCATTTAGAGTAATATTTTTACTTGTCACCATGATTCTTATAATATATTCTTATCCTTATTTCATCTTCATCATTATCTTATTCATTTCATTTTGAAGGTAAATTCATAGAAAAGCTACCAACATATCAACATTAAAAAAATATTTGGGGTAGATTCCCATTATACATTCATTTAACTCTCTTAAAATTTTTATAAAAAAAGGATAAAAATTTATCAAGACCGTTACTGAACTCATTTTTAGATTCAGAATGACTAACTTCTTCATCTTTAATAGTCTTTTTATACCATCCTTTAAAATATGGTTGAAGGAAATATGTTAATCAACATTAGTTTTTTTCCTTTCATAAATTCTCATTTCATATATAATGAGAGTACTAATAAGGGCATCCATTGATATAGTTTTAGGATCTCTATATTATAAAGATGAAACACTGGCATAAAAAATATCATTAAGAATTACCAATATCTTTTTTAATAATAGTTAAATCTTACAGCTTCTCACTGAGACATATTATTGTTCTTAAAATAACATTAGTCCCTGTTAGGAAGCCACTAATTGTTTAATAATCCCTCATTTTGATATATTGATACTTTAACCTTTATTAATGTAACTTTTCTTTCTTCACACTTGTATTTACTTCATAAATGATCTTTAAATTTTCCCAAATTACTTTTGTAGTAGAGAAACCCTTAACTCTAAGGAATTCACTTTCAGAAAGTGATGAGTGTAAATCATTCTTATCCCTTCCATAATTCTCTATATTCTTCTTATCCACATATTTTATAGGGAAGTTTTCATCAAGAGGAGTAAATACATCTATATATTCTTCCAAAACATAATATCTAAAAGGCATATGATATGAAAACATTCTATCTTTCCATAAAAGACCAGAATCCCCTTACTATTCACCAAATTCAAATTCTCCATAACAATTTCTCATTAAAAACTTCAATAAATAGTAAATTAATGGAAACATTGCTCTAATACCACTTTAAATGGACCATCCAAGATCAATGTATCACTATGAGTGGGAGGGTTTAATTAGTGATATCTTTTTCTGTTATATTAACTTTATTTTGAAACAACCACCACCACATGTTAATGAATTATCATTTTTATGAAAACAAAACATTCTCCCATTTATGGGAACAAAATTATTTACAAGGATCACTACTCAATAAGATTATATATTACTTATAATGGTTTTGAAATAATCTAATACCCCACAATGAACTATAAAAAAAATCATTTTTTATGGATAAAACTTGTAAAAAATACCCTTACACATAACACCATGATCAATACCACAATGTATATTTTTATTCTACAATGAATGATGTAAAAAAATTGTGTAACAAGTTATGAAACCCTTAGTAGTTGATAGAAAAAAGTCATTGTGTTGCTTCAATAACATTCACTTTTGTGAATCTCAAAAACAAAAATCCTCATTTTCATACCTAGCAGTAGGCAGAAACAATCTTTCTAGAAATCGTACAAAAATTAGTCTAATGGCTCTGTATGATTCCTCTGTCCAATACATCAGTCTAGAAAATAAGAAAAGATACTATAGAAACAATTCAAAATCACTTCTATATTTTCTCATAAATTCCAGTCTGATGACTCAGTCTAACATGGTAACCCTTTATTTCTTCTTTTTTGTCTGTAAAAATTCCTCAGGAAAACTCTATTCTGAAACTTCTTCTGTCTACTCAAAATCTCACTTTTCTCTCTCTCTCTTCACCTGTTAATAGTTTTTTCATTGTAAGAAATTATTTTTAACATAATTATATTTATAGTATATCCAAGAGAGGTATAGGAGGGAATATAATTTCACATTCCCTCTTAACCAAATTTCTAGAAACTTTTATCTAACTTTAATTTCAACTTCATATTCTACCACTTCAGCACTTCTCACATCTTTTTTATTCTTCTATATAGTTCTCAAATCATCTAAAAATTTCAACCTAATTAGAACATACAAAAAGTTATTTAGTTTGATATAAATTCTCATTTTGACATAATTTATCATTATAATGAAACATTTGATCACTTTGATTTTACTAACCCAATTGAAAACTCCTAAGAACTGAATATTTATAGTTCTGATGATCCAATGCAACCAAAATACATGAAAATATTATTTCATAAACATTGTTTCAACATGTTTAGTCTTCAATAGAATCTCATAATCATCATTAAATCTTATAAAGATTGTAGAATCCATTTGGCAAATATTTGTAAAAACTCTTTGAAATAATTATCCTTTTATTCAATTTATCAACAATTCCTCAGTCCGATGATCCTTTATATGATTAAGTATATCATATAATGACTTATTAGTGTTATTATGTGTTAGATGGATCAACAGTTGATTAATTCTAATGTATCGTTGTAACATCCCAAGTAAGTAATGAGTAATAGATATTTCTATCTATGTCTACTAATGAATTAGATAGTGTTTTAGAGGCTTAAAATGAAAATAAATCAAATCTTAAGCATGGAATACACTAATATTCTTAAAAGATTGTTTTACTGCCTTTTAATGGAAAACCCTTTTTAAATCTATCTTTTGAAAATTTTATAAGCTATGTTTGTCAAAATAAACTTATTATTTATGATTGGGACATCAAAATTTACTTTGTGTGAATTTTTGGTATTTTTCCGATAAAGTTCATTTTTTAATGAATAGTGAAAAATGTTGTATTTTAATTCAAAACCACTTTTTAATATAATTTGTTTATATGATTAGATTATCTTTTGAATTTGTTTTGAAGTGAAATTAGAATATATTTTTACCATTTAATCCAATGGTGGTCATTGGAATCAATTTCACTTTGAAATTGGACTTAAACTGGTGTCAATCTTTTGATACTTATTGTTTCATAAAAACACTCTATTTGTCATGACAGCGGGAATTAATTATTAAATTAATTAATGTGACTTATATTTTTTGAATTTTATAAAATATACATCATTTTTTAATTTGGAATATCAAATATAGCTTAGGGTTAAGTTTTGGTATCTTTCTGAAAAACTTCAATTTTTGATGAACAGTGAAACCACTAAGTGGTAGTTAAAGAAACTGATTTTTCGTTTAAATGAAACTTTGCCACTTCTGTGATTTGATTTTCAAAAATCCAACATACATGGTTGTCATTAAGAAGTAAAATGTGGTTCAATGAGATTAAAATAATTTTTTGGTGAATAGTAACTTTTAAGTTCTTAATCGCGATTAGTGGTAATTAGTGTAGTTTAAGGTAAAAATAATGTTTTAATAATATGAGATGAGCTTGAAACATGTCCTACCCTCATTGGATGTGTCATGGCCGACCAATAAAATCCATGGGTCAACTTGGGGACCCCATAGAGCCACTTTGGTTGGGAAATGACATAAATAACATTTTATTTAATGTAAAAGTAAAAATGACACAAACATGCAATGTTTTACTAAAACAATTTTTACTTGGGGTTATACAAGTCATATTTTTGATTATAAATAGTCATTGTAAAGCTAAAAAGATTTAATACATCATATTATTTTTTTTATAATTTTTAGACATTAAATAAATTAAATTATTTATGACATCATGAAGATGCAACGATGACCTCATTATTTAACGATTTAAATAAAATGGAAAGATAATGTAATATCTAAGACCTACACATGTCCAGAACCTATTGGATGAGTGGCATTATAACCCTTATCATAATATCCTTGAATTATATCAATGTGGGACCTTTTGAATCCGAAACTCATTTTAAAATAAAGTAACTTATCTTTACCTTCCAAGAGTGCCCCTCCTCTCCTCTTATAAAAGGCCCCCACCTCTACCTCCTTACCCACACTCCCAAATCCTTTGGCTCGGCCAACCCCTGCCCATTGTGTCTCTCCACATCCATCTCTTACTCCTTGAAGCCTCACTTTGGGCAGAAGTCTTCCCAAGGAAGCCTTTGAGCTCAAACCAAAGGGAGTTACCCGATTTTAAGGAAATGTCTTCACTTGAGTCCTTTTGTTTTAATTTGCTTCTCCAACCCCCTAAACTCTTTTTATTCATTTATTTTGTAACAAATCCAGTATATTAAATATACTAGTATGTTGTTATAAGAAGTATTTGAGCTACACTTACACACACCTACATCTAATGGTTAAAGAACATACTGTTTCCGTGGATGGTGAATTTACGCCTCCCGAAACGATGATTGTTCAACATTATTTTAACACCTTAAAAGGTGTCCATTAAGATGTCACTATATTTATAAATGATATATAATATGTTTATGTTTTCCTTAAGCTTCTGTATTTTTCATTTTGGGCATACCTTTATGGTTTCCATTATGGGTAAACGCGATATCTTCATTTAAGGAAGTGGGGACTACCGCCCCCTCAAAGTGATTTGATTCGTTAAATACCATATGTGGGACGTATAAAGGATGGAAATATGATATTATATATGATATTATACTGGAATTATAATATACCTTTATATCATTATGATTCCATTCTATAAAATTCGAAATAGAAATGAAAGTAGCGTTCATGCGTACGTATGGCTTACCGTCTCTATGAACGGTGCATTTCATTTCTTACCTCTAAATGATTATGTAATATTATAAATTCATGCATTTACTGGATATATATGACATATATGATATATAAATCATGAATACCATTCTGGATATAATTGATACATGAAAAACTTGTAATTATAAAGGGCTTATTTTTGACTCAAGTACCAATGATCGTTAAAACGACCGTTATTAACTTAAATAATTACATAGTGTTCATGACATGGACACAAGTGATATAAAAGGAATAATTAACATGAAAAAGATTCTTAAACAAGTAGAAATTAACTCAAGTTTATTATTTAGGAGACTAAAGAAGGACCGAGGAAAGTCAGACCCGAGGTATGGGACTTCGTCTCAATCTCCTTTCATTGAGGCATATTTTGTTTTATACAAAACCTTCTTTTATACGGTGTATAAACCCCTTTGACTTTTACATTTATCCAAAAGGAATCTTTTTTATATGAAGCGTTTTACTAAACGACAAAAGGGAATGTTTTTGTCGTACGTTTGCAGCGACGACGACTTCTTTTCCACCGTGACCGTTATTTGATTTTCGGCTTCCTCTACAAGCGGTACCTTATTTTTAAAAGAAAAATAAATACCATGTTTTAATTTTCTTTTATTTTGGTATTGAAAATGGTTTTCATATTGTTTTTATATCAATGTGTTGTATTGATATCTTGTGATTGAAAGGTGGAAATGTTATGTTTCCTTTATGCATGTTTTATGTGATACGATTATGTTGAGGTTCTTGGGCATTATTATGAAGACGGGTGGTTCCGTGATAGACTAAGGGCGGGTGAGCCCGATATATATCTCCAATGCATTGGGTAACACAAAGGAGTGAAATGTTAAGGTTTCTCCGAAGAGATTTAGGGAATATACTGTGATGGGTATTCCAAACGTAACCAAGAGGGTTACTTCCTACGTAAGGATGTTATGAATGCCTCAAGTTAATTTTATGTCTTATGATTTCTATGATTAATTCATGATTTGATGAGGTATGTTAAAGTGCTTATGTTTTATGCGTAAAGTATGATCTCATTCTTATGTATATATGTACCCATGTTTCCTTTCCATATTTTTATATCCCTTACTGAGCTTTTTATGCTCATCCCAAGTTTTTTTGAAATGTTTTTCACAGGTCAAGGGAAAGGTACATGATATGATGATAGTGTCAAGGAAGTGTCAAGAAATATCCATGTTTTATTTTAAATATGATTCCATTGATGGGAATGAAGAATACTATCTTTATGTAACCACTTTTTTTATATGTGGAATGTAATGAAAGTTTTATGATCTAATTCTCTAAAACTCTAAACCCGAAAAGATCCTCAATGTGTAATCTTGTAATAACTCAAGATTAAGTAGGGTTTAAGGCTGGGGCCTTATTGTTGGTATTAGAGGTCAGTTTATATAAATTTAGGAGTTAGAGTTCTATTAAATGATTATCCAAAAATATTTTTTTTAACGGTCAAATTGAAATGATATAGAATCTGAAGATTACCATGTTTCTTTATCTAAGACATGTTTTTTCAGAATGGTTTTCCGTAGAGGAAATAGGGAAGCAGTGCTAGGAAGGCATACTGAAGGAAATAACCTTCCGAATCAGCATCCTGAGATGGTCGGAATTGGAACTGAACAGTTTGTTACAGTAATGGCGCAGTTGACTCAAGCGATAAATGGAGGTGGTATCCATGCACGAGATCAGCCAGATCAACCACAGAGGAACATGTCAGTGGTGGAACATTTCATGAGGCAACATCCCCCATCATTCAGATGATCATCTGACCCTGTGTTAGCTGAAGGGTGGATTAAATCACTGGATAAGATTTTCGATGTCATGGGGTGTTCAAACAGTCAAAAGGTTAGTCTTGCTATTTACTGTTTGGAGGGTGAAGCAGATCAGTGGTGGTCGATGGTTAAAAATATCAGGGACGCTGATGAGATTTATGCTCTCGACTGGGATGAATTCAAAGGTATGTTTCTTGAGATGTATTTTCCTAAGGATGTTTGACTTAGGATGGAAAAGCAATTCTTGGAATTGAGGGAAGAGGAAGACTCAGTGGCTACCTATGAAGAAGGGTTCACTCGATTGGCAAGGTATGCTCCAAATTTTATCCGAGATCTTGATAGTAAAATCAATCATTTTTACTCAGGATTAAAGCCAAAATATCGAAGGGAATTAGCTTCTCGTGAGTTTAAAAGTTATGAAAAGCTTGTTCGATGTGCTGAGAAGGTGGAAATGGAGTTTTCTGATGATCAAGGGTTCTATAAAAACCAACAAAATAAGAGACCGTGGTGGCATGAGAAAGGTAATAATTCTTCAAAAAAGTCTGATGGTAAGAAAACTAAGTTTCCAGTTTGTGATAAATGTGGCAAAAGGCATGCTGGGGAATGTCTTCTGAATTCTGGAAAGTGCTACCGATGTGGTAAGATGGGACATAAGGCTCGTGATTGCACTGAAAAAGATCAAGGTGAAGGTAAGACCAAATTTGATTTACAGTTAGTGAAATGTTTTAAGTGTAATGAGATGGGTCACTATGCAAATGAGTGTCCGACAAAGAGCTTGAGTGATGGGAAGCAGTTAGACTACAAGCAGAAAGGTGTGGTGAAATCCTTTGAAACTACTTCAGTAGATGTCAGACCATCAAATGAAGTTGTATCAGGTACTTTGTTTGTTTTTTCAGATTATTACAGTGTGTTGTTTGATTCGGTGTCTACACATTCTTTCATCTCTGAAACCTTTTCTAGTAAAATGGGAGTACCATCTCAAGAAATGTCTCCTGAACTTTTGGTAAAAACACCTGGGGGAAATGTTGAGGCAAAAAGAATTTATAAGAATCTTCCTATCCTTGTCTGTGGAAAAAACCTACATGCAAACCTTATTGTTCTACCTCTATTAGAGTTTGATGTTATCCTGGGTATGGATTGGCTCTCTATTTACCATGCTAAGATTGACTGTAGAGCTAAAGAAGTTTCTTTTCAGAAATAATTTCAGTTTGTTTACAAGAATGAACCCTTACTATTGATAACTTATCATGAGGCCAAGAAACTTGTAAAAGATGGAAATGAATGTTACCTTGCACACATCGTTGAAAATAAAGGAACTGTTCAGATTAATGATGTGCCAGTGGTAAATGAGTATCCTGATGTTTTTCCTGATGAGTTGCCTGGAATAATACCAGATCGGGAAGTTGAATTTACTGTTGACTTAGTTCCTGATGCTAAGCCAATTTCAAAACCCCCTTATCGAATGGCTCAAATTGAACTTTTAGAGTTGAAGGAGAAATTTCAAGATTTATTAGAGAAAGGTTTCATTCGACCTAGAACATCACCATGGGGTGCTCCTATTTTATTTGTTAAAAAGAAAGATGGTTCTATGAGACTTTGCATTGATTATAGAGCCTTGAATAACATCACTGTTAAGAAGAAATATCCTTTGCCTCATATCGATGATATGTTTGATCAGCTCTAGGGAGCTCAATATTTTTCAAATATTGACTTCAGATCGGGGTACCATCAGCTGAAGGTAAAGGAAGAAGATTCTCTGAAGACCACGTTCCGTACAAGATATGGCCATTATGAATTTGTAGTAATGCCTTTTGGGCTAACCAATGCACCTGCTGTATTCATGGACTTAATGAATAGAATTTTCCATGAGTTCTTCGATATGTTTGTGGTGGTTTTTATTGATGATATTTTGGTGTTTTATAAAAGAAAAGAAGGGAATGAAAGACATTTAAGGGTTATCTTGCAAACCTTAAATGAAAATAAATTGTATGGGAAATTCAGCAAGTGTGAGTTTTGGTTGCAAAAAATTTCTTTCCTTGGTCACATTGTTTCTAAAGATTGGATAACTGTTGATCCTGCAAAAAAAGTTGTGGAAGACTGGACAAGACCCAAAAATGTAACTGAGATTCGTAGTTTCCTTGGTTTGGCATGCTATTACCGAAGGTTTATTAGAAATTTTTCACGGTTATCTAGTCCAATGACTAAGCTAACTTGGAAGGGTGTTATGTTTATCTGGACAAAAGAATGTGATGATTGTTTTCAGGAATTGAAAAGAAGATTGGTGAATGCTCAAATTTTGGCACTACCTTCCAGGAATGGGGATTTTGTTATCTACAGTGATGCTTCATTGAAAGGACTTGGTTGCGTCCTAATGCAGAATGATCAGGTAATTGCTTATGCTTCACGATAGTTGAAAACTCATGAGGTAAATTACCCTACACATGATTTGGAATTAGCTGCTGTTTTTTTCGCTTTAAAAATTTGGAGGCATCATTTGTATGGAGTAAAGTGTGAAATATATACTGATCACAAAAGTTTAAAGTATATATTCACTCAGAAAGAGTTAAACATGAGACAGAGGAGATGGCTAGAATTAATCAAGGATTGTGATTGTACAATTCATTACCATCCAGGAAAAGCAAATAAAGTGGATGATGCTTTGAGTCGAAAAAGTAATGCTTCATTAACAATGTTGCGTTTGGAACATGATACTTTGGTTAAGGATTTGATGCACTTTTGCATAGAAGTTGTTGGTGCAGGAAGTTATTCTATTTTGTTTCAGGTATCAATGAGATCATCTCTATCAGATAGAATCAAGAAAGCACAGAAGCAAGACAGTGAGTTGCAGAAAAAGGTAGAGATGGTTCAGAAAGGTAAGTTTCCTGAATTCAACATTGATAATGATTGTGTTTTGAGATTTGGGAAGAGATTGTGTGTGCCTTGTGATTCACAGTTGAAGAGAGAGTTGTTATCTGAAGCTCATAGTTCTCCATTTTCAGTTCATCCTAGTAGTACTAAGATGTACAGAGATCTTCGGGAGTATTACTGGTGGGATGGAATGAAAAGAGATATTGTTGATTTTACTATGAAGTGTTTGACTTGTCAGCACGTTAAAACAGAGCGGTAGTTACCAAAAGGGATGCTTCAACCTCTACCCGTTCCAGAGTGGAAATGGGAGAATATATCCATGGACTTTGTTGTGGGATTACCAAAGACATCTCGAGGTAATAATGCAATCTGGGTTATTGTTGATCGCTTGACCAAATCTGCTCATTTACTTTCTATACGAGATACTTTTTCCCTAGATAAACCTTCCCATTTTTATCTTAAAGAGATAGTCAGGTTACATGGAGTTCCTCTCTCCATTGTATCTGATCGTGATCCCAAGTTCACTTTTAACTTTGGGAAAGGCCTTCAGAAGTCGTTGGGTACTGAATTAAATTTTAGTACAACATTTCATCCTCAATCAGATGGGCAGTCAGAACGAACAATTCATACCTTGGAGGATATTCTACGAGCTTGTTCTATGGATTATCAGGGAAGTTGGGACCAACATATTTCTTTGGTTGAATTTTCATATAATAACAGTTTTCATTCCAGTATACATATGGCACCATTTCAGGAATTATATGGGAAGCGGTGTCGAACTCCAGCTTTCTGGGATGAAGTGGGTGAAAGAAATCTGATGGGACCAGAATTGGTAGAAGATATGGCAGAAAACATTTAGCTAATTCAGAAGCACATGAGAACAACTCAGAGCAGGCAGAAGAGTTATGCGGATTACTGGAGGAAGGATCAATCTTTCGAGGTAGGTGATCATGTTTTTCTCAAGGTTTCTCCTTGAAAAAGTGTGATGATATTTGGTAAGAAAGGAAAGATGAGTCCAAGGTTCATTGGACCATATGAAATTATAGAGACAGTTGGATCAGTTGCATACCGGGTGGCTTTACCTCCGAGTTTATCTCAGGTACACAATGTTTTTCACGTTTTGATGTTGAGAAATTATATGCTAGATCCATCTCATGTTTTGAGTACAGAGGTAGTTCAGCTGGAAGAGAACTTATCTTATGAGGAACAATCGGTCAAGATTCTTGACCCCAGGGAGGAAGTGTTACGAAATAAGGTGATTAATCAGGTAAAGGTTTTGTGGAAAAACCACATGATGGAAGAGGCAACATGGGAATCTGAAAATGCAATGAGGGATAAGTACCCCCATTTATTTGATAAGTAAATAAATTGCGGGGACTCAATTTTCTAAAGGGGGAAGGATGTAACATACCAAGAAAGTAATGAGTAATAGATATTTTTATCTATGTATATTAATGAATTAGATAGTGTTTTAGAGGCTTAAAATGAAAATAAATCCAATCTTAAGCATGGAATACACTAATATTCTTAAAAGATTGTTTTACTGCCTTTTGATGGAAAACCCTTTTTAAATCTATCTTTTGACAATTTTATAAGGTATGTTTGTCAAAATAAACTTATTATTTATGATTGGGACATCAAAATTTACTTTGTGTGAATTTTTTGTATTTTTCCGATAAAGTTCATTTTTTAATGAATAGTGAAAAATGTGGTATTTTAATTCAACAAATCTTTTTAATCTAATTTATTTATATGATTAGATTATATTTTGAATTGGTTTTGAAGTGAAATTAGAATATATTTTTACCATTTAATCCAATGGTGGTCATTGGAATCAATTTCACTTTGAAATTGGACTTAAACTGGTGTCAATCTTTTGATACTTATTGTTTCATAAAAACATGGTATTTGTCATGACAGCAGGAATTAATTATTAGATTAATTAATGTGACTTATATGTTTTTAATTTTTTAAAATATACATCATTTTTTAATTTGGAATATCAAATATATCTTAGGGTGATGTTTTGGTATCTTTCTGAAAAACTTCAATTTTTGATGAACAGTGAAACCACTAAGTGGTAGTTAAAGAAACTGATTTTTCGTTTAAATAAAAATTTGCCACTTCTGTGATTTGATTTTCAAAAATCCGACATACATGGTTGTCATTAAGAAGTAAAATGTGGTTCAATGAGATTAAAATATTTTTTTGGTGAATAGTAACTTTTAAGTTCTTAATCGCGGTTAGTGGTAATTAGTGTAGTTTAAGGTAAAAATAATGTTTTAATAATATGATATGAGCTTGAAACATGTCCTACCCTCATTGGATGTGTCATTTCCGACCAAGAAATGCCATGGGTCAACTTGGGGACCCCTTGGAGCCACTTTGGTTGGGAAATGACATAAATAACTTTTTATTTAATGTAAAAGTAAAAATGATACAAACATGCGATGTTTTACTAAAACAATTTTTACTTGGGGTTATACAAGTCAGAGTTTTGATTATAAATATTAATTGGAAATCTAAAAAGATTTAATACATCATAGTATTTTTTTTAATAATTTTTATACATTAAATAAATTAAATTATTTATGACATCATGATGATGCAGCGATTACCACATTATTTAACGATTTAAATAAAATGGAAAGATAATGTAATATCTAAGACCTACACATGTCCGAAACCTATTGAATGAGTGGCTTTCGAACACTTATAACCTTATCCTCTAATTATATCAATGTGGGACCTTTTGAATCCGAAAATCATTTTAAAATAAAGTAACTTATCTTTACTTTCCAAGAGTGCCCCTCTTCTCCTCTTATAAAAGGCCCCCACCTCTACCTCCTTACCCACACTCCCAAAGCCTTTGGCTCGGCCAAACCCTGCCCATTTTCTCTCTCCACATCCCTCTCTTACTCCTTGAATCCTCACTTTGGGCAGAAGTCTTCCCAAGGAAGCCTTTGAGCTCAAACCAAAGGGAGTTACCCGATTTTAAGGTAATGTCTTCACTTGAGTCCTTTTGTTTTATTTTTCTTCTCCAACCCCTAAACTCTTTTTATTCATTTATTTTGTAACAAATACAGTATATTAAATATACTAGTATGTTGTTATAAGAAGGATTCGAGCTACACTTACACACACCTACATCTAAGGGTTAAAGGACATACTGTTTCCGTGGATGGTGAATTTATGCCTCCCGAAACGATGATTGTTAAACATTCTTTTAACATCTTAAAAGGTGGCCATTAAGATGTCACTATATTTATATATGATATATAATTTGTTTATGTTTTCCTTAAGCTTCTGTATTTTTCATTTTGGGCATACCTTTATGGTTTCCATTATGGGTAAACGCGATATCTTCATTTAAGGAAGTGCGGACTACCGCCCCTCAAAGTGATTTGATTCGTTAAATACCATATGTGGGACGTATAAAGGATGTAAATATTATATTATATATGATATTATACTGGAATTATAATATACCTTTATATAATTATGATTCCATTCTATAAAATACGAAATAGAAATGAAAGTAGCGTTCATGCGTACGTACGACTTACCGTCTCCATGAATGGTGCATTTCATTTCTTACCTATAAATGATTATGTAATATTATAAATTAATGAATGTACTGGATATATATGACATATATGATATCTACATCATGAATACCATTCTGGATATAATGGATACATGAAACACTTGTAATTATAAATGGCTTATTTTTGACTCAAGTACCAATTATTGTTAAAACGACCGTTATTAACTTAAATAATTACATAGTGTTCATGACTTGTCCATAAGTGATATAAAAAAAATAATGAAAATGAAAAAGGTTCTTAAACAAGTAGAAATTAACTCAAGTTTATTATTCAAGAGATTAAATAATGACCGAGGAAAGTCGGACCCGAGGTATGGGACTTCGTCTCAATCTCCTTTCATTGAGGCATATTTTGTTTTATACACAACCTTCTTTTATACGGTGTATAATACCCTTTGACTTTTACGTTTATCCAAAAGGAATATTTTTTATACGAAGCGTTTTACTAAACCACAAAATGGAATGTTTTTGTCGTACGTATGCGGTGACGATGACTTCTCCGCCGCTGTGACCGTTATTTGTGTTTCGACTTCCTCTACAAGCCATACATTCTTTTTAAAAGAAAAATAAATACCATGTTTTAATTTTATTTTATTTTGGTATTGAAAATGGTTTTCATAATGTTTTTATATCAATGTGTTGTATTGATATCTTGTGATTGAAAGGTGGAAATTTTATGTTTCCTTTATGCATGTTTTATGTGATACGATTATGTTGAGGTTCTTGGGCATTATTATGAAGACGGGTGGTTCCGTGATAGACTAAGGGCGGGTGAGCCCGATATAGCTCTCCAATGCATTGGGTAACGCGAAGGAGTGAAACGTTAAGGTTTCTCTGAAACGATTTAGGGAATATATTGTGATGGGTATTCCAAACATATCCAAGAGGGTTACTCCCTACGTAAGGATGTTATGAATGCCTCAAGTCACCTTTATGTCTTATGATTTCTATGATTTATTCATGATTTGATGAGGTATGTTAAAGTGCTTATGTTTTATGGGTAAAGTATGATCTCATTCTTAGGTATATATGTACCCATGTTTCCTTTCAATATTTTTATATCCCTTACTGAGCTTTTTATGCTCATCCCATGTTTTTTTGAAATGTTTTTCACAGGTCAAGGGAAAGGTACATGATATGATGATAGTGTCAAGGAAGTGTCAAGAAATAATCCAGGTTTTATTTTAAACATGATTCCATTGATGGGAATGAAGAATAATATCTTTATGTAACCACTTTGTTTATATGTGGAATGTAATGAAAGTTTTATTATCTAATTCTATAAAACTCTAAACCCGAAAAGATCCTCAATGTGTAATCTTGTAATAACTCAAGATTAAGTAAGGTTTAAGGCCGGGGCCTTATAATCGTCATCATGTCTGGTCTGTTGAGTCTTGACCCACATAAGGATATATAAAACTTTTTTATTAAACAAGTAATGAATTATTTTTATCCTTACCCACTAAAAAATAAATCAACAAGAATTCTAATTCTTATGAAAATGGTTGAATAAATTTTTGAATATTATATGGTTTAAGTTCTTCAATATCATTTAATGGATCAAGAATTTATGTTGTTTCATTCATCAGTCTCAAGAACTACAAATTTTCTAACCATTCTACCTCTGATACAACTCTACACTCTAGGCTCTTTAGATACCAACATTGGGTTTGATGGATCAGTGTTATAACTCCTTAAATGGATTGATGGCACAATGTGTATGATGGAATGATTATTCTAGTGACTTCTTTCTTTAATTGATGACTGATCATCTGGATACGTTCTTTTGGTGGATCATACAGTCCAATGGATTGATCAATCATCACTTCAGTAACTCTTGAAACATCATATCCTCTTTTCTTCTACAAACACTTTCTTTCTTCATGGTTTCTTCATGAATTTGGGAACATTAATATCCACATATCACCACTTAAAATGAAAAATAATTTCTCCCAATTTCTTTGAAAAATCATGTATCAAAAATATATTTGTTTTCTTATGATTGTTGAGAATTGATCAAATAGTAAATCATCATCAGATCTTGTATCAAATGTATATTAAATACATTCAGACTCTGAGAGACTTTCTCAAACTAATAAAAATACTTATTCTGGAATCAATATGAGTTTGAAGACCACTTCACCTAGAAAACTTATCCAAACCAGAAAACTAATGCCAATGGATTTTCTTTTCAAACATTCATATGATATTTTGACTATGATACTCTTTTTATTTGATCATCAAAACATAAATAGTGAATTGATTTTTCCTAATAAAAATAAAATAAAAATCAATCAATACAAACTTCCAATATCCTAAAACAACTTCTGGCTATCTTTGCCCCAATAGTAATCCACACCAGGCTTAGTGATTTGTTAGCCAAGGATTTCAATAGTTGGAAAAGATGGATGGATATGACCAGTAAATACCTAACATGGATTGAGTAATGTTTTTTGTAATCTCTAAATAGGTACCCATACTCATAGATAATTACATTATTCATTCTCTTATTGTTATATACCTTTTTTGAGATCGTGAAATATCGATAGAGATCCTAACATAACTAATGAGGATTGATACTTTTATAGGATGTGGTCACACAGTCACCTATATTTTCTAATGATATAAGATTCATCATATAGGATATAATTTCTCATGGGACTGTATAGTGGCTAGTATTAACACCAAAGATATTATCCTTGGTATGGACTATTTATCCTCGATCTATTATCGATTATTCACTTATACCAAGGTGTAATTAGTACAGAGATGATGAATCAGTGTTTTCTTTTGTGGGTGAGTGGGATCATTATCCAAGAGGAGTTAGAACTATGTGTCGTAAGCTAAATCCAACCACCCTTAAATTTTTAATTTTTAATTTATTCATGATATAAAATTTGTATAGTCAACTTCCTATAGTCATTGAAATGCATATGAATTTCATTCCCAATGATATTCTAGGACTTCAACCTCATTGGTAGATTGACTTATGAATTGATATGTACCCTAGGAAATCATTTATATCTATTATAGATTTTTTGGTGGCACCATGTGAGCTCTAGGACCTGTAGGTGTAGCTAGAGGACCTAATAGAGAAAGGTTTCAATAGACCCAATGTGTTCCACTATGCATCTTGGGGATTGTTCTCCATGAATTATTCTAAATTGATATACAAACTATGACTACTTTGATATCTGTTGTATCTTATTTTATGCCTCCATGTAAGATTAATTACTAGAAGGTGCTTCTAGGGGACCTCGTGAAGAATGGTTTTATCATACCCAATGTGTTCTACTACGCATCTTTAGGTTTGTTCTATATTATGTCAAATGGGATCATGAAGTTTTTAGTTTATATCAACATAGAATTAATGTAATATTCAAGAATAAATACAGTCTAATGATGATTGATGACCTCTTCATATAGCTATATATACAAATTTGGTTCTCAATGATCTATTTTAATTCCAGTTGTTCTTATTTTGAGTTTATAATAAGGATATCACCAAAATGATATTCAAGTAATAGTATGTGAATTATGATTTTCGGATGATTTCCTTTTGTAATAATAACACCCTGACTATGTTCTAGGGCCTTATAAACCATATATTTTAATATTTTATAGAATGTTTCACGATATTATTCATCAATTATATTATCATATATTCCATTTCCTAATATGACAAAGACCATCAAATGAGGATTTACTATACATTCATAGGGAGAACTAGTCCTACCATAATCTCTTGATGTATATGTTTTGGATTTGGCTTGTCCAATTTCTAGGGGTATGTAATATTATTTGGAGTAGAATTTATTGAACCTATGATTATCAAGGTGGTTATTGATTAATATATTCCAAAGAATAATTTAGGGGTTCATATCTCACTTGGGTTGGTGGGATACTATTATAGATTTTTAGAAAAATACTCATTGATTATTTCTCCTATGATTGAACATAACTATTATGGGATACCCAATGTATGGATAGGAAAATTCTAGTTATATTTCAAGGAGATGAATACGATGCGAACTAATACTCATGATTTTATGTTTCTAGAGTAAGGAGTTGATCATGAGGTGTTTTGTGCCACATATGGAGTTTGGATAGGTTGTGTGCTAATATAGAGTTGGGTTTTAATTGATGATGGGTATATGAATTTGGGATATCATGAAAATAACTATGATACAAATGATTTTCTTTGAAAGCGGTAGTCTCCATGTTGATAATTTAGAGGAATTACTTTATTGGAAAATGGTATATAGTTTTTTTAAACCTTAAGTGTCTCAAGAACACTTCCTCTTAGTGAGATCAAAATAAGGGGTAAATGAATTGGTTGGAGTTATTATAGGACTATGAATTTTATATTTTATATACTCTAGGATAGGGAAATGTGGGGGGTGATACTTTTATCTTGAAATTCTATGCTCAGCTAAGGGTGGAGGTGTCTGAGTAGATGATTTCGATACATTTTCCCTTATGGGATAAGTTAAGTATCAATTATCATTACTTTATGGAAATGACCCATTTTTATAATTTAATTTATTATGAATTATTATTTGTGAGATATCTACTATAAATTATTTTATGACTATATATCCTAATGTGATGAACCTAATGGATTCATTAATGGTAGAGAGTATGTAATTCTCTTTCAGGGGAGGACTCTTGTCCCAGTCACACTATATAAAGATGTGTTGACAGAGTTTTAAATTTTCCATAAAATAAATAATTTACATTTTTTTGAAATGTACCTTGATTTCAAGATTCATTATTTGGGGTTGGATATAAACTGAATTGTTTTGGATTTAATATCACTAGGTCTCAATTATTTGGAAGTGAAGGTGGAGCGCTGGGTTGTAGAAGGTTTGAACCAACCCATTGATCTTCTGGAGTATAAGTAGGATATTATATTTATTGAAATCATGATTAGACATCTAGTTTTGAAAAATAGACATGATTCCCTCTTAGTTATCATTTATATATTGACTACGTCAACCCACATCATTCTAATTCCAAATAAAAATTTAGTGAAGTGATTGAGATACTTGTATATAGATGAGATTTTCTAATTACAAGAATCTTTTATTATGATCATCTATGAACCATATGATTTATCCACATCCCTATTATGTAGCATATAAGATGAGGAATTTGGGGCACTATTGTGGCTGAGTACATATTTCCATATTCAAAAAAATTAAATACAAATATAATTCTAGTTCTCAATGATATAATAAAGGATTTTGGGGTTGATTTTTAATAAATTATTATGAATAAATTACCTTTAGTATATTTTGGTTAAAAAAATAAATACCATTAAACTATTATCATGGATCTTGTTGAGGACCTATATGGTAAATCCTACGGGACTCCCCTATGCTAGATAGGGATCATTGAGATATCAATTATAGGGTCAGAGTTGGTAAGGTTGATAATGGAGAAGGTGAATGTAAAATGAGGTTAGATAAGGAAAACATAAAGATATCTTAACTACTATATAGAACAATGATAGATTCTATTATACTTTTAAGAGGGAGATGATGTGTTACTTAAGGTATCTACATGATTTGTTTTACAAATATTTTTTCAAGGAAGCAAGCTATCCTTGAGTTTTTTTAATCCATTCATGATACTCTGTAGGTTAGGTAAGGTTTCTTATCACCTAATTACTCCCATTAAGTTATGATGGTCGTAAAACATGTTACATGTTTCATCAATAAGTATTATTTACACATGAACTATAATAGGTTATTTAATGGGGAAAGATAGATGTCGAGGTTGATGAAACCATTATAGAGTACCCGATAGTGATTGATGACTATAAATAAAAAACCTTGTAGGTTTGAGTAATTTCATTGGTGGATGTTTTACGGTTTTATGGAAACATTTATGATAGATCATGTAAATGTGATAATCAAATTTGGTAATAATATCCTCAATTTTTTGATCAGGTTACACTTTTTCATAATGAAAATCATCAACGGTGGGAAGGATAAAATATCTTAGTTTTTTGAAATTTGATCACATAAAATATTTTAATTAATTATTTCAAATTTTTAATTGATTTAATTTTAATAAATCCAGGAAATTTAAGGTTCTATTTGATATATTGAATATAATATATTACTTTTATTCCATGTGTACGTTTTCATGTAAAATCGTCATTTGTTATTGAATAGTGATTTTAATTAGAAAACTACCACCATAGTTAGACTTAGTATAGGGGGTTTACCCTAGTTGAGGTGTAATTATATTTAAAATTTTGAGCATTGGGATAGTATTATTTTGGGAGTTTTATTAGTTTTAGTAAATAAAATAAATATATTAATAGAACCGTAACAAGGTTTATTTATTCATAATTAATAGTATTAATTAGGGTTATACACACTCATTGCCAATAACCCTAACTAGAGATATTTAGGGTGAGTTTTTTTGGATATTCAAGAATTAGTTCTCCATGTGATCAATGATAGAACCCAGTATTGATGTGATCTTCATCAACCATTGATCTCAAATTGAGTTAGGACTTGTTATTTATGTTTTTCACAATGTTATTCATAAATTTATAAGTTAGTTTATTATTCTAAATTGGAATAAAAATATTTAAAACTACCACATTATTATTTATCTATATTTATTCTCAAAACATAATTTCTTTCATGTGTTCATTATTGTTGATGGTTCCCCAGTCCTTGAATAGTGTATATACCTTAAAACTAACCACTAAACTCATGTTTGATCCCTTTCATCACCCCTCCTCTTTTTACATTCTCTTGAATCCATCACCTAGTGTAATAATTTGATAAATGTGTCCTAGGTGGATGATAAAATGATTCTTGATATTGAGTGGAACTATTCCTTTTCTGGTTTTTAAAAAGGGGAATTGAGGGGTGATGGGGTTGTGGTACTGAGGGAATCAAAATTTAAAGGGGGTATTTGAAGGTGTGATGTCCAAAGAACTAGTAAGAATCAATAGGCTATTTGATTGTGGGAACATTTTGATGGAATATTGGACATATCTCAATGAACTATGGCCAATATGGAACCTATATTAGATAATGGTTACCCTAAAAGGTACATCAATGGTGTTATGGGTCCATGTGGATGATTTGGGTTTGAATAGAGGAAACAAGTGGTTGTGGAATATTTTTTAAGTGGTTAATTTTTTTAAATGTCAATGATATTATCATATGATATTTTATTGCACAACCACACACTATATATCAAACTATCTATTGAAGAAATAGATTTAGTACTTATAAAATATCACATGGGGTGAAATTTTTTAAGACTCGTTTTGTATATCTAGGTTATGCTACTTGGTCCCACTTTCCACATGGCCACTCACACTATAAGAACCTATTTGAATGTCATATATTATATTCACATGACTTTGGTCTTATCTAAGTAAATGAAGATTAACCCACGAGTCTCACACATAATGTATATGTGTAAGAAACATTGGGTACATTTGGACATCCCTACTTTTCAAGTACTATAATTACATACCCAAGTTACTCATGGGTCATATATATCATGCACCTCTCATATAAGCTCCTATTATGATGACTCTTAAATATAAGGCTAGAGGAATCATATAATCAGGATGTTACCCAATGGATATAATTCATCTCCTATCATGTACAAAAAAATTAGAATTTAGAGTTTTTATTTTTCAAATATTCTTTCTTAAGGGTTGGTTTTGGGAATGAAAATGTGATATTTTGAGAATTTTTTCTTAGAACATGATGGTACATTCATCTTCAATATCAGTGGTGAAATGAGAGGTTATTATGGTATAATATTCTTTCATATCTTTATAGGTTCGACTATTGAATTTGGGATTACTGGTCATTGTGGACTTGAAGTTGGGTTTTCCCTTGGAAATGCATGTGTTATAGGGAGCATGTCTCCCATATTCTTCATAGAGTTTGGTACACTACCACATCCCCAAGGTGGGGGTCCTCTAAATTTTGGAATGGGTCTGGTACTCTCTTGGGAACAATGAGTAATATGTTCCCTGTAATAATAATAGAGTCATGAAATCCTCCACTATTATGGAATTATTCCTCTAACAAATTAGTTAGGTACTCCCTTATTCATTGAGAACTCTTTGATAAAGCATAATTTCTCACTCATGGTTCCTTACTACCATATGCATAACTTTTTTTAAGGTGAGTTGTAGGTCCTCAACTAATGTTTCTTAAAGGTGATGTGGGTATGAAAGAGATAGGTTGCTTGGTTTCTTAATTTTATTAGGGTGATTTATATTATATTAGTTATTTTTTAAATAATTAGACTCTCCAAAATCACAATTTTTCTACATTTAAATCATAAGTGGATGTCTTCATTAATTTTTTATTTTGATATCATTGATTTTCCCAATCATTCTTTTATGGATTTTAGTTCACCTTAATGGGTATGAATATAAACACATCTACATGGGTATCCACTCACATATTTCATGTATTATATCATAATTTGGTGGTGATATTGGTTGAAAAAGAGTTGGTAGAGTTTGATATTAGTTTTTTCTAGTGGTGATGGGTGCAGGACAATGATTATTCTAGGAACTAAATGTTAAGAATATTATTTCATTCTTAATTATTCTAATTCATCTAAATTTTTATATCAGAATATGTTTTCCCATTTTACTTTAAGATTTCATTCTTTTGTATTATTATTGTGTGTCATAGGGTTTTACACACTATGGTTTGTTTTTTATCTAGATTTAATTATTTGATATCTTTTATGGAAATATGTAGCTGTGTATAGATAAATTTAGATAAAGCCTATATTTTTTGACACTGATACTTGGTGAAATTCACTAGCCATTATCACATTTGAGGTAGGTTTGGGGTGTTAATATTATCTTATCGCAGACCAATACAAGGTTTTGGTGGGTCTGAGCATGTCATATATTCTTTAATACCCTCATTTTTGTCTCTTCTCCCTATGAAATTTAAAAATTATCATGTTAATCTCATCAAGAAAGTAAAAAAATGAACACATGAAAATTAATTGTAATATTTACCCTAGTATATTCATCGATCATCATCCTTTTTTATCCACTAAACAATATATAATATTTTTTAACACGATATGTAATTGTAAACCATGATGTAGAAATTTGTAAATATGATATTAT
The DNA here is from genome assembly GCA_963277665.1 of Viscum album. NCBI lineage: Eukaryota > Viridiplantae > Streptophyta > Magnoliopsida > Santalales > Viscaceae > Viscum > Viscum album. The sequence continues at coordinate 26,189,861 of OY728125.1, forward strand.
TTTCAGTACAGAGATCAGTATAATGATTATTTTCCATGATATTGGATTTTTCATTAAATTTTTATTAATAAATTTCTTATAAGGATTAATGTTTTTATAATATAATTCTAGCTGATAACAACCCACGTCCAAATCAAGTGTTGTGCTAAGAAATTCCACCAACCCTTAACCATATCCCTTAATGAAAATGGAAAAACTATATGGATCATAAAATCACATAAAAATCCAAATATTTCAAAAGTATAACATATTTAAAACTTTATTTAAATATATTCATTTTGATCTCCTCAAGTGTATTCTCCAAACTGACAATTATTTTATATCATTTGAATAATAAATGTCCCGTGTTAACAATGTTTTACAATTTTTACTCCATTATCACTAAAAAATAAGTTAAAAATATTAAATTATATAAATTATTTTTCTTCCAAAAATGGAATCCATTTTACCATATTTATGATCTATATGTGGAAAAATTTTAATTTTAAATAGGCACAAACAAAATAGAATAAAACGCGTTTATAAAAAAATGTATTTTTAAGTATAAAAATGAATTTAATTATACTCTATGCCTTCTAAAAACTATAAAATAAATGTTATAATATTTTAAAGAATATATAATCAATAAATTTAATTAAATAAATTAACAAATAGATATTAATTCACCTTATTACGATAAAACACATTCCATGGATAAATATGTTCTTTAGGGAAATGTGTCTTAAAGCACAATAAACTTATTCCCAAATCAAGATAATGTTGAATCCTATGAAATTAATTCGATTATTTTAAATTAAAGGAACATTATTAAACTTTATTATAAAAATAAAAAAACAATTTTTCTTTTATGTTACTTGAGTTAATGAAATGAAAATATAGTTTAAAAAAAATGAATTTTCCACTCGTTACTAAAAAAATATTTTTAGAGAAAACACAAATATTTCTCATGAGATAATATTGAAATACTAATTTTAAATAATTATATTCATTATCCTAAATAATATTTATAAAAAAACATTAAAAATTAATTATAATTTTCATGAAAATAATTAAATAAAAACATATTTTTAAGAAAACATATTTTTGAGTCATAAAATAACTTTACTGAAATTTTTTTAATTATTCATGATGCATTAATCAATACATTTCTCATCATTAAAAATCAATATAAATATTTTTTATAATGTCATTATTACTATTTATACCATCTAATTTATCATTTATGTTATACAAGTCAAATTAAAATATTCTTATTTTTTATAGTATATTACAGTTCTCTTAAAGATTGGTGTTACATGTTAAGAAAGATATCATGAATAAGATACTTTTAACCTGATTTTCAATGTGTTACATTATTTACAATGAAATAAATTTCATCATAATAATTATATCTTGGAAATTGATGGTTCAATATAATAAAATACCTTTTATGAAAACCAGCATCGTTTAATGGAATAATAAAACATCCTTTGAAAATGGGAAGTGGGAAACATCAAGATTATCTAAAATAACACATTAATGGGTTCCTAGATAAGCTGAACATTATTGGGAAGTGAAAATATGAAATTTTAGGAGAGATATAATATCTAAATTTTAATAGAGTGTTACACAGAACAAGATCGTGATAATTTTAATGATTACAAAACCATAAATATGTGAGGGGTAAAAACGACCATCAATCCCTGAAAAATAATTATAAAAAGGAAGAAAATTATTTTTTAAGATACTTTTTCCTTGATTTTAAGAATTATTTTACCATGGAATATAATAAAATACACTTACTTGATTCCTTTAAATCCTTAAATGTAATTTCATCGTTTTTTCTTATTTGAATTATCTTCCACCACTTTTTTATCCCATTTTCTTATAATGAATGATCAAAAGTAAATTTTCATGAATAAATCAGAAAAATAATATTCTAAAATATCATAAGATCTAATAAATGGTAGAAAAATAATCCTCATGTCACTATTTAGTTACCAGAAGCATAAATGGATTGTAAATGACAAAATAACTACTAAAATTTAACCTTCACATGAAATATTGATCATAAATATTTAAATAATAAAACCCCATGATCTAGTTAATTCATTCCACAAATATTTATATTCTAAACTCCTCAAAGAATTCTTCACCAATATCTAAAGCCAAAATATTTATAAAAAAGATCATAAAATTTAAAGATTCAACTAAACATTAATCCCCAAAAATATAATGTATCTCTTAGTGTCACATAAGAAACATGGTATTAGCTTGACCATATATTCTCCTAATAAATAATAATAACCTAAATCACCATAAAACCACAATGAAATCATATATTACTCTAAAAAAGTAACTCTATCCGTTTTCCTCTAATAAATCATAAACTATCCAATATATTCTATAGATCAAAAAATTAATTAAACTTTATCAAAGACAACAAAAATCACTATATAATCAATTAAATAATTAAATTTATTATCACCAATACTATCCAATTTAATTTATCAATATCAATCATCCATTTACCCTAGCTAAACATTATTTTCCAAACATCAGAAACATGTTAAGGGTTATCCATCTCACAATATTGTATTTTCTAAAAATATAACCTTACCACTACGTCATTTATCTAGGTTATCAATACCATTCAATATATTCATGAAACTATGTAATTAAAAATACTATATAACACTCCACATATGATTTATAATCCCTATAACGTTTGATAAAATACCATAATATCATTGATAAATTTGATAATACTCAAAACAAATATATAAAATCATTAATCATTAAACTTTCTTCATTAAAATTTAACCATGTTTTATCATCTTGTTCTATAATTTTTACTTTATAAAATATTTAATGAAAATAATTTCCTATGATTCATCAATCACAAATTAATTATGTTTCTTACTTTAAACATAAGATAAAATGTTAAAATAATTCATAACATTCATATGTAAGTTTTAATCTACTCATCATCAATAGTAAACTTTTCACTCGTATAACCTTATAGATCATCTTCTTGAGATTTCCCCCTAGGACATATATTTTTATAATTTCCATAAATTTCACTGTTAAAACATTCATTTGTCGATGATAACTTATGAAAACTATTATTCATACCATTGGGTTAATCTAAATTTTCATTTTTCCTTGGGAATTTACCTCTTTATATCCATATTTCCAACACATAAAATAGTTTATCAATACATTGATACATTTTCTCAAGTACTTCTTCCCACATTTTTTATAGTTTGGGATTTAAATCAAATTTCAACCATTTTTAGCATGAAACTTTTTTTTTATCATATTTTTATTCTATATTCAGTTTTTAATCATATAACAAGATAAATGGTTATAAATAATCACAATATTTCACATTACATATTCTATTTCTTTTGTTTCTTGTGAGTAGAATTATTGCATCATGTAACAACCTGATAACTTTATGAGATATATGTTTTTTTAATTTCATTAATATCTTGTGTTGTACGCTGCACCAAGGTATGCTTGGGCCATACACAACACCAGTTTAGCTTGCGGTGTATGGAAAACTATATTTGTCTTATGTTACACATGATTTAAATTTATTTTGATAAAATTAATTTCATTCATGATAAAGTTTAAGTTAACAACTAAATATTATTATGTTACCATATAACCTACTCATTATAATGGCGCGTATGAACAATATTAATGTTCTTCTGAAAAACTATTTAAATAAAAAGAAGAGATTTTATAAAATAATTAAATCACTCTTGATGGATTTTATTAATTTAATATATATGTAACATATTAAATATAATGTTTAAAATTCATCTTATATGTTTTCTAGACATGATATAAGAACAAATTCAATGTTTTAGATAAAAGAAGTATTTTTCAAAAAAATATTGTTTTTTCACCTTTTGTTGGTTCACCTATTCTAAATATATTTTTTACACTTTTATATATTATATTTAACAAAATAAAATTATTATTTGGAATAGGGATAAAAAATATTATTTTGATGAATTATTGATATTTTTCTGATAAATTTTATGTTATGATGAATAGTAAAAATATAGTAAATTTTAATTGAATTTTTTCATCAATATATTTTATATGGTTAAATTATATTATTTAATGGGATTAAAGTATAAAAATAATATATTTTTATCATTTAATATTGATTTTTTCATTGGAATTTATTTTACATTGAATTCATATGTAAAAACATTTCAATATTTTGTGATATTTTAACTTTTAAAACTCATTATCTCATTCTGAAAATAGGAGTAATTTTAACTAAATTACTACAAATTCTGTGTTTTAAATTTTTAAAATTTATCTCATATTTGGAATAAATAGGTCCAAATTACATAAATAGATTCATTTTATCATTGGAAATTATGAATAATAACTTTGGTATTTGGTATTAATATAGTAAAAGGGTTAACTGGGTAATTAAGGGTAAGAATAATATTATAAAACTACACTAAAACTTCTCTTAATTTCATTGGATGATGTTTTTGACCTAAATCATCCTTAGATCTAAATGGTGTCATTTTTAAGCCACTTGGGTGAGATTAAGACATTTAATTTTCTATATTTAAAGAAAAGTTAAATACATCTTACTGAAATATTTATAACTATATCATTTTTAATATTATGTAATATAGAAGATAATTTTTACTATAAATACTATTTTTAAATATATGATTTTTTTATTTATCATGTAGATTTTTTTAATTTTTAAGAAACAAATATTTACCTTAATATCTTATACATTAAAAATGTATAAATTATTTAATTGATGATAAATAAATAAAATAATTTTTATTAAAATTATAATAATCCTTAAAGGAGAATAACACTTTAAAAAATCTTATTTTTCAAGTAAATATATACCATAGTCATCCAAGGGTCAAATTATTGACCATTTGGTTCTATATGGAAAGTATTTTGACACTTATAATATTTTATTTAAAGTGTTGTTAAAGTTATCACATTCATGTTATAATAAATATGAAATTTATTAATATAATATTTTATAGAAGATATATTAGACTAAAAATATTAATGTGAAATATAGAATAATTATCGTCATTTGGGTATTTTATTTTCAAATTTTATTTAACAAATAAATATAACAAATAATTATACAATACAAATATAGTAATTATTTTACGAATGGAAATACCAAATTAATGTTGATACAAATATTAAAATAAATAGAATTTGGGAAAATTAAGATATCCAAATAATTTTATATAAGACCTTGACACCATAGGGATATAATCAAATATTTATTTCAAGAATAAAATCATATATTGATATTTTTAAAAATCAATAAATTGAATAATTTTAAAATTAACACTATTGACTGTTTATCAAAATTACATTTTATGAAATTTTTTTAAAATAATTTTTTTAATATATAATAAATATTATATGGTATAAAATTATCTAAAGTTTTAATATATTTACTAATAGATATCAAATAAGTAAATACTACACTATATTAATATTGAATAATGTATTACCTTAGTTAAACTAAAAATAGAATAACTAAATGTCAATTGAAATGATAAGGTTTAAATTGATAAAAAACATTTCTAAAATTTATTTATTGATTATATTTAAAACTTATATCTTTATAAATTTGGATAAATGAAAAGTTTGTGGTATTTTTATTAATATAGAATTTATTATTATTTAATATTTTTTGAGATTCAAAAATGACCCCTCACTTCAACTATGAAAGGGGACCTCCTCCCTCACTTCTTTACTTCAATTTGATCCTTCAAGTTCATCCATCCCGAAACCATTTATATTATAATCTTCATTATTCACATTCTAGAGGTTTTCTTCATCTCAAAATTCCAACCATAGTTCCTTTAAGTGGATATCTAGAGGGAGCTCACTGAAGAAGAGGAAATATTTTTACTGACTCTCTCATGATCATTTATTCTTCTACTTACTCTTCCTTTGTTTTTTATATATTTTTAAGTATTAACTCCCATATTTTCTATATACTGAGATGTTATTATGGTTATGTAACAACCTTATTTCACCCTCTATCCATCCTATGAAAAATAAAATCACCATGAATCTGTACGTACAACTTACCATCTCCACATTAAGGTGTAATATATTTCTTCACCCCCACCATACATGGATGAGTATAATGTTGGAATTAGTAAATATATGTGATTATTAAAACATGATATAGATTTTTAAACAAATTAAATAACATTAACTTCCATACCATTTCACAATTATAGGAATAATGTCGTCGTTCATGCGTACGTACGACATACCGTCTCCACGATGCGATGTGATTCATTCTACATGATATCCAATACAAAATGATTATATAAATGTATATAATGAATGAATATGATATATATTATGTTAATTTCATTTTTTAATGATATAAATGTGGTGAAATATGGAGAACTGATACTTATTTTAGATAACAAGCATATGAAAATGAAGCAGTTAATACCCGAATAATGAGTAATAATGAAATGTTATTAAAAAAAAGATGATAATATGATCATATATGATATTATAAAAATTAATACAATTTTTTAATAACTAAATTAAAAATTTTAAATAAATATATAGGGGGTTGAATATATATAAAGGATATTGTACCTAGGGTAAGGGATCATTTTGTCTCACTTTTATTTTTCTGGGGCATATGCTTTATACAACGCCTATTTCTTTTGTGTGATACTTATGCAGACCAGGAATGTTTTTATTATTCTTATTATGATTTTTTTGATATTTATATATTCATATAAGTTTATTTATTTTATGGGTAATATGATTCGACTAATTATAAATTGGTATGGGATAATATCATAATCTCATTTTTTATCTCAGATTGTTTATATGTCAGTATTTGTTGGGGGTATCTTTATCATACACGTCCATGTTTTATAAATATGTATTAAAAAATATTCTTCATATTCTATTCAATTGTTTAAATCCTATTTTCTCCATTAGTTTATTTTTTAAATGATATGAAAGGAGTCCTTTTTCGTTTTCGATACAATGTACCTTTTAACTTCCCGAAAAAATTACGATAATAATGTTTTATTTTATCTTATATGGAATGAATATATTCTTATGACTTCATAATGAATTTTTCCATGAATCTTACTTTATATTCTTTCAGGGATATTTTCAAATAAATTCTATTCTTTTTAAATTGTGATGAAATATAGTAAAAATAAAATATTTTTAAAGAATAAATGATATTTTACTCAAGAATTAATTTCAAGTGTTCCATAAAAATTATTTTCCATCTAATATGGAATTATTTAATAGGGTTATGTTTCGAGTATACTATCCCTATTATTATTTTTATTATTTTATTATTTTATTATTTTTTTATGGAATTATATTTAGGAAGTCTATTGATTTTATATGTATTATGTTTTGATGGAATGATGTTTATGAATCCCATTTTATTCCTTGGGTTATGTTATGATGATTGACTTATGTTTTGTGGCACATGTAAGAATGATTTCATTATGATATGGGTGAAAAAAATAGCTGCCTCAAATGAATTAGGTAAATATTTATATCTCCTAAGATAGATAGTACTAGAACAAAAAGTAAATCAGGTTCATTAATACAGGGCTGGAACGGAAAGTAAATCTAGTTCAGTAATACAAAGTTGGAATGAGGAGTGAACTCCATTCGGTAATGGAATTTTTCTACTATGATGGTCTTGGAAATGATCCTTGGATTTATTTAAATTATTTTCAATGCTTATGTGTTAGCCACAATTCCATGTTTTATGCCAATGATATTTCCTCATGGTTCGTGATTCCATTAGGATTTATGCATTTTGAACTACCAAGTTTAATTATTTGAATCAAGATTTTGTTATATGTTAAATATGGTATGGCTTTGAAAAGTTATTTTCATGTTTCTACATCCTTATTTTTATGTTCTGTATCATATTTTCCATGCTTACCCTTAAGAGTTATTTCACTCACCGTTTTCATATGTTTTCTTTTTTCCTTAGGATATAATGAAAGGTTTTAGGTAGGAAAAATAAAGGAGAAGATATTTATGGGATATGTTAAAGATCTTTTACAAATTTAGTTGAATGTGTTCCCAGTTTCCAAACACACTAAACTAATATAGTCCCTGGGAACCTTTTTGTGTCATGTATTAAGTATTTTGAAAGTGTAATATAATGTCCATGTACATCAACCATCATTCGTTACATGTCATTTATCACATTCTGTATTAACATGATTCCTCCAAGTTCTACCATTAACTAAAACTAAAGTGAATGGTATGAGAAGAAATAATCATAGAGATTAATCATATGATCATGAAAAATCTTTCATAGTATGTGTGTATCATGGAAATTACTTTTCAATCTAGGACACCTTAGTTCTAACATAGGTTATAAACAATAATAATCTATTAAGATACTTAATAATTATTTATAAACAAATGTAATTAACCTACGAATAATCCCTTATATTTTATAGATAGGTGTGTAGTATTGGTCACATTCATTGTGTACTGATGAATATCATGTTAATACCTAATCCTCCCCTTTCAATGTTATTACCCATAGGTTCATCAGTGCCACATCCAAATCCACCTGCTAATATTCAAACATGATGTATTTTATAGGAGAAACACACTCAATTATTTACCATAACATTAGGTGTTCTATTATACCTAGTAATATCTGATGGGATCTCACTAAAGGTTTATCATTATAGTTTAAAAAATAATTAAACTCTTCTCTGATATAAACTATAGAAACAAAAAAAATTCATACATAAATTTACAATTTTAAAGGAACATTAATTATGTATGATTATGACTCATGGTAGAACCATAAATATTTAATGTCTTTAGAAACATGAATAAGTAAAATAACTGGTATATAAAAGATCTACACTATCCCCCATTAATTTTTTCTAAAATAAAACCCTTCTTAATCATATCATACAAAAACCTTTCTTTATATCTTGGGAAAACAAAATAGTGGGTCATACGATATCCTCAGCAAGGGAAATCAAAGGAGATATCAATCATTGATCATATATAAGCATATCTGGACCAAAAGGGCATGATATTATGAACTTAAAATTTCAAAATAATACCAAAACATTTATAGATTATAATCATGAGACATGGCATAATTCTCGACAGTTTATATAACATGAATCCCAAATGAATCAAATAACATGATCCATGAGAGAATAAAATTGGCATAATATCATGTCATAAAAGATTGAATAAATTTTGGAATAATTATAATCATATAAATATTATATCAAGTATACCCACCCAAAAATTCATCACATGTTAGTATTAGGATAAGCACCTATGTACTGGCTTCAGGCTTCGGATAACCTCTTGTGTACCCTCTTTGAGGATTGGGATTACCCCTATGTAAACACTTTTGGGATTAATATAACCTCATTTTTACACATTGAGATAATAAATCATTAATATTTTACAAATTAATTTTAGTTCAATAACAAACCCACTTATATCATTATTATAATCCATTCATATGTATACTGCAAGATCATCAAAACATTTATCATTTCACTATAGATTAGCCCCTTGAATGGAAAATGGATTTCCTTATGATTTCATCATCATAATAACCAATCATAAAAAGAATGAATAATTATGGTAAAATTTATTCCTATCCCTAGAAATTCATAACCAACATCCAATGACTTTGTTATAGATGAAAATATCTATAAAATATAACATGAATATTTCTCGAGGGAAGTACCCATTTCATTTTGTAATAACTTATTTAAAATTAATTTTTTTCGAAAATATTAATAAAGAAATTTTATTTTAAAATATCCATGGAACCATGGGAATGAAAATTCAAATAAAAGAATAGTTATTATGGTGGTAAAATCCATTTCAGTTTTAATAGTAAAAAAAAATATTTTATTCACTCTACTGGTAAAAATTTCCTCGTTTAAGAAACAAAAAAATGATTCCATTTAAAAAAATTAAAAATTAAAGAAAGGGTAAATGTGAATTCCCTAACTTATTGGATAACACTAAAAAATTTATTAAAATAATTTAAACAAAATATTGACATATGAGAAATGATTCTAAGTAAAATAAAAAAGCATAGTCAAATTTCCTTAAAAAATTCTCTGAGAAATTTGAGTACACAGTGAGAGGAAAATAAGAGGATTTATTTTATTTAAATAAACACTCTATGAGAATAAATAGAATAATATTTATGATATATTAATAATATAACATCATAATCATAAATTAAAATATAAATAATCCTAGTAATAATGATATTGTAATGTAAAACCCTTTTGTTTGGGTAACATTTCAGTCATAAGCCATATGAACGAAATAAAATCAAATAAAACATTAAATACCATTAAAAAAAGAAATTTTTGATAAAATAAATCAATTGGGAAGTACATACACATCATTAAATAAGATATGTATATATAATAACATATATTCTAAATAAGAAAATTTCAGTTAATGACACCTTACCACTTTGGTAACATTCAAATTAAAACCCCTTGGACAAATAATTTGAATTATAACTTTAAATATCATGAATTAAGAATTATTCATGATATAACATGTCTAATGTGTCTTGTAAAAACCTAATATACATAATTATGTTCACAACACCAAACATTATTCAATGAAAAAATATTGTGATGGAGAACCCTTGGCTCAAGCTCAATTCACTTCATATAGACTCTAACATCCTGTATAATAAATTTAATTTTTTTTAAATTTTATACGAGAACCATATTATTACATAATATATCATATATAATAAACATATAATATTTCAACACTTTTATATTAATTTTTATTTATTAAAATATTTATTTCCAGGTTTTAACTATTTCATTATTTATTTATGTTTGAGTTCAGTGATTATGGTCTTTACACTATGATCATGGTTCCATCATCTTCCAAATATTAATAATGATATAAATATAATTTATATTTATTATATACTTTTTTATAACCTTTAATAAAAGTTGATTATAAAAATGAGTTACATCATGTCATGGGGATGATAATCTCTACACACACATGAGTGGTGTTTCCGAATTATGATGGATGAAACAAAGGAAAGGTAAATGATAATTCACCACTAAGGAGTCATTGTTTTATCATATATATATATCAAATTTATTAATTAAATATATACTTATTAACATCCATGTAAATAATAAATTAAAATAAATCATATCACTTTGTGGGGGTGGGAGTCTACATATGGCATGGGTGACGTCATCATTTTCCAACGGAAGGGATAATAATAAGGTATTTAACGAACCAAAAGTTATTAGTAAATTTTGTTTCTTGAATAATTGTGACTTATATTATATACCTTATACTCACAAAACACATATAAAAATGAGAAACACTTTATTTCATTAATGAATAATGTTACAATAGTCACCAAGGAAACCCTTGAAAATACAAATCATTATAATAGGACTACAAACATAAAATAAGTAAATAAGAATGATAATTTTTGTATCTTTATAATTTACTTGGATAGTATCCCCATTGAAAAAACTATAGAAATTCAATAGAATATTAATAAACCAATCAATATTTTGGAAAATAAAAATATATTGAACATTGAGAGGAATTGTAGCGAATAAGGAATTAATAAATGAAACAGAATTTATAGGAGGTATTGTGAACATTAACATATTAATCTGACCATTGGTCAATATGACCACTATTCAATATGACCTTGGGGAACTATGACTGTTGGTAATAATATTTCCATTATATTTAGTTTTAATAAATGGTAATGACATATGATAATTGATGTATTAAGGAGAAATAATGGCCTCACCTAGTAGAGTCATGCCTTTTGAATCACAATTTTCAGAACTAGGGAGGGAGTTAGTGTCACAGAGATTTATCCTTGACAAATCCTAGTAATAGCCTCAAAATATTGATGCTCTATCAAAATCAACTACATCATAACTTCAAGTTAGTGGATATCACCACCATATCAATGTTAGCAGATCCCCCCAAGAAATGACCACTATTACACATCTTACCCTCAGGCTGTATACCAATATAATAATGAGAAATGTGTCTAGACCTTAGTATATGAAAATTTAATTTCCATTTTATAAATGAGATGTTTATTTTATCAATCACATTGTAAATATTATTTGGTATAATACAATATTCATGAAAATTAAATGAATTTGATGAATTTGATTTTTAAATATAAATATAAATTTATTTTTAGAAAATATATGCACTTTTAATAAAAATATAAAGTATTTTTTTTAATAAACATCTCTTTACAACACTATTTATAAAAATGTAAATAATAACATAATTTTATAATTCCCTAAGGAAATTTTTTATTGTTTCCTAAATTTAAGAATGTTATAAAAACTGTTATTTTTCAATAAATAATGTGTTTTTAGTTAAAATATTACATTTTAATATTTATTAAATTATTTTGATAAAATATAAATTATATTTTAAATCAAAACATCAAAATTATATTTCGGTGAATTGTTGAGATTTTTCATAAATACTTTTTTTTGTGAATAGTGAAAATACAATTTTCTGTTTTCAGTCTGTTTTATGACTTAAAATATATGTTATAATTATATAATAATTAATTTAATATAATAATAAAAATAAAATATGATATCATATTAATTTTATGTTTTTTAGTTAATTTAATTGAATTTTTAAACCGAAAAAATACTTTCAAAATTATAAAATAGAGATTACGTTTTTAAAAACTATATTTTGTGGAAAAATCAATTTTCCATGTCCAACATAAAATTAAAATATGGAATTTGGTTCTAATTGATTAAAATACTAAAAAAAATGTCTCAAATGTCTAAAACCATGAGATAAAACACATGTTCAAGAAAATATTATTTCATTTTCCACAACCTATAATTCCAATACCTATATTTAGAAATTATAATGAAATTCATTCAATTGTACTATAAATACTCACCCGCCCCCATTCCTCTTTACAAAAAGTCCATATTCCAAAAAAATGGTCATTTTACATCTCAAATCGTCCCGAAAATGTGTCCTCTAGTCATCAAGGTTCCTTCCTAATGTTTTGGGAAGAAACACTTTAGGTTTGAGAATTCTACACTTCCTCTATTGTATTTAAATTCCTCTTTTGTGGAATTTTAACTAAATTTTGGATTACATTATTTTAATATGAATTTTGTATTATCCCATTACTTACAAAACATTGTTTTATCAATGTGAGACCCTTGTCCCCTACCATTTTTCAATATCCTTAATCTACATTTCATACTGACATGCTATCAAATTAATTTCATGAATTTATCTCTTTCACATGAAAAATATTATTTTTTTAATAAAAAAACCATTTCTTTATCCATATATATTAACCTAGATTTAAATATAATTTATTAATTTAGTGATTTACATGCCTGAACCCCACATTCCCTTTACGTGGGATAAAAATGATGTAATGTTTAAGATAATAAATACTTATGTATGCAATGATTTTACATGAAACCCATTCTTCAATATCCATGGGTTATTGATAAAATGATTTATTATGATCAATATGTATCACATGAATTTATAAATATAAATGATGTCCCATGATAGTGCTTCAATTCAATGGTTAAAGAATTAATCTCCAAAGATGAAAAGTTACATGATACATTGGTGAATAACCATGGTAATTATGATCTACGACCCCTTTATGATAAACCTTGGTGATATAATTATGAATTTATCAATTTTATATTGTATCCACATTTCCATTTTAGGATTCATGTTATTTCTATTATGATATTCCTCATGTTCTAAAGATTATTACCTATTGTTATGCCTCATGGTAACATGCTAAATATATCCTTTATTTATCCCCTTACTAGGCTTTATGACCACCCCTTTATTTCGACGTATGTACCAAGGATATGGATGTTATACATTTAACATTGGATGAACCTAAAAAGAATCTTTTACATTGAATTTAAAGAATATTTATGTTATTCATGGATCATCTTCATAATTTTCTAGAATCTAAAAATCAAAATATCTTATGTGTTATTAAGTGTTGTACCATGTAATGAATGTTTTTTATATTAAAAAAGTATGGATGAAATAGTAGGTATTAGTGGTAGGTTTAGTTATTTATGAAAATTAGTATTGGAAAACATTTTTATAAACCATACAGATAATTAAAATTATATTAAAATTTCTTGGAATTTTGTTGAAGTATTATGTTATTGGTTTCTAAGTAATGATATACCTATCTGAATACTAAAAGTAGATGGGGAATAAAAACAGTTTTACCTAGGGATAAAAACCCAAAAAAAGGATGCACTGGTCTTGGATTTGATATTCACTTGGTGTAAAATAATGGGCCTTGCTTCAAACCTATTTTGACACTCATATGAGATAAGTTTTATTAATATAATTCTTTTCATGAGAAATTATTATGGATATATAAAATATTTAATAACTATTATAGGACATTAAAATAATAACACATTTAAGTATTTAGTTTTAGGAATTAAACTCATTTTAGAATTATATAATTCATAAAGGAAATATATTTCTCAATAAGGTTTTTTTATTTTATAAAAATGGAAGTAAATCGGAGGAACCACATAGATGATCTGTGTAATGGATGATGTTATGATTACATTCCAAACATAATGGAAGATATAATAGAAAAAATCATTTGGATGATGAATCCACTATCTTGGGTTCTGAATAATAACTTGAATCATATTGATTGGTTATATTTTTCTCGAAGGGAACAACTTATTGTATATTCCTTTATGTGTCAACAACCACCTTACTCTATTTGATTTGTTGATAAATTAATTTTCAAACAATTTATTACCTCAATATAAAATATATTTTCTTTACATCATTATTCAATGTTAGAAAATTTCACCTTGAAAGTATACCACTTAAGAAACAAAAAAATGATTCCATTTAAAAAAATTAAAAATTAAAGAAAGGGTAAATGTGAATTCCCTAACTTATTGGATAACACTAAAAAATTTATTAAAATAATTTAAACAAAATATTGACATATGAGAAATGATTCTAAGTAAAATAAAAAAGCATAGTCAAATTTCCTTAAAAAAATTCTCTGAGAAATTTGAGTACACAGTGAGAGGAAAATAAGAGGATTTATTTTATTTAAATAAACACTCTATGAGAATAAATAGAATAATATTTATGATATATTAATAATATAACATCATAATCAGAAATTAAAATATAAATAATCCTAGTAATAATGATATTGTAATGTAAAACCCTTTTGTTTGGGTAACATTTCAGTCATAAGCCATATGAACGAAATAAAATCAAATAAAACATTAAATACCATTAAAAAAAGAAATTTTTGATAAAATAAATCAATTGGGAAGTACATACACATCATTAAATAAGATATTTATATATAATAACATATATTCTAAATAAGAAAATTTCAGTTAATGACACCTTACCACTTTGGTAACATTCAAATTAAAACCCCTTGGACAAATAATTTGAATTATAACTTTAAATATCATGAATTAAGAATTATTCATGATATAACATGTCTAATGTGTCTTGTAAAAACCTAATATACATAATTATGTTCACAACACGAAACATTATTCAATGATAAAATATTGTGATGGAGAACCCTTGGCTCAAGCTCAATTCACTTCATATAGACTCTAACATCCTGTATAATAAATTTAATTTTTTTTAAATTTTATACGAGAACCATATTATTACATAATATATCATATATAATAAACTTATAATATTTCAACACTTTTATATTAATTTTTATTTATTAAAATATTTATTTCCAGGTTTTAACTATTTCATTATTCATTTATGTTTGAGTTCAGTGATTATGGTCTTTACACTATGATCATGGTTCCATCATCTTCCAAATATTAATAATGATATAAATATAATTTATATTTATTATATACTTTTTTATAACCTTTAATAAAAGTTGATTATAAAAATGAGTTACATCATGTCATGGGGATGATAATCTCTACACACACATGAGTGGTGTTTCCGAATTATGATGGATGAAACAAAGGAAAGGTAAATGATAATTCACCACTAAGGAGTCATTGTGTTATCATATATATATATCAAATTTATTAGTTAAATATATACTTATTAACATCCATGTAAATAATAAATTAAAAATAAATCATATCACTTTGTGGGGGTGGGAGTCTACATATGGCATGGGTGACGTCATCATTTTCCAACGGAAGGGATAATAATAAGGTATTTAACGAACCAAAAGTTATTAGTAAATTTTGTTTCTTGAATAATTGTGACTTATATTATATACCTTATACTCACAAAACACATATAAAAATGAGAAACAATTTATTTCATTAATGAATAATGTTACAATAGTCACCAAGGAAACCCTTGAAAATACAAATCATTATAATAGGACTACAAACATAAAATAAGTAAATAAGAATGATAATTTTTGTATCTTTATAATTTACTTGGATAGTATCCCCATTGAAAAAACTATAGAAATTCAATAGAATATTAATAAACCAATCAATATTTTGGAAAATAAAAATATATTGAACATTGAGAGGAATTGTAGCGAATAAGGAATTAATAAATAAAACAGAATTTATAGGAGGTAATGTGAACATTAACATATTAATCTGACCATTGGTCAATATGACCACTATTCAATATGACCTTGGGGAACTATGACTGTTGGTAATAATATTTCCATTATATTTAGTTTTAATAAATGGTAATGACATATGATAATTGATGTATAAAGGAGAAATAATGGCCTCACCTAGTAGAGTCATGCCTTTTGAATCACAATTTTCAGAACTAGGGAGGGAGTTAGTGTCATAGAGATTTATCCTTGACAAATCCTAGCAATAGCCTCAAAATATTGATGCTCTATCAAAATCAACTACATCATAACTTCAAGTTAGTGGATATCACCACCATATCAATGTTAGCAGAGCCCCCCAAGAAACGACCACTATCACACATCTTACCCTCAGGCTGTATACCAATATAATAATGAGAAATGTGTCTAGACCTTAGTATATGAAAATTTAATTTCCATTTTATAAATGAGATGTTTATTTTATCAATCACATTGTAAATATTATTTGGTATAATACAATATTCATGAAAATTAAATGAATTTGATGAATTTGATTTTTAAATATAAATATAAATTTATTTTTAGAAAATATATGCACTTTTAATAAAAATATAAAGTATTTTTTTTAATAAACACCTCTTTACAACACTATTTATAAAAATGTAAATAATAACATAATTTTATAATTCCCTAAGGAAATTTTTTATTGTTTCCTAAATTTAAGAATGTTATAAAAACTGTTATTTTTCAATAAATAATGTGTTTTTAGTTAAAATATTACATTTTAATATTTATTAAATTATTTTGATAAAATATAAATTATATTTTAAATCAAAACATCAAAATTATATTTCGGTGAATTGTTGAGATTTTTCATAAATACTTTTTTTTGTGAATAGTGAAAATACAATTTTCTGTTTTCAGTCTGTTTTATGACTTAAAATATATGTTATAATTATATAATAATTAATTTAATATAATAATAAAACTAAAATATGATATCATATTAATTTTGTGTTTTTTAGTTAATTTAATTGAATTTTTAAACCGAAAAAATACTTTCAAAATTATAAAATAGAGATTACGTTTTTAAAAACTATATTTTGTGGAAAAATCAATTTTCCATGTCCAACATAAAATTAAAATATGGAATTTGGTTCTAATTGATTAAAATACTAAAAAAAATGTCTCAAATGTCTAAAACCATGAGATAAAACACATGTTCAAGAAAATATTTTTTCATTTTCCACAACCTATAATTCCAATACCTATATTTAGAAATTATAATGAAATTCATTCAATTGTACTATAAATACTCACCCACCCCCATTCCTCTTTACAAAAAGTCCATATTCCAAAAAAATGGTCATTTTACATCTCAAATCGTCCCGAAAATGTGTCCTCTAGTCATCAAGGTTCCTTCCTAATGTTTTGGGAAGAAACACTTTAGGTTTGAGAATTCTACACTTCCTCTTTTGTATTTAAATTCCTCTTTTGTGGAATTTTAACTAAATTTTGGATTACATTATTTTAATATGAATTTTGTATTATCCCATTACTTACAAAACATTGTTTTATCAATGTGAGACCCTTGTCCCCTACCATTTTTCAATATCCTTAATCTACATTTCATACTGACATGCTATCAAATTAATTTCATGAATTTATCTCTTTCACATGAAAAATATTATTTTTTTAATAAAAAAACCATTTCTTTATCCATATATATTAACCTAGATTTAAATATAATTTATTAATTTAGTGATTTACATGCCTGAACCCCACATTCCCTCTACGTGGGATAAAAATGATGTAATGTTTAAGATAATAAATACTTATGTATGCAATGATTTTACATGAAACCCATTCTTCAATATCCATGGGTTATTGATAAAATGATTTATTATGATCAATATGTATCACATGAATTTATAAATATAAAGGATGTCCCATGATAGTGCTTCAATTCAATGGTTAAAGAATTAATCTCCAAAGATGAAAAGTTACATGATACATTGGTGAATAACCATGGTAATTATGATCTACGACCCCTTTATGATAAACCTTGGTGATATAATTATGAATTTATCAATTTTATATTGTATCCACATTTCCATTTTAGGATTCATGTTATTTCTATTATGATATTCCTCATGTTCTTATGATTATTACCTATTGTTATGCCTCATGGTAACATGCTAAATATATCCTTTATTTATCCCCTTACTAGGCTTTATGACCACCCCTTTATTTCGACGTATGTACCAAGGATATGGATTCTATACATTTAACATTGGATGAACCTAAAAAGAATCTTTTACATTGAATTTAAAGAATATTTATGTTATTCATGGATCATCTTCATAATTTTCAAGAATCTAAAAATCAAAATATCTTATGTGTTATTAAGTGTTGTACCATGTAATGAATGTTTTTTATATTAAAAAAGTATGGATGAAATAGTAGGTATTAGTGGTAGGTTTAGTTATTTATGAAAATTAGTATTGGAAAACATTTTTATAAACCATACAGATAATTAAAATTATATTAAAATTTCTTGGAATTTTGTTGAAGTATTATGTTATTGGTTTCTAAGTAATGATATCCCTATCTGGATACTAAAAGTAGATGGGGAATAAACACAGTTTTACCTAGGGATAAAAACCCAAAAAAAGGATTCACTGGTCTTGGATTTGATATTCACTTGGTGTAAAATAATGGGCCTTGCTTCAAACCTATTTTGACACTCATATGAGATAAGTTTTATTAATATAATTCTTTTCATGAGAAATTATTATGGATATATAAAATATTTAATAACTATTATAGGACATTAAAATAATAACACATTTAAGTATTTAGTTTTAGGAATTAAACTCCTTTTAGAATTATATAATTCATAAAGGAAATATATTTCTCAATAAGGTTTTTTTATTTTATAAAAATGGAAGTAAATCGGAGGAACCACATAGATGATCTGTGTAATGGATGATGTTATGATTACATTCCAAACATAATGGAAGATATAATAGAAAAAATCATTTTGATGATGAATCCATTATCTTGGGTTCTGAATAATAACTTGAATCATATTGATTGGTTATATTTTTCTCGAAGGGAACAACTTATTGTATATTCATTTATGTGTCAACAACCACCTTACTCTATTTGATTTGTTGATAAATTAATTTTCAAACAATTTATTACCTCAATATAAAATATATTTTCTTTACATCATTATTCAATGTTAGAAAATTTCACCTTGAAAGTATACCACTTAAGAAACAAAAAAATGATTCCATTTAAAAAAATTAAAAATTAAAGAAAGGGTAAATGTGAATTCCCTAACTTATTGGATAACACTAAAAAATTTATTAAAATAATTTAAACAAAATATTGACATATGAGAAATGATTCTAAGTAAAATAAAAAAGCATAGTCAAATTTCCTTAAAAAAATTCTCTGAGAAATTTGAGTACACAGTGAGAGGAAAATAAGAGGATTTATTTTATTTAAATAAACACTCTATGAGAATAAATAGAATAATATTTATGATATATTAATAATATAACATCATAATCAGAAATTAAAATATAAATAATCCTAGTAATAATGATATTGTAATGTAAAACCCTTTTGTTTGGGTAACATTTCAGTCATAAGCCATATGAACGAAATAAAATCAAATAAAACATTAAATACCATTAAAAAAAGAAATTTTTGATAAAATAAATCAATTGGGAAGTACATACACATCATTAAATAAGATATGTATATATAATAACATATATTCTAAATAAGAAAATTTCAGTTAATGACACCTTACCACTTTGGTAACATTCAAATTAAAACCCCTTGGACAAATAATTTGAATTATAACTTTAAATATCATGAATTAAGAATTATTCATGATATAACATGTCTAATGTGTCTTGTAAAAACCTAATATACATAATTATGTTCACAACACGAAACATTATTCAATGAAAAAATATTGTGATGGAGAACCCTTGGCTCAAGCTCAATTCACTTCATATAGACTCTAACATCCTGTATAATAAATTTAATTTTTTTTAAATTTTATAAGAGAACCATATTATTACATAATATATCATATATAATAAACTTATAATATTTCAACACTTTTATATTAATTTTTATTTATTAAAATATTTATTTCCAGGTTTTAACTATTTCATTATTCATTTATGTTTGAGTTCAGTGATTATGGTCTTTACACTATGATCATGGTTCCATCATCTTCCAAATATTAATAATGATATAAATATAATTTATATTTATTATATACTTTTTTATAACCTTTAATAAAATTTGATTATAAAAATGAGTTACATCATGTCATGGGGATGATAATCTCTACACACACATGAGTGGTGTTTCCGAATTATGATGGATGAAACAAAGGAAAGGTAAATGATAATTCACCACTAAGGAGTCATTGTTTTATCATATATATATATCAAATTTATTAATTAAATATATACTTATTAACATCCATGTAAATAATAAATTAAAAATAAATCATATCACTTTGTGGGGGTGGGAGTCTACATATGGCATGGGTGACGTCATCATTTTCCAACGGAAGGGACAATAATAAGGTATTTAACGAACCAAAAGTTATTAGTAAATTTTGTTTCTTGAATAATTGTGACTTATATTATATACCTTATACTCACAAAACACATATAAAAATGAGAAACAATTTATTTCATTAATGAATAATGTTACAATAGTCACCAAGGAAACCCTTGAAAATACAAATCATTATAATAGGACTACAAACATAAAATAAGTAAATAAGAATGATAATTTTTGTATCTTTATAATTTACTTGGATAGTATCCCCATTGAAAAAACTGTAGAAATTCAATAGAATATTAATAAACCAATCAATATTTTGGAAAATAAAAATATATTGAACATTGAGAGGAATTGTAGCGAATAAGGAATTAATAAATGAAACAGAATTTATAGGAGGTAATGTGAACATTAACATATTAATCTGACCATTGGTCAATATGACCACTATTCAATATGACCTTGGGGAACTATGACTGTTGGTAATAATATTTCCATTATATTTAGTTTTAATAAATGGTAATGACATATGATAATTGATGTATAAAGGAGAAATAATGGCCTCACCTAGTAGAGTCATGCCTTTTGAATCACAATTTTCAGAACTAGGGAGGGAGTTAGTGTCAGAGAGATTTATCCTTGACAAATCCTAGTAATAGCCTCAAAATATTGATGCTCTATCAAAATCAACTACATCATAACTTCAAGTTAGTGGATATCACCACCATATCAATATTAGCAGAGCCCCCCAAGAAACGACCACTATCACACATCTTACCCTCAGGCTGTATACCAATATAATAATGAGAAATGTGTCTAGACCTTAGTATATGAAAATTTAATTTCCATTTTATAAATGAGATGTTTAGTTTATCAATCACATTGTAAATATTATTTGGTATAATACAATATTCATGAAAATTAAATGAATTTGATGAATTTGATTTTTAAATATAAATATTAATTTATTTTTAGAAAATATATGCACTTTTAATAAAAATATAAAGTATTTTTTTTAATAAACATCTCTTTACAACATTATTTATAAAAATGTAAATAATAACATAATTTTATAATTCCCTAAGGAAATTTTTTATTGTTTCCTAAATTTAAGAATGTTATAAAAACTGTTATTTTTCAATAAATAATGTGTTTTTAGTTAAAATATTACATTTTAATATTTATTAAATTATTTTGATAAAATATAAATTATATTTTAAATCAAAACATCAAAATTATATTTCGGTGAATTGTTGAGATTTTTCATAAATACTTTTTTTTGTGAATAGTGAAAATACAATTTTCTGTTTTCAGTCTGTTTTATGACTTAAAATATATGTTATAATTATATAATAATTAATTTAATATATTAATAAAACTAAAATATGATATCATATTAATTTTATGTTTTTTAGTTAATTTAATTGAATTTTTAAACCGAAAAAATACTTTCAAAATTATAAAATAGAGATTACATTTTTAAAAACTATATTTTGTGGAAAAATCAATTTTCCATGTCCAACATAAAATTAAAATATGGAATTTGGTTCTAATTGATTAAAATACTAAAAAAAATGTCTCAAATGTCTAAAACCATGAGATAAAACACATGTTCAAGAAAATATTATTTCATTTTCCACAACCTATAATTCCAATACCTATATTTAGAAATTATAATGAAATTCATTCAATTGTACTATAAATACTCACCGACCCCCATTCCTCTTTAAAAAAAGTCCATATTCCAAAAAAATGGTCATTTTACATCTCAAATCGTCCTGAAAATGTGTCCTCTAGTCATCAAGGTTCCTTCCTAATGTTTTGGGAAGAAACACTTTAGGTTTGAGAATTCTACACTTCCTCTTTTGTATTTAAATTCCTCTTTTGTGGAATTTTAACTAAATTTTGGATTACATTATTTTAATATGAATTTTGTATTATCCCATTATTTACAAAACATTGTTTTATCAATGTGAGACCCTTGTCCCCTACCATTTTTCAATATCCTTAATCTACATTTCATACTGACATGCTATCAAATTAATTTCATGAATTTCTCTCTTTCACATGAAAAATATTATTTTTTTAATAAAAAACCCATTTCTTTATCCATATATATTAACCTAGATTTAAATATAATTTATTAATTTAGTGATTTACATGCCTGAACCCCACATTCCCTTTACGTGGGATAAAAATGATGTAATGTTTAAGATAATAAAAACTTATGTATGCAATGATTTTACATGAAACCCATTCTTCAATATCCATGGGTTATTGATAAAATGATTTATTATGATCAATATGTATCACATGAATTTATAAATATAAAGGATGTCCCATGATAGTGCTTCAATTCAATGGTTAAAGAATTAATCTCCAAAGATGAAAAGTTACATGATACATTGGTGAATAACCATGGTAATTATGATCTACGACCCCTTTATGATAAACCTTGGTGATATAATTATGAATTTATCAATTTTATATTGTATCCACATTTCCATTTTAGGATTCATGTTATTTCTATTATGATATTCCTCATGTTCTTATGATTATTACCTATTGTTATGCCTCATGGTATCATGCTAAATATATCCTTTATTTATCCCCTTACTAGGCTTTATGACCACCCCTTTATTTCGACGTATGTACCAAGGATATGGATGCTATACATTTAACATTGGATGAACCTAAAAAGAATATTTTACAGTGAATTTAAAGAATATTTATGTTATTCATGGATCATCTTCATAATTTTCAAGAATCTAAAAATCAAAATATCTTATGTGTTATTAAGTGTTGTACCATGTAATGAATGTTTTTTATATTAAAAAAGTATGGATGAAATAGTAGGTATTAGTGGTAGGTTTAGTTATTCATGAAAATTAGTATTGGAAAACATTTTTATAAACCATACAGATAATTAAAATTATATTAAAATTTCTTGGAATTTTGTTGAAGTATTATGTTATTGGTTTCTAAGTAATGATATCCCTATCTGGATACTAAAAGTTGATGGGGGAATAAACACAGTTTTACCTAGGGATAAAAACCCAAAAAAAGGATGCACTGGTCTTGGATTTGATATTCACTTGGTGTAAAATAATGGGCCTTGCTTCAAACCTATTTTGACACTCATATGAGATAAGTTTTGTTAATATAATTCTTTTCATGAGAAATTATTATGGATATATAAAATATTTAATAACTATTATAGGACATTAAAATAATAACACATTTAAGTATTTAGTTTTAGGAATTAAACTCCTTTTAGAATTATATAATTCATAAAGGAAATATATTTCTCAATAAGGTTTTTTTATTTTATAAAAATGGAAGTAAATCGGAGGAACCACATAGATGATCTGTGTAATGGATGATGTTATGATTACATTCCAAACATAATGGAAGATATAATAGAAAAAATCATTTGGATGATGAATCCACTATCTTGGGTTCTAAATAATAACTTGAATCATATTGATTGGTTATATTTTTCTCGAAGGGAACAACTTATTGTATATTCCTTTATGTGTCAACAACCACCTTACTCTATTTGATTTGTTGATAAATTAATTTTCAAACAATTTATTACCTCAATATAAAATATATTTTCTTTACATCATTATTCAATGTTAGAAAATTTCACCTTGAAAGTATACCACTTAAAAGGATAATTTGATCAGTGGTGGACACTGATTAAGAAAATGAAGCCAAAGGGGGATTTGATGGTATATAGTGGGAAGAGTTCAAGATAATCTTTTTCAAAAAATATTTTCCTTATTTCATGATAAAAAAATATAGAATCAATTTTTAGGGCTGAGCAGAAGGAAAATTAATGACATTACAATATTGAATCAATAGACCTATAATTATGATATAGATCATAAGGGAAATATTTATAGGTTATTTTGTGGGATGATACCACACCTATTGAGAAATACAGATTATCATGACCTTTAAATCTATGAGGAGATAGTGCATAGTGCCTTGAATTTTGAAATAGAGTATGGGGAGACACATTAGTCACATGAGCTAAATATAATGAATACAGAAATTGAGCCAAGTGAAGAGAATTACTTGGATCAAGGAAGAGGTTGAATGAAACTAAAATTTCTTACATGTAAAAAATATGGGAAAAAGATTAGATAAATACTTTTTTTAGAGTAGAAAGTGCTACAATTGTCGAATATACAGTCATATATCTCATAATTTTCAACGTTAGGTGAATCCTCAACATCTTATTGTAAACAAAAAAGTAAAGATGGTTCAATAATAGACTAATGTTCAATGATTCATGTATGAATATCTCATCCACATTTAAAATAAATTTCAAAATTAAATGACAATAGAGTGAAACCACTATCATATTCATTATAGATGAAGGGAGAAAGGTAATGCTTTTGATATCACAATGGCTAAAGTAATTGATCCAAATGATTTTGTGGCAGGTACACACATGTTTTCTCTAATTTAATGAGTAAATTGTTTGAATTGGGTTCTATTCATTCCATTATTTCATCAAAAATTTCAAATAATTTATAATCAAACCCAAATTTACTAGAAGTAGAGTTATAATTTAAAACTAACTGAGGAATTATTGAAGCATAAATGGTGTATAGAAACTCTAGTATCAACTATGGTGAGTAAAATATCATAAAATAATATATTAGTCATTCACATGGTGGAATTTAACATTATACTAGGGATAGAATGGATCTCAAAGTATAATTCTAATATTAAAATTTGAAGGAAGGATATTCCAATATTTATGAATGGATAAACTATAGTTATTTTTAAAAGAGAGATATTATAACCTGAATTCTATCTATAATCACATCCTATAGCCTTCATTATATAGATTATTAGTGAATATGAAGAATAAAATGAAATTATAAAAATAGAAAATATGATCATTTTCGAGGAATTAATTTATTTATTTACTAAAGAGTTACATAGTCCTTCTCTAGGAAGATAGGTAGAGTATTCCATTTAACTCTTACCTAGATCCAAGACAGTATCAAAGACCCTGTATAGAATGAAATATATGGGATTATAAGAATTAAAGAAGAAAATTCAAAACCTTTTGGGAATGATTTTATTCTATTAAGTGAATATCCTTGGGGATATTATTTTCTATTTTTAAAGTATATGGATGGATCAATGTGACTATACATTCATTCGAAAAATTTTAATGAGATCATAGGGAAGAATACATATCCCCTTCATAAGATTGATGATTTTTTGACCAAATTTTGTGGGGCTTAATTCTTTTCCAAGATTAACATACGATCATGGTATCATCATTTAAGGTTTAATAAAAAGGATATCCCAAATAATGAAATTTGAATAATATATGAAAATCATGAGTTTTGGTTATTTAGTTCAACTTAATTAATGCTCCTTTCATATTTTTGGATTTGATTCTTAAAGTGTTTAAGGATTACCTTATTAATTTTGGGACATTCTTCATTGATGATATTATGATATATTATAAAATTAACCATTATAATGAGGATCATCTGAGGGTCATATTAAAATCTATGAGGTACGATAATTTATTTATAAAATTTAGTAATTGTGAGATTTACTTATAAAAAGTTATATTCTTAGAGTACTTCATGACTAGTGAAAAAATCTCAGTTGATCCTTCCAAGATAAAGGTCTTGGAGGAGTGGCCAAATCCTACTAGTGTAATATATATTTATAGTTTATTTAGTATATCATGATCTTTTATAATGATTTAGAAAAAACCTTTCATGGATTTCTAAACTACTAACCATGTTAACTCGAATTGGAGTTAATTTTACCTAGATAAAGGACTGTGAAGAAAGTTTCCATGAACTAAAAAAGTGGTTGGTTAGTGAACCTATGCAAAATTTTCCCTCTAATTGGGATGTATTTTTATTTATACTGATGCAGCATTAAATGTACTTGGATTCAAAAATCATTAAAAATTACAAAGTTATTTATTATCAATCTTGATAGTTAAGGTGTCAACAAAAGAACAGTTCTACTCATAACCTGGATTTAGCTATATTCATCTTTTCATGATGATATAGGGACACTATATATATGGGGAAATTTGATATATATGAATACCACCAAATTTTTAAGTATATGTTTAAAAATAAGTATATAAATATTCATCGGTGAAGATGGTTAAATCTAATAAAGGAAAAAAATTTCACTATTTACTACAATACTTGAAAGGAAATAAGGTTTTTAACACTCATAAAAGAAATTAACATGTTTCTCTTTCCATGATGTGTATTGAGAATTAACCTATATTCTTGGATATGAAAAGGATGGATCTTTAAATAATAGTTGTAGGAAAAAAAATCCAACCTCCACCAAATAAGTTCCTAACCATCTATCCAATAGATGATCAATGAGACACAAAATGATGATGTGGAGATTCAAAAGAAGGTGAAAGATGTAAATAAGGTGAATATTTATGAATTCCATATCGATGAATATGGTGTCATTATGTTATGTACATGAATGTGTGTGTCTACATAAACTAAGATAAAAATATATAATAGATAATTTACATAACTCATATTTCACCATCCATCCTGGATGTACTAATGTGTATCATGATCTTTGAGAGAACTTATGGTGGGAAATATGAAGAAACGGATTGATGAGTATACGTTAACATGATTGATATGTATATATGTTAAATTATGGTGATATAAGTCTAAGGAGATGGTTCAATGGTTCCCAAACTAACATGTAAATGGGAAAACAACACCATGGAATTTGTACCTGGTCTCCGAAAGACATCAAAAGGAAACAATGATATATGGGTTGTGGTGGATAAAATAACTATGATTTGAAATTTTATCAATTTTCTAGTAGATTTATCTCTTGAATAAATTTAGGTGATATACATATAGTAAGTGGTGAGGTGACATGGGATACCAAATTCAATTGTTTCTGATAACGAATTGTTGTTTATTTCTAAATTCTAGAGAATTCGTTAACATGCTCTAAATAGTATATTGAATTTAAATACATCCTATCACCCTGAAACTGATGACCAATCTAGAAGGACCATTCAGACACTCTAAGATATGATAATAGATTTTTTAATAGAATATAAAGGTGCATGGGATCAATATCATCCATTATTAGAGTTTTCAAATAATAAAAAATTCCACTCAAGTATTAAAATGGATCTATATTAAGCTCTATATGGGAATGAATGATTTTAGTTAGTGAAAGATACTTGTATACAATCTTTTTCAAGAGTTGAAATAAAATTTTCAATCCATCCAACATCATATAAAAGTTTATTAGTTTCAGAAGAAGTGCTATGCTGATAATCATTAAAGGGACATGGATTTTGATGTTGGAAAAAATGTCTTAATTTGAATATCACCATGTAAGAGATCCATATGGTTTGGAAATAAAGAATTTTTCCAAAGGTATATTACACCCTTTCATATTTTTGAACACTTAGGAGAAGCGGCCTATCATCTACCACTTCCACCAAACAAGGATCAAATTCATGAGGTGTTCTATGCATAAATCCTGAGGCAATATATACCTAATCCCTCGCATGTAATAAATCCAATAGTGATATAACTAGAGAATGGAATATCTTATGAGGAGAATAGAGTGAAGATCCTAGACCATAGTTAAAAATTTCTATGCAATAATAGAAGTAAAATAATTAAATTGTTGTGGTGGAACCAGAAATACGAAGAGGAAAATTGGGAACATAGAGAAATAATGAAAAAGAAGTATCATAATTTATTCTCAATCAATAATTAGAGTGGAAATTTGGCGATTTTTTTTATTATGGTGTGAATTTAATGAACCATACATTATTAGTGACTTTTTTTCCCAGAATACATATTTCATATATTATATATAATTACACTTACACAACACATATAAAAAAGGAACAACACTTTATTTAAATAATGAATAATGTTTGATTAGTCATCAACTAAACCCATAAAAATTCCAATCATTTCAATAGGTAAAAATAAAAAATAAGAAAAATAGAAAGGTAAATTTATATCTTTCTAATATACTATGATAAGTATCCCCACAAGTGTCACTATAGAAAACAAATAGAATATTAGTAAACAAATTAGTATTTTATTAAAGGAAATGATATAGAACCTAAGGAGGAATTGTAGTGAATAATGTTTGATGAAATGAAAATGAATTTATAGTAGTTAATGCGACCATTGTAATAATTATATGGAAGTTATTAAATATGAATATTGTTCAATATGACTATTGGGATGTATTCCTATTGGTAATAATGTTACCTTTAAATTTATTGTTTATAAAATTTAATGAAAAATGATAATATATGTATAAAGGAGAAATGATGGCCTCAACTAGTGGACTCATTCCTTTTGAAGCAAATTTAGTAGATCATGGGAGGGAGGTAGCATCATTGGGGTTCTCCAATGACTAATAAAAATAAGAAAAATCAATAAGTGAGGTGAAAATGAAAACAACTATTATAGAATATCATGTTTATAGATATCACCACTAGTTTAATGTTAACTAACCCACCCGTGAAACTACTACCATTGAATACCTTACCCTTAGGGCACATGTCGTTGTAATATGGGGTTATGTGTCTATACCTTAGTATCATAAAAGTGTATTTTCTTTTTTACAAATGAAATGATTATTTTATCGATCCAAATTTCAATATTATATAATTAATAAAATATTCATTAAAAGAAGTCGAATTTGGTAATTTGATTTTTGGATGAAAAGTAAATTTAATTTTCTAAAAATAAATACACATTTATAATAAACATTGGTATTCAGTATAATTCTTATTTTCATTAAATATCCTATTAAAACACTATTTTTTAAATATAATTTGTAACATAGTTTTATATTTTCATAAGGAAATGTTTATATATGTCATAAATATGACTATATCATAAAAATTATTATTTTTAAATAAATAAAGTGTTTTTATTTAAAAAATAAAATTTTCATTGTTCAGAAATTATTTGGATAAAATAAAGATTATATTTTAAATCATCATGTCAAAATTAGTATAGGGTGATTTTTTTTTAGAATTTTATAAAATATATTATTTTTTCAGTGAATAGTAAAAATATAGTTTTGTGCTTATATTATGTTTTATGACTTCATATATATATATATATAATAATCCGTCAATAATACATTAAATATAATCCATGACATAAAATATTTTATTTTATTAATATTATGTATTTTAGAGGATTTAAATCTATTTAAAATCATAAAAATGACATTCTAAAGTCTAAAAACGAAATTGTTGACTTAAAAAATATATTTTGCTGAAAAATAAAATTTTCATATCCAAACATAATATTAAAATATGTATATCAGTTCTAATATATTAAAATAATTTTAAAGATGAACTAAATTTCTAAAATCATGAGTGAAAACCCATTTTTAAGATAATGGTTTTTCGTTTTCCACAAAGAAGAATTCCAAGACCTATATTTAGACATTATTATTCAATCCTTATTTTTTTATATAAATACTTATCCATCCTCCATTACTATCCACTCAAAATCCATAATATATTTTTGGCTATTTTACCTCCCAAATAGTCCCTTCATTGTTTCCTCATATCCACAAGGTTCTACCCTCAATTTTTAAGAAGGAACACTTCAAGGTAAGGGAATTCTATACTTCCTCATTTCTGTTCAAGTTAATATTTTGTGTAATATTTTATAAATTTTTTATTATAATACTTCCATAACTTTTTTTATCCCCTCACTAAAAAAATAGGGTCCTATAAATTAGAGACCTTATTCCCCTCCAACTATTCCATTTATATATTACACATTTTTTGCTGACATGCTTCCGAATTCATTTCATGAATTTATTTCTATCACATGAAAAATTATTATATTGTTAATATCCAAAAAATACCATTATCCATGGGTATTCACCTATATTTAAATATAATTTATTTATTTGGGGATTTACATGTATGAAACCGACATTCCCCTTAGGTGGGTTAAAAAAGATGTAATTTTTGATTCTTTAAGAACATATGTACAAAATTGTTTCACATGGAAGTCATTCATTATTTTCAATGAGTTATTGATGAAATTATTTTTGGTGATTAATGTGGATCATATTAATAAGTACATAAGTAGGTTTTACCGGGATATAACTCTTATTAATTAGTTAAATAATATATCCCTAAAGTTGACATGTGTTATGATACCTTAATGAATAACCTTGGTAATTAATATCTTTCACACCCATGTGATAAAACTTGGTGATATGCTTTTGAATCAATCATTTTTATGTTTAATCCATATTTACATGTTGCGATTCTTGATATTTATATTATAATATTCCCCATGTTCTTATGAATAGGGCTTATTTTTATGCCTCATGGTCACATAATAAATATTTCTATTTTGTATTACTTAACAAGGATTTATACTCGTCCCTTTTTATTTATGTATATCCCCAAGATTTTATATAAATAAAATTTCACATAGTATTAACCTATGAATAATCCTTTCTAGTTTGTTTATTGAATTTTTATGTTATTTGCATATTATTTTCTTAATTTCCATGAAAGTGAACCTCCAAAATCCTTAGTATGAAGTCAATGTAATGAATGTTTTATGTATTAAATAATATTGGATTCCATAAGGTATATAAGCCCTTATAATTATAAAATATTAATTATTTTATAAATATCATATATAAAAATTAATTAATTTATTATTATCAACCATTAAATATGGTGATGGAAAATGAATCATATTAAAATGTAGAGGTGGTAGTCCACATGTACGCATAAGTGATACATTTATTTCCCTTTTGATAGAGAAGATGTGTTAATTTTTTTTCCATCATAATATTAACATCCCATTATATTGAATATATTGGTGGATAAAAAATTTTTAGAGGACATGAAATAAGAAATAAAATTTAATGATCTTGTTTAAGATTTATACCTCTTCTTTGAGGGACCTCCTTTGCTTTACAACTTAATCCATGAATTATTTTCCTTCATAAAATAACATGGGTTATAGGATAAAGGGAAATATATAGAAAGGTTTTATAGTAAGTATTGGATGACCTATAAGGCTCAAATTTTGTGAATAAGGGAGGAGAAGTGATTCCCTTTTATAACTATGGGGAGGGACACTAATATAATTACTTAAAATATTTCTATAATAGAATGTTATTTCTATAAGAAACTGGTCCTAAAGATATGAGAAACATAAGTTAGGATAATAAAATGTTTAAATATATTCAAAATAATAATAATTACCCACATTTAGGTGGAATTTATACCCCTATATTTTGGTTTACCCCCCCCCCCCCCACCCACCATGATAAACCCGTTTTAACCCTAATTGTGGTAAAAAAATGTTATAGTTTTTTTTCATTATGGCCAAATATTACTATAAACCTATTAAATTATATTAATTATGGTCCCTATCAGTATTTAATTAATTTTACATGATTCAATTTCTATATTTTATAGAATTTAATTTTAAATAATTGTGCAAATCACGCATAAACCCTCCATTTAGAAAATCCATTTCGAAGCATAAAACCGAAGTTAAATCCATTAATTCACTTGTCAAAACTATCAAATTGGGGTTAAAATATATTTTGAATATATAATATAAAAATTTGTTTATAAATATTAATCAACATATACTAATTTATTATTTTATGATAAAAATATATTGCGTACATAAAATGATTTTTTTAGATAAATGTGTTTTGAAGTTCAACAATGTTATTACTTAAAAATCAATTATAATGTTGATTACAATGTAATAAATTATATTATTTCATGTTAATTAATATTTCTTAATTTGGGATAAAATTGGAAACACAATGGGAACTTTAAATTAATTAATTTAATAAAAATAAATGAATGATTTACAAAATAGTTATTTTTCAATATTCACTAAAAAATATGTCCTTTATGAAAAATTATTAAAATTCACCCTGAGATAATATTGACATGTTGATATAAAAAATTATATCCATTTCCCTATAATAAGATTTATAAAAAATATGAGAAATTAATCTTAACATCCAGACACAAAATGAAATAAAACCAATTTTGAAGAAAACATATTTTTGAATCATTAAATTATTTAATGAAAATTTGATCACTTATTCACTATGAATCAAAAATTAAATTTAAATTATTTTAAAACATTATATATAAATTTATTTCATAATGTGGTTATTATTTTTCATACTTACCAATTTAATGGGTAAGATATAATGGTCACATAAAAATATGAATATTTTTATAGTATATTGAAGTTATTATAAAGTTCAGTGTTGTGTGTTAATAAAGATATCAATAATATTATAATTTTAACTAAATTCGTTAGGGTGTTATATTAAAAATCCCATTAATACCATTCCCTAAGTAACTTTTTGAAGAATAAAGTCATAGCTATATATATACTGTAGAATATGAAATATCCAAACTTGATCAACAGGCGTTAAGAGTCAATTATCATCAAGAATGTCAATAATTTTCCTCAAATAAAGAAAAGGAGAAAATTATCATAAATAATTCTTATGAAAAAGGTGGATAGTAAAAAATATATATTAAACATTCCAATTATCGTTCAAATTTAAATAGCAATATACGAAGCAAAAAATACTTTTACCCGCGTTAATAAATGAGATAACATGATCAAAACCCATCCAAATTATGAAAGTGGATGGTTGAAAAATGAACAACCCTGGTGCAATAAGAGAAACATAGAATGATGTTTACATAGATGAAATATATTCTTTCAAAAGAATACTTTAATGATACAAGCCAAGAAGGGTTCGAGGATTGGATTATATGGTATCATGAGTTCATTCCCCAAAAATATAAATAAATATTAAAGTATAAATAATGAAAAATACAATATTTGTTTAAAAAAAATTAAAATGAAAATTTTAATGGAATTTAACAACATAAAAGATCATTTTTAAAACCCATTTTAACATTTATGTAAATTAAAATTTGGTAGGCCACTTAAAAAATTAATTTTCAAAAGCTAAAGTGAAAACTATTTGAAAACCATTAATTTTTAAAAACATATATCAAAAAATATATCCTCGAGAAGACATCATGATTATCTTAGTGATATGTAGATAGTAATACAAAACATATGAATGTTAAAGGAAAAAACCCCTTCTTAATATCTTAAAAAACACCGTTGTTCAAGACTCAAATTATAAAAAGTGTAACAAAAAAATATTTATTAGAAAAATATATTTTTCCACATATAGAAAGAAAAATTAAAAATATATAAAATATTAAGGTGTTAGAACCAAGCATGAAAGAAATATGTTCATGAAAAAAATATAACTCAAGGAAACGTGACTTGAGTTTTCAATATTTCTTGGGAGAAACACATTCGATGAAGTGATAAATATTAAATAATGGTTATTTATTTCGTAGAAATTTACATTCTTAGAAAACAAATATATTTCCCTATAATAAAATAAATTAGTAAAATATAAGCAAATTTTATGTCCAAGAGGATAATCATAATAGAATGAATAAAAATCAAGTTACCAAAAGCATTACAATTGGGGTAACAATTGTGTTAAATACATTTGATGAAAAGGAACTGATTTGGATTAGTATTCACCCTAAATAAAAACATATATGATAATTATATATCCATTTGTAGTGAATATGAAATTCAATGTAAAATATGGTCCATGACAAAAACCTGACTCATGGAATTATATTTTAAGATAAAGAACCTGTATGACTTGCATAATTATTTAATCACCAACCATTTAAAGAGAGGGATTGTAATTGAACTTAAAATAGAATTATTAAAAGATAATTCTTGATATGATATCTAAAAATGGTAGTATATATATCACATAATTGAAATTTGGTTCATAACACCACTGATATCTCAAAAAGATGTTTTTGATATGAAAAATCATACCTTAGTACTAATTCATTTAGTAATTTATCCATTCATACTAAATAATAAAAAAAATTTCATTAAATTCATACCTGATAGAATATTTTATAACTATAACCATTTATTCACCTTAGTTATAACTATTCAATATATATATATATATATTAATTTTTTTTCTATTTTCAGCATCGAGTCTATGTAATCTTTATCGCTTTCAACAAGTCTCATAAAATTGGTGTTGGTATCTATTATTTTTCAAAATTCTATAATTTTCATATAATATATACTAGATATTTAAAAATATTTTTTAAATCTATAATTTAATTTCATTGTATTTTTGGTTACTATCTATGAGGACGAAATCGATGACAAGAAAGTTGTAGTGATTCTTAATGAACAAAAGTTTATTTTTATACAATGAGTTAAATTTTTATATACCATTACCATGGAAAATAAAAAACAACTATTTATATATTTATATCATATTATATCCATAAAAATTTTATCATAGTCATACATGATATAAATTCATTGTATAGTTCATGTGGGTGTTTAAACGGACCCAAACTAAACACACCATGATAAATAGATGATTATGGGGGGGGGGTATAGTTGTAATGTTATTATAATAGAATAATAATGGTCATATATAGTTTCTATTAATGTTATATAATATATTTATGAATAAAATATAAAGTTTATATAATTTTCATAGTTATTACCTACAAAGAAGATATGATTTTCCTCTTAGTATTATCCTTTTAAAAGATTGAATTGACGATGATCATTTGTTGATCATATCATTAATAGGTTTTATAATTTTTCATAACATGGTCTTAATGATATCGTATATATAATATTTTTCAATTAAATCCATTATCATGACCATCCATTTAAGTAGGTGTTGAAAAAAATGGAAACTAATCTTTTTATGGAGATAAAAATCCACAAGTACGCACCGTGGATGATTTCATTTAAATATGATTATAAGAATGAATAATATGGTTTATCATATTAAAATAATGAAAATTATACATATATATGTATTAATTTATGAAAATTCCCATTTATATTATCCTTGTTTTGTGGTGAAGGAAAACAAAACAAGATGCATTGTGGAGGTGGGAGTTTTCACAACGCATGAATAATATTTTTATTTTTCCAAATAGAAAAGGTAAAAAGTGATTGATGATTATATCATAGAATAATAACCATTTTATTATTCAAAAACTAATTTTTTAATAATCCCAAATCATGTTTATGTTCATTCTAATCCATTATATATTTTGTGAAAGAAAAATCATTCTTACTAATTTTTTTTAATTCTGGAAAGTGTCGCACCTTATAACTGATCTCCCTTGGAGAATATATGAAAATAGATCAAAGTGATATAAAGTTATAAGTTTTATCTAAATTTTATCTCAATAAACCATATTTTATCTTTTATCATAGAATAAATTGACTTCACAAACATCTGATTACCTGTGGAAAAAATGACAAAGAACCCAAGTGACTGCAAAGCTAGTTGAATCAGCGGCATGAAAAACCTATCAACCAAAACTAAAATATAGAGATACCCTAAATAGTTATAACTAATTATATCATTGTACATAAACATAAAAATATCAACTACTATAAAGAGATCAACAAGAAGAACAAATTATTGACCATATGGTAAAACAATTCATTGTTTTTGACAATTGAAAATATGGATGTTGACGTGGAAAAATTAGGTGAGTATTAATAACGAAATGGATAATTTAAATCAACCACAACTAAAGGAAGGAATTATATTATGTTTTTAATAGTAATATGATAATTTTCTTTAAAAATTTTAATACCTATCAGAAGCATTAAGTGACCTCAGACATTCTTTTAAAATATGAGGACCTTCAGGATTATTTCTCAATTGATATTTTTTGAGATATTATTTTTAAATGAAACCAATGATATGAAAATGAAGAGAATTAAAAATGAGAACATGTACTTTTATAAACATACAAGAAACATGAACTAATAATCTATGTTGATATGTGTCTGTAACACTAATCCTTAACCTGATCGATGTATCAAATAACATTAAAACATCTTTGATAATATTTTAAAGATCAAGGAATGATAATAAGAATATAATAGCTACATATTTAACAATAAATAAACATAATCTACGACATGAATTTATTATATTTCTTAAACTCAATTTTATATACATTTGAGCTATCTCTATGCATTTTATTTTTAAATCTTAACCAAAATATTCTAATATGAACTAGAGATTGATAGACACACATACACACTATATCTCTTACACACATTTTATTACTTATCTATGACCCCTCTTATAAATGTGGAGGAGGATTTTTTCTTCCACAACCTTATGATCTATTTTGTAATAACCCAATATTTTTTAGGAATAATTTTATTCAATAATAAACCTATTGACATAGGTTTATTGCAAAGTGGTGGGTATTGAGTGATAACTTGAGAGTGAATCCCATGTTTATTTTTGTTATGTAATTATTTTTTACTTCATCTTAAAATCATATTTACAAATATTAAAATTGATAGTAAGATTTAATTTTTGATTTATATGCTATGATTTATTCTACTATATTAATTTCGAGATAAAATTTATTTGAAAATTTACATTAACTGAGCTATGATCAAGCTTTGGAGAATATTTTACAAATATTAAATTATTTATTTATATAGTTTTAGTTAATTATTTTTTTATTAATTTGGTGGATTTAAGTTTAACTTTTCTTAAAAATAATTTTATTGGAAACTTAACGCCCCCCCCCCTCTTGAGTTTTCTACTCCGACCAACATTTAGTATCAAATGTTCTAAAAATAATTCTTTTGTGATCTAATTTTTCTAAAATACAATAATTTATTTTAGGAATAAATTTATTTATTTACATAAGAAATTATGACAGTAGGGGAAACTAGGGGAATAAATGGAAAATGGTTGGTTCCATAATTGAAATAAACTTATTTTAGTGTAAAAGGAAATGAAACATCAATTTCTAATAGATGAAGATATAATACAAGAAAATTTATGAGGAAAAAGAAAATTTTCATAATAAGGCTATGAAATCATCTTAGTGAGCCTCTGAAGAATGTTCAAGTGACTCAATCTCTGATGAAGATAAAAAATCCAATATGTGTTTAATAAAGATAACATCATAGCTATAAAATATATTTCCTATATCACTTGTTCAAATTTATAACCATTTTAAAAATAAAAATGACGATGAAAATGTTGGCCCTCATAATTGTGGACTAGGAACTTTCCTTCTATGAATTTTAAAAGTGTGATCCCTATTCAAATACAATTTAAATTTTCCATGAAAGACATGGAAGTGGTATTATTAAAGAATAATGGTTGGGATTAAGCTATCATTTTTTATAAGGTATCATATGGGAGTCTCCTCAACTGCACTTGGGATCGAAAAAGTGGGATACTAAATGTGGAAGATTTAACCTATATTAAGGATTAAACTTGCACAAGTTCAAGACATGTATAAGCTTGTAAAGAAGAAAGTGGGATCATAGATCACCCGCATGGGCAGGTAGGAATGCACAGGTGGGTGATGTCATGTGAGGGTCGTGATGTGAAAGTGTAGTGGGTGCCAAACACTATATTTAGATCAAAAAAATAGCTAAAATATATTTACATATAAATATTAGGGAACCCATATGTGATTTCCACGTGGGATGAGTTCTTATGTGGTACACTATTCACATGTTAAATGATATTCATAAATAAATTTCTATTGGATCCCTTAAATTTTAGCCATCTGATCAAGCTCTTAGATCTTCTTCAACCTACAATATATGAGCTACTATGTAAATTATATTTTTTCATGTTGGAACTATGTACAAATCTTGACTACTATAAGGAATCATCTTAAACACATTGAATGTTCGGAAATCATCTATGTTTTAGTTTCTATAGATCTTAAAAAATTATTTTCGAATTAAAATATGTGGTTTTTTAGAGGTAGTGTCACATATATCTTAAAGTTACTGATTCTCTCAACACCATATCAATTTATTTCAATCACATGGTGCCTTGAAAAGTTCATGAAACAATCCTCCCACAAATTAAATTTTTTGATAGGATACGGTGAATTTCAGCCTTTTATGAACTGAAGTCCTTTGAGAGATTCTATTTTAAAAAACCAACAAATGTGACCCTTTGTGAATACACTATGTGAATGACCCTTGACAAAAAACTATTCACACGAACCTTTGAAAATCTCTTATGTGGATGACCCTTGGCGGAACCCAATGTGAGTCTTATATATGAAAATCTTATGTGGACACCATCCTTCATGAACAAAAATATTGAAACCTTTTTCTATACGGCCAAATATTTCAAGAAAGCGGTTTTTCATAACTATATAAGAATATTGACACCACATCATAGAAGGTCTGGTTGAACATAGATGCAAGAGGGGAATAGACCTGAAGGATGCTCTCAGATTCCAAGTCTACACACACACCCCAAGAATCACTTCGGTAAAATTGATGAATTCCAACCTAGAGAGTACCTTTTTGAAGAAATCCCATGAATTCCCTCTACAATGTAATCCCCTTGTGAAGCATTAAAAACCCAAATTCTTTGTGAAACCTAGGTTATTTTTGGTACAAGGAAATTTTCAAACCTCATTCATAAATATGAAATAACTTCATCAAGTTACTATGTGCAAGCCTCTCCAAAAATCCCTATGTGGATGCCCCTCTATGAAGCCCTATGTGAATGACCATTTGTGAATCCCATATGTGAATGGCCCCTCATGAATCCCTCTATAGATTAAAATCTGTAAAGCCCCTATGTGGATGACCATATATGAATCCCCTATGAGGATAAGCCTCTGTGAATCCCCTATATGGAAGCCCCTATACGGAAAACCCTATACTGCTAGACCTGTGTATAAAATTATATATGGAAAACATTTCACACATGATAGTCCAAATCATGGGGGATGCACCCCTGCAACCCCTCTCAAGATTATTGTCAGACCGCGGTCCCAAGCCTCTGGCCCAGTCCCTTACTATCACTGACCCACATAAAAAATAGATAGTTTCATCACAAACATTTCATGTCAGGCTAAGGATGTTTTCAGTAGTGACATATATAACCCCCACCTCTCATTCAAAATTACCATGAGTTGAAATTACCCTCTTGGTAACAGAAATACATGCATACTTATAGGGATAAGACCCATAAAAATCATAAATAACCATTAATAAGAGATACCCCT
Organism: Viscum album; assembly: GCA_963277665.1. Classification (NCBI taxonomy): domain Eukaryota; kingdom Viridiplantae; phylum Streptophyta; class Magnoliopsida; order Santalales; family Viscaceae; genus Viscum; species Viscum album. The sequence goes on from OY728125.1 coordinate 26,230,342, forward strand.
CAGGGTTAAATTTTCAATTCCCCATGAGTCGAGATACTCATGATGGTTCCAAAAATAAGGGAGTATCCCAAGTGTTACTCCTAAACAAACCTCAAAATTACTATGAGTTTACATTATAGTCATGGTTCCAAAAATATGTGCATCCTTCTAAGTATAATCCCCATCAAAATTTTAAATAACTATTATGTTGAGATACTCCTCATGGTTAAATCTTCAATTCACCATGATTCAAGACTATCCTCATGGTTCATGAAATATGAGCATTCTCTAAGGAATAAGTCCTAAACACCTCTAAATCACTAAAAGGCAAGATACTCATCATGGTTCTTGAGTACGGGCATCCCCTTCGGTATAATCCCTATATGGATATTAAATTACCCTGAAGTTTAGATACTCCTAATAGTAAAATCTTAAATGAACCATGAGTTAAGATCCTACTAATGGTTATAGAAGCATGGGAATCCTCATAGGTATAATCCCCAAAACACACCCTTACCTGATCAACATTCTAGGTCATGCATCTTATGGAATATAAAGTGTAAGCCTCACCTTATTTTCTATTTTCACCTCTTTTACAACATAGGAATCCTTTTAGGGTATCCATAATGCATAAAACCTCCTTTCAAATATTATGATATGATCTCGTGAAATGTGATATATCTTTCATTATCTATTTTTTATCACATTGAACATTACTCACATGGGATTAAATATGTGCAATAATCATCCCATTAACATGGTTAGGATGCCTCCATTATGGGCCTCCTTTTGAGATGTAACTACCAATCAATCCATCAAACAATGTGGGCTCTAACTCCTATTCATTATAGGATATGTAGAACACCACTTTGAGTTCTGAAACCAATTTAATTTCCCCTTCATCACACTATGTGGTTTTCTATTCTTTCTCTCACATGACACATAAGACGCCTCTTTGATGTTCAATCCAAACTCCAAAACACCAACCAACTCCCTGGATGGTAATAAACTTCAGATATACCAAATAGATTGTATTAAACCAGATTATCATGTATTAATAAGAGAATATGGGGAACCACTAATAAATATTGAGTTTTACATAAAACAAACGGTCTCAATTATATCATTAATATAAGGGTAACCAGTCCCGCACTAGGATTTGGTATGGATTCACAAATATTTATTATATAAATATAAGAGTCCCAGAGTAGGACATAATTTCCCATAAAAGGTCTGATGGGCCTGACCTCCCATCCTCTCAACCAAAATTATTTATAAGATTTCATTATAAAAATCAAAGTTACAACATGCCTTTGGAAAATAGGTTTGTATTAACTTGAATTGAGTGAAATCAACTGAAAAGAGAAAATATGTCAAGTTAGGACATATGTCAAGTGTGGAAATATTTGGATATTGTAATATGTAAGAATAAAAATTTAATGAACTTAAAGAAAAATAAAAAAGTTTAAATAAGAAGCACGTTTTATCTTATCATTTTAAAAATGATTTTTCTATTCAAAAAAGATAAAAACACTCAATTTGTAAATGAAAATAATGAGTTTAATTTTTCTAATGAGAAATTGAATAAGTATATAGAGATATTTACCACTTTTTAATGAACTCTAACCTAGATTATTGGTAAGAAAAATAATCCCAAATATACTAGAGATAATAATAATTTTATTTCTAAATTCATAATTCCTACTTAGGGAAAACCGATTAAACAATTTTGGATTCCTAAATATCTTTTTACTAACATTTCTAGTTCTAAGAAAATATGGTTACCCAAATCAATTCTTGTTAAACCTTATGTTAAAGGAAACTTTCTTGAAGAGTAAAAGTAAGAACACACTGTATCAAGATTTTTTTTCTTCTGTAAATATGATTTTGGACTAATCAATCTTGAGGAAACCTATAAAAGTTGATGGTGGACATGTCACCCTTACAGAAAATGCAAAAGGAAGAATTATTGTACTTGGTCAAATTGGTAACTCTAGTACTATTTTAATTTATAATGTTTTATTTATATATTATTAATTTATAAAATGTTTATAATATCATAGTTATTTGATGATGGTTACCATGATAAATTTTAGAATAATTATTTTTATGTTTATGATTCTAAGAATTATTGGTTTTTTACTTACTTTCCAAATGATAATATTTATACAATTAATTTAAATTCATTATCTTCTCAAAATATTTCATTATTATATGAAATTCACAAAGAATATTGAATTTTTAATAGGATAATAAGAAATTATAATATACACTAACTTGGAAATCTTACAAGGGGAGGTTTATTCAAGAATCATCATAAACTAGAATTCCCAATAGGAAAATTCTGTAATCCTGTTGAAAAAAGAAAGTAGTATGAAATCTCTTTCAAACAAAAATAAAGAAGTTTCATCCTCTATACATTTACATTTGGTTGAAATGGATATTATTTTAATATTATAGAGTTTTTATTCTAGTAGGAAAACATTAAACTTATGTTATAGTGCATGACTAGTCAAGATATATATGGGTGTTTTTCCTTACTTATAAAAGGTAATCTCTTTTCTAAACTTATAGATATGTTAAATATGTATATAAACTTAATGGAATTACTATTAAAACCTTAATAAGTTATAATTCCCATGATTTTAAAAATTTGGACATTTAATCTATATTCTCACAAAATGTCGATAATCATAAATTTTCCTCACCTAGGACCCGAAAAATTAAAAGAGTATTGTAATGAATAAATAAAACCCTTCTAAAAATTTCTCTAGGAATTATCAATGAGTATAACCTTTTTTTTAATTTTTATGCCTAATCTATATAAAAAACGTTTTATCTAATTATTATTGTTCTTAGTATGTTGATTTTAATATATACCCCTTGATAATTTTGGAATGGTAGAAAACCGAAAGTTAATTACTTTAGGGTTTTTGGTTTATAAGTAATTATATTCAATAGATACGAGAACTTCATAAAAAATTCATCCCTGAGTAATTAAGGAACTTTTCTTGGGCACTCTTCATCAAGTATGTCATATACGGTATTCAATAATAATAATAATAATAATATAGAAGAATTTGTGTATATATATTTTGATGAGATGGGTTCAAATGAGCATAAGATACATTTAAAAACCCATAAACAAGATATTGCTAATTTATATGTTATTTATAAACCTATTGAGTATTCTTTTAATTATGTAGAAAAATAATCTAAATCTGATGATAATCTTGAAGCTAAACCAGTTGATGAAAATAAAGATTCAAATAATTCAATTCTTATAGAATTAATTACTCATAGATATCATCCCTTATATGTTGTTATTGGTGACCTATATAATGAAACTCAGAGTATAGATTCCATAGGAAACTAGGTTGAACATCAAGAATTATTATCACAGCTTGAACCTAGGTACATCACATTACAAATTGAATATGAAGTATTGGTAATGGTAATGTAAGAATAACTTAATCAGTTTCAAATAAACAGAGTCTAGTAATTAGTTGATAGACCTAAGGACATCCAAAATATTATCACTAAATGGGTTTTTAGAGACATGGTAGATGTGTTAGGTACAATAATTATAAATAAAGAAAAAATGGATGCATAAGGATACAACCAAGAAGAGGATACTAAATATGAGAAATCATTTTCCCCATAGCAAGATATAAAGCCATGAAAATGTCTATTGTCTATGTAGCATATTTGGTTTTAATATTCTATGAAAATAATGTCAAGAGATTACATATATGTTTTTGTAGTTGAGGATTTTTTTTGTTGAACAACCCCATTCATTTAAAAATCTATATCTTTGAAATCATGTTTTGAAATTTATTATAGATTTATATGGTTAAAAAACCTCCAAGATCTTGGTATAATAGGCTCAACACATTTTTAATTTCTAAAAAAACAAAAGGAATATCGTACCCAACACTATTTATTAAAATAATAATAACATATGTTTTAGTAGTATAAATATATGTCAATGATATTATCTTTGGATATCCTAAAAATTAGTTGTGTAATAAATTTTCAAAAATGATGCCAAATGAGATTGAAATGAGTTCAATGGGATAGTTAAAATTCATTTTTTGATTTCAAATGTTTAAAAAATAATGAATCGTTTTAAATAAATATAAGTACAAAAAATAATTTTTAAAATATTTTGTTAGTTTTTTAGTAAAAAATGATGTTACACTCATAAGAAAAATCTATAAACTAAACCTTGATGAAATTAGACATGATTTGATCAAACCAATCACAAAGGTAAAATTAGAATTTTATTATAATTAACTATTAGTAAAACTGATATTACATTTAGTGTGTTCATGTCTGCACATTTTCAATCAAACCCAAAATATTCTCATTTGATTACTGGGAAATGATTTTTCAAATTGCTCATAAATACAACCAAAATAGGATGGTATTAACCTAAAGGAAATGTGTTGGAATTATTTATTTATTCAGAATCTTATTTCAGTGGTTGTAACTTAGATAGAAAAACAAACTCTAGAACTTATCACCATTTGGTAAAATATTTAGTTTCATTGCGTTGTAAGAAATAAAACAATATTTCATTATCTACTGTGACTAGTGGATATTGGTAAGTGTTGATTATAGATTCTGTGGATGAAATAGGCATGATTGGATTATGGATATCAATTTTTACATGTCCCTATAAATATTAAAAATAAAGTGTGATAAGAATATCTATGAATATTGTATCACATTCTAGAAAAAATCATATTGATGTATGGAATCACTTCACGATGTATCATTTTAAAAAATCGTATTTCACTCTAAAATTCACTAGTACAGAACATATACTTACAAAAAAATTTTATAAATAATTTAAATAGTGAGATATTTCATTTTATCAAGTATGAAATATGTATGATTAAGTTTAGTTAGAATGTTATTTGAAATTGTTTCATAATACTTTTTATTATTTTGGTTAATATATTATGTTTTGTATATTTCAAATATTATATTTATCTAATTATTTTATTTTATCGTATTGAAACACATTGAATGTTGTTTTTATTTCCCACATGTTATAGTATAAAAAAATACCAAAATTATTGAAGTGTCAAATCAAAGTAAAAAAGGACACACCCATTCTAAATATGAACAAAACACTCATTTTGAAATCTTTATTTGAATACGTAGCACTCGAGTTGCGATTCTCAGCCTAATTGGTTTAGATGAAGATATTATTTAAAGATTGCATTTCCAAATTTTCAAATAGATCAAAATCTAGAACAAGTAGGACTAAGATGACTTCAAAGATGAACCTTCTTTCCCATGAAGATATAACTAAAGGAGTATATTATTTTGAATGGATAAATCTATCGGTCTGTTAATATGGAGAGAAGTTTTTCATCAAAAATAGAAAATTTGGTTTTCATTTTAATATCAACCCTTATATCTATGTCTAGTCAGATAGTTTTATCCAAAAAATGTTTTTAAAGTAGTAAATACCAAGATGTTATTTGTATAATCATTGATGGAAAGGAATGTGAATGTACCCCATCCTTATAGAAGTAATTTCTAGGACTCCCAAATATTAGAGAATATGAATAATACTAAATCTCATATCTAGTAAACCATCCCCATTTTTAGATTGTGAATGCATTGGAAGAACTAAAAAATTAATGAACCATCAGAAGAACTATTATGAATGAGCTAAGTGCAGAGTGAAGACTAGTACTAAATTTTATCCTACACTCTATCTACCTGGGGAAGGTATTTTTAGTTCTATTAGATATAAATATTTTTTAGTTATATATTTTGTGTTTCATAGTAATTATATTATTTTTCCTTATTTATTAATGATACCTATGGAATATGTGTCCCATATTTCATTTAAATTCAACAAAATTTCATACCCTAAGTCCATCTCTGTCTTGTTAGAATAGAAAAGACCAATTCTTATAGTACTTAAAAGGATGTGATCCATAATGGTGTCTATATGAATCAAAATACTTCTAAGGGGATTGATATTAATTGTAATACATTTAAAAGATGTGGGTGATTGATGAGGAGAATATCAATGAAAAATTCAATGATATTTCTCATCCCACTAGGAAAATTGATATAATTGATAATGGTTTAGAAGCATATGAAATAGTTGAATCCAATTACTCCTCCTCTAAAGAAGAGTATTAATCTCTTCTTAATATTTATTAAGAATATATAAGTTATTTTGAGGAAATCTCTAAAAGGGCCCTGGTTTATATTCTTATTTTATAAGAACATTTAAGGGGAGAAGAACATCATATTTATGATGTTCCTTATAGATTTGATATTCCAATTGAAGTATAAAATTAGAATGATGTTCCAATATTAGTTAAACCTATTTTAGAATTAATTTTAGCTACTGAGAGGGATATAATTCCTATATCATTTCTATTTAGACCAGTTCTCATAGACTCTAAAAGTGATAAGAATATAGATCCTACTGCATTGGAGATTCCACCACTGTTTTAAATAGGGGAGATCTAATTTTCTACATTTCACCTTATAGTGAATAAAATCCTCAAGATAATCAATTAGTTTATATGGATGTGTCTATTCCATTAATTGATGATAATAAATCAGATATTGATCCAATTGATGAAAATATTATGGAAACGGAAGTCAAGAAGGATGATGGTGGTGGTGGTGGGGATTCAATAAATACAGAAGGTGGAGATATTTTTATGACCAATGAAAAACCAATTATTCCCAAGAATCCCTCTACCCCTAATATGGTATTTATAGTTAGACCTGAGTCTAGTGAGGACTTGTTGAATCAGATGGCTACATGACCCTCTCAAAAGTAGTTCCTGAAGATCTCATTTACGAATAGCCTATTTGTGACACTTATCTAAGGATAAAATCTTTGGATGTGGATGATTTTTTGATTGAATCTAAGTCCTCATAAAAATATATTGAATACCATATTGAAATATTTTCACCTACATATTATCTATGGAAAAAACCTTCATATTATGATTCTATTATGCATTTATTTAATCTAAGAGATAATCCTTTTTCTAAATCTTCTTATACTCAAGCTAGAACTGCTCCATCTCAAAAATTCATACCATTTTATGAGTCTTATCTGGTAATAACCTTCAAAGATAATATTTTTATTTATGACTGATCTTTTAAATAATATTTTACATTGTATCAAATTTGAAAATTATTTAGACCATAGGAAAGATATTTCTTGCAATGATTAAAAAGTTATTTCAAATATTCAGATGATGTTGATTCTTAAAATAGTTCATATGAATCATGAAATTCATCATTTCACAAGTTAAATGGAATGTTTTCAAAATAAAATGGTATCTATCCAAGGAGATATGACCGTCATGATGTTTATTATAGATAGAATGTATATTTAAGTGATTACCAACACTAATCAACCTTCATCCTCTGATTTAATACCTCCTCCTATTTCCACTTAAGTTGATGAAAACATGATTCAATGATTTATTCATGAAGAAATTATGAGTTTTCTAGATAGTATGATGGATAATAGAAATCATTTCCAGACATGCATAGCTACTCATGGTGAAAAGAACTATGATTTACATAAAGATAAGATCACCAAGACTTATAAAGATAAAGTTATATTCAAGGATAACAAAATGTATTATCTACAAAAATATACACTAAGGATATTCTTTGAACTCATTTCATGTCTTCATCTAGAGATTTAAAAATTCCACCTCTAACTACTTCTTCTAAAAACTATCATAGAGATGTTATTTTTAATGAATCCTCTAATAAATGATTTAATGTCAAAGAATTTAATTTTTTTCCATGTAACAGATCATGGAACATGAGTGGAATATGATATCATAAGGATATTAGATCCCTATATGTATATTTTAGATTCCCCTATCTTTTCACATTATAATTTTCTTATTCCCCACTTTTCTTTAGTTTTATATGCTGCTTCAGCATCAGTATCTACAACCACTACCTCGCTTAAACCTCAAACGAGACCTTTTGGCCTATATACTTCTCAATCTATTGATAAAATATTCTATGTTTCTAGAGGTATATAAATTTTTTGGCCTACTATTATTATTCTATCTTATATTGCTCTTGATGTTGAAAAAATAAAAAGACCCTACCATTACTAAAGATTCAGACATTCATTAGACTCTGACTGGGATTTTGAACACCTTTTTAGTTTTTAAATAAAATTTTAACTTCCTTTTTTATCTATGTTCTTGAATTCTAGTTTCTTGTTTTTTATAATACCAAGGGGGTAAAAGGAATAATACTATTAATAATTGTTTTAATTGAATTTTTTTAGTCATTATTTGATATTGAAAGATTGTAATATCTTATAATGATGTTTTTTTTATATTTATGCCATTATTTATGAACATAAAAATGGGGTATATTTTTTCCTTAGTCTAATAATTCCATGTTTTTATAATCATAAATCATGTTTATGGTAATTCTAATATAATATTTGTTTTTTGAAAGAAAAACCATTCCTTATGAAGTTTTCTATGTCTAGAAATGATCACAACTTATAATGGATATATCGTGGACAAAATATGAAAAAGGATACAAGTGAGTTAAATTCAAATAAAAATATCGCATGTTTTCTCAAGAAACCATGTTTGAGTTTTTATTAAAGGAAAAATTAATTGCACGAACATCAAATTGAATGTGGAAAATGAAAAAGGGAAAAAGTGATAGGAAATCTAGTTAGATCAACGACAGCAGAAACCTATCAACCATAAAAAATATATAAAATGTATATAGATTTCACCAATTATGAAATCAACCATAAGTATAAAAATATCAGGGAATAAAAATATATCTTCCATAAAATAAAATGATCTAATGTAATGTAAAAAAATTAAATTTTATTGGAAAATGATGATGTGGATGCTGACATGGAAAAATGAAGCGACCAACAATGATGATGTGAAAATTTAAATAAATCATAAATAAAGATATCCGTTGTATTATTGTATTTTAATAATAATCCAACCAATTTTCAATGTATAATTTAATGAATGTAAGATTCATTAAATTAACTTGGATTTGATGATACAATACTAGGGTATTTATGAAAATTTTGAAATGTCTATTTTTTAAGGATGATATTTTTAAAGGAAACCCAAGATAAAAACAAGAAGTCAAGAAAAAAATATGCAAGAGAACACATAATTTTATTAACAATAATGAAATAAGATGAACTAGTGTTCTATTTTGATAAATATATGAAATGTTATTTATGAACTCAATCGTCACATCAAATATCATTCAAATTTCTTTGAGAATATTCTATAAATCAAGAGATGAATACACAGAAAGAATAACGACCTATAAAATAATAGAGAAACATACTATTTTGCTTCTATTTCATAACTATATCCTACTCAATTTTATTTTTTTTATAGTTGTTTGGGAGAATTTTATTTTTAAATATAAATCACCCTCACTTGAGCTAAATTATAAAGTGTGACACACACACACACACACAAACAAACTCTCTCTATAACTCTTACTTATTTTTAATCCCATGTATAATTATGGAAGAGTCTTTATTCTTAGAAAAACTACTGATCTATTGTGTAATACCCTAATCTAGGTTGTAGATTGGGTTATTTAATAACAAACTACTTGTAAGTGGGTTATTTCCAAGTGGAGGGTATTAAGTATTTTCTTAAAACAAAACCCTTTATTTTTTTATTCTATGTGGTTTTTTCCATACTATATTTTCAAAACTTATTTAAAAAACATTACTTTATTTTAATTTAAACAATGTTTTATATACTTTTATTAATTATAGTAGATTGGTTTCCAAATTTAAACTATTTTCAAAGGTATATTAATTGTTACATGATCAATATTTTTTGAACCTTTTCCAAATACAAAATTATATAATTATACACTTTTAGTTTTTTGGGTGTTTTTATTAATTAGGGGAATTAGGTTTTAAATTATTTTTAACATAATTCTTGATTAGAAACTCAACACCCCATCCCTAATGGGGTGTCCATTACAACCAATAATAACATTATGTATGTAATATAATTATCTTTTATTATAAATGGATTAGAAAATTTTAATTTGAAAATAAAAAAAGAAAATAAATAAGTTCAGTAAAAATGATTATTCAGAGTGAAAACTTTTAAATTTACTTGGAAGATGAAAATCTATGGAATAGTATAATCTCTTGTGAAAAAAATCTCTAAATAGAAGAATAATATTTCTAGGTAATAAAAAACGAATTGTTTTCAGAAGGAATTGTTTTTTGAATGTGTGTTGAGTCTACCCTTTTATAAGTGGTGACATTGGCGTTTTGGTAGGAATTTCAACTTAATAGAATGGGAGCACATGTTAAGAATTTCAAGTGGCTCCAAAATTATACAATAATGCAATATATAATAGATAAGGTCATGTATGACCAAAAACCCATTATAAAACATTTTTTTAACATTTTTGTCTTTTTCACTAGGTTTAACGCTTTTAACCAAAATTTAATATTATATAGGTAACTACTTTTTACCTTAGTAATTTATATTTTATGAAAAAATAATATGGTAAGTTTATTATATTATTTGGACCAATGGATTCCAAATTTAAATACATTTAAGAAGATTAAATTTAAAAAATTGATATAATTTAATTTTAGAATACTAAATGTATATTGTATTAAAAACAATTTTCAAAAAATATAACATAAGTTCAAAAATGTAAAATATGAGTTTTAAATTAAAACCACCATTTTAAAATGTATAAATCACTTATGAAATAATTATTTTTTTATGAAAAAGTTTCATAAATTTACAATTCATACTTATATACTAACAATTTGATAAAAGACAAATTATTTGTAGTAATGGTGTTTTTCACTAATCACAAAAAAAATTATTATTTTTATAAAAATACCAAAAATTCAAACTAAGATAATATTTCAGTGATATATTCCAAAATAAAATTTATATTTTCAATGTTACATTATAAAATTTAAAAAAAAATTAATTAAAAACATAACACATCGGGAAAAGATTTTTTTTATAAGAAAATGACTTCTGTATATTAATTATTATACTTCCAATAAATTACAAATTAATCTAGTATTAAACTATTATTAATATGATCAATATATATTGTAATAATTAAATCATAATAAACTTATTTCCTTGATATAAAATTCCGATTTCTGGAAAATATATTTCTTAAGAATAAAGTGAATTGCGAAGCATGAAATATAGTTTTAAAAAGTATAAAAAATCATGATATATCTATAAATATAACTATTTTATTAAAAGTTATTATAATCATAATTTATACTTACATAACAAATGATCATATTTTCTTAATATGTAATCATTAGATAAAATCTGGTAGAATTTCAGGGTGATGATTCCTCTAACCTTCATCTCCTAGAAATTTACAGAACATTTAATTTCTCTCATGTATGACTAATCTCATAATTTAATTATTCTAGTTATACAAGGTATTATTCTAAAAAACCCACAGTACATCTACCTTCTTCCCATGCTTTGATAAATGGTTGTTTTAAGTGAAACTTCATCTAATCAATTACATTTCGTTTTCTTTTAGATTTCATAATACAATTACTTACTTTTATGCCTGTTAATTTAATAGTTATATTATAATAGTCAAATTTTGTTTTCACATATCACAGTTTTGTTTTAGTATAGTTTTTAATGATATCACACATTGTTAACATATTTATTTAAGTATAATACATAGTCAAATATCAGGTTATTGCATCTATTTAAATAAATATTTTACAAAAAAATATAGAATGATTCTTATTCACAAATCACTTTTACTAATGATATTAAAAAATGTTTCTCATATATGTAAATATTTTTTCACACATTTTATGAGGGATTAGGTATATTATTAAAATTATACTATCATACTTCTTTCTCTGAATGGATTATGAACAATTCTTTTCTTTTAGAGGATCAATCTATCAAATCCTTTTCCTTTAATAACCATCCATTATGAATTGGAGAAATATTTATTCAAATTTATTTCATTTTTAATTTCCCTATTATTTATTTATTTTATTAAATAGAATTCACCATATATCTATATATTGATTGATTATGGTAATTGATAAATAAATTATATGTCCTTTATCTATATGATGTAAATAATATATACTTCATTTAATGGTATCTACCAAGAATGTAATTTACTATAATGGGATACAAATTTATATTCCACAGTTTATTATTTTAATTAATTGAATTATTAATGTTTTTATTATATATTTTTATTTGAATTGGATATAAAACCCATTTTATTTCCATAGGTTATTTATTATTTTTTGATGGTTGAATTTATGTGGCACATATATTTATATATTATTGGAGGGTTGGGACCTATGTCATCCTCTATTTCATTGGTTCTGGTTTTATATCTCATTAGTTAAGATATCATAGACCTTATTTTATTTTATCACATATTAAAGTGTGAAACTTATTGGATTATATTCATAACATAAATTTTTGTCCTTCTTAGATATTCTCACAATGTGATGATACTATGAATTTATGGTTATTCCAAAATTATTTATAATGTTATATTTCAAGGGAATGTTGCATTTCTCGGGCATGTGACTATGATTATTCCCCATGAATCATGTTTATTATCCCAGGATTCTGTACTCTTTTCTATGATATAGTTTCATTTGATATTGTGTGTCCTTCGATCCTGATATATGAGAAAATATTATTATTCAATGATTTTTTAATATGAACTATATTTATGTTTATGTTCCAACCCTTATTGATGTACTCATAAATTTTTTCCATACTATGCATTTGAGCTCACCAGATTCTTTTTTTCCATTTTACTAGTTTATTAAGTTGACTATAATTTTTGATAAGTCTACAAGAGAGTATAGCATGACTTAATTATGGAAAAAAATTTACAAGTGTCATAAAATTTGTTCCTTATATATCTTATCCTCAAATTCATTAAACCTTCAATTCTTGGGATTGATTTTTTAATTATGAGATTTAATGTTTAACATATGGAAATGGTGTATAGTGAAGATATTTTTGGATTAGTTCATCTCACATTTTATCAAATATAGTGTTTTAAGAAAGTGGTTTTAACACCAGATCTGGGATTTTTGGTTGTGAGAACCTCAATTGGAATCAGAGGAAGTTTTAGTAAATTTACTCTCTTAATTTAGTTTTTTGGGCGATTGGGATGAGAGAGGTTTAGTTAAAATCCTAGGGATGAGTCAAAGGGAAAATTAAAAGTGTATGATAACATCCTGAAATTTTAGTAAGGTTTACAATATGATCTTTTGGTATATATTACATAATTTTTGGTCTATTGGAAAATGGATGTGACTGTGGCATACACACACCTAGGGGTAATCATAACGGAAAAGGCTAGTTTCTATTAACTCAATCTTCACTCGGTACATGCCCAGTGGGCCTAAGACTTCACATCTTGCTAGTCACTCCAAGAAGAAATTATTTAGTCAATAAAAATCTCTTTACAATACATTAAAACAGACTTATTATGTTATGTAAATAGATTATGGTGTTTGAGAAAACTCGACCTAACGAAACCATGATTTAAGTGAGAGTGATTTAAGTTGAACTAAAATATAATGTAATAATTTAAAAGAGTAAGAAATTTTGGAGTTAAAATTTTTATGTCATTATTTTACAATAATTTTGTTATGGTGTTCATTACTCATGTTAACTCCTTTTGGTTTTAGTAATAGTTAAAGCTTTAGTAAATCATGTTTAGAATCACTATAAGAATAGTTACTCATAGAAGTGATTTTTTTTAACATGGTGGTGGTTTAAACTACCTCCATATGATTCTATAACAGTTTTATAAAACCACTACTAAATTGGGTGTCAGCATCCAACATGTGGTGGTCTTTTCAATTTATTGTTGGTTAAGGGTAAGTGTCGTAGTAAATATATTTAGTGGTGGTTTTGGTAGTTTTAGAGGAGGTTTAATGTGAAAAAATGGTGTATTAGCGGCGGTTTAAACCATCACAATTTTTTCCATTTTTAACATTAAAACCACCATTAAAACCACTATATCCACTGTTAAACAATAACACGAATTTATTTAGTGGTGTATTTAACGACCACCGATAAGAGAATATCAAACTATAGCGGTGGTTTAAACCACCACTAAATGTGGTCCATTTTGTTAGCGGTAGTTTAAACCGCCTCTAAATATAGATTTACAAATAAAAAAATATTTTAGATTTTGCATCCCCAGTACCAGTACCCTGGAAAAAAGTACCATTTTCAAAGAAAATATAATAGAATAATCTAAACCATCTAAAAAATTTCATTAGTCAGCAATCTAATAATGTTATATAAAAAAACATTTTCAAAGAACATATAACATAACAATCTAAACCATAGCATCTCAACCATCATACAATGTTTCATGGATCTAAATCCAATACATCAAACTGTATAGAACCAATGCTTGATCTGTAAGTCATAAAACTACATATCATGAACTTATAAGATGTATCCCTAAGCCATCCTAATATGGATGATTTATCCTAGTGCTCAGGATAACATTGTAAAAAGTATTGGGTCTAACAATAGTACAGATTAGTTTTTGTTTGGAAATTATGTTCGATAGAGATTAAGTTCTTAAACACGACTCGGTTAGAGAATCACACATGCGACTATGAGAAAAACTATACTATAACCCTTGTAAGAGTATGGTGTTTTTTCAATTAACATTGATGATTAATATAAGCATGTTATCATAGTTTTGGAAGCACATTCAGTAGTGGATGAATCATACTCCATGGAAAGTTGTTTATTTCAATAAAATGTTACCCAGGAAATTCCTAAGGTGGGGAGAATGATGAGTATTATGGAAACTGTGACCTTTCATGTAGAGGGACACAACTGTAATGGAAAAATTATAAATTGTCCGAATGACTTCTTAAAAGCGATGAGTTGGTATATTCAATATTTCATATCTCAAACATGAAGAGGAATTTTAAAACATAGGTTTGAGTTTAAACTAATTATGGAGGATAGATTCATTCTTGAGATAAATAAGTGATCCATGAGTTTTACCGCCCGGTATTCTATCTATGAATTCATGGAAACATGATGGAAATGTGGTTGGTTGATTACCCAACTATTAATGATTGATGATACTCTTTGTTTGATTTTTTTGGGTTTTCATGAAATAACATGGTATCATTGGGATCTATGGATATGAGATAAATACCTTAATTAAAACACTAGATATTAAGATGGGAATATCTTAAAAAAGTATGTCCATAGTGGATTGATATATTCTTCCGTGATAAAATTTTTAAGGGGAGCTATGAATTCAATCTATGCATCATGTTAAATATGATGTGAACATTTTGGGGTGTAACCCTTTAAAGATATACCATATAATTACAGTGATAGTTTAGGGTGATCTGAGGTGGTAGACCCATTTTTTTACCTAGTCACACATTATCGAGAGACATGGAATCAAGGGTTGGTTTAAGGTATGTATAACATGTTCTAATGAAGCATGTATCAGAAGATCTAAACTATCCTATCAATATAATTTTTCAAAAATGTCAAGATGTTTTTATTTATGGACCATAAATGGGTAATGTTTAGCAACATCATATCCTCCTTCTATAGATTCATTCATTCCCAATATATTGACAGCATCCTAACTATGTTGGGAGAGCGTCTGTAAACCAATATAAATAATCAAAACCAATGACTTTTGTTTATATGGAAGGAATCCATGGGAGGATTATAAAAGGATTCAATTATATAAATCCATTAAAACTGGATTAAAAATGTAAAATATTGGATAGAAACCCTCATGTGAGTGTTGGACTATTCATTGGATGGTTGTTTTAGTTTATGAGTCCCTTGATAACTAAAACTGGGTGCTATTGTATTCCATGGTGAATTCTAGGTAGTGGTTCAAATACATAGTTGGGAGAAGCTTGTGTATAAGCAGTAGGATTGCGATACCTTTTATTATCTAGGTGTGTTGGATTGGGAATTCATTAGAATTGTTTTTGGGAATAGTGACATAAAAAAGTATTATTTTTTAATATCAAAAGATGTCACCGGAAGTTGGTTTGAAGTAGTGGTGAGCGTGATCAATGTGATATTAGAGTACCTTGGATAAACGGTGTTAGAATATGGCTTTAGAGATGTCAACTATTAACGTTGATTGTTCTTGAAAAATACTTAACCAAAATAAGTTCAATGTGAGTTATTTCTAAAAGTATTATGTGGTCAATGATGAATCGCTTCAGACACATTATGGGTTGAGACAAGTGTATTTTAATGGTTTCTGAGAGCTTTTAAGGGAAAATATAGTGTGAATAGTATGAGATTCATCAATTGGAACTCAATCATTTAAACAAAATTGAGGACCAATGTTAATATCCTCCTATATAACATATTAAATGTGTTGCGGGAATTGTTATCACATTACAGTCCTGAAAAAATATGAAATTGTGATAGTGGGAGTACTGAAACTCGGAATTGACTATTAAAATTTAAAATTTATTATGGATATATCTATATTCAATTTGATAATAAGAGTATTACATGATCATTTCTCAATATATATAGGATTTTTTATGAACCGAATTACTAATTTTCTTTTTGGGTACAAATGTTGTCTCAGGTTTTATCAGTTCATGGTTCGTATGATCTATGTTTTATTTAAAGAAACTTTGGGAGGATGGAAATGAAATGTGGAATTTTGAGTTGGAATTAACAACCCATGTTGGTTATTTCTTTTTTATAATGTCTTCCATGGTTTCTCAGTGAGGATAATCTCTATGGTGGTAAGGTTTTAATATCACGTGTTTTGGAAGGGTTGAAAATTTAAAATGAATTTTGGTTTTTTTGTATAGTGTGTGGGGTAAATATAAAACTGATCATCAGAATGAAATTATGAAATTTAGAAAACATAAAATCATTATTTTTATATAAATTTTGATGATTTAGAGGTTTCTTGTAAGTATTAATGTGTTTTAAGAGCATTATAATTTGAAATATCATTTTTTAGTGACATAGTCTTAGGCACACTATTAGAGCAAGTTTCGTACTAAAAATTTCATACAACCATGAAACCAATTTTAATGTAGCACATGGTTTGTAGATGATATGACCAATTTCCTAAAAAACATATAGAACTTAATATGTTTTCACACAGTTTGTCAAACCATGACCCCATGGTTGCACGACCATGTGAGAACTTTGCAGTTTTTTGTAGAGGTGTGTGCATGAGATCGGAACATTTTTTTTAAAATGTGTGTCCAACCCATGTAGGGTTTGTGGATGAGATAGTTCCAAAGTCACAGTTATCACACAACTTAAATAATAGTTTGAACATAATATGTGGGATGTGGATCTTAAGTAGTGGGATATGTATGGTTTGTTCACGGTTTGGAATACCATGTAGCCAAAATCTGAACCCCTTAAAAAGAGGTGAAACTACATTTTTTCCCATAAAGACTTTAAGATTATTTTCTCACTATTAACAATGTTTCATATATCTAAATCTAATACTTTAAACTATATAGAACAATCATATGAGCTGTAAGCCTTCAAAATACATAGCAAAAACATATGACATATAAGACATTAAACTACTTAGCCTAATATTGACCATCTTGGACCAGTACGTAACAAAAATGATATTATATCCTTTTACTGACATGAATTTCTATTCTAATGATGGTTTTCAACCACACTAATTTTCAAAAGTACATATGGATGGATTATATGATTCATGGGATACAAAGAGATGAAAAATCTCATATATTATCCCCATCCAAAACAATGACCATACTAAGGTAATTACCTCTGATAATGGTGTTAAATCTATCTTATATATAGGCGCACTCAATGTGCTAAAGTACATAGTGGTGTAGCACCCAATCTGGATCTCCATCATCCTACAAGTATTATTCTCCCTTATAGTGATGGTGTGTGGATAAAATAGGCTCGCCTACCATCTAGGACAAAAAAATTAAAGGATCTCTTGTGAGAAGTGATCATTTCCATGTTTTGAATGTGTTCAATGGTTGACCCAATATTTTTGAGCCCTATCCTTGAATGACATGACTATAGGGATTATGTCTCCAACTTGAAAAAAATGAATCTAATAAAAAACAAAATAGTTAGTATAAAATAGTAATATACATGTCCTAACATAAATAAAATGAATCTGTTAAATATATTCATTTTCTATATGAACATAGATTACTTAATAATCCACTAACTTCAAACTTCATAAATTCAATACTCACTACCTTACTAGATCATCAAGCCATATCAAATTATAATGCCTTTATCAAACGTGGGGAATCCGGAAAATATTATTTCGTTAAAATATTTGGTGACTACTCTATGACACACATGATACATGATACATGATACATGATGCATGATACATGATCAAACCCTATATTTAAATATTTTTCAAACATATCAATAAGACCACTACTCACTATCAAATGATGAACATTTCTTGTTATCCTCTCCAACTCCATCTCTACTTCCTGCTACCGATGCATATAATAATATTATATTGAAAATTAAATAATGTTCTATATTTATATTAAAAAACCCAACAAGTGTTTTCAAACTAAATGATTTTGACGTTGTGCTATTTACATGCTCATCGCCCGTCATTGATGAAATATCACCAGGGATAGATCTAGTCGTCTTCTAATATAAATCGACCAATGCTTTCTGAAAAGTAGATATCTGAACCACTTTTTGCTGATTTTTTTCATATAAACATAATATCTATCAGAACATCAAATAAAAATAAGAGTATATTCAACTTCAATCCTCGATTTCCTGTTAAAGACCTCAGATACTGAGGGTCCCAAACCTAGGCCACAAACTTGACCAAGATACTCCTTCCCAAACACTTTACCAATTGGTTCATCCTGGGAGACTGAGTAGGGCTGCATGGGATTGACATCCCATAGTTTTTCAATTTTTACCTATAAATAAAATATATTCATATTAAAATAAATATATATTAAAATAGTGACAACTGATAATAATTTATCAACTTATTTGGCAGGCTCATTAATAAAACTCCCATCATATTTGTTATGAACATCCAACCAAACTCCTATTCAGGATGATTGGTGCCCTAAACTCTGTGACTGCATTAAAAAAATACAAATCAACAATTTAACATATTAAACAGATACTATTGTCTTATAAATATTTAAACTAATGAAAATATTACCATATTTGATTGGCTTCTAGAAAATACTCTTTGACTCCGCAGTGTGTGGGATGATTTTTTTAGCCTAGATTGATGCATTCTTCCATGAAAGTTCATAAAATTAATAAAATGTAATGTAATTTTAATGTATATAATGTCATATCCTTTTCGTATACATGTATAAATGAAAAATGAGACTAATATAATAATATAAATTTAATTACCAGATGCTTCTCATTGCAATGTCTAATAACAACTTTCCATTTCTCTCTAGGTACCCCATTGGGTACCGTATCATACATTTGTTGAGCACTCAATGAAGTATTGTTGACATCTCCCCATAATATCCATTTAAATTAATTATATTTCATACCCAGATTTTTTAATGTCCACATTCATGCTATCATATTAGCAACAGTAAGGTGGAAAGATATTTGTACACAAAAATTCATTTTGAAAATATTAGAATTTAAAAACATACTCACATTCAATTACACCATATTGTATTACAATTAACTTTATTTATGAATAATAAAACTTCATTTTTTCAAGATGAATGCATATTCCTCCAATCATCATACCTAATTAGAAGGGAAACTCACTCTGCAACCTGCTGACCTAGAATCTAGCCAACTGATCATATAGAGTCCTCTATAGGGACCCCATATAAATCAAATGGGACAACTATATTTAGTCCAGTCAGATTTGAAACATTTCAAATTTTCATATTTTTCTCCATAGTTTCATTTTTTATATCTTTTATGTTCAAAAAATTAGTATAAAAAAGTGAAATAAATTTATTCATAATAAATTTTTTCCTATAACGGTAACCCTACAATATCCATACAAAGATCTAGGAGTGGTGCCCTACCCCCTCACTGATGAGGTTGTTGAATGGGAAGGCATCAACTGAGCTACTGATTGGACGCTCATGGAGGGTCTGAGAGGAGGTGTATGTGAAAACAAATGGAGTCTCAGATACTGTAGGGAGGGAGATAGATGGATCATCATCTGTTAGTGTGGTCGATGGAACAATATAATGCTTCCTCCTTGACATTCCTATCATTTAATAAAATAAAATTAAATTCAGAACATATATTTCAAAAAAAAATGGAAATGATAAAAAATAAACATTACTAACCAACAAAATATACTTAAAAATGATAAATAATGAAGTATATTGAATGAGGTTTTCTATTCCCTTCTTACTAAAACTGTTTTTATATCCTTCACTTAAAGATGTCATCCAAATATTTTTTTTATTTATAAAATATCAAAAAATAACATAATTTTTTTTCTAGGTCTTAAATGAAGAATCAAAGAATGTAGTCTTGGATTGTGTAATTAGTTGTTTTGGAAATGTTAAAGACCATAGTAAGTAACATGAAGGGATTATAATTTTTAATCCTTGATAAATATACTAATTAGTATAGGGATACAAGAATTATATAGGATAAGATATTTAAATAGACTTAGAATCTTGAATGTCAATGAGAGGGATTATTGGGATATGGGAATGGGTAGAATGTCACATGATAAGTCATTAGTCTTGGGGTATCTATATTGGTGGATTATAGAAGAGAATAGTCACTCTCTTTGTATGTGTTTAGTGTAACTAGGTGATTGTAATTGGGGGGAATAGTCTCTCTTGATTGTGGGGATCCTGAGGGAGTGATGAGGAATAATGATATAAGTAAGAATTCTTAGTGAATAGTTGTGTAAGACTTAGATAGTGTTGAAAGGGGTATACCTTGGAGTAACTGAGTTGATTTTGGTTTGTTCATATATGGACTTGGTTCTTTAAAAATTCAACATTCTTCCTTGAATTATCCATTTTATTGAGTAGTTTTTTATATTGAAATTTTTTATTTATACCCATCATATTTCAATCATCCTCCCTTCAGTAGGTATTAACTTTATTCAACAAAAATAGTGGTAAATTATCTTTAATTATATAATTTTTAGGATGTTATTGTTTTTTGATCCTTAAATAATGAGGAAAAATAATTTTTTTAACATTTTTTATGTTGATATGAGAATCTATAGTTTAATTAGGATTGAATCATATTATATTCCATAAATATTTCCTTATTTTTGAAGGATGAAAATGGTTCTATAATATTTTCTTCCAACTCAAGCTCCCTAAGTGAGAAACATTCCATATTGTTCTCATGTTTTTTGGAACAAACATTTCAGTTTTGTAATTTTTTATATTATTTGTGTGTGAAATTATTTTATTTTGGGAGTGAATAAGATATTAAAAAAAATCAATTTTAGTAGTTTTTTCTTATTATATTGTTTAATCTATCTGGGTTTTATAATCTAGAAACTTTACGACTCATGTTTCTATTCTATGATCATATTTATAATGTGATGGATATTAGTTTATAAAAATGACAATGAGAAATGTAAGAAAATGTTTATAACATGTATTTACTCAAAAATAATATGTTTCATAACATGTGAATGATCAAGAATCTACATTTTCTACTAACATATTTTTTATTAAGTGTACATAAATTAAAATATGGGTATAAATAATGTTTTCCAATTTTTAATCTTTGTAAGAAATATCATCTATGTATAAAAAATGATTCTGAATATTCAATCTAATTTTAATAAAACATTATTTTAATTTAAAATTACTGTATTAACAATGTATTATTTTATTTTTTTTATCCTTCAATATCGGTATAATATTAGTTGGTGATTCTATAATCTATCATAACACATGGGTTCATATCTAATATAAACCATAAAATCCACCCAAAATAGTAGCGAAAATAGAATCTTATATATTATCTAGTGTACCATAAATATAAACCATTTTCATAGCCTATATTTTCCATGAATTAACACATATATAGGTGATAAATAAATATAATCATACAGAAAATGAACATTTTAAATAATTCTCACCTTACATATAAATCCCCAAAAATAAATTGATCTGATTTAATTATTCAAAGTTAAATAATAATATATATCCCAATCATGGATCAGAAATCATGAAAACATATCATGTGAATATAAAAAAACTGGATCCCACCCTCCACATATGTTAACCCACATAGTTAGGAATAAACGATTTTATTAAACCATCAATATCATCAAATTTTGAAAAAAAACCAAAAAAACAATTGTTCAATGTGTCACCTTTACTTACCACTCGACCTTTGAGGGGTGGTGAGGTGGGGGTAGGGATCAGTAGTGAGGGGAAGCGAGGCACAGTGATGTGATGGGTGGTGAGGCAATGTACATAGAGGTGAGATGTAGTGAGGGACAGTGAGGCGACACGAGGTATGGAGAGGCAAGGCGCGATGAGGTGATGCGTGACGAGGGCCGGTGATGGGAAGTGACCGGTGGTGATGAGGCTAGGGCTTCAGGGAGTTGGTAGGGGGGATATTATGGGTATCAGGTGAGTAGGAAAGTGTCACAGGTGTTAAATTCTTTTATCATTTAGTAGCGGTTTATAAAAAACTACCACAAAATAATTTTATAAAAATTTAGCGGTGGTTTAGTAAACTACTGCTAAAAACCGCAACTAAATACTTAGTTTGTTGTAGTGAATGGATTACATAGATAATGCATAGATTTTCCCAATGATAATCCTTAAAATATAAGAGGTAGATTGAGTAATTTTATGGTTATTCATAATCATCTATCGTGAATTATGATTAAAAAGGTGAACTTACCTGACTTTCCAGACATATCAAAGAAGAGAATGATGGAGTCTCATGGAAGTTCAAGTGAATAAAATTATTAATGTTAGGTTATTCAATTTCCTTCATGTCAAAAATTTGGTACGAATCCCCAAGGAGAATTTATTAAAGGAATTCAATGATATTTTATGTGTAGAAAAGTTGGAAATAGAGAAAATAATTTCCATGGATAAATGGAGGGATCAGTGGACCTAGTAAAATGAAATAGAGTTCTTTTGGAGGTACCACTAATTTTTAAAAGTCATAAATGTGGAGAAAATAGAAATTATCCATGTTAATTCTCTAATACAATGGATAAAAAAGATGATATGCTCTAAAAACTTCCAATAAAAGGGAAATTCTATGAAAATACAACTATAAAATTTGTTTTAAAAAATATATGGAATGACGAACAACTAATCATCCACTCAAGAACTATTAGTATTGTATTTGTATCTTATTCAAAAAATAATAATATATACATAAAATATTTTCTAAGAACATAATACCACCACCCTAATGACTATATTTTTAATTATTAACTTCTGGTAATATTATTTTTTAATTCCAATAATTTAATTTCACTCTAATAGATATTTATAGTTATGTTTTTTATATAAAATCCTATTATATTTAAATTAGTAAAATTTAATTTCATATTAGGCGTGTATTAAATATATTACCAAATATTTCATGGAAATTTCCAAGATATTAGAAGATCAACCAAAAATAAATCAATTACTAACTATTAATACTAGGATAATTATAAACTCCCTATGAAAAATTACTCACATATTGGGGTATTTAGAAAATATAGTTAAAGGAAAAAATAAAAAATTATTTTGAGAGAAAAGTTGCGTTCACTGGTCATACCAATTATTATGAGGATAAAACAACATTATAAATTAAATAGGGTTTCTTTTTTAACTTATAGATGTTGCAAACTATTTCATTAATTAGGAATAATGAAAATTATGAGGATGTAATTTATTTAAAGGAGATAATGTAACGACCTGGGATTTTACTTTATATTTTCCTTAAAAAATAATACATTTCTTTATTTAAAACATCAAACTGAACTAGATAATGACATATTTCATGAATCTTATTAATGAAAATTTCACCAAAAATGAAACTATTGGAAAATATAAAGATTGTAATCAATTTAAAAAATTTACATTTAGAGGATAAATAACAAATTTGATTAAAAATGACTGTTCATTCTCAAATAACTATTTCAAGTGTTAATAAATTAAATCAACTACTTTTAAATGATTTTTATGATAACATATAAAATTAAAATCCTTAAATTATAAATAATTAACGAATAATATCAAGAACAATTAATGTTTAAAAATCATATTTTTTCAAGGAAATTGGTTTTCTTCATATATTTTATTTTCATTTTTAAATTTTTTTATAAATTTGAAAACCGGAATTTTACCAAATTAAATTATTTATTGGATTTATACTAACATTTTTAGGTCAAGATAAATTTTTGGTATTTTTCTGAAAAATTTTATTTTTAAGTAAATGGTGCAAAATACTATTTTTAAAAATATTAGAAATTTTTTGAAATTATTGGAATATAAGTATGAATTAGAAATTTATGAAACCATTTTTTAGAGAAAAAAAATGTATTTTATACGATAAGTTTTTAGTTTTAAAATTTTTATTTTATTTTAAATTTGTATGACTGATATTTTATAAATTAAGTTACATTTTTATCTAAAATTGTTTTTAATTATTTATACATTTATTATTTAAAATTAAATTTATATATCTTTTAGAAAGTAAATATAAAAAAATATATTTCAATTTTTGAATTATAAGTTCCATAATATTTAATAAGGACAATTTTATTTGTAGACATAAAAATTAATTACTTGGGTAAAATCCAAAAGTATAAAAAGGGTTAACCAAAGGGGTAAATGGATTAATCAGCTAAAAATAAATTTCTAATTGATTTTTTGAGTTGTGTACAAACTATACCTCATCCCAAATCCATTATTTTATATTTTGGAGTCTTTTTTTAATGTGAAATATGATCTTTATTTATATTAAGATGAAATATTTTAAAAAATATCATTCTCGCGACTTATAAAAGGGGCCTCTCACTACCCCATCATGACCACTTTAAAATTATGGTTTCCACTTAAAAATTTAAAAACATTTCTTAACATGGGATACTATTTCAATTACTTATTATTCTTACCATAATATTTTATCATATTTTATGCCTTTGTAAGAAATCCCCCAGGGGAATCTCAA
The DNA here is from genome assembly GCA_963277665.1 of Viscum album. Taxonomy (NCBI): domain Eukaryota; kingdom Viridiplantae; phylum Streptophyta; class Magnoliopsida; order Santalales; family Viscaceae; genus Viscum; species Viscum album. The sequence goes on from OY728125.1 coordinate 26,255,544, forward strand.
AGTTCTCAATGTAAGTACTATGTTTTTTCTAACATTGTTTCTTTTACATATTTCCCATTAAAATATATTTATTCCAATATTATATGAGGAAATATGTATTTATATAACACTAAATGTTTTCATATTTTGGTAATGATCACTAAATAACATTTCTCTTTCTATCACAAAAAACAAAACATCATTTGTGTGTTTGTGTGGACTACCACCTCCACGAAGTAATGTATCTCATTTTGATAAAGTTTATTTACTAAATATTAAAACAAATTCAAAGATAATTCATCACAATTAAATTATCTAAATAATATAATAATAATTATTTAATTATTATACTATTCAAAAAATTACTTACCACACTATACTCATCTATTAATCCTGGAATGTTCATGTTTAGGTCAGACTAACTACCTTCTTGAAAAATGTTGTAAAATAATATCATGGATGAGTCTGAAAATTTTATTACTCATAATATATGATATAAATAGGTAATTAATTATTATATTTTCTTAGTATAGGTTACATTAATATCAAACTAATTAATTAAGATACTAATGTTTTTTTGTAATAAAATAACTGAAAGGAGATCATCGTTGACTTCATCTTTAAAGATCATTACCAAAACTACCACGAAATGAAATTTTAACATTATAAATAATTATAATACATATTTTTAATTACCATTTACAATCTAGTAATGATTAACATTTTTATAATAATGAATAATAATACCACTATTACAAAACTAGTTTAAAGAAATCAATATTATTCACACCCAATATTGAAAATATATACAAACTAAATAATATACATATTGAGAATAATTATAAATAATTATTTACGAGGTTTTAAATATGAATAGGGTTATATGATATTTTATTTATATAGTTTCTATATATATGATATTCAATAAATTGTGTGAAATTTGGGAATTAAGGTATGGGGTTCTTTGTCTGAAATTTAATTTCTTAAGAAAAATTTCATATTATAAACTATAATATCTTTGATATGGTGTGATTATTGGATAATGAATTTATTCTAACATATTCAAGTTATTAATGAGGTTTTATGTGTCCCCTCAAAATTTTATTTACCCATGATTCATATTTTACCTAAAGTGTTACCTTTAAGTGAAATCTTCCCTGTCTCTTATTTTCTATCGGGAACCTCCCATTTCCAAGTATATATTCATTTGATGATTTTAGAGAATGTACTTATATATTCTTCAATAATTGATTAATGTTATTTTATAATACTTTCAATTTAATTAAAAATTTTTAATGATATGTTAAATATTTTTCAGATGGGTCATTTTCATGAGAGTGTGAAAATCATATGTTTTTAATTTTTTCTATGTGAAAATTTATTTGTATATTTTTTATTTTATAGAAAATTTCGTATATAATATTTCACGTTTTTAAAATTCTGTTCTTATTCTCTTGGTTTTATAAAATATTTCTATTTAAATAAATTATTTTGAAAAGAATATGAATTTGTATTATTTCCAAATTGATTTCCCTAATTCTTCTAAAAATGATTGTCATCTATGTCAAAATATTTGGACATATTTTATACTTGATATAGGATATTATTCAAATAATATCATTAAAATTCCCCCTTTAGATGGATTATGAAATGTAATTTTTTTATTATAGTAGGGATACACCACTACCTTTGTCTTACCAAACCATCCATTGTGAATAGGTATAACATTTCTTCCAATTCCCTTCCTTTATGAATACCAAGGATTCCATTTTTTTTATTAATGGGTTTTAACCTAGATATAATACATATATTTATTGGGGGAATTATTGACTAAATTGTATACCATTTATCTATACAGTGTAAATTCCATATCCTTCACTAGTTGGTATTTTCTAGAAATTAATTTAGTAAATTGGATACTAATTTATATTCCATGGGTTTCTCATATTTATTGATGGAATTGTAAATTTTGTACTTATATGAATTCATTTTAATGGGATATGAAACCCATTTTATTTCTGTGGCCTCTTTATTATATAATGATATTTTATTTTACATAGCACACATATGTATGGATGATTAGTGGGTGGGATGATATATATCCCTTTATTATGTTAGATATGGTTTTATAAACCAATATATAATTTATTGTGATAATCCTTCGATATGATCACAAATAAAAGGGTGAGCCTTCTTGTATTACATTCTCAAAATAAAGGGTTGGCCTTCTTGGAAATGATCACTATATGATGATACACTAAGGTTATTTTTTTCAAAGTTCCTTATGATGCGATGTTTAAGGGCATGTTACATTTCCACTACATATTCATATGATAATACCCCATGGATTATGTTTATTATCTCATGATTATATATTCTTTTCTAGGGTATATGTTCATTAATTTGTAATTAAAATTCCTTATATCCTAATTTATGGATGACTCTTATTCTTGAATATTCTTTTTAATAATAAATATCTCATCACTGTTGTTTTATGACATGATTATAATCTAACCATTGATGTCATATTGATAAGATTTTCTATTATTGAATATTTCCACACACCCCTTTCTTATGTTTCCATTTCCCAGGGTTCTGAAGATTAGTGTAATTTATCAGAAGTCTATAAGGGATTCAAGTGTGGCTTAACTACGGAGAACTTTTCTTAAGTATAATAAAATATGTTCTTTATATAGTTCATCCTCAAAGACATTAAGTCTTTCATTCTTTGGATTTTGTACTTAATTATGAATTTTCATGTATGTAAATGATGTATAATAAAGATGTTTTTATCTTGGGTCATCTCACATTATATCAAATCTTGTGTTTAAAAAAGTGTTTTTAGCAAAAAAATCTAGGAGTGTTGGTCTGAGGAACCTCAGTGAGTAAATAGACTATAATATACTTACATATATATGTGTGTGCGTGTGTACATATATTTATTCATAATTTATAAACAACTATATCTAAAAATATAATTGAATATTAATGTGTGTGTGTGTGTGTGTGTGTATACCCACATAATATATATAAATATATATAAGTATAAATAAATATATGTAAATATCTACAAATACATATAAATATATATTAAAACACACATATATATGTATATATATTTTATAAAATTTTATTTTTATATATCCATATAATATATATATATATAAATATATATAATCCCAAATAGATCTAAAAAAATAAAGATATGTATACATATATTTAAATATATATAAGTATCTATAAATATGAATAAATATAAAAAATAATATATATATATATATATAATAATAATATATATATATATATATATAATTATATATATATATATCCACATTATAGATATAAATATATAAAAATATAAATACATATATATATACAAATAAATATTGATAAATATATATAAATATACATATTTTTAAATAAATACACATAAATTTATATAAATACATTATATATAATTATATATAATCAATTATAAATATAAATATATATGTAAAAAGAGAATTGATGGAGCAGCCGAGAGAGGGCGATGAACGAGGGCACCGAACGCAGAACGGGGGCGATGAATGCAGAAGAGATTCGTGAAGCTTCGCAGATGTGGTCGCATGGACTGATCATATTCGATCTCTCGATTCAGATGAATCTCCACCTCCTGATGATTCTTTTCATCTGAAGCAGTTCCGACATAGGGGTCATTCGGCCATTTCTTTCTCGCAGGTGGAGGTTCTGTTTCTTGCTTCTGATTTTTGATTTGTTCTTGTTGGTAAATTTTTTAAGCGTCGTCCCTCTCTGATCTTCCTACAGAAATCTTTTGAATCCATCGGATTTGTTGATTTTGAAATCGGCCTGCTCAACTCAATGCATATCATGATTCTACTTTCCTCTACAAATGATTACTATCGGCTTTGGTCTAGGTGTTCTTGGAGTTTTGGGGGATGCACGATGAAAGTCCTAAAGTGGTCCCCTTTGTTTGATTGCTTTTCTGAATCGCCGATTTCACCTGTTTGGTTAGGGCTTCCAGGTCTGCCGATGCATCTCTTCAAGCAAATTTCTCTTTTCCCTATTGCTAAGCTGATCAGTAATCCCATTAAGCTAGATTCTGCAACTCAGAAGCTCTCAAGGCCTTCGGTTGTGCGCGTGTGTGTTGAGGTTGATCTTTTGCAGCAACTGCCTTCCACTATATGGATCCAGAATGGGGATGTGGGTTTTTTTTCAGGAAGTGGTTTATGAATCCTTACCGAGCTACTGCTCTAATTGTTTGCATATTGGCCACTCCCTTGGAGATTGTGGTTCTGGGAAGGACCCCATGAACAGTCAGAAGCTTGGGAAACCTTTGCTGAATGAAGGGAAATCAGTCTGGATTGAGAAGGATCGAAGGCCTAATTTTGAACAGACTGAACCTTCTAATTCTAAGGACCCATTGGTGTCCTCATCTGTTCCGGTTTCCTGCTTAGCATAGCCTACTTGCGATAAGGATTTTGTTCTTTATGGTTTTATGGATGCGGTCAATAATTCTAAGCTTTGCACTAACAACCCGGGGGTTGTTCCAACCTCTAATGAGCCGGCACAAGAGACTCACTCTATTTCTGGTGATTCCAGTCATGATGTTAGTGAGCAAGAAGATAAAATTGAGAAGGAATACCTACGCTCGAGTGCCAAAAAAGGTAAAAAATATTTTCTTGATCATGATGGTTTTATTGCTCCGCACCCTAAGAAGACTCGAAAGCGAATTGATTATTCTAAGTTAGAGAGGACCATTGTCACTAGATCTTCAGGGCCTCGTGTGGAGGAAACTAACATCCCTATACAGCCGGTTGTCAGCAAGAGTACTTCTGCACCGGAATCCTATAATAAAGGGGACTCCTCCACAGATGAAGAGGACTCCTACTCTTGGATTGAGGATCGGGAGGATAGAATTAAGCTTAGAAATTGCACTCGGGTTATTAAGGAAGGATACAAGGAGGATTTCCACTCTTGGATTGAGGAGCAACCAAAGTTGTCTTATAGAAGATATTGTAATAAAGAAATATCTGTTGATGACTATCTCATTATCAGGGAGCGTATGTTTGATAGGGTGGAATTTGATCTTGATCGGAACCCTGATTTTGATTATCTCTAGCTTCGGTGGGAATAATGATTTTTCACTCATGGTCTCCTTATTGGTCTAGAACATATTTTTTCTAGATTTTGGGGCTTGTCCCATGGACTTGCAGGAATGATTTGGAGGAACATCTCAGAAGATGATGGGGATTTTGAATGATTTGAATTTTGGGAGGTCATTGCAGATGCACTAGCTGTTGGGACATGCCTAGTGCAGAGCAGCAAACTGGGTATCATCAGCTACAATAGCATTTCTTTGCACAGAAAATTCAGGATTGATTTCCTCTAGTGAAGAAGCGGCTACAACATAAGCGGTGGAAGGCTGACTATGGCATCTCTCTTTTGATGACCTTGAAGAAGGGAGTGAATCCTTGGATTTATAAATGTTTGGACGATGCTGAAAAAAACCAAAATGGATGGAAGGTGAAAATTCTTGTCTAACTATCATTTTGTAATCTTTTGATTCCTAGTTGGTGCAAATACACTGCACCTCATGTATTCACCTTGTTATTGCCTTTTCTTTTAATAAATTTTTGGGGTATGGGTTGGGCAACGAACTCATGTTCGAATCTTTATGGTATATTTAAAAACAAAACAAATTGGTATATAAAGATAAACAGACACACATACCTGCATAATATATATAAATATACATAAATATACATAAATACCCACAAATATTTACAAATATCTATAATTATATATAAAAATAAATATACATATAAAATTATATATAAATACATATATTTATAAATTTATATATTAGATTATAATTATATATATATACACTTATAAATACACATACACACTCATTGATATATATATATATATATTAGGTATAGGGGATTCTAAGTAACAAAACAACACATGCTTAGGTGACACTGTGGGTCAAATATCAGTCCCCCCTCCACAAAGAGAAATAAGCATCGTCGTACCTATTTTATTACATATGATTGCACAAAGTCCCTTTGATCTGAAGGCCATTACATGACCCAAAGTCCTAGTGGACTGAAGACCAAGTGGAGAATTATACATCGTGTCTTCTCACCTGTTGAATGTCCAATCGCCTCACCCCCAACCAGTAGTCATCAAACTATGTCACCATTCTTAATTTCGGGTCACCCCTTCCAAGAATCAATACATCATGATCCCCTATGATACAAAATGGTAAAGAACCCCTCCTTACCTAATAATCATGCAATAAAAGTGTCATAAGATAAGGTGCTACATACCCATCTCCCTTTTCCATAACCCACCTGATAATGCCTTGTGTTGAAACCCAGTGCATCATGTATGTATTGTGCCACAGCAACTGACCAGTCCCACAACTTTTTTGTCAATAGTAGGTCACCCATCCATCCCACATCAGATATATTTAACAAAAGGTGGATGGTTAGTAAGCATCATCATGCTCATTCCTCTTTTAAGGTGGCCCACCCGGTGCCACCTGTGTGTCTCTATCCCACACCACCTACCTATTTCATCGAGTAAATTTTTCCTTATCGTACCATGTCAAATATTTTCTAAAAATAGTATCCAAAATTTCATGTTTCCTATAGTCCCAAATCTATGGACCGAAATCCCATTTTGGAGAATCCTTAACTTGCTACAATAACTCATAAATAACTATTGTGCCCAATTTTGAACTTGGTTCATTAAATGTTGGATTAATAAAATAATTTCATGAATATATATGTTAATTTAAAATAAGTTTCTAAATTTAATTAATTATTATTATCGATATATTCTTGTTTTATTCATTTATGGATGTATTTAATGAATTATTGAAACCAAAAAATGTGAGTCTAAAAGACTATAATTCACACTGTGAGACATTGAGTATAAGATTCAAATGCTTTAAAAGGAGCCTCAGGAAACAAAATGAGTGAAGTTGAGTAGAATAAAATGATTCATGGAATGAAACCCAAATCATAGATAGAATGTTGAGAGAGCTCATGCCCAAAGATACCTCGTAATAAAGGCTATAAAAAACAAGATATCGGTGTACCATGATTTTTCAAGAAGTGATACCATGTTCACTCCATGAATCATTATAATAGAAAACACTAGGTATCTAATTTAGAGAAATCTTGACCAAATACTTTACCTGATGATCTGAGACCTCTATGAATCCCCAAGATTGAATCAATAATAATTAATAGAAGAATTTATGGAAGATTAATGTCTATATGAGTATGATTTATTCCAATAAATACCATGTTAAGGTGATTTTATAGATATCATTTCACGGTATAGGATCTCAATCGGGGGAATATGATATTGTTTTATTATCTTTTATTTTAACAATTTAGGATTTTTTTGTTACAACTAATTCATATTTTAACTAAATTATTTCCTCATATATCTATATATATATATATCCCTCTTTTTATTTCTCCATAATTACCTCTTACACTCATTATAGTGATTCAATTAACCTAGGCTTAGCATTGAGGGTTGTTTTCATGGTGTTCCTGAATTCTACTATTTAATTATTAATTTTTAATTCTATTTTTGGTGAATGATAGAGAAGTTTATGAGTGTTATGATCATACACCATGGAATAAATTCTAAACTCATCTATTTTCTATACCAAATCATCATTATCTCCCTTATTTTAGGTAAACTCTTGAAATGATGGATTTGAGTGTGTTCAAAATATTAAATGATATATGATGGAATTGCATCTTTGAAGGTATTATAATCTTGATCAATGAGTGTTTATCATAATTGACTATTGGAGAATGTGAGACTTTGTGTGCCTATGAGATATCATAGTCATGAAATTGTTTTCACTCATTTTAGGCGGTAAATATTCATGTTATAGGATATATATTGTGAAATTCAATATAAACAAAAACAATGAACAATGAAGGGACTCAAGTAATTGACCCTAATACCATGGCCATTATTTTCAAAGTGCCTTCCCTTTGTATGCATCAAAATATTCATGTTTTATTTTTAATTTCACATTACTTTTCGAAACCACCATTTTCTTATTTTTTTTAAAAACAATTAAAACAAAACAAATGAATAAGGAGTAAAATGAGATTGATTGAAAAAATCATAAAGTAAGACAACCCATGTCATCCACCTTTCTACACTAGGACAAATATTGCTGTGTTTTCACTTCCCTATGAGAGGAATCTCAAAACATAACATCATTTTTTATGGATCCAACAAGTCATTAATTCCTTATTCACTTTTCACAATTTAAAAATTCGATTCTTTTATTTTTATAAAAAAAATATTTAATGTTTTCTATGATGTTCATGGATTGATTACTAAAAGGAGAAAAACCAATATGAAGTGCTTGAAAATGATCTTTAAACTAGTTAAATAGGATTAAGGACATAATTAAAGATATTAAGAGAGAAATGGAATGTATAGATGAGTATATCAATACTTCCCAGGAGTTGTAAGAAGAGAAAAAACATAATCTATCAGTGGAAGATATTTACCTAATCATTTTTTAAATCAAAGAGAATAAGGAGGATAATAAGGAAATACTTGAAGATTCATTACACCACACATTATTGGAGTATATTAATGATTTTCACCTTCATTATTATGTATTCTTGGGGGATCAACATGATTTGGTTGACTTATGGAATGAATATAAAATCCTACAAGATTCCTCTGTATCAGAAAGATAATAACAAAAACTTATTTATATCACTATATAAATAGAATAAGAAACCACCAAAGTAGATTATTTTTTATTAAATATTGGTTGTTCCTAACTACCTTTATCCATTAAATACCACTCAACTCAGAGATGCACTTTCCATTAAAGAAGAAATTAAATTTAAACCAACTCATAGAAATAATATTGTATTAATCTCTTTCTAATCATATTTTATTGAAACTTAATTGAGTATCCACTCTCATTATTTTTAATTTTTATATTCGAAAAACCCTTATTTTTTCTTGGAGGATGGTTATGAACATGATTATGTGCCTGATGAGGATTATATTGAGCTCCCCGAACTTGTTGGATATTTATAGGAGGAAGTCCCTAGGGAGATCCAAGTGGTTATTCATAAAGAAATAGTAACACAAGATTATTACATTAATGGGTAATATTTTGATATTTATTCCTCATGTTTTAATTTTTTTCATATATAATTTCACACTAAATTTCCCTTGATTTATTCCACTAATGCCTCATACCATAAAAAAGTTGTGAAGTATGAACATTTGGTTCTCCAAGTGGAAACTAAATAAGAAAACATATTCTTTATACTACCCCACAATGCATGTTTTATATCACTTACATAGTGGTGGGTTTTATTTAGTCTATACATGGATTCATCAACAACATAAAGGAAGGAGTTCAATATAGGGGAAGAAGTGTCGGTGGGTTAAAACAAGGAAACTCATCTCACTATCTGATCATGGATAATATGAGGTACTGCCCATCTGGCGGCATTCAAAACTCAGGGCCCACATATGGGATAAAACCAAGAAATATATTAATTATTTTTATTTTTTTCTAGTAATTTATATTTCAATTTCATTTTTATGAATTATTTTTAGTAATACATAAGGATGTAGTAAAATTACTCCATCTTCTTGATCTTTATTGACATGGTCCTTATACGTTTTCGAATTATTTCATTTTCTAGGTCTATGATAATGGAAAAAAGTAACCCCTCATGTTATAATAAGTAAGATAAATAGAGGTTCACTAAAAAGGGAGTTCACTTTTACCTTCACTATCTTGTAACTCCCTATATTTAATAAAAATTCGTTTTAATCTTTAAATGATAATTTATTGGACCATACATCGACTTTATTCTTTACATGACTAATACAGGAGATGTGAATACCATAGTAATCCCATTATTATATTTTTTATATTTCTATGATAATTATATTTAATGAGTAAAGTGGTGGATTGGATTATTATAGAAAAAATATATTATTTTAGTTTAATGTGTCATGATTTGAGGTAAAATTTGGATTCATGTAAATGAAATTTTCATTCCATTTTCAAAAACTTAATTTCTAAAATTGATGTTTATTAATCTGTTATTATTAAGCATTCCATGAGTGATTTTACAAAATTTTATGTTTCATTCCTAAGAATATTCAAGAACTAATTTTTTAAATCCATTTTGAGTATATTTATTGAGATAATTTGTGGAATACTACGCACTAGATCTTGTATTAGAACTTTTCAAATCAATTATTAAAAAAATCACATTTAATATGATTGTATAATTTTTATTTATTTATCCATTATGATTGAGATAAAAATTCACATTAATCATTTGTTATCTCACAGAAGCAATGAATGGACTTATCTGAATTAGGCCACATTACAAGCCCAACTTTCCATATCCTACCATACTATATATATTGTTAATTTTATTTTAATGTTAATGTGTGAGGTGAGGTAATTCACCTTGAAGCGATGAACTAAATTGAAAGGAATAAGAGTGGGGGTTCCCCAATTGGGTATTTGAAAAGGTTAATTCTCATTCACTATATTTCATTTCTACCCCTCGTAGAAAAATAAAGAAAAGGAAAATAAAAAGAAGTGGGTTATGAATTGTGAGAACAAAAATATCACCATTATTATATTGATTTTTTTGTCACATGGTGTTAGGTCGTCTCTTTGAGATTCATTCCAAACAAAAAATTTGAATAGGTGAAAAAATATATGAAAATTTATTTGAAAAAAAAAGTAAAGAAAAATTAGAAAAACATCAAGAGAGATTAAGACAATAATTATGATTTTATTTTTTGTGGACTTTAATTTGATCTTGAGAATTGGGTGTTGTCCTTGTTTTAGTATGGGATTTTAATTTCACTTTTTTTGATATCATTCATTATAATTTGGAGTTAACCTCTTTTCTTAGGATTAAATATTTATATCAATACCTACCAACATTAAACCTATGTGTATTTAAAACATTAACTTCAATTTCTTTAATATTTCATGTGATTTTTGTCTGTAAAAATTAGATAACTTAGGTCTTTTGAAATATTTTAGAAAATTATTATGTACTCATGGTATGATCATTAAAATATTTAAATCTGTCTTATGATTAATTAGAGTATAGAATTCAGTGTGTGGTAGAGAATAACCTTTTATTCATGATAAATAATAGATTATGATATGTGAATGAAAGAAAGGATAAGATTCACCAATTTCAAATGGGACAAACTAAAATGAATAATTTAGTTATATTCTTTTAAGACTGTGAAGTTGAATTGATATTTTATACCGAACATTAAAGTTTCATTTTCCATTGATAATAATCTTGTTTTATTTCTTTAAAATTTAAATATCGATAGCATATTATTCCTATTTAAATTAATATTGGGATTACATTCATGAGGATAATAAATTTATAAGATTTGGGGAATGAGTAGAACCATTTCATTTATATTTATTTTAAAATAAAGTGTATTGTTTTCTAATATAATTGATTATTCTTGAAGAAAATTTATTGTTTTATTCATTTATGGATGGATACAATAAATAATGAAAACTGAGAAAAAAGGATTTGAAAATACCATGATTCATATCATGAGACATCCAGGATAAGATTTCATGTCTTGAAGTGGAGGATAGAGGATAATATAAGTGAAATATAGCAGAACACAATTATTTATGGAATAGAAACAAATTCACACCAAGGATGTTGAGAGATTTCTTACCCAAGGATACCCCATTAAGAAGGCCATTAAAATTATGAACTAGATAAATATCATGGTATTTCATGGAATGAAACCATGTGTCACTACCTAAATCATAATAATAAGAAAACTACCCCAGATTTGTTGAAATCTTAACCAAATACCAAATATGTTGTCCTAAGACCTCACCACACCCCTGTGATTGACACAGTATGAATTAAAAATTTAATTTATGGATGATTAAAGTAACACTGAGCATGATTTATTCCTAAAAATACAATCCCATGGGATATTTAAATATATGTAATCATGGGGAAAAGGATATTGACTTAAGAAATGGGATGAGATTTTATTTTACTTTCTTCCATAGTTTTAGGTTTTAATTTTCCACACAACTATTTCATATATTAATTACAGTGTTTCTTCTATGATTTATATATATATATTATTTATTTTTTCACTCTGTCACTCTATTTTCCAACCATGATCTCTTACACTCAGGATGGTGAGTGACTGACTTGAGTCCTATGCATTTGGATTTTTTTCAATGTTATTGAATTATAATCTTTAATTTTTAAGGTTTTAATTTTGTTTGTAGTGAATAAGAGAGAACTATATGGGTATGGTGATCATCCACTATAACAAGAATATTAAAAGCATCTATATTATCTACCAAACCATAATTCCCTCCCTTCACTCGAGTAAACTCTTCACATGATGGATTTCAATGTGCTTGAGGGATGAAATGACATATTATGGAGCCAAGCCTTGGAAGGTATAACACTCTTGATTGAGGTGTTTTTATCTAAATTAACTATTGAAGAAGGTGTGACTTGGTTTGTGGAAGATATCCCATAAGAGAGCTAAATTTCACACTCAATGTAGAGGGTACCAATTCATATACCATGGATTAGATTGGCAGATTGAATTTCAAAACAATAATGAATAATGATGTAACTATAGTAAATGAAACTAAGAGAAAAACCTTTATTTTCTATCAATATTCATAATTTTTTTACATGTATTTACATGTAATATTTTTAATTTTATATTACTTTTCCAAACCCCCATTATTCTTAGATTTCAAAAAACTAATAAAAACTCAAAAAATATAAAAATTTAATTAGGAGTTGTTTGAGATCTACTGCAAAGATCCTTAATTTTGATGACCCTCATTTGACACTACACCACACTAGGAAACATATTATAGATATTTCACCACCCTATCACAGGTGTGGTAGGGATTATTCAGGTTTACCACTCGGTTGCACCCCCAACTAATTACACATGCAAATACATTTATAATTATCTATCTGTATTTATATACCCACATAATAAATCTAAAAAAAGATAAGTACATATAATTATTCATAAATTCAAATAAATATCTATAAATACAAATAGATTCACATATAAATATAATCATATAACAATAATAATATATATATATAAGTATATGATTGTGTATTTATATGTGAATATATACATATATAATCAATTAATAGTCAATAAATAATAATTAGAAAATAACTCATATTTTATAATTCAAATTTCAAAATTCAAAATTATTTAAATTTTAAAATAATATATAAAAAATAATTATTTTTAATAATTAATAATTAATAAATAATAAATATTTATTAAAAGTTCCTCAAGGCCTATCTTGGTGTAAATAGGCCATGCGGGTGTCAGGGAGGTCTCAGGTTCAAGTCTCCTTGACATCCTACATGTGTGTGTTGGAATGTTTCTTTGTATATTTTTAATTCCCTTTCCTTGAACATTTGTAATAAATAGTTATTAAATGTTAATTGATAATTATTAACAAGTAAATGAATATTTAATTAATAATAATAGTTAAATATTATTAATTTCACTGTTATTTTTGGACAATCGCCACTAAAATTAAAAAAAATTGATTTAATGACTATTAAATATTGTTTTTCTGTCATGATAATGATAAGTAGCCTCCATAAATGTTTTATCAGGGAAGGTAAGGATAATTTTATGAGAACTTTTATTTATTTTAAGAATATGCCTCTTTAGTTCAACTAAAGTGGTGTAAGTATTTAGTGTTCTTACAAAACTAATAATGTTCTCAAGATTCAAAAAGTTTTACAATTATTTTGTCTTAAAAACATTATTGAAATGGTGGGTTCAGTACAAAAAAACTATTTTTTGAATTTTACCATCACATCTTTCTTCTACTTGGCGTTTAAGAGCTTACTTGAACTAAAAAAGAAATGCATTATTATATTTGATTCTCTTAACAATAATCTCAGACAAACTATAAGGAAAATTCTATTTTGTGCAGCTGAAAGTGAATATATTATTTATCCATAATTGGAAATTGTGATACTCAGATGTACTATTTTCTATTGGGTCTCATTAATCTATCTTAAATGTAGTATTTTATGTTCATCATGGTGTGTGTTATACATTATATGGTGGTGATATGTTTTAAATTTGAAATTATTGAATCTATCTAATTTACTTTATGTAATTTGACTATTGAATCCACGGATCATTTGTTTTTTAGGTGCAATATTTATTCTTGAGTGGAGGAGAAATAGAACATAATTCTTAATGTATCACTAACTTTCACTTGATATCAATATTTTTTTTATTATATTTTTAAATACCTAGTAATTATTTTATTTTCCAATATATATAAAAAATAATAATTGGAATCTTCTCTAATAAAATCTAATTTGATGTTTTTTATATCTTCTCCAAGGGAAAGGTGGAAATCAATAAAACAGGAAAATATTGAAAAACATAAATCCACATTAGAATAAAATATAATTTCCCATTTAACAATCTAAAAAAGTAATTAAGAAGTGCAGTGATATAAAAAATATTTATGCACAAAAATAAAGGTTGCGATAAGAGAGTTTTCACATTGAAACCCCAAAATAAAAAAACCATGCGACATAGTCTATAATATCGAATCCATTAATGATAAAGAGTAAATATATGATACTCATAATAATGAGTTGGGTTTCAAAAATAATACTCTAATAAAAAAGGATCAACTATGGAAAATAAATATTATTAAAAGTTTTATAAAGATGAAGAATAAAGGACATGAAAGAAGTCAATGTATAAGATCTTTTCATGTGTATTGGAGGTTCATATTCTAAATGTAAATACTTAAAAATCACCATAATTAAAATAAATAATAATCTATTTTAATTAAAACTATACTAGAAGAATTTATAGTTTATTTAACATACAAAACTGGTTTCAGACTATATCTTGAAGAAATAGAATAGAAAAAGGAGAGCCACACCCCATTTCCCATTAAAAAAATTATGTTCCTATTATCAAATCATATCCCCCTATCCTATATTTTATTTGAATATTTTGTTTTTCTTTTTTTAACAAGCCACAAGGATCCCTAAGTGAGGATAAACGCCAAAACAATTTCCCCACTAACTAATTTGGGGATCAGTTCCAACCATATATTTAGTTGGCAAGTCTCAAATTTACCTCTCAGTGAAATCTTGGTCAACAAGTTTGAACCATTATCATATATGTGAATCTTATCAATATAAAATTATCTACAAAAAAGGATATCTCAATTATAATGATTTCAATCATTGATATTTTTTGGTCTACCATAAGAATTTTGTTTCTTTCCAAATTAAATATTACTCTGACTATCAGAAAATAAAACAAATGAGACAATCAAAATTGATCTCGAAATTTTTTTTACTTCCCCAATAATTACTTGTAATATTTTGTAGCTATAATAACCATAGAAATAGTTTTAGATAAAGAAACAAATATATACAATATAGACCACTAAGATACATCTCCCCCTATAATTTTGATTAAATAACTTATAGTTGACTTTATTAAATTCATATATCCAACTCTATTTAAATCCATAATGGAAAATTTATTTGGTTTCCCACTACCAAAATATAATAACATATCATAAATTCAATAATGATATCAACAATTATATGTCACTACTCTACAATGTTATATACTTGGATTTTATAAAAAATGACTAACCAAAAAAACTGCAACAGCTATTTCAGGCCTAATACATACAAACACATTCACTAAATAATAGATGATATATGAATAATGTATGTGTATCATATATTCTTTATTATTATCATTATAAGGTAATATAAAATAAATTAGCATAAAATATAGAGCAATCGAAGTACGAAATATTTTGATACAAAAATAGAGAATCTCTTGAGAACCTTTTCACTCTATTTCTCTAGGGATAACTGTATATAACACTTGAAAATGTCCCCTTATTATTTTATTTATAAAGTTAATTTATACCTTGTGTTTGGGGTGTCACAAGATGTAATTTTTTAGTTTTTTTAACTTTTCAATGGACCCGTGGTTTGGTATAAAGTTCAAAAAACCATGTAATAAAAACCACATGATCTCTATAGTGTTTCATAATAGTGATTACATGGTTACCTCATGGTTTGGTAAACCATGCGAGTAAACCATATAACCTACTTAGGTTTGGATATTTTTATCATTTTTCCTTTCATTTTTACCCTACGAAGAGGGTGCCTCCCAAGCTCTCATTTTACTTCTCTAAACTTATTTTTAGTGGTTCTAAGGTCATTTCATGGCGGATCTTCCACCAAAGTGAAAGGCAAGGTCTCATCATTTCTTCCCTTCTTTAATTCATCCCTTTTATTCCATCCTCTCTAACCATAGTTTCAATTTTTTAATAATTAAAATTCTCGTGTTATCTAATATTTGGATTTTTTTCTAGTGGTTGTGATCCCTCTGTTGAGACATAATTTAGTGTTTTTAATCAAAGGAGACATGGTTATGATACTTTTTTAGGTTCTTCCATTGAATTTCCTTTTATTTTATTGTAACATGGATGATTTATTTTTTTGATCCATTTTTTAATCTAGGCATATATGTTATATGATATCTAGATTAGGATTATAAAAATATTCCATAAAATATCTGTGGTTTACTTGGGAAATGGGTGAATTTCATATTAATAATGTTGTCTCTATTTTAAATGTTGCATTTTTTATTTAAATTGTTTAATATAATTCAAATTTTTTATTTTTTTAAGAATAGTAATTTACTCATGATTCTCTACGGTTGAAGAAAATTTTCGAAGTTGATTGTTTATATTTTAAAGGATTTCCATGTTTAGTTACATGAGTGTGTGTCATTTGATTGGATTGTTTAATAATACCTATTTTTATTTGGGTATGATGGTTCCTTAATTTCATTTTTGTGATTTTTATAATTTACCCTTTTTATAAATGTGGGTTTAAAAAGTAATTTCCAAAGGTGCGTTTTAAAAAAAATCCAAGTACTATTTAGCTCCTTATAAGAAAGTTATATTTATTGATTAATGTTTATTCCCTTATTCAGCTTTTTGTTACCCATTGTTGAATCCTGTATAAATGTGTTTATATTTGATCAAATTGTTATTTGGGTTTCTGTTTTTAGTAAGGAGTCTATTCATTGAATGTTGTGTTATAAGTCGGATATATATAATTGTTTTGTTATATTGACTTTAGACTATATGGTCTTCATGTGATTGAATTTATCTTGATTTTGGCCCATCTAAATTACTTATTTCCTAAGGAACCCTAGGTAACATAATGGGAAATCATGGGATATTATACTTTCTAGTTTATATTTATGAAATAGCTTGTATCCCCTAGTTGAATTTATAACCTAGCTCTAGAATGTTTCATTGATGAGTCTAGTTTGAGAGATTCATGATATGAGTTATATGAAAATTAACCTAATGGTAGTTTTACCAACTATTCATGACGATTATGGTCACATTAGAACCTTTTGTGTTTCCCCATGATATGTATCATATTTTATGATTTATTTATTTCTTATTTAGTATGTGTGCAGATTAATTCTTGATTTGAGCCTACATCAATGTATTAGTGATTTATGGTTGACCCTTGATACTCTATGGATTTTCCTATTCTATTATCATTTTTATTTTATGTATTTCCCATTTTTATTACTCATTATAACGGGATATTTAATTTTTTTAGTGGAATGAATGGGTGGATTAACTAAGGTTTATTTTAAATGATATAAGTAAAGGTTTAAGTTGTTTTCACAAAGGAAACATTATGGAAGAAGTGCATTTAAGTGCTATTTATTTTAAAATTTTGGATTTAAATGAAAACATGTTTTATTATATTTATATTATAAGTAGTATTTTATTTTTTATAAAAGGAATGATATGGAATCTTGGTGGTATCATACTAAGAATGTTTTCATAGCCCATGTATTCACATTGGTGGGTATATAGTCTTCTTGTCTTGGGCAGCTTATTCAGGTCTAAAATTTTGGGGTTGATTGGAAACACATTCTCTTAGAGATGTATGTGGAGTGGATTCTTATGGGTGACTTAAGAGTTATATAGTGTGGTGGGGTTTTTTTTCTAAGTTCATGGGACTGGTTTGGGTCATCAGGTATATCAGTCTCCCCGACCTCCTATTTTTTTCATTAATTCCTTTTTAATGTTGTAAAAATTACTTGTATAAAATGGTTTTATTGAGGTTAAAATAATTTTGGTATAATAATTTTATTATTACTTTATATTATTCCTTGTTTTTTTGTTTTTAATGGTTTAGTATCTTGTTATTTTCATGGAATTATTATACAATTTGTAGAAACCTCATTTTGGGTTCATGATTAGAATCTATTACTTATTACTATATTATTTAGGGATAAATAATTATCACATGGTTAGTTGTGATAGCCTAAAACTGGATTCCAGACCGAGGTGAATAGGAATACACATTGGAAGTTGGGGATGTCATACTATGGTGATGTTTCAAATTAACCCTTTCTAGTTCATTAATAAAAGTATAAAAGTTGTCTTGTTGTTTTTTGTTTTATGGTAAAAATTAGTAAAGTTAATTGAAGTTCAAGTATTGGTTTTGGAGGAGTTCCTAGACATATGTTTCTCATGTTAACCCTCAAGTTACCATAGGTGTTTAGAAATTATGTACTGAATTTGAGATTTATGTTTGTTTATTCATGAGATATTTTGTTATGGTTCACTACTACTCTGAATTTTATGGATATCCAATGATATATTTTCTAAAATTTATATTTTTAGGGTAAAATTAGAGTAAATCTAGGGGTGATTAGATATGTAACACAATTTTTTAAATCATGTGTAGGCTGTAAGATGTTTTTTTTGGTTTTTTTCAGTGGCACTCACAAGGTTAGCACATGATTTGACAAATTGTGATACCAAACCACAAAAAGTAGGGAAATTTAGAAATTTTTATTTTTTCACTCATTTAGTGATCTGAAACTCTCTTATTATTGATGAGGATTATTCTCATGTAATAAATTTACATTTTATGTATTTTTTTATTTTATAATAGAAAATTGAAACATTGTTTTTTGTGTTGGTGTTGAAGTATGTTATAAAATGATGTTATCCATGTTTAGAATTTTTTTTGGATGATTTTGAAATTCTAAATAAAATTTTAAATTCGTTATAGTTATTTTAGGTTGTTTCAGTTTTCAATGAAGTAATTTTATTGCTCTCTAGTTAAAGGAGGTGGTTCCATGTGTGGTGGAATATTTGTGATAGTTAAATGATTTGTTTTATTCATTTTTATTATTATTAAAAAAGATTTTAGTGAACCCCTATGATGTTTTAAAACATAATAAAGGCATTGTTTATATTTTTTAAATAGAAATTAAAGAAAAGGTTGTTTCAATTCATGATTTTTTATCCCGTGTATTGGGATTTGGGATAATTTTTCCAAATTTTGGGTTTCTTTGGTGTTTTATATTTTGACCCATTAAAAGAAATCAATAAGCCAAGAAAGAAATACCTCATGTAATAATTCTAGGGGTATAGGAGTTGACTTTTTATTCTCTGACTCTATCCAAACTTTAAATAATGTTGTGTGTTCATGTACTTATCAGATCAGAAATCATAAATCAGAGTTTTTAAATTGGTAACTGCAATTTTTTTGGTGATTTAGGATATTAAGATGAGACAACAAGGTTAACAAAGGTCAAAGAGATATTCAAGTTACTTGGATCTCTGGAGACATACAAAGTAAGGAACACCACACCATTGTTCAAAATATTGGGTATGTATTATAGTGATATGACAATCAATGGAAAACTATTTAAGGTTTTATATTATGGATATTTCATGTTCTCCTTCATACAGAAGTTTTATCTTGAGGAAGTGAAAGTTTAGAAGGTGTTGGAGTTCTTTGGGGTTTATTAGGGTAATCCATTGGTGATTGAATATATTGAATGTTTCAAAAAACTAGTCCATTTTCCCCTAATATTTTCTTTGATGATTTAAAGTGTTATTGTTTCATTGTGAGAGGAATTCCTAAAAATATTTATTTGATGGTGTTTTATCCTATCCCACCCACCAATGTGGAATTAATGTATATGGTATTCATCATTAAGGTGACTTTGGATTGAAAATATATAGAAAGCAATAGTTTCATCCTAACGAGTTTTTGTAATGGTTATATGGCTATTGGTGAGAAGGAGTGAGAAGGTGATGATGATGGGAAGAAATATACTAAACATTTTGTTCCATATTTAGTGAAGCAAAATATATTAGTATTCTTATAGTATGAGAATGTTGTCCATGATATTCCATATTGTTCTATATATTAGGAGAACTATCCATTATGTCATCATCCTGGTCACCATTAGAGGATTGATAAGATGAATATATTTCAGAGTAAGAAGTCTCGATCCTTAATTTGTTTCAATATGTAATTGGGAGTGTTTCTTCCATTGGAGAGGTGGAATATGTGTAGTAGTTTTAGGAGTGTTATCTTTTGTAACATTTATTTTCATATAACATGTTACATATCATATTTATACCATGTCTCTTTTGTTTTAATATATTATATATATATTTCCTTCTATTCATTTCTTTTTAGTTGTTCATACATAATTTAATTATGATTCATTTTTTATTTTTTACATTGTGTAAGCCCTGGTGTGAGAATGATTTGATAAATAACAGGGGGATAATATGTGTATAGGATAGGGTAATGGGTATAATCTGTTGGTTTCTAGTTTAACTATTAGATATTACATGTTGATATTTTCTTTTTAAATCCCTGGGAGTATGTGTTTCATGAATTTGAATATGAGTTATCCTTTGTGTAGTTTCTTGACACAATTTTAGTACCATTCCATTCCATATTGAGGTAAATATTATTTGGGGTGCTTCTCCTAATTCTATAGAATGTGTTGTCTTGATGATCTAGTTTTATTATTTTAGATATTTCTTTATGATGTGTTATCTTATATTGTTTGAAGATCATCACCTGTGATTGGGGGAATCTTATCCTTTGATCTGGTGAATCATAAAAGTTTTTTTTATTTAGTGATGTTATTTATTTTGGGGTGTAACTATCTATCATTTTTCAATTTTATATAATATATAATTATTATGGAGATCTATGGACGGTCTATATGTGTCCTCTTTATCCGGATTCTAGTGTATTTTTCTTCCTTAGTGCTTTAGGTTGGGATGTTCTTTTTATTCTAATGTTTATGACCTAGAATGTTAAGAAGGTGGTTTTTTTCATTTCTCACTAGTCTGGTTTGTGATTCAAGTGGATATTTTGAAAAATGGTAGATATGTGAATATTATTGAATTCAACGAATATTAAATGAGTGATTATCTAAATTCCTCATATTTGTTTATCCAATTTACATATGTTCAGTGGTGAGATTTCATATTTTCATTATTATTTGTTTGTTGGTTGGTAGATTTCAAAGTTATATAAAGTGGGTCTTCTTAGGGATTGTTTGTTTGGGTCCCATGTCCATTGTTTCATGTTTCGTAATTTTGGAAGTTGTTTAGATCCTTAATAGAGGTGAGTTGGACTTGGATTTTATATTATCTTAAGTTTTCAATTACTTTCTAGGGGCTGAAAGTATCATGAATGGGAGAATTTGGAAACCATGGAATACAAATTTATTTTTTAAATTTATAACATTAATTTCAACCAAGAGTTTGGGGTTTCTTATGTTGAAATTTTTGATTTATTTTATGTTTTATATGGTCATATGGTTCTCCACACATTTTAGAAAACCATGCAATATAAATCACTCCACCTCTGATATGAAAAGTGGTGGAAATATCATGGTTACCACACAATTTGGTAAACCATACAATTGAACCATGTGATATTATCATGTTTGGTTTATTTTTATTTTCACCTTATTTTTTATTTATTCTCCCATACCCCCCCCAATTTGAACACTACATCCATAGAACCACGCAAGGCTTATCTTTTCCTCTCCAACCTTATTCTTGGGTTTTATGGGGTGATTTATTTATGGATATTCACCTAAATTTTAAATTTAATGGATCATCCTTCCTTCCATTCATGGTTTCATCCATTTTATTAAATCTTATCTATTCCAAGGGGTCATGTTTGTTAAATTACTAGGATTTGGTTATCTAATATTTGTATTTTTGGTTTATAGGGACTCTGAGCTCTCTCTTTAGACTTAATCGAGTCGTGTTCATCAATGGTGACATGGTTACATCGCTTGAGGTAGGTGAATCAATTTAATTTTCTTTTATTTGAGATTTCCATGGATTATTTATATTTTAAAACCATTTTTTAATCTAGGAAAAATGTTATATGATATCTAGATGATATATTAAAAATATTATCCATAACTTCATTAGTTTTTTCTTTTCCAAAATTAGTGGAATTCATATGAATAAGTGTTTTCCATTATAAATGGTAGGTTGTGAATTTTGTGTTTTTTATAAAATGAAAATGATGGTTTTATTCAAGAAAATATATTTAATCATGATTATTTGGGGAAAAATCCAATTTACTAATAGGAGGTTTTATGTTTTAAAGGCTTCCCGTGTTTTTTAAAATAGGTGCATGTACTTTTATTGGATTTTTTAATAACGCATTTAGTTATTTATGTAGGATATTTCCTTGATTGTTTCTATGTAAGTTTTATAAATTTACCTTATTTATAGAGGTGGTTTAAAAAAGGAATTTTCAAATGTGTAATTTTTTGGTTCTAAAGAAAAGGATAATTTCGAATCATGTGGGAAAGGGGTTTTTATTGATTAATGGTAATGCCCATATTTAGCCCCAATGTAACCAATTTTTTATTATTGTATTTAGGTGTTAATAGTTAAATGAATTGTGATTCATGTTTATGTTTTTGGAAATAGGGGTCATTATTATAGGTAATGTTAGATGTGGGATATATATGATTGATGTGTAATATTTCCTTTGGGCTACATGGTTGTCATGTGATTACTGTTGGCATTATATTGGCCCACCTACATTAGCTGTTTCCGGAAGAAACATTGTTTTCAAATTGGTAAATCAATGGAATTTTACATTTATAGTTTTTAATTATACACTATCTAGTAGACACTAATAGATTTTTATGACCTGGTTATGGGTTGTCTCACCGATAAGTCTAGTTAAGAGTGGTTTGGGATATGAGTTGTTGGGTCATTAACATACCAGTAGTTGGTTCCACCTATGCTCATCAAGCATTATCCTATTAATCCCTATAGTTTTTACTCATGATATATATGATATATTGGCTTCTATTTATTTCTTATTTAGAATGTTTATATATTACATCATCATTTGATCCTACTTTGTTTTAGTAGTTAGTTTTGGTTGAGACTCGACTACATATAGATTACGATAATATTTTATTGTTTTTATTTTATGAATTTACTTTATTAATTATTAATTATTGAACGGAATATATATTTTATAAATGAAAATGAATGTTTGGTTTTACCATGGTGTATTTAATTTGATAAATGAAAGGTTAAATTTTGGTTTTTATAGTAAATCTTTGTTGAAATGATGTGTTTTAATATTTTTTATTTTAAAACTATTACATAAAATGAAAACCTATTTGCTCATAATTATTTTAAAAATATAATGCATATATTCGTGTATTAAAGGATTGTAACTGGATTTTTTTTATTTCCTTCAAGGATTTGGATCACACCCAATATAATCACATTGCTTTGTATGAATTCTTCATATCTCCTTCTGGATTTTCAGGTCTTGGCATCTAAGATTTCTTAATATTACAATACTTTTGGGATATGGGTGGTGTGGATTCATGGTGGTGACTTGGGAGTTCCACAGTGATGGTGGGGTGTCATTATAAAGTACATGGGATTATCCTAACTCGGATGGTGTATCATCATCCCTAGACTCAGGTTTTGGTTTATCTTTGAATTCTTTTTTATCATATATAAAAAATATTTATAAAATGGTTTTATAGATAGGGAAAATGTTTTGGGAAAAATATTTTGGTTTTTAATTTCCGTTATTCCAACATTGTTTGTTATTACTGATGGTTTATTATCTCCATATTTTATTTTCATGAATATCTAATGCATATAAATCTCATGTAGGGATCAAGGTTGAAACCAGTTGTTTTATCTTATTTTCATGAGGGTGATATTGTTTCAATGTTCTCACTTGTGTTTTCCTAGAAATAGTTTCATGACTAAGTTGATCAAGAAAGATTCATAGGATTTATGACAGGATAAATTGGGTGAATTTTTAAGTTTAACTGAGCTAATTTTTTCACCATAATTTCTTTTCCTTTTTCTCCTAGGAGATCACTAAGAAAATAATATTTCCTACCATAACCAAATATTTTATCACAAAATACTGATAATATCCTTTATCAATTTTTAAATTCTATCATAATAATAATATCATCAATATTAATTTTCAGTATAACAAATTCATCATCATAAAATATTTGAAAATATATATATAAATCCGAATAGGTATTCCTAAATCACTTATAAAAAGTTACATGGTAACAAATTTTATTCCACTACCGTCAAGCTTTATTCAGACCATATAAACTCTATTTCATCCTATATAAATAATCCAATTTACCTATTTCAACAAAACCCTTATGATTATCTACATAAATATGATCATATAAATCACTATAGAGGAATTTTTTCTTTACATCCATCATCTCAATATGCAAATCCAAACAAACATAAAAAACAAGGTAAACTCAAAAAGAATAAATTTTTTCCAATGGTGGAAAATTATATTCAAAATTAATAATTTTGTTCTAATTTATTCCTTTAACAACTAAACATATATTATATCATGGAATAAAACTATATTATTCATTCTTAATATTATAAATTCATCAAATTTTCAATGTACTCTTACCCTTAGGTAAACTCCCCAGTTAAAAATTATGTTTTCCATGAAATGATCTCATCTCATCATCTATTATTATGACCCATTTACTCTTTGATCACTTTCCATTACCTCATCCATATATCCCCCCTCCCCCATCCCTTCAATGAGGAACATATAATCATTAGGTGAATATTAAGTAGAAGTGGTTCAATGCTGAGAAGATCACTTTGGTGTAATTGGGGGGTTTATTAATAATGATATAAACTAGATCAGCCAAAGAAACAAGTGAATAAAAAAAATAAAACCAATCATATTCAAAATAAACATCATCCTTCACACCAACATGATCATTAGAACCAATAACACAATGTAAACATGAATCTAAAATTTGATCAATACAAACAAATGTCTCAAAATTTGGCCAATTGTATTTTTTACCCATATCAATGTTTTCAATTTTATGATACTCTATAAATATTGCATTAAGAATTCAATAACGTTTCCTAAAAAAATATCACAAAACCTATATTAAAATCATTGATTCCATAATAATTAAAAATTCAATGACATGTCTTACCATCCAACTTTGATGTCTTATCTCTTTGATAATGAACAAATACCTTACAACAAAACGCACAAAATCTACCATATAAGATCTATTTTCCATAAAAAACCTATCAAGTTTATTTACCAGAAAAATATCCATATGTGATAAATTAATAATATATGTGGTAGTACATATGGTCTCACCCAAAAAATTTACAGACAACATTCATTAAAAATGTAAATATTAGACACCTTCTATCGATAAAATGTTATTAACTTATATAAAATATTTAACTAATGGGTATTAGGAGGATTATTATTATTCTTAATACCTTCCTTCCTATAATACTCAAAAAAGGACCATATTAATCACCCCTATTATTAGTGTGAACACAATTTAACTTATTATAGGTTTCTCTCCCATTTGAAAACCTGAAACTACATAAAAGAACTAAACATATATTGGTTTTTAATCAATACATAATTCCAAATACTAAATTAATTTTCATTAATAAATTTCATAAAATAAATTATATTGCTTAATGTGTTAGGACTTAAAGTATTGAATACATTAGAATGTACCAATTCTAGTAACTTTGACATTCTATGTGAAGGTTGACTACTAAAACTAACCATGGTCCATTTTATCTTCCTAAGATGATAAAATGTTTTGAATTTAAAACCATTTATACCTATAAATGTATTTATCTTAACCAAATAACCAAGTCACTTCTCACTAATATTTTGGAGCCACTTGTTCCATAATTTGGAAGAAACACTACAATCAATAACCAAAGTAGTATAATAAGAAATATATGATGTAGTCTAATAAAAACTAGAAAATTTATTTCCCCAAGTCATTATAAAATAAACCATTGAAATATTTAAATTTCCAACTCTAAATGTAATTATAAAAACAGCATCCATAAAAAATCTCGTAGAAATGAGATTCATAATAACCTCAAGAGAGTGTTGACCATTATTATATGTTAGCTTTCTTCCTATGTTGATCTCCAAGAAAACAGTCCCCATACCTACACAATCAACATGACCATCAATACACATATTAAAAATAACAAAAATACCTATGATATAATATTTAAATAACACCTTTTAAGATAACTTGTGAAAGAAGGACCCATTGTCAACGACTCAAATAGAATCATCAAAAGAAATATTAATATGATCTTAAAAAATTATAATATCACACACTGTAGTGGTGGTGATGCAATCATCTCCATCACCAATTTTCATAATTTGATTTTATTCATTTTATTTGATATTTATATCTAATAATAAACGTTATATTCATTTTCTTTATCAAAACAATGATGACACTAAAAATAATTATTCATTAGTTGGATTTCCCTCTACCTTTTCTCTTACCTTAGTTTCTATATCCTTGAATTATGCTCTTACTTATCCCCATGATGATTGTGACTAGAATAACTAAATAATAACTCTCTTATGTGTGTATCCTAACTTTTTTTTTAAATTAATAGACTTCACAAAACTAAATTACAGAGAACTATTAGAAAAAAGCAGTTAAAATAACAAGAAATTTTTTCCAGGAATCAGGTAAAGTATTATGTAAAAAAAGAAAAAAAACTCATCCTAACAACTAATAATAATTTTATAAAAACAAAAAATAATGTAATAAAATTAAATTAAATCATCATAGCTATATATAACTTTTTACATAATTTTGAACACATTTTTGATGATTTTTTTGTTTATTTCCTTCAAAGCATAAGTGTTACGGAGATTCTACCAAAAATTTATATCATAAGAGAGGATGACTATATTTTTCATCATATTTTATAAAACCCATTTTTGAGTGAAACTAAAAACCATATCATTATAAAACAGTCATTCTAAATCATAAATTTTTTCTGGCTTTTGGGTACCAAATATTAGCTAATTAATTTTCTTGAAAAAAGAAGATCTTTTAATTTTAATCACCATATGTAATAATTAGTATCATTCAATGGGATATAATGACTAAAATTTTCATACATTATTAATTATAAAAAATAAATACCATTGATAGTAGATATTGGTAAAGTTAGTGACCAATGAACATGAAAACAATTAAAAAAATGATGTGTAGTAGAATCAAATTTATTTCCCTTTGAATAATCCTAAAAAATAAATTGGATGCACAATGAAAAATATATGTGTAGAAAATTAATTGTTGAAACTGTATATTTTTACATAAAATATCAAAAATCTAAAATATAAGGGACATAGTATAGAAAAATAGAATTTGTTAATAGTCCATATTACATGACAGATAATCACAATGAGGATTGGGATCTCAAAAATAATACTTTTCTAAAATAAGAAAAACTATAGAAAATAATGATGATCGAAAAGTATCTAAAGATAGAGAGTTGAACCTAGGAAATAAATATAAATAAGATATCTGGTTGTATAGATTAGAGGAATTTTTCTGAATAAAAAGGTACATAAAAATCACTAGGATTTTAATAAAGAACACTGTTGACCAAATCCAAATATTTTAGAAGAATTTTCTATCATTGGAGAATCCAAAATTGGTGACCAACCATAAACACAAGTAGAATAATAGAAAATTGTGAATTTTACTTATTCTACCATCTACAAAATCATGCTCCACTTATCAAATTGTAACCCCATCACCTATTTGTAATTTTTTTAACAAGTCATGCATTCTCCATATGAGGTAGACCCCCTAAAAAATTGTTCCTTAAGATGGAGATTATACAAATTAATAAACTCATATATACCCTACTTAATTGAGCGTGAACATAAGTGCATAGTATTTTCACTATTTTTGGATGATTGATAGGGATATCTTGGTCTATTTTAGAGGTTATAGGTTATTAGCAATGTTATTCTACAGAGGAATGGAGGAGTAATTTTAAGGGTTTTTGTGGTCACAACGAGAGGCTTGAGCATATTTAATTTATTCCGAATTCAAGATATTTATTACTTCATCCACTATATTTATTTTTTATATGGAACTATGATCCTTCCAGAGATCATTGTTTGAGAATATTACAATAGAGTTCATGCATCATTGATCATTGATGTTTTTAAATGAGTTAGATACTACGATATTAAGTTTTATAATGTTGTTGAGTCATGATATATACTGAGGTTACCCCTATGTTGTGCTGGAATTGGTCCATTAAAGATTTAACTTATGAGGATCATGTTATATTATATATTGCATTTATACATGGCTCATTTTTTTAACTATAGTCGGGTCATACAAGTCATAACATGTCCAAATTACAATATGAAACAATACTATATTGGGAAGTATGATACTTTGATCATTAGATTTTTGTGTTACATCTATAATCTTTTAGGTGTATTATTTTATTCATAGGTTCTTTCTAGAAGTAATTTATCCTTCTAAAAAAACAATTGTTTCAATATATAAAGGTTTTTTCTGTTACTTTAAATATTCAAAAATCATAAGTGTTTTTATGGTTTATATTTCTTATATTTTGGAGTATATATTGGAAGTAAATACTACTGCCCATGGTTTTTGTTGATATAGTATTATAATGGAATAGTTTTCACTTATAATCATGGATTCTTTTTCCTTTTTCCCTTTTTCAAGGTCCATGAATTTTTTTGAACATCTAGAATAAAGATTAAATTGTTTATAAAAAATATAGTAATCATTTTTTTAATCAATGTTCATAATACAAAAACTAATATCTAATTTATAGTTTTTTATTTCATGTTTAGATTTTTTTATATCTCATATAATATTGATTAAATTTTAATAATTTTTACTAGAAAACAATCTAAAATTTAATAAAATTTCTAAAATTTATCATTATAAATGAATTCATTCATTGTTTACAACACCAAGGGTCTCAATCTTAATTGAAATGTGTGTTTCTTTAAACTGAACTTCATAGATATAATGTATGTATGTTGGATATTCTAGAAACCCAGTTGAAAGAGGAAAATTTTATCTCATTTCTAGGTGAATTGGTTCCTCATATGGCATGCATATTGTAACGTCCCGGACCCAAGTGCCATGCAATGGGTGCCCCGAGCCTGGTTCACCACGTGACCTCAAGCGCATTTCCCCAAACGCCAGAGGCCACGTGGCGAACCGGGCTCGGGGCACCCGTTGCGTGGCACCCGGGTCCGGGATGTTTAAAAGTGGTATCAAAGGGGTTTCTTTTCTTTGACTTACTATTTGGAGCTGTAGTCAGGGATAGGATGGAACGGTAGTTAGTAATAAGCTGTGCCCGGACGTAGCTAACCCGTATACAGGGAAAATCAGTCTACCTCGTACTTGCATTCTTTTGATCTTGCAATTTTCCAGTTGATAGGTTTTCACTGTTGGGTGACGTACTTGGATCGTGCAGTTTATATTTTATCTGTGGGTTCTGTTTAGTTGTAACCCGATGAGATGAGGGTATGTTGTCTCATGCATCATATAGGCACATGCTAGATATCACATTCCATGCATAGTTTCCATGCCATGTTGGTGCATTATAATTTGCATGTTATTGTGATAGTTGTTGTACTAATAAAGCATGATGTTCTGATAACTGCTTGATAAATACCTGCCTTGTGATATGGTATGTTTTTTTGAGCTTGTTTATAGAATGGACACAAAACAGTGGTTTTTGGGGAGTATGGTCCCCCATTGACTGGAATTTGGTGGATCATTGACGGTTTATTGGTTATAACACAGATAAGATGTCAAACTTTGATTAGTGGGGAGTATGGGCCCTCACGGATCAGAATTTGACACTTAGGTGTTGGTTTTTAGTATTTTCTGGGTTCCGGGGAAGTTTTTGAGGCATACTATCCGGAAAACCCAGAATACACGCCGTGTAGGACCTCATACACGCTGTGTGTGTTCTTCTATTCGGGAAGAAAAATTAACTTTTTGAGTACACTCCATGTACCCTGAGTACACATCGTGTAGTCTCTCTCCGTGTCACAAACCGTGTGGGCGGAGACACGGGGTAAGGAAAGGCTTGGGTCAAACACGCCGTGTAGTTTTTGAACACGCCGTGTAGTGTGACCTGGGGACTCGGCTGTGTAACTAACAACACGGGCCAGTGTCACCTATCCTTGAACACGTCGTGTACCTGTGGGACACACCATGTTGTCTTGTCTGAGGACAGACCATGTGGAGTTAGTCGTGTGCCTAGGAAATGGGGTGTTGTACACACCGTGTACGGGTGTAACACGCCGTGTAGTGTCAAACCGAGTAGTTGGCCGTGTCACAGATGACACTGGCAGTTGAAAAATAACATCGTACACGCCATGTAGATATTATACATGTCGTGTAGTTTTGTTCGACGGAAGCCGTGTGGCTTCGCTGTGTAGAAGGACCCGGGCAGGGGAAGGGAAGTCAAGTACACACCATGTAGTCATTGTACACACAGTGTAGTCTTGTTTTGCCAATCTTGAATGCCTTCTTCCTCTTGTTATCATTGTGGTTCCTTCACTTTTCGGTCTTAATAAACTTGAATCTGAGGCGTGCTTTTGACCTTGTAGAGTCATGTCGCCTAGACGACTATTTGTTGTTCGCCAAGAGAGCGGCAAAGATTATACTATGAAGATGGTGGGCCATAGGCTACCAGTTGATCCTCCAGCATAGCCAGATGTGGCTCCAACAGCTATACCGGACACAGGCACGGAGGCACATTTCTGTGAAGGCTTTATGCGGTTCATATAGACCTTTCAGGGAGCACCGAAGGGTGCCACATCTATGGCCGAGCTGATGCGTATCTTTCAGCAGCAGCATCCGCCTACGTTTTCCGGGGATGGCGGACCACAGGCTGCAGAGTCTTGGTTGGGATCGATGCAGACTATTTTCAAGCATCTTGAGACGCCTCAAGGGCGGAGGGTCAAGCTCGCGACATATATGCTGCGTGATTCCACCAAGAGGTGGGGGGATGTTACCACCCAGTCAGAACATCACAGGGACATGACGTGGGAAGATTTTCAGGCAGTCTTCTATGAATTATTCTTTCTCGAGACGCTAAGGGCAGATAGAGTTTGAGAGTTCATGAATCTGCAGCAGGGCGCTATGTCGGTGATGGACTACTCTCCTCGTTTTACAGAGCCTCAGCGTTTTGCACTCGTGCTGGTTGGTGATGAGACGTTGAGTGCCAGAAGTTTTGAGGACGGTCTTCGGTATGACATCCGAGCGTTGGTGAATTTTTTCAGGTTTCCTACTGTACACACTATTGTAAACCAGGCGCTGATTTCAGAGAGGAACCTGCGGGAATCTAGTGGTGTGGGCCAGAGTGGTTCAACACCAGTTACTGGTACTATTTCTGCTGGCAAGAGGAAGAGACAGATGGACATATCTCAGGGTGGCAGTACCAGCCATGCAGTTTCTTCAGGTGGCCCAATCAGGTGCTACCAGTGTGGCAGAGAGGGCCACAAGAGACCACAGTGTCCACAAGACCCGGTGGAGTGCCGAGTGTGTGGCAAGATGGGTCATCTGCAGCGCTTTTGCAGGGCGGTGCTACCAGGGGCTAGTGAGAAGGGTTCTGCGCAGACTCTGTGTGCGGGAGGAGGGCCAATGGCTTCTTCCCAGTTTGGGAACTGGAATACGTCAGGGCGTGCAGGCAGAGATGGTGGTCGTGGCCGTGGTAGCTAGACACCAGGATCTCAGAGGCAGTAGGGCAGGACAGCTCAGGGTAGCCTGGCTGTGTCGCAGGGCTGCGGCACTGGCCAGGCTTATGCAGTTCAACAGACCTAGCAGGAGAAGGATCTCGGACCTTCTACAGTCAGAGGTACTATTCTAGTAGCTTCTATTTTATCTTCGGTACTTTTTGATATGGGTGCTACGCATAGTTTCATATATTTACCTATTGTGGAGATCGTTGGGCTCGGTGTGTCTACTTCTTCGGATATCTTGACGCTAGACACTTCATTGGGGACTAGGATGGTTGGTGTGCGTCAGTGCAAGGAGTGACCCTTTGAGGTTGGTGGGTGTCATTTCCTTTGGGACCTCTATGTCTTGGAGATGACGAGCTATGACATCATTCTCAGAATGGACAGGTTGGTTCCCTTCTGAGCATTCACTGATTGATACCTTCATAGGGTGTGTTTCACGTCACCAGAGGGCAGGGAGTTTCTATACAAGGTCGAGTGGGATGTTCAGGCGAGTCGAGCTGGACTAGAGCATCATGGGTGAGGTGGAGTCACAGCCCAGATTGCGAGTTTATATCTGGATGATCAGGGGACATGTAAGACAAATTTCCCTCCAGTTGTCGATCGTTTCAGGGATGTCTTTCCGAACGACTTTCTAGGTCTACCTCCGACACATGAGGTGGATATCTATATTGAGCTAGTTCCAGGAGCGGCACCGGTGTCCACTCCTCTTTATAGGATGGCCACGCCTGAGTTGTAGGAGCTCAAGAGGCAGTTAGAGGAGTTGCAGGAAAAGGGATTTATCCGACCCAGTACTTCTCCTTGGGGTTCTCTGGTCCTTTTTGCGAAGAAGGCGGACGGTACCCTCAGACTTTGTGTGGATTATCGGAAGCTGAACCTGTTGACGGTTAAGAACTGATATCCCTTTCCGAGGATAGATGATCTGTTTGATCAACTTCGTGGAGAACCAGTGTTCTCAAAGATTAACTTACGATCGGGATATCAGCAGCTACGCGTTAGACCATCTGATATACCTCTCATAGCTTTCAGGAGTAGGTATGGTCTATATGAGTACTTGGTTATGTCGTTCGGACTGATGAACGCCCCAGCAGTTTTCATGGCTCTGATGAATCATGGGTTCCATCCGTATCTTGATTCATTTGTGGTAGTATTCGTGGATGAAATCTTGGTGTACTCTCACACTCGACATGACCATGCCATCCATCTTGAGATCATATTGAGTACACAGAGAGAGCATTGGCTATATGCTATGATCTCGAAGTTCCACTTTTGGATGGACCAGATTCACATCCTGGGTCATATCATCTCAGAGGCTGGAGTTGCAGTAGACCCAGAGAATGTGAGAGCAGTAGTTTCCTGGGAGTAGCCTAAGAATGTGTTTGAGATACGAAGTTTCTTAGGACTAGCTGGTTAATACAGGCGCTTCATACAGGACTTCTCCCGCTTAGCATTACCATTGACAGGTAGACTAAGAAGGGTGTGAAGTTCGTTTGGTCAGAAGCTTGTGAGATAGCTTTTTAGGACATGAAGGGAAGGCTGACATCATCACCGATCCCGATACTCCCAGAGTAGGGTAAGAGCTATACAGTTTACTGTGATGCATCGGGGATTGGGATGGGAGCCGTTTTGATGCAGGGCGACTGAGTTGTTTCGTACGGGTCTCGGCAGTTGAGGCCACATGAGAGAAATTACCTGACGCATGATCTCGAGTTGGCTGCAGTTGCTCATGCGTTGTGCTGTTGGAGACACTATCTATTGGGAGAGCATTTTGTGGTTTTCACCGACCACAAAATCCTCAAGTATATCTTTACTCAGCGTGAACTGAATCTGAGTCAGAGAAGGTGGGTTGAGTACCTACAATCCATCGATTTTGAGCTTGCCTATACACCTGGTAATGGTAATGCAGTAGCTGATGCACTAAGCCGGAAGACTCAGATACAAGTAGTGCAGGAGGCCAGTGGTGAGTGGCACCTTATGGCATTGTTCTCTGAGATTCATCAGGAGGTGCATGACAGACAGGGGCAGACATATCTTTCCTCGTTAGCTGTGACTTCTACCCTCCTGGACAGAGTGAGGGTGAGGCAACTATTAGATTCAGAAGGCCTAGTTCTATGGGAGTCGGTGGAAAGTGAGGACCCTCCTCCCGGTTGGATGATAGGCGATGATGAAGTTTTGTGTTTCCATGGACGAGTATGGGTTCCAGGGGATATACGCGAGGTGCGGATGCGGGAGTTTCATGCTTCGTCTTGGGCAGTTCATCCCGGGCATACCAAGATGTACCGAGACTTGAGTTGTCAGTACTGGTGGTCGGGTATGAAGAAGGATATAGCTAGTTTTGTTATGAGGTGTTCCACTTGTCAGCAGGTGAAGGCAGAGCACCAGAGGCCAGTTGGGATGTTACAGCAGTTTCCCATTCCAGAGTGGAAATGGGATGATGTCGCGAGGGATTTCCTGATGGGCTTGCTGAGGTCACCTCGAGGCAATGACGCAGTGTGGGTTGTTGTGGATAGACTCACGAAGGTAGCTCACTTCTTGCTGATCACGGAGACCTTCGGTGTGGACAAGCTCGGAAGGCTATATATCTAAGAGATCGTACGTCTTCATGGGGTCCCTCCTTCAATCATTTCAGATAGGGACGCCCACTTTACGTCTCATTTCTGGCATGGTTTTCAGAGGGCGCTGGGTACACAGGTGCTTCTGAGCACAGCATACCACCCTCAGAAAGATGGCCAGTCAGAGCGGACGATACAGGTGTTAGAGGACATGATGCGCGCATACGTCCTAGACTTTGGGGGCTCTTGGTAGAATCATATACCCTTAGTCGAGTTTACCTATAACAATAGTTTTCAGGCGACTATTGAGATGTCACCATACAAGGCTATATATGGTAGGCCATGTCGATCACCTTTGTGCTGGTTAGAGGCAGCTTTACTGGGGCCACAGCTCGTGCATGAGACATCTGAGCAGGTCCAGTTGATTCGGAAGTGGATGGCTACTGCACAGTCTCGTCAGAAGTCTTATGCTGATCGCCGCAGACGAACTTTGGAGTTCGTGGTCTGGGATAACGTTTTCTTGTGTGTTTCGCTGAGGCTGGGACCTAAACGGATCAGGAGACAGGGTAATCCTTCACCGAGGTATGTGGGACCATTTGAGATTCTGGAGAGAGTTGGGCTGGTTTCCTATCAGTTGTAGTTTCCGTAGTGGTACTGAGCCATGCATGATGTCTTCCACGTGTCTCAGTTGCATCGCTACCACTCAGACCCGTCTCACACCTTTCAGCCAGAGGATGTTGATCTTCCGCATGATGTGTCCTTTGAGGAGCATCTGATCCGTATTGTTGACAGGAGCACAAAGGTTCTCTGAGGCCGGTCAGTTCCTCTCGTACGGGTGCTATGGAAACATAGCCAAGTGCAGGATGAGACCTGGGAGCGGGAGGCCAACGTACGTGCTCAGTGGCCAGAGTTGTTCTGAGCCTTATCTTCACCACCCTTGGAAGGGCAATTCGGGGACGAATTGCTATAAGGGGGGAAGTTTGTAAGAACCCGGTTCTTATTTTTGAGGTACGGGCATCTTCTTTTTCCTTTTCCTTAAGTGTTTTTTTGAAGAAAAATGGAAAATGGGGAAAAATGCTAAATTTCGAAACTACACACCATGTACTTTATCCACACGCCGTGTACTTTTGTCCGTGTTGGGATGAGTTCACGGGGCGTGTAGCCATGTCGGCGATGAAGGGTATATGAACCGACTACACGCCGCGTAGTGGTACCTTACACGCCGTGTAGTCATTTGGTAGGCTTAAACAGTAAGGCGGTGGAGTCGCCACCAGCTGGGTGACAGTACATTCCATGTACTCGAGAGTACATGCCGTTTACTCATGTCGACGGATGAACAGTGTACCGGTGCTGCCAAATGAACAGTTAAATGAAAGAAGTACACGTCGTGTACTCAGAAGTACACGCCGTGTACTTTGTTTTTTGGGCTTAAAACAGGCAGTAGGCTCCTCATTTGGTAGAGGAGACTCTTAAACCGTTTTGGATCCAAAGGAGGAGGCCTGATCTTTGAATATCCACCGGGCGTTCGTCTGGAATCCAGTTCGGCTTCAGAAGATTTCGTTGGAACCGCACAGGTAAGCCCTCTCCTCTCCTGGTACCGTTCATTCCAATTCGTCTCTTAACGTAAGTTATTTACGCTTGTTTGGTTTTTGTTCTTCGTCAGATATACACCGTTCTTGGGCATTTCTGGAGTCGGTGTTCAGATATAACGCTCGTTGACGTATAAGGTAGGTGTCTTGGTGTTTATTTTTCTAACTGCTGTCTGTTTTGTGCGTTTTTGTGCCACGAACCCATGATGGGGTGTCATGTGGCTGAGGATGTTGCTATATTAATACCTATAATTGATTAGGTATTTAATTGTGATAAACAAATGCTGGTTGGGATCATTGCTTGGATCTGGAACCACCACCGGGGTGTGTTTCACTGTTTAGTCGTTTTTCCAGGATACCCGAGGGTATGCCTTTAAAGTAGTAATTGTAGAATTTACTTGAGAGGAATTGCTTGTTACTTCTTTTTTACCTATTGGGAATGGCCCGGTTACCTATATATCCTGAGGGCGTGACTATATTAGACTGAGGGCGTGCCTATATTAGCCTGAAGGCGTGACTATATTAGCCTGAGGGCGTGACTGTATTAGCGCAAGGGATGTCATTATTCTTCCTGAGGGCAACCTTTCATATGCCTGAGGGAGAAAATTCTGTTACAATGCCTGAGGTTGAGATTCTGTATTTCTTGAGGGTGTGGTTCACTATATTATCCTGAGGGTGAGACACTGGTTGGCCTGAGGGCATGGTGCTGTTGAGCACAGAACGATACTAAATTTAATGGATTAAATGAATAATAAAATGGAAATGTATTTTCTAAGTTAGTTACTTTTTAGTAATACTTAATTTATTACATTTTACTATTTCAGACTGTTATTGCATGCTTACACGCAGTTGGGCACGGGCCGTTGGTGGGTGCCTACTGAGATATATTTCTCACACCCGGTTTGGGTCATGCTTTTCGGCCCAAACAGATTAAGTTTCTGCAGGTGTAGATAGGGGCAAGAGTCCTTATACAGGTACTTTATTTTTGTTGTGGAGTAGGAGGGAATGGGACCGAGCCTAAGCTCATGATGTCGCTGCCAGCTGTTTTGCTTGTTTTTCTGTACTCTGTATTTTGTTGTACTTTATCGATTTATAACATGTTCTGGATGTTTTCTTGGAACCGGAAACATGTATCATCATCTTTTATATATTGTTGGTTATATCCACTGTTGTAGATTATTTCCATTGTGTATGGTTTACTGCTTCTGTTGTTGTCATTGTATGTTTATTTTGTATTTCACTACACTACACTTTGACAAATTAGGGCATAGTTTCCCCACTATCAGACCTGGGCCCTCGCTGCTAGTCAGCAGCCTATGGCGTTTATGGAAATGCGCTTGAGGTCACGTGGCGAACCGGGCATGGGGCACATGTTTCATGGCACCCGGGTCCGGGACGTTACACATATCCTCCCACATATCTCCCTCATTTGGATCCTCTGGAAGGATAACATTACAATTAATTATGTTGACACATCTTATCATCATATTATAGTGAAATTGATTACTAGGGGGAGTTTTTATCTCTTTCATTTATTCTATTTGTTAGGAATAGGAAAGGAATATTTTATGGAACCACCTTTGAAACTTTAACCGAGGGAGTGCAACATGGTTCGTGGGGGGAGACTTTGACTCTATTGTCAAGGCATCTAAGAAGAAGGGAGGGGAAACATGTTCATTCATGGTGATGAATGGTTTTTGGGAGTTCAAAGAAACTGGAAGTCTATTGAAATTGTGTTTTTATAGGGACAAGTCTTCCTTTTGAAAAAACCATTAGGGGTGTAGGAAAACTTGGATTTGGATTGATCATAGTTTGGACAACATGCAAGGCATCAACACCTTTCCATAAGCTTCTATCAAGAATCTTATGAGATATTTATTCAACCATTACCCACTGGTGGTGAGACCGAAGAGGGATGATAGGGGAAATAGTTTCTTCTTCTACTCTACTATTTTGGTGAGAGATGATAATTCCATGTAAGTTATTCATGGATCATGGTCAAAACTAGTGCAAGGGACAACTTGGGTGAGGTATTTTGATAATATAAATTGGTCAAAGAATGACCTCTAAGATTGGGAGTCAAATTTAAATAATGATTCTTACAAAAAATATGAAATCAATAAGTACATTAATTGACTCAAATATAAACTCTAAGAGGATCAGTATAATGATTTATTTTCTAATTTGTCCCAAAAACTAAATTCAATAGCTAAAAAATGATGGATATTGAAATTGTCACCGTGGAAAGATAAATAATTTATTGTCTTAGAGAAATATATCATAATAAAAACCTTATTTCAAGAGCATGTGAAAGAAAATAATGTGTTTTGGAATTTGAAACTTATATTATGTGGTGTATCCTACACTAAAGATGTTGATGTTGTAGGGAAGCTTGTAGTGGATTATTTTGAGAGGCTTCATTATGGTTCACTTAGCCCCGTGGGAGGGAGTTTCCTAGTTGAGAGAGAAGATACCCACTTTTTACTCATCATTCCTTATATGTTTGAGGAAAGTAGCAATGAGGATATGGAGGCCATGAAGAATGAGAAGGTAAATAAGGATGTAGTGACTAGATTATGTTTGGATAGTGCACCGGGGCCTGATGGCATTCTGGGGTCCTTTCAGTTGGGGGAATGGGACATTATTAAAGAGTAGGTGGTCGAGGCAGTGAAGGAATTATTCATATGGGGAGAGCTAACTAGAGTGGTGTGTGAGTTTACAATTTTCATGATTCCAATGGTGAAATGAACTTATTATCT
Source organism: Viscum album (assembly GCA_963277665.1). Lineage (NCBI taxonomy): Eukaryota > Viridiplantae > Streptophyta > Magnoliopsida > Santalales > Viscaceae > Viscum > Viscum album. The sequence continues at coordinate 26,294,570 of OY728125.1, forward strand.
CAACCAATATAAACTGATTTGTTTTTATAATGTTTTGAATAATATTTTTTTCTAGTTTACTGAACAAAAGTCATGGAAATATCATGTGGAGGCTCATTTATGAGGAGTGGAATGACTTTATACAAGCTTGAATAATTCAATGGTGATCTTCATAGACAATTAATTAGTGTAAGACATCCATATCAATTTAGTTGGATCAAACATTATGATTATGGTGGACATTTATGATGCCTATGATCTCATGGGGTGGGGACTTATTGGGAAGGTCATGAGCTGTTTCAGATTTAGTGAATTTAAACTCACTTATTTTTCTGGTGTTGTGCCTGTCATTGGATCATTATTTCAATAATGAGTAGTGGTTTTGGGTTCTCCAAAACTATTAGGGGGGTCAAAAAAGGAGACCCAGTGTCACCTACCATTTTTATCCTAGCACAAGACATACATTCCAGGAATGTGAAATGTAGCCTGGATTATGGTAGGATTGTGTATTTTAGAGATATAGTGGGAGTTGTAACTTTTTCAGATCTTATGTTTTTAGACAATATGCTAATTTTTATCAATGAAATAAATAAATAAAACAATAGTTTCATTAATATTATAGATTAATATGGAGTTTGGAGTGGATATTAAATTATCCATGGGAAATGAAGTGTGTGTATTTTAGAAAAATCTCTCCCAAGCATGTGGAGGTCATCCTATGAAAAATACGGATTCAAAGACACAACCTCCTGATAGATTTTCTTCCATAACCTATATTAGAAAGAGGGATTAGAATAGTTTTCTTTAAAGGTATGATTACTTATATCACGATATGGATTCATAATTAGAAGAACTTGATTTTATTCTTTGTAGGAAGAATCTCTCTTGTCAACACCATTCTCACATTTATTCCCTTGTAAAAACTTCTGGTCATCAAGAACCCAAAGGGTACCATCAACCAAATTGAAATAAATATGATGTATTTTTTATGGGATTCTATTTTGGGAGAAAATTTACATTGGGATTCATATTCAAGGGAGACACATACCATAGATGAGGGGGTATTGGCCTGAAGAGTGTGTCGGATTCCATGCATTGCATGTAAGTGAGGTTGTCCTGAGATATCATTAGTGGAACCTCTTTGTATGATAAATTTAAGAAATGAAGGTATTTTAGGGATTGGATAGGGTGTTCGGCTCACTTGGGGAGGAATTATTCAATTTATCATTGAAGGGTGGATCATATGAAGACATTTAAGGATGGACTTTGGTGGGTTGTGAGGAATAAATATATCATCTTTTGGAATGATAACCGATTGGGAAGATGTTGTTCTTCCCAATGTGCCATGTTCCAGAGTCATCTCTCACTAGAGTCTAAAGGTTTCTAATTATTACAAATTCAATGCTCAGTTTTAATCTATAGATGCTTTGATCGGTCTTCACCTTAATAGACAGACCTGATAGATGCATTTGATCAAAGTAGTTAAATGGAATATTCAATATTCAAGATTATAAAATGTGAATTTCTGAAAACTACATGTAGTATTTTTGGGTATGAATGATCGGGTGTTATTTTATCATGAAAAAACATAATTTTACTTTTTGGTGTGTTAGGAACAAGGAAAATTCAACATATAAAATTTATAAATAAATGGAATCTTCTTTCTCTCATACTGAATGTGTTTTGAGGGTTAAGAAACTTATTCCATATGAAAAAAATGAAAGGACAATGGGTTATTATTTTATGGGATTTTCTATCCTCTTAATGGGATTTTTAGTGAGTGGTGAGTCGTTATTTGATTTCATAGAGGCTTGGTTTGAAGGGGCATTTTAGGTTGATAAGGAAATGAAAATATGTGGAATGGTCTTCGTCACAGTGTGTTGGGTGCTTTGAAAGGCTAGGAATAGAGTTAGAAATAGTGTTAACTTATTTTCCTTTTTCATTCAGTTTTTGGTGAGGATTCTTGTTGTATATAATGTGAATCTTATTCCTAATAGGGAATCTTACAATTATATTAGGGGGTTTGTTCCTAAGTATGACTTGGCCAAATAGGTCTTTGGCTATATGTTTTGAAGGTTTATGGGTTTATTTTAATCCTCATACCACATGTCTTAATCTCAACGTTGATGGATCATGTATTTTAGGAGAGATGTGGGGTAGTAGACTAGTTACGGATGACAAGGGATCGTTGGTTTTTGTCTTTTGTGCATTTTATTGAATGGTCAATTCTATTGGGGTGGAGGATCATGAGATTTTTATTGGGCTAAACTTGTGTAATAATCTGGGAATTACCATTTATATGATATAATCTGAATAAAAAAATATTTTGATATCCCCTGAGTGGATTCTAGAATGTCATGGGACCTTCCCTATTTTATTAGGAAGTGCAAGACGTTTTTGGCCCAAGGAATTAAGGTAAGATATACTAGGATGGAAGGGAATTTCATAGAGAACTATTAATCTAGCAAAGGAGTTACTTTTAATAGATTCATTATTTTTAATTACACTTCCTCTTTACCACATGATTGTAATATCTTCATTATACTGCACCATTTTTCCACTCGGAGACACTTGTTTCATTTCCCAATTGTAGAATAAAAAGTTGATATTTATTACAATTTTTGTCATAAAGGAAAAATTTCAATAATGTGGGGTTCCAAATTATTTTATCTTATGTTATTCCTAAATGATTTTCATATTAATTTTATTGTGGTTATTCATTGTTATTTGTTATACTTTACACTCAGTGTTACTATAATAAATATCATATATACAACAAACATATTTGTAATGAAAGAAAATTAATCTAGTAAATTTAATTTTTAATGAAAATTAATATAAAATAATATCTAAAATTACCAAAAAAATAAGATAAATAAAAATTATTTAACCATCAACCTTAAAAATACTCAAATAGGCTATAAAAGAACAATGTGATATAATTAACTCCAACTAATATAAATTTATTTAACTCTCATTATGTGTTTAATAGATGTTTCTAAGGAAACGTGTAATTTCATGATATTCATTCTGATTTATGATTTTAGAAGGTTCCAAAAGAAACCTAACAATAATCGATTTACTCAAATAATTTATCAGCTTGAATAATTCCTTTATTCACAAAGTACATAAATAATAAATTTCAATAATGTGTGGTTCCATGTTATTTTATTTTATGTTCTAACTGAAATGTTAATAAATTTTATTTTTTTATAGGATATAAACATTATAATGAAAAATAATTCAAATTTATTAAATAAATTACACTAATTTTTAAATATTTCGGCTAATGTAATATTAATATTGACCATTAAAATTTTATAATTCAATCTTATAGTGAGGATAACATTACCTATAATAATGTATTGTTAAGTAATGTTAGGAAAAATTATCAAGGGTTTTAAGTGAAAATAATGAAATAAATTTCATCATAATCAATTATCACTTGGTCATTTTTGTTATAACAGTCAAATCTCCCCAATATTCACATTCCAAAAATCGTTATAAAAATTTTCAAATATAATTAGTGTAGTAATCTTTGGGGTTGAAGAAACATTCTTATTTTTCAAACTAACAAAAGATGAATTATATAAAATAAAATTATGTTATATCAAAAATATAATAGTTTTTTTAGAGAAATCATCATGTTTTTCATTACATTTTGGGTGGAAAGTTTCTTACATACTGCAGATTCAAGAAAAAATTATAGAAAATAAAATCCATTTATTATAGATACCGAATTTTATCTATCCACAAAATTTTTTAATATCATGAACTTGTATTTAGAAATATATATATATATATATATATGAAAAATTATTATTAGATAATATTATACAAAAATTAAAACATATGATATGAAATTATTTTATTAACAAATTAAATAGTAAGTATTTTCATTAAGTAAAAAAACTAGTTTTTTATATGTGTTTGTTGAACTTAAAAAGAAAACACATTTTTAGTTATAAATATTTTTTAACTAAGTATAAGGTGAATTTTAATAAAATGGACAGTATAAAATCTTTAAAAATATTGTAATTTATATATATATTACGAAAATTATACTAAATATTTTTTTATTCAAACCTAAAAGTGGCATAATATCTTGAATTTATCTCTATCGTTTATCACTTTTATTAGGGATACTGATAGAAACATCACCCATAATATTTGAATAATTTCAGAAAACTAAAATAACAAAAACATTCAATAAACAACTTAATCAAATTGGAAATTTAATGGAATCATAGACAAATACATAATGTTAATAAGATTAAAACTTATTACAGAATTCATGAAATGACAACTTTGATAATGTAAACTGAATTGGAACTCATCATGGTCATTTTTAAATGTCTCTTTATGATGTTTTGAGGTATGTTTTACATTTTAAAATTAGAAATTAAATAATTTTGAAGATCCAGTAAACCTATTAATTAACAAAAAAAATTATATATTATGGAAAGTTTTAGTTAGATAAATGTTACATCTGTATGATTAGAATAATATTATAGTAATACACAAACCTATAAAAGATATAAATTTCATCCCGAAAATGTATAATTATCTTTTTAACCTTTATTCCTTCCAAATTATATCATTTTTTATAGGCTTGTGTGACATCATTGCAATACTAGGCTAGGGACTTTAGTGACATATTACATTAAAATAATAACAAAAAATGTTTTAAAATTTATAAATTTATATATTTAAGACTTTTAGAAATATAAAAGAATTTATTTTGTATTTGTTGACAATGGATTTGATGACCAAGATGTGTGTTGGAATCTCAATGAATCGAGTTGTATTTTTTGATAATTTAACTTTGAAAAAACATTTTGAAGATTATCAAAGCGGTAAAGTGATTCTTGGGAGATTTATTGATCCCAAAGTGAGGGCTAGGATATGTTATACTCAATATTATTCATATTTATATGTGTTTATGTGTTGATAAAGTGATGATTGGTAAGGGGATAAGTTTGGAAGCTAGCCAGAAGTAATGTACCATGGGTACTTTTTGTTCACTAGTCGAAGAAGGATTCTGGAGGATATAGTTGATTATGATTTCATTGTGTTACATAAGGGAATGAAATGGTTTTCAAACACTGCATAAAGGTAATATAAGTCTTGAAGTATATATACTGTTACATGGTAGCAAGGAATCTTGTATGCTTTGCATAATGGTAGTATATGCCTTGGGAAATGGTAACATGGAATCTTATATAAGGGTACGTGTATAAGGGTATCGAGGTTGTGTAAGGATACCAATGTAGGGGTAATTATGCTATATAAGGGTACATGTGTAAGGGTGATGAGGTTGTCTTAGGGTACTTTTGTAAGGGTAATAAGGATCCAGAGGGATACATGTATAAGGGTAACCCATGAATTCTAAAGTTCACATAAGGGTAGTTCCCTCCCCATTTATGGGTAATCCATTGATTTTATGATTCACATATGGGTGACTTGGAATTTTCAAATGATGTGTAAGGGTAAACTATAGTGTTTATATCCTCTCCATTGAAGTCCCATGGTTAATAATATGCAAACACCAAAGTTTCACCCTACATTATGGAAGGTATGAATTTAATAAAGGCATGAAATTAGAGGTATATTGGTAATATGGTATATTATATGATATTATAGAAAATAAACTAATAAATTAATGGTTATAACATATAATAACTTTATATGATTTAGTATGTGTGTAGTCAAGATTGTGATAGTATGCACATGCTATAATGATAACACTTTCTTAATAAAAGATGTTTCAAAATTTGTTTATAGAGGAAATTTCATAGTGGAGTATATGTCTATGCTACAAAAATGAGTGAATATTTTATCCTTTATTTTTTCATTTTAGAAGAATCTTCACAATAGAGAAGAAGATACACCATGGAAATGGGTGGTCTTATAGATTTGGATGGTGTTTCACTAGGGAAGAGAAACTACACCACAATCACATTCTCTCTTACACTTTGGATATATTGGATACACCATAGTGGTATTGGATATATCATAGTATCCATACATGAATAAAATAGTATATTTCGGGAGAACTTTAACTACCAATAAATGCATTGAGCTTGTGTTGTTATCCTAAATAGAGATTCAACCACAATTGATGAAGGCATTGTAATCTACGTACATGACGTGTTAAAAGTTGAATATTATGCTTGTCATGGATTTACGTTCAGTTATCAATAGTTATAGATATGGAAATTCATGATGTGAATTTGGAGATATTATCAATCAGTTATATCTTTTAGAAATATCAATGAATTTATAACCCAAGATATATATAGAATTTAAGAGACAATTATGACACTTAAAGTGGAAGTTACTCCATAAGTTATATTGACTTTATATTAGAAGAAGATTTATATCACATGAGATATATCTTTGGGAGAAAATAAAAATAGAATTCATTTCCTTATCTGATTCTCATAGAGCAAGGAGAGTTTTTTCAGGGTAGGTGTTGAAAACCTTGATAATTTTTCATCCATTAATGATCAACACAAGAAGAAGAATATAATGTTTTTTAAATGTTCCAATAAAAATGTGTTACTTTTTAGAGAAATTATATATGGAACGAATAAGGTGATAAATCAGTATATTTTCAGAAGAGGTGAATAAAAAACCCAATGGGATTTCAACCGAGCATATATTCATTCATGAAGATTCAATCCACAAATATGATGCTAGATAAGGGACATAAAAGTCCATAAAATTTATAAACATGATCCTTTCAACTAGAATTGAACTAAAAAAAGTAATGATTGAGGGAGTAACCCTTGGGAAGCATCGATATATCCCTAAACCATGTAAAATAATGAGCCATGGCATAAGACTGATCTTGCACAAACCCTTTTAAATGTTGAGATTCATAGTGATTTTGGTGCATGACACAATACAGATGCATTCTCATTATATGTATCCCAGTGAGGATGAACTAAAAAATACTCATTTCTATGTTTTATTTATGTATCCACACTAAAATGGATCTAGAAACTTAATAACGTCCTATTAAAGAGCATAAAAAACTTACCCTCAAGGGGGATTGGTCAAGATCCTATAGGGTAAGTTAGATTGTAAAGTATAAATAGTTTTAATTAATTATGCACTAAAACCCCATTTCACCCCCCTCTCCATGTAATTTCATGCTAAGTCCCTTTCTTAGTCCTAACAATTGTTATCAAAGGGATTCTTTAAATCAAGGTTTTTTAATATCTCTAACTTGATTTAATGTGTTATTGAAGATGGAACCCATAATTATGGATCACTTATTTGATTGTAATAATTTTAACACATGTTAAAAGTAATTCATCCAGTTCATGTAATATTTAATTTTACTTTCATGAAAATTTTAAGAGTATGAACTTTTTCTATTATTATAACACAAATTCATATTTTAAAATAATTCAATAAAAACTATAGTTGAGGCTTTTTTCAATGTTTCATAAAAGGATACTCTTGAGTAAATTATTAACATGAAATGGAATCAAGGGATGTTATCCAAATACATATGGATGGAATTAGAAGATTTGTTTTCATAAAAAAGAATGTCCAATTGAGAAGTGAAATTTTACTAAAAGAAAAAAGAAGATAAGAAAGATGAATTCATCCCAGAAGTTTTTTTATTTAGCATAGGTAAAATCTTATCATGATAATTTTTATTCTAACCCTCAATTGGATAAATTTTGTGAAATTTCAGAAATTCTCTTAGATATGAAAATAAAATGTGATTCTGGAGATAAAATAGAAACATCACATTTATATTACAAGGAATTATCTTGTAATAAAAATGAGGATATGTTTTGTTTAATTCACGGAGTATACTACTTAATTATTGAATATTTATCCTTAGAAAATAATAAGTTAAAATATGAAGAAGAAATAAAAATTGAGGAAAATATCTCATGTGATATCATGAAGAAAATGTCCAGGGAGAAAGTGGCGAAGTTTATAATCATACCTCTCAAGACCCAACTTAAATAAATGAAGCAATCAGGTGTAGATGCTACTTTAAATATGAAAAATATTGCTAATATATTGGAAGAGAAAGATTTAAAAATCATACAAAATTTGGAGAAGATAAAAATACCTCCAAAAGAAACCTTATAGGAAATAAAGGTTTTAGATATGAATTTTAAAATAATGGAGTTGTTCCATAAAAAATATGGATGTGTAGCTCAACAAATGAAGGTGGAATCAAAGAAATTTTATTGTGAAAGATTTGGGAAAATCAACAAAATGTTATTCGATACCAAAAAGCAAAAAGCTTTTAGAATAACTCAAGTAGATCCAATATCTCAATTAAGGAGAGACCGAATTAGGCATGATTGTTATATAAAACTATTCATTTTTTCTAACTTCATTTGTATGGAAAGGTACTTCAATTGGAAAAATGCGTGGAAGGGTAAAACATCTATTTGGAGACACTCCACTCCTATAATATTCAAGGATTTTTCTATCCTAGATAAATGCATATTAAGTTGGAGAATAGGTTTATTTTTTTAGAGAATGTGAATGAGCCTCAAAAAATGGTTTATCATGCAATGAAATGTCAGCACTCACAATAACACACATAGAGGCAATGAAGAAAAATATGGAATAAAAAAATGTTATTCAATGTTGGAATAATATGTAATAGAATGTGAAGTTGACTTCACTAAGGAAGATGTATTCCTATATAACACTTTTGTTCCTCAAGGGGGGTTTCAAATATTTCAAAAACAAGCCACTCAATGGAAAATGTGGAATATGATATAGGGAATAAAACTCAAGGTTATATCCACTGGTGATGTTACCCTAGAAGCTACTTGTTCAATTATGATCGATTCAAAAATTATAGAAAATATCAATACATTTAAGGATGAAAATGTTAAAATCCATGAAAATATAAGTCTAATATGTATCACACAAAGTATATAATTTGTAAATGGATTTATTTTTTCAACTATAAGTGATAATGTAGAACATGAATATTTGATTACATTCCTTTCAAAAAATCTAAATATGGTAAATGGAAATATGGAAGGTGATGGTTGGTTCATCTTGACCAACCCTATTATTTAGATTGAATAACATTATGATACCCCTGATCCAAAATTATTTATTTTTTCTAACAATTATGAATAGATATGGAAATAATGGGGATATAGGACACATGGAGTGATTGTTCTTGGAAATTACAGAAATGATCGTGCAAGAGAAGTGTAAGGGGATGGTGCTTCATGAAAATTCGGTCAAACGGAAAATATATCCACATTTTTTACATCAATAGGGGATATCAAAAATGTTCTCCATAATAAATGTCTCAAGGGGTGTTTTTTTAACATTAAAGGCTATTAATCCTTTTTAGAAGTTTTTCAATCCTTTGAATATGTTAAAAGTCATGGAGTTCAAATTATATAATTTTTTCAAATTGAATTTTTCTTGAAACAAGTATGTCAAATTCTTGTCATGTCATATCAGTTACATCAACATATGTAATTTTTATCATAACCATATACTTTAATGTTATGTACTAATGGTTAGGATCAGTGTGATGGCGATCGCAATTTGCCTTTAAAAGTTTAAAATCCTAAGTTGTTATGTTTGTTTCTTTGTATTCATGAGTGACATGGGTATCCCTATTGTTATCTATAAAAAATTTCTTCATACAATGAGATATGGATTGGTAGGATTAGAGGATTTATTAAAATCTATATTCCAATGTGGTAAATTCAATATTTGAATAGGTAGTAAAAAATTACTACCAGAAGATATTGGCCTATGTAATATGTTGATTCAAAGTATTTGGAAAATAAAAAAGTGTTTGATGACAAATAATGAAGTTATTTTGAAACAGGGGGAGAAAATATCTTCATTTGGAGAAGATATCCCCAAGGGGGAGTTGATCTTTTTTGGAAACTTTACCTTCATTAATGGGGAGATTATATTAACATGTTGTTCCCTCTAAGAATTAGTTGATGGAATAAAAGTACATCCCTATATTGGAAAAAGGGTTTTTTGGAATATCCCATTTCAATTAAACTATTTAATAGAAAATAAGGGGATAAGAAGATATCATGAGATGGAGATTATATCTTTTATGGGGAGAAGATACATCCATGAATACATTTAATTAGGGGGATTAAAACTTTATTGTGTGTTGTTAACAATGTCCAAAGGGGTATATTATTTGAAATCCTAAATGATTGATGTTATATTTTTTTATAATGGATTTTATGTCCAAGATTTTTATTGGAATATCAATTAATGAAGTTGGATTTTTTTGCAACAAATGTTAAAGATAATCAATTTGTTGAAGATATTCTTGTGAGATTTGTTTATCCCAATGTGATTTCCATGATATGTTATTGAAAAAATGATTCATCTCTATACATGTTGATGTATTAAGAAAGTGATGATTGGAGAAGTTGAGAAGTCTAAATGATTTATATAAGTGAAGAACCATTGTTTGTGTGTGTTGACTAGTAGAAAAAGGATGCTAGAAGATATAGTTGATGAGGATTTTAATTAGTTACATATGGTTATGTAATGGTTTCCAAACACTACATAGAGGTATGCTAAGTCTTGAAGGTTCCTTATAGGTACATGGTATCATGTAAGATTTTGTGTGTGTACCATACCTTTGGTAAGGGAATCATATACCTTATGTAAAGGTAGCATGAAATGTTGGGTAATGGTACCCATGTAAGGGTAACGATGGTGTGTAATGGTGCCTGTGTAAGGGTAATGAGGCTACGTAATCATAAATGTGTAAGGGTAACCTACGAGTTCTAAATTCTATGTAAGGGAAGTTACCTACTCATGTAAGGTTAATTTGTAACAAACTGGGTTCTTATAAAATAATTTCTTTTCATTCTAGATTTAAATAGCCAAATTCATTATAATTATATAATGAAATAAGTGGTATTTATAGAAATTAAGGAATTTATACCGATGAAATATTAACTTAACCTTAGAAATAATAATCTATAAAATAGAATATTAACCTCAAAATTGAAATTATAAATAAAATTCATGTATCTTAAAAGTGAAAATAGGATATATTTATATCATGGAATAAGTAAATAAATGTTTTGAAAGTCAAAAATTAAGCATTGGTATTTTTTTGAAACATAAATAATTATTTATAATATTATAATTAATATAATGATTTAAGATAAAATATATTTTCATAAAATACATAAATATTTAAATATATTTTTTGATTATTATGATAATATAATTATATGAGACCTTAATTATTTTTTCGATGTTTTAAAAATTCAATTATAGTTTAATATTTTTTATTTTTTAATAAAAATATGATTTCAAATAAAAATTAAAATATTCATATATCGAAAATTATTTTCATAAAATGGAGTTCATTTTTTAATTCAACAATTTGAAAAATGGTTTGAGTGAATTTTTAGGATTTTTCATAAATACTTGAATTTATAGTGAATAGCGAAATATGTAAATTTATGGTGTAAGCTAAATACATGAATTAATGATTCATAAATGATATAAGGCCTGTGTATTCCAAATATGTAAGCTCCTAATTAATTATTTAAATATATTTTGTGATAATTATCAAACTATTCATAGTCAAGATCCAAAATAATAAACTAATAAATATAATAATGAGAAAATACCACTCTCATCCACTATAAATATCGGCCCTCACCACCTCTTATATTGGCACCTCAAAGCCTTGTATGATTTTTAAGTTATTCAAAATTCCATTACGAACACTCTTACCTATATCCATGACCTAATGGTCTCACCAAAAGTCCAAAACCAAGTTCCTTAATGAGGTCCTCATGGAGGATAATTCAAGTGGTAAAATCCCCTTTCATTTTCTTTTACTTTATTTTCAATTATTTTTAATTTATTGTAATCTATTCACCTACCCTTATAAAAGTGGAATTAAAACTAAATTATATTATATATACTGGAATTTTATCCTGTTTATGGAAAAAATAATCATCAGAATTCTTCTTCACTTCCTTTTATTCTAAAAATGAAATTATCTTCCATGATGTGCTGATTTAGCATCATTGTGGACGATACACATTCATTTTTTATTAGCACCTTCAAGGATAGTCATAAAAAAAATATTATAGTTAAATAATTATACATATTATAAGATATTTAATGTTATGTAATCAATATATAAACATTATATGGAATTAAATTATTTATGTTCGTGATGATCATAAAAAATGCCAAATCTAATTAAGTCATTCCCATTAATGTTTTTTCAAATGATTCATCCTAATATCAGAAAATAAAATTTTATATGGTATAATTTAAAATTATTTAAACATATTAACACCATTGCATTAAACTTATGGAGTTTTTCTTCCATTTGATAAGAAAAACCATAATGAACCAACCCTGGAATCCATGAAATAAATTCACTCGAAACAATGAAAATAACAAAATATTATTAATAAAAAGGTTGAATGATTTTGTAATAATTACATATAATTAATTATAAATAATCATATGGTTCAGAAATATATTAATAACACTCTTTAAACCATTATACATTAGGTTTTAACACATTTGATGTATGGTCAACCTGAGGTGATTGAATTCTTAACCCAATTTCTATTCTTTAGGTTAAACTTCTACTTCATTGAGTATGTGGTACTAACATTATATGTGAAAATAATTTTACTCTATTATGTTTTATTATTTTCATTTATATTATATACACATATTGCATTCTTTTTATCAATTCTTACTTCAAATATATGATATTTATAAGGAACTTTTCTTTAAGAATCCTTTTTTAAATTTCATTTTTTACAAAATTCAAAAGGAATGTTTTTATGAAAGTATTATTATATTATCATTATTTTATGGTTAATGGTAATTTTTATAATGAAGTTTTTTACCTATATCTCCCTTTATTTAATTTAGTATTTTTATGTTGTAGGTGGACCGTATGGTTACTCCAAGTGTAACTACGATGGTTTCACCATAAGGTAGCCATGAGGGTTACATTATAAGGTAGTCGTGAGGTTTATATTGTAAGGTAGTCATGAGGGTTAAAAATAATGTGAAATCCAAAAGGGTTAAAATATTATTTAAGTAATTCTACAAGTTACCTTTATTCTATTATTTATTATTTCTATGTTTTATAGAACTATCATGTTTTCACAAAGTAACTATATGATACTTATTGGGTGATAAGTATGTCTTTGTGAAAATTATTTCATATGTTTATAATCATTCATGAAATAAAAGTTTCTATTCATTTATTTACCTCATTGAGTTTTTTTATCATACAAAGTTTAATTTTGTTCATAAGGTTTAAGGATGAGTATGAGAAAATAAGAATCCCAGATGGATGTTGTGAAGACTTTTAATCTCATGTTTTTATTAGAAACATTTATATTATGGAAGAAATGGATACTATTTTAGTAGTATCCACATCGTATACTTCTCGGTTGATATGTATGAATTATTTATTAATTTTCAGAAACTATAAACCAAAAATATCTTTTTTAATTTGAATTAGGGAATTATAAAGGAATTGAAAACATTATGAAATGTTTAAGGTTAGGTCCTTATAGTTGGTATCAGAGTGTAGTTTAGATAACATTGGGAATTAATATGTTGTTAATAGAACAAAATAAATGTTTTTACCATATTTTTATATTGAAATGATATTTCATTTTAATATTACCATGTTTCTTTATCAAAGATATTTCCATTAAAAATGATTTTCTGAAGAAGAAATGGGGAAGCAGAAGTAGGAAGGCACCGAGACGATTATATCATTCCAAATCCACAACCCAGAATGGTGGGAATTAGAACTGAATATTTTTTTGATAATAACGGATTATTTTTCATCGGCTATAAAAGGTGGTGGTATCCATGCAATAGAATAACCATAACTACCCCATTGTAACATGATGATAATGGAACATTTTATGAGGAAACACCCTCCTGATCTCAGTGGATGTTCTTAACCAGTGGAGGCTAAAGGATAGATTAAATCCCTTGAAGTGATATTCTATGTTATGGGGTTTTAAAATAATAAAATTTTTAGTCTTTCCATTTATCCTTTTTGAGGTAAAGCTGACAAGTGGTTGTTAATGGTTAAGAATATTAAGGATATTGAAGATATTGATGCCTTGGAATGGAATGAATTTAAAAAACATTTCCTTGAAAAAACTTTTATATGGTGGTTTAACTTAGGCTGTAAAATAAATTCCTTGAATTGAAACAAAAATAAAGATTCAATGTCCATTTATGAAGTAATATTCACCTGATTGGTGTGAGGTACAATCCAAATATTATTCCGAATCTTGATAGAAAAATCAATGATGTTTTCTCAAGATTTAATCCAATATATCAAAGGGAATTGGACTCCAATGAATTAAAATGTTATGAAACAATTTATGATATGTTAATATGGTATAAATAGAGTTTTTAGATATTCATGTGTGCTTGGAAAATAAGAAAAAGAAGAGTTAAAAATGGCAAGCGAGGGGTAAAAATCAATCAAAGAAATCCAAACGTAAGAAATTATAGTTTCCAATTTGTGAGAAGTGTGGTAAAAAATAACCTAGGGAATGGATTAAAAAAACTGGGAATTTTTATTGATGTGGTAACTCTAGACATAAGGCACGAGATTGTAATGAAAATGATCTTATGAATAATTCTTATAATAAAACTATAAAGTGTTTTAAATGTGGTGATATGGGTCATTATGAAAATACCTTCCCAAAAAATGATATGAATGATTGAAAGCTTCTATATTTTAATCAGGAAGTTGTATATAGATCCTTTTTGGCTACCTTAGTAGATGTTGGGCCACCCAATTAAGTGGTATCAGATAATTTGTTTGTTTACTCAGATTTCTCTATATTTTGTTTGATACGAGGTCTACACGTTTCGTTATTTCTGAGAAATGTTTTGGTAAAAGGGAAATTTCATCTCAATAATTGAGACCAAAACATCTGTTTCAAACACCCTATGAAATTTTATAAAACAAGGCATTATAATATTTTTCCTATTGTTTTCTATAGAAAGAAATTACCTAAAAACATTATTTTTTCCTTTAGTGGAGTTTGATGTTATTATAGGTACGGATTGACTTCTTGTTTATCATGCTAAGATTAATTTTAGAGATAAATAAGTTTTTTTCCTGAAATTGTTTAAGTTGGTATACCATAATTAACCCTAACAATTGATAAGAAATCAGGAAGCTGAGAAACTGTTAAAATATGGAAATTAAAGTTATCTTGATCATATTTTTTAAAATAAGGCAATTGTTTTGATTAATGATTTTCCAGAGATAAATGAATACTGGATGATTTTCCTAGTGTTATACTTGATTGGGAAGTTGAATTTACTATTGATCTGGTTCCTAATTCTAAGACAATTTTAAAACCCCATTATAAAATTGATTAATTGTAACTTCTTATTTTAAAAAATAGTCAGAATGGTTTCTTGATAAAGGCATCATTCATCCTAGAACTTCACCATCGGGTCATCCTATTTTGTTCTTTAAATAGAAATATAGTTCTATGAGACTTTTCATTGATTTTAGGGATTTAAATAACATTACTTTTAAGAATAAGTATACTTTTCCTCATATTATGGACTTGTTTGATCAGCTCCTGGGAGCTTAGTATTTTTCCATGTTTGACATGAGATACGGGTACCCTCAGCTAAAGGTGAAGGATGATAACATCCCAAAAAAATAGATTTTCATACTAGATATTGGCATTATGAATTTTTTATGCCCCTTGGTTTCAAAAATTTCCCTACTATATTCATGGATCTTATGAATAAAATGTTCTAAGAATATTTGAGAAAGTTTTTAGTTTTTTTATTGATGATATTTCTGTCTTTTAAAAAAAGTAATAAGGATCATAAAAAACATTGGAGGATTGTTTTTCAAACTCTCAAAGAAAATTAGTTGTACGTAAATTTTAGAAAATGTGATTTTTAGTTATAACATATTTATTTTCTTTGGAATCTTGCAAATAAGGATGGAATAATAGTTGAACCAGAAAAAAAAGGTTGATTGATGAACAAGACATAAAAATGTTATAGAGATTCATAGTTTTTTTGTATTAGCATGTTATTACTGACGGTTTGTTAAAATATTTGCAAGGTTATATAGCCTTCTAACCAAGTTAACATAAAATCAGGTTAAATTTATTTGGATAGAAGATTTTGAGGTTTATTTTTAGGAACTAAAGAAGAGATTAGTGATGCCCCAGTTTTGGCCCTACCATTCAGAACTAGTGAATGTTTCATATATAGTGATACTTATTTGATTAGACTTGGTTTTTTCTAGTGAAAAATGACAAAGTAATTGCTTTTTATTCAATATTAAGGAAACCCCATGAGGTAAATTATCCCACATGTGAATTAGAATTATCAGTTGTCATTTTCTCTTTGAAATTTTGGAGGCATAGTTTATAAGGATCCAAATGTGAAATATATATTGATCATAAAATTTTGAAATATATATATTCCCTCATATGTAATTAAACATGAGGTAAAGAATATGGATTGAACTGATAAAGTATTATGACTTCATGATCAATTACAATCCTGGAAAAGAAAAAAAATCGGTGGATGCCTTGAGTCGAATACATCATGCATCATTAACTGTGTTATGTTTGGAACAAGACGCCCTGATTAATGATTTGATGAATTTTTTCATGGAAGTTATTGGTGTAGGAGATTCCTTGTTTTGTTTCATGTTTTAGTACAGTCATCTCTATCATAAAGAATTAAGTGAGCATATAAGGAAGATAGTGAGTTACTAGAAAAATGTATAATGTGGAAAATAGTTAAGTTACAGAATTTCATGTTGATAAAGTATGTGTTTTAATATTTTTGTAGAGATTATGTTTTCCTTGTGATTCATATTTTAATAATGGGTAGTTAAGAGAATCTCATAGTTCTGTGTTTTCAATTTATCTTGGCAGTATAAAGATGTACAGATACATTTAGGAGTATTACTGGTGAGATGGAATGAAAATAGAAATTACATATACTACCACAAAATGTTTGACTTGTAAATAGCTTAAAGTATAGTAAAAATTTACCAAAGGGTATGTTTCATCCTTTACCAATTCCAAAGTGGAAATGGGAAAATATATCTATGGACTTCATTGGGGGAATATCAAATAAATATCCATGTAATAATGAGAATTGGGTTATTGTTGACCAACCGAATAAATATTCCCAATTCCATCTTATTGGACATACTATGTATTTGGATCCTATTTCATGACTGTACCTCAAAGTTATTTTGAGGTTACATGGAGTTACTCTTTTAAATGTATCTAACAGTGATCGTAAGTTCAATTCTAAATTTAGGAAAGTCTTTCAGCAGTCGTTGGGAACAAAAATAAATTTCATCACTGCTTTTCATCTTCAATATGATGGATATACTGAGCAAAGAATTCATACATTGGAGTATATTATTCAAGATTTTTCAACAGACTACTAGGTATGTTTGGATCAATATATTTCTTTAGTGAATTTTCTTATAATAACGGCTATTAATCAAGTTTATATATGGAACCTTTTGAAGCATTAAATGGAAAGTGGTGTTGAACTCTAGCTTTTGGGGATTAAGTTGGGGAGAGGAATTGGATGGGACCAGAATTACCACAAGAAGTATCTGAGAAAGTTAATATGATCCAGCAACACCTGAGGATAGCTCATAACATATAGAAAAGGTATGTAGGTAATAGGAGGAATGAATTTTCATTCAAGGTAGGTGATTTGGTTTCTTTTAGAATATCACTATGTAATTTTTTTTTTCAATTTTGGTAAGAAAGGAATGTTATGTCCATGTTTCATTAGACCGTATAAAATCTAGGAGAAATTTGGACCGGTCGCATACCAAGTATGTTTGCCTCCGAGTTTATCTTAGGTATATAATATTTTTCATGTTTTGATGTTAAGAAAGTATGTTCCACATTCATCTCATGTTTTGAGCCCAAAAATAGTTCATCTAAAAGAGAACCTTTCTTACGAAGAGAAACATATTCAAATTCTTGATTGTAGAGGCCATGTATTTCTGACTAAAGTAATTCATCTGGTTAAGGTTTTGTAGAGAAACTATAAAGTTGAAGAAGCAATATGAAAATCTAAATATGAAATGAGGGAAATTTAATCTAACTTATTTAATAAGTAAATAAAAATTTTAATGATTAAATTTCCTAAATGTGGGGGAGAAATAATCAACCCAGTAACTTATAAAATAAATCCTTTTCATTCTAGAATTAAATAGTCAAATTCATTATAAATTTATAATGAAATAGGTGTATTTATAGAAATTATAGAATTTATACTAATGGAATAGTAACTTGACCATAGGAATAGTAATATGGCCAATAGAATAGTAACTTCACCTATGAAACTATAAATAAAAGTAATTTATATTAAAAGTGAAAATATGATATATTTATATCAAGGAATAAGTTAACAAATGTCTTGAAAGTGATAAATTAAATGTTGGTATTTTTGTGAAACATGAATATTTATTTACAATATTATAATTAATATAATGACTTAAAAGAAAATATATTTTATAAAAATAGATTCATAAATTAATATTTTCTTATATTATGAGTCTAAGATAATTTTATGAGATCAGAATTAATTTTTCAAAATGTTAAAAAATTCTTTTATAGTTTTAAAATTGGTATTTTCTAAATAAAGTATGATTATAATTAAAATTAACATTTATCTTATTTAGAAAATCATTTTCATAAAATTGAGTTCATTTTTTAATTCTACACATCAAAAAATTGTTAGGATGATGTTTTGGGATTTTTATGAAATACATGAATTTGTGGTGAATAGTGAAAGACGATAATTTAAAATATAAGCTAAATACATGAATTATTGAGTCATAGATGATGTAAGGATGATTTAAGCCCAAAATATTAAATACTAATTAATTATTTGAATATATTTATATAAAAATATCAATCTATTCATATTCTTTATCCAAAATAATAAACTTATAAATATAATAATGAGAAAACACCCCTCTCCTCCATTATAAATACCACCCCTCAAACCTCTTTTCCTCACACCTCAAATCCATTTAGCTTGTTTAATTTTTACCTGATTCCATTACCAAGCCTCTTCCCCACATAAAAGATATAATGGTATCACAAAAAGTCCAAAACTAAGATCCATAAGGAGGTCTTCAAGGAGGAGAATTCTAGAGGTAAAATCCTCTTTCATTTTATTTTATTTTCTTTTCCATTAATTTTCTTTTCTTATACTCTCTTAACCTAACAATATATGGTTTCGATTAAAACTCTAGTAAATTATATATACTTTAATTTTATCATTTCTATATAATAATTCCCCATCAAAATTCATCTCCTCTCCCTTTTATTCTAAAATTGAGAACATCTCTGATGTGTCAAATTACTACTATCGTGAACGATACACTTTAATTTTTTCCTTATAGACTTCAAGGCTAGTCGTAAAACCATTATTATAGTTAAATAATATTTAATTATACATATAATATCTTATTGAATATTTTTTAACCAATATATAACCATGATATTGAATAAAATTATATAAGTTCGTGATGATCATAAAAAACCACCAAAATTAATTAATTAATTATCATTGTTATTTTATCTAATGATTCATCCCCATATAAGAAACAAATGATACATCATATCATATATAATCATATAAACATATTAACACCATTTTATTCCACTTCTATAGTTTTTGATCAATTTGAAAAGAAAACCCATAATGAACCAACTATGGAAATAATGAAATAAATGCACCCGAAACAATGAAAATAAAAAATATATTATTAACAAATGGGTGGAAATATGTCATACGAACATCATATAAGTAATTATAAATATTAATATGGTTCTTTAATATATTAATAACAAACATTAAACCATTAAAATGGAGTTTTAAACATGTTTTAAGTAAAATTAACCTGATGTAAGGGAATTCTTAACCCAATTTCCATTCTTTGGGTCAACCTTTTACTTCATTGATTATGTATAACTAAGATTATTTTTGAAATTAATTTTGATTATATTATTTTTTATTATGTGTATTAATAGTTTATACAAAAATTCCATTCTTTTTATCAATTCTGACTTCAAATATATGATATTTTTAAGGGACTTGTCAATAAGAATCCCTTTTTAAATTTCTTTTTTTACAAAATTCAAAATGAATGTTTTTATGAAATTATTATTATATTATGATTATGTTATGGTTATTGTTAATTCTTTATAATGAAGTCAGGGACTTATATCTCCCATCAATGCATTGGTTATGTTTATGTTGGAGGTCGACCACATGGTTACTCCAAGTGTAACTGTGATGGTTACAGTATAAGGTAGTTGTGGGGGTTACATTGTAAGGTATATGTGAGGGTTTTACATTGAATGGTAATAGTGATGGTTAAAAAACATATCGTATCCATGAGGGTTACAATATTATTAATGTAATTCCCCACTTTACCTTTATGTTTTTATTTATGTTTTATATGTTTTATGGAAATCTCTTGTTTTCACAAAGTAACTACATGATACTTAATGGGTGAGTGGTACGTATTTGTGAAAATTATTTCATATGTTTATAAGTATTCATGTACTAATGGTTCTATCTAATTATTTTATATCCCTTTCTAATATTTATATTTGTATCCAAATTTTTAAAAAAATCACAGGGTTTAAGGATTGGTAAGAGAAAAGGATAATCCAGCATGAATATTGTGAATACTTTTCATGAAAATATTTCATGTTTTTATTAAAAACAATTTATGGAAGAAATGGATATTATTTTAGTAGTACCCACTTTTTATTTTTTGGGGATAAAATTTATGAATTATTTACTAATTTTATAAAACTCTAAACTGAAAATATCTTTGGGAATTAATGTAAATAAGTAAACTCTAAATGAAATTACTATATTATTTAATGTTTAAGGTGAGGTCCTTATATAATGGGTAGATCCTAATGTTTATATACATTTTCCCAAGACTTACTAAATCTTGTGTAACAGAATCAATTTGCATAAGGGTATATAAAAATGTTGACCAACTTTTCATAGAAGTCCTATGGATAATGGGACACTCACACCGCAGTTTCCTCCTACATAATGGATAAATGAATTTAATAGAGGAAAATAATTCAAGGTACATAAGGGATATGTTGTAGTGTATGATATTTCTCATTAATAAAGTTATAAATAAAAGGCTATGACATAGAATAATTTTCCATGATGGAACCCATGTGATTTTTAGATTGTGAGAGTTTTTAAACACCATAGAGACACACTTTCACTATGAAATATGTTTGGAAATGTGTTTACTGATCACCTTGCACTATGGATATTATGTATATGGTGAATAGATGGATGAGGCTTAAATCAAGTATTCTTATATTTGGTAATTATTCATTATGTAGATAAGATTCTATGTAATTGTAGTGGGTTGTCCTAGAGATTTGGAGGTTAATGCACTATATAAGAGAAAATGCATCACAGTCATATTATTTCTTACACAACATAACTATTAGATACACTATTGAGCTATTGGATTTCCATTACTATCTTGGTTTGAACACATGATCATAGTCTTAGAGACTCTGAAGAATGCAAAAATTCTGTTAATGGGAGTGGTTATTCTTAAATGAAGGGTAAACCACATTTAATGAATACGTTATGATTAAAGCCATGAATAGTTAAAATATAAATACCATTATAATCATGAGTGAACATTTGTTTTATATATTTACATATATGTAAATAAATTTAGTAAATATGGATATATTTTTAGGAATTTATATATTTTATAAGTATCCTTAGAGTCATAACCTGAGATACAATGAGAATTTAAGAGACATTACTGATTCTTAAAGTATAAGTTACATTACATGTGATAATGATTGTATAAGTGAATAAGATCTATTTCTCATGAGATATTTATTTAGTGAAAAACATTATAGATCAAAGTTCCATATCTAATTATTACAATGTAAGGAGAGTTTGTTCTAGTGTGGGGATATGTATGATGAAGATTTTTCATCAATTAAAGATCGATCCAAGAAGGATATGGAGGGGTCTTATTTTTTATGCCAATAATAATGTAAATTTTTTCTAGAGGCATTCTGGAAATAAATAAGAAGGTGCTGCATCATGGTTTTCTCACAAGATAAAAAAATCTACCAACTTGCACTTGAATAGGGAAAATATTTATACCTAAAAATGAAATTTATGAAATTTATGTTGTATAAGGGACCTATATGTCCATAAAATGTGTAAAGGTGGTATTTTCCACTATAATTGATCCAAAGAAGTAAATTTCAATGGAGGGACCCTTAGGAAGAAATGCGTTTCTCCTAAACATTGTAAGTAAGTGATCTTGGGAATATGAGTGACCTTCCCCAAACCATTATAAGTGGAAACCTTTATTGTGATTTTAGAGCATTACATAAAATTTACTCATGATATTTTAATATATCAGAGTGTTGTTGGAAAAAATAAATAACCATTTCCATATTTACAATATTCATACACACACAAAATGATCAATAATCCTTAAGAATATCATGTTAAAGAGAATAAAAAATTTACCCCAATGGTTGAGCATCCAATATCTTATATGGTATGTCATATAGTTAATGGAGGAAGTGTTTTAATTGGTTAAGCACTACATGACCTGACCCCCCCCCCCTCTTAGTGTAATATCAAGCTATGTCCTTTGTTTATTCCGAAAAAAATATTACATAGTTAATATATTTTTGAAGCACATATTAAACAAATATAATTATTTGATACCATGTTATTATTTACTAGTATTGTGAAATTTCTATACAATATTCTATATTATTATATAAATATTAATATAACATCCTCTATAATGTTATATGAAAATAACTATATTATTATTTAAAATTTTAATAAGATAGAAATTTTGTGTTAATAACATTATATTATAAATAATGGTTTGTATACCAAATTTATATATCTTTTAATGATGATGTTCAATTGTATCAAACATTGTAGTTATAAAACATTATGTTCAAGGGTAATATAAAGTTATAATAGTTGTTATTAATGTTGAAAATCACACACACTATGTATATTATAATAAAAAAAGTGAAATATATTTTAATATAGAATATTAATAAAAATTCAAAATTTTAAAATACCAAATTGATTCAGTATTTGGAATATAAATACAGTACATAAATATATAGAAAGTTTCTATATATGTTAACTAGAAAATAAGTAAAATCCTAATTCAGCCAAACTCTTTTATGAGTCTATTCGAAACCACAAATTATTAGATTTTTCAAATCAAAATTGAAATAACCCAGAAATACTAAGGAATATAGAAAAAACTTACCTTTAAATGATGAAATTTATTCCCATGGTGATAAAAATAAAATATGTTAGAAAATTAATTAAATATGGAGGATATGAAAAGTCAGAAAAGACTAGAGTGTTAGTGAGCCATAATTACCATGGAAAAACAAGATATTTTTATTCCAATGTCCCATAGACAGTTAATATACCAAAGATAATTGATAAGGGGGTCAATAAGAGGTAAAATTTGTTCAATTTATATTATATGAATTAATATATGTGATTTTTTAAGGTATTAATCTTTTCTTTTTCAAAAAACTCCCTTACTCATGAACTGTAGAAAAGTAAATCAACCCAAGGAAAATGATTTTTTGTAAGTTTCAGTCTTAATCCGAAGACCTACTCCTTATATTGTTTGGGTATAGTTGTGAAACATAAGATAATAACTAAAATGATAGAGTGATTATAATAGTAAGAGGTAAGTGTTTATCAGAGAATCATGATAAGTTTTTTTTAATACTAAAATATAGGGTAGTTTACTTCCCTAATCCTTTTTAAAGAAAAAAAATATATATTCGTATAGTTCTTGAGCCTCATTACTAGATTGGTCTGGGATTATAATGGTAGATCATAGTTCAAATATGGTACTCCTCAAAGACATCCTCAATTAATAATTCCTTAATATGCATAATGGAATCTACAATACTGCATGCACATCAGCCTTGTTGTGTCAACTTAATCTCAGAATGATCAATGTGTGTAATTATTAAGATTATTTTCAATGTATTATTCCACTACTCTTATTATAATGCTTCAACACATAGAACATAAGAATTTATAGTAGTGTTTATCTGTATCAATAATTCTTCTCATTTTCTTATTTAATATCACAGTTATGCATCCTTTCCCCTATTATCAACTTATAAAAAAATACAACTCTTTTTCTACTTCTTAAATAATATATTTATCCTTAAAATAAAGAAAATATTAATTTTTGAATATAGAAAAAACCTTGAATCTTGATCATGGAATATCCACATAATTATTTTTATCCAAAATTACCAAAATTTTATGAATAATCCTCTTTCTTTGAAGATGATAATAAATTTTAAATATCCTACATGGAATTCCTATAATCATCACTTCATAATATTATGTTTTAATAATAATTCAAATAAATTTTTGAATCAAAAAACAAATCATAGGCTTATGATATTTTTATCTGTAAGTTTAGTAAATTATTATCATGCTTAATTTCAAGATTTATATTATATAACTCCACCATATTTACAAATTTAAATAACTGTAAAAAAATACATAATAAAATGAATATCATACATATCTCAATAGTGATCTCTAGGACATGTATAATACCTTTTTATTTTCAAATTTTCTTTAAAAATGGTATTTCATAAATTGTTTATTTTACTAACACATTATAAAATTCTCGAAAACATATATTATGAATAATTTTTAAATATGTTACGTACATGAATAACTTCTTTACCCTAATATGTGAACCTATTTTTTATGATTAGTGAAATTATAATAGAATTTTAATTTCTGGATATAGGTCTCAAAGTGGTAGTCGCAACCATGTTTTCATTGGTTTTTTGGATATGTTTTGAGCATTATTATGGTGTAAGAACACCCAATATGAGCCTTAATGTGTTAGAAGTTACAGTTTTTAAGTGAATGGATTGATGATTTGGCTATTGGGTGTTACACCATAGTGGTCTGGGGAAAGGAGACTAGGGAATAGTGATAATGGTTGAACCCTAATGAATCCACAAGATACAAGACTTGTGTCAAAGTATAAGAATCATGTCACAAGGGTTGATAGAGAGAAGAAATTGACCTCTTCCTCATGGGAGGAACTTGAATAATAGTCCAAGGACTATGTTAATGGGTTCTTGGATCAGGTTTTGAATAGTACTATGGAATATAAGGTTCAATCCATGTCATGTCTTATGTTTTGAGATGTTTTTTATTTTTAACAAGGAACTTTTAGTCTTTTTTGGGACCTATTTGGAATCAAGTTGGGTTCTATCACCCTCATGTGTTAAAGAGAGGGTGATATACACCCTTGGATTCCCACATTGTTTGACATGCCTCCCCTTCAATCTGGCCCATTAGTTGTGATTTTATCTCATAAATTTTTTTTAATCCTTCACCTTCCCCTAATCTTTGTTAATATCCTTTGATTATTTTCTGTTTTTACTATTTTAATAGGGTATTAAGAATAAAATTATACTATTTAATGGTGTAATCATAATGATTCATGGGTTTTTCAATTATGTATTATAGTGGGGGTCCCATAAGGGGATATCCAAGTCATTATTCTCTACTTATCTTGATGTGTGTTTCTCTATATTTTAATTTAGGGTTTTCATGATTTTCAGTGAAATTATCCATTAAAATGGTAGTAATAATCAGGGGTTTTTATTTCTAGGATTTGGAAGTGTGTTGGAAGTTTACTACACCATGTGGATTGTTTATTCAGCATTATTACATCATCTAAGGCATTTTTCTATAATTACACCATTGTGGGTTTTCTTTAAATGCATTATTTATTAATTTTAAGGTGATTTTGGTTGATTTTGGTGATTATGGACCTAATGGAGGTCAGCGTGAGAATGGAATCAACGTTTTAATCAAAGGTTGATATAGGGGTCTCAATGAATATCTTTTTAAACATAAAACCATTTTTGATTTCTAACATTTAAAGAAAATTTTTAACTCTCAATGGTTATTATACATGTAATAAATTATCCTCATACAAATATAGTTTATTAAATTCTAGTTTACATAAGATTATAAAAGGATTTTTTAGTCTATTTAGTTTTTAAATCCATTATTAAATGAGACTAGTATTTATTAAAAAGGTTTTAAAGGCCTTTTCTAAAATAAAATAAATGATTTGAGTAAATAGAATCCAAATGATGGTGGGATTAGTTTCCTTTTTTATGTTTTTATACTAAATTGGTATTTTCGGGCTAATTAGTCTTGTATATGTGTGGTTTTAATTTATAGAATATTTGGATTGTTTCCAACGGTTTTTCATGTATCATTATATAGTTTGATTTTCAAATAAATGATGTTATATTTTGGTTTCTTTCCCAAATAGACTTTTAAAATTTTTTTTGGAAACTTTTGTACAAATTTATTGTTTCTAAAAGATATATGTAGGGGTGGGATGAGTATTTTCATCGATATACCTTTATGTGGTGATTATTGATACGTGATAAATGTGATAAATTTTACCCACCCATAACTATTTTATGGGTTACCTCATGTCCTTGGGTAGGGAAACCTATAATGGATGATTTCATTTCCTACTTATTGTGTCTATCAAACTAACTACTATATAAATCTGTGATCTATACCCCATGGCTAGTGAACTAATTTGATATTATTTCCACATGTTAAGTTAATTTACCGAAATAGTGAGGCTATATTAGTAGTTTACCCTAAACTTAGTTTCCATAGGGTTTATACCATTATATCAATTAATTATTTCTTTTTATTGAGTAATGTTATTGTTGTTTACACTTAGTTGTTTTCCTTCAATTTACCTGAGAAGACGTTTTTTACATTCAATTTTATTCTCTTTATGTATGTGCTTCTATTACTGGTCAGATTTGGTTACATCATTTCTTTTATTGGGATATTTTATTGTTGTTTACTATTTTTTCCATGTATTGATATGTATTTACATACATATTTCTTTGGTTCTAGTTATTCTAATGATATTATGTTGTCATTTACTATTAATTTATTTACCTTTTTTCCCTCAATTCCCATCCCTTCTTACAACATTTTAAAGATTCTTTGTGTTCAAAAGGATAAAATGGTTCATTTATATAAAATTAATTAATATAATGGTTGTATGTGAATTGGTTTGGTTTAAAATAAAAATATATACTTTTGTTATTATATATTCATACTAGCATGAAAATGATTTATTTTTAAATGGATATGCATATAGTGTTATGGAGTTACCTACTATGACAAACCTCATCTTCATGGGTAGTGGAAATCAAGGGAGATTTGAATTTTGTTCTCAAAAGTGGTTGAAGAAAATGAAAATTTACCCTATAATATGATATTGATTTTTTTTTACAATAACTTGGTTGGTCTTAAAAGGGGGTGTTTACCTCAGGATAAGAGTTTGGCAGAAATTTCAATCCTTTAAATTTTCACAGAATATTTAATATTTAATTAATTAAATGTTAATTTATTTTTGCATTTACATTTGGTCAAATCATTCAAATGGATCATTGGATTGATATTTATTATATTCATTTGATTCAAGAAAGGTTGTTTTCCTAGGAAAGTCATAACATTAGGTGAGACACTGGGACTGGGCCCAGGCTCGACCCCCTTTGACTAAAAATTAATTTTTTATTAAAAATGAGGGAAAGGTCCCGTGAAACACAAATTAGTCTCAAGGAATTATATTGTTATGAAGGACAAGAGAATCCCCTTGGACATCCATTCTACATTCAGAAGGAAAAGAACCCACATGGTCAAAGAGAATAAGAGGGTCAACCGGACTGCCAACCTGAGCAAGAGTGTCCGCTGAGAAGTTGGCTTGGCGCCAAATGTGTCTCGCCATATGTCTTCCATTGGTATCAAAGGAGAAACTTTTGGTGATGTAAACCAAGTCCAAAGGAGTGACACACTTCCCAAGAAAAATTCTAACCAAAACCTCAGTGTCAGACTCGACCTCCATCACTTGAATATCTAATATTTTACACAACATAAGACCCATATGAAGGGCCCTAGCTTCCGCACCCAGAAAACATCCATGGCCATATAATAAAATAAAACCGAACCAAACAGAGCCCCTAGAATCCCTAAGAAGCCCCCACCCCTCACTTGAACATTCATAAATGATACATCCACATTTAGTTTCAAGCCATTTGAAGGGGGGACCATCCAGTCCACTATTCGCTAGTCCGTTCAACCGTAGGTATTCTACTCATCATAATAGACCAGACAAATGGCTTATATCCCCCATTAAGAAGAGCTCCCAACTCAGCCAACAAAGGTCTACCTCTCAAAATGAGATAGTTCGGGGAATAGTTGTGGCCCATTCGAACCTGATTTCAAGCATCCCAGAGAGTCCAAAATATTGAGGCGAAGATGACCGACCGCATGTTGGATTCCATTCCATTATCTGCACTATGAAACCAAGGCACGATGAAGGAGTGCATGGAGAACTGACCCGTGGAGATGATGATCTGCTCTCTGAAGGAGGACCAGAGACCGGTAGCCCATTCACTCTGGAAGAACAAGTGATTAGAAAACTCTGCCATATGGGAAGTACAACAGTTGTATCGGGAGGCCATAGAAATCCCCCTCCTCTAAACATTCTCATCCTTTGGAGTGCCTGGTTTCTCAGGACCCTTTGTTTTATTTTTTCTTTCCTCTTGTGTTTTTTGATTTTTTTCCTCTTTTAAACTTTGGATTTATATAAAATAACATTTTGGATTCAATTTATTTGATTAATATAGGGATAGGGGGATGGGGAGAATATGGAGAGGGATATGTAAACCCCACCTTTGGAGCTTGTCTAGAGGTAGATCGATGCATAGTGGGTGCATGGCATGGATCCAATTTGAGGGTTCGGTCGATTCCTCTAAAATCTAGTCCTATATAATATTTTTCCCATAAATACTTATATTTTAAGTGTTTATTGATTTTAAATCAATTATTGTGTTATTAGGAACCCTTAGTGGGTTGATCTGGGGAATTTGAATACAAATTTTGTGTTTCAATGTGATTTTGGGGATCTCTATATTGGAATCCCATGTACCTGACATGTGGTTCAGAGAACCCAAATAATGAGTTCCTCTTGTTCAGGGAAGATGATTTTTTAGAATCACATTATATGTACTTTAATTTCACTCTATGTAGTATGAATTGTCCATGTACCTCTCTAGGTGGCTAAGTACATGGGAATAATGAGTTTTAGGAAGTACTCACAGTCCACTCTAGGTACACATCATGTATTGGGACATGAACATGTCAACAGGTACTAGGGGAGACACCCTATGGGAAGTGTACATGGTCATGTAGTAGTAAATGGGTAGAAATCATGTATTCCCTTGCCATATAGTAGTATATTTCTAGACCCCAAGTGGCCCTAGCCATGTAGAAGTACCTTGATATATGTACTTTTGATTTTTTTGACAAACTGATACATGAATTGGTTACCGAATTCATATATGAAAAAAAATTTAAAATAAAAAATAATAATTATAGAATAAAAATGTGTTGTGAAAAGATCACAACATTATGGGATTGAGGGAAATACAATATTTAGAGATATAAAAACATCCAAAAGAAAAAAACTTGTCTGTAAAATTTCCTCAGCCTAGAGGAAACCCAACTCTAAGAAAATAGGTCATCAAAATCTACACACATAAGGAGACAAAAATAATGAAAAGGTCACTTAATGCCACCAAAAGAGATGAGAACCTTGAATACCACCTTCCAAAGATAAATGAGAAAATAACCAGATGTTCCCACAACAACAAGAACCACTTGATTGAATTCCATGTTCCTCATGATTCCACTAACACAATAACTGGAAAAGTATTATACTATGTAAAAAATAGATGTAGGAGAAAACAAGAACATGAGGTAGCAGACATACCAGATTTAGACTCTTCAAAGGAATTAATGAAAACATGTATTCCAAACAACATTGTGGGACGTCCGGATAGCCTTACATCACCCTTATCCAGAAAGTATAGCTTACATAATAGTAGACTTCTCAAAACAGAGAAAGAAACCCATTTTGAGTCGGTGAGTCACCAAATAAAATACACTAAAAAAACAATGAATCGTGATTCCAAAGAAAGGAAAACTCATACTTTAGCAACAATCTTAAGAGAACTTGAATCCATCTACTCCCGCAATAAGAAAGAATATAAAAAAACAAATCCCGCGCATAGAAAAAATATCCATTCTCCAGTAAGGTCAACACAACCTTCAAAAAAATAAAAACTGAGAAAAAAATCAACTTCAAAAGAGAATATAAAGACAAATATTCCTAATCTAAATAATCAACCACATAAATCATTGAATAGGAAAAAAATAAAAAAAGATTGAGAAGGCAAAAATTTAAATGATGGAAGAAGTCATTCACATGGAATATCATTGAAATTGAAATGAGGATTCTTTTTATATTCATCCAACATCCTTATGAAAATGCACTTATTAATTTCAATATATTTTTCTCCAGTAATAGTGTTAACAGTGCTTTTTAGATTACATGCGATGTACCCAAAATTATAGGCATGTACTTTTTCATGAAATGGGATTTGTGTGTTTTGTGTCTCATAGTCATAATTGGGCTTGTGGGTAGTCCATTCTGAGTGATTTTCCATTTAAATAATGATTGTGGTATCTGTTCATCATTTAGAGTTCGTATGGATGGTGTTTTTGATAGAGACAATTTATTAGGAGGATTTCATTGTGTTTTTGATTTAGAAACCTCCTAGGGGTTGGGGTTTAAGCTGCAATTATTGGGTGAGGTTTGTGAACTCAGTGATCGGACTTTCTTGATTGTAATTTGAAGATATTTTTTAGGATATTTGGATATATTTATAGAGATAGAATTTGATAGTTTCTATAAGTAGATCTTGTATTTTCCCTACATTTTAGGAATGGTTTATTGTGGTTAGATCAATTCAGGATTAACTCCTAGGTTTGAGGAATAGATTTTTTAAGCCTTTGAGATGGGTTAATACCTATCGATTGAATTCACATCTTGTTTCCATTTTTCTATTGTGATGTTTTTGAGGGACTCTATATGATTCCATTATGGGATGGTTTCAGATAAATTGATTATTGGTTTTCAAAATCAGTGGTTGAGAATTCATTAGGGGCACTGTGTTTTTTAGATTCCACTGTGGGTGAGTTAGAACCCATGGATAGTTTTTTATCGAGAAGGCCATATAACTTTTTTATTTGTGGCAATTTTCCTTGGGATTTGTTTATGATGAGGATACCTTGTGTTGTTTTTCATTTTAGGTGGTTATGAGGGCAATTTTTAATTCCCGAATATGTGGGATTATTATTTTGGATTCCCTTTGTGCATGTTATTGGTCAATGATAAATTATAGGCCACTGAGGGATATATGTAATGTTTTTTCACTAGAAATTATCCATTCTTTTGGATGATGTAACACCCCAAGCTTACACGGTACGTTTCCCTTTGAATAATGAAATAGCTTTCATTGTACGCAACTTTGAGATTCCAACACACCACGACCAATCAAAGTAGCCTTTATGAGTAGTAATACCCACTTTTTGAAATTTTATAAATTTTATCATTCAAAATGGACTTAAATTTTGGATTCGGAATATCAAAATTATCCTAGGTAGAATTTTTTGTACTTTTTAGAAAACATTCAAATTTTGATGAATAGTTAAAAATACTAAACATTAATTAAAAACAACTTTTTAAATCTA
Source organism: Viscum album (assembly GCA_963277665.1). Classification (NCBI taxonomy): domain Eukaryota; kingdom Viridiplantae; phylum Streptophyta; class Magnoliopsida; order Santalales; family Viscaceae; genus Viscum; species Viscum album. The sequence goes on from OY728125.1 coordinate 26,326,394, forward strand.
AATAATTTATGGTGATAAATTATACTATTGAGAGGATTTAAATTATAATTAGAATATATGTTTACCATTTAATCCAATATTGGTAATTGGATTTAATTTCACGTTTAAACTAGACATAAACAAGTGTCAATCTTTTGATAGATATTATTTCTTAAAAAACACGCTCTTTGTTTTGACAACGGGATTTAATTTAAATTATTTTTTTCCACTTCTGTATTTTGAATTTAGAAAAATGAATTCCATATTTATAATCAGGAGGTCCAAATTGTGTAAATAGGTAACTTTTTTTTATACATTTTGAATAATTACATCGGTAAATATTTTATTTACCATGGTTAAAGGGTAAATCTGGTAAATAAGGGTAACAAATAATATTGTAATAATATTAAATTACCCTAACACGTGTCCTAACCCTATTGAATGATACATGCCCGACCATGGGCATCTTTGGGTCGATTTTGGGACCCTATGGAGCTACTTTTAAGTGATAATGACACTTTATATTAATTAAGTTAATGTAAATTAAAAAATGACATAAGCATATATCTTTTAGTAAAACATTTTTTACATAGGGTTATACATCTTATCTCTTGAACTAAAAATATTCATTAGAAAACTAAAAATATTTAATACATAATAGTAGTTTATTTATAATTTTTATACATTGAATAATTAAATTTATTTATGACACAATGATAATGCACTATTTTTCTTATTAATAAAAGAAACAAGTAAATGGTATTATAAATGTTAAAATAAATATAATATGAATGTTTTGATGAAATACACGAATTTTATAGGTTAATATGACATGTTAGTATTTCTTAGAAAAATATATTTCAAATTAATAATGTTTTTAGGACTTTAACAAAGATCAATTATTAAATAGTGTCAAAATTGACATAAAAGAGTTTTTAAAACAAATATTATATTATTAATTGATATTCTATTATTAAAAATATATCGTTCAGCCAAAGGACTTATATAATGATAGGTGCATCATTAATGAACCACTTGGGGTTATCTTGGAACTATATAGTATGTTTATTAGCTATATAATATAAAAATACAAAGAGACATGGTAAATGTCAAACTATTTAACTAAGAGTTAAATCTAAAATTTAAGGTTAATATAGTGACCCAAACCTCTCTAAAACGTATTGGTTGAGTGGTGTTCGACCCATACCCACCATAGACTTTAAATAATGCACTTTTTATCCATTAGAAACTGAAAATTATTTTATTATAAAATAATATTTCTAGCTTTTCCGAAGGTGCCCCTCACCCCTCTTATAAAAGGGCACTCCACCTTCTCTCTAATTCGCACGTTCAAAGCCTTTTGGCTCGGACAAACGCTACCCAAATATCCTATCAACTTCACTCAATTCATCTTAGAGTCCCTCGTCTGGTCATAAAGCCAAATTACGAATCCCTTTTGAACAAATCAAAAGGAAGAACCCAAAGAAGAGATAATAATTTCACCACCATCTTTCAAGTTCTTTTCTTCTTCCACTTATTATTTCTTTGTTATTTACATTCTAAAATAATAAATCAAATATCTTCTATATACTGGTATGTTATTATAAATATGGTACAACCATCTTCATTATTCTATCCAGCATTTTAATGACATGTCACCATATGTTCGTATGTACGGATTACCATCTCCACGTCGTGGTGTAATTGTTATTCAATAAATTATTATTTGGATGGGTATAATAATGATGTTTAATTCATGTAAATAACAAATATAACATGATAAATATTATTTATATATGATATTCCATCCAATTATATATTATTTTAATATCAAAAGAATGATATTGTCGCTCGTGCGTACGTACGGATTACCGTCTCCACGAACGCAGTGAGATTCAATCCCCATCGTATCCATTCAAGAATAAATTTCATTTTATGATTAAAAATAATGTTTATATATATTATATCATTCTGGATAAGAATTATATACATCCCATTCATAAAAAATATGTCTCACATAACAAATAATATAAAGGAAAACGAATCTGTTAACACCCAAAACGACGATAATACTACGATATTATTAACAAATAAAAGTTAAAAGATCATATATTATATCATATTAATGTATATAATTATTTTATAATTCAATAAAAATTATTTCACCATTATACAGGTGGTTAACTTACCCTTGACCATAGAAAATGTACAAAGTAAGGGGTTTCTTATCTCACTTTTAATTCCGTGAGATTTCCATTGTTCACCACCTCTTTATTGAATGTGGTGTGTGCTGCCCATGATTGTATTAATTATGTAATATAATTTAATTTATGTATATTTACATCATCATTGTATGATCCTTCTTTCATGGGTGTATGTTTCCTAAGTTACCAAATCGATAAGGGAATTTGAAATTTCAATTTCTACTCATTAGGCTTTACGCATACTTCATTGATTATTTTACTCCAAGATTATGTGTGGAATCACTATTCATTTTCTTTTGTCATAATTTCCAATACCCTTTCTGTGAATATTCTTTTGATACACATAATCAATCCATTGATGAATTCTCAAGTCATCGATATGAACTTGATAAGAGTAATTTTAACTCAATCTCAATTTGTTGAGTTAAATATCCAATTCATTGGTGTTGTTTTTACAAGAATATGTGTGAATGTCCTCTGATTGATTGAAACTTAATATCCAATCATATTGATTATATTTATATTTTTCACACAAAATTATTTCGTTGATTTATCCTTAACTTAAGGATACATTCTTTATAAGAGATTACATCTCAATTTACATTCCATTGAAGATTATTTGTTGTTATACACCAAATCAATTTTATATCGTGTATATAATGTACATTGACATAGTATATCATGAACCCCTTTATTCTCATTATATTACAAAGTTTTTATTTCCTCAATTATTTGTATTCAAGTGTCTCTCTTTTGGTTAGCAACTCTAACTAAAATATCATTTTAAATGTTTGAAAGATTTATTATTCTCAATATTTCTCATTAATTCCTATGTTTTAAAAATGGTTTTAAGGATTTATTTATATGAGCATTAAAGTTTTAAAATTTAAATTCATTTTAAAAGTTTCAAAGTGGTATGGGACACTTTGATTCAAAAATCTATTTTAAAATGGCTTCTATACAAATAGTTTGACTTTTAGATGATTTCAAGAAATAGGGGGACATTTCTCTCTAATATTTTTGATGATTATTTTCATCTATATCAATATCCTTCATTATTCTTGATTTAAGTTAATATGATACAACACAATCTTCCATATTTTATCGAATGAGTTATGTTTTACTATGGATGTTCTATTTTTATACCATTCATAGTTTGTGGAAAAAGTATTGACATTTCATATGCTAGTTTTAATACGAATGTTTATGTTATGTTTCAAACTTTTTATATGAGGAATTCATTAGACTTAGTAAGTGATGATTGGAGCCCGCTCTAGCTCCTCGACTCATCGGTATGTCTCATGAGACAAACTAGTGTCTTGGCACAAGGCCTTGACAACATCTTATTTGTAGTCTTGGCACAAGGCCCTGACTATGTCGTTATGATAGTCTGCATTATGCATTCTATCATTATGAAAGTGGTTATTTATATTTCATGTGATTATTTTACTAGTAGAATATCCATGTTAATAAATAAATGGCATTATTTAATTTTATCTTTTCTATATTATGCTGATCTTCAAGTTTAAAAGTCTTTTGTTCTAGTCTTATACACTACCTTAAATGTTTATGCTTATTTATGAAAGTTTCTGCTATAGTGATATCCTTAATGAGCATCTGATCTAACCCCTTTCTATGTTTTATATTTCCCAGGATGCAAACAAGTATGTTGTGACTGACCTCCAGGGATAGTCTATGGGATCTCAGTTTTGTCTATGGAAACAATGTTGTTGTATTTTTCCATTTTATGATGTAATGTAAACCTTATGAATGTATCTAGTACTTCCAAGGCAACTAAACTAATCGGTCTTTTGAGACTTGATATTTTATGATCCTGACAATGATACGTAATAATGCACTGACTCTGGGCTCCTGGGGTTGGGGTGTTATATTTGGTATCACAGAAAGTATAGTACAAACCTTGGAAACTAGATTTAGATAAACTCTGATTAGAGAAAATTTAACTAAGATAGACTTTGAGGATTAGTATAGAAAAACATCCTAGAATTTTGGAATTGTATAGAATTGGTGAGTTTTCCAAGAAATACTTCCTTATCTGGATAAGAGCAGGTAGAGGTTGTTCTGACACAGATATAACTAGGGGTAAAACCCAAAAACACCTCTTTAAGCTAAACTCGAACGGGAACTGGTGCATGAAAATGGGCCTTGTTTCACTCTTGGTTATGACACTCCCAAGGGATATTCTTATGATAATTTACATGTTATTTACAAACCGATTTGATGTATTTTAATATAATAAAAGAATAAATTACCTTAGTTAATTTTAAGGTGTTTCAAATTGATAATATGGTGTCATGATATTCTATAAATGATTTTATGAATACTATAACTCACACAATGCTTTACAGTTTTAGTCAATGGCTAGATTCCAAGGAAGTCATAGTAACTTTGGGAATGATGTACAAGGTGGGAATGGTGGTGGAAATGAGAAAAAAAATGGAATGTTGATAGGTGTAAAATATATCGTGTTCATACCAAATTAGTTTTACAAAAATATGATCAAAAACATATATATTAACCAACTCCCAGACTCCAAAAAGAAGAGAATGGCCATGAATGATAATACCCTTAGTAGTGGAGACCATGGAAAAAAGAATCATAAATTTCCATCATATAGGAAATGTGGAAGGAGACACCCAGTAAAGTGTCTCAATGGAACAAAGAAATGCTTGACATGCAGGAAACAAGGACATAAAGTGAAGAATTTCTATGGAAGAATGAAGAGTACTATAGAAGAAAATAAAAAATGGTCCCAAGAATATATTTACAGTCATTTTTCATAAATATAAGGGGCCTGGCCATTACCCAAGTGAATGCCCTATTCTGTAGGATATTTTCTTGGTCAAAGAAGAAGCTATGTCGACATAAAGGGTTGGAGAAATGTTTAAAAGTATTAGTGCTCCTTGTTGATGGGATTACTTGTGAATAATTTTCTCTTGTATTTGTAACCCTGAAGTTTTCCATGTGAGAATGATATTTGAGGAAGACTTATCTTTTATCTTGTGGATATAGTTATAAATAACCATTTGGTTTTATATGATCATTGGGTTTGAGCCAATTACAAGTTATTATATTTTTGGATGAAAATGTAAGGTATGAGATAATTTTTTTTGTTAAATTATGTTATGGTTATTTTGAGGAATTTATCTATTTTTGGTAATGTTATAAAATAAGGTTTTTGAAAAAGGAAAACATGTAGACCGTGTGACAACCCATCATGTCAGACAATGCTGTGGGAATCAAACCCACAACCAAAGTGCGATTGGGATTTATCGCTTACCACTGGACTATGTGATGTCCCTGGTTAGTGTGACTATTTATTTTTAGTTAAATGATTATATTGATCAATAATAAGTATATTTTGGATCTTATGTCTTATCAAATGAATACCCTCAGTATAATAAAATGATTTGGTGATTAAGTGATAAATGTTATTTGCGAAGATGTTCACTTTGTTGGGAACACTATATGCCTAAGGAAAATAGAATACTATGGGATTTCATTTGAGGAGTAATGGGGTATTTTTATCTATGTTTTTACTATTGATTTATAGTGATTTGGGTTATTTATGGAAATGATTAACCTATAATAGAGAATATGGGATTAGGTTAATTACTTTTAAGTATGTGACTTTAAGAATAGTTGATGTCATTCGGAGATACAATTTATCTTGGAAGACTACACAAAAAAATTATTTTAAGTTTTGGGTTACAATATTATTTTGTATTACATTGATGGATTTTAAGGAAAATTGTTTATTGAATGGTATTTATTTAACTTTGGGGTATTGTTGGTTTAGTTTTATAAATTAAGATTAGTGTTTCATTCTCTAATGAAATATCCTTTTGGGTGATCATAAAATCTTATACTAACCATTTTGGTTTTGATTAATCTCTAAATACAAGGTAAATATATAATTCATCCTTCTTGGATCATATGATTCTATAGAAGTTTATTCTAGCTCTTCCAGTGTGACCAAGTCTTCTTGAATACGCATCGTTTAAAAAAATGAGTGAGTGGTAAAAAAAATTTAAAGAATGAAACTCTAATTAAAAATAAAGTATATCTCTTTATTTTCTTAGTCAATATCATCAATGAATACCTCATCTTTATGTAATGTAACTTAAAACAAAAAAAAAATGTTGTCCGTTTACTTTTTTTACTGGGAGACTAATGATCGTTTGTCCCATCACAAGCTTGTGGTTTTCTTGTGGTTAAATTTTTCCTGATCATGTTTTCTATCCCTCTTCATCAGAACATAACACTTATTTTATCTTCCATATCCATGTTTTCCTACATGGAATCATAGTATGGGTTATCTTGGGTGACCTTTCTACTTCTCTTTCTTTCTTTTAAAGTGATAGTTTTATTGACACTTTTTCGGATGTGGGACTTTCCATTATATTCCCAAGACTAATTTTAAAAATTTTGAGGACACAATTTATTGAAGGAGGGGAAAATGTAACACCCCATGATTCCACAGTATGTTTCCGTTTTAATAATGAAATAGCTTGCATTGTACGTAACTTCGAGATTTTAACACACCACCACCAATCAATGTAGTTATTATTAATAGTAATACCCACTTTTTGAAATTTTAAAAATTTTATATTTCCAAATGGACATCATTTTTGGATTTGGAATATCGAAATTATCCTAGGGTGAATTTTTAGTATTTTTTAGAAAACATTCAAATTTTTATGAATAGTGAAAAATACTAAACATTAATTAAAAACAACTTTTTGAATCCAAATAATGTATAGTGATGAATTATACTATCAAGATATTTTAAAGTATAATTAGAATATATTTTTACCATTTAATCCAATATTGGTAATTGGATGTAATTTCACATTTAAACTAGACATAAACAAGTGTCAATCTTTTGATAGTTATTATTTCATAAAAAACACACTCTTTGTTTTAACAATGGGAATTAATTTTAAATTAATTTCTTCCACTTCTATGTTTAGTATTTAGAAAAATGTATTCCATATTTAGAATCAATAGGTATGAATTGTGTAAATTGGTAACTTTTATTTTTAGAAATTTTGAATAATTACTTCGGTAAATATTTTATTTACCATGGTTAAAGGATAAATCCGGTAAATAAGGGTAAACAAATAATATTCTAATAATACTAGATTACCCTAAAAAGTGTCCTAACCCAATTTTATGATACATTTCCGACCATGGACATATTTGGGTCAATTTTGGGACCTCATGGGGCCACTTGTAAGTGATAATGACACTTTATATTAATTATGTTAAAGTAAATACCAATATGACATAAGCATATATCTTTTAGTAAAACGATTTTTAAATAGCGTTATACATGTTATCTCTTTGACTAGAAATATTCATTAGAAAGCTAAAAATAGTTCATATATAATGGTATTTTATATATAATTTTTAGACATTTAATAATTAAATTTATTTATGACACAATGATGATGCAGTGTTTTCCTTATTAATGAATGAATCCAGTAAATGGTATCATAAATGTTAAAATAAATATAATTTGAAAGTTTTGATGACATACATAAGTTTTATAGGTTAATAGGACATGTTAGGATTTATTAAATGAATTTATTTTGAATTAATAAAGTTTTTAAGACTTTAACAAAAATAAATTATTAAATAGTGTCAAAGTTGACATAAAAGAGTTTTTAGAACAAATATTTTATTATTAATTGATATTATATTCTTAAAAATATATGGTTTAGAAAAAGGACTTATATAATTATATGTGCATTATTAATGAAACACTTGGGTTTCTCTTGGAAGTATATAGTAATTTTATTGACTATATGATATAAAAATACAAAGAGACATGGTAAATGTTAAACTATTTAACTAAGAGTTAAATCTAAATGTTAAGGTTGATATAGTGACCCAAACCTGTCTAAAACCGATTTTTTGAGTGGTTAGCTACCCATACCCAACTTATACTTTAAATAATCCACTTCGGAGCCCTTAAAACCTGAAAATTATTTTATTATAAAAAAATATTTCTACATTTTCTTAAGGTGCCCCTCAACCCTCTTATAGAAGGGCACTCCCCCTTCTCTCTAATTCCCACCTTCAAAACCTTTTGGATCGAATAACCCCTTGCCAAATATCCTTTAAACTTCCCTCACATCATCTTATAGGCCCTCTTTTGGTTATAAATCCAACTTAAGGAGCCCTGTTCATCAAATCAAAAGGAAGAACCCGAAGAAGAGGTAATAATTTCACCACCCTCTTTCAAGTTCTTTTCTTCTTCCACTTCTTCTTTCTTTGTTATTTATATTCTAAAATAATAACTCCATTATATTATATATACATTGATTTTATTATAAATATGGTACATTAATCTTCATTATTCTGTCCATCCTTTGAATAACATGTTACCATACGTGCGTATGTACAGATTACCGTCTCCACAACGTGGTGTACTTGTTATTCAATACATTACTATTTGAATGGGTATAATAATGATGTTTAAATCAAGTAAATAATAAAAATAACATGATAATTATTCTATATATATGATATACCATCCAATTACATATTATTTTAATATCAACTGAATGATATTGTCACCCGTGCGTACGTACGGATTACCGTATCCACGAACGCGATGAGATTCAATATCCATCGTATCCATTCAAGACTAAATTTCATTTGATAATTAAAAATAATGTTTATAGACATGATATAATTCTAGATATGAATAAGATACATCCCATCCATAACAAATATGGCTCACATAACAAAGACTATAAAGTAAAATGAATCTGTTAACACCCGAAACGATGATAATACTAAGATATTATTAACAAATCAATGTTAAAAGATCATATATGATATCATATTAATGTATATGATTATTTTATAATGAAATAATAATTATTTCACCATTATATATGAGGTTAACCTACCCTCTTCCATGGAAAAAGTACAAAGTAAGGGGTTACTTATCTCAATTTTAATTTCGTGAGATTTCCATTGTTCACCACCTATTTTTTGCATGTGGTGTGTGTACTGCCCATGATTGTATTAATTGTGTAATATAATTTAATTTATGGATATTTAAATCAAAATTTTATGATCCTTCTTTCATGGTTGTATGTTTCATATGTTACCAAATCGATAATGGAATTTGAAATTTCAATTTCCACTCATTCGGCTTTATGCATACTTCATTGATTCTTTTACTCCAAGATTATGTGTGGAATAACTATTCATTTGCTTATGTCATAATTTACACTCCCCTTTCTGTGGATATACTTTTTATACACATAATCACTCCATTGATAAATTCTCAAGTCATCGATATGAACTTGATAAGAGTAATTTTAACTCAACCTCCATTTTTGAGTTAAATATCCAATTCATTGGTGTTATTTTTACAAGAATATGTGTGAATTTCCTCTGATTGTTTTACACTGAATATACAATCCTATTGAGTGTATTTATATTTTTAACACATATTTATGTCATTGATTTGTACTTATCCTAAGGATACAGTCTTTATCAGATATTGCATCTCAATTTACATTCTATTGAGACTTCTTTGTTGTTATACACCAAATCACTTTTATATGGTGTATATAATGTACTTTGACATAGTATATCATGAATCCCTTTATTCTCATGATATTATAATGTTTTGATTACATCAATTATTTCTATTCAAGTGTCTCTCTTTTGGTTAGGAACTCTATCTAAAATATTATTTTAAATGTTTTAAAGATTTATTATTCTAAATCATTCTTATTAATATCCATGATTTAAAAATGGTTTTGAGGATTTATTTATATCGAAATTAAAGTTTTGAAATTAAAATTCCATTTAAAATTTTCAAAGTTTTATGGGACACTTTTATTGAAAAATCTATTTTTAAATGGATTCTTGACAAATAGTGTGACTTTTAAATGATTTCAAGAAAAAGGGGGATATTTCTCTCCAATAGATTTGATTATTATTTTCATCTATATCAATATCCTTCATTATTATTGATTGAAGTTAATCTGATACAATACAATCTTCCATATTGAATCGAATGAGTTGTGTTTTTACTGTAGATGTGCTATTTTTATACCATTCATGGTTTGTGGATAAAGTATTGACATTTTGTATTCTAGTTTTACTATGAATGTTTATGTTATGTTTCAAAATTTTCATATGAGGAATGCATTGGACTTATTAGGTGACAGGTGGAGCCCGATATAGCTCCTCGATTCATCGGTAGGTCTCATGAGAGAAACTATTGTCTTTGAAAAAGTCCTTGACAAAATCTCATTTGTAGTCTTGGCACAAGGCCTTGACTATGTGGTTATGATAGTCTGGCATTATGCATTCCATCATTATGAAAGTGGTTATTGATATTTCATGTGATTATTCGACTAGTATAATATCCATGTGAATAAGTAAATGGAATTATTTGATTTTATCTTCACCATATTATGCGAAATTTCAAGTTTAAAAGGCTTTTTGTTCGAGTCTTATACACTTCCTTAAATGTTTATGCTTATTTATGAATTTTTCCACTATAATTTTATCCTTACTGAGCATCTGAGCTCACCACTTTCTATGTTTTATTTTTCCCAGGATGAAAAGAAGTATATTATTACTGACCTCTAGGGAAAGTGTATGGGATCTCAGTGTTGTATATGGAAACAATGTTTTTGTTTTTTTATCATTTTATGATGTAATGTAAACCTTATGAATGTATCTAGTACTTACAAGGATACTAAAATAATCGATCTTTCGAGACTTTATCTTTTATGATCATGCCAATGATACGTAATAATGCACTGACTATGTGCTTCTGGGGTCAAGGTGTTACAGATGATCTAAAGGAACACCTTGTAGAGTTCCCTATTCATTCTTTTGTATTTGAGATGTTTGATGATGTTTCAATGGGTGTTTCCTTAGAGCTTGGGTGTATAAATGGTTTCTCCAATTGGAAATATCTTTATACTATATCCTAGGAAACTATGAGATCCATGAGCTTTGGTCCAGCCCAAAGGTGGGTTGTTGAGAGCCAATGGTGGGTTTTTTATTGTATATTGGGATCTAGGGTGATTATAGGGGACCATTGTTTCATTGGATAACATTTACTTGGTGATGTTGGTTTATCTATTTAGATAGTAGGATCAAGGTTGTATCATCCCATGTATGGTTGGCCTTTGTTCATGATTTATAATGCATTTTCTACTCAGGACTATGGTTTGAGTGGGATACATTTAGGATATCTTGTATTGAGAATTGGCCCTAGGTTTTTATTTACTTCCCTCATCATTTTTCAAGTGATGGTTAAATGGGATTAGGGATCCAGTGGATGATCTAGATTAGTACACCCTTTCTAGATTGAATATTCTCCCTATCTAGAGAGTAAGTTAGTCATGAATTTTGAAGAACATATAGTTTTTTTATAGAGCTGTGTGCATCACATATGTTAGGTCTATGTTGAAGGATCCCATAGGGAGGTGCATCTAACTAGTCTCTGGGGGATCCTATGTAGTTTTAAAGGACGTTCGGGACATAAAACATATATAACGTGTTGAGCGAAGACTCTATCACCAATTTAGATCATGCCATTAGATTTATAGACCACATCAGATGTGATTTTTCATGTGGTTGCCTATATTCTCCCCCTAAGGTCCAGTATTTTTTCATGCTACCTTCTTACATCTTGAAAATATTATTTATATCTGGATAATGAACTAGTTTTCATGTTGTTGGATTAGCCACATATTGTAAATTCTTTATTATGGGCTAGATCAAGGGTATATTTAACATAGGGGTCCGACTAGAACCAATAGTTGGCTATTTTGGTTTTTGTTCAACCCCACTTTTTTATTAATTTGTATTTATTTTATTTTAGATTCTATATTCTTTGGATATGACGGGTATAAAACTTGTGAATTCACTTTTTATGATAGAATATTTATAGGTTCACCATTGAGGGAGTCCTATAATGATTTATTTCTCACCCCATTTACATGTAACATGGTGTGAATGAAAACCCAATATCATAATTAAGATTAGAGAAAAGATTTCACAATGGATAGGGCTGAGGGACAATGTTTCTTGATCAAGTATATCCACTAAGTTTATGTCATAAGATCAGGGTGGTGTAGCTCAATAATCATGGAGAAAGGGTATGTGTGTTGTCTTGGTGATAGTAGTGGATCTTCTTGTATTAATTTTTAGTAGTTTATATTTTATATGTGGTCATCCTAGTGCGTGATCTTATATTTTATTTTGTTCCTTAATTTAGTCTATATGAATTTCTTCTCTATTATTTCTACTATATAATTCTTTTATTTTAGTTATCTATTATGCATACTCTAATTTCCATCAATGTGTATGATTTCGGTTATTTTCAAGTGTTATTTCACACTGAACAAATGGTATATTCTCCTTCCAATAACTTTTAGACCCTATCTTTTAGTTAAAATCCTTTGGAGTTTGGGGAGGGGTTCTTGAAGCCTTTTGGTGAGCAATATTGATTTAATTTTCATGTCGATCCATGCCATTTCATTAAAAAATATTATCATATGTGTTTTGTTTTAGGATTTGGGGAGTTGGTGAAAATAATTTCTAGGAATGTATTTGAACTTGTGATGGAAAACCAACTGGTGGTGCATTAACATATTTGATGATATGATGTATAAGATTCCATGTCATGGGATTTCTGTTCTTCATTTCTGATTTTATTGTTCTGTGATTCCACCTTGTGTTATGCAATTTAGTTTATGTATTTACAGTTTATTCTTGTTTTTGGGGTCTTAACCCATGGGAAATATCATGGTGTTTATTCATCAATCTCGGAATTTCAGACTCACATGAAATATTATTTTATGTGGTATTTAGACTAAAAATAGAGTTTCAATTTTTCAATTTGTTAGAATCTTTTTATATAGTGTTTTTTGTATAAGTACATGGTGGTATTCTTCTGAACTGAACCACATGTATATATATTCTCTCATGATGACAGTCCATGTGGATCTTTTGTTGATATTTTTATTAGTTATGGAGATATATCCCTATTTTGAGGGACTCATGGATACCCTTTTGGGTTAGTAATTTGATCAAAGTTCCTTGTTTAGTATTTTGATGAGGGAAAGGAATCTTTGGAGATCTTTGGATTTGGTTCGAGTTTCCTTGAGGTGGTGTTTTCTGTTGAGGTTACCAGTTTTTGTTTCTTAGGAGAGATATATTCTTCCAATGGGTGGGATATAAAGTTCTTCATTTGTGAGGTCATTTATTTCTTCTTCCACTAAGATGTTGTTAGGCATGTGGATTTCTAGTATCTGAGCAGTGGAGTTATATGAGTTCTCATTGTCTCATGACTATCTTTAGAAGTAAAGTTTTTTTGTTTTCTAGCCTTTCTGGTTTTTTGTTACACTTTGTGTAGCATAGTGGAAGTGGGGTTAGATGGTTTTTATTTTATATTGGTAGTTAAGAGGAGTATTTTCCTTTGGTTGATCATGGAATGTGGTATATTCCTCGTTTATTAATAACATTTTTGAGGGTTCTCCTATTTGTTGGAATGGATATGCATGAGAAGCAAGGTCCATGGATTTATGTGTGTTATCCTAGTTTCATTATTGATTGGACCATATGAGAAATATTCCTACTGAGATTTAGAGAGATATTTAGGGAAAGCCTTATGGTGGGTATTTCACCATAGGTTGTTAGAGGTCTTGAACCTCATTTTATGTGGTTTGTTTAGAATGGAGGTTTTTATTACTGGTGGGTAGGGAATGATCAATTTTGAACAGAAATATCCATTTAGTTTAGTGATGGATGTAGTGTAGGCCATGTGGTTTTCTATTTTTTGAAGAGGGGTGATGATAACGATAATCCTACGGTACATAGCATCGGATAAGTCATTGTTGAATGCCTTTTAGGTTTTGGGAGAGTTTTGGATGTTGTAATACTAGTCATTGGATATACAAGATAGTGTCGGTTGTTCCAGTTATTTGGTGAGATCATGGTTTTCAGTTTTCCACTAGGTCTTCTCGGGGTGTGATAAGCATCTGTGGTGGGGAGTTTGGGATGACCCGCATCATCACATGTTTTGGAAATTAAGGAAAATTTGAATTTTTGTTCTTAGAAGTGTTTTGGGGAATTAAAGTAATTTCAATTATTAGATGATCTCAGATAATTTTTTTGACCACTTTTTGGTCCTAGAATACAGTGTTTACCCAAGGATAGGAGTTTGGTAGAAATTTGAGACATTAAAATTTTGACATAATATTAAATATTTTATTAATTAAATATTAATTTTCTTTGGAGTTTTTTCTTGATGCCAGACCACTATTTGTTAGCCCATGGGGATTAAGAAACAATTCAATCCATGTCTTATATTGACTCGAATGACCAGATTAGGGTAGCCCAAGGTAGTTCTTGAAACATAGACAGATTTCATTTTATATGGATAATTTATTTTGTATTCTCAAAAAAACTTATATATTTGATTAATTTTACAATTTTTATGCTCAACCTTCAGATAAATTTAGTACATATGATCAAAAATTTCATGTATTAACTTTGAGATCTTTAATTTTCCATTTTTCAAAATATAAACTTCTCAAATATAAAATCCTCATGTAATGAGTCAGGTTTATGAATTTTCCAATTTTTAACTTTCCTACATATAAAAATCATACATGTTAACATGCTTTGGGATGTTTTAAATAGTATGAATTTATCGAATTCAATAATTTTACTCTATCATTATCAAACCATTTTAATAAAATTTAGAATAACCAAAAACATATTAAACCACCATCAAATACTTCATACTCAAGGTTGAAAACTAGTAAAACATCCCCCAATAACACTATTGGGTTATTAAATCTCCCTCATTGAATTTTTTTATTAACCTAAAAAATGATCTATAAGAAACATAATTGAATAGTTTTTCTCCATTAGAATTATCTTAACACCACACCACTAAATAAAATATTATTTTTCAGAAAACATCATCTCTTGGTGTTAATAAATATTTGGCTAAGTAACTTAGATGATCTCTCTCTCAATCTATACTCTCAAGACTCCCCATTTCTTAAGAGTGATGTATTCGAATTCCAAAATATATTACACATGAGTCTTTTATATCTACCTCCCTTTGAAAAATAAATATTAAAATATGGGATATTAAAAAATTCGCTCAAGTGTAAGGGAACCATTGAACATTCATGTTCATCATCAATGCCTCAAATGTTTCCTAGAGTATTATTTTAGTGAATATATCAATAATTTGATCCCTAGTAGGAATAAATTTTAGTCTTATGTTCCTATTAGAAACATTCTCTTTTATAAATTTAAATCATATTTCAATTGACTTATACTAATATTTTTTTCACTATATTTTTAGAGAGTTTATTTCTAGTTTCATTTTTTGAATGAAATTATAACTGGTTTCTCTATCTTCACCCTCATGACTTCAATATGTTATTTAATCTATATTATTTAGATATAGGAAATTTTATTAACGACATAAAATTCCTTTCTGTTTCTCAATATAATTTAATTATGATTTTGAAAACTCCATCTCACACATCTTTGTACTAAGAGAAAACATACACCCAAATTTGATCTTCTATCAGAATTGTCACCTACCCAATCAGCATCACTAAAACTAGACAAATACATAATATTGACTCTTATGTATATTTGGCCATAACAGAATGTTCCTTTGTTATATTTAATAAATATATTATAATCCAAAAAAATTAAATCTTTTTGGTCACATTGTTATCCTAAAAATAAACTTACTGCATAGAGAATATCATGTAATGACATTTTGAGAACGAGTAAACTATCAATCAACCTTATAAATTAATTTTCATCAACACTATCTTCTTTAGCATCCTTACATAGTTTTATCCAAAACTATATGGATGATGACACTTTTCATAACCCACCACCACTAGGAACCTCTCCTAGTCCCATATTAAATATGGGAGTAGCCACATGAGGCCCTTTTGCAATAGGCATCGGGTTAATTATTACCGTCAAGGGTATAAAACATGCAGTTGGGTGGTTTTTCCCTCATAATTACCATTAAAATAATAAGGCAACCCCCAATAAACACCATAAAATAAAATAAAATCAATATACTTTAATTAAATTCTTGTTAAATATATATAAAATCCAAAGACATTAATAAAAAAAGAAACTCCTATCAGAGTAACTTCGAACACAGCTCTATACTCAGAGCTAATAATGATCAAATAAATCTATAAATACCTAATGGAATCCTTTAAAATAAATTTATATATATAGGGGTGAACATGAATTTGTATTTAGTATGATCCTCCCCAGTACCTTTCACAAAAAATTTGAAGAAGTGTACTGATGCTTCAATGAATAAACCCTAGAACCAACAAGCACCAACCAGCTCATCTATCACCCAACCTTACTAGGGTACACTAACCAAATATCACATATAATTATAATAACATAATGCCATAATAATATATCAAATATGCACCCCATAACCACTTCCCCATCATATTTCACTCTCACATCCTAAAAGAAAATGTCTTGGTTCCCCCAATCCCTTTTCTAGCCATGTTATTATAAACTATCTCATATATCACATTCAAGAAACATACCATAACTACATCCTTATAATCTTATATACACCATCACATATTAATCCAAAACCCCACATTATATCCTCATCACACATATCCATCTCCATAGGGTATTATGAATATCATGGAATTTATCCTTATGCCCTCCCCTTATAATACACAACCCCCGTTAAGTATTATCATCAAATCCGCATAACCAGGTGACCAATATATCACATACCATAACATTTATCTTTTACATTATATATGTTTATACCTACCAGAAACAATCATGACTTGCAGCATGTCTAAATGTGAGATTGGGGAAGATAGAGTAATTAGGTATATATTCCCTCACTAGCCTAGACATTGTGGAAAACACCAAGAACCCAAAACACTTTAACATTGATAAGGTTATCCAACTTGGGTGTAGTGAATATAAAATCATAAGAAGAAATAGTTAAAAAATTTACACACAAAATAAAAACCTATATATTCCACATAAAAACAACACTTCCACCTTCATTTGAATGACCACAATATATTTTCAACACATTATAATCACTTCCAATTACTATACTAAAAACCTAGCCCACTATCCATAAACAATTCCCATAACAACCATTCAAAATTTCACTAATCCCATCATTTAAATACACTAGATTTACCATTTTTGAATAATATTATAATAATTTTTTCATCCAATTCCATATTTAATGATAAAAAAATCCTCAAAAAGTACCCACTTTTAAACTGTAAGAACTAAGATCTTCATTTCAGTTATGGATCTTGTTTTCGGGTTATTTTTTAGGAAAAAAGGAAGAGATCAGGATTTTCTAATTACACACCATGTACTTCCATGTACATTCCGTGTAACCAGTAGCTGCACAAAACCACATACTGACCATATAATGGAAGAGTACATGTTTGTGTGATGACCTGGATAACTTGCTTAAGTTAGGGGCCAGTTGAGGCTAATACCTAGTGTGTAGTTTTAATGAACACGCCATGTAATTTTATTTTTAATTGATATATTGGAGTGAGGTCGCGTCTCATGTCAATAAATGAATTCATCCTCATTTTTTTAGTACAAGAGTGATCAAGAATGATGAATGACAATTAAACCCCAAATTCTATGTCTGAGATCTAATTGAGACACCATCAGGTGCATTGTAATCCCACCGGTGAGTTCTCAAAACCCCTAGAGCCTTTCTTCCTGATTCATCCACTCTCATGAGTTATTCAAGGTTGGTATGTTTTCACATTATTATAGATCTATTGTGATGTAGGTCGATTCAAGGTCTGGCATTAAAGTATTTCGATCATAAATCATTATGGTATGTGGTTTGTTCCTTTCATTGTTTGCCTTTAGATTATATGTGCTAAAAGTTCTGCATACATATGTTTGGGGTATTTTTTTGATGTGGAATTTAACTCTATTTATTATCTTCTATGGTTTGATTTATTTATAAAGGGTTTTTTCTTATGTTTAAGGTTAGATACATTTTTTATGGGACACCCCATGGGTTTGTTTCCCTTGATTGATTGTTTATGGCAGTTTGTCTAGGATCTCTGTTAGTCTTGACTTGTTTTCTATGCCTTTACTTTCTAGGATATAGTTTTAGTTATATGAGATTCAAGTTATATGAATTGTGAAATTTTAACCAATGGTAATTGGATTGTGAAATATTCTCAAGGGATGGTCATTTATGTATGTTTTATTGAAATTTTGACCAAGGGTAATTGACTGTGAGAGCTTCCAAGTGGTCATCGAACTGAGGGATTTTACCATAAGAGCTTACTCAGGTTGTTGTTTATAACTATTTGATAGTATATTAGACAATTGTTTTTAGACCTTGAGATCTTGCCCACATTTATTTATAATTTTTTGATAGTATATCATACCAAAGGGGTTAGATAATGAGAGCATTCCCAGAGGGTCGTTATTAAATCAATTGATGTTATGTTAGACTATGGGGATTAGACTATGAGAACTTTCCCAAAGGGTCGTTATTAAATAATTTAATGATTCTGAAGTGTCTCCCAAGCCAAAACACAAGCTTGGATTCCGCCTTAATTATTTTTTAGGTGTTCTTCTCAGACATCTACTTTGTTACTTTGTACTGGGGATATAGAGCATAGGCTAGATACCAGGGGTTACATGATTAAACAGATTGAATAACTGATAAATTTAAATGAATGTAATTGAAAACTATAGTATTGTTTAATTTTGAGTACTTATTAGTTTATTGCTTTATTTTTCGTATTACTTGCTATATATATTCACTGACATTTATGCATGGTTATTTTGGTGTTTTCCTACTGGGATTTGTCTCACACCGTGTTTGGTTCATTTTTTGGACCCAAATAGATTATATGGTTGTATGTATAGATAAGGAAAATATCCCTTCCTCATCAGGTGCTTGATTGATGTTGGAGCTGGAGAGCATGAGACCTAGTTCATGCTTGCGATGCTACTGGAGATTACTTGTTTCTTTTTTTACTTTGGATTATGTAACGACTTCCAGCATTGTGACTTGTTTTTATATTTTCTTAAATACATATTCCATGCATCATATATATATATATATATTGTGGTTTCTGTTGGATTTACTTTCAGTCTTCTGCTGTTTACTTTTGTGGTATTACTTCTTTTGATATTTATTACTATTTGTTTTCTGTTGTGTGTACTCTACCAATGAGGTCATAGTTTCCCCATTATCAGACCTTGGCCCTCACCGCTAGTCGGAAGCCTATGGCATTTGGGGAAATGCACTTGAGGTCATGTGACCAATCGGGTACGAGGCACCCTTGGGCGGTACTTGGATCCAAGATTTTACAAAGTGGTATCAAAGAAAGTTTCTTTACTTCTTTGACCTACTATTTAGAACCAATAGACTCAGATAGGAAATAATAGGTAGTTTGTAATAAGTTGTGCCTGATAGTAGCTAACCTGTGTACAAGGAAAATCCAAGTTACCTCGAATATTTCAATATTTCTAGTTTTTCAATTGTTAAAGTTAATATTATTTCACCATTATGTGATTTACTTCTTTTGTGTTGTTATAATTGATATCATTGTGGTTCTATTTTTGTTACAACCCGATGAGATAAGGTTATTCTATCTCACACATCATATAGTAACTTGTTAGATACCACATGTCAAGCATTCTTATCATTCCATTTAGGGTTCATTGTAGATTTCAAGTAATTGTGATAGATGTTGAGCTAGATATGCGTGTTGTTTTGATAGATCTGTGATAGAAATACCTTCTATTTTGATAGGGTATTGGTATATGTAATGATTCATTTGAATGGATGAAAATCTTTGGTCCCTAAGGTTTTATGGGACCTTTGGATTATAATTTGGTGGATCATGTTTGAACTTTAAAAGAATTATGTTAAGATATGACATTAATAAGGATTCCAAACTCTTATTCGTGGGGAGTATATGCTCTCACGGATCAGAACATGGCAGGTATTGTAAAATTTTCATTAATTTGGGGCTTCTGGAGAAGTTTTAGAGGATTACTGTCCGAAAACACAGACAACACGACATGTGATGTTATAAACACACTCCATGTGTTCATATATTCTGGAATATATGACTTTTCTTAAGTACACACAGTGTATTATATGTACACATCATGTAGTGGTTGACCACATGATTGAGTGTGTGAGAAGAGACATTAGGGTTGGTAAAATCTTGGTAGAAAACACCATGTACTAGGAGTACACACCGTGCTATATTAGATCGTGTATCTAGCCGTGTGACTAACGACATGGTTGGATAGAACTTTTGAGTACATATCATTTCTAGACTGAACACACCGGGTAGTGTTACACCAGTAGGACCCTATAGTTATGGCCATGTAGAATTACTTGGTAGGAGGGAATATTCATGAACACGTCGTGTCTCAGAAGGAACACTCCGTGTGTATTGGGTGTTACTCGACCATGTTGGCAGGGGTATATGACCATGTTAAGGCTTAAGGGAACATACTGTGTAGTGGTTCTACATGTCATGTAACCATATTTTGTAAAACATGAATGCTTTCCATCTCTTTTTCCATTTCGGAACATCGGATTTTTAGTTCTTTTAATCTTGTACTGAGGTGTGTTCTTGAGCTTGCAGAGTCATACCACCAAGATGTACTCCGGTTATACGCCAGATATAGGGTGATGATCAGACACCGGAAATGGTAAATCAGGGACTACCAGTAGATCCTCCTATCATTCGTGTATTGGAATCAACTGTTACACCAGGCGCTGGTGATCATGCATAGTTCCGTGATGGATATATAAGGATGATGCAGAATTTTCAGGGAGCACCACATCCTGCCCCATATGTGGAAGAGTTGATGCGGGTGTTCCAGAAGCATCATCCTACAACTTTTTCAAGGTATGTAAGACCACAAGCTGAAGAGTCATGGTTGGAGTCTATTATTTCTGTCTTAAATCATATGGACATGCCTCTTGAGAGGAGAGTGGATATCATGAATTATAAACTACGTGATTCGAACAAGAGATGGTGGGATGTTATCTCACTGGTGGGACGTCATCGGGACAAGTCTTTGGAAGAGTGTTAAAGGAACCTCTAGAGTTACTTCTACCCTGAGATGTTGAGGGCCAACAAAACCCAGGAGTTTATGAATTTGGATCATAATGCTCTTTCAGTTATGGATTACTCTTCTCACTTTATAGAGCTTCATCACTTCCAAACTATTTTGGGAGGTGATGAATTACCACTGGCTAGGTGATTTGAGGATGGTTCTAGGAACCACTTCTGATTGTAAGTGAATGTTTTCAGGATGACTTTGGTGAATGCTATAGTAAATTAGTCGCTAATTACTAAGCGTAATCTGAGGGAGTTTGGAGCTGTGATATTGGGTGTTCCAGCATCATGGGATGGTTCTCCTTCGACCGATAACAGGAAGCGGAACATGGAGCTTTCATTCAATGTTTATTAATATAGCTGAGTGGTGTGATCCCAGTGCAGAAGGAGATGTAACATGATACTACAGTGCCCAAGAGATCCAATTTAGTGCATATATTGCAACAAGATGGGCCATCATCAGCATTTTTGCAGGGTATTCTCACCAGAAGTGAGTGAGAGGAGTTCTGTTATGACTCCACATTCAAGAGCAGGACCACCAGTTTCTCCTTAGTTAGGGAATTTGGGTTTTTCAGGCCAAGGATGTGTTCACTATCATGGTACCTATATGAAAGGTTCTCAATGATAGTTGGATGGATAAACTCAGGGTATCTAGGTAGGGTTGTAGGGTCATGGTACAATTTATACTTTTGAAATGGAATATACCCCATATGATAAGGATCCCAGACCATCTATGGTTAGAGGTAAAATTCTAGTTGCTTCATTTTTAGATTCCCCTCTTTTGAAATGGGGGTTTCTTATAGTTTTATATATGATTCCATTGTGGAGAGTTTGGCTCTGTATTATTACTTCTGAGGAAGTGATGACTCTAGACACACCGTTGTGGATTAGGATGGCTAGTGTACATCAGTGACAGGAGTGACTTCTTGAGGTTGGTGGGTTTCAATTATTATGGGACCTCTATTTTATAGAAATGACAAGCTTCGTTTTCATTCTTGGAATGGGATGGTTGGCCTCCTTTCAGGCCTTTATAGACTGCAATCTCTTTATGGTGAGTTTCACGTCACTAGAGGGTTGATATTTTCTATATAAGGGAAAGTGGGATGTCCAGGTGAGCAGAGCTGGTCCTGAGCATCAGGGGTTGGGACTAATTATAGATTAGATTTCTAGTTTATATCTATATGACAATGGGAATTCATATATGAACATTCTTCCAGTGGTGGATTATTTAAAGATTTATATCAAGACAACTTTTCTGGTTTACCTCTATAGTGAGAGGTGTATTTTTCTATTGAGCTTGTTCTAGTAGTGAAAATACATTCCATTAATCTATATAGGATGGATACACCAGAGTTACAGGATCTCAGGAAACAATTATAGGAGTTTCATGAAAACGGTTTCATTGGACCCAATTCTTCTCCTTCAGGATCACCTGTCCTTTTTGCAAAGAAGGCATATGGTTCCCTCAGACATTATGTGGATTATTGGAAGCTGGACCAGTTGATGTTTAAGAACCAATATCCCTTGACAAGGATTGATGATCTCTTTGATCATCTTTGAGGAGCCCAGGTATTCTCAAAGATTGACATGAGATCTGGTTATCATTAGTTGTTCATTAGACCCTCAGATATACCTCTTATAGAATTTCAGAGCATGTATGCTCTATAATAGTATTTGGTTATGCCATTCGGTCTCCCGAATGTGCCAATAGTTTTCATGGCACTGATGAACCTATTATTCCCCCTTACCTGGATTCTTTTGTGGTAGTCTTTTTGAATGATATCTTGGTGTACTCTCACACTCGGCCTGACCATTACATCCATCTTGAGATCGTATTGAGTACACTAAGACAACATCAGCTATGTGTTAATCTCTCAAAGTTACACTTTTGGATAGAAAAAATTCATTTCTTGGGTCATGTTATCTTAGAGACAGGAGTATCAGTAGACACAGATAAGGTGAGAGTAGTAGTTTCCTGGGAGAAGTCGAAGAACTTCTTTGAGGTACATAGTTTTATAGGACTAGATAGCTACTACAAACACTTTATTAAGGAAATCTCAATATTATTACTACCACTAACGGGCCAGACTAAGAAGGGTGTGAAGTACTTGTGGATAGATTCCTTCAATTAAACCTTTTAGGAGTTAAAATAAAGATTGACTTTAGCACCTATACTGATTTTACCAGAACCAAGTATGAGTTATATTGTTTACTATGACGCATCAGATATATGGATAGGAGAAGTGCTTATTCAGGTGGGAGGCATTTTTTCATATGGGCCTCATCATTTGAGGCCACATGAGAGGAACTACCCAACGCCTGATCTTGAGTTAGCTATAGTTGTGCACGATTTATATTGTTGGATACATTATCTTTTGGGAGATAATTTTGTGTTATACACTAAAAAAGCCTCAATTATATCTTTACTCAATGAGATCTAAAATTGAGACAGTGAAGGTCAGTTGAGTACCTTTAGTCCTTTAACTTTGAGATTTCCTACCCAGTTGGAAAAGGAAACACAGTGGCTGATGCGTTGATTAGGAGGGCTCAAATACATGAAGTTTAGGAGGCTGGTAGTGAGTGGAAGCTTATTGATCTGTTCTATTCGATGCATTTTGTGGTTCATGATAGAGAGGGGAAGAAATTTCTTTCTTATATAGTTGTTACCTCTATGCTTCTGGACTGATTGCAAAAGAGGTAGCTATTAGATTCCAAAGGCCTAGTCCTATGGGAGAGTCTGTCAGGTGAGGAATCTACTCTTGGGTTGACCATAGGAAAGGATGAGGTTTTGTGTTTTCATGGGTGTGTATCGGTGTCAGTAGACATACACGAAGAGATATTGTGATATTTTCATGCTTTAGTGTGGACAGTTCATCTAAGTGTCACTAACTCGTCTCGAGATCTACATCGTCAGTATTGGTGGCCAGGCATGAAGAGGGATATAGCTAGTTTTGTTATGATATGTTCCACTTTTCAGCAAGTGAAGGTGGAGAATCAGCGACTGGCAGGGCTATTAGAGCATTTACCCATTCTTGAGTGGATGTTGAATAATGTCATGATGGATTTCGTGATAGGTTTACCAAGGTCACCTTAAAGAAATTATGTCGTATGGGTTGTTGTTTATAGAATCACGAAGGTTTCACATTTCCTTACGATCGAGGAAACCTTCATTGTTGTTGACCTTGGAAAGGTGTACATCCAAGAGATTGTACATTTTCATGGGGTTACACTCTCTATCAATTTAGACAGGGATGCCAGGTTTACTTCATGAGTCTATTAAGGACTATAGAGGGATTTGGGAACACATTTGCTTCTGAGTATAGCTTACCATCCCCGGAAAGATTTCTATTTTTAGTGCATGATTCAGGTTTCTGAGGACATTATTTGAGCATACGTCTAAAATTTTGGGGTTTTTTGGGAGAGAAACATACCCCTGGTGGATTTTTCTTAAAATAATAGATTTCTAGAAATGAATCAGATGACATCTTGTGGGGCTTTGTATGGTAGGCCATGCCGGTCACGCTATGTTGGATGGAGGCTGGAGAGGTAGCTATGTTGGGACCTCGTCTTGTCTAGCAGACCACTGAATAGGTGGATTTGATTTGGAAGAGGATGGATACCGCATAGTCTCACTGGAAATCTTATGTTGATCGATAGAGATGACCTATGGAGTTTGAGGTCGGATATCAGGTTTTCCTGCATGTCACACCAATGTTGAGACACAGAAGGATTATGAGATAGGTAAATATTTACCCAAGACACGTGGGTTCGTTTGAAGTTTTATAGAGAGTCAGGATGGTTTCCTATGAGTTTCAATTATCTCAGAGGTATCGAGATATACACAACATCTTTCATGTTTCTCGGTTATGGTGTTACTTTTCAGACCCGTCTAATGTTTTTCAACCAATGGAGGTTGAGTTGGGGGTGGATCCATCCTTTGAGGAGAACTGTATTCAGATTGTGGATCACAGCACAATGGTTCTTCACGGCCTGTCTGTTATTTTAGAATGGGTTCTATGGCAGAATGGGCGAGTGTAGGTTGATTGTTGGGAGAGTGAGGCTGACATACGATCATAGTGGTCAGAGTTGTTTGCATATTATTCTTCACAACCCTTGAAAGGGTAATTCGAGGACGAATTTCCTTAAGGTGGAAGTTTGTAAGAACATAGATATTAATTTGAGGTATATATATTGTTTTCGAGTTGTTTTTAGGAAAAAGGAAGAAATTGTGATTTTATGAGTACACACTGTGTACTTCCATGTACACACCATGTAGCTAGTAGCCGCACACAGCTGCATACTAACCGTGTAACAGCTGAGTGCATCATCGTGTGACGACCTGGATGACCTATTTAACTTAGGGGTCGGTTGAGGCTAATACATGGTGTGTAGTTTTAAATAACATGTTGTGAACTTTTATTTTTAATTGATATATCAGAGCAGGATCATGTCTCATGTTTGTTAATGAATTCATTTTCCCATGTTTCGTACCGGACTACTCGGGAACGATGAACGAAGATATAACCCTCGATTCTCCATCTAAGCTCCTATTGAGACAATGTTGGGTGCGTTGGAATCCCATCGGTGAGTTCTCCAAACCCATAGAGAATTTCTTACTAATTCATCCTCTCTCATGAGTTATTCAATATTAGGATTATTTCACCTTTTTGAAGATCTACACCGATCTAGGATGATTTAAGGTCCAACATTCAAATATATTGATCGTATGATGTCAAGGTAGGTGGTTTGTGCCTTTCATTGTTCGTCTTTGGATTATATATGTTAAAAGTCCCGCATACCCAAATTTGGGGTATTGCTTGATTTGGAATTTAACTCGGTTTAGTACCTGTTATGGTTTGATTGACTGATAAAGGGTTGTTTCTTATGAATATGGTTGGATACCTTGTTTATGGGATAGCCCATGGTTGAATTTCCCTTAATTGGTAATTTGTGGAAATTTGTTCTAGGATTCCGGTTAGTATTTCCTTGTTGTCCTTTCCTTTTCTTGTTAGTATGGAGTTGTAGTTATATGAGATGACTATGATATGCATTGTGAATGTTTTACAAAGGGGAATTGGATTGTGATAGCTTCCCGAGGGAGGGTCATTTATGTATGTTTTACTAAAATTTTGACCTAGCAGTACTGACCGTGAGAGCTTCCATGTGGTCATTGACCCAGGGGTTCAAACCATGAGAGCTTACCCAGGTCGTTTTTTTATAATTGTTTGATACTATATTAGACCAATGCGTTTAGATCATGAGAGATTTCCCAGGTGTTGTTTATAATTTTTTGATAGTATATCAGACCAAAGGGGTTAGACCATGATAGATTTCCAAGAGGTTTATTATTAAGTGATTTATTTCTATGTTAGACCAGGGGGATTAAACTATGATAAATTTACCAAAGGGTCATAATTTTATAATTGAATGGTTTTGAAGAATCTTCCAAGCCAAAGCACAATCCTGTATTCGATCTTACTTGTTTTGTTTAGTTCATCTTCTCAAAATCCTTCTTTGTTACTTTTTACTGGGGATACAAAGATTAGGTTATATCCCAAGGGGTACATAATTAAATGGATTAAATTATTCATAAATGTAAATAAATGAAATTTAAAACTATATTATTTTATAATTTTGATTTCCTCCTAGTTTATTGCTTCATTTTTCATATTACCAGCTATATATATTCACTGACAGTAAGGCACAGATCTTTTGGCATTTTCCTACTAGGTTTCGTCTCACACCCTATTTGGGTCATGTTTTTGGACCCAAAAAGATTATATGGTTGTAGGTATTGATAAGGGAAAGTTCCCTTCTACATAAGTTACTTGATTTTTGTTGGAGCTAGGGAGAATGGGACCAAGTTGAGGCTTGAGATGCTGCTAGATTTTTCTTGATTATTTTATACTTTGGATTCTATATTTATTTTCCAGAATTGTGACTTGTTGGTTGTTTTATTAGATAAACATTCCATTCATAATATATATATATATATTTTAGCCTCTATTGGATTTACTTTCAATCTTACACTATTTATGTTTGTGGTATTAATACTTATGTTATTGCTTACTATTTGTTTTCCAATGTGTGTACTCTGCCAATAAGGGAATAGTTTCCCCATTATCCAACCATGGCCCTCACTTATACTCATCATCCACTAGTGTTAGGGGAAATGTGATTGAGTTCATGTGACCAACCGGGTACAGGGAACCCTTGGGCAGCACCCAGATCTAGGATGTGACATAATCCACCTATTACCCTATTCACTTTATTTATTAACATTCCTTTCAAACCCTATAGTTAATTCAATTTTCTCCAACACCCATTACAAAATTCATCATTAAAAATCTCATTACATATCCAATAAGAAACTATAACACATCCCAACAACCTGAAACTAACCATTGAAAAACCACTCCAAAACACAACCCATGCGAACCTTGACAACCATCCATGTAAAATTTTATACACCACATCAACTACACACCTCCTATTTCCAGGCATGGAAAGGTGGTTGATCCAACCACTATATAATCCATTCCAATATCTCAACCCAACTATAAAAAAAATAAAAAACCAAGACCTCACATTTAAAAATTTAAAAAAATAGCAACAAATACTCCCTAATTTCAATATTAAAACACTTCTACACATCTAATTTTAGATCATTCTTTTACATTACATCATTCTCTCTTCCCGATCATCATTACATCAATTTTGTATTCTAAATAATTAGTTCATTACCATATTTATATGATTAATCATTTAATAAAATATAATCCATTAATTTAATCATGGAAACATCATATATATATATATTGTAGGAGAAAATTGTTTTCAACCAAAATAATGGGTAAGACAACAATCCCATAATAGAAATCATACAAGAATGTAGACACATGTGGTTAACCCCCTTCCCATAAATTTCCTTAGTTTAATTCATTATCTTCAATAATCCAATTCATACCATCTAGTCAATGAAAGTAACAATATATCAATTATGAATATTCACATAACTAAAAATAGGATCCTTGAATCCCCTTCCTCAATTAGTGCTTTGAAAATCACTATGGATTGAAATGAAGAAACATAAAACCACATGACTAAACACAATTGTGGGAAATTCCAAACAACTGAGATCATACTAAATTCAAGTCTGAATAATAACCCCAAACTAACAGTATTGAGTGAATGACCCCAAAACACCCTAAGAGGGGAGGGGTGAATCATGGTGTTAACTTTTTCTTCTAAACTGAGGGATCTTGTTCCCACAATGATAAGAACCTGTTAAAACTATCTAAAGAGGAAGTGAAGAAAACAAACAATCACATGCAAATTAATGCAATAATAATTCTAATTGGTTCTCCTCTAAGGGATATGTTCAAAGATCATATACCAAAAGTGTGTTGGTTGTACCTAATAACCACTAATCTTCACAAGTTGTGGATTATAAGAGTTTAGTATAGTCACTGTGTTCTAGGAAGACTACCTTTACAAGGTTTTAGGGAAAAAACATAGTGTCCCTTGGATCACTTCTGATGACTCCCTCTTGCTCAATGTTTTGGAAGAATCATCACCCAGTTTATCGATTTGAAGGTCGCTTCAATAGAGTAGCATTAAATCATGCATCCTCAAATATAAATGGATGCTCTATTGAAATCCAGTTATTTCCCACAAATGTAATTTACTTTCCCTATCACTGATATGTTATGGTAATTAACTTTTCAAAATAATTTTTCCAATTTTCAAGCTTCCTTGGGTGTTTCGCATACCACTTTACCTCCTATATGTACTGAGTAGCGGGTATGGTTCGTGGCTAACCTCCTCCACATACCACTATTGTTTTCATGTACCATCCATCCCCACCACATACTTCCTTCCTCTTCCACATAACTCCCTACTCTATGTACTTCCCCTACAAACTGCCTTCTGCAAACAGCCCTAGGTTTGTGATATTCCTCTTCTCTGTATACAACCATGCTTTCTCTGAGTACTGCCTTACTACACTGCATGATATTGGAGCTTCCTCTACAAACTATGTTATCTTCCGCATAATTTTTTTAAGTGGTTTGTTCCCTCTATGAACTGTCTTCTCCTCAACAAACCATATTGAACTTTACCAAATTTCTTCCTGAAATTTTAACCTCCAATCCCTCTATCTAACTAAGGGGATTACTAATAATAATTTAGGCATAAATGGATCCCAAAAATATGTTAAACTATGATTTACCAAATCCTTTATTTCAGTACAGCCTCCACCGTGTACCACTCCTATTCCACAAACCGTATCAATCCAGTGAACCTCAAGCCTTCTATATACTGCATGCCTTCATCGTGAACCATCTTTGCAAACCATTTTTGGTTTTGTGAACCACTCCGCATACTGTTACCATTGTTCTGTACATGGTCCACAAACCGTTCACAGACATGATATGTGGTCCATGTCTTGGGCCATGAAATTCTATCCCTTTTCTGAATTCCTTCACTCTTCTTCATGCCATACATTCCAATGAACAGATTCTTGATTTTGAGGCCCCAAAATTTGTAAAGCAATGGGAAACAGTGTCAATGTTAATACTACATTCAGGCTCAATCATAAGACCACATTTTTTTCAAAATCCCTAGTCATCCATATGCAGATTGACAACAAACACAAACCGGACTCCATTATTAACAATCATCATCCTTGTTTGAAACAGTAAGTTACATGCCATTGCCTCAACCCCTTATAATGAAGATAAAAATATGCACCAATAAAGAGAGAAGAAACTCAACACATATTATAAATGTCGTAAGAGGGGGTAAATCAGGGTATGAGCGGGGTAAATCAGGGTATGACATGTTAAACCACTACACCATCAGATATTGTTTCATCATAAAACAAAAGACTCTTCTTTATCCCATTCCCATAGTAATGTATGAAAAAAATCAAATCATGCATGATACATGAAAATTTTACTTGGTTCACCCACACTAGGCTATATCCAAGTATCATACAAAGGAAATTTTCCTTTGTAAAAAATCCTGTAAATCACACTATAGTTAAAAAATTTGGAGCAGACTCATTTTCCCTCCTTGTTTACAACCAATATTAGTTTGAAATCTCATTACTCTTGCACCTTAAGTGTGATCACTCCACCTTTAGAATCTTCTACTCTTGATCAATTAAATAAATATGTTTTTAACCTTATTTATTGTGTCATGAATAAATAATATTATCCACTTTATGAATACCTATTTACCATAGAAAAAACCACTAAATCAAACTACAGTTATAAATTTTGGAGCAGACTCATTCCCCCTTATGGTTTACAACCAATAACAATTTGAAATCTTGCTACTATCTCAACTTAAGTATGATCACTCCACATTCAGAAGATTATTCTTTTGATAAATTAAATAAATATTTTTTAAACTTTATTTATTATATCATGAATCAATAATTTCATCTACTTTAAGAATACTTATTTACAATATAAATTCTGGGAAAATACTTAAAGTTTCTCACAAAATTTTCCTTCCTGTAAACTTTTCATGACCTATGCGCAACTCTATCATCTTTCACACGACATTTATGTAAATTCATGAATCATTAAACATTCACTCAACTATTCTGTTCTTCATGAAACACAAAAATTTTATGAAACTATTCAAATCGTTCCAAAACTCTCTACATTCATGAAACCTTAGGATTGTTGTGAAACTCCTTTAGTCATATAGACACAACTTCCTTTTCTTTATACAAGTTATGTTTGAGTTTTTTCCTTCATAAATGAAATATATTAACGGACATATTATAAGATTTAGAACCCTAATATTATCTATGGTTTGAGATAATCCAAAGATTGGGTTAGCTACCTATTTTTATACACAGTTAAACATTTGTGCAACTACCGTGCATTCCTTTGAGGAAGGATGAAATATTCGAAGTACCATGAACTTCAATGATTTAATATCCCCTTTATCATGAAGCTCACCACCTTCACGGAAATATATCTCTATTTCATGGTCTCATGCAACTCTCCCTATTTCATTTAACATTTACTTTTTCGATGTTTAAGAACTTGCGTAAAATAATTTCCTTTGTCGTATTTTTATGTGATGGCCCTGAATCTTAACATTCACATAACCTTGAGAATCACCTTCACACTTTATCACAACATTTACAATTATGCGAAAATTATTCATTTTTAAAAACACTATTTTACTTCCACCAATGTTTTCAACCCAATAATTTGGCAAACACTAGGAAATGATGTCATCATGTACAAGAAACATTCGTTATCACTTCAAGTACTTTCACTCCTCTGTCTTGAATCTTTTTCAATATTTTTCAACATAGCTAGTCAATAGTTGTGTTCGTACTCTATAACAGATATTTTCAACCTACTTTTTCAACAAACACAATCAACTCAAAACACTGCAAAGTCACATTGTTGGATTTTTTTAACACAAGGGATATATTGTGGAATCTAATGGTGGTTCTGAATTTATACCATAACCATAAATTTAATATGTCATGACATGATAGATTATAGTCACATCACTTTAGGGATAATTATATAGAACTTATAAAACTCATTTCTTGAACCACCCCTTATTTACACCATTTAAATTTCAGTAAATATACTTTAAATTGATAACATCAAATAAGCTTTCTGTGTGAATACTATCACCATGTTTTGACTCCCCTTAGAAAAAACCACAAAAACTCAACCTCCAGGTCCCCACACTATAACAGAGGTGCCCAATACATGAAATCACACTGGAAAAAACTTGGAAATCAACCATCAAGGATTCACTTAATATCCAGGGACACACTTTGAATGTAATTTGAAGTGATAAAATAGTGTCTCCTAAATACCCTTGCATCATGACTGAGAACTTAATGCCACAACCAGAAAAATTAAAAATGGGAAAATCATAATACTAAACAACATTATATAATATTCATATAAATTTACATAAGATACATCCAAGAAAACATAATACTTATTACTTTTCAAAAAAAAAATTGTCTGAACCTCTTAAGTTATGACACATTACCGCCCCTTTATGATCAAAAATTGTAGAATCACAATTTAATGTTGAAATATATTTTCATTATGGAGTAGATGGACAAATAAATACTAATTTATCCTAGATAAAATCTATACTCCAACAAAATTTCTCATGGAATAACACATTCTTTCATTTCATGACTCACCTCTCTCAGCTTGAATTGTTTATTAACCTCCACCATCTTCATCAAACTTTCTCCCGAAAATAATAGCACCCAAACCATCCAATTAGATGGTTCAAAATGGTATGGGTCATTCTATAGATTCATATAAAATTATTTTCATCCTCAAGTATCAAAACCAAGCCCAAATAGAAAACCAAATTTACCACGCCTAACGCTGCATAGGTGATACATATCAAATAGATACAATGTCACCACTAGGGAACATAAAACCATAGGAGATAAACAAACTCAAATATATTATCACTGTATGTAATAATCTCAAAAAAATCATCATCAATTCAAAAACTGTAATTATAAATCAAAATAAGGTTCAAAACATATTGGGATACTAGGCATGCATTTATGACCCTTGTTCCCACATACATTCCTCTAATCCATTATGCCACTAAAAACATGAACCAAAAGAATAAATCACACACATGAAATTATCCAAATGATATTGAATCTAAATTATTCACTCTAGAAATAATGAATCATCCTCTATATAAAATTCTCCCCAATCAATGATTTTAGAGTCATCAAGATAGTATTGAATAAATTTTGACACATAGAAAACATCATGAATCTGGTCCAACTATAGAGGGAGAAATAATGCATCATCCTTGCTGGATTAACTACCTCAATTATATTCTTTAAATTAGATACATTTCCACCCATATGTATTACGAAGCAAACATGGTGGCAGATGGCCTTGCCAATAAAGGTATCAACCAAGCTATGACCTGGAGTGATACTTTTCTGGTTGATCTTATCCCTCACTTAGTAAGAGATTGTAATGAGATACCATCTTTCTGATTCATGTAACCATTTCTCTATCTTCTTAAATAAAAATTTTCTTGATATTTAAAAAAACATATCTGAGGACTGTAATGGTTTAGTAAATTTTGAAACTATGTACATAAACAAATGGTTCATAAGTGAAGTACATTATCACACATCATTTAATTCATATATATAACCCTACTTAGACATATCATTCATAGTACAATTATTCATAAATAGAAGAAATGATATATAATAAAGGGTGAACACATATGATCAGTAAAGGTAAATAAGGGAGATATCATATAATATGAGTATAAGGGTTTGAAAACAAGAGAGTAACATTTGAAAACCATACCATGCATATCATTGATTTTAAACTTGAGTAATGGAATAAATAATGGTATTTCATAAGACATGAATCATAAATAAATCAAATAACATAATCCATGAGAGTATAAAATGGGAATACAACATAGATTTTTGGCATACTAATAAGCATAAAAACCTTATGTAAATTATACCCACCAAGAATTTCATAAAATTTCAGTCTTGGGAGAACCACCCATGTACCTACTTCATGCTTGGGATAACCTCATGAAAACCCTCTTTTGGTCTTGGGATAACCTCCAATGTACCCTCTTTTTTAGGCTTAGGATAACCTCTTGTATACTATTTGATCCCATAGAATATTAATATTTACCAAATACATTAGAGGGAGATATAGGTCCCACCAATAACATAATCCACTAATTGTTGAGGAAAAAGATCATAAAGAATTAAACATAGCATAATCAGTAGAAAAGAATTGGGTTTCATAAAAATTTCATCGTAGAATAAACCATATAAAGGAAATGGTTTTCGTAATTATCTCATTAGTTCAATATAGAAAATCCAGGTAAAAGAATATTTTTTCATATAAATATCTTCATTATAATCTTAAACCATACACATAAAGAATAATGATAGTTCAATTGTATCATATCCCTAATAGAACATAAAAAACACACAAGGATTCAGTTGTTGATGAATAGAAATTCATTTAAAATTTCATCAAAACATTATTGAGTAAAATATCCTTTCCATTTTAAAAATACATCTTTAAAATATAATTTTTTATTAAATATTAAACCAAAACTTTCATTGAAAATCACCTTGAAAATTTAAAAATAATAATTAAATCATTGAGTGGTCATGATGGAAGGAAATAATGTTCATGCGTCACACATTTAAATGAATATTACTTTCACATTTTTTAGTAAAATTTTATAAGGGCGTTGTTCAGAAAAAATAAAGAAGATTTATTTTAAAAAAAATTATGAAAATTAAAAAATTGGTAAAAAATTATTTCATCAATCATATTATGTTTTTAGAAAAATTCTCTAAAACTTTTTTAGAAAACATGGACATGGAATAAAAAGTATTTTCACCCAAAGAGAGAAATAATGTTGGTTTTCCTTAAAAATATTCTTTTGGAATATTGAGAACAGGAAGAGAGTAAAATGAATAGAAAAAATTTATTACCATGAAATAAAAAAATTAAATTAAAATTTTGGAGTTTATTTAGAGATATATCATAATATTTCATCATTGGAACTGAATCATAAACAATCCTGATAAATAATGAGGTAGTAACATAATACCCTTACCACACTGGTGTCCTTTAAATATTAAAACCCTTAAAGGAATAACATCAAATGAAACTTTAAATATCATAAAAATTAATAGAGATATGATATAACATGTCAAAGTTTCAGTGTATACACCACACAAAAATAAATGAGTGGTGAATATGTCATATGTCTCCCATAAATAAAAGAGTGACTAAAATTCCTCACCTCAAGTATCAAATTTATTCGTATATGTTAAAGCATAATATTTAATAATTTTAGGTTTATTATAAATATATATAACCATAATCATATTTAACGATCAATATTTTATTTACTTATGACCTATTATCAACCACTTATTAATAATTCCATGTTAAAATCATGTTAACGGTAATAACAGTTTCATTTTCCATGTTGGATTCGGTTTGGTATTTTAGGAACTTTTAGTTTGAACATAATTACATAATTTATATAATATAATCCATGATATAATTATCATATATATTTATTATAATATTATTGATGTTAATACATAAAATTTAGATATAAAAAATGAATTACATCATTCATGGAGAGGTTAGGTCATATGTACGTAGGAATATCATTTCCATTTTCTCAAGAAATGAAAATTAAAGGTAGGGTATATATCGCCTTTATATAATAATTTTTATGTAATATATATCATATATATACAGTAAATATATACAGATTACCATCTTTGTTGAAATAAAATGAAAAACATATCACAACGCTTCAAGGTGGTGATATTACACACGTATGGAAGAGCGATGTCATCATTTTCCAATGGATTGGAATGTAAGAAGGTAGATGTGATATTATATACATTTAGTTATAATTATTTAATAAATTTAATATAAATTTGTTGAATTCATTATTGTACTCATCTATGAGAGGTGGTGATGTAAAAATAATTATATCAGTTCGTGAGGTGGTAGTTCACCGCACACACAATTAACAGTTTCATTTCACATTTGATGGAAGAGGAGATGGATGTAGGTTATTCATCAACATTATAAAATATAATAATATGGTATATAATGAAGTTTTATTAACATCATATTTGTAAAATATTTTAAGGAGGAGGAATAAATAATAAAATTAAAATGTTTGGTTAATAACAATACCTTTTCTTTGGACAACATCCTTAAGTTATCACCAAAACCTTCATAGGAGGATTTAATAATAAATATTAGGCATATAGGACATGGGGAGGTAATTAAGGAATATATTTTGGTATTTAATGGATTAATATGGATTTTGGAGTGTGAAGAGGATAGGATAAGGGGTGTTAATTAATAAGTTGGGAAAAGAACCGACCTGGGAACTACTTCGAAATCACCAAAAACTCCAAAGGATAATGTCATTCCCAAGATGGATGATTCAAAATTACATTAGATTTAAATGTTTTAGGGTATTATATTTAAATATTTCTATAAAATATAACCATGATATTTATTATTATAAAACTTCCCCATAAAGTTTAGTTTAAACCTTGGTAAACCCATATACCTTAACAACAATAATTAATTTTGTTTGTTTTTACAATTCATTAAAATAAAAAATAATTTGGAATAATTATATAATATTAATTATTAATACTCCAAATATGGAATCCAATTTTAAAAATTAAATTCTCATAATTGGAAGAATTTAATTTAAAATAAAATTTGTAGACGTGATGAAGACGTGGTTTTCCACAGAAAACATTTTCATAAGTATAAGAAGTTTTTAAATCAGAAATCGATATGAGATTGATTCAAATGAAAATGATAATAATAATAATAAATATATGATTTAGAAAATTTTAATTTTAAAACCATCATAACAAAATGGATCTTGAAAAAATCATTAAATTAAAAGGCAGTTTAAAATAAAAACCAGTATTTTTTACTATTCATCAAAAAATTAATATTTTCCGAAAATCATAAAAAAATAACCTAAAGAAAATTTTGAAATGTATAATTTAAAAATAACTTTTATTTTATAAATTTTTTTTATTTGGAATAATTAAATTTTCTATTTTTATAATAAAAATAAAAACATTTTTTATAGAAAAAAGTTATTTTTGATGAATAAAAAGACTTTACTAAAAATTAAGTACTTTTTATCAATATTTGTTATTATATAAAATCATTGTACTTAATTTAAAAAATATATATTCATATTCATATCTCCATGTTTATTATTATGATTATAATTTTCTTGATTAAATAATATTATTAATAGTATGTTGCGGTTCTTTAAAACTCGGTGTTGCATGCAACACAAGCTATCAAAGAAATTAAATTTATTTTAAAAAATATTTCATAAAAACTTTGGGCGTTACATCACTGATGTAACCAAACACCTCAGCAGGGTAGGTAAAATGTGGTTAGAGCTTACTCCATTAGTCAAGACCTCAATTTCCCATGATAAAGGGAAACCATCAAGAAAACATGATCCTTAACCTCAAACTCCATATATATTATTGTTTAGAGAGAATAATACTTATGATAGTATTTCACTACCTTCATCCAATCCTCAATCATCTAAACCTTTCATTTCATGCTCTGCACCACAACTTTTCCAAGGACCACCGATTCTCCTTCCTTGTTCTGGCACAATTGAGATCTGTAAGACCATCCATAAAATTCATTGAACGGATCTATAGTAATTATAGAGTGGTAAGTGCTATTATATGAAAACTTAAATATAGGAGGTTACTTTACCCGTTATGAAAAATAATATGAAACCCAAGTGTGAAATGAATCCACTGTTAACTTAATATTCCATTATGACTACATATCCATTTGAGTATCAAAATAAGTACTAAGGAATAGTTGTGATCAAGAAGCTTGTGAAAGTCATCCCCAAACCCATGTGGTGAAATGAGGATCCTAATAAGAGATAATGACCGTAGATACATCATAATTATTCTCTATCTGATTAATATATCACCTCACCAAAATATCAATGACTCTCAACTCTTATATCACCAGTAAGTTATCCAACTCCATTTACCAATCCATGATCACCCAAGTAGCATCACATCCCCCATTAGGTTCATGGTAAAAAGATGAAATATTCCATTAATATTTATTCCCTCTTCCACTCGGGGTCATCTAATGATTGGGAAAACCTACCAAGAGTATC
Organism: Viscum album; assembly: GCA_963277665.1. Classification (NCBI taxonomy): domain Eukaryota; kingdom Viridiplantae; phylum Streptophyta; class Magnoliopsida; order Santalales; family Viscaceae; genus Viscum; species Viscum album. Next base: position 26,364,567 of record OY728125.1, read on the forward strand.
ATGTTATACCATAACTTGTTTGCAGAATAAACCTCGCAACACAAACTCAAAAAAGGACCACTCCATACCAGCATACCAGACATGACTCCTCAAATAATGCTCCATCTTGGATATACTGGGATGTACTAACAATGTTAAACTATGGAACCCAAGTATAACCTCCTCATGCATCATTATTAAACAAAAAAACCTCCCCTAAAACAATATTTGCTTTCATTACTCTTCCAAATAACCCTCCAGAGTATCATCAAGAAATATGAAATCATATATTCCCATTATATCTAAGTATCCCTGGTTAGACTCTAAAACCTAATTCATAAAGGATGAATGCATTGTGATTTTATATAGGAAAACTCTACCACTAACATCCTATTAAACAATAATAATTTTTTCATACTCCCCTATTACCCTCCAAGAATATCCAGACTCTCTGAAGATATATACTCATGGCATCCTAATCAGTACTTATATATCCTCATTTACTTTCCCTTGGTTGCATGAGATCATTAATTAATATTAATTCATGAAATCCATCCATAGATACTACTACAGATTTTTATCCCGCTAAGGGAAAATATACCTTAGGCTCTTATGATCTTTGAATACCACAAAAAATTCACCAATGAGTAAATACCTCTTTAGATTCAAATAAAATACCACTATTCCAAATAAAGATCATGGGTAGAATAGCTATTTTCAAGGGGATGTAACTTTATAGACCTATATGATACCAATTAACTTTACAACATCATAATTTATACCAAACCAATATGAAAAACATGACACACAAAATCTCTAACATCACACCCTCCTCTGGTAGCTGAATCATGGGAGCATTGGTCAACCACCTCTTCAAGTAGTCAAAAGTGACCTAAGAATGATTAGTCCAAAATAAATTGTTGTACATCTGGGTCAAAGTTTCCAATATGGCTATGTTCTAGGAGAAATATAGAAAAAACCTCTAGCAGTATCCATTGAGACCAAGGAAACTATAAACCCCAACAATAATCATAGGTGGCTCTTAAGAACAGAAAACCTTGATCTTTAAGGGATCAACTGCTACTCCTTTATGAGACAGCACATACACAATAAAATTCAGCTTCTTCATCCAAAAAACTCACTTGGAAAAAAATTCATCAAGATGACGGTGATAAAGGACTTGCATGATAACCCTGAAATTATTGGAATGTTCCTCCTCTAACTTTTATAATGTGATAATTTCTATAATAAGAACATCCAATAAATGATTTAGGAACTCATAGGACACAGATTTGATGAGTCGCATGAACATATATAGGGAATTTATTACACCTAATGACATAACCATGAACTTCTTGTACCTATTACAACACTTGAAATAAGTCATCCTGATATCCTCCTCTTTTAGACTCAGATAATGGAAATGATACTACAAGATAATATTTTAAAACTACCCACCACCATTTAATTGAATGAATATATCATTTATTCTAAAAGAGGATAATGATTCTTGATTGTCACAAATTTCAGCCACATGTAGTCAATGAAACTAAAAACATCACATATATAATTCTATAATTCAATTATTTAATCCCAATAATTTTATTTTTTAAGGTTAATTTAAAAAAAATATGTTTTATTTGTAATTTGATCATAATTGTAAAAATGGTCAAATATTGGATTTTAAACTATTCTACATTACTGTTTTTAGGAAAAATATCTTTTACACTAATTAAAATAATTAAATTTGTTTTCAAGCTTCCATACATGTTGCGATTCATTTTATAAAATTGGACCCAAATCTCAATACAATTTTTTGTTTCCTAGAATATGATTTCATTCCAGGCCTTGAAATATGTGAAAATAATGGATCACATTTATAAATGGGCCCATAACTCAAAAATTACTTACTGAAATGGGTTCAAAATTCACATTTGGTTATCCAACATTCCTGGTAAAAAATTTAATAACTATATTTTTGTGTGATTCTACCTCTTTCAATGCCATAAATTTATTTCCGGAAAACATTCTTTTATTATATTAATAAAAATTAAATCATGTCTGCACCCACTCATGGGGCGGAAAATAATTAATACCTAGGGAATCTACCAAAACAAAATACTAATAGTCGTCAGGTAATGACCTAATCTCACTGTAAATGGGGATTTAATCACATGGATTTCATTTTATTGTTAATGCAGCAGATGATAAGTTCCATTTTCTCCAAGTGTGACTAATTTTAACTCATTTCCTGAAAAACACTATTCAATTTTTGATTTTGTAAGTCAGCTCCCAAGGATAACTTACCTTCCCCAAAATAGACCCAATGAAAAAAGAGGATTCATATTCAACTATTGTAACCTAAAAATTAATATTCCTACAAAGAATGATGCCTATGAACAAGGCTCCCATCTCTGCCTCCATCGAATTCCATATGCCATAAAAGGAACTAAATCTCGTTAGCATCGAACCTCTATTTTCTATTACCAGGAAATTTATTCTCATCTGTCCTACTAAATAGAAACTGTCCACATTCAATTTCATTCTAGTACTGGGGGAATTCCATTTGATCCACCTTCCTTTTATGCCACATATTTTTTCCACAGTATCCCCTCTCCTTATAAGAAACATTCTTAATAAAGGAGAAGAGATCCCTCTATAAATCATACCACCAAGATCTTCCACCATAATCTTCAAAAGGAATTTAAATAAAATTTTTTATAACTTCATGCCATCTTTGGATTTATTATGAGATCCCATAAAACCCACCACACTACTGAAAAAAAATCACATGTACTTTCATCTCCACATATTACATACCATATCCATGAAACTAGTTAGTGATGGATTCCTCCATTCTATCCCTCGAGTCCTGATAACTAAATTTGTTCCCAATGAAGTTTCAAAAAATTATCACTCAATATCCCTTGAAAAAAAATGTGAAACAATGGTTAATGTTTTGGTGATACATTGCATCAACATCTAGATGAAAAAGTGACTCCCTTCTTCATCATGTTCTCATCAGTTGGGAGGGTCTCATTCCTCATCCTCCAAACCAAAAAAAATCATTTTTCTCAAAAACTATTTTCTCCATAGCTTTTATACCTAGAATTTCATCCCTATACGCACATGAATCACCTTACTATAATCCCTTCATGAAAAATCCATAGATTTTAAAACCATAAAGACAAAAAGATCCATATCCCCATTTAAGAAAATCTCTTCAAAACAAATTTTCTATTCTCGATTTATAATTTCATTAATGGGGACTGGATATGATCTAGCCTCTCTGAAGGTTAAATTGGGAATAGGAAAACCCATAAATGAAAAGAGATATCCTACCCAATTTTTCTTCCAGAAGTTAATCTATCCAGGGCCTATAATCCAGCACATCATTCTTTCTAGAATCTCTTTTTGATAAAGCATGTGGCAAGAAAGGTTGGGTGGGATTCTATAGTGGCTATACCAAACCTCTTAAAATTGTCCGTATTTTTCACACATATACTGACCCCATAATTTTTTCCCTTGAATTATTTCCCACACTTTTCATGCTACTATGGCATGCATAACTTCATCAATTCTACGTAAATCGACCCATCCCTCATCGAATGGCCTTACTGGATGCTTCCAAGATTCCGAAAGGAAATTACGTATCTGTTTACCATCCCACAAGAATGAATTCATCAACCATTCAATCCTTAACAAATTCCCCTTCAGTGGCTTAAAAATAGATAGAATATGCATTGGCACTGAGGAGAGAACATTATTAATCAAGGTTATCCTCCCTCTAAATAAAAGGAATTTGCAATTCCAATTGCATATCTTCCCCATTATCAAGTTCATTATTCCCTCAAAAAATATTTTTTTAATTCTATCATTAGATATCAAAACTCCTAGGTAGTTTATTGGTAGTTTCATCCTCTATATAAAGAATTTTTATTAAATGTAACCATTTATTCTTCTTGAAAATTTATTCAAAATAGCAACAATAATAGAACTAATTTCCAGTGTAAAACCATCTTAAATTTAACTAAAAATGTAAAAATGGGCTTAAATTTTGTAGTATCATACACAATACAATTTCTAAAAACTATAAATAATAAGACTTTTAAAAAATTAACATTTAATATTAATACTAGGTGAAATATTTTGATGGATAGGTTTTTAATTGAAAATGAGCACCCTCTCCATATAAATATGTACCTCCTCCTCCATTCCAAGTGATAACAATTTTAATGGGGATAAGTTACAGTATATATATTTTTATAGTTATTTATATTTTCAATATATATTATTTCATCTCTCTTCTACTTACTTTCTTTTATTACATTTTTTATTCTAGGTTTCTCCACTGTGTTATTCCTAATCTCTATGAAAATTTACTTCTAACCCTTTTTTAAGGGGGGAGTAGGGGATCATGATTTTTTATGCTCAAATGATTGTTCATTATTCTATTATGTGAATTATAATAGTGTGGAAACCATTTGTGATGAAGGGATCACCCAGATTTCACTACTATTGCAATATTATTCATGTTAATTTTTCTTCCTCTCAATCATCATCAAAATGTTGCAAATTAAGTGGAGTAAATTTTGGTCATGTTGTGAGAGGTTATTATTCTACTTGTAGAGGGTCATTTCCGAATAATAACAGTTAAATGCAATTATTTAGAGTGATAACGTTGATCTCTACATTTATCTCCTAAGAACAATAATGCTTCTCTCTTATGTTCTTTGTGTTTTCTCTTCTTATTTATGATTAATTTCTATATTTATATGTTTTATGAGTTTTTAACCCCCTATAATATAGTATTATAACAATATTATTATATTGTTTATTTTATAAATAGTGAAAATAAAAAATTAGTGTTTGTGGATTTCACCTTGATTGAATGGACCTGGATGTGCACAATATTGCTTGCCTAGGAAAATAATATTTTATTATTTTGGGATCTTTATGAAATACCACTCATCAATTTAGAACCATTTTTTGGGAGGTAAAGTATAACACCCCTGGATTTTGGGATTTTTTTTAATTAATTAATTAATTTTTTAGATATTTTAATTTTAATTAAATAATGAATACTTCTTATTTTATATGAGAGAACCGTTTTATTCTTTCTTTTTACACAGAACCAATTCAATATTGCACTATAGACAACACCTATATTATCTTGCAGAACAGACAACACTATATATGATTAATATTATGATTAATATATTATTGTTGTTGTCATCTAGACATTATAATTGTGGTTATGAATATAAAAAATTAAATATTAAAATATGGTTTACACATGTATATAAGATGAATAATTTGGTTACTAATTAACTATAAATTAAAATAAGACCATTTTGAAAATATAGCAAATCTTTTACTGGAAAACAATATTTATAAAATCAATCACATTTTATAGAAAAAAACATAATTAAAAAGCATTTCATGAATGATTTTAATGAATATATATATATATATATATTACTCAATAAAATAATTAACTTTCATATTATTTGTTTTATTGAAAATAGATAAGAATAAATCTAATTTTACACATAAAGATATATGTTTTTTCAAACGGTAATTTTAGCACATTTTAATGGTGTGCCTATTTTAAATATATTTTTGAAAATTTTATAGATTTTATTTTACAAAATAAAGTTAATTTTTTAAATTCTAACATCTAAATTATCATAAGGTGGTGTTTTCACATTTTTATGAGAAGTTTTCTTTTTTAATGAATAGTGAAATACACTGAATTTTAATTGAAAATTACATTTTCATATAATTTATTTATATAGTTGAATTATGTTCTAATTTGTTTTTAAAGTATATTTAGATCAATTATACATTTATTAATAAAATTTAGATCATTTTAATAAATATCACATTGTAATTGGATATAAAAACGTTTCAATCTTTTGGATATTTTCACTATAAAAACTCGTTGTCTCGTCCCACCTACATGATGAATTTTAAATTAATTTCTATCACTTATGTATTTAAATTTTATAAAAATATATTCTGTATTTTTAATTACCATAATTTTTTATTTATAGTAAGTTAAAATTAGTTTTTCACTAAATAAAATAATGAATATAATTATAATTAATTGTGACGATTAAGGAAAAAATATATTTACTTGGTAGTTAATTTTTTTATTAAGAGACCAAAAAACCTATAAAATTATAAATAACTCATCTTATGGACATATTCTCACAATATAATCCATTTTATAGAATATTGTTCACTATTTGGAGGCCCATTATGTAAGGTAGACCTCTCAATAGTGTTTACCTTTTTATATTTACTAAAATGACACTCCTCCTCCACTATAAAAGGGCAGTCACTCCCCTCACTTATTTACAGCTCTAAATACCTTTTTTTATAAATATCCAGACCAAATAATCTCCTAAATTATATAAAATTATACTTTAAGAATAAATTTTGTCATAAAACAAACCAAGTTAGTTCTTTTGTGAAAAACAAAAGGAAGTACCCAAAGAAGAGGTAATATCCTACAAGAAGAACTTTTATTTTGTGGCCTTATCCACCACTTAAATTATTTATATTACATGATTAAATAATATATTATGTATAATAAACATTTTGATATTTTTAATGTTAATTTTTCTACCTATACTCACAAACACTTCTATAAAATGTGATATGCAATCATCGTTCGTGTGTACGGCGGACTACCACCACGCGAACCGATGTCATTCGTTCTTCCATTACCACAATTGAAGCTTGGGAATAATCATTTAATTATGGGTTTCATATTATTTGTATGATATTTATGATTTATTTATTCTAATTTAACTATTACATAAAAATATATTCAATATTACCATTTTTGAGAATACGATAACTTCGTTTGTGGACGTGTGGACTACCACCACCTCAAATAGTTGTGATTCATTCACACTTTACATGGAATGAATTAAAGATGGGTTTAGTAAAATTATATAATATATATTAAATAAATTTTTTTCTATATTGATAATATATATACATATATGTCATATCCTTTATTTCTTCAAATACAAAAGGAAAACAAAAACAGTGTTCTTACTGTTTCCCTCAGAATTCGGGGATGACCTCCTGGATGGGAGATTCAAATGTTCCGATCGGTTTCTAGCGGGTTTGTTCGTAGAACCGGAAACATCCAATGATTCCACATCCATTTGGACCTACTTTCCAAAGGTAGGCGCTCATTAGCTTGTGGATTGATGAGGCTTAGGAATTTTCATTGGTCGAGAGGATGGGAGGTCGGACTCATCACACGTTTTTGAGGGGAATTATTGTCTATTCCGGGACTCTCTTTATAGATTTAAGTTATGTTCGTGAATCCTTATTACATTACCAAGTATAAAATAAGATTTTCCTTTTGTTTTGACAATCAATGATTAAATATGTAAAAAATTCAGAGAATCTTTTATATGTATTCGAGGTTCTTCATCAATAGAGAATTATCTATATCTATTTAGAGATTATTGTTCAATGGTAACCTTCAAAACATTCATATAAAAGTCTCTTGGTCATTATGATGACCAGGCTGGTTTTAAAGCCACTCAGTGGGGGCACTTGAAGTTTATTGTCATTCATAAGGACATGAATTATTTCAGAGTTGGGATCGAACCGATAGATGGGCTACCTATGTATCCTTTGTTTTGGAAAAGGAATCAGAACCCACATAGTTCGAGTAAGGGTATGATTTTTATGATTGATGGCTCAAAGCAGGATGTCACAATTACTTTTACACTCTAAGCTCACGTGAGTCATGCTCGGTGTGAGAAACAAGAGGTATTGGTAAAAATTAGACAATTGTGCCATGAAAGATGCAATCATAAGAAATGGTTTGGGGCTTATGTATGTATGACTGCCCAGAGGATTTACTTTAGGGAGAAAATCCAGTAACAGGGTCCATAAAGGGATATGTTCTTAATGGAGATTTGAATACTCTAACTTGAGACTTATTCCTGAAATGGAAACCTAAATTAGGAGAGGATTGATAACTGGGCTTTACTCCTGATAAGGAATCCCAGATAGAATGTAAATTAGGACTGGTTAAAGAGAATTTAAGGGACTTGGGGCTTATTCCTGAAAAAGGAAGCCCAAGATTAGGACTGGGAATTATTCCTGAAAAGGAGACCCAGGTTAGGGGACATGGGGCTTACTCCTGAGAAGGAATCCCAAAATTATGACTGGGACTTATTCCTGTAAAGGAGACCCAGGTTAAGGATTAAGGTTTAGGGCTTACTCCTGAAAAGGATGCCCAAATTAGAGGACTTATGACTGGGGATTATTCCTGAAAATGAGACCCAGGTTAAGGATTCTCTCAACTTAAAGGATGTGGTTTAATGAATGAACTCTCCATATTTAGTGACATAAGGATATTTAAATCACTAGGTTTTGAGAGATATTCCACAGAATTCCTTTCAGACAAGGAAGTCAAATCAAGAAATCATGCCATAAATGTCTTTGAAGAGTGTCTTGGAGACTGAATCTTGAAAAGGAATGGTATAATGGCTTAAGAGGGGTGAAATGGGCAAGAAAGTCACCTAAAAAGGAAGGGGCGTGCAAGTCTTGGAAGGTGCGCAAGTATTGCGGGGGCGCGCAAGTATTGGTTGCGCAGGTATACCTACGCGACACGTGGTGTACTTGTGCGATGGTCAACCAGCATTGAAATACTTGAGCGACTCTTTATTAAATCCTTTAGAATCCTCTTGAGGTTCTTCCAGAAAAGGGACACGCAAGTTCTATCGAAGGAGTAAGGCGGCGTGCAAGTGTGACCACTTCCCTTAAGGGTATGATGTTTATGATTGATGGCTCAAAGCAGGATGTCACAATTACTTTAACACTGTAAGCTCACGTGAGTCATGCTCGGTGTGAGAAACAAGAGGTATTGGTAAACATTAGACAATTGTGCCATGAAATATGCAATCATAGGAAATGGTTTGGGGCTTATGTATGTATGGCTGCCCAGAGGATTTACTTTAGGGAGAAAATCCAGGAACAGGGTCCATAAAGGTATATGTGCTTCATGGAGATTTGAATACTCTAACTTGAGACTTATTCCTGAAAAGGAAACCCAAATTAGTAGAGGATTGATAACTGGGTTTTACTCCTGAGAAGGAATCCCAGATCAAACGTAAATTAGGACTGGTTAAAAAGAATTTAAGGGACTTGGGGCTTATTCCTGAAAAAGGAAGCCCAAGATTAGGACTGGGACTTATTCCTAAAAAGGATACCCAGGTTAGGGGACTTGGGGCTTACTCCCGAGAAGGAATCCCAAAATTATGACTGGGACTTATTCCTGAAAAGGAGACCCAGGTTAAGGATTAAGGTTTGGGGCTTACTCCTGAAAAGGATGCCCAAATTAGAGGACTTATGACTGGGGATTATTCCTGAAAAGAAGACCCAGGTTAAGGATTATTTCATCTTAAAGGATGAGGTTTAATGAATGAACTCTTCATATTTAGTGACATAAGGATATTTAAATCACTAGGTTTTGAGAGATATTCCATAGAATTCCTTTCAGATAAGGACGTCAAATCAAGAAATCATGCCATAAATGGCTTTGAAGAGTGTCTTGAAGACTGAATCTTTAAAAGGAAAGGTATAATTGCTTAAGATTGGTGAAATGGGCAAGAAAGGCACCCAAAAAGGAAGGGGCGTGCAAGTCTTGGAAGGCGCGCAAATATTGGTCGTGCAGGTATACCTGCGCGACACGTGGTGTACTTGCGTGATGGTCAACCCGCATTTGAATACTTGAGCGACTCTTTATTAACGCCTTTAGAATCTTCTTGAGGTTCTTCCAGAAAAGGGACGCGCAAGTTCTATCGAAGGAGTAAGGCGGCGCGCAAGTGTGACCACTTCCCTTAAGAGATGGCCACTCAGGCGCGCAAGTGTTGATGAGTTTGAACACTTAGGCCTTCCTCCCTCTCTTTAGATCTTCTGTTCTAGGTAAGAAATTACCTTAGAAGTGTTCCAGAAGCTTTGAGAAGAGACTTGGACATCGAGAGATTCAATCCGAGTTTCTGGAAAAAAGATCCTCTCGATTGGGGGGGCCACAGGGTCTATTTATAGGCAGGAGAAGACCCCGGGCGGTTACCGGGAGGTTATCAATTAGGTCGCGCAAGTCACTTGCGCGCCAAGTTGTGTCGTGCAAGTCTACTTGCACGACCATGAAGGAACTTGCGCGGCCTATGTGCAAAGTTTTCCTTGTTCATCCCTTTGTCGATTTTTGATGTTTTTTCAAAGGTTGAATCACTTTGTGGTCATATATTCCCCTTATCCGATTTTAAGATTCTGTGATGAAAGGAGCGTCAACAAAATTCCCCCCTCAGAGTTGGATCCGGAGAGAAATGCGGATTTGACTCTGAGGAAACCGAATACATCCAAAGGAAAAGGGGGTGCACAAGTTCTCAGGGCACAGAGGACGGCGCGCAAGTGCGCATCGCATAGGGATACGGCCCTCGGTCATGCAGGGTCCGGCGTTCAGGGTCCCGGCCTCGTCTATAAATAGAGGGCCTCACTTCCGTACAAGCATCCGGATTTCCGGACTTCATACCTTCGAGCTCTCACCGTGCAGGTCACCTTAGCCGCGCAAGTTGCTCTGTTTTCCTGTGTTTTCCTTGATGTCGTGCTACTATAAAGGCATTTGTACTTGCGCGGTTTATACTTGTGTGTCAAAAACTAGCGCGGCACATGAATACTTGCGTGCCATTTTTTAGACATGTGCGCCTTAATGCCTTAGCCATTTTTTCGAAATCTTTCACAAATTTTATGAAAAATAAACCCATTTAAGAGTTTAATTTATTCAACTTTTGGGCAGATTCAATGGCTACTAATGGAATTAACAAGTCTGATGAACTGGCTAGCAAGAGGATTGATGACATGATGAACATCATTGGCCATGATTACTATGATATCTGCAACAGCACTCTCTCAGATTTGGATAAGCACTTGAAGAAATATCATCTTAATTTCCCACAGGGCATCTACCTGCCTCTATATGGTCATGGTCACCTGCAAGGAGTCAATGTTCCAGATGCAAAGAACTATACACCTGAAATGCAATTGTGACACTACTCCTTCATTTCGGTTATGTTGTGCATTAAGAGCAACAACAATGGTGTGAACTTTCAAATTCTTCCTCCATGTCATTTCCTTGCAGATATGAAAATGGGAAACCCATGGGCTGAAATGTTTTCCACTGTCGATTGCTGGAGAGAATACAAACATGGTATTATAGCAATATATGAAAATAGTACTCTCTCCAAATGGCTCTTTACTTCCAATGCTCCATTCTCAAATCCATGTATCCATCTTCCAAGCCTCTTGGACAGAAACAGAGTCACTGTTTGATCAGCAGAAGATTTTCTCAAACCGCACTCAAGAACATCCTTTTACAATTGTTCCAAGAAGAGCTGGTATCACTGCATCTCTTATTGTATCTAGTTGAATGAATTAATTCTAAGTGGTTGCTGATGAAGCTCGGGATGCCGTAAATCAAACAAAGTGTTATGTTGAAAGCCTCTTGTAATTCTTGAAAAAGAGAAGAGAATCCAGTCTGTGGATGTCCTTCTAACTCTTATGCATCAATGAAAAACACTTTCACTTTCACTTATTTGTACCTTCATTCTCTCACTACCTTCTTTAAATTTACTTAATCCAATGAGCTTAGTAAGCATAGTTTGATTTTTACTAGGATTATTACAAATAACCCTAAAAACTTTGAACCTTTTAATTGCTCAATATTACCTAAATCATACAGAATGTACGTTTAGTGAGCTAGAACTTGACTTTTATTCAGAGTTCCTTTGTCTTTTATGGGAAGTTTAAAGTCATGCATGCCAGACATAAAGGGGCTAATGTTTAAGGTCGAAATAGCTTTGACCAAAATGGATTAAAAATTGATTCAATTCCTTGACAATTTATCTGAAAACATATTACCATACTCAAGTATAAGGGAAAAAATGTAAGCTATGACTTAAGAATTTTTGAATATGAGGAATGATATGAAAAGGAGCTAAAAGGCATTAGAAGAAGTAGTTTCCAAGAATGAAGTTACTATTATTTGACAAAAACCCGTTAGGGGGTTGAATTATGTAGGGCCACCTAAGGGCATTGGCTGCATGGTCAAATAAATAGCATCTTTCGGCTAACAAGTCTGTTATGTGGACTGTTTATGCAAGGCCACCTATGGGAACGTGCTGCATAGTCTGGCAAAAGAACTCTCAGAAATTTACTTTCCTAGTGCTAAAAGCCAGTGAATGTTTATGGAGATTCAAATTTTCTAATGTATAGAGTTTGTTGTATAGAAAGAGGTACTTGAATATGGAGAAGATATTTCCGAACAAGAATATCGGATAATTGAATGAATATCACTCCTACGAAGGTCTGACCCAAACGTAGGGAAGAAGAATAAACCATAGACTTGAATACTTTCAGATCATGAAAAAGGACATGGGACAAATATGTTAAGGATGACTATTTATTTGCGGATCCCTACATACTCTCGTTTAAGAAAAATAAGGACAAAAGATGCATTCTTCCCAAGAATGAAGTTACTATTATCCAACAAAACCATTATGGGGTTGGATTGTGTTGGGCCACCTAAGGGCATTGGCAGCATAGTTAAATAAAATAGTATCTTTTGACTAACAAGTCTGTTATGTAGACTGTTTATGCAAGGCCACCTATGGGCACGTGCTGCATAGTCAGGAAAAAGAATTCTCAGAAGTTTGACATTTTTGTGACTAAAAGTCATGAAAAGGGTTATAAAGATCTGAAAATATTTAAGGATAGGACTATAACACATAAATATAGGTATTGTCCAATGTATATAGAGATACATAGGTCAATGATAACCACAATCATGTTGTGGCTGGGTCCTGAATTGAAATTTTGGACTTCATTACGTATCTCATAAGAATGGGAATCAAGACATACGTAGTTCTTGAAATGCAGTTTAACGTCGTGCAGGATGAAAGTATGAGAGATCTTAGTTTAGGGTCATAGAGTTCGGACCATAATAATTAATACACAGTGTGTGTTTTCATGAGGACTTTTCAGCCAAGGGACTGAAAGTGAAATTTGGGGTTAGGCCCAAAAGACTTGGGGATGGATTCGAGGGATACTCGAATGTTCCTACGTATCCCATAAGGATGGGAATCAAGCCCACGTAGTTCTAGAACTACCCTTTGTACAAATTTGGTTCGTACATGTGAAGGGTGAAAGGGGACTTTAGTGCAATGATGGTGTAACCTGAGATAAAAAGTTTAGGTATTACCATGTATGCACGTAGTCTTTTGAAATGATTGAAAAATCAATGTCAATAATAGTTCTCTCTCAAATGAGGAAATCAAAGAGTATTGTAGTTTATTGTCGTACTAGACAAAAGTGTTGCATACTATAACGTCATATAACAAGGACGAAAGTGAATCAATGTAAAGATATTGATTCTAGGGGCGGTTTCACGAATCAACATCATATGAGATGGTGGTGAACTGATGTGAAGAGATTGTTTTTGGGCTTGAACCCTGGGAGGTTGCCTACATACCCAACCTGGAGGGCAAGGATCAAAGTCCGTGTAGTTCAATTAAAGAATGAATTAATGATCAAGTTGTTTTTGGGGACAACGATCTAATAAAAAAAATGTTGTTGGGACTTATACATGGTTAGCGGCCCAAAGAGAGTGTTACGGTTGAGGTTTTCTCTAAGCTCACGTGAGTCATACTCGGTGTGAGAAACAAGAGGTAACAACAACCTTAACGATGCATAGTTTAATGTCATGTAGTACATATAAAGGGACTATGCAGTTTAAAGTCTTGCAGTTAGGACTATTGGTGCTGCACAGTTTACTGTCATGTAGCAGGGAAAAAATACAGTTTAATGTCATGTAGGACATATCATGAATTTTCTGTACAGTATAATGTCATGTAGTTTGGACGATGGGGACAATACATTTTAACGCCATGTTGGACAAAAAAGGGGGACTGTGCAGTTTAATGTCATGCAGTGAGGACAAAAGAGTGCACCATTTTAACGTCATGTTGGAAGCATTGGGGATTTTTTTCACAGTTTAACATCATGTTGGACAAAAGTGTGAATAGTTTAAGGTCATATGCATGGACCGTGGATGGTGCAGTTTAATGTCATGCTGGATGGTGGTGTAGTTTACGGTCATACAGGACCTTTGATGATTATATAGTTTGACGTCTTTCCAGACGTAAGGGACTTTTATACAGTTTAGCGTCATGTAGTTAGGACGTCACAGTTTAACGTCTTGCTGTATGTAAGGGACTTGCAAATAGTTTAGGGTCATATGCATGGACCGTTGATGATGCAGTTTAAGGTCATACAGGACCTAGTTGCAGTCTAAGGTCATACTGGACCATTTAGGGAACTTTTTCACAGTTTAACGTCGTGTGGGACGAAGTTGCAGTTTAAGGTCATACAGGACCATTGCTGTATAGTTTAACGTCATATAGCAAGGACGAACTGGTGTTTCAAAGTTTAGTGTCATGTTACGGGGACATTGAAGGTGACACAGTTTAACATCATGTTGGACGTATGTGAAAATAGTTTAGGGTCATATGCTTAGACCGTTGCTGTATAATTTAACGTCATATAACAAGGAAGAACTGGTGCTGCACAGTTTAGTGTCATGTTACGGGGACAACATGTGAATACTTTGTATTTTATACAAAATATTTCCTCAAAAATCTGGCATTAGTTGGAATATTAATGAGTTCTCCATCCATCGAGATTAATGAATAAGCCCCATTGGAGTAAACCCTATGTATTGAATAAGGTCCTTCCCATTTTGGTTCAAGCTTGGGAGGTTTCTTTCCTGGTATCATTGGAGTTCTGAGAACTAATACCAATTCTCCCTGAATGAATGAACGAAGACGAACTTTTTTTTAAAAGCTCGTGCTATTCGATTCTGATAGATTTCCAAGTGGTGCAAAGTGCACAACCTTTTCTCATCTAACCGTTCCAATTCATTCAATCACTTTTGGGATTGCTCATCTATAGATAACTGATCACAAATGGCTACTCTAAGTGAGGGCAATTGAATTTCAATTGGCAAGACTGCTTCTGTTCCATATACCAACGAATATGGAGTTGACCGCGTTGCATTGCGGGTGGTAGTCCGATAAGCCCATAAAGCATGAAAGAGTTTATCAGGCCATGACCTCTTATCTTTATCCACCATATTTTGCAGTATATTTGAAAGAGTCTTGTTAAAGGCTTCTATTTGGCCATTGGCTGACACATGATACCGAGATGAATGGTTGGATTTAATGTTGTATTCTTGATACAATTTTTTCACCTCAGAAGAACAGAAATTGGTGCCGTTGTCCATCAATATGGTATGAGGGACACCAAATCTAGTAATGATGTTAGACTTTATGAAGCTAACAATGCATTTAGAATTGACTTCTTTGAGAGGTACTACCTCTTCCCATTTGGAAAAGAAATCAGTAGCATTAAGAATGTACTTAAACTGCTTGGCCGTAGCTGAAGGGTAAGGTCCCACCACATTCATTCCCCATGTGGCAAATGGCCATGAGTATTTATCTGTATGAAGAAACTCTGGAGGTTGATGAATGATGTTGGCATGTACTTGACATGAATGACACTTCTTTGTGAAATCAACACAATCTTGTATCATTGAAGGCCAAAAGTATCCAAGCCTTCGAATTTGATCAGAAAATCTATGTCCAGACCGGTGGGCACCACAGACTCCTGCATGCACTTCTTTCATGACAGCCATTGTCTCTTCACCATCAATGCATCTGAAGAGAACTCCATCAAAACCATGTTTGTAGAGAATTTTCTCTAGGTGGTTTGGGCCTTCATAAAGAGTAAAATTGACCACACGTCGCTAGATTTGTTCTTTCTCGGCACTATTAGGTGGAAGTGTTCCATTTTGAAGGTATTCCCTGATAGGTGACATCCATCCTGTAGTATGACCATACGATTCCGGAATGGGACTAATTTCATTAATTTCCTCTGTTCTGGCTTGAACATAAGGTGAAATTTCACGATGGTGGGCAATACTGATGGTTGTCTCATCCCGATTTGGATCTGCTAGAGCTGTGGCAATATTAGCCAGTGCATCAGCTTGAGCATTTTGTGATCTTGGGACATAAGAAAATTTCGGTTCTGAAGGGAATTCCGCCATTAACTTTCTGACGTAATCATACAAAGGGATTAACTCTTCTTTTCTGATGTCATAATCCCCATTTACTTGTTTGATTACTAGGTCTGAATCACCTTTCACCTTTAAGTGATTCACTTGTGCTTGAAGCGCTAACTCCAAGCCTGTGATAAGAGCTTGGTATTCGGCTTCATTATTGGTACCACCTTCCCACAATAAAAAGGAATAAGGTAACAATGCCTTATTTGGAGAAATGTGAACAATTCCTAAACCAACTTTGTTGAATTTAGGATTTTCCATTTTCTTCCCTGTTGGACTTCTGGAAGCACCATCAAAATACATTTCCCATGTTTGAGGACACTCTTGAATAGAAAAAACTTCCTCATCAGGGAGTTCAATATCTGAAGATGTGTCTTCCACTGAAGGATGTTCAGCCAGGAAATCATCTAGAGCTTGGCCTTTTATTGCCTTTTGAGATACATACTGAATGTCGAACTGCTGCAAAATAACTGCCCACCTTGCTAGACGTACTTTAAGCATTGGACGACTAAGGATGAATTTGAGCGGATTATTGCGAGATACCAATTGGACCTCGTGATGTTGCAGGTAGTGTCTCTGTTTCTGAACTGCAAAGATTAATGCCAGGCAGCACGTCTCAATACTTGAATATCGGGTTTCTTCTTCAAGCATAGTTCTACTGAGATAGTAGAGGCTATTTTCATTCCCAGCATCATTCTTTTGAGCGAGAAAGGCAACCAATGATCGCTCTAGAGCTGTCATATAGAGGATAAGTGGCCTACCTTCAACAGGTGGCATGAGTACTGGTGGACTCAAGAGGTATTTCTTGAGAACATCAAACTCTTCTTGACATTCTTCAGTCCACTGGTAAGTGACTCCTTTTTTCAATAATTTGGTAAAGGGTAAACATTTTCCTTCCAAATTGGTGATAAAACGCTGAATATAGGCTAAGTGTCCTTGAAGTCCTCTTAATTATTTCAAATTCAGAGGAGGTGACATACCAAGGATTGATTTGGTCTTCTCAGGATCGACTTCAATACCACGATGGCGTACAACGAAGCCGAGGAATTTTCCTGAGGTTACCCCAAAAGCACATTTTAAGGGGTTCAACTTCAAATTATGTTGTCGAAGCTTGTGGAATATGACTTCCAAATCAGCCAAGTGATTAGAACGTTGTTTGGATTTAACCACCAAATCGTCTACATAGCATTCAACAAACTTCCCTAAGAATGTTTTGAAGATACGATGCATGGAGTGTTGATATGTTGCACCAGCATTCTTTAAACCAAAAGGCATCACCCGGTAATGAAACACACCTTGAGGGGCTCTGAAGGCTGTAGATTCCTCATCTTTTGGGGCCATTCGGATCTGATTATATCCAGAATATCCATCCATGAAGGAAATCACTTCATAGCCAATCGTCGCATCAATTAAGAGTTCTGTAATCGGGACTGGGAAATCATCTTTAGGACAATACCGATTAAGATCTCTGAAATCGATGAAAACCCTAATTTGTCCGTTCTTCTTCTTTACAGGGACAATATTAGCCAACCACATGGGATATTGAACTTCTCTGACGAAGTTAGCTTTGATCAGCTTATCCACTTCAGCTTCAATTTTGGAAGCATAAGTTGGGTGTGTTCTTCTCACGGCTTGCTTAAATCCTCGATGTTCTTTTGGTAAACCCAAATGATGAGTAGCAACATCAGGATCAAGCCCAAGAATTTCTGTATAGTTCCAAGCGAAAATATCTTTATTTTTCTTTAGAAAATAAATATACGTCTCTTGCTCTTCAAGGGTCATGGCCGCACTAATTAAAGTGGGGCGTGGATCTTTCTCTGTACCCAGATTTATTTCTCTGAGTTCATCTACAGTGGTAGAGATACCCTTTTCAAATGCTGGAGGAGCATCTCTAAGATCTTCCTCTTCCTCTTCATCATGTGCTATTTCTTCCGTTTCTACTTGCATAGTAGATGACAAAACGAAATTTTCATGATCAGAAGAGATGTCAAAATTTGCACATTTTGAAGAAGAACCTTATATTTCCGACCCTATTGATGATAAAGGGCCTTCTTTGGGAAATAAAGAGGAGATGATGGATTGAGAATTGAAATTATTATTCACCTCTGATGTTTCTATAACTTCTTCAGGACTGATTGGAGAAGTATAGACCTGTTGGATTTCAGAAGATGAAATGAAGATGTCACCACTTGTGATTTCATCACCGTTTGGTAGGTTACCAATTTCTCCCATGTTGTCTGGCTCAATTGCCGTAATTGACATTATGGATCTTTCCATAAGAGTATTTTTATTTAGGCCTATTTTTTCAATTTGACTGATAGGTAACACATAATCTGTACTCACATGTGTAAATGGATTTATTGGAATCTTCTCCAAACCATATGGAGCATTAACTTTGGTAATTTCCTTCATTGTAGATTTTTCTCTTCCCATCATGTGATAAAATTCTGCCTCAATGTATTGAGACTCACATGTCTTGAACGGGGTCTTATCGCCATACAATGTTCCAACTTGACCATTGAAACAGTATTTGAGACATTGATGGTATGATGAAGGAATAAATGCATGTTGATGTAGCCAGGGTCTTCCAAGCAAGACGTTGAAAGCTGAGTCTTGATCAACAATCATGAAATCTGAATTGGATACAAGATCTCCAAACTGAGTTCTGAGTGTAACTTCACCCATTGGTTCTTGTTCATTTTTATCATATCCTTGTAACATCATGGTAGAAGGAGATAAATCAGATTCTGTGAGTCCCAATCGACGATGTGTACGAATGGGCATGAGGTTGACTCCTGAACCATTGTCAATGAAAGCTCTTCGGATATCTACACCATTGACTTTTCCAGATAAGTACAGAGGTTTTATGTGCCCATGCACAACATCATCTTCATCTTTATCAGTAAAAGATATCACTGCATGGCATTCTGCAGGATTATTCTCTATGTGATAGACTTCAGCTACATCAATTTCAGCTTCAAACTCTTGAGGACTTGACAAAGCTTCGATGAGTGCTTCACGAAGATCTTTTGACAGATTCAAAGCATCCAAAATTGATAACTTGGCTGGTACTTGGGCCAAGTGTTTCAATATATCATACTTTTGATCTAGAGGTCTGCGTTTCCCAACAGGAATATGCGGTTTAGCAGGTACCTTGGAAGCAGATGCTTTGGAAGCTGATGCATCATGTATTGGGATAGAAGTTGGCAACATCCTTGGTTTTGGAAGATTAGACCGATTAGATCCATTTACTTGATGAGATAAAGAAGATGGAATTTTCAATCGGTCTTCCAAAATAACTGTGCCAAGACTAAGTTGACTATTGGCAGAAGAACTTGCTTGTTCTTTTTGAGCTCGCTGAAGGGCTCTACCACGAGTTTCTGCTACATACACAGTGATAGCTGGGGTAGAATTTGAGTAGTGGCTTCGGAAAGATCCACTTCTTCCCCTGTATCCTGAACCTTTGGAACTTCCTCAGATTCCCTTATTTGATACAGGGAATTCAGACTTATCAAAATTGAAATTACGACTAAAATACGGATCTGTTAATTGAATCATCTTAACAGAACCGAAGATTAACTCTTCGTCTAATAAAGACTTTGCCTGACTAGCCTGTTTAGGTTGTGCCGTTTGATGGGGCGGTGCCCGTGGTTTTGAAGTAGATGGCATAAAGTATGCCAGAGTCAAAGACAATTTAGGCTTTGACACATACTCATCTTCTTCTGATTCTTTTTCCTTCTTTGAATCAAACCGTTACTTTGAGAACTTTCCCTCTGACAAAGAGGGTTTTACCGCAATATTCATGGAAGAAGACACAATTGGTTTCTTTAATTGTGTTCGCAAAATGGCATGAGTCCGATTGATTGTCTTTTTGACCATCCAATCATCATATTTCTGTGCATTTCGGCTTTTGACTTCTTGCCATTCACCTTCCTCCTATGGAACTGTAGCAGTAACACATGCTACCTAAGTTGAAGAACCTTTTAACTTGACTTGTCCCAAGTCGACCATCGTTTGCAGAAGGTCTTAGAAGACAAAACACTCCTGGATGGGATGCCCCAACATTTTATGAAAGGGACAATAATTGGGACGGTCTTTATCTCCTTCCTTGTTTAGCCTCTTGGGCACTGGTAATTGAACCAAATTATTTTCCAGAGCTGAAATGAAGTAACCAGGAACTTGCTCATTTTGGAAGGAGTATGTTTTACTCTTCAAATCCTCAAATTGTTTTCGTCGTTGATCTCTTTGATCATTTGGACAAACGGCCTTTGTTTTTGGAGTTCAGGAGGTGGAGCCCTTTGAGAAGATGAAGGTTTTGAAGTAGAAATAGGTACAGGTTCTTATTTAAGCATAACTGTAGCAGTTTCTACTTTACCCATTCTCCTTCCTGATGCTGATGGAATTACACGAGATTTAACCTTATCCTGTATAAGGGAATCTTCAATCTGCTGAGCGATTGAAGTAAGGTCTCGAAACCCTCCTGTGTATTTCACAGGGATCAATGGCGTGCGTAATTCGTCACGCAAATTTGCCACATAGATTGGCAACAGATCTTCCTGAGGGAGTGCTAAACTCAGGGAATACGTTAATCCCTTCCAGTGAGCAATGAAATCAGAGACTCTTTCATTCTCCCTTTGCTTGCAGTTTGTAATATCGAAAACTGTCATTTTTGGCAAAGTTGAGCTGAACTGAAGAAGGAATTTTTGATGAAGATCCTCCCATCAGATGATTGACTGGGATTGCAAGCTTGTATACCAGACAAAAGCTGGTCCTTGCAAGGTTCGCATGAAGCATCTGCGTTTCACTACTTCTTGCTGCTCTGGAGTTCCCATCATAGGATCACAACAAGACACGTAATGCGTCAAATGTTGTTCAGGGTCGCCTAATCCATTGAAAGTAGGGAAAACAGGGTTTCCAAAACTAGATGGAGGAGAAATTGAATCTACCCATTCAGGGTAAAAATTTTTTTCTGGTTGAACTTGCGCCTGTTTCCCTTCCATAGTTTCTAGCAGAGTTGTTAATGAATCAATAGTAGTTATTAACTTTTGAGAAAAATCCGGTTGAATTTGGTCTTGAGTAGGTGCAATGAATGGAGCTTGGATAGATTTGGTGGTTGTTACTGCAACTGATGGTAGTACTGCCAACCGTTGTTGCTCTTGACCCACGAGATTAGACCTCTGAGGGTGTACTGATAAAGGAGGATATTCTTGATCCATCTCAGTAACTGCAACAAATTCCTTCGGCTGTCGGACTTCAGCATTCTTGAGAAGAAGACTACTCTGAAGTAGTTCTGCATTCAACCTTCTTAATTCTTTCATTTCTTCCACTTGTTGTGCAAACCTTTGCTCTAACGAGAGCGATTGACCTTCTCCAGAAGAAGGATATGTAACCTGATTCTTTCCCCTCCCTTTGTTGGATACTTTTTGGAGAGAAGGAAGTGGATTAGCTAGGTTCTGAGTAATACTTTGACTTCGTGTACGCACACCTTCTTTATTTGTATCGGCACATACATTTTCTTGAGCAGGACGATCTTCATCTGAGTCCCCTGAGTGAGTCTCCTCTGGTGGATTAGCAACAACGGCATTGATGACATTGATTGATGTATAATGCATCGCATCCCTTCTATCATCATTTCTGTGATATTGTCTTCTTTCATGTCTTTGATGAGACATTGCCTTTTTTTGATTTAATATTTTAGGAACTTATTGACGAGCTATAACTTGGAGGGAATCTCCTGATAATTTGGTTCTTCATTCCTCTTGGGGCTTCTTCTTCAATCGAGAAAAGACCGCTATTCTCTGAGAAGGGGATTGATGACTTGAAAGAGTCCCCAGTCCCAAGAACTGGGGATGTTCCTACTGCTTCCGCTCAACTCCTCGAATCCCATTTGTTGACTCTCAGGGTTGGGTTAAAGGAGTCCCCAGTCTGACAAGCTGGGGTGGCTCTTGACATGATATGTCTGGGACTTTCTTAAAATCTCTCTTGACCTTGTGAATCTTAGTTCAGAAATTAGCTGGATGCATTAGCCTGTATCCACTTCTATCACCTGGTTTAACAGACCGTTGGATGATTTTTGAAACATCTGTCATTTGATGATGTGTTTGCTCCATACGAGAGGCTTGTGCAATATTCTCGCCTTCTTGATGTAAGAGCAATTCAACAACTTTTTCTCTATATGCTTGATTTTGAGAGGAACTAGTTGAAGCCTGTTCTTGAGCAAGCTTTTGATTATGAAAAAATCCCATTGACTGTGGCCGGCCATGGGCAATAACATTGCATGAGACCATTTTCGGCGGGCTTTGCTGACTGGAAAGCACTGTAAAATGTAGTGCTCCGTGAACACCCCATCCTCTGATATGAACACCAGATGGAGAATTGGCAATTAACTGACGCAATTTTCTTAGTGCGCCAAGGCATGAACATTGAAGGGTTCTCTATTGCTTTTCAGCCTTCGGATACCGAGAGACTGATAGAGATGCCAAATCAATCTGACGTTGTAGCCCTTCTATTATCTTAAGATGATTTTCATATTAATAATAAGATAATACCTTCTTCTTCAATTGAAAATGAGTTTTCCATATGTTGAGACGAATATCATGGACTCCATCTTCCGTCAGCATCTTTGGAATGTCATACTGGGAGTTAGCCAAAGGCCAAAACATGACTGGTACCTCACTTTTCGCCATTTTTTTCTCGTGTTCAACATTTCCTTTTTATCATTAAATGAAGATTATTCTACCTGTTTTGACCAGAGTTGGTGTTTCCTTGTTGCTTCATCGGATTCAACAATATTGGTAGAGAGATCATTGATCAAACTAAAAGATGCATGACTTAGGGGTGGTTCGGAGAATGACCTACACCCTGGGCTATCTTCTGATTGAGAAAGTATTTCACTTGCTAGCGATAAAGCATCAGACATGACTGGTTTCGCATTTGCAAGTGCCTCAAGATAAGAGGGCTTTCTCGGCACTACATTGTCCACTGGAGTATTTTCCAGGCAATGTGAATCACTACTGTGGAGAGGACTTTCGCAGCGAAATTCATCATCATGGGGAGGACCCCCATAATGGGTTATATCAAAAGATGAGATCTCTTGCTCCTTGGTCTTCTGACCACACAGAGGGTTCCTGTGGCTCTCATCTGAAGAAGAAACTTCAAGATTGACCGAATTTTCATGAAGCAAGCCTTCATGAGGAAGTGTATGTTGAATACTTTCGGAATTAATGTTCCCATTATTGGGAACTGAGGGAGTGGAATCTTTAATTCCAACAGATAAATGTTTGAGGGATTCAATAACTCCAGCATCGAGCAAGGCCTTGTTACAGATTGGGCTTTGATCTCCTGACTGTGCTGGGCGGTTCTTTTTCTTAGATGCCTTCTTACTCGCTTTGGAAACCACTTGTTGACGAAAGTGGTTACTCTGAGCAGGTGTATGTGCCTGATCAGCAAAGATGGTCAGGTTAGGATGACAATCTCCACTCAAATCAGGTGTATGTGCCTGACTTTATTGTCTGTATGATATGGGGGAGTATGCCCCATAACCCTCTTAGACTGGAACAGATGTGTGTGTCTGTTCCGGAGTGAATCGTTGATGTGTCACTCCACTTCTAGGGATAGATTTATGTGTCTTTCCCTGATATGATGCTGAAGCTGTTATGATATCCTGGAAAGCATCCAGAATATGAGAAGGAATTTGCTTCTGCTCTTTCACCATTGAAAAAATATGCTTGGTGACTTCAGCCACCGGAATGGGGATATACGTCCATTCCGGGCTTGGAGTAGGTGTATGTGCCTGCTCTTGTCCTCCTTTTCCTGTCAGTGAATCCTGACAGTACTCAAGTGTGGAGGCAGAGAGTTGAGTCTGCCTCCTATTTGTCGTCGGAGCTTTCCGACTGACTTCTCAGTGCGCTACCAAGCGAGACTGTTGGTAGGCTTGATTAGTACTAGCATGTGTATGTGCCTACTGATTACACTTCGCCAAACGCGGTTGACGAGATCCATCATATGTAGTCAGGTGAGCCTGCTAACTAACTGATGATGTATAAGCAGGTGTATGTTCCTGTCTATAGTACTCTACCGGAATTGCCTGGCGGGATTGGCGTGATGCTGCCAGACGAGTCTGCTGGATAGAGGAATTAAAACGGACAGGTGTGTGTGCTTGCTCGTTGTTCGCCACCAAGTTATGTTGGTGGACTTCTCCGGAGAGGGCAGAAATGAGAACCTGCCCATTGTTAATCGGATTCCGTCTCTGGTGGTTCGTCTTGCCTGCTCAGGTTCGAGGAACCTGAGCTAAATGCCTGGAGTCGGTACCCTCATCATGTTGATGGCGTACTGTCGCACGAGTCTGGCGGCAATTGTTGATGGGAGCCCTCGGGAAGGACTCCTGCTTTTTTGAATTAAGGCCCTGAGGGACCTGCTCATTCACATCCTCAGAGTAAGGGAGAGAATGGAAATTTCGTTCCGGGGATAACGACCCGAAACGGTTGGAGACGGTAGTCAGCACCGCCTGCCTCTTGATCACTGGTCATCATTGTCCGGATGACCTGTGTGAGTTGTTCACTTGGAGGGCCTATCGGGCAGCCTCCAAAGTTGGGATGGTACCGTGTTGACGGTACTTTTTAACCAGCGCATTTGATACCCAGCGTTGAAGACGCTGATTAGGTGATGTCATCCTCAGAGCGGATGACGATCCTGTAGGAATAGCAGCAGTGGTATTTACAGCAGCAGTATTCACAGATGTGAATTTGAGAGCAACCATTATGGAAATAAAGAAGATCTTGGAAAAGAGTGCATGTTTGATATAATAGACGTAATCAAGATAAAATTCAGCCACTTCATCCTTTGGATGATCACTCATGTCAATGATTGTTTTTTAGCCCTCTTATTAACTTTTAAATAGGGGCTTAACAAATAGGTAAAACATCATTTTAACTTGGTTAAGGATTCACGTCGGGTTCACCATTTTTTGTTTCCCTCAGAATTCGGGGATGACCTCCTGGATGGGAGATTCAAACGTTCCGATCGGTTTCTAGTGGGTTTGTTCGTAGAACCGGAAACATCAAATGATTCCACATCCATTTGGACATACTTTCCAAAGGTAGGCGCTCATTAGCTTATGGACTGATGAGGCTTAGGAATTTGCATTGGTTGAGAGGATGGGAGGTCGGACTCATCACACCTTTTTGAGGGGAATTATTGTCTACTCCAGGACTCTCTTTATAGATTTAAGTTATGTTCGTGAATCCTTATTACATTACCAAGTATAAAATGAGCTTTTCCTTTTGTTTTGACAATCAATGATTAAATGTGTAAGAAATTCAGAGAATCTTTTATATGTATTCGAGGTTCTTCATCAATAGAGAATTATCTATATCTATTTAGAGATTCTTGGTCAATGGTAACCTTCAAAACATTCATATGAATATCTCTTGGTCATTATGATGACCAGGCTGGTTTTAAAGCCACTCAGTGGGGCACTTGAAGTTTATTGTCATTTATAAGGACATGAATTATTTCAGAGTTGGGATCGAACCCATAGATGGGCTACCTACGTATCCTCTGTTTTGGAAAAGGAATCAGAACCCACGTAGTTCGAGTAAGGGTATGATGTTTATGATTGATGGCTCAAAGAAGGATGTCACAATTACTTTTACACTCTAAGCTCACGTGAGTCATGCTCGGTGTGAGAAATAAGAGGTATTCGTAAAAATTAGACAATTGTGCCATGAAAGATGCAATCATAAGAAATGGTTTGGGGCTTATGTATATATGACTGCCCAGAGGATTTACTTTAGGGAGAAAATCTAGGAACAGGGTCCATAAAGGTATATGTTCTTCATGGAGATTTGAATACTCTAACTTGAGACTTATTCCTGAAAAGGAAACCCAAATTAGGATAGGATTGATAACTGGGTTTTACTCCTGAGAAGGAATCCCAGATCAAACATAAATTAGGACTGGTTAAAGAGAATTTAAGGGTCTTGGGGCTTATTCCTGAAAAAGGAAGCCCAAGATTAGGACTGGGACTTATTCCTGAAAAGGATACCCAGGTTAGGGGACTTGGGGCTTACTCCTGAGAAGGAAGCCCAAAATTATGACTGGGACTTATTCCGGAAAAGGAGACCCAGGTTAAGGATTAAGGTTTGGGGCTTACTCCTGAAAAGGATGCCCAAATTAGAGTAATTATGACTGGGGATTATTCCTGAAAAGGAGACCCAGGTTAAGGATTATCTCATCTTAAAGGATGAGGTTGAATGAATGAACTCTCTATATTTCGTGACATAAGGATATTTAAATCACTAGGTTTTGAGAGATATTCCAAAGAATTCCTTTCAGATAAGGAATTCAAATCAAGAAATCATGCCATAAATGGATTTGAAGAGTGTCTTGAAGACTGAATCTTGAAATGGAAAGGTATAATGGCTTAAGAGGGGTGAAATGGGCAAGAAAGGCACCCAAAAAAGAAGGGGCGTGCAAGTCTTGGAAGGCGTGCAAGTATTGCGGGGGCGCGCAAGTATTGCTCGCGCAGGTATACCTGCGCGACACATGGTGTACTTGCGCGATGGTCAACCAGCATTGAAATACTTTAGAGACTCTTTATTAAAGCCTTTAGAATCCTCTTGAGCTTCTTCCAGAAAAGGGACGCGCAAGTTCTATCGAAAGAGTAAGGCGGCGCGCAAGTGTGACCACTTCCCTTAAATGTATGATGTTTATGATTGATGGCTCAAAGCAGGATTTCACAATTACTTTTACACTCTAAGCTCGCATGAGTCATGCTCGGTGTGAGAAACAAGATGTATTGGTAAAAATTAGACAATTGTTCCATGAAAGATGCAATCATAAGAAAAGGTTTGGGGCTTATGTATGTATGACTGCCCAGAGGATTTACTTTAGGGAGAAAATCCAAGAACAGGGTCCATAAAGGTATATGTGCTTCATGGAGATTTGAATACTCTAATTTGAGACTTATTACTGAAAAGGAAACCCAAATTAGGAGATGATTGATAACTGGGTTTTACTCCTGAGAAGGAATCCCAGATCAAACGTAAATTAGGACTGGTTAAAGAGAATTTAAGGGACTTGGGGATTATTCCTGAAAAAGGAAGCCCAAGATTAGGACTGGGACTTATTCCTGAAAAGGAGACCCAGGTTAGGGGACTTGGGGCTTACTCCTGAGAAGGAAGCCCAAAATTATGACTGGGACTTATTCCTGAAAAGGAGACCCAGGTTAAAGATTAAGGTTTGGGGCTTACTCCTGAAAAGGATGCCCAAATTAGAGGACTTATGACTGGGGATTATTCCTGAAAAGGAGACCCAAGTTAGGGATTCTCTCATCTTAAAGGATGAGGTTTAATGAATGAACTCTCCATATTTAGTGACATAAAGATATTTAAATCACTAGGTTTTGAGAGATATTCCACAGAATCCCTTTCAGATAAGGAAGTCAAATCAAGAAATCATGCCATAAATGGAATTGAAGAGTGTCTTGAAGACTGAATCTTGAAAAGGAAAGGTATAATGGCTTAATAGGGGTGAAATGGGCAAGAAAGGCACCCAAAAAGGAAGGGGCGCGCAAGTCTTGGAAGGCACGCAAGTATTGCGGGGGCGCGCAAGTATTGGTCGTGCAGGTATACCTGCACGACACGTGGTGTACTTGCGCGATGGTCAACTAGCATTGAAATACATGAGTGACTCTTTATTAAAGCCTTTAGAATCCTCTTGAGGTTCTTCCAGAAAAGGGACGCCCAAGTTTTATCGAAGGAGTAAGGCAGCGCGCAAGTGTGACCACTTCCCTTAAGGGATGGCCACTCAGGCGCACAAGTGTTGATGAGTTTCAACACTTAGGCCTTCCTCCCTCTCTTTATATCTTCCGTTCTAGGTAATAAATTACCTTAGAAGTGTTCTGGAAGCTTTGAGAAGAGACTTGGGCGTCGGGAGCTTCAATCCGAGTTTCTGGAAAAAAGATCCTCTCAAATGGGGGGGCCACAGAGTCTATTTATAGGCAGGAGAAGACCCCGGACGGTTACCGGGCGGTTATCAATTAGGTCGTGCAAGTCACTTGCGTGCCAAGTTGCGTCGCGCAAGTCTACTTGCGCGACCATGAAGGAACTTGCACTGCCTATGTGCAAAGTTTTCCTTGTTCATCCCTTTGTCGATTTTTGATGTTTTCTTCAAATGTTTAATCACTTTGTGCTCATATATTCCACTTTTCCAATTTTTAGATTCTGTGACGAAAGGAGTGTCAACACTTACGTATGCACAACCTACCATCTCCATGAATAGTATATTCAATTTCATATTTACATATTTTATGGATTATTATAAATAAATATATAATAAATATATATGATATTTATATCATGTTTTTTATTATTTTACTAAGTAAATCATGTTCTATATAATAGGAATAAGAATAATAAGTCAAAACATATACAAAAACCGAAGCAGTTATTACCTAAAGAAAAACTTTAACATGGAATTGTTAATAAACGGGTAATATAATGTCATAATAAAATCCTATAAGGTATGATATATAATAATAAGGGTCGGTGTTATATTTTTAATAATTTTTTATTTTTTATCTAGGAGGTTTGAACAAGTATAAATAAAATCACGAGTTAAGGTAAGGGTATTCCGGTCTCAGTTTTATTTCTATGAGATGTATGTTATATTCACAACTTATTATTATTTTGTGGTGTATATGCTTCCCTATGAAATGTAATATAATTAATTTAATTTAATTAATTATATTACAAGTTTCAATTAATGTTAATCATTCACATATATCATGATTCAATAGTTACTCAAGTAGTAAAGGGAATTATAGTCTCACATTTATTTCTACGAGACTTATGCCTCATTCACCACTAATTTATTTTTGGTTGTTTATATAAATCCCAAGAATTTTTTATATGAAAATTATACTTATATCGGTGGTTAATTAAATATCCATTTTATAATATCTATTTCATGTGGTCTTACGGTTCAAAAGTTTCCAAATCGGTATGGTAATTCTGTCCCAATTTTCCTTCCTTGAGACACATGTATTTTTTGTAGATATATTCATTTTTGATGTGTATATAATGTCATTTGAAATGTTATATCATTAATATAATTACATTCATTATATTTTATTGTTCATTTAATGTTATTATTTCATGTGGGTTAGGATTCAGTTTTGCCAATGCGGTAAGGGTTTATTTCTACAATCTCATCATTTACCGGGATTGTCTATGATTATGCTTCTATTGAAGAAATATTATGACCCATATCTCAAGAATTATCATTAAGTTTATTCTCCTATGTTTATTAATTATATATTTGGGTAATGGTTCCATTTTCTAACTCTTTGGTTCTTAATATAATTAAGAAAATGTTTTTAAGAAAATCTATCTTTATTTCTCTATTTGGTGAGAAATATATTTCATTAAAAGATAATGTATCCTAAAAATGTTTTTAAAGGTATTTTAAGCTCATTACTAAGTAAAATAATTTTAAAAGTGTTTTATGTTAATAAATTTTTTTCTATATTTTCTAAGATTCTATTATAAATTCTTAAGGTTATTTTCAAAGAAAAATGTTTTCAAAATGTTTTACGTTTTAAAAAGAATTTTTCAAAGTGGAAAGAATATTTTACTCAAGAAATGTTTTAAAATATTTTGAAAGTTTATGTTCTAAGTTTTAAATTCAGTTTTCATATAAAAGGATTTTGGAAATTGTTTTATAATTTTCAAATAAAGGTTATTTTACTTATGAAATGTTTGAAGTGATCTTTCAACATCCTTCTCTATATAAACTGAAATAGTATGATATAATTTATTATTATTAAGTATATGATCCATGGATACCATTAATGTTATCTATCTTACTGGTTTATGTTTTTGTGGAATGATGTTTATGGAACCATTTTATTTTCTATGAGTCAATCATGATTCAAAGATATTGTAATAAAACCCATTTCATTTCCATGGGTTAGTCATGTTTAAAAGAGATTTATATGAAACTGATTTCTTTTCTATGTGTTAATCAGGTTATAAAATAATAATTATATTATGGATTTTTATAGAGATATATAAAATCTTTGTACTATATTCATGTTGAGGTTTAAATAAACTTCTTATACAATGGGGTGAACCAGATATCACTGGGTAAGCCCATTACATCTTATATGATTAGGTGTCCCATATATAATCGAGTAATCAAAATATAGCTTATATAATGGGGTAGCTTAGATCCTTATAGGTGATATTGTTATAGCTTACATGATATGTGGGGCTTATATCTCCCTCAAATGCATTGGGTAAATATTTATATCTCATGATATAGATAATACTAGAATGTGGAGAAAACTTGATTCAGTAAAGAACTTTTCCACTAAAATGGTCTTGGGAGTGAACCATGACTACTAAAATGGTCTTGGGAGTGAACCATGACTACTATTATGGTCTTAAAAGTGATCTTTGACTACTAAGATGGTTTTTTGAGTGAACTCATTCCACTAATATGGCCTTTTAAGTAAGCATTGACTACTCTGAAGGCTCTCACTGGGGTTGGTGGTGTGTATCACCCTGGTGTTGTAATTTCCTATGTGTGAACTTGATTACATGTTTACAATTTTATGCATGGACCTTGTTACATTTCAATAAGTTTATGTGAGGGCCTAATTTTATGTCCTTAACTTAATGAGTGAACCTATTTTTATTTATACCTTTTTCACAATGTTATAATAAGATGTGTATTCCAAAATTCCATGCTTTATTCATATGTTATGTTGTCATGAATTATTCACTTGATTCCCTTATGATTCATGTCTTATGAACGTCCAATATTTATGACACGACACTTGATTATGATAATTGATATGTAGGGTATGATCTTATAATGTTATTATCATGTCCCTATACCCTTATGTTCATAATTATAGATACATATATCCTTTATTTACTCTTACTAGGAATCAGAGGTCACCCATTATTTTCCATGAGTTTGGAAGATGGGTTTTAATTAAGAGTACAAAAAAGGGGAATATATTTATGTGAGATGTTAAATTTTTTTCCACCAAATTATAAGAATGTATTACCAGTTTCCAAATAAAATAAACTATTATGGTCCTTGGGAATGTAATTTTATAATATTATTAATATTCATCTAAAATGATGTAATATCCATGTATGTTAATATTGGGTCACTACAGTTGGTATGAAAGGAAAGTTTTAATCAACCTTTTGGAAACTAGGATGAGAAAACATTAGTGAGATCTCTATATATATTTATAAAAATATTTATAGGTATGTATATAAGGATAAGCCAATGTTTTCATATATTTAAAAGTTGGTTTCAGGATTTAGGTATTCTATAAGTAAATTTACATAAATATATGTGTTTTTATCTATGATATGTGTTGGTCACATAATGAATTTTGGTATTTCTTAATATCCAGAACTAAAAGGAATTGGGTTAGAAATGAATGTTTAAGATGTAAAAATTATGGGCATTACACAAATAAATTTCCTAAGTGGAAATCTCATGAATATAATCAGGATGGTGTTATAAGTATTGGTTATACTGCAGAAGATAGAGAGACTGAAAATGACATGTGAAAGTATTGGGATGTTCTAACAGTATTTTTTATATTAAATTTATGAATAATGATTAAATTGAGGTTGATGAAACTTAAGAAATTATTTGTATTTTATATTTTAGTAAATTGGTATTAATCAATAAGATGATGAAGCCTAAGTAATGTTTTAAAATAATGTTTGATGATTGAAGTGTATATGTATAGGAATTAAAGAATTATTTTATATGAATCCTTAAGTATATGTTTTCAATTAAGGATTTTAAAAAATATATGGAGTCGTTATGATGAAATATAAAATGGATTTAATAGAAAATGGATATTTTTATTAAGGGATGGTAAACCTTACTTTATCCCTAAATTTGAGAAAATTGTGCTTAGCTTGGATAAATAGTTGATTTATATTGATAGAGTAAATTGGACAGTATTGATTACCTTGGAACTGTTTATTTATTTGTGGATAAAGTTTTATATGTTATCATGGATGAAGTTTAAAACATTATTATAGATTTAAGGAATATATCAAACAATCCTTTGAATAAGAAACCATACATGTTTTCAATAAGTTTTTATGGTAATTCAAGTTATTACCATGTTTCAAGAGAATACATGACAATGGTATTCACATGTATGGAATGTCACAACCAATAGATAATTTATGATATATGGGGATCAATTTTAAGATGATTTTGAGAAATTTAGTAACATTATTTATAAATTTTTTATTTTCATCTTTTGAAAAGGTTACATGGTCAACCATATATTGAATGGTTTAGGTTGAACTTCTAATAGGGTTTTAGATATTAAAGTACTATCTCGCCATATGAGGATTTATTCATATTGGATAACCGATTATAACCATTTTTATATAATGTTAAATAAATATAGATGGAATGAAATATCATTATATTTAGTGATCTCATGATCCATTAGTTCTTTAAGGATGAAAAATTCAACTTCATTCCCTAGAGTAAGAGACGAAGTGTAAATGGGTCAAGACACAACCAAAGGGTGATATTTTTCATATAAAATGGAATTAAATCATGTAAATATATATAATTGTGAAAATCATTAAACCCTATGAAAAGGATCTTGGAACAAAAACAATTATCCTAGTACCTTTATTTTTGATGAATCAAATGGTCCCTTATATTATCATGGGTTTAAGGATTTGTGATCGTTAAATTTCTCTAGGTCACCCACTTCTACTGATCAATGTTCTATCTCACTCTCCCAGGGAACATGATACTTATATTTATCTTCAATTTCCTTGATTTAAATTTTCACCTACGTTCTCATATGTGGAAACCTAATTATGAGTTACTTTGGGTAACTTTTATGATTCCATCTTTCATTTTTAAAACGGAAGTTTTATTATTCATTTTTAGAGTGAGGGTTTCTATGAAATGAACATTCAAATATTAATCCTTTGATAAACCAGATGAATTTTGAGGGTGAAATTAATATTAATGGTGATTTAATTTAATAACCTAATATTTTTTGAATTTTTTTTTTAAATGAAATTAAACTTTTAAAATATTTTATATTTCATGCAACACTGAATATATATTTTGTTATATGAAACCACTAAGTTTTTCTTTTTTTTGTACACAAAACCAAGAAAATATTACACTACATGAAACACTTAGATTAGCTTTCATTACACACAACACTATTTTTCTCTTGTGTTACACACAATTCCTAGTTCCTTTGATAACATGTGTGACATGAAAGACATTGTTTTACAAAAATACAATTTACAATTAAAATTATTATTAAAATATTATTGTAGTTCTCACCAAACCATTTGAATGGAAGTTATAAATATGATTAATTAAATTATGAAAATTTTGTTAACACATGTATATAAAAATAATTATTTGCTGACCAATTAACTAGAAATAAAAATAAAACCCTTTTGAAAATATAGTAAATCTTTTGATTGAAAACTATATTTCGGAAATCAAACATGTTTTACATAAATAAATTAATTAAAAAACATTTGATAAATTATTTTAAAAAAAATATATATGTTATATTAGATCAAATATTTAACATATATTTTTTTCTATTCAATTGATAAGAATAAAACAAATTTTACGCATGATGATATATATTTTTCTAAAATGTAATTTTACCATATTTTAATGTTACACCTATTTTAAATATAGTTTTTGAAAATATTGTAGATTTTATTTGAAAAAATAAACTTATTTTTTCGAAATCAAAATATAAAAATTATCTTAGGGTGAATTCCTTGTATTATTTGGAGAAGATTTATTTTTCGATGAATAGTGATAAATTAATAACTTTTAATTAAAAAATGATTTTTTGTATATTAAATTTATATAGTTTGATTTTTTTAAAATTTTTAAGGTACAAATAGGTCAATTATACTTAAATTAATACAATATAGGTCATTATAATGAATTTTTCATTGAAATTGGATATAAAAACATTTGAAACTTTTAAACATTTTCACTTCAAAAACTCATGGTCTCATTTCGTCTATGACATTAATGTTAAATTAATTTCTACCACTTCTGTGTTTAGAATATTTAAAAATTGATTTATATTTATAATAATAATAATTCATAATTTAAATTATGTTTAAATTTTTTTTGATTAAAAAAATTAGTGAATTTAATTAATATTAATTACAGCGATTAAGTTAAAAACTAGTTTACTTTGTGGTTGAGCTTTCTCTTAAGGGGGAAAATAACCTATACACATGTAAAAATTCAATTTTATAGACATATTAAAACCATATTATACAGTTTTTAAAAATTGAAAATTATTTGTGGCACATTCTATAAGGGGTACCTCTCGATATTGTTTACCTTCTTATATTTACAAGAATACTACTCCTCCACTATAAAATAGAACTCACTCCTGTCACTTATTCACACCTATCATACCCTTTATAACATATAACACCTTAAAAATAATCTCCCAACATACATAATCTCATCCAATAAGTCTCAATTTGGGAATAAATCAAACCAAGTATGTTCTTTGGTGCCAACAAAAAGGATTTAAACAAAGAAGAGGTAACGTAATTCAAGAAGAATTTTTGTTTTATGTCCCTCTACACCTGAAAATTCTAATTATTCCTTGACTATATAATAAAATAGGTATGCTAAATATACTTTTATACTTTTATATTGCATTTTCAACCTATAATCACTCACATTTCCATCAAATGGGATTCACAATCATCATTCGCGTGTACGGCGGACTACTACATCACGAACCGACATCATTTGTTCTTCCATTAACACCTTTCAAGGTTTGAAATAATGATGG
Organism: Viscum album; assembly: GCA_963277665.1. Taxonomy (NCBI): domain Eukaryota; kingdom Viridiplantae; phylum Streptophyta; class Magnoliopsida; order Santalales; family Viscaceae; genus Viscum; species Viscum album. The sequence continues at coordinate 26,399,642 of OY728125.1, forward strand.
AAGTATAGTTTTATATGATATAAATGATATTTATTATGTATTTATGCTTATATAATAATTTTATAACAATACCTTCATACTTTCCATGTTATGAGAATAAGATAACTTCGTTTGTGGTCGTGTGGCCTACCTCCGCCTCAAAGCGATGTGATCCATTCACAATTTACATAGAATGTATTAAGGATGGGATTAGAAAATTTATATGATATATATATATATAATAATTCTACTATATTGATAATTTATATACACACATATATATATTTCATTTACTTTCTTTCTTTTAATACGACAAGAAAATGGAAATAACATTCATTCGTACATATGGCGTAATGTCTCCATGAACAGTTTATTCAATTTCAAATTAATAAATTTTATAGATTATTATAAATAAGTGTGTAATGAATATATATTATATTTATATAATGTTTTAAATTTTTTAAATAACTAAATGATTATCTAATTAATATAATCAATAATAACAAGTCAAAACATATACGAGAAACAAAGTGGTTATCACCTAAAACATAACATTAACATGGAATTGTTAATTAACATGTATTATAGTAATAATAAAATAATATATAGTTTTATATATAAGAATATTCTTATTTGGTATATATATAATAAAATTATATTTATTATACATGAGGTCTGAACATGTACAAATAAATTCAAGACTTAAGGTACGAGTTTTCTTGTCTCAGTTTTATTTCTGTGAGGTATATGTTACATTCACCACTTATTATTGTCATTTGGTGTATATAATAACCTATGAAATGTTATATCATGAAGTTCCATTAATTTGTTTTATTAAAATTTTCAATTTATTTTATTCTGTCACAGATCCCATGATTCAAAAGATACTCATGTAGTAAGATTATTTTTTGTCTCACTTTTATTTTTATGTGACTTATACCTAATTCACCACTCATTTATTTTGTTTATTGTATATATTTCACATGAATTTATTATACAGTACTTATCCTTATATTTATGGGCATTTACATATCCATTTTATTATTATATTTCATGGGGTTTTACGGTTCAAAAGTTTCCAAATCAGTAAGGTAATTTTGTCTCAATTTTCCTTCTTTGAGACACATGTTTTGTTATGCACCTGTATTATTTTACAAGGTGTATATAATTCCATTTGAAAAGTTATATCATTAATATACTTACTTTAATGATATTTTAAACTTTATGTAAATTTATTCTTTTATGGGAGGTAAAGATTCAAAGTTTCCAATGTTGTAAGAGTTTATTGTAATAATTTCATCATTTATCAGGATTATTTCTTATTAAGCTTATATTAATGAAATATTATGATCTATATCTCATTAATTATCATGAATTTTATTCTCCTATGTTCATTTGTGATATCGTCATATAATTTTTAATCTTATCTACTCTTTGGTAGTTAATATAATTAATACAATATTTTAAAAAAAATCCTACAATATTTCTCTCTATAGCCAGAAATATATTTTAGTCAAAAAAAATATGTACTAAAATTTTTTTTGATAACTTTTTTTAAGTGATATTTTAAGATCATTTCCGAAGAATATTTTTTCAATATTTTTTTTTTCATGAAAAGTTCTTCAAAAAAAATTGAAGCTTTTTTATGGTTTCACAGTTATTTTCAATGAAAGAGGTTTTTAAAATATTTTTTGTTTTAATAGGAATTATTAAATGTGGAAAAGATATTTTCCTAAAGAAAGGTTTTAAACTATTTTTGAATATTAATTCATAATTTTCCAATGTGTTTTTTATAGAGAATGATTTTTGAAAAAAATTTATGATTTTCAAAGAAATGTTATTTTCTTTTAGATCTATTTAAGTAAACATTCAAAATCTTTCTCTATATAATATGACTTACTTTAATATTGTTTATGATTTACAAGTTATATGATCCATGAATACCATTCAAATTATTTCTCTGAATAGTTTATTTTTTATGGCATGATGTTTATGGAACCCGTTTCTTTTGCATGGGTCAATCATATTTCAAAGAGATTTTTATGAAACCCGTTTATTTTGCTTGGGTTAATTATGGTTCAAATATGTTGACATGAAACACATTTACCTTACATTGGTTAATCAGTTTATTAAATAATAATTATGTCACCATTTTTTATAGAGTTAAAAAAGATCTTTTTACTATATTAATGTTGTGGTTTATAGGAATTTTTTATACTACGGGGTAACCCAGATAGAATTAGGTAAGCTCATTAAAGATTATATTATGGGGTGGCCAAGATATAACCAAATGAGCATGTTATGGCTTACATGATGGGTGGGGCTAATATCTCATTTCAATGAATTGGGTAAATATTTATTTCTCATGAGATATAAATGGATGTAACGAGGAGTGAAATCGGTTCCGTAAAGGACATTGTCCACAAATATAGTCTTAGAAGTGAACCTTGACTACTAATATGGTGTGGGGAGTGATCTTTGACTACTAAAATTGTCTTGGGAGTGAACCTCGACTGATAATATGGTTTTGGTAGTGAACCCATTCCACTAAGATTTCATTAGTATTAATACTTGACTACTATGAATGATTACATTGGGGATGGAAGTGTTTCCCACCCATGAGGTGTAGCCACCTATGGGTGAACATGATTACATTTTAATAATGTTATGTGTGGACTTGGTTGTATGTCTATAACTTTATGTGAGGGCCTAATTTCATGTAATTTAATTATTGAGTGATTTTGTTTTTATTTATACATGTTTACAATGTTATAAGATGATGTGAATGCCATAATTCCATTTTTTTTATTCCTATGCTATATTTTTATGGATTATGCTCATGATTACCTTATAATTCATGTCTTTTGAACTATCTATATTTATTTCATGACTATTAATTATGATCTTTGATATGCAAGGTTTTATTTTTTTAATGTTATGATCATGTTATCATACACTATGCTTATGATTATGCTTATATATCTCCATTATTTACCATTACTGAGCATCTTAGCTCATCATTTCTTATGTTTCCTTTCCTCGGGTTAGGAAGAAATGTTTTAAGTAAGAGTAAAAAGAGGTGAAGATATTTATGAGAGATTTTGAATATCTTTCACCAAATAAGAATATTGTGTTCCCAGTTTCCAAAGGCACTAAAATATTAAAGTCTTGTGGAATTTACTATTGTAATATTATGAATATTCATCTAAAATGATGTAATATCCATGTATGTTCCTAGGTTACAATAGTTGGTACCAAATTAAAGGTTTATTCAATATTTGGAAACTAGTATGAGAAATTTTTATTGATATCCCTAGGGATTTTTCTAATGATATTTATAGGTATTTCTGCAAGGATAATCCAATGGTATCATGAATTAAATGTATGTGTCATGACTTAGGCATCCGATAAGTAATTTTATGGATTATGTGGTCTTAAGCTATGATACGTGTTTCTCAAACTATTCTTTCTCATCTTATTCAATAGTGGAAACTAGAAGGATATGGGTTAACATTGAATTTTTAAAATGTGTTAAGTATATAAATTATAAAAATTTATTTCCTAATTGGAAATCTAATGAAGAGAACAAAGAATGTGGTATGAGTATTGGTTATATTTTTGAACACAATACACCATAAACAATATATGAAAGGCATGGTATGTTTTAATAGTATTATTTACATTAAACATAATAATAATGATTAAATTTAGGTTTATGATCTTTAATAAAAGATTAATATTTCATATTCTAGGAAATGGGTATTAAGGAATAAGATGGCGAAACATAAGTAATGGTTTATGAATAAATTTTAATGATTTAAGTTTATATGTATAGGAATTAAATAATCATATGATATGAATCATTAAGTATATGTTTTCCATTAAGGATTTAAAAAAATATTTAATGGTATAAATTAACTAGAATTTTTTTAATGGAAATGTGATATTTTGATTAAGGGAAGGTAACCCTAAATGTGTCACTGATGTTGTGAAAATTGTGCGTAGCTTGGATAAAGAAATAATTGATATGGATAAAGTAAATTGTAAATTATTGATTTACCTAGAAGTGATTATTAATTTATTAACAAAGTGGCCTATGTTATCATGGACATGGTTTTCAACCATCTTTGTATTTAAGGAATATATCTAGTAATAATTTTAATAGTAATTCATGCATGTTTGCAATATGGTTTTATGGTAATTCATGTTATTACCATGATTCAAGACAATACATGATAAAGGTATTAAAATGTTTGGAATGTGACGACCCAGAGATTCTTTGTGATATGCGGGGACTAATGTTAGGATAATTCTGATAAATTTGGTGGATTTATTTCTAATGTTTTATATTATGAAATTTTGGAAGGGTTATAGGGTTAACAATTTATCGAATGGTTTAGTTTAAATATCAAATGTGGTTTCATAGATTAAATTATTGTATCACCATATGAGGATTTATGCATATTTTATAACCTAGTATAAACATTTTTATTTTATATTAACTAAATAAATATAAAATGAATTATCATTTTATTTTGGATCTTACTTTCTGTTAGTTCTTTAGGATTGTAAAATTCACTATCATTCCCTAAAGTAAGAGATAAATTATAAATTGGTCAAGATGAAACAAAATGTTGATATTTTATATATAAAATGGAATGAATAAAAGTAAGTATATATCTATGTGAAATTTATTAAAATCTAGGAAAATTATATTGGAACAAAACTTTTATCCTAGTACTGTCATTTATGATAAATCTAATAGTCCCTTAGATCATCATAGATTTTTCGTTTTTTTATATATAATGTATCTAGATCAACAACTTATACTAGTAAATGTTCTCTATCACTATCCATCAGAAATTAATAGTTAAATTTATATTCCATGTCTATTATTTCACTTTTCACCTATATTCTCCTATGTGGAAACTGAATTATAAGTAACTCTGGTTAACTGTTATATTTGTGACTTTCTTTTTTAAAAGGTAAGTTTTAGTATTCATTTTTTTGATGAGTTTTCTACAAAAAGAAATTTCAAGTTTTAAACCTTTAATAACCCATATGAATTTAAATTTAGTAATTAATTTTAATGGACTTAACTCGTAACACAATGATATTTTTTTATTTTTTTAATTCATTTAAACTTTTTTGATATTTTTTATTTCACACAACACTGAATATAGCTTGTGTTATATAAAATCACCAAGTTATTCTTTCTTTTTATGCAACACTAAGTCAGTATTGAGCTACACACAACACTTAGATTAGATTGAGGTACATGAAACACTATGTTTGGCTTCTGTTACACACAATTTCGTGTTCCTTTGATAACTTTCATGACACGTAAGATCTAGTATTACCGAACTATAATGCACTGTTAATATTATTATTAAAATAATATTATAGTTTTCACCTATCCATTTTAATGGTGGTTATGAATAATATTAATTAAATTAATAAAATATGTTTTACACAAGTATATAAGAAGAATTATTTGGAGACCAATTAACTATAAATAGAAATAAATCCCTTTTGAAAATACTAGAAATCTTTTGATGCAAAACTATATTTAGGAAATCAAACATGTTTTACCTCAATAAATCAGTTAAACAAATTTTGAAATTTTATTTTAATTAAATACATATATATTATATTCAATCACCTTTTTAATGTTCATTCTATGGGTTTTATGGAGAAGAGATAAGAATAAAGCTAATTTTCCACATAAAGATATATATTTTTTAAAACGTAATTTTACTATCTTTTTATAATGAACTTATTTTAAATATAATTTTGTAAACATTATAAATTTTCATTGAAAAAATAATAATTTTTGAAATTATAACATTCAAATTATCTTAGGGTGATTTTTTGGTATTTTTTTAAGAAATATAATTTTTAGATGAATGGTGAAAAAATATTGAATTTTAATTGAAACATTCATCTAATTTATTTTTAAAGATAAATTATTTTTTTATTTGATTATAAATTATATTTATATCAATAAAACAAAATTTAATTTCATTTAGTTAAATTTAATCAATTTCACATTGAAATTGGATATAAAAAAAATTCAAACTTTTGAACATTTTCACTTTAAAAACTCAATCTATCATCTCATCTATGGGATTAATTTTAAATTAATTTATACTAATTATGAGTTTATAATATGTAAAAATGGATTCCAGATTTTGATTCAGAGTAATTTATAATTTATTCTAAGGTAAACTTATTTTTCACCAAAAATAATAGTGAATGTAATTAAAATTAATTAGTGTGATTAAGGTAAGAAAAAGTTCACATGGAGGTTAAGCATCAACTAAAGGGGACAAATAACCATGAAAACTGTAAAAAATCAATTTTAGGGACATTTTTAGAACATATACACACTTTTATAAAAACATTCTATTATTTTAGGCCCATTATATAAGGGACACCTCTCAATAGTGTTTACCTTTTTATATTTACCTGAATAAAACTCCTCATTCACTATGAATGTTCACTCACTCCCCAACATTATTCACACCGATAAATCCATTTTTATCATCAAAAAACCTTAAAAAATAATCTACCATCTTACATACTCTCATCCTATAAGTCTTTCTTTGGGAATAAAGAAACAAATTCTTGTCCTTTGGTACAAACCAAAAGGAATCACCCAAAGAAGATGTAACATCCTTCAACAAGAACTATTGTTATGTCCTTATCCACCCATTAAATTATTATTAATGCATTATTATATTATCAAATCATGACACTAAATATACTAATACCTTTTAGGTTATTGTTTCAACCTACACTCAAAAATACTTTCATCAAATGGGATACACAATCATCGTTCGTGCGTATGACAGAGTACCACATCGCGAAAGGATGTCATTAATTCTTACATTAACACATTTCATGGTTGCGAATAACGATGGAATTAATATTTTTATATTATATATATTATATTTATCATGTATTTATACTTCTATAATTATTATATAGAATATACATTCATGCATTTCATTTTGTGAGAATATGATAAATTTGTTTGTGGATGTGTGGACTACCGCCTCCTCAAAGCGATGTGATTTGTTCACACATTTCATTGAATGTATTAAGGATGGGTTTGGAAAAATATATGAATTATATTAAATAATAATAATAATTTATCTTTTATATATATACCTATATATCATCTACTTTCTTTCTTTCAATATGACAAGAAAACTAAAATAGAGTTCTTGTGTACATATGGTCTACCGTCTCCAGGAACGGTGTATTCCATTTCATATTTATATAATTTATAGATTATTATAAATAATTATATAATGAATATATATGATATTTATATAATTTTTTGTATGTTTTAAATATTTAAATATGATCTAAGTAATATGATGAATAATAAGAAGTCAAAAGATATACGAAAAACAAAGCATTTATTCCCTGAATCATAACATTAACATGGAATTATTAAATAATAAGAAATATAAAATTAAAATAAATTAATATATTGTATGATATATTATAATATGGTTCTGTTTTATAAGTATAATAAACTTATATTAATTATACATGTTGTTTGAATGTGTATGAATAAAGTCAAGACTTAAGGTATCAGTTTTCTCATCACACTTTTATTTCTGTGAGATATTGTCTCTATTCAACACTTATTATTGTTGTGTGGTGTATATACTTACCTATTACATGTTACATAATGAATTTAATTTATTTCATGCTATTAAATTTTTCCATTGATTCTATTCTTTCACTAATCTCATTATTTAAAATTTACTCAAGTAGTAAGGGGATTTATAGCCTCGCTTTTATTTCTACATAATTTATATCTAATTATACAGTCTTTTATATTTATTTGGTGTATATACTTCACATAAATATATTATATTATAATTATAATTAAATTTATGGGTATTTAAAAATAAATTTTATGATATCAATTTCATGGGATTTTACGGTTCAACAATTGTCAAATCAGTAAGGTAATTTTGTCACAATTTTCCTTATTAGAGAGGAACTTCGCAGACAATTCATCTTCCAGTTCTGTTCCACCACCTGGAAAATGAGAATCGTAGACCTCTTCAGTTTAAAAAAATGTCCTGATGAGTGATTCACTGACTTTATCACCCGGCGGAAAGGGCTCACATACTCCCTTAACATGCCACTGACTCAGGGGAAATTCATGAAAATGTGTATAGGGAATGTCAAGATGGAGCTGGTTCCCTATCTAATAACCCAGAACTACCCTGGAGGACTCTGAGACTTCTCCGATTAGGCCTAGTGCCTGGAGGAAGCCCTGCAACAGGCCATCCAGGCACGTCTGTTGCCCCCTATAATTCATGCAAGGAGGGATGCCAGAGCCGATCCTGAAGCGGTGGCCCAAATAGAAGGCCCTAGGCAACTAGAATTGCTACCAGTGGCACCATCCTTACAACCTCGTAGAGGGCCTCCACCTCAGGAACAGCCTCCGGCTCAGTATCATCTTCCTGAAAATCGGCAAGCACCTCCGCGGAATGCGCGGCCACTTCCCAGGCTTGACAATCTGGGTCTACCTCCTCGACAGGCCCCTCCACCTCCTCACCAGGGCCAGGATTCGAGGGAAGCCTTTACGGAAAGGAGAAACCGGATCTACTCATTCAATGAGAATCAGGTCCCTGGTTACTTCCATAGTGCCTTAGAGCAGGGGATTGTATGCTTGCCCGAGTGCAGAAGGATGTAAGAGGCGAATCTCACTTATCACCCCATCTACTACCCCTATCATTAGGTCCTTGGGAACACCTTCAAGTAGTTCTATGAGTTCAAAGACTGGCTTCAATACCAGGTTGATAACAACATAGTCAGGCTGGGCCCGATCCCGGCACATGTGGCAGGTGCATTTGTAAGGCCAGACAGCAGTAGTGACAACGAAGTTGAGTGGAAGCAGGTTTCCAACCACGGGTCCTAGAATTATGATGACTGGATGGCTCGCAAAATGGTTGACCATTCCCATGGAATCATTATGGCATGCCTGAATCAGCTGGATCCTTTGAATTTTGCAACCACCACTTCTGAATCATCATCTCAGTCGGCCTCTTCCCAGATGAGCAAGCATTAGCGACGCAATAAAAAGCAACACGCCCCACCAATTCCATCATTTTCCCGCACTCTTGATGACTTCATGGCCCCTGAGATGGGGATACCTTCCAGAATCCGCCCAGTTATGGTTGAATCTTCAAGTGATAGTCAAGTGTATGCTTCGGTTAATAGCGTGGAGTTGTTAAACCCCTATATGACTCCCGACGATGGGGAGTGCCAAGCGAACCTCCCCAATGTCTCCAACTGACATCAACGTCGGCGGAGTCATGGACACATATGTCATCATGGTACATCAGTTGGCACCTCTAGCTAGGCTATGCATGCCACTAAGACCAGACAGCAGGACCAGCGTAGAGCTCAGCACGCGCAGCCTTTTCATCCGGTGTCGTCAGGCCCACATCCACCACCGTTTGTGCTATTTGATTAGGCATAGTTACCTTGTCCAGACCTAGACCAGCCTCACCCTGCTACCGGCTGATCTCATTCGTCTAGTCCCCATCCGGCAGCAACTCTTCAGGCTTCGACTAGTGAGGAACGAGATATGGCCAACACCAGTCAGCTGCCGGTCCAGCCAATAGGGCACGCTTTGCCTCCTATCATAGAGCGGCCTCCTACAAGCAGAAGTTCATGCCTAACACAGAAATATGATTTCCTCAAGCACCTTTTCGACATCACAGCAAGGATTTCCATCCTCAAAACCCTTCTCCTGTCATCATATATGCATGAGGCCCTCTTTGAGGCTTTAAGAAGCCCTCTCCATTTACAGACGGGGGTAGAAACTGCGTAAGCCATTCATACTGATGTAGTTGAGAAGTCTGAATGATGGGACATCATTTCTTTCTCCAGATAAGATGATGGCTCTCCCTAACAGGGGCACGTGTGCCAAATGTACATCACCGACTAAGTTAATGGCATGGAGTTTCACCGCTTTCTCGTTGACACTGGCTCTGGGATCAACCTTATCCTGATGTGGACACTGCAGAAGTTGGTGTTATCTGAAGATGACCTGACTCCCTATGATTTAAGGATCCATGGATACGACATGACTGAACAGACACCGATCGGAAAGATCCATCTGAAGACCCAGTTCGGTGGCCTAGTTTACAGTACTGAGTTTATGGTCGTCTCCCAGGACACCATGTATAATGCATTAATGGGAAGACCATGGCACTACCTGTACACGGAGGTCCCCTCATTATATCACCAATGCCTCAAGTTCTCCCTTAATGGTCGAGTAGGCATACTCCATGGTGATGCATCTCCTTTTGCCTCTTTTGAATCCTGTTACCAGGATGCTGACTATTAAAAGAGCAAGGATAAAAAGATTCAGTTGAGCGAGGATGAGCCCATCACGGTCGAAACTGACCCCTAGGTAGGTCTGGATGACGCCTACGTCTTCCTGATCCACTGATTGGAGGCCACAACCCCTGACATGGGGAATTTGTTTTTCTCCGGTACAAGAGGGATGAATATTCCCAAGTCCAAGAGATGGCAGAAAATCACCTCAAACACCTACAGAAACCAGGCTCAGGTTATCCTGGAGATTCCTACCCCCGTACGGTATCGGGATGTCCACCCCATGGAAATGGAAGTATGCCATACATGTATGTTTCACTTTGTTTGGATTAACCGGAGCAAGCCGAGGTGCCACTATTGCTTTGATATCATCAAGCGTGGCCCCTTGGGTCAAAGACCAGATTGGATCAGATCAATTTCCTTCATTGTTATGGTTTCAGTAGCACGTGAATCTCCTAATATGTTGTCCACTACTGTCCAGGTTGGTACTAGCCTCCTGTCAGGATCTACCGACCCATGGGTAGCTTCTCCCACTGGGAACCCCTTCTCCACAAGTGAAGAAGAGGATCTAGAGGATGCTCCCCCACATTTGAAGAAGGAATCTCCACCACGGTTGATGAACTGGTAAAAGTGAACCTTGGTAGCGAGGCATATACGGGACCCACATTGATTAATGCCTCCATGTCCCTCAAGGAGCAGCCGCAGTACATAGATTTCTTGAAGTGACATCATGATGTATTTTCCTGGAGCTACAAACAGATGCTAGGACTAGATCCTCAGGTAGCCATCCACCACCTCAGTCTCCCTGCAAATCATCATGGGTTCAAGAAGCCTCCCAGAATGATGCACCCTTCTCTTGGTTCCATGGTCTAGGCCAAAGTTGACAAGATCATCAGAGACAACTTCATCAAGGAGATCTAGTACCCCAAGTGGCTAGCCAACATTGTGACAGTCATGAATAAGAACAGACAGATCTGAGTCTGTATCAACTTTTGAGACCTCAACAGTCATTGTCTGAAGGATGATTTTCCCCTTCCAGTGACAGAACTATTAATTGATGTTACGGCTGGGTTTTAGGCCCTCTCTTTCATGGACAGGTACTCTGGATATAATCAGATCTGGGTGGCCCCTGAGGATGAAGATTCCATAGCTTTCAAGGCGCCCCAAGGTACTTTCTGTTACCAGGTTATGCCCTTTAGTCTAAATAATAATGGTGCCACCTATCAACAGGACATGCACCACATATTCAAGCCAATCCTCGAGAAATTTGGGGGAATTGTATGTGGATGATCTGGTGGAAAAATATCACCAGCTCCAAGACCATCTCAAGGACCCTGAGAAAGTGTTCAGATTCCTCCGTTCCCACCATATAAAGGTGAACCCGCTGAAATGTGCCTTCGGGGTCACCTATGGAAAGTTCCTTGTCTTTGTTGTCAAGTACTTGGGCATCGAGATCAACCAACAGAAGATCAAGGCCATCAGTAAGATGCCTCCCCCAAGCAATATTCAGGAGCTTCAAGGTTTCCAAGGCCACATAGCCTATATACACTGATTCCTTAAGAATCTGGCCGACAAGTGTAATCCCTTTTTCTGGATCATAATGAATTGATCTGCCTACGAATGGGATGAAGAGTGCCATAATGTGTTTAAGGAAATAAAGTGGTATCTACTCCAGCCTCCGGTATTGATGCCACCCATCTTTGGAAAATTGCTGATTCTGTAAGTGACTGCCCAAGAATGATCTCTTGTCACCCTTCTCACCCAGAAGAACAACGAGGGGACAGAAAACAACCTCTAATATCTCAGTCGTATGCTCATAGCTACGGAGACCAAATACTCCCCCATAGAAAAGAGCTTCCTTGCACTGGTATTCACAGTACAGAAATTTCAACACTTCTTGTAGCACCATGAGGTTCAGCTAGTGTCTTGGGTAGACCCATTGAAGTACATTCTGAACTGCACCATGTTGACCGGCGGTCATGCTTGGTGGGGAGTAATGCTCTAGCAGTTCGACATCAGGTTCGTGCCTCAGAAGGCTATCAACGGAAAATAATTGATGGATTTTATAGCTTCCCATGAAACCCCCACGAACTATTACCTGGACCTGGATTTTCCTGAAGAGGCAATCCTCTCGGTAGATCCGGCCATCCCATGTTAGTAGATGGACTTTGATGGTGCCTCCCAGAGCCCCACCAGCAGGAGGTTCAATGATCCCAGACTCAACATGGTAGGACTGGGTATTGTATTTATTACCCTGGCACAACCCATTCTGCCATAATCATTTCTATAGTCAGAAGGATGCACCAATAATGAGGAAGAGTATCAGGCCCTCATTACTGGCCTCAAGCTGGACCTCGAGAACGATGTGCCTTATTTTCATGTGAAAGGGGATTATAAACTAGTCACCATGAAAATAAATGGTGGATACATATTTAGAAAGCCAGAGCTCATACCCTTGTTAGAGAACACCCTCCAACTAATGGCCCAGTTTCCATATCATCCGGATGTTACTCATTTCCCTCGATCTCAGAATGGTCGAGTTGATGCCCTAGCCAGTCTGGCTGCATCACTTACAGAACCCAAGCAGGACGATCTGATTATACACATGGCACGTCAGAGAGTCATTGAACCCATCATCCCAGATGATGACAACAATGTATGAGTAGGCCACCTTACCTCTGGAGCCTCCACATCAGGACCACAGGTTCCTCAGATGCAGTGGTTGAAGCAAACCCTGTCTAGAGAGATCCATAAGTCGAGTATCTCCAAAATGGTTGCCTCCAAGCTAATTGGGTCGAGCGAGAGTAAATCCGACGCCGCGCGCTGCAGTTTACCCTCTAGAGTGGTCCCAGTATTGAGTAGATCCTCTACAAGTGCGGTTTTGATTGTGTTCTCCACCGTTGCATCCAAGGAGTTGAGATTTCTCAAGTCATGCAGGAGGTTCACACTGGTTCCTGTGGGGCTCACCAGACTGGGCTGAAGCTATCTCACCAGATCCAGAGACTGGGGTACTTCTGGCCCTCCATGATCCTTGATTGTATCGACTTCTCCAAGAAATTTCACATGTTCCAAATTCATGATAACTTCTTTCATTGGCCATCAGAACCTCATCACTCCACCAAGTACTCTTGGCCATTTGTGGTGTGGGGAATCAATGCAGTGGAACCATATCCACCAGTGACAGCTCTCCAGTGCAGGTTTATCCTGAACACCACATATTTCATTTCCCAGTGGCCAGAGGTAGTTCCGCTCAAGGAGGAAAAGGCCCATTCTATCGTTGAATTCGTGAGCTCCAACATCACCCATCGGTTTGGAGTTACTCACAATGTCCTCACCAATAATGGCACCAACTTCCGGGCAGCCGAGCTGAAGAAATTGTATGAAAAGTACAACATCCGTTTGAACCATATATCCCGCTATCATGCACAAGAAAATGGGTAGATTGAGGCATTCAATATAACCCTCTCTATCATTTTGTAGAAAATTGTTGGTCAGAACAAGAAAACTTGTTCGGACAAGCTCCCCAACGCCCTCTGGGCCTATCGGACAATGACTCGTAATTCCACCCAGGTGACCCCATATTCTCTGGTGTACAGAGCTGAGGCCGCCCTGCCCATCAATATCCAGATGCCTTCGTTACGCACAATGGTCTATGACCAGTAGGCACCAGATAAGGTAGCCGAAATTCTTCTGCCTGAATTGGAATAACTTGAAGAGAATAGGCTTCAGACCCTACACAATATCGAAAGTCATCAGAATAAGATAGCTAGAGCCTTCCACAAAAAGGTTTGCCTATGTTATTTCTTGCAAGGCGACTTGGTATTAGCCCTCCGGGCGCAAATGTCCTCTGGCAGAAAACCACCTATATTGGAGCCCAAATGGGAAGGACCTTACATAATTCATAGGGTTTACCCCAATGAATAATATGCCCTAGTGAACATGGATGGTGAGCGTATAACTCCTCCCACCAATGCCAAGTTAATCAAGCAATAATTTTCCTGAGCCTACTGATCCTGCATGACCTTAAACTGGACAGTCCCGCATGACCCTAAAATGTCTGGTCTAGCATGACCTTAAAACAATTTCGTCCTGCACGACCTTAAACAGGATGGCCACGCACAACCCTAAACTGTTCGGTCCAGCATGACCTTAAAACTGTTTGGTCCTACATGATTGTAAACTGTAAAATGTCCCACATGATGTTAAACTCTGCATCGTCCTACAGGATGTTAAACTGAACCTTTAAAACTATGTATGTATTGATAACCATATGTATGGGATATGTAGGAACTCTCAAGTGTTTTGTCTTAAGCCCAGCCCCCAAACTCTTCTCTTTGACTATTTCCCCGTGGGTATAGTTCTCTCGGAGGGTCCTTGAATGATATGGTGTAGGGTTTCTTATCCCCACTCATGCTAGGATTATAACAGTCGCACCATATGCCCGCTCCCCATTCTTCTATCCTCCCACATCCTCACCGCATGACGTTAAACTACATGTCCTTCAAGAACTACATATGGCTTGATTCCCATCCTTATGGGATACGTATGTACGCCCAAGAATTTCATCTGTTGGACCAACCCAAACTCAAGATCTTCCCCTCGGGCAAGACATATGGTGGGGTGGAGACTTTTTCCCCAATTCACATCGATCTAATCTAGATCTTTCCATACGAATTTCTCCCTGGAGATGTTCACCTCTTACATAGATGGGTATAGCTATGCTTCACCCACTCCTTTGATTAGGACTCCTTCATCTTTCCCACTCATAAGGGCCCTTGAATGGTATGGATGCTAGGACTAAGGGCTCTCTTACTACTTCGGGACAACACCCTAGAGGATGTTGAGCAAAAAATCGATACAAGTTCTGCATTTCGAATATGGTCAGTGATTGATGCTCATTTTTTGTTCCCATTTCAGGTCACTATAGGGACGTTGTGTTTCGAACATGGTCAACAACTATCCTACATCATTGAAACCACCCAAGATGTCCCAAACATTGAGTGTAGTGGTTCATTCTGCCCCGTTGTATCTCCAAGTGACATACTCCCTTCGGGCAAAGCCATCTTTTGGACCCCATATGAAGGGGAGATCTAAGACCGGCTCCTTGTTTCCCAAACTGAGCATTGCTCACATGGGCATATGAGCTGTGATGAGGCAGTAACCATACAAGAGGACATATGGCCTTTCCGACCGAGGCCCAGCCTTAGGCCCCTTGGCCTTTTCAGGCCCCCGGCCCAAGTTTTTATTTAGGGTTGCACGAGGTGGTGTGGGATTATGTCCTCATTCACGTTGGGTTATTCGCAGTTCTAAACACCTCCCTTGTTTGGTGTATCTTACCCCTCTCTTAGTCCTCACTGAAAAATGTGAAACTGTAAACTGGTCGGCCATTTCCGACCAAGGCCCTGCCTCAGGCCCCTTGGCCTTTTCAGGCCCCCGACCGAAGTTCCAATTTAAGGTTGTATGGTGAGGTATTGGATTATGTCATCATTCAAGTCGGGTTACTCACCATGCCTTACACCCCCTTGTTAGGTTAACATACCCCTATGTTCGATTCTAGAACTACGTGTGGCTTGATTCCCATCTTTATGAGATACGTAGGATCTCCTGAGCATCTCGACTATGGGTCCAGACCCATCTCTTAGGGGTCTCCCTGTTATCCTGGCCCCTCACCCCTCTTTCAGCGATTCACCAATGTGCCTATGGGTAATATGGTTTAGTACATGGAATGTCGAACTCTACTCAGACATGCTTTCACCCGTTTCTCAGGCTTCGTGTTCCCCTTCATTAGGGATTCCATCACCTTTCACACCCGAAGGGACCCCCAAATGGAATGGATGCTAGGGCTAAGGGATCTCCTACCATTATGGTCTAACTTACTTGAGGGTCTCAGACCACAAATCGATACAATTCCCACGTTTTGAATATGGTCAGCGGCCGATGCTCATTTTTTTGTCCCCATTTTAGGCTAACATGATATGGATGCTATGTTTCGAATACAGTAAACAATCATCCTCCATCGTCATGCCAACCCCATTAAGCCCAAAATTTCAGTTACATGATTCACATCCTTCTCCACCTCATCATGTCCAAGTATAACTTTGAAGATCGTGACATTATCCCTCAGTGTGCATTTGCATGTTAGGAGGACAAAGTCGCGGTAAAGGTGTCATTCGAGGCTCCACACCAAATTCCCTTCTCCATGATCCGAGCTCTAAGACCATAATCTAAGATCTCTTTTAGAACTACGCAAGTCTTGATTCTCATCCTTATGGGACACATAAAGACACCTAGGCATTTCACCTTGGTTCCAGACCCATGAATCATAAATCATATTCCTCCTCATTTCCAGCCCCTGGCCTGACCCCTTGTGTGGAACCATGTAACTATAACCGTGCCCTGAACAAGTTCAGGATGCCCCATGATGACATTGGAAAGTGATGGCTTCCTCACCAGAGAGGTCCTGTCTAAAAGAACGAATGATCCATGATCAGACTTATGTGCCCATCTAATGTGCTTCCACCACGGTGGCATAATTTCGAGAGTGTTGGATTCTGTTCGAAAAAACCATCACTCCACATTCCTCGCTTTGTGTGTCCCTTATTCGGACCCTCATCCTCTTTCATGTCTAAGGGAACCCCCTAACAGTATGGATGATCAGCCTATGGCCCGCCTATTTTCCTAGACCTACATTCCAGAAGTCTAACATATGGCATTTCGATTCGGGCCCCGTGTTTCAAACATGGTCAGCGATCGGCCCTCATTTTCTATCTTCATTCTAGGCTAACACAATAAGTATATTATGTTTCAAATGCAGTCAAAAGTTATTCTTTGTTGTCACGCCACCCCCACTTTGTTCCGAATTCGGGGTATTGTGATTGACACCTTCCAATCGCATCAATTCGAATTGATTTCAGCACCCCTAGCATTACCATGTTCATGCACAAGAGCACACTGGGAAAACGGTAATTCGGATCTTCTGAGATCTTCATTCTCCGGTCAGGTCTCTCCCATTTCCTCTCAGAAATCTGGGCCGGTTGTTCAAACCCCGGATGCCCGAAGCTTGTTTTGCACTCCTACATTTGAATTGGGGTGATAAGGTGGTCATCCCTTATTTATCACATCGGTCCCAACCCAATAGAGCTTAGGTAATGATCGTTGGATGTTCCATGAATGTCACAAGAATGCAATAAACTAATACAAAAAATAGAACTCATGCATGTTGTGGCATCAAAAAATCAATGCATGAAAGTACGTTTGAGGTTTAGTAATCATTAGAATACCTGGGGGTCGTTTCCCCCCATTGATGGGTTAACCTCGTTAAAAGAGCGTAGCATCTCTTCCACCCTCTGGCCGGTGGCATCCAGGAGTTATTGTCACCTGTTCAGATCCCACTCCTCCTCGGTAGTGATGGGGTACAATTCTCCAACCGCAATCTGGGCCCACTTTATGTCGGTCCGAATGATGTTCATCTCCTCAGAAGATCTCTTCATGCACTCTTCGGCCTCTGCCAGCAGGGCTTTCATCCACGATACAAGCTCTGATTGCAAGTCAAGGGAAGCAGAATGCTCATCCTCGTGGGCCTGTAGCCATTCAACCTCATCTTCAGCCTCCTTGAGCCTCTTGATGTTTACAACTTTCCTCCACTGCCAGCCCACACCGAGGCCATGGCCATACTCCCGAATCTTTTCAAACATAAGATCTCGTATGAGCATGTGAGTACGCTGGGAATCCACTCCCAAAGAACACCGTTCATGTAGTCGCAAGCGAAGTCTTTCCATTTCATCCATCCATAGTGCCTGGGGGTGTCAACAATGAAGTACTTAATCCATTTCCATGATCAGTGATGGACTATTCTACAGTCCTCTTCATCAGAGGTCGTCTCATCCTAGTCAACACGATTGACAACCTCAAACATGAGGAACGCTCCCCGAAACTCTTCAAACGGGTCCACATATGGTGTTTGATCAGGCATGGTGGGACCTGGACTATATGATCGATCCTCATCATCAGATCCTACTTTAATGATCTCAGGTTCAGCCCCAATGATGGTCCCACCACTGATCGGAAGCACCGTCACTCGGTAGGTTTGAACCTCCACCTCGATGACCATCGGCATTCCCCTAGGAAGGATGCCACCAAAATCCAATACCAACCTCTCCAAGGTGAACCATGCCATTTGAAAAACTGTATGTTCCAAAAAAGGACATGTATGTCAGTAAACATGGTTAGGGGATGATAGTCATTAAATTGGTAGAGGGGATATATAGAGTTCGAATCCCTGGTCTCATTCTTGGGATGATTTCATCGAGACCATGAAGTGTGCCCCCCCCATATATGGTCGTAAAGTCTGAAAACCCCGGAGGAGTCGCCTCAGGTGTTAAATCCCCGCTAGACGCAGAAATAGATGCAGTGGACGACGTAGATCCCGAAAGTCCCGCATCTTCATCCACAGAGGGATGAGAAAAAGTTCTGTATATTAGACTCTCTTGCATGGTTAAAATGTTAGAAAGAAGTCCATAATGATCTCAAATCAAATCTTAGAGAAGGGGGATTAAAATTGTTACCTCAAGGGCTTCTGTGAACTCTTTAAGATTCGATCCTTGATCTCCAACTTCACCCTCCTATAACAGGATCCCTCTCCTGGCCTCGCCTCCCTAGGAGGACTCTTCTGACTCTTCCGATAGAGGGAAGCACTCTCTCAAATCAGTGGCTGACAACTACAGGGGATTAGTTTAATAGAGAAACACCTTGACTCAATCTTTCATTAGATGAGAAGCTCCCCGGGAGTGCATGATGTCCTCCAGATCAGTCAGATATTGTTACCCTTCATATTGGGACACTACAAAGCCAGCCTTGATGAGGCATATTCCTGGAAAATATATCCCAAGATAGCTTAGGTGCTACCACAATTCAGTGAGGCATAGTAATTGCCTGTTGACTTCCCAGATGTCCCAGGCCTCTAGGAAGACAACATCCTCTGGTATGTCGATATGGCGCAGCCACTTCCTCGGAGCTTGGGTGGGTATCCTGCTGAATCCTCTTGGTGGCCACCCCTCTGGATAACTCAGCTCTTCTAGAATCCCCAGGTTAGCTACCACTGTAGGATCTGCTACCACTTCATCCCCCTCAACTAGTGCGGGCCTCACCGCCACACCAGCCTTGCCACCGCGGGATGCCCTTGCTGCCTTCCAGTCCCAGCCCTGAGGTCAGTAAATCTCACAATCACTGACTCGAATGGTTGGCTGGTTCAGCATCTCCCCCAGTTAGTCCTCCTCCCAAATCTGGTCATACTCCTTTACCAGCCTGAGGACGACAGTCGGCGGAGGCCACTCGTTCCACATCTTCCCATCTTCCTCCGTGAACATGAGCCACATCTGCCTCATCACGCACGGGTGTTCTTCATGGAGAACCTCCAGATATACCTATGGGGTCAGTCAATGAATACACCGGAATTGCCTTGAAAACTAGTGTGGGCTATACGGCTTGCAGAGGGTCTCACGATCCACCCTCACCACCACAACTCCACCTCGAAAGTCCAGGAAATAGGCTCGGTGCTCTTCCATCCCCCTATCATCATCATTAAATACACCTATCGGCTACAGAAACAAGTGTAAATTGAATTCCTCTACCCTCTACAACCGTTTCAGAACCGACGGTGCGGTTAGCTTGGCTGGAAATCTCCCGACGGCATTCAGGATCGATGTGCAGAAGTTCAAGCCCGGAAGAGAGATAGGGTTTGGGTATTTGTAAACCCCCCTGATATGTGATGCTATCCACCCATATAGGATGTAGAATGGCCCACATACCCTCGGTGAATTTTTCCCCTTGCTGATATGCCACAAAACCTTATACAGCTTGGCGAGCATCAAGATTCCTAGGTTGACCTGCCCTCCTGTCTCCAATGTGGACTCCATGATAAATGTGCTTGGGTGTACTACCATGTTGGTATCCCTCACTGGCAGGATCCAACCATAGATAAGAGCCGCGATGAATGCTACTAGCCAGACTATTGGTTTTTGCTCAGTGCTTATGGTGAATCCCCACGTCTTCCACTAGTTGTTCTCCAAAAGCCGCCAGTATGAGTGCTTCTTACTCCGAGCCCCCATAGGGAAAGACCGAGGCCTTGCCGAAAACTACCTGTTTTCCAGGAAGTTCAAGAATTATTTGAACCACCGCCTGATGTGGACATCCCTTACTGCTTCCTTGTCCCCCTTGGGCACAATCTCCATCAGAGCCATCACCAGTCGTGGCATTTTCTCTGGATCCTCACACGCAATCATTAAGGGGAGGAATTCGTCATACATCACCCCCAGTATCGGGACCCCCAAGAACCGGTGGACATCCCACAAGATGATACTGACCTCCCCATGGTGTAGGTGGAAGGTATTTTTCCTCGATGACCATCTTCTCAACTGATCTAGCATCAGATGTTTTGGTTGATATATGTGGAATTGAGAGGCCATGCTGCCTCCTCCAAACCCACTCTCCTTAGCTCAGCCCCAAAGTCCTCACATGAGGTGCCTACCCAATAGGCCTAGGCCTAATCATCTGTGAAGTTGCCACCCTGGCACAGGACCCATTCCTCGTAGCATTGCTTCCTTGGCTTCCTCAAAGCTGCCTTCAGTATCGTGTCATACAGAGGAGGAGACACCTCCAGCTGCAACACATTCCCATCGATGTTATTCAGGTGGTTGTATAAGAAATCAGCATTGACGGGTTTGAAATCCTCCTAGGAATGGCCATCAGCTGCCCTGAACCATCAGTGCTAGCATGACGTGCTTCTGAACCAGTAAGCTGGTTCATCTCTAATTCCTTCTAGGATGAAGACGTCATCCCTTATCCAAAATACATACAAAAGAAACCTATTACACAGCGGGTAGTTCTTCTAGACCTCTGAAAGTATTTTCACCAGTGAATCATGGTCGGAGTGGCTCCGTACCAACCCCCCCAGACCCAGACAGTTCGCCATCTCATCCCTCCGTGCAACATCTGCAAGGACCCCTTGGGCAGCTTCTTAATGAGACATTCAGTTTTGAAATTTGGGAGCTTTCCAGGTTGTTTCACAAAGCTAGTTCATGGAGGATGTTTGCGGATAATGTTCGCGAAGCCTATTCGTAGAGACCTTCCTTATCCTTCAAACATAGAGTCGTGAAGCGCTGAGACACGAAGTCAAAGACTCACAGTAGCACTGCGAAGAAGAAAGCCCGATTCACAGAGAGCAATCACAGAGTTCGCAGAGCTTCGAAAATTGAGAGTGCTAAAGTCCAAAATCGTGGAGAAGATAAAAGACAATAGATACTTTAGGTACCCTATTTATAGAGGAGGGACCCCTTGATCTTCGCACCACATCTCGACCGAAGCGAGCTTCATGGCGCATCCGGCTGGAGCTTCTCTTTCCGGCTTGGAGAGCCCACTTAACGAGATTACTTTGCGAACGACCGAGGATTTTGGTCATCTACCCTCAGACTTTGACCCTTGATTTCTCCATGCCTCCAAGTCTGGGGGGGGCATTTGTTGACGCAAAAATTTGGGGAGGATAAGAGGACACAGAACCAGTCAAACCGTGCCACCGCGAACCAAGGAGGCGGTAACACTCCATGACCATCCTTGAAGTTCGTGACCTGCCATGAATCAAGGAGGCGGTAACGCTCCGCGACTTCCCTTGATTTTCGTGACCCGCCATGAATCAAGGAGGTGGTAATGCTTCGTGACCACCCTTGACGTTTGCGACCGACCAAGAATAAAGAAGGCGGTAACGCTCCATAACCACCCTTAACATTCGCGACCCATTGTAATGCAAAGAGGAAGTAATGATCCATGACCGCATTTGACGTTCGCGAGCTTCCGCGGAGCAAGGAGGCAGTAATGCTCTGAAAATTCAATTGATATTCACGATGTGCCACAGATTAAACAAATTCCTCTTCATGCCAAGCGAGCGCTTCTTCGCGGAGCCTCTCCCCAATAAATACCACCCACCCCCCCCCATGTCCAGGGGTAGACAATCTGACCTTTTGACTTCCTAGCTCCTGAATCGTGAATCACCCTTCTACTCTGCGAACCATGAGTTGTGTGATGTACTTCTACTCTGTGAAGTGCCTCCCCTTTGCCTCGTTTCGATCCCCTCTTTCGAGAGGGATTATTTTGGTGGAGCCAAAGTTTCTCCGCGAAAGAAGGTGATCCCCAAGGGGACCCGGGTCATCGCAGAGCATTTATGCTTCATGACACACCCTTCATGCACACATAATCTACATGCCAAGGTAGGGTCACTATACTTCGTGAAGCACATTGCTTCATGATACCTTGCTTCGTGAGGCACCATTTCACCACTAGGCAGTGCTTCGCGAATTCCCTTCCACTTCGCGAAGCACCTCCCATATGCACCTCTGCCCTATGTTTAGGCTGAGGCACCCCACTTCCTGAAGCACACACCTTTGCAAGTACCCTCTGCCATGTGGAGCAGTAGATCTTTACAAGGCCCCTACCGATGAACCCCTCTTCTTTGCAATTCCTTATCATGTGTGACCCTCCAGGTTTGCACAATTTGATTTCAAAGTCCCTTGGATGATACTTCTCGTTGCGTTGCTTCCCCCCATACTTCTTCGCATAGGCACGCTAATGGTTATTGATTCTTCACATATCCATGCTAACGTGGACCCCTCGATGGTTCGCTCCATAACACCCCCAAGACACAGTGTTGCCTGTCCCCTCTCTGCACCAAGGAGTAGAGGGTACTGGTTATGTTAGTCCTAGGGGTGCAGAGTGAACCCACCTCATTCGAGCTATAAGTCGTTAAACTGCCAAGCACCATCGTCCTCAGTAAAAGACGTTAAACTATGGCCTTGCCCCATGCATTGCCCGTGGGGTGCCCCCACCTTGGACATTCTCCATGCCCATTGGTCTCCACGAGAATGAGATCTTCCCTCACAAGGGACGATATCCTCCTTATCAGAGTGGCGTTTGTCCGCAGGGAGAGGGAAACCATCTTGGTGTAAACCCCTATATTTTCTTGCTGGAGGTAGAATCCCATCTCCTCCTTTCTTCTTCAGTCCCAAAGACCAGGGGAGAAGGAAACAGACACCGAACCCATCCTTTCTTTGGTGCCAAACCCCTCACCCGCTGGGCTTTGTCACCGCTCGGTCTTCCCTCCTTGAGTAAGTCCCGACCTCTTTAGATAGCTAACCACACATAAGCCCCTGTTTCTCTTTGGTCCACGATCATGTGTAAGCCCCACTCCATTTCCCACAGATGAACCTTTTGTGACGTGATCGTTGGGTCTCTGCTATCTCTTTTTTCTCACACTGAGCATGACTCACGTGGGATTAGAGTGAGCACCGACCATGAAATCTACCCCGAAGAGCCTAGAGTATAAGCCCCATGCCACCTGAACCATGTGGTCTATAATCCTTTCTAAGGTAGGGTACGTAGAAGTCCTCCTCGTGGTTCAGGCCCACCTCCCATGGGACCCCAGGTCCTCCTTCACATAGGTTTGTCGACACCACTTGAAGAAAGTGGTATTTGATCCTTGCTAAGGCAGGGTATGTAGGAAGCCTCCATGAGGTTCAATCCCACCACCCCGGTTGTTCTGACCATCTTCACGTCAGTTCACCAACACCCTGGTCAGTCTAGAGTGTAAGCCCCAAATGCCACCTGAACAACGTGGTCTTTGATCTTTGCTAAGGTATGGTACGTAGGAAGCCTCCCCGAGGTTCAATCCCACCACCCATTGGACCCCAGGTCCTCCTTCACATCGATTCAATGACACCCTGGGCCGCCTCAGAGTTTAAGCCCCAAATTCTACCCACACAAACTACGAGGTATTTGATCCTTTCCAAGGTAGGGTATGTAGGAAGCCTCCCTGAGGTTCAAGCCCAATAACCATTGGACCCCAGGTCCTCCTTCATGTCGGTTCACCAATACCCTGGGCCACCTCAGAGCGTAATCCCCAAATGTTACCCACCCGAACTATGAGTTCTTTGATCCTTGTCAAGGAAAGGTACAAATGAAGACTCCCTAAGGTTCAATCCCACAACCATTGGACCCCAGGTCCTTATTCATGTTGGTTCACTGAGTCCTACCTCATCTTGGGGAGCCTAGAGTGTAAGCCTCATGCCCCACCTGAACTAAGAGGTCTTTGATCCTTGCTTAGGCTAGGTACATAGGAAGACTCCCTGAGGTTCAATCCCACCACCCAACCGGTCGTTCCGACACCATTCCCGTCGGTTCACCAAAACTTATACTATGAGTTCTTTGATCCTTTCCAAGGTAGGGTATGTAGGAAGCCGCCCTAAGGTTTAAGCCCACCACAATCCATTGGTCCTAACCATCTTCATGTCGGTGCACCAAGCCCCCATAACCATTAACTACATAGTCTTTGATTACATGCCATAGGGATACATATGACGCCTCCATGAGGTTCAAGGCCAACACCCAGTAGTTCTGACCCCTTCACATCAGTCCACCCCCCATCCTGCATGACGTTAAACTATGAGCCCCAGCCAGCAGTAAGCTATTTTGATCCTATTCAGTGGTAAGCTATTGACATTCTTATCTAGCGGTAAGCCGTTGTGACCCCATCCAGCGGAAATCCTTCGAACCCCAATCAGCAGTAAGACATCATCAGATGAACTACGTGGACTTTGATTCTCTATCATGGGGATATGTAGGAAGCCTCTTCGAGGCACAATACCAAAACCATCGTCATCCTCATGATGGTTCCATCCCATTCACCATACCCTTCACATAAACATCCATCATCCATCCTAATTCATACCCGGGCCGCCACATCTCGATGGGATTATGCCACCCCATTCTCCATTCCATTTAACGGAATTCGGGAAGCCACCCACATGTTGGCCCCCAATATCGGTGTTCCCTCTAAGGGGTTAATCCATCTGATCCACTCTAGTCAGTGTTCTGATCAGTCTGATATGTCTCCACTGGATGTTAAACATGTAGACTACCCTATGTTAAACTTGGGAAGCTGAGGAAATCCTCAGATACATGCCCATGAAATATAATTCCCCGCATCTGATGTGGGATTCCTTGGGCTTATGTTCCCTAAAAAAGCCTTATAATAAGGGACATAAGACAGACACACCAATCCCACAGCATCTAGAAACTCCAGTGATGCCCAATGTGACTACTCCCCTAACCGAAGGTTGCTGCCCTGACTGGACCCCATGGAATGTCCTGACATAAGTAGTGTAACTAACTAGTTTCCATGAAGATATAGCGCTAGGAAGAGTTTCACGAACAACATTTTAAATCGATAAGGGAGATCCAGACTAGGCTACGAGTTCCGTGGAGGAATCCACGGAAGGAAGAACTGACATCCCATCATCCTGTTTTGATCAAGAAGTAGACGTCCCTGAATAAGGAGTGGATTCCACCCGCCTTTGGAAAGTAGGAATGTGGGGCAACAAAACCGCGCCCCTTATCCCAAAACGAGATAGATGTTCGCGCACGGACGAAAGCGCTTGAAATAGATGCATTTATTAAATCTATTGATATTAAATTTTATAGAGGAATGATAGGTATATTAATATATTTATCTCAATATAGACCTGATATTTAGTTTAGTATTTTCTTATGTGCTAAAATTTAAGTTCATCCTAAAGAGAATAATATTAAATCTGTAAAAAGAATAATTATATATGTTAGAGTAACTTTTTATCATAGTTTATTTTATCCAAAATATTACAAATTTGATTTGACATCTGGTTTTAACTCCGATTTTTGAGGCTATAGGATTGATTGAAAAAGCACATCAGGTATGTGTCATTTTCTAGAAAAATGTTTAATTTCTTAGACATATAAGAAACAATTTTCTATTTCTATATCTAATACAGAATCTAAATATATCTATGCTTCTAGTAGTTGTGCTCAAAGTTTATGTATTAAGAAAATCTTATGTAATTTTGGTGTTTTTATTGATAAGTTCTTATTTATTATGATAATACTTATATAAATTTTATATTTAACAACCCTTACAGCATTCTAGAACAAATAATATTGATCCTATATTTCATTTTATTATAGGCCATGTGAATAAGGGTGATATTTTCTTAGAATTTGTACCTTATTAATGTTTTCTAGCAGATATTTTTTTCAAAGCCTTTAGAATCTACTAAATTTGAAAAATTAAATTTTATCTTAGTATGTTGTGAGATTAACATTTCATTGGTGCATTTGTTTAGGGAAACTTTTTTTATTTTTTATTATTCAAAAAAAAGGGTTGAAATAAAATGATTTTAAATGTTTTAAAAATCATTTTAAAAGGCTTAAATGTTTTGGTTTTTTAATCAAACAAAAGGGAGGAGATTGTTTGTACTTGTGCATGTTTTTCTTTTGTTTGATTTCTTTATCATTATATTTTGATCATATCTTAATATAGAGTGTTTGTATTTGTGTCATTATTATCAATTTGGATTGATAAGTGATTTATATACACATCATTAGTTTATTAAAAAGTTTTAAAATTCTTTTCTTGTACTCTAATAATTCAACAAAGTTACTGCTACAATTTTTAGAAATGTTATAGTCTGCAGTTCTAAAAAGTTACTATATTTAATTTAATATAAGTTATAAAGTTATAATATTTGCATGAAAATGGATTTTATAGAAAAAACATTTTTATCTTCAATTCATTAGCATACATCAAAGTCTAAAAAGTTCGTTTGAATGGTCAATAAATTATTTGAATTTATATAATTATTTTTCATAGCAGCAGTTCTTTCTAAATATTGTTGATTATGTATTTTGATAATTTCAAGATCATTAAAAGTAAGATTTAATTTATTTTTGATTATTTGGAAATATAATAAGTTTTTATTCATGTAATTATTTTTGACCAAAGGATGAATCTACTATTATGATCCTTTAAAAATTCATTGAAGTTTGTTAATCTATGTTGTCCTATTTTTCTCAAAATATTGTTTGACAGCCCTATTTTTGAAACAGTGCAATGTATGGCTAGAAAACCCTACTTTCACAATAGTGAAAATTATGGTTCAGAAACCCTATATTTGCAATAGTGAAAATCAGGGTTTTGAAAACCTACTTTCACAATAGTGAAATGTATGGTTCAAAAACCCTTCTTTCACAAAATTGAAAAGTGTGGTTCATGAACCCTATGCTACTTTTATGAAAGTATGGTTTGTGAATTCTACCCTACTTTGATGAACCCTATAGTACTTTCATGAACCATAAGATACTTTTATGAGTCCTTTTCTAGTTTGACGAACCCTATGATACTTTGATGAACCCTACACTACCTTCAAAAATGCATGGTTCATAAACCCTACACTACTCTGATGAACCATACTATCATGAACCCTAATTTCATGTACCCTAAATATTATGCACTAATTTACTACCTCTACTTTGTTCTTTTATTCTATACATTGATCTACTGCATTTATATATGGATTATTTTCAAAGGTTTTTATACTGGGTAAATTCACCTTAAATCTAAGGATTATGATTGAAGAGATTTTTTTTCCTTAGAGAAATATTTTAAAGAGAAAAATTAATAAATTATTTAAATGTATTTTTCCAATAAAGTATGAGGTTATAGGATAATTTAAATTTAAATATTTGAATTTAACTTTAGATTGTGCTACTAGTTTTCATATCTATTTTTACTAATTTTGAAGAGGATTGAATGGATTCAAACTGAAGCTTCAAATCATTCACCACTACTGTTATTCTGGATATTTTTTTTTGAAAAGTTATTCAAGTTATTTTAAATTATTTTATTTATGAATTATTCTATATTAATAAAGAGGAAATGGTGTTGTAATTTTTTATGGATATATTTATAAATGCTCTTGACTGAATTTATTTTGAATAACTAAATGAATTAGAGATACTGCACTTTTAGATTATTTATTCTCTCAATATATATTTGTATCAATCTCTGGAAGAAAAATATACCCATCAGTTAACATATTTGATAATATATTTTTCAAAGAGAATTTTCTTTGAACTTTCAACCTACTGGGCATTTTCAACATCTTTTGACACTCTGTTTCATTACTTGGACATTCTTTCAAGTGTTTAATTACTTCTACTTCGACTACAACTTCCTTGACGAGACATTATAATCCAAATATGAATTACCAGTACTAGTAATTTCATTGTTTATCTTCTATTGTATGGTTTTTGAGCCTGTAACACTGTTTCTCATCTCTCACAAGAACTCTATTTTTATATTTATGCTTTTACACACCAGATAATTATTTTTTATTATTTTTCTTCAGGTTGTAACTCCCAGATTTTGAATTCAGGATATAAGGGTTGTGACTCCCTATATCTAAAGACATGAATATTTGGGTTGTGACTCCCTCTATCTAAAGTTAGGTTGTAAGTATTGTGACTCCCTATACAAAAGTCATTGTCATGGTTATCCTTCTACTATAAAAGGATTTTGTAATTGGGTAATGATTCCACCTTAAAAATCATATTAGTTCACATGTACCTCTAACCGAGTATAGTGGTATAAGAGTAGATTAGACCTAATTTATACAAAACTACTATAAAAAAACTTCTATATTTTATTTACTTTTTTCACTGCTAATTAACCTTAAAAATTAACATTGATAATTTATATATTTAATAAATTATTTTGTTTAAATTTTTTAATCTGATCTATTCACCTCCCTCAATACCATCTACCATTACCCTTTCTTACCTAACATTACATTAGAGAATAAATCCAGGTTACATATTTCTTTCACTTTGTTCTTTCTGTACTTTTCTTTTTTTAAATTAATTGATGGTTATTTAAAATTTAGGTAGCAGGGAGTTTCAAACTATTTAAGAGTCTTTGTATGTTTCGATTTTTGATTTTTGATTTTTGATTTTTTTAAAAACATAGATCATGAATGAATATATATTTTCATTTTTCATACATTATGTGATTTTGAGATACGTTTCCAGATTTAGAAATACATATAATTTAAATGATTTTTTTATGAGAAAAATATTTCTAGGGTTATGAAATTCATGATTTTTTTAGATTTTGGCCTGTTTTTGAAATCTATTCCCATAAAACACTAACTCAAATAAATATTTTTACCATATTGTGAGGTTTTATTAACTAATATGACATATTATTCCTAATACCTATACTTTTGGAGAGAATATTGGATTTTTTATTTAAAACATATTTGTGAATATTCAATTTCAATGATTTGGAGTTCATAAAATGTTTTTGATTTGATTTTGGTATTTTTTGGTAATACATATTTTATCTTCAGACCCCCACCCCCCCCCCACCTTTAAATTTATCATTATTTATCCATTATAATTTATGAACAGCCCTATAGGTTTAAGCCATATTATAAGCTGACTTTTCCATACCAACGTTCACTCAAAATATTTTTTCTTGAGTATTTCATGTTTAAGTGTGGGGGGGGGAGGTATTTTCATGTGTTTTAATTGGTATTTAAATCATTTTCTATGTGTGAGTTGTTTTCTATTATTATGGGATTTCAAATAATGGACATGAGTCACCTTCATTCAATGTGACTCATTTCTATCATCCAGTTCTCCTAGAATACTATAGAAAATTAAATCTTAACAATTTTGTGGTGAAATTGAATTATTAACTATGCTTACATTTATGAATAATGTCCCTCTAAAAAAATTATGGAATGAATTTTCTTTTAATCATTGTATCTAATTTTTATATCATCGTCCATGAAAAAAATTCATAAATTATAAAAAACAAAAAAATTGTAAAAAATAAAAAATTTAGTATTAAGATAAAATTATTCATTATATTCACTTTTTTTAACTCATGTCCCATGTAAAAGGGTGCGTGGTTTACATTTTTAATATGAATTGATTGAGGTATATTTTTTGCATTTTCACATGAATATACGTGTGACTGTATTTAAGATATTAACTTCCTCTTTCCATCCTTGAATTTTTACAAACTCAAATCCATAGAATTCACCTTGAAAATGTATTCATAATTAAAAATATATATTATTTTTCATGGTGCAGATAGATGTGAATATTTAAAATCCTATGTTGTCTCGTTCACTTTTCAATTATGTTCATAAATTCATATATAATTTCTATTGAGTGAAGAGTTCAATGATTTTCATGTTGAGGTAGGTTTGATTGGGCCCGGTATGGGTTTTTTAGGATGAATGAATTTAAAAGTTATGGATTAAGATTATAACGACCCAATATTAATGAACATGGATATTAAATCTTTTTTTTCCAATATAAAATATGTTACCGAAACACATGCTTGAAAGCCATATTAGTTTAGTGCCTTTGGTAACATGGAACACAAACATCTAGTCTAGTGAAATATCTTCAATGCTTCCCACACAAATCATCCCCTTTTGTACTCATACATAAAAACTTTATTTATAACATGGGGAAAAGAAATAATAAGAAACATGTGAGCTAAAATGATCGATAAAGATAAGCAAGGGATATATGAATCATAATATACACATAAGGGCATAATAATTTTAATATTATACCATTAATGTCAAATATCATAATCTAGAGTCATAGAAGAAATCATAAAAATTAATAAGATATGAATCATAAAAAATATATTTGGAATAAATCATGGAATTGTGGAAAAAAATAAGAAAAGGAAATCATTTCCAGATTAGTCAAGGCTTATTTCTAAGACTATCATAGTGGAAAAATTCCTTTACTGAACCAAGTTCACTCCAAATTCTGGCTCAATATTTCTAAACAAATATCACTTTTGTTCTAGTACAATATAAATAAATCAAGTTCACTTCCAATTTCATCCCTGCATATCTTATGAGATATAAATCTTTACATAATTCATTTTTTGAGATATAGGTACCTTCCATCACATAATGAAAACCATAAATATGTGTTCTATAAGAACATAAATCATTCATCATATCAAAATGCATGAAAATAAATGGGTTACATATTCATGATTCAATCATAAAATAACCCATGGAATGAAATATAAAAACAACCATACTAATAATATTTATATCATCCTTGAGAAATACCCCCATTAAAACATATGTAACTTTTTAGATATCACTTGAAAATAATTCTTGAGGAAAATATCTTCCTTTCTTTGAAAATGTTTTATTTTATTAAAATACCGTATAATTTTAAAAGAACAAATTATCTCTTAAAATAATTGTGTAATATTTTAAGGGAATATTCAAATCATTAGGGCTTTATAGAAGCACAAAAATATGTTTATTCCATATATGTTTAAAAAACAATCTTCTTGTACTTTTTCCAGATAAATCAAAAAGTACCTTCTTTGGAAAATGGAAAAAATATTACTTTCATACTATTTATTAAAAATTCATACATGAGTAAAAATGACTTTAAAAATTGTATAAAAATAGTAAGAACATTTTGGAATACATTTTTATAAAACATTGACTTGGATGATAAATACACCCTAGTAAATACTTACGTATAAAAAATCTTGGATAATAATGAGATTATGAAATTAACCTTTTCCTTTGGTATGATTTCCTTCATAAATATATGAAACTCATCTATAATTGACTAAATAATGTAATTAACTTATTACAGAACCATATTAATATTTATTACATCATATATGATCTTATTATTACCTTTTTTAATAATATTTCATTATTACTCTTCTTTCAGGGGTTAACTTCATCCTTTTGTTATGCATGTTTTGTCATATAAGTCATAGTTCGTGCATATAGAATATAGTTCTGTCATTTACAGAATTATATTAAGATAATATATTTCATTATTTTCATTCTACACAGGTATATAATCGTGTTATAATAGTGATCATAGAGAATGAATCACAACACGTTTTGGAGACAGAAGGTCATACGTATGCATGAGTGATGATATCATTCCCTTAATTGTGAAATGGTATGAAAGTGGATGGTGTTTATATTTTTCCAAAATCAATATAATTTTATAATAATTATATATATTTATTATTCCAATCATTATACTCATCTATTTAATGTGGTGAATAAAAAAATATTAGACCACAGTGTGGAGATGGTGGTTCATACATACGCATGGGTGGTGATTTTATTTTTTGTAGGATGGATAAAAGGTAGAATATCATTGTTCCATAATCATAAAAACATATAAAAATATATTTTATAATATAATTATTAATTTATAATGTAAAAAACACATGAAGAGGAAGTATAAGAATAAATACTCTTGAGAGAGTCGGTAAAGGGGACTACCTCTTCTTCGATGAGGTCCCTCTAGATCTCTTCTTAAGGACTCTAGAGTTAGAATTTAGATGAAACAAAAACCTATAAAATTTGTTGATGTAACTTAATAAGGGAAATGGTTAGGGGATGGAAGATATTTTAGGCACAATTTTCTGTGAAGAATTGAAGGAGGATTTTCCCTTTTATAATTAATGTGAGAGACACTTTTGGAATTGATAAAAATATTAAGTTATAATAAACTCAATCTCATTACAAATAAAACCAAAATTTAAATTATTCAAATATTTTATTAGATAAGTATTTAATATAATAAACCAATAAATGTTATTCATGTTATGGTACTAATTTAAACCTTATTGTTTTGATTAACCCTTAGTTAACATATTTTAATTTTAACTAGGGTAACAAATTTTTCAATATTAAAAGAGTGTAGTTTTTATTTATTTGATGTAAATTATACCATAAATGAATAATTGATAAATTTTACACCTTATCATAATTATTTAGTATATTAAATTATTTTTGAATTTTAAATAATTTAATAAAACATTTTTTGGAATAAATATCAATAGTGTGATTTTGACGTTTTTTGTTTCTTGGATTTTTAAAAGAAATTAATAGAACAAGTTAACTTTGAAAAAAATATTTTATTATATCCCCAAGGTGTAAAGATTGTCTATAAATTTTTTTTGTTATAATAATTAACTCAAATGATATTAATTTTAATATTTTTCATGTCATTAATTTTATATATTCAATAATGAAATAATTATTGCATCATCAATTATAAAGCCATTAAGATGTTTATTTTTTACCTAAAAAATATAAATAAATTTTCATGAAGAAGATAAAATTATTATATATCAAATTATTATTTATGTTTTAAAAAAATATATATAATCTTATATTAAAATTGTTTATTAATTAAAAACCTATAGTGTGAAAAACTTGACTTCCTTTTAAATAAAATATTTGAAGGATCTTATTCATATCCATATGGATAAAAATGGTCATTAATTTTACCATTGGAAAACCATGTCTGAGATATAAACAAAAAAAAATTATCCATGTTTTGGGGTCATTTAATAGCTCTTATAATTTTAATTAAAATCATTTTATTTATTTCTCTTTTACTTGTACAAGCACTACATTATCATTGTATAAGCCTTTCCTGTTTTATTTCCTAAAAAATAAAATAAAATATGATAATAAAGAAAAACATTTTATCATTAAATAATTATTTATAGTTTAATTTATCTTCTATATAACTCTATATAAAAAATGGTTTAGTTATTAAAATATGAGTATGACATCTTTAGCATTTCTTTAAGTAAAATATAATAAATATCTTACTCTCATCCAAGTGGCATCAAAATGGTATAATTTAGGAAAAAGGATGAAATTGGTCGAAAATCACTCATTAAATGAAAATAGTACAGGTGTTAACGTAATTTTATAATATTTATAATGTTATTTATTTACCCTTAATTACCATATTTACCTTTTACCATGTTAATATAAAATTACTAAAGTTACTATTCATAATGCCCAAAAATAAAAGAAACCTATTTAAATAATTTTTTCATACTGAATCAAAATATGGAATCCATTTTTTTTAATTCAAAACCCATAATTCTTAGTAATTAATTTAAAATTAATCTCGTTGATGATATGAGAAAACAGGTTATTAAAATTAAAACATGAAAATATTGAAAATTTTTATATCTAAATTCAATTTAAGATTGATTAAAATGTCCTAAATTATATTAAATGATTAAAAAATGTCTCTAATTATACTTTAAAACTAATCAAAAATTTAATTTACACTATAAATTATTTCATTGAAAAAAGTTGTTTTCAATTAAAAGTTAGTATTTTTTACTATCCATCAAAACATTAATTTTATCAGAAAAATACAAAAAAAATTAAAAAAGTAAATTTTTATAATCCTATTTAAAATAATGAGTTTAATTTGTCAAATATAATATATAAAATATTCAAAAAATGGTATTTAATATGGGTTCTCCAAAAAAAGACGATAAAATTACCCTTTTGAAAAACATAGTTTTTTATGCATAAAATTGGGCTGATTATTATCTAATGCCTATAAAAAAGATTTGATGAAAATAAAAAATATTTTAATTAATATATAACATATATATTTTATTAATATCATTTACATATTGTTATTAATTTAATTTATTAATATAAAATTACTTTGGGATCATAAAAATAAAAATATTGACTTTATATTTATTTGGTATTTTTTTTTTCTTTTTAATTGGTAACAAATTAATTGATATTTTAGAAAATATATTTTCATAATTTATATAATATTATTCATAAATTATAATTTAACGGCTATGTTATATCTTATTATATTAAATAATAATATTTTAATAATATACAATTGTTTGGTAAAACCCAGTCTTACGTGAAACTCAAGATATCGAAGGAACACGATGTTGTGTGTAACAAAATCCAAGCATAGTGTTACCTATACCAAAATATAAGATGGTGTTTCATGAATTTGAATCATATCTTGGTGTATTTTACAAAACAATACATGAAATAAATTAAATTATTTAAAAAATATATCACATAAAAACTCAGGGTGTTACATTCTACCCCCAAAAAATAAAATTCGCCCTCGAAATTAATCTAGGTTATTAAAGGATTAATAATTTAGAGTTTATTTCATAGAAAATCACAACATAAAAATGAATTTATAAATTCCTTTTAGAAATTAAATTTAGAAACATATTAGTTACCCAAAGTAACTCATTACTATGTTTCCACATAGGAGAACATAGGTGGAAAGTAATGAAATGGATATGAAAGAGAAATGTAACTATCATGTTTTGATGGAGAATGATATAGTAAATGGTTAGGATAAAGTTAAAAATCACAAATCCATTAATCTATGATGATCGAAGGTATTATTTTTTTCATCTTAAATTATGGTACTAAGATAACATTTTTGGTTTCACGATCTTTTCCTTACAGTTGAATAATTTTTTATGAGAATAAATAATTACTTGATTAAGCATAATCTCATCCTTTTTTCCCTTCATAAATTTCTATCTCATCTCTTATTCCATGAAATTAACGTGAATTTTTTATTCATGAAGTACTAATGGATCATGATATCCATAAACATGTTGAAAATCCCTTCCATCTATCTTTATTTATCATCATCGAAAAAAGGTTAGCACAATTGTTTTAATATTAAAAAATCCTCATAAGGAAAAATAATACTTAAATCTCTATAAACTCATTTAAATATTACCATAAACATTAAATAAATGGTTAACCTTATAACTCTTCTAAAATTTAAAAATCCAGAACATTAGAATAAGGTTTCTAAATTTCTCAAAACAATTTCAACATTGATCTACATTATATCATAAATTATCTCTTGATTGTCACATTCCAATCATTTGAAAAATATTATAATTTATTCTTTTAAAACATTGTAATAACCTGTATTACTGTAATCCTTAGTGAATACATGCATTATTTCAAAAAAGTAACTCTTTCCACATTCTCATCATATCAATCCCAAGGTTATTAATACTATCAAACATCTCTTTATTTCATTATCCAAACATTATACATATATTAAGGGTTATCCTTCCATTAATCATATTAAAACCTCAATCACTATTCACGGTTTCTAATACAATTATATTTATACATTCAAATACTTATTGAAATATTATAGTGTAACAATCCTTAGATGTTTCGTTAATCCATAATGACATAAATCTATTTTGAATTCCAATATGTTGACATTAAATCATTGAAATATATTCTTAAACTATTAACCAAGATTTATTGTATTATTTATTAACACTTCTTTCGTCTCTTATTCCATTTATAATCTCTTCATCATCAACAATATAAAAATTACTCTTATGACCTTTCATATTTAATTAATGTTCTTTCTCACTAGGGAATCAATTTTCATAATTCCCATACATTCCACATTTAAAACATTTAAATTCCTTTGATTTCTTAGCAATACCATTTTCTATCTCCATTGTGTTAACTAAACCTTTTCCACTTCAATTACTTTCTTTGTCTCCTTCTTTTATACACCTAAATAAAAATCCAATTCCTTTGAAACATTCTCCTTCATTTCTCTTCCCACATGATTTATATGAGAAAAATTGATCATCCTTTCATCTATGGTCACCATGAAAATCCATGTTTTTCTTGTTAGATGGGTTAGGAAACTCACCAAAGTTAATATTATTGATCATATTATGAGATTAATATTTAAAAATAATAATTATATTTAACCCTTAAACTCCCCTTTAGTTTTATTTCCCATGAGGAAGATCATTCCATTGTCCATCATATTACTCATTAATATGAATCCTCTAGGTTCCAGTTATTATCTAAATCCCAAAAAGAATATTGTCATTGGAAAAAATAATACTAGGACAACCATATAATCAAGGGGAGGTACTTTTATTCTGAAATATATTAGTTCTAATCCTAGGTTATCCATGATTGTTACCAAAATTGTAGTATTTTAACCTATACATGGACTTATATATAGGGACATCCAAAGATATATCCTTTAAAATACCTCTAGGGATATCATTAATGTTTCTGTATCCTAGTTTACAAAGGTTGACTGAACCTTCAATCTGATACCAACTATAATGAAATAATTTTTATATACATGGATATTAAATCCTTTTTGTAGAATAAAAAAATACATTACAAAAAAACACCCAAATACCATATTATTTTAGTGACTTTAGAAACATGGAGCACAAACTTCTAGTCTAGTGAAATTTCTTTAATGTTTCCCAAAAATATCTTCCCCTTTAGTACTCCTACCTAAAACCTTTCTATATAACAAAGGGAAAATGAAACTTAAGAAAAGGGTGAACTCAAATGCTTATTAAGGATAAGAAAGGGATATATGAATCATAACATAAACATAAGGGTATAATATTTTGAATATTATAACCTACATGTCAAAGTTCGTAATCATTAATCATAGAATAAATAATAAAAGTTAATTATAAATGGATCATAAAATAATATATTTGGAATAAAATGTGGACTTTTGGAAAACACATAGGCACATGAAATCATTTCAAAATTATTCAAGGCGTATTTCCAAGATCATCATAGTGGACAAATTACTTTACTCAATTGAGTTCACTCCCCATTCCATCCATATATTATTGAACTAAGATTACTCTCACTCCAGTCTTGTATTAAAGAACTGAGTTCACTTCCAATTTGAGTCCTATATATTTCATATGATATAAATTTTTACCCAATGCATTATAGAGAGATATAGGTCCCATCCGTCATATAATGAAAACTATACATATTTGTGCCACAATAACATAAATCATTCATTGTATCAGAACCCATCAAAATAATTTAATCAAAAAATATACCATGGAAAAAAATATCAAAAAACAAACATATGAATAATAGGAATATTATCCTTCAAAAATATCACCATTATAACATAATTAACATTTGAGATATCACTGGAAAATAATTCTTGAGGAAAATATCCTTTGTTCTTTAAAAATGTTTTATTTTATTAAAATTCCACAAATAATTAAATGAAAAAATTATCTTTGAATATAACCTTATAATATTTTAAGTTAATCTTTAAATAATTAATTCATCTTGGAATTGGAAAAATATGTTCATTCTGTATTAATTAAAATAACTTTCTTCTTGTACTTTTTTCAGATGAGTCAAAAAGTTCCTTGTATAGAAAACAACAAAAAGATAACTTTCATACAATTTAGTAAAAAATCATACATTGGTAAAAATTAATTTAAAAAATTGTAAACTAATATTAAGAATATTTTGGAATACATTTTTAATAAACATAGATGTGGAAAATAAATATACCAAGTAAATACATATATATAAACAATCTCATATAATAATGAGATTTTGAAATTAAATATTGCCTTTGGAATGATTTAATTAAAACATATATGAAAGTCTTGTATAATGGATAAAATAATTTTATTAACTTATTATAGAACCATAATTATATTTATGATATCATATATGATCATATTTGCACCCCTTTTTAATAATATTTCATTATTACTCTTCTTTCAGGTGGTAACTTCTTCATTTTCATAAACATGTTTTGTCGTATAAGTCATATTTATTTCATATATAATATATTTATATCATTTATATAATTATATTAATATAATATATAACATATTATTCATTATCTAAATTTATATAATCATTATTTAATGTTGATCAAGGATAATGAATCATATTATGTCGTGGAGACGGTATGTTGTACATACGTAAGAGTGACGATATCATTCCCTTAATTATGAAATGTTATGAAAGTGGATGGTGTATATATTTTTAAAGAATAAACATACTATTATAATTAGTATATATTTTAATTATTTTCATCATTATTTCCAACCAATTAAATTGGTGATGAAAAAAAGATTACACCATGACGTGGAGACTCTAGGTCGTACGTATGCATGCATGGTGATTTTATTTTACGTAGGATGGGTAAAATGTGGAATATGGTGGTTAAATAATCATAATAACATCTCATCATTTATTTTACACTATATTTATTACATAATAATGTAAAAAAACATTAATAGGAAGTATAAGAAGAAATACTCTTGAGATTATCAGTAAAGAAGATTACCTATTCTTCAGTGAGCTCCCTATAGATCACCTATTAAAGAATATAGAGTTGGTATTTTGATTAAAAAACCTTCAAAATGTGGTTAGGGTTTTTATAATTGAAATTGGAAGGGTATGGCTGAGAATGGAGGCTCAATTTTGTGTGAATAAGTGAGGTAGGAGGTTCCCTTTTATAATAAAGGTGAGGGGCACTTTTGGAATTTCCAAACATATTAATTTAAATTAAACTAAATATCATTCCAAATGTCACCAAAATTTAAATTATTCAAATATTATATTATATATGGCTGTAATATAATAAACCAATATATTTTATACATGTTATGAGATTAATTTAGACATTATCATTTTGATTAACCCTTAGTTAACATATATTATTTTTAACTAAGGTAACAACTTTTTCAAAATAAAACAGTGTAATATTTATTCATTTGATGAAAATTAGACCAAAAATGAAAAATTTAGAATCCTTTAGACCTTATAATAATTATTTTATATTTTTAAAAATGTTTTATTATATTTAATTTATTTAATAATAAAATATTTTTATAAAATGTCAATACTGTCAATTTTGACACTATTTATTTCTTTAATTTTTAAAAATATCAATAGAATAATTGAACTTTTAACAAAATATTTCATTATATATTCAAGTGGTTAAGGGAATATATAAAATTCATAGGTTACATTAATTAACTCAAATATTATTTATTTTAATATTTTTCATATCATTAATTTGATTTATTCATTTATTAAAAAATTACAACATCATTATTGTTAAATCCATCAAGGTAATTATTTGTTACCTAAAAATTATAAATAAATTTTCGTGAGGAAGATAAATATAATATATTTCAAATTAATTTTTATTTTCGAATAAAATTTCTAGAAAGCCATATATCAAAATAGTATATTAATTAAAACCCTATTGTGTGTTCAACTTGACTTTTTTAAAAAAAATATTATAACAATCTTATTCATATCCATATGGATCCAAATGGTCATTAATTCGAATAATGGAAATCCATGGATTATATATAAACATCTAAAAAGATTTTTCCATCTTTTTGGGTCTTCTAATAGTCCTTCTAATTTTACTTAAAATCATTTTATTTATTTTTCTTCTACTTGTACAATTACTCCATTAGCATTATATAATCCTATAAGGTAATTATTAATTTACTAAAGATTATATTAATATACCCTGATAAATAAATATTTTTTATCTTTAAAATGACTTCTTATTATTGAATATAAATTTTTTATGAATCTATATTAATAATGATTTAATTATTAAAATATAAGTAAGATATCTTTAAATTTACTTTAAATAAAATATAATAAATTTTTTACTCTCACACAAGTTGCTTCAAAAGTGAATAATTTCATCCCAAGAATTATATTGGTAAAAACCCACACATAAAATGAAAATATGACAAGTTTTAAGGTCATTTTATAATATTTTTAATATTTTTACCCATAATTACCTAATTTACCATTGACACTATTTATAAGAAAATTAATAAAGTTACTATTAATAAAACACAAAAATAATAGGAATATATTTAATTAATTTATACCCATATAATCCAAATATGTAATACCTTTTTCAAAATTCAAAACACATTAATTGCAGTAATTTATTTAAAATTAATCTCGTTGATGTGGTGAGAAAATGGGTTATTAAGCTAAAACATGCAAAATATTAAAACGTTTCTTATATCTACATTCAATGAAAAATTTATGTTAATGACTTGAATTATATAAACTAATAAAAATTTGATCTAATTATACTTTAAAATAAAAAAAATATTACTTAACACTATAAATTATTTCAATGAAAAGGTTGTTTTCAATTAAAATTTTGTATTTTTTACTATTCATTAAAACATGAAATTTTTTAGAAAAATACCACAAATTAAACCAAAGTAAATTTTTATATTAAAATTTAAAAGTATAAGTTTCATTTTTCATGTATAATTCATAAAAGTTTAATGAATTGGATTTAATACGGGACAACTAATAAAATGGGATAAAATTACCCTTTTGAAAAAAAATCGGTTTTTATGTATAAAATTATGTTGGTTCTTGTCTTATACCTATAAAATCTATTTGATGTATAGAAAAAATATTTTATTTAGTCTCTAACATATATATTTAACTAATATAATTTAATAATTATAATTAATTTAATTTGTTTATACAAAAGGACTTTGGGAGCATAAAAATAAAAATATTTCCTTTATATTCAATTAGAATATATTTTTGTTTCTAATTAATTGGTAACCAATGAATTAATATTATAAATCATATAATTTATTAAGTTTTTTAATACTATTCAAAACTGAAAATTTAATATCTAGGTTATATCTTATTACATTACCATAAAGGTTGAGGGAAATCCCCATTATTAAAAATAGAAAAAGAAAATGTGAGCCCCTTTTGAAATGAGTAAGGCATACCGCATTACAATGTGACCTCAGATTTTAGGGGCTCAATATACAATTGATAAAAAAACAATTATAAAAAATCCATTACATGGAAAACTTTCCAAATACCCAACCAACCTCCACAATCTCCCAACCTTAGCAAGCACCCTGCTAGCCTGTAAAACCTTGTGCAAGCCAGGGTCAACGCTACCCCCAAGGCTGTCGTCATCCCTCTGATCCGTGGGAAATCCCATCTCCATCCAGAACATCACATTACATCAAGGC
Organism: Viscum album; assembly: GCA_963277665.1. Taxonomy (NCBI): domain Eukaryota; kingdom Viridiplantae; phylum Streptophyta; class Magnoliopsida; order Santalales; family Viscaceae; genus Viscum; species Viscum album. Next base: position 26,441,616 of record OY728125.1, read on the forward strand.
ATATGTTGGTTCATAGTGACCACTCCATATCCATATCCTTGATTGGTAGATGGAGACAATATGTCGGGAACTATCTGCATCGCTCCACTGACGTGTCGGTGGCCTGTTCTCCCCAATCCCAACTATTCGGTGTCCCGTTGATTGGTAAAACTAGGTCTTGTGTGGAATTGAAAGCTATTGAAGTAACTTGAAATTATGTGTAACATAATACAATAATAATTTTGTGTATACCACAGGATAAGTCGGTGTTGCATGTTGTGCAAGCTTATCTAGGTGTAGTGTACAACACATGACATCAAAGAAATCAAATTATTAAAAGAAATCTATCTCATAAAAATCTTTGGGTGTTAAGAAAATGAAATGGAATATTTTTTTATATATGAAACATGATGAAATAACATTATATAAAAGATATCATAAATTAATCCCATTTTATTTTGGTGCATATTTTGATCCGAACATCTGATGGTTGTCCAGGAGTGAAATATTTAAGTGTGGGGGATTGATGAAACTCATAATTTCACAAAAATAATTTTTTAATTCAATATTTTAATCCATACAATTTCATTTTTAATGGTAATTGAAATAATTATAGGTTTTATTAATAATTTGATCAAAATTGTAAAAATGACTTAATATTCAGATTTTAAAATATTTTAATTTTCAAATTTTATTTAGCGAGAACTTCAACTACACTAATTTAAATTTGGAAATTTGTGATAACCTAGACCCCAATATCCTAGAGCCTTTTTATTGTTTATTACATTAACATAATATACAAGGAATCACATCTTGAAGTACTGAATTGTTAATTAGTGTTAGGAAACTAGATACATACATGATTCCCATATCATGTTTGAAAAAATGGAAACCTAATTATTTTTGAGAATATAATTATTCCGTTAATAATATCATTGTATATCTTTCATAGTAAACTTTATGGATTCTTCATAAAGGAAAAAAATAAGTGTGATCTCAAATGCTCAATAAGGGTTAAGTACAACGAAAGATATCATGAATCAATAATAATAATCATAAGAAGGTAAATAATTGAACACACAATCCATTTAATTAATTTTACTATGATAAAAAATGGAACGGTTTATAACTGAACACACATGCCATTTAATTGATAAACTGAGAATGAATTGCATCCAGATATAATATCATTGTGAATATCTCTTGGATAATAACATAAGGCATAATAAATATTGAAAGGTAAATAAATTAAAACACATGTCATATAGTCAAAAAACTGAGAATGAAATGAATCCAAATATTATATCACTGCACATATCTCATGGATAATAATAAATTAATTTATAATGATGGAAATTCAAAATCATTTGACATCATGTTCTTAGGAACATGATACCTCTACCATCTAGACCTTGCATAAAATAGTTTAAAACTAAAGGTAGAAACTTGTTTAATGATATATTGCTAATTCACAACATGATAATACTGTTGCATAATGGGGATATTTAATTTCAGGCCCCACCCATCACTACATGTGCAAATTACTCCTTATATATTTAATAATCGATTTAATTCATGAACAATGTTCCTTATCATAAAATATCTATATTGAGTAAAGTATATGGATTTATAAATACTTACACATATAAAGAAATATCTATTCATATATAACATAGTATATAATAGTGATATACATTTCAATAAATAAACATATTAATGATATATTGTATGGATATTTTGGGTAAATTTAATTCTCAATGATCACAAGAAAGTGAATATTTCAAGGGAAAGTCAATGACTAAAAACATGAATAAAAAAAGTGAATATGAATAATTTACTTGGTCAATATGATCATAAATAATCCATAAAAAGAATAATGATGGAATCAATACAACTTATCTCCATTGGAGTATAAGTAAAATAAAGGGTTTTTGTCATTAATGAATAGAAATACCAGAAAAATATCTTTAAAAATGTTCCTGTGGAAAACAAACTTTTCAATTTAAAAATAAATTTTATAGAAAAACAAAATTTCAAAAATAATTTATAATATAACTTTTTTGAAAGTATCCATTTAAACTTATAAAACAGTCTTTAAAATAATGAGTGGTGGTGACAAGCTAGAAATTTTTTTCTTACCATAGATGGTTAAACCAAAATTCCTTTCACATTTTTAGTAAAAGACAGAAAATCCTTGTTCCGACAGTGATATGAAAAAAACTATTAAAAAAATTTGTAAAATATCAAAGTAGGTAAAAAAATTTAAATAATGTGAAAAGGGTTAAAAAATATTTGAAAACTTTTTTTGAAAACATGGTATTGGAACAAAAAAGGATTTAAGACTGAAGATAGAAATGAAGTCAGATTTTTTTTAAAAGTTCTAAATAATTTTAAGTACCAATGTGTGGAAAAATGATAATATTACGTGAAAACTTCTTTAATAATATAGGACAAGAAAATTAACTTTTTTTATTATCCAATGACATAATAATTTCCTTTAATGAAAATTTAAGCACAAACAATGCTGATTAAAAGGATATTTTGAAAAAAAAACCCTTATAAGGATAAAAATGTTGAAGTGAAAATTAACCAATTAATAAATTGTGTGTATGAAATGTAAATCCACATGAAAGAAGTTAATATATAGAATAATATAGTTAAAAGTTCTTACACACATAATCTTAGAATATCAAATACAATGAATAAGTAAAATAACCCAGTGAAAAGAAATTGAGTTATGAAATTCAATACCACTTGGAAATTTTCATTTCAAATCAACTTACATTAAATAATTTAAATTGAAATATAAAATAAAAAGAGTAATGATTTATTTATGATATTACATATAAAAAGAGAATTATGTACACCATAAGAAATAAATATGTTCCATAACATTACTATATTCCCCAATAAGGTGAAATTGAGAGGAAGTCCCTTACCTCATTCTTCCTTTTGGTTTAAAATTGTTTAATATACTATATAGTGGTTTTAAATAGGTCATTGACTTATACCAAAATCATATTAATATTTATAATATCATATATGACCCTTTTATAACATCTTATCACTCATTATTTACTTCCATATCACATCATATTTATTTATTTATTATTGAAAAGGAATAAATACAAGTAAAACCATGGGTCATGCAAGATCCTAAGGAGGCCTAAAATAGAACATCCCGAGGGCATCCATTCTAACAAAATTAACCCCCTACGGCTTCAAAATGATCATATTTGAGAAGTAGGTAATGTCAGATTTTGGTTATCTAAGGATGGAATATGTTTTTCCACTTTATTTCCCTCATACTCATTCGTTAATAATATTTCATTATTTTCGTTATTTCATGTGTTAATTTCCTTATTTTATTATTCATTTTTTGTCTTAAAAGTTTTAGTTATTCTGCTTATTTTATAGTTACATAGTCTTCTGAATAATAATCATGAAACAATAATCATATTTATACATAAATTATACTATTAATACCAAACGTGAAATATGGTTTTGAGAAATGATGTACATTGTGGTCATAGAGACGGTAGGTCGTACATCTGCATGAGTAAAAGTTCTATTTTTCATCGATCATTATGTAATAGAGATAAGTAATATTTTTTCTTCCAAAAATTATTTTAATATCATATATACCATTTATTTTATTGATATATACTTATATATATAATCCATGAGGTCTTCTGATGAAAAGAGTGTCATATGACTTCATGATGGTAGAGTCCACTTATACACAAACGACATTATCATCTTTCAATGAGTGAAAATGTAAGAAATAAGATGATATATTATCTTTTAATAATGATATATATTTCATAATTATCATAATTATTTCATTTATATCAAATATATTAATTAAATTTGTCTTTATTACATTCCATGTAAAGTGTTAGTGAAAAATGAATCACATAGCTTCGTGAGGTGGTAGTCTGTCGTACACATGAGTGATGTTATCATATCCCCTGTGGACCGGAAGGTAAAAAAAGTTATATATGATATCAAAACTCTAAATATATAATTATCTTAATAAAAATATATAGACAATAAATCCATCATCATACCCAACCATGAGAGGTGTTGATAGAAAATGTGTCACGTTGGATTGTGAGGCGGCAGTCCACTGTACACAAGAGTGACGTTATCATTCCCCATTTGAGGGAATTAGAGATTAATATAGAAAATACCATTAAATTAATATAATATAAATATTTCTTTATATATTGTTTTCATTATAAAATCATAAATGAAGATTAGTTGAAGGGTGTGGAAGAAGAAATAAAACAAAAATGCATACTTAAAATTTCATCTCTTCTCATACCACCTCTTTAGAATTGTACCAAAATTATTCGTAAAAAGAATTTTTGACAAAAATAAAAATCTATAATTAGGGTATGTATAGTTTTGAATGATTTTTAAATGTCTCTTATGTACCAAATGGGTTTGAAGGTGTGATTAATAGAGGATAGGGGTGGCTTTTTATAAGTGAGGTGAGTGGAACACTTATAATTATTAAAAATAAGAATGTGTGCCCCCATTTATTACATGATAGAAGGGTACCAAATGGATTATTATAGAAGCTCATATATTACAGGGTATAAATATGGCTATAAATTTTATTTTATTTAAGTTTTTAGGTAATTTTAACCTTTATATTTTAGATTAACTACTAAGTAAAACCATTTAAACCTTAACCGTGATAATTAATTTTTCTTATTTTCACTATTCAATTAGGTAAAAAATTAAGTAATGAATATTTGATAATATTAAATATACTTATAAAAAATCTGTAATCCATTTTTTCTAATTCAAATCATATAATTTTAAGAATTAAATTTTAAACAAAACTCGCAGATGCGGCGAACAAAAGGGTTTCCTGAAGAGTATTACCATAAGTACATAAGGTTTTAATATAAAATTTCAATATGAATATTATTAAAATGACCTTAATTCATTATATTAAAATATAATTTAAATAATATTATTTGAAAACTAATTTAAAATAAAATTTTAATTTGTAAATTATTTAATGGAAAGGATAGTTTTTAAGAAAAAATCAGTATTTTCATTATTCATAATAAAATAAAACGTTTTAGAAAAATTCTAAAAATTCAACCTAAGATAAATTAAATATTATGATTTTAAAAAATAATTTAATTTTATAAAATAAATTTTTTAAAATTGGTAAAAATTATTTTTAGATTAAATTTTCAAAGCACGAATAACCCTTCTTTTAGAAAAAATGTTTTTTCTCAGAAAACATTTATTTTTATTAAAAATGATCCTTTTTTATTTATAATAAACATATAAACATAATTTTCATAATTTAGTTAATACTATTTTTACTTTTAAATTTAATGGATTTTTTTTAAATTTTATACTTTATTACGGTTTATTTAGACTCAAGGTTACCTGTTCTAGAAGCTATCAAAGAGACTAAATTTAATGAAATATATTTAATGAGTTGTTTAAGATCAGTGTTATTTGCTTCATATGATTTATAATATAAATTTTTTTGGGTGTTACATTCTCCCAAACTAAAATATATTATTTCCTCATAATTTTATCTTTCACTCAGAAATCAAGGGCTTAATATTTGAAAATTCCTCTATTGAAATACCACATCATAAAAAGGGTTAATAAAGTATCCTCTTAATAACAGGGAAATATAATTACAAATGTCATATTGAGTAACACATAAATTGGTTTCTATATAAGAAAACATTAGTCAAAATTGAAGATATTTACATAGTAGAAAAGTATAAATAATTATAGGGAATGATAGATGTCATTTATTATAAGAAAGTGAATGATTAATGGAAAGTTGGGGACCTCAAAACCATTAATATTTAATGATTTAAAATACCATTTTATTCATCATATATGAAGTTGATATGATAATATTTGTGTTTCAAGATCCTTTTCATAAATTTGATAAACTATTTTACTATCTAATAATATATGGAAATATACTTAATTTGTATATTTCTATTTTATAATAATAATTTCTTCCTTTGGTTATGATTTTATCAATTTCTAAATCACCACTAACTGTAACAAATTCATATCCAAAAATTAAATTTTTATGCCTCAAGAACTAAAATTCTCTTTTAACATATTGTAAAGTCCATAAAATAGTTAAATATTTTCCATCTATCTCTAATTATTTTTGAAATCCAATATGGTTAGCATAAGTTATCCAATATAATACATTCATCTCTAATCTATAATAGTAATTCCACAGGTTCATCATTAATATCTATTTATCAAAACATTTTACTAAGAACAATGAAATATTAACTAGAAAATCACGTAATCTAATGGTAGGTTTTAAACCAGTATCTTCCTTTGGTTGTAGGTTCAAGCCCTTCAACCTTTTCGGATGTGATAGGTTTTCACCCTACATATGGGTTGACCTTTTTCTAAAACCATATTAATATAAATATTATAAATTTCCAAATTTGTAATAACCCATAATTACCTCAACATAAAAGATAATATAAATCCTAAAGGTTACCAATACCTTTAAACTCATACACAAAATAGTAAGGTCATTCTTCCTTAAATTATTTTTTCACAAAAACATTTCCTAACAAATGTGTTCTATGGCCATAAATTTATCCATGATTTCCTTAATCATATTATACTTTCATCACATAAAACCTAAAAATTGGTGTTTAATAGCTTGAAATTATGATCAATATTAAACTCATAAACCCATTTTTGTATAAATGAGTCTTTACTTAATAAAGAAATATAAGCTTCTAAAATTTAATACAAACCTTATATGTTTGATTATTCTTATAACCAAGATAACATTAGTAAAATTACTTAAACAATTTAATTCTTGAATCTCAATACATAAATAATTCAGCCATTTTATTCCAACATAGGTCTATCCTTGGTCTAGGGGTTAAAATTTAGAAGAGGGAATTGACTGAGATAATTCCCTAGTTCCCCACATTTAAGAAAACGGATTATAAATGTATTCATAGGATGAAATTTATTTCCTTCCATAATACTATTCATTTTTTCTCATAAATTTATTACTTTATATCCTTATTTTTTACACATAAAAAATTTTATCATTCCTTTGAGATGCCTTATTTTAAATATAATAAGACATATTATTAACCTTGGTCATAGACTATCATCATTCGTTCAAATACTTAATAATGGTTTATAAAAAAATTGAATTATCCAAAGCCTATCCCCTAAGAGTTTCAAACCAAGTGTGTGGGGAGGCTTGTTGTTGTGTACCAGGTAACACTTGAGTCAAGACCAATACACCATATTTAGGGTTATTATTCCTATGTATATCTATTCCAGAACCACATCTACATGTCACATCCACAGAGGTATGTATTACTTAGAAAAACCACATTATCTCTTCCTTACAAAAGATTTATGATATACTTCTATACTTATCTTCAAATTCTATCATAAATTTATAATCCCTAATATATTTTTTATTAAATATAGTTACCAAGGTGTGTACTAAACATTATATGATGCAAACTGTAACGTCCCTAGTCCTAGTAACATGGAGCCAGTGTTTGTTTTATTGCATTAGCATAAGATATAAAGAATTGTGTCCTAAAAGACTAAATAGTTTAGCCTTATTGGTAAACTAGATTCATACATTATACCAATATTATATTTGTAATCACACATTAAAACATATTTTTTCGAGAATATAATTTTTCCCTCTAACATATCCTTGAATATAATTTAATGTATACTTCATGGATTCCTGGGAAAGGAAACAATAATGGTGAGATCATATACTTAGTAAGGGTTAAGTAAAGAAAATTCTATCATGAATCAATAATCATAATCATGGAAAGGTGATTAACTAAACATGAATAAAATTTAAATAATTGAACACACATTCCATTTAAATAATGTGACTATCCTGATAAGATAAGACATAATCAATATGGAAAGGTAAATAACTGAAAGCACATGTCATGTAATCAATAAACTAAGAATGAAATACATATGGCGATAATATCATTATGAAAATATCATAGATAAAAAGATAATTCATAATTAGTATGGAAACGAAAATAACTGAAAACATAATCCATTTTTTCAATAAAATTATAATGAAATCCATCCAGAGAAAATATCATTAAAAAAATATCATAGATAAGAATAATTGAATTATTAATCAAGCAAATGTTTAATCATATGACATCATGTTCTCATATACATGATACTTCAACCATCAATACCCTTCACAAGACGGTTTAAAACAACATGTATGAACTTTTTTAATGTTATATGACTAATTATACTCTTGATATTATCAATAAATTAATGGGTTATAAAATTATAGGTCCCACCTATTGTTACATTTCCAAATCATTCCTTATATATCAAAAAATCTTTTTAATTCATAAAAAATGTGCCTTATCATCAAATATTTTTATTGAGTAAATAATACAGATTTAACAATATTTCCATAGATAATAAAATTAATTTAAATGTATAACATCATATATATAAGTGATACATGGTTTAAATAAACCAATCCCTGATAAATAATATGTATATTTATGTTAAATTTAATTTCCATTGAACATAGGAATGTAATATTTGAAGGGAAAGTTAATGACTATAAAAGAAAATTAAGAAAGTGAATGCCAATACATTACTTATTAGAAATGATCATAAATCATCCATATAAATAATAAGGATTTTATCAATAAATATTATCCCTAGTAAAGTATGAGAAAAATAAACTGTTTTTTGTTTTAATGAATAGAAATTCCATAAACATATCTATAAAAACATTTTTAAGGAAAATATCCTTTTAACTTTGAAAATACATATTAATTTTAAATTAAAAGATCAAAAAATATTTTGAAAATACTTTTTTTTAAATAACCTTTGAAACATATAAAATTAAATTTAAAATATATATTGTTCATGACAGTTGGATATTCTATTCTTGTCATACATGTTACAATAAATATTCCTCTCAATTTTTTAGTAAAAGCCAATAGACATTCTTTTGAAAACAGAATGATGATTTATCTCAAAACATTTTCAAAAAATTAAAAATTGTAACAAATTTTTTTAATAAATAATATGTAAAATGGTTAAATATATTTTTAAAAACATTTTTAGAAAACATGGTTTTGGAAGAAAAATGATTTTTAATAGAAGAGGGAAATAATGTCGGATTTTATTAAAATAAATATGAATAATTTTAAGAAAAAAATTGTAAATAAATGGTACTATTACTTGTAAAATTTGTGAATAAATATTGTATAATAAAATTAAATTCTTTTCAAATCCAAATATTGAATAATTTCCTAATGGGAAATTAAAGCATAAAAATACCGATTAAAATGAGATTTTAAAATAAACACTTACTAAGATCATAACATTGAAGTGAGAATTATCCAATGAATCAATTATGTGTATGAAATTTAAATCCACCTAATACAAGTGAAATTTATTCATAATATAGTAAAAAATCATTACCAACATAATCATAGAGTATCAAAAACCATGAAAAAGTAATATAGCCAAATGAAAGTAAATTAAATTATGAAATTCATTACCACCAGGTTATTTTAAATTCAAATCCCATTGGGTGAAATTATTCAAATTAAAACATACAAATTCCATTAATTATGAATTAGTTTAGATATTTAATTTAAAATTGGAAGTATGTATATTATATAAATTAAATTAGTTGCAAAACATTATAATATACTTCAATGAAGGGAAATTGAGATGAATCCCCTTACCTCACACTTCCTTTTAGATAAACCTATTTTAACCTCATTTGTAGTTGTTTTAAACATGTAATAAAAGTAAAAAATACCTATATTAATTTTTTGTAATTTCATAAATTATCCTTTTATAACATCTTATCACTCATTCATTAATAATCGTTCATTATTTTCATTATTTTCGGTGTTAATTTCCTTGTTTATTCATACCTGTTTTGTCATGAAAGTTACATTTCTTACGAATATTATATAGCTTAATCATCTTCATAATCATTATCATGAAATAATTATCATATTTATAAATAAATTATACTTTTAATTCTAATCATGAAAGATCATTTTCATAAATTAAGTGTATTACAATCATGGATATGGTAGGTTATACGTACACATGAGTAACGTTACCATTTTTTCAAAAATCATTATGGTTATGAGTTAAGTGATATTTTTTTCTATAATTATAATAATATCATAAATACCATATTAGTTCTTTAAATATACTTATATATGTCATATATGTGCTGTGGTGATGAAAATAGAGTCACATCTCTTAATAAAGGCGGTAGTCCACATGTCCACGAATGATATTATCATCTTATAGTGAGTGAAATGGTATGAAATAAAATGATAAATTTTTTATAATGATAAAAATGTCATTAATATAATAATTATGACATTTATATAAAATATATTCATTAAAATTAATCATATTACCTTCAATATAAAATGTTAGTGAAAAAAAACTACATTGCTTTGTGAGGCAGTTGTCCGTCGTACCCACGAGCGACGTTATTTTACCCCCTATAGAATAAAAACTAATGTGGTATATATGATATAATAACTAAAGAGTTATAATTATGTTATAAATATCATATATATATATATATACTCTATATCTATTATCATACCCACCTGGGATAGGTGTTGATGGAAAATGTGTCACATTAGTTCGCAAGGCTGTAGTCCATCGTACACACAAGCGATGTTATCGCTTCCCATTTTAGGGAAAAATTGATAGATATAGGTCATGAAAATAACATAATAACATCTAGGTATATGGGATATATTATTTTTATTATATAATAATAAATGAAGTAGTTTTGAAGAAGGTGGAAGAATAAATAAAACTAAAATGTATAGTTAGTCATTTAACCTCTTCTTTGACCACCTCTTCAGGATTATACCAAATTTATTAATTGAATGGATTTATAAAAAATATACGAATCTAGGATTATTGGATGGAATTTTGGAAGTTATTTTTGTTGGAGTTGGTTCCCTAGAACCAACTTCTTTTGTACTTTATGATAAACGAGTATTCATTGAAATGATATTAATAAGCCACTTATCACATCATGATTGTTCTTTTGAATAACATTGTATATGATAATGTCCTAAGAGTAGTTTTAACACCATAAGGTCATAACATATACCTTATATAATGAGAACTGAGAAGTTCCATGACACTATTCTTGAATATACGTTATATAGTCGGATGATGTCATTTGAAGGGACAAAAATGATACAGGCTATCAAAGGTGGAGACTCAAAGGACTTTGAGGAACCTTCTCATGGTGTACGCCCCTGGTAATGTCTAGAAGTATATTATGAGAATGAGACCCGCCATTTGGAAATCCAAATTTATAAGTTTCATTTGATGTTCCTTTCTGCGAACATGTGTATTGGTCCATAGACTTTAAGATTATTATTAATGGGTATTATGACTCATACAATTATATGTATTGGTGAAAACTATGTGGCCATATGTTCATAGTGATGTAGTATATGTTTTGTTAGTCATGGCTAATACTAAATTAATGAATAATTTGACAAATCATTTTTCCTTCTGTTCCATAATGTAATTTTATATCTATGGACCTTATATGGAAATAATGTATCCTAAATAAATCCATGTCCATGGTGTTCTATAGGAAACTTCAATTTATGGGAAGTCAAGGAATGACAAATAGAGCACATTGGTTGGTGGAAATTTCATGAAACCTACATGATTGGGGATATCGAGACAAATGGATTATATTATACGATAAGCATTTGTGTGAGGTGACAAGTTATTTAGGCATAAACTTCTTTCTCTATGGATTCCATGGTGACTTGCTGGACACTAACATTAGACTTTAGGCTACTTTTCTTAATGCCACTAAGAAAAAGGTCTAGAGGGTCACACACTAAGTGTACCGAGTATCTCAGTTAAATAACATTTTATTTATTATTTAAATAATTGAATAAATATTATTCCTAGTTGCTATTTAATAATTATTCATGGATCCTTAATCGCGTTTATTTAGACACTAGTTTTTTGAGAGAAGATATTATGGGTGGAATAATTAAAAAATATATTTCTCTTCTATTTAGTGAATATAATATTTATATATTTATTGGAGAATAAAGAAATGATATTTATATAATAAATAAATTGTCATTATTAAAGGTTCAATAAATATTGTGGAGGATTGGAAGACTGAGTTAAGGGTCCAATGAGAAATAATAATGATGAATATTATTTGTTTTAAGATTATTTAATTATATCTCACAAGTTAAGAGTGTGTTAGAAAATAATAATGTTTTAGTAATTATTTGAAATGGGGGTTTTCTATGATTAATAAAATAAATAAGGCACTTGTGAAAATTATTTATTATTAACTTAGTGAATTAAATACTTGATTATATTATTCTCTTATTAGTCATGAACTAGAAAAGTGACACTAATTAGGTTTGTGCACAACATCTTTGGGGATTATCTATCAAGAATAGAGAGTCCTTCCCTCTTTAAGAATTCTCTAAAGAATGAAAGAGATCATCCTCCACCAGATCAAGTAGAATGCTTTGGAAGATGTTTTCAAGGTGATCGAAGGAAAACATCTCAAGCACAAGTATATTCTCTGCTAGCACCAAGATAATCCTGCTAAAATGTCTGGAGATACATAGAGCATGTGTGAATCAACTCTAGAGGATATATACTCTGGATATCTACAATGCAATGAAGGAACACTGTAGATCTGTGGTTGAACACATAACGAAGAATGAATCACCTTGGAGGTAATTCTTCAATTTAATAAAATTAATTATAAACAAAATATTTTGATCCTCTCTCTTGTTTCTGGGTTTCTATTCATATTTCTAAATTGGATTTAATTATGTGGATACTATAATTCATCATTGTATTGCTCCTAAAGTTTTTATTAAATATAGAAAAAAGAAATGTTGTGAACCATCCCTCCCACACATCAGTTGTTCCCAAAACCCAAATGGGGTATCAGATCAGGAATATTGTTGTATATAATTATTTAAATAATTTACTGAGGATTTATGCTTTAATAATTTAGTTTTTCATTTCATTCTTAATCATTCCCTTTTAATCTGAATGTATAGATATGTTATTTCTCTATCGTTTCTCGTAGATATTACAGAAATAATTAATTTTATGATTTACATTATATCAAGGATCTCATCTAGAGGTGCCAAGGATTCTGTCCAGGTAACACAACATTACATGCCGTGTAATTGAAATTACAGGTTATGTAGTTGTGTTCAAGGCATCATGAGTAGTTCAGTAATTACTCAACCAATGTGCATCAATGATGCATAGTGTAGTTAATTCATAAACCATGTGTTGACCAGGATAGACTGGCACACGGTCAGTCGAATAACACACCGTCTGGTCTAATGGACACGGTGTGTAGTCCCTTTTGGGTTAGGTTTAGGTCGTGTGTCCCATACATGGCACAGCCGACCGGTGACCGTGTAACACATATTCAACATGACATGTGGCCCACTATTCACATTGTGTACTCTTAAATTTCCAAATTATTCCTCACACGCCGGGTCCCTAGCCATGTACTTCAGATATATAGTTAAGGAAGTACAAGCTGTGTAGATCGGATTTACATGGCATGCACTATACCAAATTATGTAGAATTAAAACTATAATATTTGAAAAAATTTCAAATCTTCAAAACATGTATAAGTCAAATTATAGGTTGTTAATCATTGTACATTGAAGCATAACACATGGTTGAGAATTCATGTAATTCGTGTAATCGTCCATGAAGTTCACATCATGAAAGTACGCGATAAGTTACATGTACTATATGTCACAAGTGTAAAACAATAACCAAGAATAGTACATGTTACACAGGTTTGTATGGGTATTCATCGAGTTACCTCCAGGGTATAAATTATGTACAATATTAATTTTAAATGAATTATGATGTGTTTAAAATTATAATGGATGAGAATCTCAAGAAAATTCAGAAATTATTTAAGATAAAAGGATTTATTAATTAAATATAATTTTTAATTGATTTGAGCATGATTTATCTAAAATAAGAATGATTAAAAAATTGAATGATAGTTTTATTAAATGATTAAATTCATTTCATGTATGTGGATGATCATGAGATATACCAGACCATTGTTTATGATTGGTTTCCTTTTAATTTATTAAAATAAATTGTTGACATGCATGATTTCTCTCCTAATTAACATGTAGGGCCCATGTGCCCATGTTTTCTTTTATGTAAACACCCTTTTTCCCTTCACCTGAGTGTTAGTAAAATAATATCTAATGGATGGATATCCCAAACTAGTAGACTCAGTTCAAGTTAGGAGGTGAGGTGAAACCAATCCAAGGAGATACAAAGGTGAACAGGTGGAAAGCTGTAAATACAGAACTAAATAGATCAAGGTGTTTCTCCCCTAGGCCAACATTTAGTTTATCAACCACTAGATAAACTAACCATTAGAGAATATCCGGATTATACCCTTTATTTTATTTATAATAGTTGTATGATTATTCATTATGGATGATTTTTCATGATCACATAATTAATGAATCAACAAGATTGAAAAATAGAAATAAAATAAATAGGATTATGTGTAAATATTATCTAATACATGGATAATCACATAAGATTATCCCACTTAATATTAAACAGTATGTGAAAAGATAATAAATAGACATTTATGAATAAAGGATAAAATCCCTCAATAAAATATTAAGTCGGTATATCCTTCCATTACTTCAGTTATAATTGAAATATAGTTCAAAGTTCTTGACCTGAAAAAGTTAGGGTGCTTTCAATTATTGGGGAATTATAATTTGAGGTTTTGGGTAGAATTGACATAGGTTACATCAAGGGTTTACTGCCAAATCAAGACTTGGTGTAACTAAGAGGCATAAGTTCAAGAAATCCCAAATCATAGATTTCCAGATTGGGAGTCCATTCAACTGATCAACGTGTTGAGATTTAGTGAAGTTGGTATTTGGAATGCCTACCTAAAACCATCCAAATTTCTTGACCAACAAAATTTGGGGTAATGAGATGGAAAATATGGATCCTTACTACTAGAATATCCAAGAAATAGGATATTCTGAAGCCAATGGTGAGGGATATTGGGTGTTGAAAAAATAGTGAGATACTAATAAATATTTGGTTGTTTTTTTGTCTAATTTTATCAAGATAAATTACTAAAACTCTATTCATATTCTTTGTAGAAATTTCATTAAAATTGACATCAAACATATCATTGTGATCCATACTTGAGAAGGAAAACCTTCGCACCAGCACTAATTTCCAAGAGTAGCAAAGGTTCTTTCGGGTCATCATTCACCATGAAAGGAAACTTTATGTGTTGGAAGAACCTTTACTAATTGTGCATAGAAATGAGGCAAGTGATGAGGATCTCTATGTGTAAGAGAAAAATATGAATGATGCTATGGATGTTTAGTGCCTCAGGCTATCATCCATGACAAATGATTTCTTGAAGTAATATATGGAAATAGATTCTTATAGCATGATGTCTCGTCTTCTAGATCTCTATCAAGAGAAGGCGAGATTGGAGAGGTATGATATCTCAAAAACATTTTTCATTACGAATCTTGGAGAGTCTGCACTAGTTGGGCCATTTATTGTCAAAATTATTGGATACATTGAGCATCTGGACATCTTAGGGATTAAATTCTAGGATGAGTTCCATACAGATCTCATACTATCATCACTGACCAAGACCTTATCTACTTTCATTATGAATTATTATTTTATCAACAATGAGAAGAGACCATTGGAATTTATGAACCTAATTCTCTATGTAGATAAGGACATGGGGCGTGAAAAACCCACAGTCCTTATAGTGAATAATAATAGGAAGGACAATGAAAAGGGTCCTAGGACCTATAAACATTCTAAATCCCTTGAGCACCATCTGCCCAAGAAGAAGAAGATATAGGGTTAGGGAAAGGAAAAGGAGGAAGTGTGTTTTGAATGTAGAAAGTTTGTCCACTGGAAGAGGAACTGTAACCAAAGGCAAAGAGATTACAATGGTTTTTTCATTATCAAGTCAAATCTATCCATTTATTCACATTGGGTATTAGATACAACTTTTGTTTCTCACGTCTATATTCAAATGAAGGAAGCGAGTATATTTTGAGAATTTTCTAGAGGAGAAGTGGATCTACAAGATAACAATGGTTCAAGGATGGATCCTATTTCCATTTGTGACTACCACCTTTCATTGCTGACTATGATGATTTTGGTTTTACAAGACTATTATTATGTACCTATTGTTACCAAGTTCATAATTTCTATATCAGGTTTAGATACAGATGCTTTGATTTTCAACTTCAGAAATAAAAGTTTTTCCTTCTATAAGGACAACATTTGTTATAATATGATACAATTAAAGAATGGTATTTATTTAATAAATTATGAAATCAATTGTTGGAAATAAAAAACAAATCAAGTTCACATGACCCATATAACACCCAATTGTGGAATCACCAACTAGTTCATGTAAACAAAAAGTTCTTGACAAATCTATTTCAAAATGGTTATTTAGACTCTTCTGATCTAAAACCACTTGATTGATGTCACACTTATTTACAAGGGAAAATAACCAAACCACCATTTACAGGACATGGTGAAAGAGCCACAAAGTTTATATGATTGGTACACACTGAGGTTTTTGGACAATTTCTTGTAGAATCTTGAGGTGGATATTCTTACTACATAAATTTTACTGATGGCTTGATTAGATATGTTTATATTTACTTGATGAGGTATAAGTCTGAGGCCTTTGAGAAATTCAAATAATTTCAGATTGAAGTGCATAATCATTTT
This sequence comes from Viscum album, assembly GCA_963277665.1. Lineage (NCBI taxonomy): Eukaryota > Viridiplantae > Streptophyta > Magnoliopsida > Santalales > Viscaceae > Viscum > Viscum album. The sequence goes on from OY728125.1 coordinate 26,458,483, forward strand.
GTTAACAATATAAACAAAAATTGATTGGATTGGGGTGGAGAATATCTCAACCAATAATTCATCTACTTTCTACATGAGTTTAGGATTCTATCTAAACACACTCCACCTTATACACCACAATTTAATGTTGTTAGTGAAAGGAGGAACTCGTACCTTATTGGACATGGTATGTTTGATAATGAGTCATGTAGATATTTTTTTATCCTTTTGGGGTATGAATTACAAACTACGCATATACATTAAACCGAGTACCAAATAAGGTAGAAAATAGAATTCCCTTTGAGTTATTGAGTGGAACGAAACCCATTTTTTTACATACACATGTATGAGGAAACGAGGAATTTGTTAAGGTTTTCTTAGGCAACAAAGTATCACCCTAGGGCAAGAGGTGTACCTTTTTAGGTTATCTCAAGGGAACAAAGGGATACTACCTATACAAACCCTTGTACAATAAAGTAACTTTCATCAAACAATACGTCTTTCTTGAGAGGGAGAACATCCTCAAAATGGATAGTGGGAGAAATATTGACTTTTATAAAGTTGATCCTGAATATTCACATAATTTTTTAGAAGAACAATTTCCATATTTCCCCATAGAAGAATTAGTTCCTGAATCATAATATTGTGTAGGAGTCTAAGATAGGTAAGTGAACCAGAGAGATATGGTTTTCTATTAACCGAGTATGGTGACTCATTATTGTTGGCAAATGATGAACCTATCTCTTAAAAAGAGGCAGTAGATAGCTTAGAAGCTACAAGATGGCTAGAATATATGAATTCTGAGATGGATTCTATATATCAAAACCAAGTTTGGGTTCTAGTCAATGTGCAAGTTGATGTAAAGCATTTTGTGTGTAAATGGGTATTCAATAAAAAACTAGACATAGAAGGTAATGTAAGTACCTATAAAGAAAGTATCATGGATAAAGGTTTTAAACAGTGACATAGAATTGACGACAATGAAACCTTTTTGTCAGTTTACATGTTTAAATCCATAAGATTCATACTTTCCATAGCAGCTTACCACGACTATGAGATTTGGTAGATGGATGTAAAATTTGTATTCCCTAATGGTAACCTTTAGGAAGATGTCAATATGACCCAAACAAAAGGTTTTGTGAAACTAGGTTATGCTAAAAAGGGTTTTCAAGTTACAGAGGTCTATTTATGGATTAAATCAAGCATCTATGTTAAGGAATATTCGATTTGATGAAGAAATAATATAATTTGGTTTCATTAAGAATGAATGTGATCCATGTTTTTTTAAAACATTTAATGGGAATGTGTTCATTATCCTAGTATTATATTTTTATGACATATTACTTATTGTAAATGACATAACAGTCTTGAAGTTAGTTAAAGACTGGTTGGACAAGTTTTTCTCCATGAAGTAATTAGGTGAAGAATCCTAAATTCTAGGTATCAAGATCATTCATGCTAGATCCAAGAGGCTTATTGTACTAAGTAAATATACATATATTAACTAGATACTAACAAGGTTTAGTATGGAACAATTCAGTAGAGGATTGGTTCTAGTGTTACATGGTTTACATCTTTCTAAGAAAATGTGTCCCCAGACACAACAGGAGAATGAAAGAATGAGTTAGATCTCATACGCTTCATTGATAGGATCAATCATGTATTCCATGTTATGTACTAGACTTGATGTTGCTTATGCATTGAGAATAGTAAAAAGATATCAAGAAGATACAGGAAAACAACACAGGACTACTGTTAAGACTATCTATAAGTATTTGAGAATAAATACGGATATGTTCCTAGTGTATGGAGGTGACAAGGTGATTTTCATCAGAGGGTATGATCAATATGGTTTTTAAAAAGATTATAATGACCAAAATTCACAATCAGGATATGTTTTTTTGTCCCAATGGATGAGCTCTAAGCTGGAAGAGTTCAATGAATCCAGTTGTAGCTGATTCTATAGTAGAGACCTAGTACATAGTAGCTTCTGATGTAGACAAGTAAGCTTCTTGGATTCTGAACTTTTTATAGGATCTTGATGTGGTACCTAGAAATAAATACCCTATAAAATTGTATTATGATAATACTGCATCAGTGGCTCTAGAAAAAGAGCCAAGGTCACATCAGCAGACAAATAATACTCCGGAAGTATCACCACTTGAGGTATTTTTATCAAATGTGTTAATTTATAGTGATTAGAGTATCCATGGAAGAGAACATGGAAGACCCCTTGACTAGAGGCATATTTCAGTAGAAGCATGAGTATCATGTAAGAGATAGTGGATTAAAGGACATTAGTAGTTGGATCTAGTGAAAGCGGGGGTATTTTTGAGTTAGTTCCATAGAACCAACTTCTTTTCTGATTTATGATAAACATATATTCATTGTATGGATATTAACAAACTAATTATCACATAATGATTGTTATTTTGCATGAAATTATATGTGATAATGTCCTAAGAGTAGCTGTCCCACTAAAAGTTCATAGTGGATCCCTGCTATGATGAAAACCCAGAAGTTCCATGACACTATTATTGAATATATTTTCTATAGTCAGATGATATCATTTGAAGGGACACAAATGATACATGCTATCAGGGGTAGAGTCTCATAGGACTTTGAGTCACCTTCTTATGTTGTATTCCCTTGGTAATGTTCAGGAGGATATTATGAGAACAAGACCCACTAGAAGGAAATCCACATTTATAAGTGTCATTGGATTTTTCAATATACGGATATGTGTATTGTTCCTTATACATTATGATTATTATTAATGGGTATGATGAATCACATACTTAGATGTATTGGAGAAAACCATGATAATATGTGTTTTTGGTGTGGTAGGATATGTTGGGTATGTCACGACTAATACTGCATTAATGAATAATGCGAGAAAGGATTTGTCCCTTCTGTTCCATAACAGAATTTGATATCTCAATCCCTTTGATTGAAATGATATAGGCTAATTAAATATATGTCCATGGTGTTCTATAGGAATGATCAATTTTCGGGAAGTCAGGGAATGAGAAATTGAGAACATGGGTTTATAACACTTGCATGCAACCCACTTGATTGGAGATATCGAGACAAATAGATTATATTACATGGTGAGTGTTCATATCAGTTGACATGTCATTTTAGTATTAAATTCTTCATCTATTGGTTCCATGACTTGTTTCTAGATGTTAACTTTGGACTTTAGGCTGCTTCAACTAATGCCCCTGAGAAAGAGGTCTAGAGGGTCACACACTATGTGTATCCAATATCTTCGTTAAATTATATATTATTTATTATTTGACATGTTGAATAAATATTATTCATGGTTTTGGTTTAATAATTATTCATGGATGCCTGGTCATATTTATTTTGACACTAGTTATTCAATATAATATATTGTGGGCAGAATGATTAATAAATATTTATTTTTTATTTAGTGAAAATAATATTTATATATTTATTAGAGAATAATGAATTGATATTTATTTAACAAATAAACAGTCATTATTCAAGGTTCATTAAATATGGTGGAGGATTAGAGGACCGAGTTAAGGGTCTGGTGATAATTAATAATAATTAATATTATTTGATTAAATAAAATTTTATTCTAACTCACAAGTTAAGTGCATGTTAGGAAATAATAATGTTAAAGTTATTATTTGACATGGGGGGCTTCACTAGGATTCATAAAATAATTAAGGCACTTGTGAAAATTATTTATTATTACCTTAGTGAATTAAATGATCAGTTATATTATTATTTTATTAGATAATTGCTAGAAAAGCGACACCAATTGGGGTCATCCACAACATCTTTGGAGATAATATCTCAATCCTAGAGATTTTCTTCCTCTCTAAGAATGCTGTTAGGAACGAGAGAGATCCTCCTCCACCAGATCAAATAGAACTCTATGGAAGCAGTTCTTATGTTGATTGAAGTCAGAAATCGCAAGTGTAAGGATCTTCTGGGATAGCACCCAGAGACTCCTTCAACGATGTCTAGATATACGTGGATAACTTTTGGATCACCTTTAGAGGATATATACCCTTGATCTCCATAATGCAACAAAGGCATACTGTAGATATGTGGTCAAATGCATCAATAAAGAAAGAATCGCCTTAGAGGTAATTTTTTAATTTAATGAAATAAATTATAAACAAAATATATTGACCCTCTCTCTTAGTTAGGAGTTTCTATTCCTTTTTCCAAATCCTTGATTCAATTCTGTGGATACTGGCATTCATCAACATATTGATCTTGGATTGTTCATTGAATATGGAAAAAATTAATGTTGGGAATTGTCCCCCTATGCTTCATCTACTCCAGAACCTAAAATTTGAGTAGAAATTGACCGAACCAAAAGTGTTTTAAGGTGTATATAATAGAAGTTAGGTGTCCATTTTTAGGTGAGGTTAGTGGAACACTTGTAAATTTTGAATATAAAGAGGTGTACCCGCATTTTTTACATTCCAAAAGGGTCCAAAATAGAGTATTATAGATAATTATACATGATAATGTCGATATAAGGCCAAAAAATATATATATTAGTGAAGTTTTTAGGTCATTATAACTCCTATCGTTTTAGTTTAACCCCTGATAAACCCATTATTACTTTAAACGTGGTAATTAGTGTTTACTATTTTCACCATTCATTTTGGTCAAAAATTAAATCTATGTTATAATATAATATAAATAATGATAATTCAAAACATTAAAACCATTTTTCCAAATTCAATCCACAGAAGTGGTAGAATTAAACTACAAACTAAACTCATAGTCTTGTTGGAAAAGCGCATTTTCAATAAAACATTCATGTACATATAAAAGGTTTTAATATCAAAATTAAAAATGCAATTGATTTAAATTTACTAAATTAGTTAAATTTTAAAATAAATAAACTAATTTTACTTTAAAACCAATTTAAAAATTAATATAACCTTGTCAATTCTTTAAACGAAAAGGTATTTTTCGATAAAAAATAGTATTTTTCACTATTCTTAAAAAAATGAAAAATTTCATAAAAATAACAAAAAATAATGATAATATAATTTTTATATGGTGATTTTAAAATAGAAGATGATTTTTTTCAAAGAAATTTTCTAAATGTGGTAAAAATAATTTAAAATTCTCTGTAAAAAGCATGACTAAACCGCCTTTTAGAAAAATACATTTTTTCAAAAAACATTTCTTTTTCTTTTACAAGATTCTTATTTTATGTCAAATCAATCGATTTACAAAATTTTCATTATTAAGTTATTATTATTACTACCCACCAATTTAATGTTTAGTTTGTAATGGTATATTATATTACGGTTCATTTAGACTTTGGGATGCATGTTCTGCAAGCTATTGAAGAAATTAAATTTAGATAAATATATTTTGGGAGTTGTTTAAGATTGATGTTGTGGGTTTCATACACTATAAAATTATATATTTTTTTATAGTTTTTGTATGTTACAATTTTCACTTTTTAGGATTTAATAAATGTTGGGATTCATTTAATTCAGTAGGACCCAAAGAAAAATACAACATTTTAAGGCCCAAAACTAGCTCAAAATATAATCCTTGATGTTTTTGAATATAATGGATCACATAAAAATATGGTCCCATATATCACAAATTACTGACCCAGATGAGCTGTAAATTCACATGGGTATATCCAAAAGACGGAGGAATGTTTTTCATGACTAATTCCTTCTGTTATTCTACCTCTTTGAGTACAATAACTGGATGGGAAGTTAGATCATTTAAATTATAAATATCATCTTGCTATAAATATGTTTTAGAGTAAAACTATGATGACATTTGATCTAAGTGAAAAAATAGGCTAAAATTATATGGGCTCACCTGAATACCAGTTTAATTCAAATTTTAAGAATAAATCATTTCCAAATTGGGTTATTTAATAGGGATACTAGGAACGAACTTTCACCAGATAGATTTTGGAGCAAAAATAATCACCCCTATTCTTATAAATATGTACCTCTTATTATATTCCAATTGATATACATATTTAGGGGGGATATTATGAACTTCATCTTCTATAATAGTACTTTATAATTTGAATATATAATATTTTATCTCTATTTTTTTCCTTTTCCCCTTTTTTCTTCGTTTTTTGGTGAGTCCCCCACCATGCTCTTTATAATCTACCTAAAAATGGGTTAATAACCCTCATTATTGTTCAATGGGGGAGTGGTGGTGGTTTATTTTTTTATCCAAAAATTATATTTAATTATTATATTTTATAATTTCAATAGTGGTGAAACTTTTTTTGATGAAGGGATCACCCTACTTTCACCCCTATTGTATTCTTCTTCCTATTTATTTTTATTCCCCTCCTTCATCTTCATAATACTATATATACAGTGGAGTAAAATTATAGTGATGATGTGAGAGATTACTATCCTAAATTCATAGTATTGGTATGGGATAATAGTAATTCAATAGTGGTGTAGAGTATAGGGTTGATATTTATATTTAATGGGATAATGTGATTAAATTTTTAAAGAACAATGATAATATCACCATGATCTCCTAAGAAAAATAGAGCTTCTTCACTAACTTTTTTGTAATTTTTATTTTTCTTTATATTTATTTTTTATATTTATATATTTTATCATTTATAAACCCCTCAAATATATTATTATATCATTATTATTATATTGTTTTGTTCATAAAGAGTGATTATAAAAAAATCGGTGTGTGTGAGCGGGCACCTCAAAAGATCAACCCTGGGTATGCCCTATATTTTATTCTTAGGTAAATAAGACATTATTAGTGTAGGATTTTCTTTAAAATCCTTCTCATCAATTTCAAGCCATTTATGGGGATTCTAAGAGCTTATGTACACAATTTATCAAATAAACCAAAAAATATATCAATTTCATAAACCAAAAAAAAATATAACCTCTTTGAACGTATTTATTTTCATGGATAAAATATGGAATTTCATAGTGACTTTTTTGATCTATTGTACTATAAAAATATTTATGAATATAATATGGAGTAATCAGAGATTATTCAATTTAAAAAAATAAAAAAAATGTTTTATGGGTCGTGGAATCCAATGGAAATTATTTCCTCTTCCTTGAAGAAATTGAAAACTTGGAAGGAGGCTTGAGAAAAGGAGGATTCCAATATTGTTTTTATAAACTTTTCAATTAAAGAACCTTGTAAGGAATAAATTACAAAGTAACCAGTCTCAAACATTTACATATCATTTCCAAAATAGTTTTAAGAAGAATAATTTTTAACTAATGTACATGTGGGAAATCAAGATGAATTGGATGAATATTGGGATGATTTTGTTAAAGATGAAAATTAATGTGATAATCACATAATTTTCAATGAAAAATAAATACTAATATACCTATATTTAGATTTATTACAATACACCACCCATGTGGTTTAAATTTATGAAAAATTATAGGAGTTTAACTATAATGACCCAAACATTTATAAATAAAATTCTATTTATGGTTTAATTAAATCCAATGTTATATATTATGGTTATCGAAAACACATGAAATTAGTTTGTTTCATTATATAAAATTGTATAAAAATACCATTTTGTATATTTACCATTGATAATATAGTTTTTGAATAGTCATCTTATGATTAGTATAAATATAGTGTTTTTAGAAATCTAATTGACACAGAAAAATGAAGTAATGGCCTCAACCAGTAGGATCATACCCTATGAATCCCATTTATTAGAGATTGAAAGGAGATTAAATCACTGTAATTTTCCCTTTCCCAATCCCATTCTTAGATCCTACAACAAAAGAACGAATGAAACTATTTATGGGATAATTTCAATCTCATAGAGATCACATGCCAAACAATGTACGCCGAACTGCCCCATGAAAATCTCATTATCGCACAACTTACCCTTTGAGAGTTTACTAGTGTATTAAATGGAAATGTATCAAGACCATAATAATATTTATATTTATATTTTATTTTCAATAGAATAATATTTCTATTTTCTTTTTATAGTTACTTTATAAATGATTTTGACTTTTATAGAATAACACACAAATTGTATTTTTAGTTAGTCTTATGTTTGAATTAAGATGATTATTTTAATGAATTAATGGATTTTTAAAATTAATAATATTTTATTGAAATATTATTATTAAATAATTTTTATTAAATATAAATTATCATATATTTTTTATGAATTCAAATGTAATTTTTATAAGGGTTTAAAAACAGTTATTGTCAAAAAACCCAACATTTCTTAATAAATTTTCATTCATATTCTAAAAGTATAAATAATCATATTCAGAATATAATTTTTGTTAAATTAATATTAATTTGTGGGATCAAAATTTTCAAATTATCCAATGGTGAATTTTTCATACTTTTCTAAGATAGTCGAATCTTCGGGTAAAAATTAAATACCATATAAATATAATGTGAGTATTATGACATCATAATGAGTAAAAGTGATGTAATAGAGACTATAACTTTTATCCATGGTGTTTTCAATTTAAAATTAAATGAATTTTAGGTTATTTTCTTAATCTTATAAATCCACTATAAATCCTCTAAAACCTATAATATATTTTAAGGTTTTTAAATCATTTCTTTAAGGACGTGACTAACTTCCACATCAGAAAGGGAAATATTTTAGTAAGTTATTCCATTGTCCTAATATTATAATTAAAACCACCACTATTTGGTTTAAAACATGAGGAAAACCTATGGAAAGGTTTTTGGTTTTGGTTATTTTATTATAGAGAGTCCAAAACATAAGTTTGAGAAATGATAAATAATTCCCCACTCATTACCTATATAAACTCACCCAAGATCCCCTTTATCTTCACTAAAAACCTTTTAGAATTATCATTACTTTGTCCTGCCCTATTTATAGTCCTTTAAAGGTTCCCCCAATCTCTAAATAATCTAGCCCCAAGAATTTTAAATCACCCTCTCAAGGTAATGGATCTTCCACTCTCCTTTTTATTCAAGAAACGCTTTTATGTTATTCCTCTTAATTTCAGTTTTTTCATGGTGGGATATGTTCTTACATATCATAGATACTATAAATTTGATTCATAAATGATTATATACCCATTTCACTATGATTAATACCTCCCATGAACCATTATAAACACTCGTTACCATGTAGAAATTTAGTAAGGGTTCTCTCCTTCCACCCTTTATTCTTGTATCTTCATTATAATATTCCTTATATTAGAATTTTAAAATGATGGGATAGTTTCTCCCATATCCTCATTATTGTCCATATAATTCCTAAATTATAGGATACCCCTTTCACTCTCATTAATCACTCCCATGAACATTTATATTCCCACGTTATGCTGCTATGATTTCAACACAATTTTCCGTAAAAAATAATGATATGGGGAATACCTATAATCATTTCCTATAAAGGGTCTTCACCTTCATGCACTTGAAATTATATAATTTTGTATGTAAATTTTTATATTCCACACTCCTTGATCATGAAATAAAATGTGATAAAAAATGATACCATTTTTTGTGATCTTTGTGGAACACTTAGTTAAGCATGAGAATGAAATGAAAGTGGCAGGTGATCCCAGAATTATATAGTTCTCCAATGAATTGGTTAATGTTTTAGTCTCATGATATATCATGCAATTTATTATGGAGTGAAACTAATCCATTGCATGTATTTTTCTTCATGATGTCATGGAAGTTATCCTTGACCTATGATTATGATGTACTGTTTTGAGTTGTTGGCACATTTCCCATATTTTCATTATGATTATCATGTTCCATCATGCCTTATTGTTTAACTTTATGATTCTCACTCCTTTTATTCCCTATTTATGTAATACCCCAAGCTTCCACAGTACGCTTCTCTTTGAATAATACACTAGCGTGTGTTGTACGCAACTTCGGGTTCTAACACACTCCACAACCAATCAAGCTAGCCGTTACGAATATTAATACCCACTTTTTCAAATTTTTTAAATTTTATCTCTCAAAAGGGACTTCATTTTTGGATTCGGAATATCAAAGTTATCCTAAGGTGAAATTTTGATACTTTTTAGAAAACTTTAATATTTTGATGAATAGTATAAATTACTAATTTTTAATTAAAAACAACATTTTTAATCGAAATACTTAACAGTGATAAATTATGAATTTGAGTGGTTTTAAAGTATATTTTGAATATATTTTAACCATTTAATAAAATTTTGGTCATTGGGCATAATTTCATAATTTAACCGGACATAAACAAGTGTCAATCTTTTGATAGTTATTATCTCGTAAAAACACGCTTTTTGTTTTAACAACGCCAATTAATTTTAAATTAATTTCTGCCACTTATGTATTTTGAATTTAAAAAAATGGATTCCATATTTTGAATCATGATGTCCAAATTTTTTAAATAGGTAACTTTTATTTTTAGACATTTTGAATAATTACTTCGGTAAATATTTTATTTACCATGGTTAAAGGGTAAATTCGGTAAATAAGTGTAAACAAATATTATTATACTAATACTAAATTATCCTAAAACGTGTCTTAAACTTATATTTTGATACATTTCCGACCATGGGCATCTTTGGGTCGATTTGGGGACCCCATGGAGCCACTTTTAGGTGATAAGGACACTTTATATTAATTAAGTTAAAATAAAAACAAAAATGACATAAGCAAATAACTTTTAGAAAACAATTATTACATAAGGTTATATATGTTGGATTTTCGAGTATAAATATTCATTAAAAATATAAAATTATTTCCTACATAATGGTATTTTATTTATAATTTTTATACATTTAATAATTAAATTTATTTATGACACAATAATGATGCAGTATTTTCGTTATTAATGAAAGAATCAAATAATTGGTATTATAATTGTTAAAATAAATATAAATTGATAGTTTTGATGACATACATGAATTTTATTGGTTAATATGACATGATAGGATTGCTTAAAATAATTTGGTTCTAATTAATAAAGTTGTTAAGACTTTAACAAAAATCAATTATTGAATAGTGTCAAAATTGACAAAAATGAGTTTTTAAAACAAATATTATATTATTAATTGATATTATGTTCCTAATAATATAATTTTAGGAGAAAAGACTTATATAATGATATTTATATCATTAATGGACCACTTGGGGGTCTCTTGGATGTATATAGTATGTTTATTAACTATATAATATAAAAATACAAAGTGACATGGTAAATGTCAAACTAATTAACTAAGAGTTAAAACTAAACGACATGGTTAATATAATGATCCAACCCCATCTAAAATCTATTGGTTGAAAGGATTTAGACCCATAACCACCTTATACTTTTAATAATCAACTTTGGAGCCATTAGAAATCTAATATTAATTTATTATAAAATAATATTTCTAGCTTTTCCTAAGGTGCCCCTCACTCCTCTTATAAAGGGTCACCAATTATAACCAATTATTCACACCTTGAAAGCCTTTTGGTTCATCCAACCCCTGCCCAAATATCCTATAAACTTCCCTCACTTCAAACTAGAGGACTTAGTTTGATCAGAAAGCCAACCTATGGAGCCCTTTTGATCAATCAAAAGGAAGAACACGAAGAAGAGGTAATGTTTTCACCACCCTCTTTCAGGTTCCTTTCTTCTTCAACTTCTTTTTTCTTTGTTATTACCATTCTAAAATAATAACCCCAGTATCCTCTATATACTTTGATGTTATTAAAAATATGTTACAACCATATTTAGTATTCTATCCATCCTTTGAATGACATTTCACCATACGTGTGTACGTACGACTTAGCTTTTCCACGTCGTGGTGTAATTCTTATTCAATACATTATTATTTTTATTGGTATAATAATGATGTGTATTTGATGTAAATAATAAATATAACATGATAAGGATTATTTATATATTATATACCATCCAATTATATATTATATTAATATCAAAATAATGATATTTTCGCTCGTGCGTACGTACAGATTACCGTCTCCACGACGCGATGAGATTCATTTCCAAGTTCAACATTCATCAACGATTATAAAAATATATATTACCAATAAGTATGTAATATATGACATAATAATTCTACTATAGATATATATATATATTTATATATATAATTATATATGTACTTACGTATATCTTATTCACTTACTTCTGTTCAATACTATGTAAAAAATGGAAACAGCATTTATGCGTACGTACGGACTACCGTCTCCATAAGCGGTGTTTTCCATTTCATATATACGTCTAATATAAATTTTTATATTCTAAATATATAAGATAAATAAATCATGTTTTATATTCAGGAATTATTTAAATCATGAACTATGTGATATAATCAAGAGTAATAAGTTAAAACATGTACGATAAAGAAAGCGATTATTACCTAAAATATTAATATAACATAGAAATTATTAATAAATGGGTAGTATAAAGTCGTGAATGAATAATTTATTATATCATAAATATTAATATGATTATGTTATAATTTAATAACATACTATAGTATTCATACAGGAGGCTAAACGTACCCTCGACTAAAGTAAAGTGCAAGGTAAGAGGTTTTCATCTCACTCCTTATTCCCGTGAGATTCATGCCATATTGCCACTATTACCTTTTGTGTGGTGTATGTACTGCCCATAATTGTATTATTTATGTAATAAACTTTAATTTATGATTATTTACATATTCATTGTATGATACCTCTTTCATGGGATGTATGTTTCGGAAGTTACCAAATTGGTAAGGGCTAATTTCACAATCTCTTTATTATCTGAGGTTGTTTTAACGTAAGTATCTACTGGGACATATTTATTATCCATGTCCATGTTTTATGAAAGAGTTTTCAAATGTATTATTTAAAGGGACTTTTTACTATAACATAATTTCAAATGTTTTAAATATTTGTTCTTCTAAATCTTTCTCATTAATGTCCATGTCTTCAAAATGGGTTTTAAGGATTTATTTATATGGACATGAATGTTTTTTTAAAATGTTAATTACTTTCAAAAGTTTCAAAGTGGTATGGGACACTTTGATTCAAAGATGTCTTTAAATGACTTATTTTCCAAATTGTGTGACTTTTAAATGTTTTCATGAAAAAAGAGATATTTCTCTCAAATAGTTTTGATTTCATCTATGTCAACATTATTTGATATATTTTACACTTGTTTGAAGTTAATTTATTATGATACAAATCTTCCATATTGTATTTAAGGTTTTGTGATATGTTTTTCCATGGATGAGTCATTTTCAAGCCATTAATGGCTTATGATTAATGTTTTGGAATTTCATATTTTAGTTTTAATAGGAATGTTAATGTTATATTTCATCCTCTTCTTCAGATGAATGTGTTGGACTAGTATGTTCCGGGTTGGGGACCGGTGAAAGTAAGCCCTACGGGTTGGTGTACAGTTATTTGAGGAACTCCGGGTTGGTGTCCGGTTATTAGAGGCACTCTGGGTTGGTGTCTGATTATTAGAGGCACTCCGGGTTGGAGTCCAGTCACAGAGGCTCTCCAATTTGGGTTCTGGTTACAGTTATCCCATAGGTCTTGGCACGAGGCCTTGAAATAGAAATTAAAGTTTGACATTATGCATTCCATCATTATGAAAGTGGTTATTGATATTTCATGTGATTATTCGACTAGTATAATATCCATGTGAATAATTAAATGGCATTATTTCATTTTATCTTTGCCATATTATTCTGAAGTTCAAGTTTTAAAGGCTTTTGTTTTAGTTATACATTGCCTCAAATGTTTATGTTTTTTTATGAACGCTTATGCTATATTTTTATCCTTACTGAGCATCTGAGATCACCTCTTTCTATGTTTTATTTTTCTGAGGATTCCAAGAAGTGTATTGTGATTGATATGCAGGGTTAAGCCAAGGGAATAATGGCGTTCGTGAAGGATTATTTATGTTGTTTTGAATGTTATAAAGTGTAATGTAACATTAATGTATATAATCTATTTTCCAAGACTTCTAAACCGATCAATCCTTCAGGACTTGATTCCTTGTAATGATGCCAATGTATTAAAATAATGCCCCTGCTTTGGGTAACTGGGGTCAGGGCGTTATTGTTGGTATCAAAGGATGTTTAACAATAACCTTGGAAACTAGATTTAGATAAACTCTAATTAGAGCACATTACCCTAAGATAGACTTTGAGTATTAGAATAGAATAAATTTCTAAAATTTTGGTAATATAGAGATTTTGTGAGTTTTCCAAGAAAATACATCCCTTTTCTAGATACATGTAGGTAGAGGCAGCTCTGGCACAGATGTACCTAGGGGTAAAACCCGAAAACACCACTTTGAGCTAGACTCGAACGAGAACTGGTGCATGACAACAGGCCTTGCTGCACTCTTGGTTACGACACTCCTAGGGGATATGCTTAGGTTAATTCTCATTTTCTTTACAAACCATTATGAAGTGCTTATGAGTATATACTTTCTCAAAGAAAACATTTTTATGATTATGGATTATATCCATAAACTGTTTAATTTATGTTAAGTGTTTTAAAAGTTCGGGATTAGGTATTGCTATTAATAAACTAATATAGTGTATGTCATTGTTTAGAAGTGGTACCCAGTAGAAGGAATGAGAACTCCCTCAATACACATGATCGAAAGAGTAAGAAGGATCATATATTTTATGGTCCTAAGCCAGAATTTATAAAGGAAATAGTCTCCAACATAATATAATCATATAAAGAAATTGTATCATGTGTTGATAAGATAAGTAAAGAATTTTTGGAGTCATATGGATTTGAATGGAAGCCAGAGAAGAAAAGGATGGTAGAGAGAAGGACAGATAAAGGGAAGAAGGTAAAGAAGGATTTTTCCATATGTGATAACTGTGGAAAGAATCACCTTGGAAAATGCTTGAAGGGAATGGGAGTATGTTATAAGTGTGGAGAAAAAGGACACCATGTGCGTGACTGCAAGTGTAAGAAAAAGGTTTCAAATGTACAATGCTTCATCTGCAAGGAGTTTGGACACTACGCGAACCAATGCCCAAGTCTGCAGACTATGCCGCAAATGATGTTACTGGATAATAATCAAGTTATGATACTACCACAGATAAATAGGAATGACTAGTGATCTTATGTTGTTTTGGAATTATTTCATTGAATTGTTGTATCAATGATGTACTGGAAATACATAAGGATTGTACTACAGTACTATTTCACTGAGGATTTTGGATTTTATGGTACTAAGAAAAGAGACTCTACAATGAGTCAAACTTTTTGTAAATTACATGGTTGAAGGAAAGATAAACCTCAATATGGTCTTAATATTGAGGTACTGATTTTGAAATAAGATATGGTTGATTTGGGTAAATTTTATTGGATATTCTTGAATACCTTGAAACTGATTAATTATTTTTCATCGTTGGAGTTTACAAAATTTCTTATAGAAGGAGTATATCCAGTATTATATAAAAAATAACGGAGCATGAATGGAATAAATAAGGTTTTATGGTAATTCAAAATGTTACCATGTTTTAAAATAATACATGGTGAAGGTGTTCACATGTTATTAAATGGAAAAAAGGATCTTCATTTTGTTTAACTTCCTTATAAATTTTGGACTGTGAGTTTGGATAGTAGTATTTTGGATAAGTCTAAAGGTTTCAATGGATTAAGTTTGAAAGGTTATTTTTGTATTTTTATAAAAGGATAACACGCAGACCGTGTGACAACCCATCACGTCGGACAATGCTGCAGGAATCAAACCCACAATCATAGTGCGATTGAGATTTACCACCTTCCACTGGAATACGTGAAGTCCCTAGATTGTATAATGCAGTTTCTTTTTTTAATGGGTCTGATATTTGAATTATACATTCATTATATTTGGAACCCTATACGATTAGGATAAATAGAGTATTTTTGAATTGTATTATGTTTTGTAGTGAAAGATGAGTTTGTGGTAAAAATCTATTAATGGATAATACTCTATTTATAAAGTAAGTATATCCCTTTATGATCTTAGTCAATCTCATAAATAAATTACTCAACATTAAGAAAAGGAACTTAGAACGAAAATGTTGTCATAGATGGTACCTTAGATCATCACAAATTTATGGCTTTGTGATTGTTGGCCTTTTTAGAGCCATGTTATCTACAACTCTCCATCAGATATTGATGGTTATATTTCTCTTACATATCCATATTTTCCTACATGGAACCCTAGTATGTGTTATTTTTGTTAACCTTCATACTTACCACTCTTTATTTTAAATAGAGGCTTCATTAATTCATTTTTTGATGTGGGATTTCAACTAAGATATTTTGAAACGTCAACCCCCAGTTTCTAATACTGAGAATAAATTGTGATGACACAATTTATTGAAGGAGGGGATAATGTAACACCCCAATCTTCCACGGTACGCTTCTCTTTTAATAATACAGTAGCGTGTGTTGTACGAAACTTCGTGTTCTAACACACACAACAACCAATCAAACTAGCTGTTATGAATATTAATACCCACTTTTTGAAAGTTTATAAATTTTCTCTCTCAAAATGGACTTCATTTTTGGATTCAGAATATCTAAATTATCCTTAGTGAAATTTTGGTACTTTTTAGATAACTTTTATATTTTGATGAATAGTGAAAATTAATAAATTTTAATTAAAAACAACTTTTTTAATCGAAATAATTAACAGTGATAAATTATAAATTTGAGTGGTTTTAAAGTATATTAAAAATATATTTTTACCATTTAATACAATTTTGGTTATTGGACATAATTTTATAATTAAACCGGACATAAACAAGTGTCAATCTTTTGATAGTTATTATCTCTTAAAAACACGCTTTTTGTTTTAACAACGAGAATTAATTTTAAATTAATTTCTGCCACTTCTATGTTTTGAATTTGGAAAATTGGATTCCATATTTGGAATCAATATTTCCAAATTGTGTAAATAAGTAACTTTTATTTTTAGACATTTTGAATAATTACTTCGGTAAATATTTTATTTTCCATGGTTAAAGGGTAAATCTGATAAATAAGGGAAAACAAATAATATAATAATAATAATAAATTACCCTAAAACGTGTCCTAAACTTATTGGTTGATACAGGTACGACCATGGGCATCTTTGGGTCGATTTTTGGACCCCATGGAGCCACTTGTAGGTGCTAAGGACACTTTATATTAATTAAGTTAAAATAAATACAAAAATGACAAAAGCATATAACATTTAGAAAAAAAAAATTGCATAGGGTTATATATGTTGGATTTTCAACTATAAATATTCATTAGAAATATAAAACAATTTCCTACATAATGATATTTTATTTATAATTTTTATACATTTTTAATTAAATTTATTTATGACACAATAATGATGCATTATTTTCCTTATTAATGAAAGAATCAAATAATTGGTATTATAAATGTTAAAATAAATATAATTTGAAAGTTTTGAAAAAGTAAAGGAATTTTATTGGTTAATATGACATGATATTATTGTGTAAATGAATTTTTTTCTAATTAATAATGTTTTTAATACTTTATCAAAAATCAATTGTTGAATAGTGTCAAAATTGACATAAATGAGTTTTTAAAACAAATATTATATTATTAACTGATATTATATTCCTAAAAATCTAAGGTTCAGGAAGAGGAATTATATCATGATATTTATATAATTAATGGACCACTTGGGGGTATCTTGAATTTATATAGTAAGTTTATTAACTATATAATATAAAAATACATAGTGAAATGGTAAATGTCAAACTAATTAACTAAGAGTTAAAACTAAAAGATATGGTTAATATAATGACCCAAACCTGTCTAAAATCTACTGGTTGAAATTATTTTGACCCATATCCACCTTATAATTTTAATAATCTACAGTTGAGCCATTATAAATCTAATATGAATTTATTATAAAATAATATTTCTAGCTTTTCATAAGGTGCCCCTCACTCCTCTTATAAAAGGACACCACTTATATCAAATTTGTCACACCTTCAAAGCCTTTTGGTTCAGCCAAACCCTGCTCAAGTATGCTCTAAACTTCCCTCACTTTAACCTAGAGTCATTAGTTTGATCAGAAAGCCAACCTAATGATCCCTTTTGATCAAATCAAAAGGAAGAACCCGAAGAAAAGGTAATGTTATCACCACCCTCTTTCAAGTTCCATTCTTCTTCAACTTCTTATTTCTTTGTTATTCCCATTCTAAAATAATAACCTCAGTATCCTCTATATACTGTGATGTTATTATAAATATGGTACAACCATATTCAGTATTCTATCCATCCTTTGAATGACATGTCACTATATGTGCGTACGTACGGCTAACCGTCTCCACGTCGTGGTGTAATTCTTATTCAATACATTATTATTTGTATGGGTATAATAATGATGTGTATTTGATGTAAATAACAAATATAACATGATAAGGATTCTGTATATATTATATACCATCCAATTATATATTATATTAATGTCAAAAGAATGATATTTTCGCTCGTGCGTACATACGGATTACCGTCTCCACGACGTGATGAGATTCATTTCCAAGTTTACCATTCATCGACGATTATAAAAATATATATTACTAATAAGTATGTAATATATGACATAATAATTATACTGGAGATATATATATTTATATATATAAGTATTTATGTACTTAAATATGTCTTATTCACTTACTTCCGTTTAATACTATGTAAAAATGGAAACAACGTTCATGCATACGTACGGACTACTGTCTTTATAAGCGGTGTTTTCCATTTCATATATAAGTCTATTATAAATTTTTATATTCTAATTATATATGATAAAAATCATTTTTTATATTCTGGAAGTATTTAAATCATGATCTATGTGATATAATCAAGAGTAACAAGTTAAAACTTGTATGATAAAGAAAGAAATTATTACCCGAAATATTAATATAACATGGAAATTATTATTAAATGGGTAGTATAAAGTCGTGAATGAATAATGTATGATATCATAAATATTAATATTGGTCTGGTATAATTTAATAACATACTATTGTCTTCATACAGGCAGATAAACGTACCCTCGACTAAAGGAAATTGCAAGGTAAGGGGTTTTCATCTCACTCCTTATTCCCGTGAGATTCATTCCATATTGCCACTATTACCTTTTGTGTGGTGTATGTGCTGACCATAATTGTATTCTTTATGTAATACACTTTAATTTATGTGTATTCACATATTCATTGTATGATACCTCTTTCATGGGTTGTATGTTTCGCAAGTTACCAAATTGGTAAGGGTTAATTTCACAATCTCTTTATTATCTGAGGTTGTTTTTACGTAAGTATCTACTGGGAAAAATTTATTGTCCATGTCCATGTTTTATGAAAGAGTATTCAAAGGGATTATTTTAATGGACTTTTTACTAAACCATCATTTCAAAATTTTTAAATATCTGCTCTTCTAAATCATTCTCATTAATATCCATGTCATCAAAATGGTTTTTAAGGAATTATTTATATGGACATGAATGTTTCTTTAAAGTGTTAATTCCTTTAAAAAGATTCAAAGTGGTATGGGACACATTGATTCAAAAATGTCTTTAAATGACTTCTTTTCCAAATTTTGTGACTTTTAAATGTTTTTATGAAAAAAGAGATATTTCTCTCAAATAGTTTTGAATTCATCTATTTCAACATCCTTTGATAAATTTTACAATTGTTTGAAGTTGATTTATTATGATAAAAATCTTCCATATTGTATTTAAGGTTTTGTGATATG
Organism: Viscum album; assembly: GCA_963277665.1. Taxonomy (NCBI): domain Eukaryota; kingdom Viridiplantae; phylum Streptophyta; class Magnoliopsida; order Santalales; family Viscaceae; genus Viscum; species Viscum album. Next base: position 26,478,211 of record OY728125.1, read on the forward strand.
TTTGACAAGGGATGATTCATTTTATTCCATTAATGGATTATGATTAATGTTTTGGCATTTCATATGCTAGTTTTAATACGAATGTTTATGTTATATTTCATCCTCTTCTTCAGATGAATGTGTTGGACTAGTATGTTCCGGGTTGGGGACTGGAAAAAGTAAGCCCTCCGGGTTGGTGTCCAGTTATTAGAGGCACTCCGGGTTGGTGTCCAGTTAGTAGAAGCACTCCAGGTTAGTGTCAAGTTATTAGAGGCACTCCAGATTGGAGTCTGGTCATAGTGGCTCTCCGGGTTAGGTTCCAGTTACAATTATCCATTTGGTCTTGGAACGAGGCCTTGACACAGAAATTAATGTTCGACATTATGAATTCCATCATTATGAAAGTGGTTATTGATATTGCATGTTATTATTCGACTAGTAGAATATCCATGTGAATAAGTAAATGGAATTATTTCATTTTATCTTTGCCATATTATTCTGAATTTCAAGTTTTAATGGTTTTTGGTTTAGTTATACATTGCCTCAAATGTTTATGATTATTTATGAAAGATTCCGCTATATTGTTATCCTTAATGAGCATATGATCTCACCTCTTTCTATGTATTATTTTTTCAAGGATTCCAAGAAGTGTATTTTGATTGATATGTATGGTTAAGACAAGGGAATAATGGCGTTCGTGAAGGATTATTTATGTTGTTTTGAATGTTATAAAGTGTAATGTAACATTCATGTATGTAATCTATTTTCCAGTACTACTAAACCGATCGGTCCTTCGGGACTTGGTTACTTGTAATCATGCCAATATATTAAAATAATGCACTGACTCTGGGTAACTGGGGTCGGGGCGTTACAGTTGATATGCCTATTTTCTAATATGTATTACATTATTCATGTTATTCTATGTATATTGCCTTTCTGGGATTTATATCTCACCATGTTCTTATGAATGTCCCCAGGTTATCCCATGTAGTTTTAATTACGAACGAATAATATTAGAATGATAAGGATGTTTTCAACACATATGATTTATTCCCCTTTTTAAATTGTTTTTTAATGTACTTAATTCGCAAATACACTAAGATTATAAATATTCTAGGTTGTATTATGTGTACTATTATTTAATAAATCAATAATTATTATATAATAAAGAGAAGGTTTTTCATAGTTGTTATCGAAGAAAAAGTTTAGTAATTTTTTGGATTAGGATTATAAAACTCTAGAGAAATACATCGCGACAAAACTATGTATGAGAAAACATACCTAAATTATGGTAAAATATAGAGTAATTTTTTTATTAGTAAAATAAATCCCTATAAAGATACTACAAGTGCATGTGGCTATGTTAAAGATGTACATATGGGTAAAACATGAAAACACAGTGTTGAGATGGACTTTAACAAGAACTGGTACATGGAAACGAGACTTTTTTTACACCTAGTTGGACACTCTTGGGTGGTATGATTTGGTAAACACACAAACTCGTTATGAACCATTATTAATAAATAAAAATTACTATAAGTTTATATGTTAGGAAATTCTCCATGGATAACATAATTTTGATCCTATAAATTCATATGTTAAGAAATAAATTTCATTTATAAGTTATAAATTGATTGTCATTGGATTCCCATTAGTATATTTAAGAGTTTAAAAATAATCATCCCAAATTTTACCTTTATTCTAGATAGTGACTGAAAATAGAAGGAATCCGGTAAACAACCAATGTAGAGGGAAATGTGATGACTTCCCAAATGAGATTCAAAACTCGATGGTAGAGGGAATAGATAAATTTATGATGATAATCTCTCAGATGACTTTTCTTATGAATAGAAACCTGTATTAGGAGGAGAGTCCAAATACACCTAATAAAGAACGAGTTTCAATTGACACCTTTATGTGATAAAGGCCTTTGAATTTAAATGGATAATCTGATCCCTTAATTAAAAAATAATTTTCAACTTTGTTGATAATATCTTATCCATCATTCAGTTTTATGAGAAAGAGAATGTTTTAATTTATTTTTATCATATAGAGGGATATTCTTCTTAGTAGTGGACACTGATCAAGAATATGAATCTTAGGTATGAGATCAAAGCGGTGGGGGGGAGAATTATGTAAAATGCTTTTTGATAAATATTTTCCTCACACTCTCCAACATAAAATGGAAAGGGATTTCCTTTCCCTAAATAAAAGATATGATTAATCTATCAAGTCATGTTAGGAAAATTCAAAAATACTTTCATGATATATCTATGACTTTTTCACTACCCTTTATTACAATGTTTCACACTTCTTTTATGGGATAAAACATAGCCTAAAAAAGTACCTATAGATCCAAGAATTTGATAGCTATGAGAAAATTGTCTAATATTCCCTCAAAGTCGAAATATAGATTACAAAATATCAAGGGTATCATGGGGACAATAAGAGAAAATTGGGTTTAATCCTGGCGATCTGATGCATATATCTAACAATGCTATAAATTTTAACATCCCACTTGTCAAATGTGTCAAAAGAAGCACCCCATAAATTGCCTAAGGTGAATGAGGAAATTCTTTAGATGGGGGAAGAAAAGATACATAACTAGAGATTTCTAATGATATAATCCCATTAATTCTATGGAGAAAAAGAATGATCGGGTCAACCCTATGTGCATTTTTCATTTCATTAACTTCAAGGAACTAGGTTTAATTTAAAACTAATTCACTAAGACAAGGATTTTTAGAGACAACCAGCAAACTCAAAGGAAGAAAGGTATAGCTTTTTCCATCACAGTAGGTGAGGTGGATGGTGAAAATGAAGTAGTGATATATATGCTAGTTATTTATTCAAGAATAAAAAAAATTAATTTTTGATTTTGGTTATACACATTCCTTCATATCAACAAAGTTTAGTAGAACTATTAAAACACCACCATAATGAATGGAAGTAGAGATGTTGGTGAAAATATAAAATTGGGAAATTATTATATCCCATGTATATAACTCCTACCCTGTCAAACATTGTGGGATGAACTTCTAGAAAACCTTTTCATACTCCCTTTAGTGTAATTTTATGAAATTCTGGGTGCGGATTGTCTTTCCATATATATATCCAACATAATTTTCCATGAGAAGTAAATTACCCTCTGCATCATGAATCATCCTCTGATTGTGTACAAATTAAAGGAGATGGATGAATCTTATTTAGAAACAACATATCAAGAATGGATAATTTTTTCCTAAGAGAAAGCATATATCGATCAAATGATTGGGTCTAAATAAAGGATAATCCTTGAATAAAAGCCTTTGATATAGAATATGTTGAAGTGTTTCTGGACGAATTGACTGATCTTCCTCTTAGCTTAGAGTTTAAATTTTTAATCGATCTTATACCTCGATCATTTGTATTATCCATGAATCTTTATAGAATGGATGTTGCGGAACCTCAGGAGATAAAAACAGCTATATTAGAATCTAGATAAGAGGTTCATATGCCTAAGTTCTTCACAATGGGGTGCAACAACCCTCTTTGTTATGAAGATGGATATGTAAGTGCACATTTTCATTGATTATCATAAACTCAAAAAAATCCTATTAAGATAAAGTATCCTCTTCCATGGATTAATGAATTATTTGATCAGATATGTGGAGAAAAAAACTTCTCCTATGTGGATCTAGGGTCGAGGTATTTCTAGGTTAGGGTGAAGAAGGGAGATATCCCCAATACTACTTTTCATACAAGATACAGGAACTTTGAGTTCGTAGTAATTCTATTCAAACTCACTAATACTCTAGAAATCTTCATGGACTTGATTAAGAGAGTATTTATAGATTAACTTGAAGAAAAAAAATTATATTATTTATAGATGATATTATAATATACTCTAAAATAAAGTAGGATCATGAGGATCATCTGAGTAATATTCTAACAACCTTGTGAAAAAAGAAGCTTTATGAAAAGTATACAAAATGTGAATTCTGGTTAAAGGAATTATCATTCATATAGAATATTATCACATGTAATGGGATATATATGTACACATAAAATATAGAATAAATTTAAGGATGGTTGAGACTAACATCTATGATAGATATCAATAGTTTCTGTAGATTAGTGGGGTACTATTGTTGATTTGTGATAAATTTCTCACTATTTTCAAACCCTCTAACAAAGCTAACGCGGAGTGGAGTCAAGATTTCATGGAATGATGAATGGGTAGAGATATTCAAGGAGTTTCAAAATAGTCTTATCACTGCACCTATACCCACACTACCCATAAGTGGGAGAACGTTTTTTGGTATTCAGTGTTGCTTTGAATAAGGGCATGGGGTGTGTGTTACTATAGAATGACAAAGTGATACCCTATGCCTCGAGGAAATTTAAAGTTCATGAACAAAACTACCCAACACAAGATCTTGAGTGGGATGTAGTCATATTTTTGTTGAAAATATGAAGTCATTATTTTTTGTTGATAAATGTGAAATATATACGGATCACAAAATATTCAAGTATATATTCACATAGAAAGAGCTGAATATGCACCAGTGAAGATGGTTAGAGATGAACAAGGAATATGAATGCTCAATCCAAAACCACCCTTGAAAATATAATAAAATGCTAGATTCTATGTGTAGAAAAGATCCATCCATTTTATCATTTATGAGAATTTAAAAAGATCCAATATTCTTAGACTTAAAAAGGATTGACATGGGAAACATAAAGGGAGGAACATCATCAATCCTATCAAAAATAATTTCTCAACCATCCCTTATAGAGAAGATAAAGTATACCCAAAGAAATGATGTGGGAATTAGAAAAGTGTAAAATATAAGAAAATGGATTTCCTCCATGTTCAATGTTAATAAAGAATGAGTTATAAGATTTTGGTTATGACTATGTGCACCATCAAATCCTGAGTTAAAGGAGTTGTTAAATGATAGACATTGTTCGATTTCATCCATCCATCCAAGAAACAAAAAAATGTATAGACATATCTAATAGCACTATTGGTAGGAAAATATATATAATTATATCATAGAATATACATCAAGATGTCTTTTGTGTCAACAAGAGAAGGCGGAAAGGGAAAAATCCAATGGGATGATGCAACCAATACCCTTACCTACATGGAAATGGGAAAAAATCACCATGGAATTTTTCACTTGCCTTCCAAATACATCAATTGGAAATAATGTTTTATGGGTTGTAGTGGATAATCTTATAAATATTACCCACTTCATTTCAATTCTAGAGGAATTAACAATTGATTATCTTTCAAGGATATATATTAGAGAAGTGGTGAGGCTAAATGGAACAACACTATTGATTTCATTTGATTGAGACTCAATACTTAACTCCATGTTCTAAAAGAGTCTCCAACATGATCTAAATATTGAGTTGAAATTCATCATAACTTATCACCCCTAAACTGATGTCCAATCAGAGCGGACTATCCATAAACTAAAGGACATGTTGAGATCATGTTAAATTGATTTCAAAGTAGGATGGGATCCACATATTACTCTGGTCAAGTTCTCATACAGTAACAGTTTAAACTCAATCATCCAAATGGATCCATATGAATCCCTTTATGGGAATAGGTAAAAAACACCTACATGTTTTGATGAAGTTGGGGAACAAAAAGTGTTAGGTCCTAAAATGCTTAAGGAAATTGTGGAAAAGTTTAAGACCATTCAGTATCACATCAAGGCTGCTCAGAGTCAATATAAGATATATGATGAAAATCATCAACAATAACTAGAGTTTAAGTTTAGATACATGGTATTCCATTTCATATCACTATCAAAAAAATTCATGATATTTGAGATGAAATTAAAGATTGGTCAAAGATACATCAGACCAATTGATATCCTTGATCGCATCGGAGTGGCGGCCTATCGACTAGCACTCCCACCAAACCTATCTGAATTACATGATGTATTTCATTTCTCCCTCTTGAAGAAGTAAATTCAAGACCCCCAGATGTACTACCTCCATAGGTGGTACCCTTGGAGAATGATATTTCTTATGAGGAGTAGCCAGTTAAGATCTTAGAGCGTAGAGGCAAATTTCAATGAAATAATGCAATGCACCAGGTCAAAATATTATGGATGAACCAAAATATTAAAGAAGATACATGGGAAATAGAGGAGGTGATGAAAAATATTTTCCATCATCTATTTTAGTATGTGAAATGAAAATTTTGAGGGAAAATATTTGGAAGGGGGAATATTTTAATGACCAAAACTTTTATCAATAAAATGCCCTTCCTTGTTTAATTAAATGCATTGATATATATTATGGTCATAGAAAAAAACATGCACTTATTTTTTTTTTCATTATATCCAATTTTAAGAACATTAAGTATCTTTACCATTGATAATATAGTTTTTGAATAGTGATATTATGCTTAGTATAAATATAGGGTTTTGATAAATCCAATTAACAATGGAAAAGGAATTGATGGCCTCAACCAGTAATATTATACTCGTTGAAGCCTATTTATCATAGCTTCTAAGGGAAATAGAAACACTGGGCTTATCTCTTGACAAAAAATAAGATGATATCCAACAAATAAGGCACGATCAAAACCATTTATAGGATAAGTTCAATATCATCAATATCAGGGCCCAAACCATGCACGCCAAACCGCCCAATGAAAATATCACTATTTCACACCTTAACCTTATGGAATTTGTTGGTGTATTAAATGGATATGTATTAATACCATACTAATATGAATTTATATACAATATTTTTAATATAATAATTTTTATATTTTCTCTTTATAATTACATTATAAATTGTTTTTTATATAATAAAACACAAATTGGATTTCTAATTAGTATTCAATTTCAATTAAGACTTTTATTTGGAGGAATTAATGGATTTTTATTAAAAAAAATTATATTTAAATAAATATTATTATTAAATAATTTCTATTATATTTAAATTACCATATTTTTTAATTCAAATTTAATTTTTATATGGGTTCAAAAACTGTTATTGTCAAAAAACCAAACATTTCTCAATAAATGTCAATTCTTTTTTTAAATGTTTAAAAGAACATGTTTAGAAAATTATTATTATACAATTGATATTATTTTTGAAATAATAATTTTTAAATTATCCTATGGTGAAAGTTTCATAATTTTCTAAGATAATTTAATTTTCGAGTAAAAATTAAATAGCGTATAAATATATGGTGTGTATTGTGACATCTTAGTTAATGTAAATGATGTAATAATTACTATAAATGGTATTTATGACATAATATTTGTTTTAAATTTTAAATAATAAGATTTTTAGGTTATTTTATTAATCTTATAAATCCATTATGAATCCTCCAAAACCTTCAATATATTTTAAGGTTTTAAAATCATTTATTTAAGGACATGACTCACTTCCACCTTAGCAAGCATAATATTTACATAAGTTCAGACCTTTTAATAATAAAATAATTAAAACCACCCTTATTTGGAAGAAACCATGGGTAAAAACCAATGTAAGGTTTTTGATTTTGGTTATTGTATTATAGTGTCCAAAAACTATGTTTGAGAAATGATAAACAATTTCCCACTCATTTCCTTTATAAACCCACAAATATCACATTTCTATTCACTAAAAAACCATGGATCACGTCCTTAATATGACCTCCCATATATAGAGTCTTTTTATGGTTCCCCCAAGATCACAGGATTCTCCTCCCAATCATTTGGAATCACCCTTTAAATGTAAGGGATCTTCCACACTCATTTTTCTTCAAGAACCTCTTTAATGTCCTACCTCTAAATTTCAATTTGTTCATGTTGGTATATTCTCTTCCATATCCTAGATATTATCCATTTTATTTATAAATGATGATAGAATTCTTTCACTCACATTAATCCCTCCCATGAACCTTTTTATACACCTGTTACCATGTCGAAACTTCGTAAGGGATCATCTCCTTATCCTATTTATTCAGGTATCTTCATTATATTATGATTTCTTTCTCCATTTCCTAATATTGGGATATGTTATCCTGAATCAACGTTACTCATATGATACCTAAATTATGGTATACCCATTTTACTCTCATTCATCACTCCCATGAACATTTATATTCCCCTGTTATGCTATTGAAATTTCACTATGATTTTCCATGCCAAACAATTGTGAAGTGAATACCCATACACATTTACTATCAAGGGTTTTCACCTACATGCACTTATAATTCACTGATTGGGGAATTAAATTTATATATTCGACACTCCTTAGTCATGGAATAAAATTTGATAATAAATTATTCCATGTTTTAGGATCCCTATGGAAAACATAATCATGAGAATGAAATGAAAGTGACGATTATGCCTGGAATTATATAATGTTCTAATGTATTAGGTAATGTCTTAGTCTCATGAGACATCATGAATTTTATTAGAAAGAGAACTTAATCCATAATGGGACTTTTTATATCATTAAATATTTACAGTTATCCTTGAAAAATGTTTATAATGTAGTGTTTTACATTGTTTCCACATTTCTCATGTTTTCATTATGATTATCATTCCATATCATGTCTCATTGATCATGTATATGATTTTAAATCCTTTTATTCCCTGTTGATATACCTATTTTCTAAAATTTATTACTTTTATTAGGTTATACGATGTTTATTCTTTTAATGGTCTTTATAGATCACTATTTTCTTATATATTTCCCTAAGTTATCTCATGCATTTTTAAGTAGGAAGGAATAATGTTATCATTTTAAGGAAGTTTTCAATAAATATTATGTATTTCTTATTTTAAGTAGTTCATAAATGTACCTAATTACTAGAAATTTGGCTTCTCGATCTTTAGGGTTGTATTATGTGTAATCTTATGTAACAATCCATGAATTAATGTGTGATAAAGATAAGGGTTTTCATATTGACTACCTACCAACATCTACAACAAACCTACTCCAAGAGGTATAGAGAAAATAAGAATAATTAAAAGATAATATTACTTAGGGAGAAAATATTTTTCTTGGACTCATTTTATGAAGATTTATTGAAAATTAATTTATAATTACATCAAACATCATTCATTTTTTATATTAAAAAATTCATTAATGTCCTTAGAGGATGGTGATGAAGAATATGATACAACTACTAAAACAGAGTTACCAATGGCCCTGCCAGAAGTAATCACATTCCAATATAATTTTCCTTAAGTGAAATACTTATTTATTGGTAATTTATGTTTTAATAATATTTTTTTAATTCCCCTTTTCCGAATTTTCTAAAACAGCAACACAAGATCAATATGTAGATGTTGAAGATGAATTAGATACATAAGTAGTGGTATAAAATGAAGAGAACTCATTACTTCTCTTTCCCCCACCTTCCCTATTGTACTATATTCACAAGGGGGTGTAATTATTTTAATCTATCAAAGGATTCCTTTAAAACCTATATGAAGAAGCGTACATTGTAAGGAAAAAATTGTGTTGGTTTAAATAATTTAGGCTATTTCCACTTCCAGACTTTGAGTGACCAGTAGAACATCTAACTATATCTAGTCATAATCCAGTACCCACTTCGGTGTTCAAACCAAGTTTTATCCCTATTATTTTATCTTTCTATTTATTTTTCAATTTTTTTCTTTTTTGTTGTTGGTTTCTAGGTCTACGTGGTTACAACTAAAATATTAACTTATAGGTTCCACTAGAAAATAAATTTAGGTTTTATATTTCCTTCCTTTCGGTTTTTCTTACCTTATAATTATTTTTTTAATATTAACTGATGGGTTGTTAAATATTAAGTGTGTGGGGGTGTTATCTTATTTAGGGTTATTTTTGAGATTTTATTTTTCATTTTATTTTTAGGAAATTTAAGCTTCAAGGAATATATATTTTATTTTTTCATACATGAATTGATTTTGGGATATTTTTATTTATTTTGGAAAAAATGGATTCTAAATGATCGTTGATGTGTAATGCTTTCCTAGATTTTAATTTTCAATTGTTTTTATGATTTTTGAAATTTTTTCCAATCCATTCCAATGAAACATGGACCCATGTTTTTGTATCATGTGATGTTTTTTGAACTTTATTGGCATATTATTTTCAATAACCACACCTTCTTTAGGGAAATTTGGATTTTGTGTTAAAAAAATATTTTATGATTATTTTATTTAAATGATTTGAAGTTTATAAAAAAATTATGTTATTGAGGATTTTTTTTATCATGAAATATTTTAACTTTAGACTTACCATTACATTTAAATGTGTTTAGCCCTTAAAATCCATGAATTGTGTTATAGGCATAAGCCACATTATAAAATAATTTTTCTTTAGCTAACTTCACTCTTAATATTTTTTCATATATTTCATGTTTGAATGAGGGGAGGAAATTTTTATGTCTGTTATTTAGTATGAAACTAATTTTTTGGTGTTTGAGGTGGGTGTTATTATTATGGGAACTTGACGATTTTACATGAGTCACTTTCATTTTTTGTGCTTCATTTCTGTAATATGATTCTCTACAAAAAAATTTAAAAAATTAAAAAGATGAAGGTGATAATGAATTATTAATTATGATTATATTTATAATTCATTTCCCTCTAAAAAATTATGTAATGGATATTATTTCATCCATTTTATCTATTTTTCATCTCATCCTCTGTGAAAATATGAGAAATATGAAGAAAAAACCAAAAAATAGAAAAAATAAAAAATTTGGCTGAAATCACTCATTGTATCCATGTTTTGAATTTTGTCTCTTATCAGAGGGTGCGTGTTGTATATTTTTAAGTTGAATTGTGGAAGGTATATTTTCTATGATTTCACTAGAATATTTGTGTGATTTTATTTAGGAGTTAAACCTCATATTTCCAACATTAATTATTTTTACCCACTACCCCTTTTCCATAGAATTTCCCTTGAAAAATTCCCCATTATGGGAAATATTTTTTATATATTTATATATGGAGAGATGATAATTTTCAAAAGGATTTAGTGAATCATTTACATTCCAATTATGAGTATAAATCCAGATATAGTTTATCTTGAGCAAAGAGGGGTGTGGATTTAAAATTGTGGTAGGTATGATTCGACCATGGATGGGGTCTTGAGGTTGGATTCATTATAATGTGTGTTTTGAAATTGAAATGGAAATATTATTCACAGATTATATAATATGAAAATTGATTGTGGAAAATATCTTTTAAATTTTCTCACTATTGATTTTGATGTGGATTTTTATTTTGTTATTTGATGATTTCCTAGGAGTAAAATGTTTAAGTGTGGAAGATTGGTGAAACTCATAATTTTACATATATAATTCCATATTTAAATTTTTTATTTATAATAATTCATTATTTTAAGTGTAATTGAAATATTTTTTGTTTCTATAAATAATATGATCTTAATGGCAAAAATGCCCTAATTTGGGATTTTAATTTTTTACTTACTTATTTCTTCGGTCAAAACTTCTTCTACACTTATTAAAATTTTTAAATTCATTATCTTAAGATTTATTAAATATGGGATTAATTTAATTCAACTAGAACAAAATCTCAATCCAAAATTTTGAGTCCTAAAATTACCTCACAATCTAGGCCATGAAATCTATGCACAAAATTTATTACTTTTAAATACGGTTTTGTGTCATACAAATTAAAGAACTAGATGAGCCGGAAATTTAAACGAGGATGGAAAATAGTATTAGGAAAGAAATTATAACTATTTTAATTTGTGATTATACCTATTTTAAATCCATAATTGGATAAGAAATCATATAAAGAGAATTCAAATAGTCACCCCAGCATAAATAATTTCTAGATTAAAACAATCATAACATTCTTTTGATGCATCCAAATAGGATGATATTTTGTGGTTTCATGTAAAAGAGAATTAATAAGAACTCTAAATTATAAATGAATTCCAAATTAGTCCATTTAATAGGTACACCATGTGATAACTTTTGCAATGTATATTTTGGAGTGAAAATGTGCTCCACTATTCCCTATAAATATATTACACCTCTTCCATTCCAAGTGATGAAAATTTTTAGGGGGATAAGGTAGAGTCTATATTTTATAATAGTTATTTATATTTTCAGTATATATTATTTTATCTCTATTATTATTCCTTTCTTTTCTTTCATTTTTTTCCAATTTTGTGTTTCTCGTATCATTCTCTTTTTAATCTATATGAAAATGGATTACCAAACCTTATTATTATGTATGGGAGTTGTGGTTATTGATTTTTTTGTGATTAAATTATTTTTATTTATTATATTCTGATAATTGTAATAGTGTTGATACCATTTTTGGTTAATGTTTCACTCTGATTTCACTATCATTTTTTTATTCTTCTCATTCATGTTTATTCCTCTAATTCAACATCATAATACAGTATACAAGGTGGAGTAACATTATGGTGATGTTGTAAGAGAGTATTTTCATACATGCATATGGTTAGTGTGGGATCAAAAAATTCAATGTGAGGGTGTATAGTGAGATGGTTGATCCCTAAATTGAAAGTGATAATGTGATTAAATTTTTAAAGGACAATTAAAACATAACAATTTTATCATAATAAAAATAATGCCTAATAAAAAACTTCTTTTTGTATTCTGATATTATTTATGTTTTGTTTTGATATTTATATATTTTATTCATTTCCAACCCCCTCCACCATTTTGTGATATAATTAGTAGTATATTAGTTATTTTATAAATAGTGATAATAAAATAAGTAGTATGTGTGAGAAGACTTATCAAAATATCAACCCTGAGTGTGAACTATATTACTTGCTCAGGTATAAAAGAATTTATTAGTGAGGGCTCCATTTCAAATAATTTTCATAAATTTGGCACCATTTTCCTGGATTCTAAGTTCTTTTTCACACTATTTTTAAAAAACCCAAAAAATATAAATTCCAAAATTACAAAAAAATAGAACATCGTTGGACAATGTTATTTTTGTTCTAAAAAGCCAGAATTTCAAAGTGATTTTGAAATTTATTATATAAATATTAATGAGTATACTAGAGAATAATAATGGAGTATTCAATTTTTAAAAATAACAAATGATTGCAGATTTTAGGAATCAAATTGAAATTATTTTCTCTTCCTTGAAAAAGTTTAAACTAGGAAAGAGGCTTGAGAAAATGAGGACTAAAATATTTATTTTTCAACATTTTAAAAATAAATAACCATGTGAGGAATTTATATTTAAGGAACTAGTCCCAAAATAGTCTATACCATTCTTTTGGATGTTGAGGAATAAAACATTCCAATAGATTTTCATATGGGAGATCAAGATTAATTGGATAAATATTGGGATGATTTTATAAAAGCTGAAATGGTATGTGTTTCTGCCATATTTTTCAATTAAAAATTAGTACCACGTGTAAACTCACTTTATTTGAAAGAAAAACCACCGATATTTTATAATTTGATGAAAAATTGGAGTTTATAGAATACCTACCTCCATACACCACAAACCTACTTCAAGAGTCCTTAAGAAAAGAATAAGTATTAAAATATAATCTTACCCAGGGAGATAATCTATTCTTGAACTAATTTTCTTCTAAATTTATCAAAAATAAATTGATTATTACTGAATTCTACATTAATTTTTTCTATTTGGATAATACATGAATTTCCTTAGAGGATGGTTATGAAGAATATTATACACCTACAAATAATGAGTTTCGAGTGGCCCTGCTAGAAGTAATCACATTCCATACTGGCCAACATAAAGGGGAAGACTTATTTATTGAATCTTAATATTTTAATCATATTTAAATTGAATTTATTTCCAACATCCGATTTTATAAAAAAAAATTAAATAGAATAACATGATAAATACTTGGATGTTGAAGTTGAAGAGGCCATATAAAGAGTGCCATTGAATGAAGAGGAACCATTCTTTCATTCCCCCTCCTTGAAAGTTTTTCTAAATTTCTAAACAAATGGAATTTTTTTAACCTATATAAGGATTACAGAACATTTTGTGTAAACTAGTGTAAATTATAAGGAATAAAATGTGGTGGTTCATATCATGCAATCCACAAACACCACCAAAAATTAGGTGACCACTTGAATAGATAACTGCAGGTGGTCAAAACCTAGTACCCACTTGACGGGTCAAATCAAGTGTTATCCCTCTTTTTTTACATTTTTTTGAATATTTTTCTTATGTATTTTTAGTTCTATGTGATAGAAGCTAAGGGATTAAATCAAGACTACCATTGGAAAATAAATTCAGGTTTTATATTTCATTGTCTTTGGTTTTTCTACCATAATAATTTTTTGTGCTTAATTGATAGGTGGTTAAATTTTATGTTAGGGGGAGTGTCATCCTATTTAAGATTATTTGCTTGTTTTTATTTTCTATTTTATTTTTATAAATTTTGGCTTCAATTAATATTTAGGTTCATTTGACACATTTTGATATATTTTGATAGAGTTTTCATGATTTTGGAAGAAATATATTTTAAATGATTGTTGGTGTGGATCTTTTAATTGTATTTTTATATTAAATCATTTTTATAAGTTTAGAAATATTTAGAGATCAATTACCATTAAACACTTGTTCAAATTATTGTTATTTCCATGATTTGAAGTATTCTGAACCATTTTGACATATTCATCCTTATATTCATTCTTTCATAAGAGAAATAAGGATTTAATGGGAAAAAACATTTTGTTATTATTAACTTTCAGAGCATTGGATTTCATAAAAAATGATGATATTATATATTTTTTTCTAAATCTATACATGAACTCGATACCCACATTTAGGTTTACCCGTGTTTATCCCTTAGAATGCATGAATTTCCTTATAGGTTTAATCCACTTTATAAGTCAACTTTTCCTTACCAACCTTCACTATTACTATTTTTCATGAAGATTTCACGTTTGAGTGTGAATAAATTAATTTTCATGTGTTTTATTTTGGATAAACTCATTATTTTATGTGTGATGTGTGTGTAATTATTATTGCAATTTGAATAATGAAAATGAGTCACATTTATTAATTGTGATTTATTTTTATCATCTAGTTATATTAAAAAAATAAAAAAATATATAAGGAAAAAATATTGAGGTTATATTGAATTATTCATTATGCTTATATTTATGACCCATGCATCTCTCCAAAAAATAAGGGCATGAATTATTTTTTATTCATTTTATCTGATTTTTTCTTCTCATCCTTCATGAAAAAATCTGAAAAATGAAAAAAATGAAAAATAGAGAATTAGGATGAAATCATTCATTGGATTTAATTATTGACTCATGTACCATGTCAAAGGGAGTTTTTTGTACTTTTTTAAGCTAAATTGAGTGAGGTTTATTTCCAGTTTTTTCACATTAATATTCTTGTGATTGTATTTAATATTTCCACATCCACTTTTAAACCATTCATTTTTAAATGTTTTTACCCACCAACCCTTAGCCACATAATTCACCTAAAAAAATTCTGTATGATTAAAAGTATTTTCTATGTTTCATGATGTTTATAGATAATAATTTTCACAAACCTGTGGAGACATGTTCACTTTCAATTTATGAGCATAACTCCATATATAATTTCACTTGAGTGAAGAGTAATATGAATTTACAGGTGTGGTGGGTGTGATTGGGTGATAGATGGAACTTTTTCAGTGATGAAATATAAATTATAGAGATGAAAATGACATAGAATGTTTTTCATATATGAGACAAGATGAAATGTATTTTCGGAAAAGACCTTGGAAATTTTCCCAGTTTTGATTTTGGTGCTGAATTTGATTAGAATATTTGATGATTTACCATGAGTGAAATGTTTATGTTTGGAGGATTTATCAAACACATAATTTAACATATATAATTCTATAATTAATTTTTTTAATCTTCCTAATATAATATTTAGAGTGAAATGTTTCTTGATATTAATTAATTTATTTTTTTCCAAAATCTCAATCAAATATTTTGAGTCCCAAAACCATCTCATGATCCAGGCCTTGAAATATATGCATATAATGGATTACACTAAATGATTTGTCCATATCTCATGAAATAAAAATCCAAATGAGATAAAACATCACATGGAGATATAAAATAGTTCAAGAAATTTTTTTAATAAATGTTAACATGTGTGATTCATCCTAATTTAAAGCTATAAAATCTTGGGAACTTAGATCATGAAAATTCAAACAGTAACCAAGGAAGAAATAATTTTTAGAGTAAAACTGTCATAAAATTCAATATGAGGGTATAAATGGACTTAAACTATTTTTTGTAACGTCAAAGAAAATTTCAAACAACTTCCATGAAGAACTATTTTCCAAATTATTTCATTAATAGGGCTTCCAGCTATAAACTTTCAGTGGAGTGATTTTGGAGCAAAAATGAGCACCCCTATCCCTATAAGTACCTCCTCTTCTATTCCAAGTGATAACCATTTTCATGGGGAAGGATAAGGTTTATTATAGAAGTTGTAATATTTGTTTATATTTTTTACATATTTTAGTGTACCTCTATTTTCTCCCTTATTTATTTGATCTTTTTCAATTTCGTGTTCCCTCATTTTTCTCTTTGTAATCTCTATGAAAATTGAGTTCTAACCCTCATTATTGTTCTAGGGGGGATGCTTGAATTTTTTGTTCTAAATGATTTAAAATTATTCAATTCTAAAATTTAAATGATAGTGAAACCATTTTTGGTGAAGGGATAAATCATTTTTCATTACTATTGTATTATTCTTCTTACTTCTCATTCGTCATCATAATGTGGCATATGAGGTGTAGTAGCACTATGGTGATTATTTGAGAGATTATTTTCCTAAATATAGAGGTTTAGTATGGAATAATAACAATTCAATGAGAGTTTTTAGATTTACACGGTTGATATCTACTATTAATTCGATAATGAGATTAAATTTTTAAAGAAAAATGATAACATCACTATGATCTCCTAAGAACTACAACACTTCTTCACTAACTTTATTCTGTCTTCACTTCTTTATTATGTTTGGTTTTTATATTTATGTATTATATTAATTTATAACCCCATCTATTGTATTATTATATCAATAGTTTTATATTAGTTAGTTTATGTATAGTTACAATAGAATATAGATGTGTGTAAGAGGCCTCCTCGAGAGATGGACCATGGGTGTGAACTGTATTGCATTATTATGTAAATAATAATTTATTGGTTAGATATGTGTTAAAAATCACTCTCATCATTAGTGTACACAAAACCTCAGACCACCATCAAAATTCTTAGAGAATAACACAAGGGAACCCCACAATGACCCGATGGTCCAGATGAAAAATAATCATATCTAATCATTGATCTAAATTATCAACTCTTATGGCTCAAAATATTTCATATAATTGGGATGCATTGAGATAGGGGGTTCACCTGGATATAACTCTTTCTAAAAATCAATATCACATTGAGGGGGTAGTTCCACAACCTTTTCGAGGGAAAATATAGAAACTCAATGACGAATCTAGAAAACCCCACCATATACACCTATATTAAATCCATTTATATTACTAATAGCTGATAAAATAGAGGCTTTTAATTCCTACAACTCATATTATGGCATTAATCATCAACAAACACTATATTTTTACCACCTCATCATAGTTCATAATTCATCTCTAGAAAAAAATAAATGACCGCACACACAAAATATAACTACTTAATATTAATAATATCATCATAGGGTTTTAACTATATCTAGAAAAAAATCACCATATGAGTGAGTTCTCCCCAACATAAAATTACAATCACAGTAATTTTTTAAAAAAAATCTCATCTGCCCCCTTACAGTTGTAGACAACACCAAGGTCACTGAAAGCCTCTCTACCTTAAGTCCCATGGAAAAGACCTCAGTCGATGAAATAATGGAATGTGGAGATATCAAAATAAAAAAATAAAAATATATAGTAGATGATAAAAATATGGAACTTTGGAAAATATCTAGCTTATATAATACTGGTATCTCCATAACAGAAAATTGTCCACATACAGCTCTTATGCCTTGCTGATCCTACTGGTGACCACCTTCATGGTCGCATTAAACTCGATATCCTTAAGGAAAGGGATCACTATAAGGCTTACCTCTACCAACTCCATCTATTATTTTTGGAACATGTTCATGTTGTCTCTATCATTGATAAGGCCTATGTGCCAACTACTATTGATGATGAAATAGAAAATGGTTTTCAACATGGTGCTAATCTCTGAGGATGATCATAAACTGAAATCATTGATGACCAAGATTTATATGTATAAATAACATTATCGTATCGATCATGGTTGATTTATAGGACCAAATATCTCTAGAGAACCGTGATGAAACCTTCTTACACAAACTCCCATATAGTTAGAACCCCGACTGTCATAACATCCAGAACCCTCTGTTTATATCCTTCCCCCTTATAAATCCTTGATGACTACCCCCTTGATATGATCCTAGATGAATATTCATCATCTCATTCACCCATACCTTGTTCTTTACCTTAAGATATGTAGAATAAATGGGGTGATTTTATATTGAATAACTAGGAACAACACCTCCTCAAGGAACCTTACTATGGAATCCTAGTCTAGAAAAATATCAAGAGAAAAGATATGAATTTCATTGAAACAAATATTGAGCTCCCACATGTTCAAGGTCCCATAC
This sequence comes from Viscum album, assembly GCA_963277665.1. NCBI lineage: Eukaryota > Viridiplantae > Streptophyta > Magnoliopsida > Santalales > Viscaceae > Viscum > Viscum album. The sequence continues at coordinate 26,496,852 of OY728125.1, forward strand.
TGAGGGGAGATATATTTATGCCTCTATTTTTCCCTCATTATTGATGATGGGAAAATTTCATGAAACTACTTAAAAAAATAATCCCAAGAAACATATACCTCCTTATGCTCCTCAAGATACAAAATCCACCACAATAATTCCACTCCTCACATTTAAAAAATAATTGGTATATCCTGATACTTCACCCATGCATGGAACATATTGAAGGAGATATCAAGATCATTGATCTAGTGATCCATATCTAAATTAGATAAAATCCCCATCATACTTATCCATGACCTAAAACTAGAATCCACAGAGAATTTTATTCCAATGATCCTCTTCCTCAGGTAAGTCTATCCTCTAAAGGACTACTAGATCATCCGTCTTCACCTAATCATCCTAGAACACATACGGTTGATTACCATCAGGTATCTTGGTGAGTATAAAGAAAACTCCACATCCCAATAAAATTTAATTCATTTAAGTTTTATTTAATTGGATTATTTTTAATTTTCTCATAATCAACATAACCTAATCATAAGTAAAAAACAACTATAATGCATGTACCTACCCCGATTCTCCACCCTAAAATCAATATTATCTCATATATGGTTTCTCAAAATCTTAAGGTTCTTAAATCATATCATAGGGTTCCATAATCACTTTTGTCCTAGATGATATCCCTTTTTACATCACAAAATGTGTTTGTATAACACTATTTCTCTACCAATATCATGGAATCATCACAAGTTCCTATTTAAAATCTCCTCCCTTAACTATCAACCAATGAAATGATATAACTTTATTATAACTTATGCCCATTGGGAACCCCTTTTGGTCCTGTAGTGAAGATGATAGTAACCCCTGAGGCCCGCCTCCAATAGGTGTTATGTTATAGACTATTATGGAGGGTATAAAACATATAATTGGGGTGTATTAACCTAATAAAACCTAATATAAAAATTAGGAAACCATCAATAAACAACATAATATAAAATAAAACCAATATAACATAATTAATTCCATCTAATGCAGATACAAAATCCAAAAAATCTAATAATAAAAAGAATGTCCTACAGTAACAAAATCAACCAAAAAATCAAGCTTCAAGATAATATTATCTAGATAGATATCCAAATCCCTCCAAGAAACCTATAATATATTTATGTGAGAATACAAGTGTACTCAGTAGGATACTCCACATGAACTCTCATGAAAATATAGAAAAAATAAAATGGATGTGTCATTGAATACATAGCAGAACCAACAAGAACCTACTAGGTCAATTATCATCCAACCTCACAAAATATTCCTCAGTCATTATCAAATCCACATATAATAACATAATAATATAATAATGTATCAAATAAGTTCCCTAAAATTATCTCCCACTAATTTTTCATTCTCACTACCTAATAAAAAATTTCATGGAGTTCACAATCCATTCGGTATTCGTGCCACAACACACCACATTCTACATCATAATCCTGAAACATATCATATCTGCATCCTCATCATCTCATTTTCATAATCACATAACAATACCTATCCACACATCATATCCTTGTTACATATATCCATCAGAGTTGAGTATTGTGAAAATAAAGGACACCAACCTTGTCCCCTCTTCCTACCATGAAAACCCCCTACTTATTACCATCATTGCTTACACATAATTAGCCATCCATTATATCAAATACTATAACATTAAGTTGTTACAATATCAAGATCAATCATATCCCATTCCACACAAATAAGCAATAGTGTGTAAGAGTTTTTTGTATGTCCTTTATTCCCTCTCCTATCCGGATATTGTAAAAACACCAAGAACCCAAAATATTTGAACCTCAGTAAGGTTATTTGACTTGGGTGTGGTGAATATGAAAGAACAAGAGTAAAAAATAATAATACACACACACACATACCAAACCTAGATGGTTCTCCCCAAATTATTATTTTCGTAAGAATTCAAACCACTATATTATCACTTCTACACATTACCATTACTATCAATTACTATACCATAAACCATGGAATCTTTGCATATTGAATATCCAAAAAATTATAATTTTTAATTTAATCCCATAAGTGAACTATTTTAAATGTAACATTTTCTCTCAATAATATATTCATTATTTCAATGAATTATATATTTAATAATAGACTATTCCACAGTAATTACCAACATTTAATACATATGTTACACTTACAATTTCATTATTAACAGCCCATACACAACCCATAGTTCATTAAATTTTAGCCTACACCCATTATCAAAGATATCATTAATACTGAAATTACATATCCACTAGGAAAATATAAAACATCTTCAAAATAATAAACTAGACACTATGAAAACACACCATAACATAACATAGGAAAAGCATGGAAACAAATGGCACAAATGACCACACACCACATCAACAACCAAATATCCTCTTTCAAGCCATGGAAAGGTAATAACAGTGTTCATAGTAAAATCTATACAAATAAGATAATCTAGAAAAAATGAATCCCCAACCAAGTCCGAAAAATAATAAAATCACAATAAGTAAATATGGAAGTATAAAATTCCCAATTATAACATTAAAACACTTCCACACTTCCATTTTTAGACCATGATTTTGCATTACATCATTATTTTTTTCACAAGAATAATTACATAAATTTTATATTCCAAAAAACTGAATCAATTAAATATTTACTTGGTTAAACTTTAATAAAAAGTAAATACATTAACTTAATCACAAAAATTGCATACATATATGTCACAGTAGAAAATATTTTAGTCATCAATCAAGGGGAACCCAACTATCACATAAGAAAAAACATGGAAACATGAAGACATAAAAAATTTACCATATTTCCATTAATTATCTTATTTAAATTCTTTATCTTCATTAGGTAAATCTATATTATCCACCCAATTGAAGCAAGAGCATTTCAATTCCATGTATGCACATAAATAAAAAATAGGATCTTTGAATCTCCTACACCAACCGACTCTTCAACAATCATTGTTAAAGAATATGATAAAATGAAAACCAAAAGATGATACCTAATTGAGGTAAATACCAATCAAGAGTTTTCATAATGATTCCCCAAAAAAATCAAAACTGCAGACAACTATAATATAGGTTAAAACCATTTCCTCAACCACCAAGAAGGAATAATAAGATATTCACCATGAAAGAGAGGAGAAAATCACCCTCGATCATGAACTATGAATCTCTTGAATCCGAGGATCGAAGATGATGAAAAGTGGACTATAAGGTCTTTGAAAACATACTTAATTTCATAAAAGTTAGAGGGAATCAAAGAATATAGAATTGAATCTGGATGTTCTTGTGATTTTATACCAAAACTAGAAATTTATGGCATCATGACGTGAAAAATAATGGCCACACCATGATGGGGATAATTTCTTAGAACCTATGGAAATAATTTCATGAATCCCCATTATCTCATCCATTTATATTTCATTAAATATCCTTTAAATTTATTGCATAAAAAAGTTCATGGTATGAATTCCATCACTAGAACTGACTTTGAACTAGATGAACCCCCACAACTCAACCTAAAGGTACCTATTCCTTAACAGAGGTGTCCAAGCCATGATATCCAGCTGAATTAACCTTATAAATTATCCACTGATACCATGAAATCCATGTACACACTATGACTATCATTCATTATAATATATATCAATTTACCAAAACCCCCTTACACTGTGATCAAGGCCTTCACACCATAACCATGAAATTGAAAAAGTGTAGAATCATAAGTAAAAAACAATTCATAATAGTAGCGCAAATTTCTATAATAGTCATCTTATATAATGTTAGGATTATTACTTATCCAAAAAACCTTATTTGACCCTCTCATGGTGTGAAACACTATCTACAATCTATAACTAAGATAAAATTGAACCACCCTCTACAACATCCATCCCTTCACATCATGACTTATACATCCACACTATGACCTCTGTTTCCCAATGGAAATATCAAATCCAATGACACTACTTATGGTGATAAACATTCTTTCATGCCCCAACTCACCTATCCTTTCTAGTATCTCATATCAAACTCAACCTCTCTTCATTCAACCTTCTCCTGAAAATTACTAAACTAGAACCATGAAATAAAATTGGATAGAAATATATAGTTCACTAAAATACTAGTTTTAGTTCAACCATTTTAAAATTATTCAAAAATTGTCTTTTATAATTTTATTGGGAAATAGAAATAAACTTTTATCTTATAGAACATGCAATTCCAGAAAATATATTATTTTCCAAAGAATAGATATCCCAAAATGTTTCTTCATTTTTCTCAAAAATTCCTTCCAAGAACACTCTTGGTTACCTATAAACAAAATTTCGTCAAAATATAAAATTAAAATGAGGTAACCTAACTCTATTTTCTATATAATAAGGTTTCTATCTAGTTTTCTTTAATGAAAATGATTTATCTCACACAGTCATCCATCTTAGAATACGAGGATCTAGAAGCATTTTTTAGCCTATAAAGATCCTTATTCAGCTTCAAAACTATTATTCCATCATGGAATTAAACAAATAATTTATGTTGATCAATGTAGTATTATTTTTCTATCTCTATATTCAAGAAGAAAATTTCACATCCATTTTATATATTTTTTACCTCCTGTGAGATTTTATAGCTATGAACATTCTTATGGCTTCAAGAATTTTAACCAGTATAAAGGTATCTTAAAAAATACTTCAACCTATGAATAAAACATTCTTATAGTATGTTATGGTTTCTTATGACTTCTCCTTAAACATTCAAATTATTTTTGAATGCCCATTTGGTCCCAATAACATTTTTCTCTTTTAGTCTAGGGACAAGATCCCATATAGCATTACTCTCAATCTAATCCATTTCCTAATTCATTGAATCAACCCATTATTTTTACTTAATATCCTTAATAACTATTCATAGATAAATTTAGAGATAAGAGTTGATTGGTTATCAAGAATCTGTCTTCTTCCTGTTCAAACTAGTGCATTCTGATCTCTTATTATTTTCTTTACTTCAACATGATTAATTAGCTTCATATTTTTTTTAATTTTAGCATCTTCTTCTTCATAACTGGTTTGATTAGAATCAATATTAGCTACATTTAGTTCAATCCAATCTCGTTTTTCACTGGTTTTCTCAGGAATATTCTCATTATCTTCATGAAAGGCCTCAAAATATTATTTATTTATATTTATTATTGATTTTAATCTTAGTCATTTTACTTCATAATATTTTATAAATTTATAAATCCCCTCATTCTACTATCTTTGGCCTTTTTCTATTGGATAAATGTCCTCAAAAGATACCATTTTCAGCCTTATCATCAAACTGCGCCAATTATTTCTAATCTTCATCAAACAGGGAATATTAAACACTCTATAGTACTTTTCAATTAGTTTTTTATTATAAGAAAATGTCATAATATTTAATATTTTAATTTATTCTTAGAATAAACCTATTTTTTATGAGAAAATATTCATAAAACCCCTCTCAATTAATAATTTTAGAAGTAATATATTGTTATCAAAGTTCTCCCCTTCTTAATCAAACATCAGTTCATCATTTCCACTACTCTATTTTGTGAAGGTGTATAGGGAGTACAATACTGATGTTTGATTCCATTATTTTTAATATAAAATTTCAATGATTTTCTTGTGAAATACCTTAAATTATAATATATAATTATGTGAATTTACTACCATTATCATACTTAATATTATTGACACAAAACCCCAAATTTTCCTCAACTCTTCCACTCAAAATTTTAAACAATTACACTACATATAAATTTTGATTTATGAACATCACATTTGTCATTATTGTAAAATAATAAATTAATATGATGATATAAACATCACCCATAATGGAATTATGCCTCATTGGAAGATAAAAATATGAATGTATCAACTCAAGTGGCCTGATAGACTAGATTTCAAATGTTTTATAACATCCTTATGTCAGTTTTACCTTTTGGTAGGTTTTACATATTTCTTCTCATTCTCTCTTGAAATGAGTAAAGTCACTTATCATATCTCCTGTGGAAATAATACCCAAATTTTTTTAAAAAGGTTTCCTAGTCTTCCATGCCCTAATTTGTTTATCTTTTGAGATCAAATAGAAATAATTAGAGGAGTTACCAATTTAAAAATGGATACAAACAATTCTTTGCGCTATAGTGATATTTTTTTCATCTATTATCCCCTTTATGGGTTAATTATTAATTCTAAAAATAATCTCATTTCCTTCATCAAAAAACTGTCTCATACTCAAAATGTTATGTTTTATCACATCAATAAACTAGACATATTTTGAATTTAACTTTTGGGGTTCAATTTCATCTACTATGATTCATTTTATCTTTAGTGAAATTTTATTCCAAAAAATTAACCACACCACTATCATGTTATTAAATATTCTTAATGATATTTATATATCTATTAATATGTAATTAGAAACCGTCATCAAGAATCTAAGGCTTTCTCCTCTTATTGGATTTAAGAGACACTTCAACAATAAGTGATTTTTCTATTTTGTTACCTCTATGATTATTTAATCCTTAAATAAGATGTTTGTTTTTTCCTCGAATCAAGGTCATACATTCCCCATCATTATGGTCCCATAGGTCATTACTTCAATATATTTCCTCTAAAGAATTAAATATATTTTTGATGTGAAACTAAGATAAATTTTTATTCACTACTTTCATCTTCTCAAACTTTATTCTTATCATTTCTGGATAAATCCACCAAAACATATGAATTTTATAACTCCTCGAGTGATACAGTATACTATGAAACGTAATATTTATAACTAATTACTCCCCAACACCAAAAATATCCTTTATAACTGATTCTTCCATGAAATTGTTTATTCTATCAATGAATTCTAGTTTTCTTTTCTAATTTATTTCTAGAAATACTTTTATTTTATTTGGAGAACCTTTCTTTATCAAATTATCCTCAACTTTCTTTAAATTAGGATTTTCTAGGTTTCATATAAATCTAATAACACTTATTAGAAGCATCGTAAGTAATTAAAAACCAAATATGAGGACATCCATACAAGATAATATGAAAAAAATCTGTAAAATGAAATGAAGAACATGTTGTAAATATTAGTTCCTTTTACTGATGTTCCAATGTAACATTATATATTATTCTAACGAGTTTGATAAAGATAACCAAAGTGGTAAAAAAATCACCCCACCTCCATAGGTATTCATATGTTGATCTAAATCATCCAATGTTTGGATTGGATAATGTTTCCATTCATGATGTTCTAGATCCATACCCATACACTTCCATCGAATGGAAGTATTTTTAATTTTTAATTAAGGATGATCATTAATTTTTTCCTCATTTATTTATGTACTGAAATGTATAAATAAATATAATAGCCATTTCTTGAATATGTAAATGAAATTATATGATTTTTCTCCACAATGATACATCTTCTTAAATAGTTTTTCTAAATGATATCCAAGGTTGTGAAAGGTTAAAATTTCCATCACATATTGTATAATATACTCAATGCATGAAAATCATATTTTTTATGCAACTCGATATACAACCCATAAATATATTATATATTAATATAGTTTTAGGTCATATTTATTTCAATCACACACTTGAACCAAGGCCTAATATAATTTGTGTAATTTTACTTTATATTGTATCATATATAATAACATTTGAAACCATATCCAATACCCACTTTATAAATCTTCCAAAACACTTTTATAAATCTATCATTAACTCCACCATGAATCACATCATATTAAATACCTTGTAAATGCCCATCTAGAACACTTCTGTACTAACTCAAAAAAAATCGAGTGGCTCGCTGATTCAAACTCAATAATCATTTATTCAACCCAAAAGTGTGATCTCACTAGCCTTTATATAATTGAAAATAAATAAAAATCATTGAATCTATAAATGTAAGCAATGAGCAGAGAGTTGATGTTGCTCAACCTATAAAGGGATCTGGCATGAGACCCATCAAACACATGTATCAATCTACCTATATCAAACAAATTTCTTCATATGCATACATGAATTATTATATTTTCTCTTTTTCCAATACATTGAGTGACTTTAGGATATGAAACATTTCAATCCTATATAGCCAACTCATCTATTCTTGATTCTCAGAGTGTAGACTAATCTGATTAGTGAATACATCACATGTCATTCATTATAATTTATAATTTCATCACATGTACCTTATATGGATATATATATATATATATATAATATCTAGTTGTGGTGGTACACTCCCAAATTTTATCTCAATTGAGGACTTTGATGTCATACTCATCATAAAATAGGAAAAGTCCCATCTTAGATAATCTCTATCTGATGACCAGATCAATAAAAAACACAACCATGATCATATTAGATAAGTTAATATATACACTTATGTAAGTATGGTTTCAATTTATAATGGTTCTCATGATAGGTTTATTTCAAACCCTTGGTAGTGGGGGATAAAATATTATCTATATAGCCCTATAATACTAAATCAATCTCTATATGACACTCCATGTGGTATACTTATTAGGTAATCTAATCGACACAAAGAATATAATTATTTATTTTGTTCCTCATGATAATATTTTCTATCTCTATACAATAATCCTACTCATGCTAACCATAAAATTTATTCATAACATATAATACTCGATGACAAACATCGGTTAGGGATAAACTCAAAGTCATACTTTTAGAGGACTATTATAATTACACTTTATGAAATGTATATCTATATATAAATTTATGTATCCAACATTAAAGAATGATAGTTTAGATACTGCCTATAATATGATAAATTTTAGTACCCTTAAACACTTTAAGAATATTTAACAAACCCAACATAAGAAATTATTTATCATAACATATATGAGAAATTTCCCGGTCTGCCGTATGTTCACTTCACATTCTTGGTTTTGATAACACATTGCATCATATGTAATCTACATCACAACTCTATGTGACCATCTGATAAAACCCTCCCACTAAATTATTTAGTGACAAACATATATAAATTAATACATTTTTCATAATGGTGATATTTAGGAATCATACACCTCACTATTAAACTTCTTAAAAAAATTAAACTTCTTAACTTCACAAAATCAAATGTTATAATGGTACCATTTTTTGTATAATTAAAACTCATTATAAGATCATCATCATCATCCTTGTAACCCTAACGCATCAAAATTTACATTAAAATATGTAACTACATACATTATTGTTTACTAATAAATCCTATATATTTTAGGATATTTAGTAAAATTAACTTTAGACATATATTGGTGTAATTATTTATTTATTATCATTAAGATTCTTTGACTCCAAACATGCTCCCCCAATACTCTTTTCAGCATATCTATCTATGATACGAAAACACTTTTGTGTTATTAAAGAACATTTATGTCCTTTCAATAGGAACATTTAACAAATTTACTATTTTTTCATATCATACATTGTATTCTAAATGTTTGGATTTTTTTATCCATTAAAAAGAAAAATATTATTAAAATATACCACTGATGGGAGGTGGAGATACGTTCCCACGTATTTTAATAAATACTTGGATATGCACTTTATCCCAAATAAAATAATTTCTCTATATTTTATTCTAAAAACATGTTATATAAATTAATGAATCATAAAAGTGTGTATGAAATTAATTATCTCTTACATTTTCACAAAATTTGTTTCTAATTGCATAAATTTTCTTATCACATAAGGGAAATGGGATAAAGATACACATATTTTACTTATATTTATTTGAGGTTGATAAAATTATTTTCATTTAAATCCTTGATAAAGTGAATATTTTTTCATATCATCAATATAAAATATAATCCAATCAATTATTTCATTGAGTTTGAACTATTTTATATTTATAACACTTTTTAAAATATATGTAAGTATCGCATACCCCTAAAAAGTTAAGAATTAATTTCAATAAGATTAATACCTATCATAGAAATTCTATGGAGTTTCTCAAGCTCCATCAGGTATATCATGGATCATTGAATCATGTTGAATTATTACTCTTACATCCTAAAAAATATATGTTTAAATGACCTTTATTGGATACTTGAAGAATCATTGTGGAATTTTTCAATAATATTTTCTTCTCCTTGTTTTATTTTTTACCCACTTGTATTATCGATACAGTTTTTTAAAACCTATAAATCATATTCATAGTTCATATATATTACTAAAACATTGATAATATTGGTTAAACATTTTATGAATTCATTTATATAGTCTATAAATAATAATTCAATATGTAAACCTTTAATATCACCAAGTCATTTATAATATTCAATCATATTGAATATCATTTAATATACCCAATCATATTGAATATATGAGAATAAAATTCCTTAGGAAATTTTGTATCTATGAAACGCATGGCCGATTGTCACCTATCGACTGGTCAAGGTTTTGGGGCTCTGCTAATGTGTATAGCAACACTCGGGTCGAATCCTCGGCGATGGTACTTCGTAATAGTCGATTGTTTTTAGTTGATTGTATTTTTATTGGGGGGTTTGTTTGCAGAGCTTAATTGAAATGTTAAATGGATGATGTTTAATTTAACACGTTTATAAAGATTGGGGTTAGTAAATCATTAGGTAGTTAAGCATGTGATATCCTTGAGATTTTCTTTATATTGCATTAAATTAACACCCACATCAAAAGTTGATGTTGATTGGAATTCCCAAGTGTTAAGACTTTCATCCAAGCCTTAACTTTACTTAGGGTTCTAATATAAATCATTTATTGATTGTTGAAGTGTATTTATGGTTCCAATAATCCATGGAAACCACACGTTGAACATAATATGTCAATAATCCATGACATGTTAAGTCCAACTTACACAATGTTAAATTAAAGAATACTCATCGAGCGAAACCTCTCAATCACTAAACATCCCTAAATTTTAACTCACCCAAATAAGATATTTAATCAGCCATTTAAATTATTAGTAATCTGGTCTATTATGTTTAAGGTGATGAATTACAAAGAGAAGAAAAGTAAAGGGATAAGAAAAGAGTTGTGCTCCGAACACACACACGAACGATGATGAGAGTAAACAAACCGGACTTTTTATTGAATAATAAAGTAAAAGAAGATGATGGATTTCAGATTGATTTAAACTACAATAATATAATTAATATTGAACTACATAAGGTGGATGGGAATATTAATTTAAGAAGAATAAAATTGCATTAAAACAGAATTACAAATACAAACACTTGCAAAATTACAACGAAGGAAAATGCAAAAGTAAATGAAAACAAAGAGAGGAGGAAGGGATTATCAAGTGAAAAATTGAGTTTGGCCGATCCTACCAAGCCTTTTTCAGGGCCTTAGTACTTCCAATCAATTATCCTTTGCTCTGAAATGTCAACCCCTCTCAAGGAGAGAAGGGGAGAGTATTTATAGCCCAAGGAGTGAACTGTTTTCATTCCCAATATGTCCGTCCACTTTCATTGCCAATTTGGATATTCAGACAGCCGAGTCTCCAAATTTATAATTCTTCTAAGTTTTATATAATAAGGTTTTTCAACTACTGTCAAAATTTGGAGGCATTTGGACAAGTGGAACCAATGTTATTTTGGTTTTATTAAACAAAGGTAAACTTTCCATTTCTATCCATGCTTTTTCGATGGCCAAAATGTGAATGGATTTTGGAATAGAGAGATGCCTTCAAATCGGAATGACTTTTTCAACAAAGTCTGCCTCCTATATCTCCTCTTTCAAACTGAAATATACCATCTCTATTTGATGCTTACATCATGAGATATGTCATGAATACTATACTGATTTAATTTCTCGGCCATAATGGTGGGATGGACTTCAAAGCTTCATTTGTTCCCCTTGTACTTGGATTTGAGCCTTGAAATTTTTATCCAAGATTACATGTAGTGTCCCCATAATTATGGTGGAGAGTTAATGTTTTTGGAATTCTGTATTGATCCCAGTAAATCACTATTCAAGGCTGGTCCAGTTTTTTCACAGATTCTTTGGTCTTGTTTGTGAGGACCATATGACCCTTCAAATGGCAGAATTGGCTCATGGTACCTTCTAATGAAATGTTTTATATTGAAATTAGAATCCTACAAAACAATAACTACAAAATTTAGATCAGTATATGGATAGTTACTATGAAAACATTAAACTGACTCAATAGGACTACTTCTAAAAATGCTCAATAATTATACTTAATATTAAAACATTAATATTTCACAAAAATTATGCACATTTCATATAAAATCAGTAAAGAGGGAATTTAATAAGTCATGAAAATATTAATAACATAAACTCCCTCACACTTAGTTTTGTTCATGTCCTCTTGTGCAACAAATATAAAAACATGACAAAATCATTTTTACTCACCAACAGATTTTTAAATATTGTTTTCTCCAATCAGGGGAGGTTTAGACTATTTCACTCATCCATTTTGAATTCCACCACAAGTTGTTACAGAAACAATGTTCCAAAACTAATTCATTTTGTCATTCTTAAATTTAGAAATGGAAAATTTGGACACTCAAAACTCACACCTCTCAAGATGATAAAATTCATTTGTGGAGGTTCACTCTTTCCCCAACCAAAAGTAAAAATCTTAGAGTTTGAAAAGAGATCTCAGCTTCCAATCCCTATACAATGTGAAAAAGAATCAAGAGGTCTTTTTAATTGGGTTTTATATGTCTATGGGATGGTAGGAATATAATGTCCAAGAGAGAGAAGAAGAGGGTTAAAATACCAACATAGAAAAAGCAATGCACATTTTTTTAAATGAAACATGGAAGGAAATGAAAACACATATTTACAAGGGAATGATTGTGTGAAGAAAGACACAATAGAGGAAGAAAATATGAAGGTAATGAGAATATGGAATATTTACAAAACAAAAAACTTCTCCCAATAAGAATATAATGCAAGTGTTCTTTTTTTTCTTTTCCTTTTTTTCTTTGTTTTTTCGAAAGTTGACCTTGAAACAGATATCACACTCATATCCAAACTCATGTTTGATCTCCTCACGACACTAATTGTAATAGTTATAACAAGATAAAAGGTTGAGGAAGAGTGATTTTTGACCTACCCAAGACGCAACCCATTTTTTCATTTTTTTTTTCTTTTTTTTATTTTGAATGTTTTTGAATTTTTTTTAAAGAAGACTTTTCAATATCATTTGTACAATAAATTCCCAAATCCCACTGAATGAAAACCTCCCCCCCCCACACTGAAATGGATGCATTCCCTCAAGAATATGATAACACACCGGAAAGTAAGGAAATGATACCCAAAAATGAAATCCATTCCCCCCCACGCTTAAATTTCAAAAACATATGCAATGAAAATCCTTGTTGATATTGGGTGGGATAAAGTATTAGGATTATAATGTGGATATAAAAGAAAAGGTTTTCATAGGCTTGAAGGGGCTTTCAAAAGGAGTATTAATGTAAGGGAAATGGGTGGTTATTTGGCTATTGTGATTCTCATGTGGTTCAGAAAATGCCTCTATCATATTAACACACACTAAGGTAGGAAATTTAGCTCGAAGGTCTACAAACTCAAGACTCACAAATGGAGGTGAAAACACACATTTTGAAAAGATGGCCATAGGTGGCCTTGGCATGAAAGAAAATGCTTGTTCTCATAGTTTGGGAAAAAAATTCCAAACCCAAAAATTGAGCATTCAAAATTTGTTAATTTTGACACAAAATTCTTTATCCAAAGTCATGATGAAAATACAAAATTTTTTAGATGAAAACATGTCTGTTAACTCCTCAAAATGGTTGGACAAAATTTCCAAACTCGATGGTGAGTAAGCATGACTCTTTTTTTTATTTTAAGTGATTGTGTTTTTTGGTTTTTTTTAGTTTTTAAGGTTTTTTTAAAATACACATCCTCACAAGAAAGAAATAAAAGCGTTTGAAAAAAATGGTAAAAATAATGAAGGAGAGAAGAAGAAGAAGAAAGCGGTAGAGAGATGAAGAGATAGAGAGAGAGTTAAAGGTAAAAAGGTGCCCCCTGTTTGGGATTTGGCGGCTCCTCTTCTCTATCTAGTGGTTGGTCTATTGGAGAAGTTGGAGATCCAGGGGAAGTCGATGATGATCCGAGATTGTGTGTCCTCTCATGGTGATGCTTTAATCGATGTCCATTAACCGTGAATGTCCTTTTGGAAGTGGGGTCTTGGATATGCACTGCACCAAATGGGTAAACATTAGTAATAATAAAAGGACCTTCCCAACGAGAATTAAGATTACCTGGGTGAAGTTGGAATCGAGAATTGAAGAGCATTACCTTTTCACCTTCAAGAAATACCTTTCTCAAGATGTGTCTCTCATGGAGTACTTTAGCCTTCTCTTTTTACAGATTGTAATTCTCATAGGATTCAAGCCAAAGCTCCTCCAGTTCATCCAATTGCAACAATCTTTCTTCACCATATTTTTCAAGATCAAAATTACATGTTTTCACTGCCCAAAATGACTTATGTTGGATTTTAATTGGTAAGTGACATGATTTACCAAAAACAAGCATAAAAGGAGACATCCAAATGGGTGTTTTATAGGCAGTTCAATAATCCCAACGGGCTTCACCAAGTCTCTTAGGCCAGTCTTTTCTGGCGGGCTTAACAATTCTCTCAAGTACCCTTTTCACTTCTCTATTAGAGAGTTCAGCCATGCCATTTGTTTGTGGGTGATATGTAGCTGAAGTTTTATGTATAACCCCATTCTTTTTCAAAATAGATTCCATGGTTCTATTACAAAAATGGGTTCCTAAGTCACTGATCAAGGCATGTGGTGTGCCAAATCTTTGGAATATGTGGGTCTTTAGGAACTCACTAACAGTATGAGCATCATCCTTCCTAGTGGGTTTGGCCTCAACCCACCTTGAAACATAATTGACCACAAGAAGAATGTAACATCCCAGGTAATTAAAGAATAAAGAATTTTAATATTTATTAATATTTATGAATTAAATATTAATTTTAATTAAAATGTGTTTCTACGTTCGATAGCGTACTCGATACGCAACGATGAGTTTCTTTGAAAACTTACGTTGCACACAAGTAATAAAATAATATTATTTTAAATGTTAGTTAACAAGTAGTCATTGTACTGGCGGGAATGGATAGAAATAACTAAAATATGACTATATATGTTTTTAAATGTTTTTACATTTACCCAATAAAGGATAATGGCTTAAAATACGGAAAGAATTCAATTTTAGGCATTTATACCCTAATTTTTACTAAGGGTTCACTTATCACCTTTTAACGGCGAACCATCATTAAATATAGTTTTGATCAATCTTATAAATTATATTGGACCAAAAATAACTCTTCTTTAGAATCGGGACATCAAAATTTACTTTGTGTAAAGTTTTGGTATCTTTCCGATAAAGTTCATTTTTTTAATGAATAGTGTAAAATGTTGTATTTTAATTCAAAACCTATTTTTAATCTAATTTATTTATATGATTAGATTATCTTTTGAATTTGTTTTAAAGTGAAATTAGAAAATATTTTTACCATTAAATCCAATAGTGGTCGTTGGAATTAATTTCACTTTGAAATCGGACTTAAACTAGTGTCAATCTTTTGATACTTATTGTTTCATAAAAACACGCTATTTGCTCTGACTGCGGGAATTAATTATTAAATTAATTAATGCAACTTATATGTTGTGAATTTTGTAAAATGGACTTCATTTTTGAATTCGGAATATCAAATATATCTTAGGGTGAATTTTTGGTATTTTTCTGAAAAACTTCAATTTTTGATGAATAGTGAAACCACTAAGTGGTACTTATAAAAACAGATTTTTCGTTTAAATGAAATTTTACTACTTCTGTGTTTTGAATTTCAAAAATCCGACATAGATGGTTGTCATTAAGAAGTAAAATGTTGTTCAATGAGATAAAAATATTTTTTTGGTGAATAGTAACTTATTAAGTTTTTAATCGCGATAAGAGGTAATTAGTGCAATTTTAGGGAAAAATGATATTATAATAAAATGAAAATACCTTGACACATGTCCTACCCTCATTTGATGTGTCATGTCCTACCAAGACAAGCCATGGGTCAACTTTGGGACCCCATGGAGCCACTTTGGTTGGAAAATGACCTAAATACCTTTTATTTAATGTTAATGTTAAAAATGGAACAAACCTGAGATGTTTTACTAAAACAATTTTTACATGGGGTTATCCAAGTAATATTTTTGATTATAAATAGTCATTGGAAATATAAAAATATTTCCTACATCATAGTAATTTTTTTATAATTTTTAAACATTAAATAAATTAAATTATTTATGAAATCAT
Source organism: Viscum album (assembly GCA_963277665.1). Lineage (NCBI taxonomy): Eukaryota > Viridiplantae > Streptophyta > Magnoliopsida > Santalales > Viscaceae > Viscum > Viscum album. The sequence continues at coordinate 26,513,239 of OY728125.1, forward strand.
GATGATGCAGCGATAACCTCATTATTTGACGGTTTAAATAAAATGGAAAGATAATGTAAAATATAAGACCTACACATAGACAAAACCTATTAGATGAGTGGATTTAGAACCCTTATCACCTTATCCTCTAATTATATCAATGTGGGACCTTTTGAATTCGAAACTCTTTTTTAAATAATGTAACTTATCTTTACTTTCCAAGAGTGCCCCTCCTCTCCCCTTATAAAAGGCCCCCACCTCTACCTCTTTTCGCATAATACCAAAGCATTTGGCTCGGCCAAACCCCACCCATTTTGGCTCTCCACATCCTTATCTTACTCCTTGAAGCCTCACTTTGGGAAGAAGTCTTCCCAAGGAAGCCTTTGAGCTCAAACTAATGGGAGTTACCCAATTTTAAGGTAATGTCTTCTTTTGAGTCCTTTTGTTTTATTTTGCTTCTCCAACCCCCTAAACTCTTTTTATTATTTTCTTTTGTAACAACTACAGTATCCTAAATATACTAGGATGTTTTTATAAGAGGGATTATAGATACACTTAAACACATCAACATCTAATGGTTAACGAACATACTGTTTCCGTGGATGGTGAATTTATGCCTCCCGAAACGATGATTGTTCAACATTCTTTTAACACCTTCAAAGGTGGCCGTTAAGATGTCACTATATTTATATATGATATATAATATGTTTATGTTTTCCTTAAGATTCTGTATTTTTCTTTTTGGGCATACCTTTATGGTTTCCATTATGGGTAAACACGACATCTTCATTTAAGGAAGTGCGGACTACCGCCCCCTTAAAGTGAGTTGATTCGTTAAATACCATATGTGGGACATATAAAGGATGGAACTATGATATTATATATGATATTATACTAGAATTATAATATAACTTTATATCATTATGATTCCATTCTATAAAATACGAAATAGAAATGAAAGTAGCGTTCATGCGTACATACAACTTACCATCTCCATGAACGGTGCATTTCATTTCTTACCTCTAAATGATTATGTAATATTATGAATACATGTATATGATGGATATATATGATATATATGATATCAAAATCAGGAATGGAATTCTGGATATAATGAACCTTTGACCACACGAACAACATGTAATTGTAAGAAGTCCACTTTCGACTTAAGAACCAAATATCGACAAAACAAACATTATTAACTTAAATGGTTACATAATGTTTATAACATGGAAATAAGTGATATAAAAGGAATAATGAACTTGAAAAAGGTTCTTAATCAAGTAGAAATTAACTCATTTTTATTATTCAGGACATTAAAGAACAATCGAGTCAAGTCGGACCCGAGGTAAGGGACTTCGTCTCAATCTCCTTCCATTGAGGCATATTTTGTTTTATACGCAACTTTCTTTTATACGCTGTATAAACCCCTTTGAATTTTACTTTTATACAAAAGGAATATTTTTCTATGAAGCTTTTTACTAAACGACAAAAAGGAATGTTTTTTTACGTACGCGGTGACAACGACCTTTTCCGCCACCGCGAGTATTATTTGGTCTTTGGATTCCTCAACAAGCCGTAACGTTTTTAAAATAAAATAAATACCATATACTATTTTAGGTATTTTTGTATTGAAATGGTTTTGATAAAGGATTATATTATGTCAATATATTTATGATATATTGTGATTGAAATGTGGAAATGTTATCATTCCTTTATATTGGTTTTATGTTTTATGATTTTATATTGGTACTTGGACATTTTAACGGTTGGTTACGTTATAAACCATATGACGGGTGGTGCTGTGAATACCAGGACGGGTGGATACGTTATAACCTCCAATGCATTGGGTATTGAAGTCGGCCGTATGGCTATTCCATTAAGTATGTATGGAAATTGGCCGTATGGCTATTCCATTAAGTGATATGTGTGGAAGTCGACCGTATGGTTATTCCACTTAATATGTTTATGTCCCAAGTTACCTGTATATATGTTATGTGTTCTTTTTATGGGTTTTATGGTAATCCTTTGGTTACAAAAAGGTAAGTAATGATACTTTATTCACTGAAGAGTTTTTACTACTTCATGAAGGTGAAGGTATTACTTTGATAGAGTATACATGGTTTACTTGATGTTTGAAAAACTAAAAGTTTTCATTTTTTTTTGTGTCTCCCTTACTGAGCTTTTTATGCTCACCCCAAGTTTTTTTGAAATTTTTTTCACAGGAATTAATGTGGAATAAGGTCAAGGATGGGATCAAGGGAATTTCATGCTATATAAAACATGGAACTAGACATGTTTCTTTTTAATAGTTTTTTTATGGAAATTTAGTAGAAGAGACTACTTTGTAATCTTTTGAGATGTAATAGTTATGTCCTAATTCTCTAAAACTATAAACCTGAAAAAATCCTCAATGTGAATTATTCATTTAATTCAATTTTAAGTATGTTTTAAGGCTGGGGCCTTATAGTTGGTATCAGAGGTCGGTTTAGACAACTTTAGGAGTTAGAAAATTGTTAAATTATAAGTTAATTTATGGTATGACTGAAATGATATAGCATTTAAAGATTACCATGTTGCTTCTCCTAAGATATTTCTGTGTTAAGAATGGTTTTTCATAGAGGAAACGGAGAATATTTTTTGGGAAGGCATATATAGTAGAATAACATTCCGAATCAGCAACCAGAGATGGTCGAAATCAGAATTGAGAAGTTTATTGCAGTGATGACCTAGTTGAATCAGGTGATAAATGGTGGTTGTGTTTATTGATGATATTTTGGTGTTTTCTAAAAGTAAAGAGGAGCATGAAAGTCATTTAAGGGTTATCTTTCATTCCTCAAAAGAAAAGAAACTATATGGATAATTCAGCAAGTGTGAGTTTTGGTTACAAAAAATTTCTTTCCTGGGTCACATTATTTCAAAAGATGGCATAACTGTTGATTCTACTAAAACAAAAGTTGTTGAAGAATGGACAAGACCCCCAAATGTAACCGAGATCCGTAGTTTTCTTGGTTTGCCAGGTTACTACCGAAGGGTTGTTGAAAATTTTTCACGGTTATCTAGTCTAATGACTAAGCTAACTTGTAAGGGTGTTAAGTTCATCTGGACAAAAGAATGTGATGATTGTTTTCAGGAGTTGAAAAGAAGATTGGTGAATGCTCCAGTTTTGGCACTTCCTTCCTGGAATGGTGAGTTTGTTATATACAGTGATGCTTCGTTGAAGGGACTTGGCTGTGTCCTAATGCAGAATGATCAGGTAATTGCTTATGCTTCACGTCAGTTGAAAACTCATGAGGTAAATTACCCTAAACATGATTTGGAATTAACTTATGTTGTCCTTTATTTATAAATTTGGAGGCATAATTTGTATGGAGTAAAGTGTGAAATATATACTGATCACAAAAGTTTAAAGTATATATTCCCTCAGAAAGAATTGAACATGAGACAGAGGAGATGGCTATAATTAATCAAGGATTATGATTGTACAATCCACTACCATCCAGGAAAAGCAAATAAAGTGGTCGATGCTTTGAGTCGAAAAAGTAATGCTTCATTAACCATGCTACGTTTGGAATGAGATCCTTTGGTTTTTGATTTAATGAACTTTAGCATAGAAGTTGTTGGTGCAGGAAGTCCTTCTGTTTTGTTCCAGGTATCAGTGAAATCTTCTCTATCAGACAGAATCAAGCAAGCACAGAAGCAAGACAGTGAGTTGCAGAAAAAGGTAGAGCTGGTTCAGAAAGGTATGTTTCCTTAATTCAACATTGATAATGATTGTGTTTTGTGGTTTGAGAAGAGATTATGTGTTCTTTGTTATTCACAGTTGAAGAATGAGTTGTTATGTGAGGCTCATAGTTCTCTGTTTTCAGTTCATCCTGGCAGTACTAAGATGTATAGAGATCTGTGGGAGTATTACTGGTGGGATGGAATGCAAAGAGATATTGCTGATTTTACTATGAAGTGTTTGACTTGTCATCAGTTTAAAGCAGAGCGGCAGTTACCTAAAGGGATGCTTCAGCCTTTACCAGTGCCAGAGTGGAAATGGAAAAACATATCCATGGACTTTGTTGTGGAATTACTGAAGACATCTCGAGGTAATAATGCAATCTGGGTTATTGTTGATCGCTTGACCAAATCTGCTCATTTCCTTGCTATACGAGATACATTCTCTCTAGATCAAATTTCCCGTTTGTATCATAAAGAGATAGTCAGGTTACATGGAGTTCCTCTCTCCATTGTATCTCACCATGATCCCAGGTTCACTTCTAACTTTTGGAAAGGCCTTCAGAAGTCGTTGGGTACTGAATTAAATTTTAGTACAGATTTTCATCCTCAATCAGATGGGCAGTCAGAACGAACAATTCAGACCTTGGAGGATATGCTACGAGCTTGTTCGATGGATTATCAGGGAAGTTGGGACCAACATCTTTCTTTGGTTGAGTTTTCTTATAATAACAGTTTTCATTCCAGTATACAGATGGCACCATTTCAAGCATTATATGGGAAGCGGTGTTGAACTCCAGCTTTTTGGGATGAAGTGGGTTAAAGGAAGTTGATGGGACCAGAATTGGTAGAAGAGATGGAAGAAAAGGTTCAGTTGATTCAGAAACACATGAGAACACCTCAGAGCAGGCAGAAGAGTTATGCGGATAACCAGAGGAAGGATCTATCTTTCGAGGTAGGTGATCATGTTTTTCTCAAGGTTTCTCCCTGGAAAAGTGGGATGAGATTTGGTAAGAAAGGAAAGCTGAGTCCAAGGTTCATTGGAACATATGAAATTCTGGAGAAAGTTGGATCAGTTGCTTACCGGGTGGCTTTACCTCCGAGTTTATCTCAGGTACACAATGTTTTTCATGTTTCAATGTTGAGGAAGTATATGCCAGATCCATCTCATGTTTTGAGTCCAGAGGTAGTTCAGCTGGAAGAGAACCTATATTATGAAGAACAACCAGTCCAGATTCTTGACCACTGGGAGTAGGTGTTACGGAATAAGGTGATTCATCAGGTAAAGGTTTTGTTGAAAAACCATGTGATTGAAGAGGCAACGTGGGAATCTGAAAATGCTATGAGGGATAAATACCCCCACTTATTTTGATAAGTGAATAAAATTGCGAGGACGCAATTCCCAAAAGGGGGGAAGGATGTAACATCCTAGGTAATTAAAGAATAAAGAATTTTCATATTTATTAATATTTACGAATTAAATATTAATTTTAATTAAAAGGGGTTTCTACGGTTGATAGCATACTCGATACGCAACGATGCGTTTCTTTGAAAACTTACGTTGCACACAAGTAATAAAATAATATTATTTTAAATGTTAGTTAACAAGTAGCCGTTGTACTGGCGGGAATGGATAGAAATAACTAAAATACGATTATATATGTTTTTAAATGTTTTTACATTTACCCAATAAAGGATAAAGGCTTAAAATACGGAAAGAATTCAATTTTAGGCATTTATACCCTAATTTTCACTAAGGGTTCACTTATCACCTTTTGACGGCGAACCGTTATTAAATATAGTTTTGATCAATCTTATAAATTATATTGGACCAAAAATAACTCTTCTTAAGAATCGGGACATCAAAATTTACTTTGTGTAAATTTTTGGTATCTTTCTGATAAAGTTCATTTTTTAATGAATAGTGTAAAATGTTGTATTTTAATTCAAAACCTCTTTTTAATCTAATTTATTTATATGATTAGATTATCTTTTTAATTGGGTTTAAAGTGAAATTAGAAAATATTTTTACCATTAAATCCAACAGTGGTCGTTGGAATTAATTTCACTTTGAAATCGGACTTAAACTAGTGTCAATCTTTTGATACTTATTGTTTCATAAAAACACGCTATTTGCTCTGACAGCGGGAATTAATTATTAAATTAATTAAGGAAAATTATATGTTGTGAATTTTGTAAAATGGACTTAATTTTTGAATTCGGAATATCAAATATAGCTTAGGGTGAATTTTGGGTATTTTTCTGAAAAACTTCAATTTTTGATGAATAGTGAAACCACTAAGTGGTACTTATAAAAACTGATTTTTCGTTTAAATGAAATTTTACCACTTCTGTGTTTTGAATTTCAAAAATCCGACATACATGGTTGTCATTAAGAAGTAAAATGTGGTTCAATGAGATAAAAATATTTTTTTGGTGAATAGTAACTTATTAAGTTTTTAATCGCGATTAGAGGTAATTAGTGCAATTTAAGGCAAAAATGATATTATAATAAAATGAAAATACATTGACACATGTCCTACCCTCATTGGATGTGTCATGGACGACCAAGAAAAGCCATGGGTCAACTTGGGGGCCCCATGGAGCCACTTTGGTTGGAAAATGACATAAATACCTTTTATTTAATGTTAATGTTAAAAATGGCACAAAAATGAGATGTTTTACTAAAACAATTTTTACATGGGGTTATACAAGTCAGAATTTTGATTATAAATAGTAATTGGAAAGATAAAATGATTTCCTACATCATAGTAATATTTTTATAATTTTTCGACATTAAATAAATTAAATTATTTATGACATCATGATGATGCAGCGATGACCTCATTATTTGACGATTTAAATAAAATGGAAAGATAATGTAAAATATAAGACATACACATGGCCAAAACCTATTGGATGAGTGTATTTATAACCCTTACCACCTTATACTCTAATTATATCAATGTGGGACCTTTTTAATCCGAAACTCGTTTTAAAATAATGTAACTTATCTTTACTTTCCAAGAGTTCCCCTCCTCTCCCCTTATAAAAGGCCCCCACCTCTACCTATTTTCCCACACTACCAAAGAATTTGTCTCGGCCAACCCCTGCCCATTTTGGCTCTCCACATCCCTCTATTACTCCTTGAAGCCTCACATTGGGCAGAAGTCTTCCCAAGGAAGCCTTTGAGCTCAAACTAAGGGGAGTTACACGATTTTAAAGTAATGTCTTCTTTTGAGTCATTTTGTTTTATTTTTCTTCTCCAACCCCATAAACTCTTTTTATTCTTTTCTTTCGTAAAAAATATAGTATCCTCAATATACTAGGATGTTGTTATAATAAGGATTCGAGCTACACTTACACACACCTACATCTAATGGTTAACGAGCATACTGTTTCTGTGGATGGTGAATTTATGCCTCCCGAAACGATCATTGTTCAACATTCTTTTAACACCTTCAAAGGTGGCCATTAAGATGTAACTATATTTATATATGATATATAATATGTTTATGTTTTCTTTAAGCTTCTGTATTTTTCTTTTTGGTCATACCTTTATGGTTTCCATTATGGGTAAACACGATATCTTCATTTAAGGAAGTGCGGACTACCGCCCCCTTAAAGTGAGTTGATTCGTTAAATACCATATGTGGGACATATAAAGGATGGAACTATGATATTATATATGATATTATACTGGAATTATAATATACCTTTATATAATTATGACTCCATTCTATAAAATATGAAATAGAAATGAAAGTAGCGTTCATGCATACGTACGGCTTACCGTCTCCATGAACGGTGCATTTCATTTCTTACCTATAAATGATTATGTAATATTATGAATACATGTATATGATGGATATATATGATATATATGATATCCAAATCAGGAATGTAATTCTGGATATAAATAACCTTTGACCACACGAACAACATGTAATTGTAAGAAGTCCACTTTCGACTTAAGAACCAAATATCGACAAAACAAACATTATTAACTTAAATGGTTACATAATGTTTATAACATGACAATAAGTGATATAAAGGAATAATGAACTTGAAAAAGGTTCTTAATCAAGTAGAAATTAACTGATGTTTATTATTCAGGACATTAAAGAACAATCGAGTCTAGTCGGACCCGAGGTAAGGGACTTCATCTCAATCTCCTTCCATTGAGGCATATTTCGTTTTATACACAACTTTCTTTTATACGGTGTATAAACCCCTTTGAATTTTACTTTTATACAAAAGGAATCTTTTTCTACGAAGCGTTTTACTAAACTACAAAAAGAATGTTTTTTTACGTACGCGGTGACAACGACCTTTTCCGCCGCCGTGAGTATTATTTGGTCTTTGGCTTCCTCAACAAGCCGTAATGTTTTTAAAATAAAATAAATACCATATACTATTTTATGTATTTTGGTATTGGAAATGGTTTTGATAAAGGATTCTATTATGTCAATATATTTATGATATATTGTGATTGAAATGTGGAAATGTTATCATTCCTTTATATTGGTTTTATGTTTTATGATTTTATATTGGTACTTGGACATTTTAACGGGTGGTTACGTTATAAACCATATGACGGGTGGTTCCGTGAATACCAGGAATGGTGGTTACGTTATAACCTCTAATGCATTGGGTATGGAAGTCGGTCGTATGGCTATTCCATTAAGTATGTATGGAAATTGGCCGTATGGCTATTCCATTAAGTGATATGTGTGGAAGTCGATCGTATGGTTATTCCATTTAAGTATGTTTATGTGCCAAGTTACCTTTATATATGTTATGTGTTCTTTTTATGGGTTTTATGGTAATCCTTTGGTTACAAAAAGGTAAGTAATGATACTTTATTCAGTGAAGAGTTTTTACTACTTCATGAAGGTGAAGGTATTACTTTGATAGAGTATACATGGTTTACTTGATGTTTGAAAAACTAACAGTTTTCATTTTTTTTGTGTATCCCTTACTGAGCTTTTTATGCTCACCCCAAGTTTTTTTGAAATGTTTTTCATAGGACATAATGTGGAATAAGGTCAAGGATGGAATCAAGGGAATGTCATGCTATATAAAACATGTAACTAGACATGTTTCTTTTTAAGAGTTTTTTTATGGAAATTTAGTAGAAGAGACTACTTTGTAATCTTTTGAGATGTAATAGTTATGTCCTAATTCTCTAAAACTCTAAACCTGAAAAGATCCTCAATGTGAACTATTCATTTAATTCAATTTTAAGTAAGGTTTAAGGATGGGGCCTTATAGTTGGTATCAGAGGTCGGTTTAGACAACTTTAGGAATTTGAAAATTGTTAAATTATAAGTTAATTTATGGTATGACTGAAATGATATAGCATTTAAATATTACCATGTTGCTTCTCCTAAGATATTTCTGTGTTAAGAATGGTTTTTCATAAAGGAAATAGAGCAGCTTTTTTGGGAAGGCATACATAGTAGAATGACTTTCCAAATCAGTAACCAGAGATGGTCGAAATCAGAATTGAGAAGTTTATTGCAGTATTGACTTAGTTGAATCAGGTGATAAATGGTGGTTGTGTTTATTGATGATATTTTGGTGTTTTCTAAAAGTAAAGAGGGGCATGAAATTCATTTAAGGGTTATCTTTCATACCTTAAAAGAAAAGAGACTATATGGATAATTCAACAAGTGTGAGTTTTGGTTACAACAAATTTCTTTCCTGGGTCACATTATTTCAAAAGATGGCATAACTGTTGATTCTACTAAAACAAAAGTTGTTGAAGAATGGCCAAGACCCCCAAATGTAACCGAGATCCATAGTTTTCTTGGTTTGGCAGGTTACTACCGAAGGTTTGTTGAAAATTTTTCATGGTTATCTATTCCAAGGACAAAGCTAACTCGTAAGGGTGTTAAGTTCATCTGGACAAAAGAATGTGATGATTGTTTTCAGGAGTTGAAAAGAAGATTGGTGAATGCTCCAGTTTTGGAACTTCCTTCCAGGAATGGTGAGTTTGTTATATACAGTGATGCTTCGTTGAAGGGACTTGGCTGTGTCCTAATGCATAATGATCAGGTAATTTCTTATGCTTCACATCAGTTGAAAACTCATGAGGTAAATTACCCTACACATGATTTGGAATTAGCTATTATTGTCTTTGCTTTAAAAATTTTGAGGCATAATTTGTATGGAGTAAAGTGTGAAATATATACTGATCACAAAAGTTTAAAGTATATATTCACTCAGAAAGAATTGAACATGAGACAGAGGAGATGGCTGGAATTAATCAAGGATTATGATTGTACAATCCATTACCATCCAGGAAAAGCAAATAAAGTGGTCGATGCTTTGAGTCGAAAAAGTAATGCTTCATTAACCATGCTTCGTTTGGAACGAGATCCTTTGGTTTTTGATTTAATGAAATTTGGCATAGAAGTTGTTGGTACAGGAATTCCTTCTGTTTTGTTCGAGGTATCAGTGAAATCTTCTCTATTAGACAGAATCAAGCAAGCACAGAAGCAAGATAGTGAGTTGCAGAAAAAGGTAAAGCTGGTTCAGAAAGGTATTTTGCCTGAATTCAACATTGATAATGATTGTGTTTTGTGGTTTGGGAAGAGATTATGTGTTCCTTGTGATTCACAGTTGAAGAATTAGTTGTTATGTGAGGCTCATAGTTCTCCGTTTTCAGTTCATCCTGGAAGTACTAAGATGTATAGAGATCTGCAGGAGTATTACTGGTGGGATGGAATGAAAAGAGATATTGCTGATTTTACTGTGAAGTGTTTGACTTTTCAGCAGGTTAAAGAAGAGCGGCAGTTACCTAAAGGGATGCTTCAGCCTTTACTAGTGCCAGAGTGTAAATGGGAAAACATATCCATGGACTTTGTTGCGGGATTACCGAAGACATCTCGAGGTAATAATGCAATCTGGGTTATTATTGATCGCTTGACCAAATCTGCTCATTTCCTTGCTATACGAGATACATTCTCTCTAGATCAACTTTCCCATTTGTATCTTAAAGAGATAGTCAGGTTACATGGAGTTCCTCTCTCCATTGTATCTGACCGTGATCCCAGGTTCACTTCTAACTTTTGGAAAGGCCTTCAGAAGTTGTTGGGTACTGAATTAAATTTTAGTACAGCTTTTCATCCTCAATCAGATGGGAAGTCAGAACGAACAATTCAGACCTTGGAGGATATGCCACGAGCTTGTTCGATGTATTATCAGGGAAGTTGGGACCAACATCTTTCTTTGGTTGAGTTTTCTTATAATAACAGTTTTCATTCCAGTATACAGATGGCACCATTTCAGGCATTATATGGGAAGCGGTGTCGAACTCCAGCTTTCTGGGATGAAGTGGGTGAAAGGAAGTTGATGGGACCAGAATGGGTAGAAGAGATGGCAGAAATGGTTCAGTTGATTCAGAAACACATGATAACAGCTCAGAGAAGGCAGAAGAGTTATGCGGATAAACGGAGGAAGGATCAATCATTCGAGGTAGGTGATCATGTTTTTCTCAAGGTTTCTCCATGGAAAAGTGTGATGAGATTTGGTAAGAAAGGAAAACTGAGTCCAAGGATCATTGGACCATATGAAATTCTCGAGAAAGTTGGATCAGTTTCTTACCGGGTGGCTTTACCTCTGATTTTATCTCAGGTACACAATGTTTTTCATGATTCAATGTTGAGGAAGTATATGCCAGATCCATCTCATGTTTTGAGTCCAGAGGTAGTTCAACTGGAAGAGAACCTATCTTATAAAGAACAACCAGTTCAGATTCTTGACCACAGGGAGTAGGTGTTACAGAATAAGGTGATTCATCAGGTAAAGGTTTTGTGGAAAACCCATGTGATTGAAGAGGCAACGTGGGAATATGAAAATGCTATGAGGGATAAATACCCCCACTTATTTTGATAAGTGAATAAAATTGCGAGGACGCAATTCCCAAAAGGGGGGAAGGATGTAACATCCCAAGTAATTAAAGAATAAATAATTTTCATATTTATTAATATTTACGAATTAAATATTAATTTTAATTAAAAGGGGTTTCTACGTTCGATAGCGTACTCGATACGCAATGATGAGTTTCTTTGAAAACTTACGTTGCACACAAGTAATAAAATAATATTATTTTAAATGTTAGTTACAAAGTAGCCGTTGTACTGGCGGGAATGGATATAAATAACTAAAATATGATTATATATGTTTTTAAATGTTTTTACATTTACCCAATAAAGGATAAAGGCTTAAAATACGGAAAGAATTCAATTTTAGACATTTATACCCTAATTTTCACTAAGGGTTCACTTATCACCTTTTGATGGTGAACCGTCATTAAATATAGTTTTGATCAATCTTATAAATTATATTGGACCAAAAATAAATCTTCTTTAGAATCGGGACATCAAAATTTACTTTGTGTAAATTTTTGGTATCTTTCCAATAAAGTTCATTTTTTTAATGAATAGTGTAAAATGTTGTATTTTAATTCAAAACCTCTTTTTAATCTAATTTATTTATATGATTAGATTATCTTTTGAATTGGTATTAAAGTGAAATTAGAAAATATTTTTACCATTAAATCTAATAGTTGTCGTTGGAATTAATTTCACTTTGAAATCGGACTTAAACTAGTGTCAATCTTTTGATACTTATTGTTTCATAAAAACACGCTATTTGCTCTGACAGCGGGAATTAATTATTAAATTAATTAATGCAACTTATATGTTGTGAATTTTGTAAAATGGACTTCATTTTTGAATTCGGAATATCAAATATAGCTTAGGGTGAATTTTTGGTATTTTTCTGAAAAACTTCAATTTTTGATGAATAGTGAAACCACTAAGTGGTACTTATAAAAACTGATTTTTCGTTTAAATGAAATTTTACCACTTCTGTGTTTTTAATTTTAAAAATCCGACATACATGGTTTTCATTAAGAAGTAAAATGTGGTTCAATGAGATAAAAATATTTTTTTGGTGAATAGTAACTTATTAAGTTTTTAATCGCGATTAGAGGTAATTAGTGCAATTTAAGGCAAAAATGATATTATAATAAAATGAAAATATCTTGACACATGTCCTACCCTCATTGGATGTGTCATGGATGAAACATAAAAGCCATGGGTCAACTTGGGGACCCCATGGAGCCACTTTGGTTGGAAAATGACATAAATACCTTTTATTTAATGTTAATGTTAAAAATGGCACAAACATGAAATGTTTTACTAAAACAATTTTTACATGGGGTTATACAAGTCATAATTTTGATTATAAATAGTCATTGGAAAGATAAAACTATTTCCTACATCATAGTAATATTTTTATAATTTTTAGACATTAAATAAATTAAATTATTTATGACATCATGATGATGCAGTGATGACCTCATTATTTGACGATTTAAATAAAATGGAAAGATAATGAAAACTCTAAGACCTACACATGGCCAAAACCTATTGTATGAGTGGATTTATAACCCTTATCACCTTATCCTCGAATTATATCAATGTGGGACCTTTTTAATTCAAAACTCTTTTTAAAATAATGTAACTTATCTTTACATTCCAAGAGTTCCCCTCCTCTCCCCTTATAAAAGGCCCCCACCTCTACCTCTTTTCCCACACTACCAAAGCATTTGGCTCGGCCAACCCCTGCCCATTTTGGCTCTCCACATCCCTATATTACTCCTTGAAGCCTCACTTAGGGCATAAGTCTTCCCAAGGAAGCCTTTGAGCTCAAACTAAGGGGAGTTACCCGATTGTAAAGTAATGTCTTCTTTTGAGTCCTTTTGTTTTATTTTGCTTCTCCAACCCCCTAAACTCTTTTTATTCTTTTCTTTTGTAACAACTTCAGTATCATCAATATACTAGGATGTTTTTATAAGATTTATTCTAGCTACACTTACACACACCTACATCTAATGGGTAACGAACATACTGTTTCCGTGGATGGTGAATTTATGCCTCCCGAAATGATGATTGTTCAACATTCTTTTAACACCTTTAAAGGTGGCCATTAAGATGTCACTATATTTATATATGATATATAATATGTTTTTGTTTTCCTTAAGCTTCTGTATTTTTCTTTTTGGTCATACCTTTATGGTTTCCATTATGGGTAAACACGATATCTTCATTTAAGGAAGTGCGGACTACCGCCCCCTTAAAGTGAGTTGATTCGTTAAATAGCATATGTGGGACATATAAAGGATGGAACTATGATATTATATATGATATTATACTGGAATTATAATATACCTTTATATCATTATGATTCCATTCTATAAAATACGAAATAGAAATGAAAGTAGCGTTCATGCGTACGTACAGCTTACCGTCTCCATGAACGGTGCATTTCATTTCTTACCTCTAAATGATTATGTAATATTATGAATACATGTATATGCTAAATATATATGATATATATGATATCCAAATCAGGAATGGAATTCTGGATTTAAAGAATCTTTGACCACACGAACAACATGTAATTGTAAGAAGTCCACTTTCGACTTAAGAACCAAATATCGACAAAACAAACATTATTAACATAAATGGTTACATAATGTTTATAACATGGCAATAAGTGATATAAAATGAATAATGAACTTGAAAAAGGTTCTTAAGCAAGTAGAAATTAACTCATGTTTATTATTTAGGACATTAAAGAACAATCGAGTCAAGTCGGACCCGAGGTAAGGGACTTCGTCTCAATCTCCTTACATTGAGGCATATTTCGTTTTATACACAAATTTCTTTTATACGGTGTATAAACCCCTTTGACTTTTACTTTTATACAAAAGTAATATTTTTCTACGAAGCATTTTACTAAATGACAAAAAGGAATGTTTTTTTACGTATGCGGTGACAACGACCTTTTCTGTCGCCGCGAGTATTATTTGGTCTTTGGCTTCCTCAACAAGCCGTAATGTTTTTAAAATAAAATAAATACCATATGCTATTTTATGTATTTTGGTATTGGAAATGGTTTTGATAAAGGATTCTATTATGTGAATATATTTATGATATATTTTTATTGAAATGTGGAAATGTTATCATTCCTTTATATTGGTTTTATGTTTTATGATTTTATATTGGTACTTGGACATTTTAACGGGTGGTTACGTTATAAACCATATGACGGGTGGTGCCGTGAATACCAGGACGGGTGGTTACGTTATAACCTCCAATGCATTGGGTATGGAAGTCGGCCATATGGATATTCCATTAAGTATGTATGGAGATTGGCCGTATGGCTATTCCATTAAGTGATATGTGTGGAAGTCGACCGTATGGTTATTCCACTTAAGTATGTTTATGTCCCAAGTTACCTTTATATATGTTATGTGTTCTTTTTATGGGTTTTATGATAATCCTTTGGTTACAAAAAGGTAAGTAATGATACTTTATTCAGTGAAGAGTTTTTACTACTTCATGAAGGTGAAGGTATTACTTTGATAGAGTATACATGGTTTACTTGATGTTTGAAAAACTAACAGTTTTCATTTTTTTTGTGTATCCCTTACTGAGCTTTTTATGCTCACCCCAAGTTTTTTTGAAATGTTTTTCACAGGACTTAATGTGGAATAAGGTCAAGGATGGGATCAAGGGAATGTCATGCTATATAAAACAGGGAACTAGACATTTTTCTTTTTAAGAGTTTTTTATGGAAATTTAGTAGAAGAGACTACTTTGTAATCTTTTGAGATGTAACAGTTATGTCCTAATTCTCTAAAAATATAAACCTGAAAAGATCCTCAATGTGAATTATTCATTTAATTCAATTTTAAGTAAGGTTTAAGGCTGGGGCCTTATAAATAATGTATGAGAATCCATTGGAAGGGGCAAATGGTCCAATGAAATTGATGCCCCAAACATCGATGATTTCACAAAAGATTAAGGTTTTTTGGTACATTTCATTTATTTTGGAGATTGTGCTGAACTTTTGGAAAGTGGGACATGATTGAAAGAACTCATGTGAGTCCTTAAAGAGTGAAGGCCAGATGAATCCAAAGTCAAGGACCTTTCGGGAGGTCCTTTGGGGTCCAAAGTGGCCACCTTCGGGAAGTGAGTGACAGAATTCTAAGACGAAAGAATGCTCAGTTTCTTCAACACATCTCCTAATTACCATGTCAGCCCCAGTTTTCCAAAGTTTTTTTTCTTCCCAAAAATAGTATTTTGAATCACTTTTCAACTTCATTTTTTGTTATTTTGAAAACCTTTCAGAAAAACACCAGAAACCAAATAATTTACAATTGGGGCATACCATGGTAAATTTGGAGTGAGTGACGAAAGTTTCTCAATGGGGAATTCAGGATCAATGATTTCTGAATGAGAATAATTAGAAATTCTACTCAAGTGATCAGCCACAGGGTTTTCTTTTCCAAGTCTATCTTTGATTTCAAGGTCAAACTCTTGGAGCATTGGGATCCATCTTATTAGCCTCGGATTGGAATCACTTTTCTTGAGTAAGAACTTTATAGGAGAATGGTCTGTGAAGATTATGATTTTGGCACCTAAGAGATAGGGCCGAAATTTATCTAAGGCAAAAACCACTGCAAGATGTTTCTTTTCAGTCACAGTGTAGTGAGATTGAGTTCCATCCAATGTTTTTGAGGCATAATAGATGACATGAGGAATCTTATCTCTTCTTTGACCAAGAACAGCCCCAACAGATCTATCAGAAGCATCACACATCAACTCAAAGGGTAATGACCAATCTGGGGGTTGGATTATCGGGGCATATGTAAGAGCAGTTTTGAGTTCAATGAAGTCTCTCTTGCAAACCTCATCAAAATGGAAAGTGACATCATTTTGGAGCAAACGAGTGAGTGGGAGGGAAATTTTACTGAAGTTATGGATGAATCTCCGATAGAAACTAGCATGACCGAGAAATGAACGGATGTCTCGAACAGAGTTGGAATCAGGAAGTGATTGGATCACTTCAATTTTGGCAGGATCGACTTCAATACCATATTTTGAAACTATGTTCCCTATAAAAATCCCATTTTCAACCATGAAGTGATATTTTTCAAAATTTAACACAAGGTTACACTTGACACACTTTTGAAGGATTAGAGAGAGTGAATGCAAACTAGATTCAAATGACTCTCCATAAATGTTGAAGTAATCTATGAATACTTCCATGTATTGTTCAATGAAATCTGAAAAGATACTCATCATCCACCTCTGGAATGTTGCAGGATCATTGCAAATTCCCAAAGGCATTATTCTATATGCATATGTTCCAAAGGGACATGTGAAAGTAGTCTTTTCTTGGTCCTGAGGTGAGATTGGGATTTGAAAATAGCCGGTGTATCCATCAAGAAATCAATAGTGTGACTTTTCGGCCAATCTTCCTAGCAATTGATCAAGGAATGAAAGAGGGTAGTGATCTTTTCGGGTTTCAACATTCAATTTCCAATAGTCGATGCACACACACCATTTGTTCATCACTAGAGTTGTGACTACATATCCATGTTCATTTCTGACAACAGTTATCCCACCCCTCTTAGGTACAACTTGAATTGGAATAACCCATTCACTATCAGAAATTTGGTAGATAATATCAGCTTGAAGAATCTTGGTGATATCTTCCCTAACTACCTCAAGGATGAGTGGATTCAGTCTTTTTGTGGTTGTCTAATTGGTTTGGATGACTCCTCAAGATGGATGTGATGTATGCAAAGGGCAGGGTTGATTCCTAGTATGTCATATAGGGTCCAACCTAAGGCCTTTTTGTTTTCCTCTAACACTTGAACATGTTTGGACTCCTCTGTTTCAGTATGTGTGGCAGAGATAATGACCGGATATGAGTGATCATGGAAGAGGAATGCATATTTCAGGTGTGTAGGAAGAGGTTTCAGATCAGTCTCATCTTTCACCTTTGGGATCGACAACTCATGAATGGAATAAGGGACTTCAGTTGCTTCAGGTTCATTTTCCATAATACTGTCCAAGGTGGAGCAGTAGAGATCAGAATTGATGTGGAATTCAAGAGAGTTTTCAAGTTCCTCTAGATTTATGGAGTCTATGAATGAGAGGTCCACATCAACTTCACCATTTATGACTTTGTTAATCATGGTGCAGATTTCACAAGATCCTTTATCATTAGAACATGAAGAACATGGTGGATTGGGGTTCGATTGACTCTTAGAAGTGTCCTCAGAAGAATGGATTGAGAATGCAGAGTGATCCTCAGATTGGTATCACATGGATTGGAAAATGTTGAACTTGACCAGTTGGTCACCGAATTCCATGGATAAGATGCCTGAATGGACATCAATCTTGGTTCTCGCAGTCATGAGGAATGGTCTTCCTAGAATTAGGGGAGATCGAGAGGATTTCGTCTCACCTTCCATGTCAAGAACATAGAAATCAGCAGGGAAGATAAGATCATTAACTCAGACAAGGACATCCTCAATTATTCCCTCAGGACTGGCTACGCTTCGATTGGATAACTGAATGACAACACCGGTTGGATGTAAGGGACCTAGACCAAGGTTGGAGAAGATGGATTTGGGCATGACATTAATTGAGGCTCCTAGGCCTATGAGTGCATTATCAAAATTAGAACATTCAATTTGGCATGGAACCGTAAAGGTCCCTGGATCTTTGCACTTTATGAGAATAGGCTGCTGGGTGGAAACATTTTCAAAGGACCTAAGTTGCCTCTTGTGGGTACACAACTCATTGAGAAACTTGGCATACATAGGAATTTGTTTTATGGAATCTAAGATGGGAATGTTGACTTCAACACGTCTAAACATGTCAAGCATTTCAAGATCAGGTTCAAAGGACTTCCTTGGTTTAGAAACGGCTTATGGAAAAGTAATTGGGTTCCTAAGTGGAATTGATGTAGGTGAGGGAATGGTTTTAGGTTCCTTTTCAAGTTTCTTTTTCTTTTCATTTTCTAGTTCAACATTCAAAGGAGGGATAGATGAATTATCCTGAGGCATAGCAATGTGCTTTTCCGATCTAAGTGCAATTGCACTTACATTACCCTTGGGGTTGGGTAATGGTTGAGGTGGGAGTTGGGAATAATTTGATTGTTGTTGCTGGCTCAGGTGGGATTCAAGTTGACCTATTTGAGTTTCAATGTTTTTAAGGCTAGAACGGGTGAAGGAGGCAAGATCTTCCACTGCACTTTCCCATGGTTCCTTGGAAGAAGAGGCTTGTCCCGGATTGGGATTTCCATGATTTTGGTTCTTGGGAAATCGATTGTATTGGTTTTGGAATTGGGAAGGCTCACTAGGATAATGGAATCCAGGAGGAGGATTGATCCTTTGAGGTTGAGGAACAAAAGGATAAGGTTGATGGAAGTTACCACCACCTTGACCATATTGGAATTGGTTTGGGTTTTGAGCAGGGAATTGAGGGGGGTGAGATATGGGATTACCATACCTAAGGACTTGGTTATAGGAAGAAGAGAAGGGCTCAGAGTGAGGTTGGTTGAAGTTTCTAACAAACTGACCTGATAGTTGAGGTTTAGTGTTCCGCTGAGCATATGCTGCATTGAGATCCATTAGTCCAGATGAATCGGATTGATCCTCTTGAAGTTGTGGACCTGTGTCTATTGGGTGAGATGGAGAGTTGCAGACTCCACAGTTTTTGATAGGTCCAGGAAACATTGATTGCGGAGAAGATGAGGTTGGGGATTTGGTAGCCACAGCTAGTTGTCACAAAAGACCTGTAAGTTCACTCATCCACTCAGTCATTTTGTTCGGCTCAATCGATTGATTATCTTGGGCTTGTTTGACTTGAGAATGTGCAAAAGTATGGAATTTTTGTGTGTTTGCAGCCATGTTACTTATGAGATCTCTTGCTGCTGCATGAGTTTTATCAACCAGAGCACCACCACTTGCGGTATCAATGAGAGTTCTCTCCATAGCCAATAACCCCTCATAGAAGTATTGGATCAAGAGTTGGCCAAGGATTTGATGATGTGGGCAGGTTGCAACAATCTTTTTGAACCTCTCCCAGTACTCATGGAGTGATTCACTTGGGAACTGACGAATACCACTTATTTCCTTTCATATAGAAGCAGTACGAGAAGCAGGAAAGAATTTCTGTAAGAAGAGTCGCTTCATGTCATTCCATGTGGTTATGGAACCAGGAGGAAGGTAGTAGATCCATGACATAGCGGTGTCAGCTAGGGAGAAAGGGAATGCTCTGAGTTTTATTTGTTCCTCAGAAACCACTTGAGGCTTCATGGTAGAGCACACCACTTGAAACTCTTTAAGGTGAAGATGTGGATCCTCACCATCTAGCCCATGGAAATGAGGAAGAAGATGAATCAAACCCGATTTGAGTTCAAATTCGGCCTCTATGTTTGGATATTGAATACCAAGAAGTTGGTAATTCATATCAGGGATAGCAAGTTCTTTAAAGGTTTTTTCCCTAGGATTGGCCATTTCTAATTCAACTAGTTGGACAAGGACTGGCTCTTGAATTATTTTATTATCTCTTATGTTCCTCCTAAGTTGGTAAAGTGTTCGCTCAATTTTAGGGTCAAACAAATCTGAGAGATTTTTTGGAAGGCTACAGGGAATTCAGAGATATTTTGGAAGAATGAGGAAGGCGGGTTTATCTTTGTATTTTTTTCCTTTTATGATTTTTATGAGAAGATGGGTTTTTCTTTGTGTTTTTTTCAATTTTTTTTAAATTTGTTTTTTTTTGTGTTTTTTAACAATAACCAGAAACTAATGACTACTTAAAGCACCATCCCTGGCAATGACGCCATTTGAAACGCGTGGCCGATTATCACCTATCGACCGGTCAAGGTTCCGGTGCTCTGCTAATGTGTATAACAGCACTCGGGTTGAATCCTCGGCGATGGTACTTCGTAATAGTCGATTGTTTTTAGTTGATTGTATTTTTATTGGGGGGGGGTTTGTTTGCAGAGCTTAATTGAAATTTTTAATGGAAGATGTTTAATTTAACAAGTTGATAATGATTGGGGTGAGTTCATCATTAGTGAGTTAAGCATGTGGTATACTTGAGCTTTGCTTTATATTGCATTAAATTAACACCCACATCAAAAGTTGATGTTGATTGGAATTCCCAAGTTTTAAGCCTTTAATCCAAGCCTTAACTTTACTTAGGGTTCTAATCGCAATCAGTTCTTGATTGTGGAAGTGTATTTATGGTTCCAATAATCCATGGAAACCACACGTTGAACATAATATGTCAATAATCCATGACATGTTAAGTCCAACATACACAATGTTAAATTAAAGAATACTTATCGAGAAAAACCTCTCAATCACTTAACATCCCTAAATTTTAACTCACCCCAGTAAGATATTTACTCATCCATTTAAATTATTAGTAATCTTGTCTATTATGTTTAAGGTGATGAATTACAAAGAGAAGAAAAAGAAAGGGATAAGAAAAGAGTTGTGCACCGAACACACACACGAACGATGATGAGAGTAAAAAAAGGACTTTTTATTGAATAATAAAGTAAACGAAGATGATGGATTTCAGATTGATTTAAACTACAATAAGAACATTAATATTGAACTACATAAGGTGGATGAGAATAAAAAATTAATAAGAAGAAAATTGCATTAAAACAGAATTACAAAGACAAACCCTTGCAAAATTACAACGAAGAAAAATGAAAAAGTAAATGAAAACAAAGAGAGGAGGAAGGGATTATCAAGTGAAAACTAGAGTTTTGCAGATCCTCCCAAGCCTTTGGCAGGGCCTTGGTACTTCCAATCAGTCCTCCTTTTCTCTGAAATTCCAACCCCTCTCAAGGAGAGAAGGGGAGAGTATTTATAACCCAAGGATAGAACTGTTTGCATTCTCAATATGTCCCTCCAATTTCATCGCCAATTTGGCTATTCATACAGTCGAGTATCCAAATATCCCCTTCTTAAAAGTTTTAGATAATAAAGTTGGACGACTACTTTCAAAAGTTGGAGGCATTTGGACAAGTGGATGCAAAGTTATGGCTGTTTTATTAAACAAAGGTAAACTGTCCATTTCTATCCATGCTTTTTCAATGACCAAATTGTTAATGGATTTCGGAACAGGAATATGCCTTCAAATCCGAATGACTTCTTCAACAAAGTCGGCCACATATATCTCCTCTTTCACACTGAAAAATATCAGCTCGATTGGATTCTTACATCATGAGATATTCCATGAATACTATACTGATTTTATTTCACGTCCAGAATGGTGATCTGGACTTCAAAGCTTTATTTGGGCCCCTTACTTGGATTTGGGCCTTGAAATTTTTATCCAAGATGACATGTAGTGTCCCCAGAATTAAGGTGGAGAGTTAATGTTTTTGGACTTTTGGATTGATCCGAGTAAATCAATCTTCAAGGCTGGTCCAGTTTGTTCACAGATTCTTTGGTCTTGTTTTTGAGGACCATATGACCCTTCAAATGCCAGAATTGGCTCATGGTACCTTCTAATGAAATGTTTTATATTGAAAGGAGAATCCTAAAAAACAATAACCACACAAGTTGGATCAGTATAGTGATATTTATTATTAAAACATTAAACTGACTCAATTGGACTACTTCTAAAAATGCTCAAAAATTATACTTAATATTAAAACATTAATATTTCACACAAATTATGAACATTTCATATAAAATCAGTAAAGAGGGAATATAATAAGTCATGAATATATTAATAACATCAATATAATACATTTAAAACCTTGAATTATTCACTCTATGATTTCATAAGCATATTGAATAACTTGTTGAATAAATTCAACACTTGGTTATTGAGAAAGGATATGTTCTGACACACAAAATTTTTCTTCACAAACTTTTATTAAATGTACAATCTTAAAAGCTACTAACATTGAGTTTCTCCTTGTCATGGATTGTTCTGAATATTTATCTTGATGACAACGATGATCATATTATCTACAACATAATGATTTATTTGATGAGTATAAGGAATTATAACCATTTAATAATGACATGTATTAAATTTTATCCTGCTAAAATGAAGACCCCTTTTGAAAATACATCATATCCATTAGTGGTCCATGATATATATTTCACTAATATTTGGTTATATTTGTATTTTATATCATATTTTTACTTATTTATATAGGTCACCATCCCAATCATATCATATATGACACTTTGATTTTCGAGCAGATAGACCTTTTTCAAATCTATCATATAGATAAAATCAACTCTATTCCTCCAGTAACTTAATCCTATTAGGGTATCCTTTCTAGTGTATCCAAAAAGAAGTTACAAAAATAGGCTTACAAAATAAAATCCAAGGGAACCTAACTTTGGCATGACATACTGGGTTGGATGATCAAGGTCTTGACTATTTCCACTTTATAAGGAATCTTATGATTTGTATTTCAAGGGGATTTTAATATTTCCATATTATCTCATGTTATTCCCTTTACGTATGCTTTCTTATATTAATTTTATTTTGAAAATTTATTCCCGTATCCTAATAAATATGTTTAAACCATATTTATTTGTAAGTCTTTACATAACCTATAGGTTTGTTTTACCCAAAAAAAATAGAATTCAAACATATTCATACATATCTAGATGCATCATATGAAAAATGTACATGAAAACTTAATGTAATGGTTTATAATAATATAATATTGAAAATATTAACATGAGTAAGACTATAATGATAGATAACCAACACCATTGAACATCCTTGATAAATCATAAGCCTCTAGGTAGGTATGTAGTCCTACCCCAAGTCCCTTTACCTGAGGATACTTTACCCAAGAGATAATACAATTCATTGTAACTATAAAACCTAATTTGAACAAACTATCTTTAATATCTAAATTTAAGGTAATAAGTTCAATTAAAAACTGAGGTCAAGATATACAAAAAACTAAATTCATTATGGTTTCAATCCTATCATGTAATGCAAAGATCTATTCTACACAAATTTAAACATTTTAAAATAAATCATACACAATACACACAATTTTTATAAATAACAATAAGGAATAAACTTTAAATAAATGAAAAAAATAAAATATTTAAACATGATATGAATATTTAAAAAAATCATATATAACATATAACTATAAACACTTTATAATATTATCTATACTATTTTGTATATTCCAAAATTATGAGTATAAAAATTTAATATTAATTTCAATATGAACAATTTCATATTAATCATTATATATAATTTTTTATTTTAAATAAATGATATTATAACAATTATAAACTACTTATAATCCAACTTATATTATGTAAACATTTTATATAATATAAATATCAATACTGAATAATTATTTAAATCCTGGTAATATCAATCATCAAAACACTGTTGATGTCGCTTAATTAATATCCTAGGTGGAGATCCACAATTCAACACAATTCATATATTAGAGTTCCAAGGATTGGTAAAATTTTCAACTTTTCCTCTGATACAATTGTTAGTTTTCATAAGAATCTAATTATAATTATTAGACATAGGAATCCATAGGTTGATTTGAATCATCTGATGGTCATATGGGATTGTTCTTTCATTCATGATGTGCTAACATATCATATAAAACAAAGGAAAAATATATAATAATGGGTTATATGGAGTTTTGGGAAATATGAGAATATAAATCCATAATCATACACTCCCATCTCATGGAAATAGTATGAATAGGAAATTGAAGACACTCCTTAATTTTTATCTCATTTATTCATATATTGAAACATATGAATGAATACCATAGTTGTTTCATGAATATATAAATGCATTATATGTATTTAATTCCAAATATATCACCTTATGAAATGGTTTTACTAGATTATAGACTAGGTGTAGAATGGTTCATGCGTTTCACACTCCAGAAATAATATACCCAATTCATGAAAATCCTAATTTACATGAAATTATTTATACAACCCATAAATATATCATATATAAATATGGATTTAGGGAATATATTATTTAAGAGTAACCTTATCAGAGTTTTTCTGAACCCAATATTTTATATAAATTCTCCTTCGACTTGAACTACTAGATGAAACAGTATTAAAATTCTTTTGTCTCGCATATTTTATTTTTACTTGAGTTTGTGTACAATATCTCTTTGAATACCTAGATTATTCAAAATTTATTTCTAAACATTTATCATAATTACCTCCCATTTTACCTAATGTGTTCTATTACTTAAGTTACACTGATTTAGTCATGTTCAACTCTTCTTTTATTGCAAAAACAATTCTTCTCAAACTCTTTTGGAATTCGCTATTGTTGATTATCTTTCACTTTAAGATCTTTAATTTCCTCAACATAATAATAATCTTTATTATGGATTTCATCTTCACATTTCTTTAAATTGACAACCAAATTCTTAAAATATTTTATTTCCTTCTTATGTTGTGTGTTCCTATTAAGATGCACTTCAAGCTCAGCTTTTAGCATGTGTTATGTGTTGGTTTCTTCGGCTTCCCTCTCACTAATTGAACATTATTCTTTTCTTTTTACATGATCCAATATGTTACTAACCATACATGAAAATCATTAATATACTTACAACTTGAGGTAGATAATTCACCCTCCTCCTTTATTTCCATGCTTATCCTATTTCTTCATTGATCTTTTCCCCTTTTATCCTTATATTAATTGAAATTTATGAACTTCCTACCACATTTATTTCCTTTTAGGATTTCTTAGTCCTCTTCATCTTTTTACTCTAGATTTTTCTTTCTTGGAAAACCATATTCATGGTGTCTAATTGAACCACACTTAAAGCACTTAAGTGAATGTTTTCCTTTACACTTACCCTTTCCCTTTTTCTAGTTTTTATAGATAAAATCCATTATCCTATTATTTTTTTCATCATTGTCCTCATCATATTATAATTCACTAGAGAGTTTTAATTCCTCCTCTTTGATCTTGAGTATATTCATTTATTTTAATACCATTTCTTATTAGTATTTCATCTTCAACATGTGTGGTTTCCTTATATTATAATTTAGTAGTGTGTTTTGAAAATCTTCAGGAGATAAGTCTAACTTTTCTTCTTAGGATGATATTATTAGATCAATATTTATAGGAAAATTTATCATTATATTCTTGATGATAATTTAATCTTTCAATGTTTATCCAATTCCCTAATGTGATTAACTATCTTGTTTACCCTGGTGTAATATACGTAAATTTTATCATTTTTATCCATTCTAATGTCTTTAAATTTAGTCATCATGGTCTACTATTTGGATTCCTTAACTTTAACATTTCCGCCAAAGATGTTACCAATATTTTCCCACATTATTTTTGATATTTTTTATCCTGTTAATTTTGTGTACGCTTTATCAAAAAAGATGATAGAATCACATTTCTATATTTTTCTTTCACTTCCAGATTTATCTAATCCAAAAATATCATGGGAAGATCTATCTCAATTGGTGAAACACCCTTTTCACATCATTACTCTATTCAAGGTCATGTGATAGAATATAGAGGCATAATTGTGTTCTTTCAATCATGAAATTTATTTCTATCAAAGATGGGAACTCCAATGTTGTTAAAAATATTCATATTCTATATACCGAACATTTTATAAGAGTAGGTTCTTGGAGGGAACCTAGTTAGCACAGAACAACATGAAGTGCCAAGGTCAATTAATGTAACACTAATAAGGGATTTGTAGGATAATATATATATATATATATATATATATATGATCAGTTACAAGAGGGGGTGAATTGTAGGTTTAAAAGACTTTTGTTTTTACTCTTAAGATAATATATGTTTAACAAAGTTAAACAAGATTGATTCACAAACCCTCTTTAGTTCTTAACTAAGAAACTGACATTCTTAGGATCCAAGAAATATGGATCTGATACAGAAACATAAGAAAAGATTACTTAAGGAAAGATTCTACCATACCTTTTCTAGAATATTTTTTATATCAGAGTATACAAGTATAAGAATATATAAAAAAGTTATACTTGTTTTAACAAAATGGCAGCAGAAATTAAAAATTGTGACAAAGACAATTAAAAAAGTATAGGAAATCTTTTAACCTAAAAAAGAAGGGTATCCAAAAACCTTGCATAAAGTTCCCTTGATCTATACTTTCAGGAAATTTTGTCTTACCCACACCAGGGTAATTCCTAGATAAGAGTATCGGAATTTGTCTTGTTATCCTCGCAAGCCCTTGAACTTTAAGGTAGTCAGAACCTCTATCTTCCTATCCATGGAAGTCCTTGAACTTTATGGTATTTGGCACATTTTTCTTCCTATCCCCAGAAGTCCTCAATTGATCAAACAATTTTAATTACACTAGGCTGGCAGAACAAGTTGTTCATAGCTGAACAAGATGTTCATAGATCACACAAACATGAGAGTCTCTCTCTCTAAAAATAATTACATACAGAACTTTTCAATATTGTCTTCTAATTATTCAAATGGTTAGGGTATTTGTAGGATAAAATATCAATGGTCATCTCCTCCTCCAATGGTCATATTTTTTCTTTAATTTCAAAAGGATCTGGACATGTGTCACTCAACCAACGGTTAGTTAGAAACTAATTATAAGACATTATTTCATGTTATAAATCATGGAAAAAATTAACATGTGTCGGGAAAAAAATTAAATCTTAATAAACATTATCATTCTTAACAAACATTAACATGCTTAAGATCAAATAAAATGAAATGTTACTTTAAGGAAAAGGGGAAAGTGCAAGAAAATAATTTAATCCGATTCTTAAGAAATTGAGAATCGGAGTCTAAAAATATGAAAAATCATATTCTGAAATAATATACATTCAGAGTCTGAATTCTGAGGAATCCATAATCTAATTTATGATAAATTTAGAGTCTATAAAAATGATAGTTTGGGGTCTAATTTCTAGATAATTTGTATTCTGATTTCTAGAGAATTTGAGGTCTAAATTCTAGAGAATTCAGAGTCTGAATTTTGATGAATTCAGTGTAAAATTTCAAAAGAAATAATAGTTTCAATTCGAGAGAATTAAGAGTCCTAATTATGATGAATTTGGAGTCACAATTCTAGGGAAATTTATTTCTAAGGAACTGTAAGGTTCTAAGTTAGGTAAGGATCCAATTTTTTCGATTAAGAAAAAAAAGGATAGACATGGTTTGAGAAAACATTAAATAAGACATTCAAAACCAAGGGTAAGTATAATAGTTTTCTAATAGAAATAAAAATTTCCTTAAGAAAATTATTCATAGAGAAATATAATTTCCCTTAAGAAAATGTGTTTGTGATTTTCAAAACATAAAGGAATAGAAAATTCATAAGGGAACATATTGACTCAATAGTCTCCCCCTTTCTAGAAATCACAAACAACTATTCATAAAAGAATATAAGGAATAAGATTTTCACTTTATGAATGTAAAAGAAATACTTATCTCCCTTTAATTTTTTTGAGGCTTATGATTAATATAACTAACTCCCCCTTAAGATTTAAAATCCTTAAGGATCGTATTATTGTCTTTCTTAGAGAAGTTACATATTCTTACATAAGAATATATTCTTTAAGTAATCTCACCCTTACTTGGACATATTCTTTCTTAATATTCTTTTTTATCATTCTTTTCTCCCCCTTTGTGATTTTCAAAAAGGAATGGATGGAAAGAAAAAAATGATACCTAAATTTTTTGGAATATACAAGGAAAACAATATAAGGATACCAAAATTTCAGTAAGATGGGAAAAATATGTTACAAGGAAAAATACATCAAAAGATTATATTTTTAAGGAAATCATTCATCCTTATTATTTTCTTTTGGCATTATCTTTCTCAAGGTTTCCTTGAACTTATTCAACTTTTTGTGATCATCCTCAAACTTCTAGATCAATTGATCCTTATCCTGATTTTTCATTTCAATAAATATGATTCATTATTCTTGAGACTTAATAATTTCTTCTTGAGGCTTTACAACCTATTCTTGATATTTAAAATTTTCTTCCATCTCTTCCATGAGTTTCCTTTGTCTTTTAAAATTGAGGACTATAGAATTAGGATTTTTATTCAAATCATTATCTTCCTAAAGTTGAATTTCTTATTCTTCCTTAATATTTCCTAAAAAACTAGTTGAAATATTTTTGATCCTGTGATCTGACTTTTACATTCCATTATGTTTTGAAAATCACAAACACATTTTCTTAAAGAAAATTATCTTTTTCTAAGAATTATTTTTTTAAGGAAAGTTTTATTTCTCCTAGAAAAAATTTATCTTTACCCTTGGTTTTCAATTTCATATATAACATTATCACAAAATAACTCTAACCTTTTTATGATGGAAAATCAGATCCTTACATAACATATATACTTATAATTCCTTAGAATCTGATTTCCCCAGGATTGTGACTCTGAATTCATCAAAATTTAGACACTGAATTCTCTAGAAATCAGACTCTGAATTCATCAGAATTCAGAATCTCAATTATCTAGAATTCTGATTTTGAATTATTTAGAATTCAGACTCAAATTATCTAGAAAACAGACTCTAAATTTTCTGGAAATCATACTTCGAACTCTCACTTTTCCGGACTCCCAATTTATTATAAATCAGATTTTATATTCCTCCGAATTCAGGCTCCAAATGTCTATTATTTTAGAATCTCATTGTTCATATTTTTAGACTATATTTCTTAATTCCTTAAAAATCTGATTAAATGCTTTTCTTATAGTTACGCATTTTACTTAAAGTAATGTTTTTTTATTGGATCTTAACCATGTTAATGTTTCTTAAGAATGTTATTGTTTCATAAGAATAAAAATATTTCCCTTACATAAGATAATGTTTTCCATGATTGCTTACATGAAACGATGTCATACAATCTGTTTCTAACTAACCGTTAGCTGAGTGACAGGAGTCCAGGTCCCTCTGAAATTCAAGAAAAAATATTATCATTGGAGGAGGTGATGACCATTGAGATGTTTTCTTATAAATACCCCATCCATTTTAATAATTAAAAGAAAACATTGAGAAGTGTTGTATGTACTGATTTCTAGAGAGAGAGATTCTTATGCTTTTTACAATCTATGAACATCTTGTTCAGCCATGAACAATATGCTCAGAATTCCTGGTGTGATTCTAATTTATTGATCAATAAAGGACTTTTAGGGATAGGAAGATAGACGTGTTGACTACCTTAACATTTTGGGAATTCTGGGGATAGGAAGATAGAGGTGCGGACTAATATAAAGTTCATGGAATTGCATGGATAGCAAGATATATTCTGATCCTCTTATCGAGGTCTTACCCTGGTGTGGGTAAGACAGAATTTCTTGAAATTATAAATCAAGGAACCTTTATGAAAGGTTGTTGGATACCCTTCTATTTGGTTTAAAATATTTCCTATACTTTTTTACGAGTCTTAGTTACAATGTTTTTATTTTTGCTACAATTTTTGTTTATTTTCCCTGCAATTTTTTTAAAAAAAAGTACAACTTTTTTATACTTTATTATACTTTTATACGATGATATAAAAAATATTCTATATGTTTTAAAGTATAATATTTCCCTAAGTAATATTTTCTTATGTTTCTTTATCGGATCCATATTTACATATCCTAAGAAAATTATTTTCTTAGTTAATAACTAAATAGGGTTTGTGAATGCATTTTGTTTTAACTTTGTTAAACATAGATTTTCTTAAGGATTAAAATGAAAGTTTTATTAAACATACAATTCACCCCCTCTTGTAATTTAAAATCTATATCTATATTTCGATCCTTCAGGATTATGAATAAATAATATATTTTTTACGATTTATAATTTTCAAATTAGTCTTAATGAAATCTTAGTTCTCAATCCCCTTATATTAAAAACCCACCCATACTTCTATGTGGTAGAAATATAAATGAACATTAAGAACACAAGTTTTTACAAGGTCCAGTCCCAATGTGGGTACCTATTAATTTTTTTTATGGGTCGAGTTCCAAGATAGAGGATAATCACTAATATGGTAAAGTAATTATAAAATTAATGGGGAATTGTTTATCCTTAAGTCATGGAAATTTTTCTCTATAATAACATGATAGGGATTTTATACTTCCATAAATATTTTTAACCTTATTAAAACAATCTCCCTTTAGTTATTCAAATTCATGATTGGATTAGTATTATATTATATCGGTAGCCTCTAGTTCATCAATGGACCTCCTCAAATAACTCCTCAAGTAATAGGTCTTTAACATCCAAAATGGAATCAACAATATAACATATACCTTCTTGTCATGATGAAATATCAGAATAATCAATACCTTTAATTATCAAGATACTTCACAATGTATTCTTCTTCACGTTCTTTAACACACAAAACCTAAACAATAACAACATTTTCATCCCTTCATAATAATTATTCTTCTCCTATTATTCTTTAAGGTAGTATTTATGTATTCTAGTACTCAATACTAGATTCTAAAAATAATCAAACGTTGTTTCATTATTTTAATATATATTTTCATTTAAAATCATTGAGAAATAATTACTATATTTGAATATAAAAACCAATGAAAATTTTGGTTTGGTTGTCTCCTCATAATTCTTTTTATTCAAACTGGTCAATAGTTTCCCAATAATCCACATTCTTTTAATGCAATAACGAATTTAATATATCTCATTTAAAAATTAAAAAAATATAGATTTATGATCTTATATCTTAGTATTAATTAAAATCACAACACGAGTCATGACATAGTAACAATCTCAAGAAATTTTGATCTTAAAGTCTAGAAAAGCATCATCAGACTAAGTTTCTAAAAGTATTTTACAAAACTCCTCTATAATTATAAATTTTAAGAACTATAAAATCATACACATAAAATGAATAACTTACATATCTTAGTAACGAGTTCTAGGAATTTCATACCATATATTTTCCCAAAAAATGAATATGTATATGTTTTTTATTTTCCTTACACATCGTATAAGGTTTTAAATGTAGAAAATTTTACAACAAATATCTTATGTATGGTATTAAAATATCTTACATATACATACTAGTATTTTAGTTAAAACATTTATTTTTTCTCCAGATAATATATTACATATACTCAAAAAAACTTTTGTATCTCCTTCTATTAATAATTTTAAACGTCAACCTCCAAATAAATGTATTAAATTTCATCATAGATGTTCCATATACACTGTGAGATCATGACTTTATCATTTTTACAACTATAGAATGATTAGAGATAAAAACCTTACATATTGAGTATGGTTTGACCACTTGTCAATTTTTATCCTTTACTGATATAAAAACCAGATGAATTAACCTAATAAACTTCAAATAGCCTAATTTTCAAAAACTCCAAAACCATAATCTAGTTACCTTAAACCACCATAAAAAAGTTTGGGAAAAGTCCAAAACATAGTAAACAACCTTCGAATGCTTTTCACTCATAGATGAAAAATAAGTACAAAAGTCTTCAAAATATCGCTTTTTTCCTTCATATTCCCTACAAAAAATAAATAAAATTTATTTAATATAATAAATAAATAAAATATAACACTTTAATTGGTGATATTTTAGTAAACCAAAATATATTATTTTATAATTAATAAGTGAAAACAAAAGAATTGAAATATTATGATTTCCCCCATTTTTGTTTGGACTAATAATTTAGTAGAAAAAAAGAAATTATTTCAATTTCTATCCATATTTTTATTTTAATTTCTTAATATAATTCCTTTTTTGATACATGAAAAAATAGGATTGATATTATAAATTTAAAAAATGAAGTAATCACTAGCATTGTTTCCTTTCAAATCATTTCTATATTTGGATGATTTAAAAACTAAAGTGGGAAACAAATATTTCTCTCTATTTCTCCCTTATAATTGGGATTTAATCCTGCTTTTAGTTAACCAGAAGTTAATTCATTGGAATTTTGGTCACCAAAATTTCACACACCAGATGGTGGTCAGCACAGTGTGCATACAATGGAAACATGATCTCTCAAGGAGGCAATAGGACCATAGAATGTTCACATATATCAATGGAGTATCAATGAATTCATAAAGGTCTAGAATATTAGTGATTTGGGGTCATCGGTTTGGAATCCATGTTAAGGCGGTCATATTTGGTTGACTGAGATTTTATGGGAGTGGGCTTAACTGGTTAACCTGGTGACACTTACTATATAAGTGAGTGTGACCATGGTACATTGTAAACAAGTTTACGTATCACATTAATTATGAGAAGCAAAGAAATTATAAATATTTCTTGTATATAGTAATGTCATTTGTAATTGTTATTATTATAATTATAATTATAATGTAAATGTTGTGGTAGTGTTTCTCTCAATAACATATGACTCATTGTCTGGTGCATATTAATCTCTTATGTCCTTTCCTTGTTTTATGTTAATTTATTGGTTATATTTTTGTTACATTAGTGGTATGAATTTGAGTTTTCTAAATTTTTTATCTGGGTGACCTTTATGTGTTGATTGGGGTGTATGGTATTCCTACTTCTAGTACACATAGTCATGTATGTCCTTCTAGATGGAATGTTTCTATTTTGCATCATATGTTTCTTCTGTTTTAATGGGGTCAATTCATTAGTCATATTTTTCATATTATGATGGTTTTATCAAAATATTTAGATTTTGGGGTTCCCAATAAGTGGTACCATAGTTCCATTGTTCAAGTTTCTCAAATTGTTTATTTCCTTGATGTTATTTTGATTTTAGTGGGATTTATTTTCATCGAAAGGCATTAAATTATACGATAGTAATTCCCCAGTAGATAGTTTTAATGGAATTGATTTTGTATCCTATAAAATGTAGATGGGGGACTATATTATTTATAAATACCTAGATATTCCACTTACTGGTGTTCATCCGAAGAAATTAGATAAGGTGGAGTGGGAATAATTGTATGGTAAGGCATTGACACTAGTAAATATTTCATTAGAATGAAATGTGGAAATTGACCTCTAGGAAAAGAAAATGAAATTATAAGTGATGAAGGCACTGGAAAATATATATGGTAAATCTATAGAATTATATAGAATTTATTATGTGTTGGTAGTTTATCTTAAGGTTATCAGAATGAACACCAGTAGTGATCATATAAATGACTTCAACATGATCTATGTGTAGCTCAAATTAGTAAAGGTAACAATAAAAAGTTATGTATGGGAACTATTTTTGTTATTTTAATTTTAACAGATTTGGAATGAAATAGTATCTAATATCCATAATTCAAATATAAAAATATATTTGGAGTATGAGGATTGGTGGAACCTGATTTATAACGATGATCATATGTGGAGAGATCTATCAATACCGTCTGTAAGTGCACTTAATGATAATGGATGACGATGGTCACCTAAATGGAATATCAATTAGAAAAAACAATTTTATGTTAATCCTTGGTAGAAGACCTGATGAAATTTATCTGGTATTAGTCCAACATGTTTGAAATGTGGGAAAAAAGTACCAATTAAGAGGGTTTGCTGGAGTCTCAATTTGAGATACAGAAGAACTCCAACATCTGGAATCTCAAATTCCATTAGTGTTGTGGAAGAATTCAATCATATGTTTATTAGAGTGAATATTCTGGTGGATCCATGGATAGTTGACTTGGGATCATCCTTTCACTCCATGGGAGAACAAATAAGCGTTAAGAATTATGTGTTTTAAAATTTTGATAGAGTGTATTTGGAAGATGATGAAGTTATAGAATTCATTGGGAATGGATATTTTACTATCCAGATGAAATATTGGGGGTCTTGTAGCTGAAAGAAGATAGACATATCTTGGGTTTAAAGGAGAACTTAATTTCTATAGGACAAACCTATGAATCGGGCTATGGAACTAGATTTATGAATGGATTCTAGAAAGTTACTTGAGGATCCATGTTGGTTTCATGAAGAGTAAAGTATAATTATTTTCAATTAAATAGAAGCACAAATAGAATTTAATGGTCAAAAATACGTCATTGAGAGATCTAGAGGTTTGGCATGCAGGCTAGAGCATGTTTCGGATAATAATATGAATGTTCAAACAGGTAAAGGCATACTGAAACATGATTATGAAGAAACAGGAAGTTTTGAATGTTTTTTTCTTGGGAAATGGAGAAGGGTGGCCTTTAATTTAGATGGAAAAATCATGGGGATCAAAATTTGGAACTAATCCACTCGATTTTTTGGGAACTTAACGATGTTTCATCCCTCGGTGATTTTTTTACTTTATAACATTTCTTGAAGATGCTAATTGAAAAGTTTGGGGTTAATTTATAAAGCATAAGTCTAATGTATTTCATGATTTTATCTTAAATAAATCCATGGTAGAAAGGGAAATTGTTTAGAAGTTAAAATGCTAGCATTCTACAAATGTCCATGAATACATGAGATATAAATTCCTAAACTTTTTTCAGAAGGAAGATGTAAGGCATGATAATATAGTTCCCAACCCACCACCAAATAAATCATTGGCTAAAAGTATGAATTATACATTGACATGGAAGGCTAGATTCATTCATTTTCACTCCTAAATGTCAAAAAATATTTTGGGGGAGACACTCAACACAGTTGCATTCCATGTCAAATGAATACCAACATCAGAAGTTGGACAGGAAATTTAAAAATATTTATGGTTCGTTAAATGGTTATAAGATATCAATATTAAAGTCTTCGTAGTCATGGAATATATACATGTTAATTCTAAGGATCGAGATAAGATCAAGGTAAAAAATAAATTATTTTTCCATTGTGTATGGTGAGGATAACTTTGGTTTCTAGATGTGGGGAGTTGATAAAAGATAATTCATCAAGAGACAATAAGTTCAGTTCAATGAATGAGTTATTTAGAAGGACCTGAACTTGGAAGAGAATGAATTTGGGAGTAATGAATCAAATATCGAAGTCCAATTTGATATGGGTAAGAACACTAGAAGGGATTAGACTCTAGATATATTGAAAGTAAGCACCAAAAGTCCAAGGGTGAGGCTAGATAAATATGTTCTTGAAAGTTCAAGGACTATTGATGTTTGAGTGGGATCACCATAAGTTAGGTATCCAGAAGATAGATCATAGTAGAGTAGTATAGAGTAGACAACTCAGTTGAAGATATCAACTAGAGTTAGAAGACCTATTCAATGATTTGGGGTTGATATGAACTTTCTACTTTTACTGGATGTAGAGGAACCTAGATTCCCAAATAAGGTGGAATCACTCAGTGGCTTGGAAAAGTGGAAGTCATCAACAGATGAAGATTTACCTTCATTGAGATCCAATAGAAGATGGGATTTTACTAAATATAGGAAGGAAAATAAGAACTTGAGAATAAATGGGCTTACTGGTTAAAGGAAGAGGGAAATTGAAAGAAGTTCTTAATAGTAATACTGGTGGTATATGGATTTCAAAGTAATTAATGAAATCGCTACATAGAAAATTTCTCATTAGTATCTAAACATGAAACAATATATACAATGCTAATAATGGAAGCATTAAAATATCTATACCCAAAATAGATGGACTAAAGGAAGAAATGACATAATGGAATCATAAATTGGACTCTGTTATGTCATAAAATGGATTTTAATGGTGCACGGTGGATAATTTTTGTTACTAGAAGTAGTGGGATGAAAGGACATTCAACATACTACATTTATATATTGATGACATGTTTTTGTTGGGTCCATAAGTTTCACAAATTCAGGAACTGAAACAAATTTTTTTGTAAGGTTCAAAATAAGTGATCTCAAACATTCCAAAATGGTTTGTGGGATGACGAAAGAAAGGGATATGAAATATGAGATTTTTTTTGTTATCCTAGAAAGGCTACATTCCAGAAGATTTTAGAAAAGTATATAATGACTAGATGCAAGGCTCTATTAACCCCTTACTGGAAAATTTAATTTATCCAAGGCACATGAACTAGAAACAGAAGAAAAGAGCTGATACATAGATAAAGTATCAATTGTTACAATATTTTTGAGGTTTGGTGTACGCATTGATGTGAACTCGGCTGAATATTGTTCTTGTAGTAGGAGTTGAAATGTGATTCTTATCACATCCGGGAAAGTAACACTTGGAGTATGTTAAATAGTTTATCTTTTACTTAGAGGGAATTAAAGATATAACCTTTTTCTTTTGGACAAACAACCCTTTTCACATATATGTTTATGAAAACATGGCTGGTGATTCATTTAATTAGAAGAGTAATAATTAGAAATGGTCGAGGTGGAGCGAGGAAAGACAAGCCTGCATAGTCTAGAACATTCATGGGCTATAACATATAAAATACCACATTTAAAATGGGACAATTTATCTTGCATGTCCCTCCCTAGCATGGATTTGGGAAATCTTGTGGGCAATGTAGATTCTTTATTTTTTTTATTTTTTTATTTCTAATAGATCTTCCAATTCCCTCATTTAAATATTTTGAATTTATCCAACCCTCCCTTCAATAGATGAAATTATTATTTTTATAATTTTATAATTTTTAATATGCCTTCTTCGACTAGAAATAGTTCCAAATTCCTGCCAATGCCCATATTTAAAATTGTTGAACTTATCCAACCCTCCCATCAATAGATGAGCTTATTGTTTTTATAATTTTATAATTTTTAATATGCCCTTACCAACAAGAAATATTTTAAAATCACATGAATAAGCATAAAAATATAAAAAAAATAAAAATTATCATAATATATTCATAAAAACTTAAACCAAATTATAAATTTCACCGAGGTTAATATAATATTTTTAAAAAATTTACAAACTCTATAAGAAATATAAATTAAACATACAATACACAAAAGAAAATATAGAACAAGAAAGATCACATTCCCATGCTTCCTCTACAATATCACCTGTACCCCTATAATCTTTGACGTTTTTCAAGACATTATATCAAAACGTAGTAAAAGAACAAAATTCAATTTAAATATGTAATAAAATATTTAATAAAAAATAAATGCATTGATAAAATTAAATTTTATAAAAAAAATATTAAAATTTTTTAATGAATGTAATGGTTTGTTTTAAATTATTAGGAACACTCGTATTTAAGGAATTGATGTATTTTTTCTCCCCACATATATTGTTTCAAAAGTAGAAGATTTTACAAAGCCCAATTCTTCCATTTCATCATCACATCCTATAAATCAATTTCAATATAAGTATTATACATATTTGATTGAAATTCCCTATATGTTCAAGACCATGAATCCAATTTCGAACACAAATTAATGCTTGAATGTTTTATGAATCGCAAATATTTGGAATACCTATATTGATATAATTTTAAATAATGAATTTTTTGGGTGATATAATGAAATTATAATTATTCAAATCATTTAACATGATAAAATTAGTCCAATTGAAAAATATTTTTCATGTTTACAAAAATATGTTGGCTAATAATTATCAGATATAATTATTTATTTGGGTAATAATGTAATTATTTGATTATGAAAATTATCTATTATTTGTCTAATAATTATCTAATGCAGGTCAACACATATTCATTTTTCAAAAAACTATCTTAAGACTTAATGACCATAAATAACAAAATAATATAAATAGGCTATAAAAATAAATAAATTTTAAATTAAAAAATAATTTTACGATATAAATGTATGGAATGATATGATAGGTTTCTTAGGATTGAATTTAATATTTAATATTGATATAATTATTATAAAATAAATTCAAAATTTTAAAAATTGAAAAGAAAAGTCCAAGAATAGAATGTGCGGTGTGGGTGGGCAGTCGGTGGGGAGAGTGGAGACGGCGGCCGACAGATGAAATGGACGATGTCGGAGATGCTGGTAATGGGATCGAAGGAGGCGGGGGGGATGTGGATGATGACATCGATGCCATATACAGATCTTGAAGGAGGTCGGGCCGACGGAGGAGTTAGAAGTTTTCTGTGAGGATGGTAGGGTCCTGGAAGGAGGTGGGTGCTGGGGGCGACCTTGAGGACATCGGCGAGGTCATGTACGCGATTGAAAGGAGGTGGGTCCAATAGATGATGTCAGAAAGGATTGGTAGTGTTTGGAAGGATATAGGGGAGAGAGTGTTGGGCCGGAGAGAAGATGTGGAGGTTGCGCATGTGGGGTGCACTCTATGTGATAATATAACTTGGACATGATATTGAGGTCACTCTTATGGGGTGAAATGGGTAGAACCAAAGGTTGATATTATTTAGATAAAATTTAAAATGGCTTGAGATCCACCTAGTAGCGGAGCAGGTAAACCATGTGTCTTTGTATTTTTTTTAAATGTGTTCAGGTTATTTTTTTGAAGTATGCTTGAATGTCATATGTGGTTCTGCCTTTCGCCCCCTCCCTGAATCAGTGATGTGGCAAAGGCGGCAAGGAATCGCCTTTCGCCTAATGAGAAACTAAAAGGCGACCGGGGGGCTTTCTCCTGTGGTACAAGCGAAAGGTGGCACCCCCTGCCATGTTTTACATAATGCCCTATAAAAGGGAACCTCTAATCCTCCTTACTTCAAAATCCACTCTCCCCTCTATATTGCATCCTCTCTCCTTCTCTAGAAGAAGTCTTATTCGTGCGTAGTGGATCTAATGGCCTAATGAATTATCAGTTTTTTGTGTAGCGTCATTTAGAGGTATTTTTCTTATTTAATTTAAAATTATTTATGTATTTAATTGAACTATTTTTAATTAGTTTAAAATATATTATTTATTAATTAGTTTAGTTAGTTATATATATAGTTTAGAAATAATAGTTATTATTGGTAATGATTAAGTATAGATTATATTATTATTAATTTATGATTATGTAATGATTAATAACTGATTAATTATTGATTAAATTATGATTTTGTAATGTTTAAAGATTGATTAAGGAATGAATAAAGAACTAACTATTAACTATCGATTAAGTAATGATTAAAGAGTAATTAAGTAGTGATTAAGGAATGATTAGGTAATGATTAACGAATGATTAAGGGATGATTAAGGGATGATTAAGGATTGATTAAGGGATGATTAAAGGTTGATTAAAGGATGATTAAAAAATGGTTAAGGAATGATTAACCAATGTTTAACTAATTTTTAAGATATGATTAACTAGTGATTAAATAATTATTAACTAATAGTTAACTAATGATTAAGTAATGATTAATAATTATTAGTGTCATATTTTAGGATATAAGAAAACGATCCAAAATCTTGATAGAATAAAGATTATATGGCTATCTAAGCAATCAAATCCTTATCTAGATAAAAACAATTTGATTTAGTTCTGGCACAGATATACCTAGGAGTAACAACTCCAACAAGGTGTCCCTATACTATCTTGGGGTAACCTAGTACATGATAACAGGTCTTGATATATCCTTCTTTGACACTCCCGAGGGATATGCTTTATATGATTTATATTTTCTTTATAAACTACTAAAATACCTTTAATATGACTAAGAATTGTACAATGAAAAATTAGTATCATAGTTTAGGATAGAAGAAGATTTTTTAAAATTTTATATTCATAAAGATTATATGGTCAACCCTCATTGTTAAAAGTACTCATATAATGTTTTGGAATGTGAGGTAAAAAAAGAGAACACCAAATCAGTTTAATTATCATTGATAAAATGACACTGATTATCATATAAAATGAAATGGATAAGAAAAAACACATTAAATAATACATGAATGCTTTAAAACATACAAGAAATATATTTACATTTGTCAATAGAACATGGTTTTGATGAGGCGAGCCTTAGTTTGAAAGTGAGATAAAATCCAACATATTTTTAATTGGTAGCTTAATAACATCTTAGAAAGATATGTACATAACATTTGAATTTTGAAATGTTTTCAGCCTTCTATTGAAACCTAATATAACATCTAATATATTTCATTAGAAGTCCAAAATCTTTTAAAAATTCAAAAGTTAAGTATATCCCTTTCGAAGATGTTATTAATCTATCAATTAAAAGAAGGTAGATTTTACCTCACTTTCAAAGTGAGGCACATCTCATCAAAACCATGTTATATTGAAAACTTTCATGATATTTTTTGTATGTTGTAAAACATTTAGGTGTCATTTAATGTGTTTTTTATTATTTATTTCATTTTATATGAACATAATTATCATTTTATCAATGATAATTAAACTGATTTGGTGTTCTCTTCTTTTTACCTCAATTTCTAAAACATTCTGTAACTTATATTATAATATACTTTTATATAATGAAACATTAGTATCATAATTTAGGGTATAAAAATACATTCTAAAATTTTAGTAAAGCAAGTATTAAATGGTCAACCATCATTGTAAATATTAGTTAGATTATCAGAATGTTTATCACAAAACATTTTTGACGTAGAGTCATGTTTTCATGCGTGTACTACTATGGAGAGGTTATTAAAAAAGAATAAGGAGAATTTTATAGTACACAACAAACAATAGTGGTTAGTACAACTAATTGTGTGACCCTAATTGAACTTAAAGACAGAATTTTTGGTTCATTAAATCTGGGACCCGATCAAGAGATCAATTAGATGAGCTATAGACATTTTTAATTCGTGGAGACTAACCATGTTGTCGTGACACATAAAATTTATTATGTTTTTAATGTTGATTTATAGTATAGGTCATACCCTAGTTCATCTCTCAAGGAGCATTGGTGGGTTTTGAGTGTGTATTTTTAATAAAAATTTCTAAAAGAGGGTTGGTTTTGAAAATAGTTTTTTTAAAATAAAATGAATTAATTAAAAAGTTTAATAGTTGATAAATAAAGGTGGTGTATTAATAATTATGATAGAAGAGGATAATTTCATGTTAACTACACATTTTGGATAGTTCATTGTTCTGAAAATTTAACATGGTTTTGTTTAATTCTTTGGTTGAAGGTTGCTAAGATATTGACTCCCCTTTTGCCTCTTCAAATGATACTTAAAGAACCACCCCTTGACACAACGATCGTGTTTCCAAGATTTGGTTATCAAACATATAATAAAAGTTCTACCAAATCATACTTAAATCTTATGTATTTGTGAGATAAATAGGATTATTGTGTTGTCTCATCGGAAGAACACAAGATTCCCACTTGAAATCTCAACCCAATCGGTGTTGAAATAAAAAGTGTTCCACTTAATTATATCAAATGAAATTTAATAAGGGGATAATCATTTAAAGATAAAAAAATAAGTGAAATATTCAACACTAAAATTATATAAAACCAGTATAATAACATGTGCTGGAAATCCCTCCCATGTTTGTGTAGCTCCCTCGAAATGATCGTCCACCGTTTAGCTCGACATTGGAAGGAGGAGGAAACTCGAGTAGAACTCCATCTTCATTCTTGATCCCCCTATGAGGATAGGGACCTCCATAAATTCAATTATTAGTAGGATACTCCTCTAGGACATCAAAACGGTATAGATTCATTTTCGGTACGAACTTTCAAATGGGGATCCCAAGGTTTCATTTTACAGGAAAATGGGGAGGTGGTTTTGAGCAAACAAATTTCATAAAACCACTTGTCACATGGGTTTCAACCTCTATAAAGCCTTATCTCACTTTAAAGAAAATAAAAAAGTTGTATCCCCTCAACTTTTATATCTCCAATAAAAGGATGGCACAATTTGTACAACTAGAGCCCGAGATATGGACAGATCACAGTACACCACTTTGGACTTCGTGCAGATTTGGTGTGCTGGACAAATAAGGTCGGTTGGGCCACCAGATGGTCGAATGAGTCTTGGGTTATTTCATATGAAATGTATACCAATTAATTTTGGACTATAACACAAAATTTAATCCCATTTGGACGCACGGTTCAGGAGAAGTGCATGGATGATTCCACTGGTGTGCATGGATCTTGGGGAGTTTTGCCCATTTTTATTGGACATCATCATGGGTCCTCCAAATCACCTCCTCCTGGAATGGAATCATCAAAATAAGTAACATTGACCTTTTTAATAGTTATAAACACAAAATAAATGATTGAAACATGGAATGAAATTTGTTATTATTTTTGTAATTTACAATGCAAATTCAGATTAATACAATGGTGTAAGGGTGAAAATGACACAATGAATCGTGGTACGATCACACCCCCACAACTAAACATTTTCACTCCTGGGAAAAGTCATATTACCAAAAATTATGCATGTAGATATTTACAACTTCATAAACATTTAACATTCAATGAAAATTAATTCATGAGAGAAATGTGATCAAAGTAAAAATTATACTGAGTAATTCTCAATGATCATTGAAAAAACGTCTCAAAAAGTGTATCCAAATGAAATTCAAAGAGATTCATGATACCAATCAAAGAAAATAATTCGAAGTTAATCATGTCACTAATTCTCCACATGTGTGTGTGACAACCATTTCATGCTATTCTTTCCACTTTCTATTGAGTAAATATAAGTTATTTCAATAATTGTCTACTTACAAGATCCCTTCCACTGAACTTTCCCCACATCCTTTCCAGTCAAATTCTACGAACCACTCACTTAAATTATTCCCAGAAGTCAAACCATAAGCTCCCAACCAAGATATCTCCATATGTTGTACATTTCATCACTCCCCTTATTTATTATGTTTTTTTTAGAATTTTCACTTGGAATAAATCTCACACTCTTCTCCTAACCCTTGTTTGATCTCCTCACGACACTAATTGTTATAGTTATAACAAGATAAAAAGTCAAGGAAGAGTGGTGTTTAAACAACACAATATACAAAACATTTTTTTGGTTTTTTTAGGGCGTAAAACATTCGGATAATAGGTATACATGCATAGGTCAATCTGGTACAGTAGTGAAATAGATCAGAAAAGGAACGAATGTATTGAAAAATGATTTTGGAAAGTAGATAAAAATAACACTAACTTATATTTACCTTACATTAAGTAATAAAATTTACACATATCATGGTTGGGTGAAAAAATGTGTGGAGAGATTAAGTGACATAATTTTCATTTAAACTATTCACAAAAAAGGTCACCATTCTTAACAAAGGATTCAAAATGATGCAACCATTTATATCATCGACAAATAACTAAATTTCAAAAGACAATCAAACCATAGTATTTAATTCTTGATGAAATGTATATTTCATCAGATTTTTTTAAATGTTAAAACAACATGAAATACAGACATTCCACATCCATTTTTAATAACTTCTATGATTAAACAGGCATCATTTTCCATGATAAAGTTGGAATAAAAAAAAGTAAAATTTCGGAACAAAGTTGAGTGGGAGGGAAAGGGGGAAAGTAACAATACTATTCAGCAAGATAAAAAGAGAAAAAGTTAAAGATGATTAAAATTCCTATCTAAACCAGGAATATACCCATCCCCCCACTCCTAGAGTGTGCAGTATCCTCACTGTAACAAAATAGAATGCGGTAAGGAAGGATAAAACCTGGCGGGTGTTATTTGTAGACTGCTTTTTGAACTTGGAGTTCCTCCATTGGGGACTCTATAAGGGTTTATTTTAAGTTCTTCAGCCGCTGCCAATTTATAGTTAATTTTTTCGTTGTTTCTTCATTTTGAACCAGTACAATGCCAAATAGAGAGATGTTAGTAATAGTTTATGGTCCAAACCAGTGGGAACAATGCTTACATGGATGCAACTTTATCATTTCATTATAGAGGAGGAACTTCTGCCAAATGTGGAACTAATAATGAAGGATGGTACGGTCATGAGCAGCCTTGGTTCGCTCCTTATAAATCATGGAGTTCTCATATGCATATCTGCACACTTCCTCTTTCTCCGGAATCTGTAACTTCCACTGAGAAAATACACCAAAAATCTTAGAATTTCATTTTTTAATGGCCTAGTAAGCCTTGTGCTCAATCTCAACAGGGAGGTGACAAATCGTTCCAAACACTAGCTGATATGGTGACACACCAATGGGGGGTTTGAAAGAAGTATGGTAAACCCATAATGAATCATCGAGTTGAAGACTCTAATCTTTTCTACTGGGTT
This sequence comes from Viscum album, assembly GCA_963277665.1. Taxonomy (NCBI): domain Eukaryota; kingdom Viridiplantae; phylum Streptophyta; class Magnoliopsida; order Santalales; family Viscaceae; genus Viscum; species Viscum album. Next base: position 26,557,824 of record OY728125.1, read on the forward strand.
GAACCATTTTTTCAAGAATATGTTTTACCTCTATATAAGACACTTTGGATTGACCATTGGTCTGTGGGTGATATGCAGTAGACACTTTATGACCGACCCCGTACCGACGCAAAAGTGATTTCATTGTTCGGTTGTAGAAATGAGAACCCATGTCACTGATGATGAACCTATGTAATCCAAATAGATATAAAATTAGGGTTATCAAAAATACTACAACTACCATAGAATCATCAGTCCTTGTAGTTCATTCCACTGCCCATTTTGAAACAAAATCAACTTCCATAAGAATGTACATGTTTCCAAAGGAATATGGAAATGGCCCCATAAATTCAATACCCCAAACATAAAAATTTTCATGAAAGAGAAATGGTTGTTGTGGAATTTCATTTCTTTTAGATACATTGCCCATTATTTGTCAATGAGGACAAGATTTAAAAAATCATTGGCATCCCAAAAAATTGTTGGTCAAAAGAGACCAGAATCAAGGATTTTGCAGGCAGTCTATTGGGGACCAAAGTGGCCTCCACAAGCAAGAGTGCAGTTGAATATAAGAAAAGACTAAAACTCGCTATAGGGAAAACAACGCCTAAGTACTTGATCACTACATGTGCACCACAGGTAGAGGGCATCCCAAATGTACCAACGATACTCATGTTTTAGACAACTGGCTTGGTTTTTGTTGAAGTCAGTAGGAATGCAATATGCTACCAAATAATTTAAAATTTCATCATACCAAGGAATAACATATTGCACTCGGTACAATTTCTCATCAAGAAACTTATCATTTATAGGAATACAGGGGAATGAGTTAGTGTCCAAGGATGGGGGAATCTTACTGATATGGTCAGCCACCACATCAAATGCTCCTTTTTTTCACTAATTTCTAGATTTAATTCTTGATGGAGGGGCATCCAAGGAATGTGATGTGTTTTTGCTTCTGGTTTCTTAAGGAAATATCGGAGGACTACATGGTCTGAGAACACAATGAATTTAGACCCTAAAAGATACAACTTGAATTAATCCAAGGCAAAATTAATGGAAAGGAATTATTTTTTATTTGTGGTGTAGTTTTCTTGGGTAGGGTCCAAAGTACATGAGGCATAGGCAATGACATGTGGAGCTCGACCGACCCTTTATGACAAGACTTCCCCAATTGCATAGTTAGAGGTGTCACACATGATCTCAAACGAAAAATCCCACCGAGGTGGTTGGATTACTGGGGGGTGACGTGAGACTCCATTTTAACTTATTAAAAGCTTCCCCACATTATTTATCAAAAACAAATTCTTTTTCTTTTTGTTGTAACTAGGGGAGTGGGATTACAATATTATTAAATCCATGAATGAAACGATGGTAAAATCCAATGAGACCTAGGAAAGACCACACATCCCATACATTTTTGGGGAATGGTAAGGAAGAAATGACATCCACTTTTGATTTATCTACTTGGATACCACACCCAAAAATTACATGCCCCTAAACTATACCTTGTCTCACCCTGAAATAGAATTTATCATAATTTAATATGATATTCTTTTAAATACAATGAAGTAAGACTAAAGAAAGAATACTCAACCATTCATCAAAAGAGGATCTATAAATAGTGAAATCATCCATGAATACTTCCATTCAATTCTCCAGATAATCCGAAATGATACTAACCACGCATCATTGGAAAGTACCCGGAGCATTGCACAAACCAAATGGGATCCTCTTATATGCAAATGTGCCAAAGGGACAAGTGAAGGTAGTATTTTCCTGGTACTCCGGGGAAATATGGATATGAAAGTATTCAAAAATACCCATCAACAAAATAGTAATGGGACTTACCTGCTAGACTCTCTAGCATTTGGTTAATGAATGGAGAAAGGAAATGGTCTTTCCTAGTGTGTTAGTTTAGTCGGTGATAGTCTATGCAGACATGAAAACTATTATGCACACGAGTTGGAACCAATTCACTGTTTTCATTTTTAATTATTGTAAGGCTAGTTTTTTTAGGAACTACTTGAACAGAACTAACCCATTGGCTGTCAGATATGGGGTAATTGATTCTAGCAGCCCATAATTTTGTTACTTCATTTTTCACAACTTCTAAGAGGTTTGGGTTTAGTCGACATTGTGCCTGCCCCACTGGTTTAGCCTCGTCATTTAATAAAATATTATATGTGAAAATTGATGGTCTAATACCAGGAATGTCAGCAATTTTCTATCCCAAAGCTTGTTTATACTCCATAAAAAGTTAAAGAAGTCGAAATTCATGCTCAGGAGGGAGTGAACTAGCAATGATGATGGAAATCTTTTTTCTATTATAAAGATATGAATATTTCAAATATTAAGGCAGTTGTTTCAGTTCCAATTCAGGTGGATTTTTTATTGATGGAAGTGTGTATGAAAGTGAGAGTTCACTAATCTCATCTAACTGTTCAATGGTATCATCCTCAGATAAGGAATGAGCTTTTACAGGCTTAGAAGTATCATCTATGGTCATTGGATCCTCAATGTTCAAGAAATTATCAATCAATAAACTTGCATGACACTTTTATAGACCACTACAACAATAAATTCATGATTCATTACCAAGAAATTCAATCAAGGATAAAAACTCAGAAATGGGATCGAGGGAATGAAAAGAAGTATTTTCAGAAGAAGGGAGTACATCAATTGAATTTACTGAGAGAGCGGAATGTTTTTCTGATGGGTGCCTCATAGAATCAAGGATATTGAAGTGGACAATGTCACCACCAAACTCCATAGATAATGTACCATTGTGGACATTAATTATGGTTTTTGCAGTTTTCAAGAAGGGTCTTCCCAATACAATCAGGGCATGTCAATTCATCCTATCATCCCTCGTTTTATGCACATAAAATTCAGCAAGAAAAATTAAATTTTGAACCCTCACAAGAACAACCTTTAACACACCATAGGGGTGTTCTGTACTCTGGTTATCCATTTTAACAACAATTCTAGTGGGCTTTAGTTTCCCAACCTACAACATAGAGTAAATGGAGTGAGGCATCACATTTATAGAAGCACCTAAATCAAGCATATCATTAGAAAAAGAATAATACCATGTGGTGAACTTAATTGAGAATGTTCTCGGATAATTTTTTTGGTGGGAAGTGATGGCTCTATCAATGCTAAAACATTCCTCCCCAAGATCACCTTCTCATCTCCACAAAGTCTCCTTCGGTGTGTACACATATTCTTTAGAAACATTTCATATCTTGTATTTTGTTTCACAGTATCAATCAAGGGGATGTTTACCTACACTTTTTTGAATGTTTCTAATATTTCTTTATCTAGTTCAGTTTCCTTTTGTTTCCTAGGTTGGATGTCCCTTTGGGGAAATGGAATAGGAATGGTTGGGATAGGAGACTCATCAACATATACACTCTTTCCTTTAGAAGTACTTCTCTCAGTACAATGATGTTCTTCTCTTGGATAATTTTTAGTAGTGGTTGGGATGGTGGTTTTCTTAGGAGGGGATGACTCTAATAGAGGGGTCATTTGGATTTAAAGATGAGTCCCACTCCTAAGGGTGATGGAACTATCATTCCCTTTATCCCTAGGGTTAAATACTAGTTGAGAGGGTAGTTTACCCGGCCCATGGCTCTGGATTTCCCCACTGAGATGGAAAGTTATCCTAATTGGGTTTTTAGGTCTTGTATGTCAGCTTGGGTGGTTTGTTGGAATTGGATATTGTTGGCAGCCATTTGTTTCATCATGTCTTCTATGCTAGGATTGGGTTTTGGAGGGGTTTGTTGGAAAGACGTTTGTTGTGGTTGAGGATTTCTGGGTGGTGGTGGTTGAATACTCTTCCCCGGTTGGTTCCATGGTTGTTGAGGTTAGTTTGAATACCCCCTTTCCTATAGGATTGGTGGTATTTCCACCCAGGATTGGATGGATAGTATAGTTCTTTCCTAAAGGGTTTCTTATAGGGGAGGCCTGAAAATATTGCCTCACAACTCTTAGAAGTTTCACTTAGTTGGGGGTATTGATCAGTGTAGTGTTTGTCAGAAGAACAAATACCCCAATGGATAGGAGGAGGTGATTGGGATTTCCCTTGGGAAATAGCATGTTTTTGAAGAAGGGTACTTACCTCTTTGAACATCATGTACACCTTCCTCTCTAATTCGGTAATTTTAACCTCATAGACACCTCGAATGGGTACATTGGACCTTGAATCTAATTGTGGAATTTTCTGTGCCATGTTCTCAATTAAAGTACTTGCGGCGATTGGGGTATTATCAACTAGCACACCACCGACAGCATCATCAATCATATTTCAGTAAATAGGAATTAAACCTTTCTAAAAATACTGAATTAAAAGTTGATCACTTGTTTGGTGGTGTGGACAGCTTGAACATAACCTTTTAAAGAATTCCCAAAATTCATGTATTTTTTCCCCTTGAGATCACCATATACCACATACTTCTCTCTGTATAGTTTCAGTTCAAGAGGCTGGAAAATATTTTTCAATAAAAAGGTGTTTCTTGTCTTCCCAGCCTCTAATTGGTGAATTAACATAGTAAATCTAGTATTTTGCGGTGTCTTCTAAAGAAAATGGGAATTATATAAGATTTACCTGTTCCTCATCCACATTATCATGTTTTAATGTTGAACAAATAGAATTAAATTATTTTAAGTTCTTGTGTGGATCCTCTCCAGGAAGTCCATGGAATCTTGGTAATAGATGAATTAAACTAGATTTTAGGTCAAAATTGGGTGCCTCTCCTTGTAATTGAATATATGTGGGCTGGATATAAATATCAGGTGAGGTTAATTATTTTAGTGTTCAATTATTTTCATCCATTTTAAACACGTTAATTTCATGTTCTAATTTGGTTCCAAAAAAATATGGGTTTAGAAAAGTCTCAAGTTGTGGTGTCTCCTCCATCAAAGGTTCCTCTTGTGTATCTCGGGGTCGCTGATGTAGGATCCTCTCTCATTCATATTCGAAAGGTTATAAGTCTCCTAGAGTAGAAAACATCATACACTGAACCTACACAATAAATAAATCAGAACACGAAAAAAATTAAAGGTAGAATATAAAACAAACAATCCCAAAATATATAAAACAAAATTATCAAAAACACGCACTAATACCAAAATGCTCCCCAGCAACGGTGCAAAAATTTAACCAGGATGTCATGACATGTCAAATTGATTATGTTTCTAAGGTTGGGTTATAGTCTATGGTGAACCCTAGGTCATCTCTCAATAATCATTGGTGGGTTTTGAGTGTGTATTTTAAAAAAAAATCTAAAAGAGGGGGTGGTTTTGAAAACTGTTTTTTTTAAATAAAATGAATTGATTAAAGAGTTTAATATTTGATAAATAAAAGAAGTTTATTAATAATTGTGAGAGAATAATATCATTTCAATTTCACTAAACATCTTGGATAGTTCATTGTTTTGATAATTTAACATGGTTTTGTTTAATTCATTGGTTGAGGGTTGTCAAGATCTTGACACCCCTTTTGCCTCTTCAAATGATACTTAAAGAACCACCCCTTGACACAAAAATCATGTTTCCAAGATTTGGTTATCAAACATATAATAAAGGTTCTACCAAAGAATACTTAAATATTATTTATGTGTGAGATAAATAGTATTATTGTGTTGTCCAATCGGAACAACCTAAGATTCCCACTTGAAATCTCAACCCAATCAGTGTTAAAATAAAAATTATTCCACTTAACTATATCAAATAAAATGTAATCAGGGGATAAGAATGTAAAGATAAAAAATAAGGGAAATATTCAAAAAAAAATTACAAAACCAGTAGAAGAACATGTGCCGGAACTCCGTCCCAAGTTTGTGTAGCTCCCTCGAAATGACCATCCACCATTTAGCTCGATATCAGGAGGAGGAGAAAGCTCCAGTGGAACTCCTTCTTCATTATTGGTCCCCCTGTGAAAATAGGGGCCACCAGAACTTCAAGGATGATGAAAATACTCCAATAGGACTTCAAAATGTTATAGATTCACTTCTGGTTATAACTTACAAATGGGGAGACCAAGATGCCATTTTATAGGAAAATGGGAAGGTATTTTTGAGCCCATAGATATCATAAAACCTCTTATCACATATGTTTAGACCTCTATAAAGACTTATCTCGCTTTATAGAAAATAAAAAAGTTGTATCCCAACCACATGGATATCTCCACTAGATGTTTGACACATTTTGGACACCTAGAGACCGAGATGTGAATTGATCAAAGCACACCACTTTTGACTTCGTGCAGATTCGATGTGCAGTACAGATTAGGTCTTTTGGTCCTAAAGATGGCCGAATGAATCCTGGGTTACTTCATATGAAATGTATCCCAATGAATTTTGGACCAGACCACAAAAGTTCAGCCCATTTGGATGCACGGTTCAGGGCTGGTGCGTGGATGTGTCCACTAGTGTGCATGAATCTTGCACAGTTTGGCCCATTTTTCTTGGACATCATCATGGGTCCTCTAAATAACCTCCTCCTGTAATGGAATCATCAAAACTAGTAACATTTAAATTTTTAACAGTGATAAAAAAAATAAATGGTTGAAACATGTAATGAAATTTTTTATTATTTTTGGAATTTACAATACAAATTCAGTTTAATACAATGGTGTAAGGGTGAAAATGACACAGTGAATCATGGTACAATCAGATACACTATGGCATCTAGCTTTTCCATTGGTTGTTGATGCACAGTGGTTCCCAGAAATAAATTTATTTTCCCAACATTCATATGGTACCATGATGGATATATATGTTGATGTTTCTACTAAACAACAACAATGTCCAATTGTACGAAGATGTAGACTAACAAGAGTGGTTGAGGAAATTATTCCCTATGAAACTGAGGTTTTTCTATATGATACGGAAGAGGAAAACTTAGATGATCTACCATATATACATGTAAATCAAACTATTGATGATGATTTTTGTAAATACAGAATAGATGGTTGAAATAGTGTTGATGACGAGAGACTAGGGAAATTTGGGGAGGAAGTTTCTAGAAATCCATTAGTTCTACAGCATCCTCAACCCACAATAAATCATCTGCCACTATTTTCATCTTGGTTGGAAGCAATGACACATGTGACTACATTCGATTGCAAAGTTCTCACACCCGCAACTATGTTTCATGGAGTTGGATCCAAGAGGTTTAGTGAGATTGAAAAAATATTATATGTTGGAAGGGATTTTCTATGTAAAGATACATTAAAAAACACACTAAAGATATTTCACATTGAGAGGCACTATAGATATACAGTTCAGTAATAAGGCCATAATAAATACCTCATAATGAATTAAAAGTATGGGTATGATTGTAGATTCTACTTGAGGACTATTCTGGACATTTCATTTGGAGGTCAGAGAATCTCGAGGATTGAGGAAGCTCATACTTTCATTCAGCCAACCCTGACATAAGATCATACCACATTGGATGATAAATTTGCATCATCCATTGTTGTTGAGATGATATGGACGTGCCAATATATTCCTATAGAAATTGTGAGAGAGAGGATAAAATAATAATTTGGTTATAATATTTCCTATAATAAGGAATGGATGATGAAACAAAAGGAAATTTTGATGGTCTATGGGGATTGGGATGACTCGTATTGGGTGTTTCCATAATTTCTAGCCATACTGAGACACAACAACCAAGTTTTATTCCGTCTTCATACTAATTAACATGTGTCTCAAGATAATTGACTTGATCCATTTCATGTGAAATTATATTGGTTGTTCTAGGCATTCCTCCCCATGTATCTACACATTTCATTTCAGCAAACAGTTCATTTAGATTGATGGAAAATTTCTATATGGAAAATACAAGGGCGTATTGTTGATTGCAGCAACCCAATATGGTAGTTGTTCACCTATTCTATTTTCCTTTTATATTTTGGATAAGAAAAACTTTGAATCCTATATTTAGTTTTTGGCATGTATCAGAAACCATTTCACCTGCATTCAGGGTGTTTGTTTGATATCTGATCAGAATTGGGGAATAAACAAGGCAATCAATACAGACCCTGATACATAGAGAATCCCAAATTCACATCATTGGTACTGTATTAGACACATTTTCTATAAATGTGTGGAATGAATTACCCAAAGAACCTATGAATAATGTAATCATGAGGATATGTATGCATTGTCTTTGTTATATGTTACTATTTGAACATAAAGATAAAATCAATTAATGTGAAATATGATCACTTCTATGTAGCATATGAGCCAGATTAACAGCGGTTTAAAGAATGGTTCGATCAAATCCGCAAGGGTAATCAAGAATTTTATGATTATATTATGTAGATTCTAAAAGATAAAATGCACATTGGCGTATGATGGAGGGAAGAGGCATAGACTCATGATCACAAACATTGTGGAGTGATTCAATATTTTCTTCAAGGGGATTCACAAGTTACCTATGACTTCCCTAGTTCAAGAAACATTATATCGTTACGTGAAGTACTTTGTTGATTGACAAAAACTTTCCTCACACAGAATTCATTCAGGGTAAAGGTATATAAGGCACTTTAAATGAGATATTGAAAAAGACATTGGACCAGCTTCTAGTTATCATGTCATCCTTTTCTGCCAAGAAGACTCTCGATTTGAAGTTCAAGAGCATTTGGACCCCGTCACAAATAGCATCTCGGAAAAATGGTGGTATTACAGGAAGAGAGGCAATGCCGATGTGGAAACTTCCAAGCCTTAAAATTTTCATGCACACATGCCAACACAGCATGTGCATGTATGAACATTTCATGATAAGCATGTGTTGATCTAGTGTATTGGCTGGGAACCATTCCTAACTCTTATTCTGTAACATGGATGCATTTTGGGGAGTTTCGATATTTTCCAATTCCCCAAGACTATAAAATAGTGATACTTGATATCAATAGGTAGCATAAATAAGGGATACTGAAGTCTAGGAGGATGCATAATGAGATTAACTGGCCTCAAGAATGAGGTAAAAGTTTGAGATGAACCATATTTCATCAAGAAAGTCATAACCAGAAATGATGCCCTAACATTGTTGGATCGAGTTCACACTCTCATCCACAATGATGTATTTTCTATTATGTGATCTTCTAATATTGTTAATTATATGGTTTTATTATAAGATTATTAACTTTGTAGAATTATCTGACATTTCCAAATACTTTTACTATTAAATAACATTAAGCTTTTCATATTCACATTAAAAGGAATATTAAAAAGAGAATTTTAGGTGACATTAACACATAATCAATTTGTCCATCGCTAAACCATAAAGAAAACATTTGAGAAAATAATCATGAAACATACCATCATGTGGGAAATCATACATAAATTACAAACCATACTATTTTATAGTAAACTTTTAGACAATCAAGGAAAAATATTTATTTATATATAATACCATATCTTACAAAACACCATTTTCTAGTTAAAAACATATCTCAGAAACACTTCAGTAATATGATTTGAAAAACATGAAGACATGACCATCAATTTTGGTAAGAAATAACTTCCTAAAAATGAGAATAAACATGTTACATATCACATTCTACAAGTCATAACATTCTTCCAACCTTAATGGTATACTTACATTTTACACTTACAACTCATTTCATTAATTTTAATATATATGGATGATACCATACTACTCACTGAGTAGACTAGGATTTTTTTCATTGGCCATGCTAGATGATGGTGACGTTCGAGAGATCAAGGTGCATTGAGAAAACTATTTTTATCACACACCACCTCCACCATCCATTATATTGTATCTACGTCGTGCTAGCTTCTATGACATTGCAGTATCAAATTTCAAATTTATTGACCATCACCTTATTGCTACCCTCATGGAGAGGTGGAGACCAGAGAAATACCCATTCTACCTACCTGAGGGAGAGATGACCATCACCCTCATGGATGTGGTAGTGCTTCTCAGTATTCCTATCCAAGGAAAATCTATTATTGGACCCACTTGTGCATCTTGGCAGGACCTTGTTCAACAATTGTTAGGAATCAACATTTTGGCCGACTATATGGCTACAGATGGTGGGTCAATATCTATAAACTGACTGAAGGATTAGTTTTCCCATATACCCAATGATGCTGATGACTAGTCTATAATACGTTATGCCCGCACATATATATTAAGTCTTGTTGGAGGGACATTGTGTGTTGATCACTTAGGGAAGCACATGCACATGATGTATCTAGGGAAACTAGAGGTCTTTTATCTGGGTGGGAGGTACATATGGGGATCAACCTTCTTGGAATACACATATAGATCATTATATACAATATTCCATAGTGACCACACAGATCTCGAGGGATGCATTATCCATTTTCAAATGTGGGTATGGGAGAACATCCCTTTATTATGACATGTGCTTGTTGGTATTCCGGTGTCGGTAGGGGTGATGGATGACGATCCGTGTGGATGTTGGTTTTATCACTCATATCTATTGGTTTTTGATGCTATTAAGAGTTATTGAATTTAATTTCTTATTATTTATCACTTTCGATGTTGTATTTTACAGGTGGAGTCATAGACATAGATTTTTCCCAATTCTGACACGCTATTTGGGTGCATACCACCTCAAGTTGGACAATCTCCTACCTGAACATGTAACTATATTCAATCTATCACCATATTAAAAATTTCATAATAGAATTAATTTTGAATTTTATTAAGGATATTTTTTGACAAAGGTCACATGTCATTTCAGATTACATGGATTCCATACTGGGTTATAGTAGACCAGTTTCTAGTATAATGCACTACTGGACTTCATAATGATATGGATGTAGTGCCTCTCATTCAATTCTATATTATTGAGTGGTAGTATCCTAGTAGAATCATGCGGTAGTTTGGATGTGTTCAGATGATTCCATTTCAGTTGTGACAGACACGAGAGCTTCATCGGGTAAAGATGACAGGGAGGTAGGATGAGAACTGGAACCGATTACATGACAACTATCTCAACTTGTGCAGTAGACATGAAAAGATTCATATTCAGGGTGTACCTACGAGGTGATTATATATTTTAGAGCCAGTTGAGTATGATCCATGTTATATACTAAAGTATATACCGTGTCTTAACTGAAATGGAAGATAGCTTCATAATATGGTAAGTTAATAAAATTTCATTAGTTTTTTTATTGAACTATTTTCTAATTCATTTTGAATATCTTTATAGCATACTCACTCAGATCATATTATTCACATGAGTGATCTATAGGAGGAGGAGGTCCTTATCTGGGTAGCGATCTGTTCTACTACACTAGAGATGAGGTTATCTTATCATGAGATTCATGAGTGCATCTTCGAGAGTCCAACCCAGAGAGTGGAGGTTCCTACCCTAAGAGTGGATGTTCCTACTCCAGAACGTCCTCCACCAGTTTTTGATATTGAGGAGCCACAATGATGATGGTTTCGACTGTCTTGTCCTGAACGTGATCCCTCACCTACTATACAGGCAGAGGTTGGACCTCTAGTAGTCTAGCCTCAGCATATTGTGGATGTGCATCAGGCAGCATTGGATCCATATTTCCTGATAGGATATCCACAGTTCTCTCCATCTGGGGGTCGAGATACATTGCAGTATTGGTTCCCCACTATGATGATGGAAATTCCTTCTACTATCCTAGTGGGAGAAGAATTGAGAGCATAGTACAACATGCAGTGGACACCTACTCCCACTAACACAGAATTGGGGCATGCGAAGATCGATGTTCTGGTGCCTGAGGGTCATCCCTCTCTAGTTCATTAGACTCCACCCCAAAACAGATCTTGATGATCTTGATATGGGCATACCCTTCACATACCACCATGTGGGACAGAATCTCCTCCCTATAGTCATTGATTTTAATTGTTCATGTATATGTATTATGTCTATTAAAATTAAGATATTGTAATTACTATCATCCATTTTTACATGTTTAGCTAATGTTTCAGTTTTAATTAATATTTTAGTCACATTTTATATTTTATAATTATTCAAAGTGGACTATTGGAAACATAGGAAAACTTATTATATTTAAAGTAGGTAATTTAAAATATTATAAAATATACATTATAAAAATAATCTAAATAAAATTTAAAACATATACTAAACATCTAAAAAGTTGTTGAAAAAAAATTATTTCATAAATAGAATAAATAAATGAAAATGAAATGGATTTTTTTTAAAAAAATTTATAAATACCATTTTAATGGTTTACAACAATACAAAAATTTATTTTTAATAAAATATTGATGAAGTTGGAACATTATAGATTCAAACTAACCCCATAGGGCAATTATTTTCAACCAATAACAAGTCACTGTCTTTGGTGACAAAAATTCTTTTATCTAAAGGGTTTTATACATAATATATTTTAGTTTTATTAAAATATCATATAAAGATACACTTCATGTCTTTTAGTAATAATTTTGTTTCATGTTAAGTCCTTAAAAATTGTCTCAAATACCCATGTATGCATGTTTGGAAAGACAACATCATTCCCAATAAATATATAACTAATATGGGATATCATTTGGAACTTTGGTTAGTATAAGGTTTAGTGTGTACTTTGGAATTTTCAATGAACATCTTGAAAAGGATAATGAAAAACATGCATGACTCATTATAAACGTCAATTTGTACCAATTCTATAAGCTCTATATCACTTTTACCATGTCCACCAAATAGTGGTTTGGTTATTTTTCATTGTAAACATGTGTGAAATTTTTCATTTAGTTTTATCTCAAAAAATTATAAGTAATCAACTTCATAGAACTTTGTAAAATTCTTATTATTTACATAACCAATATGGTGATACCATAACTGGGTAAAAAACGAGTCATAAAAATATAATTTGTTATAAACTATAAATACATAATTTTTATAATTTAATATATAAACACCATTATTGATTTGTGATATACCATGACAAATGTTTTTATTATAAAAGTAGTATTATTTATTTTAAAACATGAAAATAAATTTTTCCATGTCATGGAAAGAAACATTTATTATGTTCATGGTAAAACTGAGAATATAATAATAGCTCTTTAAAACCAAAATAAATCATGTTAGAAATATATAGTGGTGGGATCCAAGGGATATAAAAACCAACCTCCTTCGATTAGAAACATGTAAATCCACATCTCCTCGTATGATCTTTCAAAATATACTTGGTTTTTGTATTTGAATGCAAATTTGAGCACCACAAAAGCTATTTCTTAAAAACATGACATTTTCACTTTCAAATTCTAATGAAATAATTATAAACAAAAAAAACAAAAACAATATATATATATATATATCATAATATAAAAATCTATATATTTATAAATATAATAACATACAATTAAATATATTTTTTAATTTTTTGGAATGGAGAAAGGCCCCCTGTCGCCTTTCATGCATAGTTTTAAAAATATTTTTAACCTGCTCACATTTTAAAAAATGAAAAAACACATAAAAAACTCACTAGTCAACTATATAAACTTGTTTTAAAATATTAATTTAAAAAAACATCCCGCCCCAAACTCACTTGACCTATCGGCCCATAGACTATTTTTCACCATTATAAAAGAGAAAAAATGGAATTTTCATTTTTCCTATAGTGGAACATCAATAAATAATATGTCACAACTATAGATGATTATTATTCTAATTAGAATGAATGTAGTGTATTTATTTGTAACTATATTAGGAAAAGAGATGGTCTGGGTGATGTGATTCATGGAAGATCTAATAGGAATCCATGGAGACAGAGTTATATTCTATAATAATTAGATTGAAACCTACACTACTACAAAATCGAGGATTAGCAACTGCCAAAAGAGGTCTCTAATTGGTTTTAGTGGCCACCATCCGGCCAATTTTGGTGGTCGCAGTTGACTCAACGCTGAAGGGAACACTACTACCCATATTCCCTTTAACAACGCTCAAAAATCCTTTTAACATCACTAAAAAAGCATTGTTAGTCGCAATGATGATAAAGGGGTCCTTTATCTATGCTAAAAAAGTGTTGATAAAGAAACCACTTTATCAGTGCTATTTTAGCACAGATAAAGGACCCCCTTTATCAGTGCTCAAAATAGAATTGATAAAGGCCTAACTGGCTACACTTCTCTATTAATATAACATCACACCCAGCAAAACCCAACAGGTATATATAACACACCCAATAAACAATGATACATATATTTAATTAACATCATGAAGACAAAAAAATCCACCAATGGTATATATAAAAAAACTACTCTATAAATTTCAAACAATGTTTTATATAATTACATTTTCAATTATCCAAGAAGCAGTTAAAAAAATTAATGTTTCATATTTTTATGCCCATGATCCCCTCTTAAAAATGTCCACCCATGGTATCAGCTGCTGAATAAATCATCCTAACTCAAGAAATATATTCCACCTATATAAGAAAAAAATAATATGTTAGTAATACAATAAAGAAATATATTAAACATTAATATGAAATAATACATTAATAAAATGTAAATTTATAATAAAAAGACACATTTTGAGTTATTATGGTCATACCATGCATCATATTGAGGTGGGTTTGATTACTATATGTCACGAATAAGTTATGGATCTTTTATTAAAATATCAAAAAATATATGAATGTGTTTTCTCGGTTTTGAGTATGTCACTTGTTCTTTTACTAAAAATAATATCAAATTTAAATAATGACACATTTAGATTTATAACGGTCCCACAATGTGTCATATTGAGGTGCAGATAATTCCTACATATCATAAATTACTGATGGATCATTTTCCTAAAATATCAAAACAATCTGATTTCCTTTATTTTGATTTCAGAATGTCAGTTTTTTTACTAAAATGTCATTTGAAATTTGAAACATGTATTTTGAGTCATACTAGTTGTATCATACCTCGAATTGACATGAGAATTATTTATACACATCAAAAATGGATTATGAATTTCTATCTTAAATTATGAAGACAACCAGAGTTTGTTTTCTTGGTTTTCAGTCAGTGACACATTTTGATATAAAATATCAATTTTAAACTGATAAGGGACACTTTTAGTCATACTAGTCATACAGTGAATTGGATTGAGGTTTGGTTGATTCATAAACGTCATAAATGATGTATGGATCGATTCCCTGAAGTATCAAAACAATCTGAATGTGTTTTCTTGGTTTTCAATACGTCACTTGTTCTTTTTACTTAAATTAATGTCAATTTTAAATAAAAAGACACATTTTGAGCTATACCAGTCACACCATGTGTTTTATTGAGGTGGGGTTGGTTCCTACACATCAAAAATGAATCATGGATCATTTTATTAAATTATCAAAACAATCTAAATGTGTTTTCTCAATTTTCAGTATGTCACTTATTCTTTTTACTTAAATTATTGTCAATGTTAAATATAAAGAGACAAGTTGAATTATACCAAACACACCATAAATCATATTGAGGTGTGTTTTATTTCTATATTCCATAGATGACTTATAGATCATTTTCATATAGTATAAAACCAATCCTAATGTGTTTGCTTAATTTTCAGTATGCCAGTTGTGTTTTTTTTTAATAAAATGTCATTTCAAACTGGAAACATGCATTTTAAGTCATACTAGTCTCATAGTGCACCAATATGAAATGATACTACTTCATAAACATCAAAAAGTACTCATGAATAATTTTCCAAAATTATTAAGACAATCAGAGTATGTTTTCTTGGTTTTTAGTGAGCGACATGTTTTGAGCTAAAATGTCAATTTTAAATTGATAACAAACACTTTTAGTCATACCGGTCACACCATGTGTCGAATTAATATTTGGTTCATTCCTACATTTCAAAAATAAATGATTTATTGTTTTCTTAATGTATCAAACAATATGAATGTGTTTTCTAAATTTTCAATATGCCACTTTTTCTTTTTTACTTAAATTAATGTCAATTTTAAATAAATACACACATTTTGAGTTATACTAATCACATCATTCATCTTATTGAGTTGGGGTTTATTCCTAAACATCAAAAATAAATCATGGATTGTTTTCATAAATTATCAAAACAATCTGAATGTGTTTTCTCAATTTTCAATATTTCAATTGTTCTTTTAACTAAAATTAATGTCAATTTTAAATAAAAAGAGACAGTTTGAGTTATACCGGCCACACCATGAAACATATTGAGGAGATGAAGATTACTACATGTTAAAAATGACTTATAGATCATTTTATAATGTATAAAAACAATCATAATGCATTTCATTAGTTTTCAGTGTGACATTTTTTACTAAAATGTCATTTCAAACTAGAAACGCGCATTTTGAGTCAAATTGGCCACTTCGTGCATTAGTTTGATGTGATAACACTTCATACATGTCACAAATGACTTATGAATCACTGCCCTAAATTATTAAGATAATGTGAGTGCATTTTCTTGGTTTTTAGTGAGTGAATTGTTTTGAGCTAAAATGTCAATTTTGAACTGATAACGAACACTTTTAGTCATACCAGTTACACCATGTGTCAGATTAAGATGTGGTTGATTAATGCACATCATAAATAACTCCTGGACCATTTTCATTAAGTATCAAAACAATTTGAATGAATTTTCTTAGTTTCCAGTATGTCACTTATTCTTTTTTCTAAATTTAATGTCAATTTAATATAGAAATGAACACATAAAGTCATATCATTCACACCATGTGTTTGATTGAGGTGTGTTTTATTACTACACATCAAAAATGACTTATGTGATGTTTTACTGAAGTATCAAAACAATATAAATGCATTTTATATGTTTTCAGTATGTTACTTGTTCTTTTTACTAAAAATAAGGTCAATTTTAAATAAAAAGAGGCAGTTTGAGTAATATTAGTCGCATCTTTTGTTTTGTTGACGTGGGGTTAATTCCTACATGTCTCAAATGACTTATGGGTTATTTCTCTAAAGTATCAAAACCTTTGAATTTATTATCTCAGTTTTGAGTAGGTCAATTTATCTAATACCAACTATATTGACCTACACATTTCATACCTAGATTTCACATCTTATTAGATTAATATTCCTTACATAACATAATGATACATGCTATAATAGTTTAGTTCTAGTGATTTTGGAAACATGGAAACATAAAGAAATAGTTCATTATATTCCCTCATTAAGTTATTCCTTACTAGAAACCTTCTTAGAAATGTCAATTCTAAAACCATTCATCATAACCTAAGGATATGAAACATAAAAAAGGGTGATCATAGATATTAAATAAGTGCAAACAATGGATATATTAATGATCATATAAGGATAACATGAGTATAAAGATGTTAGAAAGTGATATTAACATTAGAAATTCCCACTATGCATATCATAGATCATAATCATGGGTCATGGATTAAAGCATGGTAGTTAAGAAGACATGAATCTTAAAAGTTCAAAGAATATTATAAATTAAAAACAAACCCTTTGATTCATATCGAGCACACTTCATATCAGATTGAGGTATGAATGATTGAGTTATGGCTGATTATTAAAATGTTCAGGAAATTCATCCTGACATATATTTTGGGAATTCATACATTTCATTCAACTACTAAGAAATACCTCGGTAGATGAATCTTTATGATTTAGTTCACATTTAATGAAATATGGGGTTTCCTCATCCACATGAAAGGAACATATTCTCTCTTTTTTTAATTGTTGCAGATAGTTGAAAGGAAAATATGACTTCACAAAATATATGTAACAAAAATAAATAATTATTTGATAAAAATGATGAGGAAATTAACTTATAGATAGTATATAAAATGATTAAAAAATTAATTAATTACCTATGTAGTGGGAATTCACCTTTATACATTTTTGAACCATTTCCTTGTTATTATCTCAGTTGCAGCCTCGAAGTCTAATCTATCATGAGCATGATCAGTTTTGAACAAACCTCCCCTACTCAAACAGATTAATCCACATGTATTAGAAAACTATTCTTATGTGAGTAATACTAAAAAGAAGTAAATTAATGATAAATATGAAACAATAAACAACTTCTAGGGAAGCCACATCTTCATGCTATTTTTATACATTCTTCCATCGGGTATGCTGCCCATTCATTTATAATAAAATCTATATCATCTTGTGAATATAATTATTTTTGATAGTCATAGTAGTACTAAAAAAATATAAATTCACAAAGGATTAATATATATTTTAAATGAAATCGTAATTTTCTTTTACAATACCTCTTCACGGATGCTAGTTAGTTCATGGAATATGATATCTCTCTGAAATTTAAAAACATAATAACCACAATATTTTCTATTTTATTGTTTCTAACACTGTATAAACATTGATAAAAATAAGTAATTTATTTTTATATGTGTTCTTATAGTGAGATATTATTATATATACCCTGATACTTATCCAGTCGTAGTACTTGTCATGTTTCTCATCTTTATCCCCTATCATCGTTCCATGTTTTAAACGATATAGATGCACCACCCTATCATAATTTATCCTCATTAAAAGATAATATAAATTATATAACATTATTTTTAGTTCTAAATTTTTTGATGTAATTTATTATAAATTGAGAAACGACATCCGTTGTGGTCAGTTTGTTGGGTATCCATGCATTGAATCTAGGAGATAAATCTTTGGAGTATCCAAATTGACAGTAAGGAGCATCCAATGCTTCCTAAAAACTCAAAAAAGAATAAGTGATGAAATAAATGAATATATGTTTGATATGATTAAATTTTAGAGTTGTACCCCTGCATCATTGGGATTAAGAATATTCTATCATTTGTATGTTTTATTTCAAAGGATTTGAGTAGGTTTGCCACTATTCCATCCCCTTTTTTGGAATCTATTTTTTGTTTTTCTGTAGAGGTGGTGTGAGGACTATCGAGCCAAAAAAAATCATGGGGAAATATCTTTATTTTTTATATATATACCTATGCCAAAAATATTAAATGTATTTAGGCATAATTAACATAGTATATCATATTTTATAAAATCAAATCATGAAAACATAACTCATGTGTATATTTACAACTAAGATGCCTATCCAATCATAGTCAAGGATTTTACTTACATTCTGAACACCAATGAAGTCCTGAACATCCTCCCTGTACATATTTTCTTCAAAATCAACTATGTGAGTATGACCATTTTTTAACTTTGTATCCACGCGAACCTTCAACAATAATAAATGCGGATATATAAACGTCAAGTTAAATCTGATTTCAGTAGATTTTTTCAATTGGATGGTAAATCCTTTAGGTGGATTTGAGCCAGTATTTCATTTCACCCCCATCCCTTTTTTTTTCCGTAATAATATTCATCGTTTCAGAACTTTTTTATTAATTGTTTAAGGTTTATCTTGAAGAAAATTGGAAATGAATACCTCTTTGTCGAAATATTTTTACAATATGTTATGGACATGCGATGAATGTTTCAAAATCTTGTTAGAACTTATGAATACCTTCCTCATAAATTGGAATAGGTATCTCTATACTTAACTCATGGTCTATTCTAATTGACAATCTCACATGACATGTCGGAATTGGTATATTTTGTAGACTATCGATTTTGATATTGAACACTATATCCCTCACTACAAGGTGATGGGTGGATGTTGATAGATATAATTCACCATCATTATAACCCTATAGAATACCAGTATAGGAAAGGTATCTGTGTCATTATGATTCAAATTTCATAGAAATAATTATTATTACATTGATTACCTCGTCCATGGTTTCTCTTAGAGGGGAATGTCTCACCTAAAAGCTGGTGGGGGATGGGGGGTTTCATGAAATGGATATTCTTGAGTTGTTTCTTCTCTTTAATCCCTCCATTAAAGTTACAGGCATATCTCTCTTCTATTGGAATTGTTCTCAAGGGTAGATAGTATTACTCTTATCTGTTTCATTTCTTCACCTTGATCATCCTCTTGTTTTTTTCTCAAAATATGTTAGCGTTGTCACCCCAAAATCCACACCTCTGACACGACCATACTGTTCTAGCTTCTTCAAGGAAACCGATATTATGTGTTTATCTGGTACAGGTGTTTCTAATTCCTTTGACTAAGTTAAATAAATAATATAGGAAAATAAGTAATTATTGTTATGTAATAGATATTTAAATAAAAACAAATTTTTTATTATGTCATACTTACACAAGTTTCTCACACTTTTTGTGTGTTTTCATCTATTAGTATCCCATCGTTTTTTATATGTTTTTCATTCCATATAACTTGGTGTGGGGTGAAAGTGGCTTTGGATTTTGAGTCATCAATATTTATATAAATAGAGTAATATAATTATGTTGTTGTATCATTTAATATAAAAGTGTTACGATTGATTTAAAATACATACTAGTTTTTTGAATTGAAGCATACCCCATCCTTCTTTACGATAAGGGTAAATTGGTTTTGTTTCCCATTCCTTATTTCCATCACTCAATTATTGTTTCACAAATAAAAAATTTCCAATCAAAGTGATGAATCTAAAAATCATTAAAAAAATTATTAGTATAAAAAATGTACCATAAAAGACACATCCTCAAGATAGATAGTAAATGCATCCCACACTTCTTGGGTTATCCAATGTGCAGAGATAAGTATTGGGTGAGGGTTTATTTTCCCTTCAACATATTTAATATAATGTATCGTTTGAATTGTGTTAAAGCCTCTGTGATTCCTTCCAACAAAAATTAATATATATTTCTTATGGGAGTAATCTGTTATAAATGAACTATGTAAGGTATGATGGAGAGTAAGTTAATGTTTCATTATTTTCTTTTTTTGTAAAATAAATAAATGACATCATAATGTTACCGTAATCTCTTCCCACATCATTTTAATCCTAACCACAACATGGTTCTATGAATCTACATCAATCAACATGAATTTATGAGTGATTATTCCAATGTATCTATGGAACATGCCCTTGTTTGGGTTAACATGTTGGCCCCATGCATTCCATATAACCTCATATTTGATGCTTTTGATCTTATCATTAATGATTTTTTCTAACACCGTCAAACTTCGTCGCTCCTATTTTTTCATGTTTTCAGTCATTTGTTGTCTACTATTTACTCATAATCAACATCGTCAATATGTTCCTTTGGAGCGGTAGCATCATCATGTGTAGATGGCCATTTTACCTCTACATTGGGAGCAGTAACAGGTTGAGAAACCTGTTGTTCCTTAGGATTTGGAGCACCATCACATGTAGAAGGTCGTTGCTCCTCTGCACTGTGAGCAACAACAGTTTCATCGACTTGTTGTTCCTTTGTATTAGGACCAAAAACATGTGAATAAGTCATTATCTACAGAAGTGGGTTCACATTTAATTTAGAGTATAAAAATTCATTAGTGAATAAATAATAACATGAGGCAACCTGATGTATATTACAGAAAAAGTATTGCTGGCGCCAAAAATTTTCCCTTGGGAAAAACACCCCAAAAATTACAGGGAATTCCAACATGTAGAGCAGCCTCATAGAGAATCCTCACAAAGCCCATCCTTCTCTACAATCGGCATGAAGCAGTGGTAAAATCCTCCTCTACGGCTACCATAGAGCAACTGACGGAGTGCTCTACAACTACGATGCACTTGATAGAGAGCTATGAATCATCGTAGAGTAGTTGAAGGAGACCTTCATGACTACAAAACACTGGAGAGAGCCCTCTACGAGTGTTGCGCAGCGGCTGATAGAGATCTTTGTGAGTCCAAGGAACTTGATGGATGTACCAATGATTTTGAGGTCCAATTCATTCATGGCCTTACCACTGATCTTTGTGCCCCCTCTTGCCTATATATACCAGGATTCCCCAAAACCCAAAGGACTGATACCTTGACCTTTCACCTTCTTATATCTCAAATCATGAATCACCCTCTACTCTGTGAAACATTGATAAAATGAAATCTTCAAGGTATTTGAGAATTTTGAAATACCTTTCCCTTTGCTCATATTCAACCCCTCTTCAAGTAGGGCTGCTCTTCATGAAGCCCATGTGCCATGTCAAAGTATAGTGATCCTTATCGGAACTCAGGTCTTTGCAAATCACTCATGCTTTGCGAATTACCTTCCATTAATAAGTGAACCCCATGGTAAGATAGGATCACTATGCTTCACGAATTACATTGCTTCGCAATGATTCATTTTGCAGGGCACCCGTGATCCACAAAGTCCTACTTTGTGAAAGCTCTTAAAATTTGTGAAGCACTCTTCATATGCATGTATACTCCATGCCTAGGATAAACCACTCTAATTCATGAAGCATACCCCTTCACGGAGTATATCCTCCTTGTGGAGCACTAGAGCTTCATGAGGTCTCTTTCTATGAATCCATTTGCTTCACATACCCTACCTCTCTCGTATGTCCCTCTAGGTTTTTATGAATTGATTTCAAAGTCCCTTGGGTGGTGCTTAATTTTGTGTTGCTTTTTCTCATGCTTCTTCACATAGGAACCCTAATTGATATTGCTTCTTCGTATAGCCACGCTAATGTGAACCCCTAAATGGATCACTCCACAACCCTATCTCTACACGGAATTGTCGGTGTCTTCCCTTCACCAAGGGTTAAAGTGCACCGGTTATTTATGTCCTAGGGGTGAAGAGTGAATCCCCATATTATGAGTTGCAGGATTTTAAAATTTCAAGTATCATCATCCCTAGCACATGAAGATAAACTATAGCCTCTCTCCATGAAAGTTACATGGGGTGTCCCGGCTCAGACATCTTCCATACCTGGTGGTATACATAGGAGTGTAATCTTCCTCACATGGAATGAAATCCACCTTTCATGGAATGATATCTATCTATGGTGAAGGTTAACCATCCTAATGTAATCCATTAGCCTTTCTTGCAGGAGGTAGCACCCTTTCTCCTCCTCTCTTCTTCTATTCACAATGACCAGAGGAGATATGGGCATAGGTAAATCAAAATAAACCATCCCTCTCCCTTTGGGATTTATCACCATCGGGCCTCCATACTAGAGTAATTCCCAATCACCATCTCCCTGGACCGCTAACCACGCATAAGCCCTAATCTGTTCCTCACGGATGCACTTTTCATGACGTGATTTCTAGGTCATTTTTGCCTCTTGTTTTTTTACACCGAATAAGAATCGCATGGCCTTAGAGTAAGCATTGACCATGACCCCGTCCTTAGGATTATAACCATGCGTAAGCCCAAGAATGTTTTCAAGTCATTGTCCTTTGTGAAAACCTGGATTCTATGACCTATCCTAAACTACGTAGACTTTGATTCCCTGCCACGGGGATACACAGGATGCCTATTTGAAGTTCAATACCATAACTAATGTCTCGTCCTGGTATCTCCCTTGATCCATTGTGTTTCAGGAAGGTCATTCCTAAATCCAAGGGTTCTACTTCCTTCAGGTCCCATCCATGAATCCATTCTCACAGGCTACCTCCTCAGGTGTCCCCTCACCCCACCAACCTATGTGGACATTGATCTTTTCCTATTCTAGGTAGGGAAAATAGGAAGCATCCCTGAGGTTCAATCCTATTACCCATCAGTCCCGACCACTTCACGTCGGTTCATCCTCGTCTCGCATGACATTAATCTTTATGCTTAAAAACTACATGGGTTTTGATCCCTATCTCTTAGGTAGGGAACATAGGAAGCTTCCCTAAGGTTCAACCCCAAACACTGGTAAACTTCAGTGTCCCCCCTATTAGGACCCACATCCTTGGTCCGCCGCTTAGTGGAGTTAGACCAACTCCCATGCAGCTATCCATGCATAAGATCGACACTCAATTGACACTTCTCCAACCAAGGGTGTCCCTCTTGTGATGGGTTGTTAACCACGCATAAGCCCCAACATCTTGTCAGATCACTATCCTTTCTGCACACCGCAAATCTATGCTCCATCTTGAACTACATGGAATTTTATTTGCTACCACGGGGATATGTAGGTACCCTCCCTAAGGTTGAATCCCATCACTCCTCTCTCATCCTGGTCTCTCCAATGAGCCTTTTTGTTTGGGGAGGATCATGCCTTAACCCGGAGGTTCTACTTCCTTCGGGTTCCATCCATGGATCCATTCTAATGGGCCACAATCCAACCATAATCCCCATTATTCCTTCAGGTTGTTGTCTTTTGTATAAACCCCAATTCCATGTTTCACCCTTCTAACTATGTGGTTTTTGATTCCTTTCGTCTGCACATGGTACGTATTAAACCTCCCTGAGGTTCTATCTGAGCCATTAGAAAACCATGGTGTCCCCCTTTATGGGGTAAACTTTCACTGGTATGCCCTCACTTGTGTCCAGATCAGACTTCGCAGTGTGATATCTTCCCTTTATGGGACACACTAGCCTGGGCCTTCTCTCATTTAACATTCTGATCCATCCATATAGTGTCCCACTTTATGGGTACACTTTCCTTGATCCTCCCTCAGTAGTGTCTAGATCAGTCTTCATGATGTGATATATTCCCTTTATGGGACACACCGCCATTGGTCCTCTCTCATTGATAATTATGATCCATCCATCCAGTGTCCCCCTTTCTGGGATGCACTTTCCCTGATCTTCTCTCAGTGGTGTCCAGATCAGACATCATGTTGTGACATATTCCCTTTATAGGACACACCATCCTGGGTTCATTCTTATTCATCATTCTAATCCATCCACCTGTTAAACACTCCAGGTTCACCCTCCTAGGGATTTACCAATATAATCCACCACAATGGGTAATTCTGATCACTCTCATTTTGTCTCCGCAAGATGTTAAACTCCCGACTTACCTCATGTTAAACTTGGGAAGCTATGGAAAACTTGAGATACATTCCTATAATATAAGATACCATGTAAATAATGTGGTATTCCTTATGTTCTGCTCCCTTGAGATTCTCTCTTATGGGGAACAATATAGGTTCCCTAATGTCCACACATCCAGCAATTCCCCGACATTCTTGATGTTACCATCTACTACCCTGACTAAAGGTTGCTACCATGACTTGACCCCTTGGAATATCTAGAGGGAAGCAGTATAAATAACTGGTTTCAACCAATATGTGGAAATGGGAATGAGATTCATGAACAACAACTCAAATATATGAGGGAGACCCAGATTAAATGATGGATTCTGAGTAGAAATCCACATAAGGAGGAACTTACACCCCATCACCCCCTTTTGATCTAGGAGAAACTTCCCCTAAATAAGTGATGGAAGTTTCATGACTTTAAAAAGAGGGAATGTGGGGAAACAGCTACTGCGTCCCCATAGAGGGGCGTGCACCCTGGCAAAAGCGTCAGAAACAGAACTGGAGAACCTGACGTGAATCACTTTTACATCGATTGTGAGTAGATGAAAAATTTTAGGCATGACTAAATTGAGGCATCACCCATGTGAACCATATCTACCTCATGTGTGAGAGGATGAGTAACAGTGGGTACGTAAAGACAAGGGGTCATCAGATCTTTGCTGACTCCGCTGCCTTCATAGTCCGTGCTGGGGGCATCCCCCCAGCCACATAAGCTCCTCGCTAACTCCGCCTTCTTCATAGGCCGCACAGGGGACATCCACCCCCAACTCCATCAGCTCCTCTCTGACTCCACGAACGTCATAGAACATGATGGGGGTATCTTCCCCTCGACTCCATCAGCTCCTCATTGACTCTATCGCCTTCATAGGCCGCACTTGGGGCATCTGCCCCCATCTCCATCAGCTCCTCGCCGAATCTTCCTCTTTCACAGGCCATGCCAGAGGGAATCTTCCAACCAACTCCATTGCCTCTTCACAAACTCTGCTTCCTTCAAAGGCTGCGCTGAGGGCATCTTCCTCCGACTCCATTATCTCCTTGCCAACTCTACCGCCATCAGAGGCCGCACCGGGGGCATAAACCCCGCTGACTACATCGACACCTCACCGACTCCTCCACCTTAATAGTCCATGTCGGGGGAATCTTCCCCCCAACTACATAGGCTCCTCGCCGACTCCACTGCATTTATAGGTAATTCTGGGGGAATCCTCTCCTTGACTTCATCAACACTTCGCTGACTCTGTCGCCTTCAAGGGTCGCACCAGAGGTATCCTCTCTCGAATCCATTAGCTCCTTGTCGATTCTATCACCTTCATAGGCCACTCTGGGGGAATTTTCCCCTGACCCCATCAACTCCTTGCTGACTCTTCCTTATTCATAGGCTGCACTGGGGTCATCACCCCCCCCCCTGATTCCATTGGCTCCTTGACGACTCTTCTTCCTTCATATGGTATGCCGGTGGCATCCGCCCCCCGAATCCATGGGCTCCTCACCGACTACGCAACCTTCATAGGTCACGTTGGGGGAATCCACCCCGACTCCATTGACTCCTCACTGACTCTGCCGCCTTCATAGGCTACCTCAGGGGAATCTTTCCACAACTCAATCAGCTCCTCGCCGACTCTACCACCTTCATAGGTTGTAATGGGGGCATCCGCCCCTGAATCCGTTAGCTCCTCGCCAACTTTGCCACCCTCATAGGGCGAGTCGGGGGTTTCCACCCCTGACCCAGTGGTATATCGGTAACAGAACTAGATTCCACTATAGAGGTCCTACCTACACTACTTTCATTAGGCATGGGAGTCCTCCCCACCACAATCATTAGCCACTACGGTGGTGCTCTCTGTCCTGCAAAAATTTAGCATGGTGGTCCTCCCAATTCCCAACATCAACCATCATGGATGTCCTCCCCATTCATCTACAAAATCCATCACGAAGCGCCCCCCCCCCCCAAGTCAAATAATTTCTTTTCTATGAAGAACCAATACTCGGCACAATTTGATCACAGACCTGCACCAATTGATCTACATTATGAGACGACTTTACATGATTTCAGTCCTTTCAGTCTCCATCGCCCCCATCATACTGAAACTCCATGATTCTATGCCTTCTAGGCTACATGGCCCCATCATATGGATGATCTAAGATTTCCCGCCTTCTGGGATCCATCGCCCACTTCAAGTCCACGCTCCATGCTTCCACACTTTTTGGGCTCCTTCACCATGTCATACTGATGCTCCAAGTTTCCACACATTTCGGGATCCATTTCCCCATTGTATTGATGATCAGTGATTCCAAACCTTATAGGAGATATCTCCCCCATCATACTGACTCTCCAGGATTCCATGACTTACAGGCTCCTTCGCCACATCTTACCAGCATTCAAGTCTTCCACGCCTTCTGGGCTCCATCGCCCCATCGTATTGGTGATCAAGGGTTCCACGCCTTCCAAGCTCTATCACCCCCATAGTACTAACACTCCAGGCTTCCATGCCTTCTCAGATCCATTGCTTTGTCATACTGATGATCCAGGATTCCACACCTTCTAAGCTCCATCACCCCCCGTCTTACGGAGGCTCTAGGATTCCACACCTTCTGAGCTCTATCACACCATCTTTCTGATGATAGAGGCTGTCATTCCTTCCGGGCTCTATTTTCCCCATCGTACCGACACTCAAGGATTCCACACATTCCAAGATCATTTGCCCTATCATACAGACGATCCAAGATTCCACACCTTTCAGGCTCCATCCCCCCCGTTGTACTAACACGCCAAGATTTCACACCTTTCAGGCTCCATCATCCCATCCTATCGATACTCCAGGCTTCCACACCTTCTAGGATCCATATCCCCGATCATACCCACACTCCAAGATTCCACACCTTTTGGGATCCTTCGACCCATCGTACTGATGATCTAGGATTCCACACCTTCTAGGCTCTATCTCCCCCGTCGTACCGATGCTCCATGATTCCATGCCTTTCGGGCTCCATCTCCCCATCATACCAACGCTCCATGGTTTATTTAGATCTAGGATCCTTCATCTCATCATACCAATGCTCTATGATTCCATGCCTTTTGGGATCCATCGCCCAGTTTTACTAACAATTGAGGCTTCCACACCTTCCGGGCTCCATCTCCCATGTTGTACTGACGCTCCTGGTTTCCATGCCTTTCAGGCTCCATCACCTCTTCATACTAACACTCTAGGATTCCACATATTATTGGATCTGTCACCCCATCATAGAGATGCTCCAAGATTCCATGCCTTCCAGGCTCTATCACCTCAGTCAAATTGATGCTCTAGGCTTCCACGCCTTCTGGGAACCTTCGCCCTGTGATACCGATGATCCTGGGTTCCACGACTTCTGGGATCCATCACCCCCATCGTACCCACACTCCAGGATTCCACATCTTCTAGGCTCTATCGCCCCATCGTACCCACGCTCCAGGATTCCATGACTTTTGGGATCTATCACCCCATTATACTGATGCTCTAGGATTCTACACCTTTCGGGCTCTATCGCCCCCATCCTACCGATGCTCCAGGAATCCACACCTTCTGAGATCCATCAACCAGTTGTACTAATGATACAGGCTTCCATGCCTTTTGGGCTCTATCACCACCATCGTACTGACTCTCCAGGCTTCCACACCTTCCAGGATCATTTGACCCATCATACCAACATTCCAAGCTTCCACACCTTTCTGGCTCCATCGCCCTGTCGTACCGATGATACAGGATTCCACTCCTTCTGGGCTCCATTTCCCCCATCATACCGATGCTCCAGGATTACATTCCTTCTGAGCATCATTTCCCCATCGTACCAGCGCTCTAAGCTTTCATGCATTCCAGGATCCTTATCCCCATCATACCAAAGCTCTAGGATTACAAACCTTTCGGGCACCATCACCCCATTGTACTGACGATCCAGGCTTCCACACCTTCCGAGCTCCATCACCCCATCATACCAACACTCCATGATTTCATGCATTCTGGGATCCTTCTCCATGTTGTACCGACCCTCCAGGCTTCCACACCTTCTGGGATCCATCACCCTGTCATACTGACGATCCATACTTCCACGCCTTCTAGACACCATTGCACCCATTATATGGATGACACCAGATTCCACACCTTCTGGGATCCATCGCCTCATTATACCAACGATTCAGGATTCCACGCCTTCCGAGCTCCATGGCCCTGTCATACCAATGATCGAGGCCTTGACACCTTCCAGGGTCCATCATCCATCTAGACTGAGGGAATGCTATCAAACCTTCCACCCTTGTGACACTATGTGTCATCCCAACTGCTACATTTCATCAACCGCAGAGGTCCTCCTTGCGGCCTCAACACCATATTCTGGAATGTTCACCATGAGGTAGCCCAGTATAAGCATGGAGAACATCCATGCATAGACTAGGTTAATTTTAGGGTAATACTATCATAAGGATTACCACCTCATCACCAAGGATCACAAACCACTAGAATGGGGTAGAGCTAAAAATCCCTCTACTGAATTAATCTGTATGGTCATACTTCCTAGTTGCATGAAGTTAAACTTCATAACAACCATGTCCTAGTTGCATGACTTTAAACTACACAAAAACCATTGTCTTTGTCACATGACATTAAATAGTTGGACAATGTCTTGTTCATAGGATGTTAAATTGTACAACACCATGGTCAAAGCTATGTGACCTTAAACGATATCTGATTCTTTTACTAATCACACGACATTAAACTATATTATGGACATCCTAGTTTCATGATGTTAAACTACACAACATAAATCATCTTTATTGCATGGCGTTAAACTATTGGGAAACATCTTGGTCACACGATGTTAAATTCTACAACACTATGGTCAAAGCTATGGGACCTTAAACGACAGACACTACTTGTCCTAATCACATGAATTTAAATTGTATGATGCACATTCTAGTTGCATGACGTTAAACTATATAACAATCATCATCTTGGTCACATGACATTTAACTGTGCGGCATTTTGGTCAAAGTTATGTGACCTTAGATGAAAGTCGCTACTTATCCTAATCACATGAAATTAAACTATACGATGTATTGTCCTCACTGTATGATGTTAAAATATGTGTCTATAATCCTTATCACAAGAAGATAAATTGTAGACATACCCTGTTTCGATCATATGAGGCCTCATATACAATACATGAGATGGATCCTCATCCCCATCGCATGATATAAAACTATATAATGTCATGAACTCTCAAATGAGAGAGTGATATGCATTCGGAACTGGTCTACTACCATGTCACTATCAAAAAACTACCTCAGGACCCTCATCCTTAAGAAGGTGTTCAACTCCCTCCATCTAATATGTCCTTTTGACGTTCTCAAATGGGTTGTGGAATAGGACCTAAAGTGTTGGATTCCAAATAGCCATACAAACATTCCATTTACATGATTTGCATTGTCCCTTAATTTTTATTCCCATCTTTTTAACGTCTAAAGGGGATCCCTTATTGGTTTTTTCTCATAGAAAGTTGGATCACCTACTATCTTGGGACAATTCCTAAGAATAAATCAGATAATATTGTGAGATAGGTCCCGTTTTTCGAAAATGGTCAACGCTCAACCCTCATTTGTTTGTCCCCATTTCAGGTAACATGATATGGATGTTGTGTTTGGAACATGGTCAGTAGCTATCCTACACGTTACACCACCATCATTGTGATCCAGATATCGTATGTCGTGATTGACATCATTCCACCTCCTTATGTTTATGTTGAACTCCAACACTCTTGGCGGTACCCCTCCGTGCATCTATGTTCATTTAGTACATAGGTCAGTGTCATTGGGATTTTTTTCACCTAGCATTCCCTTGCCCTTGATATGTTCATCCATGTGTTAGTAAGATCCTTAACTACTCTTTATTTCCCAAACCAAGCATGAATCACGTAGTCTTAGTAGTTTTGGTAGGGTGTGTACTGCTACAGTTGAGCAACATATGTGTTATTGTCTCGCATGATGTTAAACTACATTATCATCCTGCATGACATTAAATTGCTCATCTTCATCCCACATGACATTAAACTGCATTATCATCCTACATGAAATTAAACTTCTCATCTTCACCCCACATGATGTTAAACCCCATTATCATCCTGCATGACATTAAACTGTTCATCTTCATCCCACATGACATTAAACTAAATTGTCATCATGTATGACATTAAACTGCTCATCTTCATCTCGCATGATATGAAAATGCATTATATTCCTATATTAAATTAAACTAATCATCTTCATCATGCATGACATTAAACTTCATTATCATCTTGCATGACATTAAACTGCTCATCTGTATCCTTCATGGTGTTAAACTGCATTATCGCCCTACATGACATTAAACTTCTCATCTTCACCCCACGTGACATTAAACTGCATTATCATCCGGCATGACATTAAACTACTCATCTTCATCCTGCATGACGTTAAATTTCATTACAGTTCCATATGAATTTAAAATGTTCTGTCTTTACCTCATAATGTTAAAACTACGTGGTCCGTCTAGGATGAAGGACTTAAAACTACCTAGCACTCATCCCGCAAGACGCTAAACTATATTACCATTCTTCAAGATGTTAAACTACCTACACTCGTCCCGACAGATGTTAAACTACCACTCTCACCCCACACGATGATAACTGCAAAATTGGTTTTAGTTCTATGACCTTATACTATGATCTCCCACATCCTTTTTGTATAACCTTAAACTACACGACATTTCAAAACTATGTAGTTCTTGATTCCCATCCTCATGGGATACATTAGAATGCCTAGACTTTTCAACTGTGGCCCAACCTAAGGTCCCTCGACGTTTCTGGTCTCTTGGCCCAAGTTCTCACCTAGGATTTTGCGGTGTGGTATGGAATCTACGTCCTTGTTCATGTTGGGATATTTTTTCTATGCCACACACATCCCCTTGAGACAACCCTCCTTCAATCATTATCCTTACCACAAGATGTTAAACTGCATGGGTACTACCACACTTCATGCGACCCACCATTTGAGTTTCCATAATCTTTCAAATATGAAAGGTCCCCCTAGAATCTTGGTTTCATGTCACCTTGGCTTACCTACCATTTGGGTCCAATTTCCCGAAGGATCTCGAAAGACAATTTGACACAAGTCCCACATTGTGAATATGGTCTGTGGTCGATGCTCAATTGTTTTTCCTATTCCAGGTCACATTGGAGGGATACTTTATTGCGAACATAGTCAGAAGTTATCCTCAATTGTTATTTCCTTCCCATGGCCACCCAAATGATGGGTGCAGTGATTCACCTTTTTTCCCTTCTTCCCCATGCACACGACATTAAACTGGGCATTTATGGTTCGAGCTCTACGACCTTAAACAATGATCTCCCATCATCCTTATCGCAAGATGTTAAACTACACAAATTTCAGAACTACGTATGACTTGATTCTCATCCTAAAGGGATACATCAGAATGCCCAAATAGTTTTTTTTGGTATATCATGGGGTTCATCTATTCTATCTCTCAGCCACTTGGCTAGAGTTCTCTCCTCTAAATATGAATTTTGTGGTGTATGTGGGCTTATATCCTAATTAATGTTGGGTTATTCACCATTCCATACACATTCCTCTTTGAGATACCGATGTCTTTATCCTCGTCAAATGATGTTAAACTACACGACATTTTCAAAGTATGCATGGATTGATTCCCGTCCTCATGGGATACGTAGGAATGCTCATACATTTCATCTTCAGGTCTAGCCTGGTTTCTTAGATACATTCCCTTCCTTCCGACCACTTCGCCTAAGTCCTATGATGGGGGTATGTGGTGCAGTGTGGGATTATGTCCTCTTTCATGTTGAGTTTTCAACAGCCATGCCACGTACCACTCTCTTGAGAGCTCTCTATCCCCTTTCCTCCACTCGCCTTCTTGAGTCATCTACTCTCAAATTGGGCCCCCTACTCTTTTCGGTGTCCTCTCCAACGTGCTTGGATGCACTATGGTTTGGGACCTAAAGTGTTGGACTCTACATGGATGTGCTTTCATTCCATCACCATGCTTCACAAATCCATTTATTTGGGGTTTCCATAATCATTCACATCAGAAAAGGACCCCGAATGACATGGATTTTAGGCCTTAGTTCTCCAACCGTCTTGGGTCAACGTCCTGGTGGATCTCAAACTTCAATTTGACATAAGTCCCACATTGCGAATATGTTTAGTGGATGATGATCAATTGTTTTTCCCATTTTTGGTCACACAATATGGATGTTGTGTTTCGAACATGGTCAACAGTTATCCTCCATCATTACGCCACCCCCATTAAGCCTTAAAAGAAGGATGCATGATTCAAATTCTTTTCCACTCCATCATGTTCAATTGTAATTTTGACACTCTTGGTGCTATCCCTAAGTGTGTATTTGTTCATTAAGAGGAAGAATCAACACCATGGTGTCATTTAATGTCCCACACTATTTTACATTTTTGTGTATTCCACATGTTGTGAAGATCTTCTCTGCCCTTGTTTCCCACATCAAGCACAACTCACATGGGCTTAGGGACTTGGTCAAGATTTACTCCCTCTTGGAAGGATCTCACTTCTTTCGGTCCGAGATCTAGGACCATAAACTTCACCCCCATCATCCTTACCGCATGATGTTAAACTGTACGAATTTTGAGAACTTTGTGTGGCTTGATTTCCATCCTCATGGGATACGTAGGAACACCCAGACAACTCATATTGAGCCCAACCCAATTTTCACCTTCTGTCCCTCAACCAAAGAATTCTCCCTGGAGCATGTGGTGTCGCGTGGACTACATTATTCCAACTTCACATCAGGTTAAAAATAGACACACTGTACACATCCCCCTTGTGATGTACTACTCTCCATCATCCCTATTGTATGACGTTAAACTACATGGGTCTTCTAGAACTATGTGTGGATTGATTTCCATCCTAATGGGGTACGTAGAAATTCTTGAACATTTAATATTAGGCCCGTCCCAAATTTTTCCATCATTAGTATCTCAACCTAAGTTCCATTGGGGTTTATGTGGTGTGGTATGGACTAATTTGGTCACCATTCATGTTGGATCTATAACGAACATGTCACATACTCCCCACTTTAGGATCTCCCCTTTCAGTCTTAATCCTACTGTATGATGTTAAACTACATGGGTCCTATAGAACTAAGAATGGATTGATTCCCATCCTCATGGGATATGTAGGAATTCCCGAGCACGTTACCTCAAGTTTAGCCCCATGTTAGTCCACCTCTAGTCTATGGTCTAAAGAATACTATTTGGAAGATGTGGTGTGGTGTGGACTCTAACTGTTCTCATTCACGTAGAAATATGTACCGCACCACACATTTCATTTATGGGTATCCACATCCTCAATGCATGAAATTAAACTATGATTCTACCCTGTATAAGTTCAGGATGCCACAAATGATTACAAGATGCTTCAACATCCTCACCATAAAGGTTTTCCTTCACCATGGTTGGTCTCTCACCACACTACGCTTTGAGAACTACATCCGGCTTGATTCCGATCCTCAGGGGATATGTAGGAACACCCAAGAATTTCACCTTAGGTTCAGCCAAAAAATTATCATTTTCGAATCCTTGTCCTGATATCTCTATTGGATGCATGAAATGTGGTGAAGAATTACTTCTTTCGTCATTCACATAAGATTTATATTTACTGCATCACGTACCCCTTCATAGATCTTGTCCCCCTTTTTCCCTCACCACATGACATGAAACTACATGGAATTATCATGTTCTCTCATTCCAGTCCATCTCCCCCCTTGTCCTAGGCCCTTTTTCAGAGTTGGGTGGCATGGTATGGACCCCCTTGGTCCTCACTCGCATCAGGTTTGCAACAGCCATGCCATGTGCCTCCCTTGTAATCACATTTATCACTTGTCCTAATCACATGACAATAAATTGTGTTGGCATATTTCCCTCAGACCCAACCTCAGGTCCATTGGAACCCCTTTTACCTCTTTACTTGTCCTTTTAGGTCACTACACTTAACGAGGCTCCACAACCTACATCCCGCCACATCAACACATTTAGAAGTGCAGTGATTTAGGATCTAGGGTGTTGAATTCTACATTTACATGCTCTCACTCCATTATTATGCTTCATATATCCCTTTACTTGGGTCCCCATCACCTTTAAAATCTTAAGGAAGCCCCTAATGGTAGGATGCTCTGCCTATGGCCCGCCTACTATCTAGGGCCACATTCCATGATATTTTTTAACAGAATCTCGAGATTTTTCCCGTGTTTTGAACATGGTCAACGGTTGACCATCATTTATTCATTCCCATTTCAGGTCACATGATATGGATACTATGTTGTGAACATGGTCTAAATCTATCCTCCATTGTTTTCTCCTACTCCATAAAGTCCCAAGTACTGGTCTTATGAACCACATCATTTTCTTGCCCTCCGCTGTTTCTATGAGGAACTTTAACACCCTTGGTCTTATTCATCGGTGCATCCTTATGTGTTGAAGGAATATACTAGAATTTTCGGTCTATCATTGACCCAAACTTCCATTCCCTTATTGTACACTTCCATGTGGCAATGTAAACTTTTCCACCCCTTGTTTCCCAGACCAAGAATAGCTCAAATGGGCTTAGGGGTTTGGATAAGGTTCACAATTACATGGAGGAATTGTGCGCCTACAGTCTGAACTCTATGAACATAAACTAGGAGTGCATGTTTTAATTTCTGGACATCGCTAGTTTTGACTATTTACATTATTTTAGAGATATGTGATGTGGTGTGGGATTCTTCTTAGTCCTCACTCACGTTGGGTTACTTTATAATTCCACGTCACATATTATCACCCCTAACATCTGAGCTACATAATCATAAACTGGTCAACCATATAATTTCTTTGCTCGAGAATAAGTCACCCCTTCGGGCATTGGCCCTTTTTCATGCCATCCCATAAAAACAACGTGTGGATTTATTCCCATCCTTGTGGGATACATAGTGATGCCTATAATTTTCATCTATGGTCCATCCATGATCTCCTCTATCTCTCCAGCCCATATTGGCTCGAGTTTACCTCTGGGGTATATGGTGTGGCACAAACTCTTAGGTTCTCGCTCTTTGTGGGGTTTATAATAGCCCCATCATGTGATACATTAAAGGGTTATTACCCATCCTTTTAGCATCGTCCCACATGATGTTAAATTGTATGTCATCCTTCATGACGTTAAACTGTATGTCGTCCCACATGATGTTAAACCACATGAGTATGCTCAAACATAATGTGTTATTCTTTTGGGTCTCTATCATCTTTCACATATGAAGGGACCCCCTTTATGGCCTAGTCTCATGCCACTTTGGCTCTCCTACTGTCCTGGGTTAATGCCCCGAAAGACTTCAGACAAAATTTTGAGATAGTTCCCATGTTTCGAATATGGTCAGCTATCGACCCTCACTTGTTTGTTTCTATTTCAAGCTAACACAAAATAGATGTTGTGTTTAAAAAATGGTCAACAGTTATCCTCCTCATCACGCCACTCTCACTATTTCCCAAATATTGGATATCGTGATTTGTACGTACCTGCCCCTATCCAATATCTGGATTATCTACACTCTAGTGTTGTTTCTCCATGCATTCACGCAGATCAAGTAGAAATTTTTGTGCATATAGAAGCTTTACCACCTAGCATTGACTTCTTAATAACACATTCTCTCTTATAATAGGGAAACATAACATCACCCCTCATTTATTGCACCGAGCATTTCTCACGTATGCTTAGGAGATTTGGCAAGGATAATACCCACACATGAGGTCGCATGATTCTTCTAGTCCTTGAAGAACTACATATGTCTTGGTTCTTATAAGAGAAATATACGCAGTGACATCTGGATTTCTAGTTCCGAGATCCATCCACATTCTTGTAAACCCTCTAATATGGTTGTCCTAGCCTCCTCCCCACTTTCAAGACCATTCATTGCCTTCGTCCTCATCATATGATGTTAAACTATATTTCTATATTCCTTATATGAATGAAATAAAACTGAGGTCCACTCTAGGTTCTCACTAGAGAGATCCTTTCCGGAAATGAGTATGATCCATGATCAGACCGATGTTCTCACCTAATTTTTTCATCACGATGGTGTAATTTCAAGAGTGTTATAATCCATTAGAACAACCCATCACTCCAACCTCCACACTTTTCATGCCATTTATTTGGATCCTCGTCCTCTTTCATGTCAAAAGGAACCCCCTAATAGTATGGATACTCAGCCTATGTCTCACCTACTATCATGGGCCAACGTTCCAGAAGACTATGGATGCCATTTTGAGTTCGGCCCCATGTTTCGAACATGGTCAGAAACTGACCCTCATATGATGTCCCCATTTCAGTCTAACATAATAGGGATACTATGTTTCGAACATGATCAATAGTTATCCTTTATTGTCATTCAATGTCTACATTGTTCCAAATTCCGGGTATCATAATTCCCATTCTTTGTTCCCTTTTTTCTGGATTTATTCCAAAACCCCTTGCATTATCCCGCTCATGTACTAGAAAATGTTGGGAGTGGGAAGTTTGGCTATTTTGAGAGTCTATTTATCTCACCATGAACCCCTTGTTCTTCCCATAAACCCAGAGTGGTCGTTCAGACCCTGGATTCCTAGAGATTGGTTATCACTCTCTTATTCAAACGGAATAACGATGCAGTCATCCCTTATTTCTCACATTGGTCATGACCCACATGAGTTTAGGGATTGACCACTGAATATTTCATAGATATTATGGAAATGATGTAATCAAAATAGTTAACTGAACTCATTCACATAACCATCATAAACAAGAAAATCATGAAAGTACGTTTATGAGGTCACACAAAGTGAAATTCCTAGGGAATGGCCCCTCAAATAGATGGATTGACCCCTTAAATGGATCATCCTAGCTCCACCAATCTCTAGAATGTTGCATCTAGGATATGATGTCACCTGTTAATATCTCAATCTTCCTCGATGGAAATGCAGCGTAGTTCATCGGCCTTGACCCGAACCTATTCCTCATCGGCTTGGATAATAGCCATATATTGAGAAGACCGCCTCATCTATTCCTCGGCCTCTTCCAGATGGGCCTTCAGTCGGGATGTGAGTCATGATTGTTCATCCAGGAAAGAGGAATGATCATTCACCTGGGCCCTCAAGTGTTGGATCTCATGATCAGCCTACTGGAGTATCTAGATATTGACATACTTTATCTTCTGCAAGCCCACACCGAGTCCGCGGTCAAGTTCCCATATTTTATTCTCTATATAGTCTCTAATGAGAATATGAGGATGGTGGGAATCCACTCCTCCAATGAATATTTCATGCATCCATGAAAAAAGACTCCCTATATGGTTTATCCATTTTTCTTGTGAGGTCTCCTCAATGAAGTTATTGACTAGCTTCCATGACCAGCGGTGGAAGGACTTGCTATCCTATTCATCAGAAGGAGTCTCTTCTCGATCATCTAGGTCCCTGGGTTTGTACATCAGGAATACTACTAGAAGCTCATTATGGAGGTATTACTCTGGTGTAATTTTAGGAATGTCGGGTTCTTCATCGATAAGCGCAATAGGATACACATCATGGGGATGATCTTCATCATCAGGCTTAACATCAACAATCTTTGGTTCTATCCTACCAATGGCTCCACCTGCATCCTTGGTCACTATAGTTTGGTCTGCCTAGACATCTGATTCCACTTTAATCGGTCCCACCCTTGAGAGAGGGGTCTCAGGATCCCCAGTCTTCCTCGCCAGTATGGCCAATTACATTTGAATAAGTGTTCAAAATAGAGATGAAAATTTTAGCATTTGGTTCAACAGATAACAGCCAGGGACTCTTTGAGAAAGAAGGCTTACGAAGTTAAAATGATTAATTTCATTATTAGGTCTTCATCAAAGGTATCCTAGGGCGTTCCCCCCATATATGTTGGTAACTATGAGGACTTTGGAAGGGTCATACTAGTTTCCGCAGCCCTGCTCAACTCTATAATCACCATTGACCCAAGTGAAGATCCTGAGCCCACATCTGCAGGCACGTGGGTCAGAATCTCATCCATAAGTCTATCATGTAGATAACAAATTTCAGTTGAGAATCTAGGGAGACACTAATAAAATCATGGTTCAAAATAATGTCTCATAGGTTACCTCGACAGCTCTGGTGAAATCTCCCAACTCTGAAGTCCCGACTTCACCTTCTTCCAAAGGACTTCCCCCGTTAGACGCATCTCCCCAGAAGCCACCCGACTCCTAGGGTAAAGAGAATCACTCCCTCAACTCAACAACAAATGCTTGAGGCAAGACTATCTGACCTGGTAGTACTTTCATTTGGCTCGTCATTGGATGTGAAGCACCATGACAATGCACATAGTCAACCAACCCAACGACATACCATTCCCCTTCTTAACAGGAAACTAAAATGCTAGCCTCGGAATGACCAATATCTTAAAGTTCCATTCCATAGTGGTTGATGTGATCCAAAATCTAGATAGGATATAGGAATTTGGAAGTTGACCTCTCAGTTGTCCTAAGCCTTCAGAAAGACAGCATCTAAAGGCATGTATATGTGGTGCAGCCACTTCCCGGGAGCTTGGGTGGAATCCTATGAAACCCTCTAGGGACCCTCCTCCCTTCCTAACACTATTTAGTTGGGACCTTCGGGCCTACCACTACCACTTTCTCACCACTTGGTGCATGCTCTGATAGTGCTTTCCACTCCTCTTCCATCGCACTGCCACTAGCACATGCTCTCGTCATTCTCCGACCCCAACCATCTAGATTGAGGAGACACTCTTCTATCTACCTAGATGATTCGATGCTTCAAAATATCTCCTGGGTAGGCTGACTCCCAAATTTTAGTATATTTTTCACCATCATGAATGTGACATTAGATAGAGGTAGCTCATTTCTCTTCCCCACATCCTCCCGGGTGAACACGAGCTACATTTTCCTCATTAAGAAATGTTTCTCCTCATGATGCACCCCAATATAAACCTTTGGGGTTAGCTTCTCATGCACCAAAATTACCTTGCAAATCAGTGTGGGTTTTACGTCTTGCAGATGGGATCACGGTCTACCCATTCCACAAAAACTCTACCCCTAAAAGCCAGAATTTATGAACGATTCTCTTCGGTATCTCAGCCATCGTCGGTGAACACCCCGTGGGTAATGGAAATGTGTAGAAGACAAACTCATCCAAATTCCAGATGATGTTCAACATGCCTTGTAGGCTCAGATTTTCTGGAATGCTTCCTACTTCGTTCAATATGAAGGGCCGAAAGTTTTACCTTATTGTAGAAACTGGGTTCGGGTACTCATAACCCCTCACGTGCACTGCCACCTAACCATATAAGAAATGGAATGGCCCGCACACCAATACCAACTTATTCCCCTCACTGATATTCCACAACATCTTGTATAGTTTTTCTAGTTCTAGGATCTCAAGGTTGACTTACTTCCAAGTCACTATCATGGTTTCCATGATAAACGTACTCAGCCATACGCCCATGTTCGTATCTATCACATGAAGTATCCAGCCACAAATAAACGCTGAGATGAATGCAGCCAACCTAACAATTTTTTTTCTTAGGTTTGATGCTAAACACCCATTTCTTCCACTAGATGTCCTCCAAGAGTCTCCATTATGAGTGATCTTTGTTGCGCTGGGCCCCCTATGGGCTAGTGGGAGGCCTCACTGGGAAATTTCTATCTAACATGAAATTTATGAACTGCCTGAACCACTTCTTGAAATGCACATCCCTTACTTATTTCTTGTCCTCACCCAACACCAAGTCCATAAAAAACTTTTCCAGCCTTTCCATATACTTCACGTCTCCCCAAACATTCCCTAATATATGTAATTCATCATACATAGACCCTAAAATGGAAATCCTATAGATCTTGTGGATTTCCCGTAGACTGATGTCGACTTACCTGTGATGAAGATGGAAGGTGTTGGTCCTGGGTGACCACTTGCTTAACAGCTCTGGCATCACACTCTTCCGATGGTAGATATGGAATTGAGAAGCCCAGGCCACCTCATGTAGGCCCACTCACCTAAACTCCACCCCAAACTCATCACAGGTAGTGTGTACCCAGTAAGCCCACGCCCAGTCATCTGTGAAGTTGCTGCCTTGGAACAAGTCCCACTCATCCGTCCATCCATTTTCCAAATTTTGCAGAGCTACCTTCAGGATAGTGTGATATTGCGTAGGGGAAGCCTCAACCTACATATCATTCCAGTTAACATTGTGGGCGTGGTTGTATAAGTAATTGGCGGTGACAGATGTATGATTGGGCCACGTATAGCCATCAGGAGCCCTGAACCACTAATACTGGCAAGGGGTGCTCCTAAACCCGTAGGATGGTTCATCCCTAACATATTGTGGGATACATACCTCGTTCCTCAGACTGAAGCCATACAAAAACGGTCTCTTTCACATGGTATAGTTCTTCTGGACCTCCATCAGAAGCTCTATTAGGGATTCATGATCCGAGTGGTTGTGCGCATATTCACCAATCCCCAAGTTATCTTCCATTTCCTCCCTTAAGGTAGCTACTTCAAGGAACTCTTGGATAACTTCCTGGTTGGCCATTTCATCTGATTTAGACTTTGGATATTTTTTCTTTGCAGATTCACAATGCTCAGCAAAAAAGCTCAGTTGTTGTGTGTAGTCACAGAGCCCTATCATAGATCTTGTCTCACAAAGTGTGTGGTCATGGAGTCAAAGAACCAATGTGTAGTACAGAGAAGATCAGGATCATGGTGCAGTGGCTCACTGAGTAGCATTGCACAACACTGGTCTGTGGAATCTATATTCACAAAGCAAGGTCATGGAGTGTGCAGAGCTTCACAAATCGAGAGAGAACATATGGAAATTTGGAAGAAAATATGAAAAAACTAGTGTTTATCATGCTCAATTTACAGGAGATGACCATCGAGCTTCATGGCGCGTTGCACACTCCGTGGTGCGCTCAACCCGTTCTTTGCGCCCATGCTTCGCATTTTTTGCTTCGCGATCTACCACGATTTTGGGGAAGTACCCTCAAAATCTTACCCTCATTTCTCCTAGACTCCCATTCCATGGGGGGGATTTTTGGGCACCAAAATTTGTACCTTGGACAAATAAACCCCACAAAAAATCCAAGGAAGCATGCCTCACAGAGAAGCCTTGCAAATCCCCTTAGGCTATGTAATCGGTGCGATGTAGCGTCAAAATCCTCATATTTGGCCTCCATGGAGTAGCTTAAATAGTTCTCCACACCCACAACACACTTGAGAGAGAGCTTTATATCAATATAGAGCAGCTGGATGAG
This sequence comes from Viscum album, assembly GCA_963277665.1. Lineage (NCBI taxonomy): Eukaryota > Viridiplantae > Streptophyta > Magnoliopsida > Santalales > Viscaceae > Viscum > Viscum album. Next base: position 26,600,003 of record OY728125.1, read on the forward strand.
ACCTCTGCGACTATGACGCACCGAAGAGATCCCTCTATGAGTGTTTTGAAGTGGCTAATGGAGAGCACTCTGAGTCTGAATAGCGTGATGGATCTACCTTCTATTTTGAGGTCCAATTCCTTCTTGACCCGACCTCTGAGCTACGCACCGCCTCTTTCCTATAAATAATATGATTCCCCAAAAACCAAAGGACGGATACCCTAACCTTTCTCCTTATTAGCTCTTAAATAGTGAAACACCCTCTACTCTTTGAAACATTTAGAAAATGAACTCTTCAAGGTATTTGATAATTGTTAAATAACTTTCCTTCTTCTCATATTCAACCCCTCTTCAAGTGATTACGCCCTTTGCAAATCCCACGACCCATCACAAAGGAAGGATATCCCTATAGAAACCCAGGTCCCCGTAAAGAACTCATGATTCAGAAAGTACCTTCCATACACATGTGAACCCCATGCTAATGCATGATCAATGTGCTCCACAAAGTACATTGATTCACAATGATTCACTTTTCAAGGAACCCATGCTTAACTAAGTCATACTTCAAGAAATCACTTGCACTTCAATAATAAATCTTCATACACATGTATACTCCATGCCTAGGCTAGACCACTCCACTTCCTGAAGAATACCCCTTCACGGAGTCTCTCCACATTTTGGATCACCAGAGCTTCACGAGATCTCTTCCTATGAACAACTTTTCATCAGAAACCCTACTTCTTCTGTATGGCCCTCCAGGTTTTTATGAAGTCATTTCAAAGTCCCTTGGGTGCTGCTTCATGTTGCATTTCTTTTCCTCATGCTTCTTCGCATAGGCATTCTAATAACTATTTCTTCTTTTCATAGACACGCTAATGTGATACCCTCAATGGATAGCTCCACAACCCTGTCTCTACACAAAATTTATGGTTCCTTCCCTTCACCGAGGGTTAAAGGGCACCAGTAATGTATGTCCTAGGGGTGAGGAGTGAATCTTCATCATTTGAGCTACAATATGTTAAACAACCAAGAATCATCCTCCCCAGCACATGACATTAAACTGTAGCCTTTCCCTATGAAAATTGCATGGGGTGCCCCACCTCAGACATTTTCCATGCCTTCTAGTCTCCAGAGGAGATAAATCTTCCTCACATTGAATAAAATCCTCCTTGCATGGAATGATATCTATAATCAGGGAAGGGAAATCGTCCTGGTGTAAGCACCTAGCCTTTCTTTCAATAGGTAGCACCCTTGCTCCTCCTATCTTCATTCATGCACAAATACCAAAGGAGATATGGGAACAAGTAACTCTCGATATCCCATACCTCTCTATTTGGGATTTATCTCCATTGTGCCTCCATCATGGAGAAAGTCCCAATCCACATCTCCCTGGGCTACTAACGATACGTAATCCATGCTCTATTCCTTATGGACACACTTTTTTGCGATGTGATCGTTAGGTATTTTTTACCTCTTGTTTCTCAAACCAATAATGAATAATGTGGGCTTAGAGTCATCATTAACTATGACCCCATATGTGGGATGAAAACCACATGTAATCCCCAACATGTTGTTAGGTCGATGTCCTTTGTGCACACCCTGATTCTACACCCCATCCTAAACTACATAGACTTTTATTCCCTCTCACGAGGATATGTTGGAAGAATATTTGAGGTTAAAGACCATCACTCATGTCTCATCCTGGTCTCTCCCTTGAGACTTTGTGTTTCGGGATGGTCATTCATTAATCCGGGGGTTCTACTTCCTTCATCTCCCATCCATGCATCCATTCTCATACGACACCTCATCAGGTGTCCCATTTTTCCCAGAAAACTATGTTTAATTTGATCTTTTACTATTCAAGGAAGGGTATGTAGGAATCCTCCCTGATGTTTAAGCCCATCAACCATCGGTCCGGACCACTTCACGTCCGTTCACCCTCGTCCTGCATGACGTTAAATTGTATACATACGAACTATGTGGGTTTTGATTCATGTCTCCTAGGTAGGGTATGTAGGAAGCCTCCCTCAGGTTCAACCCCAAAACACAGGTAAACTTTGGTGTCCCCCCTATTGAGACCCACATCCTTGGTCCATCCCTTAGTGGAATTAGACCGGCTTCCGGGAAGCTAACCATGTGTAATCCCCACAATCAATTCACACTCCCCCAACCAAGGGTGTCCCTCTTACGATGGGATGCTAACCACACATAAGCCCCAACATGTTGTCGGGTCACTATCCTTTGTGCACACCATGACTCTATGCCCCTGTTGACGCTCCTTTCCGTCATAGAGTCTAACTAATTATAAAGGGAAATACCTTTAACCCAAAGTGATTCATCCTTTTAAGAAACATCAAAAATTGACAAAGGAAAGAACAAAGATTCAAATGCACTTGGGTCGCGCAAGTTCCACCAAGGTCGCGCAAGTATACTTGCACGCCGCCCAATGGTCACGTAGGTGACTTGCGCGCCCTCTATGAATTTCTCCCAGGGTCTTCACCAGCCTATAAATACCCCGGTGGGCCCCCCCATTTGAGGGACGAAAAATTCCAGAAACTCGGATTTGATCTCCCGGCGCCCTAGTCTCTTCTCAAAGCTTCCAAACACTTCTAAGGTAATTTCTTTCCTATAACGAAAGATCTAAAGAGGGGGAGTAATGCCTAAGTGTTGAAACTCATCAACACTTGCATGCCTAAGTGGCCATCCCTTAAGGGAAATGGCCACACTTGCGCGCTGCCTTACCCCTTCAACAGAACTTGATCACCCCTCTTCTGGAAGCCTCTAGGGATAGTACTAAGGGCTTGAGCCAAGTCTCGCTCAAGTATTACCCTAAGGTTTGACTGTCGTGCAAGTACCCATGTGTTGCGCAAGTATACTTGCACGACCAGGACTTTCACGCCCACGCAGGACTTGTGCGCCACCATTTTTTTGGGTTCCCCTCCTACCTATTTCACTTCTATTATTCTTATCCACCTATCCCCTTCAAGATTAAGCCTTCAGAAGTCTCTCCAAATCCATTCATGGCATCATTTCCTTGTTAGATTCCTTGTTTGAAAGGAATTTTGTGGAACATCTCTTAAAACCTAGTGATTTACATATCTTTATGTCACTAAGGTCATATATTTCATTCATTAGACCTCATCCTTTAAGATGAGAGATTCCTTAGCATGGGCCTCCTTTTCAGGAATAATCCCCAGTCCAAGTTGTCTTAAATTTGGGTATCCTCCTTAGGAATAAGCCCCAAATCCCCTAACGTAGGCCTCCTTTTCAAGAGTAAGCCCCAATCATGATTTTTTAACCTGGGCATCCTCTTTATGAGTAATCCCCAGTCCTAATTTCTAAGTTTGGGCATCCTATTTAGGAGTAAGACCCAGTCAAAATTCCCTTTAACCTATGCCTCTTCTATAAGAATAAGCCCCAGTCATAATTCTTATTAACCAGTCTTAATTTACTTTTGACTTGGGCTTCCTTTTCAGGAGTAAAACCCAATCATAAGTCCCCTCTTAATTTCGGCATATTCCTCAAGAGTAAGCCCCAAGTTAGAGTATACAAATCTCCATAAAGCACATATACCTTTATAGACCATGTTCATGGGTTTCATCCCTAAAGTAAAAAACCAATCTTCATCTATTTTGGGCAGTCATCCATACATAATCCCCACACCATTTCTTATGATTGCATCTTTTGTGGCACAATTTTCTGGTTTCACAAATTCCTCTTGTTTCTCACACCGAGCATGACTCACGTGAGCATAAAGTGTAAAAGTATATCATGACATCTTTATTTGATCCATCAATCATGCATAAACATCATTCTTCTTTACTCGAACTATGTGGGTTCTGATTCCTTTTCCAAAACAAATGATACGTAGGTAGCCGATCTGCGGGTACGATCCCAACTGTGAAATAATTCATGTCCTTCTGAATGACAATAAACTTCAAGAGCCCCGCTGAGTGGCTTCAAAACCAGTATGGTCATCATAATGACCAGAAGACTATTATATAATGTATTGATGGATTAAATTGACTAAGAATCTCTAAAAAAATACAGAAGAATCTTTATCAATAAAGAACCTCTAATACATATAAAAGATTCTCTAAATTTCATACATGTTAATCATTGATTGTAATATCTAAAGGAAATCTCATCTTCATACATGGTAATATAATGAGGATTCATGAACATAACTTAAATCTATAAAGAGATTCCCAAAGTAGACAATAATTCCCCCCAAAAAGGTGTGATGAGTCCGACCTCCCATCCTCTCGACCAATGCAAATTCTTAAGTTTCATCAGTTCATAACTAATGAACACCTACCTTTGGAAAGTAGGTCCAAATGGATATGGAATCATTGGAGGTTTCCGATTCCACAAACAAACCCGTTAGAAACTGCTTGGAATTTTTGAATCTTAAATTGATGAGGTCATCCCCAATTCCAGAATAAACAAAAAATGGTGAACCCGATGTGAATCCTTAACCAAGTTAAAATGACGTTTTACTTATTTTGTTAGGCCACTATTTAAAACTCAATGATAGGGACAACAAAACAATCAATAACATATGTTCTCATCCAAAAGATGTATCAGACAAACTTATCATGATTATGTTTGTTATATCAAACATGAACTCTTTTCCAAGAACTTATACATTACCAAAATGGATTTTCTTAAGTTCAAATTTGTGAATGCCTCTGCTGTGAAAACCTCTACTGTGAATGCATCTGCTGCTACTTCTACTGGATCGTTGTCTACTTTGAGGGCGACATAACCTACTCAGCGTCTCCAACGCTGGGTATCGAATGCACTGGTTAAGGAGTACCGTCAACACGGTACCATTCCAACTCTGGAGGCTGCTCGACAAGCCCTCCAAGTGAACAACTCACCCTAGTCATCCGGATAGCGACGACCAGGGATCAAAAAGCAGGAGGTGCTAACCACCATCTCCAACCGTTTGAAGTCGTTATCCCCGGAACACAACAAACATTCCCTCCCATATTCTGAGGAGGTGAATGAGAAGGCCACTTAGGGCCTTAATTCAAGGAAACATGAGTCCTTCCCGAGGGCTCCCACCAACAATCGCCGCCAGACTCCTACAGCAGTGTGCCTTCAACATGATGAGGGTATCATCTCCAAGCATTCGACTCAGGTTCCTCGAACCCGAGTAGGCAAGACGGATTACCAGAGGTGAAAACCGGTTAACAGTGAACAAGTTTTCATCTCTTCCATCTCCAGATAAGTACACCAACCTAACTTGGTGGCAATCAATGAGCAGGCACACACACCTGTCTGTTTTAATTTCGATGTCCAGCAGACTCATCTAGCAGCAGCACGCCAATCCCGCCAGGCAATTCCGGCAGAGTACTATAGACAAAATCATACACCTGTTTATAAATCATCAACTGGTCAGCAGGCTCTTCTGAAAACATATGATGGATCCCACCAACCCAATGTGTTGACAACTGGTAAACAAGCACATACACCTGCCTACACTCATCAATCCTTCCAGCAGCCTCGTCTGTTAGTATTGAAGGAAGATCATCAACCACGTTCGACGGAGTGAAATCAGCAGGCACATACACCTGCTAGTATTGATCAAGCCTACCAACAGTCTCGTTTGGTAGCATTCGGAGAAGTTGGTCAGAATTCTCTGATGAAAAACAGGAGATAGACATAACTCTCTACCCCCACACATGAGTACTGTCAGAATTCACTGACATGAAAAGGATGACAGGAGTAGGAATACACACCTACTCCAAGCACGGAATGGACATATATCCTCGTTCCGGGCATTGAAGTCACCAAGAACATTTTTTCAATGGTGAAAGAACAGAAGAAAATCTATTCTCATATTCTGGATGTCTGCCATGATATTATAATAGCTTCAGGAGCATATCAGGGAAAGACACATAAATCTATCCCTTCTTGTGGAGTGACACATCAACAGTTCACTCCAGAACAGACACACACATTTGTTCCAGTCCAAGAGGGTTGTGGGGCGTACTCCCCCATATCATACGGACAGTCGTGTCAGGCACATACACCTGATTTTAGTGGAGATAATCAGCCTAACCTGATCATTTCTCCTGAGTAGGCACATACACCTGCCCATAATGAACAATTTCGTCAACAAGTGGTTCCTAAAGTGAGTAAGAAGGCGTCTAAGAAAACATCATGCCCAACACAGTCAAGAAATCAAGGGCCAATCTGTAATAAGGCCTTACTCGATGCTGGAGTTCTTGATGCACTCAGTCAATTATCTGTTGCAACTCAAGATTCTACTCTCTGAGTTCCCAATAGTGGGAACATTAATTCTGAAGGTCTACACTAGACACTTCCTCATGAAGGCTTGCTTCGTGACAACTCGGTCGATCTCGAAGTATCATCTTCAGATGTGAGTCACAAGAACCCTCTGTGTGTCCAGAAGATCAAGGAGCAAAATGTTTCATCTTTTGTTGTAACCCACCATGGTGGTCCTCCCCATGATGATGAATTTAGCTGTGAAAGTCCTCTCTGCAGTAATAATGCACATTGCCTGGAAAATTCTCCAACGGACAATGTAGTGACGAGAAAGCCCTCTTATCTTGAGGCACTTGCAAATGTAAAGCCAGTCATGTCCGATAATTTAACACTATCAAGTGAAACACTTTCTCAATAATAAGATAGCCTGGGGTGTAGGTCATTCTCTAAACCACCCCTAGGTCGTTCATATTCTAGTTTAATCAGTGAATTATCTAACAATCTTGTTGAATTCGATGAAACATCAAGGAAGCACCAGCTCTGGTCTAATCAGGTAGAAGAATAGTCATTGAATGATAAAGTGGAAGTACTAAATATGTGAAAACAACTGGTGAAATGTGATGTGCCAGTTATGTTTTGGTCTTTGGATGATTCTCAGTATGACATTCCAGATATGTTGACGGAAGATGGAATTCATGATATTCATCTCAACATATGGAAAACTATTTGTCAGTTGAAAAATAAAATATTATCTTATGATGAATATGAAAATCATTTCAAGATAATAGAAGGGTTACAATGCCAAATTGATTTGGCATCTCTCTCTATTTCCCAATATCCGATGGCTGAAAAGCAGCAGAGATCCCTTTAGAGTTTATGCCTTGGAGCACTAAGAAGATTGTGCTAGTTAATTTCCAATGCCCTATGTGGTATTCATATCAGGGGATGGGGTGTTCATGGAGTGCTACATTTTACTGTGCTCTCTAGTCATCAAAGCCTGCCAAAAATGGTCCCATGCAATGTTATTGCCCATAGCCGGCCACAGTCAATGGGTTTTGTTTGTAATCAAAAGCTTTCCCAAGAACAGGCTTCAACTAGTTCCTCTCAAAATCAAGCATACAGAGACCAAGTTGCTGAATTAATCCTGCATCAAGCAAATGAGAATATTGAACAGGCCTCTCGTTTGGAGCAAACACCTAACCAAGTGACAGAAGTGTCAGAAATCATCCAACGGTCTTTTGATCCAGGTGATAAAAGTGGATACAGGTTGATGCATCCAGCCAATTTCTGGACTAAAGTCCATAAGATTAAGAGAGAATTCAAGAAAGTCTCAGATATAGCAACTCAAGAACCACCCCAGTTTTCTAGACTACGGACTCTTTTAACCCAACCCTCGGAATCAACAAATAGGTTTTGAGGAGTTGAAAAGGAATAGCCCCAGTCCATAGGACTGGGGACTTTTTTAAATCTTCAATCTCCCCCTCAGAGAAATTCAGTTTTCTCTCGATTAGGGAAGAATCCACAAGTTGAACGAAGATCCAAATTATCAAGAGATTCCCTCCAAATTATGGTTCGTCAAGAAGTTCCTGAGGGATCAAATTGACAAAAGGCAATATCTCATCAGGGACATGGAAGAAGACAATATCACAGAAATTACAATATAAGGGATGCAATGCATTATGCATCAATTAATGTCATCAATTCCATTGTTGTTGATCCACCAGATGAGTCTCACTCAGAGGGATCAGATGAAGAGGTTCCTGCTCAAGAGGTTGTACGCACAGACACAAATGAAGAAGGTGTGTGTACACAAAATCAGAGGATTACCCAGACTTTAGGTAATCCTTCAAGTAACCCACTTCCCCCTCTCCGAAAGGGATATAATAAGGGTAAAGGAAAGAATTAGGTTACATTACATTCCTCTGTAGAAGGCCAATCTCTCTTATCAGAGAAAATATTTGTACAACAAGATGAAGAAATGAAGGAGTTGAGGAGGTTGAATGCAGAATTACTTCAGGGTAGTCTTCCTCCTAAGCATGTTGGAGTCAGTCAGCCAAGGGAATTCTTTGCGGCTACTGAGATGGATCAAGAATATCCTCCTCTACCATTACACCCTCACAGGTCTAATCTTACGGGTCATGTGCAACAACAATCGACGGTGCTACCATCAGTTGCAGTACCAGCCACCACATCTTTCCAAGCTCCAATCATTGCACCTGTTCAGGTCCATGCTCAACCGGATGTTTATCAAAAAGTTAATAACTACTATTGAGTCATTAATAGCTCGGTTGGAAGCTATGGAGGGAAATCATGCTCAAATTCAACCAGAAAAGAGATCTTACCCTGAATGGGTTGATGCAATTCCTCCCCCATCAAATTTTGCAAGTACCACATTCCTAATGATTGATGGTTCGGGAGACCCAGAGCAACACTTAACACATTTTGTTTCTCATTGTGATCCTATGATGGGAACCCCTCAGCAACAGGAAGTAGTTAAGCTCAGGTGTTTTGTATAATCATTACAAGGGTCTGCCTTTGTCTGGTACACAAGATTTCAATCCTGGTCAATTACCAGGTGGGAGGATCTCCGACAAATATTCCTTCTTCAATTCAGCTCAACGTTTCCAAAGGCAATAGTTTTTGATCTTACAAACTGTAATCAAAGGGAGAGTGAAAGGGTTTAGGATTTCATTGCTCGCTGGAAGGGATTAACATATTCCCTAATCTTAGCACTCCCTCAAGAGGAATTTCTTCCAATCTATGTGCCAAAATTATGTGATGAGTTCCGCACACTGTTGATCCCTGTGAAATACACTGGAGGGTTTCAATACCTTACTTCAATTTCTCGACAGACTGAATATTCTCTTATGAAGACTAAGGATAAAGCTCATGTAATTCCATAAGCTCCAGAAAGGAGAATGGGTAAAGTAGAGACTACTACAGTTATGCTTAAACAAGCACATGTACCTGCTTCTACTTCAAAACCTTCATCTTCTCGAAGGGCACCACCTTCTGAGTGCCAGCAACAGAGGCCGTTTCATCAAGATGATCAAAGAGATCAAAGGCGAAAATAATTTGAGGATTTGAAAATAAAATTTTACTCTTTCCAAAATGAACAGGTTCCTGGTTACTTTATTTCGGCTCTAGAAAATAATTTGGTTCAATTTCCAAGGCCCAAGAGGCCGAACAAGGAAGGAGATAAAGATCGTCCCAATTATTTCCCATTTTATCAAATGATAGGGCATCTCATTAAGGAGTGTTTTTTATTCAAGGACCTCCTGCAAAAAATGGTTGACTTGGGAAAAGTCAAACTGAAAGGTTCTTCAGCTCAGGTAGCATGTGTTACTGCAACAGATCCAGAGGAATAAGGCAAGTGGCAAGAAGTCAAGAACAAAAATTCACAAAAATATGATGATTGGATGTTTAGAAAAACATTCAACTGAACTCATGCCAATTTTCAAACACAATTTAAGAAACCGATTGTGTCTTCTTCCATGAATGCCACAGAAAAACCCTCTTCATCAGAGGGAAAATCCTCAAACAAAATGGCATAATTCAAAGAAATAGGAACAATCAGAAGAAGATGAAATCATGTCAAAACCTAAGTTGTCTTTGACTCTGGCAGATTTTATGCCATCTAATTTGAGGTTACGGGCACTGCCCCACCAAATGGCATAGCCTAAATAGGATAATCAGGTAGAGTATTCATCGTATGAAGATTTTATCTTCTGTTCTATTAATATGATTCAATTAACAGATCCATATGCCAGTCGTAGTTTTGATTTTGATGAGCTCGAGTTCCCTGTATCAAACAGAGGAATCATAGGAAGTTCTAGAGGCTCAGGATACAAGGGAAGACATGGATCTTTCATAGGACACTATTCTAATTCTACCCCTGCTAAAACTGTGTATGTGGCAGAAACTTGTGGTAGAGCCCTTCAACGAGCTCAACAAGAACAAGAAAGTTCTTCCACACAAGGCAGACTCAGTCCTGGCACAATTATTCTGGAAGATTGGTTGAAGGTTCCATATTCTTCCTCTCAGTAAGTAAATAGACCTATTCGGTCTAATCTTCCAAAGCCAATAGTATTACCAACTCCTACCTTGATACAAGATTCATCAACTTCCAAAGCATTAACTTCTAAGGAACCTACAAAACCACATGTTTATGTTGGGAAATGCAGACCTTTCAATCAAAAGTATAATGTATTGAAACACTTGTCCCCATTACCGGCCAAGTTATCAATTTTGGATGCCTTGAATTTATCAAAGGATCTTCGAGAGGCACTCTTCGAGGCTTTGTCAAGTCCTCAAGAGTTAGAAACTAAAATTACTGCGGCTGAAGCCTACCATGTTGAGAATAATCCTGCAGAATTCCATTTAGTGATATCATTCACAGATGAAGATGAATATGATGTCGTTCTGGTACATATTAGACCTTTTTACTTATCTGGAAAGGTCAATGTTATAGACATCCGAGAGTCTTCATTGATAATGGTTCAGGAGTCAACCTCATCCCCATTCATACAATTCATCGATTTGGCCTCACAGAATCTGATTTATCTCCTTCTACTTTGATGTTACAAGGATATGATAAAAATTAACAAGAACCATTGGGCGAGATTACACTCAGAACTTAGTTTGGATATCTTGTATCCAATTCAGATTTCATGTTTGTTGATCAAGACTCAGCCTTCAACATCATTCTTGGTAGACCCTGACTACATCAGCATGCGGCTATCCCTTTATCATACCATCAATGTCTCAAATATTGATTTGATGGTCAAATTGGAACATTGTATGGTGATAAGTCCCCATTCAAGACATGTAAATCTCAATACATTGAGGCAAAATTCTATTACATGAAGGGAAAGGAGAAATCCACAACAAGGGAGATTACCAAAGTTAATGCTCCATATGGTTTGGAAAAGATTCCAGTAAACCCATTTACACATTTGAGTACAGATTATGTGGTTCCTATCAATCAAATTGACAGGATAGAACCAAATCAAAATACTCTTATGGAAACTTTCATAATGCCAATTACGACAATCAAGCCAGACAACATGGGGGAAATTGGTGATTCACCAAGAAATGATGAAAGCTCAAATGGGGATGTCTTCATTTCATCTGTTGAAATCCAGCAAGTCTACACATCTCTAATTAGATCAGAATAAGTTATAGAAATGTCATAGGTGAATGATGATGTCGATTATCAATCCATCATATCCTCTCTATTACCCATGGAAGACCCTTCATCATCAATCGGGTCGAAAATGGAAGCTTCTTCTTCAAGATGTTCAAATTTTAACATCTCTTATGATCATAGAAATTCTGTTTCATCATCTACTATGCAAGTAGAAACATAAGAAATAACACATGTTGAAGAAGAAGAGGAAGATCTCAAGGATGATCCTCCAACATTTGAAGAGTGTATCTCTACCACCATGGATGAACTCAGAGAAATAAATCTGGGTACAAAAGAAGATCCACGCCCCACTTTAATTAGTGAGGTCATGACTCTTGAAGAGCAAGAGATGTATATTTTTTTTAAAGAAAAATTGAGATAAAGTTGATTGGAATTATACAGAGATGCCAGGGCTTGATCCTGATGTTTCCACTCATCGCTTGGGTTTTCCAGAAGAACATCGAGGATTCAAACAAGCCGCTAGAAGAACACACCCAACCTATGCTTCCAAAATTGAAGCTAAACTGGATAATATTATCAAAGATAACTTCATCAAAGAAGTTTAATATCCCAAATGGTCGGATAATATTGTCCCAGTTAAAAAGAAGAATGGGAAAATTATATTTTTCATTGATTTCAGATATCTTAATCGGCATTGTCTTAAGGATGATTTTATGGTACTAATTACAGAAATCTTAATTGATGCAAAAGCTGGCCATAAAGAACTTTCCATCATGGATGGATATTATGGATATAATCAAATCTGAGTGGCTCCAGAAGATGAAGAATCTACAGCCTTCAGAGCCCCTCAGGGTGTGTTTTGCTATCGGGTAATGCCCCTTGGCCTGAAGAATGCAGGCGCAACATATCAGTGTGCCATGCATCATATATTCAAACCCTTTTTAGGGAAATTTGTTGAATTTTATCTGGAAAATTTGGTGGTTAAATCCAAAAAATTTTCTAATCACTTGGATGATTTGGAAATCATATTCCACAAACTTCGGGAACATAATTTGAAGATGAACCCCTTAAAATGTGCTTTTGGGGTAAGCTTAAGAAAATTTATTGGCTTCGTTGTATGCCATCGTGGTATCGAGGTTGATCCTGAGAAGACAAAGTCAATCCTTGGTATGTCACCTCCTTGCAATTTAACAGAATTGAAAGGACTTCAAGGAAACTTTCCCTATATTCGGCGTTTCATCGCCAATTTGGCAGGAAAAATTTTACCCTTCACCAAATTGATGAAGAAGGGAGTCACTTACTAGTGGATTGAAGAATGTCAACAAGAATTCAATATTCTCAAGAATTATCTCTTGATTACACCGGTGTTAATGCCACCTGTTGAAGGAAGACCACTTATCCTCTATGTTACAGCTCTAGAGCGATCATTGGGTGCCTTTCTTGCTCGGAAGAATGATGCAGGGAATGAAAACAGCCTCTACTATCTTAGTCGGACTATGCTTGAAGCAGAAACCCGATACTCAAATATTGAGAAGTGTTGCCTAGAATTAATCTTTGCAGTTCAGAAGTTGAGGCACTACCTGCAACATCACGAGGTCTAATTGGTATGCCGCAATAACCCGCTCAAATTCATCCTTAGTCATCCAATTCATACAGGACGTTTGGCAAGGTGGGAATTTATTTTGTAGCAATTTGATATTCAGTATGTGTCTCAAAAGGCAATAAAGGGCCAAGATCTAGATGATTTCCTTACTGAACATCCTTCAGAAGAAGATACATCTTCAGATATTAAACTTCTTGATGAGGAAGTATTCTTTATTCAAGATATTCTTCAAACATGGGAAATGTACTTTGATGGTGCTTCCAGAAGTCCAATAGGGAGAAAAATGGAAAATCCTAAATTTAACAAAGTTGGGTTAGGAATTGTACTCATATCCCCAGGAAAAGAAGTGCTACCTTATTCCTTATCATTTTGGGGAGGCGGTACAAATAATGAAGCATCTGCAGGCTTGGAGTTGGCACTTCAAGCACAAGTGAATCACTTAAATGTGAAAGGTGATTCAGAAAAGGTAATCAAACAAGTCAATAGGGATTATACAATCATAAAACAAGAACTAATCCCTTTGTATAATTATGTCAGAGAGTTAATGGAGGAATTTTCTTCAGAACTGACATTTTCTTATGTCATGTGGTCAAAAAATGCCCATGCTGATGCACTGGCTAATATAGCCACAACTCTGGCAGATTCAAATCGGGATGAGACAAGTATCAGTATTTCCCACCGTCGTACAATTTCACCTTATGTTCAAGACAGAATAGAGGAAATCAATGAAATTAGTCCCATATTTGAATCATATGGTCATACTACAGGATGGATGACACCTATTAGGGAATACCTTCAAAATGGAACACTTCCACCTGATAGAGCCAGGAAATAACAAGTCCAGAGACGTGTGGTCAATTTCACTCTTTATGATAGCACAGATCACTTAGATAATGTTCTCTACAAAATATTTTTTGATGGAGTTCTCTTCAGATGCATTGATGGTGAAGAGACAGTGGATTTCATGAAAGAAGTGCATGCAGGAGTCTATGGTGGCCACCAGTCTGGACATAGACTATCTGATCCAATTAGAAGGCTTGGATAATTTTGGCCTTCAATGATACAAGATTGTGTTGATTTCACAAAGAAGTTTCATTCTTTCCAAGTATATGACAACTTCATTCATCATCCCCCAGAGTTTCTTCATATAGTTAAATACTTGTGGCCATTTTCTACATGGGGAATGGATGTAGTAGGACCTTATCCTTCAGCTACATCCAAGCAGTTGAAGTATATTCTTACTACTACTGACTTCTTTTCCAAATGGGAAGAGGCAATACCTCTCAAAGAAGTTAGTTATAAATGTATTTTTAGCATCATCAAGTCTAAAATCATTACTAGATTTGGTGTCCCTCATTCCATATTGATGGAAAATGGAACAAACTTATGTTCATCCGAGGTGAGAAAGTTGTATCAAGAATACAACATCAAATCCAATCATTCATCTTGGTATCATGCAGCGGCCAATGGCCAGATAGAAGCTTTCAACAAGAATCTTTCAAACATACTGAAAAATAAGGTGAATAAAGATAAGAAGTCATGTCCTGACAAACTCTTTCATGATTTATGGACTTATCGAACTACCACCCTCACTGCAACGCGGTCAACTCCATATTCATTTGTATATGGAACAGAAGTAGTCTTTCCCATTGAGGTTCAATTACCCTCACTCGGAGTAGCCATTTGTGATTAGTCATCTACAGATGAACAATATCAAAAGCGATTGGATGAATTGGAATGGTTAGATGAGAAAATATTGTGCACCCTACACCACTTAGAAGTCTATCAGAATTGAATAGCATGAGCTTTCTACAAAAAATTTCGTCTTCGTTCGTTCGTTCAAGGAGAATTGGTATTAGTTCTTAGAACTCCAATGATACCAGGAAAGAAACCTCCCAATCTTGAGCCAAAATGTTAAGGACCTTATTCAATACATAAGTTCTACGCCAATGGGGCTTATTATTTAATCTCAGTGGATGGAGAACTCATCACAACTCCAACCAATGCCATATTTCTGAAGATGTGTTTTGTATAAACAAAAAATACATCATCTAAGGTCCATGAATACGACCTTAAACTATTGGAATTTCATATCGTCCAACAAGACGTTAAACTGCATCATCATCCACGGTCCATGCATATGGCCTTAAACTATTTGCATCCCTTTCGTCCAGCAAGTTTTCAAACTGCACCATCATTGGCCCATGCATATGAACATATAATATTTACATCCATATCGTCCAACATGATGTTAAACTGTATTTTCCCCATCGTCCTAGCTACAGGACGCTAAACTGTACAACACCCTTATTGTCCAACATGACATTAAACTACATCCCAATATTTTTCATGCATGATGTTAAACTGTACTTCTCATTCTTCCTACGTGACGTAAAAATGGAAAAGTGTCTAATACGTCCAACATGACGTTAAATTGTGTCCTCTTTTGTCCTTAATACATGACATTAAACTGCACAGTCCCCCTTTCGTTCAACATGACGTTAAACTGTATTGTCCCCATCGTCCTACCTACATGACGCTAAACTATACAGAATTCCCTTAATACATCCAACATGACATTAAACTATGTCATATTTTGTCCCTGCTACATGACAATAAATTGTGCAGCACCAATAGTCCTCACTACAAGACTTTAAACTACATAGTCCCTTCATATGTCCTACATGACATTAAACTGTGCATTGTTAAGGTTGTTGCTACCTCTTGTTTCTCACACTGAGTATGACTCACGTAAGCTTAGAGTAAACTTCAACCATAACACCCTATATGGGCCTCTAACCATGCATAGGTCCCAACACCATTTTCTAGGTCATTATCCCCAAGAACAAATTTATCACTAATTCATTATTTAATTGAACAATGCAAACTTTGATCCTTGCCTTCTAGGCTAGGTACGTAAGTAACCTCCTGAGGTTCAAGCCCAAAACCAATCTCTTCACATTGGTTCACCTTTGTCCTTACTACATGACGTTAAATTGTACATCACTTTTGTCCAGTATGACAATAAAATACAACAATCTTTGATACCCTCATCTGATATGGAATTATTATTTACATTGATCTCCAATCATGTTATATTCTAAAGACTAAGTGCATACATGTAAATGCCTGAACCTTTTATCTTAGTTCAAACCAGCATTGCACTAAAGTCCCCTTTCACCCTTCACTTGTACAAACCAAATCTGTAAAGAGGGTATTTCAAGAACTACATGCGGTTTGATTCCCATCCTTATGGTATATGTAGGAACATTTGAGTGTCCCTCGAATCTAGCCCCAAGTCTTTGGGCCTAACCCCAAATTCCCTTTTCAGTCCCCTCACTGAAAAGTCCCTATGAAAACACACACTGTGTATTCATTATTATGGTCCGAGATCTATGACCCTAAACTAAGATCTCCCATAATTTTGTCCCAAATGATGTTAAACTATATTTCAAGAACTATGTATGGCTTGATTCCCATCCTTATGGGATACATAGTGATGTCTAGTATCTCAATTCAGGACCCAGCCGCAACATGATTATGGTTAGCATTGGTCTATGTATATCTAAATGAATTGAAAAAATTCCCATTTTTATGTTTCATACTCATAGTCTTAAATACTTAAAGATCTTCATAACCCTTTTCTTGACTTCTGGTCACAAAATGTCTAATTTCTGAGAGTTCGTTTCCCTGACTATGCAGCACGTTCCCTTAGGCGGCCTTGCATAAACAGTCTACATAACAGACTTGTCAGCCAAGAGATACTATCATTTGACTATACATCCAATGCCCTTAGGTGGCCCCGCAAAATTCAACCCCCTAACGGGTTTTTCAAATAATGGTAACTTCATTATTGGGAAGAAAACCTCTTTTTTCCTTATTGGTCTTATCAACAATATGTAAGGATCCGCAAAAAATAGCCATCTTTAACATATTTGTCTTGTGTTCTTTTTCATGATCTGAAAGTATTCAAGTCTATGGTTTATATTTCTCTTCCTTATGTTTGGGTTAGACCTTCGTAGGAGTGACATTCATACAATTCTTAGACGATCTTTCTTGGAAATATATTCTCCATATTCAAGTACCCCTCTCCATACAGAAAACTCTATGCTTTGGAAAAGTGGAAACTCCATAAACTTTCACTGGATTTTTAGCAGTAGAAAAGTAAATTTCCAAGAGTTCTTTTTCCTGACTATGCAGCATGTGCCCTTAGGTGGCCTTGCATAAACAGTCTACATAACAGACTTTTTATCCAAAGGATACTATTATTTGACTATACAGCCAATGCCCTTAGGCAGCCCTGCATAATTCACCCCCTAACGGGTTTTTAAAATTATGGTAACTTCATTCTTGGGAACTACTTATTCTAATGTCTTTTATCCCTTTTTCGTATCATTCCTCAGATTCAAAATTTATTAAGTCATAGTTTACGTGTTTTCCTTCATACTTGAGTGTGGTAATATATTTTTAGATAAGTTTTCAAGGAATTGAGTCAATTTTAATCCATTTGGTCAAAGATATTTCAACCTTAAACATTACCCTTTTTCTGTCTGGCGTGCATGACTTCAAACTGCCCACAAAAGACAAGGGAACTCTGAATAAAAGTCAAGTCTCATCCTACTAAACATATATTTTTGTATGATTTAGGTAATATTGAGCAATTAAAAGATTCAAAGTTTGTAGGCTTATTTATAATAATTCTACCATAAATCAAACTATACTTACTAGGCCCATTGGCTTAAGTAAAAATTTAAAGAAGGTAGCAGGAAAATGTGTGCACAAATGATTGAAAATGAAAGTGTTTTTTTTCATTTTATGCACAAGAATTAGAAGGAAATCTGCAGACTGGAGTCTCTTCTATTTTACATAAATTACAAAAGGCAGTCAACATAAATCTTCACTTGATTTACAGCATCCTGAGCTTCAGCAGAAGCCACTTGAAGCTCATACACTCGACAAACTTCACTCTTTTCAGCCTGATAGGGTGCTTTATTGGCATCTACAATGGATTTCATACCATTCATTTGAGCTCCTTCCAGTGAATTGTTCAGTTGTTTAAGTTCCCCAGTAACAACATCTAACTATTGCTGAAGGGGCATCTGCTGGGTGACTTTATCTTTGATCTTATGCTTTTGCTCCTTCATCTTGGCAGCATAATCAGCCCTAGATCGAGATACCACAGCCTCAAATTCACTGATATTGGCTGATAGCTTTACCCTGATCAAATCTATATGACACTTTTTCTCCTGATCCCTCCTTAAGATGACTTGTTTTACCGCGGCCTGGATATTTTCATATCCAAAACCGCCAAGTCCCAGCATGACAAATAGGGATGACAGTCGTGGGATCTTTGATGACAGCTCTTCTAAAGGCACTTCAGATATGATCTTCCATATGTTCTGCCATGCCTTGCATTGTGAAAATTAGAGTTCCTTTTGTACTTCTGGATCCGACTCAGCATCACTGTCATAGGGGGGAATATAATCCGGGATTAATCCACTTAGGGAAGTGCCCTGTTCTGATCCTTCCCCCCTGACCTGTGTTTCTTCACTCTCAATTACCGTTAGGGAGGAGGTTGAGGCTTCACCTCCAGATCTAGGCACTGAAATTGATGGTCATGCATAATCAATTGAAAGATCTGGTTAGTTTCAAAGGATAAAAAAAGTTAATTGGCTATCTTGAAAATTAAGTACAGTTGAAAATATTGTTATCCCTTACCTAATGGTAGATCAGTAACATGAGAAGGATCCTCCCCATCCTTCCTAGTTTCAAAATGATTTTCAGGGTGAGGTTGAGGAAGCTTTACGGGGTTCAGCTCCACATGGGCTAATGTCTCTACAATAGTAGGGTTTTCTATACCCCCTTTAGGAATTGGTAGTTCAGCAGCTTGCTCAGATAGAATTGGACATTTCAACCGATCATGATTAGACATGTAATAAAAAGTTATTTTTTAATAGGTCGAAGGATAACACTCACATCAATAATCTTTTAAATTACATGGTAATTTAACATGATCTAAAAAATCTTCAAAAGATATGCCAAGTCCCATCATTTCATCCAATGTAATATCAGAATCCTGGTTAATCTCACCAGTGGGAGCATTTGATATGTCTTATTGGCGACCATCATCCTGCAGTCTCTAACCCTGGACAAGGTCTTCAGACAAAGTGGTGGCATTGGTTGAAATGGCCACCAAAAGATCTAATGCAGGGGTTAAACCTAACGTATCACATAATGGAATTTAGTTGATGATTCATTCAATATCTTATGAAACATTGTTAACTTACCAGAAGCAGGATCTTTTCTTCTTGCAACAGCAGTAGGAAGGATACTGGGAACAGACGTTGGCTCTTCTCCAGGAGCAGCCAAGTCAGCCTGAACTTGTGATTGTTCACGAGTACCCTCTGTGGTCCTCAAAGGAGGATCTTTCCTCTCTCTCATAGGGGAAATTGAAGAAGCCCCTACAATCCAAAAAAGTATGAGAAATCTTTTCATGGGTTAAGACTCATGATTATCCTAAGGACTTACCACTACTGATGAAGCATTTAGCTATGGACTTCCTCCTTCGATGATTTTTCTTCTTTGTCTTTTTGAGAGTGTCAGTAGTCTCCTTTACAGGTACTTGAATTGGAGAATGAAAATCCATATCCAATTCCTCATCCATGGTTTTCTGACCTAGAGATATCTCACCTGACTCGCGAGGAGATTCAGCAGTAGCCCCGATGGCAGTACCACTAGGGATATATTGTGGTGAAGGAACCTCAGCAGTTACTTTCTTTGCAAGCAACATGATGAAGAAAATAATTTCCTTGTGTAACAAAGCTTTGACTGAAATCAAGTTGCAAATAAAATAAAGAAAGAGACTTAGATCTTTAGGAGCCACATAATCATGCCACTCCTCATCTCTGGAACCAATAGTCCCCTCAGTGGAAACACGATCAATAATTTACTTCACTCATTTGGTGACAGGAATGGAATCATCAGTGGAATATATGAGCATTTTGAGTCCTCTGATGTAAGCCCACACTTCATCGGGGTTATCCTTATAATGAATATCTGTAGAAGCCAAAAGATTCCCTATTCCAGGGAGGTGTAGCCCCTCGCACAAATCCATCCAGGCAGTGTCAGCACCGCAGTATAAACTCTTCCATGTCTGGATAGCCTTTGGTCATAGATATTCAGTATGTGTACTAGAAGGCTACGAGGAAGGTCATATAATCTTCGACATTATCTTCTTCCCATATTCTACAACTACAGATAGAGAATAAGAAAATAATACTTGTTCTGCTATAATGTAATGGTGATTAAATTTCCACAATGAAGCAACTCACTAGGAGGTGATCGAGTGGGTCTTTTGATTCTGATAGTAGGATTATATCGGGCACGAGGCCACTTTTCCACTTGTTGTGTCTCATCATCCCCATCTTGGGAATCTGGTGAGTCAGTCCTAGATGAGGAATCTAGCAAATCAACTTCAGGTGGGGAAGCTTCACCTTCCTGAGGAAGAGTTTCTTTCTCTACAGTTATCTTCCTTTTCCCCACCTAATAAAATAGGTGATTCAGTACCCCTCTAGGGTATGATGTTATCCAGTTCTCGGCATACCATGTAGTCCAGTTATTTTCTGCTTTATCAAATGGTAGATCAAACACTTCCACCGTCCTCTCCCTAGATGTCAGCAACCATAGTTTTCGGGCAACCATCGGATGTTTCTCTAACCTGACATGCACAGGGGGAGATACAACAGTCTACTGAAAACACTTGAATTGGCGTGCAAATCTATATGGAACATAGGCCTCCCATATAATCTCTCCTCCAATCCTGGTGACCAGCACAGCATCTCTGCAGGACAGAATGTATGCCCTTAATCCCAGAATGATTATTCCATCATCAACAAACCACCCGGTCAGTGGATTTCCATAAGGAAAGAAATTAAATTCCTTATACATGATCAGCCTCACCTTCATGTCATAATAACTGAGAGCTGGTGGAGCAATTCCGAAGAATCCTTGCACTGATGGGCCGAAAGAACTTCTGGGAATCTGTACTCCGTTCTGTACATTATAAGTCCTGAAGTGAGTAGCGATTCATCCCCATAAAACATGGAATAGTTCCACTATTCTTAAAGGAGACTTACCCATGAAGTCATGGAGTAAACTTTTGTAAATCATTTCTAAAATGGGGGTAGCCAACCCAACCATTTTCCCCTCAGCCAACTTGGCTGCAATAACGAAGGTCCCTGGCCTGACGCCTCCCTTCGAGTCCCTGACTGGGAAAAGATAAACAATGAGCCACAAGGCCAAGAATCCCGCCAGACTAGTCTTCTTTGGGATTCTCTGATTCACTTCGTATCCCCACTTCTCAAATTCTCCTACTTCTAGGGTCGGCCAGAATTTCCCAGGAGCACCCCTCTTCTCTGTTTTAGGGCAGGTGGTAGGACGAGTGGGCCTCTTCTCCTTGAGCCCCTTCTTCTTAGATCCCTTCTCCTTCGATTCCATTTCCTTCAGCTCCTTCTCTTGCTTATCTATAAGAAACATATTCATCCAGTCCTTTGGATGAATATCCTTTCTAGAATGAGTTAAGGAGGTCTCTGAACTCTTGAGATGTGGAAGATTTTCAATAATTCTCGAGCTAAAGCCGGAGTCTTCTCTGAATCATTTTAAGCCGCATTGGGAGGGATGAATTCATCATATATATCACCCAAGATTAGAGCCCCTGAGATCTTGTGGACATCCCACAGGCTGATTCCTAATTCTCAATGAGTCAGATGGAAAGAATTAGTTTCTAGGCTCTAATGTCTGAGTATCTCCGGCACGAAGTTATCATGCCTGTAAACATATGTTTTCCCATCCCAGACGACTTCATATATCGCAACTCCTTTCAAATCCTTGACAAACTCTGCACAGGTTTGTCATACCCAGTATACCCACATCCAAGTTGGCTTCACACCTCCTCCATGATGGAAGTCCCAGCTTTTCTTCCAGCCTTTGGATTGATCTATCTGAGAATTTCGGAAGATTGAAGGATAAAAATGTGGTTGCAGATTGGGCTTGTGAGGTTTCAAATCCGGCGTACAAGGGCTATGATGCATCATATGAGCCTTATCCACTATTCCAGCATTTATAAATTCTCCTCCACATGAGATATTTGCTGAAGCAAAATTGGGGTAATTCTGAAACCAAGAAATTGGGAGATAGTTCTTTGCCTCTAGAATGGTAACTTCTCACAAATGACCGTAGCCATACAAAGGCAGATAGATGATTTATGGGAAATCAAGATGATACTTCTTCAAGTACTTGTCCAAATCCGGGAGAGTGTTGTCGCAGACGGTATAGTAATCATGGCCAATCATGCTCATCATATCATCAATTCTCTTTCTAGAAAGTTCATCAGCCGTTCTGATGCTCATGGGAGCCATTGAATCTTCACAAAACTTGAATAAATTAACCCTTAAATTGGTTGATTTTTCATAAAATTTGTGAAGAAATTCGAAAAAAATGGCTAAGGCATTAAGGCATGCAGGTATAGATGTGTCACGCAAGTATAGATGTCTCGTGCAAGTATGGATGTGTCGCGCAAGTAGGGACATGTCACGCAAGTTTTTAGCACGCTAGTATCACCGCATAAGTCCAAATACCTCTACAGTAGCGCGACAACAAAGAAACAGCGGAAAACAGAGCAACCTGCATGGTGAAGGTAACTTGCGCAGCGAGAGCTCGAAAATTTGAAATCCGGGTACTTTGCGCGAGAATGGCCACATATATATAGGCCAGGCCTCAACCCTGCACACCTAAAAGTCAGCGTGCTCTAAATCCAGCATTATTAACACCTGTGTGACTCCATCTATGTGCTCAACACTTTCACGCCGAAGTTTCCTTGGTTTTCTTCTTTCCTTAGAGTTACATCCGCATTTATTTCGGATCCAACTCGGAGGGGGAACTTTTTTTATGCTCCTTTCCATCACAGAGTATAAAGAATTGAAAAGGGAAATAACATAAACCCAAAGTGATCCATCCTTTTATGAAACATAAAAAATTGACAAACGCATGAACAAAGATTCAAATGCACTTGGGTCACGCAAGTTCCACCAAGGTCACGCAAGTATACTTGCGTGTTGCCCAAAGGTCGCGCAGGTGACTTGTGCGCCCTCCATGAATTTCGCCCAGGGTCTTCACCATCCTATAAATACCCCCATTGGGCCCCCCATTTGAGGGAAGAAAAATTCCAGAAACTCGGATTTGAGCTCCTGGTGCCCTAGTCTCTTCTCAAAGCATTCAAACACTTCTAAGGTAATTTCTTACCTAGAACGGAAGATCTAAAGAGGGGGAGTAAGGACTAAGTATTGAAACTCATCAACACTTGCATGCCTAAGTGGCCAGCCCTTAAGGGAAATGGCCACACTTGTGTGCCACCTTACCCCTTCAACAGAACTTGTGCGCCCCTCTTCTGGAATCCTCTAGGGATAGTATTAAGGGCTTGATCTAAGTCTCGCTCAAGTATTACCCAAAGGTTTGATCGTTGTGCAAGTACCCATGTGTCGTGCATGGATACATGCGAGGCCAGGACTTTCGCGCCCACACAGGACTTGTGTGCCACCTTCTTTTTGGCTGCCCCACCTGCCTATTTCACTTCTCTTATGCCTATCCACCTATCCTCTTCAAGATTAAGCCTTTAGAACTCTCTCCAAAGCCATTCATGGCATGATTTACTTGTTGGATTCCTTGTCTGAAATGAATTTTGTGGAACATCTCTTAAAACCTAGTGATTTACATATCTTTATGTCACTAAGGTTATATATTTCATTCATTCAACCTCATCCTTGAAGATGAGAGAATCCTTAGCATGGGCCTCCTTTTCAGGAGTAAGCCCCAGTCCTAGTTCTCTTAAATTTGGGCATCCTCCTTAGGAATAATCCCCAAGTCCCCTAACCGGGGCCTCCTTTTTAGGAGTAAGCCCCAATCATAATTTCATAACCTGGGCATCCTCTTTAAGAGTAATCCACGGTTCTAATTTCTAAGTCTGGGCATCCTCTTTAGGAGTAAGCCCCAGTCATAATTCCCTTTAGCTTGGGCCTCTTCTTTAAGAATAATCCCCAATCATAATTCCTCTTAACCAGTCTTAATTTACTTTTGACTTGGGATTCCTTCTCACGAGTAAAACCCAATCATAAGTCCCCTCCAAATTTGGGCATCTTCCTCAAGAGTAATCCCTGAGTTAGATTATTCAAATCTCTATAAAGCACATATACCTTTATGGACCTTGTTCCTGGGTTTCTTCCCTGAAGTAAAACCCAATCTTCGTCTATTTTGGGCAGTCATCCATACATAATCCCCACATCATTTCTTAAAATTTCATCTTTCATGGCACAATTGTCTAGTTTCACAAATACCTCTTGTTTCTCACACCGATCATGACTCACGTGAGCTTAGAGTGTAAAAGTAAATAATGACATCTTTCTTTGAGCCATCAATCATGCATAAACCTCATACTTATTTACTCGAACTACGTGGGTTATGATTCCGTTTCCAAAACAAAGGATATGTAGGTATCCCATCTATGGGTACGATCCCAACTATTAAATAATTCATGTCCTTCTGAATGACAATAAACTTCACGTGCCCCGCTGAGTGGCTTTAAAACCAGTGTGGTCATCATAATGACCAAGGGACTTTTATATAATGTATTGAAGGATACCATTAACTAATAATATCTAAACAAATACAATATGATTCTCTATCGATGAAGAACCTTGAATACATATAAAAGATTATCTAAATTCCAGACATGTTAATCATTGATTATCAGATTTAAAGGAAATCTCATCTTCATACTTGGTAATATAATAAGGATTCACAAACATAACCTAAATCTATAAAGAGAGTCCCATAGTAGACAATAATTCTCCCCCAAAAGGTGTGATGAGTCCGACCTCGCATCCTCTCGACCAATGCAAATTCTTAAGTTTCATCATTTCATAACTAATGAACACCTTCCTTTGGAAAGTAGGTCCAAATGGATATGGAATCATTGGATGTTTCCGGTTCTACAAACAAACCCGTTAGAAACCGCCTGGAATTTTTGAATCTTAAATCGATGAGGTAATCCCCAATTCCATAGGAAATAACCCCCTATTGAACTATGTGGAATTTGATTCCCTAGCACGGGGATACATAGGAATCCTTTTTGAGGTTCAATCCCATCACTCATGCCTCATCATGGTATCTCCCACGAGCCTTTATGTTTCAGGAGGATTATGCCTTAGCCTAAAGGTTCTAGTTCCTTCGGGTAACATCCATGTGTCCATTCTCATGGGACGCCATCCATGCGTAAGCCCTAGAATGCCTCTGGGTTGTTGTATTTTGTGTACACCCCAATTCCATGTTTCTCCCTTTGAACTATGTGGGTTTTGATCCCTATCATCTACACATGGTATGTAGGAAACCTCACTAAGGTTCAATCCCATCCAATGGTAAACCTCAGTGTCCCCATTTCTGGGGTACACATTAACTGATCCGCCCTCAGTGGTGTCTAGATCAGACTTCACAGTGTGATATATTCCCTTTATGGGACACACCACCCAGGGTCCACTCTCATTGAGTATTCTAATCCATCAATTCGATATCCCCCTTTCCAGGGTACATTTTCCCTGATCCCCCATTATTGGTGTCCATATTAGACTTCACGGTGTGATATCTTCTTTTTATGGGACACACCACCCTGGGTCCGCTCTCACTAAGAATTATGATCCATCCATCTGGTGTCCCTCTTTTTGGGGTGTACTTTCCCTGATCATCCCTTAGTGGTGTCTAGATCAGACTTCACAGTGTGACAAATTACCTTTATGGGACAAACCATCCTGGGTCAAATATTATTGATCCTTCTAATCAATCCACCCAGTAAACACTCCAAGTGCTGCCTCCTCAGGATGTACCAATCTGATCCGCCTTAATGGGGCATTTAGATCACTCTTATTCCAACTCCACAAGATGATAAACTCATATAATACCACATGTTAAACATGGGAAGCTGAGGAAAACCTCATATACGTGCCTCCGACATAAGATACCCTGCAATTGATGTGGGATTCCTCAGGTTTTCCCCCTTGAGATGCCCTCTTATAAGGAAGAATATAGGTTCATCAATGTCCACACATCCATAGATTCCCCGACATGCCTGATGTTTCCATCTACTCCCCTGGCCGAAGGCTACTGCCCAAACATGACTGCTTGGAATGTTTAGATAAAAGTAGTGTAATAAACGCGTGTCCTCAGAGATGTGGAACTAGGAATGAGATTCACGAACAATGACTCAAATCTATGAGGGAGAACCGAACTAGGATAAGAATTCCAAGGAGAAATCCACGGAATGAGGAACTAACATCCCATCATCCCATTTTGATTATGGAGCAAACCTCACTGAAGAATTTATGGATGTCTCTTGCCTTTGGAAATAGGGAATGCAGGGAAATATCTAGCACATCCCCATAGACAGGCGTGTGCCCTAGTGAAAGCATCATAAAACAAATATAACATAATTTTCAAACATTCAATTTTTTTAAAGTATGAAGGGATTTGATCCCACTATCAACTATAAAAATCCCTTCATTATGGTCTACTCTAAAATAAAAAATTCAGTCTACAATGGGACCATTGTAAAATGATTGTGACTTCCAAATGAAAGGGTTATCCTCATTTTAATTTTCATCTGAACATTTAGTGGTTTTAGTCAATAATAGAATAATTGACCACTTTAATTTTATGGGATCTAGAACATACAATACTTGTACTTCCTATGATTCCATTATAAATGGTTCAACTTTGTATCCTTCTTTATTGAAATCAACTTTCACCAATCTCAATTCATCTATTTTAACAAAACTCTTATTTTCATTCCATTTGAATTGAAAAATATTCACTTGGAATATTGTATAATCCAACTTCCATATTTCATATATGCTTCCAAAGTATGAAAATTTTTCATAAATTGGATTTATATCCTTAGTATTAGAGACTTGAATTGCTTCATCCACAAGTGTAACTACACTATTTTTCATATTACTATCTTCATCATGTTCATTTTTATATAATGTATAAACATTAATTATATAACCATAGTAAGATAATATATACACACTTGATCCTACATTTAGCTATCAAAGTCATTCTGAAATTCAATTTGTATTTTTATCTAAATCCTTAAAAAATGGTCTCAAAACCATCCTATAAACTGTTGATTATGTGTATTTGATATTCATCTTTCATCCCTTGATGGATTCAAATTACTAATAATTTATTTTTGGGTTTCAACAAATTAAGAAACCTCCAAACAGTTATGAAAAACATGAAGATGGGTAATATTGATTTTGACAACATATCTTGTAGAAATTCTTTCACCAGCTAGCCACCCAATGTGACAAGATTTCGGTAGAATAATTCTTTCCACACCAGATAGGTATTTTGTACAAAATTCAATGACTTCCTTAACAATATATCTCTCCGCAATACAAACCTATGGATGACTTCGATTTTTGACATACACTTTCAAAATCTTCATATACCGTTCAATTGGGCATATCCATCTATAGTGTATAGGACTCCATAGTTGAATCTCTCTCACCAAGTGATCCGTCCAATGAACCATTATATCAAAGAATATTTGTGGGAAGAACATTTCCAGTTCACATAATATGATTGAAATTTCTCTTTCCATAGTCAAAAATTTCACTGGGTCTATAACTTTATTGCATATAGCTTTGAAGAAGAAATAGAGTTTGGTTAATGTATGATAGATATTTTTGGAAAAAATGTAATGTAAATCTATAGGAATTAGATATTTCATAAAAACATGGCATTAATGTGATTTAAAACCCTTTAAATTTAAATCATTCGTTTACAGGATGTTCTTGATATTTGATGAATACCCCTAAGGATCCTTTACATCATTAAAAATGTTTCAAAATTGATATCTCTCCTATCTCGAAAGAGTTTAACCAACTAGAGGAAAGAAATCTGTTTTTCACCCTTCACTGGCACCGACACTTCTCATATTCTCATGTCAACCATGTACAACCTATCCTTAATTCCATCCATTATTTTGATGGGTGCATTTAGAAACGTGTTGATTACACAATCACATACATTTTTTTCAACATGCATAACATCAAGAAAATGTCTGCCATATAGAAAATTCTTGTATGGTAATTTAAAAAATCTCTTTTTCCAATCAGTTTTCATAATGTTTTTCAAAAATAGTTAACCAAAAGAATTATCCACATATTTCACTTTCTCAAATAGTTGATCACCTACTAGTGGATATTGTGTTGTACCTTATTCTGAATTCCCATTTAATGATGTTCTCCATGACTAGTACTTACTTCATCGGGGTAAAAATCTGCGTTGTCCTAGAAACATGATTTTTGATGAATATTTTAACCTAATTGAATATATACCTTGTTTGAAAATGGGAAACCCTTGAGTTTCTTCAATGATATATCCTGAAGAATTTCCATAACTAGAAACATCATTTATCACCCCATACAACATGGCTCTCACCATTAAATCTTCAATTCTATAAGAATAATAAAACCTAACACGTTAATCTTACAATAATGTCAAAATATCAATATATAGAGCCAAATAAGAATCAATATAATTACCTGGTTGTTCAGGACCTGATATAAACATATATAATATGATTTATTTTCATTTCATTCATAACCATAGTGGTAAGTTATAATTTACCAACATAACCATCCATGTACTGTTAGTCATTATTTGAAAACTAAATGTATTCACTCCATCTATAGATAACACAAGACAAAGTTTTCTCAGCTCATTTCCAAATTAAGAATACCCAGATCAATTATCTTCCACTAAGGATAGTCTATCGGGTGATGTATTTTCCCATATTTAATTATTATATATGTGTTCCATGTCAATTTCCTTGCATTCTCCTCACTTCCATATAGGAACATATACCTTGTAATGATTAGAAATTACCATACAAAATTAATAGCACTGGATTCATATTTCCTGTATCGAGAAGCACCACACTCTGGTCCTTATGTAAGTGATTTTTGGTCCTTGTGTAATAGTATACAGTCACTTAGGCAGGTGTGTATTCTTTTAGATATCATGCACATTGAGCGCGACATTCTTTTGGTATCTTATTTTCAGCCCAGGAGCTCATTATTTTCTATGATTATGTCATTCAAGACAGAAATTAGTTCCATAAAACTGGTGTCACTCTATCTGTTTCCAGCTTTCAAATTATACAACTTCATTATGTCTTGAAATACTATATATTTAGTGAAACTGGCATACAATGACATCTTTTCACAACTCTTTAACTTCTCAAACAATTTTGGGTAATCATGAAGTTTATCTTCAACTGTCTTTATCATTCCCTCAGTACCATCATCATCATCATCATTCACATATGCAATCACATCCTCGATATAATCATCTTAATTATCTACACATGTAATCATATTATATCATCCATAAAATGAAATGTTATCCCAACCAATAGATACATTAACTTTTTCCCCATATTTATTCTTACATTTATAACATTGATCTATTCCATGACATATCAAGTGTTCTTCCAACTCCTCTGGACTACTTATTCTTGAATAACAACAATGTAAACATGGAAAAGGGATGTGAGAAGGTTCATATGCATGATATTTTACAAACTTGATAAACTCTTTCACTCCATATTCATACTCTTTTGTTAGATGATTGACATTCACCCATTCTTTATTCATATCCTCCCTAATTGATTCGGTAATATTAACATTTAACAACATAAATACACATAATGTTGATATAAAAATTAACCAAGGAAAAAAAATTGTTTCAAATATAGATCGAAAGGGTTAACTCACTACTTTAAAAAGAAAACATCATTTTCAAAAAAAAATAAAACTTTAAAATCACCCAAACTAGTGGTTTGAAATCCAATTAACATAAGAATAATTTTTAAAACATCAAGTCGGTGATTACCACTTATTCCTCACTGTCAGTAGTGCTCTACAGTGAGTCTTTATATCATCCAAATTTCAAATCCAAAAAACCCTTTGATGGATCATACATTTTGAAATAGAGTTCTAACTCCACAAAACTATTGAGATATTGAAAAAACTAATTAACAACACTCTAGTGTTTCTTCCTTCGATTCAGTATGAATCTTTTAACTAAAACATCCTCATAAATGATATCATATCTTATACACACCACGATGTAAATCATACATGCTGTAACTAATGAATATAGAACCTTTTTATTAACCTGAACTAATTATATATTTTAGGTGACTCCTCCTTTGAATTTTTTAAATATCTAGCTAAAGGAGTTCTCATAGGTTTTACCTTACTCATTTTTAATATATTCAACACCTTTTGGATATACTCCAACAAAGTTTGGGAAAAAGGTATAGACTTGTAGTCTCTTTCAATATTTATCTCCAATATCCACTTTCCATAACCAAGGTCCCTCATTTGGGATCTTTTAGGTAAATAAATTTTCAACTCTTCCAGCATTTCTTTCATTGGTCAAAATAAGAGAAATTCATCACCATAAAGAAGTAAAATGAAAAAACTCCCATCATAATATACCTTCATATAGTAACAATTATTTACATTACACTTCATGAACTTTAATTCTACCATGAAATCATTTAAATTATAGTTATGATGTCTTAGTGCCTACTTAAGCCCAAAAAACGCCATTTGATACTGGAGTCAAACCTTCTTTTCCATTTAGTATGAAACATTCCAGTTGATCTATGTAGATATCTTCTTCCAAATCTTTGTGGAGTAATCTAATCATGACATCCATTTGTTTTACAAATAATCCTTCATTATAAAACAAGCCAAGAACCATCTGTGTTATTATATGATTTAAATCAGAAGAGAAGATATAACTAAAATCTAATCATTCTAATTATTGAAATACATTTACAAATATAGACACCTTTCACTATTTAATATCATCCAATTTTTCCTTTAGTTGATAAATCTAATTGTTCTATAGAACCCTCTTTGCTAGTTCAAATTAAATTATATGCAATGTATAAAAATCATAGAGGTAATTCAATTATTCCTTCATTTTGTACTCACACTACAATAGGCTAATATTCAGCTTATGTTAAATCCTAAAAATAGAAAATCCACCAGACTTACCCACACATGCATCATTAGGGACACTCCTATAAACTCAGAAAACCATACAACTATGGGAAACTAGCTGCTATGTGATATAACTAATGTAGTACACACTTAGACATATTTTGTAAATTCCTAGGGTTCTCATGCAGCCAAATAAGTGGAAGTGAGAAACAAAAAGACAATGATCATCACATTAATAAATGTAATATAAAAAGTAAGTCCCATATCAACTCTAAAATCCTCACAAGAAAGAGACCATTTTTACATCCATGAATAAGCATTAATCATTTCATATTAATAATCAATCACATCCCTCTGAGGAAAAGTCCTAAATAGACTTATCAAACAAGGGCCCCAATTTTGAGGGCATACAAAACATCAATTTAAATTCTTTTTTGGAATTGAAAAATGATCCTTAGAAATATATCTTGGGATACCAAACTAAAAAACTAAAATTTAAATATGTATTTATTTGAAATGTACTTTAGAAGAATATTTAGAAATGAAAAACTCCCATGGAAACCATTTCAAATAAAAAACACTTTGAAATCAAGAATCTTCCCCATTTAAGGGTTATTCAAAAACCAAACCTCTCTTTAATTTTTTAAAATGACTTCTTAAGAAACTCACACTTGTTTCAAACAGCCCTTTAAAATTCTATATTCATTTTAAAATGACCCATAGGGAATTTACATATTTACTTGGCATTTTAAAACAAATAATTTTAATATTTAAAATATAAAAACATAGAGATCCATATGTTCCAAGTGATAAATTCCATGAAAAATATTTGAAACTCATCAAGGGAACAATATATAGTTATAATTTTATAGTAAATGATTTTAAAGAAACTCAAACTTCCAACACATGTCAAGAAAATGAATTACATAGAAACACGACAAAGAGGAACCAATATCCTATAACATGACGAACCCAAACAATGTTGAGGATGATATCTATAATCCCTAGACAATGAAATCCGCAAGAAAGGGTGGATACCTTAGCTTGGAGGGGTTCATCGATAGTGGTACGGTTCAATGGCAACAAAGTGGTTCGCAGTAGTGGCAATAGATGAAGGGTTCAAAGGCAGAGGAGAGGTTCACGATGGAAGAGGAGGGGTTCAACAGTGGAGAAGTGGTTTGGTGGAAGAGGTGGGTTCATGGAAGATGAGGGGTTCGTAGTGAAGGTGGGGTTCAACGCACGATAGAGTTGGGGTTCATGGTCGAGGTGGGGTTCGAATCGGAGGTCGGATTCATGACGACAGAGGAGGGGTTGGCGAAGATATAGGAGGGGTAGGGGCAAAGGAGGGGTCCTCGACATAGGAGGGGTTGACGATAGTAAAGGAGGGGTCATCGACGACATAGGTCAAATTTCATAAGAGCCTGAGACATGCGAAAGAAGAAGCCGATCGTTAGGGTGCATTTATAAAATCGGGTAAATCTTTTATCAGCGCTTGTTAAAAAGAGCTTATAAAGGTGCGTTTTATCAGCACTAAAATAGAAAGCACTGATAAAATGTGCCTTTATCAATGTTAATATATAATAAATATATTTAAATAATTATATATATTTATAAAATTATGAATATTATAAAAATATTTATTTAATTATATATATGTTTAACATTATAATTATAATAAAAATGTTTATTTTAATTTTATAATTATTTGATTATATATATTTACAATTACAAGTAAAAATAAATTCATATTTATTTATAAATAAAAAATTATAATATATATATATATACAATTATTTAAATAATTATAAAATTACACAAAATATATTTATTATATTTATAATTTTAATAATATATAATTAATATATTTATTAATATTTTATAACTATTTAAATATATCTGTATTTTTTTATAATTATAGTTATAAATATTTTTTATTTATTAATAAATATATTCATTTAATTATATATATTTATAACATTTTTAGAATAATAATTTTTTTTATAATTTTATAATCATTTAAATAAATTTTTACTTATTTATAATTATAACTATAAATAAACATGTATTTATTTATTTATAATTAAAAATTTATAATAAATATATATTTATTTATAGTTATAATTATAAATATATATATATATATATTAAAATTATTATAAAATTATAACCAATAATAAACATGTATTTATTTATTTATAATTAAAAATTTATAATAAATATATATTTATTTATAGTTATAATTATAAATATATAAATATATATATTAAAATTATTATAAAATTATAACCAATATATTTATAACGTGCATGATTTTCCCATTATTATAAGAATGGCAATAAATGTGATGATAAACATTTAATTGTACTGACCAATCCAGATATCAAAATGACACACAATTGATTAACATAGAAAACTTATGATTCAAGTAATGTTCTTCTACCTTCACACATCAATCAGAAGCCATTTTCTCTTTTTTTTCCCCCATGATGGGAGATATTTCGTTTTAATAACATAAGACAGTGTTACCTATCATTTTAAATCTTATCGACCAACATGAGCACACGATGGATGTGGAGTTGATTCCCTCAGATAAAAAACAATTCAGTGATTATTCTCCCATGAATCCTTGTCAATCCAAGTGTTTTTTCTTAGTACTCACCCCTTTCAAGTGATTAGCCACTTAACTCCAAATCTAAGAGACAAACGTCACTTTTGATCATACTGATCAATTCAAGTATTTGATCCATGCGTTGATGATTCCTATAGATATTGAATGAATTAAAGATCATTTTCAAAATAATTCATGTCATTTAGAACTCATTTGGTCAGTTTTAACACCTACACACATGATTTACTCATAATTACAAAAACGTTAATAATTGTGAAAATTAACTTTAAGTTTTACCAACCAATCTGACCATCGATTTTACTCATCGTTGATTCCAACAGACCACGTATTATTCGAGGAATGTTCTACTAGGTTTACACAAGAATAATAATTATTTTTCTCATTTTTGGACCCCTTTATAGTAGAATATCATTTTAATAACACAAGTGAATGATACTCGTCATTTTCCATCATATCGTGTGACACGAGAATTTGCTAGATGTGGCATTGATTCCTACAGATCAAAAATGGATCGTTGATCATCATCTCCTGATTTCATATCAATCAAAGTGTGTTTTCTTGGTGTATTTACTCATTTTACATGATTTTCACCTCCAAATCCCTGGTATGAAAGTCATTTTCAATCATACCAAGTAATTAAGGTATGTATGGGATGATAATTCCAACAACACCTAGATGAACCCATATGGTCTTACTACCGAAGACAATTATTCCTTTTTCATTAACTTCAATATCATCCATGAATATTTTTTCAAAAATTTAAATATGTAGTTGAATCCTATTATTTATAGTGGTCCATAGTCGGTTATCCATTCATCACCACCATTATATATTTTTTGTATGGGACTTAGTTAGTATTATTGACATCTGATTTTGATTTGAATTTGTTACATCAAATTCAAACACTCGGTTAATAAGTTCAAGTAATCTTTATTTCACTTCAAATGACTTTAACGAACCTCCCTTTAACTATTTCACTAGTAAATTCATTTATGTCCCGTCATAAATGATCATGGGACACATGAACTTATATAGTTACTTAACCTAAATAAGACTTATATTCATCTACCTAAAGCATCCCCTTCCATTTCCCCACTGTATCCTCTAAAAAACTAAAATAATTCCTGAGTAGATGCATTGTAAGATTCTTCTATGTGTTCTCACACTCAAACTTCTAATATATCCTCTATCTAATAGATTAACTCCTTGTAGTTGTTATGACCAATTTTTTTTAGCTCAAACCATTCAATTTTCAACTATAGATATGATAATGAGAGGATAAATTCAAACATCATTTCAACTCACACTACTAGTTCTTATGGTGAACATACATCCAATGACCTGAAACTGGACATTTCATGGGGGCATTACACCATAGGGGTTTTCTGCAAGAATATTGATATGATGTAGATAGTTCATTTACAACACTAGGTTTTTATCTAACCCACTGTGCCATTTTTGAAGAATAATAATCCATTATGTGATATATTTTTTATGGAATTAAAGGAATATAATACATATAAAAAAATATTTGAGGCCACATAGAGGTAAATATGAAGCTTGGTAAAGGTAACTATGAGTCTGTTTAAAGGTTAAAGGAGTGGTGATCAAGGTTTTCATGAGACCTCTTTTAGTTATTCCTCTTGCATCAAAATTCTGGTGTTTTGTTCACACAAGTATAAAATATATCCTCCATATATTCTCCAATAGATAATAAAAATGATTAGTCTAGTATCAGTTTGGATAATTTCTGTGAGAAAGAACCCATTTTCAATCTATGGGCCACTTCCTTGACAGCTATTTCCAAATTGACTCATACAGCTCCCCAAATTCTCAAATGCCTTGCATCTTATTTACTTTAGGTTTCTGGGATATTTTAGAGGTTAATAATGATAAGCAATACAAAGGTATCCATCCCTTTGAAGCACACATAAATGAATAATTCATGGATTTTATTGTTTACATTTATCCACTATGCAAGAACATAAAACCACCCCATCATATCTTCAATCAGATTTATATCTTAATTTTACAGCATGATCCAATCCACAATGCCACCTGTGGTCCCTAGGTGTGTTGGAAACCACCTAATTAAGGCCTCAAACTCAACTACAATGGGTTATATATAAAATTTCCCATGCATGGTGGTGGGGTTATTCGTGATCACCATGGGTCTTTCATCGTGGATTTTATTCTTTTTATGGTGATCGAAGTTAACTCAAGGTCAAGGCTAGGTCCCTATTATCTGTTTTATCTCTGTAAATGGTTCAATATGATCATTTCATAGATTTAACTGGACTCGTTCTTAGCTGTGCTACTAATTAGATCATTCAATACAAAAAATGATGTTTTAGTGCTGGTTTGATGGGTTTTACTTCATCTTTGATGAAGAGGGATGGTGATGGAAAGGATGACCATTGGGGATTGCAGCCAAGATGATTAAGATGTAGTGTAGAAATAGTGATGTGGAATTTTAAATGAGGAGGTTTACCATGGTCCAGCGATTGTGATGCTATGGATGGATGATGAAAATTATAATTTCTGGATGAATTTTCATATAAAGAATAAAAAAAATAAACACACATCAATTTGGGGTGTCATCAACTTGAAGGTATGGAGATGAGGTGGGGTCACTTTATCCACTAGAGATCCTATATATATTGGATTTTTTGTCTCCATATATTATCCCCCATGCGATACATTTGGTGACTGAACTCCCATATCTCTAAAACGTGATCAAGAAAATAGATCATACGCCAAAACCAATAGAATAATCTAAAGTAGCTATGGTCTAGTAAACATCATGATGATAGAAATTATTATTCTTTTATAATCACGTATTATGTTCAATTTGATGATATGAGTCATGAAATGCTCGAATAATAATAATAGTTTTATTTTCTCATTAGATATGTAGATAAACAATTTGAATCTTTCCTATGGGATTATTATATGTGACCATTCATCCAGATTCTAGATTATCAATATAATGAGGAGTTTTTCAGAAGGACCAAAACATGGAAAAAAGGATTTTAATTGAAATTAGTCAAATATTAAAGTACAAGTTGATCTTAGTAATCACATCCGAAGAGACAAAGATCTAGAGATCATAGAATGAAGTACTAAAAATATTATTATGGGGACACAGAATAATAATATATAATGTTATGTGATAGATAAATCTCACATGTGAATACATGACTTTAGGATACTAGAAGATATAAAACAAATCCTTATAGAATATATAAGCTTATTTAGTTGAGGAGATCAACCAAAATCAATTGACCAGTTCAGTGGTTCAGGGATTACATTAGTTTCCTTATTTTAATGGATACAAAGAAAACTAAATTCCTAAAATAAGAATCACCAAATCATGATTAAAAATAATCTGAGTTGATAAATAATGATTATATTACATCATCTAAGTCTAATGAAACATTGTATTTGACTGGAATACAATAGGGGAAATGCTCACTTTTGAAAATTTCAGTTGATCGCATGATGGAAGAAGTTGATGAGGAGAAGTGGTTAAAGGTATAGATAGTGGTAAATGGGTTTTAATGATAATATGGGTTTGATTTCTCATAGATGTTATCATCAATATTTAAACTTGAAACTGTCTAAATAGTGTCAATAATAGTGGCTTCATAATGTGAGTACATGGAAAGTACGGATGTAAATATAGATTTCCTTCAAGAATATTTATTATAAGTAATTTAAATGATGATGAAAATAGATTTTATGGAAGAATAGAACTAGAAAATATTTTTTTAAAAGAATATATGTTTCTATGAAATAAATAAATTGAAAAGATAATGGAATTGAATGTTTGATTTTTTATGTTAGAGGAAAAATTTTGAAGGTGCAACAGAGACCATTTCTACAACTAAAAGGTGTGTGATGATGGAAACTTCATTGTACGTCTCTTTTATATTTATAAAATGTTTATACAGGGTTTAGAGTTTTTATGTTCCTAGATTCATTACAACTCATCCATATGGTCTGGTAAACTATAACAAAAGTGTTATCCATAAACTATCTAGTGCGGGAAGAAATATAATCTTCAACAAACCATTATCATTGAATAATATCAAATAAATATTACCTATGATCTACTATGAGTTCCCAA
Source organism: Viscum album (assembly GCA_963277665.1). Lineage (NCBI taxonomy): Eukaryota > Viridiplantae > Streptophyta > Magnoliopsida > Santalales > Viscaceae > Viscum > Viscum album. The sequence continues at coordinate 26,637,857 of OY728125.1, forward strand.
AATGTTTAAAAAAAAATTCTAGACTCTTATCTTGATTTCAAAGATGTTTTCACTAAGTAATAGAAGTTATCTAACTGCTAAAATTATTTATTCCCCACATGTGACACACTATAGGAATTTAAAGCTAAGAAATCATTTACTAGTTATTTTTATAAGTTTTCTCATCATTATAAATGTACTTTTTTGGTTTTTAATACCAACTTTGTAAAATTTCAATTTAATGAAAATGTAAATGTCATTTGTGACTTTTCTAAAAATACAAAAATGTGACATCCAATTTGAATGAGAAACTAGAAAGATAAAACAAAACTGACCACTGGAATCTGATGTGTCATGTAGGTCCATGTCTAATACCTATTTTCTATGAAGTAGGGGAATACAAAGAATAAAAATTCTGAATATAATAATAGTTAATTTAATAAAAAATAAAAAAAATAAATTTAGTATAAACCTGCATCGTAGGATCCCATGCACTACTATTTTAGAGCATATATTCCCATAATTCTCTAACCTCAGCTAACAGTTGTGTATTTACCTCCTCTGAAGCACTCATCTATGCCTCTAATCTGCTAGCAAATATTTTATCCCAACAATTATTGGAGGAAAACCCCGAGTGAGTGAAACTATAGAACAATGAATCTAGGTTTCATATTTCAAACTATATACTTGTCCCTTGCAACCAATAATGCGATGAAATATCTCATCCCTTTGCATAGAAATTTGGGGTTGGTCTCCTAGTAGCTGCATTTACTCAGCCTCAAATTGATCTTGTGTAATATATAAATATAAATATATGTGTATATACATATGTATGTAAGTATTGATGATTAGAAAAAGAACTTTCTATAAGATCTGCAACCTCCAGATCATTTTGATCACGGCTCATAATCCACAATGACATTTCATCAGTCTGTGCACCTTGATCCCATAACTATATACCAATAATATATAAATATAGGACATAAAAAAATATTAAAAAATTAAATTAACAAGTGAATAATAAATACATCATGTATAATATTAGACATGTGACGAGTCCGAAGCCTGCGAGGTGGTCCCTACAACACACAATTCTCATAATGACATGCTTTCACCTCCTAAATTCAATTAATTCAAGTTTCAAACATGTAGAATTATACAAATTCTTTTTAATCTAAAAAATATATAAATATAACCACCATTTGAGCCTCATTGAACCAATATTCAACTAACTCACACCATTGATACATGAGAACACCTATCGGGACTCTGTACTGGATGTTTGGGGCACCCATATTTGGTACCCAGTGCTCCCTCTTGACTATAAATTTATGATATTTCAAAATTTGATGAAATTTTTTCATACACTATGGACAAAACACATTGGGTAACTATATAATATTATTTTATGTAAGAAAAAAAATTATCATAGATGTTAGCATTTTTTTAAACATAGCTAATAAATTAAAATAGTCATATTAAAAGAACTTCCCTCCATAGTTGATCTTATGTATCATGGTGGAATGAAACATAGTAACATTTATTCATGGAAAATTTGTGTGGTTCATGTATTATATGAACCAACTGGTGTATAAATGTAGGGCCACCCACTCCTACAGGATAGTATCTTTCATCAAATGATACGTTAAGGGTTGTGTCAGAATTCAAAGACGAAATACCATGACCTGTTCCTCTATTATGAGAGGAATATGTATTTGAGACTAATACTATTGAATAAAATGGAAAATAATTATAAATATATGAATATATATTTTTATTACTTAATTAAAAATAAACACATTTACATTATTACATACCTCATCCCTTAGACGCAAATGGATTTGCAGAATGATGTGGGTCTAGTTCCTGTTCCCCCAACATTTCTGCATTCATATAAATCAATAGTATGGAAAGTTTTCATTTCCCATTATAGTTACATATAATGTAAACTACAATGTAATTGTGTAATTTTTCTTTATTTCACATGTATTTTATCAAATATAAAAGGATTGTTGAATTTTAATGATGTTATTTATAGTTTTAAACAATTTCTATAAACACATAAAATTGTAGAGTTCTTAGATTCAAAATTGGATATCATCAACAACATAAACCACCTAGTAGTACAAGGTGCCATAACAATTTAAGATGGAAATATTCAAATGGAATTACCACTACCACATGAGGATGAAACTGAAAAAGAAGAAGTGCTTTCAAATTTTGTCACATCCAAGGAAGTTAGTTATATTTCCTTACCTTCCTCCTTCTAATATATTATATTACCTTGGTTATAACACATTATACTAGGCACTGATAGTAGTTATTTTTCAATATTTATATATTTTAATGCTTTGATTTTTCAGTATGCAATAGTAATTTTATTTTCCTTAAGTATTCTTCCATTTTTAAACAAAAAAATGATATTTTAATAATGAATATATACAGTTAATTTATGTTTCCACCCTCCCTTGAGTGGTTATGAAGCTAATATTTTTGAACAATGTGTGGTAAGGATCCATCTCTCCCACCTTTCTCCTCAATATAGAATTTTGTGGGCCGGGTAGGGTAGGGATTCATGGTTGTAAGTGATTTTCAAATTGGAATCTCTTCCATGGATAATACCCTTGATTGTTAGTTTTATTTTTATGCTAATTACTATAATATTATTTTATTTTATATCCAAATCAAGGAATATTTATATATATGATTCTTTATCATGATAAATATTTTAAAATAGATTTTAAAGTGAATAATAATAGAAAATGTTATTTGGATAATGAAGGAGCTCATGAACCTCTAGAAAATTTTGAGGGCCAAGGGGTTCATGAACCACCTGAAAATTTTGATATCAATAAATGAATATAACACTACATTTAAAATCCTCAAATGCTTAACTATTTATATTATTTGGGATGCGGAGTCTATGGAACATTTATTTTTAATGGGATTTAATGAGATTCTGTAGACATAGGTGAATCTAGTTAACTTAACTACCTTGTCAGATGTGGGAAAGAAATTCATTTTACATTAGATATGATCTATAGGAGTATTGAGTTATGGTGTACCAATATATCAAAAATATTGTAGGGATATATCATCTACCACACCATAATTCTTTCAATAGGATGGAATTTAGCACAACTCATTTGAGGCCGCTTAGGAAAGTGTTACATCACCTTCTAGTTTAGGTATGCCTTATGTTTAGTGTCCCTTGTGTGCATATAATTATTATATCGAGATCAAATATAATTTCGTAGCAAATAAATTCCATTCATATGGGTTTTAGGATCACATTTGGAGGTTTTTTCTAGTACAGTACATCTACGTGAATTATAAAGAAACTTAAGTTAACCCATGCCTCGTAGGCTTACTCAGCTAATAATTCTACTTGGGCTCGTCAATCACCATCAAATAGGGTAGGTGTTCCTAAAAGAGAGGGTATAGGAGGTTGACTGCCTACCTATTAACTCGGGATTCCTCCCATGAGTGGTGAACATAATAGAAGGGTTATAGTGTGAATTCAAACAAGGTGATGAATCAGTTCTAAATTCATTTGATTATAATTTGTCTAAGATTGATTTGAACATCATTAGATCAGAATCTTCTAATGAAATTACCTATTTGATTATCAGAAAAGTTTTAAAATTGTTTAAATATCTCAAGAGATTTTTATTTAGTAGAAATAAAATAGAAAAAAGTCATACGAGTAAAATAATCATCAAAATTCATTAAGTACATATCACCATTTGATGACCCAAGCCATATAAATTTGTTGAAATGATTGCTTAATGAAAATTTTTATTTCAATAAATTACTTAAAGTGGATTAGTGTCTCGGTTTGGAGGGATACAATTAGCATATTTTTGTTAATAATTTTTCTCATAGTTTAGATATATTATATGGTTTTCTATATTTTATTATATAAATATTATATGATTTTTGTTTTCATATATTTCTAAAAAATAATTCCTTTAATCATTTTTAATCTAATTCGTTTCATTATTCATGCATATATATATAATATTGAGAACATAAATATAAAAAAATAGTTAAATAGTTCATATAAAGTTAAATAATTAAAAAAAGGTTTTAAACCAAGGAGTGTGAAAATAATCATACCTTTTATTAAACATGAAAATTTATTGTTTCTCCTTCAACAGTCTCTCTAATCCAACGAATATCTTCATAAATTTGATATATGGTTCAATTATAAAGTTTTTGTGAAATAAAGGAAACAATCTTGGGTTCATCTCATTCAATTAAATACACTAATAACCTTGAAATTATCATAGAAACATTCCAATTCATATTATATGGAAAGGTAACAAAGAAAACATGTTATGTTTTTGATGTCAAAATGAAAGGTTCATTACCAACTCATTTATATATTCGTAACACATTGTTAAAATTAACCAATGTAAACTGATATTTATCAACTTTACTTCCACAAAATGGATCAACTGAATTACAATTTAGCAATATGTATTTAAACTCATGCTTATATAAAACTTAAATGATGCATTTCAATTGACCATATTAATAACCAAGATTGATAGATGGACAAAAAATTACACTATTTTGTGTTACTTGTTTATTTTTGACATCTTTAATTTGAAACTGATAGTTATTAGCATCTAAATCATTGTAACGATGAGCCATTATAGATGATACCTGATCTAGTAGGTTAAATTCTTCAATTGGTATAGGATAACCTAAATCCCATATGTTATGGACCTATATATTTCACAGAATCCAATAAAGAGTTATGTAGAAAGAAATTAATTTTATAATATAATAATAATGAAAATTCATTTGTATGCACAAAATACTTGAACTAATCATGATGTGATGCATAATGGTGTTGTTTAATTTGATAATCAATCACATAAGGCATCACTTATTTTATCTCATTAATGTGTTTCCTGAAAACGATATCACCAGGTTTAAATGATCACCATTATATAAGAAAACAGAAAATGTAAAAGTTAAACAATAAAAGTGGTAACACACTTACTACAACAATGGTGAAACTTATGGAGTATTGAACAAAATTTATTGACGAGATTGTATCCAATTAATGTTTCCCATATAAAATACAATTCCTTCTCCAACTCAACCTTAATGAATCTAAGATGGCTTATCTAATTTTGTTTCAGCAGCCATGATACATTCTAAACAAAAAATAGCACAATCATCCATTAAATAACCATTATCTATTGATTCCTCCAAATGTGCTCTATTATATATGAAACATTTCAATATATTAATATACCAGTCAATAAGACACATCCACATGAATTTCATTAGACCAGAAGTCATTACTTCATCAGTTATGTGACTTTCAAGTGAACCATATCATCAAAAAAGAGGGTGTAAATATATTCTCCACATGACCAAGCATAAGAAAAATTATGTCCTACAAAATTTTTCAATCACCCATTCATTTATTTCTTAAAAAAATTTATCTAAAAAACTAATCATCTAAATCATATATTTAATAACATTGCGTGATAAAAAATCACGAATTACGATTGGAATCAACTAATGATGTAGTATATTATTGTCACGACTTTTCAACCCTTGAAATTTTCTACCTGTTACATTCTCAAACTTAAAAATATTCAAAGATTAACCATCAAGAACCTTGAGCATAATCAAAATGGAAATAAATATCTCTCACTTTTTTACTCATTGTATATTGTATATCAGAAATGTATGCCATGTTTCCCTCAACCAGCTGTAATTACAATTTTTCTTTAAACCCAATTTTTATGAATCACATCATGCATTGACATTATCCTTTTATTTTACACTAACACCTAAAATGGTCCACAATATATTATCAAAAATATTTTTTCAATGTGCATGAAATATAGATTATGTCTTATAATGTGAGCTTTCATGTAACATAGATTAAAAAAAATTCTTCTTCCAATTGTGACTGCATTGCCAGCCTGCACCATGAATAGTAGGTAGTGAATGATCCACTGAATCCCAAAATTCGTATACAATGTTGATTTTTTCTTCCAAAATCTACGAAAATATATCTACTCATATCCTAAAATTTGGTGCAATTTTTAATTATATATAACCATAAAATTTCACTATGTCCTTTCTAAACCTGTTTTGAGTGGGAAGAAAACATCTATGATCCATGCATGTCCACTTTTTATAGTGATTAATTCATATATAATTTATTTCTCTTATATTAAATAGGGAAATAAAATCCTCCTTTTGTATTCCAACCTAAAATTGTTTCATAAGTTGGGAATTCATTGATTTTCCACAATAAATAAGCCTATAGTTTGAACATTTCATTCATTTCACAGTCATAAGTCATCAATTCATCACCCCAAAATTCATTCCAATAATCAATAAATGTCTTAAGTTAAAAATCAATATTATCCCCTAAACTTTTAGGTCCATTAATAAGAGTTAAAAGTAATAGAAATTTTTGTTTCATACAAATTCATAGAGGAATATTATACAGAACCAACACAATGAGCCATGTGCTATGAGTTGCACCAACTATAGACATGAGTGGATTGAAACCATCTACTGCCAACCCCAATCAAACATTATGAATATCTTTATCAAAGTAAATGTTTCTCTGATTGAAATATTTCAATGAAAGAGAGTCTTTTAGGTGGGTTATCATATCACATCCCTTTTTCTTTCCACATTTCATCTCATTAATTGAGAAACTTTATATTAAATAAATAATATTTTCAACCTTGGCTTTAGTGGAAAGTAACAGATTTGGTTTAAAAACATTAGTTTCCCTTATTTCATAGTCTAACATTGATCAGTATTATTTCCCCCGTTATCTTTCCACCTAGAAGAGTAACAGACCATACAATTATCCAAATGCACAGTTTCCTTTCAAAACAAAATACAATTTTTTTCACGTGTATCTATAGTCTCATATGAGAAACCTAAGTTATTTATCAACTCATGATCAAGATAATATGACTTTGGAATATTATAATATATAGGAATTACTTTTTTCAATAACATCAATAGCATGTTGAACAATGTATCTGACCACTTATTCAAAGTCTTCAATCGAAACAAGTCTATAATAAATAACAATTTACTATAAGTAGTACACCCAAAATATAATTCAGTTTTTACATCATAAATTATTTCATAAAACTTCAACGAATCATGATCTGCACTAGAGAACATATTGATCTCACCGGTATCAACATTCCATATGTTAATTTCTTTAGGATCCATCCCATATACCATTTCAATAAGCATTTCATTTATTGGATCAGTCATCCTCACATAAAAATCCATCTAAAATATTTTTTTTTGATGAAAAAGATTATATTCTTCCCCATGATGAGTCCAAATCATATAATTTTACATAACCCGTTCTATAATTGGTTCTCCCTTATAGGATATCATATGAATTGATATATATTTTCACATTTTCTATATAGAAAACTGATATAATCACTTTCAAATCCTCCAATAAAACTACATAATTCCTTCAAAATATTCTCTAGACGTTCTATTTGTAAGATAAATCCAAATGTTATCTATATTGATATTTATACAACAAGAAGTAATATTTACACAAGACTTCATATTACAAGAATTTTTATAATTTTATATCAAAAAATTTATTTAAAATAAAAACTAACCAATTCCACATGGACTTCAATTCATTCTCACCCAAAACAAAAACATTCACAAAAGACATGATCATTACATTATATTTAATTAATTAAAAATTTTATTTATTAAATTCTCTTTTTTTCCAGGACAAAAATATTTTTTATAGAGGTTCTTATAAAACATGTCTTCACAAAACAAATATTTTTAAGAGAAATAAAAAATTTATCCAACAAATATATAAAATAAAACTCAACTAAGATATTTTTTTTATAAAATGAGATTTTTTTAAACTTTTTAATTGTTAAGGAAATAAGAACAGCCAGTTAAATGACATTTAAATATAAAGACCATATTTAGTCTCTAAGAATATATTAATATACAGATTTTCAAGAAACAAATTTTCAAGAAATTTGAAAACACTTACACAAAAGAATTTATCAAAATAGATATGTACTCGAAGAGGTTTTTAAGAAGTACTACAATATAGATCCTAAATATTGATTTATTTATAAAAAAATAGTTTCACACAATTTTCATATAAATTTTATAAGAAACCCACTTAAATAACTGAAAAAAACATTTTCAATAAATCTTCAAACACTTATTATAAATAATTTATCATAACCGTTAAGCACTATCAATAGCTTTTTTTCATGTTGACACAATATCTTTTCTTTAATAAAAACATACAAATAATTCATCAATCATAAAATAAATACCTATAAGTCAACATGAATTAAACTTGTATTTATGAAAGTATGAAACTAGGAAATGTCAACATGATGAATGCACAATTTTCTCAGTGTACACCATTGGCCTTCATATATTTCTCTAATTATACTTGAGCCCGTTATAAAGACTATAGGGAGTATCCCATAAATGAAATATCATGGGAACTTAAAATTTTTAATTTCACATATGGAAAATCATTTTATTCATTCCAAATATTAATGAAAAGTTATGAAAACATTAGCACATAGCATAACCAATATAAACTATATTGTTTGAATCTTTGTATCTTTTGATGTGACCCTTATGTATTCAATATTTTTTAGGTCACCAGTGAGACAACATAAAGTAATACCACAATAAAATTAGTAATTAAATATGAAGAATACTAGAAAAATATAGCATACCTATATTTCTTTCATGCTTGAGCTTTTTATAATGGTCGTGTACCATTAGAGATATTTGAATTCATTGATTACTACATAGTCAAATAATAAATAAACCTTCATTATAAAATACAGTACAATATTATGTATCGTCAGACTTAGTCTATTAATATTTTTAAGTCACTCTTATATTCACAGGATGGGAAGCACTAATTTTTTTTCCATTTTATCATGTTTCTTATTTTCATAGAAGGATGAAATTTACCAATGGAAGTTAAAACATAACTTAATTTAATAACTAAATTGAATATTCACCTTTCTAATTGATTTTATTCTACTATTTGTTCTAATTTACATGCAATGATTATTCACATTCATTCATTTAAAATAAAAGTAGACATAATTTTATGTATTACCTAAACATGGTGCCTACCCTGATACATGATATTGGAGTATTTAGATATTATGGATATGGGTATTTACTAGTTCTATCATATCCACTATTTTCCTCTAGTTTTAATTTAGAATGTCTATTTAGCAGATATATTATATGAATTTTTATAAGATTTGATTCTCATATTTACTATGAAATACATCAAGAGAGAGAAGCATAAAATATCGAAGACTAAAAATTATATAAACTTTTAAATTCAAAAAGATAATACAAATCACATTGAATAAATATATCATCCCAAAAAAGATAGTAAGAAAATGGACACAGAACCTAAAACCTTTGGAATAAAAAACACTATAAGTAAACATAAAAATTATCACAATTTTAACTATAAATGAAGAAAAAATAACAATTCAAATCATGAGGCCAATATCAATAAATTATTTCCTTACTAAAAAATCATAATATATATTAAAAACTATGAATTTATTTAATATATTGTTTTTACAATTAGAAGACAATTAAATTCTAAAAATTCATGAGAACTAATAGAGATTCAAATATTAGGCTGGAATTGGAAATTTGTGATTCAAAAAGTAACATTTTGTCTAATTTAGATTTTTTGATGAAATTTTAGTGAATAATTAAATCTTAACAATATTTTTTTCAAGTATCATATGTTGTGTTTATCTAAAAAGTGGTTTTTTCATTAGTATATAAAAAAAGAAAATGTTGAGTAATAAAATCAGTGAAGACTTTATAATATGTAACATAAATACAAGTTATAATCCAATTTTGTGATTATCATTGGTGGTTGTGTCACTATATTTCATAAAATTATAATTCAAATTTATTTAGCATGTAAATAGAAGTTGCTAAGTAATACACCAAGTGAAGAGGTAACAATATGTGACATGAACCCTTGACAGGACCTTCCTATTTCATCACCACTGAACTGTTTCTAGATTTTAAAATTTATAGTGTATAAATTCAGTGCATTATGTAATATTAGTGATGTAATTTCTTGAAATCAAAACTCTAAAACTGAAATTATAGATTACATGATAGTACAAAAAATATGAAACCAAGTGAATGTAAATGTGGATTCAGAGTCTGGGAGAGATGTGAGGGACGAGTGATAGTGAGAGGGGATGGGTGGCATGAGGCTCCGGGTGTTGTTGTGGTGACGTACAAGGATCGAGGAGAGGGAGGCAGTGGCTGAGGCAGATAGAGGAAGAGGTGGGGAGGGGATTCATGGAGGGAGAGGGAGATGTAGTGATAGGGAGTTGGAGCTAAAGTTGGAGATGGGTGTGGTGAGGGAGAGGTAGGCAGTGGAGGAGATAGGACTTTCCCGGGGGTTTTGTGAGTGGGTGGGGGTGATAGGTTTGGTTAATTATTTTTAAGGTTTGTAACAACCAATTGTGGTCTCCATTTCTAGGGGCACCAAAGATTTAATTTCTAGTAGTTCTTCATGGCCCAAAACCCAATTCTCCATGTAAGGACAAATCATATTAACCTGAAGTGTAACTTTATTAGAAACATGTTGGATGAATAAGTGTTAGATCTTTGAAATATGGTCGGAATCCAAAATATAAAGGAATTGTTCACTAAGATAATAGTTAAATAATGTTTGAGGTATAATTATGCCTTAGTGGGACCTAGGTGAATGGAAGGAGGGGATTGAGGAAACTTCTTATGGTGGAAGTGGAAGCTCACTTTTTTATGAATTTTTTTGGATATTTTTTAATGGTTTCCTAGAACAAATATCCATGTTGGAAATTGTAAGGATGTGAAGAATGGTTTTAGGTCATTGTATGTTCATTCATCAAAATTTAGTATCCAGATGTTCATGAACCAAATGGTTGTATGTGTGGTGTGCAGACAGTGACGACATGATCTGCCAAAGAGGTAATGAAACCCTTAGAATATTATATATTATGATGGATTTATGATTAAGAAACAAAGTTATGGAAGTTCCATGAATATGTGGATAAAAAATTTTGTATCCAAGATGAGGCAGTCATGTTGGGATAATCTAGATTTCCAGGTATAAGGTTTAACTAGTTGACTGGATTACACTTATTACATAAGTGAGTGGGACCCTGGTGCATTATAAGTGAGTTTATGATAAACATTAATTCTGATAAGTAGAGAACTTGTAAATAATACTTTACTTTGAAATATTATTTGAAATTATTTTACTTTCAAGTATAATGGAAAGGAAGTGGTGGTGGTTCTCCCATGCATATAGGACTCGTTTTCAAAATTAGGCTAATATTTTGTGTTATCTCTTCATTTTATGTTCTTCCATTACCTTGGATGTATACTTGTGAATTTTCTTACATGTTTTTGATTGTTGAATTTTGTTTTGCGAGTAGTTTGAACATTCTTTCTAATTTCAATACACTCAGTCAAGGGAGACCATATGGGTGGTATGTTTCCATTACACAACATCTGGTAGTCTTCTTTTTGTGGTTTACTCCCACTGGTCAAAGTGGGAAACATTTAGCATTTTTTTATAAGTTGAGATGAAGAGTTTACCTGAATAATTTTTATACACCTAATTTGAGAGCATAAAATTAAGGATATCAATTCCCTCCCCCCTTATCCATTCTTTTCTCCCCAAATATACCATTTATAAAACCATGATTCATTCATTAAAGATAAATTCATTAATAATGAGGAATAATGATTGAGGAAGACAATGAAATTTATTGGATTATCATGGTGCCTATTTCTAATGAGAATATTGATATCCATGGAGTGTGCTAGGAGGTGTAAAGGTACTTTGGTTTTGATGAGGATTTTGATGGCTCTGAACATACCATCAGACATAAAGTTACTGAGAGGGAGGGGGATACCATGCCGGTACATGAATTACAAAGAAGCCTCAAGCATTTCATATTTAGAAGGATTTTTTAGTGTTATAAAATTTTTAGATAAATATATATGCTTGATCTGGCGTGGAAGCTATGGTAGGAAGAAATACATTTAAGATTTTTCAAAAGAGGTGGATCAATAGGGAATTAAGGTGCAAGGTGGAGGTAGGATTGATGGGGAACCAATCATAAAGGACGTGAGAACCATCGATGCCGGCAAAGAACTGACAAGACTAAGGCGAGAAGAAAATATGTGATGAGAATGTGACAATGATTAGGCATTGATGATTATAGACACCGGAGGGGTGAGGAAAGAGGGAAGATGATGAGGTGAGCTACATAGGGAGGAGGAAAACGGAAGTAGGAAAACAAACAATGAAGAACATCGCATGTGAGAGAAAACATGCACAATATTATATTTTTCTATTTTTTAAAAAACAAGTATTTAGTAAACTAATAATAAATAATTTAATTACATATGTGTTTAGAGTATTAAGAGATGTTTGAAACTCATTCTGATATCAAATAAGTTTTTTATTTACAATCTTAACCTTATTAAAAATCTATCACCAAGTAAAAAAAAATTATTTAATCGTGTGAGATATTATCGAGTATTAATTTTTAGGGATGAAATTTAAATATTTTTTATTAAATAATAGATCAAAACATATTTATTTTAATGATTTTGTTTATAATTTAACCATATTTAGTAATTATATTTTATTAATTTATTTATTTGAGCTAGTCATCTGATGATATGGATGAAAAAGGTCATGTATTCATGAAATTTGGGTTACATGAACCCTAAAAATTTAATTTTACCAAGTATAAACTAATTTTTAAACCAATTTTTGTGTAAAACTCATAAATATAACTATAACATATTATATGTTGAAATAATAATAATTAAAATGAAACTAAATACATTAAAAATATATTTTTATAATTATTTTAAAACATTTAGTTCATAAATAAATATTAATTAATTTACTAAATTCAACTTTATGGATTCCCAATGAACCTATCTTAACTATATCCTAATATAAATCATGTTTTGAATTTATGATGCTAATATATAAAAAATAATAGTGTGTATCTAATTATTATACTATATTTTTAAATTATCCAACATGTATAATCACTATTTAAACTTGAATCCACTTCACATGGTGAGTGAAGTATGAGTTTTTGTGAGGGTGGATAATAAAAATCCCTCATAATAATATTATCTAGCTGGTCACATCCCTTTCTCTATTTTCTAGTCCCATTTTCATGTATGGTTCTTAGTTTATTTTGTTTATTGTAATAAGTACATCATATCTGTTCTAAACTCTAAAATTTAATGCTTTATATAGATTTAGTAAAGGTGATAAAATGATCATTAATTGAATGAAATGATATTGAAGAAAATACATTTAAATCATTGTCACCGGTATTTAAATCTAAACATCATCATCCTTATAATTTAAGATGCTAATATAATAAAAACATAACATATATCTAATCATTCAACAATATTTGTTTTCAGAAAATTATAAAATTTTTAAATCAATATTTAAACCCAAATATTCTCTACATAGAAAGAGAGTTATGAGGTTTTGTGAATAAGGATAACACCCATCTCTCATAATAATTTGAGCCTGCAAGCCACGTATATTTCTTAATTGTTTACTCCTATTTGAGAGTATGATTATTTTTTATATTTCTTATTTCAAAAAGTACATTGGATATGTTTATTTCTAATGATTTTTATATGGAAATAGTGTTGTCCTGTCTACCTTGAAGTTGATAAAATACATTCTTATTTCCCCATATTCTCTATTTCTAAAGGCAGACGACTTCCATTGCATCTTCAGCGATGCCTTCTTTTTGATTGAAACAGGTAGATGGGATTTTATTTCATCCTTCAATAGAGTCATACTAAGATCCCATTGAATTTTCCACATCTCCCTTATATATTTAATTCATGTTTGTGAAACTCATTCTCGGAGCCATGTTGAGGTGGATGGAGGTTAATTACATTTCTTTTGTCTTGAGAGTGTGGAAAACTTCGGTCTAGGGAGCTAGTAACATTGGAAACGCTGAGAATGTATATATGTGTGTTAGATTGGGAAGTAATAAATTATTCCTATTTGGAGGGAATCTCATTTGTGAGTCATCATAGGTGCAGATCCCAAGTAATCCTATTCTGGTCACGATGGTTCATAATCCTTATGAGGTTTTTTACCTCATGAATCCTAGGTTTATGGAATAAGGTAGGATTCTGGATCTGGGAAGGAGTTTAATGAATTTTTAAGAAGGGAAGAAAGTTAATGTCTTATGGGGAAATGTCACATCCATGACTTATTTTAATGGTAAATTTCATTTAATTCCCATTCATGGTTTGTTTTGGGGGTTTTCTAAGATTTTTTGGAGGAAAGGGTGAGTTTCAATGATTTGAGCCAAACAATAAGCCCAATTCCAAATTTAAAAACCAATTTTGTTTCTTTTATAACTATTCTATTTTTTAATATTTTTCACCCATTCCAATTCCTAAATGGCCTTCCCTAACCTGTTAACACCATCATTTCAATTTCAACCCTTTAGTAATCCATAATAATGGTGGATTGGGGTTTATCTTTAAGGATTTGGGCCAGCCTGAAAGCCCATTTCTAGTTTTAAAAACAAATAATTGTTTATTTAATAACATATTCAATTTTAACTGTTTTTTTGTGATTTCACATCTAACCCAAGACCACTGAACCGAGGTACTCCCCATTCTCTTATCCCCCTATTTGGAGCTTATTTTATTCATAAATTATGTTGAAACGTCTTAAGATTCCTCAATTCGAGAAGATTTATAAAGGTAATTTGTTTCCTTAATAACTCATTCATTTCTCACTCTTTTCCCCCATTAAAATTCCCACAAGATCTCCTCTTCCTCGTTTGAACCACCCTTGAATGTTTAGCTGTTTAAAAATTCATATACTGGTTGATTTAGGTCTATTTATCCAAGATTCGTTCAAGTAAGTATTCCTCCTTTACTTTTCATCCATTTCCTTAGGGTTTCAGCCCTCTTTATTGATGTTCCAAAGTTTCTAGAAAATAGGGTTAGAACCTAGGGTTTGACATGGTGTCTTTTTTATGTAATATTGAGATTTTAGGTTTCTCTTCACTTCCTTGTGGTGTGGCGGTGGGGCACTTGATGTTTCACACCAAGATTTAAGATATTTGACACTTTAGGTAGGTAGTTGTATGTGTAAAAAATTACTGCTAAGTTAGCTTGATATATTTTCGGTTTCTTCTATTCCTCATATGTTTTTTATGGTGAAAAAACTAGTCATGATTTATTTGGTTATGAGTTTAATTTTATAGTTGCAATTTATCTTGAAATAGGGTGTTTTTCATGTGTAAAACTTGGGGTATTATTTGGGTGTATTTTAGAACATATGAATTTGGTTTAATAAATCTTATTTGGGCTTCCAATTATGATTTGGTAGGGTATTGGTGTTTCATTACGTTTGAAAGTGGGTTTTTGAATTGGTTTAATGTGTAAAACCAAGTTTTACTTCTTGAAAGTGATTTTGAAAATGTGTGTTTTTCATGTGGATCTTTTGTGCTATTGTTTGTGGTATTTTTTTAACACATGGGGTTGTTTAATAATTTTTTTGGGGCTTCCAATCCTGTTTTGAATTGGTATTGGTGTGATTTTGTCCTTGAAAGATTTTTTGGGAATGGGTTTTATGTGAAAAGCTTGGGTACACTCCTTGGAATTGTTTTATGAAAGTTTTTAATGGTTTAATGATTTATGTAAGAGGTGAAACCATATTTTCAGACTATTTTGGATTGTGTATATTTTGAAATGGTCCATTTTAAATATGTATGGGGCTGCCATGTGATGTGTATCCTCTTGGAAATGTTTTATAAAAATGTTTAACAGATTTACTAAAATGTGAAAGAGGTGTGACCGTGATGTGGGCTGTTTGTGTGAGTGTGATGTGAAAAATGGATTTTGTTTATGCAAAAGGGTTTTATGAAACATGTGAGTTGGATGTTATGTGATGTTTATCATATTTTTAAATATTTTATAAAATTGTTAAAGGATGTGTAGGATTATGAAGTTATGCAAAATGTATTGTGGGCTATTTTGATGTGAGTTTGATTTCAAAATGAATTTGAACAAAAAGTGTATTTTGTGAATTGTTTGATTTACATGGGGCAGTTTGGTTAATTTGGGATTTGGAAGTCATATTTGCATGTGAAAACTATATTTCTTGTCTTTTTGAACTTGTTTGAGCATAAGAGGGGAACCTGGGTATCTAGGTGGGAGGATGTGTACTGGTTTACTAGTGAATCTGTCGGGTTTGGCCTCAGTTTCACATAGGAATATTGAAGCTTAAAACACTAAATAAACTGTGATGATGATTATTAGGGGACACTATGTTATGGGTATGATCCCTACTAGTAGCTTGTGTTCCCGAGAATAGATATTATGATGGTTACTCTCACTGAGATGTGAGGTACCTGGGACCCACAATGAGTCAGTGCCTAGGGGTTATTTTATATTGCTTGTGCTCATTGGATTATTTATTCTTACCATTGTCATATAGTATTGTCAACTAGAAATTTCAGTAGTTTTGGAATTTATTTTAAAATTTAGGATTCTCTAAATTATCCCACTTGAAAACTGTTTTAATTTTCAAGTTTCATCTTTTAGAAATTTCAACTAAAAATTCCTTTTTATGAAAACATGAAAGATTTACGTCTTTGAATATTTATCACATGTAATATCTTAGTGTTGGTATCCTACTGTTCATTTTCTCAAACCCTACATACACCATTGGGTGTAAGTATACTTGGTTATTATTCTTGTCATAGGTTTGGGTACAACTCTTGTGCCAATAGTTTAGGTTTTTTTACTAGTCGTTCGTGATGCAGTGTTGTGGGGATGGCTTGAGGGCAGTGCCTCTTTTCATGTGAAGGTTCTTGGGGTATCCTTATTTGGTTTTGTTACCTTTGTAATGGCATTTAAACATATTTTTAACTTATGCAAATTCAGTTCTGAAATTTTGTAAAAGATGGTTTTAGTTGAAAAATCCAGATTTTTTTTATTTAGTTTTTTTGTAGTTTGATGTTTATAAACATGGGAAAATCATTCTGAAACTACATTTTATTATACCTGGGCACTTGTTCCCACCCATGGGGATTGGTAACGCCCTTCGAGTATTGTCACGGGATGGGTTGGGCGCCAGTTTTGATGGTGACCAGATTTGGTTTGTGACATGACATATTATGGATTGTGTCCCCCCAAGGGAAAAAATTTCACACTTCAATTGATGGAGTGTTTCCCCCCAATGTGGAAAATTTCACACATGTATGATGGAGTGTGTCCCCCAAGCGGGATAATATAAAACTTGGATGATGGAGTGTGTCCCCTCTCAGGGGGGAGATCTCACACTTAGATGACGCTAAGAATGAAACTCAAAGAGTTTTCCTACATACCCTATTTAGGAGAGAGGAATCAAAACCCATGTAGTTTGATTCCACAGTTAAAGGATGTGTGACAGAACCAGTCAATGTAGTTTGAAATCATGTGATAAGGATGGTCATATTACAGAAGGAGTTTCAATGATGGATGGTGTTCCAATTACATGTGGAAGCTACCCATCATATTATTTTCATCCTAGGTTTTATGTTTTATCCCAATTAGACGGAGGATAGTTTGGGTCTTACGCATGTAATTTGTCTATGGCGGGTGTTTCATCCCATAGTGGGGAAGGATGGTGTGGGGATTATTCATAAACCTAACCAGGCATGGGGTTTCATCCCATGGTGGGTGAAATGATGGAATCTCATGATGACCATACATGGGTCATCCTATGTTCATCGAACAATGTAAAGAAACAATTTTACATCATGTGTTGAGGATGTTGTCATGTAGTTTAAAATTATACAACTAGGACATGGATCTAGGTATTTTTACATCATGCATATTAGACATGGATGTGGATGTGGATCATTGATTGAGGTGGTTCATGCAAATGAGCGAGGATGAGTCATCATAAGTAATCCCTACTAATAAAGGTAACTAGTTTCTCTTGAATATTCCACCTATAGGGCTTACATGACTATCACTCATTTGCCTCAAGATGATACATGGCATGGAAACTTCTGTTAAGAAGTAGAAACTAGGAGGCCCCTTCTTAGGGTACCAATTCTTAGGAGAAAAATGAATTAGGGAACCTATGATTGTGATAATTAGGTAGGAAGAAGTCCAAGGCTAAACTTGTAGAAAAGTGGGAATACATACATATAAGTGGAATGAGTTTCATACAGATTTGGGGTGTGGTTGAACTGACTTTCATGATCAGAGGGGACCTAGGAATTCAACTCTCGAGAAAGGGGACCATACGAAAGTAGGAAAAATGGGAGTCATGGAGGATGGTTTTGATAAAATATTGGGGTTTGAGAAGGTTCGGGGCTTAATGAAGGCTAGGTTATAGGTCTTGTGAAAGGGGTTTGTTTCATGAAACAGGGTGACCCTTCTCTGAGGGGAAGTCTTGGTTCCCATGGGGTTTTTTTTCACAAAGGACAGTTATATCTAGAAACTACAAGCACCTCAAAGGTATTTCTTTTTATGAGAAGGCCATGGACCTTCATGAAGGGAATCTCAACCATGGGTTGAGGTTCTCAAAATCTCGTGGGAGGTTGTTTCACAAAAAATGGCTACCTTGGGAAATCTATATTCACTATCACTCATGAAGCTTCATAGTATCACAAACTTATTAATTTTTGCAGAAGATTAAATGTCACATAATCTTTAAAAGTTTGACATAAGGGGGTATTTATAGGAACAAAGGAGAGAAGGTAATTAGTTTAATTAAATATAGAGGCCTTTGTTAAACTTTAAGAGCTTCATGAACTAGAGGGGTTTTGAGAACCAGAGTTACACTATGTGAAGATTATTGTCAAAGATATATGTGGTTGGGGACATAAATTAAATGGATATCATCAAATTTATACGCACGATATATGGAGGTTACCGTTAAACCTTCACACAAAAAAATACTTTTGTGAGCTATGACCATTTTTGAAGGTGGGGACATTCATCGATCCAATCCCTTAAATGTTTTTTGGGACATTTTAGCCCGATGCCAATTCAATATGAGCATGGATTACTTGACCTATCTTGTAAAATAAGTATTTTTTCACCAAAAATCCCCCTCCCTAATAATTGGAGCCAGCGAGGGAAATGAGGGCTAGATTCTGAGGTAGATCATAGAAAACTAGCAATTGGTAATCCCTCACTTGTGAAACTCAGCCTGACCATATGCCAATAAATAGTGGTAGGGGTCCCATAGGGGGGAATGATATTTTCTAGAATGATCATCCTTTTCTTTCCTTTCTTGATACTCCATACCTTTGTGAGTTTTTTAATTTTGAACCCAATCACATGAAAAACTCAACCTTTCCATGTACAAAACTTCTGGGAACAAACTTATGCGACCTGATTTCTATGAAAACACTTTCGTGGAGACAAAATTCATGAACATAACTTTGTGAATATAAATTCACAAACTATTTCTAAATGAATTAAAAGTAATTGAACAATGTATATTGAGGGTGTTGATTCTACTTTTACCAACATAGAGGAGATAGTCAGGAAAATTATGGTTGGAGAGAGTGTCTAGAGTGCATTGGACCATGACACGCTTACCATACTACTGATGGAGGATCAGTTGGAATAACCACTATAAATTCTGATACCATGATATGTATTTGGGTTGAGGGACAAAGTATTCATACCTAATGCTGACCAAGATGATCCTGCCTACTGGTTCGGGAGCTCACATGGATTGTACCAGTGGAATAGGTCCACTGGAGGCCACATATAAAAGGATAAGGAATCTATTACTATGAACACCCTCTCAACCCATATGAAAAATTATAACTGGGAGGAATTAAAGGTATAGGAATCCCCACTCAACATTATACAATTATTAAGGTGGGTTTGGGGAACCCACTCAAGGGATGAAAAAAGGACAAGGCTTACTCGAAGGTTGTAATTCTATAGATTAGTGGTCCTGGAAGAATAGGCATGCCATTCATATAATGAGTTTGTAGAAAATCTAAAGAATTTAGAGATTTAGGAGGTGGCATGATCCTTATTATTCCACATCTATCTCCACTTGTAGATCATTCCAGAGCTATTGAGAAAGTGGTTTCCAGGAATGAAACCCCTTCCATCAGCACTATGGGGAGGTCGACATCATGTTTTGGGATCTTTACCGGGGTTTTAGGATCCCATTCCAATGAGGTATGTATAATTAATTAATCCCTGTAGAGAATTTCTTGGAGGGCCAGGAGCATATTCCATCCATGGTAAGGGTGTTTATGTGTTTTTTAAAAGGTTGAATATAAGAATAAGGTGGGGATGAGGGACGTCCCATTCAAGAAGTGGTTGAGGTACTTTTTGAATGAAGCATTGGATGGGATATCTGAGTGGCTGTGTCAATTCCCTTGGGCATTAAAATAAGGATAAGAGTAATTTTCCTAGAGGATTATAGAGGTAAAGTAGTGATAGATGTGGGGATACAATGTGAAGCCTAAGGCTCCCATTGTCAGTCTACTAGAGTTTATCACCACAATTATCTTCAAATGGATGATCCTAGTGATGGATTTGTAGATGGGTGTGTGGCCAACCACCTTGTATCCCCACAAAGGGGCATGCATGGGGCCCAT
Organism: Viscum album; assembly: GCA_963277665.1. NCBI lineage: Eukaryota > Viridiplantae > Streptophyta > Magnoliopsida > Santalales > Viscaceae > Viscum > Viscum album. Next base: position 26,658,571 of record OY728125.1, read on the forward strand.
TTCTGATTTTGTGGACATGGGTATCCAAATTTTAGCTGAAGTAGTTCCTGTGACTATGAAAATGATTGATGGGGGAATTCCCTTTTTAGAAGGATTTACCATGAACATTTCAGATCTACTGGCTAGACTATACAATTCCTATAATCCTTTCCCCCACTTTTACCTTGTTCCTTTATTTTACACTATATGTTTGAATGATTCATGATTAATTGGAAGTTTAAATTTCGTTTTGGGCTCATTCACTAGTACCGAAAGTTGAGTTAGTGGTACCTAAAGTCGAGGTAGTGACAATAGGTGATGCTCCCCCGATGGAGATGGTCGAGGAGGCGACGATGGCTAGGACAACCATAAAGATGCAATAGGAGTGGTATGCTAAGACTATACCCTCAATGGAGGGGTTCATGACCATACCTATAGAGGGTCTATCTGAGGGAGTTGTAGTGGATGAGTCTTCCATAATAGCACTGAAGGAGGTGAATATTGGGGTTGAATCCTCGATGGAGGATTTGAGAATCATGGATGAAACTGAAGTAATCAAGGTGGTTGTGATGGATAATCATGTCCTTGAAGTGTTTTCAGCAACAATTTTTGGAGTTGAGGCCACAATAAAGGTGGTTTAGATCATTCCACCAATGGAGGTGGTTGAGGAAGCTGAGATGGTCACATAAACCTCAGAGGTGTTGTAGCGGACAGTTGTGTCTCTTGTTGTAGATGATGGGGGAAAAGGGGGTATGTTTCACTTGGAAATGGAGTTGATCCTACCGAAGGTCATGCCTAAGGATTACCAGACCACTATTCTATTGGTGTTAATTCCTCCATATGATCTTGTTCCACCTGAGGACTTCAAGGATTCTTTCTCAGACATTACCAAGGTGAATCGGGTCATTCGTCGCAAGTCATGGAGGTACGTGTAGAACTTCATCACCCACAATATAACACCATTATATTTGTTTAAATACATTTTTTCTCTCAAATTAATTTAAACTATTCAATATTTTTCATTTCATGCAACACTGAATATAGCATATGTTGTATGAAACAATAATTTATTATTTCCATGTACGCAACACTATATCGAGATTTCACTACATGAAACACTTATATTTTCTTGGGGTACATGAAAAATTATGTTTGTCTTATGTGACACACAATTTCAAGTTCTGTTGATATAATTTATTACAAAAAATACTATGTTTTACCAAACTAAAATGTAATATTAATATTTATATTAAAATATTATTATAGTTATCCCCAAGATGTTGGGATGGAGATTATGAATCAGATTAATTAAATTATGAAAATATGGTTTATACACATATATAATAATAATTATTTGGTTATAAATTAACTAGAAATGAAAATAAAAGCCTTTTGAAAATATAGGAAATCTTTTTCTAAAAAACAATATTTCTGCAATAAAATGTGTTTTAACTCAATAAATTAATCAAAGAAATTATGATAAATTATTTTAATGATATATATATATATATATATATATTCAATAAACTAATTAATCTTCATCTTATGTGTTTTCTAGACAAGATATAAGAATAAAACCATTTTTACGCATAAGGTTATATATTTTTCTAAAAGGTAATTCTACCACCATTTAATAGAGTGCCTATTTTGAATATAAATTTTGAAACAATTATAAAATATATTTGAAAAAATAAACTTCATTTTTGAAATTTTTATGTCAAAATTATGTTAGGGTTAATTTTGGTACTTTTTTGAGAAGTTTTTTTTTCGGATGAATATTGAAAAATAATGAATTTTAATTCAAAAACAGCATTTTCATATAATATATTTATATAGTTAAATTATATTTCAAATTGGTTTTAAAGTATAATTAGACCAATTATACATCAATTAATAACATTAAGTTCATTGGAATAAATTTAACAATAAAATTGGATATAAAAACATTTCAAACTTTTGAATATCTTTACTTTAAAACCCATTGTCTCATCTCGTCTGCGGGATTAATTTTAAATTAATTTCTGCCACATAGGTGATTATAATTTAGAGAAATGGATTCTATATTTTGAATCATAATAATTTATAATGTATAGTAATGTAAACATATTATTTTTACCAAAACATTTAGTGAATGAAATTAAAATTAATTACAGTGATTAAGGTAAAAATGAGATTACATAGAGGTTAAACATTAACTTAAGGGGCCAAATAATGTAGAAACGTATCCAAAATATAGTTTATGGAAATATTTTGACCATATCCTCCCTTTTAATGAAAATGGACCATTATTTGTGGCACATGATGTAAGGGAGACCTCTCAATAGTGTTTAGATTTTATGTTTACAAGAATAACACTCCTCCTCCACTATAAAAAGGAACTCACACCCCTCACTTATTCATACCTTTAAATAAATTTGTATCATACAAAACTGGAAAAAATAATCTCCATGATTTTCCTCTCTCATCATAGAAGAGGTAACATCCTTAAATAAGAACTTTTGTTTTATTTATTTCTTCACCTTATAACTTCTTATTATTCCATGATTATATAATACCATAGTATCCTCAATATACTAATATTTGTTTATGTTATTTGTTAGACCTATAGCCACACACACACCCAATAAATGGGATACATAATCATCGTTCGTGTGTACGGTGGACTACCTCCCCACAAACTAATGGAGTTCAGTCTTCCATTACAACCTTTCATAGATGTGAATAATGATTGAATTATTATTTTTATATGATATATATTATTTTTATGATTTATTTATTCTTATAGAATTATTATATAACACATACCGTCATAATTTCCTTTTTGTGAGAATATGATAACTTCGTTTGTGGATGTGTGGATTACCCCCTCCTCAAAGCGATGATATTTGTTCACACTTTACATGGAATCTACTAAGGATGAGTTTAGTAACATTATATGATATATGTGAAATTTTAATTATAATAGAATGATAATATATATATATATATATATATTTCACTTTCTTTCTTTCATTAAATATGACAAGAAAATGGAAACAACATTCATGCGTATGTAGGACCTACCATCCCCATGAACTGTGTATTCTATTTCATATTTATATATATATTTTAAATTATTATAAATAATTATATAATAAATATATATGACATTCATAAGATTTTTTACATTTTTAAATATTTAAATCATGATAAAAGTAAGAGGATCAATAATAAAAAGTCAAAACATATATGAAAAGCGAAGCAGTTACTACACGAAACATAAAATTATCATGGAATTTTTGATAAATAGGTAATTTAAACTCATTATAAAATAATATATGGTATGATATATAAGAATATGGGTTTGTTTTATATTTATAATAATCTTATATTTATTATACAATAGGTTTAAATTTGTATGAAGAAATTCAATACTTAAAGTAAGGGGTTTCTCGTCTCACTCTTATTTCTGTGAGATATTTGATATATTCACCACTTATTCACATTGTGTGGAATATATAATGACCTATGCCATTTTTATAATTAATTTAATTTATTTAACGATATTTAAAGGTTTAAATTATGTTATTATTTCATATAAATCATGATTCAAAAGATACTCAAGTAGTAAGCGGATTTCTAGTCTCACTTTTATTTTTGCGAGACTTATGCCATATTCACCACTCATTTATTTTGTGTGGTGTACATACTTCCCATGAATTTATTCAATGATTATAATCCTTAAATTTATGGGTATTTACATATCCATTTTATTATCTCTCTTTAATGGGGATTATGGTTTAAAGGTAACCAAATTGGTAAAGTAATTTTGTCTCAATTTTCCTTCTTTGAGACGAATGTCATGTTATGCACCTATGTTATTCTATGAGGTGTATATACTACTTTATGATATGTTATATCATGAATTTAATTTATTAAATTATATTAAAATTTTCAATTGATGTTAATATTTTACAAATCTTAAAATTCAAAATATAATCGAGTAGTAAGGGGATTTCTAGTCTCAATTTTAGTTCCGTGGGGCTTATGACATATTCACCACTCATTTATTTTCTGTGGTGTACATAATTCCCATGAATGTATTCCATGATTATCAACTTTAAATTTATGGTTATTTACAATACATTTTATGATATCTCATTCATGGGGTTTCACTACAAAAAAATGAACCAATTAGAAGGGGATATTTTTTTAATTTAAACGGGGTTATAACCCCCTCTAAAAACATTAGTGATGGTTATGAGGAACTGGATCTAATGTGTCTGCCTACTCTTGTTAGGGGTGATTTTGAAGAACTTCTAGTAAAGAGAATCCTAATTTAGAGGATTTTTTATTAGAGGTGGTTAAAACCCACTCTAATTTGACCATAGAATTTCATTTTAGAGGGAGTTTTAACCCCTTATAATATGTTAGACATATCAGTGATAGTTTGAAACTTCCACTAATTGAGCTAATCCTTAAAATTAGAGGCGGTTCTCGAAACTGACACTATTTAAGGGCCAATTAGAAGAGGTTCTAACCCCCTCTAATCGGGTCTAGATTCCATATATTAGAGTCATTTTAAAACAAACTCTATTTTTAAAAAAAACATTTATCCTTCCAACTGATCCCAGCCAGGACCTCCCCTCTAGTTTAACTTTTAGGCTCCCTCAATTTCTCCTGTATGACTCTCATCCCCTCAAATTCACCAGTTTGAGAATATCACTCCCCTTATGTTCATCGGTCCCCACCTCCACGACACATACACTCCAATTCGTTCATTGATCCCCCCACATGCTCGACACCATCCACTCCTGTTCATTCACTGGTCCCCACCAGCACAGTGTGAGCCCCTCCCACCCCTCCAATCTTGTAATGTAGTCCCCAATATTCTTGCACTACAGCCATATAAATGTGTCACCCATGGGATTCAAAACTGTGACCCCAATTATCATCTCTCAGTGACTTTACCATCGAAACAAAGTGATCTCTATAATATTAGTACACATTATTTATATATATATATATATATATATATATATATCCAAAAGCTAATTCAAATAAATTATATTTGAATAAATATTTAAATACATAAAAATATATAACCTATATATATTTATATAAATTAATATATACATAAACAATGGGGGGTCAAAACCCATTGGGCATAGGTAGTATAGCGTACTATTGAGGCGGTGGAACTATTGACCAGCGACACTATAGCGGCAGAAACGCTACAGCAGTCCAGGCACTGTAGCATCACCATTCAACAGACGCCATTTGGGTTAAAAACATCATCCTTTAGGGCCATGTAATGGAATTTCATGCCCACTAGGAATACATTCCATGTAATGGGATTCATGCTCAAAGATCCTACGTGGCATATATTGAATAAATAAGGATTTATAGGTGGGCTATCCACTATGGGGCTATGCCCTATCTTTCTAGCCTCTATGTGTGGTGTGTGTGTGTTTAATGTAATTGTACCTCAAATCACCTAATATATATATATATATACATATATATTCAATTTATACATTTATATAAACTATATATTTTATATGTGAATTTACATACATTTGAATAAATATATTATATAATTCTATTTATGTTATCTATATAACGTATATTTATATATTCAGAAATATATTTATGTAAATTATTTATATAATTAAATACATATTTATATATTATGTACATGCTTATTTATATAATAAATATATATAAGTATTTATTTAATATATTTATAAAATATATTTAGAAATATATTTATATAATTTATTTAAATAAATATATTTATTATTATATACATTAATATATATTTATTTGTATAATATTTTATATAATTATTATTATATAGAGTAAATATATATGAAATATAATTTATACAAATATTATATATGAAATAAAATTTTTACCAAAATTTATAAAATGTTATATGAAATAAAATTTTATATAATATATAATTAACATGTAAATTATTTTATAATTATATTTATTTTTTGTATATACACATATATTTGTATATATATAAATATATTTATATAAATTACTTATACTTAAATACATATTTATATATTATACACATTCTTATTTATAATAGACATATATGTATATATATATATGTATTTATTTTAAATATTTATATAATTTATTTAAAGATATATTTATATAATTTCTTTACAAATATATTTATATGATTTCTTTACAAATATATTTATATGATTTCTTTCCAAACATATATTTATTATTATGTACATTAATATATATTTATTTTTATTAAATGTATAATATTATATATAATTAAAATTATATGAAATACATATATATGAAATGAAATTTATGCAAATATTTATATAATGTTATATGAAATACAATTTTATATTATATATAATTAATATGTATACCAGGAAAGCTCAGTCAGAGGAAAACCTCTGAACATTTATTAAATTAAATGAAAAGTACAGAAAGAAAGTAAAGAACACCAAAAAGACAGCAACATACCCTAAAAATCATCTCCATCCCCATATTCATCCGCAGTAGCTGATTCCCACTCTGAGATTTCATAGTGCCTCGGGATTTTAGCATACTTCCTTCTCAGATTCAATTTCTCTAATGAGAGAAACTCCTTAGAAGATTGCAATTCCTTTTTCAAACCAGTGACATTCCAAGGAATAATCTCCCTCTTAGAAGATGATCTGGTAGACACTGGACTTGGCAGGAAAAAATAATATTTTTTCGGCCTTCTTCATGGAGGAGCAGTCTTACCACCTTCACTTGTAGGCAATTTATTTTTTCCACCTTGAACCACATCACTGTAAGATAGTCTGGCAGCATCACTCACATTTTCTTTGTCACTATCCAAAACATTTCCCCACTTTCCGTTGATGTGGACAGAATCAACTGCTTGGTCTCCATCATTCCCTCAAAACAATATATCCTTTGAAACATTCAGACATTCGCATCCTGCTGAGTGAAATTGCATGTTATCATCAATCGGCATGAGGCATTGCAGGGGAACCTCAATTCCATGACCATCATGAGGCTCCATTCCAGATGTAGCATCATCCACGACAGGAAAATCAGAGAACAATCTACATATTAGCAAAGTCAGTCATTTGAAGGACATCCCCACTTGGAGCAACTTTCTCAGTCTCCAGAACCTCGAACTGGTTGCTAATTGAAACATTGTCCAACTGCAGGGGACCACTGCTAGTATCATCTGATAAAGGCCACTGCCAGCCACCAAGATCAAAATTCAAATGATCAAAAACCGGCTTCATAGAAGGATTCAACGAAGGTTGCACCTCCTTCACAATAGCTGCAGCCATAGTAGCCCCTCCAGGATCTTTCTGTACACCCTCATATGCCATAGCAGGATGCAACTGGTCATCCGCTCCCATTTCCTGCTCTGAAGAAGCCTCCTATCCAGCCTTCTTCACAACCTTTTGAGGGAAAACATTTCCCTCGTTTGCACAAAAAGAAGACCGCCCAGGCAAAGAATTTCTAGGCTGTATCTCCACCAGCGATGACACCCTATCCGCATCGCCAGGGCCACCGTTGCCCAATTTCACTGCCTGTGAAGACCCGACCAATTTCTTACTTCGACATATAGACTCATGATGATCAAACCTACGGTAGATTGCACAAAAACTCATCCAATACTCGAAGAAGACCTCCTGCTTCCATCGGAATTCTTCCCCATCCGTGATCCAGACCTAATTAATAGGTGGCCTTGCAACGACTACCTCAACACATATTCTTGGACAAATCAGATGACAGAGGACATATAATATTAATTATATATAATATAAAATCATAATAATATTATTCAAAAATATATTTATTAATATTATAATATAAATTATAAAAAAACTGTGGTTTTTATATGATATATATTTTAAATAAATTATATATATATATATATTTATATAATGTGTTTATTCTTTTAAATTATATATAATTAATATTTTGTGAAATATAATTTATACCAATTAATATATATAAATGTACATAAAATTATACAATTATATTTATGTATACATATAAATACAATTAAATACATTCATATAATTGGAAATATATAATATAATTAAATTATATATATATACACAATTAATTTATAATTAATATGGTATAGTGAAATATATGTAAAATAATTATATATAATATATATAAATTTATATATAATAAATGTTTTATAATATAATGTATATAATATAAATATATAATATTTATACTCATATTTATATTTAATTTTGTCTATATTACATTATTTCTATACATAATATAATATAAATGTATTTATATATAAATATATAATAAAAATGTATTTAATATAATACATGTATATTGTAAATCATAAAATAAATGTGTAGTATTTATAAAACCGTATATAAATTTTATATATTTGAATAAATATGTTTATAATTACATTTATATTAAATATTCCAATATTTATATATACATACATTTTTTTTATATATATAACAATTTATTTAAAGTATATATATAATGTGATTATATATATGTTTATAATAAATTTAAATATATTTATATAATGTGTTTATATAATATATATATATATTTATATATTCACACACACACACATGCACACACCCACATATATATTATAAATTTTTAATTTATTTGAGATTTATTTTTAAAAATAAATAAAAATTTAGAGGTGTTAAAATCCCTCTAATAAAAGGGATTAGCGGCAGTCCTTGAACCCCCACTAATGTCATAAATTAAAGGGGGTTAAGGACCCCATCTAATGTCATATATTAAATGGGGTTCATAACCCCATATAATTTCTTAAATTATAAGGGGTTCACAATCTCCTCTAATCAAAGTGATTAACGACAGTTCATGAACCCCTTCTAATTTGAGATATTATAAGGGGTTTTGAACCCCCACTATATCCTTTAAGAAAAAATTTCCACATTATATATAGCCTCTAATATCCAAATGAATCTTATATATATGTATAATGCCTCTAAAATCCAACTGAACATATAAGACCACTAATTATTAAATTATTGGTGGTTTTGACATGACTGCCTTTAAAATCCAAACAAATATTATAAAAACATAAAAATTTACAGGGGGTTGTGAACCGCCTCTAAATTCAATGATTAGAAGAGTTTGTGCATAAACCCATCTAAAATAAATTTAGAGGGGGTTGTTCATAACCCCCTCAAAAAAACCACTGCTAATCTATAGCTTTTTTTGTAGTGTTTTTGGTTCAAATGTTACCAAATTGGTAGTGTTATTTTGTCTTAATTTTCCTTTTTTGAGAAACATTCCATGTTATGAACATATGTTCTTCATATGAGGTGTATATAATGACATTTTATATATAATATCATGAATGTCATTATTTTAATGAAATTTTACGCTAAATTTAAAGTTATTATTTTGTGGGGATTATGATTCAATGTTACCAAAGTGGTAACAGTTTATTGATACAATTTCATCATTTATCGAGATTATTCTTTATTATCCTTTCATTGATGAAATATTATTCTCCATCTCTCAAAAAATCCCATTAATTTTATTCTCTTCTGGTTATTCATGATATATTCAATTAATGGTACAATTTTTCCACTCTTTGGTACTTACGATAATTAATAAAGTGTTTTTAAGAAAATACGACCTTGTCCCTCTCTTTGGCCATAAATTTGTGTTCTTTCAAAACAATGTTTTCTTAAAATATTTTCAATTTTTTCAAATGAAATTTTAATCTCATTTTCATGGAAAACTATTTTAAAAATATTTTATGCTTTAAAAGTGATTAAATTTTTTTTTCAAAGATTCCATTATAGGATTTCAAGGTTATTTTCAAAGGAATTGGTTTCTAAAATGTTTTATTTTTTCAAAAATCATTTTTCACAGTAGAAAGGATATTTTCCTCAAGAAATGTTTTAAATGAATTTGTATCCTTCCTTTATATGTTTTCAAAGTGGTTCTCAAATAATAGGATATTGAAAATGTTATATGTTTTAAAAATGAATTTTTTAAATTAAATACTATGTTCGAAGTGATCTTACGAATTATTTTTCCATTTAAAATGATTTCATTTGATATATTTTATTATTTAATATGGATATTATCCTATGATACCATTCATATTCTTTATCTAAATGGTTTAATGTTTTATGGCATGTTGTTTATGGAACCCATTTCTTTTCTAGGGGTTAATCACGATTCAAAGAGATTGTTATAAAACCCATTTATTTTCAATGGATAATCACATTTCAAATAGATTAATATGAAACCCATTTCTTTTCCCTGGTTTAATCAAGTTATGAAAGAATAGTTTTTTTGAGTTTATGTTGACATGAAAGATCTTTTTACTTTATTCATGTTGTGTTTCATGGATATAACTTATATGATGGGGTGGCCCAGATAGCACTGAGTCATCCTGTTACAACTTATATGACGGGGTGGCCCAAATTATATTGGGTAAGCCTATGATAGCTTATAATATGGGGTATCCAAGATAGAACTAGGTAATCCTACTACAAATAGTATCATGGGGTGGCCCAAAAAGCATTGAGTGATCCCGTTATAACTCTACAGTGCATAGGGTAATGATTTATATCTCATGGGATAAAAATGGATGGAATGAGCAGTGAACTTATTTATGTAAATGGTTTGTCTACTAAGATGGCCTTGGGAGTGAAACATGACTACTAAGATGGTTTTGGGAGTGAACCTTGACTACTAAGATGGTCTTGGGAGTGGAACCTGACTACTAAGATAGTTTGGGGAGTGAACCCATTCCATTACGATGGCCATTAAAATTATCCTTATCTACTATGAAGGTTGCCAATAGTGATGGTGGTGTGTCCCATCTAGGAGGTGAATCTTCCTAAACGTTAACCCAATTTCATGTTCAAAATGTTATGCATGAACCTGGTTGCATGCCCATATGTTTATGTGAGGGCTTGATTTCATAACCTTAACATTATGAGTGAATCACAATGTTATAAGTTGATGTGTATGCCACAATTCCATGTATTATAAATTTTTTATGATTTCATGTATTATGTTTTTTATTCCCTTATGATTCATATCTTATAAACTGCTAATATTTATTCCATGACTCTTGATTATGATCATTGATATGTAGTGTATGATTTTCTAATGTTAAGATCATGTTACCATGCCTTTATGCTCATTTTATACTTACTCATATCCCTTGTTTACCCTTGCTAAACATCTGAGATCACACAGTTCTTATGTTTCCTTTATATAGGTTATATAGAAAGTTTTTAATTAGAGTCACTAAAGGGTATGATCTTCAATGGAGGTGTTGAATATCTTTCACCAAGATAGAAGACTAATTTTATAAGTTTCCAAAGACAATAAAATGTTACATTCCTGAGGTATGTACTTTTTTAATGTGCTAAATATTCATCTAAAATGATGTAATATCCTTGTATATTTGGCCTGGGTTTTTATACACACCCCACTAATTGACTTTCCAAACTGGGTGGGATCTCATCGCCATTGGCCAATCTTCTTAGGGTATAGTGGGGAGGACTCCAGTGTCCTCCATGAACTGGCTAGGGACTTCCTCATCAAGAGGGTGTGTAATGAGTAGTATGTGTTTGATATTGTCTATCACAAACACAAGGTTATGAGAACCAAGGAACTTAAGGTAGATAAGGAGTATATTCCATGTCTAGAAGAGTAGGCATAAGAGAATGAGACCATCATCGCTACTCAGAATGGGATCATCGGCCAACTGAGGGCCCAATTAGTGGAAGCTGAAGCTAAGGCAGCGGAGGAACCATCTTGGGTGGTCAAGTTCCAAGAAAAGATAGATTGGATGTAGATAATGGAAGAATAAGTCCACCCTAAAGTAGAGTAAGAGGTGGTTGATCTGGCTGAGTGGAAACAGACTATAGAGGCTACTCAACAATGGTTGGTTGAGATGGAACACTCAATTATCAAGGCTAATACTTAGGGTAATTTTACCTTGTTCTAAAATAAATGACAGGATCCAATATGTGGATGAATCTCCCAAACTTTGGATAGTTTTCTTTAAATTCCCATATAATTTTAAATGTTTAATTTTTATGAATATCGATCACATTGAAAATACAAGAAATAGTGAATCCTAAATCCCACATGGGTCATGCTCAGTGTGGTAAATAATGGAAAACATTATCATTTATATAAGAGTACTAGACAAGGGTCAACCACTCGGGGTATGAACTTTTTTGTTGACCACTGGGAGTGTCTCAACCATGAAAGTTTTGGCTGGAGGGTGAGACTCTGGAAACAATTGAATTTATTTCTAAACATGTGTTAATTAATGAATAGGGTAACACTTAGGGAAATAAATTCTACCTAAATAAGGGGGTGATAAAGATAATGAATCAATATTCCTTGTATTCGGAACAAAAGGGGGTGGAATTATGATGGGGATAACTGTTAACCCTGTTCAAAACACATTATCCATTATCGTTTTACTAGGGATGTGGGAAAAAAAGACAACTGACCACTGATCATGTGTCAAACATGAGACCTATCTCAAGATGTTGTCATAAGTCTTTCAAGGTTTTTGGTTAAGATGGTAGGTGAGACAGTGTTTCATATGATCATGTCTTCAATAGGGGCCCATTTAGATGTGGAGGATGATGGTGATCCAAGTCAAGAGATATGAGAAGTGTGGGGATGAAGTGATAGAATGTTCAAATAAAGTTCAACACTCTTGGAATTATGTTTTTGTGGCCTTGAGCGCATCAATTTGGAAAATAGGTTTGAAAAAAGGTTAGCATCCTCATACAAGGGGATCATTGTCTCAAATGCTGAGTGACAGTCAACGAACATGAATGATGCAATAGGATAATGATGTTGAAGGATGAAAGTTCTTAATATTATTCATATTTAATAATAATGACATGGTGATTATGGAAACATATTTTAACATCATATGGTGAGAATGATGCATTAAATAGTTTAATTTCATTTAATTGGGACATTAAGTCATACAGTCTCATATCTTATGGAAAGGATTTTAGGCTCTTAGTTTATGGTCGTAGAGGTCATACCATGGGATCTTAGTTTACTTTCATAGAGTTCAAACTAATTGTAAATATTTTAAGGTCATAATACTTGGAACCAGGATCCTAGTTTATTATCATAGATATAAGAACATGGGCTCTTAGTTTACAGTCATAAATTTCATACCATAGGGTTGTGTGTCTCAAAGAGGATGTGTGAAGAATAGGGTAGAGGTAGCTCAACATGAATGAGGATCCTTGGAAGCCTTGCCACAAAAAATATCTCAGAGAAATATTACACATATTTTATGTCTATGATTCCTAGACCTAAGCTCTTAGTTTAAGGTCATAGAGTTTTCACCAAATTAAAATAGTTTAATGTAATAATGCTTGGACCATAGGATTGTGATTCTCGAATGTATATTTTGAGTATCAAAGAAAGATTACCCAAATTTAAAGGAGGATCCAAGGCAGTCACCTAATGTCACATGAAACATATCCAAGACAAATTTCAAATAGTCTAAGGTTATGTTTCTTGGACCTGGGGGTGAGTATCCAAAAAAACATGCATATAATCATGGATTAATAAACTGACAAGAAATGAGAGCTAAGGGAGGCCCTAAAAATCATAAAACATTCCTAGTATGGCTCAAAATTTTGGAAAAGTCATGGTTCTTGGACCATGGAACTTATTTTAAGGTCATTGAGATTAGACTATATGATCTCAGTTTAAGGTCATAGAGTTAGAACCATGGGTTCCCTATTTTGTGAGTATCATGAAATATTAGCATGAAAGGAGGACCATGGGGGGCGTTGTTCCATGAAAAGTATAAAGGTAATGTTGAAAATATTTCATGGTCATGACGCTTGGATATGAGATCCTCGTTTAAGTTTGTAGAGATTGGAACATGGGGAACTCATGTGTATCAACATTTATTGAAGAAAACATTCCCCCTAACTCCTAAGAATTTGTGGTCCTTACTAGGTATGAGAAATAGGGAGCGATATTGAGTTAATGTTACTTAATGGGGATAAAACAGTGAGGGATGAAAGTGACCAAAAAATCTAATTAGAAAGATCATAGATTTAAAGACATGGATAGTAAAAGTGGAACAACAGATGGATATGGAACAACCATAGAATGTTTTCAAAGCATAGGTTCTATACACATGTTAGTTTAGAATGGGGTAAAAATATATGGGATGGACCATTGAAAAAACTCAAAATATGGGAGTTTCTATTTGTTATCGAAGATCCTTCAATGTGTGAACCCATGATTGTATGTGAGCTAGTGTGTCATAGGAATATTCCATTAGGGAGCCTATTCAGATCAGGAGAATGATAATTATCCAAATCCTAGAAAGTGTGAAGCATATAAGTGGAATTGGTTAATGTTCCAATATGATAGAATCCATTATCTTCAAGTGGGGAAAGACCTTGAAATGAGTTGATGATAGGTCTGGGTCCAGGATGAGATATTTGGGATTCCCTGCATGCCCCCTAATAACGGGAATCAATCCACACATAGTTATAAAAGGTGGCATTGTATGAGACTGATGCTAGAGGTATAGAATCCTCTCTTATGAGGATATAAAATTGTATCACATTATGAGGAATCCTAGTTTGACTTGAGGTGAATTTTATGATCTTCCCATTCTCGTTGTATGAGGCATCCCTGTTATTCATAGGGTAAGACTTTTAGTCATCCTATACTTATACTATAAGGCATCATGGTTTCAAATATTGTAAGATTTTTTGGTTATCCCATACTCATCATATGGGGAATCCAGGTTTTTTATGTGGTAAGGAAATAGTTGCACATCGTGTTATGAGGATGTTGAGTTAGTTCATATAATATAATATGTTTCATACCAATTTCAAGTAGGGTAAGGCTATAGTTTAATGTTGTGTGCTAAGGATGTTAGGCTTTGCAGTTTAAATTTTTATAACTCAAGTTGTGGATGCTAGTAGTTTAGAGTCATTGAGCTCATGCAATAGGGTAGATGCTAGTTTACATTCATAGGGCTTAGAAATAGGGGGAATAGGTGTCCCAATGGGGATTGCGTGACATGAAAGAGTGTTATCCCAATTTAATAGGAGGTCAAAAGGGTCCATCTATCACACAAAACTCAACAAATTGTACCCCAAGTTGATATCCTGATGTTGGGGGAGGGAAGACCCTTTAATGATTTGAAAAATGGGCTAGTCCTAGGATTATATATTTGGGCATCACTATATATCCCATGATTATGGGAATCAATCCGCACATAGTTCTAGAACACGACATGGTAAGAGAATGAAATTGGTAGGGGGATATACTTTCATATGAGGATATTGAATCATCTCATATTATGATATGAGTATCCTGATGTTATACGTGGTTTTTTTTATCATCCCATACTTACCATATAATGCATCCCATTTTCATATGGGGTAATTCCATAGTTTAACATCATGTGATGAGGATTATTGTTCTTGCACATTGATTTGCTTGTTATTTTCTACCTCATTTAGGGTTATGAGGGAATATCAGTCTGCTAATATGTCAAGGCATATGAATGTGACTTATTGATAAAAATGAGTCTCGTGATGGTATTTTAGGGTGATATCATCACTGTTGATGGGTGTTTTGTGGTGATTTTTTGGATGGTCCAAGAGGTAGAAGGTCTAGGTGTCACTATTTATCCAAAAAAATGAGAATCAAGACACGCATCGTTCTAGAAAGCGGTAGGGGAATATGCTTATTGAAACACAAGGGATAAAGTAAACCATGTGAATAATGGGAAAGGGATGTCGGATGCACATGGTTTAAGGTAATAATACATGGACCATGGATATTAGTTTAAGGTTATTGATCTTGGACTAGGGTAATGTTATTTGAGGATGTTCGGGTGGTGTCAAAATGTTAAACCTGATGTGAAAGAAGCCAAGAATTATTTTTACCACATGAATTGATCCTGAAGACATCTACACAATGTTTAAGGTAGTTAGGATTGGACTAGGAGCATGTGGAAAATAGAATAGAGCCATGATTCTTGGAATGGAAAACAATTTAAAGTTATGATTTTTTAAGAAAGGGGGTGTCTATTTCATGGGTATTTGAGTGGCACTAACAAGGTAGAACCTGGAATGAAATGAGGGAATACAATCCCACGTATCAGATATACACCTTTAAATGAACAACATACAATTTAAGGTAGTATTTTTTGGACCGTAAGTGGGTCTAGAGGGCCAAATGTTAGTGAATTTTCTACTAGTCCTAGACACAGAATGTTCGAGAATCACTACATATCCCATGGGGATGGGAATTAAGTGACACATCATTCTGGAAAGTGGTGTGGTAGAAGACCAACACCAGAAGTAGGGGAAACCCTCTCTGATGAGGGCATTGAGGCATCCCATAGTTTTCATGCGGAATTCCTTGCATATTAAATGGGGTAAAGATTTAGATTATCATCATGTTATGAGGACTTTATACTTTTTTTATCATCCCACAATTGTCTCATGGGGAATCCTGCATTCATTTAACAGGGTAAGTCTACAGTTTAACATCATGCGCCGAGGACTTTGGGCTTGTGATCATCCCATATTTATCATATGATTCATACCAATTTTATAAAGGGCAATATATTTTGATCATCACACACTTATCTTATGGGGAATCCAAGATTTTTTTGGGGAAAAATTATAGTTTAACATCATGTGTCAAGGACGTTTGGATTTGCAGTTTAAATTCATACAAACCAGATTATGGATACTGCTAGTTTAAATTTATAAAGCTAAGAACTTATGGGTTATGAATAATTTAAGGTCATAATTCTTGGAACATAAATCCTAGTTTAAGGTCATATATTTTGGACCTTAGTTTATATAGTTTATGGTCATGTAGCTTTGTTTGTGGGTATTTTTCTAGTTTAAGGTCATAGAGATCAAAATAATTGAAAATAGTTTAGGGTCATACTACCTAGAGTGTGGGGATCATCATGACAAGTACTTATTAATAAAATTAGAATTAGTGGGAGGTGTGAAATTCTCTCTATACATAGTGATCAAAGAGTTTTCTCCATTAGAATAGAACTTATGAAAAATTCATGGTCCTTCACACTTTGGAACCAACTTTGGCGGCTTCTTTTCTGGTATCATCATCATTCTAAGAGCCAGTACCATGTCAGCTTAGAGGAAGGAAAAAGGGGAACCTTCTTATTGAATTATCTCACTATACTATTCTAGTGCCTTTCAAACTTATTAAAAATCCTAAATCCTATTTTCATCAGGGGATTTTAACTCATCTAAGAATACTTCTTCCATTCTTTCCATCATCGGTTGGTTGTATAAAGATATTAGAAGTGATAGTAACTAAAACATGATGGGAAAGACCGAATATTTTCTATATAATAGTGAGTATGGTTTCACCAGTGTGGAATTCCAAGTCATAATTAGATCAGTACAAAGGGAATTGAGATCTTAATAATATACCTTATATTGGATGAAAACTTCTGAAAATATGAATGAGTATGGAAAGAAGTATTGTGATAGAGTGATAAAGATGATTCCTGGGCCTACCCTATTATTATTGGGGTCATTAATCCTTGTCTCTGACAGGATTTGGGAGGCACCATAAAAATGAATCTTCCAATGGGTAAAAACATTATTCATTGATAGAATAACTTTATCTAGGAATTTAACATCTAGATAAAATTCAACAGGGGTTGGATATGCATCCAAGAATTATATAAATGCCTGGACTATAATGGACTTATATGAGAAACCCCAAATGTCGATCTACTGAAGGATCACCACCCAACATTACAATCATCCCGTCAACATGGGGTGATTTAATACATACTTCAGTGGGTCTATATGTGAAAATATCTATATCTCATGGTGCTGTAAATAATTTACAACTTATGCACTTCAAATACAAATGTGAAGACAATATTTTTGATAAGGGAGTATTTGGTCTTCATGTCAATGAGAATGAGACTCAAATAATATATGATTGTTTAACTTTTATTGTTATTTGTATAGGCTATAAGGTATCCATGAGACAATTACAAAGCTTTCACATAAATGACCAAAGGTTTTCCTAATATGGGTGGATTTAGCACTGGAGGATACAGTTGGTACTGTTTGATATCGTCAAAGGTGTTCTGACACTCTTCATCCCACTAGTAAAATGTGCCTTTCCACATGATCCTCTATAATTTTTTACACTTGTAGAACATATTTAAGATAATGTGGCCTATGTAGTATAAGTGGCGTTAGAGAACCCATAAATTTAGAAGGTTTCTTGGGGGAGGAATTTTATTGATGGCCTTGATTTTATTTGTGAAAATATTGATACCTCTGTATCATATGAAAAATCAAATGAATTTCATAGAGGTAACCCAGAATTAAAATTTGAAGGGGTTTATATTTAAGTTTATGGGGGTAGATGAAGACAAAAAATTTCTTCAATCCATTCAGATGGCGCTAACTCTGGTGGTATTTAACCACCATATCATTGAAATAGCAATCCACCAGTGTCCTGATAAATGGATTAAAGATGTGGTGCATGACCTGCTGATAAGTTGATCCAAAAATTTTCAAGTCAAATGGAATCACCTGATTGTAGAAAGTAACATGGGGTTCCTTGAAGGTGGTGTACTCTTCATCGTTAGGGGCCATCCAATTTTGATTAGACATGAAATAATTTTCTAGGAAGGAGAGAGCATAAAATCTTGATGTATCATATATCAAAAACTCTTTCACCATAAGGGGAAAATAATGTTTTATAAAATGGTAGCTGAGGTCATGGAATTCAATGTACACTTTGATCATCCCATTATTCTTCCTGAATGGTATAACGTTTTCTATCCATTAAGGGTACAATAATTCTATGAGGAATTTTTATTTGATAAGCTTGGAAAATTTTGCATCAACAATGGAAATGTAAGAAGGGTGAATCTTTCGAGGAGGCTACTTGAATCTGCAATGACTTTTTGGGAGTCTGAGATGGTGAATGGTGACCTGATGTTCTAGTATAGGAATCTCATCATAGATCCAAGAGAATATTTCATGGTGTTGTTTCAAGAAGTCCATGTACTACTTATGATCTTCTGAAGACATGGTTTCCTTGATTAGTGTTAGCCTTATGTATTCCTTGATGCCAATGTTCAACTAGTTTAACTCATCAATGGTGGTTGATACACAATCTTAAAATTTTGTATGGGAATATTCCAAATCCACTTATTCATATGATTCAAATCAGAGGGAGAAGGTATCTCTTCTAGGCTATTCAATCCATGAATATTAACGGTGTCTTCCTTTGAAGATAAAAATCCCTTGTATAGGGGTTATTATGGTGTTGAGACTATGGAGACAGGATATTTCAAGGAAATTCAATTTAAAATTCAGCCAGGAGGTCCACTCTTATAACATAGAAATGGAGATGATTTACTCTTCTCTGAGTCACCCATGTTTTGAACAACATACGATAATGACGTGAATCAGTGGACATGGGGAAAACCTCTCAATATTTCATAAGAATATGCTATTCTAGAATCGGATGATCCTGTTCATTGTAAGAGTACAAGGTAATTTTTGGATTTTCCTTCTTCTTAGAGACAACAAAACAATGTCTCATGTCTAGCATCAGAATCTCGAATTAGTGGATCGGGAGGAAGAAGCAACCCTTAAAGTCTACCCAAGGATCAGTTGTGGTGGTTATCAGATCATTGGAAGCATTTATGCACTCAACCCCATTGGTATGAACCTTCTTCCCATACCTTTTGTAGTATACATCATCTAGATAGAAGGATTAAGAGGATTCATGTATGGACACATCACATTATATTACCCTTACTTGATCGTTGAGGGAGTACTTGAGACACGGGTGATATAAAGAGGGGATCAATGTAATAAAATGAATCCAGGGAGTTCACAATATTGTTTTATAGGTAGTATCTAGTGATGATACAATATATTTAGCAATTGATACCAGACCACTGAATTGAGCCTTCATCGAAATCATTCCATGATGTTTCTTCCCAATATTATCAAATCCCTGAATCATCAAGTTGGAGGGAGTTAGATCTACTTATATCAGTCCCAGCTTATAGAGGATCCAGGTCAAGATGAGGTTGATCCCAGAGCTAATATCCACTATAAAGTGGTGGATTTACAGGCTATTGAACTGACCAATGATGAAAAGAGGGCTTATGTTTCCTTACCTGATGACAACCTCATATTACTTGGAAAACAAGATGATGGATTAGAATTAATCTTTCTCGGACTCCTCTAAATAGTAGGAATTAGTGGACTCTACCACTACCTATAATTGGAGGAGGGTTTTTGAAGATTTAGAAAGGTCCTCAAGTATTACTTTTGACCAGAAAAGATCCTTGGGGATTAAAATCCTCAGGGTTATTCAAACAAGGTAATTTACCACAACGTACTTCCATGTCAAGGGAATACTTTTTCCTATATAAGGTTATTCCTTGGAATATAGGCTAAACAACTGGAGTTTGGTAAGTACTGGTAATATTGTACTTCTAATTAGATGGCATGCTTTGAGAAACTATTGGATATATTCCGATTAACTAAGTTTGGGTATTGGATAGACGTGGATGATCACGACACGGTTACAGATGAGTTGTGTGGTCAACTAATACATTCGACTACAGAGGAATACCTAATAGACCATACTAGGAAGTCTATGATTGATAAGCTCTTTAAAAATCCTACAACCTATTCTCTTTATAATGAATGAACTGGTTGGAAGCTCTATCCTGATCATTCTGATGGATCATGTGTCCTATGCCTCTCCTTCGATGGCGTCAATTCGAGTCACCCATGGGATTGGTATAACATTCCTCACTATCAGGCATTGTGAAGTGGTCCACTAGCATAATGAAATTCACATAGTCATACTCCTACTCATCATTAGTGGAGTAGTTTTGGGCTAGGAGTATTCTAGGTGCATCTTCTAACTTAGGGGTTCATGAAGTCTCCATGTTTGAAAGCATGTTTTTGTAAAAATGGGGGACTCTGATTTTCCATGAACCATCCGCACTAGCCTTTCCATGATTTGGAAGGTTGAGACACAGATGTGGATGTAATAGTCCTAGGATATGTTGAAACCACAAGAGGTTATGATTTTATCCAACAGGCATGGATAATACCATGAGCATGAGTGACTACCTTGCTAGCCATCCTGCCATTTTACTTCTATGTCCCACTTTTTGGAACATGTTTCCTTTCTCTAGAGTCTTCACTTCCAATATCAGGGTCAGTGGATACATGTTTCACAATTGTTGTAACATCACCCAACTTAACTATGACATGGTCCACTAGGTCCTAAATCCAATATTTTAACACAAATAATTATTTGATGGTGTGTCATAGGATCATGTTATATAGGTAGTGGTTGGAGTGACTAGTGAGTTGGTCCTCCTGGGGCCTCTTTCATTCCATAAAAATTAGGATACCTTATATAAGGTTAAAATAATGTATACTAGGACCTATGAATCCATAAAAAAAGAATTCATGTTTCTTATGTTTGGTAAAGGCATCCTTAGAGTCTAGCCTTAACAGTAGTATGGAGCCACATTCTCACATCTAGAAGAATACTCTTCGTGAGGCTGTACTTGACATGATTGCACTGGGTGAGTTTTCACCTAATAGGTTTGTCCAGGTCAAGGCTCATCCAAAAAATTGGCCAATAGTTTAATATCCTCAGGGGCCTCTGCATATATGGTAGAGGATGTATCTGCTTTCATAGGTCTTCTCACAAGATATTGAAGGATCAGTGGGTGAAACAATTGTATAGTCCACTGCAAGGCTTCTTCCAGACACTAAAACATATTGTATAATTCTGGAAATACACTAGGTTAGTTCATGGAGATGAGGGTAGGGACCATATCATTCCTAAAATTATCCATGAACATCATGATCTGTTATTCCTAGGAAAACGACATATCAAATGAGTACCTGAGTCCCTTTCATTGGGTTAAAAAGTCATATACTTGATTATCAAGCCTCTATTTTTAATTAAAGAGGTTGTAAATGCTCATCCATCATGTGGTGGAGCTAAAATATAGAGAAATTGTCTTCGTAGATCCTCCAAACCAATAATAGACATTTTGGGTATTTGACTGTACCAAAGAAACATAGGCTCTTCCAGAGTCTAGAAGAAGCATCAGAGCTTAGCAACCTTATACTATTCTGAATTCCCCAACATTGGGTCACACCTTGAGGCGAAGTGGTCCAGATGCTATAGTGGGCCACCCAACCCAATTAATGGGGTGCATCTATGATTATCAAAATCTAGGTGTTCTTGTACATTTCCCACCATACAACATATGACTATCCATCAGGAAAGATTTCCACGTATCATGTTTCTAGATCCTTGATGTGTTAAATGAGAGTAGCTATCATGTCATATTGGTGAGGGTTGTCTACCCACTAATGCATTAATATAATCATAAACTTTATGAGTAGCATGATATTGATCCTAAGGTGGATAGTCATGATGATCATGATGCTCAAGAAGAATAGAGACTCATATATTGGTCACTTTTCATATCCCCCAGCTTCTTCCTTGACCAGATGCATGGGGACACTAAGTTTGAATTGTGGAATTTGACTGAGGAGGATCAAGTTCCCTATTAGAGGAAAGAGATATTATCTTAGAGAGTTTTTAGGGAATGGGTATCGCTCAATAATGAGATCATCGGTGATCCTTTTATATCCCCCTAGTTTTTGGGGTAAGGAAGCTACCATACATTTTGACTCCACTTTTGGCATGACCTCAGATGGATTGAAGGGTTCTAAATTTCTTTTTTCCATTTTCAATTTACTGATGGGAAGGAAAAACGATTCATATGGGGAACTCTTGGGGTCTAGTGAATATCTCTGCTAATGAGTGATGACACTTGCCAGAGGATTTTTCTAGTACTCTTACAATCCTTTAGGTGGGTCTTCCTTGTTGTTCCGTGTATTAGTGGCATTGATCCTCTGTTACTCTGGTGGGTCGGTGATGAACATATTTTATATGGTGGTAGTTAGATTAGATTTGTCATCATTTTTGGATAGGCTATAATGAATTCCCTTTTGTTGTTGCATGATAACGATAAAATGGAGGGCAACATACTACCCCAAACATCTGATCTATGAATATGAAGATTCTACTTCCATGACCCAAATCAGAAAAATGAAGATATTAATTCAGGTTTTCTATAGAGTCTGGTGGTTTCCATATGACTCAGGGCACTGAAATACCAGGAGTTCTATGATCTCAACCTTTTTTCATTGTTGGTTAATCGTGTCGAGGAGCTATGGACCCCCCGAGTAGGTCAACTTCTATTCACTAATGTTGTTAAACATCGCCTAGAAAAAATGATTCACACAAAATTCCTAGTCCTTAGTGAGGGAATTTGAGATGAAAAATTATATAGTTTTAGGTTTCCATAACACAACTGATAGATGATCGGTGGTTGGAACCTCTCACGGAACCTCTTTCTCAGAGGAAGGGTCTAAAACATTGTCATCCCATGCCCCAACTAGAATAGGATAGGATAAGGATAATGGTTCCAATTTATATTTTATTTTTAGTATGTCTATTAGAATAGGGGTCTTCGCACTAGTCAAATAGTCGATACATGTCGGGATGTCTCTTGGAGGTAGAGCTAGCTTCATGATCCAGTCCATATAGGATGTGGTTTTCACCACTACATCATGTGTAAGAGTAGAAAAAACCCATTTTTAGCTCAGTGGAGTGATCACCATCTAAGGGAGTCAACTCAGACCCACACATCTCTCTAATATCGTATGTGGTGGTATAAAAAGGGAAACTGGTAGTGATGGAGATAGTTTCCCCATGGTTCTCTAGAAGAATTACAGCACATCTTCCGCTTGTAGGTACATGTCAATGGATTTTGGGGTCTTTTGGACCTTGGATTTTAGGGTCTTAATACTCAATATTTAGGTTTTTTTTCAAGAAATTGTAATCTATTGTGAATATTTCTTTATTGATTCATTAATCCCCTAGGAATCTAAGAGGCACATTACGACATGAAAATTTCAAGAGTTCTAACTCTATTTGAGGGTGTTACTCCTCCTAACCCAAGATGGTTCTTTAGGGTAGGGAACAACTTCAATATAGGGAGGACATCTGTGATGGTTTTCGGTGGTGTGGGGAGGACCTCCACTACAGTTGATGGTGGCATTGGGATGACCTTCCTGCTGATTGGTGGTGGTACAGGGAGGATGTCTGCATTGGATATTAAAGGAGAGGGGGTGGTATCTTATTTGGTTGGTTACTTAGGGAGGACCACTTTATTGGATATTCATGGAATGGGGAGGACCTATGATTTGGTTGATGGTAGTGTGAGGAGGAACTCCACACTGATTTTCCTCATTACCAGATGGTTTGTAACGGCTGTCGGTGGTGCTAGAAACTGAGAGGGTCAAACTAGATTACCTAAGAGGAAGTTGGGGTCTTGATACAAGGTAGGACATGATACATCCACATTCAATTATTTTAGGTATCTAGTCGGATATGTCGGTGGTGAGAGGGGCCATAAGAGATATAGAAGATTCCCCTTGTTGGGTAATGTCTGAGGTCTACCATTGAAGTTTGCATCAGGAGTTATTAATTGAGTAAAATAGATTAGGGATGAAATCAACCCATTCATCGACATATGGGACTAGTTAGTTATGACACTGATGTAGCCTAGTGGGATCCCTAATAGATGGCTCCAGAGTGGTTGTATCTACAAATGCAGGTTAGACATCCCATACCTACTTAGCATAGGGGAGTCAGCTATTAGAGAACTATAGGGAGAGACTCTTAAAGTATATCTCTATTATAATGGGGGATATTTCCCCATATTTGTTCCTTGGGGTAGTGCTGATGGTAAATAGTGGATACCTTGAGGTTTTGGCAGATCATTTCCCTGGTGGGAATGACCCCTTCTTTCGCGTATTAGTGAAAAAGGGATTCAATCACCCTCTTCTTGATTTTCTTAGAGGGTGATATAGGGATTGGGTTCCCAATATCTATAGATGTAGTGGAATATACGGTAGGTGTGTAATCATGTGGGATTAATGAATCAATGTTTCTCCTCCCTTAATGCTTGTTGGTGCAAGGTTGCTGGTATCACATGCCTTGGGTCTTGTAAGGAAGATAGATTTATCCATATTTAAGGATATAGGGAAAATAATACCCAATGCCCAAATTTCTTACATTCATTCTAATATAGAGGAGGATCCTTACTAATGATGTCATTGAGAAATAATCTCAAACATTAGCTTCCCCAATCGATATGTTTGTTTCATGCTAGGCCCATAGTTATCTTGGTGGGACCTATCACTGAATATATTCATTTGGTGACATAAAAATCCATTGGTTCCCATACCACTAATAGTAGTCATGTTTGAGGATAATTGTTTCATGTCTGGTACACTATTTCTATTTCAAGACACTTTTATCAGGGTAATAGTGTTATCCTACTCACCAGTGAGATGACACGTTGTATTCTTATTACAACACATTCTTGATTTCTAAAGGAGGGTGGATTCAATCCCTTCATTAGCGATATCTTCTCCTTGAAAGAAATATGATGATGATATTTCAATTATACATTCAATTTATTCTTACATGGGGCTCATCGCCTCATTCTGGTCTCCCTTATAGATTTAATTCATGTTCCTTAAACTCATTCCCAGCTCCAACTTCAAGTGGAAATCAATTAATTAACCTGCTTCTATCTAGAAAGGGAAGAAACCTTTTGTTATGGGAGGTAGTAGCATTGGGAATGTTGGGAATTTATAGACCTTGAGTATATTGGGAACCTGTAAAGTATTCTCCTTTGGAGGTAATCTCATGTGTGAGTCATCTTAGGTGTGGATCCCAAGCCATCTCATTCTAGTCAAGAGGTAATTAGTTCCAGTGGAAAAATCCTCCTGAGGATTTTTTCCTCTGGAATCACATTTTTATGGCATGGGGTAGGTATTCTAGATAAGGGTTATATTTTAACATATTTTAGGGATGGGAACAGGGTTAATGTCTTATGGGGATACATGGTAGACTGTGTCTCTTCAAGAGGATAATTTCACACTCAATTTTATGGAGTGTTTATTTCCAAGGGGGATAATTTTACACATGTATTATGGAGTGTGTCCCCCTCAGGAGGATAATTTCATACTTGAATGATTGAGTGTGACCCCTAAACGATACGATTTCACACTTAGATGACATCCAGATTGAACCTAAAGGAGTCGTCCAACATTTCCCATTTAAGAGATAGGGATAAAAATCCATGTATTTTGATGTCATGGTTGAAGTACACGTGAGAGGACCAGTCCATGATGTTTAACATCGTTTGATATGGACACTCGTGTATCAGAAGGATCGTCGATGAGGGATGGTGAGGGGCTTATTCATGGAAGCTTACGAGAGTGTGATGTTCATCCCAGATGTAGAGTTTTATCATAATAGGAAGGAGGATAGTCTGGGTCTTAGTAATAAAATCTCCCCATGGTTGGTGTTTCATCCCATGGTGGGGAAGGATGGTTTGGGGATTACTCATGGATTCTACCTAGGCATGGAGTTTCATCCCATGGTGGGAGAAATGATGGAATCCCATGATGATCATACATGGGGAATCATATTCTCATTGTAAAGGGTAAAGATATAGCTTTATGTTATGTGATGAGGATGTTTTTGTATAGTTTAATGTTATACAACTAGGATGTGGAGTTAAGCGATTTTATTTCAGGAAGCTCAAACATGGATGGGGCTCACTCCTCGAGGGGGGCCAGGTTAAGGTAGGATAAAGATTCATCATAAAGAATCCCCACCAAGATAGGTAAATATATTCCCTTTGAAATTCTACCTCTAGGGCTTATGTGACCACCGCTGATGCACCTTTGGGTGAGACATGGCACAAATACTTCCATGAAAGAGTGGTAATCAGGAGGCCCCATGTTAGGGTACCAATTCTTAGGATAAAAAGGAATTATGGTACCAATGCTTAGGTAATAATGAAAAATAAGTCCATGACTTGTTGTCTTTGCATATATGGGGAGGATGTGGGGTAGGGAGGGCCTTAAAATTTCAACCTTTAAGGGCGAGGGCTAATGCGGGTTGAGCCCGAATGGGTGCAGACTAAAATAGGTTGAGCTCAAGCTGGTGCAACCTTAAACTTCGTCCTGATTAAAAAAATATACATTATTATTAAAATATTTTCATCTTTTACAATTTATATTTTTTAATAAAAATCATCATTAAACCATGAGATATTATTTTTCATCATAATGGTCATACTACTACAACAATAATTCACATGTGAATTTTAAATAGGTTCATATTTATTGTATTGATATGATATTATAATATATATAAAGTAATTTTTAACTATATTCACATGGTGTGTCATACTTCTTATTAAAAAGTGGAACCTATCTCCCTTGTATATGGTTTCAATTCTGAAATATTTATTATAATCATAATATTTTTTAGGTTTATTTATTATTGTTATTATTTAATTTTAATATGTTATTAAGAAACTAGTAAAGGACCTTGTGGGATTCCTAATTTCCTCTTATAAAACATTTCATTACCTTGAGATTCATTGTTCATTCACAGGTCTTGTTTTTCACATCACCACACAACCCACATCATTATTCATCACCCCTCACAAATCACTCACCCACTCTGCATCACAACATTGTTCCACCACATCAGCATCACTGCATGCCACCATTAACCAATAAAAAAATGTTCCATCACCTCCCTTAAAACTCTATATTTGTTTGATTTGTACTTGTACCAAATCTACCATTAAGAATGAAAAAAAATAAAATATTTAAGTGATTATTTATGGTATATTTTTTAAAAATTAGAGCAAGATTTCAGACCATCTATATTCTTATGTGGGGCAGGTCATGTATGGAATTTTTTATTTGCAATATATGTGGGATTTTGTGGACAAATTTGTGTTGGGTCAAACCAACATGGACTTGGCCTTCCCAACCCTAGCCTGAAAATTTCACATTACTATTCTTAAGAGTAGTAGGTAGGATTAAGGTCTAGGCCACACTATGAGAAAATTGGGAAGACATGAGGATAGGTGGAACTAGTCGAACCGGGATTTGGGAAGTAGTTAAATAGACTTTTTATGATCACAACAGACCTGAGAACTAAAATTTTCCATAATGGGATGAACTAAAAGAAGTCTCTATGGAGAGGCCTGAAGGATAGGATTCACGAAAGATTGGGTTTTGTGAAGGGTTGGGGCTTCATGATGGTCAGGGGTATCACAAAGGTTAGGTGTCCTGTAAATGGGTTTTGTTTCAGGAAATAGGGTGAAACAACCTTGGGGTAATGTCTTGGTTCCCATGGGGTAGGTTTCATGAAGGATAGTTATATCACAAAACCCCATGTTCCTAAATGGGATTTCTTCTTACATGGTGTCCATGGAACTTCATGAAAGGCATCTCCACTATGGGATCAGGTTATAAAATCCCAGGGGATTCAGTTTTTTGAAATATGGATACCTTGTGAAATCCAACTTCTCTCTCGCTTGTGAAGCTCCAAAGTATTGTGAACTCAGATCTTTTTTCAAAAGCTTAAAGGTCACATCCTATTTAAAAGGAAGACAAAAGGAGGTGTTTATAGGCCCATCGAAGGCAAGGGTGTTCGTTTCACAAAATACAAGGGCCTTCAAGAAACTTTATGAGCTTCCCAAATTGGAAAATATCCATGGACCAGAGTTACGCTATGTAAAGATTACTGTCAATGCTCTATGTAGCCATGAGATTCTTTGAAACATAGATATATGAATCTATACTTATGATGTATGGAGGTTACTTCCAAAAATTATGCAGGTGGATACTTATGTGAGCTATGGTAGTTAGTGAAGGTGAGGACCTTCATGAATCCAATCCGTGGATTTTTTGGGTCATTTTAGACCGAAACTACTTTAAAACGCTTGTTCATTCTTCGAAATCTCCCATGACATGCATATTTCAACATCAAAAGTATTCTAAAATAAAAAATTTATTGAGTTTTATATATCTGTTAAAGGGTATGATATGATAATTAATGGAATGAGATAGAATAGAATTGAATACAAAAAAATAATCATATTCAGTATTTCAATCTCAACCTCATTATACATTAAATTTAAGATGCTAATATAATAAAAACCATGTATATAATTAATTTTTCAAAAATAGATATTTTTTCAAAAATTATCTAATTTTTATAATAACTATCAAAACCCAATTATTATATACTTTTCAAGAGAGGTATGAGACATTATTCTACATAATAACACCCATATATCATGATAATATGAACAAGAAGTTCGTATACCATTCTTGATTTTCTAATGCCATGTTTGGTTATTTTTTTATTTTATTTATTATAATAACTTTGTTAGATCTATTCTAAACTATAGAAATGACTTAAAGAGTTATATAAATATAGTAAAAGAGATAAAATGATTTTCAATGGAATGAAATAGAATCTAACTGAATATAGTGAAATCATAATATATATATTCTGTTGTCATTAAATTTATCTCTCTAGATTTACAGTTTGGATTCCTTTAATATTTATATCATATATGTTCTCAAGATTATGACACATTTCCTTGGGTTTTTTGAGTCTC
This sequence comes from Viscum album, assembly GCA_963277665.1. Classification (NCBI taxonomy): domain Eukaryota; kingdom Viridiplantae; phylum Streptophyta; class Magnoliopsida; order Santalales; family Viscaceae; genus Viscum; species Viscum album. The sequence continues at coordinate 26,688,206 of OY728125.1, forward strand.
ATTACTTTTATTTACATTTTATCAAATAAGGATAACAGAATCACATTTCTTGATTTTCCATCTACTTAATGATTTATATTTTCTGCAAATGTCATCAGAGCATCTCCCTCATGGGGTGAAAAACTCATTATCACAACATCACTCACTTAAAGTCCTTTTATATAAGATATATTGAGCATTATCTTAATTTAGGCCCGAAAGTTATTTCCATAAAATATTTGAACACCTCCCTTTTTGAAGAAATTCATATTCTCCATACCATACCATTGATAAGGGTAAGATATCAAAGGGATCCTAGTTAGCTTTGATTCCACTTGAAATGCCTCAGTTAGTTAATTTACTACTGGGAAGGGGGGATGAATCAATGGTATTTTTTTTATAATTTATATTTTCAAAATTAACCACTATGATTTTTAAGGTATCAATCCCCTCTTAATCAAAATTCAGCCTTACCCGAATGTAGTAGAAAAGTAAAGGAGCAAATGCTTTTATAAGGGTCGATCCTAATGTGGGTACCTACTTCTTTTTTGTTCAAGTTTATTTATGGAAATATGATAATAATTACTGAGGGATAGAGATTATGATAGGAAGATAGTAGTGTTCATCCTTGAATATTGAAAAGATATTTTCACTATTACAAGATAGGGTTAATGTATTTCCTTTTACCTTTGTAAAGTGAAAAAAAACTATCTCCCTATAGTTCTTCGGACTCTCAGACAGATTGTTCTAAGATTTTACTGGTAGCATCTAGTTATTCAATGGTTTTCCTTGAATAACTCATCAAGAAACATTTCTTTAACAACCATAATGGAATCAATAACATTACATTCACACCATACTTGTTGTCTCAACACAATCTTAGAATAATTAGTACATCTAAATATCAAGATACTTCACACAGAATTCTTTCTATATTCTTATTCTATTGTTTCGAGGAACATAACATAAACAAAAAAAATTAGTGTCATACCATATAAATACTTTTTATTCTCCTCTTATACCTTGATATAATAGTTCTCTAGTTACTGTAATAGATTTGGGCTATTCACCACCATCTTTTATCAGCGATAGCGAAATGCACCGATAAAGGTTTCCTTTATCATTCCTAAAATTAGCACTAATAAAGTGTTCCATTTATCAATGCTAAAAAAATAATTGATAAAATAACACCTTTATCAGTGCATTTTCTAGCACTGATAAAGGTTTTATTTATCAACATTAGTTAAAGCATTGACAAAACTAGCACATAAGTCCCACGCCAAACTTGTGGATAGTCGACCACTTTTTATATCATTTGTAGCTCTAGAATACCAGAATGATACTCTCGTTATGTCATCCAACATATAATCTCCAAATACCTAAATTGGCCCATAATTACATGCACAGGCCCACGTGGGCCTTGACGCATTCTCTACTCACTGCGGTCCACTCTCGACGGGCCCCCTCGAGCATTGGCCCACTTTCTTCTAATTGTGGTCCATGATTAGAAGCCATTCAATATTGAGGGCTAGCTAAGTTAATTAATTCTTTTATAATTAAATTATTATTTCATATATATATAAAATACATACTGATATATATGAATATATTATTTTTTAAAATTTTTAAAAATATATTTGTTTTTAATATTTGTTTATATTTATTCATTTTTATAATTAAATTATTATTTTATATATAAAAATATATATTTATTTATTTACTATTAATATATATAAATATATATTGATATATATAAGTGTATGTTGATATATATTAAAATTTATATGAATAAATACATATATATGAGTATATATTAACATATATTAATAAATAGTATATTAATTATTTAATTATATATATATATATATATATTATTCACTAAAATTAATATATATATATATATTAATAATTACCAAAACATCGCAGACCATGGAGTTGCTCCATGGCCCCAGAAAAATATTATAAAAACAAAGTAACAAGTGCACAAAGTAGGTTTAGGGTAACATTAGATACACACCACCAACAAAAAATACAAATGAAAAAAGATTATCAATTAACCCTACCACCCCATCCATGAAACCCTTAGTGACCTCTTGGATGCCTTCCCCTTCACCATTTCCTGAGAGTCTTCCATGCACTATCTTGGTCATCAATGTCCACCAATTACCCAACCACATCAATAATATGAATTTATCATCCATCGGTGTCCCCAGAGTAAAAAACCTCCTTTATCACCTTCAACACATTTTTCTTCCTCCAGAATTCCCTCAAATGATGGATTCCCTATCTACATATCCATGAAGAGAACCTTCTTAGAGGTAGAGGTTTTAGCCACTGGAGAAGGTAATTTTTTACGTTTCTATTCCTGGCTCTCCCTGTATAGAGCATCGATGTTTGGAGAGTTAATATCAACCAGCATAGTGACGAATTTATACTTCACAAAATTATTATTGGAGGTAGCAAGCAAGGAATACTACACATGAAATAGAAGAGTAGTGGAAGAAACATGTGCTGGCAGCAAGGCCCATACAGAGCACCCAGAATAAGTCAAAAGGTCTTGCACGTGCACTATAGGATCAGTGGAAGGAATTTTTGTAGGCATCAAGGCCTACACAAGACTCCCAATAGAAGGTGGCACAAGTGTTATAACATTACTAGAAGATAATTTTGCAAGTAGTAGGGCATGCACAAGACACCGAGTGACAGTATCCATATTCATATGTTACGGTGAAGCTTGTGTAAAACGAGAGGTAGAGTCAAATGAAGGCAACACATTTAAGGCCCGTACAGTAGAGGCAGAACCATTTCAAGGCACAACATGGGAATGATCTACCACATGATCCTAAGGAGTAGAGGTAGTCACAACCCCCATTCATTCAAGTGAATCAATATCCATCACTCCCTTATGAGGAGACAATTTTACAAAATGACCAATAGAAGTCCCACAACTGCCAAGATTACCTTTAGAAAAAAAAATTCCTCTAATAAAATAGTAGGATCGAATTCCATGTCACTATCATTACAAGAATTACCCCATTTAGAGGTCTTACCATGAGGCTCAGAAGCAGTCTGAGTGAGGAAAGTGAAAGCACATGGAGAACCAAGACACACACCCCAACCACAATCACCATCACTGCTAGAATTTCCCTTTCCAGTCACCACATCCACAAAGGAGACAAATCCCCCTATACATGGCCTTAACCTCCCCATGGTTGGTAGAGGTAATGCCTCTATCACACCATCAGGGGTACAATTTTTATCATTCATAGGCATTGAAGGAGTAGAATCATGTTTACATTTGAATTTTAACATATCAACGAAGTGTTAGTATCTTTTAAAATTAGAATAGTGCAGTCCCCTATTAATATTATCCTTAACATGCCCAATAACTGTGAAATTAAAAAAAACTCAAGGAAATTCTCAAATTTGATATCATGTTCAAACTTAAAATCACTAGAAATTGAATATACCCTCTCGAACAGAGGCAAAGACATGTCAAATTAAATCAAAATGCGTGAAAAATGACCATACCTTACCGAACTAGCCTCATTATCAAGCTTAATAGGGGTACTTACTTCCAGTGAAACATCCCATATGATACTTGGATGTCAGAAAACCAAGTTCAACCCTGTGACATGAATCCATGATTACGTAATAATATTTTTATCTTGGAAAGGATCAAACCATGGGTCCTAGTTCTGAAACATTAGTACCCCTGGGCTTGATATTAACAAAGTCGTTGCTCCATGCCTTCAATTTCATCTCATTTGAGAGAAATATAATATGGAATAAATTCATACCAAGCAACACAAAATCCCAATAATTGAAACCCCAGATCTATTAGTGATGCTTCCTGAGAGCTTAAAGTTTCCAGGACTAGTTCCCTTGTAAGTTCAATCAAGCAATAATTGAGTCTTTACATGTCATGATTCGATCTTGAATGATCCTAGGGTTTTCTTCAACCATAGCCAGCATGTCATTCCACGAGATCCACTTATTCTAAGTAGACTCGCCATCATTGTAATCAGAGAAGATCATATCAAAACCCTTTTTCTGCAACTCATCCACCCATACAGGAACTTCTGGCACCGAGCACAAGGGGATCTGCTTCCCTGTCAATGGTTTTGCAGACGAAACCAAATCACACTTCAAGCTAGATCCACTATCTACCTTCTTCAAGGGGCCAACAAAGATTTCCTCAAATTTGAAACAATCGATCCAGTTCGAATCCATCACAAGCTGGTAACCAAGACCCCATTTCTGAAGGGATAGATTCTCTTGACCCTCACCATCTTTAAACATGTTGTTATGGGTAACGAGTTATAGGTGTAGCCTCACCACCTGCATGATACACGTCCCAAACAAGGCTCAAGTGGCAAACCATGGGCTTAGTCTAGTTCCCTAACAAGGTAGAGGGTCTAAGGGAAATTATTAATATGGTTTCTCAGGCATTTCTTTAAGAGGAATTGAACCCGGAACCTTGAGTTTAGGGCGCCACAGCCGAAACCACTCCACCATGCCCCTGCAAACTAGTAATAAATATTATATTAATTATTTAATTAAAAATTAAAAATTAAAAAAATATTATATATATAATTATATAAGTGATACAGTGTATATAAATCATAAAAATGAATAAATTTACTAATTAATTAATATATTAATTAAATAATTATATATTATTTATGTATATATATATAGTGAATTTATTAATTTTTATTGATACAAATTTCCTTAATTAATTTTTTTAATTTTTTTTAACATTTAATGTTTTTTATATAGTTGTTATTTATATAATTAATATATAAGCACTTTTATTTAAACTTATATCCATGTGGGTTTAGGAGTTGGACCAGGTCAACCCATAAATTTTTTATAATTAAATTTATTAAATTTAATATATATAGATATATATATAGTAATAAATAGTATATTAATTATATATATAATTAAAAAAATAATATATTATTTATAATTAATAAAATTGAATAAAACTATTAAATACTTAATATACCAATTAAATACTTAATATAATAATTAAATAATTAATATATAAATTAAATAATTAATAGGTGACCTCCTGGGAAGTAATCGTGTAAATTAAATAATTAATATATAAATTAAATAATTAATATATTAATTAAATAATTAATAAACAACTTATATATATATATATTAAATTTATTCTTTTGTCAATAATTTCATTCAATTTGATTATTTATAAACTTTATATTAATTATTTAATCACATATATATAATTAAATTTCAATCATTTTTAACATGATTCATTTAATATAATTTATTCATTTATAATGTTAAGTGCGTGTTTACTTTTTTTTATAATTTATATATTTTAAATTTTTTTTAAATTAATATTTTTTGAAATTTATTCATTTTCAATGTTTTTACATAATTATTCATTATTATGTTTAATATTTTTGTAATTTGTTCATTTTTGATTTCTCATTGTTCAAGGTTTTTTTAATTTTATCAATTTTATAATATTTATGTATACTTGTGTGTTTATTAATATTTAATTTTTTTACTATGGCTATAATTTATATAATTAATATGTATTCATTTACATTTTAACATATATAAATATTCATTTTTATTTTAAAAAAATAATCAATAAAATTAATAACCGTTATTCATTTTAAAAACGTTTTCATTGTTATTATCATTTATTTCATTAATAGGTGCTACATATTATATAATTTCAATGTTCAATTTAACATATACCAAACTTGTATATATATATACATTAATTTTAGAAAACCGGTCATGGGAGGATGAGGTAAATGAACAGACTTCCTTCAAGGATGTTTTGGTTGGAAGGAACCATGAAGAGGATGATCATACAAAATATGATTGTGAACCAATGCCTCAGGATGAAGTTGAACTTCACTTACTATAAGAGGAAAATTTGTTAGAATAAATAGATTATAAAATGAGAAAGAAGTTGGGGTTTGATGCCCCACTCTCCAGACTTAAATGAGATGTCGTAAAGGGCTTGGACAGGAGAATTATGTGTGTTGGTGTAAAAAAGGAATAATCGTCATAGTGTGTGGATTCAACAAAATCTAGTAATCAACCAATACATGAGGGTTCAATTAAGGCACAAGTAGCTACATTCAAATAATTTGGAGTACTAGAATCGCCTGAGGAGGTTGGTGCTTCCTCGATGAAGGGAATCGACAAGGGTTACTCAAAATGAATGAATAGTGTTGGGAATGGAGTGACCCTATACTTTTGTCGAAGCTAGTAGGTTGCAGTACTCTTAATAAAGGGTGAATGGGTATGTATTTATTGCTCGTTACACTATTAGGACTCCACCAGACTTTGGTAAAAATAGTTTTTTTCTACTTAACATACCTAAGAGAACTAATTGTAGGGATGTTTTAAATGAAGAATTTGGAAAATCTCATGGGGTTATCCAAGTTGAAGGAAAATCCTTATTCATTGATACACTACTAAAAATGGTGGTTTTCCCAATGGATATATACCAACGGTTTGAAGAAATCGTTGGTATACTATAAAAAAAGCCACATTTTCTAACGGTTTGCTCAAACCGTTGGAAAATGTGTTAATATAGTTAAGATTTCCCAATGGTTTTTTCAAACTGTTGAGAAAGATTTAGTTCCTATTACATATACCAATGGTTTTAAAAAACTGTTGGTAAAGATAGGCTTTCCTAATGGTTTTTAAAAACCATTGGGATTGTTTTCCCCCAAATACCCAGCACCCCAGATCCCACTCGGCCCGATTATCGACCTACTCTAGAGCTCCTCTTGAAGTCTTCTTGGCCATGAAACTCCTTCCAGCCATATATCCTTCTTCAATCAAACAAATATTTATTTCTAAACGTCAAATTATTAAGTGTTACTTTAGTTTTAGTGTTCTTTTTCTTCTTTTCTTTTTTCTGTTTTGATTTCAGCTAAATTAGACTTATTGTTTCCTTTGAAGGACCAAACCCTTTGGTTTGTTTTATGTTTTTCTATCCTACACTTCAAACATGGTAAAGGTTTTGTTTAGTGGGGTTTGTTTAGTGTTGGGGGTAAAGGGTTTGTTTTATGTTTTCTGAAATTTAGTTTAGTTGAAAATTTGATTTGGATTTTGGCGTTGGTTGGATGATTGATTAGAATTGTGAACACCCAACATCCCCACCCCCTGGACACCTCCCACCCCCTAGAAAACCCCCCACCCCTAAACACCCCCCATTGGATAGCCTCCCACCCCCTTCACCCCTACCCCCTGGACACCTCAACCCATTGGGCAGCTCTTCCCTCCCCCCCTGACACCCTCACCCCCACCCTCCCTGGACACCCCTCACCTCTGATGGACATCCCACCCCCATGGACACCCCCCACCACCTTAGACACCCCCACCCTTTGGACAACCCCCTCCTTCCCACCCCCTGAACACCCCCACCCTTTGGACAGCCCCCTGCCCCCACCCCCTGGACACCCCCACCCTCCCTGGACACCCCTCACCCCCATGGACCCCCCCCACCCACTTGGACACCCCCCCACCACCTCCACCACCCCTAGACACCCCCACCACCCCGAGACACCCCCACCCCTGGACACCCTCCACCACCTTGGACATCCCCCCACCCCTTAGAACCCCCCCCCCTAAAAAGCACCACACCTCCTAGACACCACCACACCTCTTAAGTGGATGACCAAATTTTTAAATTGGAATTAACAATGTAGTTGATTTCCCCTTTTCCCAATGACATTTTCTAAGTAACCCATAGATCATTATAAATTCAATTTGTCATGTTTTGAAAAATTGAATGGGTTGTTTGGAATGAAATGGATAATGCATGATAGTTTGGATTTCTTAATGAATAAAATGATTTTAAATAAAAATGCCCTAAGGGGCTGCAGGAGGGGTACTGGGGTTTTCCAGGTGTGGGGGGCTGTCTAGGTGGGGGGGTGGGTTCTCCAGGGGGTAGGGAAGCTGTAGGGGGGTAGGGGGCTATAGGGTTGTGGGGGAGGGGGTATGGGCTGCCCCAAAAAGGGGTGTGGGCTGTCCAGGGGGTCAGGGTGGGGTGTCCAGGTGGGCGAGGGGGTGTGGGGTGTCCAGGGACGGGGTGGGTGGTCTAGGTGGGAGGGGGGATGTCCAGGTGGGGGTGGGGGTGTACAGGTGGGGGTGTGGCTGTCTAGGTGGGGTGGTGGTTGTCCAGGTGGTGGGGGGGCTGTCCAGGTGGGAGGGAGGCTACATGGGAGGGGGTTTGGGCTATCCAGGGAGGGGATGGGCTATCCTGGGGGGGGGGGGGGGGGGGGTTCTATCCAGGGGGCTGTCGGGGGGGCTGCAGGGGGGTGTGGTCTATCCAGGGAGGGGGTGGGTTGTCCAGGGGTGGTGGTGGGTGGGCTATCAAGGTGGGGGAGGGGTGTGGGCTGTCAAGGGGGGTGGGTTGTCCAAGGGGGTGGGGTGGGATGTCCAGGTGGGGGAGGGGGGGTGTCGGTTGTCTTGGGAGGAGGGGGGTTGTCCAGGTGTGGTGGGGGTGTCAAGGTGGGGTGGGGGGCTATCTGGGTGGGGGTATAGGGGGGTAGGGGGTGTAGGGGTGGGGGGTGTGGGGGGTGTGGGCTATCTAGAGAGGGGGTTGGGTTTTCCACTCTGATACTCTACAAAAAAATAGGAATCAAATATAACCAATGTATATTTTCTTCACACGTTAAGACTTTTCTTTAAGTTCCATACCAACACTCACTCTTACCCTCCCAAGAAGAGGTGATCTCTGCAAAGATATATCACTTAGGTTCATATCCACTATCCATATTGATCTCATAAAAATTGAACATTTTTAAAACTCCAAATCACCTAATGATATAACAAGGCTCATACTCCTAAGAGTAGTGTCCCATCGAAACATGTCTCATAAAATAGGATCTATGTATGATATTTGGTGGTGTGTTTACAATTGGGTGTGTTGTGATTTATATGTTTGATATTCATGGATTATGCCAACAATCTCCCTGGTCATCTATAATAGACTTGAAATCATGCTACAAATGGATAAAGATTGGATTTTACAACCCTAGTTTTGGGGTGGACACCCCCACCCCTTGGACAGGCCCCCACCCCCTTGGACAACCCCCCACCCCCGGGACACCCCCACCCCACTGGATAGCCCTATCACCCCCGTGGACTGTCATTCCACCCTCATGGACAGCCCACCCACCCCCTGTGGTCAGCCCGCCCACCCCCTGGACAGCCCCGCCACCCCCGTGGATAGCCCACCCACCCACCCCATACCCCCTAGACAGCTCTGACACCCCCTGGATAGCCCACCCACCCCATGGACACCTCTTACCCCCTAGACAACCCCCACCCCTAGAAAGCCCCCCCCCCCCCCAACCACCTGGAACTCCATGTCACCCTCGTGGATAGCCCGCCCACCCCCCTGGACACCCCATACCACCCCCAGTGGATAGCCCTCCCACCCCTTGGACACCCCATACCCCCCTGGATAGCCCCACCACTCATGTGGATAGCCCGCCCACCCACCCCGTACCCCCTAGATAGCTCTCCCACCCCTGGACACCGTTTACACCCTAGACATCCCCCCTAGAAAGTCCCCCACCACCTGGAATCCCCAAATCCCCCTAGATAGCCTCGCCACCCCTATGGACATCCTACCCACCCCCCAAGACTCCCCCTCCCCCATGGATAGCCCCCACCCTCGTGGACAGCCTGCTCACCCCCCTGAACACCCTCCCCCACCCCCAGACATCCCCATCCCCCCGAACACCCCCACCCCTAGAAAGCCCCCCCCCCCCCACTAGACACCCCAACCCCACTGGACAGCCCCTCCACCCTCATGGACAGCATGACCCCCCCCCCCCCCCCCCCCCCGTGGACAGCCCTCCCACCCCCCTAGACACTCTGTGCCCCCTAGACATCTCCGCCACCCCTGCTACCCCCCTGGACAGCCTGCCCACCCTCTAGACATCCCCCCATCCTCGAAAAGCCCCCCCCACCCCCTGGACACCCCAACCCCCCTAGATAGCCTGCCACCCCTTTGGACAGCCCGCCACCCCCGTGGACAGCCCACCCACCCCTTGGACAGTCTGTACCCCCTAGAGAGACCCCCATGTGGATAGCCCCCCCCACTCCCCGGACACCTGCCCACCACCCCTCGGATGTCCCCACCCCCAAGAAGCCCCCCAACCCTCTTGACACCCCAGACCCCACCAGACAGCCTCACCACCCCTATGGGCAGCCCTCCCACCCATGGACACCCCCTACCCCTTGGACAACCCCGCCCACCCCCTGGACACCCCACTCACCCACTTGACACCGCGTACCCCCTGGACAGCCCCTGGAAATCCCCCCACCCTGGACCCCCCAACCCCCCTAGATAGCCTTGCCACCCCCGTAGACAGCCCTCCCACCCCCTAGATAACCCCCACCCCCGTGGACAACCCACCCACCTAGACACCCCGACCCCCCTAAACAACCCCCGACCCCCTGGACACCTCTGACCCCCTGGATAGCCCCGCTACCCCCTGGACACCCCGCACCCCTGGACACCCCCACTTCCTTGGGAAATATATGCGATCACTCAAATTGTCTACTAAAATATAAAATTTATTCAATCTAAAATTTAGTCAACTCCGTAATAATTCTCCTCCACAATTTTCCATGATCTTGTACACTCTGGTATATTTATTCCAAGATATTTTCATATAAATGTAGTATTTTTTTTTCTTTTATATTATGATTCTCATATAGAGTAGTGTGTCAATTATGGTTTCATATAAAGTGAACAATTAGCATTTACTAAAATATATTTTTGATGAAACTTCAATCCTATTGAATTTCTTTTGACGAAATGAATTATAACAATTTTTTTACAAAATTTATTGAAGTTGGACGTATGAAACCAATTAGATCTCAAGCAATTTTCAAAACAATTTGGAGAGATTTTTGGATTTTTCATTTCACAGTGCTTCAAATAGTTTTCACATACACTAACCCTATTACAAGTGTGTTGGAAGACCTTCATTGAGCCGTGAAGAATTCAACTACCACATAAACTAATATTTTTTTCAAGTAAACTACTCGATGTGGTATCACAATGGGGATAAAACGATTTATCAACTTGCTGATGATCCAAATAAGAGTAGTGGATTAGAGAATTTTTTATATGAATGGTTTTCATTTATTCATCATCATGAAAAAGAAAGGATTACAACCTAATAATATTTTGATATGAGCACACATGATGCATCTAATGAAAATGATGATGTTGTTAGGGTGAAAAAATTTAATGATGCTGCCACGACTCCGGTATATCAACAATGTCGTAAAATGAAAAAGCTAGAATTTTTAATCTGCTTGCTTCATGGGAAAACTATGTATGGGATTTCTAATACTTCCATCGATTATATTATTACCTTCTTGAAGGACTTACTTCCAGATGATGCAGATATTCCCCCAAACCACTATATGACATGGAAGTTAGTTAAGGAACTTGGATTTTCAAGAAACAAAATTCATACTTACCCAAAACATTACAGTTTATTCTAGGAGGAAAACATTGAACATAATGATTTTATAAAACTTGGAACATCCTGCTGGAAGCCAAAAGCTGATGGAACACCATCCCGTGTGCCACAGAAAGTAATGTGGAAGTTTTCTTTGATCCCCAGACTCCAGAATTTTTTTATATCTGATAAAATAGCAATAAAAATGTGATGGAATGATACCAAGAGAAAGAATACAAATGATAAGTTAGTTCACCCTACAGATGGATTTTCATGGCAGATATTTGATGCCTGATATCCTGATTTTGTAGCTAACATGCGTAATGTGAGTTTGGGTCTTTCATGTGACGGTTTTAATCCATTTGGGAAGATGCTTACGTCACACAACACAGGACCGATTTTTATACACATTTATAATCTTCCCCCCATGGTTGTGTATGAAAAAAATTTCACTTTCATGAGGATACCTATATATGGACCTTTTGATCTCAGTAATGATATAGATGTATACATGCAACATTTAATAAAAGACTTGAAAATTCTTTGGGATGTGGGTGTGCGCACATACGATACATGTTCAAAAGACATATTTCAGATGCCTGCTACGCTTAAGTGGACGATCAACGATTTTCCTGATTTTCAATGATGTTTGAATGGAGCATGAAGTGAAAACTATTATTACTTGTTTTTTTGAAGAATACAAGATCTAGAAGATTGAAACATCATTGTAGTTTCAGTTTTATGTGCCATTGAAGATTTTTCCCAATGAACCATCCATATAGAAATAATAGTCGAAGATTTGACAATACCATGGAGATCGATGATCCACCACAGCATATGTCTAGAATTGATGAGCTTAATGAATTGAAAGATTTTAGTTTTTCATATGGGAAGGGTCAAATTAAATCTAGAAAGAGAAATAATGTTTCCGCTGAAACCTATTACAATTGGAAGAATATAACTATCTTCTTTGATTTTCCTTATTGGTCAACCAATTTGTTATGTTATTTCTTAGATGTATTTCAAATTGAAAAAAAATATATGTAAAATGTTGCTTTTGATTATTATAAATGTTAAGGGAAAGAAAAAAAGATGATTTACGGTCTCGGTTTGACTTGGTGGATTCGGGCATCGTACCGAAATTGCATCATGTGCGTATCAGAGAAAATAAATGGCAACTTCCAACTGCTTCTTATGTGATAAAACCTATAGAAAAGAAAAGAAATTTCTGGAAGTACTAGGGACTATTATGGTTCTTGATGGCTATTCAAGCAACATATCCAAACAGTTCAATAGAATAGATTTGAAGTTAAAATATTTGAAGACTCGTGATTATCACATCCTTCAACATGAGTTGATTCCAATATAAATTCTTCATATTTTTTTTCCAATAATTTAATGGTGGATTTTATTCTGTTGTTCCATTTATTTAGAGATCTTTTTGCTAAGAAGTTGTCCAAGTATTTCTTAGAAAAAATGTTGGCAGATGCCCCATTAATTTTGTGTGAGTTAGAGAAAATATTTCCTCCGTAATGTTTCACATGCATGCTGCATCTGACTGTCCATATTCCAACTAAAATACTTCTCAGAGGACCAATTTATTTCCATTGGATGTATCCAACTGAAAGAAATAGGTACACAATAAATTTTTATGTCTGTAACAGGAATCATCCCGAAGGTTCTATTATGAATGGTTACTTGTCTCAAGAATGTATCGATTTATACTTTATGTATTTGGCTGATCTTACTACAAGAAAGAATAGACCAATGATAAACATAGAAGAAGATTATGACAAAATTGAACCCCATTTTCTATCACTTCCTCAAACAGTAGGAATTCCTGGATCATATACATTGACGACATTAAGCCTTGAAGAGCAGAAGATGACACATCGCACAGTTTCGTTCAACTGTGACTTGTTCAATAACTACATCTTGTAAGTAAATTGTATATTTATATCTTATATATATATATATATATTAATCTATTCTTATTTTTATCTACAGGGAACATAAAGCGATGATAAATAGAAAGCATCATTCTTTATCTTTGAGAAGGAGGGAGACTTTGTATAGCAAAGAGTTTTTTGCTTGGTTAAAATTGAAGGTAATAATATTATTGTTTAAAATAATTAAAACAATAATTAATTACGTTTATTATTGATTTATATTTCAGGTATTGAGTTTTCCTAGTGACTCTATGTCTGGGGAAAAAAGGTCTTTGTCTTTTGGTCCTAATACCATGGTTCGTGACTTTAAATAAATTTTTATCAATGGGTACAGATTTATTATCACTGATCGAGAAAAGAACATGAGAACACAACATGATGGTGTTATGGTTACTGCCACAATAGACTGTTATGCTAGTGCATCATATAGTAGACCACAGTTTGAAAATGTAGGTTATTACAGAGTCATTGCCAAAATTATAATATTGTATTATTATTCTCATGGATGAGTCATGATGATGAAATGTAAGTGGTTTGATTCGATTATGAGGCTGGCCACATTTATTGATGATTGTCGATTTCGAGTAATTGATATGACTTTCACTCTTGCTATTGATAAACCATATGCATTGGCATCAATGGCGAAACAAATTTTGTATGTCAAAGACCATCTTCAACCAGAATTTGGTGTCAATATTAAAGTAATTCCAAGACATAATTTTTATGATGGTGATGATGGAATTGACACCATCCCTACTTCCATTGAAATTGATCCATTTATTTCTTTTGATGACTCCAATAGCTCAATTTTTAGAGTTCACTGTGAACCAGAAGTTGTGGTGGGAAATATATAAAATCATCCATTCATGTTGTAAATTCTTTTGGTTTACCTTGACTTGGGCTATTAAGGTTGGTACTATTAAAATTGATTTAATATTTATTACAAATATGTTGTATCTGACGTGACCTTTATGTGAATTTTCAATGTTTATTGGTTGCAAATTAATTTGAATTGCATTTTCTAATTTGGAATTGAACTGTATTCAAACCTACGAAACCAACATTTCTAACATGGTGAACATTTCAATGCTTCAACTTTGATTTGTATAAATTTTGTATGACTTTAAGACATCTCTTAAACATTTTACTAGGTAATGAACATGATGGTTTGTATTCTTATGAAAAACATGTTTTGAAACCTACATCATCTATCTGATCTAAAGAAATTAAATTTCTCCTTAATTTTGACAACTGCTTTACAACTTATGAATCTGGTAGAATCAATGTTTCATTATTTTAATAGACTGATGACACTTAGTAAATAACCATCCTACTAAAAATTTAATTTCTTTATTACATAATTTACAATTTATTGACTTCATTCTATATTTTTTCAAGATCACCTAAAATAATGGTTAGTTAAATTATCCATGAATCCCTGTATTTCCTCTCATGTTTTGGGTTACACATTAGTTATCATTTTCTATTTAAATCCATATTTGTTTTCAAATGTAGGAAATGAAACCAATTGAAGAGAGGTGACGAAAACAGATCATGGACAACAATCGTCGCATGACTGAGCTGGGCATTCCCCCACTAGTTCCCAAAGTGCGTATTTTATTTCAAATATATATATTAAAATAATATATAATGTCATGTGATTAATTTTTTAAAAACATTTTTGCAGGATCCATCTATTATCCGACAATTATTTGATGAGCGGGTAGTGGTCCCAGAACTTAGGGTGTTCGTACGAGGGGCGGTGGTATGAGAACTAGATGATCTGGCCGGCGTACTAGATTAGACCCTTCCCCTCCCACTGATATACCATCAATCCCACATACTGATCCCAATGTTTCGTTATGGACACATGTGATATTTAGGCCTCCCATTTTTTCACCACCATTTACATCTGAGCCTCCTCACCCATCTCTACCATATCCAATGATGATTCCCACTACCCATCAAGCATTCGTGCAGCCATCCCTATCATCTTATTTTACTTATGATTACTTCTCTATGGGATTTTATATTCCATCTTCTTCGACTCCTGCTCCACCAGAGTCTATCTCTACCGAGCACACATTGGTACTTACTCCATCTGTACATGGTGTTCCATCAGTTTCTGCAGATCTAGCGGCGCCCATTGATCAGACTACCACAGGTATACTTATACAACCCTAACAAATTTTTACACCATTATTTATTTTCATTATAACATGTAATGATAAAATATTTATTTTTATTTCATAAGAGATACATATAATGATAAGAGGTGGGGGAGGGGGAATACACGCATGCGTGTGGTGTGGAACCGCCACAGGCAGTTAATAGTGGAGTACAATAAAGATAGTCAGGTGATTGAAAAATCAGGGCACCAATGTCGGAAATTTTTATCGATGCTTTCCAAATACTCGGACATCATTCCTGTTAGCCCGCTCTCATGGAGACAGCTACCAAATGAATTCAAGGATAAATCCTGGACATATATATGGTTACAAAAATCTGATGTATTTAATGCAATATTTTTATTATTATATGAATTAATATTTTAGTGGTAGCTACGGTTTAATTTCCCCGATGGTGAGGGTGAATGGCTTGCACGTCTAAAGGATTTAGGCAAGCTTTGGAGAGCTTATAAGCATGATTTGTAAATTGGATGGCATGCTAGAGTGGGAACAGAGTTAGAGGCGGTACCTTTTGTGGATGATTGTCGGTTAGAATAGTACCAACAGATGATTACTTATTGGAAGACTAGCCAATTTTCTGTATTAATCAAATTAGATGTATTTAAATAAAACTTTTCATGTTTTTTGTTAATAATAATTATTGAATTTAATTTAGGATTCATCTGAAATAAATAAAAAAACATTGATGCTAAAAAATACATCCACACATTGGGACATACTACGATGCTAGATCATGTGAGGTAGCAGGTATGACAATTTATAATCATTCTTTAGGACTTCACTTTCTATTGCTTCCTCCATAATTTATTCGATTACTAAAGGTGTTATATAATTTTAGTTATGAAATTAAGGTTTTTTTGTTATCCTATTTTTAATTATGGTTTCCTACATTCAATTCCATTGTAGAGGAATAAATTTAATATAGAATGATGTGTGCCTTGATCAAAACAGTTTTTCTCGAGTAGAAAGAAGAAAGATGGAAGTGTGGTTAATGAACTGGCTCAGCAGAAGATTGTAATTTTTAATTTGCAGATTTTAAATTTTCATCTCAATTTTGTAACTTGATAATATATTTATATTTCCAATGGGCTTCTTTAGGGGCCCTTGATGCCCATGAACCTAACAATTTTTGGCCAAATGATCACTTACATCAGGTGTTGTGATATGAGCACCCTGGTAGAGAATGATTCCGAACTAGGAAGAGTATAGTTCCAATGAGGTATTGTCCCTCCTTAGGTATGAGTTGTAGTTCCACTGAGTTTCAGCAGGTTAATGCATAGGTAGAACAGGCTGAACAAAGGGCTACAGAGATGGAAGAATAGTCTGCTAGGGCAAACACTGCATTTATGAAACCAATCGAAGTTTTACATTAAACAATTCCACTAGAGGCCAGCACTGCTTATGATGAATACATATCATCATTTTGTTCTATATATGGTGCACCGGGTGGAAGTTCAAGTGGTGGTTGAGATGATGGAGAGGAGGAGGCTGAGGCAGAGGAGGAGGAGGGAGATGAGGGAGAGGAGGAGGCTGAGGCAGAGGAGAAGGGCGATGAGGAGGACGAGGTGGAGGAGGAGGGCGATGAGGAGGCAGAGGTTGAGTAAGAGGACGAGGTGGAGGGCGGGGACGATTATGGGGATGATGAGGAGGATGAGGATGAGGGTGATGATGATGGTGATGACAGTGATGGTGATGAGGCAGAGATTGATCTGTTACATTTTGGACTAATATTACTGGCCTTTGATGTTTATTGGTTTGTTGTACCTGAATATATGTCTGATTAGGTTGGTCAACTTATCTTTATTTTTTAACTATAAATAATATAACTTCACTTGATGATTT
This sequence comes from Viscum album, assembly GCA_963277665.1. Lineage (NCBI taxonomy): Eukaryota > Viridiplantae > Streptophyta > Magnoliopsida > Santalales > Viscaceae > Viscum > Viscum album. The sequence continues at coordinate 26,705,663 of OY728125.1, forward strand.
TATGTGACTGATTCACCCCTCCCCTAGATATCCCCCCACCCCTTGAACACCTCGTACCAACCTAGACAGCCCCACAACCCCCGTGGACAGCCCGCCCACCCCCTGGACAACCCCTCCCCCTATGGACAGCCCCGCCCACCCCCGTGGACAGCCCTACCACCCCCCGGACACCCCCTATCCCCCTGCACAGCCTGAACACCCTCATGGATAGCCCTCCCACCCCCTGTAAACCCCCTCCCCCTATAGAAAACCCCGCCACCCCCTGGACACCTCATGCCCCCTTGGACAGCCACACACACCCACATGGACATCCCACCCACCCCCTGGACACCCTCTACCCCTGGAAATCACAACCACACCCGTGGATAGCCTGCTGACCCCCCTAGACACCCCTCTCCTTGTGGATATCCCCCCCACCCCCGTGGACAACCCGTCCACCCCCTGGACACCCCTAACCCCTGTGGCCAGCCCGCCCACCCCCTCTGGCCTGCCCTCCCACCCCCTGGACACCCCTTACCCCCTGGATATCCCACCAACCTCCGTGGATAGCCCACTCACCCATGGGGATATCCCTCCCAACCCCCTGGACAACCCATGATAAGGTCAGGATCTTACACACTAAGTGGGGGAGGGGAAAATCAATGATTGTTTTTTCTTTTAATTATCCTTTCTATTGAAACATGCTTTGCCTCATGTTAATGAATTATCACTTTTCTAAAAAAATCACACTTCTATACGAACTAAATTATTTTAATGGTTCACTACTCAACAAGAATAGTTACATCCATGTTATGGTCTGGAAATAATCCAATACCGCACAATCCACAAGAAAAAATCCATTAGTGTGGATAAAAGCAAGTTTGATATACACTTACAATTATGTATGTCTTTGATAAATAAAATTATGCATGTGATTATTATAGAAAAATGGGGTTATACATGTTTTTTTAATATATAAAGAACCTTTCACCAATTTATTCAAATCATGTTACTCTTATTTTTTTAACTTGCACTTTTTATAACTCTAGATAAAATTCTTCACTCCTGTGGACAGCCCGATCACCCCCCTGGACACCCCTACCCCTGGACAGCCCGACCACCCCATGGACAGCCCGCCCACCCCCCTGGACACCCCACCCCCTGGACACCCCCACCACCTGGAAACCCCCACCCCCTAAAAATCCCCCCAACACCCTAAACACCACCCCACCCCCATGGACACCACCCCACCCCCTAGACACCCCCCGGACACCACCCCACCCTATGGACGCCCCCATGGAAGGCCCCCTACCCACCCCTCGGACACCCCTCCCCCCCGGACACCACCCCCACACCCTGACCCCCTGGACACCCCCATGGACAACCCCCCCCCCCTCCACCAACAGGACAGCCCCCCCACCCCCACCCCACCACCATGGACAACCCCATACACCCCCATGGACACCCTATACCCCCTAGACAGCCCCACCACCACCGTGGAAAGCCCGCACACCCCTGGATATCCCCTCCTCATGGGGACAACCTCCCCACCCCCTGGACACCCCTTACCCCCACTGGACAGCCCCACCCACTCCCCTGGAAACCCCATACCCCCTGGACAGCCTTTCCCACCACCGTGGATAGCCTTGGACACCCACTGAGCAGCCCCGCCCACCCCCCTGGATAGCCCCCACCCCCGTGGGCAGCCCCTCCCACCCCCCTTGATAGCCCCACCTACCCCCCTAGACACCACTACACCACGTGGACAACCCTCCCACCCCCTAGGACACCTTGTACCCCATGGAGAGCCCCTCCCACCCCAGTGGACTCCTCCAACCCCCCCCCCCCGGGTAGCCCCCACCCCTGTGGACATCCCTGACCACCCCTTGGACACTCTCGACCCCTTGGACAAACCCACCACCCCCGTTGACCACCCCCACCCCCTGGACAGCCCCCACCCCCTGGAAAACCCCCACCCCCATGGACACCACCCCACCCCCTCGACACCACCCCACACCCTAGACACCCCCTAGAAATCCCCAAACCCCCTAGACACCACCCCACCCCCTGGACACCCTCATGGACATCCCCCCCCCACCCCCCCCCCCCCCCCCGGATACCACCCACCCCCCGGGACACCCCCATGGACATCCCCCCACCCTTGACAGCCCCCACCACCCCACCCTCAGACACACACATCCCCTCGGATAGCCCCACCCCTACCCCCATTGGACAACCACCTAAAACCCCTAAATATCCCCCAACCCCTTGAATTCTGAATTGAATTATTTATGTAATTAATTAACTTATGAATTATGTGTTAATGGTGTGTGGGTATACTTTTTGTATGTGTATACTTGCTGTAATTACCATATGAATTATGTGTGTAGAGGGTAATTAAATACAGAATTTTATGAATTTATATTTATGTTTGAATTATGTGTTGGATGAATTCTGTATGAATTCATACAAAATTGTTTATGTATTATGATGTTATACTTGTTAATGGTGTATTGTGTAACTTGTTGTATGTGTATGTATTATGAAGATATTATGTTGTCTATGAATTTTGCAGGCCTGCTGGTGGAATTGATGCAGCTCCACAGGGGGACTACTGGTGGAATTTATGCAGCTGCACAGGGGAGGCTCGCAAGTCGGCTTGCTGCTGCAGGTATAAAAACGATATGCCAACGGTTCACAACTATTGGTATATGTGTAAAACTAGAACATATACCAATGGATTACATAAAACCTTTGGTATAAGTATATGAAAACAGTTTGTAAACTATTAGCATAGATAATTTTACTTGAGCTGTACCAATAGTTTTCCACAAACCGTTCATAAAAGTATATACCAACGATTTATAGAACTATTGGTATAGAGATACTTCATCCTATTACTCACGGTTTAAAACCGTTGGAAAACATATATACCAATGGTTTATTGAAACTGTTGGTATATAATGATTTTTTCAGACATATCCCAATGGTTTGGACAACCGTTGGTATAGTTTATACCAACGGTTGTCCAACTTTTTCCAACGGTTTCAAACCATTGGTAAAGATAAAATTTCCAGTAGTGAGACTGTCAAAGGCAAAGAGAAATTCTGATCTGAATGTATTAATAGAGGGATTAGGTTTGGTTAGAGATTGGGATCCTCGACCCCTTGAGGACCCCACCCCATTGGATAACATTATTGAGCCTCAAGTGGATGATAAGACATGGAAACGTGCCAAAACCTATCGTAGGGCCCATCATCGGAGAGGTTGGGGTGGTGGCTGATCCCATAGATGAATATTTTTTTCTTGTATCCTAGGCAACTCTCTACTTTTCTCTTTGTGGAAGTGGCTTTTCACTAGATTCCATTTTCCATCCCCCCTTATATATTGTGTTTATTTTATTTTCAATAAATTTTCGGACCATGGGTTATAACCCATGGTTCACGCCATCTTAGAAATTTCACACACAAATATTTAAGTAATTAGTGAAATAGTATATAAAAATACACACCTAATATTTAAGGATTTTATTGAAATTTTAAAGTTAATTTTAGAATTTAATTTAGTATGAAAATATATTTAATATATTTTTTTTAATTGGAAACTTTTATTTATTTATTTTTAATATTATTTCTGTCTATATTATTTAATCGTTTTTTGAAATTTAATCATTTTCTAATTTTTATAAATATATATAAATATATATTTATTTAATTTGTTTTATTATTTTCAATATGTATTCATCTTCATTCCAATATATATCCATATTTTATTGTTTTAGTGATTTTGAAAATTATTAAAACTTATCCATTTTTAATAGTTTTAAATTCTACTCATGGTTAATTATTCAATTTCAATCATTTTTAACATTCTTTCATTTAATATTAAATATTCATTAATAATATAAAAAATATATTTGTAAATAAATATTTATAAATAAATATTTTTATAAATGTATATTTAATATTTTTATAAAACTATATTTTTATAATTATAAATAAATAAATATTATTTTTAAAAAGATGTATTAAACTAATTATTAATAAATGATTATAAAATTATAAAAAGTAAATTTAATTAATGAATATATTTACTATATTTATATTTAATCTTATATATATTTATTATATATTTATAATTATATGAATATATATAATTATATAAATATATTTATAATTATATATAGATATTAATAAATATATTTAAAAATATATTTAATTATAATTATAATTATATATATATTATTATATTTATAAATACATATTTCAAATTCATTTAATATATTTATAATTATATACGTTTACATTTATTTATTTATTTATAATTATAGACATTTAAAAATTTTAATTTTATAAATTATATTATTAAAGTTAATTATATAGGTTTGTAGTAGTTCTTTATTATCCCTTATAAAGATATATATTTAGCAGTGATAAGAACACTCTGATAATTCTTGAAGACAAATAAGAAATGGTGTGACAATTGAAGGCTTATTCTCAATATGCAAGTGCTCTTGAATTAGATCACATCAGTAGTGAGTTTTTATTCTCACCACCGATGTGATCAAATTCAAGAGCACCATATTTTGAGAACAACAAGAAATGTTGTGATATGTAATAATCAACTACAAAAAATTTGATACATGATGTGCCTGGTATGATTAAAAGTGTATGTTTTTAGTTTAAAATTGACACTTTGTGTTTAATTTATTTCATTATAGTATTACTAGCATAAGAATTGTTTTCTTATAAAGTTACATTCTTTTTCTTATGATTAGGTAGTTTATTCAGAAACTAATAGCATTACCAGGGGTTGGGTCCAAAGACAAAGGAACATTGATGTTTTTAAATTTTGTGATAAACTGTACATACTCATGTAATTGTAGAAACTAATGTTTGAAATGTCTAAAATATAGTGTTTTTCTTGTATTTGTGTTGTAAATTTTATTTCAATTAAATTATTTATATTCTCACTTAAATTTTTCCCAATTTTTTATGTTACATTGTGCTATAATTTTAGTAGTTTAATAGTAGTGATCATAGATGAGAAAACACGCCAGTGAATAAGTTGATCCACATGGGTTAATCCATATAGAGAAAATTGATCTATGGTGGAAACACACATCCACAGAATACAAACTTTTTAGGAAAACATAATGATCTAGAGGATCAATGAAAATCATTAAATATGGAAACAACACAACTAGGGATTCAAAGAGGTTTAGGATGGCTATGTAGGGACAAAGCTGTTGGAGGTCGTAAATAACATGTATTCTTGATATGATATAGGAGGTGCGGTAGGAAGGAACTCATTAAATTGGGGGAGACAAAATTGATTGATGGGAAGAAAGGGGTGAGGTGGATACAATATTAAAGTGATAATTGTAGAGGAGGTGAGAACTACTAATCCCAATAAATAACCATTGAGATGGAGATAAAAAGAAGTTTGGTGAGGAGAATGTATTGGCGATTATGGATCGGTGATTTTTAACACCGTAGTGTGGAGGGAAAAGGGAAGAGGATGTTAGGTGAAAGGATGAGGTGGTATATGTAGTGAGTATGTAAAGATAAGTTATCAAATAATTATGGTAGAGTGACACATGTGATAGAAAACACACACTATATTATATTTTATTATTATATAAAACAATTATTTAATTGTTGTAGAATGATTATGAAGAATCTAAATATTTTAGAGGAATGGGAGTTTAATGTAAAGATCCAAATTAATTCTCCCTCATCTAATGGATACTCCAATTTATAATCACGGAGACCCATTCAGATAAGACATCATACCCCTTTGAATTGGTAGATACCCATTATGGAAATGCATGTCATTTCCAAATTTAATATTGTTCATCATATCACACCCAGTCGATTAGGTGGCTTGGATCACACCCACTAGTAAGAAAACATGTTTGTTATATAACTCTGAATATAATCAATAGTCCATATCATACCCATTTAGTGAACTGGGTTAACCCACCAGACATACATGTTCAGGTTTCGTCTCGAATCTATATGATCCTCTAATCCATTAAGAAATTAAGGCTTATCCGAGAACCTCACAATGACACAACATTTGAAATTAAATGTCTGCTATCAAAGAATTACACACCATAAGAATTCACTTTTTTGTGATAGAATATTTATGATGGATTTATGTAGAATTTTTTTTCAAAGAAAATACATCCCAAATAGTCTTTGACGGTTAATTTTTTAACTAAATTCCTATTTACGATGGACTATAAAAATGTTATAGGTTTGATATTACTTGTGACAGAATAAAATTTTCATCACAAATAATTTTCAACTTATACTATTCATGATAGAAATTTTACACCATAAAAAATAGCCGGAAAAAAATTTTGAATAAAAAACAAACTAATATCATTAATTATAAAATTAAATTTAAATACAACACAAAAATAATGTTATAAAAATTACATCAAAATTTTTCACTGAGTGGGTGAGGGATCAGGTCTGGAAGGGGTGAGAAATATGGTCCTACGAACATATGGAACATTATCTCTAAACCTTGAGTGATCCCCCATAACTACTCCATCATCTCCTCATACTGTTGATCTCATTATCATCGCTTCTCTTACTACTATCTATTCAATATTTTTATGACCTCATCCTTAGATCACATACTCTCCTTGTACTACGTAGCATTAAATTATGAAAACTATGATTATCCATTTGAGCTATATGATGAAATCAATTAAGTGCCATAAAAACAAGTCCAGGTCAATCTTAAACCAATACTCATCACCTGAACTTTCTGAAGGCCGCTCGTCATTGTCTTCATCAAAACAGCATCATCAAAATGTGTCTTTTGAAATCCATTATAGTCACCATATGTCTCAACCTAACTCTCAACATCCAAGAACCCTCTATCTTGTATGTCTCCTGTAAACCATAAGAATAGAAATTAACAATATAAAAAAGTATATTATATTAAATGAAAAAAACTAGAAAAAATAGTAACCACTATGTCATTGTCTCTCACCAAAAAATTTTCTAGTACAATCACTATAAAAATGCATATACACATCAAATTTGGTAATTCTTGGACCAGTTTTGGACAACAAAAATTTATCAAATACATTTAGTATTAAATTTAAATATAAATACGTAAATTTTTTACATAAAATTACATACTATATGATGATGATTTATACTTAAAGTGTGACTCATATATTTGTGTGTGACATCCTACCTCCCCTGATATTGGAGACCATAATTGGATCTACTTTAGAAATAATATGTAGTACAATATGTAAAATGTCCCTACCAAGTTCGAGAAAGAACATAATCATCTTGATGGGGCCTACAAGACTCAACAAATATAATGTAATATGCTCTCTACATAGTTCTCCACCAAATAATATGTAAAACACTGATAGGAATGATCACGCATGCATGCTTCCCATGCCTCAAAAATAGTTACTCTCATGCTCTCATCAATACGAGACTATAAACCTTCAAATACATCAGAATATATTCAACTATAAAGATTATAAATTTAAATTAAAACAAATTTTTTATACATAATAAAGATCAAACATATGATGGCGTAACTCTATAGGAACTTGAACCCATGACACCCTTAGAGTTAAAAAATAGATTCTCAAAAGAGTGATAGCCTGAAAAACAAATATATGTGAAAAAATGTGAAAATAATTATTATTATTAATAAAAATAATAATTAAATTAAATTAAATAGAAAATAAAAAATCTTATTTGAACTTACTTCCTTCGATGGGGATCAAAGTTAAGAGTGTCAGATTTGATGTCCAATGAACAACTATTTGTACTGTGATAAATTGTATATTTGATGAATTGATTATTACTTAAATTGCTTATTACATGTTTTCCATTATTCTACATGACTATAATATAATAATTTCTTAGAGTATACATCAGATTGATAATTTCCTAACGATTCCCTATTATAATAAGAACTTTAAAGTGCTATGAAAATACTCTGATATATTGTTATGCAGCTAGATAACGTCTTATGATGGGATAAATAGTATATATAATATCAGGTGCGAGTACTCATAAGTGGATGCTGCTTCTTCTCATGAAGTTCTCACTTGGTTATATCCAAGATGGGAGATTATGATAACAGATTCATCAGTAAGCATTTTGTATGTTTTAGTGTCATCAGATATTCCTATCTGTGAGCATGTTTAATGGTCCTTAAGCACTAATATTATCATTAATTCATGTTAGGACTCATGAAATTATATTTTTGGATGGAAAACATGATGAACAATGTTCACAGAGAGGTAGGGGACATTGTGTGCATCATTATTGACATGTCATTAATCGATAAGTCAAGAAAGAATTTTTACCTTTCATGTTTATGGAATTTGATATCTCATCTTTTTGATTAGAATAGAAATATAGACCTAAATTTTATTTACATTGTATAACGATGTGTTTATTTTATATATTCAAAGAAATAATTATTGATCAAATAGGTTGGTTACATAGATATGTAGCCTTCTTGATGAGATATTGTGATAAAAATATTATATTATATAGTGAGCATTGGTATGTAGTTTTTGTCATTATGAAATTAAGTTATTTCTCTTGGTTTCCATAGCCCGTTTCTCGATAGTAATCATGGATTTATGAAATCCCTCCCAAATCCAATGAGAAATAATCCTAGTTGGTTACACACATTAGGTATTTTATGATATTAATTAAATTTAATTTCAATTATATTAATTTAATAAATATTATTCTTAAGACTGAGAGGTGATTTTATTCATGTTTTATTGATTGAAAATATTTATTGATGACTAAAATATTTAAATTAAATATTTATTTTTGTGTTCAATAAATGATAGAGGAGTTCAAATGGACCGAGAGCATGTCCAGTGACAAATATTAATTAACAATACAGTTAAACAATATTTTTTATTGTACTAGTTGGCACACACCACAAAATAATAATACAAATAATAATAATAATATGTAGAACTAGGTTTTTTAAAGGCTATAATATTATTTAAGGGGTGACATGAAATTAAATAACTGTTTTAACCTAAACTCTAAATCTATAAATAGTTATTTATGTCTTTTTTGTAGGGTAATAAATTGAAAATAGAAAATTATTGAGCACAACAAATTCTCTCTTGGCTCCTCATTCTCTCTCTCTTTGTCAAGAATAAGAAACATAAGATGGATTCTTTAAATATTGAAGGATAAGTGATCAAGCCAAATAACTACAGACAACCACTTTGTTGAGCTAGCACCCTAAGATCAATTTCCATTACTTGAAAATCAAAGGGGTATGTGTGGAATATCACTATATGGATTCTATCCTTGGATCATCACAGTGTAATGGAGGCAAACTGAAAGGTTCTTTTTAGATGATCTATATCAAAATCATATAAAGAATACTCAAATCATGTATTTTTTTATTTCAATCAAAATAAATTAATTATAAATTTGACATGAAAGAACATTAGTTGAGGTTTCAAGAAACCCAATACTAAGTGAAATTTTAATATATCACCACCAATTCATGCTTTCGCTACACATGAAACCATCAATTGGTATCATATAAAGGTCACATTTAAATTCCTAAATATTAATTTGATTTCTGATCCATACACAATCGTGGTTGAAATTTCATCTCATATTATTCGTTCTTTAATCTTATTTGAATTAACATGTTCTCAATATATTAATCATGTTCGTTTAGTGTTTAATTTTATTAATGGTCTAAGAACATATGAATAATGACCAAATATTCCATAGGGAGCTACCAATTTTTGGGTAGTAAGATAGGGTTACACAACATGTAGTCAGAGTAAATTTCATGTACCCCAGTACTTTGAACCTATCCATTCCACAAAATGCATGGAATTCCACACAGTTATTACACATACTGTAGTCTGCATGTTGAATTTACAACCTAGAACATGGTTTCCAGATTATAAGTTGTTTATAAGGCGTACATGTTGTGTATTCTACATGGGTGAGCAGCATAAATCTCATAATATATGTAATCATAATACACTATCAAGCCACATTATACTGAAAATCTAAAGAATTTATGTTATACATGATGTCTATGCAGTGTACACAGTGTGTGGTTCTTCAATTACCATATCCGAGATGCATACTGAGTTATCAGGGAAAACAATTAAAGGTACACGACATGTATCTAGAGTCACATGTCATGTATTATCTCACCCAATAACATAAATAATTCAGACAATACAGAGTATAGATGGCCTATATATACCATATGATCCCATCGAGATACACATCTAAGACCAAGTTGAGTTTCTCGAGAACACAGAAAGTGGATACACAACGTCTATCTAGATTTTACACAGAGTTAAGTATGGCCGAGTTAACATGCTGAATCCCCAGGTGTATGACCCGAATACATGGAAATATAGGTACATGATGCATTTCTGGATAGTTCTTGTAATGTAGTCTCCCAATTACGAGAATAATTAAATTACATTGAATTGAAACTTTCAATATTTAAACCTTATTTATTTTGTTGTCTATTTCATTGTTTGATAATTTAATTAGATGTTTAAAGAATTTTAATTTCTTAATTGATTTTATTGTAATAAATCTACAACTATTTGTCCTGCTATTTATTTTCAATTAATTTATTTATGGTGGTTATCTACAAGAGGATTTTGATTCTTATTAGATAAAAGGGTATTAATTAATTAATTAATTAATTAAATCATGTTTATCTTAATAAATAAATAATGAATTAGAAATTAATTTAATCTATTTAATTTTGAGTATACATTGCATGTATGACCATTTATGAGCTTGACCAAGACCTATTTATGTGTTGGATGTTTAAATTGACTTTATTACATGGGTTAAAATTTATTTTTTACTCCCCCAATTATTATATAGGACCTGTGTGCCCAAGAATATTTATATAATCACACCTTAACAAATCCTTTGGTTCCCCTCACCAACATGTGAGTTCTAAATACATGTAATTAAGGAAGTATTACAAGGCATGTGGAGGTAGTTCAAGATGGAACCATTATGATGCCAAATTAGGTAATATATATGTGGATTGGTGGAAATTTTTTAACTCATTCCAAGAATGAAAAAGGAATTAATTCCCCTAGTTTAATGGATGATTTAATTTTATCTGATTAAATCAACCTTTAGATATGCTCATGATCGAGTCATTTAAATATTCATTTAATTGTTTCTATAAAATTATTTATTTTATGGATGGATGGTCATGATCACATAAATAAATTAATTAATATACAGTGATGGAAATTAAATAAATGAATTATGATTAAATTTTTTATGAAACATGTTTAATTAACTATGTAACATTAATTTAATATTAAAAATACATGTAAACGATATAACAAGATAAAATTTATGCATAATTAATTAAAAATTCTCAAACTAATATTATGTCAGACTAATCCTTCTATTACGTGGTCAAGAATGAACTGATATAACTAATTATAGTAAATAGAAAAATTCTTGAAAATTAATTTTATCAGGGAGCTCTCATGATGATTTTGGGGTTAGTTAACCAATCTTGTGCTGATTTTAATGGTTTAATCTTGTTCAATACAAATTTGAAGGAATGTTTTGAAGAAATCCAAGTCAAGATTTCAGGATAGGGGAATCTACTCAAATGATCAAGGAGCTACAAACCTTTAGTTTCCAAGAAAAACTACCTAATTATTTTCTTATGGTTTTCATGACCAAAGTCAGGGTCATTAAGAAAAGTAATGGGGATCCTTTCTACTATAATGTCTTAGAAACTAGACATTCTGAGTTCAAATGTGAGGGATATTGAGACTTGATAAAATTATGGGAGATTTAATTAATATAATCAATTAATTTTTAATATATAACATTATATATAATCAATAAAAAGTACTAATAATATTCTATCTAATTGTAGAATAAAATTAAATATATTCGTCCACATTTTCCCAGTGATCAATATTAGATAAATATAACCTCTTTACTTAAAGAAACTTCTAGGAGTGGTTTAAAATCCTTTAGGTTATAATACACCATGAATAGAAATCTTATGTGTTAGAATCCTCAATGTCTGATCCACCTACCAAACAGGAAAGTAATGAATAGTTTCTTATCTACAAAAAAACATTTGAGTGATGCTGTCAACATTCAATGTTTAATTCATTGTCTATGTCTAGTGAACTCATGAAGTCTCATGAAATCTTGGATGCATATAGCATGATTGAGCTCATATGTGGTCTTTACCAGGAGAGATATAGACCAGAATGGTTTGATATTTCCAAAGTGATATTTTAGAGAAATATAATAGAAGTTACTTCAACTGGGGATCACATAGTCAAGCTCATTGGTTACATTGAGGTCCTATAGGTTATAGGTTTTAAACTCCTTGAAGAACTGGGAAACAATCACATTATTGCATCCATACTTTATAGATTCTCTAGAGTTTTTGTAAATTTTTATATGAATAGTAGTTAGAAGTCTCTTCCATGTCTTCCTACTCTCCTTACCCAATCATATAAGGAGATAAAGCACGAAAATCCTTCCTTCCTTTTCATGAATAAAAAGAAAGGTAAAGGGAAGAGATATAAGTAAAAATCATATTTACACCCTTCCAAGAAAAGAAAGATCAAGGGTAAAGAAAGGGAACAAGATGTTGTCTTTTTTCATATGGAAAGAATGTCAACTGGATGAAAAACTTCACCCATTTAAACAAGTAAGGGTAATCTTCAGGTTCATTTTTTATTGAGTTAAATTTAACAATTTCTACATATTGGGTATTAGATTAATCTTTTACTACTCAAATATGTAATAAAATATAGGAACCAAATACATTAAATAATATTGAATGAGGGTAAGTTTATATACCAGAATCCAATAGAGATAAAACTGTTTTTGTAACCATCAGGGTCTACCACCACACATTTCCAACTAGAATGGTCTTTGTTGTGAAAGGTTTTTATTATGTGTTATCAGTTACCAAAAACATTATTTCTTTATAAAAACTTGATACAGATGAATTTATTTTCAAATTTGGGTATGAATGTTTCTTCTTTTATAAATATATCATTTTGTATGGAAATAGACATCTAAATAATTTCTTTTATGTGTTGGACTACATGAACCAAGTAATGGAAATCAATAGTGAAGTTACTTCACATGGCTCACACCATACCCAACATTGGAATCACCACCTATGTTATGTAAATGAAAATGTATTGACTAAATTACATCAAGATGGATACTTAGATTATTTTGATCTAAAAAAACTTGGTGTATGTCATTCATATTTATAAGGAAAAATGACCAAATCCCCATTTAGTGGAAAAGGTGTAAGGGATAAAGAGATTCTTGAATTAGTTTATATCGATGTGTGTGGGTCATTTCCTATTAAAGAAAGGGTTGGTACTCATACTTCATTACTTTTAAAAATTATTTTAGTATATATGTGTATGGATAATTAATAATGTATAAGTTAGATAATTTTGATAAGTTCAAGGAATACAAGAATGAAGTTGAGTACCATATTTGTAATAATATTAAGAAACTCCACTTAGACCATGATTAAGAATTTCTTAATTAATACTTTATTAATTATTTATAGGAGTTTGTAATACTATCTCAACTCACTCCTCTTTATACGCCTCGGTGGAATGGTTTAAGTACAATGAGGAACCACACCAAGTTGGACATGATGAGATCAATGATTAGTATTATGAGTCTTCCATTATCCTTTTTGGGATATGCATTATAAACCACAACATATATACTAAAATGAGTACCAAATAAAGTAGAAGAATGTATAAATTATTGATTATGGAATGGAATGAAACCTATATTGTCTTAATTAAATGTCCGGGGTTTTGAAGAATTTGTTAAGGCCTCTTCAGGTTATAAGATTTCACCCTGAGGTAGAAGTGTATATTTATAGGATATCCCAACGAAAAAAATTGATATTATCTATACAATCATTTAAAAAAATATTTTTGTTGATATATAAACCAAATTTTTTGAGAAGGATATTATCTTTAAAAAATATATTAGGAGAGAGATAGACATCGATGAAGTCCAGGATCTATATATACAAGAGTTGGCATAAGAAAAAATTCCAAAAAAAACTCATGGAAGAAGAAGTTGTTCCAAAGACACAAGTACTGCGTAGGAGTGCAAGAGATGTTAGAGAACCAGAATGGTATGGTTTTAAAGTGTAAAGGGATGGTGACTCATTATTATTTGATAATAATCATACTTTAACATATAAGTAAATAGCGAGTGGCACAAATGTTTCCATGTGGAAAGAATTTATGAATTCTAAAATGTATTCCATGTACCAAAACCTAGTTCAGATTTTAAAAGATCTTCTATTGGATGTAAATTCCATCAGTTGAAAATGGTTATTCAATAAGAAACTATACATGGGAGAAAAATTTAGTATTAATAAGGCATGATTGGTTTAAAAAGGGTTTAAACAGATTTAATTCATTGACTAAGATGAAAGTATTTCACCAATTTCAATGTTGAAATACATTATAATTATACTTTCCATTGAGTTGTAACATGGCTATGAGATTTGAAACATGGATGTTAAAAAATTTGTCCTTAATGGGAACCTTAATGAAAAATTTTATATGGGACAATTGAAAGGTTTTGTGACTCAAAAGGATGCCAACAAGGTACAAAAATTTCAAAAATCAATTTATGGATGAAATAAATAATCAAGTTCATGGAACATTAATTTTGATAAATACATAATAGAATTTGATTTCATAATGAATGATCCATGTGTCTAAAAACATTTTAGTGGGAGTGAATTTATTTTCATAATAGTATATATTGATGAAATATTACTCATTAGAAATGAAATACAATTATTATAATATGTTAAGGCATGGATGAATAAATTCTTCACTATGAAGGACTTGGGAGCGATAGTATATAATTTGGGATCAAGATCCATGATGATATATCCAAGAGGTTTCTCGTTCTATGTCAAAGTACATACATTGACAAGATACTGAAGTGATTTAGTATGGAACAATCTAAAATGGGATTATTACTAGCATCACGTGGCATTCATATTTCAAGGAAAATGTTTCCTCAGATACATGAAGAAAGAAATATAATAGAAAGTATTTGATATGAATCAATGACTGGGTTATTTATGTATCCTATGATAGATACTTGGCTATATGTTGCCTATGTGTTATGTGCAGTCGGGAGATATTGAGCAGGCCAAGGGGACCACTATTGGATAGAAGTCAAGACTATACTTGAGTTTCTAAGACATACTAAGGATATGTTCAATGTTTATGGAGGAGATGAGGAACTAGTAATCAGAGGATATGTAGATTCTATATTCTAAACTGATCAAGATGAAATGATGTCACAAACAGGATATATCTTGTCTTTTAATAGAGTTAATACGAGATGGAAGATATTTGAGAAGGATATGGTCGTAGATTCTACATCAAAGTATAAGTATATTGTAGATTTTAAGGTTGATAAATAATAATTATAGATTCAAAACTTCATCTAAGAGCTTAAAATATTACTTTAGAAATAAAAATCATATCACAATCTATTATTAAATACAGTAGTGGTGGATCCTGTAAAAGAGCCAAGATCACACCAGCAGATGAAGAACACACTTCAAAAGTATCATCTGTTGAGTTATTTTTCTTAGATAGGTGAAGTAGCAGGGAGAAGTATTTCCACAAAAGGTAACAAGGTGGACCCCTTGAATAAATCCTTGACTTAGTAGAAACATGATTTTAATGTGAGGTCTAATGGACTAAAATTCATAGAACATTGTCTCTAGAACAATTGGTATTTTGATAGAGTTATTGTACTAGGATGAACAATTTTTACATTGATTACAAGTATATTCTATATATTGAATATTTTAAAACATATTATTATGTCTCTTTCATTGTTCTTCATGAGTCTAATGTAATAATTTCCTAGAGTATACATCACATTGATAATGTCATAACATTTCCCTGCTATAATGAAAACCTTACAGTGCTATGTAGATATTCTTAAATATGGTTTTCTTGTTAGATAACATACTATGATAGGACTCATAGTTTATATAATTTTAGGTGAAAGTACTTGTAAGAAGATGATTCTTATTCACATGAAGTATAGACTTGGTAATTTCTAAGATGGGAAATTATGATAATAGACCCACCATTAAAAATTCCATATGTTTTGATGTCATTTTATATTTCTATCTATGATTGTGTGTAGGGGTCCTTAAACGTTAAGATTATCATTTATTCTTTTCATGACTCATGCACCTAGATTTACTAATGAGAATTATGAAGACATATGTTCGTGGTGAGGTAGGGTACATTAGGATCATCATGATTGACATTTCATTAATGGATAATTTATGGAAGTAATCATACCTTCCATATTTCTGGAAGATGATATATTATCCCTTTGATTATAAAACAATTGTGGCCCTAAATTCCAAGGTCATGGTGTAATAAACCATTTATTTCAGATGGTCAAAGAAATACGTATTGATCATATAGGTTAGTGACATGGATGTGTAACTTTTTTGATGAGATACTGTTATAAAGGGATTATATTACACAGTTAGGGTTCATATGTGGTTGTCATCATTACAGCATTAATTTCTTTCTCTTGGGTTCCTTGACTTGTTTCAATTGTGTAATCATGGAATTTATGAAAGACCACCTAATTTCAATGAGAAAGAATTATATTGGGTCACACACTAAGTGTTTTTGATTATCTTGATTAAATTCTATTTGAATTTAATTAATTGAATAAATATTATTCTAAAGGATGAAGGATAATTTTATCCACGTTTTATCGATCACAAATATTTATTGATAAATTAAATATTTATTTAGAATATTTATTTATGTGTTCGATAAATGATAGTGGAGTTCAAACGAACCAAGACCTTTTCTGGTGAAAAATATTAATTACAAATAGAGTTAAATAATATTTGATATTGTGAAATTTGGTACACACTATAAAATAATAATATTATTATTATTATGTGTAAATGGGATTATTAATGGTTATAATATTATTTAAGGGCTGACATGTGATTAAATAATTATATTAACCTAAACCCAAAATCTATAACTAAATGATTAAGTCTATTTTGTAGGGTGTTCAACTGAAAATAGAGACTTTTTATGAACAATGAATTATCTCTTGAATCCTCCTTATCTATCCCTACAAAGAATGATAAACATAAGAGATATTCCTTCAATATTAAAGGATGAGTGATCAATATGAATAACAAAATACAGTAAATTCACCACACTAGCATCCAGAGATCAATTGATGTTATTTAGAGATCAAAGTATCATGTGTGGATTAGAATTAGAGGGATATAATCCTTAGATTCTCATAGCATAATGAAGGAAAACTGAAATGGTCTTTTAATATGATCAACATCTTCATCAAAGAAAAAATTATCTGATCAAGTATTTGTTTTTTATGATCTAAATAAATTAATTATAAATTTCACATGAAATATCCTCACTTGAAGTTTCATAAAACTCAAAATTAATAGAAATTTTAATATATCACCCACCAACACATGCTTTTGTTATGCCCGAAACCATTAAATAGATGGACGTCACTTGGGAACAGGATCTGGAATCATCAATCATGCAAGTCCCCTACCCCTCCTAGTAGGTTTCATCGCATGAACACATACAAATATAGAACCCGGAAGCTCACCATATGGTAATAGATCATTACCCAATGAATTAATATAGTCATCATAATTTTGATCTATCTAAAACATATAAATAAATTTATTACAAATTGTGTTTTCTAAAAAATAGAAGTAATTTAAAATATATAAAACCATTTTATAAACTCAACTCATTAAAAATGTGTTACCTATAATGAATTTTTAATTTATATATAAAAAATAAAAAAAAAATTAAAAAAATAATACATCATTAACATTATTCATCTTTATCTTTATCTTCAGTTTCTGTTTCTTCAATGTCAATATCATCGCCTTCCTCCTCATCATCGACTTCTATATGATACTAAATTTGATCATCTCTTATAATATCAAACTCATTGGTTATATCCTTAATATTATCAATACCATCACCCATTAACAATGGGGTCTCATAATCAATATATGAATCTCTTCAATTAATAGATATATTTATCAATTTTTTGTGAAAAAATTATAGATATTGTATTCATGTTTCATAAACAGATTTTCATGTGATTTAATTTCTATTACACTCCACCAATAATATAAATATATTGATGAATTACAATAATTTGTATAATAAAATTGATATGATTCATATAGAAATAAAAATGGTTCATTTATTATGATAACACTTTTATATTTAATATCAATGATTACATGTCATGGGTGAACACCCGAACCTCAATCAATATCAAACCAATGACATTTAGGCATTGTTACATAATTTTAAACTATAAAAGATTACTAAATTATATCATTTATCATTCCATAATAGTAAAATTTAATTTCTTTTTGATAATACACTTTTAACCAAACACCACTATTCATTGATTTTTTTGACATTCCATTTGTCAGTGTATGAAATCAAAATTCGTCAATCATGTAAGTATTATATGATTTGACCATTTTTTATGGTGGATTAATCAGTAAAAATAATCATTTATTAAATTTACCTTCATGTTTTGATACCTAAATAAATAAAAAAATAACAAATTATATCAAAAATAAAAAATTGAATTCTTATGTTTGATCATAATAATTTGACTTATATATATTTGAAACTAGTGGAAAGAGTTATGTTGCCAAAACTATTCAAGAGTGGAAGGGGTAATATGTATTGGATATTTTTTATGATCATCATATAATCTAAAAAACAAATCATTTAAATTTAAATCTATTTTTTTTGAAAAAAAATATGCACAAAAATATTACTTACTGTAAAAATTATTCCATTTATTCACAATTTAATAGAACATATATATGATATTTGTACAGTTGTTCATCTGAAATCTATCATTCATAATGACTACAAAAACTTTATTAAGGATGATTTAATACTAATAATTTATGGTATGCATCATTATTAAAATTTCCCTCAATCTGACCTATTAGATTATGTTTTTAAGGATATTCTGATTTTAAATAAAATGAGTAGAAAATTGAAATTTCCACCTGCAAGTATTCTTCAACAATTGACCCTTTGAAGGATTTTTTATTACATAATTTCTTCCTCATTTTTTCAAACATCTCTAAAATTATTAAATCCATCATAATTTTACTATCTCCCCACATTTATATTCATATGAAAAAATCAATATGAAATGTTCCATTGAGTCAAAGAAGGTAGGTGGAAATGTTTTTTCCAATTTATATAAAATTAGAACCACATATTATTGGAGTTTATATAGTTCATTATAATTAATTATTTTTGCTCAAATATCTTAGAAGAAATATGATATTTTAGTCAATACATACCATATCATAGAATTCAAGAGTAATATGAGGACGATAGGAATTAATCATTCAATTATGACATTAAAATCATGGATTTTTAACCTAGTAATATGTCTATTTCTGACACAATAATAGAATTTAAGGGAATTATGGAGACCCATACTTTTCATACATAGATATCACACCTTAATAAATTAATATTCATACATAACTTTTCAATCCATGGAAGAATCGTATAGGTCTAATGCCTTTGGAAACATAGATATATTAACAATGAGTTCATAACTAAAGTACATAATATCTCACTAAGTTATTTATAACTAGAATCTTTCTTATAAATATCATACAAAATACCACTCTTCATAACCTGTGGAAAGAAAACATAAGAGTGGGTGAGATATAATTCTCAATAAGGGTAAAAAATGAAGACATCAATGAACACTTAAACATAACACGAGAATAAGGGTATGAGAATACGGGAATAATATTTGAAAACTATACCATGGATATCACATATCATAGTCTTGAGTCAGGGAATAAAAAATTTAATATCATAAGACATGAATTGTAAAAGAATCAAATAGCATAATCCAATAGTTTATAAAATTTTTATACTACATATGTTTGAGGAATACACATAAGTATATAGAATAATTTCCTTTGTAGTCAATCCTCATTGATAAGACTATCACAGTTGATTGGGTTCACTCCCCAAAAAATTATACTAATCATGGTTCTCTCCCAAGACTACCATCATTTACAGAGTTCATTACTAAACTGGATTCACTCCCCATAACAATCATGTTTATCTCATGAGATATCCATCTTCACTTGATACTTTGGAGGGATATATAATTTTGAGCCCATACATTACATAATAAAAATAATATATATATGTCAATTAAAACCATAAATAATTCATCATATCAAAACCAATGCAAAGGAAATATGTTACATAAAAATTTCATTATTTCAATATAGCATAACCTATGAAAAATTAATGGGTTTCATAACATAATTAACTCGTGTAAAAAGAAATAGGTTTCATAGAGTCATTCTTAAATCTTCATAAACATAATAAGACATCAAAAGAATGAAATTTTATAGTATCATTTGATCATATCCTCAATAAATCATAGGATACATAAAATGATGTTATCATAAAATAAAATAATAAAAAATATCACTAAGAATATTTCTTGAGGAAACTAATTTTTTCATTTTGAAATCACTTATCTAAAATATAAAAATTTACCAAATATTAATAAATAAGTTTATTTTAAAATGTACCTAGAAATTTTTAAATGAATCTGGAAATCATTAACCATTCATGATGGTAGGAAATTCTATTTATGTTATCTATGTTAAAACATAGATTTCTTTCACACTTTCGATAAAAATTCAAAAGTACCTCATTTTGAAAAATGATAAGAAGATTAATTTTAAAACATTTTAAAATTAAATAAATTGTCAATATGAATTTAAATAATCATATTATAAAATTAAAATAATTCAAAAAAACATTTTTAGAAAACATGGACATGTAAGAGAAAGGTTTTTTGACTTAAGAGAGAAATAAAGTCATTTTTCCAAAAAACAATATTTTTGTATCTTGAGTATAAAAAGATATGAAAATGAAAGGAAAAAAATGTATTATAAATAAATAAAAAATTTACAAGAAAATTAATGAGTTTATTGAGAGTTATATAATAATAATTTATCATAAAAACATAATTATAAATAATTCTGATAAACTATGAGATTATAACATTAAACCCTTTGCTCGAGTTCCACTTACTTTAAAAGAGCTCTATACTCTTGTATAATAAATTAAAATTTATTATAATTTGTAAAAATAATCATATACACACTTATAATATAATATTTTATCCCTTTATAACATTCAAACACCCATTTATTAATAATCTCTTATTAAAATATCTATTTATCAGTTTTAACTATTTTATTTTTTATATGAATTTTTGTTCAGTGGTTTTGAACTCTTTTAGTTTGATAGTTGTTCTATAATCCCCAAAAATATAATCATGATATTAATATAATATATATTAATTATATATATATATATATATATTTAGTGTCATCAATGAATGTTAGAGATAGAAAAATGAATTGCACTGTTCATAAAGATGGAAGGCAGTATGTATGCATGAACAATGTTTCCACATTTCGATGGGTGGAATAAAATAAAGGTAAAAAATATTTCACCATTAAAAAGTAATTATTATATAATACACATCATGTTTATTCCTCAAATAAATCCTTATTAAAATACGATTAAAACTGAAATTAAAAACGAATTAGATCGCTTCTTGGAGGTGATAGTCTACATGTACATGTGAGCAACATTATCATTTCCCAACAGCTTGAAGTTAAGAAGGTAGATATTATATTATCATTATATAACCATAATTATTTTATAAATATAATCTATAAAAATTAAACTATTCATAATAAAAATCCATAAAATATGGTGATGAAAATTAAATGTATCTATATGTGGATAGAACAAGCCAAATATACAAGGAGTGGTACTTCCACATCCAATTTGATGGGAGAACGGTGGATAATGGTGGTTTCATAATGATGAAAAAATTTAAGTAAATTTATGATACTAAAGTTACAAATTTATGAAAAACTATATAGATTTATATGAGTTAATATACGAATTTAAAAATAAAGTGATTGGTTAAAGTGATTAACTCTTATTTGAAAAAACTACATTAACTCTCCTCTTAAAGATTTTTTGGTATGTATTTTTGGAATAAAATCAGATTTATAGTTTTTATAAGAATGATTATAAGATAATTTTTTAAGGGATAGTCAATAAATAAGGGTCATTGTGTTTTGAAGAATAGAAAGGTGGGTCGCCCTTTTATAATTGATGGGAGGGGCACTTATGGAATTCTATAAAAGATTAAAAAATAAAAATTCATTATATATATAAACTATTAAAAATGGCTAAAAATAAAATATAAGGTTAAAGTTATTTTAAATATCATCACCAAATAAATTTTATATAGGTTTATGTTGTGCTTTAATCTTTATCATTTGGTTTAACCCGTTAATTAACATATTTTAACATAAACAATTGTAACATCCTTTCCACTTTAAAAGGGTTATAATTTTACAAATAAGATTAAAATTGGATAAAAAATGTCCAATGGAATAATTTTTAAACCATACATTATCCACCATGTCCTATTTCAATATTTTTATGATTTTCAATTCCTATAAAAAATAATGTTTTTATTAAATTTCATTAATGTCATTTTTGAAAATATTCATTTAACTTGACTTGAAAGACAACATGATAATGTTTAAATTATAATATGATCCTTTTAAAAAATACTAATATGTTATATTAATCTATAAAATTCATAAAACACAATAACACAATCAAATTATATTACTTTTAATATTTTTAAAATTATTAATTTTATTTTTCATTAATTTAAGAAATATTGTGTCACAGTTGTGTAACAATTTAAGTTAATTATATAATTAATAAAAATTATAAATAAATTACCATCATTTAAATAATTTCATTACGTTCAAAATAACCATTAATATTCATTTGTAACATTAATTTTTTCTTATGTGAACACATACTAGAAATTTAAAAATAAGAGTGTCATTTTGTTCTTTTATTTGATTTAAATATTATATTTTACATTTTCATGGAAAAGTTTAAATTAAATAATTAAAATTTAATAATAATGTTTTAAGGGTAAATGTAACTCCATAAAATAAGAATTAAGTAAAAAACCATTGACCTTAACATTTAGTTTTAACTTTTTTTAACCCGATTTACCCTTTACCAATGTGAACAATTCTTCCAAGGTAACAATTAATATTACCTAAAAATAAAAGAGACATATTTACTAAATTTGGATGACCAATTTAAAAATATATAATCCATTTTTAAAAGTTAAATTTCTATAAGTGGATGAAATTAATTTTAAAATAAGTGCGCAAAACATGATGTAAAACATTTTTTAGATAAATATATTTTTAAGAATCAATTTGGATTTATTCTTATCATATTCCTCTAGAAAAACATTAGATGGATGTTAAAACGTTTATTGAATATATATTATATAAATTTTATTAAAATTATTCACTAATAGTGATTAATTTAATTTATTAAGATAGAAACACATTAAATGCTTAAAACAACTTTTTTGAAGAAAATATTTTACATTCTAATGACTTTTAAATTCATTTATAATTCATTGTTAACCAATTAATTAATTTTATACATATGTAAAAAATTAATTTTTTGAAAATTAGTTACTACTAATCATACCAACTAATCCAACGGCTAGGGGATAGCTAAAACATTAAATAATAATATTATAACAGTATATTGTGGTTAATTTAAACTCAATGTTGCATAAAAATTAAGATATCAGTGAAATAATTTTTTATAGAGAAATATAACATAAAATACCTAGATTTTACATTCTACCCCTTTAAAAGTATTTTTTACCACAAAATTATATCACTCTGATATAAACAAATGAATATATCTTGGTTTCATCACATCCTTGGTTTCTCAAATAGCTTCTTCAAATTTATGATTTCTATAAACAAACATTAACCAAGTGGATTTTATTGTTCCATAAAACATTATCCATATGATCTAAAATTAATTCTAACTATTTTCTATAAGAAATATCATTCCCTAGTTGTATGAATTCTGAGTTTTGTACACATGAAGTATCAGGAATGTACTTCCTCATGAGATATATATTGTACTCATCGTGAACTTAGGAGAGTTTTGGGGGCAGTTCCACGCAATAAGATACCATCCCTACTCGATCATGAATTTTGAAGATGCCAATATGCCTAGGTATTAGTTTTCCTTTATTTTTAAATCATATAACCTTATTCTATGTAGAAATCCATAGAAAAACATTATAAAAATCTTTGAATTATTGATTTCTCCGATTATTGTTAGCATAAATTTGTTATCAAACATGAGGTGACTTGATGTGTGATTTATTGGATATAACTATATCCTCTATTTAATCAGTTAGTTCAGGTCCGAATAGATTTATTTCCCCAACATCAACCCATCATGTAAAATTTATTCACTACTTTCCATAGAGAGTATCAAAAGGATCCATCTAAATGCTCAAGTGAAAGATACTATTATGAGATATTTGGAAAGTGGAATTTGTTGGTCCCAACCTACTTTTAAATCCAATGAAAAATACCTCAATATAACCTCAAGGGTTTTAATTTTCCTCTTAGATGGAACTTTTTTTTGAGGATGTTATGTTATAAAAAAACTCAACTCTAGATCCAGATCCCACTGAAGAGTTTACTAGAACATAGAGGAAAACCAAAAATCCTTATCAGATATAATATTATGTGATACTCTATGTAAATTTAACACTTACTTAATGTATATCCTAAAAAAATAATCCAAAGATAAACCTTCGTAAATATAAATTAAGTGTGGTGACTTTATAAATAGATCAACTACACCCCAAATAGCATTATTCTTTTTAGATGTTTTGGGGAGTCTAGTGGAAAATGTTAAGAATTGTTTTCCCATTTACATTTTGGACTAGGTAATGGTCGTGATATACCCTTAAAATTATATATATCAACCTTAACATGAAGACATACCCAACACTAAGGTACATATTATGAAATAACTATCTTCATGTTATCCCTCCAGAAATACTCTTTCATATCTTTATATAAATTTTTACTTCTAGGATTAATAGATAATGAAAAAATATGATCCTCATAAAAATATCCTTATTTAAATAAAGTTTGGATGAAACACATACACAATTCCTAAACATTATCATTCCATCACAATCAAGGTTGAATTCATGAACATTTCTAACCTCCTAATTTTCCACATCTTCCTTCTATGCCTACATAAATCTCACATGGATAGAGATTTGAAAACACTTTTGAGAAGGAAAATATTTTTCCCCTTCCATTGAGATTCCTATATCCATAATTTTCGAATAAAATATTTTTATATATTTTTTGAAATACACCATAGATAAGCTAGCATGATCCTTTCATCTGAAAGCATCAGCCAACTTGTTCACCTTCCCATGGTGGTAATGTGTTGTGAAATCATAATAGTTAATCACCGCCAACAATCTTTTCTGGTGCATATTCAACTCTCTCTGAGTTAATATAAACTTTAAAATTTTATGATCAACATATTCATCACAAATTTATCCATATAGATATTGCCTCCATATATTTAATGAAAAAATTACCATAGCAAACTTTAAATAATTATTTGGGTAATTTTTCTAATGAACCTTCAAATTTCATGAGGCATAAGCTATAACCACATCAATTTGAATGAGAACTCTTCTAAATACCTTATTTGATGCATCAGTGTAGATTAAAAATCCTTCTACACTATAGGGTAATGTAATCATAGGTGTGCAGACTAAGTTTCTATTTAGTTTCTTAAAATTGTCTTCTAATTCATATATACAAGCCCCCTTTTGAGTTTTTTTATAGTTGATTAGAAAATAATGATAAATTTTCAAAAAAGCACCAATCGTATCCATACAAACCAAGAAAAATTCATACCTCAATCACAATGGTTTATCTAGGCCCATGTTTGATAACATTTACATTTGATGGATCTACTGATATACCCTCGCTTGAGATTATATGACCCAAAAATGATACTTTTCATAGAAAAAATTATGACTTTGTAAATTGTGCATTCCAGTTATATTTCCTTAGGGTATTCATTAAAATACTTGAGTTATATTAATGATATTCCTTAATATTTTAATTAAAAATAATGTCATCTATAAATACTACCACAAACTGATTAAGGTAATATCTAAATTATCTATTCGTAAAATCTATTAACATTTCAGGGGAGTTTGTAAGAACAAATGGCATCACAAAAGATTCATTATGTCTATACCTTATATGAAATTTTTTATTGGGTATATCATCTTTATTGAACCTTAATTGATTATATCTAGAATGATGCTCAGTCATGTAAAATTATTGAGTTTCAAATAGTTGATCAAACAAGTCATCAATATGAGGCATATGATAATTGTTCTGGATTGTGATATTTTTGAGTTCCTGATTATTAATATAGAGCCACAATGATCTATATTTTTTTTAACAAAAATAATAGGTTTACAATAAGGTGACACAATTATCTGAATGAATCCCTCATCAATATTCTCATAGAGTTTATTCTATAATTCCTACCACTGAATCACAGACGTTCTATAAAGAATCTTTTAAATGGTTGTAGCATTAGGTATGGGTTTCTATAAGGAACTCAACAACAAGATTAATTGGAATACTAGGAAACTATTTTCAAAGAAATCTACAAACTACCACACAATATTAATATCATCAATGTTTAATTTCTCCCCAAACATCTAAGATAAACTCCCCTTTTGAATATGAATCAAGACCCATACAATTGATGTGGTTTCCATCATAAGTTCATTTTTATTGTCACGCTAATAAATAATCATAAGCTAGTTTAGAATTAAAAACATTAATTCCATTCAATGTATATTGATGTGGTATATATATATATAAATCCAATCCATGTATAATATTACATAAAATTCAATCATAGGGATAATAAAAAATTTACCGAAAGCACATTCCCACAAACTTCAATCAGATAAGAATCATGGACTTCACAAGAAATAAATATTGCATTCGGGGTTTTCACTTATAATTATACTTATAATCATTAAGGATATTATTTATTATTCCTTGATACATTTCATTATATAAAAGAATTTATATTACTAATCTCAAATAGGGTACATCAATATTTAATCATACTTGTTACTGCCTCAACTTCATCGTTATATCATCAATCCCTTAATAAAACCAAAATGGTTAGTATGGCCATCAGGAATCATTGATCAGAGTGATCAATCATGAAAAATCATTTATAGGATGTCTAAATTAAGAAAACATATTTTTAATCTATGACACCTTAGGCATAACCGAGTCCATTCATGATCATCATCTATTCAAATCCTTTATGACAGTTCATAAAGAAAATGTGAATTAACCCAAGAATGTCCCTCAAGAGTGTCAAACCGGGTGTGTAGTAAGGGTACACTCAGCCTGCATTAGAATGATAAACAATATATACTTAACTAAACCCTTTCAAGGATATTACCCCAGGATGAATTTCTGCCAAAAACATTTCTAATAATAGTTATATACAAAGATGTTTCTCTAGGAAAACCACACTAATTTATTTTATTTAAATTAGAATGTTCTCTGATACATAGGATTATACTAAGGGTTATCAATATTTTTTTCACATCCTAGTTCCCATAGGTCTCTAAATCTTCTCTAATACCAACTATATCAACCCATTTTATTCATACATATATATCACATATTAAGAGATGAATATATATTGCATGACTTCATAATCTATTCCAGAATCATATTGGTATAGTGCCTTTGGAACCATCATTACATAAACAAATGGTTTATAAGTGAACTACATCATCTCATATTAATTTCTCCATAACTAACACCCTTCTTAAAAATATTGTAAATAATAACTTCCTTCATAACCTAGGGAATGGTATCATAATAAATGGTGAGATCTAATGCTTAGTAATTATAAATAAGGGACACATCAATGATTACTTAGACATAACATGAGAATAAGGTATATGAATATGATAAAATAATTTGAAAACTATACCCAACATATCATAGATAATAATCTTCTATCATGGTATAAATCTTGTTAGATAATAATACATGAATCATAAAGAAAACAAAGAACATGATCCATGAGAGCATAACATTATCATATGACATAAATTTGTGGAATACACATAAGCATATAAAATAGTTTCATTAGTATTCAAGGATCATTTCCAAGGATATCATAGTATATTGGTTTCACTCCCAAAACCATCTTAGTAGTCTAGGTTCACTCCCAAGACTATTATAGTGGAAAAATTACCTTACTGAACTAAATTCACTCTCCATTCCAATATTTTTTATATTATCAGATATCCATATTTACCCAATGCACTATAGGTATATATAATTCCAGTCCCACCCAACACATAATGAAACAAAATACATTTATGTTCCAAAAACCCATAAATAATTCATCATATCATAACACATGAAATGAAAATAGGTTTCATAATCACTTCATCATTTCATCATAGAATAACCCATGGAAATGAAATAGGTTTCACAACATAATTAACCCATAGAAAAGAAATGAGTTTCAAATAATCATTCTTAAATAATTATCATCATAATCAAACCAAAAATGAAATTGGATGGTATCGTTGGATCATATCCCCCATAAATCATATGTAATATCAAATGATATCATCATAAATATAAAATTACTTCAAAAGATTACTTGGAATATTTATTAAGGAAAATAACCCTTTCATTTTGAAATAACTTATTTAAAATAAAATAATCCCAAATATTAATGAAACCATTTTATTTAAAAAATACCTAGGAAAATTGATAATTTATATTAAATTTAATAATAAGTCATGATGACGGTAAATTATATTAAAGTTGTTCATGCTAAAACAAATATCCCGTTCACATTTTTGTTAATGTGTCAAAATACTTAATTTTCAAAAACATTAATAATAATACTTTTGAAACATTATAAAAATTTATTAATTGGTAAAACTGGATTTAAAAATTTATAGGGGGATATTAAAATAATTATTGAAAATATTTTTATCAAATATGGCCATCAAAGAGAAAGGATTTCTAACTATAGAGAGAAACAAAGTCATTTTACATGATAACATTCTTCAAGTATCTTGAGTGCATAAACTTATGAAAAATTAAAATAAAACATATATTATTAATAAATAACCAGAGGAAAATAAAATTATTGAGTTTTTTTATAGGTAGATCATAATATTTCATCAAGTAAAACTTATTTGTAAATAATCCTGATAAAAACTAAGATTGTAATATAAAACCCCTACCTTGAGTCCCAATTACTTTAATTGAGATATATCCACGTATATGATAAATTAAAATTTGTTTTAATTATATAAAATAATAATATAAATAATTATAATATCATATATTATGCCTTTATAATATATCATCACCCATTTATTAATAACCCATTATTAAAACTATCATTTTGGGGTGTTAACTATTTCAATGTTTTATAAGAATTTCGGTTTATTAGTTCTTATCCTTGTTCTTTGATAATAGTTACATCATCTACGTATTTTTAATTATTATATAAATATAATATATATTCAATATATATATATATTCATCTATAAAATTTATAGGTAGAAAAATGAATTACGTCGTTCATGGAGATGGTATTTCATATGTCTGCATGAATGTTGTTATCACTTTTCAATAGATAGAATGTAATAAAGGTAAATAATAATTAAAATTTATAT
The DNA here is from genome assembly GCA_963277665.1 of Viscum album. Lineage (NCBI taxonomy): Eukaryota > Viridiplantae > Streptophyta > Magnoliopsida > Santalales > Viscaceae > Viscum > Viscum album. The sequence continues at coordinate 26,735,575 of OY728125.1, forward strand.
AATAATTATTAAATCATATAAATAATATATATTAATAAAATCCATCATATTTATCATCTATGTAAAGAGGAAATAGAAAACAAATCACATCGCTTCGTGGAGGTGGTAGGCCACACATCTGCATGAGTGATGTTATCATTTTCCAATGGATTGGAAGGAAAAACTTTTGATATGATATTAACATTAAAAGTAATAATTATTTCATAAATACCATATATAAACATTAAACCCATCATAATAATCATGCATAAATTATGGTGATGAAAAATGAATAGTATCGCTATGTGGATATAGTAAGATGTATGTAGGCACGAGCGATACTTTCACATCCCATTTAATGGAAAAAGGGATTTATAAATGTAGTTTTAAAATAATAATAACATTTAATTATATTTAGGATACTGTAGTTAGTATTTTATGATAAATATCATATATTTAGTGGAGGAAAAAGAATAAGTAAAAAAATAAAGAGATCAGTTAAGGCGATTACCTCTTCCTTAAAATAAGTCATTTAAATTTCTTCCTAAGCATAATAGGGTTGATAATTTGGTAACAAAAACACTTATAAATATTTTATGATTTTTTTAGGGTAATATGGTAGGTGTTTTATGATATATAATGAGAAATGTGGTGTAAAAAATAAAAAGGACGGGCTCCCTTTTATAAGTGAGGAGAGGGGAACTTTTGGTATTTCTTAAAAGATTAAAATAAAAAAATAATATTATATATCAAAATGCTTTAAAATGGATAGATATCATAATATAATCTTGGATTTTATTTAAATCACATCAACTGATAAAATATTTATAGTTTTATGTGGTATTTTAAACCTTATCTTTTGGTTACACCACTTAGTTAACCTACTTTAAACTTAAACACAATAACAACTTTTTCACTCTTTAAGGGTTATAAATTTACTTATAATGTTACAATTGGATTATATATGGACAAGGGATTACATATTTGACCATATATTATACAATGTTTCCTCTTTCATGGTTTTTTTGTTTTATAAATAATTTAATAGAATATTATTTTTATAAAATATCATTAATGTTATTTTTGATAGTATTCATTTAATTATACATTAATAACACTAAGATAATTATATAATTATAATATAATCCCTTAACACGATATTAAAATATATTATTAATCTATAAAATTCGTTTAATATTATAAATCAATAAAATTATATCACTATTAAATTTTTTAAAATCATTTATTTTATTTTTCTATTAATTGAATACATCTTTATGTTAGTGTTGTGTAAGAATTTAATTTAATTACATAACTACTAAAAATAAAAAATAAAAAACTATCATGAAAATAATTTCATTATTCTCAAAATAATTATTACTATCCATTCACAACTTTTTTCCCTATGTGAACACATAATAGATATTTAAATGTAAGAGTGAGATTTTTTATTTTTCTTTGCTTTAAATATTATATTGGTAATTTTCATAAACAAGTGTCCCTTAAACAATTAATCTAAAATCATAAGGCGATAAAATTTGAAGTCACTTCATCCAATAATAATTAATAAAAGAAAGGTGTCCTTAACATAGTGCGTGTAAAATAAATTCATAAAAATATGTTTTTTTAAAATAAAATATTTTTTATTTTCATTTAATATTAATTGAGAAGAAATGAATTAATTTTATACATATGTAAAACATACCATTTTTATAATTTTGATTATTAATAATAAATTTTTTTCCAACTTCTAGGTGATAATAACAACATTAAATAATAACATTTAAAGTGTAGATTGTGGTTCATTTAAACTCGGTGTTGTGTGTAAAGAATGATATCAAAGAAATTGATTTTTTATAGAAAACTATATCATAAAATCTTGAGGTGTTACATTAATTTAAATATGGTAACATTGAATCTTAAATAAATTGACTGAATAATGAATGAGATTGCTTATAAAGGGAATAATTTTTTTTATCAACATTAAATTTTGTGATCTTTAATTTTCAAATAACTCAGGTTCGAGACGCCTACAAATCTGTAAATGATATAACCATACCTTTATAACATATTTAGTCATTACATGTGTTTTAAACATGTTATGAAACAAATTTCAAAAATATTTATCTTTAATATTCATTAAATTTAACATATGATTAATCAAAAAATAAAAATAATATGGAAATTCCAAAAAACAAATACTTTGTTTTATATTTATGTGTTTTCTCCTAAGACCACATATTGTTTTGTTCTATAGTTGGAAAAAAAGTAATGGGGGATAATGAATAGACAATAGATTTTACCTCAATACCAGAGATTACTAATGGAGGTTTCTCTCTTTCAATTTTACCTTTTTTAAAATTATTTGTACTTCATCGAAATGGGTTATCTGTAAGTTGAAATCTTCAATGATAGTAAAAAAACCGAGCATTGATCCTTTCACAATCATAAACACATTAATATCATGTATATAGTATGGAAAATATGTTAACCATGTTACATATATCCATATAACATACCATGTACCAAAACATAACTTATTTTCTACAATAATGAAACATTAAGTACAAAATTTTGACCTAAAACTATATTATATGTAGTGACACCACAATTAAAAAATAACAAAAAATCATCATTTAGTGGCTTCAAATAAATATCATGATTATTCTTTAAATGTATTCTAATTAAAAATTATATATATATATATATGGTTTGTTCATCGACACCCATGGAGGTACTTTGTATAAAGTTATAAAAATAGTCCAACAAGAATACTGAATATTGTAAGCACCAAATAGAATAAAACCATCAGCAGAAAGACCCAAATGTATTTTTTGATCTTATAAAGAAAAAGAAAGATCCATATAATTAAATTTATTCAAATTATCACCATCACAAGTAACATTTAATCTTTTATCAATAGAAACATTGGATTTATGTCATGTCCCCAATGCAGCTATGTTGCGAGACATATATAGTCATTCCAATCTAGATGTAATTGGAAAATATCTCAATGATTTAACCCAAATAAATCTTTATTTTACTTATTGAACCTCTTGATACCTTAATTAACCACATTTTGGTAAATTATAAAAGTATTCATATTCAAAATAATATAATATTAAGTCATTTTAACATGAATTCATCTTAGGATAACCAACTCCCATATTGTGAACCAACATTTTTTTCAAATTAAAATTTACTGGAAATGTATTCCCTTCACAAAACAATGATTTAACCAAAAATATATTTGATAAAAGTAATTATTCAACATTCCAAAATCATATTTAATAGAGTTAAAATTTGAAACAACTTTAATTTCTCTTAAACCTATATTCAGTATATAAATCTTCCTTTACAAATATCAAAAAATCGTAAAATTGAAATTATTCGGATTTAGGATTCAAATTTTCATTTCGAGTTTCTTTTTAGAAAGATAGGACAGAAGCATCATGTACTAATATTTGAAATTATTGAACAAAAAAATTATTTATTTCTAAATTCTATTCACCATGATGGTATTAAAAGACATGATTGCTCTGAAAACCAAACTGCAAAAAATGAACCATAACATTATATAATGTTTTATATCTTCTGATATCAAACTTCTTTCATGGTAACATAATTGTTCCTTTAAAAAACTATCAATTTTAATTTCAAAATGATATAAATTATTGAAAACCATTCTTTTAATAAAAAAATATTAAATCTTATTAGATGAATATTCAATACATAACATTACGATCCATGCTAGAATCATATAGTTACGGTCTTTTTAAGGACTTGGATACATAAAAAACAAGTTAATCAGTGAACTAAATCATATCCAATTAATTTTTTCATAACTAGAACCATTATTAAACATATCATACACAATCACTTTCTTCATAACCTGGGGAAATAAAGTATAAGAAAAAGTGACCAATGATGCTAATTAAGGGTAAAAAAGGGATATATTAATGATCAATTAAATATAACATGAGCATAAGCATTTGAGAATCTGACCAATAATTTTGAAAACAGCACCTTGCATATAAAATATCATAATATTTAATCATGGTAAAAATCTTGGTTGGTCAAAAGAAACTAATCATAAATTAGTCGAAGAACACAATCCATGAGAGTATAACAATTTCATAAGACAAAGATATGTAGAATACACATAAACATAGAAAATAATTTCCCTAGTAGTCAAGGCTCAATGCCAAGAGTATCATAGTGGATGGGTTTAATTCCCCAAATCATCATTGTGGACAATTATTACATCTGATACAATCATAGTGGATAGAGTCCCTTACTGAACTGGGCCACTGCCTATTCAATTCATATTTAGCTCATATGATATCCATCTATACATAGTACATTGGAAGGATGTATAATTTTTTCCCCACCCATCACATAATGAAAATCATAAATATTTGTGCCATAAAATAATAAATCATTCATTACATAATAAAATATGAAAATAAAATGGGTTTGAAAAACATTTCATTATTTTATTATAGCATAACGTGTGTAAAAGATACATGTTTTATAACATAATTAACATGTGGAAGAGAAATGGGTTTTACATAATCTTCCATAAATAATAATCCTCATAATCCATATATTTAAAAAGTATATGGTATCATTGGATCAAATCCCCAAAAAATATTATGTAACATCAAAGGATGTTATCATAAAATAAAACACCTTTAAAAGATCACATAGAATATTTCTTGAGGGAAATAACCTTCTAAATTTGAAATTGATTTTTTAAAATCTAGAAATTTACCAAATATTAATAAAAATATTTATTTAAAAAATAACTTGGTAAATATTAAATGTAATTTCAAATTAGTAATAGTTCATGTTTATGGTAAATAACATTCATTCCATGTATGTTAAAACGCATATTCCTTTCTCTTTTTTGGTAAAAATTCAATGGTACCTTATTTTGGAAAATTAAAAGATCATTCATTATAAAACATTGTAAAAATAAATTAAAGTGTAAAAATGAATTTAAAAAATAATAGGATAATATTAATTTCATTATTGAAAACATTTTTAGAAAACATGGACATGGAAGAGAAAAAAAATTGATCGAAGGGAGAAGTAATGACATTTTTCCTTAAATCCATTCTTTCGGTATCTTGAGTACTTAAAGAGGGTAAAATGAAAGGAAAAAATGAATTATAATTAAATAATTTTTTTTTTAAAATCCAAACGTTTTTTGAGAGGTAGATCATAATATTTCACCATCGAAAACTTAATCATAAACAATCTATTTGAACAATGAGATTGTAATATAAAACCCCTACCGTAAGTTCCACTTGCCTTGAATGTGATGTCTCCTCCTACACAACAAATTAAATTTTATAATGAATATATAAAATAATAATATAAATACTTATAATATCATAAATTATCCCTTTATAACATTATAACACTAATTTATTAATAATCCTTTATTAAAATCAATATTTCTTGGTGGTAACTATTTCATTTTATTATGAGAATTTTAGTTCGGTAGTTCTATTCCTTGTACTTTCATTATGGTTCCATAATATCTATAATTCCAAAAATTATATAAATATCATATATATTCATTATATATATATACATCCATAAATGTTAGAGATAGATAAATTAATTACACTATTCATTGAGACTGTATGTAACACGTACACATAAATGTTGTTTTCACTTTTCAAAGGATGGAAAAAATAAAGGTAAATAATAATTAAATTTAAAACATTAATTAATATAACATATAAATCATATATATTCATCAAATACATACTTAATACCATCCATTTATAGTGAAAATGAAAAACTAATCACCTCACTTCGTGAAGGTGGTAGTCCACATGTATGCATGAGTGACGTTATCATTTTCCAACAGATTAGAAGTTAAGAATATAGATATGATATTATCATTAAATAAGAATAATTATGTTATAAATATCATATATAAACATTAATCCCATCATAATACTCATCCATATAAAATGGTGATGGAAAATGAATTGTATCCCTGTGTGGAGACAATAAACCATACATACACATGAGTGATACTTTCACTTCACATTTCATGGGAAAGTGGGTGGATAATGATGGTTTCATAATAATAATAATAACATTTAAATATATTTAGGATACTGAAGTTATTATTTTATGATAAATACCATAGATTTATTTGTGTTCAAATAAGAATTAAAAATATAGTGATCAATTAAGGTGACTACCTCTTCTTTAAAAAAATCCTTTAGATCTTCAATTAATTATATTGGGGGTAGTATTTTGGGAATTTAAATAGGTTTATAATGTGGATAAGGATGTTTATAGAGTAATTTTTTATTTTCTTGATGATATATGGGTATTAAAGTTGGGTAATTAATAGAAAAGAGGGTTCCCTTTTATAAGTGAAAATACGGACACACTTTGTATTTCAAAAAAAAATAAAAATATAAAAAGTTATTCTCCATATACATTCTTCTAAATGGAATTATATTTTAAGATAAGGTAGAATGTAATTGAAATAACACTAACCAATAACTTTTTTACATCTTTAATTGATGTTTTAAAATATAAATTTTTGTTTAACCCCTTAGTTAACATATTTTAACCTTAATTGAAATCACATATTTTCACTATTAAAGGTTTATAATTTTACTTATATGGATAAAATTGTCTCATAAATTGATAAAACATGAAATTTTAAACCACATATTATCCAAATATTCCTGTATCAATATTTTTATGATTTTTAATTAAATTAATAAAATATTTTGTTTATAAAAAATCTTTAATGTTATTTTTAACACTATTTATTTAATTTGAAATTAAAGACACCAAGGTAATGATGAAATTAAAATATAATAATTTAATACAGAACTAATATTTTATATTCATCAATAAAATTAATGTAACACTATAAATCAATCAAATTATATTACTTTTAATGTTTTTAAAATCATTTATATTATTTTTCTATTAATTGAAGAAATATTGTGTTTGTGCCACATAAAACATTTAGGTAATTATATAATTACTAGAAATTTGAAATAAATTCCCATAATGAAAATAACTTTATTATTCTCAAAATATCCAATAATATTAATTCAAAACGTTATTTTTTTCCAATGTGAACACATAATATATATTTAAATGTAACTAAATGATATTTTCTTTATTTATTTAAATATTAAATTGTTTATTCTCATGGAAAGGTTTCCTTTAAAAATTAAATTTTGAGAATAATGTGATAAGGGTTAATGTTTCTTCATGCAATGGGAATTAATATAAAAAATGGGGACCTTAACATTTTGTTTTAACCTTGGTTATCCTAATGTACCCTTTGTTAAATTGATAATTTTTACAACGATTACTTTTCATAATGACTTAAAATAAAAGGGACCTATTTAAATAAATTGGACCTATTGATTCCAAATAAGAAATCAAAACTTTCAAAGTAAAATTTCTATAAGTGTAAGAAAACAATTTCAAAATAAGTACACAAAATTTGATGAAACCCAATTTCTAGAATAATACATTTTATGAATAAAACCAAGTTTATTCTTACTCTATACATGGAAAACACATTTTATGAATGTTAAAATATTTATTGAATATATAACATATAAATGTCATTAAAATAATTCACAAACAGTGATTACTTTTATTTACTAAGATAAAAACACATTGTGCATATAAGAATATTTTTTCAAAAAAACATTTATTTTACTTTCAAAATATTCCTTTTATTTTCTAAATAATTTATAAACACTAAATTAATGTTATACAGATGTGAACTATAGTTTTTTCAAAATTTATTTATTCTTATTAATACCTACTAATTTAATGTCTAGGTTATAATGTTTTACAATATTATAGTTTATTTAGACTCTAGGTTCTATGTATTGTAAGCTATCAAAGAAATTAAATTTATTTGGAAATAATATTTCATAAATCAAAAGGGTGTTATAATCTAATCTAATTAAGATAAACTTCACCCAAAAAATTATTTTACTCCAATACAAAAAAATTATGATATCTTTATTTCATTACATCCTTAGGTTTTCATATATCTTCTTCAAATTTCTAATTCCACTATTGAACATTAACTAGGTCAGCAATTCAATTCCATATCACCTAATCACTATGATCAAATATTTATACTAGTTTTTTCTAATATGGATGATCATCTTCTAGTGGTATCACATATGAGTTAATTACATATGGTGTATCAGGTATTTACTTCCTCGAGTGAGATACATGAAACACGTCATGAACTTGAGAGAGGTTTTTTGGAAGCATTAAGATATGAGAAACCATCAATACTAGTTTAAGATTCTCAAAAGGAAACATATTCCTAGGGCTTATATTTCCCTTATTTCAAAATCACATAACCTTATTCCATAGATAAATTAATAGAAATACCTTATACCCACCTTCAAACTCCATATCTCACTAATGATTATCAACATAACTATTCTATCAACTCTAAGCTTTCTTTATGTGATGTTGAATGGATCTGACGTTCTATGGAATTTCATAAACTGTCTTAGGTCCTAATAGCTATATTTATCCAAATTCATCCCTACATATTAGAGTTCAAAATATTTTTCCGTAGAGGTATTCATAAGTGTATATATTATTTCTTGAGTGAGTGTTATTATTGGAATAAAACTCAACTAGAGGAAGGAGTTGATCCCAAAAATCATTGAAATACAAATGAAAAGATCTCAACATGTCCTATAGGGTTTCAATGGTTCTCTAAGAATTAATATCTATCTGAGGATGATAGGTTTAATTGAAATTCAACTTTTTATCAAAATCCCACTGAAGACTTCACTGGATCTTTAAGGTAATCCATTTACCCAGATCAGATATAACAGAATGTGGTAATACATTGAAAACTTACCACTTCATTAATGAATATATTAAAGAGATGATCAAGGGATAAATATTATATAATATAAATGAAGTGTTCTACCTTTTCAAGGTGAATGACTACACAAAAACAATATTATGGACTTTAAATGTTTTTTGGAGTCTGATGAAAAAACACATGGTGATTTTTTCCCATTTTAAATCTTGTATGGATAATATTTGTAACATCCCATTAGAATTATATATCTCATCCTTAAATTTATAACATACCAATCCTAATGATATATACTCATCAATATATATATTCATGTTATTCCACTATAAATACTCATTCATATTTCTATACATCTTCATACATTTAGGATACATAAAGAATTATGACCTATAAATATCATCTAACAACTCCTTATCCAAATATGGTATGGATTGAAAACATGCATGATTAATAAACCATATCACTTCATCAAAATCAAGTTTAAAATCTAGAACATTTTTACCTTATTATGTTGTTCTACATCTTCCTTCAACACCCATTTAATCCTTATATAGATATATGGTTGAACAATCATTTAATAAATATAATATTTCTCCCTTTCCTTTTATATTTCGATAACCATACTTTTAAAATCCATAAATATTGGGTATTTTTTTATCATCGTCATATATAAGATAACAAGATATTTTTAACTCAGAGCACTTGCCACCTTCCTTGATATCCCAAGGTTGTAATATATTGTGTAGTCATAATATTAAATCAACTCCAACCATCTTCTATGGTGTATATTCAAATATTTTTGAGTGAATATATACTTTAAAATTTTATGATTAGTATATATATCACATCATTCCATATAGGTATAATTCTTCCATATATTAGTGAAAAACATTACCACAGCTATCTCCAAATCATGATTTGGGTAATGTTTCTCATGAACCATCAATTTTCATAAGGCAAAAGCTATAACAATATCATTCTACATAATAACAAATCCCATTAACTTTTCTAATGCATCTCTATAGATTAAAAACAATCCTCCAATATAGGGTACTATCAGCACAAGTTTATATAATAACCTTCTCATCACTTCCTTGAAATATTTATCATATTCATATTTCCAAAGGAACCTAGTTCCCATATGAGTTAACATGGCGAGTGGATTATAAAATAATTAGAAATTATCTAAAAATCATCACTAATATCCGTGAAAACCAATAAATATATGAATCAAAATCATAGTGTTTGGACAGGACTAATGTTTAATAACTTTTCAATTTTATGGATCCACCGATATACCCTCTCTTGAGATTATATGAACCAAAAATAAAACTTTTTATAGAAAACATTCCAGCATTGTATATTTTTTACAAATATTATCCTTCCTTAGGGTCTTCAGTAAAATCCTCAAGTTATATTCATACTCTCCTTTTATCATTGAATATATAATAATATCATCTATAAATATTACCACAAACTAATCAAGGTATTATCTAAAGGCCACTATTCATTAAATCTATGTAGATAGTAGGGTAATTATTAAGTCCAAATGGAATCACTATATATACATAGTGTTTATAACCTATATAGATTTCTATCTTGGGTATATCCTCCTTAATAACCTTAATTGATTATATCTAGAGACAAAAGTCTTGGAAAAGTGTTGAGCTTAGAATAGTTGATCAAAAAAGTCATCAATATGTGGAAGAATATACTTATTCTTGATTATGATCTTTTTATGTTCCTAATAATGAATATATAGTCACATTGTTCCATATTTCTTCTTAATAAAAATAAAAGGTGCACCCCAAGTTGATGCACTTGGTCGAATGAATAACTTTTCTATATTCTCATAGAGTTCCATCTTTAATTCATACAACTCAATCAATCCCATTATATATAGAGTCGTTGAAATAGGTGTAGCACTAGGTATGAGTTATATTGAGAACTCAACATCACTATTTTGTGTAAGAATATGAAATTCATCTAGAAAAACATCAATAAACTCCAACACAATATAAATATCTTTGATGTTATGTTTCTCAGAGACATCTAATATAAAAACCCATTTCAAATCAGAATCAAGACCCACGTAGTGGATGAAGTTTCCATTTTATGTCCATACTTATTATCACACTAATATATGACCATATATTGGTTTGGACTATCCAATTTGACTTCAATTCCTCATAAATTAATGTCGTATATTTATAAATAAATTATGTTTATTCCCAAAATAACATCAAATCCAACTAGAAGGAGAATAATGAGATTTGTAGGAAGTATATTCCTAAAAAAATTATCATAAAATAACCATATATTTTAGATGTGATCATCTAAAAATTAGGGGTTTTCACTAATAATTCAAAATCTAATAATTGAGGATATGAATTAAAATTACAAAAATAATTTTTTTTGAAATAAGTTAATTCATATATCTAAGGTCAAATAGGAATATTAAATATTTGAGTGTAATTGTAACAATTATAAATTTTTAATTCTATATTTAATCCCTTAACAAAACAAAAATGGTTTTTCTAAAATTTATCCTTTATTAATCAGAGTGATCAATCATGAAAAATCATCTATAAGATGTCTAAATCAATAAACCTTATTTTCAATCTATGTCACCTTAGGTTTATTTGGGGCCATTCATGATAAATATCTATTCAAATACTTCCAAATTATTCATAAAGAAATTAACCAAATAATATATCAAGAGAGTTTTTAAATAGGTTTGTAGTAAGGCCACACTCACCATGCACCAGACTGGTGGATGAGATATAAAATACCAAATATTTTAAGGGTTATTACCCCTAGATGCATCTATACTAATACCATGACCACTAGTTGTATCCAAATAGGGATATTTTGATAGGAAAACCACAAACATTTCATTACCATAGTATATGAATTTCTTCTATATTTAGTTTTATGATAATGGTTTTCACTAATGTTTTCTTATCCTACTTTCTAAATTTTAACTAAACCTTTCTCTAATACCAACTATATAGATCCATACATTTCATACAAAAATATTAAATCTTATTAAATTAACATTAAATACATTACATTATGATCTATGCCAGAATCTTATAGAACTATTATCATTGAAGCTTGTATATAAAAACAATTAGTTCAAAAATGAGATACATCATATCTGATTAAGTTCTTAATAACTAGCACATTCTTAAACATATAATATATAACACTTTTCTTCATGACCTATAGAAAGGAAACATAAGAATGAGTGAGATATGATGCTCAATAATGGTAAAAAAAGAAGATATCAATGATCACATAAATATAACATGAGCATAAAGATGTGATAATATGATAATAACATTTGAAATTAATACCCTGAAAATCATAGATCATAATATCGAGTCATGTAATAGGACATAAGTTTCAAGATAATTAAATTTTCATAACACATAGATTTTTGGTATAAATATAAGTAAAGAAAATCATTTCCTTAGTATTCAAGTCTCAATTACAATATTATAATATTTGATTTAGTTCACTACCCAAACCATCATAATAGTCAAGGTTAACTATAGAGACTATCATAGAGGGAATATTCCCTCACTAAACTAGGTTCACTCCCATTATAGTCTTGTTTATCTCACGAGATATCCATCTTTACCCAATTATTTTAAGGGATATATAATTTTGATTCTACACATAAATTAATGAAAATCATATATATGTGTGAAAAAAACAATAAATCATTCATAACATCACATCCCATGAAGATAAAATGGAGTTTATAAACATTTCATCATTTCATCATTGCATAACCTGTGGAAAAGGAATGAGTTCCATTACTAAATTAACCCATAGAAAAGAAACGTATTTCATAGAATATTCCTTAAATAATCATCATCATAATCCTTCCAAGATAGAAATTGGATGGTATCATTAGATCATATCCCTAATAACACATATGATACATTAAATGATTTCGTTATAAAATAAAATTCCTATAAAATTTCACTTATAATATTTCTTGAGGAAAAAAACTTTTCATTTTGAAATTAATTCTTTAAAATATAAATGTTTCAAAAATATCAAGGAAAAAACGTAATTTAGATACTTTATTGGAGAAATTATAAAGGAATATTCACAAAATTAAGTGCTCATGATTTTTGGAAATTCCATATATACTATGTATGTTAAAGAAAATAATCCTTTAAAATTTTAGGTAAAAAGAAAAAGTACATAGTTTAAGAAACTGGCATGAAGATTCCTTTTAAACGATTAAAAAAATTAAATAATCGGTAAAAATTAATTTCAATAATAATATAATAATATAAAAATAATTATTGAAAATATTTTTAGAAAACATGTACATGTATGAGAAAGTATTTTTGATCGAAGAGAGGAATGAAGTCGTTTTTCCTTAAAAACATTCATTTGATATCCTGAGTAATTAAAGTGAGAAAAATTGAAAGGAAAACATTTATTCTCAAGAAATAACTATATGATAACAGGATTAATGATTTTATTGAGATTAATACGATATTATTCTCTTTATTTAGAACTTATCATCCACAATCATGATAAATAATGAGATTGTAACACAAATCTATTACCTCGAGTTCCACTTTATTTGAAAGAGATCTATACTGTTGAATAATAAATTGTAGATTATTATAATCACATAAAAAATCATATAAATACTTACAATATAATATATTACTTCTTTATAACATTTCTACACCCATTAATATTCCATTATTAAAATTGTTGTTTTTGTGTGTTAGTTATTTCAATTTTATTATAAAAAATTCAGTTCAGTATCTCTATTCCTTATAATTTTATCATAGTTACATAAACTCTTTAATGTTAATATCATTATAAATATCATATTTATTAATTATATATATATATTCATCTATAAAATTTAGAGATAGAAGAATTAATTACACAGTTCATGGAGATGATGGGTTGTATGTATGCAAGAACGTTGTTCTTACTTTTTGATGGATGAAATGAAAGAAAATTATACTATAATGCACATTTAGAGAATATTTTTTATATAATATATATCATATATATTCTTAAAATCATTCCTTATTACCATCTATGTAATTAATAATTTGAAAACGATTCACATCACTTTGTGGAGGTGGTAGTTCATACGTAGGCATGCACAACGTTATCATTTTCCAATAGATTAGAAGGTAAGATGGTAGATAAGATATTATAATTACAAAATAAAAACTATCTGATAAATATCTTATATAAACACTATACTCATAAAAATATTCATCCATAAAATATGGTGATGAAAAATTAATTTCATCACTTCATGGAGGCGATAAGTTGTTTGTACGCATGAGTGATACTTTCACTTCTCATTTGATGTGAAAGAGGATAGATAATGGTTTTTAAATAATCATATTAAGATTTTATTATATTTATGATATATGTTTTTATTTTATGATATATATTATCGGTTTATATAAGTAAAAAATAATAATTTAAAAAAGAAACTAATCAACTAAGGTGATTACATCCTCCTTAAAAGAACTCCTTTAGATATCCTCTTAAGTATTCTAGGGTTTTTCTTTTGAAAAAAACCAATATAATGTAGATAATGATGTTGAAAAGTGAATTTATAAGGGTATTTTCATAATATAATGATCAATTTGGTGTAAATAATATAAAGGAGGGGTTCTTTTTTCTAAGTTAACGGAGGGGCCGTCTTGGTATTTCTTTAATGAGTAAAATATAAAAAATTTAGTCCCCAGGGGAATGATTTAAAATAGAAATATATTTAAATATGAGTTAAGAATTGGTTTAAATTACATCAACTAATAAAATATGGATTGGTTAAGTGGTGTTTTAAACCTTATCTTTTGGTTTAACCCATTAGTTAACATATTTTAACAATAATCACAGTAATGTATTTTTCACTATTAAAGGGTTATAATTTTACTTATAAGGTGAAAATTGGATCCTCAATATTCAAGGGATGAAATATTACCCCATATATTATCCACTTTTCCCTCTTTTAATATTTTTATGATTTTTAAGTAATTCAATAAAATATTATTTTCATAAAATATCATTAATGTCATTTTTGACACTATTCATTTAATTTGACTTTAAAGACACCAAAAAAATGATGTAATCAGAATATAATCCTTTATAAAAAAACAAATATGTTATATTCATATATAATATTCATGGAACACAATGAATCAATCATATTAAATTATTTTTAATATTTCTAAAATAATTTTTTTCATTTTTCTATAAATTGAAGAAATATTTTTTCGGTGTTATATAAGAACTTAAGGTATAAATTTAAATATTAAAAGTTTTAAAAACATTCCATCATGAAAATAATTTCATAATTCTCAAAATAACTAGTAATTTTCACTCAAAACCTCTTTTTCTGCATTTTTTAACAGAGAATAGATATTTTAATGTAAGAGAGTGACATTTTGTGTTTTACTTTGAATTAAATATTATATATGTCATTTTCAGGAAAAAATTCCATTTAAAAAATTAAATCTCAAGAATAAGGTGATAAATTTCAAATTTACTACATCCAATAATAATTTATATGAGAAATGATGACCTTAGCATTTATTTTTAACCTAGGTTAAATTGATTTAACTTTTAATGAGGTGATACCTTTTACCAAGATTACTACTCATAATGCCTAAAAATAAAAGGTACCTATTAACCCAATTTGGAACTCCTATTTACAAATATGGAAAATAAATGCAAAATAAAATTAATATACGTTTCAAAAATCAATTTAAAAATATGTGCACAAAATGTGATGAAAACCAATTTTTAGAAAAAATGCATTTTTAGCATATAATAATATTTATTCTTATCTTATACATAGAATAAATAATATATTAAGGTTAAAACATTGACTGAATATATAATATATAAATTTAATTAAAATAATTTACCAATAATTATTAATTTAATTTATTAAGATAAAAACACATTGTGTGCAGAATGATAGTTTTCAAAGAAGTATTTCTTTTACTTTCAAATGATTTGTTTTTATTTCTAATTAATTGATAACCAATGAATTCATTTTATACATATATAAACTATAATTTTTTTATAATTTAGTTAGTCATATTCATACCTACTAATTTAACAGATATATTATAATGTTATTCTATATTATAGTTTATTTTGACTGGGTTTCATGTATTACAAGTTATTGAAGAAAGAAAATTTATTTGAATTTTTTTTC
Source organism: Viscum album (assembly GCA_963277665.1). Lineage (NCBI taxonomy): Eukaryota > Viridiplantae > Streptophyta > Magnoliopsida > Santalales > Viscaceae > Viscum > Viscum album. The sequence continues at coordinate 26,751,657 of OY728125.1, forward strand.
TAAAATCTCAGGGTGCTACATAAATTATTTGAAACCCTCAGTGTACATTATATTTATACTATAACCATTAGGATCTTTTGTATTATTTATACAATCAAGATCTCATAACAAAAAATATTTTCTATTTCCCAAATCCATAAATTTCTAAATAATTTTCAATAATTAGTCTTTTAATTTTAAAAATTTATACTAATTTTTATTAATATATATTATTTTTTATTAATATTTAAAAATTAAAATTTATAGACACATATTTATACTAATAATTTTATTAATATTACTAATTTACTGTAGATTTATTATAATTTATTATATTTATACTTAATTTTTGTAGAGACTCTATTTTTCCCTTGTAATACTTTGAAATATATTAAGAAATATTTTTGGAGCCAGGCATTGAGATGACACATGATTCTAAGGCTCTGTGAGTCCATAATTAATTTTATAAAACATTTAATATATTTTATATCGTGCATGAATAGTTATTCATAAATCATAAAATGTATCCAAAGTAGAGTCTCAGATAAAAAATATGAGACCATGGTTGAATATATAACATATATTTTACCCCAGGTGGGACCTAAAGTTGGTCAGCACCAAATTTTTGGATGAGGCATCTATTGGCGGGTGTGTTTTAGTTAAAATAAATTATTAATTTATTTATTTTAATCTAAAAGACATATATCTAATACTATATAAATATGTATCTATGAAATTTATCCAGGTCTAGTCGCATATCCCTAGGATATTTGAGAGGATGATTCCACTATTCTTTATTAGAGAATTGATATTTAACAATGACTTGTGAAAATATCAAGGTGTTTTGACAAATAGGTAATGCAATGGATGTTCGCCATCATTGGTGAATGTGTTCTTGACAAATTAAATATCCAATATTGTGGTAGAAATTTTAAATTGAGGTTTCTATCTTTAATAAAATATTGATCATGATCATATATGTTATTCCTTGATCTTCATTTGAATAAATCCATTACATGAGCCTGTGTAGCGAATTAAATTTTTGATTCAATTTATTTTTTATTGTTCCATGAAATCACCCATACCAATCCCTGATTATGTGATTGTTGACTATGAAAACATCGAAAATGACATTATCACATTTGTTCTTGTTCCATTCCCCCACTCATTCTTTATGTTCTTCATTGTTGGGCCACGAGGATGTGATTTGACTATTGTAGGGTGGGTCTGAGTGTGATCAGACCCCCATATTCATGGTAGATGTGTGAAAAATGACGTATTGGAGTTTTGACGATGAATTAGAGTGGATTTCAGGTAGCGATGATGGATTTGTGGATTATGGATCCTAATCAGAGAAGGAAATTGCATGAGAGGGGCATAAAAGATGTGGTGTCTTCGAGCGGAGGTTTAGAAATCCGATTTATAAACACTGAAAGACATAAATTGATGACCAGTGGAGTATTGCGCTAATTTATGGAGTCTAAATTATGGGAATCATGGCATAAAGGTCGTATCTAGAAACCACAATAAGATTATATGGATTCTATGAAAAAACCCACTAAATAACATGTATTCTAAAGAACATGAATCATGTTTTCCCCTAGATGTGATGGATAAGGCTTTCAGGTGAGTTAAATACCACATGTCTTGTGGAACCCCCACATTCCATGTGACTCGGTGCTGATGGCCCAGCGTGTACTCTAGGAGTACATGGATGTAGACACATATATTCTCATGTCGTGTACTAGCACATGTCCAGTGTGCACATGCATGACCAAGACTGTACAAGTAGGCCCCAGGTTGCCGAGACACACTGTGTAGTACCCTTTCATGATCTTTAGTAATACATGTCAAGTGATCATTGTAATTGAGAAGAAATTTCTAGAAAAAGGAGTGGGGCCACATGTTGTACGGACCATTTACATGTCATTTACTTAATTATGAAACTTCCACCTCTTGTATTGCCTTCGTTTTGACTTGGATTTTGGATCATGGTTTGCTTATCCTAAGGGTTTTTCTGTATAGAGAATGATGGGGGACTTGATAGTGGATTGTGAGATATGATGTGATATGTTTGAAGTGTGATTCTTCTTTAGGCAGTTATCAATGATGGAAGTGATTAGTCATGATCATCAGAGAGAGGTCAGGGTTTCCAATCCCCCTATCATACTAGGGTGAGGGTCCCCCATACACATCTATCTAGTTTTTAGTATACCGCTTATGGAATAAGGAACATGTCCTATATCTACCGAGTGGTAACCCCCTGATGAACTAGGGAACAAATCCTCTACCTACTGAGTGGTACCCCCATGAAGGACTAGGGTGTGGGTTCTATATCTACAAAGTGGTAATCTCTAGTGGAATAGGGTGTGGGTACTCTATTTAGTGAGTGGTACCCCCCAATGGACAAGAGTGTTGGTTCTCTATCTAATAAGTGATTCCCATGTGAGAGATTATGGAGTAGGTACTATATCTAATGAGTGGTACCCCAGGAAAAAAATGATGTGGTTCCTCTAAGTGATATGTGGAATCCCCTATTTCACAAGGGTACGGATCATCAAAAAACTAAGTGGCACCCCCTAAAGCATTAGGGAATAGGTCCTCTGATTAAATATTGTTCCACCATCAACTATGCAACATAGTTGCGATGTGTGGGTCCTCCACATAGTTACTTCTTCCTACAGACATGTGAGATGCTCAGCATCATTTATACCCCTCTTAGAACTATTGGTATACTATTTTCCTAAGATGATATTTAAAATAAATATCCCATTTTCTCTCTCTTAAAGATTTCTTATATGATCATATATAAATATTTTTTGTTGGGTTTGGTTTTCCTCTTTATTTGGTTTGAGCTAAGTACTTTTGTCGTGTCTCATATTACTCCCCCATTAGATTTTAGGTCGTCAGAATGGGTATGTATATACTCACCCCTACATGGTCTTTTCCTACATGAGTCGTGTCTTATGAAGATGCAGGATATATCAATGGTGAATTCAGAGGATCATAGGGATACCCAGGTGCATTTTACTGTGTATAGTGGTTGGGGCTTGGAGATATAGATCCATGATCTCCCATCATTTCATTTCCAATTTCTTAAGTTAGGGCATCTTTTTTGGTTGGTCTTATATTTTTTCTTTTATGTTTTAAATTTCATTATCACACTCTTTTCCATTACCTAGAGGTTATTACAAGAATTTTTTTACTCTATATGTTATAGTATTTTATTATAATTCCTCTATAATTATTCCTAGAGATTGTTATTTTCATTCATATAGGTATATTAGGAAAAGGTCTCCCATATTATTTATGCCTTTTTGGTGCTTGTCTTCAACCTCTGGCCTATGGAGGTGGCCTTAGGGTAGTTACAACTTTTCCTTCTACCAACTAGGTGGGTATCGGTGGATTGGGTCATAAAAAATTGGTATTGCAGGTGGTTCAACCTCGGGATGGAGTTCGGAGTTATTTTACACTTATAAGGATTGGTTGGGAACTTAGGAAAATGGTGTAAAATGTCTCTAATGAGGATTTTAGGATAGGGAACCCATTATTGGTACCAAGTCTAACATATACATTGATCCAGAATATGATTACATGCCCATCGACTTGGCATACCAAGATAGTGGTTGCAGGGAACATTGGTATATGAATCATATAGGATTGAGTCATTTGACAATTATTCTTCAGTTATCTCCCCAAATATATATACACATCTAATTTTGGTATATCTTCATTAAATTTCTAGGATGCCTCTTTGTAGAAATCTAGCTAGGATACTGATTTGGGATCATGATGATGATCTGATGAGTGATGAGGCCTCATTTTAGGGGATATCATGAAAGATCATTCCTATAGGAAGGTAGGTAGAAGAACACATATCTTTCAAGTAACTAATTATACCTATATAACATGCTAATTATTTTTATAGACTAAGTGCAATCTATGAGTTCCAGCACCAGAGGCCACTGAGGTTCTGCGGTGAGCCAAGTCCTTCAACGGATTCGTGTTTTCCTCATGGGATCTTCAAAAAGGGCGGTTGTTGGTTTATTGGACAGCCACCACATCATGATCCGGTTTGAATCGGAGGAGGACCTTATTAAAGCCCGGTCGTCGGCCCCTCGTAGCTGAAATGGGATTCGTTTCTTCCTTCTTCTCCGGTCATTCAAATTTCATATGGATCATGATCCTACCTCAGCGTTGGTTTGGGTAAGCTTTCCTAACCTCCCATTACCTTTTCAAAATACTTCTATTATCAGATTGTTGGGTAATCTCGTCGGGAGGTTTTTATGCGCGGATAGCCGAACGGAGGTAGTGTGCCACCTGTTAAATCTTCGGGTCTGTGTTGAAGTTGACGCCTCCTAGATTCCTTTTGATTATGTTTGGATTACTATTGGAGAGGAATATAGATGCATGAAAAGGGTTATTTATGAAAATTGGGTTGAATTTTGTTCATCTTGTAATCGTCTGGGTCACGCTATGGGGGTTTGCTGAAGGAGACCTTCAACCCAGGTATCGGCAAGTAGGGAGGAAAGTTAAAAATATAATTAACTTGCGGTTTTCAGGGGGGGTTGTTCCAGTTCAGAGGGAGAATGGTCCAGATAGTTGTGGAATGATTCACCCACTATGTCTATTGGATCAGGATGCTTATGAGGGAGTTTTCAAGGAGAATGAAGTTTTTCCTCTTGGTCCTGTGGTGAAGGAAGCGTTGGTTATCAACACATCGGTGTCTGATGTTTTTAGAAGGCTGAGACAGGACTTTGAGGGGCCTTCCAGGTAGTGTTCACAGAAGGAGGCCAATAATTTTCGTGAGGAGAGGATAAAATAACCTCAATGGACTGGAATTGTGGAGGAGAATGTACAATTGGCTGAAAGAGAAGGGGTTGTGGCTACTATGGAGGTGACCAGTTAAGTCAGGAACCGAGAAGATAGAGGTCCTACTCTACCGGTGAGACCTCTATTGCAGTTGAGCAATAGGTTTGATAGTATCTCAGAATTTGGTTTGGTCATTGATCATGTGGAAGATTTTTCCAAAGGTGTGGATGAAGGTGACCAGGAGAATCAGATGTATGAATGGTGGGGTCGTGAGGAGACCTCTTTGTCGGTGGAAGAGCTTCCTAGCTGGGAATTTGGAAACCTGAAAGATAAAGAAGGGGATACTAAGACTGTGGAAGAGGGGGAGGGGAAGGACTCTCCTAATGACAATGGAGAGGTGGTTAGGTGTCTTTTCGTGAGTGAATGAAACACACCTGGAATGAGGAAGGAAAAGGACAAGGGATTAAAGGAACTTGTGTCAGAGATTCATTTTGGCAAGAGGGGGTATTCGTCCGGGGGTGATAAAGAAAATCTAAGGGAATTTTGCACTCGATCCTTTAGTAATATAGTTCATGGTGGGAAAATGAAGATTAATGAAGATGTTGTAATGTTGCTTGCTTTACCAAGAAGAAAAAAAATGAAGGATTATTCTTATCTGTCGTGCCTGATGATTACTGGAGCTTCTTCCAAGCGTGATTGTGGGGTGATCCTTGCTTTCAAAAAATATAGCATATCCATACAACCGAGCCAGTAGCAGTTACCTATGGATCAAATGAGGATCCGGGTCAAAGGCGATAATCTCTAAAGGCAATATAAATCCGCTTCTGAATGGGAATCGTCCACTGCGGGGGAGGACTCATGAGTTGGGTGTGGTGATGAGTATGTTTATTATGATTATTAGTGGTTGTGCTGCTTATTCTTGTTGTTTTTTTTGGTGATCCCTGATGCTGGTTGTGTCAATTGTGTTCTTGTGCAGTTTTGTACCATGGTTTCTCACTTTCCCTTAAGGTTTTTGGAAATAAAAAAAATAAGTTTCAATCAACTGATCAGATGGATACACTGGTAGCCTTTCTTTTACATGGAGTAGTTGGGAGCTAGTGGATTTTAGTCAAACAGACACTTGATGATTCCAAACCCTCATAGACTAAATTAAAAGAGATTTTTTGTGAGGAGTACTACCCCTCATACTTATGTTCAGTTTTGATTCAGGAGTTGTTGTAGTTGAATTAGTGAGGGATGATTTTTACTGAGAATGTTGTGAGGTTTACTGACCATACATGGTACTCCCTAAACATTGTTTGGGGTAGTAACTTATGAGTGAAAAAGTTTGAGAATGGTTTCTATAGAGACGTCTATGGCAATGTGGTACCCCATTGCATTCCAACATATAACAGAGTATTAGAGTTGGTGATAGTGATAATGATAATCCTATAAGAGTGAATCCATGAAGCTGGAGCTATCTGTGGGAGTCATGGGGCTGATTCATTTACAATAGCTAAAAGGAACCAGTCAGTAAGGTCCCATCATTGGAGACTACCTCATGACCAGACATAGGAACATGGTCACATAGAACAAGGATCGAATAGAGGACCATGGTATCCTTGAGAGGGTTTATGTTAGGAATGTGATGGAAGAAGTCACATCGAATTTTATTTCCCTACCCAACATGCTAGGGAGGGAAGACAGATTATGGATGGACTGTCATGATAAAGGTAGTGAAAAGATCACGGATCTCCTAGGCATGGATAAGATGAACCCTAGGGAGGTCGATAGAGTATATGAGAAGGTGGTACTTCTATAAGAGGAGCTAGTGGTGGGAGACGTTATGATATCCTTCCACCACCACCACCCGGGGTATCATGCCAGGCTTCGGGAGCTGGCAGTCAGGGTTGTTGGAAGCTTTAGGATGTGGAGACTTATGACCTAGTAGACCATGAGATGATTATATGTATTATTTGGGTTTATTATACATTTGATTCAGCACTATTTGACACATGTGTGAGTTGTTCCTTCATCTCCTTACTCATGGTGACCGATTTTGGGATCCTGGAAGATACATTAGCACAACGGCTTTTTCTTGAGGTTCCTATCAGGAATGCATATTTAATATCGTTTATTATCTGAAAGTTAAAGTTATCACTTAGTGAAGAGTGTTTCTAGTGAGACCTCTTGGTTGTAATGATGAAACCATATGCCATTATCATGGGTATGGACTAGTTTTCCATGGTCTGAGCTCAGATTAACTATCCCCACAGAAAAGTAAAATGCCTTCAAACTACTGGGATGTGATTTTCCTTTGTTAGTAAGATAGATATCATGGAAAAGAGAGTGGGTGTTTTGATAAGGTTGTTGCAACTCATCACCAGTCAGTTGGTGAGTTTATCACTTAGCATAGCAAGCTCTTCGGGCATCTAGGTTTCATCATTCCTAAAGGATTATATAGATGTCTTCCATGAGGATGTTTTGGGACTAACTTTGAGGTGAGAGATGATTTTTTTCATCAACTTTCACCATGGTAAAACTCTGATATATTTCGTGACATATCAGATAGCCCCATCCGAGAGCCAAGAGATGAGGGTGCGGTTTGATGACCTTCGAGAGAAGGTTTTTATCAGACCTAGTGTGTACCTTGGTAACTCCTTTGTTGTTTATGAAAAGGTAGAATGGGTTCTTGTGGATTTATATTGATTATCACTTCTTGAATTTGGAAACAATAAAAAACAAGTTCCCCTTGATGAGGATTGATGAAATCTATGACTAGTGGCAAGGAGCAATATGGTTATCAAAGATCAGCCTCAGGTTGGGATACCATTTGTAGAGGGTTCACGAAGAGGATGTTCTGAATTTGGAATTCTGATTTTCCTATGGACACTATGAGTTCATGATGATTACTGTTTGTGTGAAAAATTACCCCATTGTGTGTATAGATTTGTTGAACCAGAAACTCCTTCCATAATTGGACTGAATTTTCATTGTCATCATTGATGAAATACTCATCTACTCTGGATTATATGAGGATCAGGTAGAGAACTTTTGGATGGTCCTATAAATACATTGGGAGAACTAGATTTAGGGTAAGATCTATAAGTGTGAGTTATGGGTCAATGAGGTTTGCATTAAAGGTCATTTCATTTCTGAGAAAGGATTAGCCATGAACCTGGTGAAGATCAATGTAGTTCTTTATTGAGAGCCAAAAAAGGGTGTTTTAGAGGTGTAGAGTTTTTTATGGATTGGAGGGGTAATACATAAGGTTCATGGTAGACTTATCTAGGATTTCAGTCCCTTTGACCATGCTGACATGGAAAGGGAATCAATTTACCTAGCCTGAGTAGTTCTAGAGTGCCATTGAGGAGTTGAGGATGTGGCTGAAGAGTGATCCTATTTTGAGACTACCGTAGGAGGTTGTGGATTACATAGTGTATTTTGATGCCTCTAGAGTTGGGATTGGAGGCATACTAATGTAGGGGTAGTCAGTGATCACATATAGTTTGAGGTAGTTGAGACCCTGTGAGCACAACTATGAAACTCATGACCAAGATTTGGTAGTGGTGGTCTTCTCTATAAGGATGAGTCGGCATTATTTTATAAGATAATTCTTTATTGTTTACTTAGACCATCATATTATCATGTATATCTTCATTTAGAGTGACCTAAACATGAGATAAAGCCACTGGTTGGAGTTTTTTCAGCACTACAACTTTGAGAATGTCTATACTCATGGTAATGGAATTGTGATAGTAGATTACCTTAGTAGGAAGTCACATTCTTATTTTGTGGAGGAGTCGTCTGAGAAGATGAAAAACTTGTCTAAGACCCTAGTTGAGGAGAGCAGTGCAACATATCTTTAGACAATGAAGTTGACTCATCCAATTATTCATCATGTGATGGAGGCTCAGTTGGGAGTCACAACTATGAGGTCTTATGTAAAGGATATTCTAATGAGATTTACATGATGGATTATTTGAAGGAGGGAATCACGTTATACTTTTCTAGTGAATTACGGTGGTTCCAATCATAATGCGAGAGGAGGTTATGAGGGAGTTTCACACTTCTCCTTTGACTGTAAATCCTAGTGTAGAGAATATTCATGAGTACCTTTAGTTTTAGTTTTGTTAAACTAGTGTGTGGTGGAACGTGGGTGAGTTTGTCTCTCATTGTCTCGCATGTTAGCATTTGATTGCTAAGAAGAAGGTTATAACGGGTTTGATATAGCCTCTTGTGATCCCAAAGTGGAAATGGGATGACATATTCGTGAAATTTGTGATAGGGATTCCACAGATAGTGAGAATCCATATTTCCATCGAGGTTATATTTGATCAACTTTCCAAGTCAGTGCACTTTCTATCACAAAGTAGAGTTCATTATAGTGTTTTGGGAGTTGTACATGTGATAGATCATATGAATTTTTGGGGTGACCTTAATGATTATCTATGATTGTGATCCGCAGTGCACATTATGGTAATAGAGAGACCGGAAGGATGCATTCAGGACCCAGTTGAGGATGAGTCATCTTTTCAACCCTAGATGGATGGGAAGATTGAGTTTATTTTCTAGGTGTTGGAGGATATACTGAGGGTTTTCATGTTTGACTTTGACTAGAGATAGTAGGATCACTTACTTTTGGTATAGTTTTCTAATAAAAATATCTATTACTCTTAAACCGTCATGGAACCTTTTGAGGGCCGGTATATGATACCCTATATACCACCATTATTATAGACTGAGATCGGTGAGGAAACTATTGTCTAGCTAGTGATGGTGTCTGCAATAATGGAAAATGTCATGGTGATCAGTGAGAAGATGAGGACAACCAAGAGTAGGAATAAATCTTATATTTATCAATGTCACCGGAACTCGTAGTTCAAACGTGGAGACTTTTTTTCCTAATAGTTTTACCATGATGAGGATTATAGAGAATCATCTGGGGACTAAAGTTATCCTCAATGTTCATTAGGTCATTTGAGATCTTGCAGATGGTCGGTGAGTTTTCTTATATCCCTGCTTTACCCCATAGATGGAGCAGGTGCATGACATATTCCATGTGTCCCAGTCAAGGATATAAAAGCAAGATCCTACACTCATTATTGACTAAGGGAGATAGACATAAAGGATTGAGCCAACTTTGGGGAATACTCAATGGAGATCGAGGATCAGTGGGAGAGGATCCTGTATGGATCAAAATGTTCCTTGGTTCTTGTACTGTGAAATCATGAGAGCATGCATGAAAGCTTATGGGAGTAGGAGATCAAGATGTGGGCTCATTATCCCCACCTTTTTCTTAGTTTTTGCTTTTTGAGGATGAAAATATTGAATGTGGGAATAGTTTAGAGACTCTTTTTTCTTTATAAGACATAGAAATATATTAATAAATATTATCGATGCCAGACGCTGAGACGACACGTGATTCCAAGGCACGATGAACCCAGAATTAATTTTTTAAAACATTAAATATATTTTATATCACACATGATTATTTTTTCATAATTAATCTAATATAAACTAAATATAGTTTGGGATAAAAAATTTGAGATCATGTTTTAATATGTAATTCAGGTTTACCATAGGCACGACCTCAAGTTGGTCAATGCATGGTGTTTGGAGGTGGCCATTGGTAGGTGCATTTTAGTTAAAAACAAAATTTTTATTTATTTATTTTAACCAAAACAATCTAAATCTAATCCCTTACAAATATTTAACTATGAAATCTCTCCAATGTTAGTTTAATAAACCTCAGACCATTTAGAGGAGTATTATACCATTATTCATTTGATAATCGATATCGTATGGTGACCAACCACCAGATCAAGGTGTTTGGATAGTTAGTGAATGGAGTGGATATTCCCCATCATTGGGGAAGTATTTATTCACGAAATAATGATCCAATCATGAGTTGGGACTTCTTAAATTTTATTTTCTTCTATAATTAAAATATTGATCATGATCAGATCTATTATTCTTTGATCTTCATTTAAATAAATTCTTTCTATGAATCCATATATCAAATAAAATTATTGAGTCAATTTATTTTTTATTATACTATAAAATAACCCCTTCTAATACCCAATTATATGATAATTGGACAAGAATAATTCATCAATGATGCTATCACATTTGTTCTTTTGCCTTTCCCACACTCGTTCTTCATATTCTTCATTGTTCGACCACATGGTTGTGATTTGATAATTTCAGGGTGGGTCTGAGTGTGATCAGACCCGTAGATTCACGATGGATGTGTGAATAATGACCAGATTGGTTTTTCAAGGATAAACCAGAGAGGATTTTGGGTAGTGATGGTTTCCTCAAGGATTTAGGATCCAAAGAGGAGAAATAAGTCATATGGGAGGCACACGAGTAATGTGGTGACTTTGAGCAAAGGATTTAAAGTCCTATTTCCAGCCACTCGATGGCCGAAATCGATGACTGGTGAATTTTTCCCCCAATTTTTTGAGGTTAACCTATGAAAATTGAAGTGTGAAAGATGGATATTGAAACCGTATGAGGATTACATAGGTTATATGAACAACCTAAATACATGTCGTGTGGCATGAAGAATACATTCCATGTAGTCCCCTGATTGTGGAAGCTAGGGTTTTTGGGTGAGTTAAATATCACACATAGTGTGTGACTCCCACATGTTATGTGACCTATTTATAGAGTCTCGGTGTGTACTTTGAGAGTAAATAAACAAAGACATAGCCATGCACATGCCTTATATAGGCACATGGCCAGTGTACATGGGAAAGTATAGGAGAACATGAGTATGCCTTGAGTGGTCGAGATATGTCATGTAGTACCCTTACATACAGTGTAGTAAAACATGGCTAGAAAGTCATGTATTGGTGAGGACGCGACTAGGCAGAGGAGTTGGGCCACAAGCCGTATAAAACCATTATATAGCATGTACTTTAGGAAACTTCAACCTCTCATAGATCATTCATTTTAGCTTGTATTTATTTCCCATGAGCATACTATCCATAAGTTTTTCCCATGTAGAGTGAAATGGTGGCCTTAGTATAAGATTTTGAGATATGATGCGATGTATTCTTTGCATTACACTTCTTTAGGCAGTGCTGAATGGCATCAAGGATTGGGAAAGATCGTTGCAGGGAGGTTGGGATTGAAAACCCCCTATCCTACCAGGGTAAGGGTCCCCCAAAAAATCATATCTATTGATTTTTACCACCATAATGGACTAGGGTTCATGTCTTATATCTACTTAGTGGTACCTACCCAGACATAATAGGGTGTGATTCCTCTACCAAATAAGTGGTACCCCCTGACAGACTAGGTCATGGGTCCTCTATCTATAGAGTTGTATCCCCTAATGGACTAGGGAGTGGGTCCTCTATCTACTAAGCGATACCCCCTAACAGACTAGGGTACAATTACTCTATCTACAGAGGGGTACACCCTAATGAACTAGTTTGTGGGTCCTCTTTATGATATAAGTAATCCCACTATCAAAGTAGGTCAGAGATCCTCTACACACAGAGTGCCCCCCGAAACACTAGGGAACGAGGAATTATTGATAGACCTCTAGGAACTATTTGAAGACTCTTTTCCTGAAAAGGGCTATGAGATGGAGATACCCTTTTCTCTCTCATATGGGTTTTTTATACATGAATATATAAATATTTTATTTAGGTTTCGTTTCTGTCTTTCTTTGGGTTGAGTTGACTACTTCAATCATGTCTCTTATTTTGACCCCTCTAGTTTTAAAAGGCGTCCTACTGGGTATGTATATACTCACCCATATATGGTCTTTTCCCACATGTTTCACATCTTATATAGATGAATGGAATGTTGTAAATGATTTTAGAGGATAATTAGAATACCTGGGTAAATTTGACTGCATACAGTGGTCGGAATTTAGATATTTAGAGCCAGAATCTCTCAAAAATTTCATTCCTAGTTGTTGTTAGGTTGGTACATATCTTTTGGTTAGGCATGTATTTTTTCCTTTAAATTTCATATTGCATTATCGCACTCTATTTTATTCCCTATATTTTATTACATGCATGGTTTTTACTATAGATGTTATAGTATTTTATTATTATTCCTCTTCACTTCTTCATGAAGATGGTTGGGTGAGTGCGCACAGGTACATTAGGCAAAGGCCTCTCTTATTAGTTATGAACTTTCGTCACTTTTTCTCAATCCCTTGACCTATAGAGGTGGTCTTAGGGTAGTTGTATCTCTTCTTTCTATTAGACAAGCGGGCCCTGATGGGTTGGTTCGTGATAATTTTATCATTTTTATTAGTTTATACCAATTAATACTATTTTTTAATTAATATCACATTATTCTGAATTATATTAATTTTTATATTTTTCTACTGATTTTTGATAATTAGTACTAATAAACGATGAATTGTAACACCTCTGGAAAAGTGAGACTAAAAAGACTAAATGTTACTACCCATGTCAACAAGGTGAACCTTTCTTTTCGGGAGCCTATCTGATTAGAACTCCACAGTTAAACATGCTTGGCCTGGAATAGTAATCAGGATGGGTGACCTTCTGGGAAGTTTCACAGGATGTGTGTGAGTGAGGAAAAAACACACTAAAAGAACAAGTGTTGGCCTGTGGGGACAGTCATTAGTCTGATAAGAGACCCTAGTGAGCAATAGCCTATGGTGTTCTAGGAAGGCAGACAAGGTATTACAAGAGACCCATGGGGTCAGATAAGAAGGTTCATGTCCTGGGGAGGCGGGTCGTGACAAATGGTATTAGAGCCAATACCCATCCAGAAGTGCTTAGGCACTACCTGGGTTTGAGGCTTGGGGTCCACAACGAGGGCGTTGTGCTTTCAAGGGGTGGATAATTTAACACCCCTGGAAAAGTGAGACTTAAAAGACTAAATGTTACTACCCATGTCAACAAGGTGCACCTTTATTTTCGGGAGCCTATCTGATTAGAACTCCACAGTTAAGCATGCTTGGCCTGGAGTAGTAATCAGGATGGGTGACCTTCTGGGATGTTTCACAGGATGTGTGTGAGTGAGGAAAAAACACACTAAAAGAACAAGTGTTCACCTGTGGGGACAGTCATTAGTCTGATAAGAGACCCTAGTGAGTAATAGCATATGGTGTGCTAGGAAGGCAACCAAGGTATTACAAGAGACCCATGGGGTCAGAAGAGAAGGTTCATGGCCCGGGGAGGCGGGTTGTGACATGAATTTATGATAATTTACATTAATTATTTATAATTTATAATAATATATTCTAATTTTGTATTAATTATAATTATTAGAAAAATATTTATACTAAATATTAATAATATGTAATTATATTTATTAATTTAAACCAATTTTCATTAATATATACTGATTTTTATTAATTCATTCATATTTTTACTATTATTTATTAATTTTTAATATTTTATAATAATTAATAGAAATTTTTACTAATTTATAAAAAAAATTATTAATTTTAAAAAAACATGTAAAGGTTTATCGTATTTTATAACAATTCAAAATATCTTTATTAATTTATAAAAAAAATTACATATTTAAATTAATTTTATTAAATTTGTAGTGATTTATATGAATTTTTATTAATTTATCATATTTTATAAAAAAATATAATACTTTTTATTAATATATTTAATTTTTTATAATTTAAATTAATTTTATCAAATTTTTACCAACGTTTTTTAAATTTATTTCAAATTTTTTAATTTAAACTAATTTTTATTAATTTATACTAATTTATACTAATATTAATTAATTTATAATATTTTTTAAAAACTGGACAATTTTTATTACTTTATAGAAACTTTTTAATTTAAACTAATATTATATAATTTATACTAATCTTTATTAATGTATCATATTTATAATAATTTAAGATAATATTTATTAATTGGAGATTTTTTACTATAAAATAATTTTATTAAATTTATTCTTATTTATACTAGTTTTTATAAATTATTAGTAATGTTTATTAGTATATCATATTTTATAATAATTTATACTATATTAATTAATTTTAATAAATTTTAATAAATTTCAATTAATTTATAAATTTTTCTAATTTTTTATTAATTTATAGTTATTTTATTAATTTATACTAATCTTATTTAAATTTTACAAATTTCTACTGATATTTATTAATTTATAATTTTTTATAATAATTTAAATTACTTTTATTTATTTATATTATTTTTCATTCATTTGAAGTGACTTTATTAATTTATTCTAGTTTTTTTAATTTATACTAATTTATACATTTTTTTTGTTAATTTAAACTATCTTTAATAAATGTATACATATTTTTTTAGTTTATGATATTTTTTATTAATTGATATTAATTTTAATTAACATATAAAATTTTTAATTAATTAATATGCATTTATACAAATTTTTTATTAATTATAATTGTCAGCGACAAATTTATTTAATGATTTATATTATTTTTTAGTAATTTACATCAACTTTTTGTAAATTATATCAATTTAAATGATTTTTATTGATTAATAATAATTTGGATTAATTTGTACTAATTTATGTTAACTTTAATTGATATATACTAATTTTAATAAATTTATATTAATTTAAATTAATTTTCTTAAATTTTTATTAACTTTTATAGAATTATAGTTTTTTATAATTTTATACTAATATTTTTTAATTAATACTAATTTATGCTAATATTTATTAATTTATCAAATATTATACAAATTTTAACTATTTTTTATTAATTTAGATTAATTTTTATTAATTTATTATAATTATAATTATTTCATCTATTATTTATTTATTTATACACATTTCCATTAATTTAAACTATTTTTTATTTATTTATACAAGTTTTTATTAATATAAATAATTTATAAAAATTATACTCTTATTTATAAATTTATACATATTTATAATAATTTAAAGAATTTTTTATTGAATTATAATATATTTTAGTCATTTATACTAATTTAAAAATAAATATAATTAATTTATTCTAATTTGTTTAATTACAATTGTTTTTATTAATTTCTAGTAAATTTCATAAATTTGTACTACTTTTTATTAATTTATAAAAATTTATACTAATATTTATTTATTTATCATATTGCAAAAACATTAAAATTATTCTAATTAACGTATTGTTATTTTTTAATTTAAACCAGTTTTATTAGATTTATACTAATTTTTTTTAATTTATCAAAATTCATAATACCATGAATGGTGCAAACCCTGGATTAAGATCCTTGGTGCCAAAAAATTAATTATTGAAAAGAGAGTACATGTAAGAGAAAGAAGGAGGTTGCAATGCTAACAAAGTGGCATCAACAATGCCACCTAAAATAAAGGATCAATCATTAATCACTTTCTTGTGTGTCTACTGACTCTTGCGTGAGAGCCAACCTAACCTCTCGGGTGTTTTTCAGTCATCCACTATTTAGGATTATGCCAAGTGATGTCCTGATCATCCATGATTGATGATTCAACTTCCTCATCATGCAGCTCAATGCCTCCAGTATAATCATTCTTCAAAGAAGAGTCATCAATATCTCGTACCCTGGCCTTCAAATCAGAAATTCCAATTTCAAATGATTGTTTTGTAACTCAAAGGTTTACAAATTCTTCACTGAATACTTCCTTGCTATGAGATCTGTTAAAAATGTTATGTAGAGTGAATTTATTTTCACTAGGCCCAGAGTCTGGTAGGGCATTGACACCCTCTTGTGATGTTGCATTCCCATCCAGTGTCCTCCCAATAACAAGACCGCCCATTGCACCTTCAATGCCATCCTTCAGAGTGGGTACATAGTATGTTGGAGGATCATCCAGCAAAGTAGGTTTAGAAAAAATAAAATATAAGTTTTCCGCAGTCATCTCTACCAAAACATGATTATGGGCTTCAATCTACTAATTTTCATTTACTTCAATTAGTTTCAAGTCCAGTCTAGACATTGGTGGAGGTGCCCTAGGTTTCCTAGAATTGACCAACCAAAATCCCTAATCATCCATCACTTTGTTATTCCATTTTCTTTTGGCATTGAAAATTTCATTCCATTTCTCATGATCAACTTATTCTATAAAAATGGCCTTATAGTCAAATTTTTCATAAGAGACCTCATTTTCTATTGCACCTCTATTCCTCTTGCACAGAACCTCTTTAAAAAAGAGGTTACCCTCTATTGCTTATACCTCCTTCTAATTCCTCCGCGAGACACTTCCTGAAAGGGGGTATGCCTTCTCAGCTTGCATCCCTAGATAGTCCTCCATCCAAGGATCTTGTTCACTAAATCATGCAAACCAATGGCCTCAATCCCTTTCTCATGCACTGTATCTCCCTACACAAAATTTAATGCCATGTTGTATTCTGCCAGATTCCATCTTGAATTGAATTTACAATAGATAAAATTCATAGGAAATCCTTCGGTTGAATTCCCAATATAATTGAAATCCGTATAATAAATATGATTATTTTCATACTCTACTCACAAATAAATAGTATAATTGGGGGTAGAAAGGTAACCTTATCAATTAGGGTGAAACCGAGCCCTACCACTATTAACATTAATGAAAAATGTTCAAACCTCACTTGCTCTATCTCCTAATCCAATCTAATTAGAACTCCAAGGGTACTGTCAATTTCTTATAGAATCTTCATATGTAATAAAATCTAGTTAATCCCATGAATCCTCACCTAGACCTATGAGAACACATTCCTATCCCATCATGAATCTGAAGGGTGTCTGACTTAAGAAACAGATATCCAAAACACCATTCTCATGGAACGAGTCAACTAGAGGAGAAAATTCAATGAAAAAAACAAAACCTATTGATACAAATTCCCAATTATAAACCCCCAAATTTCAGGGAAACCCTATAAACCAGATCCTCCAACCACCACGGTTTCTCACCCTTATGAAGGAAAAGCCTTACGATAATCTAATTCTTACCCATGTAAATCTATTCTGGAAACACATCAACATATTCCTCAATGAGTTCCAATTAACATTTCATGATTATCTATCCTACCAACATTTCCATAAACGATGCAAGCTTACGCATACCTCCTTCTATTGACAACACCTAAAAATCTATGGGCTTCCCATCCATATGCGCATCAGAGGACCTAGAATCATTCTTACTAATTGTGATGCAATTTCCACCAATAAACTTCCACTATCACTCTGAGATGTGGATCTGCATCCCTTCATCCATCTCTTCTCAAAATTTATAAAAATATAAACTAATTTTTATTTATTTAGAGTATTTTTTATTAATTTAAATTAATTTTATTAATTTTATAATAAGTTTTACCAATTTATACTATTTTTGTCTAATTTTTGTTGATTTATAATTATTTTTATTAGTTCATCATATTTTATAATAATTTAAACTATTTTTATTAGTTTTTATAAATTGAAATAAATTAAAATTAATTTTATTAATTTTTTGATAATATTTATTAATTTTTAATTATTTAATAAATTTATACTAATTTATAATAACATTTATTCGTTATCATATTTTATAATAATTTAACTTATTATTTATTTATTTATACAAATTTTTATTATTTTAAAGTAATTTTATTAATTTATACTATTATTATTATTATTAATATTTTATACGTATTTAAATTAATATAAACTTGCATTATTACTTTTATTTAAATTTTTATTAATTTAGACTAATTTTTATCAATTTATACTAATTCTAATTAATATATAATGTTTTTAATTAATTTATACTCATTTATAGAAACTTTTTATTAATTATAAAAATTTGTGAAAAAGTTATAATAATTTTTAAAGGTTTATATGAATTTTTAGAAATGAATATCAATTTACTGTAAGTTGTGCCATTTTAAATAATTTTTTATTAATATATAATAATTTTTACTAATTTATAATAATTTTAAAAAAATTTAATTAATTTATACTAATTTTTATAAGTATATATATATATATATATATATATAACAAGCCGGGATGAAGCCTTTTATTAAAAGAAAAAAATCAGAACACTGGGAAGATAGTGTTAGACATAGAAATTTAGCCATTATCACTTACAAAAAAGTCACGAACCCATATTTTTGATAATCTCAATCCCAACCTTTCATCCTTCATCACATATATCATTCCAATTAATTTGACCACACCTGCATCCATGATGTATTGGATACCATCCTATTTGCAGAGTTTTCACTTATTTCCAAGTACCAACACAATCATTCAAGTCTCTCGAGTCACTTCCAGCTACATCATCCAGGTTCTCTTCTACACTACTTTGGAAGTGCACCTTGCATAAATTATCAAGCATTATTGGATCACTGGAAGTGGCCCAAGAACCCAAAACATTCTCATTGTGTTCATGTAACTCAAAAAAGACTGTTTTTAGGCTAGCTTTCCTATATTGATTCATTAGTATCTTTTATCTATGAAACAGATCTTTCACCCTTCACAAAAGACAGAAGCTTATTAAATAAAGGGGTTATCTCACCCATATTCTTTATATTGCAACCCTCAATAATACTGGTATCCTAATGGTTCTATATGATGGTCCCTATAAGATCCTTGTTATCGTTTTCATGAATTACTACATCACCCTCACTTATCCATCTACTCTTATTCCCCTTTATAGTCATGTTCCACTTATCCTTTCATGAATTTTTTAAAGCCAAATTCATAAGATCTTTAGATTTACCACACTCTTACATTCACATATGTGAAACAAAAAGTGTTCCCATGTTTCAATAGTTGTTTTATTCCCATGGTTCAATAAGAGTTTTAAACTCACCCTCATTTTATCATGGGAACCAAACACCATTTTCTTAGGATGAAATATATATTTGGTGTTTTTTCACACATATGATAGAATGTCATATATTGAACTCAAATACATGAAGTTATCACATATTGAGTTTAGGTCCATCATTTATGATTTTTTTACAAGGAATTTAATCACATCTCTAAGGATGTTTTGTAAACCCACTCCCTTAAAAGTCACCTTGTAAGTGGATCATCCAAGTTCGGGCTCAATTTAGAAAATTCTATAGTTATGATATCCTTTTTTATCAACTACCTCACATAGATTTTTCTGAGACCAAGGTGTATCAATTTTCTATTATAAGTATTATTATATGTCTTGGCCAATGTTTCTTGATTATCTCAATATATATCAACCAGATACATTGGAATAATGCACAATGGTAGTTTTAATAAAATATATGTAGTTCATTCTGTCACTTTTCCAATAGTTTCTAAAGTAAAGAAATCATACACCATTATGGATCCCATTATATGGGTTTTTCTATTCGATCCCCAATTGATCGTTGAACCTCCAAGTTTAAAAACACAAACACTCTTTTAAGAGTGATCCTCTAGATTAATAATTTAGCTCACATCAGAAAAATATTATAATACCCTTGACTTTCCACTATAACATATATTTTATTCCATAACACCCTTGAGAACTTTTAGTACTCTTTTATCCACATCCCATTATGAATAACCTCTATTACTCATATTCCTACTCATTTTTCCAACAAAATATGCATTACTGGGTCTTGTGCGTGTCAGGTAATACTTGAGAAACCCGATAACCCATTAATATATTAGATGAGAAATAGACCTACCAGGATTTGGGAGTAACCTACTCCCAAAATCATATGGGGTATAAATCATGAACAATCAATTTTCTTAAAATATTTAATCCCTTTTCAATATAATTTGATTGAGAAATCATTATAAAATTATTAATCCTAAAATGTTTCATTACGAAAATAACATTATCTTCACCTAAGTCTTTTATATAAAAGATTACAGATAAAATATACTTATCCTTATTGTGGAACCTACTATAAACACATTTATAAAGTTGGTTAACTACAAAACCATTTGATAAAATTATTTGATTAAATTTCTGATTCCATTATTTTGAGCTTCTTTTTGACTATATAGGGACCAAACCAATTTTCAAACATTCTTTTTTTTTACCATGAATTAGGAATCCTTTGGTTTGTTCCTTACATATTTCATCAGATAATTCACCATATAAAAATTATGATATCATCCATTTGGTGAATTTATAAATTAAATATGGATTCTGAAGTGATAATAATTCTAATAGAATACATCCTAGACACAAGTTCATAATTATTGAAATCATTGATTTCTACCTTTTGTGTAAATACCTTGGCTAAAAACCTAGCTTTATAATTTTCTATTATATCATTGAATTTTCATTTTCCTCCAAATACGCTCTTATAACCTATAGTTCTTGTACCTTGAGGAATATCAACTAATATCCAAGTTTTGATCCCAGATATAGAGTTTATTTTCTAATTTATGTCTTCATTGTAAATTGATGCATCAAAAGAAGAAATATCCTCTTGGAATGTTTTATGGGCCATACTCTATATTGATTAAAACAAGAGTTTTTGTAATAAAAAAATCATTGGATCCTTTGAAAAAGTAAATATAGAAATTAGATCCTTTTGTCTTGGGAATCCAAGTATGTTTAATTTTGTAAACCTCATTGGTAGTATCTTCTTGAGTAATTATTTTATTTGATTTACATTTCTTTATTAATATTTACTTAGATAAATAGGTAAACTTAGTTTCATCAAATATTGCATCTCTTGTTTCAATAATTATATAAAAAACTAATATATAATTTGATTCTATAATCATAAATCTATAAGATTTTAAATTCGCTATATATCTAAGAAATATCCTATTCGTACCTCTTTTACCCAAGTTTTTCCTTTTAGGTTTCCATACTGTTATAATTTAATAAAAACACCAAACCTTTAAATAGTTTAGTTTTAGCATCCTATGGTTCCATAATTCATATAGTGTCACAGACTTCCATTTATGGAAAACCTTCTTTTTATGTGGCACATGATTAATAATCCCTCTCTATAAATTTTTTTTGAGAGTACTGAGATAGACATTGTGGAATTAACCATTTACCTAAATTTTATATTCATTCTCTCCACTATATCATCTTTTGAGGTTCCTAGGGAGATTTCACTTCATGTATGATCACTAGGGATTAAAACAGTTATATACCATTGTATTTCCATCCCCTACCTGATTTGAGACATTTAATTATAATCCCACATTGGTTTTCATCCTCATTTTTATATATTTTAAAATTATCTACAACTTTATCATTATAATGTAAAAGGTAGAGATGAAAAAATCGATAATGATAATAAATAAAATTTACGATGTAATTTTTATTACCTATGGTGGGTGTAGAATACTAATAACATACGTCACTATGTTTTAATTATACTATATTACTTTTCCTTTCTATAGTTAGGAACAGAATCCTAACTACTTTAGTTTTCAATCAATTCACGCATTTATGTTCATTTTTATCCATGCTAGTTAATAATTCCATTTTTAAAATAAATTAATTTTCAATAAATTTGTGTGACCTAAAATATTATTCCATTTAGGGAAAAAAATATGGGAAGTGAGTAGAAATATTGTTTTTAATTGATTTAAATAATCCAAGATAAGAGTTACCCTTCCTAACAAAGATTTCAACCTTGGATAAAACATAGTTATCTAGCATAAACAAAGCTTAAAGCCATATTTATTTAATAATCCACCTGAGACTAAGCTCTTATGAACTTATGGATCAAAACTCAATATTAACCTAACCCTTCCCTTATAAATTAATATTTTTCAGTGTTCCCCAAGTATAGTGACATCCCATATTCGATTATTTCAATCTTCTTAAAGGGATATTTTTTTTTCACATGTTTTGTGTAGCACTGTAATTGATCCACCAAGAAGTTTTTTCTTCAATCACACTCACTTCAAAGATCATAGACAAAAAATTCTCTATTGAATATTTTTTTTAATATTTTTTTCTTGCGAAGAATTCTATCTCATATTAAGTGTCCTTTCTCTCTACAGATGTAGCATACCCCTTTCATCTTCTTTAATTTCACGTTTCCTAATGAAATATGGTTCAATTGTTTTTCAAATTTGATAACCTGGATGAATACACTTCCTCTTCCATGAGAAACATGGATTTATTATCCTTAGGCTCAAATTTTTCGACATGTTTTTATATTCCACCTTAATTTTTAGGTATTGTAGTAACTTTTTGAGGGAAATATCTTCCTTATTTTTCTTTAGTTAATGTTTAAAAAATTTCCAGTAGGGGTGAGCTTATCGATATAGGGTCTAAAAATTATAGAATTATCAATGTTCAACTTTTTTTCCTTAATATATCAAACTAGTTTAGGGTTCCATCCAACCTAGACTAGAATGACATAATTCCCAAAGGGAATTCCCAATCCCCACATGCTGAAAACATGTGTCTGGGTATCATAGAACACACCTTGGGAATGATTTATCCCCCAGAAAATGATATAAATAAGCATTGTAAAAAATAAATAACTAATCATATTAGAGATAAGCATAACTAAATATCCCATCCAAAACATAGAATAGTTACATAAATCAATAAACAATAGGAGAAGATATAAATAAAACTGATGCATAAAATACCATTTCTCATGTGACAAAAACAAAGCTCAATACCAAAAAAGAAAACCCCAAACTGTACTAATAGGCATGTTCATGACCCCCATCATAGAAACAAGTCAAAATATCTCTCATAATACCATGTATTAATTAATCATTATATAATGAACTTGGACCTGTAAAATATAGGCATGAGCTAAACATCCCAGTAGGTCTCCATCCATCAAATCTAAGTAGTTTATTTTTATTACATACTAAAAATGAATGTTTGAACTACTATATAAATATATATATTTTTTCATAAACCTTTATAAAAAGGTACAATTAAAAAATCACATATGTGTTATATCACTTTTTCTTTATTTTCTTTAAATGAAAAAAATTATGTGGAAAATTATTTTCCCAACAAAAGTTTGCATTTCCAAACCTTCATTTTTTAAATCCATATATAAATCCATTTCATAAAGACTCTTTTAAAATTCACATTTTGAAACAAAAAAGTAGTTTCCCATTTCAAAACATTTCCCAAAACATATATTAAAACAAAGTTAAATTTAAAAATTAGTCATGAATTCCTAAAACCATGTTTTTTAAACCCATAAACATCATAGATTCAAAAACATATTTTCACTTTTTCATCAAAATACTTAAAAATCACTTTTTAGACTACTAAAATTAATAGATCATGCATTTAAAACCCATAATGAATCATTTTTAAAGAACTATGAAACCATACTTCCAATTTCCTAATTTTAAAAAAATCACAAATTTCTTTTAAAAATATTTACAAAGGAATGCCATAAAAGAAATATAGAGGAAGAAAAAAATAGTCACTCCTATGTAAATTTAATAAGATAATGAAACAAACCACAATTAACTAGGTTCTAATAAATTTCCAAATATTAGGTGAAAAAATTGAAATAAAAGGTGAAATCCACTAAAATTATCCAAAATAGTATCTATGTGTCATAGGCATCAACCTATTGTTGTTGAATAATGACCTAAACTAGAAATAAAGAACTTAGGACTCCACTAATAAACATTTCAACATCCCAAGTTGTCACATCATACTATCTAAAAATAAACATCCTTCTAGATACTTATATACCATGGGAGAAAAAGAAATATTGATAGGTTAAAGTATTTCTACCCCTTTCAGCCTAACAATCTTGGAGTAATCAAGAAACAATCCCCAGTTGACACACTATCTATACTATGTTTTTCCCTCATACATGATATCTAATATATTATTAGTACTCCCATTAAAATTAAAATATAGGTGATAATAATAAGTCATTACATAAGTAAAATATAAATCATTTGAAATAACTCATGCCTTTCCATCATTGCCCTGACAATAATTACCCCAATCAACATTATGCAAGAGAAACATATAAAGATGAGTCAATTTAAGACATACCCTCTTGGGATTATAAACCACCATAAGCACAATAAAAATAACACATGAATCAAATGGAATGTCTCACCCTTTCATGTAAACTACTTTTTCATAAATTACTGAACAAGCTTTTCTCTAAATCATGGATGGAATTCAAAGACAACTCAGACTATTTTTAAACACATCTAATCGAATCTTGGTAGATTTTTTTTATTAAAATATTTTTGAAACCCAAATAGAAACTCATAATTCCATTAAAAAATCTTTTAAATAAACCATGGATAATAAAATGGGTTCAAATATCTCACACAAGGTATAACACAACCCTTTAAATATCAAAATTCACATGTCGAACATTTTAAATAATTTAAAATACTCAAACATTTGGTTTGAAAATCAGTTGAAAACAATTCCCATTTAGAGTGTTTGAATCTTTTTGAACACCTCAAAAACACTATTTCAAAAAATAAATTTGTTCAAAAAACACATTCAAAAACATTAAACTAATGTTCACCACCACTTTTAAAACCAAATACATCCATTAAATTCCACTCATTCATTTTCACGAAAAACTTCTAAGGAATATCATTACATTCCTTGGTATAAACACATTTAGAACAAATATTTCCACACATGGATCATACAAATATGGATAATTTTAATTAATACCCAATCTAAAATCATCAATAATTTAAATTCATGCAATACAAAGTTTAAATAAAGAAACATTTAGCTCAGTTCAATGGTGAATGAGTCGAAAGTCATCTCCTACTATGGTATATTATCAAACAAGACTCAAAGGGACTTTTGTATTATATAGTGACCAAAACCCTTAAGAATAAAACTCCCTAACTCAAATATCTGAATCCCATAATCCCAAGGGATTTTGGGATATGGTTAAATCTAATTGGAGAGGGTAGGGGGAAGAATGAAGGAGGAGACCATAAGAAATTAGACTTACTATAGAAGAAATTCACTTTAATCAATGGTGGAGACCACTAAAATGAAAGATATGAAGGGGTAGAATCTCCCCACACATGATTTAGGGTTAGTCGAGAGTGAGGGTAGGATGAGGTGGCTACTAAGCCTAAAATTGTATAAAGGTATTTAGGTAAATTCGAAAATTTTATGTGACTGGAAAAACCACATGGTTTAGACATATTTTTTTAAAAAAAAGTTCCAATTGGGCATATTCAACATCCTAGAACATACACACTCACACATTAAAAATTAATATTTCCACACATTTGGGAAAATTTTATACAAATCATGCCATGTATAACTATAAAATTACAGAGCTGATTCGCACAATGGTCGCATGTTTTACCATACCATGTGTAAGTTGTGCACCCCCAACCTTATATACTAAAGGTATCAAATGGTTTCACCTTATATCCGCATATTTTTTAATAAAATTTACTCTACCAATTCATACTAAACCATTCCATAAAAAGTTGAACTAAATAACCATCTATGTAAGGTTTATTGTGCTATTTCCTGTAAAACATGCATGAAACCATGCACAATAAAATAAACAACTAAATTTACATGTTTTGAGACAAAATCCCTCAAAAAAATAAAATAAAAAATAATATAAAAAAACTACATGTTGACATTAAGGGTGTTAGAATTATCCACACCATACTAATTGTTTCCCCAAAAATTCTCAATTCAAAACATAGGACAAAAGTACTCATATTCGAAAGAAAACCCCCAAGAAAAAGGAAAGTCCTATAATAATTTATTGAGTAATAAAATAACATTGAACATCCTAAATTAAATCCACTAAACCACCAAGAAAATAGGAACTCTAAAAATGTGGAGACTTAGTACGTGTCTCCCTACAAGTAATAATTGATCTAAAATGTTGGAAAACCTTACAACCAGTTTCCCACAAAATAAGGGGATGTCACTAAATATCCACAATCTAAAAATATCTGGTGGGAATTTATAAAACTCCACTATCTAAATCCAATCTATAAAAGACTGGATAAAAATCACCAAAAGAAGGAACTAATCCTCAAAACATCTTGAAGGACCACAAAACTAGATTACTAAACCCATGGTATCCTAAAACAAAGTAGAACAAAAATAAGAGACATTCCTCATCGAGGGATGACACAACTCTAACCTTATGGTCACACAATTATTATGAATATACTTAGATAAAAATCCAAATAATATAATACCTTGGATATTCTAATGGAAACATAGATTGACAACACACATAGTTAGATAAAAAATAAAACTACACCCCCAGGTATCTATGCACTAAGCCTAGGTTTTTCTCATGTAAAAAAAAACCTAACCCATATCCCACACAATGAATAAGAACACAATATAATCCAAAATTGAGGCATCAATAGTCCAAAAAAGAATACACACTCATAAAGAGAAACTAAAGGAAATAAGAGTAACAATTTCCACAAACCAACACTACTCCAAATTGAACAATAATAAATCCAAAAAATAATCATCAAAAAGAGATGAAATTGAGCAGTAGAAGGATGCACCAAATTATAGCCACTCTAGAAAATATCAAATGTCTCTACGATCATTTGAATAAACACCTCCAAATTGATCTCACACAAGAGTTTCTAACAAAACATACCATCACTGATCTAAACATAAAACCAAGCCACGAAACCAAATCCACTTGGACTATATATTTCTTAAGAAAAATATATAAACCAATATGAACATGAATATATCCATGTCACACTACTAATATTAGAATATAACACATGCCACTCCATTTAGATCATTTTCTATGTTAAAACCAGAAGGAGGAAATAACCCCAATGAAAAAACTCTAATTCCACACTAGATCCTTTTAAGAGGCTTAAATTAATTCATAGGATACATAAGATTGACCTAGTTATTTCTCCTAAAGCATATCAACCAGTCCAAGAATAAGATGAGGGAAAAATAAAATAAAATTATTTTCTAAAATAAGAAATTAACTTTCAAAACATAGATTTTTAAAATTATGGGGCTCATGTGACAGAGTCCAAAAACCCCATTTTGAAAAACCAAGTCACCATTAGAAATATATCTTCTTTAAATAAAATACAATTGAAAACTATTTCCTGATTTTAAAAATAACAACTCTTGGAATAAATTCCCTGATATTTTAAAAACCTTCATAAATGAGCACCATTGGGTTTTTAAAACTAAAACACCCTTTTGAGTTTCATAATAAAAACAAACATTTACACTTTTTATAAATATATACTAAGTGTAAAACCCCAAAAAGAGACACAAAATTTAATATGGAAGTCACCGACCTCCTTTAAAATAGTAAACCCACCTTTCAAAACATTGTGTGAACTGGATTAGAAAATCAATCACACATAAAAACAATTTCCAAATATAAAAATGAAATCAATGGTTTTAAAACATTTCATGAAACAAATATCATTTTATAAACAATACATAAAGACATATTTTAAATTTGAAAACATAATCTCATGAAACCTATTTTTCACACAAAAAGTCAACTTCGTATCACACATGAAATCACATAAATAATAGAATCACATAATCCTGACCAAAAAAATAAATCCAACGGTGCCAAAATATCTCAAGAATCATAATGAATATTTTATGATTTACTTAAAACATTAGGTAATCCATGTATCAAGGGGTCTAAATAGAGGGATCAAGTAGTATACAGAACCATGATTTACTTGGATACATGGTTGATGACCATATCTCAATCATGAATTAGACCCTACATTATATCTCACATCAATAATTTAGTTGATGTGTGGCTTATTAGGCACTATAAGACAACCTTGTTAAATGATTTATTTTTTTCATATCCATATCAAAATATAAAACAATATTTTCCATGAAAACTAAATCCATTCCATTTAGGATAAAAGAACCACTGACATAAGAATTAGACCATAATATAACAACACTATCAAAACAAATTCCATAATCAATGAAAAAATATTGACTACCCTTTGAAACTAGAGCTTTGGGTGAGAAAGAGATCACAACACTCTCCCCACACCTACATATCAAGTCCCATCATTATTATATATACAAAAATAATACCAAAAATAATAATAGGGAATCCCAAAACCTATACCCCACTTTTAATCCACCCCTTTGATACCATTTTTAGTTAATCATCCTAGGGTTCAATCTAACATGGAACTTGAAGCAGCTTATCACGCGACCAAAGGGTGATCCTAATCTACAAGGGATGAAATCTAATTGCTGGGAATCGTAGAACATACAATGGGAATGCTTTATCCCTCATAAAATGATATAAATAATCATTATAAAAAAATTAATAAACTATCCAATAGGATATAAGAATAACTGAACATCAAACCCAAAACACACAATATATACTTAAATTAATCAATAATGGGATTATATTAAAATAAAATTAAATCATAAAATATATCAGGTAATTTTACCAATAAAAATTTCTAAAAAAAAAAAAACTCCAAACTGCACAAACAAGTCTCTGCACAATCCCCGATCATTAATCTTTGTCAATGTCTCCCTCGGAAGACCATGTATGAAAGAATAATTGAATAAAATTCTATGTGTCAGAGAGAAAATGGAATAATGGGAGTGAATTAAAATTTAAAAAATGTAATGAAAATGGAAAATTAAAAATAAAAATACTGAAACGATTAATAGATTAAAGATAAACATCTATAGGGAGTTAATGAAAATAATTTGATCTGAAATATAAAGTTAATATCAAATTTAACTAAGTGAGTAAAAATCATAGAAATTGGATGTATCAAACTTACATACTTTATGAATATATATATTTTATTATTTATTGAATAAACTAAAAGTGACAATGAACGCATTTTAACTAAGGAGTTAAAAAATAGCTTGGTGTGAGACCCTACATATCCTCCTCTCAGGTTGATTGATTCGTCTCATTACCTTGATTTTAAATGATATTAAGAAACCAATGTCCTCTGTTTATTTCTGAAGGAGATAGTAAGAAGAAAAACCCTCTTTACTTTTCATGGTTAGGGTACAAAATGCTTTGAAGAAGACCCCTCACATTGCTAGTTGTGAGAAATTATCCCTCACATTGTGGTTGTTAGTGCCCTCATAGAAGATGAGGATAAAAAGAGAGATTTTCTTATTAAAAATTATTGAAAATTTTTGTATTATATCACTCTAGAGTGATTAATGAAATTTATATAGATAGAGAGATAGTGGGAAAGAGTAATAATCCTTTGAGAATGAGAAGATAATTTTTTCTCTTGGGAGATAAATTAGAGAACTTTAGATATTTGGTGTTGATTTGGTCGGATAGTTTTTATACAACTTCATTGTTGGGATCCAAGACACATTAAGTCTCCATATATAATATTTAAAATAGATTATAACCTTATTTAATTCAATAGGGAAAATATGAATAATAATACCACATATAGGGCCTTTTGACTGCATTAAATTTATTCCATAAAGAGTAAACTCTACACTATCAGATGGTGTGTATCCTCTATGGAGTAGCCAATGGACCAAATATAACATTCTACTTTTATAATTCTACCAATTTCTAGTGGAATCCAAAATCTTTTTTATCTTCTATCAGTGCCACCAGCTGACCGGTGGATGTTACGCACACCAATGGATTTACCTATATTACTTCGTATGGATAGTTCCCTACACCTACAAGACAGTAGTACTTGATGATAGAAAAACACACCAAGGGCCTACTCTATTTTATTAAATACATTAATTTAATCTTGGATAATAGTTTTATGGATTCAACTCATACACTTATACTTCATCAAGATATTTGATTATTATTTAATGTATTCAAAAATAACAACCAATTTTAATAAGACTCCTTCAATTGATTCTTTAATATAATCACATGGAAACTTAACAAAGAAACTCTCATCCATTCATATTAAACCATTAGATAAAAAATTTATAGTTTTTTATCATTAAAACACCATGAGAAAGAGATATTAGTACAAAAATATTTCCCTTTTTGATGGTCACAAACAATTAATAAAAAACACATATTAATAGTAAATCAAGAGTTAAAAAAACATCCATTTTAATTCAATAAAATAATTATCAATAAATAAAACATGATCAAGAGATTAAATAAAGGATATTTAAAAACTATTTAAGTAATTAAAACACATTCCCCCTTTGAAAAACAAATTTTCTATAAAAATAACCCCCCCCCCCCCCACATTATTTAAATATTTCTCCCCATTTTTTTAAAATAACCCAAAACTTTACCCCTTGTAACTAAGAACTTATACCACTTTTTTTGTCTATAAAATAAAACAATTAAAGGAAAATTATTTAAATATAGGGGATAAATTCACAACTATTAAATAATATAAGATATATTATAGATATATCATTTATATTCACATCAACATAAAACTTAAAAGAATTAAATTTATGAAACAAATTTAATAAGAGGAAAAGAAAAACTATAAATATTTTAAAAAAATAAAAGATAAATAAAATCATAAAAAAACATATATGAAAATTAAATTTATTTTTAAATAAAATTCAAGATAAATAATGAAATAAAAAAGAAAAATAGAAAACATAAATTAATAAATATAACATGTCCTCATTTAAGAATAAGAAATCATATATGGGAGAGGGAGAGAGAGGAGAGATCTTGAAATAAAATTAAAGAGGGAATTAAATTGGAAGATATTGAAAAACAAGTTCCCATTAAAATCATCTCATAAATTTAAAGGAAAAAAATATAATCTTTACCTCAATTAGATCATTTAAAGAGTTGATCAATCATTTTAAGAGTTTTTAGACCATTTTATTGAGAATCCACCATATGATATATAAATTAATCTTGATGGAACAACCCTAAAATTTTTCTAAAAAAGTTCCCTTTTGTATCTAGATTTTGGGAATTATAGTGTTATATAATAAAGATTAAGATGGAAAAACAATATTATGAATAAAAATATTGGTTAATTAGGATTTAGGAACCCAAAATTTTTTAGAATGAGAATTTACATTATAAATTTGAGAATAAATATGAATATAATTAGTTATTATATATCTATTATTTTTTCAATCACATTTATAAATTAAATACCCAATTTTATAATAATATTTTTAAAACTTATTTTGAGAAATCCATTTTAAAAAAGATGTATTTTTAGAATAACTTACTTTATTTAAGATACCAAAACCATGAAAACAATTTATACAATGTTGAGAATCCATAATAATATAAATATATTGATCACAATGGGTGAATTAAG
Source organism: Viscum album (assembly GCA_963277665.1). NCBI lineage: Eukaryota > Viridiplantae > Streptophyta > Magnoliopsida > Santalales > Viscaceae > Viscum > Viscum album. The sequence continues at coordinate 26,783,570 of OY728125.1, forward strand.
TGGGGTTATGTTTGAGATCTTTGAATTGAGTTTCTAAATTCTCAATGTTTGGTTGATTTTTTTAATTTCAATAAAAATTAAAAAAAAATTATTTTTAAAGAAGATATTTTTGATTAGAAAGTTAATTTTTATCAATAAAATATTGTTAATATTTTTCATTGAAATATTTTTATTTTGAAATTATTTCATCAAAACATCCAAAAGATCATTTTTTATTATAAGAAGAAGAAGACGAGGCCGAATGGGAGAAATAAGAGAATAATCGTGAGAAATAGGATAACTACCCTCTTTACCTACCATGATATGATCCAAGAGGAATTTATGAAATTAATCTCTTAATTAATATAAAGAAAGGGAATCTTCAATATCATTCTGCTTTTATACTTTAAGATCTTAATTAAATTTCTTATTTTTTTTTTAATTATTTTTGTAGAAGGGGAATTATGGTTGATTTGGTACCTTCTTGTTGCATTAAAAACATGTTACTTATAGTACTTTAATTTGACTTTTCTATTTTTCATGGAGTAATTTTTTTTAATTTTTATTCAATTTTCCCAACCTCTTGGTCTAGAGCCCAATCTCAAATTCATTATCAGATTAATCTTCATCATCATTACCTTTAAAGTCAATTTTTTTGGGTTTTTTGGATTCATTTTATTATGTAGATTCTTTATCTTATTGTCTCTTCATATTAATTTTATATGTTATGGGGGAGCTAAGAATATCATTGAAAAAAAAATCTTGATGCCTTTTTATTCTTATATAGCTGTCACCTTTGGTGCATAGTATCTTGGAAAGGCCTAGATAATTTTATTTACTAATGTCTCTATATAAAAATAGTCCCCAAGAGAATTTCATCCATTTAAAATGTAAATTAAATATGTAAATATATCGGTAATATATTCATTTTCATTCATAGTAAATCATTAAAAGTGTTTTCTAAAAATATCCAATCTTATGTCTTTAACATTCTTCATGCCTTCATGTGTGACTTATAAAAATTTCCAAATCCTATGGGAATTTTTCAAGATAGAATAATACTAAATTCATTTTGTATTATCCCATAATGGAGAGGATTCATGGGGTTTCAATTAAGTTCAAAAATAGAAATATCTTTAGGAGTCTATTTATTTCGATTAAGTTGTAGGAGGGTTACCATGAAAAGAAATTTTTCAAATAGGATAACCAATGTTAATAAGAAATTTAGACATGATATTTTTTCAATAATAGTAATTTATTTAAAGAAAGTATAACATCAAATGGAATGTTATTTGGATGAATTTTGAAAATAATATGTCATTTTAAAAAATCAATCTTTGAAATAAGTTATTATTTTGAAAATAAGAACAAATTGTTTAGAATAATGGTTTAATAAAAACACAAATATCTCCTTTGATGCCATATTTTGGTCAAAGATAAAAGCTAAGAAAGAGGTGTGATTTACCATTTAAAAATAAAAACAATTCATAATGGAAAATTAAAAATAAAACAAAATTAAAATGAAAAATAAATTAATGTAATGAAATCAACAGAGTGAAAAAGTTAGAAATTAGATCCCTAATTTAAAGTTATTATAAAAGTTAATTTATTGAGTAAGAATAGAATAAAGGGGGTGTATAAAGTTTATACAATTTATGTGTATCAAGCTCGGATAATTAAATGTGTAAATTAAGTGAGGTAAAAACATAGTTTGATAAAGGAAGTTGGTAATAACTCTATGTGTGCCCCTATACCTCCTCCCCTTAGGTTGAGAGGTTCATCTTATTCCCTTGATTTTAATGATGATCAATAAAAAAAATGTACTCCCTTTTTTATGAATATATGCTAAAACTAAGACCCCATTTACATTTCACAATTGTGGAAAGAATCCCATTAAAGAAGATCCATTACTTTTCTAGTTGTGAGAACCTTACCCTCACTTTTTGTTTGTGAACACCCTTTGAGAATATATAGAGAGAAAATAAATATGTTCTTTAAGAAATACCTTCACAAAGATGGTCACATATATCCCTATAAATATTGATATAATTGATATATATATATAAGTAGAGGGACAAAGGATTGAGATCCTTTGATAATGAGAAATAATTTATCTTTTGAGAGAGGACATGGATAAATTTAGATATTTAACATATGTTTGATCAGAGATTTATTACACAAGTTCATTATTGGGATCCAAGACTCCTTAAACATATATTTATAGGATTTAATAGAGTTAGGAACCTTATGAAATTTTTTGGGGGAATTAAATATGAATAATACCATATTTATAGTCCTTTTGACCATATTTAATGCATTCTTGGAAAAGCAGTATTGAAACCATTAGATACATGATAGCCTATTTCCAGTAGCTGATGGGACATATATAATGAAATTATGATAGAATTACCCCATCGGGTAGTAAGTGAACTAATAGAGGTTTATTGAGCTTCTTTCTTCACCATCGAATGGTTCATTTTTCTTTTATACACTTGAGGGTCTTCTTATATGTTACTGAATGACTGATTTCCTACACCATATTCTCAGTGCAGAATTTTGATAACAAAACACATTAAGGGCCTCCTCCACTTCCTTCAAGACTTAGATTTCACATTTATAATCTTTTCATGGATCCAAATAATCCAATTCGAATTCATTAAGATATTCAATGAAATATGAAAGTCTTCAACAAGAACAACCGACTTCATAAATATTCCTTCAATTGATTATTTATGCTTATCACTTGGCATCTTAACAAAAAACTGTCATACACCCAAATAAAACCATTAGATATAAAATTTAGTGTTTTATCATTAAAACATCATGATAGAGAGAGTTACATCATGAACCTCGACCTGTAAAATATATTCATGACCTAAACATCCTTGTAGGTCATTGCACACTGAATTTATGAAGTTACATTTGAATTATGTCCTAAAACTGATATTTTGAAAGACCGTAAAAAAATATAATTTTTTCATAATAATATACATAAATAAAAAAGTAAAACATCATATATTTGTTAAATAAATTTTTCTTTTTTTCATTAAATGAAGAAAAATAACATTGAAAACTCTTTTCTTAGCAGAATACTACTTTTCAAAACCATTGTTTTAAAGTACCACTTTAAAACCATTTCATAAAAACCTATTTTAAAATAAAAATTTCAAAATTGAAAAGTGTTTCCCATTTCAAATGAATCAAAAATATTATGAACTAGATAATTTTATTAAGAAGGAAAAAATAAAACAAAAGAGGAGGTGGGTGGAGTCATACAAGCATTCATGACCTCATTCCAAACATAACCAAGAGAATTATGATATCAAAGTCACACTGGTAGGAAATATCATAATCAACATACTAGTCAGAATCATATTCTACAAGACCATATGACTTGGTAACCATAGTTGGATTCAGATAAGAGTAGTATTTCTTATGATTTTCTTTCCATGGAGGAACATGTTAAAATCCTTCATATTCTACAACAATAGTTTTCCTTTGGATAGGACCTGACTATAAGTTAGTTTTTGTGGAGAGTCATCCTCCACATCATCCCATATTCCCTGAATTCCCTGTTTTCCCTTTAATTTAATTATTTCTTCTTGAGACCTTGAGATATTTGTACCATCACAGAGGATTATTTTCTACTCAAGCACAGGATCAGAGCATTACTGCTCCTTTTAAAAAATCTCTCTTTACTCTATTTGATGCACCATCAAACATTGTTCAACATCCTTGGCCACTTGGGGCTCATGTGCAATATCCTGAGAGGCATGGTCCATATTTTGTGAAACGTAGTCATTAACTCTATCAATGATGGATCAACCAACATGAATCACTTCATTATGTGTAATTTTATACTTCATCTTCTTCCTACAAGAAGTCTCATGATTCCCTTTTAATGAACAAAAAGTGCATACATTTTTTTTGAAACATTTAACTTTGGCTTGGACGATAGCATGATATTAAAGATAGAAGCTGGGAAACCTCTCATATTCTACCTACAGAGAGATATCATCATCCAAGGTAGATAAAAAAAATATTATGGATCAGACAAGATCTTAGAATAACCTCCACCATAACCCTCACATAATGGCTGAACTTCGCTGCTTCAGTGATCTTATCCATTTTAATAGGAATTCCCACAGTATAATCAATATCAAAAAGGATTTTGGGATGACATAGGATCCAATAAATTCCCACAATTTTGATCCAAACATGATCTCTATTATTTTTTATAGAGGAAGGATTTAAGTGAAAATCCCATTCATGAAAGCAAACCATACTTGCTTTAGGGAAATTGAGTTGATCCCCCAAGATCTTTGTTTGAGATCATCTAATGAAAATATGATGTGGAAAATCCAACTTCCCATCAATAGGAATTTCCAATAAGAAAACCCCCTTAAAAATTTTATATTTTGAATCAAATATTTAGTCTTCCAATTTTTTCCACCCTCAGGAAGAACAAGCTTGGAAATAATTGAATTCTCAAAAATCTTGATGCAGTCAAGAATAGCCTCTCCGTTAGAAATAACTCTGGAAGCATCACCCTTTCAAACTATGCGCTCATTCACACCATCATGAATAGATGTGAATTTCTATCTTTAACTGCATGTAGTGCCTCTATTGGAGTTCCTCGTAGCAATCAATTTACTTTATGAGAGACTTGCCTTCTTCTTATCAAATGAATGATTTTTGGATTCCATCCCCTCTGTGGATTGAGGCATCTCATCCAATAATCGTGACAGCTCCATGAATCTTTTAGTTTCATTCAAAATAAGGAATATCTCCACGAGATCACCCTTCAGCGAGGCTTTATAATTAAATTTTTTAAAAAACACTAAATCCATAATTCAACTTTGTTTATTTAAAACATAAAATATTAACAAATAAATTTTGAAAACATTTAAAAAGATAAGATATAAAATATGAATGAAGTCACATAATTAGGTACCATTACTTCAAGTTCATAATAAAAGGAAACAAAACACAATTACATATTTTCCACGAAATAATAATATAATTAAATGGATACAATAAAAAATGATAAATCCACTAAAAGAATCATAAATAAGATCCTAGTTTCATAGACATCATCATATGGATCTAGTAATAAAGTCATGAACTATATATAAGGAACCTAGGATTACACTTTTGAATCTATCATAATCCTTTGAAGTATAATTAGAATATAAAGAAATAAATATCCCAATATTTCATTCACTACTGTGGGAAAAAATAATTATTGGAATCATAATGTCTTGCCACACCTTTTGGACTTAAAATCTCATAGTAGTCTGACTACACTCACATGTCAACCCACTATCTATACTAGGGTTTTCTCTCATATGAGTCATCAACTATATTCCTAATACTCAAATAAAAATTCAAATGGAGTTAAGAACAATTAATCAATACCTAAGTCAAAAATAAATCATTTTAAATAAACCATGCCTCTCATTCAGCACCATCATAAGAACATCCCCAATCAAAACTATGGATGAACAACATATAAAAAGTAATAAATATAATACATCATATACATGGATTAATAGCTACCAAAATTATAATTAAAACTACATATGTGATAAATAGGTCTCACAATGTTTCATGAAAACTATTCTTTCATAAAGCGCCATATGGGCCTTTTCCCAAAACACGCTTGGAATTCCATGCCAACTCACACTATTTTCAAACTCATCATTTTCAACTCTGGGGAATATAGTTTTATTAAAACATTTTTAAGACAAAAATGGGGACTCTCAATTACTTTAAAATGACCTTTTAAATCAACTTGGTTTACTAAAAAGGTTTCAAATATCACACACAAGTGTTAACACTCCCATTTTTAAATCAAGAAGCCCATGTCTAATATTTTGAACACTAGAAAAATTCAAACACTTGGTTTTTAAATCAATTGATATAAAATTACCATTTACATTATTTCAAATGTTTTAAACACCTCAAACAAATGATTTAAAAATACTAATAAGTTTGTTTAATTCACACATTTAAAAACCCTAAGTTGATGTGTTCCACCAATTTTAAAATGAAATACATCCATTTAATTCCATTTAAACAATTTCACAAACAATGCACCAAATATCATTCCATGACATGGATTAAAAACATTTAAAACAATTTTTCCATTCTTGGGTCATACATATATGAAATATGTGAATGTAAAACCAATCTAAAATAATTAATAAAATAAAATCATGTAATAAAAATAAAAAAAAAAGTGATAGTTATGCCAGTTAAATGATTAAAAAGTTTAGAGTCATCACCTATGATGAAGAATTCTCAAGAAGGGCTCAAGGGGTCCTCTGCATTCCCTAGGAAATAAAAACCCTAAGAATAAAATACCTTATCCCCTAAATTTAAACCCAAAGAACCTTAGGGTTTTTAGAAGAGGGGGAAAATGAAGGGTGGAGGGTAAGGTTGAATGAAGGAGTAAACCCAAATATAGGAGGCTTTCCAAAGAAGAAACCCACCTAAACTGGAGGAGGAGACCCCCAAAATGGATGGGAGAAAGTGGAAAAATCTACTCATGAAATAAGGAGGGTTTTTCAAGAGTGAGGGGAGGAAGTGGGGTCTCCCTATACTAAAAATAAATAAAGTATTTTTAGTAAATTTCCAAATTTTAAGTGACTAGGAATACCACATAGTTTGGTTGTATGGTTTATCATACCATGTTCCAACCATGTGTAGGTCAACGCCTAGACCAAACAAACTCACATGTTTACCCTATGTAATTCTACATGGTTAGTGAAATCATGCACCAAACATGTCAAATGGAACTGCCAAATTTCAGTTTCGATTCATAGGTTTGTCTCATGGTTTACCAAATTGTGTGTAATCCATATGACTCACCTTTATATACCAAAGTTCCCCCACAATTTCCCCTAGGATTTAATTAGTTTGGACTAAACTATATACTACCCATGTAGACTAAACTATGAAAAAAAATTGAACTTAAAAGACACCTACATATGGGTAACCTTATGGTTTATTCTAAATTGTTTGTGAAAATTATACATAATAATAAAGACACCAAAATTTTCTTGTTTTGTACCAAAACCACTCATAAACATAAAATCCCCCAAAATAACATTAACTAATATAAAATTAACAACACGTAGACATGGAGGGTTTCATAATTATGTTTTTTTAAGATGCATTGTATTTCATAGAACTTCTCTACGATAGATCTATTGGTTGCCATTTTTTATTAAATAAACATTATTACTCGAAATTTCATATTTGTTTCATCCTTGGTGATGTAAGTTTTCTCCAAAATATCCCATATCTCATTTTCGGTTTGAAGACATTGGTATGTGTTGAAGATTTCATCATTTAAATAATTTAATGTATATCTTTGAAACATGATATCATCATTTTCCCATGGTTATATTGTTCAGGAAACTTATAGCATCTCATATTTAGATTCGGATGCTTCATATTTGATATCATATACACCACTTTGAGAGTCACAAGTATCTAGTTCATCCTCTTTTTACACCTCTTGAAATTGTTACTATGAAATTGCTTCACATTCATCACATTATCAAGAATCAGCATATCCATGTTGATTGAATCTACTCTTAATATTATTAGGATTATTGGTTGATAAATGAATGGATTTTATTTGGAGGATAGTATAATGTGCTCACTAATGCACATTACATTATCTATCAACTTAAGCATATGTTTTACCCAAATAAAAAGGTAGCACTATAGATTGTTGGTGAATCCTTTTTAGGATACAAGGATGGATCAATACTCGACATGGGTACTTTATCGGTATTATTCATTAAATAATATTAAATTTACTCTCATTAATAAAGGAGACACCAATGATTCCACTTTCCAATGTGGGAATCCAAAAAACCTTCCACTTTAAAAAAAACAAAATAAAACAATTTAAATATTTTACAAAACAATTACAATTTGTAAAATTCCTTAACTATTTCATAATATTAATCATTTTTCAAATTTAAGATGCTAAAATAATATATGCCGAGTATATATCTAATAATTCAACAATATTTTTTTAAAAACAATATACTAGATTTTATATTAACTATTTAAACCTGAACCCTCTTTACATATTGAGAAAAGTATGTGGTGTTGGGATGGTGGATAACACCCATTTATCATTATAATATAACCTAGTAGGTTATATCCCTTCCATAAGTTTCCACTCCCAATTTCAAGTATGGTTATTTGTTATTTTTTTATCATAACAAGTACATTAGATCTATTGTAACTCAAAAATTGATTAAGTTACATAGATCTAGTAAAAGGGATGAAATGATCATCAATATAATGAAACATGATTGAAATAGATACACCAAAATCATTATCACTAGTATTTAAAAAACCTCATTATCCTTGGACTTTCATATGCTGATATAATAAAAACATAATATATATCAAATTATTCAACTATATTTTTTTAAAAAATAATCATCTCTTATAATCACTATTTAAACCCAAATCCACTCTTCTTGACACACAGGGCCAGCCTAAGGGGAATCTTAAAATGTCCTTGGGATTGGGAAATATATGGGTAGGTCCAACACCTCACTACCCACTCTCATTCATTCTTTACATCACTCTCCCTCCCTCATAGTTATCCCACATAGGAGGAAACCCTAGATAATACCTCACCTATAATTTCTCCATCAACCATATACATCCTCCAATGCAAGAGTAGCCTCCCTCCCTCTCTACCTCTTTCCCTCACCACCTCCAACCCCACTTCTAAATTTCCTCCCTACCTTGCCTCCCCCTTTTCATGTTGATGTCACTAATCTATGCCACATTGCCTCCCTACATTCACCAACTCGAACTTCCTATACTTCCCATCACCACTGACCAATGAATTCATACACCCCACATATTCCACTTTGTGTTCTTTATTTTTGATGCACCATCAGACCCACTAGTTAATAGTAGCAATGACCCACCTATAAGATTGCCTCCAATGGTTGTGATTTTATTATAATTAAATTTACTCTTTATGATGATATTTGTTTACTTTTATGATCAATTTTTATATAAAATTTAATAAATTATTAGAATCAAAGACCCACTAATTCTTATCCCCTTTTGATTATTTCATTTTTGATAACTATTCATAATCTCATATTTTCTACTTCATTTTATTTTATAATTATTTGATTTATAGATTGTATGTATGTGATTGTTAATTCATTGATCTAGTTTTCTTTTAATAAATTTTGATTTTCATGCATTATTAAATCATGTATTTAATCATTTCCATTTTTATCTTTGGTAAATTTATAGTTTTTAATTTAAATTTTTAAAAAAAAATTGAAAATGAATTTAAAAACATTTAAATTATTTATATCTGGAATTTTAATTTTAATTTGATAGAAATGTTACATTCTAATGTTATATTAATGTCTATAATTAGAAAAAAATTATTATATTCCCTTTAGTTTAAAAAAATATTTTTCTATTTTTTTAAAATATGAATTAAAAATTCTATTAGCTTATATTAATTTTAAAAAAATGTAAATGAAATTACAAATTATGTAATTTTAAAAAATGAAAATATTTATTATATGTTTCTTTTTAATAAAATATTTTAATCATTTAATTTTATAAATATATTATAATAAATTAGATGAGTCACCAATCTAATTTTCTATTTTATATTTATGAGATATAAAAATAATTACTAATTAAAAAATCTATAATTTAATTTTATATTTATAATTTTTTTTCACTTTATTTTTTTATTACATTTTCTTCTCTAAAAAACAAAAACCAAGAATTTTGTTTTTTAAAACAAATTGTGGCCTTATCATTTATTATTTTATTATTAAAATTTCACTTTTAGATAATTTAATATAAAAGTATAAATTTTGTTGACAAACATTTTAGTTTATTTTTTTAAAAATTTAAGTACTAATGTTTTTTTAGTTTATATTTTTTTATTTTTATAGATAATGGTACACAAAAAAATGTATATTAAATAGAATAAAAATAAATTAAATATAATATATATTTTTTATATTTTTAAGTTCAAATACTCTAAATGCATCATAATTATTTAAAATTTATAATTATCACTACTACATTAGTTTTTATGTAATGATTATATAAAATTTTGTATTGAAAATTTAGTTTTATTTATATTTTAATATTTACCTTAACATATGAAAGGAAAACATTTTTATGACTAGTCTTGGGAAATAATGATTTTTGTGCTAGACATGCTAGTGAGAGAAGTATGAGGTTTTTTATGGTGGAAAACACCCATCTCTCACAATAATACATGAAAATATGTCATATCCCTTTATATGTGTTTTAAACTCTAAAATTGATTGAGTTTCATAGGTTTTAAAAGGGAGATAAAATAATCATTACTAGAGAAAAATGGAATCACGATAAATACAGTGAAATCACAAACACATATATTTATAGTCAAAAATCCTTCCCCTTTGAATTTAAGATGCTAATATAATAAAAACAACTTGTATATATTTAATTATTTAACTATAATTATTTCATTAATAATTCTATGATTTTTTATAATCACTATTTAATCACAAATATTTGAGAATTGTGTGGTGTTGTGAAGGTAGATACAACTTATCCCTGATGATAATAATTCAGTATGGCATGCTCATGATTTTCCTCCAATTTAGAGTTATTTGTTAATTTTGTTTATTGTAATAAGTATATTCCAAAGTCTAAAAATGAATGAATACTTTTGTAGATCACAAATTAGGTAAAATGAGAATGAATAGAATAAAATATCATAAAACTGAATGTAGTGATATCATCATTAATAGATGATTAACATTGAAATATTTTAACATTTATTTGATATTTTTCCATTTGTATGCATGTTTCTCTTTTTAGATTCGTATAACTAATATTCTAGGTTTTGTTGGCTGATATTTGGATCTTATATCCTCATACCCATTAGAATGATAGACAATGGATACTATATTGTGGTTTTCAAATATAAATAAGATTATTTTCTATGTACTCATGGTATTTAAGTTGGAGGTTATATTTATATTACCCTTGTTGGGATAACCCCACGTAAATATGTGATTTTTTTCCGACATGCATTGTGAAAAAAGTTATAATACCCAAACCATTTATTAATATAATTATTGTCTGAGTCTAAATTTCTATTCTTTCACTAATACATGTCTCTCTTAGTGAAGTTTTTATATCCAAACAAATCATTAAGGGTATATAATTAGATTACTATTTATCAAAGTATTTATATTAAAAGTACCACAGTTCCTTCTAATGCAAATTTGTTTTTTTATTCCCTCCTTTTTGTTGTGATTTGAATCCTTTTTTAGCTCATCAAACACAGTTTATTGAATTAAGTGAAGTAGAAAATGAATCATCCATGTGGTTCAGGAAGTGGAAACAAAATCTATCCAGTAGATAGAAGGGTGACCATATGATCATACCATCCAATAGATGTGTGAACAAGAAATGATCATGTCACATGGAAAATGAATGTTACTAAATAATGCGTAACTTAAGTTTTTTACTGGTACAAGAATTCATATTCAGCTCGATACCATATATTAGAATCCCCCATTGTAAATTTTCTAACCTCTACAAAGTTAGTAGGATGGTGAAAAAATCTTCATTGGTTGAATTCTTATTTAAAGGTAACGTTGGTGACTCATGATCAATGATAAAGAATCAGAATAGTGATTTAGTTATAGTGTTGTTAAACTATGTCACTATGTCGTAGTGAATATATTTCAAATAATAAAATTGTTTTTATGCATATATGTTTAATCAGAAAATAAATTCATATTATTAGAGTTTTGATGGAGTTTTAGAAACCAAAATCCTAATATTTACATATTATATTCATTTATTTGAAAAATACATATGAAAACGTTCATACATTGGTTAAGAAAAGGGGTGGATTTGTTGTATATAAAACTCATATAAGACATGTATGAAGATATTTTGACTCAATTTAAAACTCTAATAAGTTACCCTATATACTTCATTATCTTAATAGGATTGTATCAGGGTCTAGTTTATTCCCATGCCTCGTTCTCTTTGGTTTTAGATGAACATAAAAAAATATATAAAATATAAAATATCTACTTTTGTGATTTTTACAGATGATATAATTAGTGTTTTAGAATACAAAGAGATTAACAATTTAAAGTTATATATATGGGGAGATAGTGTATAATCTAAAGGATTATATCTTAGTAGGGATAGTACAAAATATATGGAGTTTTTTTTTGAAATGTATTGCCTAGTAATTTTATGGATATAATATTGAAAGAAATTTTTATTTTAAAAGATACTCAATTTTTATATTTATAAACATTTCTAAAATGATCTATAGATATTAATGTATATGTATCTCATAGGATTTAAATTGGATGGATAAAATTGACAAAGGATTTTGGGGTACTTTGTAATGGTAAAATTTCATTGAAAATGAAGGGTAATTTTTATAGGACTATTATGAGACCAACCATCCTATATGATATTGAGTTTTGTCCTTTTATTGAATATCTTTAAAAAAATAAGGGTATTTGAGATTAAAATGTTAATATAGACATGTGGACATACCATGATAGATAAGATTAGAAAAGAATGTGTTTTAGAGAAAATTGTACTGGATCTAATTGAAAAAAAATACTTATAAGACTATATTAAGATGATTTGAAGATGTTATAAGATTTCATGGAGATGAACATGTTAATAGGTTAAACATAATAATGAACTCACTTAAAAATAAAAGTAAAGGTTTACATAAAATTACCCTTAAAAATCATTCATGATTTTTTTCTAAATGGTTTCAATGAAAATATGGTATTAAATAAAACTAATTGATAACATTTGATTTAATTATCCAAATACATTTAATTTGGTTTAAGTTAGTTTTTTCATTGTTTTTTATAAAAATGAAATTATTATAAAATATGATTATAATCAAAATAGAAGTAATGTTTCCCCCATGGATATTGGACACAATGTTTGAACCATGTAAATTCTTGTGTCCTTTCATTTATCATTTTTCTCTTAAATGTTTTTGAGGTGAGAGTTTCTATTGAATGTTTGCATGGTTTGATTTACTGTAGTGAGTAGGATTCCTACCTTATTATCTTTGGGTACACTACGCTAAGGGAATCCTTGTAGATGACCTGTTTTCTCTATGTTTCATCTTTTAGTGGTTGTTTATCTGGTGATAAGACATTGAGAAGATTCATAACAAGTGGTATCAAAGTTTAGTTTAGTGTTATCTCATCAACACACTTTGGGTCAACTCAGGTACCACTCACTCTTTCCTTGACATTATTTTGATTTAAATAGGGTTTTACTATCATTGGAAGGTGTGATGTCAGACGAAGGTAAGTTCTAGGAAGATAAGTTTTATGGAACAAATTTTGGATTCTGGATAATATATATGGAGGATTACATTATTTAAAAAACAATATTTTCCAATGGATAGAGTCAAACTAGACACCATAGAGAAATAAAAATAACAATGATTGAATAGTAAAACACTTCGATTAGTGGAAGTGTCATTGGAAAACAATGCATAATTTATCATATAGTAAGTGGATACTATAGTTGATCTCATTAAAACCTTAACAGACATGTATTAGAATATGAAAAAAAACATAATAAATTGTTCATGATGTAGAGGTTGTTTAACATGAGGTGATGAGAAGGTCTTAGGGGAGGATCATGTAAATGATTTCAATACGATACAAGGCAAGCTCAAATATATGATTCTAACATTCATATATGATTTTTGAGGTTGTGGGAAACGATGTTAACAACATTGAGTAATTTACAATGAAAAAACTAATATGGTGTTTGATGATTTTAGGAATTTGATTCTGAATGAAGAATAAAAATATAGAGAAGTGAAATCACCATCCATAAGTACACATAATACTTATATAAGAATATGGTAAATGTAAATAATGAATTAGAATATACAGTAGGATTATAAGTCATGAGAGATAAGTCAATAAAAATTGATCGGTCTCAGTCCTACATCCCGATAGTGTGAGAAAATAAGACATCTCTGATCGAATTTCAATAATTAAAAAGGGGATTATAGAATGGATTCATCATCTTGAATTTCAAATTCTAGTAATTCATCCTAGGTAAGTAGTAACTTAATACTAAGTGTCAATATTCCTATAGATTCGTCGGTGATTGACAAAGAGCATCATTCCACTCAAATACAAAGAATTAACTTATAAATAATTATGTGTTTTTAATGTTTGGGATGGCTTATTTTGTGGAAATTTAGTCTCTAGAGATAGTTGTAAAATAATATTTTAGTATAAAAATGAGGGAAAAAATATCTTAAAGTTGACATAAGTAAGAAATATACTAGGGCTATAAAATAGCTTAATTTCCTTACGGTAGTTAGATGAGGAAGACTATATTACTTCATTTATAAATGGACATTGGAAGATGACTCAAGTATTCGTGGTGGTTGCATGAGGAGTAAATTATGAGACCTTATATCTAACTGGTAGATCAGATAGATTAGTAATTTTCAATGTTTCAATGTCTAATAATTTAGAGTTTGGTGATTTTTGTTGAAAGTGGGTGCCCTAGAACCAACTTGTATTGTACTTTGATTACTATTACATGTATTCAGTTTGTTTTTATACATGTGTTTATCTTTCCATGATAGTATAGATACTTGTGCATCCACTTTTTTTATGGTAATTTCCTTGGATTACCTGTCGCATAAATGGTTATAGCAAGTCCTAGGCTATAATGAGAACCCTGAGATTCCATGATAGTAATCTTAAAGTAATGTCCTATGGTCCAGTTACATCATTCTGAAAGGAAACAGATGATGTGTGACCATTAAGTGCTAGGGGATCATAAGCATTGAGACTTCTTCTCATGAAGTTCGCACTTGATGATCTCTAGTAATTGAGATCATGAGGACAGAACTGCTTAATATGAACACCACATGTTTCATGTGTCATTGGTCATTCCTATATACAAACATGTGTAATGGTCTCCGGACTTAAGATCATTATCAATGAATGTCATTTAATTACGTACATTTTATATAAGGCGAAAAGCATGGCGACAAAGTCATGGTGAGGAATTTTGTATTGAGTACGTCATTAATGGCATGGAATTGATTGAATGATCGAGAAAGGATTTGTCGCTTTCGAGTTTCGGAAGATATATCTCGGGCCTGGTTGATTAGGATGGTTACACCATCAATAAATCCATGGCCATGGTAGTCGAATCTAAGATCGTCAGGACAAATCAACAAATAAAATAAAGAAAATAAATAATGATGCCACTAGTATGCATTCTGATTTATTGAGATATCGATGACGGAGAGATTATATTACACGGACTCTATTCGTAGGAAGGAAATTGTCGCTTTGACTTTGCCTTATCTCTATAGGGGCCTCGATGGGTTTCTAGACCCCGCTCTAGGTCGGTGGTATTATTCACTACTATTGAGATAAGGGCCTATAGGGTCACACACAATAGCGCCTTGAGAATATAACCTATTCTGGGAATAGAATTTAGAACTTGGTGGGCCCCACCAAAGGGTCTGAGTACTATCCGAGTTCTATGGATCACCAAAGAATAAATAAATTCATTAATTATTCGAGTTTAGAATAATTCGTTGAATTTATTTATAATATGTATTTACAAGTTATATAGTAAATACAAGTATTAATATAATTCGAATGGATATAAATATCCTAGGTTTGTTTAATATTAGCAGGAGGAATGAGTCGAGTTAAAGACTCAAATTTATCACGTAATATATTTATATATTACAAGTAAGTGATAAATTGTAAATATTATTTATCGAATATTTTATTTGTCATAAATAATTATTTATATCACTTATATAGCAGACATCTATTACACGGGGTCCAAGAACCTATACCGCATGTTTTAAACACTCCCTATATAAGTGAGAGAGAGTCTCTTCCATGATTACTATTCATTTGTTAAGATTGAGAGCTTCTCTCCCATCCTGGAATCTAGAGAGAGAGTCTCTCAAGCAAAGAAGGATCTTCAAGATCATATATCTTGGATTGAAGCTTCTTCCTTTGTGGTGATCGTCGCTGCGCTGAAGTGAGTGTCGAAGATACGTGTTAGCACCCAGATCTTGACGAACGATGCGTGAGCAGATTCATGAGGCGTGTGTGGATGATCTAGAGGGCTTTGACGTCATAGTCTTCGAGCAGCAATCACCGGCATCCTGCGGTAGACTTACACACGTCAATTCTGGACAAGGTAAATGTTCAGTTTAATTTTTCGTTCATTGTATAAACCTTGTGATATCCTTGGACCAAGCTGGGACAAGATCACCGGAGTTGACAGGGTTATGTCACTCCGGTGAAGCAGAAAATTTTTAAATTCCTGGCCCACCGGCCTCCGTTGCGCAGTCCGGGTACCCAATTGTGGTATCAAAACGATCACAAGGTTTTTCTGAGTCAAAAAAATTAAAATGCATTAAATTTAATTGTGAGGTGTTTAAACGGTTCATTCAGATTCGACCACGCATCATTTCTTTTTCAAATGATCAAGTTACGATCATTTAAAATTTTTAAATGGATTGACGTCACAAGTTTTTTCTTTTTTTTCTCTCATTAATTTGATGTTAATTTAAATTTTATTGAGATAAAATTAAATGCTAATTTTTATTATTATTATAAATTATAATATTTTATTTCATTATAAAATATTATTATGAATACTTGATGTCAAGTCTTCTTTTAATTTATAATTATTTAAAAAAAGGGGAGTACCAAGACCCTAATTTAAGGTTCTTCCTCTTTTTTTTAAGAAATTAAAAAAAAATGTGGTCTCCCTTTTGTCCAATGACAAAAGAAATTAAAAAAGAAGGGAGAAGACCCCCTTTGGGGTCTCCTCTCACATGGTGCACAGGATAGGGGAGGCAAACCCTAGCCATCCTCCCCTCCTGCCAGACCTCCTCCAGCCGGCCGCCCGAGCCCACACCGGCCTCCCTGCCTGATGGACCTCCTCCACCCGAGCTCGTCGGCCGCCCCGACCCCGCACCAGACCTCCTCCACCTGAACTCGTCCGCTGCACCTTGCCCGCTCCGGCCTCCCTTCTGTGTTGGACCGCATCCGGTCGGCCGCCCTGAGCCCGTGCCGGCCTCCCTTCCACGCCGGACTGGCTGCAGCCGGCCGCCCCGAGCTTGTGCTGGAACCCTGCGCCGGACCGCCTCCAGTCGGCCACCCCGATCTCGCTGAACGGGCCGCGTTGCGCCGTCCAGGCCATCCTGGACCGGATAGCCGACGCGCCAGGTCACCGGAGCAGCGGGATGCCAGCAATGAGACTGGACGACTTCTTTCTCGGCCTCCTCTCACTCCCCTGGGACCACGCCGGAAGATGCAACCGTCGTGGGAGTCATTGGATGTCGCGGTCATGCCACAGTCACACTACGGTAACCTATTCCAATACAACATCTTGCGATGGTACGCAGTCCTGCTGGACTCCTCTCCAGCTAGAGGTAAACCTTCATTGAATTAATTTTAATTAATTTAGTAATTTTTAAAGTAACTTAATAGGAATTAATTTAGGGGTTTAAATAATTTTAATCCGAGATATTAATTTAACTTAAGTTTAAGAATTAAATTGATGGTTTAATTTAATTTTAGGAATTAAAATTAAATTAAACAAATGGAATCAATAAAATAAATTATTTGAATTTAATCAAATTCATTTAATTTATTAGAACACCCTCGCATTATTTAAATTTATTGCAGTTTAATTTTTTTGCGCTTTTACCCCGACTGGTTTTGAGCAAGTGACCGAACTGTGTATGTCTGAAATTTATTTATTTATTTATTCAATTCGTGTGATGATTGTAATATTTAATTATATAAATTACGGTCTACGAATCATCTTTTAATTCAAATATGCATAAGGGCATGCGCATCCATTGCACTAGTTTTATTTTTTACCCTAGACCCCCTCGCCTTCGTGCGAGTATATTTGTAATTATACGGTGACGATCAGAGAGGCAGACCCTACCATGATGAGGCGGCAGTCCAGACAGGATTTGGGAACTTTGCACTGGGGAAAGCAGCGACATGAGTCATGTATCGACTCATGTATGGGTGCCCCTAGGTGATGATTGATCAGTTATCAATCAATCATTATAGAATTCTCAAGACCAGTCAGAATGCATCATTTACTTTATGTATAGTTTATTATTTTATGCGTCTACATGATTATAGCGTGATCACAAAGAATAGTAAACAAGATAAAATGCATAAAGTTGTGATGAATAATATTATATTGAATGTTCAGTTGTGAGCGTGATAACCCTGTTTGAACATAGTAAATAGAAAAGGATTATATTAGTCAATTAATAATAAAATCCCTCAAAGATATATTAAGTCCAAATGCCTTCCATTTCCCACATCTAAACAAAACCGGCTATTTGGGTGCTCGTTAGCCTTAGTTGAGAGTGCCTCTTACTAGCGGAGTGTTTTCATGGGAGAAATGGGTCGACTTAACTTAAGCGAGTAGTCAAGGATTAGCCTTAGCTAACTTGCAATCACTTTAGAGGAAAGAGGTTGAGGGCATCAAGTTCAGATTCCAAAAGCTGGGACTTTACTCAACAACACAAGGAACCACAAGAACAAGTGGTTGGCCAGAATAGCTCCTACCTTGAAAAAATCCAAGTAGTGTCGTAGCCCTAGATTTTAGACTATGAGGGAGGTTTCGAGGATCCTTGCCACTAGAATTATCAAGCGATAGAGTATTCTAAATATAATAGTGAGGGATATTAAGGTTCGTTAAAATAGTGGGATACATTAAATGATATAATAATTATTAATCATAAAATGTCAAAATGTAATCCAGACAAAGTAATAACTGCTAAAGTTTTATCTGATGTATATTCAAAATGGAAATCACCAACACCACAAGTATTTTATCACTACGATCGATCTTGGATAAGGAAAATATCCTGACCAGCCATAACTTCCAAGAGTGGTATAGGAAATTACGCATAGTACTATGCCAAGAAAAGAAGTAATATGTGCCGGAATCCCCAATTCTGGATGAGCCACCTCAAGGAGAAAGCAAGACGGAAAAAGATAAATGGAGAAAGCATGTAGACGATGCGCTTGATGTACAATGCATCATATTGTCATCCATGTTCATCCAATTTCAAAAAATTAACGAGGAAGAGGATGCCTACAAGATGCTTTCACATATCCAAGAACTATATGAGGAGAGGGCTAGGCAAGAAAGGTATGAGATATCAAGTGCACTTTATAAGTGCAGCCTAGCAGAAGGGCACCAAGCTGGTCCTCACGTACTCAAGATGATTGCATATATTGAGAGGCTTCGAGCCCTTTGGTTCAAACTGAACCATGAACTAGCAGTGGATCTCATTCTTTCCTCTTTGCCATCAAGCTTCTCGACTTTCATTGTCAATTATAATATGAATGATATGACAAAGTCACTCCCGGATCTCTTGTCTTTAGTTCGCCAAGCTGATAAGGACATGAAAACCACCAATTAAATTGTCCTTATGGTGAAAAATAAAAACAATGGCAAGGGAAAGGGGTCTAAGTCCAAGTCAAGGCCAAAGACACCAATGCATACTGCAAAGAAGCCAAAGATTTAGAGGCAAAGTAACGAGCAGGAAGCTGTTTGCTTTGGATATGTCAAGAAAGGCCACTGGAAGAAGAATTGCAGAGCTGGGAAGAAAGAGCAAGCTGACGCTTCTACTTTTGGTATTTTTGTCATTGAATGCAATCTATCTTTATCTAAAATTTGGGTATTGGATACGACATGTGGTTCACACATTTGTATTTATATACATGAAGCAAGTAGGTTCAAGAAGATTGCAAAAGGTCAAGTGGATCTCCGAGCTGCAAATGGTGCAAGTCTGGTGGCCTTGGTAGTGGGAGACTATCACTTGACTTTACCAACTGGTTTGGTTCTTGTTTTAAACAATTTCTATTATGTACCGTCTATTACCAGGAACATTATCTCTGTGTCAAGTTTAGACACTATGGGTTTTTATTTCAAGTTTGGAAATAAAATTTGGCTCTTTTATAGGGATAACATATGTTATGGTATGGAACATCTTAACAATGGTTTATATATACTAGAACTAGAAAAATCGGTAATGGAAATCAATGACAAAAACAGCCAACATGACTTAAATAATACTTGCCTATGGCACTTTAGGCTTGGTCATGTAAACGAGAAGCGATTACGAAGATTACATCAAGAAGGGTATCTAGACTCGGTACAATTATAACCCTTAAATGTATGTCAAGATTGTTTACAAGGAAAGATGACCAAAGAACCTTTCTCAGGAAAGGGAGAAAGAGCCAATGCAGTGCTGGAACTAATACATACTGATGTATGTGGTCCATTTCTAGTAGAGGAAAGGGGTGGTTTTATATACTTCATTACTTTTACCGATGATTATATTATGTGTGGCTATATATACTTAATGCGGTATAAGTCATATTCCTTTAGTTTCATTAAGGAATACGAAAATTAAGTAGAAAACCAACTTGGTATGAAGATAAAAGCACTTAGCTCAGACCAAGGTGGAGAATATCTTAACCAAGAATTCATTGATCACTTGAAGGAGTGTGGGATGGTATCCCAACTCAGTCCTCCTTATACACCATAATGGAATGTTGTTAGTGAAAGGAGGAATAGGACCTTTCTTGACATGTTCAGATCAATGATGAGTCATACAACTCTTCCATTATCCTTTTCAGGACACGCCTTGTAGACAACAGCATATACCCTTAACCGAGTACCAACTAAAGCTGAAGATGGGATTCCATATCAGTTATGGTATGGAAAGAAACCCAATCTGACACACATGCGTGTGTGGGGGTGTGAGGCATTTTTCAAGACTTTACCAAGTAAAAAATTAGCATCCAGAATCACTAAGTGCATCTTTATAGGTTATCCTAAGGAAACTAGAGGATACTACTTATATAACCCTTTAGTTAGAAAAGCCATTGTGGCAAGATACACCACATTTCTAGAAAGGGGTAACATTTCTATTGGAAATAGTAGGAGAAAGATTTACTTCAATGAATTTAATGCTCTAGATATACAAGAGTTGGTAGAGGGACAATATACACAAGAGCAAGTGGAAGAAGAAATTGTTCCTGAGACACAGATACTGCATAGGTCTACCAGAGAGGTTAGAGAACCAGAGAGTTATTGTTTTCTTGCCACCGAGTCAGGTGACACAATAGTCCTTGAGGATGAGGAACCTCTAACCTACAAGGAAGCAGTAGGAGGAAAATAAGCTGCTAAATAGAAAGAATCCATGAATTCTGAGATGGAGTCCATGTACCAAAATCAAGTTTGGATTCTGGTAGAACCTTCAGCTGATGTAAATCCCATTGGATGCAAATGGGTATTCAAGAAGAAGCTGGAAATGGATGGTAAGGTTAATACCATTAAAGCAAGACTGGTTGTAAAGATTTTCAGACAATGTCAATGCATTGACTATGATGAAACCTTCTCACTATTTGCAATGCTTAAATCCATCAGAATATTGCTTGCAATAGCAGCCTTTCATGATTATGAAATTTGGAAAATGGATGTCAAAACTGCTTTTCTAAATGGAAAGTTGGTTGAAGACATCTATATGACTCAACCTGAAGGGTTTGTTAAGTTGAAGAATTCCAATAAAGTATTAAAGTTGTAGATATCCATTTATGGATTGAAGTAGGCATCAAGATCATGAAATGTTCGCTTTGATGAGGCCATAAGATATTTTGGTTTTGTCAGAAATTAAAGCGATCCTTGTGTCTATAAAAAGGTTGAAGGGAATGCTATCTTTTTCTTAGTTTTATATGTTGATGACATATTAATCATGGGAAACGAGGTGACAGTCTTACAGTCAGTTAATACTTGGTTAAATGAATACTTCTCCATGAAAGACATAGTTGAAGCGGCCTAAATTCTAGGGATCAAGATCTACCGAGATAGATCTCAAAGTCTGCATGGCCTAAGTCAAAGTACATATATTGACAAGGTACTCAAAAGGTACAATATGGAACAATCCAAGAGAGGATTGTTACCTATGTCACATGGTGTAAATCTCTCCAAGAAAATGTGTCCACAAAAACAGGAGGAGATTGACAGAATGAGTAGATTCCCTTATGCTTGGGTAGTGCGTTCTATCATGTATGTCATGCTATGTACTAGGTTTCATGTTGCCTTTACTTTAAGCATGGTGGGTAGATATCAAGCCAATCCAGGAGAGCTGCACTGGACATATGTTAAAACTATCCTAATGTACTTAATGTGTACTAAGGATATGTTCTTGGTGTATAGTGGAGATGAGGAACTAGTTGTGAGGGGGTACACTGATGCTAGTTTCATGACAAATCATGATGATATGAAATCGCAGGTAGGCTACATCATTTTCTTGAATGGTGGTGCAGTGAGCTGGAGAAGCTCAAAGCAAGCTGTGGTTGCTGATTCTACAGCAGAGTCTGAATATATTGCAGCTTCTGATGCAGTAAAGGAACCAGTCTGGATACGTAGCTTTATCTCAGACATTGGCATTGTACCTAGCAGTATAGACCATATTCCAGTATATTGTGATAATACTGCTGTAGTGGTGCTTTCCAAGTAGCCCCGGTCTCACTAGAGGACAAATCATGTTCTTCAGAAGCTTCATCTCTTGAGGGATTTTACTCAAAGAGGTGAAGTGACAGTTAGTAGAGTAGCCATAGAGGACAACGTGGCAGACCCCCTGACTAAATCCATTTCTTAGCAGAGGCATGATTCACATGTGAGAGCTAACGGATTGAAACCTCTTAGAAGTTGGCTCTAGTGCAAGTGGGAGTATTGAAAGTGGGTGCCCTAGACCCAACTTGTATTATACATTGATTACTGTTACATGTATTCAGTTTGTTTTTATACATGTGTTTATATTTCCATGATAGTGTAGAAACTTTTTCATCCACTTTGTTTATGGAAATGTCCTTAGATTACCTGTCGCATCAAATGGTTATAGCAGGTCCCAGGATATAATGAGAACCCTGAGATTCCATGATAGTAATCTTAATGTAACGTCCTATGGTCCAGTTACATAATTCTGAAAGGACACAGATGATGTCTGACCATCAGGTGTTGGGAGCTCATAAGCATTGAGACTTATTCTCATGAAGTTCGCACTTGATGATCTCTAGTAATTGAGATCATGAGGACAAACCTGCTTAATAGGAACACCACATGTTTCAGGTGTCGTTGTTTGTTCCTATCTATGGACATGTGTAATGGTCTCCTGACTTGATATCATTATCAATGAATGTCATTTAATTAAGTACATTTTATATAAGGAGAAAACCATGGAAAAAAAGGTGTGGTGTGGTAGTTTGTATTGGGTACGTCATTAATGTCATGTCATTATTGAATGATCGAGAAAGGATTGGTCGCTTCTACGTTTAGGAAGAGATATCTCGGGCCTAGTTGATTAGGATGGTTGCACCTTCAATAAATCCATGGCCATGGTAGTCAAATCTAAGACCATCCAGACAAATCAAAAAACAAAATAAAGCAAATAAAGAATGATGAAACTAGTATGTATTCTACTTTATTGAGATATCGATGACGAAGAGATTATATTACACGGACCGTGTTCGTAGGAAGGTAGTCATTGATTTGACTTTTACTTATCTCTATAGGGTCCCCGATTGGTTGCTAGACCCTGCTCTAGGTCGGTGGTATTATTCATTCCTATTGAGATAAGGGCCTAGAGGGTCACACACAATATCACCTTGAGAATCTGCCCTATTCTGGGAATAGGAATTTAGAACTTGGTTGGACGCACCAAAGGGTCTGAGCACTATCCAAGTTATAAGGATCACCAAAGAATAAATAAATTCATTAATTATTAGAGTTTAGAATAATTCGTTGAATTTTTTTATAATATGTATTTACAAGTTATATAGTAAATACAAGTATTAATATTATTCGAATGGATTAGAATATCCTAGGTTCGTTTAATATTAGCAGGAGGAATGAGTTGAGTAAAAGACTCAAATTTATCATGTACTATATTTATATATTACAAGTAAGTGATATATTGTAAATATTACTTATGGAATATTTTATTTGTCATAAATAATTATTTATATCACTTATATAGCAGATGTCCATTACACGGGGGTCGGGAACCTATACCACATGTTTTAAACACTACCTATATAAGTGAGAGAGAGGCTCTCCCATGATCACTATTCATGTGTCAAGATTGAGAGATTCTCTCTCCTCCAAAAATCTAGAGAGAGAGTCTCTCAAGCAAAGAAGGGTCTTCAAGATCATCCATCTCGGATTGAAGCTTCTTTTTTTATGGTGGTCGTCACTGCGCTGAAGTGAGTGTCAAAGATCCGCGCTAGCACCCAGATCTTGACGAACAATGCGTGAGTAGATTCGCGAGGCATGTGTGGACGATATAGAGGGCTTTGATGCCGGAGTCTTCGAGCAACGATCATCGGTGTCCTGCGACAGACTTTCACACGTCAATTCTGAACAAGGTAAATGTTCAGTTTAATTTTTCATGATCTTTATAAACCATTCAAGATCATCATACCAAGCTGGGAGAAGATCACTGGAGTTGACAGGGTTATTTCACTCTGGTGAAGCAGAAATTTTTTAAATTCCTGGCCCACCGGCTTCTGCTGCGCAGTCCCGGTACCCAACAATTTTAAGATTAAATATCTCAATGTGAAAAATGTGGAATTTATAACTATAAAAGGAATACTGAATAAATATCACACTAATTTTTGAAGTTGTGAGAATTATCTTCTTGTGAAGAAAAAAAGGGTGTTATTTAACTTTAATAGAAGTAATCCCAAATCTCATAAGCTATAACTGGTTCACTCGGATGTTTGGGAACATACCCTAGTGTGATCTCACAGTGAGTCACTTTTCATTGTAACATTCATTGATGATGTAATGACAAAAGTGTGATTTTACATATTAAGGAATAATTCTGATATATTACTATTATTTATTAACTTAAATTCCATGGATGTGATATAAAGTAGTCAAAACATTAAATTACAATGATCTGATAAAGGTGGTTATTACAATAAAAAAACATCCAAAATATCTTTTAGTATAAAGGGATCAAGTTGGAGAAGACTGTGCTAGAAATATTTCTATAGACTAGTGTATAATAGTGGATCAATTATATGTTTACTAATAAACTGTATATCATGAGGTTTTACTTTGAATTTACCAATGTTATTTGTGTGGAATAAGTGACTAAAACAGCATGTCTCTTCAATATGAGTTTGTCCACTACATTGGGGCAGGGAGTGTTGGGTCCTGATGAGAATGGTTGACTGGCCAAGGGGGTGAATCGACCCTCTTAAATATTTTTAACCACTTATCAATGATATTATAGTGTAGTGGAAAAATAAATGGAAATAAACACAATTTTTTTTATAGTAGTTTGGATCTAAGTAATCCAATTCTACTCTTCACCCCTCTAAAACATCATGAGATATGAAATCCATTATAATGGACTCTCTAATTTTTTAGGGGAGTTAATAACCTTTTATTAAAACCTTTTTAGACACTAGATACACAACCCAAGATAATCTTTTTTCATACATGTTATATTAACCTGGTCCCCCTATTTTTTACACACTTGGAGGCATAACCCAATACTATGTTTTTACACCTAGAGTCATAAACCAACTATCATCCCTTTTTATTCCTAGAGTGGAAACACAAATAGTCTTGCATTTTACTACCTATAGGTATAACTCAAATTACACTACCTTTTTATATCATGATGCACAACCCAACATGTACCTATTATGGGTAGTATAATTCAACACAAGTATGCACAAACAATGATAAAAAAACAAGTAAGAACTAAAAAAACAAAATGAAAAAGAAAGGATTGGAGTGTCAACGAATCACGGTTCTCTACTAAAATAATAGACCAAATTACAGATGTTTACCATAGAAAAGTATTTAATCACCAAGGTGCATCACATAATATAGTTCAAGAATTTCCATAACCTCATTTCCTTAATCTAGTTCTATTAAACTCAATATATACAGTTCATTCAATCGTAATATATTCAAATAATGAAGCTCATTTCATTTAATCCTTTCCAAATAAACATGTGATTTATTCATTGAATGTTTGTGAACAATTTTCCCACATGGGTTTACCTTGATAATTAGTTAAACTAAAATAGGTTATATAAAAATACATGTTATAAAAATCAATACTGTTGTAAATGAAATCATAAAAAACAATATAAATGTTATAAGAAACATCCCATATAACATGAGAGATAAAAATTTCATATTTCAAATAATTTTAATTTAAACATTTATGTTTACTAAGTCTTGAAGTCCTACATGAAAATCATATTCTATGAAGGGTTACACTATAAAAAAGATTTAGCACTAGCTTGAATTCCTACTCTCAAGACACATCCTTCTCAAACATTTAATGCTCAGTTCTCCAATGTCTTATCCATATGCCTTTGTCATTTTTATGCCTCAGTGAAGTCTTATGCTCACAAATGAAGACTTATTCTCAAGTCATACGTTCATGACTTTTTTATTTTTCAGCTTGACATCGAAATGTACATAATGGTGTGTATATTAAAATGCATATGACCAATTTTAATGTTTTTTAAATATAATATAAATTGTCTATAAATAAATATCCATAAGTTCATAATAATTATTGATTATTTTCAAAATAATGAAATAAAGAGAAATAAATGAAACAAACATGTAGAAATTCATAATATAAAAGAATTTGTAAAACTGATCATGTTATGGAATAAAATATAAATAAGTAATTAAGTGAAATCTTCTCATAAGGTTGGTTCATGAGTTTTCCAAATTTCTATTTCATAAGATAGGATGATTTTATCTTCTTGTGGTAGGGTAATTTTCCTTCAAGAATTCAGTTCATTTTCATTATATAGTAATTTGATTTTTTTTAATAAAAGGGTGAGGGTCAAGCCCTCTCTATTGAAAAAAAATATAAGGAACCCCTTTTAACAGGAATGGTTGAATAGGGAACTCAAAACATGAAAGGAAAAATGCTTAGGAAAAATGAACTGAAAGTCCAAATGAGGTCTCAAATTTCCAAAGGGTATAAAATTTCATGGAAAGCATCAGTGAAAGTCTCGCCCCCTGTCAGCTGATGAAATATAGGAAACAATGAAGATGGAGCATCTCCCCTAGCCAAGAAGCTGCATCCTACCAATCGTGCCAGAGTATCTGAGAAGCACATCACAGAACTAGGTCACACCAGAGCATCTAATAAGCACATCATAGTGTCAAATCACAATAGAGCAGCAAAGAAGCGCAACATAGATCCAAATCAAACCGGATTAGCTGATAAGCGCATCACGATTACAAATCATGCTAAAGCTGCAAAGAAGCACATCATGGAGACAAAAGCAGATACACAACATGAAAGATCACCCATCACACCCATAAAAATGTGGAGGGATGACGGAACAGTAGGTTCTAGCACACCTACCTCTCTTTAGAGCCTCACACCTAACACTAAAGCAAATATCACCACAATGTCAACATGATGCAACACAACATTAGATTGAAAAATATGTATAGAACGACAAGGTAGGATTCTTATCCATCTATCAATGAATTTATATCTTAAAGGTGAGTGTCAGCATACTCATCCCCATTTCGGGGACACCCACCCAGTGACACCTATAAGAAGCTGCACTGCACCAAATGTAACAGAGAAAAAACCAATTCCAACTAAGAATTCTACCACTCAAAGAAACAAACAGTCCCAAAAATCAGAGTAGAATCCAAAAAAGACATTAAAAATCCATAGTAGATCTCCAAACTAGCAATGAAACACAGACACTATCAGAAGATTGCGCCCAGTTTTGCACCATGTCCCCAGAAAGAACCATATAACTAGATCCAAATCACTCCCAAAAGTCTTAATGAGACCATATCTAAAAGGTTGGTCCCTCTAGTCACTAATCGATGACTGGTCCATCACACACTGAAGGAACCGACAGCCATAACACCAAAACTAAATGTGTTCACTTAGTATTTCAAGATGTGTTCACTTTTTCTTTCAATATGATGTGACTTTTTTTAGTGTGTGGTCATTTATCTCTCTTAATGGGGTAGGTTCATACTTTACCAAGTTTTCAACATTTTATTTTTCTAACTATGTCTTATTTATTTAATTTTTTAGTTTAGTTCGAAAAATTTAAAAATGTTCACTCATGGTTAGTTCCAAACATTTCTAGATTTTCAAGAAAAGGCTAACATCATATGCAATACCAACCTATATTATGATGGATTTTCCTATAAAATATATTCAAAATAAAAAAACAAAAAAATATTTTAATTATGAAAACATTAATAAGAAAAGTGGATCAAGGATACACTCAACATTATAACCCTTCTTGATAATTAAAAAAAATTAAATTCTAAAATTTTTCTTCCCATTTGAAATTAATTGATTAGATTAAATAATGGAATATTTAATTATACCAATGGTTTAAGATAGATTATTGGGAAATAAATTAACCCTTCTAATATTAACATTGAATGTGGAAAGCTACCCATTAATGATTATTTATAAAGAAAAACGACCTAAAAGTTACATCCATCACATTATTAGGGTCTACCTAAATTCATACATCTTCAAACAGTATGTACAGACTTAAGAAACAACTTGTGTATAATAATGTTATTTTTTTGGAAAATTATTTAAGAATCTTCCAGGATCCCCGAAACCATTTCATTATTTTAAAATAATAACATATAATTATTTTCAACAAATTAAATGGTAACCAACTATTATATAAAAAGTTAGTGAGAAGAATAAAAATCTACTATAAAAATTGATATAATTAAAAAATTAGAAAAAAAAATATTTTAAATCCTCATAAACATATTCTAAAATTTTATATTTCCATCACACCAAGTTCAAAATTGATTTTATCAGATGTATATAAATCCAGGGGTTTTGAAAAATGTCATCATATTGACCTTCTTTAGAAATATATTTCAAAATAATATTTAATTTTTGAACATGATATCTAAGAAATTTATAGCTTAAAATAGATTTCTAAAGATATAAATTAAAAAATTGTTGACTTAATTAATCAGGATATTCTCAAAATTAATACCAAAATTAGAAATCATTAATTAAATATATATAGCCTATGAAAAAATGATTCGAAAACAACACACTCAATCTTAGTAGTTGATAAATCCATTAAATTTTGTTTTTTGGAGCTCAAACAAACTAAACATTTACCAAGGATGTGAAACATACCTATTTTTCTTTTTCTATCTATTTTACAAGCACACAAAAATAGAATCTAAAAAACCTATCAACTCAAATAGAGTTTGTAGATGATAAATTAATATAATATTTAAATATTCTTTAACATAATTAATTATTATTTTAACCACCTTGAAACAATTTATTTATGATTAGATTGGAATCTAGCACGCATACACACATAAATAATAAAATCTAGTATAGATGTTATCAATTAAATTATGGTACCAATCATTTCTCAAGACATATTATTATCATCAAGTTTTCTAGCTTCATCATAATTATTTTACAATAAGTACTCATTAGAATATTTTATTTCTTACAACCATAAAGTCCAAACATTTAACAAATAACTTATCATATTTTTATTGATAAATAAGGATACCATCATTCTATTAAACTATTTGGAAATAAAAAAAACATAAGTTTACACATAAGACTCATGTCAAACTATGAAGGCTTTATATTTCAAAAGTCATTACAAATAAAATCACTTGAGGTTCCAAATATAATATCATCAACCTATATTTGAATTACTAAAATATATATTAAATCTTCTTTAATAAATAATTTTGGATCAAATTTTCCCTTTTAAAAACCATTATTAAAAATAAATAATGAAAACCACTCATATGAAGTTCGAGGATCTTGTTTCAAACCATAATGAAATTTTGAAAGTTTCCAAACATGGTTAGGTTTAGATTAATTCTTGAAAACTGGGGTCTTTATTACAAAAAAAAATTTCAAAAATATATCCATTCAAACACAATCATTTTACATCTATTTGAAAAATATTAATTCCATAATGATTTTCATATCACAAAAAATAATTATTATAGATTCTGATCGAGCATTGAGATAAAATGATTTTTCAAAATCAATTAATTTTTCTTGCTTGTAACCTAGAGACAATAACTTGAATTTGTTTCTAATTATTTTAATAGACTCATCTAACTTATTTTTAGAGATAAATTTTGTATAAATAATATTTTTATCCTTGTGGGGTTCTACTAAATTAAAAACTTTAATCCTATCAAATTGAGTTAATTATTTATACATTTACATAATCTAGTTAAAATAATATAAATATTTATCAATATTGTGAGGCATAAAATCATAAAAAAAATATTTATAAAAAAATATTTCAGAACTTTTTTTAACACTAGTTAATATATCTCCAATTATATTATCAACCCGATGATATTTATGGACTTTGAATGTTATTCAAGAGAGGTACTTTCCCCTAAATAGATGCATCCAATTTACATTTTATGAAGTTAAATTCTATAAAATATCCCTAAACCTATTCAAAATTACATTTTCATTCATTTAGATGATTTTTATAAAATTTAACATGTATAGATTCATAATTGAGAATAATACACTTGTCGTTTAAAAATTTCACATTCTTATTATCATCAAAAAAATTATGAGATTCCTATTAAATTATGTTTTAAACCTTAAAAAACCTTTTAGATAATAAATAAATTTGAATTCCCAAATTCTACAAAAAAAAATTTGATTTTCCCATTAAATTATCACTAAAGGTGACACTACCATTATCACACTTAAACAAAAAAAAATTATATATCACTAGGCATATGTAATTAACATCCACTATTCGTGTACCAAACATAATTTTGATTATTCTTAGGCAAGTTTCTTATATTAATAGATTTAATAAGTCTTTGGTAACCATATCAATTTGAAGCCAATTGGGAACCCAAACTGATTTTAAGTAAATGTTTATAGGAAATCTAAAAGGAAAAGATTTTGATATAAAATACTTTGTGTGAATAAGAGACTATGTAAATCTCAAGGGACAATAATTTGAATATTATCCTTTCATTTTACATCTGAATCATTCAACAATTTAAATTTTTTCACTTGAACCTTTAAAAAATAATGTTTCATACATATTTTGCAAAATATTATCATATTCAGGACCAGTTTTATTTTTTTCCATTTATCTAAACTCATCATTTAATCATAAAAGTTTCTCCCTTGATAAAAATTTGATAAATATGTATTCAACCATTCAATTTCATTATATCCTGTTCTTCTAAAAAAAATTCAATTCTTTGATATTATTCGTATTCAGATAGATAATATTTATATATATGATTTTTCAAGTCGAACACATTTCATATGAAAACATAATTTTTCATTTAAAATTAAATTAGTATTTTTAAAAAAAAATTAATTTTTAACAAGAATATCGTTATGTTTACACTTAATATTTTTGAATAACTAGGTAGTCTTATTGAAATTAGGATTGTGTCTATCGATCTCTTAATACAACACATGTTCAAAGGTATCAAAATTATATTTAACAGAGAAAGAGAAATTATATTCATTAACATATCTTGATGAAACCATTCAATATTGGTTTGTTAAATACTTTTCATCACTATATTCACCTCTTGAATCTAAATCCAATGTGTTACTATAACCACCATCCATTTATTTCCTCTATTTTTTTACTATTCTACCTTGTACTTATCATTCTTAAGACTTGGAAGTTAGGTTTATTATGGCCAATTTATTTAAATTCTTGAAAAATAATATCATTACCATCATTACATTTTTTTTACATTCATTTCTCAATGTGTGATTAATTTTTCTTTTCCTTGAGTATACTTTCATTCAACTCCCTTTGAAAACCTATACAAATTTGCCCCTTTCACTACATTACAATTCAGAATCAAAAGAGTTAATGGTAACATGATTTTTTTATTTAAAATTAATACCTTTCGTTTTTGAATTATATGATAGAATATTTTTTTTAAATTATAAATCATATTGTAGAAAACATCCAATAATCGCATCAAAATTATATTCTTTGAAATTCATAATTTTATCAATTGATACATTTTCAGCATTATATTTATTTGGTAAGGCTCTAAAAACTATTTCCACCATATTATAATTATGTAATATTTATTCCGAAGTACTCATTAAATTTAAAATAATTTTAAATATGTGAAACAATTTTTTAACTGTCTCTGATTATCCCCTTTTTAATTCCTCATACTCAGCTATTAACATTTCTAATTTTGTTTGTATCAACTTTTCTGAACCTAAATGAGTAACATGTAATATTTTCCAAATTTAATGTGATGTTTTTCATGCTGAAATATGACTATACATATTCCTATTAATTAAAAAATATATAATATTTATCACCTTGTAATTTATCATATACTTTACTGAATTATTACCAACTATTGTTTTTAGATCATATTTGGGAAATTTGTACAGTTTAACCTTGATTTACAAACATTAAATGCTCAAGTGTTCTTGAAAATACTTCATGAGAGGTGGTTAGTCAACATAATCAATTATATACTATATTGGAGGTCTATGAGGTTTCCATCTATCATTGTTATTAATTCATATCATCCCAAAAATATATCTTTTCCCCTTGACTATTTAAGTGAGGATTTAATTAGAAAAAAATAATATAAAAAAATTCTAAAGCTAGTTAACCTCTTATGATATCAATTGTTAGGTATTAATGATAAGTGATAAATGTTCAAGATGTTTAATAATTGACACTTTATGTTTTTTAACCACTTATCAAGGTTACTCGACTATTTAAGAAAATCATCTATGTGACTACCAATTGTCGTAATCAGTTCCATAAAAAAGTAGAAGTAGTGGAGGTGGCCATCCCTCATTCACATTCATTCAGGCCATCCCAAAACAAATATTTTCCACTTTAATATTTAATTCAATATTTTATTAGCACGAATAATATAAAATATATTAAATCTTGAGGACCTCCCTTGGAAATAATTGTTAGGTCCTCATGAGAATGGTTGAATGGTCAATAGGGGGTGTGAATTGATTCTTTAAATATTTTTAACCACTTATAAAAGTTAGGTTAATGTAGTGGAAAAGTAAATATAAATGAACACAATGATTTTTATAGTAATTCATATCTAAATGATCATACTTCACTCTTCATCCCTCTCAAATTTTAAAGAGAGATTAAATCCATTGTAGTAGACTCTTTACTTTTTAAGGGAGTTACAACCTTTTAAAAACTCATATGTAAACCCTAGAGGAAAAACCCAAGAAATGTTTTTACATACCGGTGGATTAACCCAACGACCATACCTTTTTCAAATCAATTCGAACAACGAAGGAATAACTTTTTACACCTGGAGTCACAACCCAAAAATCTTATCTTTTTATACCTAAAAGCATAACCAAAATTACTCTTCCTTTTTCTACATAAAGAGATGACCCAAAAGGTAAATTTTTATGGGAATTATAACTTGACATGATTAATAAAATATAGTAATAGGAATAAGTAATAACTAAAAACCCATATGAAGTATTAAGGCAACAATGTTCTACCCAGCAGCGATATATCAAATGATTGAATTTCAATAGATAATAGTATTTGATCACCACGATGTATCACATAGTACAATTGAAGAATATCCACAACTTCATTTTCTTAATTTTTTCAAGATGAAATCAATATATATATTTATTTCGAACACTAAATATTAAATGTATGAAGCCTATTTGATTTTATCCTTCCAAAAGAAACATGTGATTTAATCATTTAGTATGCATGAAAATTATTCCCCTGTGGATTTACCTTGATAATATATAAAAAAAATTGGATAAAAAAACATGTTATAGCATTTAATACAACATTTAAGGAACTATAAAAAAAATGATCTTGAAAACTTCCCATAAAAAATTCATTATAGAGCATTAATATTTTAAATAATTCGAATTTAAATATTTCTCGTTTGCTAAGTCTTGAAGTCTTATAGATAATTCTTACACTCAGAAGGCTTATACTCTATCTTGAAGCCTTATTTTCAATACGTATTATGATTGAAATGTTTATGCTCAGTGCTCCAAAGGTTTAGGCTAATGACTCTATCATTTTTCTTCATTATTGAAGACTTACACACATGAATGAAGAATTACGCTCAAGTCATATGCTCATGCCATTGTTATTTTATAGTTTGACTTCAAAATAAAGAATTAATAGTATGTATATTAATAAAAATATTATCACTTTTAATTAAATTTAAATAAAATATAAATTATCTCCAAATAAATTTATATGGGTTCAAAATAATTATTGAGAATTTAAGGGAAAAAAATCAAGATAAATATATTAAACAAACATATAGTAATTTATAATATATAATGATAAGTAAAGCACATCATGTCATAAACTACAATATGTCAATTTCATTAAGTGGCTATATGTCAAAATGTTGGTTGAAGACTATGTGAATTTTTCACTTCATATAGTATGCTAATTTGTCTTCTTACTATAGGTTTATTTTTCTTTCATGCATAAATTCATTTTTATTCCTGTGTCCAATTGTTTTTTTTATGGAGTGACTTTGGTATTAAATTTGAATTCACGTGGTTTTTCAACATGAAGTAACTTGGAATTTCAACATGTGGCTACTTTTTTTCAACGTGTGATCACTTTTCAATCTTTATGTGGTACCTTTATACGTTACTAAATTTTATCCAATTGATTTTTCTTGAAGTCAATTAATTTTATTCTTATAGTTAGTTCCATATGATTCCAAATTTTCACCCAAATTCAGTTTAATAATTTCTTAAATTTTCAAGAACAATCTAATAAAACAACAACATTGTATGAAAAACTACCAATATAAAGATAGGATTTCCTATGAAACTTTATAATAAAAAACAAAAAATATTGTAATTATAAAATATAAATAATCAAAGTTGATCAAGGTGATACTCAACAGGATGTTCCAGAACAGCTATGGTCTAGGAAACAGTAGGGAGTTGGCTACCTCAAAATATTTGGAGGCCTTTCTTATGATCATGTTTATACTAAGGACACTGTCATATTTAATGGAAAGTATAAGACCTGTTTCCTCATGGTATATGAAAATAATGATTTTGGATTCAAGAAATGGTATGATGATATACTTCAAGTCATCAAGAGACCGAATGTTATCTTTAATAAGAAGGTTCTATGAAATGATTGTAACTTGGATGTGAAGGAAGTTTAAAGAAAATACTCTACTAACAAAGTTTAAATTGATCTGAATGGTCATAAAATATGAAGGAATATTCCAGAGAGTTTGGATTAAAACATTAGAAATCTAAATGATATACTAGTGGAAGATGTACAAGATATCTCTAGGGATACTAATGCTCGAGTGGAATCATAAAAAGATAGAGATCTAAAAGTAAGATCATTAGAAGTTGCATTACCAGACTAATTTTATCCATAAGTTCAATTGCATAGATATACTAGAGGAATAAAACCAATTTAGAGGTTTAGAGTAGGAGTCATATTTCTGTTCTAATGAATAGTATAGACATAAAAATTCTGGAAAAGGGAACCACTCTTAGTGACTGTGGATAATGAATGTTAGTAATGAACAATGAAATGTGTTTGTTGGATCCCAATGGAATATGAGAGCCAACTGAGGTAACAAAAAAATGAACTAGATAATAATTGAGTTTTCCATTAAAAGAAAAAAAACTAATGGTTAGAAGAGGTATAAAGAATGACTGGGGGTGAAAGGATTCCAACATTAAGAGAGTATTTACTTCTATAATATCTTCCCACTAGTGGTTAATTATGATGCCATCTATAAAATGTTGAGAATGGTTGAATCAGAGAATATGCTCTTAGACATGATGGAAGTAAATACTTCCTTTATTTATAGATACTTTATGGAATAAATTTACATGAATAAACTAATGGGTTTTATAGATGATCAGAACCTAAACATGCTATATATGATGAATAAAATCTCTTATGGATTAAATCATGTGCCATGATAGTAGAATAATAAATTTTATGTAATTATTGATGGAAAATACATTACATGGTATAACATAGATAATTTTTATTATTGGAAGGTGTGGGGTGATAGAAGATTCATTTTACTTCTCTTGTACATGGATGTACTGTTTTTACTGGATGAAAATTATAAGAATACAGAAGCTAAAGCATGATATGTCTGTAAGGTTAGAGATAAAATATATTGGACTGACCAAGAAGATATTGGGAATTAAAATTGAGAGATATATGAATGTTTTTACTTTGTTATAATCTCAAATGGACTACATTTAAAAGATAATCTAGAGGTCTTTATTGTTCAATTATAAGTTAGTATCAACTCTATTGGCCATAAAATTCAACTTTTTGTAGGATAAGGTTCTAAAGATGAAATATGAGTCAATGTACATGGTGAATTATCTATTTTCACTACTATTAGGTGTTGGGAAAAATACATCAAAGCATTATATCCATGTGTTTAGGGTGTTTTTGTTTGTTCAAAAATCCGTATGACCACGAAATAGAATGTTTGGTGTTTCCGAAGTAGGTTTTCTGGTGACGTAGTTTCCTAGTGTGCCAATTTTTTTGGCCTTAAAATCAAGAGTTTGTTTTTTAAAAAAGGAAAGTTTTATGAAAAGTATTTCACATTTTTCAGATATTGAAGAATATTTCACAATTATAAAAGGAGTTTTGTAGAACCACAAAGGAAAAAATGAATAAGAAGGATTTACGCATAGTAGTGTTATGGGGGCCGTGAAGCGTGGTACGCAGGCCTCATAGGGAAAACAGTTAGTGGGCAGATTCTAGTTCATGGGAGGATTAATGTTCATGTTATGATTGTTGTTTTCTAAATAATTCAGTAATTTTTAGATCCACAAAACAGTTTCATTTTTGTAAGACATCAGTTGCTAAAAAGGAGGATCAATTCTATACAAACCACATATCACAGTACACAGTGAAGGATGTACCATATCAAGGATTTGGATAATTTGTATTAGATCCACTTTCATATCTATTTTCCTATATAATGAACACTAATTAGATCATTTAGTAGAGATATAATTTCATTATAAAACATCATCTCTCTGAGAAGAATTCAGTGAAGTCCAAAATAGTTTTTGAGGAAGGATTTCATGAAAGAGAGAGTTTGTGAGGAAGTAATTCCATGAAGGAGGTAGTTTCTAGGGAATAGTTCTTGAAGGGGGTTTTTACGGGGATCTTTAGTTCACAAAGGAAAAGGGTATATGGATGATTTTGTGGTTTGTGGAAGAGAATATGTTACACAAAAGAAGATATGGTCCATGGAAGAAGAGGTGGTCTGCAGAAGCATGGGAAATCTGTGGAAGGAGAGGTGGACCACGACGCACTTATTCCACGTGGTGCAAGGAAGTTCATAGAGGAATCAAGGTAGTTTGTGGATTATTCAAGGATATTATAAAAGGCACTAAAATAGTTATCAGAAGAAATTTTCATAAACTAACAGTTCTCAGAAAAGTGAATTTCATCTATTTTTAAAATCATGACTTAACCAGAGCATATATCTACAAGTGAATATATGTTCATTTATGCCAATGAAGGGACCTAAAAGTCCATAAATGGTGTGTGTATCCCTTCCATAGTAGTGAGAAAAGTAATATAAAGATAATGATCCTTTCCAATTTTAGTGATCCAGATAAATAGACTTAGGGAGTGACTCTTGGGAAAGTAGTGAGTTGACTCTAAACATTGTAAAGAAAGTGAGTATGGAATCCCAACTTTTTATTACATAAATTTTCATTTCATTTAACAAACAGAGGATCTTTAAAGTTTAGTGTCTTGGAAAAAAGGTACATAATAGATAAAAACATAAAAAATTATTGTAATCCCCTTGAAAATATTCTTTAAAAGTTAATCCAAAGTACAATTACTACATATCCTAACCTGGAGACATACATCAAAGGAATGGGTGAGCAGAAGGCCCAATATGGAAAACAAGTGAAATAGTTTACATGTGAACATTAGAAATATTAATAATAAAAAGGATATAAATAATAATATCATAATAATAACTTGAATAATAACTTGATAATGTGGCTAAAACATTTAATTTATACAATCATAAGCATATCACCAAGGTCCAACCCTAAGGTGTCATAAAAATTACCAAGGTTATTCACTAAGGTATCATAAAACTTATCATCTCTAGAGATTAATAACTTTACCCAATGCATTGGAGCAGTATCAGGGTGCACCCTTAAAATTTTTTTATTTTCATGTGATCCACATATATCATAATCAAACATTCCAAAAATAACCCATAGAGAATGAAAGAAATGGTTTACATTTCAAAATCGTGACGTTTTAAAAGTAATTAAAAACAAGATCATTATGACATTTATAACTCATGGAAAAGGAATTGGGGTTTCATGTATATAAATTATAGAAAAAAATATATCATTTTTATGTCTTTATTAATACCCCTATAAACTAAATAGGTTTCGCTATTGACATAAATTACATAAGAGAATTTCTTGAGAAAAATAGAGAGAGATATTGAGACAAACATTCTACAGTATAACGACTATATAACATGGTTTTATAAAACATTAAAAAGAGGGGGAAAAAGGGTAACCCACTCATAAATAAATCATAATATAGTATAGGGATATAATGAAATATAAAAAAGGTCAGGGTATAGATATTTGAATGACATACCACATGAAAAGGAAACTTGAAAGAAAATAGAAAATGTGATTTATTTTATGAAAATTCGGTAGCCTAACAATGTCACTTAAAAATTCAGAAAATGAAATTATGAGATAAAAAATAACATATAATAATATAGAAATAAAAAGGATAGTAATATGGATACATAATATCATACCCCAACATATGAAAATAGAAATTCAAGGACAAAACATAAACAAATTGTTGACTACAATAGAGGAGGAAAAGTTCTCTTACATTAAAGAGTAACTTCAAAAACTCAAAGGTTGGGACCTTGGGTGGATTAAAGGAACATTGGGAGGACTACTTAGGAGGTAAAAGACCAGAGGTTCATTGATGAGTAATTTGGAATGAAATTAATGGAGGAATGGGTTCGTATTTATAGCAAAGCTGAGGGAATATTTTATTAATTTCCAAGGGACACCCTATTAGTGGTATTTTCAAAACCATGGGCTTGACCATGGTATTTTCATATATTATTGGCCACTAGGGACACCTAATAAAATATTTTACTTTACACAAGGTTACTAGAATTATTACATCATTATTACATCATTAATGATGCCATTAAACACACCGAAACTCAAAACTATATTTTTACTATTCACTGAAAAACAAAACATTTTATAAAAAACTCATAAATTCACCCTAGCCTAATATCAATGCTCTGAATTAAAAAATGAACTCCATGTTTTGAAAATAAATTTATAATTATGATATATTTAATTTTTGAGTAAAAACACTATTTATCTGAAAAATACTAATATTTAACAAAAAATTTCTGAAACAATTTTTTACTTATGATATTGTATCACATTACCAATCAAGATTCCTAAATTACATTTCTACTTTCTTAAGTGAAGTTATTATTCCACGGGTCACATTACTATTCATTAGGGTAATATTACTATTCATAATTTACTATTCACCAAAAATTCAGTTGATGTTATTAGAATCTAAATTTCTTATTGATTACCACTGTAGAGACCATTTTTTTAAAACAATTTCACATTATTAATTATTTAAAGTATAAATAATAATATATTAAAATATCTTTTTTTCCAATATTCATCAATAATATGGAACTTCTATAAATTCATCCTATATTTATTTTAACATTTTAAATTCACATATTTTACCATAATAAGAAATAAAAATTTTATATATAAAAAAGGATTACACAAGTTAACTAAGTCCTTGTTACATATCCCCTTATAACACTTATATAGGACCTAAGAGTAAGGTGTAAAATGGTGACAGAATCTAGGGGTGGCTCAGAAAACATTGACTGATTGGTAATTTCTATTTTCTTGAACTTCTACTGAAGGCGATTATGATCAAGATTAATTTATTGAATCTCAGTTTGGGCTTGGTCTAGTGTAAATCTCAGTGATGTTACCTCCTTCCCAAGCTCCGACAGATGAGGTTTGTATGGCCTAAGTCTACTGGATGAGGCCATTGACTCTTCTTTTTGTATTAATTAACCATTATCATTTGTATTTATAAACAAAATTTTAACGTTAACAATATAATTTTCAACGGTCATATTGACCAAAAGTCATATAACATTTATAACCAAATTTTCTTATTTTAATTATACTCACTTACTTAATAAAATGATATAGTTATATTGAGTACAAAATAAAATCACACACAAAATCATGAAACAAATATTATTCTAAAGTTCAGGTCGTTACATTCATCCCCCCTTAATAAATTTCGTCCAAAAAATTACAACTCATACCCTTTGAAGAGAAAAAGTTTGGGTACTTCCACCTCATAGATTCATCTAGTTCCCATGTGGCTTCTTCACATTTTTTGGTTCCTCCACAACACTTTAACAAGGCAGGTGGTCTTGTTGCATAGAATCTTGTCTCTATGATCCAATATCTCCACCAGTTTCTCCTTATAAGAGAGGTCATGTTCCAATTGTACTACCTTTGTATTTAGTACATGTGAAGGTTCAGTTATGTACTTCCTCAATAGAGATACGTGGAAGACATCATGAACTTATGCTAGATTTGGAGGAAGTAAAGCTGATAGGCCACTGCTTCTATGTGATCAAGGATTTCATAGGGACCAATGTACCTAGGTCTAAGCTTTCCTTTCTTCCCAAACCTCATGACCCTGTTCCAATGTGAAATTCGAATAAAAATATTGTCACTAACATCAAACTCTAGGTACCTTTGACGGTTGTTGGTAAAGATCGTTTTCCGAATTTGACCAGCCTTAATGTATTACTAGATGGTATGAACCTTTTCTATCATCTCTTACACAAGATTAGTCCCAAGAATCTTTCTCTCACCAAATTCATCTCAATAAGTAGGTTTTCTACATCTCTTCCCATGCAGAGCTTTATATGGTTCCATTTGAATGCTCGAGTGGAAGCTGTAGTTGTAAGAGAACTCAACTAATGGGGGATTTTGATCCCATACACCCTAAAATTTCATTCAGAATGTTCTCAGAATTTCCTCAAGTATTTGAATAGTACTTTTATATTGGCCATCAGTTTGGGGGTGATAGGTTGTCCTGAAATTCAATTCGGTGCTCAAATCATGTTGAAAACTTCTTCAGAATTTTTATGTACCCTTGGATCACAATCAGATTCAATAGAAAGTGGAACTCCATGAAGCCTTACTACTTCCTTCACATATATCCTGAAAATTTAATCAATAGAGAAATATTCTTGAATAGAGATAAACTGGGAATTCATGGTGAGACGGTCCACAATAACCTATTTCACATTGTTTCTTTTGGAATTTCTCGGGAGAACAGTGACAAAGTCCATAGTGATATTCTCACACTTCCATGCTAGTATGGGTAGTGGTTGTAATACCACTTTAGGAAGTTGTTTATCTGCCTTCACTTGCTGACATTCCATGCACCTTGTAGTGTAGTCAGCAATCTCCCATTTCATATTATCCCACCAAAAATGATCACGAAGGTCCCTATACATTTCTGTGCTTCCCAAATGTATAGAGAATTTAGAGCTACGAGTTTTATCCAACATCTCCTTATTTATTTCTGGAATATATAGAACACAAAGTCTTGTATGAAATTTCTAAACACCTTATTGATCAATATTAAACATAGGAAACTTTTCATCCTTCACAACCTCAAACTTCTTCTGTAACAAAGGATCTTCTTTGTGAGCATTCTTGATCTTCTTTAGTAATGACAGTTGAGAAATCATTTGGGTTAGGGTTGATGAGGTTCCTTCCCTTATAATTACCATGTCAATATTTACTTATTCATTGATTAAAGGATCTCTTTGAATCCTCATCATTGACAGAACAACTAGGCTTTTCCTACTTAATGCATTAGTGAATTTTTTTCTCTTCCAGGATGATAATGAATTGAAAAATCATATTATTTAATAAGTTCCAACCATATCCTATATCTCATGTTCAATTCATTTTGTGTGAAAACATACTTCAAACATTGATGGTATGTGTATATATCACATTTATCCCCATAAAGATATTACCTCCATATATTTATAGAAAAAACAACCACAACCAGCTCAAGATCATGCATATGATAGTTCTTCTCATGAGTCTTCAACTATCGAGATGCATAAGTAATGAATTTTTCATTTTGAATGAGGATGCACCCAATCCATTTCAGAGATACATCACTAAAAATAATGAATCCTACTCCTCTTAAGGGAAGATTTAACATGGGTGTAGTAACAAGTATTTTATTCATCTCTTGAAAACTTTCCTCACAATCATTTTCTAGATAAAATTGACATCATTTTGAGTTAACATAGTTAATGGAGTAGAGAGTCATGAAAAGTTTTTCACAAACCTTCTATAATATCCTGCTAATCCAAGGAAACTATAAATATAAATTATTTTTGTAGGATGTGGTCACTCCTCTAGAACCTTTGTCTTTACAGGTTAAAATATGACTCCTTCATTGGTTACAATGTTCCCCAAGAAAGAAACTTGTTGTAACCAAAATTCACATTTTATAAAATTTCCAAAAACACTATGCTTTCATAGAGTTTGAAAAATATCCCTTAGATGATCTTCGTGCTCCTCATGATTTTTGGAATATAACATAATATCATCAATAAAAAATACCAAAAATTTATCAAGGTGATATTTAAATACTCTATTCATCAAATCCATAAAAATAGATTGATCATTAGTCAATCCAAAGGGCATAGCAACCAACTCATAATGCTCGTATCTTGATCGAAAGGAAATTTTTAGAATATCTTATTTATTTACCCTTAATTAATGATAACCAGATCAAAGATCAATTTTAGAGAAGAATTGATCCCTGCGAAGTTGGTCATATAAGTCATAAATTCTTAGAAGAGGGTATTTGTTCTTCACTATGATTCCATTCAGTTCTATATAATCAATGCATATCCACATTGATCTATCATTCTTTATCACAAAGAGAATAGATGTTCCCCATGGAGACACACTCGGTCGGATAAACCCCTTATCCGAAAGATCATGGAGTTGTTTCTTTAATTCCTCCAGCTCCACATTTACCATACTACATGGGGTCTTTGATATCGGATGAGATCCAGGTATGAGTTAAATAGAGAACTCTACCTCTCTTTCTGGGGGAGGTCCGGGTAACTCCTTAAGAAATAAGTCAATGTATTCTTAGATAATGGGGACATTTTCTATCCTTATACTCTCATTTCATTATTTTTCTTCACCAATAAACTCCATAAAGAAGGATATATGATTTTATTCTAGAAAATTATCAGGTTGAGATATCTCTCCTTAGAATATAACTGTAGGTTTTCCATTCAAGACAAATGATATTTCTTTGCTTCTGCATTTGATCTTAGCATTTACATTGATAACCAGTCCATCCCTAGTATAATGTCTAATTCTATTATGGGAATGACTACAAGATTTTTTATATGATTTTTCTCACTAAAGTAAATACTAGAGTTTCAAATCACTGATTATACTTAGATAATCCAACAAGGAGTCTTGACTGATAACTCTACTTCTAGAAATTCAGGGGTTGATTATAAATTCTTTGATAACTTGGAGGAAATAAAGGAATGTGTAGAACCAGAATCAAACAAAGTAATTTCTAGAATTGAGAGAAAAACA
The DNA here is from genome assembly GCA_963277665.1 of Viscum album. NCBI lineage: Eukaryota > Viridiplantae > Streptophyta > Magnoliopsida > Santalales > Viscaceae > Viscum > Viscum album. The sequence continues at coordinate 26,827,539 of OY728125.1, forward strand.
AGAGTACCTTACACCATATCATTAGGCACTTCAATTTTATCTGTAGTGATAGAAAAAGAACAACCATGTTCCCTTGGACTTTGCTAAGGCTGATGGTGATTCCCCACTACCACCCTCATATTTGGACAGTGATTGGAAAAGTTCCCAATTTTTCCACACTTATAGCATTGGACTTTAGGTAGGAACTGCATCATCTTCCATTTTTCATTAGTGTTTGGAATTTGAGGCATTGCCTCACTATGACAATTTCGAATGATATGGAAATCTCTTCCATACTTTTAGCACTTCCCTCTTCTGGTCAGGCAGTTCACCAAATGCTTCTTCCCACACTTATTACATGTGGTACGTTGAAATTTTTTGCCTCATATTCCCTAATCAAAGATCCTCCATAATCTTGGATCCATCGATATCTTCTTTTCGTTGGATTTATTAGACCACTGTATCTCACTGAACACCAATTCGACTTTTATAGTACTCTGCACGATCTCCTCAAATCTGCCATAGTCTCAGTTTGCTAGATTCTTCCACAGATGAGGTCCTACTCCACAAAAGAATCAATCAACCTTCCCATTATGATACATGAAAAATATTGTGGTGTGATGGGAAAGTCTTGTGAAGTTCATCCCATAGCTTCAAATAGATTTAATATCCTTCTACATTAGCTCAAGAAACTCCTTCTCCATTTTTATTCTCTTAAAATGAGGGAAATACTTATTGAAGAAGATATCTATGAACTCTTCCCACTCTATAGATTCAATATCCACTTTTAGCCTCATGTTTTTAATCAGTTCCCACCACTGATCAGCTTCTCCCTCTTAGTGGTAAATAGACATGGTGAAATTCTCTTGTTCTGAACATTGGAGCACATAAAAGATATTCTCAATATAGTTGATCCACTTTTCATCAATCAATGGGTCGGTAGATCGACTAAATTTTGGTGTTCATTGAATTATAAAGGAATCAATATAATTTTGATCCCTTTGTGGTGAAATTGGTCTCTCATCTTAATTAAAGTTATTTCCCATAACTTTAGTCAGTTAGTTCATCGTTCTCATGAAAGTTCCATTTCAGATTCCATTAGAGGGTCTTCAACACATGGTCCATTATAGTCACCATTTGAATGCTTCATACTATTTCCCAGATTTTTCAAAAATAATAAAACCATAGTGAAAATCTTATTTCATTTAAGAATATTTTAACTATAAAGGATTTTTATGTCCTAAAAATTTATTCTTAAACATATTATTCTTTAAAAAAATTACATTTCTCCATAAACAATTCATAATTATTCCTAAAAATCTTGTGATTAACCAAACATATCCCTTGGGAGTGTCAAACAAGGAATGTAGCAAGTCCCGTTGTCATGGACCAGGATACAATGGGTCAATCCTAAAACACCATGTCAGAGTTTCACTCCTAGGTACATCTGTGAAAGAGCCACATCCACTGGTTCGTATCTAGACAAGGATTTATTTTTTCAGAAAACACTTACTTAATATTTCACCCAAATACTAGGAAGTTTTCTTGTATTTAAAATTCTTTATAGGTTTCTTCCATAATATTTCAAAGCCAATTTTCCACAAATAACTAAACTATCCTTTAATACCAACCGTGGCATCTCACATGTTAATTACATGAATTTTCATTTCATTTTACATACAGAGGATCTTTAAATATTAGTGTCCTAAAAAAGTTACATAATACATTAAAACAAAAAACATTATTTTAATACCCTTGAAAAACTTCATTAAAAGTTCATCCTAAGTACAATTACTACATCTCATAACCTGGAGACATACATCAAAGTAAAGGGTGAGCTGAAGGCCCATTAAGGAAAATAAGTGAAATAGTTTACATATAAACATGAGAAATATCAATAAGAACATGGAGATAAAGTGGAATATCATAATAATAATAACATGAAAAATTAATTGAAAATTTGGCTAAAAAATTTGATTGAGACATTCATAAGCATATTACCATGGTCCATCCCTAAGGTTTCATAATAATTACCAAGGTTATTCACCAAGGAATCATAAAACTTTTATTCTCTAAATATTAATTTCCTTACCCATTTAATTGTAGAGATATCATATAACACCCTTAATATGTCTTTTTTCATGTGATAAACATACATCATAAGAAAACATTTCATAAATAATCTATAAAGATTAAACTAAATGGTTTTCATTTTAAAATCATAACATTTTAAAAGTGCTTAAAAATAAGATCGTTATAACCCATGGAAAAGGAATGGGTGTTTAATGTATATCAATTATAGAATCAAATATATCATTTTTATGTCTCAATTAATACAACTATAAAATAAATATATTTGGGTATTCAAATAAATAAAATAAGTTAATTTCTTGATAAAAATAGAGTAATTTTGAGATGAAATTTCTGCAGCATAATAGCTATATACCATGGTTTTAGAAAACATTAAAAATAATGGGGAACATGGGTCACCCACTCATAAATAACTCATAGTAACATATAGGGATATAATGAAATAGAAATAAGATCATATTATGGATATTTAAAGGACATACCACATGAAAAGGAAACTTGAAAGAAAAGAGAAGATGGGATTTCTTTTACGAAAATCCGGCAACCTAACGGAGTCACTTAAAAATTTAGAAAATGAATTTATGAGAGAAAAAAGAAAATTTCATCATATGGACATAAAAAGGATAGTAATAGGGACACATAATATCAGATCCCAATATATGAAAATGGAAATTCAAGGACATAATGTTGGGCACGTATTGTCTCAACAATACTCTATAAATCTTATTGATTTTGATACTCACAAATACCCTTGTTTTTTTAATAATGATTTCACTTTAATTAAATTATAGGAAATTAATATTAATTATATTCCTTTTTTTTTAAATATATTCATTCTTATTATTCACGTGGAATATTTATTAATGTTTTCATAACGCTCTTAACCCTATTCTAGAAACAATGTTCAGATTGTATGTTGAAGAAACGTAATATAAGGAAAAAACAATATGTTTGTATTATACCTTATGATGAAAGATCAAAAAATATGGTTAATCAACCCTAATTTGAAAGAAACATATTGATAATGAACCTTATGTTTGGATCAAACCATACGTTTGACAAAGAGAAAAAATATGGTTAAAGAACCCTACGTAAGTATGGAACCTTACGTTTGAGAAGAAAATGTTTGGATCATCAACCTTAATCTTGAGATCAACCTTAAACATTCAAACTTATGTTAAAATAATTAATGCTACATAGTGGAACCCTATATTTGGTATTTTTTCATTTTGTGAAAGAACCTTACATTTGACTTTTCATCACCGGAGATTTGAATTTATGATTTTATCAGAGTTTTGTGCAATAGTATTTAGGGAATATCTAGCTAATTTAGGGATATTTTTTTGAATGATTCAAATATAATTATGATTAATTCAAAGAATCAAATTAAATTTAGAAATTATATACTATTCTTAATGTAATTTACTACTACTCTGATCTATCTCAATAATTTAATTCTTACAATTCATTAAGCGATTTTCTTAGATCTGGAATTAAAATAAAGGCTATCTATTTTACTTATATTAGTGTATCTGTTCTATATATATGTTGAGATATATACTAAGACATATATTGAGACTCATTTTCAAAATTTAAATTTCATTCTTGTGAATATCTTTTTTAAATCTATTGCAACAATCAATCAGACTCTATTTCTCTACAGAATAGGCTACAGTGGAAATATAAATATTCAAAATTTAGTATTTTCTATAAGTATGCTGCTTCTATTCATTACTATTTTTATTGAAAATATATATTGCAACCAGATCACTTCAGAACTGCTCTTTTCGGAAGAAACAATTTTCTGAAGAATAATATTTATCTACCATAATTTTTTATTCAACTATAAAGTTCAACCGAAATCATTTATAATCAATATCGTTTTATTGAGAGTTTCAAATGAACATAATTAGTTGCGATGGAGTATCAGATTCTCAATATAAGCTATGGTTTATCAGTTCTCTATTTTAGAACCAGAAGAATCTTTTTTTTAGTCTTGTTTATAAAGGTGTCAACTGCCTGTACTTATTTGTAGATTGGCCTTATGATATGAGGACCTGACTAGTGAAATTCACGAAACTCACTGAGAGAGTAATTGATGGAGTGGACTAGGGGATCCTTATGTCATGAACCACTATAAATATCCATGTTCAATAATTTTATTTTTATCCGCTACACATAATTTCATACATAAGACAAAAACTGCTCACCTGCATAATCATCAGTCAACATCAAGAGGATAATTTTTAAAGGAATTTGAAAATATAAAATTCACCCCCCTCTTGTGTATATTTTTATATTCCAACCTAACAATTGGTATCATAGGAGGGCCTTTAGAAAAGGATATAACAATCTGAATGTATAAGGTCTATACAAAGATGGAAATGAACGATCAGAGAGAAGTAATGAAAATGGTTCATGCTCCTTATTTCAATGGTGAAAACTATGGATGCTGGAAATCATGAATTATTATATATTTAAAGAATATGGGATTCAAAGTCTACTATAAGATCACTACTCCTTATATAATTCCTGAAAATCCTGCAACTTGGACTATTTCTATAGAGGTATACTATGACGCGAATTATAGATCTATGAATGCTATTATCTGTGGTATTAGACCAGATGAATTCAATCATGTCTCACAATGTACTAATGATTATGAAATGTGGAAAAACATTGCAGCTGCTTATGAAGGAATAAATAATGTAAGAAAAATGAGGTATGCAACAATAAAACTGAAATTTGATAAATTAAGAATGCTTGATGGAGAAAGTATCACTCTGATGAATAGAATTCTTACAGAGATTATAAATAATATTACAGTCTTAGTTGATCCTATCAAACCATAAGATCATGATTTGAAAGTATTGAGAGTACTACCCACTAAATGGAATGGAATATCAGCCGCAATTCGAAAATCATCACCTGTCAAAAATCTTACAATGAGTGAACTGATTAGGACATTGATGATGTATGAATCTGAAATGAAAGATGAATTTGAAGATTATAAAGTATTAGTGAAAAATAATAATACTTCTCTAAAGTTAACATCTCAGAAGCAAAGAAAAAGAATAAATTAAGAAGGTAGATAAGAAAGTAATTTTGATACATCTAATTTTGAAATGGAACTGGATCAATTAGACAAAAAGTTTAGCAACTTTAATAATAAGAAACGAGAATTCATAAATCCTTTAAAAGGGATGAGAAAGGCTCTAGAGAAGTTAGATGATATGAATACAAGAAATTTGGTCATATAAGACCTGATTGTCCCTATCTAAAAGGTGGAAAGATAAAGGTAGAAAAGGATTATTAGAAAAATGATGATTTAAACATAAAGGAAAAAGAGGAATGAAGGCAACATGGAGTGCCTCTGAAGTCTCCAACAGATCAGAAATATTCGATTCATAAAAGTAAGAATCAAATCTAAAAGTAAATTTGTGCTTCATGTCATAAAAATATATGTTACAAACCTATTATTCATCCAATTATGATTCTGATTCAAATTATTCAAATAAAAAATTAGTTGCCTACTGCAAAATGCTAGAAGTAAAATATAACTCCTTATTAAAGAAAAAAAATATTTAAAAAATATTCACAATGTTATTTTAGTATAAAGATATTCCTTAATTAAACAACATAAATATTTAATTTAAACATTTAACTCATCTACCACAAACTGTACTGATCAAGAAAATAAGATTATAGAATTAAAAGATTAAGTAGAAACCTAAAAAATGTTTCTCTATTCTTTACAAAAGAAGAAAATATTCTGAATGATATTCTTGTTAAAAATTTCCATAGAATGAAAAGATTTGGTATAGGAAGTAAAGGTGTAAAATATAAACTATATAAGAATTATTTTTTCCCATCTCAAAAACTGTTACCTGTCGTTTTTGTGGAAAAGAGGGGAATATAACAAAAAACTGTTATTTAATAAATCCTTAAATAAGAGGAATTAAAAAGGCCTTTCTTTCAAATAGCTTATCTAAAGTAAATGTGAGTTATGAATTCAATCCCTTTTGTTCAAATCCGGGTATTAAACACACCTTCTCTACACCAAGAACACCTCATAAAAAATGGAATTGTTGAAAGAAGAAACAGAACTATTCAAGAAATGGATATGACTATGTTGAATAAATACAGTCTAACTACCTACTTCTAGGTAGAAGCTGTAATAAAATCCTGCTACATCATGAATAGATTTTTAATTCGAACTATTTTCAAAAAGGAACCTAATAAACTTTGGAACAATAGAAAACCAAAGGTAAAGTACTTTAATGTTTTTGAATATAAGTTTTATATCCTTAACACCTAGGATAATCTTGGTATGTTTGATCTATAAGCTAATGAAAGAATATTTTTAGGATATTATGCTACCTCTAAACCCTATTGAGCGTTTAATAAAAAGTAGAGGTTTATTGAAGAATCTGTTCATGTGAAGTTTGATGACACTAGCACTTTTATTAAAGATAAAGATAAAACTGATGAAACTATTAAATCCTCTAAAAACATCAGACTTGAAATCCTGAAAATAGATTTTGAAAATAACATAAATAAAATTCAGTCCATTTCAGAATAACATGATACTGATGAACCTAAAATTGTTTTACTTAGAAATTTAAGAACCTTAAAGAATCATCCTTTAGAAACTGTAATACGAGACCTAGACATAGGAATAAGAACTAGAAGAAATATAGGAAACCTTGTTGAATTATCTATCATTCTATCTTAACTAAAACCTAAATCTTTTGAAGAAGTCATAGAATATGATAGTTGGATGTTAGTAATACAAGATGAGTTAAATTAATTCAAAATGAATGATGTTTGGTGATTAGTTAAAATACAATATACTTATCTAGTTATAGGAACTAAGTGGGTCTTTAGAAATAAAAAATATAATCAAGGGATTATAACTAGAAACAAAGAAATATTAATAGATAAAGGATATAATCATGAAGAAGGTATAGATTATGATGAAACCTTTACCATGTAGTTAGATTAGAATCAATTATAATTATTTTAGCTTATGCATCTCATATGAACTTTAAATTATATCATATGGTTGTTAAATATTATTTTCTAAATGGATATATAAAGGAGTAAGTGTATGTTGAAAAACCTCCTAGTTTTGAAAAGTATCAAAAACCACTTTTTGTTTTTAAACTTACTAAAGTTCTCTATGGCCTTAAATAAGCGTTGAGAGCTTGGTATGAAAGATTATGTTCTTTTCATTGGAAAAAATGGATTTACTATTGGATTAGAAGATCTAACTCTTTTTAAGAAAACCATTTGTTCTAATATATTATAAGATCAAATCTATGTTGATGATGTTATTTTTGGTTCAACCAATAAAAAAAATTGTAATTATTTTTAGAAACATATGCAAAAAGAATTTAAAATGAGTATGATGGGAGAATTGAACTTATTTTTATGACATAAAATTTATCAAAAAGACTATGAAAATATTTTAAACCAAAGTAAATATATTACTGGTTTATTGAAAAAGTTTGGTCTTAAGAATATAAAGACATATAAAACTCCCATGTGTACCAATATAAAAATTTATATGGATGAAGCTAGAAAAGTAGTGAAAAAAAGTTATATAGAGGTATGATTGGTATTTTACTATATCGTATTTCTAGAAGACATGATATTATGTTTTCAGTATGTTTATGTGCAGGATTTCAAACAAATCAAAAATAATATCATCTTATTTTTGTCAAAAGGATTTTTAGATATTTAGATCAAATTGTTTTTCAATCTCTTCTTTATCAAAAAACATCTGATTTTAATTTAATATCATATTCAAATGCTGATTTTGGAGGTTGTAGATTAGATAAAAAAATTACCTCAGGAACATGTCACTTTTAGGAAAATCTTTAGTATCATTGTAACATAAATGAAATATTTTAAAGTTATTTTTCATTTAATTTACATCCTTTCATTGTTTTGGGGGTTTCCAAAGGTTTTATGGAGGAATAGACGAGTTTTCATGAATTGGGCCAAACCGTGAGCTCAATTCCAGATTGAAAAAAAATTTGTTTCTTTTATAACATTTTCATTTTTCAACATTTTTCATCCATTAAAATTTATACTTGGACTCCCCTAATATATTAACACCACCAAGCCAATTTTAATCCTTTATAAATCCATAACCAAGGTTTATTTAGGTTTTTATCTAAGGGGTTGGGCCTGCCCGAAAGCCCAATTTCTGTTTTAAAAAGGAATTTTGTTTATGTTATAACATATTCAAATTTTGGGATTCTTCTGTGATTCAAAGTCTCACCCAATACCATTGAACCAAGCCGCGCTTCTGAACTCTCTCCCCCTTCTTTGGATCTCTGGTTAATCGCAAATTTGTGATGAACTTCATAGGATTCCTCAAATCATCCAGATTTTAAGAGGTAAAGTCTTTCTTTCATAACTCTCTCAATTATCAATATTTTTCATCCATTCTAGTTCCTAAATGATATAATAAATCTTTTTTGAATGAACCCTAAATTTTGGCTGTTTTAAATTTCAGCTACTGGTGTTTTGGAGTGATTACTTGAAGATACTTCAAGTAAATGAGTCCTTTTCTTTCCTCTTTCAAATTACTTTGGGTTTCATTCATTATTCATAGGGTTTATTCGCTTATCATTGAGTTTCCTACTATACATTAACTAGGTTTTCGAACTTAGTGTTTAATGTTGGGATTTCTTAGCCAATTATTGTGGTTTTAGGTTTGATCTAGGTCTCTCTTGGTGCGGTAGGGGTGCGATTTGATTTCCGCGCGGAGATTCAAGGGTTTTTGTTACTTTGGTAGGTGATTCCATTGTGCGTGAAATTTTTTTGAATTATCTTTCTATTTTCATGGTATTTTAATGTTTATTACATTTTAATGTTTCTGTAAAAATTGGTTTTAGTTGCATTTATAATACAAATGAATTTTAAGTTCCAATATTTGGTGAAATTGGGGGGTTTTCATACAAATCTTGTATTGATTCATTTTGGGATGACTTATAATTACTTAGTTGATTTTATTGAACTGTATTAGGACTAAAAATCATGTTTTTAATGTTTATTCTTTTTGTTTGTTGCTGCGAAATTTTTTTTATATGGTGTTTGGGAAGCAAATGGGATTTAAGTGCCATGTTTGTGTGAAAATGGTGGTTTTTACAAGATATAACTTCTTTGTTCACATTATGTTACCCCATAACTAAATGTTTGGTTTCATTAAAGGTTATTGAACTGAAATTTTGTTTTTATGACTTACAGGTGTTCACATAGTGTGCAAAGTGGATATTTTAAAGATCTTTGGGTGTAAAACAATGTGATATTTTGAGAGGTTGTTTTATTGAAAATCAAAATATTTTATTGTGTGTTTTAAATGGTATAAAATGTGTGTAGCTAAAGTAATGTTTGTTTGTTACCAGTAGTGATATTTTATATGAAAAAGTATGTGTGTTGTTTTCTGAAATTGTTTGAGCACAAAAGGGGAATCTCGGGTACTTAGGTGGGAGGATATGTACTAGTACAGTTAGTGGACCAGATGGGTTGTGTCCCTGTTTCACTGAGCAAATGGATAACGACAACTCTAACTAAACTATGTCGATGATATTTGGGGACCACTAGGTTATGGGTATTTTCCCTACTAGTGCCTCGTACATGGGAAAGGATTGTGACTTGGATACTTTACACCGAGGTACGAAGTACATGGGGCCTGAGACTATCTAGTTTCCTAGGGGTATTCCCGGTTTTGGTGCACATTGGATTTGTGGTATTTACCTTTTTTGTGGGGTGTTTTTGGAAGTAAATTACAGTAGATCACATTTCTATTTAAATTTGTGAACATTATGAAAATTCTAGCTTGAGAACTATTATCAATTGAAAGTTGCATTTCTTAGATTTTATCACTGCTTTTCTTTGCATATTAAAACTGATTGCTTTTTCACATTGTATTGCATTATATTTGGAATCATTTTTTGGTATACTATTGGGATTAGGATCAGACCCAACTTACACACCTTAGGTGTAATTAGACTTGGTTATGTTTGACTCAGGTAAAGGAAAGGCTAAGGGTGATGGCGGTTTAGGGTGTTAGTCCCCATCCTTGGGATGGAGTTGTGGAGACAGCTTGGGGTGATGACCCCTTGTCATGTGGAGTCCATGGGGCTGTTTGGTTGCTGTTTCATTGTATCTCTGGACTTTCTGTACTTCATTTGAACTTATTTATTCAGTTATGGATTTTTGTATAAACCTTGCGGGTATGAAATTTTCAGATTTATTTTATCAAATATTTTTAATGTTTTATATATACATGTTTGGGTAAATCATTCCCAAAAAATGATAATTTATACCCGGGCATTTGTGTGAGAGCATGGGGATAGGGAATTCCCTTCAGGCCTTTCCATGTACCGGGTTTTTCTTAGATTGCATCACCGACGACTGTGCTCACCCGGAAAGGGGTGAAGTTTGTATGTGGTCCAAAATGTCAGGCATCATTCGAGGAGCTGAAGAGGCAGTTGAATACCACCCCCATGCTAATCTTGCCTAAGGAAGGGAAGGGTAATGTGGTTTATTGTGATGCTTCGGGTATGGGTCTTGGGTGCGTGCTTATGCAGGATGATCACGTAGTGGCTTATGGCTCTCGCCAAATCCGACCACATGAAAAGAACTACCCTACCCATGACTTGGAGTTGGCAGTGGTGATGGATTCTTTGAAGACTTGGCGTCACTACCTCTTTGGGGAGAAGTTTCTGGTCTACTCTGATCACAGAATCTTAGCCTATATCTTCTCGTAGAAGAACCTCAACTTGAGGCAGCGTTGCTGGATCGAGTACTTGCAGGGGTTCGACTTTGACATTTTCTATACCCTAGGAAAGGGTAATGTGGTGGCCGACGCTTTGAGAAGATGAGTTCTAATGCAGTCTTTGAGGAAGTCTAGTGATGAGTGGACATTGATGGATCTCTTTTCATAGATGCATGTGGAGACCAGGGAACACATTGGAGGGGCATTCTTGGCGAGCGTCCAGTTGACCCCTTCTCTATTGGAGTTGATTTAGCAGGAACATCCCAGTGATGAGATTTTTCAGCGGTGGAAGAAGTTTCTTCATGGTGGGGAGACATCCTCTGATTGGTCATTATCTCCTGAGGTCATCTTGTGCTTCAAGGACCATTCAGTAGTTCCATTATCTCTACAGAAGGTGGTGATGCAGGATAGCCACCAGTCTCAGTGGGTTGTCCATCCGGGTGCCACTAAGATGTATTATGATGTCCATCGGTAGTTTTGGTGGCCTGGTATGAGACGGGACATAGCGGACCTTGTTTCGAGATTCTACACATGTCAGTAGGTGAAAGCAGAGAACCAAAGGCCTTTCGGTTTACTCCAACCACTACCCATTCCTGGCTGGAAGTGGGACGAGGTCTCCATTGAATTCATTGATGGCTTACCTCATACACCTTAGGGTAAGAATGCCATTTGGGTAGTGATTGATCATCTGACCAAATCAACCCACTTCATTCCGATAAAAGATACAACTAAAGTGGATGATTTGGGCCATTTGTATCTTCAGGAAGTGGTCAGACTCCATGGTGTACCATCAGCTGTTTTCTCAAATAGAGACCCCCGCTTCACTTCTCGATTTTGGGAAGGCCTTCATAAGGCCTTGGGGTCTTAGATTAAGATGAGTACGGCATACCACCCTCAGACGGATGATCAGACAGAGCGGGCGAATCAGATTTTGGAGGACATGCATTGTGCATGTGTCCTGGACTTTGGAGGTTCTTGGGATATCCATTTGGGATTGGATGAGTTTTCTTATAATAATAGTTACCAATCCTCGATTCCAATGGCCCCTTTTGAGGCGCTCTATGGTCGGCCATGTCAGTCCCCCCCTATGTTGGGCTGAGGTAGGAGAGACTTCACTGTTGGGGCCGAGCCTTGTGCAGGAGACCTCTAGGAAGGTCAAGTTGATCAGGCAGCGCATATTGAAATTTCAGAGTCATCATAAATCTTATGATGACCGGAGGCATTGAGACCTAGAGTTTTTTGTGGGTGACAGGGTATTCTTAAAAGTGGTCCCTCGTCTGGGCCATCATCGATTGGAAGGTAAGCTAATGCCATGGTATGTCGGGCCCTTTGAGATCACTGAGCGTATTGGCATAATGAAAGACATTTTGGCCTTACCTTCTCAGTTGACTTCCATCCATGATGTCTTCCATTTCTCTCAATTGAAGAAATACAACCCGGATCCATCCCATGTGTTGATTTGGGAAGAACTGGAGATAGAGTCTGACTTGTCTGTTGTTGAGAGGCCGGTGAAAATAGTGGACTCCTAAGAGAAGATACTTCAAGGGAAGTCTAATCCATTTGTCTGGGTTCTATGGAAGAATGGGAATGATACACATGAGACATCGGAGCGAAAGTCATGGGTCGAGGAAGAGTTCTCATTCTTGTTTTCCAACCAAGCTTCATGTTGACTTTCTGGGGCGGAAATTCCTTCATGGTGGGGAGAATTGTCACCTACATGACATATTTTAAAGGAATTTTTCATTTAATTTACATCCTTGCTTTTTTGGGGGGGTTCCTTAGGTTTTATGCTGGAATAGATGAGTTTTCATGAATTGGGCCAAACCGTGAGCCCAATTCCAGATTGAAAAATAAATTTTGTTTCCTTTATAACATTTTCATTTTTCAGAATTTTTCATCAATTAAAATTCTTACTTGCCCTACCCTAACCTATTAACACCAAAAAGTCAATCTTGAGTCTTTAGAAATCCATAACCAATGTTATTTGGGTTTTTATCTAAGGGGTTGGGCCTGCCCGAAAGCTCAATTACTGTTTTAAAAAGATTTTTTTTATGTGATAACATATTACATTTTTGGTATTGTTCAGTGATTCCAAGTCTCAACCAAGCCAATTGATCCCAGCCACGTGTGTGAACTCTCTCCCTCCTCTTTAGAGCTCGGGTTAATCGCGAGTTGGTGCCGAACTTCATAGGCTTCCTCAAATCATCTAGATTTGAAGAGGTAAAATCTTTCTTTCATAACTCTCTCAATTCTCAATATTTTTCCTCCATTCTAGTTTTCAAATGACCTAATTAATCTTGTTCGAATGAAACCTGAATTTTTGTTGTTTTAAAGTTCAGATACTGGTGTTTTTGAGTGATTACTTCAAGATACTTCAATTAAATGAGTCCTTTTCTTTCCTCTTTCAAATTACTTTGGGTTTCATTCATTGTTATTAAGGTTTCTTCACTTATCATTGAGTTTCCTAATGTACATAAACTAGGTTTTTGAACCTAGGGTTTAAATTTGGGCTTTCGTGGCCAATTATTGTGGTTTTAGGTTTGATCTAGGTCTCTCTTGGTGCGGCAGGGGTGCGATTTGATTTCTGCACATAGATTCAAGGGGTTTTTTACTTTGGTAGGTGATTCCATTGGGCGTGAAATTTTTGTGAATTAGCTTTCTGTGTTTATGGTATTTTAATGTTTATTTCATTTGAATGTTTTTGTAAAAATTGGTTTTAGTTGAATTTATAATGCAAATGAATTTTATGTTCCAATTTTTGGTGAAATTGGGGGTTTTTCAAACAAATATTTTATTCATTCATTTTGGGCTGACCTATAATTACTTAGTTGATTTTTTTAAACTGTATTAGGACTTAAAATCATGTTTTGAATGTTTATTCTTTTTGGTTGTTGCTGTGAAATTTTGTTTAAATGGTGTTTGGGAAGCAAATGGGCTTTAAGTTCCATGTTTGTGTGAAAATGGTGGTTTTTAAAAGATATAACTTCTTGGTTCACATTGTGCTACCCCATAACTGAATTGTTGGTTTCATTAAAGGGTATTGAACTGAAATTTTGTTTTCATGACTTAAAAGTTTTCACATAGTATGCAAAGTGGATATTTTAAAGAACTTTGGGTGCAAAACAATGTGATATTTTGAGAGGTTGTTTTATTGAAAATCCAAATATTTTATTGTGTGTTTTAAATGGTATAACATGTGTGTATCTACTGTTCTGTTTGTTTGTGACCAGTATTGATATTTTATATGAAAATTTATGTGTGTTGTTTGCTGAAATTGTTTGAGCACAAATGGGGAATCTCGGGTACTTAGGTGGGAGAATATGTACATGTACGGCTAGTGGACTGGATGGGTTGTGTCCCTGTTTCACTGAGAAAATGGATAACAAAAACTCTAACTAAACTATGTGGATGATATTTGGGGACCACTATGTTATGGGTATTTTCCCTACTAGTGGATCATTCATGGAAAAGGATTATGACTTGGATACTTTAGACCAAGGTAAGAGGTACATTGGGCCCGAGACTATCTAGTTTCCTAGGGGTGTTCCCGGTTTTGGTGCTCATTGGATTTGTGGTATTTACCCTTATTGTGGGGTGTTTTTGGAAGTAACTTACAGTATCTCACATTTCTATTTAAATGTGTGAACATTTTGAAAATTTTATCTTGAAAACTGTTATCAATTGAAAGTTGCATTTCTTAGATTTTATCACTGCTTTTCTTTGCGTATTAAAATACTTGATTTTTCACATTGTATTGCATTATATTTGGAATAATTGGGTGGTATCCTATTGGGATTAGGCTCACACCCTACTTACACACCTTGGATGTAAGTAGACTTTATTATGTTTGACTCAGGTAAAGGAAAGGCTAAGGGTGATGGCAGTTCAGGGTGTTAGTCCCCATCCTTGGGACAGAGTGGTGGAGACGTCTTGGGGGTGATGACCCCTTGTCATGTGGAGTCCATGGGGCTGTTTTGTAGATGTTTAATTGTGTCTTTGGACCTTTTGAACTTCATTTGAACTTATGTATTCAGTTATGGATTTTTTTATAAACCTTGCGGGTATGAAATATTTAGATTTATTTTATCAATTTTTTTTATGTTTTATGTATACATGTTCGGGTAAATCATTCCCAAACCAAGATAAATGATACCCGGGCACTTGTGCCTGCCCGTGTGGATAGGGAACGCCCTTTAGGGATTTCCTTTGGCCGGGTGTGGTGCCGTTAATGGTGGCGACCAGATCCGGTTCGTGACGATCATGGTCAAGTAAGAAACAACACTCAGTTTCCCTATCAATGACCAAGGCATAATATGTATCTGTAGGAAGTTATTATGCACAAGTATTGTGGATGAAGATACACTAATGGACTTTGGACTAAATTTTAATAGTAAACCTATTTTATTTGATAATACAAGTGCTATAAATATTTCAAAAAATTCCAATAAGTCATTCAAGAACTAATAGTATTGATATTAGATATTATTTTCTAAGAGATCATGTTCTTAAAAAGGATATATCTTTATAATTTTTAAATATTAATATCAATTATCTGATTTTTTTACTAAACCACTTCCAAATGTAAATTTTGATTTTATTAAGGGGTAGTTAGGTTTATTTAACATTTAAAGAATGTTAATATTTTTAATATTTTTAATTTTAAATATTTTATTTATTTATTTAATCCATATTATTTATGTTAAAATTATTTACTGATTACATTAAATATAATTTGTTTTAATGTTTCCTTTTTTCTGTAAGCTTTAGTAAATTTATTTTACATTTCTCCGCACAGTGTGTTTTCATAAATTTTAATGATTATCTTATGTAATGACACTAGAAATAAGTTATTGTCAGCAAAGTTTTGAATACCAAACCCTTTCAACTCTCATACCCTTTTTGAATATTGAAACCCTCATTTACCCTCGTCTACCTTTTCTTACCCCTTTTTTCATTCGAAACCCAAAAAACCTAAAAACCTCAGAGCTTTCGTTTCTCAACAATAACGAAAACTAAGAGAACTGAAGAAGGAGAATCCAGCGACCTGAAGCGTTAAAAAGTTTCTAGAATAAATATTCTACAAGGTAAGGTAGTTGATTTTTAATGGATCTCTCAGAAAAATTTACTCCTGAAAAAAGTTCTAGATTTTCATGGAATGGAATCTGTGTTCAATTATGAGAACTCGGATTTTCTTTATAAGGTTGAACTGAAATATTTCTATAAAATTATTCAGTTTTAGTTTTTGTGATACTAAAGATATAGTTTCTGAAGAATATAAGATGAGGACTTATAGGAATCTTCGATTGAAATTTCTCAAATGCTAAATTATCCTCATGAGGGAGTGTTTCAATAAATCTATGGTCTATCGGAGATAAGGACTATAAATCTGAAGACGTTATGTATTTTTTTTTTGGCTCAACAAACCATAGAAAATTATTTTCAATAATTTTGAGGTATACCATAAAGTCATAGTGAAGTTTATTCTGTTCTAAATGTGGGAACATTGAAGAAATTAGGTTTTGACTGGATCATAGTAAAAGAAAAACGTTTACCAATTGGTGCAGATGACCAACAAAGATCGTGATATTTTTCTCAGGGGGAGAAAAGTACAATTATAAATGAAGGGATTGGTGAAACCCATAGTGAAGGACTTTCCAAGAAAACCCAATGAAAATTAAGACTTGTTGAAGAAGAGGAGGATGAGGAAAATGATGTTATATTAGAATAATTGGTTGTAAAACCACGAAAAAGAGTAGATCCACCTGCTATAGAACCAATGTGGGGTTCATGTGAGACTAACAGGTCTGTAAATCTAGAAGAGACTTTTCTTGAGGAAACTAAACATGTTGAAATCCAGATAAGAGATTTATAGACTATTTATTTACTAGTTGTTCAGTAGGAAGAACCGGCTATTTAGGGAGAGAAACAATAGTTCATAACTGAAAATGTGGTTAAATAAATTGTTGAAAATTTATTGTTCTTTGTTTTTGATCATGCAGATAAAATAAAACAATCACCAACTAAAGACAAAACATATTTTTTTGATATTTTGTCTTATTCAAGTGAAAAATCAATTGAAAACCTAGTGGGGAAATCTATGAAAAAATATGCTTCAAAATCTCTAGAAATTGTGGTAGTTTTTCAGTCACAAAACCCAAATTAAGGGACATCTGATTCCCTCTCAAATCAGGTTGAGAATCTTGTAATGAAGTTTGATAAGTCTCAGGAAGAAAATGAAAATCTTTGAAAAGAGATAAAAGCTGCAAATAAATAGTTACAAGATCTTTGTGGAAATTATTTTCCAAGAAAGAGTTTTATGCTTTCAAAATAGAGATGACGAATGAAGTTGTAAGGATAAGATCTAAAGTTGTTTCTAAGATAGACTTTTTGGATCTAATGTGGTATTTGGGGAGTCATTTTGATTAAATTAAGAGTATTGTTGGTCAGACCAGTACATCTTCCTCTAGTCCTACTACTAGTCCAGATATGATTCGGAGATTTAAGGTCACCACCTCTGTCATGGTCTATAAGAATGATTGTCTTCAAAATCATTAGTGCAACAGTTCCCATCTATTAGTTCTTTTGGACAATTAGAAATTTCTAGTTGACCAACTAACACAAAGTGAACTAGGTATCATATTTATGCTAAACAAATTCATATAAAAGTTATATCAGTTTATGCACCAAGAGAAGAGTCTGCATTACTTTTTGAAATTAAATCTTATTGAGAATTTTCATATCAGTCAAGATTACATAATTTTAATTATGAAATTGGTGGATATTCTAATGAATAATTTGAGGTTGTAGATGGATGAGTTGAAAGATATGTTTGAAACTTCTCAAAATCCTTTTAACCTTAATTGAGCCAACTCCTACATAATATTTTATACCAAAACCATTTCAATTGACTAAACCTATTTCCCAGTCAAACTGCTTCTTGTATTTATACACATTTTGATTAATAAAATTTCCTTATTTTTATTTTTGTATGTTATTTCATATTCTCTTATGTTTATGTATAGAATCCAAAAATACATCCTTATTTATTTATACAGATTATTATAACA
Source organism: Viscum album (assembly GCA_963277665.1). Classification (NCBI taxonomy): domain Eukaryota; kingdom Viridiplantae; phylum Streptophyta; class Magnoliopsida; order Santalales; family Viscaceae; genus Viscum; species Viscum album. The sequence goes on from OY728125.1 coordinate 26,845,470, forward strand.
TTCACTTAAAGATCTGTGAAAAATTAAACGTGTTTTATTTATTTCTACACTTTCTTTTTTATCTCACAAGAATGGTAGAAATTTGGATAACACACCATTTATTTTTATTTATGTTTATCGAAATCATTTTGTAAAATTAAAGCTCGAATTGTTTTCTTTTCAATTTTTTGAAAAATTATAAATTGTATTATTAATTTTATGGGTTGTGTGATCATAAAAAAGGAGGATATTTTTGGACATGTATTTTCTCAACAATACTCTATAAATATTATTGATTTTGATTCTCAAAAATACCCTTATTTTTATTACTAATGATATTACTTTAGCTGTATTATAGGAAATTAATATTCTTTATATTCCTTATTTTAGAAATATATTCAACATTATTATTCATGTGGAATATTTGTTAAAGTGTTTGGAATTCTCTAAACCATACACTGGAAACATTATTCATATCATACATTAAATAAATGTAACGTAATGAAAAAACCCTACATTTTTATTATACCTTATGATGAAAGAACAACATGTATGGTTAATTAACCCGACGTTGACAGAAATTTATGGATAAATAACCTTATATTTGGATGAAACCTTATGTTTCACAAAGATAAAAAGCATGGTTAAAAAAACCCTATTTAAGTATGAAACCTTACGTTTGAGAAGAAAATATATGGATCATCAACCTTATTTTTGTGATATGCCTTATGTTGTTAACCTTAAGTTCAGAGAATGAACGTTGCATAGTTGAATCCTATATTTTGTATTTTTTCATTTTGTGAAGGAACCTTATATTTGACTTTTCATCACCGGAGATTTGAATTTACGATTTTATCAGAGTTTTGTGCAACAGTATTTATGGAATATCAGGATGATTTAAGGATTGTTTTTTGAAAGATTCAAATCTTGTTATGATTAATTAAAATAATCATATTAATTGGATAAATTCTCTCCTATTCTTTATGGAATTTATGACTACTCTGAGTTGTCTTAGGAATTTAATTCTTATGATTCATCAGGCGATTTTCTTAGATCTAGAATTAAAATTCAAGCTCTCTATTTTACTTCTATCAGTGTATTTGTTCTATATATTGATATATATATTGAGACATATATTGAGAAATATATTCACAATTGAAATTGAATTCTCGTGAAGTTCTTTTTTAGATCTACTGAAACAATCAATAGTATTTTGTTTATCTACAGAAGAGGCTATAGTGGAAATATACATATTCAAAATTTAGAATTTATTGTAGGTCTGCTACTGCTATTTGTTTCAGTTTTTATTTCAAAGATCTATTGCAACTGAATCACTTCAAGACTACTCTTTCATGAAGAAACTATTTTCTAAAGGAGAATATTCATCTACCATGATCTGTTGTTTAACTGAAAAGTTCAACTGGAATACTTTATAATCAATATCTTTTTATTGAGAGTTTCAACTTCTCATACTTAGTTGTGGTGGAGTATCAGCTTCTCGATCTAATCTGTGGCTTATCGGTTCTCTATTTTAGAACCAGAAGACTCTATTTCTAGTCTAGTTTGTAAAGGTGTCAACTACCTACACTCAGTTATGGATTGGTTTTATGATATGAGGACCCAACTAGTGAAATTCACCAAACTCACTGAAAGAGTAATTGGTGGATTGGACTAGGGGACCTTTATTCCCCAAACCACTATAAATTGTTTTTCTCTATAATTATAGTTTTATCTTCTGCTCATAATTTTATAGAGAAGAAAAAAATTGCTCACCTTCATAATCATAATTTTACATTATGAGGAAAAATTTAAAGGAATTTGAAAAGACCCAATTCATGTAAAGACTTGGGAATTCCACATATTTTTTTAATTACATGGAAATTTTTTCAAGGCTGTGAAATCTGACAGCGCTTGATTCTGAGGGCCGGAGTGCCCAGATTGATCCGTCAAAGTTTTTTTAAGCTTTAATTAGTGCGTCTAAGTAGTTTTCTGGAAAAAGTGGAATAACTCCTAAACGGTTACTCAGATCATAAATCTAAGGGCACCATTGCGCTTAGGATTGTGGTTTTACCCTAAGTACGACTTAGGTTTAGTCAGCGTGGGACTCCTGTGAGAAAACCCAAAATGGAATAACCGTAAATAAAATAATTAATTATTTTTTTTTTCAAATTCTTATAACTCACAAACGGTAGCTCATATTAAAAATTTGAGACCACCAATAAACTTGTGAGGGCATGCTTTATTTAGGAAAATACTAACATTGGCCGGCGCGGGCCACCAGTGAAAGTTAGTTTTTGGTCGTAAATAATATAATTAAGTGACAATTAGTTTATTGTAAAATCCATAACTTTTAAATGGTAACTCAGAATGGAAATCTGAGAGTATCGTTGGGTTCGTTGGGGCGTATTTCAATTGGGCAGAGCCTAACCTCGACTAGTGCGGGTCAAGGGTGTCTGGTAATAATTTTCTGAACTTTTTTTGGGTACGTGAGGTAAACATACCAGTGGGTTTTTATAACATTAAAACTGGTGCTTGGAATTTAAATCTGAGGGCACCGTTGAACTCAAAACGCCGGTTTTCTCTTAAGGAGACTTTCCCCTCGACGGTAGTTGGTCGAGGGTGAAACTTAGTTTTTTGGGTTTTTCGTGAAGAAATAAAATAAAAAATAATTGTGCAAACATTTTATTTTTATTTGAAGCACCCATTTGAATGTTGTGGAGGTGGGAGCATGGGAGTTTTATTCTACATGTGGAAGTTGAGAATTTAGGACCACCATACCTTAACCTCCCATGTAAGGTTATGGTAGTGAGGACCCCCCAAGCCTAACCTCTCATGAGAGGTTATAGTGGTGGAGTCCACCCGGGATTAAACCCACCTTTTAATTGAGAATAACTCTCAACTCCCCTCATTAATGTGGAGGTGCCTCTTGACTTCCTCCACAATAAATTGTGCCAACACACCACTTTATTATGACAAAGAAAATTAATTGTCTTGACCCTTTTTAAATATTAAGTAACAGCGTCGTTGGAGTTTAGGAAGGTTCCTAATAAATGAACCATCATAAATTCCATGATCATTACTAACTTCTCCCCTTATCCTATATATATGGAGCTTGGGAGGAGCATTTGGGATGGCTTCACAAAGCAACGAAGCGATGGTAAAGTGTCGCGACGCCCAACACTTGGAGGATTACGATCTCCAACAAAGAATGCTCCACCAACGAAGAATGCTGACCTCCTTCGACCTTCTTCATCGAGAATTATTCTGATGTGGGATATCCACATCTTAGACTATAAAGAACCGACGCATGAGACCGGAATTGGAGGTGTGTGGCGGATGAGACAAATTTCAACAACTTCACCACCTTCATTTTTACGCCGACGACATCAAGCGAACAAAGGTAGGTGATTTTTGTGACTGATTTTATATTCCCTTGATTCATTCCTTCTAAAACAATGAATGCAGATCTACTTCTAACTAGTTGATCCGCATATGTTTTCCTTTTGCGAGTTTTGGGATTATTCATTACAAGAGGGTTTGTGTTGTGCATTATTCTTGTGAGTCAAATTCTACCACCCTAAACACGAAGGGTGTAGACAAAACCAACATGGACCAAACCCTCCATTGTTCTCTTTTGTGGTGTTCTTCGAAACGGAGGAAGGAGAAAATGGCGACGAAGGCGACGAAGGCAACGGCCACGCCACCCGTGACCTCTACGACTCGTGCTGCCCCCACGGCGTTTCGTGCCCTCCTGACCGAAACGACCTTACCGCACCCTCCCGGGCAAACTGGCCCCGTGACGCCCCCCGAGCTGCCCCGGTCACGCCATCCCACTAGCATATTGAGCCCCCGGCCGAACCTGTGCCCTCATGGTGCCCCGCATGAACTAGCGCACGCCCTCACGACGCCCCATTCGAACCGGGCCGCACCATCGCGACGCCCAGGCCAAACCGGCCCGCACCCTCGCGGCCGCCCAGCCAAACCGGCCCCTCGCAGCGCCCTCTAGGCCAAGCTGCCCACGTGTCGACTCGCGGTCGGTCTACACCCTCACGACCGGTTCATGCCCTCACGACCCCCCATGGACCCTCATGGCCTGCTGGGCTAGGCCCAGTGGGCCGGGCAGAACCCAATGTGCTGGCCTGGCCAACAGGTTGGGCCAGACCCAACGAGTCAGTCCGGTTCGACACAAACCGGTTCGGCCCAGACTGGGTTGAGCTAGGTCGGTCCAACCAGGTCGGACCGGACCCGGGCCCACTAAGAACCTTTACATTCTTTTGGCCATATCATTGGCACTAGATGTTCATTTGACGAACCATCAGCGGTGCTGGTAATCTTGGAGCATGACGGTCTCTTTGAGTATACCCCACTGGAGTATGGGGTATTGTTGAGATACAGTCAGGTTGGATCATGCACAAATCCAACCGGGCCACCGAGACTAAAAGGCTAATAACTCACAGACCGATCATCTGATTGATGTACTGTCTGTTGTGTTGATACCCCTACGACGTGATGGAACTTTGAGATAAGTCTTCATGGGACTTCGTGACAGTTGTAGTATAAACCAGTAGCTTGCGGAGCAGATCCTTCCAGTGACGAGCGAGCAGAGTGCGGAGACCTAGTAGCTGGTTGAGACCTGACAATTGCTGACTCTTTGACTCGGAGTGATTATACCAGCCTAGTGGGGAGCGCCTGGTTGTGGTGGCGGAACCGTGGTGGAGGAGCGCGCTTGGTGACCCGGAAGACCCACGATTCTCGACAAAAGGAGTACCTCAGCAGGCTACGAGGGGGAGCATCTGGGTGTGACAATCGACCCGCGATGGGGAACGCCTCTATGTGATGCAGCAAACCCATGGTACTCAATAGGAGGAGTATTTCAACTGTCCAAGGTTAGTTGGATGTAGAGACCCGAAGCTTATCGTACATGGACATTACATTACTTTTGCGGATTACTTAGTACATAACAAAAACACACACACAAGGATCGTAAGAGTTTAGCGTCTTTGGAAACTCGGAACGTAATCTTCTAATCGTGGTGAAAGATCTTCAATATCCCCCATAAATATCTTCCCTTTTTTTTTACCTAAAACCTTACTTTATATCCTGGGGAAAAGAAAACATAAAAGGGTGAGCTCAAATAATCTGTAAGGGTAAACAAAAGAAAAATCAATCACATCATATTCATAAGAACATAACTTTTGGAAATCTTAACCTGCAAAAGAGAGCATAATTTCATAACATGGGATAAATCATAGTAGTGAAATGAAATCCCAATAAGCATAAATTAAAACATGAAACTTTGTGGCATACACACATAATCATAGATAATCATTTCTTGTTAGTCATGACTCATTGCCAAGACTATCTTAGTGGACAAAGTCCCTTTCTGAATCGAGTCACCCTCGTTTCAGTCCTGTTTCACTGAACTGGTATAACCTACCATTCCAGCCATGTCTATCTCATGAGATATGAAATCTTTACCCAATGAATTGGAGGGAGATATAGGTCCCACCAATCTCATAAAGATACCATTATTATGTGTGCCACAAAATCATAAATCATACATCATTGCATAACCCATGTAATAAAAATGGGATTCTTAAACATCAGGACATCATAAAACAATTTATATACAATAAAGGAATTCATAAAAATAATTCCATCACAACATAATCAAATCAATGTAATAATAGGGATAAAAACAGTACCCTTTATTATCTTAGATGGAAAATAATTTTGATTAAAAACTTGAACTCCATTCTTTAGGAAAATATCCTTTCTTCTTCAAAAATATTTTTCCTTTCATAACATGTCATACAACTTTAAACTAAAAGAAGTTGATTAAAAATAAACTTGAAAACTTGTAAAGTAATCTTCTTTGAAATAATGTTTTAAAAATCCATTCATGCCGTATAAATTAAAAAAAACATTCTTCCCGTACTTTTGTCGGAAAAGTCAAAAAGTACCTCGTACGAAAAATGACAAAAGATTTCTTTTATATCTTTTACTAAAAACTCACCGAAGGGTAAAATTGGATTTAACAATTGTAGGTGGATGGAAATAATATTACATATTGAGGAAACATGGAGGTGGATGATAAAATACACCCCAGTAAATACCAAAGTATAAACAATCTCGGCTAAAAATGAGATTGTGATATTTCCCTTACCTTAGGTCCGACTTGCTTTGTAAGTGTCCGAACCTCCTCTTTTTGACGCGCCTTTTCTTAGTCTCCACTTAAAGAACTAAGGATGGTCTTTGAAGAAGACCAGGACCTCTAGGATGATACTAGGGAAGTGGATAAGGGATTTTGGCAGGGTTTGGACGAGTTTAAAGGCTCAAAGTTGTGTGAGGAAGAGAGGGAGGAGGTGCCCTTTTATAAGGGAGGAGAGGGGCACCTTATGAATATCTAAAAATATTATTTTATATTAAAGTCAAAATCGGTTTATAATGGTTCCAAAGTGTATTATTTAGAAGCTAAAGTGAGGATGGGTCGCAATCCTATCAACCAATAGGATTTAGACAAGTTTAGGTTATTATTTTAACCTTATCAATTAGATTTAACTTTAAGTTAAATAATTTAACTTTTACCGTGTCTTTTTGTTTTCTTACACTATATAGTTAATACACTTGATATAACATGACAAACGAACCCCAAATTGTTTATTATTAATATATATATCCTTATATAAGTCATTTGTCCGAACCTTAGATTTTTAGGAATAAAATAACAATTAATAATATAATATTTGATTTAAAAACTATTTTGTGTCAATTTTTGACACTATTTCATATATGATTTTTGTGAAAGTCATAACAGAATTATATGTTCGAACCAAGTTGATTACATCAACAAAAATATATCATAGTAACCTATAAAATTAGTAGAATTCATTAAAAGTCTTAAATTACATTTATTTTGGTATTTATAATATCAATTATGTCAATATTTCATTAATAAGATAATTAATGTATCATCTTTGTGTCATAAATAAATTACGTTATTTGATGTCTAAAAATTACAAATAAAATACCATTATGTAGGAAATATTTTTAGCTTTCTAATGAATATTTAAAATCGAATTTATCTTATGTATAACCCTATATTAAAAATGTTTTAGTAAATAAACTTTGATTTTAACTCTTTTAACTCTTCTTTGAATTAAATAATAATAAATGTCCTAATCTAATCCAAGTGGGCCTAAATGGTCATATTTTATTCCTAAGCTTGTTTTTGGTCGAATTACACTTATCCAATAGAATTAGGACATGTGTTAGGGTAATAGTAATATCATATTTACCCTTAGTTACCCTATTTACTATTAACCGCGGTAAAAAAAGTAAAAAGTTACTATTCACCAAAAAATTATTTTTATCTCATTGAACCACATTTTACTTACTGATATCAACTGTGGCTGTCGAATTTTCGAAATTCCATTCACAGAATCGGTAAAATTAAGTTTTATGCAAAATTCAGTTTTTAACCTACCACTTAGTGGTTTCACTATTCATCAAAAATTGAAGTTTTTCAGAAAAATGCCAAAATTTCACCCTAAGCTATAATTGATATTCCGAATTCAAAAATGATTTCTATTTTACAAAATTCCCAACATATAAGTTTCATTAATTAATTTTATAATTAATTTCCGCTGTCACAACAAATAGCGTGTTTTTAAGAGATAATAACTATCAAAAGATTGACACTTGTCTACAACTGCTTTAAATGTGAAATTACATCCAATGACCAACATTATATTAAATTGTAAAAATATATTCTAAATATACTTTAAAACCACTTAAATTCATAATTTATCACTATTAATTATTTCGATTAAAAAAGTTGTTTTTAATTAAAATTTAGTAATTTTCACTATTCATCAGAATATGAAAGTTATCCGAAAAGTACCAAAATTTCACCTTAGGCTAAATTCAATACTCCAAATCCATAAATTAAGTCCATTTTGAAAAGTAAAATTTACAAAATTTCAAAAGTGGTTATTACTATTCATAACGGCTAGTTTTAATAATATCTTAATAGCATATAGTTGTTTAGCGAAACTTGGTGTTGTGTACAACACACGCTATCGTGGAAGGTCACGATTGCGTGTAATTCAAGCCAGGTCAGAGATGTGTGTTGTGAAAGCTCCTTTTGGTGTAACGTATAACACAATACATTAATGAAATTAAAAAAAATATTTTTCGTAAAATCTCAGGGTGTTACATTCTACCCCCCTTAAAATGAATTTCGCCCTCGAAATTCGTCGGGGTTATAAATGGTTTACTATTCGAAAGTTTCTTTAATCGAAACCCACATCGTAAAAAGGAATACCAAAACCAATATTTAAAAACAAAAGTATGAAATGTAACGGTTACCTAAATAAACTAATCACTGGGTTTCCACATAGGTAAAAATATGGATATGGAAGAGAAATCTAACCATCATGTTCTGATGGAGAGTGGTAGAGAACATGGCTATGGAAAAGCTAGCAATCACAAATCCATAAATTTGTGATGATATAAGGTACCATCTGATTCATCAGGTATACGATCACTAGGACAACATTTTTGGTTTTTAAGATCATTTCCCTAAAGTTGAAAATTTGCATTAGAATAAATACTTACTTTATTTTGGTACAATCTCACTGTTGTTCATGCCTTGAACAATTTCCACTTCATCTCTTAAATAAATGAAGTTGAATTTGTTATTCGTGAAGTGTTAGCAGATCTTGTGATAGAATGACGGGTCATTCCATCTATCTCAAACAAAAGGTTAGCAAAAAGTATATACATAAGTCGATCTATAGTGAGATTAATCATATATGGTTCCTAAAATGGACTTATACTTCATATATCATACTGGTTAATATAATAAAACTAGTTTCTACTAAACAGGGACTTCCTGTAGGCTAGTGGTAGGTGATAAAGGCCAGTCGCACTTCGGTTGTGGGTTCGATTCCCACAGCCTTGTCCGACGTGATGGGCTGTCGCCCGTTCTGCAGGTTGTCCTTTTTCTAAAACTATAATACTATAACATCCCATCAATAATATCGAAAAAAAACTTCTATCCTTAAACAATACTAACTTATGTCCAACATAATCCCTTCCAATCTTTAGGCTTATCCATAATACTGCAGTCCACTCTCATAACATAGTGAAAATGATTACCAGAGATTTAACACCATCGTCGATCCCCATATATCATAAGATATGTTTTGTTGGTCACATTCCAAACATTCAAAGTCCTTAATCGTGTATTCTCTTGAATACCTTAGTGAAAACATGAATGAAGTTAAAAGTTAACACTTTCCACATACCAAAATCCTCAAAATTCTATATACTCAAACAATGATAACACTTAGTCCTTATATCAATCATGAGCTCATGAATACTTTCAAACATTTCATTTTCTCCTTATCCCTTCATTATGCGCATTTCATCTACTTTCCAAAATATCTGAATCACTTTTCATGGTTACCGGTACCTTAAAATTATTGAAAACCACAATAGACCAATACATAAATATTCCAATACACCATAAAAGTACCTCAACAACATTATTCTTGAATACCAATACATAAACACTTCAGTCCATCCACTTCAATGATTGTCCTGGAATAAGTCCTTCCTTGATTTAGAAGTAACTTTTTAGGTCAGGGCATTGAGTTGGGCAATGCCCATGTTCTCCACAAATAAGACATTGAACTCCATAACAGTCTGTCACTCTATGTCCCTTTTCTCCACACAGATAACATCGGTCCCTCCATTTGAGGTATTCCTCAAGATTCTTCTTCCCTTCTTTAGAAATCTCAATCTTCCTTTCTTTATGCTCCTCAACATGTGAACATGCATTATAGTCTATCTTCCTCTTCTTTGATTAATTAGGCATACCACTAAATTTCACCTTGTTAATCATATATCGCGATGACTGATTCGGCATAATCACATTATATTTCTCTCTAGGCATTACACAATTTTGTTGCTCATAGTAACCAATTTGTCAATTGGATTTAATGTTAACCGAATTCCTTCTGGTTCCCTCTATTAACTAAAACACAAAAATAATTCTGTGAGAGGCAAAAATCATGCTAGATAAAACAACATAGTAAAGGGGAAGTACCCTCAATATCTAACATCTTAGGTTAAATTCTAAGATCGTTAGCGTAATTCTAGGACTATAACCTATACGTATACTTAACCTTAGGTACATCCCTAGACATACCTTAGAAATATCTCTAGGGATCTCACTAAAGTTCTCGCATCCTAGTTTCTAGAGGTTGACTAAACCTTTCCTCTGATACCAACTGTAGAAACCCGAAGCTTATTGTACATGGACATTACATTACTTTTGCGGATTACTTGGTACATAACAAAAACACACACACAAGGATCGTAATAGTTTAGTGTCTTTGGAAACTCGGAACGTAATCTTCTAATCGTGGTGAAAGATCTTCAATATCTCCCATAAAGATCTTCCCTTTTTTTACCTAAAACCTTTCTTTATATCCTGGGGAAAAGAAAACATAAAAGTGTGAGCTCAAATGCTCAGTAAGGGTAAACAAAAGAAAAATCAATCACATCATATTCATAAGAACATAACTTTTGGAAATCTTAACCTGCAAAAGAGAGCATAATTTCATAACATGAGATAAATCATAGTAGTGAAATGAAATCCCAATAAGCATAACTTAAAACATGAAACTTTGTGGCATACACACATAATCATAGAGAATCATTTCTTGTTAGTCATGAATCATTGCCAAGACTATCTTAGTGGACAAAGTCCCTTTCTGAATCGAGTCACCCTCGATTCAGTCCTGTTTCACTGAACCGGTATAACCTACCATTCCAGCCATGTCTATCTCATGAGATATGAAATATTTACCCAATGCATTGGAGGGAGATATAGGTCCCACCCATCTCATAATGATACCATTCTTATGTGTGCCACAAAATCATAAATCATACATCATTTCATAACCCATGTAATAAAAATGGGAATCTTAAACATCATGACATCATAAAACAATTCATATACAATAAAGGAATTCATAAAAATAATTCCATCACAACATAATCAAATCAATGTAATAATAGGGATAAAAACAGTACCCTTTATTATCTTAGATGTAAAATAATTTTGATTAAAAACTTGAACTCCATTCTTAAGGAAAATATCCTTTCTTCTTCAAAAACATTTTTCATTTCATAACATGTCATACAACTTTAAACTAAAAGAAGTTGATTAAAAATAAACTTGAAAACTTGTAAATTAATCTTCTTTGAAATAATGTTTTAAAAATCCATTCATTAAGTATAAATTAAAAAAAACATGCTTCCCGTACTTTTGTCGGAAAAGTCAAAAAGTACCTCGTACGAAAAACGACAAAAGATTCCTTTCATATCTTTTACTAAAAACTCACCGAAGGGTAAAATTGGATTTAACAATTATAGGTGGATGGAAATAATATTACATATTGAGGAAACATGGAGGTGGATGATAAAATACACCCCAGTAAATACCAAAATATAAACAATCTCGGCTACAAATGAGATTGTGATATTTCCCTTACCTTAGGTCTGACTTGCTTTGTAAGTGTCTGAACCTCCTCTTTTTGACGCGCCTTTTCTTAGTCTCCACTTAAAGAACTAAGGATGGTCTTTGAAGAAGACCAGGACCTCTAGGATGATACTAGGGAAGTGGAGAAGGGATTTTGGCAGGGGTTGGCCGAGCTTGAAGGTTCAAAGTTGTGTGAGGAAGAGAGGGAGGAGGTGCCCTTTTATAAGGTAGGAGAGGGGCACCTTAGGAATATCTCAAAATATTATTTTATATTAAAGTCAAAATAGGTTTATAATGGTTCCAAAGGGTCTTATTTCGAAGCTAAAGTGGGGATGGGTCAAAATCCTATCAACCAGTAGGATTTAGACAAGTTTAGGTTATTATTTTAACCTTATCAATTAGATTTAACTTTAAGTTAAATAATATAACTTTTACCGTGTCTTTTTGTTTTCTTACACTATATCGTTAATAAACTTGCTATAACATGCCAAACGAACCCCAAATTGTTTATCATTAATATATATATCCTTATCTAAGTCATTTGGCCGAACCTTAGATTTTTAGGAATAAAATAAAAATTAATAATATAATATTTGATTTAAAAACTATTTTGTGTCAATTTTGGAAACTATTTGATATATGATTTTTGTGAAAGTCATAACAGAATTATATGTTCGAACCAAGTTGATTAAATCAACACTAATATATCATAGTAACCTATAAAATTAGTATAATTCATATAAATTCTTAAATTACATTTATTTTGGTATTTATAATATCAATTATGTCAATATTTCATTAATAAGATAATTACTGCATCATCTTTGTGTCATAAATAAATTACCTTATTTGATGTCTAAAAATTACACATAAAATACCATTATGTAGGAAATCGTTTTAGCTTTCTAATGAATATTTACAATCGAATTTATCTTATGTATAACCCTATATTAAAAATGTTTTAGTAAATAAACTTTGATTTTAACTCTTTTAACTCTTCTTTGAATTAAATAATAATAAATGTCCTAATCTAATCCAAGTGGGCCTAAATGGTCATATTTTATTCCTAAGATTGTTTTTGGTCGAATTACACTTATCCAATAGAATTATGACATGTGTTAGGGTAATAGTAATATCATATTTACCCTTAGTTACCCTATTTACTATTAACCGCGGTAAAAAAAGTAAAAAGTTACTATTCACAAAAAAATTGTTTTTATCTCATTGAACCACATTTTACTTACTGATATCAACTGTGTCTGTCAGATTTTCTAAATTCCATTCACAGAAGCGGTAAATTAAGTTTTATGCAAAATTCAGTTTTTGACCTACCACTTAGTGGTTTCACTATTCATCAAAAATTGAAGTTTTTCAGAAAAATGCCAAAATTTCACCCTAACCTATAATTGATATTCCGAATTCAAAAATGATTTCTATTTTACAAAATTCCCAACATATAAGTTGCATTAATTAATTTTATAATTAATTTCCGTTGTCACAACAAATATCGTGTTTTTAAGAGATAATAACTATCAAAAGATTGACACTTGTTTATAACTGCTTTAAATGTGAAATTACATCCAATGACCAACATTGTATTAAATTGTAAAAATATATTCAAAATATACTTTAAAACCACTCAAATTCATAATTTATCACTATTAATTATTTCGATTAAAAAAATTGTTTTTAATTAAAATTTAGTAATTTTCACTATTCATCAGAATATGAAAGTTATCCGAAAAGTACCAAAATTTCACCTTAGGCTAAATTCAATACTCCGAATACATAAATTAAGTCCATTTTGAAAAATAAAATTTACAAAATTTCAAAAGTGGTTATTACTATTCATAACGGTCAGTTTTAATAATATCTTAATAGCATATCGTTGTTTAGCGAAACTTGGTGTTGCGTACAACACACGCTATCGTGGAAGGTCACGATTGCGTGTAATTCAAGCCAGGTCAGAGATGTGTGTTGTGAAATCTCCTTTTGGTGTAGCATATAACACAAGACATTAATGAAATTAAAAAAAAATTCATAAAATCCCGGGGTGTTACATGGGAAGTGTCTCTGTGTGACGTGGCAGGCCCACTCTACTCAATAGAGGAGGAGTTATTGAGCAGTCGGGGTTTCGATAATGTTTTGCGGATGTTACTTGATATTACCCCTAGAATAAAATCCTAGTTGATCTGGGTCAGTTTTACTGTGTTTTCCTCATTATTGAGATAGATTACTTGATAACTTAGGTATATGTATGGGCATATACCTAAGTAGGGTTATCTGTTGATTCCTTACTTTGTGGTTTATCCTTGATGTTTTTGTGAGACCTTGAGGGTCTCAAGTTCCCTACTGAGTATCGTTATACTCACCCCGGCACAGGCTATTCCCACACCTTGTTGTGTTGGATGCAGACAATGGACAGCACTGACAGAGGCTGAGAGTACCAGGACTAGACCGTACCCAGAGGTGGACTTATGACGAGTCGATACACGGAGGAGACTGACGGACTTGGAGTACTGAGGAGGCTATATGTACCAACCCTTCATGTATGAATCCTGGAGGATGGCCCATAAGTTGTTTTTTCTTTCTTCAGTTGTACTTGTACTTCCAGTTCCTTGTACTTTATAGTTGGTCTTGTATTTCCGGCCCCTTTTACATTTCAGCACTCTTTTGTTATACATTTTACATAGTGTTTTGTATCCAACTGTATGCTCTGTTGTGTGCATTTACAGGTTATAAAGGCAATACCTTCCCATTTTTAGGGAACTAAGCCTTTGATTCTAGTCGTCATCCCCTGGTCTATGGAAGGCGGGCTTGGGGTAGTCATGACACGGGCCCCAGGGGATGGGTCATTAAAAATTAGTATCAGAGGATTCGGTTCTACCATAGAACTTATGACTCTGATATTTTCTATGAAGCAATAGTGTTAAGTGTAGTGAGTGTGGTTTTTAGTTTAGGGAGTCCAGTATTGGTGCGGCGGCCAACGTATCCATACACCAGGACCCCGAATTCTGATTTCCGACTCGGTACAAGAAAACAATGATTGTGTGTGTGTTTTCAAAAAAAAAAATTAAGCCAGCTCACTAGGTCAGCTCACCAGGTATAACTTTTAATCGTAGCGCACCTATTTCTTTTCAGAATGCCTCCATGCAGATAGCCAGCTAGAGTACCGATATTTGTACGCACTGATATCCCACCAAGCGATGAGGCTTTGGTGCAGGGCCCTCTTACTTTGTTGTCACCTTCGGGTGGTGTACTAGCAACACCACCACCCATTGGGTGGAAGATACCACCAGCCGCACTGGTGGATGGTGCACGCCGACTGAGCCTGTTGCACGAGTTCCAGTAGCATAAGGCTCTAAGGTTTCGAGGTGAGACAGTTTCCCATGCATCTGAGGGCTGGTTGGAGGCAGTTGCTAGATTTTTCCACCTATTTGAGACACTAGTAGAGAATATGGGGATCTTAGCTACTAGATGTTTTCAGTGAGAGACCATGAGGATGGTCCATGTAGTGATGAGGCTTCAGTACGTGGACCATTACCCGAGATAGTACCTTCAGGTAGTGTGTCAGTTATATCAATACTCGTTGGTATGCAGTTACAACCAGCGGTACCGATAAAAGACACAAATAGGCTTAGTGCCTTACACATGATTCAGCATCAGATACCTCTCAGGTTCCAAGGTGAGCTGACTCATAGGTGGCTAATGACTAGCTTGAGGAGGTGGCTGAGAGTTCTCTAGAGATTCTATAGCTTCAGCAGGATGACATGTTGGTAGCTGAGTATTCATCAAGGTGTACCGATTATTCTCGGTACTCATTGAATATGATATGATCAGTTCTTTAGATCTCGGGCCTCTGAGAGAGGTTTCATTAGGGACATCAGATATAGCACTATTCCTCTATTCATTCCTACTTATGTTAGGGTGATAGAGAGAACCTTTGTGGTTTAATATTCCTTGGATGAGTGGATTTAGCCAGTGAATGTTAGTAGAGGGAAATCAGGAAATTGGCGCCTGTCTTAGAGACTTGGGCGTATAAAAATGTATCGAGAAGAAGAAGTGTTAGGGATAGATGAATCTGTAGGGATGCAGAAGTGGAAGGAAAGCTAGGGAAGCAGCATGAGGTGGTGTACTTTTCGACATGTTACAACCACCCCCTTTTGTGGTCCCCGCCAGGATCAGGGAGCTGGAGGACGGGGGGAAAGAGTAGCTGCATGCGGTCAAGGAGTGCGACCCTGGGTCTCAAAGAATGATTCGAGGTACAGTCTGTGTCTACTACTAGCTTCTGTATCAATAGACATAGGTACCAATAATTACATCCTTACAAGAATCTTGTCTAAGACCTAGATTTTCTAGCTAAACCCTTGACTTGACCCTCACGTCTATAGATACCTTTGGGATGAGATTCGATAATCACACTTACACCGATGATGTGATCTGACCCATGAGGCAAGAGATTCGGTTGGAACCTCTTGGTGGCAACGTCGAGGCCTTACGACGTTAGTTTGGGTATGAATGGACATCCCCAATTCATACTCATATTGACTGTATTAGGGAAAAAGATTGTGGTTTATCTTCAACGTTGGGATGAGGTTTTCCTTAGTCAGCAAAAAAGGAAACCTAGATAGAATAGAATAAACTCTTACATAGGAGGGAGAAGTTGATCACTCGTGAGTCGACCAGCCTCACCCTCGTGGGAGCAAAAGTTTTGAGTTTTCAGTTCCAAAAAAAAGTGGCTAGAGTTCTTCCAGGTTTATGACTTAAAGATATTCTATACCCCTGGGAAGGAGAATATGGTAGCAGACTCACTCAGCAGGAGGTCTGGCCTGCAGCTGCTGAGTGAGGCGGCAGAGCAGCTAGCCGCTTGCAGATATCATTTGTGGATCGTGATGGATCCTATTTTCTTCAGTCTCTTATAGTCACTCCCCCACTTCATCAGTGAGTCAGGGAGGCGGAGTGTGGGGACGCTGACTGTGAGACTCAATGAGCTCAGATATCCACAGGACAGGCACCTGATGGATTTTCTGAAGGTGGGGAGCACGTCATCCTCTTCAGAGAACGTACCATGGTACCTGTGTCACTTCAGGAGGAAGTTTTGAGGGAGTTCCACACTTCCCCTCTATCGGTACATCTAGGAGTTTTGAAGATGTACTAGGATCTCCTATGACAGCATGGGTGGTTCGGAATGAAGAAATCAGTTGTAGAGTTTGTTTCACGGTGCCTCACTTATCACTAAGTGAAGGTGGAGCATCAGGTACCAGTAATCTTAGTTCATCCTTTATAGGACCCAGAGTGGAATTGGTATGGGATATCAATAGACTTCGTGACAATACTTCCACGTACATTAAGGGGACATGACTCGATTTGGGTGATCATCAACCGACTCACCAAGTTTGCCTACTTCCTACCGACTAGAGAGCAGGGTTCAGTATAGAGCTTGGGACACCTCTATGTGCAGGAGATTGTGTGACAACATGGAGTACCTTCAACGATATTCTCCGATCGTGACACACATTTTACTTCCTGGCTATGGAAGGGTTTGCCGGAGGCTTTCAGGATGCATCTTTGTTTGAGCACTACCTTCCATTCGCAGACTGATGGTCAGACTGAGCAGACCATTCAAACACTCGAGGAAATGTTGTGTGCTTGTGCCCTCGACTTTGGTCGCGGTTGGGAGGATCATTTACCTTTGGTGGAGTTTTCATACAACAAAAACTATCACTCCACCATTGGGATGGAACCATTTGAGGCGTTGTATTGGCGAACATGCAGATCGCCCTTATGCTGGACTAACCTAGGGGGGTTAGCATTAGTGGGACCAGAGATGGTACGGGAAACCACAGAGAAGGTTCAGATCATCCAGGAGTGGATGAAGACTGCACAGAGCAGGAAAAAGTCGTATGCTGATAGGAGACGGAGACCTCTGGAGTTTGATGATGGCGACCACATCTTTTTATGGGTCTCACCTCGATGTGGTTTGCAGAGATTTGGCCGAGGTATCAAGTTATCTCCAAGGTTCATCAGACCTTTTTAGGTCCATAGAAGAGTTGGCGAGGTGGATTACCACTTAGCTCTTCCACCTTTGTTGCGCCAGGTGCATGAAGTCTTCCACGTATCCAAGCTGAGAAGATACATGCACGACCCTTCTCACATCATCGACCAAGGCGAGCTGGATGTTGATGATGGGGCGACTTTTACAGAGGTTCCAGTAGAGATTGGGGATCAACAGGAGCAGGTCCTTTGTGTATGGTCAATACCTTTGGTGTGCGTTAGCTGGCAACATAGGAACCACCAAGAGATCACATGGGAGTGGGAGGCTTAGATGCGTGCTCATTACCCCCACTTGTTCCCTTAGTTTGATTTGTGTCTTACGAGGACGTAAAGCCAGAGGTGGGGAGAATGTAAAGACCTATAAATTCCATGTAATATTTTTTTTAATTACATGGGAATTTTTTCGAGACTAAAAAATCTAACGGTGCTCGATTCCGAGGCCCGGAGTGCCCGGAATGATCCATCGAAGTTTTGTTAAGATTTAATTAGCATGCGTAAGCAGGTTTCCTAAAAAATTGAAATAAATCTTAAACAGTTACTCGGATCAGAAATATGATGGCATCGTTGCGCTCAAGATGGCAGGCTTACCCTAAGCACGACTTAGGTTTAGTCGGTGCGGGCCTCCTGTGAGAAAACCCAAAAATGGCGTAACTGTAAATAAAATAATTAATTAAATTATTTTATTTTTTTTCAATTTCTTATAACTCACAAAAGGTATCTCAGATTAAAAATCTAATACTACTACTAAAATCATGAGGTCATGATTTATTTAAGCAGATACTAACATTAGACGGTACGGTCCACCAGTGAAAGTTAGTTTTTGGACGTAAATAAAATAATTAAGTGACAATTATTTTATTGTAAAATCCATAACTTTTAAACACTAACTCAGATTGGAAATCTGATAGTACCGTTGGGTTTTTTTGGGCGTGTTTCACTTGGGTAGAGCCTAACCTCGACCGGTGTGGGTTAAGGGTGTCTGGTAATAATTTTTTGAAAATATTTTCAGGTAAGTTCAATAAACGTATGAGCTGAATTTTATAACTTTTAAATCGGTGCTCGGGATTGAAATCTGGGGGCACCGTTGAACTCGAAGTGTCAATTTTCTCTTAAGGAGACTTTCACCTCGACGGTAGTTGGTTGAGGGTGAAAGTCAGTTTTTGGGATTTTCATGAAGGAATAAAATAAAAATAAAATTGTGCAAACATTTTATTTTTATTTGAAGCACCCATGTGAATATTGTAGAGGTGGAACCACAAAAGTTTTATCCTACATGTGTAAGTTGAGAAGTGGGGACTACCATACCTTATCCTTCTATGTGAGGTTATGGTGGTGGGGACCACCCAAGCCTAACCTCCCATGAGAGGTTATGGTGGTGGGTACCACCCCGGAATAAACCTCCCTTTTAATTGATAGAAACTCTCAACTCCCCTCATTAATGTGGAGGAGCCTCTTGAAATCCTCCACATTAAATTCTTCCAACACACCACTTTATTATGCCAATGTAAATTAATTGGATTGACCCTTTTTAAATATTAAGGAATATCGTCGTTGGAGTTTAGGAAGGTTCCTAGTAAATGAACCGTCATAAATTCCATGATCGGTCCTTACCTCTCCCCCTCTCCTATATATATGGATCTTGGGAGGAGGGTTTGGGATGGCTTCACCAAGTGACGAAGTGCTGGTAAAGTGTTGTGAAACCCAACACTTGGAGGATTATGCTCTCCAACGAAGAACACTACACTAACGAAGAACGTCGACCTCATTCGACCTTCTTCCTCGGGACTTCTTCTGATGTGGGACATCCACATCTTCAACTACAAAGAACTAACAGATGAGCCTGGAATTGGAGGTGTGTGGTGGAGAAGACAAACGTAGACAACTTCACCTCCTTCCTTCTTGCACCAATGAAATCATGCGAACAAAGGTAGGGGAGTGTTTAATTGATTTTATATTCCCGTTATTATTTCCTTCTAAAACAAAGAACGTGGATCAACTTATGACTAGTTTATCTACATATGTTTTCCTTTTGAAAGTTTTGGGATTATTCATTGCAGGAGGGTTTGTGTTGTGCTTCATTCTTGTGAGCCAAATGCTACCACCCTAAACGTGGAGGGTGCGGACCAAACCAACATACCCCGACCCCATCGCCGCTCTCTTTTCTAGTGTTCTTCAAAATAGAGGAAGGAGACAACGGCGATGAAGGTGATGAAGGAAACGGCCACACCACCTGTGGCCTCCATGACCCTCGCCGCCCCCGTAGCGTTTTGTTCCCTCCCAGACGAACTGGCCTCGCCGCACCCTCCCGGCCGAACTGTCCTCGTGGCACCCCCACCCCACCCCCACCCCGAGCCAACCCGGTTGTGCCAGCCCACCGGACTACTGAGCCCGAGGCCAAACCGGCCCCTCACGGTGTCCTCCGGGATGATCCACCCAAGCGGTGCCCTCCGGGCCAAACTGCCCACCCGCCGACTCACGGTCGGTCCACGCCCTCACGGCCGGTCCGCGCCCTCACGGCCCTCTGTGGCCCCTCGCAGCCTGCTGGGCTGGGCCCAGCGGGTCGAGCAGAACCCAAACGGATGGCCAACCCATTTGAATGGGCTAGACCCAACAGGTCAGGCCGAGTCGACCGGAATCGGTCCGGCCCAGACTGGGTCGGACTAGAACTGGGCCCACTACGACCCTTTACTTTCTTATTGCCATATCTTTGGCACCTGACATCTGTTTGATGAACCGTCAGCGATGCTGGTAATCTTAGAGCATGAAGGTCCCTCTGAGTATACCCCACTGATGTTTGGGGTATAGTTGAGATACGGTTAGGTTGGATCGTGCATGAATTCAACTGGACCCCCGGGACTAAAAGGCTAATAACCCACAGACCGGGTGTCTGATTGACGTGCCGTCTATTGCGTTGAGACCCCTATGACGTGACGGACCATTGAGATACTTCTCACGGGACTTCATGATAGTTAGAGTATCAAATAGTAGCTCGTGGAGTGGATCCTTCCAGTGATTAGAAAGCAGAGTGCGGAGACCTAGTAGTTGGCTGAGACTTGACGACTGCTGACCGTTTGACTCAGAGTGATTCTACTAGCCCATTGGGGAGCACCTTGTTGTGGCGGCAGACCCATAGTGGAGGAGTGTGCTTGGTGACATGGCAGACCCATGGTACTTGACAGGAGGAGTACCTCAGCATGCTACGAGGGGGAGTGCCTGGGTGTGGTGGCAGACCCGCGATGGGGAGCACCTCTGTGTGATGCAGCAGACCCACAATACTCGACAGGAGGAGTACCTCAACAGTCCAAGGTTAGTGGGAAATGCCTTCGTGTGACACGGAAGTCCCATTGTACTTGATATAGGAGGAGTTTTCCTGCAGCTGAGGTTTCCATAATGTGTTGGGGATGTTACTTGATACTACCACTAGAATAAAATCATGGTTGAGCTGAGTCAGTTTTACTATGTTTTCCTCATGATTGAGATGGATTACTTGATAACTTAGGTATATGTATGGGAATATACTTAATTAGGGTTATCTATTTATTCCTTACTTTGTGGTTTATCCTTGGTGTTTGTGTGAGACCTTGAGGGTCTCGGGGTCTCTACTGAGCATTGTTATACTCACCCCTGCATGGGTTATGCCCACACCTTTTTGTGTTGGATGCAAAAGATGGACAACGCTGACTGAGGCTGAGAGTACCAGGGTTGGATAGTACCCATAGGTGGACCTTACGATGAGTCGGTACACTGAGGAGACTGACATATGTAGAGTGCTGAGGAGGCTATCTGTACCAACCCTTCAGGTAGGAATCCCAGAGGATGACCCAACAACTGTTTTTCCTTTCTTCAGTTGTACTTGTACATCCAGTTCCTTGTACTTTACAGTTGGAATTTTATTTCTAGCCCCTTTTACTTTTCAGCACTATTTTTTTATACAATTTACATAGTGTTTTGTATCCAGCTGTGTTCTATGTTGTGTGCGTTTATAGGTTATAAAGGCAATGCCTTCCCATTTTTAGTGAATTACACCTTTGGTGCTAGTCGCTAGCCCCTGGCCTATGGAAGGTGGGCTTGGGGTAGTCACGACATGGGCCTTGGGGAGGGTTCATGAAAATTCACCCCCTCTTGTGTATATTTTTATATTCCAACCTAACACATAACATAAAAGAAGTGTTAACTAAAATGGACGGTGAAAGCTTCCCTTACCTTAAATAATAATATCAAATACTCGAAGGTTGGGACCTTGGGGGGATTGAGGGACCCTTGGTAGGACTCCTTAGGAGGTAAAAAATACTGTATCTTCATTAATGAGGAATTTTGAATTTGGAATGAAGGAATGGGTTGGTATTTATAGCAAAAATTAGGTAATATTTTATTAATTTTCATGGGACACCTTATTAGTGGTATTTACAAAACCATGGGCTTGCCCATGGTATTTTCCCATGGCATTAGCCACTTGGTACACCACATAACATATTTTACTATACAAAATCTGACCAAAATTATTAAATCATTATTACATCATTAATGATTTCATTAAACACACCGAAACTCAAAAATAACTTTTTACTATTCACCAAAAAACAAAACATTTTATAAAAAACTAATAAATTCTCCCCAATATAATATTGATGCTTTGAATTAAAAAATGAACTATATTTTATGAAAATAGTTTTCTAATTAATATATATTTAATTTTTAATTAGAAAAACTATTTACCCGAAAAAATACTAATACTTTACTAATAATTTCTGAAACAGTTATTGACTTATACTATTATATCAGATTACCAATCAAGATGCATAAATTATATTTATACTTTGATAAGTGAGGTTACCATTCCCCAAGTCACATTACTATTCATAAGGGTAATATTACTATTCATAATTTACAATTCCCCAAATATTATGTTGATCTTATTAGAATCTAAATTTCTTACTAATCACAACTTTAGAAGACCATTTTTTGAAAACTATTTCACATTAATAGTTATTTAAATTATAAAAAATCTATTTTAAAATTATTTTTTCCAATATTCATAAATAATATGAAACTTCTATAAATTCATACTATATTTATTTTGACATTTGAAATTCACAAATTTCACCTTAATAAGAAATAACAATTTTATTTATACAAAAGTATTACACAAGGTAACTAAGGCCTCATTACAAAGTCCCTTATAACACCTATATAGGACCTAAATGTAAGGTGTGAAATGGTGATAGAATCTTGGGGCGGCTCAGAAAACATTGCTCGAGTGGTGATTTCAATTAGCTCGAACTTATCCCAAAGGAGATTACATTCAAGCTTAATATGTTGAATCTCAACTTGGGATTGGTCCAAAGAAAAGCCATGTAATGATACCTCCTTCCCAAGATCTAATAGACGGGCTTCGTACAGACTGAGTCTACAGGATGAGTCTATTGACTCTTCTTTCTGTATTAATTAACCATGATCATTTTTATTTATAAACTATAATCATAACAGTAACAGTATATTTTCCAACAGTCATATTGACCAATAGTCATATAAAAGTCGAAACCCAACAATCTCATTTTAATTGTACTCACTTTATTAATAAAAGGATACAGTTTTGTTGAGTACAAAATAAAATAATACAAAAAATCAGGAAACAAATATTATTCAAAAGTTATGGTAATTATAGCGAGCCTTTTCATACAAGTGATTCAACTCAAGCCTTGTAAATTAGCAGTGAGCCTTGGTGGATTTGGTACATCGGCACATTGTTTTTGTATTATCCTTTGACAGTGCCCAGTGAGGGTGAACTAAGTAAAATTAATGTGTCTCATTCATGACTTAAATTCTATTCATACATTGCTATGAGAAAAAGAGAGAAGAGTGTTTTTTTAACTGTGAAACAAGATCTGAAGGGGTAGGAGTTTTAATCTGTCAAACCTTGATTCAACCCCCCCCCCCCCCACATTGGGTATTTAACCTAATTGGGGTAAAAGTTGGTATCATAGGTAAAAGTTGAAAGTCATTTGTTCTCTCTGAGTAGAAGAAATGGTGGTTTGCAATCAGAAAGGGATTCTGATCTTCAATGAAAATAATTTTCAATTATGGAAGAATCAGATGCAGCATTACTTTCTACCATTAGGAATGGATTTCATTATAGCAGTAATGCATGGAATTGCACTCAATATTGAAAGTGGTGCTTTATCAGAAGCTAAGGTAAGGGAATTTGATACAGATTCCAAAGGAATCAATGCCTTTGGGGGAGACTTTTCTAATTCCATATATATTAAGGTGATGTCATGTAATTCGTCACATTAAATGTAGGAATATCTTTTGAATACTTTTGAGGGTGACTAAAAAATGATAGAAGGAAAGTTGTAGGTTCTATGGAAACACTATGAGGATCTCATAATGCAGCCTAATAATTTTTTGATACATTATTTGACCAGGTAGATGTTGTTATTGAATACATGTGTGGTCTTGAAGAAATTATTCAATATATAAAGATCAATAAGAGTATCTTTAGAAAACATCCACCTTGGTTCAATCTAAAAGTGTCAGTATTAGAAGATAAGGATCCAAAAGAACTAACATAGGATAACTTTCATAGTACTCTTATAGAATATGACATGTGAAATGATGATAATGATTTTATGGAAAAGTGGAAGTCCAAATAAGTGTCATTCAAGGAGATGAAGAAGATCACTATTGAAGATAGTCATAATGAAGACAATGTGGATGATTTCGTGTCATTTCTCTCCTCAAATAAGCAAAGAGGAAGTGTAAAGTTCAAAGGGAAACTTCCACTTTCATGCTTTCAATGTTGAAATATTGTACATTTTTCTATAAGATTCTATAAGAAGCTTCAATATGATTAAGAGGATGAAGTTTAAATTCTCATGAAGAATTATTCAGCCTGAGTAAATGAAAAAAATAAGAGAAATTTCTTCAAACTATAGTATTTATTGTTGAGAGAAGATAACAGTTAAGAAGAATCTGAGATAGAATAATTGGAGGACTATAAGGATCATGAAGCATATGTTGTGGTAGACGTTTTCATAAATTCCCAAACAAGATAAGAAAGAGACAATGAAACATGATTAATTGTATGAATATTTTATCTTCAGGTCAAATTAAAAGCTTCCCTTGAAGAGATAGATATTTGAAGATCCAAGAGAAAGAAATCCAACAAAGTGGTTCACGATGCTAAAATTTATATATAGCAGTTTTAATAAGAGAAGTTTGAGCTAAATGATGAAATTTAAAATCTGATGTCTTCAATACTAGAGAGATCAAATAAGGTTGTTGAGTATAATCTCAAAATTGAATTAAAAGAATAAAAATTTATAATTTGATAGAAACTAGAAAATATCAAATCAAATGTATCAAATAACATTAAGAGGAGTTCAATGGTATGGGAAGAAATGTTAAGGATCAATAAAAACTATTGACTCGTAGTATGACATTGAGAAAGAATATCATAGAAAAAATGAAAGTAGAGAATATTGGTCCACCAAAATAGAAGAAATAGTCGAATCCAAATGATAAAGCTGGTATAGAGCTTTATCGAAAACAGAAAGTAGTAATGGTTGAAGTCGCACCCACTCTGATAATGAAGACTGATTTTGGTACAAATCATAATTAAAAGATTTATAGATCCCATGGGACCACTTGTGGTGTTTAAATGACATGTAGGAATGAACCAAGCATCAGGTTTTATTATTGTGGAAAGATGAGACACATAAAAAATGTATGTTCCATAGCTAAGAGGTATCTAAGGGAACAATACAAACAGAGGTAGCCATATTAAACTCAATATCCTAGGATATCATTTAATGGTCATTGTTTCAACTGTTTAGGAATCATACACATGGTAAGATATTTCACATAAACAATATAGAGGAATGTTCCAAGGCAGACTGAATATAGTTATAAACAACATATAAATGTATCATCGAATAAGTTGAAAATGAAAAATCAAATTTTAGTTCTTCAGGATGAAGCTGGTCCATAATACTTTGTGGAAGATCAATATTATCAACCCATTTCATTTATGAAGTTAAAAACATAGATCATAAAGAAAATATATGAATATAAAATAGTTTTAGATATTCCTTTTAAAGAATTAGATCACTCTGGAGTATGGATCATTGAGAGTGTATTCCCTGCACATATGATAGAAAATAAGGAACTTGTGACCAGAATTAGATATGATAAAGAAGGTATCATTAGATTTGGTAATGATGAAGTCTTGAAAATTAATGGCTCTAGAAAAGTAATGTTTGGGGGAAAATACATGAGACGTGAAGATGTCTTGGTTGTTGAAGGTATCAATCACAACTTACTAAGTATTAGTCAATTATGTGACTCAGAACATTCTATAATATTTTCAAAGAAACTATGTGTTATTACTAAAAATATGGTGCTATTGTTTATCTAGGAAAGTGTAAAAATGGAATCTCTACCTTGTGAGTGGAGAAGAAGATATGTGTTTTGTATCTAGGGAAGAAGAAAATAAGTTATAGCATAAACGTTTTGGATACTTGATCCAAAAATAGTTGTAAGATATAGTAAAATATGATGCTACTTGAGACCTCCCTAGAGTATCACACGATCATACCCTTATGTGTGATGCTTGGTAGGAAGGCAAGATCATTCAACATACATATAAGGAAAAGGAGAAAAGTTAAAAAATATTTATTGAGTTGGTTCATATTGTAGTGTGTGGACCACTTTCGCCAAGATATATTGATGGGAGGAGATATTATGTTCTCTTAATGGATTATTTTAGCATAATGTAATTGGTTTCATTCATCACTAACAAATATGAAGTGTTTAATTGCATAAAAATACATCAAAGGGAAGTTGAAAAGATGTTGGGTCAAAAAATCTTGAAGATCAGAATAGATAATAGAACATAGTTAAAAAATATCCAAGTAGATGATTATCTCGAGAAACATGGTATAAAAAAACCAAGTTTCAATAGTAATAATTTCCAAGTAGAATGAAGTAGTTGAGATAAGAAATTGAATTATCAATAACATGTCTTGAACAATTCTCATTGAGAAAGACTGTCCAGATAAGTTTTGGAAAGAAGAAGTGTCACATATATATTCATATTTTAATGTATTTTTCTCTTCTATTATTGGACTAACTTTTCCCCTAGGCTCCCCCTAGTTTCCCCTAGAAATTCTGAAGAAAATCGTGGTTTTTTGGTGGCCAGACAAGGCTGCATGGTTTGGCCTCACAATTTACTAAACCATGCAGCCAAACCATGCACAGGTGTCCGTGTCATTAAAAATATTTTCTAATTCCAATTTTCTCTTCCCAGAAAAACTCTAATACACCCCATTTCTTCCCCCATTCATTCCTCTCAGTCATAGAAGGCTTCCAAGCTTCCTTAGTCTCCCTTGGAAGACATTTTTGAAGGGGTTTTGGTGGAGAAAACTTCTAGATTTCTCAAGTAAGTGATTCCTTCTTAATTTTTCTTCCTTTTCCTTAGGGTTTCTTCCAAATTTCATGAAGTTCCAAACTTCCAACTATTAGGGCTTTGTACCTAGGCTTTTATTTTGGGTTTTTTGGTCAAATGTTATGGATTTAGGTTTGTTTCCTCTCCCTTATGGTGCGGCAGTAGTGCATTTGAAGTTTCACACAAGGATTTGGGGGTTTTGACCTATAAGGAAGGTGATCCCATGTTTAGACATTTTTATATGAATTTATCTTGCTTTTTTAACCTATTTATCATGTTTTCTATACATTTAGTGTGGTGCAAAAGTCATTTTTGGTAGCAATGATTGATCGTTTAATTTTAAAGTTGCAATTTGACATGAAAATGGGTGTTTTTCATGTGTATTCAATGTTTTATCATTTGGGGTTATTTGGTGATCCATGAAATTATTTTATTAAATTATATTTGGGACTTCAGATCTAGTTGGTTATGGTATTGGTGTAAATTTGGCCTTGAAAGAGGGGTTTTAAATGGATTTGGTGTGCAAAACCATGTTTTACTACATGAAGTTGTTTTATAAAACTTTTGAATGGTTTATTGAGTTTAAAAAAGGGTGAAAAAGACTGTTAAGAAATGTTTGGTGTGTTTATATTATAGAAATGGTGTTTTTATGTGAAAATTGTATTCTTTAACATGTGTAACTTGTTTGAGCACAAAGAGGGAAACTCGGGTATCTATGCAGGCAGGCTAGGACTAGTATGCCGGTGATCCTGAGTGGTATCGTCCCTATTTCACTTAGAAATTTTGATTATGACTACACTAACTATACTTTTATGATGTTGGGGACCACCAGGACATTATGGTTTACCCTCCTAGTGGCTTCTGCATGATAATAATGTTTATTATGGATTATTTTCCCCCGAGATATGATGTACCTAGGGCCCCATAGCTTGCTAGTGCCTAGGGGTGTTCCCATGACTAGAACTCTTTGGATATTTTTTACTTAACATTTTCATATGGTGTGTTTTTTTATAGAAACCAATAACATGTGTGTTTTTTAAAGGGTTCATTCTTTAAAGTATCCCTCTTGAAAGCTATTTTAATTTAAAGCTGCATCTCTTTGAAATTTTTATTAGCATCCTTGTTTATAAAACGTTCTAGCTTTCTTTGTCTTGAAATTCTTATCACATGGAATATTTTTGGGTGGAATACTGTTGATATTATTCTCACACCCTACTTACACCTTTGGGTTTAATTAGACTTGGTTATGTTTGAAACGGGTAAGGAAAAGGCCCTTAGAGGTGGTGGTTCTAGTTGATAGCTTCCATCTTTGATGTGGTGTTGTGGAGAAGGCTTGGGGATGACAGACCCTTGACATGTGGTGGTTCTAGAGTTTTAGTTTCTACTACTTTTGATTTGTGTCCCTCTTGGGCTTTGTCGAAAACCATGTATTTTAGTTATGAATTTTATTAAAGGATTGTTTGGACTAAATTTTCATATTCAGTTTATTTATTTATTGGGATGTTTAATGATTTTAAACACAGACAAATCTTTCCAAAAAACTTATTCATGACACTTGGGATCTTGTTCCAACCCATGGGGATAGGGATATCCCATTGGGTTATTCAACAGACTGGGTCAGGTGCTGATTTGGATGGAGACCAGATCTAGTTTGTGATAAAATGTTATCAGAGGAGGTTAAGATCTTGGGTTATATTATTATTTGGGATGTGTCTAGTTAAACAAGATCTAGGACTATCGGGGCTCAAAGTTTAGGGTGTCTGTCTCACACCTCTCATGAAAAACCTCGAGTATCCATTGGATGTCGAGATTATTTGTCTGACTTCTCTTCCAGGTGGGATGTGTGAGCTGCAGAATTCACGTGAACATTGGGTGGGAGTGAAGTAGTTTTATATTTTATTATTCTGATGATTTTGATTTATTTATATTTGATGTTGTTACTGAAATTTTTCAGAACTTTTGTACTAATGTTTTTTCTTGTGACTGTTGCCTTTTGTAGCAAAATGCCTCCCTAGAAAGCTCCCATGCACCCCCGAGAGGAAGCTGGAGAGAGTTCTACCTCACTACCCGATCAAAGGTTGGTAGAAGCTGTGGTCTGGGCTATTAGGGATCTAGGACATGGAGTGGGTCCTACTCATCTAGCCATTATGTATGAGTTTGTTCCCAATAATGATAGATCATAGGAGTTCCTATAGAATAATCTCCCTTCATTCTGAGGTATCTCAAAACCTCAAGAGTCAGAGGAAAGTATCAAGAAGATACAACATATGTTCGAGTTCTTGTACACACCTAAAGAGGTCAAGGTTAAATGTGCCTCATTTTAGATAGAGGGTCCCAGTTGTAGGTGATGGGAATAAATGCTTCAAACTGGGAAGAATGAGCAGATGAGATGGAAGTATTTCAAGACCATATCCAATTAGTATTATTACCCTGAGCTCCTGGATAATGCCAACTCCAGGGAGTTTATGGATATTTCATAGGGATATTAGTTAGAGATGCAATATGCTATCCATTTTTCTAAGCTAGTGTGGTACACGCCTAAGATTGTTTCTAATGAGTCCCTAAAGGGTCGGAAGTTTGAGAAGGTTTTGTGACTATAAATTTACTCTCAAGTCTTCTTGTTCAAGCTGGTAACTTTTGTTGTGGTGGTAGATTGTTCTTGTATGGTCGATATTGATCATAAATGAAAGTCTGGGTTTTTTGTAGTGGTGTCTTCCATGGGAAGTGGTAGCTCATCTGAGAAGAAAATGAAGCAAGAGGAGTAGGGAAAGAAGGGAGGCGGAAGTTCAGGCCATCCTCCTAGACAGTTATCATCTCTTTCTTATAATGCGAGGTCTATTGTGTGCAACTAGTGCGGGAGTCCAAGTCACACCCAACATTTATGTATGTCTCCTCTAAATCCTGTTTACCAGTGTAGAGATATGGGACACTTGTAGCTCTTTTTCAAGGTGGCAGATCCACTCCAGAGTGGGGAAATATTTGTATCTTCTAGGAGAGTTCCAGTTTAGTTAGAGCTGTTGAGGATGGGGGGTATCGGTTTGGTGGCCGTGGTGGTAGGGCCGGATTGTCTTATGGGAATATCTAGTTTAGGGAATATCCATAGGTGTGTGTCCATTAACAGGAAGAATCTAGTAATCTTAATGTGGTGGATCAGGTACCAGAAAAGTCAGATGTAGGGCCTTCGATGGTTCAAGGTACCATTTTGATTTCATCTTCTATAGCTTCCCTTCTTTTTTATATTGTTGCTTCTATTTATTTTATCTTTACTTGAATTTTGAACCTGTTTAATTTTAAAACTGAGTTTCTATCTTTGGTGATGGATTTGGTGGCACTATTGGGTAAGAAGAAGTAGTAATTTCCCAGGTGCCCATCATGTGTGCTTACCGAGTCAGGGGTTGAGATGGAGTGGGATCTCCTGGTCTTGGGTATGGAAATTTTTTATGTAATCATTGGAATGGATTGGTTAGTGAATTTTTAATCGTATATCGATTGTTATAGGTGGTAGGTGAGTTTCATGGAACCTGATGGGATTCATCATGTTTTTCTTTGTGAATTGGATCCTCGATCCAGTTGTGTGTGACCACCACTCCTAGATTTGGGGAATCTTATCTTCCAGTTATCATTGCTCATTCTAGAGGATGGTAGTCATTCTCTTGAGGGTGGATTACCTTATGTATTGGATGAGTTCCTAGAGTTATTTCTAGATAACTTGTTAGGATTTCCCCAGAGTGAGACGTGGATTTCTTGATTGATTTAACTCCAGGAACACAACCGATATCTCTTCCCTTGTATCGTAAGTCCCCCATCATATTGAGGGAATTAAAGATATAGTTTCATGAATTGGAATCCAATTGATTCATTCTTCTAAGCATCTATCCTTGGGCCGTTATTTTCTTTTTTCAAAGAAGGCCAGCGGATCCCTCCGGTTGTTCATCGATTACTAGAATATGAATAAGGTATCCATCAAGAGAAATTATCCTTTTCTCCTAAATAGATGAATTGTTTGAAAAGATTAAGGGGGAAAGTGGTTTTCTAAAATCGACTTGCGCTAGGATTAACACCAAGTTAGGGTGAGAGAGGTGGATATCCCAAAGATATCCTTCTGAAGCAACTACAACCACTTTTATTACATGGTCATACCCTTCGGATTGACCAATGATCTAGTAGTCTTTATGGAACTCATGAATAGGGTGTTCCTCCAGTATTCTAACTCCTTTGTTGTGGTATTTTTGGACAGCATCCTAGTATAATTTGGAATTGAGGAAGATCATAATAATCACTTGGGGATCGTTTTGGTCACTCTTTGAGATCGTTTCATTTATGAAAAGCTGTAAAAGTGCACCTTTTGGGTTAAGGAATTGAAGTTTTTGGGCCACGTGATCTCAGAGCATGGGGCTTCGGTGGACCCCGAGATGATTAGTGCAGTAATGTCCTGGGAGAAGCTGGGGAATGTGTTCGAGCTTTGGAGTTTTCTCATCCTAGAAGGTTACTACATGTGGTTTGTTTGGGATTTCTGTCAACTTTCTTCGACCATGATTGTGCTCACCCAAAAAGGGGTGAGGTTTTAATGGCCCCCAGAATATCAGGCATCCTTTGAGGAGCTGAAGTGGTGGTTTAATACCACCCCAGTCTTGATATTTCCAGAATCTGGAAAGGGATATGTGTTGTATTGAGATGATTCAGGTATGGGTCTTGGGTTTGTGCTAATGCAGGGTGATCACGTGGTGGCGTATGGCTCTCGCCAAATATGACAACATGAAAAGAATTACATGAACCATGACTTGGAGTTAGAAGTGGTGGTTCATGCTTTGAATACATGGTATCACTACCTCCTTGTGGAGAGGTTTGTGGTCTACACTAATCATAAGAGTTTAGACTACATTTTCTCACAGAAGGATCTTAATCTAAGGTAGTGTCATTGGATTGAATATCTACTGGGTTTTGACTTCGATATCTTTTATACCCTAGGAAAGGGTAATTTGGTGGATGATTCCTTGAGTATAAGGGTACTAGGGAATGATTTGAGGAAGTATAGTGATGAGTGGACTCTTATAGGTATCTTTTCTTAGATGCATGTGGAGACCAAAGAGCACAATGGTGGTGTGTTCTTGGAAAGCGTTTAGTTGACTCATTCTCTTCTAGAGTTGATTCAGCTGGAGTATACCAATGAAGAGCTATGTCAGTGGTCGATGTAGTTTCTTCATGGTGGGGAGATGAATTCAGATTGGTCTTCATCTCCTGAGGGAATATTATACTTCAAGGGTTGTTCAATGGTATCGCTATCTCTGGGGAAGGTGGTGATGTAGGATAGCCATCAGTCTAAGTGTTCCATTCATCCTGAAGCTAAGAAAATTTACTATTATATTCATCATCCATTTTGGTGTCTAGGTATGAGGTGGGATATAGAAGATTTCATGTTGAGATGCTATACTTGTTATCAGGTGAAAGAAGATAATCAGAGGCCCTCTATTTTGCTTCATCCATTACCCATTCCTACCTGAAAGTGGGACGAGGTCACCATGAACTTCATCATTGGATTACCTCATACACCTCAGGGTAATAATTCCATCTGTTTAGTGATTGATTCTCTAACCAATTCATACCACTTCATTCTGATTAGAGATATAACCAAAGTGGATGAGTTGGGCCGATTGTATATTTAGGAGGTGGTAAGGATTAATGGTGTGTCATCGGTAGTTATTTCAGATAAAGAACCCCACATCACCTCTCTATTTTGGGAAGTCCATCAGGAGGCTTTGGGGTTGCATATTAAGATGAGCACGCCATAACATCCTTAGATGGATGGTAAGACAGAGTGGACAAATCATATTCTGGAAGACATGCTTCGTACATGTGTCTTGGACTTCGGTGGTTCATGGGATAGGGAATTGGGATTGGTTAAGTTTTCATATAATAATATTTACCAATCCTAAATTCTAATGGTTCCTTTTGAGTCTCTCTATGTTCTGTATTGTCGGTCCCCCCTATGTTGGGATGAGGTAGGTGAGACCTCACTATTGGGACCGAGACCTGTGTAAGAGACATCTGAGAAGGTGGAGTTGATTAGAAAGGGGTTATTGACACTTCAAATTCACTAAAAATAATTTTCTAACCAGAGGCATTGTGATTTAGATTTTTCTTTGGAGGAATGGGTATTCTTGAACGTGGACCCACATCTGGGTCACTATAGTTTAATAAAGCAGGGAAAGCTAACGCCGAGGTATGTCAAAACTTTTTAGATTACTGAGTGAATTATAATGGTGGCATATAGATTAGCTTTTCCATATTGGTTGATATCTATTCACGACTTATTCCATGTATCCTATTTGAAGAAGAAAAATATGGATATATCCCATGTGCTGAATTGGGAAGAATTAGAGATAGATCCCAATTTATTAGTATTTGAGCAGCCGATGCGAATAGTGGATTCCCAAGAGATGGTGCTTTGAGGGAAGTCTATTACACAGGGTCCTTTGTAAACATGGTATTGATGTGCATGATACTTGGGATCAGAAGTCTTGGGATGATCAAGAGTACCCATTCTTGTTTTCTGATCACTCTTTGGGTTGACTTTCTAGGGCGGAAAGTTTTTCATGGTGGGGAGAATTGTCACATCCATATCTTTATTTTAATGTGTTTTTCTCTTTTATTATTGGCCTAACTTTCCCCCCTTGGTTCACCCTAGTTTATCCTTAAAATATTTGAGAAAATTATGGTCTTTGGTGGCCAGACCAGGCCACACGGCTTGTCCGCACAGTTTATTAAACCGTACAGCCAAACCATGTACATGTGCCCTGGTAATTAAAAATGTTTTTTAATTCCAATTTTTCCCTTCTATGCTTAACCCTAATCTTCTCCATTATTCTAAAATTTGTTCCTACCATCCATATAATGCTTCCAAGATTCCTCAAGCTCTCTTGGAAACCATATTTGAAGGGGTTTTAGTGGAGAAAACTTCAAAATATATCAAGTAAGTGATTCCTCCTTTTTTTCTTCCTTTTTGTTAGGGTTTCTTCCACCTTTCTTGAGGTTCCAAATGTCCAATAGCTATGTATTCATACCTTGTATTTTATTTTTAGTTTCTTGGTCCAATCATGTGGATTTAGGTTCATTTCCACTCCCTTGTGGTGTGGTGGTGGTGCGATTGAAGTTTCGTGCAAGGATTTGGGGTTTTTGACATATAAGGTAGGTGATTCCATGTGTAGACATTATTGGATGAATTTATCTTGATTTGTTAAGCTATATATCATGTTTTATATCCTTTTTATGTGATGAAAAATTCATTTCTGGTAGCATTGATTGAGCATTTAATTTTAAATTTGTAATTTGACATGAAAATGGGTGTTTTTCATGTGTATTCAATGTCATATAATTTGGGGTTATATGGTGATCCATAAAATTATTTTACTGACTATTGTTTGGGATTCCAAATCTAGTTGGGTGTGGTATTAGTGTACATTTTTAATTAAAAAAGGATTTTAAATGTATTTTGTGTGAAAAACCTTATTTTACTACTTGAAGTTGTTTTATGAAAATTTTGAATGGTTTATTGAGTTACAAAAATGGTGAAAAGGGTTATTGGGTACTATTTGGTGTGTGTATGTTATATAAATGGCGTGTTTATATAAAAAATTTATTCTTTAGCATGTGGAACTTGTTTGATCACAAAGAGGGAAACCCAGGTATCTAGGTGGGCGAACTAGGACTAGTATACTAGTGGTCCAAAGTGGTATCATCCCTGTTTCACTTATAAATTTTAATGATGATAACACTAAATAAACTTTGATTATGTTGGGAACCACTAGGACATTGGGGTTTCCCCTACTAATGACTTTTTCACGAGAATGATATTAATTATGGATGCTTTTCCACTAAGATATTATGTACTTAGGGCCCCATAGCTGGCTAGTGCCTGTGGGTGTTTCTATAACTAGTTCCCTTTGAATATTTTTTAATTACAATCGGCATATGGTGTGTTTTTTTGGAGAAACAATAAGAAAATGTGTTTATTTAAAAGGGTTAATTATTTAAAGTATCCCACTTGAAAACTGTTTCATTTAAAGTTGCATCTATTTTAAATTGTTAGTAGCATCCTTTTTTATAAAACATACAAGATTTCTTTTACTTGAAATATTTATCATATGGAATCTTTTTGGGTGGAATCCTATTGGTATTAGGATCACACCCTACTTACAACTTTGGGTGTAAGTAGACTTGGTTATGTTTGACATAGGTAAGGACAAGGTCCTTGGAGGTGGCGGTTCAGGATGTTAACTTCCATCCTTGATTTGGTGTTGTGGAGAATACTTGGGGATGATGTACCCTTATCGTGCAGTGGTTATAGAGTTGTATTTTCTGCTAATTTTTTAGTTGTGTCCCTCATGGTCTTTTCCTAAAACCAGGTATTTTAGTTCTGAATTTTATTGAAGGATTGTTTGCACTAAATTTTCAGATTCAGTTTATTTGTAGTCTTTGGTTGTTTAATGCTTCTAAAATTGGTTAAATCATTCCCAAACACTTATTCATGATACCTGGGAACTTGTTCCATCTTGTGGGGATAGGAAAATCCCTTCAGGTTATGGCACAGACTGCGTTGGGTGCTGGTTTGGATGGAGACCAGATCTGGTTCATGATAAGTAGTGATGACATCAGCCTACTAATGAAATAGAGCTTTATTATTCCCAAAAGAAGAGAAGACTCCATATGAGCTATGGTATCAAAAGAATCCATAATTGAAGTACTTTAAAGACTTTTGAAGTAAGTATTTCATTATCAATAAGAATAATCCCATGGAATATGAATCCCATGGGTATGAGGAGATATTTATTGGTTACTCAAAAAAGGCGTATAAATTCTTCAATAAGTGGCTGGGAAAGGTTGTTGAAATTCATGATGTAAATATAGTAGAGGATGACAAGAATAATTAGAAAATACATGATAGGTATCATGAGGATAGTTATGAATAGATAAGTATATCATGTGATGTTCTAGTTCTAGAGGTTTAATTAGAATAAGATTCAGATAATGAAAAAGATGATCATAAATTAGTATCTACACAAAGAGAAAAGAGAACACCTGAAATTGATTGACAGGACATAATTGGTGATTAGAAAGTGCAGGTGAAATCACATAAGATGAAGACTCTACAATAAGAACCATACTTTTCATATTTAAAGCTTAATGTTTTGATGAAGTCACAGGGGATGAGATTTGGATTCAGGCTATTAATGAAGAACTCGACTAAATTGAGAAGAATCAGACATTGGTGATTGTTTCAAGGAAAAATGATAAGAATTTCATTAGGACTAAATGGGTCTTTTACAATAAGATAAATACAGATGGAGTTTTTATTTGAAACAAATAACAAATAGTGTGCAAAGGGTACTCTCAAATAGTGGGTATCGATATTTATGAATCATTTCCACTTATTTCAATGCTAGAGAATATCAAATTATTATTGACCCTAGAAGTGAAAAAAAGTTAAAAGTTTCCCATATGCATGTCAAGTTATAATTTATGAATGGAGTTATAGAAAAATAAGTTTATATTAAACTTCTATATGGTTTCCTCATTCATAAAGATGAGAAAAAAGTTTATCGGATGAAGAATCCACTATATGGGTTGAAGTAAGCACCAAGAGCATGGTATACAAGGCTAGATCAGTTTCTGAAGAAGCTTAGTTTTTAGTGTATTGGAGTTGATTAAAATATATATGTCAACCATGATAGTAATAATAGAATTATGGATCTAGTATATATCTATGAAATATTCTTTGGTGAATCATATGAGGCTCAGTATAAACAATTCACAGAATTCATGAAAAGTGAATTTGAAAAGATGATGACCAGTGAATTAATGTTTTTCTTTAGTTTACTGGGTACACAAGGAAATAATGGCACATTAATTTCTCAATATAAATATTGAAAATAAGTTTTTATAAGATTTATAATGGATAATTACATGGATATGATGACTAAAGTAGCTACAAGGATCACACTTTCATGGGTAAATGAAGTAAAATTGGTTAATGTCACAAAATACAAGAAGATCATTGGAGGCATGTTGTACATAAAAGTGACATTACTGGATATTTTTTTACATATGACAAGAAACTTGGTGTCAAATTAATCCCAATTAAACCAACTTACTTTCATAAAAAATAATACTTTAGTATATAAAGGGAACATTGGATTTTGGTATTCTATACAATGAAAAATATCATCAAGATGTATTGGGCTATACAGATGCAGATTGGTCCGGATCAGTAGATGATAGAAAATCAACATCATGTGGTGAATTATATCTTGGTGGATTGTATATTTATATATTAATAAAGAATAAATAATGAATTTGATTTAGCACAATAGAATCTAAGTATATTACCACAAATCAAGCGCACACACAATTATTGTGGAAGCAACAACTTGATGATATGGGAGTTTAAGTTATGTATCTGATCGCAATCCATTATGATAATTAAATTTTAATAATTATCACAAAAAACCCAGTACATGACTCAAGGAAAAATTATGTTGAAATCAAGTATAATTTTATCAAGGGAAAGGTGGAGCAAGGTTTTGTGAAGTTAGAGTATGTGCCTATAGAACTACATGTTGCATACATTTTGACAATGGCCATACCCAAAGAAGTGTTAGAAAAGAATGGACTGGCTCTATGAGTTCAGTCAACTCCCCAAACTTGAAAAAAGTGTGGATTTAGGACCCCTTATCCCTGAGGAAGAATGGTGTATTTTTTCCAAATGTGCTAATCTGAGTTCTTTTCCATGTTAGAGATAAAAACAAAGTGAACTTCGAGATCATTGTCAAAGGGGGAGAAATTATAGCTAAAAATTGGAAAAAATGTATTAATCAATACAGGGGGAGAATTTTTTAAGGACAACAGTAATTTAGGGGATAAGATAATAAGGTTAGTAGTGATATAGGGGGGGGGGGGGGTTAAATTTGATGATGCTAAAAGTGATGGATTAAAGGATATATATTATGATAGATGTGGATTGTGATGAAAGTAGTCAAGTGGTTTTGAAATAAAGTGATTCATTAATGAAATTTGTATTATAATCTTATTTCTCACATCGATCATAGATCATAAGGGCTTATAGTGTGTATTGAGTAAATATTTTATCTATATATTAATCGCAAGATGTGAATGTTGGTTGATTATGGAGTAAGATTTAATGATGTACCAAATTGTTAAGAGTTTTCAACAAACAAAAATTAGGATATTGTTGGGAAAAATCCCTCAAATAATAATATCAGTGTTTTGGAGTGTTTTTTTTTTAAAAAGATAGAAGACTGTAAAACAGAATGGTTGGTGTTTCCGAATTTGGTTTTTCAGGTGGTGTAGTTTCCCTGTGTTTTCCAAATTTTTGGACCTCAAAATTAGGAGTTTGATTTATGGAAAATAATTGTTTTATGAAAAGTATTTAAAAGTTCATCAACCATGAATCATAATTCACATACCACAAATGAGGTTTTAAGAATGAAAAAGGAATAAAGGAAAAGGAATGATTTCCATATAGTAGTTCTATGAGGGTCATGAAGCATGCTACGTGGACTGCATAGGAAAAATAGTTTGTGGTGGTTTATAGTTTTTGAGAGGCTTGAAGATTGATAGAGGCTCGTTGTTTTCAAAATAAGTCATAAATTTATAGATCCTGAAAGGTTTTCTTTTTTAAAATACATTTACCGCCAAAAAGGAAGGACAACGCTATGTGGACCGCATAACATAGTACACGACGAAGGATTTACCACATCGAATATTTAGATTATTTGTATTAGTAGAATTTATGGATCTATATTACTATATAATGAATTCTAATCTGATAATTTAGTAGATATATAATTTCATTATAAAAAATCATTTCTCTAGGAAGATTTTGGTGAAGTCTGAAGGAGTTCATTAGGAAGGATTCTGCAAAAGAAATGGTTTGTGGGGAAGCAATTTTGTGAAGGAGAAGAATTTAGTGAAGGAGGTGGTTCATGGGGAATATTTTATGAAAGGATTTTTTTAGGGCTCTAAAGATCATAGAGGAAAATGGTTCATGGAAGAAGAGGTGGTATATGTGAGGGAAGACTATCAACAAAAGAAGAGACAATACATAAAAGAAGAGGCAGTCCGCAAAAGCAGGGGAAGTCCATAAAAGGAGAGGTGGTCTGTGAAGAACTTGTACCACACGGTTCAAGGTAATTCATGTAGGACTCAAGAAATTTCATGGAGTATTCGAGGAAGTTCTCAAAGGGACTAAAATAGTTTAAAAAATCATGTTTTGAAAACTAACAGTATGTGGAAAAGTGGATTTCATCAATGGGTGAAAATGGGATTTCAACATAGCATCTATCAACAACTAAGGATGTGTTTATTCATGAAAATTAAGGTACCTAAAATTCCATAAACTGAATGTGGATCCCTTCTAGAGTAGTAAGAAAAGGAAGTGGAAGACGATGATCCTTTCTGCCGATAGTGATCTAGAGAAAGGAACTTAGGGAATGACCCTTGGGAAAGTAGTCAGATAACCTTAAATATTATAATGGTCGTGAGCCTAGGCATAGAATTGATCTAGCTTGAACCTTGTAATTTGGAAGTGAGACTTAGTGAATTTGGTACATCAACACATCCATGTTCTATTCTCCATGGATGTAGCCTAGTGAGGGTGAACCAAGTAAAATATTTATGCCTCGTTCATGATTTCAATTCTTTTCATACATTGCTAAGGTTAAGAGAGAGAAGAGTGTTTTGTTTAATGACGAAGCAAGATCCAAAGGGGTTGGAGTTTTAATCTGGCACACCCTAATTCACCCCCCCCATGAAGTATTTAACCTAATTGGGATACTAATAATAAGTTTTGTGTACATCATGATATGTAATCGATCATACATTGTATTCAAAATGGTATTTGTGAGCTGATTCATGTGAAATCTTGGAAGGCAACACTAAGATTATATGAAATTGATCATCTGGTACTTGAAGGGATAAAAAGAAATTACCTTTTTCTTTAGAACATATGGTCCATTATGAGGTTATATTGATGTTGACTTCCCTGATGATTTAGACACTCAGAATATCACCACAAGGTTTGTTTTTACTTATAGAGGAACGATAGTTAGTTAGATGTCGTGACTAATACAGATAGTTACTTTATTTACAGTGGAAAAAAATTATGTGGTTGAAAAATATGTAATAAATGATTTGGTATGGTTGAAGAATATTTTAGAGGATCTTTG
This sequence comes from Viscum album, assembly GCA_963277665.1. Taxonomy (NCBI): domain Eukaryota; kingdom Viridiplantae; phylum Streptophyta; class Magnoliopsida; order Santalales; family Viscaceae; genus Viscum; species Viscum album. The sequence goes on from OY728125.1 coordinate 26,885,743, forward strand.
AAGGGGTATGTGTCAAAAAACAACATAGGATATGACTAATCTGTAACACCCCGAGATTTTATGAAAAATATTCTTTTTAATTTAATTAATGTCTTGTGTTGTACGCTACACCAAAAGGAGCTTGCACAACACGCATCCTTGACTTTCCTTGCATTACACGCAATCACAACCTTCCTCGATAGCGTGTGTAGTACGCAATACTGAGTTTCACAAAACAACGATATGCTATTAAAATATTATTTAAACTATCCGTTATGAATAGTAATAACCATTTTTTAAATTTTAGAAATTTTAGCTCTCAAAATGGACTTCATTTTTGGATTCGGAGTATCGAATTTAGCCTAAGGTGAAATTTTGGTACTTTTCGGATAACTTCCATATTCTGATGAATAGTGAAAATTACTAAATTATAATTAAAAACAACTTTTTTAATCGAAATAATTAATAGTGATAAATTATTAATTTGAGTGGTTTTAAAGTATATTTAGAATATATTTTTACAATTTAATACAATTTTGGTCATTGGTTTTAATTTCACATTTAAACCAGACATAATCAAGTGTCAATCTTTTGATAGATATTGTTTCTTAAAAACACGTTATTTGTTTTAACAGCAGGATTTAATTATAAAATTAATTAATGCAACTTCTATGTTATGAATTTGGTAAAATAGAATTCATTTTTCAATTCGGATTATGAAATATAGCTTAGGATGAAATTTTGGCATTGTTCTGAAAAACATCAATTTTTTATGAATAGTGAAACTACTAAATGGTAGTTAAAAAACTGAATTTTTCATAAAACTTAATTTTACCGCTTCTGTGAATGGAATTTCAAAAATCCGAGAGACACGGTTGACGTCAGTAAGTAAAATGTGGTTCAATGAGATGAAAATAATTTTTGGTGAATAGTAACTTTTTACTTTTATTTACCACGGTTAAAAGTAAATAGGGTAATTAAGGGTAAGAATGATATTAATATTACCCTAACACATGTCCTAATTCTATTGGACAAGTTTATCTCGACCAAAAACAACCTTAAGTGTAAAATATTATCATTTAGGTCCACTTGGATTAGATTATGAAATTTAATATTATTTTATTTAATGAATAGTTAAAATAGTTAAAATCAAAGTTTAATAACTAAAACATTTTTAATATGGGGTTATACATAAGATAAATTAGACTATAAATATTCATTAGAAATCTAAAACGATTTCCTACATAATGGTATTTTATTTATAATTTTTAGACTTTAAATAAATTAATTTATTTATGACACAACGATGATGCAGTAATTACCCTTTTAAGGAAATATTAACATAATTGATGTTATAAATGCTCAAATGAATTTAATTTTAGACTTTTTATGAATTCCACTAATTTTCTAGGTTAATATGATATATTAGTGTTGATTTAATCAAATTAGTTCGAACATATAATTCTGTTATGACTTTCACAAAAATCATATATCAAATAGTGTCAAAATTGACACAAAATAGTTTTTAAATAAAATATTATATTACTAATTGTTATTTTATTCCTAAAAATCTAAGGTTCGGCCAAATGACTTAGATAAGGATATATATATTAATAATAAACAATTTGGGGTTCGTTTGGCATGTTATAGTAAGTGTATTAACCATATAGTGTAAGAAAACAAAAAGACACGGTAAAAGTTAAATTATTTAACTTAGAGTTAAATCTAATTGATAAGGTTAAAATAATAACCTAAACTTGTCTAAATCCTATTGTTTGATATGATTTCGACCCATCCCCACTTTACCTTCGAAATAAGACCCTTTGGAACCATTATAAACCGATTTTGACTTTAATATAAAATAATATTTTGAGGTATTCCTAAGGTGCCCCTCTCCTCCCTTATAAAAGGACACCTCCTCCCCCTTCCTCCTCACACCAATTTGAGCACTAAAGCTCGGCCAACCCCTGCCATTTTCTCCTCTCCACTTCCCTATAATAATCCTAGAGGTCCTGGTCTTCTTCAAAGACCAATCTTAGTTCCCTAAGTGGAGGATTCAAAGAGGCGTTCCAAAGAAGAGGTAATATCCGTTACCGATCTTTTCAATTTCTTTCTTCTTCAACTTCTTCTCCTTTAGTTGTTTCATGATAAAGTAATAAAATCAGTATTACTTACATACTGATATGTTATTATAAATATGAAACAACTCTAATTAACCTTCTATCCATCCTACGGAAAAAGGAAATCACCGCGCATGCATACGTACGGAATACCGTCTCCACGCCGTGGTGTAATCTATTTTCCGCCACCACCTTAATTGGATGGGTATAATGGTTTAATGAGTAACTATACATGATTATTATAAAGTGATATTGATACTGAAATAGTATACATACACTTCAACACAACTCCACGACCATGGGAATGATATCATCGCTCGTGCGTACGTACGGACTACCGTCTCCACGACGCGATGAGATTCATTCTCAATGATTAACCATTCATGAATGATTATAAAGTATATATAATAAGTACTAATTAAATATATGAAATAATAATGATACTGGAATTATTTATATGTATGTCATCTACTTAATTCCATTCAATTCAATAAGGAAACGAAAACAGCGTTCATGCGTACGTACGGACTACCGTCTCCATGAACGGTGTATTTCTTTCCATTTACTTATTTATTATATATGTATATTCTGAATATATATATATAAATCATGTTTTATATTCTGGAATTAAGTAATCACGATCTAAGTAATCATATGAATAATTCCAAGTTAAAAACATGAACGACAAATGAGACGATTTTACCCAAAACACTACTTTAACATGAATTTACAAAAGAACGGGTAATATAAAGTCATAAGTGGACCATATATGATATAATAACAATGAATATGATTCTGGAATAAGTCAATAACATGATTTAAATCATTATACAGGAGGTTCGGACACTTACAAAGCAAGTCGGACCTAAGGTAAGGGAAATATCACAATCTCATTTTTATCCGAGATTGTTTATACATTAGTATTTACTGGGGTGTATTTTATCATCCACATCCATGTTTCCTCAATATTTAATATTATTTCCATCCACCTACAATTGTTTAAATACAATTTTACCCTTCGGTGAGTTTTTAGTAAAGGATATGAAAGGAATCTTTTTTCGTTTTTTTTCATACGAGGTACTTTTTGACTCTTCCGACAAAAGTACGAGAAGAATGTTTTTTTTAACTTATACGGCACGAACAGATTTTTACGGTTTTATAAAGCCTTATTTTCATGAACCTTCCTCCAAAATATTTCATGGCTATTTTCAATAAAATATCTTTCTTGCATGATGTTTTGTGAAAAGGAATTGATTTTGAAGAAGAAAGAATATTTTCCTCAAGAATTCATTTCAAGTATTTTATCAAAATTATTTTCCATCTAAGATAATAAAGGGTTCTGTTTCTATCCATATTTTTACATTGATTTGACTATGTTGTTATGGAATTATGTTTATGAATTCCTTTATCTTATATGAATGGTTTTATGATGTCATGTTGTTTAAGAATCCCATTTTTATTACATGGGTTATGCTATGATGTATGGTTTATGATTTTGTGGCACACATAAGAATGGTATCATTATGAGATGGGTGGGACCTATATCTCCCTCCAATGCATTGGGTAAAGATTTTATATCTCATGAGATAGACATGGCTGAAATGGTAGGTTATACCAGTTCAGTGAAACAGGACTGAAACGAGGGTTACTCGATTCAAGAAGGGACTCTGTCCACTAAGATAGTCTTGGCAATGAGTCTTGACTAACAAGAAATGATTCTCTATGATTATGTTTGAATGCCACAAAGTTTCATGTTTTAAGTTATGATTATTGTGATTACATTTCACTGCCATGATTTACCCCATGTTATGAAATTATGATCTCTTTTGCAGGTTAAGATTTCCAAAAGTTATGTTCTTGTGTATATGATGTGATTGATATTTCTTTTGTTTACCCTTACTGAGCATTTGAGCTCACCCTTTTATGTTTTATTTTCCCCAAGATATAAAGAAAGGTTTTAGGTAAAAAAAAGGAAGATCTTTATGGGAGATTTTGAAGATCTTTCACCACGATTAGAAGATTATATTCCGAGTTTCCAAAGACACTAAACTATTACGATCCTTGTGTGTGTGTTTTTTTTGTTATGTACTAAGTATTCCGCAAATGTAATGTAATGTCCATGTACGTCAGTATTCGGGTCTCTACAGTTGGTATCAGAGGAAAAGGAGGTAGGAATGTATCCGATCCTTGGGAACTCTCACATGTGAGCGTTGGACGAAGCATGGATCTCCGCCCAAGGGCTTCATGAGGAAATGGCTGCCACTGGGGATGGTGGTGTGTCTCGCCTAGGGGGTGTAGCCGCCCATGGAGTGCCCTGATAGGTATCAATTGTAGTCCACTGGAAGTAATTCTAGACCTCTACAGTTGGTATCAGAGGAAAGGTTTAGTCAACCTTTGGAAACTAGGATGCGAGAACTTTAGTGAGATCCCTAGAGATATTTCTAAGGTATGTCTAGGGATGTCTCTAAGGTTAAGTATACGTATAGGTTATAGTACAAGAATTACGCTAACGATCATAGAATTAAACCTAAGATGTTAGATATTGAAGGTACTCCCCCTTTATTATGTTGTTTTCCCTAGCATTATGTTTGCCTCTCACACTATTCTTTTTGGGTTTTAGACAATGGCTGGAACCCGAAGGAACCGTGTTGATCAATGCAATGGACAATTCAATGATTGTCCTCCTGAACAAACAAATGTTATGGGAGATGGAGTGCAAAATCTTATTGCTATACTTACACAAGCTATGAATCATTCTGGACTTCCAAATGAGCAGAGAAGGGAACAATATTCTATTGAGTCCTTCATGAGGCAACGCCCACCTTCTTTCAGTGGGTCTTCTGATCCACTTGTTGCTGAACAATGAATCAGTACCACTGAAAAGATATTTTCAGTTCTTCAATGTTCTGAGCATGATAAAGTCATCTTAGCAGTATATCGTTTGGAAGGTGAAGCTGATCAATGGTGGAATATTATCTAGAATACGAGGCCAAGAGATGAAATTGAGTCCATGGAATGGGACGAGTTCAAGAACTTATTTTTCAATAAGTACTTCCCTCGTATTCTTCGAACAAAGATGGAAAAGGAGTTTCTTGAGCTGAAGCAGAAGGATGATGAATCTGTTGGTATATATGAAGCAAATTTTACAAGACATGCAAGGTACGCTTCTGGTATTATCATCCAACCTGAAAGTAAAGTTGATCGATTTTTCAGTGGCTTAAAACCAAGTCATCTAATGGCATTAGCTATAAGAGACTTCAGTTGCTATGAAGAAATTGTGCGTTGTGCTATCAAGATAGAAATGGAAGTTGGTGTTACATATCAATCTCATGGTTTTGACAAGAAACGAAAGATGGAGTTCAAGGAGAAATCTCAGAATAATGGTGAAAAGAAGATGAATGTTTCCTTATGCACAAAGTGTGGAAAGAAGCATGGTGGAGATTGTCTTAAAGGGACTAGAAAATGTTTTAAGTGTGGAAAAGAAGGTCATCGAGTAGCTGAGTGTCGAAGTAATGGAAAAAGGGATTCTAATGATGTGAATAAAGCAAACACTGCAGAGAACGCACCACCAACACTTCAATGCTTCAAGTGCAAGGAAATGGGGCATTATGCTAATAAATTCCCTAATCCAAGGGTTAGTGATTATCGACATGAGCAACCACTTAAGGCAAAGGACAAAGGGAAGTCACATGCGATCACCATTGGCGATGTTGAATATGATAACGATGTGGTGGAATGATTAAGTGCTTATGTAATGGGATTCCAAAATAATGTTGTATCATGGAGTATTGGAATATTTATGTATTGGTCTAATGTGGTATTCAAAGTGATTGAGATATTTTTGGAAATAAGATGATATGCGCATAATGAAGGGAAAACAAGAAAATGAAATGTTTAATAGTATTCATGAGCTCATGATTGATATAAGGACTAAGTGATATCATTTTGAGGATTTTGGTATGTGGAAAGTGTTAAATTTTAACTGCATTCATGTTTTCACTAAGGTTTTCAAGAGAATACATGATTAAGGACTTTGAATGTTTGGAATGTGACCAACAAAACATATCTTATGATATATGGGGATCGACGATGGTGTTAAATCTCTGGTAATCGTTTTCACTATGTTATGAGAGTGGACTGCAGTATTATGGATAAGCCTAAATATTGGAATGGATTATGTTGGACATAAGTTAGTATTGTTTAAGGATAGAAGTTTTCTCGATATTATTGATGGGATGTTATATTAATATAGTTTTAGAAAAAGGACAACCTGCAGGACGGGCGACAGCCCATCGCGTCGGACAAGGCTGTGGGAATCGAAACCACAACCGAAGTGCGACTGGCCTTTATCGCCTACCACTGGCCTACAGGAAGTCCCGGTTTAGTAGAAACTAGTTTTATTATATTAAGCAGTATGATATATGAAGTATAAGTCCATTTTAGGAACCATATATGATTAATCTCACTATAGATCGACTTATGTATATAATTTTTGCTAACCTTTTGTTTAAGACAGATGGAATGACCCGTCATTCTATCATATGATCTGCTAACACTTCACGAATAACAAATTCAACATCATTTATTTAAGAGATGAAGTGGAAATTGTTCAAGACACAAACAACAGTGAGATTGTACCAAAATAATGTAAGTATTTATTCTAATTCAAATTCTTTAACTTTAGGGAAACGATCTTGAAAACCAAAAATGTTGTCCTAGTGATCTTATATCTGATGAATCAGATGGTACCTTAGATCGTCACAAATTTATGGCTTTGTGATTTCTGGCTTTTCCATAGCCATGTTCTCTATCACTCTCCATCAGAACATGATGGTTAGATTTCTCTTCCATATCCATATTTTTACCTATGTGGAAACCCAGCGATTAGTTTATTTGGGTAACCGTTACTTTTCATACTTTAGTTATTAAAGATTGGTTTTGGTATTCCTTTTTACGATGTGGGTTTCTATTAAAGAAACTTTCGAATAGTAAACCATTTATAACCCCGACAAATTTCGAGGGCGAAATTCATTTTAAGGGGGTAGAATGTAACACCCCGAGATTTTATGATAAATATTATTTTTAATTTTATTAATGTCTTGTGTTGTACGCTACACCAAAAGGAGCTTGCACAACATGCATCCTTGACTTTCCTTGCATTACACGCAATCGCAACCTTCCTCGATAGCGTGTGTAGTACGCAATACTGAGTTTCACAAAACAACGATATGCTATTAAAATATTATTTAAACTATCCGTTATGAATAGTAATAACCACTTTTTAAATTTTATAAATTTTAGCTCTCAAAATGGACTTCATTTTTGGATTCGGAGTATCGAATTTAGCCTAAGTTGAAATTTTGGTACTTTTCAGATAACTTCCATATTTTGATGAATAGTGAAAATTACTAAATTATAATTAAAAACAACTTTTTTAATCGAAATAATTAATAGTGATAAATTATTAATTTGAGTGGTTTTAAAGTATATTTAGAATATATTTTTACAATTTAATACAATGTTGGTCATTGGTTGTAATTTCACATTTAAACCAGACATAATCAAGTGTCAATCTTTTGATAGATATTGTTTCTTAAAAACACGCTATTTGTTTTAACAGCAGGATTTAATTATAAATTTAATTAATGCAACTTCTATGTTATGAATTTGGTAAAATAGACTTCATTTTTTAATTCGGAATATGAAATATAGCTTAGGACGAAATTTTGGCATTGTTCTGAAAAACATCAATTTTTTATGAATAGTGAAACTACTAAGTGGTAGTTAAAAAACAGAATTTTTCATAAAACTTAATTTTACCGCTTCTGTGAATGGAATTTCAAAAATCCGAGAGACATGGTTGACGTCAGTAAGTAAAATGTGGTTCAATGAGATGAAAATAATTTTTGGTGAATAGTAACTTTTTACTTTTATTTACCACGGTTAAAAGTAAATAGGGTAATTAAGGGTAAGAATGATATTAATATTACCCTAACACATGTCCTAATTCTATTGGACAAGTGTATCTCGACCAAAAACAGCCTTAAGTGTAAAATATTATCATTTAGGTCCACTTGGATTAGATTATGACATTTAATATTATTTTATTTAATGAATAGTTAAAATAGTTAAAATCAATGTTTAATAAATAAAACATTTTTAATATGGGGTTATACATAAGATAAATTACACTATAAATATTCATTATAAAGATAAAACGATTTCCTACATAATTATATTTTATTTATAATTTTTAGACTTTAAATAAATTAATTTATTTATGACACAACGATGGTGCAGTAATTTCCCTTTTAAGGAAATATTAACATAATTGATGTTATAAATGCTCAAATGAATTTAATTTGAGACTTTTTATGAATTCCACTAATTTTCTAGGTTACTATGATATATTAGTGTTGATTTAATCAACTTAGTTCGAACATATAATTCTGTTATAACTTTCACAAAAATCATATATCAAATAGTGTCAAAATTGACACAAAATAGTTTTTAAATAAAATATTATATTAATAATTGTTATTTTATTCCTAAAAATCTAAGGTTCGGCCAAATGACTTATATAAGGATATATATATTAATAATAAACAATTTGGGGTTCGTTTGGCATGTTATAGTAAGTTTATTAACCATATAGTGTAAGAAAACAAAAAGACACGGTAAAAGTTAAATTATTTAACTTAGAGTTAAATCTAATTGATAAGGTTAAAATAATAACCTAAACTTGTCTAAATCCTATTGGTTGATAGGCTTTCAACCCATCCCCACTTTACCTTAGAAATAAGACCCTTTGGAACCATTATAAACCGATTTTGACTTTAATATAAAATAATATTTTGAGGTATTCCTAAGGTGCCCCTCTCCTCCCTTATAAAAGGACACCTCCCCCCCCTTCCTCCTCACACCAATTTGAGCACTAAAGCTCGGCCAACCCCTACCATTTTCTCCTCTCCACTTCCCTAGAATAATCCTAGAGGTCCTGGTCTTCTTCAAAGTCCAATCTTAGTTCCCTAAGTGGAGGATTCAAAGAGGCGTTCCAAAGAAGAGGTAATATCCGTTACCGATCTTTTCAATTTCATTCTTCTTCAACTTCTTCTCCTTTAGTTGTTTCATGATAAAGTAATAACATCAGTATTACTTACATACTGATATGTTATTATAAATATGAAACAACTCTAATTAACCTTCTATCCATCCTACGGAAAAAGGAAATCACCGCGCGTGCGTACGTACGGAATACCGTCTCCACGCCGTGGTGTAATCTATTTTCCGCCACCACCTTAATTGGATGGGTATAATGGTTTAATGAGTAACTATACATGATTATTATAAAGTGATATTGATACTGAAATAGTATACATACACTTAAACACAACTCCATGACCATGGGAATGATATCATCGCTCGTGCGTACGTACGGACTACCGTCTCCACGACGCGATGAGATTCATTCTCAATGATTAACCATTCATGAATGATTACAAAGTATATATAATAAGTACTAATGAAATATATGACATAATAATGATACTGGAATTATTTATATGTATGTCATCTACTTAATTCCATTCAATTCAATAAGGAAACGAAAACAGCGTTCATGCGTACGTACAGACTACCGTCTCCATGAACGGTGTATTTCTTTCCATTTACTGATTTATTATATATGTATATTCTGAATATATATATATATAAATCATGTTTTATATTCTGGAATTAATTAATCACGATCTAATTAATCATATGAATAATTACAAGTTAAAAACATGAACGACAAATGAGACGATTTTACCCAAAACACTACTTTAACATGAATTTACAAAATAACGGGTAATATAAAGTCATAAGTAGACCATATATGATATAATAACAATGAATATGATTCTGGAATATGTCAATAACATGATTTAAATTATTATACAGGAGTTTCGGAAACTTACAAAGCAAGTCGGACCTAAGGTAAGGGAAATATCACAATCTCATTTTTATCCGAGATTGTATATACATTAGTATTTACTAGGGTGTATTTTATCATCCACATCAATGTTTCCTCAATATGTAATATTATTTCCATCCACCTACAATTGTTTAAATACAATTTTACCCTTCGGTGAGTTTTTAGTAAAGGATATGAAAGGAATCTTTTTCGTTTTTTTTTTCATACGAGGTACTTTTTGACTTTCCGACAAAAGTACGAGAAGAATGTTTTTTTTAACTTATACGGCACGAACGGATTTTTACGGTTTTCTAAAGCCTTATTTTCATGAACCTTCCTCCAAAATATTTCATGGATATTTTCAATAAAATCTCTTTCTTGCATGATGTTTTGTGAAAAGGAATTGATTTTGAAGAAGAAAGGATATTTTCCTCAAGAATTCATTTCAAGTGTTTTATCAAAATTATTTTCCATCTAAGATAATAAAGGGTTCTGTTTCTATCCATATTTTTACATTGATTTGACTATGTTGTGATGGAATTATGTTTATGAATTCCTTTATCTTATATGAATGGTTTTATGATGTCATGTTGTTTAAGAATCCCATTTTTTTTACATGGGTTATGCTATGATGTATGGTTTATGATTTTGTGGCACACATAAGAATGGTATCATTATGAGATGGGTGGGACCTATGTCTCCCTCCAATGCATTGTGTAAATATTTTATATCTCATGAGATAGACATGGCTAAAATGGTAGGTTATACCAGTTCAGTGAAACAGGACTGAAACGAGGGTTACTCGATTCAGAAAGTGACTTTGTCCACTAAGATAGTCTTGGAAATGAGTCTTGACTAACAAGAAATGATTCTCTATGATTATGTGTGAATTCCACAAAGTTTCATGTTTTAAGTTATGATTATTGTGATTACATTTCACTGCCATGATTTACCCCATGTTATGAAATTATGATCTCTTTTGCAGGTTAAGATTTCCAAAAGTTATGTGCTTATGTATATGATGTGATTGATATTTCTTTTGTTTACCCTTACTGAGCATTTGAGCTCACCCTTTTATGTTTTCTTTTCCCCAGGATATAAAGAAAGATTTTAGGTAAAAAAAAGGAAGATCTTTATGGGAGATTTTGAAGATCTTTCACCATGATTAGAATATTATATTCCGAGTTTCCAAAGACACTAAACTATTACGATCCTTGTGTGTGTGTTTTTTTTGTTATGTACTAAGTATTCCGAAAATGTAATGTAATGTCCATGTACGTCAGGCATAGGGTCTCTACATAATCTGATCACCTAAGACAACCTATGGCAAGGCCTAAAGGTCATTCACGATCCCCATGGTTTGAAACAATGGCTTAGGCATTTAGGAAACCCTATAGGGAATGGATTTCCCAAATGATAAATTAATGTCGGGGTTTGAATTGATAACTTTTCATGAACTCACCATAAGGTGGTGAGTCATAACATAAAAAAATGGATAACAATAACATATAAATGACATCAAAAAAATAAATCAATGAATAATAAAAATCACATTCCATTATCTATACAATTATAATATAAACATTTGTCCAAATATAAGAGTGATGATATAGGAAGCCCGCATTGAAATATAAGGGTAATATATATCATATAAAAAAGTAACATAATATACAAAAGAATCTACAACCCACCTCCATGTGATATGAGGTTTCATCCCATCACCACGTCATCATCATATACCTAGATAAGTCATGCCTGAATACTGACCACCTCCATGTAATATAGTGAACTTTACCATATTATAAAAAACAAGACCGGTATACATCCAAGGGTGTAAGATGGGTGTGAGAAAAAATCCCATTAATATATTACCAATTATTACACACCAAACATTTGTTAAAAAAAATAAATTTTCAATTTTGAATATAATAAATGAATATAATATTGATTTTTGTAATGAAAAAAATAACTACAATGAAAACTATTGATAATAATGATGAAACAAAAATAATATTTTTTAATTAATTCTAAGTAATGTCATAGGGTATCACCCAATGGTTACCAAGGCTAGGGAACCAAGGTATATTATGTCACCAACTAGGTTTGTACCCTCAATTAGTGGAATGGGTCAAGGACTATGTCACTAGATAGTGGGGGAGCCACATAAACTACATCACTAGTATTTCTAGTGATGGGGAAGCCTCATTTTGTCTATATTAGCCTACCCAAGTTCATTAGATTGTATATGATGATAGTTTGTTTCTAATTAAAATATAAATCGTGTCTTTTCATCAATGATTACATAAAAAATTTCAAATTTCTATCTAAAACAATCCCTTTCCTGTTGAAAAACATAAGAGTCACTTCCATCACAAGGTATCCATTAATTTATTTTCAAATAAGAATATATTATTATTATAAACTATTTGAAACCAATTTACAAAATGGAAATCATAAATAGTCAAGATTACAAAGAAAGGTGTATGGATCCACCTACCGTAATAAATCCAAATTAGATAGAAATGGGTTGAAATCCACATGAAGTAAGAGATTAGGATCCCCAAAGTAATTAAAAACCCTAAATATAAAAAACCTTTACCAATAGATTCATGTAAATGGAGAACTTGGTTTTCATGGCCATACAGTATCAAGAAAATCTTGAAAAAGATGAGGGATACACGGGATAAAAGAGGAACACTTACCTAGATTTTTTCTATGAATATATTGAAGAAGAGACACCTAAAATACAACCTAAAAGGCAATAGAGAGGCATAATGGGCTTGTGAGAGGGTTTAAGGTTGAATGAGTGAGAAAATGAGATCTAGGTATTTAATTTCTAAGGGGGTTATTTTATACATTTCAAAATTGTTTAAAAACTGGGTAGACTACATGGTTTGCCCACATGATTTTTCAAACCATGTTCCAACCATGAGATTCATCTCTTTCTCACCTTATAAATTGTATAATTTGGCTACATAGTTAGGAAAACTTTGCATAAACTATGTAAAATGGTTCTGAGAAAAAACTATGGGTTTTCCATGGTCTTCCACCTCTTTAGCACTAATTGTGTTCCAATTATGTGAAACCTATTGTTTTTTATTTTTTCATAAAATTACATATAGAATAACCCATAAATTAAGGATTATGATAAATATAATAAACTAATTCATAGATTACATGAAAATGTTGTCGTGGGTGTGATGGTTAGGGGTTGAAATGATATTATTTGTTAATCGAAGTGTATTCTATTTGGATCAAAATATGATATTATATAAATGGGAAAAAAGATCAACCGAAAGTATCAATTTATCGGAAACATATTGAAGGAAATTTTTTTAGATTTTTGGAAGAAATCGTGAAAGAAAAATATAGAAAACATGTTCACCAAAGTGTCACTACAAGAAACCCTGAGTCAACAATTCACTTTAGTGGGACGTGGGTGAATGGATAGATAAATTATATCATTTTTTCACAATAACTACAGAAATATGATTTTTATACCTAAGTTTTGTAGTGAATATAATGGTTCTATAAAATAGCCTTTAAGTGAGATATTTCTAGGTTTTAAAGCTTGTTTCTATTCACTACATAGACTTGACCAGACGATAAATCACTTATGTCTTCTGAAAGTTGCAGAGGAATCTATCCATGGGACAATAAGGTGATCGAATTATGATACCATTTTATGAATTTTTTCACAAGTTATGGTTAAGAAACATGGATAATATAAGTTAGTGATGCAAGTGTAACTTGATTTGTTCATTAGGACAAGTTATAAGATTTATTTTGTTACTAGAGATCACTCACCATTCTAAATGAGAGAAACACCCACACAATTATGAGGTTAGTGAATCAAGAATGGCTGAGAAGATTATTCTTTAAAATGAATGTGGGTACCTATGGTACTGTGACTTGTAATCAGAATAGTGACTCAATTATAGAGGATTTAAACTCTATGATTATTTATTATTGACTGGTTTTGTTAGTTGAAAGTGTAAAACTTATAGTTTCTGATTGAAATGGGAATAATTATAGGGGTTCTCAAATGGATGTAAGACACATTGTATGAACCAAATAAATTATTATTTACTTTCATTTATTGTTTTCACATGAATGTTTGTGAATCAGGGATTTTAATTTAGTGTCTGAAATGTTTTGTTTAATGTGATCAGTTGGTTGAGTAGATTCCTATATTCCAGTACATTGATATGAGGGATTCCTTTTAGAAAACCAAGTTTACACTACGTGGTATAATTTAGTGGTTGTTCAAAGGTGATCATACACTCGGGTAGATTTCTAACATCTTTGTGGAAACCATGATATAGGGAATTAAATTATAATAACAACAAAAAACAATCCTTAAACCAAATTAAATGGTTTTAAAAATGTTAACATGTTATTACCCTATTTTAATATTTCAGTTTGATTCTTCTTGTTATAATTATTATGTACAAAATGAAATTTTGAATCTATTTATTTGTAATGTTTTTATAAATCTCTACGTATTCCTATTTTTCACACCATATAAACATGGGATTATCTATTATGTAACCAAATTTATACAAAATTATTTAATTAGGTTACCACCAATTGAGATATGATTCTTTATTTGATACTCATATCATTCACCCTAATGACATATTATTGTTATCCTTATACTTTTCCAATATATTGGGTTACCTAAAATGGAGATAACATATCTGGATGTTAATTTATTAGTGAATAAACAACCTTAGAAATCAACATCACAAACCACTTTTATATCATATGTATATGGATATCATAGAACAACCCCAAATATTTTTTTCTTTATATATATGACAATATGAAGAGAAATACCCCAATATTTTTTTGTCTTTGTATATAACTAATAAGCAATGTATCGTATTATCATATATAGATAATTAAACTTTCCATTTAGGTGATACTATATTTTTAGTGAAGAGAAAATATTTCTTATTTTATGAAATGATTTTTCACTCAATCTAAAAGAAGTGTCAACTGTGTTATCACATGAAATCCAAGTTTCTTATAGCCAGTCTAATTCATATTTCATTTTTAATTTAGAAATTTAATTTTTACATCTAAAAATATTTAGTCATGTGAATCATATTAATGATACCATGTTTTTGATACAAAAGTTTTGATTTATAAAAAACTGAGTTTGTCAATACCTACAAAATTATGTTTAGTGATCACTATAGAATTTTTATAAATTACCAATAAAATAATGATTACATTAGAGTGTTGATAAAATTTTGAAGGATATTTTATGTTTTGTGTTAGACCAAAATCCTTAACAATGATACAATAATGACCATACCATGCACATGGAAAATGAATGATCCAAAATAGTGATTTATGAAAATGAAATTACTTCAAGATATATTTATTAATAAACCTAGGTTGATTCTCTATTCACAACTTCTTTAATTGAAAGTTATTCATATGTTAATAGTTAACATTTAAGTACTGAGAAGTATATTATAAATTAAAAACTAATAAAATAAATAGGTGGACCAATGAAACCTTATTCACATGTGAAAATGTATCAAAGTAATCCATAGTATATGTACAAGGATTAACCAATTAGGCTTTTATTTTATTTTATATTCTGACGACATTAAGATTCATAGTGTTAACCCACTTACACACAATTTTCTTCTTCTTTTAGGGAAAATGTATCAAATTTGAATTATTATTATCCTCTAAACCATTATATTTCTCTACCATTGTTGAAAACCCACTAGGATGAGTTTTTTTGCTTCAAAAATCCGAAAATATCATTTAAAGTAAACACCAAAGTTAAGTATTTATAAATAAAAATTTATATGGATGATTACAAAAAAGTGTGTTTTAAAACGTTTGATTAAAATTATTTACAACAATAAACCAATAATCGTCAAAAAATAACGTGTTGTAAGATGATAGAGATATCAAAAATTCATCTAGTTTAGGGTTAACTCTGAATTCAAAAATGTAGGGTGAGTATCCATTTATCCAAATAATGGATTTTTAAGTGATTTAGGAGAATAAAAATCAAAGGTGAAAAAATAAGTGATATAGAATAGAAAATCATCAATACTGATAAACTCAGATGTGACATTGGGGGACTCAAAAGAGGAGGTTTCAGGAAATGACATGACATCGATTTTTGAAATGTGAAGATTTGTATCTCAAAATTTTTTAACATGCATAATGACACATATGTAAACAATCCATGATAAAAAAGATTGTATCACTAAAATATAGATGAAGGAAAATGATTGATAATGTATCTTACTATGATAATATCATCACCCTAAAATTTCATAGACACTTTTATCTATAATAATATATATCTTTTTCACTCAACCACACCATTTTTTGGGGTGTGTGAGGAAGAAATGTTTGATGAATAATTTTTTGAGTAGTGAAAAATTGTAAATCATTAGGTATTTTTAACCATTATCAAAATTCAAACATTCTATGGATTTTGAAAATTGATTATTTATTTCATGGTAAAATGAAAAAATGAAATGAAATACTCTAGATGTTTTTAGAAAGATTAAATTCATATAAAATGAGAAAATTCATCAGTAATGAAGCATGACACCAAAACCTAGACTTTCTAGTAATCAGATAGAGCTCACATACGTTGTAATTAAGTAGTTTAAATAGATTAGACACTCATTTATTGTCCCGTAATACTTGAGTGACATAATGATGTTTGACAAAATGAAATCTCCCACACTCAATGGTAATAATAGTTCCCTACCCAAGGTATATTTATGGTGAATGGAATTGTATGGATGATCATATTGATGATGAAAATGATGAAGAATAGAATGCATCATACATGTATTTGAATAATCCATTATGCAAATATAGAGACCACTCCAATTTTTACCTCAACTAAGAGTACATATTTTTGATGTTTTCTTAAAAATATAGTCAATTGATGAGAATATAACATAACAATTGAAGTCACATATAATTTCTTTGATAGATAGGAGTTTGAAGTGATCTTGGAAAACATAAGAAACTAAATGTAAATTAATATCAAAATTTAGAGTTCATACATAAAAACTCTCAATCTGAACATAAGATTCATCTGTGAAAGTAATTATATAACCATCAAATAATAGAATATAAGACTGCAAAATACATATAAAACTAATAAACTTATAGAATTTTATTGTGTCAACTATTCAAGTATTAATACATTCTGGAAAATGGTAAATATGTTACCCATCATGAGACACACCATTACTCAAAGATGTTGTATCTTCCCACATAGGTTATACAAAATAAGGCTGATCGATTGGCTAATCCCAATCTAATTTTCAATGAAATTTCCAACATTTATCTATGGAATGACTCATCTTACCACAGTTCTAACATTGATGGATATCATGACTATGGGAATCACCACATCCTCTTGTAAAACCTTCTACACAACCTCTAGAGGATTTGATAGATATGCATTGTAGGACACAATTATAGTTGGAAATGACAAGCAGCATGAATTGGATTATGGGGCTATCCAACTTCACAAAATTGGTAGTTTTAAATTATGGATCATAAAAATAAATGAGAAAAAATACTAGTTGTTTACAGTGATTTCTATAGGAGTGCATTGTATTGTTCTATCAAGTTTGGGTTCTGTTTTTACCTTTATAATAGGTAAAAATTATATCACAATCAAACTCATTTATTAATAGAGCTTTGAAAAAATATTTGAACCTGAACCATTTAAATTTCAAAGACACAAAGCCTAAATTTTATATTACTAATAGTTAAAATTAAATCATCTTAAAAGAAAAAATTCAACAATAATGATTTTAAATTAATAAATATATAAAATTATGATTTCTTATCAGATGGTTTGTGTCTCTAATAAAGTATTCAATTGTTTCCTAATTCCAACATGAATATTAATCTTGTTATTAGAAGATGTATCATTCTTTATTAAAGGAAAAAAAATTAGGCTCAATGATTAATTTATTCATATTGGATAGGTCCCTAGAATAATACACAATTCTATTGATAACAACGTTTCTATATAATCTGGGGAAGAGGTCATAGATCCATCAATTCATCAGTGATTTGTTCACTTATAAGAATATATTATGAATATGTGACAATTGTGAGTGAGTGAAAACATATGTTGGAAGATATCAAACCCTTGAGGAAAATTAGTGATCTCAAAAATATTTATATTTATAATATCTTAAATTTATTTGATAGTATATTAATTTTACCCAACATCTTTAATTGACTTATCCATTGAACTAATATGTGTAGAAAAGATTTGATTTCCCATAATCTCTTAAAGAGTATAAGTCATTGTATATTTTTTATTCTTGTGGTGTCTGAACCAAATAAGAACAATTGTTCATCCATTCAAGTTTCACAATAATAATTGTCTTCCATCTATGAAAATTGGTGAAATTGAGTTTCATATTGTTAAGGCATGTTAAGGTTGAAATTATCTTAGAAACAACATGCCTAAACGTATTATTTGAACGTAGGGTAAGTGGAATCAAAGTCAAAATAAAATTTTCAGAAAATATCCACACAATATATTAAGTAAATAAAATATAGGATATTGTTCTAATAGGGAAGGTAGGATTCTTGTCAAAAGAATAAATTTTATAAGGGTATAGTAAAAGATAAAAAAGGTGAGATAAATCGCACCTATTACATATGGAAGAAGACTAATATAGTGCTTATTGCATCCTAAAGGAGTATACTTCACCTAGTTGTTATAGTAGAGGAGACCCACTATGATGGTATGATGGATTCTTCCTATTGGAGAGCATGCCTTGAGGTTCATCAGTTTCCCCTACAAGGGTGGTGGTGGTAATGGAAATGAAACTAAGGGTTTTTTGTAAAATTGGGTTTTAGTGAGGGTTACTGGAGCATGTGGTGGCTTGGTATTCCTAGGGTTGACACTAATACCATTTCTAAATTAGAATCCCTACCTCAAAAGTGATAAAGGAGGACTTATAATCAGAAATAACCTAGCATTAGGAATCCTCCTCTCATACATCCCCCCATGTGACCACGTTGAACTTTAAAAAATTAAAAATAGAGATGACATGGGAGTTATGAGATTTTTCCACACTGATATCTTTTGGGTTTCAGATTAAAACTATATTAATAGTAAGTAAGGTTCATCTCCCTATCTCTTTGGTATTGTGGTGAAATTAAGTTTCAATAGTGGTTTTCAGATCTCCAACTAGTGAATTTATTCTTATATGATAGAATTTCATTTGGTAATTCTCTTTGCTTCGATCCTAGTGTTTTCTTTTTCATATTCACCTTTTATTCAGACATCAAACATCCACCTTTCATGGTCAGATATATTTGGATTTATTTATCAAGCCTTGTTCTTCATTTCATTCTTCCTTTAAATTGAATCTTCTTTATTACTTTGATCTTATATTTTATCAGCGTATTGTTTTTGAAATACTTATCACCTTTGGGAGTCTCTGCTTTATACTCTTTATTATTAGTGGATTCCTATTTCTAGATTAGGTCCTATGGTTTTTCCCTTTTTAAGTTTTCAATATTAAAAATTAGTGGTTTCAAAGTTTATTTTTCATGCATATATATTTGGTTGTTGTGTATCCTCCTTAATTTTCCAGTCTTGTTTGAATGGAATGAAAGTTTATTTATACTATGTTCCATTTGTGAGTTCATTCCTTTCCATATTTACCGATATCCGGTATCATATGGTTTGGTTTTTTATTCAGATACATTATGGAATCAAATTAAAGTCGGATGATTTTATTTAATGGTACGAACTATAATATGTAGAGATTAAAAATGAAGGATGTGAATTTTCAATTGAATTAATCTTCTAGTGTTTGTAACCCTTAATCCAAAAATATTTTCAGATGAAGAATGAGAGTTTGGGCATGATGTGGTTTCTGGATTCATTCATCATTATGTTGAAGACAATGTGATGAACTATATTTTCAATATCTCTCACACTATAACCTTGTGTAAGAAGATCAAGAATACCTATGATTCCAATATAGGAAACAAAAAAAAAATTATCCTAAAAAAAGTGATGAATTTGAAGTAAAGAAGAATGTATGTCTACTTTTAACTATTTGGGTGAATTTCATGGATGTTTTGAGAAATTTTCTAGTATGGGTATTACTTTTTAAGATGATGTTTTAGTGCTTTTGTTAATTAATAATTTACCCGATTATTTGGGGAATTTTCATGTTACTCAAAATGGTTTTACTCATAATGGTGTTATGACATTCAGTTTTGTTATGTCTACTATTTTGAATGAAGAGGCAAGGGGACATACTCAAGGAAAATATTATTTAGATATTTTAGTTATAGAGAATAGGTGGAGAAGTCTAGAAAAGAATCAGGGACAGATAAATTGATTAAGATAAAAGGTAGGAGTAAATCTAGGTTGAAGAAAATAGATTTTGAGGTTCGTCATTAGGGTAAAGAAGGACATGTTAATAGGTTTTTCATTTTTGTTGAAAATAGAAAATATAATGAAGTAAAATCATTAGAATAAATATTTTGATAGAGATTATCATGGAACCACCACTATAGGGGGTGATCTTATTATTGTATATGACTCCATTAATATTACTTCTAATGATTCATACTTGGTTTTTGATATTGGTGTGTGTTTTTATGTGACATCAAGGAAGGAGTTATTTATATCTTACAACCCAAGTAATTTCGGGATTTTGAATATAGTTAATGATGTCAATCCGGATGTTGTAGGTATCAGACTATTTGTTTAGAGATGAGTATAGGGAGTAAGCTAATTTTGAAGAATGTCCGGCATGCACTTAAAGTTCTTCTGAATATTATTTAT
Source organism: Viscum album (assembly GCA_963277665.1). Lineage (NCBI taxonomy): Eukaryota > Viridiplantae > Streptophyta > Magnoliopsida > Santalales > Viscaceae > Viscum > Viscum album. The sequence goes on from OY728125.1 coordinate 26,906,636, forward strand.
AATAATGTTCTTGATTATGATGGTTTTATCAATACTTTGTTTGATGGATATTGTAATTTTTTCAAGGTATCCTCTATTGTGGATTCAAGGAAGAAGTGGTTAGGTTTTTATTAGACTAGAGCTTCTATTCCTTATGATATTACTTGTGTTATTGAGTGTTGTTTGTCTTCCAAGTTATGGAATAAGAGTCCCATATAGATTGGTGTGAAAGGGATTGTTTTTTTGGAAAATATAAATATACTACTATATTTGAATAGTGTCAAATTGGACATGTGTGACTACTGCGTGGCTATAAAACAGAGCATAGTGAGTTTCAATAGTCATCATTTTTCATAGGAAGTCATAGTTACTTTAATTAGAACATTATGAAATTTTTGGTCCATTGAAATCTAATATGTTTAGTGGTAGTATTTATTTTTTTACTTTTATTGATAATTACTCATGTAATATTTGGGTTTATGTTTTTAATTCCGAAAGTTAGGCGCTCTTTGTTTTTAATCAATTTCATGTTTCAGAAGAGAGTGAATCTATAAATAAGTCGAAATGCATTCAAACTAACAAAGAGGGTGATTATTGTGATTTTTTTTATCATTATTGAAGGTATAATTGTATTCAACATCAGAATACACCTCATAAGATACCTTATCTAAATTGTGTTGTTGAGCATATGAACAAGACTTTTTTGGAAATAGCTCATTTTTTTCTTTTGGATGTAAAGTTTATTATAAATTTTTGGGGAGAAATTTTCTTTATACTACTTATATTATAAATTTATCACCAAAGGTTTCTTTTCATAAAGAAACTACTAACATGTTTTTTCATGTAAAATATATCATTTATTACCAATTTCATGTTATTGGTTGCAAAAGTTTTATTCAGGTTCCTAGAGATGAGATATCTAAGTTTGATGGTAAGTTAATACAATGTATTTTTATTGGATATGGACATGATGAGTTTGGGTAGAGATTATATTATCCAACTTTAATGAAACTTATAATAATCCATGATGAAATAATTAAGGAGGATCAAACTATTATAGATAATAATTAGGGAGAAAAATATAATTCTCCACCTTCTGATGTCTTTTTCAGTATTGATCTAGTTTTTGAGCCACATTTACCTAATATTGTTGATTATGATGATCATGTTGAGGTGCAGAATGATGTTTAGGGTGAATAGGTTGGATTTTGTGTTTCTGATTCACCTTTTGTTTTTGATGATTTGGTTCCAGGGGTTATTAATGAACCTAAAGTTCCACTATGAATATCATATCAGCATCATACTATTTCTACTAGGTATTCACATGATTAGTTTATGCTCCTCACTGCATGGGGTAAACCTAAATCTTTTGATGAGGGGATAGAAAGTGATCAAAAGGACAGATGAGTTGTGATAATGGATTAAGAGATGATATCATTGCATGAAAAACATACATTTGATCTGGTGAAATTATCCATAGGTAAGCGAGATTTGAAAAATTAATTGATTTATCAGATTAAAAATAAAGAATCTATTTCTGTTCCATGATACAAGTAAAGGTTAGTTGTTAAAGACTCTATTTGAATAAATATATTCATTTTTATGCTATGTTTTCATAGGTTTTCCAAATTTATTCCATTCTGTTTTTTTTATTTTTTATACTTGTTTGGATCTATATATAGAGTATATGTATGTGAAGAAAATTTCCTTCATGGAGATTTAGAGGAAGATATTTATATATAACAACCTGAGGGTTTTCATGAAATAAGTAAATAGAATCATGTATATAGGTTAAAGAAGAGTTTATATAGTTTTAAGCAATCTTTGAGTCAATGGTATAAGAAGTTTGAATCCATTATTTTTCATCAGGGTTTCAAGAAGACATCTTATGATAATTTTGTTATTATTCAAAGATTTACTGATGATTATTTTATTATAATGTTTATTTATGTTGACGATATTCTCATTTTTGGCTAGGATGATTCTTGAATTGAAATATTGAAGAAGGATATTTGTAAATATTTTATGATGAAAGACTTTGGGATAACATGAAAAATTCTTGGCATGTTAATTTATTTTGATATACAGTTAAATAAATTATGGTTATCTTATGAAAGATATATTGAGAAGGTTCTTCAAAGATTTTCTATGGACAAAGAGAAAGTGGATATTACTCCTTAAAATTTACATTTTAATCTCAGTACCAATCATACACCTTATACTAATGAAGATAGAGAGAGAGGATATGAAACATAAACTTTATTCATCTTTCATTGGTTGTTTGATGCAAGTGATGGTATGTATTGGACCTAATATAGATCATGTAGTTTTGGTGGTCAATAATTTTCTATCTAATCTAAGAAGAGATAATTGGATAGTATTGAATTATAGAATCATATATTATAGGGGATATAGATTCAAGAAAGTATACTTTAGGATATTTGACCACTTTTATAAGGGATCTAAATCTTAGAAGTCTAGATTGTAGAGATTTGGTGCTTTATCTACCATGAAGTCTAAGTTTATTTCAATTAAAGATAAATAAAAATAATTGTTGTTAATGGAAATTTTTATTCCAGAGCGCAATTTTAATCCGGATAGGTATGTTTTATTTTTTTAATAGTTATAGTGTTATCTGTTTGGGAAAAATCCCACCTTTAATGGAGGTTCAAAACATATTGATTTTTTGTATCTTTGGATCAGTAATGTCTTTGATTCGATATAGTTGAACCTCAAGAAGATCCAAACATATGAAAATGGATCAAACATGATGACCAATAGTTTACCTAGAGGTAAATTTTAGACTTAATGACTGGTTACAAAGTTTGAGGTGATCCCTAGTTGACTCTAATAGGGATTTTTTTGGATTTCCTCCTCTCTTGGGCTCCTGAACATGACCATGTATAACATAGAAAAATGAAAAAAATAGATATGCAATGAGAGTTATGGGATTTTCCCATGAAGAAATTTTTAGGGATTAAGAGTGTGGATATATTCATCCTCGTAAAGTTGTGGCTCTCTCTATCTCTCTCATTGGTATTATAGTACATTTATGCTTTGAGAGTGGCTTTTAGATCTATAACTAGTAAATCTCTTATGATATAATTGGATTTCAACTGTGATGGTATTTGATTCAATCCTTGTGTTTTTTCATCTATAACTTTTATTAAGACATCGAACATCATCCTTTCATTGTTATATCTATTTGAATTTAATTATCAAGAATTTTTCTTTGTGTCGAGCTACCTTTAGTCTGAAACTACTTTCTTCCTTTGATTTTATATTTTATTAGAGTATTATTTTCGATATTCTGCTCACCTTTGGGAGTCTCTAATTTATACTCTTGATTATTGGTTGACTATACTTTATGAACTAGGTACCATGGTTTTTACCTTTTGGGTTTTCCATTTAAAAATTGATGGTGTTAACATGTAATTTTTCTGGCACATATATTTGGTCACTATGCATATGCACTAATTTTTCAGGGCTTACTAAAGGGAAAGAAAATTTATTTTTGCTACGAATTCTCTTTGGAGTTTGTTTGAATGTCCATCGCTCACCAACTTTACCAACACATAATACCTCATGGGTTATAAGAAAATATACATATGGTTAGGACACACCCACTCCCTATTATGATGCGGACAATTAAGATGATGATAATAAATAATAATTATAAATAATTATAATAAATACAAAATTATTTAATCATTAATTTTATTTTGAAAAAAAATTATGAATTAGTTAACAATAATCATGTCATTAATTTATTTATATATTAATAATAGTAGTAATTAAATTTATCTTTTCTTCTACATTAATGAAACTTGTAGTTATTAACTTTTATTTTTTTCATTGGATTCATAGTTTTTGAATTTCCTGTATTTCATGATAAATATATTTTCATAAGGTATCTAAAATTTTAAATTTTTATTGTTTTTTATTAGTAAATTTTTCAATTTATTGGATTCCATTATTACCAATTTTTCTTGTATGCACATTTATATATACATAGGTTTTTTAGAATCACACTTGGGAAACAAAGGGTGGTCAACGATGGTACTGCTCCATTTTACACTTCTTTTAACTGAATGTCCATTTATTTTTTATCTCTAATAATTTTTTTATTTTTTATTAATTAATATTCATCACTCGATATGAAGTTAAAAACTATACATTGAATGGTAAAAAAAGTTATTGACTATTCATTAGTATATTTATTATCTTAAACAGTTTTTTTATTCAAAATTAAAAAAAAATAGGATGGGGATAATTCTTATTATTTAAGCATTGATTAGGATACAAATGATGAACTAGAATCGAAAGATAATTGTTTTTTAATTTTTTTTGGTTTTTATGTTTTTATAGATTATTTGGTTCTCCAAAGGGGAAGGGGTTGAAGTTATTTTAATAAAACTGATGGGAGGTGGTCAAATTAGAGGCAATTAGAAGGGAGGAATGAAATGAATATGAAGGGTAGATAGGGAAGGTTTGTGGATATAAAATATCTTACTTTGTTTTCTTATAAGATAAAGGATAGGGAAAATAACATAGCATGTTTTTCTTACAAGATAATGAAATTAAAAAAAATGATCTCTTTTGGTACAACAGAAGCCATTTTAATTAAAATGAAAAAGGAAAGGGATGGATTGGGGTGTCAAATGTTTTTGTATTAATGATAAAAAATTGATTAATTTTATTAAATATTATAAATATATTAAATGATAATAATATAATGTATTTTTTCTATATTATTTAAGATATATTATTGAAAATAATACTTAAAATCAATGATAACTATGTTTAGTTTCTTATGATAAGTGGATGGATATTCCTTCTAAAATGTGAATGGAATATAGATTTTCTTAAATGATGGAACATGAAATCCATTGGCATTTCCATAACCCTTATACTCACCATGTTTTCTGGGTGATCCATCAACCATCAACTTTCCTAGGAAATGTTTCTATAATACTATATGAGGTATTTGGTCTACAATATTTACACATCATACACCATGATTTTAATGGGCAGATAAAATATGGAGGGGAAGGATTTTTAATATATTATTTTCTATTTCCTCCCCTTATGAAATGAAGGTTCCTCCACTCCCCTACCCCTAATATTTATTTGAACTAAACATTGTTTTCTAATAAAAATACCTTTCATTTTTCCCTCGAACTAGCTACTATAAAAACCCATTTCTATATAACTATTGATTTTTATTTTTTTTCTCCCTTTAAACATATTTTATTACTTTTAAGAAACCCCATCGTTAGCTTCTTCCAACTGCAAGTTAATCCAAAATTTTCTTAGAATGGGGTTCTCTAAAAAGTTTTGGAAGAAAAATAGATAAAAATGATAAATAATAACTTTTTGCAATATAGTTTGTAGGTTTATCCTACCTAATTAGATATATTTATTAAAAAAATTCTTACACTGCAAAAATGGTGGTCTTAGTAGAAGTTCATTAGTTTTTGTTATAATAATCACCACTAAACAAATATTATTAAATATAATTTAAATATTAAAACCACATCTAATATTATTTTTAATATTTATCAACAGTTTTGTTTAATAGGACACTAATATTAAAAAATACCATAACTGAACCCCCCCCCCCCCAATTCCCTCTCAATTCTATAGACCCTCACCCCTCCCTTCGATCCCTCATCCATTCTTCTACCCAACATTGGAGACCACCTCTCCCCCTCGACCTCGCCTCTCCCTAACTATCGAAATTGTCCCACCTCCTCAACTACGTCTCTCCCCAATACAAGAAATACCCCTTCCCCTCAGTCATGCCTCTCCCTAACACTAGTGACCAGCCCTCCCCCTTGGTCTGCCTCTCCCTGAAACCGGTGAGTGACCCTCACCCTCATTCATGCTCCTCCCCAACACCAGGAACCCCCCCCCCCCACTCATCCCTACCTCTCCCAGAAACATATCTCCCTTTTCTTTGATAGCACGACCCCCTAGTCCCTTTTCTCTCTGACGGTTCACCCCTTAGCCCTGACGGCCACCACCCCTCACCCTACCCTCACCTCTGATCCTCATAAACCAACTCTTCCATTTGCCTAACGATGACCTCACTATGACTCCTTACTCCTTGATATAAATCCCCAATGGCATCCCCTCTTCCCCATTTCCAAGGGAGTGTGATACCCAATCGTAAGGTATAATTTTTTAATATTGTAGGATTTGTGTCTATATCATTATGAAGTATATAATATTGTATAATCAAATGATAAATGTCATCAATCAAGAATAAAATACACATAACTATCAATAATTATTTTTTTACAAATGATGATCATGAATTATTTATAAAATGAATGATTGTTTTTCTTTAGGTTAAAAGTCATTTGTAACCGCATGATTTATTTATCAGTCGTGAATTCTTGGTGAGTATGCCTTAATGATATTGGGATAATGGTTTATTATAGGATAGGAAACTAGTTGGTCTTATTTATTATTCGCTAAAGTTTTAGTATGCTTATTCCACACTAGAATGAGAGTTTCTAAGTAATGACCTATTAAGTATACTTATATGTCCACCCTTATTTTATATAATATATTTATAGAATTATAAGATATATTTGGTGATCAACCTGGATGAATTAGGGTGTTTTTTAATTTTGATTGTACTTGTTTGATAAACAATTAATATCTTTATATCTAGATTTATAAGGAGAATAGTGACCATCCAATACCTGTGGATAAAATTTGGATTAATTTAACTTTAAAAAAACCTTAGTATACTGAGGGTTTGGAAAAAAATTAGATTATGAAATATATAACTAATTAGTTGATGGGAGAATAAACTTTTTGTGCCCTGATAGATAAATTAATCGATGGTTGGATTGAAATGAAGTATATGAGCATTTGATATTGAAATAGTTTTTTGATTGATATCTATGTAAGATTTGGAATGGTGAATTGAATGTTATGTAAAGTTAAAATAATGAAAATCCTATCAACAAAACACAATGTGACATGCCAGAGGAGAATTCAGTTTGAAAGTTGATACATGACACATTTGGATTTACATGAAACAATTTACAAGATTTTAATATAATAAGATAACCTTCATTTGATCTTGGGTAGGTTAATATTGCTCAAAACTTTAGTGAACAAAAAAATGTTTTATGAATTAACTGAAGATGGGAAATAAGAACTGTATAAAACTTCTACATATAAAACTCAAATAGTACTTTTATATTGGAAACATGTACTTAGAGTCATACCAACCATATTTTATTCTATATTGATTTCTGGTTGATTCATACAAATTAAAAATTAATTATATATCATTATCCTTATGTTTTAAAAAATCAAGCTTGTTTTTTTGGTTTTGACTTAGTAAATAGTTTGTAAATATACCAAATCCATTAGAAACATGTGTCAGGGGTTCAAAACCTAAAAAAAGATGTCATATTTCCATGAAATTATAGAAAAAAACCATGGATTGGTTTTTTAAATGTAGGAAAGGATGACATTTCATCTTGACTGGTGGTTTTCTCAGGATTCCCATAAACACATTTTTAGTGTTTTAAAACACTAAAACATCTGTGCAATAGTTCAAACAATAGAAAATGACATCATATTGACATGAAATCATGGGAAGGCACTGTTGAATTATTTTTTAGATTTAAACATAGAAATAAATGTTAAACCTACTTGCGGTGTGGTTATAATGCCTTAGTAAATAGCTTTTAAATGTACCAAAGCCTTTAAAAACGTGTTTCAGGGGGGTCAAAATCATTAAAACGATGTTAGATTGCCATAAAATTAGATGAAAATGGACGTGGGTAGATTTTTAAAATGTAGGAACCAACAACATGTCATTTTGAGTTATGATTTTTATTGAATTCTTATAAATGAGTTTTTAGTGTCTTAAAACCGTAAAATATTTGTGTAATGGTCCAAACCATATAAAACAACCTCATATTGGTGTGAAATCATGGGAAAACCATCATTCAAATTTTTTTTATGTTTATGAACTGGTAAAATGTCAATATTATGTGTGGAGTACTTGGAATGAAATGGAAAATAGTTTTTAAAGGTACTAAATCCTTTAAAAACATGTGTTGGGGGGTCAAAACTAAGAAAATGTCATCATATTTCCATGATACTAGAAAAATGACCATAGATTTATTTTTGAACTGTATGAATCAATATCACATCATTCCAAGATACGTATTTTCTAGGATTCCAATAAATGGTTTTTCATTACTTTAAAACACATAAACATGCATGTAACGGTCAAAACCAAAGAAAACAACCTCATATTGATGGGAAATATTGGGAAAACCGACTTTTAGTTATTGTTTACATATATTCATAGATAACATGCCAATCCAACATGCAGTGTAGTTGGAATGGATCAGTAAACAGTTTTTAAAGGTGTTGAATCCCTTAGAAACATATATCAGTGGGTCAAAACTAGGGAAACATCTTCGGATATCCATTAAATTAGAGTAAAATGACCATAAATTGATTTTTGAAATTTTGGAACTGAAAGGAAATCATTTCGACTTAAGATTTTCTAGGGATGACCATAAACATATATTTAGAGTTTTAAACCATGCGTGTAATAGTTGAAACCAAAGAAAACAACCTCATATTGACATAAAATCATGATAAATCTACTGTTGAGTTATTTTTTATGTGTACGCATAGAAAAAACATCATTTCGACGTGCAGTGTGGTCATAAAGACTCGGTAAATAGTTTTTAAAGGAATCGAATCCTTTAAAAATGTGTGTCGGGGGTCAAAACCAATAAAACTTCATCTTATTAACATGAAATCATAGGTAAAATTACCATTGATTTATTTTTGAAATTTTGGAACCAACGATGCGTCATTTCGAGTTATGGTTTTCTTGGGATGCATGTAAATGCATTTTTAGTGTTTTAAAACACTAAAATGTGAATGTAATGGTCAAAACCATAGAAAAAAACCTTATATTGACGTGAAATCATATTAAATACAACATTTAATTATTTTCTATGTGTATGATCAAACAACATGTCAATATGTCATGCGGTGTGGTCAGAATTGCTCAATAAACAGTTTTTAAAGGTATTGAAGCCTTTAAAAATGTGTATCGGGGGTCAAAACCAATAAAAAATTGTCAGATTCCCATGAAATGGGGAGAAAATGAATGTAGATTTATTTCTAAAATGATATAACTGATGAAATATCATTATGTGTTATGGTTTTCCTAGGATTCTCTTAAACGTTTTTTAGTGATTTTAAACACTAAAACATGTGTGTAACAATCAAAGCCATATAAAAGGACCACATATTGGTGTGAAATTGTGAAAAAACCATTGTTGAGTTATCTTTGTTGTGTATGGGCTAAAAACACATCAATATACTGTGTAGTGTGGTCGAAAGGTCACAATAAACAATTTTTAAAGGTATCAAAGCCTTTAAAAATGTGTGTTAGGGGGTCAAAAATAGGAAACATCATTAGATATCCATGAAATAAAAGAAAAATGTTTGTAGATTTATTTTAGAAATGTCGTAATTTGTGTAACATCATTCTATGTTAAGTTTTTTCCAGGATTCTCTTAAGAAAATTTTTAGTAATTTAAAATACATAAACATGTGTGTAATGGTTGAAACCATGGAAAACTACCATATATTTATGTGAAATCATGGTATAACCACATTTTAGTTATTTTTTTGTGTATGTAGAGAAACAATTTCAAACTGATGTGTGGTGTGGTCGGAATGGCTTGGTAAATAGTTTTTAAAGATACTGAAGCCTTTAAAAACATGTGTCGGGGGGCTAAAATCTGGAAACTGTTTTTGGATTTCCATTAAATTAGAGGAAATGACTGTAGATTGATTTTTGAAATACATTAACTAATGATATGTCATTATAAGTAATGATATTCCTAGGATTCCCCTAAATACATTTTTAGTATTTTAAAACACTAAAATTTTCATGTAACTATTACAACTATACAAAATGACCTTTGATTGATGAGAAATCTTATGAAATCCACATTTTAGTTTTTTTATGTGTATATGTAGAAAAAATGACAATCCAATGAGCATTGTGGTTTGAATGGATCAATAAATTTTTTTTAAAGGTATCAAATCCATTAAAAATATGTTTTTGGGGTTCAAAAATAGGAAAACATTGTCGGGCTTCCATGGAATTAGAGGGAAATGACCATATATTGATTTTTTTTTAAATTTAGTAACTAACAACATGTCATTCTGATTTACTATTTTCCAAGGATGTCCATAAACATGTTTTCAGTTTTTTAAAACACTAAAACATGTGGGAAATTATTAAAATCATAGAAAAATACCTAAACATGATTTTAAATCATGGAAAACAACTATTGAGTTATTTTTTATGTGTATTCACAAACAATAATTCAATCCGACATTTGGTGTCATCGGAATCGTTTGATAAATAGTTTTTAAAGGCACTGAATCCTTTAAACACATGTGTTGGGTGAAGGGGTCAAAAATTGGTAAATTTCATAAGATTTCTATAAAATCAGAGGAAAATGACCATATATTTATTTTTTAAAATTTAGGAATCAACGACACATCATTTTGAGCGACAGTTTTCATAGTATGCTTGTAAATGGGTTTTCAGTGTTTTAAAACACATAAGTGTGTGTGTAATGGTAAAAACCATATAAAACGACCTCATATTTACATTATATCATGGAACAACCACCCTTGAGTTATTTTTCGCATGGACATGTAGAAAACATGTCAATCTAAAGTACAGTGTGCTCGGAATTGCTCGGTAAATAGTTTTTAAAGGTACTAAAACCTTTAAAAACATGTGTCGGGGGGTCAACACTAGGAAAACGTCTTTTGATTGCAATTAAATCATAGGATCAAGAGTGTATATTTCATTATGGAATATAGGAATTGAAATTATGTCATTCTGAGTTATATTTTTCCTTATTGCCCGTAAATATGTTTTTTTCATTTTAAAAAAGTAAAATCCACGTGTAATGGTAATGAACATAAAAAATGACCTCATATTGACATGAAATTATGGGATAAACACCATTGAGTTATTTTTGAAATATAAAACATTATCTCATATCAATTTATTTAAAAAAATTATTATTAAAATTTCAAGCACACCATACATCGATTTAAAAATCAATTGGAATGTTATATAGTTATCCCTCTTTTTTTCAAGTGTTGAATCATATCACAAATAGGTAATTATATGTTTTAAAAAAATAATGATATTTTTTTCCTGTTAAAATGTCTTCTGTTTGTTTAAAAAAATAAAAAAAATTATGTGCAACATTCTGAATATATTTTATGACTTTGCTCATTCATATTTATTTTCTTAAATGTTCTAGTTTTTAATGAAGGTGAAAAATGACATTATTATGAAGGTATTTGACCATTATGATCAATAAAATTCATCATAAGTTTGTCATGATGTTTCTTAGTTTCTATGGTATGATTAAAGTTTATTGTTTATTCTTCTCTAATTCTGATTAATTATATTTATTTTTAATTTCTTTCTTTTTTGTTATAGTTGATGAGATGATATGGACAGTTTCTATTGATGAGGTGGTGTGTAGGTAAAAGGATGCATCAGAGGTCATGGGGTGGATATATATTGGGCATGTTTTGTTGATGTTATAATTATTATATATATATATATATTGATGAGTAAGGTATGGTTTGAATGACGTTATCAATTGATTGAGGTTATACTGACTGAGGTTATGATGATTGTGGATGTATGTACATATGATTGTTGATGTATCATGTATTATTTATATATGATGGTTTTATTATGAATTTATTTTAGTTTATTACATTTTAGAGTTTTTATATTAATATTTTTTATTAAATATTTTTTTGAAATATATTTTAAAGAAATATTTAGTATTGGTTTTTAAGAACAACTGCTAAATAAATTAATGATGATCTTAATTACTGGTGGTTAATATTAACCAATTATAAACATAACTTTCACCAACATATTTAGTAGTGGTTAGGTTCATCTTAACTAATTTATTTTTTTTGGTTTAAAAAAACAAATACTAAATAAAATAAAACATGCTGCTAAAATCTCTTAAAACAACACATAAATAAATTTTCGCTAATTAAAACAAACCACTCTGAAATAACTACCAACCAATAAATATGTAGTATGTTTAGTAACCTCCACTAAATAATTAGGTGGTGGTTTTAATATCCACCAGTAAAAGAAAAAATTGCTTCTAAAGCCCGCATTTTTTATAGTTTTATAATTACTTGGGATAATGAAATAAAGATTTGATATAGGAATCTCCCCCCACATACATGGTTAGTTTATGGCTATAAATTAGGTTTTTGGTAGTATTATTTATAGAAAAAAAATTCTTTCATAATTCAAAAAATTAACTCACAGGGAGAATAAAATTACTTCTTAAAAAATGTTTCAGGAGTGTGTGTAAAATATTACTAATCTTTTCTTTTTATTTGGAATTTATCGATACTATTCCTTTATTTCTAAATAAATTTCATTTATTCCTTATAACAAGGAATTATACCTCATAATTACTGCACTTTTTTATGTAATTCTTATTATTTTCATTCAATGTTTATTTTATTTTTAAAACACTTCTTGAATGAATTAAATGAGTGGCTTGCTAATGAATCTATTTTTTCTACTCATGGGAAAACTATACTTGGACATCGATTTTTGTTTCAAATTTTTTAGGATCTAGAAAGCACTAATCATGAAAATACAAAGCTTGGAATTAGTTTATGTATCAATTTTTTTATCTTACTTTGATCAAATTTTAATAGTATTTTTTAGGGGAAAAATGATGAGAAATAAAAATACAATTAGTTCCCTCATTATTTTAACTATTTACATTTTTCAATACATTTTATTCATGTCCTTTTCTTATATTTCTCTCTATACATACTCTAATGTAAATTATAATGTGATCAATATTCTTTACTTTCTTGTTTGAAGTATTATCATGTTATTTCTCATAATTTTTTACTTTTTTTAATAAAATTAAATCAATGTAATGCATAATAAAACCCTATATACTATTATTATAAAAAAATTATTTATGGTTACTTATTAAACACTTTCAAATCTAATAAAAGAAATTATCTTAACAATCAAGACCTTGATGATAATATTTTCTCAAACAATGAAGGAATATTTTTACAAGATCTCTTTTATTATAATAGTTCTCCTTAAAATGATATAAATGAAACATATTTTAAGGTTCTATATATGTATTTATTATAGTTTTCTATTCCCAAATATTTCATTCATAATAATTTTATTTACTCTGTTGTTTTATTGGATGGGGTTTGACAATTTATTTAGATGATTCTAGAGTTTATTCTCTAATATGGATTTTATGATTGTTTTCTCTGCAATATTTTGTTGAATTAATTGAAATTCATTTCTCAATGTTCGATCACTTCCATTGTTTCAATCCTTGTAGGGTCAAAATAATGTTTTTTATGAATAATGTTTCTACATTTAAAGATGGTTTTATAGTATTCTACACATGCTTCTTGTCTTACTCCCTGGGGATTACTTGGTAGAAAATTCAAAGAGAATAAATATAACTATTTTTTGTGGAAATTTGTATCTAAGGAATCTGTAGTTTATCATTTATAATGTTATAAATTTACTAAATATTTATATATGATAACTCACAAATTTCTATAGATGATGATAAAAAAATATTGCTTTTATAAGACATGGTAATCCAAATTTAATAGGCTTCAATTACCTTAAAGAGATGTGGTATTTCTAAATTTCTATGTTATCCTCCAATGATTGTATTTGTTTACACTTCAAAAAAAGTGATTCAAATATCTATAATTTATAAAAATGTTTTTTATGATACTTACTTAGAAAAATCATATATATGAGTGTTTGAAAATTGATTATTTAAAAAATGATACTGTTTTTAGTTAAGTGGATTTTTTAAAAAAAAAGATAGACAAGTATTTTTTCACAAATAGAATGAGAAACACTTAGTTTTTTTGAATTTTTTTCATGATTCATAAATTTAATAAATACCACTCAATAAGCGTTGTCGAAAGAAACCATAATATTCTTAAAATGATTATTTAAAAAATATTTTTCTTTCATTTTTGTAAGTGTTTTTATTCAACATTTTAATTGATTTTATATTTTTAAAATGAAAGGAATGTCACCTATTTTCTCAAAACACATATCATAAGGATAAATTCTAAAAGGATACATTTTTAATGATTAAATGAATGTTTATTGAAATCGAATTGGAAACTTTTTGTGAGAAGTAATAGGAAACAGAATGGAAATGGGGTTAAAACATGTTTAGTACGGGAGGAATTTTTAGACTGGAATGAAAATGTAAAATTTTGAAAAATAAAAACTATCCTTGACTTTTTTCCACTATCTCCCACCTTAGCATAGTCTAAAACCCTCACCATGCCCTATTATTACACCATAGGCCAAATATCACTTTCTCCCTATAATATATTGTCAATTAAATTCCCTATAGTCCATCACTTAACTAGTAAATGAGATAAAAGTAAAGAATTATCTTCCTAATTATCACATGTTATCTTTAAGACAAATTTTCCCAATCTAGAATAACTGTGTAAATTGATAAATTATTTTCGAGAATAGAATGATTTAACACCTCAGATAGAAGTAATTAAAATTAAATAATATCTTCTAGCCCGAATGGCCCTAAGGCCTTCATTTTTATTTTATTAGGGATAATCCCCCTTTTAAGGGTTGAAGGGGAACCCGTACATGACCTGTAGGCCCAAAGCACAAGGCCCGACTGACCCGCAATACATGACCTGAAGGCCCAGAGGCATACCATGCCCAATACATGACCTGTAGGCCCTGCCCACTTGAACTCCCCCCCCCAGCTTCAGCTTCATTAATCACCTAGCTCCCCACCTTTCATTGCTGATCGGCTAGCATTTTCCCATACAAAGTTGCACGGTGCCTGGTCCGGATGGCAGTTTCCATATCCTCTCTTGGAAAGGACTCTCTCTGGTGTTTGATAGTAGATAAAGTAGCTCATCTAGAGAGAACAACTTAAAGTCTGACATATTTAATGTTGGGGAGATCTCCTATATTTCTTGAAGTCCCACTATATAGTAATTATCACTGATACATTGCAAGGGCTGATATTATTTGGTTTTAGCATATTATACATTCCAACTGGGAACCATTCCTTCTAGATGTGAATCATAAAGAGATCACCCTCTTTAAAAACATCTTTCTTCCACTTTTTCCAGTCACTTATTTGTACTTTACATTTGAGTATTCAATGTTATGAACCACTTCAACTTGGATATCATCAATGCGAGGGGTCCATGTGTACAACACCCACACTATACCTAGCAAGCTAGGGTAGTGGGATTCGATAAAGCAAGTTCTTCAACAGTTGATGGTACACTACTTCAAATGGATTTTCCCCTATGGTTTGATTCATCACATTGTTGAATGAAATATCATATAGGGTGATAATGAGTTCCCATTTCTTAATATGATTCCCACACAAGCAATATATAAGAGTGCTAAGAGTTTTATTTACAACCTTTATTTTTCTATATGTTTGGGTTGGAAGGAACTGCTAAAATTTAAGCGAGTCTGAAACATTCTTCATTATGTTCCCAAGAAATTGATTAAGAAAGTGGTATATCATTAAGATGTGATGGATTTCATAATTATATGGATTTTCTCTAATCTTTTAATGAATAATTTTTACATATAAGAATCATTAACTTTCTGTTTTCAAGGAATGAAGGTTGTCGTCTTCAATAATCAGTCAACTACCATGAAGATGGAGTCATGGGACCATTGAGTACGGTGTAATACCACAATAAAGTATATTTAAATGTCTTCCCATGGAGATTATAGAATGGGTAAGGGCATGTAAAGACTAGTTTCTTATTCTTTCCCCTTATTATCCTGATATTTCATACAATATTTCACCATGTTTGCAATATCTTGTTAAAATTGTAGCCAAAAAAATTGTCACTCCACTAAAGAAATGGTTTTTTTCTTTACATTAGTCGCCATTTTGGTGAAACTATAAATATATTCTCTCTCATAACAACCCTTGGGGGATTCACAAATGTTCTTTGAAGAAACAAAACCTATCCTATAGAATAAACAATCTAAAGAACATCCCCTATTAGTAACATTTCTATACTTTACCAAAATCATTATCTTTTTGGAGTTGGTCTTTTGAATATTCAAACACAAAAACCTTATTATACACGGTGATAAATTTATAACAAGTCTTATTTAATTTTTCTTCTATTTTATTATTCCAATAAATATTATGCTTAATCACAAAAGTGAATTGTTTCAAAAAGGTGACCCACTAAGTTAAGTTTCCAACTAAAAAAATTGGTCACACAATAAGGAAATGTAGAATACAAAATAATATAAATCACCATAAAAAAATTTTATTCATGTAATTGGTGACATAATTGGATTACAGTATTATTAAATAGTGGAGAAGAAATAAAAATAGTAAAAGAAGAATATAGAGGAAGAATAAGTATCATTATAGAAGACCATTTTTGTGATCCATGACTGAACCTCCCAAGGTCATCCTCCTTATTTCTACCAAGAAAATTTCTTAAATATATAACTTACCCCCTTAAAAATCTCTTACCACTTATTTAATACCCCCATAAAAATAGTTATAAACTCAATATCTGATAACCAACCCTAAACCACTATATGAAGACAATTTTTAAACTTACCCTATTTAATATCCCCAGTAACCTAGATCATCTCAACAATCTATCACTAATAGCTACAAAAAAAATAGATCAAAATCTTTATTAAAATTGATATCCCTATTTATAATATCTTCCTATAATTTTTCTCCTCTTGAAAATATACTTTATCCCCAAGGTTTTACAATTCCAGATCATCCAACTACCCTTCTCATATCTAGCCCCACATATCCAATATCATTGGACAACACTTAACATTATACTCAATTTGTCCAATTTACATTGATAAATGTATCATGAATAAGATATATCGTCAAATTCTACATATTCCAGCACCCTACCAAATCTAGAATTGAAATTTTATCAATATTTTCAATCTTAGAGTTCCAAATCATTACCTTAGAACCAAAAACCATAAGTAATAAAACATTACCATAAAACATTACCAACACATATGCAAAATACAGGATTAATTACACTCAATATTGAGTTTCTATTATTAAAAAATATCCATATAATAACAGTACAACCCCCACATGTTTCCAAAACACAGAAACCCAATTCATTGGCTCAACTTCCATAACCATAAGACTTCATAACGTTGATCTTAAAATATTTCCACTAAACCAACCTAAAATTTTATAGAATAATGATTTTTTTATAATAGATCTTCCAATTCACTACACATTGTATCCATTTCCAAGAAGTATTAAAGTGAAAAATTAAATAGTCTTCCATTGTGGCATGCAAGTAAAAAAGGTAGTACATGGATGAAATTCTTTTGATACACATAAGGTTTTCGAACAATAAACAATACAAATGATAAAACATATTTTTTCAATAGCTTCATATTATTTCAACCTGAAAAAACAATACAAACAATAGTAGCTTCTACCTCAGGCACTAAAATTTCTACTGCAACACTGTATACTTTCTATAATTCTCCATCCAAGTATCATTGTAACATTATTCATTGAATCCACTGATATTTCCATATTTAAATTGTTTATGGAACTCTAATTTCGTTAATTATACCCCCCCCCCTCTATAAGCTTATTAACTTTGCTAATAATGGTGAAAAAATCCCTTCCTCTTGACCATGTCATAATCTATTAACCTTTCCCACCAAACAAGAAATCAATAAAAAATAGGGATGTGTATAACCTAAAAACTTAAATAAAAATTTAAGAATTCCTACAACCCCAATTTATATCACTGGATTTTTGGAACAAAACATATATGAGTCAATAAAATGTACCATAAAAATGGGGTTGGTAGAGAGTTTAAACACTACCAACTGATGGAAAATATACTTTTTCATGTATTGTTGATTATCCTTTAAAAGATCAATCTCATACTCATCAATTCCCTCATACTTTTCAAGATCGCAAAGAGAAATATTTCAATAAACATAGTTGTACCAATCATAAAGCCTCAAGTTTAAACCAGTACCATGACCTTTAATCCTCAATCCAGGATGCAAAACCAAGCTGACAATCAATTAAAGAATTTAAAATGTAAGAGGAATTTTTAATTTCACATTAACCTCAAAAGAAATCTCAATATGTGGAGTAATGATACAAAAATCATAGGCTAAAGAAAATATCATTTATTGGAATTTCTATAAAACTATAAAATTTCCTTCATGCCATCTAGTTTAGCATTATTTAGAACGTGTTGTAACTCTATATAATGTGATGGTTCATGTCCCCCTATATATTTCTCCACACTATAACACATCACCTCTACACTCTACATAAGATATTTAACCTACTATTTTCACTAAAACTCTATCTTTATTTTATTCTCGCATCTCAATAATCACTAGAAAAAATTATAAATACACTTTAATCATTGATAACGTGTTCTCTATAGTGTTTTTCTTCCAAGTTAGGATGATATTTCAACTCCCCCATAATGATAAACAAATTGAATTTGATCTATCTGTAATCACATATCAACATAAAATGTATCACACAAATGTATCATAGATGGAATTAAGTATAATAATGGGAACTTATTGTCTAATAGATTTTTTTGAAGGATTCGTACCTACTCTAGAAACACTAATGACTTGGAAACATCCATTTTTTTATTTTGATTGTCCCCATTGTAACTCAAATTACTCTCAATCTACTTTATTATTTGATACATCTTTCACCTTTTAGCATGTGCATTCCTTAATGAAAAATAAGTTTCAATGATCATCAAGATTGAGTTTTTCTGTCAATGAGAGCACCAAATTTTAGGTTTCAAACCTAAAAATTTCAATTATATAGTACGAAATTGTAGAATATAGGGAAACAATATCACAACATGAATTATTTATTCAAGTAATTTGTGACATAATGTAATTACAATAGTATAATTTTATGGATAATAAATAATTGAATTAAAAGAAGAAGATAGAGGAAGAAGAAGGATCTCTATAGATGACCACTTATGGGATCCATGGATTAACCTTTCATGGTAATCCACAATATTATTGAGAAAAAATATTTCAAAAATGGATAATATACCCACTTATAACTCCCCTCTCCCTTATTTAATATCCTATAAAAATAGCTAACCACTAAACCTTTTATAACTAGACATCAACTAGTATATAAAATAAAATAAAAAACTAACACTATTTAATATCCCCACTAACCCATCCTAACAGAATAAACTATCCCCAAAAACTATATATGTACAAACACACCCCTTTATAAATACTAACATCCCAGCCTAAACTGCCTCCAAAAATACCATACTTGTATTTGGCTATGTTTCTTAAATCAATATATGTAGTTGAGATCTTGATGGTTGGTATGATGGAAGAACTATTACAGGAAAAGGTATTATTCCCAATGCTTTATAGCTTATACCATGATTTATTGCTTAATATCATAAAAATATAAGTTGTGACATGATTTTCTAAGTTTCTCACCCATAAATGTAATTGTTCAATTAGATTGGGAATGAATGATACCAATTTATGTAATGAGAGAATTAATTTATAATTTGAATGGATTCATATAGTAAATAAAATCTAAGATTTGAGGAGTGGAAATTTACAACTTAATGGTGGAAAATCATTCACTAGACACACCACCCTAATGAGAATTTCCCTTATCAAGCAATCAGTATGTAGTGTCATGATCGAGCTAAAATCCTAAATGAATTTCTCATAAAAGGTATTGATTTCATCAAAGTTGTGAAATTAATTAATATTATTGGGTAAAGACCTCTCCCAAATGGATCTAAACTTATCCTCATCAACATTAATATTTTTATTTAATGCAACATATGCGAGAAAGATCAATTTATGAAGTACTAAACTGCACTTCTTATGGTTAACATAACCTATATTTTCCTACAAAAACCATTGTACCTCCATTTAATTTTCAAGTTAAGGAAAATTAAAATTTCCATATATATATATATAATTATTATCAAATTAAACCTTGGAAACAATTTAATTAATGGTTTTAAACCTATTTCATGATCCTCAAAAATGTCAAAACCCTCCCTTTACTAGTACCCCTCTTAGGAAGATAATGAAGATAAGTAAACCTTGAATAATTCCTCTAATAGTCCTCGGGTTGGTGGAA
Source organism: Viscum album (assembly GCA_963277665.1). Taxonomy (NCBI): domain Eukaryota; kingdom Viridiplantae; phylum Streptophyta; class Magnoliopsida; order Santalales; family Viscaceae; genus Viscum; species Viscum album. Next base: position 26,926,942 of record OY728125.1, read on the forward strand.
GGAACTAAGGGTGTAAAACACACCATGATAACCATTTCTCTAAAAATATGAATTTAAGGTAAAAATATAAATAAACCAACAATCAACACTACATCATATAAAAAACCTACGATCCCATATTATAAAATCCTACTAAAAAACAAATTAGTATTTGGGAGATCACTGAGAGTGGGTGGGGGTGAATCAATGATCTTATATTTTTATGTTTTATTAGTTAAGAAAAAACATTCCCATAAATTTAGAGATAATTTTATTTTTTATGAAAAAAATAAAAAAGAACACTTATAGGAATACATGTATTTACAAGTTTCACTACACCATAATAGTATATAGCCTTCTGCAAGGGTTGTAAATAATCCATGATCACACAACCACTAAAAATGATTTTGGTGGTTTATAACAAGTTGGGAATATCCATCACTTGAAAAGAAATGTATTCCTTCAAAATTTCATTTTCTCCTTTCGCATATAATATGATATAACAGTGTTTTGAAAAAAAAATAAGAAATATCACCAACCAACTTCTGTATGTTCTCAACACACTACTTGAACATTCTTTACACTTTTCTTCTTCCATGTTATTTTTAATCTAGTTCAATTTATTGAATAGAAACTAGAAATAAATTCACTATAAACATATCATCCAAAAAATTAATATCTAGTTCCTTCCCTATATAATAGTGACCTGTCTATTATACTTTGCATAGTTACTTTATCTGATCCATTGTTCATCAGATACCAACGACTATTCTGACACAAATATTTCTCGTATCCCGCATTTAGTAACTTCCTAATGCTATTATTATAATTCCAACATATTTTTACCCACTATATAAAGCCACATTTTATGGTTATATTGTGTCTAATGCTCTAATAATTGTTCATAACCTCACTTCTTCAACAAAATTCCTGGTAGGAACAAAACATATAGGTGAACTAGGTCCCACCTTATATATGCATTGATTCTCTGAAAACTTAAAGAGAATTGTGAACTTAAAATTCAATGTTCTTTCTCAAACATTGAATTTACTACTCAAAACATTCAATTTTGGACCACCTTTTAACATTATAAATAAAAGTATTCAATAAAAAAATGTATAAAATTTTCCTTTGATCTTGGAATTAAGGAACTCTCCAAATGTCCTGAAATATTAGTTTTAATCATTATCTTCCATTCCTAATTATTGGGGTGTTGAAAATTTATTTCAACATCCATACATTTAAATGACTTTTTAATACTTTTAATGAATGTAAAAACTTTTTATGGTTCATATTCATATAAACTTATCAATCTGGAAATAACATAATGTTTTACTCTTTCTGGTCACCCTCTATTTGGTAGAATTCATATAAATCAATATGGGAGCCCTTAAAAGTTTTCTCTAATCAATGATATTTGAGTTAATTTTTATCAAAGGACCTATTTATAACCCTATTTCCAATGGAATATATTGAGAGACATTTTCTATGATGGATTTATTTTTAAATCTAGGTTTAATATCATTACTTAGAAAACTCTTCATGAGGATTTTTTTCAAAATGAAATTCATACCAAGCTTACAAAAAAACTTCTATGTTTAATGGTCTTGGGTTTCTATGTTCAATAGAATACATAAAAAACTAACTAATAGCCTTCATAAACCTCTATCAAATATATTTAGTAAACATTTGTTTGATGTACTTAAAATGGTAATTTGTATGACTTCATGCTTCTTTTCAATCGATCTAACTTCATCAACATCTACCAAAACTCTTCTTTCTATTTATCATAAAAATATTATTCCTTCAAACAAATCTAGATAGAATAATTAATATGTTGGTATAAACATGATTTAATTACTTTGAACATCATAAAAACATCACTGAATTTGACTTTACCAAACATCTCTAATTGATAAAACAATAAGAAATTTTTCTATTCACATTATTCTGTTTTCATGAAACTATTGGACTTGGTCAAATAAAATCTGTATTTTAGACTCCTTATACACATTATTTTAGTATATATTAACATTTTTAAGTGATTTATATATGACAAAAAAAGATATTACTTAATCATCCTTCATTCTTTTACAACCATATTCTTTATAAAATATAAACATCTCAAAACCTCTTTGTCTCAACAATCTAACCCTTTGTATTTTTTAACTAAGGAACATAATTCACTGAAGTATTAAAACTCAATTAATGGGAAACTATCAAACAATTCTAAGACTATGTGATTGAAACCAGTTTAAGGAACAATAATAATTGAATAATAATACCATGTTTCCCAAAAATTAGTGATTAATAAACTTTTATTAACATATTTTTTCCCATTTATTTTTGACAGAAACATTTAGAAAACCTTTCTTAATATCTTACATTCCCACATCTTCATAAAAAACTTATAAAAAATAATTCCTACATCAGCATCAAAAAAATTAAATCAATTCAAACATGTTGAAATCATTACTTATGACTTTTAAAATCTCCCCTAAATATATGAACTCCCTTGATAGGTAAAGAACATAAAAATGGATATATTTATGTTAAAAATTTTCTCCCAGTTTTAAAACAAAATTCAAATAAAATACAATAGAGGGGATGGAAATATAATTCATTATCTTTGAAGAGGGTGAGGTTTTACTCCCATGATCAACCTCAACTTATGAAATGTTTCCTTCAGCAATAGTTTAGTAAAGATATCAATAACTTTCTTAATTGTATGAACACACTCTATATTTTGTTCATTTATTTACACGTTATTTTTTATGAATTGATATTTAATATTAATGTTCTAATATCGAGAATAATATTTTGAATTCATAGTGAGATTCATAAAACTTTGATTATCACAACCTGAGACAAGGGGAAACTTCACATCAACTAGTAAATCTTAAAACTGTATCTTCATCCATATGAATTGTGTTATATCTTGAGTGGTAGCTAAATACTGAACTTCTATAGTGATGAGAGTCATTTAACTTTATTTCTTTGAATATTAGCTGAAACATGATTCTCTCATGAAGAATACTCCTCTATATGTGGATCTTCTATTATTGACACAACCTACACAACCTGTATCTATATAACCAAACAAATAAATTATTCATGTGATGTAATATTTCCACACAAAATCAATTCTTCCTATGATATATCTAAGAATTATTTTTATATCCATAAAATAAGATTATTTTGAACCAATTTGATATCCATCTGAAAGAGTAAAAACATATACTAATTCTTACCATAGAGGTGTAATATATAACTAGATTCCAATCAACTTTATAAACTCCTTAGGATAAACATAATTTCATTTACAATATTTTTTCCAACTTTTTTCCTACCAAAACGGATATGGATATAGACTTTAAATATTCTATTCCTAATTATTTTTTACATTACTTAGCATAATTCTCTTACGAAAGGAAAATATACCATTTTTTGAGATACTTATAAGATAAGAATATATTTCATTTCCCCTAACATAGACAATTAAAATATTCCAAAACTCCTTGGTAAAATGTTTACACATTTCTGAAAATTTCCTAAAAATATAATATAATCAATATGAATAATTAAAATGGATGAAACCTCTTAAATCTATTTTATGTAAAATTTGTTAACAACTCTTCCTTTCATAAAATTAAACTTCTTCATATAAGTATCTAGTTTAGAAAACCATGTTCTCAAATATTGCATCATCCCATAAAAATATTTAATTAGCTTACATACATATTTCTCATTTTTTCCAATAAATACACCACTAGGTTTCTCAATATAAATTTCCACATCTATCTATCCATTGAAAAAATTTGACTTAAAATCTATATGGAATGTCTTAAATATTCATTATTAATAAATAGAATAAATTATTATGATGGTTTCATATATTTGTATTGGATAAAAGGTATCATAAAAATCAATTCCTTAAAAATATGAGTAGCCATTAAAAACTAGTCTTTCTTTGTTTTGTATCACTTAACATTTTTCATTCAACTTGTTTCCAAAATACCATTATATTATAATCACATTCTTATCTTTAAGTTTGGGTATAGGTCCTCAGGTCTCATTCTTCTCAATCTGATTCAATTATTCCTTCATTGAATCAATCCACTCTTGATGATTCCGAATTTCTTAAATATATTAGCTCAACCTTGGAATATAAAGAGAAATGTGAAATAAACACTTATGATATTCTGGTTTGAACCATCTATCCTTGGTCAGAAATAATTTTTTCGACCTCAAATTTTATTTTCAACCTTGTATGAGATGAAGATAATTGTATTTTATAATTAGAATTGGATGGATCAACATCTTTATTTTTTTTTTGTTTCAACATCATCACTTCTATCAGAAAAATTATTATGATGATTAAGATAAAAAATGAATCCTCATTTTCTCTTATATATGAAACTAATTCTGAAAATTTTGGATCAGAATGTTTTTGAACTTTTTCTTCTTTAGAAGAAAAAATAATTCATTTTTATTTATTATATAATTTGTACCATTTAACATTAGAAGGCTATTAAATAAAGATACCATCAGCATCCTGTTAATTGAACTTCCAAATATTTTCATTGTTAACTTTGATAATGAAGTTACTACTAAATAACTTTTGGTATTTCAAAATTGGTTTTTCTTTGTAGTATATCTCATATGGTGTCGCATAAGTGTTTGGTCTATAGAAATAATGATTCTGAATTGGAACTATAGCTCCAATATCCTATCTAAAAGATAAATAAGAAGTATCATGTTTAATAAACATAGTTTGATCCATCTCAACCACACTTCTATTATTTATTTTTTCAACACCATTAGGTCATGTTGTGTATGGTGCACAATGTTCATGATGAATTCCATAATTTTGAATATAATATTTTAAATTATCATTAGTGTATTCAACACCATTATCATTTTAAATATTCTTCATAGAATATCCACATTATTTTTCAATACTTATTCTAAACTGACTAACCATATTCAGAGTCTACGGTTTATTTTTTAAAAACATAATACATATAATATTGTAAAATCATCGATAAAGTAAATAAGTTATTAATATTCATTTGTTTATTTCTTTCTCATATCCTCATATATTTTCAAATGGATAATATCTACAAGTTAAATTAAATGTATCTCAACTTTCTTATATACAAAGTTTCTAATCTTGCTTTTTTAACATATAAAAAAACACCAATATATTCTTCTTTTGATATCAAGAATGTCATGATTACTTTCTCTATTTTTAATATTTCTCACATTTCTCTAGTCCATATGTACGGGTATCTTATTCCATCGCAGATTTTCTTCCATCATTCCCAGATAGCATAATCCTAATGCATCTCCAACTTAAAAAAATTTCCTTCAGATCATTTTCCTCTTATTACAAACTTCCCATATTCAATATTTTTTACAAAAAAATACAATATCTTATGAAAATTCCATCATTACCCTTATCAAAAATATGTGAAACACTCAAATAGTTTTTTTTCAATCCATCATAAAATAAATCACTTCTAGATTTCAATTATCTCCTACTATAGAAGATCCAAATCCTTTCATTCTGGGTGAAACATCATTTCAAAAAGTCAATATTCCTTATTTATAATATTTTTCATTTTTTAAAAACTTCAAGTATCCATTTATATGTAAGGAATACCCACTATCCAATATCTATTGTTCATATACTTGTATATATTTGAGAGTTATTATAAAAACTAAGGATTTTTCATTAAAATTTTCTTCCTTCACATGAGAATTTTGATATTTTTCATAAAATATTAGTTGATCTATCAAAATAACAAGATCACATTTGTAAATATTTAAAGGATGATCACATCTTTCATAAATAATTTCCAAGGGTTGAAATATATTTTCAATTTCTATGGTACATTTTTCAAGTTTTCTTTCACTAAGTAGGTTGATTACCTCTCAAAATATACTTCAATACATATCATATCCATTTTATAATTGATTATTTAAATATAATATATTCATTGTATTCTGAAATAATCCACAGTACATGCACTAACCATTGTAATCATGTTTTCCTCTGTAACTTCTATGTTTTCCAAGACGATGAATCTAATTTCCATCATATTTAATACCATCAAACTTGGATATTTTTTTGGAAATAAAGTTTTGATATCATCCTAAAATATTCTTCTTTAATTTATATTTCTTCTCAACCTTTACATTGTATTTAGTTGTTGCATTTTTTTATTTAAACATTGATACCTTGTAAATTTTATGATTTTTTACTCAACTTGTTTGGGACACATACATGGTCTTCATAACTTTCTTTTTATTTTATATATCATTAACCATGTTCTTAACCTCCATGGATATTATTTTTGATCCATCTATTTTTAAAATTTCTTATAACATCCACCAACTTATGTGAGTATGTTTTGGAATTTTTTTATTCTTTTCCCATCTTTAAAGTTTTTTTTGAACAAATTCATGTAATTTCTCATTCAACATGATATTTTATTCAATCATGATGTTAATATTTTTATCTTCATCAGGTTACTTCTTTATATCATAAATGTCTATTAAAAATATATTTTTTTTAAGATCTATTAAATGGTTTCTTACTATAAGATCTTATTTCTTAAAATTCTGTTCGCCTTTTCAAGTTTAACAATCTTTGAGAGACATTAGCTAAATTATATTTTCAGAATAAATTCTATTTGATTCTCCTATCATTCTTCAAAGATGTCATTTTCATCATTGGGAGGGTCCTCATCATTAAAATTTTAAATTAATAACTTTTTAGAGTGTCATCAATGGAGTTTTCAAGTTTCACTTAATTAACATCAATTTCATCACATTTAGGACAAAAGGTTATCCTTTTTATTTATAGAACTTATTATACGTTCCCTTTGTATAGGAATTTTTTTTATTATATTTTTTATCAGGTATCTTCTTGAATTTATATCTTTTTCACCATTATCATCATATTCCCTAAGTCTTAGAAAATTAGTAGTAAAGTTTCAAATGGATCTGTAGCTAAAGAACATAAATGGTCTCTTTCCTTTATACTTACTTGTTCTTCTTTTTAACATTTCAAAAAACATGAATTCATAAATTTAATTACATACCTCATCTTAGATGTTAGAGTCATCACTAAATTATTCCTTAGGAATTTTACTTGTAGCGACCCCAACCCTAGTAGCTTGAATCCATTTTTTTATTCATTACATTGGCATAAGATATGCATCCTAAAATACTGAATAATTTATTAGTCTTGAAAAACTAGATACATACACGATTCCCACGATACAGTTGAAAAAAAACACAAAACTTTTTTTTGAGAATAACTTTATTCCATCTAGTATATCCCTGCATATTAGTTATAGTAAACTCCACAGAATCTTGGGGAAATGAAACCAAATATGGATGATAAAAAAATTATTTATAAGGCTTATGTATAGTAAAATCTTTCATGGATAAATAATCATAATCACATTGTAAATGCAAACAACTGAATAAAACTTTCATTTAAATAACTTTACTTCATGAATAGATAAATCATAATTAATATATAAAGGTAAATTACTAAAACAATATTCCATTTAATCAACAACTTATAATGAAATACATCTAGAGATAATATCATAGTGAAAATATCCTGGATAGTAATAACTTAAAAATGAATAATGGAAATTTTTAATTATTGGATGCCATGTTTCTCAAGAACATTATACCTTTACCATCAAGACTCTTCACAAGACGATTTAGCATATTACTATAAAGACCTTTCACAAGAAAGTTTAAAACACACTAGTTACAAATTCATAGGTATTTTTCCAATTATTTCATCTTATGAGACCACAGATGTATTGAATGGATTTCATTAAACAGTTCCCAACCCATTTCATAACTATGAAACCATTTCCCATATATTGAATACTCAATTTAATTCATAAACAATGTGCCTTATCAAATATCTGTGTTGATTAAAGGAAATAGATTTATCAATATTTCCCTAATTAAACAAATAAATATCAAAGTAAAAACCTTATGTAAAAATGGTATAAAATTTAGGTAATTAAAATATTCATGAAAAATATTATTGACATTTAGGGAAACTTTAATGTCCACTAGAAAGTGAATAATTCAAGGAAAAGATAATTACTATAAAATGAATAAAGTATGTGAATGCAGATATTTTCCACTATCAAAATAATCATTTATCATCCATAAGAAGAATAATGATGGTATAAACGTATACCTATTTGGGTAATAATAAAGTTTTATTTTCATTGAGGAATATAAATACCATAAAAATATCTTTAAAAACATTCTTGTGGAAAATATCATTTTCATTTTGAAAATACATTTCTTAAAAAATGACTTTTAAAAACATGTTATTTTATAAGATCTTATAAACTTGAAAAGGGATCATTAGAGAAATGATGGTCATGATGGAGGATAATTTTTTCATTCCTTAAAAGTAATAAGAACATTCATTTTTCACTATAAAATGGTTAGTAAAGCGCCTTGTTCAGAAAATGATAAGAATGTTCCTTTTATATTTTCAATAAATGCTAAACAGGAATTGTTTTGAAAATGAAGTAAGATTCCTTTGAAAAAAAATCAATGAGTAAAAATGGATGAAAATTCCTTTTAAAAATCATTTTAAAAATGTTAAAAATAATTTTGAATTTTTTTATAAAAATATTTTTGGAAGAAAATAGGTTTCCAACCGAAAAGGGAAATAAAGGCATATTTTCTTAAAAAATTAGAAAAAAACTTAATTACTAAATAATTGAAAAAATTACTATTACTTGAAAAATATCATGATTAACAGAGGTGAAGAAAAATTAATGATTTATTAAATATTGATCAAATAATTTCCTTCAATGGAAATTTCAGTTAAAACAATCCTGATTAAAATGAGATTGTGAAGTAAACCTTTGCAAACATTATAACATTGAAGTGAGAATTAACCATTAAATTGATTGTGTGCATCAAATGAAAATACAAATTAAAAATTTTAAAAACAAAATCATATAATCCGAAGTCATTATACACATAATATTATAATGTTAAAAATAATGAGAACGTAATATAACACAATAAAATGAAATTGAGTTATGAAGCTCTTTACCACTTGCTAAATTTTGTTTCAAGTTCCCTCAGATTAAATAATTAAAATTGACACATAAAATAAAATTAAGAATGAAGTTTTAATGATATTACATGTTAAATGGTTAGTATATACACAATATAAAGGAAATTAGGTGCATGACATTACAATATTCATCAATGAAATGAAATTGAGATGAAATATCTTACCTCACTCTTTCCATTGGTTGAACATACTTTAACCTAATTTATAGTGGTTTGAAACATTTAGTTAAATTATTTAATTACCATATTAATATTTATAATATCATATATTATCCTTTTATAACTTCTTATTACCATTTCATTAATAATATTTTATCATTTTCATTGTTTCAGGTGTTAATTGCCTTATTTTCTCAGGAGTTCAACATCATTAAAATATCTGGTCCTTGAAACTTTTATATATTTCCTTCATATGATGAATAATAATTACATAATTATCATATTTTTATATCAATTTTACTTTTAAAACCAATCATGAATGATGGTTTGGAACTATAAATTATGTTATGATCATTGAGACGGTTGGTCGTATGTACGCTTGAGTAACATTTCCATTTTCTCATGATCATTAAGAAAAGGAGTTAAGTAATATTTTAAATTTAAAAAATTATTATAATTTTATTAATACCATATTATATACATATATATATCATTAATGTGTTATGGTGATGAAAATAGAGTCATATTTGTTCGTGAAGGCGGCAATCCACACGTACACAAACGATGTTTTCATATTAAGTGTAAAAAAATAAAATGATATATTATATTTTAAAAATTATAAATATGTAATGAAATTATAATTATTTCATGTATACCACATATAATCGTTTAAATTATCTTTATCACTTTCCATAAGGAGCGTTAGTGAAAGATGAATAACATCTCATTGTGAGGTGGTAGTACACTGTACACACAAGCAACGTTATTAAAAATCCTACAGAATGTAAGGTAAAAACAATATATATTATACAGTGAATATGGTGGTATAAATATGTTATAAATATCATTTATATACTTTATATCCATCATCATACCCAATCATGAAAGGTGGAAATAGAAAAATGAATGACATCAGTTTTTGATGAGGTTGTCCATCGTACACATGAATGATGATTTTATAACTCATTTGATGGAAGTGGAGATGTTTTTTGGGTAATAAAATTATTATAACAACATCCTATTATATGGAATATGATTAGGTTATTATATCTTCATTTTAAGATAAAAATTTAAGGAGGTAGAGAAATAAGTAAAATAAAGACACTCATTGAAGAAAATTACCTCTTCTTTGGGTATCCTCCTTAGGTTTATAATAAATCCTTCAAAAGTTAGATATATTGTCACGACCTATCCCATGGGGCCCATGTCATGACTCCCCCAATCCCACCTCCTAATGTCCAGGGGTTGGTGACTAGCACGGAAGGCGTCAACTTGCAAGTGGGAAGCATTTGGCCCAGTACCTTTACACACTGACATATAACCACATCCCAAGAAAACTTGAATAGAGAACATGCATGCTGCTAAACAACCACTAAGTATAAAGGTGAAAATGAAATTAAATTAGCCATAATACAAAACCAACAAAATAAAACTTCAAAAAGATCAAGTACAAGATTGAAGGCTCTCTGTCTGCTGAAAACCCCATCTAATGGGAAGTATAGAGTAGTTGCTGGAAGTTGTAGAAACATGACATGCCTACCTGATCTCACTGAGCACCACCTGGTCCTGGTCGACTAAGTCCTCTATCAATTCATCAGTTTTCTTCACCAGACACAACACATGTGGGAAAATCCCATGAAGGGTTGATTAACTAAATAATTAGTAGGTATCCCAAACCAACATGTAAATACCACAAAGCAATCCACAAGTAAACCAAAAAGCCTGAACCTGAAGCAAGATAGATCACACAGGTATATTATAAAGTACATAAATCAATACTATCATTCACAACACTAAACACCTTGTAATATGGAGGTACTTATCCTATATGAGTATCATGGGTCTTTTGGGTCACATAAATCCACTTATAGTTGATCCATACAGGGTTTCTTAGAGCTGATCCACACAGAGTCGCTAGGAGATGATCCACACAGGGTCACTAGGAGATGATCCACACAGGGTCTCTAGGATATGATCCAAACAAGGTCACTAGAAGTTAATCCAAATAGGGTTGTTAGGATTTAATCCACATTGTTTTTCTAGGATCTAGTCCACACAGTGTTGCATTTTTCTGATCTACACAGGGTTGTGATCTTCTCATCTCATCCATCTATAGGATACCGACATGAAGCGCTCTTTATTCCATGAGAATCTACTCCTCAATCCAATTTCCCTAGTCAATGGCATGTGATGGATCATGCATGTACCTCCTCAGATGTGACACGTGGAAAAAATTGTGCACCCATTGCATCTATTGGGGGAGATCTAGGAAATACCCCACCTCACCAACTCTACTAGGAATATGGAATGGTTTTATGGACCTTAGAGAAAACTTTTTTCACCAGCCGAATCTGTGAAATACCTATTAGGGAGAGACCCAAAGGAACACATGTTCCCCCTCCTTGAACTCCAATGGCCTCTGTCTCCTATCAACATAATATTTGTTTCCCACTTTGTGTAGTCCTCATCTGCTTTTGGATGATCTTCACCATATCAGTGGTATCCCATACCAACTCTGGACCCATGAGTGCTGAATCCCTTGGGTTTGTCCAGCATAGAGTTTATCTGCAAGGCCTTCTATACAAATCCTCAAAAAGTTCCATGCTAATGGTGGAGTGGTGACTATTTTCGTATAAAAAATACACTAGTGGAATATGGTCCTCCCAACTGCGACCAAAATAAATGTCACAAGCACAAAGCATGTCCTCTATGGTTTTTATGGTCCACTCTATCTGGTCATCTATCTATAGGTGAAAGGATAATCTCAAGATTAGTTGAGTTCTGAAAGCCTCCTATAATCCCTTCCACAACTAGTATTTGAAGTGATCTTCATGGTCTGAGACGATCATCAAAGGCACCCCATGAATCCACATTATCACCTGGACATAAAGGAATCCCAACCTCTCTACCAATCCATGCTCCCTGATGGGTAGGAAGTGAGTTGAATTAGTGATTCGGTCAATGATCACCTAGATAGAATCGTGGCCCTTGGAAGTGTATGTTAATACCATCACAAAGTCCATCGAGATACCATATAACTTCCAATGTGGTACCTCAAGTGGTTGTGCCAAGCCTACTGGAACCTGATGCTCAGCCTTCACTTACTGACAAGTGAGGCATCTTGAAACAAACTTGGCCATTTATTTCTTCATCCTTGGACACCAGTACTGATGTAGAGATCCTGACATATATTCTCCACTACATGATGTACCTCCAAGGGAGAGATATGGAACTACCACAAAATATCCTCTCACAATGCCATTGGTACTACTATGCACCCTCTAAAAAAGATGACATGATACCTACCAATTGAGAATCTATATGGAGCCTTTCCTGAGGATAATTTGGTACATCGGGCCTCACAGTCAACATCCACAAGTTGTTCCTCCCTAACTTTCTGTAAGAGTGGGGGAGTAACAATCATCGGCTAAAGGTAAGCTGGTCCATCATCACCCACGAAGGATATCTGCATCACGGCTAGCTGCTATGTCACCTCACTCAGTAGCTGCAAACCAGATCTCTTATTGAGTGCGCTTGTCACCATGTTCCCCTTTCTGGGAGTATAGACTATCTTGAAGTTATAGTCCTGTAGTAAATCCATCCATTGCCACTATTTTAATTTCAGGTTCTTCTGGAAGAAGATATACCTAATACTTTTTTGGTCAGAGTAGAGGGTAAACTATTCACCCATCAAATAGTGCCTCTACATCTTTAGATAAAATACCACTACTACTCACTCTAAATCATGGGTCATGTAGTTCTTCACATGCTTCCTCAAATTCCATGAACTGTAGGTGATCACTGCTCACTCTTGCATCCGGACACAACCCAATCTGGTCCCTGATGCGTCATTGAAAAATACAAACCCAATTCCATCCTATGGTATTATCAATATGGGGGCACTCGTTAGTCTCTGCCTTAGATCTTGGAAAATCTAATAGCACTTCTCCATCTACACGAAGGGTTTTCCCTTCTGTTTCAAGGCTGATAAGGGTGCTGCTACTTTGTAAAATTTGGTGATGAACCTCCAGTAGTATCTATCCAACCCTAAGAAAATCCACACCTCAGTCTTGCTCTAGGGTGGCTCCCAAGAAAGAACTACCTCTATCTTCATTGGATCGACTGCAACTACAGCCTCCAAGATGATGTGTTCCAAAGGGTGGACCTCCTGAATCCAGAACTGGCACTTCAAGAACATTCCATAAATATGGTGCTCTCCGAGTGTATCCAATACTATCTGGAGATGTGTAGCATGATCCTCCTCTAGCGCCGAGTACACCAAGATGTCATCAATGAATACCACCATGAAATGATCGAGGTATGGTTGGAATATCATGTTCATGAGTATCATGAACACTGCTAGGGCATTGGTCATTCCATAGGGCGTCACCAATCCCTTCTCCTTCAAGTCCTCTAGTTGTACCCTCAACTCATGAAGTTATGCGGGAGCCATCCGATATTCTGGTGTGGATATCAGTGTTGTATCGGGGTACAGGTCGATGATGAAGTCTACCTCCTAGTGAGGAGGTAGTCTCTAAAAAAACTCAGTAAATAATTCATCATACTCTTCCACCGCTATAGGAAAACTAGGACTGCTCTTCTCCACCACACCGAGGGTGATTCTAGCCAACCAATGAGTGATCAGTTACACCCACCTTTGAGGAAGTTTTTCCAATGCTGCATAAGTTCCCTTCTCATCGGTGAAGTAAAACCCAGTCCCATCCTGACTAACACACCAACCTTTGTGACTAATATAGTCGATTTGAGCATAGATTATAGATAATCAGTCCATAACCAAGATGACGTCTTAAGGGCTTAACACTGCTACTAGGAGATCCCAACGTAAGCTCTCACCTTCTAGAGTAATATCACACTTCCAGCACCAGAGTGTAATCATCGAATATCATCTTGTATAAGTCTCTAATCATAATGATCGAGCCAAGGGCTCCACCAAAATCTATGAGCCCCAAACACGATTCCTGTAAATGAAAGAGTCATTGGAACCTATGTCTATAATAATTGCAGCCAAAGTGGAGAAGACACAGATCGTACCTCTAATAATATTTGGAGCACCTTGGTCATAGGCCTCTATCACCTAGAGCTGGCCTCTCCCATGTCTTTCAGCTCCCTTAGCTCACGGTGGACCACCTGGGGGTGGTGGTGGTAGCACCTCAAACCGTCCTCCACAACCTACTACTTGGATTTCTCTCCTACCACATCCTCTTCCTGGTGGACCACCGCGGTCATACCTATACAGCTTCCTCGATGGACCTTTTATCACTTGATAATCATTTGTGCAGCGTGTCAGGAAGTCACAATCCATGTGTCCCTTCCCACCGCATGAGTATCACACCCTACTCCTCTACAGACCCTCGTTGCATTTGTGTCCTTGGACCACTGATCATGTGTATTGGGGTCACCCACCACATGGCCTGGCTAGCTTGGGCCTCTGGGTTATTTGTTAGATGACCACCATGGACGACTCGGACACCTTTCGCCTAGTGGTAGCTCCCATTGTTGGTACCTTCTCTATGAGGAAGATCTCTACCAGTAGAGATCGCTCTAGCACTCCATTCTGAGTGGGGATGTTGAGGGAAATCATTGAAACTCGGATCTCTCATCGGAGTCCCTGATCAAAGGTTAGGTTCTAGAAGAAAGGGTCATGTACCATATATGTAGAGTAATGGGAGAGGTTTGTGAACCTTTCAGAGTACTCATCCACTATCATGCTTCCCTACTATAGGTGAAGCAACTCTTATATGTGCACTGAGTGCAAGGTCCCAAGGAAGAACTCCTACTAGAAAATTCACTCGAAGTCGGCCCAGGAGATGTCACCTCATCATGAGTTTGAAAGGTCAAACTCCATCATCTACCCGCTGAGCCTTACAGAAGAATCGCACTTAGAACCTCCATTTGGTCAAGTGGATACCTCACTATGCGGAAGACCCATATCACTGCCTCTAAGAAATCCTCAGCGACATGTGGATCTGTCTCTCCCATGAACCTGGGAGGTCTGTGTCTCTAAAACTCATATAGGGTGTTGAGCCTATGTGGGTCCTCTACTAGTAACACCAGTAAAAGATGTTGACCAATGGGTGGTGGTAACACTGGTTCACCACCTAGTGGGTCCATCTCTAGCACTTCTCCCTGAACTGATACCTTATCAGTAGGTGGGTTGTCCTCACGACCACGTATCAGAATCCTGGCTGGATGTCTGCGTGGAGGCATCCTGAAATAGATCAAGATGTACCACGGTAAATAGATTATACCTGTTGAGCTGACTCTAATTCAAGAAGAACATGAAAAAAACACATTTCCTAAATGATGCATGAAACCAGTGTTTTTATATATAGATCTAAAAAACCATATTTCAAGGTCATAGTGTATGGATATGTGAGATGCCGCACCAACACTAGATTCCCCAAACCTAAAAGTTGAACTCAAAACATTTAAAACTTTTTCCCAAAAACAAAACAACAGACTCCTGAACTTTGAGGTAGAACTTACCACCTCTGATACCACTTTGTCATGACCCGTCCCCTGAGGGACCGCATTGTGACTTCCCAAAGCCCACCTCCTGAATGTAAAGGGTTGGTGACTAGAACCAAAGGCATCAACCTGCAAGTGAGAGGCATTTTCCTGAGTAATTTTACACAGGCACATACAACCACATCCGTAGAAAACTAGAAAAGAGAATATGAATGATACTAAATAACAATTAAGTGTAAAGGTACAACTGAAAGTAAATAGGCCAAAATAAAAAATGAAAAAAAGACAACTACAAAAAGAGAAAGTACAAGATCGATGAAAACCTTCTACTAAAAACCACACCAAATGGGTAAGTATATAATAGCTTCCAGAATCCGTAGAATCATTCCCTTCCTACCTGATCTCACTATGCACCACTATGTCCTGGGCCACCAAGTCATCCATCAAGTCGTCAGTCATCTGAACTAGACACAACACGTGAGGGAAAATCCCGTTTAGGGGTGAGTAATAAAATACTCAGTAGGGAACCTGAACTAATAAGTAAATACCAAAAATAAATAAAAAATAAAACCATCAAGCATGAACACGAAGAATGAAATTTCACACAGGTATATTCTAAAGTATGGAAAGCAAGATTATCAATCGTAACACTGAACACCTTGGACTATTGAGGTACTCATCCCAGATGAGTACCATGCATCTTTGGGGTCACACAGAGCCACTTGTAGCTGATCCACATAGGGTCTCTAGGAGATGATCCACATAGGGTCTCCAATAGGTTATCCACACAGGGTCGCTGAGAGAATATCCACACAGGGTCGCAAGGAGCTTATCCACATATGGTCTCTAGGAGATGATCCACATAGGGTCACTAGGAACTGATTTACACAGGGTCTCTAGGAGGGTATCCACATAGGGTCGCATGTTACCGATCCACACAGGGTCATAATCTTCTCATCTCATCCAGCTATAGGATTCCCGTAATAAGCATGCTTGATTTTGGGAGAATCTACTCCTCAAGACAATAATCATATTCCAACTTCCAAGAATGTCTCCTTAGATAATTCTAAACGAAAAACCTCATCACAAGGGTCCTTACACTTTAAATGGCTCTTCAATTGGATGTATGGTTTGAAAGTTATTGGCATTTTTCTAAAAAGGGGGTTGTCGGGTCCAGGTCCGGTCTGACATGGCCCGGGGTCTACTGACCCGACTCGGGTCCAGCCTGCACCCTGCCTGGCCTACCAAGGATGGGTCAGCTCTAAAATAGCTAGGACGCGGCTGGAATCCATGTCTTCTCACCTTCCCCATGGGTTGTCTTCAGGACTACCTCCTCCATTGTGGTCCTTTGACAGTGGCACAGTGTTGCGTCCACAGTGCCTCTGACCCTCCCGGGTGGCCACGTCCGCCCACTGCTAGCTACCAGCATAGAGGTCAGAAACTCTTACTAAACCTTCGTGGCCCAAGTAGGCCACAATGTTCCTTCTGGCGCATCACCACCCACTCATGGCCACCGTTGGTGGTCCCTGGTGCTGCCGCCAACACCAGCAGATATTTCCATGGATCACCAGGTCCGCTCTGGTAGTCTATTCTTCGTTTTACTTGCACCTACAGCCTTTAGGGGTGACATCTTCCTTGTGATTGCCTTGAATCCTCCTTGTTGCTATTTCAAAGATGCTACCACAAAGAGCGCACAAGGAATAGGGGTCTGGGCCTTGTTTGTGTCAGCCCACGCCCTCCGCCTTAGAGGCTTAGAATCATGGGATAAAGGTTTTAAGTTCTATTACGATTTATCCCTGATAAAATCCTGAGAAAAGAGTACCCTCCCACTAGAACAAGTTATCCATGGATAAATCAGTTCATGGGTTGATCTATGTTCTTTGTTTTAGATTTAAGAACGGGGAAACTCAAGTACAAAGAAAACCCCTATATGAGTAGCTCGTTCATTGTTGAAGATCCGTTTGAAGGATGGAAGAAGAATACAGCCGCCATTAGTCGCTCCACAATCCATTGTTTACGGTCATTGGTGTTCAATGTCATCACCCACAAGAGAATCAGAGCAGAACTAGGATTATACCAACCATCCTGTGTTATTTTCCTGGCCATTAAAGGACAAAATGTGAAACAATGTTTCAATTATATTTTTTTGCAAAGCCATTACGTTGTTTCATTTATGAAACAACATTTTTGGTTTAATTCTATTATACGTCGTTTCGCTTCAATGGTTTGAAAATTCATAAAAATAAAATAAAATTTTTTTATTTTATTTTTATCTTTTTCTATAAAAATTATGAAAAATAACTTTTTTCCTCAACCCGAGTTGGTCGGGTTAGGTCCCTTCTAGGTGGATCCTATCGTTCTGAGTTCAACAGCGCCCTCGTATTTATTATCTGAGAAATGATTTAAAAGTTAGAAAAACTCACTCACATGTTTATTTAAATGAAAAAAAAAGTTAAAAATTATATTTCAGTATCACTGGTCCTCAGAATCAGGTGGCGCCAGAGCATCTGGTCTCGAAATAATACCATATAATTTAAAAAATATTACATGGAATTTCTAGGACATTACATATAAAATCAATAATCCTTCAAGGATAATGGTATGGATGTTTGGATGTGATTTTTCATATTTTTGGTTGATCCAAATGGCTTTAGAGGATTGGGTAAGTGAGTGGAGTGAGTGGACTTTTATAATTGAGGAGGAGTGACATTTTTTATAAATACCAAAAAATATTCACTATTAGGAGGCCTCACATAACTCATGTGGCTCAAAAATTGAATAATAATTTATGGTTGGGTTTATGCGGTTAATAAAAAATTCTAAAACACAAAAATAAAAAAAAAATTAACTTTATTCCTTAATATTTAATTTTACCAAATTTTACCCTTTTAGTTTTTTTACCACGATAACTGGTATCTTTTTATTTACCTAGGTAATTTATCCATTAAGACTAAAATTAAAATGAATTTTGTTACATAATTTATACCTACTTATTCTTAATATTAAATCTATTTTATTAAATAAAAATACTATCTGAGTGTAAAAATATTTTTAATAAATACATTGTAATGCACAAGATCTAATTTAAACCTTAATCTCTATGATTAATTTTATCTTTTCTCACTAATCTTTATAGTAAAAAATTAAGTTTAACCTATTATATAATATATTTTAGTCTTATTCCAAATATTGAGTCCAATTTTCCAAATTAAAATTACATAAGTGGAATAATTTAATTTTAAATTGATCATGTAGACGCGATGAGAAAGCAGGTTTTTAAAGAGAATATTTTTAAAAAATATTGAATGTTTTTATATTTAATCAAATATAAAAATGATTCCAATGACCAAAATTGGATTAGTTGATATAAAATTTAATTAATTTTACTTTAAAACTAATTAAAAATATAATTTTAAATTATAAATTATTTAAACAAAATGGCATTTTTTAATTAAAATTCATTATTTTTTAATATTCATCCAAAAATTAAACTTCTTAGAAAAATTGAAAAAATTAACTCTAAGTTACTTTTTATATAAAAATTTCAAAAAAAATATTATTTCAAATAAATTTTTTAAAAGTGATGCAATTTAATTTTAAATTATGTGGGAAAGGAGAAATTAAATTATATTTTTACACAAATGTAGTTTTTTCAAAAAATTATTTTTCATTTTAATTGATTCATAGTTTATTTATAGTCAATAGATAGAAAATAAATCTGTGTAAATATTATTTTTTAATTTTTTATTTAATCATATTCTTACCCATCATTCCATCAGTTAAGTAATAATTATCATATTAAGTTTTTAATAATATGTTGTTGTTCTGTAAAACTCAGTCTTGCATGTAACTCAAGTTAACTAAGACACTCATTGTTGCATTTAACGCATGATAAACTCATATTTTCATGTAATTGAAGCTATTTCATTGATTGAATCAATTTTAAAATAAATATATGGTAAAGTAATAGGATGTTATACTCCATTCTATTCTCGGTGTTGCATGTCATACACAGTATCAAATACAATGTCCTTATTTTAGAATTTTGTAGTGTTACATTCTCCCCACCTTAAATAAATTTAATCCTCACAATTTAAAATCGATGTTGGAAATCAAGGATTTGAAATTTGGAAATTATTTTATTGAAAACCCACATCAAAGAAGGGTTAATAAAATATCCTCTTAATAAAAGAGAAAGGGAATTAGGAAGGTCACGTAACTACATTCCAAATTTGGAGAACATTTGTTATAAATGAAAACATATACATAGAATAAAAGCATAAATAATTATAGATAGTGATTTATTTTATTGATCCCAATAAAGTGAATGAAAAATGGAAAGTTATTTTCCTCAAAACTGTAAATTTGTAATGATTTAATTGACAGTTTAATTTATCAAATATAAATGAAATAAAATAACATATTGTTTCAAGATCGTTAATATAAAGTTAAGTTATTCTTGTACTATCTATGAATATAAGAAATATACATACATGATACATTTCTATTTCATAAAAAAAATTCATCCTTTTGTTGTGCTTGGATCAATTTCCAAATCAACTCTTACTCCAAGAAATAAATATCAAAA
This sequence comes from Viscum album, assembly GCA_963277665.1. NCBI lineage: Eukaryota > Viridiplantae > Streptophyta > Magnoliopsida > Santalales > Viscaceae > Viscum > Viscum album. The sequence goes on from OY728125.1 coordinate 26,947,301, forward strand.
TGAATTTTTGTATGCCTAGATAGCTAAAATTTAATTTTATTGTATTATAAAATCTATAAAATATTAAAAAGTATCTATTTATATCTCCAAATATTTTCTAAAACCAATATAGTTAGCAAAAGTTATCCAATTTAATACATTAATCTCTAAACCTCAAAAGTAACACCACTAGTTCATCATTAATATTTATTTTTCAAATAATTTAACTAAAATAAATGACATATTAACCTTAAATAATGTCAATAATATTAAACTTTTGTCAATAAAATGTTAAGATATTATTCCTCAAATAAGTTTTAAATAAAAACATATGATTTTCATAAATTTATCCCAAAATATCCTTAGTTATAGAAGACTCCCATCATATAAAACCTAAATGTTGGTGTTTAAGAATTTGAGATTATGATCAATGTTAATCTCATTATCCCATGATGGTATTAATAACTCTTAAGTTAACTAACAAACATGATCTTCTAAAATTTAACATGATCCTTAGTTGTTTCATGATTCTTATAATGAAAATACCATTGGTAAAAATACTTCTAAAATTTAATTCTTGAAACCAAATACATAATTTATTTTATTTTAATATAGGTCCTTCCTTTTGAAAGGAATATATGAATTTTCCTAAGAATATTCTCTAGGTGTATCAAGCCATGTGCATAGTAATGCTTATTATCATGTACCATATGAAAATTAGGTCAATCATAATGATCCCTTTTCAAAGTTATTACCCCTAGGTACATCTGTTAAAAAACCATTTCCACGTGTAGTACCTATATAAGGATATATTCCTAGGAAATACCATATAATCTATAACTTAACAAAACTTTAGGATGTTCTTATATTATTATCCTCAAATTCTATCATAGGTTTATAGTCCCTAATTAATATTTTTTCTAACTCTACTTCCCAAGGTTTCTACTAAACTTCCTCTGATTTGACTGTATTGACCCTGACCCATGTAGCCCAGATCTAGTATCGTGGTAATTATATTGGTGTAAGATACAAGGAATCACATCTTGAAGGAGAATTTTTTTTAGTAATATCGGTAATATAGATACCTACATTATTTATCTAATACATTTTAAAATAAATATCACAACATATTTTTTGGATAATAACCTTATTCTACCCAGTATATCGCATCATATTAGTCTTATTAAACTTGATGGAATCCTGGAGAAAGGAAACAAAATAAGGGTAATCACAAATTCTAAGTAAGGTTTAAGTTAATTAGAAGATATCATTAATAAATAAAAATAATCAATATAAAAAGTTAAATAACTGAACATGTATTCCATTTAAATAACCTTATTGCAAGAATATATGAGGCATAATCAATAAGTAAGGTAAATAACTGAAAACATGTTCCATTTAATTGATAACTGAAAATGAAGTGCATCCTGAGAAAATGTCATAGTAAAAAATCTCCTAAATAGAAATATCTGAATATTTAATTAAGAATATTATTAATTATTAGACAACATGTTTCCTAGGTACATGATACATTTACTATTAATACCTTTCACAATAAATTTAAGTATACTACTATCAAGACATTTCAGAAGATATTTTAAAACATATTAGTTACAAATGAATGGGGATTTTTTAAATAATTTCATATCACGATACTATCGATGCATCAAGGGGATTTCATTAAATATTCCCTAACCTGTGGCATATCTATCTAAATCATTTCTCATATATAAAATATTTGATTTAATTCATAAACAATGTGACTTATCAAATATCAATATCGAGTAAAGAATACATATTTATCTATATTTCCTTAGTAAATCAAATAACTATCAAAGTAAACATCACATGTAAAAAAGTTATATGGTTTAGGAAATAAACATATCCATGTTAAATAATATTTAAATTTAGGGGTAATTTAATGCCCACTAGAAAGTGAATAATTGAAGTAAAATATAATGACTATAAAAATGAATCAAGGAAGTGAATGTCAATATTTTCCTTGGTTAAAATAATCATATACCATCCAAAGGAAGAATAAGTATAGGGTAAACATATACCCTTTGGATTAGTAATAAATTGTTTTTGTCATTTAATAATTAAAATACCATAAAAATATCTTTAATAATATTCTTGAGTAAAATATCCTTTTCATTTTGAAAACCCATTTAACTTAAAATCAATTTAAAAAAAGCTTGAAAATATCCTCATAAACTTTAAAAGGAAGAATCAAATAAATTAAAGTCATGAAGGAGGGTAATTTTCTAAATTCTATAAAATTAAGTAGAATATTCATTTTTCACTGTAAAAATTTTAGGGAAGTGCCTTGTTCAGAAAATGACAAGAATATTTCTTTCACATTTTCTGTAAAATCCAAACATGCATTGTTTTGAAAAAAAATAAAATTACATAGAAAATATATTTTAAATATTAAAATGTGTGAAAATTTATTTGATAACTCATTTTAAAAATGTTAAAAAAATAGAAAACATGTTTTTGGAAGAAAATAGGTTTTTGATAAAAGAGAGAAACAAATTAGGATCTTCATGAAAAACATTTAGAAAAAATTTTAAGTACCAAATAGTGTTAAAATGGTTCAAGAACATGAATAATATCATTAATAACCAGATGAAAATAAAATTAATATTTTTATTAAAAAATTATCAAATAATTTCCATTAATTGAAATTACAGTGCAAACAATCCTCATTAATATGAGATTATGAAGTAAACCCTTGAAAAGATTATAAAATTGAAGTGAGAATAAACCAATAAATCATTTATGTGTATAAAATGAAAATACACATAAACTTTTGTAAATAAAACATAAGATAATCAAAAGTCATTATACATATAATCTAATAATATTAATGACAATAAGGATGTAATATAACCCAATTAAATGAAATTGATTTATGAAAATTTTAACTACATAGTAACTATTATTTAAAATATATATATATGAAATAATTTAAATTTAAATTTAAATAAAGATTAATAATGAATTTTTCATGATATTAAATGTCAAAGGGGATTTATATACCCCATTTAAAATAAATTAGGTGTATAAAATTACAATATGCCTCAATGAAATGAAATTGAGACGAAATCCCTTACCTCACGCTTTCCTTTTATTGAAGGTTTTTTAACCTCTTTTAGTATGGTTTTAAACATGTTATTAAATTATTTAAAAAAATTATTATTCAAAATTTCATATATTATCCTTTTATAACATTTTATTACATATTAATTAAAATCCTTCATTATTTCCATTGTTTTGGGTGTTAATTACCATGATTTCTCATGCATGTTACGTCATTAAAATATCTGATCATTGAAAATTTTATTTATCTCATTCATAAACATAATAAAAATGATATTATTATAATATTTTTTCATTCATTTTACTTTTAAAACAAATCACAAATGATGGCTATGAAAAATGAAGTACATTACGATCGCGGAGACAGTAGGTCATGCGAACACATGAGTAATGTTTCCATTTTCCAATGATCATTATGGAAAGGGGGTGAGTAATATTTAAATTTTAAATAATTATAATAATATAACTAATACCATATTATATACTTATATATCATCCATTTGGTTTGTTGATGAAAAGAGAGTCACAATGCTTTGTAAAGGAGTGGTCCACACATACACGAACGATGTTATCGTCTTTTAGTGTAAAACAATAAACTGATATATTATCTTTAAGGAATTATAAATATATCATAAATATCATAAATATTTAATTAATATAATATATAATAATATAAATTATCTTTATCACCTTCTATGTGAAGTGTTAGTGAAAGAAGAATCACATCGCTTTGTAAGGTGGTAGTCTATCGTACACATGAGTGACGTTATCGTATATCCTATGGAATGGAAGGTAAAAAAGATATATTTTATATAGTGAATAAATAGGTATAAATATTTTATAAATACCATATATATACTTTATATCCATTATAATACCAAACTTTGAAAGGTGGAAATGGAAAAATGAATGAAATTGGTTTGTGAGGTGGTAGTCCGCCATAAACATGAATGATGGTATCGTAACCCATTTGATGGGAGTGGAGTTGTCTTTTGGATAATTAAATTATTATAAAAAAATAAAATTATATGGAATAAACTGAGTATATTATATCATCATGTTATGATAAAAATTTACGGATGTGTAGAAAGAAGTAAAATAAAGGAACTCACTGAAGAACATTAACTCTTCTTCAGGTATCCTCCTTGGGATTTCACTAAATACTTCAAAGGTTAGATTTATTACCAAAATAAGTAAAATATGATAATCTAAGGGAATATGGGAAGGTATTTGGGTATGGTTGGGTCGATTTAAATGGCCTGAGAGGTGTGAAGAAGCGAAGGTAGTGAGTTCCCTTTTATAATTGAGGAGTGGAATTTTTGTAAATACCCAAAAGTATTAACTGTTTGGAGGTCTCCCTTAAATCACATGGAAACAAATTGAATAATAATGGAGGTTATAGTTTATTTGATCAATACACACATACAACACATAAAAATAAACACATTTTTTGAATTTAATTCCCTGGTCTAAATTTTTCTCAATTTTAGCCTTTTAGTTTTTTACCACGGTAACTTGTATCTTTTTATTTACCTAGGTAATTTATCCTTTAAGACTAAAATTAAAATGGGTCTTATTAGATAATTTATACCCATTTATTGTAAATATTAAATTCAATTTATTATATAAAAATAATATGTGTGTGTAAAATTATTTTTAATAGAAACATTGTAATGCGCAAACCCTCATTTTAACCTTAATCACGGTAATTCATTTTTCTTATTTCACTAATAATTGTGGTAAAAAAATTTGTTAAAATTATTATATATAAAAAATTATTATTAAAATAATAAATCCATTTTTCCAAATTCATATCACATAATTGGAATAATTTAATTTCAAATTAATCCCACACACACGACAAAAAGTGGGTTTTTAAAGTGAAAATATTCAATAGTTTAGAAAGTTTAATATCTAATTCAATATATAAATTTTTCTGATAATCTAAATTGGATTAATTGATTCGAATTAAAAAAATTTACTTTTAAATCTATTTAAAATATAATTTTACATTATAAATTATTTAAACTTAAAGATAGTTTTCAATTAAAATTCAATATTTTTCAATATTCATCAAATAATGACACTTTTTAGAAAAATCATAAAAATTAACCCTAATATAATTCTGGTATTACACTTTAAAAAAATATATTTATTTATAAAAATATTTTTTAAATTGGTAAAAAATAATTTTAAATTTTGTAAGTAAAGTGGGATTAAATCGTCTTTTTGGAAAAATGTAGTTTTTTTCAGACAAATATTTTTTTAAATGATTATTATTTTATTTAAAATATGTATATTGTAAAAAAACATAAATTAATTTACTTATTAATAATATTATTACCCTCCATTTTAATGGTTATGTGATAATTTTCATATTAAATAATAATATTAATAATATATTGTTTTTTGGTATAACTCGGTCTAGCGTGTAATGAAAGCTATTAAAGACACCCATTATTGCTTGTAACATAAGATAAAATAATTTTTGTGTGTGATAAAATATATTAAAGATATTTAATCTACTTAAAAATAAATATATGGTAAATTCTAAAGATATTATATTCCCTTATATGCTTGGTGTTGCATGTCATACACACAATCAAATAAAATGTCCTTATTTTAGAATATCGGGGTGTTACATTATTGGAAATTTTTCTTTAATTGTTTTGAAATATATTTCCTAGTCAAACTTTTCTTTGTTATTTAAATTTTTCTCTCTTCTAAATTCATATATTATGATAATACTATATAGATCATCCAAATAGGGATTTTCCAGATCTCAATATTCTAAGGATGGTACCATGGCATTAAATCTATCAGGAATAATTATTAGAATATTTTTAACAAGAATCAAATATTACAATTTCCCACCAAAAAAGCTTATGGTGATGAAATTTTAATTTAATATTGTATGTAATTCACCAATAGATTCATTATATCCCATTTTAAGATCTTTATACTTCAATATCTAGATATAAAACTTTTCCCTATTTACTTTTTAATTTTCTTCATAGAAATTATTCAACTTTCCCCAAATGACTTTAGAAATTATAATTCCATTAACCTTATGAAATTCACTTTTAGAGAGATGTGAAAGTATAAATTTTTTTATATTATCATCATTCCCCCGATTCTTATTATTTATAGATGTTAAGAGAACTCCCTCAGTATAAGTTGGGAAACCATTTGTAGCATCTTTAGGAAATTCATATCCAATGAAAATAAGATAAGGTAACATTATAACTTTTTAGATATGATAGTTAATTCCAATAAATAAAGGAATAAACTTACTATTAACATATTTATATACATCTATGGATACCTTATTTACCTTCAAAATTACACAAAGACATAATAAGGTAAGCTGCTCTAATACCACTTGAAAGGACCAATCAGGATTTGTCAGATCAATGACAGTGGGAGGGGGAATCAATGATCTTATATATTTATATTTTCTTACTTAAGAAACAATATTATTCTTCAGTTAGTGAGGATTTAATTTATTATAGAAAAAAAAGAACACCCACATGAACACATGTATTTATAGGGTTCACTACTCAATAAGAGTAGCTAGTAATTGGAATGGTTTGGAAATAACAGAAAAACATGAAAAAACTATAAAATAATAATTCTATTGGTTTGTAGTAATAATTTAAAATCCCTTAGATTCATAGAAATATATTAATTCAATGGGGTATATTATCCACACATAGATAATATTATTTTATATTGTTTTGAAACAATAATAAGGATTTTCGCCAACATGCTTCAATATATTATCACTATGATGCTTGAACTTTATTCACACTTTACTTCCAATAAGTTCTTATTATTCCACATCACCTTCTTAAAAATCAGTGAGTAATAACATATTTATAAACTTCTCATACCTAACATGTCTCTTTATTTCCATATTCATCTAGCAATTATCTGTTCATTAAAGCCAACCCGATTACTTTGTCTGATCCCACATTCATCTGATATCAAAAGAGATTCTATAAAAACTCTATCTAGTATTTTTTTGTTTGGTAAATTCTTCATGATGTTATTCTGCTACCAAATTATTTTTTCCTTCTTTATGGTACCACTTTTTAGGGATATAGTGTTTCTGATGCTCTAAAAAATGGGCACCACCTCACTTCTTCAACAAAATACATGACAACAAAAATAACTCTATGTGCATCAACACTCCCTTTATATAAAAAATTACTCTATGAAAACATCATGATAAGTGTGAAATTAAAATTAAAAGTTTTCGATAAAAATTTTAATATACCTCTAAAAACATTCAATGTTTGACTGCCATCAAATATCCTAAATGATATGAGTCAACAAACCTTCATAGGAAACTTTCCTTATATATTGGTGTCAATGAAATATTCATAATTCATGAAATATACTATTTAATGATGATCCTACCTTCTTAATTCTTGGGGAATTAAATTCTTTATCTTAGTATCATCACATTTAATGAATTTGGAAAACATTTTAAAGACTCTAAAAAAAATTCAAGTTTATATTCATAGAAAATTCCTCATCAGGTAACCTTGAAAGGTAATACTCTGTATAGTCTCCCTCTCTCCACTTTAACTCATATCTATATATCCAAAAACCTTATAAGTATCCTATTATCGGTCCTATTCAATTTCCTATGTGTCAAAGGCCCTGCTCGAAACCCTTCATCTGATGGACTCTTTTTGGAGACATTTTTTAAGATGGTTTTGTTAAAAAAATATATGTTGGTTTCTTTCCCTAGAAACCTATGTCTGATGACTTCATCAAAATTCCTTTCACCCTGATCTTCCACAACAACGTATCTCTCTTATGGTATTTATTTTCTCGATTTTATGGAATTTATAAAACTCTTTATGATGGAATTTTTAAACCTATGTCCAACGGACTTTGTAAGCCTCTATCCAACAGACTTAAAATGATCATTTAGTAGACTTAAAAATCCTCTCTATCTGATCTAACTTTATCAATATATTCCACAAATCTTATGATTATTGGTCTTATAATGATTCTTCATTTAAACAACCCAAGATATAATCATTAATATCTTTGTATAAACATGATGTGTGTACTTTGAATATAATTAAAGCACCACCTAATTTGGATTTTTCCAACATCCCTACCTAATTAAATAATATGGACTTTGTATATTCACATATATCTAATTATCTAAGTCTATTAGACTCTATCCATACATCATTTTAGGAAACCTAAACATTTTTAAGTGATTTATGTATGATAACAAAAATACTATACTTAATAAATCATTTATTCTTTCGTAATTATATTATTCTTAACATAAAAAAACCTAAAAACATCAGGGTTCAACCAAAAAATGCATGATATAAAATACATGAAAGTGTCTAAAATAGTTCACCAAAAGAATAATACGTAGAAAAAATAATGAAAAATCCCCAATAAAAACTAACATAGTTCAACTCACTCACCTAATACCCCTTGGTCACCATAAATATATTATTGGAGTGAACATAACATGTATACTTAGAAGTATCCTCCTTAGTACCTCTCGTAAAAATATAATAAGAGCATAATAATGTTCCTATAATTAAAGAGTAGAACTAACATGCACCTATTCAGTTATCTACCCAATCCTAGTGTCATTAAGGCTTACTCACAAATTATCATATCCAGGTATTATAAAATAGTACCAAAGAGTGTAATCATGTTTCCCCAAAATAGCTTACCCTCTAATTTTCTTCTCTCACACCCTAACATCAAATTTCTAGCACTCTCATCCCTTCCTCACCACCATTATTCTCACAATGGTAAATACCATCTCTCAACCCATACAAACCATCCCATTGTATATACACCATAAGTCCAAAGTTGTAGGGTATCATGAACATGCAGGAAATCAACCCCACACCCTCCTCCAACCATGCACTCCCCCTAATAAACCATACTACCACTAGGAATAACCCCCAACTATGTCCTCGTCACTAGGAATTTCCCCAAACTATGAAACCATTAAAAAACGTCACCCCTTATTTTATTATATGTTATTATCAAAGGGAGTGTAGGTTAAAGAGGAAATCCAACCATCAATTCCCTCAATGTCATGGATATTGAGGAAAACACCCCCAAAACATTTGGGTGTCAGCATAAGATACTCGACTTGGGTGGGGTACATATATAAATCATATGGAAATATAAGGATAGGTTTTCACATAGATAACCTATCTAATAGGTTTATACAAACAACCTAAAACAAACTCATCTACTCCACCGTAACATCATTAATACTCATCAACAACCATGTTATTTCTATATGACACAAACTGGATACTAACCATGTACAAAAAAATATAACAACCAACTATAGTTATACTATTATTCATTTATTTATATAACATTATATTTCTATTTTCAACTAATATTGGGTCCATTATGCTATTTATTTTCCATATTCAATGAAAAATCATTCTCATCCATCACCCACTTTTATCCATGTCTTTTTATTCATCCATTTCATACATTTATATTTCAATAATAGAATGCATCTATTTATTTCTATCCATTCCACTTTATCTATTTTAGTTAACATCTTGTAATATCATATTCTAACCACAACCAAGTTTTCATTTTTATCAACTACATTCCATCCCATAACACTAAGAATTATTAACAATCCCCACACCATACTACCATCACCACATAAACAACCTCTACATCATAATTATCACCGTATAACCGATCCAAATCATTTACTAATCATTTCTTAGTCTATAATTAAAAAATTCCAACTCATCACCACCACTAAAAAATCTATCCTCACCCACTTTTAAAACCCACAACTACACTAAAATAATTCATACATATATTTTCAAACACATATAACAAATGGGTTACGATAAATTTCTTTAAAGTACCAATTATTAAGACAACCCATTTAATTTCAAACTGTACTTATTAATCAATTATGAATAGTTATTCTAGTACTAAAACACAACAACAATTCCTGAAAATATTTTCATAGTATTAATGTATTTCGTAAACAAGAAATAATAACCACTATGTTTTCGAGAATGTATAATATACTGGGTGAGAAAAAACCACATATCAATTATATATTAATCAAATAACCTTTTATATTTACCATATTTGATTATTATTCAATTATACGAGGTTATTTCAATATTTAGACACAACAACATGAAATGATTTCAATAGTAATAAATTCATAATAATAAAGAGAGGCTCAAATCATTAAGGAAACATATAGAAACTTATCCAATATAAATATGGATATTGTTTATCATATAATATCTAGGTGCACATCAAACTTCATGTGTTTATATCATATATCTCTTTTAAAATCATATTCTTCTTTAGTTAATCATGCCTTATATTATTAAATAAATAATAGTAATAATAAAATATTAAATAAAACAGGAAAATAGGTAATATATTTATAACAATAATTCTTTAATTTTCTATTTTCCCATTTATTATATTTATTGGGTTAATTCGTAATAATTACCATGTGGAAATAGAATCATGATAATACCATGATTTTCACAAAATAAAAGAGTCATTAATACCCTACTTAGAAGAAGATTCAAGTTGTGCAACACAAACAATATAGGATAGAAAAAGATAATAATCAAGGTTGTTAAATCACATGAAAGGATTTAGGATGATTATATAATAATTGAAAGACTAGAATAATAAGATTCTAGTCATCCAGGATGGATGGAAACCAAGAAACATGAATGGGAAAATAAAAATAGTTTTATAAATAATAGAATGATATTTTCCTAGATATCTCTATAAAATTCATCCAAACATCCCATTTTAATTTTATATTAATTTATTTTTTCATTTTATTTTCATGCATGACCCATTCAACTTCTTAGATTTTAGTAAATTTAATATTACATTTATTCCCCTCAGTAAAAATATTCAATCCCTCTATTTTTAGTTTTCATTTCCTTTCATCACATAAATATGAGTTGTAAAATGAATTGGTAAGAAAATATGTATTTTAAGTAAAATATATGTTTACCAATAGATGAGAGGGTTATGATATGTAAAGGTAGTACAAACTACATGTACACGTCTCATATGACCATTACTTACTGCGTGAATTGCCCGAAGGCCTTCATTTTTTTATTGATTTATTATAATCTCCCTTTTAAGGATTGAAGGGGAAACCTTGCATAACCTATAGGATTCATGACATTACATAACCCTAAGGTCTTAAAGGAAATGATTATAAATGATGACTACATGAACCTGCCCCTCCCTGGCTTCTACAATATGATCATCTCTCCACCTTTGCATGGTTGTTTGGATAGCTATCCAGTACAGAGGTGCATGGGCCTAGTACCGATGGAAAATTTCATAGTCTATCATTCTTACAAATCATTTATCTCCTCTCTGGTGAATGTTCCTTTCTCTAAATCCTCTTATGGATCTTTTTATGTATAGAATCTATCTTGTTTGCATCTTCACGTCAGGTGGCCCGAAGGACTTAAGGAGGACCAAAGGCATTAAGGTGGCCCAAAAGTCTTACTGACCTAAATTCTTGGGTAGCCCAAATTCTTTAAGACTCCAAGACCAAACTGGTGGCCCAAAGTTGAATAGTTTTGATTGCAACAGTACTGAACTGTACCTGCTAAAGTACCTAGAATTATGCCTCTTCCCAAATTCAAACTTGGGTCTCATGGATGCACTTGGAGAGTCCTCACCAATCAGGATGAGTCTTATATGCATATGACCCTTATTTATGTTATATATTACCCTTATGTGAGTTAAAATTAAGCTAATTACCCTTAAATAGAAATCAAATGACCATTACGTAGACACCCTAATGCAAGACTAAACTACTTTCATGATATTCCACCCTTACGTAAGTTATGGATCTACCTTTACATGACTTGTGATTTTTTTATTTAGTGAATTAAATAATGTCCTTACCCTCACATAAGCTCAATGATTCCATTATATATAAATTCAACAAAAAATATTAACCTTACCCCAAAATCAAGTTTCCCTGATGCAGCTGATCCAAATCCTTACCCTTAAATAGAAGATCAAAAACTTGACCTACCATTATATAGGATCAGGATGTACCTTTTCACAATATAGACTAATTCAGGTAACTTTATGTAGATAAGGATTTACCTTTTTGGGAAACATTGAGGACCCCTACATAATATAGACTACCCTCATGTAGGGTAGGAACCATATTTACCTTACATCCCTCCTACCTTTCCACAACTCCAAACTGGATTGCCTATACATATTTTGGATTCTTAATTTACGCAATATTATGATAACCCAGACTACCATTACATTGAAATTATAAATCTGGTATATGTAAGGGTAAATAGGTTAACATATACTTAGGGATGGGGTCCTACATAAGGATGAAATAAAGAAAACTAAATTTTAAAGTAAGTAAAAATATAAATAATAAGATTAAGGAATTTGAAAACCCTCTAGACACCTTTATGATTTGGGAAACACAAAGGGAGGTATTTCAAAATAGAAACCCCTACATCAAATACCTCTCATGAATTCTCATCCCCAATAATTAAAATCAAACTCATAATAAATATAACTAACCCTAAACAACATTCCCCTAGGAGATACCTATCAAATAGTAATAAACTAATATCAAGTCATAAGACATAGCGGATAATCAATGACTCATGGGATTTACATGGCCATAATAATTTCCCAATTAAATTTATACAAATAAAAAAAAGGCCATACTGAATTCCATATAAAACCTATCCAACAATGTAAATCAAATAACCTTTTATCAATATTTTCATAGGAATTAAGTATAGTCAACAATAATTTCATCAAATAAATTTAGATTAACAAATAAATTTTCTATTTTTAGATTTTAATGATTGATCTTTTATGTAAGGTGATTTCATTAATATAATCATAGTTTCCATAAAAACACTTCCACAAGGAACAAATTTCCAAAATCATCACTATGAAATAATTTGAATTAGAAAACATATAACTTCCATGCATAAATTTTATTATGGAAACACTTTATGTTAGTAAGTCGTTAATATGAAAATTTATGGTTTAGGAAACAAATTTCCAAAAAAAACATAAACATTTCAAGGAAATAATTAATGAAACAGTATATAATGGACCATTCTTAATTTCATTAAATTAATTTATAAGAAACCATCATATTTTACACTTAAAAAATTTTACTTAGGCATGATCTTAAAATTAAAATATACTCATTCATTATCCTCATGTATCATGATTGAAATTATTAAATTAAAAATTAATTTATCATAATATATCCAGTGAAATGTTGTTCCATGTTTAATTTAAGGACATATAATTTTCCTTCAATATTTTTTTTTAAAATGCACAACACAAAATATTCTAGTAAAATTTTATGATATAATCCTTGAAATAAATCACATAAATATTATTTAGATTCATACTTTCTTTCAACAATGAAAAATATTTACCATACCATTACATATTCTGATATATTTTCTAATAGCTAAAAATGGCATAGAATCAATATTTTTATGTATATCACACAAATAATCAAATTCAAAAACTATTATCCGTGATTAAAACTAAAAGGAGGATCCATTTAAGTGAAAGTCTTTAAATTTTCGATAAGTTAACAATAATAATTCTTGTATTCCTTTAGTAATAAGAAAAACAATCATCCTCATAATAAATACATAAATCTTGTATATAATATATCTTGAGAAGAGGGTATCAAAATACATAAAAACTTTTTCAAGAATAAATATGCATCCAATAATGGCTCTAAAATATTTCATTTTAGTATAACATCATGGAATATATTGTAATGAAATTTTTTTGATGGCTTTCAAAATCACATAACATGGAAACTTTAACCATATTTTACTATTATAGAATTATTTCAATAGTTTATAAATTTCAATAACAACAATAAAATTCAATTTAAGTGGAAAAATGTTATGAAGAGAATGATGTTAATAATCGATACATGACATTATAATCACATGTCATGTATGGTGTGATTCAGCAAGAGGGAATCGTTAAATCCTCTTGGCATGATCATATTATAACTTTATATCCCAAACTAAAATCAACTAATAAGGAGAACAAAGTGGTAGTTTGGGGTCAAACCCATAGAGACAGCTTGCAGATATGAAACTTAGTGGTAGTAAACTTTTGATTTAGTTTCCTCACTATCAATAAATTTTGTTTTGGGTAAACTAAAACTAAGTTTCTTCGGTTTTAAAATAGATTAAAGAAAGGTTTTTGGGTTAATTTTAGAAAATAGGCAAAGGATAATCCAAGATATAACTTGTTATAAACTTATGGAATAGGGTACAAAGTGGTGTAAAAGACACCAATTGATCTTGTTTTAACCAATTATATCAACCTAAGATGGAAAAGACTCCTTATAAAAGAGTAATTAACAACATAGCATAAGAAGATTAGCTTACAGGTACAGATAATTGTTATCTATTAGTCCTAGCCTAATTAACTCCAACTAAGTTATGGTGATTCAATTTACATGTTTGATGGTCAGGGTAATTACAAAATGATTATATTAAAAACATTGAACCTGGTTTCTAGCCATAAATTAACCCAGTTTTATTTTAGATATTCATTCGGTTCAAACAACCCTTACTCTCGACCCCTAACCCTAAGAGGATTAGCCACATATGATGAAATTGAACGAAAGAAGGGAAACAGTTCAAAACATGTTTGACATGAAAAATATAAAACATAAATAGAATAAAACAATAACAAAAATCAGGAAATGTTAGTTAAATACTAAATTTTATAATGAGTAAATGAACAATAGAACAATAATCAAAACTGCATGAAAAATAGGATTGAGTTTGGGATGTCAGAATAGTAATGATCAACAAACATGTATTTCAATTAATGTTGGAAATAATGGAATTTGTAAAACAATAAAATAAAATAGTATAGATATAAAATAATGAAAATAGAAGAAAAATGAGAAATAATGGAATAAAATAAATTGGACATCCCCTCTCTTGTCTATGGAAAAGGCACTGAATATTTATAGATCCTGGCCAGTTCATGATGTGTATATGATTCACATCATTAACATTATTTAAGTTTCTTCTAAATCAAGAAATACATGATGTTTACTTGACTTACATGTCGTGTACTTCATATCTATATTAATCTCGAAATATTTGGTTCTCAAAGATTTCATAGATTGAATCTTTAGTGAAAATTAGGTTTTGAAATTTCCATGTCATGTATTGTGTTTATGTCATGTATCTCATCATATTTAAATTTTGAGTATATGAAAATGTGTAATCAGTATACACATCATGTACTTGGTTTATGACTTTTATTTGGGACTCATTGATTTTACTTCATCTGGAATATGGTTTTATTGAGGATTACACATCGTGTACTTCATATTCACAATGTTTATTAATCATTTTATAGATTTTTTAGCATTTCATAATTTGAATCTTGAATTACTATTACATGAAAAAAAACCAAAACCAAATGTATTATTGATTAAAAAAATGTTTAAATGTTAATGAAATGTATCAAAATGGGTATATTAATTCGTCTTATCAAATCCCCCACACATGGACCATTGTTTGTCCTTAAGAAAAATCTTCTCAATAGGGGTTTCAAATGAAACAATTTTTAAACAAGAAATATGAATTAAACTAGTAAAATAAAACTAAGGGAAAGGAATATAAAATAAGTTAACTAGAATAAATCCTGTAGAGAAAAACATTCATGTCTCATAGTCAAATTCTTTACTCAGATTCCTTTTTCCTTTAATTAAAACTTCATAACATTTTCTTAGATGTTATACCCATTTTTTAATTTACCTCATAATAAATTTTCCCTCATAAATCAAGGTAAATATATAACTAGAGTTATGCTCATACCCTGTATACATGTTCCTAACCAAAGGCCTTTATTGGTTCTTTCATCTCTACATTATAAAGACAAATACAAAATTAATCATAAAGGCTTCATCAAAAAAGGTTCTAATGTCTCTGGGGATGAGGGTGGGTGGGTAAATAGTGAAAATAAAGCTCCAAAAGTAGGGTAGTATCTACAGTAAAATGCATGATAACCATGAATATTGAAATTAATTAACTCTTAGAAAAAACATATCCATGCTCCAAACAGGTCAAATTTGGTTCATGAATGTGTCAAGATAGTACAAAAAATATACCATAGTCCTTTCTTTTTATTTTTCTTTATTTTTTTGAAAATATTATCTAAGATAGGTCTCATATCCATCACCAAACCAAATATGATCCATCATTGGAGTCATTGGTCTGGTAATAGTTATTTTTTACCTTCCTAATACACAACAAATTATTTATTTATTTATTATTTTTATTTTTATATTCAGGGGACACGTTAAGCGTAGAAAATTAAAAAAGTAGTAATGAACTACATCTTATCAATATGGTGAAAATTTCACTGTACATCTCCTTAGTATCAATATACCATGTACATCAGTTGTAAAAATTAACCCATACTTGTTTAAAGGACAACCATGCATCATTCTAAGAGTAGCGTAGAAAAGGATAATATGATTGAAACAGCTCTATCCTAACAAGGTTATTCATGTATACTAAGGTCTAAATAATGAATGATTAATAGGTGGGTCTCAGTAAAAAGGGACCAAAAAATATTTCTTCCATCATTTAAAAGGTGTATTTTTTCAATCCTAGCCTTAATAAGATCTCAATGAAATTTATGATAGGTTTATATGCCCTAAGTATCTCTCAAGAAATATGATCAAAAAAGAATATTAAAATGCAGTTCTATAATTATCTTGGGAATGAGAGTATATAAATATATCTTGTAATAACTTAATGAATAGTATCCAGTAATAAGTCAATCCAAATCAATTACAAGAATCTAGAACTAGAATTAAAGTACTCAACTTAGTAATCATGCTAAAAATTTATAAACAGAAATAAAAATGGATTTCAACATTTCCCCTTCAACATTTTTCTTTTACTTAAATGGGATAAATGATATTTCAACTTTAAATCATGGTTTCAATGAAAAATGTCTCTTAGATAAGTGAAAACAAGCATAAATCCACGTTTTTCAGTAATAAATCTCAATAAATACCCCCATACACTTAAAATGAGACAGTTTATGTACTGTTCTAGAAATCATAATTAGAGAGATAAAAATTATATAAAATATTGAATTAAAATGTAAATTTTAAAATTTAAAATTAGGTAATTAAGATCTCTATATAGTGAATTTCATTCCATAGGTAAAATATTTAGATGGGATTTGATTTTTTTCTACCTAGGAAAATTATTAGAAAAAAATACCCACACTAGATAAACTATTAGTAAATAGGATTGACCAATATGAAAGCATAAAAATAAGAATGCACATATACCTGATAATATGATTAAACAACTCAGATAAATGAAATAAGTGGTTTTATAGAAGTTTTGGATGTCTAATATAAAAATTCAACAAAATAAAAAACATAGTTCCTAAGCACACAACAAAAATAATGAAAAAATATGGTTTTCCTCCCATATAGTGATAATAATGATTCCATCGTCCAAATGAATGGATAAAAAGATCAGTTAGTCTCATATACTATCTCATATGTATGTTTCCTCTTGTAGGAATGGGTGGAAGTGTCATCAATCTCATAGGGATGCTTGACAGTATTAACCAACTTAGGAAGGTGTCAACCATGAAGCTCAGGTGGTAGGAGTAGCTATCATGCTCTTTATGGAGGAGTCTCCTACTAAAAAGGGATTTGGAGATAGATATCCACAATATGTCTCTATATATCTTTCAAATACCGATCTATCACATGTGGGTGGTCAGATAGTGGTCTGAATGGAGGGTCAATGATTGTAGAGGATGTAGAAGAGCTAAAAATGGATAAATTAATACAATACTAAAAAGGAAAATAAACTAGATAGTATTGAAGGAAAAAACTATATCCCATCTATATGGTAGGAATTTTCGTTCACCTATGTGTTTGGTAGAGGAAAAGGAGGCAATTTTTATTGGATCGCGTCTCGTTTAGGATACTACAGAATAGGTCCAGGTGATCAGAAAGTGAGTAATGACAGATCAGTTTGGAAATCAGTCATATACCAATTGATTTTGATGACCTCTTGAGTTTGAGGTTGGAGATTAGGTTTTCTTGTGAGTCTTTCCCAGTTTGGATCATCAATATATTCGAAGTTAGGGTAATCTCTCACTAATATTCGTTGTAACCTTTGATGATTTCAAATGGATCAGAAAAATGCATTACTAGATAGAACATCCTCAGAGATACTAATCTGCGCATATTGTTTTTCACATATCTCATCTTTACTAGTATTAAATAGACCTATCACATGTATTACAACCTGATGAGGTTGAATTACATATGGAAACTTCTGTTGAGTATTATCTAGTGTATATCATTGATTAGAGGATGAAGACACTCTAAGATAGGTCATTTCCTTTGGTACAGGTTCTATGGAAGCACAAATAAGTATAGGAAATGACCTGGGAGCATGAAGCTAATAGACAATCTCATTATCCCGATCTATTCTCAAACGATTCCTCTTTACCCTCAGAAATCCAACTCGAGGATGAGTTACTTTAAAAAGGTGATGTTATAACAACCCATTTTTCATAAATTTGTGTCTGTTTTTCAATTTGAAGCATTTTTTAATCTTGATATGTGTTCACTGTGTCCTAAGGAAGGTCCTAGAATCATTTGGGGATTGTTTGAAGCCTAAATTTCCAAGAAATGGGAAAACATGGTAGGCCACATGGTTGTTACAGAGTTTCCACATGGTTAGTACTAATCATATAGGGTAACCATGCATGGTACTTTGGAGTAGTAGGGAGGTTACACTGTTTTTCTGAAACCGTGATATCCTACGTGGATGACCATAAAAAACTAAAACCATTTGATAGATACATTTAACATGGTCTGTACATGGTTAGGGAAATTATGTGTTGTAACCATGTGTGGTCCATCTTTGGATAGGGGACTGAGTGTGGTTTTTCTAAACCGAGCGGACAAACCAGGAGCCTCTATTTTTTAGGGTAAAATTGAAATTTTCAATTTATTAAACATAAAACCTTATTTCTTCCTTCTTCTCATTTCCAATGAAAATCCCGCTAGTTTCTCTCACATAGATCCCACCTCATCCTCCTAATCTAGGAATTAGGATAACTCCTAGATATGGGCTCCAAATTAATATTTGTTAGAAGTGTTGGATAGATTGAGTTAATATCCTCTTGATTTTGTTATTCATTCATCTTATTATCTATCATGCTATTTTTGTGTGAGCTCATTCTCCCTATTTTCAGGGTGTCGGACCATTTCTCTAATTTCTTCCAATCTACTTAGAATATGAGTCCCCTATTGGATGAGGAGTCATCAATAGACCTAAGGAAGGAGGTTTAGTTGTTTTCCTTTAAAAGATCATTGTTTTCATATCCATGTCAATGTTATTCAGTATTTCTTTTTCTATGTGTTTCTATAAAATGAGTTCTTTGATTTTAAATTGAAATGATAATATTGTTTTACTCACATTGAGCCTTACTAATTGATTAGGTGATATTGACCTTAGTTATAAAAACCCCTTAGGTTTGATATCTTGAAATAGCCCTTTTTATTAACTAATTAAATACCTGAAATGGATTCTAAGCATTATTCTTGGATTGTAAATATAATTTTCCACTATTACAAAAAAAAATTATAGAACCAAATCACCTCATAAGTGCTTGGATTGACATATAAATGGAATTTCAATTATAGGTAATTTCCTAATTGATAATGGAACCTTCTAAGTTCTTGGTTGAACCATGAAATTGAATTTCTATGTTTTCATTAATTAAATGGATTCTATAAATTGAAGGGTTGGTATCATGATGGTTTTCCTTGATTAAATTAATTAAATGGACCAATCCAATAAATTATAATTGTCGGTAAGGACACATCAAATGTTTCATGCTTATTTATATGGATTATTTGAACTATGACACCCCTTTACATATGGAGATTAATGTTTATTATTACAAGGTAGAGATACCACATGGAATTATATTATTTTTATCATTCCATTTATGGTGTATTTGGAACAATGGTTAAAGAAATTGTTGAGAAAGATGATTCACTCTCCCTTACATCGGGTATTGAGTATGATGTCTCTCAACATAATATTGTTATTTGGGAAATGGGAATGACATTCCACATTCCACTATTAATGGTTTTGGGCGTGACATCTCACCCCACCTATCTTGAGTGATTATCATAAAGACTATCACTAATTATGTGATTTAAGGAATCAATAGTAGAGATAGTGGTTTTAACTTCGCATTTATAACTTATGTTATAAATACACTAATACCATAATTGTAACTGATATATATTTGGAATCGTTTATTATAATAACTGATGAAAAGAAGTCTATTCTAGAATTTTTTGTGTTAATTTTAGGAAAAATCAATACTGGATATATTCTAAAATGGAGTTTTTTATGTCAATTTAAAAAAACGACACCAAAAACAACCTATCTTAGCTTCTTTTGTCAATTTGTCTATAAACTGATGCCAAAAAAGATGAAAAGGAATATTTTTGGCATCATCTTTCAAGAAAAATGACGTTCAAAATATATTTTTGAAACTGTTTTGACATTATTTTTATGAAAAACTATTGTTAAAACAATTTAAAAAAATCAACCATGAAACCCTCATTTCGTTTTTCAATTCCCCTTTCTTCTCTCAACCTACAACTAGTCTACCATCTACCGACTATTTTTGATGAATATTTTAGTTGATATTTTTTGATTTGAATATTATTTTTATGATTTTTGACCATCAATCATTCAACATTCTTCCTAGTTTTACAATCTAGTTTTATATTTTGTCTCTGGTAACCCTATTATGATCGAGTGGTGCTGCAATTAGAGGTTTTTATTATTCTTTTTTCTTGTTCATATTTTTTCAAATTTTTTAATTGTTTGTTTTAGTGTTCTTCTTGGTAATGAATTCAAGGAATGTAATATATATTTAGGATCAATCTTGCATTGTACAACTTCAAAATTTGTAAGTGTTTCCTAAAAAAATTATGACAAATTCATTATGTGTAAGTTAAAATTTTGACCCATTAATTTCTTTGTTTGTATTTATTTAATTGTTAATTATAAAAAAATTAATATTTGTTTAATTATATAAATTATTTAATTTATTGAATTATCCAATGGGTTTTTATAATATATACAGGATCGTATACAATAGTCATGTCATGCTTATATTCTATATAATTGCAAACTGGTAATTCATATTAGAAAATAAGTTCAAATCTAAATATGTATATTGGAAAAAAAATACAAATAAAAATCTATATAGAGAATAAATGGTGATGAAACATGTAATTAGAAATCATAATCTTTAGTAATATAACTTGGAAATTCACTAAGAGAAACTACATAGATATAGATTCATCAACAATTGTTTTCACATGGGACCCCCAACTACCGTAACTACATTCTTGGTCTCATTCATGTATACATGTATCAAATGTTCACCGTAATTAATAAATTAATTAGAAATTGTTAAATATTATTCCATTTATATTCCATTGATAAATACATTAATCATTTTTATCATGTGATATATTCACTATAATTTCTCTTGTATTTATTCTCAAGTATGTCCTCATAGTCTATAATCACCATGAACAAAAAAATATTAATAATTCCATTATCATTTTACAACTAATCAACATATTTTTTATATTTAATCAATTTCACTACAACAATGATGTAATAGTTTCAGAGAGTCAAATTTAATCAAATAGATGGAACCAAATCATAAACAATATGTACATGTAGGCATTAAAAAGTCATTAAAAAGAATAAAAATATCAATGATAATACCCCCTAAAACTCACCATAGGCTCTTAGGTTTCATTGTCACACCATTCTGTATTGTATCATTCATTCCACCCAACTCCAACATCGACCATCTATACATCTCGGTCCACCAATCTATTTCTATAAAATCATTTCCAACCATATAAATGTTACTCATAATCAAATCAATTCATTGATAGGATCTAATAAACTGAGGATAAACATATATTAATTGTATTATTCCACAAAGTTCAATGGAATCTTTGGTGAAGGAATCGAGGCATTGAATCCTTCGATATCAAGGATGGGATCATTCAGCATAAATTATTTATAAAAAACTATTCTAATGTCCATCTTTGAATAACCAGTTTATTTTACTTTAGTTTTACATATAGAGAATAAAAAATTTAGTAACTAGAAAATAAGTGTGTCATGAATATATACATATGGAATTTCTGATTAACATTATTTATTATAGGTTAACTAAAGTGGACTACTGATTTCTATTTTGAATAATCTAGGTAGAATGGAAGATATTTTGTCTGATAGTCATTTAAAAAATTCAATTTAAACTTGACTAAAATATCTTTATTCCTTTACTAGGGTCATTGAGAATTATTTATAATTATTTCTGTAAATAAGATAAGTACCTAGAGTAATTTATTTTTTTATTTTTTTCTAATAATATTTTATATCTCTTACTTGATCACCAATAATTTTGATTATATGTTTTTATGTTATATCTATTTATATATATATATAAATGATTATATGTTTTAATATATTCACCGTTTATATTATGATGTAAGTTATTTAATGGATCATAATTGGATGAAGTTATGAAAACCCACTAATGAATATGAAAAAGGAGTTGATGATTTCTTGAAATTTTCTAAACAAAATCCTAAAAATGTAGATTTGATTTTATGTCCAAGTGTGAAGTGTTTTAATATGAGAAAATTAAATTCTATAGAAATTAAGGATCATCTATTTTTTTATGGATTTATCCGGAATTATACATTTCAGATCTGGCATGGTGAAATAAAGTAAAATTCAAGATATAATGTTGAAGAAAATATTTATAATGAGATAAATGATGACATTTAAGAATTAATTCATGATGTAGGTCTTAAAACCATCAAAAAAATAGTAAATTATGAGTGATTGTATCGAGATTATAAGAAATCGTTATTCTTAGGTTGCACTAAATATATAGTGTTATTAGTAGTTCTAAGATTAGTACACTAGAAATCAAGAAATGGGTGGAGTGATAAAAGTTTCTATAACTTTATTAAAGTTTTAAATGAGATACTTTCAAAGGTAAATAAGCTTCTAGATTCCAGTTATGAGGTACAGAATATATTATGCCCAATGGGATTAGGGTATAAACAAATAAATTATTTCCTCGATGATTGTGTGTTGTATAATAAGTAAAATTAATATTTATCCAAATGTCCTTCATGTGGTATATCACGGTATAAGACAGACGAAAAATTCAACTCTAATTCATTCTTAGGTACTGATATCTAACCTCCAGCTAAATCAATATATTACATTCAAATAATTCCTTCATATAATTATAATAAGTCAACTCTAATTCATTCTTAGGTACTAGAATCAATCATCCTGCTAAATAAATTTG
This sequence comes from Viscum album, assembly GCA_963277665.1. NCBI lineage: Eukaryota > Viridiplantae > Streptophyta > Magnoliopsida > Santalales > Viscaceae > Viscum > Viscum album. The sequence goes on from OY728125.1 coordinate 26,970,929, forward strand.
GTACCTTCCACTAATTCATTTTTCTAAGTGTCTATTTGAAAATTATAATGATTCAAAAATGTTAAGATGGCATAACAATGAGTGTACATCTGATAATAACTTATATCACTCTACCGATTCACCATAGTGGGAGAGATTTGATAAATAATTTCCTGATTTTGGAAGTGAAGTTAGAATTATCAGAATGGGAATGTGCAAAAATGGAATGAATCCATGATGGATTCTATGTATCCAGCATAGTTCATGGTTTATTTTTTGGTAGTTTACAGATTTTATCAATAGATATGTATGAAGAAAAAATATATTATGATGATCTTGATGATATTTGGACCAAAATAGCTGGGAAAAGATACTAATGTGTATCTTTCACTATTGATTAATGATTTGAAACTTCTATGGGAGACACGTGTTACAGTTATTGATGTATATAAGAAAGAATACTTTATTTTGTGTGATATGATAATTTTAACTATAAATGACTTTACTAAATATGGAAACTTATCTAGATACAGTTTTTAAGGGACATAAAGTATGTCAAATTTATGAAAAAGAGACTTCATATTATCAATTGTATAATAGAATAAATACAGTGTACATGGTAAATTGAATATTTTTTATAATTGATCATCCTTACCATAAATTGAAAAAAAAAATTAATGGTTAACAGGAATATAATCTTCCCCCACAACCATTTTCCATTGAATATTATTATAACAAGGTGAAAATATTGATATCACATTTGGAAATAAAGGAAGTTTTGGTTATCAAAAAAATATCTAGAATAAATAGTTTGTCTTTCTTAAACTACCATATTTGATATTTTTAAAGATAAAACATAACATTGATATTATGCATGTTGATAAAAACATATGAGATAGTTTGATTGGAACATTTGTTAACATAAAAGGAAATAAAAAATATGGATTGAATGTTATATTGGGATTTATATCAATGGGAATATATTTGGAGTTAGATCCCACTATGAAAGGAAATGGAACATATTTACCTCTGGATTTTCACATGTTAAGAAAGATTGAAAAGATTATTTTTTTTGGTATTGAAGTACCTAGTAAATATTCTTCCAATGATAACAATTTAATTTCATTGAAGGATTTTAAATTAATTGGTATGAAATCTCATGACTATCATGTATTGATACAATAACTACTATTGGTTGCACTACATGGTATATTACTGAAACCTGTCAGAAATACTATCACCGGGTTATATAATTTTTTAAAATCCATTTATAGCAATTTCATTCATCCAAATTAGTTATATGTGTTAGAGAATAAAGCTTCTCTTATTCTTTGTCAACTCTAAATGTATTTCCTACCTATGTTTTTTGATATAATTACCCATTAGGTAGGTCATCTGGTTCATGAGATAAGAATATATGGGACTATTTATTTATGTTTCATGTATCCTTTTGAAGGATATATGAAACTTTTTAAGGGATATGTTAAAAATCATCATCAAACAGATGCCTTTATTGCTCAAAAATGTGTATTGGAAGAGGTGATTGAGTTTTTTACTGATTGTTTTATGAACTAGATCATGTTGGTCTCTCTATATCTCTAAATATGATAGTTTAAAGTGAATGTATATGGATTCTAGGTTTAAAGGTAAAGTTCATTTTACATGATGATGTGATGCAGGCACATTTATACATTTTTGAAAACACTGATGAGGTTCTACCACATATATCATCACATATTGCTGAATAAAAGGTATAATATCTAAAAATAAATAAAAATTGGTTTATGATTGAGCATAAAAATACTTTTGGTTCATGGTTTAAAAAGAAATTACTCACAGATATATCTGCATCAGAAACACAAAAATGGTTATTAGGGGGACAGTCTCTTAACATAATCACATGTTCTAGTTTTGATATTAATGGATACACATTTTACACACAAAAAAAGGATGATAATAGTTTAGTTCAAAATTGCGGGGGTAATGTTCATTGCAAAATAATTTCATTTTTCAAGTGAAAAAGATAACAAAACCAATTGCTACATTAACGGTATATTTTAGAGTTCTTAAGGATATATGGGAAATTAATTATAATAAATTATTAGTCCTAGTGTTTCAGTGAAAATGGGTTCATAGTAATAGTCGTGTGAAACATGGTAATTATGGGTTTAAAATGGTTGATTTGAAAATATTTAGTAGAAAAGGGAAACTATTTATCATGGTGACACATACAAAGTAAATATTTTATGTCATTGATCCTTTGAATGATCGGTGGTCCATCATTTTTCAAGTGAACAGAATTCATTTGGGTGATGAGGATAATGATGATGTTATGGACTTATATGAGGCTTATTCATCTATTGCACTATTTCTGGAAGATAATAATGACTATAATGCAGACATGGTCAATACAATATGAAATAATCATGCCGAAGGGATAAAGGAAAACACAAAATTACTCTCCTAGTTATTAGGGAAAATATTCATATTTTAATTCTTTTTTTAATTTACATTTGTAAAAACTCTTTTTTATTAATTAATGTACATATAATTATATATATTTGATTAATTATAAGTTTATTATGTAAAATATTATATTCAAAATTTATGCTTAAATATTTTTTGCTTGAAAAAAGCTAATGTATATCATTATGTTTTGGTAATATTTATGCATATAAACAACTTTTTTGTAAATGTGATATTTAAATTTATAAATGTTTCTATCATTTTAGAATTACTATTTATATATAATAGTTTAGCTTCACATTTTTTTTATTTAATAATGATGACATCATTAGTTTTTTTTAAATTACATATGTGTGAAACTTTGTTTTATATACATATTTGTGTTATCAATGTTTTAAAATATTCACTTTTTAATATTATACAGGTATATAGAATATCATTACATTTTCCTATTTCAATGACAGACATAGAGAAAGAGGAACATTTAGTGAGGAATTTGTTTTTTTCTTATTATTAAATATTTAATAATATATTTATTTCATGAAATAAAGCATATAATTTTAAAAAAAAAATGCATGACTATTGATGCGCCTCCTACAGAAGATTGTTTTCTTTCTCCTATAGATAAATCAATTTCTAGAGTTGGTGAACAAGGGGTTATATGTTTATCAAAATTGTTACATTAACATGTATACTAGATATTAAATATTATTTTTTATGAGAATAATAACCCCAATGGTCTACAAGCAATGTAGTTTATCCGTTATATTTACATTCAGAGTTGTTGCAAGATTAGAATTTTATATCCTGATTTAAAGCCCATCGACAAGATGGAAAAAAGATCAGTTATGGGATTCTGTAATGATAAAATATATCAATTAATTTGTTTTTATCATTTTTCAAATATTATGTAATTTTCATGAATAATATTTAATTAATTTTATTACATATGAAATTCATGTTTGTAGTAAAAAATAAATTATAAAAAGATGCATATCTTTGGAAGTGGTTCAATAGAGATATTTTAAAACAAAATTGACAAGAAAAATTATGTTTTCGGTAGGTTATAGAATAAAAACTCATGTCTCAAGTATGAGTTTTTATATGCACATACATGGAAGAACTTTTTCGTCAACTGACATGATGAATCATTTATGGTAAGATAATTATTTTATATTGTAAAATTTCATATATATTACTTTATTACTTATTATTTTATTTTTATGTAAAAATATTCCTAGAGATCTCATCAAGATATCCAGTTTCATAACATACACCCTCATACTTTATCACGTGGAGGGTATCATTTATTGGATAGGAAAATGATTATAGAAAATTTTGATTCATTAAGATCTCAAACTATTAGTTTTTCAGAGGAGGTCTAGTTTGGTTCTCCATCTCCCCCCACTCAACACAATAAATGGAACAGAGAGAGAAAATGAACATTTAGTTATAGAGGAATATAAGGAAGTATATGAGAGAATTTTAGGAAATTAATTTTTATTTTCCATGAATTTTTAGTATTGTTTAAATGAAAAACAGTAATATATAATTTTAATTTTTCATTTTAGGATGAACTTCTTGAGAAAATGATGTAAGGAAATTTTATTCCTAAGGGCAGGATGGACATCCAATCTACCACTTTAGGAAAGACATAACACCTCAGTCACGTAAGAGGATATGAGGCAGGTGTCAATATCATGAAATTGTTTGGTCATCACAGTAAAAAATTAAGAGATAAATAAACATATTCTTTAAAAGTTTAGTTTAATGACTTGTAATAGTCCATAAGAAATCAAATCTAATTAACTATGTAAGCTATGTTTAAGAAATTGATGCGACAGTCACAGCCTACAAAGCCTACAGATCTTGCCCAGCTGACCTAGCCCTCCCAGTTGGCCCAGCCTTCTCGGTGGGCCTAGCTTTCCCAGCTTTCCTTATCATCCCACCTCTCCCAGCCTTCCCAACCGGCCCAGCCTTCCCTTCCCACATAGATCCTTCACCTCTTCATTTAGACTTGATTGTATATTGTGAGTTGTGTACTGGTGATACTCATGTATATATTGTAGCATACAGAGTCGTAGATATTTTTAGGGATTTTTTATATCAACATCCTATGCATTTGAGTAAGGTTATAATATCAATAAATTATATTATTGGTCCAAATAGTCTTATATTATTTCCTACTAATGAGGCTACCAAAGTTATATATTGTATGGGTCGTATTTTTACTCTGGTCGGCTATCCATCTATGTTATCTGACATATGAGGTATGCATTGTTTTTTGTAAACATTATCTATAATTTATTTAAAATAAGTTATACTATTTATGAAATTTATTTTATATAGGAATTCCTAAAATAAAAAAAATGGTACAAAAGAAAAAATAGCTGGTTAGGAATCTACAACTTCATATACTTCTAAAGTTTCTAATGGGTTACAAAGATTAATTCAGGTTTCTTATCCATTGGATAATATTTATTATTTTTAGATGACATATGATATTTATGGAAGAGACTATCTATTGAGAATATTAAAAAATGATATCATGGATCTTATTATTTTTAATGAGCTTAGTGTGCATATGTTATAGTTTTTGTCAATGTAAGTAAATTTATGTTTCATGTTTTCTTAATTTCTTTAAATAAAGATTATTTCAAGTGACTTACTATATTACATTATTTAATTAGGTATATACAGGCAATTATTATTCAAAATGATAGCACCGGTGGTTACAGTTTTATAGATCAAAAATTCATTTCAACGGATGTGCAATATGTGACTACTACTGTTAGAATTTCATATATATTTGCGAGATTATCATATACGGATATTGGGTGTTAGTTGGTAAAAACACAAAGATAATTATGAACTAATATTTATTAAAATTTTATTAATTATGAACTTTTTATATTATAGAGTTCATTCGATGTTGGGCGTATTCTTCCCAAATGAATGTATATTATATTGTTTTTTCTCTTTATTAGGTCATGTTTGTAAAAAATTTAACACCTTATTAGACAATAAAGTTTTATTATTTTTTATAAGTTATATATTTTTAATTCTTATTATTTATACATATTTTGTTAGTTGATATATATTAAAATGAAGGTCATGAAAAAATAATAACAAAGAGCAGTTATCGATGAAGCATCCAAATCCAATCATTTATATTCAAATAAAGGTAACTTATTTTTTATATTAGATAATATTTTATATATATATATATATATTGGTATTTATTTTCAATTAAATATTTTATTACTCTAATTTAATCATCAAAAAGAAAGTGTGGAATGTAGTTATTATATATTAAGATTTATGTATGAGATGATCACAACTGGGGAAAACTAAATATTAAAATGTTATCTATAATAATATTTTGTGTTTTATATAATAATATAATATTTTTTTAATCATATAGCATTCATTATTATTGTAGATTTTTAGTGAAATCGAGTCGTATATAAATAGAGAACTTACCCATCTTTATAATTTGTTTGAAAACTATTTCTTAAGTATGATTGTGATTAAAATTATGAGTTATATCTCTTTTAATAACATCACAGATCTAAACCTATATTTTTCTATAATTTATTTCATTGTAGAGGTATGAATTTTGATACATTTCATCAGAATTATGCATCGATAATTTTTTATTTTCTAGATTATGTACTTATGCATTAACATATATTTAACTAATTTATTTGGGTTTGGATATTAATCTAAACTAGTTTGTGATTATAGATCTATAGAACATGATATGTGTTTGTATAATGGGTAATATTTAAGAATTAGAACATATCAAGTTTCTATTTTAATGTTTATTATTTATTTTTTTCATGTATAAATGTTCATTTTATTTCTTTGACCTTATATTCTATATTGTTACATAATTTTTAATCAATCCACCCTACTAATGGAAGAATTTGTGATGATTTTTAAAGTGTGGTTTCTATTCCAAGTTTTTATTTTATAGTAAATGGTAATGTTTTTAATCTTTCCCTAAATCAATTTATATTGATGGTGTATTTGAAAATTTTTTCTTTTAAAATTGTTGGTGACTCTTTTAATCTTTCTCTAAAGAAATTTTTACTAAAGGGATAAACTAGTGCTAGAGAATTAGCTGACCGTATCCTCTATCCTAATTCTGTCTCATCCATTTGACAGTATTGAGGTGTATTTTTATGCATCATTAGTTTTATATAAACTTATTATTTTACAGGATCCTTGGGTACTTGTATATAGTTCACACAACTTCATCTTCATGAATGGAACTACCATGACAATTATTTAGAGTTGGCAATTTTCTTATTCTTTTATGTGATGGAGGTAGTACCATTGTAAATTTATTATGTAGTACATGAACCACCATATTTTGAAATATATCTTTTCACGATGCGATTAAAATCTCAAAAAAATCATAGGCTTGAATACCTAAAATTATTGGATTTTGATATACAATATGATCTTGGTAAGGGAAATATTCTTGAAGGCACCCTTACCAAGGTTCGCCATAAAATAGTGATGGATGAAAAGGAAGAGTATATATTGATATCCCTTATGGATAAAATTTACTTGGATATAGTGGATGATTATAGTGTAATTCAACTATGTCATATGTACCTCACATATTCTCTTGTGGTGTGAGTTAAGGTATCCTAAATTTATAATACAAATTATGTCACTATAAGAGAAAGACTTTATGGAGGGGACACCATTTAAGTATAGTTCCAAGATTTATAACCTTTCATTTAAGTCTATGGAATATTAGTTATCCAAACTAGTACTTTATAGATTTTTATTGAAGAATATCACACTTCTAGATGGGTTATACATCCTAAAATCCAAAAGATGTACCACGATGTCCACTTCCAATTTTGCTTTACTAGCATAAAAAAATTATTACAGGGTTTATTCTAGATTACATACCTATAGTAAGTGAAGATATAGTTCCATGGGCTAGTATTAAAGATTCATCCACATCCATTTTTGTTATGGAAATGATATGTAAGAAGCATGAGCTACATAACTAATATTTCAAGAACCCTGAGTAGCTGAGACATGGTTTAAGTGATTGTGGATCATCTGAACAAGACAATACAATTTCTATCAATAAAATAAGCCTTTTTAGTTAATGGAACTCATAATATATTTGTTATATATATCTAAATGATTCTCGGTGAGCCTTTGTGTATTATTTCTGATACATATTGTAACACCATGATATTTTGGAATATATATTTTTTATAAATTAATATTATGTCCAATAGAATTCTATGTACCCATCACTGAATTAAAATTAGTCATGAATTATTTATAATTAAGAAAAATTAATAATAATAAAGGATATAGTAAATAAAATATAATGTAATAAATTATAAAATGTATTCAAAAATTAATTAAGAATAGTCAATGTTTTAAAAATGCATATTTCCATAAAATTATTTTTGTATTTATTTTTACATGTGAACTATGAATTATAGTTTTCTTTATAGATGGTTGATGATTAAGTTTGAGGTTTTTTTTTGTAGTTAAAGTTACCATTGTGTGAGAGAGGATAGTATGAGGATGATTCATGAGGATTATTTTCAATGTTGAATTGTTGTAGTTATTTTAGGTATATTTCTTCTAATTTATATGCCATGTATATTTTTTTTAAAGTTTACAGATTCAGGGAAATTTATTTTTATTCTATTTTTTGAACTATAAAACATTCAATGCCTGTTTATGAAAAAACTAATGTTGAATCATTAAAAAAATCAACATCAACTTTTATATAAATTGACACCCAAAACTGTTGAAGGGTGTGATTTGGTGTAATTTTATACAAAAATCGATGTTAAATACTAAATAACTGAAATTCGGAATTAGCTTAAATAAAAACAGACACCAAATACTGAAGAACTGATATATTCAACATCAGTTTTAGTTTAAAAAGACACTTAATTTATCCCAGAACCATTTATTCAGCATCATTTTTTAAGTAAAATGATAAGGAATACTATCATTCAGCAATGGTTATAATCTAAACTGACACCTAAGACCACAAAACCCCAAATATTAAATGTCGTGTTATATAAAAACTGACACCGAATACTGTGTTTCGAAATCGGTTATTAGTTAAACCGATGTTGAAACTTTGAAATTGTAGGTTTTTATCGTCTGTTTGTTAAAACTGATGTTGAAACCTATATTTTTAACATAAACTTTATAAATTTCAGTTCAAAACTCACATAAAAATATAAAAAACCAATGTGGAAATACCTTTTTCCACTAATGAATGTGCCCACTACTTCAGTTTATAGGATCGTTTAGACTAGTTATGGAAGATTGATTTATGCCCTGGTACAACCATCACCAAGTATCCATTTATATGGCTTCATACCTCCTCATGTACCCAGTGCATATAGGTGTATTTAGTATATAACTATAATATATATATATATATTATTACTATATATACAACAATCGATCAGAATATCAATCTAGCCTAAGTCAAAGTAGGTAGAGCTGCCAAGTGTCCTTTAAGAACCTAAGTTGGTGGTTATTTATTTTTTCCATCATTTATTATTATTCAGTTACACCTACACATGATTTAGCTATGTACATTGTTAGGATTACATCTAGACACTATTAGTGATGGACTACTAGGATTTTATCTTACATCCTACATAGGCTTCCTTTAGTACCTGAGTAGATTACTTTTCTATAGGTATGGATAATGGAAAGCACCCTGATATAGATATTTTATTTGATTTTCATATAGTTTGATCATGGGAGCATAGGACTAAACATATACCTGAGATACTAGTGGATCGATATTTTTCCCTTTCTCTTATTTTTGTATAGCATGTTGTATATGCATGTCCCCTATTCCCTTTTGTATATCAACATTACATGAAATCTTTTATATGAAACAACATTATGGTTTTTGATTATTTCTACATTTTTTTTATTAATGCTTCTATGGTTATTTATTATATCTATCATATTATTCTTCCACTATAGAGGGTTACTAGTCTATTTATTATAGTGTTTGTATGTATTATGCTTATATTTTTGTATGCTTATGGTTTTCATCCATTGTTCCACTTTGATATGAGGGTATAGTCTCCCCTATGTACCACCCTTAGACTCTCGCTGCTAGTCAGCAGCCTCTAGCATTTGGGGAGGTGCACTTGAGGCCATGTGACCCACCATCTTGGGGGCCTTGTTTAGTGGATTTTGAGTCAGGAAGTTACAATCTAAAACACTGTTATGAAATGATGTATCAATTCCCTAGATAATATATTTGAATTCATGGGATGTTCTCAATGTCAAAAAATAACTTTTGTTATTTATTTTTTTGAAGGTGAAGTTGATCGGTGGTGGTATTGGATTAAGAATAAGAGAGAGAAAAATTATCTTAATGCCATGGAATGGAGAAATTTTAAGTATATCTTCTTGAGAAATATTTCCCTAAGGTTTTTTGTCTTAGGAGAGAGAATTAATTCTTGGAATTGAAGTAAAGGGATGAAGATTTAGTGGTTATTTATGAATAAAAATTCACAAGATTGGACAGGTATGTTCCAAAGATTATTTGGGACACTGATATAAAAATTAATTTATATTAATTAGGATTTAATTTAAGTTTAAAATTATTTTTGGCCACATGAGAATTTAAAATTTAAGAGAAATGTGTTCTCTAGGCTAAGAAATTTGAGTTGTATTTTTCTGAAACTTATGTTCCATGAGATGACATGAGTAAAAACTGGTTAAAGTAGTAGGAAATGGATGTAAAACCTACTAATAAGTCTAATGGTAGGACCATAATATGTTACAAGTGTGGTAAAAGTCATTTTGCTGAAATTGTTTAGGATCTTGAAATTTTTACCAGTGTGGTAAGTTTGGTCATAGGGTTCTTGACTACAAAGAAAAGAGTCTTGAACAATCAAATAATGAGATAATAAACATGAAGTAAGTGGTGATATGTTTTAAATACAATGATTTATAACATTATGAAAACATTTTTCTTATGTTTCTTACTCAAGGTGGAAATCATAATGATCAAAAATAAAAAGGTGTGAAAAAATCCTTTATTTTTATTATAGTTGATGTTTGGAAATCTAGTGAAGTGGTGACAACTCCATGGAGCTCGGTATTTTTAGAATTTTGATCTTAAGTTAAAATTTTTAGACACTCCTTTTGAATTTCTAAGTGATGATATTCTAAATTGATTAATGAAATTTTAGTTGAAGTTTTTTTGGGTTTTTATATATGTAAGGATTTGGTTTAATGTGAAGTATGACAATAATATTTTTTGGACATGAGTTTTAAGTTATTAATAACCTTTAGGGTATATATGATCTTTGATGATTATTGTTATTTATAAGGATTTTCATCATATTTTTTGGAATTTTATAGGTATTATATTTTATGAAAAATGATATCTCGAAGGATGGGTGACAACCTATCACATTCGGTAAGGTCTTGGGGCTTTAACCAACAACTGAAGGTTGATAAGTGTTAAACACCTACCACTGGCCTAGGTGATATCTTGGTTAGTATAAAATCATTCTTTTAAATTAAACAGTTTAAAATATAATGATAAAATTTAATTACATAATATATGATTTATCATATAGAAAGCCATGGGATTAAAAAAATCGATTTATTGATTTGGTGATTAATTTTGTTTCGGAAGAGGATTACTATAACATTGGGAAATATATTACCTTATTCTAAACATTTTAGTTTTAGTTACTTGCTAAATATATGAGGAATATAAAGAAATCCTTTTAGTGATTATGCATTCTGTTATAAGTTGACTTTAGTGCTTTAGACATGAAAAATTCATCTTGTATACTCATTGTTAGACAAAAAATTAGAGTGTGGTGGAAATTGATAAATTAATGAAATTATACTAGAAAGTAAGTATATTTCAGTATGATTTTAGTCAAGATGGTAAAATATTTCCTTGAATCTAAGAAAAATATCTTTAAAATGACAATTTTACCCCATTACATTCATTTCTAATGAATCAAATAGTGTTTTAACTCATCAAGTATTTTTTGTTTTGAAGTCTTTAAATTTTTATTCATCATTCACTTTCTTGTGATAAATAATCTCTATCACTCACCATAATTGTTTGGAAATTATGGTTTTATTACATGTATAAATCCACACTTACTACTAATGTCCTCCTACTTGGAAACCTAGTTATTATTTATTCTAGATGACTTTCAAACTTTCTTTTCTTTATCATCAAAAGGAAGTTGTATTGACCCTTTTTGCGATGTGAGTTAAAAAAAGGTATTTAAAATTGTATAATATTTGATAAAAAAGATAAATTTAAAATTTAGAGAATGCTATTTATTCAATTCTAGAGGATGTATTACCTAGATATTTTAGAAAAGAAAATTATGTTTGATAGTGTGTTTGACACACAACGCCGACCATAAACGACACACGAGATATATAACTATAATAACCTATATGTTAAATTGGTGGGTATGGATAGTATTACCTATATTATGATAAATATATATATATATATATATATATATATATATATCCTCCTCACTATAAATTATTGGTAAATTATTAGTAAATAATCAATCGATTTTTTTTAAATTAATTTATTCTTCAAAAATATGTTTTCTTACAAAACAATTATTTATTTTATGAGAAAATATTATAATTAATTTTTCTAAATTTTAGAAATTTTATATGATAAAATTAATATAATATTTGAAATCATTATATAAAAATTACCGATTTTTGTAAAAAGGTTATTTATTTTTAATAAATTAAGTAAATTAAAAGTAAAATTATGTTTTGAATATGATTTAAAGTAACATAAGTATTATTTATTTATATTTAATCTACCTAATTACTTTCTAATCAAATTTATATTTGATTTTGGTATAATATTTTCTTTGTCTTTAAAAACATGATTTTTCATAAAACTGCTTTAAAGTGCATAATGTTCCTACATTTCAATTAATTAAAATAATCCCTAATGATGAATTTTTTAAATTATTTTTATATATTATATTTCATTAAATATTAATTTATATTCATACAATTATTATTATTATTCTTAAATTTAATATTGAATCGTCTTTTTCTTGAGAAATACACTTCTTGGGAACCCTCTTTTTTCTTCACATTTGTGGGTTTTGTTTTAAATTAAATTTGTCCACATATATGAGTTTCATTTGATAAAATTGATTAAATATTTTTGAATAAAAATAATTTATATTTTCTAATAATTTCAACTTAATTTTTTACCATAATGAATAGTAAAAAAATTAAAACAAATTACCAAGGTTAATGTAAAAATAAATTTAATTAGGGTTAGGATAAAAATATAATGGATAAATTGACATAAAAACTTTTCTAAAATCAATTATATGGATATATTTAGAACTTAAAATATCTAATCCTATAGTATGTTCATTTTGGAGCATTTTTTATGTGAAAAATATGGGTACGCCTTTTTCCTTTTCAAAAATTACAAGTGTGCCACTCACCTCACTTATAATAGGCCGCACACTCTCCCCTCCACTTCACACCTTAAAATCACTTTGTATCGACCAATAACTTCCCAAATATATTCTTTAATTACATAAAAAATTATATAATCCTTGGTTTTATCATAAATACATCCAAAAAATAATTTTGGTGCTTACCTAAGGAGGTTGTCTGAAGAAGTGGTATTGTGCTTAATTGTGCATCTTTATTTTATTTCTTCTTCCAAATCCTTCAAATATTCTTAAATATATAATAACACAAGTATATAAAATATAATTATATTTTATTATGTTAATGGTGTAACCAAAATCCATCTCCTCTACTATGAAAATGGGATATGAAATCATTATTCATGTGTACGGCAGACTATCGCCACGCGAACCAATGTCATTCATTTTCCATAATCACCTCTCATGGATTGTTTTAATTCTGTATTTAAAGTATGTATATGATATTTTTAACATATTTAAACTTTTTTAGCTATGATATTACATATACCTTCTTACTTTCCATTTTTGGTGGATACGATAATGTCGCTCGTGTGTATGGTGGGCCACTGTCTCGCGACGTGATGTGATTCATTTTTCACAAATTCTTTACCTGGAAGTTAATAATGTAATGAACCAACCTGGAATACCATCTAAACTGATATTTAATCCAATTATCCATTAACTATAATAGTGTTTCTGATCTCCACGGGTTGGCAACAAGTACCTGTGCATTAACAAATCACCATTGGGAATGATTTCTCCCTCAAAATATTACAATAATAGAGTACACTATAGAAACATCATATGATATATATATAATATATATATATATATATATATATCACGCACAAGAGCCTCAGCCTAGTTGGAGAGGACTCAACAAGTGCATCCATGAGACTTGAGTTCAAAACCGGGTGGAGATATAATTGTTAGGTACTGTAGAAGTATTGTAGGAGTACTATGGAAGTACTGTAGCAGTCACTGTTCGATACTGTAGTAGCTGGAACTATTCATCCTTTTGGGATTTTGGGCCACCGGTTTGGGCCTTGGGTTCTTTAAGTCCTTCGATCCACCCAAGGCTTTCGGTCTAGTAAGGCTTTCGGGCCTCGTTAAGTCCTTCAGTACACCTTAAGGCCTTCGGGACACCTCAAGGCCTTCGGGCCACCGGAAAATTATACTTCAATGATCAGACAAAATCTATAAGAAGCAGACTCCATATGGGGATTCAGATCAAGCACATTCACCCGAGAAGAAGCTAATAGGATTTGTAAGAAATAGATGATATGGATTTTCTATAGGGACTAGACTGTGGTTGCATGAGAAGCCTAGCCGAACAAGCCATGTAAAGGTGGAGAGCTGATATCACGGTGAAGAAACTGAGGAGGAGTTCCATGTATAGTCTATAAATTTTCTAAGACCTATGGGTCATGTAATCTCTAAGCATATGGGCATTTTAAGGGTTCTCCCTCATCCCTTGAAAGGGGGTTATCAAAAATCAATTAAAATAAGTCCTTCAGGCCATTTAGTCTATATATATATATATCAAACAATTCATACATATCAAGTTCAAGGAGACATTGATAAAACTAAAAGTTGAACATATACAATAAAACCAATCTCTTGGTGGTCTAGGACCACCCACCATGTCCCATGTCACCCACCATTGGTCACCAAGCACTATCCCACAAAGTAAGGAATGCCAAAAAAATACCTCCTATATGATAATAAAGGGTTTCAGATACCAAAAGGTATAATCAGGGTGTCCACTAAAGATACTAATAGGATTCCACCAAATATTCTATGCAATTACTTTATAAGGTAATTTAAATATGCTAAAAAGGAGTAAAAATGTGAGAGTTTTATTATTAGTTTAAAAATATATTTTAAAGCGTTTAAAAATAATTCATTAAACTAAACCTATAAAACTTGACATTTTACGATTTAAACCCCAATTTTTTTAAAAATATTTGAAAACCATTTCACAAGTTAAAGTCAGGTAATCAATAAAATATGATAATATGAACATGTTATGTAAAGATGAATAAGAATCAATAGAATTGATTCAAGGTTCATATTAACAATAAATGAATCAATAAAGTAAAATCTGTTACCATATGGTTTAATAACCAAGTAAAGATCTTTCCACTTTAAATAAATTGGTTTTTCATTTCAAAATCATATTTAAACAAATCATGCTCTAGATTTTAAATGATGGAATATTTCTAAAAAAATGGATTAATAAAAAATTTCATGTAAAACAGTTTATATAAATTTTCATGTCGTATAGAATAGTTACAAAAATGATATATATACATTGCGAATACAAAACAAGAGAGCAACATGGTCATGTGCCAAATAGGTATGATAAATCTAAGCTATTGTGACCCAACACTATGTATACAGAAAAATATATACATAATTCCCTTAAACCGAGTCTAAGAGGACTCATCACCATCTCCTAAGGGATGGGATATGCTGATATTATGTTTTATAATGTTTTATAATTGTAAAGTTCTTCCCAAAATAACTCTTTAACTACCTAAGCCTTGCATGTGCTCTAATAAAAAACAACAATGAAAAAATTTATTTTATGACTTATTGAATACCATTCTATATTTCAATATAATAATTTTCCCATTAAAAATTATAATGGGTTTTTAATCAAAAACATGACTTCTCACCAAGATAAAACTCTAAGGTTTCTATCAAATCCATTTTAAGCCATTTCCACAAATCGGGATTTGGAATCAATTCACTATTCAATTTCACAAACCAATTTTAAATTTTCATTCATCAATTTTATTTTCAAAAAAATATATATAAATTTCATAACAAACCCCTTATTCAATAGAATTTTCTTTTTCCCAATTTTACATCAAATTTAAATTCAAAAACTTTTAAAGAATCACAACATTTAAAAAGGGAAAACATGCCTACTTTCTTTCAGAATTCATTGTTAAAATTCTAAACAGGCCATTAAAACAATAATCAATTCATTCCAATATTTTTAAACAATTAAATACTTAAAGGGTAAAAAACCATGATTTCTTTCACAAATAATCACTAAAATTACAAATGGTCCTTTAAAAGAATCATTTATTTTAAATAATCCCTTAAAAATTAATATAAGTATTAAAATTTAAAAAGGATTGAATGAATTCAAAAACATGGGTTTACACCCTCTTTCAATGAAGATAAATCATTTATTTCAAATAAACTAAGAATAATCATTTCAAAATAAATAGAAAGGGGGTTCTTGGTCATTTAATAAATTCATTCATTTAAAACTATTTTCAAAAATGTAAAATAGTTCAATTTATGTAATTCAAATCATAGAATTCCATTTTATAAATCATAACTTGTGAAAAATCCCTCAATTTCACCAAAATACCCATTAAAAGATCTTTTAAAATAAATCCAAACAAAAATGGTATTTATTAAATAATAAAAATGTTAGAGAAATCAAATTCAAACCCATTTAATTCATGTCGTATCCAATTACAAGAGAAAATGGTCAAAGAATCTTTTATGAAGAATTAAATGGAAAAAAATCATAGATTATGTGTTGGAAATTATGAAACATGTATCAATGAATTATCTAGAAAAAAGTAATCACAAAACTAATGAAAATCATAGAAACACCTACTTGGAAATTAATGAATCTTACCATAACAATTTGAGATGTGTCGCATTCGATGGCGATCACTGGATATAATAAAATAGATCTTGAAAGAAAATAGAGGAGATCCTTGATCTAAAATTTCACATCAACAAATCAAGATCCAAAAAAAATTCCACTATAACCTTTAAGGAAGAGGTAATCAAGAGGATAAGGGAGATCCAATATTAATAAGAAAATAACTCATTGAAAGAGAAGATCTTTTCTTCAATTGCCACTTCGATCCACCAAGAGATTATGTTTGGGAAGCAAAAATGGCTCTAGAGGGCTCCCAAAAGACAAACAATTAGATTATGATTGAGTGGGAGGATTTTTGGGTTAATTAGGGGGGTTTTGGGACTTTAATAACAATTTTATTCACTTAAATTATTGTGTGCATAGTTTTATGGGAAAAGTCTCACAGTTACAACTAACCTTGCATAAATCATGCAACATATCACACACTTTGTTTAAACCATGCACAGAACATGTGAAAACCATGCAACATGTTACACACTTTTCTTAAACCATGTTAAAACCATTCAAAAGCCAAGAAACCATGGAAAAGTCTTTGATAAAACATTGAAAACAACCTGCAAAGAGATCCAAGCATTAGGATCTCAACTCAATGGGTCAAAACACATAAAAAATTAATGGGGTGTTATAAATATGGATATGGTTAATGAATATATGTAATATAAATTAAATAAAAATGATATTTATGAAAAAATTATCATTTTTAAAATATAATATATCATTTTATTTCTTACACTAAAAAATGATAACATCATTAATGTGTGTGTAAACTACTACCTCCATGAAGCGATGTTATTATTTTTTTCATCACCAAAAAACATAGATGATATATATAAGTATATTTAATGAAAAAAATATGCTATTTATGATGTGATTAAAATTATTTAATGATAGAATATTACTTTCCTTCTTCCCATAATTATCATTGAAAAATGGAAATGTTACTCATGTGTACGTTCGACCTACCATCTCTATAATTGTAACATACTTCATTTTTCATAATCATATTTATTGATTGGTTTTAAAAATTATAATAAATTTATAAATATGATAATTATTTAATTATTATTATTCTATATATCTTGAATAATATTCTATTTTACCAATATTCAACCTACCAAAATAACTTTTGACATATACGCCAAATATCATCGAAACACCCGACATAAACTTAATTGATGAAGAAATTGTATATAACTTTATAATAAGTGAAATATAAGGAATAGTAAACATGGAATATGCTATAAGGAAAGTACATAATTAATATAATATTATTATTTAGGAAGATAAATAATGTACATGACAAATCAGACTCAAGGTAAGGGGCTTCATCTTAATTTCCTTTCGTTAAGGTAAATTTTGATGTTATGCAAATTATTCTCTTATAAGGTGTATATAAAGATACTTTAACTTTTTTATATCATTAATTTATCTATTCTCATTAAACTTAATGTTTTGATTAATTTTATTCTTTCATGGGACTTACAATTCATGTTTTTCCCAAGTGATAAGGGAATTTTCTTTTAAAAATCATCTTTTAATGTTTTCTCTCCAAACCTTTCTCATACATGTCCATGATTTTAAAATGATTTTATAAAAGTTTTTATATGGAAAATAAAGAGTTATAAAGTATATTTTATGTCACTTTTTAATTTATTTCAACTTTTTAAAAATGGAATATTTTTATGTCTTTTATAGGGAATGTTTTGACAAATGACAAAATGAATGTTATGTTTTTAACATATACAGTGACAATTAGCCCCACCGTTGGTGGTGGGGTTGTAAGGGCTTGGGGGTGAGGGGAAGGTCGTGGGTTCAAGTCCCCGGGCCTGTGTTTTACATGTAATTTTCTTACCTGCGTGTGTGCCGCTATCGCGGTTGTACCCAATTTTTTTATACAGTGACAATGAATTTTTCAAATTATATAAATATTATTTGATTTATTTATTACTATGAAATATTTCATGTTATATTCAATTAAAATATCTATTTAAATTTTTCTAGGTATTTTGGTATTGAAAATGGGTTTTTAAAAAAATGATATTTTGATATCCGAAAATGTTTTTATATGGGTTCTAAAGTGTTTTTAAAATATTTTTTGATGAAAATGTGAAATAATAAAATTTTTCATTCATGATATGGTAATTAAGTTTTATATGAAAATGGGTGAGCTCGATATAGCATATACAAATGTTTGAGATCCATTATAGAACATGAATAATGGGTGGTCCTGATATAGTATATATGAAGGGTGATCCCCATTACAACTCTCCAATGTATTGGGTAACGATTATATTCAAAATCAGCCATAAGGTTATTCCAATTAAAATCTTTTAACATGGGTTTTATTACTATTATGCTTGATGTTTCCAAAAATGGTTTTTAATTTCTCATTGTGGGTTTTAATGATTTTATTTATGCAAAAAATAGTGTGTTTTTTCATGTGAAAATAATTTAGTTATTTCACTAAAATAGCATTGAGATAAGTTACAAAATTTAATCGATTTTAATTTTTTTCACTAGACAAATTATTTTCATTATTTTTATGTCCCTTATTGAGATTTTTTTATTATCCCATATTTTAAAATGTTTTTCATATGGGTAATGGAAAGGAATGATTCAAGTTAAAAGTCGTGAATATTTTATATGAAAAGAAATCATGCTATAATTTAAAAGTTTTAAATTATAGAAAATAGTAATGCTAATAACAAGTGCACCCTTTTTATTATATCATTTTGTAATGTTTTATTTATGACCTAATTATCTAAAACTCTAAACCTGAAAGGATCTTCGAAGTGAAAGAAATTAAAATCTTGACTAAAACTAAAGATTATTTTCTATTTAAAGTTGTGTCATTATATATGGTATCATAGGTCGATTCAGATAAGTTTAGAGTTTATAATAATGATAATTAATTCCCTTGAAAGATTTTACATTATGGTTAATTTAAAATTATATATCATTTCAAGATTATCATGTTGATTCATCTAAACTATATTTTTTTCAAAATGGTTTTCCACAGATAAAATAGGGAAGCTGTAGTGGGAAGGCACCAAGAGGAAAATATTCATTTAGATCATCATCCTAAGATGGTTGTAATTGAAAAAAAATAGTTTGTTTCAGTGATGAATCAATTGAAACAAGATATTAATGGTGGTGTTATATAAGATATAGAGGCACTCGATCTACCATGAAATAACATGTCTATAGTGGAGAGTTTCATATAGCCATATCCCCCATAATTTATTAGATCATATGACCTAGTCATAGTCGAAGGATGGATCAATACCCTGGAGAATATATTTGAATCATGGGATATTTAGAACATAAAAAGTTAACTCTTACCATTTATCATTTTGAAGATGAATTTGATCGATAGTGGTATTTAGTTAAGAATACTATAGAGAAAAGTGTTCTTTATGCCATGAAATATGAAACATTTAAGAATCTCTTCATTGAGAAATATTTCCCAAAGTTTGTTTAGATTTGAATGGATAAAAAATTATTAGAATTGAAGAAAATAGATAAATATTCAATGGATTCTTATAAAGAGAAATTCACAAAATTTTCCAGGTATATATTTAATTTTATTTGAGACACTGATAGTAAAATTAATCAATTTTACTCAAGATTTAAACTAAGTTTATGAATATATTTTTCCGCATGAGAATTTAAAAGTTATGTGAAAGTTGTTCATTATGATGGGAAAGTTGATTTGTAATTTTTTAGCACTCATGAAATGACAAGAGTAAGAAATGGAAAGGTGGTAGGTTATGAAGATGCAACCAACTAATAAGTATGGTGGTAAACCAAAAAAACATGTTTAAATTGTGGTAAAAGACATTTTGGTGAATTATTTTCAGGATCTAGAAAGTGTTATCATAGTGGTATGTTTCATTACAGGGTTCATGATAGTAAAGAAAAGATTCATGAACAATAAATGAATGAGATAATGTATATCCATTCAATGGTGAGATATTTTAGTTGTAATGAGTTGGGAAATTATGCTAATGTGAATAATAAGTTTCTTACTCAGGGTGGAAATCATCATGATCAAAAACTTAAAGGTGTGTTAAAATAATTTACTTCAACTATTGTTCATGTTGGGATATCTAGTGAAGTAGTGAAAACTATACAGATCTCAATATTCTTCGAAGTTTAACCATATGTTCCTATTTTTAGACACATATTTTTATGATTCAAGCAATAATATATTAAATTTATTAATTATATTTTGGGATATAATTTGTTTGGTTTATGCATATATAAGACTTTGATTTAACATGAAGTATTCCTTTAATTTTTTTTAACATGAGATTTAAGGTATTGATAACCTTTAGGGTTTATATGATCTTTTATGATTAAGGTTATTTTTAAGTAGTTTTATCATATTTCTAGTAACTTTATAAGGAATAAATTTTATGAAAAAAGGATAGTTAAAGGTTTGGTTTATAACCCATCACAACCCACAAGGCCATAGGGCTTAAATCCATAACCAAAGGTCGAAAAGGATTCAATGCCTACCACAACCTATGAGATGTACTGGTTAGTATGAAATCATTATTTTAAATTAAATAGTGTAAAACATAATGATAAATTTTATTTTCAAAACATATGTTTTATCATATAAGAAACCATGGGTTTAAAAATGTGATTTGTTGATTAGATTATTAATGTTGTTCCGAAAGAGGATCACTGTAATTTTGGAAAACATCTCAAATTATTCTAACCATTTGGGTTTTAGTTAATTTATAAAGATATGACGAATATATTGTTATCCTTTTGGGATTATGGGATTTTTTATAAGTTTATATTAGGTCTTCAGTCATGAAAACTTCATCTTGGATACTCATCATTAGAAAAAATATGAGAGTGGTATAAATTGAGAAATTAAAGAAATTATACAAGAAAAGTAAATATATTTCTTTATAACTTTAGTCAATACATTAAATTAATTCCTAAAATATAAGAAAAAAATCTTTAAAATGAAAATGTTGTACAATTAAATTCATTTCTGATGAATCAAATGGTCTTTCAACTCATCACAGATTTATGGTTTTAAGGTCCTTAAATTTATATTTATCATTTACTTTATTGTGATGAAATATCTCTATTACTCCATAATTTTTTGGACATACCATATTTTTTCCATGTACAAATATTCACTTACCACCTATGTTATCTTACTTTTAAATGTAGTTATTCATTATTCGAGATGACCTCTATACTTCTTTTTTCCACTCATCAAAAGAAACTTTTATTAACCCTTTTTATGATGTGGGTTACCAAAAAAGGTATTCAAAAATGTTCAACATTTTATTAAAAAGATAAATTTAATTTTCAGGGATTAAATTTTTTAAAGGGGCGAATATGTAACACCCTAACATTTTAGAAAGTAAATCTATGTTTGACAGTGTGTTTAACATGCAACACTGAGCTTAAATGACATAAAAAATATATAAATTTTATAAACTAGCTATTAAATTGGTGAACATAAACAGTGTTAAATAATTTAAGAAATATATATACTTCCTATAAATATAAATTATTTATATATTCTTAGTAAATAATCAATTAATTATTAGTAAATTAAATTTATTCTTCAATAATATATTTTCTTTAAAAATGATTTTTATTGCTTCTGTGAGAAACTATTATAATTTGTTTTTATAAATTTTAGAAATTTTATTTTAAAAAATTAATATCATTTTTTAAATCATCGTAACAAAATAAACATGGGGTGATATTTTAGTATTTTTTGGAAAAATATTTATTTTCCAGTGAATAGTAAAAATACTGCTTTTTGTATAAAAAGTCATTTCTTTTTGATAAATTAAATAATTTAAAATTCACAATATGTTTTGAATATTATTTAAATTAAAATAAATATTATTTATTTATTTTTAATCCATTTCATACCTTTTTAATCAAAATTATATTGTATTTTAGTATAAGTTTGTTTGTGGGTTTAAAAACAGGATTTTTCTAAAAACTGTTTTAAAGTGAACAATGTTCCTCTATTTTAATTGATTAAAATAATCCATATTTAGGAATGTTTTAAATGAATCTTTTAGATTATAAATAATTAAATAATAATTTAAATTCATTCAATTATTATTATTTGTATTAGAGTTGATATAAAATCATCTTTTTCTCGAAAAAT
Source organism: Viscum album (assembly GCA_963277665.1). Lineage (NCBI taxonomy): Eukaryota > Viridiplantae > Streptophyta > Magnoliopsida > Santalales > Viscaceae > Viscum > Viscum album. Next base: position 26,993,739 of record OY728125.1, read on the forward strand.
ACACTTCTTGGAAACTCTCTCTTTCATCGCATCTGCGAGTTTTGTTTTAAATTAAAAAATTCAATTGTGTAAGTTGAATTTGGTAAATTTAATTCCATATCTATAATAATCATAATTTATATTATCTAATATTTTCAATTTAATCTTTTACCATAATTATTATTGGATACAATAAAAATTAATTACCATGATTAAAGTAAAAATGGATTTACTAGGGGTTAAACTAAAATGATATGGGATAAAATGACATAAAAACTAGTAAGAAATATATTTTTTACAAATATTTAGATATTATAATTTCTAATTATTGATAGTGTTCCATTTTGAAACCTTTTGGAATGTGAAAAATGTGGTTTAACCTTTTTCTTCTCAAAAATTACAAGTGTGTCACACACATCACTTATAAATGGACACACCTTCTCCTCTCTAATTTAAAACCATAAAATCACATAGGATAATACTATAAATACCAAAGTATATTATTTAATTACCTCCAAATTTCCTATAATCCTTTTTTTCAATAGAAATCCATCCTAAGAAATATTTTCTTACTTACTTAAGGAGGTTGTCTAAAAAAGAGGTATTGTGCGTGTCCGAAAGTCTTTATTTTATTTATTCATCTACCTCATTAAATAATATTAAATTATACTTATATAATGACAAAAATATATATCATATATTTATATTTCATTATTTTAATTTATTAAGCTAAATCCATCTTATATTCCATCAAATGGGATATGAAACCAGTATTCACGTGTTTGACAGACTACCGCCTTGCAAATCGATGTCATTAATTTTCCATCATCACATCTCATGGATTGTTTTAATGATGGATTTAAAGAATATATATGATATTCTTAACATATTTATACTTTTTTAGTTATTATATCTTAGTTAAATTCTTACCTTCCATTCCATGGGGGGTACGATAATGTCGCTCGTGTGTATGGCAGACTACAACCTCACAAAGCGATGTGATTCATTTTTCACTAAACAATTATATGGAAGTTAATAAAGATTAATTTAATGAATATATGTGGCATAAATTAAATAATAATTATATTTATGACATATTTATAATTCCTAAAATATAATATATCATTGTCATTCTTACACTGAAAAATGGTGTAGGTATAGATTACCACCCACACGAAGCGATGTGATCCTTTTTCATCACCACAACACATGGATGTTATATATAAGTATATTTAATGACATAATATGGTGTTTATGATATTATTATAATTATTAATATATAAAATATTACTTAACTTTTTTTCTTAATGATCATTGAAAAATGGAAATGTTACTCATACGTCAGTACGGCATACCATCTCCATGATTGTCACGTAGTTGATTTTTTATAACCATTATTCATGATTGATTTCAAAAAATATAATTTATTTATAAATATGATAATTATTTAATTATTATAATTATATATATTTTTAATAATTACCTCTTTTACCAATAGTCAGCCTATCGAAGTAAATTTTGACACATATGCCAAATATCGTTGAATTACCCAACATAAACTTAATTGATTAACAAATAGTATATAAAATTATATTTAGTGAAATAAAAGGAATAATAAACTTGAAAACGTTTCTCAAGAATTTAAATGATTAACATAAGTGTATTATTTATGAATATAAAGAATGCACATTAAAATTCATACTTTAGGTAAGATACTTCGTGTCAATTTCCTTTCATTGATGTATATTTTAATGTTACGCACCTATATTATTTTATAAGGTGTATATAAATCCACTTTTACATTTTATATTATTAATTTATATATTATAATTATGTTTATTTTTTTTTAATGTTATTCTTTCATAGGGATTATGATTCAAGTGATTCCCAAGTGATAATAGACTTTTTTTTAAAATAAAATTTTAATGTTTTCATTATAACTCGTTCTCTTCCATTTCCATGTTTTTAAAATGATTTAATGAAAATTTTCAAATTTACATAAAATATTTATAAATTAAATTTTATGTATCTTTTTAATTTATTTTAAAAAAATTATTTCAAATATTTTTACATGTTTTATACGGAATTTTTTGACAAATGATAAAAGGACTTTTCTATTTTTAAAGTATATGATGACAATGAATTTTTTCGCGACAATTCAAATTAATTTATTTCTAGATTCCTTTGAAATATTTAAGGTTTTCTTCAATGAAAAACCAAATTTCCCTTTTTCTATTCATTTTTGTATTGAAAACAGTTTTTTAAAAGAAAATGTAATTTTGAAATCTGAAAAAGTTTATTATATGGGTTAAAATTTTCTTTTTAAAAGGGTTTTAAGATGAAAGGGTACAAGCATAAAATTTTTATTTTTCATAAGTAAATTTAGGATTATATTAAAAAACATTGAGCCAGAGATATCATATATGAAAGGTTGAGCCCCATTATATCTCATAGTTGAACCTGATATATATTATATGAAGTGTTGAGAGACATTATATATCACAAAAAATGGGTGAGCCCGATATAGCTTATCTGAAGAGTGATCCCCATTATAGCTCTCCAATTATTTGGGTAATGATTTTATTTAAATTGGATCATATGGTTATTTTAATTAAAAGGGTTTTTAAAGGGTTTTATAAGTATGATGCTCTAGGTTTCCAAAAAGGCTTCTTAATTGCTTGTTATGGTATTTAATGATATTATTTGAGAAAAAAGTTTGTGTTTTTTATATTAAAATAATTCATTTCTTTCACTCAAATAACATTGAGATAAAGGTAAGAAAATCATGGTTTTTCATGTTTTTCACTAGAATAACTATTTTCTTTATTTTTATGTCTCATGCTGAGCTTTTTGTAATCTTCCCACATTTTAAAATGTTTTTCATGAGGTTTAAGGATGGGTAATGGAAAGGAAGAATCCACATTGAATGTTGTATAGAATTTAAAGGAAAAAAATCATTTTTTAATTTAAATGTTTCATATTATGAGAAAAATGGATACTAATCAAAAGTGTCCACTTTGTATTATATAGTTTTGTTATATATGAGTTATGACCTAATTATCTAAAAATATAAACCTATAAAGATCATTAATCTGAAATAAATTGAATTTATGGATAAAACTAAAGATTATTTTCTAGTGATGGCCAGGTCTTTATGATTCAAATGGTGGAAGTGATCCCCCTACTATAGGTGAATATAAGGTATTTTTCCATGGAAAATAATAATAAGGCGTAATATTATAAAGGCATGAACGTTAGGTGAATTAGGTGGGGAAACAATAGTAAGGAATATTGGTAATACTTTATAACCAAAAATATGATTTTGAGAAGGTCTACAGGTCATGTTAATTTAGTAAAATTAAAACCACCATATAATATTATTTTAAACACTTATTACTCTTAATTAAATATTAATCATGTCAATTATATTATTAAAAAAAATATAAAGTGACCCTTATTAAAAAAATTCAACATGATGATTCCAAATTTGGGATGCATTTAAACAAATTAAATTTCTGAATAAGATAAATTTAACTTTGAAATCAAAATGTATAATATATTGAGAAAACAATTTTTTAGAACAATTTTGTTTTAATCATTTAGTGTTCTTAATATTATTTAACATTGATTACCAATTTAGTGAGTTTTAATTCATTTTTATAAATTATTTAACATAATATTAGAGTTTTAATTTAAAATTTATTCATTTAATTTTTTAAAAAAACATAATATTTTGAAAATTATTATTCCTTGAAAATATTGTTTTACCTGGGTAAATGATATTTATCCAAAGTTACTTAATATTTATGACTAAAAAAATTGTCCCTTGTTAAATAATTTAGACCTCTTAATTTTAAATATAAAATAAAATTCAATTGATTCAACTAATATAGATTAACTTTAAAATACTATTGTATAATATATTTAAATCAATTTTTGGTCAAATATTACATATGTTCTAAAATATTAAATATAGGTTTTTAATTCAAACATGATATTTTAAAATATATTATTCTAATTAAAGGAAATATATTTGGTCACGAAAAATGCTTCTTATATTTTAGTTTATGGTTATATCTAAGTGATGTATTAGAGGGTATGGTGTTTTCAAAAATAATATTTTACACTATTCACATAAACATCAATTAAAAATTAAAAAATTCATCTTAAGATAATATGACTAATAAGAGTTCAAAAATGATTTTAATTTTTTCAATTTCACATCCTAAATTTTATAAATCTAAATTAAAATAAAATCATAAAAAACCCTTAAATATTTATTTTATAGAAAATTATTTTTTCATTTATTAACTTTTACTTTAAAACTAGTGATAATCATAAGTATATCAAACTTGAAAAATATAAATTTTATAAAATATATTTTAAAGATAAAAACCGATTTTATTAGTATCTTAGCTGTATTAATTGAGTTTGATGTATAAGGTGAAATTTATTTTCTTTTATTCTTATATATGTATATAATAATTATATTTACACTATTTATGCCTATTAATTATATGGATGCCTTAAAATGGTCTATATTGGTTTGGTTTTAACTGTTTTATGTGGATAAAACCTTGTAATATATTATTTATTTAAGGAAAAAAACCCAAGTTTTCACATTTTGTTTCCTTTTTTCAAGTTTTTTTTATGTATCTAATTACCCAAATACACTAGGCCTATCGATCATATGGGATTGTGTTATGGATATTATTATGTATTAAATCATGAAATAAATTGTATTAATGATATGGGTTTTCTAAATATAAAACCTATAATTTCAATTAATGTACCCCTTTTATGGATTTTGAATTTATATTAGACTTAAATTGAATTTTTTGAGTTAATATATTGTTTTTTATTTTGATAGAAGGGTTTTTTATTGTTTTATAGTTTGATAATAGTTTGGGGAAACTATAAAACTTATGCAAGAAACCATGCAATAGATTTTGGGTTTCACTGAGAAGGAATGCAATTTGGACAAACCATGCATGTTCTTGGTGAAACTATGAAAGTGGATTTAAGGGGGAAAGTAGAGTTGTTTTGTAGTTTGCTAAAACTTGTGGTCCTACCATTTGAGGTGATTTTTATAGATAGTTTCATACACATTATTTCTGAAAGTGTTCATCCAAACCATGCGATGTGATTTAATTCTTTGCAAAATTAGAGTTTAACACAACTTTAAGATCTAGGACCCTTATTTTTATTCTCTTATATCATGCTCTAAAATTGATCTACTTATGTAAGTGTTCATGGTTATTCATTTTTATCCATAAGATGGTTTTAATGAATAAAATTGCATTGTATCGTCATAATCATTGATAAGACTCTTTTTTCTCTCTTTCTCTTTAGATCTTCTCATCTCCTATCACACGGAAGGTTAAATCTAATCCATTATACATAAATATATGATATATTATGTGTTTTTATGAGATATTGTTTTGATATATTAATCGAAATATTGTTCAATCCTGAACCTTTTTCTTTCTTTGTTTCGTTCATTATTGTCATTACTTGTTAAGGGGTAGGTATCTTCTCTCCTACTTCGCTATTATATAACATAAATGATTAGTTTTATTTAAATGTTTTTCATGGATTTTAAAAGTAAATATTTAATGATTTATTAAAGGATACTATTTCCATTTATAAATTTAGAATATGAGGATTTGAATGGATATTGAAAAATTCCTTATTTTATAATTTTAAATTATAGTTTTAAAATTATGTTTTTGGTTTAACGTAAGAAAGATGTTCAATGAAATGTTTTAAAGGGAATAAGTAATCTATGAGGAATTTTTGAAATGAGAACTTGGAATACATTGTTTTCTTGTTTTCATTAGGAATGATCATGGTTATTATGTTCCACCATCAATATGGGATGGATCATGGTCAAGAAGTATTATTGTCAATGTGATTGAGCAAGAGATGACTTTCTTATAGGAATATTCACTACTTAAAAGTATAGGGAATTCAATGGAATGTGGGGGTGTGAACATGGGATGGTTATTCCAAGTAGTAAGGAGTGGTTATATGATTTGATTTATGTATTCATATAGGGAACTCGTTTATGTATTTTTATAAAATAATTTTTCTACTTATCGCATATTTTATATAAAATTTTATAACTTGTACATGTCCAAGTGGTGTTTATTGGTAAGTCTTTGGGGGTTACCTACTTAGTTTTATACACACCACATTCTTGGTCACTTTGGTGAAATTTTAGATATTTTAATTAGGAAACAAGTAAAGTAAAGTCCACATACTTCTTTAGTGGAGAATATTTATGTTAATTACTTGGGATGGAGTTGGATCTTGGAGTTTTACTTTTGGATTAATTTGAATGATTCCACATTTAGGTTTCTATGTTGAGACATACTTTAGTTTTATTGAGTATTTTATTATAATTTTTCACTGTTACTCTGATATTATTATTATTTTATTGGTTTTCTTTGAGTTTTATTATTTATAACATGAATCATATAGTCATTTTAATTGTTTATATTTCATCTTGTCAAGTTATGTTTATTATTTAGGTAAAATCATCTATTAATTATTTACTAAGACCTTAGCATTTATTTCAAGACTTTGCTATCTTGTGGATGTCACCTAAGGTTAGTAGAACCTCTAACCCAATCCAAGACAATTGGTTCAGTGGGGATGTTACAAATGGTATTTTTCTTTATCGAACTATAATCATGTGACGGTATCAAGGATATAGGAAACTAAAAACTTGAAATGTATGATATAAAAAAGTTGTATTCATCCTCTTTATACTTATCAGAGTTTTCAAGGTACAATAGTGTTCTAAGATACTTCTAGGTGTATTTTCATCTCATCATAGTGGGTTTAGATGATGAGTCCATCATATCATGCATTAGCAATGAGACTTCTACTTAGGACTTTAATTCCCAAATTATATTTTATTAATTTTTTAAAATGGTTTTAAATATTATTAATTTTTATTATTTGTAAAATTATAATCCTTCAGTTTACTAGTTATTGATAACTACGTTGTGTTTTGAAACCATCTATAGATAAATGGAACCTATTAGATGATATAAAAACACACAAGTATAGGCCATCAAAAACATTGTTTCACCAAAACTACAGGTGAACCAATAACTTATTTAGATCTATGATTAGTATTTTCAATCATTTGATAAATTAAATCAAGATGATAAACTAAGACATGTGGATCATTCTATACTATTTCAGAAAAAAACCACCTATCTTTTGGGGGGTTCGGAACCTTAAAAGGTGGAGTTGTGGATCAACAGAATTATCCAATTCTTCTGTTTAATTATAATTATAGTATTCTACATGTTGTAGGATCTTCCAATTGTGGGACTTAGTTTTCTAAGATAAAGTTGACCAAGGCCTTATATGGGAGGGAATTTGAAGAACTTTTCAATAAATAATTCTACCCTCACAACATCAAGAGATCCATAACGATATATTTATTCAACCTAAAGAAATATAATCAATCGGTGATGGAATATGAAGTTATGTTTTATAACTTAGTTATTTTTTATCAATAATTTTCTACTACTGCATCCATAAAGGAATTAATCTTTGAGTCAGAACAGTTTCTAGATATTCATTCTAAGATATATATCCTCTATAATAATGATTATATGAAGATAGTTAATTGTGTTATTATAGAAGAAAGGTATATCACTAGAAATCTAGATATAGTAAGAATATATGTCTCTATATGAATATATGGGAACTCTATTTCTAGTAACAAGAAGAAAAAATACACTTATTTCCAAGGTGGTATGGCATCTCATAAGATGGCCACTGAATCCATTAAATTTCCTCCTCGACCAAATATTAAGCATGGATGTTTACAATGTGGTTAGTTCAACCATATGAAGGGATAATATAGAAATACACTGAGAGAATTAAAAAAAAATAATATAGGAAATATTTAGTGTTATTATTGTAAAACAAAAAAATTAGTTTCTAGAAATACACCTCATGTCTCCCATACATCTCATGCTTCAACTAGACGGTCATTTCAAACTAGTTTTCATCCTCATAATCGACTGAACCAAGGTGATTCTAGGAACACTTTGACTCCTCGGATAATGAAATCATAGAAATTAATCAAGTAATAATATGGAACAAGTAAGTAATTGTATAGTGTTTAATAGATGATCATGAAAGTCCAATAAGGTCCTTCAACTTTATGAGGTACAATTCTTCTTAACTTAACTCTTATGAAGGTTCATTTTGTTCTAGTGAATACCAATATTTTATTTCTTCACATTTCAATAATAAAGTGGGTTTTCATATCAAGATTATACCACACATAATTAGTATTGAAACACCTCTCGGGCAAAAAGATTTTATGGGATTTAAATGTGCATCTTTTTTTATAAAATCGATGGTATTCGGGTTTATTGGTAATTTTTTTTGTTATGGATTTATTTTACTTAATCATGGGAATGTATTAGTAAGTTTATTTCAATGAATATATCAATTTTTAGTAATGATATTTAATGTTTACATATTTTTTTGTGACAATGCATCTCTTTAAAGGAGGTTCTGATGTGAAGGTTGGAAAATCAATAATTTTATCAGTAATGGTTAGAAAAATTTCTTAAAAATTAGTATAATTCACTTTGGGGAATAATGAAATAATTTAAACTTTAAATTTTACTACCATTTTGGATAATTATCTTGATGTGTTTCTATAAAAAATTTCTAGTTTTCCAGCATAAAGGTTAGTGTAAGTTTCAAATGATTTCCTCTTAAGGACAAATCCAATTTTACTTCCATCATATAGAATGGAATGAATATAATAAGAGTTTAAGATGAAATTTTAATAATTGGAATTTAAAGTGTTTATATGACTGAGTATGTCACCTTAGGTTGCTTTAGTTATTTTTTTCAAGGAGAATAATTGTTCATTATGATTCTATATATATTAATGTAAGTTGAATCAGGTAATAATAAAGAATATATATCCACTACCTTGGATTGATGATATTCTTTTATCAATTTAAGGGACACCAATGGTTCTCAAAAATTGATATACGCTATGGTTGTCACCAAATTATAGTTCGAGAATATGATATTCCAAAATAAGATTTTAGGAGTCACTGTGATCATTATGAATATTTTTTCATGCCCTTTGGTCTTACATATTCACCAGCGGTTTTCATGGAATTTTGTTTTCTTTCAGTGGTACCTAGAATCTTCCATTATGGAATTTTTTAATGAAATACTAGTGTATTATTGAAATTAGAAAGAATTTTAAGAATATATAGATATTTTGTTGAGTAATATTTTAGGATCTTTTATATGAAAAATATCTTAATACAATTTATAGATATAAGAAATCTATTTTCTTGGCCATTTTATTTATAAAAAAGGTATATCAGCAGACCCTATAAAGAAAGAACTTGTATTATCTTGAAAACCACTAAAAACACATTTTTAAATGATACTTTTTGTGATCAATAGGTTACTCTCATCACTTTATTTGATACTTCTCGTGAATCATAACTTCTTTGAAAACACTCATTTTAAAGGGAACTCAGTTCCATCAGAATGAGGATTTTCAATGACACTCTTTAGAGGTTAAATAAAGGTTAACTTATACACAAATTAGTATTTTTCTAAAACTTGGGAAATTATATGTTATTTATTGTGACTCATCTAGATATGTACTGATTTTTTTTATCATTAAAATATTTCATATTGTAGATTATGGAACACGAAAATTGTGAATTCATGAAAAGAATTATACAACCCATGATTTAGAATTGGGTGTGGTGGTTAATTATTTGAAAATATGGTTTCAATATCTCTTTACTTATAAATTCACTGTGTTCATAGATCATAAAAGTTTGAAACAAATATTTTTTAAAATATATTTGAAATTGAGACAAAGATAATGGATGGAATAAATTTATATGTTCAACTTTGACTTGGTTTATATACATGCAAAAGGTAATTCTTTGGAAGAATCATTAAGCTGAAATTTATCCAATCAATTATCTAAATAGCTCATAATCAATTTAAATTAATGAGTTTGATACAATTTCGCACTTGAATTTCACTTAGAAAGATAAATTTATAATTTTCTTTATAGTGACTTTTATTCTTGACTTGGTAGAAAAATTACAGGATTCTAAAAGGTATGATCCAGAGTACCTTACCTTAATGTCAAAACTCATTGGTGGGAGAACATTTATGGGTGGATGAAAGACTATAAATATAAGATTATTTTTCATGATAAAAAGGTTTTCCCACTATATTTTCAAGAGTAAATCCTTTATGTGTACCACCACTCAAAATGGGTTGTTTATCCTATAATTTGGAAAATGAATAAGGACTTGATAACCCATTTCTAGTGGGCTATAATTTTGAGGAAAGTAGAAGTGTTTGTCTCAATATGTCTCACATTTCAGTAGGTTAAGGATCAACACCATTGATTATCTATTTTTATTGTAATATTTACCTATCCCTATTTGTAAAAGGAGCACATATTTATTTCTTTTATTAAAATTATTATAATAATGGTTTGTAAATACAATTACATATGGGTGACTATGGATCAACTCATAAATTCGGATCACATAATCCCAATTCATGAATCTAATGTAGTGGAAGACATGGAAAAACTCTATAGTTTTTAATTCATATATTTGCATGGAATACCCATTTAGATCACCTACAACCAAGATCCTCATTTTAACTCTTATATTTAGTGATGAATGCAATAATATTTTGGTACCCAATTAACCTATATGAGATCATATCATCCTAAAAAATATGGATAATAAGAACATATGATATAAATTATATAATACATTCTTCACACATGTGTTATAGAATTTAGAGGTTCATGGTAGGATCATTATTATCAATTGATTTTTCATAAAATAATAGTGATGATGCCATAATACATATTTATCCTTTTTAATCATGTAAGTCCATATTTATTGGTTTCCATTCTATTGGGTTGAGACCAAATAACCTTCATTGTTGGTATATATCCATTTTCAAGAGATGAATTAAAAAACTCAGGATAAGGATGGATATGGATTAGATTCATCAAATATATTATAAAAAACAAAATCATTTGTTGTTATTGTCTGATTTGGTAGATCTTGTGTTCTTGAAAGTCTTTCCAAGTATAGGTCATCAATGATTGGGTGGGAAAATAAAAGTGCCTCCTTTGTATAATAAAACTTTTGAAATACTAAAATGATTTGGTGATGTGGATTAGGGGTTTCCTTTACCACCATGATTTAACTTCATAAATAATTTATTTTATATATCTCAATTGAATAAATACCAGCAAGATCTTGACCATGTGATTTGATGGGACCGTATTGATCTTGTATCATATTCTACATTGCTACATGTGTTGATACATATTGTGGGTAGAAAAGAAAACATGTAATAGGGTAAGAGTTTCCTAATAGTGGGAGTTTTATGGAGCCATGTTTATATTCAATAAGTGACCTCAAAATGAGAATACTTTATACTACAACAATGACCTGAACTTTTGAAAAGCACCAAAAATGTATATTATTTCTATTATGGAAAACCTAATGTTTGGGATAATGTAACAGCATAGGTTTTGGATAAATTACCCATTTATTATGAGTTATAAATTTATATAATACTTGGGTTGAGTTTAAGAAGTTTCTGGATGTTTGTTGGACTATTTTGGAAGGGTTTTTAGGGGTGAACAGTATGAGAAGAGTTTGGGGAAACTGTACAACTTCTCTAGGATACTATGTAATAGATTTTTAGAGTAACTCGGAAAGTTAAGGGTTGGTGAATGGTTTAGAAAAACCTTATGGGTGTTAAATAAAACTATACAGTTTGTGATATATGGGAAAATAATAGTTGGTTCATAGTATTTCATACCATGTGATCCAATCATGCATGGGGGTGTTTAGAGACAATAGTATGCTCACTATTACTGCATAGTTTCCTAAATTGCATGTCTTAACCGTGAAATGTGTATTTATTATTCTAAAAATTCGAGTTTAACATATTTTTTAACCCAAATACCCTTATTTTTATTCTCCTCTCCTAGGATCTCAATCTCCTCTTTGTTCTTAAAATTTCATATTGATTTAATTTGATCTAAAACCATTTTGTGATAGATCAAAGTGCATTGAATATCCCAAATCATTGTTAAGTCTCTATTTTAACTCTTTATCTATATATATTCACATATAATATCACTCAAAATGTTAGATATAATTCATTAAGGATAGATCTATAATCTATGATGAGTTTTGATGAGATATTGTTTGGATCTATTTAAGGAAATAGGTTTTGAGCCCAAATCTTGATGTTTCTTTGTGTTTTTCATCATTTTAAATACCTATTGAGAGGTAGGTGGATTATATCCAACTCTAATTTTTAATAACTTGATTTATTGTTCCTATTTTTATGTTTTTATTTTATTCTCAAAGGAAAATTTGAAGTAGTTCTTGAACGAAAATATTTTGGGTGAAGATTTGGGAGCATGGGAATTTGAATGCATTTTGTAAAACCCCTTATTTTATAATTTTAAATTGTGGTTTTAAAATTATGTATTTTGTTTGATGTAATATATATTTACAATGAAATATTTTAAAGGTAATAATGTTTTATGAGGAATTTTGGAAATGAAAACTGGGAATATGTGGTTGGTTTGTGTTCTTTTGGATAGTGCATATTTGTGAAGTACCATTGTCAATGTAGAACAAAGTATGATAATGAAGTACCACCATCATGTGGGTCACTGAGTGATAGCTTGATGACAGGATGAATCACAACTCCTGAATATATGGAGGTCCATTCCATGAATATGTTTGGGTATGTGAACAGGGGTTGGTTATGACAAGTAATAAGGAATGTAATATTCTTTGATTAATGTTTTCTTACATGGAACTCATTTATGGATTTGTATAAAACTATTTGTAAATATATCACCTATTTTATATAAAATTTGATAATTTTTTCTTATCCAAGTTGTATCTATTGTAAATTCTCTAGGGATTATCTATTAAGTGTTATGCTCACCCTCTTCTTGGGAGATTTGGTGTATTTGTAGATATTATTATCCAACACATAGGTAAAGGAAATGTATCATACTTATCTAGTGAATTATCTTGATGTTAGTTATTTAGGATTGTGTTAGAGATTTTATTTTCTATTTTGGTGTCATTGGAGTGATTCCACTTTGGTGTTTTTTCATTAAGATATCCTTTGGTTGTCTTGAGTCTTGTGTTATACTTTTTCATTGTTACCCTGATAGTATTATTATTATTATTTTAATTGATTTGTATTGTTTATTAATATGAATCATATTATTGGTTTGTATTTTTATATTTTATTTTGTCAAGTTATATTTCTTCTTCAGATAAAATCGCCCCCAATGTTTTACTAAGACATGGGTATTTATTACTAACCTTTGGTTTTTTTGGGATGTCACCTAAGATTAGTGGAAACTTAGACCCGGACCAAGATAATGGGTTGGGTGAGGATGTTACAAATAGTATTAGTCTTGGTCATTCCATCATATTGAGATGGTATCAAGGAGATAGGAAATGTCAGACCATGAAATGTATTGATTAAAAATACATAGTTAACCTCTTTATGTTGAACTTCATGTTGCCAGGGTGGTTTGAGTGAAAAAAAATTCTAAGGCACTTCTAGGTGTGTTGTCATATCATCATCATGGGTTTATCTAATAAATATATAATATCATACATTAGTAATGATATTTCCCACTAATAATGCATCGTTCGTATTATATTTCATTTATTTTTGAAAATTGGAGGTAAATATTTTTACTTTTTATGATTTTAAATATTCTAATCCATAATTTTACTTATAAGTGAGGAAAAATTCATGTTTTTACCTATCTATAGATAAATGAAACCGGTTAGGTGACATAAAAAACCCATAAAATAGGACATAGAAAACATGGTTGCATATGAACCACACGTGAACCAGTAGGTTGTTCAAAGTGTTCTTCAATATTTTCAATCTGTTGATAATGGAAATTTAGATGATAAACCAATATAAGTGGATCATTTTGGGAAATTTTATAAACAAAAACTGCCAATATTTTACAAGGATTTGGAACCAAAAAATGTAGATTTGTGGCTTAATAAAATGAAAAAAAAATTCTGTCCTAGGTACACCATCTGATCTAATAGTAAAGATATTATTCTATATTATGGAGGAACTTAAAAGACAATTTACAAGATAAATTTGACCAAGGACTTATATGGGATGAATTTTTTGAATTTTTCAATAAAAAATTCAACTCTGGCACCTTTAATACCTCATACTTGAGAGTTTTGTGGGAACGTCAACCACAACTCGTCACTGCCCCGCAGTCGACAGGTCTGCTCAAAGTTGACAGGTGACCCCCTACCCAGCCCTGCTGGAGGGTCCCTGGAAGTCGACGGGTTCCCACTACAGGGAGACCCAGAAAGTCGATGGGTGCCACACTGCCCAGTCCCGTAACAGGGTAATCCACTGGAGGGTGACCCGGCTAAAGTCGGTGACATGACCACTGCCCAGCCCAGCTGGAGGTAACCCAGCATCGGGGACCACTGCCCAGCCCAACTGGAGGTAAGCCCGGCATTGGGGACCACTGCCCAGCCTAGATGGAGGTAAGCCCAACATCGGGTACCACTGCCCATCCCCACTGGAGGTAAGCCCGACATCGGGGACCACTGCCCAGCCCCACTGAAGGTAAGCCCGGCATCGGGGACCACTGCCCAGCCCTACTAGAGGTAAGCCTGGAACTGCTCTGACCATCTCTGCTGGATGGTACTGCTCGGTGAACACCGTTGTACTGGCCATCCCTGTTGGATGGTAACCCACTGGCGAGCCCTGCTCGAAACAACCTCCGCCCTGCTGGAAACAACCTCCTGGGTAGAGGATCGGTGCCCGCGTAAAGTGTTAGTCACACCGAATCCACAAAGAACTCTACCAGGGAACACGGGGTGATGGGAGAAACTCCCCAGGACTCACAAGGCGATCCCTCTCCAAATAGGATAGTGTCGAGGTGCGGTGATTGAGCCCTTGACTTGTAGTTCGAGGAAAACGTGTGGGATGTTGGGCATCGATGGTGTTACTTCTGGGACTGTTGGCTACTCGCTTTCTTGGGCTGATCTACAGGATGGAGATCCCCTTATGATCTTGTTCGGGCTTCTTGATTGAGCATATGGACTTGTATATACCTTTTTCTAGTACCCACTTCTTGGGTTTGGTTACTCTCCTTCCAGGAGAGGCGAAGATGTGCGGGGTATGCCACGTGCTTTCCATGTCTAGCTTCTCGTGGTTGGACGAGTCTACTCTCCTGCTATAGGCAGCGAAGACTCGGCAGGAAGTTCATCTTCTCATCGTTTCTAGCTCCTTGTGTCTGGATGAGTATACTTTTTTTCCTCTTGTTGGGTTGAGATGGAATCTTTATCATACTCTTTACTGCACTCCTTGTTGTACTCCTTTACTCTCCCATGTTCGATCTAATTCTCACCCTTCGGTACCTCCTTTGTTTCTCCCTCGAGCCTTCGGGGTATCCTACTGAGTATTTTTATACTCACCCCTGCTTGGGATTTTCCCGCACATGGTGTGCCCTTGCAGACGACGGACAAGTTGGTCGTGACTTCAGTGGAGCATAGGAGTTCGGGAGCTTGGACCGCGTGCAGTGGTCGTAGTCGGGTTCCAGGTGGGGAACCCTGCCAGCTGTTTTTCTTTTGTTCACCTATTGTCGGGTTGTGGCACTTTTCTGGTTGGGTGCGTGTTTTGCCCTTTTCTTTTCAGTTTACCTCTAGGTTTTACTTTTTACTATAGATGTCGGTGCACATTTGTGGTGTATTTATAGTAGTTGGTACTTTTCTTTTCTTTTTACTCTGATATCTAGAACGGAATATTTTTTTAATATAAAGTAAGAGAATTTATCTGTGAGAGAATATACAAGTATGTTTATGGACATAGTTCATTTTCCTATATAAGTGGATACTAGTGCATCTTTAAAAGAATGTATCATTGAATCTATGCTAAAAATAATGATTCTTTATAATATATTTCTCCTCTATATTACTGATTTTATAGATATTGTTAATAAAGAAACAGTGGCTAAAGTGGATATCACTAAAATTTCTTCTGGAGTAATTATATTTCTATCCATAGGAATAGGATGGAAATATAATTTTAGGTATTAGAATAAGAGAGACACGTATTTCCAAGGTGATGGAGCATTGCATAACCAGACCACTAAATATGTTATCTTTACTCCTCCTCCCAATATTGAGCTTGGAGTTTTCCAATGTGGTTCATTCTACCATTTGAAGTAATATTATAAGACACCATATAGATTATGTCACAACTATAATGAGATGAAATTTATTCAGAATTGTTGTTGTATCATAACAAATTAAGTTTCTATAAATATGTCCCATATCTCTCAGAAATCTCATTATTTGATAGGAAAGTCTCACCAGAAAAGTTCTCATCATTAGAACTATGAAAAATAAATTGATTCTAGGAACACAATGACTCATTTGGAAATGAAATCACAGCAAGTAATCAAGGAACAAGGGTGGTGGGTAAGTAATTGAATGGATTGGGATAGATGATCATAGAAGACCTATCAGGTTCTTCTAATTTACAATGTATTATTCTTCTTAACTCAACTCTTAGGAAAGTTATTTTTTATATTATTGCATCCCACTCTCATATTTCTTTACATGTCATTTATAAAATGGGGTTTCATATCAATATTATTCTACACATAATGATTATCCATACACCTCTTAGTTATTGAGAGTGTATGGGTTTTTAATATGATGATTATTCTATAACAATCAATGTTGTCTAGTTTTATTGGGAATTTTCGGTTTTTTATTTGTATGTATTTGAGTTGATCATGGGATTGGATTGGTTAGTTTCTTTCAAGGCCCATATCAATTGTTATACATCATAGGTAATGTTTACATATTCTGAATGGACAATGCATCTCTTTAATGGAGGTTGTGATGTGAAGGTTGGAAAATTGGGATTGTTAGCAACAATGGTCGGAACCGCTTTTTATCAATTAGCAGTGTTCACTTTGGGGACTAGTGACATGGTTAATACTAGAAATTTTCCAACCATTTTGGATTGTTAACCTAACATGTTTCATAAAACTTTCACTAGTTTTTCACCTAAAGGAGAATGGTAATTTTCTATTGATCTCCTCCTTAAGAAAAATCCTATTTCACTTCCAACATATATAATGGAAGCAATGGAATTAAAGGATTTAAAGATCAAATTTTATGAATTGTAATGTAAATGGTTTATATGATTGAGTACATCACCTTGGATTTCTCTAGTTATTTTTTTAAATGGTGGATGGTTCATTACAACTCTATGTTGATTATTATAAGATGAATCAAGTTATGATAAAGAATAGTTATCCACTACCTTAGATTGATGGTCATTTTTTTCAATTAAATGGAGACCAATAGTTCTCAAAAATTGATCTACGCTTTAGGTATAACCAAATTCAATTTAGTTAAGATGATATTCCAAAAATGGATTTTAGGAGTTTTTATGATCATTATAAATATGTGGTCACTCCCTTTGGTACCACATATACACCAGTGGTTTTCATGGAATTGATGAATCATGTATTTAATTGGTACCTCAACTCTTTAATTGTGGTATTTGTGGATGACATACTTATGTATTCTTGAACTTATAAATAACATGAATAATATATAGAGACTATGTTAAGAATTTTGTGAGAGCATCAGTTTTATGAAAAATTCCCTAAAATTGATTTATGGATACAAGAAGTTTGTTTCCTTAGTCATTCAATTTCTAAAAAAATCATGTTAGTAGACCCTACAAATATTGTATCTTTTTTCCCTTAGAAACCATAGAAAACTATCTTGGAGATATATATCTTTTTCGTCTTATCAATTTATTATCATTGCCTTTTTAAGACTTATCATAACTCGCATCTTCCTTAATATTTATCATGGGAAAGGTCACACCATTCAACTGGAATAGGGGTTTTCAGAGATGATATTTAGAAATAAAATAAAGGTTAATTATACACTATTTTTTATAGAAAATAAGAAAGGATATTTGGTTTATTGTGACACATTTAGATCTTAACATAATTTTTTTATCATAAAAGTTGATCATGTGGTGGATTCTAGATTATGATTGTCATGAATTCATAAAAATAATTATATTTTCCATGATTTATAATTGGATATGGAGGTTTATACCTTTAAAATAATGTGTCATTATCTATTTTGTTCTAAATTCTCTATGTACACAGATCATAAAAGTTTGAAACACATATTTTCATAAAGAGATTTGATCTTGAGAAAAAAGATATAGGATGGAATGCATTCAGATGCTCAGCTTTGACTTGGTTTATATACTTATAAAAGGGAATTCCATGGAAGACGGTTTGATCCAATAATTATGAAATAAATTATCCAAATAATCTCTTGATAAATGGTAGTTTATGAGTTTTATGATAGATATGCACTTTGATTTCAATGAGCAAGATAAATTTACAATTTTCTATCTGGTTATTTTTATTTATGAATTTGTTGAAAAAATTAAGGATTCTCAATGGTTGGATAAATAGTGACTTACCTTAATGTCAAAATGAAATATTGGGGATACCATTGATGAATGGAAGTTAGATGGGAACTATGTATTTCTTTTTTATGATCGAATGGTTTTCCCTCAATCGTTTCCAGAGTAACTCTTTTATGTGGAACACCACTCAAAATGGGTTGTTCAACCAAGAATTTGGAAGATGTAAAAGGCATTGAGAACCCATTTTTGGTGGGATTAATGATGGGTAAAGTGGTGGGGTATGTATCAAGATGCCTTAATTTTCAGAATGTCAAGGTTGAACACCAATAATCTACTGGTATGTTGCAATCTTTACCTATCCCTATTTGGAAAAGAGATTACATAGTTAGGTATATGGTTACAAGTATTCCAAGAATAGTTCATAAAAATGATTTCATATGGGTGATTTTGGATAGTCTCACAAATTTGGCTCACTTCATCCCTAGCCATGAATCTAATATAGTGGAAGACATAGAAAAACTCTATATTCAATAAGTCATAATGTTTCATGGAATACAAATTTAAATTTTTTATGACTAAGATTCTCATTCTACCTCTCAGATTTGGTGATCACTTCTGTAAGATTTCAGTACCCAGTTGACTTTGAGTATATCAAATCATCCTCAAATGGATGTACAATACAAATAGATAATCAAAATGTTAGAGAAAATAAATAGATCATATGTTATAAATTTTGAAAGGTCATGAGAGAATAATATAATATTAGTATAGTTTTCATACAATAATTGTTATTATTCCACAACACATGTGGCTCCTTTTAAAGAACTGTATGGTTTTCCATGTTGGTATCCACTTTTTTGGGTAGATAATGAATAAGATTAATTATTCAAGATTATCCCTATTCAGGATATAAATGAGAAAATTATAATGATTAGGAAAAGTATGGTGATTTATTGTAGTTATTAGAAATATTATTTGGATTACCATCGATATCCATTATCATTTGATATGGGAGATCATTTGTTCATTAAAGTCTCTCCAAGGATTGGGAGTATACATTTGGGTAATCAAGGAAAAGTGTCTCATGGGTACATTGACCCATTTGAAATATTGGAAGAGATTAATGATGTGAATTATCAGTTTCTATTACCACTATAATTTATTTTCATCCACTTTAAATTTAATGTATCCCAATTGAAAAAAATTCCAACTTGATTTTAACCATGTGACTCGATGAGGCAATGTTGATCTTGCACTAGATGCAACTTTTTCAAATGTGTCGATATGGATTATGTATAGACAAAATAAAGTGTTACTGGGGAAGAGTATCTATATGGTGGGGGTTTTAAGTCACTATGATCATACTTAGGTTGATACATGGGAATAATAAGACATTTCATTGTATTAATGGCCAAAAAATTTCCAAATCACCAGAAATCATCAGTATTTTAGTTATAAAAAGACTAATGGTTGGGATAATGTAACACCTTATGTTTTAGGTAGGATAAAATTTTATTACTTATTTTGAAGTAATATAATACTTTGGTTCAATTTTAGGAGTTTTTGTATGGTTTTGGAGTGATTTAGAATTGTTTTTATGGGTGTATTTATTGAGCATAGTTTGGGGAAACCAAGAAAATTCTCCAAGAAAACATGCAAGAGATTCAGGGAGTCACTGGGAAGGTGCATGGTTGGCTCATGGTTTTTCCAAACCATGTGGGTACCAGGTGAAGCTTTGTAATTAGTGATATAGGGAAAAATCACAGTTGGTTCATGGTTTTTTAAGTTGTTCAATCCAACCATTCGAGAGGGTGTTTTTAGACAGCATCATACACACGGTTTATGAATGATTTCAAAAATTGTATAGCCTAACCATGTGACGTACAATTTATTAGAGTTTAATATTATTTTTAGACATGAAACCCTCGTTTTTTATTTTCCTCTCCTAGGATCTTGAACTCCTATTCTAACCTAAGTATTCTAGGTTATTCCTTTCGATCTAAAATCTAGTTTTGATATATCAAAGTTTGTTAGATTCCCAAAATAATTGTTAAGTATCTATTTTATCTCTCTATTTATATCTTCTCATCTCATCTCACCTATAATGTTATATGAAATTAGTAATGGATAGATATATTATCTATGATGTGTTCTCATGAGATCTTTTTTTGGATCTATAGAAACAAATAGGTTTTGAGCCTGAATTTAGAGGGGGGGTTTTCATCGTTGTTGTTACCTATTAAGGGGTATGTGGCTTAAATCCCACTCAATTTTTATATAATTTAAAGGAATGGTTTTATATAAAAAAAATTATTGTATTTTCAAAGGAAATTTTGAATGATTTATTAAATGAATCCATTTTGTTATGATTTGGGAACATGGGTATTTGAATGTTTTTTGGAAAACCACTTGTTTTATAATTTTAAATAATAGTTTTAAAATTATGGTTTTGGTTTTATGTAATAAATATGATCAATTAATTGTTTTTAAGGGAATAAATCTATTATGAGGAATATTTTAAATGAGAACTTAGTATAAATTGTTGGTTTGAATTTTTTTTATAGAGCATGATAGTGAAGCACCACTATCAATTTGGGATAGAGTGTGATAATGAATTACTATTGTGAAATTGGGTCACTAAACAATGGATTTGTGATAGGATGACACACCACTCACAATTATAGGGAGTTTCATGTCATGGATGTGTTTGTGTGTGTGTGAACACGGGATATTTATGGAATGTAGTAAGGAATGGTAATATACATTTAGTAATATTTTATTACATGTAACTCATTTATCCCTTTGTATAAAATTCTTTTTCAACTTATAATTTGTTTTATATAAAATGCACTAATTTTTTCTTATTCTAGTGGTGTGTGTTGGGAACTGTCTAGGGATTACCAACTAAGTGTTATACTCACCCCCTGATTGGGATCTTTGGTGAATTTTAAGATGTTATTAACTAATTAAGAGGTAAGTGTAATGTCTCATAATTATCTAGTGGGGAATCCTGATTTTAGTTCCTTCGGATAGAGCTGGAGCTTGGAGTTTCTATTTTGGATTCATTGGAGTGATTCCACATTGTGTTGTATCATTGATACATCCTCTATTTTAAATGAGTCTTGTGTTATAATTAGTCCCTTCTACTCAAATATTATTATTATTTTATTGGTTTTATTTATGTTTTATTTTCTATACCCACACATAATATAGTTGGTTTGGTTGTTTATATTCTATCTTGTCCATATATTTTTTTTCTTTAGGTAAAATCACCCCCCCAAATTTTTACTAAGACCTTAGAATTTATTTCTTTTCATCAATGTCTTAAGGATGTTAGCTAAGGTTTGTGGTGCCTCTTACCCAGTCCAAGTCAATGGGTTGGGCCTGAATTTCACCATTATATCCATCATTCGTACGATGTTGAAGCGTAAAATATAGAATTCAAAGCTATAAAGGTTAGATGGTTTTTAAATTCATTGTTTTAGTATAATGATTCACTTGAAGATTGATCAAGCATTTCATGGGTTTCTTCTACAACCAAGTTCGTTAGATAAACATCCAAAACCCATCAGTGGTGTCATAGCCTTGATCTTCAATAGATAAACATGTCCTTCCTACCATTTTTTGAGTAACATGGATACCATAAGGAACTTGAGTATAAATTATAGCTAATTATATAATAAAATGATTCTATTTTGATGAGTTTTAGTATATGACAGCCTTATATAATAATTTATGATATATTTAAATCATGTATTATTATTTTTCTGCCATAGGGTATGATATATGATATTATAAGCTATGATAGATCCATAGATTTATCTAAAACAAATAATTGATTAATATTAATTATATAAGAAATATTTTCAAGTATGACAAGAGATTTATGACATCAAATTTCATAACTGATAATATAAATCATATATTATACCTTATAATTCCCCATATTAAATATTAAAATATGATATGTAAAAATTTAAATAAAATTAATATTTTTCTTGAATTTCTTATTATTTATAATTTTTTTAAAATGATAAGTGTTCGGTATTGAAAAATTATATTTCTTATACCTAAATTAAATATGAAGAGTTAATATTTTTATCTCACATTGGGAAAATAAATAGAGTTTAGTTGTCTGCTTATTCTATTAGAATCTCCAAGTTTGTAAAATGTTTATGAAATTTGGATATTATGTATGCTTTAATTTAGGTGATTAATTGATTATTATAAAATTTTCTACCCATTGTTCACATTCTAGGTATAACAATATGAGATTTAATTTTTCATCTACCTTGACCTTGGTCTGTAATTGAAGTTATAAGCTTTAATTTAGTTATTAAGTATATTTTATACATATTGGGTGGTATATTTATGATTAATTGGATCCTCTATTGAGTAAAGTCACACTAGGTAGAGAGATTATGGGCTAGACTTTGCACAGGCCATGAGGATTATGCCTTAATCTAGAAAGGGTAGGGTTGGTTATCTATCACTCTAGGATTACTCATGTGGAGATTTTCAATCTCATATAACTCTAAACCTTTAAATTAAATGTTCATATACCTTATACATGAGATGAATTTTTATATGTTTAAATATTTTTGGATTCAACATTTGGGTGATTAAATCAAACATATGGGTTGGTAAAAGAGTTACAAATTAATATGGTGTGAACATTTTAATTAGGTGGAAGGAATAGGGATTATAAAACTACATATTTAGAAACATGGATACAAAAAGGAATAAAAAATTAGATAATAAATATTTCATATGATTCAATAGTTATTAATTTAATATACATGTGATTTATATTAATTTAGAGGGACATTTAAAAGAAAACTCCCCAAATAATAAGTGTGGGATTCCTTCTAAATAAAATTATTGTCAAGAACTCAACCATCCAACTAAGTTGGTTCTTTAAAAGAAGGGTGCCTATGGATTATCATGTGTAAGGAATGGTAGAAATTGATAACCCTTAAAGTTAAGTAACTAAATACAATTGTGATATTTAGGAGACACATAGCTATGATGCCCTAAGAGTTTGGATACTGGAAGAATGTAGATGAGTATTATCCATATTATGGATATGGAAAAATAAATTGTACACCAAACTATGTGTGAATCATATATGATATGATTGGGATAATTCCCTTCCAAATTAATAAATTGGTAAGATTAATCCCAAATCGTTCTCATCGCTCAGTGAAAATTTTATCTTATCTCACTAGATGGATATTATGTATGGGGTTGTCATTTTTTAATGGGTGTAATTTCATTAAAATACCTTAAGGAAAAGATAAAAAATTAATACACACCCATATATATATATATATATGTATCTATTAAAAATTATAGCACACATTATTTATATCAATTTGAGATCTCATATTATATAAAATGATTCTAGATTGGTATCTAAGGTTGAGAAGTCTTCTCAAAGATAGGCATTTTGAGCATCTGAATGTGATTGTTGTAGAGATAATTTTATCAAACTCTTGCACATGGGTATTGGATACTAGGTGTACATCACACATTTGTAATAATAACCACAAACATAGAGATAGGAGTGGATTAAAAAAGGGTAAAGTAGATCTATATGTTGGCAATGGAGAATGATTTTTTGTATTGGAGATCAAAACATATGTTCTAAGATTAATATTGGGTAAAATCCTTCTTGGAAGTGTTTCAATGTTTTTGGGTTGATTATTTTTCTGAAAAAATATGTTAACAATATTTCCAGTAGGTTTTTTCCAAAATAATGGTTTTTATGGAAATGAAATTTTCAAGTGTTTGGAAAACATTTTAACATGAAATTTCAGAGTTGAATTTGAGGAAAAGGTAGGATTATCTCATAGAAATTTCATGGATTTCATAGAAGTTTTTTAAAACCAAAAAGGATATTTCCAATTGTTCATAAACTATATAAAAAGTATGTGGTGACCACAAAGGTAGTACTCATACCATATGGGATGTTCACAAGAGTGGAAATTTGGTAAAGGCATTGATCTCACATAGTAAGTTTGTGAACCCAAAATAGTGTTCAGGAAGGGGACTTATCATCTGAAATATAAATATCATGATTCTAAGGCCACTATAAAAAATTTATACTCTATACAAATTATATAGTGGGTGAAATATATGATGGAGATTGTTCGTGAACGGACTAAATGTAATTAGTTATTAGCAGTGTTTTCTAGTTTATCTACCTATATAAAGGAAACAAAATCAATTAATTAGGGAGATATAATATAATTATAGGTAAATGTCATTGGATAAATTTATCCATATTTTGATGGTAGTTTGAAAAATATTTGAGTTTGTGAATGAGGTAGGTTCGTGAAGAATCAGGGTTTAGAAAGTAAGATTATTTTGTAGAGTAATTTTTATTTGTGAAGGAGAGGATTTTATGGGAAATAATATATCCTTAAAGGAATTTCATCAATAACTCATGCTATATAGTGAAAATTAATTTCATGAATGGAATTGAGTAGTTCATTAAGGAATAAAAACATTGGACAAAAGTGGTTTCTGTAATACAAACGCTACATGGTAAATTGGATTTCATCTCTAAAATGAAAAAATAGCTTCCTAGAACACTAACATATTTTTGAACTAATTTGGAGGTAATTTAGATAAATAGAGGAATCTTCTAGAGGAGTAGTGAATTCACTTCAGTTGAGAGAGAAGTGAGTTCTCAATGGTTATTGGTTGTAAACTAAGGGGGATTTTGAGTCCTCTCCAAACACTAAAAAAAGACACTATAGTGGATTTGGTATATTGGCACGTCACCTTTTTATAATCCTTGTACTTTCCCAGTTAATGGTGAACCATATAAAATTGATGTTTATCCTATATTTTTTCATTTCAGTTTATACATAACTATGAGAATGAGATACAAGAGAATTTTGATTAGTGAAGAAATAATATATAAAGTGTGAAGTGTTTCAATCTATAATACCATAATTCATCCCCCTTTCAAGGTACTTAACCTAGTGAGAATAATAATTACAATTAAATTAAGAAAGTTAAAGTGATTCATTCTCTCTCATTTGAATCCATGGAATTCTCTAATCACAATGGGATTCTGATCATTGAGGTAAATAATTAACTACTATAGAAGAATCAGATATTGCACTACTTCCTCCCTTTAGTAATGGTTGTGCACACAATTATGATTCATGGGATATCATCCAATGTAGACAGTGAGACCTTATTAGAAACTAAATGAAGAGAACTAGATAAAGATTCTAGAGGGATTAATTCTTTTGGGTTATCCATATCCAACACAATATACATGAAATTACTGTCTTGTGAATCCCAACATTATATATAGGAATAGCTATTGAACACAAATTGGGGTGATAATAAAGTTTTATAAGACAAGTTAAAAGTTCAATGGAATAAGTATAAGGACCATAGGATGCACTCTAATAAATCTACTGATTCATTCTTTGATCTAGTGAATGTGATTATGGAAGAAATGCACTATCTCAAAAAAAATACTCGGTGACACTAAAATTTTTCCATAAATCCTAAGATGATCACCACCATAGTTTAATCCAAAATTCACTATGATTGAGGAAATATATATAAGGATATTACAATATATAGTTTTCATAGTACTCTAAATTCATATGATATTTGAAAGGAAGTTAATGTGGTAGTGGAAAATCAGAAGTCTAAGGAGGTGGAATTTAAGGTCATGAAGAAGATCCATATGAAGGATGGTCGGGAAGAAGATGAAGTGGATGAATTCATTTCATTTGTATCCTAAAATATTCCAAGGGTAAAAAAAATTTAAAGATAAAATTCCAATTATGTTCTTTGGATGCGGAAAGGTTGGGAACCATATATAAAAGTGTCTAAAAAGGTTCAAGAAAACGATGAGGGTGATGAAATTACAATGAAGAATTATTCCAGAAATGTGATAGGTAATAAAGGTACTAAGCCCAATCTCTTTAAGAAGAATAACCTACTATCATATGATATTGACTATTTAAAATAGAATGAGGAAAAAGAAATTGAAAACTGAGAAGACCTCAAAAAATGTTATGGTCATAATTATGGGAAATTACTAGACATGGGAAGAGAGAAATAATGTTTAAGGAGATACATAAGGAATATTGGATCTCCAAGTTTAATTAGGGTATTTTCTTGAGGAAATATATGTATGAATATCTAAAATAAATAAATCCAATAGATTGGATTATCATTTCAAACTCTAAATGTAATAGTAAGAAGAAGATAAGTTTGAGGTGAAGACGGAAGTCAATAATATCAAATTTGAAAGACCATAAAACTTAAGGAAGTTCATTGACTATAATATCAAAGTTAAATAATTGAACAAGTTTATTGATAGTTTGACTAAAATAATAAAATATCTAGTCAAATTTATGAGAGAAATTGAGGTGGAAGTTGTTGTCCTAGGATAAGAATTCAAATATCAAGAAAGGCTATTGATTCTTGGTATGAAATTTGGAAACTATATTTGTTCCATACCCAAAAGGTACATAAGGGCACAAGATAAAAAAGGAATTTAGGAAAAGCTAAATATTCCAAGGGTTCTTTTGAAGGTCACTATTTTTAGTGTGATTAATTTTGTTATATGGACATATATTTCTTATCAACAGTGTATGGGAATATTCTGAAGAATATCTATTATGGTCATGCGCAACAACACAAGGAATCATCAAGTGAGATGAGAACACAAAATTGATTTTCTTTTCTAGGATTAAGTTGGTCCATCTTACTTTTAAGAAGATCAATCATGTAAATTAAGACAAAGTATGAAACTAGATACATGGATCAAGAATGGAAGAGCAAAGTAGTAGTGGTTATAGAGATATCCTAGAAATCATCAGATCATTCTGGTGTATGAATCATTGATAGTGGATGCACCTCCTGTTGGAGTTGGTGTCCTAGAACCAACTACTTTGTACTTTATTCATTAATAAATACCTTATCACATCATGATTGTTCTTCTACATGACAATGCATTTGATAATGCCCTAAGGATAGTTGTTGCATTAAAGGGTCATAGCGGATCCCTGTTATGATGAGAACTCAGAAGTTCCATAACACTGTTCTTGAATATATGTTCTATGGCTGGATGATTTTATTTGAGGGACACAAGTAACACAGGTCATTAGGGATGAGGACACATAAAACTTTGAGTCACCTTCTCATGGTGTGAGACCTTGGTAATATCTTAGAGGATATTATGAGAACGAGACCCGCTAGTTGGAAATCCACATTTCATAGTGTCATTGGATGTTCCTATCTTGGGATGTTTGTATTGGTCCTCAGACTTTAAGATTATTATTAATGGGTATTACAGCTCGCGCACTTAGATTTATTGACAAAAACTGTGATGACACATTGTTCGCAGTGTGGTATGATACGTTGGGTGTGTCACGAGTGATATTGCATTAATAGATAATGCGAGAAAGGATTTGTCCCTTATATTCCATAACAGAAGTATAAATATCAGGCCCTTTGATGGAATTGATATAGCCTAAATAAATCCACATCCATGATGAGGAATGGGCAAGTTCAATTCTAGAAAGTCAAAGAAAGAATAATCAAGCACATGGGTTGATGTCACTATCATACAACCCACTTGATTCGGGATATCGTGACAAAGGGATCACATTACATGGTAAGAGTTCGTAGGAGGTGACACGTCATTGTGGCGTTAACTTCTTTCTCTATGGGTGTCTTGGTGTGTTTCTAGATGCTAACCTTGGACTTTAGGCAGGCTCCGCCTAATGCCACTGAGAAAGAGGCCTAGAGGGTCACACACTAAGTGTGTCCAAGTATCTCTGTTAAATATTAATTTAACATGTTGAATAAATATTATTCCCGACTGTGGTTTAATAATTATTCAATGATGCATGATCATATTTATTTTGACACTACTTATTTGAGAGAATATATCATGGGTGGAATAATATATTTATTAGCGAGTAATGCAGTAATATTTATTTGAGAAATAAATAGTAATTATTCAAGGTCTAATAAATGTGGTGGAGGAAATAATGAAAAATGGAAAAATAAAAGTACATGTCGTGTATATTAATATAAACACACCGTGTAGTTTTTCTGGGAATTTAAGAGAAATAATATTATTTTTTAAATTAAATAATATTAGGTGTAATTCTTTGGGCACATGTCAAGTATTAATAATAGTCAACTGTTATTATTATACATGGGGTATTACTAAGAATTGAATGAAATTAATAAATGATTTTGGGTAATTAATTCATTTTATTATTCTATGTAACTAAAAATCCCAATTATATATTTCTCATTAGCCTATCCTTTTTTTGGTTGTGCACAACGGATTTGGAAAAATATCCCATGCAAAGAGATAATTCATTTTCCACCAAGAACGCTCTCAAGCTACGAGAGAGAGAGATCCACCTCCACCAGGTCAAGGCGATCAATGGAGGACATCGCAAGTGAAATATCATTCGCTCTAGCACCTAAAGATCCCTTCAGGGATGTCCAGAGATATGTGGAGCACGTGTCGATCACCACTAGAGGAATCGTACACTTGGATTCTATGACGCGATGACGGATCACATCAAATCGTGACTGGAAACATCAACGAAGAAAGAATTACCTCAAGGTAATTCTTGTCAATTAATTAAATTAATTATAACCAATATATGATGATCCTCTCTATAGTTCTGATACTCCCCTATTTTTTTTCTTTCTTCATTCTATTCCGACGATCCGGTGTTTTATTATTGTGATGGATCTCAGATTGATTGTTGTTAACACTAAAATTAAAGTTGGGTAAACCCACTAATGCACTTTTTCTACACCCAGAACCTACAAGTGGTATCAGAGGGGTCATATTGTTGATTATAATTATTTATTTTTCTCATTGATGATTTACGCATTTAATAATTTAATTGTTTCAATTCAAGTTAATTGTTCCTTAAATCTGAATCTCAAGATCTGTTCCTCCTCATTTGTTTCTCGTTCACCTTATAGAAACGAATTTTTCTTTTAATTTTGATTAAAATAAAATAGAGTATCTCATTTGGAGGTTCCAAACATTCTTGGCCATACAACACCAGAATACACGACGTGTATTCCGTAGTACACTTCATGTAGTCTAGGTTCAATTTATTGGACCGGTCCGCCAAATCAGCTCATGTAAATGGATCATATCTAAGTATTTAATACTCTTTATGTTGACCAGAAATAATTGGCACATGGTTTCCGGATTACATGTCATGTAGTCCACTGAGCACGGCGTGTAGTCCCTTCGGGTTAGGGTTGGACCGTGTACCCCGTACACGGCTTTCCCGGCTAAAAACCGTGTAACGTAGAAACTACAAGGAATGTGTCCCACTAAACAAGCTGTGTACTCCAAATATTTTCGAAGTATATCTACATGCCATGTCCCCAAGCGTGTACTTCGGATGGACGGTGAACAAAAGTACACACTGTGTAGTCGTAACTACATGTCGTGTACTCATCCAAATTACGCAGATTTAATAAATTTATTATTATATTATACAAACCCTTGAGATGTGTACCATAGTGTAGACGTAAAGCTAAGGCACAACACATGATTGGTATTTTATATATATGTGTTTAATTTAACATTTGTGTAATGTTCATTTCTACTCGTTGGGTAGTTATTAATGGGAATTCACGGGATTTCCTCCAAGGTACAAGTTACGTACAAAGATAATTTTAAATGAATTTATTTGTTTAAAATTATGATGGATGAGAATCTCAAGAAAAATCAGAAAAAGGTTTTAAGATAAAATGATTCATTAATTAAAGATAATTAATTGATTCGAGCATGATTTATCTTAAACAAGAACGATTAAATAATTGAATGCTAGTTTTATTTATGCATAAATGTCATTGCATGTATGTAGGATAATGATATAGAACAAGACCTTTTTATGTGAATGGTTTATTTTAATTAATTTATTTAATTTAAAATTGTTGGCCTATGATCCCTCTCCTCAATAATATGTAGGAACTGTGCGCCCAAGGATTCTTTTATGTAAAACCATGTTTTACCCCTCACCTGCGAGTGAGATAAAAGAATATGTAATGGATAGAGCTCTCAAGCTGGTGGAGGTGGCTCAAGTGAGGATCCAAGGTGAAACCAATCCAAGGAGATACAAAGGAGAATAGGTGGAAAGCTATAAACACGAACTCAAAAGGTTCAAGGTGTTTCTCCCCTAGGTCTAGGGTTAGTTTATCAACTGCTATATAAACTATCCAATATATAATCTCATGATCATACCATTTATTTTATTTCATTAATTTTCATGGTTTATTTATTGTGGGTGTGTTGTCATGATCACACAATTAATGAATTAAACAAGCATGCAATATGGAACTAAAATAAGACCATCTTATGTGTAAATATTATCTTACACATGGTTAATCACTTAAGTATATCCTACTTAATATTAAAAAGTATGTAATCAAACATAATAAAATTTATATTTATGTATAAGTATAAAATCCCTCAAAGAAAATATCAAGTCATTATAGACTTCCATAAGCTTGGTTAGAATCGAACCATAGTTCAAAGTGCTTGAAAACCCCTAGTTGGGGTGATTTCAATTATCAGGGAATTCTAATTCAAGGTTTTGGGTTGAATTAACTTGTTTTGCATCAAGGGTTGACTGCCACAGAAGGACATGGTGTGACCAAGAGGCAAAGATTTAGGAAATCCAAAATAAAAAGATTTTAGGATTGAGGATTCCACTCAGCGGATCAAGGAGATGCGAGTTAATGCAGTTGGCATTTGGAATGCCAACCTAAAACCCTTCAAGTTACTCAACCAAACCTAGTTGGGGTAATGTGAAGGGAAATATGGATCCTTTCCACTAGAATATTTAGGCAACAAAATATTTCTAAGTCAATGGTGAGGGCTATTGGATTTTGATAAAATAGTGGGAGACTAATAAGTATTAAATTATTTATTTGTCTCAGTTTTATCATGATAAAATATTAAACCTTTGATCATCTTAATTTTTAGAAATGTCAAGAAAAATGACTTCAAATATATCATTGCAAACCATACTTGATAATTAAAACTTTCACACTGGAACCAATTTCCAAGAGTGGCAGTGGCGTTTACGCGTCATCCTTCGCCACGAGAGGAAATTGTATGTGTTGGAAGAGCCTATTCTAGTTGCGCCTGGGAAAGAGGCAAGTGATGAGGAACTATATCTCTATATGAAACATATGGATGATTCCATAGATGTACAATGTTTCATGATATCGTTCATGTCTAATGAGATCTTGAAGCAACATGAAAACATGAACGCGTATAGCATGATGTCTCACCATAAGGATCTCTATCAAGAGAAGATGAGACAGGAGAGATATGAGATCACTAACACTTTTTTTACCACTAATATTGGAGATTCTACACCAGTAGGTCCTCATGTAGTCAATATTATTGGATAAATTGAACACCTGGACATCATAGGGATTAAGTTCCTGGATGATTTGCATACAGATCTCGTCCTATCATCACTTCCCAAGACCTTCTGTAGATTTATTGTCAACTACAACATGAGAAATAATGAGAAGATTCTATCAGAACTTCTGACCTTAATTCACCAAGTGGATAAGGAAATGAGTCGTGACAAATCCATAGTCCTTATGGTGAATAAGAAAAGGAAGGACAAGGCAAAGGGGGAAAAGACTTATAAACGGTCTGAATCCCCAAATCATTGTCCCTCCAAGAATGGGAAGATCCCAAGGCAGGGCAAGGAATGAGAGGTGGTATGTTTTTCATGTGTAATGCAAGGCCATTGGAAGAGGAATTGCACACAAAAGCATGGGTATGCTTAAGGTGAATTCTTTATCGAGTGTAATCTTTCCATTTCTACACATTGGGTATCAGATACAGCATGTGGGGATCAAAAATGTATTCAAATACAGGATCCAAGTAGATTTAGAAAGATTTCTAGAGGAGAGGTGGATCTTTGAGCTGCCAATGGCGTGAGGCTGGCTACATTATCCATTGGTGATTACCACCTCTCATTTCCAAATGGGATGATTTTGGTTTTACATAATTGTTATTATGTGCCTAGTGTTACCAAAAACAAAATTTATGTATCACTTTTAGATATTGATGGATTTATTTTCATGTTTGGAAATAAGGGTTGTTTCTTTTATAATAACAACGTATGTTATGGTATATCACATTTAAATAATGGTTTGTATGTATTAAATTATGAAAACCAAGTGTTGGAAATCGATAACGAAATAAACTCACATGACTCATACACTACCTAGTTGTGGCATCACCGTCTTGGTCATGTAAACAAGAATCACTTGACAAAGCTCTTCCAAGATGGCTATTTAGACTCTACTGAGATAAAACCACTTGATAGATGTCACACTTTTTTACAAGGTAAAATGACCAAGCCACCTTTCGATGGACAAGGTGAAACGGCCACAGAGCTTCTAGGATTGGTGAACACAAATGTGTGTGGCCCATTTCCAGTAGAAGCTATAGGTGGATATTCTTACTTCATTACTTTTACTGATGATTTGAGTAGATATGGTTATGTCTACTTAATGAGGTATAAGTCAGATTCCTTAAATAAATTTAAGGAGTTCAGGAATGATGTAGAGAATCAGCTTGGTAAGAAGATAAAGAAGCTTCAATCGGATCAAGGAGGAGAATATCTGAACCAATAGTTCATCGATATTCTACGGGAGTCTGGCATTATATCTCATCTCACTCCTTCTTATACACCATAGTGGAATGGTGTTAGTGAAAGGAGGAACTTCACCTTGTTGGACATGGTGAGGTTGATGATGAGTCATGCAGATCTTCCATTATCCTTTTGGGGATATGCATTATAGAATACATCATACACATTAAATCGAGTACCAACCAAGGAAGAAAATATAATTCCCTCTAATTTATGGAATGGAAAGAAACCAATTTTTTCACACACATGTGTATGGGGATGTGAGGCATTTGTTAAGTCCATCTCAGGCAACAAACTAGCACCCTGGGGCACAAAGTGTATGTTTATAGGATATCCCAAGGAAACAAAAGTATATTACCTATATAACCCTTAATCCAAGAAAGTGACAATTGCTAGAAAAACTATCTTTCTTGAGAGGGAGCACATCCTCAAAAAGTATAGTGGGATCAAGATTGACTTCGATGAAGTTGATGCTAAAGATACAAAGGATTTGGTA
This sequence comes from Viscum album, assembly GCA_963277665.1. Taxonomy (NCBI): domain Eukaryota; kingdom Viridiplantae; phylum Streptophyta; class Magnoliopsida; order Santalales; family Viscaceae; genus Viscum; species Viscum album. The sequence goes on from OY728125.1 coordinate 27,027,516, forward strand.
CAGGAACAAGTTTCACAGGTCCCCGTGGAAGAGGTTCCAGAAACACAAGTACCGTGTAGGAGCTCAAGAGAGGTAAAGGAACTAGTGATATTTGGATTCTTAGTCACCAAGGATAGTGAATCATTATTGTTGGAAAATGATGAACCTTTCTCATACAAGGAAGCATTAGAAAGCTCAAAATATGCAAGATGGATAGAAGCTATGAATTTTGAGATGGATTCCATGTATCAGAACCAAGTCTGTGTTTTGGTCGATGAGTCAGTTGATGTAAATCATGTTGTACACAAATGGGTATTCAAGATAAAAATGGACATGGAAGTTCAAGTTATCACCTATAAATCAAGGCTAGTGGATAAAGGATTCAAACAGCGTCAAGGAATTGACTATGATGAAACCTCCTCACCAGTTTCCATGTTTAAATCCGTAAGAATAATATTTTCCATAGCATCTTACCATGACTATGAGATTTTTCAAATGGATTTCAAAACAGTATTCCTCAATGGGAACCTTCAGGAATATGTCTATATGACACAACCATAAGGGTTTGTGACAGCAGGTGAAGCCAAATGGGTTTGCAAGTTTCATAAATCCATTTATGGATTAAATCAAGCATCCAAGTCATGGAACATTCGATTTTATGAATCCATAAAGTAATTTTGTTTCATTAAGAATGAATGTGATCCATGTTTTTATAAGCAGTTTAATGGGAATGTGTTTGTTATCCTGGTAGTATATGTTGATGACATATTTATTATTAGAAATGATGTACCTGTCTTACAGTCATTTAAGGACTGGTTGAACAAGTGTTTATCCATGAAGGACTTGGGTGAAAGAGGCTACATTCTAGGGATCAAGATCATTTGTGATAGATCCAAGAGGATACTTGGACAAAGTCAGGGTACATACATTGACCAAATACTAAAGAGATTTAGTATGGAACAATCTAAGAGGGGATTGGTTCTAGTGTCACATGGCCTATATATTTCTATGAAAATGTGTCCTCATACACAACATGAAAAAGATAAAATGATTAAGATCACATAATCTTTTACTATGGGATCCATCATAAATTCCATGTTATGTACCTGGCTTGATGTTGCCTATCCACTGAGCATGGTAGGAAAATATCAAGAAGATCCAGAACAATAGCCTTGGAATGCTATTAAGACTATCATTAAGTATCTGAGAAGAACTAAGGATATGTTTTCGGTGTATGGAGGATATGAGGATATTTTCATCAGAGGGTATGTTGATGCTAGTTTTTAGACAGACCAAAACGATCTGAAGTCGCAATCTGGATATGTTTTCCATCTCAATGGAGGAGCTCTGAACTTGAAGAGTTCAAAGCAACCAGTTGTCACAAATTCTATAGTGGAGTCCAAATATATAGTGGCTTCTGATGCATCCAAGGAAGTCGTGTGGATTCGGAACTTTGTACAGGAGCTTTATGTGGTTCCTAGAAGTAAATATCATATCACGTTGTATTGTGATAATACTACAGTGGAATATCTTGCAAAAAATCAAGGTCACATCAACGGACAAAGAACATACTCTAAAAGAATCACCTCTTGAGGGATTTCTATCAAATAGGTTAATTTGCAGTTATCAGAGTGTCCACAGAAGAGAACATGGTGAACCCCATGACTAAAGGTCTATCTTAGAAGAAGCATGAATATCATGTGAGAGCTAGCGGGTTAAATGTTGTTAGCAGTTGGCTCTGGTCCAAGTGGGAGTCTATTGGAGTTGGTGGCCTAGAACCAACTACTTTGAACTTTATTCATTAATAAATACCTTATCACATATTGATTTTTTTCAGTGTGACAATTCATGTGATAATGTCCTAAGGATATAAGTTGCATAAAAGGGTCATAGTGGATCCTTGTTATGATGAGAACCTAGAAGTAACATAACATTGTTCTTGAATATATGTTTTATAGTCAGATGATGGAATTTGAGGGACACAAATAACACATTACATTAGGGTGAGGACTCATAAAACTTTGAGGCACCTTCTCATGGTGTGTGCCCTTGGTAATTTCCAGGGGGACATTATGAGAATGAGACCTGCCAGTAGGAAATCCATATTTCATAGTGTCATTGGATGTTCCTATCTACGGACATGTGTATTGGTCCTTAAACTTTAATATTATTATTAATGGGTATTACAACTCGTGCACTTAGATGTATTGACAAAAATTGTGAGGACACGCCATTCGCAGTGAGGTAGGATACGTTGGGTGCATCACGAGTTATACTGAATTAATAGATAATGCGAGAAAGGATTTGTCCCTTCTGTTCCATAACGGAAGTATATATCTCAGGACCTTTGATGGAATTGTTATTGCCTAACTAAATGCATGGCCATGGTGAGGAATGGGAAGGTTCAATTTTAGAAAGTCAAAGAAATAATAATCGAGCACATGGGTTGATGGCACTAGCATACAACCCGCTTTATTCGAGATATCATGTAAAATGGATTACATTACACGGTAAGCATTCGTAGGAGGTGACACGTCGTTGTGGAATTATCTTATTTTTTAATGGGTGCCTTGGCGTGTTTCTAGATGCTAACCTTGGACTTTATATAGGATCCTCCTAATGCCACAGAGAAAGAGGCCTAGAGGCTCACACACTAAGTGTGTCCTAGTATCTCAGTTAAATTTTTTTTAAAGGATGGGGCTGAAGACTCATTTTATTATTAAAGCAAAGAAAATACCTCTTTTAACTGGGTAGAGGAAGACCCATTACATAGCCTAAAGTCCCAGTGGGCATGTATCCCATTACATAGCCTGTAGGACCAAGTTTTTGGCCAAAGTCACATTCTATGAATAGTAATGCTACAATACCCACCACTGCTACAGTACCCTGTCACCGCTACAATACCCCCTCTACAAAAGTACCACTATAGTACCTGCACCCAATGGGTTTTGAACCCCCATTTTTCATGTAGGATTATAGGGTGCTTACCACTAAGACAAACCCCAACTACAATATCAGTTAAATATTAATTTGACAAGATGAATAAAGATTATTCCTGATTGTGGTTTAATAATTATTCAAGGATGTATGATCGCATTTATTTCAACACTAGTTATTCGAGAGAATATGTTGTGGGTGGATTAATATATTTATTAGAGAGTAATGTAGTGATATTTATTTGATAAATAAATAGTCATTATTCAAGGTCTAATAAATGTGGTGGAGGAAATCATCAAAAATGGAAAAATAAAAGTACACACCTTGTATATTAATATATACATGCTGTGTATTTTTTCTAGGAATTTATAAGAAATAATATTATTTATTTAATTAAATAATATTAGGTGTAATTCTCTGGGCGCATGTCAAGTAATAATAATAGTCAACTTTTATTATTATACATGGAGTATTAATAAGAATTAAATGAAATGAATAAATGATTTTGGGTAATTAATTCATATTTTTATTCTATGTAATTAAAAATCCCAATTATATATTTCTCATTAGACTAGCCATTTTTTTGTGGTTGTGCACAACAGATTTGGAAAAATCTCTCAAGCCAAGATAAAATTCATTTTCCACCAAGAATGCCCTCAAGCTACGAGAGAGAGAGATCCACCTCCACTGAATCAAGGCGATCTAAGGAGGACATCGCAAGCAAAGTCACTTCTATGCTAGCACCCGGAGATCCCTTCGGTGACATCCATAGATATGTGGAGCATGTGTGGATCACTACTAGAGGAATCCTAAACTTGGATTCTACGACGTGATGATGGATCACATCGAATCGTGACCAGAAACATCAATGAAGAAATAATTCCATCAAGGTAATTCTTGTTAATTAATTAAATTAATTATAACCAATATATGAAGTTCCTCTATATAGTTCTGGGACTCCCCTATTTCTTTTTCATTCCTTGTTCTATTCTAAAGATTTGGCGTCTTATTATTAGGACAGATCTCATATTGATCATTGTTAATGCTAAAATTAAAGTTGGGTAAACCCACTAATGCACTTATGCTACGCCCGGAACCTGCACCTCCTACGTGATAGGGAATAAGGATATTGTCACATGAATAAAGAATGGTAAGGAAGGTGTCATAAAATTATGCAACGATTAATGCATTAGGATTATTTTCTCTAGGAAAAAATTATGATGTAAATATATGAGACTCATAGACGTATTGGTTGTTAAATGTCTTGGTTACAATATTCCTAATGTCAGTCAACTATATGATAAATGGAATTCCATAATTGTTACTAAGAATTTTTGTATCATCAAGGTAAAATATGTTGTAGTGGTGATTCAAGATAATCACATAAAGGTATATCTTCACCTTAGAAGTGGAGAAGAAGATATGTGATTTATATCAAAAAAATTAAGAGAATAAATTGTGAAATAAATGTCTTGGTCATTTAACACAAACTTCCTTGGACGATATGGTGAAATGTGATGGTTCTCAATATCTCTCTAAGTTATCACATGATCTTACACAAATGTGTTATTCTTTCCAACAATGAAGTATTACTCTAAATATATAAAATAAAAAATAATGAAATTTGATAAGAGTAATGGAATTAATGCACATTGATGTGTGTGGAACTTTCTTATTAATATCCATTGATGAGAAGATATATTATGTTATGTTCACTGATTATTATTGGAAAATTTCATGGATATTCATCATTACCCATAAGTCCAAGATTTTTAGTTGCATTACCCAATATCAGAGAGAGGCTAAAAGGATACTTGGATATAGAATTCCAAAATTTCTAATCCAAAATGGTACAAAAATTACTAACATATAGGTGGATGATTATTTTGAGAAGCATGGGTTAAAGTAAAAAGTCTCATCATTGAGAACATATCAACAAAATGGTGTGGTTGATAGGAGAAATCAGATCATAAAAAAAATGACCAAAACAACACTAATTAAGAAAGATCTAACATATTATTTTTTAAAGGAAGTAGTATTGACATGAATTTGGATTAATATTAGAGATTTTTTGTATCTTTTTTAATATAATACTTTAAAATTTTTGTTATGGAAATAGCAAAGCATTTAAGTACATTCTTTTCTTCATAAGTAAGTTTTTTATTCTCAATAAGTAGAAATATAGGATGTTTGAATCCCAAGGAGGTAAAGGTAAATTCATTGGATACTTAGGGAAAAAATCATCTAAATGTTCAATAAGTGGTTAGGAAAGTTTTATAGAGAGAAATGATATTTTTTAGTGAAAATGAGTATAATATTTAACAAATTAGTGGAAAAAATTAGGAGGATACTAATGAAGAAGTGATCAGTACAAGAGGCAGGTAAGTGCCTGAACCAGATTTAGAAGAAGACAATGATGATGAGTAAGATGAAGCAAGATCTATTTTTTTCACAAAATCCAAATAGGATATCTAAAATTGATAGAAAAAAATCAATGGTGATCATATTACACTAGTATAGATGAAGAGAATGAAATTTCTAGGGTAAAAAACTTGCTTATCACAAGTATAGCCTAAATGTATTAATGAAGCTGTAATAGATGAGAATTGGGTTTCAGTAACAAATAAAGAGCTTGAAAAAATAAAAAAAAAATCAAAAGTGGGATATTTTTTGAGACCAAAAAATAAGAACATCACTAGGAACAAATGGGTCATTTGTAATAAACTAAATAAAGATGCATGATAATTTATAAAAAAATATGACTTGTGTTAAAGGAGTACTCTTAGATCAAGGTAATTGATGATAATGATTCATTTTCACCCATAAAAACGTTGGTGACAAATTAAAGTTTCTTATGCATAAAAGTTTAAATGAGATTTCAAGTATTATAGATGGATGTTAAGGCATCATTTATAAGTATATTTTTTGTATGAAGAGGTTTACATTGAATATCCAAATGATTTTATTATTCCTAAAGATGAGAATAATGTTTTTTGATTGAATAAGTATCTTTATGGGCTAAAGAAATCATGAATAACATCATATTCATGACTTCATAAATACTTTAATAAGATCAGTTTCCAGTGTGGTGGAGTTAATTATAATCTCATTTTCAACAATAATATTAATCAAAGAATGATAGTATTATTGTATGTGAGTTACATAATCTTTGGTGGATTGAACAATGTGTAATGAAAATAGTTTATATAGTTCATGAAATGAGATTTAGATATCTAAATTATTTGATAATTGATGTTTTTCTTAATTTATAGGTTCTAAAATGATGAAATGACACATTTACCTTTCAACATAAATATTCCAAGGATGTTATGATTTTATTTGGGATGGATAATTCCAAGAAGATGACAACTCTAGTTGCTACCCTGATGAAATTGTCAAGGGATTTTCCTGGAAAAGTGATGAATTCCATGTAATACTGGAAAAACATTGGAATATTATCATATATAATAGTGACATGATCTTCCATTGTGTTTGATATATGCAATTAAGCATATTACCAAAGTAATTCCAAATATATCCACAAACGTTTTCTAAAATTAATAATTTGGTATATCAAAGGCCTGATGGATTTCGATTTGATGTACATTGAAAAATATATACAAGAGATATTGGATTATAAAAATTCATATTAGGTTGATTCAAAAAATATATAAAAATTAAAGATCAGGTGGTTCATTCTATCTTGGAAGACTATGTATTTCTTATGCAATCAAGAAACAAGATTGCATTTCTCTTAGCACTGTAGAACTTGGATACATTATGTCTACTTAAGATTTCATGCAATTATTGTTGATAATATAGTAGTTTTAAGATATGGGAGTTGAAGTGAAGTCTTAAATCAAAAATAATTATGATAATTCAAGTGCTATAAATCATAGAAAAAATATAATCCATCAATAAAGGAAAATATATGTTGAAATCAAATATTACTTTATCAAGGAGAAATTAGAACATGGGATTGTGAAGGTGGAGTATGTGCCTATAGAAAATAAATTCATAAACATTATGATGAATTACATACCCAAGGGTGCATTTTAAAGGCCTCAGCTAGATCTTAGAGTTTATTCAAACCCCCACACTTAAATAGTGATGATTTGAACCCCCCCCCCCTCCCAAAGGCATAGTGTGTTTTTTCCTCTATACTAATATGTGTTCTTTCCTATATTGAAAACCAAAAAGGTGTAACCATTTGGTTCCCTAAAAAAGGGGGATAAGTCTTGATCATGAAATGGGGAAAAGTTGATATGGGGATTAGTGAAACAGTGGAAGTTTTGAAAATCTGGCTATGCTGGAGAAGTGTTTTTAATGAAGAAAAATCACAAAAGGCATTCATCATGCAAGCAGTTTACAATTTGTGGTTGAAGAAAGTAGTCTTCTAGTGTGACACACATTATGAAATAGCTGTATTAATTTCCAAAATAAATCAACATTTGGTATTTGATAATAAGAATAGTTTGTATTGATAAAGGATCATTAAGTGGTATCAATAATGATGTGGTTAAATGATGGAATTTTCGTGTTTCTCTTCTTTATCATTCTTTTCATGTCTCATTTGGGATTAGAGTATGTGTTTATAAATTATTGGATCATTTTATATAGTTAAAGAGTCTGATTGGTGGTTAAAGCTGAATATGTATGAGTTTTTTTCAACAAGAGTTTATAAGTGATTCTAAAGTGTTGTCAACAAACCCATAGGGGGAGAGTTTTGGGAAACAAATCACTATTAGTGGTGTTTCAATTTTTTTTGGGTTTATTGTGGTTATTGATGAAGCTGGCTGCTAAAGTGGCAGTAGGTTTTTTTCAAAAGAAATTGTTTTGAGGGTGGAAGAATTTTCCAGTGTTATCAAAAAAATTGTCTTGAAATTTTAGAGTTTATTTCATGTAAAAGGGAGGATTCATCTATAGAAAGTTTTCATACCACAAAACATCTATATAAAACAGAAAATAAGGTTTTCGAATTTTTTCAAACTCCATAGAAAGCATTTAGTGATTACAAAGGGGGATCGTGAACCATATGAGAAGTTTGAAGGATAGGAAATTTGGTAAAGTAATTGAGTTCTCGTAGATTGTTTTTGAACCATAAAGGAATTTCACATAGGGTAATTTTCATTTAAAAAATAAATATGATGATTTTTAGTCCACCCAAAATAAGTTTATTCACTATATAAACAACATAGTAGATGTATTACATGGTGGAGGCTGTTTTTAAAGGACTTAAATGTAATATTTTATTAAAATATTTTTGGGTTTCTTTTCCTATATAAAGGAACCCAAATCACTTCATTAGGGAGATAAAAGATAATTAGAGGTCATAGTCACTATAGAAATTTAGGTAAGTAAAAAATTGGTTCATAAAAGAGTTTTTTTTACAAAGGATGTAGGTTCGTGAAGAAGTAGATTTCGTAAAGTAATATTAGTTCACAGAGCAGTTTTTATTCATGAAGGAGGAGTTTTTCATGTTGTATCATCTATCCATGAAGGAAGGGATGTTTGAAAGGTAGTTATGAAACATGGTTCATAATAATTACATGAAGGGAATGAATTAATCTGTGAATGAAAAAAACAGTTCATGAAAGGAGTTTCTATAAAAAACACTACTCATTAAAGTGGATTTCATATCTAAGGTGAAAATGGAACTTCATGAAACACTCACATATGTGAGAAACAATTATGAGGTGACTCATAAAAATAGAATACTATTATATAGGAGTAGATCATTTAATTCATATGAGACATCAATGAGTTATCAATAGTGATTGTTATAAACCAGGGGTAGTGAGTTCTCTACAAACATAATAATAACAGTGTGTTATAGTGGATTTTTTACATTAGTGAATCACATTTGTATGCTAATTGGACTAACCTAGTTAAGGGTAAACCAAGTAATTTTCTTGTTTTTTTTCTTCCATGTTTTCATTTTAGTTAATACATTACTAGAGGGATGAGAGAGAGTATATTTTTTTTAGTAGTGAAACAAAATCCACAATGGGATGGGTTTTAATCTATCATACCCTGATTCCCCCCCCACCTCTAGGAACTTAACTGAGTGGGTTAAATATTTGAAAATTGTATTAGTAATTTAAATAGAGAAATATTATTATATTCTATCCATAACTAAAAATTTAATTTCAATATATTTTCTATAAAATATGGTATTCTCATTCTTATTAAGAGAAAGAGTTGTTATATTTATAAGAATAAAAATTTTATGCAATTGAGAATATGTAAAATGGTTTATAAATTCTCAATATGAATAATCATATCTATAAAATTTATAATAATAAGTACATCATTAATTCTAATCCAAACAACCTTTGGCATTGTTACCTTGGACATATAAAAAAGAAAAACATCAAAATACTCCTTAGAGATGTATTGTTTGAATCATTCAGCTTTGGATCATTTGATACTTGTGAATCTTATTTATTATTAAATTTGACCAAATAACCTTTTAATGGAAATGTGAAAGGGCTAGTAGACTATTGGATCCTATACATAGTGATTTGGTCCAATGAGTACTCACACATGTAATGGTTTTAGTGACTTCCTTACTTTTACTGATCATTTTATCATAAAGATTATGTGTTTATAATGATACACAAGTATGAAATTTTTTAAAAGTTTAAATAGTTTTAGAATTAAGTACATAATCAGAAAGGAAAAATAATTAAGATTATATGATTAAATAGTGGTTATGAATACATAACTCATGAATTCACAGATCATCTAAGAGATTGTGGAATATTTTCACAAATCACTTCTCTTAGAATGCTATAGTGTAATGGTGAGTTTGAGAAAAGGAATCCTACCCTATGTGATAATTTTTTATTAATGATGAGTCAATTTGAAATTCCTATTTAATTTTTAGATTATGATTTGGATATTTTTTCATTCCTATTGAACCATATTCCATCTAAATTATTCATAAAGACACTATATAATATATATATATATATATATATATATTGAAATGTATCAATGTTTCATCTATAAATATTTTGGTTTTTGAAGTATTCATATGTCATTTGGATTCTAATAAACTTGTCATTAAATATGTAAAGTGATTATTTATTGGTTATCAAAAGGAAACTCAGGGAGAACAAAGTGGTTTTGGTCTAAATTTATACAGCACTTGATAAGGAAAATTTCAATTGAGGATTCAGTGTGATGAAAGTTAAACTGGGAGAATTTCAAGACCAATAAATAGGAGGTGTTCCAGAGATATAAGTTGAATTTTTTCCATAGTGTTGTGGAAGGAAAACTTACTCATGTTTCAGAAGAATCTTTATGTTTTAGAAGGATTCCTTAAGATATGAGAGTTATGGATTCCTTATATAAAATGATCATAAAATATTGTTCATAGGAAATGAACATACTAACTACTGAGATTCCATTGATAAATATGACTCTGATAAATAGATAAAATCTTAAGAATCTAAAATAGACTCCATGTATACTAAGTTTGAAACTTAGTGAATGTACCTAAAATGGAAAGAAACATATGATATAAGTGGTTTCTAGGAAAAGAAGTTTAAATTTATGGTAGAGTGTCTATTTTTAAAGATTTATTAATAGTAAAGGGTTACAAAAAAATTCATGGTATTGAATATGAAGAAACTTTTTCACTAGTTGAAAAGATAAACTCCATTTAAATGTTTCTCGATATAACAGATCATTTTGATTATGAGATATACCAAATTGATATCAAAATCAGTTTACTTAATAATAATTTTTTAAATGATGTGTATATGATACAAAATTAATGTTTTCAAGTTCCAAATGAGGATTCCAAGGTGTAAAAGTTGTGGCAGTCCATTTATGAATTGAAGAAAGCTTCTCAAATTTGGAATATCTAGTTTTATGATGCAATTAAAGATTTTGGTTTGATAAATAATGAAAATTAATCTTGTTTATACAAGTGACTTAGTGGTAGTAAAGAGGTATTTTTGATATTTTATGTGGATGATGTACTTCTTATCAAAAATAGTTTCCTAGCTCTATACTCTATAAATATGTGGTTTGGTAAATTATTCTCAATAAATTACATAGGAAAAGTGTCCTATAAATTGGGTATGAATATCAATAAAGATTGATCTAAGAGGCTACTTAAAATAATCACAAACACATATATTAATAAAGTTATAAAGATTTTTAACATTAAGAACATTAAGAAGGGATATTTACCAATGTTTCATGACACAAATCTTAAGAATATTTAAGATCCTTATAAAGAGTTACAAAGGATAGATATAATTACTTATGCATACTCTATAGGATCTATAATATATTCCATGTTTTGTACTTGACCCAATTTCACTTATTTTATGAGAATAATAGGAATATGTGAATATAATCATAGTTATTATCAATAGATTATAGTTATGAACATACTTCAGTACTTGTGAAGAATAAATACATGTTCTTGATATTTTGAGGAGAGGATAATATATGTGTAAAGGGTTACACTAATGATAGTATAGAATAAAGATGACATGGGATCTCAATATAGTTTTATGATTTTCCTAAATGGTGGTTGTATCAGTTGGAATATTTCCAAATAGGTTACCATAGTAGACATAAAAATAGATGTAGAGTACATCATATCTTATAAAGAAAGTTATTTGGATCAAGAAGTTCATTTCTGAACTTGGGGTGGTTACCAACATCGAGTGATAAATTGAAATTTATTGTGACAATAGTGGATCCATTTCTCAGGCCAAGGAACCTCAATCTCACCAAAGTACCAAAAAATACTTCATAAATACTATCTCAAAGAAGATATCATTGACAGGGGTGATGTTATGATCTATTAAGTGGCTATAGAGTAAATTTTAATGGATTCGTTGAAGAATACATTACCACAATGGAATCATGAGGGTTGATTATAATCTATTAGTATATGATATAAAATTAATGGAATGTAATAGTTGTAAATATATCATGATTATATAATAAAGGAAACGTTTATTTATCATTTATTCATGTGTTCTATAATTAATTTTACATGAATAATGGAAAGATAATATCTCATTAAAGTATGAATTTGCGTTTCCCATAACTGATGATCATCATGGCCAATTATGGGTTGTGATGGTATGATAATAATATCATGAGTAGTAGAATCATGAGATAATAATTGGAGATTTATTTTTTTGGCCAAACCACTAAAATATATCTCATGGAATTTCACACAAGTCATCAGTATACTAATAGGTGTTTGATTATTATGAATAGTTTTTTACTTGAGGGTAGTGATATACCTATAATTAGAACCTTTATACATTGATATATTTTTTATAAAAGACATGATATTTTCTAATCATGGGGTGGTTGGATATGTTTTTTATCCTTCCATCAGTTATATCTCATCAAAAATTATATTTTACCACTTATATAATGAGAAAATCCATTTGGGACTTTAATTGAATTATATTGGGAAAATTCATTAAAATTATTAATTGAGTCAAATATTATGTGATCAGCTACTAGGATGAGGTGGATGTGATGTTCTCATATACTAGATAAATGACATGTGATGTATTCATCGAACTGGTTAGCCTTTCTTAAATAATCATGAGTGTATGAGTTGGCCTATGCTACTTTAACTTGTTCTATTTCAAGTGGTCACTTAATGTTATGGATTAAGGTATTATATAGGTATAAAAATGATATATGTGATATATCTTTCAATTTACATGTTCATATGAATATATGAGTATGTTATAATGAGATCACACTACACCCCTTAGTAGCGTAAGTAGAACTGACGTTTTTCTAGAGGCCTATATTTGATAATATTTATGAAATCATTATTTCATTTTTTTCAATACAAGTGAGTATTTTAGGGTCACACACTTAAGCATTTGGATAATTATTATGTATGGGTCCAGTTTTTTTCAAGCCCTTCATTTGTGTTGTTTGGTTATTATAGGTATCCGGGGGAATGATTAGTGTGTATAAGTGTTGTTTGTGATGAAATTTTATTTATAAGATGAGGTTGTAGAATGGTTGTTGTGGTTATAGTGTTATATGTTTTTGGATATGTTTATTATAGTGTATCCATTATCCTTGTATTATATAGGCTCTGTATGATGGTTTTGGTGGATTTTGAGTATCGTGTTCATTGTGGCATGGTCTTAAAGTTGGTCTGCATAGATTTGGGGACATAGTTCTTATTGTCTCATCCTGAAGTTTTGTGGTGAAAGAGGGTGTATGTAACAACCCAAACTATTATCAATGGAATTTCTCCCTTATTATAGACATTTCATATAGTATAAATCACATAAAATCACTTATAGAGCATAATAAAAACTTTTTAAATGAAGAATTAATGAAATAAGAAGTATTTCTATGAGTTAAGGAACCAATACTGATGAAATAGTAACTTGCCCTTAAGAATAGTAATATGACCCTTATGAATAGCAAAATAGCCAAAGAATAGTAGCCTCACCCATGAAAGTATAGATAAAATTTATTAATCTTATAAAATAAAGTGTGGTATAATTATATCACAGTCTAAGTAAATAAATGTTTTAAAATTTATTAATTAAGTATTGGCATTTTTTTAAGTCATAAATATTTAATTAAAATTTTAAGATTAATTTAATAATTTAAAATAAAATTTATTTTCTCAAAATTTATTCATAAATTAATATTTTGATTTCTTATGATTTAAAAATAATTTTATGAGACCTTAAGTAATTTCTCAAAGCATTATAAAATCAGTTATAATTTTAAAATCTCTATTTTCCAAGTAAATGAATATTTTAATTAAAAATTAAATTAATAATATTTAGAAAATTATTTTCCTTAAATGGAGTTAATTTTTTAAATCTAAACATCTAAAAATGGATAGATTGAATTTTTGGGATTTTTCTAAATTACTTGAATTTTTATGAATAGAAAAATATGATAATTTACAATAACAATTAAATACATGAATTATACAGTCATGGATGATTTAATTCTGATGTAAGACTAAATTATAAAACTATAATTTTTTATTTTAATATATTTATTTATAATGATCAAACCATTCATATTATAGAGCCAAAATAATAAACTAATGAATATAATAATGAGAAATCACCCCTCTTCTCCCCTATAAATGCCACCCCTTGCCCCCTCTTCTCCTCACACCTCTAAAGATTTTATCCTTGCTCAAATTCTTCCCAATAATATTCCATATAACCTTTACCACATACATGATCTATTGGTCTCATAAAAATACCAAAACCACTTTCCTAAGGAGATTCTCAAGGAGGATAAATTCAAGAGGTAAATTCATCTTTCTTTTCTTTTAATTTCTTTTATTTTAATTTCCTTTCAAGTTCTTTTCTTTTTATTATCTCCTCACATAACCTCATCCAAATGGAATTATAATTACAATAAACTAAATATAATATAATTATATCATGTTAATGTATTATCCATCTTTAAAATCCTTCCTCTCTCTCTTTTATTAAAAAAAATGAAATTTGTGCCCTCTGATGTGTCAATTTACCGACATCGTGGGTAATTCACTTTCATTTTTCTTTAACGCCTCTAAGGATGTTAATAAAACCCTTATAATGGTTGAAAAAAATTGTAAAATTTATGTTACAACCTTTTTTATTTTCTGTAACTAACACATATATACAATAATAAATGATAAAACAAAATGAGTTCGTTGTGATCAAAAAACTGCCAAAATTAACCTAAAATAATCATCATTAAATTTTATCTAACGATTCATCCTCATAACATATAACAAAATTATTTATAAGATAATTTAAACTTCTTTAATATCATTAATAACATATAATAAAAATTCTGTATATTTATCCACAGTTTACATGAACTTCCATTCATGTATACAAGCAAACCAGTCATGAAAACCATGAAAATGAATGCTCTCGAACGATGAAGTTAAACTCTATAACTCATCAAAAATATAAAAAATGAAATTAATAAAACTATAATGAATAAAATTCATTTATAAAAGGTTATATATTTTTTAATTAATTAATATAATGTGATTATACATGATATTAAAGTGAAGAAATCATTCAAACATAAGGTAAGGGGGGTATTTGAACCCAACTACCTTTCCTTGGTTTTTCCCTCTTTCAGCCCATTTTTAGTATGGATATTCCTTAAATATTATTTCTTCATCAATATATTACCGTTTTGGGATATAAATTGTTTCTACTTGAGTTTATGATAAACACAATGTTTTCTAAAAGAACACTACTTTCAAAAAAACACACCTTTTACTTCTTGAGATTGTTTCTTCTTCACTCAAAGTTGATGATTCTTATATCAAGTATGTTATTACCTATTTAATTCAGGAACCAAAATTTTATTAATATAATATTTATTAAATTAAACTCATTCCTTTTCATGGGTTATTTTATGTCCAAGATTTATATACGTTTTATGTGGCATGTATGATAATGTAAATGTTATGATGTGATAGGTGCACTCGGAAATATATAACATAATGTAAATGTTATGATGTGATGGGTGTGCCTAGAATTATATATCACTCAAATCAATTGATTAATGTGATTTATCACATTATAAAAGTGAATTATTCATGAACATGATGATATCTTTGTTCACAACTATTTCTAGTAGTTGACCACTAAGACATGATGTTTCATTTTTATGAATTTTCACATTCTGTGCCTTTATCTAATGATTCCTATCACGATTATAATTATTATTTCATGATTATTATCACCCCATGTTATATTGTTTCATGTTATTATCTATCATATTACTGGTCTTTTATCTCACCCCTTTGTTTGATGTATATCCTCATGTGACTGCTAGTACTAAGGATAATTCAAGGTCCAATAAGAAGCTAGAGAAGAAGGAATTAAATAAATGTTTATGTTTTATTTTTTAAATGTCATGTATGGTCCTAATTTTCCCAAGACACTAAACCTTTGATCCTGACCATTTAAATATTTTATTTTTTTATCATTAAAATTATGTAATAGTAATGTAAGAAAAATTAGTATCTCAATATTTGGTATCAAAGCGTGGTTTAGTTAATTTGGGAATTATGATTAGAGAACCTTAGTGAAAACCCATAGTAAGAGACTAAGTATATGTAATCACATAAAAAAAATTTCTAAACATAGTGATCCCATAATATATACCTTTATAGTTAATTTCATAAAGGGATAAATTATTTATTCATGAATTGTTGACTTAGGTTTTTGTTCTAACTTTTTCTATTTTAGAAAATGGTGGGAACCAATAGAAATCCGGATAACAACCCATGTGAGGGGACAATGTAGTGATTGCCTAAAATAAATCCCCAATTATTTGGGAGGTGGAGTTAAAATTTTCATGGTGATTCTTACCCATCTATCTCAGGTTATGAACAACAAATTGAAAAATTTGGAATGTCTTCCTTCACCTAAGATGGAGCAATTGGATATCGAGTGTTTTATGCAGCAAGACCACCAAAGTTTAGTGGATATTCTGATCCAATAGTCATAGAATAGTGGTTAAAATCAATGGAGAATATATTGTTTGTACTTCACTATTATAAGATGGAGAAAGTGACTCTTTCCATTTATCATCTAGATGGAGAGCCAGACCAATGGTGGGTGTTGATTAAGAACACCAAGACAATGGATTAAATTGAATAGATGGAGTGGGAATACTTTAAGATAATGTTTCTTAACAAGTATTTCCATAAAAATCTTCATAAAAATATGGATAGATAATTCATAGATCTGAATCAAAGGGAAGGAGAATCTTTCATAACCAATGACGCAAATTTCACAAGGATTTCAAGGTACTCTTTGGGTTTTGTTATCAACAATGATAGAAAATTTGTTAGATTATTTAGTGGTTTAAAACCGAACCTTCAAAAAGATCGAGAAATTATATACTTTTGGAGTTATGAAGAAGTTGATCGATGTACTCTCAAAGTGGAGATGTATTTTGGAGAATGGTCACATGGCCATGGTGATAAGAAACTAAAGATAGAGTTTCATGTTGGAGGATCTAATGAGAATGGTGGAAAGAAAACTCAACCACACACATGTCAAAAATGTGGGAATAAGAGTCATTGGAACTGCCTCAAAGGGATGGAGAATGTATAAAATGTGGGAGAGAAGGCCAGAAAGCTCATGATTGTTGAAAATAAATGAGGAAATAGGATAATGTGGTGGAGGAAAGGAGATCACCACCCATGGTCCAATTCTACAACTATAGGGAGCAAGGGCACAATGCAAGAAAGTGTACTAAATATAGTGACAAGGGATTAGCATACATGGATATTACAACATTTTAGATGAATATTCAGTACATTACAAAAATACATGTCTGAGTATTGTAATAGTTTAGTGTCTTTGGAAATTTGGAAACAAAACCTTCTATCCTCATGAAATATCTTCAACATCTCCTATAAATATATCCACCTTTAATAGTTTTAAATAAAACCTTTCTTCATAACATGGGGAAAGGAAACTTAAGAAAGGGGTAAGATCAGATGCTCATTGATGGTAAATAAAGGAAACGCTTAAGCACAACATGAAAAAAAGCGTATGGATCATGGGAATAACATTAAAATATCCCACACTGCATAACAAAGATCATAAACATGTGTTATGATATAAATCTTGGAAGTTCTTAAGACATGAAACATAAGGAAATAAACATCATGTTCCATTAAATAATAACTAAGGAAAAATACATTGATTTTTGGTATAAATATAATAATATAAAATCATATTCCAAGGCTACCTACCAAGACCTTTATAACATGTTAGGATTTGGCTATGACCCGTATACCTACTATGGGCCTAGGATAATAACCTGTGTTCCCTCTTAGTTTTATCCGTGAGCTACAACCCATTTAATTTCTTGTTTTTGGGTGTGGTATTCAACCAGTGTACCTTATTTATTTTATTCTTGGGCTACAACCCATGTATATGACAACCCTTCTTTTATTACAAACTTAAACATGACTTATTACATAAAACATCACTTGATACAACAAAGAAGATCAAGAGTTTTAGTTTCTTTGGGGCTTAGTACCATTACATAAAAACATAAAACATGAAATAAAACATCTTTATTGAAAACTTCCTTTACATGACCACTACATTCCCTCGTACTTAGCATTGCATGGGATAACCTGAGGACACGCATAAGAAAAGGGTGAGCTATAAAGCCCAGTAAGGGAGTACACATGGAATAACATGAGGAGTACAATACATGTTAGACAATAGTCATATCAATAGATCATATAATAAACATGAACATAAAGGCATGATAAATCATGATAATCATAACATGGAAATGTGGCAACAACACTTAACATGGAATTAGCATGAGCCAAGGCTCGTTGCACATGGAGCATGAGTAAATCCTAATTGCACATAAATCATGAGTAAACCCTAATTACACTTGAATTATCATGATTCAAAACTCATTGCACATGACGTATCATGATACTATACTTTACCCAATGCATTGGAGCACTATAAGGGTGCACCCTTCTTAAACATTTCATTTCATGCATAAGTGTGCCACATGGATCACAAAACATGGATTCATAAAACATAATAATTTATTCCAAGATAAAGTAATATGGAATTCATACATGAAAAATTATAATCAATAATTAAATGTGCATAAAGGTGAATGCCCTTGATGGAGAAATGGGCATGGTATTCACTACACAATGGCATTGGCTAAGAAAATCAGTGCGATTTCGGCAGCGTAACGACGTGACATAAGAATTCATAAAAATGGTTGCTGAGAGAGAAAGGGGTTCCTCATCATATTTACATGTAATGGAAAGTAAGGATATCATATAGATACATGTCCCAACAATTGTAATGGAATTTAGATTCATGATACAAAAGTATTGCTTGAATGTAAATGAGGAGAGAGAAGTTCCTTTCGGAATTTCGGCATAGTAACGAGTGTACATGGGAGGCATTTAATGAGAGAGAAAGGGGTCTCCCATAATTAAAACATAAAGAGGGAAGTATGAGGGAGGTTCAAAACCATACCACAACATTCATAATTGAAATTAAAAGGGAAAAACAACTTAAAGAAAATTGGACAAAAGAGAAAGGAAGAAAAAACCCTTACTTGGAAGTGTGCTTCCAAAGGCTAGAGAGAGGCTTGTGAGAGGCTTCTTGGGAGCTTGGGGAACCTTGGGAGGATTCTAGAGAGAGTAGTGCAGAGGTTGGACGAACTCCAAGGGATTTTAGTGAGGATTAAGTGGGAGCTTGGGTGGGTTTATATAGGAAAGGTGAGGGAATTCTTTATTATTTAGGTTTGGGAACCCTTATATTAAATTAATCCAAACCACAAACCATCCAATGGTTTTTGCCCATGGTTTTTTGAAAAGGGAAGAGTAAAAAAATATTTTATAAGTCCAAAGACCTAACTTCTTAAAATATTAGGGTTACTTATGTGGAGGTGAGTCACACTCCCATGGAAATTAATTTAAAAGGCCAAGGTGTTGAATAAGTCTTAAGGGGTCCATTAATGCTTTGAAAAGTAAGTTAAATAAACCCAAAATCGCATTCTTTTAATTCTAAAACATATATTGGACGAAAATAAAGATTATAGTATTTCATTACATCATTATTGGGTCATTATGATGTCATAAAACACATTATATATTTAAACGGTATTTAATTTTTACCCAAAAATTTGACTGTCTCAGAAAATTGTGTAAAATTCACCGTTGGATAATTTTGACATCATGATTAAAAAAATAACATTTATTTTATCTAAATAATTTTCTAAATATGTGAATTTTAACTTTTAAAATAAAAACCGACATTTATCGAAAATTCACGGGTTTTGACAGAAATGGTTTTCAAACCTTAATAAAAATTATAATTGCATTAATAAAATTATAAGAGCATTTATATTTAATAAAAATTAATTTAATAATAATAATAATAATATTTTATAAAAATATTATTTAATTCAAAAATCTCTTAATTTAATAAAATAGAATTCTTAATTAAATAATAACTAAAAACACCATTTGTACTTTAAAAACTATTTACAATGTATCAAAAATGACTAGAAGTTATATTCATTATTATATACAAAAATAATGTACATGAACATAGTACTACTTATTTGTTACATAACCCTTTAAAATAGTTTCATAAGACCTAAGGGTAAGGTGTGCGATGGTGACAGACTCTTGGGGTGGCTCGGATAGCATCGCTCGAGTGGTAATTTCAATCAACTTCCACTTTTCCCATAGACGGTCACGTTCGAGCTTGACAAGACGAAGCTCAGCTTGGGCTTGGTCAAGGGAGAAGCCCAAAGAAGCCACCTCTTTTCCAAGCTCTGACAAATGGGCTTCGTATGGGGAAATTCTACTGGATGAGGCCATCTCTTCTTTTGTCTAAGTAAAATTGGATGCGTTAAAGCCCTATATTTATACTAATCATGTGATCACTGTTAAACGGCTATATTATCAATGGTCAAAATTCATAATGTAAAACCAATGAAGTTTAAATTTTATATAAACCTAAAGAGACATTTAATTAGATCAAGAGGGATTTCCATTAATAAAACTTTGGGTCGTTACAATATTCCCCCCTTAAGAAATTTTGCCCACGAAATTTTCCTTTTCCCACATTAAAACAAATTTGGGTAACTCAACTTCATCATATCCTCTGATTCCCAAGTCACTTCTTCAAACTTGTGGTTTCTCTACAACACCTTGACGAGGGGCATTGCATTATTTCGTAGAACTTTTTCTCTACGATCTAAGATCATCACTGGTTGCTCCTCATATGAAAGATCATCTTCCAATTGTACCACCTCAGAAGAGAGTACATGTGAAGGGTCCGGTATATAATTTCTTTAGAGGGATACATGAAAGACATCATGTACTTTGGCCATAGTAGGTGGAAGTGCTAGTCGATAGGCCACAGCCCCGACACGATCAATAATCTCGAAGGGACTGATGTACCTTGGACTTAACTTCCCTTTCCTTCCAAACCTCACGACCTTCTTCCATGGAGATATGCGTAGAAACACCATGTCTCCAACTTTAAACTCAAGGTCTCGTTGACAATTATCTGCATAACTCTTTTGTCGACTCTGGGATGCCTTGATATGCTGCTGAATGGTTTTCACCTTCTCCACCATTTCTTCGACCATTTCTGGTCCAAGAAGCCTACGTTCACCGACCTCATCCCAACATGTCGGTGTTCTGCACCTTTTCCCATACAGTTCCTCATATGGTGTCATTTGGATGCTCGAGTGGAAAGAGTTATTATAAGATAACTCAACCATAGGAAGATGTTGATCCCATCCTCCTTTAAAGTCCACTGAGCACGCTCTCAACATATCCTCAACTGTTTGGATAGTCTTCTCGGATTGGCCACCAGTTTGAGGATGATAGGCCGTACTGAAGTTCAGTTCAGTATTCAAAGCATGTTGAAGACTCTTCCAAAACTTAGAGGTGAATCTTGGATCTCGGTCATACACAATATATAGTGGTACTCCATGAAACCTTACCACTTCCCTGATATATATCTTTGCCAGTTGATCCAATGAGAAATCCTCCCGAATAGAAATGAAGTGTGCAGTCTTTGTAAGACGATCCACAATAACATAGATTACATTGTTGCCTTTGGATGTCCTTGGAAGTCTGGTGACAAAGTCCATGGTGATGTTCTCCCATTTCCATTATCGTATGGGCAATGGTTGCATCATCCCCTTAGACTTCTACCGCTATGCCTTCACTTTCTTACACACTAGGCACTTTGATGTATATTAAGCGATCTCCTTCTTCATATTATCCCACCAAAAGTTTTCTCGGAGATCTCAATACATCTTTGTGCTCCCTGGGTGAATAGAGAAATTTAAACTATGTGCATCATCCAAAATTTCCTTCTTCAGCTCTGGACTTGATGGAACACATATTCTTTTCCCAAACCGCACAATTCCTTCTTCATTAACATTAAACTCTGAGGATTTCCCCTTTTTGATAGCTTCCACTTTTTCCTGAATTCCCAGATTATCCTTTTGTGTATCCTTTAACCTTTCCAAAAGAGATGGTTGAGCAATAATTTGTGAAAGGATTGATGATGTTCCCTTCTCTATGATTCCCATGTCCATCTTCATTAAGTATAAGAAGATTGGATCATTCTCAATTCTCATCATTGATAGAATCGCTGGATCCTTTCTACTTAGGGCATCTTCCACCTTGTTCAATTTCCCAGGGCGGTAATGTATTGAACAGTCATAATCCTTGATGAGCTCTATCCATCTTCTCTGGAACATATTAAGCTCTTTCTGTGTGAATATATTTTTAAGACTCTTGTGGTCAGTATATATCTCACATTTCTCTGCATAGAGATAATGCCGCCAGATTTTCAAGGCAAAGATCACAGCCGCCAACTCCAGATCATGTGTTGGATAGTTTCTCTCATGGATTTTCAACTGCCTTGAGGCATAAGATATCACTTTATCATTCTGCATCAGCACACAGCCTAATTCATTCTTTGAAGCATCACTGAATACAACAAAAATTTCCCCACTTGTGGGTAAAGTGAGCATAGACGCAGTGATAAGCCTCCTTTTCAACTCCTTGAAGCATTATTCACATTCATCACTCTATGAAAAATTTACTCCCTTCTAAGTTAGCTTGGTAAGAGGGTTGGACAATCGTGAGAAATTTCTCACAAATCGTCGATAATATCCAGCTAACCCCAAGAATCTATGGATATCTGTTACCGATGTTGGCCTTGGCCATCCCTCAATTGCATCTATTTTGGAGGGATCCACAGATATCCCATTGCCTGTGATGATATGGCCCAGGAATGAGACTTCCTTCAACCAGAACTCACACTTGTTGTACTTTTCATAGAGCTTCTCCTTGCACAAAGTCTCCAGTACAGTTCTTAAATACTCCTCATGATCCTCCTTGGTTTTGGAGTATATTATAATATCATCTATAAATACTACCACAAATTTTTCTAGGTAATCTCTAAAGACTCTATTCATTAAGTCCATGAAGATTGTTAGAGCATTGGTGAGTCCGAAAGGCATTACTATGAATTTATAGTACCCGTATCTTGTACAAAAAGCATTCTTGGAGACATCTTCCTTCTTCACTCTTACTTGATAATATCCCGACCGAAAATCCACCTTGGAGAAGTATTGTTCTCCACGCAGCTGATCAAACAAGTCATCAATTCTTGGGAGAGGATACTTGTTATTTATCGTGATTTTGTTAAGTTCACGATAATCGATGCAGAGCCGCATTGACCCATTGTTCTTCTTGACGAAGAGGACCGGTGCACCCCATGGTGAAGCACTTGGGCGTATAAACCCTTTATCCAGATTCTTCTATAGTTGTTTCTTCAGCTCTTCAAGCTCAACAATATCCATTATATATGGAGTCTTGGATATCGGTAGCTCCCCAAGTATAAGTTCAATTGAGAACTCAACATCTCTTCTAGGAGGAAGACCAGGCAGTTCCTCAAGAAACACTTCAGTGAATTCCCTCACAATAGGCATTTCTTCAAGGATGGTTTCTTCCTTGGACTCAATCATCTGTGCCTGATACGAGTGCTCATAAGGCAGTAATATCAATTCTTGAGATGATGGATCTAAAAGAGATTCATCTTCCTCCTGACACTTGTAAAGAATCGGGGGTCGATTCTCCATATGGAGTGTGATTTCCCTCTCCCGACAATTTATATTAGCTCTATATAAGGAAAGCCAATCCATGCCAAGAATTGCATAAAATTCCACCAGAGGGAGTATGATGAGGTTCTCCGGGAAATTTAATCCACAGATTATAACAGGGGAGGACTTATATTCATGGGATGCAATGATTTCCCCATTTTCCGTACTCACTGACATCTTTACTTCCATGATTTGTGGTGGTGCTGGGATTGTTCTACTAAACTTTCGAGATATAAAAGAATGCATAGAACCTGAATAAAAAAGTACGTTCTCTATTCTTGAATGAATAACTAGTGTACCTATCACCAATTCGTTGTTGGGGTTCACTTCGGAAGAAGTGATGGCAAAATCTCTTCCTTGCTGCTTTGGAGGTTGTTGGTCACCTCCAAAAACCCTTGGATTAGGGCACTAATTTGCAAAATGACCTAGTTATTTTCATTTGTAGCATTGAACAACGCGTTGAGGATAGAACAGAGTGTTCCTCTCCTCTGTCGCAACTGTGGGTCTTTCTTGCCGATACTTAACAGCTGGGTTCCCTTCTCTTCCACACCTGAAGCATTTTCTCGTCCCCTTAAGGCAATTTCCAGGGTGCTTCTTTCCGCACTTTTGGAAAGTGGGGTGCTGGATCTTCTTAGCACCGTTGGATTTATCCATCGGACCACCAGAATTGAAGTCCACCTTACGCTTCTTGTCCTCATGATACCCCTGTGATTCCCCGATCTCCATTTTGACCATGATGGAACATCGGAAAATTTCCTCATAGCTGTCGAAGTCACAGATCGCTAATGCTTTCCGCAAGCTAGACTTCAACCCACCAAAGAAGTGGTCAACCTTGCATTTGGGGGTAACGACAAAGCTGGAATCGTATCGTGCAAGCCTTGTGAAGTTTGCCTCGTACACTCTAACAGATTCTTCATCTTTTTTCTTGAGGGAAAGGAAGTCCCTTTCCATCTTATTCCGAAGGGTTTGCGGAAAATATTTATCGAAAAATATCTTCCGGAAATCCTTCTATTCCAACGCCTCGATCTCCTCCTCAGGCTTCGTATTTTTGATCAACGTCCACCATTGATCAGCTTCACCCTCCATATGATAGGCAGCCAGGAGAACCTTCTCTTGTTCAGAACATTGAAGGATGGAGAAGATCTTTTCAATGGAGTTGATCCATTGTTTAGCGATCGTGGGATCGGATGATCCACTAAAAGTAGGAGGTCTTTGTCTCATGAAGCTCTCGATAGTGACTTTTTATTTCTTAAGGGGGTTGAAAGTTCCTCTTGACCTATGTTTCTATTCAATTCTTGAGTTATCTGAGAGAGAAGCATGACAAAGTTCGCGATTCCCGCTCCCATTGTATTGGGCATCTCATTAGTACAATCATCACACTGATCTTCACATCGATTGTTAGACCGAGTCCTCCTATTACCAGCCATTGGATGGAATAAAAGGAATCTTAGGGGTAACACATAAAGATTAATCCAAAGACAAAAGTTGATGACTTATAAATAAACTTTCATTTCCTTAACTCATGAGTCTATAGGCTTCAATCTAGGCATTTCATGATCTACTTTCTAACATATATTCTTAGGGGCATTTTTTCCCCTTAAGAAGGGTTCATACTAAGATTGTGAATTTATCAAAACATATCCCCCGGAAGTGTCGTAACCAAGAGAGAAGCAAGGCCCGTTGTCGTGCACCAGTTCCCATTCGAGTCTAGCTCAAAGCGGTGTTTTCGGGTTTTACCCCTAGGATACATATGTGCCAGAGCCGCCTCTACCTTCTCGTATCCAGACAGGGATGTATTTGTCTGATAAACCACTTACTCAGTACTTACCAAAACTTAGGGATGTTTTTATTATACGTAGTCTTGTCTCTAAGGATTTACAAGGGTTTCCAAATCCCAAAAATAACTAAACCTGTCCTCTGATACCAACTATGACAACCCTTCTTTTATTACAAACATTAACATTATTTATTACATAAAACTTCACTTGATACAACAATGAAGATCGAGAGTTTTAGTGTCTTTGGGGCTTAGGACCATTACATAAAAACTCAAAACATGAAATACAAAATCTTTATTGAAAACTTCCTTTACATGACCACTACATTCCCTCGTACTTAGCATTGCATGGGATAACCTGAGGACGTGCATAAGAAAAGGGTGAGCTATAAAGCCCAGTATGGGAGTACACATGGAATAACATGAGGAGTAAAATACATGTTATACAATAGGAATATCAATAGAGAATATAATAAACATGAACATAAAGGCATGATAAAGCATGATAATCATAACATGGAAATGTGGCAACAACACTTAACATGGAATTAGCATGAGCCAAGGCTCCTTGCACATGGAGCATGAGTAAATCCTCATTGCACATAAATCACGAGTAAACCCTCATTGCAATTGAATTAGCATGAGTCAACACTCATTTCACATGACGTATCACGATACTATACTTTACCCAATGCATTGGAGTGCTATAAGGGCGCACCCTTCTTAAACATTTCATTTCATGCATAAGTGTGCCACATGGATCATAAAACATGGATTCATAAAACATAATAATTTATTCCATGATAAAGTAATGTGGAATTAATACATGAAAAATTATAATCAATAAGTAAATGTTCATAAAGGTGAATACCCTTGATGGAGAAATGGGTATGGTATTCACTACACAATGGCATTGGCTTAGAAAATCGGTGCGATTTCGGCAGCGTAACGACGTGACATAAGAATTCATAAAAACGGTTGATGAGAGAGAAAGGGGTTACTCATCATATTTACATGTAATGGAAAGTAATGAGGTCATATAGATACATGTCCCAACAATTTTAATGGAATTTAGATTCATGATACAAAAGTATTGCTTGAATGTAAATGAGGAGAGAGAAGTTCCTTTCAGAATTTCGGCATAGTAACGGGTATACATGGGAGGCATTTAATTAGAGAGAAAGGGGTCTCCCATCATTCAAATATAAAGAGGGAATTATATGGGAGGTGTGAAACCATACCCCAACATTCATAATTGAAATTAAAAGGGAAAAACAACTTAAAGAAAATTGGACAAAAGAGAAAGGAAGAAAAAACCCTTACTTGGAAGGGTGATTCCAAAGGCTGGAGAGAGGATTGTGAGAGACTTCTTGGGAGATTTGGGCACCTTGGGGGGATTGTAGAGAGAGTAGGGAAGAGTTTGTACGAACTCCAAGGGATTTTAGTGAGGAGGAAGTGGGAGATTGGGTGGGTTTATATAGGAAAGGTGAGGGAATTCTTTATTATTTAGGTTTGGGACCCCTTATATTAAATTAATCCAAAACACAAACCATCCCACGGTTTTTGACCATGGTTTTTGTCAAAGGGAAGAGGAAAACAATATTTTATAAGGTAAAAGTACGAACTTCTTAAAATATTAGGGTTGCTTATGTGGAGGTGGGTCACACTCCCATGGAAATTAATTTAAAAAGGCAAGGTGTTGAATAAGTCTTGAGGGGTCCATTAATAATTTGAAAAGTAAGTTAAACAAACCCAAAATAAAATTATTTTAATGTTAAAACATATATTGTCCGAACATAAATATTATAGTATTTTATTACATCACTATTGGGTAATTATGATGTCATAAAACACATTATATATTTAAACGGTTTTTAATTTTAACCCAAAAATTTGGTTGTCTCAGAAAATTATGAAAAATTCACCGTTGGATAATTTCGACATCCAGATTCCAAAAATAACATTTATTTTATCTAAATAATTTTCTAAATATGTGAATTTTCACTTTTAAAATAAAAACCGACATTTGTCGAAAATTCATGGGTTTTGACAGAAATGGTTTTCAAACCTTAATAAAAATTATAATTGCATTCATAAAATTATAAGATCATTTATATTTAATAAAATTTAATTTAATAATAATAATAATATTTTATTAAAATATTATTTAATTCAAAAATCTCTTAATTTAATAAAATTTAATTCTTAATTAAATAATAACTAAAAACACCATTTGTACTTTAAAAACTATTTATAATGTATCAAAAATGACTAGAAGTTATATTCATTATTATATACAAAAATAATGTACATGAACATAGTACTACTTATTTGTTACATAACCCATTAAAACAGCTGTATAAGACCTAAGGGTAAGGTGTGTGATGGTGACAGACTCTTGGGGTGGCTCGGATAGCATCGCTCAAGTGGTAATTTCAATTAACTTCCACTTTTCCAATATACGGTCACGTTTGAGCTTGAAAAGATGAAGTTCAGCTTGGGCTTGGTCAAGGTTGAAGCCCAAAGATGCCACCTCTTTTCCGAGCTCCGAAAAATGGGCTTCATATGGGGAAATTCTACTGGATGAGGTCATCGCTTATTTTGTCTAAGTAAAATTGGATGTGTTAAAGCCCTATATTTATACTAATCATGTGATCACTGTTCAACGGCTGTATTACCAACGGTCAAAATTCTTAACATAAAACCAATGATGTTGAAATTTTATATAAACATAAAGAGACATTTAATTAGATCAAGAGGGATTTCCATTAATGAATCTTTGGGTCGATACAATGTACCTTCTTGTTTTTGGGCCTAAGCTACAACCCATGTACCTTCTAGTTTTCATGATTGGGCTACAACCCATGTACCTTATTGTTTTTAATCTTGGGCTAAAACCCATGTACCTTATTGTTTTCAATATTGGGCTACAACCCATGTACCTTTTTATTTTCAAGCTTGGTCTACAACCCATATACCTTATTGTTTTCAGTCTTGGGCTACAACTCATGTATCTTCTTGTTTTTGGGCATGGGAAGCAACCCGTATACCCTTTGTGCTCATATAAAACTTATCATTACTTCTGGGCTACAAATCATAAATTCATGTGCTAAAAAAAATTCATCATATCATAACCCGTGAAAAAATATGTTTTCTATAAACATAAAATCATAACCCACGATATGGAATGGGTATCACTAACATTTTATCACATCGTAACCTATGGAAAATAGATAGGTTTCATAATCATTTCATCAAATCATAACCTGGGAAAAGAATCGGGTTTCAAAAGCATATAACCCATGGAAAATAAATATATTTTCATACAAATATAACCTATGGAAGAGAAAAGGATTTCATAAATACTGTGAAATTAATCATAACACATTAATATAAACGATATGAATGGAATCTTTAGATCATTTCTTAGAAGATAATGACTAACATCAACGGATGTCATCTTAGATTAAAAATAATTTTGAAATATATTTAAAAAACATTTCTTAAGGAAAATTTCATTTCTTCTTTGAAAAAGTATTTTTAAGACATAAAACCATTAGATAATAATTTTCATAGAAAATACCTTTAAATATTATAAATAATACTTGAAATCATTTGAAAAAAAATATTAAAAAGTTATAAAATAAGCCTCAAAACATTTTAAAAAACTTTTTCTTCAAAAACACTTTGAAAACTTATAAATAAATCCTGAAATTTTTTTGAAAATCATTTATTTTAAAATAATTTAAAAACTTATAAAAGAATCTTGAAAAAAAATTGAAAACCATTTTCCTTAAAAACTTATAAAATAAGTTTGATAATGTTTTGAAAACTATTTTTAATGAAAACTTATAAAAGAAGTTTAAAAAAGTTTTGAAAACCATTTTATTTTAAAATATATTTTAAAAATTATTATTAAAATTAATATCCTTTAAAAATAAAAAGAAATATTCAAATTATTGATGGAAGATAAATCTGTACATATCGTATGAGGTAAAAATAACATTCCTTTAACACGATAAAAGGGATAGAAAATTGGCTTGTTCAGAAAGTGACAATAACATTCCTTTGAAAACATTAGTAAAAGAGAAAAAGTGTAAAAATTTATTTAATGATAATATGATATTAATAGAATATTCTTGGAAACCTTTTTGAGAAAACATGGTTTTGAAGGAACACACATTTCTGACTGAGGATAGGGTAATGTCTGGATTTCTAAATAAATAGTTTCTTGACTATCTTATGTACCCAAGAGTATAAA
Source organism: Viscum album (assembly GCA_963277665.1). NCBI lineage: Eukaryota > Viridiplantae > Streptophyta > Magnoliopsida > Santalales > Viscaceae > Viscum > Viscum album. The sequence continues at coordinate 27,057,185 of OY728125.1, forward strand.
AATGGTACCAATACTGGAATAAATCATGAGTAACCATATGGGAATAAAATTCATGAATTTTCTTGATATATGGTCCATAATATTTCATCAAACAAGCATAATCATTAATAATCTCGAAAAAGCGATGAGATTGTTTCAATAAACTCTTACCACTTTGTTACTTGGGTTCATACTATTCTGGGAAAAAAATGAAATTAAATGAAGAATAAAATATCATTAAAATAATAATATTCATTATATAACATTTCAATTGGAATTATATACACCTCATTAAATAATATAGGTGCATAAAAAACATGTGTCTCAAAGAAGGCAATTTGAGACAAAATTACTTTACCGATTTGGTAATTTTTGAAGCATTAACCTCGTAAAAAAGGATAATATAATGTATATGTAAATACCAATAAATTTAAGTATAATAATCATATAATTCATCTAGGGTCATTATGCACACCACTCAAAATGAATGGGTGGTGAATAAATCACGTATCTCACAGAAATAAAAAAGTGAGATGAAATCCTCTTACCCTGTGTCTTGACTCTCCTCATACTCATACAAGATTCCTATATAATAAATATGAGTTAATTATACATATTTTTAAAAATAACATTATTATATATAATATCATATATGGTTTTATTATGACTTTATATTACATGCTTGTTAATGATCCTATGTTAAGGTTATACTCTGGGTAATATTTGTTTTTTTCTTTGTATGTGTCTTAATTTGTTATATCATTGGTCCTTATAATTATATCATGATTTCCAGAATATTAACAAAGATATAATTATAATTTATATACACTATATTTTTATTATAATAATCTATGGAATATATATGTATGAAATAGAATACACTGTTTATGGAGATGTTAAGTCGTATGTATGCATGAATATTGTTTCTGTATTTATTATCATATTGAAAGAAAAAAAGAAAATAACATATAATTTTATATGTATATAATATCACTAAAATATAAATATAATGTTATATATATCATATAATTTCACTAAATCCATCCTTAATATATTCCATGTAGTGTGAGAAAGAATCACCTCTTTGAGGGGAAATAGTCCACAATTCCTCAAACGAGATTATCGTATTAACACCAACTAAAAAGTAAAAATTTATGTGTTTTAAAAAGTAATAAAAAAGATTAAAGTCATAATAAATATTATATATAACATATATAAAAATATTTTCCATCATAATCTACATCATGATAGGTGGTAATGGAAAAATGAGCAATCATCCTTTTGTGAGGCAGTAGTTCGTCGTACATAGAAACAGTATGTCTATTACATATTAGATGGTGGTGTGTGTAAGTGTAGATATAACCCATAGAAAAAAAATACTAATATATTTGGGGTTCTGGTTTTTTTATATAGTCATGGAAAAAAATAAAGTTGATGGGGTGGAGAAAGAAAAAAAAGGGATTAAGAGAAGGCATTACCTCTAAATCGGGTAACTCCTTTTGGTTTGTACCAAAAGGGTTACTTGGATTTCCTTCTGCCCAATGGAATTGTTATATGGGGAAGGTATAATTTCTATGAAGTTTATTTTTAAGTTATTTTATGAAATTAATAAGTTTTAGAGGTTTTAGTAATGGGTATAGTAGGTGGGCTTTTATAGGGAAGGAAAATGACTCATTTGAAGTTTTAGAAACAAGTTAGGTGTACACATGTTCTTACCCAAAAAAAGTAATAAAAAACAAAACAAACTCAATAATGGAAGGTTTATGGATTACATATGGATATAAAAGTGGTTCGGGACAAGTTTATAGATCATTTGGTCACTTAATTTTAAGGTTTATTCCATAATTAAGCTTAATTTGTCCTTAATCGTTGTGATTAATTTTAATCATTTTTACTAATCATTTTGGTCCAAAACTAACTTGGTACTATTATACACAAAATATTATACTAAATAAAAAATTTTTTGTTGGTTTTCCAAAATTTAAATCAAATAATAATAAAAATTAAGATTAATTCTAATCCCACGGACGGGGCGAAATAATGGATTTTTTGAGTAGAAAAATGTCCAAATGTTTGTTAAGATTTTATATTCAATTTCAATGTGAAATTGATTATACTGAATTTAATTTTATTAATAGATTTAATATTTATATAATTTTAAAATAAAAAATTTATAATATCATTTAATATTAATAATTAATTAAACAAAAAGGAAGTTTTTAACTAAAAAGCAGTATTTTTTACTATTCAAAAAAAAGAAGTTTCTCAGAAATATCCCAAAAATTCATCCTAGTATAATTTAGATGTTATGAATTAAAAAATGAAGTTTATTTTATCAAATTAACTTTACAAATGTGTATAAAATTAATTTTATTATTAATAGTAGTTTATTCGAGAAAATAGTATTTTTAAACATAAAAAGGATTTTACTAAAAATTGTATCTTTCAATATCAATATGTTTTATTTCTATGATACCATTATAAAAATATTTGAAAATTGGTTATTAATATTAATATCACTAATTTTAATGGATGGTTTATACTTTAATTATTTAAAAAACATATAATAAAATTATGCTTCACATAGACTCAGTGTTGCATGTAACGCACACCAAGTCAATGTTGGGTGTAGCATAAGACAAGTCAGTATTGCGTATAGTGAAAGACAAGTTAGTATTGTATGTAGTTCATGATTAACTTGGTGTTGCATATAATTTTATCCAAACATGGTTATTTAATATAAAATAAACTATATTCAGTGTTTCATGAAATGAAAAATATCAAAATGGATAAATTAATTCGGAAAAGAAATTCACAAAATATCAAGGTGTTATATTATACCCCCCTTAAAGATTAATTTTTCCCCTAAAATTTGTATAGGTTATCAAAGTTTTAATAATTTAAAGTTATGTTCATAGAAACCCACATTTTAAAAATTAATACTAAAACTTCCCTTAGTAATGGGAATTCAAAACCGTAATGGTTTCCTAAAGAAACTTATAATGAGATTCCCACATAGGAGAACATATATGGGAAGCGAAAACATGTACATGGAAGAGAAATATTACCACCAAGTTATGATATAAAGCGATAGAGAACAAGGTCAAGAAAAGGTTAAAAATAACAAATCTATAAATATGTGATGACCTAAAGGACCTTCTGATTCATCATAAATGAAGGTACTAGGACTACATTTTTTAATTGAAGATCCTTTTTCATAAATTTGAATAATTTTTATGAAAATATATACTTTGATGATTTCAGAACAACATTATCATTTGTTTTTATTTGATCCATCTTTCTCTAAAAAGAAAGGTAATTTTTTCATTCCTAAAGTACTAATAGATCACAAGACCCATGATAGGCCATCCCATCAGTTATCATTAAAACAAATTAGTTTGAACAAACTATACAATATGCATAAATCCTCATATGGAGAGACAACACTTTAATCATTCTCAATTAATCTAATGTTTAACTTACACTTTCCATAAATGGTTTACCTTTTACCCCTTCCAAAAATATAATTCAACTTTTATTCACTAAATATTCTATTATCTGATACCAAAAACATTTTTATTGGATACTTGGGTTTCTCCTTGTATTGATAGAACATTAAATGTGATTTTATTATTATATAATCCATGTAGGAAAGAAAATCAAATGAAATATCACCAAAGGATGAACAATAAGACTTTCATATGGATTATTCATACAAAATAAAATATGGACTTTCCAACATAGAAGTGGAGGATAATTGTTCCCTAATTTTCTTGATTTACTTCATCCATTATGATTTCATATGATTTACCTTTATCCGTGAACTTGAGAGATTTTTTATGTCTATATTCATCATTAAACATTGTATTTAATAAAATATTAGCATAAGGACCATACTCCTTAAATTTTAATCACTTCATTGTAGGATGTTCATTCTTTGGATAATTATATTTCTTCCCATTACCTTGACATTCAGTTACTTGATTACCTTTCTTTCCACACTTAAAAAATTTAGTAGTTCCCCTAAGATAATTTCCTCCATGTTTCCTTCCACACTTTGAGCATAAAGTAAATCTAATATTCTTCCCTCCATAGTCCTTAGAGTTTCCTTTTAATTATATACTTATTTTCTTATCATAACCATGATATTGAGAAGAAGATTCAATCTAGCTTTCTATAAGAAGAATACGAGGAAGGTACTTACTGAAAAATAAGTTCTTGAACTTTTCCCAATCCATGGAACCAATTTTAACTTTTTGTCTTGCATTCTTGATGAAGTTCCACAATTTTTTCACTTCTCCATCTAAGATATAAGTTTCCAACATAAATTTTTCACCTTCTGAACAATGGAGAATGAAAAATATCTTTTTAGGGGTACAAATCAATTTCTCAGTAACTAGTGTATCATTCATTCCACTAAAATAAGGTGTAAGTTTCCTTAAAAATTATTCAAGAAAACCTTTTTCCCTCCTTTGGTTATTTCTAAATTCAGGATGATTCATGGCTTGATAAGGCTATGTGGTCATAGTAATGAAGTTTTTCACTCCATCTTCCATAACATTGGATTTACCATGGGGGTCATCATTTTGTTTTCCGTTGAATTCCTCATTAGCATAGTTCCTTTGGGTTTCACCAATTTACCAAAACTAGATAGCATATAGTAAGAAATAATTATCATAGAGAGGAACCACATAATCATGAAAAGTCGCTTAAAGGATGTCTAAAGTATGACACCTTCCTTAATTTATGACACCTAAGGTTTATCATAGGTTATTCATATAAAAATTATATTTAAATACTCCATGATGGTTCATGGAGAGTTTTTGAATTCCCAAAGAATATCCCTCAGGAGTGTCAAACTAGGTGTGTAGTAAGGCTCGTTTTTATGTACCAGATTACCTCAAGTCAAGACCAAAACATCTTGTTAGAGTTTTTACCACTAGGTACATCTATTCTACAGCCATATCCACTTGTAGTATCTTTATAGGGATGTATTTCTAGGGAACCACTTACTCTATCCTTTACCAAAATTCCGGTACATTTTCCTCAACATTTACTCATCCTTATACTTATCGTTAGAGGAATCCCTAGACATATCCTTAGAAATATACCTAGGGATATCACTTTTTTTATCATCCTAGTTTCAAAGGGTTGACTAAGACTTTTATTTTGATATTGACTATAGATACCCAAGCTTAGCATACATTGATATTACATCATTTTTTATGAACATTCAGTACATTAAAAAAATAAATTCTGGAGGACCGTAATAGTTTAGTGTCTTTGGAAACTTGAAAACAAAAATATATCCTCGTAAAAGATCTTCAATATCTTTTATAAATATCCCAACCTTTATTACTTCTACCTAAAACCTTTATTTATAACCTAGGGAAAGGAAACATAATAAAGGGGTGAGCTCAGATGCTCAGTAAGGGTAACTAAAAGGAATGTGTAATCACAACATGAAAAAAGTTTATGGAACATGGGAATAACATTAGAAGATCCTACCCTGCATAACAAAGATCATAAACATGAGTTATAGATAGATCTTAGTATTTTTTGAGACATGAATCATAATAAAATAAACATCACGAGCCATGAAATAAAAACTGAGGAACAAGACATTGAATTTGTGGCATGTATTAATAATATAAAATCATATGCCAAGGCTACCTACTAAGACATTTATAAGATGTTAGGATCGGGCTAAGACCCATGTACCTGTTGTGGGATTGCGAAAATAGCTCATGTTCCCTCTTACTTTTAGGCTTGGGATACAACCCATGTACCTTATTATTTATGGGCTTGGTCTTCAACCAGTGTACTCTATTTATTTTATGCTTGGTCTACAACACATGTAACTTATTATTTTTTGGATTAGGATACAACCCGTGTACCTTATTTTTTTAGGCTTGGGATACAACCCATGTACCTTATTGTTTTAGGATTGGGCTAAAACCCATGTACCTTCTTGTTTTCAGACTTGGGCTACAACCCATATACCTTCTTATTATTAAGCTTGGGATAAAACCCATGTAACTTCTTGTTTTCATGCTTGGGATACAAATCATATACCTTCTTGTTTTCAATATTGGGCTAAAACTTGTGTACCATTTGATCTCAAATACAAATTATCATTACCCAATTCATTAGAGGGAGATATAGGTCCCACCCATCATATAATGAAATCATACATGCATGTTCCACAAAACATTCATCATATCATGGCCCATGAAAAAATATAGGTTATATAAACATAAAATCATAACCCATGAAATTAAATGGATATAATTAACATTTTATCATATCATAACCTCTGTAAAAGAGATAGGTTTCATAAATATTTCATTAAATAATAACCCTTGAAAAGAATCAGGTTTCAAATGCATATAAACTGTGGAAAAGAAATGGATTTTCATAAACATATAACCCATTGAAGAGAAATTATTTTAATAAAGAACATGAAATTAAGTATAATATATTCATATAAAGGATATGAATGGAACCATTAGATAATTTCCTAGAATGGAATGAGAAAAATCAACGGATGTCATCTTAGATGTAAAAAAATTTTGAAATATCTTTCAAAAATATTTCTTAAGGAAAATATCCTTTCTTATTGGAAAAATTATTTTTAATATATAAAACCATTTAATAATAATTTTCATAGAAATTAACTTTAAAAATTATAAATAATACTTGAAAACATTTTAAATCCTTTTTACTTGAAAACTTATAAAATAATCTTTAAAAAAATTTAAAAACCATTTTCTTTGAAAATAATTTGAAAACTTATAAAGGAAGCTTGAAAACATTTTGAAAATAATTTATTTGAAAATACTTTGAAAACTTATAAATAAATCTTGAAAACTTTTTGAAAATCATTTTCCTTGAAAACTTATAAAATAATCTTGAAAATTTTTTGAACCCCATTTTCCTTGAAAACATATAAAATAGGTTTGAAAACATTTTGAAAATCATTTTCCATGAAAAATTATAAAATAAGTTTGAAAGAAATTTGAAAAAAAAATTCATTGAGAATATCTTTTTAAAAACATGCCCTTAAAAAATAAAATTTAAATATGAAAAGAAATATTCAAAGGATTGATGGTAGATAAATCCATACATTTCATATAGTGTAAAAAGAGAATTCCTTTTGCACGGTAAAAAGGATAGAAAATTGCCTCATTCCGAAAGAGACAATAAAATTCCTTTGAAAACATTGGTAATATAAAACAAGGGTAATAATTTATTTTAATGATAATAGGAGATGAGTATAATATTCTTGGAAACCATTTTTAAAAAACATGTCTTTGAAGGAATACAAATTTCCAACTGAAGATTGGGTAAAGTCTGGCTTTCTTAAAATAACAGTTTCTAAACTACCTTATGTACCAAAGAGTAGAAAAATGGTACAAATACTTGAATAAATAATTAATTACTATAGTAGAATAAAATTCATGAATGATATTGAGATATGGACCATAATATTTCATCAAAGAAATATAATCAGTAATAATCTCGAAAAGCAATGAGATTGTTTCAATAAACTCTTACCACTTGGTTACTTGGGTTCATACTCTTCTTGTAAGAAAATTAAATTAGTTGGAGAATAAAATATCATTAAAATAATGATATTAATTATATAAAATTTCAATTGGAATCATATAAACCTCATTAAATAACATAGGTTCATAACAAAACATGTGCCTCAAAGAAGGCAATTTGAGACAAAACTACTTTACTGATTTGGTAAATTCTGAAGCATTAACCCCATGAAATAAGGATCATAAAATGGATATGTACACAACCATAAATGTAATTATAATAATCATATAATACATCCATGGTAAGTATACACACAAATAAAAAGGAATGGGTTGTGAATAAGACATGTATCTCACAGAAATAAAAAGTGAGATGAAATCTCCTTACCTTGTGTCTGACTCTTTTCATATTCATACAAGATTATTGTATAATAAATATGATTTTATTATAATTATTTTATATAAGAATATTTTTATATATAATACCATATAAGGTTTTATTATTACCTTATATTACTCGCTTGTAAATGATCCTATGTTAAGATTTTACTTCAGGTAATATTCGCTTTGTTCTTTTCATGTGTCTTAAATTGTTATATCATTGTTTCTTATAATTATATCATTATTTCTAGAATTTAAACTATGATATAATTATAATTTATATAAATTATATTTGTATTATTATAATATATTTAATATATATTTTTGAAATGGATTACATCGTTCATGGAGACAGTAAGTTGTATGTACGCATGAACGTTGTTTCCATATTTATTTTCATATTGAAAGAAAGAAAGAAAATGATATATACATTATATGTATATAATATCATAAAATTAGAATTATAATTTTATATATTTATTATAATTTCACTAAAACCATCCTTAATGCATTCCATATGGTGTGTGAACACATCACATCGCATTGAGGGGTCGGTAGTCCACACTTCCTCAAACGAGATTATCATATTAACACCAAATGAAAAGTTAAAAGGTATGTGTTGTAAAAAGGAATAAAGAAGCATAAATATATAATAAATATTATATATAACATATATAAACATATTTTTTATCATAATTTCCACCATGATAGGTATGTATAATTATAGGTATAAAAATTAGATAGAGGTATGTGTAATTATAGGTATAAAAATTAGAATAAAATCATAATAATATTTTTATAATATTTTTTTTATAAAATTATGGGGAAAAACGAAATTGTAGGGGTGGAGAAAAAAAATAAAAGAAAGGACTTACTATAAGGTGTTACATCTAAATCAGGTTACTCATTTTGTTTTGTGCCAAAAGGGTTTTTTGGATTTCCATATGCCCAAAGGAAGGCTTCTAAGAGGAAGTTATGATTTATTGGAACTGTATTATGAAGTTATTTTCTAAGATTAAGAGGTTTTGTAGGTGTGAGAAATGGGTAGAGGTGGTGGCCTTTTATAGGGAAGGAAAATGACTCACTTGGAATTTTAGAAACAAGTTAGGTGTACACATATTATTACCTAAAAAGTCATAAAAAACCAAGAAAATTAATAATGGAAGTTTTTTGAATAAATTATGTACATAAAATAGGTTTTGAACAAGTGGATAGATCATTTGGGCTCCCAATTTTAAGGTTTAGTCCCTAATTAAGCTTAATTTGGCCTTAATCGTTGTGATTAATTTTAACTACTTTTACTAATAAACATGGTCAAAAAATAACTTGGTATTATTATACTCTAAATATTATACTTAATAAAATTTAATTTTTTGTTTTTATGAAATTTAAATCATAGAAGTGGAAAATTTGAGATTAATGCTAATCCCGCAAATGGGACGAAATAACAAGATTTTAAAGTAGAAAAATGTTAAAAAGTTTGTTAAGATTTTATATTCAATTTCAAAGTGAAATTGATTATAATGAATTAAATTTTAATAAAAGATTTAATATTTATCTAATGAGACCTTAAAACAAATTTATAATATCATTTAAAATTTATAATTAATTAAACAAAAAGGAATTTTTAACTAAAAAACAGTATTTTTCACTATTCATCAAAAAAAGAAATTTCTCAAAAAAATCCAAAAAATTTACACTAGGATAATTTTACCATTATTAATTAAAAATGAAGTTTATTTTATGAAATTAAATTCTTAAATGTAAATAAAATTAATTTTATTATTAATATTGGTTCTTTCGAGAAAACGTTATTTTTAAACATAAAAATGATTTTATCAAAAATTATATATTTCATTATCAATATGTTTTATTTATATAAAACCATTATAAATATATTTGAAAATTATTTATTAATATTCATATAACTAATTCTAATGGATAGGTTATACTTTAATTATTTAAAACAAATATAATAAAATTATTCTTTGCAGAAACCATATGTTGCATTTAACGTACACCAAGTCGATGTTGCGTGTAGAGCAACCCAATTCGGTATTGTGTGTAGTGAAAGATAAGTTAGTATTGCTTGTAGCTCATGATTAATTTTTTGTTACATATAATGCAAGAAAATAATAGTGCTTTGATATAAAATAAACTATCTTCAGTGTTGCATAAAATTCAAAATATCAAAATGGCTAAAGTGATTCGGATAAAAATAATTCACAAAATCTTGGGGTGTTACACTAAACCTCAAGTCCTCTCGAGGAATCAGTGTCAGCATACACCAAATATAAAGGATCAAGTCAAGGCTTATTCCATCACTACTTCTGAAGTGGAGTAATAAAATGAAGTCATACAAGGTGCATTTTCAATTCACTCAAGAATATGTATTATTTGATTCTGATTCTATGTATTCCATTATATCTTTCAAGTTTTCTAGAAAAATTGAATTAAATCCCCAACATCTTAAAGTATATATATCTATAAAAACACCTAGTGGTGTAATCATTTTAACCCAAGTTTTTTACTCTACTCATGTTGTCATATGTGGGAAGATTCTTCTATAGAATCTTGTGATATTTCCCTTGGTATAATTTCATGCTATAATGGGAATGGATTGGATATCATTATATAGATAACATATAAACTTTCAGGAAAAGGAAATATATTTTCATATTTTGAACTATCCCATGCTCTGCTAAAAATGTAAGTAAGATCATGAATCTCCTTTGGAAATCCCTTCAATGGTGTGGGTGTTAATTCCCTATGAAGAAGCATACCTTGCTCAAATGGTTGAGTAAAAGGAATGTATCAACCAAATGTAAATTCCAATTGTGAGGGAATACAATAATATATTTCCTAAAGAGTTAGCTGAACTTCCCCCAGATCGTGTGGTAGATTTCTCAATAGAATGCATATGTGGAGCTACTCTTATCTCAAAGTGTCCCTGTAGGATGGATCCTAACAAACTAGATGACTTAAATAAGTAGCTACAAGAACATTTGGAAAAAGCGTTCATATTCCCTAGTGCATCACTTTGGGGTGTGCCAGTGTTCTTTATCAAGAAGGATAGATCATTGTGGCTATGTATCGATTATCACAAACTCAACAAGATCACCATAAAGAACAAGTATCCTCTTCCAAGGATTGATGACTTGTTCAATCAGCTATGAGGAGCTTGGTACTTCTAAAATGTGGATCCCCATTCAGGATATCATCAATTAAAGGTTAATAAGTAAGATATTTAGAAGACTACCTTCTGTACAAATTATGGGAACTATGAGTTTTTGGTGATTCCCTTCTGACTAACTAATTCCCCTATAATATTTATGGATTTGATTAATAGATTATTTAGAAATTACCTCTAAAAATTTGGGGTAGTTTTTATCAATGATATTCTTGTCTACTCTAAGAGAAAGGAGGAACATGAAGAATATATAAGTATTGTGTTAGTGACATTAAGGAAGGAGAAGTTGTAGGCCAAATTTAGCAAGTTTGACTTTTAAATGCACGAGGTCACATTCTTGGGACACATGATCACAAGTGAGGGAATTTCTATAGACCCTTCAAAAACAAAGGCAATTAAGGAATAGAACAGACCCTGAAGAGTCATGAAAATACAAAATTTTCTTGGATTAGTTGGGTACTACTAACATTTTGTGAGAAATTTCTCATGATTTTCAATCCCAATAACTAAGTTAACAAGGAAATGGGTAAAGTATGTCTAGACGGAAGAATGTAAAAAAATATTCAAGGATCTAAAGAAGAGGATGATCACTACACTTGTACTCACATTACTAAAAATTGGGGAAATTTTTGTGATATATGGTGATGCTTAAAAGAAATATTTGGGTTATTTACTCATGAAAAATGATAATGTGATAGCCTATACCTCTTGAGAGTTGAAGATTCATGAGAATAATAACCCAACACGTGATATACAGATAGAAGCTGTGATTTTTGTGTCAAAAATATGGTTGCACAACCTCTATGGTGAGAAGTGTTACATATATACCAATCACAATAGCCTAAAGTATATATTCACACAAAAGGATCTCAACATGCTAAAAATTATATGGTTAGATCAAATCAAAGACTATGATTTCTCTATTCACTATCATCCTAGTAAGGAAAAAAGGTATCAGATTCTCTTTGTGGAAAGAACCTACTACTATATCAATGATATAGATTGAGAAAAACCCTATCTTCTTGGACATAAAGAGGCTGGCTTTGGAAATCATAATGGTATAGAATACATCCAATCTTTCCAAAATGATTTGTCAACCATCTATATAAAAGAATATTAAGGAGGGACAGAGGGAAGATCTAGAGTTCCAAAAGAAGGTGAATGCATTAAAAGAAGGGAAACAACAAGAGTTTTATATCGATGATGATGGTGTGATTCGGTTTGGATTAAAGATACGTGTTCCTTAATCACCTCGGATAAATAATTATCTATTGAAAATGAACATAGCTAAAATTTCTCTATCCATCCTAGGAGTACCAAGATGTATTGTGATATTCGAGATAACTTCTGGTGGGACAACATAAAAAAGGAGATTGTGGATTATATCTCAAGGTGCTTGATATGTCAGCAAGTTAAATATGAGCAACAAAAGTCTAAAGGGATGATGAAATCATTGCCTATAACCATGTGGAAATGGGAGAATGTCACTATGGACTTAAAAACTAGTATCCCGAATAAATCCAAAGGAAATAATGTAATATGGATTGTGGTGGACCAACTCACCAAGACTTCCCACTTTATCGTTACTCTATAAGATCTCTCTCTTGAACAAATTACTAAAATATATCTGAAGGAAGTAGTGACATTGCATGGGGTTTTACTATCAATAGTCTATGATCGTGATCCTAGGTTCAAATCTAAATTTTGGAGGAGTCTTCAACATGATTCGAATACTGAATTAAATTTCAACACTGCCTAGTACCCCTAAACTGATGGCCAATCTGAAACGACTATTTAGATGCTTGAAGATATGCTAAGAGCTTGCTATTTAGAATTCAAAGTAGTATGGCATTAGTATCCCCCATTAGTTGAGTTCTAATAAAATAATAGCTTCCACTCGAGTATTTAGATGAATCCATATGAAGCTCTATATGGAAAGCGATGTAGAACTCCAACCTGTTGGTATAAAGTTGGAAAAAGAAAGCTATTTGGACCTGATCTTGTTCAAGAGATGATAGGGAAGGTTCAAGACAGATAGAAAGATATCAAAGCTGCTCAAATTTGGAAAAATATATTTTCTAACAACTATATAAGGGACTTGGAGTTCGTCATTGGAGATGAAGTCTTCCTTTTAATATCACCATGGAAGAAATTCATGTGGTTTGGAAAGAAAGGGAAGTTAATCCCAAGGTATATTGGTCCCTTTGAGATCCTTGATCACATAGGATTCGTGGCTTATCAATGTACACTACCATCAAATATGGATATAGTTCATGATGTGTTCCACATATCACTTCCGAGGAAGTACATACCAGATGCCTCACATATACCGAACTCAGAGATGGTATAGTTGAAATATGATCTCTCTTATGAGGAGCAGCCTGTAAAGATTCTAGATAGGAGAGATAAGGTTCTATGCAACAATAAAACCCACCTTGTCAAAGTTTTTTAGAGGGAACATAAGTATGAAGAAGAAACTTTGGAACTATATAATGTGATGAAGGATAATTACCCTCACCTGTTTATATAAAATGAAATTTCGAGGGCGAAATAGGGGAAATGTAACGACCAAAATTTTTATCAATGGAATTTCTCCCTTATTATAGTAATTTAATATAATATAAATCAATAAAAATAACTTATAGTCCATATTAAAAACTATATAAACAAATAAATAATGAAATAGTAATTATTTCTAGAAGTTAAGGAACTAATACCAATGAAATGGTAACCTAACTTTAGAAATAGTAATATGAACCTTATGAATAGTAAACTAGCCAAATGAATAGTATTATCCCCCATGAAATATAAATAAAATTTATGCATCTTATAAATGAAATTATGGTATAATTATACTATAGTCTAAGTAGATAAATCTTTGAAAAATTATTAATTAAGTGTTGGAATTTTTGTAAGTCATAAATATTTAATTAAAATTTTGTGATTAATTTAATAATTTAAAAGAAAATTTATTTTCATAAAATGTATTCATAAATTAATATTTTAATGTCTTATGATTTTAAAACAATTTTATGAGACCTTAATTAATTTTTCAAATTATTATAAAATCTATTATAATTTTAAAGTCTGTATTTTCCAAGTAAATGATGATTTTAATTAAAAATTAAATTACTCATATTTAAAAAAATATTTTAAATATCACTTAGAAATTTATTTTTAAATATCACTTGAAAATTTTCTTTATGAAAATATTTTTTCTACTTTGAAAATAACTTTTTAAAACTAAAAATTCGTAAAAAAATGTCAAAATAATTTTCTTTGAAAGAAAATTGGAAACATATAAAGCAATCATTAAAGATCATTTAAAATATTTCTTGAGGAAAATACTCTTTAAAATTTAAAAACACATTTTACAACATAAATCATTTTTAGAATATTTGTCATTGAAAATAACCTTGGAAATTTTTAAAGGAATATTTAAAGATAATTTAATACGTTTCTTGAGGAAAATAACTTCTTCTCCTTCAAAATCGCCTTTCTACAACTAAAATTTCATAAAACATTTTAGAAATATTTTTATTTGAAAAGAAAATTTTAAAATTATAAAGTAATATTTAAAACATTGGGTCGTCATGACAGTAAGAAATACCATACATATTAAATCAAATATTCCTTTCACATTTTTGGTAAAATACAAATTGGCCTTGTTTTGAAAATCAAATAAAGATTACATTTAAAATATTTGTAAAAAAATAAAATAAGGGTAAAAATGAAATTAAAAATCCTATATGAACCATAAAACATTTTTAAAAATATATTTAGAAAACATGGATATGGAAGAAGAAATAATTTTTGTCTGAAGAGATAAATGAAGTCAGTTATCTTGAAACATTTATTTTACAATCATGAGTATATAAAAGGAGAGAATTGAAGGTAAAACTTGTATTATAAATAAAAAAATTGAGGAGTAGAAAATTAAGGATTTTATTAAGCGATATATCATAATATTTCTTCATCAAAAGCAAGAATCTAAATAAACCTGATAAAGGATGAGATTATATAATAAAATCCTTACCACTTTAGTAACTTTGAATTATAAGCCCCATGATAGAATAAAATTAAATAAAAAATAAAATATCCTAAATATAAATAAATTCAGGATATTAAATTTCAAATTGGATGTATTTACACCTCATAAAAGAAGATAGGTTCATAACATATCATATGTCTCAAAGAAGATAGATTGAGACAAAAATCTCTTACCTTAAGTCCCAACTTCCCTCATTCATGTTAAAACCTACCGCATAATAAATATAAGTATATTATACATTTATTTAATAAAAATAATTATATATATCATTTCATATATGATTTACTTATGACCTTGTATTACCTATTTATTAATAATTCTATGTTAAAATCACGTTTCGGGCAATAACTACTTTGTTTTTCGTGTATGTTTTGATTTGTTATTTTCGATCCACATACATTGATCATGGTTCCATGATCTAGATAATTTTAAACATTATATAAATATAATATATATTTAGTAAATATTGATTCATATTAATCCATAATAGTTAGAGATAGATGATGAAATACACCGTTTATGGAGACGGTAGATCGTACATATGCATGAATGTTGTTTCCATTTTCTCAATGGACGAAACAAAATAAAGTTAAATAATGAATTACCATTAGAAAATAATTTTATTTCATATTTATCACATATATTCATTAAATTTATCCTGATTTCCTTCCATGGAAAGTGTTAGTAAAAAACGAATCACATTGCTTCGTGAGGTGGTAGTCCTCCGTATAAACGAGGAACATTATCCTATCCCCCATAGAATGTAAATTAAGAATTTATATGTAATATTATAATTAAATAAGTATAATTATGTTAAAAATATTATATATACTAATTTAATCTATCCTTATTACCATCCAAGTAAAATAGTAATGAAGAACACATCACATCGGTTTACAAGGCGGTAGTCTGTCATACACACGAGCGACATTATTATTTTCCAATATTAGGGAGGTAATAAGGTAGATATGGTTTTATAATTCCATATTTATAAAAGTATCAGAAATATAATACATAAAAATTAAATTTTTCATTATATCCAACCGTGAGAGGTGGTTATGGAAAACCAATAACATTGGTTCGTGAGGCGATAGTCTTCTGTACACACAAATGATTATTTTGTATCACATTTGATGGAAGAGGAGATGGATTTAGGTCATTATATATAAATAATAACATATCAATATATTAGATATAATTTTTTTATTATATCAGCATAATTTTTTAATATTTGAAAGAGGTGGAAGAAGACATAATACAAACACACCTAGTTAAGCACGATACCTCTTCATCGGGAAACCTCTTTAGGTAAGCACCAAAAGGCTTCGTATGATGGATTTATAATAAAAATAGGGGATCTATGTAATGGATATTTAATTAATGAATATATTTGGGTAGGTTTTTTATGATCCAAAGTTCTTTGAAGTTATAAAGGGGAAAGAAGATTGGGTGGTCTTTTATAAGTGTGGTGAGCAACACCCTTATCATTTTTAAAAAGAATAAAGAATACCAACATTTTTCACATTCCAAAAGGGTCCAAAATAGGTAATTATTGATTATTATAGGTTATAAGATATAAATATGGCTATTAATTGGGTTTTGGACAAGTTTATATGTAAATTTAATTCTTATCTTTTTAGTTTAACCCCCCACCCCTAACAAACCCATTTTAACCTTAACTGCGATAATTTATTTTTACTATTTTTTCTATAAATTATGGTAAAAAATTAAGGCGGTTGAATTATATAATATTAATTATTCTTATTAAAAAAAATTAATCAATTTTTCTAAAGTCTACCCACAAAATTTTAAAATTTTTAATTAAAATTAAACTCACAAACGCGATTAAAAAGAGGTTTTCCAAAGATAAACTT
Source organism: Viscum album (assembly GCA_963277665.1). NCBI lineage: Eukaryota > Viridiplantae > Streptophyta > Magnoliopsida > Santalales > Viscaceae > Viscum > Viscum album. Next base: position 27,074,207 of record OY728125.1, read on the forward strand.
TTCAAATTTTTAAAAAACATTCATATAAAAATTAAAAATTAAATTGATTAAAATGAACTAAATTGGATTAAAAAATATATAATTGAACTAATTTTTATTTTAAAATTATCTTAAAATAATTTTTAATTCTTTAAATTCTTTAAATGAAAAGAAAATTCTTAATAAAAACCAGTATTTTTCACTATTTACGGAAAAATTTATCATTTCATAAAATTCTAAAACATTAACCCCATGATAATTTTTAAATTAATATTTAAAAAAATAAGTCCATTTTTTATATATAAATATTCTAAAATTGTTAAAAGTTAATATTAAAGTAAGTGCACAAAATGCGACAAAATTATTTTTCAGAAAAATACAGTTTTTAAGAGTAAAATTGGATTTATTCTTATCTAACTACCTAGAAAATTCATAAGATATATTTTAAACATTAGGTTGAATATATAATATATAAATTTTATTAAAATCATTAACTAAAAGTTATTTTTTTAATTTATTAAGGTAAAATGTATCTGTGTGTAAAAAAGTAGTTTTTTATAAAAACATTTCATTTATTTTCAAATGGTTTTTATTTTCATTTATAATTAATTTATCACCAAATAATTTATTATATATACATGTTTAGATGATATATTTTCATAATTTATTTAATCCTATTCATAACCTCTATTCCAATTACTAGACAATAACTATCATATTAAATAATAATATATTTATAGTATGTTCCATTTCATTAAAATTTGGTATTGCATATAGAGAAATCTATCAAATAAATTAAAATTATTTGAAAAATATATATTTCATAAAATCTCACAGTTTTACATTCTACACTCCTTAAAAAATAATTTCCTTATATTTTGAACTTGATCTCTATAGTCAAGGGTTTGGCAGTTGAAAATTCCTTTGTGGAAAACCCGCATTATAAAATGGTTGATAAAACATCCTCTTAAAAAAGGGAAAGAGAACTATGAGGGTCATATGGAATGACACGTAACTAGGTTTCGAAATAGGAATAATTTTTTGGTATATGAACATATATAAATGGAATAAAATTAATTTCAATAGATCATTTATCACAAGAAAATGAATGATCATTAGAAAGTTAAACACCACAAAACCATAAATCTATGATGAGTTAAAAGACCATTAATTCATTAGAAATGATGGTAAATGTATAAAATTATTGTTTTAATAGATTTTTTGAAAAAAATAGTAATTTTAATGAGATGATATACTTACTTGATTTTATTATATTTCATAATCACAACATCATCCTTTGGTTATTCTTTGATCAATTTCTAATTCATATCTTACTATAAAAAAATATGATTTTTTTCATACATAAAACATTAGTGGTTCATTAGATCCATAAAATAATGATAATTCATTCCATATATCTCTATTTATTATAAAAACATAATTTTTAGCACAGTTTATTCAATATACATAAATCTTATTATGGTAAAATAATACATTAATCTCTAAAATATCATCCAAAGTTTAAATTAAACCATTTAATAGATAGTTAAACATAATAAACTTTAAAAATTACAAATTTTTAATGAAGGTCTCTAAATTTCCCAAAATAAACTTAACATTAATCCCCCATATATCATAAAGTATCTCTTAACTATCACATACCAAATAAATTAATACCTTGGTCATATATTCTCTTGAAACGTGGTGATGTCCAGAATTTCCATAAAATATCAATGAAAATAGAAATGCTTCCTCATTCCTTAAATAAAGCCATAGAAAATTGAATAAATTCAATAAATCCAAAAATGTTGTAAACTCCCTGAATGGTAAAATATCCACTTTTTCAACAAATCATTAATTAGTCCATATGTCATCCATAATATCCAATTTACATTTTCCATATCAACTATCTCTTTATCCAAAATGAATGACATTATCTAAATATCAAGAACAAATTAAGGTTTAACTTCCTTAAATAATGAGTTTTCTGTAAAATATCTCCTTTACACTACTTAACTTTTTTAGTTCATCATTATTATTCAACATATTCTTGAAAATACTTAACAAAAAACTTTTACTAAATAATATTTATATATTTTATGATTCATATAACATAATTATTTAATTGCAATACATAAATACTGTAATGGTTCAAATTAATTATTAAACACTTAACTAGGCTTCATCATATTATTACTTAATACCTCTTTCCTATAATATTAAATATAAATATTGTCTAAATATTCATCAGCCTAAATTTTAGACATACGTTTTACATTTAAATTAAACAATACTATTTAATAAACTCAAAACTTTAATATTTCTTTCATATTCTCTTCATCATCAACAATAAAACCTTTACTTATACCACTTTTATTATCATCTTCTTGAGCTTACCCCTTGTACATTGACTTGTATAATTCAAATACTTTCCACATTTATAATATTCAACCAATGATGATTCCTTGGGGAAAACATTATTCTCATCCCTTACATTAACTAAATTTTTCATTTTTATTTGTAAATTACATGTTTTGTATCCTTATTTTCCACACTCAAAATATCTTTCTGTTCCTTTGAGATATACACTTGGGTGCTTTTTCCCACACTCTTGACATATAAGAAACTAAATCTCCCTTCCTTCATGGTCTCCACCACCTAGACTATCATCAAACTCTATCCTTAAATTCTTTGGTGAGTTTGAGAGTTGGTTAAGGTGCAATTTTTTAATCATATATCGTGATACATGATTAGGGATAATCGATATATCCTTCACTCTACTAATCATCCCATTTGGTTTCTCGTCAACACATTTTATTTTCCATTAAATTTTAACCTTATTCCTTTTGGTTTCTACCATTAAATAAAACCAAAAATCATAGAGTGGGAAATAATAATCATAGTGGGAAGCCACATAATCATGAAAAATCATTTGTAGGATGTCTAAATTATGTCACCCTCTTTAAAATATAAAGAACCTTAGGATTAACTTAAGTAATTTATAGTCATTATTTAAATTCCTCATGATGGTTCCTAAATAGTTTTTGAATTTCCAAATCATATCCCTGGTGAGTGTCAAACTAGTTGTGCAGTAAGATCCATTATTGTACACTAGATGATGATCGATTATAACTCAATATTCCCTTTTTGGAGTTATTTCCCCTTGGTATAATTGAGTCAGATCCACGCCCACTTGTATTATCTAGATAGGGATGTAATTTCTTAGAAACCACCCACTCTATACTTCACCATAATTCTATGAAATCTTCTTATAATTTGACTTATCATTAGACTTATCCATATAAATATCTATATACATATCCTTAGGGATATCAATAAATTTTTCTCATCCTAGTTTTCAATGGTTAAATAAACCTTTCTCTAAGAACAACTGTAGAGACCCAAACTTCCCATATATAAATATTATACCTTAACATATTAATATTTATTAATTATCATAATGATCCATGAAAAAATCATTTAGGTCTAGTTCCTTGGGAAACACAGATACATAAACAATTAGTTCATAAGTGAACTATGTCATCTATAACTAAATTATTTCTAACTAGTACCCTTTTTAAACTTATCATACATAATATGTTTCTCCATAACCTTGGGAAAGAAAACGAAGAAAGGGTGATCCCATATATTCAGTACGGGTGAAAATGGAGACATCAACATAACATGATAAAAAGGGTATCATAATATGAAAATAACATTTGATAAACCATAAAATTCATATCATAGATCATAAAATTGTTTCATGGCATTAATCTTGGTAGTTTATAAGACTTGAATAATAAAGGAATCAAAGAACATAGGCCATGAGAGCATAACATTTTCATAATACATAGATTTGTGTAAGATAAAAAAAGAATATAAAACCATATATCAATGTTACCCACCATGAAATTCATAACATGCTAGGCTTGGGATAATTACTATTGGACCAAATTTTTCCATGGGATAACCTCATCGGTACTATCTTTTTCAAGCTAGGGATAACCTTCTATATACACTTTAAAATCATATAACATTAGTAATTACCCAATTCATTGGAAGGATATATAGGTACCACCTTTCATATAATGATAATCATACATACATGTTCCACAATATCATAAAACATTAATCATATTAGAACCCATGAAAAGAAAAGGGTTTCATAAATCATTCATCATATCAGAACCCATGAAAAATAAATGTTTTTCATAATACATTTCATCATAGCATTACCTAAGAAAATGAAATGGGTTTTATAAACATCTTGTCATCGTAAAAATAACCCATTCAGATAAATAATAAGAATAGTATCCTTGGATCATATCCCTAGTAAATCATAAGTAACATTGAAGGATGTCATCTTATATGGAAATTGATTTAGGAAGATCACTTGGAAAATTTATTAAGGAAAATATTATTTCATCTTTAAAATTCACTTTTCAAAACTAAAAATTAATAAATCATTTTTTAAATAATTTTCTTTAAAAATAACCTTGGTAACATATAAAGAAAGCATTAAATATCCTTTAAAACATTTCTTGAAGAAAATTATATTTCCACTTTAAAAAATATTTTTAAAAAATAAATCCTTTTTCAAAATCATTTTCTTTGAAAATAACGTTAGAAACATGTAAATGAAGATTTCAAAATCATTTAAAACATTTCTTGAGAAAAATAACATTTTCATTTTGAAAATAAAAATTTTTAAACTATTTTTTCATAAAACATATTTGAAATCATGTTATTTAAAAATAAGATTTGAATCACATAAATTAATATTTAAAACATTTAGTGGTCATGATGGAAGGAAGCTTCATACTTGTTAAAAAAATATTCCTTTCATATTTTTGGTAAAATACAAACAGTCCTTGTTTTGAAAATTACATGAAGATTCCTTTAAACAAATTTGTAAAAAAAAATCAAACCATGGTAAATATGTAATTAAAAAATTCCATAGTAACATTAAAACATTTTAGAAAACATTTTTTGAAAACATGGATATGTAATAAAAAAGGGTTTCGACCGAAGAGATAAAAAAAATTAGTTTCCCCTAAAAAAATCTTTTAGAATCATGAGTACATAAAGAGAGTGAAATGAAGGTAAAACATGTATTCTACAGAAATATATATAGGATAATAAAATTCATGTTTTTATTGATAGATATATTATATTATTTCATCATCATAGTTATAACTATAAACAATCCTAATAAATGATAAGATTGTACCATAAAACTCTTACCACTTTAGTAACTTTGAATCATAAGTCCCATGAAGGAATAACATTAAATGAAAATTAAAATATCATAAGAATAAATAAATTCATTATATTACTTCTAAAATGATCTATATATAAACCTCATAAAATAAAGTACATGCATAACATAATGTATTTCCAAAAGAAGAAAAATTGAGAAAAAATACACTTCCTTATGTCTCATCTTCCTTCATACACATTTTAACCTCCCTTATGACCAATTTTAGTCCAAGATATGATGAAAATGATTCAGTTAATTAATTATAGAATGGATATGGTTCAAATAAATTATAAATATTATGTTTATCTTCACCATTTCCCTTTGTATTTTTTTATTGGTGACCAGGTGCTTTTGAGATTTTCACCTTGGTTTGGTCACCAATAACTTTGGAAATTGAGAAGCATTCACCGAGATACATGGTATCATTTTATGTTATTGATAATATTATAAATATGGCCTTAAATTTGGATTTTATAACTTATTTTATATCAATACATAATGTGTTTCTTGTATCATATCTCCTAAAGTATTTTTATGACCTATCTCATATTTTGAGCTGGGAGGACCATGATGTGGAACCTAATTTATCCATGACTGAGTGTCTAGTTTAGATTATTAATTATCAGATAAATGAACTTCATGGGAATTTTATACCCTTGGTTCAAGTGTTATGGTGGTCTGGTTCGGATTCTCACAGTATATGGGAGTGTGAGGCACTAATGAGAGAGAAGTGGCCTCATCTCTTGGGTATAGTTTCTTTTTAATAGGATTTAGGGGAATAATGTTTTTATGGTGGGGATGTTATAACATCCCTTTACCAACTTTTAAGTACTTCCTGGACCTTATTTTTATCACCTTTTATTTGGGTCTTGTTTCGGGTTATTTATGGGGTCATTTTGAAAAAATTTGGATACTTTTAGGGTTGTGCATGGTTGGTTCATGGTTAGGTAAAATCATGAAATTTGGACCAGAAAAACATGTTCTGTGTAATGGTTCTCTAGAAGAGAGAACACTATTTTTCTAATTTCAACATACTCTCCCTCTAAACTTTTCACCATTGGAAATTGGATTTTCCATGATTATTGCATAGTTAACCTAATCATGAAACCAACCCTCCAATCCATGTACCCTAGTTCAGAGGGGTTTTAATGGATGGTCCATGGTCAAAAAAATGTGTGGCCTAACCATAAACCCTTATTAGAATCCTGTTGATGGATCGTGGTTGGTACTAACCTTGCGGCCTAACCTAGAAAACCATACGAGTAGGTTTTTAATCCACCAAAAAAATTAATTAAGATCTAGAAACCCCCATTATAACTTCTAAACACCTCTTGTTCAACCATAATCAAATTCCTTGGATTTTAGAGGCTCTCAATTGATGAATTGATTCCTAAAAACCCTTTTCTTCTTGGATTGATGTGTCAGTGGATGCATTTGGCCCCTCTCTAGTGAGTTTTTTACCCTTGAATTAGAATCCTACTTTATTTTCTTCCTTATTTATTTGAGATTATTATATCATAATGTTATTTATGGATCTAATACATGTTTTTTTATATTAATTATAAGTATTCCTCTTTGATCTCCCTCACCATAATTTCTCCATTGTTTATTCCTATTTCAGGTGATCGATTATTGGTTGTTGGATTATGTGATAAAAGGTAGGTTGTTCCATAATAATTTTCCCTATAATTTAAACCCTAATTTATTAATTAATTTTAAAGTAATTTATAATTTATTTCCCTTGAATTAATAATATTTGATGTTTTTTAAAAGGCATGGGTTTGTGAAATAAAACCCCTTTTCAAAGGTTTTTATGAATTGATTATATTTTGAGAAAGACTGATTGAATTGAGAAAATTATTTTATTAATGATTTTATGATTGACCTTTGAAAGTTTTATTTAAATGAAAGATTATTTTAAATGGACTCATTTGATGAAAAACCTATGATTTTTTTGAAATTCAAATTGTAATTTGAAATGTGAAATTGGGCAATTGTATTGTGAATGATGATTTGATTTGAAATGAAATTATTTACCCATAATTGATTAATTGATTAATTTATTGATTGAAAGAACATGTAATCCTAGGAAATTAGTGGGTGACTAGGAAAAGATCACTAGGAATATGAATCCATTGTAATGGATAGATTATGAAAAATCTAACTAAACAAAGTTCAACATGATTTCCCTATGTGGTTGTTGATTAATTCTATCATGATGGCATGATCCTTGGAATGTTCACACACACACCGATCCATGTTGATTGAATGAGAAGTTTAAGGATCCTATAGACTATAACTAACTAATAATATGGCTTATGTACATGTTTGTTGGTTTTTACTTAATTATACATGCTAGTGATTGTATATTTGTTTTATTCAAGTCCTTTATGCTTTATAAAAATGGTCATTTTAGCAAGTTTTGATATATCTTCCATCTACTTGATTTTAAAGATTTTTTCCCTTGAAAATGTGAAATGTTTTACCATGCCTTGTTTTTATTTGAAATAAATAATAAAATGGTTTATTATATTGGAATTTGTTATGGAACACTTGGTGAGAACCTACAGGGCTATTTTTGTTCACACCTTACCTTTTCCATTGGTTATTTGTAGATTTTGTTATATTGGGTATATGAAAGTTAAATGTGACACTTAGATGTGGAAAGTGTTCTTATTATTTATGGATGTTGTTTTATTTTTTAAGATTTTTTACTTTGGGTTTTTTTATCCATTTTTAATGGTAATTTCTCCTCAAGGAGTTTTTTGAATACTGACTATATATTGATTTAACTTGCATTTTTTATTATAATTGTCACAAAAATAATTATATTTGACTTTTATTTGAATTCAATTGATAGTTGTCAACCCATGGGTATTAGGAATTCCCTTAGTTCTATGTTAGGGCTGGATCAGGTATTAGTCTACAAGGGTAACTGGGTTGGTTTGTGACATGAACTCTTCTAGACCCCCTTCTAGAAATCTCATAAGTTTCAGTTATCATCATAACTTGGGGAAGGGAAAAATAATAAATGGGAGAGCATAAATTCTAAGAAAAAGAAAACTTGGAAACATTTTATTAAGGGTTATATCATAAGAATAATAGAAAACATAAGCAGAGAGAAATTTATTATTAAAAATAACATGGAATAATAAGATTTTATTATAAATCATGAAGGAAGGACATGTAATATCAAAATAATTAACATGTTCCATGATATTAGAGTGTGAAATAATCATGGAAACATTATATAAGGAAATAATATCATAATATCATGGAATCATAAATATGTGGAAGCAACATAAAACATGACATCATAGGCATAATTCAAGGATCACGGTCGAGAAAACATAACATAACATGTTTAGGTTAACCACTAGTGCACTATACATGGTATCTCATGAAATGAAACATTACCCAACAAATTGGATTACTATTCAGGTGCACCATTCATATTTTTAACAATTATATTTATATGTGTTCCACATGAGTAAAATTGACCATACATAAAGCATGAGCATGATAAAAACCATGAGAAAGAAGTGGGTTTCATAATATCTCAAAGCATATCCAAAGTCTATATCATAATATTTCTAATAAAATAATGAATTAAATATTTTTGGACGGTCATATTTAATATAAATAAGAATAAGTCTTGAATATTGATTTCCAAGGTCGAAACTATTCATGAGATAGGTCAAGGATAAGTAATAAATAATAACAAACCACATAGGTGACGCTTTTCTAAATAATAAAAGGATCTCTTAAGGAAAGAAATAGATTATTATTTCCCTTTAGACAAGAATTAAACCAAGATGGTTTTCTATAAAATAATGAGATTTTTTAAAATATATTTATGGTTAAGAAATTTTATAGGGGTGGTACTTTACATGAAATAAGAAATAAGGAAGTTCCCTTAAATTGGGTTTACTTAAAAAAAGGAACTATGAAGCGAACAAAAAACATTTATTTTCCCAAACAAAAGGAAGAAAAAATAATTTAGGTAAATATATAAAGAAGATATGTATAGAATATGGATGAATCACATTAGATAAAGATAGATGAAAGGGGGAGAAAATAAAAAGAATAATTAACCCAAAAATAATGGGGGTGGTTTAGAAGTTCCCTTTTTTATGTTTTAAAATATCTTTGTTGAAATCCCATATTTTAAAAAAAAAGGTAATAAAAATTGTTTTGAAAAGACAATAAGGGAAATATGAAACTGACATGATAAAATAAATAATTATGTTTTTAATTAAAAAGGATAACATTGTAGGTAATGGAAATTATAGACACATAGGGGAAATAGTCATTTAATGGGATAATAATTATTCTCCACAATGACATATTTTTTGGAAGAAATTCATCAAATTTAAAATCCTTGAATTTAAAGTAATTTTCCCTAGATAGGAATAGAATTAGACATGAAAAAAATATTAGTGTGGAAGGGGAAAATCATTAAATTATGAAGTTCATAATGAAACATAATAACTAAAAATCGGGGTTTTATTTAAACAGAATAGTTACAACATCATAGTGTTTTGAAATGAAATCAATGAAAGGTAGAACATGAAATGGATTTTTAAATATCACATATTTAATGAAATTTATGTTAAAAATAAACATTTGTCTAATACATATTCAAAAAAATTACATAATTGGTAAATACGATTCATATCTCGATAAAAGAAAATTTCCATAAAAAATCATTTCCTGAGGTCATGATTCATTATGTGTATTTATCTAACATCCTGGATAATCGAATTGAGTTTATTAAAAATATCCTTACAATAATTATTTATAAATTTTTCATATACTAACTTTAATATATTACCATATGTTATAAATTTACTATATTGTTTTTTTTCATGTCTATTACTTTATGTGGTTTGCACAATTTTTCAAAACTTCCACCATATAATACTTGAGAGTCAACTAGAGTAGGTAAACATTATGTCCAAAATATTATCACACAATGCACAAACATTCACAATATAATGAGTCAATATTCATGTATATAAGTTAAATTTATAAATATTAGAATTTATATTTGATAAAAATGGATGCATCATTAAAGTTTCCATGAAATATTTATTAAAGAGTGGATTTTTTAAATTTTTATAAAATAACTGATTTTCAGGTGAATATTGAACAATATAGTTTTTACTAAAACTATAGTGTTTATGAATATACCAAAAACTAATTATAACTTAAATAATTAAAAAAATAATTATCAAAGATATATTTATGGAGTAAAACTATATATTTAGAAATACTATTATGAATTTATAAAACCTATTTTTGGAATTTTATAAGCTTAAGTAATATTTTCATATAAAAGAAACTATTTTTAGTCTTCTAATTTAATTAAATATTATTTTGGTAAAATTATATTTTAACATGATTTTTAACCAAAATAAATTTTACAATAAACCAATTTATATTATGAAAATATTAAACAAATATAATCTTATCTTAAAGACAAATTTTAATATTCAAATTATACTTTCTCTAAAAACGGGTTTTTACGCGTTACATTCACTAATGTTAAAATTAATTTTTATTCCACATATAAATATTATTTGATAAAATTAATCTCATTTTTATAATAATTAGTACCAAATTATGTAATATTAATATTTCATTTTTAGGCCTTAAAAGTAAACTACTAAGGTAAAAATTAATTACCACATTAAAAACCCAACATGATAAACGTAAAAAAATCTAGTAAAAAGGCTTCAAACATGTTTAAAAAAACTTTCAAATGAATTATAGAGGATTTATCAAGATTATCTCAACCCATACTTCATTATGTCTCATATTGGATCAATTTAACCATGAATGGTGTCATGATATCATTTAAAAAATGATGGGTGTTTACAAAAATGGAATTTTCTTCACTTATAAATGTGGATTCCTTCCACCACTTCCAATATAAATATTCATTTTAATTTCCCCCTAAAACTCTAAAAAAAATTATCCTATAATACTCTATTACTTTAGTAATCCTTTAATCTCAATTATTTATTTTAAGGCCTCTATTTCTATGGATATTGTTAAGATAAATCTTATGTTCTCAATGTAAGTATTTCATACTCCTTAGACTTTTCTTCTTAATATTTATCATTAAAAATAAATTTACCCACCCTAATATATTGAAAAAAGTATTATTTATAGATTTATTATTATTATATTAATAAATAAACCATTACTAAATTATTTCTATTCACTAATAAAAACAAAACAATATCAATCGTTTGTACGTGCGGACTATTGCCTCCATAGAATGATGTGGTATATTTCTCATAATTACCTCTCATGGTTGATAAAAATGATGGAATTGATGAGTCAATATGTTTTATATGTAAAATTATGATTCTAAAAAGGTAATTTATCATATACCTTCAATCAATTCCATTCATTGAGAAATAGTAGCATTAATTGCATGAACATGCGGACAACTGCCTCCGTGAATGATAAATTCCATTTGTATTCACCACCCTTCATGGATGGTTCTAAGAATGAATTTTATGAATATATATTATATTTATAAATTTATCATGATTATTTAAATTTTATATTAACCTTATATAAGAACATGTACTTACTCATTGAGTTAGTATAACACACCCTCGTTTGGGTTGGTTTCACCACTTGCGGTGAAGATGTTATAATATTTATTTCATGAATGATTAATCTATATTATATAATGACAATATATTATAATAATAATGTATTTAATTATTTTTAATTTTTATAAAATGGTTTTATTGATATTTAATATATTTATTATTATATCGCCTTTAAATCAATAAACATGTCGAAACTAGTTCTTCATAATTTCCTTTTTCACAGACCATAACGTTTTCATTCACTAAATAAAAATGAAATATGATAAAACATTAAAAAAATGTTATTATAATATCTTGGGTTATTTAGGAATGATTAAATTTGAACCAATGAGTATAAATCTACTTCATCACAGCGGTAATTGTATGAAAAAACAATCAAAATTTCCTAAGACCCGATGATGGAAATAAACTATAACTGAGAAATTTATTTTTAATATTTGGCTATAAAAGAATTGTATAAAGGGTTATATATATAAATAAGTTTATATATTAAGTGATTAAGTATTTTATATTTATTATACATAATATTCAATATCTTTCATGGAATTTTGGAATTAAGGTAAGGGTTTCAGCATCTCAATTTTTTTTCATTGAGATTTAATATGTATTCACCACTTATTTCCTTTATAGAGTTTATAAATTTCCATGGATGCATTTTATTATATTATTAATTAATTTAAATTGATTTTAGAGTCTATATCATTATCCATCCCTTATATTCTTCTGACTCAAGAGTTACCAAAACCATTATAAAACTCAAAATTTTCTACAGTGGTAACCTATAGTTTTGGTGAAGTAGAAGTGTGTGAAGTATCATAGTTATACATACCTATCAAGATACTATAAATTTTAAGTGTTTGTGGAATAGATACCCCTAGGGGTGATCACCTTGAAAAAAGTTTGGTTTAGTATGAACTCAGCATTCACTCAGTGCATGATCAGTGGGCCTAAGACTATACACCAAGCTAGACACACCTGATGGATGTGATTTAAATGATTTATATGATCTTACAAACCATAATGAAGGGTTTTCTTATCATTACCATGGTATCCTATAATTTCAAAATATTGAACTCAATTATTAGCTTCTATTTATAACCCAAAACTTTGAAAGTACCCTTCACCACTACCTTGTATTTATTTATTTGATAAGGGTATGTTCTATTACATCGTTAATTGGGTGGTTATTCACCTAGTGATACACACTATTCAATTAAAAAGGTAGATTTTGATAATTCATATATCTACCATTTCAATATGGAAAACTATTGATTACTTATCCATGATTATGGATGAGGTTCCTTAGGGAACATATGTATTGTATAACCTTCCACATTCTTTCTTTGGATAGGTTTTAATCATGTTATCCCTTTTTTGACATGGGGAATATTATTTACATTATGTATATTTTTATTCCAATATAGATTTTTATGAAGGAAAGGTGATTGTGTATGGTATTCTTATTCATATATTTCATATAGTGTATTCATTGGACTTAAATAATTGGTGTGTGGGTCTTGAGATTGTATAGCCCCTCGATGCATTTTTTACCCTTATGAGACAAAAGTTTTGGGTATTCAGTGTATGATTACGCAATGAAAGTATAATTTCATGTATATATACTTGATAATATGAATGATTTCTTGGTTGTGACCTAAATGAAAAGAGTAATTGCATATATGATTAATTGAAGATAAAGATCAAGATTCCATGCATTATGAATTCCATCACCACAAATTAAGTTATTGTAAAATTTGATTATTTTCATTAATATATTATCCATTGATATATTTTATAATTAAAATATTAATTATATGGAATTTTTATTAATTATTCACTCTACTATAATCTATATTCATGTTATGATAGAATCTAGTGTACTTGTACCCTTACTGTGTATTTTAGCTCACACTTCTTATGTTTCTATTTCCACAGGGTAACAAGAAGTGAACTATGAATAAATTCAGGGATTCACTAATAAGAATAAGAAAGTTTCATGAAGTTTTTATGATATATTTTGATTCTCTAATATAATCAGGAAAAACGTATGTATCTAGCCTCCTAATACTTATAAATTTTTTGGTCCTTTGGGATGTGATTACATGTATCTTATAGAAACATAATAAAGTAACTACCCTCTTTGGGTCACTGGAATCAGGGTGTTATAGTAGGTATCAAATAAATTTTAGTATGAATCTTGGGAACTAGATTTTATAATAACATGGATACCATAAGCATAATGATTAACCCGTAGGATAACCAAGAACTTTTACTTGAATAAATATTTTTTATGCATCAATATTCTTAATGTTATGAGCTAACTAAATATATTTCATTGTTTGCGGATTTCACCTAACAGGATGGAGGGAAACTATATCCACTCTTGTAATCAATGTAGGGATTTCCTTACATAGTAAGTATACATGGTTGGTGTTTGAACTGGGCATATTATGGACATATAAGTTAAGTTGACTCAAGTTATGACCAATAACCTTTCTCATATGAAACAACATTCTAATCTAAAAAATATTGTAACAATGTTGGACTGATTCGTATAACAACAATAAAAAACATTCAATTAGACCATTAATATATTAGTGAATGAAAAATGGATCATGTTTATAGACAAGATATTTCTCATTTTGTTAAGTAATGAAAGGTAGAAATAAGTTAGGGTATTTTATCATCTAAGGAGAGGTGTTGATCAATAGTGGTCATTGATTTCAAATACTAAGGAGGATAGAGAGATAGAAAACATGGAATTAAATCCTTTGAAGGTAATATTATTTAATAAATACATCCCTAAAAAGTAACCAGATGATCTGGAAATAAAATTCTTTAATTTGAAAAAAAATTAAATAGATATTGTTTCTAAGTATCAAAATAATTTTATATGACTTTTTAAGCATGCTACGGACAATATATGTAAACTGGAAAGTACCATGAATGTTTCTTTGTTAGAATTAAGTTGAGCATCCAAACAGTACTAGTATCTCATACTTTTTCATCATATGATGATATAGTATCATGTTCCATAAATATAAGAAAAAATTTATACAAGTATAAAATATTCAAAGGAATTCAAGATAAAAAGAGGAAGATTGAGAACCATAGATAATGAAATGTGGAAATGAATAAGAATAGAAAGATAAGACATCTAATATGTGATAATTATGGAAAGAAAAACACAGATACTTGTATAAAGGGAACATGATTTTGTTATAAGTGTGAATATATGGGGCATTTGGATCTAGAATTCAATGTAAATAATGATGCTACAAGTAATCATTGATTTAAATATAAATATATGGGGAATTACTCAAACCAGTTCCCCAAGCATTAAGGGAATATACCTTAGAAGCATCTTGGGAAAAAGTCCAGTGTTAGGAGACTAATATAACTAAAGTTGAAGTTTCTAAACATGTGATAATAGGTACATTGATGCACCCAAATGCGTTATTTAATTTTCATGGGTTGAGGTCAGATTAAAAAAAATTATCCTAAACTACACTTCCTACAATGGCATAGTATAGTGATAGTGTAGGGTTGAACGTATTAGAAAATTTTGGAAGACAATAAACTAGACACTTCAAGAACTTTTGTTGTAGTCCTTATGAATTTTTTTGGGTTTGGTATTTAACTAATCTTATTGAGTTTCGTTTAAGATTCAGAAAGAAGATATATATCAGGTTCAAATTTAGGGTTCAGGTAAACAGAATAATCTTGGTGCTGACTTGGAAGGGTCTTAAGTCTTAGGTTGTGAAGTGGGCTATAGAACACTAGTTTATTATGTTAAAACTTACTAGATATATATAAGATGCAACTAATCCTAGATTTTTATATAGATAAAAACCTAGATACATTAAGCTCAGATTTTATAGAAGAAAGTGTCATAGGCTAATAGTCATAGCATGATCTATTCTAATCAGATCAGGTTTTTTCATTTTAACTTTCAATGGTCTGGTTTTCCTAAAAGAATTAAATAAAAAAATTGTGTAACCTAATTACTGGACTTAGAGTTACCAAGTTACGATTTATAAATTCATTAAGTTCATAACACCCCTACTCTCAACCCTTACCCTAAGAGGTTTAGCTGCTCATGAAGGTAATAATCAAGATCAAAGAAACAATTTCAGAAATTCTTGGAGGATTAATAAAAATAGTTTAAATATAAAAAATTTCAATCTAGGGTCCAAGAATCAAGTAGTTCTAAATTGGATTAAGAAATAAACGAATCAAACACTTACTTGAAACTGTAAACAAGAAATAACATATGGTTAAGCCACTATCAAATGGAAACAGAAATGGTAAATGAACACCAGAATGGTAAATGGAAATAAAATAAATGAATAACACATGTAGAAAAATAGATGGCTATTTTATTTAATCAAAATGGTTATAAGAATTGTTTAGAGTCGAGTTGGGAAATAAAATAATAGAGAAAATGAGAGAAAAATATAGAAAATAGAAATTTCAAGATGTTCTGCACTGTTGTGCACATTCTGGTAAATAAATAGTTGGTAAATTACATGATGTGTAAACTTATCACATTTTGTAATATTTATCTATGGTTTTATACATGTATTTTGGATCTATAATGAATCTCAGCCTAAATATTTGGGATTTGTATTTTTGACTCATCTCACGATGTGTATTGAGATCTCACGACATACTTCTTCTTGCGACTTAAACATTAAGAGGTAAGTGGCCTTTGAGTCTCACACAATGTGTATTTGAGATAATAACATGTAATATTCTCATAACTTGTAAATTCTTCATGACTTGTGACATTATTTGAATGATTCCTACATGTTTTGTGAGTGATTCATGATGTGTAATGTCCACTTCTAGCTAGTTTCCATAGCCTTTACTTTGGAATATTGGAAACCTATTTTCTACAATAATCAATACATAACTAGTGAATTATTAAATAAACATTGTATAATAATTAATTAAATGAATCTAAAATGTATATAAAATTTCATCTTATCAAATTCCCCCACACTCGAACGATTACTTTTCCTTAATAAAAAAATCATCTCAACATGGATTCTAAAAGAAATAATTTTTTAAAAAATAATTATACATTAAAAAAAAGAAAATAAAACTAAGTGTAAGAAAAAAAGTCAGTCCTCTAGATTCAATCCTGCAAATAAAATCAGTCATGATTCATAGTTCAGTTTCTTTATTCATATTCTTAATATTTTAATTACTTTCTCAAAAAAAATTCTTAATTTATATACCACATTTAAATTTACCTCACAATTAATTTCCTATCATCACTTTAGGTAAAATGTAACTTGAGTTATGCTCAAACCCTGAATATATGTTCCTAACCATGGAATTTCATTTGTTCTATCATCTCTACTTTGTAAAGACAAACAAAATTAATCATGGGGGCTTTATAAAAAAGGTAAAAACGATTCTGATGATGAGGCCAGGTGGTTAAAAAGTGAAAATTGTGATAAAAAGAAGGGTGATATGTAAATTTAAATGCATGATAAAAGGTAATAGTGCATTTTTGTGGATCCTTCAAGATCAAAAAGTTTCCATGCTCCAAGAATCTCAAACTTGATCCATGAGTGTATCAAAAATGTATCAAAAATGTACCATGTTTCTTTCTTTTTTTATTTTTTATTTTTTAAAAATTCATGTTTAGGATTGATCTCACATCCATCCCCTAACCACATATGATTCTTTAGAATTTTCATTTGTCTAGAAATAGTGATTTTTGACCATCCTAATACACAACCCAAAATATTTTTCTTTTTCTTTTTATATTTTTCAAAGGAACATGGTAAGCGTAAAATTCCAGAAATAACACATGGATCACAACTAATCAGTCTACTAAAGTACCAAAATAAAAATTCTAAATCAACAAATCATGTTTCCATCAACTGAATATTTCCCCACACTTGTTCAATGTATAATCATGTATAAACTAAGAGCAGGTTAGGAAGGAATAATCATCTTGGAATAGTTGTTTCCTAAATTGGTCATTCATGGAAACTATGGACTTAAATGAAGGAAAACTATAAGGTGGGTATCTGGGAAAAGTGTCTCAAAAAATATTAAATCAACTATATTAAAATTTTATTTGTTCAATCATAGCCTCAATAAGATCTCAATGAAAGTTATGATAGGTTTATATGTTTCAGGTGTCACTCAAGAACTATGCTCAGAAAATAAAATAAAATCATAAATTTAGAATTCTCTTGAAAATGGGAGTATAAAAAGGTAACTAGAAATAACTAATGGTATAAATATCAATTAATAAGTCAATCAAAATCAATTTCAAAAATTTTTAATTTGAATTAAATTACTAAACTCAACAATCATTCTAAAAATCTAAATAGGATAAAAAAACATATATTTCAATAATTTCCAACTTAACTTCATATTTTATTTAAATATGTGATATGATTTTTTAGGTTTAAAACATGTTTTCAATGAAAAATGACTCCTAGATAGACAAAAACAAGTAATAATCCAATTGTATTAATAAAGCTCAGGAAAAACTCCTCTATGCTTAAAATGAGATAGTATATACACTATCCTAAAAAAGCCTTATGGGAAAGATGTGACCAATATAGTATAGACAAAATTACATGGAAAATTTTAAAATAAGTTTAAGGAATCGAGATATCCTTATATAAATGTAATTCCATGGGAAAAATCAGTGAATATTGATTTTAATTGTTTTATGTATATAATTTTTTATATATAAAAAACCTTCACTAGATAATACATTAGTCCATAGGTTTTAAAAATTAAAAGAAAAAAGAAAAGTAAAATGGGAAGGTGCACATAGTGGATAAGACTAGAAAAAAAAGTAGATATATGCAGATATGGGGGTATAATAAATATCAATAGAAATATATAAAAATTATAAGAAAATGAAAAGAAAAAAACCTATTTAAAAAACTAAAAAAAGAAAAATAAAATAAGGGTTGCCTCTCATAAAGCGCTAACAACTATTTCATTAGCCAGAAGGATGGAAAAATAAATTAATCAAGTGCCATCCATCTACTCAGAAGTGTGCTACTACCTACAATAACTAGTGGTTGTGTGATCGAGCTCACGTGGTCACTTAGAGGGATTAATCACCTAAGGAGCATATTGATCATGAATCTGGTGTGGAAGGAGTAACATTCATGCTCGTTATGGTGATGAGCACTGTTGAGCATAGATATCCAATGAAATCTCCTCAAGATAGTTCTTAACACTATCCAAATGTTGATTCATCCATAGTATAAGGAAAAATAGTGAAAGAATAGTCACATTGATGACCATATAAGAGGAACAAGAGCTAGACAGGGCTAACATAATACAGTAATAAAATGAAACATTATCCAAGAAATGGTGAGGAAAAATCATTATCCCATGTATATAATAAGTGAAATGATACATTAGTGAGATAGAATATAGATAGTAATAAATATGATCACGCATGAAGAGTACAAAAACAAGGGTGGGTATTATGATATACTAAGAGTAATAAAAATCATCAAGCTACTCATTTAAAATCTTCTCTCTAAAATAGGGTTTCTGTAGCTAGCCCGCTTAATCAATAATTGCAATGGAATAAGGGTCTATTATATCAACTACTATATGGGGTGTTGTGGTATTGGTAGATATCTCAATGGATTTCAGTGGTTAGTTACCAATCCTGAGTGCATCTAGGGATCTGGAAGAAATATCTATGAAAGGTACCTTAGGATATGTTAGAGGAGCAGGGTCCTTACCTCACTGGGCCTTCTCTACTAGAAACTTTATCTAGGTAGAAGGATCTATCATCTCAGGTGGTAAGTTGGAAGATGTGGTAGTTGGTGTAGGAATGGTGGAGGGTGAACGAACTGCTGGAGGTTGAGGCTGATATTTTTTAGGGTTATATGGGGATAAAGGTATGTTAAATGAGGTTGGGGATATGAATGGGATGCTTATGTGATATAATATCTATTAAAGGTTCATTAGAATGTATTGGTGATAAATCCATAGTTCAGTAGGGTTGGTATGGGTGGGTATGGTAGTGGTGAATGGGGAACTGAAATGGGTGTGAGTAGGGGCAGGCATGGGATATGGAATGGTGGTAGTGGTTGGATGGGCTAAGATGGAGGGAGTAATAGTATGCATGAGATCATAGGTGGTGGTAGAAGTTTTTGGATTAACAAAATAATCTTCAGGTGTCTCATAATCACCCTTAATTAATCTTGGAACTCATTGATATATTTCATTATCCTTCACCAGCAACTTCATTTTGTGAACAAGAAGGAAGTTGATTGACTCCATCGGGCTAAGAGAGGTGAGGGTAAATCCAGAATCAAAAACATAGAGATGTCAGTCTAGATGATTGATGAAGGACCAACCCATTATCATACCTCATGTCTGCTATGCATGTGCCTATAAGTAGAGTGTGAACTTTGATGTCTCGCTGATGCCATGGCCACCCATGGAAGCGATGAGGATGAGGAAGTCTAATTGAATAATGTTATCATGAGACTCTCTATCATAAAACTTGGTATGATTCAGTGCTCGATGAAGGATCTAGAGTGCTGAAACTCTAAGCTATGTGGATTTTGTAATATGAGGATCATATTCACTCTGAGTGTCCTAGGAAAACCTCCTTCAAATAAGGGTGGCATCCAACTTATTCAGTTTAAACTGAAGAGTCGAGAATATTGGGTAGATGATGAAGTCATTAGAGTATATGCTGAGGTCGATGCAAAACTCAGTGAAGGAGAGATCATGGGGTCGTCCACCTAGCTGGAAGCGGAGACTATTGATAGCCTCCTCAAAAATGGATAAGAAATTTATAAACAAATCCCTATAGGTCTCCTTACGAACATCGATAATGGTAGTGATTTGAAATCAGTAAATGAGGTATAGGACCTCCTGGATGATGTGAAGGTATTTGAGGATGACTAAATCAAATGTTTTTTTGGTCAGCATAGGCTTCTCCTGCAAACTTATCAATGCGACCTAGTGCTTGGGGTTGTAAAATTGCAGAATGTGGTGCAAATGTGGGTGAGCATCATCTTGAGACCTTTTGAATGTTGAGTGGGAGTCCTTGTTGGTCTATGGTATTGTTCAGGCCTATGTGGATGTATAGTAATTCGAATCATGGGGTGATTGAGGTGTGGTAACCCTTAGATGGTTGGCTAGAGGTTGATCCTTACACTCATGCATGGGATCAGTAGGGGAGTACACTCAGTCTTCGTGTGGGACATTATAGGAACAATAGGCATGAAAGGAGGAAGAGAAGGAAATTTATGGGTTTGAAATAGAGAGGAAGGATGAGGATGTGGTGAGGGGAAAGTGAGGGAGACGTGCTGATGAAAGGTGGGGGTACGGTCAGGTACAAGCAATTGGATAGGGGAAAGAAAAAAAGGGGGTTGAGCATCATGAACCCTAGGTTCATGAAATAAATAAGTTGTGAATTTACATGATGTATATTTTAGTAGACATAATGTAATGTAATTCATGAATTTAAAAAAATAGGATCTAAAATGTACATGTCATATAGTTGATTACACAACGTGTAAATTTTCATTTTCCCCCCATGTGGACCAGTGTTTGATCCTTTGGTCATAGCATGCCCCAAGGTACCCTAAACCCTATTCAAACCTATTCTAACCTAATTTGACCTATCCTAGGTTTCCTCCCGGTTATCACTTCATTTAACATTGATATCTTGACTCAGTGGTGCTTAGATGAATTTTAAAGTTATGCCACACCCTTCATAGAATGGTTCCCGATAAATTTTCAATCTTTGACCATTGAATTTGAATGGTGGTTCTCCTCCTTTATGAATTTCAATGGTCTAATATGAAAATACTTTTACAACCATGAAGGGTCCTGACCATCTATATTTGAGCTTCCCAGGGAACAATTTTGATCGGGATTTGAACAATAAGACCTTATTCCCTGGTATAAAAATTCATTGTGTGATGTGTTTATCGTGTCATTTAATGGTTTTATCTTTATAAATCTTGGAATTTCCATAGGAATAATTCCTTATATCTTCCAGTTCATCCAACTTAAGTATCCTAACTTCCCCATCTTTTTTAGAATCCAAATTTAACTTCTTAATTTCCCAGTATGAGATATGCTATAGATCTATAGGTAAATGACAAGGATTGTTGTACACTAATCAGAAGGAGGTGGTGTTGATGGATGTTTTTTATGCAATGTCTTATGCCCAGAGTTTATCAACTAACTTGACGCTCTGGTTATTTTTATTTTTATTCATGGTCTTTTCCATTATTTTTTTGATTTCCCAGGTTTATAATTCAACTTTACTTCTTGTTTTCATGAAGTAGGGTGTTCATGTGTTATATTATATTATGTACTTCCCGAGTAGTCCTTTGACAAAATTATCAAAAAAATGTAGTTTGGAAAATACAAATCTCGAAAACACGTTTTTCTTTAAGAAATTCATGACCACTTTTTTGTTTCATGAGTGGTAGTTTTAGCATCTACTCATTTTGAGATGTAGTCAAATCCCACAAGGAAATAGAACATTCCTTGGGAATTAGGGAATAGACCCATAAAATATATTCCCCATATGTTGAAAATTTTGACTTCCATGATCGGTTTTGGGGAATTTTATTTTATTTCCCAATGGTGCTAATTCATTGGCACTGATCACTGCTCAAAACAAATTTATTGCATCTTGATGGAGTGTGGGAAAAAGGAGTCCACTTTGTAAGATTTTTTCTATTGTGTGTTTTGTTCCATGATACCCTCTAGTTGAGGACATGTGGCACATGTCTAACACACTTTGGATCTCATCTTATGGGATAAAACATCACATTAAACCATCAGCATAGTGCTTAAAAATCAGCGGCTCATACCAGTAGTAGTGTGAAGCCTCAACTAAAAATATTCTCCTTTGATGGTAAGAGAGTTCTAGATAAAGGGATCATGTGGTGAGATAGTTTTTAATGTCTAAAAACTATGGTTGTTCCTTCATGTTTAGGCTGAAAAGAGTTTCATTGGTGAATTTTACCTCAATGTCCAGATTATCATCATCTTTAATGAGGGGTAGTGGGAGTCTGGATAGATGATCAGTGACACCATTCTCTATCCCTTCGATGTATTTGATAATGATGTAAAATTCTTGCAGCAATAGGATTCACCATATCAGTATTGTTTTGGAATCCTTTTTACTCATCAAATATTTCAGGGCAGCATGATTAGTGTAAACAATAACCTTTCACAAAACTAAGTATGAGTGAAACTTCTTGAAAGAAATGAAAACTGACAATATTTATTTTTAATTGGTTGCATAATTTATATGAGAATCATTCAAGTTTTGAGTGTCATAGTAGATGAGATAGAAAATATGTTCAAACAACTATCCAAATACAATTCCTACAATAAAGTCATTTTCATCACACATTAATAAAATGTATTTTCCCCAGTCTAGTGGAATGATAATAGAAGTGGCCACCAAGATTTTCTTTAAAATGTTGAATGTCTGCCAACACTCTTTAGTAAACTCAAAATGGGTATCCTTTAATAATAGGTGTTTCGGGGGGTGAGAAAAATTTTCAAAATCTTTCATGATGTGATGATAAAATCTTGCATGGTATAGAAATTTCTTTATGCCTTTAACAGTTGAGGGGTCAGGAAAGTATTTGATCACCTTAATCTTTTCAGGGTCAATTTTAATTCCATCCATATATATTTTATGTCTAAGTACTATGCCTCCTTGAACCATAAAGTGTCTTTTTCAGTTTAAAACTAAACACTTATCTTCATAGAATTATAGGACTAGTTCAATATTACTTAATAATACATCAATGTATCTCCCATAAAATAAAAAATAATTCACAAAAATTTTTATGAATTACTCCTCTATATCATGGAATATATTTTTCATACACCTTTGGAATGTTTCAGATCATAACACATACTGAATGATATTCATTTTTAGGTAAATTTTCTAAATGGACTTGTAAATGTTGTTTTAGAGTAATTAGTTGGGTCAAATGCAATCTAATTGTATCCTGAATATCCATCTAGGAAATAATGTAATTCATGTATTTCAAGCCTCTTCAGTAATTGATCCATGAAAGTAAAGGTGAAATGATCTTTATTATTTGTTGTATTTATGTTTCTTTTTTCCATTCATACTCTCCATCCAATGATGGTGCAAGTCGAGATCATTTCATCTTCATCATTCTTTACAACTTTGAGGCCACCTTTCTTTGGAACTACATACTACGGACTCACCCACTCACTATTAGAGATTGAAAATATTATTCCAATGTCTAGAAGTTTTATCAATTCTTTCTTAACTACCTCCTTCATTGGTGGGGTGATTCTCCTCTAGAATTGGTGTTTGTGTTTCACACTTCCTTCTAATAAAATATTATAAGTTCATAATATAGTAATGATCCCTTTGATGTAATCCACCCCCCTATGAAATTTAATTATTATGTATTTGTAAGACTTTGATAAACTTTTTCTCTTTTTTTGTCTCAGTTCTAAGTTAATGATGACCGGTAGTTCAGTTATAGTCTCAAGAAAAGAATACTTGAGTGTTCTTGGGATAGTTTTCATCTCCATCATTAGTGGCTGAATGACTGATGGTATAAAAGGCGAGATAGTATCCCTTGTAAGTGGTTCTATGTAGTTTGTTTCCTCAAGGTCATACTCCTCCCTTTTAGTAGGATATAGTTCATCACTATCATCCTCGATGTCCATATAGTCATTTTTTTCTTCGGTGAGAAATATAGTTTGGTAACCAAAAGAATCGTCTATTTTTTTTTGCAGATTTCACTAGGTTGAACACAAGTTGTTTATCACCTTCTCTGAATATAATTCTACTTTGATTCACATCAATTATTTTTTTCCTAGTGTATAAAAATGGTCATCCTAGGATAATGAAAATTTCTCCTTATTTTTTCATGTCCAAAATGAGGAAGTCTATTGGTAAAATGAATATATTGATTTTGAATAGAAAATCCTCAAGAATACCATGAGGATAATTAACTAATCGTTAATCTAATTGAAGTTGCACTATAGTAAGCTTGAGTTCCTTGAGTCTCATCTTGAAAAATACACTCATTAACATGATTTTAATGTCGGCACCTAAGTCTCATAGGGTTCTTCCAAAGTTGCATTCTCCTATGGTGCATGGAACTAAGAAACTCCCATGATCTATCATTTTTTTTAGATTTCATACTAAACAATAGGATATCACTCTTCATTCCATGAAATGACTCTTAGGTCTTTCATTTTCCTCTTGTTGTAAATCAGTTCCTTGAGAAATTTTCCATAGGCATCCATTTGGGTAATAGCTTTAGCAAATGGGATGTTGATGTAAAATTTCTTGAACATATCCAAAACTTTATTATATTTCCCTTCGATCCTTCCTTGTCTCAATATTTTTGGAAGGGGGAGAGTTGGTTTTTAAGCTAGTGGTGAAATGTAGATATCCTCTATGGTTTTCTCTTATGTCAGAGCTATTATAAGAGGTGGTAATTTTAAAGGATTCTCTTGATCAGTTTTATTTAATCTTTCATTATCATCCTCTTTAGTTACTTGTGTAGGTTTCTTAGGTTTTTAATATTTTTTCTCTTCTTATATTCATGGTTGTTAAAAATACATTAATTTTCCACTCCTCAGTACCACTTCCTTTTCATCTTACTTTGGGTATGTCTCAGTATTACTGGGAAGCATACCTGTAAATCTATCAGACAAGTTCTTTGATATTTGACCCATTTGATGTTCAATATTTCAGAGGGTGGCCCTTTGATTTTTCATTTATGTTTCTTGGGTGTTCATCCTTTAATATCCCTTTTGAATGAAGTTTGTGAGAAGATTCTAAAAATTCTATTGAAGAGGTGCATCCAGTTGTAGTGGTATTTTCAGAGCTGGTTGAAATTTTTGATGGCCTTTATGAGGTAATGTCGATTAGGGAACTTGTTGAGGTGGACTAGGAACAGGATTCATAGGTGGATATCTTGGTGTTCATTGGTTCTTGAGTGGTTCTTGACCACTTCTCTAGTGTTACCCTTTATTGTTTTATAGTGACTATTGATCCGAACTCAGTTGATATTAAAATATGCGGTAGCTGAAATTATTGTTTTTGATGATTATAATTAACATAATTATAATCTTCTATTTTTTGTTCATATACTCCTTCCCTATAGTATTTATATAATTATGGTTCACCTCACATTTCATAGGATTGAATCTTAATTATAGGGGATGGAGGGGAAGGTGGTGCAGCAGGTAGCTGAAAGGATTCCAGGTTCTTAGTTAGGGCCTCTACTTGTGTCGCTAGATGGGTGCTTTCTTAAACTTTGTGGATTACTGTAAAGACCCGTAAATTTCAAGGAAATGTTTTTCTTAATTTTCTTTGGAATTTTACAAGAGCGCAGTTTCTGACGGCACATGATTCTGAGACCCGGTGTGCCCGGAATCATTTTCCGAAGTTTGGCTCGGGTACGTTCAGTGAACGGACGAGCGGGTTTTTCTAACTTTTGAACCGGTGCCCGGAATCGAATTCTGGGGGCACCGATGAAATCGCAGCGCCGGTATTCGCTTAGAAACGTCTCTTCCGGAGTTGCGTTTTCTCGGGTGTAGTTTTTAATTTTCAGGCTTAAAGTTAAGAAATAAAATAATTTTGCGACAACTTTATTTTATTTCACTTAAGCCACTTGGAAGCCACTTGAAGCCACTTAAAGGCGGCTTGAACTGAGTTGAACTGGATAGGATGCTATCGAGAAATATCCTACCCCCTTGGTAGGATATTTGTGAGGTGGGGCCCGCACGAGCCCCGCTGTTTCTTTCTACTAAGAAACGCACCCGTGAAAACCCGTCTTAATGAAAGTCAACTGACGCATTTTCTAAATTCTTAACAGACCATTAAATGGGCTGTTTCTTTCGTGAATTAAATGGGCTGTTTCTTTCGTGAATTAAATGGTCTGTTTCTTTCGTTGAATTAATTCAACGAATTAATTCAATCGTTTCTTAACCTGTTTTCGTGTGTTGGCATGTTAATAAAATAAGACCAACCCAAAATCTTTTGAAAAGATTTGAGAGGATCCCTGTTTCTTCAGCTCCATCGCGAAGAACGCGAAGAACGCGAAGAACGCCGAACCCGGAAATCGACGACGCCTTCGTCCGAGACGTTCTTCCGATCTCCGATCTCCGATCTCCGATCACCGACCATTTGAGGTGAGTGATTTCAGATTTCCGCTCAAGGTTCTTTTCTTTTGGTTTTAAATACAGATTTAATTAATTATAATTTAAATCTGTTGTTCTTGGTGCGTTGAGTTCGCCGACTCAACACCGGATTCCGCGACGACGCGACGCCTCCCCACGACGACGCGACGATTCCTCTCTTCCGCGACGATCCTTTCCGCGAAGAACGCCCGCGCGCAAAGATCGACGAGGTAGGGATTTCATTATGGGAATTACCCCTTTTTAAATTAATTCCCGTCAATGTTTCTTTAAAGAAATTAAAGAACCGTTTGTGAACAATTTTAATCCTATTAAAATTTTTGTTTCCTATGTGGAATCTTTTTCTCCCGGTTGTTTATCTCTAACGCGGAGGGTGTGGGCCAAACGAACACGGCCCGATGACTCTCCGCCGTTCTTCGTGTTTTGCGGATTTGGAGGGCGACGACGGAACGTGCCGCAACGGGTGTTTGACGATCCCGCAGTAAAGAACGGATCCCGGGACGAGCAGCGGCGCAGACGAGAAGGAAAACGGGCCACCGGAGCGACGCCGGCGGCCCGCGGAAGTTACCGGCGGCGCGGGCGGCCGGAGGCGGCGGCGCCCCGGCGCACCACCGGACGAGACCGCCGCGGCTGAA
The DNA here is from genome assembly GCA_963277665.1 of Viscum album. Lineage (NCBI taxonomy): Eukaryota > Viridiplantae > Streptophyta > Magnoliopsida > Santalales > Viscaceae > Viscum > Viscum album. The sequence continues at coordinate 27,101,911 of OY728125.1, forward strand.
GCCGCGGCGCGTGGGTCCGGTTCGTCCAGGCGGGACGCGGCTCAGCCGAGTCCGCGGTTCGCTAGCGCGGCCCGCACGCGGGCCGCGGTTCTTCCTCAGGCCGCGGGTCGGCGCCCGCGGCTTCCACCCGCGCCGCTCGGCCAAGGCGAGCCGGACCGGCCCCGGCCGGGCCGGGCCGGGCCAACCGGGTCGGACCCGGGTCGGGCCGACCCAGGAGGGAGTCGGGCCGGGTCGGCCCGGGCCCGTACCCCCCTTCTTCGGACGTTTTCGTTGAAACGCCCGTATCTTGAGCTTCGTGCCTCCAAACGACTCGTCGTCAGCGGCAACGCGATCCTTGGATCGAGACGGTCGTTTCGGTATACTATACTCAAGGTGCACCTTCCTTTTCGGGAGCCTACGTAGTTAAAACTCCGTAGTTAAGCGTGCTTGGCCTAGAGCAGTGATCAGGATGGGTGACCTCCTGGGAAGTTTCCCAGGGTGGGTGTGAGACGGAAAGGCCAATAACTAACAGACCGGGCGTCCGATTGACGTGCCGTCTGTTTCGTTGTTTTCCTCTAAGTGAGACGGATCTTTTGGCATACTCCGCCCGAGGTTTGGACGCAGGTGGAGTACGGTCGGGTTGGTTTTTCCTTAAAACCAACCGGGCCCCTGGGACGAAAAAGCCAATAACTCTCAGACCAGGCGTCTGATTGACACGCCGTCTGCGACGTTGAGTTCCTGTTGTCGATACGGAACTTTTGGATACATCAACTTCAGACTTTGTGTCAGTTGATGTATCAGCCTCTCGGCTCGTGGAGCGGACCCTCCCGAACGAGCTTGCTGTGTGCGGGAACCCTAGTGCTGGCTGTGACTGCTACTTCGGCAGCGACGACGGTGCAGAGATCCTCTGTGGACTCCGACGACGACCATGCAGAGATCCTCAGTGGACTGCAGCGACGACGGTGCAGAGATCCTCCGTGGACTCCGACGACGACCGTGCAGAGATCCTCAGTGGACTGCGGCGACGACTGTGCAGAGATCCTCCGTGGACTCCGACGACGACCGTGCAGAGATCCTCAGTGGACTGCGGCGACGACTGTGCAGAGATCCTCAGTGGACTGCGGCGACGACTGTGCAGAGATCCTCAGTGGACTGCGACGACTACTGCACTCAGCGATCCTACGTGGATCAGTGCTACCGATCCTATGTGGGTCCGATCCTGCGTGGGTCAACGCTCAGCGGTTCTGTGTGAGCCAGTGCCTACAGGTCCTGCGTGGGCCCGATCCTGTGTGGGTCTGATCCTGTGTGGGTCACTGCAGAGATTAGTTACCTATCGATCCTTCGTGGTTCCGACGACTTATGGATCAGAGATCTTCTTTTCGTTATCCGAAGAAGTATACCTATGTGAGCTGAATCTTCTGTTTTACTCGATAGAGGTGGTGCGCTTGGTTGTAGCGGCAGACCCGCGATACTGGAGACGAGCGTACGGAGTACGGAGGCCGTGTAGCCGGCTGAGACCTGAAGACTGCTCGACCGACTCGACTTGGAGTGAGTCGACTAGCCCAGTGGACGGAGCGCCCAAGATTTGGCGGCAGACCCACGGCGGACGGAGCGCCTGGTAGTTGGCAGCAGACCCGCGGTACTCGACTGGAGGAGTACCTCTGTAGGCTATTTGGGTGAGCGCCCGGTATTTGGCAGCAGACCCTCAGCGGACGGAGCGCCCGGTAGTTGGCAGCAGACCCGCGGTACTCGACAGGAGTAGTACCTCAGCAGTCTTAGGTTAGTGAGCAGTACCTCTGAGTCGTGACAGGACCACTGTACACTTCAGAGGTGGGGCTCTTCAGCAGTTACGGTTTCGATAATGAAAATCCTGGTTTGAGCTGAGTCAATGATCTTTGTGTTTCTCTCCTTTGTGGATTGTGTTGAGCTATCCTGTGTGGATTTACTGTTTACTCTCCTTTGTGGATTGTGTTGTTCTACCCTGCGTGGGTATGCGTTTTGGATTTCCTGTGTGGACTGGGTTGTGCTTGGGCTCGGACGTTGGAGCCGATCGGGGAATTGACGACTTAGGTATATGTATGGGCATATACCTAAGTCGTGTCAGATGTTACTTCGTGATTGTACCTCTTCTTCGTGATTTATCCTTTGTGGATTTCGGGAGACCTTCGGGGGTCTCGGGGTCCCTACTGAGTAGCTTATACTCACCCCTGCACGGGCTATGCCCGCACTTCGTGGTGTTGGTTGCAGACGACGGACAGCGCTGATCATGGAGGAGGCGTGCGGAGCAGGACAGTACCTGGAGGTGGACCACTGGGCGGGACGTACTCGGAGCGGTTAGGTGGACCCGAGGAGCAGTGGAGGCTATCTGTACCCACCCTTCAGGTGGGACTTCTAGAGGACGGCTCGACACTGCAGTTTTTCCTTTCAGTTGCTGTTTTTCCTTTCAGTTGTACTTTACAGTTGGGCTTGTATTTCCGGCCCCTTTTACTTTCAGCACAGCTTGTACAGTTTTTACTTAGTGTTTACTTTTCCGCTTGCTTACTCTGTGGTGCTTGTTTACTTTTCAAAGGCAATGCCTTCCCTTTTTGTTGGGATTTACGCCTTGGTGCTAGTCGCCAGCCCCTGGCCTATGGAAGGCGGGCTTGGGGTAGTCACGGCACGGGCCCCGAGGGCGGGTCGTGACAAATTGGTATCAGAGGTGGTCGGTTCTACCGCAGACTCTGATCTTTCTTCTATGTGAAGCAAAAGTGTTTAGTGTATTGAGTGTGGATATCCGTCCAGGGAGTCCAGTGTTGGTGCGGCGGCCGACGTATCCATACACCAGGACCCTGACTTCTGATTCCCGACTTAATGCACGAAAACATTGATTGCATGTGTGTTTCAAGTTTTCCCTGTGATTACTTGTGTCAGCTCACCAGGTATACTGTTCTGACCGTGGCATACTTGTTTCCTTTTCAGGATGGTACGACGACAGCAGCCAGCTAGGGTTCCTAGAGTAGGGCGCGACGACAGCCCGCCGAGCGACGAGGCCTCGGTACAGGGCCCGTTGACCGCAGAGGCACCGGCGGTACCTTTACCCGCCGAGCCCCCGATGCTTCCAGCACTGGCAGCTGATGATGCACGACGCCTCGGAGCTCTGCACGAGTTCCAGCGCCAGCGACCACCCAGGTTCCGTGGGGAGTCGGACCCCCAGGCAGCCGAGGACTGGCTGGAGGCGGTCGTCCGAGTTTTCAGGTTAGTGAGGACACCAGCAGACCTCATGGTGATCCTCGCAGCGAGTCTCCTGCACGCGGCAGCAGGCAGATGGTGGAGCTTGATGCTCCAGGTGCACGATGAGGCCTCCCTCATCTGGACGGACTTCGAGAGCCTCTTCCGATCAGAGTTCGTCCCGGCCACCCTCCGAGCGGTGCGCATCCAGGAGCTTCTTCAGCTGCGGTAGGGCAGCTTGACGGTCGCTCAGTACGCGGCGAGGTTCACCGACCTTTCTCGGTACTCGACAGACATGGTACGGGACCCCTTCTTCCGGGACCGGACCTTCGAGCAGGGATTGAGACACGAGATCAGGGCATCGCTGATCTCTCTCAGCATCCCGACCCAGGCAGGAGTGCTAGAGCGAGCCCTTCTGATCGAGAGCTTTCTGGCTGAGTCTACGGCGAGACCTACCGCAGGGCGGCAGGTGGCGGAGTCTTCGGTAGCAGGTAGCCGACGGATGACTCAAGGTTCCGGCAGACGACCTCGGGGCACTGGCTCAGCAGTACGGGGCACACAGCGCGAAGCCAACCTCCCGAGAGGCAGGCAGTGCTACTCGTGCGGCGGGCAGGGCCACATGGCTCGTGACTGCCCAACCCGTCGTACTGAGGAGCAGCAGATGGTGGAGGGGCCACCCAGGCAGAGGCAGAGGGTCGACCGTGGCGGTCCGCAGGGAGGAGGCGGACGAGGCAGAGGAGCTGGCCGAGCAGCAGGTGGTGGGCGATGCTTTGAGGCTCTGCCACCACCACCACCAGGCTGTCCACCCCGACCGCAGGGGACCGGAGGACATGGGAGAGCTCATCTTCAGGCAGTTGAGGCCTACGATCATGGGGCTCCGGGAGCAGATGGACAGGAGCGGGACTAGCTCCGGACCTGGAGACTTTTGTTCATGTTGCTTCTAATTTTGTTGATGTATGTTTGTAGATGCTTTGTGTCTTTGTACTTGAGCTGCAGTAATAAAAGACACCTTTTCTTGTGGCATTTACTTCCCTGTCCTCTCTTGTGTTGTTACTAAGAGGTTCCAGTTTTGACCGTTGACTTGACCCTCACTTGTGAGACATCTACTGGAGGAGACCCAGTTACCACGCACTGATGCCGACAGTGTGACTCAACCCTTGGAGGCGAGAGTAACGGTTGGATCTCTTGGTAGTAGCGTCGAGGCCTTACGACGTCATCCTTGGTATGGATTAGTATCATCCATGTCGGGATTGACCGCATTAGGCGAAGAACGTGGTTCATCCAGGGGATGAGACCAGATTTCTCTTATCGGCAAGGAAGAAATCATGGCAGCTCTAGTGGGACCAGAGGTGGTCCGGGCCACGATAGAGAAGGTCCAGGTGAGAACATGGGAGCGGAAGGCTCAGATGCGTGCTCAGTACCGCCTTTGTATCCCTAGTTTGTGTTGAAGCTTTACGGGGAAGTAAAGCCCTGTGGTGGGAGTAATGTAAAGACCCGTAAATTTCAAGGAAATTTTTTTCTTAATTTTCTTTGGAATTTTACAAGAGCGCAGTTTCTGACGGCACCTGATTCCGAGGCCCGGTGTGCCCGGAATCATTTTCCGAAGTTTGGCTCGGGTACGTTCAGTGAACGGACGAGCGGGTTTTTCTAACTTTTGAACCGGTGCCCGGAATCGAAGTCTGAGGGCACCGATGAAATCGCAGCACCGGTATTCTCTTAGAAACGTCTCTTCCGGAGTTGCGTTTGCTCGGGTGTGGTTTTTAATTTTCAGGCTTAAAGTTAAGAAATAAAATAATTTTGCGACAACTTTATTTTATTTCACTTAAGCCACTTGGAAGCCACTTGAAGCCACTTAAAGGCGGCTTGAACTGAGTTGAACTGGATAGGATGCTATCCATAAATATCCTACCCCCTTGGTATGATATTTGTGAGGTGGGGCCCGCATGAGCCCCGCTGTTTCTTTCTGCTAAGAAACGCACCCGTGAAAACCCGTCTTAATGAAAGTCAACTGACGCGTTTTCTAAATTCTTAACAGACCATTAAATGGGCTGTTTCTTTCGTGAATTAAATGGGATGTTTCTTTCGTGAATTAAATGGCCTGTTTCTTTCGTTGAATTAATTCAACGAATTAATTCAATCGTTTCTTAACCTGTTTTCGTGTGTTGGCATGTTAATAAAATAAGACCAACCCAAAATCTTTTGAAAAGATTTGAGAGGATCCCTGTTTCTTCAGCTCAATCGCGAAGAACGCGAAGAACGCAAAGAACGCCGAACCCGGAAATCGACGACGCCTTCGTCCGAGACGTTCTTCCGATCTCCGATCTCCGATCTCCGATCACCGACCATTTGAGGTGAGTGATTTCGGATTTCCGCTCAAGGTTCTTTTCTTTTGGTTTTAAACAAAGATTTAATTAATTATAATTTAAATCTGTTGTTCTTGGTGCGTTGAGTTCGCCGACTCAACACCGGATTCCGCGACGACGCGACGCCTCCCCACGACGACGCGACGATTCCTCTCTTCCGCGACGATCCTTTCCGCGAAGAACGACCGCGCGTGAAGATCGACGAGGTAGGGATTTCATTATGGGAATTACCCCTTTTTAAATTAATTCCCGTCAATGTTTCTTTAAAGAAATTAAAGAACCGTTTGTGAACAATTTTAATCCTATTAAAATTGTTGTTTCCTATGTGGAATCTTTTTCTCCCGGTTGTTTATCTCTAACGCGGAGGGTGCGGGCCAAACGAACACGGCCCGATGACTCTCCGCCGTTCTTCGTGTTTTGCGGATTTGGCGGGCGACGACGGAACGTGCCGCAATGGGTGTTTGACGATCCCGCAGTAAAGAACGGATCCCGGGAGGAGCAGCGGCGCAGACGAGAAGGAAAACGGGCCACCAGAGCGACGCCGGCGGCCCGCGGAAGTTACCGGCGGCGCCCCGGCGCGCCGCCGGACGAGACCGCCGCGGCTGAAGCCGCGGCGGCAGCGGCCAACGGACCCGCGGCGCGCGGGTCCGGTTCGTCCAGGCGGGACGCGGCTCAGCCGCGTCCGCGGTTCTTCCTCAGGCCGCGGGTCGGCGCCCGCGGCTTCCACCCGCGCCGCTCGGCCAAGGCGAGCCGGACCGGCCCCGGCCGGGCCGGGCCGGGCCAACCGGGTCGGACCCGGGTCGGGCCGACCCAGGAGGGAGTTGGGCCGGGTCGGCCCGGGCCCGTACCCCCCTTCTTCGGACGTTTTCGTTCAAACGCTCGTATCTTGAGCTTCGTGCCTCCAAACGACTCGCCGTCAGCGGCAACGCGATCCTTGGATCGAGACGGTCGTTTCGGTATACCATACTCAAGGTGCACCTTCCTTTTCGGGAGCCTACGTAGTTAAAACTCCGTAGTTAAGCGTGCTTGGCCTAGAGCAGTGATCAGGATGGGTGACCTCCTGGGAAGTTTCCTAGGGTGGGTGTGAGACGGAAAGGCCAATAACTAACAGACCGGGCGTCCGATTGACGTGCCGTCTGTTTCGTTGTTTTCCTCTAAGTGAGACGGATCTTTTGGCATACTCCGCCCGAGGTTTGGACGCAGGTGGAGTACGGTCGGGTTGGTTTTGCCTTAAAACCAACCGGGCCCCTGGGACGAAAACGCCAATAACTCTCAGACCGGGCGTCCGATTGACACGCCATCTGCGACGTTGAGTTCCTGTTGTCGATACGGAACTTTTGGATACATCAACTTCAGACTTTGTGTCAGTTGATGTATCAGCCTCTCGGCTCGTGGAGCGGACCCTCCCGAACGAGCTTGCTGTGTGCGAGAACCCTAGTGCTGGCTGTGACTGCTACTTCGGCAGCGACGACGGTGCAGAGATCCTCCGTGGACTCCGACGACGACCATGCAGAGATCCTCAGTGGACTGCAGCGACGACGGTGCAGAGATCCTCCGTGGACTCCGACGACGATCGTGCAGAGATCCTCAGTGGACTGCGGCGACGACTGTGCAGAGATCCTCCGTGGACTCCGACAACGACCGTGCAGAGATCCTCAGTGGACTGCGGCGACGACTGTGCAGAGATCCTCAGTGGACTGCGGCGACGACTGTGCAGAGATCCTCAGTGGACTGCGACGACTACTGCACTCAGCGATCCTACGTGGATCAGTGCTACCGATCCTATGTGGGTCCGATCCTGCGTGGGTCAGCGCTCAGCGGTTCTGTGTGAGCCAGTGCCTACAGGTCCTGCGTGGGCCCGATCCTGTGTGGGTCCGATCCTGTGTGGGACACTGCAGAGATTAGTTACCTATCGATCCTTCGTGGGTCCGACGACTTATGGATCAGAGATCTTCTTTTCGTTATCCGAAGAAGTATACCTATGTGAGATGAATCTTCTGTTTTACTCGATAGAGGTGGTGCGCTTGGTTGTAGCGGCAGACCCGCGATACTGGAGACGAGCGTACGGAGTACGGAGACCGTGTAGCCAGCTGAGACCTGAAGACTGCTCGACCGACTCGACTTGGAGTGAGTCGACTAGCCCAGTGGACGGAGCGCCCGGTATTTGGCGGCAGACCCACGGCGGACGTAGCGCCTGGTAGTTGGCAGCAGACCCGCGGTACTCGACTGGAGGAGTACCTCTGTAGGCTATTTGGGTGAGCGCCCGGTATTTGGCAGCAGACCCTCAGCGGACGGAGCGCCCGGTAGTTGGCAGCAGACCCGCGGTACTCGACAGGAGTAGTACCTCAGTAGTCTTAGGTTAGTGAGCAGTACCTCTGAGTCGTGACAGGACCACTGTACACTTCAGAGGTGGGGCTCTTCAGCAGTTACGGTTTCGATAATGAAAATCCTGGTTTGAGCTGAGTCAATGATCCTTGTGTTTCTCTCCTTTGTGGATTGTGTTGAGCTATCCTGTGTGGATTTACTGTTTACTCTTCTTTGTGGATTGTGTTGTTCTACCCTGCGTGGGTATGCGTTTTGGCTTTCCTGTGTGGACTGGGTCGTGCTTGGGCTCGGACGTTGGAGTAGATCGGGGAATTGACGACTTAGGTATATGTATGGGCATATACCTAAGCCGTGTCAGATGTTACTTCGTGATTGTACCTCTTCTTCGTGATTTATCCTTTGTGGATTTCGGGAGACCTTCGGGGGTCTCGGGGTCCCTACTGAGTAGCTTATACTCACCCCTGCACAGGCTATGCCCGCACTTCGTGGTGTTGGTTGCAGACGAGGGACAGCGCTGATCGTGGAGGAGGCGTGCGGAGCAGGACAGTACCTGGAGGTGGACCACTGGGCGGGACGTACTCGGAGCGGTTAGGTGGACCCGAGGAGCAGTGGAGGCTATCTGTACCCACCCTTCAGGTGGGACTTCCAGAGGATGGCTCGACACTGCAGTTTTTCCTTTCAGTTGCTGTTTTTCCTTTCAGTTGTACTTTACAGTTGGGCTTGTATTTCCGGACCCTTTTACTTTCAGCAAAGCTTGTACAGTTTTTACTTAGTGTTTACTTTTCCGCTTGCTTACTCGGTGGTGCTTGTTTACTTTTCAAAGGCAATGCCTTCCCTTTTTGTTGGGATTTACGCCTTGGTGCTAGTCGCCAGCCCCTGGCCTGTGGAAGGCGGGCTTGGGGTAGTCACGGCACGGGCCCCGAGGGCGGGTCGTGACAATTACACATCAAGTAAGTCCACAATTGCTCTTCCATATATTGGAATTATGAAAAAACTTTGTCTATAAGTTCTGTTCATATTTAACATTAAACCTCCATCGTCAACAGCATCTACCACATTGTGAGCGGCGACTTAGAGACCTTGATAAAGGGTCTGTAGTTTAAGCCACGCATCAAATCTGAGATCTGGGAACTTCATAGTGAGATATTTAAAATGATCCCAAGCCTCCCAGTTTGATTCTCTATCTATTTGAGAAAAAATTTGGATGTTTTTCTAAAGTTTCCACTTCCATATAGGTGGAAAATATTTATCCACAAATTACTATGGTATTTAGTCTGAATTCATAATTGACTCGAGAACTTGGATTTTTATCCAATCCTTTGATTGATCATGTAAGGATAATGGGAAGAATCTAAATCAAATATCATCAAAGGATACTTCCTAGTTATGAAATTTATTATCGACTTACAAGAAGTTGGAGATGTGCTAATGAGGATCCTCGCTCTAAAGTCTACTAAACTGACCCATGTTCGGGATCATAATGATGAGTTAATGTTTTATTTCCAATATATGTGCCTGCATAGGAGGGTGTATGATACTGGGTGCAGTATCATTGATTGACGGAAATCCATAATCCATTATATTTCACTCCAGTTGTTGGGTTTGATCTCCCTAAAATTCTGGTGGAACATATTGCATGCTGGGTGGGTTGGGAACTGTAGAATTGTAGCGGTCTTCCATACTTGAATGGTGGTGTGTAGAAAGGTACCTTTTATTTCAATAATAAAGGTAAGTGGATATTAGGATTCAAGGATCCTTAAATGAGTTAGGGTTTCCTGACTCTTTCACTAGGATGTAAGGAATAAGGACATAGTGGAATCTAAAATAAAATTGAAAGAATGAAATGAGAAAGGGGGTGGGTGAGGTAATCTCAGGTTCATGTCGAAGGTTCATGTGTCTTAGCATAGTAAACTGATCCCAGAAAATTGTGCCAAAATTTTTATGTGCCCACACGATTTTCTTAAATTTCATGAGCTATTTTCAAATTATAATTTATTTTTATCCCAAACTAAACTTTTTAAAATGACGTAGTACCGTGATAGTTCTAGGTCAAACCCGTGATAAAAGTTTGGTAAACAATGAACTAGTGAATTTGAATCCTTTTTGTATGAGTCCTCATGAATTAGTTTTGTTTTGGTATTTGATTAACAATGTTTATTTTGGTTTAATATTTATAAAGAAGATAGGAAACATGGTCAAATTTAGGGTTCAGGTAAATAGGATAATCTGGGTCCTAGCATGGAATGGTCCTAAGAATTAGGCTACAAAGTGGTGTATAGAACACTAGTTAATTATGGTCAAACAAATTAGATCTATCTATGATTAAAAACTTATCAGTATGGATATAACTAACAACCTATATTCATTAATCCTAGATTCTATGGTAAAATGTGTCATAGTCTAATGGTCATAGCCTACTCTACTCCAAACTAGTCAAGTTTATTCATTTAAACTTACTATGATTAGGGTTTACTAAAAAAATTGAATAAACAATTCTTTTGTGACATGATTACTAGATTTAGGGTTACAAAGTTATGATTTAGAGACTAATTAAGTTTAAAACACCCCTACTCTAAACACATACCATAATCCTTTTAGCCACTCATGATGGTAATAATCAAGATTAAAGAAGCAATTGCATACGTTCTTGTAAGATTAATAAAATATTTTAAATATGATAGTTTTCAATCAAAGGTTCAATAATCATGCAGTTTTCAATAATATTAATCAATAAAACAATTAAACACTTACTTGAAATGGAAAACAAGCAATAACCTAGAGAGAATGTATTTTCAAATGGAAATGGAAATGGTAGATGGATATTAGAATAGTAAACGATAATGAAATAAATGAAAAACAAGTATATAACTACTGATGGCACATAGATTTAATAAAAATGATAAAATTAATTTTTTATAGTTGAGTTGAGAGAGAAAATAAGGGATAAAATGAGATATATCGAGAGAAAATTGAAATGTCGGGATGTTTTGTGTTGTTGTGCACATTCTGGAAAATAAATATTTAGGAAATTATATAACCTGTAAACTTATCATCTTATTTAATATTGATCCATGGTTTTCTCCATGTAATTTGGATTTGGTATGAATCTCGGCTGGAATCTTCAGGATTTGAAATTTTCACTCATCTCACTACGTGTAATGAGAACTCACGACATGATTCTTCTCATGACATGAACTGTAAGTAGAAAGAGGCCATTGAATCTTACACAATATTTATTGGAGTTTCACATCATGTAATTTTTTTATGGATTTTAAATTATTTGTGAATTGATTCATGACTTGTGACGTGCTATGAAGGATTCCTACATGTCGAGTGAGTGATTCACGATGTGTAATGTCCACTTCTTGTTGATTTCCATAGATTTTCCTTTGTAATCCTGGAAACCTATTATCTGTGATAATCAACACATACTTGGAGCATTATTGAATAAAACATGAATAATAATCAATTAAAAAACTCTATAATGTATATATAATTTCATATTATCATATATTTATTGTAAACTCAAATCTAGCTAATTCATTATTCAGTTCTAGATCTTTTCACTCTTTTATATCCTTCTTATTTGCTGATAATATTAAAAAATTACCTATAACCTTGATAAATTATTTTTCAATTAAGACACACAATGAAAATTTCATTATAATGAGGGTATGTCAGACGATCCCCATTATGATTCATAGAAACAACCTACTTGTAAAAATTATTATTATACCTATGGTTGACTTTAACATAATCGTAGGTATGGATTGGATTTTAAAGTACAATGAAAAAAAATATTTTTAATAGAATGATATTGTGATTCATGATGGTTAGTGGAGTTATTTGTATTTAGAAGTGATGGATCATTATTTGTGTTATACCTAGATCCATGTCCAATAGACCATCTTAATGAAATCTTTGGAGAACAAGAGAATATGAAAAATATTTTTTCAATGATAATTTAAGAGTGGAGGATGTTCCTATTTTGTAATAATAAATTAATTTTTTTCTTTTATAGTTACATGACATCCACATGATAAAGGGGTATATTTTTCTATTTAACTCTTCCTAGAAGAAAACATTATATCTAAGACTCCCTACAGAATGTCCCTAGTAGAATTAGTGGATCTAAAGAAGAAACTACAGGAGTTTTTTGATAAGGGATTCATCCACCCAAGTGTTCCACCTTGGTTATATTCTATTATTTTTTTAAGAAAAAACATGGGTTTATGAGTTTATGCATTGATTATAAGGATATAAATTCCATTACTTGGAAGAAGAATTATCCTCTCCCGCGAATTGATAATTTTTTTGATTAACTACAGGGATCTCAATATTCTTTAATGTTTTATCTTCACTATGTTTATCACCAATTATGGTTAAACAATGATTATATATAAAATATGATATTTCATATGAGGTATGGACATTATGGGTTTACAGTTATATCATTTAGATTAATGAATTCACCCTATATGGTTATAAATATGATGAACATAGTATTTAATGATTATCTCGATAATTTCATAGTGTTTTTTCATTATTGATATTTTTAATCACTCTAAAATATATGGGAAGCATGATAATCATTTATGAAATATTCTTGAGACTCCTAGATGAAAGGAATTGAAAGCTAAATTTAGTAAGTGCGAATTTTAGCTCTAGAGAATTTTCTTTCATAGACACATTTTCTATAAGGGTATAATATGTTTTTATCCATCAAAGATGAAGGTAATGAATAAATTTTACACATTGAATAATATAAATGAGATACATAGTTTCCTTGGCTTATCAATTTAATATAATTATCTTTTCAAAATTTTGGTCGATCATCCAACCTGTTAACCAAGTTGACGTTTATAGGGGAAAATTCACATCGTAAAAAGAATGTGAGGCCTCTTTTGAGGAGATAAAGAGGATATGATTAAAAACATTAGTATTGAATCCACCATTAGGAAAGGAGTGATTTTTAATATATAGATATTCATCAAAGAAAGGATTGGGATACATTCTTATACAAAATGAAATAGTAGTTTCATGTGCATTAAGAAAACTAAATTTCTTGAAAAAAACTATCAAAATCGTGATATTGAATTGGTAGTTGTGTTCTTTACCTTGGATATATAGTGGAACTATCTCTAAAGTGAGATATGTGTGGTAAATAAAGATTATAAGAGTTTGAAATAAATTTTCTCATAAAAGTATCTCAACATGAGATAAAGGAGATGGCTAGAAATACTCAAGGACTATGATTGCTTGATACACTGTCACCAAGGGAAAGAAAACAAGTTGGTTGATTCCATTAGTAAGAAAGATCATGGAGTTCTAACCAAGATGAGGATAGACAGGGATCTTATATTCATGGAGTTAGTAAAGTTTTATAATAGAATCATTAAGGTAGTATAAACATCATTACTTGAAAAAAAACATTTCAAAAAAATTGTTACTAGAGAAGATAAATAAATTACAACATGAAGATGAGGATTTAAAAGAGATTTAAATCTGTGAATAATGGAAGATTAATAGAATTCACCTATGAATATATCATGTTAATTTTTGGAAATAGACTCTATATCCCATCCTTACCTAGTATGAAAAGTTAATTACTAGATGAATCACATAATTAAAATTTCTCAATACACCTTAGTTGCACAATAATGTATATGAATTTAAGAGAATATTTCAGGTGGGATGGTATAATACAGGAAATTGAAAACTATGTGTCTAGATACTTGGTGTGATAATAAGTAAAGTCTAAAAGAAAAAATCATAAAATATTCATGAAACCTCTCCCTATACTAAAGTGTAATTGAAAAAATGTTACAATAGACATTGTAACTATACTTTTTAAGGGCCCTAAAATGAATATTGATATATGGTTCATTATTGATCACCTTACAAAATCTTCACATTTAATTAAAATAAGGGAGTAATTACACCTAGAAATTATTTCAGGAACCTATATAAATGATTTACTGAGTCTTAATGGTTAACTTATATTAACTAAATCTAATCATTCCCCTCAGTTTATAATGAAATTTTAGAGGTGCATTCAGAAAGCTGTCAACACTGGGATACATTTGAACACTACCCGTCACCCTCAAACTGATAGGTATTCTGAAGGGGATATTTAGATATTTTAATACATTCTATTTTTATTCTCAATTTACTTTAAATGTATATGGTCTCAATATCTACCTTTGTTAGAACTTTCGTATAATAATAGATTCCATTAAAGTATATAAAGGCATCGTATGAAGCATTATACTAGAAGATATTTCATTCCCTAACTTGTTGGGATGAGGTTAGAGAGAAGAATCTTGTAGGCCTAAATATTTTAAAGGATGCAAGATTTAAAGTGAGAACTATTTAGAATCACATTAATATATCTCAAAGAATATAGAATAAAAATATAGATAATTAGAGAAAAGATCAAAGATTTCATGAGGGGGGTCATGTCTTCTTAAAGGAATCTCCATGGAATGGATTTATAATCTTTTATAAGAAGGGTGAAATATATTATAGGTACATAAATTATTTTTAAATTTAACAATTAATTGGAGTTATGGCCTACTATCTTTCTATTCCATCAAAACTCTATATAGTGCACACTTTTCTATGTTTAATTATTGAGGAAGTGTATGATGGACCCAAAACATGAAATAACTATTTAGGGAATAGAATTGGAGCTTTAATTGTCTTATATTTTATATCCTTCAAAACTTCTTGACACTATAGAGTAATTTTTGCAGAATTGGACAACCTGACTGGTTAAAGTTCTTTGGAGAAATCACAAGTTAGAGGAGGCAATGTGGGAACTAAAAAAGGTAATGATGATGAATTTACCGCATTTTATTATTAGGTAACATATATAAAATTTTGTATGAAATTATTTATATGAGGAGGGTATTATTTTAATACCTAATACCCAACTAGAGAAAGTAATCAATGTGTCCAAAATATTAACACAAGATATGCACTCTATTACAATAGAAAGAGCCTTTATTTGTTTTTATAAGTAAAATTTATAAATCCTAGAATTTATTTTTTATAAAAATTAAGTAATTTTTGAATTCACCATGGAAAAATTCACTTAGGGTAAATTTTTTAGATTTTTCAAAAATAATAGATTTTTAGTGTGAATAGTGACTAATGTTATTTTTATTAAAACCATCGAGTTTATGAATATACCAAGAAGTAAGTATAATTTTAATGTTTATAAAACATTTTCCATGATAAAATATATATTTAAGGAGTAAAACTATACATTTCAAAATACAATTATGAATTTTGAAAACCTATGATTAACATTTTATATACTTAAGTGATATTTTCCCATAAAAGAAATTGTTTCATACTTTTCTTTTAGTTACATATTATTTTAGTAAAATTACATTTTGAAATGATTTTATATATACATAAAATTTATAATAAAACTATTTATATTATGAAAATATAAAACATTTATAATTTTATCCAAAAAATCAATTTTAATCTTTAAAATACACTTTCCTAAATATGGGTTTTTACGCGTTATATTTGTTAATGTTAAATTTAATTTTCCTTCCATATAGAAATGTTATTTGATAAAATTGATCTCATATTTAGAATAAATGGTTATAAATTATTTATTAATTCCTTTATTATTTTTATTCATTAAAATTAAACCACTTAGGAAAAAATTAATCGTCAGGGTAAAACACAAACATGGTAAAAGTGAAAAATCTAATATTAAAATTATTTAAACATGTTTAAAATATGTGTGAAGATAATTATTAGAAGCTTGATTGAACTTATCTCACCGAAAAATTCATTATTTATCTATTTGGATCCCTTTACCCTAGAACAGTGTCGTTCCATCATTGAAAAAGTAATGAGTATTTACAAAAAATCGATTATATTCACTTATAAAAGGGGATACATTCTACCACTTCATGTACACCCATTAATTAGAAAAAATAATTAAAATAAATAATTTTTCTTCTCCTATATTCCTATATCATGTTCAAAATCCTCTAGAAAAAATTAGATATCCTAAATCCCCTATTTCCAGGGATATTTTAAAGATAAATCATAAATTCTCAATGTAAGTATTTCTTACTCCTTACCATTTAATTATTAATATTTATCTTCCTAACTTCTTCTATATACCCTAATATAATTAAAATGGTATTATTAATATATTATAATGTTTTTATATTAATATATAAACCATTATTCAATCCTTTATATCCACTAATAAAAACAAAACAACATCGATCATGCATAAGTGTGGACTACTACCTCCACAAAAAAAATGTGGTATGTTTTTCATCAAAACTTATCAAGGTTGGTAAAAATTATATATTTTATTGACTAATATGTTCCAAAATTAAAAATTATTACTGTAAAATATAATTTATCATATACCATTTGTCCATCCCATTCATTGGGAAATGGAAGTGTTGATCATGGGAACGTGCGAACAATCTCCCCCACGAATGATGAATTTCATTTATCATTACTATCCATCATGGATGGTTATAAGAATGAATTTAGTAGATAAATATAATATTTATGACATGTTTATTTTTATTTA
This sequence comes from Viscum album, assembly GCA_963277665.1. Taxonomy (NCBI): domain Eukaryota; kingdom Viridiplantae; phylum Streptophyta; class Magnoliopsida; order Santalales; family Viscaceae; genus Viscum; species Viscum album. The sequence goes on from OY728125.1 coordinate 27,118,366, forward strand.
AAATTTAAATTTACATTATAAAAAAAACATTTCCTTAGTTATTAAATCAGTATAACATGCTATTGTTTAGGTCGATTTTAGCACCTATAAAAATGATGTTATAAAATTTATTTAATGAATGATTAAGGAATATTATAAAACTATAATATAATTTAATAATAATTTATTTAAAATTATTTAATCAATTGAGAAAAATTTTATTGATATTCAATACATTTTTTAATATATCAACTTTCAATATTTAAACATCCAAAAACTAGTTCTTCGCAATTTCTTTTTTCACAAACTATACATTAATTATTCGACATATGAAAATGAGATATAATAAATCATTGAAACACCAGGAATAAAGTATCTTTTATTATCTTGAAATGATGAACTTTGAACAAATAAGTATGTATCATCCCCTTAACCATAATACTTATATGAAATAAAAAATCAAATTTTTCTAAGACCAGATAATTGAAATAAACTATAAGTGAGTAATATATTTGTAATAAATGGTTATAAAAGAAGTATATAAAGGGATATAAATATGAAAAAGGTTATTGAGTAAGTTATTAGGATATTTATTTTGATTAAATAGTATATTCAATAACTTTAATGGAAGTCACTAATTAAGCTAATGATTTTTTCATCTCAATTTAGATTCATTGATATATGATTTGTATTCATTACTTATTCACTTTGTATTGTTTATATATTAACATAGAAGTATTTTATCATATTACACATTAATTTAGAAGTACTAATGAGTGTATATCATTATCCATTCCTCATATTCTTTTGACTTAAAAGTTACTAAAACCATTATAAAACTCAAACTTTTCTGTAGTGACTTCCTATAGTTTTGATAGAGTAAAATTTTTGCATCCCTATTTAGATACTAGAAAGTGGATGCATCTATAAAAAAATTAAAATAGGGGTAATCATATTTAAAAGGGATGTTTGATTATAAACTCAATCTTCACTCAGGTCATGGTGAGTGGGCCTAAGACTATATATCTATCTAGAAACTTCTAGGGGATATGATTTAGATTATTCACATTCTCTTATAAATAATAATGAAGGATTTGCCTACCATTGATATGGTATAATACCATTTAAAACAATTTCATTAAATTTTTATATTCTATATATAACCTATGACTTTTAAAGTACCCTTCACCACTACCTTATCTTTATTTCTTTGATATGGGAGTGTTCCATTTCATCATGAGTGTTCCTATGGTTGGATATTCACCTAGTGAGAAATATTATTCCATTGAAAAGTGAATTTTTTATAATCTATTTATCTACCCTTTCTATATAGATAACTATTGATTACTCATCCATGATTATGGATGAGGTTTCATAGTGAACATCAAGATATGGATTGTTAAACCATTCACCATCTTTCTCTATTTGGGTAATAATCATGTTAACCCTTTTATTATCATGGGTAAAACTATTCATTTTTTGTATATTGTTATTTCAATATTGATTTTTATCAATGAAAGTTATTGTTATTTATATATTTCATATAATATATGAATTTAACTTAAATAAGTAACAGGTAGATACTAGGATTGTATATCCCCTTTATGGATTAGTTAGTCATATGAGACAAAAGGTTTTGGTATTTGATGCATGTGTCATGAACCGGCTCGGATACCCTAGTACCCTAATACCCAAGCCGACTTTGACATGGACCGAAAGGTGTTCCTAATCTTAACAGGTTGGGGACTAGCACCTAAAATAATACAATAAATAGTAGGGAATGACTTTTCCATAAAATATCAGAAGATAACGGATACAAGTTGGTATGATAAACACTCCTCAAGGAGAGCATACTATACAAAAATAGGTCAGACAACCCAAAATAGTACATCATCAAAGTACTCAAAATCTTCCAAGATAAAAGCTTAAATAAACTATATAATAAGTGGATATCATCTCCAATAGTCACATGCATCACTCTGATTCCAAAGGATCCAGAACATATGCCACCTCTATGTGGCTATTTCTCTTTGTGAAGACCTAGAACAAGATAATCTACAAACTCATGAAGGAAAATGTAGGGTGTGAGTTAAACAGCACAGTAATATCTCACTATATGTTCCATAAACAATACCATATTAATAAAACAATTATTATATCAATTTTAAAAAGATAAGGCATGTTAAATAATTTATATATTTTTAAAAAAATATGATTTCAAATAAAATGATGGTAGATATCTCAAAATAGGTTAAAATGAACATTTTATATAAAAACATTTATGTAAAATAGTTAGCATGAATAAAAAATAATATAGTAAAATATAATGGATCAAAATACATATAATTGTGTACTCGTATAAAAAAACATTAAGGTGAATTTTGGGAAATCAAAGTACACCCCATTAGGGAAGCCTGTATCGGGTAGTTAATCAACACACTATTAAGGGAGCCCATATCGAGAAGTTAATCTATAGACTTTTAGGGGATCCCATATCAGGTATTCAATATACAACCCATTAGGATATCCCATTATGGGAAATCTAACTACCAATAAATCATGGGAAACTCAAACATTTCAAATCAATACAAAATACAATTGCCCAATTTCAGTTTTCAACGTACCTTTTTCATTTCAAAACCAAATCATGGTTTTCATAAAATTCATATCCTCTGAAATAATCATTAAATTTAATCAACTTTACTCAAGGATAAAAATCAAATCAATTTCATAAAGTTTGTTTTCAAATCAATCCATCAACTTTCTCAAATTCACCCAAAAAATTCAACTACTCTGAAATTGGGTGTTTTTCATAAATTTTATGTCAATCTAAAAATAAATAATAAATCATTTCAAATATGAGTTTTTGAATAATTTAAAAACTCATTATAATTAAATCAATAAATATAGGGTTTCAATTGAATCAAAAAGTCTTATGTAACCACGTACCTTTAATCACGTAATCGAATCAACACAACACTCGCATAGGGATCCTCCAATGAAGAATGAAGGAATATGAGATCAATAAACAAAACCTAGAATAAATATCTATCAAAAAAGATGTTAGATACTATAATATCATGATGATATATAAATATATATGGAGGATATATGAGGATATATAAATAAAACCACATAAGATAAGATCTATTTACCCGAAAGAGATCAAACGAGATCAATCATGCTTCGATCCACCAAGAGAAGGGGTTTGAGGATCCAAAATAACTTCTTGAGAGCCTTAAAGACCAACTAAATGGATTTAGGTTTGAGATTTTTCTATTAGAGATTAAACCAATGGTGACATGATTTTAAAATTAATTTTCATGGGAATAAAAACCCCTGTGTGTAGTTTGTTGCATGGGTTATGCAGTTAGTAGTGACTATGTTCCCTAACTGTGCATCATCCACATGATTTTGGATGGGGCACAAAGTTTGACCTCATGGTTAATTTTAATTTGCGACAACCATGAAAAACACCACTATTCAAATATTCATGGTTTGAGAGAGTGGTTCCATGGATTTCCTTAATTGTACACCAACTATACATAGCCCTTTTAAGCTCTAAAATTTTACAAATTTAACCCAAAACAACTCTAAACAAACCCAAACTAAAGTAAAACCAAAACAAGGGTAAATAAGTACATGTTATGAGGTAATGAGGTGTAACATCATGCCAAACCAATGAAATCATGATTACATGGATGATGCCTTGATGGAAATAATTATTTCTTAGTTACAACCTTGAAGGAAATAACAATGTCTTGGTTAAGGCCTTGATAGTAAAGATCAAGATGTAATACATTATACGTTTCATCACCATGAATTAATTTATTGTTATCCATGTGATTATTTTCATTATTATGGTGCCCATGGATATTTATCATGTTCAAGATATTGATTATATGACATGTTTATTGATTATTCACGCTGCCATACTTTATATGCCTATTATGATAGCTATTGATGTACTTGTACCCTTACTGAATGTTTAACCTCACCCTTTTTATATTTAAATTTCCCTAGAGTATGAATAAGTGAACTATGTATAAATTCATGGATACTATAAAAGTAATAAGAAAGTTTAAATAATTTTTATCCATATTTGTATAATCTAGTGTAATATAGAAGTAATGAATGCATATAGTCTCCCAATACTGCTAAATTTTTTTGTCCTTTGTGATGTGATTCCTTGTATATTGTACCAATTTAATAAAGTAACCAATGTATTCAAGATACTATAGTTTGTATGTTAAAGTTACTATAAATACCCAATCTAAGCATATATTTAATTTACATAATTAACAAAAGTTAAGCATTCAAACTCATAAAAATCTATTATATCTCAAAGAACCTTTTGTTTTAGTGTTATTAAGGACTAGTTACATAGGAAAATTATTTTACAAAACTTATGAACATTTCTCTATAATTGATCCACATTAGTATCTATTCTAGAATTAACATAAGTTATTCTTATCTTCATAACCTATATAATGGAAACATAATAAGGTTTTATAATAAATTCTAATTAAGGTAAAAACACATCAACATGTCATAAAGGGGTAGATCGTATTTATATACTAAAACATGAGTAAAGAGAAATTTATTATTAAAAATAATAAGGAATAATAATATTTATCCATAAATCATAAAATAAGGATATATAATCTCATGATAATATTCATATACCATTACATAAGGGTGTGATATAATCATGGATTCTTTGTATAAGTAAATTATAACATAAGTTCTAGGAATCATAAATATGTGGAAACGGCATAAAACATAATATCATTAGCATAAGTCAAGGTTTTATAAAATTAATACATAAAAAAGTTTGGTTAGAATAACCACTCAAACATAATAATCCTAATTTAGTGCTAATTTCTAAGAAAACATACCATAGTGTTCTTAGGATAACTTTCAGTGCACTATAATTATGATTCAAGGATTACTGCCAAGATAACATAACATAGTGTGTTTAGGTTAACCGCCCATGCACCATAAATTGTATCACATAAGACATAAACATTACCCAATCCTTTGGGGAACTATCAGGACACACCATTAATATTCCTAACATATACATGAATATGTTTTCCACATAAGGAAATGTAACCATACATAAAGTATAAGCATGATAAAATCCTTGAGAAAGAAGTGTGCTTCATAATCTTATCTCAAAATCATAATCAAAGTATATATAGTAAATATTCCCAAGATAAGAAATAATTAAATGATTTTTTATGTTTATATTTAAAATAACCAAATGTCTTGAACATTTTGTTCCAATATAGATAAAATTACTGAGAATTATCAAGGAGAAGTAATAATAAAATGAACCACATAGGAGATACTTCTCAAAATTATCATAGGATATTTTAAGGAAGGAAATGGTGTATTATTTTAATTTAAACAAAAATTAAAATAATAGGGTTCTACCAAAAATATAATTACATTTTTTAGAATCTAGTCATGGTTAAAAAATTATCAAGGTGACACTTGTCATGAAATAATAAATTAGAAAGTTCTCATAGTCGAGTTTACTTAAAAGTGATAATTTTGAAGGGAACATAAAATATGTATTGTCCTCCAAAGAACTGTATAGTAAATTAATTATATATTTGAGGAACATATATATATATATATATATATAATATAGAATAAATAAATGAGAATAATATTAATTAAAATGGGAAAAAATTAAAAATGTAACTCAAAATTAACAGGGGTGGTTAATAAGATCTCTTTTTATGTTTTAAAACAACCTTTTTGAAAAAACACATGGTAAAAAAGATAATAAAACATTATTTTGAAAGAATGATAATTGAAATATAAAGGTCATATGATACAACACATAATTAGGTTTCCAAATATAATTTATAACATTAGTAGTAAAGTAAAATATGGAAAATGAGGGAAATTCATTCTTAAAAAGAATGTGAATTATTCTTAATAATGTCAAAATTTTATGGGGAATAAGTTAATTGAGGAGGAATATTTGAATCAAAAGTGTTATTTTCCATATATAGAAAGATAAATTTAAATATAAAATCATAGTTCGGAAGAAACTAATAATGGAATTAATAATTTCAACATGAAATATTATAATTCAAATAAATAAGGTTTGAGTTGACAAAACCCTTACAATGTTGTAATCTTTCGAATTGAAAAATAAGTAGAAGGTATAAAATGGTATGGATTTTTAAATATAGTAGATTTCAAGCAATTTATGATAAAAATAAATCCATGTCCAATATATGTATTATAAAAATATACAATTGGTGAATATGATTAATATCATAATGAAACAAAATTGAGATCCAAAAACCCTTACAAATTATAGTCTTTCAAATTGATAACTTAATGAACGGTTAAAATTGAGATGGATTTTTAAATATATAAAATTACAAAAAATTATGACAAAAATAAATCAATCTTTAATACATACACTGCAAATACATATAAGTGGTGAATATGATTCATATTTCAATGAAACAAAATTGAGATAAAAAAACCCTTACCTTAGGTCTTGGTTGATTCTTTGTGTGTTCCTAACATCTTGGATAATCAAATAAAGTTTATTAAAAAATTATTCATATACTTATTCATATATATTTCATATTATAAGGCCCAACTATTACCAAATGTAATTATTTATACTATATAGTTTTTTCTCATGCTGGTTACATGAGGTAGTTAAGTCAATTTCTCTCAAACATCCTCGATATATTGATTGTGGTAAAAATTGTTATAAAATAGCTTTATAATATCTATATTTTTATATTTTTATTTCATTTATTATTATAATTTCACAAAATATATATAGTTCCATAGTTTTCCATAGTGTGGTCGAATTAAAAATAGTGCCTTGAGATGTTCATTTAATGGAGTTAAATTTACTTAACCATTTATTATTAATAATACCTATATATTTTAAAAAATTATCATTCCAGATTATTAATAATTAAATTAATATAATTTTTATACATTATAAACATTTTTATAATCATATACATTAGGAAATAATGGTAATAAAAAATATGGCGTTCAATGGAGGCGTTAGTCCACAATACACGGATGACACTTTCATTTCCATGGACCTGGAGAGGGTATAAAAAAATAGAAATCATATTAATGATAAAAATATTATATTTTATAATTAAAAACTATTTTAAAATATCCATGTGAATTTTTTATTAAAAATATAATATGTCGTTCATGGAGGCCATAGTCCACATAACACATGATGATGTCTTCATTTTTTGAATGGTTTTAGTAGTGAGGGAAAAAAGTAAGATCACATTAGTATAATAAAATTAAAAATATTAATAGTAATTATTTTATCATAAATTCATGGATATATAATATTTTATGGGATATATGAATATTAAGAATAAAAGACTAAGGAGTAAGAATTATTCATGTAGAGAGCATGAACTTTCTCTTGGAAGACTTCTTAGAAATAAATGGAAAATGATATTATCTATAAAACATAGGCTCATGGATGTATAATATAGTTTTAGGAGATTTAAATTGGGAATTTTTTCAAGAAGAAACTAAAACATAGAGTGTTATTTAAGGGGTGGTGAGAGGCCCTTTTATAAGTGGTGGAAAATGACATTTTTATAAAAACCCATTACATCTCAATGATTCCATGACATTATTCAAGGTTCAATGTACCCAAATTTTGTTCGTAATTGAGTAGGAGGGGTAGGGGTTAATAAATAATCAATCTTTCATTTACACACATGTTTTCAATGTGTATTTATCCATTTACCCTTAGATTCTTACACTTTACCATTTCTGTTTTTACCATGGTAACAAGTTTTTAACTAAGTGATTTAGGTTTTATTAAAAAAATTAGAAAACCATTTTTACCAAATTTTAGTTTTATTAACCTAAATTTATCTTATATATAGTAAAATTCAATTTTTTAATATGATAAAATTAACTTTTAAATTAGAATATATAAAAAATAGAAAAATAGTTTTTGTAGAGAAACAATGTTTTGACCATTAAGTGTTCTTAATCTTATATAAAATTAATCACCAATAAAATTATTGATAATATATTTTTATATATGTTTAAAAATAATATTATATTAATTATATAAAATATATAAATTTAATTTAATACATAAAACTTATGAAAAATTAATAAAATAATTCTTTAAAAATAACCATTTCAGTATTATCGTTGTTATTAACCTTAATATGATTAATCATAATTTTAGGCCTAAAAATAAAAATTAACCTTATTACATAATATGAAAATTTTGATATAAAATATTAAATCTATTTTTTTAATTTAATTTCTATAAGTGATGGAAACAAATTTTTAACATAGGTGAATAAAACATTTTTTCAAGTAAAATATTACTTAAGTTTTCAAAATGGTAAACATGGGTTTTATAAATAAAACATAGTATATTTAAATGGTTTATTTTAATTTTTAAATATATATAATTTATATGAAAAAATATTAAAAAATCACTAAGTCATTCTTGTATTTTGATACTGTCATAAAAGTGACTGTTTTAGCAAAATTCTTATTTTTTTACTATTCACTTAAAATCAATTATTTCAGAAAAACCAAAAAATTATTATTAAGATAAAATAAAAACTATAAATCCATAAATTAAGTTCATTTTTTCAAATTCAAATTATATAGTATATGAATTTAACTTTTAAATGGAAATATAAAACATATTGGTAATTATTTTTACTATGAAAATAAATTTTTCGATATTAACTATTCTTATTCTTATTTCCTATTAGTTAAAAATTAAATTATAGTTAATGTAGTATCCATGATATATGTTATCCACCATATATTTATTATCTTAAAAAATATCATTTAAAAATAAAAGTTTATAAAAAATACATAAAATGATCTCACTAAGTTTATTAATGAATTAGTTAATAATCATTCTTTTTATTTAAAAGTAAAAAATGTGAAATTTGTAAAAAATGGATGATAAATAACATAATATAATAATAATTACATGTTTATATAATATTAATAACTAGTTACATATCCTCTTAATATCTCTATGTATGATCTAAACATAAGTTAAGCTCTATTAGAAATCGCGGGTAGTGTTTCCACGAGACTAGACTTCAGGTAAATTTCAATGATCTTGAACTTATCTCATAGATTATAGTTCCCCATAACATAAAAAACCATAATTAAAATTTTAAAAATTTATAATTTAACTGTTCAATAAAATCATAAAATATAATGAAAAACTATTTTTATTGGAAAATAACTTTTCAAAGAATTAACCATTCTTTTCTATTGATTTATAATAAAATTAGTGTTACTCTATTATTTTTAAAACATATATATTATTCATATAAAAAATATACCTTATCTATAATATCTATAGTTTTTTAAAATAAATTTCATAAAAATATAATTTTTGGAAAAATGAATTATTAAGAATAAGGTGATCTTATTAGTTATCTAGTTACACTATTTAAAAAAATGATATTTCTTCTACATATATTTCATAAATGGTTTAGTTATGTTTATATATACAAACTTAGATACATAATTATAATGGTTATATAATGTTCCATGTTTTTTGGTGTTTTGTTTGAAGAAAACTATTAAACGCATTAGGTTTTAAAGGGAAATGCGATTTAAAATCTCAAGTTGTTGCATTATCCTCACTTAAATAAATTGAAGCTTCAAAATTTGAATTATTATATACTAAATTAAAATATATATGGGTATCTAGAAGATATACATGACTCAAGATATAATTTATAGAGATATATCAACCCTTCAATGTTAGGAAACATATTTTTCCTTAGAATAGGCTTATCATTAATATTGAGTTCCTTTTCTCTAAAAATTTGAGCTAATAATTTATAGTTATTTGATATCATGATTAATATTATATAATTTTCTTATAAAGGGTTTTCATAATCATCTAATAATTTATAGACTATCATAGGCTGATATGAAATTTTACTTCCTCGTTCCAACAAATAATTTTTCTTCTAAGTAGAGAAAAAATAAATTCCCAAAATCAAATTAAATTTATCTAAAAGAAGGATATTAAGACTTGCATCAAACTTAGTCCCACAAAACATAAATAATATTCACATACCTTGGATACAATAATTATACCACCTGATGTTTTTATTTTAACATATAATAGTTGATGAAAAATTACATGATATAACACACCCAAAAATCTATATTGATTAATATTTGTACCTAGTACCACTAAATTATCACTTTCACTTGAATAACATTCGTTTCATTGGCTTTTTCATGTTCACATTATCTATGATATTATTAGTGTCTATTTTCATCTTAATCCCTTGTATTTTTTCAATGGTATTCATAATGGTAAAATTCATCATATTAAAAATATACAATTTATAGTGGATTATTAGGGAGAACATTATTTTTTCCCATCATGTTAACTAAAATATTCCTTTTTCTTTTGTATCTTTTTTCTCAATTACATGCTTTACCACATATCTAATATCTTTCATTTTCTTTGAGAGATTACCCAAGGTATCTATTCCCAAATTTTTGACATGAAGGATATTGAATGTTCATTACTTCATTAACTTCATCACTTAAACTTCCATGAGACTCCATCCTTATCTTCTTTTTTATGTTTGGAAAATCAACTAATTCCACATTGTAAATCATAATCCTTGATAGATGGTTTGTCATAATCACAATGTTTCTCACACCATCTATTATACTTTTAGGTTTATCATTAGGAAAATATTTTTATTTTCCATGGAATCCATTGTTATCATGATACTTTTTGGATTCATCTATTACTAAAACCAAATGGGTTTAATGTAAGTACTGAAAAATTAACATTATAAGAGAATTATCACAAATTATATCATGAAAAACTCAACCTCAAAACGCCTTACTATTTAAAACCATCACATTAAATTTTAGTTAAACCTAAATAACTCTCTGTTCAATCAATATTTATTTAGTTTGGGTTCTCTTAGACTCCTTAAACTAAGTTCTTTCCATAATAAATCCTTTATAATTGCTCATAAATATAATGTGATTCACCAAATCATATCCACTGAGAGTGTTAAACCAGGTGTTCAGTTAGGACTCATGCTTTTGTATCGAGTGATGATTGATTTAATACCCAATATACCGCTTTTATGGTTACCACCCTTAAGTGCATTTTTTTGATATCATGTATCCACTTTTAATATCTAGATAGATATGTTATTACCAATAAAACCAAAAAAAACAACTTGAACTAACTTTTGGGATGTTATCCTATACTTACACATATACCTTATAATTATCCCTTAGGGTTTCATAAAATTTATCTAATCCTAATAACCAAAAATAACTAGACTAATCCTTAAAAATAACTAAACACTCCTTTGATTCCATCTATAACATCCCTAGATAAGCATGTCATTATTTTGCATCACTGTGAAAAGTTAAACATTACATTTCTCAATAAATCACATAGCCCGTAGAACTTTTTGTTTTGGTGTCTTCAAGGACAAGTCACATTGAATACTTATTTTAAAAAACTTGTGAACATTTCTCCATAATCAAACTCTTCTAGACCCCCTTCTAGACTTCTAATAAGTTAAAATTATCTTCCTAACCTAGGGAATGGAAACATAAGGGGTGAGATCAAATTCTCAGTAAAGTAAAAAAAATTAATATATCATCAATGGTTAGATCATAAGCATAAGAGAAAACATTATAAAATTGAATTTTATTTTTAAAAATAACATGGAAAAATAATATTTTCCCATAAATCATGAAGAAATGACGTGAAATCTCAAAAATAAGAAACATGTAACATGACATAATGTAACACACCATTAATTTGTTTAATAATTTTAAATAATTTAAAATTAAGTGTTTTAATTAATAATAATACTTATAAATAATTATAATTTATAGATTTTAAATTAATTAATTAATGTTCTAAAAAACAAATACTATTTTACACTATAATTTTGTGTAAAAGAATATTTTAATATGAATATATGTATTTGATAAATAGATTATTTAATTAAATATTTTAAATAATAATAAATATATTAACTATTATAATTATTTTTATAAATACTAAATTATGTTAATAATATATTCACTATTAATATGACACCCTAAGATTTTATGGAATGATCGTCTTATAAAATTTCAATTCATTAGATATCTAATATGCACAAAACATGGAGTCACTATGAAACAACACTTTGTTATAACCATGTCAATAAAAATAATTTCTTCACTTCGTTGTTTTGAATTTTGAAGAACGTACATAAACTGTTATGATCAGTAAGTTTTTGAGAGTGTAATAGGATCAACTTATTTTTATGAATAGTAACTTGACCTTTATTAATAGTAATATACTCTTATGAATAGTAACAAGAAAAATATGAATAGTAATGTGCCCTTATGAATATTAAACTCACCCAATTAAGTATAAATAAAAATTAGGCACCTTATAAATGAAAAATAATATTTTATAAATTAATAATTAAGTGTTCGTATTTTTGTGAGTAATAAATATTTAATTACAATTTTAAATTAAAAAATTTATTTAGAATGAAATTAATTTTCCTAAAATGTGTTCCTAAATAATTTTTTTTGAGGTACTATGACTTTAACATAATTTAATAAGACATTAGATAATTTTTTAGGGTATTATAAAATCAGTTATGGTTTTAAAACTGTATTTTTCAAGTAAATAATGATTTTAATTAAAAATTAAATTTCCCATATTTAAAAAATTATATTCATAAAATGGAGTTAATTTTTTTATTCTACACATCAATAAATATTTTGGGTGAATTTTTGGTATTTTTCTGAAATACTTGAATTTTTAGTGAATGGTTAAAAACCCCTCCTAAATGCACCCCCCACCACCACCACCCTCACTCCCTCTTCTCTTCACTTCTATAAAGCCTTGTGAATTATCTAAATTCTTATCAAATATCCCCCCAAGATCCTCCTGCACATACATAATCCCTTGGTCTCATAAAAATACCAAAACATCTCCCCTAAAGAGGCTCTTAAGGAAGATATATTCAAGAGGTAAATTCCTATTTTCTTTTCTTTTATTTTCTTTTCATGTTTCTTTGTTTTCTTTTATATACAATCCTCTACTCATAAAAATGTTATGATAGCTCCATTAACTTACATTTACTAGAATTTTTTTCTTATAATGTAATAATTTACCATCGTCTCTCATTTCCCCTTCTTTTATACTAGAAATGAAAACATCATCCGAGATGTGTTAATTTATCACATTCAAGGACGACGGGTTTTCAATTTCTATTACCATATTAAATTCTGGTCATGAAATCATTTTTATGGTTGAACCAGACCATAATATATGTATTATAACTTATCTAAGGTTCTGTAATCCTTTTGTACACATGATATTAATTTATAAATCAAAATGAGTTTGTTGTGATCAAAAACAGCCAATTAAACAAAACAATTGTCATTAAAGTTTTATGTAATGATTCATCTTCACTCAAAATAATCAAATGAATTTTATAAACACATAATATTTTGTTTGTTCGATAATAACATATAATTACTATTCTGGGCAACCATTCTCATTCTACATGTTTATCCGAACATGAATATTAGTAAACTAATCATGAAAACCAAGGAAGAAAACGCTCCCAAACAATGAAATTGAGTCTTTTAACCTATAAAGAGTCCTTGAATGAACTTAATAAGGATATAAAGTAATAGGTTATGTAAATATTAAATAATTAATTTAATTTTGTTATCCAGGATATTAAGATCAAGTTAAGAACACCATTGGACTTAAGGTAAGGGTTTCCTCATCTCACTTCCATTTTTGTGAGATATTCCTTATCCACTACTATTACTTGTGTATGGTGTATGTATACTTCAAATTTATGTCACATATCATAAATTTATTTTTTTTATTATATTAAATTTATAATATTACGATTATTAATTTTGGGGTATACGAATCGATTGATTATAAAGTGGTAAGGGATTTCAACATGAACCTCCATTTTCATTCGGGTTACTCGTATTCTCTACTTACTTAATGAAATTATTATTATTTATTATTTACTCCTAAAAAATTATGTGTGAATGTTCTATATATGTTTTCAAATCATAGTCCTTCTTTATTTTATTTGGAGTTACATGTTTTAAATAATATTTCAAAAATTTCTTCCCGTAATACAAGCTCAAATCAAGTGAACTTCTCGAATTATTACCTATTTTGAAGTGTAATATATAATATGTTTTAATCCATAATTATATTTATAAAATAAAAAAATTTGGAATTAAAAACTAACTTATTTCATTTCAGGTTTTATGAAATCAAACACACCTTTCTGCTTTAAAATCTCTTTAATATTTTCCTTAAACCACACAAAAATGTTTTATTTTTAAAAATTCTTTAACAACTCTTTTTACATTATGACACAACATTTATGCCTCAAATATAAATTCAATGTACTTAAATTTTCTTTTCTAGGATATACATGTTTATAATCTGATTTCAAGAAAAATAAAATGATTTTCCAAAAGAGCTCTTCTTTCCAAGGTAAGAAGGATTTTTCTCATCTCACTTTAACTTTTATGAGGTATATGCCTTGTTCACCACTTATTCCATGCATGTGTTGTATGTAATGAACTTTGGTATATCATATAAATAGTATCATTATTCTCATGATATTCTAAGGGATTATGATTTTAATGGTTTAAGGTGGTATGGGACACTTTGGAATGTTTAATGATTATTTCCTCAAGAGGTTATCAATGGTCTTATTTTAAAATATCTTTGTCTATGTCAGCATCCCTTGTTGAATATCATACTTCATTAAGGATTATCTATTATGATATCATCTATAATATTTTGTTTAAGGTTTTCTAATTAGTTTGACTATGGGTGTTCTATCTTGATACCATTCACTATATTTCTTCAAATGGTTAGTTTTTATGTTTAATGATCGGGGAAAATTATTTACATTTAATATGTTAGTTTCAATATGAATTTATATGTTGTTTATATTCACACCTTTCATATGAGGAATGAATTTTACTTAGTATGTGATGTTTGGGGCCCATTATATCCCCTAGATGCATCGGTAGGTCTCATGAGATAAATAGATATGGACTTGGCTGAGGCCTTTCCCATTTTTAGATATAGTTTTGGCCAAGGTCTTAATCATTTTTAAACGCCATGGCCGAGGCTGTGACAGTATGTTTCAGAATGTCCGGCATATTAATTTCCCTCATTATGAAGTTATAAAGTGATAGTTGATGTAGTTATTTGACTAGTAGAACACCCATGATTATTTTTATTGTGGAAATATTTACTCAACTCATATTCCTTCCATGTTATGTTCAAGTTTATTTTTAATGGCATGTTTTTTTAGTTATTCATCATGCCTAATGCTTATGTTTTTGGTATATTCCACTTTAATTTTTACCCTTACTGAGCATCTGATCTCACCCCTTCTTATGTTTCATTTTTTACCTAGGACATGAAGAGGTATATTATGATTGACTTATAGGGATAATCTTAGAGTGGTGGATGTTCCCAATTGAACTTTTATGTTGTTTTTAATTTCAAATTGTAATGTTGAATTTATATATGTATCTATTTTTTCAATTATACAAAAATATTCATTCCTTCGGTATATGAATTTCTTGTAATCAAGCAAATGTAATGAAATAAGGCACCGGCTCCGGGAAACTGGGGTCGGGGTCTTTACAGTTGGTATCAAAGGAAGTTTGGTAGAAAACTGGGAAAGTAGATTTAGAAAATTTAGATTAGGGAACAAAACCCTATGATAGTCTTAAAAATACACATACAAGAACATCCTAGAATTTTGGCAAGGAATTTATTATTTGGATCTTCCTAGAAAATAAATCCTTGTTTGGATACTACTATCAGACGTGGTTCTCGATCAGATGTACCTAATAGTAACAACTCTAATAAGGTGTTTCAAGCTTGACCCAGGTTAACCTGGTACATGACAACAGGAATTATTGTGCATCTGGTCTGACAATCCCAAGGTATGTGCTTAGGATAATTCACATTTTTGTTACAAGCCATTATGCCCAAAAGTAACCAAAGTATATAGTTCTAGGATTTTCGATGCATAAATTTATGTTATGTGTTATGTTGTGTTTATAGTTATATAGAGTTAATGATTTTATGAGGTAATATATAATATGGAATTGATTAGAAATGACGCCTAATAGAAGGAATGATAACTTCACCAATTCACGTGACGTAAAGAGTAAGAAGGGTCATATCTCTAATGGTATTAAGCCATCATTTCAAAGGAAGATAGTCTCCAAAGTATCCTCATCATATGAGGAAATAGTATAATGTGTTAATAAGGTATGTAAAGAATTATTTGAGTCCTATGTATTTTAAGGGAAGCAAAATAAGGAGAGGATGGCAGAGAAAGATATGGATAAAGGGAATAAGGGAAAGAAGGGTTTTCCCATATGTGATAAATGTGGAAAGAATCACCCCAGTAAATGCTTGAAGGGAATGAGAGTTTATTATAAGTATGGAGAAAAATGACACCAAGTTCATGATTGGAAGGATAATAAAACAGTTTTGAATGTACAATGCTTCAACTGCAAGGATATGGGACATTATGTGAATCCCAATAATCAAAGTAATATACCCCAAATGATGTTATTAGATAATGATCAAGTTATGATACTTCAGCAGATGAGGCGTAATGATTAATATGCCTATTCAAGAATCATTTCCATTTGAATATTTTATCAAAAATGTACTAGTTATAAGAATTATGGAATATATGAGGATTGTACTATAGTACTATTTCATTAAGGGTTTGAGGTTGTATGATGAATGGTACCAAGGAAAAGTTACTCAGTAGCAAGTTAAACATTTGGAAAAACATATGGTTGAGGGAAATACAACCCTTAATATATTTTTGGCACTGAGATATCTATTTCAGAATAAATAGATGATTTATTTGAATAACATAAATTAGATAGCACTTACTATATTGGATCTATATAATGTACTATTGATAAATTGATAGAGTCTACGACATTTTGGAATAAAGTAATATATCCAAATTCCTATTATAATGAATCATGAACATATTAAATAAGGTTTTGTGGTAATTACCATTATTTAAGAGAATAAAAAGAGAATGTGCTCACATGTTTGTATGTGATGTTTAAGAACCACTTCATGTTTCTTAATAAGTTCATTATGGAAATACATTTATCTTCTTTCTAAAGTGTTGGATCATGATATTTTGGAAAAATTAACCATTTATGAAATGGTTGAATTTTATATTTGGTCAATTATTTTGATATTATTTTACCCTATGATACAACTTGTTCTATAAAATGAAGTAAGAATAGTAAAATTCATAGCTGAATGATAAGACTAGGTTTATAGAAAGGTATCAAGTACTTATATATCCATACATTAATATAGAGTGAGAGAATTTATCAACATTAGGGAAGGGATCCCAATACTAAAAAAATGCTATCCTAGAACCTTTTTCTGATGAATCGAATGGTTCTTTACATCATTGTGTATTTATGGATTTTTGAATGTTAACATTCTAAATGATCAAGTTATTTATCTCTCTCCATTAGAACATGATGGTTATATTATTCTTATATGTGCTTTGTTTCACTATTTGAATATGTAGTTTTGTATTAACCTATGAATCTCACTTTCCATCTTACTAAGAAAATATTTTATTTACCTATTTCTGATGTGGGTTTCCCATAAGAGAATTTTCAAGTATCAACCTTTAAATTTTGAAGTGCAATTTCAAATTGTGAGGATGCAATTTATTGAAGTATGGGAGAATATAACACCCCAATAATTTGTTTTATAGTTTTAAATAAATTTGGTTAATTATTTGTTTTAATTAACAATAATAAAACTTATAAATAATTATATTGCTAATTTATATCTTTCAAATTAATTAATGTTCTAAAAATAAATACTACTTTGCAGTATTATTTTGTGTAAAAGAATATTTTAATATACATATTTACTTTTTTTACAAAGTTCATTTTACCAAAATATTAGTTAATTAAATATTTTAAATTAATAAGAACAATATATATTGGCTATTATAATTATTTTGATAAATACTAAATCATGCTATGAATATATTCACTATTAATATGACGCCCAAAGGATTTACAAATAAATTTAACATAGAATGCATGAAACATTGATTCCCTATGAAACAACACTTTGTCATAACCTAGCCAATAAACATAATTTTTCCACTCCTGTGTTTTGAATTTTGAAAAACGGACATACATGGTTGCGTTCAGTATGATATTTGGAGTCTGGTAGGATCAACTTATTTTTTTTTTGAATAGTAACTTACCCTTATGAATAGTGACATACACTTATGAATAGTAACATAAACCATATGAATAGTAATGTACCCTTATGAATAGTATCCTCACCCATGTAAGTATAAATAAAATTTAGGCACTTTATAAATGAAATATAATATTTTACAAATTCATAATTAAGTGTTGGTATTTTTTTGAGTAATAAATATTTAATTAAAATTTTAAATTAATAAATTTATTTAAAATAAAATTAATTTTCCTAAAATGTGTTCCTAAATAATTTTTTTCTGTACTGTGATTTTAAGATAATTTAATAATACCTTAGATAATTTTTCAGGATATTATAATATCAGTTTTGGTTTTAAAACTGTATTTTTCAAGTAAAAATGATTTTAATTAAAAATTAAATTTCTCATATATAGAAAATTATTTTCATAAAATGGATTTCATTTTTTTATTCTTCACATCAAAAAATCGTTTGGGTGAATTTTTGAGATTTTTCTGAAACACTTAAATTTTTGGTGAATAGTAAAATTTGATAAATTATAAAACATGCTAAATAAATGAATTTCTACATCATGCTTGAGTCATGGATGATATAAATGGTCATTGGTTAGAACTCACATAAACTTATTACTATTTTTATTCACAATAATATAGACTATTCATAGTCTTGAAGCAAAATAATAATCTAATGATTAAAATAATGCAAAAACCCTCCTCTCCTCCACTATACCCTCCCCCCCCCCTCACTCCATCTTCTATTCACTCCTCTAAAGCCTTGTGATTTGTCTAAATTCTGATAAAATATCCTACCAGTCTTACCCCTCACTTCCATCTGACCTTGGTCTCATAAAAAAAGTCCAAAACCTCTCCCCAAAAGAGGCTCTCAAGGAACATATATTCAAGAGGTAAATTCCTATTTTATTTTATTTTATTTTCTTTTCGTGTTTATTTTTTTTATTTTCTATCCTATCCTATACTCATCAAAATGTTACAATAACTAAAGTACCTTACATGTACTAGAATTTTGTTATGATAATGGAATAATTCACTATCATCACTCACTTCCCCTTCTTTTATACTAGAAATGAAAACACTATCTGAGATGTGTTAATTTATCACATTCGAGGAAGACGAGTTTTCAATTTCTATTACCATATTCAATTATGGTCATGAAACCATTTTTATGGTTTAACCATACCATAATATATTTATTATAACTTATTTAATTTTTTTTTATCCTTTTTTACACATGATATTAATTTATAAATCAAAATGAGTTTGTTGTGATCAAAAACTGCGAATTAACCCAATCAATTTTCATTAAAGTTTTATATAATGATTCATCTTCACTCCCAATAAACAAATAAATTTTATAACCATGTAATCTTCTAATTTTTCATTAATAAAATACAACTACTATTCTGTACAACAATTCCCATTCTAAATTTTTATCCATACATGAATATTAGTAAACCGATTATAAAAACCAAGGAAGAAAACACTCCCAAAAAATGAAATTGAATATTTTAACTCATAAAGAGTCTATGAATGAACTTAATAAGGCTATAATGAATCAATTAAATATATAAGATATAATGTAAATATTAATTAATTGATTTTATTTGGTTATTCAGGATATTAATATCAAGTGAAGAACACCGTCAAACTTAAGGTAAGGGTTTCCTCATCTTACTTCCATTTTTGTGAGATACTTCTTATCCACTAATATTACTTGTGTATGGTGTATGTATACTTCCCATTGATGTAACATATCATGAATATCTTTTTTCATGGTATTAAATGTACCATTTTAAGATTATTAATTTTTGGGCATATGAATCAAATGATTACAAAGTGGTGAGGGATTTCTACCTGAACCTCTATTTTCATTCAAGTTACTCTTATTCTCTACTTACCTCAATGAAATTATTATTTATTCTTATTTAATACTCAAAAAAATTTGTGAATTTTCTATTTATGTTTACCAATAGTACTCCCTATTTATTTTATTTGGAGTTACATTTTTTTAAAGGATCTTTCAAAAATTTCTTCCCAAAATACAAGCTCGATTCAAGGGAACATCTAGAATTCTTACCTATTTTTAAATGTAATATATAATCTATTTTAAGCCATAATTATATTTCTAAAATCACAAATTTTATCATGAAAAACTAACTTGGTTCATTTCGGGATTTATGAAATAAAACATGCCTTTACACTTTAAAATCTCTTTAATATTTTCCTTAAACCGCACTAAAATGTTTTATTTTTAAAGATTATTTAACAACTCTTTTTACATGATGGGACAAAATTTATGTCTCAAATATAATTTCAACATTCATA
This sequence comes from Viscum album, assembly GCA_963277665.1. Lineage (NCBI taxonomy): Eukaryota > Viridiplantae > Streptophyta > Magnoliopsida > Santalales > Viscaceae > Viscum > Viscum album. The sequence continues at coordinate 27,139,057 of OY728125.1, forward strand.
CAATTTATTTTCTGGGATATACATGTTTATAATCTAATCTCATGAAAAATTAAAATGATTTTCCAAAATAGCTCTTCTTTCCAAGTTAAGAAGTATTTTTCTCATCTCTCTTTAACTTTTATAAGGTATATGCCTTTTTTTACCACTTATTCCATGAATTTGGTGTATGTACTAAACTTAGGTATATCATATCTAGAGTCTCCTTATTATAATTATGTTCTAAGGGATTATTATTTGATTGTTTCAAGGTGGTATGGGACACTTTGTAATGTTTAAGGATTATTTCCTCAAGAGTTTATCAATGGAATCATTTAAAGATGTATTCATCTATGTTAACATAATTTATTGAATCTCATACTTCATTAAAGATGATCTATTATGATATCATCTAAAATATGTTATTGAAGGTTTTCTTATTAGTTTGACTATGGATGTGCTATCTTGATACCATTCACCATATTACTCTGAATGGTTGGTGTTTATGTATAATGATTGGGGAAAGTCATTTATATTTCATATGTTAGTTTCAATATGAATTTATATGTTGTTTATGTTCACCCATTTTGTATGAGAAATGCATTGGACTTAGTATATGATGGGTGGGCCTACTATAGACCCTCTATGCATCAGTAGGTCTCATGAGACAAATAGATATGGAATTGGCCGAAGTCGTGCCCATTTTTAGATATGGTTTTGGCTGAGGCCTTAATAATTTTTAAACATCTTTTTGGAGGCCTCGAAGGTATGTTTTAGAATGTTTGGAATATGCATTTCCCTCATAATGAATCTAGAAATTGATAGATCATGTGGTTATTCGACTAGTAGAATACCCATGATTATGTTTTATTATGGCAATATTTACTCAGCTCATATTCCTTCCATATTATGTTCAAGTTTATTTTTAAAGGCATGTGTTTTTAGTTATTCCCCATACCTAATGTTTATGATTTTATTATCTTATAATGTAATGTTTACCCTTACTTAGCATCTGAGACCACCTCTTCTTATGTTTTATTTTTTCCCAGGACATGAAGAGGTATATTATGATTGAATTACAGGGATAATCTTAGAGTGGTGGATGTTCCTAGTGGAAATTTTATGTTGTTTTCCCATATAATATATATATATATATATTCGTTTTTTTAACAACTAATTAAAATCGTGTTTTTTAAACACTTGTATAAAAGTATGTTTTTTATAGTAAAATAAATATACATTTTTATAATTTATAAATTTTATAAAATGAAAACATAATATACTTCTATATATTTATAAAATATATTATCTTAAAAATATTAATAATAATAGTTTTCATATAAAAAAATTTTACCCTTAATTATTATGAAAATTTTAAAACAAAATACAATTATCATACTTTATTTATTTCCAACTAATGGTAAACTTTTAATGATTAATATTAAATAAATCCTTAATTAAGATATATTACTATTTAAATTTTCTTATGGTGTTACATTCTTCTCCCCTTAACTGAATTGTGTCCTCGCAATTTGACCTTACACACAGGAAAAAAATATTTCCAAAGGTGGCATACTTAAATTATTGATTTGTTCTCATTTTCCAAAGTTATCTAGATGGTTGCTCGGATAACAAGTATAGTGACCCTAGCCTTTTACATATATCATTACATGATTTTAATCATTCTTAAACATAAAATTAAAATCCAAGGATTCTAAAGTCTATTGTATTGGAAGACTAGGTACATAATCAAACATCATAAAAACTACTTTTTATTTAATCTCCATAATTATATCATAACATCCATTGTGCTCACACATATGCATAGGATAACCTGGGGATAACATGAAAAAAGGGATGATAAAACATAATAAAGGGGTGAGCTCAGAAAAGGGTGAGATTAGATGCTCAATAAGGGTAATCAATATAGTAGAATATATCATAAACATAAACATTAGGCATGGTAAATAACTAAAAACACGTTCCTTTAAAAATAAACTTGAACACATTATGGTAGGAATAAGAGATGAATAGATAATGACATAATAAAGCATAATCATGGGTATTCTACTAGTCAAATAACCACATGATATTTCCATTACTAGTTTCATAATGAGGGAATGAAAAATGTAGGACATCATAACCATACCATCAAGGCCTCGTTCCAAAACCATAAATATCCATTTTGTCAATGCCTCATGCCAAGACCATAGTTTGTCTCATGAGACCTACCAATGCACCAAGGGGCTTTATTGTCCCCACTCGACACTTAATAAGTCCAATAAATTCCTCTAATAAATGGGGATAAACATAAATACCATATGCATTCATATTGAAACTAACATATGAAATCTAAATAACTTTCCTCGTACATTAAACATAAACACTAACCATTAAAGTAAATTGGTTAATGGTATCAATATAGAATATCCACATTCAAACTAATCTGAAACCCTTCAACAACATATTTTAGATGATATCATAATATATAAACCTCTATGAAATACAAGATTCATCAAAGGATATTGACATAAATAAAGATACTTTTAAATGAGACCATTGAGAAATTCTTGGGGAAATAATTATTAAACATTCCAAAGTGTCTCATACTACCTTGAAATATTAGAATTATATTACCTTAGAATATCATGAGAATAAAGAGACTCTTGATATTATAAACCAAGGGGTAGTGTAGGTTCCGGGTGCAGCGGAAGCGCATTGGTGAGTGTACCCAACTATAATTTTTCCGTTAACAACAATCAATATAAGATCTGTCATGATAATAAAAAGTTGGATCTTCATAATAGAATGATAAATGAAAGGAAGGAAGGGAGTCCCAGAACCATATAGAGTATCGTCATATGTTGTTTATAATTAATTTAATTAAAAGAAAATAATTACCTTGATGGAATTCTATCTCCATTGATGTTTCTGGTCATGATTTGATATGATCCATCGTTGCCTCATAGAATCCAAGTGTAGGATTCCTCTAGTGGTGATCCACACATTCTCTGCGTATCTCTGGACATCGTTGAAGGGATCTCCGAGTGCTAGTATGGAAGAGCATTCGCTTGTGATGTCTTCCTTAGATCTCCTTGAGAGCCGCTTGCAAAGTGCACTCCTTGATCCAGTGGAGGAGGATCTCTCTCATAGCTTGAGAGCATTCTAGGAAGAAAATAAATTCTCTCTTATCTTGAGATATTTTTCTAGATCCATTGTGCACAACCCCAAAAAATTTCTAGGCTAATGAGAATTATATAACTTGGATTTTAATTACTTATAATAATAAAATGAATTAATTACCTGAAAGCATTTATTCATTTCATTTAATTTTTAGTAAGACCCCATGTCTAATAATAACAGTTGACTATTAATATTACTTGACATGCACCCAAGGAATTACACCTAATATTATTTAATTAAATAAATAATATTATTTCTCACAAATTCCCAAAAAAAACTACACAGCGTGTATATTAAAATACATGGCGTGTAATTTTGTTTTTTCATTCTCTTTATTTCCTCCACCACATTTATTAGACCTTGAATAATGGATATTTATTTATAAAATAAATATCACTACATTACTCTCAAATAAATATATAATTTCACCCATAATATACTCTCTTGAATAACTAGTGTCAAAATAAATGTGATCGGGCATCCTTGAATAATTATTAAACCATAATCGGAAATAATATTTATTCAACTTGTTAAATTAATATTTAACTGAGATACTTGGACACACTTAGTGTGTGACCCTCTAGGAATCTTTCTCAGTGACATTAGGTGGATCCTGCCTAAAGTCCAAGGTTAGCATCTAGAAACATGCCAAGGAGCTTATAGAGAAAGTCGTTAACGCTGCAATGACGTGTCACCTCCTATGAATGCTTACCATGTAATGCAATCCATTTGTCTCGATATGTCAAATCAAGCATGTTTCATGCTAGTGAAATCATCCCATATACTTGATTATTCTTTCTTTGACTTCCCAGAATTGAAATTTCCTATTCATGATAATGGTCATGGATTTGTTTAGGCTATATCAATTCCATCAAAAAGCCTGAGATATCTACTTCTGTTATGGAACAGAAGAGACAAATCATTTCTCACATTATCTATTAAAGCAGTATTACTCATAACACACCCAACATATCCTACCTCACTATGAATAGTGTGCTGTCATAGTTTTCATCAATAAATCTAAGTGCATGAGTTGTAATACCCATTAATAATAATCTTAAAGTCTAAGGACCAATACACACGTCCGTAGATAGGAACGTCCAATGACACTATGAAACATGGATTTTCAACTAGCAGATCTCATTCTCATAATATCCTCCTCAATATTACCAAGGGTCCACGCCATGAGAGGGTGCCTCAAAGTTTTATAGGTCATCACCCCCTAATGGCCTTTATTATTTATGCCCCTCAAATAATATCATCCGGCCATAGAACATATATTCAAGAATAGTGTTATGGCACTTCCAGGTTCTCATCATAGTAGGGATCCTCTATGACCTTTTATTGCAATAGTTATCCTTAGGACATTATCACATGCATTTTCACGTAGAAGAACAATCAAGATGGGATAAGGTATTTATTAATGAATAAAGTACAATGTAGATGGTTCTACGCCACCAAATCCAATAGACTACCACTTGTACTAGAGTCAACTAATAACAACCTTTAACCCACTAGCTCTCACATGATATTCACACTTCTACTGAGATAGGTGTAATGACCTAAATCTGGAGCCACATAACTGGTGCCACGTACCTAGTTCGCCACATAACCTCAAGTGCATTTCCCCAAACTCCATAGGCTGCTGACTATCAATGAGGGCCTTAGTGAGTCTGTGGTGAAACTATGCCCTCATTTGGTAAGTATACAGTGGAAGAATAAACATAAACAATAGCGGAAGCAGCAAACAGCATACAACAACTGAACTAAAAGTAGAACAATGTCTGATATAATAATGATGCAGTACGGTACATGTATCTATGGAAAGCAGTAAACAAATCAACATGCTGAAATACAACTGAAACCAAAGTACTAAACATAAATAGCAACTCCAGCAGCATCACGAGCTAAAGCCCGGTCCCATGCTCTCCAACTCCAACCATCAATCAAGTACCTGAGGTAGAAGGGCCACAATCCCTTTCTACACCTGCAACCATATAATCTGTTTGGGCCGAAAAGCAGGACCCAAATAGGGTGTGAGACTAATCCCAGTAGGCAACCACCACAAGATTTGTGCCCAACTTTCAGTGAGTAATATAGCAAAAGTAAAGGAAATAAATACAGTAATGAACTAGGATTACACCAGTAAATAATCCTACCAACACTACGGGAAAAATGAGCAATTGCGACGGGTTATTTGCGACGGGATTTATTCCCGTCGCAAATAGTCATGTTAAAAACTTATTTGCGACGGGGGTATTTCCCCGTCGCAAATAAGGAGGCTTTTGCGACGGGATTTCTTTCCCCGTCGCAAATAGTTTTCCCGCGATGCGCGCCAAATCACGGGAAAACTATTTGCGACGGGATTGCTTTCCCCGTCGCAAATAACCGGCGGCGGTAAAAGGTATTTGCGACGGGAATATCCCCCCGTCGCAAATACTATGTCGGCAGGGGTTATTTGCGACAGGACCCGTCGCAAATAACTATTTAACGGTTGACCGTAATAAATGTTGGCTAAGGTATTTGTGACGGGTACCGTCGCAAATAATAATATTTGCGACGGGATTCCCGTCGCAAATGGTCCCGTCGCAAATAATCTAACCTATAAATACCCCCATCCGTTTTTTTCATTTCATTCTCATTCCTTATCTTCTCCTTCTCTGAAAATTATATTTCTAGATTTGAGTTTTTCTCCAGTTTAATTTGTTTCTCCGGAGCTGATATTAAAGTTTTCAAGAACGATCAGAACAGATCATTTTTCAAGGTATTTTTAATTTTTTATTTATTTTTAATTTTTTATTAGTTTCAATTATTATTAATTAGTTGTAATTTAATTATGTTTACATTGTTTTATTATTTAATAAATTTAAATTATTAGTATTGTTTGGTAATTAGGAATAATTAGTAATAATTTTTAATAATTAAGAATAAATATTAATAATTAGTTATAAATACCAATAATTAGGAATAAGAACATTATTACATTATTAGTTTATTTTATTATTAATATTAAAATAATATAATTTTTTATATATATACAGTTCTTTTTTCATCTGTGTGTTTGCTGTCTTCACATGTATTATTTGTATGTGGAGATAGAAAACGCACAGATGAAAGAAGAATTGTATATAAATTAGAAAATTATATTATTTTAATATTAATAATAAAATATATTAATAATGTTATTATTTATAATTATTGGTAATTATTTCTAATTATTGATAATTATTCATTTAATTACTAATAATTAGAAACAATTATCAATAATTATCAATAATTAAGAATAATTAGTAATAATTAGTAATAATTACCAATAATAAGTATTAATTACCTATAATTAGTATTAATTACCTATAATTAGTATTAATTACCAATAATTAGTATTAATTACCAATAATTAGTATTAATTACCAATAATTAGTATTAATTACCAATAATTAGTATTAATTACCAATAATTTGTATTAATTACCTATAATTAGTATTAATTACCAATAATTAGTATTAATTACCAATAATTAGTATTAATTACCAATAATTAGTAATAATTAGGAATACTTAACAATAATTAGGAATAATTAGTATTAATTAGGAATAATTAGTATTAATTAGGAATAATTAGTATTAATTACCAATAATTAGTATTAATTACCAATAATTAGTATTAATTAGGAATAATTAGTATTAATTAGGAATAATTAGTATTAATTACTAATAATTAGTATTAATTACCAATAATTAGTATTAATTACCAATAATTAGTATTAATTATCAATAATTAGTATTAATTACCAATAATTAGTATTAATTACCAATAATTAGTATTAATTATTAATAATTACCAATAATTAGTATTAATTATTAATAATTAGTATTAATTATTAATAATTACCAATAATTAGTATTAATTATTAATAATTACCAATAATTAGTATTAATTATTAATAATTACCAATAATTAGTATTAATTATTAATAATTACCAATAATTAATATTAATTACCAATAATTTGCAATAATTACCAATAATTTGCAATAATTACCAATAATTTGCAATAATTAACAATAATTTGTAATAATTACCAATAATTTGTAATAATTACCAATAATTTGTAATAATTACCAATAATTTGTAATAATTACCAATAATTTGTAATAATTAGTAATAATTAGTAATAATTACCAATAATTACCAATAATTGCCAATAATTAGTAATATTTCTCAATAATTGCAAATAATTAGGAATAATTGCAAATAATTAGGAATAATTGCAAATAATTAGGAATAATTGCAAATAATTAGGAATAATTAGTAATAATTAGTAATAATTAGGAATAATTAGGAATAATTACCAATAATTATCAATAATTATCAATAATTGCAAATAATTGCAACTATAGGAGTCATATGAGGCCGCAGCGGCACAGGCCCGGCCTGAGAGTCAGGCCGAGTCATCAGATCAGACCACTGCCCGTCAGTTTGATGAGGCAGCATGGATGCAGGCCACCCAGTATGCCTTCGAGAAGGGCCGGGTAGTTGGTATCGGCTCTCGACTGACTCCCGGAGATTATTATGGCAGTGCTGCGATGTCGGCGTCCAGCTCGAGGGGAGCTCGTGCATCTTCTTCTACACAGTATGAGGAGCATTTGCGATCTCAGACTGCACAGATAGAGAGTCTCCGACAGGAGCAGGAGCAGATACGTCAGCAGCATGAGGAGGAGCGTCGACGCCAGCAGCAGCTGTACGAGGAGCAGACGAGTCGGTGGCAGCAGCAGCATCAGGAGCAGATGGAGTACATGCGCCGACTCACTCATGCTTTAGGGATGGAGTTTCCTCCACCACCATCTGCAGATCCCCCACCTCCCCCCCCCCCTACAGATTAGAGTTTGTATTTCTGTTATAAAATTTGTGAAATCAAAATATTTTTTTTTCTATTCGTAGTTTCTGTCTCATTATAAAATATTAATAATATTATATTTTTAAATAACAATATTAATATGAATAATAATAATATTTATATTTTATAATATTAAATTTTATATATATATTAAAATTTTATTTATATAATAAAATTATATATATATATTAAAATTTTATAATATTATAATTTAATTATTTTTTTGTAATACTTGAATTATTTTAATATTTGAATGTAAAATAATTCTATTATTTTTATATTAATTAAAATAACTTATTAATATTTTTTTTATTTATGAATTATAATTATAATATTATTATATTAATTAAATTATTTATTAATATTCTATTATTTTTATTTTTGAATTATAATTCTACTATTATTATAGTAATTAAAATAATTTATTATTTTCATTTGTAAATTATAATTGTATTATTATATTAATTAAAATAATTTATTAATAATTTATTTTTTTTATTTTTTTTATAGTATTTGCGACAGGATACTATGCCCGTCGCAAATACTAGTATTATTAATAATTTTTTATTTTTTTTAAAAAGAGTATTTGCGACGGGTCCCGTCGCAATTACTATGAATAGTATTTGCGACGGGTCCCGGTTCCCGTCGCAAATACTAGTATTATTAATTTTTTTATTTTTTAAAAAAAACGTTATTGTGACGGGCCCGTCGCAATAACTGTTTAAAAAGTTTTTTACAAAAATACGGAATACTATTTGCGACGGGGAGAATGTCCGTCGCAAAAAAAGGCTTTAGCGACGGTCCCGTCGCAAATAAGTTTAGTTGCGACGGCGTTTTCAGCAACGGGCTATTTGCGACGGGATCCCGTCGCAAATAGCCCGTCGCAAATACCTGTTTTTCCAGTAGTGCAATTACCATTCACATTAATTTAATTAAAAGACCAAGGAAAACTAGCAAGACATTCTATTCCAAGGTAAGCAAATAACACAGCAGGTATCTCAAAAGACTATCGAAACACAAGCAATACAAAACCCAAGCTTGTTCTTTGTCTTGGTGGAATCATCACAACCAAACATCAAAATTAACACTGACCCTCTGGGTGGATCAACCTAGAAGACCCCTATAGTCCAGTAATCAAACAAGGCACAGACACTCTGGGAAGCTCTCACGTTAATTCCCCTATGATCTTGCAACGATAGCTACAGACTCTCTGAGGAATCACTTACGTCTAATTCCTCATGTGGTCTTGATGTGTGGGTAAACTAATAACACTATTGGGAAGCACAAAGTCATATTCCTATAGGTCCTATGTACGAAACTAAAACCAACAGACCCTCTAAGGAAGAACTTAATCGCCTATTCCCTCTTTGATCTCTCGCACAAGGTTCTCAAAGCCCTGAGCAGTCCAGTCGTGCGTAATCGACTATCAGCAGCCCTAAGTAAGTTCAAAAACTACTTGGATAATAGCTACCATGCATCAAAAGCATTTAAACAATAGGAAAAACATGAAATCAGTGATAACAAGTAAAATAACAACTGCAATAGGGTTTTCCTCACAGGAAAATGGTGCCAAACGGCGATAAACAGCCAAAAAGGGGGAGAAACACTCGTGGGGTGATCCTAAAATATGAAACCAAGCATATATTAGAAACAATTAATCATAAGCTGACATTAAATCTAGGGAAAACAACAATAGGTTCAAAATCCTAAACCCGGGAAACCTGATACATGGGTATCCAGCACTTTTGCAACCAAAACTCAAAGAACTTCAACATAGGGCAACAAACCACCTACCTCGATCCTCAAAGATCGATATACTTGAACCTCATCCCATGAATTGGCCTATAAAAGAGTAGATATGGAAAAACATCTAAAACATTTAACCTCAAATAACTCACACGAGAGAAAGAATCAGGAAATGAGGCCAAAGAAGAACCAAGAACTCACCACTGCGATTCTTCTGCAATCGACAGAGTTCGATTCGGACAAACGGTGACGGATCAGTGGCTCAGAGAAGAATCGGCCTCCTCGGATGCTCTGGATGGAATTAGGTGGAGAAGAAGATATTAATGATCATTAGGCGTGACCCCGGTCTGATTAATGAAATAAAAAAAGTACACGGTGTGTACTTTTAAAGTACACAGCGTGTAGTGGGTTTTTCCGTACTCCACCAAAATCGGCCTCCACGTCACCCCTATACACCGTGTGTGTGGCCCGGGCAAGGCCAGCACACGGCTTCGAGCGGAAAAAGAGTACACGGCATGTACTCAGAAAGTACATCGCGTGTACTTCAAAAATTTCTAGAAACTTTATTTTTCCCAAAAACTCCAGAAAAAGGAAAAACATACCTCAAATGAAGATCCGGATTCTTAAAAACTTTCCCCCTTAAAGAAATTTGTCCCCTAATTTCCCTAACAAGGCATAGGAGAAGAATCCTCGAACAACTCTGGCCACTGCGATTGAACATCGGCCTCCCTCTCCCAGGTCTTGTCCTGTACTCACCCGTGCTGCCATAGCACCCGTACTAGAGGAACAGACCGGCCACGGAGAACTTTCATACTACGATCGACAATCCTGATATGATTCTCCTTGAAAGATGAATCCTTCTCCAGCTCAACCTCCTCGGGTTGAAGAACATGAGACGGGTCTGAGAAATATCGTCAAAGCTGAGAAACATGAAAGACGGCATGCATGGTCTGGTACCTATGAGGTAACTGCAACCTGTAATCAACCATCCTAACTCTCTCTAGGACATGAAATGGCCTGATGTATCTCGGTGAAAGCTTTCCCTGCCTCCTAATCCTCTTATGTCCTAGACTCATGGTAACATGCAGGAAAACCTGATCTCCGACCTTGAACTCCAAAGGTTGTCTCCGCTGATCAGCATAAGACTTCTACCGAGACTGTGCAGTAGCCATCCTCTTCTGAATTAAATCCACTTGCTTTGTGGTCTCCTGAATGAGATGAGGTCCCAGCAATGCTGCCTCTTCTACCTCTAGCCAGCATAAAGGTGATTGGCATGGCCTACCGTAGAAATCCTTGTAAGGTTCCATCTGAATAGTCGCCTAAAAACTGTTGTTGTAGGTGAACTCCACCAGAGGGATATGCTTCTCCCAAGTACCGCCAAAGTCTAGAATTCAAGCTCTGAGCATATCCTCAAGCACCTGAATCGTACGCTTGGACTGGCCATCAGTCTGGGGATGGTATGTTGTACTCAAAAGTACATGTGTACCCAAAGCCCTCTGTAGCCCCTACCAGAAGTGCGAAATAAAACGCATATCCCTATCCGAAACAATGGAGTGTGGAACTCCATGCAGATGTACAATCTCTCAGATGTAAATTCGTCCCAGATCATCAACACTAAAGGTCTCCTTGATCGGAAAGAAGTGTGCAACCTTCATGAGATTGTCCACTACAACCCAAACCGCATTATTTCCACGAGGCGATCTTGTTAATCCTGTCATGAAGTCCAACGCTACATCATTCCATTTCCACTCAGGAATGGGTAACTGATGTAAAAGCCCTGCTGGTCGCTGATGCTCTGCCTTCACCTACTGATAGGTGGAACACCGCATAACAAAACCATCCACATCCTTCTTCATAACTGGTCACCAATACTGACGGTGTAAGTCTCAGTACATTTTGGTGACACCAGGATGAACTGCCCAAGATGAAGCATGAAACACCCGAATCATATCCTCACGTATGTCCACTAAAACCCATACGTGGTGCGTTGCACCTCATCATCACCCATTTTCCATCCTAGAGTAGGGTCTCCATCTGACACACCCTCCCTTAGGAATAGGCCTTTTGGGTCTGATAGCTGCCTCATTCGAACTCGATCTAAAAGAGTAGAGTTAACAGGTACATAAGAAAGAATGGTTTGCCCCTATCTGTCGTGCACCTCCAAATGAATCTCAGAGAACATATCCATAAGCTTCCACTCGTTGTTGGCCTCCTAAACCACCTGCAACTGAGTCCTCCTGATTAGTGTGTCAGCCACAGCATTTCATTTCCCAGGCATGTAAGCAAGCTCGAAGTCGAAAGACTGTAGGTACTCGACCCACCTCCACTGTCTCAGATTCAAGTCACGCTGCGTGAATATATACTTGAGGCTCTTGTGGTCATTATATACCACAAAATTCTCTCCCATGAGATACTATCTCCAACAAAGAAAGGCATGAACAACTGCAGCCAACTCCAGGTCGTGCATAGGATAGTTCTTCTCATGTGACCTCAACCACCGAGATCCGTACGCAACAACACGATCTTTCTGCATAAGCACTGGTCCAAGCCCGATGCCAGACGTATCACAGAAAACCGTATAACTCTTTCCCGACTCTGGCAGAAATAGAATCGATGCTGAATTCAATCTCCCCTTCAGCTCCTAGAAGGATGAGTCGCAAGCTTCTGACCAAACTTACTTCACACCTTTCTTAGTCAAGCCCATCAACGGTGCTGCTAAGCGTGAGAAGTCTTGTATAAACTGCCTGTAGTAACCAGCCAGTCTCAAGAAACTGCATACCTCGAAGACATTCCTTAGTTTCTCCCAGGTAACTACTGATATCACCTTCTTTGGGTCTACTAAAATGCATGTCTCTGAGATGACATGGCCCAATAAGTGAACCTCGTTCATCCAGAAGTGGCACTTTGAGAGCTTAGCATATAACTGATGCTCTCTCATTGTACTCAATACGATCTCAAAATGGGTATCATGGTCATGTCGAGTGTGAGAGTACACCAAGATATCATCCACAAAGACAACGACGAAGGAGTCCAGGTAAGGATGAAAAACTTTGTTCATCAGCGCCATGAAAACTACTGGTAAGTTCGTGAGACCGAACGGCATAACCAGATACTCGTACAGACCATACCTGCTTTGGAAAGATGTGAGAGGTATATCAGATAGTCTGACCCGCAACTGATGATAGCCGGATCTCAATTCGATCTTCGAGAATACCCTGGCTCCTCGAAGCTGATCAAAAAGATCATCAATCCTCAAAAATGGATATCGGTTCTTGACCGTCAATTGGTTCAGCTTCCGATAGTCCACACAAAGCCGTAAGGTACCATCTGCCTTCTTCACAAACAGCACATGCGAACCCCAAAGGGAATTACTGGGTTGGATGAAACCTTTAGCCTGTAACTCCTCCAACTACTTCTTGAGCTCTTGCAACTCAGACGTAGCCATCCTATAAGGAGGTATGGATATCGGTGCTACTCCTGGAACAAGCTCAATAGAGAAGTCTACCTCACGCTCCGGAGGCAACCCTGAAAAGTCTTCTAGAAAGACATCCAGAAAATGGTCAACTACCGGAGGAAAGTCCATCTAAGAGGTACCCTGATCATCCAGATATAAACTAGAAATATGGGCTGAAACACTGCCCAACCCATGATGCTCTGGTCCAGCTCTGCTTTCCTGGACATCCCATTCTCCCTTGTGAAGAAAGGACCTGCCCTCTAGTGACGTGAAACTCACCCTACGGCGATAAAAATCGACAAAGGCCTGAAAAGGAACTAGCCAGTACATTCCGAGAATGAAATCATAACCTGTCATCTCAAGGACATAAAGATCCCACAAGAAGTGACACCCACCAACCTCAAGGGGACACTCCTTGCACTGACGCACACTAGTAGTTCTATGTCCCAAAGGAGTTTCTAGTGCCAAAGTATCCTCAGAAGTAAAGACAGTAAGTCTAAGTCTCTCAACAGTGTGCACAGAAATAAAGCTATGAGAAGCTCCGGTATCGAAAAGTGCAGAGGATAAAACTGAGGCTACTAAGATTGTACCTCGAACTGTGGAAGGTTCAGGATCCTGCTCCCGATGGATCTGCTCTACCACAAACGTCTGGCCAGTATCGCGGCCCTGTGTAGTAGCCTGATATCCCTGAGCTGATCCTCCCTGAGCCTGACCACTGTGTCCACGACCTCTACCCTGTCCTGAACGACCTGAAGAACTCCAGCCCCCAGTTTGCTTTGGAATTGGTAATCCTTCTCCTGTACGAGGAGTAGAAATCGATCCTCTTTCACTAGCTGTTGGAAGAGGAACCCTGCAAAAACACTACAGATGACCCATCTTTCCACAATCTCGGAACTCCACTGGATCTCTCGGGCACTGAGGATTCTTATGCCCACTCTTTCCACACTGATAGCACACCACCTGGTTTCCAGAAGGAAGATCCCAGCTTCCAAAAGAATTTCCTCGCTTCCTCAAGTCACCTCGAGTAGACTCTCGGTGGCGTTTCCTGCTGTCAGTATTTAATGAATCAGTCTTGGATGCAGAACCGCCCTGGTCAACAACTCCAGTCTCCCTCAGATTCCATTCGGTGATCAGTTCTTGGTTGAATATCAGAGTAATAGAAGTCAACTGGAATATGTTCACCTGCGATCTGATCTCTGGTTTGAGGCCTTCCTCAAACTTCTTTTCCAAAAATAGCTCATCATTTCCCGGAACGGGAGTGAAACGCTGTAACTCAGTGAAGCGAGAGGAATACTCCATAACCGAAAGAGTACCCTGCTGCAGGTTCATGAACTCTCTGGCTCTGTCGGCCCTCAGCGTCACCGGATAGAAGTAGTCGTAGAACGTACGCTGGAACTCGTCTCAAGCCATAGTCTGTTGGTGCCCTGCCTACGAGAATACATCCCACCATCTCTTGGAAGAATCTTGTAGCATATAAGTCGCGAGCTTCACCTTTCTGTCTGTGGGTGTCTCCAGATGCTAGAAGATGGAAAGCATGGTTTCTAGCCATGACTCTGCAGCCTGAGGTCCTCCATCCCCTGTGAAAGTGGGAGGATGCTACTGCTAGAAGACTCACGTCAGCTCTGCCATAGACTGGGTAGGATGTTGTGCTCCCGGGAAGGTCTGCATGAACCTCATAAAACCCTCTCTGAACTGAACATCGGCACCAGTGTCTGGAATCACTGCAGGTTCCATGTCCAGAATGATCGGCGGAACTACAGGTAGTCCCTGGTCTTCCGTATCAGGCGTACGGTCATTGCCTGGTTCCTAGCGTGCAACGGGAGGACTTCTTGGTGCCATAGCCCTGAAATGTCAAAATCACACCTCAGATTTAGGATTAACAAGGATAGAAACACAAGAGTACAAAATGGGGATAGGAGAGAGAAACACTTAAGTTTGCAAAACAGGACTACACGGTGTGTATTTAAACTACACGGCATGTTTGCTAAAGCCATTTACATGGGTTTGTACTTCCACCACCACTGGTCATGTAAAATCCTAGACTACACAGCGTGTTTTCCCAAAAAACGACATGTACTTGAACTCCACTCCCCTGCCTGAGTCTCTTTACATGGCTAACCAACACGGTCCTCCTAATTATAAACTACACGGCGTGTGAACTAAAGACATGGCGTGTACTAGACAGATTTCGGCGGCCCGTGTAGCAGTTACACGGCCAGCTACACGGCTGACACCTACACGGCGTGTTCCTAACAAACACGGCATGTATAAGGATAGAGCACATCGACCCGTGTTATTCATGACACGGCCGAGTACCCAGAAGGAAACTACACGGCGTGTTCTTATAACACGCGGCGTGTACTAGATAGGCTCGGCGACCCGTGTAGCAGGTTACACGGTCGGCCACACGGCTAACCCTTTATACGGCGTGTTCCGAACAAACACGGCATGTATAGGAGAATATAACACTGAACCATGTTGTTCGTGACACAGCCGGGTACACAGTTGACTACCACACAGCGTGTACTTAAGGTACACAGTGTGTCCTCGAAGACTCTCTAACACCCCATGTTTTTGTTCACACAGTCAGTAACACGGTTTAAAAACTACACGAAGTGTATTTATAAAGTACACGACCCTTCATCATATGCCTAAATTTTAAAACACACATCACATCAAGGAAAAAAAATCTCATAACTAGAAAGATTCAAAACATTACATCATCATGAAAAAAGGTTAAATAGGACAAGATCCAAATAAATCAGGGTATTGGGCATGCATCTGTGTCTCACACTCCCAAATTCTCTCCTCGAGGCTTCCATGTCTCCACAACACACAAACCGAAGGAATAGTCTATCCTCGAAATACCTTCTCATGATGATCCTAGATCTCCACTAAATGTTGATTTGTCCTCAATAACCAACTCTCCCAAGTCAATTACATGAGAGTTATCATAAAGATACTAACAAATATTAGATTTGTGAAAGACATAGTGAATCTAGTATAGTCATGGTGGAAGTTCCAACTGATAAGCCACCTCAAAAATGAATCCCAACACCTCAAAAGGCCCAACAAAATGGGGTGAGAGATTACTTCACCTGCCAAAACTATGCTTACCACGTTAAGGGTAATCCTTAAAGAACAAATGGTCTTCAACTTCAAACTACAAGTACCTCCTCCTACGATCGATATAAGACTTTTTTTAGTCATGCACTACTTTCAACCTCTCAAAAACATTCTGATCCTTCTCTGTGTTCTCCATACCACATTGGGACCAAGAATTGGTGTATCCCTAATCTCGGATAAGCACAACAGATAATGACATGACTAACCATACAAAGACTTAAATGGTTCCATGAAAATGGATGAGTGATAGCTGTTATTGTATGAAAAATAAACCAGAGGAAAGTTTCTTACACATGATCTGGAAAAGTCCAAGACACAAGCAGGTAACATATCCTCTAATTTCTAGATGTTCTGCTCCATATACCCATCTATCTAGGGGTGGAAAGAAGTGCTAAGGTGAAACTGGGAGCCAAAATAATGCAGTGATCCCCTACAAACCTACGAGGTAAAACAAGGATATCGATTAGAGATTATGGTCCTCAATACCCCATGAAGCCTAACCACACCATACACATACCACCTTGCTAAAACATCCATGGTACTCAATTCAAGGATTTTCAGGAAATGGATCAACTTCATCAGTCGGTCCACTATCACCCAAAATTCATCACAACGTCCCTAAGCTCGGGGTAACCCAATGATGAAGTCCATCGATGTGTCATCCCATCTCCACTCAAGTAAATCTAAGGGATAAAAAAACCTCTGGGAACACAGTGCTCTGCTTTCACCTACTGGTAAACCAGAAACCTGTCCACAAACTCTAACACTGACCATTTTATCTTTGACCACCAACGTTATCTCCTCAAGATATGATACAACTTTTTCACATAGAGTTGTTCCTATAAGGGTGAGCTATGAAACTCACAGATAACTCCATCATACATCTCATTCAAAAAAAACCTTCTTTAGAAAAACATTCAATTCAGACCATCCTATGACCATCCCTCAAGAGCATCACTATAGCCAACATGGTCACACATCACTTCTACCACTGAGTCTCCCTACTGAGGCGCCTCCACCCAATTAAAAAAGAATGACTCCAAATTCATAAAACAACAAAAAACTTGACCACTACTCTCTTCTATGTCAAGATGCATCACTATAAGATCTTACATCCCATTAAACGCATCTATAGACTCCTGAGCCACATAACCTTGAGACTTATGGATAAGAACATCAGAAACAAAATCCACCTTTCCCGGGGTGTAAGAGATCTTAAAATCACAATACTAAGGAAATTCCATCCACTTACACAAGAATCAATTCAGATCCTACTAACATAAATCATATTTCAGTCCATTGTGGTATGTGAAAACCATAAAGTGATCACTGATGAGGTAGTACCGCCAAAAATTTTGTGAAAAAAATTGTCTCTAGCTCCATATAATGGGTGGAATAATTACACTCGTGAGGACGTAACTTCATATACCAATAAGAGATCACCGATATCTACTATATCAACACACATATCTAGTCCAAACAAGACACATAACAAAAAACCACTAACAACACACCCTCCTTGGGAAACTAAAGCAATAACCAAATTACTTTTTAGTTACTGAATTCAATTTGATTCTAATGAATACAAAAATAATCCTGATCCTTCCTAATCAATTATATTAGTGGGGATGAAAATTAAGTGAAATCAGACATAAACCTATGATAGTAGCATGTGAGACTAAGGAAACTATGAACCGCTACCATGTTGTTAGGCGCTTCTCAAGAAACAAATAATTCAATATTATATAGATCCAATAACACACCCTATTGATACACTACATTTCCAAGAAAGTTAACCGATCATGTCGAGAACTTACACTTGGAAAAATTTCTATAGAGTTGGTGGAGTAAAAGGATGTGTAAGATAGATCTGAGATGATCGATGTTCTCATCCTATGACTCTGAGTAAATTAATACACTATCAATAAAAATGACTATGAATTGGTCTAGGAATTTATTAAACATGGATTTCATGAGCCCCATGAATACTATTGGTGCATTCGTGACACTGAATGACATGACCATGAACTAAAAGTTACTATACATGCATCCGAAGACAATCTTCAAGATATCTCTCTCCTTTAACCTCAATTGGGGATATCAAAAATATATATAAAAATTAGAAAACTAACTAGATACCCTGAACTGGTTGAAAAGATAATCTATCCTCAGAAGGTCGTATCGATTCTTGACCATCACCTGATTCAACCTCCACTAGTCTATACAAAACCTCATACTACCATCCACCTTTTTGGATAACAACACTAGAGTACCCCACAAAGACACTTTTGGCTAGATGAAACCATTATTCATTAGATCATATTTCTGAATCCTAAACTCCCACAACTCATAGGGTTTCATTTGATAAGGATCCATCAACATCAGAGAAACACCAAGAAGTAGGTCTATACCATACTCAACATCACATTGAGGGGGTATCATCACATGATCCTCAAGAAAAAAATACAAAAAATTCCCTAAAAAACCTAATAACCTCCATTTCCACAGTGTCTACTAGTTCTATAGACAACTATACTATAGAGGAAAGAAGGGGATCCACAACTCTAATACCCACCTGACAACTCCAATCACCAACGAAAACCACAAGATGACCATCCATATCCAAGAACACAACTCTCATCCGAAAGTAGGTGATAACAACATGCAAAAAATACAACCATTAAAATTTGATAATGACATCATACTACTATATCTATAGTAAGAAAAGTTCCCCATGGTATTGATGTGACCCCATCATCAGTCTACACCTTCGATACACATCAAACAAGATAGTCTAGCCTTTGACTGACATAGTCAACACTAAGGTAATGAGAAGCCTCTCTATGTCTAGTACTAGAGTATAGACTAAAATGGGTGAAACAAAGGAGTGAGAATATATTGAATCAAAAAATGCATAAACAAGGGTGGATGATAAGCTGAGTATACGTCAAACGATCTCTGGACCCTCTGGCACTGCTGACTCTACTACATGAAACTAACCAGACCTAGCTCCCTACCTCTTTGCTAATGGCCACCTCATCGATCATTCTTAGGTCAGGGTATTTGAACTAGAGGATCATCTTGAGTTCGAACTCTACCTAATCCATCTCCCCTTAGTGGAGCATAAGCCTACAACCCTTTTTGCTGAAACAGAATCACTAGAAACTACTATTGTGGATGATGCTGAACCTTACTGCCTCCACTAAACTGAGCTTGAAGAACTACTAGAAACTGATTCTGAATCCATGAAACCCAAAAACAAAGTATAATAGCCCAAAGATCATAGGAAAATCATGGAAACCATTGGTCCTAGAATTATAGAAACGAAATTTCTAAGGTCGACTCCATGATGGTTGAAAAATCAAAGGCCCCAACACCTAAAACTTGGCACTTAAAACTCCGCTCCTCGAGAAACCTTGATGGATCCACTCTCATGGTAAAACTCCTCATGATTTCATACGCTCAATCTCCTCCACCTTCTTTTGAACCTCTAGATACATTGTTAATGTAAAGGAAGCAACTACGTACTAGATAAAAGGACGAAGTGCCTCTTCAAGATGTTGTGCTCAACTCCTCATCTAGAAAAATGTTTGAGGAAAAATGAAATAGATCATTGAACTTAATCTGAAGCTCCTACACATACATGATCCCCTATTGAAGATAAAGAATCTTCATACCTTTAATGACTGTTTCATAGTTCCTTGGAATGTGTGTTCTAGTTTAAGAATCATTGCTTCTAGGCAGTTTCCATTAGATTTATTCATGGAACTGGAAACATCCAAAAGTTTTTTTATCAAAAAGGGGCCTACTTTCAAAAGCAGACATTCATTAAGTTTGAACTTACTATACTTAAGAGCATGAATTGGATGAGAGGATGGGAGGTCGGACTCATCACACCCTTTTGGGGGGAATTATTTTCTACTCTAGGACTCTCTTTATAGATTTAAGATATTTTCATGGTATAACATAGGTTTACCTTGTAATTTTCAATCAATTATTAACATGTGTTAAATTTAGAATCATCAATATGTATTCAAGGTTCTCCATCAATAGTATCCTCTCATATAAAATTTATAGATTATTTTAATCATCTATATGATGATACTGGTTTTTAATCCACTCAATGGGGCACTCTAGAATTTATTGTCATCCAAGGAGATGAAGTTTTGTTTTGATATTATGATCATACAAATAAAATGGGCTATCTACATATCCTTGTAAAAGGAATCAGAACCCTCATAGTTAGGTGTTACTCAATGGTACACATCATACCATTTAAGGTCATGGGATAAGGACCCAAAAATACAGTTTAATGTCATGTGAAAAGGAAATCTAAGCAAATAGTTCTTAGTCAAGGTTTGGTGTCAGACTTATGCTTAAACAACACAAGGAACTTGGAAGGAATATGAGTTTCCAAGTAATATTTGACCCTGTTAAGAATATGGACTAAGGAGAACAAGGTTGAATTGAAGTGTGGGGTTTGAACCTCAAGAAGGCTTCCTACGTATCTCATTTGGATGGGAATAAAATCCAGTGTAGTTATATGAGTATCATAGGAGAGTATAGTCCTTTGATAGAAATGAGTTTGGAATTACTTCCTTAAAAGGATTCCTTGGTGATTTGGGGGTTTAATTTGGGGCTTACTCCTAAGGAGGATGCCCAGATTAAGGGAATTAGGGTTGGACTCCTAAAGAGGATATTCAGTGAGCTTGGGCCCTGAGAAGTCTTCCTATGTATCCCAATTATAGATGGAATCAGAGTTATTGTACTTAATTATTTTTGGGTGTTTGTGAAAATGTTTTAATCATCACAAATCTCTAATCCCACATGATTCATGATCGTTGTGAGAAACAAGAGGATGTGAAAGATTCAACAAAGGCACCCACACTTTTCCTCCTCCACTGGTGGAAGGGGACACACATATGGGGGTGACATTGGATGAGGGATAGGTAACCAGTGAAGAGGGCGAGGTGATGAGTATTCCCTTTGTTCTATTTACATTGGACAAGGGTCCAATATAAGGAAGGAGTGAAGGTGAAGGAAGTAGAAAGGAGAAATACTACAACCTTCTACTTCAAAGGTTAGGGGCTTACACTAGGATGGATGCGCTAGTAGATCTCAGTAAATGAGGGATACTTCTCATTTTCTTGAATGGAAAATCAAGTGTGAACGGTACCTTCCCTACTAGATATATGAGGTTTTGAGTTTTATAGATGAGAAGGGGAGGTCAGAACCCAAACCCTAATCCTCCAAACCGGGAACTTTCCAACACTGTTCCTGGGAGAAAGTTACATGTGACTGTAGATATACAAACCCACAGATACTCTATGAATCCTAAACCCATTGTGAAACAAATGTGGGAAAACTATGACTGTAGATATACAAACCCAAATAGGAGACACACTGATGTTACTTTCCCAATGGTTTGATAAGTCAGGAGTTTTTGGTGGAATTTCCAACATAATCCCTTTCAGACAAGGGACCCATTGAAGAAGAAGCCTTTCCATGAATGGATTTAAAGAAGGCTTGATGGATTGTAGACTTAAGTGAATAGGTTAATCAAATGAGGGCTCCCAAGTAAATATTGGCACGCAAGTATGGGTGTGCAAGTAGGCTTGGGTGACCTGATGTTCACTTAAGTAACAGACAACCAAGATGTTAATACTTGTATGAGACTTGGCTCAAGCCTTCAGGAGTATTCACAGGTATTCATAGAAGTGGGGTACTCAAGTTCTTATGAGAGGAATATGTGGCACACAAGTGTTTTTGATTCAGGGAGGTTAGGCACCTTAGGCGTGCAAGTGTTATGGATTTCAAACACTAAAAGGACTTAAGTCCAATGATACTCCTTCAATTCCTCCACTCTAGGTGTTAAATAACTACATTGAAAGTTTCATAAGACTTGGTAAATTCATTAGGGTGACCAGAGCATCAATTAGGCTTTAGGGAAATTCGTCCATCCAAATGAAGGTCCCAAGGGTCTATTTATAGGAAAAAATATGACCTTGGGTGAAATGAGATTGGGAACGCAAGTATGTTTCACGCCAGAATTGTGGCATGCAAGTGGCTTGCATGCCGCCAGTGATTTGGCCTAACTAGGGAACTGCTTTGAGGACTTAGCCAAAATTATTGCATCATTCATCTCTAGCATGGTGGCGTATAGGTATTTACATGCAGGTACCTTGGGAATTGCTTTAGGGGATTAGGGAAATTTATTTCTCCATACTGTGGGGGCTGCACCCCCGTACCCCTGCTTGGGATTAGTTTCAGGCTGTGGTCCCGACCCTTCGGGCCCGTGCCTTCGCTACCATCATTGACCCCCATGAAAAATGCAGAGTCACACCGTGAACTTTTTGAGCCTGTTTGAGGGAATTTCGAGTCATGACACATGAAAATACATCTTCAATTGTGGAGAAGTGCATGGAACACATTTCATGGTGTCTACAAAACCCCCCCTTATAATTTGATTCATTCAAAATTAAAATAATCATATTCTAAGGTAAAAGTAGGTAACTTTGATGCATTCCAACATCATTTGGGTTAGATTTGGAGCTACATCATGTTTTAAAGGATGCTCTAATTTTTTCCTAATCCATGGGGCCTAGTGAGAATAATTTGACTTTTTTTTTCCAGGGTTACACAAACTACCCCACAAACTTTGTATATTTTGACTTTCTATTGCTCAATATTACCTAAAACATACAAAAAATGTACGTTTAGTGAGTTGGGACTCGACTTCTGTCTAGATTGACCTTTGTTGGTTTCCATTCTGGTGAGTACCATGTCTCTTGTTGTTGGTAGTTTAGAGTCAGGCATGTTGGAATATAAAGAGATAGTGTTTACAGTCGAACAACTTTGACCATAAATTTTGAAATTAGATCCCAAAAAAGGCTTAGTGTCTAATAATTTCTCTAATATTATTTAAATACTTCAAAGGGTAATCTTGAGTCATGATTTTTATAGTTATCAAATCTAAAACTTTTATAAACATAAAGGATTTCTCTTCAAACAATGAAGTTACCATTATTTGAAAAACACGTTATGAGGGTTGTATTATGTAGGGTCGACTAGGGAATATGCTGCATAGCCGAATAGTGACATCTTTTGACTGAAAATCCTATAATGTAGACAAATTTTATGCAAGGCCTCTGGGGGCATGTACTACATAGTCAAGAAAAATATCTCTTAGGAATTTAACATTTTACTATTGATAGAAAATGGAAAATAAGATTTGGGTGACTCAAGACCACAATGGGTGGTTTTTCCAAGGAAAGGGATTTTAAGAATAATGGGTTATCTAGGCCGACATATGTTATGAATAGGAAAACCACTTCTACACAAATCTGGTGTATGAGGAATGGTTAAAATTTTTTAGAAAGGGGAATTTCTAATATCATGCTATGCAGTTTTAAGTCATGCAGTGAGGACATTATACTATGTAGTTTTAAGTCAAGCAGTGAGGACATTGTATTGTGCAGTTTTAAGTCATGTAGTGAGGACATTGGGTAGATTTAATTTAAGGTCTTTAGATTTGACCAAAGGTTTGAGACTCTCCCAATTTCTTGATAATTTTTTTGGAAACATACTACCATGTTCAAGTATGGAAGGGAAGAATTATAAACCATGATTTTGGAAATTCTGGATCTGAAGAATGATATGGGAAAAAGGCTAAAAAGCATTAAAGGATGTATTTCCTAAGAACGAAATTACCATTATTTGACGAATCCGTTATGGTGATTGTATTATACAGGGCCGACTAGGGAATATACTGCATATCCAAATAATGGTTTCTTTTGACTTACATGCCTGTC
The DNA here is from genome assembly GCA_963277665.1 of Viscum album. Taxonomy (NCBI): domain Eukaryota; kingdom Viridiplantae; phylum Streptophyta; class Magnoliopsida; order Santalales; family Viscaceae; genus Viscum; species Viscum album. The sequence continues at coordinate 27,163,249 of OY728125.1, forward strand.
ATGTATTAAAATTATGCAAGGCCACCTAAGGGAACATACTGCATAGTCAGTAAAAAAAGAGCTCTCAAAAGTTTGACATTCTATTGCTAAAATCCAAATAAAGTTTATGGAGATTTAGATTTTTTACAGCACATAGTTTGGTTTATGAAGAAATGTACTTGAATATGGATGGGGTATTTCCAATCATGATTTCCAAATAATCAAAGGAATAAGATTTCTTCAAAGGTTTGACCCAGATGTATGAAGTATGGTGTCTATAGTTTTTAGGTCATACAACTAGGACCAAAAAAGGAAATAGTATAGGATATGTGTTCAATTGATCCAAGGTTATTTCATATTTCTTTGAAAAAAAGGAGAGGGAAATTTGTAAACCATAGTCTTTAAGACTTTTAGATTGAGATAAAGGTGATGGGACAAATATACATGAATAACTACTTTAATATATAGTTTCTTGTACATTGTTATCAAAGTTTGAAGGGGAAAAAATACACTTTAACCAAGAATGAAATTACCATTATTTGAAAAACCTGTTATGGGGGCTGTATTATGTAGGGCCAACCAGGGAATATGTTTCATATCCAAATAGTGTTATCTTTTGACTGACATTCCCATTATGTAGGAAACTTATGCAAGGCCACTTAGGGGAACATATTGCATAGTTAGGAAAAAGAGTTCTCAGATATCAGAAACTCTGTCACCAAAAACCATAATAAAGATTATAAAGATCTAAAAATATTCAAGATTAAGAGTATGAAATATAAAAGGGGGTAATTATCAATGAATAGGAGAAATATTTGAATCAATATTGGCCATGAGTTTGTATTCCTTTACATAGATCTAACTCACATGTAAAATGGATACTTTCCTTGTTTCCTTTAAATCAATATTATGCTGTGCAGTTTAGAGTCATGCAGTGAGGACATTAAGTGATTTTGATGTAAAAAAAGAATATTGTGGTTGGACCAAGGAATTAAACCCAGTTATCACTACATATCTTATATGGATGAGAATCAATCCGTATGTTGTTCTTTGAACATTCCCTATGCAGGTTTGATTCATACATAGGGAATAAAAGGGATTTTTTTATATCATGGATGAGACCAAGATTGGATATCTAGGCATCTATAGATATCTCATATGGATGAGAATAAATCCAAATTTAGTTCTTGAACAATCATTTCCCACACCAATTGAGTTTAATGTGGAAGATGGGGGATTTTAACACATTCTAGAAGAATAATTAAATTTAAGACACAAGATGGTATGAAAATTAAACCATGTATATTAAAATATCACTATGTATAGATCAAGTTCATGTAAAGGAGTATAATGGGAATTCAAATTTCTTTAGGTTGCTACTGGGACTAATATTGGATATCTAGGCATTTCTATGCATCTTATTGAAAATGATAATCAAGCCACATGAAGTTCTTGAAATGATGCCCCTATGCAACTCTGATTCATACATAGAGAGGAATGGAACTAATGTGACACTAAGGAGTAGTAATTATGTCAATTATTCTTTAATATAGAAGCTCTTAACGTAAAATAGAGAACATGGTTATGGCATCCCACCTTTTTAATACATAACTTTTCATTACATTTTACATACAGAGGATCTTTAAACTAGTGTCTTGAAAATTAGGAACAATAAAACTTGAATACAACATAAAAAATTCTTCTAAACCACTTGTAGGGATTCATCATAGGTTCATCCTATGTACAACTACTTCATCTCATATCCTGGAGACATACATCAAAGTAAAGGGTGAGCATAAGGCCCAGTAATGTTAAACAAGGGAATCAGTTTACTTGTGTTAACAATAAGAACTTGAATAACAACATAAAGACATGAGCAATGGAAGTATAGGCATATAATAATGAAAATAACTTGGAACATAACTTGAATATGTGGCTACAACATTTCATTTATACATTCATCAACATATCACCAAGCTCCATCCCCAAGGTGTCATAAAAATTACCAAGGTTATTGACCAAGGTATCGTGAAACTTGTCATCTCTAGAGATTAATTATTTACCCAATGAATTGGAGTGATATCAGGGTGAAAAATTAATATGTATTTATTTTCATGTGATCCACATATATCATAATCAAACATTTCATAAATAACCCATAGAGAATAAAAGAAATGGGTTTCATTTCAAAATCACGATGTTTTAAAAGTTCTTAAAAATAAGATCATGATATCATTTATAACCCATAGAAAGGGAGTGAGGATTATATGTATGTCAATTACAGAATAAAATATATAATTTTTATATATTTATGAAAACCCATATAAATGAAATAGGTCTGGGTATTCACATAAATAAAAAAGGTAATTTCTTGAGAGAAATAGATAGAAATTTTGAGATGAAATTTCTCCAGCATAACGACTATATAACATGGTTTTATAAAACATTGAAAAGAGAGGGGAAAAGGGTCACCCAATCATAAATAATTAATAATATAGTATGTTTACATAATAAGATCATGTTATGGATATTTTAATTACATACCACATGAAAAGGAAACATGAAAGAAAAGAGAAGATGCGATTTCTTTTACGAGAAATTCGGCAGCCTAACAACGTCACTTAAAAATTAAGAAAACAATTTGATGTGAGTGGAAAGGGTCTCTAAACAATTAGACATGAAATGTAAAGTAATTATAATATATAATAACATTCCCTCAACATAAAGATATGGAAACTAGAAGACACAACATAAAGGAAGTCATGACTTAAAAAAGGAGGGTGAAAGAATCTATTACCTTGAAGAGTAACTTCAAAAGCTTGATGTTTGGGACCTTGGGAGGCTTGAGGGAACCTTGGGAGGAATCCTTGGGAGGTAAGGCGACCATAAATTTGTTTATGAGGATTTGGAAATGAAATTAATGAGGTAATGTCTTGGTATTTATAGGAGAAGTGAGGGGACAAGTCATTAATGGCCAAGGGACACCTCATCGATGGTATTGGAAAAACCATGGGCTTTCCCATTGTATTTGACCATGGTATTGGCCACTTGGGACACCTAATACCTTATATTACTATTAATAAGTCTAACAGAATGATTACATAATTATTACATCCTTAATTATGTCATTAAACACCTGAAACTAAAAACTGTATTTTCACTATTCACCAAAAATTCAAATTTTTTCAAAAAAATCCCCAAAAATAACATTCACCTAATATCGATGCTCTGAATTCAAAAATGAACTCCATTTTATAAAAATAATTTTCTAAATATTTTTAATTTAAGTTTTAAGTAAAAAACATTATTCACCCGAAAAAACTAATACTTGACTAATAATTTCTGAAACAGTTATTTACCTATTTTATTGAATCACATTACTTAATCAAGGTTCTTAATTTATATCAATACTTTCTTAAGTGAGGTTACTTAATCCATTTGGTCACATTACTAATCATAAGCGTAAAATCACTACTCATAATTTACTATTCACCAAAAATTAAGTTGATCTTATTAGACTCTAAATTTCTTACTGAACATAACTGTAGAAGACCATTTTTTGAAAATAATTACACATTATTAATTATTTAAGGTTTACATAAATATTTTAAAATATCCATTTTTTTCTAAACATCAATAATATACATCCTATATTTATCTGAACATTTGAAAATTCACAAACTTCACCATAAGAAGAAATCACAATTTTATTTATCTCAAAGGATTACACAAGGAAGTTACAGTTTCATTACATATCCCCTTATAACACCAGCATAATACCTAAGTGTAAGGTGTTCTAAGGTGATAGAATCTTGGGGCGGCTCGGCCAACATTGCCTGAGTGGTGATTTCTATCAGCTTGAACTTCTCGCGAAGTTGATTCCGTTCCATCTTCACACGATGAAGTTCAACTTGGGTTTGGTCCAGAGAAAAGCCTAGTGGTACTACCTCCTTCCCAAGTTCCGTCAGATGGGATTTGATCAGCTTGAGACTACTGGATGGGGCCATCAAATCTTCTTTCTGTATTAACCAAGATCACTTGTATTTATAGAAAATAATTACAACATTTAGTTTCCAACCGTCATATTGACCAACAATCATATAACAGTTGAAACCCAATGGTCTCATTTTAATTATACTCATTTTATTAAATGAAATATTTTTGTTGAGTATAAAATAAAATAACACACAAAATTAGGAAACAAAAATTATTAAAAAGTTCAGGTTGTTACATTCTTCCCCTCTTAAGAAATTTCATCCCCAAATTTTTTAACTCGTACCCTTAGGAGAAAAGGTGTGGGTACTTCTACCTCATAGACTCCTCTAGTTCCCCCATGGCTTTTTCATATTTGTGGTTCCTCCACAACACCTTAACAAGGTAGGTAGTTTTGTTTCATATAACCTTGTCTCTACGATCCAAGATCTCTACCGTCTTCTCCTCATAAGAGAGGTCATGTTCCAGTTGTACCACCTTTGGGTTTAGTACATGTGAAGGGTCAAGTATATACTTCCTCAAGAGGGATACATGGAAGACATCATGAACTTGTATTAGATATGGAGGAAGTGCAATCCGATATGCCACTACTCCCATGCGATCAAGGATTTCATAGGGGCCAATGTACCTAGGGATGAGATTCCCTTTCTTCCCAAACCTCATGAATCTCTTCCAAGGTGAAATTTTAAGAAAGACCTTGTCATCGACATCAAACTCCAAGTCCCTTCGACAGTTTTCAGCATAACTCGTTTTCCGACTCTGAGCAGCCTTAATGTGTTGTTGGATGGCATGGAATATTTCTATCATCTCTTGCACAAGATCAGTCCCAAGAATCTTTCTCTCACCAACTTTATCCCAACAAGTAGGAGTTATACATCGCTTCCCATATAGAGCTTAATAGGGTTCCATTTGAATGCTCGAGTGGAATCTGTTGTTGTAAGAGAACTCAACTAAAGGGAGATGTTGATCCCATCCACCCTTAAATTCCATTGATCACATTATCAGTATGTCCTCAAGTGTTTGAATAGTCCTTTGAGATTGGACATCAGTTTGGGGGTGAAAGGCCGTACTGAAATTCAATTCAGTGCTCAGATCATGTTGAAGGCTTCTCCAGAATTTTTATGTAAACCTTAGATCACAATCAGATACGATAGAAATTGGAACTCCATGTAGCCTTACCACTTCCTTCACGTAAATCTTGGAAAGTTGATCAAGAGATAAATCTTCCTGAATGGAGATAAAATGGGTAGTCTTGGTGAGACGGTCCACAATAAACCATATCACATTGTTTCCTTTGGAATTTCTCAGAAGACTAGTGACAAAGTCCATAGTGATATTGTACCACTTACATGCTGGTATGGGTAGTGGTTACAATACCCCTTTAGAAATTTTTCGCTCTGCCTTCACTTGCTGACATTTTAGGCACCTTGAAGTGTAGTCAGCAATCTCCCTTTTCATATTATCCCACCAATAATGATCAAGAAGGTCCCTATACATTTTTGTGCTTCCAGGATTTATAGAGAAAGTAGAGCTATGAGCTCCATCCATCAACTTATTCTTTATTTCTGGAATAGATGGAACACATAGTCTTGTATGAAATTTCAGTACACCTTCTTGATCAATATTGAACTCAGGAAACTTCCCATCCTTTATAGCCTCAAACGTTTTCTGCAACAAAGGATCTTATTTCTATTATTTATTGATCTTATCTAGTAATGATGGTTGAGAAATCATTTGTGTTAGGTTTGATGATGTCCCTTCCCTTATAATTCCTATATCCATCTTTAATAGGTCATTGATCAATGGATCTCTTTGAATCCGCATCATGGAAAGGATAACTGGGTCTTTCCTACTTAATGCATCAGTGACTTTTTTTGCTCTTCTAGGATGATAATGAATTGAATAATCATAGTCTTTAAGAAGTTCCAACCATCTACTTTGTCTCATGTTCAATTCCTTTTATGTGAAAATATACTTCAAACTTTGATGGTCTGTATATATATCACATTTATCCACATAAAGATGGTGCCTCCATATCTTCAGAGCAAAAACGACCGCAACCAGCTCTAGATCATGCATAGGATAATTATTCTCATGAGTGTTCAAATGTCAAGATGCATAAGAAATTACTTTGTCATTTTGAATGAGGACAAACCCAAGCCCTTTTAGAGATGCATCACTAAAAATAACTAATCCTTCTCCACTTGCGGGCAGAGTGAACACGGGTGCAGTAACCAATCTCTTCTTCAGCTCTTGGATACTTTCCTCAAACTTCTTTGTCCAGATGAACTTGACCCCTTTTATAGTTTACTTGGTTAATGGATTAGAAAGTCATGAAATTTTTTTCACAAAACTCCTATAATATTATGATAATCCAAGAAAACTACAAATCTCAGTTATTTTTGTAGGTTGAGGCCACTACTCTACAACTTTTGTCTTTGTAGGGTCAACTTTGATTCCTTCATTGGTTACAATGTGCCCCAAGAAAGAAACTTGTTGTAACCAAAATTCACATTTGCTAAAAATCCCAAAAATCCTCTCCTTCCACAAATTTTGTAAAATATCCCTTAGATGATCCTCATGCTCCTCACGACTTTTAAAATATATCAGAATATCATCAATAAAAACTACCAAAAAGTTATCAAGATAGTCCTTAATGACTCTATTCATTAGATCCATAAAAATAGCAGGTGAATTAGTCAGTCTGAATGGCATAACAACAAACTCATAATGCCCATATCTTGATCAGAAGACAGTTTTTGGAATATATTCTTTCTTCACCCTCAATTCATGATAACCAGATCGAATATCAATCTTAGAGAAGAATTGATCCCCACGAAGTTGGTCAAATAAGTCATAAATTCTTGGAAGAGGGTATTTTTTATTTACTGTGATCCCGTTCAGTTCTCTATAATCAATGCATAGCCGCATCGATCCATCTTTCTTCTTCACAAAGAGAACAGGAGCTTCCTAAGGAGACACACTTGGTCAGATAAACCCCTTCCCCAAAAGATCTTGGAGTTGTTTTTTTAATACCTCCAGCTCCACATTTTCCATCCTATATGGAGTCTTTGATATTGGATGAGATCCAGGTATGATCTCAATAGAGAACTCTACCTCTATTTTAGGGGGAGGTCCAGGCAACTCCTCAGGAAATACATCAACATATTTCTAGACAATGGGGATACTTTTTATCCTTAAACTTTCATCTCCTGCTTCTTCTTCATCAATCAACTCCATAAAGAAGGATATAGGGGGTTTCTCTAGGCAAAGATCCAGTTGAGATATCTCTCCTTGGAAGATAACTGTAGGTTTTCCATTTAAGACTACTGAGATTTCCTTGCTTCTACATTTGATCATAGCATTATACTTTGAGAGATAGTCCATCCCTAGTATAATGTCAAATTTTAGCATGGGAATGACTACTAGATTTTCTGTAAGATTGTGCTCAATAAAGTAAATACTAGAGTTTCTAAACTCTAACGATGCTTGGATTGCCCCACTAGGAGTCTTGACTGATAACACTACTTTTATAAAATCAGGGATTGATTCTAAATTCTTTGAAAACTTGGAGGAAATAAAGGAATGAGTAGAACCAGAATCAAACAAAGTATTTGATAGCTTTGAGAAGACAACAAGAGTACCTACTACCACATCATTCGGAGCTTCAACTTCAGTTGTAGTGATAGAAAAATCACAACCTTGATCCCTTGGCCTTTTATGAGGTTGATGGTGGTTCCCCTCCACTACCCTCAGATTTGGATAATGATTGGAAAAGTGCCCACGTTTTCCACACTTAAAGCACTGGACATCAGGTAGGGCCTGCACCATCTTCCCCTTGTCATTAGTGTTTGTAAGTTGAGGTTTCACCTCACTATGACAATTCCTCACAATTTGTCCATATCTACCACACTTTTATCACTTCTCACTTCTGATCAATCAGTTCCTTGAATACTTCTTACCACATTTATTACACATGGGAAGTTGTACTTGTTTGCCTCCTCTTCCTTGATTGAAGCCCCTCCCTAATATTGGATCCAACGATATCTTCTTTTCGTTTGATTTATTAGACCATTGTATCTCACCAAACTCTATCTTGACTTTCATCGCACTCTGCACGGTCTCCTCATAGCTATCATAGTCTCGGTTGGCTAGATTCTTCTGCAGATGAGGTCTCAGTCCACTGAAGAATGTATCAACCTTACCATTTGGATCCATGACAAAGCTATAGGTATATCGTGAAAGCCTTATGAAGTTCATCTCATAGCTTCCCATAGATTCATTATCCTTCTGATTCATCTTGATAAACTCCTTCTCCATTATTGTTCTCATGGAATGAGGGAAATACTTACTGAAAAAGATCCCCCTGAACTCTTCCCACTCCATAGCTTTAACTTCCACTCTTTTCCTCATGTTTTTGATCAGTTCCCACAACTGATTAGATTCTCCCTCTAAGCGATAGACAACTAGGGTGACCTTCTCTTGCTCTGAACAATGTAGCACATAAAAGATATTCTCTATAGAGTTGATCCATTATTCAGAAATAAATGGGCCGATCGATCCACTGAAGGTTGGTGGTCGTTGGCACATAAAGAACTCAATAGAATGTTGTTCCCTTTGTGGTGAGATCGGCCTCTCAGCTTGATTCAAGTTATTACTCATAACTTGAGTTAGTTGGTTCATCATTCACATGAATGTTTCCATTCCGACTTCCATCAGAGGGCCATCAACGCATGGTCCATTGCAGTCACCATTTGCACGGTTCCTCTTATTGCCCGCAATTTTCTAAAAGAATAAATACTTCATGAGAAACTTATTTCATTTACGAATCTTTTAACTATAAAGGATTTTATGTCTTAAAACATCATGATTAAACAATTATATTTCTCTATAATTCCTTCATAATGATTCATAAAAATCTTACGATTAACCAAACATATCCCCTGGGATTTTCATAACCAAGAATGTAGAAAGGCCCGTTGTCATGCACTAGTTCTCATTCGAGTCTAGCTCAAAGTGGTGTTTTTGGGTTTTAACCCTATGTACATTTGTGCCAGAGCCGCCTCTACCTGCTTGTATCCTGATAGGGATGTATTTGTCTGATAAACCACTTACTCAATACTCACCAAAATACTAAGAAGTTTTCTTATATTTAAACTTTTCTATAGGTTTCTTCCTAAAGTTTTCATATCCTAATTTCCATAAATAACTAAACTATCCTTTGATACCAACTATGGCATCCCGACTTTTTAATACATAACTTTTCAATACATTTTACATACAGAGGATCTTTAAAGTCTAGTGTCTTGGAAATCAGGAACAATAAAACTTGGATACAACATAAAAAATTATTCTAAACCAATTATAGGGATTCATCATAGGTTCATCCTACGTAAAACTACTACATCTCATATCCGGGAGACATACATTAAAGTAAAGTGTGAGCAGAAGTCCTAGTAAGGTTAAACAAGGGAATCAATTTACTTGTGTTAACAATAAGAACTTGAATAACAACATAAAGACATGAGAAATGGAATTATAGGCATATAATAATGAACAAAAGTTGGAAAATAACTTGAATATGTGGCTAAAACATTTCATTTAGACATTCATGAACATATCACCAAGGTCAATCCCCAAGGTGTCATAAAAATTACCAAGGTTATTCACCAAGGTATCGTGAAACTTGTCATCTCTATAGATTAATTATTTAACCAATGAATTAGAGTGATATCAGGGAGAAACCTTAATATGTATTTATTTTCATGTGATCCACATATATCATAATCAAACAATTCATAAATAACCCATATAGAATAAAAGAAATGGGTTTCATTTCAAAATCATGACGTTTTAAAAGTTCTTAAAAATAAGATCATTATATCATTTATAACCCATCGAAAGGGAGTGAGGGTTATATGTATGTCAATTAAGGAATAAAATATATCATTTTTATATATTTATGAACACCCATATAAATTAAATAGGTCTTGGTATTCACATAAATAAACAAGAGAATTTCTTGAGAGAAAGAGAGAAATTTTGAGATGAAATTTCTGGAGCATAACAACTATATAACTTGGTTTTAGAATACATTTAAAAGAAAGGGTACAAGGGTAACCCACTCATAAATAATTAATAATATAGTATGGTTACATAATAAGATCATGGTGTAGATATTTTAATGACACACCACATGAAATGGAAACATGAAAGAAAAGAGAAGATACAATTTCTTTTACGAGAAATTCGACAGCCTAACGACGTCACTTAAAAATTCAGAAAACAAATTGATGTCAGTGGAAAGGGTCACTAAACAATTAGACATGAAATGGATAGTAATTATAACATATATGAACATACCCTCAATATAAATATATGGAAACTAGAAGACACAACATAAAGGAAGTCATGACTTAAAAGAGGAGGGTGAAATGATCCTTTATATTGAAGAGTAACTTCAAAAGCTTGATGTTCGGAACCTTGGGAGGCTTGAGGGAACCTTGGGAGGACTCCTTGGGAGGTAAGGAGACCATAAATTCGTTGAGTAGGATTTTGAAATGAAATTAATGAGGGAATGTCTTGGTATTTATAGGATAAGTGAGGGGACAAGTCATTAATGGCCAAGGGACACCTCGTCGGTGGTATTTAAAAAACCATGGGCTTTACCATGGTATTTTCTCATGGTATTGGCCACATGGGAAACCTCATACCTTATATTACTATTCATACGTCGACCAGAATGATTATATAATTATTACATTCTTAATGATGTCATTAAACACCCGTAACTAAAAACTGTATTTTCACTATTCACCGAAAATTCAACTTTTTTCAGAAAAATCCCCAAAAATCACCTTAACCTAATATAAATGATTTGAATTAAAAAATGAACTCCATTTTATAAAAATAATTTTCTAAATAATTTTAATTTAATTTTTAAATAAAAAACACTATTCACCTGAAAAAACTAATACGTGACTAATAATTTCTGAAATAGTTATTTAACTATTTTATTGAATCACATTACTTAATCAAAATGCCTAAATTATATCAATACATTCTTAAGTGAGGTTACTTAATACATTTGGTCACATTACTAATCATAAGTGTAAAATCACTATTCATAATTTACTATTCACCAAAAATTAAGTTGATCTTATTAGACTCTAAATTTATTACTGAACATAACTGTAGAAGACCATTTTTTGAAAATCATTACACATTATTAATTATTTAAGGTTTAAATAAATATTTTAAATTATCCTTTTTTTCTAAACATCAATAATATACATCCTATATTTATTCGGACATTTGAAAATTCACAAACTTCACCATAATAAAAAATCAAAATTTTATTTATCTCAAAGGATTACACAAGGCAGTTATGGTCTCGTTACATAGCCCCTTATAACAACTTTATAGGAACTAAGTGTAAGGTGTGATAAGGTGATAGAATCTTGGGGCGGCTCAGCCAACATTGCCCGAGTGATAATTTCTATCAGCTGGAACTTTTTGAGAAGGCGATTCCGTTCCAACTTCACACGATGATGTTCGGCTTGGGTTTGGTCCAGAGAAAAGACCAGTGGTGCTACCTCCTTCCTAAGTTCCTTCAGATGGGCTTCGATCGGCCCGAGACTACTGGATGGGGCCATCAAATCTTCTTTCTGTATTAACCAAGATCACTTGTATTTATAGAAAATAATTGTAACATTTAGTTTCCAATGGTCATATTGACCAACAGTCATATAACAGTCGAAACCCAACGGTCTCATTTTAATTTTACCCATTTTATTAAATGAAATAGTTTTGTTGATTATAGAATAAAATAACACACAAAATTAGGAAACAAAAATTATTAAAAAGTTCGGGTCGTTACAATGGTAACCGTACTGTTTAATGTCATGTAATGAGGAAAAATGATGTCATACAGTTTAACATCGTGTGATAAGGAAAAAAGATGATATGAATTTTATCTTCTTGCAGTATAGACGCTTATGGTTGTTATGCAGTTTAATGTCTTGCAACTAGGATTTTGTGTTGTGAAGCTTTGAGTCATGAAATGAGGATATTGTGATGTTCTGTTTAGAGTCATGTAGTGAGGAAATTTATGGTTGTTATGCAGTTTAATGTCTTGCAACTAGGAATTTGTGCTGTGCAGTTTAGAGTCTTGCAGTGAGGACATTTATGGTTGTTATGAAGTTTAATGTCTTGCAACTAGGACTTTGTTCTGTGTAGTTTGGAGTCATGCAATGAGTAAATTTATGGTTTTTATGCAGTTTAATGTATTTCAACTAGGAGTTCGTGTTGCGTAGTTTAGAATCAAGTAGTGAATACATTTATGGTTGTTATTTAGTTTAATGTCTTGCAACTAGGAATTTGTGTTGTGAATTTTAGAGTCATGTAGCGAGGAAATTTATGGTTGTTATGCAGTGTAATGTCTTTCAACTAGAACTTTGTGCTGTGCGGTTTAGAGTCATGCAGTGAGGACATAGTATTTGTAGTTATACAAAGTAATTCTTCCAGAATATCACATTGGTTGGAGTTGTAATAACCTATCCATCTATTGAGATTAGTTAATAAGCTTTATTTGAGTAGACCTTATGTATGGAATAAGGTCCTTCCCACTTTGAATCAAGCTTCGAAGGATTCTTTCCTAGTATCATTGGAGTCCTAAGGACCAATACCAATTCTCTTTAATGAAATGAGAGGAGGTGAATTTTCTTGTTAAAAAATCATGCTATTCTGTTCTGATAGACTTCTAAATGATGCAAAGTATGCAATCTCTTTTCATATAATCATTCCATCTCATCAAATCATTTTTGAGACTTTTCATCTATAGAGAACTAATCATAGATTGCAACTCAGAGTGAAGGAAATTGAATTTCAATTGGAAAACTAATTCTGTTCCATACACCAATGAATATGGGATTTCCTAAGTGGCAGTACAAGTAATAGTCCGATAATCCCATAAAGTGTGAAAAAGTTTATCAGGATAAGATTTCTTATCTTTATCCCCCATATTCTAGAGTATATTTGATAGGGTCTTGTTGAAATCCTCTGTCTATCCATTGTCCATTGCATGATAGTGATATGAATGGTTGTATTTGATATTTTTCTCCTGATATAACTTCTTTACCTCAACAGAAAAGAAATTGGTGCCATTGTCCGTCAATATAGTATGAGGGCCACCAAATCTGGTGATGATATTAGTTTTGATAAAACTAACAATTCTTTTGGCTCCGACTTCTTTGAGAGGTATTGACTCATCCCATTTGGAGAAGAAATATGTATCAATAAGAATATACTTGAAATTATTACTCATAGATGGAGGATAAGTTCCTACTACATCCATTCCCCATGTGGCAAATGGCCAGGAGTATTTAGCTGTATGTAAAACTCCAGGGGTTGATGAATAAAGTTGGAATGCACTTAGCAGGGATGACATTTCTTGGTGAAATCCATGCAATCCTATTTCATTGAAGTCCAAAAGTATCCAAGCCTTTGGATTTGATCAGAAAGCCCATGCCCAGACTAGTGAGCACCACAAGCTCCTGCATATACTTATTTCATAACAACTGTAGTTTATTCTCCATCAATACAACAGAAGAGGATTCCATCAAATCCTCATTTGTAGATAATATTTTGGTTATTTGGACTATCATAAAGAGTAAATTAGCCACTCATCGTCAGATCTATTATTTTTCAGCTCTATCAGGTGGAAATACTCCATTTTGAAGGTATTCCATGATGGGTGTCATCCATGCCATGGTATGACCATATGAATCAAAAATAGGGAAAATTTAATTAATTTACTCCATTTTAGTTTGAATGAAAGGTGAAACCACATGAAAATGGGAAATACTTATGATTTCCTCATCCTAATTTAGATATTCTAGGGCTGTGTCTGCATTATCTAGTGTATTAGCTTGTAAATTTTGTGATTGTGGGATATAAGACAATGTTGGATCTAAGAAAAATTCATCCATTAACCCTCTTACACAATAACACAAAGGGATTAACTATTATTTTATGATAGCATAATCCTCATTGATTTGTTTGATTACAAACTCTAAATCACCTTTCACTTTTAGGTGGTTCACTTGTACCTGGAGTGCCAATTCTAGGCCTACAATGATAGCTTGATATTCTGCCTCATTTTTGGTACCACCTTCTGATAACAAGAAGAAATTTGGAAACACTGCCTTTTGGGGAGATAAGTACAATTCCTAAACCAACTTTTTTGAGTTTAGGGTTTTCCATTCTCTTCCTTGTTGGACTTCTGGAGGCACCATCAAAGTACATTTCCCACATTTTAGGATTATCTTGAACAAAGAAGACCTCTTCATCAGGAAGTTTAATATTCAATGATGTATCTTCTGTAGATGGATGTTCAACAAGGAAATCTACCAAATATTGGCCTTTTATTGCCTTCCAAGGCACAAAATGGATATCAAATTGTTACAGAATAACTGCCCACTATACCAATTTCTCTATAATCATCGGATGACTAAGGATAAATTTGAGCGGGTTATTGCGAGACACTAATTTGGCCTCATGATGTTGCAGGTAGTTCTCAATTTCTGAACTAAAAAAATTAATTCCAAACAGCACTTCTCAATACTTGAATATCAAGTCTCTATGTTAAGCATAGTTCGACTATGATAGTAAAGGCTATTTTCATTCCCAGTATCATTCTTTTGGGCAAGTAAGGTACCCAGCGATCACTCTAAAGTTGTCCCATAGAGAATACGTGGTCTTCCTTCAATAGGTTTCATTAATACCAGTGGAATAAAGAGATATTTCTTGAGGTTATCAAATGCCTCTTGGCATTATTTAGTCCATTGATAAGTGACTCCCTCATTTATTAATCTAGTTAAGGGTAAACACTTGCCTTCAAAATTTGTGATAAAGCACCAAATATAGGCAAAGTGTCCTTATATTCCTCTTAATTCTTTTAAATTTTGAGGAGGTGACATGCCAATAATTTCTTTTTTCTTCTCAGGATCAACTTCGATGCCACAATGGCATACAACGAAGACGAGGAATTTTCCTGAGGTTGCCCCAAAAGTACATTTCAAGGGATTCGTCTTTAAACTATGTTGTAAAAGTTTATTGAACATAGTCTACAGATCATCCAAGTGATTGGAACGTTGTATGGATTCAACCACCAGGTCATCCACATAACATTCGACAAATTTTCCTAAGAAGGGTTTGAAAAAATAGTACATGGAACGTTGATACGTTGCACCTGCATTCTTTAATCCAAAGGGCATTACCTGATAGAAAAACACACCTTGAGGGGATCTAAAGACTATAGAATCTTCATCCTCTAGGGCCATGTGGATTTGATTATACCTAGAGTAGTCATGCATGAAGGAAAGAGCTTAATAGCCAGCTGTTTCATCAATTAAAAGCTCTGTGATCGGAACTGGAAAGTCATATTTAAGAAAATGTCGATTAAGATCTCTAAAATCAATGAAAATTCTAATTTTCCCATTCTTATTTTTCACTGGTACAATGTTGGCCAGCCACTTGGGATATTTAACCTCCCTAAAAATGTTAGAATTGATAAGCTTGTCGACTTCAGCTTCAATTTTAGAGGCATGAGTCATGTGTGTTCTTCTTGCTGCCTACTTAAATACTCAATGCTCTTCTGTAAAACCCAAATGATGAGTGGCTACATAGGGATTAAGGCATGAAATTTTTGTATAGTTACAAGAAAATATATCTAGACGTTTCTTTAAAAATAATGTATATATCTCTTTCTCTTCAGAAGTCATGGCCGCCCTAATTAGAGTGGGACGTGGATCTTCTTATGTACCCATATTTATTTCTCTAAGCTCATCCATAGTAGTAGAGATACCTTCCTCAAATGCTGGAGGAGAGTCTTTGAGATATTCCTCTTCTTCTTCCTTACATGTCACTTCTTCTATTTCTACTTGCATAGTAGGTGATGAAGCAAAACTTTTAAACCTAGGGGATGAGTCATTATTTGAACATCCTAAATAAGAGGCCACCATTTCTGACCCTAATAATGATAAAGGGTCTTCCTAGAGTAATAAAGAATAGATGATGGGTTGGGAATCAACATCCTTGTCTTCCTCTAGTATCGAGACAACTCCTTCTAGTCTGATTGGTGAAGTAAAGACTTGTTGAAGTTTATTGGATGAAATGAAGACATCTCCATTTAATTTTTCACCACTGCATGGTAAATCAACAATTTCTCCCATGTTGTCTGGCTCGATTGGTAAGATTTAAATTATGGAAGTCAATGGATGAGTTCTTAGATTTGGGTTTATCCTTTAAATTTGATTGACAGGAAACACATAATCTATACTCAAATGTTTTAATGGGTTTGCTGGGATCTTTTCCAGGCCATTCAGATCATTGATTCTGGTTACCTCCTTTGTCACGGACCTTGTTCCCTTCATGTGATAAAATTATACCTCAATATACTAAGATTCACACATTTTGAATAGAGCATTGTCACCATACAATGTTCGAATTTGACCTTTGAAACATTATTTGAGACATTGGTGGTATAGATAAGGAATGGACTCATGTTGATAAAGCCAAGGCCTTCTAAGCAGAATGTTAAAGGTTGTGTCCTGATGGAAAACCAAAAAATCTAAATTAGACACAAGATCTCCAAACTGAGTTCTGAGTATAATCTCGCCCAGAGGTTCTTTATCATTATTTTCATAACATTTCAACATTAAAGTGGAAGTAGATAAGTTAGATTCAGTGAGGCCCAATCGATGAAGTGTACAAATAGAAATGAGTTTGACTCCTAGGACATTATCAATGAAGGCTCATTGGATGTCTATATCATTGACCCTTCTAGATAGATATAATGGACTAATGTGTCCATGTACAACATAATCTTCATCTTCATCCATAGAATTTATAATTGCATGAAATTATGGAGGATCATTCTCTATATAGTAAACCTCAGCAGCAACAACTTCGGTTTCAAACTCTTGAGGACTTGACAAAGCCTCAATAAGCACTTCTCGAAGATTTTTTGATAGATTCAAGGAATCCAAGACTGAAAACTTGGTCGGTACTTAGGATAAATGTTTCAAAACATATTAATTTTGGTCTATAGGTATGAGTTACCTAGCATGGAGATGCGGTTTTGCAGGTGCCTTGGAAGTTGACACTCCTGATGTAGATGTACCCTGTGTCAGAGTAGAAGCTGGAAATACTTCTGGTTTTGGTAGATTAGACTAACTAAATCTATATACTTGTTGAGATAATTATGGTGTAACATCTAATCGGTCCTCCAAAATAATCATGTTAGGACCAATCCTGTCATGTGCGGGAGAACTTCCTTGTTCTTATTGAGCCTGCTGAAGGGCTCTCCCATGAGTTTCTACTAGATATATGGTTCGAGCAGGGGTAGTGTTAAAATAGTGGCTTCTAGAATACCCACATCTTTCCCTGTATCCTTGAACTTGAATTCTTCCTCTAGTTCCTCAGTTAGGTATAGGGAACTCAGGTTCATCATAACCAAAATCATCATTTGCATAGGAATCTATTAAGTAGATAACATTGACAGAACCAAAAATCAATACTTCATTTGATTAAGATTCTTCTTGATAGGTCAATTCTGGTTTTTCCATTTGGTGGGGAAGTGCCCATACTTTTGAAACAGATGGCATGAAATCTACCAGAGTCAAGGACAACTTTGGCCTTGAAATAATCTTGTCTTCTTTTGACTACTCTTTTTCCTTATGATCATGTTTCTTCTTTGATTATTAACCTTTAGAGGAATGATCTTTTGATAAAGGTGGTTTTTCTATGGAAAAAGTGTAAGAAGACACAATTGGTTGTTTCAACTATGTTCATAGAATGGAATGAGTTCAGTTGATCATTTTCCTAGTCATCCAATCATCATATTTGTGCACATTTTTACCTTTGAATTCCTGTTATTTATCTTCTTCCTATGGATCAGTAGAAGTAACACATACTACTTGGGATGAATAACTTTTCAATTTCACTTGTCCAGAGTCTACCATTTTTTGTAGGAGGTATTTGAAAACAAAACACTCTTGAATGGGATACCCCAATATCTGGTGAAAGGGACAATAATTCAGAAGATATTCATCTCCTTCTTTGTTTGGTTTCTTCATCCTTAGCAATTGAACCAAATTGTTTTCCAAATATGAGATGAAGTAACCAGGAACCTATTCATTATGAAAAGAATAAAATTTATTCTTTAACTCCTAAAATTATATCTACATTTGATCTCTTTGATCATCCTGATGAGGTGGTCACTTCTACTGACGCTCAGGAGGCGAAGATCTTTGATATGATGAAGGTTTTGAAGTGGAAGTAGGTATGAGTGCTTGCATGAGTGTGACTATAGCATCCTATGCTTTTCCTGTTCTCCTTCCCAAAGTTGATGTAATTATGTGAGATTTAGATTTAGTTTCTATAATAGAATCCTCCACCTATTGATAAATTGAAGATCTCAAACCCCCCCCTGTGTATTTCATAGGGATCAGTGGTGTGCATAACTCATCACGTAGATTTACCATAAAAATTGGTATCAACTCTTCCAGAGGGAGTGCCAGATTTAAGGAGTATGTTAATCCTTTCCATAAAGAAATGAAATATGAAACTCTTTAATTTTCTCTTTGTTTTCAATTTTTAAGATAAAAAACTGTTGTCTTTGGTAGTGTTGAGATGAATTGAAGAAGGAATTTATAACGGAGATATTCCTATATAGTAATTGATCGAGATTGTAAACTTGTATAGCAGACAAAATCTAGTCCCTGTAATGACTGCACAAAGTATCTAAGCTTTAGTGATTTTTGTTGTTTAGAATTTCCCATCATGGGATCACAATGAGAAACGAAAGGCATTAAGTGTTGTTCCGGATCTCCCAAACCATTAAATATTAGGAATGTATTATTCACAAAGTTTAGTGGGGGGGGATCAGATCCACCCATTCAGGGTAATCTCTTTTTTTCGGCTGAACTAGCGCATTCCATTCTTCCATAGCTTCTGATCAAGTTGTTAATAACTCAATTTTTTTTATAATCATTTGGGGAATATCTAGATGGGTTGGGACATATACAGGTACAATAACTGGAGCTTAAACTGGTGCAATGACTGAAAAAATAACTGGTGGTGGTGCTGCTGGTATTTGTCTTGGATAACCCATAGAGACAGGCCTATAAGGATGTGTTTGATCCTACCATGGCTATGTACCCAATGGAGGGAATTCATTATACACATATATAGTTACCAAAAATCCTCTTTTATAAGGATATACTATAGGATGTCCAAGTTGAGAGTCTTCTTAGGGAGCATGTCTAGTAGAAATACTACTTCAAAGTAACTCTTTATTGAGTCTTTTCAACTCTTTCATCTCCTCTTCTTACTGTGAAAATATTTCTTCAAGTGAAAGAGATTGACCTTCTCCTTTGGAAAAGTGAGATGTGATCTGAATTTTACCTTTCCCCTTATTAGATGCCTTTCGAAGGGGTGGGAGTTGGTTACTTAAGGTAATACCTAGATTCTAGGTAAGTCTCTAATTCCAAGTATGCACACATCCTTCATTTTCTTTAGTGTGTACCGTATTATGGATAATAACTTCATATTCTGATTCCCCTGAACTAGACCCATTTCTGGATGATCTTTTTTAATGGTGTTAATGATATTTACTGATGCATAATGCATTGATGGCATCCTATCAGTATCTTTATAAGATTGTATCCTTCTGTATCATCCATGAGACTCTGTTCTCTTATACGATGAATTCTCGAGAACTATTTGATGTATAGTAACCTGAAGGGAATCCTTGGATAGTTCAGTTGTGCGTTCTCTTTGTTGCTTCTTCCCCAATCAGGAGAAAACTGACTTCCATTGAGGAGGGGATTGTAGATGTGAAAAATTCCCCAACCCTGTAGGCTGGGGCTGTTCATGTTCTTCATCATAAAAACTTTGAACTTTGTTTATTGAATTCAAAGTTTGAATAAAAAAACCTCCATCCCTGTAGGAGGGGGTGGATCTTGAACTGATATAGCTGAGATTCACGCAGTTTCTCTTCTGATTTTACGAATTTTGGTTCGGACATTGGATGGGTGAATTATCCAATAACCACTCAAATCACCTGTTTTAGAAGACCACTATGCTATTTCAGACATTTGCTTCATCTGATGGCTGAAATCCTCAAAGAGGGAGTTCTGGTTAAGATTCTTAAATTCTTGATACAAAAGTATCTTAACAGCTTTCTTTCTTTGGGTCTAACTCTGATGAGAGCTAGTTGAAGCCTGTTCTTGAGCGTATACTTGATTACATACAAAATCTGTTGATTGTAGCTGACCGTGAGCAATAACATTTCATGACACCACATTTGGCAGGCTTAGCTGATTCTGAAGTGCAGTGAAATGCAATGCTCCATGTGCAACCCATCCTCTGATACAAACACCAGATGGGGTATCCGAAATTAACTAGTGCAACCTCTTTAGTGAATTAAGGCATGCACGCTGAAGGGTAATCTATTGCTTCTCATCCTTCGGATTTAGGGAAACTGAGAGAGATGCCAATTCAATTTGGATTTGCAACCCTTCAATTACCATTAAATGACTTTGATATTCATCATATGGAAATACTTTGTCTCTAAAATGATGAAGAGTCTTCTATAAGTTGAGGCCAATATCGTGAATGAAATCTCCTGCCATCAATTCCATAATGTTGTATTGAGAGTTTTCCAAAGGCCATAACATGACGGGTACTTCTCCTTTAGCCAATTTTTTTCTCATGTTCAATATATCTTCATCATCTTTCACTAGAGGTTTCTCCACTTGGTCTGACCAAAGTGTACGCTTCTTGATTATTTTATTAAAAACAATGAAATTAACTGATTTTTCCTCTACTGTATTAGAAGAAAAATGACCCAAGGGAGGTTCGGAGAATGACTGTTCCCTTAAAATTTCTTCTTATTGAGAAAGTATTTCACCCTCTAATGAAAACGAATCAGACATTACTGGACTTGTGTTGGAAAGTGCCTCGAGATAAAAGGGATTTCTCATTACTACATTGTTGATTAGGAAATTATTCTAACAATGTGAAACACTACTATGGAGATAACTTTCACAGACAATTCCATCATGGGGAGGGCCACCACGGTGGATTAAAATAAGGGATAAATCCTCTTTCTCCTTGATCTTATGGCCACATGAAGGGTTTCTGTGGCCTTCATTTAGAGATAGGATCTCTAGATTGACCGATTTTTCATGAAGTAAGCCTTCATGATGAAGTGTCTGATGGGGAAATTTATAATTAATACTACTACTCCCATAATTTGGTAATGAGAGGGTAGGATCTTGAGCTGCAATAGATAAATGTATGAGGGATTCATGATTGGATCTATATCGCAGACTGGATCTTGATTTTCCAACTGTGTTTGGTGAGAATACTTATTGGATGCTCTCTTACACTTAGTTGGGGACACTTTTTGGGAGAAGTGGTTATCATGGGCAGGTGTATGTTCTTTCCTTGGAGTGGTCATAATAATGGGATGATTACCTCTAATTGGAAAGGATGTATGTTCCTGATTTGGTTGTCCATATGATATGGGGGAGTATACCCCATAACCCTCCTGAACTGGAACACAGGTATGTATATGCTCTGGGATGGCATACCGATGTGTCATCCCAAGAGTGGGGATATAATTCTGTGTTTTTTCCCCTGATACTACTAAATTTGTTGTTATGATATTCTAACATGCTTCCAGAATATGGGCAAGAATTTGTGTTTTCCCTTTCACCATTGATAAGATGTGTTTGGTGACTTCAGTAGACAGAATGAGAATATACGTCCATTATGTATTTAAAGTAGGTGTATATGACTTCTCTTTTCCTCCCTTTTCTATCAATGGGTACTAAAAATACTCATGTATGGTGGAAAAGAGTTGATTTTTTCGCAGATTTATCGTCAGAGCTTTCCGACTGACTTCTCTGGGTGCTACCAAATGAGACTGTTGGTAGGATTGATGAATAATGGTAGGTGTATGTGCTTTATAGCTATTTTCAGTCAATCATGGTTGAAAGACTCCGTTTAATACTGGCAGATGAGACTGCTATCAGAATTGGTGAGTGTAAGCAGGTATATGTTTCTGTTTACCAGTTGCCACCACATTTGATTGGTGGACTTCCTTGAATGCAGTCAGGTAATCCTACTGACTGGCTGATAATTTTTAAACAGGTGTATGTTCCTATTCACGATACTCCACCGGATTTACCTTGTGGGATTGGTGGGTCACTGCTAGATGAGTCTTCTAGGTAGCAGAATTAGGATGGACTATTGTATGTGTCTGCTCATTGTTTTCCATCAAGTTAGGTTGATGGACTTCTCTAGAGGGAGAAAAGGTAAAAACCAGCTCCCTGTTAGCCGAACATTTTCCCCGAGAGTTCGTCTTTAATGCTCGGGTTTGAGGGACCTGGGCCAAAAAATCAAAGGCAACACCCTCATCATGTTAGGTGTTCACTGCCGTGTGATTCTGCTGGCGGCGTTTATTGGTGGGAGTCCTCAGGAAGGACCCCTACATCTTTAAATTGAGGCCATGAGTGACCTCTTGATCCACATCCCTATAGTATGTGAGGGACTGGTTATTGCATTCCAGGGATAAGGTTCTAAAATGGTTCAAGACAGTGGTTAGCACCATCTTCTTCTTGATTATTGATCATCATTGACTGGATGATCAAGGGTTGTTATTAACCTAGAGAGCCTGTTAGGAATCCTCCAAGGATGGTATAGTACTGTGCTGACATTATTCCTTTACCAATACATTGGAGACCCAGCATTGAAGATGTTTATTTGGCGATGACGTCCTTCCAGCGGATGAGGATCTAGCTTGAGCAGCGGTCAGGATATTCACAGGTGAAAACATGAAGGAAGCCATTTTGGAGTGAAGGAAGTTCTGAAAAAACTGAGAAAACAACAATAAGCTCCATTAAATCAACATCTTTTAGATGGATACATGCGTGATTGATTCCTTTGTCTGGCCTTCCATTATCAATTGATAGGGGCATGACAGGTAGGTAACATTATTAACTTCATTAAGGATTCACTTCGGGTTCACCATTTTTCTTTCATAGTTCCTTGGAACACGTGTTCTTGTTTAAGAATCACTACTTCCATGCGGTTTTGATTATATTTATTCATGGAAACGGAAACATCCAATAGTTATTTATCCAAAAGGGACCTATTTTCCAAATGCAAGCATTCATTAAGTTTGAACTTATGATACTTAAGATCATGCATTGGTCAAGAGGATGGGAGGTCAGATTCATCACACCCTTTTGTGGGGGATTATTGTCTACTTTGGGACTCTATTTATAGATTTAAGATATTTTCATGAATCCTTATTAATTAACCAAGTATAAAATAGGGTTCCCTTGGAATTTTCAATCAATTATTAACATGTGTGAAATTTAGAATCATCAATATGTATTCGAGGTTCTCCATCAATAGTATCCTCTCATATACTATTTAGAGATTATTTTAATCATCATTATGATGATACTGGGTTTTAACCCACTTAGTGGGGCACTTTGGAATTTATTTTCATCCATGGAGATGAAGGTTTGTTTTGGTAGTGGGATCACACTCATAAAATGGGTTACATATGTATCCTTGAGAAAGGAATCAGAACCCTCGTAGTTCGGTGCCACTTAATGGGACACATCATACCTTTTAAGGTCATGTGATAAGGACCCAACCATATAGTTTAATGTCATGTGGTAAGGATATCTAAGCGAAAGGTTCTTAGTCAAGTTTTGGTGTGGGACTTTTGCCTAAAAAGCCTAAGGAACTTGAAAAGAATATGGGTTTCCAAGTAAGATTATACCCTGTTGGGAATATGGCCCAAGGAGAATAGGGTTGATTTTAAGTATTGGGTTTGAACCTCAAGGAGTATTCCTACGTATCCCATTTCGATATGAATCAAATCCCAAATAGTTTGATGAGTCTTATAGGAGAGTATAGTCCTTTTAGAGAAATTAGTTTGGACTTACTTCTTGAAAAGAATGCCTTGGTGATTTGGGGGTTTAATTTGGGGTTTACTCCTAAGGAGGATGACCAGATTAAGGGAATTAAGGTAGGATTACTGAAGAGGATATCTAGTGATCTCGAGCCCTGAGAATCCTTCCTATGTATCCCAATAATGATGGGAATCAAAGTTCTCGTAGTTCATTATTTGTGGGTGTTTGTGAAAATGTTGTAATCATCACGAATATTTAAGCCCACGTGGGTCATGATTGGTGTGAGAAACAAGAGGATGTGAAAGATTCAACAAAGGCACTCACACTTTTCCTCCTTTGCTGGTGGAAGGGTACGTGCCTACGATGGCAGTAGTGGATGAGGGTGAGGTGACTGGGGAATAGGGTGAGGAGAAGAACCTTCCCTCTATTCTCTTTACATTGGACAAGGGTCCAATGTAAGGAGGGAGTGAAGGTGAAGGAAGTAGACAGGAGAAATACTGCAACCTTCTACTTAAAATGTTAGGGGAATACACCAATATGGCTTCCCTAGTGAATCTTGGTAGAGGAGGGAGACTTATCATTTGATTGAATAGAAAAGAAAGTGTGAACGATACCTTCCCTACCTGAGACTTGAGGTTCCTGGTTTTAGAGATGAGAAGGGGAGTTCAGAACCCAAACCCTAATCCTCAAAACTAGGAACTTCCCAACATTGTTCCTCGGAGAAATGTACATGTGACTATAGATATACAAACCCATAGACACTCCATGAATCCTAACCCCATTGTGAAATAAATGTGGGAAACCTCTGACTGCGGATAGAAAAACCCAAATAGAAGACACCCTGATGTGACTTTCCCAATGGTTTGATAAGTTAGGAGGTTTTGGTGGAATTTCCAACATAATCACTTTAAAAAAATGGAGTCATTGAAGAAGAAGACTTTCTATGAATGGCTTTGAAGAAGGCTTGATGGCTTGTAGTCTGAAGAGAATAGGTGAATCAAAGGAGGGCGCCCAAGTAATTATTGGTGTGCAAGTATGGGTGCACAAGTAGGCTTGGGAAACCTGATGTTCACTTAACTGATGAACAACCTGGATGTTAATACTTAGGCGACACTTGGCTCAATCCTTCAATAGTATTCACAGGTATTCCCAGAAGTGGGGCACTCAAGTTTCTTTGAGAGGAATAGGTGGCGTGAAAGTGTTTCTGATTCAGGGAGGTTGGGTGCCTTAGGCACGCAAGTGTTATGGATTTAAAACACTAAAAGGACTTAAGTACAATGATCATCCTTCAATTAATCTTCTCTAGGTGTTAAATAACTACCTTGAAAGTATCAGAAGACTTGGTTGAAGCACTAGGGTGACCAGAACAACAATTAGGCTTCAAGGAAATTCATCCATCCAAATTAAGTCCCCAAGGGTCTATTTATAGGAAAAAATAGGAGCTTGGGTGAAATGAGATTGGGCACAAAAGTATGATGCATGCCAAAATTGTGGAGTGCAAGTGACTTGCATGCCGCCAGTGATTTGGCCTAACTAGGGTGCTGCATTGAGGAATTAGCCAAAATTATTACTTCATTCAGCTCCAGTATGGTGGTGCACATGTATTTTCATGCAGGTACCTTGGGCGTCGCTTTAGGAGATTGGTAAAATTTATTTCTCCATACCTCGGGGGATGCGCCCCCACACCCCTACTTGGGATCAATGACGGGCTACGGTCCCTAACCTTTAGGCCATTGCCTTTTCTAACATCATTGACCCACGTGAAAAATGCAGAGTCACACCATGAACTTTTCAAGCCCAGTTGAGGCCATTTTGAGTTGCGACACATGGAAATACATATTCAATTGTAGAGAAGTGCATGAAACACATTTCATGGTGTCTACAATGACCTTCATGATAAAATTAAGGAACTATACCTAAAACTCCTTATGAAATTCAACCCATGAAACATATACTTCCTTATGCTCACCAAGATACAATTCCCACCACTGGTGTGAAACTCCTCACATATGACTAGATACCAATGGGACCCATTACTCCATCAGGTCCTGAATCAAATTGAAGGTGATATCAAGATCATCCATCCATCCCTCTGTCTCTAGATCATAAAAAATACCCTCATACTCCCCTAAATTCTGCCTCTAAAAAACACCAATGTTTAATGCCACCGATCATCCTCCTCAACTGGGTATATCCTTCAACAATTAACCGAGTTATCATGTTAAACCAACACTACCTTAACCACTCACGAATGATTCCCATGATCCATCAATAAAAAGGAAAACAATATTTCCTTAGCCTAGTATTGTGAAAGTTTCTTAATATTCATTTTAATTTATTTTAACTTTCCCAAAACCACCCAACTCAAACAATAACACAAGTTAATCATGATACATATACCTCTCCTAGGTCTCTACCTTACAAGCAGTGCCACCTCACTTAGTTATTCAGCAGGCTCAGAGTCCTTGTGTCAGATCATGGGGGGGGGGGGGGGGTCATAAAATCTCATGTCTTAGTTGGTCTTCCATGACCTATGTCACACACTAAGATCAACTAATGTAATTTCCTTACCAACTCATGCAATTTTTACAGTGCCTAACTCCTAACTCTATCCTCTCTTCAAACCATCCACTTTGATACCCACTCTTTCATGACACCCTCCCTCCAAAGGTACCCCTCCTAGGATTGAAATGAAGAAAGAGAGATAATGAACCTCATGTACCACCTCTAGCTGGCCCTAGATTGGTGACTAGCATTGAAGGTATAAAAATATCACAAATGAGAAGAATTAACCTATATAATAATAGGATCAAGAGATAGGATATCAATGATCAATAAAATCCATGAAATAACATATGATAATGAAAACTAAAATTACCTTACAATGCATGTATAAAGTAATCATATATATAAAAGTCTTCAAACTAAATACCCAAAAGAAAATCTAAGGCAGCGATACAATAATAGTCCAAAGGCCCAAGCTAGTAATGTCCAACATAGTCCACATAATCCTTCTAAAAACCTAAAAACAATTTTATTTACATAGGGTGAGCATACAAGTATACTCAATAGGGTAACCAAAGTCTCTCATGCACATGTGAAAGGAGCATACTAATGAACTAATGCACAAACAAAATAACCAACAACACCCAAACAAGTAAACTAACTAGTCCCATCCTCAAAAAGGAATGCTCACTAAATAATGTATCTAGGTATAGTAACATAAGAAGAAGCATATCGATAAAGGGTACCCATCACTACTTTCCTACTGATTTTCTTCTCTCACACCCCGACATCGTATGTCCTGATGCTCCCATTTCATCCATATAACACATCATGTCAAGCACCCCATGTGCAATTGACCATCACATCACATCTCTCTTGAAGACACCTTGCCCATCACATCACATCTCAATCATAAAAACCTGGGCCATTACATCACGTCACATCTCAATAATAGACAGATGGGGAATCACATCACATCCATAACCAGAGTAGTAGGATATCATGAACATGAAGGACATCAACCTCATACCCTCCTCCCACCATGCACAACCCCCACCATAAACCACTCCATCATCTCATCAACAACCACCACTATTTCAATTTTGACTTCTGGCCATCAAAACCCATGTATACCTAATTCGCTTGGAAGAGAGAGTGGGGAAGATCGAGCATCCATCCATCCATCCTCGCCACCAGGATATTGGTAAAAACACCCCCAAAACATTTTTTTTTCATCATGAGGTACTTTAGTTGATTGGGGTATGTATAGAAATCATAAATAACATACAAGGTATGTGTGTGTGTTAATATATCCACACACAAGACCGACCTATGGGTTCACAACAAGAGTACCAACTAACTCATGAAATCACCCCAAGCTTCATAACAAACATCACATTAATTGTCACCTCTATATGAATAACACCACACAATAAGCCATAATCCATTAGCCACTTTACACCCTAATTTAAAAAGTTTATCCATTTTCTAGATTTCCATTACTAACCAATTCTAGTTCATTTAGAAAACTAATTATTTTATTATTTACATCCCATTCACTTACCAACCCATTTTTTTTAATTCTTTATCTCATTTTATTTATATTTAACAACAACCATTTTAGCCACAATTCCCGGTTTAATTCCTTCATTTACTATTTTCTTCCCATTAACCAAACCAGCCCAAGCCATTTCAAATTCAACATTAGCATTTAATTCCAATACTACTCGGGTGACTACCACAACACATCACACCACAAAAAAAATATCATAATCTTCACCAATCAAACCAGCCACACATCACCACTATTTCACAACCACATATGCATCCTCATCACTACAACCACATCACAACCATTTCCCAACTCATCCAACACATAATGCAAACTTATCTCATCACATAACCTCCCCAAAAAAAGACCAAAAAACAACATTTTCACATATTTTAGAGACACAAAAACCACTTACCATAATTCATATTTACCAAGGTCCTTCAAATCACTTTCACACATATTATCCAGATTCATTTAAGGGGATTTAATCACATTCAACTTTTCTTTTAAGGGTATTCTCACACAAACTAAGGTTTCCAAGTGAAACCAATTAATTAGCTGAATATAAGTGGTTAAATAATTTATTTCTAGTGGTATTAAAATAATAAAAAATCAATGGATGCACAAAACATATCAAAATAACACAAACATAATCCTTCAACAACCAAGATTTTAAGCGAGGCATCAAAACCATCATAATCAAAATATCAAATTATCAAAATATGTAAAATCATGTCAATCAAACCCAATTTTCTTTTAAATTTAAACTCTAAAAAATTATTTATCTTTATTTGTTTATATATACTATATTTCCAATGATATAAAATAGTAAAACCCCTCCTTTATGATACAAAAGATGATATACGAATGAAACCCACTTCAAAAAATTATTTCTGATCCACTGCACAAGGTTTGGTTTAGAGAGAGACAATTGTTAACACAAAAATGAGGTAAGATCACCAAGATCAACCTAGAACACTTTAACAACATCAACCCATTTTAAAGAATCATTAAAATCACTGGTTTACCTTGGAATAATTATTCTTAGATGGGTAACTGGAAGAAAATAGGGAGAAAACTAGAGGGGACTTACCAAAAACCACCACAGATCGATCCTCAAGGGTAGGAGTAAAAATAAATTCGATAGGGGATGAAAGGGAGGATACAAAACACTGCATAACACAAGAATAGTAAGGGGACTACCCTGCAGCCTCTGATCCATGCCGCGACTACCCTAAAAAAGGAATTAGCCTCAGAACTCCTTCTAACTGCTCACTATGCCATAGTTGGCCTTCCACAATGCAGACACCAGACCTTATGGAACAACTCTAGGCTCCACACTGTAGGATTCTCTTATACTAGATTTTCCAGCCCCAACCTATCCTCCACTTGGTACCACCTTCAGACACCTCCACCACCCTAATTCCAACAAAGTAATAGGTCGTAAGGTCGGAGTTTTTACAACATATGTTCATGGTGAAGTATGAGTCATTAGGTGTGTCATGAGTAATATTGAATTAATAAATAATATGGTAAAATATTATTTCCTTATGTTATTTAATGGAAGTTGATATCTTATTCCTTTTGATGAGAATGAAATAGCCTAAATAAATCCACGACCATGGTTTTATGTGGACATGTTCACTTCTATAAATTAAAAGAAAGAAACATCGAACACATAGGTTGATCAAACCAGCATGAAACCTTAATGATTAGAAATATCTTGATAAAAAGAGTATATTATAAATTAATCATCTTTATGAGGTTTTATGTCATTGTGACATTAAATCATTTCTCTATGGATATCTTGACATGTTTTTAGATGCTAACCTTGAAATTTGGGTGGCTCCACCTAATGTCACTGAGAAAGTGGCCTAGAGGGTCACACATTAAGCATGTCATGAACCATAGTTAAATATTAAATATTATTTATTATTTAATGTGTTTATTAAATATTATTTCTTTATTTGGTTTAATAATTATTCATGCTTACTTGATCACATATATTCAGTCATTAGTTATCCTGGAGAATATTTTGTGAGTTGAATATTTAATAAATATTTATTTTCTATTTAGTGGATATAAAATTTATTTATTTATTGATGAATAATGAAGAGATATTTAATTATTACAAAAATATTCATTATTAAAGTCTTGATAATTATTAGAGTAATTATAGACCAATTTTAAAGGTCTGATGAGAAATAATATATATTAAATATTATTTTAATAAATTTTAAAAATTTATTTAATCAATAATATTTAATAAATTCATTTTTTTTCACATGCCAAGAAATAATAATATTATAGACATGAAGTTCCATGGAGATTAAGGAAATAATAAGATCATGTGTGCAATTATTATTTTCTAACCCTAGCACAATTTAAGCCTAATTATATTATATCCAACCCTAAGGGCTAGCCATTTTTTTTGTGTGAACAATTTATCTAGAGAGTTTTCTTAAGCCCTAGAGATCCCCTATTCAAGAACTCTCTCAACAACGGATATCAATCCTCCTATACCACCCCTATCGATTTTAGATAGACCAATGGAAATCCTTTTTAGAAGTGATTCTTGTAGTGATTTAAGATGAATGATGCAAGCATTAGGATCTTCCATGATAATACTAAGATATTCCTACAACAATGCTTAGAGGTTTATGGTACATGTGTGGATCAAAGATGAAGGGAATTTACCTTGATTCTTGTGATGCAATGATAGTACGAGGTAGAGATATTAGATTGATCAATGAAGAAATAATTCATCGCAAGGTAATTATTTAACTGCTTAAATTAATTATAAATAATTATGTGATGATCCTATGTTTGGTTCAGGTATTCTCATGTCAATTAATCGTTAATTCAATTCTATTGGTTAGAATGTCCTTTGTAAATGTACATCTCAAATTAATCATTGATTACGAAAAAAATCCAAGTTTGGTATGCCTTACTAGTGCTTCCGCTACAACCAAAACCTTCAACTTGTATTAGAGAATTCACATAATAATTTATAATTATTTATAAATAATTGATTGATTTATGTATTTATCATTTTTTTCAATTCTGGTTTAATCATTATTTAATTATAATCACAAGATCCTCTATTCTTCCTCTTCATTCTCACAAATATAATCAATAAGTGGATTAATTTTGAATGAATAAATTTTGAACAACTCATCTAGAGATGACAAACATTCTGGATGAATAAAACAAGAGTACATGATGTGTTTCCCATTGGTACATGTTGTGCACCTGTGTTTAGTATTTTAGGATTGGGGAGTCCACTCAATAGATTAAGGATCTATAAGCTAAAGTAGTTGACAATTTACACCTACTTACCTTCAAATACCTTGATAGACCTCCATCTGAGTTATTATGAGAAGGGGAATATGAATCCTTGCTGCTAAAATATCCAAGAAATATGATATTTTGAAAGTAATGGTGAGGTATAATAGGTTTTAATAAAATAGGGAGAGATTAATAAATTTAATATTTATTATCTAATTTTATAAATAAGATAAAGTATTAAAATTGTTTTCTTCTTAAATATATAAATGATAATACATATTAATTCAACCATATCATTATGATCCATAATTGAGAAGGATAAACTTCTCACTGGCATGAATTTCCAAGAATGGAAAATACACCTGTGCATTATTCTATGCCATGAAACAAAATTTTATGTGTTGAAAAAAAACTATTCCTGGTGCTCTTGGTAATGAAGCTAGTGAGAGAGAATTTTCTCTCTATGAGAAAGATTTGGATGATTCCATAGATTTCCAATGTTTCATTCTACCATATGTTATGGAAATTCTAAGATTCAATGTAATAAAACAGGTTTGTAGATGAATAAAAGACAGTAACAAAAGAAGAAAAAGAAGAACACGAACATAGTGATTTATTTGGTTTGAGAATAATATAAATGTCCATAGAGGGGCATAATTTCACTATGTTTTAGTAGAAAAAAACATATAAAATATTAAAGTTTCACAACTCAGAAACCCTAGATCAGAATGATCTAAAAAAGAAGACAAATAATTGTTCCACCAAACGTATATAAAGTTCATTGTGCAACAGTGAAAGGTGGTTGGAAGTCCTCATGGACCTGTATTACAGCCACCCAAATCCAATCTTCTATAGTGCCTGATTGCGAGAATTCCATGGAGATATAGTGCTACATGTTGAGTCAATAAGGTTTTCCTTATGACTTTTACATTCCTTCTTGTTTTGAAAATCACAAACACCTTATACTTAAGCAAATCTATATTTTACTTCTATAAGGAAAATTTCCTTCCTTAAGGAAATTTACCCTAACCTATATTTCCTTATACATATCAATATTTTTCTTAAGTATAAAAATCAGATTCATATTAAAAACCTCGGAATCATATAATACTTAGATATGAAGCATTCTGTTTTAGGATCCTAATTCTAGATATGAACTGTAATGAAGTTTCACTCCGAATTCTGGATATGAACTGTAATGAAGTTCCACTCCAAATTCTGGATATGAACTATAATGAAGTTCCACTCCGAATTCTGGATATGAACTCTAATAAAGTTCCATTCCGAATTCTGGATACGAACTCTCATATAGTTCCATTCTGAATTCTGGATACAAACTCTCATATATTTCCATTCCGAATTCTGGATACGAACTTTTACTAGTTCGACTCTGAACTTTTATGAGTTCGACTCCGAACTTTTATGAGTTTGACTCCGAACTTTTACTAGTTTGACTCCAAACTTTTATGAGCTTGACTCCGAAATTTTACTTGTTCGACTCCAAACTTTTATGAGTTCGACTCCATACCCTGTAAGTTCAGATTATGAACTCTGATGAAACCAGACTCTGAATTTTCTTAAGAAATTCAGACTCCGGATTTCTACAGAATTCAGGTTCCTAATTTCTATAAAACAGAATCCAAATATCCTTTTTATTATAGACTAAGAATTCCATTTTGGTTAGACTCCGAAATTTTATTTGCTTACACTTTGAACTTCAGTTTTACTTATACTTACACTTGTTTCATTAAAAAATGATGTCATGCTTTTAGTTACACATGTTTTGTTATAAAACAATGTCGTCCATTCTATTTATAACTAAACATTGGTTTAGTGACACATGTACAGGTCCCTCCGAAATTTAAGGAAAATATGACCGTTGGAGGAGGGAGCTGACCATTGGAATTTCGCCTATAAATAGGAGCTCATTTGAACGAGCTCGACATAACTTCGACAACTTTGAAAACTTGTGCATACATGCTGTTGAAGTGATTACTAGAGAGAGAGGCTCTTATCAACTCTCAAGATTCGTGCAGAAAGTTTGAACGGCTTGTTCAAAATTTTCCTTGTGCAGACGTGCTTCGTGCAACTTCGAATGTTGGTGATTACATTCGAGGGCTTCCGGGGATAGGAAGATATAGGTGCTGACTTCCTTGAAGTTCAAGGGCTTCCTTGCTGAGGAATACAAAGGTTCCAACTACCTTGAAATTGAGGGATTGCGAGGATAGCAAGATAGAGACTCCGATATTCGTATCGAGGGATTACCCTGGTGTGGGTTGGACAGACTTTCTTAAAAGTATAAATCAAGGGACCTTTATCTAAGGTTGTTGGATACCCTTATCTTTGGGTTAAAAGATTTATATCTTGTTACTTATAGTTTTAATACTTGTTTTTCTACTGCATTGTGTATTGTAAGGAAAGTATAATATTCTTATATTTCCTTACACTTGTACTCTGATTCATTTAGATTCTATACGCTATAAGTTATAATCTCATATTGTAAACTTTTGTTAAGTTTCAATTTCCGGATCCATATTTCCGGAACCTATTTTTTGGAATCACTTTCCAGATTTAAGCAAGTGCATAGAACTAGAAGTTTGTAACTTCATACTTTGTCCCAATATTTCATTGGTGTTAGAGGTGTTGTGAATTTTCTTAGTTTAACTTTGTTAAACTTAGATCTTTCCTTGTATAAGGAAATTTTCAAAGTGTACAATTCACCCCCCTCTTGTATATTGAGCATCTACATCGTTATTTTGATCCTAAAATTGGTATCAGAGGTTGGAAACCTCATACTCTATACCAATATTACATTTAGTATTAGATCATGTCTTTGAAATACTTATACTCACATATAAGTTTTCCTTGATCAGTTTTTTATTGTTTTATATTTTTCTAGCTTAGGAATATTTTCCTCAAATCCGAACTTTTGTTATTAACAAGTTTTTGTGTAGAAAAACTTTCTTAAATATGACAATTTTAAATGTTGGTTTCATCAACAACCTAGACCTACAAGACCACCAATTTTTGATGGCAATGATTATGAATACTGGAGAGATCGAATGAAGACTTTCATTATCAATACTGGAGTAGACAACTTTGTTATGATTACTGGAGGTTATAAAATTCCTGATAAGGAAGTTAGTGATTTCACCAACCAAGAGAAGAAAGATTATCAATTAAACTATAAGGTACACAATACTCTACTATGTTCAATGACTAGGAACATATATAGCCAAATTTCTTCTTGTGAAATAGCTAACTGTATATGGAAGAAACTTGAAGTTACTCATTTTGGTATATCTAAAGTGATTGAGACTAGAAGAGATATGTTGAGAGCTGAGTATCATGGTTTTAACTTTCCTTATAGTTATTATGCATTTTTATCTATATTTTATTATTATTTTTCATCATGTAATCTTTGTGAGTTCCTTATCCTAAAGAGAATATAATAATGTATTTTATGTATGACTGTCTTGAACCAGACTGGATACCTTGGTGCCCTGATACCTGAGCAGACTCTTACATGGCCCAGAGGGGGTTGGTGACTAGCACCTGTAATCATACAAGAAACATAAGGGAATAAATTTTTACAAAAAAAAATCAAAATACAATGGTTACAAGTTGGTATGATCAACACTCCTCAAGGAGAACGTACCAGAAATAGATAGGTAAAATAAACCCTAAAATATTAAATCATCAAAGTAATCATCATCTACAAAGATAAAAGCTCAAAAAACCCATGAAATAATTGTACAACATCTCCATCACTCTAGGTCCCAAGGATCAAGAACATCCACCACCTCTAAGTGAAGCTTTACCTTTGCTCGAACCTAGAAAAAGATAATCTACAAATTCCCAAAGAAAAAGGAAAGTTGTGAGATAAATATATTAGTAGGGTATTAACAAGTGTTCCATAAAAAATTCCATAATAAAACTATTATTTTATCAATTTTAATAAAAAATTAATGAAAAATCATTTTCATATTTTCAATGAAACATTATTTCAAAGAAAATTATGATAGTTGTCTCAAAACAGGATTATGAACAGTTTATATAAAACAATTGGAATGAATAAAACAATTATATAATCAAAGATCATGATTCAAAATACATATATGTTTGTACTCATATCAACACCCCTTTAGTGGATACCATTTTATGCAATAAAACTACACCCCATTAGGGGATCCCATATCAGGCAATCAAACTACACCCCATTAGGGGAGCCCATATCGGGAAGTCAATCTACACCCCATTAGGGGGTCCCATATTTGGTATTCAATCTACATCCCATTTTGGGATCCCATTACAGGTAGTCAAATTACCATTCAATCATGGTAAAATCAAACATTTCAAATCAATTCAAAATACAATTGCCCAATTTTATTTTTCAATATTCCTTCATCATTTCAAAACCATATCAAGATTTTCATCAAATTCATAACCTTTAAAATATTTTTTCAATTTAATTCATTCTACTCAAGGATCAACATCAAGTCAATTTCATTAAATCATTTTTCAAATGAAGTCATTAATTTTCTCAAATCTACCCAAAAATTTCAATTTCATTGAAATTGGGGGGTTTTCATAAATTAAATTCCAATAGCAAAACCAAACTTCAATAATCTAATATACGTATTTTTAAAATAATGTAAAAACACAGTTAAATTTAATCAAGTAATTAAATGTTTCAATTTAAGGGTAAATCTTTATGGAACCACCTACCTTTAATCATGTAATCGAATCAACATAACACCCACAACGAGATTTACCAACGAAGAACAGAGGCATAAGAGATCAAGAAACACAACCAAGAATCAAGATATATAAAAAAGAGTATTAGATCCATCTATATCATGATGATCTATTAATCTCTAAGGAGGATATAATAAGATATCATAAGAAAACCACCCTAGAGAAGATCTACTTACCTAAAGAAGATCAAATGAGATCTACCATGTTTCAATCTGCCAAGAGAAGGGGTTTAAGGAACCAAAACCACTTACTGAGAGCATTAAAGACCAAGTAGGTCAATTTAGGCTTGAGTGGGGCCAATTAGGGTTTAAACCAAGGGTCTTGGGATGTTAAAATTAATTTTCAGGGGCCTAAAAACCTATGTGCATGATTTGCTGCACCAGCTGCATGGTCAGTAGTAACTAGGTGCCCTAACCATGTTCCCTCCATGGGATTCTATTTGGGCACATGGTTTGGCCACACAGTTACTTTAATAAAGAACCAAACTTGAAAAACCCCATAGTTTGAAGTCACATAGTTTGAAGTAGAGGTCGCACAGTTTGGACAAATCGTGTAACCCTTCTAGTGGAACATTCTTGTTTACATGGTTTCCTAGGCCAAACCCCACAGTTTTCCCTAATCTCATGTCAATCATATAGAACCCCTTAAAGCTTAATTTTTTTTCTTCCAAATTTCACCTGAAAAAACTTAAAATGAACCCTAATTAAAATACAATAAAAACAAGTGTCCATAAGTAACTATAAAAAGGTAAGGAGATGTTACATCCTCCCCAAAATAAACACTTAATGTACCTAGAAATTATATCAAGAAGATTCTATATCAAATTGATGAGGCCACTACTATCTCATAATTTTCTCACGCTCTCATGTCTCATGAACATTAGAACTATGCTACCATATCACATGGACCAAAGGTATCATCATACCTTGAATCATATTTGTCTCAGTATTAACAATCATGACTAGATGGCCAGTCATGGATAAATCATGATCAATATCAACATTATCTCAACTCAAGATGTGAGAAGGAAACAATGATACTTTCAAAGTTTCAAAACATGAAATACATTGTGGATTGAATTAAACTATTGTGGAAGTGCTAAATGGTACTCCAATTTCCCCATATTCTCAACAATCTCTAAAGTACCCATAAACCTTAGTGAAATATTTCTCTATTTCCCAAGAAATTGATGAACCAACTGAGGTGAAACTCTCAAGAACTCCTGGTCACCAAATAAACACACCAATGGTCATCAATGATGATTAGAATTGGACTTATATGGGCTCTGTGTCATAAAAACTCTCTGAATAATCAATTGAATCTTCTCCATTGTCTCTTAGACCAAACTCGAGCCAACCAAGGAAGCATCACCAATACCTGACCAATACAAAAGATATTAACATAGTCAAACATAAAAGGCCTGAAAGGATTCATTTAAATTGTAGACTGGTAACTATTATAATAATAAAACTCAAACAGTCCCAAGTGGATGTCCTAAGATACACCAAATTCAAGAAAACAAGCACATAACATGTACTCAAGATAGCAACCTAGGATTAACATACATGTATATTACATGATTTTAGATGAATATTCAGTACATTACAAAAATACATGCCAGAGGACTGTAATAGTTTAGTGTCTTTGGAAACTTGGAAACAAAACCTTCTATCCTGTTAAAAGATCTTCAACATCTCCCATAAATATCTCCACATTTAGTACTTCTACCTAAAACCTTTCTTCATAACCTGGAGAAAGAAAACAAAATAAAGGGGTGAGCTCAGATGATTAGTAAGGGTAAACAAGGGATACATATAAGCATAAACATGACCATAAGTGTATAAGAATGTGATCATGAAAATAGAAGATAATAACCTGCATATCAAAGACCATAAAGATGAATCGTGGCATAAATCTTGATAGTTTATAAGACACAAATCATAAGGAAATAGAGAACATAATCCATGAAATCATAACATAAGAGTAAGATAGGGAATTATGAAATACATAAACATGTGATATCATTCCATGTAAGTCAAGACACATTGCTAGAAATTATTAGGGAACTTAATGGGAACTGCACCCATTGGGCGGGATACACCACCATCCCTAGTCACAGTTCTTTCTTTATAAGGGACTATGTTTCCCCATCTTTCCATTATCGATTGGGTTTCCCTATCTTCCATCATCATTGTGACTACACCTATTGGGCAAGACAATCCACCATCCCCATCAAAAGTCCTTTCTTTGTAAGGGATCAGGTTTCCCCATCTTCCCAGAGTGGATCAATCCCATAGACTTGATTCCCATCATTATCTCATGAGATATAAATCTTAACCCGATGCATTGGAGGGATATATAATCCCCACCCATCTGATAATGAAATCATACATACATGTGTCACATGATCGTAAATAAACATATCACATATCATAACCCCTGAAATGAAATGTGTTACATAAACATGTAAACATATTATAACCTGTGGAAAGAGATAGGTTTCATAATCATTTCATCATAAACATAACCTGTGAAAGGAAGTGGGTTTAAAAAGAATATAACCCGTGAAATAGAAACAGTTTCATAAACATATTAACCATGAAGGATAAATGGGTCTTATAAAGACCATGGAATTAAGAATAAATGATTCATAGAAAGGATATGAATGGAACCTTTATATCATTTCCTAGAAGGTATGAGTAACATCAATAGATTTCATCTTATATGGAAAATAATTTTTGAAATATCCTCTAAAACATTTCTTGAGGAAAATATCCTTTCTTGTTTGAAAAACAGATTTTTAATACATAATACCATTTGAAAATAATTTTCATATAAAATTCCTTGAAAAATTATAAATATGACATGAAATCATTTTTAAAACCTTTTTCCTTGAAAGAATTTATAATAATATTCAAAACATTTTAAAAACCTTTTTCTTTGAAAACAATTAAAAACTTTTAAAGAAATATTTAAAATGTTTTGAAAAACATTTATTTGAAAATAATTTGAAAAAATATAAAGAAAGCTTGATTTTTTTGAAAATAACTTTCCTTTAAAACTTATAAAATAATATTAAAAACGTTTTGAAAACCATTTCTTTGAAATAACTTTGAAAACTTGTAATTAAGAATCGAAAAAAACATTTTGAATACAATTTTCCATGAAAACATAAAAAATAAGATTAAAACCGTTTTGAAAACAAATTTCCTTGAAAATTACTTTTAAAAAAATTTTCTTAGAGATCTAACTTTTTAATAATGTAAAAGGGAGCTTCAAGGATACGATAGTGGGTAAATCCATACATGTCATACAAGGTCAAAATAACATTACTTTTACACAATAAAAAGGGTAGAAAAGTGAATTGTTAGAAAAATGATAGGAAGATTACATCAAATATATTGGTAAAATACAAAAGGGTACAAATTTATTTTATATATTATAGGAGAATGGGATAATATTTTTGGAAACCCTTTTTAGAAAACAGATTTCTGACCGAAGAGAGGGCAAAGTCGGGATTTCCTAAAAACACTTTCTTAACTATCTTATGTACCAAAGAGTATAAAATGGTAGAAATACATGATTATATCATTAAATAAAATAGTATAATGAAATAATGAATTTTATTTAGATATGTATCATAATATATCATCAACGGAAGCATAAACATAAAAAATATCAAAAAGCAATGAGATTGTCTCAATAAAATCTTATAACTTGGTATCTTGGGATCATGATCTCCATGTAAATAAAGGAAATTAATTGAAACATATAATATCATGAAATGACTTAGATTCATTATATTAAATGTAAAATGGAATTATGTACACCTCAAAAAAAAGTATATGTGCATAACAAAACATAAATATCAAAGAAGGAAAATTGAGACAAAACATTTTTACTGATTTGGTAACTTTTGAAACTTAAGATTCATGAAATATGGAGCATAAAAAGAGAATGTGAATACCCATAAATTTAATTACATGATATATATAATAAAATAATGGTCAGTACATACACTAGACAAAAGGAAAGAGTGGCAGACATAACATTTTTCTCACAAAAATTAAAAGGGAGATGAAAACCCCTTACCTTGTGTCTTGACTCTATCTGTACTCATACAAGATTCCTGTATGATAAATATAAATTTATTATAAATATTTTAAAATATAATATTCTTATACATAATACCATTTATGGTTTTATTATGACCTTATACTGTCCTCTTGTTAACGATCCTATGTTAAAGTTTCACTTCGGGTAAAATTCACTTTGTTATTCGCATGTGTCTTTATTTGTTACATCTTTGGTCTTTATACTTATATCATGATTCCAGAATATAAAACATGATATAAATATAAGTGATATAAATTATATTTATATTATAGTAATCTATAAAATATAGGAGTACGAAATGGAATACATCTTCCATGGAGATGGTAAGCCATTCGCATGCATGAACGTTGTTTCCATCTTTATTATTGTATTGAAAGAAAGTATTTAAATGATATATATATATATGTATATATATATATAATTATTAAATTAGCATTAATATATCATATAAATAATATAATTTCATTAAAACAATCCTTAATACATTCCATGTGGTGTGTGAACGAATCACATCGCTTTGATGGGGCGATAGTCCACACTTCCTCAAATGAGATTATCATATTAACACCAAATGGAAGGTAAAAATATGTGTGTTTTAAAAAGAATAAATAAGATTAAATACATAATAAATATAATTTATTATATATATAAATATATTTTCTATCGTAATGGCCACCATGATTGATGGTAAAAGAGAAATGAACAATCATCATTTCGTGAGGCAGTAGTTTGTCGTACATAGAAATAGTATGTTCAACATCCATTAGATGGAGGTGTGTGTAAGTGTAGGTCATAAAATTTTTATAAAAAAAATCCCAGTCTATATATTATACTAGTTTCATAACATAATAAGGGTATAAAGAGAGTTTAGGGTGTGGAGAAGGAAAATAAAGGAAAGGATCTTGAGAGAAGACATTACCTCTTAATCGGGTAACTCCTTTTGGTTTGTGCCAAAAGGATTCCTTGATAGGGTTTCTTACCAAAGGGAGGCTTGGGATGAAATGTTTTCAGGGGTTTTCCAAACTTAATAGTCTTGAGAGGTGTGAGGAATGGGTAGAAGTGGTGGCCTCTTATAGGGAAGGAAAACGACTCACATGTAATTTTTAGAAACAAATTAGGTGTGCACATGTTCTTACCTAAAATAAGTATTAAAAAAACCAAAAAAACTAAATAATAAAAGTTTTATGGCCTAAATATGAAAATAAAATGGGTTTTGGGAAAGTTTATAGGTCATTTGGGCCCTTAATTGTAATGTTTAGTCCCTAATTAAACTTAATTTGTCCTTTATTGTTGTGATTAATTTTAATCAATTTTACAAATCATTTTGATAAAAAATTAACATGGTATCATTAGAATATAAATATTAGAATAAATACAATGGTTTATGTTGGATTTTTTAAATTCACTTCAAAAAAGTGGTAAAAATTAGATTAGTGCTAATCCCACATACAGGTCGAAATAACGGGGTTTTAAAGTAGGAAAACGTTCAAAAGTTTGTTAAGATTTTATATTCAGTTTTAAAGTGAAATTGATAATACTGTATAAATAGGTTTAATATTAATATAATTTGACCTTAAAACATATTTATAATATCATTTACCATTAATAATTAATTAAAAAAGGCAGTTTTTAACTAAAAAGCAGTATTTTTTCACTATTCATCAAAAAATGATGTTTCTCAGAAAAATCCCAAAAATTCACCCTAGTTTAATTTTGATATTAAGAAATTAAAAATGAAGTTTATTTTTTCCAATTAAATTTATAAGTGTTTCTAAAATTACTTTTATTATTAAAATCAATTTATTTGAGAAAACGATGTTTTTAAACATAAAAATGACTTTACCAAAAATCATATCTTTTATTATCAATTTGTTTTATTTATATAAAACAATTATAAAAAATATTTGAAAAGTAGATATTACTATTAATATTACTAAGTTTAAAATCTAGGATATAATTATCTTATTTAAACAATAAAAATAAATATTTCGTATAAACTCAGTGTTGCGTGTATCGTAGCCAACTCAACGTTGCATGAATCATACACCAAGTCAGTGTTTCATGGAACGTGTGCCAAGTAGATGTTGAATGAAACATTTTCCAAGTCAGTGTTGTGTGTAACGTATGTGGAGTTAGTTCTGTGTGAAAATAATCTTTGACTTGGTTCATTGTAAGATATAAATGAACATTTAAATTTATTAAAAAAAACATGTCCATAAAAAATCGGGGTCTTAAATTCTACCCCCTTAAAACGAATTTAACCATCAAAATTTATCTAGGTTATCAAAGTTTTAATACTTAAAAGTTTCATTTAAAGAAACCCACATCGTAAAAATGGATACTAAAAATTTCCTTAAAAAGTGAAATTTGGAACCATAATAGTTACCCAAAGTAATGTATAATTGGGTTTCCACATAGGAGAACATAGGTTGGGAGTGAGGATTGTACATAGAGGGAAGATAAAAATATTTATAGGTATTGATTGAGGTAATCAATCACAAAAAAGTGAATGATCAAAGGAAAGTTGAGGGCCTCAAAGTCATAAATATGTGATGATTCTAGAAGCCATTGGTTTAATAAAATTTGAGGTATTATGACAAAAAAATTTGTATAACTTTCATAATGTTGAGTAATTATTGATAAATTTATATAAACAAAATTTAATTCTTGGGTTTTTCTTTGAAAAATTTCTAATACATCCATTACCTCATG
Organism: Viscum album; assembly: GCA_963277665.1. Classification (NCBI taxonomy): domain Eukaryota; kingdom Viridiplantae; phylum Streptophyta; class Magnoliopsida; order Santalales; family Viscaceae; genus Viscum; species Viscum album. Next base: position 27,206,152 of record OY728125.1, read on the forward strand.
GAATGAATTTCCAGAAATTAACTTTGATGAATAAAGAACTAAAATATGCTTTTAATGGATCTTAAGGCCCATAAAAGATTAAAAATTCTAACTATTTGTCTAAAAAAATCAACATGCATTAAAAATAAAAAGTAACTCTACTGATTAATTATAAATATTTATTCATAAAAAAATAATTATACATTAACCAAGACATCACGGAGGCCAGTGGTAGGAGTGAAACTCTTATCATCCTTTAGTCATGGGTTCAAGACCCACGACCTTGCCGGACATGATTGGTTGTCACCCAACATACATGATGTCCTTTTTAATTTTTTTTGAAAGATATGCATCCTTAAAATAAGGTTAATTAATAATTAGCCTTTTAACCAAGATTTTCAACATAAAATCAGTGCACAAATACTTTCTATGATGCTTAAATTAATCTTTTCATGAACGGTTAACCTTATAACCGTTCTCAAAGAAGAAATTCCAAAATTTTAGAAAGAGAGTCACAAAATAAGCTTAACATTATTCCCTTGTATATGCCAAAGTATCTATTGGTTGTCACATTACAAAAATGTGAATAACCTCATCATATATTCTCTTGTAACATGTTAATGACTTTAATTACTATAAATCCTTTTGTAAAACATGCATTTTTCCTTATTAAAATGATTACTGAATACATCCCTTAAATCCAAGAATTTGTAAACTTCATCCTTGATAACATTTTTTTTTCAATAATAAAATCCATGGAAATCTATACCATCCAATTTAATTATTCATATCTAGTATATCTTTATCTAAACATCATTATCTTGGCATCAGGAATTAATTAAGGATTACCTTACCTTAATCAAAATATCTCATTTCCATGAAATTACTTTTCTAGTCAATCATGACCAGTCTACATATTCTTGTAAATCATTATCAAAACATAAACTAAAAAATACATACATAATTCATCATTCTTAATTATAGAATCCAAATACATAAATACTTCAATCCTTTAACTTTAATGTTTGGAATGTAAGAGGTCCTTACTTGGTTTAGAATTAAATCCTTAGTTCAGGAAATTGTTTTGGGTAATTCCCATGTTCTCCACATATAAGACATTGAACTCCATGAAAAATAATCACTCTATGACCCTTTTTCCCACACAAATAACATCTTGTCCTCTATTTGAGGTATTCCTCAAGGTTCTTCATCCCTTCTTCTTAACATGCAGGAAGCTGAATCTTCTTTCCTCTATGTTCCTTACCATAAAAAATACATATTTCTCTTATTCAACCTATTAGAAATATCCCCAAAGATAACATTGTTAATCATATACCATGATAGATGATTTGGAATAATCACAATATCTTTTTCTCCACTGATCATCCCATTTGATTGCTCATCTAAAAATTTTCCATCACTTTCAACATTAATCCATTTCCTTCTAGTTCTTTCCATTTACTAAAACTAGAAGAATAGTGTGAACAATACTTATCATAGTATAAAACCACATATTCATGAAAATAATTACTTATAGGATGTCTAAATCATGACACCATCCATAATATATGACACCTTAGGTTTATCCTAAGTTATTCATAGCTAAATTATATATAAATCCTTCCTGATGGTTCATGAAGAGTTTGTGAATTCCAAAATTATATCCCCTGGGAGTGTCAAACCTGGTGTGAAACAAGGCCCATTGTCGTGTACTAGATTACCCCGAGTCAAGCCTATAACATCTTATCAGAGTTGTTACCCCTAGGTACATCTGTGCTATAGCTACATCCAATTGTTGTTTCCAGACATGAATTTGTTTCTTGGGAACCACTCACCCTATCCTTTACCAAAATTCTAGTAAATTTTCCTAAACATTAACTCATCCTTATAATTATCCTTAGAGATATCCGTAGACATATCCTTATAAATAAATCTAGGTGTATCGCTAAGGTTTTCTCATCTTAGTTTCAAAAGGTTAACTAAAACTCCCTCTAATACCAACTATAGTGACCCAAGATTAACATATATGGATATTACATCATTTTAGATGAATATTCAGTACATTACAAAAATACATGCTAGAGGGCTGTAATAGTTTAGTGTATTTTGGAAACTTGGAAACAAAATATTATATCCTGGTGAAAGATCTTCACCATCTCCCATAAAGATCACTACCTTTAGTAATTCTACCTAAAACCTTTCTTCATAACTTGGAGAAAGGAAATATAAGAAATGAGTGAGCTCAAATGATCAGAAAGGGTAAACAAGGGATACATGTAATCATAAAAATTATCATAAGGGTATGAGAATGTGATCATGAAAATAGAATATCATACCGTGAATATCAAAGATCATAAAGATGAATCATGGAATAAATTTTGGCAGTTTATAAGACATGAATCATAAGGAAATAAAGAACATAAGCCATAAAAGCATAACATAAGAGTAAGACTAGGAATTGTGGCATACCTAAACGTGTGATATCATTCCATGTAAGTGAAGACTCATTGCTAGAACTTGTTAGGGAACTTAATGAGAACTGTACCCATTAGGAGGGACACACCACCATCCCTAGTCACAGTTCTTTCCTTGTAAGGGATCGGGTTTCCCCATCTTCCCATCATGGATCCAATTTCCCCATATTCCATAATCATTGTGACTACACCAACTAGGTGGGACAAACCATAATCCCCAATAGAAGTCCTTTCATTGTAAGGGATCATGTTTTCCCATCTTCCCAGATTGGATGAAGCCCATTGACTTGATTCCCATCATTATCTCATGAGATATAAATCTTTACCCAATGAATTGGAGGGAGATATAGGCCCCACCCATCTCATAATGAAATCATACATACTTGTTCCACATGATCATAAATAAACATATCACATATCAAAACCCATGAAATGAAATGTGTAACAAAAACATGTAAACATATCATAACCTATGGAAAGAGATAGGTTTAATAATCATTTCATCATAAAAATAACCCGTGAAAAGAAGCAGGTTTCAAAAGCATATAACCCTTGAAATAGAAATAGTTTCATAAAAATATTAACCATGAAGAAGAAATGGGTTTCATAAAGACCATAACATTAATAATATCTCATTCATATAACGGATATGAATGAAACCTTTATATCATTTCCTATAAGGTATTAGTAACATCAATATATTTCATCTTACATGGAAAATATTTTTTAAAATATCCTCTAAAACATTTCTTGGGGAAAATATCATTTCTTGTTTGAAAAAGAGATTTTTTTATACATAATACCATTTGAAAATAATTTTTGTATAAAATACCTTGAAAATTTATAAAGAATAAATGAAATCATTTTTAAAACCTTCTTACTTGAAAACTTTTAAAATAATCTTTAAACCATTTTAAAAACATTTTTCTTTGAAAACACTTGAAAAATTTTAAAGAAATCTTGAAAAAAAATTTGAAATCATTTCCCTTTAAAACTTATAAAATAATCTTGAAAACGTTTTGAAAACCATTTCTTTGAAATTACTTTGAAAACTTGTAATTAAGACTTGAAAAAAAAAACATTTTAAAAACGGTTTTCCATGAAAACATTAAAAAGAAGTTTGAGACCCTTTTTAAAAACAAATTTCCTTGAAAATTACTTTTAAAAACATTTTATTTGATATTTAACTTTTTAATAATGTAAAAGGAATATTTGAAGAAATGACGGTGGGTAAACCCGTACAAGTCGTACGAGGTCAAAAGAACATTCCTTTTGCACGGTAAAAAGGGTAGAAAAGTGACTTGTTTGAAAAATGACATGAATATTCTCTTAAAGAGTTTGGTAACATAAAAAAGGGTAAAAATTTATTTTATAATTTTGGAAACCCTTTTTAGAAAAGATAGATTTCTCACTGAAGTGAGGGTAAAGTCGGGCTTTCCTAAAAACACTTTATTAAATATCTTATGTAACAAAGAGTATAAAATGGTACCAATACATTATTATATAATTAAATAAAATAGTTTAAGTAAAATCATGAATTTTATTGAGATATTGATCATAATATCTCATCAAAGGAAGCATAAACATAAAAAAATCTCAAAAAACAATGAGATTGTCTCAATAAACTCTTATAACTTGGTATCTTAGGATCATGATCTCTATGTAAGGAAATAAAATTAAATGAAACATATAATATCATTAAAATACTGAGATTCATAATATTACATATAAAATAGAAGTTTTTACACCTTGAAATAGAGTTTTGGTGCATAACAAAACATAAGTCTCAAAGAAGGAAAATTAAGACAATTTTTTTTTACCGATTTGGTAACTTCTAAAACTTAAGAATCATGAAATAAAGAGCATAAAAAGTGCATGTGAATAACCATAAATTTAATTAAATTATACATATAATACAATCATGGTAATTAAATACACCACAAAAAACATAACATTTATCTCATGAAAATTAAAAGTGAGATGAAAACCCCTTACCTTGTGTCTTGACTCTCTCCATACTTGTAGAAAATTACTGTATAATAAATATAAATTTATTATAAATATTTTACATAAGAATATTATTATAAATAATTCCATTTATGTTTTTATTGTGACTTTATACTACTTTCTTGTTAACTATCCTATGTTAAAGTTTCACTTCGGGTAAAATTCACTTTATTCTTTGCGTGTGTCTTAATTGGTTACATCTTTAGTCCTTATAATTATATTATAATTAAAAGATGTAAAACATGATATAAATATCTGGTATATAAATTATATGTATATTATAATAATCTATATAATATAGGATTACTAAATGGAATACACCGTTCATGGAGATGGTAAGCTGTACGTACACATGAATGTTGTTTCCGTCTTTATTATCGTATTGAAAGAAAGTATGTAAATGAAATATATATATATATATATATGTATTTATATATATAATCAATAAATTATAATTAATATATCATATATATCATATAATTTCATTAAAACTAGCCTTAATGCATTCCATGTGGTGTGTGAACGAATCACATTGCTTTTAGGAGGTAGTAGTCCACACTTCCTCAAACGAGATTATCGTATTAACACCAAATGGAAGGTGAAAATATGTGTGTTTTAAAAGGAATAAATAAGATTAAATAAATTATAAATATAATATATTACATATATAAATATATTTTCCATCATAATGGCCACCATGATTGGTGGTGAAGAAGAAATGAACAATCATCGTTTCGTGAGGCAGTAGTTTGCCATACACAGAAACAATATGTTCAATATCCATTAGATGGAGGTGTGTGTAAGTGTAGGTCAAAAACTTTGAATAAAAAAAATACTATTATATGTAGGATACTTGTATCATCACATAATAAGTGCATAAAGATAGTGTATGGGGTGGAGAAGGAAAATAAAGGAAAGAAGCTTGAGAGAAGATGTTACCCCTTAATCGGGTAGCTCCTTTTGGTTTGTGTCAAAAGGCATTCTTGAGAGGTTTTATGACCAAAGGGAGGCTTCAAGGTAGAAGTTAGGATTTTTGGGAGGAAATTTGGGTAGGTCTTGGCCGAAATTAAGAGGCTTTATAGTTGCGAGGAATGGGTAGAGGTGGTGGCCTTTTATAGGGAAGGAAAAGGACTCACATGGAATTGTTAGAAACAAATTAGGTGTGCACATGATCTTACCTAACAAAAGTCTTACCAAACCAAAAAAAATAAATAATGGAAGGTTTATTTAATTAATATAGACATAATTTTTTTTAAAGTGTCTATGTCATTTGGGCCCTTAATTTTAAGGTTTAGTCCCAAATTAAGCTTAATTTTCCCTTAATTGTTGTGATTAATTTTAATCACTTTTACTAATAATTTTGGTAAAAAATTAACATGTTCTTATTATAATATGAATATTAGACTGAATATAATGTTGTATGTAAAATTTTTTAAATCCACTTCACAGATGTGGAAAAATTAAGATTAGTGCTAATCTTGAAAACAAGTCAAAATAACGGGGTTTTAAAGTAAGAAAAAGTTCAAAAGTTTGTTAAGATTTTATATTTAGTTTGAAAGTGAAATTGATCTTATTGTTTTAATATATGTAATATTTATATAATTTTACCTCAAAATATATTTATAGTATAATTTATCATTAATAATTAATCATACAAAAGTCATTTTTTAACTAAAAAGTAGTATTTTTCACTATTCATCAAAAACGAAGTTTCTCCGAAAAATACAAAAAATTCACCCTAGGATAATTTCAAAGATATGAATTCAAAAATGATGTTTATTTTATCTAATTAAATTTATAAATTTTTCTAAAATTACTTTTATTATTAAAATAAATTCATTCGAGAAAATGATGTTTTTAAACAAAAAAATGACTTTACCAAAAATCATATCTTTTATTATCAATATGTTTTATTTATGTAAAAAAATTATTAAAAATATTTTAAAATTAGTTATTATTATATATATTACTATGTTTAATTTCTATGTTATAATTATCTTGTTTAAATAATAAAAATATATATTTTATAGAAACTCAGTGTTGCGTGTATCATACACCAACTCAGTGTTGCATACATCATATGCCAAGTCGGTGTTGCGTGTAACGTACATCAAGTTAGTTACATGTGAAAGGAATATTTTAATTAGTTAATTGAAAGATATCAATAAAAAATTAAGTTTATTCGAAAAAAATAGGTCCATAAAAACTCAAGGTGTTACACTCAAGGATCTACATAGCTCGTTTTATCTGTCTGTTTGTCTGCGGATAATACACCATGATCAAAATGACCTAATATCCTACTTCATACTATAGGACCCTCCAAAAAGTGAGAGTTAAAGTGGTAATCCATATCAAATACTATTAAAGATGAAACTTTGTACAACCTAAAAATCTATAGCACATAATGATTTCCCATATACTGAACTTTGGTTGTATCTCAAATTGGTATAAAGTGAACCAATTTTTTAATCCTATTGATCACAAACCATATAAAATTATTTCCTAAAGGGGTATGCAATAAACCAACCAAAAATTAAATAGATATATTTTCCCACTTCCAAGTCGGCACTAGAATTGGCTGGAGAAAACTCAAGGGTCTTTGGTGCTTGGTTTTGACCCACTGACAAGTATAAAAATGATAAAAAAATCAGTAATGTATCACCTCATACATGGACACTAGAATATTAGTTTCATATCATAAAAAAATTTCATGGTTTAAAAGTTCACTGCCCACTCAAAATTATGGAAATTCCCCATTATGACCTTCAACGAGAAAGGCACAACAAACCGATTCTAGAAACATAGGATTGTACTCAGAGGAGAATGTCCACTCACCGATGGTCTCCCCACCATAAAGAGAGCCCTTAATGTTATGAAATTCGTCATCAAGATCCAAATTTTGAAGAATCATCTTGATAATATAATAGGATAACTAATCACTAGGTAATACAACCTCAACCTCTTCCTATTAGATTCCCAAGTGCAACTGAGAAAAGAGAGCCATCAGATTCAACTCTTTTTATGATTCTTTCACATCCTGGGTCAGAATTATTATGATCAAAGTTTCAAAAATTAAATTCCCCTTACCCAGGGAGTAGGAAATGTCAAAATTAAAAGGCTATAGGTACTCCACCCAACACCTTTATTGGAGGTTCAAGTATTTTTTATAGAAGATATAAATCACAATTTTGTGGTCAGAATTAGTAGTAAACATTTATTCAAAAAGGTAATGTCGTCAACTATTAAGATTATGTATCATAACTAAATGTTCGATATCATTGGTCAGGTAATTTTTATCAAGTGTCCTAATATTTCTAGATCCATAGGATACCACGTGATTACCCTGGATAAGAACAAATCCCAAACCCAAACTTGAACCTTTACAGAAGACCACATAGCCCTGTCTAGACTATGGAAGAGTCAACACCAACATAAAAGTAAAAATATGTTTCAAATCATAAAAATAAATATGACATTTTTCATTCCACAAGAACTTTACTATCTTCTGAGTGAGGGAAATCATTGGATAAACCATCTTTGAGAAATCCTTAAAAAACCCATGGTAATACCCCGCCAATCCCAAGAATATTCATATCTCAAAAACATTATACTATTGTCCCATGATTTAACATCCATCACCTTTTTAGGATTGAGTGAAATTCCTCATTTTGAGACCACATGTCCTAATAAATTAACTTATAGATTCCATCAATTTCAGTTTGAAAGTTTTTATAAAGTTTGTGATCTCTCAAGATTTCTAGAATTACTCTTAGCAAATGATCTTCCTCAGTCTTGGAGTAAAACAAAATATCATCCACAACTACCGCCATAAAGGAATTTATGTACTCATGAAATATCTTTTTTATCAAATGCAAAAATACTATAGGAGAATTGGATAAACCAAATGGCATAAATATATGCTCAAAATGGCCATACCCACTCCAAAAGGTGGTCTTTTGAATGTCAGATTAATTTATTCTCAATCGGTTTTAACCAGAAAGAATATAAATCTTCAAGAAACACTTTTACCCTTTCAAATAGTCAAAAAGATCATAAATATGTGGTACCATATACTTTTTATTTAATGTAACTTGATTTAGTTTCGGTAATCAACATAGTGGTAAAGTGTTCCATTATATTTCTTCACAAATAGAATAGGTGCCACCCAAGGTGACAAACTCGGGTGTATAAATCCTTTCCCCAACTGATCATCCAACTAAGTCTTTAACTCTTTCAAATATGCTAGTTTTATAAGGTAACAAGATATAAATATAGGATGAGTATAAAATAATAAATTAATAGATAAATCTACCTCTATTATAGATGAGAAACTAGAGAAATCAGAAGGAAATACATTAGGAAACTTGATAATGGATAGAGGGATATCATCACTCAAATATTCTCACTCCAAGTCAAAATAAAACACTGATATTAACTTTAACAACTCCATAAAAGACAGCCTGGCTCTACTAAACCTTGGGTCTTATTCTCCTTGAATGACATGACACACCCTATTAGGCGTAGTAAAGGTGACCCGTCGATGATAACCGTCAATTTGAACCTTATTAGAAATCAACCAATCCATATCAAGGATGATGTTAAAATATTTCATGTTAAAAACAAAAAAACTCTAGATATTTTCAAACTCTGATAAGGAGGAAACTAATGAAATACATTAAAGAACCTACTTTATCTTCATCCTGAGGGGTGTTGTAATATCCATCACATAAGAAAAAAATATCCATATAAAGATTTATAAATTTCACAACATGAGTCGATAAAAATGAGTGAGATGCACCAGTATCAAATAAAACAGTCAATAAAGATGAATTTATAGTGATGATTCCTCGCACAATCATTGGACCCACATCCACTTACTCTAGAGAGTATTCCACTCTGTGAAGAAGCTTACTTACATATTCTTGTGGTTAAAAACCCTTAGACCATGAAACATATGATTTCACCATAGTACTTTTAGGTGCTGATGAGCATGTTCCACTACATAGAGTATAAAATACATGAAGGAACTTTTGTAGGTATCCTGAGCAGTCATACGAACTACAGTTCTTTGGTGCCTTATTGAAAAACTGCTTTAAATGCCTAACCTTGACTCACTAAAAGCATGTCATATGTACTCTTATAGGAACTACAAGTGTTCTATAAGATTCACGTTGTCTAGATCCACCATGCAGCTCATTCTACTTTCTATTTCCCTTAAATTAACTCACTGAACTGCCAATAGGAGAAAAGTGAACTCCTGTCAACCCTGACTTACTGACCAGGTCTTTCTCAACCATTAAATCTTTACCCAGTATAGCAACATAAGAAGTGATCTTCACATTGAATACTTGAGATTTGATGTTAGCATGAAGACCCATCTAAAATCATCAAACCTTCAGTTTTTCATTTTTCACTACCTTAAGATAAAACAGTATGAGATCAATAAAACGATTTTTGTACTGCGTCATGGTGTTGTCACCTTGATGGAGGTTAAAAATCTATATAGAATTTACCAAGACCACCGAATCTAGATAGAACTTATCTATGAAAATAAATCTAAAGTATTTCCAATCCAATCCCTCATGATTCTTCGCTGTCACTATCAAATATGACCATATCCTACTAGGTCCCTCTAGCTTGAATGTAACAAACATTGCATTAATCAAAATATGCGTTTCAAATAACTCAAAAATAAGATCAATCTTTTTCAAACAATCCTAAACCCCTTTAGGATTATTAAATCATTGGAAGGAAGGTGTATTTTGGTGAATAAACTCTTGAGAATGATTTTTAGATTCATTCCTTTGAGGTTCCATAACTAGATCCTGAAAGAGAATGAGTGTCGGTGCTTGTCCCAAATCTTGGACAACACACAACACTATCCTAAAAATATTCTAGTCTACTGGAGGATTTTATTGTTGTGGTTCACCAATAGATTTCTCTTATGGCCTATTCAAATGTATTCTTGGAGTCATGATGCTACAAAAAATAAAAAATACACTGAAATCATCAGAAAGATTAAAAATATCAAGGATACACAGATGAAAGATACTGGAATATCAATTCTATCAAACATAATTCAAGAGATGGATTTCAACAAACTTAAACCAAAGGTATGTAAAAGGATAGAATCATATCAGAAACATTCTTCAAGATGCTTTTCCCAAACACCCATGGTGACTTAAGACTCATTATGATGAGTGTTGGCTAAGAAATCATTCGCAACTGCCTCATAAGTCCCAAAAATCAAATCTTCTATCTACTAGTACACCCAAACTACACACTGAAATTAAGGAAATACGAACAACCATACACATTTGATACCATCTTTTGAGGAACCAATCTAGTTACCCAGGTACCCTGATACATGAGTTGACCCTAACATGGACTGAAGGTCATTCTTGATCCCCACAATTTGGTGACTAGCACCTAGAATCATACAAGAAACATAAGGGAATTATTTGTTCCACAAAAAATGGAAGGTAATAGATACATGCTGGTATGATCAACACTCCTCAAGGAGAATGTACTAAAAAAAGGTAAAAACCCCCAAAACAATGCATCATCAAAGTACTCAACAACTAATAAGAAAAAATCTAAAAAAACCCATATAAAAAGTGGATAACATCCCCACTAGTCATTTCCATCACTTCAGGTCCCAAGGATCAAGAACATCCACCACCTTCAAGTGGATCTTTCCTTTTTCTTCGACCTGAAAAAAGATAATATACAAATTTATGAAGTAAATGGCAGGGTGTAAGTTAAACAACCTAGTTGGGTCTCAACAATTGTTCCATAAACAACACTATAATAATAAACCAATTATTCTATCAATTTCAATAAAACAAGGCATGAGAAGTCATTTTCATATTTTTAAAAAAACATGCTTTCAAAGAAAATGATGGAAGATATCTTAAAACAGTCTTAAATGGACAGTTTATATAAAAGTATTTATATAAAACTGTTGTAATTAATAAAAAAATTATATCATCAAAGATCAGGGCTCAAAACACATATATGTGAATACTCATATCAACACCCCATTAGGGGAGCACTTTTCAAGGAATCAAACTTCACCCCATTAGGGGGGCCTGTATTGGGCAGTCCATTTACACCCCATTAGGGGAGACCATATTGTGTAGTCAATATACACCCCATTAGGGGATCCCATTACAGGAAGTCAAACTACTAATCAATCATGGGAAAATCAAACATTTCAAATAAATTCAAAATACAATTTCCCAATTTTAGTTTTCAACATTCCTTTTCATTTCAAAACCAGATCATGGCTTTCATAAAATTTATGACCTTTCAAATTATATTTCAACTTTATTTGTTTCCCTTATAGACCGATATCAAATAAATTTCATCAAACCAGTTTTCAAATATTTCCACTAATTTTCTCAAAATTTCCCACCAATTTCAATTTCATTGAATTTGGGAGTTCTTTATAAATTCCATTCCAATATCAAAATCAAATGACTATCATCTCAAAATCCAGGTTTTTAAAATCATTTAAGAACTAATTTAAATTTAATTAATCAATTCAATGTTTCTATTAATGAGTAATTATTTATGGAACTACTTAACTTTAATCACGTTATCGAATCAAGATAACACCTGCATCGGGATCTGCCAACAAATAACGAAGGCATAGGAGACCAAGAAACATAACCTAGAATTAATATCCATAAAATAGAGATTATATCCATCAATATCATGATGATCTATCAATATATATGTAGGAGATAAGAGGATATTAAAATAAAAATGCATGAGAGGAGATATACTTACCAGAAGAAGATCAAATGAGATCAACCTTACTTTGATCCACCAATAGAAGGGGTTTTAGGATTAAAAAATGATACTTTAGAGACTTCAATAACAAGTAAATTATTTTTATAGTCAAGTGGGGTCGATTAAGGGTTAAACTGGGGGTCCCAAGATTTTAAAATTAATTTTTGGGGGATTAAAAACCTGCTGGCATGATTTTCTTCACGATCTACAAAATTAGTAGTAACCATGCACCCTAATCATGCACTCTCCATGGGATTATATTTGGGGTGTATGGTTTTTCCACATTGTTACTTTAAACATGGTAAAAACATGAAAACCCACAATATTTTAAGATGCATGGTTTGTGTGAGAGGTTACACAGTTTGGAAAAACCATGCACCCCATTCCAGTGGCACATGCTTAGTTGTATGGTCTTCTAAGACAAACCACATGGGTTTCCATAATCATGTTCCAACCATGAACAACCCCTTAAAGTTAAATTTTGTTTCCAAATTTCACCTAAATCAATATGAAATAAATTCCATCTAAATTACAACCAAAATAAGGCTCAAGAAGTACATGTAAGAAGGTAACAGGATGTCTATTGACCATCAACCTCAATATTCTTCTGATATACTTGAGATAAAATGACTCATATTTAGATAAAATTTGTAGAGACATATCAAACACATTAATTACTATATAGAGAAAGAAAGGTACCTTGTTCTCCTTATATATATAAAAACTATTTCCATTAAAAGTATCCATCCCTATGTTGTTTTATAGAATTATAATGATCAATGATAAAAAAATTCCATTTGCTTCCCAAAGAGATTTTTGAAGGAGTTGGTATGCCCTAAATCCTTTTTGTATATAATAAAGTGGTATATATTATATTATATTTTTAAAATAAAAATGAAAATATTATTTTTATGATACCTCCTCCACTCATATGGAATGCATGGAATTAGATTTCATGCATGCAGCCTTTACTTGAGACATTCACTCATGCAAGTTTCCATTAAGAGAACCATTTCATAAGAGGAAACATGATGTGGTTTTTAGAATTTATGCATATGATGCATGGACTGGATAAGGCATTAAATCATATGTGATAAGGCATTAGTTAATGTTTAAATCATAGAATGTACTTGAAACCTATATAAATCCATTTCCATGCGATGGTTGTGGTAGTTAGTGCTTCATACAAGGACAAAAATCCCTAACCCTAATTGTTTGGAATGTGGGGCTTGATAGTATTATTAATGTGTTTGGTGTTGGTTATAATGGTTAACTCTTCCTAGGGGATGTGTAGTCCTTTCCATAATAGTTGTTGATGGGGGGGGGGGGGGGTTGGCTAGCAGGTGGGATATTAAATAGGGTATAATCGATAGAGAGGGGGACATGAATTCATTTTGAGTAGTTTCATCTTAGAAGCTATTTGGGGAATAATCCTTGGGAGTTCTATCTAGGTATCTTACAGAGTGGTCTTATACAACATATTTCTTTTTCATTATTCCTATTTATATTATAATTCTATTTTATTCCTGCTAAATAATCTGAATAAACTATTGTTTGATCCCTTCGTATTTCTTATTATCTCTCATATGACTATTTTTATAAGAGAGTAATAATAATTTGGTTTTGTATTTGAGTTCTTGGATGATATATTCTAAACCTTGGAAGACAAACTCAAGGATTTGGTTATTGATTTCTAGCAGCGTGGCTCAAGAAAGTTGTTCATGATGATTCAAAGCATGGTCATAATTATGAGTTGCATCACTGGATGCGAGAATCTACTAAGAAAAATTATTTTTGGGGAAGTATCTACTAATGGTGAATCGTTCAATATTGTGGGGATTATTGGAGAAAGATTAAATCCATTTCAAAGTCATTAGAGTTTCTAGAATAGGCACGACTCTTATTGAACAAAGCCGAACAATCATTTTGAAGTTGTCGTATTTCCCCTGCACATGTGTGAGGAAAGTTCTAAGGAAAAAAACAACTTTTTTGTAGGTGAATTGAGATTTCCAAAAAAAAGTAAGTGTTTTGGAATCAGTTAAGGTTTATAGAAACTTATTCATAGTAAACACAACAATTAAGAATCTTTTTATTAACAATGTAGAAATAACAGAAAACAAAAATATTGGAAGGTAAACTGAACACAAGTATTTATGTGGTTCAGACCTTTTGGTAATACTATATAGAAATAACAACACTAAAATTTGTTTATTATTATGAAAAATAAAAATATATCACATAAAAATAGAGAATATTAGTAAATATAGACCACACTTGTGAACCATAGAAGCTATTTGAGAATAGGTACAACGTCTCCCCAAGAACCAGCGATGAACTCTGGCTCAGAGTTAGTGAAGTAGTCCCATGAACTGGAAAAAATCATGCACACAACCCCATACACTAAGAACCATACCAAAAAAAAAATCAATAATATAAAACATAGAAGCTAAAAAGAAAGAAAATAATGAGTTCACAATAAAGAATCACTGAAGAACACATAGATCCTCCGGGGCTGGATGTTTTGGATTCTGAAGTGGTATCCTAAGAACCCATGAGAGATTAGTTCTACACCAAAGGACACCAAAATAGATTTAGGAAAATTATGTGAAATTAGAGAATGTAAGAATAATAGGGATCCTCTATCAGTTCTCTCAAAACCACGGGTTGAAGATGAAGAACCACTTGAGTAGAAGAAAACAACCACACATAGCAATAATGGCACCGCAAAGTCGAGGGGATGCTTTGACAGACGTAACAGATGGGGTGTACATATAGAAAGAAATATATGAGTAGAAGAGTCAATAAGATAAGCCATTTGAAATAGATTGTGGATAAGGAAGGAAACATGACATGCATGGGACAAACAGGCGGCTTCAAATAAGTTCCTCAGGAAACACAAACCAGTGAACCACAACAATCGGATGGAGCCACAACAACAACTAGCAGTAGGAAAGAAAAGTGTATCACCATAGTGGCATGAAGTAGAGGTCAGGATGGCCAACGAATTAGGCCCCAGTGAATGGCCTAACAGGAAGCCCACACAATAGATTAATAGGCCAAAACTGAGACCAAACAGAAAATCCCACACGAAGGCTATACAATAGCAGCCTAACAAAAAAATAGGATTTTTCATAATAAAATAAAACAAAATTTTTAATGGAAACTAAAACCACAATTTTTAATTTTTAAAACTCGAAAACAACATTAAGGAAGTTAAAGGAAGCTGGAATTTCACTGTGTGTCAAAAAAAGGCGATACAATTGATAATTGCATAAGAACTATTATTGGAAGCATTTCCGAATTAACTAGAATGTGGAGATATTTTAAAGGTAGTTATTACATAAATGAAACAACTTCTAATATCTTAAATTCAAGAAGAACACTGTGATTAGTGGAACAGATTAGTATAATTAGGTAGTAGTGTGTTCATTTTTCTAGATGAATATTGAGTTATGTTCTAGTTGTTTATGACTTATGAAAGTGGGATAAGAAATTTGAGAGAGATGAGATTAAGGAGGTTGGTTGAATTTAATTGAATTTTGGGATATCATCTTGGTGTGCATGAAAATGAGTATGGATAACTGATTTCCTATTACTAAAGTGGCTTTGGAATGTTTGATGTGTAGGTATGGGACGAAGGAGGAGGTTCATGATCTGATGTTGAAATCCATGTAAGATGGTAAGGAATTTTTAGAAGAGAAATTGTGGGGGGGGGGTATGGAGCTCAAGAAGCATGTGAGGTATGGAGTAAAACCTGGAAAATAAATCATAAAAACTCAAGTGTTTCCAAGTGGCAGAAGGAACAGGGATGCTGAAGACAGTTGTGAATAAGGACCAAGCTTCCCTGTAGTAAACTCTACTTTGGTTGATGGATTAATAAGTGTGTTGAAGAAATTTTAATTACCAATTCTTTTAAAAAAGGGTCCTTTGGGATGGATCAGTAAAAAGGAAATGTATTTCTAGTATTTTTTAACATTATAAAACATGAAGTTTTCTTATTTGTATTTGAGCAAGGAGTACATGGTTCAATGCTAGTTCTAGACATGAAAGTCTAAAAACCAATTTTTCATCATAGAAACTAAAGTAGATGCTCACGAAAAGGTATGGAGGGGTGAGAGAGGAAGACTCACTATTGCTTTTAGATATTCATCTATAAAACAGTTAAGTAGAGTAGTTGTTTTTTACCTACCAGACTAGCTAGAAGTTGTAATCCTAGATCAAAGACTTAGCATGTACAATATCTTTTACAGTGATTCTGCTACTGTTATTTATTACCCTCAACTTGTTTACTTCACCTGAACACCAAGTTGTGTTATATGATTATAGTGAGGAGTAAAAGTATGAGAAGTTTTAGGATGAGCTTTTCTAATATCCATATGTGAAGTAGATTGTGGAGAAAGTAGCCTCGCCTTATGTTTTACATGACAAGGTAGTTTTCTATAATTATCATAGCATAAATCTTGAAGAATGAAACTAGGAGAAGGAATTAAAAATTATTCATAGGAAAGATGAGTTACCTGATTTATCTAGATATAATCCTACTATTCCTTATGGAATCATTGTTGACTTTGTAAAAGATACCATTGAAAATGATAGAAATGTTTCTAGAAGTGATCGAGGTTCTTCCATTACTATTTTTCAGTTTGGCTATGAGCATAGTTATTTTTTGAAAATTAGAACAATGGATGAGTGGGAAATAGAGGCTAAGATAGTGGAGAAAATCTTTATAAGGGTTCTGTTGTAGTTCAATTTCTTAATTTGGAATAGTGGAGTATTACTTGGGATGAATGTGAATGGAAGGAGGACATACCTATTTTTGGTGTCACAAGTTTTGTTTTTTCTACAAAACTGATACATTTACTTTTGGAATAAGTGATGTTATCTTTGTGTCATATGAATACTAGGATAAAGATTATTCAACCCATGTGTGTTTCTACATATTCTTCTATAAACAAGATTATTGTGCAGTATGGACTCCTTGAGGGTTTAGAAGCTGATGGTTTGGTGTGGGAGGAGATTTTATTTTCTCTATTAATGGTTAGGCCACCACCAAACCCTCTATTGAGGGAAAAAACTACATGGAATTTCTAGAATAAAATTTATACTAAAAGAGACAAGTTATTAAATCCCATGAATGAACCAGATGTCCAAATTACTAGCCAAGTTTATGCTTTTGGTATTTCTAGATTTGGTGGAGGTGTTCTTAGTTGAGTCAAGAGAATTTGGTGTTATCAATTTCTTAGGGGAATTATATTATAAGCGTTATCTACCTATATTAGTCTTCATCATAGATCTCAATATGCAGAGTCACATTAGAATTCCACCTTAGGGAGAAGGTGGTTTTGGTGGGGGATTTTTGGAATGTGGGGCTTACCGATATTATTAATGTGTTTGCGGTAAGTTACAGTGGGTAACTGAATAGGGACAGTGTAGTATTTTCTGTAATAGTTGTTGGGGGGGGGGGGTTAACTGGCAGGTGGGATTTTAAATTGAGGAGATCTAGTAAAGAGGGGGTACGAATTAATTTTTAGTAGTTTTAGCTTGGGATCTATTTGAGGAGTTTTCTTTGTGAGGTCCCTCTAGGTCTCTTGGAGAGTGGTCTTCTCCAGTAGATTTCTTCTTCCTTATTTTTCTTATGACTTCTCTAAATATATCTCATTCCTACTAAATAATCTTAAAAAACTAACTCTCTATCCCTTTTTACTGCCTATAATATATCATATGACTATTGTTGGGAGATATTCTTAACACCGATGCTCTCTTCTTCAACATTCTTTACACCCGAAGCACTAACATGCCATGAAGGGATGGAGAATCCCATATGAATTTTATATGGATCATGTTAGCCTATGCATACCTCTGTAGGTGGTATGTCATTTGTATTTCACTCTTAGTGATCTTTATCTAGCATACTTGAAAATTTTCAAAGTTAATAAAGATGATGAAAATTCTCCTCGATAAATGGTACATGTTCACAATAATATTTCTTCACATTTCTTGCATGGGTGATATTGTAAAAGGTATAACATCATTTTTCAAGTTCTAATAATCATTATTTTACCTTAATGACTCCCGAAAATGGTATTAGAGAATACTCATGTCTTATATTTGTGAACTTTTTAAGAAATGAAAAAAACACAGAAAATAGAGAATCATGTTTTAGTCTTTTATAAATTCTATATAAAACTAGTTTTTTACATAGTTGGACTATGTAAAAGTAACCAAGGCATTACATTTATGTAGTGGGGCTACGTAATGGTAATCGACATGTTACCTTTATATAGTCGGGCTGCATAGGTAAGCGAAGCAGTTACCTTTATGCAGCTGAGCTCTATAAAGGTAAGAGATGTGTTACCTTTACATAGTTGGGATATGTAAAGGTAGCCAACAAATTACCTTTACATAGCTTGGATACTTAAAGAAAAAAGTTTATACCTTCATGCAAGTGACCCTTTATGTGTAAGGGTAAACCTAAATTTTCAAAAAAAATGGTAAGTTTTCTTATAATTTATAAATTGTTTATAAATTATAAAAAAATTATTTGGGGGATATTTATTAATTAATAAAGGGATAATTAATTAATTAATTATAAAGTGTTTATAATTAACTAATAAATGATTATGAAACACTTTAATATTCATTGAATATTAAATGTTAATATTTAAAAAACTTTTTAATAAATTATATGACA
This sequence comes from Viscum album, assembly GCA_963277665.1. Classification (NCBI taxonomy): domain Eukaryota; kingdom Viridiplantae; phylum Streptophyta; class Magnoliopsida; order Santalales; family Viscaceae; genus Viscum; species Viscum album. The sequence continues at coordinate 27,225,100 of OY728125.1, forward strand.
TGTCATATGATCTAGAAATATTTTTTTTATTTATAAATAATAATAATAATTTATAATGTGTTTATAAATTACATAAATAATCCCAAAATATATATTTTTATACTTATTTATTGAATTATTCATAATTAATTAATTTTAATTGTTCAAATTAAAGGGTATTGTTTGGGATATTATTTAAACCAGATTAAGAAGGTTTTGATGATTGATTTGATCATGGTTTAAATAATGTTAACCATATGATATTTTGATTATATAAAATGTTTACATAATAAAAATTGGATTATAAATTGTTTATAATTCATAAAATTTTATATATTTAAAATAAAAATTTATATAATGAAGAATATGAAAGATTTTATATTGGGTTGAATATAAAATGTTTATATTCATAATTATGGAATTTCTATAATATATAACTTAAATTATAAAATGTCTATAATTAGCTTTTATTTATGAATTTTTGATAAATGTTTATTTCATGTTTAAATATTTTAAATTTTCATTTATTAAATTTATATTCCCTATTTTATTTGGTTATAAATTATTTATATCATGAATCATGTATCCTTGAGTTTAAATGCTAAGCTATTTCTTGTAAATAGAACCTTGCATTACATGCTATGTATGAAAATTAATCTAGATTTTTATATACCTTGACCTTGGTTTGTAATTGATGTTATTTTCCTGAATTTGGTTATTGGACATAGTTTGTGCATATTTGGTCATAGAGATATCATTAATTGAATTCTATCTTGGGTAAAGTTTCCCTGGGTAGAAGGACTTGGGTTAGACTACCTACTGGTCTGGAGGCTTGTTCATTGTCTAGAAAGGTGATTGAGGCTGATTATCAATCACTTTGAACTTACTCATGTAGTGATTTTCAATATCATATAACTCTATACCTTAAACTAAAAAATTCATCAACCTTATTCATATGATGAATTTGGATATGTATGAATATGTTTGGCTTCGATTTTTGGGTGAGTAACACAAACCTGTGGGTTGTGTAAAGGGTTATACATTGATATCATTTGAATATATTTTTTGGTGGAGAGAATAAGATTACAAACTAAATAATTTAAATATTTTATACATTAAAGGGGATAACATGAGATAATATAGTGATATTAATTTCCCCTCAAATATTAAGTAATAGAATCCTTCCAAAAAAACACTTTTCAAAACCTTGATCATCCAACCAGGTAATCCATGCCATAACTGGGTTCCCATGGATTATCCTGTGTAAAGCAAGGATAGGTGATACTAGGACATCCTTGGGTTAGTCATGTCATAGATGGGTGTACTTGTATTTCACCTTTTTAGTATGATCTTTGAATTTTATTCAGGTTACACTAGCTGGGAGACCATTATAGGATTAGGTTACTAGAGTAATAGGTTGATTTTATCCATAATATGGATTGGATGAAGAGTTGTACGGTTGGATATCTAAGAATTCTATATGATATGATTGAGATAATTCCCTACCTACATGACTAAGTGGTGAGAGAAACATCACAGACGACTCATTTATTAGTGAAATATGGATCTTGGTCCACTAATGGGTCTGATGAATTTTAAAAGTGGTCATCATTTTAGTGAGATCCCATTTAATAAAATTCTTTATAAGTGGTAATAAAAAATGATATTAATTTGATAAAATCATATGTTATTGATGGATAAAATCATCATCATAAAACTAAACTTTTAGATTATTTTTTTGGAAGGAGAAGCTTAATTTAAGATAATCCTAAGACTGGTAACTTAATAAAAATTTATCAAGATAGATTGGTAACTTTAAAAGTTCTTAAAGTAAATGTAATTTTCTATGTTTTAGAGAAATTCCTATTCTTAAGTAATGAAGTGTTAAAGTTTTTCAAAAGATTATTAATCATATAAATATGAAGGGGGGGGTGAATTTACCTTTTAAAAATTAAAGCTAAAGTAAATGGTAAATTTGAAATTAAAATTATTAATAAAGAATATAGAGAGTAATCGATTCATGGATAGTTGATAAATTTGATATGAGTTATTAAGTTAATAATATCATTGTAAAATAAGCATGAAAATGATAAAATCATATTTATTAAAGTATGTGAATTAATGTTAAATTATACATTTGTGAAAAGTATATAGAGGACAAACACAATTGATAAGGAGTTAAAATAAAGTTTGATGTGAGCCCCTACGTATCCTCCCCTCAAATCAAGAAGTCTAGTGTATAAAACCCTTGATCTTAGAGCTGATTAAGAAACCCATATTTTACAATTATGGTTTTTTAGAAACCTATTTAACTTCTTCGACAGTCGAGGAACCCATCCCTCACTTTTTCAGAGTGATAGATATTAGAGAAAGGTAGTTGATAAGAGAGAGAGGTTTTATTTAGGAAAACCCATTAAAAAGTCACTCATAAATATCTTGGATGGAGGAGTATAATAAAGGATGGGAGATCTTAGAGTAATTTCAAGAGCCTTTGAAGTAATGATAACTTTGAATTTTTCTCTTTGATAGGATTGATAATTTTAGCACTTTGATGTCGATTTGGATTAAGATCATTGTCGGTAACTGGTGTAAGCTTATAAGGGGCAGAGGTAGTCCCTTTATAGGCTCCAAAAGGATTGGAAAGATTTTGTTATTCTCTAGGATTCATGAAACCAAATATGATTGAAATTATAGTGTTTTGACCATAATTAATGCATTCCCAAAGAAGCCATCACGCCACCATCAAATACCCAATTTCCACCATTGGGCAGTCAATGACCTACATGGAGGCATACTAATACTGGAAGACCAAAACTGGTTGTTCGGTACAACTCCATCAGCTGGCCGGTAAACACTTTGAGATTTTGGAGCTACTGCCTAAACCATTGGTTGGTCGGTGGGTATTCTAGGTATTATATTTTTTTGGACACATGTCACCGGTGGCTGATGCCCTGGACCTACTAGTTGATGCAGTCTTCACTCCACCATCTTCAAGAGTGGCCACCACAACTTCCAACTAAAACTTTCATTAGATCTTCTAAGACGTTTCCAAGGTATTTAAGTAAGATAAGTGATTTTCTTAATTCTTTGAGTAGAATAACGATCCATCCTTTAATTGACTTTAGAAACTCCCTAAAGTTAAATAATAAAATCACATTAAACAAAATTAAAGAGTCTAAAAAACAATAAAATGAAAACATTAGATGCATAGGTGAGTGTTTGTGATCATAAAAACATTGTGAGAGAGACAGGTATAACACACATGAATCTAGATGCTTATGGAATCATATAATGATACACTTAGGGTTTCAAAAGCATAAGATACAAAATTTCCAAAGGAATGTTAGTCTGTATACATGTACTCAATGTGATTGGATAAATCAGTAATTTAAGGAATTTTAGTAATATATACTCAATATGATTGGGAATTCAAAATGATATTCAATATTGAATTAACTTGTCACAAGATGTGTGTTATCTAATTTTTCTCTTGACATGAGCATGTAAAAAAATGTTGTTTAGTAAAATGATATGGGTGTTTTTAATATACATAGTTTATGATTTGTTTAATTCTATAACAGTATTTAAAGGGGGAATAAAATGAATTGATCATGTCAAGGAATTCATCATATTTTCATTTAAGGAATTTTTTTTGATAATGTAAATTAATTCAAGAAAAGTTAAATTGGTATTCTCAAAATGTTGATAATAGTTGAACTGGGCATATGATGTATAGGTTCTAAGTGTTGTATGGTCAATACTAGTGGGTAGAAGTTAAAATTGGAAAAAGAAAAGTTTATTTTAAAGTTAATTTTTTTTCTTCAATAAGCTAGTAAAAGGTCATTAAAACCTATGTTTTTAGGGAGAATGAGTAATAATTCCATATGATGGATTATTGAGACACGTGGAGGATTTTAGGAAACTCCATGGAATTTCCATGTCAGGTATGTATGTTATATCAATTAATTACTAAATTTTAAAGTGTATGTGGTATAAAATTTATATTTTACAAGTTTTTTTTAAATATACAGGAGTTTAAAATCAAATAATAATTTATTGAACTTGTATTTCAAATTCATGTTATGAAGTTAAGAGTTACTATATCAAATTTGGATGTAAAGGAATGTATCAACCTTGGGGGAATATAATTAAAGGATGTATGTAATTATGTTATTTATTTTATAGGATAAGAGAAGTTATTCAATAACAAAGAGTTGTTGTGAACTAAATTTAGATGATTTATTGTATACATGGTTTAAAATTCATCAGATTCGATATCATACTTGAAAAAACAAAAGGGAAAAGGTGGTTATCCAACTATTTGTTAAAATATAAAGAAATGTGACTCCTCCACTCATCAATTACATATTTTAATAAATTTCCTTTTAAAAAATTCTTCAAACATATAGAATACCATATATGACATGATATCACCAATTTATTTGTTAAATATTCAAACTTAGGGGAATTAAGTGTTATTTTCTAAACACAAAGAAGTTTTTATATCCTGGAAAGATATTCCGAAATTAATATGGAAACTTAGAGGTTAATAAGAGTATGTTTGGACTTAAAAAATTTCAAAGTTAACAAATAAAAGATTATATAAATCTAATATCAAAGTGATTTACACTTAATATCTTAAAGTGATTAGGATATGTGATGGTAAATAAAAATTAAATTGTTACAATTATTTACCATTTAGAAAGTGAATATAACTATTTCCTAAAGTATTATATCAGTCTATGATTAATTTTTTTTCTAATGATATCCTAAAGGGTTTAGGATATGTGAGGATAAAGAAAAATTTAAAGAGTTTCATTTAGTTATCATGAATAAGTAAAGATCAATTTTTCCTAAAAGATAATGCCATTAAAAGAATAATGTAATTTTTCACTTCATACACTAGAAGAGTTTCAGGATATGTGATGCTAAAGAAGAATGTAAAATATTTTCATTTATTTATCATGTGAAAGTAAAAATCACTATTTATTGAAGGATTGTACCAGTCAAATTACTAAGTTAGTTACACATGATACCCTAAAATAGTTTAGGGTATGTTGGTAAAGATAAATATAAAGAGTTACATTAGTTATTGTAAAAAAATAAATTTCACTTTATCCTAAAAGTTTTTAGGATTTTCTAGTGAAGAATTATTGTAAATAGTTGTACTATCTATAAAAATATTTTCAAGGAAAAGTTTGATGGAAATATTTTTGATGATGATAATGATGTACTTAGAAATATTTTTAAGTAGACAACTAAAGTTAACATTGTAAAATTTGATGTTATGAAGTTAATAAGTTTGAGTATGTTAAAAGAGTTTAAAATTCAGAATATGATTCCTAAATATCACAATTATTCATGATTTCTTACTTTATAGATGTTTCTCTCTAAATAGTTTGTGAGATATTTTTATCATATGGTCACATAGAGATGTGTCAAAAATTACACATGATCTGAAAGTATAGTATACATAAAGTTGATATGGCCTTTATCATATATGATATGATATAAAAAATATTATGTTGGATTTGTTAAGTATTCTTAAAAGATTTTAAGAATTAATAATATAAAATATATCATATTAGAGGAAAAATACACTTTATCAATCATTCCTGTTGTCTATATAAATGTATATATAGATATACATTTCATGAAGTGTAATGATAATTGACCTCTCAAAGTATGACTTTGATTTATCCCTAACCAATGTTCATCGTGGACCATTATAGTTTATGATGAAATGTTAAGGTTAGTGTGGGTTGGATTATTTTATATAGATATGAAATTTATTCATGGGGAACAAAACAAAGAAATAGATTCCTTTTTGTGCACTGAATGACTCCTATGTATACCACATGGAGTTTCATACAAATTTATTTGTTATTATAGGGGTGTATGGATTATATTTGAGTCCCCAATACCCAAGGTTGGTGCGATTCCTAGAGTGTGAACCTTTATAGTTTGATCCCGTAAATACGCAAGTCTACATATTGAATTAGCTAATATGAGGGTGGTTGGTTATGTTGCTAATCATGTCATTGGTTTGATCTCATCTAAGATGTGATTTTACTCTCGTATTACAAGTATGGCATCTGGGTATTCAATTGAGATAGAATTTGGAGTGTGATACCACAACTATATAATAAATATGATGTGATTATCTTTTCATATGTGGGATATGTGATTTTCTCATCCATATATATGAATGAAATGTTGATTTATTTATTGAATGAGTCAGTTTATACTCTGATAATTGATAACATATGAGTATACTATATGATATTGACATAATCTATGTAACTTAGTCATATGATGTCTTTTTTTTTGAAGAAGGCATATAACATTAATGAAAAAGATCAGCAGAAGTACACATGCTAATCCAAGAAGTGAAATTTTCCAACCAGAGCTGGTTAGAATCGAAAGGGCCTGAGGCTGCAAGATGATGGGACACGTTGTTTCCTTCCCTTTATAGATTAAGTAGAATTGAAACTTTTCTATAGGACTCTCTTTTCTTACATTTATGAATTCAAAGATTCATATTTTTTGTCAATGCTATAAAGGACCATGAGTCACACTTTGTGGTTGACTAAATGAGGATTGTTTTTAACTTTGAGAGTAACTCTAAAATTGTTTTAGTTAATCTAAAAGTATTTTGGTTGAGTATTTACAAGGTATTACATATGATGTGATATATGCATTAGTGCAGAAAACGTTTTTTACGTCGGTTATTTTTAATTTTTTACGTCGGTTTCTAGCCGACGTTAATACGTGCAACGTTATAAATAAGGTTTTTGACGTCGGTTATTTAAAAACCGACGTAAAAAAGCATAAAATTGCGATGTTTATCACATCGGTTATTTTAGAACCGACGTGATAAAGGGCCTGGAGAATGTTTTATCACGTTGGTTATTTTAGAACCGACGTGATAAAAGGCCTGGAGAATGGTTTATCACGTCGGTTATCTAAGAACCGACGTGATAAATGGCCTGGACAATGGTTTATCACGTCCGTTCTTAAACAACCGACGTGATAAACAGGGGGTGAGGGGGTTTATCACGTCGGTTCATATAGAACCGACATGATAAACTGGGGTGAGGGTGGTTTATCACGTCCGTTCTATAAGAACCGACGTGATAAACCGGGCTGAGCGTGGTTTATCACGTCGGTTCATATAAAACCGACGTTAAAAACCGGGGGAGGGGGGTTTATCACGTCAGTTATTATATAACCGCCGTGATAAACCGGAGGGAGGCTGTTTATCACGTCGGTTATTCAATAACCGACGTGATAAACCATTCTACAGGCCTTTTATCACGTCGGTTATTAAATAACCGACGTGATAAACCATTCTCCAGGCCTTTTATCACGTCGGTTATTAAATAACCGATGTGATAAACCATTCTCCAGGACTTTTATCACGTTGGTTATTAAATAACCGACGTGATAAACCATTCTGTAGACCTTTTATCACGTCGGTTATTAAATAACCGACGTGATAAACACAATTTTTTTTTATAAACAGAATGTAGTGATCTTCTCTCCACCAGAATCAACCAGAAAACAAATCAAGAAATCGTAGCACATAAACAGAAGTACATCAAAATTAAGCATGTACATAGATAACATATAAAACTTACCCACTAGACAACATCCACCCTCATTTATACCCCATGGAAAACCCTCCCCCACCCCGTTGGAGCCCTCACCCTCATGTATACCCCCTGGACAACCCTCCCCCACCCCGTTGGAGCTCCCACCCTCATGTATACCCCTTGGACAACCCTCCCCCACCCCATTGGAGCCCCCACCACACTCCTGGACTGCCCCCGACCCCCGGACACCCACAAACACCCCTCGACAACCCCCCACCCGCCTGAACAACACCTCCTCACCCCCTCACCCCACTTGACAGCCCCCACCACACCCCTGGACAGCCCCAAACACCCCTGGACAACCCCCCACCCCTGGACAGCACTCCCACACCCCTGGACCGGCTTCCCACACCCCTGGACATCCCTGCCACCCCCTAGGACTGTCCCCCCACCCCATCAGACAGCCCTCCCGGACCGCTGGACACCCCCAACCCCACTGAACACACCCCCACACCCTTGGAACCCCTCCCCCACAGACCCAAATCCATACCAGAAGAACCATCAAAAGTAGACCAATACAAGAAGTCGAGAAAAATTAAACATTCACTTATATAACATTCAAAACTTACATTGTCAACTTCAAAAAAAAACTAAATCAAACCTAAACAACTACCAAATACACAATTAAAACGACAATATTCAAAATTACATTTTACATTACAAACAACTAAAATTCAATCAAACCTGTAAAATAATTTGACCACTCCACTTGTACGCGTTTGATGTCTTCAGCAGTATAGGGTTGAGGGTCATCAAAAATCTAAAAATGAAAAAGAATATAGTTAACGTGTATAATGAATAAATCAAATTGAAATATGATGGCAAAGTTTAAGAGGAAATCATACCAGGTCAAAATTCACAACTGTCCCAGTTGTTATTATTTCATACATAAATCTTAACATATAATATCCACATTCGATGAGGCCTTGTTGTTCATGACAATTCTATTTTGAATGAGTGTAAATTCAATATATTATTTTTATGTAATAAATCAAAAAGTACAAATTATAAATGGAAATTTACCTTCGCATTTACATATTTGATCTTTGCATTTCTTTTCTTTGTGTTTTTTCGAAAGTAGACCCATGCACTGTTAGAAAATAATACGAAAGGGGTAAATTTAAAATTCATTATAATATATAAAACTATTGAGAAATTGAAACTTACTTTTCCAATATATTCTTAAAACTTTCCCGCACATCACCATGAACAGAGCATATCCAATAAAGAGCTTTCTCCCTTGGGAAAAAAATCCCTAACATCCATTGATCACTGATAAAAGGAAATTTAATGTTAGTGGTTTTTTATGTTAAAGGATAATTAACTATTTGAGAGAAATGTGTTTCATACCTCTCACAAAAAGGCATCATCCAACATTGTTGGATTATATTCTTTTCAAATCTTTCAGCAATATAAACCATTCTTTGTTCCTCAGTCAATGCACATGCTTCAGGGGAAATCAATTGCGGGTTCATGAATCCATATACTTCTGTCAGTTCATTCCTATCACAAATTTTATAAAGATACCTAATACAAAACATATATAAGTATACATTTTTAATAAATATAACGCAGGGAAAAGGTGTTAAGACTTACATGGAAAAAATTTGCACCACGTTGATGCCCAACTTATCTCCAGTAACAACCTCCATGATATCAGATTTTGTAATCCCCACACTTATTTCACGTCCACAAACATGAGATTCCATTGGAAACTCATAAAAACCCAACAACAAATGTGAATATCTTGACAATCTGTCAAGACCACTGGAATCTGTATCTGATGTCATAGCCTGTTGTCTTTGTTGTTGTCTATACAGTATTTCTTTACCTTTGAAGTATTTCTGTGAATTTTTTTTTGAGAATTATAGTAGTTTTCAAATGATAAAACAACTTTAATAAAAAAATAAAATAAAAGATATAACATTCATACCTCTATGGTAATGAGTCGAAGAAGTCTGGATGGCCAATCTAAAAAATGGCCGATACTCTGTCCAACTGTCGCCACCTCATATGTAGGTATTGGTACCCTAGTTGATCTATCTATAATATCCTGTACAGTGACCCTCTGATTCTCTACCTCTAATTGTTGATGATGAACTGTATCTCCTATACAATATACCAACCCGTATGCTACTATATGATGTTGAGAATCATCAACATACAACTCGCAATATGTAGGAAGCTGCGGCGGAGGCGTAGGATAAAAAATGGGGTCCGCAGGCTGAGGTGGGGGAGTGGGAGCTACTGGCGGAGGTGGAGAATAAATAATGGGGTCTGCAGGGGGAGGTGGAGGAGTGGGAGCTGCAGTCTGAAATTGTCTTTGCATTTCTGCAAACATAGACTACACCGAATCTCTAATCTTGTCTTCCATCGTCGCATTAATATTTTGAACTTCAGACTCCAAGGATTCTATTTTTTTTATAAACCCCCTCAATGTTAGAAGTTGAAGAATGTGGAAACACTTTTCTTACCGATACACCTTTCGGATATCCTCTTACACGATCAGGATGTTCGGGCCTTCCCAATGCTGAAAATAAAATATCTTCCCTCCCAGTAGCTGTAAATGTCCCCTCTGAACTTTTCTCCTCAAGAGAGTCCTGTATTAATTAATTGAACATTTCTGTAATGATTGAAACTTATATGAAGAAAAAAGTTAACTTAAATAAATTAAATAGATATATTACAATCCTCTCAGCTACGATTCTCGATTCTTCCGAAAGATATTTCCCTTTTTTTCCCTTCCGAGCTCTCTTCTATTTTTCATGTCTAGATGGAGGGGATGGAGGGGCCACCTCTCCAAAGCTTGAAGACTCAGCTCTTAGTTGTTGAAATTTTTCCGCTATCATTTTTTCTTCCAATAATGTATACCCTCCCCGAGATAAACTATGAGGGTATACTTTTTTACATTGGATCTCCTGATGAGCTTTCCTTGTTTGCTGTAATTTAAGAATAAGAAATCATTAACAAAACATTAATAAAATCATTTATATAAGAAAGTATATAAAAGTTTACATTGCCCTTACCAGAAATGACTCTTTTTTTCTACTTTCAAAAAACTGTCTCCATGTGTCTTCATCTATAAAAGGATATATACGACATGGATTGTCATGACTCCTATGACCATAAATGAAATCAGGTGTGAGGGTTGATTTGAAATCCCTCCATCTCCTGGCAGCCAACGATAAGCATTTCTTCCTGACTCCTCCAGTGTCAGGAATATCAAATTTCATCTGATAAAGAAGAGGTTAAACATATTATATATACTAGAAACATTAAATGAATGGTCAAACAATGACAAAAGATCTTACCAAAATCATCTCCCACAACTAAGAGATAATCGCTTTATCCACACCTCTCCAATCATCATACAGAATGCTTACTTTGGTCTTATCCTGAGTTGCAACAAAACTCTTAAAATCTTTGGCATTCGGACCTCTAGGAATATCATCATCATCAAACTCAACTACTATCCTCTGATCCTGCGTACGGGAAAGTGATAATTTTGGTAAACGTGTGCAACCACGTTTACCAACCTTTGAACTCTTTGTCGTAATAGGAGCATGTGAATTTTCATCCCCAGAGGTATGACCAGCAATATGCTCCTCCCCAGAATCATGTGGTTGATCATCTGAATGATCTGTCATTATCCTTCAAATCAAAAAAACAAACGTCAGTTCACAATGGTAAAGTTGGAAAAGATGGTCAAGATGGTCAAGATGGTAAAAATGGTAAAAATGGTAAACTTGGTAAACATTGTAAACATGGTAAAGTAATTGTCAGTGAATAAAAATAATCATTTTAAAATTCATGTAATGGTTATAAACTGTTGGGTCGTAGAGGATGGAAAGAGGGGGGGTGAATTGCCTTTTTAAAAAATAATTAACAATTTAAAACAATTATCAAAGCCCAACAGATAGTTTGACTGGGCACACCGGCGGGTCAGTGGTGTCTCACCAGCTGGCTGGTGGTCCACCGGCTGGCCGGTGCTGAGCTTCCGGTTGGCCGGTGGTCCAGACAGAGCAGGCTTTCTGTCTGGGTTCCACCGGCTGGCCGGTGGTCATCCACCGGTTGGCCGGTGTCACCAGGCAGTGGGCAAGCCTACTGCCTGGGTCCTCCGGCTGGCCGGTGGGCAAGAACCGGTTGGCCGGTGCCCATACCGGCTGGCCGGTGCGCTAACACCGGCTGACCGGTGGCTCTGGCAGAAAGCAATGCTTCTTCCAGAGACCACCGGCTGGCCGGTGGGAATCCACCGGTTGGCCGGTGGACTCAGAGAGTCCACTATCAGCCTTCTTGGGACAACTTCTGGGCAACCTTTTTCCTAGCATCAAAACACTTGAAAAAAAGTTAGAACACGATGAGAGTGATTGTGATCATTAAAATCCAAGAGAGAGGGGTACAACAATAAACATGATAAAGTAAACTAAACAAACTTAAAACAAATAATAACATATAATTATTTTATTTTATAACTTGTTTTAATAAATAAAAAACTTACAATATCTAAAATTTATGGAAAAAATAAATGTAAACAAGAAATAAACATATGTTACCTGTAATTTTAGGAATGTACAGATGGATTGTTTTCCCAAATTCCTTCGTTGTGATCGTTCCTTATGGCACAAACTATGTCTTCAACATGATCGTCATTATGTTCTGTTAATATTTCCATTGAAGTAGGGATCTCACATAAATCAGCATATTCATCAAGTTCATCCTCACCAACAAATTGTTTTTCCCTTGTAAAACAACATCCCACTGCATATCTGATTGATCTACTACATAAAAAATTTGTTTTGCATGTGTTGCCATTATAAAAGAATCACCTGTGTCTTCCAATCTATTCAGATTAACAAGTGTCATTCCAAATTCATCGTGTTTGACACTGTTGTTACCGTTAAACCATTTACAGTTAAAAACGGGAACTTTAATTTTAAAGTAATCAACCTCCCATATGTCTTCAATCACTCCATAATATGCATTTGATGCAGAAATTGGGTTTTTGTCCTTAGCACTCGAAAAATGCATTGCTTCTGCAAACACCAATACACCACTATTCTGAACTGCACTTCTGTTGTCCTGAGCTTTTGTATGAAATGTATAACCATTAATGTCATAACCAGACCATGTTATCACATTTAAACATGGACCACCCACTATCCATTTTAATGTCTCTGATACATCTGATCTACCAAGAAAAGTCTTTTTAATCCATGACAAAAAAGTTTTGTTGTGCTCATTCAAAATCCACATTTCTTTCTTCTTTGGATGACATTGTTTCAACTCATTAATATGCAATGTGATATATGGTTGAGCATCAGCTATGTTCTTCAAGATGTATGATTCTAACTTCTTCATCTGTTCAGCTGACAATAATTTGACTTTCAAGCCGTGAATCCCCTTTCCCTCATTATTAACTCGTTCATGGCGAGATGGAGGCAAACCTATGTGTTGCGCCGCAGCCAAGTAGCACGTACAAAACTATGCCACCTCCTCAGAAATATACTTTTCAATAATGGAGGCTTCAGGTTGATATAGATTTTTAACATACCCCTTTAATATTTTCATATACCTTTCAAAAGGATACATCCAACGAAGATATACAGGTCCACAAAGCTTTATTTCTCGAACCAGATGAATCATTAAATGCACCATTATATCAAAAAACGTTGGAGGAAAATACATTTCCAATTGACAAAGTATTAAAATTGCATCCTTTTCCAAAATGTTCAAATCATTCACATCAATCACCTTGTTACAAATTGAATTGAAAAAATAACACAAATTCATTATAGTCTTTCTAACACGAATGGGCAATATTCCACGCAATGCAACTGGTAGAATTTGTTGCATCATGACGTGACAATCATGTGATTTCATACCTATCAACTTCAAGTCCTTCAATGAGAAAATTTTTTTTACATTAGAAGAATAACCTTGAGGCACTTTGGTATCATGAAGACACTGACAGAAGCTAATTTTCTCCCTCTTCGATAATGTATGACAAGCCGGGGGAAGAAATGTTCGTCTTCCTTTAGGAGTGGGAGCTAACTCCAAACGTATTCCCATTGATAGTAAGTCTAATCTTGCATTCAACCCATCTTTAGTCTTTCCTTTAATATCTAACAATGTTCCAATAAAAGAATCACATATATTCTTCTCCACGTGCATGACATAAATATTATGTTTAACTTCATGATACCTCCAATATGGTAGCTCAAAAAATATTGACATTTTCTTCCAAATATGTCCATCATTACCAGATTTCTGTGTCTTTCCCAATGTCACGTCAAGGTTTTTCACCCTCTCAAAATACAGATCATGGGATAAAGGTTTTGGAGCAGTATCAAATTCTTGTGAGCCATTAAATGCCTTTTTTAGTCTTCTATAAGGGTGTTCCATAGGCAAAAACTTTCGATGACCCATGTACACTGTTTTCCTCCCATGATGCAATTGACAATAGGACGTCTGTTGTTCGCAAATTGGACATGCTTTATGCCCTTTAACACTGTATCCAGACAAATTTCCATACACTGGGAAGTCATTTATAGTGAACAGAAGCACTGCATGCAGTTGAAAATATTCCATTTTATAAGAATCATACACCCTAATACCATCAGCCCATAACAGTTTCAAATCATCAATCAAAGGTGACAAGTAAACATCAATATCATTACCGGGTTGCTTTGGACCAGAGATCATTGTACTCAACATGACATATTTGCGCTTCATACAAACTTCAGGAGAGAGGTTGTAAATTACCAATAAAACAGGCCATGAACTATGTGTGCTACTGAGTGTTCGGTATGGATTCATTCCATCTGTGCACAACCCTAGTCTGAGATTTCTTATTTCATTTCCAAATGTAGAATACTGCGCATCAATTTTCTTCCATTGTGGACAATCAGCTGGATGACGTATTTTTCCATCACATACCCGCTCTTCAGCATGCCATCTTAACCTTTTTGCATCATGTGAATTAGCAAATAAACGTTTGAAACGATTAATTATAGGAAGATACTAAAATACCTTTGAAGGGAGTTTTGTAATCTCTACATCACCCTGTGATTTTTCTTTCACCTTATACCGTGATGTCCCACATTTTGGAAACTCTGACAGAAATTCATATTCCTTCCTATATATAATGCAGTCATTCGGACAGGCATGTATTTTCTTGTATCCCAATCCCATCGGGCATAATATTTTCTTGGCTTTGTAATGTGAATCTGGAAGATCGTTATCTTTTGGAAGAATGTCTTTCATCAATTGTAGCAGCTCTGTAAAACTTCTGTCACTCCATCCATGCTTCACCTTTAGGTTAATCAATCTTAACACCGCCGACAGAACCGTAAAATCTGTACAACCGGGATATAATGGTTTTTCAGCATCACCATATAGACGTGCAACTGTCGGTTCTATCTCAATTTGTTTTGCTACAATATCGCGAATCATTTCTTCAATTCCATCAGAGTTACCATCTTGCGAATCATCATCATTAGTGACATTCCGTCCAGTTTCACCATGCCAAATCCAAGGGCTGTAACTCAGATTAAAACCATGACATATCAGATGATCTTTTATCTCTATACTTTTCAACTTCTTCATATTCAAATATTTCAGGCATGGACAGAAAAAAATGTCACTACTTGGAACATTTCGTTTTGCAAATTCCAAAAAGGCATCAACACCTTCCTCAAATTCATTGCTCATTCGATGTGCCGTAATCCAACTTCGACTCATTATTACCTATAACAAATATCAACAAAAAATATATATTTTTAAGATAATAAAAAACATGTTTATATGGATAAAATCATAATTTGAATGTAAAACAATTTAAAATATAAAACAAATCTTGAAAGTAGTAGTAGTTTTCATAAGTACCCAACACCAAATAGCTATAGATCGTAAGTGTCATGTTAAAAATATGAATATAGACCATTTGTTTTATGTTTAATAATATTGTCATATTATCTGATCATTCTAATTATATATTAGAATTACTATATCCTTTTGATCCGATATATAATCTAAGGACATTAATATTTCTTTAGAAAAAGTAATGTTAATATCATGGTAATGTAAAAAAAAGTATATGTCGAACTATATATATGTAATACCAATAAAAAAATACATATGTGTTTGGCCTGGTTTTCACACATAAAACAACTCATCTCACAGATTAAATTTTTGAATCATCCTACATAATACTTATTTTTATAACTTAGGGAATGAAAATAATAAAAGTTTTGATTTAGGATACTAATTATGGGTAAACATGATATATATAAATATAATATCTAATCTCATAAAAAGATATCCATGGGGGTATAAGAGCATACACAAAGCACATGATAAAAAAGATAAGTGAAACAGTTCTATATAATCATAGATCATAAAACCTGAGTCCAAGTATAACAATTTTAGCGTAACATAAGACATGATTTATATGATAGTGGGAACATGATTTAAAAAACCTTATTCATAAGATCACAACATTGGTATGTGGAATAACATAAGAGTGTGGCACAAACATAATCATATAAGTCATAACATATGTCAAGGGAAAACATAGTTTCATTCACCTCATATTGGGATATGTTAATCAGCTTTCCTATAATTTATTATAATATTTCTTACCAGGCACATCACATAACACATTGGACATGGTATAACCATCTGTATCCCATATTGATCTATGATATATAATGCATTGTCGAATGCATTAGAAGGATATTATGGACCCAAATGTCACATAATGACTAACCATATATATGGGTGAATCGTGATCATAAAATCATTTATAACACTTTCGTAGATCAATTAACTAACAAAAATGAAATGGGGGTCATAATTGTTTTTACAAAACATAATAATTATTAATACATAAAAATGTGTTTGGATGGTAAGATAAGATAATATACCTAATTCAATCTAATTATCATTAAATTATTTCTACCTAGATAGAAAAGACCTTTATAAAAAATATAATTTAACTTGAGAATGAAAAGAAAGTACCCTTTACCTTTTTTATAATGAAAAATCTGAAAAGGATGATAATAATATTTAGGTATTATAATTTTTTTATGAATTATTAATAATAAAAGAAATCACCTCACTTGGTTTTGTTGAAAATCGGACATACCATCGTATTCAAGAAATCAGATACACTTTGCATGAAAAGGTCCACCATTTTTAGGAGATGACTGAAAGAAGAAATGTATTATCAGACTCACCATGAGTCCAGAATGAAATATTTGATTGTAATAGGTATGAATTGATATATTTATGAATGCAGATGGAAACAGATGATGGTTTTCTGATCTAGGAGTTCTAAAAATCATAATTTTTTGAAAAAATATTATGATGTAAGAATGTTGAATGAAATTTTAAGGATAGGTATTACCGATTGTACCTAGTCCAATTTCATTCATGAAAATAATTTTCTGGACAATCATATTGAAAATATGATTTTAAGAAAATAAGTACTACCAATCTTCATCCAGAAAGACACATTCCAGCTAAGTAGGAAATAATAATGTTGCTGGAAGAATGGAACGTTACAGTACCACCCATTATTTTTCAGATATTGCTGAAGCTAATCCACAATGTTTTAATTACCATTTGCGAGTTGAATGTTGCGAGTTGAATGAACATAATAACCATTTGCAATAAAAAAAATTCCACGAGATTCAAAAACGAACGAAAATCACATCAAGAATCGAAAAAAAAACGAACGAAATAAATTCGTGGAAGGCTTACTTGAATGTCGCGAGTTGAGATGATAGATCCGAGAGCAGTGAAGAAGATAAACAATGAAGCCAAAATGAGTGTAATGCAGGCAATCGATGAGCCGATTAGGGTTTACCGCGCGAGAGAGAGACGAGCCGACGACTGTCAATCGAAAAAATCGTAAATGACAGAACACGGGATTTAATTTTTTTAAATGCTTTATCAAGTCGGTTATATAATAACCGACGTTATAAACTATTTTTTAGCTTTTTTACGTCAGTTATCTTAAAACCGACGTAAAAAGGCTCCCGCGCTTTGGTTTTTTACGTCTGTTATTTTATAACCGACGTAAAAAACGTGTAGATATCGTGTTTTTTTACGTCGGTTATTTGGAAACCGACGTAAAAAACCCCCCAGGGCTTTGGTTTTTTACGTCGGTTATAAGATAACCGACGTAAAAAACCAATGCGCGGGGGGTTTTTTACGTCGGTTATTTTGTAACCGACGTAAAAAAACCCGATATCTACGTGTTTTTTACGTCGGTTATCAAATAACCGACGTAAAAAACCAAAGCCCCCGGGTTTTTTTTACTTCGGTTATAAAATAACCGACGTAAAACACACCGCACTTTGGTTTTTTACGTCGGTTACAAAATAACTGACGTAAAAAACCCCCCGCGCATTGGTTTTTTACGTCGGTTATTTGATAACCGACGTAAAAACCCAACAGGCGCGATTTGTAACGTCGGTTATTAAAATAACCGACGTGAAAAATCTACTCGCCGCATTTTTACGTCAATTATATAGAACCGACGTAAAAAATGGTGACGTAAAAAACAATTTCTGCACTAGTGATGGTTAAGTTAATGATAGATTTCCAAAAGTTTTTTGAAAGATATCCAAAAAGAGTTTTGGATATAATTTCACAAGTTATTATATATAATAAAATAAGGTGAAATGACATAAATTCTATGTGGATTTAGTGAAAGTGGGATATTTAAAGAGATTGTATGACCTAAAGCCTTTTTTATATGATACAATAGGATATATTGTATGAAATTTTTAAAAGAAGCATGAAAATATGATTTTAATGATACTACCTCCATTCATAAGGAATGTATGAAATTAGATTTCATGTATGAATCCTTTACTCAATACATTCTCTCACGTAAGCTTCCATTTAGAGAACTATTTCATATGATGAAACATGTTTTATTTTATAGTATTCATACATATGATGCATTAACTGACCAAGGAATTAAATCATGCATTATAATTCATGATTTAATGCATGAATCACTGATGAGTGTCCTAGAAATCTATATAAAGGCACTGGTTGTGGTAGTTAGTGCTTCATCCTCTGGTAAAGATCCCTAACCTTGATGCTCTATTCTTCTACCTTCTTTATTCTCAAGGCACTAACATGCTTTGAAGGGGTTTAGAATCCCATATGAATGTTGGATGACTCATGTCATCCAGTAGATACCTCAAAAGGAGGTATGCCATTTGGATGATTCTCTAAATGATATTTATCGAGCAGATTCAAATATGTTCAAAGGTAATAAATATGATGCAGATACTCCTTGGTGAACAATACAAATTTATAATTTTATTTATCTATTTTAGTTTATGTTTTTTTCATATTTCTTTCATGGGTGATCTTGAACAAGGGATAAAATTTCTTCCTCATGTTTTAATAATTTTTATTAGACCCTAATTATTCCAAATTATTTTACCATGACATTCGATAGAGAACCTGGTGCTCTGACACCAATTGAAGAGCCTAGATATTATGATCACCGAGAGGGGAGGAGTGAATCAGTGATCCAACACTTATAAATTTTTTTAAAACTATAAACCAATACTTCATCATTGGTGAGGATGATTTTAATTTTTTCTTGTGTTGATCTCACTTGATTGAATATAATAAGAAACAACAAGAACAACAAAAATATTTCTACAAGGTTCATTACTTGATGCGAGTTGCAAGTTCTTCATGAGATTGGATCCCTTTGATTCACATGATTTTTTCTTTTACTAAATAATAAAACCAAATAATATTAAAAGAATAGTCTTTGATTATTTTATAATGGAAGATCTCTTCATTATTTTTCTACCTAATGCACAATTGAAAAATAAATCATAATTGAAAGAGTGAAGAAGGTACAAATTATGAACAAGAGTAAAAAAAACAAGTGAAGATATTTTAATTCATTGAATCATTTATGTATCGGGATTTTTCATGGATCCTCGATCAATATTTTATTTACCTATTCATGCAATATAATACATGTCCGGGGTCTATTTTGATGAGTCTAATTACACAATATCAAATTTATATTGTCACTATTTATATTATTGTTAATATATAACTAAATAATATAAAGAGGATGAGTTTGAAAGATTCATTAAATATTGATATATATATATATATATATAAATGCAATGTAAACAAAATGAAGTTAAAAAGAAAGAAAAAAATTCCTTCATTATTAGGATATTACAGTGGTCAATGTATTTTCTCATTAAAATATTATTGATAATCAATTCAATGTTGTGATAAATATTTGTTGCACCACACGCTCTCATTTGAATTGTTATTACCCCACACCGAGATCTATGCATGCGGGTAAACACTTTTTCTAAAGTCAATAAGGATATCTCTTCATAGACCATCCCTAAAAATATATAATTCATCATATGAATGAATTATATAGTGAAGGGAAGGATGAGTGATGATTGAGAATAATAACTCGATTGTAGAGAAAATTGGGAAATCTCACACTGTAATCAATTTGACCACCACCAAAATTCATAGAACTAAATAAAGATATTGAAATCGAAGCATAATGAAACTCATTCAACCACAATTATCTCCCTAAAAAACACTGAGGTTAGTCCCCCATTTTTATGGAGTTATAAGAGAAAATGGTGGGGGGACACATAAAATGAAAAAAATGAGATATTGAGAGAAAGAATAACTTATATATATATATATGAAATATATATAATACCACTAAAATAAAATAAAAAACCTAAAAAGCTATTGAAAATGGATAACTAAAGTTTCTAACCCTTGGAATTAGAACAACCTATGAAAAAACATCATGATTGACATAATTATAACTATGTGAAGTGGAGATACTTGGAGGATAACAAGCCT
Source organism: Viscum album (assembly GCA_963277665.1). Lineage (NCBI taxonomy): Eukaryota > Viridiplantae > Streptophyta > Magnoliopsida > Santalales > Viscaceae > Viscum > Viscum album. Next base: position 27,245,628 of record OY728125.1, read on the forward strand.
CTAGTGTAACACCCCAAAAATTCAAAAAGAATAACTTTTATCTGATAGCATATAACCTATCAAAACTTTATGGTATATTTAATGTTTTAAATAAATTTAATATATTATATATCTTTCAATGCATACAAATCCCAAGTTATATTATGTTTCATGAAACAATGAGTTTCTTTGATAGCTTACATTACACACAAGACTGAGTTTTAACAAACAACAATATATTATTAAAATATTATTATTTAATATAATAATATATAACCTACTCATTAAATTGGTGGTTATGAATAAGATTAACTAAATTATGAGAATATATATATATATATATATATATTATATCCAATCAATTTTTTTACATTCATCCAATATATTTTATAGTCATAGGATAAGAAAAAACCCAATATTATGCATAAAAAACTATATTTTAATAAAGGTAGTTTTATCGGATTTTAATGGAACACTGATTTTAAAATTGAATTTTGAAAAATTTATGAATTTTATTTGTCAAAATAAACTTCATTTTTAAATCAGAACTAAAAAATTATCTTAGGATTCATTTTTGGTATTTTTCTATGAAGTTTCATTTTTTGATGAATAGTGAAAAATACTGAATTTTAATTAAAAACCGATCCTTCATATAATATATTTATAAGGATAAATTATATTTTAAATTGGTTTTAAAGTAAAATTATATCAATTATACATCAATTAATACAATTTATATCATTTTAATCATTTTCACTTCAAAATTGAATATAAAAACAGTGAATTCTTTTGAACATTTTTACTTTCAAAACTCGTTTCGTCGTCCCGTCTGTGAGATTAAATGAAAATTAATTTCTGTAACTAATGTGATTGAAATTTAGAAAAAATGGATTCCATATTTGTAATCATAATAATTTATAATGTATAATAATTTTAACTTTGTTTTTTACCAAAATTATTAGTGAATGCAGTTAAAATTAATTATAACGATTAAGGTAAAATTAATTTTAATAAGGGAGTAAACCTTAGACTTAAGGGTAAAAAAGACCTATAAACTTGTAAAAAATCCATTTTATGGAGATATTTAGACCTTATACTCCGTTTTATCAATTTTTTTTCATTATTGGATCCACTTGGCATGAGAAATGTGGGTGGAATTCCCTCTTTCAAAAATTTACAAGAATGTCACTCCTTCTCCACTATAAAAAGGAACTCACCCCTCCCAATTATTCACACCTATCAAGCCATTTGGATCATAAAAAATCTAAACAAATAATCTCCCAATATCCCTACCCTAATCATAAAATCCTCACTTTGTGAAGAAAAAAAACCAAGGAAGTCTTTTGACATAAACCAAAAAGAGTTACCTGAATAAGAGGTAACGTTCTTCAACGATCACTTTTTTTCGTTTACTTATCCACCCTTCAATTATTTTTATAACATGATTATATAATAAAATCAATATATTAAATATAATAATATGTTTTTATAATAATAATTTGACCTACACATTCACATACATCCATCAAAATGGGATACACAATCATCGTTCCTGTGTACGACGGACTACCAGATTGCGAACCGATGTCGTTCGTTCTTCTATTTACCACCTTTAAAAGGTGGAATAGTGATGTATTTATATTTTATATATGATATATATAGTATTAATAATGTATATATAATTATTTAAATTTTTATATAACCATATAATCATGCCTTCTATTTTTTTGGGAATACGATAACATCGTTTGTGGACGTGTGGACTACTACCTTCTCAAAGCGATGTGATTCATTCATAGTTTAAATGGAATGTATTAAGAATGGTTTTAATAAAAATATGTGACATAGATATGATACTGTAATTATAATATACATATATATCATTTAATTACCATCCTTTTAAATATGATAAGGAAATGGAAGTAGCATTCATGTGTACGCAGGACCTACCGTCTCCCTGAATGGTGCATTTCATTTCCTTTATCCAAATATTATGGATTGTTATAAATACATATATACTGATTATATATGATAATTAATTCATGTTTTACATTTTTGAGATCGTTAAATCATGATTTATGTAAGAATAACAAAAATAAAAAGTCAACACATACTCTAAAAACTGAGCAATTAACACCTGAAATAGTGACAATATTGAAAGATTGTTAAAAAATAGGTAATAAGATATTATAATAAGATAATATATGAAATTATAAATATTATTTTGTTTCTATTTTAAGTTATTAACATGTTTAAAAATCTTATACATGAGATTAAAATACATTCACTCAAAAGTAAATGCAAGGTAGGGAATTTTCATCTCACTTTTTTACATCTGTGAGATAAATGTCATTTCCACCACTCACTTATTTTGTGTGGTGTATACTACCCATTTTTATATATTATTTTATGAATTATTTTATATTCATGGTATTTTTATTTTTAATTTTAATTATTTCTTCTAAGGAGACTTGAATTAAAAGTTACCAATTGGTAAAGAATTTCATAACCTGATTCATTTTCATTGGGTTATATTACTTCCTTGTTTTCGTTAATATTTAAGATTATGTGTGTAATAAATTTTTTCTATCTAATTTTTTATTTAATTTTTTTATATGGATTTATAGTTAACACACATAATCCATTCATTGGTTGATTCATACTTCAACATTATGGTATTTTCAAGGGTTTAATATACAATCTCATTTTGTTCAGGATTGTTTACACTTAAATTTCCATTAGAGGGAATTATTTGATAATTATTTAATTAACCCTTTAATTTTCTTCCCCTATGGTTATTCATGACCTTTTTATGTAATAGTACCATTTTACACTCTTTTGTACTCAAAATGTTTTAGTAATTTTTTTAAGAAAAACCGACTTCATTTTTCTATTTAGTTAGAGAATACATTTTCTTCTAAAAAATACTATTTTATATTTGTTTTCAGAAATATTTTTAACATTAAAAAATGATTTATTAAATACATTTTAACCTTTTATTTATTTTACAAATTTTTTCAAAGGAATCTTCTCTCTATCCAAACAATGCACTTTTCTAGCCTTTTTACCTTGCAAAAGGAATGCTCTTTTTACCTTGTACGGTATGAAAGAAATTACCCACTATAATTTCTTTAAATCTTACTTTGAAAGTTTAAAAGGTTACTATTTAAAGAAAAAGTTTTTAAAAGTGATTTTCAAAGAAAATTATTTCAAAATGTTTTTTTAAAATGAAAAGTATATTTTCCTCAATAAGTTTTTAAAATATATTTTTATAGTATTTCTATTAATAAATGACAAAAACACTTTATTTTTACTCCACTCAGGATATTTTGAATTTATACCATCCTTATTCTTTATTTGGATGGTTTTTGATTGATTTTTCCAAGGACAGTATTGAAATTAACTTCCTCATTTCATTTTTCTATTCCACTTGAAATATTCAATTTCTTATGATCATTTGACATTAAATTTCCCCTAAATATCCATATTATTTATCATGGGTATATTTATTTCCTAAGACACACACTACTTTTACATACGGTATTTACTTTGATAGATATTTGACTTTCTAAGGAAATATTTGTAAATCTATATTTTTATTCAATACAGATATTTGATAAGGAATATTTTTTATAAATTAAATCAATTACTCGATGTGAGGAATGCTTTAGAAATGCAATGATGAGTGGGGTAAAAACTTAATATAGCCCTTTAATGCTTCAACATGTTCTCAAGAGACAAATAAGTAGCGCAAATTAAATGGGTCTTTACCTATATTTTAAACCATCTTGGGAAATGTCTTGATGGTATAGGTTTTCATGTACCTTAGACATTACATTTAATAATTAAGCAATACCTTCATTTTTATTCAATATTTATAATACATGAGATTTTCACTATGAAAAAAATTTATGGATGCATTTCATTATTAGTTTATTGATTATTTATTATCCAGTTATTTAAAGGGTATCTTTTTTCATCTATTTACCTTTACATATTTTTTACTCACTTACTTCTTTATTGATTACATGAAATGAGTGTTTAGATACATACCTTTACATAATTATTATGATAATTGTTTCATTATTTCTTTAGTTGTACTTACCCTTACTGAGTATTTGAGATCACCCTTATTATGTTTAATTCCATAGGATTATTTTAAGTGTGCTAAGAAATACATTAAAGTATACACTATATGAAATAAAGTTTTTATCGGAAAAAAATTATGTTTTAATTTTTGTATTCATTTATAATACAAGACTCATGTATGTATCTAGTTTACCAAGAATACTAAACTATTTTTTCCTTTGGGATGTGATTTACTTGTATCTTATGCCAATTTAATGGTATTAGGCACCTGATCTGGGATTTCTGGGGTTGGGTTGCAACATTTGGAGATCACATGTGTTTTTGAGAATGATAAAAACTCCACATTTAAAAAAATATTGAGAGAGAGAGAGAAATATTTTTTTTTTCTAGTAGGTAGGTATGACATGAACATGAGGAATAATATAATATTGAATGGAGTTTTATGATTTGTGATGATTTATAGAATTATGATATATAAAGGAGGCATGATATTTTCTTTGATGTGATAATTGAGCTGTGTTGTCATTTATGCTTTGACAAGTTTGTTTTGACCTTGATATTAGATGATTACCAAGGAGTGGAATGTTTAAGTTGAGAGAATCCAAATTGCCAAAAATTTGAATAATTTTACTTTTAATTCTAATGATATAATCCCACAAAAGTGTTATTCTATGGGAAATGTTATATTTTATGGTTTCAGAATAATTTTGAGTATAATTATGAAAATGGAATATTTTTGGAATTTTAATTATTTTAAATATTTTTTTATTTGGTCATAAATTTATCCTACACAAATCCATTTGAAAAATTATTTTTTAGGTTTCTATGTTTATTGGGATACATTTCATTAAATTGGACCCAGTTCTGAGTCCAAATATTTGAGGCCCAAAAGAAGCTCACAATTCAGGACTTGGAATATGTGCTTAGAACTGGATAATATTTAATATGGGCTTATATCTCACAAATTACCAGCCCAATTGAGCTGTAATTTTACATAGAGTTAGAAGAAATAATGAGAAAAACTTTCATAACTATTACCCTATGATTCTGCCTCCTTCAAAGCCATTAATTCATAAGAAACTAGAGATGGGGAATAGAAAGAGTTAGTCAAGCTAGAATAATTTTCAATAGTAAATTAGATATAATTTTTTATAAATGTGGACAGTGAAGATGAAATTTTGGTGTCCAAATGTGAAATTCATAGGGAAAAAACTTTATAGAATACAAAATTTTCCAATTCATCTATTTAATGTTTCTAAAATGAGAAAAATTTCATAGGAATATTTTTGAGTGAAAATGAGACACCCCCAAGGCTATAAATTTGTAATCCATCTTCATTTCAAAGGATTGAAATTCTAGTCAGAAAAGTTTTAATATGTTTGTAGGGTTTTATTTTATATAATATTATTATGCATTTTAATACATTTTATTCCTCTTTTTACTATCATTATATTATTCTTATCTTTTGTATTTTCACCATGTTATTTTCCATTGAAATATTATGCTCATGATCATGAATTGTTAACCCGAGGAATATCCTAAGGGAGTAATCCAGTGTTTAAAACAAGTATATTCACCATTATTTATAATGTTTCTTATTTTATTAGATTTAGGTCTAGGGGTATCTTATTGGGAAAGGTATATCTATGTCTCCACTTTCCACCTCAGGTTTAGATTTATCTTCTCCAATACCCTCCCTCGATCAAGGAGGTGCATGTGTAGTGTACTTATAGACTATTAAATGCACACATATTTACAACCTAGGCATAAGAGGATGTTCACACATATTATGGATTGTGTTCATTAAGTAAATTTGAAATTAATAATGAGACGATGAAGGTTCACTCTAGGTGTTCTCCAAGGAGGATCTCCTTTATATCTAACATAATTCTATCTACATTGATTCTATTTTCATTACATATAAATATTTAAATAAAAGTATTTAGTTCAATATAAAAAAACATTGTTTTTATAAGTATAGTATTAGGTCAATTAGTAATAGTGGGTTCTTGACTACAATAGATCCTCAAGATAGACAACCTTGTCCAATCACTATGTTGTACTAGGAAAATAATTGTAGATTTTTCACCCCCTATGTCAGAAGTGTCAAAATTTGACACCATTTCTAGAGAGGCACAACACTTTCACACATTGGTTTTCATAAAAAAATAAAATAAATCATAAATTTAAAAAACTAAAAAAATATTTTTGTCCATGATGTATTCAAATTACGGTTATTACATATGGAATGATTACTCTCAGGTAAAATTATAAGTTCAAAATGTTCTTGAATACTAAGTATAGGTACATAAAAAAGACATAAAAATTTAAGATCCAATCTAAAAGGGTAGATGAATATATCATTCACTACTGGAGCACCCTGAACATAAGCCTGAATAATAACTGGAACAAGCGGCAGAAGATATTTCACCGATCATTTTTTATGTTAGAGAACTTGATGAGCTTAAGAAGGAGATAATAAAGTAATTAATAACATTATACCACACTCAACCATTGATTAAGGAGGTTTCTGAAAAAGACTTTCTAACTAATATACAGATGAGTGATTAAGATAATTTGGATGAGTATTGGCTAAATTTTGTAGAATATGAAAAGGTAAGTGATTCTCTCATATTCAATATTGAAAAATTAACACCTCTCAACCTCTCCCTTACTTTGGAAGATGATAATGAATATTCACCTATTGAGATTGAGTTGCCAATGGTCCTTCCAGAAGAGGTAAATTTTATATATGAATTACTTTAATAGGAAGATTTTTTTTTATTTATTCTTCATGTTTTAGACTTATTCAAATATATTTTTTCCAACTTCTCTTTTCTAAAATTTCTAACACTTAAAAAATGAAGCAAGCATTAAATGTTAAGTAAGAGACCACCAAAGTGGTGGTGATCAAATAATAAGAAGAGTTGAAGGATCATCTGGTGATGTTACTTCCTTCTTTATAACAACTTTCACACCATATGGAGGAGGATACCAAAAAAGACAATAGGTATAAAGACCCAGCCTTAAACATTTCATAACATTGAATTAAATGAATAATTCACATTGAGGATCTTTTCAGGTTTAGAGTTTTAGGGAATTAAGACATAACTATTACATCTCAAAGGATTACAATGTAGACATATCCACATAGTTTCCATTTTTTTCATAAAATAAAATCTATTAAAAAAAGTCATGTCTAGTTCCATGTTTTAGATAACATGACTTTTCCTTGATCCCATCCTTGACCTTATTCATCTTTAAGTCCTGTGAAAACATTTCAAAACTTGGGATGAGCATAAAAATATCAGTAAGGGTTATAAAAAAAATAATGAAAACATTTGTTCATAAATACATACAAAACATGAACTCTTTTACTTACCTCATGAAATCATAAGATTTAGGAAAGACACATAGAAATCATAAATCATAAAGGTAACTTGTGGAATCCATATCATACTTACATTGTAGCCATCACAGCTACATAGGGAGTTACTTTGGAATACCCATCATAGTATATTACCTAAATCTCTTAGGAGAAACATTCACGTTTACCTCAATCATGTTACCCAATGTATTGGAGAGCTATCTCGGGCTCACCCGCCCTAGGTTTATCACGGAACCACCCGTATACGTAAATAATGCCCACGAACCATAACATAAGCATAAATAAAAGATAACATTTCCACATTAAAATAATAAAATATAGTTTCAAGATATTGAAATAATAAATCCATTATTAAAATCATTTTCAATACCAAAATACGTAAAAAGAGTATATGGTATTTATTTTTCCTAAAAAAACATTCCGGCTTGTTAAGGAAGCCAAAGATCAAATAATACTCGCGGCGGCGGAAAGGTCGTTGTCACCGCTTACGTTAAAAAAACATTCCTTCTTGTCATTTAGTAAAACAATTCATATAAAAATATTCCCTTTGAATAAAATGAAAAGTCAAAGTGGTTTATACACTGTATAAAATAAAGTCGTGTATAAAACTAAAAATGCCTCAATGAAAGAAGTTTGAGATGAAGTCCCTTACCTCATGTCTGACTTGACCCGTTTGTTCTTTAATCTACTGAATAATAAAGTAAAGTTAATTTCTAATTGCTTAGGAACCTTTTTCAAGTTTATTATTCCTTTCATATCACTTATTACCATGTTATAAACATTATGTAATCATTTTAGTTAATAATGTTCATTTTGTCGATATTTGGTACTTGGGTCAAAAATGAACACCTTATATTTACAAGTTGTCCATGTGGTCAATAATACATTATATCCAGAATGGTATACATAATTTTAGATATCATATATATCATATATATCCAGTATATACATGTATTTATAATAGTACATAACATTTGGAGGTATAAAATGAAATGCACCGTTCATGGAGACGGTAAGCCGTATGTACGCATGAACGCTACTTTCATTTCTATTTATTATTTTAATGGAATTAAATGATAATTATACATAGGTATATTATAATTCCATTATAATATCATAAATAATATCATTAACTCTATCCTTTATACATCCCACATAGGGCATTAACTATTCACATCACTTTGAGGGGGCGGTAGTCCGCACTTCCTCAAATGAGATTATCGTATTTACCCACTATGGAAACCATAAAGAATTGATATAAATGGGAATTACAGAATAATAAACAAATAATAAACATAATATATATCATATATAAATACAGTTCCATCATAATGGCCACCATGAGAGGCGGTAAGATGTAATTGAACAATCATCATTTCGTGAGGCGTTAGTTTTCCATCCACAGAAAAATTATGTTCTTTATCCATTAGATGGAGGTGTGTGTAAGTGTAGTTAGAATAATTATCATAAAAACATCCTAGTATATTGATAATACTGTTTTTGTTACAAAATAAAGGAAATAAAAAGAGTTTAGGGGTTGGAGAAGCAAAATAAATTAAAACAATTTAAGAGAAACCGTTACGTTTAATTTGGTTAAATCACTTTGGTTTAAACCAAAGGACTTTTTAAGTTCCTTATGCCTAAGGTAAGGCTTCTAGGAGGAGGATAGGGATGCAGGGAGCTTAATTGGGCAGATTTTGGACGAGCCAAATGGCTTGAGAGGTGTGAGGAATTGGTTAGAATTGGTCTCTTTTTATAAGGGAGAGGAGGGGCTCTTTAGGAAAGTTTGAAAATATTATTTTATTATAAACTTATATTCGGTTTATAATGGCCCAAAAATCATTGAGGTCTAATATAAGATGACTAATATTCGAACTAAAATCATCCAATTAGAATTGGATATGTTTTGGATAATATTTTAATCATTTTAATCTTATTTATTTAAATCAATTATTAATGAGGTAAAAACTGCATCATTATTGTGTCATAAATAATTTAATTTATTTGATGTCTAAAAATTATAAAACAAATACCATGATGTATGAAATATTTTTATATTTCCAATGAATATTTTTAGTCAAAAAGAGGACTTATATAACACCATATAAAAATTAATTACTAAATGATTTTTGTTAATGTCACTTTTGTCTTCACATTAAATTAATTAATCTAAATTGTCATTATCACTCCCAGGTGGCTCAATGGGTCCCAAAATCGATCCAAAGATTCCCATGGTCGGACATGAATCATCCAATAGGATTAGGACACGTTTAAGGGTAATTTTATATTATTATAATATTATTTTTTTACCCTTATTTACCTAATTTACCCTTTAATCACAGTAAATAAAATATTTACTGAAGTAAATATTTAAAGTGTCTAAAAATAAAAGTTACCTATTTACAAAATTTGGGCCTCCTGATTCCAAATATGGAATCCATTTTTACAAAATCAAAACATAGAAGCGGAAGAAATTAATTTAAAATCAATTCCCGCTGTCAAAACAAAGAGCGTGTTTTTAAGAATTAAAAACTTTCAAAAGATTGATACTTATTTATGTCCAATTTCAAAGTGAAATTAATTCCAATGACCAAAATTGGATTAAATGGTAAAAATATATTTCAATTTAACTTTAAAACCAATTAAAAAGATAATATAACCATATAAATAAATTAGATTAAAACATAGTTTTGAATTAAAATACAATATTTTCACTATTCCTTAAAAAATGAACTTTATCAGAAAAATACCAAAAAATTACCCAAAGTAAATTCTGATGTCCTCATTATAAATAAGGATTTTATTTTGTCATATATAATGTCCAAAACTATATTTAAAAAGGGTTCTCCATTAAAAGGCGGTAAATCGGCCTTTTAATGTAAATTATGTTTAAAATTAGATTCATTCGTATATTAAGCCTTTAACTTTTATTGGATAAATATAAATACTTGTATAATCATATTATAGTTAGTTTTTTTTCATTCCCACCAATACAACAGCTAGGAGTTAACTACCATTTAAAATAATAATATTATATTATTAGTGTGCAACGTAAGATTCCAAAGAAACCCGTTGTTGCGTATCAGGTACGCTATCGAACATAGCAACCCCTTTAAGATAAAATTAATATTTAATTCACAAATATTAATAAATATGAAAATTTATTATTCTTCATTTACCTAGGTTGTTACAATATTGATCACCCCTATATTATTTTCCCACCCACTATAGACCTTAAATTCTCTATTTCTTCTTTATTGGGGGTTGGAAATTTTCTTTTCTTCTTTAGGGGTCCCCATCATAACTATCTACTCATGGGCATTGGAAAATGTCACATGCATTGGTTTATATCAAAGAAACCCCATCCACCATCTGATTGAGGATAATTCACTACAACTTCCTGACTAGGGGTAGTAAAAACCTAGCACCCACACGGGGGGGTCTAAACTAAGAATTATCCCTTCTTTCCCCTTTCTATTTTTATTTATTCATTTTTTCTTATGTTTAATTTTATTTCTTTATTTCATGTTGTTTTAAAGTGGTAATAACTAGGAGCTTAACTCAAGGATTCCACTTAAAAATAAATCAAGTTGTGGCTCTCCTTTTCTTTATTTTATTTACTGACCAATTAACATTCATTATGAAATGATTTATTTTATTTGAACTAAAAATAAGGGTAGTAAATGGAATAATTATGGGGTATGTAAACCTATTTTTAACAATTTGGTTTATTCTTCCATTTTTTTCTTGTTTTTCTTTTTATGAATTTTTTATGTTTTATTTTTTATTTTTCATTTTTTAGGATTATTGAGCTAAATCAAATATTTTGTAAAATTCAAAGAATCATGGTATTTTTTTGTAAAATTGATTGATTTGAATAATTTTTAGGATTTAAATTATTACAAAATTAATTTGGTTTCCGGATTTCCAAACTTTTCATTTGATAAAGTTTTATTGATTGTGAAAATCATGTGATCTAGTACTATCCAAATTGAAAATTTTACCCATCCCAAGTGGTTTCTAAACCATTTTTACATATTATTTACAATTTTATTTTTCTTGAGAGTCTTGATACATGTTTTTTTATCTTGAACATTCTGTTTTTATTCTTTTGGAAGCCGTTAGAGTTCATGGAATGTGTTAAGCATGATTGAGGTACCACTATGAGTGACCTTTTTTCATCCAACTCTTATTTTGGCCCACCTTTAAATTTAAAATTTATTATGACCCCAGTAGACATGAAACACCTTGTTAGGAAGTCATATTACAAGAAATTTATCCCTTTACATCATTTTCTAGAATTTAAATTTATGATTATTATTAAACTCAAGTGTGGGGGTTGAAGAAGATGAGTTATATTTTTCTTTCTAAAAGATTCTGTTTGAAATGAAAAAAGGGTTTTCATATATATTGATACTTTTTTGGAATAAATTTCACAATAAAAGGATGGATTGGCATAAAAAATATCATTATAATGTTGGAAATCATTTTTTAATTTGACCAGATTTATCATCTTAAAAATATTCATCATCAATATATTTTGAGTTATACTCAATTTAACCATGATAAATACGAGGACTATAACTCAGATTAAATCCATGAATGATTAAATGATATATTATTTCCCTACTATGCAACTTTTTAGTATTTAAACATTTCAATTATGGATAAAAAACAGGTCATTGTTTGGAACATTGTGTTTGGAAAATTCCAAAATAGTGTCAATTTCTTCCCCATATTCATCACCTTTTCATCTTTAAATAATCCAAATTAATGAACAAATGATGAATATGAGGAAGATGATAATTATTTCTTGTAATTTTCTAAGAAACTTTTTCCAAAAAATTAACTATTTTTTTCTAAACTTGAAATGTTTAAATATGAAAAAGTTACAAAGAAGAGAAATCAAATATCATTTAATCTATAATAACTTTAATATGAGTTATAGTCCTTAGAGTATGTGACATGTGTATTTTATACACACCATAGGTACAATATTTCTTTAAGGACTAACTTTAAGGTCAACATGCTTTGATATTAATGTTTCATTTGTGATGAAACATGATTTGGTTCAATATGGACTTGATAGCAGTTGAATCAGATATATCACAGTCATCCTTCTTTAGAAAAAATAACTCTTAGAAATAATACATCTATAATATCTCAAATAAATAAAATATTGTTATTCCATCAGGATTGGTGAAACCACAATGGGGTGGACTTTTTACAAATTAAAAACCTTTTCCCCTCTCTCTTACCTCTACGCCTATTCAAGAAATGGATCTCACTTTCTATTGAATTTGATTTGGTTGAATGTAATGATAAATAATAAATCAAATAATAAAGGAACACTATAATTTTTTGATAAGGTTTTCCTATAATGTGGATGACTACGTCCCTAATGTATGATGGTTGTTATCCCCCCACACAACTCCCATTTTATTATCTAGAAGGAACCCATGCATGGTTATATTATTGAACTTATAACTCCAACTAGGTACTATAAAAGCACCAAATTTCACTTTTTAGGATTTGGGACTAATCAGGAATCCCTTTTAAATTACCAGATTCAGTTTCCTCCTCCTTGAAGTATGATATATAGGTAAGCATAGGTCTTCTCTCGACAAAACAGTTCTAATATCCATCCTCAACATGCAACAATTAACAAGTAGTTGCATCTTCTAGACCTTATGATATAAATATATTATTGGATGGATTATCACTGTCCTTCGATGATCTAAATGATTAGTAGAAACAACATCAAATTTTCTCTATCTTCTATTATTCTTTAACAATCAAGAACGATCTCTCAATGGTTACAACATTGGTTATGTTTTTTCCTTCACCATAAAGGATCATTTCAATGAGCGGTGTCAATTATCTATATTTTTATAAACTCTTTTTCTTTTATTTTCATATTCTATGTATCTCACTAAAATATTATTTTAATACATTGAATATAAAAACCCTTTAATTTCATCACTTTAATTCTCACACAATATCCATAATTATCATATCTTTCTCTTTCTTCGATACTCAAGATAATCAACAGTAAGCGGGATCAATTTCTTCTCTCTCATTTATTTTTCTTTCATAATATAATTCTTCTACCATTTATATTTTTAAAATCATATGAATATTATTTGTATATTTGAATATGGAAATCTCCATAAACTCAGTAGTATGTTATCCTCATCAATATTTGACATTTAAATATTAAAACCTTACTATAGAATAATATTATTATTATTGACACCCTTCACCTTTGGATTCCCATAGATCTCAACTCTTTATTCTTCATTACCCCCTTAGTTATCATGAAATCCTCTAAAATTTAATTCTCCATAAGCACCACTTGTAATTTAAACTTCATTACTGTATAAAAACGTACAATATCTCTCTCATGATGTGAAGCTCTATCACAAAACTCTTCATAATGCAATGTAGTGTAGCCTTATCCTTCATTGTGTGGATACATCTTAACATGAATAACCAACTCTGGCTTGCATTTAATTCCTAGATAGATTCATGGTGTAATATTTTTCTTCATGACACATAACCAATTCAACTTCTTCATTATTCATCACTGAAACCATTTGATTGAATTACGAATTACTCAAAAGGCATCATGATATTTAAGATTTAAAAAACAAAAAAACATCATCACATTTAGAAATCTAGAATCCTCACATCATTCAAAAACTAAAAACCTTAAAAAATAAATATCTTACATATCATAGTGGTGAGAATCAAGAATCTTATGTATGAATGTAAGGTTTTTTCCTTTGTTATATTTTTTCCTGAGCTCTAACAAATTTATTAAGTATATACTTCAAATATATTATTCATGTTGGAGTTAGTGATATATAATATTAATAAATATCTTATCACATGATTATTGGTATTCTGTATAACATTAATGTGATAATGTTCTTAGAGTATCTATTGCATTGAAAGTTCATTACAGTTCCCCTCTATTATGAGTATATCAAAGTGATATGATAACAATCTCAAGTAAATGTTTTATAGATGAATGATATCCATATTATGAGACACAGAAATTTAGGCTATCTGGTGTAATAGAATCATAAGACAATGATAAATTTTCTCATGAAGTTCATACTTGGTAATATCCAAGAGAGAAGGTTTTAAGAATAGGTCCAACCATAGGAATTCAACATGTTATATATTTAATTGAATATTATTATATACAGACATGTGTATTGATCTATATAATTTATATTATTAATGATGAATATCATGACTTGCACATTTATGTGTATTGATGAAAACCATGATGAAATATTCTCTCGATGAGGTAGGATATGTTGGGTGTATCATGCGTGACATGACATTAATTACTTAGACAAGAAAGGATACGACTCTTCTAATTTATTATAAGTAGATATCTCTATCCCTATGATTCAAAATGATGCTTCTTAATAATTCTATAACCATGGAAGTGTATAGACATGTTCATTTATAGAAGTTAAATAAATATAAATTAAGAAAATAGGTTGATGAGACAAATTATGAAATCTACATGATGAGATTTCGAGACAAAAATATCATATTACACAATAAGTGTTCAAAGGAGGTTGTTGTTATTGTGACATTAACTTATTTATCTATGAGTTCTAGGATGTGTTGATAAAAACTAATCATGGAATTTAGACTAGTTAATCTAATTCCACTAAGAAAGTGATATAGAGGGTCACACACTATGTGTATCCAGAACCCCAATTAAATTATATTTGAACTGAAAAATTTGAATAAATATTATTATTGACTTATGGTTTAATAATTATTTGGGTATGGTTGTTAACATTAATTCAATAATGAGTTATTCAAAAGAATATATATGTGTTTTGAATATTAAATAAATTTTTATTCACATGGTTATAAATAATTACGTGAATATATAATATTTATTTATCCCATGTTTATTAGCAAGGAAACAAATACTTATTTATTTGGTTACATGAATATTAAATATATATTTATTTTTCAGTTGATAAATATAATATTTATTTTTTTAACTACTCGAATAATACATTGAAGTTTATCTATCTAAAAAAATAGTTATTATTTAAGTTTTGATAAATGATGAGGAGGATTAATGGACTGTGTTAAAAATACAGTGGGAATGATTTATTTAATATCATTTAAAGAAATATTAATTTATTTATTTGAAAATGATATTTAAATTATTCATGAGTTTTGAACACTTCAAGGATATAAAAACTATAATAACATTATCTGATACATGGATTTATTTAGGATTAAGAGATTGGTTAAGGTTCTGTATGCAGTAACTAATTATCAAGATTATGTATATAGATCCTATTACATCATTCATTTTAGACTTTATCGTAATCATTAGGCACAACACATTTCCTATCTAGAGAATTATCTCAAACCTAGAGAGATATTGTTAAGAACACTTGAAAGAATATAGAGCAACAATCATATTCATCACTCTCAAGGATTGAGTGAACTAGAGAAAGAATGATTCCAATATGGAGAATTATTATTGTGATCTACAATGAATTCCATAAGCGATCAGAATCATCTGTTCTAACACTTAAAGATTCTATGATTATTTTATGAGGTTCATAGATCACGTGTGAATATCACTAGTGAGATTCTACATTTGAATCCTTTGACAAAATGATGGTGTGGTATGAAGATGTCAACTAATTCGACAATAAAGAAATAATTTCAAGTAAATGTAATTCTTATTTATATAAATCAATTATAAATAAGATGCGAAAATATAATTTGAATATTCTGGGGTTGAATTTTTTTGATTTGGAAGATTTATCTAAAGAAATAAATTAAAATTAATTATTGGGTATGAGCCCAACCACTTTTGTTTCACCCTAGAACCTTAAGTGGTATTAGAACGATCACATATTAATTAATAATTATTTATTATTTTTTGATTAAATTGCACATTTTATTGTTAGTTTTAATTTCTATTTTAGTCATTATTTAATCTGAAAGTCAAGATAAAATATTTTTTCACATTCATATGACCTAGAACATGACATGAACAAATGAAAAATGACCGGTGATACCATCGAGAGGTGTTAGTGATTATGGAAAGAAGACATGGTTATTGAATTGGTGGAGCTCAATCCTATTGGATGAAGTTGGGTTGAATACTTGTGGCCCATACTACACACCCGAATGCAACTCCTGTGGTTCAACCTCTTTGGGGAGGTAAAACTGAAATTTAGCGACATTTTTCAGCCTTGTTTTCAAATGTCACTAATTTTAGATTTAGTGTTTTTAAAAAACATCACTAAATTAGAAATGATTTCAGAAAACACTATAAATTTAGCCATGTTTTTTAGGAAATGTCATGAAATTATAGATGTTTTTAGGAAACATCGCTAAATATATATATATATATATTTATATATCCCATTTCACCGCATCGATTTTAATAGATATTTAGATATATATATATATTATTATTATTATATATAAACACAAACACATATATATAAATATATATACAAATATATATATATATATATAAACACGTACACACACACATATAAAAATATATAAACACACACACAAATAAATATATAAATATATATATACATATATTTATATAAAAAATACACATATATTTTAAATTTAGTCGCGTTTTTAAGAAAACATGGCTATTTTAGTAACTTTTTTACTGGTGTTTTAAAATATGGTTAATTATATATATATATATATATATATATATATTTATAATTATATATATGTAAACATAGACATATATATTTACACTCACACACATATATAAATATAAATATATATATATATAAACACACACACATATATATATATAAACATAAACATATATATATAAACACACACACACACATATATATAATATGAATATAGTTATATATATAATATAAACATATATATTAAATATAAACACTTGATATATATAAAATATAAAAATATATATATAAACATAAAATATAAACACACACACATATATAAACATATATAGATATATATAATATAAACACACACACATATATAATATAAAATATAAACACAGACAAATATATATATATATATATACAATATAAAATAAAAACATATATATAAACACACACAAACACATATAAACACACACACACACACACACACATATAAACATATGCACATATATATGTAAAATATAAACACACAAACACATATATATAATATAAACATAATATATATAATATAAAATTTAGATATATAGATATATAAACATATATATAAACACACACACACACACATAATATAAAATATAAACTCACACACACACACACACATATTGTATAAAATATAAACATATATATAAAATGTAAACACACACACACACATATAATATAATATAAACCCTCCCACACACAGATATATATAATATAAACATATATATATATATATATATAATATTAATTTTTAAATACTAATATATATATATATATATATATATACCATAATACAATTATATATCCAAAATTGGCATATTAATTATTTATAATATAAAAACACACACAAACATATATACAAATATATATATATATATATATATATAATATAGATATATATACATAAGATATACACACACACACATATATATACATATATACATATAGATTAATGTTTTTAATACTGAAATATATTAATATATATATTAACAAAAATGTATATTATTTTAATAAAAATTCATTTAGATAAGTTGGTCGAGGTACGTGGTGAGAACTGTCTCCTCCAGGGATAAAATCACGCTGGGTTTGTAATGGGTATTTCGCATGATGAGATCAGTTGGAGGGGTTGGCGTTGGGGTGGTGATGTCAGGCGAGAGGCTCCTTATGAGGGAACTAGTTGTGTGGGTGGGTGGGGTTGTTGTGGGGGTGGTGATGTCAAACGAGTGGTGGGGGGTGGGGTTGTGAAGGCTGTGTTGATTCCTATTAAAATAAATAAATTTTTAAAAAATTCATTTTAAATCATGAATTAAAATTTGACGATGTTTATAAACATCTCTAATTGGTGACATTTATAAATGTTTATGGGGGAACTAGTTTTGGGGGCAGGTGGGGTTTTCGTGGGGGTGGTGATGTCAAGTGAGTGAGGGGCGCTGGTTGTGGGGTTGGGCACCGATTTCTATTCAAAAAATAATTTTTTTTTAAAAAATACATTTTAAAATCATGAATTACAATTTGGTGATGTTTATAAACATCACTAATTGGTGACATTTATAAACGTCGCTAATTGGTGAAGTTTATAAATGTCACTAATTGGAGACATTTATAAATTTTTTTAATTGGGTAAGTTTATAAACATCGCAAATTAGCAACATACTATTTACTAAGGTTTTTTAGAAATGTTAGTAAATTCATTAGAGAAGTTTTAAAACATTCTAATGAAATAAAAACAAAACTAAATTTCAATTTTTTTTGGAGTGATCATACCCCTATTTTGGGGTTTAGGGGCCAAAACCCCCTAACTCAAATTTTGGAGCTATTGTAATAGAGCAGACTAGTGACATTGACAGAACACTATAGCTCATTTTACTTTGTTTCAACCACTAATGTATCATAATGGGATCTCTGTGCCTGCCCTATTTCAACATGATTTACTATTCATTATGTTTCTTTATGAGCTCATTTGATCTGGGGTTTCTCTATGTGTGAATCTCTAATATCCGCCTTGTAATTCTACACTAGAATATAGTGATTTTTCCTCTCCATTGACATAGGGATCTTTTATCAAATAATATCTCTATGTTCTTCATCTTATTCTTGTTCTTTTGTTTTTCCACCCCTCTTTTGATGTGGCTATTTTATGTATACTTTAAAGAAAATTATAAAAAACTTTAGTAAACATTGTTTCACTAATTATCACCGTTTATAAACATCACTAATTTGGAGACATTTATAAACATCTATAACTGGTGACATTTATAAACATCTCTAATTATAAACCTTCATAAACACCGTTAATTAGAAAATCACTATTTACTGAAGTTTAAAAATGTCACTAATGTAAAAAACCAATGCTAAATTGTAATTTTTTTAGTGATCATACCCCTATTTAGGGGTTTAGGGACCAAAATCCCATGACCCAAATTTTGGAGCTACTGTATCAGAGCTGACTGATGACACCAACAGAACACTATAGCTCATTTGACTTTATTTCCACCACTACTATGTCACATTATACTTAATTTATGACATTATTGCAACATGAGTTACTATTTATCATGTTCCTTTATGGGATCATTCGATCTAAGGTTTCTCTTTGCGTGAAACACTAATATCTGCCTTATAATTTTACTCCGGAACATAGTGAATTTTTTTCCTCTCCATTGACATAGGGATCATTTCTAGAACAATAAAAATCTCTATTTTCTTCATCTTATTCTTTCTCTTTTGTTATTTTGTTTTTCTCCCATTTACACTTGTTTCTAGAATCATTCATCATTGTTTCTCCCGATGTTTCCACAACAATGGTTAAATGACACGTAATTGAAAATCACACATTGTGTATCCATAATCACTATACTATAATGAGTAGTTTAAAATTAAACACACGGTGTGGGAAAATAGTATGTGATGTCATTACACATAGTGTATTGACTGGATAGATGACATGCTTTTTGCAGGGTTATAGTGTGTGTAGTTGGTGTACACACTATGTAACCCCACACGTCGTGTAATACCACACAATGTGATGGTTATGTGGATAATGTGCATGGAATATAATTTATTCACATGCCAGGTATTAACTTACAATGGAGCGACATAAGCTAGATATGATTACATGACATGTAGATGGCGTACATGTCATGTAACACATAGATGATCATGTGAAATACACACTGATTATTTAACTGTGTGGGATGAATAATTAGATAAAGGAGTACATGATGTACAACTAGATGCACATGCCTTGTAACTCATACCCACTCACTCAAATTAAACACTGGTTATAGCATATCATGTGATTTAATTACATGGAATAATAATTATAACATTACAACCAAATGATATAATATGAATCGGGTGCACATGCTGCGTGACATGATTTTTAGAGTATTAAATGCTTAATTAAACATTTTCCACGTTGTTTTGGAATTAAATGTCATGTATGGTCATCAAACACACCATGTACTTTACCAGAACTGTCTGTGGTACACACAACATATATTAATGGAATGATGCATTTCATACATGTCATACTGATGATGCGAATTGACTCATGGAACTACACTCTTTGTAATATCATGACATGATGTGTACACTATATTCCGTGTGAGTATACAGTACATGAAAAAGACCATATATAGTATTGTCACATGCTGTGTGAGTGGTATTACACACCTTGTATACATGTACATGTCATGTTTCCTCTAGTACATTCCATGTTAAATTCTTGATAGAGTTTAAAACTGACCAAATGGGTACATTCCATGTACCCTATTAGTACACGTCATGTATCTATTAATTTTCAATTAAATTAATTTATTTAAAATTATTGAATATAGATTTATCTAGGACTGTTTGGATGAATAATTAAGATGAATGAATTAATAATATAATTAATTTATTAATTCGAGTTAATTATTTTAATAAATAATGAATTGAAGTGAATAATAACTAGTTTTAAATGTGTTGTCATTACATGTGTGGATGATCATGTGCTTGATCGATTTATGTATGTGTTGTGTTTTATTTTAATTTAATTATTATTACATAGTTTTTGTGATAATTATTATTAAACTAAAATGATGATTTATATCATCATATCCTTTTATTATGTATGGACCTATATGTTCATGATTTCTTTTATGAAACCCCATAACCATAGTTCCCCCACTTCAATGATTAAAACATATTTAAATGAAGGAGATCTCAGGTGAGTGGATATAGTTCCCATTGAATTTGATTTGAATCCAAACAAGGAGACACAAAAGTAAAATATGAGATGCTGCAACTTGAACCAAGCATGATTCAAGGAGTTTTTTCTATAAGGTCATGGGTCAATTTATCACCCACTCTATAAAATGTCCAATAGAAAATCTCATGATCATGCCATATATATTTATTTTATTTCTATCTAGTGTATGATTAATTATTTATGATTACTGAATGCTCAATCACAATCATATTAATTAAATGAATTAACTAGTGTGAAAGACAAAATAAAATAAATGGATTATATGTAAATTATTTTATTGAGGCAAGCTTAATTAGTTATGTGAAATGCACATAATATTAAAAATCATGTAAAAGGATAAAATAAAAATATTTATGCATAAGATAAAATCCCTCAAAGAAAATATTAGGTCAGTATAACCTTTCATTACTTAAGTTAAAATGAAAACATAGTTCACATTAACCTAGTTAATTTTAAGGGTTGACTACCCAAGAAGTAATTTGTGTAAGTTAGAGGAAAGTGTTGAGGAAATATGAATTCTAGATTTTAGGATTGGAGAGTCCATTCAATGAATAAAGGATATTCAAGTTAATATAGTTGAAAAAACCTACCTATATACCTTTGAATAATTTTTCTGGTTCAATTTTGGATTATGAAAAAAGAAATATAGATAATTTACACTAGAATATCCATGAGAAAAAATATTATGAATCCAATGGTGAGAGTTATTGGGTTTTGATAAAAGTATGGGTGACTAATAAATAAAATTTATTATTTAACATTCTTGGAAATCAAGATAAAGTATTAAAAATATGCTTTTAATTAATGTAGAAAATGGAAATAGATACTATAGAAACACTAAAATAATTTTTGAATATAGGCCATGTCCTCACAAGTAATAATTTTAAAGAGTGGTATAGTCGTTTATATACTGCATTACACTACATGATAATTTATAGTATGTGCTCAAGTCCCTTATATCTGTTTATTCACCTCATCAAGTGAGATAAGGTAGAAAGGAAGCCTACCAGATATTCATAGAGGATGTTTCTTATGTCTGTTGTATCATGATATCAACTAAGTCCACAGATTTGATGCTATGACCTAAGTAAATGGATGCTTACACAATGAAAACTAATCTCCCTGGACATAAAAAGGAGGAGGGTCTTATGATAATTGAGATTGATAATGCACTATATCGATGCTAACCTAAATCCATGAACTTAGATAGTGATCATTCCTTTGAAATTTTGGAGTATATTGATCATTTATTGATGTTATACTTCCATATGGATAAGAAATTATCCATTAATCTCATATTATCATACTTTACTCTCAGGTTATCAATATTCATAAACAATTATAGGATGAATAGTATGTATGTACATCTCATGAATATTCTAAGTTTTATTCATAAAATAGATAAATATTATAAGGAGATTGATTCCTCATCATTTATGGTGAACAAAATGAAATTAAAAGTTAAAAATTACATGATTGGTTCAAGGTTAATGGATCCTTTACAATGACCTTCAAAGAGACAAAGGATTCTAGGGGAGAGAAATTTACATGAGATTGTTTTCTTTTTATATGGTTTGAAAGGTCACTAGAATAAAATCCATAAATAATTGAATAAAAACCAATAATTTGTATATAATTTAGGAATAAGGAAGTTTAGAAACATTACAAGAAGTAAGTTGAATTCTCCTGGTAGTTGAGAAATGGTGATTCCTATGTGAAAAGTAAAAAACACATGACTTTATATTGTCTAGTGGTTTTATTCCAGTTAAACTATTATTTTTATTGAGTATTATCAAAAAATTTATCTCATTATTCTATTGGACGCATTGAGAAATTTTTTTCTTTTAAAATGAATGCTTTTATGTCATTCCATACATAATAAAAAATCCAAATATACTTGAATCACTGATATCTATTATCAACCATGAATGATGAAAATAAAATGTAAGACTCATACCCAGTTGGGGAAGATAATTATTTATGGATGTCAAAGATATTCCTAGAAAACTTTAGACTTGATGGAGCCAAAATACAAAGGCATTATCGATATACTCACTTATAGAGTTGTATAAAAAGAAACCTTTAGAAATAAAGGCAAACCACAAATATTTTAGAGTTAGTTCATCTTGATAGTGAAAAACACTCTAAGGAAAATATATATGTAAATTATTATACTCCATGAGATTCATTTAAGAAGTTTTGGGAATGTTCAATGGAATAATGAATTAACTTTTTAAGAAGATACAAGATCCCATGGTTGAGTTTTTCAGAGTAAATATTAACCAAGTATTGATCAATAATTTAAACGTAGAGTGTGTAGGTTCTAGGCACAACAAAAGAACCTTTGATGTCATGGTAAACTTGGTTATTTAGCCTCAATTTATGAATAATCATTGCTGGAAATGAATAAAAATCATGTCTAATAAAAACTATAGATTACTTTAGTAGATAAAAACACTAGAACCAGAAGAGGATGATCTTCACATGTAATTTATAATTAATTTATGATTAGATATGGAATTTCCTTAACTTGAAATTCCCTCTTAATTTATTATATGATTAAAAAGATCTCTTTGAACCATTTTTGTGTTACATTATCCAAGTGAATAATCTGTCTAAAGTTGATCCACACGTGCACCACAATCTATGAAGGTTACTATAGAATCTCTCTACTTCATAGAAAATTCAGGATATTAAGTTATAAATTACCAATAAAACTTCTCATGAAAAATGTATGCTACTAAGGCTCAAAATATGGATTCATTACATCTGTTCACAATCCAATTATGATAATTATAACTTCATTTTTGAAGGTATGAAACTGTTGATCAATTTTCTTTCATTGTGGACAATTCATTAGATGACATTATTTTTGTAACGACCCAAACTTTCGTTAATGGAAATCCCTCTTGATCTAATTAAATATATCTTTATGTAAAATGTTTATATAAAATGTAAACTTCTTTGGTTTTATGTTTTTTTTTATTTTAAAATACTATTAATAATTGTGACCATTTCTAATATAGTCATTGAACAGTGATCACATGATTAGTATAAATATAGGGCTTTAACAAATCCAATTTACTCAGACAAAGGAATCAATGGCCTCATCCAGTAGACGTGCCCCATACGAATCCCATTTGTCAGAGCTTGGAAAAGATTTTGTGTCTTTGTACTTCACTCTTGACCAAGACCAAGCCAATCTTGAATATGTTAAGCTCGTGCGGGTCCGCCTACGTGAGAAGTAGAAGTTGATAGAGATTACCACCCGAGCAATGTTATCTGAGCCACCCCAAGAGTCTGTCACCATCGCACACCTTACTCTTTGGCCTTATGATGGTGTTATAAGTGGTTATGTAACAAGAACTTATCACTATGGTTATGTACATTATTTTTGTATATAATAATTAATATACTTTCATTTTATTATTATTACCTTGTAAATAGTTTTTAAAGCACAAATAGTATATTTTGTTAATGTTCAACTAAGAAATCTATTTTGATGAATTAATGGATTTTTGAATTAAATAATATTTTAATAAAATATTATAATTGTTATTAAATTAATTTTTATTAAATATAAATGATCGTATAATTTTATGAATGCAATTGTAATTTTTATTATGGTTTGAAAGCCATTTTTTTTGAAAACCTATGAATTTTCGATAAATTTCAGTTTTTATTTTAAAAGTGAAAAATAAAATATTTATAAAATTATTTAGATAAAATGAATATTATTTCTGGAATTAAGATGTTGAAATTATCCAAGGGTTAATTTTTCATAATTTTCTGAGATAGTCAAATTTTTGGGTAAAAATTAAATACCGTTTAAATATATAATGTGTTTTATAACATCATAATGACCCAATAGTGATGTAATAAAATACTATAAACTTTTGTTTTCGGCCTATATATGTTTTACCATTAAAATAATGTGATTTTGGGTTTGTTTTATTCATTTTACCAAGCTTTAGTGGACCCTTCAAGACTTATTAAGCATTTTGTCTTTTTAAATTGTTTTCCTTGGGAGTGTGACTCACCTCCACATAAGCAACCCCATTATTTTAAGAATTTATGACTTTGGGCTTATAAAATATTGTTTTACACTTCACTTTGGAAAAAATCATGGGCAAAAACCATGGGCTGGTTTGTGGTTTTGATTAGTTTAATGTGAGGTGTCCCAAACCTAAATAATAAACAATTCCCTCTCTTTTCCTATATAAACCCACCCAATATCCCACTCCCTCCTCACTAAAATCCCTTGGAGTTCGTCCAAACTATTCCATACTCTCTCTAGAATCCTCCCAAGGTTCCCCAGCTTCCCAATAAGCCTCTCTCAAACCTTTCTCAAGCCTTTGGAAGCACACTTCCAAGTAAGGGTTTTCTTCCTTTCTCATTTTTTTCCAGTATTCTTTAAGTTGTTATGAACTTTTAATTTCTATTATAAATGTTTGGGTATGGTTTCGAACCTTCCCCATAATTACATATTTATTTTTGAATTATGGGAGACCCCTTTATCTCTCATTAAATGCCTCTTATGTACACCTGTTACTATGCTGAAATTCCAAAAGGAATTTCTCTCTCCTCATTTACATTCAAACGATTATTTTGTATCCGGAATCTAATACCATTAAATTTTTTGGGACTTGTATCTATATTACCCCATTACTTTCCGTGTCATGTAAATATTATGAGACACTCCTTTCTCTCTCATCAACCATTTTTATGAGTTCTTATGTCATGCCGTTATGCTGCTGAAATTGCACCACGTTTTTCCAAGCCAAAGTCATTGTGTAGTGAATACCATACCAATTTCTATATCAAGGGTATTAACCTTTATGAACATTTAATTATTATTTAAAGAGTTTAAAGTATGTATTCCACATTCAATTATCGTAGAATAAATGATTATGTTGAATGATTCAACGTTTTATGATCCATGTGGCACACTTATGCATGAAGTGAAATGTTTAAGAAGGGTGCGCCCTGATAGCGCTCCAATGCAATGGATAAAGTATAGTATCATGATACGTCATGTGTAATGGGTGTTTACTCATGATTATTCAGGTACAATGAGGGTTTACTCATTCTTCATGTGCAATGAGGTTTTAATCATGCTTCATGTGCAATGATCCTTGGTTTATATTAATTCCATGTTAAGTGTTGTTGCCACATTTCCATGTTATGATTATCATGATTTATCATGACTTCATGTTTATGCTTCTATTGTGTTATATTGATATTCCTATTGTCTAACATGTATTGTATTCCTAATGTTATTCCATTATTATTCCCTTACTAGGCTTTATAGCTCACCCTTTTCTTATGCATGTCCTTAGGTTATCCCATGCAATGCTAAGTACAAGGGAATGTAGTGGTCATGTAAAGGAAGTTTTCAATAAAGATGTTGTATTTCATGTTTTAAGTTGTTATTTAATGATCCTAATCCCCAAATACACTAGACCTCTTGATCTTCTATATTGTATTAGGTGAAGTTCATGTAATAAATTATGTTTAATTGTGTAGTAAAAAGCATGGTTGTCCTAATTTTCCATCATATATTCATTTATATGCTTTTCATCTAAACCTTTTTACATAATTTGAATATTAAAATTAATGTTTTAAATGAGGAATTATAGGAAGATACAAAATTGACATATCAGGAGTCTTGGTAACTATTAAACAAATCTGGGATTTTTCTTTCAACTTATGTCATGATGTCCCACATTTAGGTAACTCTGATAGACCTTCATATTATATCCTATATAATAAACAATGATTCAGGAAGACATGAATATTCTTATAACTCATACCCATTAAGCAAAATATTTTCTTCTTATTACAATGCAAACCTAGAATATTATTTTCTTTAGGAATCATGTCTTTAAATAGTTATAACAACTCTATAAAACTCTTGTCACTCTATCCTTTTATGTCCTTAAAGTTAATAAATATTAACACCACTAATAAAGTCATAAATTTCTTAAAACCTAGATACAATGGTTTTTCATAATTACCATATCATCACTCAAACATTGGTGCCTTCCAAGTTACCTCAACTTCAATATCATGAATTATTTTCTCAATTTTACCAGACTTATCATCTTGAAAATATTCACCATCAATAGATTTTGAATTCTACTTTATTGTACCATTAAAAATCCAAGGATAGTAACCTTGATTAAATCCATGAAATATTAAATGATATTTTATTTCTCTATTTTAAAACCTTTTCATATATAAAAATTTCAAATATGGAGAAAAAATAGGTCATATTTTAGAACATTTTGTTTGGAAAATTCAAAAAATACATCAACCTCTTCCACATATTCATTACTTATTCATCTTGTATTAATATAACTATGTTTCATTATCACATACTGTAAATTTCAATTATTAAATATAAGTAACTGTATATTTAAATTGAAATTGAAATCTATTTCTATAAATAATAACACAAAAAAAGAAATGGAAAATATTTCATAAATAAAATAAAAGAAATTCATAAAGAAAATAATTTAAAAAACAAATTGTATAAAAGTACAGATATTATATAGAATTTAAGCATTTGACCACTAGTAAAAAAATCCTTATTTTTATTATGCATTTTGGTAATTTTATATCTAATGTTTTCTTAATATATTTTCAAACATCATAATATAAATGGTCAAATGACTTTTGATTGTAAATATTTTTTATATAGTTTTAACATATTAAATGGGAATATACACACATGTTTTAGAGTTAAGATATAATAATTGATGAATAATTTTATATTTCTTCCAAAAAATATGAGAAAAAATAAAATTGGATAGTGTTAGTTTCATGAACTAAATGAAATAGTTTTAAAATGTTTCATATAAGAATGTCTCTTAGTGTCAATATAATGCATAATATTTTATTCACATTATAATTTTTCATAATATAATATTATACCATATAACATTTGAAACATCATGAAATATACTTAAAACATGAGGAAATTAAAAGTAAAAATTAACTCAAATCTTGCAAAAAATATGAAATAAGGCGATATTAAATATCTGAAGAATATAAGAATTGGGGAGAGACAACAAGGGAATATGATAATGGCAGAGAATAAAGATGATGAAGGGGAGGAGATAGTGAGGATAGTAGTGGTGAAGATCAAGGTCAATGAATAGAATGAAAATGATGAGTAAAAAGAAGAAATATTGAGGGTCATATTTTTTGAAGAAGATAGATAATGTTTATATCATGGGAGTAATCAAGAGAGGTTGACTAAAATTAAAGATCAATGTCGAATAATTATTTTTTTAAAGGTTTTATATACAAGTAATTTTATAACCAATAAATAGAACATTTGTAACATCAGTTATATTATAACCGGTCTAAAAATTTGACATTCTATGTCCATTATAGAATAACTGATATAAAAAATGCATCATATAAAATACTTTTTAAATAGGTTTTCTATGTTAGTTATAAAATAATTAATGTAATAAATAAAATTCTATTTCATATATAGAATAATAAATGTTGAAACATTGGCATGATAATGTTTTATGTCAGTCATTAATAACCAATGTAAAAAATTCATTTTATTAAATACCTTTTTTACTAGATATATTTTTGTTGAAATTATTTAAAATAAGATCATCTTAAATATTTTTTTATGAGTCCTTTCAGGAACACCATTACATTTTTAAATAAGTAATTATTTCATTAAGTTTTCCCTATTAACATGTGAATCAATGAGTATTATTATAACACACCTAAACCACTATAATTTAGTCTCTATTATCCTCTCATCAATCAAATATACTTTAATTTTCTCTCAAACATAGTTTTTTTCTCCAAAATAAATATTTCCCATTAAAAGAATAAGGTACACAAAGATAAAAAGTGTTAAAGGAGGTCTAAAATAGTGAAATCCAAGCATGTCACCTATAATCAGGTTGATGCACACTAAGGGGAGGGATCTAATACTAGTGTAAACCAATCAGGGGTAATCAGAAGATCCTCATGAAACCAAGAAGTTAGTGACTTTGTTACCTTCACGATGGGTATGGAAAGTGCTTGTGCCTTTATAAAGTCACCTGTAATTTTTTCATATGATATACTCAATGGACCAGGGGGTGTGGGACTTTCTATGAAGGGAGTTTTGAATCACCATTGAATCTATTTCGATGGTACAAATATAGATGATATGGTTAAGGTAGGTCTCAATCCCATTGAGAAGAGAATTAGCCTCATCTATCGTCAAATTACCATTTCCATAGTAGTTGATAAAGGACAAGATAAAAAAACCATATTTTTTTCTGAACAACCTCACTTCCATGCTTAAGGCCAAGATTACGCAAGCAATCCATGTTGAGTTTGAGAAAATTCCCTCAAACACATTCATTTATAATATTTTTCATCTTATTACGTCCACATGTTAATTTTAACATTTTAATTTCTTCTACACCAATTTCTTTTTCAAGATATTCTGTAAAAGGTTGGCATTCATTGCCATATAAAATATTGGTATAATAATAGTATTATAATAATTAAACTTCAACTTAAAGGAATTTTAATATCATAATGCACCATAGAATAATTTCTCCATTTTATCCATTCGGGTTGAATCATATGACATGAATTTTCATTACTATATCCATCACATTTCAAATATGAGTCTAAATATAAAAAATGATCATCTTTTTAAATAAATTTCCTTACCAATCTCACATTAATATCATTACTAGACAATCATGTGGTAAAAATACCCTCCATATATTTTGTCTTAGCTCTACTAAGATGAAAAAATTTTGATTAGAAAATATATTTTCAAATATTTTACATTAAATTGATATTACCTTTAGGTTCTTCAATTAAAAATATATAATTAAAAAAAATCATGAAATTAGGTATCTAATATTCAATATGGTTTATTAGTTAATTTATTTATTTTTTAAACTCATTATCTTAACTTTACCCTATTATGTTTTTTATTACTGGTTTAACCATAATAATTACAAATTTTATGTTGTGCAATTTTCTTTTTCAATATAAATAAATAAATAAACCATTAATAGAATGTATCAGTTATGTATGGTCACCTGTAGACATGGGGGGTCCCTTCTCAAATCTGGTCAAGTGGATGCCTTCTTTAAAACGTAACAATTTACCCCCATCATGACCGCCATTAGAAGCACATTAAGCAATGAAATAAAGGTAACTTGGTTTAGAAATAGGGATATAGGAATCTAATCAATGTCCTATGATGATATGGATATTGAAGATATGTAATGGATTGATGATATAAATCAATACATGTATCCATTCCCATATAGCGACCTCTTCTAGATCAAGAAGAAATACCTTATGCTTAGTGAAGATATTGATTTATTCCCTAGTTTCTCTCTATACATCACCATGATTTATAAGTTTGTGTACTTTAATTCAAAGGACACTTCAAAACACCTAAAGCTGCCAAAACCTATCACTACCCACTGTAACACCCGAGACTTTTATGTTATATAAATCATCAAAGGAATCTTTTTCTACACAACACTTGCTTGGCTTGCTTTGCACGCAATCGCGACCTTCCTCGATAGCTTGCGTCGTACGCAATACCGAGTTTCACTAAACAACAATATGCTATTAAAACTAGCCGTTATGAATAGTAATAACCACTTTTTAAAATTTTATAAATTTTATTTTTCAAAATGGACTTCATTTTTGGACTCAGAATATCGAAATTAGCCTAGGGTGAAATTTTGGTATTTTTCTGAAAACTTTCAATTTTTGATGAATAGTGAAACCACTAAGTGGTAGGTTAAAAAACTGAATTTTGCATAAAACTTAATTTTACCGCTTCTGTGAATGGAATTTCAAAAATCCGAGAGACACGGTTAATATCAAGGACTAAAATGTGGTTCAATGAGATGAAAATAATTTTTTGGTGAATAGTAACTTTTTACTTTTTTTTCACCGCGGTTAATAGTAAATAGGGTAACTAAGGGTAAATATGATATTAATATTACCCTAACACATGTCCTAATTCTATTGGACAAGTTTATCTCGACCAAAAACAACCTTAAGTGTAAAATATTATCATTTAGGCCCACTTGGATTAGATTAGGACATTTATTATTAATTTATTTAAAGAAGGGTTAAAATAGTTAAAATCAAAGTTTAATAAGTAAATCATTTTTAATATGGGGTTATACATAAGATAAATTCGACTATAAATATTCATTAGAAAGCTAAAAAGATTTCCTACATAAGGGTATTTTATTTGTAATTTTTAGACATTAAATAATTTAATTTATTTATGACACAATGATGATGCAGTAATTATCTTATTAATGAAATATTGACATAATTGATGTTATAAACACCAAAATAAATGTAATTTGAGACTTTTTATGAATTCCACTAATTTTCTAGGTTGCTATGATATATTAGTGTTGATTTAATCAACTTGGTTCGAACATATAATTCTGTTATGACTTTCACAAAAATCATATATCAAATAGTGTCAAAATTGACACAAAATAGTTTTTAAATCAAATATTATATTATTAATTGTTATTTTATTCCTAAAAATCTACGGTTCGGCCAAATGACTTAGATAAGGATATATATATTAATAATAAACAATTTGGGGTTCGTTTGGCATGTTATAGTAAGTGTATTAACCATATAGTGAAAGAAAACAAAAAGACACGGTAAAAGTTAAATTAATTAACTTAGAGTTAAATCTAATTGATAAGGTTAAAATAATACCCTAAACTTGTCTAAATCCTATTGGTTGATAGGATTTCGACCCATCCCCACTTTAGCTTCGAAATAAGACCCTTTGGAACCATTATAAACCGATTTTGACTTTAATATAAAATAATATTTTGAGATATTCCTAAGGTGCCCCTCTCCTCCCTTATAAAAGGGCACCTCCTCCCCCTCCTCCTCACACCAATTTGAGCACTCAAGCTCGCCCAACCCCTGCCATTTTTCCTTCTACAATTCCCTAGAATAATCCTAGAGGTCCTGGTCTTCTCCAAAGACCAATCTTAGTTCCTTAAGTGGAGGATTCAAAAAGGCGTTCCAAAGAAGAGGTAATATCCATTACCGATCTTTTCAATTTCTTTCTTCTTCAACTTCTTCTTCTTTAGTTGTTTCATGATAAAGTAATAACATCAGTATTACTTACATACTGATATGTTATTATAAATATGAAACAACCCTAATTCACCTTCTATCCATCCTACGGAAAAATGAAATCACCGCGCGTGCGTACGTACGGAATACCGTCTCCACGCCGTGGTGTAATCTATTTTCCACCATCACCTTACAAGGATGGGTATAATGGTGTAATCAGTAACTATATATGATTATTATTAAGTAATATTGATACTGAAATAATATATATATATACTCCAATACAATTCCACGATCATAGGAACGATATCATCACTCGTGCGTACGTACGGAATACCGTCTCCACGATGTGATGCGACTCGTTCTACATGATCTTCATTTCATAATGATTATATAAATGAATTTAATGAATGAATATGGTATATACTACACTAATACCATTCTGGAAATGAATTATCTATAACCTAAAGATAAGAATAAGAATTTATTCGACAAAACACGCATAAGAACAAAAAGTTATAAAGACCCGAGTAACAAGTAACAATGAAATATTACTAACAAGAAGCTAATAATATGACCATATATGATCTCATATCAATATGTATGATTCTGGAATAAGTCAATAACATTATTTAAACCATTATACAGGAGCTTCGGACACGAACAAAGCAAATCGGACCTCAGGTAAGGGAAATATCACAATCTCATTTTTATCCGAGATTGTTTATTCGTAAGTATTTACTGGGGTGTATTTTATCATCCACATCCATGTTCCCTCAATATGTAATATTGTTTCCATCCACTTGAAATAGTTTAAATCCAATTTTACCCTTAGGTGAGTTTTTAGTAAAGAATAAGAAAGGAATCTTTTGTCGTTTTTCCGTACGAGGTACTTTTTGACTTTTCCGACAAAAGTACGAAGAATGTTTTTTTTAACTTATACGGCATGAATAGATTTTTAAAACATTATTTCCAAGAAGCTTCCTTTACAAGTTCTCAAGTTTATTTTTAATAAACTTCTTTTATTTTAAAGTTATATGACATGTTATGAAAGGAAAAATGTTTTTGAAGAAGAAAGGATATTTTCCTCAAGAATTCAATTCAAGTGTTTTATCAAAATTATTTTCCATCTAAGATAATAAAGGGTTCTGTTTCTATTCATATTTTTACATTGGTTTGACTATGTTGTGATGGAATTATGTTTATGAATTCCTTTATCATATATGAATTGATTTATGATGTCATGATGTTTCAAGAATCCCATTTTTGTTATATGTGTTATGCGATGATGTATGTTTTATGATTATGTGGCACACATAAGAAAGGATTCATTATAAGATGGGTGGGACCTATATCTCCCTCCAATGCATTGGGTAAAGATTTTATATCTCATGAGATAGACATGGCTGGAACGGAAGGTTATTTCGGTTCAGTGATACAGGACTGAAACGAGGAGTGAACTCGGTTCAGAAAGGGACTTTGTCCACTAAGATAGTCTTGGCAATGATTCATGACTAACAAGAAATGATTTTCCATGATTATGTGTGCATGCCACAAAGATTCAAGTTTTATGTTATGATTATGGGGATCTCATTCTCACTTCTATGATTTATTCCATGTTAAGATATTATGATCTCTTTTGCAGGTTTTGATTTTCATAAAGATATGATATGATTTTTATTTCTTTTATTTGCCCTTGCTGAGCATTTGAGCTCACCCTTTTATGTTTTCTTTTCCCCAGGTCAGGAAGATGGATATTAAGTAGAATATGCTAAAAGGGACCCTAGATATGATGAAATAAATGGGAGACACTGTAGAAGATTTATGAACCAGTTGTTTATGTTTCCCCAGTTTCTAAAGACACTATACCTATACGGTCCTTTGTGGTTTTGTCATATGTTGTAATAAGTGTGCTTCAATTTTGAAGTATTAACAATGTATGTAAAGTGTGGGTCGTTATAGTTGGTATCAGAGGAAAGGTATAGTCAACCTTTGGAAACTAGGATGTGAAAGCCTTAGTAAGAACCCTAAGGATAAGTCTAAGCATAGAACACAATCTTAGAAATGGCCATGAATAACCTAGGATAAGACCATAAGCATGAAAATTTTATTCTTGAATTATGTGGTTTCCTATTATAATTAGTGTTGCTCACACTATTCTTCTTGGTTTTAGTCAATGGCTGGAACCCGAAGGAACCGTGTTAATGCGGAATGTGATGGGCAATGCAATGATTGTCCCCCTGAGCAACCAAACGATATGGGAGCTGGAATACAAAATCTTGTAGCCATGCTCACACAACTTTCTCAAGCTATGAATCATGCAGGATTTCCAAATGAACAAAGGAGGGAGCAACATTCTGTTGAATCCTTCATGAGGCAGCGTCCACCATCTTTCAGCGGGTCTACTGATCCATTAGTTGCTGAACAATGGATTAGTACTACTGAAAAGATATTTTCAGTTCTTCAATGTTCTGAGCATGATAAAGTCATCCTAGCAGTGTATCGTTTGGAAGGAGATGTTGATCAATGGTGGAATCTTGTTAAGAATACAAGGAAAAGGGATGAAATTGAGTCTATGGAATGGGACGAGTTCAAGAACTTATTTTTCAATAAGTACTTCCCTCGTATTCTCCGAACAAAGATGGAGAAAGAGTTCCTTGAACTGAAGCAAAGGGATGATGAATCTGTTAGTACCTATGAAGCAAATTTTACAAGACTTGCAAGGTACGCTTCTGGTATTATTATCCAACCTGAGAGTAAGATCGATCGATTCTTTAGTGGCTTAAAACCAAGTCTTCGAAGGGCGTTAGCCATAAGGGACTTCAATAGCTACGAGGAAATCGTTCGATGTGCTCTCAAAGTCGAGATGGAGATTGGAGTAACCCATCAGTCACATGGGTTTGATAAGAAGAGGAAGATGGAATTCAAAGAAAAATCTAAAGAGCACACGGAAAAGAAGATGAACTTTCCCTTATGCTCAAAGTGTGGAAAGAAACATGGAGGGAGTTGTCTTAAAGGGACAAGTAAATGTTTTAAATGTGGAAAGGAAGGTCATCGGGCATTTGAATGTCGTGATAATGGGAAGAAGATGTCTAATGATGCAAACAAAGGAAGGGATACACAGAATGAACCTGCTACACTTCAATGTTTCAAGTGCAAGGAGATGGGGCATTATGCCAATCAATGCCCAAATCCAAGGGTTGATGATGATGGTCGACGTCAACAAACTCTTAAGGCTAAAGAAAAAGGAAAGTCACATGCAATTTCTATCAGCGATGTGGAGTACGATAACGATGTGGTGAAAGGTACACTTACCATCCACTCTAAAGTAGCAAATGTTTTATTTGATTCTGGATCCACCCACTCTTTTATTTCTGAAAAATTTTCTAAGGGTATCACCGTATTACCTCAACAATTAGATGTTGAGTTAGCTGTGACAACACCTAATGGCACATCAATCGCATCAGAAGTTTATAATTCTTCTCCGATCGAAGTTTGTGGGAAAGTGCTTCCTGCAAATCTTGTGATCCTTCCTTTAGTGGAATTTGATGTGATTCTTGGCATGGATTGGCTTTCTCTACATGGAGCTCATATCAATTGCCAAAGAAGGGAAGTCACATTTCATATTCCAGATCAACCTATGATCGTCTATCAATGCAAGGATGAACATAACCTTCCAGTGGAAATTTCTTCCATCTTATGGGTATTGATTCCACTAAATGAAGGTTATTTGTCTCAAATGGTTGGTGAGAAACTCACGATTAAGAATATGCCCATTGTACGGGAGTTTGATGATGTCTTTCCGGAGGAATTGCCGGGTCTTCCACCAAATCGTGAAGTTGAGTTTTCAATAGAACTCGTACCGGGTGCTTTGCCTATTTCAAAGACACCTTATAGAATGGCCCCAATTGAGTTGCAGGAATTGAAGAAGCAACTCCAAGAGAATCTTGATAAGGGATTCATACGCCCTAGTGCGTCACCTTGGGGAGCACCTGTTCTATTTGTTAAGAAGAAAGATGGGTCAATGAGACTCTGCATTGATTATCGAGAACTTAACAAGATCACTATCAAGAACAAATATCCTCTCCCACGCATTGATGACTTATTTGACCAACTACGCGGAGCTCAATACTTTTCCAAGATTGATCTTCGTTCAGGGTATCATCAATTAAGGGTCAAAAGGGAGGATATACCAAAGACGGCTTTCCGTACAAGATATGGACACTATGAATTTATAGTGATGCCATTTGGTCTTACTAATGCCCCTGCTATCTTCATGGATCTAATGAATAGAGTCTTTAGAGACCATCTTGATCAATTTGTGGTAGTCTTTATAGACGATATTCTTGTCTATTCAAAGAGCAAGGAAGAGCATGAAGATCACTTGAGAATTATATTGAAGACCCTGAGAAAGGAGAAGCTTTATGCCAAATTTACCAAGTGTGAATTTTGGCTTCAAAAAGTTTCATTTTTGGGTCATATAATCTCAAAAGAGGGGATATCTGTGGATCCAGCAAAAACAGAGGTTATCGAAAGATGGTCAAGACCAACAACAGTAACTGAGATCCGAAGTTTTCTTGGTTTGGCTGGTTATTATCGACGTTTTGTAAAAGATTTTTCACGATTATCTAATCCACTCACCAAGTTGACTCGGAAAGGAGTTAAGTTTGTCTGGACAGAGGAATGTGAAGAGAATTTCAAGGAGTTGAAAAGAAGGTTATCCAGTGCACCTGTGCTCACACTGCCTTGTAGTGGAGAAAGGTTTGTGATATATAGTGATGCATCCAAGAAGGGATTGGGGTGTGTTCTTATGCAAAATGATATGGTGATAGCTTATGCCTCACGACAGTTGAAAATCCATGAGCAAAATTACCCAACACATGATTTGGAGTTGGCTGCGGTAATCTTTGCATTAAAGATTTGGAGGCATTACCTTTATGGTGAAAGGTGTGATA
The DNA here is from genome assembly GCA_963277665.1 of Viscum album. Lineage (NCBI taxonomy): Eukaryota > Viridiplantae > Streptophyta > Magnoliopsida > Santalales > Viscaceae > Viscum > Viscum album. The sequence goes on from OY728125.1 coordinate 27,283,134, forward strand.
TTTATACTGATCATAAAAGTTTAAAGTATATTTTCACACAAAAGGAGCTGAATATGCGCCAAAGAAGATGGTTGGAGCTGATTAAGGATTATGACTGCTCAATCCATTACCACCCTGGGAAAGCAAACAAGGTGGCAGATGCATTAAGTCGACAAGACCATGCTAGTTTATCCATGATGAGGATCACAAAAGATCCAATATTTATGGATTTACAAAGGATGGATCTTAGAATTATAATGGAAGGGAAAAAATCTTATCTTTCTCAAATGAATGTTCAACCGTCTATACATGTGAAGATTAAAGAGGCACAGAAAGAAGATGTCGAGTTACAAAAGAAGGTGAGAAATGTTCCTGAATTCAACCTTGATTGTGATGGGATAATAAAGTTCAGGAATCGGGTTTGTGTTCCTCCCATCCCCGAATTAAAGAAAGAGCTGCTGGATGAGGCTCATAGTTCTTCATTCTCTATTCATCCTGGAAGCACGAAGATGTATAGGGACCTGAAAGAGTACTTCTGGTGGGATGGCATGAAAAGAGATGTTGCTGAATATGTCTCTCGATGCTTGGTTTGTCAACAAGTTAAAGCTGAGAGACAGAAGTCTAAGGGGATGTTACAACCATTACCCATACCCGAATGGAAATGGGAAAACATCACTATGGACTTTGTCACAGGACTTCCTAAAACATCCAAAGGCAATAATGCTATCTGGGTCATAGTTGATCGTCTTACAAAGTCTGCACACTTCATTGCTATTAGAGAGGATTTCTCTCTAGATCAGCTTTCCAGGATATATGTAAAGGAAGTGGTAAGATTGCATGGAGTACCACTTTCTATTATATCTGATCGAGATCCGAGATTTACCTCGAAGTTCTGGCGAAGTCTTCAGCATACTCTGGATACAGAGTTGAGTTTCAGCACTGCTTATCATCCCCAGACAGACGGTCAGTCTGAGAGAACAATTCAAACCCTAGAAGATATGTTGAGAGCTTGCTCTATGGATTTCAAAGGAGGTTGGGATCAACACCTACCTTTGGTGGAATTTTCTTATAATAATAGCTTTCACTCCAGTATTCAGATGGCTCCTTATGAAGCTCTCTATGGAAAGAAATGCAGGACTCCAACTTGCTGGGATGAAGTTGGGGAAAGAAAGCTATTAGGACCTGATCTCGTTGATGAAATGGCAGAAAAGGTCAGATCTATTCAACAACACATAAGAGCAGCTCAGAGTCGACAGAAAAGTTATGCCGACAACCGAAGAAAAGACCTAGAGTTTGAAGTGGGCGATAAAGTGTTCTTACGAATATCTCCCTGGAAGAGGGTTATGAGATTTGGAAAGAAGGGGAAGTTGAGCCCTAGATATATCGGTCCTTTTGAAATACTGGATCGTGTTGGGAAGGTAGCTTACCGATTGGCGCTTCCACCGAATCTCTCTCAAGTTCACGATGTGTTCCACGTATCTCTCCTGAGAAAGTACATACCAGATCCTTCACATGTACTCAGCTCAGAAGTTGTACCGCTGGAGCAAGATCTTTCTTATGAAGAACAGCCGATAGAGATTCTGGATCGTAGCGAAAAAGTCCTACGAAACAAGACCACTCGCTTGGTGAAAGTTTTATGGAGGAACCACCAACTTGAAGAAGCTACATGGGAGCTTGAGGATATGATGAGGGAAAAGTATCCTCATTTGTTTGTTACAAAGTGACGAATTTCGAGGGCGAAATTCTTTTTAAGGGGGGTAGAATGTAACACCCGAGACTTTTATGTTATATAAATCATCAAAGGAATCTTTTTCTACACAACACTTGCTTGGCTTGCTTTGCACGCAATCGCGACCTTCCTCGATAGCTTGCGTCGTACGCAATACCGAGTTTCACTAAACAACAATATGCTATTAAAACTAGTCGTTATGAATAGTAATAACCACTTTTTAAAATTTTATAAATTTTATTTTTCAAAATGGACTTCATTTTTGGACTCAGAATATCGAAATTAGCCTAGGGTGAAATTTTGGTATTTTTCTGAAAACTTTCAATTTTTGATGAATAGTGAAACCACTAAGTGGTAGGTTAAAAAACTGAATTTTGCATAAAACTTAATTTTACCGCTTCTGTGAATGGAATTTCGAAAATCCGAGAGACACGGTTAATATCAAGGACTAAAATGTGGTTCAATGAGATGAAAATAATTTTTTGGTGAATAGTAACTTTTTACTTTTTTTTTACCGCGGTTAATAGTAAATAGGGTAACTAAGGGTAAATATGATATTAATATTACCCTAACACATGTCCTAATTCTATTGGACAAGTTTATCTCGACCAAAAACAACCTTAAGTGTAAAATATTATCATTTAGGCCCACTTGGATTAGATTAGGACATTTATTATTAATTTATTTAAAGAAGGGTTAAAATAGTTAAAATCAAAGTTTAATAAGTAAATCATTTTTAATATGGGGTTATACATAAGATAAATTCGACTATAAATATTCATTAGAAAGCTAAAAAGATTTCCTACATAAGGGTATTTTATTTGTAATTTTTAGACATTAACTAATTTAATTTATTTATGACACAATGATGATGCAGTAATTATCTTATTAATGAAATATTGACATAATTGATGTTATAAACACCAAAATAAATGTAATTTGAGACTTTTTATGAATTCCACTAATTTTCTAGGTTGCTATGATATATTAGTGTTGATTTAATCAACTTGGTTCGAACATATAATTCTGTTATGACTTTCACAAAAATCATATATCAAATAGTGTCAAAATTGACACAAAATAGTTTTTAAATCAAATATTATATTATTAATTGTTATTTTATTCCTAAAAATCTAAGGTTCGGCCAAATGACTTAGATAAGGATATATATATTAATAATAAACAATTTGGGGTTCGTTTGGCATGTTATAGTAAGTGTATTAACCATATAGTGAAAGAAAACAAAAAGACACGGTAAAAGTTAAATTAATTAACTTAGAGTTAAATCTAATTGATAAGGTTAAAATAATACCCTAAACTTGTCTAAATCCTATTGGTTGATAGGATTTCGACCCATCCCCACTTTAGCTTCTAAATAAGACCCTTTGGAACCATTATAAACCGATTTTGACTTTAATATAAAATAATATTTTGAGATATTCCTAAGGTGCCCCTCTCCTCCCTTATAAAAGGGCACCTCCTCCCCCTCCTCCTCACACCAATTTGAGCACTCAAGCTCGGCAAACCCCTGCCATTTTCCCTTCTCCACTTCCCTAGAATAATCCTAGAGGTCCTGGTCTTCTCCAAAGACCAATCTTAGTTCCTTAAGTGGAGGATTCAAAAAGGCGTTCCAAAGAAGAGGTAATATCCATTACCGATCTTTTCAATTTCTTTCTTCTTCAACTTCTTCTTCTTTAGTTGTTTCATGATAAAGTAATAACATCAGTATTACTTACATACTGATATGTTATTATAAATATGAAACAACCCTAATTCACCTTCTATCCATCCTACGGAAAAATGAAATCACCGCGCGTGCGTACGTACGGAATACCGTCTCCACGCCGTGGTGTAATCTATTTTCCACCATCACCTTACAAGGATGGGTATAATGGTGTAATCAGTAACTATATATGATTATTATTAAGTAATATTGATACTGAAATAATATATATATATACTCCAATACAATTCCACGATCATAGGAACGATATCATCACTCGTGCGTACGTACGGAATACCGTCTCCACGATGTGATGCGACTCGTTCTACATGATCTTCATTTCATAATGATTATATAAATGAATTTAATGAATGAATATGGTATATACTACACTAATACCATTCTGGAAATGAATTATCTATAACCTAAAGATAAGAATAAGAATTTATTCGACAAAACACGCATAAGAACAAAAAGTTATAAAGACCCGAGTAACAAGTAACAATGAAATATTACTAACAAGAAGCTAATAATATGACCATATATGATCTCATATCAATATGTATGATTCTGGAATAAGTCAATAACATTATTTAAACCATTATACAGGAGCTTCGGACACGAACAAAGCAAATCGGACCTAAGGTAAGGGAAATATCACAATCTCATTTTTATCTGAGATTGTTTATTCGTAAGTATTTACTGGGGTGTATTTTATCATCCACATCCATGTTCCCTCAATATGTAATATTTTTTCCATCCACTTGAAATAGTTTAAATCCAATTTTACCCTTAGGTGAGTTTTTAGTAAAGAATAAGAAAGGAATCTTTTGTCGTTTTTCCGTACGAGGTACTTTTTGACTTTTTCGACAAAAGTACGAAGAATGTTTTTTTTAACTTATACGGCATGAATAGATTTTTAAAACATTATTTCCAAGAAGCTTCCTTTACAAGTTCTCAAGTTTATTTTTAATAAACTTCTTTTATTTTAAAGTTATATGACATGTTATGAAAGGAAAAATGTTTTTGAAGAAGAAAGGATATTTTCCTCAAGAATTCAATTCAAGTGTTTTATCAAAATTATTTTCCATCTAAGATAATAAAGGGTTCTGTTTCTATTCATATTTTTACATTGGTTTGACTATGTTGTGATGGAATTATGTTTATGAATTCCTTTATCATATATGAATTGATTTATGATGTCATGATGTTTCAAGAATCCCATTTTTGTTATATGTGTTATGCGATGATGTATGTTTTATGATTATGTGGCACACATAAGAAAGGATTCATTATAAGATGGGTGGGACCTATATCTCCCTCCAATTCATTGGGTAAAGATTTTATATCTCATGAGATAGACATGGCTGGAACGGAAGGTTATTTCGGTTCAGTGATACAGGACTGAAACGAGGAGTGAACTCGGTTCAGAAAGGGACTTTGTCCACTAAGATAGTCTTGGAAATGAGTCATGACTAACAAGAAATGATTTTCCATGATTATGTGTGCATGCCACAAAGATTCAAGTTTTATGTTATGATTATGGGGATCTCATTCTCACTTCTATGATTTATTCCATGTTAAGATATTATGATCTCTTTTGCAGGTTTTGATTTTCATAAAGATATGATATGATTTTTATTTCTTTTATTTGCCCTTGCTGAGCATTTGAGCTCACCCTTTTATGTTTTCTTTTCCCCAGGTCAGGAAGATGGATATTAAGTAGAATATGCTAAAAGGGACCCTAGATATGATGAAATAAATGGGAGACACTGTAGAAGATTTATGAACCAGTTGTTTATGTTTCCCCAGTTTCTAAAGACACTATACCTATACGGTCCTTTGTGGTTTTGTCATATGTTGTAATAAGTGTGCTTCAATTTTGAAGTATTAACAATGTATGTAAAGTGTGGGTCGTTATACCCACTAAACCCAGATTGTCACTATGATATTTATCAAAATCCTTTTTTTTTTCATTGACATGGTTACATATTTTGTTTTGATTATTTATTTTTCAATATTGTATAATTATATATATTTATAGATATCTATTATAGGGATTAGATTTATATTTATGATAGATATCCATTACATAGATTTATTTTATATTGTTTTCTTGTTCACTGATGGGTCTATTTTCTATAAATCCAATAATTTTTTGGACATGAATGTATTTGAATTTCAAGTATGGTATTTTAATCTTCTAATGAGGAATTTCACTCCAAATTATGTATAAATAAGTAAATAAATAAAAATAATATTTAATTGAACATGATAATTCAGTCTAACATCTACTGAAACTGATTTATAATTGAAATTTATAATTAATTATTGATTTTCATTAATGTACTCATGTATGGATTTGATAAATAGGTTGTATTCTTATTGAAGACTTCCAGATTATTCTCACACGGGAGGTGAAAAATTATCAAGGATTTAATTAGGGTTTCGTAAGAAGAAGAAGATGAATAAGAACATGAATAACCATGTACATCCACTAACGATCTTTCTAAAAGTAACAATAAAAAAATATAAAATCTCAAGTTCTAACAAAGAATGGTTTGAAGAAATATAGAACATAAAGAAACATGTATATATTTTCCTTGTTGATACTTTCATCTTCAATTATCTTGATGATGATTACTAAGAATGAACCAAAGGAATCTTATCTCTAAATGTAATACACCATCCAAGTGAATAATTTCATGGTTATAAACCATATAACCTCCCATATTCACCATGACATTCTAGTATATCAATGAGTAAATGAGAGAAAAAATTGAGAATAAAATAATTTAGTTTACAGGATCAAATCTCTATTGGAGTTGGCTCCCTAGAACTAAAATTTGTATACTTTATGATTCACTATATTCATTGTTTTGAATACTAATAATCTATTTATCACATCATGATTATTCTTCCACATGACATAGTATTTGATAATGTCTTAAGAGTAACTATCACACTGAAAGGTGATAGCAGTTCCCCACTATGATGAAAGCCTAGAAGTACCATGTTAATATTATTAAATGTATGACCTATAGTATAATGATGTAATTTTATGGGGAATAAATGAATAAGATATCAGGGGTAGGACTCATAATACTTTGAGACACCTTTTCATCATGTATGCACGTGATAATTTTCAGTGACGGAGATAATGATTTGTGACCCACCAGTAGGAAATCCACATTTATATGTTTCATAGGATGTTCCTTTATATGGCTAGGTGTATTGATACTTAGACTTTAATATTATTATTAGTGAATATTATTAATGATTTTGTTTGATGTATTGATGAAAACAGTAGAGACATATCATTGCGGTGGAGTAGAATGTGTTGGGTGCTTCACGAGTAATATTCCATTAATAAATAATGCAAGAAAAGATTCATTCCTTATATTATTTAAATTTTTTTGATATCTCAGTCCCATTGATGAGAATGAACTTGCCTAAATAAATCCATGTCCATGGTGTTATGTGGGCATGTTAATTTTTTAAAAGACAAAAAAGAGACATCAAACATATAGGTTAATGACACAATCATGAAACCAGCTTGATTACAATACACAGTAAGCATCCATATGTGGTTTTATGTTATTGAGTCATTTAATTATTTCTCTATGGGTTCCTTGGTACATTACTAGATGTATACCTTAGACATTGGTAGGCTCTGCCTAATCCCACTAAGAAATATCCTTAGAGGGTCATATACTAAGTTTATCTATAATCACAGTTAAATATTAAATATTATTTATTGTTTAACATGGAGATTAAATATTATTCTTGTATATTGTTTAATTATTATTTATATTTGATTAATTAGATATATTCAATCAATAGTTATTCATGAGAATATTTTGGGATTAGAATATTTCATAAATATTTATTTTCTATTTAATGTATATAATATTTTTTAATTTATTGGAAAATCATTCAGTGATATTAATTTATTAAATAAATGGTCATTATTAAAGGCATGATAAATATTATAGAGGAATGACCTACCAAGTTTAAAGATCTGGTGAGAAATAATATATATTAAATATTATTTTAAAAAAAATTAAAAACTTTATTCAATAAATAATATTTAATTAATTCATTTGTTTTTTATATGCTAAGAAATAATAATAACATTATGTTTATTGTTATAGACATGGAGTTTTGGGGAGATGAAAGAAATAATAAGAGTGCATGTGCAATTTTTATATTTCAACCCTAGCACTATTTAAACCCAATTACATTATTTCCAACCCTAAGGGATAGCCATTTTGTATTGGTTTTCACAATGACTATGGATAATTATCTCAATCCCTAGAGATCCACTCTTCAAGAACACTCTCAAGAATGGAAAGCGATCCTATGAAAACCCATATCTTTAATACACATTATTTCCGAATTTATTATATAAAAACACACTTAGTAAAACCAAAAATATCATGATGCCTAGTTTATTTGGTAAATTAGTTTGATATCATAACAACATGAAATAGAAGTACAACAACATTATTGAAAATTTTCTTATCCGGCTCCTAAAATTATATCATTCTTCTGAAAATGCATGGGATAACTTGGGGATGTATATAAGAAAAGGGTGAGCTATACATCCCAGTAAGGGAAGAAACAAATCATATCATAATTTAAAGAAATACATTTGATATAATAGGTATATTAAGGTAACATAAGAGGGGTGAGAATCATGATCTTGAACAATGAGGTATGATATGAAATGATAGCATAAATGTAACATGGGAATGTGGTGAAAACATAAATCATGACATACAAAAAGTCAAGGATAACTACCAAGAAAACATCACATGGTGAAAAGAGTCCCATAATGGATTAGGTTTACTCCCTAATCCCATACATGATGTCTCATGAGACTAAAACATCACCCAATGCATTGGATCTCTATCTAGGAGCACCCATAATAATATGTACATGCTCATGTCTTCCACAAAGATCATTTAATATATGGACACATTTCATCACATTTAATCACATGATTAAGGAGTGTGGGTTACATACATTTAATTATACAATAAATTAATTATAATTACATCTAGGTGAATACCCTTGAGTAGAAATTAATATGGGTATTCACTACACAAATGTTTGAAATGGAACACCGCATGATAATTTTGGAATCATAATGGGGGTATATAAAAATTAATGATAGATATTAATGAGAGTGAAAGGGATCTATAATCACTCTTAAATCATAAGGTAAATTAGTGTGATGTGTGAAAAAATATCCCAACATGATCAAGTGAAAAAATTCATAATATAAAGGAGGTTCTTGAATAAATAGGAGATGGAGAGGATCCTATACTTTGAGATGGTGTTTCCAAAAGTTTGGTAGGAGATTCTTAAGAGCTTGGGGACACCTTGGGAGGGATATAGAGAGGGAATGGAAGAGTAATGTCACATTTTAAGGTTTTTAAGTGAAGATAAATGAGATTTTTGGTGGGTTTACATATCCAAAGAGAGGATATTTCTTTATTAATTTTTAAACAAAGGTTTTGGAAACTATATGATAAAGTAATAAAAACCCCAAACCATCCCACGGAGTTTCCCCTGATTTATACTAAATAGGATAATTTTTCAATATTTTTTATGGATAGTAATCAAAATGATTAAAATAATACCCTTGATGAAGTGTAAGTGGGTCATGTTTATAAAGAATTTATTTTAAAAGCATAAAATATAATATATGTTTTGGAGGATTCATTAAAGGTATATTAAATTAATAAAATAATTTAAAAACACAATATTTTAAATGGGGAACATATATTTGGTTTTAAATACCCTATATGACATATATTACATCACATTTGGGTCATTTTAATGTTATAATAAACACCATATATTTATACCATATTCAATTTTTTACCCAAAAGTTCACTTATCTTAGAAAATTATGAAAAGTTAACCATTGGATAATTTTGAAATTATGATTCAAAAAATAATATTTATTTTATCAAAATAATTATCTAAATATGATAAATTTCACTTTTAAATTAAAATCCCCATTTATTTAAAAAATACTAATTTTTTTGACAATAACAATTTTATGATCCTTATAAAAATTATATCAGACTTCATAAAATTATATTTTCATTTATATTTAATAAGTATTATTTAATAAAAATATTTTATTAAAATATTATTTATTTAAAAATTACTTGAATTTATCAAAATATATGTCTTGATTGAAACTATGTATTTCCCAAAAATTCACTTTTTATTTCATCGTATCAAAATCTATTTTTTATCAAAATCACTATTTATTATTTATAATGTATTAATAAAAAAAAAATATAATCATTATTTTATGAAGAAAATATACAAATTCATACAGTTAGGTTCAAGATACATAGCCCTTTATTACACCAGTGAACGCCCAAAGGGTATGGAGCGTGACCTTGAGGTTTTCACGGGGTGGTTCAACAAACTTGGTTTGGGTCGTGATCTTAATGAACTTGAAATTCTATCATAAATGGTTTTAATCATGGATATTTGTTAAATCTCAACTTAGGATTGATTATGGTAAAATCCTAGTAATTATATATACCTCTGAATCTCTGATAAATGGGCTTCATAGGGTATGATTCTACTGGTCGAGGCCATCAATTCTTTTGTATGTATCAATTGGAATTTATCATAACCTTAATATTCTAATATTAATAGTTATTTTAAAATGGATATATTATCAATGGTTATGATGTTTAACTGTTTTTAAATTTGAAAAACTATATAACAGTCCAAAATAACCCATGAAGTGCATGCGTTTTCTATAACCGAATTAATTAATAAGGAACTTAATCATTTAAAAAGGGAATTTCATTTATAAAAGTTTGGTTCATTACATTATTCTCCCCTTAAAAATTTTTCCCTTAAACTTTTTCATTCCCTATACTTAAACAGATTAGGTTACTTCTATTTCATCACCTCTTCCAGTTCCCAAGTCACTTCCTCTAACTTCTGGTTCCTCTAGAACACTTTGACTAGGTGAGTTGTCTTGTTTTTTAGAACTTTACCTCTATGATCTAATATCTCCACCAGAATATCCTTGTATGAAAGATCATTCTAATATGGTACCACCTATGGATTTAGTACATTAAAGGTTTCTAGTATGTACTTCCTCAAGAGGGATACATGGAATGCATCTTGTACTTGAGATAATTTAGGTGGGAGTTCTAGTTGATAGACCACCACTCTGATGGGATCAAAGATCTAAAAGGGTATGATGTATCTTGGAATAAGCTTCCCCTTCTTCAAAAACCTCATAAAGTTATTCCATGGTGATATACAAAGGAATAACTTATCTTTGACCACAAAATACAGGTCTTGTCGATGATTGTATGCATATATTTTCATTTCACTTTTCATATATTTCATGTGATGGTGAATGATTTGAACCTTCTCCGTAATCTCTTAGATAATATTAGGTCCCATCAGCTTCCACTCTCTAACTTCATCCCAACATGTTAGAGTCTAACAACTTTTCCCATATAGATCCTAATAAGGTTCCATTTAAATGGTAGAATTAAAGATATTTTTATATGAGAACTTCACTCAGGGAAGGTGATGATCTTGACATATTTAGAAATACTTTAAACCTGATCTTACCATATCCTCTAGAGTTTTAATGGTCCTTTCAGACTACCTATCCTTATGAGGGTGATAAGAATTATTGAAGCTTATTTCTATATCCAAATCTTGGTGAAGGCTTCTCCAAAAACTTGAGTCAAACCTCATATCTCTATTTTATACAATAGAGAGTGGAAGTATTACCACCTAACTTAAGTATATATTGTGTAATTGATTAAGAGAGAAATCTTACTTGATAGAAATTAAATGTGCTGACTTTGTAAGGTTACCGAATACCAACCAGATGGTGTTATTAACTTTAGGTGTCCTGAGGAGTCCTACGATGAAATCCAAGGCATTTGTTTCCCATTTCCATACTAGTATGGGAAATGGTTTCATCATACCCTTATACTTATATCATTAAGCCTTGACTTACTGGAATACCAAGCATCGGGATACAAATTCTACAATTTATCTCTTCATTTTATCCCACCCAATTTTTTCTTTAGATGCCTATAAATCTCAGATATTCCTAGATGAATTTAGATATATGAGCTATGTGCATTATCCAGAAGTTCACTCTTCAGTTTTGTTTTTTATAGGACACATATCCAAGTTCCAAAACTTATAACTCCATCTCCAACAAAGTTGAAATTTAGAATATTCACTATATTATTTTGTAACAACTCATCATCTTTATGGGTCTCCTTAATCCTATCAAGAATATATGGTTTCATAGTCATTTGAGTATGTATAGATGAAGAACCTTTTTATTATTCTCATATCTATCCTTTTCATTGCCAAGAATATTGGATCCATTACAATCCTTATTAAGGATAGAGTTTCAGGGTACTTTCTACTTCTAGAATCTACTACTTTGTTTTCTTTTCTAGAATGGTAATGGATTGAAAAATAATAATCCTTTATTAGTTCTAACCACCTTTATTGAGTCATATTAATCTCTTTTTGTGTGAATAAATACTTGAGGTTTTTATGGTTCGTACATATGTCACACTTCTACCTGTTGAGATAATGTTGTGAAATATTCAACATGAAGATCACTATATCCAGTTCTAGATCATGATTTTGTTAGTTCTCATCATATATATTTAAATTTTTAGAGGCATATTCTATCACCTTTTCATATTGCATCAGTATATAACCCAATCTATTTTTTGATGCATCATTGTAGATTACAAATCCATCTCCACTGATGGGTAATGTGAGCATAGGTGTAGTGATAATACTCTTCTTTAGATCTTTAAAAATTTCCTCAAATTTATCATTAAAAAAAACATTAAACCATTTCAAATTATCTTGGTTAGTGCACTTGAAAATCATGATAATTTTATCACAATTTGATGATAGTAATCTGATAATCCAAGGAAACTATGGATATCTATCATAGAGTTTGGTCTGTTCCATCCTTTGATTGCCTTTGTTTTTGAATAATATATAGATATCCCTTTTTTTATGATAACATTCCCTATAAATGTTACTTTCTCCCACAAAAATTACATTTACCATACTTTTCATACATATTTTCTTACTTTAAGGTATTTAGTACAATATTCAAATTCTCCCCTTGTTCTTCCTTATTTTTAGAGTAGATGAGAATATATTATATAGATTGAAAAATATTTATCAAGTAAATCTCTAAAGTCTCTATTCATCAATTCCATGAATATTTATAGATAATTAGTGAGTCCAAATGGAATCACTATGAAATTTTAGTTCCCATAAATTGTATGAAAAGTAGTCTTTGGGATATCCTATTTCTTCACCTTTACTTGATAATATCCCAACTAAAGGTCCAAGTTAGAGAAATACTAGGCTTCACAAAGGTGATTTAAAAATTCATCAATTTATGGAAGAGGATAATTTTTCTTTTTCATGTTCTTGTTGAGCTCATGATAATCAATACCGAGGTACATTGACCCACCCTTCTTCTTGATGAATAGGATCAATACACCCCATGATGAATCACTTGGGCATATTAAGCCTTTATCTAGATTATCCTATAGTTTCTTATTTAGATCCTCAAGTAAAAAAATGAAAATTATATATAGAGTCTTGGACATTTTAAAATCTCTAGGTATGAGATCAAATGATAATTCAACCTCTCAGCTAGGAGACAGACCAAAAAATTCTTTGGGAAACACATCAATATATTCCCTTATAATGGGAATGTATTCAAGGTTGATATTTTCCTTAGTATTAATCATTTGAGCTAAATAAATTTTCTTATTCATAAATAATATCAATACTTAAGATAAGGATTCCAAATAAGATTCATCATCCGCTTTGTACTTGTATATAATTAGAGTGTGATTCATGATATGGAGGATTATTTTCTTCTCTCAGTAATATATGTTGTATCTATATAAGGAAAGCCAACACATGCCTATGATGACATCAAATTCCTCTAAAGTAAGTATCACAAGGTTCTCTAGGAAGTTAAGCCCAAAAAATATAGATAGGGGAGGTGTTATATACCTGGGATGAAATAATTTCTCCATTTTATGTTTTCACTGATAGCTCTACTTCCATAAATTGTGGTGATTTTTGAATAGTTTTACTAAACTTAGGTTTATGAAAGAATGCATAGAATGATAGACAATAATCCTACCTTTAACTATTTTATTTCAGTTCTAATGATTTTCTTAACCCAAACAATACTTAGGGATGATAATTTTCAAACTATTACCCTCATAAAATGCAATATTGGAAACTTTCAAGTGATAAATAATAAATGAAACATATTCCTTAATCTAAGAATTTATATTTTTTAATATAACTTATCCATAATATATTTTTTAACATACAATATTATAGTAATTCCACCCCTTAATAATTTTTCATAATGATCTTGTGAATTTACCAAATTCTATCCCCTGAGAGTATCAAACTATGTATGAAACAAGGCCCATTGTCATGCTCCATTTATGATCAAATTTAGCTCAATGCGTTGTTTTCAAGATTTTTACCCCTAGGTACATCTATTCCAGATCCACATCTGCTTTTAGTATCTAGACAGGGATGCATTTTCATAGAAACCACTTAGTATATAATTTATAAAAATTTAGGGATGTTTTTATATGCTTATTCTCTATCCCTAAGTCTTGAAAAAGGTTAATCTTAATTCCCAAAATAACTAAACTTTTCTATTATACCAAATATTACAACCCATATCTTTAATTTACTTTATTTTATGATTTATTATATAAAAACAAACTTACTAAACCCATAACATCATTAATCCTGGTGTCTTTGGGAAATTAGGTAATTAAAATAACAAATTTCAATGGAAGTATAATGAAATCATTGAAAAATTCATTAACATGCTCATAAAATTCAATCATTCTTCTAAAACTACATGGGATAACCTGAGTATATACATAAGGGGTGAGATATAAATCATAGTAAAGTAATAAAAAAAGAAAAAAATATGGTAAAGTAGTAGATGTGATCTAAGAGGCATATCAAGGTAACATACTAGGGTTAAGAATCATAGTCTTGAATAATTATACATGATATAAAATGATAGCATATAGTCAACAAGGAAATATGGTGACACTATAAATCATTTCATAAAAATAAGTCAAGGATAACTTCCAAGAAAACATCGCATGGTGTAGAGAGTCCCATAATTTATTAGGTTTACTCCCAAATACCATACGTGACATCTCAAGAGAGTAAAACATAATCCAATGTATTGGATCACTATTTGGGCGCACCCATTATAATATGTATATTCTCATGTGTGCCACATAGATCATTCAACATAACAAAATATTTCATCAAATTTAATCCCATGATTAAGTATTTTCTATTTTCATACATGTAATTCCCCAATAAATGAATTGTTGATAATCTAGGTGAATACTATTGAATGGAAATGGGTATGAGTATTCACTACACAAATGTTTGGTATGGAAAATCACAGGATAATTTTGACAACATAATCGGGGTACATAAAAATTCATGGAAGAATTAATGAGAGTGAAAGGGGTATCTTTTCACTTATTCATCATTAGGGTAGTAATAGGGACATTTGAAAACATATCCTAACTTGATAATGTAGATAAAAAGTCATAATATAATGTATGTGCTTAAATAAAGAAGAGAAGGAGAGGATCCCTTACCTTGAGAGGGTGTTTTCAAAATATTGGGAGGAGATTACTAAGAGCTTAGGGAAACCTTGAGTGGGATATAGAGGGGTAATTGGATTGTAATTCATTATCCAAGGGTTTTTGTTAAAGAGAAATGATGGGTTGGGTGGGTTTATATAGAAAAAGAGAGGTGAGTTATTTATTAGTTTCCAAACATAGGTTTTGGACTCTATATGATAAAGTAATCAATACCACAAAAAATTCCCATGGTTTTTCATACTATTTATTCAAAATAGTATTGGTTTGAATTATTTTATAAGTCTAAGAACCAGACTCATTAAAATAATAAACTTTATGATGTGGGAGTGATTCATGTTTATAAATAATATATTTTAAAACCTTAAAATATAATATATGTTTTGGAGGATTCATTAAGGGTTTATAAAATTAATCAAATAACATAAAAAATTTATTTTAAAGGGGAAACATATATTTATTCATGGATACATTTTATGACCTATATTACATCACATATGGGTTATTATGATGTCATAATAGATATAATATATTTATGTCGTATTTAGTTTTTACCCAAAAACTCGATATTCTTAGAAAATTATGAAAAATTAACCATTGAATAATTTTTATATTATGATTCCAAAAATATTATTTATTTTAAAAAATAAATATCTTTATATGATAAGTTACACTTTTAAATTAAACTCCCTATTTAATGAAAAATACTGGTTTTTGATAACAATAGTTTCCTAACCCTTATAAAAAATTATATTTGATTTCATGAAATTATATTATTATTTATATTTAATAATGATTATTTAATAATAATTTTTTTTTAATATAATTTATTTATAAAAATTATTGAATTCATACAAAATAGTGTCTTGATTGAAACTATGCATTTCCAAAAAATACACTTTTGTTTCATCGTATTAAAATTGATTTTGTTTATCAAAATAATTATTTAATCATTTATAATGTAAGAATAATAAAATATAATCTTTATTTTATTAAACATTATACAAATTAATACTGTTAGGGTCTATATACGTAGTCCTTTATTACACTAGCTAACTACCTAAGGGTAAGGGTCTTGATGGTGAGGTTTTCATGGGGTGGTTCAGTGAATATGGTGTGGGTTGTGATATTGATGAACTTGAACTTCTCCCATAACTGTTTTGTCTCAAGGTTTAGTTGTTGAATCTTGGCTTGGACTTGATCAAGGGAAAATACCATTGATTCTATATCCCTTTGAAGCTTAGTGTATGATCATACTAGTCAAGGCCATTACTTCTATCGTCTGTATCAATTGAAATTTATCATAACCATTAATATACTAACCTTAATGGTTATAATAAAAAAACTATATTATCATTAGTTATGGTGATTAATAGTATTTTAAATTTGAAAAACAATATAACAGTATAAAATAACCCATGAAGTGCATGTGTTTTCTAGATCTGTAACACTTAATATGGAATTTATTTATTTAATGTGGGAATTCAATTTATTAAATTTCAGGCCATTATAGATCTCCCTCCACCACCCCTATTGATCATATAGAGGTCAAAGATATTCCTTCTTGGAAGCGATTCTCATGAAAATTTAAGATGAATGAAGCAAACATTAAGATATTCCATTCTAGCACTCAGATATTCCAACAGTGAATCTTAGAGGTTCTTAGTTCCCATATGGATCACTGATAAAGGGGATTTAACTTGATTATTGAGACACAATGAAGATAAAATGTAGAGATTTCAGATTCATCAATGAATAAATAATTCATCTCATGGTAATTATTTATCTTCTTAAATTAATTACAAATAATTATGTGATGATCCTTTATTTGGTTCCTACATTCTCTTGTTAATTAATATTTGATTCAAATCAATTGATCATGAATTTATTTGTTGATGTGAATCTAAGATTAATCATAAATTAAAAAATAAATTTGAGTGGGAAATCCCTATCAGTGCTTCCACTATGTCTAAAAACCTTCAAGTGGTATCATAGCGTTCACATAATAATTTATAATTATTTAAATATCATTGATTGATATAAAGATTTATCATTATTTTACCATTCCATTTCAATAATTCTTTAATATAAATCATGGTATCTTCCATTAGCCCTCTTCTTTCTCACAAATATAATCAATAAATTGACAAATTTTGAATGAATAACATTTGAAGAACATATATGTAGGTGTCAAAGATTCTGCCTGAATAACACAAGAGTACATGATATGTAGCCCATAGGTATATGTCATGACCCTTGTTTAATGCACCAAGACAACTCAAAAATTAATTCATATAATGTTCATTTATTATACACGTTGTGTATTTAATGCACCACATTTTGACTCTACCTACCCAGTACATGGTTAGCTAGATTACACGAAGCGTAACTTGCATACACGACATGTAGTTCATTAGTCAAATATGAGTTGTGTGGTTCCACATGACATGTGTGACTGGTAACCATATAAATCAAATAAAAAAGGGTGTGTTGCTTTGTTATACACCATATAATCAATTAATTTCCATTGTAGGACCACATGCCCAATCCCTGGGCATGTGCCAGACATAGACGATGAAGATTTACACATGACTTGTGGCTAGATAGTATGTGCCATATATATTACCTATTTTTGTAGAATTTAAAATTAATATTCTTCTTAAACCTTTTAAGAACGTGTTCTATGTATCATGTACTTGACTCGTACATTCCATGGGATGAGTTTCATATATAATAAATATTTAATTAATTTCGGTGTAATATTTTGAACTATATTTGGTGTATAGGTCATATTACAATGACCACTCTATGAATATTAAGATATAACATGCTACATAAATAACATGTTCATATTTGTCACTTATTTGATATTACATTCCATGAAATTACATGATAAGGTATGTATTCTATATGCCGCATGATTAAATGATATACAAATATGATAAACATTGGGTATCTCAGACAAGAATTCACCATGTTTCCTCTAAGGTACGTGTTTTTATACCTGGGAAATTCTAAATAAATTACTTAATTTATTTACAATAAGTATGGATTAAGATATCAAAAAATTTTAAATGAGAATTATAAAAAAAGAGCTGATTAATTAAATAAGATAATTAATTGATTTGAACATGATTTATCTTAAATGAGAATAATTGAGAATGAATACTAGTTTGTTAAATGTGTAATTTATTACATGCATATGGACGATCATGACCATGAACCATAAATTTTTATTTGATTTTTTCCTTTTAATTTATTATTAAATTAAATTGATGGAATGCACTTCATCCTTCATCCCATTCTGTAAGAGATTTTTCCCCACAGTTTCCTTTTGTGCAAACCCTCTTAAGAAATCATTTGGTTCCCTTCAATTGAATTTGAGTAAAATATTATTTGATGGATGAAGTTCCCTGGTGAGTGGAGGCGTTTCAATATTATATCCAAAATGAAATCAATCCAAGAGATACATGGGACTACAGGTTGAAAGATTCCATTTGAACCAAGTCATGGTTCAAGGAGTTTTTCCCCTTGGTAAATGGTTAGTTTATCATCCACTATATAAAATAACCATTAGGAAAATATCATGATCATACTATTCTTATTATTTTATATTAGTTAAGTTTCATGGTTAATTTCATTATTTATGTTTTTTATGATCTCTTGAATTAATGAATTAATGAGCATGCAATATAGAACTAAAATAAATTAGGTTATGCGTAAACTTTATCTAAGACATGGTTAATAATTTAAGTAAATACACTTAATATTAACAAGTATGTAATAAATATAAAATAGTATATTTGCATATAAATATTAAAATCCCTTAACTATAAGTTGGTATAGCTTTCCACTACCTACATTGAAGTCAAACTATTGTTTAATGTACTTGAACAACCTCTTTTGGGGTGATTTAAATTATCAAAGAATTTCTATCTCCCTTTTTGGGTTGATATAACCTAGTTAGAATTAATGGTTGATTTCCTCTGTGAAACTTAGTGAAACCAGTAGGTAAAGTATTGGGGAAATCGAATTTTAGGATTTTGGTAACAGGGAGTCCATATATTAAGGAGTTGTGAGCTTAAATAGTTGACCAATTATGGCTACTTAAATACCTTTACATACCTTTATAGACCCCCATATGGGTCATCATGAGTAGGGGAATATATATCCTTACTACTAAGATATCCATGCAACAAGATATTTCAAAACTTATAGTGAGGACTATTAGGTTTCATTAAAGTACTGGGATATTAATAAATTTAATATTTATTATCAAATTTTAGAAATTAGATAAAGTATTAAAATTATTCTCTTCTTAATTATAGAGATATTAACACATATGAGTTCAACTATATCACTATGATCCATACTTAAGAAGGATAACCTTCTCAATGGAGTGAATCTCTAATAATGGAAAAGGTTCTTGCATGTTATTTTATGACATGAAAGAAAATTATATGTTCTAGAAAAATCTATTCTATAAGTGCCTCATAATGTATCTAGTGAGGAAGAATTGTCTCTCTACCAAAAACATTTAGAAAATTCCAAATATTTCCAATCTTCCATGTTATCATCTATATCCAATGAGATTATAAAGAAACATGAGGATATGGATGAGAATAACATGATGTATTACCCTCATGATATCTATCATGAAAAGGAGATAAAAGAGATATATGATATATCCAATTCACCGTTCATATACAATCCTGGAGAGTCAGTGCCTGCCGAGCCTCATGTAGTCAAGATGATTTATTACATAGAGCACTAATACATTTTAGGAGTTAAATTCCTTAATGTCCAATGCATAGATCACATTTTATCATCACTATCTAAATCCATATCTAATTTTATTATTAATTACAACTTGAGAAATAACATTAAGACTATTTTAGAATTTCTTACACTTATTCACTAGTTTGACAAAGATGCAGGGCATGAAAAAACCACATTACTTGTAGTGAATATAAAAAGAAGGAAAAAGGAAAAGGGGATCAAGTCCCACTAAAATTATAAGGCTCCCAAGCACCATACTTCCAAGAATAATGAGATTAATAAGTATATGAAAGAAAATAATGTAGTATATTTTTCATGTAGCAAGCTAGACCACTAGAATAGGAACTGCACCCAGAATTAAGGGGAAACTAAATGTGAATTTGTTATGGAGTGTGATATTTATATATCAACACATTGGTTATTAGATATAGCTTTTGGTTATCATATTTGTATCCAAATCAAATAACCAAGTATATTTTAAACAATTTCAAGATGAGAGGTGGATATTTAAACAACAAATGGAGAGAGACTTACTATCTTGGATATATGAAACTATCACCTTTAAATTCCATATGGAATGATTTTTGTTTTGTAGAATTATTATTTTTTCATAAGTACTACTAAGAACATAAAATCTATTTCATTCCTTTACATGGATAAATTTATTTTCAAATTTAGAAATAAATAATTACTCTTTTACAAAGAAAACATTTGTTATAGTATGACACCAATAAATAATGATATTTATGTATTAAATTAAAAAAATCAAAATATTAACAATTGATAATGAATTATATTCACACGAATCACTTAAAAACCAATTATTGAATCACCATCCTAGTCACGTAAGCAAGAACCATTAGACATAGCTCTATCAAGATGGTTATTTAAACTCTTTTGATATAAAAGCACATGAAATATGACATGATTGTTTACAAGTCAAAATGACCAAATCACTATTTAGTGGATAGGGTGAAAAGGATACAGAAATTTTAGGATTGGTACACATAAATTTTTTTAGACCCTTTCTATTAAAATAATGAGGTGAATAATATTACTTCATAACGTTTATTGATGACTTGAGTAGATGTGGATATGTATACTTGATGAGGTATACGTTTGAGTCATTTGATAAATTCAAATAATTCATGAATGAAGTAGAAAATAAACTTGGTAAGAAAATAAACAATATTTGATTCAATCGAGATGATGAATATCATAACCAAGAGTTTATTGAATTTATATGGGAGTTTGAAATTCTATCCCAACTAAATAAATCTTATAAACCATAGTGGAATAATGTTAGTAAAATGAGGAACTGTACCTTTCTTGAAATTATAAAGTCAATGATGAGTCATGAAGATATTCTATTATCTTTTTGGGGATATACATTACACACTACAACAAAAATTCTAAACTGAGTACCAACTAAAGTGGAAATTCAAATTCTATATGAGTTGATGTATGAAAAGAAATATTTGTTGTCACAAAATCATGGATGGGGATTTGGGATGTTTGTTAATGATGTATTAGGTATCAAACTAGCACCCTTAGGCATAATGTGTATCTTTATAGGGAATCCCATGGAAAAATGGAGATGCTATCTATATAACCCATAAAAAAGTAACTATAACAAGGCATACCATATTTTTTAAAGGGATCACATCCTCAAAAAGGATAATGGAAGAAATATTAGCTTAAATGAAGTTGATTCTCAAGATACACAAGAGTTTATAAAGAAAAAAATTCCCCTGGTCCCTATGTAAGAAGTTTTTCCCAAAACAAAACTACCATGTATGAGTACCAGATAGGTAAGAGAACAAAAAAGATATGGTTTTCTAGTCACTAAATATGGTAACTCATTATTGATTGAAGATAATGAACCTCTATCTTATAAAGAGGAAATATAGAGATCAGAAGCTATAATATGATAGGAATTCAGGAATTCTAAGATGAATTCCATGTATTAGAATAGTGTTTGGGTTTTGGTTGATTCTCCAGTTGATATAAAGCTTTTTGGGTGTAAATGGGTATTTAAGGGAAAACTAAACATGAAAGGTAAAGTAAATAACTACATAGAATGACTAGTGGATAAAGGTTTTAAACAACATTAAAGAATCAATAAGGATGAAATTGTTTCTCTAATGTCCATATTTAAATCAATCAAAATTATACTTTATATAAGAAGATTTTCAAGATTATGAAATTTTGTAGATGAGTGTCAAAAAAGTTTTATTTAATTATAACCTTCAAGAGAATGTATATATGACATAATTTGAAGAGTTTGTGGCCCCAAAAAATTATAAAATGAGATAGAAGTTTTATATATCCATTTATGGATTAAAGAAAGCGTCTAGGTAATGGAATATTCAGTTTAACTAAGCTATAAATGAATTTAGTATCATCAAGAATGAATCTAATACATGTGTTTACAAGTAGTTTAGTGGGAGTGAATGTTTTATCCTAGTATTATATGTCAATGACATATTAATTATTGGAAATGATGTACATGTTTTATAGTTATTTAAGGACTCGTTAAACATGTGCTTCTACATAAAGGACTTAAGTAAAACTACCTATATTCTATGGATAAATATCATTCATGATAGATCCAAGAGACTTCTTGGAATAAGTAATGTTACATACATTGACCATATACTAAATAGATTCAATATGGAATAATCCAAGAGAGTATTGGTTCTAGTGTCACATGATATATATCTTTCCAAGAAAACATTTCCTCGGACAGAAGAGGTGAAAGTGAGAATGAATAGGATCCTATATGCTTCTACGATAAGATCAATCATGTATGACATGTTATGTAATGCACTTGATGTTGCCTATTCCATGAGCATAGTAGAAAAATATAATTTTGTTCCAGGTGAACTACATTTATCCA
Source organism: Viscum album (assembly GCA_963277665.1). Lineage (NCBI taxonomy): Eukaryota > Viridiplantae > Streptophyta > Magnoliopsida > Santalales > Viscaceae > Viscum > Viscum album. The sequence continues at coordinate 27,305,984 of OY728125.1, forward strand.
CTATTAAGGTTATCCTTAAGTATCAAGGAAGAACTAAGGAAATGTTCTAGGTTCATGGAGGTGGCATAGAGCTAGTATTTAGTGGTTATATAGATTCTAGCTTTCAAGTAGTTCTGAATGATCTAAAGTCATAGTTAGGTTATGTCTTTAGTCTCAATAGAGGAGTTGTGGGATGAAAAGATCAAAGTATCCATTTGGAAATAATTTTATAGTAGATTTTGAGTATATAACAGTATCTAATACATCCAAAAAATCTATTTGGATAAAAAACATTTTCCAAAATTTTGATGTGGTGCCTAATAGTAAAGACACTATAACATTATATTATAATAATACTGCAACGGTGTCTCTTGTAAAGTATCTAAGTTCACACCAATAGTCAAAGAACATACTATAAAAGTATCACCTCTTAATAGTTTTTTCTCATAGTGGTGAAGTTATGGTGGGAATAGTTTCCATGTAAGAAAACATGGAGAACCCCTTGAATAAAGCCTTATCTTAGCTAAAGTAGGAGTATCATGTGAGAACCAGTGGACTAAAGGTTATTAGTAGTTGTCTCTAGTGAAAGTGAGAGTTTTTTGGAGTTGGTTCCCTAGAAACAACTTTTGTGTACATTAGATTAATTGTACTCATTATTTTGAATATTAATAAACCTCTTATCACATCATGATTGTTCTTCTATGTTACATAATATGTGATAATGTCCTAAGAGCAACACTTACACTGAAAGGTCATAGCAGTTCCCCGATATGATGAGAATCCATAAGTCCCAAAATAGTATTATAAAATATATTTTCTATAGTCTAATGATATCATTTGATGAGACACAAGTGATATAGGCTATATGGGGTGGAGACTCATAGTACTTTAAGATACCTTCTCATGGTGTATGCCCTTGGTAATTTCTACTGTTGGAGATTATGATAACGTTATCCATTAGTAGGAAATACAAAATTATATGTGTCATAGGATGTTCCTATCATTATATGTGTGTATTTATCTGTAAAATTTAATATTATTATTAATTAATATTATTAGTCATGAAATTTGATGAATTGACCAAATCTGTGATGATATATGTTCGTGACAAAGTAAAATATGTTGGGTGCATCATGAATAATATTAAATTAATTATTAATGAAATAAAATATTTTCCCCTTTTTTTATTTAATGTGAGTTGATATCTTAGGCCCTTTTTAGAGAATGAAATAGAAAAAATAAATTCCTAGATATGGTGTTCCATGGGAATGTTATTTTCTAAAAAGTCAAAGAAAGAGATAGTGATCACATAGATTAATGACACCAATATGAAACCTAACTGATTAGTGATATCATGATAAAATGTTTATATTAATATTAGGGGATCATGATATAGTTCATGGGTGAAGTGATATGAGCTCAAAGAATGTGCTTCACAAGATCCTTATTTTTTAAACTTTTCTGACCATTCCATCCTCACTTGTTTCAGAGTTGTCAGTAGCACCTTTATCATTGATAGTTGTTCACTCCTCATCTATGATTATTCATCCATCAGAATCAAATTCAACTCCTCTTGGTGATTCTCTATCACTTAAGGAACCAGAGGGTATTTTTTCTGGACCATATCTAATGGATATTATAATTCATTCAGAGCCTGCCTCCTATGATGGACTCTCTCCTTTCCCGGAGATTCCTCTAGAGTGGATTTTCCCAAGATCACTCAATGGTTCCCTATTTCTCTCCTTTCTATTTGAATACATCAAATTATCATTACTTCTTCATCAGTGGGCTCTTATGGCACACTTTGGTCAATAGAATCATCCAATCAAATACTTTTAGAACCCTATAGTTTCCTTGGGGCTGGCTACTTCATCAAGGGTTTAATTACTTAATTGAATGTTCTTTTGGATGGTTCTCTCTTCACAGATGAATTTTATGAAATAATTTTCATCTTACTCTTGTTCATGTTGAAAATGGAATTTCAAAATATTCATATGGTTTGTAGGGGTTTATTCTGGGCACAATTCTCTTCAGGCTATGGTGTGGTCTGATCTTCTGATCCTTCCCCACCCCTTCCATAATTTTTCCTTTCTCTAATCCATAGGTGATATAGTGGGTTATTTTTTTATGTGTGGGTGATTTCAAATTGATTTCACATGATACCTCCATAGCTCAGATCTGCATAAAATTGGATCTATATTCTTCTATCCTAGAATTTATTCTTATCAGGGTAGAACATTCATTCTCATAGAGGTTGAATATTGTACCCTCTTCTCCAGCACGTTTTATTTGAGCTTCTAGTTTCAAGGTCATTGGTTATTTTACAATAGGAGGTATGGTCTCATTTCTCAAGATTCTCGTAGTGGTAATTTTTCATCATTTCCTATTTCCCCTCCCCTAAAGAATGCTTATCATACCTTATCAGCTTCTCAGATATTCTTTTCCTCTCCCAAAACCCCTTACAATCAATCTACGGTGCCCCTTTAACCCATCCCTATCTCTGTTGGGCCCTTTCCCCTTGGTTTCTTCTGAAGGATGGATTGTGCCACCTCTTTGCCTGATTCCCCTTCCCCCTTTTCCTAGTTTATTAAGAGAGGAGTCCAAAAAGGCCTTGGTTCTTTATAGGACATTGAATCCATCCATGTTATCCCCATTCTTCCCTATTGGCAAGTCTCAGCAAAGATAAGGTATGCCAATGATTTTTATACCTTCCTCGGTCCCCCCTCTAGCGGATACTTAAGGACATTCTAGATCCTCACCCATCAACCTTGCTAATGGATTATCCCTTCTCTATAATCCACCCTAGTAACCCCTAGAACCAACATAACCAGTATCAGCTATCTAAACCCTACCCTCTCCTCATGTGGTGGATGGAACATGTGTAACACCCCGACCCCATTTACTGAGATTCGGTGCATTAATACATAACATTGGCATGATCACAACAGATCAAATACCAAAAGACCAATTAATTTAGTATAATTGGAAGTACTAGATACATACATAAGTTTTACATTACATTATGAAATGAAAAACAACAACATTGTGACTCCTTTGAACACATTCATCTCCATTAGACTATCCCTACAGGTCAGTCATACTATAATTCTTCACATCATAGGAAAAATAAAACATAGAAAGAGGCGAGCTCAGATGCTCAGTAAGGATAAAAATATAGCGGAAACATTCATAAATAAGCATAAACATTTAAGGAAATGTATAAGACTAAAACATAAGCCTTTTAAACTTAAAATTCATCATATTTTTAAAATATAAATCAAATAATTCCATTTACTTATTCACATGGATATTATACTAGTTGAATAATCACATGAAATATCAATAGCCAATTTCATAATGACGGAATGAATAATTCCAGACTTCATAACCACATAGTCAAGGCCTAGTGCCAAGACTAAAAATAATATTTCTTCAAGGCCTTTTTCCAAGACACAAGTTTGTCTCATGAGACCTACTGATGCATTGAGAAGTTATAGTGGGCTCCACCCATCACTTACTAAGTCCAATGCATTCCTAATATGAAAAGGTTTAAACATAACATAAACATTCGTAATAAAACTAGCATACGAAATGTCAATAATTTATCTATAAACCATGAATGGTATAAAAATAACACATCCACAGTCAAACATATCACAAAATCTTCAATACAATATGAAATATTTATATCATAATAGGTCAACTTCAAACAAGTTTAAAATCCATCAAAGATGTTGACATAGATGAAATAAAAACTATTTGAAAGAAATACCTATTTATATTTTGAAACCATTTAAAAGTTGCATAATTATAAAAGAAAACATTTATATTTGAAATTTTCTTATAATATTTAAGGGAATCTTCAAAGGTGTTATAACATTGTAAAATATCCACACCCACCGTATTAGTTAAAAAAACATTCTTTCCTTAATTTTGTCAAAAAGGTCGTAAAAGACCTTATTTGGAAAACAAGGGTAAGATTCCTTTATAAACATCTTATAAAAAGTCAAAAAATGGTATAAATTAATTTAAAACATAGTCTAGGAAATATTAAAAATGTTTTGAAATACATTTTTAAGAAACACATATGTGGATGATAAAGAGGTCCCAGTAGATACCCACATATAAACAATCTCAGGTAAGAAAGAGATTGTATAATTAACCATTACCTTGTAATTTTTCTTTGTAGAGTGTATGTTAACATCCTTAATAATAGTTAAATCATTGTTATTTAATTATACAAGAACCATATACATAAATATAATATCATATATGATCTTCTAATATTGATTTCTTAATAATATTTCGGCAGTATCATTGTTTTGGGTGTTAACTGATTCATTTTCCTTTATATACATGGTTATATAATCCATGTTTTTTCAAGGATAATATGTATATGATTCATATCCATAATTATATTAAGTTATTAAAAATTATTTTTTAATCATAAAATGAAATTTATTCTTGAATGGTTATGATGGGGAATGAATCTCATCGCGTTCATGGAGACGGTAATCTGTACATACGCACAAGCGATAATACCATTCTATTGATGGTGAAATCACATGCAATTGGATGGTATATCATATATAAAGAATCATTAACATGTTATATTTATTATTTAAATCAGTTATACTCATTATTATACCCATCCAAATAATTAAGTGTTTGAATAACAAACTACACCATAACATAGAGACGGTAAGGCGTACGTACGCACGTATGATGACTTTTCATTAATAGGATGGATAGAATAATGAATATGGTTGTACCATAGTTATAATGAAATCACATTATATGGTACTGGAGTTATTATTTTTGTATGGAAACAATTAAGAAAGAGGAAGTGTAAGAAAAAAAGAACTTTGAAAGAGGTGGTGAAATTATTACCTCTTCTTCGGACGTTTCCTTTTGATTTGATCAAAAGGGCTCCTTAGGTTGGATTTATGATCAAATTAAGGCCCCTAGGTAAAAGGGAGGTTAGTTGGGAGGATATTTAGGGTATGTTTTGGTCGATCCAAATGGATTTGGAGGTGTTATTTTGAGAGAAGGGGAAGTACCTTTTTATAAGAGAGGTGATGGTCACTTTAGGAAAAGCTTGAAATATTATTTTATTATAAAATCATATTCAGTTTATAATGGCTCCAAAATTATTTATTTTGATTCTAAGGTTGGGATGGGTCAAAAAAATCTCAACAAATAGGTTTTAGACAGGTTTAGGTCACCTTATTAACCTTATCTTTTAGATTTAACTCTTCATTAAATAGTTTGATATTTACCATGTCTCTTTGTATTTTTATATTATATGGTTAATAAACATACTATAAATTTCCAAGAGAATCCCAAGTGGTTTATTATTGATATATTTAACCTTATATAAGTCCTTTGACCAAAAATTATATTTCTATGAATATTATATCATTTAATAATATAATATTTGTTTTAAAAACTCATTTATGTCAATTTTGACACTATTTGGTATTTTGTTTTTGTTAAAGTCATAACAATATCATTACTTTTCAAAAAATTCATTGAATCCACCCTAACATGTGATATTTACCTAAAAAATTCGTGGAATTCATCAAAAGTGTCAATTTATATTTATTTTAATATTTATAATATCAATTATTTTAATCTTTCAATAATAAGGTAATTACTGCATCATCATTGTGTCATAAATAAATTTAATTATTTAATGTCTAAAAATTGTAAATAAAATAAAATTATGTAGGAAATTATTTTATATTTTTAATGAATATATATAGTTAAATTTATCTTATGTGTAACCCTATATTAAAAATGTTCTAGTTATGAAAATTTGAATTTAAGACTTTTAACTCTTCTTTAAATAAAATAATAATAAATGTCTTAATCTAATCCAAGTGGACGAAAAGGATCATGTTTTATTCCTAAGGATTATTTTGGTCTAAATACACTTATCAAATAGAATTTGGGCATGTGTTAGGGTAATTATAATATCATTTTCCTTTGATTACCCTATTTACTTTTAACCGTGGTAAATAAAAGTCAAAAGTTACTATTCACCAAAAAAATTCATCTTATTGAACCAAATTTTACTTACTGATGTCAATTGTGTCTTTTATATTTTTTAAATTGGACTCATAGAAGTGGAGAAATTATGTTTTAGGCAAATTTGCAAATGCTCCTAGAAGGTGGGTAAAAGACGTTAAAAAATTCAATAAAATTTTATACATCTAATTTTATTATAAAATGACTCCAATGAATTGAATTGAACTAATATAGGTACCATGTATCTATTTTTACTTAAAATAAATTTAAATAAAATAAATATTTATTTAAATAAAAATTCGGTTCTAAACAATAATGCAGTGTTTTTCACTATTCATCAAAAATTGAAAGTTTTTAGAAAAATACAAAAAATTAACCCTAAAGCTAATTTTGATATTCCAAATCCAAAAATGAATCCAATTTTGAAAAATAAAATTTATAAAATTTCAAAATGTGGCTATTACTATTCATAACGTCTAGTTTGATTGATCGTGGTGTGTTAAAACTTCAAGTTGCGTACAATGCAAGCTATTGCATTATTCAAAGGGAAACGTACCGTGGAAGATTGGGGTGTTACAACATGTCTTAATTGAGATTTCTAGCCTCTAATGCTGTCAAACCTATTTCACCCATGTTTTAAGTCTCTAAATCTAATCCCCTTCTCTATAAATGATATCCTTACTGATGTGTAATGTTCATGGTTTAGGAACACATGAAAAAAGTATTACATATATCATTATTTTCTTAAATAGAGATCCGCTATTGTGGAAATTTTGGAACCAAATAAACAATCCTTAAAGATATTGGACTTCAAGAATAGAATCAAATAGTGAAACTTTATTCATGATGAGCCTCTCAACCCTCACATATGGTTATTTTTGAATTCTCATGTTTTAGTGGATTTTTTTGGTTGCTTCTAACCTATGATTTACCACTAAAATCAAAACAGGCGACCAATCCCCCTATTTATCATGTATGTATATGCCAAGTGTGATGTGCAAGATAGAGTTTTACTATGTAAAGACCTTATGTCCTTCAATACAAGAGACCTATCATGGATTACAAGAGGTGAATTTAATGTTATACTAGACCCATCTGAAAATAAGTGAGGCAATTCTTTCTCATGTAAGGAAATCTGGGAGTTATTTGGTTTCATATCACTTAAGGGACTTCTAGATTTTGGATATAAGGACAATAATTTCATATGGTGAAACAATTATAAAGTAAGAATACACATCTAGCGGAGGCTCGATCAATGCCTTGATAACCTTCATGATATCCCCTCCTTCCTAGAAGTTTAGGTTTTCCACCTCATATGGGATATTTTTTATCACTCTCCACTTCTTGTGGAACTATCTCCAAGTCACGAAAGAGATAGACACTTCATATTTTCCCCAATATGACCTTCCATCCCAGGTTTTCATCAGGTGGTAGAATCATCATAGAATAAAATTGCACATGAAATTCTTTAGATAGGTCTTTATAATAAGATGAGGCAGCTCAAAGGTGATCTTCAAACTTGGTCAAGGAACCATCCTCCTTCCCTTCATGACTTGTAATCATTAAAATTGAAGATTGAATGGATGGAGTGTAGACTCTAGAATGGATGGGATGAGGTTCTTTTCAATGATATCATTCTCAGAAATAACACCATTGAGTAGTGGTTCTTAGAACATGAGCATTCTACCTATGTTCAATATAGAGTTAAATGGTTACATGAAGGTGAAAAAAATAATATGTATTTCCATGTATGAATTAAAGGTAAGTGGTGAATCATTAGGCCTAACATCCTTCAAGAGTATGGTACCTTCACTAGCGATCATGATGAGGTGGGAGGTATGGACAAAGCCAACTTAAAGTATCTTCATTTGGGGATCAACCCCTACATGTGTGATGGGTACCTGAGGGGTCTTGTAGATCTCTCAGATTCCATTCCTCAAGTGGTGTCATCTGACAATAATATCAACTTGGAATCAGTCTTGAACAAACATAAGATTCAAAAAGTAGTTCTTGTGCCCAACCACACCAGTGTGCCTGGTCCTGAATGTTTTCTAGGTTCTTTTTCATCACTTCTTGGGAAAAGGTTAAGAGTGATTTAGTGGTAGTGGTACATGACTTCTTTCATGGTGGTATTATCCCCCGTGTGGCAAGGTCCATATCCCTTTTTTTAATTCCTAAACTTAAAGAACATTATTATTTGAAAAATTATAGAAATATAATTTTTTTTAATCTACCATACAAGGTTTTGGATAGTGTGTTGAATATATTCCCATCACAACACCTCTATTATTAGGTCTCAGATGAAAAACATGGATTCATCAAGTGCAGAATGATCTAGGGTGCCATAGTTTTGGCACAATAGATGATAAGAGACTTAAATCAAAGGGTAATCAACTCAAATATTTCCATCATGACAGATGTGGACTAGGAATATAATCAGATCAAATGTTCCTTCATTCTGAATGTACTCTCTTTCATGGGTTTCTCAGGCATGATCACTAATATAATGTTTATATGTTTTAGTTCACTATGTATGTTCATCTCATTCTTGGGAAATAATTGTGTATTATTCAAATCTATATAGGTCCTAAGGCAAGGAGATGCACTGTATCACAACTTGTTCATTTTGATGAAGGATACTCTAAGTAGGTACATTAATAAGAACCACCATGATGGAAAATTATCCCATTTCAGTGAAAAACCTAGTTTCACTACATTTCTCATCTCATGTTTGTGGATGACACAATCATTTTTTTCAATAGTGGAAAGAACTCAATCTGAAGTATGAACAAGGCCCTAGATGACCATTTCAACTAGAGGGGATAACTATTCAATAGGGAAAAAAGACGTGTCTTTATCACAAACCAGTATCTGAATATGATGGTGGGAGATTTGGAATCTGATATGGGTATTCATAGGAGGTGATTTCCCATGGAATACCTCATTTCTTTAATATCTTCGAACAAGATTCACATCCATCACTTTGATAAGGCAGTTGATCAGATCACTAGTCACATCACAAACTGGAAGAGTCACTTTCTATTGTATGGTTAAAGAATTACACTGGTAAACAATGTACTCACATCCTTTCCCATGCATGTGCTATCAATTATCAAAGTTTCAAAGTACATCATCTCAAGTATTTAAAACACTATGGATTATTTTATATGGGATGTGCATTCTGATGGTATACATAACTAGAATTCATGGGAAGAGATTTCTAAGCTAGAGAGGGAGGGAGGAATCAATGTTAGGAGTATATCTAACATCATGAATTCCATGTATGAAAATATTTCTTGGGAAGTCATTGAGGGCCAAGCACTATATGGAAGGTTCATCTGAAACAAGTATGAAAATCATATGGAGTCTCAAAAAGATATAGTTTCTATATTATAGATCAAAATACAATCTCATATCCATATCCTCTATATTCATTCATGATGGATTGTCAGTTGGGGTGATATAAAATTTTGGAATCAGAATTAGTCTGGAAACAAGATCGGCTTCCCAGGTTGTCCTACCCCATACATGTCCATCAGTGAAGATAGCAGGTTACCATACTTCATCCAGTCCATCTTGAACAAAAAGAAATGATCTATTTTTAATATAATTGTGATGGAAATCAATACCAATAAATGTGTGTTCTCTACTTCTCCATCAGGTTTATTCTCTGTGAATGATTATCATTGAGTGACCCATTCTTCACTCGAGCTGGATAGTTGGGGCGAGTTTCTTTGGTGCATGGAAATCCCTACTAAGATCAATTTTCTTATTTGGAACATCAAGAATAATGAAAATTCCATATATGGTAATGTCTAGCACATAGGAATTCATCCTTCATCCATGTGCACTTACTATAGTTAACCCAACATCAAAACACCATGACATCTATTTTTTGAGAGTCATTGGGAGAGAAGTGTTTGGAATTCATTTGGTAGATTCACTAGTTTATCTTACCAGGATCCTATAGGTAGAAACATCTATGAACTTTGGTTCTAAGGAGTGGGGAGAAATAATAGTGAGAAAAAGGAAAGAGTTCTCATTCTTTCATATAGTTGATGGATTATTTGGCAAGTTAGGAATAGAGATATAATTGAGGGGGTCACTTGTTTGAGCATCACCATTGTATTCAAAACAAGGAGCATGATGATTGACCTAGTTTGACTTCTCAAGAATGGGATGATTCCCCATACCTCATATTCTTTAATGTCTCTGATAAAACACTTCCCCTCTCTAATAATACTCTTAATAATGGAGGGATATCCTCCTCCACCACCTCACTCGATTCTAGAGAGATCAAGGACAATCCTTCATGTAAGTGATTCTCATGAATATCTAAGATGGACAAAATAAGAATTAGGATCTTCCACATTGTCACTTAGATATTCTCAAAGGTTTATAGTACAAATGTGGATTATTCTTGGAGGGTATCTACCTTGATTCTTATTATGCAATAATGGTATGGTGTAGAGAAATATAATTCATCAACAAAGAAAGAATTCTTTATAAGGTAATTCTTTAACTACTTAAATTAATTTTAAATATTATGTGATAATCCTAATTTTGGTTCCAAAAATTATAATTTTAGTTAATATTTGATTCAATTCCATTAGTCATGGATTTTTTCCTTGATGTATATCTCATATTAATATTCGATTATGATAAAAATATGGGTTGGACATTCCCTACTGGTGCTTCCACTACACCTGGAACCTTCAAACCCATACTTTGTACGATACCTTGGATATCTTTTTAAAGTATTCCTTCATTAATAAGGAATAATTCTCATTAAATAAATATTTAACTAATTATTTATTAATCTATTAAACACTTAAACAATTTATACAATAATTTATAACTCATATTGGACACATCGTCATATAATGTGTTTTCTATGAGGAGTGATAGTCTATAAAAATAAAAAAACATTGTAAGACAGTGGTGTGATATACTATATAAAATGATGTGATATATCATGTCACATTCTTAAACTAAAAATATTTCAATGAGAAATATAAACCAAATCATAGGAAACCATATGAGCTTTTGAGGATAAACATCTTTCTATACTTTCATCTATATATTTTCACCATTTGAGGTCCTTAGTACTCTTTTTTGGAAAAAAAGAATGGGAGAAACTACTCTCTTTCCACTTCACCATGATATATTTTCCCAAATATTCTATTTATTGAACATATAAGGTTTGGTTTTTTCTTCAGGTAATTAATAAATTTCAGAATTCTATTTTGCACCTTTTTTTAGAGAAAATTGAAAATTATTGTTGTCCTCTATTCTAGAAGCCTTTATTCCAAATTTGGGAGATTTATTTATCATAATACCAAGCCTTTGATTTTTTAAATGGTAATTTCATTTTTTATGGAAAATATTTTTTCATGGAATTTGAATGTTTTACCAATAATCTCCCTAAATATTCTAAAACCAAACCTTAATTGCTTCATGAATTTTTGTGATTCAATCATCCTTGATTGAAACTTATCAATATCTTTTTCTTTGGATAAAATATTTAAATTGAACTACTTAATAACATCTATTTTCTCTATAAGCATGATGGTGTGACCTTTAGTCTTATTTTTAAAATATTCTTCCTTCTTGGAAAGTATGATCTCATCAATTTTTGAAAATTGAGATGTTTAGTTTTTCTTTAATATCCTCCCAATTGTTTTCAACCTTTCTTAGACACATGTAAATTTGATTCCTTAAAACATATTTTTTATGGTTCTTCTTATTTATAATCATATATTTCCCCATCAAACAATAAATATTATTTTTCTTCTTCATGAGCTATAAAAACTTTTTTACCTTAATCATATGAGCTCGCTTGATTGAAATCACTATATTCACTATATGATACTTCTTATTTTGATAAAAAAACTAAATTTATTCATGTTAGAAGGAAAAATTTATTTTCCCTTAGAAATACCACCTTTATAAAAGTCTCTCATGATGTCTTTATATTTATAAAACTATGTGGACTCATTTTCCTCCTCTTCCTTATTCTTTGGATATGTTTCTGAAAATTTTCCAACTTCTCCACAAGAAAAACTTTTAAATGAAACTTTTACATTATAATTTTTATATTCAAAAATTATTTGAGAACATAGACATGTTATCCTCATAGCTTTCATATTCTTCATATTATTTTTATTCATCTAGTGGTTTCCCTATTTTCTCATCAATTTCAATCTCTGGAATGTTTTGGAGACCAAAATATTTTCTCCTTTGATCTAATTTTTCAATGATGGAACTCTTCTTATCTCATATGAAATTAGGATGTTGTGAAGTTAATCAAATGGAATTTTTTTCCAAGTTACAATCTTCTAATGTATAAAATTTCACAAAAAAATTTATTTAGAGGTGTTATCAATAGTTTCTTAATTATCATGGATTCTTCAAGGTTTTCACTGGTTTATTATTGGTTCTCACAATCATGTTGAACTAATTAAAGAATTAACTAACCAATTCATTTTAAACCATGAGAATATCTTTTAATTTTCATCAAGAAATATATAGTTTTTTATTCCTTGAATTTTGTAGTTATTACGCACTTTTCTCTATATTTATTTCACTATTTTCATCCCATAATCTTCTTTAGTCCATTCTTGGAAAGAGAATATTGTAATGTATTTTTTATGTGACCATAAACATTAATATTCTTATGATATAATTGAGATAAAATTAATACTTATTAGATAATGTTTTAGAGAAATATCAAACACATTAATTCCATGGTAAAGAAATTAATGCACCTTTTGATTACATATGTAAAAACTATTTGTATTGAAAGAAGGTATCTTGTTATTATTTGATATAATTATAATGATAAATGAGAAAAAAATTCAATAGATTTTTGGAGGGATTTTCAAAGGAGTTGATATGCCCTAAATCCTTTTTATATGATATAATAGGCTGAAGTGTATTCCATTTTGAAAGGAAACATGTAAATACGATTTTCATGATATTGACTCGACTTGTATATAATGCATGGAATTAGATTTCTTGCATTTATCCATTAATCAATCCATTCTCTCTTGTATTCTACCATTAATAGAATCATTTCATAACATAAAATTTGTGGTAGATTGTAGCATTCATGTATATAATGCATGAACTGACTAAGGAATTTACTCATACATTATAAAAAATGAGTTGATGCGTGCATCTCTGAGTTTCCTTGAATAATATATATATATCCAATTACATGTGATGGCTATGATATTTAGTGATTTATACTTGGAGAAAACTCCCCAACCCTGATTATTATAAATGTGAGTCCTTCCAGTATTATTAATGTGTTTGGGGAAGGTTGGAGTGGGTAAATTCCTTGGGGAAGTGTTGTATTTCCCCTATTTGTTTGGGGGGGTGTCGGGTGACATATGGTATATTAAATATGGGAGAACTGGTAGGGGGTGAGGTGTTGAATTCATTTTTAGTAGCTCCATATTGGCAGCTATTTGGGGTGTTGTACTTGGGAGGTCACTCACGTTCTCTTGGAGAGTGGTCTCCTCCAGCTAATTTATTCTCCCTTATTCCTTTATTTAATATACTTCTGTTTCATTCCTACTAAATAATTAGAATAAACATCTCTTTGATCCCTTAATAATACCTATAATATCTACTATAAATATTTTAGGGAGATATTTATAACAATTTAGTGATTTCATTGAGTTCTTGGGAGGTCTGTGCTACACCTTAGACAACGAACTCAAGGAGTTTATTCTTGACTGATGGTTAGGTGAATCAAGAATGCGGTTTTTGATTACTCAAAACACATTTTTATCTATGATTCACATCATGGTAGGTGTGACTCTATTAAGAAACATGATCTTTTGGGAATCTTCCATTGTTTTTGAAATATTAAATGTTGTGGGGACTATCATAGAAAGATGAAATATATTTCAAATTCTTTAAAGTTGCTAGAATAGGTACGACTCAGCTTGAATGTAGCCAACTAATCATTTTAAAGTTGTCATAATTCCCTTGTACATGTGTGAGGAATGTTTTGAGGGAAATATAAATCGTATTAATTAAATAACTTATCTTTCCAAACATAGTAAGAAAGTTGGATAAAGTTGAATGTTTGTTGTAAGTTAAAAAAATCCGATGCAACAGACAATTGCAAAACAAATTTTGCTGAATGTGTTGAAAGATCGACTAGAACTGGCCAAACTGTGAGTGATAGTATTTCAATAATTATAATAAATTTTGAGATATTTGGTGTTGGTTGAAAACTATGAGCAGTGGGATATATTGTCTAAATGATGTTCGCAGTTTGGAGTGTATTCATTTTTGCTGAAAAAATACGGAGTTGCGTTCTAGTTGTTTGTGACTTCCAAAAGTGAGTGACTGAGCAGGTTATTTGAAGTTAAGTTAATTTTATGATATAAACTTAGCGTGCATAAAAATGAGTATGTATATCTAGTTTCCTACTATTTAAATGGATTTGTAAAGTTTGATGTGGAGGTATGGGAAGCAAGAGGAGGTTCATAAGCTGATATTGACTTCCATGCATGATGGTAAGGAATTTCTAGAAGAGTAATCATTGGGGAGTGTTATAGATCTCTAGTAGCATATAAATCATTTAATATAACCTGGAAAATAGAGAGAAAGTGTTTTGAAGTGTCAACAATAATGGGGATTTTAAGGATAGTTGTGGATAAAGAGGAAACTTCAATTTGGTAAATGCTGCTCTGGGTGATGGTTTAAGAAGTATGCCGAAGAAAGTTGAATTGACAATTTTTACTGAAAGGGATCCTTTGGACTGGATCACCAATGGGAAAAAGGGATTTCCAGTATTTTTGAATATAAGAAAACACGAAGTTTCCTTATTTTCAGTTAATCATGGAGTATATGGTTTAGTGCTAGTTATGGACATGGTAGTCTAAAAAACTATGTTTTTTCATGGGAGAAAATGAAGATTGAACTCCTAAAAAGGTGTGGTGGGGTGTTAGAGGAGGTATCTATACTAATTTTCTAGATTCATACACAAACCATTTTTTGGTGGAGTAGTTTTTTTCCAACAAGAGAAACCAAAAGACGCACACTACTAAAAATAAGGATTTTTAAAAGTGATATAAACCGCTTTTAACAGTGCTAGAAAAGTATAATTAATCACAGTGAAGATGGGGGGGGTTCCCCTTTAATAGTTCTAAAAAAGCACTGATAAAGGGTTCACTTTATCGATGCTAAAAAAAGCGCTAATAAAGGTCCCCCCTTTATCAACACTTTTTTAGCACGGATAAAGGGCTACCTTTATCAGTGATTTTTTAGCATGGATAAAGGGACAACTTTATTATTTCTATTTTGAGCACTGATAAAGGACCAATTTATCAGTGCTTTAATTAGTGATGATAAAATGGGATTTTATCAGCACTCAAAATAGCACTAACAAAGGTCCAGTTTCCTGTGATGTGTTGTTTATTTAACAACACACCCAACACATGCACACCTGCAGACCTGCACAAAACAACATCTACACACGAACAAAGCACAGAAAAACGAAACAGCGCACACAAGAGTTTGACAAAAAATTCCATATACATTTACTTAACATCATGAATATAAAAAACACACTTCTATATACATTTAAAACAATGTTTTATATAGATACAATTATAATTATCCAAAAAAAAGTTAAAACATTAATGTTTCATCCTTTGGCATCCATGATCCCCTCTCAAAAATTGTTGTCTATGGTATTATTTTCCAAAAAAAGCGTTTAAACTCAATAAAAAAATTCCACCTATATATGAAAACAAATATTATGTTATTAATAAAAAAATTAAATAAATTAAACATTAATATTAAATAATACATTAATAAAATGTAATTTTTTAATAAAAAAGACACATTTGGAGTTATACCGGTCACACAATCTGTCGTATTGAGGTAGGGTTGATTCCTACACATAAAAATTGAGCCATATATAGTTTTTTTAAAATATTTAAAAAATATTAAAGGGTTTTCCCAGTTTTGAGTATGTCACTTATTATTTTACTAAAATTAATATCAAATATAAATGACACATTTGGATTTATATCGGTCACATAGTTCATCAGATTGAGGTGTGGTTGATTACTACACATCCCAAATGATTAATGGATCATTTTCCTAAAGTATCAAAATAATATGAATGTGTTTACACAGTTTGCAGTATATCACTTGTGTTTTTTTTCTAAAATTAATGTCAATTTTAAATAAAAAGATAAAATTTGAATTATTCCAGTCGCATTGTGCATTTAATTGAGGTGAAGTGGATTCCTACACATCAAAATTGACTTATGGATTGTTTTACTAAAGTATCAAAACAATCTGAATGTGTTTTATCAGTTTGTAGTTTGTCAGATGTGTTTTTTACTAAAATGTCATTTCAAACTGAAAACACGCATTTTGAGTCGTACCGATTGTATCATGCATTGGTTTGATATGTTACTGCTTCATACACATCACAAATAACTTATGAATCTTTATCATAAATTATGAAGACAATTGGAGCATGTTTTCTTGGTTTTCGGTGAGTGACATGTTTTGAGATAAAATGTCAATTTTAAACTGATAACAGACACTTTTAGCCATACCAGTCACACCGTGCATCAGATTGAGGTGTGGTTGATTCTTATATGTCACAAATGACTCATGGATCATTTTCCAAAAGTATCAAAATAATCCGAATGAATATTCTCTGTTTTTAGTATGGCACTTGTGGTTTGTTTCTAAAGTTAATGTCAATTTTAAATAAAAAGAGACACTTTGAGTCATAACAGTTGCATTGTGCCTTGAATTGAGGTGTGATCGATACCTACATGTCACAAATGACTTATGAATCATTTTCTTAAATTATCAAAACAATCCTAATGTGTTTTATTAAATTGTAGTATGTCAGTTTTGTTTTTTTACTAAAATGTCATTTCAAACTAGAAACACACATTTTGAGTCATACCTGTATTATAATGCATTGGTTTGATATGATAATTCTTCATACACATCACAAAGAACTGATGAATCGTTATCCTAAATTGTGAAGACAATTAGAGTGAGATTTCTTGGTTTTCAGTGAGTGATATGTTTGGATCTAAAATATCAATTTTAAACTGATAACATACACTTTTATCCATACCGGTCACACCATGTGTCAGATTGAGGTGCGGTTGATTCATACACATCAAAAATGACTCATGTATCATTTTCTTAAAGTATCAAAATAATCTAAATGTTTTTTCTCAGTTTTTAGTATGTCACTTGTGTTTTTTTATAAAATTAATATCAATTTTAAATAAAAAGAGACACTTTGAGTCATACCAGTCAAACTGTGCGTTGAATTGTGGTGCGGTCGATTCTTAGATTCCAAAAATGACTTATGGATCGTTTTCCCAAAGTATCAAAAAAAATCCAAATATGTTTTATCAGTTTGTAGTATGTCAGTTATTTTTTTTACTAAAATGTCATTTTAAACGGGAAACATGCATTTTGAGTCATACCAGTCGCATTGTGCATTTGTTTGATATGAGACTGCTTCATACACACCAAAAATAACTTTTGAATCATTATCCTTAGTTATAAAGACAATTGGAGTAGGTTTTATTGTTTTTAGTGAGTGACACATTTTGAGGTAAAATGTCAATTTTAAACTGATAACATACACTTTTAGCCTTACCAATCATACCATGCGTTTGATTGTGGTGTGATTGATTCATACACATCAAAAATGACTCATGGATCATTTTACTAAAGTATCAAAACAATCATAATGCGTTTTCTTGGTTTTAAGTTTGTCACTTGTGTTTTTTTCTAAAATTAATGTCAATTTTAAACAAAAAGAGACACTTTGAGTCATACAAGTCACATTGTGTTTTGAATTGAGATGCGGTCAATTCCTACATGTCACAGATGACATTTTACCCTATTTTTGTGGTATATAGATTAAATTCATAATTGATACATCATATGACTCGTTTATTAATAAAATTTAATCATGGGTATTGGTGCTATTTTTTGGATTTATTTCTATTAAAATACTCTTGGATGAATTGGATGCTCTATGGGGTTGAGGAATATTTCAAATTAAATGTGTTTTATCAAGTTAAAGTGAATAATGGTATGGAGAATATGATTTTTTTCATGATGTTAATGAAAAAGTGGATGAGTTTACTCATACACATAGAATTAATGTATGTTCAAACCATGTTGAAAATGATCACCCTGAGATGATAGGTGAATATAAGTGTTGCATATTTAGAACTACTATCTTGATGATGTTAACCACTTTTATAGGATATTTTTACCTCATTTAAGGGAACTCATTAAATAATTCACTCTTAATGGTTCACTCACCAAAACAAACACAAATGAATAAATATAATGAAAAATTATTTTACATGGTTTACTATAAAGGGATACATCTGAGGAGAACACATCATTAATGAGTCAGTGTAAAAAAATATAGTATACTCACCTTTAGTGGATTAAAATTTTAATGACATTCATTTCATAACAAGGTTATTGTGAGGTACAATGAATAACCACAATGAGATGGATGCTTTGAGACACAATATAAAAAATCACACAACCATGAGGCATACAAAACCAAGAAAAAAAATCTAAACCTAGTACTGACCCCCCAAATCCCTATTGAAAAACCAAACACACGTCGAAACCATTTACAAAACAAAAAATAAAACTTTTATAAAAATATGGATGAACTGGTCTTTACACCAAGGATTTAACAAAAAGTTCCCAAGTTCCTTTTTTAAGCCAAGTTAAAACATACAAATCTTATAAAAGTGCATAACATGCCCTTGAGTTTCAAACACACACACACCCAAACATTTACCAATTTCTAAAAGTTACCTTGTCCTTTCCAAACACACACCAAATCATTTCCATAAAAAATCCATCAAAACTATAAAATGAAGACACCTTTATAAAACAAACCAAACAATTTATCAACAATTGTACAAACAAACCAAACAATTTATAAAAAATTATATAAACAACCCAAATGGTTTATAAATAATTTTATAACGAGCTAACCAATTTATGAAAAAAAAATTTGTAGGCCAAAAAAAGTATAAATAATTTTATAAGCAACCCAAACTGGTTACTAGAAATTCTATAAACAAATTAAACAATTTATAAAAAAATTCATAAATGGGCCAAACAATTTATAAATAATTTTTTATAAAAAAACCCAACAGTTTATTAAAAATTTATAAATGGATCAAATAAATTACACAAACTAGAAAACACCATAATAAACTATTCAATAGTAATATGAAGGTTCTTTTCATGTTGAAAACATTATCAAAATAGCATTTGACATCCATTGAACACATTTTCAATAAGCACACATAAACATAACCAAGAAAAAATACTTCCAAACTATTTTTCATAAAACCAACTAACTTGAAAACACTATAAATGATTAAAAAAGTGTATTGAGAAGCTTCAAATCAAGTCAAAGATTTAACTAAAAACATTCAAGCATCAAATGGACTTAATCATAAAGGAAAACATAGATTCTCCTACCTCAGATGTGTTCAAATGTGATGACGCTTCAGTAGAAGTGAGAAAAAGACATCACGGACCCTCCGTACACCCTAAAAACCAAAGGAAACACATCACACATAAAACCTACCCATAAGGGTTCATCCAAACCCTACGCACCCTATGGAAACTAGGGAAACCACAATAGAGACTCACCGGGGGGAATCTTTGCACTATAAAGAAGGCTGTCAGGATGGTCGTGGATGATGAGGGTGTGCTGGAGCTAGTCAGGTGGACAAGGGGGCCGCACAAGGAGGAGGAGGAGGAGGAGGAGGAGGCAGAGAAGACAATGGAGGAGGATGAGTCGGTAGCCACAGAGGACGAGGAGGAGGCAGCGATGACAGATGAGGAGAAGGAGGGGTCGTGACTGAGGAGGGCTCGATGGTGCAGGGGTCAGCTTCCGTGAAGGCTTGAAAGAGTATGAGGGAGGACGAGCCTATTAGGGTTCTTTTATAAAACATGCTGGAACCTTTATCAGTGCTAGTTAAAAGCGCTGATAAAGGTATGTTTTATTAGCACTAAAATAAAGAGCGCTGATAAAACATACCTTTATTAGTGCTTTGTTAGCACTGACAAAGATAGGTTTTTATCAACAATAAAAAAGTGCTAATAAAATATCTATTTATTAGTGCTAAAATTATAGCGTTGATAAAGACATCTTTTATCATCGTTTTTAGCGCTGATAAACGCCATCTTTATCAGCGCTAGAAAAGGATTGATAAAGGTATAATTTTAATAATTTATTTATATTATTATATATTTATTTAAAATGATATATAGGACACACACACACACATATATATATATTTATTAATAGTTATAACTAAAAATAAATAAATATTTATTTATACTTATAAAATTAAAATTTAAGTAATTATAAAATTATAATCAATATACTTATTATATTTATAATCATATAAATATATAAAATAAATATATTAATTATATATATTTAAAAGATTATAGATATATATAATTATATTTCTTCTAATTTTATAAAAATTTATATGAAATATACAGTGATTTATAAATATAATTATAAATAAATATATATTTATTTATTTAAATAATTATAAAATTATAAAAAATGTATATATATAATATTTATAATTTTTATAATATATATAATTAATATATTCATTATAATTTTAAAATTATTTAAATATATATGTATTTATTTATAACTATAAATAACATTTGTATTTATATATCAATATTTGTATAAATATTTATAAATATATATTTATTTAATTATATATAAAATATTATATATGAAATAATAAATATATTTTACATAAATTAATAATTATTTAAATGAATAGAAATTTATTTGTATTTATTTTTAAATATTAGTATATATTTATAAATATATCTATTTAATTATATATTTGTAACTTTATAAGTAGTATAATAAATATATTTATTATAATTTTATAATTATATATATATAGTTATAATTATAACTATAAATAGTATATATTTATAAAAAATTGTATATAAATTTTAATATATATATATATTAATAAAATTATAAAATTATATATATAATTTTATAATTATTCATATATATATATAGTTATAATTATAATTAAAAATGAATTTGAAAATTATTTGTATATAATATTAAAATATAATAAAATATATTTATTATTTAAATATATTTCATCTAATTTTATAAGTACATTTTTTAGAACATATATAGTTTAAATGGGTAACATTATTAATTAATCAATATACCACATCAATGGACAATGTGATGTAATGTATAAATGAATATTCATGCATGATACATAATATATGTGGATGATCAATATATTCATTGATCAAATTCATTGGAAAACACA
Organism: Viscum album; assembly: GCA_963277665.1. NCBI lineage: Eukaryota > Viridiplantae > Streptophyta > Magnoliopsida > Santalales > Viscaceae > Viscum > Viscum album. The sequence goes on from OY728125.1 coordinate 27,327,397, forward strand.
CATATATTCAATAATTTTAATTATAAATATATATATATTAAAAAGTATTATATATTTATAAATAAAATAAATAAAATAAATATATTAAATATAACAAATATTATAGATATAATAGATTAATCCAATAAATCTAATAAATCTAATAAATTAATATAGTAAATCTAATAAATGTAAATCTAATAAATCTCTAATAAATATAATAAATATAATGAATATAATAAATCCAATAAATATAATAAATATTATAAATATATTTATTATTTAATTTAATTTATTATAATATTATAATTATTTAATTATATATATATTAATTATAATCTTAGAAATACTTTTTTCAATTTAAACATTATATATATATTTTTGAATTATTAAAAATATATATTAATTATAAATATGTGTTTTTTATTTAATTCATACAAATAAACATTATTTTTGAATATAAATATAATAATTTTATATAAATTAATAATATTTTTTATTAAAAACTTTTATCAGTGCTAATAATAGCACTGATAAATTTACCCTTTATATGCGCTAAGAAAATCACTAATAAAGAGTACACCTTTATAAGTGCTTTTAGCTAGCACTGATAAAGGTCCACCCCTTTATTTTCACTTTCTACTTAGCGCTGATAAAAGGCAGTGCTTCCCTTGCCCTATTTTGTGGTAGTGATAATTCTTGATTAGAGACTTAGCATGGACAAGCTCTTTTGCAGTGCTATTGCTACTACTTCTTCCCTTCATGTTCTTTCTTCACCTAAATACCAATTTGTGTTTTATGATTCTAGTGAGGTATGAAATAATGAAAGAAGTAGGAGGAGCTTTCCCTACATCCGTCTATGAAGAAAATTTTGGAGAAAATAACGTCTCCTTCTATTTTCTGGAATAAGGTAGTTCACTAAACTTCTCATAGCACAAATATTGAACAACGAAGCTAGGAAAAGGACTTACAAACATTTATTAGGAAAGAAAAGCTACCAATTTTCTCTAGATAGGGGATTAATATTCCTTGTGTAATTATTGTTGATTCTTTAAAATATACCATTTAAAATTATGAAAATGTTGCTTGAGGTGATCTAGGTTCTGCCACTACTGTTTTTCAGTTTGGCTATGAGCGTGGTAATTTTTCCAAAAGCATAATAGTGGCTGAGTGAAAAATAGAGGCTAAGATAGAAGAGAAGATATTTACCAAGGGAAATGTTTTAGTTGAATTATTTATATTGGAATAATAGAGTATTACTTGGGATGTATGTGACTAGAAGGAGGACACAACTATTTTAGTAGTCACGTGTTATGTTTTTGATACACAACTGATACATTTTCTTTTGGAAGAGGGGATGTTGTCTTTTTATCATGTGACTACTGGGATAAATAGTATTCATCCAAGGCGTTTTAATACATATTACACTCTTAATAAAACAACCATGTAGTATGGAATCCTTGAGGGCATAGAGACCGATGGTTTGGTCGGGGAAGAGATTTTTTATTATTGCATTAATGGTTAGGCCACTTCAAAAAACCTCCACCAAGGGAAAAACCCACATATAATTTCCAAAATTAAATGTACACTTGAAGAGAAAAGTTATTAAAACCCTAAACATAACTATATATCCAAATTACTACTTGATTTTGTGTTGCTAGTATTTCCATATTTGGTAAAGGTATTTGTGAAGATTAGACTGGAGAATTTTCCATTATCAATTTTAGAGGGAATTGTATTGGAATGTTATCCACCTAAATTGGATGTAATTATAGAGCTAAAGATGTTGAGTCCTGTGGGAATTCCACCTTGGGTACACAATGTTTTTTGAGGGGTAGGAAAAGTTAAGAAATTGAGGCCTCCCAGTGTTATTAATTTTTTTGGGGTAGGTTGCAATGGTTAATTTCTTAGGGGAAGTACAATATTTTTTTAATAGTTGTTTGGGTGTTGTTATCTGGAAGGTAGAATATTAAATAGGTAATATCCATTAAATTTGGGGGGTATAAATCCATTTTCAATAGTTTTATCTTGGAATCTGTTTGGGGTGTTGTCTTTAGGAGGTCTCATGAGGCCTCTTGGAGAGTAGTCTTCTCTAGAAAATTTCTTCTTCCTTATTCTTATAATTTCTACTGTAATTCTATATTATTCTTGATGAATAATCTTAATGAACTTCTTCTTGATCCCTTCCTACTACCTATAATATCTCTTTCCACTATTTTTAGGAGAGATACCTAACAACGATTCTTTCTTATTCAACCTTCTATACGCCTGAGGCACTAGTATGTCATGAAGAGATGGATAATCCCATCCGAATTCCACATGATTTATATTGGATCATAGATACCTCCATAGGAGGTATTTCATTTGGAAGCCACTCTTAGTTATATTTATTAATAATATTTGTAGATTTTTTAAAGTAATAAAGATTATATAGATGATCCCCAGTGAACGGTATGCGTTTACAACATTTATTCATTTCACGTTATGCATATGTTTCATATTTCATGCATGGTTGATAATGGAAAAGGGATAAAATCATTTCCATGTGTTCTAATAATCTTTGTTAGACCTCAATGATTCCCAATAGTGGTATGAGACAAACCTATGTTTTAGATCTGTAAAATTTTGTATAAAATAAAAAAAAACGTAGCAAATAGAGCATCACATTTTAGTTTTCTGGAAATTCAGTATAAAACGATTTACCTTTACATAGTCAAACTACATAAAAGTAACAGAAGAATGACCTTTATATAGGGGGACTACGTAAAGGTAATCAATATGTTACCTTTATGCAGTTGGGATGCGTAGGTAAGCGAGTCAGTTACTTTTATACAGCCAAGATGGGTAAAGGTAAGTGGCGTGTTACATTTATATTGTCATGATGTGTAAAGGTAACCAACACATAAACTTTATAAAACCAGGCTACATAAAGGTAAAAATTTATACCTTCACACAGGTGAACCCAGATGTGTAAGGGTAAACATAAACATTCTAATTTTTTTTAATATTTTCTTATAATTTATAAATTATTTATAAAGTATAATAAAAATTATCTTGGGGATATTTATTAATTAATAAAGTGTTAATTAATTAATTAATTATAGATGGTTTATAATTAATTAATAAAATTTTATTAAATATTTAAATATTCTCTAAATATTAAATGCTAATATTTAAAATATCATTAAATAAATTATATGACAAGTCTTATTATTTAGAAATAAAAGTGTTTATTTAGAAATCAAAAATAATAATTTATGAAGTGTTTATAAATTACATAAATAATCCCGAAATATAAATTATTTATATTTAATTTAGGAATTGTTGAAAACTAATTAAGTTTAATTGTTCATATTAAAGGGTCTTATTTGGGATATTATTTAAACCACACTATTTTTTTTATTGATTTGATCATAGTTTAATTAATATTAGCCATATGATATTTTGATTATGTAAAATGTTTACATAGAAATCTTTGGGTTTCCTCCTTATTCCCTTAAAAGGAGGATTTATCAATAATAAAAATATTTGAAGGCCTTCCGGTGTTGGATGGATATAACTTAAATTATAAAATGATTATAATTATCTATTATTTATGGATTGTTCATAAATGTTTATCTCATGTTTAAATTTTTTAATTATTCATATATTTAAAGGTTATTTCCTTTTTTATTCATTTATAAACTATTTATATTATGAATCATGTATGCTTCAGTTTAAAAGTTGAAGTGCTTCTAGGAAATAGTTCCTTGCATTACATGCTATGTATTAAAATTATTTTTTCATCTACCTTGACATCAGTTTATAATTGATGTTATTAGATTGAGTTTAGTTTTTGGACATATTTTTTTCATATTTGGTGTTAGAGATTTCATTAATTGAATTCTCTCTTGAGTAAAGTCTCCCCAAGAAGATGGACTTAGGGTCGGACTACCTATCGGTCTATAGGCTTATGAATTGTCCAGAAAGGTTAATGAGGATGGATTTATATCACTTAGAGCTTTCTAATGTGGAGGTTTTAAATATCATATAATTCTACAACTTTACATTAAAATTCATGTACCTTATGCATATAATGCATTTTGAATATGTATGAATATATTTGGCTTCCATTTTTGGGTGAGTAACACAAACCGGTGGGTTGTGTAAAGGGTTATACATCAATATGGTTTGAACATATTTTTTTGGTAAATGGAATAATATTACAAACTAAATAATTTAAATCTTGGATACATAAAAGGAAATAACATGAGATAATATGGTGAGATTAAATTCCCCTCAAATACTAAGTGTTAGATTCCTTCCAAAGCAGTAATTGTCAAGGCCTCAATCACCCTACTAAGTTGGTCATGCCATAGTTGGGTACCCATGGATTATATTTTGTATGAAAATAAAGGATAGGTGATACTAGAACATCCTTGGGTAGGGAATTTCATAGTTTAGTGTCCCTAGATTGTTCTTTTATATCATGTTATTGATGTTTTCTTTAGGTTACACTTTCTAGGAGCCCCTATTAGGATTATGTTACTAGAGGAATAGGTTGAGTTCATCCATATGATGAATTGGAAAAATATTTGTCTAATACACTATATAAGAATCATATATGATATTATTGGGATGATTCCAGACCAAAATAACTAATTGGTGATAGAAACGCCATAGAAGACTCATTTATTTTTGGAATATGGATCTTGGACCACAGATGGGTATGATGAATTTTAAAAGGTTTCATAATTTAAGTGGGATCCCATTTAATAAAAGTCCTTATTAAGAGGTAATAAAACATGATATCCATATGATAAAATATTATGTTGTATATGGATAACAACATCATCATCAAACTAAACAATGAGATTAATACTTAGAAGGAGAAGCTTAATGTAGGCTACTCCTAAGACTTGCAACTTAATAAAAAGTTTTTAATCTATACTGATAAATTTAGAAGTTATTATAGTACATGAAATATTATATTTGTTAGCTAAATACCTATTCCCAAGTAACCAAGTGTTTAAGTTCAATAAATTGTTTTCCAGAGAAATATGTCCAGAGGTGGGGATTCCCCTTTTAAAAATTAAAGAAGAAGTAAAAAAGTAAATTTGAAATTAAAATGACTAAGGAAGAATAAAGCAAGGAATCGATTGTGTGAAGGTTGATAAATTCTATCTGAGTTATAAATTTAATAATATCAAAGTAAATTATGTATGAAAATGATTGAACCAAATTTATGAAAGTATGAGAATTTATATTGAATGATGCAATTCAAAAAATTAGATAGAGGATAAGAATAATTGATAAAGAGTATATCTAAAGTTAAATGTGATCCCCTATGACTCCATACCTTAACTAGGGAGGTCTATTGTATAAAACCTTTGATTATAGAGGTGATTAAGAAATTCATCTTTCACAATTGTGGTTTGTGAACACCCTCTTGAGATTCATCGGTAGCCAAGGAACTCATCTATCACTTTTGGGGGGTGAGAACCATTGGATAAAGGTGGTTAATAAGAGAGATTTTTTCATTAGGAAAACACATTACAAATCCACTAAACAATATTTTGGATATATGAACACAATTAATAATGGGATATTTGGGATGATGGTTCAGAGGATTTAATGGATTGATAACTTTGAAGTCAACTCTTTGAGAGGATTAATAATTCTAGAACGTTGATGTCGATTTGGATTTAGAGCATTGTAAGTACCCAATGTAAGATTATAAGGGGTAAAGGGAGTGATTTTATTAGATCCAAATTGATTGAAAATGTTCTACAATTTTTTGGGATTAATGAAGCTAAATAATACTTCCATTATTATATTTTTAACCATAATTAATGCATTTACGAAGAAGTATTCATGATTCCACAGGATACCTGATGGCCTATATAGAGGTATCCTACTCCTGGAAGATGTCCACCGGCCAGACAGTACACCTCCATCAACTATCCAATGGACACCTAGAGATTTTGGAGCTACTACCTAGACCATTGGTTAGCTGGTGGGTCTTCTGGGTAGAATTTTCTACTTGACACATGTCATCAGTGGCCGGTTCCCTTCACCTACTAATCAATGTAGTCTTTACTCCACCATCTTCAAGAGTGACCACCTCCAGTTCTAACTAAAACCTTATTTATATTATATAATATTTTTACATGGTCTTTAGGCAATATAAGATATGGTTTTAAGCCTTTGAGTGGATCCATAAGTCATCCTTGAATTAACTTTAGATACACGAAAAAGTCCAATAATGACAACAGTCTAAATGAAATTAAAGAGTATGGAAAAAACTCAAATGAAAACATTATATGCATAAGTGAGTGTTTTTTATCATGAAAACATCATTAGAGATATTTTTATAACACACATAAACCTAGATACATATGTAAGAATATAAATATTCACTTAAGGTCATAAAATCATAAGATGAAAAATGACCAAAGTAATGTTAGTCTACACACATGTACTCAATATGATTGGATAAGTAAATAATTTATAGAATTTTCATCTAATATAATCAATAATATTAGGTATTCCAAATGTTATTTAATATTATTGAATAGGTTAATGACTTATAATAAAAGTTTTCTTAAATATTTATTTGTTACAAAATTTAATTTTAGTGTTCTAACATATACATGATATCAACTATATGATTTATAAGTGTTTTGAGAATACATTAGGATGGAATGAGAAAATAATTACAGAATGGATCTTGAAGTAATGGACCAAATAAGTTTCTACGTTGATAAATTAGATACCTCAAGATTGAATTAACTTATCATGATATGTGTATTATCTCATTTTTCCCAAGAGAAGAGCATGTAAACAATTTCTTTTTAGTAAAATGAGATGGGTGATTTTAACACACATATTTTATGATTTTTAATTATATTACATGAATTAAATGTGGATAATATGAATTGTTCTAGTCATAAAATTCATAATATTTTTATTTTTGGAAATGTTTCAAAAAATGTGAATGAATTCAGGAAACATTTACCTAGTATTCTCAAGGTATTTAAAATAGTTAAACTGGGAATATGATGTCTAAGTTCTAAGTACTGAATGATCAGTATTAGTGGGTAGAATTTTAAATCAGAAAAATATTTTTTTTGAAAATTTTAACATTGATTATTTAAGAATCTATTAAAATGTTATTGAAACCTAGAGTTGTCAAGGAGGAGTAATAAATCTATATGATCGATTATGAAGATGCCCAATGGAGTTTAAGAAAATCCATGGAATTTCCTTGTTAGGTATATATGTTATAGTAATTGATTCCTCAATTTTAATTGGCATGTGATACTAAATGTATATTTTTCAAGTTTTTTAAATATACGATAGTTAAAAATAAAATAAAAATTTATTGAGTTGGTAGTTTAAATTCATGTAATGAAGAAAAGAATTACTACATCAAATTTGTATGTAATGGAATTTATCACCCTTGGATTAATATAATTAAAGGATGTGTATATTCATCTCATTTATTTTATATGATTAGAGAAGTAATTCAATAATAAAGATTTGTTATGAACTACCTTAAGATTATTGATTGTATAAATGTTTTAAGATTTATTAGATTCTATAACATACTTGAAAAGAAGATAAGTGTAAAAGTGGTTATCCAACTATTTGTTAAAATTTGAAGTAATGTTATTTCATCTTCGATTAGTGAATTATTTTAAATAAATATCTTTTTTTAAATAACTTGAACATATATAATACCGTATATGATATGATATCAATAATTTATTTGTCAAATATTCCAACTAAGGGGAAATACGTGTTATTTTCTAAACACAAATTAGTTTATGTATCTTGGAAAGATATTATGAAAAGAATATTGTAACTAAGAGGTTATTGAGAGTATGTTTGTAATTAAATAAGTTCAAAGGTAATAAATAAAATATTATATTAATTTAAAGTTGAATTAATTTTCCATTAATATATTAAAGTGTTTAAGAGATGTGACAGTAAAGAAAAATATAAAGTGTTACATTTAGTTACCATTTAGAAAGTGAATATCACTATTTACTAAATGATTATAATACTCTAGAACTAGTGAAAAAAGGTGATTTAACTTCATTTTTTAAACTTAGACATCAGTTTTTAACTGATGTCTTTACGAGTGACATAAAAAAAAGGTTTTTAGCCTTGGTTTTTAAAAAACCAACATAAAAAATGACAGTGTGCTTAGTTTTCAGTTTGATTTTCAGCATTGATTTTTATAGGAAACCGATACTGAATACTTGTTATTTTATATCACTGATTTGGTTTTAGTTTCTATAAAAACTGATGTTGAAAGTTAATTTTTTTATAAATATTTGAATATTAAATCCCCATAATAATCAAAATCCTTGTAATAAAAAACCCGTATACATCGATCAAGCATCATGTAACGTTGACTAAAAATCTAAAAAGAAGATATTTTTATCTAATTAATCAAAAAATTATCTATGTTTTTGTATTATATAGTAGAATTAAAAAATACATACATGAAATTTACAATATGATGATTGTTGGTTATTGTTGAAGCATTCATTTGTTATCATTTGGATAAAACACCTATTATAACAGAAGAATTATAATTTTTTTGAATATATTTTATTAGGAAAATGTAATAGTAATCAGAAACATAAGAATATACATACCTTAAATCATAATCATACTAAAAAATTCATTCTCCAACAAAGATCAAAGATGGTTAAAATCTTCTTGCGTGTACAAATTGACATCATTGGATTTCTACAAAGATGTTGAATGATATAAGATTAAAAAACAGAATACTATGGAAAAATATAAAATAATTAATATGACTAACCTCATCATAATAATTAATTACTCAAGTTGTGATTATCTCATAAATTAATCGTAGAACATAAAAACCACATTCGACATATCCTTCTTGACGATGACACATAAATTAATAAAATAGTAAATTGATAATAAAAACTAATATATATGAATATATATATATATATGTCCGAAAATCAAAATAATATCTAATATAAAAAATAATTACCTTTAATTTCACATATTTGATTGCATTTGGCTTTTGTATTGATAAGTGATCGTTGTTAAATTTTTTCCCTGAATTGAATTTTCATACATACAAACTAATAATACATGTATAAACAATGATAATTAAACATAATGAACATATAAAAAACAAAAAACTAACTTTTCTAATAAGGTGGAAAATTTTCTACAAAAACGACCTAATAAAGGGGAAACCCAATATAATGTGTTTTCAATTGGGTAGAATACGCCTAACATCCAATGACCTCTACAATAAAAAAAATTTCACATTTAATGAAATTATAATGAACATTAGTTCATAATTATTTTTCTTCTCTTACCCATCAATAAATGGCATAAACCAACTGTTTCCCTCGGAATTTGGGGATGACCTCGTTGATTGAAGGTTTAAACATTCCAATCAGTTTATAATGGGTTTGTTCATAGAACCAAAAACATCCAATGATTCCATATCCATTTGGACCTACTTTCCAAAGGTAGGCGCTCATTAGTTGTGAACTGATGAGGCTTAGGAATTTGCATTGGTCGAGAGGATGGGAGGTCGGACTCATCACACCTTTTTGAGGGGAATTATTGTCTACTCCGAGACTCTCTTTATAGATTTAAGTTATGTTTGTGAATCCTTATTACATTACCAAGTATAAAATGATCTTTCCTTTAGTATGACAAACAATGATTGATATCTAAGAAATTCAGAGAATCTTTTATATGTATTCGAGGTTCTTCATCGATGAAGAATCATCTGTATTTGTTAAAGATTCTTAGTTGATGGTATCCTTAAAATACATAAAAGTCTCTTGGTCATTATTATGACCATACTAGTTTTAAAGCCACTTAGTGGGGCACTTGAAGTTTACTATCATTCAGAAGGACATGGATTATTTTAGAATTGGGATCGTACCCGTTGATGGGCTACCTACGTATCCTTTGTTTTAGAAAAGGAATCAGAACCCACGTAGTTCGAATAAGGGGGTATGATGTTTATGCACGATTGATGGCTCAAAGAAAGAATTCATGATTACTTTTACACTCTAAGATCACGTGAGTCATGCTCGGTGTGAGAAACAAGAGGTATTGGTGAAACCAGACAATTGTGCCATGAAAGATGCAATGATGTAGGACTTATGTGTTTATGACTGCCCAAAATAGATGAGGATTAATATTTACTACAGGGAAGAAATCCAGGAACAAGGTCCATAAAGGTATATGTGCTTCATGGATATTTGAATACTCTAACTTGGAGCTTACTCCTGAAAAGGAGGACCAAATTAGGAGAGGACTTATGATTGGGTTTTACTCCTGAGAAGGAATCCCAGATCAAAGGTAAATTAGGATTGGTTAAGAGAAATTAAGACTGGGGATTATTCTTGAAAAGGAGGCCCAGATTAAGAATTATGACTGGGGCTTATTCCTGAAAAGGAGGCCCATGTTAATGAGTTCTCTCATCTTAAAGGATGAAGTTGAATGAATGAAATCTCAATCTTTAGTGACATAAAAATGTTTAAATCACTAGGGTTTGAGATATATTCCACATAATTCCTTTAAAATAAGGAAGTAAAATCAAGAAATCATGCCATAAATGGCTTTGAAGAGTGTCTTGAAGACTGAATCTTGAATAGGAGAGGTGGAATGGCATAAGAGAGGTGAAATGGGAAAGAAGGGCACCCAAAAAGGTAGGGGCGCGCAAGTCCTGGAAGGCGCACAGGTACTGCGTGGGTGCGCAAGTCTTGGTTGTGCAGGTATACCTGCGCGACACATGGGTACTTGCGTGATGGTTAACCAGCAGGGTAATACTTGAGAGAATCTTGGTTAAAGCCTTTAGAATCATCTTGAGGTTCTTCCAGAAGAGTGGCGCGCAAGTTCTATTGAAGGAGTTAGGCGGAGCACAAGTGTGGCCATTTCCCTTAAGGGCTTGCCACTCAGGCGTGCAAGTGTTAATGAGTTTCAAAACTTAGGCCTTCCTCCCCCTCTTTAGATCTTCCGTTCTAGGTAAGAAATTACCTTAGAAGTGTTTCAGAATCTTTGAGAAGAGACTAGGGCGCCGAGAGCTCAAATCTGAGTTTCTCGAAATAATTTCCTCTTCAATGGGGGGCCCACAGGGTCTATTTATAGGTTGTAGAAGACCCCGAGCGGTTATCCTTTAGGGTGTGCAAGTCACTTGTGCGACCATTAGGTGTCGTGCAAGTGGACTTGCGTGACAATGAGGGAACCTGCACGACACATGTGCTTTTGAAGCTTTGTTCATGCCTTTATCAATTTTTGATGTTTTCTTCAAAGGATGAATCAATTTGTGCTAATTCATTTCCCTTTTAGATTTCTTTTTAGACAATGTGATGAAAAAATAGCATCAACAAAAGTCCCCCCTCAGAGTTGGATCCAAAATAAATGAGGATGTGACTCTGAGGAAAGGAAGAAAACCAAAGGAAAGGGGTCGTGCAAGTCTTTAAATGTGCAACACTTGGTGCGCAGGTTCGAGTCATGTAGGGCTGGAGCACACTGGATGGAACGCGCTGGGTTACGGCCTTGTCTATAAATAGAGGGCCTCACTTCCGTACAAAGCATATGGATTTGAAACTTTCGAGCTCTCACCGCGTAAGTTGCATTTTCCGCGCAAGTTGCTCTTTTTCCCGATGTTTCTTTGATGTCGCGCTGCTTTAGAGGTATTTGGACTTATGCAGTGATACTTACACGCCAAAAACTTGCGCCACACATTAACACTTGCGCACCAAGTTTTAGACTTGCGCGCCTTAATGCCTTTTCCATTTTTTCAAATTCTTTCACAAATTTTATGAAAAATCAACTTACTTAAGAGTTAATTCATTCAAATTTTGTGCAGCTTCAATAGATCCTAAGAGAATTGGAATGAATGATGAACTGGCTAGAAATCATATTGATGACATGATGAACATTTTTGGCCATGATTACTATGATATCTGTGACAACACTCTCCTAGATTTGGATAAGTACTTGAAGAAATATCATCTTAATTTCCCACAGAGCATCTATCTTTCTCTGTGTGGTCATGGTCATCTACACAGAGTCAATATTCCAGAATCAAAGAATTATATGCCTAATATGCAGCTACACTGCTACTCCTCTATTTCGGTTATGCTCTGCATTAAGAGCAACAACATTGGCATGAACTTTCAAACTTTTCCTGCATGCCATTTCCTTGCAGATATGAAAATGGAAAACCCATGGGCTGAAATGTTTTCCGCTGCCGGTTGGTGGAGAGAAGACAAACATGGCATTAGAGAAATATCTGAAAAGAGTACTCTCTTCAAATGGCTCTTTACTTCTAATGCTCTATTCTCAAATCTATGTATCCATCTTCCAAGTCTCTTGGACAGAAACAGAGTCACTGTTTGATCAGCAGAAAAATTTCTCAAACCGCACTCAAGAACATCCTTTTACAATTGTTCCAAGAGAAGCTGGTATTACTGCATCTCTTATTGTATCCAGTTGAATGAATAAATTCCAGGTGGTTGCTGATGAAGCTTGGGATGCCGTAAATCAAATGAAGAGTTATGTTGAAAGCCTTTTGTAATTCTTGAAAAAGAGAAGAGACTCCAGTATGTGGATGTCCTTCTATCTCCTGTGTATCAATGAAAAACACTTTCATCTTCAATCATTCGTACCTGAATTCTTTTTCTACATGCTTTAAATTTTAACTAAGCCAATGAGCCTAGTAAGCATAGTTTTATTTTTACTAGGATTATTATAAATAACCCTATAAACTTTGAATCTTTTAATTTGCTCAATATTACCTAAATCATACAAAATGTATGTTTAGTGAGCTGGAACTTGACTTTTATTCAGATTTCCTTTGTCTTTTGTGGGCAGTTTAAAGTCATGCACGTCAGACATACAAAGGCTAATGTTTAAGGTCGAAAATAGCTTTGACCGAATGAATTATAATTGACTCAATTCTTTTACAATTTATCTGAAAACATATTACCATACTCAAGTATGAGGGAAAATATTTAAACTATGGATTAATAATATTTGAATCTAAGGAATGATATTAAAAAGAGCTAAAAGGCATCAGAAGAAGTAGTTTCCAAGAATGAAGTTACTATTATTTAACAAACTCGTTAGGGGGTTGAATTATGCAGGTCCACCTAAGGGAATTGGATGCATAGTCAAATAAATAACATCTTTTGGCTAAAAAGTCTGTTATGTAGACTGTTTATGCAAGGCCGCCTAAGGGAACGTGCTTCATAGTCAGGAAAAAGAACTCTTGTAATTTTACTTTCCTAGTGCTATAAATCAAGTGAAAGTTTATAGAGATTCAAATTTTCCAAAGTATAGAGTTTGCTGCATGGAAAGAGGTACTTGAATATGGAGAAGATATTTCCAAACAAGATTATCAAAGAACTGGATGGATATCACTCCTACGAAGGTCTGACCCAAACGTAGGGAAGGAGAATATAAACCATCGACTTGAAATACTTTCAGATCATGAAAAAGTATATGGGACAAATATGTTAAGGATGGCTATTTTTGCGGACCCCTACATACTTTCATTTAAGACCAATAAGGAAAAAAGAGGCTTTCTTCCCAATAATGAAGTTACCAGTATCCAAAAAACCTGTTAGGGGGTTGAATTATGCAGGGCCACCTAAGGGAATTGGCTGCATAGTCAAATAATAGTATCTTTTGGCTGACAAGTCTATTATGTGGACTGTTTATGCAAGGCCTCCTAAGGGCACGTGCTGCATAGTCAGGTAAAAGAACTCTCAGAAATTCGACATTTTTGTGACTAAAAGTCAAGAAAAGGGTTATGAAGATCTGAAAATATTTAAGGTTAGGATTATGACACATAAAGATGGGTATTGTCCAATGTATACAAAGATACACAGATCAATGCTAACCATAATCATATTGTGGATGGGTTCTGAATGGAAATGTTGGACTTCACTACGTATCCCATAGGGATAGGAATCAAGCCATGCATAGTTCTTGAAATACAGTTTAACGTCGTGTGGGACAAAAGGATTAGAGATCTTAGTTTAGGGTCATAGATCTTGGACCATTGTAAGAAATACACAGTGTGTGTTTTCATGGGGACTTTTCAGCCAAGGGACTAGAAGTGGAATTTCGGGTTAGGCCCAAAATACTTGGGGCTGGATTCGAGGGACACTCGAACGTTCCTACGTATCCCATAAGGATGGGAATCAAGCCCACGTATTTCTAGAAATACCCTTTGTACAAATTTGGTTCGTACAAGTGAAGGGTGAAAGAGGACTTTAGTACAATGATGGTTTAACCCAATAAAAAAGGTTTAGGCATTTCCATGTATGCATGTAGTCTTTTAAATGAAACATGATTGAAAAATCAATGTAAATAATGGTTCCCTATCAGGTGAGGGTATCAAAGAATATTTTAGTTTATTTTCATACTGGACAAAAGTGTTTTATAGTTTAACATTGTATAACAAGGACGAAAGTGAACCAATGTAAAGATATTGATTCTAGGGGCGGTTTCATGAATCAACATCGTATGAGATGGAGGTGAACCGATGTGAGGATATTGGTTTTGGGATTGAACCTTGGGAGGTTGACTACATACCCAGCCTGGAAGGAAAGGATCAAAGTCCGCGTAGTTCAACTAAAGAATGAATTAATGATCAAGTTGTTCTTGGGGAAAATGACCTAAAAATGATGTTGGGACTTATGCGTGGTTAGCGGCCCAAAGAGAGTTTTATGGTTGAAATTTTCTCTAAGCTCACGTGAGCCATACTCAGTGTGAGAAACAAGAGGTAATAAAAATCTTAACAATGCACAGTTTAATGTCATGTAGGACATATAAAGGGACTATGCAGTTTAAAGTCTTGCAGTTAGGACTATTGGTGCTGCACAATTTAGTGTCATGTAGCAGGGACAAAGTACAGTTTAATGTCATGTAGGACGTATTAAAGGATTTTTTGTACAGTTTAGCGTCATGTAGTTAGGACGGTGGGGAAAATACAGTTTAATGTCATAGTGGACAAAAAGAGGACTGTGCAGTTTAATGTCATGCAGTGAGGACAAAAGAGTACACCATTTAACGTCATGTTAGACGTAAGTGCGAATAGTTTAAGGTCATATGCATGGACCAAAAAGGGACAATACATTTTAGAGTCATGTTGGATGAAAGCGTGAATAGTTTAAAGTCATATGCATGGACCGTGGATGGTGCAATTTAACATCATACTGGACAGAAGGAGGACTATGCAGTTTAATGTCATGCAGTGAGGACAAATTAGGGACTTTTTCACAGTTTAACGTCATGTTGGACAAAATTAATACAAATAGTTTAAGGTCATATGTATGGACCCTAGATGATGCCGTTTAATGTCATGGTGGACGTAAGGGACATTTTCACAGTTTAACATCATGTTGGATGAAAAAGGGATGATACAGTTTAGCGTCATGTTGTACGAAAGTGTGAATAGTTTATGGTCATATGCATGGACCGTGGATGGTGTAGTTTAATGTCATGCTGGACCTAAGGGACTTCTGTACAATTTAGAGTCATGTAGTTAGGACGTTACAGTTTAACGTCATGTGAGACGAAAGGAATACAAATAGTTTAAGGTCATATGTATGGACCGTTGCTGTATAGTTTAACGTCATATAGCAAGGACGATGAAGGGGACACACTTTAACGTCATGTTGGATGTATGTGAAAATAGTTTAGGGTCATATGCATGGACCGTTGATGATTCATTTTAACGTCTTGCTAGACGGTGGTGCAGTTTAAGGTCATACCGGACCGTGGATGATATATTATACCAAATACTTCTTCAAAAATCTGGTATTGGTTGGAGTAGTGATGAGTTCTCCATCCATCGAGATTAATGAATAAGCTCCATTGGAGTAGACCCTATGTATTGAGTAAGGTCCTTCCCATTTTGGCTCAATCTTGGGAGGTTTCTTTCCTAGTATCATTGGAGTTATGAGAACTAATACCAATTCTCCCTGAGTGAATGAATGAAGACAAAATTTTTTGTTAAAATCTCGTGCTATTCGATTTTGATAGACTTCAAAGTGGTGCAAAGTACACAATATTTTCTCATCTAACCATTCCAATTCATTCAATCGCTTTTGAGATTGTTCATATGTAGATGATTGATCAAAAATGGAAACTCTGAGCGAGGGTAGTTGAACTTCAATTGGCAAGACTGCTTCCGTTCCATATACCAATGAATATGGAGTTGACCGCGTTGCAGTGCGGGTGGTAGTCTGATAATCCCATAAAGCATGAAAGAGTTTATCAGACCATGACCTATTATCTTTATCCACCATCTTTTGTAGTATATTTGAAAGAGTCTTGTTGAAGGATTCTATCTGGCCATTGGCCGCTGCATGATACCAAGATGAATGGTTGGATTTGATGTTGTATTCTTGATACAACTTCTTCACCTCAGATGAACAGAAGTTGGTGCCATTTTTCGTCAATATGGTATGAGGGACACCAAATATGGAAATGATGTTAGACTTGATGAAGCTTAAAACACATTTAGAACTGAATTCCTTGAAAGGTATTTCCTCTGCCCATTTGGAAAAGAAGTCAGTAGCAGTAAGAATGTACTTAAACTACTTAGCCGTAGCCGAAGGGTAAGGTCCCACCACATCCATTCCCCATGTGGAAAATGGCCATGAGTATTTAGCTGTATGAAGAAAAAATATAGGTTAATAAATGAAGTTGGCATGTACTTGGCATGAATGACACTTCTTTGTAAAATCAACACAATATTGTATCATTGAAGGCCAAAAGTATCCAAGCCTTCGAATCTGATCAGACAGTCTATGTCCAGACTGGTGGGCACCACAGATTCCTGCATGCACTTCTTTCATGATAGCCATTTTCTCTTCACCATCAATGCATATGAAGAGAACTCCATCAAAACCAAATTTTTAGAGAATTTTCTCTAGGTTATCTGGGCTATCATAAAGAGTAAAATTGACCACACGTCGCTAGATTTGTTCTTTCTCGGCTCTATCAGGTGGAAGTGTTCCATTTTGAAGGTATTCCCGGATAGGTGACATCCATCCTGTAGTATGACCATACGGTTTAGGAATGGGACTAATTTCATTAATTTCCTCTGTTATGATTCGAACATAATGTGAAATTTCATGACGGTGGGTAATACTGATGGTTGTCTCGTCCTGATTTGGATCTTCCAGAGTTGTGGCTATATTAGCCAGTGCATCAGCTTGAGCATTTTGTGATCTTGGGACATAAGAAAATGTCGGTTCCGAAGGGAATTCCTCCATTAAATCTCTGACGTAATCATACAAAGGGATTAGTTCTTCTTTTCTGATGGCATAATCCCCATTGAATTTTTTGATTACCAGGTCTGAATCACCTTTCACCTTTAAGTTATTCACTTGTTCTTGAAGTTGTAATTCCAATCCTACGATGAGAGCTTGATATTCTGCTTCATTATTGGTACCACCTTCCCACAATAAGAAGTAATAAGGTAACACTGCCTTTTCTGTAGAAATGAGCACAATTCCTAAGCCAACTTTGTTGAATTTAGGATTTTCTATTTTCCTCCCTGCTGGACTTCTGGAAGCACCATCAAAATACATTTCTCATGCCTAAGGACTTTCTTGAATAGAGAAGACTTCCTCATCAGGGAGTTCAATATCTGAAGATGTGTCTTCCATTGAAGGGTGTTCAGCTAGGAAATCAGCCAGAGCTTGGCTCTTTATCTCCTTTTGAGACACATACTGAATGTCGAATTGCTGTAAAATAACTACCCACCTTTCCAGACGTCTTGTAAGCATTGGATGAGTAAGGATAAATTTGAGCAGGTTATTGTGAGATACCAATTGGACCTCGTGATGTTGAAAGTAGTGTCTCAACTTCTGAACTGCAAAGATTAATTCTAGGAAGAACTTCTCAATACTTGAATACTGGGTTTCTGCTTCAAGCATAGTTCGACTGAGATACTAGAGGCTGTTTTCATTTCCAGCATCATTCTTTTGAACAAGAAAGGCACCTAATGATCGCTCTAGAGATATCAAGTAGAGGATAAGTGGTCTTCCTTTAATAGGTGGCATGAGTACTGGTGGAATCAAGAGGTATTTCTTGAGAATATCGAATGCTTCTTGACATTCTTCAGTCCACTGGTAAGTGACTCCCTTCTTCATCAATTTGGTAAAGGGTAAACTTTTACCTTCCAAATTGGAGATGAAATGCCGAATATAGGCTAAGTGTCCTTGAATTCCTCTTAATTATTTCAAATTTTGAGGAGGTGACATACCAAGGATTGAATTTTTCTTCTCAGGATTGACTTCGATACCACAATGGTGTACAAAAAAGCTGAGAAATTTTCCTGAGGTTACCCAAAAAGCACATTTTAAGGGGTTCATCTTCAAATTATGTTGTCGAACCTTGCGGAATATGACTTCCAAATCAGCCAAGTGATTAGAACTTTGTTTATATTTAACCACCAAATCGTCTACATATAATTAAACAAACTTACCTAAGAAGGGTTTGAAGATACGATGCATGACACGCTGATATGTTGCACCTGCATTCTTTAAGCCAAATGGCATTACCCGGTAGCAAAACACACCCCGAGGGGCTCTGAAGGCTGTGTATTCCTCGTCTTCTGGGGCCATTTGGATCTGATTATATCTGGAATATCCATCCATGAAGGAAAGTGCTTCATAGCCAGCAGTTGCTTCAATTAAAAGTTTTGTAATTGGAACTGGGAAATCATCCTTAGAACAATGCCGATTAAGATCTCTGAAATCAATGCAAACTCTAATTTGTCCGTTATTATTATTTACAGGGAAAATATTAGCCAAAAACTTGGGATATTGAACTTATATGAAGAATTTATCTTTGATAAGATTATCCACTTCAGCCTCAATTTTGGAAGCATAAGTTGGGTGTGTTCTTCTCGTGACTTGCTTAAATCCTCGATGTTCTTCTGGTAAACCCAAATGATGAGTAGCAACATCAGGATCAAGCCAGTGAATTTATGTATAGTTCCAAGCAAATATATCTCTATTTCTCTTTAGAAAAGAAATATACATCTCTTTCTCTTGAAGATGCATGACCGCACTGATTAAAGTGGGGCGTGGATCTTCTTTTGTACCCAGATTTATTTCTCTGAGTTCATCCACAGTGGTAGAGATACCCTCTTCAAATGCTGGAGGAGAATATCTGAGATCTTCCTCTTCTTCTTCATCATGTGTTATTTCTTCCGTTTCTACTTTCATAGTAGATGATAAAGCAGAATTTTCATGATCAGAAGAGATGTCAAAATTTGCACATCTTGAAGAAGAATCTTCCATTTCCGACCCGATTGATGATGGAGGGTCTTCTTTGGGTAATAAAGAGGAGATGATGGATTGATAATCGACATCATTGTTCACCTCCGATGTTTCTATAACTTCTTATGGACTAATTGGTGAAGTATAGACTTGTTGGATTTCAGTAGATGAAATAAAGACGTCACCATTTGTGCTTTCATTACTGCTTGGTGGGTTACCAATTTCTCCCATGTTGTCTGGCTCGATTGCCGTAATTGACATTATGGATCTTTACATAAGAGTATTTTGATTTGGGTCTATCTTGTCAATTTGACTGATAGGAAACACATAATCTGTACTCACATGTGTAAATGGATTTACTGGAATCTTCTCCAAACCATATGGAGCATTAACTTTGGTAATCTCCTTTGTTATGGATTTCTCCCTTCCCTTCATGTGATAGAATTCCGCCTCAATGTATTGAGACTCACATGTCTTGAACGGGGCCTTATCACCATACAATGTCCCAACTTGACCATTGAAACAATATTTGAGACATTGATGGTATGATGAAGGGATAAACGCATGTTGATGTAGCCAGGGTCTTCCAAGAAAGATGTTGAAAGTTGAGTCTTGATCAACAACCATGAAATCCGAATTGGATAAAAGATCTCCAAACTGAGTTCTGAGTGTAACTTCACCCAGTGGTTCTTGTTCATTTTTATCATATCCTTGTAAAATCATTGTAAAAGGAGATAAATCAGATTCCGTGAGGCCCAATCGACGAAGTGTACGAATGTGCATGAGGTTGACTCCTGAACCATTGTCAATGAAAGATCTTCGGACGTCTATGCCATTGAACTTTCCAGATAAGTACAAAGGTCTAATATGCCCATGCATAACATCATCTTCATCTTCATCAATAAAAGATATTATTGAATGGCATTCTGCAGGATTATTCTCTATGTGATAGAATTCTGCTGCAACAATTTCAGTTTCAAACTCCTGAGGACTTGACAAAGCCTTGATGAGTGCTTCTCGAAGAACTTTTGACAAATTCAAAGCATCCAAAATTGATAACTTGTATGGTAATTGGGACAAGTGTTTCAATACATCATACTTTTGATCCAAAGGTCTACGTTTCCCAACAGGAATATGTGGTTTAGCAGGTACCTTGGAAGCAGATGCTTTGGAAGTTGATGCATCTTTTATTGGGATAGGAGTTAGAAATATTCCTGGTTTTGGAAGATTATACTGATTAGATCCATTTACTTGCTGAGAGGAAGAAGATGGAACCTTCAACCGGTCTTCCAAAATAATTGGGCCAGGACTGAATTTCCTATTGGTAGAAGAACTTGCTTATTCTTGCTAAGCTCGCTGAAGGGATCTACCACGAGTTTCTACTGCGTACACAGTTCTAGATGGGGTAGAATTGGAATAGTTGCTTCTGAAAGATCCACGTCTTCCCCTATATACTGAGCCTCTGGAACTTCCTCTAATTCCCCTGTTTGATACAGGGAATTCAGGCTCATCGAAATCGAAACTAAGACTGGCATATGGATCTGTTAATTGAATCATATTAACAGAACTGAAGATTAACTCTTCATCTGATGAAGAATATGCCTGATTAGCCTATTTAGGCTGTTCCGTTTGGTGGGGCGGTGCCCATGGATTTGAAGTAGATGGCCTGAAGTCTGCCAGAGTCAAAGAAAACTTAGGCTTTGACACATACTCATCTTCTTCTGATTCTTTTTCTTTCTTTGAATCATGCCATTTACTTTAGGAATTTCCCTCTGATGAAGAGGGTTTTTCCACAACATTCATGTCAGAAGACACAATCGATTTCTTTAATTGTGTTCGAAAAATAGCATGAGTTTGGTTGATTGTCTTTCTAACCATCCAATCATCATAATTTTTTGCATTTTTGTTTTTGACTTCTTTCCATTCTCCTTCATCCTCTAGGACGGTAGCAGTAACACATGCTACCTGAGCTGAAGAACCTTTTAGTTTGACTTGTCCCGAGTCAACCATATTTTGCAGGAGGTCTTTGAAGAGAAAACACTCCTGGATGGGATGCCCCAACATTTGATGAAAAGGGAAATAATTGGGATGGTCTTCATCTCCTTCCTTGTTTGACCTCTTAGGCCTTGGAAATTGAACCAGATTATTTTCCAGAGCTGAAATGAAGTAACCAGGAACTTGTTCATTTTGGAAAGAGTATGTTTTTCTCTTCAGATCCTCAAATTGTTTTCGTCATTGATCTCTTTGATCATCTGGAAGAAACAGCCATTGTTGTTGGCACTTAGGAGGTGGAGCCCTTCGAGAATATGAAGGTTTTGAAGTAGAAACAGGTACAGGTGCTTGTTTAAGCATAACTGTAGCAGTTTCTGCTTTACCCATTCTCCTTCCTAGAGCTGATGGAATTACACGAGATTTAGCCTTAGCCTGTATAAGGGAATCTTCAATATGCTGAGCGATTGAAGTAAGGTCTCGAAACCCTCCTGTGTATTTCACAGGGATCAACGACGTGCGTAATTCGTCACACAGATTTGCCACACATATTGGCAACAATTCCTCTTGAGGGAGTGGTAAGCTTAGGGAATATGTTAATCCCTTCCAGCAAGCAATGAAATCTAAGACCCTTTCATTCTCTCTTTGCTTACAGTTTGTAAGATCGAAAAATGTTGTATTTGGAAAAGTTGAGCTAAACTGAAGAAGGAATTTTTGGCAAGATCCTCCCATCCGGTAAATAACCAGGATTGCAAGCTTGTATACCATACAAAGGTAGGTCCTTGCAAGTTCCGTACGAAGAATCTGAGTTTTACTACTTCTTTCTGCTCCAGAGTTCCCATCATAGGATCACAAAAAGACACGTAATGCATCAAATGCTGTTCAGGGTCACCTGATCCATTGAAAATAGGGAATATAGGGTTTCCAAAACTGGATGGAGGAGAGATTGAATCTACCCATTCAGGGTAAACTTTCTTTTCTGGTTGAACCTGCACACATTTCCCTTCCATAGTTTCTAACCGAGCTGTTAATGACTCAATGGTAGTTATTAACTTTTGAGAAACATCCGGTTGAACTTGGACTTGGGTAGGTGCAATGACTGGAGCTTGGACAAATGAGGTGGTTGGTGCTACAACCGATTGTAGCACTACCAACTGTTGTTGCACTTGATCCGTAGGATTAGACCTGTGAGGGTGTACTGATAGAGGAGGATATTCATGATCTATCTCAGTAGCTGCAACAAATTCCCTTGGCTGACTAACTCCAACACGGTTAAGAAGAAGACTACCCTGAAGTATTTCTGCATTCAACCTCCTTAATTCCTTCATTTCTTCCTCCTGTTGTGCAAACCTTTGCTCTAGTGAGAGAGATTGACCTTCTCCAAAGGAAGGATAGGTAACCTGATTCTTTCCCCTCCCTTTGTTGGATCCTTTTTGAAGAGGGGGAAGTGGGTTACTCGAAGGATTACCTAGGTTCTGAGTAATCCTTTGATTTTGTGTACGCACACCTTCTTCATTTGTGTTGGTGTGTACATCTTCTTGAGTAGGAACCTCTTCATCTGAGTCCCCTGAGTGAGCCTCATCTGGTGGATCAACAACAATGGAATTGATGAAATTGATTGATGCATAACGCATCACATCCCTTCCATTATAATTTCTGTGATATTGTCTTCTTCCATGTCTTTGATGAGACATTGCCTTTTTTTGATTCGATCCCTCAGGAACTTCTTGACGAACCGTAATTTGGAGGGAATCTCATGATAATTTGGCTCTTCGTTCCTCTTGAGGTTTCTTCCCCAATCGAGAAAAGACCGACTTTCTCTGAGGAGGGGATTGATGATTTGAAAAAGTCCCCAGTCCAGTCGATTGGGGATGTTCCTGCTGTTCCCGCTCAACTCCTCGAATCCTATTTGTTGATTCTGAGGGTTGGTTTAAAAGAGTCCCCAGTCTAGCAAGCTAGGGTGGCTCTTGACATGCTATGTCTGAGACTTTCTTAAAATCTCTCCTGATCTTGCAAAACTTAGTCCGGAAATTAGCTGGATGCATTAACCTGTATCCACTTTTATCACCTGGTTCAAAAGACCGTTGGATGATTTCCGACACTTCCGTCACTTGATGATGTGCTTAATCCATACGAGAGGCATGTTCAATATTCTGGTTTTCTTGATGCAGGAGTAATTCAACAACTTGTTCTCTGTATTCTTGATTTTGAGAGGAACTAGTTGAAGCATGTTCTTGGGAAAGCTTTTGATTACAAACAAAGACCATTGACTTTGGCTGGACATGGGCAATAACATTGCATGAGACCATTTTCGACGGGCTTTACTGACCGGAGAGCACAGTGAAATGTAGTGCTCCATGAACACCCCATCCTATGACATGAATACCATATGGGTCATTGGCAATTAACTGACACAATATTCTTAGTGCGCCAAGGCATGAACATTGAAGGGCTCTCTGCTACTTTTCAGCCTTCAGATATCAAGAGATTGATAGAGATTCCAAATCAATTTGACGTTGTAACCCTTCTATTATTGTAGACGCCGGAAAAGTCCGTTGTTCCCAAACAAAGCTCCGGATGCAGAAAGCGAGGTCATATTTGGAGTCGGAAGCATGTTTCGGAGGGCCCGGAGGCCTTGCGCGGAATTTGGGAGACCCGCACGCAAAGTTGATGAGCCGCGCGCAAACCTCCCGGGATGCGCGCAATGCGCGGAGCCGGCGCGCAATTTTGCGCGCCAGTGCCCGCGGGACTCCCCTTGCGCGCCGGGCCCGATTCCGCGCCCGCGAAGAGAATTTCGCGCCCGCGAACCGGATTCCGCGCCCGGGGTTGCCTATAAATATAAGGCGACCCCCGACGTTTTGAAGGTTGCCAGAATTCGAAAGGTCTCTCGTGCGCGCAATCCAACCCCTTCCGCGCGCAATGCCGATCTTCAGGTAACCTCTTTTCTTTCGCGCAATCAGGCCTCGGGGTTCGCCTTCACGCGCAATCCCTTTGGCCCCTTTCCTTTGAATAACCCTTCACTCAAAGGCATTTGCGCGCAAAAGAAGCCTCTTGCGCGCAATTGCCCCCGGGTGCGCGCAATCCAGCCCGATTGCGCGCACCCCCCATTTCCAAAGTGGCCGTTCATTAAAGAATGAGCCGTTGCCCCCGTGCGCTATCCGAAGCCCGGTGTGCGCAATCTCTATCATTCGCGCGCAAAGTGCTGACCCAATTGCGCGCCAGCCCGCCCATTTGCGCGCCGACCCGCGTGTAAAGACCCGTAAATTTCAAGGAAATTTTTTTCTTAATTTTCTTTGGAATTTTACAAGAACGCAGTTTCTGACGGCACCTGATTCCGAGGCCCGGTGTGCCCGGAATCATTTTCCGAAGTTTTGGCTCGGGTACGTTCAGTGAACGGACGAGCGGGTTTTTCTAACTTTTGAACCGGTGCCCGGAATCGAATTCTGAGGGCACCGATGAAATCGCAGCGCCGGGTTTTGCCTAGAAACGCCTCTTCCGGAGTTGCGTTTGCTCAGGTGTGGTTTTTAAATTTTGGGACTTAAGGTTAAGAAATAAAATAAAGTTGTTACGACAACTTTATTTTTATTTCACTTGAAAGCCACATTAAGCTGGTTAAGCTTAGTTGAAGCGGATAGGGTGCAACTGAAATATCCTATCCTCTTGATAGGATATTTGTGGGTGGGGCCCGCACGAGCCCCGCCGTTTCTTCCGCTAAGTAACGCACCCGCGAAAACCCGTCAAAGAAACTGAAAGTCAACTGACGCGGTTTCTTAGATTCTTAACAAACCATTAAATTGGGCTGTTTCTTTCGTCCAATTAATTGGGCGGTTTCCTTGGTAAATTAATTCTTGGAATTAATTGTTCGTTTCTTTTTTTTTAATCGTTGCTTGTGCGTTAATAAAATAAGATTACTCTTATTTTATTTTGGGTGGAAGCTTGTGGCGTGGGGAGAATTTGGAGGAGAGCGTTCTTCTTCGGCGAAGAACGCGAAGAACGCCGGCCTCCGGCGAAGAACGCCGAAACCGCGGAAATCAATGACGCTTCTTCCGCGACGTTTCTTCCGCGACGATCGTTCCTTTCCAAGCGACGTTCTCCCTTCGGACGCACCTCGACGACAACGGAATCAACGACGTTTCTCCGGCGATGTTTCTTCCGCGATGATCGTCCTCTTCCGCGACGAACTCGCGAGCGACAACGCTTGAGGTAGGGGTTTTAAACCTTTTTAAAGTTGTTGATCTTTCCTTCGATCTTGAAGGTTCTTTTTTTTTCGGCCCTTGTTTCCAAATCTTTTTATTTATTTTTAAAAAGATTGTGATGGATTATCGTTCTAGAAAGGCCGATTGTTATCAATCTAATGCGAGGGGGGTCGGGCCGCACAAACACGGCCGAACCCCCCCCCCCCCCCTCCTTTATTCTTGTTGTTTCTTGCGGATGGAGCGAGATGGCGTGGTGCCGTCGCACCACGCGGGAATCGTACGGCAACTATTGAGCGGCGCCGTCGCGCCGCGCTGTGGAACGAAATCAAACAAGATCGAGACGCCTTCGCGCCACGCCGAGAAGTCGTTCAAGCACGCGACGTCGTCGCGCCGCGCCAAAGAGGCCACAGATTAAATTAATTTTATTTTGTTCTTGAGCGCAGATTGACGGGCGACGACAAACGAGGCCGCAAGTTAATTTTGAGGCCTCCACAGTGAAGGTTGGGTCCCGGGATGACCGTAGGCGCAGACGGGAAGCAAATCGGACCACCGGAGCGTCTCCGGTGGCCCGCGGAAGCCGGCGGCGGCGCGGGTCGCCGGCGCGGCGGCGCCGGCGGCCGGAGGTGGCGGCACCCCGCGGGTGTCCAGGGTGGCACCCCGCGGGTGCCGCGGGGTTGTCTGGCGACACCCCGCGGGTGTCCAGGGTGGCACCCCGCGGGTGCCGCGGGGTTGTCAGGCGACACCCCGCGGGTGTCCAGCGCGACACCCCGCGGGTGCCGCGGGGTTGTCAGGCGGCACCCCGCGGGTGTCCAGCGCGACACCCCGCGGGTGCCGCGGGGCTGTCAGGCGGCACCCCGCGGGTGTCCAGCGCGACACCCCGCGGGTGCCGCGGGGTTGTCAGGCCGCTCGGCCGAGCCGAGCCGGACCGGCCCTGGCCGGGCGGGGCCGGGCCAACCGGGTCGGACCTGGTTCGGGCCGACCCAGGGGGGGTCGGGCCGGGTCGGCCCGGACCCGGACCCCCCCCGTTTTCGGACCATTTCGGTCAAATTCACATATCTTGAGATCCGGACGTCCGAATGACGTACCGTCAGCTTTGTTGAATTCCTCTCAGTGAGACGGAACTTTTGACATACTCCGCTCGAGGTTTGGGTGCCGACGGAGTACGGTCGGGTCGGTTCGTACACGAAACCAACCGGGCCCCTGGAACGAAAAAGCCAATAACTCACAGACCGGGCGTCCGATTGACGCGCCGTCTGTTTCGTTGACTTCCTCTTGATGAGACGGAACTTTTGACATACTCCGCCCGAGTTTTGGATGCAGTCGGAGTATGGCCGGATTGGATTGTACCTGAAATCCAACCGGGCCCCTAGAACGGAAAAGCTGATATCTTTCAGCCAGGACGTCCGTTCGACGAACCGTCAGCGGCGTTGGTGATTGCGTTGAGTAACGGTACCTTTGAGTATACCCTATGGGAGTTCAGGGTACAGTTGTGATACGGCCGGGATTGGTTCGCACACGAAACCAACCGGGCCCCTGGGACGAAAAGGCTAATAACTCACAGACCGGGCGTCCGATTGACGCGTCGTCTGTTGCGTTGAGACCCCTATGATGAGGCGGTCCTTTGAGACACTTCTTTATGGGACTTTGTGATACTTGGAGTATCGACCAGTAGCTCATGGAGCGGACCCTCCCGGAGACCAGCGTGCAGAGTACGGAGACCGTGTAGCCGACTGAGACCTGACGACTGCTTGACCGACTCGACTTGGAGTGAGTCGACTAGCCCAGTGGACGGAGCGCCCGGTATTTGGCGGCAGACCCACGGCGGACGGAGCGCCTGGTAGTTGGCAGCAAACCCGCGGTACTCGACAGGAGGAGTACCTCAGTAGGCTATTTGGGTGAGCGCCCCGTATTTGGCGACAGACCCTCAGCGGGCGGAGCGCCCGGTAGTTGGCCGCAAACCCGCAGTACTCGACAGGAGGAGTACCTCAGCAGTCTTAGGTTAGTGAGCAGTACCTCGGAGTCGTGACAGGACCACTGTACACTCTAGAGACGGAGCTCCTCAGTAGTTACGGTTTCGATAATGAAAATCCTGGTTTGAGCTGAGTCAATGAATCTTTGCGTTTCCTCATGATTGAGATGGGTCGCTTGATAACTTAGGTATATGTATGGGCATATACCTGGGTGATGGTTATCCGTTGATTTCATGATTTTTGTGTATCCTTGTGATTGGATGGGTTACTTGATGACTTAGGTATATGTATGGGCATATACCTAAGTAGAGTCTGATGTTACTTCGTGATTGCTGTCTTTACTTTGTGGATATCCATGTTGGATTTAGTGAGACCTTAAGGGTCTCGGGGTCCCTACTGAGTAGCTTATACTCACCCCTGCACGGGCTATGCCCGCACTTCGTTGTGTTGGTTGCAGACGACGGACAGCGCAGATCGCAGTTGAGGCTTGCGGAGCAGGTCGGTACCCGGAGGAGGACCACTGGGCGAACGTACCCGGAGTAGACGACAAGACCCGAGGAGTAGAGGAGCTATCTGTACCTACCCTTCAGGTAGGATCCGTGGTGGACGATCCAGGAGCTGAGCCATCTGTACCTACCCTTCAGGTAGAAATCGAGGAGGACGACCCAGGAGCCGCTTCGTTCTTCCAGCTGCTGTTTTTCCCTTTCAAGTTGTACTTTACAGTTGGGCTTGTATTTCCGGCCCTTTTACTTTTCTTCGCTTGTGTTTACTTTTCCGCTTGCTTACTCTGTGGTGTTTGTTTGCTTTTGTAATGGCAATGCCTTCCCAGTTATCGGGATTTACGCCATTGGTGCTAGTCGCCAGCCCCTGGCCTATGGAAGGCGGGCTTGGGGTAGTCACGGCACGGGCCCCGAGGTCGGGTCGTGACAGATTGGTATCAGAGGTGGTCGGTTCTACCGCCGATTCTGATCTTTCTTTCTGTGAAGCAATAGTATTAAGGGTACCGAGTATGGTTTTCAGTTCAGGGAGTCCAGTGTTGGTGCGGGCGGCCGACGTATCCATACACCAGGACCCTGACAACTGAATTCCGACTTTGTGCACGAAAACACTGATTGCGTGTGTGTTTCCAAAGTTTAAAAATGTCAGCTCAAACCAGGTCAGCTCACCAGGTTTAATCGTTTGACCGTGTTACGATGTTTCTTTCAGGATGCCTTTTCTTGGACGACCAGCTTTAGCCTAGAGGGATGTGCGTACTGACAGCCTGCCGACCGACGAGGCTTCGGTTCAGGGCCCTCTTGCAGTCGAGGCACCAGCAGAGGCACCAGCGGTACTACCATACGTTGGGCCACCGATGCCACCAGCCCCAGCAGTAGGCGATGCACGACGCTTGAGTGCGCTGCATGAGTTCCAACGCCAGAGGCCACCCAGGTTCAGGGGAGAGACGGACCCGCAGGCGGCTGAGGATTGGCTGGAGGCTGTGGTGGGAGTCTTCAGGCTAGTGGGGACGCCATCGGACTTTATGGCGATCTTTGCGGCTAGCCTTCTTCAGGAAGCAGCAGGCAGGTGGTGGAGCCACTTGTTCCAGTTTTGCCGTGGGATGGCCTTCTCTTGGGAAGACTTCGAGACCTCCTTCAGGTTGGAGTATGTGCCAGTAGCTCTACACCCCGAGCGTGTTCGGGAGCTGCTGCCTTTGTCGCGTGCTTCTCGATCAGAAGCCGAGTCATCTGTGGGCAGTAGACAGATAATGCAGAGGCCCAGAAAGACCAGACCAGCAGTTGGGCGATCTCGGGTTTTAGGACCGGTGGTGCAGGGCACCCGGAGTGGGAACAGAGCTAGCCGTGCAAGGAGCAGGTTGTGTTACTCATGCCGCGGAAAGGGTCATCTGGCACGTGACTGTCCGACTCCCGATCTGCAGGCTTTGAGGGAGCCACCGAGATAGAGGCAGCGACAAATGCTTGAGCAACAGTAGAACTCTTGGAGCAGGTGGACAGGAGCGGAACTAGTGGATACATCTCTAGTACTTCTAGTTCCATGTTTGATGTTGTATTCGTGTCTTTGTATTATGAGCTGCAATAATAAAGAAGACACTTATCTCTTGTGATGTTTGCCTTCCTGTCCTCTTTTGTGATGTTACTGAGTGGTCCCAGTTAAACTGTTGACTTGACCCTCACTTTCGAGATTTCAACTGGAGCAGACCCAGTGACCTCGCACTGATGCCGACAGTGTGACTCGACCCTTGGAGGCGAGAGTGACAGTTGGATCTCTTAGTAGTTACGTCGAGGCCTTACGACGTCATCCATGGCATGAATGCATCCTTCATGCCAGGATTGACTGTATTAGGCAATGGGCGTGGTTCATCTAGAGAGGGGATGAGACCAGGTTTCTCTTTTCGGCAAAGGAGAAATTTTAGCAGCTCTTCCAGATCATATGCAAAGGAGGTGCAGTTCATCCAGGAGCAGATGAAGACTGCACAGTGCAGTAAGAAACAGGAAACCAGTGCCAGTCTTAGAGACTCGGGCGTGTTAAATGTTTCAAGAAGAGGAAGCTTAAAGGACAGATGAATCTGCGGAGTAGCAGACGTGGAAGTGGGGCCTTGAGAGCAGCAGGTGGTGGTGTACATCTCAACATGTTACAACCACCCGCCTTTGAAATCCCCGCCATGCTCAGGGAGCAGGAGGGCTGGGAAGGAGAGTAGCTGCATGCGGTCAAGTAGTGTGACCCAGGGGCTCTAAGAATGATTCGGGGTACGGGCTATGTCTACTATGAGCTGCCATATCTTTAGACATAGGTACCAATCATTCTTTCCTTCCACGAATCTTGTCCCAGACCTAGAGGTTCCGGGTAAGCCGTTGACTTGACCCTCACGTCTGGAGATACCTTTGGGAGGAGACTCGATAATCACACTTACGCCGACAGTGTGATCTGACCACGAGGCGAGAGTTTCGGTTGGAATCTCTTGGTGGCAGCGTCGAGGCCTTGCGACGTTGGTCTGGTTATGGATCGAATTCACAGATCATACCCAGGTTGACTGTTTTAGGCAAAAAGGTTGTGGTTTATCTACAACGTTGGGATAGGTTTTCCTTGGTCAGCGAAAAGGAAACCCTGGGAAGCTCAAGATAAACTCATGCACAGGAGGGTGTAGCCGATCATTCTTGGGTCGACCCACCTTACCTTCGTGGCAGCAGGAGTTTTGAGTTTTAGTTCTAATCAGAAATGGAGACCTCTGGAGTTCGAGGATGACGACCACGTCTTCTTACGGGTCTCACCTCGACGAGGTTTACGGAGATGTGGCCTGGGAGGCAAGTTATCTCCGAGGTTCAACGGACCTATCTAGGTCCTCAGCTGGGTAGGCGAGGTGGTTTACCGCTTGGCCCATCCACTTCAGTTGCACTAGGTGCACGCCATTTTCCACGTATCCCAACTGAGGAGATATGTGCTCGACCCCCCTTCGCATATCATCGACCATGAGGAGCTAGACGGTGGCGATGAGTGTCTTATACGGAGGTTCCTGTGGGGATCGACGATCGACAGGAGCGGATCCTAGGAGGATGGTCGATTCCTCTTGTGCACTTTCTTTGGCAGCGCGGGAACCTCCAGGTGAGCACATGGGAGCGGAAGGCTCAGATGCGTGCTCAGTACCGCTTTGTTTCCCTAAGTATGTGGTGAAGCTTTACGGGGACGTAAAGCCCTGTGGTGGGATTAATGTAAAGACCCGTAAATTTCAAGGAAATTTTTTTCTTAATTTTCTTTGGAATTTTACAAGAACGCAGTTTCTGACGGCACCTGATTCCGAGGCCCGGTGTGCCCGGAATCATTTTCCGAAGTTTTGGCTCGGGTACGTTCAGTGAACGGACGAGCGGGTTTTTCTAACTTTTGAACCGGTGCCCGGAATCGAATTCTGAGGGCACCGATGAAATCGCAGCGCCGGGTTTTGCCTAGAAACGCCTCTTCCGGAGTTGCGTTTGCTCAGGTGTGGTTTTTAAATTTTGGGACTTAAGGTTAAGAAATAAAATAAAGTTGTTACGACAACTTTATTTTTATTTCACTTGAAAGCCACATTAAGCTGGTTAAGCTTAGTTGAAGCGGATAGGGTGCAACTGAAATATCCTATCCTCTTGATAGGATATTTGTGGGTGGGGCCCGCACGAGCCCCGCCGTTTCTTCCGCTAAGTAACGCACCCGCGAAAACCCGTCAAAGAAACTGAAAGTCAACTGACGCGGTTTCTTAGATTCTTAACAGACCATTAAATTGGGCTGTTTCTTTCGTCCAATTAATTGGGCGGTTTCCTTGGTAAATTAATTCTTGGAATTAATTGTTCGTTTCTTTTTTTTTTAATCGTTGCTTGTGCGTTAATAAAATAAGATTACTCTTATTTTATTTTGGGTGGAAGCTTGTGGCGTGGGGAGAATTTGGAGGAGAGCGTTCTTCTTCGGCGAAGAACGCGAAGAACGCCGGCCTCCGGCGAAGAACGCCGAAACCGCGGAAATCAATGACGCTTCTTCCGCGACGTTTCTTCCGCGACGATCGTTCCTTTCCAAGCGACGTTCTCCCTTCGGACGCACCTCGACGACAACGGAATCAACGACGTTTCTCCGGCGATGTTTCTTCCGCGATGATCGTCCTCTTCCGCGACGAACTCGCGAGCGACAACGCTTGAGGTAGGGGTTTTAAACCTTTTTAAAGTTGTTGATCTTTCCTTCGATCTTGAAGGTTCTTTTTTTTTCGGCCCTTGTTTCCAAATCTTTTTATTTATTTTTAAAAAGATTGTGATGGATTATCGTTCTAGAAAGGCCGATTGTTATCAATCTAATGCGAGGGGGGTCGGGCCGCACAAACACGGCCGAACCCCCCCCCCCTCCTTTATTCTTGTTGTTTCTTGCGGATGGAGCGAGATGGCGTGGTGCCGTCGCACCACGCGGGAATCGTACGACAACTATTGAGCGGCGCCGTCGCGCCGCGCTGTGGAACGAAATCAAACAAGATCGAGACGCCTTCGCGCCACGCCGAGAAGTCGTTCAAGCACGCGACGTCGTCGCGCCGCGCCAAAGAGGCCGCAGATTAAATTAATTTTATTTTGTTCTTGAGCGCAGATTGACGGGCGACGACAAACGAGGCCGCAAGTTAATTTTGAGGCCTCCACAGTGAAGGTTGGGTCCCGGGATGACCGTAGGCGCAGACGGGAAGCAAATCGGACCACCGGAGCGTCTCCGGTGGCCCGCGGAAGCCGGCGGCGGCGCGGGTCGCCGGCGCGGCGGCGCCGGCGGCCGGAGGCGGCGGCACCCCGCGGGTGTCCAGGGTGGCACCCCGCGGGTGCCGCGGGGTTGTCTGGCGACACCCCGCGGGTGTCCAGGGTGGCACCCCGCGGGTGCCGCGGGGTTGTCAGGCGACACCCCGCGGGTGTCCAGCGCGACACCCCGCGGGTGCCGCGGGGTTGTCAGGCGGCACCCCGCGGGTGTCCAGCGCGACACCCCGCGGGTGCCGCGGGGCTGTCAGGCGGCACCCCGCGGGTGTCCAGCGCGACACCCCGCGGGTGCCGCGGGGTTGTCAGGCCGCTCGGCCGAGCCGAGCCGGACCGGCCCTGGCCGGGCGGGGCCGGGCCAACCGGGTCGGACCTGGTTCGGGCCGACCCAGGGGGGGGTCGGGCCGGGTCGGCCCGGACCCGGACCCCCCCCGTTTTCGGACCATTTCGGTCAAATTCACATATCTTGAGCTCCGGACGTCCGAATGACGTACCGTCAGCTTTGTTGAATTCCTCTCAGTGAGACGGAACTTTTGACATACTCCGCTCGAGGTTTGGGTGCCGACGGAGTACGGTCGGGTCGGTTCGTACACGAAACCAACCGGGCCCCTGGAACGAAAAAGCCAATAACTCACAGACCGGGCGTCCGATTGACGCGCCGTCTGTTTCGTTGACTTCCTCTTGATGAGACGGAACTTTTGAAATACTCCGCCCGAGTTTTGGATGCAGTCGGAGTATGGCCGGATTGGATTGTACCTGAAATCCAACCGGGCCCCTGGAACGGAAAAGCTGATATCTTTCAGCCAGGACGTCCGTTCGACGAACCGTCAGCGGCGTTGGTGATTGCGTTGAGTAACGGTACCTTTGAGTATACCCTATGGGAGTTCAGGGTACAGTTGTGATACGGCCGGGATTGGTTCGCACACGAAACCAACCGGGCCCCTGGGACGAAAAGGCTAATAACTCACAGACCGGGCGTCCGATTGACGCGTCGTCTGTTGCGTTGAGACCCCTATGATGAGGCGGTCCTTTGAGACACTTCTTTATGGGACTTTGTGATACTTGGAGTATCGACCAGTAGCTCGTGGAGCGGACCCTCCCGGAGACGAGCGTGCAGAGTACGGAGA
This sequence comes from Viscum album, assembly GCA_963277665.1. NCBI lineage: Eukaryota > Viridiplantae > Streptophyta > Magnoliopsida > Santalales > Viscaceae > Viscum > Viscum album. Next base: position 27,361,211 of record OY728125.1, read on the forward strand.
CCGTGTAGCCGACTGAGACCTGACGACTGCTTGACCGACTCGACTTGGAGTGAGTCGACTAGCCCAGTGGACGGAGCGCCCGGTATTTGGTGGCAGACCCACGGCGGACGGAGCGCCTGGTAGTTGGCAGCAAACCCGCGGTACTCGACAGGAGGAGTACCTCAGTAGGCTATTTGGGTGAGCGCCCGGTATTTGGCGACAGACCCTCAGCGGACGGAGCGCCCGGTAGTTGGCCGCAAACCCGCAGTACTCGACAGGAGGAGTACCTCAGCAGTCTTAGGTTAGTGAGCAGTACCTCGGAGTCGTGACAGGACCACTGTACACTCTAGAGACGGAGCTCCTCAGTAGTTACGGTTTCGATAATGAAAATCCTGGTTTGAGCTGAGTCAATGAATCTTTGCGTTTCCTCATGATTGAGATGGGTCGCTTGATAACTTAGGTATATGTATGGGCATATACCTGGGTGATGGTTATCCGTTGATTTCATGATTTTTGTGTATCCTTGTGATTGGATGGGTTACTTGATGACTTAGGTATATGTATGGGCATATACCTAAGTAGAGTCTGATGTTACTTCGTGATTGCTGTCTTTACTTTGTGGATATCCATGTTGGATTTAGTGAGACCTTAAGGGTCTCGGGGTCCCTACTGAGTAGCTTATACTCACCCCTGCACGGGCTATGCCCGCACTTCGTTGTGTTGGTTGCAGACGACGGACAGCGCAGATCGCAGTTGAGGCTTGCGGAGCAGGTCGGTACCCGGAGGAGGACCACTGGGCGAACGTACCCGGAGTAGACGACAAGACCCGAGGAGTAGAGGAGCTATCTGTACCTACCCTTCAGGTAGGATCCGTGGTGGACGATCCAGGAGCTGAGCCATCTGTACCTACCCTTCAGGTAGAAATCGAGGAGGACGACCCAGGAGCCGCTTCGTTCTTCCAGCTGCTGTTTTTCCCTTTCAAGTTGTACTTTACAGTTGGGCTTGTATTTCCGGCCCTTTTACTTTTCTTCGCTTGTGTTTACTTTTCCGCTTGCTTACTCTGTGGTGTTTGTTTGCTTTTGTAATGGCAATGCCTTCCCAGTTATCGGGATTTACGCCATTGGTGCTAGTCGCCAGCCCCTGGCCTATGGAAGGCGGGCTTGGGGTAGTCACGGCACGGGCCCCGAGGTCGGGTCGTGACACCGCGGTATTGCGCGCAAAGATCCTCTTTTGCGCGCAAACCGCCAGGGTCGCCCCCTTTGACCCCCTGAGGGTACCCGCCTGCGTGGCGCCCGACGACCCTCATCCTGGGTGCCCGCACCGTGCGTTGTCTTCCCGTGCGACCCTCCAGGATCGCGCGAAGTGACACGGACCTATCGGCGGCTTCAACGTCCCGCATGACGTTAAACTGCATTCGTCCCACATGACGTTAAACTGCACACATCCAAGCTGCACGACGTTAAACTGCCTAGCATATCGTCCGAGCTACAAGACGTTAAACTGTTCAGCATTCGTCCTGCAGGACGTTAAACTGTACTTCGTCCGCGCGACAAGACGTTAAACTGCCAAGCACCTTCGTCCTCAACACACGACGTTAAACTGTACTTCGTCCGGCAAGACGTTAAACCGTCCGCTTCGTCCTCAACACACGACGTTAAACTGTACTTCGTCCGGCAAGACGTTAAACCGTCCGCATCACCTGATCTCGTGTCTCGCACGCAGGATCCCCCCGGTCTGGGTGTGGCCCCCACCCGCGCGTCTCTGCAGGGATGTCGGGATTGGAGCGGCCTTCGCCCACGGGGGTAGAGTGTTATAGACAGAATGAACTACGTGGACTTTGATCCCTGTCTTCTAAACAGGGTACGTAAGAAGCCTCTCCGAGGTTCAAGCCCACCACCTGGTCGTCCCGGTCGTATTCACGTCGGTTCGTCCATCCGTGGGCCCCTCCCGGGTTCACATTCGCGTCGATTCACCTATGAATCCGCCCCTGTGGGAGACTGCACGTGTGTATCTCCATTGTGCTTCCCCACTTCCCCTTTTTCTATTTCTCCTTTTATCGTCCAGCATGACGTGAAACTGTGATTCACCCGGCCGTTCCATCCCCCCCTGTGCGAGGTGGTTCGGTTCGATCCTTCTCCAGGCAGCCTCGATCTCCTTGTGAGTCGGCTTGCCAACGTCCAGCATGACGTAAAACTGTGATCCACCCGGCCGTTCCATCCCCCTCTGTGCGAGGTGGTTCGGTTCAATCCTCCGCCCGGTGGCCTCGACCTCTTCGTGAGTCGGCTTGCCGACGTCCAGCATGACGTTAAACTGTACATCCGAACTACGCTGACTTTGATCCGCGCTAACGCGCGGTACGTAGGAAGCCCCTACGGGGTCCAAGCTCCTCACTCCATCATCCACCCTGATCCTTACCCGGGCCGCCACATCCCGGTGGGGTCATGCCATTTCATTCCACTCCACTTCACTCGGGAAGCCGCCCATGTGCTGGCCCCAGCGTCGGAGGTTCCCCGCAAGGGGTTCTGTCATCTGATCCACTCCTCGTGTTGATCAGTCCGATGCCGTCCCCGCTGGACGTTAAACTCGCGGCATACCCCGTGTTAAACATGGGAAGCTGAGGAAAACCTCAGGTAACACAGTTCCCCGCACCCAGTGCGGGATGCCTCAGGCCATCACGCCTTCGAGAAGCCCTATTAGGGACGGAAGGCAGACATGCAGAGGCGCAGTGTCAAGACACGCCCCCAGCACTCGGAGCCACCCGGTCTCCTCACCGCAGGTTGCTGCCCCGACCAGACTCCTTGGAGCGTCCGGGCAGAAGCAGCGTAATTAACCGGTGTCCATGAAGAGATGGCGCCGGGAACGAGATTCACGAACATTCTTAAATCTATGAGGGAGACCCGGATTAGGCGACGAGTTCCGAGGAGACGTCCACGGAAGGAGGAGCCGACATCCCATCATCCCGGTTTCGATCAAGGAGAAGACGCCCCTGAATAAGGGACGAATGCCGCCCGTCCTTGGAAAGCGGGACTGCGGGGCCACAAGCCGCGCGCCCATCCCCTCGGGTCGACGGGTGCACGCACGAACGCGTCCTGGCGGAACAGCGTAACCTGACGCACATCCGCACCGAAACAGAAAAATGGTGAACCCGACGTGAATCTCTTCTCCTCAATACGAAGACCGATGGCTTTCAGAGGTGTTGGAAGACCAGCATGCTGCTCGACCGAGCATTCAGTTTTACCCGCCAGGGGCTGGGGAAGGGAAATCAGGCACTCCGTCTCACGACGTCGAGGGCCTGGGTTCCCCCCCATGGAAGGCGTCGTGGCACTAATGGTTGGTTGTCGATTCCTTTTCCTGTCAGTGTTAATGGGTTTTTCTCCCTGCTTTCAGAAATCAGGTCGCCCAATCCAGTGCCCGATCGCCACCCGCCCACTGGCGCAGGGGTGGGGGAAACACTGACGCGGCTACTCCGCGCGGTCCCGCCCGTTCCACAGCCGTCCCAGCAGCCGCAGCTGCGGGGCAACCACGCCCTCTCTCCCCCTCGGAGGTCATCCAAAGAAGGGTGATCAAAAACTTGGTGCGGAGATATGAGGAAGAGGGAGTCATCCCCACCAGGGACATGGCTCGCCTAGACCTCGAGGAAGCTGCACCTCGCCACCAACGCCGCCCCCAAGGGCCGCGCAGGGAGGCACCGCTGCCTACCTCGACGTCCAACCGTTTCGGGAGTTTATCCCCGGAACGCTCCGACAGTTCCTTCCCCTATGAGGATGAGGTGGAAGATGCCCGGGACCACCCTATCCGGGATTCGCCCCAGGGATCCGCGATGAGGGCTCCTGTCAGGCCACGGCGACATCTCCGCCAGGCCTCTCAAGTCGAGGAACAGGCTCTCCACCTGCCCGCGCCGCTCATCCTGACTCGTCTGTCTCGACGCCAACGTCGGGCACGAGCGGAAGAGGATGCCCACCTTGGGGCCCTAGCAACAGCGGCCGCGTTGGCTCAAGCCAATGCTGGCTCCAGTCACCAGGCCCCTGCGCATCCTGAGCAGGGGCACTTCTATGCCCGACCCGGATCGAGGCCCCGACCGCCCCAAAGGCAGGTTGGGTTGACTCTCCCGGTTGCTGGTACAGGCAACAGCCACCGCGGACCACCTTGCGGTAGCGCTATTCGCCAACAGGGGCTACTCCGTGTGGCCGATCCAAGAGGCATGGGTCATCCCACCTTCCGATCTCGGCCCGGAGGCCCGCCCGAAATCATCTCTTCCCGCGTCCCCTTTGATATCTGTCCCGGTGCTCCTCGCACCTTGGTTTCCAGTCCTCTTGGCCCCAGCACCAGTGCGGCCGGAGGACGCCAGGATAGAGATCAGCCATGCCCCGAAGAACCACCCAGGGGCAGGAGGGCGAGGCGTCGACGCCGAGGGAAGAATGTTACGGAATTCCGGACAGAGATCCGACCGGTTCGTTTCTCTGATACAGAGGCGGAGTATGATTCGGCGACAGAGCCCTCCCCCCAATCCCACCTGTCAGGGGCAGGGGTAGGAATGCGGCACGTCCGCCTCGTACTTCCTGAGAGCGAGATCGATATGATCCCCGCTTTTCTCCGAAGGTATATCCGGAGTAGCGAGGGCCTGGTAGACCCCCAAGGATCAAGCTTGCGGTTGGTACCGTCCCCTCTGGAAGCGCCTTCTGCCTCGATCGGAGAAGCCGGAGACCTTTTCTGGGGACCGACGGTCGAACCACGATCTAGTGCACCCTCGGCGAGCACCGACGCTACGGCAGGATGTTCGCTCGCCGACCCGTCCTATCGTGATGTGGTAGCTGGGGCACCGCCACCCTCAGAGGGCGGCCCGGGATATGGAGGCCAATCGGCCTGCTCGCCGTATTCACCGTCGGCCAGCCCGTCGGCCCGGCGGCCCGCCTCGGCACCACTGCCGGTTCCCCGTCCATTCCCAGTCGTTGAAGAGGACCAAGGAGACCTGGGTCCCGAGTTTGAGTCGTGGAGCTTCTAGACCGTCCTTGCAGAGGGCCACTTCCCTAAGAAGTTTTGGCCAGTCGCAGGACCGGACTTTGATGCACCCGAATCGCTCACCCCGGATGAGTTCGAATGCTTCCGCCGAACTCTCCGGGAGACTCACTCCCGTCTTCACCGCCTACGAATGCCATATCCCGGGAGTCAAGTGCACCTAGAGGATATTGGTGAGCAGTGCCGTCAAATTGACCTGGCCACGCTCCCCGCGGTTTGGCACCCCGGGTCATTTGGGCACCACGAGGCCCTCCAACAACGATGCGTTGAGTGTTTTCAAGTACTCCGCAAGGTTATCGAGGAAGCCACTCCCCACGTGTATATCCGTGGATGGGGGCAGTGCGCTGCCCTACGCTTCAGTGTGATTCGCCGACAGCCCGATTCACTGGGTGGCCCTGAGGGTACATCCCCAGGGACGGAAACAGTCAATATGGCTGACCTGTCGAGGGAGGGGAACAGTTTGGAACTTCTCGACGGGGGCTTCCCCCCCGAAGACAAGCCGTCGTTAGAGCCATCGGTGAGAGTTACTCATCACTAGAGGAACCTCCTGGGTCTCCCCACGCCCACTGAAGCACTGACGTTGAGCCGAAACGTCAGTAAAGGTAAAGAACACGGCGAGGCTATAAAGCCCGCCGACCCATCTGCCTCCACGCAGAGGGCGGATGAGGATCCCGAGAAGGCTATGCTACGTCAACAGCTCGCCGAGCAGAAGAAGCTAGTTGACCAGCTCCTCGCCGAGCGCGCTGCAGAGCAGCGGCCTGACTACGGTGATCCTAGGCCAGGACAGCAGGGACAGGAACAGCCACTCCACGATGAGACTCTCCCAGGTAACCGTGATTATGCCGGGTTCGCCGATAGGAGAGAGGCCATCTCCTATGGCAAGAGGGCGCGGTATGTTTCACCACACCCTCCCGAGCGGCGTGACTACCTGAGAGACCCCGCTCGGATTCCTCCCGCTGCCCCAAGGGCCGCTCCGCCCGCCATCCCACGAGCTGCCGAGTTTGACGACCCGGTCGACGACCCGATTGAAGGGCCATGAAATGCGCTCGTGGTTAGAGATCCTCGCCAGGACTGGAACCCATGTCCGGATGATCCGATGGTTGCACTCATCGCCCGCTTGGAAGCCTTGGAGACTCGGCAAGTGGCGATCCCACCGGACGGCAAGCCATACCCAGCATGGGTGGATGACATGTCGGCGCCTCCGGGATTCGGGAATCCCACTTTCGCCCCCTTCAACGGGACTGGAGATCCGCCACAGAATTTGGCCCATTTCAACTCGAGGTGCGGGCCTATGTTGGGGACTTCGGCGCAGCAAGAGGCCGCTAAGCTTCGCTGCTTTGTCCAGACACTGGAAGGGCCAGCATTTGTCTGGTACAGCCAGCTCCCCGTCGGGTCGATAACTAGCTGGGAGGACCTTCTTAGACAGTTCCTCTACCAGTTCAGTTCCACGACCCAGAAGACGAGTATCGAAGACCTCTTCAAGTGCAAGCAGAGGCCTGACGAGCGAGTCGCGGACTTCGTCGCCCGATGGAAGGGTCTCACGTATTCCCTTGACATGCCATTGACTCAGGAGCAGTTGCTGACAATGTGCGTCGGGAACGTCAAGACCGAGCTGGTCCCTTCCCTGATCACTCAGAATTACCCCGGAGGGTTCAGGGACTTCTCAGACAAAGCTCAACGTCTTGAGGAAGCCCTGCAACAGGCCAGCCAGGCACACCCGCTGCCTCCTATGATTCCTGCAAGGAGAGCCAGCAGGGCTGAGCCCGCTGCTGTTGCCCAGATAGAGGCTCCCAGGCCGTTGGAGCTGCTGCCGGTGAGGCCAACTCCACAGCCTCATAGGAATCCGCCTCCACGGGCCCAGTTCCCGGCCCAGCAGCGGCAACCCCAGAACCGGCCGGCACCTCCGCGTAATGTACCGCCGCAACCCAGGCGAGATAATCAGGGTCCACCTCCTCGGCAGGCCCCTCCAGCCCCTCGTCAAGACCACGCTCCCAGGGGCCCGCGGTACCTGACCTACTCATTTCACGAGGATCGGGTTCCCGGTTATTTCCGGAGCGCCCTAGAGCAGAGGATTGTGCGACTGCCTGAGTGTTGGAGGCCGGAGGAGGCACATCTCACGGATAACCCCCGCTACTGCCCCTACCATCGGGCCCTGGGGCACACCATCCAGCGGTGCTATGTGTTTAAGGATTGTCTCCAAGACCAGATTAACAACAATGTAATCAGGTTGGGCCCAGCTCCGGCACAAGTGGCGGGCATGTTCGTGGGGTCAGATGACGATAGCGGCAATGAGGACGAATGGCAGCTGGTCTCCGACCGCGGATCCCAGAAGTATAAAAACTGGATGGCCCGCAAGACGATCATTCGTGCCCATGGAATCATCCGTGCGCGCTTGAATCAGCCTGAGCCCCCAGAATCTGCAGGTGTTGCTTCGGCATCGTCGTCCCAGCCTGCCTCTTCCAAGAAGAGCAAACGGCGGCGGCGCAAGAAGGAAGAGCGCGCCCCGCCAGTTCCGCCACTATCCCGCACTCTCGGCGATTTCATGCCCCCGGAGATGGGGATCCCTCCTCGGATCCGCCCAGTGGTGAATGATTCGTCCGATGACGGTATTGGGTACGCTTCGGTTAATACCGTCGAGCTGGTAAATCTCTTTTCGGTTCCCGACGTCGAAGAACACCAGGTGGACCTCCCTAGTGTCCCCAGTCGTCGCCACCGTCGGAGGAGCCGCAACAACAGGAGTCGCCGGGGCACAGCAGTTGGTACCTCCAGCCAGGCCGTGCACGCCACTGAGACCAGGCAGCAGGCTCAAAACCGAGCTCAGCATGCGCAGCCCCCCCATCCGGGGATGACGGATTCGCCTCCGCCACTGTTTGTGGTATGGGATCAGGCAGAACCGCCTCAGCCGCGTCGCGACCAGCTCCGCCCTGCCACGAGTCCATCCCGGCCTCCTGGCCCCAGTACGGTGACTAATTCCCGGGCTTCAACCAATGAACAACGAGATGCGCCAAGTACCATCCGGTCGCCAGTTCAACCGGCAAGGCCCGTCATGCCTCCAACCGCAGAGCAACCTCCTGCAACCAGGGGCTCGCGCTTGGCCAAAAAGTATGATGTCCTGAAGCACTTGGCCGACATCCCAGCGAGACTCTCCATCCTTGAGGCTCTGCGCATGTCATCTGAGATGCGCGAGGCACTCGCTGAAGCCCTGAAGAGCCCCCTCCAGTTTGAGACAGAGGTTGCGGCTGCAGAGGCCTTTCACGCCGAAACGATTGAGGACGCCGAATTCCAGGCAGTTATCTCGTTCTCTGGTAAGGATGAAGACCCTTATATACAGGGGCACATTCGTCCGCTGTATGTTACCGGCCAGTTCAATGGCCTTGAAGTCCGACGCTGTCTTGTCGACACGGGGTCCGGGATTAACCTGATTCCAACTCGGACGCTCCGGAGATTGGGGTTGTCTGAGGATGACTTGATTCCCTCCGACCTCAGGATCCAGGGGTACGACCGCACCGAGCAAACTCCGGTCGGCAAGATATGTTTGAAGACCCAGTTCGGTGACTTGGTTGCCAACACCGAATTCATGGTAGTCTCTCAAGACACTGCGTACAACGCATTGATGGGCAGGCCCTGGCTCCACCTTCATGCGGCGGTTCCCTCATCATACCACCAATGCCTCAAATACTCCCTTAACGGTCGAGTAGGCGTGCTTCAAGGAGATGCCTCTCCTTTTGCCTCATGTGAAGCCCGCTATCTGGACGCAGACTATTACAAGAGCAAGGATAAGAGGATCCTGGCAGGTGAGGTCGAGCCTGTCGCTGTTGCAAGTGATCCCTGGGCAAGCTTGGATGACGCTTACGTCCTCCCGATTCAACGGTTGGACGTAGCAATGGTCTCGACGGCTTGTGAGTCTCCTGATGAGACGACCGCGACCGCCCATGCCAGCACCAGCGGCCCAGCAGGATCTGGTAGCCCCAATGCAGTTGCCAACGCAGTCTCTCCCGTGGACAATCCCTCCCCGAGTGGAGAGGACGTGGAAGATGCACCCCCAGCTTTTGAGGAGGGAATCTCCGCCACGGTCGATGAGTTAGTACAAGTGAACCTTGGAACCGAAGCAGATCCAAGACCCACATTGGTCAGTGCCGCCATGCCCTCTGAGAATCGGCAGCAGTACGTGGATTTTCTCAGGCAGCACCGTGATGTGTTCGCTTGGGGCTATGACGAGATGCCGGGGCTAGATCCTCAGGTAGCCGTCCACCGCCTTGGTCTCCCGGCGAACCATCGTGGGTTCAAGCAGCCTCCCAGGAAGATGCACCCATTCCACGGTGCCATGGTTGAGGCCAAAGTTGACAAGATTATCAAAGCCAACTTCGTGAGGGAAGTTCAGTACCCCAAATGGCTGGCCAACATTGTTCCGGTCAGGAAGAAGAACGGGCAGATCAGAGTCTGCATCGACTTCCGCGATCTCAACCGCCACTGCCCGAAGGATTATTTTCCCCTTCCAGTGACAGAGCTGTTGATTAACGCCACAGCAGGGTTCCAAGCCCTCTCCTTTATGGATGGATACTCCGGATACAACCAAATTCGGATGGCCCCTGAGGATGAGGAGTTCACTGCCTTCAGGGCCCCCCAAGGTACCTTCTGTTACCGGGTCATGCCTTTCGGCCTGAAGAATGCAGGTGCCACCTATCAACGGGCGATGCACCGCATATTCAAGCCAATCCTCGGCACACTGGTGGAATGCTACGTCGACGACTTGGTAGTCAAATCGCGCCAGCGTCAGGACCATCTCAAAGATCTTGAGAAAGTGTTCGGCTTCCTCCGGTCTCACTGCCTGAAGATGAACCCGTTGAAGTGTGCCTTCGGGGTCACCTCCGGAAAGTTCCTCGGATTTGTGGTAAGATACCGGGGTATTGAGATCGACCCAGAGAAGATCAGGGCGATTAGCCAGATGCCTCCCCCAGGTAACATCTGGGAACTGCAAGGGTTCCAAGGCCACTTAGCCTATATACGCCGATTCATCGCGAATCTGGCTGGCAAGTGTAAGCCCTTTTCTCGGCTCATGAAGAAAGGTGCCACCTATGTATGGGATAAAGAGTGTCAGACCGCTTTCGAGGAAATCAAGCAGTACCTGCTGCAACCTCCGGTTCTGATGCCGCCTGTATCCGGGAAGCCGCTGGTCCTTTATGTGACCGCCCTGGAACGGTCCCTGGGTGCCCTTCTCGCCCAGAAGAACAACGAGGGAACAGAGAATAGCCTGTATTACCTCAGTCGCATGCTCCTCGATGCGGAAGTTAGGTATTCCCCCATCGAGAAGAGCTGCCTGGCGCTCGTATTCGCCATACAGAAATTACGGCACTACTTGCAGCACCATGAGGTACAGTTGGTTTCTCGGGTAGACCCGTTGAAATATATCCTGAGCCGGCCTATGTTGACTGGCCGTCTAGCGCGGTGGGCTGTGATTCTCCAGCAGTTCGACATCAGGTATGTGTCTCAGAAGGCCATCAAAGGGCAAGCATTGGCAGACTTTCTGGCTGCTCACCCAACCTCCGCAGATCAGCCGCTGGATCTAGGTTTTCCTGATGAGGCCATCCTCTCGGTCGATCGAGCCGGTCCATGCTGGCAGATGCACTTTGACGGTGCCTCCCGGATCCCCACCGGTAGAAGACTCGATAATCCTAAGCTCAACAGAGTGGGCTTGGGTATCGTCTTCATTACCCCGGAGCGAGCTGTACTGCCATACTCTTTCCTGTTGTCATAGGGTTGTACCAACAATGAGGCGGAATACCATTCCCTCATCACCGGCCTCGAGTTAGCTCTCGAAATCGACGTGCCCCATCTGTGCGTGAAAGGGGACTCCAAGCTAGTTGTTAAGAAGATCAATGGCGACTATGTTGTCAGGAAGCCGAAACTTGTGCCATTACTGGAGTGCACCCTCCTTCTGATGGCCCGGTTCCCCTCTCGGCCAGAAATTGTCCATATTCCCCGGTCGCAGAACGGTCGAGCAGATGCTTTGGCCAGCCTTGCTGCGTCACTTGCGGAGCCTGAACAGGATAACCTGACCGTCCGCGTGACGCACCGCAGGCTCATCGCTCCCGTTATCCCGGAGGGAGATCGCGGCCCGTTGGTAAGTAATCTCACCACGGTTGCCCCTACGCCCGGAGCCCCGAGTACCCCAGATATGGCAGTCGAACCAGCCCCTGATTGGAGGGCGCCTTTGGTTGAGTACCTATAACATGTCATTCTCCCGCCGGATAGGGCCGAGCGCGAGCGAGTTCGACGCCGCGCATCGCATTTTGTCCTCCAGAGCAGTCCCGGCCTGGAGCAGATCCTCTATAGACGCGGATTTGATGGTGTTCTCCTCCGTTGCCTTCAGGGAGTTGAGATCCCACGAGTCATGCAAGAGGTTCATGCTGGTTCATGCGGTGCCCATCAGACTGGGCCGAAGCTGTCCCACCAGATTCGGAGGTTGGGATACTTCTGGCCCTCCATGATCCATGACTGCATCGAGTATTCCAGGAGGTGCCATGCGTGCCAGGTTCATGCGAACTTTGTGCATCGGCCGCCGGAGCCTCTCCATACCACCAGGTATTCTTGGCCCTTTACAGTCTGGGGGATGGACGTTGTGGGACCTTACCCGCCGGCGACGGCTCGCCAGTTCCGGTTCATTCTGACCGCCACAGACTTCTTCTCCAAATGGGCAGAGGCGATTCCGCTCAGAGAGGTCAAATCCTGTTCGATCGCTGACTTCGTGACCTCCAACATCATTTATCGATTTGGAGTGCCTCACGCTATCCTCACGGATAACGGAACCAATTTCCGAGCAGCCGAGTTGAAGAAGTTGTACGCCAAGTACAACATTCGCTCGAACCATACATCTCGCTATCATGCGCAGGCGAATGGACAGATCGAGGCGTTTAACAAAACTCTCTCTAACATTCTGCAAAAAATTGTTGGTCAGAACAAGAAGAGTTGGCCGGACAAGCTCCCCAACGCCCTCTGGGCTTATCGGACGACGACTCGCAATTCCACCCAGATGACCCCTTATTCCCTGGTGTATGGAGCTGAGGCCGTCCTGCCCATCGAGATCCAGTTACCGTCCTTGCGCACTGCGGTCTACGACCAGCAAGCGCCGGACAGAGCTGCTGAAGCCCGTCTAGTCGAGTTGGAAGCACTGGATGAGAATAGACTTCGCGCCTTGCACAACTTGGAGAGGCATCAAAGCAGAATGGCTCGAGCTTTCAATAAGAAAGTTCGCCTCCGCTCCTTCCTACAGGGTGACCTAGTGCTAGCCCTAAGAGCGCCAATGATCCCCGGCAGAAAGCCACCCAAGTTGGAGCCCAAGTGGGAGGGACCTCTTGTCGTCCACAAAGTTTATCCCAATGGCGCGTACTCCCTAGCGACTATGGATGGTGAGCGTGTCACTCCTCCCACCAACGCTAGGTTCCTCAAGCAGTACTTTGTCTGAGTGTACCACGTCCTGCACGACGTTAAACTGCATACGTCCAAGCTGCACGACGTTAAACTGCCTAGCATATCGTCCGCGCTGCAAGACGTTAAACTGCCAAGTGTTTCGTCCAACATGACGTTAAACTGTACCTCGTCCAAGCTACAAGACGTTAAACTGTTTAGCATTCGTCCAACACGACGTTAAACTGTACTACGTCCGAGCTACAAGACGTTAAATTGTTCAGCATTCATCCTGCATGACGTTAAACTGCCTCTCAAGAACTACGTACGGCTTGATTCCCATCCTTATGGGATACGTAGGACCGCCTGAACATTCATGTTTTAGGCCCAGCCCCATCCTTCGGGAATTTCCATCCCATCTCGGGCCCTTGGCCCAGTTGCCTCTGGGTATGTGGCGTATGGTGTGAACGTGGGGCTATGCCCTCATTCACGTCGGTTTGCTCGCCACGCTATACGCCCCCCACGTTTGGGGATGCCTTCTGCTCCCCCCTTTTTTCTATTTTCGTCCTGCATGACGTTAAACTGCACTTCAAGAACTACGTGCGGCTTGATTCCCATCCTTATGGGATACGTAGGACCGCCTGGACATTCATGTTTCAGGCCCAGCCCCATTTCCCGGGAATCTCTATCCCGCATTGGGCCTCTGGCCCAAGTTCCCCTCCTTTTTGTGCGAGGCGTATCGCGTGAGCGGGGGATTATGTCCTCATTCACGTCGGTCTACTGGCCACGCCGTACGCCTCCCCCCGTGTGTGGGACTACCTCACACCCCCCATCGTCCTGCATGACGTTAAACTGCACTTCAAGAACTACGTGTGGCTTGATTCCTATCCTTATGGGATACGTAGGACCGCCTGGACGCTTGTGTCTCAGGTCCAGCCCCGTCTCTTGGTTGATCACGGGGATCTGCTGTCTTTTGGTTGCTCTCAGGGTGAGTCCTCCGACCCTTTCCGGTGACCTATTAACATGTTTTGGGTACTTTGGTCTATGACCCGTAGTGTCGGATTCAATCCCGGCAAGTCCTGTGTTGCTTGTCGGGCCGCACGCTTCCTCTTGTTCGAGCCTTCACTCAAAGGGATCCTCGTTAGCGGTTTGGGTACGATGCCTCAGTGCTCTCCTACCGCTCTGGGTCGATTTACCGGCGGGTCCTGGGCCGCAAATCGATATGAATCCTGCGATTGAGCGGTTGATGCTCGTTTGCTTGCCCAGTTCTAGGCTGACGCGATCGGATGTTGTGTTGCGAATATGGTCAGCGACATCCTTGATCGCCATGTCGGCTCTTTTAGGCTCCGAACATTGGTTGCACGGTCCTCATCACACTCCGCCTTTGTGCGTTGTAGTGGAATCTCGACACTCTCTTCATACTGACCTTCAGTACACCTTTACACGTTAGGCAGGCCAACCAGGATAATGGTGTCTGTCGAGGCTCCCACGATCTGAGCACCAAGGGTATATGCTGATGTCCTCCCTAAGGGCCGTGTATAGCTGGACCCTCGTCCCCATAAGGAGGAAGGAGTCGCCCGAACAATCGCGTTTTGGGCCCAGTATATCTGGAGGCTAGCATCTCTGCCCCTCGGGTGATGGACATACGCAGGCCCCTATCCCAGGATCCTTCTCCTGGAATCGTGCGTGACCGCAGGGCTGGGTATGTTCCCACCTCCGCTGAGTCCGCCGTATCGCGATAAGCGGATTCCTCCATGGTCCGAACCACACGACCTTAAACTGTGTTGTCTGGTCCTACCACACGACCGTAAACTGTGATCGTCTTGGCCGCCCGACAAGAAACGGCACTGCATTGTGATGTTCCCCTCAGGGGACACTCACGTTGGGCGCTGGTTAATAACCACGCCATTCATCAATTCCTTTCATGGCTTGATTATTGTGGCGACGCCAGGGATTCCTTAATCACAGGCATGTCGCTGCACAAAGAAAAACCATCCATCTTTAAGGAAAAACAAGAAATATCAAATACCGCTTCTTCTGTGTGCGAGGGTCAGACCCGCACCCTTCCCCGCGCTGGTGCCCGATTGTGTTGCGCCGTGCTTCAAGAACTACGTGTGGCTTGATTCCCATCCTCATGGGATACGTAGGAACGCCCGGATGTTTGAAACTTCGGGTCCAGCCCCCCACCTCTTAAAGATTCCCCCCTTCTCTGGGGAATCCGCCGCCTTCAGGCCACCCTCAAGGCGTGTCCCTCGACCCCTTGCAGTGGTCCACTGGTGTCAAGAGTACTCTGGTTTATTGCCAGGAGGGTCAGGTTTAGCTTGGTCAGGTTCCTTCCATTTTCAGGCTCTGTGCTCCCTTTCATTCAGACCCATCGCCTACGCCCTGGGTGGAGCCCCCGTGAACGGTTTGGACACAATGCCTCAGTGCTCTCTCACCGACTCGGGCTGGTGCCCCCGATGGCCTCGGGCAGCAAATCGATATGAATCCTGTGATTGAGCGGTCGATGCTCGTTTGCTGCCTCACTCCATCAACGGTTAGTGCGATATTGATGCTGCTTTTCCGCCACGGTCGGCAGTACTCCCATATCGTTACGCCGGTACCCCCAGTCCTTGAGTGAATGGCCGCATGATTCACATCACTTTTTCCACCCCCCATTCTGACCAGGCAAAATCTCGACACTCTTGACACTATTCCCCAGTGCATCTTCGCATATCCAGGGGATAGGACCACGATGCGGTGTACTTTAAGGTTCTTCTGGTCCAAGCTCTAAGACCTTAAACTAAGATCCACCCTTATGGTCCGAGCTCTAAGACCTTAAACTAAGATCTACCCTTATGGTCCGAGCTCTAAGACCTTAAACTAAGATCTACCCTTATGGTCCGAGCTCTAAGACCTTAAACTAAGATCTACCCCTATTGTCCGAGCTCTACGACCTTAAACTAAGATCTCTCCAAATGGGATTCTACGTCCTGCATGACATTAAACTGCACTCGCAGAACTACGTATGGCTTGATCTCCAGCCTGATGAAGTACGTAGGAACGCCCGGGCATTTCGACTCGGGTCCAGCCTCAGGGATCGCCAAGTCCCGCCCCTCCTCGTCGCCGGCCGTCTGGCCTGACTTCGGGTAAAGTGGTGCAGTTGTGATATTCTCCCCGATTCAGCTCGGGATGCCCCATCGCAATGATGGGAAGCGACGGTTTCCTCGTCAAAGAGGTTCTGTCTGAGAATTGGGGTGATTCACGGCCAGATTAGTGCATCCGCCTAATACGCTTTCCCCACGGTGGCGCAATTTTGAGAGCGTTGGATTCTATCCGAACAAATCGTCACTTCGCCCCACGATTCGCATGCCCTGTTGATCTGGATTTCCACCCTTGTGCCTGAAGGAACCCCCAAAGCGGCATTGATGATGACATGTGATCCGCCTCCTGTAATATGGATTTTGACCTTCGGTCCGTCTATCGCAGTAGTATGGTCGATTGATCCATTGTCCGCTTGCCGTCTTGGGCATTTCCTGGAAGGCCAACCGTTGTGGATTTCTGAATTCGGGACGCGCGATTCACCCTTTCTCATTTCCCTATGTTCGGATAAAATCTCAACGCCCCTAGCATTGTCCCGCTCGTGTGTCGGAACAAGTTGGGGGGATGATACATTGATTAGGCTTGAGGTCTCCTTTCCTAGGAATGACCTCCCTCTTTTCTCTGGAAATCCAGGCCCAATTACGGATGCCTGAAGCTTGGTTAACGCTCCCGCAAGACAATGAATTGTGGTTGAGCATGTTAAGCCAAAAGATGCAGATAAATATGGTGATTCATACAAATGGATCGAAATATTGAGTAGCGGAAGCAAATGTTTTGGGAATGGCAAAACAAATCCCCTAGGGATTAGCGTGCTGGATAAGTCTTTCTAACGCCGCTACCCTTTGGCTGGCGGCCTCCAGAGCTGCTTCTCGCTCTCTGCGTGCCCTCTCCTCGTCGGCGGTCGCAGCACACAGTTCGTCGATTCTGGCTTGTGCACGCTCCCGCTCGACTTGAATTGTGACCATCTGTTGGACCGCCTCCGTCAGCTGTACTTGGGCGTCAACCAGCTGGGCTGCTAGTTGCTCCACAAGCTCAGTGCACGCTGCGACGAAGGCCTCCTTCTCTGCCGCCTGCTCTTCGAGACGCCGGACTTCTTGCTCCGCCACGAGGAGCGCCTGCGTGCTCTCCGACATGTCCCGACTTTGTTCGACGTCGGCACGCCGGCAGCTCTCGCACATCTTTTCGGCCATGAAATCACGGACCGTTAGATGGAGGCGTTGAGCATCAGCTCCCCCGGCACACAGGAAGCGCAGCCAGGTTTGGAGTGATCCCATGCGCCCCAGCCACTCCGATGGGTCTCACTTGAGGAAGCGCTGGATGCACTTCCACCCCCTGCGGCGCGTTATCCGGCTCTCCTCGACCGCCTCCGCGTCTGAGTCGTCCATCTCCTCGGGGTCGGCAGGCCGGTAGGTAGGGAAGGCAGCCAGCAGGTCTGCTGCAGGGTCCGCCCCTGGGATGTCCTCACGGGGGATAGGTTCCCCAACATCTGGGCAACCTTCTTCTCCCGCCCCAGCGGCGTTGACACCCTCGTCAGCCCACGACCTCTCTCCGATGTCAGCACCGCCGACGTTCGTAGCCCCTTGATCAGTAGTTGGTGGGGCCGACTCGGTGTGGGAAGTCTGTTCCGGAGCAGGCGGCATGTCTGCCACTGGTCCACTCGTAGATGGCCCGGGTTCGGTAGCCCGACGGGCCTCCAGTCCTGAGATCACTGTGCAAGGCATGCCGTGGTTAGTCACGGATCGTCAACGGCAAGCACCAGCGGTAAAGTAAGGAGACTTACGGGAGTTCAGAGTGTCATCTTCCGCTGCCCCGGCCGCCGCAGGGGCAATTGCAGCAGGGGACCCCTCAGCGCTTGTCAGTTCAATGATGGGTGCCTGGCCCCCGCCTTGCCCTGCTGGCGCCTCTCCTACTCCCGCTGAGGACGCCTGACCAACATCTGTGTGCTCCTGAGAAAGATGGAGAAATGGGTTAGAAGCTGCATAAGAGAATGGATGAAGCAGGTTGAGTAGGGATAGAAGCGGACCTCGAGGAGCTCAGTGACATCAACATTGTCAGAGCCGGCCACCTCGCCGCTCTCCCGCGGGCTCCCCTGATGGGATCTTCCCTCGGAGCCTTCATCCTCCCCCATCTCCTCCTCTTCCTCGGAGTCGTTGCTACTGTCATCTTCCGCCGGCGTCATCTGTTCTGGAGCGGGCTCTAGACCGAGCATCACCTTCACCAGAAGGGATGGCTCCGCAAGTCCCAGTCCTTCAGCCAGCCCTTGGTGTCGTCAGTAACACTCTGGCGATATGTGCTCGAGTAGAGGGCTGGAGAATTCTCCGCAGTAGGCTCACCCCCGTCAATGGTTCGCGTCCTCGGGTTCAGGACGTAGACATCTAAGTGCCTGGTCTCCCTGGCAGGATGCCCATTGTTGGTGATGTTATAGTGGGGAAGCTCGTCCTCCCGAGTCACCCAGGTCCGTGGCGCATCAACCTCGAACCCTGGCACTGGAACCTCATCTAGGATGCCGAAGTTCCAGAGCGGCAGGTTGTCCAACAGGGGATATGTCTTCTGGGCCGGCGTCAGCAAGTCGAACAAGGATTGATTGTTGGAAACAATCTCCTTGGCTCCGTAGACCTCCTCGTTCGTCGCCATCTCAGCTCTGCGAGTAGCGGCATTCCCCTCATTTCCTTGATTCGCGGCCATCTCAGAAGCTCCGGGAGTCGTGCGGGTAAAGGGATGAAGCGTGCGGGATCGGATGAGGCTGGTAGAGAAGTTTGAGAGTTGGAGCGCAATCCTAGTGGACGGCGCGCAATCGGGAAGTCCGTCGCGTAAAACCCCGGGTGTTCGCGCAAAAGCAGGCCGAATTCCGGACAGGTTTGCGCGACGAGCGGGCGAATTCCGCGCCGGAAAAGGCAATTTCGCGCACGAGAGCTCGAATGCTTATCGCGCGGAAGGCCAGTGTACGATGCGGGGGACCCATGGCCCCTATTTATAGGCAAGGTCGGGGTCCGCGCGGCGCGGAAAGCGCTTTGCGCGACCGCAGCGGCGAATTTCGCGCCCGACGCCCTTTTTTGCGCGCCACAGTCCCGCGCCGCCCAGGACTTCGGCATTCCGGCGTCTCCCTCAGAACCCGATCGTTGCGACCTTTCGCCGATCAGATTCCGAGGGGGGGCTTTTGTAGACACCGGAAAAGTCCGTTGTTCCCAAACAAAGCTCCGGATGCGGAAAGCGAGGTCATATTTGGAGTCGGAAGCATGTTTCGGAGGGCCCGGAGGCCTTGCGCGGAATTTGGGAGACCCGCGCGCAAAGTTGATGAGCCGCGCGCAAACCTCCCGGGATGCGCGCAATGCGCGGAGCCGGCGCGCAATTTTGCGCGCCAGTGCCCGCGCGACTCCCCTTGCGCGCCGGGCCCGATTCCGCGCCCGCGAAGAGAATTCCGCGCCCGCGAACCGGATTCCGCGCCCGGGGTTGCCTATAAATATAAGGCGACCCCCGACGTTTTGAAGGTTGCCAGAATTCGAAAGGTCTCTCGTGCGCGCAATCCAACCCCTTCCGCGCGCAATGCCGATCTTCAGGTAACCTCTTTTCTTTCGCGCAATCAGGCCTCGGGGTTCGCCTTCGCGCGCAATCCCTTTGGCCCCTTTCCTTTGAATAACCCTTCACTCAAAGGCATTTGCGAGCTAAAGAAGCCTCTTACGCGCAATTGCCCCCGGGTGCGCGCAATCCAGCCCGATTGCGCGCACCCCCCATTTCCAAAGTGGCCGTTCATTAAAGAATGAGCTGTTGCCCCCGTGCGCTATCCGAAGCCCGGTGTGCGCAATCTCTATCATTCGCGTGCAAAGTGCTGGCCCAATTGCGCGCCAGCCCGCCCATTTGCGCGCCGACCCGCGGTATTGCGCGCAAAGCTCCTCTTTTGCGCGCAAACCACCAGGGTCGCCCCCTTTGACCCCCTGAGGGTACCCGCCTGCGTGGCGCCCGACGACCCTCATCCCAGGTGCCCGCACCGTGCGTTGTCTTCCCGTGCGACCCTCCAGGCTCGCGCGAAGTGACACGGACCTATCGGCGGCTTCAACGTCCCGCATGACGTTAAACTGCATTCGTCCCACATGACGTTAAACTGCACACGTCCAAGCTGCACGACGTTAAACTGCCTAGCATATCGTCCGAGCTACAAGACGTTAAACTGTTCAGCATTCGTCCTACAGGACGTTAAACTGTACTTCATCCGCGCGACAAGACGTTAAACTGCCAAGCACCTTTGTCCTCAACACACGACGTTAAACTGTACTTCGTCCGGCAAGACGTTAAACCATCCGCTTCGTCCTCAACACACGACGTTAAACTTTACTTCGTCCGGCAAGACGTTAAACCGTCCGCATCACCTGATCCCGTGTCTCGCACGCAGGATCCCCCCGGTCTGGGTGTGGCCCCCACCCGCGCGTCTCTGCAGGGATGTCGGGATTGGAGCGGCCTTCGCCCACGGGGGTAGAGTGTTACAGACAGAATGAACTACGTGGACTTTGATCCCTGTCTTCTAAACAGGTTACGTAGGAAGCCTCTTCGAGGTTCAAGCCCACCACCTGGTCGTCCCGGTCGTATTCACGTCGGTTCGTCCATCCGTGGGCCCCTCCCGGGTTCACATTCGCGTCGATTCACCTATGAATCCGCCCCTGTGGGAGAATGCACGTGTGTATCTCCATTGTGCTTCCCCACTGCCCCTTTTTCTATTTCTCCTTTTATCGTCCAGCATGACGTGAAACTGTGATTCACCCGGCCGTTCCATCCCCCCCTGTGCGAGGTGGTTCGGTTCGATCCTTCTCCAGGCAGCCTCGATCTCCTTGTGAGTCGGCTTGCCAACGTCCAGCATGACGTAAAACTGTGATCCACCCGGCCGTTCCATCCCCCTATGTGCGAGGTGGTTCGGTTCAATCCTCCGCCCGGCGGCCTCGACCTCTTCGTGAGTCGGCTTGCCGACGTCCAGCATGACGTTAAACTGTACATCCGAACTACGCTGACTTTGATCCGCGCTAACGCGCGGTACGTAGGAAGCCCCTACGGGGTCCAAGCTCCTCACTCCATCATCCACCCTGATCCTTACCCGGGCCGCCACATCCCGGCGGGGTCATGCCATTTCATTCCACTCCACTTCACTCGGGAAGCCGCCCATGTGCTAGCCCCAGCGTCGGAGGTTCCCCGCAAGGGGTTCTGTCATCTGATCCACTCCTCGTGTTGATCAGTCCGATGCCGTCCCCGCTGGACGTTAAACTCGCGGCATACCCCGTTTTAAACATGGGAAGCTGAGGAAAACCTCAGGTAACACAGTTCCCCGCACCCAGTGCGGGATGCCTCAGGCCATCACGCCTTCGAGAAGCCCTATTAGGGACGGAAGGCAGACATGCAGAGGCGCAGTGTCAAGACACGCCCCCAGCACCCGGAGCCACCCGGTCTCCTCACCGCAGGTTGCTGCCCCGACCAGACTCCTTGGAGCGTCCGGGCGGAAGCAGCGTAATTAACCGGTGTCCATGAAGAGATGGCGCCGGGAACGAGATTCACGAACATTCTTAAATCTATGAGGGAGACCCGGATTAGGCGACGAGTTCCGAGGAGACGTCCACGGAAGGAGGAGCCGACATCCCATCACCCCGGTTTCGATCAAGGAGCAGACGCCCCTGAATAAGGGACGAATGCCGCCCGCCCTTGGAAAGCGGGACTGCGGGGCCACAAGCCGCGCGCCCATCCCCTCGGGTCGACGGGTGCACGCGCGAACGCGTCCTGGCGGAACAGCGTAACCCGACGCACATCCGCACCGAAACAATTATCTTAAGATGATTTTCATATTTATCATAAGATAATATTTTATTCTTCAACTGACAAAGAGTTTTCCATATGTTGAGACGAATATCATGAATTCCATCTTCCGTCAACATCTTTGGAATGTCATACTGAGAGTCAGCCAGAGTCCAAAACATGATTGGTACTTCAACTTTTTCCAGTTGTTTTCTCATGTTCATCATTTCCTCTTTATCATTCAATGAAGATTCTTCTACCTGATTTGAACAGAGTTGGTGTTTCCATGTTGCTTCATCGGATTCAACAAGATTGGTGGAGAAATAATTTATCAAACTAGAAGATGCATGACTTAGGGGTGGTTCGGAGAATGACCTACACCCTGGTCTATCTTCTGATTGAGAAAGTATTTCACATACTAGCGATGAAGCATCAGACATGACTGGTTTTGCATTTGAAAGTGCCTCAAGATAAGAGGGCTATCTTGGCACTACATTGTCCACTGGAGCATTTTCCGGGCAATGTGCATCACTACTGTAGAGAGGACTTTCGTAGCGAAATTCATCATCATGGGGAGGACCACCATGATGGGTTACAACAAAAGATGAGATCTCTTGATCCTTGGTCTTCTGACCACACAGAGGGTTCCTGTGGCTCTCATCTGAAGATGAAACTTCAAGATCGACTGAATTTTCATGAAGCAAGCATTCACGAGGAAGTGTCTTTTGAAGACCTTCGGAATTAATGTTCCCACTATTGATAAATGAGGGATTAGAATATTTAATTCCAACAGATAACTGTCTGAGGGTTTCAAGAACTCCAGTATCGATCAAGTACTTGTTACAGATTGGCTCTTGATCTCCTGACTGTGCTGGGCGGGTCTTTTTCTAAGACGCCTTCTTACTTGCCTTGGAAACCACTTGTTGACGAAAGTGGATGCTCTGAGCAGGTGTATGTGCCTGATCAGGAAAGATTTCCAGGTTAGGCTAACTATCTCCACTCAAATCAGGTGTATGTTCCTGACTTGGTTGTTTGTATGATATGGGGGAGTATGCCGCACAAACCTCTTGGACTGGAACAAATGTGTGTGTCTGTTCCGGAGTGAACTGTTGATGTGTAACTCCACTGGTAGGGATAGATTTATGTGTCTTTCCCTGAGATACTGCTGAAGCTGTTATAATATCCTGAAAAGCGTCCAGAATATGAGCAGGGATTTGCTTCTGCTCCTTTACCATTGATAAAATATGCTTGGTGACTTCAGCTGTCGGAACGGGGATATACGTCTATTCCGTGCTTGGAGTAGGTGTATGTGCCTACTCCTGTTCTCCTTTTATTGTCAGTGAATCCTGACAGTACTCAAGTGTGGGGGCAGGGAGTTGAGTCTTCCTCCTGTTTGTCGCTGGAGCTTTCCGACTGACTTCTCCGTGTGCTACCAAGCGAGACTGTTGGTAGTCTTAATTAATACTAGTAGGTGTATGTGCCTACTGATTTTACTTCGCAGAACATGGTTGACGAGCTCCATCATATGTAGTCAGACGAGCCTGCTGACTAGCTGATGATGTATAAACAGGTGTATGTTCCTGCCTATAGTACTCTACTGGAATTGCCTGGCGGGATTGATGTGATGCTGCTAGACGAATCTGCTGGACATTGGAATTAAAATGGGCAGGTGTATGTGCTAGCTCGTTGCTTGCCTCCAAGTTAGGTTGGTGGACTTCTCCGGAGATGACAGAGATGAGAACCTGCTCACTGTTGATCTGATTCCGCCTCTGGTGGTTCGTCTTTCTTGCTCGGGTTCGAGGAACCTGAGCCGAATGCCTGGAGTCGGTACCCTCCTCATGTTTAGGGCATACTTCCGCATGATTCTAGCGGCGATTGTTGATAGGAGCCCTCAGGAAGGACTCCTGCTTCTTTGAATTAAGGCCCTGAGGTACCTGCTCATTCACCTCCCCAGAATATGGGAGTGAATGGTGATTGCGTTCCGGGGATAACGACCCGAAACAGTTGGAGACGTTGGTTAGCACCTCCTGCTTCTTGATCACTGGTCATCGTTGTTCGGACGACCGGTGTGAGTTTTTCACTTGGAGGGCTTGTCAGGAAGCCTCCAGAGTTGGGATGGTACCGTGTTGATGGTACTCCTTAACCAGTGCATTTGATACCCAACATTGAAGATGACGAGTAGGTGATGTCATCCTTAGAGCGGATGACGATCTAGCAGGAGTAGCATCAGTGGCATTTGCAGAAGCAGTATTCACAGGTGTGAACTTGAGAACAACCATTCTGGAAATGTAGAAGATCTTGGAAAAGAGTTCCTTTTTGATATAATAGACGTAATCAAGATAAATTCAGCCACTAAATATTTTGGATGAGCACATATGTCAATGATTGTTTTTGTTGGCCCTCTCATTGAGTTTTAAATAGGGGCCTAACAAATAGGTAAAACATCATTTTAACTTGGTTAAGGATTCACGTCGGGTTCACCATTTTTTGTTTCCCTCGGAATTTGAGGATGACCTCGTTGATTGAAGGTTCAAACATTCCAATCGGTTTCTAACGGGTTTGTTCGTAGAACAGGAAACATCCAATGATTCCATATCCATTTAGACCTACTTTCCAAAGGTAGGCGCTCATTAGTTGTGAACTGATGAGGATTAGGAATTTTCATTGGTCGAGAGGATGGGAGGTCAGACTCATCACACCTTTTTTAGGGGAATTATTGTCTACTCTGGGACTCTCTTTATAGATTTAAGTTATGTTCATGAATCCTTATTACATTACCAAGTATAAAATGAGATTTCCTTTAGTCTGACAATCAATGATTGATATATAAGAAATTCAGAGAATATTTTATATGTATTCGAGGTTCTTCATCGATGAAGAATCATCTGTATTTGTTAAAGATTCTTAGTTTATGGTATCCTTATAATACATAAAATTCTCTTGGTCATTATGATGACCGTACTGGTTTTAAAGCCACTCAGTGGGGCACTTGAAGTTTACTGTCATTCAGGAGGACTTGGATTATTTCAGAATTGGGATCATACCCATTGATGGGCTACCTACGTATCCTTTGTTTTATAAAAGGAATCAGAAACCACGTAGTTCGAATAAGGGGGTATGATGTTTATGCATGATTGATGGCTCAAAGAAATAAGTCATGATTACTTTTACACTCTAAGCTCACATGAGTCATGCTCGGTGTGAGAAACAAGAGGTATTGGTGAAACCAGACAATTGTGCCATGAAAGATGCAATGATGTGGGACTTATGTGTTTATGACTGCCCAGAATAGATGAGGATTAATATTTACTTCAGGGAAGAAATCCAGGAATAGGGTCTATAAATGTATATGTGCTTCATGGAGATTTTAATACTCTAACTTGGGGCTTACTCCTGAAAAGGAGGCCCAAATTAGGAGAGGACTTATGATTGGGTTTTACTCCTGATAAGGAATCCCAGATCAAAGGTAAATTAGGACTGGTTAAGAGAAATTAAGACTGGGGATTATTCCTGAAAAGGAGGCCCAGGTTAAAAATTATTACTGGGGCTTATTACTGAAAAGGAGGTCCAAGTTAATGAGTTCTCTCATCTTAAAGGATGAGGTTTAATGAATGAAATCTCAATCTTTAGTGACATAAAGATGTGTAAATCACTAGGTTTTGAGTGATATTCCATAGAATTCCTTTCAGATAACGAAGTCAAATCAATAAATCATGCCATAAATGGATTTGAAGAGTGTATTGAAGACTAAATCTTTAATAGGATAGGTTGAATGACATAAGAGAGGTGAAATGGGCAAGAAGGGAACCCAAAAAGGCAGGGGCGCACAAGTCATAGCAGGCATGCAGGTACTGCGTGGGTGCGCAAGTCCTGGTCGCGCATGTATACCTGCGCGACACATGGATACTTGCGCAATGGTTAACCAGTAGGGTAATAATTGAGAGACTCTTGGTTAAAGACTTTAGAATCAACTTGAGGTTCTTCCAGAAGAGTGGCGCGCAAGTTTTATTAAAGGAGTTAGGCGGTGCACAAGTGTGGCCATTTCCTTTAATGGATGGCCACTCAGGCGCGCAAGTGTTAATGAGTTTCAACACTAAGGCCTTCCTCCCCCTCTTTAGATCTTCCATTATAGGTATGAAATTACCTTAGAAGTGTTTCAGAAGCTTTGAGAAGAGACTAGGGTGCCGGGAGCTCAAATCTGAGTTTTTGAAAAAAATTTCCTCTACAATGGGAGGCCCACATGGTCTATTTATAGGCTAGAGAAGACCCCGGGCGGTTATACTTTAGGGCGCACAAGTCACTTGTGCGACCATTAGGTGTCACACAAGTGGACTTGCACGAAAGTGAGGGAACTTCCGCGGCACATGTTCTTTTGAAGCTTTGTTCATGCCTTTGTCGATTTTTTATGTTTTCTTCAAAGGATGAATCAATTTGTGCTAAGTCATTTCCCTTTTACATTCTTTTTAGACAACGTGAAGAAAAAAGAGCGTCAACACCAACACCCAATATTCTTCATTGATAACCTCTCACATATATATGCCACTCTATTTTTAGTAGACACATATTGCAAATTCGTTGAAATATATTCTAGATCTATGAAACCATAAACAATTGGTCTATCATTTTGAACAAGTATCGTGTTTAAATACCTAATTTAAAAGTAATATAGTTAGTCAATTTTAATCATCTTTAATTAAAAAAAATAAAAACTAAAAGGTTAATTTACTTACATGGAAAACAACTGCAACACATTCACGGTGAGCTCTTTAAAATCAATTAGATCCATGATATCTTTGCATAATATTTTCAATGGATAGCATCCTACACAGATATCAGATTACACCCTAAACTCATAGATATTATCCAAGGAAGAAGATAAATAAGATAATATTTCTATCCCATCAGAAATATATGAAGTATCTAGAGTTGTTTGTTCCTGAACCTTTTATTTCCTTTATGCCATTTATTTGGATTTTAGATACTCCTATATAAGTAAATGTCAGAAAACATTATAAGTAATTTTCAATCAGATGTAATTAATATTTAAAAAAACATATACCTCATATGAAATATGAATAGGAAGGCTAGATGGAAAAAGTAAAGAACGACCCATACAATCCCCAACTTCTGTAATCTCCACGGAAGGGAATGGTAGTAGATCAATAGGATCAATAATATCATGTATCGATACTCTAATATAACCTATCTTAATAGGCAGGTGATGTAAAGAATCCACCTAAAAAATCATGACTCTAAACTCTATAATATGTAAATCAGGATCTCTTGTATACAACTCACAGTATAAGGTTGGGTCTGAGCGAGGAGTTCGGGGATCTGAGTAGGCAGGCTGGGAAGGCTGGGTGGGCTGGGAAGGATACGCAAACTGTGACTATCTCATCATTTTTTCTAACATATCCTATTGCATAGATGGTTGTATTTGATCACCCATGGATTGTTTCATACATTTCAGCTGATCTTTTAAGGATTAAATTTATATGTCTCTTGATTGTTTATTTTTATGACCAATTTTTTTCGAATACTAACACTCACCTTATATCCTCTGTGGTCTAGGTGTTCTAGATTTACTAATCCAGTGGTTAGGATGTCCATCCTACCATTAGGGATAAAAGTTACCTATGTCTATTACTCTTGAATTTCATCCTAAAATGAAAAATGAAATTGGAATATTACTTTTAATTTATAAATTACAAAAATTCATGAAAAATAATAATTACTTACTTATAATTATTTCAGCTAGTTCCTTATCATTCTTAGTATGTTAATTTGAATTTTTTTTATTCTTCTCACTCTTTTCAATTTCTCATGGTGGGTGGGTGGAGATGGAGGACCAAATTGGACCTCATCAGAACCACCAGTGGAGTGACCTCTTCATGCTTAAAACTTTTCCTCAATCATGTTTTTCTCCAATAAATGATACCTTCCAAGTGATAAAGTATGAGGGTATATATTCTACAACTGAATGTCTTAATGGGATTTCATGGAGGCCTGTTATATAAAGTCTAAACTAATAAGTAATTAGGCACATATATAATAAATTTTACAATATAATATAATATAATTATCATAACTAAAATGTTTCATCATGTCGGGTGGAAACAAATTTCTTCCATGTATCTTCATCTAAAAGTAGATACTTGAGGAATGAGCTTTCATTTTGTCTCTTTCCAAACAAATATATAATTTTTCAACTTTTTTTTTGAAACCCCTCCATAGAACTGCCGCTAAATTAATACATCTTTTCTTAACTACTTTTGTTTCTTGAAAATTTAATGTCATCTGTAGCTTCATAACATAAATATTGGAGATTTAAAATATATTATATTCGAAAGATGAGATAAAATAAATAAATTGAGATATTTTACCTTCACAGCCTCCCAAATCTGATCTATCACTACCTTGTAGATAGACTTCCAATTAGGATATAAAATTCTTATCCTACAATGGCTCTATATGCTAATATATCAAATAAATTGAATTTCATTTGGACCAGTTGAATTGTTATTATCCTCAAAATGAATATTTAATCACTCCTCTACAAGAGAAAGTGATAGTTTTGGTAAAAACGTAATGACACATTTACCTACTAGAGGATTTAATTTCTGAATACTAAATGCAAAAGAATCTAGGACTAAAGTTTCATCAGTAGACCTACATTTTTTTTTGTAAATTAAAAGTTATATTTCATTAGCTAATAATATTAATATATATTTAATAAAATGGAAAAATAAACACCTTGGTAGATTTTCATCTATCTATGTATCTATATCTATCATTATAACAGGAAAATGTAGTGAAATTCTTTTATACCTAAATATTATTAGACAAGTTAATAATTAGAAAATGTGAAATTAGAAACATGTAAGTAAAAAAAGTGCCACACATGTGTAAGTTTTTTAAAAAATGATGTTATGATCCTTGAACAAAAAATTATGCAAGGTGAACTATTAAATATAAACATTACTTCTAAAAAGACATAAAAATTTAAAAATTTAAGTATCAAAGTTTGAAAAGGTGTTATCATATGTGTAAATTAAACCCAAATATAATAATGTACATTAGGTGTTTCAATGAAATTTTGTTTAACCATAACCATGGAATATCAAAATTTAACACACAAAATCAAATAAATAATCAAATATATATAATTAAATATCTAATAGTTATTAAATAATATAGTTTTACACATGTAAATTTAAAAAAAGAAATATAAAGTAAATAATTAACAAATTAACTAGGAGAGTACTTTAGTATTTTCCCATATCCCTTAAGTATGGTCATTTCGTATTGCATGCACTATGTCTACGTTATAGTAAGTATTATCTAGAAATTGTGTAATAGATGAAGAAGCCTCATATAAATCAATAAAATCATCATCCCCCTCATCATCCAAATAGATTATTTTACTTTGAAAAACATTATACCACTAGTCCTTCAATGTATCAATGACATAAAATATTTTCTTTGCATGTGTGGCCATGATAAATGTACCTCATTGAAACTACATATTTTCAAATCAACCAGTTTAAACCCATATTCATCATTTTTAAAACCACTATTACTTGAATCCCAATTACACTTAAACACAGTGACTCGAAATTTAATATAATCAATTTTCCATATGTTTTCAAGAACTCCAAAATATGGCGTTGATGCATAAATTGGGTTTTTATATTTTTCACTCGAAAAATGCAGCGCATCCGCGATGAACATTACACCACTATTTTGAATGGTACTCTTGTCATCTAGTTTCTTTATGTAAAATGTGTACCCATTAATATCAAAACCAAACCATGTGATCACATTAAGAGATGACCCCCCTCCAACCATTTCAATGTTTCTGATGCAGATATATCTGTGATGAATTTCTCTTTAAACCATGAAACAAATGTCTTTTTTATGCTCAATAATCAACCAATTTTCATTTCTTTTCAGATATTGTAACTTTAATTCTATAATATGTAATGATATATATTATTGAACCTCGTTTGTGTTGTTAAAAATGTATAAATGTGCATGCATCACTTCATCGAGTGGAATGATCTTTACCTTTAATCCTCGAATTCCTCTACCTTTATTATCAGCTGTCATATGTCGAGATATACAGATACTAATATGCTCCACTTCATACAAATAATCAGTACAGAACTCAATCACCTCTTCTGATACATATTTTTGAACAATAGAGGCTTCTTATCGATAATGATTTTTAACACATCTCTTTAAAAATTTTATATATCTTTCCAAAGGATACATCCATCACAAATAAAAAATACCACATATTCTTATCTCACACACCAAATGAATCACCAGATAAAACATTATATCAAAAATCATATGAGTGAAATACATTTCTAGTTGACAAAGAATAAGATACAATTACTTCTCCAACACATCTAAAAAATTTGGATCAATGAATTTGTTACAAATTGATTTGAAAAAATTACATAACCTGATAATAGTCTTTCTAACATATGTTGGAAATATACCACGTAGTGCGACTAGTAGAAGTTGTTGCATCAATACATGATAATCATGAGATTTTATACCTATTAATTTACAATCCTTCAATGACACCAAATTATTCACAATTGAAGAATAACCATTGGGTACTTTAATACCATGAAGACACTGAAAAAAATTCATCTTCATAATCTTTCTTAATGTGTGACAAGCCCGAGGTAAATATGTTATGTTTCCTTTCATGGTGGGAGATAACTCCAAATGTATTACAATTGATATAAAGTCCAATACAACATGAAAGATATATTTTTTCTTTCCTTTTCTGTCTAAAAAATTTCCAATCAAACTGTCACATTTTCTTTTCTCAACATGCATAACATCGATGTTATGTTTTAACTCTAAATATCTCCAATAAGGTAGTTAGAAAAAGATATATTGTTTCTTCCAGATATTTTTTGAAGACCAAAAATTCTTTTATTTTAAAATATCAAGTCAATAATTTTTACCCTGTCATAATGTTATTCAGATGACAATATCGAGGGGGAAGGATGTATTCCTATAAACCATTGAATGTTTTTTTCAATCTAGGATAATTATGAACAATTTGAAAAACTCTTTGATGTCCCATGTACACTATCTTTATTCCATTCTGAAATGGATAGTACAAAGTCTCTCCTTCAAAAATTGGACATGCTTTATCTCTATTAACACTATATTCAGATAATTTTCCATATGCAAGAAAGTAATTTATAGTGAACATTATCATAGCATGAAAAAAATAATCTTTCTTGTATGCATCAAAAACATTAACACATGTATCCCATATAAGTTTCAAATCATCAATCAATGGTTAAAGATACACATCAATATCATTTCCTAGATATTTTGGTCCAGAAATCATCAATCTCATCATAACATATTTTTTTCTTCATACATAAATGTGGGGAAAAGTTGTGAAATACTAACAAAATAGGCCATGAACTATGTTGTATACTTAGACTCTGATATAGATTCATTCTATAGTATACGATACCATTATGGGATTTCTAACTTCACTTCAAAAATCACATAATTATTTATCAAATCTTTTCTATTGTGGTGAATCAGTAGGGCGATATAAGTTACCATTAAAGATGCGCTCATCTGAATGCCATCTTAACCTTTTTTTATCAATTGAATTTGAAAATAGACGCTTCAAGTGAGGAAATATTGTAAGGTACCAAATTTATTTAGTAGGATATGTGATTATGGTACCTACGAATGAATCATAGTTGAACTATCAGAATTGTATGAAATAATTATTGGATGGTATCATTAGAAAGTAAAAAATTTATTTTTCACGAGGTTAGATGTTAGTACCTGAGAATGAATCTGAGTTGACTATATCATACATCTTATAGCATGATGTCCCACATGTATGACATCTTGAAAAATATTCACATTCTTTAATAAACAATAAAAATTCATTGGGGAAAATATTTATGTTTTTATACCCCAATATCATTGGGCATAATATTTTCTTCACCTCATAATTGGAATTTGGAAGTCTATTTCCTTATGGAAGTATCTCTTTTAAAATACCAATTAAGTTTGAGAAAATTTTATCACTCCACCCATTTCTTGATTTCAAGTTAACTAATCTCAAAACTACTGATAATATTATATATATACTATAACCTAGGAATAATGGTTTCTCAGAATATCCATACAATCATTCAATAGTTGTTGTTTTTTCGATGGTTTCAACACCTAAATCATTAATTAATTCTTCAATAAGATTCTCTACCTCATTATGAATATTGTCATCAATGTTGGATATTGAATTTCCAGTTATTTTACCATGACAAATTCAACCTCTATAATTAAGGATAAAACCATAACAAATGAAATGATCCTTGAATAATCTAGATTTTAATATTCTCATATTCAAACACTTTACACGTGGACAAAAAATCAAATCAATGTTTTGAAGATTTCATTTAGAAAATTCCAAAAAATTTATCAACTCCTTTTTCATATTCCCTAGCGGTTCTTTGTAAATTTATAAAATTATGATCCATTCAATACCTGATATTGTAATATAATTGGTGAATATATTAAAAAATATAAACGATTAAATATATATATATATATAAACAAATAAATTGTAAATAGAAACACATTTAATAAAAACTATTAATAATCAGATAGGAAACATCAGATATGAAACACATTTAAAAATAGTAAAAATTTTATTTTAATATTATATACATGTGTCTTATTGATATTATAATTTAATTATTTTCTATCATCTAACATTTATTAGTTCATTTTACATAGTTTTTACATTAGTTTGGTGTTGCATGTGTCAAAAGTATTGAAGATTGCATTAATTTAACAAGTAAAATATATAAAGTAATTACATGTGATAAAAATTTTGCTAATGAAATATGACACCATATATCATTATTCATTTCATAGTAGCATAAAAAAAATTGGATAATTTCAAGAATTTTTTTTGAAAATAAAAAAAAATTACAACAACATTTATAAATCATAATAAACTACAAAATAATAATTAAAACAACTCAAAAATATAACTAAATTATAAATAATTTATCTTTATTTTTTTTTTAAAAAACATAAAAAATTCAGAGTTCAATAAGGAAAATGGATCCTTAATCTAAACTTCACTCCCTCTAATGCATTTGAAGAATAAATTCTGCAAGATCTATACAAAAATGATTGTAAAAAAGAACAATAAAGATGAAAAAAAATCAAACCATGGTAGAATGTTGGATGGAAATAGGTTTTCAAGGAAAAAATAATTTGATGGATGATGAAAAAATGGTATAGGATGAAGAATAAAGACTTTAGATCCTGAAAATCAAAGAAAAGCAAAAATAATGCCTAGTTGGGATCACCGAGTCACCTTCAGAGTTGTTGTGAGTCAGTATGGAGTCATCGAGAGTTGGGAGAGAGGTTTTGTAGATCCAAAAAAATGAGGGTTTCCCAATCTCAAATAATTTTACAAGTTTTTTAGCATAAATTATTATAAAAAAACATCTAAGAGTCTAAGAAAAAAGATTTAGTGTATGTTTTTGTGAAAACTGATGCAATTTTTTTATTTTTAGCATCGGTTTGCAAAAAAACTGACCCCATAAAGAGGTTTGTCATCGGTTTTTGGCACCGGTTTTTAGTAAAACAGATGCCAAAAACCATATATAAATACTTTTCCATATCATTATTTTGTAAAACTGATTCCAAAACCTCCCACACTTAATTTTTTCATTAGTTTAGAAAAAATCGTCATCATTACTCCAATGTTAAAGCTATTATTTCCACTAGTGTAAGATATAAGTGTTTTTTCATGTTATCCAAAAGATTTTAGGATATGTGGTGACAAATAAAATGTAAATAGTTTTATTTAGTTATTATGTATAAGTTAGCATCAATTTTTCCTAAAGTATCATACCATTCAAACACTAATGAGATTTTTTAATTGATATTATATAAAAGTTTTACAATACATGATGTTAAATAAGAATGTAAAGAGTTATATTTAGTTATAATGTGAAAATAAAAACCACTATTTCCTGATGTATTTTACTGCTCAAATTACCAAGTGAGTTACTCATGATATCCTAAGAGTTTAGGGTGTGATGGTAAAGAGAAATGTGAATATTTAAATTAGTTACCATAAAAAAATTAACTTTATTCTAAAAGAGTTTAGGATGTGCTTGTAAAGTAGTATTGTAAATAGTTACATTATCTATAAAAATGTTTTCAATGAAAAGTTTTATGGAAAGTTTGTTGAGGATGATGATGAAACACTTATAAATAGTTTTAAGTAAAAAATATAAGTTAACATCATAAAATTTGATGTTATGAAGTTAATAAGTTTGAATATGTTAAAATATTTGAACGTTAGGAATGTGATTCCTAAATCTCACCATTATTCGAGATTGATTACTTCATATTTTTTTACTAAAGAGTTATTGAGAGAGTTTTATCATATGGTCCCATATACATGTGATAAAAATTCCATATTATCTGAAAGTGAAACATACATAAGGTTGATCTCAAAGCTTATCATATATGATATGATATATAGAATCTTATATTGGTTTTGATAAATATTCTTAAATGAGTTTAATAATTAAGAATATAAAATGTATCATATTAGTGGAAAACACTACTTTATCATTCTTTCATGTTTGATGGATAAATGAATATATAGATATATATTTTGTGAAGTGTAATAATAGTTTACCTCTCAAAGTATGTCTTTTAGTTATCCCTAACCAATGTTCATCATGGAGTATTACAGTTTATGATGAAATGTTAAGGTTAGTGCAACTAAGATTCTTATTTAGAGATACAAAATATTTTCATGGAGCTCAAAAAAAATAATATGACTATTTTTGTGTGCTAAATAACCCATAAGTATGCCACATATAGTTTCATACAAATGTATTTAGTATTCTTAGGGTGCTTGGATTATATTTGAGTCTTGACTACCCAAAGTTGGCGAGATATATACAATGAAAAACTTCATAATTTGATGACCAACTTATAATATTTTACTTATTGATATAGCTAATATGAGGTTGGTTGGGCATGTTACTGATTATTTACTTGGTTTGAGATCTACCAAGATAGGATTTGTCCTCTCATATAAAGATTATGATATTTGATCCTTCAATTAAGATAGACTATGAAGTGTGAGACCACACCTTGATAGTACATATGATGTGATTGTTTATTCAGATGAGATATATGTGATGTTATTATCCATATAGATGAATGACATGTGAGTTATTCATCCACTGAGTTAGTTTGTACTTTTATAATCGATAACATATGAGTTGAATATATGTGATTGACGTAATATGCATCCCATGGCCACTCGATGTCTTTGAAGAAGGGAAATATGAGAATGAAAGTTTTCATATAATGTATATTAGTGAAAACTGGTATAAAAATACATGTGTTTGATAAATATATTACCAAATCCATTTATAGATTAAGTAGTATTGATTCTTATTTAGAGGATGCTCTTTTCTTAAATTTATGAATTTAGAGATTCATATTTGTTGTCAACACTATAAAGGAACATGGGTAACACTTTGAAGTTGATTGAATGGGGTTTAGTTTAACTCTGAAAGATACTCTAAAATTGTTTGAGTTAATCTAAAAGTGTTTTGGATGAGTATTCACAATGTATTAAATTTGATGTGATACAAGGTGAAGTTAATGATAACTTTCCAAAAGTGTTTTGGAAGCTATCCAAAATGAGTTTTGGATTTGATTTTGTAATTCATTTTATATAATATAATATAACGTGAAATGAAAAAATATATATGAGGATTTAGTGAAAGTGGAAGATTGAAGATATTGGTGTTCCCTAAATCCTATATTGTATGAAATTTTGAAAGGCAGCATGAAAATTCGATTTTCATGATACTACCTCCACTCATAAGGCTTGTATGAAATTAGATTTCATGCATGAATAATTTACTCAATCCATTATCTCACATAGGTTCCATTAAGAGAGTTGTTTTATTTTCTTAAATGTGAAGTATTTTTTAGTATTCATGTATATGATGTAGGAAATA
Organism: Viscum album; assembly: GCA_963277665.1. NCBI lineage: Eukaryota > Viridiplantae > Streptophyta > Magnoliopsida > Santalales > Viscaceae > Viscum > Viscum album. The sequence continues at coordinate 27,396,538 of OY728125.1, forward strand.
GACAAAGAATTAACTCATGAATTATAATGCATGAATTAATGCGTGCATCACTAAGGAGTGTCCTTGGAAGCTATATAATTCCATTGGATATGGAAGTTAGTGATTCATACTTGGATGAAACTCCCTAACCTTGATTTTATCTTCTTCTACATTCTTTATTCCTGAGGCTCTATCATTATTTGGAGGGATAGAGAATCTCATACGAACATAGGATGATTTATGTCGGCATGAGGATACCTCCAAAGTTGGGATGCCATTTGGATGCTTATCTTTGTGATCTTTATCAAGTATATTTGAATATTTTAAAAGGTAATAAAGATGATGTAGATTCTCCTTGGTTAATTGTAAATATTTTCAATAATATTTATTTATTTTGGTTTATGTATGTTTCTTATTTCTTATATGGGTGATCTTTGAAAAGGGATAAAATCACTTTAGAAATTTTTAACTATCATTATTAGACCCTAATGATTCCCAATATTTTTCCCTAACATTATATGGATAACCTGAGACTCTAATACCAATTAAAGATCCTAGAGGTTGTGATCACCGAGAGGGGATGAGTGAAATAATGATCCACCACTTTTGAATATTTTTTCAAACTATAAACGAATCCTTCATCACTGGAGAGAATTATAGAAATTATTTATGTGTCAATATCACTTGAGTGTATATAAGAAGAAAAAATGAGCACACCACAAATAGTTTTACATGGTTCATTACTTGATGTGAGTAGCTATTTCTTAGTGTGATTATATCCCTTCAATTCACACAATTTTTTTGTTCAGTAAAGAATGTAAGAAAAATAAGAGGAAAAGTATAGTCTTGTATTATTTTACAATGGATGGTATATCAATTAGTTTTCGGCCTCCTACATGATTAAAAAATAAATCATAATCAAAAGAGTTAATAAGACATAAAGTATGATCAAGTGTCACAAAAAAAGAGATGATATTCTTCTCTAATGGATCATGCATCCCTTAAGGGTTTATGAGAAAATAACTTTCTCCTGATTTTTTTTTCCTGAATTCTCACTCTGTGTCATGAACCATGCTAGGTCTTCATCTGAACTGGTGCTTGACCCGGTCCGTGGAAAGGCCCTAAGGGCGTTCCCAATTCCCACAGGCTGGAACAAGTGCTCGAGTATCAATGATTCAACATGGAAATGATTTACCCAAATTTATAAACATAAAACAACCAACAATTAAATAAATATAAACTAAAAATCCAAACCAAACATGACACTAACCATTTTCCAGATTTGAGTTACAAATTTTAGACAAAAACCAACATGGATAAAAAAAAGTGATACCCAACAACTATCTTAAAATCACCACATTTCAAGAGGAATATCACCCTCACACCACCTCCAACAACACCACACCAAGGAAGACCTCTAGCAACCTGAACCACCATCTCTAAAAGCCTTTCCCTTACCTGTGTCAAACATAACCAAGTCTACTTACAACCAAGGGTGTAAGTAGGGTGTGAGACAAATCCCAGTAGTATTCCACCCAAAAAAACTTATATACTATAAACATTATAAGAAAAATAATTATCAAGTTTATAAAAATAATAAATAGAAATATTTTATGCAAAAAAACTTTGAAAATTTTTTTTTAAAAGAAATCATGTTTCTTTTGAAGTAAAAAAAAAGTTGTACTGTATGTTAATGGTGAGTGTTATATAACCTAAGAAAACTAGTAATGAGAAATCCCTATATGAACTAGATAATATTGGGAACCTAGAGACATCATATATTAGTGTAAAGTGGTAGAGTAACCAAGAAATTCCATATTCTCATGCACGAGCCACTAGAGTGGAGAAACATCCAAAGGTCTAGTGGTCTCCAATCATCACAAATACTTAGGTAGTGTTGTCATCATCAATCTCGCTATGTTAATTTCGGCCTAATACACTTCTTAATCACTTGCATACTAGTCATAGTCCACCCACCTAGTGACATAGGATTTCTTAAATGATCAATCAAGTTCTAAGTTCATATAACACATCACTTTCTCATTTTATAAGCCAAAAATTACAATACACATCATAAGCCATCACTTTTACACCCAAAATTCTCTTTCAAAATAAAACACACACCAAAAATTTTTCTAAATGTGATTCAAATAACATTCATAATTTAATAAACCAATTTCACACATTATAAAACACCCTCAAGGTGCAAAACAAGGCTTTACACATGAACACACCCAATTTCATATATGAAAACCAATTTATTAACCAAATTCAAATTAAATCCTTTCAAAAAAATACTTTCTCACCACACATAATCATTATAGAGCACCCCAAAATATTCAAGAAAAAATAATCAATTCATCAAATAATGTTTAAGCATAGAATCACCTACATTTGTTGTAGAAATCCACAAAATCTGATGCGAAATTCTAACCGCTCCTCAACCAAAACAAAATCATTAAATATATAACCCTAATGATGGATAATGAACCCCAAAGATTCAAGATCAAACCCTCAAAATGGAACCCTACCTACTGGAGAAAAGAAACCCTAATAAAAAGGAAATGAATCCCTAGAAAAGAGATAGAAAACAAGAAAGGAGACCCTTACTTAGAGTTTCATTGAAGAATATGAGTCAAAAAACCCACAAAAATGAAGCCTAATAGAGGTTGTAGGAAGGGGGAGGTGCACCTAGGGTTATAAATCTATATTGGGAGAGATATGGGGTGATTTGGGGTTAAATCTGTAGAGCGGAAAAGGGAAAAATCCACATTTTTAATGACCTAGACAAACCACACGATTAGTCCATATGGTTTCCACCATCTACCTAGGACATGCCTCATGGCTATACCACACGATTTAAAAACAATTCTCTAACCATGAAATAAAACTCTATCAAAAAACCTCACTTGGCTGCACAGTTACTTGGTCAGGGTGCACAATAACCTGGGTTGGGTGCACAGTTACTACTAACCGTGCACCAACTATGTGCTAGGGTCTGTCCACCCAACATTTTCCATTCGACACCAAAAACCCAAAATAAATATAAGTTAAAAATGGTAAACTTAAAATAAAATAAAAATACCTCAAAATAAAATCATGGATGTGACACTTTGTGTGCATAAATCTCCTTAATACGATGATCATACTATCTCAAGCTTCTCCAACACACTTGTTGAGAATTTTAGAAATTTAGATGCATCCAATTCATCAAATTAATTCTATATAGATGATATAATTCAAAAAATATCTATTTTATTCATTAAAAAATCCATCTTGATCCAAAAATTAAGGATTTTTATTGCCACCTCTTCAACTACTATGCATTTTGAAATTTAATCATGTGAAATAATAACCCTTAAAATCTATTTAAATTAAGAAAAAAAATTTATCATCATTTCAAGAACATATTTAATGGAACCTCTTAAGTCTCATATGAATCTTTTTAAAATAAATAAAATTATCAAAGAGACCATGTATCATAAAATAACAATTTCAATTATCTTTTAATGAAAATATTTATTCACTTGGATTAGTTTCATAGACGAAATGCATTGGTCAAGATCTTGACACCACGATACATGTTAGAGTGGTGCTATTGTGAAAAATTCATTCATTGGTGAAAAATGGTCTCATAAAAATCGAATTATTCAATGATATTCAATGACTTATTCAATGGTATCTTTTTAGTGATGCAAAAAAAAAACATTTTTGACATCTAACTGATGCATGATCCACTAATGTAAGATAACTGTAGTGATGAAGAGTTTCTTTGAGGACATTTTTTCAACAGAGGTGTGTAGTTTTTTTCATGATTCAAAGTGTGTGGATTATTTTGTTGAGATAAAATTTCTTTTGACTTCCATGCCAGTTTTGACTCTTCTAGAGGATGGGTAGAGATATGGTGTATTTTTTGACACATCAGGATTAGATTTGGGTTGCATTCTTATACAGGGTAATCACGTGATAATATGTGGTTCCATACATATTATTACACATGAGAATAATTATCTAACCCAGGATCTTGAAATCTAATTTGTGATGTATGCTATCATGAGTAGGTGAGATTACCATTTCATAGATTTTTTTCAATCTTTTCTAACTAAAAAATCTTGAGTTATATCTTCTCACAAATCTTTTTGAATCGTCAAAAGAGAAATTGGGTGGAGTACCTATAATATTTCAATTTCAACTAAGCCTATTCCCAGAGTAAGGGGAATGTCAAGGATGATGTTTTGTGTTGAAAAAATCATACCCAGTCTATGAAGGAATCATCATAAGAGTGGAATTTGATGGCTCTCTTTGTTTAGTTCCATTTAGTATTCTATGAATTTAAGTATGAGGTTATTTTTGGATAGAATGAAGTTAATCTCATCTATTATATATATTATTATTTAGGAGAAAAAACTTTATAGTTAATTATATATAATTAGGAAATCTCTTTATGGTGGAGAGTCCATCATCAAGTGGTAATTTTCAACTGAGGGTATTCTGTGACTTCAGAACAAGTGTGTTGTACATTTTTATATGAGGAAGGTGATGATTGGGGTTTTCTCTAATCCTTAGTGGTAATTACACCCTAGAACCATGAAGATGTTATATGACATAAAGTTTTGATTCTGGTGGCTAGGTATGAGACATGAAATCACTGAATATGTTTCTCATTGTTATAATTTCCAAGAGGTCATGGTTGAGCACCCAAAATATTTAGTTTTACTTCAGCCCCTTCCATCGTTGACTTGGAATATGAATGAGATTTATATATATTTCATGGTTGTTTTTCCTCAAACCCCTCTAGGGAATAATGAAATATGGGTAGTGATTGACCGACTTACCAAATTGACTCACATTATACCCATTCGAGATAGAACCAAAGTTGAGGACTTGAGAAGCTTGTATGTGAAAAAAATTGTCATATTGAATGTAGTTCCATCGGTTATAGTTTCTAAAAAGGATCCATGGTTCACTTATAATTTTTTGAGAGGCCTCCAGGAGGAAATGGGATCCTAGGTGAGTTTGATAATGGCATATCATCCATATAGGTATTGCTATATGGAATGAGATATATAGATTTTTAAGTCATGATTTGTGATTGTGTCCTCAGTTTTAGTTAATTTTGGAATAGATTCTTAGGACTGGTTGAGTTTTCTTACAAAAACAGTTACCATTCATCTATTCATATGACACCCTTTGAGGCCTCGTATGGATACCTATGCAAATCTTTGTTATGTTGTTCAAATATTGGTGAAGCTTCCATGGTTAGGGATAGTTTGTTCTAATAAATAATGGATAAAATTCAGTTGATTCAACAAAAATTGGTGACATCATCATGTTGGTAAAATCCCTATGTTGATCACCAATATATACCTTTTTGTTGTTTCAGTTAGTGACTGGATGTTTTTTAGAGTTTCACCTCAGTTAGGTTTCTGATGGCTTGGGAAATAGGGAAAGCTTGAACCAAGGTTTATGTGTTCTTTTGAGATTATTTAGTAGGTTGAGGATGTGGATTATTTTTGGAACTTCCATCGTAATTAAGCTTGATCCATAATGCATTTCATGTATCAAATATTAGAAAGTATCTTTCTAACCCTTTACATGTCATGAGTTGGGAAGATATTGATGTAGAACTCGATTTATTTGTGATTGGGTATATAGTTTGAATCTTTGACACTAAGACCAAGGTTATTCATAGGAAGTATATACCTTTGGTCTGTGTGATATGGTAACATTGTTTTAATTCACAAGATAATAGTGAGTTTGAGGCACTAATGAGATATTAGTGGCCTCATATCTTTGTCACAGAGCCTTCTTGGTAGGATTTTTTGGAATAGAAAGTTTTTAAGGCGTGGATGTTGTAACATCTGATTACTTTATTTTAGGTACTTATTGAGATTTTTTTATCTACTTTTTTAGGTATTTTCTTGGGTTGTTTTGGGTAATTTTTGGATTTTTTAAAGGCCTTTTAGGTAGTGCATGTTTGTCACATAGTTTTTCCAAATCATCTGGCTACCCAGTGTAAAATATGCACCCTAGATAGTAAGGGTGCATTGTTAGTTTAAATGTGCGACCCTACCCATAAAACCATGCATGAAAATTTTTAATCTCCTAAAATTTTAATTAATAATAATGGGACTCCCGTTTAAGATTCTACCCCCCACCATTTAACCCTAATTAGTTTTCGTAGATTTTGGAGGCTCTCTGGATGATTTCTTGGATCCTCAAACCTTTTCTTTTGTAAATTGAAGTGTTAGAAAAAGATCATGATCCCTCTCTAGTATGTGATTTTTCCATTTATTTGGGTTATCTCTATTTCTTGTTTCTCTACCTTTTTAGAGTAGTGAATAATCAAATTTTTAGTGTATTAGTTATTTTTTGTAGATATTTATTTTTTGGATTTTGATTCTCGGTTTTTTTCCTTGATCTCCTTCTCCTACTTCCTTGGTTGGCATTCTCATTACGAGTGTTGATTTGATCTCATGATTAAATTTATGTGGTGCCATAATATTTTTCCTATAATTGAAACCTTGATTTTCTTAATTGATTTGAAAGTAATTTTCTATTGATTTACGAAACCTTGATTTTTGAGGATTTGATGTTTGATTTAAAATGGCATAGAAACTATGAAAACCCCCCAATTTAAAATGGATTAAAATGAAATATAATTTTTAAAGGTATGGATTTATGAAACCTATGATTTAGTTTTGAAATTCAAAATGGTATTTTTAAATTGAAATTCATAATTTGAATTGATCATGATTATTTGATTTTAAATGACATGAATTGATCATGATTGATTTATTGATTGATTAAAATCACACGTGAGCCTAGGTTATTAGTTGATAACTAAGATAAGTACACTAGGACTATAACTCTGTAGTAATGGATTGACTATTATAAATCTAACTAAATAAATTTTGGTATTATTTTTCCCATATAAGGTGTTGATTGATTCTATCCCAGTGGACTGGGCCTAGGGAAATGTGCACACATACTAAGGCATGTTTATTGACTAAGAAGTGTGAGTATCCAAGAGCCTAGAAGTAACTAACCATATAAATTATTAAACATGCTTCTTGGTTTTGAATTCATTATATATTTTAGTGATTGTAAAACTATTTTTTATGCCAACTGATTTATATAAATGTTTTATATAAAATTATAATTTAATCAAGTTTAGTTATATTATATATCTTTTGATTTAAAATCATATTTTGACTTAAAATATGTAAATTTTTTTCCATGCCTTGTTTTATTTAACTTGAAAGAATAATTGGTTTAATTGTTACAAAATTGATTATAGAATACTTGGTGAGACCCTACAAGGTTTTTTAGTTCACACCCTACCTTTTCCTTTGGGTGTTTGTAAATTTTGTACCGCTAGGTCTAAGAAAAAGGAAAAATCCACGTGGAGATGGTGGGTGTGCTTGAGCACAATAAATGGGTGTTGTTGGTGACCAATGGAGATGTGATCCACTTGTTGAATAGGGTTTTTGAGACTTTGTCTCATTTTGGTGTTGTAATTTTTTGGTTTATTTTTCCTTTAGAATGTTCATCTACCTGATTTTGGTACATTTCTCATTGATAAGTGTTTTCATACTGATGATGTATTATTTATCTTCTACTTTTTTTCTTTCTTGTGGCCATATTGTTCCCTTATTATCTTTATTTGGATGTTAGGTTCTATTTTCCAACCTATGGGGATCAAGAACGCCCTTGAGGATATGCCAAGACCAAATCCAGTATCAGTGTACAATGGAATTTGGGTTATTTTGTGACAATACATTTAATAATAAGTAAAATAATAATAATTAAGATTTCTAAAATTATCTACCATAACTAAGATAGTGTATCTTTGTTGAAATTTCTCCAGTCACAAAGCAAAATGTTAATTTTCTCCCAAGCTTGCATTGGAATAAATGTCTTATATTGTTTTGAATTTAGGTCTCTATTATTAACATTATCATCAAACTAAATATATATATTATGTTCTTGTCTATGAGAAACTGATAATTTTGGTAAACATGTGCTACCACATTTACTATCCGTAGAATAATTTTTCCCCTATGGATGTAAAAGTCTCTTGTGCAAAAGGATGAAGAGGATCTATTTGCATAAGTATGTGTACGATCCTACCTAGAATATTGAGGTGAATCAACTATTTTATTTTACATTACACTAAAAATAAAATTAATAATTAGTATAAATATATGCACATCAAACAGTTTCATAAAAAATTAAGTGAAAATTGAAAATTACCCAAAAAAACTAAACTAAACTAAACACATTTTTTATTCTTATTTCATATAGTTGTTAAGTAAAGTGATAAAAATGATAAAATTAATGATATATGAAATGATATAAATAGAGGAAAACAAAAATTAAGTAAATGATTATACATATCCAAATATAAAACATAAATTTTAATAATAATTTTAAAATATTACAAAAAAAAAAGAAAACCCCTCTTTATCATATTCATTATAATAGTTAACAATCATGTTAAAAAAAATAGAGACAAATTTATCAAACATAAAATGATATAGAAATAATAAAAAAATAATATGTAAAAGCTTATAAAAATAAAAAAAATTACTAATAAAGGTAAATAATTGAAAATTGATACAAATAAAAAAATATAATCTAAACAAATAATTTATAATTTGTTTCAAAATATGTGTTTTAAGTAAAAAAATATCAAACATTTTACAACATTTAGAAAGGTAAACAAAAAATAAATATATTTAACCTATAATATAAATATATTATTAAAGGATTGTTTATCCATATTCATTTCTCGTAATAATTCTATATAACATAATTTATCTTTATGACATGGTCATCAATATTTTCTGATAATATTTTCATGGAAGTAAGGATATAAAATAAATCTTCATCATCATAAAATTTTTCATCACCAAAATAATTTTTTTCTATTTGAAAATGATAGAATACTACACATTTTATAGATCAAGAATACAAAAAATTTTATTTACATATGTTTCCATGATGAAAGGATCAATTGTGTATTCCAATATACTAAGATTTATTAGTGTCATACTGAATTCATCATGTATAACAATGCTTTTATCGATAAACCATTTGTAGTTAAACATTGAAAATAAAAAGATAAAATAATGAACCTCGCACATTTCTTCAAAAACCCCATAATATGCACTTGATATAGAGATTTAGTTTTTGTCTTTTTCACTCAAAAATTAATTTCTTCTGTGAACACCAATACTCTTTTATTTTGAATTGACCTTCTGTGGTCTTGGCCTTTAGTATAAATGTTATATCCATTAATTTCATACTTAGACCTTGTTATCAAATTTAAACTTGGTCCACTTGCTAACCATATTAGTTTTTCTAATTCATATGATATACCATAAAATATAACCTTAAACCATGAATTTTGTTTTATAATAATTCAATATCCACATACCTTTCTTCTATGGATAACATTTTTTAACAAATTAATATGTAATGTGATGTATGGTTGAGCTTTATCTATGTTATTCAATATGTATAAATATACCTTCTTTATTTTTTCACCTTTAAATTATTTTACTTCCAAACCATATATCAACTTTCCCCTAAAACTGACTCGTTCATGGTGAGACATAAGAAAAATGATGTGCTCAATTTTAGACAAGTAGTTTTTATAAAACTCTAAATCCTTCTCAAAAATATACTTCTCAACGACGGGGGATTCTAATCGATATGGATTCTTAATATATCCCTTTAATATATTCATATAAATTTCAAAAGGATACATATAATTTTTATAATAGGATAAAAAATATTTATTTCTCACACTAAATGAAACATTAAATGAACCATGATTTAAAAAATGGTGAAAATTATATTTCTAGTTGACAATGTATAGAAAATCCATCATTCTCCAAAAATTTAAACAAAACCAGATCAATCACTTTGTTACAAATGGAATTGAAAAAATAAAACACCTTGATGATAATAATTATGAAACAGATAGGAAGTATTCCATTCAATAAAACTATTAGGATTTATTGTATCATTACATAATAATTAGAGATTTCATACCTATTAACTTCAAATATTTTAATGATTTTTTTATATTTTAAGAATAACCTTACAGAACATTGATACCATCAAGGTTCTGAAAAAACTAAATTCCTCCTCATTTGGAAGTGTAATACATGCGGGAAGTAGGTATGTTTGTACTCATTTAGGAGTGGGTGCCAACTCCAAACATATTCTCATTGATAATAAGTCCAATATTTCATTCAACTCATCCTTGGAATTTGCTTTAATATATAACAATGTTCCAATCAGAATTTCATGAATATTATTCTCCAAATACATGACATAAATTTTATGTGTAACCTCATGATATATCCAATACACAAGATCATAAAATATTGATAATTTATTCCATATATTTCATTCATTACTAGATTTTGTTGACTTTCCAAATGTGACATCAACATTTTCTATCCTATAAAAATATTAATCAGTTGGAAAATGTTTTATAGAAATATAAAATTTCTATGATTAATTGAATGCCTTTTTTAATATTTGATAATAGATATACATTGAAAAAAACATTCAATGTCCCATGTATATTATTCTTCTATGATGTTTTAGTTTATAATATGAAGTCACTTATTCAGAAATTGGAAAAACTTTATGCCCATTAACATTATATCCATATAAATTTCCATATGCAGGGAATTAATTTATAATGAAAATAATCATTACATGTGATAGAAAATATTAAATTTTATAAGAATTATAAATAGTGATGCCTTCCTCACATAAATTTTTTAAATCACTAATTAATGGTGATAAGAAAACATCAATATCATTTCTATGTTTTTTGTCTATAAATCATTAAAATAAACATTGTATATTTATGTTTCATAAAAAATTCATGATATGTGTTATAAATTACTAATAAAACCTGTAAGGAACTATTTTTTCTATAAAGTATCAGATATGGATTCATTCCATTTGTGCACAATCCAAGTCTAATATTTTTAACTTCATTTACAAAGGTAGGAAACTATTGATAAATTTTATTTTACAATAGAAAATATTCTAGATAATGTTATTTTACATCATATATTCATTCATCTACATTTCAACTTAACATTTTAATAATTTTAATCTATAAATAAATGTTTCAAATGATGAATTATAAGAATATACCAATTTTATTTGTATGAGTCCTGGTAACTATTAAATCAACTTGTGAATTTTCTTTCAACTTGTATGGTGATGTCACACATTTAGGTACCTCAGACAAACCTTCATATTCCATCCAATATAGCACACTTTCATTTGAAAAAAACTATATCTTCTTGTACCCCAAAATCATTAGGTGTAATATTTTCTTCGTTTTATAATGTGAATATGGAAGATCAATGTTTTCAGAAAGCATTTTTTTCAATAGTTGTAACAACTATATGAAATTATTATCATTCCATCCATTTTTTCATTCAAGATAATCAATCCTAACACCCCTAATAAAATCATAAATTTTATACAACCTAGATACAATGGTTTTTCAAATCATAATATCTACATTCTATCATCGTTGATTTCTTATTTTACTTTACTTCAATATACCAAATCATTTTTTCAATTTGATTTGACTTATCATCTTGAAAATATTTATCAATAATGGATTTTTAATTCTACTCAATCTCACCATGCCAAATCCAAGGACTTTTACTCAAATTATAGTCATTATAGATTAAATGATATTTGATTTCTATTCTTTGCAAATTTTTCATATTTAAACATTTCAAGTATGGATAGAAAAATAGTTCATTGTTCGGAACATTTGTTTTTTGAAAAATTCCAAAAAAAGTGCCAAACTATTCCTCATATTCATAACTTTTTCACATTGTATTAATCAAAATTTGACTCATTATCACATTTTGATAATTTAAAGTACTAGATATAATTTACTTTATATTGAAATTAAATTTGAAATTTACTTTTATCAATAATAATAATACAAATAATGAAGTGTAAAATATTTTAAAAAGAAAAGAAAAACAAAAAATTTCATTCAGAAAATAATTATATTTTTTATATAATTAAAAATATTATAATGGAATTTAAAAGGTTTATAACTATTAAAACACAATTTATCGTTATTTTTATTATGTATTTTAGTAATTATATATATAATGTTTTATTAATATATATGTAACTATCATAATATATTTGGCCAAATGGTTTCTGATTGTAAAGTATTTTTATATAGTTTTAACATATACAATGGGAATCTACTAACATGTTTTAGAGTTAAGATATAATAATTTATAAATAATTTTATATATATTATAGAAAATATAACAAAGTATAAAATATGATAGTGACAGTTTCATGCACTAAATGAAATAGTTTTTCAATGTTTCATAGAGAAAAATTATACTATATAATAAAACAAATCCTATGAAAGTGACATGAATATTATTTCATTCATATATAACAAACATAAAACCAATGTTTTACAAAGTTTTATATTGACTGTATCATGAAAAATATTTTCTGCGTATTATAATGTTTCACTGAAAAACATTCTACCATGAAACATTTGAAACATCATTAAATAGACTTAAAATATGAGAAATTTATAAGAAACATTTACCTTAACTATCATGGAAAATTCAAAATAAGGAGATATTAAATTATATAGAATAAAAAAATTAGGGAGAGACAATGAAAAAAGACAATTATGGTAGAGAATCATAATGATGAAGGGGATAAGGGGACAATGAAAATGGCAGTGGTAAAGAGTGAGGTCGATGAATATAACAGTGAAAATGAGGAAGAAGAAGAGGTATTGAGGGTTGGGGGTTTTGAATAATATTTATAGTGTTTATTTTGAGGGAGAAATCAAGAGAGGCATAATAAAATTAAATTTTAGTGTCAATTAATTATTTGTTAAAATATTTCCTATATTTTTTATATTATAACCAATGTAGAAAATATTTTGACATCTCTTATATTATAACCAATGTAAAAAATTTAAATTTTACATTAATTGTAGAATATCATACGTATATAATGAATCATATTAAATAATTTTTTTAAAAGGTTTTCTATGTCTATTATATTATAACCAACAAATAAAACATTTTTTAAATTGGTTATGTAATAACCAACCAAAAAAATTAGTATTCTATATCATTTATAAAATAACTAATGTGGAAACATTGATGTAATAATGTTATATTCCATTTAATAATAATTGATGTAAAAATTGATATGTATTAATTGTTTTTATTAGTGACACTACAAGAAAAGGGATGAGTAGCGGCGATTTAAACTGTCGCTACATGGTTCTGCAACAGTTTCAAAAAATTGCCACTAAATTGTGTGTCGACATCCAATATGCGATGGTTAGTTCCATTTAGTGGTGGTTCCTGGTAAGAATTATAGAATGTGTATTTAGTGGTGGTTATTTCCATTTTCATGGTGGTTTTTTGGGAGGTAAATAAACTAGTATTTAGAATCATTTTTAACCACCGCTAAATCTAAAAAAAATCCCCACAAAAAAGATGAAAAAACAATTACAACCACCGATAAATAATAGTGCATCATATTTAGTGGTGGGATTAACTTCCTTAAAAAATAAAAATAAATCTTATAGAAATGTTTTTAACCACCGTGAATAAAAATATACCATATATAGCAACGGTTTAAACCATCACTCAATGTTGATTAACAAAAAAATGCCAGCTCTAGATTCTATAGCCTTATAACTACCCAGAAAAAAATAAATTCAAACCAAGTGTATCGCCTATCAGTAGCACATAAAATCCCTATTAAAAGCACATGAAATCACACATATATAATAAATATGGCATCAAAAAACAAGTATATTAGTTCACATCCAACCATAAATTGTTTTAGGTCTATGTCACAAATAATACATCAACAAACCCCCTCATTCCATATTTTTATAAAACATAAAAAAGACCACAAATCACTTCTAGACGAGCTCTGCTCATCACCATCTCCATCTCTATCTTCATCTCAATATCTACTTCATGCTACCAGTGCCTATAAGACAATTATATTGAAAATTAAATAGTGCTTTATATTTATATTTAAACTTAAAACCAATAAAATTTTGTGAACTAACTGATTTTATAGTAGTGTTATTTACCTGCTTACCCCCATTCATTAATGCAATATCACTGGGGAAAGATCCGGTCATATTCTGATATAAATCAAACAACACTTTTAATTTCCACTTTTGTGCTATAAAATCAGTAATGGGAATGTGTAAAAACATCTATACAAATAGATTCATTCTGAAAATATTATAATTTAATAACATAATGACATTCAATTACACTACAATGTATTAAAATTACTTTTAACTGTGAATAAAAAACTTCATTTTTCCAAGATGAAGGTATATGTCACCAATCATCATACGTAATCAGAAGGCTAACTGGCTCCACCACAAACTAGCCAAGAATCTGGATAAATAATCCTATGGATTCATTTGTAGGGACCTTAGAGTAGTCAAATGGGACAATTATATTTAGTTCGTTCAGATTCCAAACATATGAACTTTTTATATTTTTCTCTATAGAAGCATTATTTCCATATTTTATGAAAAAATAGTTAATAGTATAGAAATTACAATAACTTTATTAATATTAAAATTTGTACCTATAAATTTCACCCTCCAATATCATCATGAATAATTAGGAGTGGCCGATTTTTTCACTACTAACGATCGACTGGTATCAATATAACACCTCCTCCTTTGCATTCCTATCATTTAATCCAATAAAAGTAACTTTGGAATAGATATTTCAAAAAAAAAATCATGAAAAAAATATATAAATGATAATAGATGCACAGTACTGGACAAAAAAAAATACATAACTATGACAATGTATGAATGCACAAATGACATAAGTGGTTGATAAATGAATGGATGACCACACATAAAATAATTTTCTCCTTCAATCATGTCATTTTCCTACTCCTTCATTACTATATCTACTTTATCCACCATTTAATGACTAATATTTTCAATATCATGATAGAAAAATAAATTTGCTTCTTGTTGTTGATGGGATTCAATATTAGAGGTCAAATATTCCACTTCATCACCCATATCATACAAGTCTCTTTGTTTTACGTGAGCAACTACCCTCCACCCTTCATCCGTGATATCTTCCACATAATATACCATTTTCTCTTATGATGATAATATATACAGATCATGTAATTCACAGTCACCAATATCCATCATGTGAGAGAAGTTCACAGAAGTCAATTGTAAGGAATCTCTTTTAACACCCCTAATAAAATCAACTTAATTTAATTTGAATAAAACAACTGAAAAATGCTTGTGGTAGTGTAATTTGATAATATTAATCAACTTTTTATAGTACCCCACTTTGGAAAATGTAAATATTACACTATTCCATGTTTTCAAACCCACTTCCCTATCGACTCTACAAAATTTAAAACCATTCACATTGTAAGTGTCAAACTTTCTTGCCCTTTTTAGAGGACATCGGGCAAGGAGATTCAAATATTATGACAACTCATCTCAAGTATCAGTATTCATGATCTATAAAAATTAATATACATTATTATATTTACATAATATTTTTTTCAACCTTATATCTTTATTGATTATAATATTTATGTACTTACATGTCATGCAAACCATTCTACTAGATCTTTATTAAAATCTATTGTTATATACTTATCATTTCATGTTCAGACTCTCATTAATCTATTTATTTGTATCCTAAAATATTCAATAAATAGATATTCAATTTCACTATTTATCAGCACATATCTATGTGCCTGTGATAATTCCATTTCCATTAGTATAACATTTGAGCTCCTCCCGACTGATTGACCAATAATAGGAAATGTTTTTTATTTCTCAAGTAGTTGAGATTGATTCGATGTGTCATCAACACGTCCAACTTGATTGAATATTGTTTCAATATCATCAAAGTATATAAAAAAAAGGTAAGACACCCATCTTTCAAATATACTTCAGAAATAGATCCTTTAGGTTAAGATTTATTTTTCTTGTATGATTTCAAATTCCCAAGATATATATGAAGTAAAATAAAAAAATATAATTGTGTATTTAATGAAGTTCCAAGAATTATTTACTTAAATAAAAAAATATAAATAAAGTATATCTCAATTGGATACATCCATCGATAATGTATGGGATCTCCTAATTTATATTCCTCAACCAAATGCACAATTAAATGTATCATGACAGTAAAAAATGATGGAGGAAAGATCATCTCCATTGTACAGAGTGTCAATGAAAATATCTCTTGAAGGATATCAAAATAAAATGGTTGTGCAGTTCTCTCACATAGATGTCTGGAGAATGTGAAAAATTGGTGTGCAATTTATATAATATTTTCATGTAATAATATATGAAATGTTAATGGTAGAAACTGTTGTAAAAAAATATGTGAATCGTGAATTTTAAATCCATGTAACCTACAATTATTTAAGTCAACACACCTTGATGTGTTACTTGAATACCCATCAAATACCTTGAAATGTTTTAAAATTTGAAGGAATGTATCTTTATCCCTATTTTTCATTGCAAGATTGTTGGATCATACTTTCCATTCTCATATGGCTAGAGATCATGCATTATTTTCGTTGCTGGTAAGTCTTTCCAAGCATTGAGATGATACTTTGATTTTCTATGCCCATTAACCAATGTGAAGATCAAATTCTCAAAAAATTTCTTCTCAATATTCATCAAATCAATATTATTCCGCAACAAATTTAATTGCCAATATGGATGTTTGAATAATATACTCTTTTTCTTCCACTTTTGTGTTCCGATTTCATTTAACGATGCACTTCGAACTCATTTAACACTATCATTCAAATGACACACTTGCCCAAATTCTATTTCAACATTCCAAGTTGTGCCAATATTTTTGAACCAATCAATAACTTTGGATGTGGTCTATGATCAATAGAATCATTAAATTTTTAATTGTTCAACCGAAATCAATGAGATGCATTCATAAATTTTTAAGAATATAAGAAACACCATTTTCTACTATGAGGTAGTCATTTTGAATCAAAACCAAAGTTACAAATAGGAAAATACAAACCCATGTAAGTGTTCCAACCAAATAAATTCCCAAGTCTCAGGAAATCACTAATGGTCCACGTTAGATTAGATTTAATTTTGAACATTGTTCTAGAAGATGCATCATATGTCTCAACATCATTACTCCATAACTCCTGTAATTCTTAAATTAAAGGCTGTAAGTATACATCAATATCATTTCCATGAATGTTTTTCCAGGAATAATCATTCTAATGATAAAATACTTTTTTTTCATACACATCCACAAAGGTAGATTGTAAGGGATCAAAACAACCGGCCAAATGCTATAACTAATGCTCAAAGTCCCAAATGGACTAAATCCATTGATAACCAATCTCAATCAAACATTCCTGGGATCAGATGAGAAATATGGATGTAATAAATCAAATTTCTTCCATGATTTTGAATCTATTGGATGTCTCATTAACCCATCATTGTTATTATTGAAATAATTCCACATCATGTGTTCGACATTTTTTGATGACATGAATAATATTTTCAATCAAGGCTTTAAAGGAAAGTAACAAAAAACCTTTTCATGTGAATTCCTTATCTTCTTCTTCATAGTAGCATGTTGATTCAGATTTTCAACATCACTCATTGACTGCCATCTATAAGAATAATGTTTTTTGATATCCCGTTTTCTTGAATCCTCTCCCTAATAAAGAATACAATCATTGGGACACATGTGTATTTTTATATAATTCAGACCAAGCTTGTTAACAACTTTTTTCATCTCATAAAAAGACTCAGACATATTTTCTTAAAGAAATTCATCAATCAAAAATTCCAATATCATGGATATCACCTTATTTGTAATTTCAAATAATAACTTGATACAACACAACTTTAGTAGAAAGGAATGTTTTGAATATTTCAAACATCTATTATAAAACTCTTGATTTCCATCATTAAGTAAACCATAAAATGAATATGTATGCTCAGTGAAGTTTTCTCTTACATTATTCTCCCCATAATCAAGAGGATGATCCAATGATATGTTATAATCATGATCTAGTTGTCCTATAGTCTCAAAAACATCAGCCATCACGTTGCTATTTATAGCACCCTCAACTACCTGTTCTGATATGTTTTGATGTTGATGTTGTTGTCTTACAACACCGAATGCATCGTTAATAAGTTTTTTTCATTTCATTGTCCATTTTTGACAAAGTTGGGATCTCATTCTATCGATTGACGTCAGTGATCAAAGTTTCTCTAATGTTTGATTCTCCATAAAAAATACAGTAGAAATATTGAGTAGATATTTTATTCAATATCAAGTGTTCATAAACTTCATCTCTCTTCAACCATCTTATAAATTTACATTGAGGACATGTACGCCATATTCTCCCATCAATGGATCGATTGGAAATTACAAAATATAAAAACTCCTCCAAACCCTTAGCATACTGAGGTGTGTTCCTTGATAATGTGATATAGTTTTTATCCATATATATCACAATGTGCCTACACATTATTAAAAAAAATTAAAACACATAACTATTACTAAATAGGAAAATAAATAATGGTAAAATCTGGTAAAGTGGGGAATGATAATGAAGTGAATGAATATTCTAGTTTGAGAATAGGGGAAACCTAGCATAAATGGAGTGTCAATGTTAAGATGACCTTAGAAGTTCCATCCTTCAAAATAGTATAGGGAATACCTGACATGAGTTAGTGTAGATCTTACCTCCTAGTATAGGTCTAACATAATTATATATTTTAAATCTTGGGATTAAAGGTGATATATTGGAATCAAAATGAATCCAATTGTTATAGGAATCATTACACACATTGTTATTGATATAGAATCCCCCTATATAGATCTGATTTATATAGAGGAGGGAAAGAGATAAATGTATGGATGTTATGGTGAGAGATATGAATGAAACCATAAAGGAATTAGGAAATTACTCATCACTATAGTATAACAAGTTATATAAATGGAAGCATTGTTTCATATATGACTTGATGAATTTGAACATATTAATGTTAAAAGGGGACATATGTCAAATGAACTTGAAATAAATTATAATAGAGTATAATTAGAATTTTATAAGAAGTATCTCCTCTGCTCATTTATTCAAGGGAACTAGTATGGTCATTGAGAACTCCTGTGATACCTTGGTAGAGACCTATGCAGATGGTGAAAAAAATAGAAAGACCATGGTCTGTACATATGGTCTATTCAAATGAATCATGTTCCTTAATTATAATTCTTAGAGATTATGTCATTCCTATCACTAATTCATGGTTTATTATAAAATACATATCCTAACAAACATCATCCAAAGTTTAACTTAATCTTCCATAACAATCAATGACGTAGCTATATAATTGAAGATTATAACTGCAATGTTTTATTATTGATCAAACCATATACAAATATACCTCAATTGGGAGGTTGTGAATGCATCACATAGAAATGAAGATAAGGGATCAGGGGGATCAGGATCTGAGGGATCGAGCTGGAGCTCGTCCGAAGAGGGCTCGGCTGGTGATGACTCGACCAACAAGGGCTTAGAGGGTTCCAGATCGAGCGACGCCCATGAGGGATTCGAGGGCTTGGGGTATGAAGGATCAGGATCGTCCAATGAGGGATTGAAGATATTGATCTTGGGATATTATAGCAAGGGCTTGGATGGCTTGGTCTTGGGATTCGATGATGATGTCTTGGACATAACAGGCTTAGGCAATGTCGGGGGTGGGGGTGGGGGTGGGGGGTTGGGTTAGCTAGGGTTCAGGGTTGGGGGAGTCACAGGAGGGGGGGAGTCGGGGGATAAAGAGGCTGAGTCGGGGAAAATGTTTTTTTATTAAAAACTGAATATTTATCAGCGGTTTTTAAAAAACCACCATGAAATCTTAGAAAAAACATTTAATGAAAGTTTAGGTAACTGTCCCTAAAAAACCACAGCAAAATAACAATTTTGGTGTGGTGTGATATTTTCTATGAACCTATTTTAAAAAATATTATCCTAAATGATTTATTTAAGGATCATTTTAGGCATATCGATTCATTTTTTATTTTTTTCCTTACTAACATGTGCATCACTGGGTATTCTTATAACATTCCCCAACCATCTTAATTTAGTCACATCCATATTCTCATCAAATAGAGTCACTTCAATTTTCTCTGAAACATAGTCATTTATAATATTGGATATCTTAGTATGTTTACATATTCATTTTAACATTTTCAATTTTGCTTCCCCAATTTATTGTTCAAGATTTTCTGTCAAATCCTGACACTCGCTACCATATAAAATGACTGGTCTAATAATATAATTATAAAACTTACCCTTTAATCTCAAAGGAATTTTATGATCATAAATCATCATAGAAGTATTTCTACATTTTATCTATCTAGTTTTAATCTTATGGTATGCATTTGTATTAATATCTCCACCAGATTATAAAAATGAGGCTAAATATTGAAAACAATTAACTTTTGAAATAAAGTGCTCTCCCAATCTCACATTCACAGTATTACCAGAAAATCCTTTTGCTAAAATGAACCTCCATATATTTTTTATTATCTCTATTAAAAAGAAACCATTTCAATTAAAAAATATTTATTCAGATCTTAAACATTAAATTGATAATCTCTTGGGATTCTACAATGAAAACTATATTATTTGAAAAAAATCATATAATTAAGTATCTATTCTTGAATATGGGTTGTAAGTCCATATATTTATAAATTGTTTATTTTATAAACTTAGCATCTTAACTTTAACCTGTTCTATTTTTAAGTACCAGTTTAACCATCACAATTATAAATTCCACATCCTGTAATATTTTTTCAATATAAATAAATAAACAAATAAATAGTTCTAACAATATATTTCATTTCATCCTAGTCGCCTGTAGACATGAGGGGTCTTCTCAAATCAGATCCCTTCTTTAAAACTTCATGCTTTGACCCCATATCCATTAGAACCAGCATGAGGGAAAGCCTAGTGTGCCCCTAGACTAGGGGGAAAATTGAAAAGGGGAAACCCACCGCCTCCTCTCCACCACCTCCTCGCCCCTCTGATTTCTCTAGCAACGATGCCTCTTTTATCCACCTCAACCATCCATTCCTCTCATCTCTCCATCCACCTCTACCTCCTATCATGACTCCTACTTGGTTAGTGTAGGGTTACCTCTTTTTTCATCTCATCCAGTGGATCCACCTCAGGTGGTGCTCTCTCAGACACTCTCTTCGCATGTATAAACATCAACCACACCAGCTCCATGTCCCATTGTACCATATCCCGCAATCACTTCACATCACCCATACCTTCCAATGTCTCCACACTCCTCATGCTTCTCATCTATACTCCACAGTATCTTCACAACTTCTATAGTAATTTTCCTCTAAAAACTCGAAATCTATTTTGGTATTATTTTCCTTGGAATCAATCTCTAGTTTTGAGACACATGCTCTGATCAGCCAAACACCAAAATTCTAGTCCTACTTATTAAAACATTCACTTCAAATACTGATGTTGATGTTTCAAAATTTGGGGAATATCAGTCTGTCATCCTCCTCTTGTTCCATTTTTTGTTTTTTCCCAGTCCTCCCTACCATCACCGATTCGACCACTATTATTGACTCTTTTTTTTCTTCATCCTCAAATACGAAGTGCTTCTAATCAAATAGGAATGAAAAAAACCTATCCCTAATGCTTCTAATGAGATAGTAAAGCTTCCCTCCCACCCTTGTTGCTTCCCTACCTTGCCTTTCATGAGTAACTAATTACAGGTTAGTTTTTATGTAATGCATGTGTATAAAACCACACTAAAATTTTATAGTTGTTAGGGTTTCTATGAGGAAATACTCTTTCCCACAAAATCATAAAATTACACCCTCATGTAGGGGAAAAAAACAAATAGGGCACACAAAATTTTATGTGGTTCATTCGCGGTGACCTATGACCATGGGGAATGAAGCATGGTATTATTATTCAAAGGGGAGAACATATTAAATATGGGAACACTCACATATTTATTTCCCACACATCGAAGACCATTTTATAGAGAGTAAATATGAGAAAAAACCCATTACTACTGCAGATTTTTTTTCGGGAGAGCACCAAAATTTTCCAATTTTTCTCAGGCGACAAAAAACACTACATCAGGTCCCCTCCAACAGTAACCTTCCACAAATGGTGGAAAAATTTTGTGGTGATATTTTTTTATTCAAAATTAAACAATGTCCACATTGATAAAAAAAATATCACCATGCTGATGCTCAAATAAATATTCTTACTCCTTCTTCATTCCCAATTCCCAAAAGCATCTATAGTACAAGAGATGTTGATCAAGTCCATACAATGTTGGCACTTGATCCCAATAACAAAATTCATCAACATTTCTAATTTTTTCTCCAATGTCATGATCTTCTAGATTGAGATACATTTCTCCTTGATAATATCACAGATGAAATGGAACTGAACATCAATAATTTTTCTTAGACTATGATGGACCTGATTATTCAAAAGACAAATAACACTCGGGCTATCACAAAATACATTATTGTTCTCTAGATGATTCCTAAGTCTATGAAAAGACCATGTAACCAGATAACTTCCTTGGAATATTCTATCATTTACATATACACCGCATATATAGAAAACAAGTCCACTATTGACCGTAGAGAAGATCTCCAGCTTATTGGTCCTCCTTCCATAGTGAAAACATAACCAGTAGTAGATCTACACTTGTATAGGTCCCCTAAAGAACCTAAATACACATATCCAAGAAATCTACCTACATTTTTATCTCTTATAAATTTCAAAAAAACATCTACAATACCTTTGATATTCCATATAACTAATATTTATTCTAGTTAATGATCTTTACTAGGGTTATGCATGCATTGGCTTACTATACTCACTCCGTGTGAAATATCAGGTTATACACACACCGTTGAATACATAAAATCTTCTACTGATCATGCATATGTAACAAGATATATCTATTTATTATCTTCATTTATCCTTAGAGATAATTATTCATTATGTTTGAAATGTGGTTTTAATAGGGTTGTAACTCGTTTGTCTTTGTCATCAATGCCAAAATTTGGGATCAATTTCTTCAAATATTCTATATAGATGAGGGTAACAACACCCTTATCTCTATCTCATATGATCTCCATCCCAAGAATGTTTTTTCCTCTCTTCAAGATACTTCATCTCAAACTCTGATCTATGCTAAGCCATTCACCTATCAATTTCCAACTTGATTTTATATGAAATCAACCTATAAAAATAGGTAGATAAATATTACATCATGATGTCTCTTGAAGTATAAAAAATAATTAAACTGGATTCATACATATTTCTAATTTAGTATAAAACTTTCAAACCTCTTGTACCAATGTCTCGATGACTGCTTCATTCCATACAATGGTTTTTTATCTAAAAACCCAATTGCCACATCCTAGTACATGAAACTAATCAGGTTGTGTTATATATATCTAATCATCTAATGATCCATGAAGAAACTCTATCTTGATGTCAAGTTGAGATAACTAAAGATCAAACTGGGCAACCAAAGTCAACAAAATATGAAAAGATGCATTCTTAATAATAGGATAAAATACTTCATTACAATTAATCCCTTCCTTTTGTGCATATGCTTTAGAAACAAGTATAACATTATACATGAAACCATTATTTCTAGTATCGTCTTCCTTCTTTGAAAACACCCATTTTTTCAACTACTTTCATTTCCTTTGAAGGAGGAACAAGATCCCATGTTTGATTATAATTCAAAGAGATCATTAATTCTTCCATAAAATACTTCCACTAGTTCATTTATTTGCTGTCCAAAACATCTCAATAGATTTATAGAACATTATATTAAATTATAGAAATAGAATAAATAACTAAATCATCATACATGGAAGGTATTCATATGGTGCTTCATGTTATACCATTGGTGATACTCTCATGATGATGAGTATCCTTCTGTAGTGGTACTTATTCCTCGATTGGAATATCCATACTATCACTGCACTCTATCTCTTGTTGCTCCTTATGAATTGGTGGTTAGATTTTTTGTACTTCAATTCCAACTCTATCGGAGTCATTCAACTATCTTTTATAATCATTTGACTTATCATCAATAATTCTTAAAATGTGATTTCCTGACTCCAAATAATATTCTTTTCATATGGATCCCATAATTAGAACTATTGCACACCGGCAGTGAAGCCAAAAAATACAAATTTATTCACTCTTAGATCTAATTCCGAGCTTTTCACATGAAAATAAGTAGTACAACCAAAGATATGAAGTCTATTATAATCAGAAACAATATTACTAGACCAAACCTATATCAAAACATTATCATAAATCATGGAAGTAGGTAACCAATTCACAATTTTTGTTGCATACATCAATGTTTCTTCTCAAAATCATTTATTCAAACCAGACAAAGAAAAAATACACCATACATTTTCAATGATTTTATAGTTCATTCGTTCTGCTACACCATTCTTCTATGGTGTTATAGGAATTATAAAGTGTCTCACAATATGTTGATCCTAAAAAACCTTGTTTAAGTTATCAGATGTGCATTATCCACTATTATCTGATCTCAGTCTCCATATTTTCATTCCTATATAATTTGTAATCATATTCTCCCAATTAAAGAAGACATACAACACTTCATCCTTATGCTTCATTACATATACCCAAACATATCATTTGTAATCATCAATAAATGTGAAAAAATAATGATTACCTTCCATTGAAGCATTTTTTGATGGTCCTCAAACATCAGTATGAATGTATTAAAGTGTTCCTTCAATATGATGGGTTGTAGTACTGAAACTAAATATGGTCTCATTACCCATTATAAAATGCTTTCAAAAGTAAAATTTACCTATCTTGGAACCTTTCAAAACTCCTTTTTTTAACAAAACTTTTCATGGTCTTCTCTTTGGTATGTTTGAGTCTCATGTGCCACAATATTGAAGTATCTGGCTCACTTCCCTATGATATCTCCACTCCACCTATAATATTCCCAACATTAAAATAATAAAAATTACCTTTTAGAGTACCTTTAATCAAAAGGAATGTATCATCGATAACTTTCATGACCCCATATTCAATGGTTATTCAGTAACTAATCTTATCCAAGACTCTAAGTGATATGTGGTTATTTGCTAATTTTGGTACATATATTACATATGTAAGGCATAAAATTTTACCATCATGCATCCTAAACTGTATTATTCAAATACGTATCATTTGAAAAGTGTGTTTATTTCCCATAAACATATACCTGGATCCGACTCCATAAGGTTTGAAAACCAATATTGATTCTTAAACATATGGAATGAAAAACCAAAATTAAGAATCCAACCTTTAAAGTGGATGATCATTGATGAAATGAGAAAATTAAAATATTAAATGTCTTAATTTTTCTTTATAATATTCTTTTTTGGTTTTCCAATTTTGGGACAACCCTTCTCTTGTTCCCCTTTTAATGATAGTAGGAACATTCATATATTTCTTGTCGGTGATAGGTGGAAAATCTTCTCGATCTTGATCCTCTTTTGAGACTATTCATAAAAAAAATATAATTTCTAAAAAAGATAGTTCTAATGAATCTGTAATAGTCAAAAAAATTAAATCAACTATTTGAACAAATCGATCTGGCCATGAATGAATAATGAATTTTATTCCAACAAAATTTCACCCCTTAAAAAATGTGCCACCCATTTTTTTAGAATTTTTTTCTTCCATCATAAGGCCCCTCCTCTTTTTTCTTCCATACATAGTACAAAAAAAACAGAGGCCCCATTTTTCTTTGGACTTCTATGATCCCCCTCCCATTACTTTTTAAATTTTTTTCTCTTTTTTTTTTGTTCCACACACACCTTTCCTCCACATTTCTAGTCTCTTGTTTAGGTCTTTCCACAACTTTTTAGATTTATAGCACCAAATTTTCAAACAAAAATAGATATGATGAGGATAGAAAAAAATAAAGGATAAAAAAGAGAGTATCAGGTTGATATCGGCCACACGAAGGGGTCGTAAGGCTGACAACAACATCTAAAGAAAATAACACCAATAGATTGCAGGGCCTTATTTGAGACACACCTACATATTTCTTTCCAACACATCCAATCTAATTTTATTATGTAAAAACATGTGAAAAGAACACATAACCACTAGAAATTGTTTCTCCAGAAGGTCACCAACTTTTTCTGGTTTTTCTTATGTGACACCAAACATTGTAGTGGGTCTCCTCTAACAGTCACCTACCATAAGTGGTGGACATATTTGGTGGTGATATTTTTTTACTCAACATTAAACAGGGTTTATCCCTATCCCTACACTGCAATTTTAGTTTTTCATTATAATATCATGTCAAAGGAAAAAATTTCAATATTAGATTGGGTAACTACATCATTAGGTCCTTACATAATCTACATCACTGATAGTATCATATAAAGCCACATAATAAATGTGTTGGGGTTTAGTTATGGTGAATCAAGATTATAAATGATTTTGTATAATGATGTGGATATCCAAGATATGGAATGAAATGAGGATCTCTATGCCTCCATATATCCATGCCATTGTGGAGACCTCTTCCAGATCATGATGAAAGACCTTGAGGATAGTGAAGAGATTTCTCAGTGCCTTAGTTTCTCACTCTAAATCACCTTCATTTATAATTTTTAGGGCTTGAATTAAAATGAACCTTCAAAACATCAGAAGCTATAGTATATTGTCACTGTCCACTAAACCTAGGTTATTGTTGTGATATCCATAAAAATCCTTTATCATTTAATTTCCATGGTTACCTATTTTTCATTATTATTAATTTGTTAGTATTTTATATTCATTTATATTTATACATCCATCACATGGATTGATTTTTATGTTTATGATAGATATCCATTACATGGATTGATTTTATGTTGTTCTTATATTCACCAATGGATCTATTTGTTAAAAATCATGTAATTTTTTAACTTTCAAGTATTATAATTTAAAGTTCGGTCATTTAATATATAAATCAATAATTTCAGAACAAATAATATATAAACAAGTAAATAAATAAAAATAAATTTTCATTGAACATGAGGATTTAGTTTATCATCTTCCGACCCTGATGTATAATTGTAATTTCTAATTAAATATTGATTTTATTTAATATACTCAGGTATGGATTTGAGAAATATGCTAGATTCTCATTATGAACCTCCAATTTTTTCTCACATGGGAGGTGAATAAAGAAGAGAAATAATATCAATATTGTTATCATGCACTTTGTATCATCATAACATTGTAGCATTACAATAATCTATTTTTTAAACACACTATATTTTTTAATACACTATTCTTACATATTAATGACAACAATATGTAATAACATTGTCTGTGTTATCACAATTAACAACCTGGTTATCCTTATATTGTTTCATGTGACATCGAGCAACAACATATTGTTATTTCAACCAACAATATATCTATATTACACTATATTATGCACTGTGTTATCTTTATAATGTTGTAGCATTGTAACACTCTATTTTTGAATATACGATTATGACATATTGATAACAGTGATATCTAATATCGATGTCAATGTTATCACAATCAATAATTTGGTTATCCATATATCATTTTCTATGAAATTGATCCATATCATATTGTTATCATAACCAACAATATATCTATATCATTTCCTATGATATCTTTCCATGTTATGTCATGACTAGAGATATTTTCATATCATTTATTATGATATTGAGTATTCTTCATATTTTCAAAATTATATCTAAATTCCATATTTCTTCCAAACTTCACCAGAGTTGGTTCTGATACCACTAATGAGTTTTGATACCATCAATGTGTTTTGACACCATAGATGAGTTTCAATACCCCTAATGGGTTTGTGATACCAGGTTTTATTTTGATATCAGAGTTGTATCTAATACCACTAATGAGTTTTCAAATTTTTTAGGAAAACATAAAGCAATGTTAAGATCTATATAATAAAGTATTTAATAAATGAAGAACATAAATGAACATGTATATCTATTTTTTCAATCATTGCATTTTATATTATCTTGATGATGATAAAAAAACATCAACCAAAGGACTCTTGTCTCCATATGCAATCCACCAGACCAATGAATCATAAAATGGTTCTCAACCATAAGACCTCCCATATTCACCAAGACATTCTAGTACATCAATGAGTAAATGAGTGAAAAAAGTGAGTGTAAACTAATTTAGTTTAAAAGATCAAATCTCTATTAGAGTTGGTACCCCAAAACCAACTTTTGTGTAAATTATGATTAACTAAATTCATTGTTTTGAATATTAATAAAAATATTATTACATAATTTTTGTTCTTATATGTGAAATAGTCGGTGATGATGTCTTAAGAGTAGTTATCTTACTAAAAGGTGATAGAAATACCTTTTATGATGAGGGCCTATAGGTGATATGATAGTATTCTTAAATATATGATCTGCATCTGGATGATATCATTTGATGGGACACAAATGTATAGGATAATAGGGGTGGAGACTCATCGAATTTTAAGACACTTTTTAATGTTGTATGCCATTGATAATTTATAGGGCAAGTGATTATGAGAACATGACCCACCAGTAGGAAATCAATATTTATATTTGTCATTTGATGTTCCTATTTGAAGATGCATGTATTGATTCTTAGACTTTAATGTTACTATTAATGAATATTATTATTCACACACTTTTATGTATTAATAAAAGCCATATAAACATATTCCATGACCCCTAGTGAGCTAATAATGAAGGAAGATAGATAATAACCCTTGAACCTTACCTCTAGTTGACCCTGGGTTGGATACTAGCATTGAGGGTATAAAAATATCACAAATGGAAGGAATTTCCCTCTATAATATTAGTATTGAGAGATAAGATATCAATGATCAATCAAACCCCTGGAAAAAAATAAGATAAAGAAAACCAAAATCACCCCACAATGCGTGTATAAATTAATCATATACATATAAAATTCTCTAAAATGAATACCCAAGAAATAAATGTTATGGCAATGATACAAAAATAGTCCAAAGTCCAGAGAAAGTAATATCTATCATGGTCCACTTAGTGCTCTTGGAAACCTAAAAACATTTTTATAAATGTAGGGTGAGAATACAAGTATACTTAGTAAGGTAAATAATGTCTCTCATTAATATGTGAAAAGAGTAAAATAATGAACTAGTGATAAAATAGAAAAACCAACAAAAGATAAACATGTTAACCAACTAGTCTCATCCTCACCAAAGCACTCTCAACAATTAACATATCTAAGTATAGTAAGATAAGGAGAGTCATATCAATAAAGGGTACCCTGCACCGCTTTCTTACTAATTTTCCACTCTCACACCCAAATATCCTACATCCTAACGCTCCCATATCTTCCATATAACACATTAATCCAATAACACCATGTGAAACTAGCCATCACATCACATATCACCCAAATAAACCTAGAATATTACATCACATCTCTCTCATAGACACCTTGGTCATCACATCACATCACATATCGCCCATAGACACCTAGGTCATCAAATCAAATCTCACTGGTAGACGCATGGGAAATCACATCAAATCCATAATCAAAATTTTTAGGGTATCATGAATGTGAATTCCATCAACCTTGTTCCCTCCTCCTACCATGTACAACCCCCACCTTAAAATATCTCAGAATCTCTCCAACAATCTTCACTAGTTATCTTTTGAATTATGGACATCACAATGTGTGCATACCTAACTCTCATTTAAGAGAGAGAAGGGAAGAGCGAGTAGCCAACCATCCATCCTCATCACCGGGATATTAGAAAACAATGCCCTAAAAATATTTAACTATCATCACTAGGTTCTCTACATGGGTGGGGTGTGTATAGAAATCAAAAAGAACATAAAAGGTATATATATATATATATATCCACACACAATCCTAACCTATGGGTTCACAACAAGAGTACCAACCCTCTCATGACATCACCCCAAGCCTCATAACAAATGTCAGATTCATTGTCACCTCTATATGAATAATACCAAACAACGAGCCATAATCTATTAGCCACATTCCACGATTCTTTATAAATTTTGTCCATTTTCTATATTTTCATTACCAACCCATTACATTTTATTTATATAAGCAATTTATTTTTTATATCTAGACCATTAACTTACCATCCTATTTGTTTCTTTATTTATCCTTCTTGCTTCACATTTAATTACAAACATTTAATCAACATTTACAATTTTAAATCTTTCATCAACCATTTGCATCACATTAACTAAAATATACTAATCCATTTAAATCTCAACATTATCATTTAATTCCAATACTTCCGGTGAAACAACCATAACCCAACACACCACAAAAATAAACATCGCATCATCTTCATCAATCCAACCATCCCCACATCACCACCATTTACCAACTAATCTACCACACAAAAAAACCATAAATTATCACATAACCACCCCACAATGCAGTGAAACCACAAAATTTTCACACATTTCATAGCCACATGAAACACTTACAATAATCCATATTTAACAAGGGGATTCACATCACATTCAAAAATATTTTTCAGATTCATCCATGGGGTTTTCATCACATTACACTTTGATTTTAAGGGTATTTTCACAAAATCCAAGGTTTTTAAGTGAAAATAATTAATTACTCAAATATAAGTGTTCGAATATTTATTTTAGGTGGTATAAAAACAATCACACATCAAGGGATCTAAAACACATATCAAAATAGAAAAACATAGGATCCCAAAAACCATTATTTTGAGTAAGGAATTAACCCCATCATAATAACAATATCAAAATATTAAAAGCTATAAAAGCATGTGAATGAAATCCCCATCCTATTTCAATTTCAAATTTAACCAATTCTTTATCTTTATTATGAAATATATAATATCTTACCAATGATAAAAAAAAGTAAAACGCCACCCAAATGATACATAGGATGAGAAATGATGGAATCATACCTCAAATAGAGATTTACAACCTACTATGCATAGTTGGATTGAGATGGAGACAACCACAAACACCAAAATGAGGGAAGAACATAGGGTTTAACCTAGAATACATTAAAAACATCAACCCCTTTCTAAAACAACATTAAAACTTTTGTTTTACCTTGGAAGCATCATTACCAAATAAGTAATTGGAACAAAATAGGTAGAAAATAAGAGATGATTTACCAAAAACCACTATGGATTGATCCTAAAGGGCCAAGATGAAAATCTATTGGTTAGGTTTTGAAATGGATATTTGGGATGAACTTGGGTTTTCCAAAAATGAGAGAAATAAAGGAAGAGGGGTTTTGGTTGGATTTAATTTCATTAGAGAGAGAATAATAATGTAATTATATTGCATATTATAAAATTACAGAGAAAGGATAAGAATATAGAAAAGTAGGAAAACAAAGAAGAAAAGGGAGAAGAAGAATAAAGAATGGAGAATATCCTCTAAGAGATGTTTCTACCCTAAGGCTTTGGCCTAACCCACTATCTAGCTACCGCTGAAGATTTCCAAAATGCATATATAATCCCATAGACATCAGCCACTCCCTTATTTAATAACTAGGTACTCCAAAATACTCCAATATCCCCTAACTAATACCTATTTCACATTACTATGTTTTCCATGAAAGATTATTAATTCCCCAACAACAACCCCACACAAATAGAACCATATAGACAAAATTTTATTTATCACCCAACACAACCTTATCCTTACCTTCCTATAATTCCCACCATATTGAAATTACAACTTATGACCAATATAGTTATCCGATAGGTCAACCTTTTGGTATTTCAACCATAATCTGGATGGTAAATTGATCCAATAAAACATAATTGAAAAGCAGTTTTTTGAAGTTCTTAGAGAAATTCTTACCAATCATAAAATTCCTGATGATCAACAATACCCAAACCATACACCAGAATGTTGAGAAGTCCCTTCTGGTTTAAAAATTATGTTTCTAAAAACTATAAATTTAGACAGTTCACACATAACTTCTATCATTATTTCATCTTCTAGATCTGGAAATATCTCAAAATGAAACTAGATCCAAATTCGGCCTCTTATAGAAATACCATATTGGATTTAAACTGCTGCTCAGACCCAGACACATCAATCATACAAGTGTTGGTTGCATCAGACAATGAAAACCGCTCCTCTTGGGAACATGTCACTAGAACAAAAAATCTTAATGATTTGAACCTATACTGGTTCTTGAAACTACTTCCCATTATTCTATACATAGTTACACTAAAAAATCCTATTCTTCCAATGTCTTTATCTTGATGTTCCCCTCATATGGATTCTATAGATTGGAATCAATTAGATTATTGTCATCATTTTATCTTCCAAAACACCATACTTTCATTCTTACTTTAGTAGTATACAATACTTCAACAACATTTTTTGTTCAATATTCATATTATGGAAACATATATTGGATATATTATTTAATCCAAACAATCTCCTTTTCCACACATCCATATTTCCAAAGGATCTCTTCTTTGAGATAATTCCATGAGAGCATAGACATTGATTCTTCCAATAACATAAACCATTATACAAACATACCTATAATATATAGTCATTCCATCAAAATATTCATATCTTCTTATATTTATAGGTATGAAAAATATTTCTCAATTTCTGTGATCCAAGTTACATGATATTCTCTAGTAAAAATTGGAATCTTATGGGTCTTCGACCACTCCACTATTCTCCTAGTCAGCCCAACCAGAATCAACCCTACATATTGAATTAGATACTTCTTGTACATGGAAATAGGGATACTATGCCATGGGTTGTCTAATTCTACCGTGACATGTTCTATATTGATGCATGTCCTACTCCACTTCTTGGATTACATAGTTACTACATCATCTTCAATACCCAATCAATAAATATTTGAGATGGTGTGTCTACCTCAGTAGTGTGTTGTTTATTTCATACTATGAGTCTAGTGTCCACTGTAGATTTAGAATTCATTGATCTGCTGAGCCACTAAGTCCTCTGTGATTCTATTATTTTACTCTATTGTGTATTGAGTTTCATCATCATCCATTTGACTTCATTTTTAAAATATTTTAGTAATTAATCTCTCAACTCCATGTGCATAGACATCAGTTCTAAATTTATTCACTATGAATTCTTTTATTTAGTTGTCTCACCTCTTCCTACTACTTTGAGTCTCATTACACTGTAGTTACAATTTCTTGTGTGACTGCGGTTGTGTTTTTATTTTTTTCACTGTTACGTGATGATTATTTTTACTGTATGAAAAAACTGTTGTTTTTATGAAACATTTTCCTCCTTTCATAATAGAAAAATACTATTGAACATAGTGCATACTAGACTTTTTGAGCTTACCAATTAAGAATATTCCATTGCCGCTTATTTAGTTTCTGTTTCAAGTATCTCTCTCTATAATTAGTTTAATGAAATCATCAACTGATTGGATTCAATTTGGTGATAATGAGAATAAATAGGGAATTCTATTGTTTATATTAGAATTATAGATAAATAAGAATAATATGAAGAAAGACAAGAATAATTAAGAATAAAAATATTAGAGAAGATCCTTTGGGAGACGCTGCTACCCAAATTTTGTGACCTAACCCATCATCCTACTACATTTGATGTTATCCAAAATACATCAATAATCCCCCATACATTAGCCACTCCATTATTTAAAACCTATCCACTACCAACTTCCCAAAAAACCCCCAAACACTACCTAATACACATTGTTAGACTCACCTGTTTTGATAATATCAATTATGAATAATTATGTTTTGATAATCCCACATGATGTTTATTGATTAAATTCTTCATTACTATAGTTACTGTTTAAGTGATTAATTTAAAAATATAAATACTGTTGAATATGTTCAAATGATATATCTTTCATTCAAGAACATTTGTTTAATAAAATATTCATTTACTTTGTACTATTTTATTCTAACTTATTCTGTGGATAGTTTTCATAAACATACAAAGAGATAACGATACAGAAAGGTCACCATTATGTAGTTGAGCTACCGATATAGAATGGTCATCGGTATGTAGATGAGCTACCGATAGAGTAAGTCTACCAGTATACACAAGTCGACCGATACAGCAGTGGCACCTACTATTATGAAGTCTTCCATTACAAGCTCACCAGTATGGGTCACTAGTACATAAGTATACCGCTACCAAGAGATATCAATAAAGGAAGTCACCGCTACATATAGTCACTGGTACATGGATCTATCACTAGAAGGATCTACCGCTAAAAATAGCTACCGATACAAGATCTACCGTTACAAGTCCACCACTATAAGTTCACTGATACAAAAATATATCTAATGGAAACCAGTCACTGTTTCTCTAAATTCTATCTCTGTTTGCTTATTATCAATGGTCATATTTTGTGCTTTTAATGCAACTAAAATCAATTAATGATTTTTTTTGGATGTTAGGAAACCGTACCTCGTAAAAAAAATTCCTATTGAAGGAGCTCAAGGAACATAAAAGGGAAACATCGAGCTACTGGAGAAAAAGTCCTTCAACTCACATAAAAAACAAGTCTCTAGATATATAAAATCATATAGAGAATGAAAATTGAGATACATACAAGAAGAAGACATGTAGAACTCAAATAACTCTCAAGAACATAAGTTCAAAGAGGAGATTCAAGTGTTGCAAGGAAAACTATCACATTTAAAACTGAACACTTGTACTAGAAGTGAAGGAACAAAACATTGATACTTTATTTTCCAAACAACTTCCAAAGAAGGACTAAAGCATAATCTTCTTCAATCCAAGGACTTTAGAGCTTCACTAAAAACACATAGAGCATTTTAAACTCATCTCTATTTATTTAGATCTATTATGTTTCATTTATTTAAATTTTGAGCAGTGTGTGTACTCTGTATTTTGAGCACACACTATCTCCTGTGCTGAACTGGAGGATTTCTAAATCCTCACTCAATCTTTCCCTTACAATCTTGTATCCCACCGTGGATAGTGGAAGAGGTCAAGTGAGACCAGGACAACCTGTGTGTTGTTGTTTAGTTTTCCCACGTAGAACTATGGTAGAGGTCTGAGGACCTGGACAATATGTGCAATGTTGTAAAACCTTGATCCAGGGTATGGATCATAGTTTATATAAAACTATTTGAGAGGACTAAGTCTATGCTTGAGACTGAACCTCTTGTTTAAAACTATTGTGCATTTTTATTTTAGTTAAAACTATTTTGAATATTCTACTACTAAGTACTTTAAATATAAAACTATTTTAAAGTTACTATGATAGTTAAACTATCAAGTGTTTTTATTTATTGTAAACCAATAGGTTAGTTTCAAAAGCTAATATAATCTTCATATTAGATTAACTGAGAACTAATCAATCTCTTGAGAACCTAACTAAACCTTTACTGTACTACAAATTCACTACAGTTTAGCTTGTTCTTTAAATTGGGGGATTTTAATACAAATATTTTAAACAGAAATTTTAATTGGAACTCAATTCACCCCCTCTTGAGTATCCACTCTGACCAGCATTTGGTATCAGAGGGTTGGATAAAAGTTTTTCACACTCTGTTTTTTAACTGTGATTTTAGTTGTATCTTAAATATATTAAAATTTCTATTAATTATAAATTTTTATATCCTTATATAACATAGGTATTATGGATAACAGATTAGAAGGTGTAGATACCAATAGTCCACCCTTCTTTAGTGGTGTTAATTATTCCCAATGGAAAATAAAAATGAAAATTCAATTAGAAAGTATGGGATTTGACATTTGGACTGCCATAGAGACTCAGTATAAGATTCCATAAACTGTTAGAACTACTTGGGATGAACCTACTAAAGCTTCTTACAATAATAATTGCAAAGAAATGAATGCCCTGTATTGTGCTTTAGGAGATGAATAATTTAATATAATATCTGCTTGTAAGACTGCTTATGAAATATGGGATACTCTGGCTGTTTCTCATGAGGGAACAACCAATGTGAAAGAAATGAGACTAAACACATACACTATTGATTATGATAATTTTAAAATGAAATCTAATGAATCGATTTCTGATATGTATCTCAGGTTTAATGAGACAGTCAATACAATGAGCTCACTGGGAAAAGTTGTTCCAGCAAAGGAGCAAATCATGAGGATACTAAGATGCCTACCAGACAGATGGAGAGGAACCTTTTTCTCTATATGAGAATCATGTGACATTGTCAAGCTACCTGTCAAGGTGATGATTGGTAATTTGATGATGTATGAACAAGAGATGAAGGTAAATAAAGAAGAAGATGATGAACCAAGAAAGAAATCAGTTGCCTTCAAGACCCCTTCTTCAAAAATCATGGACAAAGAGAAAATTCAAGCTGAAAGTGATAGTTCAAGTAGTTAAGAGAGTGCATGTGACAGTGATGCTGAAATGGATCATATAGCCTGATGAATTAAGAAGTTTTATAAGAAAAATAAGTTTTTCAGAAAATCCAATTACAAGGGAAAGTATGAGAATAAAGGTCATTGGAAGAAGGATTGGAAAAGAACTGATAAAAGTGATTACATATTCTGATACGAATGCAAGAGGAAAGTACATGTGAAAACTGACTGCTCAAAGTTAAAGTACAAGAAGAAATATGAGTACAAATACAAAAAATACAAGAAATATATGAAAGAAACCTGGAGTGCTTCAGAAGACAGTTCAAGTGATTCTGATTCCACTCAGGATGAAAAATCTCAAAAATCTAATATGTGTTTTATGACAAACACATATGAGGTAACATTGGATACTCCTACTTTAAAATCTTATTATTCTAGAGATGATTCTGAAAACATTTCTAGTGAAGAATTATTTGAATATTGTAACATGCTAGAGGATACCTGTAATGAGTTGAAAGACAAGTATAAAGCCTTAAAGAAATAGAATTCTTTAACTAACACTGTCAAATCTGCACTAGAATTAGAAAAGGAAAAGAATGCTCAACTACTAAAGGAAAATACTGAACTCAAATTGTCTAATGAGATACTTAGAAAAGACTTAGAGAAGTTCAAAAATGGAAAGAACACTCTTACAAAAATTCTAAGAAAACAAGTATCACCAAAGTATACTACTGGTTTAGGCTATCAGCCTGGACAGAGACAGATTACAAAGAATAGATTTATTCCTAAATCTGGACAGTATGCAGCTATTTCTTGTTCTGGAAATTCTTATGTCTTAACTAGCTACTAACATAGTTATAGATCAAACAAAGTTTATTTTTCAAAATCCTTTAAATCTATTGATTATATGAAGCCCATTAGAAAAATCTAGGTACCAAAAGTTCTGTTTGCTAACCTATCTGGACCCAAGAAAATATGGGTACCAAAATCATTTTCTGTTTAAATATGTTTTGTAGGAAACATGCTTGAAAAGTTTGTGTAAAAAGATATGGTAATTTGATAGTAGATTTTCAAGACATATTACAGGAGACTACTCATGTTTTAAAAGATTAATCAAAGTTGATGGAGTAAATGTCACCTTTGATGATAACTCAAAAGAAAAAAGCATTGGCTTAGGCCAGATTAGTAACACTGATTCAGTTTTAATTTCTAAAGTTTTATTTGTTGATGGACTAAAGTATAATCTGTTAAGAATTTCTCAGTTTTGTGATGATGGATTTAATGTTAAGTTTGAAAATGATTCATGTAATGTTTTTTATTTTAATTTTTTTTGGTATTTACTGCATTAAAAAATGAAAATATTTATGCTATATATTTGAATTCTTTAGCTAAGATAAATATTACCCGTTTAAATAATTTTCATAAAGAATATTAGATTTGGCATAGAATATTAGGACACTTCAATATACATTCACTTAGAAAACTGACTAGGAAGAACTTAGTTAGAGACCAACCTAAACTTTAATTCCCAGCTGACAAAGTTTATAATCCCTATCAAAAGGGATAACAACATAAAGTTTATATTAAATCAAAGAAAGAAGTTTCAACTTCTCAACCTCTTGAGATGGTTCACATGGATTTGTTTGGACCATCCAGAGTTTCTAGTTTAAATGGGAAGCACTATGTCTATGTCCTTGTAGATGAATTTTCTAGATATACTTGGGTATATTTTCTAGCTCACAAAAGTGAAGATTGCTCTTACTTTATTAAATACTCCAAGTCTGTAGAAAACCTTAGTGGACTTAAGATTAAAACCATGAAAATTGATCATGTTCATGAGTTGTAAAATCATGAATTTGAATCATACTGCTCACACAATGGATGCAATCACAACTTATCTACCCCTAGGACACCTCAGCATAACTGTGTAGTAAAAAGAAGAAATTGAACACTTTAGGAAATTGCACGAACTATGCTTAATGAATATGATTTAGCTATTTATTTTTGGGATGAAGCTGTAAATACAGCTTGTTACATTATTAATAGAGTATTTATTAGACCAGTACTTAAGAATACCCCTTATGAATTATAGAATAATAGAAAACCTAAAGTTAGTTACTTTTATGTTTTTGGTTT
Source organism: Viscum album (assembly GCA_963277665.1). Taxonomy (NCBI): domain Eukaryota; kingdom Viridiplantae; phylum Streptophyta; class Magnoliopsida; order Santalales; family Viscaceae; genus Viscum; species Viscum album. The sequence continues at coordinate 27,435,243 of OY728125.1, forward strand.
TAAAGTTTTTATTCTGAATACTAAAGATAATTTGGATAAATTTTCATCTAAATGTGATGAAGGAATTTTTCTTGGTTATTATTTAACTATAAAATCCTATAGAGTTTTTAATAAAAGAACCAAATGTGTGGAAGAATCTGTTCACATCAAATTTGGTGAAACTGATCCACATGAACCTAAACCATCTCTTGAAAATCTTGAAGAAGATTTGTATGTTCTGAACCTTAATGATAAAATCAGGGGACCTGTTGTAAAGACAACCAGTTCTGTAAATATTTCAGAATCTACTGCTGGTGAACCTGAACTTAGATAAGAACCTGAAATTTCTATTCCTACCTTTACTAGATCAACTAGGATTCTAAAGAATCATCCATTAGATGATGTTTTAGGTAATCTTGATAGAGGGACACATACTAGATCTTCTCTAAGAAACCAGGTTGAACATTGAGCTTTTATTTCATAGTCAGAACCTAAAAATATCGATGATGCTATAAATGATGAATTTTGGGTAATGGCTATGCAAGAAGAATTAAATCAATTTGAAAGAAACAAAGTCTGGAAATTAGTAGAAAGACCTAAGGAAACTTTGACCATAGGCACAAAATGGGTGTTTAGAAATAAGGTTGATGAATCTGGAAACATCATTAGAAACAAAGATAGGTTAGTTGCACAAGGTTACACTCAAGAAGAAGGAATTGATTATAAAGAAACCTTTTCACCCGTAGCTAGATTATAATCCATTAGGATCTTACTTGCTTATGCAACTCATCTGAATTTCAAGTTATATCAAATGGATGTTAAAAGTGATTTTTTAAATGGTTATATAATTGAAGATGTTTTTGTTGAGCAACCACCTGGATTTACAAATCTCTGCTTTCAAAATCATGTTTTTAAACTTTCTAAAGCATTATATGGTTTAAAACAAGCTCCAAGAGCTTGGTATGATAGACTTACTAATTTTCTTATTTAAAAAGGATTCACTAAAGGAATTTATGATTCCACTCTTTTTATCAAAAATATTTCCAAAGATATTTTGATAGTACAAATATATGTTGATGATATTATTTTTGGATCTTCAAAAAATTATTTATGTACTGATTTTTCAAAGATTATGAAAAATGAATTTGAAATGATCTTAATGGGAGAACTCAAATATTTTCTTGGATTTAAATTTTTTTGAAATAGGGATGGTATCATTCTAAATCAAAGTAAATACACAAATGATTTATTAAAACATTTTGGGTTGGATAGTAATAAGGGATGTGATACACCTATGAGTACCACTTGTAAGTTGGATATTGATGAATATGGGAAACCAGTAGATCAAACCCATTACAGAGGTATGATTGGAATATTAATTTACCTTACTACTAGTCAACATGATATTATGTTTAGTGTTTGTAAGTGTGCATGATTTCAAGATAATCATAAAGAATCTCACTTACTTGCGGTAAAAAGGATCTTCAAATATCTTAAACATGCTACTAATTTAGGTTTATTCTATCCAAAAGGAGAATATTTTGATTTAATAAGTTATTCAGATTCTGATTTTGCTGGTTGTAAGTTAGATAGAAAAAACACATCTGAAAAGTGTCATTTATTAGGAAAATCCTTAGTATCTTGGTGTATTAAGAAACAGAATTCAGTTGCATTGTCTACTACTGAAGCAGAATATATAGCTGCTGGTAGTTGCTGTGCACAGATTCTGTGGGTCAAACACAGTTTGTTGGACTATGGATATGATTATAGACATGTTTCTATTAATTGTGATAACACTAGTGCAATCAATTTCTCTAAGAACCATGTATCTCACTATAGAACTAAGCACATTGATGTAAGGAACCACTTTATCAGAGATATCTATCAAAAGGGTGATATAATTCTTGAATTTATAGGCACTGAACGTCAACTAGCTGATATATTTACAAAACCTTTAAGTTCAAAGAGATTAAGTTACATTAGACATGAATTATGAATGATCAACTACCCACAAACCTCACCGTTAGACAAACCTCATCGTTAGACAAACCTCACTATTAGACAAACCTCACCGTTATCGAAACCTCACCGATAGGATACCTCACCGGTAGTGCTTAACATTATAATCCTCACCAGTAGAATGGTTACTGATATATCATGTTGTTTTAAATTTTTGTGTTTTAAGATGAGACGCTTTATTGTTTTAATTTATATATTTTTTTATTATGTTTCGATTCCTAAATGATATAAGTCGAGTCTAAATCAAATTCAATACACAGCGAACTCCACTCTTCCAAGTCCTCACCTACCCAAGCCTTTGAAATCTTACGAACCCTAAGTTTCTCGATTTGGAAATGGTCCGAGTTAAGCGACCGATAATTGATGAAGGTAATGAGATGAGTGTGAAGCGACAATAAGTCGGATATGAAGCCACTGGAAGTAGTATTGGTACTAGTAAAGAGAAGATAAAGTATGATAATCTGCATTTATCAAAGAGGGAAATAGTTATTGAGAAGGAGATTTGTGATGAGTGGTTAATGTCAAGAAAGTCTCTAGTTTTGAGGATTTTAGAAGAGAAAGGATGGATAGATTGTTTTCAAACAAAAATGGTCCTTATTACCCAAAACTGGTTAAGGAATTTTATGAGTTTGTTAGATTTGAAATAAATGAGGATGATAACATGAGGATTTCTATGGTAAATAATAAAGAGATATCTTTTTCATCAACTGAATGGGCTGAAAGTTTGAAAGTACCTCATGACATAGATTATGGTTTTTCATCTAAATCAATACCTATAGCTAGTGACCATTTTGAGTGTGAGGATTCTTTTCTTGAGTTAACTAGGAATGGATCACCTATAAAAGTGATTGCTACAGAAATGGAAGGAGAAAACAAATTGTTGTTTAAGTTCATTCCACATGTGATTAGTCCCAGGAGAGGAGATTTTGCAACCCTAAATTTTCAAGATATATATTTGATGTACTTGTTTAGGTATGGAGTGAAGGTCAATCTATAAAAATTATTTATGATTCAGATAAAGGATATGACCAGACCCAAATCAAAGACAAATAATTTGTTCTTTGCTAAGCTGATTTCCCTTATGATAAAGGTAAAAGGTATTTCTAAATCTGGGGATGAAACTGTTGTTGTTAAATACAACTTCTTCATTGTTAAGACTATCTACATGTATATGAAAGTAAGTTGGAACCCTTGGAAGAAACAATGGGTGAATGATGACGATAAATTGTATGATAAATTTAATCCTATGGATCATCCTTCTAGGCCTAAGGATGAGAGGGATCAATGTCTAAGACCTGATGAGGATGAACCTTCTTATAGTGATGATGAGGATGAAGAGAATTCAGTGGAAGAAGGAGGAGATCCTGACCTACCTCATAGCCCTTCACCTGAAAGTATTTCTTATGGAGAGGATAGTCCTCAAGCTACTTTACCCAGAAGATAATCTGATTCTGATAGCTCAGATGAGGGTACCTTTAGTTTGAGTCCAGTAATTGGGAGTTCTGCTATGCCTGTAGAGGCTGGTTTGGTTGAGATGACAGAACCTACACCTATCCCTGATGAGCCTCATATTGTTGAAATGGAGATGTTTGTGGATGATTCTTCTGAGGAATACCTGCCTGTTGAGGCTACTATTGATATACATGTATAGGAGAATGTACAAATTGAGGGGGAGCATCCCACCAGACATGGTATTGTATCAGTAGATAATGAGATTGAAGACTGGGCTGAAGATCCAGGTTTTGTAGTTTTTGGGTTGGACTATCCTGATTCTGAAGATGAGACACCCATCAGTAGACCACATATCAGTTATAATATTCATTCTGAGACTTTACCTGAGGATTTAATAAGAAAAGAAGACCTTTACTAATTGAAGTCTGATCTCAAGACCTGTTTTGTGGAATAAGTGAGAATAATAGAAACCTCTTTAATATCATCTATTCAATCTATTATGAATGAATATATATCTAGTATTTTGGATGAAGTCAAGACCTACCAGAGTCAAACTTCAATCTTGGAAGAGGATGTTGAATCTATGAAGAAATAATTTATCTCTATGGAGTCTTATATGAGTTCTAAATCTCAAGCATACTAGGATTTGACTTTTTGAAAAGTCCAGTTGGCCAGATGGTATCAGGTTTTTAGGAATTTAAGAATTCCATGAAGCAGTATGTCAGCACCCAGGACCTTGTTATGAAAAATATCATTAGTTGGCTGACTAAATCTTTTAAGGAAATAGTAACTTTTACTGTTTCACCTCTGAGTGCTCCCAAGCCTTCTTTAGATGTTGATAAGATTAGAGTTGTGATGAGAGAAGATCCTGGATAGTCTTCCACCAGTGGATCTGTAGACTCTGTTTCCTTGACCCAAGTGGTGACTACCACTAGGGATATAGGAAAAATTGTTCAGGATTTTCTGAGGGAGGCCACTGATTCTCATAAAGAATTAAAGGACAAGGTGGATTACTATTTCCAAAGGGTATACACTAAAAATCAGTTGAAAAATCACTTCAAACTTTTGTTAGAAAATTTGAAATTACCTCCTATGACTCAAGCCTTCAGAGACCAAGTGAGTAAGCTCAGGGAGCTGACTCCAGCTTTTGAAAAATTCCTGGAGAACAAGGATGACTTCATTTCTGCTATGGAGATAGGAGGAGGGATTATCATGGATTTCAGAAATCTCTTGCTTCCCTTTTTTCATGTTGATTCTCAGCCACTGATTATACCTCCAAGTCTACCTGCATCTAGCTCTACTGGTTCTACTTTTCAAATGACCCCATCTCAAGCTATCAGAATCTTGACACCAATGATTACTCAGAGGAATACCCACTACAAGCTAGGGACATTACCAGTTACTCAACCTCTAGTGGTCATTTCTGGAGTTCCCAAGCCTTCAACCGAAGCTACCTAGCCTGAGTCTACCTCATATCCCAAAGGAAAATCCAAATTGGACATTCAGGAAGTGGATTGAGTGAGTCTAGATGAATTTCATAGGGATCATTTGTACCTTTTATACTATTTTTGTAATCCTTCTGTACTTTTGACTCCTTAATATATACCTATTTTTGTCTCAATTTTTACCTATATTGCGTACTTAATTTATTTCTCTTTTACGTTTAACTCTGATTCCCCATATTTTTTGTTCTCTCCTACATTCCTTACATCCTTATCTTATACCTCCCTTATTTTTGCTAATCCCAAAGGGGGAGAATTATTTCCCAAATCGGAGAAATGATAAAGGGGGGGATGAAGAGGGAGGATTATTTATTAAAATAGGGACATATATCAGACATGGATATTAATATTTTATTTTATTTCTATTCTAACTCAATTTTCTCTGAAACACATTTTACCTGTGTTGGAACACACTGAGAAATAAGAACAATTGTATTTTATTATGATACATTTGTATTTTCTTCCAAAATTTGGGATTATCAAAAATGGGGAGATTTTTGGACTCACCTTTTTTGATAATCTCAATTATGAATAATTATGTTTTGATGGGAGCTCGGGTAAACCTAGGCCCTCAGGGCTGAACTCCTCTTCTCGGCGACGACGGCGCCATCTGCGGCCCCTCCCCCTTGGTGGGGGAGGGGGAATCGGTGTTAAACAAGAGAGGAAGGGTCTTCCGACCATTCACCGATACTGATTACCACCCTCCATTTCTAGAAGTTCCTCTGTGCTCAAAGGTTTCAGATACTCTTGATGGCATATCTAACCTTCAGCTTTCGACCTCTGAGTTTTCGAAAACTTCATCACTCCTGAATCGCACTTTGGTTTCCCGTTTTAAGCATAGAAGAACTTCAATCGATGCCTTCGACCAGTTTCTCTTCGGTTTCTGGGACCTTCAAGAGGGAGAGGTTGTCAGATTGCTTGATAGAAACCATATCATGATTCAATTCGAATCAGAGGTAGATCTCATTAAGGCCTGGTCAAGGGCACCGCGCAACTTCAATGGATTTCACTTCTTTCTTCTATAGTGGTCATTCGATCTGCATATGAATCGCGATTCTCCTGCTGCAACGATGTGGGTAAGTCTTCCTAACCTCCCTTTACCATTTCAGAATCCTTTAGTGATTCGTATGATAGAAAACCTCATTGGAAGATTCATGTGTTCTGATAGTCGGACGGAGGTCGTGTGCCACCCGATGAATCCACGGATTTGTATTGAAGTGGATGCTTCTCGTTTTCCCTATGATTATGTATAGATTACTATAAGAGAAGATTACAGGTGGAAGAAGTAGGTGATTTATGATAACTGGATCGATTTTTTTCCATCTTGAAAGCATTTGGGTCATTATTTGTATGCTTGCCGCAGTAAAGTCAATGTCCCGTCGATGGATGTTAACTGCAAGGGGAAACAGGTTGTGGCAAGGAAAGGGGAGGCTACACCAAGTGAGAGTCTTGAAGTCGCTATGCAAGCTGGTCTGGTCATGGAGGCTTTGGGGTCCAAAACTGAGGGCGTTCTTTAGGCGAGTGACCTCCAGAAGGACGCTCGTGAGGCCCGCGGTAATGAGAATTTTGCTTTAGTGAGAATGGAGGATGGTGCTTGTAATGGAATTAAGGAGGGTCTAGTTTTTAGTGCTACGGAACAGGTTGACAAAATCCTGGGTCCACGTTGTTCTGGTGGTAAGGGGGTTGTCAATCCTTCAAGTCCTCGTCGGGTGTATTTTGAGGAAGACCTGGCCCCTGAAGCTTTCGGTGTTAAGGCGATACAGGATAATCCGTTGGTGTCTGAGTTTTTTCAAAGGCTAAAGAGTGACTTGGGAGTAAATGTTGCTTCCATGGTTGGTCGAGGTTCAGCGCAGAGTGAGGAAGGAAGAGTGGCCAGTGCTGCGGAGGGTTTCACCACTAGTGCTAAGGCTTCTAAATTCCTTGATCCGCTGACCAAATTTTTTTTAGCTTTGAGTAACAGGTTCCTAGGGCTGTCTAAAGATTTGTTGGATGAGGGTTTGGATGAGGTTGTTATGATAGGAGCTGATGTTAGTCCGAAGATCTCAGATGAATATCAGGTTGAATGTAGGGTGCACGATCCAGATTCGGTTGGTGAAGAGGCCAGGGAGGAGCAACATGTCGAATGTCTGGGGCAGGAGGCAGGTGCCATGAATGTGGATAAAAATTCTAATGGAGAAAGGTGTAACCCTTCAGTGGAGAGCACGGAACAGAGTCTAGGAGAAAATGTAAAACCACCTATGTAAAATGATACTACTGAAGATTGGTGTCCCCCTTTGATGGAGTGTAATACTTCTGTCCAGAATCCGGGAAACAACTCAGAGTCTGTTGCTGCTGCTTTAAGGGAACGAGCTGGAATTGGAAGGGAGGATTCAGGGGGAGGGAAAGAGAATATGAGTGGTCCAGTTGGTCGATCATTTAGTGATGTTGTTAAAAGTGGGAATCAGATGATTTCTACAGCTGATGGACCTTTGTCTACTACTCCATGAAGAAGACCAAGGAAGGACTACTCATTTCTTCCGAGGCCGATGTGGACTAGATCTTCATCAAAGCGGAATAATGAGGTGACTTTGGCCCTTAAAAAGGTTAGTAAGACCAAGAAGGCACCCCCAGATCAATCTGTTCTTGAACAACTTTGTAGTCGGGTTCAAAGTGGATGTTTTTGGAGGCATCCAGAATGGGAATCAGCTACCAGTGAAGAGGACTTCTTCTTAGGATGCGGATATGAATCCAGTTATTATGATGTGTAAGTCTATATTTTTTTATGTTGTCTGAGTTGTCTATGGTTGTATGTTTGGGTACCGGAACCCATAAACCAGCTTCTAGAAATGGGTAAAAAATGAATTGCATGCATGTTTTGATAATCCCACATGATGTTTATTGATTAAATTCTTCATTAATTTAGTTACTATTTAAGTTCTTAATTTCAAAATATAAATACTGTTGAATATTTTCAAATGATATATCTTTCATTCAAGAACATTTGGTTAATCAAATGTTCATTTACTTTGTACTATTTTATTCTAACTTATTCTGTGGATAGTTTGAATAAATAGACAAAGAGCTACCGATACATAAAGGTCACCAGTATGCAGTTGATCTACTAATATAGAAAGGTCACCAGTATGCAGATGAGATAACAATAGAGTAAGTCTACTGGTATGCACAAGTCAACCGATACAGAAGCGACAGCTACTGTTATGAATACTATTGTTACAAGCTCATTGGTATGGATCATTGGTACATAAGTCTACCACTACCAAGATCTACCACTAAACGAAGTAATTGCTACATATAGTCACTGGTACTTGGAGATATCGCTATAAGGAGCTACCGTTACAAACAGCTACCGATACAAGATCTACTGTTACAAGTCCACCGCTACAAGTTCAATGATACAAAAAGCAAAGAAATGAAAACCACTCACAATTTCTCTAAATTCTATCTCTATTTTATTATTAGAAACGTTCATATTTTGTGCTTTTAATGTAACTAAAATTAATTAATGATGTTTTTTGGATGTCAGGAAACTGCTCCTCATACAAATCATTCCTATTGCTAGATCTCAAGGAACATAAAAGGGGAACCTCGAGCTACTGGAGAAAAAGTCTATCAACGCACATAAGAAACAAGTCTCTGGATATACAAAAGTATATAAGGAATGAAAGGAGAGATACACACAAGAAGAACACACATAGAACTCGAATAACTCTCAAGAACAGAAGTTCAAAGAGGAGATTAAAGTGCTGCAAGGAAAACTCTCACATTTCAAATTGAACACCTGTACTAGAAGTGAAGAAACAAAACATCGATACTCTTTTTTCCAAAAAACATCCAAATAAGGACTCAAGATTCATCTACTTCAATCCAAGTATTCCATAACTTCAGTGAAAACACATAGAGCATTCTAAACTCATCTCTATTTGTTTAGATCTATTGTGTTTTATTTATTTAAATTTTGAGTAGTGTGTGTACTCTGTATTTTAAGCACACACTATCTCCTGTGCTGAACTGGGGGATTTCTAAATCCTCACTCAATCATTCCCTTACACTCTTTTATCCCACTATGGATAGTGGTAGAGGTCAAGTGAGACTTGGACACCCTATGTGCTATTGTTTAGTTTTCCCATATAGAACTGTGGTAGAGGTCTGAGGACCTGGACAGTCTATGTACTGTTGTAAAACCCCAATCGAGGGTGTGGAACATAGTTTATATAAAACAGTTTGAGAGGACTAAGTCTCTTCTTAAGACTGAACCTCTTGTTTAAAACTGTTGTGCATTTTTATTTTAGTTAAAACTATTTTGAATATTATGCTACTAAGTACTTTCAATATAAATCTATTTTATAGTTACTCTGATAGTTAAAATAGCAAGTGTTTGTATTTATTGTAAACCAATAGGTTAGTTTAAAAAGATAATATAATCTTCATATTAGAGTAACTGAGAACTAATCAATCTACTAATAACCTAACTGAACCTTTACTGTACTACAAATTCACTACAGTTTAGCTTGTTATTTAAATTGGGGGATTTTAATACAAATCTTTTAAACAGAAATTTTAATTGGAACTCAATTCACCCCCCTCTTGAGTATCCACTCTGACCAACACACATTAAAATACTACCCCTGAGATAATATTAATTCTCTAAAAAAACCCACATAAGAATAACGATGAAAAAAACACTTTATTACTCACCCAACATAGCCCCATCCCTACCTTCTTATCAAGTCAGATCTGAGGGGCTCTAGAAAGTTATACCCAAACTAAAATAATGGTATTAGGGTGTGAATCTTGAGATGGTGTGCCATGGATTTAATATTTTTCATCTCTAGAGCAATGAAAATTTTTCATCTCTGAATATTTGAGTCCCAGTATGGTCCGATGATCTCATGTGAATCATTCAAATCCAAAAAATTCAATCGAACAGTTACACTAGTGCAGAAAATGTTATTTACATCACCATTTTTTAAGTCAGTTATATATAACCGACGTGAGAATCTGTGAAACGTGGTTTTTTACGTCGGTTATTTTATAACCGACGTAACAAATGCATTGAGTAGCTTTTTAATGTCATTTATTTGAATAACCGACGTTACAAATCGCGCGTGTTCGGTTTTTACGTCGGTTATAAATTAACCGACATAAAAAACAAAAGTGCGGGGGTTTTTTACGTCGGTTATTTGATAACCGACGTAAAAAACTCGTAGATAACTCGTTTTTTACGTTGGTTATTTTATAACCGACGTAACAAACCAAAGCACAGGGTTTTTTACATCTGTTATTTTATAACCGACGTAAAAAAAGCATCTTTTGAGGCCTTTTTGACGTCGGTTATTTTATAACCGGCATAACAAAACAACCCACAAAACATTTTTTACGTCGGTTATACAATACCCGACGTAAAAAACTATGATTTTTGATGTCTTTTTTACGTCGGTTATAACCGACATAAAAAAAGCTGTATCTGATGCATTTATAACGTTGGTTATTAAATAACCGACATTATAAAACATTTAAAAAATCGCCACGCCCCGTGGATTGTCATTTACGTTTTTTCGATCGACAGTCCGACGGCTCGTCTCTCTCGCACGGTAAACCCTAATCAACTTGTCGATCTCGCTGCGTTAAACTCGTTTTACCTTCATCGTTTATCATATTTACTCTCCTTGGATCTATCATCTCATCTCGTACCACTCAAGTAAGCCTTCCACGAATTTATTTCGTTCATTTTTTTCCTGGATAGTCTATATTTATGTTTTGCAATTTTTGTGTTTAAACTAGGTAAGATTCTTCGATTTTGAACCCTCTTACCTATTTTTTCCATCATCATCTTATTTATCATCCCTAGATCTATTAGATCTTCGCAATATTCATGTAACCCTCAAATACTTTTATTTAGTTTTTTTTTATTTTGCGAATGCCAGACATTGATGGTAATTTTTGTTGTCATTGACAGCTAATGATCTCATTCACCTGTATTACTGCATAGAATGGTTATTGATTAAATGTACGAATTCGTAAATGATATTTCATGTGTTGCTGCTTCTTATGTTTATCCTCTTTTATATAAGAATCTATTAGACATATAATGTAATGGTTGTTGACCTCTATGGCCCTTCGATGCATCGCTATGTCTCATGATTCCAAATAAAAATGGGTTCTGCTGAAGGATTACCTTAGTATTTTTTGAGGCCTTGGACAAGGCCTCGACAATATGTTTAAGATTTCTAGAATTATCCATTACCTCATTATGATATTAGTTATCGAGAAAACTTGTGATCATTTGACTTGTTGAATATCAATGGTTATTTTTAATTATCATATGATCATTTAAGTAGCCATATTTAATAATATCTAATTCCATCTATTTCATGCTAAAGTATATATTAAATTCATGTGTTTTTAGTTGTTCACCATGCCTAGTTCTTATATGTAAATCATTGTTTGGGGGGTTGTCCGGGGGGTGGGGGCTGTCCAGAGGGTTGGGGGGTGTCCAGGGGGGTGTCCAAGGGGGTGGGTCGGTGTAGGGGGATGTCCAAGGGGGTGGAGGCCTGTCCAGAGGGTTTTGGGGGTTGTACAGGGGGTGGGGGGTCTTCCAGAGGTTGGGGGGTGTCTAGGGGGTGTCCAAGGGGGTCGGGGTGGGGGTGGTGTCCAGGAGGGGTGGGGTGCTGTCCAGGGGGTGGGGGGCTGTCCAAAGGGTTGGGGGGTGTCCAACGGGGTGTCCAAGGGGGTAGGGGTGGGGTGGTGTCTAGGAGGGGTGGGGGGATATCCAGGGGGTTGGGGGGCTGTCCAGAGGGTTGGGGGTGTCCAGGGGGGTTTCCAAGGGTGTGGGTGGGTGTGGGGGCTGTTCAAGGGGGTGGGGCCTGTCCAGCGGGTTTTGGGGGTTGGCCGGGGGTGGGGGGTTTTCCAGAGGGTTGGGGGGTGTCCAAGGGGGTGGGTGTGTGGGGGGGCACTGTCCAAGGGGGTGGGCCTGTCCAGAAGGTTTTGGGAGTTTTTCGGGGGGGTGGGGGATGTCCAGAGGGTTGGGGGTGTCCAGGGGGGTGTCCAAGGGGGTAGGGGTGGGGGTGGTGTCCAGGAGGGGTGATTTTCTCCATCTGAGTTTTTATTTTAAACATGATTTGATTCTCAGGTTTACTCCATTCTCTCCAATTTTCTATCAACCATGTTGGTGCCATGATTTTCTTTTATTCAATGGAATTTAAAACTATTATATCTAACTATATTTTCTTTTAATAATAATTTTCAGGCATATTTTTTTAAATACGCATAGATTTGTTTTATATTTCAAAATTGTTTTACATTCAAATTATTATTTTTTTCGTATAAACTTATATTTGTCTTATCTTAAATATATATATATTTTTGCTATTTGTTATAGGTAATAATTAGTCGAAGTTGGATTACGGCACATCGAATGAGCAATGAATATGAGGAAGGTGTTGAGGCCTTTTTGGAATTTGCTAAACGAAATGTTCCAAGTAGTGACATTTTTTTCTGTCCATGTCTGAAATGTTTGAATATGAAGAAGTTGAAAAGTAGAGAGATAAAAGATCATCTGATATGTCATGGTTTTAATCCGAGTTACAACCCTTGGATTTGTCATGGTGAAACTGGACGAAATGTCACTGATGATGATGATTCACAAGATGGTAACTCCAATGGAATTGAATAAATGATTCGCGATATTGTAGCAGAACAAATTGAGATAGAACTGACAGTTGGACGTCTATATGGTGATGCTGAAAAACCATTATATCCTGGTTGTACAGATTTTACGGTTTTGTCGGTGGTGTTAAGATTGATTAACCTGAAGGTGAAACATGGATGGAGTGACAGAAGTTTTACAAAGGTGCTACAATTGATGAAAGACATTCTTCCAAAAGATAACGATCTTCCAGATTCACATTACAAGGCCAAGAAAATATTATGCCCGATGGGATTGGGATACAAGAAAATACATGCCTGTCTGAATGACTGCATTATATATAGGAATGAATATGAATTTCTGTCAGAGTTTCCTAAATGTGGGACATCACGGTATAAGGTGAAAGATAAATCACAGGCTGATGTAGAGATTACAAAGCTCCCTTCAAAGGTATTTTGGTATCTTCCTATAATTCATTGTTTCAAATGTTTATTTTATAATTCACATGATGCAAAAATGTTAATATGGCATGCTGATGAGCGGGTATGTGATGGAAAAATGCGTCATCCAGCTGATTGTCCACAATGGAAGAAAATTGATGCGTAGTATTCTACATTTAGAAATGAAATAAGAAATCTCAGATTAGAGTTGTGCACAGATGGAATGAATCCATACCGAACCCTCAGTAGTACACATAGTTCATGGCCTGTTTTATTGGTAATTTACAACCTCTCTCCTAAAGTTTGTATGAAGTGCAAATATGTCATGTTGAGTATAATGATCTCTGGTCCAAAGCAACCCGACAATGATATTGATGTTTACTTGTCACCGTTGATTGATGATTTGAAACTGTTATAGGCTGATGGTATTAGGGTGTATGATTCTTATAAAATGGAATATTTTCAACTGCATGCAGTGCTTCCGTTCACTATAAATGACTTCCCAGCGTATGGAAATTTGTCTAGATACAGTGTTAAAGGGCATAAAGCATGTCCAATTTGCGAACAACAGATGTCATATTGTCAATTGCATCATGGGAGGAAAACAGTGTACATGGGTCATCAAATGTTTTTTCCTATGGATCACCCTTATAGAAGACTAAAAAAGGCATTCAATAGCTCACAAGAATTTGATACTGCTCCAAAACCTTTATCACCGGATCTGTATTTTGAGAGGGTGAAAAACCTTGATGTGACATTGGGAAAGACATAGAAATCTGGTAATGATAGACATATTTGGAAGAAAAGGTCAATATTTTTTGAGCTACCATATTGGAGGTATCATGAAGTTAAACATAATATTGATGTCATGCACGTGGAGAAAAATATATGTGATTGTTTGATTGGAACATTGTTAGATATTAAAGGAAAGACTAAAGATGGGTTGAATGAAAGATTAGACTTACTATCAATGGGAATACGTTTGGAGTTAGCTCCCACTCCTAAAGGAAGATGAACATTTCTTCCCCCGACTTGTCATACATTATCGTAGAGGGAGAAAATTAGCTTTTGTCAGTGTCTTCATGATATCAAAGTGCCTCAAGGTTATTCTTCAAATGTAAAATTTTTTGTCTCATTGAAGGACTTGAAGTTGATAGGTATGGAATCACATGATTTTCACATCTTGATGCAACAAATTCTACCAGTTGCATTCCATAGAATATTGCCCATTCATGTCAAAAAGACTATGATGAAGTTGTGTTATTTTTTCAATTCAATTTGTAACAAGGCGATTTATGTGAATGCTTTGAACATTTTGGAAAAGGATGCAATTTTTATACTTTGTCAATTGGAAATGTATTTTCCTCCCACTTTTTTGAAATAATGATGCATTTAATGATTCATCTGGTTCGAGAAATAGAGCTTTGTGGACCTGTATATCTTAGTTGGATGTATCCTTTTGAAAGGTATATGAAAATATTAAAGGGGTATGTTAAAAATCCATATCGACCTGAAGCCACCATTATTGAAAAGTATATTTCTGAGGAGGTAGCAGAGTTTTGTACGAGCTACTTGGCTGCGGAGCAACACATAGGTTTGCCTCCATCTCGCCATGAACGAGTTAATAATGAGGGAAAGGGGATCCGTGGCTTGAAAGTCAAATCATTGTCAGCTGAACAATGAAGAAGTTAGAATCATACATATTGAATAACATAGTTGATGCTCAACCGTATATCACATTGCATATTAATGTGTTGAAACAATGTCATCCAAAGAAGAAAGAAATGTGGATTTTGAATGAGCACAACAAAAATTTCTTGTCATGGATTAAAAAGACTTTGCTTGGTAGATCAGATGTATCAGAGAAATTAAAATGGATAGTGGGTGGTCCATGTTTAAATGTGATAACATGGTCCGATTATGACATTAATGGCTATACATTTCATACGAAAGCTCAGGACAACAGAAGTGCAGTTCAGAATAGTGGTGTATTGGTGTTTACAGAAGCAATGCATTTTTCAAGTGCTAAGGACAAAAACCCAATTTCTGCATCAAGTGCATATTATGGAGTGATTGAAGACATATGGGAGGTTTATTACTTTAAAATTAAAATTCTTGTTTTTAACTGTAAATGGTTTATCGGTAACAACAGTGTCAGACACGATGAATTTGGAATGACACTTGTTAATTTGAATAGATTGGAAGACACAACTAATTATTTTATAATGGAAACACATGCAAACCAAATTTTCTATGTAGTAGATCAATCAGATATACAGTGGGATGTTGTTTTACAAGGGAAAAAACAATATGTTGGTGAGGATGAAGTTGATGAAGATGCTGATTTATGTGAGATACCTACTTCCATGGAAAGATTAACAGAACATAATGATGATCATGTTGAAGACATGGTTTGTGCCATAAGGAACGATCACGATGAAGGAATTTGGGAAAACAATCCATTTGTACATTCCTAAAATTACAGGTAACATATGTTTATTTCTTGTTTACATTTATTTTTTCATAAATGTTACATGTTGTAAGTTTTTTATTTATTAAAACATGTTTTAAAACAAAATAATTATAAGTTTTTGTTTGTTTTAAGTTTGTTTAGTTTACTTTATCATGTTTACCATTACATGAATTATATATCTATTATTTTTGTTCAGTGACAATTACTTTACCATGTTTACCAGGTTTACCATGTTTACCATGTTTACCATCTTAAATATCTTTACCATATTTACTATCTTTACCATTATTTAACATGCTTACCATATTACCAATGTTTACTATTACGCAACTTAGTACACTTTTCTATTTTCTGATTACAATAGTATTAAAATATTTGAATTTCTATATTTTTGAACTAATGTTTGTTTTTTTTGATTTGAAGGAAAATGACAGATCATTCAGTTGATCAACCACATGATTCCGGAGATGATAATATTGGTCATACCTCTGGGGAGGAACATTCACATGCTCCAATAAGAACAAAGAGTTCAAAGCTTGGTAAACGTGGGTGCACACGTTTACCAAAATTATCAGTTGCCCGTACGCAGGATCAGAGGATAGTCGTTGAGTTTGATGATGATGATATTCCTAGAGGTCCAAATGAAAAATATTTTAAGAGTTTTGTAGCAACTCAGGCTAAGAGAAAAGTAAGAATTCTATATGATGACTGGAGAAGTGTGGATAAAGCGATAATCTCTCAGTTATGGGAGATGATTTTGGTAAGATCTTTTGCTATTGTTTGAAAATTCTTTAAATGTTTCTAGTATATATAATATGTTTAACCTCTTATTTATCAGATGGAATTTGATATTCTTGACACTGGAGGAGTCAGTAATAAATGCTTATCGTTGGCTTCCAAGAGATGGAGGGATTTTAAATCAACCCTCTCATCTGATTTCATTTATGGTCATAGGAGTCATGACAATCCATGTCGTATATATCCCTTTATAGATGAAGACGCATGGAGATAGTTTTTTGAAAGTAGAAGAAAAGAGTCATTTTTGGTAAGGGCAGTGTAAACTTTTATAACATTTCTTATATAAATGATCTTATTAACGTTTTGTTAATTATTTATTATTCTTAATTTATAGAAAACAAGGAAAGCTCATCAGGAGATCCAATCTAAAAATATATACCATCATAGTTTATCTCGGGGAGGGTATGAATTATTGGAAGAAAAAATGATGGCGGAAAAATTTTAACAACTAAGAGGTGAGTCTTCAAGCTCTGGAGAGGTGGCCCCTCCATCCCCTCCATCTAGACATGAAAAATGGAAGAGAGCTCGGAAGGGAAAAAAGGGCAATATCTTTCGGATGAATCGAGAATCTTAGCTGAGAGGATTGTAAGATATATATATTTTTTATTTAAGTTAACCATTTTCTTCATATAATTTCAATCATTACAGAAATGTTCAATTAATTAATATAGGACTCTCTTGAGGAGCAGAGTTCACAGGGGACATTTACAGCTACTGGGAGGGAAGATATTTTATCTGTAGCATTGGGAAGGCCCGAACATCCTGTTCGTGTAAGAGGATATCTGGAAGGTGTATCGGTAAGAAAAGTGTTGCCACGTTCTTCAACTTCAAACATTTAGGGGGTTTATAGAAAAAAATTGATTCCTTGGAGTCTGAAATTCATAATATAAATGTGACGATGGAGGACAAGATTAGAGCGTCGGTGCAGTCTATGTTTGCAGACATGCAAAGACAATTTCAGACTGCAGCTCCCACTCCTCCACCTCCCCCTGCAGACCGAATTATTTATCCTCCACCTCCGCCAGTAGCTCCCACTCCCCCACCTCAGCCCGCTGACCCCATTTTTTATCCTACTCTTCTGCCGCAACTTCCTAATTATTGCTAGTTGTATGTTGATGATTCTCAACAGCATATAATAGCATATGGGTTGGTATATTGTATAGGAGATACAATTCATCATCAAAAATTAGAGGTATAGAATCATAGGGTCACTGTACAGGATATTATAGATAGATCATCTCGGGTACCATTACCTACAGATGAGGTGGCGACAGTTGGACATAGTATCAGCCATTTTTTAATTTGGTCATCCAGACTTCTTCGACTCATTACCATAGAGGTATGAATGTTATATCTTTTATTTTATTTTTTTATTAAAGTTATTTTATCATTTGAAAACTAATATATTTTTCAATTTATTTCTACAGGAATACTTAAAAGGTAAAGAAATACTGTATAGACAACAACAAAGACAAATAGCTATGACATCAGATACAGAATCCAGTAGTCTTGACAGATTGTCAAGATATTCAAATTTGTTGGCGGATCATTATGACTTTCCAATGGAAGCTCATGTTTGTGGACATGAAATAAATGTGGGGATTATGAAAACTGATATCATGGAGCTTGTTACTGGAGATAAGTTGGGCATCAACGTGGTGCAAATTTTTTCCATGTAAGTCTTAACACCTTTTCCCTGAGTTATATTTATTAAAAATGTATACTTATGTCTGTTTTGTATTAGGTATCTTTATAAAATTTGTGAGAGGAATGAGCTGATAGATGTATATGGATTCATGGACCCGCAATTGATTTCCCCTGAAGCATGTGCATTGGATTAGGAACAAATAATTCTTTATATTGCTGAAAGACTTGAAAAGAATATAGTCACACAATGTAGGATGATGCCCTTTTGTGAGAGGTATGAAACACATCTCTCTCAAAGAGTTAATTATCTTTTAACATAAAAAACCACTAACTTTAAATTTCCTTTTATCAGTGATCATTGGATGTTATGGGTTTTTTTCCCAAGGGAGAAAGCACTTTATTGGATATGCTCTATCCATGATGATGTGCAAGAAAGTTTTAAGAATATATTGGAAAAGTAAGTTTCAATTTCTCAATAGTTTTATATATTATAATGAATTTTAAATTTACCCCATTAGTATTATTTTCTAACAGGGCATGGGTCTACTTCCAAAAAAATGCAAAGAAAATGAATGAAAAGATCAAATATGTAAATGTGAAGGTAAATATCCATTTATAATTTGTACTTTTTGATTTATTACATTAAAATAATATATTGAATTTACACTCATTCAAATAGAATTTTCATGAAAAACAAGGCGTCATCGAATGCAGATATTATATGTTAAGATTTATATATGAAATAATAACAACTGGGACAGTTGTGAATTTTGACCTGGTAAGATTTTCTCTTAAACTTTTCCATAATATTCCAATTTGATTTACTCATTATACACGTTAACTACTATCCTTTTCATTTGTAGCTTTTTGATGACCCTCAACCCTATAATGCTGAAGACATCAAACAACTACAAGTGGAGTGGTTAAATTATTTTACAGGTTTGATTAAATTTTAGTTGTTTGTTATGTAAAATGTAATTTTGAATATTATTGTTGTAATTGTGTATTTGGTAGTCGTTTAGTTTGGATTTAGTTTTTTTTTGAAGTTGACAGTGTAAGTTTTGAATGTTATATATGTGAATGTTTAATTTTGCTCTACTCATTATTTTGGTTTACTTATGATGGTTTTTCTAGTATGGATTATGGTCTGGGGGGAGGGGTTTCAAGGGTGTGGGGGGCTGTTCAGTGGGGTTGGGGGTGTCCAGGGGTCTGGTAGGGCTGTCCGGTGGGGTGGGGATTGTCGAGGGGTGTTTGGGGCTATCTAGGGGGTTGGGGGCAGTCCAAGGGTGTGGTGGGGGCTCCAATGGGGTGGGGGAGGGCTGTCCAGGGTGTGGGGGGTATACATGAGGGTGGGGGGTTGTCTCGGGGTGTTTGGAGTTATCCAGGGGGTCGGGGGGCAGTCCAAGGGTGTGGTGGGGGCTGTCAAGTGGGGTGAGGGGGTGTTGTTCAAGAGGGGGGGGGGGGGTTGTCGAGGGGTGTTTAGGGTTATCCAGGGGGTCAGGGGGTAGTCCAGGGGTGTGGTGGGGGTTGTCAAGTGGGTTGAGGGAGTGAGGGGTGTTGTTCAAAAGGGTGGGGGGGGGGGGGGGTTGTCGAGGGGTGTTTGGGGCTGTCCAGGGGGTCGAGGGGCAGTCTAGGGGTGTGGTGGGAGCTCCAATGGGGTGGGGGAGGGCTGTACAGGGGGTATACATGAGGGTGAGGGATATCAAGTGGGTAAGTTTTATCTGTTATCAATGTAAATGCTTAAATTTTCTTTAGTTCATGTTTTGATCTTCTATTTTTGTGGTACGAATTATTGATTTGGTTTTTAGTAGATTTTGGGGGAGAGCAGAGGACTACAGTGGATTTGTTTTTAAAATATTGTCTTTCACGTCAGTTATTTTATAACCGACCTGATAAAGAAATCGAGAATCATTTATCACGTCGGTTTTTTTCATAACCGACGTGATAAACATCTGTGTCATGGTTTATCACGTTGGTTATGTAATAACTGACGTGATAAATGACCTGGGAAATGCTTTATCACGTCGGTTAATCAATAACGGACGTGATAAATGGTCTGGGAAATGGTTAATCACGTCGGTTATTTAATAACCAACGTGATAAACCCCTCCCGGGACTGGTTTAGCACGTCGGTTATTGAATAACCGACGTGATAAACCATAGCCCAGGAGTTTATCAGGTTAGTTATTAAATAACCGACTTGATAAACTCACCCGCACGTGTTTATGATGTCGGTTATTGTATAACCGACGTGATAAAGCCCCCCTCGGTTTATCACGGCGGTTATATAATAACTGACGTTATAAACCCCGCCCCCCGGGTGTTTTCACGTCGGTTATTAATTAACCGACGCGATAAACACCGCGATGTTATGTATGTTACGTCGGTTTTTAAATAACTGACGTAAAAAACTTTATTTATAACATCTTCTGTATTAACGTAGGCTAAAACCCGACGTAAAAAATGAAAAATAACCGATGTAAATAACATTTTCTGCACTAGTGTTACCTTGTTTGAATCAAAGAACACTCGTCTATCACACATAATCGGTGACTGTTTCTTAAAGGATCTAAGGAAAAATACATATGGATCATCCACACATGCTTCAATAATCTTCATGTATGTAATTTTTTATATTTTGGGTTCCAGTGTGAAGATTTGATAATTCCTTCACAATGATCACCTCGGTCTTGTGCATTTGATACATGAAGGTGTTCTTGGATCAATCACTAATATAAAGTATTTCTCTCTCTAGGATATCATAGGAGAGATAATCCCTTAATCTATTGGAATAAACTATACTTCAGAAATGAGATCCTTCAGATGTATATAATGAATGTTAGAAATACCCATATTGTGTTTCTTGGCCCCGTATATTTAATGTACACTAAATAAGAAATAAATAAATATTTAGGATGAACTAATTGTGTCATAAATTTTATTTATATTTTATCAGCAACATATAATATATAATAAATATCTGATGTGATAAAACGAAGTCATTAACTCAACTCATAATTCCCATTAATATTAAATAAAACTTGAACATTGAAATAATATTAATTCGAATAGTATTATTACATGTATTTACTTAAACACTTATAAATAATTTTAATAAATAAATTCAAAAAAATATATTATATACTATAATAATAATGAATTTATTTATTTCAGACCCCATGGTAGGGACCACCATGTCCTATATACCCATTCTCCAGAATAGGGTGGAATCTTAAATATTCTTTTTTTGTGTCACCCTCTAGGCCCTTATCTCAATAGAAATTAATATTCTTCAAAGTCCAAGAGTGGAGTCTAGTAACCCATCAAGGATCTTAAAAATATATAGAATATTCATAGAAACAATAATCATGCTTTAAACACACACTGTATAATATAATATCTTTATCACACGATATCCCATACAAAAGGATGCACATATTGTGTCATCATCCATTCTTGATTTATTATTTTCTGATCTAAATAGAGAGACTTACCTTTGACTACCATGGATATGGATTTATGAAGGTACTTTCAT
Source organism: Viscum album (assembly GCA_963277665.1). Lineage (NCBI taxonomy): Eukaryota > Viridiplantae > Streptophyta > Magnoliopsida > Santalales > Viscaceae > Viscum > Viscum album. Next base: position 27,456,733 of record OY728125.1, read on the forward strand.
CCCGATTAACCAGTCTTAAGATATCAATTCCTCAACTCAGAAGCAAAAAAATTATATCTTGATCGTTCAACCAATGTCATACCACCAAAGATATACCCAACACAAGATAACTCACCACAAATTCAATGTCAAGGTTTTTTCCTTATATAAAAGTATGTGATAAAATAGTACACATCAATAATCATCTAAATTTAGGAGACCAATAAAAATGTTCCTAGATAATAAAAACAAATGACACCTAAAACATTTGGTGTTACTATTGGCATTTATTTCCTCATGATCTCATCTACTTGAGATCACTAAGTGATAACTTCATAAGAAGAATTCACAATACTTATGAGCCCCTAGCCCCTGATGGATACACATCATATGTGTCCTATCAGTGTGATATATCTGGACCATAAGAAATTTCTTTAGGATTATTATAATGGTATCCATAGTTTATCATTATAGACTATTAACTACTCAAACCTTTTGATATGACACATAATCTAAGGACATTACCATAAATATAGTGGAAAACGAAGTATAAACACTATTTTGGTAAGAATAAAACATGTGTATATCAAACTGTATACATGTAATCATAATCAAATTACATACATAAGTTGGGTATAGGTCACCCACTTTCAACACTCCCACTTTCACTAGAGCCAAATGCTAGAAAGTCTTAACCCACTAACTCTCACATGTGAATCATGCTTCTATTGAGATATGGATTTATTGAGGGTATCTACCACATTATCCTCTATGGATACTATGTTAACTGCAACTTCACCTCTATAAGTAAAATCTCTCAAGAGATGAAACTTATTAAGTATATTCTTTTTCCTCTAGTGTGACCTGGGATCCTTAGAAAACAACATTGCTACAATATTAAAAAAAATAAACTGGAATAGGTTCTACACTTCTAAGAATAACACCAAAGTCTTAGAAAAATTTTCATATATATAAATCCTCCTTAACTAAATCAAAAGAATCTATATAATCATATTATTCTATAGGATCAGAGACTATATATCACTTTAAGCTTCTCTATCTCACTATGCCACAATTCTGGCACAAGACATATCCTGACTATGATTTCATATCATCATGATTTTTCAAGAAACTAGAATCAATTATCATCTCAATACTAGTTCCTTATCTCCTCCATACACTAGGAATATATAATTTTTACACATAAATTACTTCAATATAGTTTTGATAGTTTCCCAATCTTGATCTCCTATATTAGCGTAATATCTTCTCACCATGATTAAAGTAAAGGCAACATCAAACCTTGTACATATCATGCAATACATGATATATCCCACTATCGAGGATTATGGGATTATACTCATTCTTTCAATCTCCTCCTGTGTTTGTGGACACACTTTATTATAGATATTGATACCACATGACATGGGAAACAACCTTATCTTGGATTGTTCCATATTGTACCTTTTAAGTACCTTATCTATTTATATACTTTGACTTAGTCCAAGAAGCCTATGAGATCTATCTTGACAGATATTTATCCATAGAATGTAATACTATAAACCTTGTACTTCATTTCCCATAATTAATATGTCATTAACATATAATAGTATGAAAACAATGACATCCCATTAACCTTCTTATAGACACAAGGATCACTTTTGTTCTTGATGAAACAAAATTCTCTTATGGACTTATCAAAATGAACATTCGATGATCGTGATGCCTACTTCAACCAATAAATGGATCTCTGTAGCTTGCACACTTTGTTTTCATTTTTGACTTTATAAACCCTCTGGGTTGGATTATATAGAAGTCTTCAAATAACTTCCCATTTAAAAAAGTAGTTTTGAAATCCATTTCCAAAATATCATAATCATGGAAGGATACTACTTAAAGTAATATTCCCTATAATTTCCCTTCAGTAAAGGTTGGATCTTTTATATGGGAACTTGGTTAGCATAAATACCAGTTATAGATCCTTGGTCATATGGGATCACTAAGAGTAGTAGCGAGTGAATCAATGATCCCTTTTTCTTTTTTATTAATTCCTATTTTACATCAACCTTTATAGCTGGTTAAATCCTAGATCTACTCTTCTTATGTATCACAAACTTACATGAATGATGTAGTAATTTAAATGAATAGAACATTAGGATTTATAATGTTCATCCATGATATAATACTCCTTTCATGGTTCAGGTTGAGCTTTGAGACCTGGTGTCTCCTCTATAAATCACTAGGAATATAAGTGAAATATATCACTTACAAATATTAATAGACAATGTACTGAAATTATTGATCACAATTGAATATAGTGGCTTCCTCCTAACGGGTTCTTTATATTGACTCCTTCCAGTTGAATCTATCTCTTGATAATATTATGGTCACCTCTCAATGAGGATCTTTCAAAAACCTCCCAGGAATTCTTCAAAGAGACCTCTTAAAATACATCCATTAATAGGTCTTTTACTTATGTCTCCTATTATTGTAGACATTTATCCTTATTATCTTAAATTCCTTGCACCCAGTTCATCTATAGGAGTTGGATCATCATCCATGATCACTACAACACATTAGTTTCAATGATGGTAATATTATCAAGCATATTTAATGGATAGGATCTTCAAGATGTGTAATCTATCATTCTTATTTAATACAAAATGAAGTTCTAAATGTAATTAGATCTTCCCCTTTAATGTCGCAAGTGTTCTTGTAGAGAAAGTATCTAGCTCTCTAATATTCTTAGTGAATTATTCTTCATAGCCTCCATATTTTATATTCACGTAATCTTGAATATTATTTACATAACTTTTAATGAAACTCCATTATATTTAGTGATGTGATATTTTCTACTTAAAATTCATTTGAATCTAGTTAAGGATCTCCTTAAAACTCATCTTATTTCTCTTATTAACGTGGTTAAAAAACATCACATATTTAATTTCCCATAATATCCATATACTTATTTTCTTATGAAATCTTCACATGTGTATGGAAGGATGCGCCTCCATAGAATGGAATTTTCCTTTAGAAACATGGATCTCTCTTTTAGTATAACAATAACTCCTTACCTTATAATATTATGACATTTATTTTGGTGTTTCATACTCATCTTTAATCACAATGAATCATAATATATTTGTAATATATAAATCTTTAAACAATATCACTTTGAATCATATTAATTTATCTCATTTTTCTAATTTTATTCTTTTATAATTCCTTTATTTTTCATTCTATAACATGATATTTCCTTATTATGAAAATCCTTATTGATTTATTAAGATTTAATGTATCATAATATTTTTATAAGATTAATTGAACCTTATGAGTTTTGTCTTAGGAAATTCCCCATCTTATGAAAATGCTATATCTTACGCACTTCTCATATTATGTTTTTCTTATCTTACATGACCTTCTATCGTACAAGGATAACGTATCATACGATAACAGGCTATCCTTTGAAGACTCATATCATACAAAATCATATTATGTGGTTGTATCTTCTATGAAATATTGATCCTTATGAAACGTTGCATCATATGATATGAACTTAATACGTTGATGTCTTATACAATCCATGTATCTTACATGCTAACCTTATTACATGATTTCAAAATTCATATTAAAAGGATTTCATCTATGTATGAAATACTAAATTCATATGAAAGAATACATTTTCATTTATTATATTGGGAATTATAGACTTCTTCAAACACCCACAATACTTCTTCATCATACTTCAGGTCATTTTGAATCACAAAAAAAAACTCAAACCAGCATCTAAAAAGTTTTTATCACTTGATATAGTAGCTTTCATAATAGATTATCCATGGTTTGATCTTCAATCACCAAGCTAAATTATTTTTCTTTTAACATTTATTCTTCAAATTCCACTCAATCTAGATTTATCCTGTATCTATTAAATGTTATAGATAGCTCTTTCATATCATCGGTAATTGACTTGAACATGAATATCATCAAAACTAATCATCACATGTAAAGGTTACTAGAATTTTTCCACACAAGTTCTTCCAGAAGAAGCTCCATCTGATTCATTCTTACTTTTTCATGCATAATGGCAACATCTCACTCTTCTATTCTCATACACAGCACACATATTAGAAGTTTTATTCTTATAGCACCATCCTCACTAATGAACAAAAAATGAAATATTATTCATGGGAAGATCCCATGGAAATATCAATTCAGGTAAATGACTATGATCAATAGGAAGGATCATGGGACTTATCTAAGGGTTAGTGAAATTTATCATAAACACTATACTAATTGGTTGGGTGAAAAAGGTTAAGGATTAAACACTGAAGAAACAAAAAAGGATCCTGGGAGAGACACACAATCATTCCAATGAAAAGATCATATGAGCCTCATGTATAAGGTATTATAAAAATGTTCCACATATAGAAACCTAAATCCAAGCCCATATTCATATAGTCATCCAAGATATAAATATACAACCCGGTAAAACAATAGCAATTGAGTAGTTAAAAATAATATTTTTTTCATGGTAGAAAATATATTTTTATGAAAGAAAAAAATTTGTTTTAATTTGTAAATCAATATAAGAATGAAATTCATAAATCTCCAACATTTAAAAATAGAAAAAAACAAGGTATGTTCTTTCACTTAAATGTAATTGGACTAGGACCATATTTATAATATTTAAATAATTACTAAACTTATACAGATCCATAACTTAAGTAAAACAATTGGTTGGGTTTTCATTAGTGTGTATCTTATTGACACAAATTGTACTGATATCAATTATCCCACCAAAAAAGGAATCTAAATATCCATGTGTTTAGACCAATCATGAAAAACTAGGTTATTATACAAATGAAAATCAGACTAACTGTCACAAAAGATAATAATTACATAAAAACAAAAATATAGCTTAGTCATCAAAACATTAAGCCACAATACCCCTTTTTGATTCATTCATTGTAATGTACTTAGCCTTAATGGTTATGAGAGCCAATATAGACTATATATTTAATTCCTAAGAGATAGGTCCCTAATGGGTAGAAACAAATCCAGTAAAATTTTTATAGATTTCAATATTTCCAACATAATAATAAAAAATATATCTATCTACGAAGTGATTAGTATTAAAATTTATATCATAGAATAGAGACAATGAAGTAGTAAAAAATGTGCCTTAATAACCATTTAAGGTAATATTAAGGAAATTTTCCCAAATCACTCATAAACTAACTAAGAATGAAAATAGAGAAAGAAATATCTAGTCTAGGAAAATTCAAGGCATGCATAATACTACTAACAATACTATTATAAGTTATTATACTCATATATTTAGTGCTGAAAATTGTTCTTGGAGATTATGACAATGATAATTTGAAATGATGAGAAATGGGGATATTAACAGGTTTAATGGAATCATATAAATACTACTTCAAGACTTTAACAATATAAGAATATTGATACAAGTAAATAAACTTATTCTTATGATCCATAAAACTTTCCAGACATAAAAGTTTCTTATAATATCCAAAATATTTTCAAAAAACATCATTTAGTTGATATTTAACATGAGTGGTAAATTTAAAGTCTAAAAATATGAGTAATATGTCATCAATATACAAAATAAAATACACAATGTTATTTATGTCATCTTTAAAATTAACACATACATCAAATTTACTCCCATAATATCCATTTTATAGTATAAATGAATCTAATTTCTTATGCCACTAACATGAATCCAATTTTAATCCATAAATGGATTTATTAAACATGAAGTATTGATTTTATTTAAACATAATAAAAAACCCATTAAGAGGCATCATGTATAGTTTCTCATAAATATAATCATGTAAAAAATTTGGTTTTAATATCAAGTTATTGAATATAAAAGTCACAATAATTATAAAAAGAAAGAAATAATCAAAAGGATTAATGTTTTAATGCTAGAGAAAAAAAATTCAAAAAATTCAAATCCTTGTTGAAGGAAGACCATGGAAATAGACCTAGCTTTATACTTAATTTGATTATCTCTTGTGTTATCTTCATTTATCTTAAAAATACATTTTTTAATAATATTCTATGAAAAAGGTAGTTGACAAAAATGGATTGAGTGTGATTATTTCTCAAGGAATTCATATCCTAATTCATAGAAGTGATCCAAAATTTTGAATCATAGTCATTATTTACTTTCTTATGAGTATAGGGATCCTTAGTAACTATGTATTGGAAAACATAGAATAAAAAAGTAGCCACATCAGCTAGGATAAAATGATATGGAGTTAAATTGACTATCCTTACTAAATATCTAGTGAGATGGTAATCATTAATGGATCTAAAAGGTTCAATGTTTAACTCAGTATTGAACTCATGCTCAACTTGAGCCTTATGTTAAGTATAAAGTGGAGTAATATTAATATAATACCCATCATATGTAAGTGGAGGAACCCCAACACCCTCAAATTAGGGTGAATGACCACTTTCATCTATGGAAGGATTGATTTTAAGAGAAATTTGATCATAGAATACCATATCCAAGTTAATGATACATTTTTAAAGAAACTTTTATCAACATAGATTTTATACCCAGTAACTCTCTCTGGATAATCTATGAAGATACACATAATAAATCTATGTTCAAAATTGTCAGTTTTAATATGGGAATAAGTGTAGCCAAATATCCTTAAATATCTATGTGAAAAAGGATAGTAGACCCATGTTTCTTATAGATTTTTGAATGATATAGTAGTATAAGGGAATTAGTTTATTAAAAGATTATTTTGGTGGTAAAATTAGACCATAATGATTTAGGTAGGCCTAGGTATGGAAGAAATATTTGGACCTACTCAAGAATATTTTTATTGATGCACTCTACAAATATTTTTTTTTATTTTTTTGATAGTTTTCTACCTAGTGATACCCTTAGGCTCATAATGTTCAATAAATTCAGTTGATAAGTATTAATGACCACTATAATTTTTCATATATTTTAAATTACTACTAGTTTCAGTCTCAACAATGGACTTACAATATATAAAGACCCAAAATGCTTTATTTTTATTTCTATGAATATATATCCAAAACATTATTAAAAATTCATCAATTAATGTAACAAATTATGAGCCTCCACCATAGGAGGGATTCCTAGAAATACCCCATAAATTGGATTGTATATACTTTATAGAAAAACACTCTCTAAAAATAGTTCTTGTAAAACTATCTTTCTTGGATTTACCAAGGATAGAGTCTTCATAGATAGGTAAGTTACTCAATTTAACATAAATTAAAATCCATTATTTTCTCAACTCCTCATTGATCTTCACACTAAAATTCTCCAATATCTTATACAAAATAATGGATTTTCCACTATTAGTAACATAATTTATGCCCAAATTTATAGATTGGTTTTTACTATTTAACACATATATTCCATTGACCAATGATCCTCAAAAAATCATGCAATATACCTTAGTGATTTTAACACAACTTGATTCCAATCTAAAGAAAAACCACCTCAACATATAACTCCTAATGGAAAGATATTTCTATAAAGGTTAGGGATCTGTAATACATGACGTAATATGATGATAGAATGGTTATACAACTCTAACTGAATAGATATTCAACCCATTAACTTGTATCTCTTATTCTTTCTTAACAAAACATCCCCATATTCACCCTCATTTAATTAATAAAATCATTTAATATAAATTAGTACATAAAAAATAGATTCTAAGATCACAAAATCAATCAAAATATGATTCTATATATTCAACACTTTAGCATTATCATATCTATCATTATAAAACAAGAAGTGATCACAAAAATATTTTGAATTTTTATTATATTTTAGTTCAGGTTAGTTAAATTTAATATTTCAAGGTTTCCTATAATAGAATCGCTTAAATACCTTGGTATTAGACTTAGAAAAACTATTCCTAGACTGTTTATAGTTATTTCCATTATCTTTACCATTTTCTTTCCTTTTACCTCAAAACTTGAAGCTACATTTCATATTCAGATTGCCTGCCTCCAAATTAACATATGGTTTAGTGTATATTTTATGAGAAATAAGGGAAAATTTAACCTCTTTTAATATAAAATAGTACTTCCCATACATCATATTCTCTCAAAGGCTATAATAATAATTATAAAGTGATATTAACATAATTTTTTCTTAATCATAAAAATTAAATATGACAATAATAGTTTCTAGATCTAAAAAAATATAGTACATGGATTTGGTTATTCAAATCCAAGGATAAAGTTGCTCAGCACTAGATGTGACAAAATTTAGTTAAATTTAACTATTTGATATTAGAAATAAATCTACCATGTATTACAAAATTTTTAATTTATGTTTCTTATATAGGAGACCAATAGAAAAAGACTATTTTGTGACTTCACACATGTATTTATCACCCAAATTTAATAAAATAGAACTATGATCATTCTAAGATACATCATTAGAGATATTAATCTTATTATTTACCATATTTTCATCATCTGACTGACTGGTAAATTTTTTCTTAAGTTCTGAGAGGGTGTCAAAAATCCCTTGTCTAACTAGATATTCATACATAATAATTTACTATTGGTTAATGTCATTCTATCCATAAATATCATTGATTTTAAACTTAATAGATTTCATTATTGTATTCATATGGATCAAATACTAATTTTTATGAGCACCATTGTGAAAAAATACAAACACAATGGTATACAAGTGTTGAATATATAATGAATTATATTATGTACATGATATTATAGTTTATTTAATTCAAAATATAATCAAAAGAAATAATATAGATTCAATATAATAAAAACAGAAAGAATTAAAAGTTAAAAAAAGAAGAAAACCATAATGTAATGTACTTTAGACCACATTAGTCCCATGTATATGGAAAGAGCACTACTAAAATACTCCCTTTGTTAATGATCAAAGAAAAAAATGAACCAATATAATATATTAGAAACAATAAAGAAACATTGGATATAAAAAAACTAAAAAAATTAAAAAGATAATAAAAACTCACAAAGTAGTCAACCTTACCACCATCTGGGCTCATGTTCAAAGATATCTTCATTGTGGTTCAGTCTGGGCTTGAAGGTTCTTTGTAAGGTCACCTAAATAATGAAAAAGAAGTTAAAACTTGCTTAGTGGGAGATATAAATGTCCATCAAGATTTAAATTTTGGATTAGATTTATATAAAGATGATAAGATAGTAGGATATAGATCCACTAGGACAGTGATATTCTAAACTCTAGTGATATTCTCTCTACCTATCTCTTATTTTATTTGGAATTCTATAAAAATAAATTTACATTTGATAAAATCAATGTGAAATGAAGTTATTGGGGTGTCATGATGTCAATGTAATGATCAAGAATCATATGCGATAGACCATAAAAATGATAGATCATGTGGAAAGCTATGATCGATGTGAAGGGTCACATGCATTTTCTAAGGATCAACTCTATTTGATAGGTTCACTGCACAGATTAGTCGGGTGGATGAGGTAAATAATCAACCATCAAAGAAACACAATAGTGGATTGGTATAGCCACATTATTGTTCCAAGGAATATATCATATGAACCCTATTTATAAAGAGCTGAGACGAATCTAAAAAAGATTATTGAGGCATGGGAGTGTTAAGGTTTAAATATAAATTCCCTCGTATTGAGGTGGTGTTTGTAGAAGGGGGTGTTTTTTAAGATAAGTGAAGTTGATGTAGATATATTATGAGTTTTATTTATTTATCAATATATTTACCTAACTATTCAGTGAATGAATAAATTTCAGAATCAAAGGAATAATGTTAATTCATATGTGGTGAATCTATTTTGGGAGTTTGAAAGAATTATGTAAATGAGAAGATAGAGTGTTTTAATAATTTCCTATAATTATATAAAGATTTCCCAATAAGGATTATGATCATGCCATAATTCACAGTATGATGGAATAAGTTATGTTGTAACCTAGCTTCTCCTGTTGTTAATTATGTATAAATCGGTAAATTATTTCACTAGTCTTTCATGAAATAGAAATCACACTATAAAGGAAACTTTGTGTTCCACAAAGTCTAAAAGCACATAAAATTGAGGATATAATGACCTAGTATTCTCATGCATAGATATGACATATTTTTTAGATTAATATTCATTACATTACACAAACACATTCTTGAGGACCATAATAGTTTAGTGTCTTTGGAAACATTGAACACAATCTTCTTAATTTATAAAATATCATAAAAATACACTATAAAGATATTCCCCATTAGTACTCTTAATAAGAATACCCTACTCAAATCTGTTCTTTATAACTTGGGGAAAGGAAACATAAGAAAGGGTTATCTCAGGTGCTTATTAATGATAAACAAGGGAGATACATGAGAATTACATGAACAGAAGTGTGTGATACATGAGAAAAACATTTTAAAACCATGACCGACATATCAAATATCATAATATTGGGTCATGAAATAAAGATTGATAGTTTATAAGACATGAATCATAATAAATTCAAAGAATATGAGCCAAGAGAGCATAAAATTGTAATAAAACATTGAATTTTGATATACAAATAAGCATAGAAAATATTATATCAAGGCTACCCACCAAGACATTCATAAAATGTTAGGCTTGGGATAACCACTCATGGGTCTGCTTTGGGATTGGGTGAACCACTTGTGTACCCTATTTTTTAGGCTTGGGCTAACTACCTGTGTACCCTCCTTTACAAGCATGGGCTAACCACCCGTGTAACATCTGATCTTATAGAACATTAATCATTATCCAATAAATTAGATGAAGATATAATTCCAACACATTAAATAATCCATAAATTTGTTTTCCACAAGATTATATAACATTCATCATATAAAATCCCTTGAAAAGAAAAGAGTTTAATAAAATATTTCATCACAACATAACCCCTGGAAAAGAAAACGGTTTCATAATCATTTTATAATTTCATAATAACATAACCCATGGAAGAGAAATGATTTTTATAAATTTATTATCATAAAAAACATAAACCATCCAGAGGAATAATAAGAACGGTAGCCTTAGTGTATATCCCCAGTAAATCGTAAGTTACCTCAAATGATTCCATCTTATATGGTAAATGATTTTGAAAGAAAAATCACTAGGAACATTTCATGAGGAAAATAAAAATTTATTAAATGATTTTTAAAGCTAAAAATTCATAAAACATTTTTTAAATCCTTTTCTTTTAAAATAACCTTGAAAACATATAAATGAATCTTTAAATAAATCATTTAAAACATTTCTTGGGGGAAAATGTCTCTTTCTCTTTGATAAAAACTTTTTTAAAAATAAAAAATATTAAAAATACTTTTTTTAAATAAACATGAAAATACATAAAGGAATATTCAATGAAAATAATGGTTAGGATGATAAGAAATGTTTTTCATGTTGTACATGTTAAAACAAAGATTCCTTTTACATTTTGAGTAAAATAGAAACATGGATTGTTTTAAAAACAACATGAATATTTATTATGATTTTTTTTGTAAAAAGTAAAAAATGGGTAAAAATTCCTTTTAAAACCATATTATAATAATAAAAAAATTAATTCATTTTTAGAAAACATGTTTTTGGAAGAAAACGAATTTCTGACCGAAGAGAGAAATAAAGTCATATTTTCTTAAAAACATTTTCTAAATTATTTTAAGTACCAAAGAGTGGTAAAATGGTACTATTACTTGAAAATTTCATGAATAATTAGAGGATAATAAAATTTATGAGTTTATTGAGATATATTTATAATATTTTATCATTGGAAACATAATCATTAACAATCTTGATAAATGGTGAGATGGTAACGTAAAATCATTACCACTTTGGTCACTTTGAATCATATGCCCTGTGAAGGAATAATATAAAATGTAACTTAAAATATCATGAGGATAAATAAATTCCTCATATAACATATCAAATGGGATTTATATACACCTCATAAAAGAAGATAGGTGTATAACATAACATATGTCTCAAAGAAGGAAAATTGAGACAAAAATTCATTACTTTAAGTCTTGACTTCCATCATAATCATTAAAACCACCTATATAATAAATAAAAGTTTATTATAAACATATTAAATAACTATATTAATATATATCATAGAATATATGATTCTATTATAACCTTTTATTACCCTTTTATTAACAATTCCATGTTAAAGTCGTATTTTGGGTAATAACTGCTTTGTTTTTCATGTATGCTTTGACTTTCTATTTTTGGTCTCATTAATTAAATTATGGTTTCACCATATTGATAATTTTTACCATGATAATAATATTATATATATTCATTATATATTTATTTAGAGTAATAACTAAAATTTAGTGATAGAAAATGAAATTTGTCATTCATGGAGATAATAAGTCGTACGTACGAAAGAATTTTATTTCCATTTTCTTGTTGGATTGAAAAAAAAAGGTTAAAATATATATTATAATTCCATAATAATTTTAATTTCATATATATCACATATTTTTATTAAACTCATCCTTATTACCTTCCATGTAATGCGTGAATAAATCACATCGCTTCACGAGCTGGTAGTCCTCCATACACACAAGCGATGTTATCATATACCTAACAAATAGAAAGCATAATTTTATGTAAAATATAATAATAATAGAAGAATAATAATATCATAAATATTATATGTAAATAATAAATCTATCATTATTTCCAACTATGAAAGGTGGTAGTGGAAAAACGAATGACATCGGTCCGTGAGGCGGTAGTCCGCCGTACACATGAATGATGATTTCGTAACCCATTTTGATGGAAGTAGATATGGTTTAAGTCATTAACTTAACATAAAAAAACATATTATCATATGTAATATAATAATGTTTTATATCATCATTCTATAAAAATAATTTAATGAGGTGTAGGAAGAAATAAAAAAAATGCTCATTGACGAACATTACATCTTCTCCACATATCCTCCATAAGTTTTCACTAAAATCCTTACTCGGATGGATTTATGTCCAAAATAAGGCTTCTAGGAAAAGATTAGAGAAGTTTAAAGATTATTTTGTCTAGTTTTTTGGGATAAAAAGGGCTTTATATGTGTGAATAAGTGAGGGGAGTGGGTTCCCTTTTAAAATTGAGGAGGGGTGGTATTTTTGTATGTGCCCAAAAGTGTTCACTATTGAGAGGTAAATATTACCTCATGTGCCTCAAAAATAGATAAATAATGTGTTCTGAGAATTATTTGGTCAATAATAACCCCCAAAACACAAAATAAACACATTTTATATTATTTTATTCTGTATACTTTATGTTCACTCAATTTTACCCTTTTAGTTTTTACTATGACAACTTGTATCTTTTTTATTTACCTAGGTAATTTATCCTTTAGGAATAATATTAAAATTATTTTTATTATATAATTTTGAAATAATAATTATAAATATTAAATTAAATTTATTAAATAAAAAACCTTTGTGTGTGAAAAATTAATTTTAACAAAAGCACATGTGATGTGTAAAACCTAGTTTTAACCTTATTCAGGGTGAGTAATTTTTAACTACTTTAACTAATAATTATGGTAAAAATTTAAGTTTAACTTATTAGATAATATATATTATTATGATTAAAAATATGGAATCCATTTTTTTAAAATTATATTCATTTAATTGTAAAATTTTAATTTAAAAATAATCCAACAAAAGTGATGAGAAAGCTGGTTTTTAAAGAGAAAAAGTTCAAATGTTTAAAAAGTTTTTATATTAAACTTAAAAATTAAATTTATTCCAATGAACTAAATTAGATTAATGGATTTATAATGGAACTAATTTTACTTTTAAACAAATTTAAAATATTATTTAACTTTATAAATAAATTAAATGAAAAGGCAGTTTTTAATAAAAAATCAGTATTTTTCACTATTCATAAAAAAAGAAACTTTTTAGAAAAAACCCAAAAATTCATCCCAATATAATTATGATATGTAAAATTAAAAATTTATGTTTATTTTATCAAATTAATTTTTTAATAATGTGAAAAATTATTTTTATTATTGTTCTGAAAAATAAATTGAAAGCATTTCGGAGAAAATAGTTTTTTGGAAACATATAAAATATTTAATGAAAATTAAGTAACTTATTATAAATATGTTTCCTTTATATAAAACCATCATAATTAATATTTAAAATATTTATTATTATTCATATCTCTAATTTTAACAGTCATATTATAACGATCACATTTAAATAACAATATTAATAATATATCGTAGTTTTGTTAAAACATTGTGTCATGTGTAACGCAAGCTAAACTCAATGTAGCATGTAATGAAAGATTAGCTTATTATGGAATGTAACTCAATATTTACCTTATTTTATGTGTAATTAAAAATATAGAAAAGTTTAAATTTATTTGGAAAAATATATTTCAAAAAATAATGGGTTGTTACATTCTACCCCCCTTAAAATGAATTTTTACCTCAAAATTCATCACTTTGGTACCAAAAACTGAGGATAATTATGCCTCATTATGTCCTCAGCTTCTAATATAGCTTCCTTATACTGGTGGTTTTTTCATAAAACTTTTAATTGGTTAGTGTTCTTTTTTCATAGAACTTTCTCCATTAAATCTAGTATCTTTACGGGTTATTCGTCATAATAAATATAATGCTCTAGTGGTATGACCTATGTGTTTAGTACATGTGATGGATCAGGTGTGTACTTACTCAGGAGTGATACATGGAATAGATCATAAACCTAAGATAAGTTCAATGGAATCTCTAAATGATAATATATTTTTTCAATGGGATCAAGTATTTTAATGGGAACGATATACCCAAGGCTTAGTTTTCCCTTATTTCTTCCATGGAAAAATTCATAGAAATTCCATATTACCAAATTAAAATTCATGATCGCATTGATGATCACTAATATAACATTTTTTCAACTTTTTTTAGTTCTTAAATTTTTATGAATCTCTCTAACCTCCTCTTCAAACTCATCGGCTTGCTCTGGTTCCAATAGATTTATTTCTGTAACTTCATTACAATACATTGGAGTTATGCACTTTTTTCTATAAAGGTCTTTATAAGGATCCATCTTAATACATGAGTGAAATCTATTATTGCAAGAAAACTAAAATTAATTAAGTTTTTGATCCCAAATACCTTTTAAATCCATGGAACAATATATTATTATATCCTCTAGAGTTTGAATTATTCTCTCAAATGGACCATTTCTTTGTGGATGATACACAATAATGAAAATCAACTTCATATGAAGAGCTTACAGAAGACTTTGAAAAAAAATTAGGTAAACCATATATTCTGATAAAATACAATAAAATGTGGTACTCCATACAACCTTATAACTTTCTTAATGTATATTCAAGCAAGTGGATCCAAAAATAAATCTTCTCTAATAGAAATGAAGTTTGATTACTTCATATGGTGATTGACTATAAACCATAATTATCCAAACATAAAAGATAAGTTAAACCCTAAAGTTTTGCATTACCTTTAATCATATGTCCACAAAGTTTAATGGAATTCCTACTTAAATAAATTTGTCACTATATACAAAACCTAAGTGCTTAATTTCCATAAATTTCTCTTAAAATATACTTAATATTGATAAACTCCCATCACATAAAACCTAAAAAGGGGTGTTAATGACTTTGAACTTCTGATCAACCTTAAGCTCATAAACCTGTAATTGTAACCATAACTCTTAAGTTAATCTTACCTAGAGACATATATGCTTCAAAAAGATAACTCACTATTTATTCCTTGAATAAGCTCTTATCTTATAAAAAAATTCTATTGGAAGCTTGGGTTCAACCTTGTAATGATAAAATATCAAATGTGACTTAATTATTCTAGAATTTATGCAGAGGGAGACAATATCAGGAAATTTCACCAAAAGATGAACAATCAGACTTTCATAGGGTGAATTAATACAAAATAAAACATTAAATTCCTAACTATGGAGGGGGATTAGTGTTCCCTAATTATCACAATTCACTTCAACTATCATGATCGCATAAGATTTACCTTTTCCATTTGAATTGATAGGTTGTTGGTGTTGATCATCATTATTAACCCTAGGATTTGGAAACATGTTATAATAATTCTCAAATTCCTTTCAATTGAAACATTGAAGTGTTGGAGATACATTCTATAGAGATTTCTTATTATTCACATCATTAGTTAACTTATTTCAATCACTTCAATATTCAGTCACTTGATGAACTACCTTTCCACACTTAAAACATTTATTATTCCCCTTATTAAAATTTACTCTATAATTTTTCCCACACTTGAGATTAAAGGAAATCTCATATTATTTTCTCCACGGTTGTTATATTTTCCTTTGAATTCCAATTTTCTCTTCTTATCAAAACCCTGACATTGATACATAACTCTAACCTAAAATTACACCTTGATAGCACATTGAAAAATATATTCATAACTACTGAATTATGTTATGGATAATTCCATTTTGAGACTTGGCTTTAAGGCATTGAATAATCTATCAACCTTACTTTTAGGTTGGATGATAATACCAAAAGATTACCTTTCAAGTCTTGTAAAATTTTCTTCGTTGCTACCAATAGATTCAGTATCTTTTTTCTTTAGCTTAGGGAACTATTTCTCCATCTTTATATAAATAAAACAAGGAAAGTGCTTACTAAAAAATAATTTCTTTAACTCTTCTTAATTCATGGAGTTAATTTCATCATGTTCCTTGTATTCTTGAGAATATTCCACTGTTGATCTATTTCTCCTTCCAACGATAGATAGCCAAAATTCATTTCTCACTCTCTAAACACTTTAGGATAGAAAATATCTTTTCATTAGTGTTGAACCATTTCATAGAAAAAATGAATCATAAGACCCACTAAAAGAAGATGGTAGTTACCTCATGAAGGACTCTACCTAATGTTGTTCCCTCCTTTTCTCATTTGTAATTCCAATATGATTCATACCTTGAGAAAGTTATGTGATTAAGAAAAAATATTTTTCATTACATTTCCCATAATGTATAGTTTTTTAGGAGTACAATCATTGTATTTTACATCACACTAGGCAATAACACAATTCCTTCAGGTTCCAACCATTGTTTGAAAACAAAAATAATAGTGTGAGAAACAATAATGATAGTGTAAAACCAAATAATCATGAAAAATCACTTATAGGGTGTCTAAATTATGACACCTTCTTTTAAATCATTGACACCTTAGGCTTAACCTGGGTCATCCATGATTATAATCTATTTAAATACTTTATGACGGTTCATAAATAGTTTATATATTTCCAAATCATATCCCCTGGGAGTTTCAAACTAGGTGTGTATAAAGGCCCATTACATTCATTAGGTGAAAATCAAGTCCATATCAATGCACCCTTTTCAGAGTTATTACCCCTAGGTTCCTCTATGATAGAGCCACATTCACTTATAGTATCCAAATAGGTATTTAATTTCTTAGAAACCACTTTCTCTATCCTTAATAAAATTTTAAGGACATTTTCCTATACTTTGACTCATCCTTTGACTTATCCTTATAGACATCCCTATACATATCATTAAGAATATCCCTAGGAATCTCACTAAAGTTTTCTCATCATAGTTTATAAAGGTTAACTAAACCTTTCCTCAGATACCAACTATAGAGACCCAGGATTCTCATTCATGGATATTATATATTTTTAAGATGGATATTAATTATATTACATAAACACTTGCTTGAGGACTATAATAGTTTAGTGACTCAGGAAACATGGAACACAATCTTCTTAATTCCTAAAATATTTTTAATATCTCTCATAAAGATATTACCCTTTATTACTCTTCACAAACATACCCTACTTAAAACTTTTCTTCATAACCTGGGGAAAGGAAACATGAGAAAATGTGATATTAGATGTTTAGTTTGGGTAAAAAGGGAGATACGTAAGCATTACATGAACATATGGGTGTAATACATGACAATAACATTAAAAATCCATGACTTGCATATAAAAGATCATAATATTAAGACACGACATAAATATTGGCATTTTCTATGACATGAATCATAAGGAAATCAAAGAACATGATCCAAGAGAGCATAAGATTGGCATAAGACATGGAATTCCGAAGTACACATAAGCATATATTTTTCTTTTCAAGGCTACCCACCAAGAAATTCATAGAATGTTAGGCTTGGGCTAACCACCAACGTACCTGCTTTAGGCTTGGGCTAACCACCGATGTACCATATTTTTTAGGCTTGGGATAACCACCTTTATACCCTACTTTCAGGCTTAGTCTAACCACTCATATACCCTCTAATATTTTAGATAAATTTTTATTACCCAATTAATTATAGGGAGATATAGGTTCCACCCATCACATAATCCATACCTTTGTGTTCCATAAGATCACAGAACATTCATCATATGAGAACCCATGAAAAGAAATGGGTTTCATAAAACATTTCATCATAGAATAAAAAGTTGAAAATAAAAGGGGTTTTATAATATTTTCATTATTTCATCATAACATAACCCATAAAAAATAAACTAGTTTAATAAAATTATTATTATCATAAACATAAATCATTTAGAAGAATAATAAGAATGGTATCCTTAGAGAATATCCCCAGTAAATCATAAGTAACCTCAAACGATATCATCTTATATGGAGAATCATTTTGAAAGAAAAAACCCTAGGACCATAACTTGAGGAAAAAAACATTTCTTTGAAAACCACTTTTAAGAAAAAAAATCATAAAACATTTTTGAAATCCTTTTCAATGAATATATCCGGGAAAACTTATAAAGTATAGTTTAAATAAATCATTTAAAAAAATCTTGAGGAAAATATCCTTTCTAATTTGAAAAAAAAAACTTCATAAAAAATAAAACATTTTGAAAATACTTCTCTTTGAAAATAAATTTAAAAAATTATAAAGGAATATTAAAAAAAATCATAATGATAGTAAATTCCATTCATACTATACATGTTAAAACAAATATTCCTTTCACATTTTTGGTAAAATCCAAAAAGGTATTTTTTTTGAAAATGACGTGAATATTCCTTTCAAAACACTTTTTTAAATAGTAAAATATGGGTAAAATTTTATTTATAAAATAATTGGGTAATAATAAGACATTTTTTAAAACATTTTCATAAAACATGCTTTTGGAAGAAAACAGATTTCTGACCAAATAGAGAAATATAGTTGGATTTTCCTAAAAATGTTTCCTCAATTATTTTAAGTACCAAAGAGTGGAAAAAGGTAATATTACCTCAAAATGTCATGAATAACTATATTATAAGAAAATTCACAAGTTTATTGTGATCTAGATCATAATAATTTATCATCGGAAACATGATCATAAATAATCACAATAAACAATGAGATTATAACATAAAATCATTACCTTTGTGACTTTGAATTGTAATCCCCATGAAGGAAAAAAAATAAAACGGAACTTAAAATATCACAAGGATAAATAAATTAATTTTATTACATTTAAAAGGTTCTATATATACACCTCATAAAATAATATAGGTTCATTACATGGCATATGTCTTAAAGAAGTAAAATTGAGACAAAAAACTCTTACCTTAAGTCTTGACTTCCATCATGCTTGTTAAAACCTATTTTATGATAAATATAAGTTTATTATACATCTATTATAGACCCATATTCATATATATCATACCATATATGATTTTCTTATGACTTTTATTACCCATTTATTAATAATTCTTGGTTAAAGTCACATTTCAGGCAATAACTGCTTTGTTTTTCGTGTATGTTTTGACTAGTTATTTTTTTTGATCCTCTTAGTAAAATATTGGTTTTATCATATATAGAATTTTAAATAGGATATAAATATAATATATATTCATTATATATTTATTTATATTAATCCATAAAATTTAGTGACAGAAAATGAAATACATTGTTCATAGAGACGGTAGGATGTACGTTTGCATGAATGCTATTTACTTTTTCTTATTGGATTGAAAGAAATAAAAGTAAATGATATACTATAATTATATCATAATTTTTATTCCATATATATCACATATTTTCATTAAACGCATCCTTATTACCGTCCATTTAAAACATGAAAAATCACATCGCTTCATGAGGTGATAGTTCCTTGTACACACAAGTTACGTTATCGTATTCCCACAAAATGGAAATAAAATGCTATGTGTGATATAATAATTAAAGAATCATAATAATTTTATTAATATAATATATAAATTTTTAATATATCATTATTTATAACCATGATATGTGGTAATGGAAAATGAATGATATCGGTTTGTGAGCCAGTAGTCCGCTAGACACACGAATGATGATTTCACAACTCATTTGATGGAAGTTGAGATGGTTATAGGTCATGAACATAACATAAAAAAAATCTTAGTATATTTAATACACTGAGGTTGTTATATCCCCATTGTATAGTTATAATTTAATGAGGTGGAGGAAGAAATTAAATAAAAATTAACATTAATGAATGTTGCCACTTCTTCGGGTATCCTCTATAGGTTTGCATTAAAATACTTAATTAGTTGGATTTATGTCCAGAATAAGTCTTATAGTATGATGGGAGGGAATTTTGGAATTTATTTTCTTCTATTTTTTATCCAAAGGGCTTGATGGGTGTGGATAAGTGAGGAGAGTGAGCACCCTTTTATAATTGAGGAGGGTGACATTTTTGTAAATACCTAAAAGTATTCACTATTGGGAGGTAACTCTTACCTCATGTTTCTAAAAAATGCATCAATAATGGAGAATATTAATGATTTGGTTGATAAAAACCTCCATCATACAAGATAAACAAATTTTTTATCTTTTTATTCTTTAGTATTTAGTTTACTCAATTTTACCCTTTTAGTTTTTATAATGGTAACTTGTATCCTTTTATTTACCACGGTAATCTATCCTTTAAGATTAAAATTAAAATTATATTTATTATATAATTTATAAATAATGATACTAAATATAAAATACAATTTAATAAATAAAAATTTTATGTTTGTGTAGAGTTAATTTTAACACAATCTCATGTAACATGAAAAACCCCATTTTAACCTTAATCACGACAACTAATTTTTAACTATTTTCACTAATCGTTATGGTAAAAAATTAATTTGATTTTATTAGATAATATAAATTATTCTAATTAAAAATATGGAATCAATTTTTCAAAATTATATTTATATAAGAGGAAAACTTTAATTTTAAATTAATCCCATAAACATGATGAAAAAAAGGGGTTTTTAAAAGAAAAAAGTTCAAAATTCTACACATTTTTTATATCAAAATTAGATATTAAATTGATTAAAATGATCTAAAATATATTAAAGTATGTATAATTGAACTAACTTAACTTCAAAAATAATTTTATATATAATTTTACTTTATAAATAAATTAAATGAAATTAAAATTTTCAATTAAAATTCAGAACTTTTTACTATTCAACAAAAATTAAAATTTTTAGAAAAATCTCAAGAATTTAAAATAACATAATTTATAACATGATGATTTCAAAAATTATTTTTATTTTATAAAATTAATTTTCTAAAAGTGTAAAAAAATAATTTTATTAATATTCACAAAAATAAATAAAAATCTTATTTTCAGAAAATAGTATTTTCAAAACATATAAAGACTTCATAAAACATTAAGTGATTTTTTATAAATATGTTTCATTTATATAAAACCATTATAATTAATATTTAAAAATTAGTTATTAGTATTCATATCACTGTTTTTAATTACTATGTTATAATGGTTGTGTTTAAATAACTATATTAATAATATGTGATAGATTTGTTAAAACTTAGCATTGTATGTAATGAAAGATGTAGAGACCCGTAGCCTGACGTACATGGACATTACATTACATTTGCGGAATACTTAGTACATAACAAAAACACACACTAAAGGATCGTAATAGTTTAGTGTCTTTGGAAACTCGGAACGTAATCTTCTAATCGTGGTGAAAGTTCTTCAATATCTCCCATAAAGGTCATTCTTTTTTTTTTACCTAAAACCTTTCTTTATATCCTGGGGAAAAGAAAACATAAAAGGGTGAGCTCAAATGCTCAGTAAGGGTAAACAAAAGAAATATCAATCACATAATTTTCATAAGAACATAACTTTTTTGGAAATCTTAACCTGCAAAAGAGAGCATAATTTCATAACATGGGATAAATCATAGTAGTGAAATGAAATCATAACTTAAAACATTACTCATTGTGGCATACACACATAATCATAGAGAATCATTTCTTGTTAGTCAAGACTCATTGCCAAGACTATCTTAGTGGACAAAGTCCCTTTCTGAATCGAGTAATCCTCGTTTCAGTCCTGTTTCACTGAACCGGTATAACCTACCATTCCAGCCATGTCTATCTCATGAGATATAAAATCTTTACCCAATGCATTGGAGGGAGATATAGGTCCCACCCATCTTATAATGAATCCTTTCTTATGTGTGCCACATAATCATAAAACATACATCATCGCATAGCACATGTAACAAAAATGGGATTCTTGAAACATCATGACATCATAAATCAATTCATATAAGATAAAGGAATTCATAAAAATAATTCCATCACAACATGATCAAATCAATGTGATAATAGGGATAAAAACAGAACCCTTTTATTATCTTAGATGGAAAATAATTTTGATAAAATACTTGAACTCCATTCTTGAGGAAAATATCCTTTCTACTTCAAAAACACTTTTCTTTTCTTAACATGTCATACAATTATAAACTAAAATAAGTTGATTAAAAATAAACTTGAAAACTTGTAAAGGAAGCTTCTTGGGATAATGTTTTAAAAATCCATTCATGCCGTATAAGTTAAAAAAACATTCTTCGTACTTTTGTCGGAAAAGTCAAAAAGTACCTCGTACGGAAAAACGACAAAAGATTCCTTTCATATTCTTTACTAAAAACTCACCTAAGGGTAAAATTGGATTTAAACTATTTCAAGTGGATGGAAACAATATTACATATTGAGGGAACATGGATGTGGATGATAAAATACACCCCAGTAAATACTTACGAATAAACAATCTCGGATAAAAATGAGATTGTGATATTTTCCTTACCTTAGGTCCGACTTGCTTTGTAAGTGTCCGAACCTCCTGTATAATGATTTAAATCATGTTATTGACTTATTACAGAATCATATTTATTGTTATGATATCATATATGGTTCACTTATTACATTATATTACCCGTTCTTTTGTAAATTCCATGTTAAAGAAGCGTTTTGGGTAAAATCGTTTCATTTATCGTAGGTGTTTTGACTTGTTGTTCTTGACATCATTATTACTTATATCATGATTTACTTACTTCCAGAATATAAAATATGATTTGTATATCATATATATTCAGTATATATATATAAATAATTGGTAGATAAATAAAATGAAAAACACCGTTCATGGAGACGGTAGTCCGTACGTACGCATGAACGCTGTTTTTCTTTCCTTATTGTCTTGAAATGGAAGTAAGTAGATGACATACATATGTATATATACATAAATCCAGTAGCTTTATAATGTCATATATTTCATTATTATTTCTTATATATACATTATAATCATTCTTAAATGGTTAACATGGAGAATGAATCTCATCGCGTCGTGGAGACGGTAGTCCGTACGTACGCACGAGTGATGATATCATTTCTATAAATATTGAATTGAATTGGAGTGGATTATACAATATATCAGAATCAATATGATGTTTTAATAACTATGTATAGTTATTCTTTACACCATTATACCCATCCATGTAAGGTGGCGGTGGAAAATAGATTACACCACGGCGTGGAGACGGTATTCCGTACGTACGCACGCGCGGTGATTTCTTTTTCCGTAGGATGGATAGATGGTGAAATAGGGTTGTTTCATACTTATAATAACATATCAGTATATGAGTGATACTGATGTTATTACTTCATAATGAAACAACCTAAGAAGAAGAAGTGGAAGAAGAAATAAAGATGAAAAAATTGGTAACGGTAATTACCTCTTCTTTGAAGTGCCTCTTTGAGACCTCCTCTTAGGGCACTAGAATTGGTCTTTGAGGAATCCCAGAACCTCTAGGATGTTGCTAGGGAAGTGGAGAAGAGATTTTGGCAGGGGTTGGCCGAGCTTGAGTGCTCAAATTGGTGTGAGGAGGAGGGGGAGGAGGTGTCCTTTTATAAGGGAGGAGAGGGGCACCTTAGGAATTCTTAAAAATATTAATTTATAATAAATCTAACCCCACTTAAAAACCTCCAAAAATGACTCATATTCGAAGATTAGATGAGATAGGGTTGTAATCTCATCAACCAATTAAATTTAGACATGTTTGGATATTATTTTAAACCTTATCAATTAGATTTAACTCTAAGTTAAATAATTTATCTTTTACCGTGTCTTTTTGTTTTCTTTCACTATATGGTTAATAAACTTACTATAACATGCCAAAAGAACCCCAAATTGTTTATTATTAATATATATATCCTTATCTAAGTCATTTGGCCGAACCTTAGATTTTTAGGAATAAAATAACAATTAATAATATAATATTTGATTTAAAAACTATTTTGTGTCAATTTTGACACTATTTGATATATGATTTTTGTGAAAGTCATAACAGAATTATATGTTCGAACCAAGTTTATTAAATCAACATTAATATATCATAGTAACCTAGAAAATTAGTGGAATTCAATAAAAATCTCAAATTACATTTATTTTGGTGTTTATAACATCAATTATGTCAATATTTCATTAATAAGATAATTACTGTATCATCATTGTGTCATAAATAAATTAACTTATTTGATGTATAAAAATTACAAATAAAATACCATCATGTAGGAAATCTTTTTAGCTTTCTAAAGAATATTTACAATCGAATTTATCTTATGTATAACCCCATATTAAAAATGATTTACTTATTAAACGTTGATTTTAACTATTTTAACCCTTCTTTAAATAAATTAATAATAAATGTCCTAATCTAATCCAAGTGGGCCTAAATGGTCATATTTTATTCCTAAGTTTGTTTTTGGTCGAATTACACTTGTCCAATAGAATTAGGACATGTGTTAGGGTAATAGTAATATCATATTTACCCTTAGTTACCCTATTTACTATTAACCGCGGTAAAAAAAAGTAAAAAGTTACTATTCACCAAAAATTATTTTCATCTCATTGAACCACATTTTAGTCCTTGATATTAACCGTGTCTCTCGGATTTTCGAAATTCCATTCACAGAAGCGGTAAAATTAAGTTTTATGCAAAATTCAGTTTTTAACCTACCACTTAGTAGTCTCACTATTCATCAAAAATTGATGTTTTTCAGAACAATGCCAAAATTTCATCCCAAGCTATATTTCATATTCCGAATTCAAAAATGAAGTCTATTTTACCAAATTCATAACATAAAAGTTGCATTAATTAATTCTATAATTAAATCCCGCTGTTAAAACAAATAGCGTGTTTTTTAAGAAACAATATCTATCAAAAGATTGACACTTGTTTATGTCTAGTTTAAATGTGAAATTACATCCAATGACCAACATTGTATTAAATTGTAAAAATATATTCTAAATATACTTTAAAACCACTCAAATTAATGATTTATCACTATTAATTATTTCGATTAAAAAAGTTGTTTTTAATTATAATTTAGTAATTTTCACTATTCATCAAAATATGAAAGTTATCCGAAAATCACCAAAATTTCAACCTAAGCTAATTTCGATATTCCGAGTCCAAAAATGAAGTCCATTTTGAAAAATAAAATTTATAAAATTCCAAAAAGTGGTTATTACTATTCATAACGGCTAGTTTTAATAGCATAATGTTGTTTAGTGAAACTCGGTATTGCGTACGACACAAGCTATCGAGGAAGGTCGCGATTGCGTGTAAAGCAAGCCAAGAAAGTGTTGTATAGAAAAAGATTCCTTTGATGATTTATATAACATAAAAGTCTCGGGTGTTACATTCTACCCCCCTTAAAAAGAATTTCGCCCTCGAAATTCGTCACTTTGCAACAAACAAATGAGGATACTTCTCCCTCATCATATCCTCAAGCTCCCATGTAGCTTCTTCAAGTTGGTGGTTTCTCCATAAAACTTTCACCAAGCGAGTGGTCTTGTTTCATAGGACTTTTTCGCTACGATCCAGAATCTCTATCGGCTGTTCTTCATAAGAAAGATCTTGCTCCAGCGGTACAACTTCTGAGCTGAGTACATGTGAAGGATCTGGTATGTACTTTCTCAGGAGAGATACATGGAACACATCGTGAACTTGAGAGAGATTCGGTGGAAGCGCCAATCGGTAAGCTACCTTCCCAACACGATCCAGTATTTCAAAAGGACCGATATATCTAGGGCTCAACTTCCCCTTCTTTCCAAATCTCATAACCCTCTTCCAGGGAGATATTCGTAAGAACACTTTATCACCCACTTCAAACTCTAGGTCTTTTCTTCGGTTGTCGGCATAACTTTTCTGTCGACTCTGAGCTGCTCTTATGTGTTGTTGAATAGATCTGACCTTTTCTGCCATTTCATCAACGAGATCAGGTCCTAATAGCTTTCTTTCCCCAACTTCATCCCAGCAAGTTGGAGTCCTGCATTTCTTTCCATAGAGAGCTTCATAAGGAGCCATTTGAATACTGGAGTGAAAGCTATTATTATAAGAAAATTCCACCAAAGGTAGGTGTTGATCCCAACCTCCTTTTAAATCCATAGAGCAAGCTCTCAACATATCTTCTAGGGTTTGAATTGTTCTCTCAGACTGACCGTCTGTCTCGGGATGATAAGCAGTGCTGAAACTCAACTCTGTATCCAGAGTATGCTGAAGACTTCGCCAGAACTTCGAGGTAAATCTCGGATCTCGATCAGATATAATAGAAAGAGGTACTCCATGCAATCTTACCACTTCCTTTACATATATCCTGGCAAGCTGATCTAGAGAGAAATCCTCTCTAATAGGAATGAAGTGTGCAGACTTTGTAAGACGATCAACTATGACCCAGATAGCATTATTGCCTTTGGATGTTTTAGGAAGTCCTGTGACAAAGTCCATAGTGATGTTTTCCCATTTCCATTCGGGTATGGGTAATGGTTGTAACATCCCCTTAGACTTCTGTCTCTCAGCTTTAACTTGTTGACAAACCAAGCATCGAGAGACATATTCAGCAACATCTCTTTTCATGCCATCCCACCAGAAGTACTCTTTCAGGTCCCTATACATCTTCGTGCTTCCAGGATGAATAGAGAATGAAGAACTATGAGCCTCATCCAGCAGCTCTTTCTTTAATTCGGGGATGGGAGGAACACAAACCCGATTCCTGAACTTTATTATCCCATCACAATCAAGGTTGAATTCAGGAACATTTCTCACCTTCTTTTGTAACTCGACATCTTCTTTCTGTGCCTCTTTAATCTTCACATGTATAGATGGTTGAACATTCATTTGAGAAAGATAAGATTTTTCCCCTTCCATTATAATTCCAAGATCCATCCTTTGTAAATCCATAAATATTGGATCTTTTGTGATCCTCATCATGGATAAACTAGCATGGTCTTGTCGACTTAATGCATCTGCCACCTTGTTTGCTTTCCCAGGGTGGTAATGGATTGAGCAGTCATAATCCTTAATCAGCTCCAACCATCTTCTTTGGCGCATATTCAGCTCCTTTTGTGTGAAAATATACTTTAAACTTTTATGATCAGTATAAATATCACACCTTTCACCATAAAGGTAATGCCTCCAAATCTTTAATGCAAAGATTACCGCAGCCAACTCCAAATCATGTGTTGGGTAATTTTGTTCATGGATTTTCAACTGTCGTGAGGCATAAGCTATCACCATATCATTTTGAATAAGAACACACCCCAATCCCTTCTTGGATGCATCACTGTAGATCACAAACCTTTCTCCACTACAAGGCAGTGTGAGCACAGGTGCACTGGATAACCTTCTTTTCAACTCCTTGAAATTCTCTTCACATTCCTATGTCCAGACAAACTTAACTCCTTTCCGAGTCAACTTGGTGAGTGGATTAGATAATCGTGAAAAATCTTTTACAAAACGTCGATAATAACCAGCCAAACCAAGAAAACTTCGGATCTCAGTTACTGTTGTTGGTCTTGACCATCTTTCGATAACCTCTGTTTTTGCTGGATCCACAGATATCCCCTATTTTGAGATTATATGACCCAAAAATGCAACTTTTTGAAGCCAAAATTCACACTTGGTAAATTTGGCATAAAGCTTCTCTTTTCTCAGGGTCTTCAATATAATTCTCAAGTGATCTTCATGCTCTTCCTTGCTCTTTGAATAGACAAGAATATCGTCTATAAAGACTACCACAAATTGATCAAGATAGTCTCTAAAGACTCTATTCATTAGATCCATGAAGATAGCAGGGGCATTAGTAAGACCAAATGGCATCACTATAAATTCATAGTGTCCATACCTTGTACGGAAAGCCGTCTTTGGTATATCCTCCCTTTTGACCCTTAATTGATGATACCCTGAACGAAGATCAATCTTGGAAAAGTATTGAGCTCCGCGTAGTTGGTCAAATAAGTCATCAATGCGTGGGAGAGGATATTTGTTCTTGATAGTGATCTTGTTAAGTTCTCGATAATCAATGCAGAGTCTCATTGATCCATCTTTCTTCTTAACAAATAGAACAGGTGCTCCCCAAGGTGACGCACTAGGGCGTATGAATACCTTATCAAGATTCTCTTGGAGTTGCTTCTTCAATTCCTGCAACTCAATTGGGGCCATTCTATAAGGTGTCTTTGAAATAGGCAAAGCACCCGGTACGAGTTCTATTGAAAACTCAACTTCACGATTTGGTGGAAGACCCGGTAATTCCTCCGGAAAGACATCATCAAACTCCCTTACAATGGGCATATTCTTAATCGTGAGTTTCTCACCAACCATTTGAGATAAATAACCTTCATTTAGTGGGATCAATACCCATAAGATGGAAGAAATTTCCACTGGAAGGTTATGTTCATCCTTGCATTGGTATACGATCGTAGATTGATCTGGAGTATGAAATGTGACTTCCCTTCTTTGGCAATTGATATGAGCTCCATGTAGAGAAAGCCAATCCATGCCACGAATCACATCAAATTCCACTAAAGGAAGGATCACAAGATTTGTAGGAAGCACTTTCCCACAAACTTCGATCGGAGAAGAATTATAAACTTTTGATGCGATTGATGTGCCATTAGGTGTTGTCACAGCTAACTCAACATCTAATTGTTGAGGTAGTACGGTGATACCCTTAGAAAAGTCTTCAGAAATAAAAGAGTGGGTGGATCCAGAATCAAATAAAACATTTGCTACTTTAGAGTGGATGGTAAGTGTACCTTTCACCACATCGTTATCGTACTCCACATCGCTGATAGAAATTGCATGTGACTTTCCTTTTTCTTTAGCCTTAAGAGTTTGTTGACGTCGACCATCATCATCAACCCTTGTATTTGGGCATTGATTGGCATAATGCCCCATCTCCTTGCACTTGAAACATTGAAGTGTAGTAGGTTCATTCTGTGTATCCCTTCCTTTGTTTGCATCATTAGACATCTTCTTCCCATTATCACGGCATTCAAATGCCCGATGACCTTCCTTTCCACATTTAAAACATTTACTTGTCCCTTTAAGACAACTCCCTCCATGTTTCTTTCCACACTTTGAGAATAAGGGAAAGTTCATCTTCTTTTCCGTGTGCTCTTTAGATTTTTCTTTGAATTCCATCTTCCTCTTCTTATCAAACCCATGTGACTGATGGGTTACTCCAATCTCCATCTCGAATTTGAGAGCACATCGAACGATTTCCTCGTAGCTATTGAAGTCCCTTATGGCTAACGCCCTTCGAAGACTTGGTTTTAAGCCACTAAAGAATCGATCGATCTTACTCTCAGGTTGGATAATAATACCAGAAGCGTACCTTGCAAGTCTGGTAAAATTTGCTTCATAGGTACCAACAGATTCATCATCCCTTTGCTTCAGTTCAAGGAACTCTTTCTCCATCTTTGTTCAGAGAATACGAGGGAAGTACTTATTGAAAAATAAGTTCTTGAACTCGTCCCATTCCATAGACTCAATTTCATCCCTTTGCCTT
Source organism: Viscum album (assembly GCA_963277665.1). Taxonomy (NCBI): domain Eukaryota; kingdom Viridiplantae; phylum Streptophyta; class Magnoliopsida; order Santalales; family Viscaceae; genus Viscum; species Viscum album. The sequence continues at coordinate 27,486,916 of OY728125.1, forward strand.
GTATTCTTAACAATATTCCACCATTGATCAACATCTCCTTCCAAACGATACACTGCTAGGATGACTTTATCATGCTCAGAACATTGAAGAACTGAAAATATCTTTTCAGTAGTACTAATCCATTGTTCAGCAACTAATGGATCAGTAGACCCGCTGAAAGATGGTGGACGCTGCCTCATGAAGGATTCAACAGAATGTTGCTCCCTCCTTTGTTCGTTTGGAAATCCTGCATGATTCATAGCTTGAGAAAGTTGTGTGAGCATGGCTACAAGATTTTGCATTCCAGCTCCCATATCGTTTGGTTGCTCAGGGGGACAATCATTGCATTGCCCATCGCATTCCGCATTAACACGGTTCCTTCGGGTTCCAGCCATTGACTAAAACCAAGAAGAATAGTGTGAGCAACACTAATTATAATAGGAAACCACATAATTCAAGAATAAAATTTTCATGCTTATGGTCTTATCCTAGGTTATTCATGGCCATTTCTAAGATTGTGTTCTATGCTTAGACTTATCCTTAGGGTTCTTACTAAGGCTTTCACATCCTAGTTTCCAAAGGTTGACTATACCTTTCCTCTGATACCAACTATAAAGACCCATAGCCTGACGTACATGGACATTACATTACATTTTCGGAATACTTAGTACATAACAAAAACACACACTAAAGGATCGTAATAGTTTAGTGTCTTTGGAAACTCGGAACGTAATCTTCTAATCGTGGTGAAAGTTCTTCAATATCTCCCATAAAGGTCATTCTTTTTTTTTTACCTAAAACCTTTCTTTATATCCTGGGGAAAAGAAAACATAAAAGGGTGAGCTCAAATGCTCAGTAAGGTTAAACAAAAGAAATATCAATCACATAATTTTCATAAGAACATAACTTTTTTGGAAATCTTAACCTGCAAAAGAGAGCATAATTTCATAACATGGGATAAATCATAGTAGTGAAATGAAATCATAACTTAAAACATTACTCATTGTGGCATACACACATAATCATAGAGAATCATTTCTTGTTAGTCAAGACTCATTGCCAAGACTATCTTAGTGGACAAAGTCCCTTTCTGAATCGAGTAATCCTCGTTTCAGTCCTGTTTCACTGAACCGGTATAACCTACCATTCCAGCCATGTCTATCTCATGAGATATAAAATCTTTACCCAATGCATTGGAGGGAGATATAGGTCCCACCCATCTTATAATGAATCCTTTCTTATGTGTGCCACATAATCATAAAACATACATCATCGCATAGCACATGTAACAAAAATGGGATTCTTGAAACATCATGACATCATAAATCAATTCATATAAGATAAAGGAATTCATAAAAATAATTCCATCACAACATGATCAAATCAATGTGATAATAGGGATAAAAACAGAACCCTTTTATTATCTTAGATGGAAAATAATTTTGATAAAATACTTGAACTCCATTCTTGAGGAAAATATCCTTTCTACTTCAAAAACACTTTTCTTTTCTTAACATGTCATACAATTATAAACTAAAATAAGTTGATTAAAAATAAACTTGAAAAATTGTAAAGGAAGCTTCTTGGGATAATGTTTTAAAAATCCATTCATGCCGTATAAGTTAAAAAAACATTCTTCGTACTTTTGTCGGAAAAGTCAAAAAGTACCTCGTACGGAAAAACGACAAAAGATTCCTTTCATATTCTTTACTAAAAACTCACCTAAGGGTAAAATTGGATTTAAACTATTTCAAGTGGATGGAAACAATATTACATATTGAGGGAACATGGATGTGGATGATAAAATACACCCCAGTAAATACTTACGAATAAACAATCTCGGATAAAAATGAGATTGTGATATTTTCCTTACCTTAGGTCCGACTTGCTTTGTAAGTGTCCGAACCTCCTGTATAATGATTTAAATCATGTTATTGACTTATTACAGAATCATATTTATTGTTATGATATCATATATGGTTCACTTATTACATTATATTACCCGTTCTTTTGTAAATTCCATGTTAAAGAAGCGTTTTGGGTAAAATCGTTTCATTTATCGTAGGTGTTTTGACTTGTTGTTCTTGACATCATTATTACTTATATCATGATTTACTTACTTCCAGAATAAAAAATATGATTTGTATATCATATATATTCAGTATATATATATAAATAATAGGTAGATAAATAAAATGAAAAACACCGTTCATGGAGACGGTAGTCCGTACGTACGCATGAACGCTGTTTTTCTTTCCTTATTGTCTTGAAATGGAAGTAAGTAGATGACATACATATGTATATATACATAAATCCAGTAGCTTTATAATGTCATATATTTCATTATTATTTCTTATATATACATTATAATCATTCTTAAATGGTTAACATGGAGAATGAATCTCATCGCGTCGTGGAGACGGTAGTCCGTACGTACGCACGAGTGATGATATCATTTCTATAAATATTGAATTGAATTGGAGTGGATTATACAATATATCAGAATCAATATGATGTTTTAATAACTATGTATAGTTATTCTTTACACCATTATACCCATCCATGTAAGGTGGCGGTGGAAAATAGATTACACCACGGCGTGGAGACGGTATTCCGTACGTACGCACGCGCGGTGATTTCTTTTTCCGTAGGATGGATAGATGGTGAAATAGGGTTGTTTCATACTTATAATAACATATCAGTATATGAGTGATACTGATGTTATTACTTCATAATGAAAAAACCTAAGAAGAAGAAGTGGAAGAAGAAATAAAGATGAAAAAATTGGTAACGGTAATTACCTCTTCTTTGAAGTGCCTCTTTGAGACCTCCTCTTAGGGCACTAGAATTGGTCTTTGAGGAAGACCAGAACCTCTAGGATGTTGCTAGGGAAGTGGAGAAGAGATTTTGGCAGGGGTTTTCCGAGCTTGAGTGCTCAAATTGGTGTGAGGAGGAGGGGGAGGAGGTGTCCTTTTATAAGGGAGGAGAGGGGCACCTTAGGAATTCTTAAAAATATTAATTTATAATAAATCTAACCCCACTTAAAAACCTCCAAAAATGACTCATATTCGAAGATTAGATGAGATAGGGTTGTAATCTCATCAACCAATTAAATTTAGACATGTTTGGATATTATTTTAAACTTTATCAATTAGATTTAACTCTAAGTTAAATAATTTAACTTTTACCGTGTCTTTTTGTTTTCTTTCACTATATGGTTAATAAACTTACTATAACATGCCAAACGAACCCCAAATTGTTTATTATTAATATATATATCCTTATCTAAGTCATTTGGCCGAACCTTAGATTTTTAGGAATAAAATAACAATTAATAATATAATATTTGATTTAAAAACTATTTTGTGTCAATTTTGACACTATTTGATATATGATTTTTGTGAAAGTCATAACAGAATTATATGTTCGAACCAAGTTTATTAAATCAACATTAATATATCATAGTAACCTAGAAAATTAGTGGAATTCAATAAAAATCTCAAATTACATTTATTTTGGTGTTTATAACATCAATTATGTCAATATTTCATTAATAAGATAATTACTGCATCATCATTGTGTCATAATTAAATTAAATTATTTGATGTCTAAAAATTACAAATAAAATACCATCATGTAGGAAATCTATTTAGCTTTCTAATGAATATTTACAATCGAATTTATATTATGTATAACCCCATATTAAAAATGATTTACTTATTAAACTTTGATTTTAACTATTTTAACCCTTCTTTAAATAAATTAATAATAAATGTCCTAATCTAATCCAAGTGGGCCTAAATGGTCATCTTTTATTCCTAAGTTTGTTTTTGGTCGAATTACACTTGTCCAATAGAATTAGGACATGTGTTAGGGTAATAGTAATATCATATTTACCCTTAGTTACCCTATTTACTATTAACCGCGGTAAAAAAAAGTAAAAAGTTACTATTCACCAAAAATTATTTTCATCTCATTGAACCACATTTTAGTCCTTGATATTAACCGTGTCTCTCGGATTTTCGAAATTCCATTCACAGAAGCGGTAAAATTAAGTTTTATGCAAAATTCAATTTTTAACCTACCACTTAGTAGTTTCACTATTCATCAAAAATTGATGTTTTTCAGAACAATGCCAAAATTTCATCCCAAGCTATATTTCATATTCCGAATTCAAAAATGAAGTCTATTTTACCAAATTCATAACATAAAAGTTGCATTAATTAATTCTATAATTAAATCCCGCTGTTAAAACAAATAGCGTGTTTTTTAAGAAACAATATCTATCAAAAGATTGACACTTGTTTATGTCTAGTTTAAATGTGAAATTACATCCAATGACCAACATTGTATTAAATTGTAAAAATATATTCTAAATATACTTTAAAACCACTCAAATTAATGATTTATCACTATTAATTATTTCGATTAAAAAAGTTGTTTTTAATTATAATTTAGTAATTTTCACTATTCATCAAAATATGAAAGTTATCCGAAAATCACCAAAATTTCAACCTAAGCTAATTTCGATATTCCGAGTCCAAAAATGAAGTCCATTTTGAAAAATAAAATTTATAAAATTCCAAAAAGTGGTTATTACTATTCATAACGGCTAGTTTTAATAGCATAATGTTGTTTAGTGAAACTCGGTATTGCGTACGACGCAAGCTATCGAGGAAGGTCGCGATTGCGTGTAAATCAAGCCAAGCAAGTGTTGTATAGAAAAAGATTCCTTTGATGATTTATATAACATAAAATGTCTCGGGTGTTACAAAAGATATACTCAATGTTATATATAAAATAAGATTACCTCGGAGTTTGGTGTAATTAAATATTAACTCAGTGCTTAATGTAATGAAAAATATAGAAAAAAATAAATTTATTTGAAGAAGATATTTTACAAAATCCCAGGGTGTTACAAAGGACCCCAAGAGAATTTAGTGAATCTTTGGATTGGAGCTTTTAATGTGTCACACCATAGTGACATAGATCATGCAATAAGTGTTATAAACCTCCCCCTCTAGGAATCCCTCATAGGACTCTAGTGTAGATGATATTAACTCCAAAATACCACATACAATTGGATATGGGTTGGCATCTTTCATAGAAGGTACAATCTCACAAAAATTAGAGCCATTACTATAAAAACCCATAATATTTCCCATAGATATTAAATCTTAATAGATTAATATACAATATATTTTATAAATACTCCCTTGAGGATCATAAGGGTTTATTGTCTTTGGATACTATATACACAATCTTATTTCTTCATGAAATATCTTTAATATCCATCAAAAATATCTTCCCACAAATTACTCTTCTTAGATAAACCCTACTTAAAACCCTTCTTCATAACACAGGGAAAGAAACATAAGAAAGGGTGGAATCAAATGCCTGTTAAGGGTAAAAACGGAAATATCATTGATCAATTAGGCATAAAATGATCATTAGGGTATGATAACCTGATATTAACACTTGAAAACCATAACTAGAATATCATAGATTATAATAATGAGTTATGGAATAAATCTTGGAAGTTTATAAGACATGAATCGTAAGGGAATCAAATAACATGATCCATGAGATAAAAACATTGTCATAATACATAAGTTTTTGGAATACATATAAGTATGGAAAATAATTTCCTTAGTCATGGATCATTTCCAATACTTTTATGGAGGATTAGTTTCCCTCCCCATTCTATCATATTTTTAGTCGAGGTTAACTCTCAAGAAAATCATAGTGGATATAGTCCCTCGCTAAATTTGGTTCACTCTCCATTCCAGTCCTTATTGTTTCATAAGATATTAATCAATACAAAATTAATTAGAAAGATATATAATTCTATTCCCACCCATCACTTAATCATAATCCATGAATATGTTTTCCAAAAGAACATAAAACATTCATCATATATCATAGTCTATAGAAAAGAAACAGGTTTCATAAAAATTTCAACAATTAATCCTAGCATAACAAATAAAAAATAAACTAGTTTCATAATAATCTCATTATAATAATCATAAACTATATAGAGAAAGAATAATTATAGTATACATCAATCATATCCCCAATAAAGCATAAGTAACATTAAAGGACGTTATCATAAATGAAAATTAATTTAAAATACCACATGGAATATTTCTATAGGAAAATACATTTTTATTTTGGAATCACTTATTTAAAATCTAAAAATTTACAAAATAATATGGAAAAATTTTTCATTAAAGGAATCCGTGGAAACTTTTAAATTAAGCTTCAAATATTTGAGCAGTGATGATAATGGGAATTTTTTTTCATGCCAGGTATGTTAAAACATATATTCCATTCACATTTTTGGTAAAAAGAAAAAAGTAACACATTTAGAAAATGAAAATAATATTCCTTTTAATAAATTTTTTTAAAAAAATAAAAAATTGTTAAAATTAACTTTAAACCATCATAAGATAATATTAAAAGCATTACTGAAAACATTTTAAAGAAAATATGGACATATAAGAAAAATATTTCCAACCAAAGAGGAAATAAATTTGTTTTTATTAAAAATAATTTCTCAATAATTTTAAGTACCAATGAGAAGAAAATGGAATTATTACTTGAAAATTTCATTAATAATTTGTGTAAATGAAAAGACATGAGATTCTTGAGTGGTAAATCATGAGATTTCATCATCAAAAACTTAATCATAAATAATCAAGGTAAACAATGAGATTGTAACATAAAACCAATACCTCATGTTTGACTTTATTCAAAATCACTCTTAACTCATGTATAATAAATTTAATTTATTATAACTTTCTACCATAATCATTTAAATACATATAATATCATATATTACTCACTTATAAAATTTTAACACCCATTTAATAATAATTCCTTATTAAAATTTTCCTTACTGGGTGCTAATTGTTTCATTTTTCAATTTGGAAGTTCTAGTCCTTGTACTTTCATAATGAATCTATAATGTAGATAATTTTATTCATGATATAATATCATTTATAATAATTATATATATATATATATATATATTCATCTATAAAATGGTAGATATAAAAAATTATTTACATCGTTAATGTAGATGATAGGTCGTACGTATACATGAACGTTATTTTCACTTTTGGAAACACATGAAAAAATAAAGTTAAATAATAATTGATATTTTAAGAATAATTATTATATCATATATATTCATTAAATATATCCTTATTACCATTCATGTAAAGAGGAAATGAAAAATGAATCACGTCATTTCATGGTGGTGGTGGATCACACGTACGCACGACCAACATTATCATTTTCCAATAAATGGGAAGGTAAGAAGGTAGACATGGTATTATAATTATAAATGCATAATTATAAAATAAATATCATATATAAATGTAATTACCAACATAGTAAAAATCCATGAATGATTTTTGTGGAAAATTAATTAGATTTCTACCTTGAGGCGGTAGTCCACACACACGAATGAGCGATACTTTCACTTATCATTTGATGGAAAAGAGGGTGAATAATCGTGGCTATATAATCATATAATATTCAAATTATATTTAAGATATTTAATTTTTTATTTTATGATAAATTCCATATATTTTGAGGATTTAGATTAATAAATGAATTGAAATACGTCAGGTGAGATGATTACTTCTTCTTCGGTTGGCTTCTATTATATTCATTCTTAAAAACCTTTTGTATTATATTTTAGGAATACCATAACCTATAATTAAAGGATATGGAAGTTTATTAAAGTATTGTTTTAGGTTTTTGGTTGAGCTATATAGCTTAATTTTGTGTAAATAACAGAATATAAGGGTGTCCTTTTATAAGTTGGGGAGTGGATACACTTTTAATTTCTTAAAAGATTAAAAAATATATCTATATATCATAATCTTGTTATGTGGAACAAAGTCACCCAAAATTTTAATATAATATGTCATAATGTTGAAATAAACTCAATAAATTATATTTGTACAAGTTTTGGATACAATTTAATAATTTTATCTTAGATGGACCACTTTAAACTTCTTTTAACCTTAACTGTTATAATGTTTTACCATGATAACATAATTATATGACCAAAAATATAAGGGACCTTCTAAAAAATTTGTAAATGATGATCCAAATATTTTAATCCATTTTATAATGTTTAATTTTATATATGTGGTAGAAATTAATTTTAATATAATAACAAAAAATGCATGAAAGATAGTTTTTTGGAAAATACCTAATTTAAGAGTAAAAATAATTTTACCTTGAAATAAAGTAATGGATTGGTTTAAATGAATTTTTTTGGTTAAATAATAAATAAATTAAGGTTTTTAGACTTTTGGAGGAATCAAAATACAAATGAAATATTTCAACCATTACATTAAATTCAATGACATAAATATAGTTTTTAATATGAATAAAATATAAGTTATCTTCACAAAAGTCACAATTGGGTTCCCAATTTCAAAATAATGATTTAAAATGAATTATTTAACTACATAAAAATACCTTTGGTCTAACACCACGCATTATGACCAAAAATTATGTTGAAACTATTTTAATTATATTAATTATTGTGATTTTCAATATAGAATATATTTTATCAACTTCAATTCATATAAGTTTCATAATTTAATTTAAAATTAAACCATACAAACGCGATGAATAACAGTTTTCCATAAAAAATGTTTTCTTAAGTATAAAATGTTTTTATAACAAAATCCCACATAAAATTTAATCTAATGAAATTAATTGGATTATTAATAATATAAATAAACTAATTTTATTTTTAAATCATTTTAAAACAAAATTAAACTTTAAAATGATTAAAATGAAAAGGTAGTTTTCTAAAAAAATCATTATCTTTTACTCTTCACTATAAAGTCAATATTTTCATAAAAAACCCAAAATTTCACCCTAAACTAATTTTGATATGATTATTTCAAATATTATTTTCATTTTATAAAATATTATTTCAAAAATTGGAAAATATTAATTATATTTTCCTCGCACAAAATATAATAATAATCATTTTTCAAGAAAATTAATTTTTGATGTACTAAATGACTTAACTAAAAATTGAGTACTTATTTACAAATAATTAATCAATAATTTTTTATTAAGTAGAAAATTTATGTTTATAGTAATTTGGTTACTCATATTTATACCCTCTAATTCAATGCTAAGGTTATAACGATCAAATTTAAATAATAATATTTTTATAATATATCTCAATTCATGTAAAACTCAGCGATGCATGTTAAGAAAGATGTAAAGCATATTATTATTTTAAACTATTTTTTGAGGTTTTATAATTACCCTAATAATCCTAATAATATAAGATAAACCACCAATGAACCCCCATATAATATAAAATTAAACTAATGCATATAAATGTCACACATCAAAAAAGTTTCCAAAATAAAACACCATAATAAAACTCCTACAACAGCAAAAACAACACTGATCTTTATCTCCATGAGCTAGTACAACTTAGATCGATCACCAAATCCCTCTTAGAATCTTATAAAAATGATTTATATATATGGGTGATCATAAAAGTATACAAAGTAGGATCCTCTCCAAAGCCTCTCATGTAAATGTGAAAGAAGAATACAAATTACTTATTGAATAGAAGGTAGATCCAACACACACCTATGCTAGGTAAACTATCACACAACACCACCCAGTATCACTCACCCAATATATTACTAAGTATAGTAATGTAGTATAAAAAGAATATATATAAAGAGGTTACCCTACATTCACTTCCCCACTAGTTTGGTTACTCTTTCACCCCAATGACATACATCTTGTGCATGCATCCCCTCCATATCCATATACACACACAACCGGATACCTCATTACAACCATAATAATGGGTCTATATCCATATAAAACATCACCAAACCACAACCAAACATCACATTGTCATCTTAATAGGGAAAACGAGCATGAATGACATTAACCTTGTGCCATCTTCCTAACATTCACATTATCCACCATGTATCCACATCATAATCATAAATCTTATTAGCCAGTATATAAATACTAATATTACTAGACATTATAACTCATATATATATACATAGATCCTCAAGCCACCACGTTCCATACTATGTTTAATGGGAGAGTAAGGGAGAGGGAGTAGTCATACATCCATTAAATCTACAACATGAATGTTGTGTAAAATTCTCAAAATCTATGCCCATATGGGTATCATTAAATATATATGACTCGGGTGGTGGTGTGAAAGAAATTTCAAGAAAATATAAATGTTATGGTAGTGACACACAATCTCAACCTCATGGTTTGTTCCAAACCAAAACTATCATCATCCACAATATCCACCATATCATTATTACCACTTTATAACAACTATTTCCATCATTATGCCACAAACCAACCCCGTTTATTCACAAATTACATCCATAAAAAAAGTTACCAACTTCCTATTTTATCATATTATCTTTAATTAATCCTATATTTTCCATTAATAAACATGTTATTTTGATTTAGATATATTTATTTTCAAACCATTTATTGAACCAAATCCTACTTTAAGTAATCTATTATTCATCATTCACATTTATTTCATCCATCATCATTTTATAAGTCACAATTATTCCATCCACTGTCATTAATCATTTACCAACCCATAAATCATCAATTCCAGCACATTATCCACTATCGATTTCATTTATTTAATATATATTTCATGGAACCAGGAAATTGTATAAAAACCCACTACTACTAATCCCATGAACTCAATAACCACTTCACAACTCACGCCAACAACCATCATAGTCACAAATAAACCATTCCATCATTTCCTCGTATATATCACCCAAATATTTTAGTATATATTTTCCTCTAACTAAATACTATTTTAAATATATTTTTTTACCTTCCTCACCAAACTAAAAAATCATGATACATTTTACTTAGATAAAATATTATAATATAAGATAAAAATTGATATATTCTGTGAATAAAATATAAAACAAAAAATATAATATTTAATAAAACATTTTATTATAAATATATATATGTATTTATGTGCTAAATATTATTATAATTATTAATATTTATTAAAAAATAATGAATTTATGTATTTATGAAATTAAATATAATTATTTAATACCAATGTATTGATAAAAGTTATTTAATGCTTATTAAAAAATTGATTAATCTTAAATAATTAGAAATAAAATCATTTAGTGATAAAAAGAGTTTTTCTTAACGAATTATACTTTATATATATATATTATTTTTAAACCAATTGATCACAATTGAATAATATAGAATATATTAATAACATATATAAACAAATAATTTAATTTCCATCTAAATATATTCACTTGGAATGGAATATGAATAATACCTTTTATGGTAAAAAATTTATTTTTCTGAAAATTATTTTCAAGTGTTATGTGTGCTTATATTAAAATTAATTTAATCAAATCTATAATTGAGACAAAAAAATGGTTTTCATATTTATAATCAGAATATACAAAAAAAATTATAAAATTAGTTTTATTTTTAACATAAAAATACGTTACCAAGGTAAATATTAGTTAGCATGTAAAGACATTTATTTTTTTAAAGAATTATATTTTTAAAGGTTGTGTGATTTTTTATAAATAAATTTAATTTATATGTTTTAAATGAAGTCTCTAATATGTCATTTAAAAATAAAAAATATATATTAACACTCATTTAACTATTACTTTATAGTAAATAATCATGGAAACAATTAATGTATTAAAATTCTTTTTTTCTAAAAAACATAGTTTTTCTATATATGTTATGTTTTAACATAAAAGTTATTTTTATCATATAGAGAAATTTAATTATATTAAATGTAAAAAACTAGAAATTTAATTACCATGGTTAATTTTTAATAAAATTTAATAAGGGTAAAAATGAGTAACATAAATAAACTAAAATTTTATTAAATTAACAAGATAAAAAACCTTCTATAAGACCTTTTTTAGGTTGTAACATCATACCCACATTTATCACAAACCATTTACTCATTAAAATCACATAAATATCATGTGATTCAATCTTCTCACCCCAAATTCCATTCAATTCCAAGAAAACAAACCTCATTTTCCCTTATAAAAGTTGATAACTTCTACCCACTTAAATCCACACTTAATTTCAAATTAATCATTAAACCCTACCCATTTTAACTCTCTAAAAATAAACTTATACTTTTGGAAGCACTTTTGAAGAACCTTAGTGAATTTTTTTTAACAAATGTTTTGTATTTGTTGATAGCTAACTTTTTTTGTTGAAGAATGTTTTTGTTTTTTCAGGAATCATACCCATTTCATCATAATGAGGTTATTTTCCCAACATAAGTTTCCAAACCCATGTTTTCATATTGAGATTCACTGTACATAGATGGAGTTATATAAAGATTGAAGTTACTGAATAGTTTTGAATAAAGAATGTGAAGTTAGGAGTTAGAAATTTTCATACTTTCTAAAATAAAATTATACTGTGCTTTGCTGATAAAGAAGTTCATAGAAAGCATGAAAAATCTCATGATAAAAGCTTTTGAAGAAAAAGTGGAGAGGTTTGAATATAGTCAGTGTTGCAAAATGATATTTCCATCATAATGGAAATTACATTATAATGAGCTAAGAAATAAAAATATGTTGTTTGGCTTTATGAATAAACAAATCATACTGGGAAAATTGTACTCATATTTTTGTACTCGTATATGCATACTCATATTTTTATACTTAGATTTTCGTATTGATATTTTCGTATTGGGATTTTTGTACTGGGAAAATCATACTAAGATTTTCATACTCAGATTTTCATACCAGGGTTTTCATATAGGGAAAATCCTACTGAGATTTTCATAATCATATGTTCATAGTAAGATTTTCATACTAGGATTTTTGTATGGGAAAATTGTACTGAGAAAGAAATATATTTCAATGATTTAAGAAATAAACAGATAATAATGAGATGATAAAGAAATATATCATAATGAGATAATAAATAAATAGATCGTAATGATCTAAGAAAGAAAACATATCATAATGAGATAAGAAATAAATAGATTATAATGATCTTAGAAAGAAACTGATCGAAATGACTTGAGAAAGGTATAAAGGGTTTACGTAGTGAAACATGAATTTAAATTTTTCATAAATATTGGATAAATATATTGATCTTTGATGAAGTTAAAGTTGAAATTTTAAATGAAATACATTTTATAGATTTTGAGATTTGAGGAAGCGGGGAATGTTTTCAAGTTTCCTACCTTTTTTTCTAAGTTGCCTATAAATACTTCCTATGATCATTTGTTCATTCACAACTTTCACAAATTCATAAAAGGATGAGATCTAGATAATTTTAAGTAAATGTTCTTGTCTAATTGAAGAATAATTGTATTGATCATTCTATAAGAAGTTTGAGTTTTGAAGATTGAGAATGAATTCATTAAATTGAATCATTATATTGGGAAAATCAAATCCAGGATCCAACATTATCATACTCATAAAATTAGATCTAGGATCCAGCATTATCGTATTTATAAAATTGGACCCAGAATCATTATACTCAAAAAATAGGATCTAGGATCCAACATCATTGTATTGGGAAAATCAGATCCAGGATCCAGTGTCATTTTATTGGGAAAATCGGATCTCGAATCCATAATTATCCTACTCAGAAAATCGGATCCAAAATCCAGCATCATTGTATTGAGAAAATTGGATCCAGTAACATCAGATTGAGAAAATTATATCCAGCTAAATAGAACTGAATATTCAGACTGAGTAATTGTGGAGTAGTTTTAAAAAAGTCTTTATTCTTTTTTTGATCAATTATTTTATAAGAAAAAATTGTAAACTGATGGGAGTTAGTATAATCATTCCTTTAATGAGATAGAATTTGTTTAACAGGAGTTGGAACAAGTTGTATTCGCTTCTTCTTAATAGTGGATTTCCATAGACCCATAGTAGTGGCAATGACACAAATGTAGGTTCTCACACTGAGACCAAACCTTTTAAATCTCACATGATTTACTTAATTTTACACTTTTACATGCATGAGTATTTACTATAAGTTAATAAGGATGTAAATCTTAACAGGTTACAGGGGTTAAATTTTGAAAATAATTTAAAGTTATAAAATAGAACAATTGATTCACCCCCCCCCCCCCCTCAGTTGTTTTTTTTTGATATTTTGATACATTAATTGGTATCATAGGGAAGGTTCCATTATTGAATCCTTATCTTGAATAATATCAATTCTATCAATAATAGAGGAATTCATACATTCAATAGAAAAAAATATTATGGAGGGAAAAATCATATGATTCTTTATCTCCTATCTCTTAGACTAAAAGTTGTTGATGCTTCTACTATTGGTTTTCCACCTATTTAGAAATATTCTCCTATGAATGTTTTTATAAGAGAAATATAGAAGTTTATAGAAAGGCTAGAAATAAATTCTTTATATCCTTATCAGATAACTTTTATCAGAAGGTAATGGGTCTCAAAAAATCAAAAAAGTATGTGGTACAAGATAGAAAGTGTTTTTGAAGGGAATGTTAAAGTCAAGGAAGAAAAGATACAAATAAGCAGTAGTATGTATGAAGACATCAAAATGAGATATGAATAAACAATTGATGAATAATTCACCAGAGTAAATTAAATTGTTTTCAATATCAGAGTATTTGGAGATGTCATGTAAGATTATATAATTGTGAAGAAACTTATGAGAAACTTTTTGGACATGTTTGATTATAAAATTTCATCTTTAGAAGATATGGATGATTTATCTCTTGATGAATTTGATAATTTATTTTTTATTATGAAATGAAGAAATCTCTAATGTTTAAAAAGAATATGAAAGATGAAATGGATTTTGAATCTATGAGAAAGATGAAAATCCAATATGTTGACGATGTTGATCATTGTGAATATAAAGATAAAGAGGATGATGAGTTGAATGAAAAAATCATGTCTCTTATATCCAAGAACTTTCGAGGTGGAAGAGGAACGTATGGTGGAAAAATTCCTCTCAAATGTTTTGAGTATGGTGGAATTAGACACTTTACTATGAATTTCCCTAATAAAAAAGTTGGAGAATATCAAGATCATTTCAATGAAGAACCTTAATGGAATAAGTGGAATAAATAATAAAAGTAGAATGAGAAACATCCCTAACATATGAAAATTTGAAAAGGTGAATTATCAAGATGTTAGAAACTTTCCAAAAAATAATCAATTTGAATTTATAGAAGAAGTTTATAGAAGATGTGATCATTATGTTCATCATGAAAAAAGATGTATGAGACTCATTTAAGAACAAATTATTTATGATAAAAAAAATAAAAGGAAGTTGAAAAGAATAATGTTTAAGAAAGAGCCTTTGTGGTTGAGATAACTTTGTATGTAAGTAAGTAAAAGGAACAAACCATGGATACTTGATAGTGGTTATTCTTCACATATGATAGGTGATATAAAAATATTGAAACACATTGAAATTCATGATGGGGGAGTACTTTCATTTGGTAATAATGGTTCCTTAAAAATAAAACGAATTGGAACGACTAAGATTGAAGCAGAAAAGTTGAAATATAAGGAAGTTTTATTTATTGATGGGATAAAACATAACTTACTTAGTGTAAGTCAAATTTGTGATGATGGAAAATAAGTTTTTTTAGAATAGATTTTTTGTATCTTCAAAAGTGTGAAATATGGGAAATTTATTACAAAAGGAGAATGAACTAGTGGAAATATCTTTCAAATGGGATAATTCAATAACTCATGTTACTTGATTGATGAAGATGAAAACGAATTGTGGAATCGAAGACATGGCCACCTTGGGTAGAAAAACATGAATAAATATTCAAAAGTTTATGCTTTCTGTAGTTTTCCAAAATTTAAAAGAAGAGATAAATATGGTTTTATTACTTTCCTGAAATAAAATATGACTAAAAAAATTCTTAAAAGAGTTGAGAGTAAATCTACCAGAGCTCTTGATCTTATTCATTCCAATTTATGTGGGCCAATAATACATAAATCAATAAAAGGAGACTTATATTTTATCACTTTTATTGATGATTTAAATTGGATGATGAACATCATGTTTATGAAGCACAAGTTAGAAGCTATTGAAATGATTAAATTCTTCAAAGTAGATGTTGATAAAGAAATGTTGGGTTTCTATAATAAATTTGAGAACAGATAATGGTACCCAATTCAAAAACAATACTTTTGAAACTTATCTGATAAATCATGGTGTCATACATTGGTATATTTATCCCTATACTCCACAAAAAAAGGAGTCGTAGAAAGAAATAATAAACTTTTGGAGGAAATAGAAAGAAGTGTGTTATCATAATAAAAACATTCAATGTTCTATTAGAGAGAAGATGTTATTAATTCTATACACGTTCAAAATAAATATTTTTTGAGGCTATAAACCTACACAAATACTTATGAAATTTGGTATAACAAAATATTTCTTTGAAATACTTCAAAGTTTTTTGGAGTCTATGTTTTCTCAAAATAAAAAATCTAGATTTGGGAAAGTTTGATGAGAAATATGTGGAAGGACTTTTATGGGTTATTCACCGAATAGAATAATTTACAAATATTGGAACAAAATTTTAAAAAAGTTTTTGAATTCATATGAAGTGAATGTAATTGAAAATAAATGTTCGATGACAAATGTTTTTGAGAATGATTAGGATGATATATTGGAGAATTCCAACAATAGTGAATGTTATCCAAAACATCCTTATCAAGATTCAGATGAGTCATGTTGTGAGGAAAGTGAAGTTGGGACAGAAACCTTGAGATTTCTTACCTTTCAAAAACATTTTGAGTCCAAATATATTATTGGGAATCAGAAGGATCCAGTTTAGACTAGAAGGAATTTCATATTAGAAAATCAAACTTCACTTCTCTCAAAAGTTAAACCAGAATCAATTTCAGAGGCTATTCAACATGAAGAATGGGTGGATTATATGAATAAAGATCGGAATCAGATTGAGAAGAATTAAACATGGGATATTATTCCAATTTCATCAAATAAAAATGTTATTGGAACAAAGTGGGTTTATAGAAAAAATTTAAGGAGCATGGATAATTTTCAAGAAACAAAGAAATACTTGTTTATAAAAGATATGTATAGGTGGAAGGTGTAGATTTTAATGAAGCATTTTCCCCCATTATAAGTCTATAAACTATTTGAATATTTCTTACAGTGGATGCTCATCAGAGTTAAAAAATTTATTAGATGGATGTAAATTTATCTTTCTTAAATGGTGATATTGAGAACGAAGTTTACATTGAACAACCTTGTGGATTTTAACTTTATGAGGATGAAAACAAAGTTTTTAAATTTAAGAAATCCTTGTATGTGCTAAAACAATCTCCAAATTCATGGTATTCAAAGCTTGAAAATTGTTTGATAATGTTGACATTTTCTAAAGTAAAAGTTGATAAAAACTTGTATGTGAAAGATATTGACTCTATAACTCTAATTATAATTATTTATGTGGATGATATAATTTTTTATGGGGATAGAGAAGATACTTGTAAAAAAAATTATGAGTAAATGAAGAAGAATTTTGAAATGGAAATATTAGAGAATTAAATTTATTCCTTGGAATACAAGTTCAATAAAAAGAAAAATACATTTTCTTATATAAAGAAAATTATGCTAGGGAATTGTTAAAGAAGTTGGGAATGGAAAAATCTAAAGAAGTCTCAACTCATATTTTAGTGATCACAAAGTTGAGAAAAGATGAATATGGAACAAGGGAAAATTAGAAAGACTTTTGGAAGCTTATAATAATTCTTCTTTACCTTAAAACTTCAAGGTCTAATATTGTTTATGCTATGAATTTGTGTGCCAGGTATCAAAGTAATCCAAAATAATCACATAATTTGGAAGTAAAGAGGATTATAAGATATGTCAAAGGAACAACATCACATGGTTTTTTATACAAATAAATAATGAGATGAATTCTCATGGTTATAGTAAGGCCAATTGGGATGTAGATTACAATGATAGAAAATAAAATTCAGTAGGAACATTTTTCTTGGGTGAATGTTGTGTGAGTTATCATTGTAAGAAAAAAAGTTCACTAACGTTGAGTACAACTAAATCTGAATATATTGTAACTACTAAATATTGTACTCAAATGTTGTGGATGAAATTTCAGCTGGAATATTTGAAAGTAAAAGTTTCTAAACCATTTAGGATACTTTGTGATAATTAGAGTGAAATTGTTATTTCTAAGAATCCTATCCAACTTTCAAGATTAAAATACATTGATATAAAGTTTCACTTTATAAAAGATAAATTTGCTGATAGAGATTTATTATTGGAATACATTTCAAAAAAGTATCATATTGTTGATATATTTATAGAAGCAATTATGAAATAAAGGTTTATGGAATTGAGGTTGCAAATTCATGTTCAACCTCCTCTCATGTCTTCCTAAATCCCATAAGGAAAATCCCCCATTGTTCTTTGGATTATGTTAGCAAGGGGGAGAGAAAGAAACAATGTTTTACTTTGTAAGAAATAAGTTTTTACTTATAATTCTTTTATTAATATGAATTTTTTGGTATCATATAATAGGGGAGAGAAAAAGAAAATAGAGAGAAAAATAAAGTGAGAAAAGAAAGAATGGGGGAGTGAAAAAGAAAGTGTAAAAAGAAAAGTGAGGAGTGCTTATCTTTATATAGCCACAAATAAATTTTCCATAAAGGGATAGAATTCCTTAATAAAATAGTACTTTATCTATTAGTGTGATGTTAGGACACTCTATTTTGAGAAAGGCAATGTTTTAATAAAATTCAAAAAGTTGTGTTGTGAAAAAAAATTATGATAATTTGAAATTTTGTTAAAAAGGGGGTCAATAATTCCAAAGGTAGATATTGAAGAACCTTTGTGAATTGTTTTTAACAAAGTTTTTTTATTTTTTGAAAACTAA
This sequence comes from Viscum album, assembly GCA_963277665.1. Taxonomy (NCBI): domain Eukaryota; kingdom Viridiplantae; phylum Streptophyta; class Magnoliopsida; order Santalales; family Viscaceae; genus Viscum; species Viscum album. The sequence goes on from OY728125.1 coordinate 27,505,871, forward strand.
CCATTTTTGTTGAAGAATGTTTTTATTTTTTATGTAATTGGATTCAATCTACCTTAATGAGGTTGTTTTTCAAACACAAGTTTCTGAACTCATGTTTTCTTATTGAGTTATACAAACGCAGATGAAATTAGAGAAAGTATGAAGTCACTGAAGAGTTTTAAAAGAAGAATATGAATTTAGGAGTTCGAGAGTTTTCATACTTTCTAAAACAAAATTAGATGATTATTTTCTGATCATGAAATTCTCACAAATCATGAAAACTCTCATGATAAAAGCTTTTGAATAAATAGTGGAGTGGTTTGAATAATTTTAGAGTTTAAAAATGATATTTCCATCGTAATGGGAATTACATCGCAATGAGATGAGAAAGAAAAAGATGTTGCAAAACTTGAGAAAGAAAAAATCATACTGGGAAAATCATACTTAGATTTTCATACTGAAATTTTCATAGTGGGATTTTCGTATTGAGGAAAGTTTACTGATATTTTCATACTCAAATTTTCGTATTGGGATTTTTGTATTTGGAAAATCATACTAATATTTTTGTACTCAAATTTTTGTACTAATATTTTTGTACTTGTATTTTCATACTTGTAAAATCATACTGAGAAAGAAAAATATTGTAATGAGTTGAGAAAGAAATATATCGTAATGATCTAAGAAAGAAATAAGTCATAATAAACTGATAAAGAAAAATATCTTAATGAGATGAGAAGGGAAAAATATCGTAATGATATGATAAAGAAACAGATTATAATGAGATGAGAAAGAAACAAATTAAAATGAGCTAAGAAAGGTATAAATACTTGAAGTGGTAAAACTTTCATTTCAATTTTTCGTAAATCTCAAAGAAATATAAGGGGGTTTGGAGAAGTCAAAGTTGAAGTTTTAAATGTGAGAGATTTTTAGATATTTTGAGATTTGAGGAAGTGGGGAATGTTTTCAAGTTTCACACCTTTTTCTGAGTCCCCTATAAATAATTCCTCATATCATTTATTCATTCACAACTTTCACGCATGATTAAAAGGTGGAGCTCTATAGATTTTTAAGTAAAATTTCATACCTAATTGAAGAATAATTGTATTTATCATTCTAGAAAAATTCTGAGTTTTAAAGATTGATAATGAATTAATTGAATTAAATCATTGTATTTGGAAAAATAAGATCAAGGATATAGCATTATCATACTCAAAATATCAGATTAAGGATCCAACATTATCTTATTCCAAGAATCGGATCTAGAATCATCATAATTAAAGAATAGAATCCAAGATCCAACATTATTGTATTGGGAAAATTGGATATAGGATACAACATTATCATATTCAGATAATTGGATCTTGGATCCAGAATTATTGTACTCAGAAAATCGAATTCAGAATCTACCATCATTGTATTGAGAAAATCAAATCCAGCTTCATCAGATTGAGAAAATCAGATCCAGCCAAACCAAACTGAGGATTCAAACTGAGCAATTGTGGATCAGTTTCAACAAATTATTTATTCTTTTTTGGACCAATATTTTCATAATAAAACATTTTAAATTGAGAGGAGTTGGTCTAATCATTCATATCGAGAGATAGAATGTGTCTAATAGGAGTTGACACAAGTTGTATTCACTTCTTCTTAATAGTGGATTTCCTAATACCCACGGGAGTGGCTATGGCAAGGATGTAAGTTCTCAAAATGAGAATGAACCTTGTAAATCTTGTGTGATTTACTTTCTTTCCTACTATTTTATGAAATATTATTTACTAAAAGTTAATAAGGATATAAATCTTATCAGGTTGTAGGGGTTAAGTTTTGAAAAGAATTGAAACTTATAAAAGTGAATAAATGATTAATCCCCCCCCCCCTTCTTAGTTATTATTCGATCTTCTGGAACTTCAACTTTGTTACAAGAAATTTTCCTAATTTCTTGGATTCCCTGAATTCATTGAAGAGATGAATCAATCCCTCAATATGAGTATTATTAACTCCCTAACTTTCTCTTCTCTATTTTTCTCTTCCACCCTCCTCCAAAACTAGTCTATAGATATTAATATAATGGCATGAGTATCATTAGTATAATGATATGTTATAATATTTATGGTATAACTATTATTTATTATCCTCAAATCCATTCAAAAAATAAAAACATCACTTATTCTTATGTGTAGACTACCACCCCCATGGATGATGATTTTTTATCATCATAGCCCATGATAATTGGGCCTAACTGAACACCTAGTTTGACACTCTTGAGGGATAGTATTGGTTTGATATACAAACACTTTTTAAAACATTATAAAGGATTTAAATGGAATTTTAAGAGTAGATATAAAACTAGTTATCTTTAAGAAGTTAATAACAAAATAACCATGGACACGCTTAGTTAAACTGGAGGAGATTATAGATTGATCAAATTATATCATAGTTGGATCAAAATCATCATAGGTGGAAATGAAGTTTCAATGAGAGAATATATATTTGGAATTAGTTTTCATATTCATATGATCATTTAATATAATTTTACTGGGTACTATTATAAAAATGTTGGTTTTAGTATTTTATTGATAACAGGGACATGAAAATGAATGTAAATACCCAAAAATTAAGTATTTTTTAATTATATGGAATTATTACGAGCCTGCAAAAAATTGACAGTATGTGATTCCGAGGCCCGGAGAGCTCGGAACAAATTTTTGAACTTTTTTCAAGGTGCGTTCAGTAAACGCGTAATTGTGAATTTATATCTTTTAAACTGGTGCTCGAATTAAATATCTGAGGGCACCATTGGACTCAAAGAACTAGGATTCACTTAAGGGAAGCTTAACTTTGTTCGGAAAAAGTCATGGGTAAATTTAATTTTTTGGACTTTTGTAAAAAAAAATAACTAAAGATGTTATTTTATTCTTTTTTAAATGGTTGAGCAGTGAATGGTGGGACCATAGTGTAATGTCAAGAAATAAAGGTGGGTCAATTAATGACTTTAACCTCTCATTTTGTAACCAAAACATTTGTGTTTTATTATATTCATTAATTATGATTCATTAATGAATCGGAATAATGAACCAACATGGGAGGTTATTTCTTTTATTTAATCAAATATTTGGAATGGGTTTTGGTAACATATGGGAGAACTCCTGACGAATTTCTGGCGATTTCTTCCTCCAACGAAGAATGGAGTTTTGACAATGCCCATTGAGGAATCGATCTGGAGGTCGACGGACGACGAAAAAAAACACACACAGACCTTATTCTTCTTCTGGAAGCAAACTCAACATGTTCAACGTAGGGGGTTTAAATTTTTTATGTGTTTAAATGTTTCCCCATCCCCATTCTTAAATAATACAAAGAACATGGATCAACCAACAAATAGGTTGATCCATAATTCATTTGTTTTTGCGGGAGATTGATGGGGTTTTCATTATGGGATTTTTAATGATTATCTTACATTCCCCATGTTTAAAACACTAACTTAGAGGGTACATACCAATCTAAATAAGGACTGGACCCTCCTCTGCTCTCGGTTTTGATTTTTTCTTGGAAGAATGTTCAACTTGACAGGAATGTAAAACTAAGGGTTGGGTAGTGTAGGCGGCATCCCAGGATGCTCATAGGTGTAGCCAGGAATGAAATAGGACCACCGAACTTCACCGGTGGACCACAGAAGCACCGTTGGCGCGACACCATAGGCACAAAGGCACCCCCGACTGGCGGTGGCGAGGGGACAACGGTTCTCTAAGGCGTTGCAACGAACAGGGGCGGCTGGTGTTTACCGGCTGCATTTACAGCGGGCAGTGCGCCGCGGAGGAGGCAGCGGTAGCCTTGGTTGTTGCTGAGGAAGTGTCGCAGCTCCGGTCATGGGGGAGGTGGACCCACACCTGTGGGTCTTTCCCAATACCATTCAACCAAAGGGGCAGTGCCAGCCTGGTACTGCCAGTTGAAGACCGCTCCTAGTCAGCAGATAGGACTAGGTCCAACCAATTTGGGTCGGGTCCAACTAGTCCAGGCTGGGTTTAGACAGTCAGGTTCGGGCCCATCCAGTCTGGTCTGGGACTAGCGACTCGGGTCGGGTCAACCCAGACTAGGTCAAGTTAGCCTATCTCAGGTCATTTCAGCCCAGACCAGGTTGGTTCGGCCCAAATCAGGTTAGTTCGGCCTAGCTTAGGTCGGTTCGGGTCGGTCCAACTGGGTTGGGCTGGACTCGGACCCTATTTGACTCAGTTATACTTAAAGAGCCATAACTCCTAAACTAGACGTTCATTTGAAAAACTGTATTTGGTGTTGAGACCCTTAGGACAAGGTGATCCTTTTGAAATAATCCACTTGGGTTTTAGAGAATGTTGGATTATGAATAGGTTGGGTCGTACTGGAATCCAATCATGCCCTCGACACTAAAATGCCTATAACTTATAGATCAGACGTTCGATTGACGTGTTATTTATTGTGTTAGAACCCTTATGACATGGAGGTTCTTTCAGTTACTTCTTCATGAAAATTCTTGGAAGTTGAGGCACAACCAATGGCATGTGGAGAGAATCCTCTCAAAATCAAGCGTGCTAAGTGCGATAATCCAGTGGTCGTCTATGAGATGGTGAAGGAATAACGATTCTATGTGGGTCAGCACAAAGCAATTTTCTGTGGGTCATCACTTAGAGATCCTATGTGGGTCCTCAGTTAGTGACCCTCTGTGGTTCAGCACTTAGTGATCCTCTGTGGGTCAGTACATAGCAATCCTCTATGGGTCAGTACTTAGCGGTCTTCCGTGGGTCAGCACTTAGCATTCCTATGTGGATCACCACTTAGCAATCTTATGTGGGTCAGCACTTAGTAGTTCTCTATGAGTCATCACCTAGCGACCTTGTGTGTTCCAGCATAAAAATCCTCTCGACAGAATAATATGATCTAGCTTTATGACTAATCATCTTTATTCGTGTCCTTTAAGTTGTATACCTGGGGTGAGATGAGTCTTTTACTTTGTGCTTTGTGATTGGGATCATGCTTTGTGGATTTTCCTTTGTGAAATTATGGTAGACCTTCGTGGGTCTCAATTTCCCTACTGGGTATTGTTATACTCACCCCTCCATGGGCTTCGCCCGCACCTTGTTGTGTCTTTTGCAGATGACATGCAGCTTTAACCGAGATTTGGGAGCCCGGAATAGATGGTGCATGGAGGATATCGGTTGACGTGGAGAGCCGCAGTGATGAGTTGTACCTACCCTTCAGGTTGGGATCCTTGTTGAAAGACCTCAGGAGACTTTTTTCCTTTCTAATATATTTTCTTTTAGTTGGGTTTGTATTCTGAACCATTCTCCTTCAGTTCACACTATTACTTTCAGCAGTTATACTACGTGGTTGTTCTTGTTGTGTACCTAGTCTGTGTTTTTGTAGGATTAAAGTAAATGTCTTCCCAATTTTAGGGATATTCCTTTCCAGTGCTAGTCATCAACCCCTGGCCTATGGAAGGCAGGCTTAGGGTAGTCACAGCATGGGCCCTGAGGGATGGGTAGTGATAAAGTGGTATCATAGGGTGGTCAATTCTACTCGAAAAACTAAGATTCTATGTTTTAAATGGGGTAATATTGTTAAGTTTCTTGAGTTAGGGTTTCAGTTTTGGAATTCTAGTGTTCGGGCAGTGGTCGACGTATCCATACACCAGGATCTTGAATTCTGATTTCCAACTCAATATAAGAGAACACTGTTTGCATGTGTTTTGAAAATATTGTTTTACTTTTGATCTTTTTGAGTCAGCTCACCAGGTATATCTTAATGACCATGGAACATTTGTTTCTTTCTAGTATGTTTTCATGTAGACATATATCTAGGATTTCAGTGAGATATCATGATGACATCCCACTGAGTGATGAGGCTTCAGTGCAGGTACCTCATATGACAATGGTGCCTTCAGGTAGTGTACTAGTAGCACCACTGCCTGTAGGGTAGCATATACCACCAGCCCCCCCCCCCAACAGACCATGAATAATGATTGAGCGCATTGTATGAGTTCCATAGATACAGGACTCTGAGGTTTAGAGGAGATAGAGATCCCCAGGTAGCTGAGGACTTGCTGGAGGTTGTGGAACAAGTTTTCCAGTTGGTTGAGACACAAATTGACCAGATGGTGATCCTAGCTGTTAGCCTCTTCCATGGAACAATAGGGAGATAGTGGAGCCTGACACTCTAGACACACGAAGAGGTGAAACTCTCTCAGTTGGACTTCGAGAGCCACTTTAGGGTGAAGTTCTTACCAGCAAATTTATGATCAGTATGTATTCAGGAGCTACAACACTTACAGTAGAGTAGCTTAACAGTGGCCCAGTACTCAACGAGATTTACTGACCTCTCTCGCTACTCCACCAACATGGTACGAGACCCTTTCTTTAGGGACCAGACCTTTGAGTAGGGTCTCTGATGGGAGATCAGAGCATCAATGATATTTCTCAACATCCCGATGTAGGCTGGAGTGCTAGAGTGAGTACTATTGGTGGAGAGATTCCTTTCGAAGAAAGCACCGACAACGAGAGTTACCACTGGACAACATGCATCCAAGTCATCTATAGTAGGCAGATGACGCAGGGCCCAAAACGGGCCAGACCTTCCGGAGGAAGACCCAAGGACGTAGGGTCAGATGTGTAGAGCTCACAAGGTAGAGGAGGTCATCTTATGACTAGAGTATGTTACTCTTGTAGTGGAGAGGGGCACATGGCTCGCGACTATCTGATTCCCCACATGGAAGATCAGAAGATGGTCAAGGAACCGCCGAGTCAGAAGCAAAGATTCAAGTGGGGAGGTCCGTAGGGTAGCAGACATGGTAGATGAGATGGTTGTGCAGCAGGAGGTGGGTGGTGATTTGAGGTTCTACCAACACCACCTCCAGGTGGTCCACCCCGACCTCAGGGAGCAGGTGGACATAGATGAGCTCAACTTCAGGTAGTTGAGGCCTATGACCATGTCTCTCTAGAGATGATTTGAGGTACGATCTATGTCTACTTCACCCTATCTTTAGTTATTATAGACACAGGTTCTAGTCACTCTTTCATTTCTACGACCATCGTTTAGATCTCGAAGATTCCGATGGATTCATTAGCTCAATAATTACGATTAGAGACTCCTGCGGGAGAGGATTTGACGATTATGAACTGGTTTGGGCAGTTTGATTTCACTCTAGGAGGAGCGATATTTGGCTGGTATCTCCTAGTATCAGCGTTGAGGCCTTGTGATGTCATCTTGGGCATGGACTAGTTATCTATAGTCCAGGATCATATCGATTGTTTTATGCGCAAATTGTGGTGTTCCCGCAAGGATGGGACCAAGTTTTCCTTCACCAGTGAGAAGGAAACTTTTGTAGCATAAGATGTAATTTCTCAGAGGAGGTTGCATCTAATCAATCATCTATTGGATAGCCTCACCCTCAATGTAGTGGATGAGAGGAGTCTGAGCTATCATGTTGTGGTGGACTAGTATATTGATGTCTTTCCTAACGATGTTATGGGACTACCTCCTCATGGAGAGGTAGAATTTTACATCGACCTATACCTCAGGACGATATCAATATCTACACCAAAATATCGGATGGTTCTCATAGAGATTCGTGAGTTTAGGGTACAGTTGGAGGAATTGTAGAGAAAGGGGTTCATAAGACCCAGTGTTTCTCCATGGGAAGCCCTGATTTTTTTCTCCAAGAAGGCAGCTAGAAGTTTGAGGCTTTACATGGACTATCGGTTCCAGAATCAAGTGACCATGAAGAAAAAGTATCCTCTACATAGGTTTGATGATCTCTTCGACCAACTGTAGGGAGCACGGTGGTTTTCAAAGATAGACCTCAGATCAAGCTATCATCATCTTAGGGTACGATATGAGGATGTATCGAAGACAACCTTCAGATACTGGTATGGACACTATGAGTTATTAGTGATGCATTTCAGCGTGACCAACACTCCAGAAATGTTCATGGGGCACATGAACATGATCTTCCAGCCATACCTTGATCGCTTCATGGTGGTCTTCATTGATGACATCTTGATATACTCAGCGTCGGAGGAAGAGCATGTTACGCATCTGCAGGTAGTTCTGAATACAATCCGTGAGCACCAACTTTATGGAAATCTCTCGAAGTGCTAGTTCTGGATACAGGATATCCACTTTCTTGGAAACATTATCTCTGAGGCTGGATTTGTAGTGGATCCCATAAAGATAGAGGAAGTTCTTTCTTGGGATCCACCCAGGAGTATGACTGAGGTGTGGAGTTTCCTGGGGTTGGTTGGGTACTATAGGAGATTCGTATTTGACTTTTCTAGAGTATCAGCACCTTTATCATCTTTGAAAAATATGGTAGAGACATTCTTGTGGATAGATAGATACCAACAGAGTTTCCAGGAGCTGAGGCGGAGACTGACGAGTACCCCCATCTTGAGGCTACCAGATGAGGGAATTGGGTATGTAGTCTACTGCAATGCATCAAGGACTATAATAGGATGTGTCCTGATGCAGGAGTGATGGGTGATCACCTATGACTCATGTCAGTTAAGACTACACGAGGATAACTACACTGCCCATGAACTAGAGTTAGAAGTAGTAGTCTTTTCCTTAAAGATGTTGCAGCACTACTTGATGGGTGAACAGTTTACAGTAAAATCCGATCACAAGAGTCTTATGTATATATTCTCACAGAAATACTTGAACCTGAGATAGTGGTGCTGGCTGGAGTTACACTAGGACTGTAACTTTGAGATAGTCTGCACTCCTGGGAAGGGGAACGTAGTAAAAGACACACTCAGTAGGAGGTATGGTCGACAGTTGCTGAGTGAGGCAACAGAGCAACTAGCCGCGTTGCAGTTATCCTTTGTGGATAGTGATGGAGCATCTTACCTCTAGTCTATGACAGTGACTCCCCCACTCATTCAATAAGTTAGGGAGGCTCAACTTGGAGACGTTGACTGTGAGACCCTACATGCTCAGATATCCTCAGGACATGCTCCTAAAAGATTTTATGAAGGTGGGGAGCACATCATTCTTTTCAGATGACACACCATGGTACTCGTGATTCTATGAGAGTTTGTGTTGAGAGAGTTCCACACATACCCTTTGGTGGCACATCCTAGTGTGGTGAAAATGTACCAAGACCTCTGGCATCAAGACTGGTGGCTAGGGATGAAGAAAGAAGTAGAGAAGTTCAATTCACTATGCCTCACTTGTAGTAAGTGAAGGTCAAGCATCAGGTTCAAGCAGGCTTAGCACAACCACTTGAGGTGTCATAATGAAAGTGGGATTGAATCTCTATGTACTTCATGGCAGGGATACCACATACGTCTAGGGGCCATGATTCCATCTCGGTAATTGTCAACCAACTCGCCATTTCATCCCACTTCCTACCCATCCGAGAGTAGGGATCAGTATAGGGCTTGGTTCACCACTATGTACAAGAGATAGTATGACTTCACAGGGTTCCATTGACGATCGTCTTAGAACATGACACTAATTTTACATCACGGTTGTGGAAGGGATTGCAGGAGGTGTTTGGGACTCAGCTACGTTTGAACACCGACTTTAATCCTCATACAGATGGTCGGATGTATCAGACCATACAGACGCTTGAGGACATGCTCCGTGCTTGAGTCCTTGATTTTTTCTATGGTTGGAAGGAGCACTTACCCTTGGTGGAGTTTTCATAAAACAGTAGTTATCACTCCACCATCATAATGGCACCGTTTGAGGCCTTGTACAGGTGACCGTGAAGATCACCTCTATGCTGGACAAACACATGGGAGTCAGCACTTATGGGTCTAGAGTTGGTACATGCTACCACTAAGAAGGTGAAGATCATATGCGGATAGAAGATAGAGACCCTTGGAGTTTGAGGAGGGAGATCATGTCTTCTTATGGGTCTCACCTTGATGAGGATTGCAGAGATTTGGTCGAGGTGACAAGATATCTACGAGGTCCATTAGACCTTTTGAGATTCTCAGCACAATTAGTGAGGTGGCATACCGCTTAGAGCTTCTCCCACAGATGCACCGGGTGCATAATGTTTTCTATGTGTTGCGGTTAAGGATATACGTGCATGATCCATCACACGTTGTCGACTGGGGTGAGATGGACATTGAAGATGGGGTAATGTTCACGGATTTCCCAGTGGACATAGAGGATTGATAGGAGTGGGTTCTTTGTGGATGGTCAATCCCTCTGGTGCAAGTTCGATGGCAGCATGAGAACTTCGAGGAGAGCACATGGGAGCAGGAGGCTCAGATTCATGCTCAGTACCCCCATTTATTTTTTTATATTTTATTGTAGCTTTTAGGGATGTAAATACCTAAGGTGGGAGAATGTAAAAACCCAAAAATTCTTTTATATATTTTTTTAATTATATAAAATTATTACGAAGTCTGTGAAAATTGGTGGTTCATGATTCTGAGGCCCGGAGAGCCTGGAACGAACTTTTGAGATTTTTTCAACGTACATTCAGTAAATGTGCAGGAGCAAATTTCTATCTTTTGAACCGGTGCTTATATTAAAAATCTGGGGACACCATTGGACTCACAACGCTGAGATTCATTTAAGGTAAGCTTAACTTTGTTCAGAAAAAGTCAGGTGAAAAAGTTAATTTTTCTAACTTTCAGATAAAAAATAATAAAATAACTAAAGATGTTATTTTATTATTTTTAAAATAGTTGAGAAGAGAATGGTGGGACAACATTGTAATGTTGGGAAATAAACATGCTTCAATTAATGAATTGAACCTCTCGTTGTGTAACCGCAACGTTTATTGTTTATTAGGTTCATTAATTATGATTCATTAATGAATCATAATAATGAACCAACATGGGTGGTTATTTATTTTATTTAATAAAATCATTGGCATAAGATTTGGGAACCTATGGGAGAACTCCTAATGAAGTTCTAGAGACGTTTTCCTTCAACTAAGAATGGAATTTTGACGACGCCCGTTGAGGAATAGATCTGAAGGTTGACAGACGATGAACGATAATGCATGTGGACCTTCTTCTTCATCCCCAAGCAAACCCAACATGTTCAAGGTAGGGGGTTTAAATTTTTTATGAATTTAAATATTTCCCCCTTCCCCATTCATGAAAAATATGATGAATGCGGATCAACCAACTAACGGTTTGATCAGTGATTCATTCATTTTTGTGGGAGGTTGATGCAAGGTTTTCATTCTGGGGGTTTTAATGATTATCTTACCTTCCACATGTTAAAAACACTAACGCAGAGAGTGGGGCCCAATCTGAACAAGGTATGAACCCTCTTCCGCTCTCAGTTTTGATGCATTCTTTGTGGGTTAATGTTAAACTTGATGTCAACATGACACTAAGCGTTGCGCAGTGCAGGCAGTGTCCCAAGAGGCCTGTAGGCATAGTCGGGAAGGAAATCAGACCGCCAGAGCTTCACTGGTGGCCTGCGGAAGCACCGCCAGTGTAGAACCACATAAACAGCAGCCCCAACACTAGTGTCGGTGATGGAGAGGGGATGGCGGCGCCCGAAGGCACCGTGGAAGATAGGGATGGTCGACCTTTTTCGGCCACGTTTACGGAAAGTGGTGTGCCGCGGAGGACGTAGTGGCAACCTTGGCTACCAAAGAGGATGTAGCGGCAGCCTTGGATTTTGAAAAGGTAGTATCGAGGCTCCAGTCGTGGTAGAAGTAGCCTTGTGTCTGCGGGTCTTTTCCTAGACTAATCCACCAGATCGGTCAACTGAAGGGGCAACACCAGCCCGGCGCTGCCGGTTGAAGTCCGAATGGACTTTTTCCGTTTGGTGGGGAGATGGAACCACGCCCAGCTAGCGGTCGTGCCCAGCCGGCAGATCAGATCGGGTCCAGCCGGTCTGGGTCAGGTCCAGTCAATCCGGACTGGGCCCAGTGACTTGGGTTGAGTCGGTTCGGTCTGACATTGTCGGACCGAACCCAGACCCTCTTTGACCCAGTTACGCTTAAAGGTCCATAACTCTTAAACCATACATCCATTTGAAAAATCGTATGTGGAATTGCGACCCTTAGGACGAGGCTATCCTTTTGAGATACTCCACTTGGGTTTTGGATAAAGTTGGAGTATAGTTGGGTTGGATCATACTCGAATCTAACCGGGCCCTCAGCACTAAAATGCTTATAACTTACAGACTGGACATCCGATCTGTGCGTCGTCTGTTGCATCAGAACCCTTATTCCATGGTGGTTCTTTGAGTTACTTCTTCGTGGGACTTTGTGGTAGTTGAGGTATGAATGAAGGATTGTGGAGAATATACTCCCAGAATCATGTGTGCTAAGTACGGGAATCCAGTGGCTGGCTGTGACGTGATGAAGGAATATCAATCCTATGTTTGTCAGAACAAAGCGATCATATGTCGGTCAGCACTTAGAGATCCTCTGTGGGTCAGCAGTTAACGACCCATTGTGGGTCAACACTTATCAATCCTTTATGGTTCATTATTTAGTGATCCTCTGTGCATCAACACTTAGCAGTCCTTCATGGGCCAGCACTTAGCGGTCCTCCGTGGGTCAGCACTTAGCGATCCTCTATGGGTCATCACTTAGAGGTACTTTGTGGGTTAACACCTAGAAACCTTGTGCGGTCTAGCAACAAAAGCCTATTTCTATAATAAGATGATCTAGATTTATGACTAATCATCTTTATTTATGTACTTTAAGTTGTATACATGGTGTGAGCTGAGTCTTTTACTTTGTGCTTTGTGATTACGATCATGCTTAGTGGGTTTTCCTTTGTGGAATTATAGGAGACCTTCGAGGGTCTCAAAGTCCCCACTGGGTATTGTTATACCCTTATACGGGCTTCTCCCACATCTTTTTGTGTCTTGTACAGATGACAGATAGCTTTGACCAATATTTGGGAGCCAGGACTAGATGGTGCATAGAAGAGACCGATTGACATGGAGAGCCACAGTGACAAGTTGTACCTACCCTTTAGGTAGGTTCCTAGGTGGACGACCTCAAGATATTTTTTTCCATTCTACTATATTTTCTTTTAGTTGGGTTTGAATTCTGGACCATTTTGCTTCAGTTCACACTTTTACTTTCAACAGTTATAGAACATGGTTATTCTTGTTGTGTACCTGGTCTTTGTGTTTGTAGGATTAAAGGCAATGCCTTCTCAATTTTAGGGATATGCTTTTCTAGTGCTAGTCTCCAACCACTAGCCTATAGAAGGTGGGCTTGGGGTCGTCACGGTATGAGACCTGAGGGATGGGTCATGACAATGAAGTGGTGAAAGGTATATCCCTAGAATATTCTATAACCAAGGATGCATATTTGGTATAAATTATTAATATAAAGAATAATATTAATATATGTCTATTATGTGGGAAATTATGAGTCTCATAGTATCTAATATAGTGAGGTTAATATCTCATTAGAAAATATATCTTGAGATTATCATGGATCCCTTATCTATTTTTTCATTAGTAATTGATAATTAAATTTGTGAGGATGCAATTTATTTAAGGGAGTGGAATGTAATGCTCTCATATTTTAGTATATGTTTTCTGTTAATTAAAAACTATTTTAAATAAATTATTTAATAGGCCATGTTGAATGAAAAAAAGATACATTTTATTGAGGTAAAATATTATAATATATGATAAACATTGATACATTATGAGAATACAATATAAAAAAATATTTTATTTTATTATATATATATATGTAATTATGTGTTACGTATTATTATTACTATTTTAAAAAAATAATGATTTTAGTGTATTTATAAAATTAAGAGAATTATTTATTGATAAAATTTATCTAATTATTATTAAATAAGTAATCAATCATAATAAGTTAGGAATAAAATCATTAAGTGACAAAAAGAGTTTTTTTCTCAAAAAAATTATACATTTTCGGTATATTGTGTATTTCTTAATCCAATTGATCACTATTCAATAACATAGAATATATTAATGATATGTATATATATAAATAATTTAATGTTCATATAAATATTTTCACTTTTTTTGTAATATAAATAAATCGTTTTTATATTAAAAAATACATTTTTCTAAAAAAAATTCATGTGTTATGCATGCTTATATCACAATTAATTTTTATCAACTCTATAATTGAGTCTAATAAAAAGGTTTCCATATTTATAATCAAGTTATACAAATTTGATAAAAAAATTATTTGTTTACATTAAAATATGTTTCCAAAGTATATATTTTTTTCTATGGTAAAACATTTATTTTATTCCAAGTATCTTTTTTATAAATATTGTATAATTTTTATCTATAAATATTAAAATAATCCATTTTAAATTATAAATATAATATGATGATTAAAAATATAAATAAATATATTATCACTCATTTAATAAGTATTTTATAATAAATTATAATGAAAACACTTAATATATAAAAATTTGTTTTTATATAAAAAATTATTTTTAATATATCATATTCTTTAACTTAAAAGTTATTTTTTTCACATTTATACATTAAATTATATTAAATGGTGAATAAATATGATTTCGATCATTAAAATTTGGTAATTTTTTTCATCTTATATTTTTATAAAAAAATTATTTGCCATGGTTAATTTTTAATCAAAATTAGGGTAAAGATGAGTAACATAAAGTGGTTCAAATTTTACTAAATTAACATGAAGAAACATTATATAAGACCTTTTTAGGTTCTAAAGTCATAAGCACATGTATCAAAAACCATTTAGCCAGATACATCACCTAGATCCCATGTTATTCCATCTTTATTCCTCTCATATCATTCAATTGAAAGGAAAATTCTCTCATTTTCACCTATTAAAGGAGTTCACTACCCTTCACTTCAATCTAAAATTAAATTTAGAATTCCTCTTGATACCCTACCCATTATATCTCTCCTCGAAACCCCTTACATGTTTTTAATACATTTATTACCTGAAATTTATCCAATTTTTCCAATTATAAGAATTCTTTCAAGAGATACTCTCAAACTCTTTATATGAGTGTTATCCTATCTATAATTTTATATTCCCTATTTTTCCCATCCATTATCCTCCAAAATTATTCAAAATATTTTAAAATAATTAATTAAATATAATTTTTATAATTATATATTATTATATTCATTGTATAACCATTATATATTCCCCTATTAACCATTCGAAAAATGAAAATGTTGCTCGTGCATACATGTGGGCTACCGCCTCGATGAGGAGTTTTGTTTTTCACCACTACCTTAAATGGATGGTTATAAGAACAAATAATTATATAAAATATATTTAATGAAAATTTTTCTCATGCATACATGTGTAAATATATGATATAATAATTATTATATAAAAACAAATAATTATTCAACTTCTTTTCTTTTAGTATTTTGAAAAATGAAAACATCACCTATGTATAAGTGTGGATTACTACCTCCTTAGACAACATGTTTCATTTTTCATATTTGCTTTACATAGATGGTTATAAAAATATAATTAATGAATAAATATGATATATATGAAAAAATTATTATTATTAAAAGATAAATTATTATTCTCCTTATTTTCTTTCTTTTCGTTGAAAAAATTGAAATGTTGCTCGCACATACATGCATATTATTGCCTCTGTTAATGATGTGTTTCATTTTTCATAAAAAATTACATGGATGATTATAAAGTATATTTGTTGAATATATATGATATTATTAATTAATATGTATCATGAATATGGTTCTGAAAGGATGACACAAAAATCAATGATCATTATAAATAATCATTTGATATCGATAAATTAACAAAAACAATATTATCCTCAATTTCATCATATCAAGTCAGGACTAAAACTCTCACGAAAGGATATCATAACTTTATAGATCTTTATGTAACATATATTGTAGTAACTTGAATAATATTTCAATTATAAAGTTTTATCAAAGAATATTATTTGACATCCCTATTAAAAAACATGAGTGAAATAATAAAAATTACTAACATTTTATGATGAAAATAAAAAACAAATAAAATAATAAGGGTATAATAAATTATTATAATTAAATTTTGGTAAAGTTAAAATATTTTAATAATTTTTATAAATTATTTATTAATATATTTATATTTATTATACATTAGTAGAAGGATATTTCATGGAATTCGATAGTTAAGGTGAAATTTTCTCACCACTTGTTTTATATTTTGTGGTGTATATACTTTCCTTTGGATATTTTAATGATAATTTCATGAAATTAAAATTATTTTAAAATCCATATCATATTATATCACTCAAGGGATTTTGATTCAACAAATAGAAATTTTGTATCGTTTTTCACCTTAAACATCCTTCTTTGAGACATGTTTCATATTATAAACATATTATGTTTATATGGTGTATACAATTCCTAAGAGGAATATTTTTTCAAGATTCTATTTTATTTATGGTAATTAAATTTATATGTCAAATTTTATCTTTCAAATGGTTATGAGGGTTTTTGTGAACTCAATTTCCATTCATTGAGTTATGATTGTTCTTATTTAAATTAATTCTTATAATTTGGGCACAATATAAACTATTATTGAATTATATTTTAAATCATATAAATTCTCTAGTGATTTATATTTATTTCTCATGAGATCATTTTCAAGGTGTTTTTACCTCAATTCTTCTTCAATGAGGGACTTCTTTCTTTATAAAAATGTAACATTATTAAGAATTATCCTCTTCCCATTTAATGGTTGTTTTTAATCTATAACTATATTATTACTTTCCAAAAATGGTTTCAATAAATATTTTTAAATCTAAATATGGATTATATCATGTTTTTTTATTATTCCTCATTATCACTTTTTAGAATAATTTTTATCATCCTTTTTAAGATGTGGGTTTCAATAAAGGTATTTTATAAAATTATACAAGGTTTTTTCTTTCATGATCATATATTATAACATCCACTCTATTTTACTCATATAGAAATTTTGTGTCTTTTCAAGGATCCATTATTTAATATTAATTTTAAAATTAAAATTTTTCCCAAAAATCATTGCACCTTTTCAAAAAATGACTTCTTAAAGTGACTGATAACTTCAACTTTTTACTACAAAGATAAAAATGTTTTTTGAAATATGTTATCATGATTTTGCTTCCATTTTTATATTTATATAAAAAATAACTATATCTTTCAGAGTAAGGTTTCATGAATCACACACTAAATTTAATTTTGAAATACTTATTTTGGTTGATTAAATTTTGGGTATCATTCGATCTAACTTTAAACCTCATTTTATGTGATACCATTTGGAGATGTTGAAAAATATATTTTTATTCCATGGGTTCTTCATGATATGTCATTTGATGATGATGATTTGTAGGAGTTTTTATAAAACCCATTTATTACCCATGGGTTAATTAAGCTTTTAATAAATTTTACTGATTTACCATTCTTGTGGAATACTTATGAATGGTTTATTATAATATGACATGCATATGTTTTATAACCCACCAATGCATTGGTAAATTTTATGTCCCATGAAATAAAAATGGTACATGGGTTTTTATACCTTTTCAAATGGTGCACAGGAGGTTATACCAAGATAAAGGGTACATGAAATGTTATCCCAACATAAAGGGTACATGTGAGGTTATCCCAAGCCAAAGGGTTCTCGAGAGGTTATCCCAAGGAAAATGGTACATGGGATATTATCCCAAGATAGAGGGTATACAAAAGGATAACCTAAGCCTAAGGGTACAAGGGTAGTATGCCCAAGCCCAAGGGTACACTTTTGGTAAGCCCAATTCCAAGAATCTACACGATTGGTTAGCCCAAGCCTACTAATGTTATATAGAGATTATTTTAATTTGGACACCTTAACAATGTTATATTTATATATTCTTATTCCAATGCAACATTTCTATGTTATATTATCTTGTTATGCTCATGGAACATGATTTTTTATCACATGATTTTGTGACCTTATTCCATGATATGTGTTCAATTATTTGAGATCTCATGTCCTTCTATTATATGGAAAAATCTTGTTAATTCAAGTTTTTTAATCATATATTTTACACGTGATCAAGTTTTCTCATAAATATGATCATACCCTTGATGACATGTTGATATTTTTTCCATTTCTGAGCATTTGAGATCACCCCTTTCTTATGTTTTTTATTCCTTAAGTTATAAAGAAGAGTATAACCTTAGAGAAGTTTATAAGGGGATCTAGTATGGTGCATGAAGGCACTGGTTGGGATATAAACTACACTGTGGGGGTGAATCTATGTGGGTTACCTTTAATTCAATTGTAACTTTAATATTTTTATCCCTTTTTTACCTCTATCACTTAATAAAGTGAATGGAACACTTTTTATTCTCTCTCCTCACCTTCATTATTTCTTTCAAAACAACCAAACACACACACTAAAGAGTAAAAGAAATTTGAAATATTCACCTCTCAGTATGAGAAGTCAAATCCTTGGTGTGATCAGATAAAACATGAGGTCACACAATCAACTAGTAAAACCATGTTAGCTTTAAACTATTGTCTCCCAACAGTGTATAAGTGTACATCCCACACATCTAGGTTTGGTGAATCTTTCACTCTAGTGCATCCCATACCTTTACAATAAATTTCGGGGGAACAACAAGATATTTTGAAAACAATTTAGAATATTGTCTTATTGTTGATGTATTATTACTTTATTATTATTCTTCCCCTACATAATATCAGTAAAAATATTTTATTTTATTTATATAATTTCATACAACCAATTATTATTCTTATTCATAGTAGAAAACAAATATGTTACTTATTCTTATTCTTCTTTTCTATGAAAACTAAAAGGTGTATTCACTCCTTTTTGAGCTTCATACCAAACTTGGAAGATTTTTATCTATCATATTATTTATTATTATTATATTATTATATTATTTTTTAAATTTAATTAATAAATATAACTATATTGGATCTCTTGCATCTCTTTTTATTCAACACACAATACTTCTTCAGAGGACATAGTTTTTGGTCTCCTCTCTCTTTTTCCTGACACGTGAAAAATGTTCTCTAAAAAATTATCAATTTGAACTTCAAAAACACCATTATTCAACCTGAAATAATATATATAAATATATATAAGATAATACATGAAGATTCAATTACTCTATATTATCTTTATTCTTCATTCTAGTATTTAAAAAACCATTTAAATACTTTAAATTCAAATCTCTCAGAATTATCGAAAGTAGAAATATAAATGATCATAATAACTTACATGAGAAATTTATTCCATAACTAAAAGTAATTGAATTTATACATGAATAATTATTATGGTATCTTTATCCTCCTTCGAACAAGAATTTATTTTATCCATGAAAACGTAATCACATTGAAATCACTATGTATGAAATAATCCATGAATTTATAGTCTCGACCATCTTCCATTGTTCTTACCTTATCCTTCTCTTCACAATAATTTGTATGCGTTAAAGCTACATATTAATATATATGTATTCATACAGTTGTGAATGTGGCTACACCATATTAATATATACATATGCATGCAGTTCTTAATTCTTCAACAACATTAATGGTAGTGGACTTATAACTTTGAACATTCCTACAAATCACAAAATAACCTTCTTATATCCATGATTATTCATATACATTTAAAATTCATATAAATATATGCATAAATTTATATAATGTATACCTCATTTTTTGGTGAAAAATGTATTTCAAAATATTCTTCTTCCATAACAGCCTAAAAATGATATAATAGAGTATCATGATAATTATTATTTA
The DNA here is from genome assembly GCA_963277665.1 of Viscum album. Classification (NCBI taxonomy): domain Eukaryota; kingdom Viridiplantae; phylum Streptophyta; class Magnoliopsida; order Santalales; family Viscaceae; genus Viscum; species Viscum album. Next base: position 27,525,591 of record OY728125.1, read on the forward strand.
TTGAATAACATTACACATATATTCTTCTAGATTTTCATATCCTTAATTCTATATTTTCAATTATCCTTATACATATGAATGACCAAGAATTACCTTTATGTTCCCACCTGAGTTAATGAGTTACCCATACACATGTAGTGAAATATTTAGAGGGAACTCTATGTATGAATCTAAATACCTTTACCCAAAAGATTATTTAGACTTGGATTCTATATATATCAAAACATATCCTCAATTTTAAAGAATAATAATATTCTAAATCATGATATATAAACCTCTTTGAAGAACACTTTACTTTGCACCAACTGATTCCAAGAAGCGAAAACCAATAGATCAACCATGTGTTATGTAGTTATTGATTTTCCACAAGGCAGGCAGTAACTCACCGTATGGTTGGTCATCCTATTATGTGAACATCTTTTCATGAAGTAGATATAATGTGGCTAGTCATATATTCTTTTGGTTGGTCATTCAACCATGTACTCAATTGACCTAATGTGAAACCCATGGTTCAGGCAAACATTACAAAACTCCATTCTTATTTCACTGAGTACTTTCTTACTTCAATCATTTGGAATAAGAAAATTAAATTTTATGATCTCAAATGGTGTATTATACCATTAAAATTATACTATATTAATTATATATATATAACTTGAAGTCCTAAGGTATAATATAAATGAAATGACATTGTATCATTCAAACATCATGTGTGTTTGTATGTTTTTTAAATAGGTGAATAGTAACCCTTATTCTCTAGCCCACATTATAACTCGATTCATATTTACATTCCTTAATAAGTAAATCCACTCTCAATTCCTAGTAAAAAAGACATTATGGGTTCCATAATTCACCCTTGAACTCCCATGTTTCCCTGAATGGGAGAAGATAAACTCCAAACGTTCCTCTTTTAAGCCTACCAATTTATTCCCCACATGTTCTATGTCTAACCTGTGTACGCCCTTCACATGTTATACCTGTCTTCACATCCTATTTAGGTTGGTTATACCTATTATCTCAATTGGAATTCCCCTATAGAGGCTCTAATTCTCAGGTGTTAATATGGCTAGAAGTTGGAATTTGTTTTGCTAACTCCTTAAGTATTTCATTTGTAAAATATTAATAATAAACAAAAGATCCAATTATATCCTTCCTTTAAACATAATCAATGTTTTTAAATTCTCATTAAAAAAATAAATATAGATAATCAAATCTTAAAAATATGTTTTCCTTAAAATTAATCATTCATAAAATAGTGAAAGCATGAATTCCAAACTCAACATAAAAACCAATCTTCCATGATTTTTCTCATAAAATCTTTAAATACTAAATAAAAATAAAAAATATATTTGGATATATTAACATAATTCTTGGGTACTCTTGACAAAAATTCCAATCCACTTATTCAAAACATTGGAATTCCTTGACAAAAAATATAACTCATATGAAGTTCACTCAACTAACTCCCCCTTTTTATTTGTTAGAAATATCTTCCAAATTATATGCTAATATATTTCAATGTGTGATCCTAATATTCATTCCTTTTCCCACAACCCCCTTTCATATCAATGTTAAATTTCAATTTCTCTCCCTCTTATTGAGAATAAATAAAAATAACATGGGAAAGTAGAACAAATTCTTACTTAATCATAATGCCATCAACTATTCCAATATAATTCTACATGATCCATGCTTGATGTAAAAACAAGAGAATTTTATCTAGAAAACATGTTTTTACCTTAAAAAATAATACCAAATTAAATGATACAACTCATAAACTATATTCAAGGGATGTTAAAACTATATCAAGCTTTTATAATTGATGAAACCAACTCTGTTAAAAATTCTTATTAAATATTTCAACCTGTATTTATTATATCTACTTGAATTCATGGATTAGAACATTCAAAAACATAGAAGTGCTTAAAACATATTTTAAAATTATCAGAACTTCTCCTATTAATTCATTGATTAAAAAAATAACCTCCCTAAATTTTAGGATTATAATCTTGTTTCCAAGGATAAGAGAATAAGAATTCATACCATGATAATGACACCTTTCATAATCAATTTCTAGAATAATCATATTTTTATGAAATAATGATTCTGATAAATTCTTTGAAATTATTCACTTGTATCCCCAAAAAAGAGACAATTTAATCAAATTTATTTCGTTGTATAGAATTAAATACTTTAATATATTCATTAAGGATAATTCATTTACTATATTTCCTTTTAGGATATCAATTGAGAAATCATTCTGGGATAGCTTCTTCTTCATTTTCTATATCCATATTTGGACAAACTTCTCATATTATTAGGTTCAACCCTAATATCACACTTCAACTTAAATTATTTTTATTATAATTATAAATACAGAACATGTTTTTTAAAGGAGTAATGTGGATATTCCTTGATTCTCAATGTGAATAGCAAGGTTTAGATTTTTTTTCTCAAATATATTGCTTAGTTCCCCATGATTCCATGTCTATTATTCATATATGAGTTGGATTTTAAAATAATGAATCTATTTAAATCCTATTTATCTAAATTTTATGAGTCTCTTCTTTTTTTATTAGACCTCTATCCAAAGGAGTTTCCAAATTCATTATTTATCTTATTCAAAGCAACTTCTAAGGATAGAAGGATTGTCAAATAGTCTATAGATTTGTGTCTAACCATACTGCACCTTCCACATAGTTCCTCTTTATTAAAGAGTCATTATTTTTTGAAAAAAACTCAAGAAATTTTATTTCTTCATGTGGAAATTATTCTTATCCTCGGGCACGAGATTTTTATTATGCTTCTTTCAACTTTCTTTCCTTCTCCAAATCTTCTTGGAAAATTACTAAAATATATTTGGGATCATTAGTAGAATTCTTAGAGTCTCTACATGGATTCACATGATAAAATATATTTATATATATCCCCAAAGATATATAACTCATATTTTAAATCTCTTTATACATTATTTGAAATTTATCCATATTATATTTTTTTACAAGGAAAACTCACCCTTCTTCTAAGGCTTCTTGGGAGTCACATGATTTATAAACTTTTTTAGATTTATTCCCAATGATAGATGTAATTATTCTCCAAATTTTGTGGTATTATATTTCCATATGATTTTAATATATGATTATATTTGTATAAACTACTTCTATAAACACAACTATTGAAAATATCATATAAATAATTAAGTACTTTAAATCCATTTTTGATAGACATATTTTTCTCAATATATGGATATTTTTTCATCTCTAGGTTTCTCTATATCGATATAGGATTCCTATATATTTATAAATTTAAATTATTGTACCACCAATACATTAAAAAATACCCAAACATATTACAACAGCTACATTTCCCAACAGACCTTTATCTCTTTACCTTATATCGATGTTTTCTAGAAATTATCTCTTGCTATTTTTTGGAATTCATTATCATTGGTTATGATATTCTTGGGAAAATAGCTTCTTCACACACTCTTATATCCTCCATAGACATGGTGGTAGTATTCTACTCGTTTTCCTCATCCATATTTATTTAGATTTAGAAATTAAACCTACATCATTTGTGAAAATAGATTTACACCAAATATAAGAGTTTGTTATGAATGGTACTTTATTCTTTGAGGTTGCATGAGAAATATCATAAAATGATTCCATGATATTATTATCACATAATAGAGGTATTTTAACCTTATAACCCTTCTTAGAAAAATAATTGATAGTATCTCCATGCTTATTTGATTGTGAATACTCAATATGTGTCATTTCATGGTTTGCTAGTTTAACATCCAATTCAAGATAATTTATATTGGGATAATTATTATGACCATTAATAAATAAAATTCTATATTCATATACTTTATTCATATTATTAATATCATCTTTATATATTACATCCTTTTATTGAGTAAATGAATCATGCTCTTTGATTCTTTTGGATTTCACTTCCAACTGTCTATTCTTAACTTCAATACATTTTTTTATTTCCTTCAAATTCATGGATATTATTCTAAAATTAATTTGTGTTTTAATCCTTATATTATATTGTGTTGATCTAATATTCTATAAATTTTTAACATCTTTGCATAATCTCTACATTTGTTTCTTCTTCTTATTTAACCTATTTAGAGAGATTTTTGTAAGATAAAACCTTTTCTTGTAAAGATTTATCTATATTCATTGAATATTCTTCAATATTGGTGATTTAATTTTGTAAGATTTAAAATATTAAAAAAAAGTTTATTTGGGAAAAGAATGTAGTTTTTCTTTTATTGTTTTAAAATCTATATCTTACGAATCAAAAAATGTATGATCACTCTAACTTATGATTGGTTCTTATTGAGGATAGTTTTCAAATGTTTTTTTACATACCTCATTAAATTGAGTCCCTTGAATCAATAGAGGTATATGGGTTATTAAACACCTTGATAGTCATCTCAATAACCACTTCTTTATATTCCAAATCAATTATAACTAATTTAGTTTCCTATAATGGAGAAACTAGCATTTCTTCTTCTTTTTACTAGAGAAATAATGTAACGAACCCGACTCCAGTAAATTGGAGCTGGTGTCTTCTTTCTTAAATTGGCACTAGATATAAGATATCACATCCCAAAGGAATGAATAGTTTATTAGTTTTCCTAAAATAGATACAAAATTCAATTTCATATACATTTGAAAACATCAAATACACAAAGTGTTTTCTTTGAGAACACCATTATTCCTCATAGTGTATCCCTACATATCAATCACAAAACACTTCCTGATATCCTAGGGAAAGTAAAAGATGATAAAGTGGTGAGTTGAGATGCTTAGAGAGGGTAATTATATAATGGAATCTATCATGAATAAATAAGCATAATCAATATGGTAAGTTAAATAACTAAAACATATGCCATTTAATCAATAAACTGAGCCTAATATGGATGAAATAAATGATGATCAAATAAAACCATATAAATAATCATAAATGATTGAAACTTATCCATGTATATTCTAATAAATTGAATAATAAAATTGAAAAAATAGATCTCATAATGATGGAATTTATAATTCCAGGTATCTAAAATTGTGAAGACCTTTCACATGACATATTAAATCTATGGGTAGAAACCCATATAATTTGGCTAACTGGTTTGTCTTATGAGACTTGTCGATGTATTGAGGATCTATCTATAACTAGGCCCCATCAGTCACTTAATATTTCTAATTTGTTCCTCATATGAAAGGGGTGAAACATAATCATCAAAAACATTCATATTTAAAAACTAAAATAATAAATATTAATAGTTACCCCAATAAAATAAACATAATCATAAACCATCAAGAATAATATAGTGAATGGTAATAAAATTGTACATACGTAGTCAAACTTCTCATAAAACATCCAAATAGATAATAAGAATGATATAAATACAACATATCATTGATGTTTCATAATTATAATAAAGGGTTGATGTCATCAATGAATAGAAATACCATAAAAATTTCATTAAAAACATTCTTGAGGAAAATATCTTTTAAACATTGAAAATAAACTTTTTTTTTAAGTTCACAAAACATTTTGAAATAAATATTCTTTGAAAATAACCTTTGAAAACATGTAAAATAATCTTTAAAATTTTTATTTCTCGTGATGACATAAAATTTCTTTCATGTCCCACATGTTTAAATAAATATTACTTTTATATTTTCAGTAAAATCCAAATGGGACTTATTTTGAAAAATAAATAAAGATACCTTTCAAAATATTTTTAAAAAATTAAAAATATATAAAAATTAATTTAATAAATAATTTCAGAAAGTTTAAAAATATTTTTGGAAACAATTTTTATAAAACATGGATTTTGATGAAAATGGATTTTCGATTGAAGAGAGAAATAAATTTAGATTTACTTAAAAAACATCTCAATGGTTTTAAGTACAAAAGAGTGTAAAAATGGTACTATTACATGACAAATATCATTAAAAACTATAGTAGAGGAAAATATATTGATTTTAATATATAAAGATCAACTAATTCTCACAAGGGAGACTCACACAAAAATAATTTTGAATACCGATGAGATTGTGAAATAAACCCTTACCACTTTGGTAACTTCTGAATCATAAGCTCTATAAAATAAATAACATAAACTAAAACTTAAAATACAATGAAGATAAATATATTCAAGATATAAAATATCAAATGGGATAACACAAAAGAATAAGTTGTGAATATGGTGTCTGTCTCACAGATGTAAAAGTGAGACGAGAAACCCTTACCCGAGGTACAAATTCTTTCATATGTGTCTGAAACTCCTATATAATAAATAAAGGTTTATTATAAACCTATTAAATAACCATAATAATATATATCATAACATATCTAATTTACTTATATTCTTTTATCACCATTTTTAACAATTATTTCTTAAAATCACTATTTTTGGTGATAATTGCTTCGATTTGCATGTATGTTTTAGTTTTGAAATTCTGGTCCTTTTAATTTGATATTGGATAAATTATATCCAAAGTTTAAACCATGATATAAATATTATATATATTTATTATATATTTATTTATATTAATCTATAAATATTATAGATAAAAAAATGGATTACACTATTCATGGAGATGGTAAGTCGTACGTACACATAAATGTTTTTTTCATTTTTCTTAAAGGATGAAATAAAAGGAAAATAAATGTTAAGTCACCTTTATAGAATCAATATAATGTTATATATGACATTTATATTAATCAAATACATCTTTATTACCATCCATGTAAATATAAAATGAAAAACATTTCACATCTCTATGTGGAGACGGTAGTCCACACGTACGCATGAGCGTCATTATTGTTTTCCAATGGATTGGAAGGTAAGAATTTATATGTGATATTATATTTAAATAAGTATATTTAGGTCATAAATAATATATATATATATATATATATTCATTTTCATTATCTTTAATACATTCTATATAAAGTTTCAGTGAAAAATAAATCGCATCACTTCGTAAGGCAGTAGTATGCCTATACACATGAGTGATGTTATTGTATCCCCCCAAAAAATGGTAAGTATGATGGTATATGTGATATAATAATTCCATAAGTATAATAATTTCATAAGTATCATATAAATATGATAAATCCATCATTTTATTGATCCTTTAAAGGTGGTGATGGAAAATAAATTACATTAGTTCGCAAGGTGGTAGCCCATCGTATACACGATCGATGATTTCGTTTCCCATTTGATGGAAGTATATATGGATATAGGTTATTATATTAACATAATAATATATAATTATAAATTATATTATTGTTTAATTATTTTTTTCATAGTTTAATAATATTATAAGGAGTTAGAAGAAGAAGTATAATGAAAACTCGTTGTTGAAAACTTTATATCTTCTTCAGGAAACCTATTTAGGTTTATACTAAATCATTTATAGATTTTATTTATAATATAAAAAAGTCTTATAGGATGTGTGTAGGGATGTAATGGAGTATTTTTTTTTTCTAAACAAAGGGGTTTTTTATGTGTGAATAATGGATGATAGGGTTGGCCCTTTATAAGTGGGGGAAAGGACACACATGGAATTTTTGAAAAGATAAAGTGATACCCACATTTTTATCACGAAAAATGTTTAAAAAATGGGTAATTAGTAAGAATTATATATTATAGGGCCTAATAAAAATATAAAATGGGTTTTGGATAAGTTTGAGGTAATTTTTAACCCTTATCTTTTTAGTTTAACCCCCTATAAACCCATTTTAACCTTAACCGCGGTAATTAATTTTTACTGTTTCACTATATAATATGGTCCAAAGTTAAGTTGACTATAATATATAAATTATTATTATTCCAAGTTTGGAATCTATTTTTTAAAATTAAATTCATTAAATTAACATAATTCAATTTAAAATTAAACTGTAGACATGGTGAAAGAGTAGTTTTCCAAAGAGAAACATCTCATAAGTATAGATTGTTGATATATCAAAATTTAATGTGAAATTTATTCCAATGAACTAAATAATTTAAATTGTAATAAAATTGGACTAATTATTCTTTAAAAACAATTTTAAATGTAATTTAGTTTTTATATATTTCAAAAGAAGAGGAATTTTTTAATAAAAATCAATATTTTTCACTATTTGTCAAAAAAATTATATGTTTAGAAAAGTTTATAATATTCACTCAAAGATATTTTTGGAATTTAGATTTAAAAATTGAAGTTTATTTTTTCAAATTCAATTTCTAAAAGTGGTAAAAAATTATTTTTAAATTATGTGCACAAAGCACAACTAACACTTCTTTAAAAATATATAGTTTTTCAACAAAATATTTCTTTCTATTCTATATGGTTATTAATTTATTTCTTATCAGTTGATAACCATTGAATTTATTTTATAAATTTTTAAACCATAAAATTTTCATAATTTAGTTATTACTATCCATACCCTCCATCTTAATGGCTAGGTTATATTGGTCATGTTTAAATAATAATATTTTAATAGAGTATCATGTTTCATTAAAACCTGGTGTTGAGTGAATTAAAAGATATTGAAGAGATTTAATTTATTTTAAAAAATATATATCTTAAAATATCAGGGTGTTTCATTTTCTTCTAATCTTAGGGTTTCATGTCATATATGTTATTGAATATGATTTTCCTATTTTAATTTATCAGGGCGTTATATTCTATCCCCCTTAAATAAATTATGTTCTCACAATTTAATCTTAATTTAAATAATAATGGGTTTGAAATTAGAAAATAATCTTCTTGAAATATCATATCATGATAAGGGTTAATAAAACATCCTCTTGATAAGATATAAATGGAAGTACGAAGTTCATCTTGAAAAATCACATAACTATGTTTCCAAGTAGGTGGACATAGGTTGAAAGTGAAGATATTGACATGGAAGAAATGTGTAATGAAAAAATAATTATGGTGGTTGATATAGTTCATTGATATCAAAAATTTGACTTTTAAAGAGAAAGTCAACAACCAAAAAACCATAGATCAGTGATGAGTCAAAATACAATTGATTCATTTGATGTGAAGGTAATGGGATAACATTTTTCTTTTAATATCCTTTTATTAGAGTTGAGGAATTGTTTTATAGTCTAAGAATATAAGGAAATATACTTAATTGATATATTTGTATTTTATAATCACAATTTGATCATTTTGTTTTGATGCAATCAATTTCCACTTAATCAGTTATTCCAAAAAATGAATATCCAAAAAATAATTTTTTATGCCTGAAGCACTAAAATTAACTTTTAACTAATTTTAAAATCCATAAAAGAGTAAAAATATATTCCTAATATATTTAATAAAACGAAAATAGTCTTAAATAGTTATCTAATAACACCCAAAGTTTAAATTAATACATTCCATAAATAGGTAATCTTAAGGATCATCCAAAATATGTCTAACCAAATTCAAAGTCAAAATTTTTAAATGAAGGTCACTAAATCAACATTATATTCCCCATGAAAAATAATGTGGCTCTTAATGTGACATTCCAAATATTTTAATACCTTTATCGCCACAAAACCTTAATTAAAACATGCATGTTTCTAAAAATAAAACTTTAGGTTTTTTAATATATTCTATAAATAAATACTTGTGGTAAACTCCAACAAAGATGACATAAACCATCAAATCTATAAATAATTTCATGGTCACCAACACAATCCTTTAAAAATATCATTATTATATAAACATTATGAATATATTAATGGTTATCTTCCCTCAATCATGTTTTTCAATAATTTTAACTTTCCATTAAATCTATTTTCTTGGTCATTGGTACCATTCAACATATGCTCTCAAATCCTTAAAGAAAAAGTATTGCAGTACAATCCTTGTACCACTACTAAAAAAATTGGAAAGGGAAGCGCCAAATTTTATTAATGATAAGAAAAAAGCATTGATAAAGGTAACTCTTTATCAGTGCTAATTAAAAGAACTGATAAAGGGTTACTTTATCAGCGCTAGAAAAGCACTGATAAAGTAACACTTTATCAGCTCTAAAATTTTAGCGCTGATAAAGGGTGATTTTTATCAATGATTTTCTAGCACTGATAAAGATCACCCTTTATCAGTGCTACAAAATCATTGATAAAGGCACCATTTATCAGTGCAAAAATTTTAGCCCTGATAAAGGGATCCTTTATCAACACTTTTCTAGCACTGATAAATACATATTCCCATTTTATAAAATATGGTGCAAAGTACCCTCTTTTTATCGCGCCCTTAATCTCTAACGGGACTGTACCCCTGCAACAACTCCCCTCCCTCCCCCCCCCCCTACCCCCCCCCCCCCCCCGATCCTATCTTTGTCACTCCTACTCTGTCGTCGATGCCACTCTGCTGCTGCTACCCTACTCCATCGCTGCTAGCCCTACTCCATATCCTCCCCCTAGAACACCTTCCATAGATCCTCCTCTCCACGAACCCTACTTCTCCTCCTCCCTATTGGACCCTACTCCCCGTGAACCATACTTCAAGTGTTTGAGATTCCTTTCGATGAGGTTAGATTCTCATCTTCCCATCATTGATCTATTATGATTTCTCCACTCATCCTCATCCATTTACTTTTGTTCTTATGCTAATATTCATTATTGTGTAGTTTTATTTAGTCAGATGGTCATGTTTTAATTGATAAGAATTTGGGATGTGGTGAGTTTGGTTTGAGAGTATAGGCATGATTATGTCCTGAGTTATTGACCTCTTCCATTTATTAACCAATACCCTCTTTCAATTGATACTAAAAGATTCATTTTAATTATTTTCAATAGAATTATTCATCTCTCTTTACCTTCAAATTCCTGTGAAAATATGAATTTTATTGAGTTTGTTAGTGTGTTTGTCCAAATATAATTATTCATAAGGAAAAAAAGGAATCATATTTCTATTTTACCTAAATGGATGGGAATTTTTCTAATCAAAAGGTCATGTGTTTGTAAATGTATCTACTATATTTGTTTTATCATCAAAATTGTATCCTTGTTTTCATTTTATTTGAGTTTGGTCACTAGTTTTAAGATGTTTAATGTAATTATTTTATTATGGATGAGGTGGTTGGTAGGGGTGTTTAAAATGATGTTTAATGTTTTGTTGCAAGGGTGGTGGGTTCTAGAACTATTGGTAAGGGGGCTGGAAAGTTTGTCGGTTTTGATGGGGTTCTATCCTAGTTCTGTTGATTTCCAAAACTTTATTGGAAATTATTATTCTCTATTAATCTCTATTTTTATAAGTGGTTCCTTCTACTATATTTTAAACTCTTGTTTTTTTTATTTGAATTATAAATAATAATATTTAAGATTCAAATAGGATGGAGATGAATAAAGATTAGATGAATTCTAATCGTTTGATAATAGAGTATGAGAATGGAGTGAAAGAGTTCATCAAGTTTTCAAAGGATCATGAAAAGGATCCTTCTCAAATCCTTTGTTCTTGTTTAAATTGTTGTTATTATAGGCTAATTACTTCATAGGAGTTGGAAGAACATTTTATATGTCACAAAATATATCGGAGTTATAAATTTTGGAATAAACATAGAGAATAATATAATGTAGCTAATGGCTCAGATAAAACTGCATTTTATAGATCACAAATGATTAAAAATATGGATAATGAAGAAGACCTTATGGAGGATGTGATTACAGATGTTAATGATAATGAAGATCGTATTGAGTAAATGACAAGTATATTTGAATATGAACTCTGTGGTTGCCCAAAATTATTTGAGAAGTTAAAGAGTTGTGCAAAGATGCCATTGTATGCAAGTTTCACTAAATATATAGCATTTTCAGATGTACTAAATTTATATAAATTGAAAGCAGGAAATGGATGGAGTGATGTCAGTTTTACGGAACTACTTGCTCTCTTGAATGACATGCTCTCAGAAGATAATGAGCTCCCAAGCCAGACATATGAAGCTAAACGAATTCTATGCTCGATGGGTATGATTTATGAAAGAATACATGTCTGCCTGAAAGACTGTATATTGTTTCGCAAGGAGAACAAATCACTTACAGAATTCCCAAAGTGTGGTGCTTCACGATTTAAGAAAGATGAATCCATTCCTACTAAATTTGTATGGTAATTTCCAATCATTCCAAGATTTAGACATCTATATGAAAGTGAATAAATAGAAAGACAATTGTCATGGAATGCAAATAAAGATGGGAAATTACATCACCCGACTGACTCTCCTCAATGGAAGAGAATTGATCATGAGTATTCTGAATTTGAGAATGATCCAAGAAACCTTTGTCTTGTATTATCTATAAATGGAGTGAATCATTTTGGTTTTCATACCATCACTCATAGTACATGGCCTCTTATGTCGGTAAATTATAACTTGTCGCTCTGGTTATGCATGAAATGGAAATTCATCATGTTATCTATGCCTATATCAGGACCAAAACAACTAGGTAACTATATTGATGTTTATTTGGATCCTTTGATAGAGGATTTGAAGTTATTGTTGGATTCAGGTTTTATTTTATATGATGCTTATAAAATTGAATACTTCACATTTGGAGTGATGTTGTATGGGACGATAAATTATTTCCCTTCTTATGGAAATTTTTTAGGCTATATCATTATAGGAACTCAAGGGTGTCCCCTGTGCAAAGAAGATACATAATCAATTAGGTTGAAACATTTATCAAAATATGTGTTTCTTGGACATCATAGATTTCTAACTCATTTGCATAAGTACTGATCTTGGAAGACATCATTCAATAGAAGTTCAGAAAAATGCACAACACCGTCTCCACTAACAGGTGATTAGCTGTTTGAGTAAGTAAAATATGTGAACACTATTTTTGGTAAACCATTTTCGAAAAACCTTACGAAAATCGGTTGGAAAAAGAGATCAGTTTTTTTTTAATTACCATACTAGAATTGTCTGCACGTCATACATTTTCTTGATGTGATGCATGTGGAAAAAATATTTATGTTACGGTGTTATCAGAATGTTGTTAAATGCCCCTGGAAAAACAAAGGATGGAATTAAGGCAAGTTTGGACATGGCTGACATAAAAATATGAGAAGATTTCGATCTCGTGAAGGGTGAAAATTGAATGTTTCTTCCTCCAACTGCTTACACTCTTTCCAGGGAAGAGAGATATCAGTTTTTCAACTTCTTCAATGATGTAAAGGTTCTAGAGGGGTATTCATCAAATATCAAGAACATTTTGTAAATGAATTATTTGAAGTTAAATGGTTTGAAATCACATGACTGTCATGTTTTGATGAAAGATTTAATTCCTATATCTTTATATTGAATTTTTTCCAAGAATGTTTATCATACGTCAACCAAACTTTGTTTCTTTTTCAAAGCTATATGCAGTAAATTTTTAGACCCCAAAAAAAATTCCATTTATAGAAAGATAAATTGTCATCATATTATGTGAATTAGAAATGTTCTTCCCACCACTATTCTTTTATATGATGGTTCATTTGATGGTTCACTCGATGGTTCACTTGGTGAGAGAGATTCAACTTTGTGGTCGTGTGTACTATAGATGGATGTACCACATTGAATAGTATATGAATATTTTAAAAGGGTATGTCAAAAATTGAATTTGGCCAGAGGGTTGTATTGCTGAGTGATATATTGTTGCAGAAGTTGTTGAATTATGTACCGAATACTTATCTGATGTGGAAATCATTGGTCTCCCAAAATCTTGTCACACTATATGCATTGAGGGTAATAGAATTTCTAGAAGAGATGTTTTGACAATCAATATTACAGATCGGTAGTAGGCCCACCTTTGTGTTTTGTATATCAGTTAGGAGGTTTCTCCATATATTGAAACCCACAAAGAAATTATTAGGTAGTTGAATCCATTAAGGGCTAAAAAATGGATATCAAATACACATAATCACCAGTTTATATGATGGTTTCTGGAACATATTTTTAAGGAGTTAGCTGAAAATCTGAATTCAATTTCAAGACGACTTCGATGGCTAGCTGCCGGACTAAGTGTGTATGTATTATCATACAATGGTTGTGTAATTAATGGTTATACATTCTATATAGATGAACATGAAGAAGATAGTACCATGAAAAATAGTGGAGTTACACTTGTGGCTGAAGCGATGCATGTTTCTGGTAGTGAGGACAGAAATCCAATTTATGCGAATATGTCATACTTTGGCATTATCAACCAAATATGGGAGTTGGATTATACGACATTCTAATTGATCGTTTTTTAATGCAAATGGGTTGATAACAATAGTTGTGTTAAAATAGATGAATTGGGATTTGTGAAAGTTGATTTTAGTAAAGAAGGGTACAAAGACTAATAGTTTATAATGGCATCACAAGTGGTACAAGTATTTTATGTTCCATATCCTGCAAACTGAAAGTGGTTGATTGTTCTGTTATCGTCCAAAACAACTGAAGGTTCCGATTAAAATTTAGTTGAAGATGATCCATTCAGTGGTACGTCACAATCATTTTGCATAGGTCCCAATGTAGATAATGTTTTGTATGTTATAGAATACCACAATTAAGGGATTTTGATAATCGATAGAGGTGTCAAATCCCTTTAGCCTTTGAAAAAAAAGAAAGAGAGTTCGATAAACTGGTTATTTTTTGTTTGTAATATAGATCTTGTAATATCAAGTTATTATCTTATAATTACTAATTTTATGTAATCTAAATTAACTATTCAACCACTTTTGTAGATAATGACTTATGCACCTTATGTTTCTCCTAACCTCGAGGCTGAACAAGTCTCTCAAGCTGTTGCTGCTGTTGCTGCTCACAGTGCAGAGAAACAACAAGTTTCTGAACTTGTTGTTGTTCCTAGTGTTGAGTTCCAACAACCATTAACACATGAATAATATTCACAAGACGATATAGATTTGTTCAGAAATGAGTGGGCCGCATACCTGATGGAAGATTGTACACAAATAGCATGAAGATCTGACTTGGGGACGTGTACAATTGGAAGCCATTTTTGAGATGGGTTAAGGAGATCAAAAGATGAAACATTGTTGTATATAAATGTTTATAGGAAAATTTTAATTATTACTAAATAAAACATCCTTTCTCCAATGAGTCATTTGTTCATTTTAACAGAATAAATGCACCAGCAACATGCAAGAATGATGAACCACTTTTCTTTGGGATTTGGATAAGAAAAACCAGTAAAATCTCCAAAATAACTTCATATCCAACCAAAAGCATTCATATTGTGTTGATACTTTTGGAAAAATATCCATGGGTCATTTTCGTCATGTACGAGTTGACCCTGCCTCAATCTGAGGCACGGTGTGGCCAGTATCACTCAAAGTGTCTCTCTTTTGTTTAAAATAGACAGAATTTTAAGTAAAAACAATAACCGACGTACAGAAAACCAACCAAATGCATTCATATTGTATTGATAATTTATTAGAATGATTCATGGGTCATGTGTGACGCGTACGAGTCAACCCCACCTCAATCTGAGTCATGGTGTGGCCGGTATCACTCAAAGTGTCTCTATTTTGTTTAAAATGGACAAAATTTTAAGTGAACACAACAACTGATGTACGGAAAACTGACCAAACACATTCTTGTTGTGTTGATAATTTAGTATAAAAATACATGGGTCATGTGTGATGTGTACGAGTCAACCCCACCTCAATCTGAGGCACGGTGTGTCCGATATCACTCAAAGTGTCTCTCTTTTGTTTAAAATGGACAGAATTTTAAGTGAAAAAAACAATTGACGTACTGAAAATTGACCAAACACATTCATAATGTGTTGATAATTTAAGATAACTATACATAGGTCATGTGTGATGTTTATGAGCCAACCCCACCTCAATTAGAGGCACGGTGTGGCCGGTATCACTCAAAGTGTCTCTCTTTTGTTTAAAATGGACAACATTTTAAGTGAAAACAAAAATTGACGTACAAAAATCTGACCAAATTCATTCATATTGTGTTTATACTTTAGGATAACAATCCATGGTTCAGGTTTGATTTGTACAGGTCAACCCCGTGTCAATCCAAGTCACGGTGTGGCCGGTATCACACAAAGTGTCTCTTTTGTTTAAAATGGACAAAATTTTAAGTGAAAACAACAACTGGCATACAAAAATATGACCAAATTCATTCAGATAGTGTTGATACTTTAGTATAATGATCCATGGGTCATTTTTGACATGTAAGAGTCAACCCCGCCTCAATCTGAGGCACAGTGTGGCTGGTGTCACTCAAAGTGTCTCTCTTTTGTTTAAAATGGACAGAATTTTAAGTGAAAACAACAACTGACGTACGTAAATCTAACCAAACACATTAGTATTGTGTTGATACTTTAGGAGAATGATCCATGGTTCATTTTTGATGTGTATTAGTCAACCCTACCTCAATCTGAGTCATGTTGTGGCTGATATCACTCAAAGTGTCTCTCTTTTGTTTAAAATGGACAACATTTTAAGTGAAAACAACAACTGACATACGGAAATCCAACAAAACACATTTGGATTGTGTTGATACTTTAGGAGAAAGATATTTGGGTAATGTGTGACATGTAAGAGTCAACCTCTCTTCAATCTGAGGCACGGTGTGGCTGATATCACTCAAAGTGTTTCTCTTTTGTTTAAAATGGACAGAATTTTAAGTGAAAACAACAACTAACGTACGGAAATATGACCAAACGCATTCAAATTGTGTTGATACTTTATAAGAATGATCCATGGGTCATTTTTGATGTGTATGAGTCAACCCTACCTAAATATGAGGCATGGTGTGGCTGGTATTACTCAAAGTTTCTCTCTTTTGTTCAAAATGGACAAAATTTTAAGTGAAAACTACAAATAACGTGTAGAAAACTGACCAAACGCATTCTGATTGTATTGATACTTTAGGATAATGATACATAGGTCATTTGTGACATGTGAGAGTCAACTTTGACTCAATCTGAGGCACAGTGTGGCTGTTATCACTCAGAGTGTCTCTCTTTTGTTTAAAATGGATAGAATTTTAAGTGAAAACAACAACTGTCGTACAAAAATCTGACCAAATGCATTTGGATTGTGTTTATACATTAGAAGAACAATCCATGGTTAATGTGTGATGTTTAGGAGTCAACCCCACTTCAATATCAGGAATGGTGTGGCCGGTATCACTCAAAGTGTCTCTCTTTTATTTAAAATGGACAGACTTTTAAGTGAAAACAACAACTGGCGTACCGACCAAATGCATTCGGATTCTATTAATACTTTAGTAGAATGATCCATGAGCCTTGTATGACATGTATGAGTCAACCTTGCCTCAATAAAAGACATGGTGTGGCTGATATCACTCAAAGTGTCTCTCTTTTTTTTAAAATGGATAGAATTGTAAGTGAAAACAACAACTGACGTACAGAAAACCCCCTTCCTACCATACACACCAAAAGCATTCATTTTTTCTTAAATAAACACATACTATTGAAATAAACACTATTTTAAAACCATTTTAAAAATATCAATGATCTTAAAATTTGTGAAATTCATTCCATTAAAACCATTAATGCCCCCACCCCCTGGACACCACCCCACCCCCCTAGACACCCCCATGGACAACCCCCCCCCCCCCACCCCTGGATGGACCCCCACCCCCTGGGTGACCCCCCACCCCTCCTAGACACCACCCCACCACCTGGACACCCCCACCCCCTGGACACCCCACCCCCTAGACACCCCCACCCCCATGGACAGCCACCCCCACCCCCTGGACACCCTCCACCCCCTAGACACCCCCTCCCCTAGAAAGCCCCCCAACACCCTAAACACTACCCCACCCCCCCTGTACACCACCATGGACAACCCCCCCCCCCCTCCCACCCTGGACATCCCCCCTCCCACCCCCCTTGGACACCCCCATCCCCTCGGACACCCCCACCCCCCTGGACACCCCCTACTCCCTTAGACAACCACCCTAAACCCCTGAACATCCCCCCCCCAACCCCCTAAATTCAAAATTTAATTATTTATGTATTTAATTAACTCATTAATTATGTGATAATAGTGTATGGGTATAATTTTTTTTGAATAAAAGCATATAACATTAATGAAAAAGATCCTCATAAGTACATGTGCAAAGCCATGAAGGGAAATTGTCCAACAAAAGCTGGGCAGTACTGAATGGGCCTGAGGTAGAAAACTGATGGGCCACGTTGTTACCTTCCCTTTTGGTGAAAGAGAAGGTGGATAAATATATGCATTGGCGAAGTGAGAGAATTCTCCTGATGATGATGCAAAAAGACTGGAGTTCGCCTTCGTTGTGATTAATAGCATCGACAACGGTAAGACAGTCAGATTCAATGATGATATCACCCCATCCACATTCTCTAGAGAGCATCAAACCATCAAGGATGGCCATAGCTTCAGAAACTACTATTTCCCAAAAATCCTGATGTGGTTCATATTTAGCAGTAAGGATTTTCCCGAGATGATTTTGGGCAAGGAGGCAGAGGGCAAAAAACCCACCCTTTAGAAGAGACGTGTCCACGTTAATCTTGATAATTCCTTCCGATGGGAGATTATAATGAGAGTTATGGTAGGGGAAAACACTCAACATAGAATACCCATTGTGGCCTTTCCATCCCTCAATCCAAGAAGTTGATGATAAATGATCAGGCAGGGCATTTATCAGTGCTAAAAAAGTGCTGATAAACGATCCCTTTATCATCACTTTTTTAACATTGATAAAGGATCCCTTTATCATCACTTTTTTAGTGCTGATAAAGGGTAACTTTATCAGTGATTTTTGAGTGATAATAAAGGGTACCCCCCCCCCCCCCCCCCATCATCACTGAGATTTATAGTGCTTTTTTAGCACTGTTAAAGCCCGTTTAGAGCGCTGATAAAGCCCGTTTTTGTAGTAGTGTACATTTCATAATTAATATAACCATGATATCATTGGTAAATATACTCCTATAACATAATTATTGAATCCAAAAACAATCAAATTATTTATTCAACTTTATATTTAGTAATAGCATAAGCTTGACCTTGATCCCTTATATTCTTCTGAGGTATATTCCCTTGATACTGGGGGAATTCATTTACATAGTACCCCATCTCCTTAAAGATGAAGCATTGTACTTTAGAAAATTATTTATTTCCTTTTAAATAATGATCATGGTGCCTTTTCTATCTATACTCACATCAATCTCACATTCCATTTAAGAAATTATCAGGGTGTTTCTTTCCACAATTATCACATGGGGAAAATCCTTTTTTCTTTTATTCACTTTATATGCCTTTTACTCTTCCATCATCTTCTTATCTTTCTTTCATTAGAATAAAAAATAATTAGAGAATTATTTTTTATCTTGATATCACAAGATACTATATCCTCATAGGATGAGAATGTTTGGGAGACAAATTCCGTTTAAAATATTGGCTTTAGTCCATCAAAGAAACAATCATCCTTACTCTTTGGATTACATGCATTGATATGGATCTCATTCCTTCTTCTAGGTTCCATTTATAAAAATTGAAATACACTATATTATACCATAAAATTAGGTATCATAATTCATAATAAAAAAATTAGTGAAACACATAACATAATTTGAAAATTTTATGTTTGGATAATATTACAATCAGAAACATGGTTTCTTTAGGAAAGTTCCCAAATCATAAAAATATTTTCAAACACTTTATAATGGTTTATCAAATAAAATTTTAACTATACTACTAATATCCCATGGTTTTGTTAAACCAATTTTATATTAAGGCCCATTTTTTTAACTAGTTAACTCTTGAGTCAATTCTGATGAACCTTTTTCAGAGTTATTACCCCTAGGTCCATCTAATCCATATCCACGTCCACTTTTAGTATATAAAAAATGATATATCTCTAGGAAAAACCATACAATATATATCTTAAAAAACTTTTATAATGTTCATAAATAATTATCCTCAATATATATAATAGGTTTATGTTCCCTAATCTTGGTTTTCCTAAATCTAGTTCCCAAGGATTCTACTAAACTTCTTTTGATACCAAACGTAATGACCCTAACTCTAGTAACCCGGAGCCAGTGTATACATTAATATATTAGCACTGGATACAAGGTATCTCATCATGATGTAATGAATAGTTTAATATTATTGGTAAAATATATACATACTTAAATTTGATATACATTTGAAAAAATCAAATATGAAAAGTGTTTTCTTTGAGAACTCCATTATTCCTCATAGTGTATCCATGAATATCAATCAAAAAATCCTGGTATCTAGGGGAAAATAAAACAAAAGAAATGGTTAATCTTATATGCTCAGTAAGGGTAAACACACAATGTAATATATCATGAATACATAAGTATAATCAATATGGAAATAAATGATGATCAAATAAATCCATATAAATAACCACATAAGCATGAAACTTATCAATGGATTTTCTTACTAATATAATAATCACAGCGAAATAAATGATCTAATAAATAGGAGATGTATAATGTTGGAAATCTAAAACTGTCAAGACCTTTCAAAAAATAGTTTAAATCTGGGGGTAGAAACCCATCAAATTTGGCCAACTAACTTATCTCATGAGACCTATTGATGCATAGAAGGGCTATCTATAATTGAGAACTACCCATAAATTACTAAGTCTAATGCATCCCTCATGTGAAATTAGAGAAAAATAATCAAAATAAACATCTATATTGATAAACTAACATATGAAATGTTAATAAATACCCCTATCAAATAAACATAATCATAAACCATCTAGAATAATATGGTGAATATTAATAAAATTATGCATCCTCATACAAACTGATCATAAACCATCCAAAGAATGAATAAGGATGACATCAATACATCATATCCACAGTGGATCATAATTACAATAAAGGTTTTATGTGATTGATGAATAGAAATAAGATTAAAATTTCATTAAAAATATTCTTGAGGAAAATATTCATTGCACTTTAAAGTCGCCTTTTAAAACAAAAAGTTCACAAAAAATTTTGAAAATAATTTTATTTGAAAATAAAATTTTAAAAATATTAAAATAATTTCTAAAATATTGAATGGTCATGATGGTATAAAATTGATTTTATGACATAAACGTTAAAACAAATATTCATTTCACAAATTCAATAAAATCCAAACAAGAATTATTTTGAAAATGACATGAATATTCATTAAAAATATTTTATAAAAATTAAAAAAATTTAAAAAATTATTTAATAAATTATTTTTAAATGGCTAAAAACATTTTTTAAAACATTTTTTAAAATATTTTTATAAATATTGGATTTTAATGAAAAGTAATTTTGGTCCGAAGAGAGGAATAAAGTCAAATTTTCTTAAAAAAACATTTTATCAATCATTTTAAGCACAGAAGATGTGTAAAATGGTACTATTACTTGAAAAATTTAATGAATAACCTAATAAGAGGAAGTTACATTTATTTTAAGATATAAATATCAATTAATTCCTTTAAGTTAGACTTATACAAAAATAATCCCAAATAATGATGGGATTGAGAAATAAACTCTTACCACTTTGGTAACTTTTGAGTCGTAAGCCCCATAAAAGAAATAAATTCAAGTGAAAATTTAAATACCATTAAGATAAATTGATTCATGATATAACATGTCAAAGGTTAATTATATACACCACACAAATGAATAAGTGTTGAATATGGTTTATGTCTCATCGAAGAAAAAGTGAGATGAGAAACCCTTTCCTTAGGTTTGACTTCCTTTATATGTGTATAAACCACATGTATAATAAATATTGTTTTATTATAAATATATTAAATAAAAATAATCATATATCTCATACCATATGTGATTTACTTATAGACTTTTACCACTCATTTATTATCAATTCTTTGTTAAAATCATTGTTTCATGTGATAATTACTACGTTTTTCATATATGTTTTGATTTGGTAATTATTTTCATTTTAATTTGATCATGGTTACATAATTTCTATAATTTAAACCATGATATAAATATCATTTATATTCATTATATATTTATTTAGAGTAATCAATAAAATTTAGATATTGAAAATGGATTACATCGTTCATGGACATGGTAAGATGTATGTACGTATGAATGTTGTTTCCATTTTTCTTGATGGATGGAATACAAGAAAATTAAATTTTAATTAAATTTTATATAATAATTATTATTTCATATATTTAATTTATATTAATAAAATCTTTCATTATTACCAACCATGTAAAAATAAAAAGAAAAATATTTCACATCGCTATGTAGAGGTGATAGTTCACACGTACGCACGATCAGCATTATTGTTTTCCAACAGATTGGCAGATAAGAAGTTAGATGTAATATTATATTTTAAATTTTATTTTTAGGTCATAAATATCACATATATTCAATAAATATATCCTTACTATCTTCCATGTAAAGCGTAAGTAAGAAATGAATTACATCGCTTCGTGATGCAGTAGACTACCGTACACACGAGCGACATTATCGCATCCACCATGAAATGGTAGGTAAAAGGTATAGGTGATATCATAATTAAAAAATTATAATAATTTCATAAGTATCATATAAATATGTTAAATCCATTATTATATCCAACCTTGAAATATGGTGATGGGAAACAAATTACATAGGTTCGTGAGGCAGTACTCCTCCATAGACACGATCGACGATTTCGTTTCCCATTTGATGGAAGTAAAGATGTATATAGGTAATAACATTAACATAATACTATATAATTATATATTAGATACCGGTTATATTAATTTTTAATATTTGGATAATATAATAAGGAGTTATAATAATAAGTAAAATGAAAATGCATTGTTAAAACTTTACCACTTATTTATGAAACCTCTTTAGGTTTAACCTAAATATTATCTAGATTTGATTAATGATCTAAAAAAGGGATATAGAATTTGGGGAGGGAATTAAGGAATAAATTTTTGAAGGTATTTGTCAAAACAAATTATTTTTTTACTGTGAATAAGGGAGGATAGGGGTGGACTTTTATAAGTGGAGGGGAGGATACGCATGGAAGTTTTTAAAAGGTAAAGTGATAGCCACATTTTTATCATGCCAAAATCCACAAAAATAAGTTATTATCGAACATTAGAGATTATAGGATCTAAATATTTCCATAAAATGGTATTTGGACAGGTTTTAGGTCATTTTTAACACTTATCCTATGAGTTAAACCCCCCTGTAAACCATTTTTTACCTTAACCGTAATTATTAATTTTTATTATTTTCAATATTCATTATAGTAAAAAATTAAGTTGAACAAAACAGATAATATAAAATATTATTATTCCAAATATTTAATACATTTTTCAAAATTTTGTTTCAAAAAAGTGGCATAATTTGATTTAAAAATTTACCTTAGACACAACGAAAGAGCGGTCTTCCAAAGAGAAAATTTTAATAAGTATAGAAATTTTAATATCAAAATTAAATATTAAGTTGATTCAAATGACATAAATTAGTTAAATTGTAATATAATTGATCTAATTTTACTTTAAGACATAATTTAACTTTTTAAATAATTTAAACGAAAATTAAACTTTAAAAAATCAGTAATTTTAATTATTCAACAAAAAATTAATAATTTTAGAAAATTCTCAAAAATTCACCCAAAGATAATTTTGACATATAGATTTATAAAATTAATTTTATTTTTTAAAATATATTTTCCATAATTTCTAAAAAAAAATTAAATAATTTCTGCACAGTGTGACTAATACGCCTTTCAAAAAAATACATTTTTTCGAAAAAAAAAATATTTATTTCTCTTTCAAATGGTTCTCATTTTATTTCAAATCAATAAGTAACCGTTGAATTTATTTTATAAATTTTTAAAACATATAATTTTCATAATTTATTAAATAAAATCCATAACCTCCATCTTAATGGCTTTGTTATAATGTTTATGTTTAAATAATAATATTTTAATAGAGTATCGTATTTTCTTTAAACCCAGTGTTGAGTGTATTAAAGGATATCAAAGAGATTGAATTTATTTAAAAATAAATATGTCCTTAATTTTTGGGGTGTTATATTATGATTTAATATATTTTTTCATTTCATATATGATATAAAATATAATGTTCCTCTTCTAAAATATCAAGGTGTTACAAATAACTTCTTCAATTTCATCTTCTATTTATTTTTATTATACATCATAATACTGGTAGAAACCTAATTCTTATCAGAAATAGATAACTCTTATCGAAAAATATACTTCATTTTTAATTAGGAAATAAAACTTAAAAATATTTAAAGAGAACAATATCAAATTCATAGAGAATCCAATCATAGGTGAACCATAATCTAATACAAATTAAAGGTACCAATTAGGATATGAATCAAACTTAGGGGTTAATCAGTGTGGGTGAATTTTAACCCTATTATAACTTTAATATTCCATCCATTTTATTTTAACTTGTAAATTATAAATTTTAATGGATTAAATTTTTATCTTCTCAGCTTTATTCTTTATTTCAACATAGACAAACAGATACATGAAAGAGGCATGAAAATTTACAAGGTTCGCCTCTCATTATGAGATGGATAATCCTTGGTGTGATTTGATAAAAGCTTAGGTCACAAAACCCATTAATAAAAACTTGTGAACTTTACAAAATTTTATACATAAAATATATATGTTTTTATCCATATATCATTTTGGTGTATCCCAAACTCAAGTACATCCCATACCTTTATAATAAATATAGGGATAACAACAAGATATTTAGACACTAATTTAGAATATTGACATGCTATTCAAATTCTACTCATTTATTCTTATTCTTCCCTTGTACAGTATCAAGTAACTTATTCTATTTGTATTCAAAGTATTTCATACAACCTATTCTTCTTATTCATAATAGAAAATTGATATGATACTTCTTCTTATTGTTCTTCTTATTTCCTATACAAACTAAAATACGCAGCCACTCCTCCTTATATGAACTTCACGAACAACTCGTATGATTCTTCTTCTTCCTCTTCTTCCCTATTCTTATCATCTTCCTTTACATAAAGATAGTTTCACTAGATCTCTTCCATATCCTTTTCTTTGACACACAATACTTATTCAGATTTTATAGTATCAGTCCTCCTCTCTCTTTTTCTTAACACACATAAAATCTTCTCTATATAATTATCATATCGAATTTCAACTATTCAATTATTATACCTACAATAATATATGTGTGTGTGTGATAATACATATAACATTGGTAACTCTATCTTACCTTTATTTTTTATTTTAGTATTTATAAAACAATGTAAATACTTTGAATTCAAATCTCGCAGAATTATTAGATCTAGAAATTTAAAAAATCATAATAACTTCAATGAAAAACTGCTTTCATAACTAAATTTAACTACATTTAGTAATGAAACTTATCATACACTACCCATACACCTTCAAACCTATATTTTTTATATCTATAAAAACCACTTCACGTTGAACTCGTTGTGTATGAATGAAACCATGCATTTGTAGTTTTGTCATTCTTCCTTTATTCTCATTAACATCTTCTCTCCATAAAAATATACATGCATTAAAACTGTATGTGTGTGTGTGTGTGTAAACAAGAATTTTTGGATTTGAATGATTTATATTAATATATATATATATATATGCATGTAGTTCCTATTTTATCAACTATAGTAAATGTAACATCCTTATCTATTCGATAATTATTACAACTTCACAATACCATATTATTTTATATTTATATTCATTTAAAATTAAAATAAATGTATAAATTTATACTGATTGAAGTTTCTTCCTTGTATAGTGGAATATAACTCATAAAATATTTTTCCTTTATAACATCCTAAAAATAAGATACGAAAAGGTATCGTGATAATTATTTTTCATTGAAGTACATTTCCCCTAGAATCATCTAGATTTTATTTTCATTCATTATATATGTTTAGTTATACTTATATAGATTTATGATCAAGAATTACCTTTATATTCCCTCCTGGGTCATTGTATTACCCATACGCATGTAGTGAAATATTCAGAGGGACCTATGTGTAGGAATTTGAATACCTTTATGTTGAAGATGATTCAACTGTCATTTCTATATACCTAAAAACTTATCCTCTATTTCTAAGCATCATTACAATTAAAATTATGATATATATATATATATATATATTTTAATAACACTTCACTTTGCATCAAATGATTCCAAGAAGCTTAAACCACTAGATCAACTGTGTTCCATATGGTCACTTGATCTACCATAAGGAATGAAGTCAAAATGGTGAGGGTAAAAACATCACCCAAACTTAACCAAGTTTTATTGGATGAGAGTATTATTTACCCATACTCATTATATATTTTAAATAAATCATTTTGGATCCATTTTAAAATTAATATTACTTTTTATTAATTTAATACTTTAAGAAATTCTAAGAGTGATCCTCCCCTCTCTTAGAAAAGGGGACCTCCTATCTTATTTTATTAACACTTAAAAATCCTTTTGATTCATCCAATACCTAATAAAATACCTTACTTACATTCCTGATTATATCATAGAATCCCTTTTTATCATAAAACCAATCTATGAAATCTTTTGGTATACACCTCAAGAAGTTTTATGAAGAAGAGGTATCATTCTTAACTGATCATTTTATTATTATTTATTTTTTCACCTCCATAAAATATTATTTAACCATTATGAAATAATAAAATTGGTTTATTATATATAATAATATTTTATTATTTTAATATCATAACCTATATCCATCTCCAAACTCCATCAAATGGGAATGGAATCCATCATTCATGTGTATGGAGGACTACTACCTGACGAACTGATGTAATTCATTTTCCATCACTACCACTCACAGATGGTTATAATTATTTATTTAATGTGTGTGTGTATATATATATACTATATTGATGAAATATTTAATATTATATAAATATAATATATAACATATTTTCTTAAGTTTCTATACACTGAAAAATGATGATGTCATTCATGCGTATGTGTGGCCTGCCATCTCCATGAAGCGATGTGATTCATTTTTCATCACCACATAACATGGATGATATATATAAGTGTATTTAAAGAAATAATATTTTATTTAATATATTATTACCATTATTTAAAGGTATAATAATAAATTATTTCTTTCCATAATGATCATTGAAAAAATGGGAACATTACTCATGTGTGCATATGATCTACAATCTCCATGATTGTAACATAGTATATTTTTCATAACCATATTTCATGATTGATATTAAAATTGTAATTTATATAAAAAAAGATAATTATTTCATGAATATTATTTTGGATATAATGTAATAATGACCTCCTTGACCATATTCAACCAACCAAAGTCATTTTTGATATATGAGTCAAATATCGTCAAAACTTCAGATGTGTACTTAATTTGTTAATAAATTATATATAACATTGTATTAAATAGAATAAAAGGAATAATTAATAAGAAAAAATTTCTTAATAAATTAAATAATTAACTTAATTTTTTTATTTATGAAAACAAATAACATATGTGACGAGTCATACTCAAGGCAAGGGCTTTCTTTTTAAAAAAAACCTCTTTTAAAATTTCCATTTCAACAATTTTTTCCCACATCCATATTTTAAAAAATATTTTATTAATGTATTTATATGTACATAAATGAATTATAAAGTTAATTTTTATATCTCCTTTGAATTCCATTAAAAGGTTTTCAAAAAGTAATCTTTTTATGGAAAGGTTTGAATTTATATACAAAAGATAAAAGGAATGTTCTATTTTAACATATACAGCAACAAATTTTCTATAATCGTGACCATCATTTGAATTTTAATTATTTTATATGATTTCATGATTTCTTAAAATAAAAAACCACTTTCCCTTTTTTTCTAGAAATTTTAGTATTGAGAATGGGTTCTAAAAAGAAAAAGGGTATTTTTATATCCAAAAGTGTTTTCCTTATGGGTTCAAATGAGTTTTATAAGGGATTTGTGATGAAAAAAGTGAAATATTAAAAAAATTCATTCATTATATAGTACATGGACATTTTTTATGATGATGGTTGATCTTGATATATCTTATAATATGGGTGCATCCAGTTAGCGCTCCAATGCATTGGGTAATTATTATGTTCTATGGAGAATTATATTGGAAGTTAAATGTATGGTTATTACAATTGAAAGGGTTGTTATAAGTGTTTAGTAAGGGTTATATGAAGACGATGTCCCAAGGAACCTATATAAATTTTCTATGCTTTCTAGTGAGTTTTCATGGAAATATTTGATTACAATAAGTCTGCTTGTAATTGTTTTAAAGGAATGATTATGCCCTTTTAGGGAAAAATGTATGTTTTTAAGAAAATTTTTGTAACAACCCAAAAATTTATAAATGGAATTTACATTCTTATAATTATTTTATATATTATAAATCATGTAAAATCATATAGATAAAAAAACTTTATAAATTAATAATTAATGAAATAAGAAGAATTTCTATAAATTGTGGAACCTCTACTAATGGAATAGTAATTTGACCATTTGTTTAGTTATGTGACAATTAGAAATTGTAAACCAGCAATGTCATAACCCCCTCCCTAAAATGTGTACCCATCATGGGTCATAAATGTGAGAAGGGAGATAGTGACCCCCGAGTCCCGCCTATAGTAGTCCCCAGGTTGGCGACTAGCACCAAGGGTATAGTAAACACACAAATGGGAGGCACTACCCTTTAAGAGAACACATGCGAAAGAGAGAGATAAGACAGACACCAACCAACTCCAACTCATACTGCAATATAAAATAAATCTTAAGTACACATATGTAATTTCATGTAATAACTACTACAACTAAAAGGGAAAACTACAAATATAAAAGGAATGTAAAAAAACAATAGAAACCATGAAGCCCGAACAGATCTTGCATCCACAAGCTAGTAGTGACCAGCCCGATCTACAACCTGCTCCAAGTGACTTGAAAAAATAGTTTATCTATACATAGGGTGAGTATAACAGTATACTCAGTAGGATCCTCCCCAGAGCCTCTCATGCAAAAGTAAAGAAAACATGCTAAAGAATAGTGAACAAAAATTGAAACTAACTCGTCACCTATACAAGTATACTAAGTTTTCAACCTCACCATGGATACTCTCACCAAGTATTGTATATAATATTATATAATATAATAAATAATATCAAGGTTACCCTGCTACCACTTCCCCACTGGTTTACCGCTTTTCCCCAACATCGCACATCCTAAGCCATCTCACTCCAAAAAGGCTTTCCCACAAACACTTGGGAGAAGTATCAAAATAAGCACATTGTGCATCAAAACCACCATGTACATGAAACCAAAGTAACTTAGTAGGTTCTGGGAGCCACCATATCTCACATAACATGTACCATACGTCAGGAATTATACCTCAAACCATTGCAACCCATACACTGAGTAAGGATCCTCAATCCATCACATCCTATACATGTTACATGTCACGAACCGAATCTGGTCACCGCCAAAACCGGCACCAAACCCAGCCTGTGACATGACCCGAGGAGCATTCCCGATCCCCACGGGCTGGCACAAGTGCCCGGGTATCAAAAACTGAAAATTGGGAACTATTTACCCGAGTTTTTATACTTGAAACATCAAATGAATCCAAGAAATCAAATCTGGATTTTTCAAACCGAAACATCTTTATAATAAATTCAGAACTGAATTGCACAATTTTAAACAATGTTTGAATATCATTACAAAGGTACAAACCCAAGAAAAGACAGCCCAAGAACCTCAACATGGCAAGAGGCATCTTCCTCAAGCCATCTCCACAACACCGCATCATGAATGATCGGTGGAATCCCGAACTGTTGGCACAAAAGTTATACCCAAACCTGCGACAACAAAATAACCAAGTCTACTTACACCCAAGGGTGAAAGTAGGGTGTGATCCAAATCCCAATATGATACCACCACTAAGATATTCCATATAATAAGCATTTAAAGACGAAAAGCATGCAAGTTTTCAAAAACATGAAAAGCTAGTTACAATTTCTAAAAGCTGCAACTTTGAATAAGAACAGTTTTCAAGTGGGCTATTTTAAAGGATTAACACTTTTTAAAATAAACACCAAAGATACTGAATTTTCCAGAAAAATGTACTGTATGCTGGCGGTAAGCACAAAATATCCAGTGAGCACGAGCAATGGGAAATAACCCCTAGGCACTAGCTAGTTGTGGGTCCCAGGTACCTCGTATCTCGGTGAGAGTAACCATCACAAATATTCGTTCTCGTGCACGAGCCACTAGTAGGGAACATACCCATAACCTAGTGGTCTCCAATCATCATCATCTTAGTTTAGTTAGAGTTGTAAGTGTCAATCTTGCTAAGTGAAACTGAGGCCAAACCCCACAGGATCACTAGCATACTAGTACACGTCCACCCACCTAGATACTCGGGTTTTCCCTTTGTGATCAAACAATTTCAACAAGTCAATGAATATACATTTCACATGAAAATATCATTTCCATATCATAAATTCACCAAACAGCCCACATGTATACAACACAAGTCACAAAAGTCCACTTTTCATTCAAATGCATTTTGAAATCAAACCCACACCAAAATAGCCCACAACAATTTTTGCATAACTTTCACAATCCAACATGTCCTTTAAAAATTTTATAAAATACCTACAAATATACTAAACAGAACATAACAGCCCACTCACATGTTTCCTAAAACCCTTTTTATAAACAAAATCCACTTTTCACATCGCACTCACACAAACAGCCCATATAACGTTCACACCTCTTTCACATTTTAGTAAATCCATTAAACATTTTTATAAAACATTTCCAAGAGGATACACATAACATAACAGAACTATTAAAATTTAAAATGGTCCATTTGAAAGTATAAACAATCCAAAACATTTTTCCAATATGGTTTCACATCTTACATAAATCATTAAACCATTCAAAACTTTCATAAAACAATTCTAAAGAGTGTACCAAATCTTTTCACAAAAAAACTCATTTCAAAACCATATTTCAAGGACAAAATCACACCAATACAAATTCAAAACAGAATTTTCATCCCCAAAAACATTTATTAAACTACCCCCATGTGTTATAAAAACACCTCAAACAATACCACAAAAGATCCACATGAAAAGCACACCTTTTCAAAATCACTTTCAAGAAGTACAATAAGGCTTTACACCTTAAACCCATTAAAAGAAACCTCTTTAAAACCTAATGGCACACCAATACCCTACCAAATCAGAATTTTCAGCCCAAACGAGATTTATTAAACCAATTTCATATGTTATAAAACACACCCAAACAATACCCAAAGGGTTGCACATGTAAAACACTCAGTTTTTAAAACTAAAATGAAACTGTAAAAACAAATGCTTTACCAAATACAAAATAAACAGTTCCTGCACAACACACATCATATTAGTAAATGCATAATAAGTAATTCAAGCAAACTAACTCATCTAGAAATGATTACACATGGAATCACCTACCTTTTATGCCGAAACCCTCAAAACATGGTGCGAAACATCAACCGCACCACCACCGCCCATCAAGGAATATAAATCCAGACCTAGACCACCAAAAATTGACCCAAAAGATACCAAATAAGACCATATGTTCGAACCCTATGTTCTGGACATTCTATAAACTCTTGAGATAGGGTGGAAACCCTAAGGAGACGAGAAGAATTGAAAAGAGAATCATTACCCAAAATAATCTTGAAGAAAACGACCTAAACTCCACCAGAATATGAATTTAAAAATATCCAACCATTCAAGTGAAGTTATAACAGGGATTATGAGATAATGTAGGAATTGGAATGGGGGGGAAATAGTAAGAATTGAGAGAGTTATGATGGAATGAACTTACCTCCTCAAATCTTCCCGATTTTAGAAACCCCAAGAATGTCAGCACCAAATCGCGATGAAATAGATCTCGAAAGTGGGGGGAAAGGAAATGGGAGCGCGCCTGGGATTATTAGGGTCGAGAGGGAGGTGGAATTACCAAAACATCCATTTTAATGAATAAGATATTAATAAATTAATGAAACAATTTAAAACTGGAAAATGGGCCTTCGGGTTGGCCCAATTCTCAAATAAAAACAAAAATCCCCCATGCTTATGGATTTATAAAGGCCCCAAATTTAAATGTGGGGTTACTATATAAGGGGAGAACAATTAGGAGTTGGAATGAGTCAAAAATATTAAAAATTGAAAAAGTTATAAATGAAACAAAATTTATTTTTAAATCTGGAATTGGGCTCGCAGTTTGGCCCAATTCATGAAAACTCACCTATTCTCAATAAAACCTTTGGAAACCACCAAAACAAATCATGAGTGGAAAATAAATTTAAAATAACCCTAAAATAGGTTACGTACATGACATTACACCTATATTAGTACATAGTAAAATATATCCCAAATATATGTGTGTGAATAACCAAAATCCATTAAATCCCTCTACACACATATATGGGGAAAACTAACTGTTATTCCTACCAGCACAAGTTACTACCAAGAGAAGAGAGTGGGGCCAATGGGGGTAGTCATCCATCCATCCTCCCATCGGAATGTTAGGGTAAACACCCCCCCCCCCCCAAGGCTCAGAATCCCTGGGGTGTTAGTTTCCCTAACTGTATGGGTGGAGTAGCATATAGAAACACAAAAAGTACAGAATATATTATAGCTTACAACCACGCTATGGGCATAACCTAGTCTTATACTCAACTGTAGCTAAAGTCTCTCAGACCCCTAGCTGCCACAGCTAAGACTAGGTATCCTATAAGCACACAACCATTTAGAGAGATTTATTACATTACTCCATTCCCTTTTTATCAGTTTCACTTTACATTAAATAATTCTTTAAACATTAATTAACCATTAACCATTCCACATTATATTTCATTATCATCACACCCAAAGTCCATTGTTCCTTTAAATTGTAACCTCAACATTACGTCTCAGTAAACTCCAACCCCATGGGTTAATCATCATTAATTCAATCATTTATTAACATAATTATTACTTTCCCATATTCCTAGGTATTCTAGAAAACATTCTAATCTATTAAACACAAGGGGGATCAATTTGGTGAGTATATAAACTAAATTTCAAGTCTTATCCACCTATAGAAGGAGCGTAGAATCATCCTCCCTCAGGAAGCTAAACATGGAAAGCACATGGCATACCCCACGCATCTTCACCCCTTTTGGAATGAGGGTAAGCAAGACCTGCTGCCTTGATTATTGGGGAAAGTAAAGTAGATAAACAACTAAAAAGATTCATCAAACATCCAAACATTCACATACAACCCATTTCATCATATTTGGTTCCCTCCCCAACACCCACAAGCATAAACTGATGCATATCACCACTCTAGGCATCAATTTCTGCCACACCCATTAGGTCTCCCTACCCCCACATATCACAATAGCCATATAGGCTCACATAAAAACATGAGCAACGGGAAAAACAAACATCATATCAACTGGGCTCTTGGCCCTAAAACAAGGAATCCATCCTTTAAATATAACAAGCTCTCAATGATCCAGAGCACAAGGCACTCAGCCTTACAAGCAAGAGAGTAACTCAGAAACCTACCAGACATTATCTTTTTATCAAATAGATAGTTTTTTAATCCATCTGGAATTAACTGATTTATTATTTTTAGATTCCAACTACAGGAAACCTAAATAGTAAGCTATAACAAATAATTAAACATGCTTACTACATCAGGTTGATTGACATAAAATTACAACAACAACAACCAAATTCATTTACATGCCTCTTTATATTTGAAAAATAATTAATATTAATCTTGGTTTACATTCTTTACCAATTTATTTCAAGAACAACATGCTAAACAAGGCAAGTATAGATATCACACTATCTAGCAAAACAAGAGGCAATAATCGTATGATCGATACCAATTGATTTATCCAGTTCAAATATTTAATATGTCAATTCTATTATGGTCTAGTGGATAAATAATGATAGCTCTATGAATTCAAATAAAATAATTGAGAAGTAACAAATCCCCTACCTCAAAATTTTCTTGATGTTCTTTATATGAGAATGATCTACACAACGGATCATGATCACCTCCCCCTGTGATAGCTGCATCTAACCGAGGATGTTCTGGCAAGACCGCTCAAACCGACACCCAAGAAAACTACATTAAAAGTATAGAGATAACATTTCATAACATGGAAAGGAGAAATGGTAGAAGAAGTATTAAAGAAAACACAAGAATGGAGGTAGATCATACCTTCTATCGATGATGGATCAACACTTGCTGCTTGCACCAAAACAGGGGGTGCACATGCAGCAGGAAGAAACCTCAAGGGGAAATGATGCTAGGATTAAATTTTGATCACACCACTCCTATAGGAAGAAGGAAAGGTTCGATCAACTCACACTATGGAACAAGAAGGTAGAATAAGGGAGGAAGATATCTCGTCCCTTTAGAAGATTTATGGAGTATCAGTTTAAGATACGCTGGATTTTCCATTAAAAGCGGATCGCATTAAACCACGCGGTTTGACCTAGTAAAGGCATATCGATCCTTAGAAAAAAATAATATAGGATTTGTGGACTTAAAATTGGTCGAAAATCCCGTAAAACAAGGCCTTGAATGCATTTAATGTCAAAGAAAACGTTAAAGGGGTTAAACATTAGAAATATGGAAACATTGTACACCTACCGATGCTGGAAACACTACACACCTACCGATATTGGAAACATTTTACACCTACCGATGCTAAAAAAATTGTACACCTACCGATGTGGAAACACTATTCACAGAATGAATCACTGATGTCACTATTCACAAAAATGAGTCATCAATGGAACTGTTCACATCGGTCTCATTGATGACATTGTTCACATCGGTCTCACCGATGCCACTATTCACATCAGTCTAATCGATGCCACTGTTCATATAAGTATCACCAATTACACTATTCACATCGATCTCACCAATGACACTATTTACATCAGTCTCATAGATACCACTGTTCATATCAGTCTCACTAATGACACTATTCACATCAGTCTCACCAATGACACTATTCACATCGGTCTCACCGATGCCACTGTTCACATCAGTCTCACCGATGAAACTGTTCCCATCGGTCTCACTGATGCCACTGTTCACATCGGTCTCACTGATGACACTGTTCATAGTGGTCTCACTGATGACACCGTTCACATTGGTCTCACCGATGACACTACTCAAATCGGTCTCACTAATGACACTGTTCACATCCGTCTCACCAATGACAATGTTCACATCGGTCCCACCGATGACATTGTTCACATCCGTCTCATCGATGACATAGTTCACATCAGTCTCACTGATGACACTATTCGCATCGATCTCACTGATGACACTGTTACCATTAGTCTAATCGATTACACTATTCTCATCAGTCTCACCGATGACACTGTTCACATCGGTCTCACTGATGACATTGTTCATATTTGTCTCACTGATGACACTATTCACATCTGTCTCACTGATGACACTGTTCACTTCAGTCTCATCGATGACACTGTTCACATTTGTCTCACCGATGACACTGTTCCCATTTGTCTCACCGATGACATTGTTTAAAAAACTGGAAACACAGTTCACATAACATGAAATTTAGAAAAGTGTTGGGGATAAGTCACCTTGACCTCCTAGAACTCTTCAGATAGATTTCAGCAAAGGAATAGACTTGAGAGGTATGGGCCATTATAGTCTAATAGACTATTAACCTCACCTATGAAAGTATAACTAAATTTTAGGTAACTCATAAATGAAAATATGATATATTCATATCATAGAATAAGTAAATAAATTTATTAAAAATAATAAATTAAGTATTGGTATTTCTGTAAAACGTAAATTATTATTTACAATTTTATAATTATTATAATGATTTAAAAGAAAATTTATTTTCATGAAATATATTCATAAATTAATATTTTTTTGTCTTATTACTATAATATAATTTTATGAAACTTAATTAAATTTTCAAAGTGTCATAAAATCAGTTATAATTTTAAAATCTATATTTTTTTTCGAGTAAATGAAGACTTTATTTAAAAATTAAATTTATCATATTTAAAAAATTATTTTTATAAACTGGAGTTTATTTTCTAATTATATATGTCAAAAAAAATTAGGTTTATGTTTTGGGATTTTTCTAAAATAGTTGAATTTTTTGTGAAAAGTGAAATATAGTAATTTACGGTATTTAATAAATATATGAATTATTGAGTCATAGATGATGTATAGATTATGTAATCTCATATTATCAAAATATACTTAATTATTTTAAAATATTTAGTCATAATATTCAAATTATTGATATTCGTGAGCCAAAATAATAAACTAATGAATAAAATAATCAAAAACACCCCTCTCCTCCAATATAAATACCACCCCTCACCACCTCTTCTCATCACACCTCCAAATCCTTGATGTTTATCCAATTTTTTTCCAAACACTCTCCTAAAACTACTCCCCCTCATTTTATAGTCTTTCTATTCTCACCAAAAATACCATTTCAAAGTTTCTTAAGGAGGTTCTCAAGAAGAGGAATTCAACAGGTAAAATCCCATTTTGTTCTTTTAATTTTATTTTAATTTCTTTCTTTTCTTATCATTTACTCACCTACCCATACCAAAGTAGTATGATAAATTCAATATATTTTATATAATATAATTTTATTATGATAATGGTATATCAACCACCAATTATCTTCTCTTCCCCTTCTATTCTAAAAATGAAACATCATCTGTGATGTGGTGATTTACCACCCACGTGGATGACAAGTTTTCATTTTTAAATTACTCATTCAAGGATGATCATAAAACCATTTTTATATTTAAAAAATATTATAATATGTATATTAAAACTTATTTAGTGTTCGATAACCAATATATATACATAATATATTTAATAAAAATAAAACAAGTGTGCGATAATCGAAGAAAATGCTCAAATAATCTAAATGGTTATCATTAATGTTTTATCTAATGAATCATCCTCATATCTGAAACAAATTATATATAAAACCATTTAATCATATATAATTTCATTAATAATTTATAATTTCAATTCTGGAGAACTATTACCATTTTACATGATCTTTCATATATTTATACAAGTGAACCAATCATGAAAAGCAAGGAAACGAACTCCTGAATGACGATGAAATTGAATCATATAAATCATAAAAAGGACATAAATGAACTGAATAAAATTATAATAAATCAAATACATGTTTATGGGGTTATTAATTAAATTATTAAAGAATCTAATTTGAATATTCAGGACATTAAGTGCATGTGCATAACATTTTAGGACATAAGGTAAGGGTTTCTTCTTGAACCTTCATTTTTTTCCTTTGAGATGCACTTTCTATCACTTTACCATAATTTAATTCTTAATATTTCTTATTTAATACTACTAAATTCTGTGTGTATTTCCCATATATATGTATCTATCTCAATTATTCTTTCTTTGATGTGGAATTACATATTTTATAAAGTTCTTTTTTCAATTCCTCTTGATAAGCAAGCCCGAATAAAGGGAACTTCCCAATTTCTTACACATTTTCAATTATACTCCATAATCTATTTTAAGCACCCAATATTTTTATAAAATCACTATTTTTATAATGAAAAACTATCTTAGTTAATTTTTGGTTTTATGATAAAAATTATGCATTTTTCTACTTTAAATACTCTTATAGTTTCCCTTAAACCACATTGAAGTGGCTCATATATAAAGTTTCTTAAATACTCTTTTTAAATGCTTTCACTTCAGTTTGAAATTTTCAGTATAAGTTTTATTTTAATATTCCTAAAGTATAATTTCATTTCATTTTCATTTATAGGATATACATGTTTACAATTTGATTTTCATGACAAATACAAATGAATTTTAAAAAGAACTCTTCTTTTTGAAGAAAAATGGTATTTATCTCAAGAATTTTACAATGTTTTTATTAGAGTATTTCTATCTTTTTAAAAACCCAAATTTGAATCATTTTCTTAATTTATATTGATATCTTATGTTACCATCTACCATGTTTTATTTAATTTTTTATTATTATTTTTACTGGGGATGTACTGTCTTGATACCATTCTCTATATTACTCTAGATAGTTTATGATTATGTTTACTGATTGGGGATATTATTTAAATTTGATATTATAATTAAAATATGAATGTATATGTTGATTATATTTCACCCCTTTCATATGAGTAATTCATTAGACTTATTATGTGATGAGTGGGGCCTACTATAGCCCCTCGATGCATCGGTAGGTCTCGTGAGACAAGCTAGACCGGGTTTTTACCCATTTATATATGGTGTCTTGGACAAAGCCTTGATGATATATTTATGATGTCTGATATTATCCATTCCTTAATTAATATACTAGTAATTGATATTCCATGTGATTTTTTGAATATTAGAATTTCCATGGTTAATTTAATTTCTCATGTGTTTATTTATGGCATTATTTAATCAGCTTATTCCTACCATATTATGCTCAAGATTATATTTTAATAGCATGTGTTTTTAGTTATTCATTATGCCTTATTTTTTATGATAGTTTCTACTTCATTTTTTACACTTAATAAGAATCTAAACTCACCCCTTTCTTATGTTTTATTTTTTTTTCCACGATGCGAAGATGTATATTATGAATGGATTATAGAGAAAATCTAGGAGTTTATTGATGTTTCCAATAGAGTTTCTATTTTTTCCATTGATATTGAATGTAAAAACTATTTTTTGTATCTAGTTTTCCAAAGGTATTAAACCATTTGTTCCTTCAGGATGTGGCTTCCTTATTTATTATACCAATGTAATAAAGTAAGGCACTAGCTCTAGGCTACTGAGGTTGGGGACTTTACATTTGGTATTAGAGGAAGTATAGTATAAACCTTAAAAACTAGATTTAGAAAACATAGATTATGGAATATAACCATAATATATAATTTGAGGATAATCATAGAAAAACAACCTATAATTTTGGTAAGGTAGAGATTACGTGGGTCTTCCAAGCAATACATACCTGTCTAAGTTCTACAAGTGGATGTAGTTCTCACATGGATGTAGCTAGGGATAATAACTTTGACTAGTTGCGTCGGAATTAACTCAGCATAACCTGGTACATGAAAAAGGGTCTTAATACACACCCAGTTTGACACTATTAGGGGATATTCTTGGGATGATTCGTTTTTTCTTTACAAACCATTATGAAGGATTTAAAATTAAAAATGTCCCCAAAGAAACCATGTTTATGATTATGAGATTTTTTATGCATAAATTTCCAATTTATGTTAAGTGCTTTTCTAATTTGAAATTATGAATGATAATTCATAACCTAATTTATTATGAAAATGTTTATAAATGGATACTAGTGGATGGAATAGAAACTATTTCAATACACATATTCCATGTAGAGATTTCCCTCAAATAAAGGATAAGGATGTCAGAGCAGAAGCTACAACTAGAGCTGAGAAACTTACTAATATACTGAGAAAAATGACTCAGGTTATGAGTAATAAACTTACTCACATGGAGTATCCTAATCCATAATGTGTTGTTACAATTTTAGACTGCTTCATGCAATAATAACCTCCATTATTCAATGGGGCTACAAATCTGTTTGTAGTTGATCAATGGATAAGTTATTTAGAAAATATATTTCTCACTTTAGGAAGTAATGGAAGGTAGAAGGTTATCATGGAGGTTTATCACCTCTTAGGAGATCCTGGTCAATGGTGGTTATTGATTCAAAACACAAAATAGGAGAATAAATTTCAAATATGCAATGGAAAGATTTTAAAGAACTTTTCTTGGTAAAATATTTTCCTAGAGAACAATTAGAAGATATGGAGAGAAAATTCTTGAGTCTGAGACATAAAGAGGGTGAAAATTTTTCTAAGTATGAAGCCATATTTAGAAGGTTATCATGGCATGTCTCGGACTACATACGTAATCCAAGGTGCAAAATTAACCATTTCTTTGATAGAATTAAACCAATTCTATGAAGGTAACTAGTTTTCTAAAAAATGCATCATATGTGGATATAGTCTCATGTTCTATTAAGAAAAATATAGAATAATCTAAGTCTTATGAATTTAAGTTAAATAAATATAAGAATATAATATTATACCTAGAGACGAATAAAGGGGTAAAGGTAAAAAAGGATTTTCCCACAATTGATAATTGTGGGAAGAAACACTTTGGTACTTTCCTAAAGGGAATGGGAGTTTGTTATAAGTGTGGAGAGAAATTTAACTAGGCTCATGAACATAGGGGGAACAAATAAGGTATAAATGTGCAATGTTTCAGCTGTAAGGAGTTGGGGAACTATGAAAATTAATGTCCCAAGCTTCAAGAAAATATAGATCATAAAAAAGAAAAGGGATCTAGCTCAAGCTTATGTTGTTACTATAGTCAAAGCGGAATAATTAATGTATTTTGGTTTTTGGATTAAATAATTATGTTTTGATATTGTTATTATAAGAATCATGAGATATATAAGTATTTAACTGAGTACTTATTCTTTATATATTTGGAATCATGCATGTTATAATTAATATTTTAAGGTGATCAAGGTATTAATATATTTGTTATGTGGGATTAAGAGCTTTTTCATTTGTGGAAATATAATTCTAAGTTTATTTTGTAAATTTAGTGACATTCCTTCTAAATTATTTTGGTCTTTGAATTTGTACAGGCATACCTTGGATGATTCTTATAGTTAACTACTTTTGGAATGGATCTAGGATATTATTTATTAAGATCAATGTATTATTTATCATATTGGATAACAAGTGCTAACCATTTTTTGTTTTAGTAAACATTTAAAGTCTAAATGAATTACTTGTGGACTTTATGATTCATTAAATGTTCTTAAGATATGAAAACATCATCTTGAATATCCATATACTTTTTTAATAAATGAAGTTGAGATAGATCGAAGCACATCCAAAGGATGATATTATGACATGGAAAGAAATAAATTAATTTTTTTAAGAAGTTCTAAACTAGATAATAAAATAAAACCCCAACTCTAGGAAAAGGATTTTGGAACAAAAATACTATCTGTTTAATTTTATTTTTGAGAAATAAATAGTCTTTTAACCGATCACATATTTACGGTCTTGTGATGGTTAAAATTCTTATGACTGTGTTCGTTATTACTCTTCAACATAACATTATAGTTATATTTCTTTTCCATGACCATGTTTTTACTTCCCACTAATGTTCTCTTATAGGGAAACCTAGTTTTGGGGTGAGAATCACATTTTTCCTCCTTTTTAAGAGGAATTTTTATTGAGCCTTTTTACGATGTGGGATTATAAAAACCCTGCTATTTATTACACACTTAAACATGATTTATTACATAAAATATTCACTTTATACAATATAGAATATTGAGTGTTCTGGTTTATTTAGGGCTTATGAATATTACATAACAAATTAGAACATAAAACACAACATCTTTATTAAAAAATTCTTTTACATGACCACAACATTCCTTCGTACTTAGAATTGCATGGGATAACCTAAGGACATGAATAAGAAAAGGGTGAGTTATAAATCCTAGTAAGGGAGTAAACAATGCATAACATGAAGAATATAGTACATGTTAGGAAATAGTCATATCAATATATCATAAGAGAAACATGGACATAAATGCATGATATAGAATGATTATCATAACATGGAAATGTGGAAACAACATTTAATATGATATTAGAATGATCCAAGGATAATTGAACATGGAGCATGAGTAAATCCTCATTTCACTTGAATTAGAATGAGTAAAACCTCATTGAACTTGACGTATCATGATACTAATCTTTACCCAATGCATTGGAGTGCTATCAGGGTGCACCCTTCTTAATCATTTTATTTCATGCATAAGTGTGCCACATGGATCATATAACATGGATTCATTAAAAATAATCATTTATTACATGATAAAGGAATGTGTAATTCATACATGAAACTCTATAATCAATAAGTAAATTTTCATAAATGTGAATACCCTTGGTAGAGAAATGGGCATGGTATTCACTACAGAATGACTTTGGATTGGAAAATCGCGGTGAAATCTCGGCCGCATAATAGTGTGACATAAGAATTCATAAAAATGGTTGATGAGAGATAAATGGGTGTATCATAATATGTACATGAAATTTACAGTAATGGGGTCATATAGATACATGTCCCAACATATGTAATGGAATTTAGATTCATAATACAAAATAATTTCTTGAATGTAAATGAGGAGAGATAAAGGGGTCTCTCATAATTAAAAAAATAAATAGGGAGGTATATGGGAGGTGAAAAGTCATACTCCAACATTTACAATTGAAATTTAAAGGTCATAACAACATAAAGTTATTTGGACAAAAACGAGAAAGGAAGAAATCCCTTACTTGGAAGTGTGATCCCAAAGGATTGGGAGTGGCTTAAGAGAGGATTATTGGGAGATTAGGGCACCTTGGGAGGATTATAAATAGATGAGGGAAGAGTTTTATCTATCTCCAAAGGCTTTTATTGAAGAGGAAGTGGGATATTGGGTTGGTTTATATAGTAAAAGAGACAGAGTTCTTTATTATTTAGGTTTTGGACACCACACATTATTTTAATCAAAACCACAAACAACCCCATGGTTTTTGCCAAAGGAGAGTGGAAAAGTTTATTTTATAAGTCCAATGTCTAAACTTATTAAAATATTAGTCTTGCTTATGTGGAGGTGAGTCACACTCTCAAGGAAATCAATTTAAAAGGTTAAAATGTTTTATAAGTCTTGAAGGGTCTACTAAAGCATTGTAAAATAAATAAAAATAACCTAAATTCACATTATTTTAAAGGTAAAACATATATTTTCCGAAAATAACATTTATATTATTTTATTACTTCACTATTGGGTCATTATTATTTCATAAAACACATTATATATTAAAAAGGTATTTAATTTTTACCCAAAAATTCAACTATCTCAGAAAATTATAAAAAATTCACCGTTGGATAATTTTGACGTCCTGATTCCAAAAGTAATATTCATTTTATCTAAATATTTTTCTAAATATGTTAATTTTTACTTTTAAAATAAAAACTGACAATTATCAAAAATTCATGGGTTTTGTCAAAAACTATTTTCAACCCTTAATAAAAATTACAATTGTATTCATAAAAATTATACAATCATTCATATTTAATGAAAATTAATTTAGTAATAATATTTTACTAAAATTTTATTTAATTAAAAAATCCATTAATTCATCAAAATATATTTCTTAATTGAATATTAACTAAAAATAGTATTTTTTCTTTAAAAACTATATACAAAGTAACAATAAAACATGAATGTATATTATTTATTCTATACAAAAATAATTCACATAATCATAGTGTTAAGGTATTGTTACATAAACTCTTATAATAATTGCATATGAGTTAAGTGAAATGTGTGTGATGGTGAAAAACTCTTGAGGTGTCTTGGATAATATCACTCGGGGTGTAATATCTATCAAATTCCACTTCTCCCATAGGCCGTTCCATTCAAGCTTAACATGTTGAAGCTCAGCTTAGGCTTGGTCAAGAGAAAATCCCAATGATGCCACCTCCTTTCAGAGCTCTGAATAATGGGATTCTTACTGATCAATTCTACTGGATGAGGTCATCGCTTCCTTTTTCTGAGCAAATTGGATTTGTTAAAGCCCTATATTTATACTAATCATGTGATCATTGTTCAATGACTATATTAGAAATGGTAACAATTCTTAATGGTATTTTGAAATCCAAAAACATAAAACCAAGGAATTGCATATGTTATATAACCATTTTACATAATAAGACATTTAATTATATTAAGAGTAATTTTCATTAATAAAATTTTGGGACATTACAGGGATTTCCATAAGGGTATTCTAAAATGACAACTCTTATTTACCAATCATAAGTTTAAATTGCGAGGATGAAATTTCTTGAAGGAGAGGACAATGTGTGATCAAAAATTTAATAAATGTAATTTTCCTTATTATAATTATGTTATATATTATAATTTACAAAAAAACATAGAGAACACAATAGAAAATTTATAAATAAAGAATGAATGAAATAAGAATTATTTCTAGAAATTAAGGAACCTATACTGATGGAATAGTAACTTGATTGTTTGAATAGTAATGTGAAAATTAGTAATTTTAAATCATCCAATATAATAGTAACCTCACCAATGAAAGTATAAATAAAATTTAGGTATCTCATAAATGAAAATATGATATATTCATAACCTAGAATAAGTAAATAAATGTATTAAAATTAAGTACTGATATTTCTATGAAATTTAAACAATTATTTACAAGTTTATAATTAATATAATGATTTAAAAGAAAAATTATTTTCCAAAAATGCATTCATAAATTAATTTATTCTTTCTTATGATTATAAGATAATTTTATGAAACCCGAATTAATTTTTCTATGTGTCATAAAATGAGTCATAATTTTAAAATCTTTCTTTATTTTGAGTAAATGATGACTTTATTTAAAAAAATTAAACATCCCATATATAGATAATTATTTTCATAAAATATATTTCATTATTTAATTCCACACATAAAAATTGTTATGGTGATTTTTTTGGATTTTTCTAAATTAGTTTAT
Organism: Viscum album; assembly: GCA_963277665.1. NCBI lineage: Eukaryota > Viridiplantae > Streptophyta > Magnoliopsida > Santalales > Viscaceae > Viscum > Viscum album. Next base: position 27,570,332 of record OY728125.1, read on the forward strand.
TTTTTGTGAATAGTGAAATACAGTAATTTACAGTATTTAACAAATACATGAATTATTGAGTAATTGATAATGTTTGGATGATTTAAGCCATTAATATTGAACTATAATTCATTATTTTAATATATTTAGTGATAAGGTTTAAACTTTTGATAGTCTTGAGCCAAAATAATAAACTAATGAATAAAATAATAAAAAAAATCCCCTCTCATCCAATATAAATACCACCTCTCATCACCTCTTCTCCTCGCACCTCCAAATACTTAAATCTTATCCAATTTATGATCAATAAATCTCCAAAACTAATACCCCATGTTATGGTCTTGTTTTTCTCATCCAAAATACCATTTCAAATTTCCTTAAGGAGGTTATCAAGGAGAGTAATTCAAGAGGCAAAATCTCCTTTTGTTCTTTTAATTTATTTATTTTCATATCCTTTCCTCACCTCCATATACTAGAGTGGAATGATAATTATAGTATACTTTATATAATTTAATTTTATTATAATAATGTTATATTAAACATAAATTATCTTCTCTTCCCCTTTTATTCTAAAAATGAAAATATCATCTGTGTGGTACCGATTTACTACCATCATGGATAACGAGTTTTTTTTCAATTCCTCCTTCAAGGATGATAATAAAAACATTTTTATGGTTAAAAAAGATTATAATATGTATATTACAACTTATTTAGTGTTATATAACTAGTATATATACATAATATTATTTAAAAAAACAAATCAAGTGTGTTATTATTGAAGAAAATGACAAAATAATATAAACGATTATCATTAATGTTTTATCGAATGAATCATCCTCATATCTGAAAAAAATGATATATAAGACCATTTAATATTATGTAAGTTCATTAGTAACTTATAATTTCAATTTTGAATAACTATTATCATTTTACATTATCTTTCATATATTTATATAACTGAACCATTCATGAAAACCATGGAAATGAACACCCCCGAATGGTGAAATTAAATCTTATAACTCATCAAAGAGGCCATAAATAAACTAAATAAAATTATACTAAATCAAATAAATTTTAATAGGTTATTAATTAAATTATTAATGAATATAATTTCATTATCTAGAAAATTAAGTGTAAGTGCATAACACTTTCAGACATAAGGTAAGTGTTTCATCCTGAACCTCCATTTTTTCCTTCGGGATATGCTTTCTCTCTCTTTACCCCAATATAATTCTTAATATTTATTATATAATCCGCATAAATTTGTGTGTATGTTCCAAAGATATTTATCTATCTCAATTATTCTTTCTTTTATGGGTAATTACATGTTTTATAAGGTTTCTTTTTCAATTTCTCCCTATAAGCAACCACGATTAAGGGAACTTCCCGATTTATTATCCATTTTTCAGTACACTCCATAATCTATTTTAAGCACCCAATATTTTTCTAAAATAATTATTTTTATCATGATAATCTATATTATTCCATTTTTGTTTTATGAAAACAATTACACTTTTTTCTACTTTAAAGACACTTTCATATTTTCCCTTAAACCGCACTGAAGTGGCTCATTTCTAAAGTTTCTTGAACACTCTTTTTACATGATTTCTATTCAGTTTACAAATTTTAGTATGAATTTTCTTTTAATATTACTAATACATAATTTAATTCCCTTTTATTTTTTCGGATATACATGTTTACAATCTTATTTTTATGACAAATACAAATGAATTTTCAAAAGAACTCTTCTTTCTAGAGAAAAAGGGCATTTCTCTCACGAATTTCTTAATGATTTTATTAGAGTATTTACAACTATTTCAATGCCCTATTTTGAATCATATTCTTAATTGAGATTTATTTCTTATGTTACCATATACCATATTTTATTGAATGGTTTATGATTATTTTGACTGTGGATGTACTATCTTGATATCATTCGCCATATTACTCAGGGTAGTTTATGATTATGTTACTGATTGGGGATATTATTTACATTTCATATGATAGTTTCAATATAAATATATATTTATATTATGTTTCTCTCCTTTCATATGAGGAATTAATTGGACTTAGTAAGTGACGGGTGGGTCCCACTATATCCCTTGATGTATCGATAGGTCTCATGAGACAAACTAGACCAGATTTTTACCCATTTATGTATAGTGTCTTGGTTGAAGCCTTAACAGTATGTTTATGATGTCTGAAATTATTCATTCCCTAATTATGATACTAGTAATTAATAGTTCATGTGATTATTCAACTAGTATAATATTCATGTTTAATCTTCTTTCTTGTGTGATTATTTATGGTATTATTTAATCATCATGTATTCCTTCCATATTATACTCAAGATTATGTTTTAATGGCATGTGTTTTTAGTTATTCATAATGCCTTATTGTTTATGATAGATTCCACTGTATTGTTTACCCTTAATGAGCATCTTAAATCACCCCTTTCTTACATGTTATTTTTCTCCTAGGATACAAATATGTATATTAGGAATGACTTACAGGGATAATATATGAGTTTATAGATGTTTCCAATAGATTTTATATGTTGTTTTACTTTCATGTTGTAATGTAAAACTTATGTTTTTATTTGGATTTCCAAAGCTACTAAACCATTCATTCATTCAAGATGTGAATTCCATTTTTTATTATACCAATGTAATAAATTAAGGAATTGGCTTCGAGCTACTAGGTTCGGGGTATTTACAATGTTTTTTATGGGTTCCCATGTTTTCTAAGAAACAGTCATTAATTGTAATTTTTAGATTATGTTTTTTTATGATTTTTTTTTTGTAAAATATTTGGGAAATAAAACAGATTTAATGAATAAATAAATGTATATTTGAGATCAATTTTTATTTATTTTAACGGAAAACTCTTTTTATGATCTCATGATTTTAAAATAGAAAAATGGGTTTCTTTTTCTTTTTATATCCCTTACTAAGATTTTTTGTATCATACCATGTTTTTAAAATGTTTTTCATAGGGTTTAAGGATGGTTAAGGGAAAATAAGAAGTCAAGTTGAAAGTCGTGAATATTTTTCATGAAATAAAATCATTTTTTATCTTAAAATTTTTATGTTATGGGGAAAAGTGATATTTTTTAGAAGTGTACACTTTATAAAATATTTTTTTGGTATACATGAGTTATGACCAAATTCTCTAAAACTATAAACCTGAAAGGATATAAAAAATGAAATAAATATAATTATTATTTAAAAATGAAATTATGATTTGAATAAGGATTGGGTGCTTAAATTTGGTATCAAAGGTTAGTTTAGATAATTTTATAGGTTAAGATAATGAAAGTAAATACCCTTAATAGATTCAAAATTTATGGTTATCAGGTACCCGGTATGGTTAGAATTAGAATATATTGGTTTTTGGAAGTGATGGATCATTTGATGTTGGCTATAAAGGGTGGAGGCATCCATGTTAGAGAGAAACTAGATTTAGCACAGAGGAACATGGTGATAATATAGAATTTAATGAAATAGAACCCTCTAGATTTCAATAGAACCACATATCCAATGGTATCCAAAGAATGGATAAATACTCTAGAAAATATATTTGAAGTATTTCTATGTTTATAACATAAAAACGTCAACTCATTGCATTTATAATTTTGAAGTTAAAGCATAATTATGGTGGTATTTGGTTAGGAATGCCAAATTGAGATAAGTTTAATGCCATGTAATGGGATTAATTTAAGAATATTTTTCTAGAAAAATATTTCACTAAATTTTTTTTACTTAGGATGGAGAAAAAAATCTTAGAATTGAGGGAAAAAGATAAATATTCAGTAGCTACGTATGAAGAAAATTTTTCAAGATTTTCCAGGCACATACCAAATTTTATTTAGGATCTTGATAGTAATATTAATCATTTTTACTCAGGATTAAAACCAATATATCAAAGGGAATTGGCTTCCCATAAATTCAAAATTTATTTAAAACATTTTTGTTATTATGAGAAGGTAGAAATGTAGTTTTTTATGATCATATATCCCATAAAAACTAGAAGAAGAAAAGGTCTAGATGGAAGAAAATATGGAAGCATTTATCAATGAAATTTTGAGGTAAGAAAATCAAGTCCCCCTTATAATAATTGTGATAAAAATCATCTTGGGGAATATATTATAAAATATGGGAAGGGTTACTGATGAGGAATTTTTGGACATCTAGATCATGACTGTAAGGAAAATGATTATATGAATAATGAAAATATAAGAATAATATTATCCAATTACAATGATTTGGGGAATTATAATAACATGTGTTTGAAGTTAGTCACTCTGGGGGGAAATCACTAGGACTGAAATAAAAAAAAGGTGTTTAAAAATCATTTTCAACTACTATAATTGATGTTGGTCCATAAAATGAAGTGGTGAAAAATGTATTAATTATTTATTCAAGTTATGTTACTACCCTTTCTAAGTCTATATCTTCCCATTCCATCAATTTTGAGAAATTTTTAAGTAAAATATAAATATCACCACTTATATAGAAGATATAACTTTTACTAAAAATTCTAAGTGGAAATATTAAAGTATCAAGATTTTTAGGAATTTTCCTATTGTTATTAGTGGTATGGTCTTTCTATTAAATCTTATTGAATTTCCCATGGTAGAGTTTTATATTATTTTTTGTATGGATTAGATTTCAGTTTATCATGCTAATATTGATTGAAAATCTAAGAAAGTTTTATTCAAATAATTAATACATTTGAAAACCTTCCAATAAGTTGAGAAATTGATTAGATATGGTATTGAAATTTACCTCATATTATGTTATTGAAAAGAAAGAAACTATTAAAATTAGTGATATTCCAGTAGTGAATGAATATATGGGTATGTTTCTAGATAATTTTACTAGTGTCATTCTTGATTGGGAGGATGAATTTACTTTTGACCGAGTTCTAGATGCTAATACTATTTTAAAACCCCCTTATAAAATGGATCAAGTAGAAATTTTGAAATTGAAAAATATATTTTAAGAGTTTCTAAGATTAAGGTTTCATCCATCCTAGCACTTCACCGTGGATTGCAACTATTTTGTTTATTAAAAATAAAGATGCTCTATGAGGCTTTACATTAATTATAGAGATTTGAATAACATCAATGTTAAGAACAAGTATCTTTTTCCTCATAGAAATTATTTTTTTGTTCATCTCCAGGGGTTGTGTTATTTTTCAAAGATTGATCTCGGGTCAGGGTACCATCAGTTGGAGGTGAAAGATAAATATATTATAAAGTTGGTATTTTAAACTAGATATGGATAGTGTGAGTTTATAGTTATTCCCTTCAGGTTGTCTAATTCACACATTATATTTATGGATATTAGGAATAATATTTCCCTGACTATTTAGATAATTTTTTAGTTGTATATATTGATGATGTTTTTTTATATTCTAAAAGTCAGGAGTAACATAAAAGGAACCTATTTATTATTTTACAAACTATAATAGAAATTATATGTAAAATTTATAAAGTGTGAATTTTGGAAGTAAAAATTATTTTCCTCAAGAATATTATTTATAAAGCTAAAATAATTATTGACCCTACTAAAACTAAAGTTTTTCAAGAATGGACAAGATAACAAAATTTTATAGAGATTTGTAGTTTTTTTAGTTTAGTGGGTTACTACCGGTGGTTTGTTGAAAACTTTTCTCAGTTTTATATCAATTATCTAATTTAACTCTAAAATGAGTTAAATTCATTTAGAAAAAATAGTGTGATGACTGCTTCGAGGAACAAAAAGGAATATTGTTGAATCCTCTAGTTTTGGACCTTTCCTATAGAAATGGTGACTTTGTCATCTACAATGATGCTTCTTTAAAGGGACTTGGTTGTGTTCTGATGTATAATAAATAGGTAATTTATTATTCTTTATAGTAACTAAAATATTATGAGTTAAATTATCCTATAGATGATCTGGAATTGGATATTGTGGGTTTTTATTTAAAAATTGGGAGTTATCTTTTATATGTTGTAAAGTGTGAAATATATAATGATCAAACAAGTCTAAAGTATATATTCACTTTTAAATAGATGAACATGAGATAGAGAATATAGCTGGAACTAATCAAGAATTATAATTTCATAATTCATTAATATCATGGAAAAGTAAACAATGTAGCTGATGCTTTTATTTGAAAATATATTGTATCATTAATCATGTTACATTTGAAATAAAACCACTATGTTAATGATTTGATAAATTTTGTCCTAGAAATTTTATATGTAGGAACTTCCTCTATTTTGTTTCAGGTGTTTATATTATTTTCTTTTTCATAAATAATTAAGATATCTTATTAGGAAGATCGCGAGTTACAACAAAAGGAAAAATTGGTTAAGAAGGGTAAGTTTCCTGAATTTTATATTGATGAAGAAGGTGTTTTGAAATTTTTAAATAGATTATTTGAGTCTTGTGATTACCAGTTGAAGAAATAATTATTGAGTGAAGATTATAGTTCCCCCGTTTTTATTCATCCTGATTGCACTAATATGTATAGATAGCTTTAGGAGTATTATTGGTGGGATGGAAAGAAAAGTGATATTTCTGAATTTACCATTAAATTTTTGAATTTTCAATAGGTTAAAGCAGAAAAAAATTATTGCAAGGGGTGATTTGGTCATTTCCAATACCAGAGTGGAAATGGAAGAATTTATCCATGGATTTGGTAGTGGTATTACCAAATAAATATCTATATAATAATTTGATTTGGGTTTTTTTATTGATTAACTAAATTTGTGTACTTCCTTCCTATTCGAGATACTATGAATTTAGATCAAATTTCTCAATTATATCTCATTGAGATATTTTGTTTATATATAGTTCTTATCTACTTCTATATGATAATTATCCCAACTTCACTTCTAATTTTTTGAAAGGACATTAAATTCATTATGTACTAAATTAAATTTCAATACATACATTCATTATCAATCTGGTGGATAGTCTAAGAAAAAGATTCAGACCTTGGAATACATTCATTATTCTTGTTCAATGGATTACCAGCGATGTTGGGATCAATATATTTATTTAGTTTAATTTTCTTATAACAACAACTTTCATTCCACTACATGGATGGCTCTTTTTCAGGACTTATATGTGATACGGTGTCAATTTCTATCTTTTTAGGATAAATTAGGATAAAGGAAGTTGATGGGACTAAATTTGGTAGAGGAAATATATGAGAAGGTGAATATGATTCAAAAACATATGAGAATAGATTTTTGAAAGTGGAAAAGTTATATATATAATAGGAGGAATGATATTTCTTTTGAGTTATGTGATCAAGTTATTCTTAAAGTATCTCTATGAAAAAGTGTTATGCATTTTTGTAAAAAGGGTAATATAAGTATACAGTTCATTAGACCATATGAAATCCTAGGTAAAGTTTCATATGTTTATTACTGAGTGTCTTTGATTTGAATTTTATCTCAAGAACATAACGTATTTCATATTTTAATGTTAATGAAATATATGTTGGATTCATCTCAAGTTTTGAACCATGAAGTAGTTTAGTTAGAAGATAAACTTTATTATGAGGAACATCTTATTTATATTCTTGATCATAGAGAGAAATTGTTTTAGAATAAATTTATTCATCAAGTTGAGGCATTGTGGAAAAACTATATGTTTGAAGAAGCAACATTGGAATCTGAAAATGCTAAGAGGGAAATATATCCCAACTTATTTAATGGGTAAATAAAATTATGAGGATGCAATTTCCAAAAGGGTGGAAGAATATAATAAACTAGTTAAAGAGAGAATAAATAATTTTCATATTTATTATTATTCGTTAATTAGACAGTTATATTCATTATAAAAATATTAAATAATCTTAAAATAATAAAGGAAATAGTATTAGTAAACACTTTTATTTTTAGGTTTTATTTAAATTTTTAAATTTAAAATTATAAAATTTGAATTTGAACAATTAAATTTTATTTTTCAATTCAGAATTTCGAAATTAACTGAGGTAAATTTTTTTATAATTTTCCTAAAATATTTATTTTTTAATGAATAGTTAAAAATAATGATTTTTATTTAAAATTGTACTTTCTTTCCAAGTATTTACAAAGTTAAATTATATTTTGGTTTATTTTTAACATTTAATTATATATTTTTTATCTAAAATAATTCAATTAAGGTTTTTTAAATGAATGTTATACTTTAATTTTTTATAAAAAAATTATACTTAAAAAGGACATTTTTCAAAAGAAGCATTTTTTATCGCATTTTTTCAGTTTAATTTTGAATTACATTACTCCACTTATATATTTTTAATCTTGAAAAATGAATTCCATATTTGTAATAAAAATGTCAAAATTTAGTAAATTGTTCCCATTTTTTCATTATGAATGGACACCTTAATTGTTTTTATCACCTTAGTAAAGGTAAATCGTGTAATTAAAGGTTAAAAATAATATTATAAGGACTATAAATTCACTCTAACACTTGAATTAATTTTATAAACAATTATATTTCATCCATAATCATACTAACTTTGAATATTTGACTTTTTATTTACATTTTTCTATGATGTTGACCTTTATAATAATTTATTTAAAGAAAATTCACAAATGTCATTCTCTTTAATTTAATATCTTTATATTTTTGAAATATAGATAAAAAGGAAGTTATTTTCAGTTATAAATGGTTATTTTAAATATAACATATTATTAATTTTCATGGTAAATTATTTCTAATTTTTATTGATGAAATAATTGTCATAAATACTTACACAACTTCAAAATAGTATTTATGAAATTAATGAAAATATAAAATAAATGATATTAAAATATTTAGAAGTAATATAATTTGAAAGGATTATTGTGATCCACAGTTTTTTTAGATAAATATAACCAATTAGGTAGGTTTCAAAAGATTATATTAAAATTTATTAATTGTATTGATGTTTTCAAAGTCAAAGTGAATTAATAGTTTTAAAATTGACATTATTGATATTTTATAATAAATAATATTTTATTAAATGATTTACAATTACTAAAAATAAATATCTGACCAATCAATTGGTATATGGTTGAAAATATCAATCATGGTCCATTTAAGGCTATTTTTTATTTTATAACAACTATTTTTACCCCTAAAGAGTAAAAAACACATATATCATTATAATTGTAATATGGGGAATAGGGGGTTAAAGCAAATTGATAAGGGTGAAATCACCCAAACTTGTAAAATTTTTATTGGATGAAATTATCTCAACCCATACTAATCATATATTATAAATAAATTATTTTGGATCCATTTTAATATGAAAACTAATTTATATTAATTTAATACTTTAAGAAATTCCATGAGTGTGCCTCCCCTCTTTTATAAAAGGGCACCCCCTCTCCTCTTTTTATGTCCCTTACTTATATTTTTGTGCCCATCCCACATTTTGGAAATATTTTTCATGGTTTTTAAGGATTGCTAAGTGAAAATAATAATTCAAGTTGAATGTTGTGAAGATTTTTTAGGAAAATAAATCATTTTTTATTTTAAATGTTTTATATTACTAGAAAAATAGATACTTATTAGAAGTGTAAAATTTGTAAAATATTTTTTTATGTATGATTTATGACTTAATTATTGGAAACTATAAACTTGAAATGATCCAAGAAATGATAGAAATTTAATTATTGTTTAAAACTGAAATTTTGAGTTGAATAAGGATCTGGTCCTTACATTTTATTTATAAAATAATAAATCTAGACATAAGATCCAATTTCAAACTTCCTATAAACTTCATACATATTTTTAAATTATAATAAAAAATGAGGATTTATCATCAAATATATAAATAAATTTTTCCTTAAAATTAATCTTCCACGAACTAGTTAATACAAGAACTCTAAACTCAAATTTAAAAACCAATATTCCAAGATATGTTTCATCCAATATTTAAATACTTAATAAAAAGTAACACATTTATTGGGTTCTATTCACATCATTATGTGGTTCTATTAACCAAAATTCAATTCTATTTTTTCAACATATTGAAATTAATTGGAAAAAATATAGCTCACACAAAGTCATATTAATAGTGAGATTATGGAAAAATATTTCATGAGTGTTTCAGAATAATATTTTTATATAGATAATATTGAAAGACACTAAACTTATAGTACTCATGATTGTGAGATTATTTATGAGATTTAATTTTAAATTATGAAAACATTTTGAAATATATTTAATTTTATCTAGAGTCATATCACTTCGTATTGAAGAAATTATTTAAAGAATGTGTTTTTAGCATTAAATTTGAGTGTGAAAATGTAGGGTTTCTCATCATAAAAATCAAATTTATACATCATCCAACCATATCAATTCCATAATAATCACACAACATCCCATCATCTACTAATATAGAAACATCAACATATCATCCTCTAAAATAGCCACAAAAACATGTTATAACCCTTTAATCACATCAAGTTTGACCCCACATATAGAAACAAACAAATATAAACAAAATAGTAATTTACACTAGAAAACTCTTATCAAACATTATTTTATATTAAACTAGTATTTCATATTCAAACATCAACACCATAATTTTATATTTTCACACAAATAGTTTATTACTAACTTTAAGTGGTTAACAAATTATAAAAGGAAATACAACACATTAATTAAAAACAAACATGGGGAATTATAATAGAAAATATCAACGATGAACCACATCTCTTGAAAAATAGAATATAATCATGTAAATAACCACTTTACACATTTAATTTCTAGATATAATTAATTATATTCATTATTTTAATTTATATTATCCACCACACAAAATAAAAGGCATCATAATACCATAACTTTGTGTGAATAAAGTAGGAGAATTCTTAAATCCCCTGCCTTATGGAACCTTAAAAATATTCTATGAGAAAAAATGAGTAAGATGAAAAATACTATAATACTTTCCAAGTAAGATCCTCAATAACTTATAACACATCAAAATCTACAAAAAATATGACTAGCGACCAATAAAAAAATCCAAACAACTTTTATAGATTCTACAAAGAATAAGGAATGGAAGGATAATGGATAATGACAATAAGAAGAATAAATAAATCAATCAATAAACTTAAATCAAAAAGAGGTCAATCTCTTTAATTTGAGGTAAAACCAATCAAAATGTGGATAAAGGTCTCTAAATACCCACCTCTATTAACCTAGGGTTATAATTAAGAAGGATATATTTTTAATAATTTGATAAAACACCTGAATTTATAATTACTCTGGGGGAAAAAAGTCAAAGCATGATTGGGGAAACCCTATTGTAATTCACCCTTGATCTAGAACTCATGGTGAAATATTTACCAAAATCTTGGGGTCAAACTTCTTTAAAACCAATTCACTTAATGAAATCTATGGCATGATAGAGGTTGGCATGAAACACCACTCAAATAATTTAGGTTCATAGTTTTATCCATATTCTTCTCTCCTCAAACCCAATTTTCCCCAAAGGATATCATGGAATAATAAAATATACCTTTGTTTAACAATACTTAAATAAGTAGAGCCACAAAATAGATCGCCCAGGACTCCATGCTATAGTGAGTAGAATTACACCGTAACATCCCTCACATGAATATAATTCAAATTATATCAAATAATATTAACCTAGTTTTCTACTCTATATAATAACAATTGTTTCTAACTAAAACTATGAAACATGATTCAATTTTGTAGGGTGATTTTAATTTGTATCACGATAGACCTGCTTTCAAAGGAAGGTAGGCCCTGGGACTTTTCCAGTGACACCATATAATTTTTATTGATTGAGAGGGTGGGAGATTGGTCTTATCACAAATTTTTAAGAGATTTTTCGTACTCTTGGACTCTCTCGTGGTTTTAAGTCATATTCATGAATCCTTCCCCAATCTTAGTGTGGGACCGGTTACCCATGTTCCAGCAGTTAGGAAATAACATGTATCGATGGGAAAATTTGTTTGTATTGGAGTTTCTCATTCTATATATTTTATTTATTTGTGATTATTATATTTATGATACTATAGTTTATCATTTCATAGTAGGATTATACTAATTTTATTTCCATATAGAGAGGAAATAAGTGTTATACATGTCGATATCAAGCCCATAAGAAGAGTTTCATATGTGTCTCTAAAAAGGGAATCAGAACTCGGATAGTTTGGTGAAACTTATAGGATACTTCGTAAATTTTAAGGTCATATGATAAGGACAAATCCATGAAATTTAACATCATTTGGTGAGTATTATTAGGTAAAACGTTTCTAGCGATGGCTGGTGTGGTACTTATGCATGAGAATCCCTTTCTGGTTGACCTCTAAGGGAATATGTCCTATGAGGATAGGTTGGTTTCACAAGGAGTATATACCTATGAGTTATGGGGTTGATTCATCTATTATGAGTATGGCTTACAAAATAGGATATGGTTTAATTGAGAATATATACTAATAAAGGAAATATGGGGATATATAGAGGGTATATATACCTTTATATAGGGGTGGTTTTATTAGGAATATAGTCCAGCAAGGAGAATTCCCGGGGAATAAAAATCAGGTGTACTAGATGTTTGGGATTATGGGGAATATATCCTGGTGAAGAAGGAATTAAATGGATTCATAAAGAATATGGCCCCATGAGTATGAAAATAATTGGTTAATGTTGTTGCGTTTGAACCACTGGGATGCATCTTATATATCTTGGTTAACAAGAATCAAATCCTATATAGTTCAAGGTGAAAATTTTAAAGTCATGTTGAAGGACTATGCCATGTATTTTAATGTCACATGGTAATTAAATCGTCATGAAATTTTATATCATGTGACTAGGATGTTGGAAATGAAATTTAATGTCATGTTGTGAGGATGACTATGTCGTAATAGATGTAACAACAGATAATCGAGTGGGGGTTATTCATATGGATTTATGAGTTTTGAGTTTCCTTATATAATTGATGTCATCACTAGTGGGAAACATCTTGAGTCTTATTCCCAATAAGTAATCCCATCCTCCCATATTCCTACCTATTTGTAACTTGGGATAGATAAAGGAGGCCTACTTCCAATAAAGAAAATGGAAGGGTAGATATAGGATATATTCTAGCTTTGGTTTCCTTTATTGATAAATGGACACAATCATCCACCAAGCTCATAAGTGGATTGGATTCAGTTTGAGGTTATCCAAATTAGGTTTCATGGACTGAGGATGGTATTTCTAATGTCCCTACAATGAGGACCCTTATTATCAAGGGAATACATAATTATAAATTCCATATGGTCCTTATCAGTTTGGGAGAAGAAGAGGTACTTTACTTTTATCAATGGAATTCATGATGGAAGGAGGTACACCCAACCACACTGGACAACCTAACCATGTATATCTAGTGGATTTTGAAGTGGGATCATCTTGTCCTTTTTAGGGTTTTTGACCTCAATGAAAGCAATACACAGAGGTCATTTGGGTAATTTGAAAAGGGGATAGAGTGGTGTCAAACACTTCATATAATGATATCATAAAAATGGGTAATAAATCCAATAAGTATACCCCATCTCTTTTAGGGATCTTTCTATGTGAAATTGGGGGTTCATGAAGGGTTTATATCATGGAATGTTTTCCTTTAGGAAAGGCCTCTAACATAAATTATTTCCTTTGTAAAGGAGTTAAAAAAGCCTATTCATTCATAAAGGTATTTGAAAACTTCACAAACTTCATGAGGATTACTTTATGGTAGCTTTATTACTTGAGGATTATTTCACATATAGATATCCAACTCTTGATTTTTCCAAAATTGAAAACTCTTCTCCTTTTCACTCTCCTTGTGTCTGTTAATCTATCTATTTGTAGAAGGAATGAGGTATTTATAGGTGGTTCTAGGTAAAACACTCCATTGAAATAGGTATCCATAAAGAATTTCATGAAGGGTATTTTTGGTGTAAATTTCTTATGTATCATGTAATGTGATGTTTCTAAAATCACCATCCCTATAGGACACAAATAAAAATCATGATTTTTATTATTCTAAACATTGAAACCTCTAAAATTGAAACATTTATTTATGGAACACTGATAATTAATGACTCCCATAAATGGAATTACTTTATGAGAGGAAGGGATTCCTCTTGGAAGGGGTTTCTCCATGAATAGATTAATCTAATTCATGTATAAATCCATGTTCTATGCACATATTTCAATTGCAAATTTTTTCCACTTTTTATACTATTGATCCCATCCTTGGTTAGCATACTTACTCTTAATGCCCAATTTTCATATCATTGATCCTTTCCTTGGTTAAAAAACTTATTCCAAATTCTTTCATCAAAACTTTGAGACATTGTGGGGAAAAATAAATATACCCTAGTGGAATGGGGTTTTATTGGAATGAATATAATCTATTTCCAAGAAATACAATTGGCCCACGTTGATTTTTTGTGGTGTACTAGTGTATTGGGAAGAGGGCCTACCCTTGTATAAAGGGCTTCAGTCAACTTTATTTGTTAATATACCACCTAAATCTATAACATTCATAGCTGAGATCTCTCAAACTAATCCTTAGAACATAATAATATTACATTTTTTATGGCCATTTCTTTGAGAAATACCAGTTCATTTAGGATGATCATTCTCGTACAGGGTACGTTGTGAACATTGGTTGATTATTTATTGAGAATTTCCTTAAGAAAAATGTTTACTTCACATATCATTCATGAGGTGTGCGTATATCTATAGGTGTTATATGGGATATTTGATTTTGTATAATTTTTATCCAAATTTCTTAAAATCTATCATGTTCTTGATTTTAATAGATAATGAGTTTAGTACACATCACTTCTATCACAGATTAGAGGAGGAACACCATGATCAAGATTTTCGAGGATAATGTAGTTTGATATGTTCATTTAATACATTTATTGTTATCAGATATCATTGGTGTCAATCTCAATAATTACTTAGTATTATATTTCCTTTTAATATATGGATACATGTTGTTAACCATTATCACTATACATGCATTGTGTCACAGGAGTCATCCTATAATCTAAATAAATATTCATTGACTGTAACATCAAGAAAGAATCTAACATCAGGGTACATATATAAGCGATGATCATTATGAAGGGTTCATATTAGGATACACTCCATTGACATTTTATGAAGATCAGTGGGTATCAAATATAAATATCAATAAATATGGATCAATATTGAAGAGGTCAATGGCTAATGATAAATTAAGATGGTTATTTATGTGGGATCTTCACCCTAGAAGCCCAATTGGGATGGACTGGGGGTGGAAATATTTGGTTAGGAAGATTTTTGAGTATTACATCTAGGATATTTGGGTTATAGGACATTTGAAATCCATCTAGGTGTAATAATCATGCTCACAACACAACAAAAATATCTTCTCGAACTTACTCACTAGATGGATTATGGATAAAAATATGTTCCACGTGATGAATTTGGATGTTTTCATTAGTCTTTAGGACATGTTTATGATCATGATGGTTTCTATATTGGTGTAAATGTGTGAAGATTTCCTCCCCCATTCTTCTTTATAAGATGATTTATAGAGGATTCCCCATTTTCTTAGGATCTACTCACAATAGAACAAATTATCTTGGGAGAGGATAAGGTTCCCCCTAGCTCAAAATTCTTTTATCAAATGGGATAAGGTATTCATTACTCCAAATGGTAATGACCCAACAATGATGTGTTCAAGGAATTAACTAAATCATAAAACCCAAAAAATTGAAGGCTTGTAATGTCTGACACTGGAAGAAGGTAAATTTGTTGAGTGGTGTTGGGGATTTTCTCCTAGGAATGATTTGATGATACAACTGACGACATTCATTTCCATGTTCCTAAGTGGATTCCTGCTTCTAGTACATGAGTCATAAACTAGGGTCAAATCCATGAACTTTTAATGGAGGCTCATAAAGTGACTAGGAATAACATTAACTTGGGTTTCATAGTTTTGGGGAATTTGTATCATCACTTTAGACATATCATCAGGGGGAAGGCCCCTTTCATACTTTTTCCATATTTCAAATCCTCTAGGTTTTGATAATATCTTGTATAGGGTGGAATTAATTCATAAAAATAAATATGATCCTAAACATTGGATTCATTCCATATCTTTTGTGTATATGGATGTAAATAATATGCTAAATTAGTACAACCCCTTTATATACATGTCCTGAGTACCTCCAATTAAAAGTATGAAAAATAATATTTCTAGAATCTATGTTCTTCAAATCTATCTCATTTCCTTGAGATAGGGTATATTAGTCACCAAAATTTATGGAGAACTGATCTTTGAGGGGTATTCACCCTGAATATTTGGGAGATAGATCCAAAATAAATAAAAAACACTTCATGCTCCTCTGAGAAAAATGCAGGAATAGAAACACCTAATGTTCACATGACAACTCTAGATCATATTTACATGGTAGGAGAGATGCATCTCGGAGGAATTTCCACCTACTAATGTCATGAATGGTCTTGTGAAGAACTATGTTAATGCTCAAATTTTCTCACATCTATGAGGATAGTTGATTGAACCAGTGCCCTTAGTCTAGGGTCCACCGGTGGTTAAGGAGGAGGATCCAAAGACACAAACATATACAAAAAGGCCTCATAAATGGTCTAATTTGAGGAAAATTTGATTTTTGAGATTCAAAAGAAATAAGTAAGTCTCCTGCATCCCATCCCTACCCATTACTATCATGGTAGAATTTTTAGATATTAGGAAAGATTAGGTTATGCACTCAAAGTGTATCATTACTTTATCTAGGTCGATACTGATTTATAAATTTATAAACACTATCCTCATACACTAAACCACTAAGAAGTATACATATGGTGATTTTGAATTTGATCCCATGAGGACAAGGTGGGATAAATTAATATTGTAATAATAAATTCATAAACTATGAATGAAAATTACAGAGACTACTTAGAAATTCAAAGTGAGAATGATTATGAATTTGTAATTTCAAGAAAGATGAAAACATGTTATGTGATTACAAATCCAGGTTCATAAAGCAACATGGAATTAAATTATGAATAAGAAAACATGATTTATTAGAATCAAATATAATTAAATCCAATAGTCATGGTAAACAATCTCTATACTCAAAACATAATTTTATAATAGTCATGTAATTTGGGTTGTTAAAAGGATAGGTGACCCAGAATCATATTTAAACTCAGTGCAAAAATCACCAAATAATCATAGTGATAATCACTCAATTGTTCATGCTTGAAAAAGATACTCTTAACACCTACCAAATAATGGGAAAGCTTAGAGAGTGAGGGATAGTGAAAATAAATGATAAATGATTCACAAAACCACGTGAATTCCCATTAAAAATATGAATACATAAATTTCTCTAATTCCACTTCATTACATTACCAAGGTGCAAGTTCATCCCCCTCGTGATAGTCATGAGGGGGTAGGAAGATAAAAAAGAAACTTTAACTGATCGTCGCTAGTAGTGGGGAATCCTAGTAGCATCAATCTATCCAGGAGTAATTGATTTAGTTACGGTCTACCCATCCTACGTAACATCTTATATATAGTTTAAGATACACCTGAGGGCTCCTTCTAATTTTCATAATATTTCATTTAAACTCATAAAGTGTTCATGAAATAAACATGTGAAATATATTCATAAAATTGTGGATGATATTCAAAGTTACTATATTTTACCTTCATTTGAATTTTATCAAATCATAAAATATTTTTTAACTTCCATGAAGACAAGAACAAAAATATGCACGGCTCCTTCCTTCAAACTCTCTGAAATATACTGAGAATCATGTATTGAGGAGAATTTGAATTAATTTAATATTTTATATATATAAACTCATAACATGGAATATATGTACTATATAACACCCTATAAATTTAAATTATTAAAATAATGAATATTACTACCCACGTCAACAAGGTGAACCTTTCTTTTTGGGAGTCTGCCTGATTAAAACTCCATAGTTAAGAAATTCTTGGATGGGATTAATGTTAGGATGGGTGGCCTCTTGTGTAGTTTTTCAATGTATGTGTGAGTGAGGAAAAATCACACTGAATAAACATGTGTTAGACTATATGGATAGTCATTAGTATAATGATCAATTTGGGCATGTGGGTGAGCCCTAGGTAGGGGACAACACATGTCAACGGGGAAATTAGTGGTGTATGATGGGCCAATACCCAATGACCATGTTAAGGTAGGGTACTTTTGATATTAGTGGAACTTAGTCATTGTAGTGGTTTTGGAGGGGTACCCCATTAGAAGTGCAGTGGCACTACTTGGGTTGAAATGTAGGATCTACAATGGGTACTTGTGCTCTAAAGAGGGGTATAATGTTAAACGCCGAAAAGTTAAAGGGTTAAAAGACTATATATTACTACCCATTTCAACAATGTGTGAATTTTTATATCATACCTTATTAAAAGTATAGAGAGGGGAAAATATGTGTTTTTAAGGAAACTGGTGGCACTTGGTGGTCCAATAACCGAAAACCATGTTAAGGTGGGGTACCTATGATGTCAAAAGTGCATAGTTGTTAATAACTAACCATGGTATGGATTGGTTTTAACCCATTCCATTTTTTAAAATAACATTCGGTATGCATCTTCATCATGGACTCGGTTATTTTCTCTCTTCATCCATTTCGATAGACACCATGACCATGATGTGGAAAAATTTTCATAGTAATTTCACCGGTTACTTATTATTATCATTAAACTCATACATGTGGTCTAATCACCATAGATTTCAACACATCCAATATGTAATTTCACTGGTAATTTTTATCTTAGGAAATATCTATGCACCATGGGCACTAAAACCATTATGTCAGGTTGGATGGTTCATCCATCTTCATCATCTAGTCTTCATAGTGTCTAGATTGAGTTCTTTTTCACAATGTGTGGCTTCATTCATCATCAAAAAAGTTCGAATATATCACCATTTTTTCTCGATGGTGGTCCTAATATTTTCAATGATTATTAGGGGTGAGCTCAATCTTAGGCAGTGGTGGTAATGGTAGACTCTGGTATTCTAGTTTGGTGGTTGGTCAGTGATTGTGGGATGTGTACGATGAAGGAGGTATGCATATGGTAAGAAACATGGTTGTTTTGTTATATGAATATATGTAACCTTACATAACATATTGAGCACCCTCCATAAACTTAATGTGGATCCATATTATCTAAGAACTTCACGCAGTAACCTAACATCATACCTTTACACAAGTAATATTGAACCATTACATAGAGGCTTATCATGGCCTTTACCCTTACACATCACTATATGACTTACAAAACATATATTTATTTTGTAGAATATCTTCACCAAGATCGTGAATATATATTAATTTTTATTTTATTTTTCTAAAATCTCTTTTATGTTATTAATTACCCAAAAATATAAATGAAAATGAAAATTTTAGCAATAATCATAAATTAAATTCTAAAATTAATAAAATTTGTTACATAAACATTATGTGTGAAATGTACTTATCCCCCCCACACACACACAAACATATAAGCACACTTATAATTATGCTTTTCCTCAAGCATTTAATCCCAACATGTATCACATAGAAACACCATTGTACCAATATTTAAACACTAAAGACAACAAAATTAAAAGATTATAAATGAGGAATAAATTTTTAGGCATCACATAGAAAAACATATTTAACTTCTCACTTTTCAAGTAAATCTAGTTAAAAATTCATTTTACTTCTCCTCTTTTGAAATGAAATTACTTATCCTAACCTCTATTCATATTTATCAATTCATCATTATTGTGCATTCCACTTTTAATCTACCCCACTTTTAAATTTTATTCACTTGTCACTAAAGGTAAATTTTAAAAATATTGTGATTTACACACCTTAAATAATGCTTCTTATCATAGGATTTTCTCTTTAATATCCACCCTATAAAGATAAAGAACAAAAATAATCACGATTCCTTTAAATTTAGGTTCAAATGACTTTGAGGCTTTAGGGTAGGTAGGTAAATTATTTTAAAAAAAGTAAAGATAAAAAGGAGGTTAAATCTAAAATTATATTACATGATAGTAAAAATTATCTCAATAAAGATAATCCCTCAAAAATTATATCACCCAACTTCCCCAAACTCAAAGCAGAGGTTATGAATAAATATATAGAATAATGAATGATTCCCTATTTTTTTCTTCTTTTTCATGTTAGTTTCAGTTTTTCATAATTTTCAAAAAAAAATGAAAGTTATGTTTAGGAAAAGTCCCACGTTTACCACCTAAAACCAAATGATCACGATAATTGGTCTACAAATGGTGATTTTTGACCCTCCAAAAAAACAACCCATTTTTATGGTATTTTTTTATTTCATTTTTTTCAATAAAAAAATTGGAAGGATAAAAATGAAGCATGATGAAAGTTAAACATGAACATTTCCCTAAATTTCTATAAAATCTCCCCAAATTTTCTCCTCAATGAAGAACATCCCCTTTCCATCACAAACACCCTCTCTTACACACTTACAATTTAATATCATGTAAATCACTAAGAGTGGGGTAATAAAGGATAATATTGTCTTGTAATGTGGATCTTCCCTAACAAGGTTATTTATGGATTATAATTCCTTAAAGAAGGATATATTTCATGGTGAATCTAAGGATAAAATTCTTAAACAAAATTTACACAATTATATTAAATTTGATTTTATAAAATCATGGATTTAACAATATATAAAGAATGTTTTAGATGAAAACATGCTTGAGTTTATCAATAAACATGCTCAAAATAAGGGAAATATTATCTTAAAAACCTATCAATAATATGATCATATGATCAGGACAATCACTCGTGGAAATGCACACTAACATCAAATTAATAAATAAATCATAAATTTAAATCATGTTAAATCTAAGAAAAATTTCATTCATAAAAAATCACATACTTACCCTAAATAATGATTGGTAAAATCCATACCCTTTTTTCTTATCTTTAATTATTCAACCCCCATCTTACTCATTTAAATATATTAACAGATATTTTTAAAACATTTCATGATGGTTACCCAAATAAATTTTTGTATCCTAGATCCAAAATTAGAACAACCTGAAATGTGGGGTATGCATTTTTCAATTAACTCAACGTAAATATATTCATCAAAATTTGGGGGAGTAATAAATAATAAATAATTAAAACCCATACTTCCCTTTCAATTATTCTCTTCCTTTTGACATATTATTGTTTCCATATGAATTTTCCATCATTGACCTGAAAAATAAATAGAATCAAGTGAAAGTTCATGTTCATTTCATTTAAAGCTAAAAAATAATTAGGTTAATTAAACATACACCCTCATATCAAACTAAAATAATTCCTATGAAAGAAATAAAAACTAAATTCCAAGAAATAAATAAAAAAATGTGAGTTGCCTCCTATAAGTACTTTTGTTAAGGTCATTAAAATTGAACATTACCTTAATTATCTAATTGGAGTGTGGTAAAAATATAATTATCACATGTTTATCCAATCCCTATTTTGAGGTAAATCCTGATTGATTCTTATCCTACTCCTTATTGAAATTATATTTTCTAATTTGTGGATCGTAAACCCAAAATTTTTATAGTTTGGGTGTTTAGAAAAGTAATTATTAAAATTTATAGGAGTCTTAAAAAACATATTTCTCTTCAACTATTGGTTTCAATTTTTTAAGTAATAAAATGATCTATTCAAGTTCAGTAGACAACTTATTAACTTATTAACTTCTTCTTCCAATTAATATTCTTATTCTTATTCAACTTTCTATCCATATAGACCTTATAGAATTACTATGATGAATAGAAAAGTTGTCTTATCCTATTTTCCATCTTCTTAAACTTCTTTAAATTTTTTATCTTGGCAGGAAAAGGTGATGGTATCTTTTATAGAAACAAATCTCACATCTAGCTCCTCAAACTCAATGGTTTTATCATGCATATCTTCTAGTTTTCCCTCATAGTGAACATCCTTATTGGTTATTTATTTTCTATCCTCAGCCTCATTTCCCTTTTTATCTATAATTTTCATCCTTATTTGAATGTTTTTCCATAAAGTGGATGATTTGTTCATCCATGCTTGAGTATGGTTGTGGAATCCATTATTGAAGTTAACACTCCCATCCATAGATTTTTAAATTCTTTTTATGTAAATAAATTTATTATGATAAGTCATAAATTTGTATCTTTATTCATATGTGATGGTGTATTTTGTCTTTATAAATATTCACACACAACCAAAAATAATCAAGAATAAAATGGGGGAAAAATAAACCCTAGGCTAAAATAAAAAAAGGATATGGGTAAAGACTTTTTTGAAATTATTAAACTAAGGAAATATCCTCACCATGTCTCTAAAAATAGTTTCAAAGTTAATGAAAATAAAAGGAATCATTAGTTCCTCTAAGTGGATATCAATTTAATTTTTCATTAAAAATGAAGCACTAAACACTAAACCACTAAGTATTATAAGAATGGTGAGTCTGATATTGATGTCATGAGGATAAGGTTGGATAAAAAATAATTTAATAATAAAGACATAAACAATGAATGAAAATTACCAAGACATCATGGAAATTTAAAGAGATAATGATGATGAATTTAGAAGTTTAATAAAGATGAAATCATTCTAGGTGATTGAAAATACAGGTTTATAAATCATTAAGTCATTAAATGATAAATTAGAAAACATGAGAGATTGTAATTGAATCTATGTGAGTATAATAGTCATGATAAATACTCTTTATCCTCATAAATTCCCATTTCTAACTATTATGTACTTTGGGTTGTTAAAAGGGCAGGTTAATTGAAATAATATATAAGCATAGTGAACAATTCACCAAATTTACATGGGTAGAATCACTCACTAGTTCATGCAAAAAAAAGAGACTCCCAATACCTACCAAAGAATGGTCAGGCTTACAGAGTTAGGGAGAGTGAAAAGAAATGATAAATGATTCACAAACCCACCTGAATTTATATAAAAAAATATAAATATCTCAATTGATCAAATTAACATTCATTAAATTACCTAAGAAAAATTTATTCCCCCTCAAGCTAGCCATGAGAGGGGATGAAAATATAAATAAACCTAAACTAATCATCATCAATAGTTTAGCCTCTAAAAAGCATAAATTTGTGCAGATCCTACTGATTTAGTTATGATCCCCCTATCTTGACACACATCTTATTTATAGGATAAGATACACATAAAGTCTTTTTCTAATTATAATAATATCTCCTTTAAACTCATAAAATATCTATGTAGTCATACATGTGAAATATCATCCTAAAATTGTAAAGGATCGTTAATTTCCTATCTTTTAACTTCATTTAAATTCAATTAAACCTTAAATATATTTTAACATCTACATTGAAAATATCATAAATATATATGTTTTCTTACTTCAAACTCTCCAAAATATTCCAAGAATCATGTAAATGGGATCAATTATCCTGATTTCATGTTTTCTATAGATAAAATCACACCATAGCATAAATGAACTAACCACATCGTAGACAAGTTTAAACCCATGACATTTTTCAAAATATCATGAAATATCCACCTAAAATGTGGCCTTAATTGTTTTCTCTCTTCATCCAGTTCAGTAAACACCTCAACCATGACATGGTAAAATTTTCATAGTCATTTCACCAACTATTTCTCATTATCATCAAATTCATGCATATGTTCTTCTTACGAAGACTTCTAACTCATCCAACATGGTATTTCTCAATCCATTTTTATCTCAAGAAATGCATGTGCACCATAGTTACTCAAACCATAGTGTCGTAATGGTTGTTTCATCCATCTTCATAATACGACCTTTACAGTGGTCAGTTCAAGCTCTCTATCATCATGAATTTCTTTATTCATCATCACAGAAGGTCACATCAATCTCCAATTGTTTTATATGATGGTCCCTATAATCAAAATACTTATCATGTGTGATATAGATCTTTAGCTTTGGTGGTAATGAATAAATCTGGTGTTCTATTATAGTGGTTGGTTGGTTGGTTAAGTGTGTGAGTGGTGGTAGAATTTTTGTGATTAAAGAGGTGCACATATGGAATGAAACATAGTATTTTTGGTCCATTAATGTATATATCCTTAAATAATAGGTTTTTCACCCTCCATCACATTGAGGATTATCAATATAAGTTAGTACCTTTATGCAACAAGCTATCACCATGACTTTACACAAGAATTACTATACTTTTACACATAGGCTTATTATTTTCATTACCCTTATGCATCTTCAAAGGGCATATAAAAAGAGGTTTTCTTTATAAAATTATATTCACCTAGATAATGTATGTATATTAATTTTTATTTCCTTTTTATAAAATCCATTGTATGTTTTTAATCACTTAAAAATATAAAATAACAATGAAAAGTTAGGAAATAATCATCAATTAAATTAAAAAATTAATAAATTAATTACAAAAAAATTATGCATTAAATGAATTTATTGGTGGGATAACTACAGAAATATCTTATCTGTCAAATAATACAAGAAGATACATTAGGTAGAGGAAGTTGTCCTGAAGGGCTTTGGATTTGTAAATTCTCATGTGCATGTCTCTTATAGAGATTAGACTAGAGAATTTGGGTCCTCTCTAAAAGACATGGAAACCTCAATATATAACTTTAAAGGTGTGATTAATTATTTCAATTAGGTGCTTGAGATGTTAATATCAAGGGTGAAGTCAACTGGTGATGAGAGTGGAAGCACTCCTTGAAGCAAGGTGAAACAAATTTATATTTTGATTTTATTTTTCACCATTAAAGTGATACTAACCCTTCTCGAATTCCTGTAAGAGTTTGTAGGTGAGATATATGTTTTTGAATCCCCACAATAATCCAAATAGGGGAAAGTGCATGGAATATATTCACATTCTAAGGAAATGGTAATAGAATATGGATCCCCTAGTATGGTAGAGTATATGTTGATTGTAAATTTCAATCCTACAAGATAATTTACACCTCTTCAACCACAAATTTCTCTTACTATTATATTATCTTAATGGGATTATGTTATGAAGAGGTAGAAAAAAACTAACAATATGCATTTAATCAGGAAAATTGAGTGTGTATTATACATTCTCATCTATTTCTCATATTGTTCTTATGACTTCTTATTGATGAATTGATTCATGAAAATAATTTATTGAGTTCAACATGTTTGATAGTGCCAAATACCTAAAATAATGTGACTTCCATGCTCATATGTAGAGTTATGATTAGTGTGGTGATTGAGGTTATTCCATGGAGGTTGGGAGTGAATGAGGACCCATATATATCAATCATTCCCCCTATAAACCTAAATCCAATGGGTGATATCATGGAGGTACTGGTTTTAAGGGTTTTATCTCCCTAAGGATCCATAAACCCGACTTTCCAAAAGGAACTTCTATGGGGTAGATGGTAGTATAATCTCAAGAAAGGTTATATTTAGTTGTGCTGACCCTCATTCAAACTATGTTAATACTAGTGGATGACACCACAAGGGCTCTGGATGTGAGAATTTTGACTTCCCAGGATAAAATGGCTCTATACATCCTGAAGGGGGTTTATTAAGGGTGGTGAAAGGCAAGACATAAGAGAGGTCAAACCTAATTGTGGTGGCCCTTACTCCTGTAGAACCAATGCTGGTAAATGAAACTTCAATGGTTCAAGATTTTGGAGTTCCAACTTCCCAATGGCATTTTTCACCATCATTCCAGAGGGGATAGTCATGGTAACAAAAGTGATTGAAGTCTAGGGAGGATTGGAATTGGTTTTCAATCCATATTCTCTAATTATTATCCCTACAAGATCAACATTTTTTGGAGTAATTATAGAGGTTTTATATTAAATTGAATACTTGTTTATTGATTATGATAGAATTCATGTGTTTTAGAAGAAGTTTAGTGACTTTTACATTTATAAATTATCTCTATAATTTTCCTAGCCTCTGTCAAAATCCATGTGCACCCCAAAATGTTGATAATAAAGGTAAAGGGGCATGAAGTATAAGAATATGGTCTGGGGATTTAAACTTTATATCACTAAATTGATGTAACAACATCAACACTGGTGATATGCGGCCTAATAAAAAGGTTTAGGGTTTTTCAAGTAGAGATTAAGTGCAAAAATTAAATCAAAAAAATTATCTTGATCGATTTGAAGTTATGTTCGACAACAACTCATAACTGGAGCCCATTATATGGAGGACCTGAGGTTGGATCCCTCTAGATCATCCCCATGTTCTTTGGAAGTCTACAATAATTCTGATCGTCAACATCCTAGTACTATCATGAAGATATTATGAAGCCTTCAATTCCCCAATGATAACCAGTATGTCATTCCTTCGACCCACAAATGAGATCTTGGATCGATTTCTTGGAATGGGAACTTCTCTATCTATTATAAAAAAGGGATAAGGGAGTAGCTCAAAAATTTGATTGGATGAATATTACCTCATAAAAGATCTCCCCCTTGCTTATATAGTGGGGATTAAACACATGGAAAGGGATCCCTAGCCACTATATAAGTAATTACCACTAAATAATTTTTAATGACATGTTATGACAATCTAACTATGTCATAAACATCATTTATATTTTTATCAATTAATTATAACTTAATAATATACATTACGTGATAAAATTTTGTTATTAACTCCACTCATCACTCTTGTAAATATTAAATTAACCTTGAATAATAAAATAATATTAATTCATTAAATATTTTCCCATGTATTCATTTAATATATTATGAATTGTTTTAATAAATAAGTTCAATACCAATTATTCTAAAATATAATAATATAAATTTATTTAATTTATAGTGATCATTCAAAATCAAACATTAACCCAGACCCTATGTGGGGCCCACCATGTACTAAAATCATACTCATAAAAATATTTCATAATTTAGAATACACTAAGTGTGTGGCCCTCTAAGATCATTTCTTGATAGTAGTTAATACTATTCATAGACTTGAGTGGAGTCCAACAATCCATCAAGTCCCCTAAAGAGATAAGGTATTGTCATAGCAATGATAACCTCTTACGAACACATTCCATGGAATATAATCTCATTTCCTCATGATATCTCATAAAGCATGATGTACACATTGGGTCATCATCCATTATTTATTTATTATTCATTGACCTTACTGGATTAAATTGCCTTCTTCTACCATGTCCATGGATTTAGTGAAGGTATTACCATCTTTATCAACAAATCCTCAAATATTTATTATTTTTAGAAGTGATAAATTTTTTCTTGATTATTCAATCTATGGAATACCACCAATGACACACCCAATAAAAGATACCTCTCCATGATATAAATTTCATGGATTTCATCTTGCATCAAATTATTTAATCTAATAGTATACACTAATAATAATCTCAATCCAGGATACCATTGTACATGTTTGAGGATTAGAAATACTAATGACACCATAAACACATGGTGTTCCCATTGGCGGATTAGTCTTTATAATCTCACCTACTCAATATTACCATGTGTGAACATCATGATAAAAAGTCTTAATGCTTAGAATCCCCTAGACCTAATAATCATGCATCATCTATGTTCATTCAGCATAATGATTCTAGACTATAGGACATATGTTTAAGATTATTTTCATAGTATCTTTAGGTTCTCATTATAGTATGGGAACTTCTATAACCCATTGATATGATAAATAATCTATGTAAATTACCATGTAAATAGAGTATTTATAAATATAAATATTATTATG
Source organism: Viscum album (assembly GCA_963277665.1). NCBI lineage: Eukaryota > Viridiplantae > Streptophyta > Magnoliopsida > Santalales > Viscaceae > Viscum > Viscum album. The sequence continues at coordinate 27,598,121 of OY728125.1, forward strand.
GTAAGAATTCATCATTCATAAATATCTATATAAATGATATGGTAATTAAAAAAGTATTATTCAATTTAGATCTAGGGCACCCACTTTTTCAAAACTCCCACTTGCACTAGATCCAACTTACTAACTAAAATTATTATCCCTCACATGAGAAGATCATTCTTCTTTTGATTTGTGGATTAAGTTATTTGGATCTTCCATGTCTCTAATATGTGGGTACTCTACTATCTATGACTTCACCTCCTTGAGTAAGACTCCTCGAGAGATGATATCCCCATGTATATTCCTTTTGTTCTCTGTCTAAACTTGACATCTTAGATGGAACAATTATAATAATATTTATTATAATTTATATTATTATAATACCTTACTATTTTTTATTCTAAGAAGTGGAAAAATCATTTCATATTTTACACTACTTCTTCAACTATATCAAAATATGTAACACAACTGGTATTTATAAATATAGTTACCGCTGGCTTGAATGAGCTTCTCTTTCTCATTACCTTATCCTCACTATGATATTAAATTATATTGATCAAAAGGAATACTAATTTTTTCACTTATAATTATTTTCCTTTCCTCTCTAATTATCGGGAACATATCCCTACAATTAGATAGTTATTACTACTTCCCCTATAGTTCTCCTAGATTTGACTGATATTTTCCTATAATAAATTATATGTTGGAAATATCACATATAGTACATAGCATGGAATATGTGATTTATCCATCACTAAATATTATGGAATTCTATTTACCAAATTAATATCCTTCTATGTCTTATATATATCTTCTTGGAGAGATTTATTCAATGTGATATTGGTAAAAAGTATCTCTCAAATTTTTCTAACCTATGTTTTTCAATACCTTATTAGAATATTTACTTTAACTTGGTCTAAAAAATACACTATCTCTACCTTGGTAGATATCATTCCCTAGAACTTAGGTTTCTACTTTAATTTAAACTCATAAGAGTTACTTTCATTATAGTCTTAACTAACTGTAGTACGAATAGTTTTTTTTAAAATGTTATCAAATAAATTTTTCCTTATAAAATGGATGTGCTCCCACTAACCTCTTATAGAAACATGAAACAAAATTCATTCCAAATGAATATTATATGATCTCATTGTTTAAATCAAACCAAAATTGGATTCTAGTAACTTTTTCCCTTATTTTCATTCTATGGTGTCACCAAATATTTCTAGTTGTATCATATAGAAACTTTCCAAGAAAGGTTTTCTTGACATCCAAGGCCAAATAAAATGATCATAGAAGTTTCTATGAAAAGTAGAATTATAATGGATTTAGGAATACTGAATTATTATAACCAATCAATCCTTAGTGGTACTAAGCTTGTATCACCCATGTATAGTCTCTCTTGAATACCCACCAATGGATTTACATCAATTGAATAAACTACCAAAATACATAATTGATTTTGGTACATAGAATTCATTTCCTGAATTCATATAAACTTTTCAATCATAATCTATATCCATTTACTACTTCCTTGTAGGATCCATTATTCATAATTAATACTGTATCACCATCCATGGTGAATGAAAAACCACTACCATGGTTTTATCCTTGCTACATGTTATGTGTCTTTAGAACATTCCTTTTCCACAAGCTCTTATGGAACTAGTTCCTATGCTAACCACTTGTACATATTCGGTCTTTAATTATTCCAATTCAATCTTGATCCAACTATCTCAAATATATATGTGCACCCTTTTATAGAAATATATTCTATTACTTGACTCTTAATTTTATATCTCAGATATTACTATAATGTCTTTATAAACCTTTAGGATAATTACTTTAGATGCACATTGTATTTTTCTTAATGCAAGTTTGTTTATATCCTTAACAAATCTTTGCATCTAAACACGTGTTATTATGACATGATGGATTTATGTCATACTATAACTCATATGATATTAAATTTTCATTATATTTTGTATATTTTTATGGGATAACTGTGTTATTTGTGAAGAATTCCTTGAAAAATAGTGTAAGTTTGTGCAATGCATATGAGTCTCAACATTGATGCTCCTTTAATTTACATCATGAATCTAATGTGTCTAAGGAAATGTTCATTTAGGAATCACTATATCCTACATATTATTTATCATTATTTACATTTTATTATCATCATCAATCTTCCTTACTAACATAATTTCTTTGACATGTATAAGTAAATGTGAGTTTAGGAATAAATCCACTCTACAATTCATGATCAATGAATTCTTGGTCAAGATATTATTTAGCAAATGGGACTAAATAAATTCATATTTTCTAACCATGAATATTCTATAATTCACTTTTACATTCCTTAAAATTCATAAAGAAATCTTATAATGCATATTAATTTACCTCTATCTCAACTATGGAATAGTTCACTCTCTCTAGCTAAATTAATTCTAAAATCTTTGTGGCTTACCTTTATTTCTAAAAGTTTTTCTATCAAAAACAATATAATTAAATGTGTTGAAAATAACTAAGGTCCTTAACTCCAAATCTATACTGGGTATATCCTTGTAAACTACTTAGTTTTACAAGATAAATAATTATCATGGCACAACTTGGTATAAATGATTCTTACGTTTTATATTCATCGGTCATTACCAATTATTCAATCATTAATGAACTATTAGTTGAGTATTAGATACCATAAAAAATATTAATTACAAAACATAATAATCTATTCTTATGTACAATGTCCATGTGAGATAATTTTTTGGGTAATACTTAAAAAAAATTACTACAAGAACCATTAAACTTGGAAATTAGAAGTTGTGTACTTCTCACCACTAACTTAGGTTTCACCCATTCTCAGTCACTTGAAGATTTCACCTTACTCATTTTAATGTTTCTTTAATTACTTGGTTACTATATTAAAATACACATATGTGATAGGAATATTGTATTTAATAACCAATAATTATAATATAAACATCACATACAATGATGAATATACACTAAGTGGGATCATATGCATGTTTCTACTTCAATTTATTGCATTGTATCTTCCATAGACTTATCTCATAACATGAAAAGAAAATATCCACATGTATGATGATCTACCTCTTTTCTATTGAATTAAGTTGCAAAGTTTCCTTCGGTTTCACACTTTCCATTGGCCTTTCTCACCTTTATTTTCAAGTTTTTCACCATAAGAACTTGATATTAATATTTCTTTAAGTTTTTATCAACCTGTAAAACATAGTGTTTTATCCATTTATTATTTTTTTTAATCTTAATTAAAATTAGATTAAGTGAGTGATAAATATATAACAATTTATTTTTTTGGAATATCATGATCCATATTTTAATTTATAATTTTTTAGTATAATCATCACCATATTCATATCTTGATTCACTTTCTTCGCAATCTCCTAAAAGATTAGACAACATGTGAAATAATCAATTTCTTAATGTTGTTTCTGAATATAAATGAAAATTGATGATTTAATTACGATATAAACATAAAATGTTTCATATATAAGTTTGTTGTAAGATTTTTCCCTCACTCCCTAAGGTAGGTCTATAGGTATTGGTGACAACAACACATAGAATTTATTATATTATATTAATTTAGGCAAGAACTTGTACTACTCTTGAAAATTTGATTCAATGAAAAAAAATATTTGTCCAATAGGAATCACATTGTATTTTTGGTATTATATTCCATTTTATATAAAATAAAATTTAAGAATATTAGTACTTTATCTTTACTACCAATTAGATATTACTAATTATTTAAAACAATACATGTATCCTTCTATTTTATCATAACCTAGTAGTTGTCAATGCTAGATTAAAAATAATCAATCGCTTGAGTATTCTAGTGTAAAGTATCGATAAAAAATCTCCCCATAGTCTAAGATATGGATATGCCACTAATATGAGTGTTTCAGGATAGGAATCTGATTGTAAAACCACATTAACTCATGGATCCTTGAACTTTTGAGTGGATTCCTAGCTTCTAGAAATCGTAAACTTGATTTACCCAACCCTTTTCCTCTAAAGTGGAAATAATCTTACTAAAACAACTTATTTTATATTATTTTTAGTTAATTTTATCATATATTTAATAAAAACTTTTTAGTAGTATAAGGAGCCATCAATTAGGGATGATGAGCACCTTATACATTAGGTTTTGTTCGAATTCAAATTATAGAAGAAATTATGGCTTAATATTTCTTTGAGGTTTTTGTTATTTCTCAATGAGTGAAATCATTTTCTATTTGATATTCTTGTACTTAGTTATCACACACACATATTTGAAATACACTAAATAAAAAATATTTATCATGTCTTTATTTTTTTTAATCCATGTATTATTTTTCTATTATTATATGTGATCGTGTAAACTTGAAAATTCAAAAAACAATAATAAACTATGCATAAATTAAACAAACATCATGACTGATGTTGAGAATTTTTTATTTATTGGTCCATTTGAGCTCAATGGATCAATTTTGACCCTTGGGGTAAAATACCAAAGTCATTTCTGATTAGTATTGTAGCTCACACACCCTTCCAATGTATCTATATCTCATTTAGAATATTTCCTTATCTTAGTGTGGTTTAAATCTTATAATTTCCTTGAATTTATATATAAATACTCATGAAATCATAAAATACAAGTACAAAAAACATGGATATGTAGGACATAATAAATATAAAGTGGGTAAAGTTGATGTGAAGACTGCCAAAAATAAAAAAAATATTACATTCTTATCATGAAATTGTAATAAATAATTAAATAAATAAAATCTCAGACATATTTTGGTCATACAATGCTTAAGATATTTCAGTAGGTAATATACATCAGATATAAAATAAATTTTTCAATAAATTCTCATATAGGGAAACTCGAATAAATTAAACTAATTTTTTCTAATATTAATTAATTAAATAATAATCACATGATCCCCTTAAAATCTTTAAACAATTTTATTTTGTAAAATTTTTGAATTTTTTATTTAAATTTTTTTGGACCAAGTGGCTTAGAAACCTTTAACAAGAGTTTCAGACCATTTTTTGGCATGAAGGGGACTGGGCAAGTTGGTAGGGGCCCAACCGGGCTCAGTAAGTTTTGGAAGACAGCTAGTTCCCCATGAGGTCTATGTGTGGGAAGGCTAGGGGGAGGGTATAGGGGTGTCTTTGTTTCCCCATGCTTTTAAAAAGGAAAAAAATATTGTGTTGTCTACCATATATGAGTGGATAAATCAAAAAACTCACCAAAGTTTGGGGGAATAAACCTTAGAGGAATACCATAGCCACCCCCTTATAAAAAATCTCATTTTTATCAAAGATGGACAACACTCCCCCCCCACCCACCCTTTATTTTTTTGTTCCCTTACAGATAGTGTGAATTATTTCCCACTTTTTCCCTTTGATTTTTTTATTAGGTTAATACACCTAGATAACCATCCTATTTTCTTTCTTATTTTTTTAATATCCTGGCCTATTTATTTAAGAATTTGTTTTTTTGAGGATAAGAAATTCTATAATAATTTTTGGATTATTATCTTGCTATGAAATCCCTATTTCAGCTACGATAATCCTTACTAGAATGAAGGTGTTCACCAAAAATCTCTACTGCCTATAGACCCAGTTCTATACCAACCATGGTTGGAAAAAATTAAAACACACACAAATATATATATATATATATATATATATATATATATATCAATGTTCTTTAAATTAAACCCACAACAACATTTACTTCGATCTAAATTTAAAATTCTGATAACTGCAATATGGTCGTTTGATATTAGATAAAATCATGGTTTAATGCAGTGGAACTGTTGTGATGACCTCTACTCATATTTAATGAAAATTTAATTTTTTATTTTGGATCAATAAATTACATAGTCTATTTGATACCAATTTAAAGTACTAGGGCATACAATGGAAGTATATGGGCCTGCGATTTAAAAATTTTATCATTGGATCAATGTAACTACATCGACTCTAGTGATGCATAGGCCAATAAAAATTCAGAGGATCTTTAATGCCCTAACCTTAGAAGCCCAAATCCGGTGCATTACTTTTTTACATTGGCATGATTATAAGGAATAAAATCCTAAAGGACCAAATATTTTAATAGTTTTGGAAAGACAAATTACATATATGATACCCAAAATACATTAGGAAAATAAAATAAAGAATCACAAAAGTAAAAGATCAACATCCTTGAAACTCATTCAAAGAATTACTCTTAATAACCTAGAGAAAGGAAACATAATAATGGTAATCTCAAATTTTTATTAAGGGTAAGTAAAGTGGAATAAATAATGAATCAATAATAATAAATCAATGTGGAAATGTAAATAACTAAGAACATATTCCTTTTAAATAATTGGATATAAAATAATCAATATGGAAAAGTAAATAATTGAAACAAATTCCATTTAATCAATAAACTGATAATTAAAAGCATCCATGGATTTTATCATATGAAAATATCATGGGTAACAATAATAATAAATTAAATATCTATGATGGAAATTCTTAATTATTGTACGTCATGTCTGAGGAACATTAAAACCTATACCACCAAGACCTTTCACAAGACAATTTAAAACTATAGGTAGAAACCCATTTAATGTGTCCAACTAATTTGTCTCATGAGAACCTTTCAATGTATAGAGGAGATATATAAAGTCTAGGGCCCATACATCACTGTCTTTCCAAATCATTCCTCATACCAATTAATTTATTTAATTAATAAAAAATATTCCTTATCAAATATCCATATTGAATAAAGAATATGGATTTATCAATATTTCCCCAGAAAATAAAATAACTATCAAATTAAACACCATATGTAAAAATAGTTTATGGTTTAGGAAATAATAATTTATATCACTCAGGAATGTCAATATTTAAGGAAATTTCCAGTGGAAATGATTATAATAAAGTGATTGTTTCAAAATAAAGTTAACAATCCGAAAAGAAAGTGATATTTCAAAGATAACATTTACTGGTTTAAAATTTTCAAGTAAACACCTTAGGTGATATAATTCAAAATGATATTTAAAATACCCTAAATTATGAGTGAATCATGATATTAAAATAAAAATTTGAATTATATACACCACATTAAATTGAATTCGTGCATAACAACAAATAATTCTCAATGGAATGTAAATTGCAATGAAATCCCTTACCTTATGTTTTTTTTGGTGAACATCCATTAACCTTATGTATAATGATTTTAAGAATTTTATTAACTTATACCAGAACAATAATAAAATTTATAATATCATATATTATCTTCTTATAATATCTTATTACATGTTTGTTAACAATCATTCATTATTTTCACTATTTCGGGTGTTAATTGCCTAGTTTTTCGAGTATGTTTTGACTTTTTACCTGTTGTTCCTATTAATTATATCATGATTTCATCATAACCAGAATTTAAACCATGATGTAAATATCATATATTTCTAGTATATATTTATTAATAATAATCTATAATTTTTTGAGATAATAAATTAAATGCATCATTCAGGGAGACGGTAGTCCATACGAACGCATGAACGCTACTTCCATTTATTTTTCATATTTAAAATAATGAAAAGTAAATTATATATATGTATATTATAATTAAAATATCTTATTTATGTAATATATTCCATATATTTTTATTAAAAACATTCTTAATTAATCCCATGTAAAGTGTGAACGAAGCACATTGCTTTGAGTAGGTGGCAGTCCACAGGTCCAAAAACGATGTTATTATATTCCCAAAAAATGGAAATTATGAAGGTATAAGTTATATAAAAATTAAATAATCACAAATAAATTATAAATATAATATATATAATATATAAACTATAAATATATCATTATTTTCAACCTTTAATGGTGGTAAATGGAAGAACGAACGACATCGGTTTGTAAGGTGGTAGTCGGCCATACACACGAATGATGATTGTGTATCCCATTTTGATGGATGTGTGTGAAAGTGTAGGTAAAAATAGTAGCATAAAAACATCTCATTATACTTAAGATACCAATTTTATTATATAATCAAGATATAAAAATAATTTAAGGGGTGGATAAGTAAATGAAACAAAAGTAATCATTGAGGAATGTTACCCGTTATTTGGGTAACTCCTTTTGGTTTAAACCAAAAAACTTCTTTGGTTTAATTTATATCCAAATTGATGCTTTTATAATGAGTGTATGGATGTTGGGAGATTATTTTGGAAGATTTTGTATGATCCAAATGGATTTATAGGTATGAATATGTGGGAGGGGTGAGTGCCTTTTTATAGTGAAGGAGGAGTGCCATTCTGGTTAATTTTTTATAAGGGAATTCCACCTAGGTTTTTTCCACGTCAATTAGCTCCAATAATGAAAAAATTAGATCCAAGTGAATATAAGGTTGAAATATGGACATCCAATCTATTTTGGACAAGTTTCTATGTCATTTTGGCCCTTAAGTTTAATATTTAGTCCCTTGTTGAGATTAATTTTACCTTAATCGTTATAATTAATTTTAACAGCATTCACTAATATTTTTTGTCAAAAACTAAGTTAAACTTACTAGATTTTATAAATAATTCTGGTTTCAAATATGGAATCCTTTTTTACAAATTAAAAAAACTTAATTGGAATAAAGTTTTTAAAATTTAATCCCACATATAGGATGACAAAGCAGGTATTTATAGTAAAAAAATTCAAAAGTTTGCTATGTTTTTATATTAAATTTCAAAGTAAAATTGATTCCAATGACCTAAATTCAATTAATTTTTCTATAATTGATATAGTTTTACTTTAAAACCAATTTAAAATCTAATTTATCCTTATAAATAAATTTTATAAAGAAGTAGTTTTTAATTAAAATCCAGTATTTTTCACTACTCATCAAAAAATGAAAATTCACAGCAAAATACAAAACAATAACCCTAAGTTAATTTTGGAACTAAAATTTCATAAATTATGTTTATTTTGATATATAAATTTTATAAAATTTCAAAATTTTATATTTAAACTAGGTTCTTCATTAAAAGGCAATAAAACTACTTTTATAAATATATAGGTTTTTATGTATAAAATTGGGTTTGTTCTTATCTTATACCAATAAAATATATTGGAAAATTTTAAAAATATTTGATTGGATATTTAAAATAAAAAATTACTATATAAATTGTTTAAAAGTGTTATAATTTAATTGAGTGTGCAAAACATGACAAAATAGTGTTTTGTTTAAACCGAGTATTGTGTGCATTGCAAACTAACTTGGTATTGTGTGTTTTGAAAGAGTAAACAAAATTAAATCTATTCTAAAAGAAAAATATGGTAAATTATTGGGGTGATACATTCATCCCTCTTAAAAATCATCCTCAAAATTTTAGGGGTATTACCTTCTAAAAATATGTGGGTTGTTATCCTTTATAGAATCATGGGGTTCCCATGTCCCTTCTTCCATTTGTGATTTATCTATAGTACCATTACCAGACAATTTTTTTGATTCCTCAACACTTTCTCCATATTATCAATAATCTAGAAGGGTTCTTCATAGTATTAAATTTCATGTTCCAACTTTATTTCATCATATAAGAGCATATGCATTGGGTCTGGCATGTACTTCTATAGTATAGATATATAAAACACATCATGTACCTTTGAGTTATTTAGTAGAATTTCCAAATGATAAGAAAACAATACAACCCTTTCATGAGATTTGAAGGGTATGATATACCTAGGACTCAATTTCCCTTTCTTACATAACCTTATAACACCCTTCCATGGAGATACTTTCAATAAAATATGATCTCCCACTTAGAAATCTAAATATTTCCTCCAATTAGCGACATAAATATTTTGACTACTTTGAGATTATTTAATATGATCTTGAATAGCCTTTACCTTTTTTATATCTTCAACAAGTTTAGGGATAATGAGTTTCCTTTCACCAACTTCATCCCAACAAGTTGGTGTATGACACATCTTTCCATATAATGCTTCATATGGCGCCATTTGAATACTTGAATGGAAACTATTATTATTAGAAAATTTTAACAAAGGTATGTACTAATCCCACATACCTTGATGGTCCAGTGAGCATAACCTCAACATGTATTCCATTATTTGAATTATTCTTTCAATCTATCCATCAGTTTGATTATGGTAGGCAGTGCTCAAATGAACCTTAGTATCAAGATCCTTCTGAAGACTTTTCTATAATTTCGATGTAAAGTGTGGATATAAATAAAAAACAATTGATATAGGTACACCATGAAGTCTTAAAATTTCATTAATATAGAGCCTTTCAAGGAACTCAAGAGGTAGGACTTATCTTATAGTAAGGAAGTGTGGATATTTGGTTGGGCGATTAATGATAACCCATATTGCGTCATTATTTCTAGGAGTCTTTAGTAGTCCTATGAAAAAGTACATAGTAATTTCATACCATTTTCAAATAGTAATATGAAGAGGTTTTAGGAATTCTTGAGGATGTTTCCTCATAGCCTTCACATGTTGAAAAAACAAACATCTAGACACATAATCAGTAATTTCATGCATAATTTTATCTAACCAAAAAAGTTCCTTCAAGTCCCTATACATCTTTATGCTACCAGGGTGTATAGAGAAATTTTAGCAATGAGCATCATCCAACAATTTCATTTTTTAGATTAGTTATGTATGGAACACATATCCTATTTCCAAACATTAGAACACCATCTTCATAAACAAATTCTGCTAATTTTCCTTCATTCACACCTTCAATTTTATTCTAAAAGTTTTCATTATCAGATTGAGAACTATATATATTCTATAATAAATATGGTTTTTCAATCATTAGAAAAATTATTGATATATCCCCTTCCGTATATATTCCCATATCCATATTTACAAGATCCATGAACATAATATCCTTCTAAATCCTCATTTGGGTTAAAACTCCATGATCCTTCCTACTCAATGCATCTACTACCTTATTTTCTTTCCCTAGGTGGTAGTGTATTTAAATCATAATCCTTGAGTAGCTCAAGCCATATCCTTTGTCTCATGTTGAGATATTTCAGTGATTATATGTATTTGAGGATTTTATGATTCTTGTATATCTCACATCTTTCACTATAGAGATAATGTATCCATGTTTTCAATGTGAAGATTACAGCTACTAACTCAAAATCATCATTTGGATAGTTCAGTTTCTGAGTCTTCAATTGCCTTGATTCATATGAAATAAATTTATCATTTTGCATTAGGACACAACCAAGTATCTTCTTTGATTTATCACTATATATGAAAAACCCATCACTTCCATATGGTAGAGTCAAAATCATAGCATTGACTAATATTCTCTTTAGTTCATCAAATCATTCTTCGCATTCCGTTTTTAATGAGTTAACCATTCAGGAAAAATTATGAATGAATCACCGATATTAACCTATCAAACCAATGAAACTACATACCTCAGTTATGTTTTTTAGTGTAGGACATTCTATGGCTGCCTTTGTTTTTTAAGAATTGACTCATATTCTATCCATAGAGACAATATGAACAAGAAAAATAAACTCATTGAATCTGTAAATAATACACACTAAATTTCCAATATAACTCTTACCTTATTAGAGTCTTAAGAATGATCCATAAGTGATTTTAATGGTCCTCATAGCTTTCAAAATACACTAAAATATCATCAATTAATACCACAAAAAAATAATCAAGATATTACTTGAATACTCTGTTCATTAGGTTTATAAAAATATAGGGTGAATTGGTCAATCTAAATGGAATTATTGTAAAATTATAATGACTATACCTCATCTAAAAAGTTTTCTTCATAATGTATTCCTTCATAACTCATAATTGGTGATACCTAGAATGAAGATATATCTTTTATAAATATTGGGATCCATGAAGTTTATCAAACAAGTCATCAATGAGAGTAATATGGTACTTTTTATTTATTATAATAGCATGGATTTCCCTATAATCAATGCACAACCTCATGGATCCATCATTCTTATTAATGAAGAGAATAGGGGCTCCCCGTGGTGAGATATTATGGAGAATAAATCCATTATTAACCAAATCCTCTAGTTGTTTCTTCAATTACACTAATTCAATGGTGGCCAGTCTATAGGGAGCCTTTGATATTATCCTTGCATCGGTGTTAAAATAAAGGAAAATTTAACTTTACTCTCTGAGGGATGTCCAGGTAATTCCTCAAAAAATACATTAATGTATTCCTAAAAAAAAGGAACATCCTCAATTTGAATATTACCTTCTTAATAACTAGGTGATATTTTCTCTTGTTCCCCAAGAATTTAATTTAGTAGAGCTATTGGGGTGGATCTAGATAATAATCAGGTGAGTAATCATCTTCTCTAAAGATAAAGAATTCTATATCTTCCTCACAAATCATAATTTCTTTCCCTTTGCAATAAATTTTGGCATCATATTTTGAGATCTAGTCCATATTGAGGACTATATAAAATTCAAACATAGGTATGATAACGAGGTCAGTAAGAAAAGAAAATTTATGTATCATAATTGAGACTTGTGGACCCATATTTGTTACAATGAGACTTCCATTAAGAGTTTTGACTGAAAACTCTCTTATTAAATCAAAAGTTAAATATATAATTTTCTTATAAAACTAGGTAGATATAAAAGAGTGTGATGATCCATAATAAAAGAAGGCATTGTATAAATTTGAAGATAGGATTAATATACCTTCCATTATGTCATTGGGTACTTATTCCTCAAATTTTGTGATTATATAAGCTTGGTCATCTCCCCTTGGCCTATTTTTTATTAGATTCCCTTGACGCTTAGGGAATTCGGTTGTGTATTTCCCCACCTCTTATAATTTTATCACTGAACGTATTTGCTTTTTTTCTTCCCCTTTTATTCATGAGACTGGTGACCCCTATCTCTGCACATATAACAAACTCCCAGTAATTTAAAACATTTACTAGGGTTATTATTCCCATAGTTTTCACAAGATGGAAATCATTCAAACTTATTATTCTTCTTTGATGAATTAAATTTTTTATGGAGCTCATATGGTATATTCTTTTCTTAGATTCTATTAAATATATTTATTCTAGAAAATTCATTTTCTATCTTAATGGACCAAAAAACTATTTCATCATATGATGAAAAATTTTAGGAGACCAATGCCCTTTAGAGAATTGAATTAATCCCTTAAAAAACTGATAAATCATGCACTTCATGTTTCATATGTAATATATAACATATATGGATAATCTTGTAAAATAAGCTTCATAATATACAAAACTCTCTTATTCATTTTTATTTAAGATAATGAAATTTCTCTTCATCTTAATTTTTGGATCATGAGGGTAGTATTTATAGAATAATGTATCTTTAAAATTTCTCTATTCCATGAGTTATATTTCTTCTTCCTCCCTAATATTCTAGATAAAGGACCACCATTAATCAACATCACCTTTGAGATAATAGATAGTAAGTGTAACCTTTTCCATTTCATTGTATCCTAAGGTCGTAAATATCTTCTCTAGATACTTAATTTATTACTCAACTAAAATTGGATTAATAATACCAATAAATGATGGGGGATTTTATCACATAAAGTAATACATCATAGGATATTCTCTCTATGGAATAGGTTTCTTCATTCATACAAGGTTATTTATCATATTCTAATTAAGTTTCCCTAATATATACATAATTTTCTCTATTCCAATACCAGTTGTATTGGTTTTCTCAATAGGGAAATCTATACATTTTCTATGAATATTTATAGCATTCTTCCTTCCATACACCATTTATAAACAATGGAATATACTATATTATCTCATAAAATCATAATGTATAATTCTAAATATGGTATAGAACATAACAAAAATTTATGCATCGTAAATATTAGAATCCTAAACTTTGGTTTCTTTGGGGATACCTTTACTTTTAAATCCTTTATAATGGTTTGTAAAGAAAATGTGAATTATCTTAATCATATCCCCCAAGAGTGTCAAACTAGGTGTGCATTAAGACTCATTTTTGTGTACTAGGTTACGCTCAATTTGGGTTTGGCGCACCCTTTTGGAGTTGTTACCCCAAGGTACATTTGTTCCAGAACCACGTCCACTTATAGTATTCAGATAAGGATGTATTGCAAGGAAAACCCACATAATCTCAACCTTACCAAAATTTTAGGATTTTATTCTATACTTATCCTCAAATTCTATCTTATGTTTATGTTCTCTAATATAATTTTTCTAAATCTACTTTCCAAATATTCTACTAAACATGCTCTGATATGAACTGTAACGCCCCAACCCTAAATGCTCGGAGCCAGTTCATTACTTTATTACGTTTTCATGATTATAAGGAATCAAATTCCAAAGAAAAAAACTATTTAGTATTTTTGTAAAACCATAATACATACAAGATACCCATAATAAATTGGTAAAAGAAAATAAATCATAACATAAGTAAAATCCCAACATCCTTGAAACTCATTCAAAGGATTCCTCTTCAAAACCTGGGGAAAGGAAACATAATAAGGGTGAGCTCAAATTCTCAGTAAGGGTAGGTAATTTTGAATTAATAATGAATCAATAAGAATAAATCAAAATAGAAGGGTAAATAATTTAGAACACATTCCATTTAAATAACTTGATAATGTATAATCAATATGGAAAGGTAAATAACTAAAACACATGTCATTTAATCAATAAACTGAGAATAAAAAACATCCATATATTTTATCATTTGAAAATATCATGGATAATAATTATTTTAATTGAAATATATATGAAGTAAATTCTTAATTATTGGATATCATTTCTGAGGAACATGAAAACCTATATCGTCAAGACCTTTCAAAAGATGGTTTAAAACTATAGATAGAAACCTGTTTAATTTGGCCAAATGATTTGTATCATGAGATCCTATTGATGCATCAAGGGGATATATAAATTATTGTCCCTAACTGTCACTAACTATCCTAATAATTCCTCATATTGAGTAATATATTTAATTAATAAATAGTATGCCTTATCAAATATCTGTATTGAAAAAAGAATACGAATTTATCAATATTTCCCCAGAAAATCAAATAACTATCAAAGTAAACACTATATATATAAAACATTATACATTTTAGGCAATAATAAAATCCAACAACCAATAAAGTGGATATTTATAGAAATTTAAAATGAAAAAATGTTACACTAAAGTGATTATTTCAATATAAAGTTAACAATCACCAAAGAAAGTGATATTGAAAAGATAACTTTTACCACTTGGTAATTTTCAAGGTAAACCCATTGAGTGAGATAATTCAAAGTGAAACTTAAAATAACATGAATTATGAGTTAATAATGATATTAAAATAAAATTAAATTTTATATACACCACATTAAAGTGAATTTTTCCATAATAACAAATAAGTCTCAATGGATGTAAATTCAGACGAAATCCATTACCTTACATTTCTTTTTGGTTGAATGTACTTTAACATTATATATAATGGTTTAAATCATGTTATTAACTTATGAAAGAACCATAATAAAATTTATAATATCATATAGTATCTTATTATAATATCTTATTAACTTTTTTTAATAGTCTTTCACTATTTTCACTATTTCATGTATTAATTACCTAGTTTTTTTAATATGTTTTGACATGTTACCTATTGCTGCTATTAATTAGATCATGATTTATTCTTATAAGTAATGTAAACCATTATTTAAATATAATATATACATATATATCCAGTATATATGTATTTATAATAATCCATAATATTTGGAGATAAGAAGTGAAATGCATCATTCATTGAGATGGTAGGTCATACGTACGCATGAACACTACTTCCATTTCTTTATCATATTTAAAAGAATTAAAATTAAATTATATATTTGTATATTATAATTCCATTATCATATTTATTTCATATATTTCCCATATGTTTATTAAAACCATTATTAATACATTCCATGAAAATTGTGAATGAATCACATCACTTTAAGGAGGCGGTATTCCACACATCCACAAATGATGTTATCGTATTCCCAAAAAATGGAAATCATGAAGGTATGAGTAATATAAGAATCAAAAAATAATAAATAAGGTATAAATATGATATATATCATATATAAAAAATAAATCTATCATTATTTCCAACCTTGAAAGGTGATATATGGTAGAATGAATGGCATCAGTTCACAAGTCGGTAGTCTACCGTACACATGAACGATGAGTGTGTATCCCAATTTTATGGATGTTTGTGAGAGTGTAGATAGAATTATTTACATAAAAACATCTAATTATATTGAATATACTGAGTTTATTATATAATAATGATATAAAAATAATTCTAATGGGTGGATAAGTAAATGAAACAAAAGTGATCGTTGAAGAATGTTACCTATTATTTGGGACACTCCTTTTGGTTTATACCAAAAGACTTCATTAGTTTTATTTATATACAAATTTAGGCATCTATTATTAGGTTAGGGATGTTTTCATATTATTTTGGAATATTTTTTATGATCCAAAGGGTTGGATCAGTGTGAATAAGTGGGAGGGTTAGGTACCTTTTATAGTGGAGGAGGATTGACATTCTTGTAAATTTTTTAGAAGGGAAATCAACCCCCATTTTTTCCATGTCAAGTGGATCCAATAATGAATAATATTTAATAAAAGTTAGTATAAGGTATAAATATTTCCATACAATGGATTATTTACAATTTTATAGGTCATTTTGGCCCATAATTTTAAGATTTAGTCCCTTGTTAAGCTTAATTTTACATTAATCAGTGTAATTAATTTAATTGCATTCACTAATATTTTTGGAATAAAACTAAGTTGAACTTGTTATAAATTATAAATTACAAGGATTAAAAATATGGAATCCATTTTTCCAAATTATAATCACATAATTAGCATAAATTAATTTAAATCTAATCCCACAGACAGGATGACAAAGCAGGTTTTTAAAGTAAAACTTTTCAAAAGTTTTCTATGTTTTTATACTCAATTTCAAAGTGAAATTGATTCTAATGAACTAAAATGTATTAATTTATGTAAAATTGACATAATTTTACTTTAAATATAATTTAAAATATAATTTATCCTTATAAATAATACGAAGAAGTTGTTTTCAATTAAAATTCAGTATTTTTAACTATACATCAAAAACTGAAACTCCACAGAAAAATACCAAAAAATAACCCTAAGATAATTTTTAAATTAATATTTAAAAAATGAAGTTTATATTTATATATATAATTTATATAAGTTACAAATTTTTTATTTAAAATAGGTTCTCCATTAAAAGGTGGTAAAACTACTTTTATAAAAATATATGTTTTTATGTGTAAAATTTGGTTTGTTTTTATCTTATGAATATAAAATATATTGGATAAATGTAAAAATATTTTATTGGATAAATAAAATATAAATTTAATATATAAATTTTCTAAAAGTGTTAGAATTTAATTGACTATGAAAAATGGGACTAAATAGTGTTTTGTTTAAACCGGGTGTTGCATGCATTGAAAATTAACTTAGTATTTCTTGTTTTGAAAGATATTAATAAAATTAAATTTATTATAAAAGTAAAATATGGTAAATACCAAGGGGTTCTATATAATATCACCTGAAGGGACTATTCCCAAAAATTAAATTGAAAAATTACCTCAATTTATTTGAAGGTGCGTTCAACAACCGCCTGTCACCGGCGACCATTTCTCAAAGGAACTGAGGTCAGATCCCACTATATCATCCACACATACTTTAAAAGTATATGGTAACACCAATCATCAATATCCGGCCGTAATAATCTAAGTATTTATGGATATATATTTATCACATTTATAGGTAATATTTTTCCTTGTTTTGATTACTTTTTGTTTGGGTTTTATTTTGGGTGTGTTTGGGGGGAAATTGGGAGATTTTCATAGGAAGATGGGCAGTGCATAATTGGTGAACAGTTATCCAAAACCATGCACCCAACCAAGAACACCATACAAATATAGTCATAGGGGATTCACATAGCCAACACATGGTTTTCTAAACCATGCACCCTCTTAGGAGTAACTGTGTGACACCCCTAGGTGAGGTGCATTATTAGGGAACACGGTTATGTGAAACCGTATACACCATATAGGAAACCATGCACATAGGATTTTAAACTGTAAAAAATTAGATTAAAAATACCTGAACCCCAGGAATTCACCCTAAGTAGACCCTAACACAAACCCAAACTATTTATATCATTTTTTTAGGCTCCTAGATGGACTCCAAGGCCTTCCAACCTTTGTACTTAGTGAATCGAATCCCAGATTGAAGATATTCACCTCCCTCAGAAATGGATTCTCATCCCATATGGTTTCCTCCCACTCTCCTATATTTATCTCATACTTTGAGAGGATTGTTTCCTATGTTTTTTATGGATATATATATCTAGGTTTGGTAGATGAAATTTGTTTAAACTTGGATCAAATTTTTATATCTAGATATCATTCTTCATTGGGAAATTGAACGCTTCACTTCAATTGGGGATTTCCATTGGTGAGCAGTTTCAATCAATCTTGAGGTAGGTGGTCTATTATTCAAATTTCAAAGTCTTGATTTCAATTACCAATATCTAAATGTATAATTTCTATTGAACACTTAGTGATTGAAATTATTAAATTGAATTAAATAATTTAGTCAATTAATTAATTAAAGTATTGTAGAATTGGTTGATTAATGGGGTTATAGATTTGGTCAATTAATATAGTGTAATTTGTCAATTAATGTCGAATTTGATTAATTAATTAGTGAATTAATTAATAGGATAATGGGATTGTGTAATTATATTAATTAATTTGTGAATTAATTAATGGGATATTGGAATGGTGGAATTAGATTAATTAATTGGTGAATTAATTAATGGGTTATGTGGTTAAATGTTGATAAATGGATTAATTGTGTTTTCTTCATATTGTTCCATGTGATTAAATTGAAGAACCATGTTTTGTTGTGATAATTGTAATGGTATTCCATGATATGAAATGTTGGACAAATGATTAATATTGATTAATATTTATTGATGTGATATATGTGATTAGTGTGATTGATTGATAAACATTTGTGGGAAATATACTACTACTTCAAAATCCCCTAGTGATAAATTGATGAACATGTGTGGGACATGGACTACTGCTTAAAAAGACTATAGTTATAAATGTGTGTGAGACATAGATTTCCACTTTAAAATCCAACTTGTGTGCTTGTTTGATAAATGAGTTGTGGGTAATATACTACTACTTCAAATACCCATGGGGTCCTAGGCATGGCGACCTAAGTTGAAAAATTTTGGCATTGGACTATGGTTCCAATTGTCCATAATATGAATTGAATTGAAATGATGATTGATAACCATGGTATTTCCATATGGTTCAAACTCCGGCATGGGCCGAAGTAGGTATTGTGGTTTTGATGTCCTCGAGAACCTAGGGTTTTATGTGGTTAAATAAAGAATAATTGAATATATGTAAATTTTTTACTTTATTGCCTATATTTTATTCTTTATACAACTGATTACACAATTATTGATTGGATACTATTTTAGACACCATTGGTGGTATCCTACTAAGTTTTACTCACACCCTAATTAGGCTTCCAGATTGGTACCTAAATATACTTCATATTTGTAGGATAGGATAAGTGGAATATCCCTGTGTTAAATGAATGATTGTGGATGGATCATGGATGAGGTAACCAGACATGATTCAGGAACCACTTGGGGGTTGTCTGTAACACCCCGAGATTTTATGAAAAATATTCTTTTAATTTCATTGATGTCTTATATTATACACTACACCAAGTTTAGCTTGTACTATACGCAAGACTGTATTATCTTTCAGTATACGCAACACTATTCTTGGATCATGTTACACACAATTTCAAGTTCGTTTGATAGTAGTTATTCTACGCAACATTGAGTGTATATATATATATACATATTCAATGTATAAATTAAATATGGTTGGAATCTGTTATACGCAACAACAAAGGGAGATTTCACAACAAGCATCTCTGACTTGTCTTGCATTACACGTCATCGCGACCTTCCTCGATAGCGTGTGTTGTACGCAATACCGAGTTTCACTAAACAAAGATACGCTATTAAAATATTATAAACTAGCCGTTATAAATAGTAATACCCACTTTTTGAAATTTCATAAATTTTATCTTTCAAAATGGACTTCATTTTTTGATTCGGAATATTGAAATTAGCCTAGGGTGAATTTTTGGTATTTTTCTGAAAACTTTCAATTTTTGATGAATAGTGAAAACACTAGGTTACTATTTAAAACCGACTTTTTATTTAAATAATTATTTATTTTATTTAAATTTATTTTAGGTCAAAATTGATACATAATACCTATATAAGTTCAATGTAATTCATTGGAGTCATTTTATAATAATTTTAGATATATAAAAATTTTATTGAACTTTTCACCGTCTTTTACCCACCTCCTAGGAGAATTTGAAAATTCACATAAAACTTAATTTTACCACTTCTGTGATTGGAATTTCAAAAATTTGAGAGACACAGTTAATATCAAGGACTAAAATGTGGTTCAATGAGAGGAAAATAATTTTTGGTGAATAGTAACTTTTTACTTTTATTTACCACGGTTAAAAGTAAATAGGGTAATTAAGGGTAAAAAAGATATTATTATTATCCTAAAACATGTCAAAATTCTATTGGATAAGTGTAATTAGACCAAAAACAACCTTATTAATAAAATATGACCATTTAGGTTCACTTGGATTAGATTAGGACATTAATTATAAATTTATTTAAAGAATGGTTAAAACAGTTAAAATCAAAGTTTAATAACTAAATCATTTTTAATATAGGGTTATACATAAGATAAATTCGACTATAAATATTCATTATAAATCTAAAACGATTTCCTACATAATGGTATTTTATTTATAATTTTTAGACGTTAAATAATTTAATTTATTTATGACACAATGATGATGCAGTAATTATCTTATTAATGAAATATTAACATAATTGATGTTATAAATACCCAAATAAATGTAATTTGAGACTTTTTATGAATTACAATAATTTTCCAGGTTAATATTACATATTAGTATTGATTTAATTAACGTTTTTAGAACTAATCATACTGTTATGATTTTCACAAAAATCAATTACCAAATAGTGTCAAAATTAACATAAAATAGTTTTTAAAACAAATATTATATTATTAATTGTTATTATATTAATAAAAATCTAAGGTTTGGCCAAGATACTTATATCATGATATTTGTATCATTTATGGACTACTTGGGTGTCTCTTGGATGTATATGGTAAGTTTATTAACTATATAATATAAAAATACAAAGTGACATGGTAAATGTCAATCTAATTAACTAAGAGTTAAAACTAGAAGATAAGGTTAATATAATGACTCAAACCTATCTAAAATCTATTGTTTGAAAGGGTTTAGACCCATCTCTACTTTATCTTCGAAATAAATCATTTTGGAGCTATTATAAACTGAATATGACTTTATTATAAAATAATATTTTGAGTTTTTCCAAAGGTGCCCCTCTCCTCCCTTATAAAAAGGGCACCCCTTCCCTCTTCTCTTCACACCCTTTTGAGCCTTGAATCTCAGCCAACCCCTGACCATCTCTCTTCTCCACTTCCCTATCAACATTTTTTAGGTTCTGGTCTTCTCAAAAGACCAACTCTACTTCCTTAAGAGGAATCTTAAAGGAGGTGCGTCGAAGAAGAGGTAATCTCTTCTTCTGATTTTCTCAAGTTTCTTTCTTCTTCTACTTATTCTTCATTAGTTGTATCATTATAAAGTAATAACATCAGTATTACTTATATACTTATATGTTATTATAAATATGAAACAACCATATTTCACCTTCTATCCATCCTACAGAAAACGAAATCACCGCGCGTGCGTACGTACGGAATACCATCTCCACGTCGTGGTGTAATCTGTTTTTGACCACCACCTTACTTGGATGGGTATAATGGTGTAAATAAATAAGTATATATAATTATTGTAAAGTGATATTGATTCTGAAATATTATACATACACTTAAAAACAATTCCACGATCATGGGAATGATATCATCGCTCGTGCGTACGTACGGACTACCGTCTCCACGACGCGATGAGATTCATTCTCCATGTTAACCATTCATGAATGATTATAAAGTATAAATAATGAATAATAATGAAATATATGACATAATAATGATATTGTATTTATGTATATATATATATATATATGTATGTCATCTAATTAATTCCATTCAATTCAATAAGGAAATGAAAATAGCGTTCATGCGTATGTACGGCCTACCGTCTCCATGAACGATGTATTTCATTCCATTTATCGATCTATCATATATATTTATATGCTGAATATATATTATATATAAATAATGTTTTTACATTCTGTAATTATGTAAATAAGGATATAAGTAAAAATATCAAGAACAACAAGTCGAAACTCGTACGATAAATGAAACGATTTTACCCAAAACGGTGCTTTAACATGGAATTTACAAAAGAACGGGTAATATAAAGTCATAAGTGAACCATATATGATATCATAACAATGAATATGATTCTATAATAATTCAATTACATTATTTAAATCATTATACATGAGGTTCAGAAACATACGAATCATATCGGACATAAGTTAAGGGATAACTATTCCAATCTCGTTCTTATCCAAGATTGTTATTCATAAGTATTTACTGGGGTTATTGTTATCATCCATGTACATGTTTTATAAATATGTTTTCATGTATGTTTAATGTCCTTTTTACCCATTTTTTACTTTTACTAGATGGTATGTAAGGAGTCATTCTTTTTTTACCATACGAGGTACTTTTTGACTTTTCCGGCAAAAGTACGAGAAAAATGTTTTTGTAAACTTATACGGCATGAACGGATTTTTACGGTTTAATAACGACTTATTTCAATGAATATTACTCTACAAAATTTTATGATTATTTTCAAAAAAATACTTTTCTTTTAAAACTGCATGGTATTTTTTGAAAATAAAATGATTTTGAAGAAGAAAGGATATTTTTCTCAAGAATTCATTTCAAGTGTTTTATCAAAAACATTTTCCATATAAGATGACAATATTTCATATGTGTATGGTTCAAGTATAATGTATCTATAATTTACATGGTTTCACTTTTCTTATGATGAAATATCCATTTGTTTTATATGGATTATGTGATGATGGGATGATGTTTATGAAACCCATTTTATTCTTTGGGTTATGATGAATGTTTTATGTTTATTTTGTGGCACAAGTAATAATGATTTCATTATGAGATGGGTGGGACCTATATCTCCCTCCAATGCATTGGGTAAATATTTATATCTCATGATATAGACATGGCTGGAACGGTAAGTTAATCTGGTTCAGTGTTACAGGACTGAAACGAGGAGTGAACTGGATTCAGAAAGTGACTTTGTCCACTAATATGGTCTTGGCAGCAATGTCTTGGCTAATATGGAAATAATATCATGTTCTTAATGGTTTTCCACAATTACATGTTTTCTTCCCATGCTATTTTATCATGATTGATGTTCCATTATGATATATTCCTTACGTACTTCCAAGATTTATGTCTTTGCTCAAGATTTTGATGTTTAGATTTTATGTTCAAGTTTTTGCATTCAAATGTTTATGGATTGTTTTATGTTATCTATGTTTACCCTTACTGGGCATTTGAGCACACCCTTTTTATGTTTTCTTTTCCCCATTATTTAAAGAAAGGTTTTAGGTAAGAAAATAAAAGGGGAAGATATTTATGGGATATGTTGAAGATCTTTCACCAAGATTAGAAGATTATATTCCGAGTTTCCAAATACACCAAACTATTATGGTCCTTTGGTGTCTGTTTTTTTTATGTATTAAGTATTCTGCAAAAGTAATGTAATGTCCATGTACGCCAAGCTTTGGGTCTCTACATTGTTAGTGTCTTTATTTACTTTGTGTTTTTCATATTGAAACTTTAAATTTATTTAGGATGCCATATCTATTATTTAGTTTTGGATATTGTATTTCCTGTGTTGATCATCATGTGATACTAGTTTGGTTTGGTAATTGGTTATATAATTTGGGTATTGTTTATTTAATTCTAATATTGTATTTCTTTGATAAAGAGGGTATAGTCTCACCGTTATCACTATTAGACCCTCACTGCTAGTCGAAATCCTCTAGTATATTGGGAGGTGCACTTTAGGTCATGTAACTAACCGTCTTGAGGCATCGGTGTGTGGAACCTAGGTTAGGACATTACAAAGTGGTATCAAAGGACTGGTTTTCTTTTCTTTTATTTTTTATTACTATTTGGGAAATTTAGAATGGAGAATAAGATGAGTCGGTCCTTATTTAAGAGCTCATTCATGGGAGTATCTAACCCATGTATGAAGGTAAAATCCATGTACCCTGGGTGGTATTGTTGTAATTGATGTGTGTTATTACAGTTGGATGTTATTTCACCTTAGGTGATGCACTTTTTGTGTGATGATATTATTGTTTTTGATATTTTGGGAGATTTGACTCATGGACCAGTATGGAACGAGATTTGAGTATGCATGCATCATTCTAGGCACTCAGTAATTATTGTGACATGCATCATTCTTGGCATACATGAGAAAATAGGTTTTTGGGTAAGCTTTTTGTATTGAAATTTTTTTCCTTACTTATGTAATTGAAATGAAAAATGTGCCTATAATAAATTGGAAGTTGTAAAATGATGAAATAAATGGGTTTCTAATGAAACTTGAATAATGATAGTGAGTTTACCCTTTGTTAACCATGACCTAGATGTAGGATGGTTAAGGGTAGTGATAGTGCCTCATTTTTGACCATGTTGATGGGTTGGGGAATGACTTTTTATGGATTTATGTGAATCTCTGTAATCGCTTTAAAATTTTAAATGTGTCCTAAGAAATGTTTTTGGAATTATGTAGATATACCTTCATGATGATGATTTTTGAGTGGATGGTAGGAGGATATGGATGGAAATGATCCTTTAGCAGTGGAACCAAAGGCAACAATAATGTTGGGTGAGGAAGTTAGATAGCATTTATGAGAGAAAATTTCTCACTCCATGTAGTTCATGTAGAGATACCTAAGGTGGGATGTGGAAATCATGTCTGATTTTATGTAGGAGTTTCAGTTGTATCACCCTCCAACATTTACTAGAGAGGATGGACCTGAGGAAGTTGAGTTCGGGATAGAGTTTATCCATCCTATACTTGACCACTTGGAGACTAATACTAAGAAAAGAGTCAAATTGGATGCTTATATGTTATGTGGTAAAGAAAATAATTTGTGTTACATCTATACTTGAGATGTATAGCTAGAAAATATGGAGTGGAGGGACTTTCAGGAGAAGTTCTTGGAGAAATTTTACCCCGAAACACTGATACTGATGAGAGTAGCTGAGTTCATGAGGTTAAATCGAGGGATATGACCATTATGAACTATGGTGGTAACTTTATAGATTTGAAATTATTTTTTCCAAAGTTGGTAGGGTATGAGTATACTAAATAAAATTGGTTTTAGGATGGGATTAAATGTAAAATTAAGTCCAAGAAGAATATCTTCGGGATGAAGAAGTTTTCAGAAGTGGTAAATTGGGATCTTATTTCTAAGGGGAAACTAAATGAGGATTCTAGTGGAGGATTGGTGGTTTATTCTAGATATTTAGGAGGAATGACTTCTGATTTTAGTAAGCATCGTTATGAGAATATTGACTAGAGAAGTGGAAAGAAGAGTGGAAAGGGGGAAGGTTCAGTTACACTATACCTTACCCGAGTGATCTTTCACTAGTGCGGTAAATTGGGTCACTTTCTTAGATAGTTCCCCCAACCACTGGTAAATTATTGAGCTTGTGGTAGGATGGGGAACCTATTGGGTTTCTGCAAAAACTAATGATATATGAGTAATGATGGAGCAGCTAGTCAGAATCAGATTGTGGGGAGGGGATCTTCTACACTGTATCAGTATGACAACTAGAGTTCTATTGTATGTGGTGGTAGAGGCAGTGGATGGGGTTCTTATGGGTAATATCACCTGTATCAGTAGAGTGGTGTTGCTCAGGGAAATCAAACTGTATCATAGGTAAGAGGGGTATGATAGTTGAATGTCGTTCAGTCTACACTGGTGGATGGCAAGGATAGACTGTCGATATTTATAGTTACTATTATTGTAGCTTTTATACTTTCTAGTGCCTTATTTGATACTGGTGCCTCCCATTTGATTATATATGAACAACTTGTGAATGTTTTGACCCTATTAGTTGAGTTCATGAGTGAGGTTATGATGATAGATACAACCTTGGGAGTGTGGTTGAGAGAAATATGTTTGTCCAAGGGGTGTTCTCTCAAAGTTGGTGAGTATCGTTTCAGTTAGGATCTTTACATCCTTGAAATGTCTAGTTTTGACCTAATTATGGGTATATACTAGTTAATAGAATACTGATCCCACATTTATTGTTACCTAAGGAGAGTGGATTTTACATCTCATTAGTGTGACAAGTATATTCACCGTGGAGAATGAGATATCAAGTTGGACCGTGAAGGGCTAATTCACCAGCAACTAGGGGAGCTTACCACCCAGGTTTCTAGTCTGTTGTTGGATGAAGTAGTTGAAAATCATGATGTATTTCCACCTATAGTAGATTAGTTTCATGATGTTTTTCTTGAAGACTTATCAGGGTTTCCACCTGAGAGAGATGTGTAATTTACAATTGAGCTCATGATGGGGGCTAATCCAATTTATATTCCTCCATACAAAATGGTACCAATAGAGCTTCATGAGATGATGACTCAAATAGAAGAGTTTTTGGATAAGGATTTTATCCATTCGACTATGTCTCATTGGGTTTATCTAGTTTTTTTTCTAATAAGGATGATGGGACTCTATTCTTTTGTGTTGATTACTAGAATTTGAACTAGATGATAGTGAAGAACTGATATCCTCTTCTATGTATTGATGATCTATTTTAGAAGTTGAGAGGAGCTTGTGTATTCTCCAAGATTGAATTGAGATCAGGGTATCATTAGTTGAGAGTTAGACCATCTGATATATCTAGGACTACTTTAAAAATAATGTATGGTCTTTATGATTATGTTGTAATGTCGTTTGGGTTAACGAATACATCAATAGTGTTTACGGACATGATGATCTGAATATTATACCCATACCTGGATAATTTAGTTGTTATTTTTTTGGATGACATCTTGGTGTACTCCAAGACTCATGATGATCATTCACAACATCTTGACATCATCTTGATTACACTAATAGAGAGTTGGTTAAACATGAATCTATATAAGTGTTAGTTTTGGATTTATTAGGTACACTTATTAAGACATTTCATCTTAGAGGAAGGTGTGTCAGTGGACCTAGATAAGGTTCTGGTAGTTGTGTCTTGGGAGCATCCCAAGAATGTTTTTTATATCCATAGATTTCTGGGTATTGCGGGTTATTATCAAAGGTTCATCCAAGACCTTTCCCAATTTTCAGCACACCTTTCATGCTTGAACAAGAAGGGGATAAATTTTTAATGGTTGAAATCATGTAATAATTACTTCTATAAGTTTATGAATGGATTTAAAAAACACCAATATTGATCCTACCCAAGCCAGGTGAGGAGTATACAATGTTTTTTGATGCTTTTGGGATCGTTCTTGGAGAAATATTGATGTAATGAGATTGATTCATGGCATATGGGACTCGGAATTTAAGGCCACATGAACAAAACAACCCTATGTATGACCTATAATTAGCTATAGTTGTTTATGATTTAATGTTTTGGTGGAATTACCTGTTGGGTGAAAAGTTTACTGTGTATACTAACCATAATAACTTAAATTATATCTTTTTCAGCTAGATTTGAATCTATGGTAACAGAGATGGGTTTATTATATGAATACATATTCTTTCAGCTAGCATATATGCCCAGTAAGGGGAAAATTTTTTCTGATTATTTAAGAATAAAAAATCAGAATTAGGCTATTCTGGAGTATATTACTAAGTGGAAAATGATTAATTTATTGGATGATATGAAATTTGTGGTTCAATATATCTAAGAGCAGATAACCCTTGTATCAGTTTCATTGGATTCTATAATTTTGAGCTAGATTAGAGACAATCATTATGAGGATCAGTAATGTTTGTACTTGAGAGAAATACTTGAAGGTGGGGATTCACATTCTAATTGGAGCATAAATGAAAATGGGATAATCTATTTCTAGGTCCATGTAGTTGTGCCTATGAGCATGTGGGAGGAGTTGATGTGTGAATTTCATGCCTCAAATTTTGAGGTGAATCAAGGTGTATCCAAAATGTACCATGACCTATGATGAATTTTTTGGTGGATGGTCATGAAAAAGGAAATAGTAGGGTTTGTGACACGATGTTACACCTTTCAACAGGTGAAGGCTAAGCATCAACAACCTAGATGTTTACTACAGCTGTTTCCCATTATTTAATGGAAGTGATGTGAGGTTACCATAAAATTTGTGGTGCGTCTCCCGATAACACCTCATAATAATGATGTTATTTGGGTGATTATGGACCATTTGACTAAGGTATCTCATTTCTTGCCTATATGGGAGACCTTCTCAGTGGAAAAGTTGGGAGATATGTATGTTTGAGAAATAGTCCATCTATATGGGGTGCCATAGAGAATTGTTTTAGATTGTGAATCAGGCTTTAATTTTCAATTCTATAAGGTCTTAAAAAATGCACTTAGTTCAAAAGTTTTACTAAGTACTTCTTTCTACCAATATATAGATGGGAATTCAAAACATACTATATAGTTGCTTGAGGATATGATTTGAGTGTGTGTCCTATAATTTGGGGGGTCTTGGGAAGAGAACCTAGCTTTGGTTGAATTCCTCTATAATGATAGTTATCAAGAAATTATACAGACGAAACCAAACGAGGATCTTTATGGTGGGCCATGCAGATCACCACTATGCTGGATAGAGGTAGGTGAGTTAGAGTAGTTTAGACTATGTCTCGTATAGGATACGTTAGATCAGGTGTAGTTGATTCGGAAATTTATGGCTATGTATCAGAGTAGATATATGTCATATGAGGATATATTTTTATGACCCCTAGAGTTTATAGAGGGTGATCGTCTATTCCTTCAGGTTTTTCCTAGATTGGGTCATCGTAGGATTAAGAGATAGGTCAAGTCGGTGCCCAGTTTTGTTGGAACATTTGAGGTTGTAGAGAGGATCGAGCTGGTGGCATACTTATTGGATCTTCATTATAGGTACAGTGTTATGCATGAAATTTTTCATGTGTCATAAATTCAGTGGTATCACCCCAACCCTTCTCATGTGATCGATTTGGGTGATGTTGATCTTGAGACCGATGCATCCTTTGAAGAGCATATGATACATGTGTTGGATCATAGTGAAAAAGTGTTGTGGGGAAAGACTTTGTTGATAGTTCATGTATTGTGTAAACATGTCCATGTGCAGAAGTAAAAATGGGAGAGAGAAGAGGATGTGTGGGATCAGTGGCCTGATCTTTTTGACTCAAAATCTTAGAGATGCTTGGAAGTATAGATCAAGGACAAGCTATTATAAAGTGGGGATATTTTAAGTACCCAACATTTTCTAGATATGTCTTGAGCACATATGTAGGTACTCTTTTTCCTTTTTTTTGGGTTTTATTTTGGGTGATTTTGGGTGAAAATTGGGAGATTTTGGAAGGAAGAGGGTAAGTGGATGGTTGGCGCGTGGTTTTCCCAAACTGTGATCCAATCTCAAAAAAATCATGCAAAACCATCAATATTGGATTTTCACAGCTATAACACAGTTTTCAAAACCGTGCAACCTCTTAGGAGTAACCATGAGACACCCCTAGGTGATTTGCATGGTTAGGGAACACGGTTAGGGGAAATCGCAACATACAGAAAACCGTGTATGTGGGATTTTAAACCCTAGACAATTATATTAAAAAATATTTGAACCCCTATAATTCACCCTAAATCAACCCTAACTCAGACCTAAACTATTTATCCCATCTTTTGAGGATCCCAGACAGATTCCAAGGTCTTATGACATCTATTCTTGGTAAATCTAAGCTCGGATTAAAGATTTTAACCTATCCCATTGAGAGATTCTCATCCTGTATGGTTTCGTCCTACTCTCCCATCATTCTCTCATCCTTTGAGGGGATGATTTCCTGTATTTGTGATGGATCTATATCTATTTTTGTTAGATCTAATCAGTTTTATCTTGGATCTAGGTTTTAGATCTATATATCATTCTTAATTGGGAAATTGAGTGTTTCTCTTCAATTGGGGATCTCTGTTGGTGAGTGTTCACCATAAATCTTGAGGTAGGTGGTCTATTATTTAAATCTAAAAGTCTTGATTTCAATCAAATGTATGTAATTGTATAATTTCTATTGAATTTTTATAAATTGAAATTATTAAATTGAATTAATTAATTTGGTCAATTAATTAATTAATGTATTGTGGAATACTTTGATTAATGGGGTTATAGAATTGATCAATTAATGGATCATGTAATTGGTCAATTAATGTGTAATTGGATTAATTAATTGGTTAATTAATTAGTGGGATAATGGGATTGTGGAATTCGATTAATTAATTTTTGAATTAATTAATGGGATATTATAATGGTGGAATTGTATTAATTAATTGGTGAATTAATTAATGGGTAATATGGTTAAATGTTGATAAATAAATTAATGGTGTTTTTTTATATTATTCCATGTGATTAAATTAAATAACCATGTTTTGTTATGATAATTTTAATGGTATACCATGATATGAAATGTTGTTAAAAGGATTAATGTTGGTTAATGTTGATTGATGTGATATGATTGATTTGTGTGATTGATTGATAAATGTGTGTGGGACATGGACTGCTACTTCAAAACACCATAATGATAAATTGATAAACATGTGTGGAACATGGAATTCTACTTCAAAATACCATAGTGATAAATGAGTATGGGTTTTTCCTCTAGAATAGGGGATGACCTCGTTGATTTAAGGTTCAAACATTCCAATCGGTTTCTAACGGGTTTGTTTGTGGAACCAGAAACATCCAATGATTCCATATCTATTTGGACCTACTTTCCAAAGTTAGGTGCTCATTAGTTGTGGACCGATGAGGCTTAGGAATTTTCATTGGTCGAGAGGATGGGAGATCGGACTCATCACACCTTTTTTAGGGGAATTATTGTCTACTCTGGGACTCTCTTTATAGATTTAAGTTTATGTTCGTGAATCCTTATTACATTACCAAGTATAAAATGATCTTTCCTTTAGATCTGACAATCAATGATTAAATATATAGTAAATTTAGAGAATCTTTTATATGTATTCGAGATTATTCATTGATAGAGAATCATCTGTATTTGTTAGAGATTCTTAGTCAATGGTATCCTTCAATACATAAAAGTCTCTTGGTTATTATCATGACCATACTGGTTTTAAAGCCACTCAGTGGGGCACTTGAAGTTTATTGTCATTCAGAAGGACATGGATTATTTTAGAGTTGGGATCATACCCGCAGATGGGATACCTACATATCATTTGTTTTGGAAAAGGAATAAGAACCCATGTAGTTCGAGTAAGGGAGAATGATGTTTATGATTGATGGATCAAAGAAAGATTTCATAATTACTTTTACACTCTAAGCTCATGTGAGTCATGCTCGGTGTGAGAAACAAGAGGTATATGTAAAACCAGACAATTGTGTCATGAAACATGAAATAATAAGAAAATTATGTGGGGATTATTTATGTGTGACTACCCAAATAGATGAAGATTAAGATTTACTTCAGGGAAGAAATCTAGGAACAGGGTCCATAAAGGTATATGTGCTTCATGGAGATTTGGATACTCTAATCTTGGGGCTTATTCCTGAGGAAGATGTCCAAGTTAGGAGGGGACTTATGATTGGGTTTTAATCCTGATAAGGAATTCCAAATCAAAAGTAAATTAAGACTAGTTAATAGAAATTAAGGCTGGGGCTTACTCCTGAGAAGAAGGCCCAGGTTAAGGGAATTATGTATGGGGATTACTCCTAAGGAGGATACCCAAATTTGTATACTTTTAGACTGGGGATTATTCTTGAAGAGTAAACCCAGGTTAAGAGAACCATGATTGGGGATTACTCCTGAGGAGGATGCCCATATTTGGGAACTTTAAGACTGGGGCTTACTCCTAAGAAGGAATCCCAGGTTAAGGGAATTATGACTGGGGATTACTCCTAAGAAGGATGCCCAAATTAGGGGACTTGGGGCTTAATCCGGAAATGGAGGCCCAAATTAATAGTACTTGGACTGGGGATTACTCCTGAAAAGGAGGCCTAGGTTAATGGAAATTATGATTGGGGATTACTCCTGAAAACGAGGCCTAGGAATAGGACCCTCTCATCTTAAAGGATGAGGTTGAATGAATGAAATCTCTAAATTTAGTGACATAAAGATGTGTAAATCACTAGGTTTTGAGAGATGTTCCACGGAACTCCTTTCAGATAAGGAATTCAATCAAGAAAACATGCCATAAATGGCTTTGAAGAGTGTCTTAAAGACTGAATCTTGAATAGGAAAGGTGGAATGGCATAAGAGATGTGAAATGGGCAGGAAGGGAACCCAAAAATAGAAGGGCACGCAAGTCCTGGGGGGTCGCGCAAGTACAACATGGGCACGCAAGTCTTGGTCGCACAAGTATACTTGTGCGACACCTATATACTTGGGCGACGGTTAACCAGTAAGGTAATACTTGGGAGATCCTTGACCAAAGCCTGTAGAATTATCCCGAGGTACTTCCAGAAGAGTGGCGTGCAAGTTTCAATGAGTAGGTAAGGATGCGCGCAAGTGTGTCCATTTTCCTTAAGGGTAAAACACTTATGCGTGAAAGTGTTAGTAAATTTTAACACTTAGACCTTATTCCTCTTGTTTAGACCTTCCATTCATGGTAAATAATTACCTTAAGTGTTTGGAAGACTTGAAGAAGAGACTTGGGCGTTCAGACCTTTGTATCTGAATTCTGGAAAAAATCCTCCTCAAATGGGGGGCCCACTGAGGGGTATTTATAGGCTGGAGAAGACCCTGGGTGGTTTTCAAAGAGGGCGTACAAGTCACTTGCGCGACCATTAGGTAGTTCACAAGTGTACTTTTGCGACAGTGAGGGAACTTGCGCAACCCAAAGGTATTTGACTCCTTTTTCATTACTTTGTCGATTTTTTGTTGTTTTCTTCAAAGGATGAATCAATTTGTGCTAAGTCATTTCCCTTTCCATTCCTTTAGAAAATGTGACAAAAAGGAACATCAACAAAAGTCCCCCCTCAAATTTGGATCTGAAATAATAAGGATGTGACTCTGAGGAGAAGAAGAAAACCAAAGGGAAAGAGGCGCGCAGGTGTTCAGTGTGCGACTGTTATCGCGCAGGTGTGGGTCGTGCAGGGCTGGAGCACACTGGCTGTAGGTGCGCAGGTGGCCGGCTTGGCCTATATATATGCGCTCATTTTTCGTGCATAGCATCAAATTTCGGATTTTTGAGCTCTCATCGCACAGGTCACCTTTGTCACGCAAGTTTCTCTCTTTTCCGCTTTTCCTTTGTTGTCACGCTGCTGTCAAGGTACCTGAATTTGCACGGTGATACTTGCGCGCTAAATACTTGCGTGGCACATTATACTTGTGCGACACATCCACACTTGCGCGCCAAGATCAAACTTGCGCGCCTTAATTCCTTTGCCATTTTTTTTGAATTATTTCACAAATTTTATGAAAAATCAACTTACTTAAGGTTTAATTATTCAAATTTTGTGCAGATTCAAATGGCTCCCAAAAGAATCAGAACGGATGATGAACTGGCAAGCAAACGTCTTGATGATATGATGAACATCATTGGTCACGATTATTATATCGTCTGTGATAGCACTCTTCCGAATTTGGCCAAGTATCTGAAGAAATATCACTTTGATTTCCCACAAATCACTTATCTGCCTTTGTACGGTTATGGTCATCTGCGAGAAGTCACTATTCCAGAAGCAAAGAACTATCTCCCATTTTCATGGTTTCAGAATTACCCCAACTTTGCTTCAGCAAATATCCCATGTGGAGGAGGATTTATAAATGCTAGAACAGTGGAGAAGGCCCACATGATGCATCATATCCCTTGTAAGCCATATATGAAACCTCATAAGCCTGAGTTGAAACCACATTGTCATCCTTAAATCTTCCAAAATGCTCAGATGGATCAATCCAAAGGCTGGAAGAAAAGTTGGGACTTCCATCCTGGGGGAGGTGTGAAGCCAACTTGGATGTGGGCATACTGGGTGTGATAAAATTGTGTAGAGTTTGTCTAGGATTTGAAAGAAGTGGAGATATACGAAGCTGTCTGGGTTGGGCAAACATATGTTTATAGAAATGATAACTTCGTGTCAGAGATACTCAGCCACTAGAGCTCAGAAACCAATTCTTTCCATCTGACTCATGGAGAAGTAGGCATCAGTCTGTGGGATGTCCACAGGATCTCAGGGGCTCTAATTTTGGGCGACATGTATGATGAATTCATTCCTCCCAAGGTGACTTGGAATGATTCAAATAAGACTCATGCTTTGGCTCGGGAATTATTTAAAATCTTCCACAGGCTCAAGAGTTCAGAGACCTCCTTAACTCATTCTAGAAAGGATATTCATCCAGAGGAGTGGATGAATATATTTATTATTGATAAGAAAGAGAAAGAGACAAATGAGAAGGATCTGAAGGAGAAAGGATCCAATAAAAATAAATCCAAGGATAAGAGGCCCACCCGTCCTACTACCTGCCCAAAAACCGAGAAGAGGGGTGCTCCTGGCACATTCTGGACAACTCTAGAAGAAAGAGAGTTTGAGAAATAGGGATATGAGTTGAATCAAAGGATCTCAAATAAGACTCTTCTGGCAGCCTTCTTGGCTTTGTGGCTCAATGTTTATCTCTTTCCAGTCAGGGACTCTAAGGGAGGCATCAGGCCAGGGACCTTCGTTATTGCAGCAAAGTTGGCTGAGGGAAAAATGGTTGGGTTGGATACCCCCATTTTAGAAAAGATTCACAGGACTTTACTTCATGTCTTCATGGGTAAATATCTTTTGAGAATAGTGGGACCATTCCAAGTTTTATGGGGATGGATCGCCACTCACTTCAGGACTTATAATGTACAGAATAGAGTACAAATTCCTGGAAGTTCTTTCAAGACATCAGTGCAAGCATTCTCTGGAATTTCTCCATTAGATCTTAATGCCTATGACATGAAAGTGAGGCTGAGCATGTTTAAGGAATTCAACTTCTTTCCCTATGGAAATCCGCCAACCGGGCGGTTTGTTGATGATGGAACAACCCACTTGGATTTGAGGGCATACATGTTGGCCTGCAGAGATGGTGTACTGGTCGCCAGGATTGACGGAGAGATTATATGTGAGGCCTATGCTCCATATATATTTGCATGCCAATTCAAGTGTTTTCAATAGATTGATATATCTCCCCTTGTACATGTCAGGTTAGAGAAACATCCAATGGTTTCTCGGCAACTGTGGTTGCTCACGTCTAGGGAGAAGACTGGGCGGTGTTTGATCTACCAGTTGAAAGAGCGGCACATAACTTGACTACATGGTATGCCGAGCACTGGATAGCATCATATCCTAAAGGGGTGCTGAATCACCCAGTTTATCAGGTGGGGAAAAGGAAGAGGACTGTAAAGAAATAAACCCTTCCTCATGAAGGTGATGCTTCCCCACCTAAAGCCGATTCTCTAGATTCCTCCTCTAGGACCGATTCACCATATTCCCATGATGGGGATGATGAGGCACAACAAGTGGCAAAGCGACCTCGTGCCCGATATAATCCTCCGGTTAGAATCAAAATACCTACTCCATCAACTCCTGGTGAGTTAATTCATTGTGGTAATTTAATCACCATCACTTTATAAAGCAATAATTCTTATTTTCTTATTCTCTATCAATAGGTGTAGGAGCTGGGAAGAAATTGAAGTTGAAGATTGTAGGAACTTCCTCATAGCCTTTTGGTACACGCACTAAATATCTATGACCAGAGGCTGTCCAGACATGGCAGAGTTTATACTGTGGTATTGAAACTTCCTGGCTGGATTTATGTGAGGGGATACATCTCCCTAGAATAGGGACTCTTCTGGATTCTACCGATATTAATTTCGAAGATAGCCCTGATGAAGTGCGATCTTATATCAGAGAGCTAGAAATGATCATATATGCCACCGATGATTCAATTCCTGTCACCAAGCGGGTGAAGGAAATGATAGATCATGGCGCCGCTGAGGGGACTGATGAGGAGTGTCACGATTACGTGGCCGCTGAAGATGTAAGTTTTCTTTCCTTATTTTCTTTGCAACTTGATTTCAGTCGAATATTTGTTACTCAAGGAAGTTATTTTCTTCATCTTGAAGCTTGAAAAGAAAGGAACTAATGAAGTTCCTTCACCACAGTATATCCCTGGTGGTACTGCCATCAGGGCTACTGCTGAATCTCCTCACGAGTCGGGCGAGATATCTCCGAGCCAGCAGGCCATGGATGAGGAGTTGGACATGCCTTTCCATTCTCCCATCTAGGTACCTATAAGGGAGAATGTCGACACTCCCAAAAAGCCAAATAAGGAAAGGCATCAGAGGAATAATTCCACAACTAAACACTTCATCAGTAGTGGTAAGTCCTTCGGATAATCATGAATTTTAAATCGTGAAAAAGATTAATCATTTTCCTTGGGATTGTAGGGGCTTATTCAATTTCCCCTCTGAGGGAGAGGACTGATCCTCCTCTGAGGACCACGGAGGGTGCTGTGGAACAATCTCAAATTCAGGCTGACTTGGCTGCTCCTGGAAAAGAGCCAGCATCTATTCCCAGTATCCCTCCTACTGTTGTTGTAAGAAGAGAAGAACCCGCTTCTGGTAATTTAACAATGATTAATACAATGCTTCATTAAATGTTGAATTAAAACATCAACTAACTTCCATTCTGTGATATTTTAGGTATAACACCTGCACCAGAATCAGTGGCGGCCGCGGCAACTGAATCTGCCATACTTTCTGAAGAAGATGTCCAAGGTTAGGGGCCGCAGAATGAGGGTCACCAAGAAGACATATCAAATGCTCCCACTGGTGAGACTAACCATGATTCTGAAATATCATTGGATTAAATGATGAATCTTGGCATGTCTTTCGAAGAATTTTTTGATCATGTTCAGTTATCATGTGATTTATAAGATCTTGGGCGTGAGTGTTATCCTTTTTCTGGTAAATTTTCTTATAATTTACACTTCTAATAATGACTGAAAATAATATGTAGTTCCATCCAAAGAAGCTGCTGAACTGCCAATGCCTGAAGAGGGTGTGGACATTGATGTCAACCCTACCATTGCAGAAACATTATCTCAAGTGAAGCTAAACCTAGTAAACCCTCCTGGGACCCATCTTGAAGATCCTGTTGAAACTAGGAAAGATGGGGAGGAGTCTTCTAAAACTATTGATCTACTGTTAGGTAATGATTGTACTGAGTTTTCAAGATAGACAACCAACTTTCATTGTTCTATGAAACTAACCATACTTTTAATTGATCAAACAGGGCCATCAACTTCAATGGCTAGATCTGGAGGTGAAGTCTCAACTTCCACCCAAACAGTAGTAGAAGGCGAAGCAACCAGGGTCAGGGGGGAAGGAGCAGAACAGGGCACTTCCTTAAGTTCATTAATCCCAGATTGCATGCCCCCCTGTGATGATGATGTCGAATCAGACCCGAAGGTGCTTAAGGCGCTCATATTTTCACGATGCAAGGCATGGAACAACATATGGAAAATCATATCTGAAGTGTCTCTTGAAGAGCTGTCATCAAATATTTCACGATTTTCGTCCCTGTTCTTCATGCTAGGACTTGGCGGTTTTGGATATGAAAAGATCCATGTTGCGGTGAAATAGGTCATTTTAAAAAGGGAACAGGAGAAAAAGTGTCGTGAATATCTGACCAAGGTGAAGTTTTCAGCCAATATTAGTGAATTTGAGGTTGCGGTATCCCGAGCTGAGGCTGATTATGCTGCCAAAATGAAGGAGCTGAATCATAAGATCAAAGATAAAGTCATCCATCAGATGCACGTCCAGCAACAGTGAGATTCTGTTATTTGGGAACTTGACCAACTCAATAATTAATTTTAGGGAGCTCAAACGAATGGTATGAAAGCCATCGCAGATGCCAAGAAAGCACTCCATCAGGCTGAAAAGAGTGAAGTTGGTTGGGTGCATGAGCTTCAAGTAGCTACTGATGAAGCTCGGGATGTTGTTCATCAAGTGAAGACTTATGTTGACAGCCTCTTGTAATTTCCTAGAAAAGAGAAGAGACTCCAATCTGTGGACTTCCTTCTAATCTTTTGTACACCAAATGAAAAAACTTTTTTTTATCCACAATCATTTGTGCACGCATTTTCCTTTGCTACCTTCTTTAGATTTTTACCTAAGCCAATGGGCCTAGTAAGCATAGTTTGATTTTTACTAGGATTATTATAAATAACCCTACAAACTTTGAATCTTTTAATTTCTCAATATTATCTAAATCATACAAAATGTATGTTTAGTGAGCTAGAACTTGACTTTTATTCAAAGTTCCCTTGTCTTTTATGGGCAGTTTAAATTCATGCACATCGGACATAAAGAGGATAATGTTTAAGGTCGAAATTGCTTTGACCGAAATGGATTAACATTGACTCAATTCCTTGAAAATTTATCTGAAAACATATTACCACACTCAAGTATGGTGGAAAATATGTAAAATATGACTTAAGAAAATTTGAATCTGGGGAATGATATGAAAAAGAGCTAAAAGGTATTACAAAAAGTAGTTCCCAAGAATAAAGTTTCCATTATTTAACAAACCTGTTAGGGGGTTGA
This sequence comes from Viscum album, assembly GCA_963277665.1. Taxonomy (NCBI): domain Eukaryota; kingdom Viridiplantae; phylum Streptophyta; class Magnoliopsida; order Santalales; family Viscaceae; genus Viscum; species Viscum album. The sequence goes on from OY728125.1 coordinate 27,637,132, forward strand.
ATTATGCAGGGCCACCTAAGGGAATTGGCTGCATATTCAAATAAATAGCATCTTTTGGCTGACAGGTCCGTTATGTAGACTACTTATGAAAGGCCGCCTAAGGGTACGTGCTGCATAGTCAGGCAAAAGAACTCTCAGAAATTTACTTTTCTACTGCTAAGAATCCAGAGAAATTTTGTGGGGATTCAACTTTTCCAAAGTATAGAGTTTTCTATATGGAAAGAGGTACTTGAATATGGAGAAGATATTTCCAAACAAGATTATCTAAGAACTGGATGAATGTTACTCCTACGAAGGTCTGACCCAAACGTAGGGAAGGAAAATATAAACCATAGACTTGAATACTTTCATATCATGAAAAGGAATATGGGAAAAATATGTTAAGGATGGATATTTTTTCGGATCCCTACATATTGTCATTAAGACAAATATAGACAAAAGAGGTTTTCCTCCCAGGAATGAAGTTACCACTATTTAACAAACCCATTAGGGGGTTGAATTATACAGGGCCACCTAAGGGCATTGGCTGCATAGTCAAATAATAGAATCTTTTGGATGATAGGTCCGTTATGTAGAATACTTATGCAAGGCCGCCTAAGGGCACATGCTGCATATTCAAGAAAAAGAACTCTCGGGTATCAAGCCTTTTGTGATTAGAAGTTAAGAAAAAGGTTATGAATATCTGAAAATATTTAAGGTTAAGATTTATGACACATAAAAATGGGTATTTTTCAATGTATGTAGAGATACACAGATCAATGCTAACCATAATCATGTTGTGGATGGGTCCTGAATTGAAATACTGGACTTCACTACGTATCTCATAAGGATGGTAATCAAGCCATATGTAGTTCTTGAAATATAGTTTAACGTCGTGTGGGACGAAAGTATGAGAGATCTTAGTTTAGGGTCATAGAACTCGGACCATTATAATAAATACACAGTGTGTGTTTTCATGGGGACTTTTCATCCAAGGGACTGAAAGTGGAATTTGGGGTTAGGCCCAAAAGACTTGGGGCTAGATTTGAGGGACACTCGAACGTTCCTACGTATCCCATAAGGATGGGAATCAAGCCCACGTAGTTCTAGAAATACCCTCTGTACAAATTTGGTTCGTACATGTGAAGGGTGAAAGGGGACTTTAGTGAAATGATGGTTTAACCCAAGATAAAAGGTTCAGGTATTTCCATGTATGCACATAGTTTTTGGAATATAACATGATTAAAAATCAATGTAAATAATGATTCCCTCTCAGGTGAGGGTATCAAAAAATATTATAGTTTATTATTGTACAGGACAAAAGTGTTGTACAGTTTAACATCGTATATCAAGGATGAAGGTGAACAAATGTAAAGATATTGATTATGGGGGCGTTTTCACGAATCAACATCGTATGAGATGGAGGTGAACCGATGTGAAGAGATTGGTTTTGGGCTTTAACCTTTGGAGGTTTCCTACGTACCCAGCCTGGAAGGCAAGGATCAAAGTATGTGTAGTTCAATTAAAGAATGAATTAGTGATCAAGTTATTTTTGGGGACAACAACCTAAAAATGATGTTGGGACTTACGCGTGGTTAGCGGCCCAAGGAGGGTGTTATGGTTGAAATTTTCTCTAAGCTCGCGTGAGTCATACTCGGTGTGAGAAACAAGAGGTAACAACAACCTTAATGATGCACAGGTTAATGTCATGTAGGACATATGAAGGGACTATGCAGGTTAAAGTCTTGTAGTTAGGACTATTGGTGCTGCACAGTTTAGTGTCATGTAGTAGGGACAAAAAATATAGTTTAACATCATGTAGGACATATTAAAGGATTTCTATACAGTTTAGTGTCATGTAGTTAGGACAATAGGTCCAATACAGTTTAATGTCATGTTGGACAAAAAGAGGATTGTGCAGTTTAATGTCATGCAGTAAGGACAAAAGAGGACACATTTTAACATCATGTTGGACGTATTAGGGACTTTTTCACAGTTTAACATCATGTTGGTCGAAAAAAGGACGATACAGTTTAGCGTCATGTTGGACGAAAGTGCGAATAGTTTAAGGACATAAGCATGGACCGTTGGTTATGCAGTTTAATGTATTGCTGGACATAAGGGACTTATGTACAGTTTAGTGTCATGTAGTCTGGACGTCACAGTTTAACGTCATGTTGGACGTAAGTGCCAATAGTGTAAGGTCATATGCATGGACCGTGGATGGTGCAGTTTAACGTCGTGCTGGACGTAAGGGACATGCAAATAGTTTGAGGTCATATGCATAGACCGTGGATGGTGTAGTTTAACATTGTGCTGGACGTAAGGGACATGAAAATAGTTTGAGGTCATATGCATGGACCATGGATGGTGCAGTTTAACGTCGTGCTGGATGTAAGGGACATGCAAATAGTTTGAGGTCATATGCATTGACCGTGGATGGTGCAGTTTAACGTCGTGCTGGACGTAAGGGACATGAAAATAGTTTGAGGTCATATGCATGGACCATGGATGGTGTATTTTGTGTTTATACAAAATAATTCTTCAGAAATCTAGCATTGGTTGGAGTAGTGATGAGTTCTCCATCCATTTAGATTAAAGAATAAGCTCCATTGGAATAGACCTTATGTATTGAATAAGGTCCTTCCCACTTTTTTTCAATCTTAGGAGGTTTCTTTCCTGGTATCATTGGAGTTCTGAGAACTAATACCAATTCTCCCTGAATTAATGAACGAATACAAACTTTTTTGTTGAAAGCTCGTGCTATTCGATTATGATAGACTTCCAAGTGGTGCATAGTGAACAATCTTTTCTCATATAACCATTCCAATTCATTCAATCGCTTTTGAGATTTTTCATCTGTAGATGATTGATCACAAATAGATACTCTGAGCGAAGGTAATTGAACTTCAATGGGCAAGACTGCTTCTGTTCCATATACCAGTGAATATGGAGTTGACCGCGTTACAGTGCGAGTGGTGGTCCGATAAGCCCATAAAGCATGAAAGAGTTTATCAGGCCATGACCTCTTATCTTTATCCACCATCTTTTGCAGTATATTTGACATAGTCTTGTTGAAGGCTTCTATATGGCCATTGGCCGCTGCATGATACCAAGATGAATGATTAGATTTTATGTTGTATTCTTGATACAACTTCTTCACCTCGGATGAACAGAAGTTGGTGCCATTGTCCGTCAATATGGTATGAGGGACACCAAATCTGGTAATGATGTTATACTTGATGAAGTTAACAATGCTTTTAGAGCTAACTTCTTTGAGAGGTATTTCCTCTACCCATTTGTAAAAGAAGTCAGTAGCAGTAAGAATATACTTAAACTGCAAGGTCGTAGCTAAAGGGTAAGGTCCCACCACATCCATTCCCCATGTGGAAAATGGCCATGATTATTTAGCTGTATGAAGAAACTATGGAGGTTGATGAATGAATTTGGCATGTACTTGGCATGAATGACACTTCTTTGTGAAATCAACACAATCTTGTATCATTGAAGGCCAAAAGTATCCAAGCCTTCGAATCTGATCAGACAGTCTATGTCCAGACTGGTGGGCACCACAGACTCCTGCATGCACTTCTTTCATGACAGCCATTGTATCTTCACCATCAATGCATCTGAAGAGAACTCCATCAAAACCACGCTTGTATATAATTTTCTCTAGGTGATCTAGGCTATCATAAAGAGTAAAATTGACCACACGTCGCCAGATTTGTTCTTTCCCGGCTCTATCAGGTAGAAGTGTTCCATTTTGAAGGTATTCCCTGATAGGTGTCATACATCCTATAGTATGACCATATGGTTCAGGAATGGGACTAATTTCATTGATCTCTTCTGTTCTGGTTCAAACATGAGGTGAAATTGTATGACGGTGGGAAATACTGATGGTTTTTTTGTCCCGATTTGGATCTGCCAGAGCTGTGGCTATATTAGCCAGTGCATCATCTTGAGCATTTTGTAATCTTGGTACATAAGAAAATGTTGGTTCCAAAGGGAATTCCGCCATTAACTCTCTGACGTAATCATACAAAGGGATTAGTTCTTCTTTTCTGGTTGCATAATCCCCATTGACTTGTTTTATTACCAGGTCTAAATCACCTTTCACCTTTAAGTGATTCACTTGTGCTTGAAGCGCCAACTCCAATCCTGCAATAAGAGCTTGGTATTCCACTTCATTATTTGTACCGCCTCCCAAAAATGAGAAGGAATATAGTAACACTTCCTTTTCTAGAGAAATGAGAAAAATTCCCAAGCCAACTTTGTTGAATTTAGGATTTTCTATTTTTCTTCCTGTTGGACTTCTGAAAGCACCATCAAAATACATTTCCCATACCTGAGGACTATCCTGAATAGAGAAGACTTACTCATCAGGAAGTTTAATATCTGAATATGTATCTTCTACTGAAGGATGTTCAGCAAGGAAATCAACCAGATCTTGTCCCTTTATTGACTTTTAAGAAATATACTGAATGTTGAACTACTGCAAAATAACTGCCCACCTTGCCAGACGTCCTGTAAGCATTGGACGACTAAGGATGAATTTGAGCGGGTTATTGCGAGATACCAATTAGACCTCGTGATGTTGCAGGTAGTGTCTCAACTTCTGAACTGCAAAGATTAATGCTAGGCAGCACTTCTCAATACTTGAATATTGGGTTTCTGCTTTAAGCATAGTCCGACTGAGATAGTAGAGGTTGTTTTCATTCCCAGCATCATTCTTCTGAGCAAGAAAGGCACCCAATAATCGCTCTAGAGCTATTACATAGAGGATAAGTGGTATTCCTTCAACATGTGGAATTAACACTGGTGGACTCAAGAGATACTTCTTGAGAATATCGAATGCTTCTTAACATTCTTTAGTCCACTGGTAAGTGATTCCCTTCTTCATCAATTTGGTGAAGGGTAAGCTTTTGCCTGCCAAATTGGCGATGAAACACCGAATATAGGCTAAGTGTCCTTGAAGTCCTCTTAATTCTTTCAAATTTCAAGGAGGTGACATACCAAGGATTGACTTGGTCTTCTCAGGATCGACTTCAATACCACGATGGCGTACAACAAAGACAATAAATTTTCTTGAGGTTACCCCAAAAGCACATTTTAAGGGGTTCATCTTCAAATTATGTTGTCAAAGCTTGTAGAATATGACTTCCAAATCAACCAAGTGATTAGAAAGTTGTTTGGATTTGACCACCAAATCTTCCACATAACATTCAACAAACTTTTCTAAAAAAGGTTCGAAGATACAATGCATGGCACGCTGATATGTTGTGTCTGCATTATTTAAGCCAAAGGGAATTACCCGATAGAAAAACACACCCTGAGGGGCTCTGAAGGATGTAGATTCCTCATCTTCTGGAGCCATTCAAATTTTATTATACCCAGAATATCCATCCATAAAGGAGAGTGCTTCATAGACAGCTGTTTCATCAATTAAGAGTTCTGTAATCGGAACTGGAAAATCATCCTTAGGACAATACCGATTAAGATCTCTGAAATCAATGAAAACTCTAATTTGCCCATTCTTCTTTTTCACTGGGACAATATTATCCAACCACTTGGGATATTGAACTTCTCTAATGAAGTTAGATTTGATGAACTTATCCACTCCATCCTCAATTTTGGAAGCATAGGTTGGGTGTGTTCTTCTAGCAGCTTGTTTGAATCCTCGATGTTCTTCTGGAAAACCCAAATGATGAGTGGAAACATCAGGATCAAGCCCTGGAATCTCTGTATAGTTCCAAGAAAATATGTCTCGATTTTTCTTTAAAAAGGAAATATACATCTCTTGCTCTTCAAGAGTCATAGCCGCACTAATTAAAGTGGGGTGTGGATCTTCTTTTGTACCCAGATTGATTTCTATGAGTTCATCCACAGTGGTAAAGATACCCTCTTCAAATGCTGGAAGAGCATCTCTGAGATCTTCCTCTTATTCTTTAACATGTATTACTTCTTCCATTTCTACTTGCATAGTAGATGATGAAGCAGAATTTCCATGATCAGAAGAGATGTTAAAATTTGCACATCTTGAAGAAGAAGCTTCCATTTCCAAACCAATTGATGATGAAGGGTCTTCTTTGGGTAATAAAGAGGAGATGATGGATTGAGAATTGACATCATCGTTAACCTATAAAATTTCAATAACTTCTTCTGTCTTGGTTGGCAAATTATAGACTTGCTGGATTTCAGCAGATGAAATGAAGACATCTCCATTTGAGCTTTCATCATTGCTTGGTGGATCACCACTTTCTCCCATGTTGTCTGGATTGATTGTCGTGATTGACATTATGGAGGTTTCCATAAGATTATTTTGATTTGGGTCTATCCTATCAATTTGACTGATAGGAAACACATAATCTGTACTCACATGTGCTAATGGGTTTACTGGAATATTTTCCAAACCATACGGAGCATTAACTTTGGTAATCTCCTTTGTTGTGGATTCCTCCTTTCCCTTCATGTGGTAGAATTCCGCCATAATGTATTGATATTCACATGTGTTAAATGGGGCCTTATCACCATACAATGTCCCAACTTGACCATCGAAACAATATTTGAGACATTGATGGTATGATGAAGGGATAGCCACGTGTTGATATAGCCAGGGTCTTCCAAGCAAGATGTTGAAGGCTGATTCTTGATAAAAAACCATGAAATCTGAATTGGATACAAGATCTTCAAACTGAGTTCTGAGTGTAATCTCACCCAGTGGTTCTTGTTCATTTTTATCATATCCTTGTAACATCATAGTTGAAGGAGATAAATCAGATTCCGTGAGGCCCAATCGATGAAGTGTACGAATGGGCATGAGGTTGACTCCTGAACCATTATCAATGAAATCTCTTCGGATATCTATTCCATTGACCATTCCAGATAAGTACAAAGGTCTAATATGTCCATGCATGACATCATCTTCATATTCATTGGTAAAAGATATTACTGCATGGAATTCTGCAGGATTATTCTCTACATGGTAGACTTTAGTTGCATCAATTTCAGTCTCAAACTCCTAAGGACTTGACAAAGCCTCGATGAGTGCCTCCCGAAGATCCTTTGATAAATTCAAGGCATCCATAATTGATAACTTGGTTGGTACTTGGTCTAGGTGTTTCAATATATCATACTTTTGATCCAAAGATCTGTGTTTTCCAACAGGAAAATGTGGTTTAGAAGGTGCCTTGGAAGTTGATGCTTTTGAATTTGATGCATCTTGTACCGGGATAGGAGTTGGTAATACTCCTGGCTTTGGAATATTAGACCGATTAGGTCTATTTACTTGCTGAGAGGAATAATATGGAACCTTCAACCGATCTTCCAGAATAATTGTGTCAGGACTGAGTCTACCTTATGTGGAAGAACTTGTCTATTCTTGTTGAGCTCGTTAAAGGGATCTATCATGAGTTTCTACTGCATACACAGTTCTAGCAGGGGTAGAATTGGAATAGTGGCCTCTGAAATATCCACGTCTTCCCCTGTATCCTAAGCCTCTGGAACTACCTCTAATTCCTTTATTTGATATAGGGAATTTGGGCTCATCAAAATTAAAACTGAGAATGTCATATGGATCTGTTAATTGAATCATATTAATAGAAACGAAGATCAACTCTTCATCCGATGAAGACTCTGCCTGATTAGCCTGTTTAGGCTATGCCGTTTGGTGGGGCGGTGCCCATTGCTTTGAAGTAGATGGCATAAAATCTTCCAAAGTCAAAGACAACTTAGGATTTGACACATACTCATCTTCTTATGATTGTTCCTTTTTCTTAGAATTGTGTCGTTTCTTTGAGGATTTTCCCTCTGATGAAGAGGGTTTTTCTACGGCATTCATGGCAGAAGGCAAAATTGGTTTCTTCAATTGTGTTCGCAAAATAGCATGAGTTTTGTTGATTGTCTTTCTGACCATCCAATCATCATATTTTTGTGCATTTTTGTTCTTAACTTCTTGCCACTCGCCTTCCTCCTCTAGAAATGTAGCAGTAACACATGCTACCTGAGCTGAAGAACCTTTCAGTTTGACTTGTCCCAAATCGACCATTTTTTGCAGGAGGTCTTTGAAGACAAAACACTCCTGGATGGGATGCCCCAACATTTGATTAAAGGGGCAATAGTTGGGACGGTCTTCATATGATTCCTTGTTTGGCCTCTTGGGCCTTGGAAATTGAACCAAATTATTTTCCAGATCCGAAATGAAATAACTAGGAACCTGTTCATTTCGGAAAGAGTAAACTTTTCTCTTCAGATCCTCAAATTGTTTCCGTCTTTGATCTCTTTGATCATCTTGACGAAACGGCCTTTGTTTTTGACGCTCAGGAGGTGGAGCCCTTCGGGAAGATGAAGGTTTTAAATTAGAAGCAGGTACAGGTGCTTTTTTAAGAATAACTATAGCAGTATCTGCTTTACCCATTCTCCTTCCTGGATCTGATGGAATTATACGAGTCTTATCCTTAGTCTTTATAAGAGAATCTTCAATCTGTTGAGTGATTGAAGTAAGGTCTCGAAACCCTCCTGTGTATTTCACAGGAATCAGTGGTGTGCGCAACTCATTACATAAATTTGCCACATAGATTGGCAACAATTCCTCTTGAGGGAGTGCTAATCTTGGGGAATATGTTAATCCCTTCCAGCGAGCAATGAAATCTGAAACCCTTTCATTCTCCCTTTGTTTACAGTTTGTAAGATCAAAAACTGTTGTCTTTGTCAATGTTGAACTAAATTAAAGAATAAATTGTTGACGAAGATCCTCCCACCTGGTAATTGACCGAGATTGCAAGCTTGTGTACCAGACAAAAGTTGGTCCTTGCAAGGTTCGCACGAAGCATCTGAGTTTCACTGGTTCTTTTTGTTCCGGAGTTCCCATCATAGGATCGCAACAAGACACGTAATGCGTCAAATACTGTTCAGGATCGCCTGATCCATTGAAAATAGGGAATACAGGGTTCCCAAAACTTGATGGGGGAGGGATTGAATCTACCCATTCAGGGTAAGCTCTCTTTTCTGGTTGAACATGCGCACGCTTACCTTCTATAGTCTCTAACCAAGCTGTTAATGACTCAATGGTAGTTATTAACTTTTTAGAAACATCCGGTTGAACTTGGACTTGGGCAGGTACGATAATTGGAGTCTGGACAGGTATGGTGGTGGGTACTGCAACTGATGGTAACACCACCGATTGTTGTTGCACTTGACCCGTAGGACTAGACCTGTGAGGGTGTACTGATAGAGGAGGATATTCTTGATCCATATCAGTAGCTGCAACAAATTCCCTTGGCTGATTGACTCCATCACGCTTAGGAGGAAGACTACCTTGAAGTATTTCTGTGTTCAACCTCCTCAATTCCTTCATTTCTTCCTCTTGTTGTGCAAATCTTTGCTCTAGTGAGAGCGATTGGCCTTCTCTAGAGGAAGGGTATGTAACCTGGTTCTTTTTTTCCCCTTATTGGACACCTTTCGGAGAGGGGGAAGTGGGTTACTTGAAGGATTACCTAGGTTCTGAGTAAGCCTTTGATTTCGTGTACGCACACCTTATTCATTTGTGTCTGTGCATACAAATTCTTGAATAGGAACTTCTTCATCTAAGTCCCCTGAGTGAGCCTCATGTTCTGGAGGATCAGCAACAACGACATTAATGACATTAATTGATGCATAACGCATCGCATCCCTTCTATCAGCATTTATGTGATATTGTATTATTTCATTCCCCTGACGAGACATTGCCTTTTGTTGATTTGATCCCTCGAGAACTTCTTGGAAAACCGTAATTTAGAGAGAATATCCTGATAATTTGGTTCTTCGTTCCTCTTGAGGCTTCTTCCCCAATCGAGAGAAGACTGACTTTCTCTGAGGGAGGGAATGAGGATTTAAAAAAGTCCCCAGTCTGGTGGACTGGGGATTTTCCTGCTGTCTTTGCTCAACTCCTCGAATACTATTTGTTGATTCTGAGGGTTGGGTTAAAATATTCCCCATTCTGGAAAACTGGGGTGGTTCTTGACATGTTATGTCTGAGAGTTTCTTAAAATCTCTCCTGATCTTGCGGACCTTGGTCCGAAAATTAGCTGGATGCATCAATCGACATCCACTTTTATTACCTGGTTCAAAAGACTGTTGGATGATTTCTGACACTTCTGTCACTTGATGATGTGCTTGCTCCATACGAGAGGCCTATTCAATATTATCATTTGCTTGATGCAGGAGTAATTCAACAACTTGTTCTATGTATTCTTGATTTTGATAGGAACTAATTGAAGCCTGTTCTTGGGCAAGCTTTTGATTACAAACAAAACTCATTGACTTTGGTAGGCCATGGGCAATAACATTGCATGAAACCATTTTCGGCGGGCTTTGCTGACTGGAGAGCACAATGAAATGTAGCGCTCTATGAACACCCCATCTTCTGACATGAATACCAGATGGGGCATTGGAAATTAACTAGCGCAATCTTCTTAGTGCGCCAAGGCATGAACGTTGAAGGGCTCTCTGCTGCTTTTTAGCCTTCGGATATCGAGAGACTGATAGAGATTCCAAATAAATCTGACGTTGTAACCCTTCTATTATCTTAACATGATTTTCATATTAATCATAAGATAATACTTTCTTTTTCAACTGAAAAAGAGTTTTCCATATGTTAAGATGAATATCATGAATTCCATCTTCCGTCAAAATCTCTGGAATATCATACTGAGAGTCAGCCAGAGGCCAAAACATGACTGTCACTTCACCCTTTGCCAGTTGTTTTCTCATGTTCATCATTTCCTCTTTATCATTTAATGAATATTCTTATACTTGTTTAGACCATAGCTGGTTCTTTCTTGTTGCTTTATCAGATTCAACAAGACTGGTAGATAATCCACTGATCAAACTAGAAGATGAATGACCCAGGGGTGGTTCGTAGAATGACATACACCCCGGGCTATCTTCTGATTGAGAAAGTATTTCACCTGCTAGTGATGAAGCATCAGACATGACTGGTTTCAAATTTGTAAGTGCCTCGAGATAAGAGGTATTTCTCATCACTGCATTGTCTTCTGAAGAATTTTTCAGACAATGCGAATTACTACTACGGAGAGGGCTTTTACAGCTAAATTCATCATCATAGGGAGGACCACCATGGTGGGTTATAGCAAAAGATGAAACATTTTTCTCTTTGATCTTCTGACCACACAAAGGGTTCTTTTGGCTCTCATCTGAAGATGAAACTTTGAGATTGACCGAGTTTTCACGAAGCAAGCCTTCAGGAGGAAGTGTCTGGTGTAGACCTTCAGAATTAATGTTCCTACTATTGGGAACTGAGAGAGCAGAATCTTGAGTTGAAACAAATAGTTGTCTGAGTGCATCAAGAACTCCAGCATCGAGTAAGGCCTTGTTACAGATTGGCCCTTGATTTCTTGACTGTGCTGGTCGGTTCTTCTTCTTAGATTCCTTCTTACTCAATTTGGCAGGTGTGTGTGCCTGCTTAGGAGAAATGATCAGGTTAGGATAATTATCTCCGCTCAAACCAGGTGTATGTTCTTGACTTGGTTGTCTGTATGATATGGGGGAGTACGCCCCACAACTCTCTTGGACTGGAACAGATGTGTCTATCTGTTCCAGAGTGAACTGTTGATGTGTCACTCCACTAGTAGGGATAGATTTATGTGTCTTTCCCTGAGATGCTGCTGAAGCTGTTCTAATATCCTGGAAGGCATCCAGAATATGAGTAGGGATTTCCTTCTGCTCTTTCACCATTGATAGAATATGCTTGGTGACTTTAGCTGTCGGAATGGGGATATATGTTCATTCCGTGCTTGGAGTAGGTGTGTGTTCCTGCTCCTATCCTCCTTTTCCTGTCAATGAATCCTGACAGTACTCAAGTGTGGGGGCATAGAGTTGAGTCTGCCTCCTGTTTGTCACCATAGCTTTCTGACTGACTTCTCCGAATGCTACCAAACGAGACTGTTGGTAGGCTTGATCAATATTAGTAGGTGTATGTACCTGCTGATTTCACTTCACCAAACGTGGTTGAGAAGCTCCATCATATGTAGTCAGAAGAGCCTGCAGACTAGCTAATGATTTATAAATAGGTGTATGTTCCTGTCTATAGTACTCCACTAGAATTTCCTGGAAGGATTGGCATGATGCTTCCAGACGAGTCTGTTGGATAGAGGAATTAAAACGGATGGGTGTGTGTGCCCGCTCGTTGCTTGCCACTAAGTTATGTTGGTGGAATTCACTGGAAACGGCAGAGATAAGAACCTACTCACTGTTAAGCGTTTGTCGCCTCTGGTGGTTCATTTTTCCTACTCAGGTTCGAGGAACCTGAGTCGAACGCCTGGAGTCGATACCCTCATCATGTTGAGGGCACACTGCCGCACGAGTCTGGCGGAGATTGTTGATGGGAGCCCTCGGGGAGGACTCATGTCTCCTTGAATTAAGGCCCTGAGGGGCCTTCTCATTCACCTCCTCGGAATATGGGAGTGAATGGTGATTGTGTTCCATGGATAACGACCCGAAACGGTTGGAGACGGTGGTTATCACCGCCTGCTTCTTGATCACTGATCGTTGCTATCCGGATGACTAGGTAGAATTATTGACTTGGAGGGCTTGTCGAGCGGCCTCCAGAGTCAGAATAGTACCTTTTTGACGGTAATCCTTAACCAGCACATTTGATACCCAGCATTGAAGACACTGAGTAGGTGATGTCGTCCTTAGAGTGGACAACGATCCAACAGGAGTAGAAGTAGTGGCATTCGCAGTAGAGGTTTTCACAGTAGACGTATTCACGGGTGTGAACTTAAGGGAAGCCATTTTGGAAATGCAGAAGATCTTGGAAAAGAGTGTTTGTTTGATATAACAGACATAATGAAGATAATTTCTGCCACTACATCTTTTGGATGAGAAAATATGTTATTGATTGCTTTTTTGGACCTCTCATTGATTTTAAACAGGGGCCTAATAAATAAGCAAAGCATTATTTTAACTTGGTTAAGGATTCACGTCGGGTTCACCATTTTTTTGTTTCCTCTGGAATAGGGGATGACCTCGTTGATTTAAGGTTAAAACATTCCAATCGGTTTCTAACTGGTTTGTTCATAGAACCGAAAACATCCAATGATTCCATATCCATTTGGACCTACATTCCAAAGGTAGGTGCTCATTATTTTTGGACCGATGAGGCTTAGAAATTTTCATTGGTCGAGAGGATGGGAGGTCGGACTCATCACACCTTTTTGAGGGGAATTATTGTCTACTCCGGAACTCTCTTTATAGATTTAAGTTTATGTTCATGAATTCTTATTACATTACCAAGTATAAAATGAGCTTTCCTTTAGATCTGACAATCAATGATTAAATATGTAGGAAATTTAAATAATATTTTATATGTATTCAAGGTTCTTCATCGATAGAGAATCATCTCTATTTGTTATAGATTCTTAGTCAATGGTATCCTTCAATACATAAAAGTCTCTTGGTCATTATGATGACCATACTGGTTTTAAAGCCACTCAGTGGGGCACTTGAAGTTTATTGTCATTCAGAAGGACGTGTATTATTTCAGAGTTAAGATTATACCCGCAGATGGGCTACCTACATATCCTTTTTTGGAAAAGGAATACAAACCCACGTAGTTCGAGTAAGGGAGCATGATGTTTATGATTCATGGATCAAAGAAAGATGTCATAATTACTTTTACACTCTAAGCTCACATGATTCATGCTCAGTGTGAGAAACAAGAGGTATAGGTAAAACAAGACAATTGTGTCATGAAACATGCAATCATAAGAAAATGATGTGGGGATTATGTATGTATGACTGCCCAAATAGATGAATATTAAGATTTACTTCAGGGAAGAAATCCAGGAACAGGGTCCATAAAGGTATATGTGCTTTATGGAGATTTGGATACTCTAATCTTGGGGCTTATTCCCAAGTAAGATTCCCAAGTTAGGAGGGGAATTATGATTGGGTTTTACTCCTGAGAAGGAAGTCCAAATCAAAAGTAAATTAAGACTGGTTAAGAGAAATTAAGGTTGGGGCTTACTCCTGAGAAGAAGGCCCGGGTTAAGGGAATTATGATTGGGGCTTACTCCTAAGGAGGATACCCAAATTTTTAGACTTTTAGACTGGGGCTTATTCCTGAAGAGGAAACCCAGGTTAAGAGAACCATGATTGGGGCTTACTCCTGAGGAGGATGCCCATATTTGGGAACTTTAAGACTGGGGCTTACTCCTAAGAAGGAATCCCAGGTTAAGGGAATTATGACTGGGGCTTACTCCTAAGGAGGATGCCCAAATTAGGGGACTTGGGGATTACTCCTGAAAAGGAGGCCCAAATTAATAGAACTTGGACTGGGGATTACTCCTGAAAAGGAGGCCCAGGTTAAGGGAAATTATGACTGGGGCTTACTCCTAAAAAGGAGGCCCAGGAATAGGATCCTCTCATATTAAAGGATGAGGTTGAATGAATGAAATATCTAACTTTAGTGACATTAAGATGTGTAAATCACTAGGTTTTGAGAGATGTTCCACGGAACTCCTTTCTGATAAGGAATTAAATCAAGAAAACATGCCATAAATGGATTTGAAGAGTGTCTTGAAGACTGAATCTTGAATAGGAAAGGTGGAATGGCATAAGAGAGGTGAAATGGGCAGGAAGGGCACCCAAAAATAGAAGGGCGCGCAAGTCCTGGGGGGTCGCGCAAGTACTGCATGGGCGCACAAGTCTTGGTCGCGCAAGTATACTTGCGCGACACCTATATACTTGGGCGACGGTTAACCAGTAAGGTAATACTTGGGCGATACTTGACCAAAGCCTTTAGAATTATCCCGAGGTACTTCCAGAAGAGTGGCGCGCAAGTTTCAATGAGTAGGTAAGGAGGCGTGCAAGTGTGTCCATTTCCCTTAAGGGAAAAACACTTAGGCGCACAAGTGTTAGTGAATTTTAACACTCATACCTTATTCCTCTTGTTTAGAACTTCCATTCTAGGTAAAGAATTACCTTAGAAGTGTTTGGAAGACTTGAAGAAGAGACTTGGTCATTCAGAGCTCTGTTTCTGAATTCTAGAAAAAATCCTCCTCAAATGGGGGGCCCACCGGGGGTATTTATAGGCTGGAGAAGACCCTGGGCAGTTTTCAAAGAGGGTGTGCAAGTCACTTGCATGACCATTAGGCGGCACGCAAGTGTACTTGCGCGACAGTGAGGGAACTTGCCCGACCCAAAGGTATTTGACTTTTTTTTCATTCCTTTGTCGATTTTTTGATGTTTTCTTCAAAGGATGAATCAATTTGTGCTAAGTCATTTCCCTTTCTATTCCTTTAGACAATGTGACGAAAAGGAGCGTCAACAATGGGACATGAACTACTACTTCAAAATCCCACTTGTGTGATTGTTTGATAAATGAGTTTTGGGTCATGGGTTGCTGCTTCAAATACCCATGGGGCTCTAGGCATGGTGATCTAAGCCCAAAATGTTGGAATTGGACTATGGTTCCAATTTTCCATAATATGATTTTAATTGAAATGATTATTGATAACCATGGTATTGTGATATGGTTCAAACTCTGACATGGGCCGAAGTAGGTATTGTGGTTCGTGTGTCCTTAGGAATCTGGGGATTTATGTGGTAAAATAAAGAATAATTCAATATATATAAATTGTTTACTTTATTTCTTGTATTTTATTATTTATATAATTGCATAAACTATTATTTATTGGATATTGTTTATACATTGTTGTTGGTGGCCTAGTGAGTTGTACTCACACCCTACTCGAGCTGCCTGATTGGTACCAGAATAGACTTCATGTTTGTGGGATAGGATAAGGAAAAGATCCCTATATTGGATGGAAGATTTGGGATAAAACATGGATGAGGGAACCAGACATGATTCGAGACCTTATTGGGAGTTTTTATAGTATTTATTTATTTTGTTCTTTGCATTTTGACACTTGACATGTATTTGGCATGACATA
The DNA here is from genome assembly GCA_963277665.1 of Viscum album. NCBI lineage: Eukaryota > Viridiplantae > Streptophyta > Magnoliopsida > Santalales > Viscaceae > Viscum > Viscum album. The sequence continues at coordinate 27,653,061 of OY728125.1, forward strand.
TTTACTATTTAGTTTTGGATATTGTATTTCCTATGTTGGTCATCATGTGATACTGGTTTGGTTTGGTTATTGGTTATATAACTTGGATTTTTTTATTTATTTATACTATTGTGTTGCTTTAATAAAGAGGGTATATTCTCCCCATAATCGATATTAGAACCTCACTTATAGTCGGGAGCCTCCGGCATATAGGAAGGCACATCAGAGGCCATGTAACTAACTGGGTTGGGGCATCGGTGTGTGACACCCAAGTTAGAACGTTCCATCGAGTGCTAGCACAGAGATTAAATAAAGCCTTAGATGTCCCAACAGTCACTAATACATCATACCTTTGATCTACAAAGGCGATCTTGGATTGATTACTTAGAATGAGCACTTCTCTCTCTAGGATAATGGGGGAGGAGAGAGGATCTCACAAATTTGTGTAAATAAATAGTATCTAAGAAAAAGATCACCCTCTTACTTATATAGTGGGGATTGAACACATGGAATGGGATCCCTAGACACTATATATGTAATTACCACTAAATAATCCATAAATGACATGCTATGACCAATTTACCATGTCATAAAAATCATTTATATTTTTATCACTTATTTTTAACATAATAATATATATTATGTGATAAAAGAGAGCATGTAACATCCCACCCCTCCTCATTATATTGATAAGTGATGGAGGTGTTACTGGCCTTAGGTGACATCCAAAAGACACCAAAGTCTAGAAACAAATGCCAAGGTATTCAAGGAATAATGGGGGGATGATTTTCCTTACCAAAGAAAATAACCTAAAAACCAATACTACAAATATGGCCTTAATTAGCGCTAGAAAAGTGCATTAACAGCCCTAAAAAAGTATTGTTAATTGAGGAAAAGATAAAGGGGGGTCCCTTTTATCAGATCATAGAAAAGCGCTGATAAAATCCCCTTTTATCAATGCTAAAAAAGCACTGATAAAAGGTGCCCTTTATCAGTGCTAAAAAATGCTGATAAAAGGGGTCCTTTATTAGTTCATTTTTAGCGCTGATAAAGGACACCTTTTATTAGTGCTTTTGAAAATCGCTGATAAAAGTTAGAAAAAATAAAAATAAAATAAAATATATATATAATGTGTGCGGGGATCTTTTAACAGCGCTTGACCCCCCTTTTATCAGCGCTAGGCAGACCCCCTCCCACTCTCTCGCACGCTGCCCATGCCCGCAGATCGCCCAACATTCTCGCATGCACCTCATTGCTTCCACCCGAACTCAAACCCGAGACCTCCCCCCTTGCAGGCCTGCACCTTTACCACTAATCCATTTCGTTTTTTCTCTATTTAATGATATATCTGTATATATATATAGTTATATTTATTCGTATATTAATATATATTCACATTAATATTAATATATTTAGTTATATTAATACATATATATTTATTCATTTATTAATATATATTTATATTTATATTTATATTTATATTTATTCATATATTAATATATATTTATATTTATATATATATATAGTTATATTTATTCGTATATTAATATGGATTCATATTAATATAAATAAATTTAGTTATATTAATAAATATATATTTATTCATATATTAGTATATATATTTATTCGTATATTAATTTATATTTATATTTATTTATATATATATATTTAGATATAATTTTTTATCAATACATTTTTTTGTATATTAATATATATTTATATGATTAGTTTTAAATACATTTATAAAATATGTTTTTTTATGTGTGTTTATAAATAAATAAATACATACATACATATGTACAACACACACACACAGTGACACACACACACATAGATATATATATATATATATATATGTGAATAAATACATATATATGTGTATTTGAAAAGCCATAGAATTTTAAAATGACCATAACTTCTAATCCAGAAGTTCATTTCAACTCCAAAACTAGTCAAATCTAATAAAATGAAACAATATTTGATATGATATGTGGTACAATCCTAGAGGACATCCGGATCAGAAGTTATACCTGTTTTAATGTTAAAAAATTGGGGTATCCCGATTAAAAACTCAGTTTTGGTGGACTTCTGGGACTTTTTGAGTCATAAAAAATGTGACCCAAGGTTCTCTTCTATCACTAGTGTGTACAGATCATCGCAAGCTTCTATTTGATATGTTGTATAGCTCAAACGGACACCCGGATCAAAAGTTATGGTCGTTTAAAGTTTGAGTTACATTATCAACTTATTTTAGATCTTTTATTCATTTTTTTGATTTTTTGTGTCTTTAGATTGTTATTAAATGATTATTAATCGATGATAATTAGTAAATGTTTAATTAATAATATTTTTTAAAATATTTTAAATCCATTTTCACTAAATTTCATATATATGAAATGTAATAGTCTATTTATACTTATCTAAAACATATTTAAAAAATATATATTATATTTATATCAATATAAATATACTTATATAAAAATATATTATTTTTCTTGATTTTTTTTAAATATAAATTTTATCAGTGCTGATAAATCCCCCCTTTATCAGTGCTACTAAAAAAATCGCTAATAAAGGGGTCCCCTTTATCAGTGCTAAAAACAAACACTAATAAAGGGGGGCCTTTATCAGCACTAAAAAAAGTGCGGATAAAGGGTCACTTTTAACAGTGCTTTTTTAGTGTTGTTAAAAGTTCCCCTTTATCAGTGATTTTTTTAGGGCTGATAAATCCCCCCCCTTTATCAGCACTTTTTTTTTAGCGCTGATAAAGGGTGTTGCTTCCCTTTCCCGTTTTTGTGGTAGTGAACACACAATATAAACATATAACCACTATATGATGTAGGAATAAAACATTACAAACCAAATTTTAACCAATAGTACAACCATATTAGAGTGAAAATGTAAATGAGAGATAAAAATCCAAAGAAAAACAAGACCCAGAGACACTCATGATAGATAGTCCCAAGAAACAGCCAACCAAGCTCTGAGCTCTAACTCCAACTACTATATCAATGGAATCAATATGATTTACTGTAGAAATAAGATACATTCCCTTTACCTATATCCTCATAGATGACATTTGTAAATACACCAATGTTCCCAATAAGGGGGTGAGTATAAATTCATTAATATTTTCCCAAATACTTCCCAAATAATGCAACTGGGACAAAACTTGTTAGAAAGTTTATATTAAATAGTTTAAAATCATTTAAACAATTTATATCAAAACCACAATAAATTTCCATAGAAAACAATAAATAAGATTTTAAACCATTTCACATTATTTGGAAAACCTATTCTCATGTCTCCACACAAACACACACATGTATTCTAAGTGATATTTCTATAATCATGAGTAGTTTATAACCTATCCACCAATTTATCATTTAGTGGCTAATATCTTGTGTCCCAATAAAACATTCCCCTTCTATAGTGTCAAATTCTAGTACCCCAATGGTACACACCCCTTATTTAGGGTCATGTCAAATTAATTAACTCATACCAACAATGTATACAAAATTACATGAAAACCCCTTACACATAAAACCAGTTAATTTTTTAAAACATTTCATAAAACATATCATGTGTGTCCAAATAAAGCTATAATTTTGAAATTGTCATTTTAAAATTACAAAAAAAATGGGGTTTTTCTGAAAACCATACAATTTCCCACAATTTCCAAAGCCATAACCAAAAAAGAATTTCCATCAAGAATCGCACAATGATTTCAAGAAAAAAAATTAATCAAAGCTAATCCTTCAAGTTTTTATATATAAGAGATAAATAGAATCCACCTACCTCAAAATCAATTTCTTCGCATAAGCGGCCGATGATGATTCTCATCAAGTCAATTATTCCTTACAATAGTCTAATAAAACCCACAAATATCCAATCAAACACAAATCCAAACACATAGATCCCAGTATTTCTAGACCAGTCCATGGTTTCATTCACTGCAAAACATAGAGAACCAAGATGAGAATGAAAATGGATACCCTTACTATAACACCCCAATATTTTATGGTATGTCTCTTTTTAAATAAAATTAATATCTTCGATGGATTACGTTGGACACTACACCCAGCTAAAACGAACAATGAAATATTTTTATTGTTATAATCTAGCTATTAAATTGGTGGTAACAAATAGTATTAACCACATATAAAATTTATATATTATATATTCAATCAAATATTTTGAAATTATTCTAAAAGATTTTATAGGCATGAATATGATTTTAAGCATAAAAGGGATATATTTTTCTAAAGGTGGTTTTATAACCTTTTAATGGTACACTTAATTTAATACTATATTTTTACAATTTTATAAATTTTATATGAAAAAATAAATTTCATTTTGAAATCATGATATCAAAATTTTATTTGGTTAAATTTTTGGTATTTTTCTAATAAGTTTCATTTTTTGATAAATAGTGGTGTGACTGTTAAGAATAGTAATGTGGAAATTAGAATAATAACCTCTCCTATGAAAGTATAAATAAACTTTTTTTATCTTATAAATGAAAATATGATATCTTATATCTTGGAATAAGTAAATAAATTTTTTAAAAATGATAAATTAAGTGTTGGCATTTTTGTGAAATGTAAATGTTTATTTACAATTTTATAATTAATGTAATGATTTAAAAGAAAATTAATTTTCAAAAAATAGATTGATAAATAAATATTTTTTTGTCTTATTATTATAATATAATTTTATTAGAGCTTAATTAATTTTTTAAAGTTTCATAAAATTAGTTATAATTTTAAAAATGGTATTTTTTTAATAAATGATTATTTTAATTAAAAATTAAAATTATCATATTTAGAAAATTATTTTTATCAAATGGAGTTAATTTTTTAAATCTACATGTCAAAAAATGGTTAGGGTTATTTTTTTGGGATTTTTCTGAAATAGTTGAATTTTTGGTGAATAGTGAAATGTGTTAATTTACGGTATTTAAAAAAACATAAATTATTGAGTCATGAATGAAGTATCTATGAATTAATAAAAAATTGGTTCAAAATAAAATGAAATAGTTTCTTTATTTAGTCACAATAATTAGTATTATTTATATACTTGAACCAAGAAAATAAAGTAATGAATAAAATAACTAAAAAGCACTTGTGTAACATCCCACCCCTTTCTCATTGGCTTGAGAAGGTGGAGAGATGCTAATTGGCCTTAGGAAAAGTTCCCAAGACACTAAAGGATGTCAATAAATTCCAAGGGATTCAAGAATAATTAGATAATGATTTTCTCTTAGAAATCAAACGAATAACCAAACTTTCCAATACCCCAAGATAAATATATAATGCATGTAGACAATGTTTCACAATTTAACAAAACCAGAATACTAACACAACCAAACACATTAGACCAAAATTAGAGTACATATAAGGAATACTAAATAACAACCCAAATAAACCATGACATGAATCCACACCTCCACACCAAGCTCCATGATCCAAGAAACACAAGACCGCTAAGCATCAAGATGAACCGCTAGCGAAACGAGATGCTTTACCCTTACCTGTGTCCAGAAAACAGCATCTACAAAATCACCAAAGTTCCAAAGTAGGGGGTGAGTAAAAATAATCATTAAGTTTTCCCTAAACGACTTCCCTACACATTCCACTAGGATATAACTATAATCACATTTATATAAACAAATCTATATAAAACATCAAATAGTTTAACAATTTCTAGTCAGCCAAAGACATCCTTACAAAGCCACTTTTACCTAAATCCACATAATACATGATACAAGGAAAATAAAAAAAACAATAAATAATCCATTTTACCAACACATAATAACACAAAAATTTCATCTTTCTTATCCAAATACATAATCAAAACATGGCCAAAAAATTTCATACACTCTACCTGATGTAACAATCACAGTGGAACTTCCCGTCCAAACCCATTTACTCCTTTTCAAACATAGTGGTACTTCAAACCCACTTAAATTTGATGGTGGACCTTCCATCCACTATCCATCCTCTTTTTATAGTGGTACTTTCTTACCACTTCACACCACAACTAACACATGCATAAAATGTTTAAGCCAATAACAATCATATACATCCCTAGAGCCACAACAATATGAAATAACTATTTCACAAACAAACAATCCATTAGGACTTATTCCATGTCATATCACATTCAATAAATAAACCCCTTTTATTGAAATATATTTTCACAAACCATTTTCATAAATCAACCCAAGCTACCAAATTTAAAATCCGACAACAAAGAACATTTCACCGTAATAACCCATTTTCCCCAAAATCCATAATTCATCACAAAAATGAATTTCCAACAAGATTATCCCATAATTAACACAATTAAATACAATAAAACCAACTAATTTAAAACAAGTTTTCTAGTTCTAGCAAAGTGGAGTCGAGAGAGAATCCACCTACCTTAGGGTTTCGGTGAAATCAACCCACCGCCCAACTGCACACTGAATTCACATAAAACTTCTATAAAACCACATTATATCCCCTTAAATATCATAAAAAATCTGAAATATCATAATTTTAGGAAACAAAAAACCTATATATACATGAAAATGGTGCATATATAGAAAACTAGAAGAGAGGGAGAACTAGATCTAAGAAAAAACAAGAAAGAATCAAGAGTGGAGATTTTCTGGAGAAGAATTGCCTTTGACACACCTTGAAAACCATTCAAATCCATTAAAAAAAGTGGGAGAGACCCTATATCTCTTGAGAAACAAAAAAACTAAGTAGGGTTCATATAAAAGAAGAAAGGAGAAGTTTAGGGAAAATCCATAGTGAGCCCGTAATTAAAAACCCAATTTTTATTGTCACACACGGTTAGCTCGCACAGTTAAGAAAATCATTCGCTAAACAAGTGCATGATACTACCTCAACAAAGACCTCACATGGACTCCTTGAATGATTATAAAAACTATGTGAAAATTTTATGAATCCCCCTATCCCATGTTTCATATTTACCTGGGTCTGTTACACGGTTTCCCCTAACAGTGCTCAAAATGTGATCCTTTAAAAAGCCTCAAAAACGAATCCAAAACTTTCCCAAAATCTCCCAAACCTTACCTAACTACTTTAACCAAATAAATTAGCATAAAAATGGTTACATACCTCAAACTGGGGGTGATTCATTCTTCCCACCATTGGACTTTCCATCCTCAGAAAGTAGGGAACCATCGCTTTGCCGAAAGTGCTTGGGCCATTGCTCGGTCATCTCTTTCTCCTGCTCCCAACTCTCCTCTGGAATCTGACCATGCTGCCACAAAACCCAAACTATACTGATGCTTTTACCATGAAATACTTTCTCTTACCTATCTACAAAATCTATTGGCATGAGCACCAAGGAAGCATCTGACTTTTTCTCAACATGATCCCATCGAATCATATGGTCAGGATCTAGTTGATGCTTCTTCAACTGAGAAACATGAAACACATTGTGCACTGCACTAAATCATGGTGGCAAGGACAACCGATAAGCCACCTATCCAACCCACTCAATTATCTCAAAAGTACCAATATTCCTTGGAGATAGCTTAACCTGCTTCCCAAACTGACGATTTCCAGGCCTATGAGAGATTATTAAGAACACATGATCACCCTCCTTAAATGAAAAAGGTTGTCAATGATGGTACGCATATGATTTCTGATGACTCGGCATTGTCCCCATTCTTTTCCTAATCAACTTAATTTTCTTCGTCATCTCTTGGACAAGGATCATCCCAACCATCAAAGTCTCTCCAATTTCCACCCAACAAATTGGAGAACGACACGAATGCCTATACAATGCTTCAAACGGAGCCATATGTATCGATACTTGATAACTATTATTGTAGGAGAAATCTATTAATGGAAATTTATCCTCCCATTAACCAACAAAATCTATCACACAATCCCATAACCTATCTTCCAACATTTGTATGATTCTCTCATATTTCCCATTCGTATGAGGATACTACATTGTGCTCATTTTCAACTGTGTCCCAAGGGATTATTGTAAGGATTTTCATAAATAAGATGTGAATCTATGGTCTCTATCTGATACGATTGAAATTGGAACACCATTCCTCTTTACCACCTCACAAATATAAATTTTTCATAGATCCTTCTCCATATGTGATTCAATAATAGGGATGAAATGGTCTAACTTTGTGAGATGATCCACTATCACACACATGGAATCGTGCTTTCAAACCATTATTGGGAGACCTGTAGAAAAATAAATTGATATATGTTCCCACTTCTAGACATGGATAGGTAAATATTTCTACATGTATGTCAGCCATTGATGCACTATATTGACATGCTGACAAGTCAAACATCTTGAGACAAACTCAGCCACCTTCCTTTTCATATCGTCCCACAAAAACTATTCTTTCAACACCTTATACATTTTCTGAATTCCCAAATGGACATCCCATATGGAATGATGATAAGCCCAGATAATTTTCTCTTAAAAAGCTACCAGTACAACCATATGATTCTGAAAACAAAAAACTAAATGCCTATTCAATTTCCAACCCTCAATGGTCTCCCCACCATTGAGTTTCAACCTCATATCCATACACACGGAATCATACAATTGTGCCTCCTAAACCAAATAAACCAAGTTAGGAACCAACAAAACCAGAAAGAAAACTACTCTATCACCCCAATCCTCACATTCCAATTGCATGTCGTCTATGACCGACATCAACTGCCATTGATATAATTCCTATTTCACCACCTGAGCATATGGTTTCCTACTTAATACATCTGCCACTGAATATTATTTACCTGGTGTGTACTTAAAGTCAAAGTCAAATATCTGGAGATACTCCATCCATACCATTTTCCTTAAGATCAAATATCTTTGTGATAAAATACGATTTAGACTCTTATGATCAGTAAACACCATGAATTTCTCACCGAATAGATAATGACACCACATGTTCAAATCTTGAACCACCTCCACCAACTTCAAATCACATGTTTGGTAGTTCTCCTCATGCACCTTCAACTACCCTGAGCCATATGCAACCACATGATACCCTTTCATGAGAACACACCCCAACCTTGATCCTAATGCATCATAATACACCACATACCCTTTACCTAGTTCTAGAAAAACCAAGATTGGTGTCGATGTAAGGTGAGCCTTCTGTTGTTCAAAATATTTATAACATTTCTCATTACATTGAAATGGAACATTCTTCCTTGTCAAATCTATCACTGGTGAGGCCAATTGTGTGAACTCATGAACAAAACACCGATAGTAGCTAGCTAGACCAAGGAAGATCCATATATCAAAAACATTTTTTGGAGGTTACTACAAAATAACAGCCTTTATCTTTTCTGAATCAACTGAAATTCCCTTTTTATAAATCACATGGCCATGAGAATGAACTTCTTGTATCCAGAGATCACACTTCAAAATTTGGCATACAACCGATGATCTCTCAAGATCCCCAACACTATCTCCAAGTATTTCTCATGATCCACCCTTGTCCTAGAATACACCAATATGTCATCAAAAAATACATCTATAAAATAATACAAGTATTTATGAAATATATGATTCATAAATTCAATAAAAACCTCTGGTGCATTCGTCACACAAAAGGGCATAACCACATACTCATAATTTTAATATCTACTTATAAAGGTTGTTTTTGTAATATCTTCCTTATGCACCCACAATTGATGATATCCTGACTGCAATTCAATTTTGGAAAACCACTTAGCTCCCCTCAACGGATTGAATAAATCATCAATGCGTGGAAGTGGATATCATTTATTTATCATAGCTTGATTAATACTATGATAATCAACACAAAACTACAAGGTTCCATCCACCTTTTTAACGAAAAAAAAACCAGTGCTTCCCACAAAGATGTGCTGGGTTGGATGAACCCTTTGTTTTATAACTCCTCCAACTTCACTTTAAATTCCCTCAATTATGATGGTGCTATCCAGTAGGATGGAATTGATATAGGACTGGTCCCTAGGAGGAGATCAATTGTAAACTCGATTTCTCTCATAGGTGGAAACCATGATAATTATTTGGGAAATAAATCTAGAAACTGATCAATAACCACTAAGAAGATGCTATAATGAACTCCTTCCATTGATTCCAATGGAAATGTTTCTAACTAATATGAGATCATTCCAACAGCTAGTGCCAATAATCCTATGTCACCTAGATTTTCATTCTTCTCTACTATAAAGAGATTTTTGACACCATCAATCATTATGAAACTAAGTGTTCCCACATAACAGTCAATGTGAGCCTTAAACATTTCAAACCAATCCATTCCTAGGATTATATCATAAGAATCCATCTAAAGCACTGATAAATCACACATCAACTCAACCCCATCCACAACTATAGAGCATGATCTATATAGTAAGTCTCAACACTCTATTTGGCCCAGGGGAGTTTGAAGTTTTAAAATTGAAGGCATCATGTCCACCGTTAAACCCATCAAACTAACATCACCAGAATCAATAAAAGAATTTTAAGCACAGGTGTCAAAAAATTCTTTCATCAAGTTAGAATTTAAAAGAATCATACCTCACACTGTGGATGGTCTCAACTGATCATTCATCACAATATATTCAGCTCCAAACAACTTCTTGCTTTCCACATTCTTCTCTAAGGGGTTGTGGTGTTCCTTGAATCACCATGAATAACTTTACTCTATTGATGATGGGTATGCTTCTACCTCCATCATATTGAGGAATAGGATGCTTGTGACCCTTGAGGAGTGTCATGAACACCTGACCTTGGACCATTACAACAATAATGCTAAATATGATCCATCTGCTTATAGTTATGAAATTCTTGAGGTTGTGTCAAACAATACCACTTGATGTGACCCATATAGCCACACTAAAAACATCCTAGATTACTCTAAGGCTTCATAGGAAGATTTACTAATCATATCATTGGATTCTGAGCCATACTCCCACCCTAGAAATAAGTTTCCCTCTTCCACTTGAATCTAGTTTTAGAGTTCCCATCATTTCCCATGGGTACCAACATACTTCCCCCGCCAGTAGCTCCCAAAATATCCCATTCATACATCATTTATCTATTAACCATTTTTGTGTAATCACTTATACATAGCACCACTATTTTAGAATTAATTTCCCACCTAAACCCAACTTAAAATATGTGTGCCTTCAATGATGTATTACCCTCCACCTCAGGTGGAAACCACACTAAGTTCATAAACTTAGATGTATATTCTATTACTGAGAGGTTCTCTTGGTTTAAACAAAATAAATCCATTATGTGCTGAATTATGAACATATGAGGATATAATTTGTTATTAAATAATTCCTCAAAACCCTCCCATGTCATGCCTTGGTCCGTTCCAGCTTGGACTGCCAACTCCCACTACTAAAGGGCAAGATATTCCAACATGTAAGTTGCTAGCTTCACTTTTAGCTCGACTGGTGTTCCCAAGAATTAAAATATCCTATTAATTCTTTTTAACCATTCTTTTTCCCTTTACAGCTGCGAATCACCCCAAAAGGTGGGTGGATTCTGATTTTGAAACCATATTTCATGATCCACATGCTTTTTCTCATCCACTTTATTCCCACTTTCCATAGATTAGAAATCTTGCACTATACTCTGCACTAGTTGTTGGTTCAATTGGGGCTCAGGTGAAACCATATTTTTAGCAGCCTCCTTTGGTTGGTCTCTAAGATGCCTACTCGATACCATTTCTTATCAACAGAAAAACAACTATAATTCTCACTCCCTTAGTAAGAGAAGTCTTAAAATTTTAAATTCAATTACATTGCAACTATCACAACCAGACTTTCCACAAGTTTATATTTCCCATGTTGAACCACTTCTAAAAAATCCACCATGTTTGAAAATTAAACCATTTTCAAAATATCTCTATTATCCACATTTCAAATCCGCACATTTGAAAATAATTTCTATATTTTTCACCAATCAATAAATTCATACCACAACATAAATCATTATGCCAATGAAATATGAAATCCTAGTGGGAAGTCATTTCTACCATGCATGTCATGCTCATCTCATTATCTATACCCATGACAATGATATTTCTAATGCCTATAAGTGTCTCCAAAACACTTATGTATCGAACTCCCTGGTAACTTGAAGTTCATCATAAAAGGGTTAGCTACATCCTTTTATGTTATACATTTAATGTTCCAACAATCCTACTCCTTACTACCATCACAACTTAAGGAATAGAGCTAGAATGAATGTCAATGCCAAGACCAACAATAGATGTCAAAGGATCAAACAACAGCTTTCACTTGAAATTCAAGGACTAAACAAACCACTTGTAATGTCCCGCCCATTCCTCATTGTCTTGAGAAGGTGGAGAGATGCTACTTGGATTTAGGCGATGCTCCCAAGATGCCAAAGGCTGTCAATAAATTTCAAGGGCTTCAAAAATAATTGGGTAATGATTTTCCCTTAAAAATAAAGTGAACAACCAAATGTGCCAATACCCCCCAAGATAACTATATAATGCATGTTGATAATGTTTCTCAATTTAACAAAACCCAAATACAAAAACAACCAAACACATTTGGCCATAATCAGAGTACTAAGAGGAAGACTAAAAAACAACCCAAAGAAACCATGACATGACTCCACAGCTCCACACCAAGCTCCATGCTCCAAGCACTATAAGACCTCCAAGCATCAAGATGAACCACTAGCAAAATGAGATGCTTTACCCTTACTTGTGTCCCAGAAAACAATATCTGCAAAAGCACCAAAGTGTCAAAGCAGGGGGTGAGTACAAATACTCAGTTGGTTTTCTGCAAATTACTTCCCTACACATGCCAATAGGATAGAACTATTATCACATTTATATAAAGCAATTTATATAAAACATCAAATATCACAACAATTTCTAGCAAGCCAAACACACCCTTTCAAATCCACTTTTACCTAAATCCACAAAATACATGAATCAAGGGAAGAAAATAAACAATACATAATCCATTTTACCATCACACATTATCACAATAATTTCATCTTGCTTAGCCACATGAATAATCAAAACATATCCATAAAGTTTCACACACTCAACTCAATGTAACAATCACGGTGGAACTTCCCATCCAAACTCGTTTACTCATTTACAAACTTAGCAGTACTTCATGACCACTTATCGTTGATGGTGTCCCTTACATCCACTATTTATCCCTTTTTTATAGTGGTACTCCCCACCCACTTCACACCATAATCAACACATGCATAAAATGATTAATCCAATAACAATCATATACACCCTCTAGAGACACAACAATATGCAAAAACTATTTCACAACAAAAAAATCCCTTGGGAATTCTTCCATGCCATATCACATTCAATAAAGAAAACCCTTATATTGAAATCTATTTTCACAAACCATTTTCACAAACCAACCTAAGATGCTAATTTTAAATTCAATATTTTAAATTATGAAAACAAAGAACATCTCACTACAATAACCCATTTTTCTCCAAAATCCATAATTCATCACAAAAATGAATTTACAACAACCTTATCACATAATAAGCACAACAAAATCCAAGTAAAACAGCTAATTTAAAACAATATTTCTAGTTCTAGAAAAGTGGAGTCGAGAGAGAATCCACCGATGTTAGGGTTTTGGTGAAATCAACCCATTGCCCAACTGCACACTGAATCTAGGTAAAACTTCCACAACAATGCCTTATATCCCTTTCCCTATTATCAAAAAATCCCAAATCTAATCATTTTAGGTAACAAAGGCCCTATATCTATATGAAATGGGTGTAGATCTAGAAAACCAGAAGATAGGGAGAACTAGATCTAAGAAAAACCGAGAAAGAATCAAGAGTGGAGACTTACTAGAGAAGAATCGCCTTCACCACACCTTGAAAACCCTTCAAATACCTTCTAAAATGAGTGGGAGATCCCCTCTAGACCTTTAGAAACAAAAATCCTGAGTAGGGTTCATATGGAATAATAAAGGAGAAGTTTAGGGCAAATCCTGAGTGAGCCCATAATTAAAAACCCAATTTTTATTGTTGTGCATAGTTAGGCAAACCATGTGCTAACCATGTGCATGTTATTTCCTCAAAATATACCTTGAATGGAATCCTTTTATGGTTATACAAATTGTACACAAACTATTCAAAGCCCACTACCCCATGTTTCATGGTTACTTGGGTTTATTTCACGGTTCCCCCTCACTGTGCTCAAACCGTGCTCCTTTAAAAACCCTCCAAAACCAATCCAAAAACATCCCAAAATCTTCCAAACCTTACCCAAATACTTTAACCACATAAAGTTTCATAATTAAGGGTAACATACCTCAAACCGGGGGTGCTACAACCCCTCTCATCTACTATAAATACCACCCCTTCTCCTCACACCTTCTAAGAATTAGAGATTTATATTATTTTGTCCAATTGCTCTCCCAAAACTCTTACCCACATTAGAGTCTTTATGGGATCACCAAAAGACAATTTCCAAGTCCCTCAAATAGGTTCTCAAGGAGATTACACTCAAGAGGTAAAATCATCCCTCTCTCTCTTTTAATTTCTTTTCTTTTCTTATCCTTAACTCACCTTCCCTATAAAAACTAACATTATAACTATAGTATAATATATATATATATACTGTAATTTTATTATGTTAATGGTATATCCATCATCAATTCTCTTCTCTTACCCTTGTTTTCTAAAAATGAAAACATTGTCCATGAGGTGTCAATTCACCACCTTTATGGATGATGATTTTTTGTTTTCTAATACCACCTTAGAGGCTAATAATAAAAACATTATAATGGTTAAAAAAGATTTTAAAATTTATATTACAAGTTATTTAGTGTTCTGGAACCATTATATATACATGATATCAATTAATAAAATAAAACTTGTGCGTGATGATCAAAAAAATGCCAAAATAATATAAACAGTTATCATTAACGCTTTATCTGATGAATCATCCTCATATATAGAAATATATATATATATAAGACCATTTAATATTATTTAAGTTTATTAATAACATATAATTTCAATTTTGGATAACTATTCTAATTTTACATGATCTTTCATACATGTATACAAGTGAACCAATTATGAAAACCAAGGAAATGAACAGTCCTAAATGACGAAATTGAATCTTATAACTCATAAAAAAGAACATAAATGAACTTAGTAAAATTTTAATAAATCAAATACATGTTTAATAGGTTATTAATTAAATTATTAATGAATTTAATTTCATTATACAAGACATTAAGTGAAAGTGCATAACACTTTTAGAAAAAGGGTAAAGGTTTCTCATCTTGCTTTTATTTCCGTGAGATATTCCTTACTCACCACTTATTTATTGTATGTGGTATATGCATAATTACATTTTATATATCATATCATGAATTTATTTATCTTAATGGTATTAAATGTTTAATTTTATGATTATTAATTTTACAATTATTAATTTTATGGGGCATACGGTTTGACTGTTTGAAAAGTGGTAAGAGATTCTGAAACCTCATTTTTCTCTTGGGTTATGCTTTCTCTCTCTTTACCCCAATGTAATTATTAATTATTCTTATGTAATCCTACAAAATTATATGTGTATGTCCCTAAAATATGTATGTATCTCAATTATTATTTCTTTGATGGGGAAATACATGTTTTATAAGGTTCCCTTTTCAATCACTTCCGATAGGCAAACTCAATTAAAGAGAACTTCCCAATTTCTTACCATTTTTCAAGTACACTCCATAATATATTTTAATCCACCAATATATTTCTAAAATCTATATTTTTATCATGAAAAAACTATCATTGTTTATTTCTATTATTATTCAAACAATTATGCATTTATCCTCTTTAAAGACTCTTATTTGTTCCCTTAAAACACATAAAAGTAGATCATTTCTAAAGTTTCTTAAATAATAATTTTACATGTTTTCACTTAATTAGGACATAATTTATCATGATATATTTCTATTTTACATTATGAATGCCCATATATGATTTAAATACATTCTTTAATGTATACCATTATGATACACCCATTGGTTATGACTTATGATATGATTATGATACCCATTTCTTTCCATGGGTAACCCTTATGTTAATTTCTTATGATTAATTGAGGTTGATTTATTTTGATTCCATCTACCAGATTTTATTGAATGGTTTATGATCATTTTGATAGGGGATGTACTATCTTAATACCATTATCCATATTACACTGCATATTTTATGATTGTGTTTACTAATTGGGGAAATTATTTACATTTCATATGCTAGTTTCAATATGAATGTATATGTTGATTATGTTTTACCCATTTCATATGAGGAATTCATTGAACATAGTAAGTGTTGTTCAGGGCCTGTTATATCCCCTTGATGCATCAGTAGGTCTCATGGGACAAATTAGACCATATTTTGGCTGAGGCCTTACCCATTTATGTAGAATCCTTGGTCAAGGACTTGATTATATGTTTATGATGTCCCGCATTATGCATTCCCTCATTATGAAATTATTTATTGATAATCCATGTGATTATTTGACTAGTATAATATCCATGATTAATTTTCATTCTCATGTGATTATTTATATGGAATTATTTTGATTAGCTTTTATTCTTTCCATATTATGCTCAAGATTATGTTTTAACAGTATGTGTTTTTAGTTATTCACCTTGACTTATTGTTTATGTTTATTTATGATAGATTCCTCTATATTTCTTACCCTTACTAAGCATCTGAGCTCACCCCTTTAATATGTTTTATTTTTCCCCAAGATTCCAATATATATATTATGTTTAACATGTAGGGATAATCTAGGAGAATAGGGATGTTTCCAAATGATATTCTATGTTGTATTTCATTTCAAGTTGTAATGTAAAAATTATTTTTTTATCTGGTTTTCCAAAGATACTCACCACTATTTTAAAAACATGAAATCCCAATCCATAATGTGAACCCATTACACATCGTGAACTTCCTTAGCCTAACACCTAAAAAACTTCATGTTATGCAGAAAACACATGACATATTCCCCCAATAATTCATGTTGTGAAACTAAAATTCATGATGTGAATGTTTCTTATAAAATTCCATAGTATCCAACCTCTAGGTTCTCTTTCTATTATACTAACGAACACTTATAACAAGATATCTCAAAGACTCCAAACATAAAAGAAACACATAAAAAAACATCGTACCTCAAACCGGGGGGTTCTACATTCTCCCCACCATTTGTGTTTTTATCCCCAAAAAGTAGGAAACCCATGGGTTCTTGGAAGATATTAGTCCATTGCTCTTATATATCTTTTTCACACTCCCATGTCTATTCCTAAATCTAACCATGTTTCCATACAACCCCTACTAAACTAATGTTTTTCTTATAAAAGAGATTATAATTTCTATCCACAATCGATATCGGTACCTAAATCAACATAGCATCTTATTCAAGGTCAACATGGTCCCATTGAATCACATGGTTAGGTTCAGGTTAGTACTTCTTCAATTAAGATACATGAAACACGTTGTGAACAAAACTGAACCTTAGTGGTAGAGACAATCGATAAGCCACATCCCCCACACATTTGAGTGTCTCAAAGGGGATAATGTAATGAGGATACAAATTCCAATACTTTCCAAAGTGAAGATTCCCAAGAATTAGAGATATTATCAAGAAAATTATAAACTCACCTCAAAAGATAAAGGTCAGCAATAGTGATATGTATATGATTTATGATGACATTGAACCATCACTATTATTTTTCTGATCAATTGAATCTTCTCCATTGTACCGTGCACAAGTATAGGTAAGATAAGTGAAGTCTAATCTTTTCCCACCCAAAAAAGTGTACAATGACATGAAAAACCATACAATTCCTAAAACGGATCCATGTTTATGGAGGCTTGATAGTTTCTAATGTATGCTAACTCCACCAATGGTATGTGATCTTCCCATGAGCCTCCAAAATCCATCACACAATCCCTAAGTATGTATTACAAAATTTGGGTCATCCTTTAATATTATCCATCTATTTTAGGATGATATTTTGTGCTCATAGTCAACTAATTTCTAAGGTATTACAGTAATGGCTTCCAAAATTGTGATATAAATCTGGGATCCCAGTCAAACACTATAAAAATTGGAATCCCATGCATATTTACCACTTCCTAAATATAAAGTTTAAAAAATACTCCACTATATTATATTCATGAATAGGGATGAAGTGATCCAACTTTCTTATTTGATCAAAAATCACCCATATGGAAATAATTTTCTAAACCATTCTTGGTAAACCTATCACAAAATCCATAGTTATCTATTCCCATTTCCATATAGGAATCGGTAAAGAATGCAACATGCTCATTGGTCATTGGTTCTCTACCTTAACATACTGATAGGTGAGTCATATAGATATGAACACTGCCACTTTTCTTTTCCTAAAAACCTACCAAAACTATGATTTTATTTATTTATACATCTTTTGGATTACAAGATGAACAGACCATCATGAATGGTGGTGAGAAGAAATAATTTCTTCGTGACAAGATAAAGGAGTGATGATCTAATCTCTAAAACATAACATTGAATTGTGATTAAGATTTCATCCCTCAATGGTCTCCCCACCATTGATATTTGACCTAAAATTTATACATTTTTGTATCATACATCTGAGTATGTCCAACCTACTCAATAAAATTAGGAACAAATGAAACTGGGAAGAAAGTTATGAGATGATATTTCTTAGCACAATCCAGATGCATGGACACTATAACTGTCATTAGTTTCCACTGATCTGAAGCCTCTTTAGCTAACTAATTATATGAGTTCCTTCTTACTTAATTTTTCACTAACTTCCATTTACTTAGTGTATAAATTAAGTTGAATTCAAAAATATTCAAGTATTTCATCCATCCGTGTTGCCTTAAATTCAAATATCATTGTCAGAAAATGTGTTTCAAGATTTTATGATCTATAAACACTATGAATTTGTCACCAAAAATATAATGGCATCATATCTTTAAATCATAAACTACAATAGGTAATTCCAAATCATGGGTCAGGTAGTTCTTTTCATGCACCTATTATTTTCATGAGCCATAAGCTACGACATGACCTCCCTGTGTTAGAACATAGCCTAACTAGATCTTGATGCATTTCATAAGACCACATAACCCTGTATTGATTACAAAAATATCAATATATGTGCTGATATAAGGAAAACAGTATTCACTTAGAAGGATTTATTAAATTCATAACTCCATTGGAAAGGAGAAACTTTCTTTATTAAAGATATCTTTTTCAAGTCAAGGAATGAAAAGTCTTGAAGGAAGCATCTATAGTATCCTGCTAAGACTAGGAAACTATTTATCTCAAAGACATTCTATGGTGGTTTCAAAGAGATAATTATTTATATTTTTCAAGATACACCGAAACTCCTTTTTCAGATATAATTTATCTAAGGAAATGTACATATTGTATCCAAAAATAAAACATTGATATATTAGTATAAATGTGATTCTTCATAAAAATACCCTACATTATATCGAAGTGTTTCTCGTGATCTTCTTTAAACCTAGAATACACTAGTATGTCATAAATAAACACAGCTAAAAAGGAATCCAGATACCTCTAAAAAATATAATTTATCAATTCCATAAACACTATTGGTGAATTTTTTAGGCCAAATAGAATAACAACATATTCATAGTGATCATATTAGATCCTGAAATAATCTTTGGAAAACCTCTTTTTGAAATCGTTATTGATGATTGTTGGAGTTGGTTCCCTAGAAACCAACTTATTTGTAATTTATGATAAACCTGTATTCATTGGATTAATATTAATAAACTCTTTATCGCATCATGATTGTTCTTCTACGTGACATAGTATGTGACAATGTCCTAAGAATAGTTGTCGTACTAAAAGGTCAGAGTGGATCCCTACTATGGTGAGAACTCAGAAGTTTCATGACACTATTCTTGAATATATGTTCTATGGTTGGATGATATCATTTTAAGGGACACAAATGGTATAGGCTATCAGGGGTGGGGACTCATGAAACTTTGAGGAACCTTCTCAGGGTGTGCTCCCTTGGTAATATCTAAGAGGATATTATGAGAACAAGACCCGCCAGTAGAAAATCCATATTTCTAAGTTTCATTGGATGTTCCTATCTGTGGAAGTGTGTATTGGTCCTTAGACTTTAATATTATTATTAATGGGTATTATGACTCGTGAACTTATATGTATTGATGAAAATCAGAATGAAATCTGTTCACGGTGAGGTAGGATATATTGGGTGTGTCACGATTAATATTGCATTAATAAATAATTCAAGAAAGGGTTTTTCACTTCTAGGTAAGTAGATGTCTTAGGCCCTTTGACAGAAATGATATAGCCTAACTAAATCCATGGCCATGGTGTTCTCTAGGAAAGTTCAATTCTGGGAAGTTAAAGAATGAGAAATTGAGCACATGGGTTGATGGAACTTGCATGCAACCCACTTGATTAGAGATATTGGGACAAAGGGATTATATTACATGGTAAGCGTTCATATGAGGGAACATGTCATTGCGATATAAACTTATTTCTCTTGGGTATCTTTACCTGTTTCTAGATAGTAATCTTGGACTTTAGGCAATCCCACCTAATGCCAACGAGAAAGATTCCTAGAGGTTCACACACTAAGTGTAGCCAGTATCTTAGTTAAATAATTTATTTATTTAATAATTTGAATAAATATTATTCCCATTTGTTGTTTAATAATTATTCAAGTATGCATGATCGCATTTATTTCGCTTCTAGTTATTCAATATAATATATTATGGACAGAATATTTCTTTATCATAAAATAATGCATTTATATTTATTTTATAAAAAAATAGTCATTATTTAAGGCTTGGTAAATATTGAGGATTATTGGTGGACCAAGTTATGGGTTCGGTGAAAAATAATATTAAATATTATTTAGTTAAATAATATTTAAATATAATGTGCAAGTTAATCACATGTCATGGAAATAATAGAATTGTTATTATTATTTGATATGGGGTTTCACATGGAATAATAAATTAAGTAATGAAACCTTTTCTAATTATTTATTATTACCTGGTGAATTAAATTCCCTGCTATGTTATTATTCCTTAAATTAGACAAGGGGACATCCACCGGCTAACCAATGGTTGTGTGCACAACATCTTTTGAGAAAAGATCTCAAGCCTAGAGAACTCTTCCCTCTCTAAGAACTCTCTCAAGAACGAGAGAGATTCTCCTCCATCAGATCTAGAAGAATTTTATAATTAAAATTAAATTGAGGATCTCATCTGGAGGTTCTGACAGTTCTGTCCATATAATACAAGAGTGCATGCTGTGTATTCAGATATACAAGTCGTGTATTTGTGTTAAATCCATCAGAAGTAAATTGGAAATTACTCAAGTTGTGTGAAATTATCACGTGTGGTGTAGTTAATTCTTACACCGCGTGTTGATGGGATGGACTGGTGCACAGTCAGCCAGATTATACATTGTATGGCCCACTAGACATGGTGTTTAGTTTCTTTAGATTAGGGTCAAGTCATGTATCCCATACATGGATTACTTGGTTGGTGATCATGTAATGCAGATTTGATACAACGTGTGGCCCACTAGACATGTCGTGTACTCTGAAGATTTCAGAAGTAAGCCTCACACACTGTTTCCCTAGGAATGTACTTTAGATGGATGGTGAGGAGGATACATGTTGTGTAGTCAGGTCTATATACCGTGTACATTTTCCAAATTATGTAGATTTAAAATTTTATTATTATATTATGTAACCCTTGAGACATGTACCTTTGTGTGGGCATAAATATAGGACATGACATGTGATGGGTGTTTGATATATATATATATATGTGTGTGTGTTTGTGTGTGTGTTTAATTAACATATGCATAATATTCAAAGATCTGCACATCATGTATGAGTTGTGTTACAATTATAATTTTATGTGCATGCTAAATGTCACAAATAATAAAGTGTATAAAAGTATAAATACATACTGGGTAGTTTTGGATGGGTATTCACCAGGTTTCCTCCAAGGTACAAGTAATGTACAAGGTTATGGATGATAATATTAAGGAAATTCATAAAAGTATTAAGATAAAAAGGATTGATTAATTAAAGATAATGATTAATCGATTCAAGCGTAATTTATCTTAATAAGAATGATTAAATAATTGAATGCTAGTTTTATTAAATTCCTAATTCATTTCATATATATGGATGATCATGATCTAGACCAGACCTTTGTATGTGATTGGATCCCTTTTAATTTATTTATTAAATTAAAATTTTTGGTTTTTGTGTCTTCTCCTCATTAATATGTAGGACCTACGTTCCCATGGTTTATTTTATATAAACTCACTTTTTACCCCTCACCTGCATGTGATTTAAAATAATATGTAATGAATGGAGCTCCAAAGCTAGTGGAGGTGGTTCAAGTTAGGAGTCGAGGTGAAACCAATCCAAGGAGATACAAAGGTGGGCAGGTGGAAAGTTGTAAACACGAACCTTAAACAGTTCAATGTGTTTCTCCCCTAGGTTAGGGTTAGTTTATCAACCTCTAGATAAACTAACCAATAGTAAATCTCATGATCATACCCTTTATTTATTTCTATTAGTTGTATGGTTATTCATTATGGATGTTTGACGTGATCACATAATTAATGAACTAACAAGCATACAAGATAGAACTAAAAATAAAATGGCTTATGATAAATATTATCTATACATGGTTAATCACTTAAGTATATCCCACTTGATATTAAAAATCATGTAAAAATATAATAACTGGAAATTTATGCATAAAGGATAAAAACCCCTCAATTAAATATTATGTCAGTATAGCCTTCCATTACTTCGGTTAGAATCAAACCATATTTCAAAGAGCTTGACCAACCCTATTTGGGGTGATTTCAATTATTGGGGAATTATAATTTGAGTTTTTGGGTTTACTTTACTTAGTTTACATCAAGGGTTGACTTTCCTATAAGTACTTGGTGTGACTGAGAGTTAAAAGTTGAGGAAATCCAAAATTAAGGATTTCAGAATTTGAGAGTCCACTCAACAGATCAAGGAGTTGTGAGTTAATGCAGTTGGAATTTAGAATGTATTACTAAAACCTTTCAAGTTTCTTTACCAACCCTATTTGGGTTAATGAGAAGGGAAATATAGATCCTTTCCTCTAGAATGTTTAAGCAACAGAATATTCCAAAGATAATGGTGTAACGAACCGAAATTTTGAATAAATCTTGTTTCCTAATTTTGTGTGTTATTTTATTTTATTTTTATATACTCAACAAAACTGTTTCATTTGATAACCTGAGTATATTTAAAATGAGACCGTTGGGTTTTGACTGTCATATGACCATTGGTCAATATGACCACTGGAAACGAAAAATTTCGATTATTGTCTATAAATACAAGTGATCTTGGTTAATATAGAAAGAAGATTCGATGGCCTCACCCAGTAGTCTTGGACCGATCGAAGCCCATCTAACAGAACTTGGGAAGGAGGTAGCACCACTGGGCTTTGCTCTAGACCAAACTCAAGCCAAACTTCATCGTGTGAAGCTAGAATGGAATCGCCTTCGCGAGAAGTTCAAACTGATAGAAATTACTACTCGTGCGATGTTGGCTGAGCCTCCCTCGGGTTCTCTCACCTTAGCACACCTTACACTTAGGTCATATGCTGGTGTGATAAGGGGCTACGTAAGGAGACCGTAACTGCCTTGTATAATCCTTTATTTTAAATAAAAATTGGGAATTTTTCTTATGATGAAGTTTATGAATTTTCAAATGACCGGATAAATATAGTATGCATATTTTTTATGAATTTTAGAAAAAGGATATTTTAAAAATGTTTATGTAGACCTTAAATAATTAAAAATGTGTAATGATTTTCAAAAAATAGTCTTCTACAATTATGTTCAGTACGAAATTTAGAGTCTAATAAGATCAACTTGATTTTTTGATGAATAGTAAATTATTAATAGTGATTTTATGCTTAGGATTAGTAATGTAACCAAATGGATTAGTAATCTCACTTAAAGAAAGTATTAATATTATCTAGGCACCCTGATTAAGTAATGTGATTCAATAAAATGGTTAAATAATGGTTTCATAAATTATTATTCAAGTATTAGTTTTTTCAGGTGAATAGTGTTTTTTAATTAAAAATTAAATTAAAAATATTTAGAAAATTATTTTTATAAAATGGATTTCATTTTTGAACTCAGAGCATCGATATTATGTTGTGGTAATTTTTGGAGATTTTT
The DNA here is from genome assembly GCA_963277665.1 of Viscum album. Classification (NCBI taxonomy): domain Eukaryota; kingdom Viridiplantae; phylum Streptophyta; class Magnoliopsida; order Santalales; family Viscaceae; genus Viscum; species Viscum album. The sequence goes on from OY728125.1 coordinate 27,677,377, forward strand.
CTGAAAAAAATAATTTCTTGGTGAATAGTGTATTTATTTAAAAAATAAATTAAAATTATTTAGAAAATTATTTTTATAAAATGGATTTCATTTTTGAAATCAGAGCATTGATATTTGGTTAAGCTGAAATATTGGGATTTTTCTGAGAAAGTTGAATTTTTGATGAATAGTGAAAATACGGTTTTTAAGTTACGAGTGTTTAATGACATCATTAAATGATGTATTAAGTATGTAATCAATATGGTCGACTTATGAATAGTAAGATATGGTATGAGGTGTCCCAAGTGGCCAATACCATGGGCAAATACCATGGGCAAGCCCATGGTTTTTCCAAAACCACCAATGAGGCGTCCCTTGGCCATGAATGTCTTGTCCCCTCACTTTCCCTATAAATACCAAGCCATCCTCTCATTCATTAGACTCCCAACTCTCCCCCAATGAAGCTCTGGTCTCATTACCTCCCAAGGAGTCCTCCCAAGGTTCCCCCAAGCCCTCAAGGTCCCAACCTTTGAGTTTTAAGAGTTACGTTTTAAGGTAAGGGATCATACCTCCCTCTTCCTTTTCAAGTAATCTCTTTTATGTAATTTCTTTTATGCTCCATGCTCTTATGTTTGAGGATGTTCTTTTATATTAATCCTACTGTATTTTTCATGTTCATATGATGAGATACCCCCTCTTCCTCTCATCATTTCATTTTAATAATGTTAAAGTGGCGTCGTTAGGCTGCCGAATTTTTAAGGGATTTTTTCACCCTTCTCAAGTTCTATTTTCATGTCAAGTATTTCAAGTTCCTTTTTATTTTGTTGGGGTATGATCTCTATATCTATCATACTGAACTCTGATTTTCATATGATTAGAGACCCTATTTTATCTATTCAATTCAGTATTTTTAAGTTTTAAGTGACGCCGTTAGGCTGCCGAATTTTTAAGGGATTCGTTCACCTTTCTCATTTTTAAAAGATCTACTTTCATGTCAAGTATTTCAAGTTCCTTTTGTATTATGTTGGGGTATGATCTCTATATATATAATACTGATCTTTTATGTTTATATGATGAGAGACCCTATTTGATCTCGTCAATTCATTTTTTTTGAAGTTTGGGTGACGCTGTTAGGCTGCTGAATTTTTAAGGGATTCGTTCACCTTCCTCATTTTTCAAAGATCCACTTTCATGTCAAGTATTTAAAGTTCCTTTTTTATTATGTTGGGGTATTATCTATTTATCTATCATAATTATATTTTATTTTCATATGATGAGATACCCTATTTGATCTCATCAATTCATTTTTGTTGAAGTTTGTGTGACGCCGTTAGGCTGCTGAATTTTTAAGGTATTCTTTCACCCTTCTCATTTTTTCAAAGTTCTACTTTCATTTCAAGTCATTCAAGTTACTTTTTATTATTTTGGGGTATGATCTCTATATCTATAATACTTATCTTTTATGTTCATATGATGAGAGACCCTATTTGATCTCGTCAATTCATTTTGTTGAAGTTTAAGTGACGCCGTTAGGCTGCCTAATTTTCATAAGAGAAATCTTATTTTTGTCCTCCTTTCATGTTCTTAATTTCATATGGTATATCTTTAAAAAATTCATTACCATGTGCTTAAATCCTTTGTATTATGTCCCTATACTGTTTTATGGGTCATTTATGAATGTTTGACCCATGTCCCCTCTCTTTTCAATGTTTTCTAGAACACTGAAACATAGCCGTTATGCTGCAGAATTTCCTTCTCAAAATGTCTCTCTCCTTTTCTAAAGTTCATTTATTTTATTAAGTGAATACTCAAAGCCCTCTATTCTATAGGGGTATTCACATATATACCAAGTTGTTCTATTTTAGATTCTTGGATTTACATACATGATACCTGCTCTCCCTTTCTGTGGGTTTAAAGTGACGTAAAGATCATGTCTTTAAAGCAGTTTTTAAATGTTATGATTATGAAATGAAACTCATTCCTTTTTTTCTATATTGGTTGTTTATGAAATGATTGATGATGATATATGTGGCTCACATGATAATAAATATGTTTCAATGGTGTACCCTGATAGCGCTCCAATGCATTGGGTAAAGACTTAATCTCTAGAGATGACCTTTTAGACTGATACCTTGGTGAATAACCTTGGTAATTTTTAATGACACCTTGGGGATGGACCTTGGTGAAACGAAATGATTGTCAATATTAAATGTTGTAGCCACATCTTCAAGTTATGAAAAATGTTATTTTTATTATGATATGCCTCGTTATTTTATTCTCATGCCTTAAAGTTCTTTTCATGACTTTATTGATGTATCTCAAGTTCACATGTTAAATGTTTCCCTTGTTTCCCTTACTGGGCCTTCTTCTCACCATTTCTTTTGATGTATGTCCCCAGGTTATGAGATGCAGTAATGAACCTAGGATGAACATGAGGATAAGCCTTTCAAGTGTTTAAGAAGAATGTTTTATGTTTTCATGTTTTAAGTTCTTGGTTTCCAAGACACTAAACCTTAAAGATTCTCGGTTTTGTAAAATGTAATGAAAGCTTATGTGATAAAAAGGCAGGATGCTATAGTTGGTATCAAAGGATGGTTTAGTTATTTGTGGAAATTAGGATATGAAAACTCTAGGAATAACCTATAGAAAAGTTTAAATATAGGAAATCTTCCTGGTATTTTGGTGAGTATTGAGTAAGGGGTTGCCAAGCAAATACATCTCTGTCTGGATACGAGCAGGTAGAGGTGGCTCTGGCACAGATGTACATAGGGGTAAAACCTGAAAACACCGCTTTGAGCTAGACTCGAACGGGAACTGGTACACGACAACGGGCCTTGCTTCACTCTTGGTTACGACACTACCGGGGGATATGCTTTGGTAAATTCATAAGCTTAGTATGAACCATTATTAAAGGAACAAAGATAAAATAAAATAAAGATTCACATAAGAATATATGATCATGGATAACCTAGTTTGAAACCTATGGGATCACAAGTTAGGGTATACTTTTCTTCTACAAGTTATCCTTATATGCTTTAAGTTCCTTTTCTTGATTATTGGATAAGTATTTAAGCCCCTAATTATACTTTCTCTTCTTAGTTAATGGTGGGAAATGGAAGAAAATGTCCCAACAACCAATGTGATAGGAAATGTGATGATTGCAGTATTAATATGACAGAGATGATTAGAGGATTAAAAGATGATTATTATTTTGGAAGATGTTCAATATTTTAGGAACCCTATATGATCGAGTTAAATAGATTACTACGGTATTTTCATTGAGGAGTAAGGTTGACTTATATTTTGAAAAATAGATGAATTTAAGGTGGACTTATATTAATTTAGGTTACTTATGTAAATGATTAACCTATCTTGGGTAAAATATGTTTAGGTTAGCTACTTTTGTTATAAGATGTTAGGATTCGTTGATGATGTTTGGATATGAACAATGAAGTTTATTTTGGAAGACTATGTTATCAAATCCTTATTGTATTTGGGTTTCAATCTTAGTTTGGTTTATTTTGAGGAATTTTAAGAACCGTTATTTATGGAATGGTCTATGATGAACTTCGGGTAGTACCATGGAACTTTAAAGATTTAAAATTAGTTTCCATTCCTATGGGATTATTTCTTTTTGAAGAGTTGTTTTACCTTACCCTTTCTGTTTTTGGGATGATGTTTAAAGGTAGAAGAAATAGATAGTTAATCTTTGTGGATTATGTGATTCTCTAGAAGATGATTCTTGTGCTTTTGATGAGACCAAGTGTTTTTGAGTTCTCGTCGTTTGGAGAAAAGATTAGTTTTGGTAGAGACTTATTAAAGGATGAAACTCTACATGAAGGTAGGTATATTTCCTTATGTTTTTATTCTATATAGTAAATGAATTCCTCAAAAATATTAAAAGGAATGTAAAACAAAAACGTTGTTGGTTTAAGCTTCATACTGGGTAATCAAAGACCGTTTACGCACATCATAAGTTTGTGATTTTCTTGTGGTTAACTTTCTCCTAATCATTTTTTCTATCACTCTCCCCCAGAACTAGACCCTTTGTTTTTCTTCCATATCCATGTTTTCCTACATGGAGTCCTAGTATGGGTTAACTCGGGTGACCTTTGTACTTCCCTTTCTTTTTTTAAATTAATAGTTTTACTGACTCCTTTTCCGATGTGGGACTTTAAATGAAATTTGAAAACCCAATTTTAAAAATTGCGAGGATGCAATTTTTTAAGGGGGAAAGATTGTAACGACCCGAAATTTTGAATAAATCTTGTTTCCTAAATTTTTGTGTTATTTTATTTTTTTATATACTCAACAAAACTGTTTCATTTGATAACCTGAGTATAATTAAAATGAGACCGTTGGGTTTTGACTATCATATGACCATTGGTCAATATGACCGCTGGAAATGAAAAATTTCGATTATTGTCTCTAAATACAAGTGATCTTGGTTAATATAGAAAGAAGATTTGATGGCCCCACCCAGTAGTCTTGGACCGATCGAAGCCCATCTAACAGAACTTGGGAAGGAGGTAGCACCACTGGGCTTTTCTCTGGACCAAACCTAAGCCGAACTTCATCATGTGAAGCTAGAACGGAATCGCCTTCGCGAGAAGTTCAAACTGATAGAAATTACTACTCATGTGATGTTGGTTGAGCCTCCCTCGGATTCTCTCACCTTAGCACATCTTACACTTAGTTCCTATGCTGGTGTGATAAGGGGCTATGTAAGAAGACCATAACTGCCTTGTGTAATCCTTTGTTTTAAATAAAAATTGGTATTTTTTCTTATGATGAAGTTTATGAATTTTCAAATGACCGGATAAATATAGTATGCGTATTTTTGATGAATTTTAGAAAAAACATATTTTAAAAATGTTTATTTAAACCTTAAATAATTAAAAATGTGTAATGATTTTCAAAAAATAGTCTTCTACAATTATGTTCAGTACGAAATTTAGAGTCTAATAAGATCAACTTGATTTTTGATGAATAGTAAATTATGAATAGTGATTTTATGCTTAGAATTAGTAATGTGACCAAATGGATTAGTAATCTCACTTAAATAAAGTATTAATATAATCTAGGCACCTTGATTAAGTAATGTGATTCAATAAAATGGTTAAATAATGGTTTCATAAATTATTATTCAAGTATTAGTTTTTTCGGGTGAATAGTATTTTTTAATTAAAAATTAAATTAAAAATATTTAGAAAATTATTTTTATAAAATGGATTTCATTTTTGAACTCAGAGCATCGATATTATGTTATGGTAATTTTTGGGGATTTTTCTAAAAAAAATGATTTTTTAGTGAATAGTGTATTTATTTAAAAAATAAATTAAAAATATTTAGAAAATTATTTTTATAAAATGGAGTTCATTTTTGAAATCAGAACATTGATATTTTGTTAAGGTGAAATTTTGGGATTTTTCTGAGAAAGTTGAATTTTCGATGAATAGTGAAAATATAGTTTTTAAGTTACGAGTGTTTAATGACATCATTAAATGATGTATTAAGTATTTAATCAATATGCTCGACTTATGAATAGTAATATAAGGTATGAGGTGTCCCAAGTGGCCAATACCATGGGCAAATACCATGGGCAAGCCCATGGTTTTGCCAAAACCACCAATGAGGTGTCCCTTGGCCATTAATGTCTTGTCCCCTCACTTTCCCTATAAATACCAAGCCATCCTCTCATCCATTTGACTCCAAACTCTCCTCCAAAGAAGCTATGGTCTCATTACCTCCCAAGGAGTCCTCCCAAAGTTCCCCCAAGCCCTCAAGGTCCCAACCTTTGAGTTTTAAGAGTTACGTTTTAAGGTAAGGGATCATACCTCCCTCTTCTTTTTCAAGTAATCTCTTTTATATCATTTCTTTTATGCTCCATGCTCTTATGTTGGAGGATGTTCATTTATATTAATCCTACTGTATTTTTCATGTTCATATGATGAGATACCCCCCTCATTCTCTCATCATTTCATTTTAAGAATGTTAAAGTGGCGTCGTTAGGCTGCCGAATTTTTAAGGGATTCTTTCACCCTTCTCAAGTTCTATTTTCATGTCAAGTATTTCAAGTTCCTTTTTATTTTGTTGGGGTATGATCTCTATATCTATCATACTGAAATCTTATGTTCATATTATGAGAGACCCTATTTTATATCTTCAATTCAGTATTTTGAAGTTTTAAGTGACGCCGTTAGGCTGCCGAATTTTTAAGGGATTCGTTCACCTTTCTCATTTTTCAAAGATCTACTATCATGTCAAGTATTTCAAGTTCCTTTTGTATTATGTTGGGGTATGATATCTATATCTATCATATTTATCTTTTATGTTCATATGATGAGAGACTCTATTTTATCTCATCAATTCATTTTTTTGAAGTTTGGGTGACGCCGTTAGGCTGCTGAATTTTTAAGGGATTCGTTCACCTTCCTCATTTTTCAAAGATCTACTTTCATGTCAAGTATTTAAAGTTACTTTTTTATTATGTTGGAGTATGATCTCTATATCTATCATACTTATCTTTTATGTTCATATGATGAGAGATCCTATTTGATCTCGTCAATTCATTTTTGTTGAAGTTTGTGTGACACCGTTAGGCTGCTGAATTTTTAAGTGATTCTTTCACCCTTCCCATTTTTTCAAAGTTCTACTTTTATGTAAAGTCTTTCAAGTTCCTTTTTATTATGTTGGGGTATGATATATATATCTATCATACTGATCTTTTATTTTCATATGATTAGAGACCCTATTTTATCTCTTCAATTCATTTTGTTGAAGTTTAAGTGACGTCGTTAGGCTGCCTAATTTTCATAAGAGAAATCTTATTTTTGTCCTCCTTTCATGTTCTTCATTTCATATGGTATATCTTTCAAAATTCATTACCATGTTCTTAAATCCTTTGTATTCTGTCTCTATACTATTTTATGGGTCATTTATGAATGTTTGACCCATGTCTCCTCTCTTTTCAATGTTTTCTAGAACCCCGAAACATAGCTGTTATGCTGCAGAATTTCCGTCTCAAAATGTCTCTCTCTTTTTCTAAAGTTCATTTATTTTATTAAGTGAATACTCAAAGACCTATCTTATATATGGGTATTCACATATATACCAAGTTTTTCTATTTTAAATTCTTGGATTTACATACATGAGACCTGCTCTCCCTTTCCGTGGGTTTAAAATGACGTAAAGATCATGTCTTTAAAGCAGTTTTTAAACATTATGATTATGAAATGAAACCCATTCCTTTTTTTCTATATTGGTTGTTTATGAAATTATTTATGATTATATATGTGGCTCACATGATAATAAATACATGTCAATGGTGCGCCCTGATAGCGCTCCAATGCATTGGGTAAAGACTTAATCTCTAGAGATGACCTTTTAGACTGATACCTTGGTGAATAACCTTGGTAATTTTTAATGACACCTTGGGGATGGACCTTGGTAAAATGAAATGATTGTCAATATTAAATGTTGTAGCCACATATTCAAGTTATGAAAAATGTTATTTTTATTATTATATGCCTCATGATTTCATTCTCATGCCTTAATGTTCTTTTCATGACTTTATTGATTTATCTCAAGTTCACATGTTAAATGTTTCCCTTGTTTCCCTTACTAGGCATTCTGCTCACCCTTTCTTTTGATGTATGTCCCCAGGTTATGAGATGCATTAATGAACCTAGGATGAACATGAGGAGAATCCTTTCAAGTGTTTAATAAGAATGTTTTATTTTTTCGTGTTTTAAGTTCCTGGTTTCCAAGACACTAAACCTTAAAGATCCTCGGTTTTGTAAAATGTAATGAAAGTTTATGTGATAAAAAGGTGGATGCTATAAATGGTGAGGGCTATTGGGTTGTGAAAAAATAGTGGGAGACTAATAGATATTAATTTATTTGTATATATTTATCAAGATAAAGTACTAAAAATACTATTCATCTTATTTTTAGAAATTTCATTAAAAATTAGATCAAACATATCATTGTGATTCATACTCATGAAGGAAAATCTTCTCATCGGCACTCATTTCAAGGAGTGGAAAAAGAAACTTTAGGTTATTGTAACATCCCAGGTAAATAAATAATAATATATATTTCATATTTATTAATATTTTTTAATTAAATATTAATTTTACTTTAAAAGGGTTGCTATGTTCGATAGCGTACTCGATACGCAACAACGGGTTTCTTTGAAATCTTACATTGCACACTAATAGTATAATATTATTATTTTAAATGGTAGTTAACTCCTAGCCATTGTATTGGATGGAATGAACAAAACTAACTACAATATTATTATACATGTTTGTTAAATGTATTTACATTTATCCAATAAAATTTAGAGGCTTAAAATGTGAGTGAATCCAATTTTAAGCATAATTTACATTAAAAGGTCGATTTACCGCATTTTAATGGAGAACCCTATTTAAAGGTAGTTTTTTTAACTTTAATACATTCTATTTGACCAAATAAAATCCTTCTTTAGAATGGGGACATCAAAATTTACTTTTTGTAAATTTTTGGAATTTTTCTGATAAAGTTCATTTTTTTAATGAATAGTGAAAATACTGTATTTTAATTCCAAACTGCGTTTGAATATAATAGTTAGATTATATTTTTAATTGGTTTTAAAGTGTAATTAGAATATATTTTTACCATTTAATCCAATGTTGGTCATTGTAATTAATTTCACTTTGAAATTGGACGTAAACAAGTGTCAATCTTTTGATAGTTATTGTTTCTTAAAAACATGCTATTTGTTTTAACAACGAGAATTAAATTTAAATTAATTAATTGAAAATTATATGTTTTTAATCTGGTAAAATAGACATAATTTTTTAATTCGTAATATCAAATATAGCTTGGGCTTAAGTTTTGTTATTTTTTTGAAAAACTTCAATTTTTGATGAATAGTGAAACCACTTAGTAGTAGTTAAAAAACTGAATTTTTCATTTAAATGAAATTTTACCACTTTTGTAAATTGAATTTTGAAAATACAACATACATGGTTTTTATTAATAAGTAAAATTTGGTTCAATAAGATGAAAATAATTTTTGGTGAATAGTAACATTTGACTTTTATTTACTGCGGTTAAAGGTAAATAGGGTAATTCAAGGTAAAAAGAATATTATAATAATTCAAAATTACCTTAACACTTGTCCAAACCTTATTTTTTGAGTCATTTACGACCATGGGCATCTTTGGATCGATTTTGGGGCCCCATTGAGCCACTTGGGAGTGATAATGACACTTTATTTTAATTAACTTAAAGTAAAGGAAAAAATGACAAAAACAAATATCTTTTAGTAAATTAATTTTTACAAGGGGTTATATAAATTATCTTTTCAACTATAAATATTCATTATAAATATAAAACGATTTCCTACATCATGGTATTTTTTTATAATTTTTATACATCAAATAAATTAAATTATTTATGACACAATAATGATGCAGTATTTACCTCATTCATAAAATATTTAAATAAATAAGATTATAAATATTAAAACAATATCCAAAACCTGTAAAATTATTATTGGATGATTTTATTTTGACCATGAGTCATCTTATATTCAACTTTAATTTTTTTTTTACCTTTAGAAACTGAATATCATTATGTAATAAAATAATATTATCACACTTTCCTAAAGAGCCCCTCCTCCCCCTTATAAAAATCCCTCACTTATAACCAATTCCTCACACCTCTAAAGCCTTTTGGATCATCCAACCTCTGCCAAATTAATCTCCCTACATCCCTCTACTCCTCCTAGAAGCCTTACCTTAGGTATAAGTCACTTCAAGAAGTCCTTTTGGTTCAAACCAAAGGAAGTTACCCAAATTAAAGGTAATGGTTTCTCTTAACTTCTTTTATTTTATTTTACTTATATAACCCCTAAACTCTTTTTATTCATTTATTTTACAACAACACCAGTATAATAAATATACTATAATGTTTTTATGATAAGGATTTGAACTAAACTTACACACACCTCCATCTAATGGGTGAAGAACATACAGTTTCTGTGGATAGAAAATTAACGCCTCACGAAACGATGATTGTTCGATTATCTCATACCTCTTATCATGGTGGACATTCAGATGATACTATATTTATATATGATATATATTATGTTTATTTTTTCTTTATGCTTTTGTATTTTTCTTTTATATAATACCTTTATGGTTTCCATTATGGGTAAACGCGATAATTTCATTTGAGGAAGTGTGGACTACCGCCCCCTCAAAGTGATATGACTCGTTAATGACATATGTGGGACATATAAAAGATGGAGTTAATGATATTATATATGATATTATACTAGAATTATAATATACCTATTTATCATTGTGTTTTAATTCCATTAAAATAAGAAATAGAAATGAAAGTAGTGTTCATGTGTACGTACGGCTTACCGTCTCCATGAACAGTGCATTTCATTTCTTACCTCCAAATGATATGTACTGTTATAAATATAAATATATATACTGGATATATATGATATATATGATATCTAAATAATGAATATCATTCTGTATATAATGTACTATTTACCACATGGACAACTTGTAAATATAAGGTGTCCATTTTTTACTCAAGTACCAAATGTCGACAAAATGATCATTATTAACTTAAATGATTAAATAATGTTTATAACATGGTAATAAGTGATATAAAAGGAATAATAAACTTGAAAAGTTTATTAAGAAAGTAGAAATTAACTTTAGTTTATCATTCATTAGATTAAAGAGCGATCGAGTCAAGTCGGACACGAGGTAAGGGACTTCGTCTCAATCTCCTTTCATTGAGGCATATTTTGTTCTAATACACGACTTTCATTTATATGATTTATAAACACCTTTGACTTTTCATTTCATTCAAAGTGAATCTTTTTCTATGAATTGATTTACTAAATGACAAAAAAGAATTTTTTTTCTTAACATAAGCGGTGACAACGACCTTTCCACCGCCGCGAGTATTATTTGATCTTTTAGCTTCTTTAACAAGCCGTAATGTTTTTAAAAAGGAAAATAAATACCATATACTCTTTTTAAATATTTTGGTATTGAAAATGGATTTGATAATGGATTTTTTATGTCAATATATTTAAATGATATATTGTTATTTCAATGTGGGAATTTTATCTTTCCTTTATTCTTATGTTATATGTTATGATCATGTTATGGTTCTTGGGCATTATTTACGTATATGGGTGGTTCCGTGATAAACCTAGGGTGGGTGAGCCTGAGATAGATCTCCAATTCATTAGGTAACATGATGGAGGTAAACTTGAATGTTTTTCCTAAGAGATTTAGGTAATATACTGTGATGGGTATTCCAAAGTAACTTCCTATGTAGTTGTGATAGCTACAATATAAGTATGATATGAATGCCACAAGTTACCTTTATGATTTATGATTTCTATGTGTTATTCATAAATCTTATTATTTAATGAGGTAAGTAAAAGAGTTTATGTTTTGTATGTATTTATGAACTAATGTTTTCTTTATTTGTTTTATAACCCTTACTGAGCTTTTTATGCTCATCCCAAGTTTTGAAATGTTTTCACATGACTTAAAGATGAATAGGGTCAAGGATGGGATCAAGGAAAAGTCATGTTGTCTAAAACATGGAACTAGACATGAATATTTTTTTCAATAGTTTTTATTTTATAAAAAAATGGAAACTGAGTAGAAGTGTCTACTTTGTAATCTTTTGAGATGTAATAGTTATTTCCTAATTCTCTAAAACTCTAAACCTAAAAATATCATCAATGTGAATTATTCATTTAATTCAATATTATGTAATGTTTAAGGTCAGGTCCTTATAGTTATCCTTTTCCATGAGAGGAAACTTTATATGCTGGAAGATCCTTTACCAGTTGATCTTGGAAATGAGGTGAGTGATGAGGAACTCTCTATGTATGAGAAACATCTGAATGATGCTAGGATATTTAGTGCCTCATGCTATAATCCATGACCAATGATCTCTTGAAGCAACATGAGGAAATGGATGCTTATATCATGATGTCTCACCTTCGGGATCTCTATCAAGAGAAGGTGATATAGGAGAGGTCTGAGATCACTAACGCTTTGTTCACTACAAATCTTGGTGAGTCTACGCCATCTAGACCACATCTAGTCAATATTATTGGCTATATTGAGCATCTGGACATCTTAGGTATTAAATTCCTAGATTATTTGCATACAAATATCATACTATCATCACTGCCTAAGGCCTTCTCTAGTTTTATTATGAACTATAATAGGAGCAACAATGAGAAGAGCTTATCAAAACTTCTAACCCAGATTCACCAAGTGGATGAGGACATGGGTCGTGACAACCCTCAGCCCTTATGGTGAATAGGAAGAGGAAGGACAAGGAAAAGGGGGATAATATTTATAAATAGTCTTAAGATCCTGAGAACTGTTTGACCAAGAATAAGAGGATCCAAAGGAAGGGAAAGGAAAAGGAGGTAGTATGCTTTGCATGTGGAAATTCAGGCCACTGGAAGAGGAACTATACCGAGAGGCAAGGGGAAGCCAAAGTTTTGTTCATTATCAAGTGAAATATTTCCATTTCTACACATTGGGTATTAGATACAGCTTGTGGTGCTCACATCTTCATTCAAATTCATGAACCAAGTAGATTTAGGAAAATTTCTAGATGAGAAGTGGATCTACGAGATGCCAATGGTGTGAGGTTGGCTACTCTTTCCATTGGTGACTACCACCTCACATTGCCAATAGGAATGATTTTGGTTTTACATGGCTGTTATTATATACCTAGTGTTACCAAGAACATAATTTCTGTATCGAGTTTAGATACATATGGATTTATTTTCAAGTTCGAAAATAAATTTTTTTACTTTTATAAGGACAACATATGTTATAGTATGGCACATTTAAATAATAGTATATATGTATTAAATTACAAGAACCAAGTGTTGGAAATTGATAAATAACCAAGTTCACATGACTCATACAACACCCAGTTGTGGCATCACCGTCTTGGTTATGTAAATGAGAAGCACCTGAAAAATCTATGTCAAGATGGTTATTTAGACTCTTCTGATCTAAAACCACTTGATAGATGTCATTATTATTTTCAAAGGAAAATGACCAAACCACTATTTGGTGTAAATGGTTAAAGGGTCACAGAGCTTCTAGGATTGGTACACACTAATGTGTGTGGATCATTATAGTAGAATCTAGAGGTGGATATTCTTACTTCATTAATTTTACTAATGACTTGAGTAGATATAGATATGTCTACTTAATGAGGTATAAGTTTGAGTCCTTTGATAAATTCAAGGAGTTCAAGAATGAAGTATAGAATCAACTTGGTGAGAAGATAAAGAAGATTCGATCAGATCAAGGTGGATAATATCATAACCAAGAGTTCATCGACCTTTTACGGGAGTCTATGATCCTATATCAACTCACTCAAACTTATACACTACAGTGGAATGTTGTTAGTTAAAGGATGAACCATGCCTTTTTGTACATAGTTAGGTTGATGATGATTCATGAAGATCTTACATTATCCTTTTGGGGATATTCATTGTAAACTTGGTCATACACATTAAACCAAGTACCAACTAAGGTGAAAAATGGGATTCCCTTCAAACTATGGAGTAGAAAAAAAAAACCACTTTGTCGTATACATGTTTATGGGGATGTGAGGCATTTGTTAAAGATTTATTAGGAAACAAACTAACACCTCGGGGAACGAAGTGTATCTTTATAGGGTATCCCAAGGAAACAAAGGGATACTACCTATACAACCCGTCAGGCAAGAAAGTGACTATTTCCAGACAAGTCGTATTTCTTGAGAGGGAGCACATACTCAAAAAGGATAGTGAGAGAAAGATTGAATTTGATGAAATTAATGCTCAAGATACACATGAGTTGGTATAAGAACAAGTTCCATAGGTCCTTGTGGAAGTGGTAGTTCCTGAAACACAAATACTATGTTGGATTACAAGAGAGTTAAGGGAACTAGAGAGATATGGTTTACTTTGCACTGAGGATGGTGAATAGTTATTATTGGACAATGATGAACCTATATCTTATAAGGAATAATTATAAATCTTAGAAGATACAAGATGACTAAAAGATAAGAATTTTGAGATGGATTTCATGTATCAAAACCAATTTTGGGTTCTGGTTGATTCGTCAGTTGATGTAAAGCCTTTTGGGTGTAAATGGGTATTCAAGAAGAAACTGGACATGGAAGGTCAAGTTAGTACCTATAAATCAAGGATAGTGGCTAAGGGTTTTAAACGGTGTTAAGGAATTGACTATGATGAAACTGTTTCACTAGTTCGCATGTGTAAATCCATAAGAATCATAGTTTCCATAGAAGCTTTCCATGACTATGAGATTTGGCAGATGGATTTCAAAACTACATTCTTTAATGGGAACCTTTAGAAAGATGTCTATATGACACAACCAGAAGGGTTTGTGACACCAGGTGATGTTAAAAGGGTATGCAAGTTGTAGAGATCCATTTATGGATTAAAGTAAGCATCCAGATCATAGAAAATTTGATTTGATGAATCCATGAGAGAATTTTATTTCATTAAGAATGAATGTGAGCCATGTGTTTATAAGTGGTTTAATAGGAATGAGGTCGTTATCCTAGTAGTGTATGTTGATGAAATATTTCTTATTAGAAATGACATACTAGTCTTGTAGTCAGTCAAGGACTGGTTGAACAAGTGCTTCTCCATAAAGGACTTAGGCAAATCAACCTAAATTATAGGGATCAAGACCATTCATGATAGATCCAAGATGCTTATTAGACTAAGTCAAAGTACATACATTGACCAGATTCTAAAGATATTTAGTATAGAACAATCCAAGAGGGGATTGGTTCCAATGTCACATGGTATACATATTTCCAAGAAAATGTTTCCCCAGACACAACATGAGAAAGATTGGATGAGTAATATTCCATAAGTATCAGTGATAGGATCTATCATATATTCCATGTTATATACCAGACTTGATGTTGCCTATGCACTGAGCATGGTAGGAAGATATCAATCAAATCTAGGAGAACACCATTGGACTACTCTCAAGATTATCCTTAAGTATCTAAGAAGAACTAAAGATATATTCCTAGTGTATGAAGGAGATGAGGAGCTTGTCATCAGAGGGTATATTGATGCTAGTTTTCAGATAGATTATAATGATCTAAAGTCACAATCAGGATATGTTTTATGTCTCAATAGAGGAGCTGTGAGTTGGAATAGTTCAAAGCAGCCAGTTGTCGTTGATTCTACAGCAGAGTCTGAATATATATTGGCTTTTGATGCACCAAAGAAAGATGTCTAGATTCGGAACTTTTTATAGGAACTTGATGTGGTCATAAAAGTAAGGATATCATTACATTTTATTGTGATAATACTGTAAAAATGTATCTTGCAAAGGGTCCAAGGTCATGTCAACGGACAAATAAAATACTCTAAAAGTATCACCTCTTGAGGGATTTATATCAAAGGGGTGAAGTTGTAGTAAGCAGAGTGTCCATGGAAGATAATGTGTCAAACCCCTTGACTAAAGTCCTATCTTATAAGAAATATGAATATCATGTGATATCTATTGGATTGAAGGTTTTTATCAGTTGGTTGTAGTTCAAGTGGGATTCTGTTGGAGTTAGTTCCCTAAAAACCAAATTATTTGTACTTTATGATAAACTTATATTCATTGGATTAATATTAGTAAACTCTTTATCACATCATGATTGTTCTTCTATGTGTCATAGTATGTAATATTTTCAAAGGAATATTCATCGCATTAAAAGGTCACAGTGGATCCATGATATGATGAGAACTCAGATGTGTCATGACACTATTCTTGAATATATGTTCTATGGCCAGATGATATCATTTTAAGGGACACAAATGATATAGGCTATTAGGGTTGGGGAATCATGAAACTTTGAGGAACCTTCTCATATTGTGGGACCTTAGTAATATTCAGGAGGATATTATGAGAACAAGACCCGCTAGTAGGAAATCCACATTTATAAGTGTTTTTGGATGTTCCTATCTTTAGATGTTTGTATTGGTCCTTAGACTTTAATATTATTATTAATGGGTATTATGACTCACTCACTTAGATGTATTGATAACAATTGTGACGACAGATGTTCACAGCGAGGTATGATATGTTGGGTGCGTCACGAGTAATATTGCATTAATGAATAATGCGAGAAAGGATTTGTCACTTCTACAGAAGTAGATATCTCAGGCCCTTTGATGGAAATGATATAGCCTAACTAAATCCATATCCATGGTTTTCTCTATGCAATTCTAATTATGGGAAGTCAAATAATGATAAATAAATTACATGGGTTGATGGAACTTTCATGCAACCCGCTTGATTGGAGAAATCAGGACAAAGGGATTATATTACATGGTAAGTGTTTGTATGAGGTGGCATGTCATTGCGACATCAAATTATTTCTCTTAGGTTCCTTGACCTGTTGCTGGATATTAATCTTGGAATTTATTCAATCCCACCTAATGACAATGAGAAAGCGGCCTAGTGGGTCACACACTAAGTGTAGTCAGTATCTCAATTAAATAATTTTTTTATTTAACAAGTTGAATAAGTATTATTCCCGATTTTGGTTTAATAATTATTCAAGAATGCCTGATCACATTTATTATGTCGCTAGTTATTCAAAATAATGTATTATAGAAGGAATATTTATTTATCAGAGAATAATGAAGTTATATTTATTTTATAAATAAATATTCATTAGTCAAGGCCCAGTAAATATTGAGGAGGATTGGCGGACCAAGTTATGGGCCTAGTGAAAAATAATATTAAATATTATTTGGTTAAGTAATATTTAAATATAATGTGCAAGTTAATCATATGTCATGGAAATAATATCAATTCTATTATTATTTGACATGGGTTTTCACATGGAATAATAAACTAAGTAACGGAATCTATTCTAATTATTTATTATTACTTGGTGAATTAAATTCCCCATTATGTAATTATTCTCTAAATTGACCAAGGGGTCATTCCACTGGCTAACCAATGGTTGTGTGTGAAACATCCATAGAGAAAATCTATCAATCCTAGAGAACTCTTACCTCTCCAATAATGCTCTCAAGAACAAGAGATATCCTCCTCCATCCAATCTAGGAGAACAATTTTGAAGTAATTTTCAAGGCAATCAAAGGCGTACATCGCAAGAGAAAATACCTATTGTGCTAGCACCCAGAGTCTCCTTCAGCGATGTTTGGAGATATGTGGAGTACTTGTGGATCACCACTAGAGGAATATTGTCCTTGGATTCTACATATAAATAAATCTGAACCTCAAACTCATGGTCGAACACATTAACAAAGAAAGAATCACCTTAGAGGTAATTCTTTAATTTAATTTAATTAATTATAAACAAAATATGTTGATCCTCTCTTCTCAGTTCTGGGTTCTATACTTTGTCTTTTATCTTTGATTAAATTCTGTGAATACTGGTATTTATCATCATACTGATCCTAGATTAATCATAGATCATGGAAATTATCAAAATTGGGTACACGTCCATCCTGCGCTTCCACTATGCCCAAAACCTATAGTGATACCTTAATCAAAATTAAATTTTAGAGAACCACTGAGCTCCCATCAATTGATAAAAAAATCATCAATTCATGGGAATGGATATTGTTTCTTTATTATAACTTGGTTAAGCTTATGATAAACCATGTAAAGACTAAGAGTTCTATCAATCTATTCACAAAAAGAACCATTACTACCCACAGAGATGAGCTCAATCAAATGAACCCTTTACATTACAATGCTTCTAATTATACTTTCAATCCCCACAATTTCATTGTTTCCATCTGATAAGATAAAATATAAATTGTAATAGTCTCCGGTGGTAGATCAATCATAAACTTCACTTCTCTTTTGGGTAGAAACCTTGAGAAATTATCTATAAACATTTTAGGGAAATAGTCAACAATGGATGGAAAATATATATCCCCTATCTCATCTAAAAATTAAAAATTAACCTCTAAGAACTAGTAAGATATGGTTCAAACCACTAGTATTAAAGGTCCTTCTTTACTTTCATCCACTTCCTAACCTCCTTTAAAGAGAGGTTTAACCCCATTTGAAGATGAGAAACTCACTTTTCATGCATAAAAATTGATATAGGCCGCAAAGTTTATCAGCCAATCCATTCCCAAAATTAGGTCATAACTATCCATATCTATAATAGAGAATTCCCATACCAACACTGCCCCATCCATGTTTATCATACATGCTACACACTTAAAACCTCGATACTCTCGTTGGGAAAGACGATTTTGCATTTTTAGAACCAAAGGCATCATCTCAACATGTAAATCCATAAGATCAATAACACAAGAAGAAATAAAATGGTGGAATGAACTTGTATCAAACAAGGCCCTTATAAGGGTATAATTAATAATAATCTTACCTCACACCATTGAAGTTCTAGGTTGATCTTCCATGATCACCTTCTCAACACTATATAATTTCTTACTCAATGTCCCCTTCTCTCTGTTTCCCTAATGAGATTTTAAATATTGAGGAGTCAAGGTGTTCCTTGAAACACCTTGTATTTCTCGATTCTTAGGTCAAGAGTTATTCTGACAATATCTTCCAGTCAATAAATAAGATGTCTGAGAGAAAAAATATATATTATTAGCACCAAGATTCTAAGGGTTATACAATAACATATGAGATATCCCATCTGGTTATAGTTATGACATTCTCTCGGTGGTGTCGTACAATCCTGATTAATATGATCAAAGTAACCATAATAGAAACATTTTATATTACTTTTATATTGATGATGGAAATTTAAAAATCTCATGGTCTGATTCTGAGACATACCTCCACTTTAGAAGTAGGTGTCCCTCTTCCTCTTATTTCCATCATTAGAGTTCCCAACTATTCCTGTGGGGATAAACAGTCTCCCTCCCATCGTATTTTTAGAAATATCAATTTTTACCTTAATTTCACTATTTACCATCTAAGTATAGTCTATAATACAAAGGATGAAAATATTTCATCAAATTTCAGATTATATCCCTATCTCAAAAATGTGTTCCTTCAAGGATGCACTTATAGTTACTTCTACTAAAAAGAGATATTTGTTCATAAATTTATCCACATACTCTGTCATTGAGAGATTCACTTTCTTTAAGATGAATAAATCTATTTTCCTCACAATCTAAAATGTGTGAGTATAGAATTTTCTATTGAACAATTATTTAAAGTCCTCCCATATAATTCATTGGTCAAATTTATCCTGAACTGCTAAATATCACCATTTTCATGCTAGATCCTAGAGAATGTATATTTTCAACTTGACTTTTTTCTTGAATGGTGTTCCAAGGAAATCAAATATTCAATTCATTCTATTTAGACACACCTCTTCTTTTTAGGATCTGAATCCACCCCCCCCCCCAACGATGGGTGGATTATGCTTTTAAAACTGAACTGAGTGTTCCAACTATTGAGGTTCATCACTCTTATTTCCTTTGTGTATGAATTGAAAAGAATGCATGATGCTTTGGACCAACTATTGGTTCACTTGTGGCTCAGGTGCAACCATGTTTTTTTCGACTCTTCTAGTTGATTCCTATGATGTATAACTGGTTCAATTATATAAAACAAGAACAAAACTCTAGTTAGTACCACTTAGAAATTTAAGTCTTAAAAATTTCAAATAACCATATTAATAAATACAAAAATCTTTATTTATAAAATCCAATCATTGTAAACAATCATTATTTTCAAAATACCACAACCATTTTTTCTAAATTACCCCAACCAATAATTAATAGCTAGTATTTTTTGAAAATAAATACATTTCACCATTTTCATAAATTATGAATTTAAAATGAATAATGTAGTATTATTGGGAAGTATCACTATCATTTCATGATATGTAACTCTTATTAGATAAACCCATGATAATGAGGTGATAACTCACCTAGAAGTGTCCTAAAACAATTTTGTACCCAAACCAACCAAATAACTAGAACTTTACTATAAAAAGGCTAGATACATACATTAAAGATATAATTTTCAAGTTTCAACATTCCTATCTCCTTTCTACCATCCCAAGATATAGACTAATTTGACTAATATCGATAACATTTGTAATATCCTGCCCTTCCTCATTGTCTTGAGAAGTGGTGGAGGTTTTACTGGCCATAGGTGACATCCACAAGACACCAAATGTTAGAAATAAATGTCAAGGGATTCAAGGAATAATTGGGGGATGATTTTCCCTACTAATGAAAAAAACCTAACAACACACAATATAAACATATAACCACTATATGATGCATGAATAAGACATTACAAACCAAATTTTAACCAACAATACAACCATATCAGAGTGACAACTCAAAAATAATAGATAATAATACAAAGAAAAACAAGTCCCAAAGACACCCATGAGACAATCTAAGGCAACACCTGACCAAGATCCAAGCTCTAACACAAATTACTATGCCCATGGTATAAAGACACTCCATTAGAGAAATATGATACCTTCCCTTTACCTGTATCCTAGTAGATAACATCTACAAATACACCAATGTTCCCTTAAAGGGGAGAGTATAAACTCAGTTGGATTCCCCCAAATACTTCTTGACTTACACCACTAGGAAAAAACATGGCATCACATTTATATAAAACTATTTAAAACCATTTAAACAATTTATATCAAAATCATAAAAAAATCATGGAAAACAATAAACAATATTTAAAACCATTACACATTATTTGGCATAACCATTCCTATATCTCCACACAGACACATGCATTCCAAGTGATAATTCCATACTCATGAGTGGTTTCTGGTATATCCATCAATTCATCAATTAGTGGCCAATCTCTTGTGTCCCACTGAAACATTCCCCTTTTATAATGTCACCTTATGGTGCCTTGGTTGTACACACCCCTTCTTCAGGGACACATTGAAGCAATGAACTCAAGACAACCATGTATTCCAAATTCCATGGAAAACCATTTCACATAAAACCAATTCCTTTTTTAAAACATTTCATCAAACATCTCATGTGTATTGAAATAAATTCATAATTATAGAATCATGATTTTAAAATTATAAAAAAATGTGGTTTTTGAAAACCATCCAATTTCCCACAATTTTAAAACCCATAACCAAAAAGGTATTTCCATCAAGAATAGAACAATATTCACACAATGATTTTAGGAAAAACATTTCATCAAAACTAAGCCTCCGTATTTTAGGATATATGGTATGAGAGAGAAACCACCTACCTCAAAATCAGTTTTTTGGAAAAAGGGTTCAATAATGATTCTCACGATGTTAGTTATTCCTTCAAATACTCCAATAAAAAAACAAATATATCATCAAACACAAATCTAAACACATATATCCTATTATTTCAAGACCGGTCAATAGTAATGTTCACTGTAAAACATGTAGATCCAAGATGAGAAGGAAAAAAGGAGACCCTAACATTTATTTCCACAATATTTCAATCAAAGATCCATTGGAATTATACTCCATATATCAAGGATTATTGAGAATCTCCTAAGGGTTCCTTGAAAGTTGAGAGGGAGTAGAAGGAAATTTTATGAAACAAAAACAAGAACTAGTCATAAAAAACCTTGTCAGGTCGGGTTAATTCAAGACGTGAATAGGTAATTAACATCATGAATTCCTAGATAGGTTACATCCAACAAAAAATGAGTTTCCTATATTTTAAAAACTCAAAAACCAAATACATTATTTTAATTTGTTACACATAATGAACTAAATCATTTAAACACCTAGGAAAACTTTTCATGCTATGCAGAAAAAAAAACATGGCATATGTCCCAAACAATTCATGTCGGGAAACCACAATTCATGACATAAATGTTTCCAGTAACAATTTACAGGATCAATCCTCCAATCTCTCCTATTTCACTACTGAATTCCTCTAGAAAGATATATCAAAGACTCAAAACATAAATTAAACACATAAAATAATTATGTAACTAAAACCAGGGGTTCTACATTCTCCCCACCATTATTATTTCTATCCCTTTAAAGTAGAAAAATCATGGTGCCTTTGAAGATATCGGGCCATTAATATTTTATTTTATTTTTATGCTCCCATATCTCTTCCAAAATATGACCATTTTTTCATACAACCCATACTAAACTGATAATTTTCCTAAGAACGGTCTTCTCATTCCTATCCTCAATATATATCAGTACATGAATCAATGTAGCATCTGGTTCAAGATCAACATGGTCCCATTGAATTACATGATTATGGTCAAGTTGGTACTTCTTAAATTGAGATACATGAAAACCATTATGTATAGAATAGAACCTTGGTAGGAGAGACAACCGATAAGCCACATCACCCACAAGTTAAGTTATCTCAAAAGGACCAATGTACCAAGGAGAAAACATCCATTTCTTTCCAAAGCGATGATGAACAAGCCCTAGAGAGATTCTCAAGAAGTCATGATCACTCATATAAAAGGATAAAGGTTGATGATGGTGATATTCATATGATTTCTAATGACCCTAAGTTATCACCGTTATTTTTCTAATCAAATGATTATTCTCCATTTCTCATGCACAAGGATAGGTCTGATAAATGAATTATGCCTATTTCCAACCAAAAACGTGGAGAATAATAGGGATGACTATATAATTCTTTAAAAGGAGCCATGTGTATCAAGGGATTATAGTTTTTATTGTATGAAAACTCTGTTAACTATATGTGATCTTCCCATGATCCTCAAAAAACCATCACACAATCCTTAATAATTTCTTCCAAAATTTGGATCATCCTTTCAAATTTTCCATCTATTTGAGGATGATAGGTTATGCTCTTAGTCAAATGAGTTCCAAGGGATTGCTACAAGACTTCCAAAACTGTGATGTAAATATGGGATACTGGTTAGAAACTATCATTACTAGAACCCCATTCATCTTTACAACTTACTAAATATAGAGTTTAGACAAATCATCCACCGTATTGGACTCAAAAATAGGAATGAAGTGAGCTGACTTTGTGAGTCGATCTAAAATCACCTGTATGGAATCATGTTTCTAAACCATTCTTGGTAGAAAATTCACAAAATCTATAGATATATGTTCCCATTTCCATATAGGAATTAGTAAATAATGCAACATTCCCACTTATCGTTGGTGTTATGTCTTGACCTACTGATAGGAGTGGAATCTAGATACAAACTTATCCACTTTCCTTTTTATACCAACCCACCAAAATTGTACTTTCAGTTATTTATAAATATTTTTGATTACAAGATGAATATATCATCATTAATGGTGGTAGGAAGAAAGAATCTTCTTTTAACATGAAAAAGGTACCATGATCCAATCTCTAAAACATAACACTGAATTCTCATTCAGCTCCCATCCCTCAATAGTTACCCTACCATTGAGTTTTGACCTTGAAGTTAGAAATTTTTTATTAGATGTATGAGTATGTATAACTAGATCAATAAAATTATAAACAAATGAAATAGGGAATAAAGTTATGATGTCATCTTTATTAAAATGTTCCATATGCATAGCCATTATAATTGTCATCAGTTACTACTGATCTAAAGTCTCTTTAGCCAACTAATTAGATGAGTTCATACTTAATTAATATTCTATTGAATTCCCTTTACCTATTGTATAAATTAAGTTTAATTCAAACATATTCAATTATTTTATTCATCTACATTACCTCAAATTCAAATCTCATTATGAGAAAATGTGTTTCAAGATTTTATAATCCATAAAGTAACCGCTTCTAACTAGTAAGATACGGTTCCAACCACTGGTACCAAAGGTCCGAAACTAATACCATCCACTACCCAATATCCTTTAAAGAGATTTTTAACTCCATTTGAATATGTGAATATCACTTTTTAGGAATAAAAATTGATGTGGGCCACAAATTTCATCATCCAATCCATTCCTAATATTAGTTCATAACCATCCATATCTAGAATAGAGAATCCCTATACCAACTCTTCCCCATCAATGGTCATCGTACATGATATATACTTGATATATCAACACTCGTATTGGCCAAGAGGAGGTTCTAGTTTCAAAACCGAATGCAACATCTCAATATGCAAACCCATAATATTAATAACATGAGAAGTAATAAAAGTGTGAGATGTGCATGTATCAAACAAGAACTTCTTATGTAGTGCCCTAACCCCAGAAATCCTGAATCCATTGCCTACTACCATTAAATTAGCATAAGATACAAGTAAATTGTTTCATAAAGTACCAAACAGTTTAGTAGTCTTGGTAAACTAGATATATACACAAGTCTTATATTACAAATGAATACACAAAATTATAATTTTTTTGATAATAACTTTATTCCATTTATTATATCCTTGAATATCTTTCTTATCACACTTAAAGGAATCTTAGGGAAAGGAAAAATAATACGGGTGAGCTCAAATACTCAGTAAGGGTAAGTATAGTGGAAGTGATAATGAATCATTGATCATCATAATTATGACAATTAAATATCTGAACACACATGCCATGTAATCAATAAACGGATAAGTATGTGCATAAACAATATTGTAAGATAAATAACTGAAAACAAATTCCATTTAAATAACTGGATAAGGAAAGATCAATACACAAAGAATGAAATGCATCCATATATTTTTTTCATACTAAAAATCTCATGGATTATAAATACTGAGTCAAAATAAATACAATAGAAAATTATTAATTATGGGACATCATGTCTGAGACACATGAAACCCTATACCTTCATAACCATTCACAATACAGTTTAAAATTACATTTAGAAACCTGTTTAATTTTCACAACTAATTTGTCTCATGAGAACCTATCAATGCATTAAGGGGCTATATAAAGTTTAGGCCCCACCCATCACTACCTATCCAAATCATTCCTTATATCAAGTAATCAATTTAATTAATAAACAATATACCTTATCAAAAATTTGTTTTGAATAAAGAATACGGATTTATCAATATTTCCCCAAAAAAATCAAATAACTATCAAATAAATACCATATGTAAAAATGGTATGCAGTTTAGGCAATAAACATATCCATCATAAATAATATGGATATTTAGGGTAAATTTAATATCTAATGATCATATGAAATGGAATATTTCATGGGGACTAAAAAAATGAATCAAGGGGGTGAATTTCAATACTATCCTGGGCCAAATAAATAAAAAATCATCTAGAGGAAGAATAAGGATGGAATAAATACAACATATCTTAATTGGAGTAAAAATAAAGGGTTTTGTTCATTGATGAATGGAAATACTATAAAAATATCTTTCAAAAAAATTCTTGAGGAAAATATCCTTTTCATTTTAAAAAAAATATTTTGAAATCCTTTTCTTTAAAAATCACATTTAAACTTTTTTTTATTTAAACAATAATATTTTAAAGTTTCAAAGGAAGCTTCAAAGAAATTATATTAGGAATTCCATACATACCGTACAAGGTAAAAAGAGCATTCCTTTTAAAAGGTAAAAAGGTTAGAAAAGTTCCTTGTTCGAATAGAGACAAGAATATTCCTATGAAAACATTTATAAAATATAAAAATGTTACAAATTTCTTCAATAAATAATTTTTTAAGGTTAAAAATATTTTATAAAATATTATTTTTGGAAGAAAATGGGTTCTTCGACTAAAGAGAGAAATGAATTCATGTTTTTTAAAAACATTTTCTAATACATTTTGAGTACCAAAGAGTGTAAAAATGATACTATTACATGAAAAATGTCATGAATAACCATATGGGAATAAAATTAAAGGTTTTATTAAATAATTGTCAAATATTTTCCTTTAATGTAAATTCAAATGTAAAAAATCTTGAATAAAATGAAATTGTGAAGTAAACCCTTGAAAAGACCATAACGTTGAAGTGAGAATAAATTAATGAATAGATTGTTTGTGTCAACTATAAATACACATAAAAAGGGTTAAATACAAAAATATATAGTAAAAATTGATGAGACACATAATCTTATAATATTAACTACAATGAGTAGGTAATATAACCCAATGAAAAGGAATCGGGTTATGAAATTCTTACCACTTGGTAACTTTTAATTCAAATACCCTTAAAAGAAATAACTCAAATTGAAACTCAAAAAACTATAAATATAAAATAATTCAAGATATAATATCTCAAAATGTTCATTATACACCACACAAAATAAGTAAGTGGTGAATATGACATTTATCTCATAGATGTAAAAAGTGAGATGAAAATCTCTTACCTTGTGTTTCCTTTTGGCTGAACGTCCTTTAAACTCATGTGTAAGGCATTTAAACATGTTAATAACTTATACCATAAACATTATCATATTTATAATATCATATATTATCTCATTATAATATCTTATTACATTTTTTTTAATAATCTTTCATTATTTCCACTATTTTGGGTATTAATTGCCTAGTTTTTCAAGTTTTTGTTGACTTTTTATTTTTGTTATTCTTACATAAATCAAGATTTTTCCATATCTATAATGTAAAAAAGTGATTTAATTATCATATATATTCAGTATATATGTATTTATAAAAATTTATAATATTTTTATATATGAAATTAAATAAACCATTCATGGAGATGGTAGGTTGTACATACGCATGAACACTACTTCCATTTCCTTATCGTATTTAAAAAAATGAAAATTAATTGATATATATGTATATTATAATTTCATTATCATATTCATGTCACATATGTCACATATATTTATTAAAAATATTCTTAATACATTCTATGTAATGTGGGAACAAATCACATCTCTTTGAGGAGGCGGTAGTCTACAAGTCCACAAATGATGTTATCATACTCTCACAAAAAAGAAGGCATGAAGTCATTATTATATAAAAAGTTAAATACAAATAAATAATTTATAAATAAAATATATATCATATATAAACTATAAATACATCATTATTACAACCTTTAAATATGGTAAATTGAAGAACGAATGACATTGGTTCACGAGGTGGTAGTCCGCCGTACACACAAATGATGATTCCATATCCCATTTTGATGGATGTGTGTGAAAGCGTAGATAAAAATATTAGAATAAAAAAAATACATATATTTATGATACTATGGTTATTATATATGTATTATATAAAAATAATTTAAGGTTTGGATAAGTAATTGAAACAAAATTGATCGTTGAAGAATATTACCTATTATTCAGGTAACTCCTTTTGGTTTATACCAAAATACTTCCTCGGTTTACTTTCTACTAAAACTGAGGATTCAAGGATTAGGGGACAGATGTTGGGAGATTATTTGGTAATATTTTTTATGAGAAAAATGTCTTGATATTTGTGAATAATTGGGTGGGGTAAGTTCCTTTATATAGTAGTAGAGGATTCGCATTCTTATAAATTTTTTAAGGAGGGAATTGCACCCACATTTTTTCCATGTAAAGTAGGTCCAATAATAAAAAAAATCAATAAAATGGAGTATAAGGTAGAAATATTTCCATAAAATGTAATTTGTAAAATTTTATAGATCATTGTTTCCTTAATATTAAGGTTTAGTCCATTGTTAAGCTTAATTTTACCTTAATCAATATAATTAATTTTGACTGCATTCACTAATTATTTTTGTAAAAAACTAAGTTAAACTTATTATAAATTGTAAATTATTCTAATTAAAAATATTGAATCCATTTTTCCAAATTCCAATCACATAATTGGTAGGAATTAATTTAATTTTAATCCCACAGACGGGACAACAAAGCGGGTTTTTAAAGTAAAAATATTCCAAAGTTTGCTATTATTTTATATTAAATTTTAAAGTGAAATTTATTGAAATGACATAAATCAGATTAATTTATTTATAATTGATATAATTTTACATTAAAACAAATTTAAAATATAATTTATCCTTATAAATAAATTAGATGAAGGATCGGTTTTTAATTAAAATGCAGTATTTTTCACTATTCATCAAAAATCAAACTTCTCAAAAAAATACCAAAAAATTATCCTAAGATAATTTTTATGTTATAATTAGGAAAATGTTTTTATTTTGAAATATAAAATTCATAAAAGTTTTAAATATTATTTTTAAGATAGTTGTTCCATTAAAAGGCAACAAGAGTACCTTTATAAAAATATATATTTTTTATGCGTAATATTGGGTTTGTTTTCATCTTATGACTATAAAATATATTGTATGAATGTCAAAACATATTATTGGATATATAATATGTATTTTATCATAATTTATTTAATCATATTCACAACCACCTATTTGAAGGCCAGGTTATGTCTTATTATATTAAATAATAATATTTTAATAATATATTGTTGTTCAGTGAAACTCAGTCATGCGTGTAACATAAGCTATTGAAAAAACTCGTTGTTGCGTGTGACCCAAGATAACTCATTATTTGCATGCATTTAAATATATAGAATATATTAAATTTATCTAAAATATTAAATATACCATAAAGTCTTGAGAGGTTATATGTTATCATATAAAAGTTGTTCTTTTAGAATTTTCAGGGTGTTACATTCTATGAACCTTAAATAAATTGTGTCCTCGCAATTTAAACTCGATCTTGGTAATAAATTGTTTGATATTTGAAATTTTATTTTTTGAAATTCCATATCATGATAAGGGTTAATTAAATATTCTCTTAATAAGAGTGAATGAGAAGTACAAAGGTCACATTGGATAACATATAACTAAGTTTCTATGTAGGATAACATTAGTGGAAAGTGGACATATGGACTTGGAGGAAAAGTGTAAATAATTAAAGAGGTTTATTAAGTTCATTGATCACAAACATGTTAATGGTCAATATAAAGTTAAGGTCCTCAAATTCATAAATTTATGATGATTAAAAAAACCATCATTTCAACAAAAATTAAGGTATTAGGACAACATTTTATTTCTAGATCATTTTCTTATTGTTGGGTAATTATTTTACTACCTAAGAATATAAGGAAATATAATTACTTAACACATTTCAATAAACACAATTTTCACCTTTTTTGTGCTTTGATAAATTTATAATTCATCCATTACTTCAATAAATGGATATCTAAAAATTAATTTTGATTCCTGAAGCACTAAAATACACTTTTAACGGATCATAGGAAAATAAAAGAGTGATAGGTCTTTCAATTAGTCTCTAACTATTCTCCAAATATGATATGGTTAATACATTAATATCTAAACCTAAAAAGCAACACTTCCAGTTCATGAATAATATTTATTCATCGAATTATTTAACTAAAGACAATGAAATATTAACCAAAACATTTCAAAGTCCAATGATAGGCGTGAAACCATTATCGTTCTTCAATAATGTGTTCAAGACCCACCACCTTTTCAAACTTGATGTGTTTTCACTCAACATATAGATTGTCCTTTTCATATTAATATAATTCCCAAAATAAATATTGTGGACATCCTTTAAATATAATCATTAAGTATCCATTTAACTAAGGTTTTCAATACAACCCCAATACATAAATACTTTATCCATTTATTTCCACATAGGTCCTTCCTTAGTCTAGGGTTTATCCTTTAGAAGAGGGCATTGACTTGGGTAATGCTTGGGTTTCCTATATTTAAGACAACGAACTATAGATGGATCCTTAGGATGAGTTGCATTTCCTTCTATCGTACTATTCATTTTTCCTCACCAATTATTTTATTTATGTCCTTCTTCCCCACACATAAACCACTTCCTCATTCTATTTAGATACTTTTCTGGGTGCCTCCTTCCACATTTCTTTCATGATGTAAATCGAGCCTTCTTTTCACTATGGTCTTCACCACTCGATCTCTTAGCGACCTCTATCCTTTTATTCTTTGGTAAGTTTTGGTGTTGTTTAAGTTATATATTGTTAATCATATTTTGGGAAAACTGATTAGGCATAAGCATGATATCTTTCACTCCTATAAAAACCTCATTTAGTCTCTCTTTTTTTCACCATTTCCTTCATGTTAAATGTTAATATAACTCCTTCAGGTAGTGTGAGTAAAAATAGCCATAGTGAGAAAAACGTATAATCATTTATAGGATATCTAAATCATGAAACCTTATTTTCAATCTAAAAACCCTTATGTTTAACCTAGGTCATTCATTATCATTATCTATTCAAATTATTTATAATGGTATGTAAAGAAAATTTGAATTATATTAATAATATCCGTCGAGAATATCAAACCAAGTGTAAAATAATGCCCATTTTCATACACCAGGTTACGCTCAAGTCAAGCCCGACATTCCCTTTTCAGAGTTGTTACCCCTAGGTACATTTGTGCTAGAACCACCTCCCCTTGTAGTATCCAGATAGGGATGTATTTCTAGGAAAACCCATATAATATATACCTCACCAAAATTCTAGAATGTTCTTCTATACTTATCCTTGAATTATATCTTAGGGTTATGTTCCCTAATCTATGATTTCATAAATCTAGTTTACAAGGTTTCTACTAAACTTTCTATGATGAAAACTATAGAAAACTAACCCTATAAATCCCAGAGTTTATGTCTAGTACCATTACATTGGAATAATATACAAGTAAATCACATCCCAAAAGACTAAATAGTTTAGTAATATTGTGAAACTAGATACATAAATGAGTCTTCAATTGAAAATGAATGCACAAATTACAACATATTTGTTTTGATAATAAATTTATTCCATCTAGCATATCCTTTTATATCATTCTTAACACACATAATGGAATCTTTGGAAAAGGACCACAATAAGGGTGAGCTCAAATGATCGGTAAGAGTGAGTACAATAGAATAAATAATGAATCAATGATCATAGTTATTATAGTATGGTAAATATCTGAATACACATTCCATGTAATAAATAAACTAAGAAGGAAGTGTGTAAATAATATGGAAAGCTAAATAACTAAAAACACTTTCCATTTAAATAACTGTATAAGGCATAGTCAATAAACTGAGAATTAAATGCACCCATAGATTTTTTCCATAGTGAAAATTTCATGGATTATAAATACTGAATCAAAATGAAGGAAATGCTTAATTATTGGACATCATGTATGAGGCACATGAAAACCTATACTATTGATACCTTTCACAAGAAGATTTAAAAATATAGGTAGAAACCCATTTAATTTCTATAACTAATTTGTGTCATGAGGACCGGTCAATGCATTGAGGGGCTATATAAAGTTCAGGCCCCACGTTTCACTACCTATCCAAATCATTCCTAATTTTGAGTAATTGATTTTATTAATAAATAATATGCTTTATGAAATATTCATATTGAATAAAGAATGTGTATTTATCAATATTTCCCCAAAAAATCAAATAACTAACAAAGTAAATACCATATGTAAAAATGGTATATAGTTTAGGCAATAAACATATCCATGATAAATAATATGCATATTTAAGATAAATTTAATGTCTAATGATCATAGGAAATTGAATATTTGAAGGGACTACAAAAATGAATCAAAGAAGTGAATTTCAAACTATCCTTGGAAAAATCAATAAAAAATATCCAGAAGAAGAATAAGGATGGAATCAATACAACATATCCCAAGTGGAGTAAAAATAAAGGGTTGTTTTCATTGATGAATTGAAATACTATAAAACGATATTTTAAAAACATTATTGAGGAAAAAATCCTTTTAATTTTAAAAAATGAAATTAATTTCTTTGAAAATTACTTTAAAAAAAATTCTTTAAAAGTTAAACTTTTAAACATAAAAATGAAACTTCAAATAAATGACAGTGGGAAATTTTGTACATGTTATACATGGTAAAAAGAACATTCTTTTTGCATGGTAAAAAGGATAGAAAAGTACCTTTTTTGGAAAGAGATGAAAATATTCCTTTGAAAAAAAACTAAAAGATAAAAGGATAAAAATTTATTTAATAAATCATTTTGGTAGGGTTAAAAAAATTTCTGAAAATATTTTTAAAAATTAAGGTTTTTAGAAGAAAACGGTTTCTCTGACTAAAAAGAGAAATGAAGATGGGTTTTCTTAAAAATATTTATAAAACATTTTGACAACCAAAGTGTGTAAAATGATATTATTACATGAAAAAGGTCATGAATAACTATAGGTAAATAAAATTAAAGGGTTTATTAAATAATTATCTAATGGTTTCCTTTAATGGAAATTAAAGTGTAAACAATCCCGAACAAAATGAGACTGTGAAGTAAACCCTTGAAAAGAACATAACTTTGAATTATGAATCAATAAATGAATATATAGTGTGTGTAAAAGGTAAATCCAAAGAAAAAAATTATTAATAAAAAAATAGATAGTAAAAACTGATTACACGTATGATCTTAGAATATTAACAACAATGATAAAGTAATATAACCCAATGAAAAGGAATTGGGTTATGAAATTCTTTACCGCCTGGTAACTTTTAATTAAAATACCCTTAGAATAAATAATTAAAATTAAAACTCAAAATACCATGAAGATAAAATAATTCATGATATAATATATCAAAATTGGCAGTATACACAACACAAAATAAATAGGTAGTGAATATGACGTTTATCTCACAGATGTAAATAGTGAGATGAAAATCCATTATCGTGCATTTCCTTTTGGGTGAACATACTTTAACCTCATATATAAGGGTTTTAAACATGTTAATAACATATACCAGAACCATTATCATATTTATAATATCATATATTATCTTATTATAATGTTTTATTACCCATTTGTTAAGAATATTTCATTATTTTCACTATTTCAAGTATTAATTGCCTTATTTTCGAGTATGTGTTGACTTGTTATTTTTCTTCTTCTTACGTCAATCATGATTTAATCATCTCCATAATGTAAACCATTATTTTATTATAATATATATTCAGTATATATGTATTTATAATAATCCATAATATTTTGAGATAGTAAATGAAATACACCGTTCATGGAGATGGCAGGTCGTACGTACGCGTGAACGCTACTTCTATTTCCCTATCATATTTAAAAGAATAAAAATTAAATGATATATATGTATATTATAATACCATTATAATATTTATTTCACATATTTCAAATATATTTATTAAAATCATTCTTAATACATTCTATGTAAATTTTGAATGAATCACATCACTTTGAGGAGGTGGTAGTCTACACGTCCACAAATGATGTTATCGTATTCCCACAAAATAGAAGTCATGAAGGTATGGTTATATAAAAAGTTACATAAGCATAATTACATTATAAATACTATATATATCATATATAAACTATAAATACATCACTATTCCAACCTTGAAATGTGGTAAATGGAAGAATGAACGACATCAGTTCGTGAGGCGGTAGTTTATCGTACACATGAACAATAATTGTGTATCCCATTTTGATGGATGTGTGTGAAAGTATAGGTATAAATATTATCATAAAAACATATCCATATATTTAATATACTAGGTTTATTATATAAGTATGATATAAAAATAATTGAATGGTTGAAGAATTAATTGAAACAAAAGTGATCGTTGAAGAATATTACCTCTTATTCGTGTAACTCCCTTTGGTTTATACCAAAATAATTCCTTAGTTTTATTTCTACCTGAAGTAAGGATTCTAGAATCATGGGATAAATTTTGGGAGATTATTTGGTCAGATTTTGGATTATCCAAATGGCTTGATAGGTGTGAATAATTGGGATAGGTGAGTGCCTTTTTATAATGGAGGAGGAGTGGCATTCTTGTTAATTTTTGAAAGAGGGAATTCCACCCACATTTTTTCTATGTAGAGTCTGTCCAATAATGAAAAAAATAGAGAAAATGGAGTATAAGGTAAAAATATTTCCATAAAATGGATTTTTGAAAAGTTTATAGGTAATTTTTTCCCTTAAGTTTAAGGTTTATTCCCCTGTTAAGCTTAATTTTACCTTAATCGCTATAATTAATTTTAATTGCATTCACTAATATTTTTGTTCAAAAACTAATTTAACCTTATTAGACATTATAAATTATTATGATTCCAAATATGGAATCCAGTTTTTTTAATTCCAATCACATAATTTTCAAAAATTAATTTAAATTTAATTCCATGGATGGGACAAAAAAGCAGGTTTTTAAAGTAAAAATGCTCAAAAGTTCGCCAAGTTTTTATATTTAATTTAAAAGTGAAATTAATTAAAATGAAATAAATTGTATTAATTTATTTATATTTGATATAATGTGACTTTAAAATAAATTTAAAATATAATTTATCATTAAAAATAAATTAGACGAAGGAGGAGTTTTCAATTAAAATTCAGTATTTTTCACTATTCGTCAAAAAATAAAACTTCTTAGAAAAATACCAAAAATTCACCCTAAGATAAATTTTATGTTCATATTTAAAAAAATTAAGTTTATTTTGAAAAATAAATTTCATAAAAGTGTCAAAATTTAGTTTTAAAATAGGTATTTCATTAAAAGGTGGCAAAACTACCCTTATAAAAATATAGCCTTTTTATACGTAATATTGGGTCTGTTCTTATCTTATAAATATAAAATATATTGTATGAATTTAGAAACATTTTATTATATATAATATATATAAATATATATTCTCATAAGTTATTTAATCTTATTTATAACCACCAATTTAATGACTAGGTTATATCTTATTATATTGAATAATAACATTATATTAATATATTGTTGTTCATTAAAACACAATTTTGCATGTAACATAAGCTATAAAAGAAAATTTTTGTTGTGTGAGATGTAAGACAAATTGGTATTTTCATTCATTGAAAGATATATACTATGTTTAATTTATTTAAAATATTAAATATACCATAAAGTTTCAAGAGGTTATATGCTATTAGATAAAAGTTATTCTTGTATAATTTTTAGGGTGTTACGTCATATGGGTAGAATTAAAAAGTATCATACCTCGCATCAGTGAAGGTCCAGGTTGATCATCCATGATCACCTACTCATCACCATACAATTAATTACTCTTTGTTCTTTCTATTAAATAAATAAATTATGATGATGTAGCCTGAGGAGTCATGATATTCCTTGAATCACCTTGAATTGATCAGTTCTATGGCTGAGAGTTATTCTAAAGAGATCTTCTAGTCAATTAATAATATGTCTAGGCGGCATAGGATGTATTCCCAATACCAGGATTTAGATTTCTATGATAATAACTCTAGAGATATCTCATATGGTTTTGTTCTTGACATGTTCTTGATGGTGTAATATAATCCTTCTTAATATGCTCAAAGGAACCACATTTGAAAAATATGGCCTTAGTTTTTAGTTGAGGAGGGAATTTGATTGATCCCATTTTCTAATTCTAAGACATGCCACCACTTTGGAATTAGATTTCCCACTTCCTCTTATTTCCAATATTATAATTCCCACCTATTCTTGTGGGGATAAACATGCTCCCTAAAACTATATTTTTATAAATATCCCTTTCTATCATAGTTTCTCTATTTACCATCTCTGTATAATCCATAATACAAAGGAAATAAATCTTTGAGAAAAATTATTATTGTATCCCTTACTCAAAAATGTGTTCCTTCAAGGACACGCTTACAGCTACTTCTAGTGAAAATATAACTAATTTCATAAACATAATTGCATACTCTATCACTAAGATATTCTATTTTGTTAAGATGGATAAATTTTTTGTTCTCACAATTTAAAATGTGTGAGGGTTAAATTACTTATTGAAAAAATATTCAAAGTCCTCCCACATAATTCCTTTGTCCGCTTTATCCTGAACAGATAAATCCCACCATTTTCATGCTTGATCCTAAAGCATGTATGTTTACAACTTGACTTTCATTTATGCTGGTGTTCCAATGAAATTGAAGATTTGATTCATCCTATCTAATAAAACCTCTAATTTTTCATGTTATTAATCCCCCAGAAAGATGGGTGGAATTTTATGTGGAAACTAAACCAATTGGTCCACCTGTTGAGGTTCATCATTCTTATTTCCTCTTTTTATGGATTGAAAATTCTACATGATTCTTTGGACTAACTGTTGGTTCACCAGTAGCTCAGGTGAAATCACATTTTTTAATGCCGCTTATGTTTGATTATTATGAGGTCTAACTGATTCCATTATCTATAAACAAAATAAAAATCTAGTTAGTCTCACTTACTTAGCAACTAAAGACTTAGAAATTTCAAATTACCGTGTCAAAAAATATAATAATTATTATTTTAAAAATCCAATCATTGTAAAAATATTCATCATTTTTGAAATACCACAACTATTTTTTTACAAATTTCCAAAAGAAATAAGTAATAGATAATATTTTTAAAAAATTAATACTTTTCACCATTTTCATTAATTATCAGCTCAAAATAAATAATGCATTCCTAGTGGGAAGTCTCACTATCAATGCATGATTTGAAACACTCATCAGCTAAACCCATGATAATGAAGTGATAACTCACCTAGAAATTTTCTAAAACACTTGCGTACCCAAACCACCTGGTAACCGTAAGTTCAGCATAAAAAGGTTAGCAATATATTTTTAAGTTATACATCTTGATTTTTAAAATTCCTATCTCCTTTATACCATCCCAAGAGATAGATGCACCAACCAATACTAACACTATTTGTAACATCCTACCCTTCCTCATTGTATTAAAAAGTGATGGTGGTGTTACTGTCCTTAAGATACATCCCCAAGACATCAAAGGCTGGTAATAAATGTTAAGGTATTTATGGAATAATTGAGTAATGATTTTCTCTATCAAAGAAAAAAACCTAACAACACACAACATAAACATCCAAAAACTATATTATGCTTGAATAAAACATTACAAACAATATTTTAACCAATAGTACAACCATATTTGAGTGATAATGGAAATGAGAGATAATAATACAAATACAAACTAGACCTAAATACACTTGTGAGACATAATCACATGCAACACCCAACCAAAATCTAAGATCCAACTCCAAATACTATTACCATGGTACTAACATGCTTCACTAGATAAATATGATACCTTAACATTACCTTTATCCTGGTAGATGAAATATATAAACACACAAATGTTCCCACTAAGGGGGTGATTATAAACTTAGTAGGATTTCCCAAAGACTTAACAACTCACGTCACTAGAAAAAAACTCTTTAGAACATTTATGTAAAACAGTTTAAAACTATTTAAACAATTTATATCAAAACCATAAATAATTTCCATGGAAAATAATATACTAGATTTAAAAACATTTCAAATAATTTGGGATACCCATTCCCAAGTCTCTACAGACACATACACATGAATGAAAAGTGAAAACTCTATACTCATGAGAGGTTTCTCATCTATCCACCAAGTCATCACTTAGTGTCCAATATATTATGTCCCAAAGACACATGCCCCTTTTATAGGGTCACATTCTGGTACCCCAATGGTACATGCCCCTTCTTTAGGGTCATGTCAAAGCAATGAACTCACACCAACCATGTATGCCAAATTTTATAACAAACCGTTTCCACATAAAACCAATTCATTTTAAAAAAAATCATCAAACATATTACGTGCATTGAAATAAAGAAAAAAATTTAAAATCAACATTTTAAAATTATAAAAAAAAGGGTGTTTTCTAAAAACCATCCAATTTCCCACTATTTCCAAATTCATAATGAAAATTTTATTTCTATAAAGAATCACACAAGATTCAGACAATGATTTCTAGAAAAAAAAATTATCAAAACTAAGACTTCAAGTTTTAATATATAGGAGATGATATAGAATCCACTTATTATGAAACCAATTTATTGGAATAATAGGTCAACGATGATTATCATGATGATAATTATTATTTCTAATCCTCTAACAAAACACACAAATATATCATTCAACACAAATAAAAACACAAAGATCCCAGTATTCTAAGATAGTTCAATGGTTTTGTTCACTATAAGACACAGAGATCCAATATGAGAATAAAGAAGGAGACATTAACCTTGATTTCCATAATCTCTTTCTTGATGATCTGTTAGAATTAGAGTCCATATGTCAAGGATCATTGAGAATCACCTAAGGTTTTTCTAAAATCCAAGTGGGGGGATAAGGAAACTATATGAAATAAAAAAAAGTGTTATTCATTACAAAACTAGTTAGGATGGGCTAATTTACAACATGAATTGGGAATTCATGTCATGAATTCCTAGAGAGGTCACATCAACTGAAAAACACATTACCACTATTTTAAAAACCCATAAACCCAATTCACTACATGAATCTATTACACGTCATGAACTGTCTCAACTGACTACCCAGAGAAAATTTTCACACTATGTAGAAAACTCATGGCATCCATCATGAAAAATTTGTGTCGTGAAACCACAATTCATGACGTGAATGTTTCCTGTAGAATTTTTTGGTAACCATCCTCAAATTTATCCTCCTATTACACCAACAAACACTTCCAAAAATTTATGTCAAAGTATTCAAACATAAATGAAATTCATAAAAGAATGAAATATCTCAAATTTATAGTGTTATAGTGTCATTAGCTCCACTATTAATTCTTTTAAATATTAAACAAACCTTGAATGTTAAAATAATATTCATTCATTAAATATTTTTCTATGTATTCACTTAATATCTTTTAAATAATTTTAATAAATAAATTAAGTAACAATTATTCTAAAATCAAATAATAATAATTAATATGAAAGTCATTCAAACTCAAACATTAACTCGGACCTTATGATGGGTCCCACTATGTCCTAAACTCCTATTCATAAGAATAGGATAGGCTTTAGAATACCCTATGTGTGTGACCCTATATGTCCTTATCATGATAGCAGTGAATATTTTCTATAGACTAGGAGAAAATTCTAGAAACCCATTAAGGCCCCTTTAGAACAAATGTATAGTCATAGAAATGACAACCTTCTATGAACACACACCATGTAATATAATTTTTCTCATGATACCACACAAATAAGGATGTATAATTTATTTCATTATCCTTTCTTGAATTGTTATTTATTGGGCTTACTATATTGACTTGCCTTCTTCTAGAATGGTTGTGGATTTAGTGAAGGTACTACCATCCAGATCAACCAGGCCCAAGAAATTACTTCCTTTTGGATGTGAGAAATTCCATATTAATTACTCAATCAATGTCATACCACTAATGGTGAACCCAATACAATATACCTCGCTAAAAAATAAATTTCTTGGTTTTGTCTTGCATCAAAGTGTGTAATCAAATTGTATACAATGATAATAATATCTAGTCAAAATACCATTACATGTCTTCATAGATAGAAACTATAAATGAAACCAGAAACATGTGGTGTTTCTATTGGAATATCATTCCTCGTGATCTCACCTACTCAAGATCACAAAGTGTGAACTTCATGAGAAGAATTCACAATTATTATGATCCCCCATCACTTGATATTCACACATCATATGTGTCTAGATATCATGATAATTATAGACCATAATACATATGTTTAAGATTATTTTCATGGTACCTTCAGGTTCACATTACTTTCTATGAACTACTATAACCTCTTGATATGAAAAATAATCTATATACATTATCATATAAATAGTGGATGTAAAAATATAAATAATATTATGTTAAGAATACATCATGCATAGATCTCTATATACATGATATGGTAATTGAAAAGTATTGTTCAAGTTGGGTCTAAAGCACCCAATTTTACAATAGAAAACTCAAAAAGACCTGGATTAAAGGTATATTTGGGGTCAGTTTCTTCAACAGGGGATATGGTTCCCATAGAAGTGGATGTGATACCCTAAATTTACCATCAGAACTACCATGAGAGAACCAAACTGTCATTCCTTTGGATGGGGAAATTATTGTTATAGAGGTTGATTCTGTGATGTATAAAAGTAAGTTCCTATCTATAAATAAATCTCTTTTATTTTTATTTCGTCCACTAACATACTCTGGGTATCTATTTCAATAATGATAGCATAGAATTGAATTTTGAAGTGTTACTGTATTGAAATATCAACTGGTAGGGACTACAAGGACATCATATGGTATAGGGATGACTCATTCAGGTGGAATTGATATTAGGGCCTTGCTGAGTGAGATAATCCATGAATCTATCCTACCTTCTGAGAGTGATGATAAGACTACCCAGAATACCCTTGATAGTTTGTGTGTTTCTCGTAAAAAATTATGGATATATATATATGAAAGTTTATCTCTCATACTCCCCTACAAGTCTTTTTAGTGAAGCTGCTAGGCTCCATCATATGTTCCCATTTCTTTGGTATGGTATATTATATTACAATTCCATTCATACAAAATTCAAAGAGGTGGTTTCCACTTGAGAACAAGTGAGAAAAATCCAGTAAAATCATGTGGTTTCAGAATCCATGGCCCATTGTTTTACATCCATGAATATCATACTTTATGAATCCTATAAACATGATAGAGTAATAAAAGGGTCGAAATATTAGGTTACAGAGAAGTGATCTCTGGTGGAGAATCCTTACCAAGATTTAGATCATCTTTTTTAGTATTTAATCAGATCTATAAATAATTGGATGATTCTAAGAGGGTAACTGGAAAGGATTATTTACTAGTTGATGAGGAAAATAAAGTGGGAATAAATTTAATTTCAAGGGAAGATGCACTAAAATCTAATGCATAGGATTAGGTTACAACATCGGTTAGAATATTCCAATTTTTGGATAAATATGAGAAAATAATTATTCATCTTTGGGAGTCCGTCAAGAATGACCTATAATGAAAAATTCCTTATCCATGTTAGAGAGACTCCTTATTGTGGATTCTACTCTCATTTTTTGATCAATGAATGAAATATTTTATTGTTCGCAATTATATGTCCCTTTCTCCATTCCAATTATCATTTCTTTTTAATATATGAAATCCTAGAAATAAATATTAAAATAAATTGAAACCATTTTAACACTAAATTTGAAATGGAAAAAGTCAATCTTGATCCCCAAACACATTAATCATAATTTTTTTCTCCTAGGTGTGGCTCACATATGGATATAGTCATAAATACTATCACTATAACACTATATTTGGTCCATTTGGATGAATGATTTCCTCTTGGTCATGGCTCGTGGATGGTTATGGGCATAACTATCATCACTACAGCACTAGATTTGGTCCATTTGGATGAATTTTTTTGTCATGTGTGTGGCTCACAGATGGGTATAGGAATAACTATTATCACCATAACACTATAGTTAGTCTATTTGGATAAATGGTTTGAATCAAAATGATGAGGAACATGAAGGGGAAATTTGGAATGAGGATTCTGATGTTCAAAATGGTTTGACTTCCCTAAAGTAATGTATTTATAAATTTTGTGTTGGTACTCTGGGATAAAATTCCTAGGATGATTGAATGATTGAATGATATAGTTTTTTCCTCAGCTAAGGGTCCTATCATGCATAGCCTAACTTCTACAAGTATCATATTTTGGAACTCATGGGCTTTGTTTCTTTTATTTTATTTCCTTGACCTTTTCATAAGATTTTTGTAGGGAAGACTCATCATGTAGAGGATTTAATATTTTTTAAGCCTCACTTTAAGGGTCTTAAACTTAAAAAATTTAGTTCTTTTTTACTTTAAAATGATAATTTTTTATAAATAATGTGAGGTACGTGTCCAGTGAGTGGAAACTTAACTTTTTTTCCCAGGTTACCCTTTATGTGTTTTCAACTAGGTGGGTTCTATGTCTCTTTACTTGGGAATTTTTAGGTCATGAAAGTCATACCATTGTAGTTTATGTTTAAGATCAATTATCTTTGACAAAACTTTAGGAAACCTACATGGTAACATGGGAAAAGAAAAACCCAACATGAATGGAGATCCCAATGTATCTAATTTAGAAAGCCTTGAGAAATGGTTCACATAGTTTAAGGTCATAGTACTTGGACTATAGGATACTAATATTTTAGGTCGAACAAATTTGACCAAAGTGTGGGGTGTTATGTATAGAAACATAATCAAGGAAAAATTAATGTGAATATATATTAATTCCAATATAGGTTTGTACATATGCCCATATTTTAAGTTCTTAGTGCTTGGACCATATTTTTCAGATGTTTTAGGTCAGAAAACTTTGACCAAGTGAGCGAAGAGTTATACATAGTTAGGGAAAGGGAAAACGCCAACATGAATATAGACAAATGTTGTTATATACTACTATAGAAAAGAGGGAATTCACTTTATGGTCATGAATATTAGGCCATTTTTCATGTGGTTTAGGGTCATGTGATGAGGTCTGGTTAAATTTTCAAGGATGAGACATCAAAAAATTTGATCTAAAAGTGATCATGATGCACAATTATATAACATCAAGAGTATTGATTCCACTTTAATAGTTGGATCATGGATTGTTTAAGACATAACTCAAGGACTTTAAATCACGAGTGATGATATGGGACATTCATATAGGGGATGATCATAGACCATATTTGAATGACAAGTTCTGTTGCAATGGTTTTAGGGTGTATAAATATCAGAGGATCCTTCCTTTTAGGATGAATATACCTCTAATTGATAGACCATATTAGGGGGAACATATAAAAATCATATTGGGGTAATTTTTTCATAGTCAAGCAGATGTTTCCTTTGGATATGAATATGCTCATTATCGATATCTTGGAAGATTTATAAGGATTCAAACACTTATGAGATGTATTAGGTTTATAGAGAGAAGTAATACTCAAGAAGGGTTATAGAACCCTAAAGGTTATGCCACCATGTATAGAACGC
The DNA here is from genome assembly GCA_963277665.1 of Viscum album. NCBI lineage: Eukaryota > Viridiplantae > Streptophyta > Magnoliopsida > Santalales > Viscaceae > Viscum > Viscum album. The sequence goes on from OY728125.1 coordinate 27,720,163, forward strand.
ACAAATGGGATGAAGATATATGTCATAGATATGATATGCCATCACACTAATTTTTTCCTAAACCAGTGGGTCTAGCAAGTATGGATTTACTTTTTCAAGGGCCATATAGTGGGATGTAAAATCAATGTGCCTTTTTTTATTTGAAAACTAATTTTTTTCTAATCTTTGAAAGTAAGAGGATTAGCAAGTTAGGAATTTAATTTTTTATAAGGCTACACTCTATAGGTTTTCAGGATGAAAATTTTTATGTCTCTTTCATTGGAATCATAAGGTCTTTTATCTGGACCAATTATGGATAGATTTTAAGGTTATAAAACTTTGATCATATTTCACATAGTTTAAAGTCATAGTGCTTGGACTAAAAGATAATATATTATACCTAGTAAAGGAAAGGTGAAGATTTTAATGAATGAGGTTCAATTATATTACAAACCATATTGGATATGGTGAACATAGTTTAAGGTCATGATTATTGAAGCTGAAGCAGTGATATGAAATAGGTACAAAATGGGTGACTGCTAACCATATTCAAATGATAAGTTTTGTTGAAATATTGTGAGGAAATATGGTGACTAAAGGATACTCCCTTTAGGGCTAATATTTCTATTATTGATAGGCCATATTGGGGGAACATACGTAGAACCATATTAGGGGAATGTATTCATATTCAAACAAAAGTATCTAATTGGTCTAGCTTCCTCATTACCGATAGCCAGGATAATTTATGGTGATCGAAGACACTCAAGGTATGAATTGTGATTTATGAAAAATAATGTTCATGAAGGGTGATGTGGGAATTTTATATTCAATATTATAATGGATATGTTGTCACAAACCCCTTGAAAGGGTTGAAGATGAATGATGACTTGAGGATGGGTCCTGAATATGTTATTTAGATGTCACTATGCATCATAATATATAATTAATCAAGAAAAAATTTGTTCTTATATCATAGGGGAATCTCTAAATATTGGGGTATAATATTTAGAAAAGGGTATTTTATCTTTTTTTAGTGAAATCCTATATCAGTTTCCCATACATGGATCTAATTCTCATTTAAAGAAATTGGGCCATGTAAGGGAGGTCGATCTACCCAGTTTAAGGTCTCACGGGGTAGACTAAATGTTATCCAGTTTAACATCATGAAATAAGGACTTATATACCATATAGTTTAGGGTTATATGATGAGGAAATATTTATGAAGTATTTTCATAAATTTTACTCGTGTTTAAGATGATATGACTTCATCTCAGTATTTAACTCATGGAGGGAAAACCCGATGTGGGTGGAGGGGTCCAAACATTGGGATAGAGTTGGGTTATGATTGGGATTCATGCGTGGGACTAGAAAATATAGGTTTCACTATGTATCATATGTGAACATGATTCAATCCACATGTAGTTATTATATTGTCCTAGTGAAAGAGGTAATTGGGATGGATTCGATATGGATAAAGAGAACTCAAACACTAGTATGGGGGAATTTTTATTCTCTATTATTTTTCAATATAAGATCACAAACAAACCTTCATTGGAATATCTTATATAGATATTAATCATACATATGAGAGAAGGGAATTTTGGTTGATGTAATTTTTGGTTGGGCCAAGGATATAGGATCCTTGCTTTACTACATATTCTGAATATGTAGGAATTAGTACACAAGTAGTTATTGTATAGGGTTCCCTATAAAAATTAATCTCTTTCATAGGGGGTCATTTTCATTACAGTTTTTTAGATAAATAACTCTATGATGAAGTCTTCTATGTAGATCAAGCTCATATGTAGGATATGGGGATTTTTAGTAATATATTTAAAGGATGAATCTATAATGGGGGTCTCTATATAAATCTATCTTATAAGTATAATGAATAATTTTATGGAGTTACAAATAGTTCCTACAACTCCTATTATACATTGATCAGACTCATGTTTAGGGGATGAAAATTAGGCTTCACCTTAGTGCAGTGCCATTGGAAAAAAAATCATAAAGGCCAAAATAATATGGTGGAAGGGGTAATTTTCTTTATTGGAATTTGTGAGTTGTCCTGGTATTAGAAATATCATACATCACTATGTATCCTAATATAGTAAGAATAATTCCACATGTATTTCATGAAGATAAATTCTCCTAATAGATCTATCTTGTATGCATGGAAAAGGAGGATTTTTTTTACTTTCAGTTGAGCTCGGGATAAGAGATTTGGGAATCACTGTGTATCCTATTAGGACATGAATCAAGACACATACAATTTTTATACCCATCCCCCCCCCCCCATGTAGATAATACTCTTATAGGTGGCTAGGGGAATTCTATGTTCTCATGCATGGATTTTTTATGTTCTGGGAATCCCTACATAGATATGGCTCCTATGTAGAAGAATTAGGCCATAGAGAGTAGGCCACTCTAAGCAGTTTAGAATCATTTTGGGTGAACCATATCATCTCCTATATTTAGGCATGGTAGATATTAGTCGTGATTATTAGAGAAATATTCCAAGACCTATAAGATCACATGATTCATGTTCAGTGTGAGAAATAAGAGGGAATTAAAACATTTATTTTTGGTCACCTCTTGTTTCTCGAGTGTTCCCATCATGGGGACACATTGAGATACAAATTGCAATAAATATTTCTCTGAGTCTCAAGTTCCATTGAAAAATATGAGTGTTGGGTTCTAAAAGTTGAGAAAAGGAGGAGTTGAGTCCACCCAGATGGGATATAGTTTCCTTTTTGGTTATACTAATGCTTAAAAATGAGATCTGAAAAAACTATCGCCTAGAAAAAACATGAGAAGAGGCCATGGGTATATCATGATATGGTTGGATTGACTGTTTTTATTGTTGATTATTGGTATGATTTGACCTAGTTTTTCTCTCCTACCATGGTTTTGGATATCTCACTAATGAAGTAAATCCCTAATAGTATTCCACTATTTTTCTTAGATATAACAACTATTTAGACACAACTATTTCTCAATTGTCTAGATATATACACAAAGGTTGTGAAATATCTCTTATTATACATGCACCAAAGAGGAAAAATTTACTTCCACCTTGGATTTATACATAGAAGGAATATTTCCCCTAAGTAGTTTGAAGTTAAGTAACATTATCTCCTTTAACTCTGCTTCATATTTGGATAATATTTACTCAGTAGTGGGATGATCAAATTCTTTAGGTAATGGGTGGATTATAGATACACTCTACCCCTTTTCTATAGTCAAGGCTCATAAAGGTAGAGGTAAATGAGTATTTAGGGAAACCCCAAAATTCTGAACATGTCTCTGATGTTGGGTATGCACAAATTCTTCTTGTGTTTCGATGTTGACCATATTTTGGACAGAATCTTCCACATATTGCTCTGCTATGTTACAATAATATTCTAGATCATTAGTGGGTCTGATTATGATTACATTCATTTATTCATAGCATGATTCTAGAACTATGTCCTTATTAGAAGGGTAAGGATATTGGTCATCTATTGAATATCTATCAAGAGGAAAATCACAAACCTTTTTTATATTTTTTTCTTGGCATACTATTTCAGTTTTCAGTCCCTATAAGGCCTTGAAATCTCCTTAGAATGCTCTCGTGGGACTGATTTATAGAGGGTAATACTAAGATAGTATCCAAAAACCTTTTACAAGTGCATCCATAAATATATATATGGGTTATGTTATGGTAGAAAATGTGAAGTTCTTTCATGTGACATTTCTCCAGACTCGAAGAAGAAAAATTCTTATGGTTAATGAAAAGTTTGTAATAAAAATACCCTCATACCTAAAATATGGGGTTGGGTTGGTTTTTCTACCAAGAAATATTTTACCTACAGGGGGTTTAATGGTCTTTTAAGTAGTGGTTGAGATACAGATTCTTCAAACCTATGGGTTGGCATTTTTCTTATATTATTATCATGGTGGATACTCCTACTACCCTTCTGATCCTATGGGACTTAGTCTGAGAAAGTTCTAGATTCAATGCATGTTTTTTACATAAGATACTCACTTATAAGGGTAGAACTTTAGCTGAGGGATTGGATTTTATCAAATGAGAGACCTACTCAACCTTTCTAGATGCTTGATGAGGATCCTTTCAATGGATTGTTCCCTATAAGATCTTCATTTTTGGGATTTGAATATGATGAGACCATACTTGATAGGTTGTCTAGTATATCTAGATCTCAGGACTGAGATTTTCCCCTAAGTAATGATGTTTCATGATGTCTCTCTCGACAGAATCTTCCAACTGGGGTGCAAAGTGAAATATATCATTCCATATTCACCTAAACCTATGATATGTGCATGAAAAGGAGTTTCATCAAAAAACTAACATAAATTCCAAAAAGAATTAAGAAATTTACATGGGATATTTCCATATTTCTTTCCCAAATTCAGGTATCGTGCAACTGAAAGGGAGGCTAATTAGATCTAATGTAGGAGTTATCCTATCACCTTAATAAGGTTTTAATATTTTGTATACAGAAGAGATTTAACATTTAGATGATGATGACACATCCATAGATTTTTATGAAGATAGTATATATATTTCTCAATCAAGGACTATGTAAATTCATAAATAGAAGTGTTCATGGGATAAAACATGATCATTATATTATCTTTGAGCAGTTATTTCCTTATAATCACAACATATTCTTCATATTTGTTGGGATATTCCTCTGCCTGATTAAACCAGAGAGGTCATTTTCTAGATTCCTTATTATGGGAAGTGAAATTGGTTAGAATCATTTCCATTGTATTGAAAGATGACTGATTAGAGGGTGTTGTGAATAATTATTGTTTTCTCGATCTATATTCTAGCTGATAAATGATATCACTCATTAAAGACAGGTCACTTGGTGTAGTTTTCCTTAGTCTCTCAAGTGCCTCTTGATATGAGGGCTTTCTCAAAGTAGTTTTGAAAAGTGGAGTACCTTATTTTCAAAAAAAATATGTTAGTATAGGGAGGAACTTTTTATTGAATTTGATTATGGGGATGTCATCCATTATATCTCAATGTATGACTTCAGGGAGGATTCCAATTATATATTTCCTAGAGAGAACCTTCAGGGTGGGTAGTTCTTAATATGTGGGAAAGGGGAGAACCTTATTAAAAAATGATCATCCATTAATGAGGATAATTTTTATAGATACCACCATGAGAAGAGTTATCATGATCAATCTTGATATTTAAACAAGGATGAACTTTGTGGTGATCACTTTGGGGAGGACCTCCAAAGCTGTTGTTAGTAATATTGTGGGGAGGAGATCCATAATTTTGGATACTTTCTCTATAAAGTGATGATTCATAAAAATCTTTGATAGCTATTAAAAGATAATTTAATTCCATAAGAACTCCAACATTGATAAAGGTAGGGATATGGGCCTACTCCTGTAATTTGGACTACCCCCTGTGATACGTTCTCTTGGACTCTCTTCATTAGGTATCTAGGGTCGTGTGTTGTGAAAAAAAACCATAACATGTGGGGGACCTTTTAGCTAGATCCCGTGTTGCTATTGTAATATTTTGATTAAACTTTATAATATTGGTGGGAATAAAGGCCTTCCATGAAGTTTCCATTAGAATGGGATGATTCTCTCTAGTTGAAATGGAGATATGATTCTGGTCCTATTTTTCATTCATCACTAGGATATGCCAATGAACCTCATGAATGAGAGTAGGAATATGTGTTTACTCTTAAGTATCTCCCACTATATACTGATGAATTACTCTGGTGGTGAGGGTGGGAAAATTTTCTTTCCCCCTAATGGTTTCTAAGATATGTTGATGGTTGTATTATGCTTCCATTTATAAGATGTTTTGAAAGTTTTATATGATGTGATCGGGAATATAATCATGTTAATACAATGCTTATAGTATGTGTTAATGAGATTATATATTGGTAATGGGGATATGTTCCTAGTCATGTCCATTAATTATCATTGGGATATGCCAACAGGCTTCATGTGTGGGGAAAGGAATATGTTCCAACCCCATGATTTCTTACAAAATAAGCTAATATGCACCTCCTGATACTGCTAGAGTATAATGGAAAAAATTCTAGGTGTGAACAATTATATAGGTATATTCACCGATTATCTTCATAATATGTTGATAAGATGATTAAATAGAAGCAGGGATATAATTTGAATCCCTGTGATTGGTGGATCAATACCTCTAGTGAGATCTCCTAGATTCTTGGGTCTAAGTGATCGGGGGAATGACATGTTGGGTGGCATCGTTAGTGTGTTGTTTAGGGGTTGATGTCGCATGGTGTTAGTGATGGTGGTAGTTGATAGGATCCCTCCTAGGTAAATAAATAGTTGATTTGGGGATATATTTTACCTATGGATCTACCTCCCTAAGATAAAATAGGTACTTGTTGCTATATTCTAGGGAAAGTCTCCTTAAATGCTTGGAAATGGTGATAGGTGTTGCCTAATTCTTTTTCATCAGTCATCGAGTGGATAGTTGGTGAGGATTAACATCCAAGAGGGCTTCATGTGTGACCTCCAAGGTGGTTATGGTATAATTGAGGTGTTAATACCACACCAACTCATTTATAACCACATGTTAAAGATTCTACATTGGAAACAATGCTTTCTTATTCTATACGGCCTCATATTTTGTAGCAGTTGAGGCATATATCTATCATTGAGATGATTCCATTACTTTGGATTAAAGGGGGATATTGTTTTCAAGGTCTTAAAAATATGAAAAAACATGAACAATAAAATCCTTTAATGTATAATCACAACTAAAATAAATCTTGGCCAATTTTTTTCATGGTAAAAGTATTCACATCTGGTTCACTATTTTTGTTTCCAATAGAAACATCGGTGTACAATTCGATGTTGCATGGAACTTTTGTTTTGAATCAGTTTATATCTTCTTTCTTAAGGAAAGTGGTTACTAGGAATTTTCCGGTGATACCTTATAACATGTGTTGTTCAAGAGTTTGGGAGTTCAGGATCATTGCATATTTTTTAGGGGATTCTTGTCTACTCTAATACTTTGATATAGATTTAAGTAATATTTGTGAATCCTTCCCAAATCCTAGTGTGGTACTAGTTACCCATGTGCTTATGTTTGGTTATTAATATGTATAGATGTGAATATATTTTTGTATTATATATAGCATCCCGTCTTTTTATAACATAAATTTCATTCCATTACACGGAACTGAGGATCTTTAAGGTTTAGTGTCTTGGAAACAAGGAACATAAAACATGAAACAAATAAAAACATTCTTCTTAAATACTTGAAAGGATTCTCCTCATGTTCACCCTAGGCTCATTACTGCATCTCATAACCTGGGTATATACATCAAAAGAAAGGGTGAGTAGAAGGCCCAGCAAGGGAAACAAGTGAAACATTTTACATATGAACTTGAGATACATCAATAAAGTCATGAAAAGAACTTTAAGGCATGAAAATGAAATCATGAGGCATATCATAATAAAAATAAAACTTTTTCATAACTTGAAGATGTGGCTGCAACATTTAATATTGACAATAATGAACATATCACCAAGGTCCATCCCCAAGGTGTCATTTGAAAATTACCAAGGTTATTCACCAAGGTATCGTGAAAATTGTAATCTCTAGTGGTTACATCATTACCCAATGCATTGGAGCGCTATCAGGGAGCACCCTTAAATTTTCCTTTATTATCATGTGAGCCACATATTTCATCATCAAAAATTTCATAAATAACCCACATATCATAAAATAAATGGGTTTCATTTCATAATCATAATGTTTTAAAAACTGCTTTAAAGGCATGATCTTTACGTCACTTTAAAACCCACAGAAAATGAAGGTGGGTCTCATGTATGTAAATCCCAGAATTTAAAATAGAAAATTTTGGTATATATGTAAATACCCCTTTATAATAAAGATCTTTGAGTATTCACTTAATAATATAAAAGAACTTTAGAAAAAGAGAGAGACATTTTGAGACGGAAATTCTGCAGCATAACGGCTATGTTACGAGGTTTTAGAAGACATTAAAAAGAGATGGAAAATGGGTCAAACATTCATAAATGAACCAGAAAATAGTAGATGGATAGAATAAGAACGATACATGATCATGGTAATGAAATTTCAAGGACATACCATTTGAAATGAAAAACATGGAAGGAAGACAAAAAATAGATTTCTCTTATGAAAGTTCGGCAGCCTGACGGCGTTACTTAAACTTCAACAAAAATGATTTGAAAAGATCAAATAGGGTCTCTCATCATGTGAACATAAGAGTTCAGTATTATAGATATAGATATAATTCCCCAACATAATTAAAAAGGAACTTGAAAGACGTGACATGAAAGTAGAACTTTGAAAAGAATGAGAAGGGTGAATGAATCCCCTAAAAAATTCGGCAGCCTAACGGCGTTACTTAAAACTTCAAAATACTGAATTGAAGAGATCAAACGGGGTCTCTCATCATATGAACATAAGAGCCCAGTATGATAGATATAGAGATCATACCCCAACATAACAAAAAGGAACTTGAAAGAATTGACATGAAAGTAGAACTTCAAAACGAGAAGGGTGAAGAACCACTTAAAAATTCGGTAGCCTAACGGCGCCACTTAAAAGTTCAAAATACTGAATTGAAGAGATAAAATGGGGTCTCTAATCATATGAAAATAAGAGTCCAGTATGATAGATATAGAGATCATACCCCAACATAACAAAAAGTAACTTGAAAGAATTGACATGAAAGTAGAACTTCAAAACGAGAAGGGTGAAGAACCACTTAAAAATTCGGCAGCCTAACAGCGCCACTTAAAACTTCAAAATACTGAATTGAAGAGATAAAATGTGGTCTATAATCATATGATAATAAAAGATCAGTATGATAAATTTAGATATCATACCCCAACATAATAAAAAGGAACTTGAAATACTTTACATGAAAATAGATCTTGAAAAATGAGAAGGGAGAAAGAATCCGTTACAAAAATTTCGGCAGCCTAACGGCGCCACTTAAACTTTCATAAGATGAAATGATGAGAGTAAGAGGGGTTATCTCATCATATGAACATAAAAAGGACAGTATAATGAATATAAAAGAACATCCTCCAACATAAGAACATGGGGCATAAAAGGAATGACATAAAAGAGATTACTTGAAAAGAAAAAGAGAGGTCAGATCCCTTACCTTAAAACGTAACTCTTAAAACTCAAAGGTTTGGACCTTGAGGGCTTGGGGGAACCTTGGGAGGACTCCTTGGAAGGTAAGGAGACCAGAACTTCGTTGGGGGAGAGTGGGGAGTCGAATGGATGAGAGGATGTCTTGATATTTATAGGGAAAGTGAGGGGACAAGGCATTAATGGCCAAGGGACACCTCATTAGTGGTTTTGGAAAAACCATGGGTTTGCCCATGGTATTTGCCCATGGTATTGGCCAATTGGGACACCTAATACCTTATCTTACTATTCATAAGTCAAAAATATTGATTACATACTTAATACATCATTTAATGATGTCATTAAACACCCATAACTTAAAAACTGTATTTTCACTATTCATCGAAAATTCAACTTTCTCAGAATAATCCCAAAATTTCACCTTAACCAAATATCAATGCTCTGATTTCAAAAATGAAATCCATTTTATAAAAATAATTTTCTAAATATTTTTAATTAAATTTTTAATTAAAAACACTATTCATCAAAAATTTATTTTTTTCAGAAAAATCCCCAAAAATTACCTTAACATAATATCGATGCTCTGAGTTCAAAAATGAAGTCCATTTTATAAAAATATTTTTCTAAATATTTTTAATTAAAATTTTAATTAAAAAAACACTATTCATCCGAAAAAACTAATACTTGAATAATAATTTATGAAACCCTTATTTTACCATTTTATTGAATCACATTACTTAATCAAAGTGCCTAGCTTATTTTAATACTTTCTTTAAGTGAGATTACTAATCTATTTGGACACATTATTAATCCTAATCATAAAATCACTATTCATAATTTACTATTCATCAAAAATCAAGTTGATCTTATTAGACTCTAAATTTCGTACTGAACATAATTGTAGAAGACCATTTTTTGAAAATCATTACACATTTTTAATTATTTAAGGTTTACATAAACATTTTTAAAATATCCTTTTTCTAAAATTCATCAAAAATATGCATACTATATTTATCCGGTCATTTGAAAATTCATAAAAGGAATCAAAATTTTTATTTAAAACAAAGGATTACACAAGACAGTTACGGTCTCCTTACATAGCCCCTTATCACACCAGCATAGGACCTAATTGTAAGGTGTGCTAAGGTGAGAGAATCCGAGGGAGGCTCGGCCAACATCGCACGAGTAGTAATTTCTATCAGTTTGAACTTCTCGTGAAGGCGATCCCGTTCTAGCTTTATACGATGAAGTTCAGCTTGGGTTTGGTCCAGAGCAAAGCCCAGTGGTGCTACCTCCTTCCCAAGTTCTGTTAGATGGGCTTCGATCGGTCCAAGACTACTGGGTGAGGCCATCGAATCTTCTTTCTATATTAATTAACCAAGATTGCTTGTATTTAGAGACAATAGTCAAAACGTTTAGTTTCCAGCGGTCATATTGACCAATGGTCAAATAACAGTCAAAACCCAACAGTCTCATTTTAATTATACTCATGTTATCAAATGAAACATTTTTTTTAGTATAAAAATAAAATAAAATAACACATAAAATTAGGAAACAATATTTATTTAAAAATTAGGGTCGTTACAATCTTCCCCCCTTAAGAAATTGCGTCCTCACAATTTTTATAATTGGGTTTTGAAATTTCATTGAAAGTCCCACATCGGAAAAGGAGTCAGTAAAACTATTACTTTAAAAGAAAGAAAGGGAAGTAAAAAGGTCACCCGATTTCACCCACTCTAGGATTCCATGTAGGAAAATGTGGACATGGAGGAGAAAATAAAGGGTCAAGTTCTGAGGGATAGTGATAGATAACATGATTAGGAGAAAGTTAACCATAAAAAAAATCCCAAACTTATGATGTGTGTAAACGGTCTTTGATTACCTAGTAGGAAACGTAAACCAACAACATTTTTGTTTTACATTTCTTTTAATAATTTTGAGGAATTCATTTACTACATAGAACAAAAACATAAAAATATACCTACCTTCAAGTAGAGTTTCATCCTTTAATAAGTCCCTACCAACACTAATCTTTTCTCCAAATGATGAGAATTCAAAAACACTTGGTCTCATAAAAGCACAAGAATCATATTCTAGAGAATCACATAATCTACAAAAGATTAACTATCTATTTCTTCTATCTTTAAACATTATCCCAAAAACAGAAAGGTTAAGGTAAAACAACTCTTCAAAAAGAAAGAATCCCATAGGAATGGAAACTACTTTTAAATCTTCCAAGTTCCATGGTACTACCCAAAGTTCATCATAGACCATTCCATAAATAACGGTCTTTAAAATTCCTCAAAATAAATCAAATAAGATTGAAACCCAAATACAAGAAGGATTTGATAACATAGTCTTCCAAAACAACTTCATTGTTCATCTCCAGACAACATCAACCACTCCTAACATCTTATAACAAAAGTAGCTAACCTAAACATATTTTACCCAAGATAGGTTAATCATTCCCATAAGTAACCTAAATTACTATAAGTCCACATTAAATTCATCAATTATTCAAAATATAAGTCAACCTTACTCCTCAATGAAAATACTATAGTAATCTATTTACTTCGATCATATAGGGTCCCCAAAATAGTGAACGTCTTCCAAAATAATAATCATCTTTTAATCCCCTAATCATATCTGTCATATTAATACGGAAATCGTCGCATTTCCTATCACATTGGTTGTTGGGACACGTTATTCCATTTCCCACCATTAACTAAGAAGAGAAAGTATAATTATGGGCTTAAATACTTAACCAATAATCATGAAAAGGAACTTAAATCATATAAGGATAACTTGTAGGAGAAAAGTATACCCTAACTTGTGATCCCCTAGGTTACCATCTAGGTTATCCATGATCATATATTCTTATGTGAATCTTTATTTTATTTTATCTTTGTTCCTTTAACAATGGTTCATACCAAGCTTATGAATTTACCAAAGCATATCCCCCGGGAGTGTCGTAACCAAGAGTGCAGCAAGGCCCATTGTCGTGTACCAGTTCCCGTTCAAGTCTATCTCAAAGCGGTGTTTTCGGGTTTTACCCCTATATACATCTGTGCCAGAGCCACCTCTACCTACTCGTATCTAGACAGGGATGTATTTGCTTGGAAACCCCTTACTCAATACTCACCAAAATACCAGGAAGATTTCCTATATTTAAAATTTTCTATAGCGTTCTTCCTAGAGTTTTCATATCCTAATTTCCACAAATAACTAAACCATCCTTTGATACCAACTATAGCATCCCGTCTTTTTATAACATAAATTTCATTCCATTACACGGAACTGAGGATCTTTAAGGTTTAGTGTCTTGGAAACAAGGAACATAAAACATGAAACAAATAAAAACATTCTTCTTAAACACTTGAAAGGATTCTCCTCATGTTCACCCTAGGCTCATTACTGCATCTCATAACCTGGGGATATACATAAAAAGAAAGGGTGAGCATAAGGCCCAGCAAGGGAAACAAGTGAAACATTTTACATATGAACTTGAGATACATCAATAAAGTCATGAAAAGAACTTTAAGGCATGAAAAAGAAATCATGAGGCATATCATAATAAAAATAAAACTTTTTCATAACTTGAAGATGTGGCTGCAACATTTAATATTTAAAATCATGAACATATCACCAAGGTCCATCCCCAAGGTGTCATTTGAAAATTACCAAGGTTATTCACCAAGGTATCGTGAAAATTGTAATCTCTAGTGGTTACATCATTACCCAATGCATTGGAGCGCTATCAGGGCGCACCCTTAAATTTTCCTTTATTATCATGTGAGCCACATATTTTATCATCAAACATTTCATAAATAACCCACATAGAATAAAATAAATGGGTTTCATTTCATAATCATAACGTTTTAAAAACTGCTTTAAAGGCATGATCTTTACGTCACTTTAAAACCCACAGAAAAGGAAGGTGGGTCTCATGTATGTAAATACCAGAATTTAAAATAGAAAATTTTGGTATATATGTGAATACCCCTTTAGAAGAAAGAGCTTTTAGTATTCACTTAATAATATAAAAGAACTTTAGAAAAAGAGAGAGACATTTTGAGACGGAAATTCTGCAGCATAACGGCTATGTTACGAGGTTTTAGAAGACATTAAAAAGAGAGGGAAAATGGGTCAAACATTCATAAATGACCCAGAAAATAATAGATGGACAGAATAAGAACGATACATGATCATGTTAATGAAATTTCAATGACATACCATTTGAAATGAAAAACATGGAAGGAAGACAAAAATTAGATTTCTCTTATGAAAGTTCAGCAGCCTGACGGTGTTACTTAAACTTCAACAAAAATGATTTGAAAAGATCAAATAGGGTATCTCATCATGTGAACATAAGAGTTCAGTATGATAGATATAGAGATAATTCCCCAACATAATTAAAAAGGAACTTTAAAGACTTTACATGAAAGTAGAACTTTGAAAAGAATGAGAAGGGTGAATGAATCCCCTAAAAAATTCGGCAGCCTAACGGCGTTACTTAAAACTTCAAAATACTGAATTGAAGAGATCAAATGGGGTCTCTCATCATATGAACATAAGAGACCAGTATGATAGATATAGAGATCATACCCCAACATAACAAAAAGGAACTTGAAAGAATTGACATGAAAGTAGAACTTCAAAATGAGAAGGGTGAAGAACCACTTAAAAATTCGGCAGCCTAACGGCGCCACTTAAAACTTCAAAATACTGAATTGAAGAGATAAAATGGGGTCTCTCATCATATGAACATAATAGTCTAGTATGATAGATATAGAGATCATACCCCAACATAACAAAAAGAAACTTGAAAGAATTGACATTAAAGTAGAACTTCAAAACGAGAAGGGTGAAGAACCACTTAAAAATTCGGCAGCCTAACGGCGTCACTTAAAACTTCAAAATACTGAATTGAAGAGATAAAATGGGGTCTCTCATCATATGATCATAAAAGATCATTATGATAAATTTAGAGATCATACCCCAACATAATAAAAAGGAACTTGAAATACTTTACATGAAAATAGATCTTGAAAAATGAGAAGGGAGAAAGAATCCGTTACAAAAATTTCGGCAGCCTAACGGCTCCACTTAAACTTTCATAAGATGAAATGATGAGAGTAAGAGGGGGTATCTCATCATATGAACATAAAAAGTACAGTATAATGAATATAAAATAACATCCTCCAACATAAGAACATGGGGCACAAAAGGAATGACATAAAAGAGATTACTTGAAAAGAAAAAGAGAGGTCGGATCCCTTACCTTAAAACGTAACTCTTAAAACTCAAAGGTTTGGACCTTGAGGGATTGGGGGAACCTTGGGAGGACTCCTTGGGAGGTAAGGAGACCATAACTTTGTTGGGGGAGAGTGGGGAGTCGAATGGATGAGAGGATGGCTTGATATTTATAGGGAAAGTGAGGGGACAAGGCATTAATGGCCAAGGGACACCTCATTAGTGGTTTTGGCAAAACCATGGGCTTTCCCATGGTATTTTCCCATGGTATTGGCCACTTGGGACACCTAATACCTTATATTACTATTCATAAGTCAAAAATATTGATTACATACTTAATACATCATTTAATTATGTCATTAAACACCCATAACTTAAAAACTGTATTTTCACTATTCATCGAAAATTCAACTTTCTCAGAATAATCCCAAAATTTCACCTTAACCAAATATCAATGCTCTGATTTCAAAAATGAAATCCATTTTATAAAAATAATTTTCTAAATATTTTTAATTAAATTTTTAATTAAAAACACTATTCATCGAAAATTTATTTTTTTCAGAAAAATCCCCAAAAATTACCTTAACATAATATCGATGCTTTGAGTTCAAAAATGAAGTCCATTTTATAAAAATAATTTTCTAAATATTTTTAATTAAAATTTTAATTAAAAAAACACTATTCATCCGAAAAAACTAATACTTGAATAATAATTTATGAAACCCTTATTTTACCATTTTATTGAATCACATTACTTAATCAAAGTGCCTAGCTTATTTTAATACTTTCTTTAAGTGAGATTACTAATCTATTTGGATACATTATTAATCCTAATCATAAAATCACTATTCATAATTTACTATTCATCAAAAATCAAGTTGATCTTATTAGACTCTAAATTCCGTAATGAACATAATTGTAGAAGACCATTTTTTGAAAATCATTACACATTTTTAATTATTTAAGGTTTACATAAACATTTTTAAAATATCCTTTTTCTAAAATTCATCAAAAATATGCATACTATATTTATCCGGTCATTTGAAAATTCATAAAAGGAATCAAAATTTTTATTTAAAAAAAAGGATTACACAAGACAGTTACGGTCTCCTTACATAGCCCCTTATCAAACCAGCATAGGACCTAAGTGTAAGGTGTGCTAAGGTGAGAGAATCCGAGGGAGGCTCGGCCAACATCGCACGAGTAGTAATTTCTATCAGTTTGAACTTCTCGCGAAGGCGATCCCGTTCTAGCTTTATACGATGAAGTTCAGCTTGGGTTTGGTCCAGAGCAAAGCCCAGTGGTGCTACCTCCTTCCCAAGTTCTGTTAGATGGGCTTCGATCGGTCCAAGACTACTGGGTGAGGCCATCGAATCTTCTTTCTATATTAATTAACCAAGATTGCCTGTATTTAGATACAGTAGTCAAAACGTTTAGTTTCCAGCGGTCATATTGACCAATGGTCAAATAACAGTCAAAACCCAACAGTCTCATTTTAATTATACTCATGTTATCAAATGAAACATTTTTTTAGTATAAAAATAAAATAAAATAACACATAAAATTAGGAAACAATATTTATTTAAAAATTCGGGTCGTTACATTATAGGTTCTCCATATCTTTCTTTTATTTATTTATGATGCTTAGTTTGATGATATTATAGTTTAGATCCATAAATTTGGGCTCTCTAGAGTTTATCTCTATCCAGGGAGGCAGTAACTATTAGAAATTTTAAAATTAGACCCATAAGAAGGGATTCCTACATATCCAAATGAAGGAAATCATAACCTGCATAGTTTGGTTCCACTTAAAAGGACACTTCATACCTTTTAAGGTTGTGTGAAAAGGATCGATCCATGCAGTTTATCATGATGTGATAAGAATTATTAGGGAAAAGGTGTCTAGCGATGGCTGGTGTGGCACTTAATAGTGATTAGATTTTTCTAGTTTACCTTAAAGATAATATGGACTAGTGAGTAGTTGGGGTTTGGCTTAGTGGTAAGCACCCCGTAATACTACATGAAAAATGGGGGTTCAAAACCCATTGGGCGCAGGTACTGTAGCAGTACTGTAGCGGTACTGTAGCAGCGGCGGTACTGTTGACCGGCGGGTACTGTAGCGGCGGCAGGGCACTGTAGCGGCGGAGGTACTGTGCGGGTACTGTAGCATCCGGGTTACTATTCAAAGAATAGGAATTTGGCCAAAAATTTGGGCCTACGGGCTATGTAATGGGCTACAAGCCCACTGGGCCTTCGGGCTATGTAATGGGTCTCCCTCTACCCAGTTAAAAGAGGTCTTTGCTTTGGTTTATTAATAAAAATTAGGCTTCGGCCCCAACCTTTTAAAAAAAATATGGACTAGTGAGGATAGGATAGTTTCACAAGGATATTACCTTGTGAGTTATGGGGTTGATTCAACTATCAGAAGTATGACCTACTAATCGGTATATGGTTTCGTTAGGAATATAGACTGATAAAAAAAATATAGTGATAAACAAAGGAAATATGAACCTTAAAGTGGGGGATGGTTTCATTGGGAATATGTACCGATGAGGAGTGTTTCTAGGGAATATAGAATTACTAAATAGTACATCTAGGTTCACATGGAATATAGCACGGTGAGGAAGGATGTAAATGTCTTCATAAGGAATATGTCCCCATGAGGATGAAAATAAAGGATTGATGGTGTTGGATTTGAACCTCTGGGGGGTTTATGCATCCTGGTTAACAAAAAGCAATTTCCATGAAGTTCATAATGCACATTTTAATTTCAAGAGGTGGGACCTTGTCATGTTTTTTAATTTCCTATGGTAAGGATGTTTTCATTCAATTTTATATTGTATGGCTAGGATATTGGCTATGAAATTTAACGCCATGTTATAGGGAAGTTTCTTTCATGAAATATGGGACAAAAGTGAATCAATTAGGGTTTATGTATATAATTATACCCATTGTGAGCATCCCTATATCATTGATGTTATCACTAATAGGATTCATGTTGGGTATTATGCTTGATAAAGAATCCCAACCTCCCATCTTCCAACTTATTGGTAGGTAGGGACGGATGAAGGAGTTATACTCCCAATTAATAAACTGGAAGGGTATATGTAGTTCCTTTTCCATATTTGGATTCCTTTTCTAATCAATGGACTCGATCATCCATCAAGTTCCCAAGATGATCAAATTCAGGTTGGGGTCATCCAAAATAGGTTCCATGGATTGGGGATGGTCTCGCATATGTTCCCATGATGGTGACCCTCATTATCAAGGGAATTCCTATTGAAAATTCCTTAAGGTTCCTATCAGTTCATGAGGAAAAGAGGGAGAAACATTTATCAAGGGGGTTAATGATTAAAGGAGGGGCACTCTAGCATTCCTGGAAGCCTGGTCATGTATATCTAGTGGCTTTGGAAGGGGTCTCATCATGTCCTTTTTAGGGTTTTGATCTTAGTGGAAGAAATCCATAGAGGCCATTTGGGTTCTTCACAAAGGGGATATGGTGGATCCAAATGATACGCTGAATGAGAGCTTCTAAATTTGATTAATAAATACCCTATAGACACCCCATATAATGTAGGGGAATTTCTACAAGAAATGGGGGTTCGTGAAGGGCTCCCTTTATGTAAGGATCTTCTTTACAAATGGATTACATAGGATTTACATTTTGTGAAGACTCTTTATTCTCTAAGGGATTCATTAACTTCATAGACTTCTTAATGATTCCCTTTAATTAGCTTGATTACTGAAGGATTGATTTGTGGAGGGAGATCCAACTACTGAATTTTTCAAAAATTAAAAAGTAATATCATTTTCTCTCTCTATGTGTCACTTCATCTATGTATTTAGAGAAGGAATGTGTATTTATAGGCAGTGTTGGGTAAACAGCTTTCCCAAAATAAGTGGCCACATGGTGGTTTGTGATGTTTAATCTCAATGGAAAGAATATTTTCATAATTTTATGTGATGTGGTTTAAATCACCATCTACTCTACATATGAAAAGCATACTTCATAGGAGTCCAAAAGTTAATGAATGAAAATGGAACTACTCTATGGGTTGTTTAAAATTAGTACCACCTTCAAATGATAATTCTTCACAGGGGGAATGGATAATTCACATAGGGGAATAATTTTAAAATCACTTAATCTACTTCATGAAGCAACCTAATTGTTATGCGAATATCTTTCCTTTTCCAATCATTTCTCCACTTTTCATCCGGTTGAACCCATCCTTGGTTAAAAAACTTCTTCCTGATTCTTTCTTTGAATATTTTCAACTTTTCAAGCCCCAATAATAACCTAATGGTATCTAAACCACAACCAATCATGAAAAAAAATTACCACACCCAAGATAACTCAATAAATTCTATTCTATAGCATAGATTGTGTAAGATTAACTCAAGGAATTCCATGCCGCAATGCACACTACTAGGTCATTGCATTATATATCTCTCAATAAATCCTCATCCTCAAGAATCAACTAACCCAAAATATAGAATATCATCCATGAAACCCAAAAATATTTAAGAAATTCCTCTCAAACAGGAACAACACCATCATCAGAATACAATGTAATACAAAATCTCACTCAAATATGCATAAGGTAAAATGTCTCAATATAACGGAAAAACAAGTTTCAAAACATCTCAAGATACTAAGAATGTGTTTGTGACTCTCATTCCCACATACACTCTAGAAAGACACCATGCCTCCACAAGATATGAATTAAGGGAGTGGCATGTTTGTGCAACACCTTCTCCTAATGATTGTGAATCTTAATCGACCACCCCGCCTATGTCATGTCATCCCCAACATCAAACTCACCCCAATCAATGACATGAGATCCATCATTAAGATACCAATAAAGTTGCGACACATAGAATACATCATGGATTTGATCTAACTATAGAGGAAGGGATAACCGATATTTCACCTCACTAACATGCTCTAAAACATTTAAAGACTTAATAAATCGAGGAGAAAAGTCCCTAACACATCCAAATCTCCACTGCCTATAAGGAGGATAAAAATTTAAGAAAACATGGCCTCTAACATAAAACTATTGTGGTCTACTACTTTGATTTTCATAATAATTATGATGTTTTTGTGTCACCTTTATCTTCTCATTAATCGTATACACCATCTCAGTCATGCTCCACACTACATCTAGTCTAAGGGTTGCAGACTCCCCAACCACGATCCTTCACAACATAGATCTACAAGGCTACCCATATAGATTTTTAAATATATCCATGATAACGTAAGATTGATAGCTATTATTATATGAAATCCCAACCAAGGTTGGGTGATTTATGCAAAAACCTTAAAAATATAGAACATATGCTTTTAATATGTCCCCTATCATTTGAATCTCTTGTTATGTCTTAGAATTCATCTAGAGATGGAATTCAGTTCTAAGGCATAATTGAGATCCAAAATCACATCGAAGACCTCCCCAGAATAATGAGGTAAAATGAGGGTCTTAATAAAATTTGATGGTCATTAGTGCCACATGATACTTCACTATCTCATCCATGTACAAACTTTCCAAATCCTCCATAGTAAATGACTCCTCGATCACTTTTAAATAATCCAACTTCACTAATAAATCCATAATTACCCAAATAGAATCACATAATCCTTGTGCTTGAGGATAAATGATAATGAAATATATCAATATATACTCATAATTTCACCCAAGATTATCCAATGACTACAATAAACCTATAGGAACTTGATGATCTACCTTCACTTGTTGACAGACCAAGCTTTGCAACACAAACTATGACATCATCTACCTCATCCCTGGCCACCAAAATTGATCCCTAAAGGAATGATATATCTTGGATATACCTGAATGTACAACCAAGGGTGATCTATGAAACTCATAAAGAACCACCTCTCACATCACCAAAGGAATGAAAAACTTCCCTCAAAACAAAACCTGATGTTAACCATCCTCTAACCATCCCTCGGGATCATCACTATAAAAGAGATGATCTTTCAAGACCTATACTTCTAGGTCTCCCAATTGTGACTCCTCCACCTATTATAACAAGGATTTTTGTACTATCATATGGTACAAGAAACATATGCTATCAACTTTTTCCAAATCAAGATTCATTACCTCAATATTCATTACATTTTGCTCCACCGTCACTCTCCATGAATCTCTAAACATTAAAACAGTATCTCTATGTTAATTCCAACTTAGAGCATTGGAAACTACATTTAATTCCCATGATATTTAAGATATATCAAGGTTATAGTCTAATAATAACCTCATCAACCTCCAATAATGCATATTCAAATCCCAGTGATAGAATATATACATCAAACTCTTATGTTATGTAAAAACTAAAAATCACACACCGATGTGGTAGTATTTTTATGGATTCAGAGTAAACACTATTGTTTCCAACTCAAGATTAAGGGTAGCATAGTTACGCTCATGTAGATGTAACTTCCTAGACCCATATGAGATCATTGATCTCTAATTTATCAATATTAAACCTGAATCAAGATGATAATCATTTAAAAAAACTGCAAACATGACTCTTATCTCTAGTAACAAAAGGATAGGGGTGTTGATCAACTTCTCCTTTAGGTGATTAAAAGTTGTCTAACACTGATCAGTCTACATAAAGTCCTGATACTTACTAGTATGGGCTATTTAATGGGATAAAATCTAAGAGAAATTAGACACAACCCTCTAATAATACCTCTCAATACTAAGGAAATTGGAAGCCGCTATGAAATTTTTAGGTACTTCCTAAGAAACAATTACTTTGATCTTTGAAGGATCAACTGCTAATCCCCATTGAGATACCATATTTCTGAGAAAATAAACCTATCATATCCAAAACATACACTATGACTATTTACCATAAATTTTATAGTGCCAAAGGACTCTCAGAATGGTCCTTAGATGCTTAGAAATATCCTCCTCTAACTTAGAGTACACAAGGATGTCATCGATAAATGCTACCATGAATTGATCCAAAAACTCATGAAATAATAAATTCATGAGTCCCATGAAATAGTTGGGGAATTTTTTATACCAAATTACATGAACACATACTCAAAATTCCCATAACGATGAATAAAATCAATCTTTGGAATATCCTCTGCCTCCACCCTCATCTCATGATATTCAAACCACATATAAGTTTTCAAAAACTAACAGGATCCCTTAAACTAATCGAATGGATCATCTATCCTTAGAAGAGCATAATTTTTATTTATTTCTGCATTTTTAACCACCATTAGTCTATGCACAACCTTAGACTACCATCCTCCTTGGAAATTAACATTATAGCACCCCAAGGCAACAAACTGATCCAGAAGAAACCCTTCTACATAAAATCATAGATCTAAATCCTTAAATCCTACAACTCAAAAGGTTTAATCTGATAAAAATCCATTAAAATCATGGAGACACTGAGATACAACTCTATCCCAAACTTTATATCACATCAAGGGAGTATAATCACAACTTATTCATGGAAAACATCTAGAAACACCTTAATAGCTCTCATAAACACCGCCATCTAAACCTATATTGAGAACAATACCCTCCACCAGCTAAGAATATAAGTGTTATAAACACTTATGTCCCACATAATGATCTCACTCACCAATGAACATCACACACTGACCTTGTACATCAATGAATGCAATCCTCCTCTAGAATAAATTGATGATTTCATTCATAGAATACAACCAATTCCAAATAATAATGACATATACAGTTATTTATATAGAAATAAGAAATCCACCAATGATTGATGTTCCCCCATAATTAGATCAAAACCCTATAACACATCAAAAAAGTTAGGCCAGCCTCTAACTCACATAATAAACACTAGGGATATTGGAAGCCTCTCCGCCTTATGTCCCAAGGTGTGGACCAAGGCGGGTGAAACAAAATAATTTAAAGATATATAATCAAAAAAATAGTGAAATATATGGTATAAGATAATTATATGGTACCTTTAATAAACTTTATCCATCCACATGTTGGAAACTACATGGCATGAAACCGGCCATACCCTGCACCTCTATCTTGTTGTCCCTTCTAACAACTATCTTTATGACTATGCTCAACCCTATATCCTAGTGGAAAATGAACATCAAAAAGATGACCTATTCCAAATCTTTCTCCCCTCTATTGACCAAAATTCATCAGACCATACTACTGATAAATCCCTGGAGGAAAAAGTTGGTGCAACTTAACTAGATTTTTACCGTCTATGTCTTGTAGACCACCGAGAATGGTTGGGCGTTATAACTAATGATGTCCATGAATTCCACAAGAAAATCACACTAGAATAGAGCTCTTGGTAGATGCGTGAGAGGTACTATCTCCATATAATCATGAAGAAGATTTTTGAGATTGACTCCCCACCAATGTAAACCTCGAATTCCCTAAAATCCAAGATCCTCTATCTATAGCTCTGCTCATCATAAATACTTGATGACTCCCTTCTCTAGAAAACTTAGACTCTGCATGAATCCTCTCAATCACCTCTTCCATAGCTAGAACCTCCAAATATGTAGGTAACATAAATAGTGTAACTTGATAATTAATTATGGGGCACAGTGCCCCCTCAAAATACCATGCTCTAGACTCTTCATCTGTAAAAAGATCAGGGGATATTAAATAATGTCATTGCATCAAATTTTATACTCCATTATACTCATGCTCCCCTAATAAAGAGAAATAAACTCATGCATGTAACGACCCAATCTAGGCTTACCAACCACATCACCCAACCCAACCCATTATTAGGCTTGAAGGGGATTCTTGATCCCTGCAGGATAGAAAAAAACACTAAGGGAATCAAAAATCATTAGTGGTAATTATTTCACACTTAAATAACAAAAAAGAAAACCAGATCAACTCTAGAAAGAAAGAACATCCTCAAAGAACATCTAAAAGTTCACTAGATCAGATCATAAATCCATCACATCCCATAAGAATGAGAAAAATACACCAAATATGAACATGAATCAGCATGGAATAACATGGTTCTGACCTCAGGCTATGAAACTACCCAAATGGAAACTCTAGAAAAACGCATAGAATACTGGCTCATGATGATCCTAATAAAAGATCATGGACTAACTGGAAGGAAACCTCTCATCCCCATTTCCCCAACACATACCCAATGCATTCCCGTGATCAATATATCAAAAAAGCATCATCTTTTGGTTTACATCATGAAAAACAACAACAATCATCATAATTCAACAAGGCATGAACAATTTAAAATAATAACTCCTCAAAAAGAAGAAATCCAGATGGGAACCCAAAGGATACACTAGAAGAAGGTCACCTCAAGAACCTAACTAAATTAATCTTCTTGGAAAATAATCCTAAAATATATCATCACCCAAATCCAGATCACAACCAAAATTCATCCAACATTATCTCCACATAAACCACTAATTGTGACTTGAATAGTCACCTCAAACCAATTCCAAGAAATCAAAACCCCTGGGGCTTGAATTATTTGGGTCCCATATTAGAACACACAATAGATCTGAGGTCTAAGTGGGGACCTCCTCCAATGAACTGAGAAACAATCACCATAATCTTTCACCACTCTCTCACCCAAAAGAAGGCTCAAATCCTTAATGGATTCTCCACCTACATGATATTGAGATAATTCCACTGAATAAACACTACCTTGAATAATTATATATGATTTTTGGGTGCATGATGAGATGGAATAATGTAATTTTCCACTCTATTCAGATTTTGGGTAGTTCTAAGTACTAAGAGGAATATACTCAATAAATAAGAGGATTCACTCCAAAGGGTTATCCCAAAAGATAGGATTTATACCTTTCATCAAAACCTTTATAGGAGGCTACTATAAACAACATGAAACATTAATCCAACCCATTCATGTTCCTAAACAAAATTATCTAATCCCAACACACCAAGGGACAAAAGAAAAAATAACCCATCAATCAAAGAAAAACACAAGAAAAATCTTCATTGTTTTCTTTTAAAATTCATCGCATTCTATAAGGAATTAAAACTCGTTTTCTAAAAACACATGGGGTTTTGAAAACACCTAAACCATTTCAAAAACTTACACTTTTTTAAAAATCCAACTCCCTTATGAAATTTCAAAACATTTAACCCATCTTTTAAAACCACTAAATCCTTTATAAAATAAGAATATACCCTCAATATTCATAAATCTATCCTTTATGTCAAAATTATTTCTCAAAAATCCAATTTTCATTTCTCAAACACTTCAATTTTTAAAACATTTAAATTTTATTTGAAAGAGTCACTAAAACATTTACGCAAACACTTGAAATATTTCCACTCCATGCCAAGTGAATAAAACCATTTAAAACCATTTTCAAACCCCACATAGCCAATTCATATAGATATAACTTGTAAATGAAATAATTTTAAAATAGAAAAGTGCCACAAGGGATGTAATATAAAGGAACGGTAAAAAACACCTACTTCAATCCAATAAGAAACAAGTTTCAACACATTTACTTTGATGTAGAATGCCTAATCAAACAAAAATACACTCTCCACAACCCCAAAACATCAAAACCGCCATTATTAGAACCTACATGAACCTAAAATCGAATAGCACAATAATTAGGGTTTGTGGGAGAAAGGAAATCCAAGGGAAAAGGAAGGAATGAAAGAAGGAGGAGAATAAAGAAATTAACCTTGAAAACCCACTTAGAATATAAGAATAATAATCAAGGAACCATGGGAGGAAGAGGAGGGGAGGCTCTAAGGGATCTACCAAGGTCTGAATACACAAGTGTGAGGGGAGAAAGGGGGCCAAAACCCCCATTAATAGAAGAGGGGGAAGGTGGTAAAATCACTAAAATTTTAAACTTGTTAGGGAACCACCACGGCATGAACCACACCATAGTGCACCTCCAAGGATCATTGAGAACCCCTAACACACCTAGAAACATAGAACATGCCCTCCCCCAATCACCATTTCTCATAGGGTTCCCCCTAACACACCACGCCATGCTTCATAGCATGGGGATCCCCATAGTGACCTCAAATAGGCACCAAAGATCCACCATAACATGGAGGTCACCATTTATGTATCCTAAGAACCCACCATGGCTATCTACTCATCCATTTCCACCCTTCCTAAAACAACACCCCAAGTGCATCACATGCCAGACACCATGGCGATGCCCACACCCCACATACCACACACCATGCTACCAAAATGCCTAACATGGACATTCCAACCACCCCTATTTCCAACAAGGGAAACCCCTTGATCGAAATAGGTGGAGAAATTCCCATCTAGGGTTCCACATCATGGTGAGGTCATCCTGACCTCAAAACCCAATTTTTATCCTCAAAACACTTGATGTACAATGAAAAATGTTAATAAAACTTAATATAAACCAAAATAAAATGATATTAAGTACCATAGAGACATGGGGGTGTCACAACTCTCCTCATCATGACACTTTCTACACCCATAAATTCATTGAAGAATGTGAAAAAATGAAAATTAGAAAACTCCACACCCAGGAATAAGTAAATGGAGGAAAGGGAAAACTAGAGGTGTTTCCAAAAAAAAGGACAGATCGTTCATCAGCCAACTCCTAAAAATCCATATAATGAATCCTCAAACATAATCCAACAATCTCAAACATAACCCAATTCACAACCATCGAATACATATCTCTAAGAAACTAGAGACCTAACATAGGTCTCCCTACCATTTATAATTCCTATAAAATGGTGTAATAATTGATAATCACACCCAAGAAAATGAATATTTACAAAAAAACCATGATTATACTAATCACCAAAGGAGAATACAAGATTCCACCAACAATAGAAATCCAAAAAGATGACTAGACCAACTCTATAAAGGAAGAACATTATCAAAGAACATCTAAAATTTCACTAAACCAAGTCACCAATCCATTACATCCCATAAGAATAGGAAAAAAATACCAAATAAGAATAATCCTCAACATAGAATAACATGGTTATGGCCTTGGTGTATGAAACTGATCAAAGGGAAACTTGGGGCCAACCTCATGGAACACTAGCTCACAATGATCCTGGTAGAATATCCCAACCAAATAGCACTCACTATCTAATCAGAATCCAACCAATCATCACTGTTTCCCTAGCACATACCCATGGAATCCCCATACTCAATCCATTGAAAAAACCTTATCCCATGGTCCACACCATGCACAATGACAATGAGCATCACAAATCAACATGGAATAACCAATCCAAAATAATTACCTATTGTAAAATATCAATCCACATGAGCACCCAAAGGATACACCAAACGAATGTTAGCTCTAGGACTCAACTACATTAGGCTCCTCAAGCAATAATTATAAAATAGATCATCCCCCAAATGTGGAATACATATAAAATCCACCCAACATTATCTCCAAACAAATCAATAATGGTGAATTGAATAGCCACATCAACCTAATTCCAAGAACTCATAGCCACCAGGTCTTGAATGAATAGGGTCCCATATTAGAACACATAATAGATCTTAGGTCTAAGTCGGTACCTCCTCTAAAGAAATGAGAAACAAAACCACAACCTTACACCACTCTCTCACCCCAAATAAGGCTCAAGAACTCAGTGTATTCTCCACCTGTATAGTCTATGGATAATTCCATTGTATATATTCCACCTTGAATAATTCTATAAGATGAACTAGTGTATGAAGGGGTGGAACAATAGCATCTTACACTCTATTAAATTCCCAGTCAGTGCCAAACAATAAGAGGGAAACACACAAGCACTAAGCGGATTCACCCCCAAAGGGTTATCTCAAAAGATAGGCTTTATATATTTTATCAAAACCTTTCTGGGAGGTATACTATAAACAACACGAAACATGAATCCAACCCAATCATTATTCCCAAAACAAATCAACCAGTACGAACCCACCAAGGGATAAAATAAAATAAAACCCATTAGTAAAAAAAATCATGCCAAAATTTAACCCGTTTATTTAATAATTCACTATAATTCATAATAAATCGAAACCAGTTTTATAAAAATACATTTTATTACTAAAAAACCCAACCATTTTAAAACATTCCAATTTATTTTAAAATCCCAACTCCCTTAGGGAATTTCAAAAAAATCAACCCAACATCAAAAACCACTAAATCCCATTTAAAATAAGAAACCCCCTTTGGCTTAATAAATTTCTCCTTCATTTAAAAATTCTTTCTCAAAAATCCAATTTACATTTCACAAACACTTCACCCTTTAAAACATTTAAATTTCCATTGAAAATGGAACTTAGGAATTTTCACAAACACTTGGCATGTGACCACTCCATAATAAGTGAATAAAACCATTGAAAACCATATTAAAACCCATCATAGATAGTGTATATAGACATAAATTATAAATAGAATCATTTTAAAATAGCATATAATTTCATGTAATGTAATACAATGGAACATCATAAAGACCCCAACTTAGATCCAAGATAAAAAACAAGTCACAACACATTTCCTTCGATGCAGAATGCCAAAATGATCAAGAATACACTCTATATAACCCCTAAATATCCAATATCATATGATTAGAACCTAAAAGAACCCTAAAATTGACCTTCATGGGGATTAGGATTTGTTGGACAAAGAAAAATGAAGGAAAGGTGTGGGGAAGGAGAGAAGAAGGAGAAGGAAGAAACTAACCTCGACATACTGCTTGTAATCGAAGGAGGAGGAGCAAGGAACCATTGAAAGAAGAGGAGAGGTAGATCCAAGTTATCTCCATATGTTCGAATGCATGAGATATAGGGGGGATAAATGGGTTCAAACCCCCTAATAATTGAAGAGGTGTAAGGTTGTACAACCACAAAAAATTTAAACTCTTCAGGCACCACCGTGGCATGCATCACACCATGGTGAACCACCAGGAAGTCCCCAAGAACCCCCAAATTATTAGGAACTACTATTCAATACATTCCCCACTCACTGTTTTTCATAAGACAACCCCAAACACGCTAAGAATTGCATCTCCTCATTCACATTCCCCACTATCGCTAACCACTAGATCATTTTATCCCTTTCCAAACAAACACCCCAAGAGCCTCACACACTTGGTACCATGGTAACACCCATTTACCACACACTGTGACTATCAAAACTCATAATATGGTCATTTTGTACACCCTAATTTCCTATAGGAAAACCCCCTTGTTTAAAGAACACAGCAAAACACCCAACCTAGGAACTATGGCATGGTGAGGTTCTCTTCACCTAAAACCCCTCTTTTCGAGCACAAAACAACCTGTATATAATGAAAAAATCTGAAAAACTTAAAATAGCCCAAAATAAATTGATATTAAGTACCATTGTAACTTGGGGGGTGTCACAATTCTCCCTATCATGTCACTTTCTACCTTCATAAATTCATTGAAAAGATAAAAACAATGAAAATATAAAAACTCCACACCTAAGCATAATATTTGGGAGGGAAGATAAAACTAGAGAAGGTTCCTACAAAAAGGAAACACCACTCATTAGCCAACTCATCAAAATCCATGAAACGAGTCCTCAAAAATAATCTATAATCCTCAAACATAACTCAATTCACAACCATCAAAAATGAAGTTATTAGAAAGTGGAGGCCTAACATAGGTATCCCGTGATTTAGAATTCATCTAAAATAGTGAAACAACCAATAAACACACCCAAGATAATGGATATATCCAAAAACAAACACATTTCCACTAATCACTAAATGAAAATACATGATTCCACCAACCATAGATAACTGTAAAGATTACTAGATCAACTCTACAAAAGAAAAACATCCTTAGAGAACATTAGAAAGGTCACTAGACCATGTCATGAATCCATAACGTTCCATAATGATAGGAAAAAACACCAAACACAAACATTCCTCAACATTTAATAACATAGTTATTAACTTTGTCTATGAAACCGACCAAAGAGAAACTCAAGGCCAAACTCACAGAACACTAGCTCATAGTGATCCAGATTGAAGATCCCAACCTGGTAGCACTCATGGTCTAACTAGTAACCAACTACTCGCCATTATTTCCATAGTACATACCCAAGGTGTCTCCATGCTCAATCCATCAAATAAACCTCATCCCATGGTTCACACCATGCACAATGACAAAAAAATAATAAATTAATAGGGAATAAAAAATCCAAAAATAACCATTTCTCACAAAATAGAAATCCACATGGGAACCTAATGGATACACCAGGATAAGGTCACCTCAAAACCTCATCTATATTAGGCTCCTCAAGCATGAATTCCAAAATATGAACAATATCCAAAATTCAACCTCACATTATCTCCCCAAAAACTATTAATAGTGACTCAAACATCCACCTCAAGATATCACCAAGAACTCACAACCAATGGGGATTGAATACATGGGGTCTCACACTAGAACACACAACAGATCCATAGTCTGAGTGTGTACCTCTTCCAAAGAACTGAGAAACAAGCACCACAACCTTTAACTACCCACTCACCCCAAAGAAGACTCAATAACTCAATAGATTATCCACCTATATAGTCTTGGGATAATTCCACTGAATAAACACCACCTTGAATAATTATCCAAGACTCACTAGGATACGATGAGATGGAACAATGTAATCTACCACTCTATTTATATCTCGAGCATTATTAAACTCTAAGAGGGACACACTCAAGCAATAAAAGGATTCACCCTAAAGGGTTATCCCAAAATATGGTCTTTCTACCTTTCATTGAAACCTTTCTGGGAGTCTTACTATAAAAAATGATACATGAATCCAACTTATTCTCATTTCCCAAAAAAACTAGTCCCAACACACTAAGGGAAAAAATCCAAAAGAACCCATTAATAAAATAAAAATACATGGAAAAATTTCACCCTATTAATTTAAAATTTTCTACATTACATAAGAAATCAAATCCTATTTTCCAAAAACACATTGGATTTTGAAATCACACAACCATTTGAAAACCTTTAAATTCATTTAAAAATCCCAACTCCCTTAGGGAATTTCAAAACATTCAACTAAGATTTGAAAACCACTAAATCCCTTTTAAAATAATACCCCCACCTGACCTTTATAAATCTCTCCTTTATTTCAAATTTATTTATCAAAAATACACTTTAATTTCCCAAACATTTCACACTTTAAAATATTTAAATTTCCTTTAAAAAGGGGCACTCAAAAAATTTCACAAACACTTGACATGCGACCATTCCATTATAAGTGAAGAAAATAATTTAAAACCATTTTCAAGCCCATAATGGTTAATTCATATAGAAATATATTATAAATAAAATAATTTTAAAATAATCAATAATCTCATGGAGTTTAATATAAATTAATGATATAAAAACATCTACTTTGATCTAAGTGGAAACAAATTATAGCATATCACCTTTGATGTTGAATGCCTAACCAAGAAAGAATACACTCTACACAACCCCTAAACATCCATACACCCATGATTAAAACATAATAAAAACCTAAAATCAACTCTCATGGTGATTAGGGATCACAGGAGAACGGAAAAACGAGGGAAAGGGGGAGGGAAAGAGTGAAGGGGAGGGAAAAATAATATCTACAAACCACTTAGAATAAAATAATGATCAAGGAATCATGGGAAGAGGGGGATATAAGGTATATCCCTATGTCTAAACACATTAGAGAGAGGGGAAGAAAAGGTCCAAACCCCCTAATAATCTAAGGAGGTAAAGGTCTTAAATAAACCAAAAATTTAAATAGGATGGGAACCACTATTGAATGCACCAAGTCATGGTGCACTTATAGGAATCCCTTAAGAACCTTCAACATACCTGGAACTACAGAACATGACCTCCCCCACTATTAATTTCTCATAGGGAATCCCCCAAAGCACTATGCCTAACTTCATGGTATGGAGCTCTCTATGGTGCTCTCAAATGGGCACCAAAGCTATACCACAACATGGAGGTCTCCATTTTGGTCACCCAAGTGACCACCATGGATGGACACTTGGGAATTTTTTCCCTTACTAGATAAACACCCCAAGAACCTCACATTCCTGAAACCACATCAATTCCCATTCCTCACACACTACACACCATGACTGTTGAAATTCCTAACATGGGTATCTTAGCTTAACCTATTTACCATAGGGTAAACCCCTTAACCAAAATGTTGAACCTAGGTTCCACAACATAGTGTGGTCCTCTTTACCTAAAAACCCACTTTTAAATCTCAAAAAAACCCAATATATAAGGGAAAACTCCCAGAAAACTTAAAATAACACAAATTAAAATGATATTAAGTACTATAGTGACATGGGGGTGTCACAATGAAGCGGCATCACTTTCATCCTCAAATAAAGAAACTATGCATGGAACTACTTACATAAATATTCCCATGAAATCGTCAACTCCTCGCACTCCTTGAGAAACAAAATCCACCATTGATTTATTATTCCCATCAACTGACTAACAACTAATCATATTTGATTCTCTTTCCTAACACAGGTCAATCTGAAGGTTATCTCCATTTCCTCCAACCAATTCTCTATCTCCTGTTTAGTGAAACTTCCCTCATACTTCACCAATTTCTAATTCTAAAACTCACATAGAATCTTCCTCCAAAACTTATCCTTCTCATCCAGGCTAACCCTATAAAGATCAACTGGTCTATCTTGATACACCTATACAACCTAAAATACACAAAAACAATGATCACCATACATCTCTACATGAAAAAAGGAAACTTTTAAGTATAGGAACTTGGAATTAATTTAAGATAATTTAATTAAATTTATTTCATTCTTACCAGAATCACCCTAATTAAATCATAAGCACAAACAACATGATTTATTTACCTTCCATAATTCTATACCCTGTAATCAGTATTATCTTACCTATAATGTTTAGTAATCTTAATTCCCTTTCATTGGATCACAAGGGGGGACAAATGCTTGTGTTCTATATGATATCCCTTATTATGTCACGTGCTAAGATTGATTGATATTGTTTCCTTACCAAACTCATACAGCCACACTAGTGCTTAACTTTTAACTTCATCCTAAATCTAATTCATAGATTTGATACCATTAAATCAAAAACCTCCCACACTAATAACCCCTCTTAGTCCTGGAGTGAAGATAGGGGTGACCCTCGAAGCCCACCTTCAACAGTTCGTGGATTGACAACTAGCACCGAAGTTATAATCACATATAAATGGGATAAACCAATGTAACGTCCCGGCCCCCGGGTTCCACGCAATGGGTGCCCCGAGCCCGGTTCGCCATGTGACCTCAAGCGCATTTCCCCAAATGCCAGAGGCTACCGACTAGCAGCGAGGGCCCAGGTCTGATAGTGGGGAAACTATGCCCTCATTTGTCAAAGTGTAGCGCAGCGGATTACCAAAATAAACATAAAACAACAGCGGAAGCAGTAAACATACACAACTGAAATAACTACAGCAGTGGATATAACCAATAGTATATAAGTGATGATGCTACATGATTCAAGTTCTAAGAAAACATCCAGAACATGTTATACATCAATACAGTACAGCAGAAAAACAAAGTACAGTAATGCAAGCAAAACAGCTTGCAGCGGCATCGCGAGCCTAGGCTCGGTCCCATGCCCTCCTACTCCTCAGCAACAGTCAAGTACCTGTATAGGGACTCTTTCCCCTATCTACACCTGCAGCAACATAAT
Source organism: Viscum album (assembly GCA_963277665.1). Classification (NCBI taxonomy): domain Eukaryota; kingdom Viridiplantae; phylum Streptophyta; class Magnoliopsida; order Santalales; family Viscaceae; genus Viscum; species Viscum album. The sequence continues at coordinate 27,753,305 of OY728125.1, forward strand.
CTATTTGGGCCGAAAAGCGTGACCCAAACAGGGTGTGAGAAATATATCTCAGTAGGCACCCACCAAAGGCCCGTGCTCAACTGTGTGTAAAACATGCAACAAGTGTGCAGTAGTAAAATGCAATAACTAAGCAGTACTCAAAAGTAACTAACTTAACAGTTAAATTTCCATTTTATTATTCATTTAATTCCTTTAATTTAGTACCATTTTTGTGCTCAACAGCACCAAGCCCTCAGGCTAACCAGAACCGTGCCCTCAGGCTAAAATAGTAACCATACCCTCAGGCTTGCCCTCAGGCCATACAGAATCCAACCTGCAGGTATTGCCCTCAGGCGTAACAGAATTCTCACCCTCAGGCATAGGAAGTGTCGCCCTCAGGCACAGAAGTCAATCCCTTAGGCATGAAAGGTTGCCCTCAGGAGGAATAACGACAGCCCTCAGGCTAAAACAATCACGCCCTCAGGCTAATCACAACACGCCCTCAGGCTAAACAGGTAACCGGGCCATGCCCAACATATCAAAATGCAGTAAACAAGAAATTCCTCTCAAATAAATTCTACAGTTACTAAATTTAAGGCATACCCTCAGGTATCCTGTCCAAACGGCTAAACAGAGGAACACACCCCTCGGGATGGTCCTGGATCCAAGCAATGATCCCAAACAGAATTTTATTATCACAATTTAATCACCTATGCAATTCTAGGCATTGAATATAGCAACAGCCTCAGCCACACAACACCCCAACATGGGTTTGTGGCACAAAAACGCACAAAAACGCATGACAGTTGGAAAATAAACACCAATCCACCTACCTTATACGCCAACAAACGCTATTCCCGAACGCCGGCTCCAGAAACTCCCAAGAACGGCGTAGATCTGACGAAGAACAAAACCCATTCAAATGTAAATAACATATGTTGGGAGAAGAATTGGCAAGAACGGTACCAGGAGAAGGAAGGTCTTACCCGTGCGGTTCCAACGAGATCTTCCAAAGCCGAATCAGATTCCAGACGAACTCCCAGCGGATCTTCAAAGGTCCGGTCGTCCTCCTTGGCTCCAAAACGGCTCAAGTGCCTCCTCTGCCAAATGAGGAGGCTACTGCCTGTTTTAAGCCGAAAAAACAAAGTACACGGCGTGTACTTCCAAGTACACGACGTGTACTCCCTTCATTTAACTGTTCAAAAGGCGGCACCGGCACTGTTCACCTGCCGACAAGAGTACACGGCATGTACTCCTGAGTACACGGCGTGTACTGCCGCCTAGCTTGCAGCGACTCCACCGCCTTACTATTCAAGCATGTCGACTGACTACACGGCATGTAAGGTACCACTACACGGCGTGTAGTCGGTTCCTATACCCCTCGTCGCCGACAAGGCTACACGCCCCGTGTACTCATCCCAACACAGCCAAAAGTACACGGCGTGTGGATAAAGTACACGGCGTGTAGTTCCAAAATTTAGGATTTTTCCCCATTTTCCATATTTTCTCAAAATCACTTAAGGAAAAGGAAAAGAAGAATCTCATACCTCTAAAACAAGAATCGGTTTCTTACAAACTTCCCCCCTTATAGCAATTCATCCCTGAATTTCCCTTTCAAGGGTGGCAAAGAGAAAGCTCAGAACAGCTCTGGTCACTGAGCACGTACGTCGGCCTCCTACTCCCAGGTCTCGTCCTGCACTCGGCCATGCTGCCAAAGTACCCGTACGAGAGGAACTGACCATCCTTGGAGAACCTTCGTGCCCCTATCAACGATACGGATCGAATGCTCCTCAAAGGACGCATCATGCTGAAGCTCAACCTCCTCTGGCTGAAAGGTGTGAGATGGGTCTGAATGGTAGCGACGCAACTGAGACACGTAGAAGACGCCGTGCATGGCTCGGTACCACTTTAGTAACTACAACCGATAGGCAACCAGACCGACTCTCTCCAGAATCTCAAATGGTTCCACATACCTCGGCGAAAGCTTACCCTGTCTCATGATCCGTTTGTGTCCCAGCCTCGGCGAAACACGCAAGAAAACTTGATCCCCAACCACGAACTCCAAAGGTCGTCTGCGGCGATCAACATAAGACTTCTGATGAGACTGCGCGGTATCCATCCACTTCCGAATCAACTGGACCTGCCCAGATGTCTCCTGCACGAGTTGTGGTCCCAGTAAGGCTACCTCACCTGCCTCTAACTAGCAAAAAGGTGATCGACATGGCCTACCATATAAAGCCTCGTATGGTTCCATATCAATAGTTGCCTGAAAACTATTGTTATAGGCAAACTCGACTAAGGGTATATGCTTCTCCCAAGATCCCCCAAAGTCTAGGATGCATGTGCGCAGCATGTCCTCTAGCACCTGTATCGTCCGCTCTGACTAGCCATCTGTCTGAGGGTGGTATGCTGTGATCAGAAGAACCTATGTACCCAGCTCCCTCTGAAAACTCTACCAGAAACAAGACGTGAAGCGGGCGTCCCTATCTGAAACGATAGAACGAGGGACCCCATGAAGACGTACGATCTCTCAGATATATAGCCTTCTGATCTCGTCCACACCAAAGGTCTCCTTGATCGACAAGAAATGAGCTACCTTTGTGAGTCTGTCCACGAAAACCCACACGGCGTCATTGCCACGAGGTGACCTTGGAAATCCCGTCACGAAATCCATCACGACATCATCCCATTTCCATTTCGGAATGGGCAACTACTGTAACAGCCCAGCTGGTCTCTGATGCTCTGCCTTCACTTGGTGACAGGTGGAACACCTCGTAACATAACCAGCTATCTCTATCTTCATACCCGGCCACCAGTACTAACGTCTCAAGTCTCAGTACATCTTGGTAACCCCGGGATGAACTGCCCAAGATGAAGCATGAAACTCCCGCATCATCTCCTCGCGTATATCCCCTGGAACCCATACACATCCATGGAAACGCAAAACCTCGTCATTTCCTATCGTCCAACCGGGATGAGGGTCCTCACTTGCCACCGACTCCCGTAGAACTAGGCCTTCTGAACCCGATAGCTTCCTCATCCTCACTCTGTCCAGGAGGGTATAAGTCACAACTAACAAGGAAAGATAAGTCTTCCCCTGACTTTCATGCACCTCTAGATGCATCTCAGAGAACAAATCCATAAGCTTCCACTCACCACTAGCCTCCTTCACTGCTTGTATCTGAGTCTTCTTGCTCAGTGTATCGGCTACTGCATTACCTTTACCAGGTGTATAGGCAAGCTCAAAATCGAAGGACTGTAGGTACTCGACCCACCTTCTCTGCCTCAGATTTAGGTCACGCTGAGTAAAGATATACTTGAGGCTTTTTGTGATTGGTGAAAACCACAAAATGCTCTCCCAACAGGTAATGTCTCCAACAGCACAACGCATGCACAACTGCAGCCAACTCGAGATCATGCGTCGGGTAATTCCTCTCATGTGGCCTCAACTGCCGAGACCCGTACGCCACAACTCGGTCGCCCTGCATCAAAACGGCTCCCAGCCCAATCCCTGACGCATCACAGTAAACTGTATAGATCTTCCCCTACTCTGGGAGTATCAGGATCGGTGCTGATGTCATCCTTCCCTTCAGGTCCTGAAAAGCTGTCTCACAAGCTTCTGACCAAACGAACTTCACACCCTTCTTAGTCAGACCTGTCAACGGTGCTGCTAAGCAGGAGAAGTCCTGTATGAAACGTCTGTAGTAACCAGCCATCCCTAAGAAACTTTGTATCTCAAACACGTTCTTGGGCTGCTCCCAAGAAACTACTGCTCTCACCTTCTTTGGGTCTACTGCAACTCCTGCCTCTGAGATAATGTGACCCAGGAAGTGAATCTGGTCCATCAAAAAGTGGCACTTTGAGAGATTATCATATAGTTGATGCTCTCTTAGTGTACTCAATACGATCCCAAGATGGGTGGCATGGTCGTGTCGAGTGTGAGAGTACACCAAGATGTCGTCCACGAATACTACCACAAACGAATCAAGATACGGATGGAACACACGATTCATCGTAGCCATGAAAACTGCTGGCGCGTTCATCAGTCCGAATGGCATAACCGTATACTCATATAGACCATACCTGCTCCTAAAAGTTGTGAGAGGTATATCAGATGGTCTTACGCGCAGCTGATGATATCTAAATCTCAAGTCAATCTTCGAGAACACTCGTGCTCCACGAAGCTGATAAAACGGATCATCTATCCTTGGCAAGGGATATCGGTTCTTAACTGTCAACTAGTTCAGCTTCCGATAATCCACACAAAGTCTAAGGGTACCATCCTCCTTCTTCGCAAAAAGGACCGGAGAACCCCAAGGAGATGTACTGGGTCGGATAAAACCCTTTGCCTGCAACTCCTCTAACTGCCTCTTGAGCTCCTGTAACTCAGGCATGGCCATCCTATAAGGAGGAATGGACACCGGTGTTGCTCCTGGCACAAGCTCGATAGAGAAATCCACCTCACGCACCGGAGGTAGACCTGAAAAGTCGTCCGGGAAGACATCCCTGAAATGATCGACAACTGGAGGGAAATCCGTCTGAAAAGTCCCCTGGTTATCCAGATATAAGCTCGCAATCTGGGATGTGAATCCACCTCGCCCATGATGCTCTATTCCAGCTTGACTCGCCTGAACATCCCACTCGCCCTTGTATAGAAACTCCTCGCCCTCTGGTGACGTGAAACACACCCTGCGACGATAGTAGTCTACAAAGGCTCGAAAGAGAACCAACCAGTCCATCCCGAGAATGACTTCATAGCTATTCATCTCCAGGATATAGAGGTCCCAAAGGAAGTGACACCCACCAACCTCAAGGGGGAACTCCTTGCACTGACGCACACCAACCGTCCTAGTCCCCAACGGAGTGTCTAGCGTCAAGATAGCAGAAGAAGTAGAAACACCGAGCCCAAGGCTCTCCACAATGGGTACTGATATAAAACTATGTGTAGCACCCATATCAAAAATTATTGAAGACAAGACAGAAGCTACTAGAATAGTACCTCTGACTGTCGAAGGTCCGGGATCCTGCTCCTGCTGGGTCTGTTGCACTGCATATGCCTATCCAGTGTCGCGGCCCTGCGACACAACCTGGATACCCTGAGTTGTCCCACCCTGTTGCCTCTGAGGTCCTGGTGTCTGGCTACCACGGCCACGACCACCATCTCTACCTGCACTCCCTGACGTATTACAGTTCCCTGACTGGTAAGAATCCACTGGTCCTGCTCCCACACGCGGAGTCTGCACAGAACCCCTCTCACTAGCCACTGGTGGATACGCCCTGCAAAAGCGCTACAGATGACTCATCTTGCCGCAAGCTCGACACTCTACTGGGTCTCGTGGACACTGCGCCTCTTGTGCCCCTCTCTACCACACTGGTAGCACCTGATCGGGCCACCTGAAGAAGCTGACTGGCTGGTACTGCCGCCCTAAGAGAAGTCTATCTGTCTCTTCCTCTTGCCAGCAGAAATAGTACCAGTAACTGGTGCTGAACCACCCTGGCCCACACCACTAGATTCTCACAGGTTCCTCTCTGTAATCAACGTCTGGTTCACAATCGCGTGTACAGTAGGCAACCTGAAAACATTCACCAGTGCTCGGATGTCATACTGAAGACCATCCTCAAAACGTCTCGCTCTCAGCGTCTCATCACCCACCAGCATGGGTGAAAAGCGCTGAAGCTTCGTAAAACGAGAAGAATAGTCCATCACCGACATAGCGCCCTGCTGCAGATTCATGAACTCTCGAGCTCTATCTGCCCTCAGCATCTCAGGAAAGAAGAATTCATAGAAGACTGTCTGAAAATCCTCCCACGCCATGTCCTTGTGATGCTCTGACTAGGTGGTAACATCCCACCACCTCTTGGCGGAATCACGCAGCATGTAAGTCGCGAGCTTGAACCTCCGCCCTGGAGGTGTCTCAAGGTGCTCGAAAATAGTCTACATTGATCCTAGCCAAGACTCTGTAGCCTGTGGTCCGCCATCCCCTGAAAACTTAGGCGGATGCTGCTACTGAAAAATACCTGTCATCTCGGCCATAGATGTGGCAGCCTGCGGTGCTCCCTGAAAGGTCTGCATGAACAGCAATAAGCCTTCATGGAACTGCGCCTCTGTGCCTGTGTCCGATATAACAGCTGGTGCCGTATCTGGCTCTGCTGGTGGATCAACTGGTAGCCCATGGCCCACCATCTCCGGAGTATAATCGTCACCGCTCTCCTAGAGAACAACTCACGGTTTTCTAGGTGGCATGACTCTACAAGGTCAAAAGCACGCCTTAGATTCAATATTATCAAGACTGAAACGATGGAACCACAAAGGAACAAGAGGAAGAAGGCGTTTCAAAATTTGCAAAACAAGACTACACGGTGTGTACACTGACTACACTGTGTGTACTCGACTTCCTTTCCCCTGCCCGGGTCCTTCTACATGTCTAAGACACACGGCTTCCGTTCAACAAAACTACACGGCGTGTATAATATCTACACGGCGTGTATGGTGTTATTTTCCAACTGTCTGTGTCGTCTGTGACACGGCTGACTACTCATCTTAACACTACACGGCGTGTTACACCCATACACGGCGTGTACAGCACCCTGTTTCCCATCCACACGGCTAAGTCCACACGGTATGTCCTCAGACAAGACTACATGGCGTATCCCATAGGTACACAGCGTGTTTAAAAGGAGGTGACACCGGCCCATGTTGTTAGTTACACGGCCGAGTCCCCAGGTCACACTACACAGCGTGTGCATCATTGACACGGTGTGTTTTGTGAAGGAGTTCACCGACCCGTGTTGTTAGTTACATGGTCGGACTCCAGGTCAACACTACACGGCGTGCACATACCTACACGGCGTGTTTTACCCAACCTCTTCCCTACCCTGTGTCACCGCCCACACAGTTTTTGACACGGGAAGAGACTACACGGCGTGTACTCAAAAAGTTCATTTTTCTTCCCAAACAGAAGAACATACACGGCGTGTATAAAAATACTACATGGCGTGTATACTGGGTTTCTAGACAGTATGCCTCAGAAACTTCTCTGGAACCCAGAAAATACTGAAAATCAACACCTAAGTTTCAAATTCCGAACCGTGGGGGCCCATACACCCCACGAATCAATGTTTGACATCTTATTTCTGTTATAACCAATAACTAGTCAATGATCCACCAAATTCCGGTCAATGGGGGGCCATACTCTCCAAAAACCAAAGTTTTGCGTCCATTCTATAAACAAACTCAAACAAAAATACCATATCACCAGGAAGGTATTTATCAAGCAGCTATCACAATAGCATGCTTTTCTAGCACAACAACTATCACAACAACATGAAAATTCTAATTCACCCACATGGCATGGAAACTATGCATGGCATGTGATATCTAGAATGTGCCTATATGATGCATGAGACGACATACCCTCATCTCATCAGGTTGCAACTAAATAGAACCCATAGATAAAATATAACAGCACAATCCAAGTGCATCACCCAACGGTGAAAACATATCAACCGTAAAATTTCAAATCAAATAATGCAAAATACGAGGTAGATTGGCTTTTCCCTGTACACGGTTTAGCTACGCCCGGGCATAGCTTATTACCAACTACCGTTCTGTCCTATCCCTGACTACGGCTCCAAATAGTAAGTCAAAGAAAAGAAACCCCTCTGATACCACTTTGTAACGTCCCGGCCCCCGGGTTCCACGCAACGGGTGCCCTGAGCCCGGTTCGCCACGTGACCTCAAGCGCATTTCCCCAAACGCCAGAGGCTGCCGACTAGCAGCGAGGGCCCAGGTCTGATAGTGGGGAAACTATGCCCTCATTTGTAAAAGTGTAGCGCAGCGGATTACCAAAATAAACATACAACAACAGCGGAAGCAGTAAACATACACAACTGAAATAACTACAACAGTGGATATAACCAACAGTATATAAGTGATGATGATACATGATTCAAGTTCTAAGAAAACAGCCAAAACATGTTATACATCAATACAGTACAGCAAAAAAACAGAGTACAGTAATGCAAGAAAAACAGCTAGCAGCGGCATCGCGAGCCTAGGCTCGGTCCCATGCCCTCCTACTCCTCAGCAACAGTCAAGTACCTGTATAGGGACTCTTTCCCCTATCTACACCTGCAGCAATGTAATCTATTTGGGCCGAAAAGCGTGACCCAAATAGGGTGTGAGAAATATATCTCGGTAGGCACCCACCAAAGGCCCGTGCTCAACTGTGTGTAAAACATGCAAAAAGTGTGCAGTAGTAAAATGCAATAACTAAGCAGTACTCAAAAGTAACTAACTTAACAGTTAAATTGCCATTTTATTATTCATTTAATTCCTTTAATTTAGTACCATTTTTGTGCTCAACAGCACCAAGCCCTCAGGCTAACCAGAACCGTGCCCTCAAGCTAAAATAGTAACCATGCCCTCAGGCTTGCCCTCAGGCCATACAGAATCTAACCCGTAGGTATTACCCTCAGGAGTAACAGAATTCTCGCCCACAGGCATAGGAAATGTCACCCTCAGGCACAGAATTCAAGCCCTCAGGCACGAAAGGTTGCCCTCAGGTGGAATAACGACAGCCCTCAGGCTAAAACAGTCACGCCCTCAGGCTAATCACAACACGCCCTCAGGCTAAACAGGTAACCGAGTCATGACCAATATATCAAAATGAAGTAAACAAGCAATTCCTCTCAAGGAAATTCTACAGTTACTACATTTAAGGCATACCCTCAGGTATCCTGGCCAAACGGCTAAACAGAGGAACACACCCCTCGGGATGGTCCTGGATCTAAGCAACGATCCCAAACAGCATTTTATTATCACAATTTAATCACCTATGCAATTGTAGGCATTGAATATAGCAACGGCCTCAGCCACACGACACCCCAACATGGGTTCGTGGCACGAAAATGCACAAAAACGCACGACAATTAGAAAATAAACACCAATCCACCTACCTTATATTCCAACGAACGCTATTCCCGAACGCCAGCTCCAGAAACGCCCAAGAACGGCGTAGATCTGATGAAGAACAAAACCCATTCAAACATAAATAACTTACGTTGGGAGAAGAATTGTCAAGAACGGTACCAGGAGAAGGAAGGGCTTACCCATGCGGTTCCAATGAGATCATCTGAAGCCGAATCAGATTCCAGACGAACACCTGGAGGATCTTCAAAGGTCCGGCCGTCCTCCTTGGCTCCAAAATGGCTCAAGTGCCTCCTCTGCCAAATGAGGAGGCTACTACCTGTTTTAAGCCGAAAAAACAAAGTACACGGTGTGTACTTCCAAGTACACGGCGTGTACTCCCTTCATTTAACTGTTCAAAAGGCAGCACCGGCACTTTTCACCTACCGACAAGAGTACACAGCATGTACTCCTGAGTACACGGCGTGTACTGCCGCCCAGCTGGCGGCGACTCCACCTCCTTACTATTCAAGCCTACCGACTGACTACATGGCGTGTAAGGTACCACTACACAGTGTATAGTCGGTTCCTACACCCCTCGTCGCCGACAAGGCTACACGCCCCGTGTACTCATCCCAACACGGCCAAAAGTACACGGCGTGTGGATAAAGTACACGGCGTGTAGTTCCAAAATTTAGGATTTTTCCCCATTTTCCATATTTTCTCAAAATCACTTAAGGAAAAGGAAACGAAGAAGCTCGTACCTCTAAAACAAGAATTAGTTTTTTACAACCAACCTCATAATCCCAAGAATATAAGATAAACCACCAATAAACTCAATAAAATAAAAAATAAACACACTCTATAATTCATATAAATGTTACACATAAAAAAGATCTCCAAAATAAAAATACCAACATGAAACTCCTACGGTAGTGACAACAACACTGATTATGACCACCACAAGATAGTATGGTCCATATCAATAACAAAATCACTCTTTGAAACCTTTAAAACATACTTATATATATAGGGGTGAGCAGAATAATACTCAACATGACCCTCCAAAAAACCTCTCATGTAAATGTGGAAGAATCATACTAATGCCTCGATGAATAAATAGTTAAACCAACACACACCTATGTGAGGCCAAATATCACCCAACCACACTAAATCACAATAACCCAATATCAAACTCATGTATAGTAACATAAAATCAAAAGAATATATATCAAGAAGGTGCACCAAATCCACTTCCTTGATGATCCATTCACTCTCACACCATAGTGGCATAAGTATTATGCATCAATCCCCTATATATTCGCATATCCACACAACCAAATACCACATCACATCCATAACCACATATCCAAAGTCATATAATGCATCACCACATCACAACCACACATCACATTCGCATTATAGTAGGGTAACGTTAATGTGAAGGACATCAACCCCATTCACTCCTCATACCAATCATATTCCCCACCATGTATCCACATCACAACCAAAAACCATTTCAGATAGTATATATATATACTATGACTCCTAGACATTATATCCAATATATACCTAAGTCCTCGACCAATAACAACCCATACTATGTCTGATGGGAGATAAGGTAAGTGAGAAAAGTCGTCCATGTGTTTCCTCTATAACCTGGATGTTGGGGGAAACACCCATAACAATATAAGTGTCGATAATGTTATCTGACTATGGTGGGAGTGCCTAATAAATATAAAAGAATAAAAGGTATAGTATTCTCACACAATCCCAGCTTAAGGTTTTATGCCAAACCAAGACTATTTTTACCTACAACAGCCACTGAATCATTACTACCACTTACAAAGTACTGCTGCCATTGCTATACTACAAACCATCCCAATATATTCACAAATTAAAACCATATAAAAGTTAATAACTTTATATTTTATCATATCATTTTCATAGATTCCAAATTTATCATTACCAACCATATTACTTTCATTTAGCCTTATTAAATTTCAAACCATTCATTAAACCACTTATTTCTTTAATCTATTCATTATTCATCATTCGGATTTATTCCATAATATTCCATTTTATTAGTCACAATTACTTCATTCGTTGTCATTAATAATTTATCAACCCATCATTCATCAATTCTATCCCACTACCCATTATCGATTTCATTTATTGCATCCACATTACATGTCATTGGGAAACTATAACACCCCCCACTACTACCATATCCATGACTACAAAAACTGCCACATGACCCATGCCAATAGCCATCATAACCACACCCCAACCATTCTATTGATACCACATAACCATACTATTTTTGAATTAACCAATCATAACACTACTATAACAATCACACAACCGACCATAATCCATAGTCACAACAATATCCACATCTCATCTTCCCAACCAACCAATACCCCTTTAATCACATCAATGTTGCCCCAACATATAGAAACAAAAAATACAGGCTTAGTTATAATTTATACCACACAATATCTTGTCAAACATTATTTAATATTAAACCAAAATTTGATATTAAAACATTAACACCAAAATTCTAGATTTTCAAAATACTAATTTATTACCAATGTTAATTTCTTAATCAATTATAAAAATCTTATAATGTGAATCAATCAATAGAAAACATGAGTAATTTCAACATTAAATATCAACAAGGAACAAAAAAACTTGATAAATAGCATATAATCATGTAAATCACATGTGAATCACCCATTTCACCCTTCAATATCTTGATTAGATTAATTATCTTTATTAGGATAATTCATATTATCCACCAAATAAAATAAAATGCAAGATAATACCATAATTTGACCTAAATAAATAAGGATAAGTCTCAAATACCCTATCATAAGGAAGCTTTGACAATTTCCATGAGAAAATGAGAAAAAGAAGAAGACCCCAACAATAATACCCAAGGAAGATCCTCAACAGGTTATAACACATCTAGATCATAAAAACCATAACCAAAGTCTGATAATATTGAATCCAAACTACTATCATAGTTTCTCCTAGTAATATTGAATGATAGAAGAATGAAGAAGGAGAACAAAAAGAAGGAAAAAATATCAGATCACAAAGAGGTCAAAATCTTGAAGATGTGGTCCAAAACCAATTGTAGGGTGGATAATGATATCCAAAAATGCACCTTTTGTCACCTATAGTTTGAATGAAGGTAGATAAATCAAGAAAAATTCAAGAAAAATCTGAATTTATAATTACTTTGGGATAATAAAGAATCGTAGTTTGATTGAAGAAACCATGTTTCAATGTACCCTTGATTCAAAATTAATAGTATGATATCTCCTCAAATATTGGGGTAAAAATTCCTTAACCAATTCCATTTAATTAAGACCATTCCACAATACTCAAATACCTGAGGATCATAACACAATCCTTTTCCTTCTCTCCTCAAACCCGACGCCCCATGGAAAAAGATCAAAGTGTAGTGAAAGGAACCACAATGAAACAAACTTCAAATAGACAAAGCTACAAAACTAACCACCTAGGACTCCACATCACAGTGGGTAGATTCACTCCATAATAGACCATATATAATACTAACTCAATTGATATCATGTAAGATCAATCCAGGGTCTACCCCTACCTAAGTATAACCCAAGGATCTCCATGTTGTAACCAAAACAAAACACGCTACAACCGACCACACATAATAAAACTCAAGACATTAGATGGTTCAATACAATATACATAAGATTAAACAATAACTAATCAAGACTATTTACACCACAAAATGATACACCATGTTGTAACCAGCCTTCCACTTCAAGATAGCATGACACTGAAACCTCATGAATCCTCCCCTATGCTGAAACCACATCATCACACAGAAATATAATCCATTATAATGAATCTCACCACACTTTAGTAAAAAACTCTTCTTCCAACCAATTATAAATGACATTTAACATCAATATATTCCAAAATTCACACCTCCAGTTGAAATCTCAAATAGAGCTCCATATTCTTTCATTTGGCCTTCTCTCAACACCTCCAACACCCAAAAGATACAAAGTGATTATTTGAGAAATTATAGTTCATTATAACAATGAAATTGGATGAGAAAGTTGAGTAGAGTGATAAAGGGGTATTTATGTTATGAGATGAATTGATTGCGTTGTGGAGCTTAAAACTATGTTGTAGTGATCATGTTTTTAGTTTTTAACTATTCTCTGTATTTTTTGTGTTTTAAGTTTCATGTTGAAACTAAAGAGGTAGTTGTGAAATAGTTAGAGGAGAAATATTGTTCATGTCATGAATCATTGGGTTATACCATGATTTTGATGATCATACCATAATTAATATGTCCACGCTATGATTATTCTCAAATATATAATTCCATTTGTTTTTTTATGTGACCCACTTGCTCTTCAATGGATTATACAAATTGATTAATTAAGCCCATAAATCATATCCAAGGGTGGATATAAGTCTTGGATAGATCAGTTGGATAAGGAAAAAAATAATAAACAGTTGAATGGAAGTTACTTTCTTGAATTTGATTTTGGAATTTAGATTTAGGAGTAAGAGGAAGAGAGTTTACTATGTGAAAAAGAAGATAGATACGAAGGAAAAGGAAGAGGTATTTTTTTTAAAGGGTAGGGACTCATATAAGAATAAGATATAGAGAGAGTTTGTGAAAAGTGAATGAATAGATAATAGATAATAAGAATGGGAATGATAGGAATAAGAAGAAGAATCACATCAATTTTATGGAAGTCTATCTCAGGTGAAGAATATCTTGTTGTTATATTTCATATTCTATATCTTTGTTTGTGTGAGAGAACATTACACAAGTAGATAGATTCATTTTTTATCATGAGTTCAAGGATAATCCCTACTAATTGTATCCAACATGTTGACTCTAGTGGATTGTTTGATCACAGGTGATTTTGGGTCATGCTAAGGATTTAGTTTCTCATTTTGAGTAGTGAAACTTATAAAAATTTATTGTGATTATTGTGTTTGTGCCTTAGAGTTTATGTTCAGTGGTCTTTTTGTTCACTTTAATAGGTGTTGAATATTTTTTGAAGGAGATTCATAAAACTAAGTTCACCAATACACCCACCTCAATGGATACTCATTGTTCATGTGGGGTATGAGGCAATTTCTAATGGGATACAACCATAAATCTAAATATCACTTTTCACAATACAAACCAATGATTCTAGTTTTATAACAATGTTTTGAAAATAATTTTATTGAAAATAATTACATAAATACTTTTGTTTTTATAAAACAAGACTTGAAGATGATTGAAATGGATAATACAATCACAAAGTATAATTCAGGGTAACATTATATAACTAAGTGATCACAGTTAATCAATACATGGAAAAAATATAAAGAAATGCCATAACAAGTTCAAAGTAAAAGAGAAACATGGGTAAGCTTTGACCTATGGGATCTAGGTGTCTAGGAATTTCTCATTGAACATCAGTCATCCTATTTGAACCTAAACAAGTACTAAGACTTAGGACTCCCAATGCATAACTGAAAATGGCCCCTAGATAGAATTGTTCCTAAAGATAGGGAATCAACCATACCAAACCCACACACCCAAGGTCTATCTTGTGTACCCATAACCATATCCATGACACACATAAACAAACCATGATCAAGTAAGAAGTTTCCCAAAAAATACTCTTTCAAATTCTCTTTGAAATCTCATTTAAAAACAAGAGTTTTATTGAATACATTTTAGCAAACACTTTATTTTGAAAGGTAAACCCAATAGAAATCATTATTGTGTCAACACATACCAAGAACAAAAATAATACATGTATAACATCCCACAAAAAAATCAATCTAATAATAACTGATTAATAAAAACCAAAGGAAAACTCAAGAAAAAAGTTAAGTTGAATGAAAAATATAGATATATAGAGATACCTGCCTCAAAAGTGATGAAATTTTGTCACCTTCACAAAAGATAGCTAGGAGGAAAAAAGGGGGTCCTTACCAACATAAACATCCAATAGATTCATTAAAACCCTATCTTAAACCCTAGGTTCATACCTCCATGGTCATTAGTGTTAGAGTGATGGAAAAAAGGAAGAACATGGGAGAAGAGGAAAGAAGGGGGAGAAAACATGAAGAACCATGAATAACCTTAAATGAATCTCCCAAATATTCAAGGAGGAGGCACCAAAATAGAGAGGGAGAGATGCCAAGACTGGGGTAGAAACTTGGTTTAATTAGGTGAGAAAATGAGGGAGTTAAAGGTTAAAAACAAAGGGGGTTAATTTGGTCAATTCCATTTTTTTAACAAAATAAATTAGGTCACATAGTTTGACTACATATTTTTTCAAATCATGTTCCAACCGTGTGAGTATACCCTCTCCATTTCCTTGAGTCACACAAATTTCTAGAAGGTACCAAACGGTTTTCCAAACCATGCAGTAACCATGAAAAACAACACTGGAATCCATCACCCCCATTTTATGGTTTAGCACATGATTACTCTTAACCATGAACCAAAAGTGAACAATAGCTAGTTTTTTCCAAAAATAAAGTTTATGACCTATATATCCCATAAATTATAAAAATAATAGAATAAAAATATAAAATTTAAATAAAATACATATCAGTTGCATGTCACAATTCTCCACAACATGCCACTTTTTTCCCTCAAAAAATCCTCAAGTCTCGACTTCCGAAAAAAGATGAGGTCACTACTATCTTACCAAGAACTCTCAATCCCAAGTCTCATGGATATCTTGGTCATGTTTCCAAAGAATACAAACTAAAGGGATATATTTACCTCATAACACTTTGACCTCATGATCCATAATGTGAAGAGGTTTCTCAACTATAGAGGTGTCAGGTCCCAAGTCCAAACTCTCCCATTCCATAATGTGAGATGGGTCTAAATGGTACTTCTTCATCTGGGATGTCACGAACCAGCCTGGGTACCCTAGTAAATCAATAACCGAGTTGGTCCTGACAAAGCCTTGAGGTCTATCTCGATCCCCACTGGTCAGTGACTATCACCTGGCATCATACAAAATGAAAGTGAGAATGATTTTTTCACTAAAAATGTGGAAGTAAAAGAGACAAGTCGTTATTTAATAAAAAAGAAACTCCATTGTGAGTAATATATTAGAATTCAAATAGGCATAAACAATCCTAAGTACCAAAACCAAGTACCACAAGATATTACTTGAAAAATAGGAAGAAAAACTGCCCAAGTCCTAACTTAGACCCAACTAACCAAGTCCATGGTTCAATAGCTAGAACCACCTCCAAGTGATCATTTTCCCTTGATCAAACCTAAAAGGAGATAATCTATAAACACCTGAAGGCACAAGTAGGTTGTGAGAAAAAATCTAAATAGGATTTCACCCAAAGATTCCATAATAATATTCCAATATCAAATTAACCAAGAAAGTGCTTTGAATTTTAAAACAAATGGGTTTGGAATTTCAAAATCATATTTAAATAAAAGATTCTTTATGTTTCAAAAGATGAAAATACTTGAGATAATCATGCTTCGCATTTAAAATTATGGAATACTTTTCAAATGGTGGAATTACCTTTAAACATAGGTTGCTTTAAATGAATGGTACTTTTCACAAATTACTTAAACAAACACTTTTATATAAAATAGTTTATATAAATAATAAGGCATGAAAAAAAGTTCACAAAAATGGCATATATTCATATGAAATAAAAAAAAGCAAGCAACATGGTCATATGACTAATAAGGTATGATAGTTCTAGGTTATAGGGACACAACACTGTGAAATGGAAAATATGTACATACTTCTCTTTAAAGCAATTCCAAAGAGGACTCATCACCATTGCATAAGGGATGTGATGTGCTGATATGATGTCTTAGAACATTGTAAATCGTAAAGTGTTTTCCAAATAATTCACTAACTAATTATTTCATGTTCTCTAATAAAAAAATGATGCTAAATTTTTTTTAGACAGCTTAAAATACAATTAAATCGCATTCTCCATTTCAAATATGTCAATTTTCCCTTTAAAAACTGTAACAGGTTTTTAATCAAAAACATGCCTTTTCACCAAGATAAAACCCTAAGATTTATATCAAAACCATTTTTAATCCATTTTCACAAATAGGTATTTGAAACCATTTCACCATTCAATTTTACAATCCAATTTCATAATTAAATTCAATAATTTAATTTTCAAACAATTCCATCAATTTCATCATAAACCCCCAATTCAATGGAATTGGGGTTTTTCATAATTTTCTATCAAATCAATTTTTTCACAATTAAATTTAAAATTTTAATTGAAAAAAATCCATAAAAACCAGAATATAAATTAAAAAATTTAAATTTCCACAAACTTAGATAAACACGCCCCAATTCAATGGAATTGTAAGTTTTCCCAATTTAATGCCAAAAACCTGTTTTTAAAACCCCAAATCTATTGGGATTGAGGTTTTCCAAAAAACCTATTGAAATCCATTTATTCAAAATAAAACAATTAAATTTAATTCAAATAGTTGAAATTAAATAAATCAATTTAGGTTTAATAAAGATTGGGCATTGTAATAGAACCACCTACATTGGAGTTTCTAGATCTCAAAGCGTCAAACCCTAATCGGGATTTACCGAGGAAGAACGACAACAACAAAATCCAGGGAAACAAGGATCAAACATAGGTTTATAACCCCAAAAAAGTGGGTATTAGATCTAAAATTAAACACAAGGATCTACAAAACCCTAGGGATTAAGAGAGAGATCATAGGATAACAAGAATGAGAGGAGAAAACTAACCATAAGAGGATCAACTATCGTTTTCCTAGCCCCGGATCACTTCTGAGAGGGATCTTAGGGGGAAATAACTCTTCTTGGGAGCTCTAAGGATGGGGGAAATCACTTCTAGGTTGTACCAGTCCATTGGGGGCCTAAAAGAGGGGTTTGGTAATTTTTAATAAAAAATCGGATCACTTAAAATCCCATCCACACAGTTTCTTGGGCAGAGGTGCATAGTTTATACAAACTATGTGAAAGTTGTCTGCTTATTATAAATGGGTCGTATAATTATTCTTAAGAGGTTGCACGGCTTAACTAATAGTGTGCCAACCATGTGAAATCCCACTACCTTGGGTTTCATGGTTTACTCACAGAGGGTGCACGGTTTGGAAAACTGTGCGCAAACCGTGCACTAGCCCAAAATTTTCAAAGCCCTTAAAAATTCAACCCAAAACAACCCCAAATGAAACCCAACCAAATCTTGAAAAAAAGAGGGGTTTATTAATACCTAAAAATTTTAACAATGTGTTACGTGGGAAATTTGGAATATGTCATAAATCGATCTCATCTATGATAGAAATGCCAACCAGTATGTCACCTTCCTGACATGCCACATAATCTCAAGAGGCCTAACATAATGTGGCATTAGTTTACCCTAATTCCCCGAACAACATTGTCCCAACTAAATAGGGACTTTAAGAAACACCCAATCACTGACATCAAGCTCCAATAGGTGACATCGATGGTTGACATAAGATTTATGGAGAATTTGAGTTATCTCTAACCTATTCTAAATTAGATAAAACTTGCTCATTGTCTCCTAAATGATACTTGGTCCCAACAATGAATGCTCTCCCAACTCAAAACAATACATATGGGGCCGAAACAACCGTCCATCAAAGTATTTGAAGGGATTCATATTTATTGAGTCTTGGTGGATATTTTTATAGGATAACTCATCCAATGATAAGTGTCCCTCTCATAAACCACTAAATTCAAGGACACGGGCTCGGAGCATATACTCAAGAATATAGATAGCCAGATTCATTATATCATTATTCTATAGATGTTATACTATGATCAATTTCAATTGGGAACTCAAATCCTCATGAATACCCTTCCAGAAATGGGATGTGAAGTGTGGGTCTTGATTCTAAATAGTCATTGAAGTCACACCATGGATCTGAACAACCTCTTGGATGTAAAGGCACCAAACATATTCTACTTTTTTGAATCCTTAATAGGAATAAAATGGGATAATTTCATTAATCAGTTGATTATTACCCATATAAAATACTTCCATCTAGGAGAATATGGTAATCTGATAATGAAATCCATGGAGATATCATCATGTTTTTACACTGAAATTGGGAGAGGCTATAACAAATTGGTTAGGTTATGGTCTATAAATTTGATTATCTAACATGTGAGGCACTGACACACGAAGTCCTCAACTACTGAATTAATCTTAGGACACCAATACTAGCATGTCAAATCGTAGAACATCTCGGTATCCCCCTGATGAACTACCCAGCTAGATTGGTGACTACCTCTCTTCACTTCCTGCCTCCAGTAAAAAGTTACTATCAACCATATTTGAAAATAGAGGGTATCATTGGGAGATTGAGACAAATTGATTGAGGTATTCCCACCATTTAATACTCATCTAATTTTCTTGCAGTCTGGTTTAGTTGCTTGCTCGATGAGAATTTGGTTGTTAAGAGGGAAGGTGATCTAAAAAATGGTCAAAACCAATCATATATACCCCTCCTACACTTCCAAATGAAGCTCAGTAGACAAGATTATCAGACCCTATGAGATCCCAACCTGAGTACCACTCAAAGGTTCCCCAAATTCAGTTTTCCACATGGCATCAAGTGTGCCTCCCTATATGTCAGAGGTTGTCAACTAGAAGAGATGGCCTAGGGTGTATACATGGAGAGACTATGTCCTCATTATTAGAGTTTAGCACAGAAAATATATAATAATATGTAGACAACAAAAATAGTATAATTAATAAACAACTGGAAGTGGAAGATAAGGATAAACATCCAAGCACTAAATAATAATCAAATTTTGGAAACTAAATCATATACAAAATGATGATGATACATGTCATGTTTCTACAAAACTAGAAAACATGTATACATGGAAGCAGGAAATACATACTAGATAAAAGAACTAAAAATAATCCAAAAACTATCCAAGCATCTCAAGCACTAGCCCGATCATCTGCTACCAAGATTCATCCTATGAAAGAAAGCAAGATCAGGTGTCTAAATCAGGATGCTTCCCCTTATCAACAACTGCATACATATAATCTTCTCATGTACCAATGGAGGCCTAGATAGGGTGTGAGATAAATCTCAGTAGGCCACCACAAATAACATCTATACCATCCAGTCTGTGAATATAAACTGATAGTCCATAGGAATATATAAAAGTAAGCAGTATGACAATGAAAATACCTTGATACCTGCTTCAACCTCAACTAATGTCTGAAAATGTAATCATTTAATTAATTTTGTTTTAATTTATAATAATTGAAGTAATATGATTCAAGGTATGACCAAGGAATCCAATAATATTGATAATGATAACAGAGGATACAAGGTAATAACCAAGGTAGCCTAGATGATGATAATAATGAAGAGGATCTAAGGTAATAACCATGTCATCCTTGACCTCAGGGGTTGAGCCAACTCGGTAATAACCTACATCCTAACTATAAGGGGTTTGAGTGTAATCCAAGGGTAATCACCCAAGGAATTCCACTATAATGTGATTATAATCAATTCAAAGTTCCTTATAAAAGGTAAGCATGAGTTAAGCAATGAATGGGATCAATTAGTGTATCCATGGTGCCACATGTTCGGAGACATCAAGATGGATCCAAGGAGTGTATCCAAGGAACCCTAATATATAAATGGTAGTGATGGGATCCTACAACATCATTTAGTTCACCCACTAGTAGAAAAAAAGGTTCTAAGGTGGATATCTCCCTTAGAAACCAACATCCTTGAATTGAAATAGCATCCTATGAGTGCTCAAGAAATTACCTTAGGAATCTAAGGCTAGATCAAGTATGGACACTCTTATAAAGATGAATAGTTCTATATGCAATAGGCACATTGTACTTAATTAATTATATAGATTAGGCCATGTAATATTCATTCCATTTAATAATTCAATTGGTTTATTCCTTTCCTTTCATTAGAGTGATAAGGTGTAACAAGGACATGCAACCATTTAGTATTCTAATTCCATGTTCAATTAATTAGTTCACTCTTTTACCATTCATAAACATGACAAGGCAAGAAAAAGGATGAGAAACCATATCCAATTCCATTATAATTAATAAGTAAAGTGATATCTATAAGTATACTTTCCATTTACCATTTAAAGATTCATTTAATTGATTTAAACACTCACCTTAGAATGGTAAAGTGAAATCACACCTGAAAGGTGGCATAGATAGTCATAACAAATCCATAAGAGGAATAAACAATGAAATAATCCTACTTGGGGTGGTCTTCGTTGAGGTCAAAATCTCCAATGATGAAGGAAATATATATAATGGGCTCTAGAATACAAACAGAATGATTATAATCATGAAGTATGAATTAAATAGGCAATGTGTAATAAAATCGGTGTGCTCACAATGAAAACAATTTATAAAATAGCGAGACTTGAGGTATGATTCATAGACCGCCTACCATAGCCCTGTAACACTATCCTCATCCAATATTAGCCTTTAGTTTGGCCTAGATCATAAGAAATCTGAAGAACGAATCAACACCCTTAAAATAGGACATATGAGCTTGCATCAAAATAGCATCTTCGAGAGGGAGAAAAATGAAAAAGGGATCAAGATGAATGAAGTTCTTACCGATAGGAATTCAAAAAGACAAACAAATCTTGAATCTGAGCTCGGTCAAAGAAGATCTTGAAGAACCTAAGATAAGGGAGCTTAGGAGCTTCATACGGGAGGAAAAATAAGCATCTTGTCCTCTGGAGGAGAAATAAGAGGGTAGGGGTAAGATAAAAACATTTAAGGGCATTTTGGTCTTTTACCCAAGAAAAATAGGGGTTCATGGTTTGGTGTAATGGTTGGTCAAACTGTGCACCAACCATTCTTGGATCACTTCCTAAGGACGGTGTATGCATGGTTAGGCCACACAGTTAGAGGAATCATGTGCCAACCATTCAAGTCAACTCTGCTACATTTTGCTAAGATCTTTGCACAGTCATGCAGACCCTGGTGCCCAGTTAAGGGAAACCATGCACCCTTATTTCTCCTCTGAAATTTCCTACACGGTTAAAGGAAACCGTATGAACTAGCTCACACAGTTCCTACTAATCGTTTGGCCTAGTGCACTTTTCCACCAGTCGGGGTTTTGAACTCCGAACAAGCCCCATACACCCATGTAACCTCTGTGAACTCATTAGGCATCCATATTAAGTCCAAAATAAATAATTATATAAAATTTTAAAGTATCCATGCTTGATAGAAAACTAGGTTCTTACAGTCTTCCCTGTTAAATTAACTTGTCCCCGAGTTCACCATCCAAGGGTGGTGAAACACTATCCAAGAACAACTCTAGCCACTGAGCACGTACATAGGTCTCCCACTCCCAAGTCTCATCTTTTACCTAGTCGTGCTGCTATAGCACCCGTACTAAAGGGACATACCAGCCTCAGAGAGCCTCTATGCTCCAGTCAATTATGTTTATAGGATACTCCTCAAACGAAGCATCAACCTCTAACTCAACCTCCTTGGGATAAAAAGTATGAAATGGGTCGAGATGATAATGGTGAAGTTGTGAAACATAGAATACTTCATTCATATAATGGTACCTTTGAGGTAATAGAAACCAATAAGCTACCAGCCTGACTCTATCCAGAAGCTCAAATGACTCAAAAAAAGTGTTATGATAGCTTCCCTTGCCTCTTTATTCATCTATGTCCAAGCCTAGGTGATACTCATAGGAAAACAAGATCCCTGAATTCAAACTACATAGGTTATAAATGGAGATCGATATAGGATTTTTTATTAGACTAAGCATTATTCATATGCTTCCTGGTCATCTGAACCTGATCCAAAGTCTTCTGCACGAGACGAGGACCTAGTAGCGCTGCCTCTCCTACATCTTACCAGCATAGGGGTGAACAGCATAGCTTTCCATATAAGGCCTCATAGGGATCCATCTAAATTTTTTCTTGAAAGATATTATTATAGGATAACTCAATGAGATGGATATTTTTCTCCCGAGAATCACTGAAATAAAGGACGCATGCTTGGAGCATGTCCTCTAAAACCAATATAGTCTATTCCGACTAGACATTGGTCTGAGGGTGAAAAGTTATGCTCAGAAGCACCTGTATACCAATTTCCCTCTATAATCCCTGACAGATCCTCGATTTGAAACGAGTGTCCCTATCTAAAATGATAGTACAAGGGACCTTGTGTAGCCATATGATCTCACGAACATAGAATTCCCTCATCTCATCGACTGAGAAAGTCTCCTGGATAAGAAGTGGTTTACTTTCATCAATCAATCCATGACTACCCAAATTGTATCTCTACCTCTAGGTGACCTCGGTAATCCTA
This sequence comes from Viscum album, assembly GCA_963277665.1. Classification (NCBI taxonomy): domain Eukaryota; kingdom Viridiplantae; phylum Streptophyta; class Magnoliopsida; order Santalales; family Viscaceae; genus Viscum; species Viscum album. The sequence continues at coordinate 27,776,580 of OY728125.1, forward strand.
CTATGAAATCCATTGCAACATCTTCCCATTTCCATTTCAGGACTAGTAATAGTTGTAATAAGCATGCAAGTCGTTGGTTCTCCACCTTCACATGGTGACAGGTGGAACACCTAGTGATAAAACCTGATATCTAATGCTTCATATCAGGCCACCAATACTGGTATTGCATATCTTGATACATCTTGGATATGCCAAGATGAACTTCACACTGATAAGTGTAGGACATGAGCATTAGTTCCTCTCTCATACATGTAGGAACCCAAACACGTGAATGTATATGTAGTATGTTATCCCCGTCCATAGACCAATCTAGAGGTGGGTCATCTTCTGAAATAATCTCCTAGATAACCAAGCCTTCATGATCTAAAAACTAACTTCTCTTCTCCCCATCAAGGAGGGAAGATGTAACTGTCAAGGATGAGAGATAAGACTACTTGTGACTCTCATGAAATTCCATATGCAGCTCAAAAAAGAGAGTCATCAATTTTTATTCATCATTGTATTCTTGTATGTCTTGTGCCTAAGTTTTCTAACTCAGTGCATCTACTACTTCATTACCCTTTACAGGCATATAGATAAGCTCAAAATCAAAGGACTGAAGATATTAAACCCATATTCACTATCTGAAATTCAATTCACATTGTGTAAATATATATTTTAGGCTCTTTTGGTCCATATACACCACAAAACACTCACCCATAAAATAGTGTCTCTAGTAGTGTAAGGCATGGACAACAGTTTCTAGCTCGAAGTCGTGCATCGGGTAATTCCTCTCATGAGTTCTCAACTGCCAAGAATCCATACACAACGACTCTATCCACCTACATCAGAATTGTTCCCATTCTGGTGCTTTATTCATCACAGAACATTGTATAGCATCTTCTAGGCTTCGACATAATCAGAATCGGTATTGAAACAAGCCTTCCTTTCAACTCCTAAAAGGCTTTCTCACACGCTTCTAACCATAGGAACTTTACACCCTTCTTTGTAAGACCGATAAGAGGTGAAACAAGGCATGATAAGTCTAGTATGAAATTCCTATAATATCTCACCATCCCCAAGAATCTTTATATATTAAACACATTCTTGAGATGCTCCCAGGAAACTATAACACTCACGTTCTCTGGGTCAACTGATCTTCCTGATTTTGAGATAATATGACTCGAGAAATGAACTTTGTCGATACAGAAGTGGAACTTAGAAAACTTAGCATATATCTGATGTTATCTTAGTGTATCCAGAATTATCTCAAGATGTTTATCATGGTCACTATGATTATGAGAATTCACCAAGATTCCATCCATAAATACCATGACAAAATAATCCAAATAAGGGTGGAGAAATCTATTCATAAAATCCATGAAAATGGTGGGATCATTCATAATACTGAAGATCATAATGAGATACTCATATAGACCATACCTGGAATGAAAAACTATACGAGGTATGTCTGAAGGTCTGACTCACACTTGATGATATCCTGGTCTCAGTTCGATCTTTAATAATATCATGTCTTCTTAGAGCTAGTCAAAGAGATCATCTATTCAAGGTAGTGGATACTAGTTCTTAATCATAATCTAGTTAAACTATCGGTAATCCATGCATAAACAAAGGGTATCATCTACCTTATTGGAGAAAATCGAGGGTGAACCCCAAGAGGAAGTATTGGGTCTAATAAATCCTTTAGACTCCAAATCTTCCAACTATCTCTTGAGATCCTAAAGCTCAGTAGGTATAATATTACACCAAGGAATGGACACTGGAGATTCTCATGGAAAAAGTTTGATCATAAACTCTACCTATATCTTAGGAGTTAAGCTAGAAAAATCATCAGGAAAGACATCCCTGAGATGATCTACTACTAGGTGATAATCTATCATGTGTAAGCCATGCTTTTCCATGAGAAGACTAGACAACCGGGCAGTAACCCCACCGAGCCCATGATATTCCGGTCTATATTTACTAGCCTAGACATCTCACTCAACCTTATGGAGATAATTTTTGTCCTATGGTGATTTAAATAATGCCCTTTAGTGACAATGGTCCACATATGCGTGATAAAGAACCAGCCAATCCATTCCAAGAGCGACATCAGAGTCTATCGTCTTGAGAAAAAAGAGGTCCCATAAGAATGGATAACTGGGGCAGTCCCTTCATTAGAATATTCTCTATGATCGCACTCCTAATGGTGTGTATAGGGTCATCACACCATAGTAATACTAAATTTCCCACCTGATACTTTCCATGGCCAAGAAAGAGATAAAATAGTGAGAAATATTTGTATCGAATAAAGCAGATAGAATAGTGTATGCTACTAGAAGAGTACCTCGTACTATAGATGTTCCTACACTATGATCTTCAAGAATTGGATGTAAAGCATGCAACTGACCTGATCTATAGAACTGTGTTGCTGATCACATAGTGATTCACTATTCATTTCTACCCTTACACCACGATTTTAAACTGGTTTTGTATTGAAATTTCTAAATATAATAAACAATTTCACTTCATATTAGATTAAATGATTTAATTTTAATTAGTATTAAATAGGTAAATTTTACATGTTTCAGTGTTTACATTATAGGAAGAGATTATTTGGAGATCCTAGGATAAAATTCATCCAAAATAGGCCAAACTGCGCAAGAGCCTGAGCACACTTGTGGGGTTAAATTTCTACTATGTATAATACGTGATTCCAACTGGGATATGAATTGGTGTGAATGTAAAAAATTGTGTAGGATACCTTTCTCAAGAAGATCATGGATCCCAATTCGTCCATTTGGAGGCCCAAAAGAGGTCCACATTGTGAAGAAATTTTGAGGAGGCCATATTGGACCACCCTTCAGTATTTGGACCATAACTTGGGTCTCCAAATTCCAATTGGTATTATTCTACCTCCATTGGATAGATAACTCTAATTATAACCTCTCCACTAAATTTTAAGTCATTTTCATAGATTTTGGTTAGTCAACCATCCAGATAAAGAAGGATGAAGAAGTTTGCGATGAATAGTCACCTAGTCCCTTAGGCACTTGACTTATTTTGTGGAAAGTGTGATGTATTTGTCCATAAATCACCCCTCACCCTCATTCTCTCATGTTTAAAGACCATTGATAAGGGTTATTCAAACTTGATAGCTCTCTTCACCCATTTTATTTCTCTTATCCCTCATGTACTTCTAAGCCTCTTAGTGATCAATTTGGGGGGTGTCCTTTGTTGTAATCCCGAGCTCCACACTTGTAATCTTTGTAAGGTAATTGAATTTCCAAGTTTTTTTTCTATTTTTATTCATTTCTATATTTTTAATTTTTTTTTATTCTGGTATGATCAAATACAAATCAAAGGAACAATAATCCTCATGCTTTCATGCATAACCCGGATCTTGTGATGATTTGAGCGTGTTCATATCTTTTCTCACCCCTTCCCTTTCATGAGTATGTGGATGGATCACATCAGTTGATAAAATCCAAAATCTATAACCCATGTATATGCATATTTTTTCTTGTGTAAATATTATCATTGATACAAATCTGGTCATCTCATCATGTTGTTGATGTGATACCTTGATTGAGTTCCGTTTTTACATTGATTCAATAGTGTTGATTTTGAGAAATCGCCAATAATCAATATCATTGTTCCATCAAATACTAGGTGGTAACATAGTAATAAATCACATACCACACTGGTTTTAGTGTTTATAATATCAAGGAATCAATGATCCTTCCTATTCCCTTGAGAGCGATGATAGATTGAGCATCAAGAGACACTTACCCGGGTTGATCATGATTTCTCCATCATGTTTCTCTCACTTAGTAATATAGTTTCAATTTCCATTTTAAAATAAAAAAAGCTAAGTTTTATAAATTCCCATTCCCATTTTATTTTCATAATCAAACCCATTTTTTAATTAATGATTTAAGGCTCTGTTGAGAGATGACCTAGGGTTGCTATGATACTGTAGAAATTCTAGTTAAAAATAAACATCTAATTTGATGTGCTCGACAATGCGATCAAATTTTGGTGAAATTTCCTGGGATCCAAGATCATTTTTTCCCTTTTACTATTTTATTTTCTTTTTTTTACTCTAAATATCCCCCCTTCCCTTTTTGTTGTTTTTGTTTTTGTTTTTTGTTTTTGTTTGTTTTGGGGTTTTTCCCTTTCCTCTCTTTCTCTCTCTCTTTTTCTTCCTCTCTCTATAATTATATAATATAGCATTCTATTTTCTTTTATCCTTTAATTATTATTAATTGTTTTTATTTTATCCATCATCAATCATAAAAAGAAATAAAATAAAACAAAACAAAACAAACATCACAACTTATTTGCATGACCTAATTAGGAAAAGAAAAACTGTTTGAAATAGACCCTAAAATTGAAAAGGCACTTCACTCACAAATTAGATCATCCAAAGTAGTAAAGTCAAGTAAAATATAGGAAACCATTATTGAACCTCAATTGGCCCCAAACCAATCAAAAATTTAACCAAATCAAACCCTAGAAAAAATGGATGCAAATAACTGGACCTTAAAGGAACTAACCACCCCGGATGTAGAATACCAATCTACGTACATCCAATATCCTGAAGAATCATTGAACTTTAAGTTGAGATCAGACCTCATCCACATCCTTCCTAAATTCCATGTCCTTACTGGTGAGGACCCTCACAAATATCTCAAATATTTTCACATAGTGCGTTCCATCATGAAACCCCAAAATGTGTCTGAGGACCTAATTAAGTTTAGGTCTTTCCCTTTATCCCTCGATGGTGTAGCCAAAGACTAGATATACTATCTGACTACCAAAATTGAGGGGTAGAATGACCTGAAAAGACTCTTTTTATAAAAGTTCTTCCTTGCCTCCAAAACTTCATCAATTAAGAAATAAATTTGTGGAATTAGGAAATCACAAGGAGAGACCCTTCATGAATACTAGGAGAGATTCAAAAGACTTTTCTCAAACTGTCCCCACCACCAGATTAGTGAACAACTGTTAATACAATATTTCTATAAGGGACTTATCCTCATAGATCTTGGAATTATTGATGTTGTAGCTGGTGGTTCCCTAGTTGATAAAACTCCTTCCATTGCTCATGACTTAATAGCCAACACTGCTCAAAATGCACAACAATTTGGTACACGGGCAATTTCACCAACCTGAGGAGTTCATGAGGTAAGTCATTAATCCATAGAACAAAAGTTAAATAATAAAATCGATGAGATGCATACCCTTCTAAGGAAATTAGATCAAGCACAAGGTGACTCGCACTCTTCTTCAGTTCCATTACATTGTGGTATTTTTTCTAACAATACTCATTTTTCTGAATAGTGCCCACAACTTAAAGATTCACCTGAGTCTTGTGTGGTAGTATTCCTAGGGAGTCCAATCCAACAAGTACCTCCCTTCAAGAAATAACCATTAAGGCCAAATCCAAACCCCGGGTGGCAAGCACAACCATAGTACTAACAAGGAGGAAACTCAAGCTAACCCAAACAGAATTGGTATCAACAAGGCTAAGGTCTGCAACCTTTTTATCCTTCACCAAATCGAAATAATCCTCCTCCTCCTCCCAAATATGAACCAGGACTCGAGGATATGGTGAAGAAAATGGAAAACCATAACCTCCAGTTCCAAAAGACCACACAATCAGTTATTCAAGACCTATGAACTCAAGTGGGACAATTAGCGAACCCAATCAGTGAGATAAAGATGCAAGGTTCTGTAAAATTACCATCCAAACCTATTTCCAATACAAATTAAAAAGGTAATTTTGTTCAACCTCACTTCGTAGTGGTAAGGAAGTTTCTCTGTTTAATGATTCTACCCGATAGGTATGTCCCCCTCTTGAAAACATTCTTTCTCTTCCCATAAAATATTCCAATGAAGAAAAATAAAACAAAAAGGGTAAACAAATTATTATCAAGGATTCCCATGAAAATCTATTCCTCTTCCTCCCCCCCCCCAAACTCTTTAAATATAAGAAGAATTTTGATAAAGAAATAATGGATACATTTAAAAAGGTGCAAGTTAACATTCCTTTATTGGATGTAGTTAAACAAATCCCTCAATATGACAAATTTCTTAAAGATATTTGAACACATATACGGAGGCTGAAGGGGAATGACAGAGTCAACCTGGGAAGGAATATCTTGGCCTTGATTCAACTAGAAATTCCAATTAAATGTAAGGATCTGGGCACTTTCATGATACCTTGTACCATAGGGGAGACATTATTTTTAGATGCAAAGTTAGATTTAGGTGCTTCCATTAATCTAATGTCTCACTCTGTATATCCTTCTCTCCTGTTGGAGATATTAAACTAATAGGCATTATTTCAATTTTCCAATTAGAGCACTATGCACCCAACAGGAGTGATTGAGGGTGTCCTTGTAAGAGTGAAAAATCTCATATTCACTGTAGATTTCTACATTCTTGAGATGGAAGATACCTGAACCCAGGGATATGCTCCTCTCATACTTGGGAGTTCATTCCTTAAAATAGAAAAGATGATCATCAATGTTCAAAATGGTTTGTTGTCCATGGAGTTCGGTGGAGAAAAGGTAAGTTTTAACATCCTTGATGCAATGAAACAAACCATTAAAGAGCACTCCACTCTTCCTATATATTCAATGGAAGTGCTCTCTAATGACACACACACACACACAATTCTCTCCTTAACCCATACTCTGACTCATTTTCCTCTTCTTCACCCTTGGATGATTTGATTTTTGATTCATGTTTTGAGTGTTTTGTGGGTTCTGAAAAATGTAAATTTTGTGCTTTAATTGATGAGTGTGTTCATTCTGAGGTACCCATGATTGTCAACAATTCTGAAAATCTCATTTTAATAGATTCTCTATCCTTAGAGAATAAATATGAGCAGAAAGATAGTTTCATGGACCTCAATTCCCATAAATACCCTCCCTCAATCCAAAAACCACTGGTGTTGGAATTAAAACCACTTCCTTCTAATTTAAAATATTCATATCTTGAGGGTATTGACCAATTTCCCATCATTGTTGCTAATAACCTCTCTCCACCGTAGGAATCAAAATTCCTCGACCTTTTGAGAGTGTAAAAGGAGATAGGATAGACATTGGAATATATTCTAAGGATTAGCCCATCTATTTGTATGAACCATATAATTTTGGATGATGAGGCTAAGCTAGAAATGCAATCTCAATGTCAGTTGAATCCCACTATCCTTGAAGTAGTATAATTGGAAGTTAGTAAATCACATGATGCTAAGATCATTTATCCTATATCTGATAGTAAATGGGTTTTCCTGGTGCAAATTGTTCCTAAAAAAACTGGAATAACATATGTGTCAAATGAATGAGATTAATTGGTCCCAACATGTGTGAAAAATAGTTGGAGAGTCTATATTGACTAATGGCGACTGAATCAATCCACACAGAAGAACCACTTTATTCTACCTTTAATTGACCAAATGTTAGAATGATTGGATGGTAAGTCCCATTATTTATTCCTAGATTCCTATTCAGGTTATTTCCAAATCCATATAGAACCTGAGGATCCAGAAAAGACAACATTTACCTATCCATTCATCACATTTTCATATAGAATAATTCCTTTTGGTCTATGTAATGCTCCTAGTAATTTTCAGCGATGTATGCTGAGTTTTTTTTTTTGAGTACCTTGAGAATTATATGGAAGTATTTATGGATGATTTAATGGTATATGGATCTTATTTTGATGATTGTTTGGAACATCTAGTTTATGTCCTCTGCTGGCGGATTGAAAAAATATCTTATATTAAATTATGAGAAATGTAATTTCATGGTTGAGTAGGGGATAGTTCTTGGGCATGTTATTTCAAATGAGATAATTCAAGTGGATAAATCAAAAAATGAATTAATTTTAACCCTTACATATCCAAAATGTGTTCATGAAGTGAGATCTTTCTTGGGTCATGCTTATTTTTACCACTGATTCATTAAAGAATTTAGTAAGATCTCAATTCCATTGTCCCAGTTATTACAAAATGATTTTGAGTTTGTGTTTGATAAAAACTGTGAGGATGCATTCAATTCACTAAGAATGAGTCTCACATCACCTCCCGTCATCCAACCACCAAGGTGGTATCTCCCCTTTGAACTTATGTGTGATGCCTCTAACTTTGTAGTTGGGGCAGTTTTGTCATAAAGGGTTGAGAAGGCATCTCATGTCATTATTTATACCTTGTGTACCATTGAACCTACCCATGTAAACTACAAAACCACTTAAAAATAACTCCTTTCTATTATTTTTTCCTTGAAAAAAAAAATTTCATATCTTCTTGGGTCAAAAGTCATTGTTTTTTCTGATCATGATGCCCTTCGTTTTCTCCTAAATAAACCTAAATCTAAGCCCTACCTCAAACAGTGGATTCTCCTCCTCCAAAAGTTTGACCTTGAGATTATAAATAAGAGGGGAGTGTAAAATGTTGTCGTTGACCACATTAGTAGTATTTCTCCACCATTGAACCACCATGTTGACTCATCCCTCCCCATTGGAGAATTCTTCCCTCATGAGAACCTTTGTGATGTTGTGGACCTTACCCCATGGTATGCGGACATTGTGAATTTTTTAGCAACATCTAGGGTCCCCACTGATTTCAGCACTTCACAATCCTAGAGACTTAAGCATGATTCTCGATGGTACATTTGGGATGACCCATATTTTTGGATAATTTTTAGTGACCAAGTGGTACGTTGGTGTGTCCCTGACCATGAGTTCACCTATGTTTTGACCTTCTTCCATAATTTGGCTTGTGGGGGCCATTTTGGCTCTCAACATATAGATCTAAAGGTCCTTGACTCAGGACTTTATTGGAAAACATTGTATAGGGATGCCCATTGATTTTGCAAGTCATGTAGTCTTTGTTAATTCACAGGGAATATCTCTAAGAGGAATGAAATGTCCCAACAACCCATGTTATTCTGTGAAATCTTTGATGCATGGGGCGTTGACTTCTTGGGGATTTTTTCAAATTCATTTGGCTTCATTTACATCTTGTTAGATATTGACTACGTGTCTAAATGGGTGGAAGCAAAGGATAATAAGACCGATGACTCTCGAGTTGTTGTTGATTTTGTGAGGTCCCAGATTTTCAATAGGTTTGGTTTTCCAAGATTTGTCATTAGTGATCAGGGTTCACATTTTTTCAATTTCAACATGAAATATTTTCTTCGTAAGTATGGTATTGTTCATAAAGTTTCAAATTCATATCACCCCCAAACTAATGGACAAGTATAAATATAAAACCAGGAAGTTAAGAAAATATTAGAAAAAAATGGTACAACCCAACAGGAAAGATTGGAGTTTGCGCTTGGATGATGCACTTTGGGTATATCGTATAGCTTTTAAAACCCCAATCAAAATGTCACCATACAAGATTGTTTTTGGAAAGGCTTTTCACCTCCCAGTGGAGGTAGAACACCATTAATATTGAGATGTTAAACAATGTAATATAAATCTTTCAGATGCAAGTGAGCATAGGAAGCTACAGATTCAAGAGTTGTATGAAATTTGACATGATGCATATGAGAACTCTTAGATTTATAAAGATAACAAAAAGGATGTCCATGATATCATGATTCATCAGCAGAAGTTCCATATTGGTGATAAGGTCCTCATGTACAATTCTTGGATAAAGCTTCACCCAGGTAAGTTTCGTTCCCAATGGCTTGGTCCTTATAATGTTACTATTGTTTACCCTTTTGGTGAAATATAGGTTTTTCATGAGCAGAGTGGATAAAGTATCATCATCAATGAGAAACAACTTAAACACTTCTATGAGGATTTTCCAAATAATCTGGTGGAGGAAATCCTCCTTCTAGAAGCAACATACCAGTGAAATACACCAGGTTTTATCCTTCCTTCTCAATTCTCATTTACTATAGTGAGGACACTGCACATTCCAGGTGTGGGTGGTGGAAAAATTCTTGGGTTCATTAGGATTTTCATTGTCTTTCTTATTTCTTCTCTTTTTCACCTTCTTTATGGTATTTTCACTTTCCCCCATCTTGTTGAGTTCATTAATATTTTCATTATATTTCTTCTTTCTTCTCTTTTTTACATTATTTATAGTATTTTTACCCCCCCCCCATGGTCACCAAATCATGGAACTTACTAAAAATGCATGTTGAAATTCTTGATTACATGTTGTTTTAACATTTGATGAAAACTTATCTCGGTTATGGAATGAATATTTGTATGAATTTAACATCGGGGGGTAATTTTTAGTAAATTGGTTTTATGTCAATGATATAAATGGTTGTATCTCTATGAAACCTTTGAGATGATTGATACCCCTTGTGTGAGTAGTTTTTGGGAAAACTACGTCACTAATATCTCTACACTTTTTTTCACCAAAACACAAAGTGTGAATATTTCTTACTTAATAAAAGGTAAATATGTGTTAGGTTAATATTTATTAGCTTTCTAAAATGATTTTTCCATACATTCATTTCTTATATAATCTATTTCATTATTGTACCATATTGACCTGTGTGTGTGTAACTGATATCCAACTATTGTACGCCCTCAAAAAACATTAAAAAAAGAGGGTTGTGTCTTGGGTAGTTCAAAAACCACTCCTCAACCTTTGATCTTATTATAGCTATTATAATCAGTGTCATAAGGATATCAAACAAGGGTTGAGATATGAGTGTGAGATTTGTTCAAAATGAAACTTTTGAAAGAAAAAAAACTAAAATAATAATAAATGAGGGGAGTGATGAAATGTGAAACATATGGGGATATCTAGGTTGGGAGCTTAAGGTTTGACTTCCAGGAATTATTAAGTGAGTGGGTCTTGAAATATGATTGCAAAGGATGTAAGGCAAGTTTGGTGGACAAAATCATTTAAGCTATAAATGTTAAAATAACCTATATTTACTGGATAGAAAGTGGAAAGAATATCATGGAATGGTTTTCACACACACACATGGAGAGTTAGTGGAATAGTTTACTTTTTGAATTACTTTCTCAATTTGGTATTGTTAATCTCTTTAAATTTCATTATGATATAATTTATGAGACATCGTTTTCCATTTTCACTGGGAATAACTCCTTGGTGTGGTTTATGCTTTGATCACATTACTTTAATGAATTAAAATTCCCTTGAATGTTAAATCTTCATGAAGTTGGTAATATATACATGCATAATTTTTTTGGAAATGTGTCTTTTCCTAGGAGTGAAAATTTTTAGGTGTGGGGGTGTGATCGCATAGTGATTCACTATTCATTTCTACCCTTACACCATGATTTTAAACTGGTTTTGTGTTGAAATTTCCAAATATAATAAAAAATTTCACTTCATATAAGATTCAATGATTTAATATTTATCACTATTAATTAGGGTAATTTTACTTGTTTCAGTGTTTACATTGTAGGATGAGGTGATTTGGAGAGCCCAGGATAAAATTCAAGCAAAATGGGCCAAACTGCGCAAGAGCCCGAGCACACGTGTGGAGTTCAATTTCTACTATAGATAATCTGTGAATCCAATTGGGCTAGGAATTGGTGTACATGTGAAAAAATGTGTGGTCTACATTTCTCAAGAATACCATGGAGACTAATTCTTCCATTTGAAGGCCCAAAAGAGGTCCACATTGTGAAGAAATTTTGGGCAGGCCAGATTTGAACACCCTTTAGTATTTGGGTCATAACTCGGTCCTAAGAACTTCAATTGAGATGATTCCATCTCTATTGGACAGATAACTCGAAGTCCCATCTCTCTGATGAATTTTAAGTCATTTTAATGCGTTTTGGTCAGCAAACCGTCTAGATAAAGGAGAAAGAATTCTTCCATGAATAGTCACCTAATCCCTTAGGCACTTGACTTATTTTGTGGAAAGTGTGATGTATTTGTCCATAAAATCACCCCTCGATCTCATTCTCTCATGTTGACCAACCATGGATAAGGGTGAGTTGAACTTGATAGGTCTCTTCACCCATTTTAGTTCTCTTCTCCCTCGTGTACTTCTAAGCCTCTTGGTGATCAATTTGGGGGGTGTCCTTTGTTGTAATCTCGAGCTCCACGCTTCTAATCTTCGTAAGGTAATTGAATTTCCAAATTTTTCATCTATTATTCTTCATTTATATATTCTAAATTTTTGTTTATTCTTGTGTGTTCAAATACAAATCAAAGGAACAAGAATCCTCATGTTTTCATGCATAACCCGAAACTTGTGATGATTTGAGCGTGTTCGTCTCTTTTCTCTCCCCTTTCCTTTCATGAGTATGCGGATGGATCACATCAGTTGATAAAATACATAATATATAACCCATGAATATGAATGATTTTTTTTTCTTGTGTAAATATTATCATTGACACAAATCTGATCATCCCATCACGTTGTTGATGTGATTCCTTGATTGAGTTTCGTTTTTGCATCGATTCAATAGTGTTGATTTTGAGCGGTCACCGATAATCAATATTGTTTTTCGGTCAAATCCTAGGTGGTAACCTAGTAAGAACTCACATACCAAACTGGTTTTAGTGTGTATAAAATCAAGGAATCAATGATCCTTCTCATTCCCTTGAGAGTGATGACAGATTGAGCATCAAGGGACACTTACCTGAGTTGATCATGATTTCTCCATCCTGTTTCTCTCACTTAGTAATATAGTTTAAATTTCTATTTTAAAATAAAAAAAACTCCAAGTTTTATAAATTATCATTACCCTTTTATTTTCATAATCAAAACATTTTTTTAAGTAATGATCTAAGGATCCGTTGAGAGACGACCTAGGGTTGCTGCTATACTGCAAAAATTCTAGTTAAAAATAAACATCTAATTTGATGCGCTCAACAACATGATCAAATACAGCTAGACTACCCTGAGCAGGTCCACTATACTGACACTAATAATCATAAGTTTGGATACCATGGCTATGACCTCATCCATGAACTATCATGCCAGTGCTACTCTAACTCCCCCTTAATGCAACGTAAAAGATCATTCCCCTGAAGGCGGAGCTAGTGTGGAACCTATTCCACTGGAAGTAGATAGAAAGGTCCAACAGAATATCTGAAGATACTCCATATGGTCGCAATCACAGTACTCTAGAGGTTCTATATCACACTAAGGATTCATATGCCCCTATTATCCACATTTATGGCATATAACAGTGTTGAAAATGTGGTTACTTTGACCACCACTGCTCTGATGAGAAACCTTGAGGGAATGCTTCCTGCTACCAAAAGAACTATTGTCCTACCATGGTATTGAACCTCTATGCCTCGAACTATCACCTTCCCTTAGGTTGTGCATAGTAATAAGATCCCGATTAACGATCTCAAAAAAAGTAGGTAGGCAAAAGACATTCACCTGAGTATGGATGGCATACTAGATCCCATCCCTGAAACGTCATGCTCGTGATAGCTCATCACTAGCTAGAAGTAATGAAAATCAATGTAACTCAGTAAAATGAACTAAATAGTCCATTACTAACATAATACCTTACTTCGGGTGCATGAAATCTCTAGATTGGTCAACTCTCAGTGTCTATGGAAAGAAGTGATTATAGAAGGAAATCTGGAAGTCATCCCAGACCATGCCCTGATGAGGACCATCCAGGGTAATCACATCCCACTAGTACTTGGCCGAATCATGAGCATATATGTGGAAAGATTGACCCTCCTTTTTGGAGGCATCTACAGATGCTCTAAGATAGATAGAGTGAGCTCCATCCAAGACTCATCAGCATGTGGATTGTTACCCCTTGAGAAGATGGGGGGATGTTACTGCTAGAACTCACAGGTCAAATCAGTCATCGTAGTTGCAGGTAGTGGAGCACCCTAAATAGATTGTATCATATGTAGTAAACCATCATGAAGTTGAGAATCGGTGCCTAGTTTAGGTATAGTAGGTGGTTCCTCAAGTGGAACTCCTGGCAATAAGACTTGCAGCTCAAGGACCACCATTTATGGAGTGTGGCCATCGCCACCCTCCTAGAACATGACATGAGGACGTTGTAGTGGCATAGATCTAAAATGTCAAACACACACCTCAGATAAATATTTGAGTATAAATAAGAACTACCAGAATCAAATCATAAGGATAAGGGCTCACTACCTAAGGTATTACCCCAACTAACTGCTTAGAAGGTCAGGGTATTGGTAAGTGCTCAAGTTTAATTTACAGGGGTTCTAGTAAGTGAAAGGGTCAACCACACTTTTCCTCTTCATTTACTGGCAGCTATTTGATTTTATAAGTCAATATTTACCTTTAAAGTTTTCATTTGCTTATTTACATATGACAAAGTTGATTAAATGGATCATCATTCCCATTTAATAAGGGCCCATACACCTTATCAATGAAATCGACACCCATTCAATTTCTATTCAACCATGTCTACATTCAGTCTCAGAACATAGCGGGTAATATATGATGGCTCTAGTCGGTAAACTACCCATTATAACCCACAAGGGCCCATAGACCTCATGAATTGAAAATGGAAATAACTCAATTGCATCCAAAGAGCGTCTCATGTAACTAGAGGCACATAGATGTCATGGGTGTAAACCGGTTATTTAATATATCACCATCAACCTATATAAGAAAACACTATTTAGATCGATGTTGACACTTTAAATAACCAATCTCCCACCTTGTAGAAGATGTTAATAGCACGGGCATATATAAAACAACCATGGATCACTCAACAATCATGGGAAACATAAGTAATGCAAGCAATTAAATCTACTTATATGGCATGACATATGCATGACATGTGAATTCTAGGTGTCTATAATGATGCATGATTGATGCTTTGTTGCCCTCATCTCATCGAGTCAAGAAGAAAATGAAATTCTCAATCATAATAACAATTATAACCATCACATAGCATGTGTTTCACCCAACGATGAAAGGATATCAATTGTGATAAGAAAAATATAGAACAATATTCCTCATTTCAGGCAACTTGGTCCTTACCCCGAACATGGGTTAGCTACTCCCAAGATCGGTTTACAACCAAGTTCTGAGTGTTTCTAATCTCCCATCTATTGTCTCAAAATAGTAAATCAAGAAAAATAACCACTTTGATACCACTTTATGATGTCTCGACCTAGGTGCCACTCAATGTTTCCCTAAAGCTGGTTGACTTCATGGCCTCAATGCACCTCCCTGTATTCTAGAGGTTGTCGACAAGCAGTGAGGGTTTAGGGTGTGTCTGTGGGGAGACTATGCCCTCATTATTAGAGTGAAGCACACCAAATATATAATCATAGGTAAACAAAAGAAATAGTATAATGAATAAACAGGTGGAAGCGGAATATAAGGATAAAAATTCAAGCACTAAATAATAATCAAAAACTAGAAACTGAATCATATACAAAATGATGATGATACATGTCATGTTTCTACAAAACCGGCAAACAGATATTCATGGAAACAAGCAATAAATGTTATACAAAATAAGCAAAAAGAATCCAAAAACTATTCAAGCATCCCGAGCACTGGTTTGGTCATCTTCTAACAAGATACGTCCTAAGAAATAAAGAAAGATCAAGTGTCCAAAGCAGGATGTTTCCCCTTATCAACACCTACATACATATAATCTGCCCAGATACCAACGGTGGATCATATAGGGTGTGAGATAAATCTCAGTAGAACACCACCAATGGCGTCCATACCATCCAATCTATGAATATAAACTGATAGTGTAAAGACATATATAAAAGTAAGCAGTACAACAATGAAAATACCCTAATACCTACTCCATCCTCAGCTGGTGTCTGAACATGAAATCATTTAATTAATTATGTTCCAGTTTATAATAAGTGAAGTAAGAGAATCCAATGTATGAATAAGGAATCCTATAATATTGATAATGATAATAGAGGATTCAAGGTAATAACCAAGGCATCTTGAATGATGATAATAATGAAGAGGATCCAAGGTAATAACCAAGGAATCCTTAACCTCAGGGGTCAATCCAACTCAGTAATAACCTGTATCCTAACTATAAGGGGTCTGAGTCTAATCCAAGAGGCATCACTCAAGTCATTCCATCGTAATATGATTCTAACCAATTCAAAGGACCTCACCCAAGGTAAGCACGGGCTAAGCAATGACTGGTCCCAATGGGTGTACCCATGGCGCCACATGTCCGAAGACATCAAGTTGGATCCAAGGAGTATATCCAAGGCATCCTAATATCTGAATGATAGTGAGGGAATCCTACAGTGCATGTTGGGCATCCACTAGTAGACAAGGACCAGGTTCCAAGGTGGATATCTCCCTTGGAAACTGACATCCTTGAATCGGAATGGCTTCTTCTTAGTGCTCAAGGAATTCCCTCAGGAATCCAAGGCTGGCTCAAGTCTGACCACTCCTATAAAGATAAAAATATCTATATGAAATAGAAACCTTATACTTAATTCATTATATAGATTAGGCCATGTAGTATTCATGTCATTTAATAAGTCAATTAGTTTATTCCTTGCCTTTCATTGGAGTGACAAGGTGTAACAAGGACATGCAACCATTTAGTATTCGAATTCCATATTCAATTAATTGATTCGCTAATTTACCTTTCATAAACATGATAAGGAGGGCTAAGGATGAGAAACCATATGAAATTCCATTATAATTACTAGGCCAAGTGATATCTACTTTCCATTTAACATTTAAAGATTCGTTTAATTGATTTAAACACTCACCTTAGAAGGGTCAAGTGAAAGCACACCCAAACGGTGGCACAATAGTCATAAAAAATCCAAAAGAGGTATAAACAATGTAAGAACCCTACTTGGTGGGGGTCGTCGTTGAGTTCATAACCTCAAATGATTAAGGGTGTATATAGAACGGGCTCTAGAATACGATCATGATGGTTATAAGCATGAAATGTGAATTAAATAGGCAATTCCTGATGAAATCGGCATGCGTAAGAAATTTATAAAATGGTGAGACTTGAGGAATGATTCATAGACCACTTACCTTATCTAGGTAACACTCTCCTCGTCCAGTATCAGCCTTTAGTTTGGTCTGAATCAGAAGAAATCTTAAGAACGGATCAACGCCCAGAAAATAGGGCATATGATCCTACATCAAAATAGCATCATCGAGAGGAAGACAAAAAACGAACGGATAAAGATGAATTAATCACTTACCAAGAGGAATCCAATGAGTTGAATGGTTCTTGAATCTTAGCTCGGAAAAAGAAGATCTTGAAGAACCTAGGAGAAGGGAGCTTGAGAGCTTCTTATGGGAGGAAAATAAGCCCCATTTCCATGGGAGGATAAATAAGAGGGTAGGGGTAAGATAAAAACATTTAAGTCCATTTTGGTCTTTTACCCAAGAAAAATGGGGGTGCATGGTTGGCCACATAGTTGGCCAAACCGTGCACCAATCGTTCTTGGATCACTGCCTAAGGAGGGTACCCTCACGGTTAGGTCGCACGGTTAGAGAAACTATGTGCCAATCGTGCAAGTTAGCTCTGCTACATTTTTCTAAGATACCTGCATGGGTGTGCGGCCCCTGGTGCACATTTAGGGAAAACAGTGCACCATTCTTGCACCTCTAAAATGACCTGGGCGTTTAGAGGAAACTTCGTGGACTGACTCGCACGATTTCTACTAACTGTGCAGCCCAATGCATTTTTCCACTAGTCAGGGTTCTAAGCTCCGAACAAGCCTCATACACCCCTGTAACCTCTATAAACTCATTAGGCATCCATATTAGGTTCAAAATAAAGATTTAGACTGAATTTAAAAGTATATATACCTTATAGAAAATCAAGTTCTTACAGACCCCATTATTCCTCAAACTCTTTCACTGCCTAAGTTAGCAATTTCCCTCCCAGCGCATTGACCATTGCATTCCCCTTTCTTGGAATGTAATCCAAATCAAAATAAAAGGTCTAGAGGTACTCTACCAACTTCCTCTACTTGAGATTTAGATCTTGTTGGGTAAAGATATACTTCATATTTTTATGATATTAGTACACCATAAATCTCTTCTTGAAGAGATTATGGCACCACATTTTTAGAGCATGCATCACTGCTGCCAACTCAAGATCATGAGTGGGGCGGTTCTTTTGTGATGGTTCAACTAACGTGATCCATAAGCTACCATGTAGTCATTCTGCATCAACAAACACCCCAACCCCACACCTGAGGTGTCACAATACATAGCATAACTCATGCCTGGTTTCAGGAGGATCAAAAAAGGATCTGACAAAAATCTTACCATCAACTCCTCAAAATAATCCTTTCATTTCTCACGCCACTTAAATTTCACACCCTTTCGGGTTAAAGCTATCAAAGGGGATGTTACCTTAGAGAAAACTTTCACAAAATGTATGTAATGTCCCACTACACCCAACAAACTATGAATCTCAAACATGTTCTTAAGTCTCTCCCAAGACATCACAGCATGGATCTTCTCTGAGTCTACTAAAATGCCTTGTTCAGATACCACTCAACCCAATAATTTCACCTCTGGAATCCAGAACTGGCATTTGAATAAATTTTCATATAGACGATGGACCCTCATAGTTCCCAAAACAATGCCCAAATAGACCTTATGATCCTCATTTATCTTAGAGTAAACCAAGATATCATTAATAAATACCACTATGAAGGAGTCGAGATGCTGATGAAAAGTTTATTTCATCAAGTCCATAAAGACTGCAAGGGAATTAGTGAGGTTGAATAGTATAACCCGGTACTCAAAATTCCTATATTAGTTTCAAAAGGCGGTCTTGGGAATGTTTTCCACCCTCACCCTCAACTGGTGGTACTTGAACCATAATTTGATCTTTGAAAACCAGCGGGAACCTCTGTGTTGATCAAACAAATCATCGATCTAAGGCAACAGATAATTATTCTTGATCATCACAATTTTGAGATTTTGGTAGTCAATATAAATTTAGAGGATTCTATCTGCCTTCTTTGAAAAGAGTATCGGAAATACCCACGGTGACACGCTCAAAAAAATGAACCCCTTACTCTCAAGGTCTTCTATCTAGATCTTTAACCCCTTTAATTTTACAGGGGAATTCTGTAAGATGGAAAGGATATGGGGACCATCTCATAAATTAGTTCAATGGGGAACTCTACCTATCATTGGGACAAAAACCCAAAAAATAATTAGGGAAGACCTTGGAGTACCTATCCACCACCAACAGAAGTTGGCCACCTAAACATCAGTCAATGGTATTGAGAAGTAGCTCTAAGAACTAACATGAAAGAAACCCCAACACTGGGAAAATTGGGTCCGCTCTACTTAACCTGGAGCCCCACTCACCCTGAAACATGTGAGTGTTCCCAGTAGTAGAGGGAAACAAATCTTTCCAGTGGTATCAATCAATCTAATTCTTAACACTCACCATCCAATCCATATCGAAGATAAGGTCAAATATTTCCAAATCCAAGCCTAAGAACTCCCATAAAACCTCAACATCAGCGATGATCACACAACACTCTGAGGACTTAAATCCCTACTCTATCCTCTTTCCTAACAGGGTGGAGAGATCCATCATGTGTGGAATTAACTTAGATTGTAGCACAAAAGAGTCAATCAGCTTATGAGAAATGAATGAATGGGGTGTGCCTGTGTCAAATAAATCCAAATCCATAGAAAAAACAATACACATCGTACCTCTGACGGTCAATGGCCCTACCTCTGACTCATCTGGATCGTGCTCTACAACATATAGGCACCTGAATTCAGGCCCACTCTGAGGCTTATTAGTAGAATAAGAGTCCCCCTTCACTTGGTGATGTGATCCAGCCCCTTTTTACATATCTGGATACACCTGAGATCCCCTGGTATGAGTGGAACCCACATTACTGGCCTGGGGAGAGTACCTGCAATATCGCTAGAGATGTCCCAAGCGACCACATCGATGGAAGGTCCTCATAACTTCCTACAAATACTAATTTTCATGCCTGGTCTTTCCACACTAATAACTCACTACTGGTATTCACCCCGAGGAAGCTACTGGCATAGGGTCAGACGGATGTTGCACACTCTCGATACTTCCTCATTGCGACTCTGCGTGCTTCATCTTTTTCCTTGAATAGAAACTCTAGCTCCCACCTATAGTAGTAGATCATGGATCATAATAGTCAACCTAGCTATATCTGCCTCAACCATAGCTTCCTTGTCAACCACTTCAGCATAAGTTGGTAGGTATAGGAGGATGATATTATACCTAATTTATGGATTCAAAACCATCTTTAAATGATGTGATTTTGAGTATTCATTCGTGAGGAGCTCAAGTGAGAGATGAACCAACTTGGAAAACTTAGTAGAGTATTTCATCACTGAATGGTCACCCTACTCCAATGTTACGAACTCCTTATCCTTTACCACTCTAAGTGTTTTTGGTTAAATTTTTTGGTTAAAAATCTCCTTGAACTCAATCCAAGTAAGATCTTCATGGAGCTTAGAAAGCACAACCGAGCCCCACCACCTTTGGTTCGGCCCTTCCAGCATATAAGTAGCAAAGTCCGCCTTAGATGTATTGGGGTTTGGAAGAAATGGAAAATTTGTTCAATATTTTCCAACCATTATTTCGGTTCTTGGGGCCCATGGTCACCCCGAAACATAGGCGAATTTTGCAATGTGAACTCATAGGCATGATCTATTAACCATAATTTCCTTGGATTGCTATTTTTTTTGAGAGGCTGAGTGGTACTGGTCACTAATTTGATTAGTTTGGAGTCCACGAGAGGATTGGATGGTGGAGTACTCTTGGTGGATTCCTCCCTCCGATTTCGAGAGGTCCTTGTGGGAGGCATGTTCTAAAAACATAATACACAAGAATCAAATCAATACATAATCCATTTAAAAAAAAAGAAGATATGGCCAGGCACTCTCCCACACCCTCACTCGAGTCCTAACGGTCCTACTTCATACTATCACACTACCCCAAATGACAAGAGGGGTCTAATACAATTTTGTAATGAAACAACCCGGGTCAATTTGCCACGTCACCCGGATCGGCCCACCACATGTCATGAGGCGCGTTCCTGGTCGCCCTGGGCTGGAGACTAGCACCAAGGTATCACAAGTGACTAAACAGGAATGATTTCACCCTCGTAATCCACTAAAACACACCAAGGATTCTTGTAGAGAATATGGCTTGACTCATCCAAAGATTTGATGTCCACATCAAATAAACAGTTGCAACAATAAAAACAATGCCAAACAGAGAGTCAAAATATAACTAAAGTACGAAAAGAGGAGGATCCCAAATTGCATGGGTGTGTCTTTTCCTTGTGGCCCTTAGCCACTACCAAACTCATGCCATGAAAGGCGACATAACCTCAAGAGGATCCCAAAATGCATGGGTGTGTCTTCTCCTTGTGGCCCTTAGCCACTACCAAACTCATACCATAAAAGGCTACATAAACTCAAGAAGCCCTGTTATGATAAGCTAACTTTACCTATATCTACAAAAACCAAAACTGTATATGCCCAATGGCATATGCAGAGTTTGAGGCAAAGTCTAGTAGGAAACCACAGGGAATCTACATATCACTTTTCATAATGAAAACCAATGATTCTAGTTTGAGAACAAAGTTTTGAAAATCATTTCTTTGAAAACTATTTTATAAATCCTTTGGTTTTCAAAAAACAATCCTTGAAGATGATCGACATGGAAAATGAAATCATATAGTATAATTAAGGGCAGCGGGAGATAACCAAGTGATCACAATCAAACAATACATGGGCAAGAAATGCAGGCATGTCATAACAAGATCAAAGTATACATACAACATGGGGGAGCTCTGGCCTATGGGCTCTAGGTGTCTAGGACTCGCTTATGGAACATTGGTCGGCCTATGTGAACCTAAACAAGTAATAAGACCCGAGCCTCTCAAAGCATCACCAGAAACGAACCCTATCCATTACACCTAAAGTTAGGGTAGCACCCATCCCAAACTCACACACCCAAGGTCTCTCATGTGCACCCATAACCATATTCACCACAGAAAATCCCATGATCAAGTAGGAAGGTCCCCAACAAAATCCTCATTCAAAGTCTCTTTGAAATCTCATTTAAAAACAAAAAAAAATTAAAGACATTTTAGCAAACACTTTGTATGCATAAACTTGATTTTCAAGGGGAAAACCAAATGTTTCAACACACGCCAAGCACAACAATAACACATGTATAATAGCCCTCAACAAATCAACCCAAGCATAATAGATCAATAAAAACCGAAGGAAAACTCGAGAACAAAGTTAAGCCAAATGAAAAGTTGGGATATGTAAAGACGCCTACTTTAAAAGTGATGAAATGTTGTCACCTTTGCAAAAGATCGCAATGAGAAAAGAAGAGGGATCCTCACCGACCTAAGCATCCAAGAAAGTCATCAAAACATTAACATAAACCCTAAGTTTGGACCTCCATGGTCATTACGGTTAAAGGGATGAGAAAGAAATTGAAGGACATGGGAGAAGAGGAATGAGAAGAAAAACATGAAGAACCATGACTAACCTTGAAGGAATAACCCAAATCTTCAAGGAGGAGGCACCAAAATGGAGGGAGAAGAGAGGTCACGACTGAGGGAGACGCCTAGTCGAATGAGGGGAGAAAATGAGGGAGGTAAGGGTTAAAAATTGAGGGGGTTAATTTGGTAAATTCTCATTTTTTTAACAAAATAGGGTTGGCCGCACAGTTTGTAAAACTGTGCACCAACCGTGCAGGGATACCCTCTCCACTGCCTTGAGTTGTGCGGTTTCCTAGAAGGTGCCACATTGTTTGGAAACCCGTGCGATAAGCATGCAAAACATCACTGGAAACCCTTACTCTCATTTGCACCATTTGGCACATGGTTACTCCTAACTGTACACCAGTCGGTTTTTTCCAAAATTCAAGTTTTTCACCGTTAACTCCAAAAAAAACAAATAAAATACATATCACTGGCCCAGCGGGAGTCATGGATGGGTTTTCATGATCTTTGGGTCTAGAATGTTATGAAATATGTGACCTCGGTTTCATACAAAATTAATATCAATGGAGAGCTTTTAAGGCCCATAACACCGAGTAGAGTTCTTCTCCAAGGGGACCCAATTTCTCCATATCTTTTCATTATTGTTGTTGATGTGTTTTCCAAGCTCCAGTGTAGGTGCTCGAGGGTTTATTCATGGATCTAAGACTTGTAAAAGAGGTCCAGAAACTACTTATCTTTTCATTGTTGATGACAACCCTTTGTTTGCTAGAGAGACACGGGAGGAATGCAATATTATTGTCAATTCTGTTGACAAATATGAAATGGATTCCAAGCTCGAAATCAATTTGCAGAAATCAGAAGTGTCCTTCAATAAAGGTGTATCATTGGAAAGGAGATTGGATCTTTGCTCTATTTTTAATGTCAAACTTAATGATAGACAGCAAATATCTAGGACTCCCGACAATTATTGGTAGATCAAAGAGTGAATTGTTGTGGAAAAGATTAAATGGCTAGTTTGGGAAAGGCATCTCGAAGGCTGGTAACGAAGTGCTCTTAAAATCAGTTGATTTGTCCATTCCCATGTATGTTATGTCCTTTTTTTGAACTGCTGAGGGTGTTATTGATCAATTACAGACAGCTTTCTCTAATTTCTAGTGGGGGCAGTGTGATGGCAGTAGGAAAACCCATTGGATTTCATGGGAGAAGCTCTGTACCCCTAAAGTAGTTGGTGGTTTGGGATTTAGACACATGGGTTGTTTTAATCATGCTCTTCTTGTCAAACAGGGTTGACACCTTATTAAACCAGATTCTCCATGTGCTAAAATTTTAAAACCTAAATATTTTCCAAAATCAGATTTTTTTTCTGCGACTCTTGGGCCAAGACCAAGTTACATTTGGCAAAGCGTTTGGGGTACCTATTCACCGCTTAGGGAGGGTTTATTGGAGGATTGCAAATGGGAGTAGTGTTAAAATCTGGAAAGACCCATGGCTATGGGATTCAGCTAGGAAGCTTGTTAGAGGCTCCACCAAGGATGATTGATGCTACGGTTAGAGAGATTTTTAACAAATACTGGTGTTTGGAAAAGATTCATGCATGGTTTCATGAAAGGGATATAAACATTATTCTTAGCGTTCCAATTTGTGCTGGGAGGTTTGCAGGTTGTCTTTTCTGGTGTTGTGCAAAGGATGGTGTTTTCACAGTTCGTTCTGCATACAACCTGGCAATTAGTAGCGATGAGTTGGTTTTTTATGAAGCTTGGAGCAGTTAATGGAAGGTGGAGCTGCCTCTAAAGGTTCATCATTTTTTTGTGGAAGTTGTTCGGAATTATTCTTCAAACTATGAGGTTATTGTTCCAGCGGCATGTGGTTGCTGAGGAGGTGTGTCCACTTTCTGCTGAGGAGGTTGAGACAGGTGTTCATGTCATTTTCCAATGCAACAAGGTTAAGCAGGTTTTGAACAGGTGGCCTCATTCCAAGACAACGAAACTGGACCATGTTCACTCAGCTACATAGGATCTGTTGAGCTGATTGATCTCTTTTGATATGGCCAATATCCAGGAGGCGTGAAGGGTGACTTTGTTTGGATGTGACACAATGATTTTATTTTTCAGCAAAAAACATTGCCCGATGAAATCTGGTTGCAATGAACCCAGGGATGTTGGATGTAGGGAGGAATATGAGGGTTTATAGTTCACCAGTTCAAAGCGGTTTTATCTCCTCTTGGGTCACTCCAACATATTTTGAGAGGATTAATTCAGATGCTGTTGTTTTTTGTGGGAATCGGATCAGTATTGGTGTTGTGTGTTTGTCAGGCTTAGTGTTGGGAACCATTGCTTCTGCTTTATCTTTTGCTCTGACTCAGGCTTAGTGTTGGTGACTTCTCTTGTCTCGGGTATTGAAAACTCTTCAAATCTGGGCCTTGTACTTGAGGAAATTTAGGGTCTCTCGGTGTTACCGGTTTTAGTTCGTTAAGTGGTTGGGCAATCCGATAGCAGATAATCATGCTCACCTTAGAAATGTGTCTGATGATTGTTTCGGGTTTGGTTGTGTCCCTTGTTAGTGCAATGTTTTGTTCTGAATTATTTTTAATCCTATTTTCTGCATTCCAAAAAAAAAAGTTGTAATTGTAAATCAATATAAAAGTGCAATTCACTTAGCTGTAGACATGCTTGGGTGTACCTTAAATGTCTTAGGAACTGCACATGATCAAATCAATTTGTACATGTTTTCATTCTTCTACTTTTTGATCACGATCATGACTCATCTAATTAATTTTCAAATCCGATACATGACATTGATAAATCACATCTAATTGATTATCATATCCATTTTGCACCAATAGACATCATCCAAAAAATCTGATGATTTCTGAGTTTTGTAGTAAAGAACGCCTAGCCGTCGGTGTGTAGGTTCGTGCGACCTTGGTCTCACAAGGGACTCTTCATGATCACGGTGAGCTACTACCAGTAGGGGTAACCGACAAGAATCAAGGGGGAAAATGAAAATATTATTTTAAAAAGGAATTCACAAGTCAAAACCAAGCTTTTAGTGTTAGTCTTGGTTCCTGATTTATTAGAAAATAATTTATTTAATTCCTACACAACAAGAATTGAAACCATGCATTTCTTACATTTGTATCATATTAACACATAAAAGCCAAGGCCAATGAGTGACGGTGATTCTGGCGGCATTTTTCTGAAACAGAATTTATTAACTGGCCCAAGAGAACTCTTTTCCAGAAAAGGAGAACAAAAATGACAGACAAACCAAGTTGCCAAAATAGGTGGGGGGAGGGGCCCTATGAGGCATGTACAAGGCAAAAAAATAAGAAAACATGCACTACTTCTATTATATTAACATAACTGAAACCATCAAAAGGTAATTACAAAACTATCATCATCCTTGATCACATAAGGGTCACTCTCCATGTTACCCCATTTAACAAGTGAGTCAGATAATGCTACCATGGCGAGCGGAGGCCCTCTCCTATTTTGAGAGCCTCCTGCGCAGCCTTGGACAGAGCCCGCAGAATCTGATTGGCCTCCAACCTGTCTTGAGATATTTGGTTGAGGTGGCCTACAACACCCGAAACCTTGGACTCACAGGAAGCTAAGCACTTATGAAATTCAGTCCTCATACCAAAGATCTTTTCCTTTTTATGAAGTGATTGAAGGCTTGTTTTGAATGTTGAAACTGCAACTGCTGTCTCAGCATGCGTGCGTGTAAGACTATTCAGCTGAGCCTTCTCACGGTCACACCAATCAAGGAACACCTTGTAGGGATCAGACTGCTGTTGCTGCTGCTTTTTTTCAGCTTTAGGCAGCAAACTAAGAAATGTTGTCCGATGCCTCGCCAACTCCCTAGCCTGGGAACATTTAGATTTAAAGAAACAACTATCATCTTCATCAACTTCATTTCCCGAACAGTTATTATTGCATTCTGTTATCATAAACTCATCCTCCGTCTCTTCTGGACATGCACCTATGTTACTTAAACTACTCTGAGCAGTAGTAATCTCATACCGGGTACCGGTGGATCCAACTTCACTTCTTTCATCAATAACAGTTTCATCCATTCGTTTCATGAAATTGCAAGCTCCCTGACCCTGTGCCAAAATCCGGTGATTACATGACCATATATGTTTCGAGAAAAGATATTTTTTTCACAAATTTAGAAAGTCATGTCACAATTAAATGGCAAGCAAAAACAAGAATTTTCAAGTTAAATTTGTCATCCAATAGCTGGCAATAGTTCCCAGTGAAGCAAGCAGACAATTTCTAACCGCTTAAATTTATGCCCAACATGATACAAATGTGCTAAATAAACAACATCAAGTGACATGCTAGAATGGATTCTCGCGGGAGAAGTTTCCGTACAATTTTCTTCACCGCTTTCTTCCCCAAGTGGGACACTTTTCCCACAACAACTGGCCACACCAACAGAAGCGGGATAGGGCCATTTTATTACTTGGAAGAAACGCACATCATGCAAATGAAACACAATTGGTGGGTAGCAAAAAAAATCATAAGTGAGGACTGGGCAAGCTGGCGTGAGTCAAGGGCCCACAAGGCAGCCCAACATGAAGTCTGAGCAGCAGAAACAAACACAGCAGCCCAGAAATTATAACATAATTTGAGAGAGAACAGAGGACAAACTTCTTGTATTTAGAGAAATATAGGAACAACACCATCAGAATTACAAGCAGCAGCAGCAGTAGAAGAATAAGAAAGCAGAAAGGAGAGAAGAAGAAACTTAAGAGTCCACTGGAAGCTCTCGCCCAAGCCAAAGGCTGATTCATGTGGGATCCCACATACAGGAAAGGTTTTAGATTTGATATGTATGAGGCACAGTCGAAAATTTTGAAAATATCAAAGGGTTTGCACGACAAGTCAAACATTTGAAAGCAGAATTCTATATCTTCAAAATCAGACAATCCAACTATGGAGTCTTACTCACCAAAATCTCTTAGTTTGTAGTCATTTTTGTTGAACTTAAATGATGATAATATTGGTGGCTCATCTTTTGTATGATTCATTGGAGTGAAGAAAGCTAAATTAAATAGAAGAATGGTGAAAAATATCAATCTATTATCATGATTTTGAAAGAAAAAAATCAAAGACTTTTAGAGATGTTTGAGAAGTCAAAATAACAAATGAAAATTGAAAAAAAAAATCACTTTCAAAGAATTTAAAGAGAAAAACAAAATTTTGTTACGAGATTCGAATAAAATCAGTGATTCAAATATTTGTGCTTTTATTCAAACTAAATAAGAATTAATTATACAGAAAAAAGAGAGTGCGCCTTCATCAACCACCAGAATCGCCTTCACAGTCATCTTCAGCATCAAATCTTTTAAAATATTTTAATAATACTAATGGAAATGGAACTATTATACTTGATTATTATATTATTTTCTTGTTTCATATGTTATAAGTTTAGTACGTCGAATGAGTATTATTGTTTTAAGGTTGGACTTGTTTGCTCTATTGTGTTTGACATGTTACATCATGGTGGTTGTATATCCTCATGTTATATATTTTAATCGATTGTTTCCTCTTTGTTATCTTATCTCCCATTGATCATTTGAAGTTAAATTTTTATATGATATTTAATGATTATTTCTTTCTAGAGGTTGTTCGTGTGGGCATGTGTATGTGCATTTCACAATGTTGATAATAGAATGCATTTATTGCAAACATTTCAATTTATAATATCAATATTTCAAAAAAAATGTCATATTTTAATTCCTACTTTATTTTTATAAAGAATTGATACAATGTATTTTAATTTTTAGTTTTTTTTATTATCATGTATACCTGTATTGATTTAAGTGCATCAAATTTTTAATATATAATATATGTATTTTGCACTAATTATATGATTATTATTCTAGAAATTTATTTATACATATATTTACAACTGATCAAGTAAAATTAATATGAATACATAATTTAATCAACCATGTAAAAAATTTAAAAAAAGGTGTTAGATGGTAATTATTTTTAACAAATATTGAAACAAACATTTATAATTGAATAATCACACACAAAAAAATAAAAATATATTCTGAAAAAATGAAATATATATAATAAAAGGATTGTAAAAAAAAATGGGCATTGCACTGTAGCTGACCCCAAAAAATAGGGTGTGTTCTAGCATCGTTCGGAGCTCCACCTCAAATGCATTTTGGCATTTTTACACTATTATCGCACGGGTCCGAAATGCCTAAAAGAAATGACATGTGATAGTTAAAACAGCTCAAATAGTAAAGCACCAACGACCTTACTTTCTTCACAGGGCAAACAAAAAATTTCTGACCCACGCAGCTTCCTGTTTTTGCTGTGAATGTAGAGCAAATTCCAGCACCACAAGCACATGTTGGAAACTCCATTGGTGGTAAAACAAGTTCATCCTTTTTCACCTCGTCACACCACCGAAAATAGCCACATTTCTGTTCCAGGAAACAATTTTTCAACAAATTAAAATGTAAAACAAGAAAAACAAAAGCATTTTTCATTTTAAAATGAAGTTGAAAAAGTCGGGAAGCAAAAAAGGATTTTAACAGATTAGCAATTACTAAATGCTCATAGGGTCTTATAAATAAAATTGCATGACCAATAGTTTCCTCCGCATATAAAATAAATTCCCATTGCACAGCAAGTACAAAGAAATCAAATACTTACAGCCGCTAGGTTTAGCATTCGAGTATCACCCATAAAAAAAAGGTTGAAATGCGAGGATTTGAGTTCAGTTCATGGGATTATGCGATCATTAAAACCTCCAATATAGCGTGATTTAAAATGAAAACATGGACCAATTGCATTGCGCGGATTGGAGCAAGTGTGGCAGTAAACTATCAGCTCCAATGCAATGTTAAAGTCCAAATACTCAACCTAAAATCGTTGAGGGGGGCTGCCCGGTGAAGACAATCAGTGAATCAGATTGAGCACTTACAAGCAAAGAAAGAAAATTAACTCACAAACTTAGCAGGACAGGAAAAGAACTGTCTGTTGGGGTTCCTCTGGGTGGAGGATGTTCGAATGACGCAGGTTCCAGCCCCACAACGACATTGGATGTGGAGGTTACTAAAATTGGCGGCCGGCGCCTTTGCTTCGCTGCGGATATCAAGTCTGCGGGGGCAATATTTGGCGACATGGCCTTTCTCCTTGCAATAAAAGCAGAGTCCACCAAAAGGTTCGACCCCACTATGCGGGGCCTTGAAACCACGCGCAGGGAAGAGATTCTCGGTGATAACAGACGGGCTTGATCCCACGCTCTCATCCTCCGACGTCATCTCACCGGAGAAGCCTGCCACCACCATAGAGTTTTTCAGTATACACGATGCTGTTCATAAGAAGGGCAGGTGATTTGGCTGTAAATTGGATGTGTTTGACACGCTCATCGCGTCATAAAAAGAAATCAAAGATGACAGTTGCCCGGCCTGACCAAACATTGCGTCAACCGTTAAAAATACCCCTTTTCACAGTCAAAATAAGGTAAAATATTGTTGAAGGCGTGAATTGAATCCCTAAAGAATAACGGCCAGCTCAACTTACACGTTGAAGAAACCGACAGACTTGGCGTTAATTCGTGAGTGTTGCCTATCGGCGCACCCTGTTTTTCCGCTGATCTCCGCAGCAAGAATCGGCAAGTGCCAGATGGCGTAGCAGACAGCGGGTTCTAGAGATTGGCAGGGGGCTGCAGTACGGAGAGCGGACAGAATGAAAAGAACGAGAAGAATGGGTGGAAGCTGAAGGGGCAAGGGACAACCGCCGGCCAACACGATCGAGGCAACGCCGCAGACGAGAACGGACATCAGGACAGGAAGAAGACGCCCCAAGAAGGCGAGAGACCGGGAAATTTATGTTTATTTTATTGAACAAGAGAACATGCGATATAATTATTTTACGGACCCACTGTACTCTGTTTTAGGAAAGAAAGATAGGAATCACGGGTTGGGGAGCACGCCTGTCAGATCAATCGTTCAGCAAGGATTTAGTGGAGGGTTTTTTTTTTATTATTAAAATGGAAATAAAATGGGCCAGACAAAACGTAAACTGGATGTGATCAAAACTGCATACTTGAAACTTAAAAATGTTTCAAGTACACAACTTTAAAAGATTATAAAACGTAAATTGGATGTGAAAAAAGGTCGAAGCCACCTTTCGTTAAGACCATCATTGTCCAACAGGTTTTCTGAAATTTTGATATCCAATTCACTACAAGAAAGGCGAGAAGGTACACATAAACACATCATGTTTGGACTTTCTGGTCTTTCTTGCAATGAATTGGATATCAAAATTTATACTGAATATGAAGAAAGGTCGAAGCCGTCTTTCGTTTTAGGGGGAACACCACCACAACTTCCTACATCTAGCTTAACCGTTCAATTCAATTTCATTAAATCGGGACATCACCTCATTTTTACCGAAATATCACTCACATATCCAGAAATAACCCCCCAATTCCGTCAAATGGTCTGAACCGAGAGGCGTCGGAATTGGGAGGTTAATCTGGATATGTGAGTGATATTTCGGTAAAAATTAGGGGTTGTCCAAATTTAATGAAACTGAATTGAACGGTTAAGCTGGATGTAGGAAGCTGTGGTGGTGTTCCCCCCAAAACGAAAGTCGGCTTCAACCTTTCTTCATATTCGGTATAAATTTTGATATGCAATTCACTGCAAGAAAAGTCAGAAGGTCCAAACATAGTGTGTTTATGTGGACCTTCTAGCCTTTATTGCAGTGAATTGGATATCAAAATTTCAGAAAACCTGTGTGACAATGATGCCCTTAACGAAAGGCGGTTTCAGCCTTTCTTCATATCCAGATTGCGTTTTATAGTCTTTCAAAATCGTGTACTTGAAACATTTTTAAGTTTCAAGTAGGCGGTTTTGAAAGCTTATAAATTAATTTTGGTCATCATTTTTAATGATTTTTTTTTGTTTTTGAGTATTTCTTATATGTTTAATCAATGTTTCAAGTTTCATTTTATATTATTTTGTATATACTATATATTTTTTTATAATTATTTGTCTAAATAATAATCGTTTATCTAAATAAATATGGTTTTTAACATATATCTCATGGCATCTGAATAAATCAGTGTCGATGCCCCCTTGTACCACAATGTGGCGTCTGAATCTCACGTCCTCCCCACGTCCAACGTATGTGTCGCTCCGGTGTCCTAGCAGCGGGATCCTCCGTTTATGGTGCATCTGGTGCATCTGGTACCTCCTCATGATGCTGTGTAGAGGGCTGACCAAAATCATGTGTGGATGACGGCCCAAAATCATACGTGGATGATGACCCAAAATCATGAGTGGATCCATATGGTCATGGGGCTCCTAAAAATAGTATAAATGACATACTGAAGAAGTCCTTGTCGGGAAGAGAGGGGGCCGCCACAAGCTGTATCACCTGATCCAGCTCATAGTCCATAGTAGTCATCGAAGACAACATATGTGGTCTATAAGCGTCTCCCTGCTCATCAATAAGCTGTGCAGGATCATCTCTATGTGGTGCTTCCACATCTGCAGGAGGCGCTCTCAGATGTCTATCTCGCCACCTCTGCCCCTCCCGAGGTACTCGTCTCCGTCTCCCAGCTGGCGGCGGTGGTGGCGGTGCATCGTCATCAGCAGGCATAGCAGGGACATCATCACTCACAGGAGCTCCAGTTGGAGGAAATGGATCAGGATATACTCGTGACTCCTCGTCATAAAAACTGTCCCGTATCATCTGATGATAGTCGTAGAGAGCCAACACATCTTGATGAACTATGTCTCGTCTAATATATGTCTCCTCCTGAGGATGTGTGATATGTGCAAGATGATCAATGTTGTATGTCTGCAAATGAAATGAAATTAAAATTAATACCACAAAAGAGTTAAACAAATATAATATACCTTAATAAACATACCATCTGCTGAATACCAATCCCCTGACGTGTAAGATGCATGATGGTATGACGTCGATACCAGTCTGCATAATCCCCCTGGGCAGATAATTGATATTGTGTTGTGGGATATCCATATCGAGAAATATCATATCGGGCACACGTGTCCCACAACTCAATATGAGATGCATGAAACTGTCGTCAGTTCGTCGACTGTCTACCTGTAAGTACAATCGAATGCAACCCATCAGGTTGTCCTGGTGCCATCGGGATATGATGTATATAACTGAACTGGTGCATGACCCGATCTGGTTAGTATCACTCAATGATATGGAAGTGGATGAGTGACACCACTGCAGCATGATCTCCGATCATAGCTGTGCAGTACGGTGGAAGTGACGCATAGACATAACCTGTATATGGAGTCCATGAAACCTGAGATGTAAACTAAAAAAGTAAGTGACATATTAGCAAGATAATGTTAGTAAGATTACATTGAAATAACTTAAAATAGTGATAACAAAACATATTGTTCTATAAAAAAGTATTGCTTGACTTAAATCAGCTGGCACTAATGCATTGAATATTTTTCAAAAGTTGTGCACACAATGTCTCGGTGTGTGTGCATGCTTCTGAGACTGACTCCACCTGGTTACAAAAGAGTAATATATAGTAAGTTTATAAAAAACAAAAACAGAAATGCTAAATAAATGAAAGTAATGAAGTAAACATATCATCGTCCCCAAGGACAATCCTGAAATAGCTCCGCTGTAAGTGGTGCGATAGCTTGAGGAGCGATGCATGGAAAACGCTCCCAGACCCACATCTATACTAAAGCCATACAACCTGCAATCTACTGTGCATCTGCCTAATAACTGGTACAAAGGGATTTGTACAGATGTGCTAATACAGTGGATTCCCAACTGTATGTAGCTGTCTGATCAAGATCCTCAAGTAATGGGAGGTACATCATGTGTACCAAAAGGGTGGAGTAATTGATGCATAACATGCCTCCAAGCAGTCGCAGAATATATGCATGTGTGTGCCTAATAAGCGTCTCCTCATCTGCATCATCAGGAATGACAGTGAAATGCTCATCAAGCCATGTCATGTGCAATCGCGAACCCACAAGGACACCTCGTACGCCAACGACATTAATGCCTAATAGTCGTTGTATGACAACAACCTAGTTGCCACTAGTGGCACCCAAAACTACCTATTCATGGATGGACTAACCAAGCATGTAGGCGACGTCCTCTAAAGTAATGGTCATCTCCCCTTCCAGGAGATGAAAAGTGTGTGTCTCTGGCCGCCATCTCTCAACCAAAGCCACAATTAAATGATGGTTAATAGTCTTGAAGTCACACATAGCGACTCCATAAAATCCTGCACGTCTAAGGTATGGAAAAATAGTTGTCGGGGGCGCATCGTGATGATAATGATGTGCTCTCCAAATAGCAAGTTGTCAAACAGGTTGTCGTGTCAACACAAGATGTGACACATGTGTCTCCTGGCCAGATAATAGTGGCTGCTCCATTTGAATGTACAAATAGTAAAAGATTGATTTCATGTTAAACATCACATTTATCATTTAAGGTATGAAATTTATCATGTAATGTATGAAAGAAGCATGTAATGAGTTAAATAAAGTAATTTAGGGGTGAGTTAGTAACCTATGAACAATTTGATGTCATACATAAGTCAGTTTCAATTCCCTAAGACCCGCCTTTTTGAACAAGGATTAAGGCATCAAATTAATATTTTCTCCCAAATCACAAAAACATTTCATTTTCTCATTTGATCCTATTCAACATTAAATAAAAAAAGTTACAGGGTGCGTAAAATTTAGTGGTAGCTTCATTAAAAGAATGATACTACACTCATTAAGATTGATGGTATCTAATTTCTTCCAATATTCATTATTATCTAAAAACCTCTTGATAAATTTAGAATATGATGAAATTTTATCCAAGGCTTGCAAAACTAACATATCAATGCTAAAGGTTTTAATCATTTTCAAGAATATCAATTATTTAGGTTCGTCACTCTATTTAACACTTTTGAAGAAAAGGATGAGAGGGGCATAATGTTTGAAATAGGGTGATTGCTCAGCTTCTCCACAAATATAGCTTTGTCCTGATTTCTTTACTTGTCATTTTCTAGGCTAGTAGTCTTAGATTCTGTTATATCCTCAATTTATTCTTCACTAGTATTCACTCTAGATGATTCTCAGATTCTATTAAATCCCCAATCTTACATTCTCCAAATTTTAAAATTTCTTGTTATTTTTCTAAAACAATAACCACTTATTTAAATGTTGATGATATATATTCACTATGAATACTTTCAAAACTCATCATTGGACAAATATTGATTACACGTACAATGTGTTTACAGTAACTAATGGAGTATAAAAATCATTTTAACCATTAGATGATTGCCCTATGTGTCTAGGGAAACGTGTCTTTGTATGACCCTCCTGGCGGCATATGTTGCACCTTCGTCTAGGTGCCTATTCACTAGGTCAATCCATCTCATTCCGAATACGAGTTGACTTTAGACTCCCTTTAGGACGAAGTATACTGTTGTTTGGTAGAAGTGTGGGTGTGTCATCAGAGAGCCAAAAATTCTGATATTCTCCGATTGGCATCCACGAAGTATTGTAGCAGGAGTTGATACTGTTGAGTCGATAAACTAGATCAACAAACTGCTCCCAAGATACGTGTACGTAACCACAAACTGTAATCACATGGCCAAAAGGATATCTCAATGCTTGAAACTTGCCACATTCATAGTAACGCTTTGATAGAACAAATATTTTCAATCATTTTATTCTGAATTTCAATGTTTTTAATCCCACCAATGTGTTATTTAAGGGTCAATTGTCACAATTTATGTTTTAGGAGTATTTTTGAGCTTAATTGGAAAATGGCTTATTTTGTATTTAAACAGTTTTCATTTATTATAATGTTTCGGCCATAAATTTTTCTAAACTGATCGAAATTACAAAATTCTTCTTTTACAGGTTTCTATGTTCGATGAGCTTCATTTTATACTTCTAGACCCAAAGCTCAATCCATCATTTGGAAGCTCAAATCCAGCTCACAAACCAGGCCTCAAAAACTGTGTACAGAACTTCATAATATTATTTTAGGGACCCTATCTCATAAATGGACAAACCAATGGAGCTGATATTTTACATGGAGCTGGAAGACATCCGGATGAAGAACTTTCATTAATATGTCCATGCATGTTTCTTTCATTTTAAAGGTCATTAATGCGTTGGAACCCGTTGTTTTGGAATACGAAGAGTCACCTGGACAGAATTAATTACTATGAGTGAGGCGGCCATAACTCCTTCATTAAATGTCCAATAAAGCTGAAATTTCGTGGGTCGACATAGGAGACGTATTGGAACAACTTTAAAGAAGGACCAAGTCCCAAATTCTGTCATTAAAGAGTCCATACACGCGCCTACATCCGGAGAAATATTTTTGGATCCAAATTTTCACACACTCTCCCTATAAAAGAGTGTGCTTTCTTCATTCCAAAGGGTTGGCAACTTAGGAATAGCCTTTGTTGGACATTATATGTAGTTTAGATTTGTATTTTATTTCACTTTCATTATTAATAGCATTTCATATTTTTATTGAAGTGTTCTCCTTTCACTCTTATTCTTTCTCTCTTTTGTTTTCTCTCCCCTTTTTCTTTTCACTGTGAACTCTTATGCTCGTGATCATGAGTAGCTAACTCGAGGAAGTTCCCGGGGGAGTAATCCAGTGATGTACCCAAGTCTTTGATCATTAATGTTTTATTGTTTCTTATTTACTTAGAGTTAGGCTAAGGGGGATCTTAGTGGGCAAGGCGCCTTTGTGTCTCCACTTTCCACCCAAAGCCTAGCTTTCACTTCTGTCACATTCTCCCTCGATCGAGGAGGTGGATGTATGGTCTCTCGGCGATCGTTGAGTGTATTGTATGTTCACAACCATAGGAAGAAGGGGATGTTCATGCATACAATGGAGCATGTTCATTAAGTAAATTGGAAACTAAGAAAATAGACGATGAAGGTTCACTCTGGATAATCTCTCGGGAGGATCTCCTTTCTGTCTAACATCATTTTGTTTGCATTCATTGTTTTTGCATTGCATCTGCATATTTACTTTTAGTTTTGTATTTTTAATTTTCAAATATCATTTCTGGTCATTTAAGTTTATATATATATAGTGAATTAAAAGTAGTGAGTGATTGACTGCAAAAGGCTCCTCAAGAGATCGACCTAGGTCAGCCACTGTGCTGCACTTAGTATAAATATTTTTGAGAGCGCGCACGACAACTCTACATCATGCTTATCCAATAAAACAACTCGGATACAACCATTGCTACAAGCCACAGCATCACCAGGCTCAACGACCTCAAATCGCTGCTCTGGATGATTAAATGTGGTGACACGATAAGTTGCAGCTTCCTAAAGAACTGTATCTAGATCACGCTAGAAATGGTGTCCATATCACATCCCTATTTTTAAGAAATCTTCAGCTTGTTTTCCCCGTTCTATAAAATACTTGGCACTGCGATAGAAGGTCTCTTGTACCAAACCTATAATTTAGATTTAAGTCATTATACTAATAGTATATTATAATTCTACTTTTCTGAGCAACATATAATCAAATATTCATATTTACCTATGATTGGTAATTTTCGAACTCCCTTAAAAACTCCATTTAGGCATTCTACGATGTTGGTCTTCATATGACCATATCTCCTCCCATCATCATATGCCACGACCATTTCTGTTTTGGAATTTTCATCATGTAATCATAAACTTCCGAATTAACTCTATGAATATCTTGAAGACACTCCTCTATTCTTTGTTGTTGAGGCTCGTATGCTATCATACAAGAAATAATCTGAACAGATATGATCATAACTATGACATTAATTTTTAATAGAAAAAAGAATATTCATACCAATTTTTAAGATTGCTTTCTTCATCGACTCATTCTTGAATCTCTTTCATAAATTGCTAGCAATGTGTCGAATACAGTATCGATGATGGGCATAGAGTGGTCTCCATGAAAGTCCCTCAGACTTTACTGCCTCCTTGAATGCACGGTGAAAATCTGATATAAGGCAAATCCCTTCCGTGCCCATAGAAAACTCTCGAAGACATGCCATAAATCAACTCCATGATGAGAAGTTATCTTTCTCCACAATTGCAAATGCCAAAGGTAGAGGGGATCAATTTCCATCTTTTGTGGCAGCAATCAATAAAGTTCCTGTATACTTTCCATACAGAAATGTGACATCTATTTGCATAAACTACTTGAAATTTCTAAAAGCTTCCACACATGGTAAAAATGCCCAAAACAGTCTATTAAAAACAACCATTGACTGATCAACTTGGTTGTGTTGGTTAACATATTCAGTAGTATGTAACCAATAGATCACTTGATTATTGTGGCGTAAAAGCTCCAAAAGTTGTGGTAAAACTCGATAAGAGTCGTCCCAATCACCTTACACTTTCACAATAGCCTTTTGTCTTATTGCCCATGCCTTCTAATAAGAGATCTGATACCCAAAAAGTCGTTTGATTCATTCCATCACTAGAACAACAGGAACATCTTGCCATGCTCTAATCATTTCAACAATAACTGTTGAAACAAAGTCAACATATAATGAAGAGTGTTCCTGTGACAAGATTGGGTTCACACATGTGTGTGGAATAAATCTTGTGATGCGCCAGCTATGAAAAGTGTTATCAATTATAGCTCTCAGACGCATTTGACAGTTCAAATCATATTTGTCACAACGAATTGAATAATAAGACCTTTTTGACTCTTCTACAACATAAGAGTAACGTCTTTCAATGTGATATTGTTTTATCACATTTTTCATTGCATATTTACTATCAAACTCTCTCCCAATATACATAACGCCTTCATCTGACAATCTATCTGTGCCCCCAATGATTCCTGGAAATTCTGAAGTAGGAGTAATAACTGACCAATCGAATTCTGGCAAGCAATTCATGCCTTCCTTCGACCATGAACTCAATGGTGGGGGATGGTTTAATGACCAGTTAAACCTCACATGAGTGGGCACTGACTATTCTTCTGCATGCGCTTCCTCTTCATTTTCAGATTCATCTTCATCTTCTTCTTCTAAATTGTCATCATCCTCAAAATCATCGACCAACACATCTACAGTATGCGAGGGACTATCCACTGAAATTTTAGCCGAGGGAAATGATAGTACCATTGCTAATGGAAATTCTTGATGTGTTCTAACAGGAGCATATGACATAGTCTCGTGACATTGTGATGACCCAACTTCCAATGTCGATGGAACCTCTATTGTAGCTATGGTCACATAAAAATCCATCATTTGATTGGCATGTAGAAACTTAACCAATGACAGTACGTATTCCCATTCTTCATCATCAGTTATTGGATAGGCCACATGCCAAAACCTATCAACATATTGTAGATGCTTATATGTGATATATTCTATCGCTTGGTTGCTTATCAGTTTCAACTTTCGATGAATTTTCCTTTGAAGAGTTCCCAAATTTTTACAGCCTCCAAGCATTACAATAGATTCTGGCTGTATACTATAACTACATCCTTGTTCTGTCTCAATTATTTGTCTGTTGCAATAAATATAAGCAACCATCTTTTTTCTCTAAAATAAACCCTCGTTATTAATCACACATGATCAAACAATCAATTTATGTATGCATGATTCTAGAATTTATGTTGGAATCTTAGTCCATCCACCAAATCAATATGTTCAAACCATATTGATATGTAACTCTCTTTAAACAACCCACAAGATTGTGTTATTTACCCAAAAATAGTAAGTCAAACATATTCATACATATCCACATGCATCATATGCATGAGGTACATGAACATGTCATGTAAAATCATAGAGTTATATGAAATTTAAAAACTCAACATGAATAAGCCCGGAGCTATAGATAGCAAACCCCATTCACTTTCCTAGACAAGGCAAGCCTCTAGGAAAGTAGGTGGTCTGACCCAAAACCCCTCTATCTGGGGATACTTTATTCAAGCAAGCATTTTAGTTCATGAAAACTCTAACACTTAATATGCAAAAAATATATTCAACTACTAAATTCAAGTTCATAACTTCAATTACAAACTGAGGTCAAGGTAGATGAAAAACTAAATTCATTATCATAATTAGAATGTAATGCAAAAATATATTATATAAACAATTCATAATATAACTACTTCACTAATTACTATAACTACTTCGCTAATTACTGTAACTAATTCACTAATTACTGTAACTACTTCAATAAATACTGTAACTACTTTGCTAAAAATTATAACTACTTCGCTAATTAATATAACTACTTCACTAATTACTGTAACTACTTCGCTAATTACTGTAACTACTTCGCTAATTACTGTAACTACTTCGCTAAAAACTGTAACTACTTCGCTAAAAACTGTAACTACTTCGCTAATTACTGTAACTACTTAGCTAATTACTGTAACTACTTAGCTAATTACTGCAACTACTTAGCTAATTATTGTAACTACTTCTCTAATTACTATAACTATTTCACTAATTACTGTAACTACTTTGCTAATTAGACTTCATTAATTACATAATTAGATTTCATTAAGTACCTAATTAGATTTCATTAACTACCTAATTATACTTCATTAACTATCTAATTACATTTAATTAACTACTTAATTAAAATTACTTATTAAGTAACTAATTATAATCATTTAAGTAACTAATTATAATTAATTAAGTAACTAATTATAATTAATTAACTAATTACAATTAATTAACTACATAGTTTTACTTAATTAACTTCACTAATTTGAATTAATTAAGTAACTAATTACAATTAATTAACTACCTAATTTGAATTAATTAACTTAACTAATTTTAATTGATTAATTAACTAATTACAATTAATTAAATAATTACAATTAATTAACTAATTAGAATTAATTAATCAATTAACTAATTATAATTAATTAAGTAACTAATTAGAATTAATTAATTAACTCATTAGAATTAATTAATTAACTGATTAAAATTAATTAATTAACTAATTAGAATTAATTAATTAACTAATTAGGATTACTTACTTAACTAATTTAAATTAATTAACTCCACTAATTTAAATTAATTAACTACCCAATTTGAATTAATTAACTTCACTAATTTGAATTGATTAATTAACTAATTACAATTAATTAACTAATTACAAACTAATTAGAATTAATTACTTAACTAATTAGAATTAATTAAGTAACTGATTAGAAATAATTATTTAACTAATTAGAATTAATTAATTAACTTATTAGATTTAATTAATTAACTAATTAGAATTACTTAACTAATTTGAATTAATTAACTTCACTAATTACAATTAATTAACTACCTAATTTGAATTAATTAACTTAACTAATTTGAATTGATTAATTAATTAATTAAAATTAATTAACTAATTAAAATTAATTAACTAATTACAATTAATTAACTAATTACAATTAATTAAATAATTAGAATTATTAACATAACTAATTAGAATTGATTAATTAACCAATTAGAATTAATTAATTAACCAATTAGAATTCACTAATTAACTAATTAGATTTAATTAATTAGATAATTAGAATTACTTAATTAACTAATTAGAATTAATTAGTCAACTAATTAGAATTAATTAATTAACTAATTTGAATTAATAAAGTAACTAATTAAAATTAATAAACTACCTAATTTGAATTAATTAACTTAACTAATTTGAATTGACAAATTAACTAATTTGAAATGATTAATTAATTAATTTGAATTGATTAATTAACTAATTATAATTAATTAACTAATTAAAATTAATTAACTACCTAATTAGAATTAATTACTTAACTAATTAGAATTGATTAATTAACTAATTACAATTAATTAACTAACTAATTAAAATTACTAACTTAACTAATTAGAATTAATTAGTTAACTAATTACAATTATTTAGTTAACTCAATACAATTAATTAAGTAACTAATTACAATTAATTAATTACTTAATTTGAATTAATTAACTTCACTACTTTGAATTAACTAATTAACAAATTACAATTAATTAACTAATTAAAATGCATTAATTAACTAATTATAATTAATTAACTAACTAATTAGATTAACTAAACAATTAAATAAACAATTGAAAATATTACATAAATGTAAATGAAAAGTTATCTCAAATTTGCGGGAAGGTAGCTACGCGGCGACTGTATAACTAGAAAGTGGAACTCCAATGTTAGAGAGGAAAAAAATAGAGAGAAAGGAAAGGAGGAATTGGGAATGAGGGAGAGAGATTAGGAAGAGGAGAGGAATGAGTAGGAGTGTGGGGGATGGATTGAGTAGGAGGAGTGTGGGGGGATGGGTATTTATAGGTGGGGAAGGAGATCAATGCTACTTCAAGTGGCGCTGATACCTAATTTGGAGAAATCGGCTTAGCGCCACTTGAAGTGGCGCTATGACAATTTCTTCCATTACCACCACTTCAATTGGCGCTAGACAACCCCATTTTCTTAATTAATAAAATGGGGAACCCATTTTAATAATAATAAAAAAAACCTCCCCTAAATTTTCCCTCATTCAGCAGATTTTGCAGAGAATTTTATGGTAAAGGAATCTGTTATGACCATAGACTTTTAGAAATCCGGGTTGCAGCATTGCCGGAATAAAAACCAGCTATATTTGCTTAGGAATTATCGTTAGATATCAGAACCCAGATTAGTCTATGAGAATGCATCCGAAATAATCGAGTTATGGATAATTCATGAAAAAATTGAAGAGTTAAAAAGAGAGAAATTAGACATACTGAATATCAACTTCGAAGACAAGCGATTGATCAAAAATCTAAAAAGAACTATTGAAGATTTAGAAGTCCAAGTATTTTTCTTCAAATAAAAATGTATGACAGAAAAATGATCTGGTGTTGGACCAAATATTCAAAATATTTTGGCAAAGACTTCAAGTAAAAGATTCAAGGAAATATTCCAATTAATCAGGAGCTACTGTCTTTGATATGAATCCACCTAGAGATATAGACAAAGCAAGTATATCAGGACAATGTACTGCGGAAGATTATGTCTAGTCCTCGGCAAGAGAAGTTCAAAGAGTATTCAGGAATACCATAAGCAGATCCATGATATTATTGCTCAGAAGAAATGGGAGCTTGGGGATATAAAATGTGTCTTTAAAGACCTAAATGAAAAACTCAAGTAGAAGATATACATGCCAGACTCGAAGAAAAGAAGAAGAAAAAAGAGACCAAATCATCTCCCATCGGATGACTTGATGTAAAATATTGGGAAGCCGATCCAATATGACATACAATCACCTATAAACCAATTACTTAGGAAAGACAAAAAGGATCATTCAAGAATTTGTTTCAAAAAGATCAATAGGAAAGCTAATCCCTCATATCCTAACTATATTCAAGAAGAATATATGCCAAAAAAGACACATCCAGAAGGCGTTTTGTAACATTAAACAATCCTCAAGCTAGATTGAGAAAAGGATCCTAGAGCACCCATAGATTAATGCTCTCTAGATCTTCAATATTATATGTTATCAGTTGGTTCACAATCATAGACAATTGATAGTACACTCAATTCCACAGGAGTTGTCTTAAAAGGCAATGCAAGGCGATTTTGAGATATGCTCTTGAGACACTCAAAATTGAGAATGGCTATCCATGAATATGTCATATTCCCAATCAAGGTTATACCAGTAGTAGTTGATTTCCTCAAACAAGAATTTGTGGGAAATTCACTGATTTATCGGGGTGGATAATTGGTAGAAAAATGCTAGAACAACTTTAACCAAGATCCAAATATGTGATATGTGCTATTTTGAAGAATATATTTGCGAGTTTCAATATTGATATTATCTTCTTGGACCAAGAGATCAAACATATGCTCTAGATGCCTTTATCCAAAAACTTCCAGGCAGTTGGTCTGAAATAGTGCAACAAGCCTTGAAGACTCACCTTTCTCAAAGTACAAATTTATATGATACTTTGGGAGTTCAAGCAGAAACAATAAGGCATGTAATAAGTCTCTATTGTATGAAAAATCATGTCTTGCAGGATGTAAGAAATATGTCATATATGAGTTCTTGTTTCCCAAATGTAGATAGTGTTGCAGGAAGATATGGGTGTGGTCCAACCAGGTTGGAGTTTGGGAAAACCCAACGAAGGTTGTTTAGAACATAGTGTCAAGGTGGTCAGTGTGAATGAAAGAAATCACATGATAACATTTTGAAAATATTTGGTAAAAGAAATTAATCAACTAGGTTTTTAGGCAAAAAGCTAGAAAAATCTAAGAGATATCTTAGATCAAATAGAATCCAGAAGAATGTAAGAGAAAACTTTAAGGAAAAATACAGGACGTATCCCAGATTCCCTAAAGGAAAATCACAATCCAGTTGTGATTGCTATTGGTTATGTGGGAAGAAAGTTCACAAAGCTGACACTTTCCCAGATGCAGACAATATAAGAGGCAGTCTCAAGGAAATAATGATGGAAGATTCATCAAAAATGTTATTTGATCCTATTTGGGGAGAAGATATAAACTTAGATGATAAGAGTTTATATTAATTGTATTCAGAATACTCAGAGGTTAAATAATCCAACTCAGAATAGGATGAAAGAAATAATCCCAACACAATTTTAAGTCAGCTTCAAATAGCTATGATTTGAGTTGAGGACAATTCACCAGAAGACTTTCCAGAGCTAGTAAATCTAGACAAGATCACCTAGTTATTTTTTTATATCCCCCACTTTATGGAGATAATTTTATCATGTGAGTTGTAAAATAGTATTTAGAGGAGGATTCTCATGATGCAGAGTTCTAAAAGCATTGTA
Organism: Viscum album; assembly: GCA_963277665.1. Taxonomy (NCBI): domain Eukaryota; kingdom Viridiplantae; phylum Streptophyta; class Magnoliopsida; order Santalales; family Viscaceae; genus Viscum; species Viscum album. The sequence goes on from OY728125.1 coordinate 27,820,825, forward strand.
AAATAATTTGTTTATGTGGATACTCTCTAAGACCTAAAACCTTTTCACAATTAGGTTATGAAATTTTTTGTGACACGTATTAACTAATCCAAGAAATTAATATATTATTAAGGTAATCTATATAGTACTAATGACATGAAATTTAAATTCATTCATTGAGGACCAATATGGGAATTTCAGTGTAAAACCCTACATAAAGGTTAATATCACAAAGATTTATATTTTATGGAGAGGGAAATGATCATATTTTTAGAAATTATCTGAAATAGATGATAACTTTTTAGTATTATGTCTTAGTTTAAAGATAATACAATATGAAGTTTAATATTATTTATCTAGGACTTATTCTGTTAAGTTTAACACCATGATGCTAAGACATTTGGGGCCAATTTGGTTTACAAATGGAATACCTTATGAAACATTAAATTTGTTCTTTGTGAAATAAAATTTATATCCATAGTAATCAACAAGTATGCAACAATGGAGTAATATTTTTAAATGTTTAATGGTCCTTCCCAATTAGGCACTAGCTGCAAATTTTATCTTCTGGGTATCATTAGTATTCTTAATTTTATCCCTGAATCACCATATAATAATGAGTGGCTGATAAATCTTGATATTGCATAGTCCTTGAAACCAATTTTCAATAAGGGATTCTAACTCAGCTGGCTAAATATAGGACCACTCATTCGGTATCAACTAGTCATAAAAATTACCCAGAGTGATGGTATCGAGGCCTTAGTAAGTGGAATTACTTCTATTATATACACAATGGAGTAATGGGACACTTGGGTAAAACTTTGAGTTTGGATCTAATAATTCAAGAATGTGATAGATATATTTATAATATAGATTTTATTATATGGATTCAACATTTTATATATAATATTAGAGAATAAATTACTAAATGCCTCAATTTTTCTTTTTCCTAGTGCATTGTAATGAGAAGTATGGCTTGACTATATATGGAATTCTCATAAACCTTATTTAGCTCAGAGGTTTAAAGGTTAGTTTCATTATCTGTGATGGTAGTGTGAGGTGTCCCAAACATATGTATGTTTTGAGATTTACCAAATTGAATTAGAGACTTATCCTAAACTAGGGAATGGATTTAGCTTACTTTGAGAAAATATTGGTGGCACAGTAAGAAAACTGGATTTTTGAGTCTGGAGAAACGAGCGACCGCCATTATCGGTCGCTAATAGTGGGAATTAGCCACCACCTATAGCGGTCGCTAAGATCAATTAAAAAATGGGGCATAATCTCCCCCACCCAACCCTAACCCCCCGACCCCCGACCCCTTCCCTTCGTGGAGAGACCCGCAGCCGCTGATCACCCCTCTTGCCTTGCCTGACACTGCCGCCGCCCCTTGATTGCCCTCTACTTCCACCCCTAATCCCCTCTACGGCTGATGCATCTCTCTCTCACCTTTTGCAACACATCCATCACCCCTCCCTCAAGCCTCGCTCAGCCTCCTCTTCTGTCGTCGCCCCCACTGACGCACCAGGAGCTGATGTTGCTGCCGATCCTCCCTTATCGCGGTCTCTCACTTGCTTCTTCACCCGACCTCCACCTTCGTCTCCACCAACACTTATTCCTTTGGGGTCTACCATCTACGGATATCCTTAGACTAGTGTTCTGGTAGTTTAGGTGATCATTATTTCACCTTATTATAATTTTTCTTCTATCTATCTCATTTTAGGATATATTTTTTTCAATTATAACTCTTTTAAAAATCATTACATCCCAATATTCAATAATCAGTGAACTCATTTATATTTTTCGTAAATTACTCTTGGAATTATTATTTGCAGCTCAATATTAAGATCAAATTAGAACTTAGTAAAATCATATTTTTAAAACTTCTCCAATGCACTTTGGGAACATATTTTTTCATGCATAACATTAAATTTCCATGTTTTGTAGGGAATTATTTTCCAACCATCAACACAATTCTACCACACACTTTTTGAGTAGACTATTTTCTTCAAGAAGTGGTTTGGATCCTTATCTCAATTCTATTCTAGCATTGGTGTAAAATATTACATGTGTATTTATAATAACACAGACGTCATTTAAATATTATTATTATTTTATGATTCTCACTGATTTTGATTCTTACATGTGATACATATTGATTGTGCTTTCCCTAAGATGCAATAGATGTACTAATTTGATTATCCTTATTTTTATTCATAATTATTCATTAATATTCTCCAATGGATTATGTGATTATTTATTTTGAAGAAGGTGACATTATGAATTTTGTTTTCCCCTTCATGGGTGAATCTATTAGAGATGGTGATCTAGTGAATTTATCGAATTCTATATCCATTGAAATGTTATTATTTATGTTCTGAATGTATATATGACATCTTTATATAGATCGTGGCTCACTACTAGAGAATTGGGTAGTTGAGGCCCTTGGAACAGGCGACCGCCATCGACGGTCGCTCACCCAAATAAAAAAACGGTGCAATTTCACCCCCTCCCCAAATCTTCCTTGCATGCCCTAACATTCTTCCCTTGACTCCATCCCTTCGTGCAGAGACCCGTCACTGCCGCCCCTCCCTCTCACCCATTAACTCCGTTGCACCAGGGTTTGTTATACATGATAATTAAATAAGGTCTACTATTATACACCACCCATTTAATTTTTTGTCTAGAGTTATACACTATCATTTTTTTAAACACCTAGTGTTGTTGTTATTTATTAATTTCAATAGAGGACCTTCCAATTTATTTTTCTATATGTGATAACTAATAAATCACAGTGTCATTTTTTAATACTTCATTGATTTATTATCTATCCCATTAGAACCCCTCTAGCTCATAGTATTTTAGAATGTGACATCCCATGGATGAGGTGTAAAAAGTACTATAGTTTACTATCTCCATGAATTTAAGCTTCAATATCTACCTGTTATTTAGAGAATGTGAGGAATATAGGATTCCACGGAATGGATAAAAATCATAAAGGTAATATTAGACATGTTTGAGACTTTTTTTAAGTGACATGTCAATGTACCATTGATTATGATTTACAGACCAACAAGGAGATTGCAAGGTGTCATGGGATAAGGCTAATCTTTATTTGAAATGTCATGTATTGCTTATTGGTTTTATTTTTGTAGGTTTCCTAGAAGAATGCATTGCTAGTAAAATTATATAATCCAATAACTATTTACCTCATGAATTTTCTCTTGTAAAATTATATTATGAGATTTATCATAAAACATTATGTGTTTTTTCCTAGGGATAAAAGAGCCTATTTATATTTTATTTATTTAATTTTTTTGTATTATATTTATCGGTTGATTGAGAATAGAGATTGGAAGGTCTGAAGTTGTCTGAATACTGGTTTTTTATTTTGTGGTTCTATTATCTAAATGACATATATTTATGGTGATTCTGATGGGATAATATCACAATGATTTCATTTAAAGTAAGATCAAGAATGAAAACTACATGCTTTTGGTCAGTAGTTTTTTGATGTTATATATCTAGTTTTCCATTTTTTGCTTTTTATATATATCTGGTTTTCCATTTTTTTTATATGTCTGGTTTTCCATTTTGTGTTTTGTATTGTGCTTTGGTTTATATTCATTTTGGTTTCTTCATTTCCATGTCTGAGATGTATTCTATGGCCTCTTGGCAAGCTGGATGTCTCACAAGCAGGGAAGATTCATCCAGAAATTAATATTGATTTAGAATTTCTCCATGGAACTTATTATTGTTTAGTATTTTAGAATCTATTTGGCACCATGATTTTATTATCTTTGAATCTTGATAATAAGTCTAAATTACTTTCTATGAAAACTACGATATCAGTTAATTATAGAAATTTGATGATAACCACTATTTGTAAAGTGAGGTTTCTTGAAACTTTCACTAAATCATGAGGATTTATCATGTATCTTTATAATTGGATTGGGAATTTACTATTTTAAATGCTCTTTAGTTGGAATAGTTTATCAGCTTCATTTTAAATTGCTTGAATGGATCTTCTCTAAATTTTTATGGTTGCTGGTGACATGGTGTCTAGGATTTTCTCCTTATGAATGTTTCTCTGGTTTTTTTTATTCAGCATAGCAGTAATCAATTTTGGTTTTGGTTTTTATTTTAAAAAGTTGTAGCATAGAGACTGCCTATGGTGTCGTTCCGGGCCCTTGTGCTTAAGGAGAAACCCTTCTACAATGATCCCGGGGTGAATTTTGGTTGTTTTTCACCTTAGGTGCGTTCTAAATTTTAGTTTCCTTCCAATTAATCAAAATACACAACCACATTGAACCCTCCGCGCATGATTCTATTTGTAGGAGGTTTTTTTTGTTATTTTTCTTCTGTCAAAGATCTAGTTTTTTTTACAAAAAATCCCAGGTTAGTGACCACCTAAGGCGGTCACTAATGATATCATTTTTTCGGATTATTATTGACCACTTTTGGCAGTCGCTACTGCTCCTCTAGGAGACCGCTATCACGGTTGGTTGTAGAGGCCATTTAGAGACTGCCAATGGAAGTCTCTATTGTCCTTTACCGATGGGCCAACTATGACCGCCATTGGCCTTCAATGAGAGGTTGCTAAAGACCATTATCGACTGCTTTTGGCGGTCGCTAATGGTCAATTTTGTAGTAGTGTGGCGGTATGGATAAACATGAACTATCATTCTACCACAAATATATAGGGAAAATTATATCGATTACCTATAAAATAAAGGGCTAATAGTATATGGTGGTGTGAATAATCTATAGTGGCTAATTTAAAATTTTGGTATAAACCATGGTGGAAAAAAAGTATAAAACCTTCAGATTTAATGTGATACTATCGATCCTTTCTTGTGTGGCACACATATCCCAGTATAAACCTCATATAGGACTTAATTAATCATCTTTATTGAATTTAGAAAATAATAATCCCCGCATATTTGTTCTTATAAATGAATTTATAAAATTTAGAATAATAAGAAAGAATGAAAATTTCTTTATTTTTCATATTTTCTCGTGCTTAAACTAGTTTGATGAAAATATCCCATGCTTGAGGTACTCAATTAGAGGAGAGTCCCAATTATATGGTTAAACTATCATAAGTGCATTTGATGGCTTGACCATGTAGGTGTTAGTGTCTCATAGATTTAGCTATGGGTCATACCCTTTAGGATAAATGGGGGCGATGATTCTCCGATACACTATATGGATAGTTATTTCAACCTGTTTTGGATCATCAATAGATGTATATAGGTTTTCTCTAGTGTTTTATTAATAATTATGAGATATCAGACATGAAACACCTTTGGATTAGAGGAAAATTGGACCATTATAACATAATTGTGTTTGATAAATGTAATGAAAATACCATAGTATAACAACACAAAATTTTCATACATAGATATTACATATTTTTAGATGAATATTCATTACATTACATAAACACATGCCTGAGGACCATAATAGTTTAGTGCCTTTGGAAACATGGAATACATTCTTCTTATCCAGGTAATGATATTCAACATCTCCCATAAATATCTTCTCCTTTAGTATTCCTAATTAAAACATTTCTTCATAACCCGGGAAAGGAAACATAAGAAAGGGAAAGATTAGATTCTCTGTAAGGGTAAACATGGGAGATACATAAGTATAACATCAGCATAAGGGTATGAGAACATGCAAATAAAAATTTTAAAAGAACACCCTGCATTTAAAAGTTCATAATCTTAAATCATAGAATAAATATTGATATTTCATAATTTATAAATCATAATATAAGAAAATAAAATGATTTATGAGAGTATAAAAATGGAATAAGACTTGGAATTTTTGGCAGACACATAAGCTAAGAAAATATTATGTTAAGGCTACCTACAAAGACATTCATAATGTAACACCCCAGATATTTATAAAACAATACATTTTCATATCTATTGATATTTATGAATAAGATATAAATTTTACATTTAAAGATTATATCTTTTCTGATATCATAAACGACACACAATAATAGGTTTATCTGAAATCTTACATTGCACACAACATTGAGTTATACCGAAAAATAATACAATAATAATATTATTATTGTAAATGGTAGTTAACACCTAACCATTATATTAGAGGAAATAAACACAAATAACTATAATATGATTATACATGTTTTTTTAATTTTTTTACATTTACCCATTTAATTTTAGATGCTTAAAATATGAATGAATCCAATTTTAAGCATAAAATATTCTAATATTTTTAAAAGGTCGTTTTACCGCCTTTTGATGGTGAACCCTTTTTAAATCTAGTTTTTGTCACTTTTATATGTTTTATTTGACAAAATAAAATTCTTATTTAGAAGAGGGACATCAAGATTTACCACGGTTAAAATTTTGGTATTTTTATGATGAATTCATATTTTAATGAATAGTGAAAAATACTACATTTTAATTCAAAACTAACTTTTCATATAATTTATTTATATAGTTATATTGTCCTTTTAATTGATTTTAAGTTTTAATTGGATTAAGTTTTTATAATTTAATCCATTTTTGGTTATTGGATATAATTTTAAATTGAAATTATACATAAACCTATGTCAATTGTTTGATAGTTTTATTTTTAAAAACCTGCTTTCTAGTTTTGACAATGGGAATTAATTTTAAATTAATTTCTGAAAATTATGTTTTTTGAATTTGGAAAAATGGATTCCATGTCTGGAATCAGAAGGTCCAAATTGTGTAAATATTCACCTTTTATTTTTGTACATTATGAATAGTAACTTTAGTGATTATTTTTATTTACCATGGTTAAATGGTAAATTAGATAAATAAGGGTAAAAAATAATATTATAATAATATAAAACTACCCTAAAACATGTCCTAATATAATTGAATGATATATTTCTGATCATGGTCATCCATGGGTCGATTTTATGACCCCATAAAGTAACTTGAGTGTGATAATGACATGTTATAATAATTTATTTTAAGTAAAGAGAAATATAACACAAACATGCATCTTTTTACTAAAACAATTTTAAGGTGGGTTATATAATTGATATCTATGACTATAAATAGTAATTATAAAGCTAAAAATATTTACAACATCATGATATTTTATTTATAATTTTTTATATTAAATAAATAAATTTATTTACGACACAATGATGATGCCTTGATTACCTTATTAATGAAAGATTCAAATAAATGATATTATAAATATTAAAATAAATGTAATTTTAACATTTTTATGAAATACATGAATTTTATGGATGATTATGACATATTATATTTTAAATAATTCATTTTTGTGATGTAATCAAGTTTTTATAACTTTAAAAAAAATCAATTACTAAATAGTGTCAAAATTGACATAAATGAATTTTTAAAACAAATATTATTTTATTAAATGATATAATAGTCCTAAAAATATAATATTCAGCCAACTAAATTATATAATGTTAAAAATGTCATTAAGGATACACTTTTGGTTCTCTTTTCATTTTATAGTAACTATAGTAACCATATATTATGAAAATACAAGAAGACATGGTAAGAGTTAATGTTTTTAACTGAGAGTTAAAGCTAAAAGATAAGGTTAATTTTGTGACATAAACTTGTCTAAAACATATTAGTTAAGAATTTTTCTACACATAATCATATTATCCTATAAATATAACACTTTTTAACTATTATAATTTGAAAATAAATTTATAATAAAATAATATTTCAAGACTTTCCTAAAGTGCCCCACCTCCCTCTTATAAAAGGCCACCACATCTACCCACTTACTCACACCTATCAAGCCCCTTGAATCATCCAAATTCTACTCAAATAATCCCCCAAAATCAATCCTTTCCTCATATAAGACTTTCCTTGAGAATAAGTAAACTCAAGTAAGCCTTTTGGCTCAAATAAAAAGGAGTTTCCCGATTTAGAGGTAATGTCTTCTCTCAAGATCCTTTCATTTATTTTCCTTCTCCTACCCCATAACCTCTTTTTATTATATTATTTTATAAAAACACCATTATAATTAATATACTAGTATATTTTTATTCTAATGTTTATACCTACACTTACACACACCTTCATCTAATGGATATAGAACATAATGTTTCTGTGTACGGAGAACTACTACCCCACGAAATAATGATTGTTCAATTTTATTCTACCACCTATCATGGTGGACATTATGATGAAAATATTTTTATATATGATATATATTATATTTATATTATCTCTATTTTTATTTAATTTTTATTCACAACATAAATTTATTCTTTCCATAATGTGTAAATACGATAATTTTATCTGAGTAAGTGTGGACTACCGCCCCCTCAAAGTGATATGACTCGTTCATTCCATACATGGAACATATAAAGGATGGTGTTAATGAACTTATGTACCATATATAACATAGATATTATAATATAATTATAATATACATATGTATCATTTATTTTTCATTCCTTTAATATGACAAATAAATGAAAGTAGTGTTCATACGTACGTACGACCTACCGTTTCCATGAACGGTGCATTTAATTTCTTATCTCCAAATGTTATAGACTATTATAAATACATATTTAATGGATATATATGCTATTTAAATCATGAATAATCTTCTGGAGATTATGGACTTATGAGAAAATGGATAATTTGCATCAATAGAAGTTTATTTTTGACTCAAGTACCGAACATCAAAAAAACATCTGATATGAACTCAAAAAATTAACTAATTGTTATAATATAGTAATAAGTAATATTAAATGAATAATAAACTTTAAAAATGTTATAAATTAATTAAATATTAAATTAACTTTATTATTCAAGTAATTAAATAATGAACGAGACAAATCAGATTCAAAGTAAGGGACTTCGTCACAATCTCATTTAATTGAGGAATATTTTGATTTATATATGTCCTTATTTTATATGGTGTATAATACAACCCATTGAATTTTAATTTCATTCAATGTTTTTGAAAAGGAATCTTTTTTATGAGCATTTTACTAAATGAAAAAAGGAATGTTTCTTTTTAACATACATGGTGACAACGACATCTCCGCCACCACGTGCATTATTTGATATTTGGATTCATCTACAAGACATAATGTTTCTAAAAAGAAAAGTAAATACCATATTCCTTTTTAGGTATTTTGGTATTGAAAATGGTTTTGATAATGGATCAATTGTATCAATATTTTGAAATTATGTCTTATGATTGCAATGTGGAAATGTTATTTTTTCTTTATTCTTGTTCATGTGTTATGATTATGTGATGGTTCTTGGGAATTTCATATGTATACAGGTGGTTCTGTGATAAACCGAGGGTGGGTGAACCCATGATAGCTCTCCAATGCATTGGGTAACATGAAGAAGGTAAACATTAATATTTCTCTAAAGATATTTAGGGAATATACTATGATGGGTTTCCAAATTTAACCATGAAGGTTACTCCCTATGTGGTTGTGAAAGTTACAAAGTAAGTATTATATAGATGTAATAAGTTACCTTTATGAATTATATGAAGTTTTTATGATTCTTATGAATTCATGGGTTTATAAATATTCATAGACTATGTTTTTATTTCTTTATTTTATCCCTCATAGAGTTTTTGTGCTCATCCCAAGTTTTTTTAAAATGTTTTCACAGGGTATAATGATGAGTAATATAAAGGTATAAGTGAAGAAATTTTTTAACAAGAAAAGAAATCATATTTTTAAAGGGTTTTATTTGGTGAAAAAATGGATAATATTTTGATAGTATCCTCTTGTATGATTATGGGATGATATATATTAATAATGGACCGATTCTTTAAAACTCTAAACCTAAAAAGATCCTCGATGTGAATTAAATTAAAATTATTGACTTATCTCAGGATTATGTAATTTTTTAAGGATGGGGCCTTATAGTTGGTATCAAAGGTCATTTTAGATAACTTTAAGGGTTAGGATATTATTAATAAAATATCCATAAATTATTTTTAATTTTTAGTAAAATTGAAATAGAATTTCAGTATTATCATGTTGCTTCATTTAAGATACGTCTATTAAGAATATTTTCCTACAGAGGAAACATGAAATTTGTGCTGGGATGACATCTAGAGGAAAAAAACCATCCAATCAGCAACCTAAGATGGTTGAAATCAAAATTGAAAAGTTTTTTACAGTGATGGACCAATTGACTCAGGCTATAAATAGAGGTGGTATTTATGTCCGAGATCAGCCAGATCAACCACAGAGAAAAATTTCGGTAGTGGATCACTTCATGAGGCAACGTCCTCTATCATTCAGAGGATCTTATGAACCTGTGATAGATGAAAAATGGATTAAATCCCTAGAAAAGATTTTTTTATGTCATGGAGTGTTGAGAACATCAAGAGGTTAGTCTTTTTATTTACCATTTGGAATGTGAATCTGATCAGTGATGGTCAATGGTTAAAAATATCAGGTATAGTGAAGATATTGATGCTCTTGATTGGTATAAATTCAAAGGTACATTTCTTGTGAAATATTTTCTTAAGGTGGTTTGACTTAGGATGGAAAAAAATTTCTTGTAATTAAGGAAAGAAGATGAATCAGTGGATACTTATAAATCAAAATTCACTCAACTGGTAAGGTATGCTCCAAATTTCATAGGGTATCTTGATAGTAAAATCACTCATTTTTACTCAGGATTAAATCCAAAGTATCAAAGGGCATTATATTCTTGTGAGTTCAAAAGTTATGAAAAACTTTTTTGATGTGCAGAGAAGGTGGAAATGGAGTTTGTCAATGATCATATGTTCTTTGAAAAATAGAAGAATAAGAGGCTGAGATGGCAGGCGAAAGGGAATAATTATTCAAAAAAGTTTGATGGTAAGAAACTTAAGTTCACAATTTGTAAAAATTGTGCTAAAAATCACACTGGGGAATGCCTTTTGAATTCTGGTAAGTGCTTATATTGTGGTAAAATGGGACATAAGGGTCGTAATTGTACTAAAAAGATATGGGTACTGGTAAGAAAAAATCTTATTTAAAATCATTAAAAAAATTTAAGTGCAATGAGATGGTTCATTATGAAAATGAGTGTCCGAAAAATAACTCAAATGATGGAAAGAATCCATACTAAAAGCAGAAAGGGGTGGTGAAATCCTCTGTAACTACCTCAGTAGATGTTGGGCTATAAAATTAATTAGTATCAGGTACATTGTTTATTTATTCAGATTATTTCAATGTGTTGTTTTATTTAGGGTATACATATTCTTTCATTTGTAAGAAATTTTCTAGTAAATTGGGAATTCCATATCAATAAATAAATCTTTAACTTTTGGTAAAAACACCTTAGATAATTTTTGAGACAAAAAGAAATTATAAGAACCTTGGTGTCCTTATCTGTGGAAATAATATACCTGTAAACCTTATTTTTTTCCCTCTAGTAGAGTTTGATGTTATTTTGGGTATGGATTGGATTTTCATTTATCATGATAAGATTGATCATAGAGATAAAGAGGTTTCTTTTCAAAAATAATTTCAATTTGTGTACAAGAATGAACCCTTACTATTGATAACATATTAGGAAGCATAGAAACTAGTAAAATATAAAAATTAATTTTACCTTGCACATATTGTTGAAAACAAAGGAACTGTCTATATTAATGATGTGCTAGTGTTAAATGAGTATCTTTATGTTTTTTCTGATGAGTTTCCTGGTATAATTCCTTATTAGGAAGTTGAATTTACTATTGACTTGGTTCCTGATGCTAAGACAATTTCAAAACCCCCTTATCGAATGGATCAAATTGAACTTTTAGAGTTAAATAAGAAATTGTAGGAGTTATTAGATAAATGTTTCATTTGACCTAGCACATCACTATGGGGTGCTCCTATCATTTTTTGTTAAAAAGAAAGGTGGTTCACTAAGACTTTGTGTTGATTATAGATCCTTGAATAACATCACTATTAAGAATAAGTATCCTTTGCATCATATCAATTATTTGTTTGATTATCTCTATAGAGATCAGTATTTTTCGAAGATTGACTTGGGTTTGAGGTACTATCAGTTGAAAGTAAAGGAATTAGACATTCCAAAGATGGTGTTTCGTACTAGATATGGTCACTATGAATTTGTATTTATACCTCTTGGGTTAACTAATGCACCTACTGTATTCATGGATCTTATTAATAGAATTTTCTGTGAGTTATTGTATAAGTTTATGGTTGTGTTTCTTGATGATATTTTGGAATATTCTAAAATTAAATAGGAGCATGGAAGTCATTTAAGGGTTGTCTTTCAAACCTTAAAATAAAAAAAACTGTATGGGAAATTCAGAAACTGTGAGTTTTAGTTACAAAAAAATTCATTCCTTGGTCACATTGTTTCTAAAGAAGGAATAACTGTTGATCCTTATAAAACAAAAGTTGTTAAAGAATGGCCAAGACCCACAAATATAACCAAGTTTCATAGTTTTATTGGTTTATTAGGTTATTACCATAGGTTTGTTGAATATTTTTCATGTTTATCTAACCCATTGACAAATTTAATTGGAAAAGGTGTTAAATTCATCTGGACAAAGGAATGAGATGAATGTTTTCAAGAATTGAAAATAAGATTGGTGAATTCTCCAGTTTTGGCACTACCTTCCAAAAATGGTGAATTTGTGATCTATAGTGACGATTCATTGAATGAACTTGGTTGTGTCTTAATGCAGAATGATCAGGTAATTTCTTATGCTTCACGTCAATTGAAAACTCCTAAGTTAAATTACCCTACACATGATTTGTAATTAGATGTTTTTGTTTTTGCTTTAAAAATTTGGATACATCATCTTTATAGAGTAAAATGTGAAATATATACTTACCATAAAATTTTGAAGTATATATTTACTTAGAAAGAATTGAACATGAGATAGAGAAGATGGATGGAATTAATCAAGGATTATGATTGCATGATTTATTACCATCCTGGAAAAGTGAACAAATTGGATGATTCTTTGAGTCAAAAAGGTAATGCTACATTAACCATGTTACATTTGGAATGTGACCCTTTGATAAATGATTTGATGAACTTTGGCATAGAAGATGTTGGTGCAGAAAATTCCTCTATTTTTTTCAGGTTTTAATGAAATAGTCTCTAGTGGATAGAATAAAGAAAGTGCATAAGGAAGAAAGAGATTTGTAGAAAAAGGTAGAATTATTTTAGAAGGGTAAGTTTCATGAATTTAACATTGATAAAGGCTGTGTTTTTAGGTTTTGGAAAAGATTATTTATGCATTGTGATTCACATTAAAAAAATAGTTGTTATGTGAAGCTCATAGTTCTCTGTTTTCATTTCATCCTTCCATTACTAAAATGTAAAGAGATTTTCGGAAGTATTACTAGTGGGGTGGAATGAAAAGATATATTGTTGAATTTATAATGAAGTGTTTGACATGTCAACAAGTTAATATAGATAGGAAGTTACCGAAAGGGATGCTTCATACTTTTCCATTACCAGAGTGGAGATGGGAAAATATATCTATGGACATCGTTATGGGATTACCAAATAAATATCAAGGTAATAATTCAATCTAGTTTATTATTGATCGATAGACTAAATTTGCTCATTTTTTTCCTATCCGAGATACACAGTCTCTAGATTAACTTTATCGGTTGTATCTTAAAGAAATAGTTAGGTTATATGGAGTTACTCTCTCTATTTTATCTAATCATGATCCCAGGTTTACTTATAACTTTTTGAAAGGCCTTAAAAATTTGTTGGGTACTAAATTAAATTTTAATATATCTTTTCATCCACAATCAGATGGGAAGTTAGAACAAAAAATTCGGACTTTAGAGGATATGATATGTGCTTGTTCAATGGATTACTAGGGAAGTTGGGATCAAAATATTTCTTTGGTTTAGTTTTCTTATAATAACAATTTTCATTCAAGTATACAGATTTAACCATTTGAAGCATTATATGGAAAGAGGTGTTAAACTCTAGCTTTTTGGGATGAAGTAGGTGAAACTAGATTGATGAGACTAAAATTGGTGTAAGAGATGGCAAAAAAATTTCAGTTGATTCAGAAGCACATTAGGATAGCTCAGAGCAGGCATAAAATTTATGTGGATAACTAGAGGAAGAATATTTATTTCTAGGTAGGTGATCATGTCTTTCTCAAAGTCTCTCCATGGAAATGTGTGATGTGTTTTGGAAAAAAGGGAAAGTTGAGTCTGTAGTTCATTGGACCCTATGAAATCCTATAGAAAGTTGGATCAGTTTCCTATAGAGTGTCTTTACCTTCAAGTTTATCCCAGGTACACTATGTTTTTCATGTTTCAATGTTAAGAAAATATATTCCAATTCCATCTCATGTTTTGAGTCCAGAGGTAGTTTAGTTGGAAGATAATATTTATTATGAGGAACAAACAATAAAAATTCTTGACCATAGAGAGCATGTTTTATGGAATAATATGATTCATTAGGTAATGGTTTTGTGGAAAAACCAAATAGTTTAATAGGAAATATGGGAATATGAAAATGCTATGAGGGATAAATTCCCACACTTATTTGATAAGTGAATAAAATTGTGAGGACGTGATTTCTAAAAGGGGGAAGAATATAACATCCCAGGTATTTATAGAATAATAAATTTTAATATCTATTAATATTTATAAATAAGATATTAATTTTACATTAAATAGGATACCTTGTCCGATAGCGTACTCGACACACAACAATGGGTTTCTCTAAAATCTTACATTGCACACTACATTGAGTTATACCAAAAAATAATACCATAATAATATTATTATTTTAAATGGTAGTTAACGCATATCCATTGTATTGTAAGGAATGAAAAAAATTAACTACAATATGATTATACATATTTTTTAATTTTTTTTACATTTATCCTATGAATTTTAGAGGCTTAAAATGAGAATGAATCAAATTTTAAGCAAAAAATAGTCTACTATTTTTAAAAGGCTATTTTACTGCCTTTTGATAGAGAATCCTTTTTAAATATAGTTTTGGTTACTTTTATATGTTATATTTGACAAAATAAACTTCTTATTTATAATTGGGACATTAAAATTTACCTTTTATGAAATTTTGGTATTTTTCTGATGAAATCAATATTTTAATGAATAGTGGAAAATACTGCATTTTAATTCAAAATTGCATTTTCAACTAATTTATTTATATAATTATATTGTCATTTTAATTGGTTTTAAAGTATAATTGGATTATGTGTTTATCATTTAATCCAATGTTGGTCATTTGAAGTAATTTGACAATGAAATTGTACATAAACACTTGTTAATCTTTTGATAGTTTTTACTTCTTAAAAACTCGCTTTATAATTTTGATAACAGGAAATAATTTTAAATTAATTTCTTCCAATTATGTGTTTTGAATTTGAAAAAATGGATTCTACATTTTTAATCAAAAGTTCCAAATTTTTTAAATAGGTACCCTTTATTTTTGGACATTATGAATAATAGCTTCGGTAATTATTTTTATTTACCATGGTTAAAAGGGTAAATTAGGTAAATGAGGGTACAAAAATAATATTATAATAATATAAAACTACCCTAAAACATGTCCTAATATAATTTAATGATATATTTCTGACCATGGTCATCCATGGGTCGATTTTATGACCCCATAAAGTAACTTGGGTGTGATAATGACATGTTATAATAATTAATTTTAAGCAAAGAGAAATATAACACAAACATGTATCTTTTTACTAAAACATTTTTATGGTGGGGTTATATAATTGATCTCTATGACTATAAATAGTAATTATAATTCTAAAAAAATTTACTACATCATGGTATTTTATTTATAATTTGTATATATTAAATAAATATATATATTTATAACACAATGATGATGCCTTGATTACCTTATTAATGAAAGATTCAAATAAATGATATTATAAATATTAAAATAAATTTAATTTTAACATTTTTATACCATCCATGAATTTTATGGATTATTATGACATATTGGATTATAAATAATTCATTGTTTTGAAGTAATCAAGTTTTTATGACTTAAAAAAATCAATTACTAAATAGTTTCAAAATTGAAATAAATGAGTTTTTAAAACAAATACTATTTTATTAAATGATATAATAGTCATAAAAATATAAGATTCATCCAAATGACTTATATAATTTTATAAATTTCATTAAGGATCCACTTGTGGTTCTCTTTTCATTTTATAATAACTATAGTAACCATATATTATTAAAATACATGAAGACATGGTAAGAGTTAATGTTTTTAACTAATGGTTAAATCTAAAAGATATTGTTACTTTTGTGGCCTAAAATTGTATAAAACCTATTAGTTGAGAGTATTTAGACCAATTATCATATTATCCTATAAATTTATCACCTTGAAACTATTATAATTAGAAAATAAATTTATAATAAAATAATATTCCAATACTTTCCTAAAGTGCCCCTCCTCCCTCTTATAAAAGGCCACCATCTAGACCCACTTAATCACACCTCTAAATCCCCTTGGATCATACAAATTATACTAAAATAATATAACAACATATCTACTTTACTTCTATAAGACTTACCTTGGGAATAAGTCAACTCAATGAATCCTTTTGGATCAAATAAAAAAGAGTTACCCGATTTAGAGGTAACGTCTTCTCTCAAACACCTTTCATTTATTTTCCTTCTCCAAACCCCTAACCTCTTTTTATTCCATTATTTTATAACAACAACAGTATAATAAATATACTAAGATGTTTTTATGCTATGTTTTTGACCTATACTTACACACACCTCTATCTAATGGATATAGAACATAATGTTTCTGTGTACGGAGAACTACTGTCTCACAAAACAATGATTGTTCAGTTTTCTCCTTACACCTATCATGGTGTCCATTGTGATGGAACATTATTTATATATGATATATATTATATTTATATTTTCTCTATGATTCTGTAATTTTTATTTAAAACATACCTTTATGCTTTTCATAATGTGTAAATACGATAATTTCATTTAAGGAAATGTGGACTATCGCCCCCTCAAAGTGATATGACTCGTTCATGCCATACATGGAACGTATAAAGTATGGAGTTAATGAACTTATGTAGCATATATAACATATATATTATACTGTAATTATAATATACCTAGGTATAATTTAGTTTTCATTCCCTTAATATGACAAAGAAATGAAAGTAGTTTTCATGCGTACGTACGACTTACCATCTCCATTAACAATGCATTTCATTTATTATATCCAAATGTTATGGACTATTCTAAATAGAAATATACTGGATATATATTATATTTAAATCATTAATAATATTTTGGATATTATATACTTCTGATAACATGGATAATTTACATCAAGACTAGTTCATTTTTTACCCAAGTACCGAACATCGACAAAACGTCTGATATGAACTAAAATAATTAACTAATTGTTATAATATTTTAATAAGTGATATTAAATGAATAATAAACTTTAAAATGGTTCTAAAGAAAGTATAAATTAACCCAAGTTTATTATTCAGGAAATTAAATAATGGAGGAGACAAATCGGATTCCAGGTAAGGGACTTCGTCTCAATCTCGTTTCATTGAAGAATATTTTAATTTATATACGACCTTATTTTATACGGTGTATAATAAACCCCTTTGACATTTAATTTAATTCAATGACTTTACAAAGGAATTTTTTTATGAAGCTTTTTACTAAATTAAAAAAGGAATTTTTCTTTTTAGCATATGCGGCGACAATGATCTTTCAGCCACCACAAGAATTATTTGATTTTTAGCTTCCTCTATATGCCATAATGTTTTTAAAAAGAAAATTAAACGCCATATTCCATTTTTAGGTATTTGGGTATTGAAAATGGTTTTTATAATTGATAAATTGTATCAATATTTTGAAATGATGTCTTATGATTGTAATGAAAAAATGTTATTTTTCTATTATGCTTGTTCATGTGTTATGATTATGTTATGGTTATTGGGAATTTCTTATGTATATGGGTGGTTCTATGATAAACAGAGGGTAGGTGAGCCCGTGATATCTCTCCAATGCATTGGGTAACGTGATTGAGGTAAACATTAAGGTTTCTCATAAGAGATTTAGGAAATATACTATGATGGGTATTCCAAACATAACCCTGAAGGTTACTCCCTATGTGGATGTGAAAGCTACAAAGTATGATATGGATGTCACACATTACCTTTATGATTTATATAAAGTTTTAATGATTCTTATGAATTCATGTGTTTATAAATATTTATAGACTAAATTTTTATTTCTTTATTTTATCCCTTACCGAGTTTTTTGATCATCCTAACTTTTTTTAAAATGTTTCACAGGGTATAAGGATGAGTAAGATAAAGGAAGAAGTCAAGAATATTTTTTTCAAGAAAAGAAACCATGTTTTTAAGGGTTTTATTTGGTGGAAAATATGGATACTGTTTTGATAGTATCCTCTCATATGATTATGGGATGATATGTATTAATAATGGCATAATTCCTTCAAACTCTAAACCTGAAATGATCCTCGATGTGAATTAAAGTCAAATTATTGACTTATCTCAATATTATGTAATGTTTTAAGTATGGGGCCTTATACATAACTTTTTAGCTTTTGGATATTCACATGTGTGTCTGCTTTGGTATTGGGATGACCTTCCATGTACCCTCTAGTTCTAGGATTAAGATGACCTCCCATATACCATCTACTTTAAGGATTAGGATGACCTCATGTATACCCTGTTGTTTAGGGATTATGATGACCTAATGTATACCCTCTTGTTTCCAGCTTAGGATGACCTCATGTGTACCCTCTCATTTTAGGCATAGTATGACCTCCAATACACTCTCTTGTTTTGGGTTTAGGATAACTTCTCATGTACCTTTCATTTTGGTCTTTGGATTACCTCCAATGTAACATCGTTTTGTGGTATTAGGGTGACCTCCCATGTACCCTCTTGTTATAGGATTAGGATGACCACCTATGTACCCTATCATTTCAGGCATAGGATGACCCCCCGTGTACCCCTTATTGTAGGCTTGTGATGACCACTCATGTACCATTTGAGCTCATAGAGCATTTATCATTACCCAATGAATTAGAGGTAGATATATTTACCACCTATAACACAATTAAAATCATACATATGTGTTCCAAAAGAACAAAAATCATTCATCACATCAAAAACCATGTAAATAAATGAGTTTCATAAACACTTCATCATAACATATATCATTGAAAAGAAATATGCTTCATAAATATAATTCCATCATAAACATAAACCATTTATAGAAATAATATTAATGTTATCCTTGGATCATATCCCCATTAAGGAATTATTAACACCTATGTATGCCATCTTACATGTAAAATAATTTGGAAATATCTTTCTAAAACATTTCTTGAGGAAAATATCCTTTCCAATTTGAAAACGATTTTTAAATCATAAAAAATTTAAAAATATTAATTTAAAATAACCTTTAAAAATTATAAAGGAATATTTAAAACCCATTTTATAAATATTTAAAATCATTTTTGTGGCAAATTGTTAAAATATCATTTGAAAACGTTTTTGAAAACATTTTTAGAAAACACGGTTTGTGAATAAAAAAATTTCTAATCGAAGAGAAAATAAAATTACATAAAAGATATAATATAATGAAAAGAGTTGGATTATTTATAAAACATTTCAAAGGGTATTATAAACACCTCCTAAAAGAATATAGGCGCATAACACAACATGTGTCTCAAAGAATCTAGATTTAAACAAAATTAACTTATCTATTTGGTAACTTTTGAATCGTAAACTCCACGAAATAGAGGTCATAAAATGGATATATAAATAATGATAAATTTAAGGATAAGGTTAATTTATTAAATTCATGGTAAATATATACACCCAAAAATTAAATGAGTGGTGAATATGGAATAATTACTACACAAATAAAAGTGAGACTAGAAATCCCCTTACATTTATCATATCATTGAAGTGAGAATCAATCAAATGAATCAATTATGTTTACTCTCTATAAATCCTAAAAAAATAATTATGAATAACACATAAGATAATAAAAATTCATTTTAATCATAACCATAACATAGTGTAATTAATAAAATATTATTTTAACCCAATGAATGAAAGTTTATTTAAGAAATACCTTACCACTTGTAATCAGTTGAATCATATTCCCCATAAAATTAATAATTATCAATTTAAATATTTAATACCATGAATATAATGATATTCATGATATTATATATCAAAGTGAAGTATTCATAAACCACATACAAGAAATAAGTGGTTAATAATACATATATCTCATAGAATAAAAAGTTAGATGGGAAACCCTTACCTCACAGTTACCTTTAGTTTTGTGTACTTTAACCTCCTCTTGAATATCACCTTCGTGAAGGATCCATAAAAGTCTATAGAAATGGACATTGTTTGAGGAAATCATTACTTGGTCATGGGGATAGTGGATATTATAGGGTTTGGAAGATATTTTGAGAGCTTCAAATCTTGTGAGTAGAAATGGGGTGGTGAGGGGTGGTATTTATATTTGAGTAGGGGTGGGTTTCAGTGATTAAATAACGATTATTTTATGTTTGGAGACAATCACATTGATGTGCCATTAATATCCATGAATTTATATAATAATTAATGTTTTAAAGTTTTTTAGGGTTGATAAATACATCATCCACCCCTTAAATGTTGAAATTTTTATGTATTTTAATCTTTTTTCCTTTCAACTATAACCAGTTTCATTATTTTACCTATATTGTGGTAAACAATTTTTTTTGGAATGGTAAATTTATTATGAATAAAAATGTAAATGACCTTAAAATCTAATTTTTACCTTTTGATTAAAAATATTTAATCATTTTTAAAAAATTCAATTCACATAATTCTAAAAATTATATTTAAATTTAATTCTATAGATGAGATGTGGAAGAGGAGTTTTAAAAAGAAAATGTTCAAAAGATTGAAAAGTTTTTATATCAAATTTAAATATTAAAATTATATAAATGACAAAAATTATATTAATAAATGTAAAATTTAACTGTTGTGACTTTAAAACTGATTTAAAATATAATTTAACACAATAAATTACTTAAATGAAAAGTTAGTTTTCAATTAAAATTCAGTATTCTTCACTATTCCTCAAAAATGAAACTTCTCTGAAAAATACCAAAAAATCACCCTAAGATAATTTTGATATTATTATTTAAAAAATGAAGTTTATTTTTTCATATAAAATTTATTAAAGTGTAAAAAATTAGTTTTAAAACATGCGATCCATTAAAAGGCAACAAAATTACCTTTTAGAAAAAATTAGCTTTTTATGCTTAAAATTGGATCTATTCTTATCTTAAGGCTATAAAATTTTTTTAGAGAATTAAAAAAATTATGGAATAAATAAAATATAAATTTAATTAATATATTTTACTAATAGTTATTAATTAAATATATCAATATAAAATTGAATTGTGGGCATAAAAATAGTTTTTTTATAAAAACACATTCTTTTTATTCGATTGGTTTTTATTTTAATTATTAATTAATTGGTAACCAATGAATTCATTTTATGAAAATTTGAAAACTATATTTTTCATAATTTATTTAGTATCATTCATTCCTTCTATTAAAATGTCTAGGTGATAATTATCAAAATAAAATAATAATATTAATAGTATATTTTAGTTTGGTAAAACTTGATCTTGCGTGTAACACAACCTATCGAAGGAACGTGGAATTATGTGTAACACATACCAAACATAGTGTTGTTTGTAAAATAATCTAATCAAAGTGATGTGTGTATATAAATACTAACTTGGTGTAGCATGAAGTTCAATCTCTCAAATAAATTTAATTTATTTGAAAATACTTAATTCATAAAAATTTAGTGTGTTCCATTCTACCCCCCTTAAAATGAATTTTGTCATCAAAATTCATCTGGGTTAATGATGTTTTAATACATGAAATTTACTTTTATATAAAATCACATAAAAATGAATATTAAATCGTCCTTTAATAATAGAAAGTAGGAAACATAATGGTTACCCAAAGTAACTCATAACTAGGTTTCCACATAAGAGAACATAAGTGGAAAGTGAAAACAAAGACATGAAAGAGAAAAATAATTCTCAAATATTTATGGAGAGTGATAGAGAAATTTTTCAAGATAATGTTAATTATCACAAATCCATAAATAAAAGAGGCTTGAAAAATATCACTGATGTCATAAAAAATGATGATAACAAGACAAAATTTTATTTCAAGACCCTTTTCCTAAAGTGGATGATTTTTTCACAAGAAGATATACTTACTTGATTTAATTATATTTCATTTTCATCATCTCACACTTTTTTTCTTGACCAATTTCCACTTCATCACTTACTCCAAAAATTAAGGCTAATTTGTTATTCCTAAATAACTTGTGAATAATATGCTCTATAAGTAAAAAGATAAGTCATTCTGTTAATGTTTCATTATCATCAAAGAAAAATGGTTAGAACAGGTTATTCAATATATATAAATCATTATATAGTGAAATAATATGTCAATATCCAAAATCGTATCCAAAGTTCAACTAAAACCATTCCATAAATGGCTAGCCTTATAAACTTTATAATTCACCTGTTATTCATTAAATAAGATCTTATCTTATACTGAAAACATTTTCATCGGAAAATTGGGTTGATCCTTGTATCTACATAATATGAAATGTGATATTTTCCCAGAATCCTTGTATAGGGATATAATAAAATGAATTTTTACTAAATGATAAAAAATAATATTTTTCTATGGATTATTCATACAAAATCAAACATGAAATTACCAACTTATAAGGGCAATATAAGTGTGCCCTAATTATCATGATTTACCTAATCTATTGTGATTGTGAATGATTTACCTTTATGCATCATCTTAATATATTTATGATGTCAATAATCATAATTAACTATTGATTTTCAGTACTTGTTAGCATAAGGCCCAAGATCCTTACATTTAAAATGCTGAATTATGGGAGGCACACTTTTTGGAGATTTTTCTTTATTCCCATTATTTCAGCATTCATCCACTTGATAACCTTCCTTTCCATATTTAAAACATTTATCAATTTCTCTAATATAATTTCATCTATTTTCCCTTCTACACTTTGATAATAAGGTAAATCTAATCTTATTATCTCTATAGTTTTTAGAGTTTACATTGAATTATATCTTTATTTTATTATCATAACCATGATATTGATGGTAAACTTAAGTCTAACCTTTTTTAATAAGGATACAAGGAAGTTAATTACTAAAAAATACATTCTTGAACTTATCCAAATCCATGGTTTCAATTTTATCTTGTTTCCTCATATTCTTGATAAAGATCCACCACTTATTCTCTTCACCTTTCATGAAATAAGTTCCCAATATAAAATTTTCACATCCTGAACAACATATAATGAAAAATATATTTTTATTGTTATAGAACCATTTCTTAGTAACAAGTGGATTAGTAATTCCACTAAAATATGGTATATGTTTCCTTAAGAAGGATTCAAGAAAACATTGATCCCTACTTTTTTCATTTGAAAGCTTATAATAATTCATTGATTGATAAGGTCGTGTGGTCTTAGCAATGAGGTTTTTCATTATATTTTCCATAATATTAAATTTCTCAAGAGGGACATCATTTCGTTTTACATTTAATTCCTCATTAACATGGTTACTTTGGGTTCTAACCATTGAATAAAACTATAAATAATAACATGATTAGTATTAACCATATTGGGGAAACCACATAATAAAGGGAAATTACTTTTAATATATAACATCTTAGATTTAATCCTAGGTTATTCTTGATCATTGCTAAAATTATATTAATATAAACTATTATTATACTTATCCTTAGACTTATTTTTAAACACATCATTAGACATATCCTTAAAATATCTCTAGAGAACTCACTAAAGTTTTCTCATCCTAGTTTCCAAAGGTTAAATAAAACATTTCTATGATACCAACTATAATGATCCTATATTTTCATACATGGATATTACATTTTTTAGATGAATATTCACTACATTACA
Organism: Viscum album; assembly: GCA_963277665.1. Lineage (NCBI taxonomy): Eukaryota > Viridiplantae > Streptophyta > Magnoliopsida > Santalales > Viscaceae > Viscum > Viscum album. The sequence goes on from OY728125.1 coordinate 27,844,886, forward strand.
CAAATACATTCTTAAGTACTGTAATAGTTTAGTTCATTTGGAAACTTTAAACACATTCTTCTAACATGGTGAAAGATCTTCAACATCTCCCATAAATATATCCTCCTTTAGTATACCTATTTAAAACCATTATATATAACCTGGGGAAAAGAAACATAATAAAGGGTGATATAATATGATAATTAAGGGTAAAAATTGGAGATACATAAGCATAACATGAGAATAAGGGTATGAGAACATGATCATAATATTTGAAAATAATACCCTATATATCAAAGATCATAATCTTGAATCATGGAATAAAGATTCACACTTCATAATTCATGAATCATAAGATAAGAAAAGGTCATGATCCATGATATTATAATAGTGTAATAAGACTTGTAATTTATGGCATACATAAGCTTAAAAAATCTTATATCAGGGAAACCCACCAAGACATTCATAACATTTTAGGCTTGAGATATTCTCCCATGTATGTAATTTGGGCTTAAGATCAGGATTAGGGTAAACTTCCATGTACCCTCTAGTTTCATGGTTAGGATGATCTCCCATATACCCTCTCATTTTGGGATTAGGAGACATCCTATATACCCTCTTGTTTTGGGATTAGGATAACCTCTCATGTACCCTCTCATTTTGGGCTTAGGATAACCTCTTGTGTACTCTCTTGCTTCGATCATAGGATGACCTCCGGTGTACCATATCATTTTGGTCTTATGATAACCTCAAATGTGCCCTATTATTTCATTCTTAGGATAACATCTCATGTACCCACTTGTTTTGGGATTAGGATGACCTCATGTTTATCCACTTGTTTCAGGCTTAGGATGACCTCCCATGTACCCTCTTGTTGTGGGATTAGGCTGACCACCAGTGTACCCATTAAACTCATCAAATATTTATAATTTACTAATTCATTGGAGGTATATATAGTTCCCACCCATCACACAATGAAAATCATATATATTTGTTCCACAAGAACATAAATCATTCATCACATCGAAACCCATGTAAAGAAATGAGTTTCATAAACACTTGATCATTACATATCTCATGGAAAAGAAATAGGTTTCACAAATATCATGCCATAATAGACATAAACCATTAAGATAAATATTAATAATGGTATTCTTGAACCATATCCTATTAAGTCATGATTAACAACAATATATGTCATCTTAGATGAAAAATAATTTTGTAAGATCTTTTTAAAACATTTCTTGAGGAAAATATACATTCCACTTTGAAAATTATTTTTTAAACATAAAACATTTATAAAACCTTTTTAATTTAAAATAACCTTGAAAACATAACATGGATGATTTGAAAACCATTTTAATCATCTTTGAAACAATTTTATATGAAAATTCTTAAAATATCATTTAAAAACATTTAATATTTTTTAGAAAACATGGTTTTTGAATAAAAAATAATTTTGATCAAAGAGAAAATAAAATTACATGAAAAATATAATATAATGAAAAGAATTATATTTATGATAAAAATTTACAAATAATAGTATATACACCTCATAAAAGAATATATGTGCATAATACAATACGTGTTTCAAAGAAGGCAAATTGAGACAAAATTACCTTATCGATTTGGTAACTTTTGGAACGTAAAATCCATGAAAGATGGGCTATCAAATGGATATAAAAATACCCATAAATTTATGTATAAAGATAATTTATTACATTAATGGGTAGTATATACACCACACAAATTAAATTAGTGGTGAATATGGCATAATTCTGGCATAAATAAAATCAAGATTAGAAATCCCCTTACATATATCATATCATTGAAGTGAGCATTAATCAAATGAATTGATTGTGTTTACTCACTATAAATCCATATAAAATAAGGGGAAATAATACATAAGATAATAAAAATTAATTTCCCACATAACATTATGATGAAAAAATCAATGAAATATAAGTTTAACCCAATGAATGAAAATTGATTTAATAAATCCCTTGCCACTTGTAATCAGTCATATCATATGTCCCATAAAAGTAATAATTATCAAATGAAACATTTAATACCATGAAGATAATGAAGATAATTATTATATATATATAAGGGTGGTATTCATACACCACATACAATAAATAAGTTGTGAATAATATATATATATATATATATATATCATAGAATAAAAAGTGAGATGAGAAACCCTTACCTCATGGTTCCCATTAGTTTAGTGTAATTTAACCTCATCTTGAATATATACTCCTTTAATGATCACTTAAAGACCTTTTAAATGGACTTTGGGTGATACCAGCAGCACCTAGACACAAGAAGAGTGGAGGGTATATGGTTTCTTATAGATTTAGAGAGCTTTAAGCCTTATAAGGAAAATGGAGTGGTGAGGGTTGGTATTTATAATCGAGGAGGGTGGAATTAAGTGATTAAATATTGATTATTTTGTGTTTAAATTTGACCACATTGAGGTGGAATTAATTTAAAATAATTTGGATAAATTTTAATGTTTTAAAGGATGGTAAGGTTCTATAAATACCTCAACCACCCATTAAATATTGTAATTTTTATATATTTTAATCTTCTACCTTTTAACTTTAACCAATTCCATTATTTTACCTATACTGTGGTAAATAATTTTTTTACAATAGTAAAATTTTTATTCATAAAAATGTAAATAAAATTAAAACCTAATTTTTACCTTTTGATTCCAAATATGGGATCTATTTTATAAAATTCAATTCACAAGATTTCCAAAATAAGATTTAAAATTAATCCCACAAACAAAGAGATGAAGCGGTTTTTGAAAAAGAAAATGATCAAAAGATTGAAATGTTTTTATATAAAAATTCAATATGAAAATTATATCAATGACATTAATTGTATTAATTGTTCTATAATTTAAATATTTTGACTATAAAATTTATTTAAAATATAATTTAACACTAAAAATTATTTTGATGTAAAGTCAATTTTAAATTAAAATTCATTATTTTTCACTATTTATTAAAAGTGAAAGAGCTTTTACAAATACCAAAAATTCACCCTAAGATAATTTTTATATTCTAATTTCAAAAATTAATTTTATTTTTTCTTATGAAATTTATAAAAGTGACATTTTGTTTAAATAGCTGCACCATTAAAAGGCAGAAAAAATTACCTTTTAGAAAAATATATCTTTTTTATGCTTAAAATTGGATTTATTATTTTCTTAAGACTATGAAAATTATTGTATTAATTAAAAATAATTGATTTAATAAATAACAAATAAATTTAATTAATATATTTTACTAATATTTATTAATTTAGTCTATTAATATAAAATTCCATTGCGGGAATAAAAATAGTTTTTTAATAAAAACACATCCTTTATGTTCAATTGGCATTTATTTAATTTCTAATTAATTGGTAACAAGTGAATTCATTTTATGAAAATTTGAAAACTATATTTTTTATAATTTAGTTAATATCATTCATTCACATTATTCCCATGGCTAGGTGATAACCATCATAATTTATTAATAATATTAATAGTATATTGTAGTTCGGTAAAACTCGGTCTTGCGTGTATTGCAAGATATCAAATTAACTTGGAATTGTATGTAACAAAAGACAAACATAGTTTTTACTATACCAAAATCTAATCTAAGTTTTGTGTGTAGTGCAAGATTAAATTTGTGTAGTTTAAAATACAATCCATCAAATAAATTTAATTTATTTGGAAAAAAAATAATTCATAAAAACTCGGGGTGTTACATAGAGTTACCATTTACATGAAATTGAGGAAATTTTACCTTTAGGGATAGTCTAAGACTGATGAAGAGGGATTTATATTCAGCCTAATTGTTTTTTAAAACATCCAAAAGGTGGAATGGCTCATGCATAAGTTCATTTTATGGAGTGGTAATGATAATTATAGGGTCAAACTTTTTGAGTTTAGGGGTTCCAAACCTCTTCCCAATAGGGATTCATAGGGAGCTATTTAAATATGTTTATATGTATAGAATGGTTCCATACAAATAGTGGATGAAATCATCCAAAAAATTTGCATACATGAGAAATTACTCTGTTTTTTGGGTTATAATAAAGAAATATTCATGTTCTTATTTTTTAACAGCCTTCTTTGGATGAATTGGATATCAAGTTATTACAGAATCACTACCCACTACTCTAATAAACTGGTAAACATGGGATAGTTATTGATGTACCACAATATATTGATAATTTATATATATTAAACCTAAAGTTAGTTTAGATATTGATATATATTTTAGACTATAAAGACTAGGTTATGGTATTGATTTATTATGGCTGAATATCTAACCTCAGTGTCTATTTGCATGAGATTTAGGTTGTATAAACTATTATCTTTACCCTTGATATTCTTTTGAGCTATAAGGGAAATATAGGATCACTCTAGGTTTATCACATAGAGGATCAAAGTATTCACTTATATAGGTGTCATTAAGATTGGTGCCTATAAAAAATTCATATTTAGGTTAGGGAATGAATAATGAAATTTTTTATTCCACAGATTGGCATGACCCTTATTCGATAGCTTTAAAAAATACGTTCACATTCTTGCTATATTTTTAACAAAACATCTAATATATAAAATATTCCCTTATAAAGAATTCAAATATAAAATATTGTGTGTATGGGGAATCTTTATGTTGGACTTTGATCTTCTTTGGGATAATATCTATTCTACTATATTATAAAATAAATCATATTAATTTCCCATAGGTGACCCCAAATACACACATAAAGTGGTTCATCTTCACAATGTGGGTCTAGAGAATGCATAATACTTTCTTAATATTATAGTGATAATACTAGATTTTTTGGTATTTTACCACCAAATCAACTATTTATAACTCCACTATATTAACTATAATGGTATTTAATGTATTATTCATATTCCATTGGTAGGTTTCTCTATCATTTTTCAAGAAAAATGGAATTGATCAATATCAATATTTTTACTATAATTCCCTTAATATAGTGGATTACTCATCATTAAAAGAAATATAGATTTTATTATATCAGGAATACACATCTATAAAGGAAATAAAAGTACTTAATAATTTATTTCAATAAATAGCTTTGTGATTAGGATATGATAGTCATCCTATGGGAAGTGATGGTTGATATTATGGAAGTTGATAGAAATAATGAATTTCCAATTTTCCATCTAGATAGGGATGATATTTACAAGATTAATGGGGTATTATAAATCCTTAATGAAGATGTATTTTAATAGATTATAAACATTATCCTTAGACATAACACTATGATAAGGTGCATTTTATGGATACATGCATATATCCTTAGTGGTAAATAGGGAGACCTAGTTGGTGGAAGATGATATATGGATTATTCGTAGGTATCTACATATAGATCCATAAAAATACATCATGGTGTTGTTTGAATAACATGACATATATCTCATTATGATCAAGAGGCATGATTACACTGATCATCATTCACCTTGGGTCCTCCTCTATATTGAGGTTTACCTATATCACCCTCTTAAATATAGTGGAAACTCATTCTTCAAATGTTTGTAGAGAATCATTCAAATCTTCCTCATCAAAATCATGAGTACTAAATGGGGTGTTTAACTCCTTAGGGTTGGGCAAGTGTATAGTGGAAACATTATCCTATATAAGGGTGTAGTCCTTATAAGTTAGTGTCTACTCATCTAGTTTTTTGGAAACAATATTAATGGATTTCATGGTTCTGAGAACTTGTGTTTTTCATTTCTATAACTTTCCTAAGATATCAGAACATTGGGGGAATATTAGAAAAATAGTTGTTTGATATCACCCTTAAATATACACAATAGTGGTTTATATTAATAGTCCTTGGGAAAGAAATTTGATTTTTATTATGAGAGTTATTTTTTGTCTTCAAGGACAGTTATCCCTCATTGAAGTAATTGGAGATTTGGGAGAATTACATTGATTTTAGAATTATTAAGTGATGAATAAGGTCTAGAGTGGTTACTTCTATATAGTTTATGGGTAGAATAAAATTTTCATTTAAATCATTCCAGGGGATTTCTGATGTATCTGTGAAGTTAGTAGGGTTGTTGGGGTGCTTTGATCCATCGACTTAGGGCTACTTCCCACTCATCTTTTAGTACTTGCATCGAGGTCATGGGTATTATATGGTTGAAATGGGGAAATGTCACTATAGAGTGCCCCTACTCAACTTTTGAGGGAGTATTTTTGGAAATAATTATATAATGAGGTTATGGGTTTATTTTGGTGAAAACAAGGACTTCCTAGTGAGTCATTGAAGTAAGTGCTCAACAAGCTACCATGAATTTATTATTGGATACCAAATAACTTGACTAGGACTTTAGCTAGATATTTTGAAGTAATATTTATTTAAACATATCATATAGATAGATTATTTGGTTGGAATGTGATATATTATTCATTCAGTTCACCCATGGCTATATCCATTAGTCTAATGATCCAGTTGGGCATATGGCTTGGTTAGGTGACTTATCAGTTCTAGCTAACTCCACAACTAGATATAGTTCAATATGTATACCATGTGTCCTACATCCACCAGTATGTTCAAGATGACTCCCAAATCATTAACTTGTGGTGGTTGGATATCATGGATGATGTTCCATTTGTGGAATAACTGATCGAGATTTAGGATGATCATTAGAAGGTGTTGTGAGGGTGTTTTATCCCTTTGGTTTGAGTTTAGTATAGGTATGATGGCTCAATGGAGAGTAAATTAGAGTGGGAGTCTCATATACACACCCAGCACCTAGAGTTTTTTGTTTCTAGATGTTTCAGATATTTTTATGTTAACATTTTGTGATGGTTTATTGAATTCTTATTGTTATGTTTTGATGTGTGGTTTCATCCTTGTTTGAGAGGTATCACAAAGGGGATTGTTTTGTGGATTATATTTGTTGGTGCCATATTTTTGTAGTTGGATTTGATGATTGAGGATGATAGTTATTTGATAGGTATATATTCCAATGGATTAGACCCTTTGGATTCATTACATTGTGATTTTTTGTGGTGGAAACCTTGGAATGAGTTTAAGGAAGGGGTGGATCCATAATTGGATCAAAAAATGTATATGGTGATTCATGGGCCTTCGGGTCATGTATTGCAAGTTATGTCGGGCCTTGTGCCTTGGGCCTACGGGTCATGTATGGGTTCCCCTTCAACCCTTAAAAGGGGGATTATCCATAATAATAAAAAAGAAGGCCTTCAGGCCTTTCAGAGTATATGGTGATTCACATCATAAATAATGTTCATGTTGTGAATGTTCATAATGATGTTTTGGGGGGTTATGTATTTGAATAATTCATGGTTTCAAATATTTATTCATGCTATGAAATCCCTATCAGGTTTATTGGACCGAGTGTCTTTTTTTTTCAGCTGATGTGACCCATGTAAGGTTCATGGCATGAACCATCTATTCACACTGTGAATGGGGAAATTTCCATGATATATATAAATTATTTCATCCCTATAATTTCCATCATCATCTATTTTATTCAATAAAACATCAAAATATTAATAGGGGAATTTGGGATAACAAAAAAATCACAATCTTCAGCATTCATCCTTGGCTTTTGATGGTTCAGTATTAGTTACTCAAGGTGAACTATTTTTCTCTTTATCTCCATGTTATTAATTATTTAGTCATAAATTTAAAAATAATTTTTTTTGGGGATAAGAGTTCATTTGGTTTCAATTTTTTTATAAATCACTACATTTCAGTTAGATTCAAGGATCCATTATGTGGCTATGACCCCATGGTTCATCCTCTCTTTCTTTGGATTGTGTAGAAAATTAGAAAGATAATTTTTAGGTATGGGATTCATGTTATGTCCCTTTGAATTCACATATATGATATTATCATTATTTTTCTTTTTGTTGGGTGATTGGTATGAATTGAATTAATGAAGATAAAAACCGTAATAATGAAGCCAAATGGGGATGGTGTGATGAACATGTGGTTATCAATTTTACTTTATTTACATGATATTATTTAATTCTATATTATTGGTATTAAAATTTTCCTTATATGGATGAATTTATTTGATAGTAAAATTTAATTTTTTAAATACTTAAATTAGATCAATTAAAAGACTAAGTTGAATATTGCTATTTTATGCTTGTCTTGATGTGTGTGGCTTAATATCCTTAATGTGTGAGCCTTGGTGTACATGGTTGTGTGTGGCTTGGTGATCTTTGTTTTTTTACATATTAGTGGTATAAATACTTGTATTTTTCATACATAAATATTATATATTAAATTATAAATGTTTATTAAATAAAAATATGATCCACACCATAATTGTACAGGTCTAGTGTCTTTTGGAAATTTAGACACATAAACAACTCATTCATAAGAGTCTCCCACTATATTCATTATAACTAGTACCCATATTACACATATATTTCCTAAAACATTCCTTCGTATCTTAGGGAAAGGAAACATAATAAATGGGGAGATCATGTGCTTCATAAGGGTAAACAAGGGAGACACCAATGATCCCATAAGAAAAACATGAGCATAATGGTATGATAACATTAGAATGGAATTTTAAATCCATACCCTACATATCATATATCTTAATCTTGATTCATGTCATAAATATTGGTAATTCATAAGACATGAATAATAATATGATCAAATAACATGATCCATCAGATCATTACATTGGAAAAAGACATGTAATAATGGCATATAAATAAAGAATGATTTCCTTAGTATTTAAGGATCATTCCCATTAAAATTATAGTGGAATGGATTCAATCCCTAAAACATTTTAGTAGTCATATATCACTACCAAGACTATCATACTAAAAATATTCCATTATTGATCTGGGTTCACTCCCTATTCCAGTCCAATTTACTCACGAGACATCAATATTTACCCAATGCATTGGAGGGAGATATTCGTTACACCCATAACATAACAAAAATCAAACATATGTGTGTTACAAGATCATAAAACATTCATCATATTAAAACCCATGAAAATAAATGGGTTTCATAAACATTTTATCATAGCATTACCTATGGATATGGAATGGGTTTCATAAACATTTCATCTTTTCATCATATCATAACTTATGGAAAAGTAATGGGTTTCATAAACATCTAGTCATTATAATCATAAACCATCCTAACAAAGAATAAGGATGGTATCCTATGATCACATACCTAGTAAATAATGATTGATATCAAGGTTTTTTTATATTTTATGAATAAAAATACCATTAAACTTTCATTAAATAATTTCTTTAGAAAATATACCTTCCATTTTGAAATAATTTATTTAAAATATAATTTTTTTTAAAAATATCATTCGAAAATTGTATAGTATTCTTCAAGTAATTGATTATTCATAACATAATAAAATTATTTTCATGCTATATAAGTTAAAAGAAAACATTCATTTCACATTTTTGTAAAAATTAAAAAGGTATCTCTATCAGAAAAAGAGTAAAAGATTAATTTAAATAATTTTTTTAAAAAAATAAAAAATGGTTAAAATTAATTTAATCAATTATTGTATAATAAAGAAAATTATAAAACATGGGCATAGAAGAGAAAGTATTTTTCTACTGAAGATATATATAAAGTATGTTTTCATGAAGAATATATTTTTGGTCTCTTAAGTAATTAAGGCGAGGAAACAAAAAATGAAATATTTATTCTAAATAAATGAATATATTATAATAACATTCATGATTTTTCTGATAGGAAGGTCATAATATTTCATCATCAGAAACTAAATCATAACCAATCCTAATAAATAATGAGATTGTAACTTAAAACCCTTACCACTTTAGTAAATTTTGAATCATATGTCCCATGATATAAATAGCCTTATATGGATATTTAAATCCCCATAATTTTAATAATAATCCTTATAAAATAAATTAATTATTAGTATATACACCACAAAAAATATAAAGGTTTGTATAAGACCCGTGTCTCACCGAAATAAAAGTGAGACAAAATTCCCTTAAATTAGGTCTGAATTCCTTTATATGCATTGGAATCTCCTGTATAATAAATATATATTTATTATAAATATATTTTATAACCATATAAATATATATAATACCATATATTATTTACTTATATCCTTTTATCACCCACTTATTAACCATTTTTTGTTAAAATAACTATTCTAGGTGATATCTGCTTTGTTTTTCATGTATGTTTTGGTTTAGTAGTTTTGGTACTTTTATTTTGATAATAGTTAAATAATATATATAATTTTAATCATTATTTAAATATCATATATAATAATTATATTCTTGTTTAGTGTAATTCATAAAATTATAGATAAAAATGAACAATAATGTTCATAGAGACGGTAGGTCATACATATGCATGAACGCTGTGTTAATTTTTTGACAAATAGAATGAAGGAAAGGTAAAAAATAAATAACATTTTAAAAATAATTATATAATATATATAATATATGTTTATTAAATATTTCATCATTACCATTCTTGTAAAACAAAAATGAAAAATGGATCACATCACTTTATGGAGGTGGTAGTCCACATAAATGAATGATTGATGTTATCATTTTCTAACAACTTTGAAGGTAAGAAGTTGGAAATGAATTGTATCACTATGTGGATATGATAAGTCGTACGTATGCTCAAATGATATTTTCACTTATAACTTGATGGGATGAGGGTGAATAAAAGTTTTATCATAATCAAAAATAACATTTAATTATATTGAGGATAATGAATATATTATTTTATAAAGAATATAAGATATTTTTAGTGGTGAAAAATAATTAAAAAGAAAGTGATCAGTTAATACGAATACCTCTTCTTTCAAATAACTCCTCTATATCTCCACTTAAGGGCTCTAGGGTTAGAATTTTGGGAAGACCATAACCAAAATAATGTGTGTATGAGAGTTTATAATTTAACTATGTAGAGTTTGGTCTTGATAAAATTCTCAATGTGGTGTGATTAATAGAAATTTGGGGTGCCCTTTTATAATTTAGGGGGGTGCAACCTTGGAATTTCATAAAATATTAAATTAATATATCTTAATTTTAATGTCCAAATGAATCAAAATTGAAAAATTAGAATCTACGATAAGTATGAGTTATCATACTCTCATATAATAAAATTTTAATATTTTGGAACACATTTTTACCCTTATCTTTTTGTTTTAACGCTTCCTTAACCCCTTTGTCAATTACTGTAATATTAAAGTTTTTTACCAAATAATGGTTAATAATATTAATATAAAATGATAAATGACCCATAAATAGACCTTGGATTATATTTAAAACCATATTACCTTAATGTTTCAAAATATTTGTTTTGATGAATTTGATATCATTTAATAAAATATTATGTATTATAAAATAACATTAATTCCATTTTAAGACTAATCATTTAATTTGAATTTAAATAAATAAATAAAAACAAGAAATTATAATTTAATTCTATAACATAACAATAATATTTCATATTAATAAATTAAAATTTTAGCACACATAAACTCACTCAAATTATATTAATTTTAATATTTTTAAAATCATTTTATATTTTTTTATTAATTAGATAAATATTGCATCATTGCCACATAAGACTTTAAGCTCGTTATATAATTACTTAAAATTAGAAATAAATTCTCAACATTAAATTAATTTAATTAATCTAAAAATATACACCTATATTCATTCATAACATGATATTTTCCCATATGGTCACATAAGAGATATTTAAAACTAAGAGAGTGACATTTTGCAACTTTCTTTGATTTAAATATTATATAGTTCATTGTCATGAAAATGTATCCATTAAACAAATCAAGTTTTAGGATAATGAAATAATGGTTGAATTTAATTAATATAATAATAATTAAGATGAAAAAGTATGGCCTCATCACATATTTTTATCTAATATTATCCTGATTTACCATTTACTATAGTGATAAATTTACCATGGTTACTATTCATATTGACCAAAAATAAAAGTGAAATATTTATCAAATTTTAAAATAATAATTAAAAAATTTAATCTATTTTATCAAATTAATTTTATATAAGTGATACAAAAATTAATTTTAAACTAATCATGAAACATGCGATGAAAAAATATTTTTAGAAAAATACATTTTTAAGTATTAAACTTGGTGTATTATTATCACATGCCTAGAAAAAAATATTAAATGAATAGTAAAACATATGATTTATTATATAATATATTAATTATATAAAAATAATTTAACAATAGTTATTAGTTTAATTTATTAAGATAAAAATATATTATGCACATCAAAAATTATATTTTAGAAAAATATAGATTTTTCTTTCAAATGATTTTAATTTTTATTTCTAATTCATTGATACCCAAAGAATTAATTTTTACATATTTAACAATAAATTTTTCAAAATTTATTTAGTCCTATTCATACCTACCAATCATATATCTAGGAAAAAACTATAATTTAATATTATATCTTGGTTTGTTAAACTCGGTGGTGTGTGAAACCGAAGCTATCAAAGAAATTAAATTTAATTATAAAAAATATTTCATAAAATCTGTTTATGTTAAATTCTACCCCAATAAAAATGAAAATTTTCCTATAAATTAATCACTCTGATATATAAATTTGGGGATATATTTGATTTATGACATCCTCAAGTTCCCATGTAGCTTCTAAAAATTTAATATTTTTCTATAAACTTTCTCCAGGTGAGTAGTCTTGCTCTATATCACTTTATCTATATGATCCAAGATCTATACTGGTTGTTACTAATAAAAAATATAATGCTTAAATGGTATTTAATTTGAGTTTAGAACATGTGATGGATCATGTATATACTTTTTAAGTTGAAATACATGGAGCGTTTCATGAACTTGAGAGATGATCGATGGATGCTATAATCGATAAGATATCACCCCTACTCGATCATGACTCTCAAAAGGAAAAATATACCTTGGGAATATATTTCCCTTTTTTAAATATTATAACCTTATTCCATTGAGAAATTAATAGAAAAATCTTTCTCACCAACTACAACTTTCAGGTCATGCCAATGATTATCACAATGACTTTTCTGTCAACTCTGGGCTGCCTTGTTATACTACTGATGGGTTTTGATGTTATTTGTCATTTTATCAATATGTTTAGGTCCCAATAGTTTTCCTTCTCCAATATAATCCTATAATTATAGATTTATACACTTCCATCCATAGAGGTCTTCATAAGGATCCATTTGAATGCTATAGTGAATGTTATTGTTGTAAGAAAACTCAACTAGAGGAATCTGTTGATCCCAACCACCATTAAAATCCATAGAACAAGATCAAATCATATTATATAGGGGTTACATTGTTTAATCATAATGACCATATATATGAGGATGATATGTAGTAATTAAACTCAACTCTTTAACTAGATCATGTTGAAGACTTCACCAGAACATCATGGTAAACCTCAGATCCCGATCAAATGCAATTAAATGTGGTTCTCCATGCAACCTTACCACTTCCGTAATATAAATTCTAGAAAGATGAAACAAATATAAATATTATCTAATTTAAATTAATTGTTCCCAATTTTTAAGGTTATCGACTATAAACCATATATCATTATTCCCTTTTAATGTTTTGGTGAGTCCAACGACAGAATACATGGAGAGGTTTTCTCATTTCCATTATGGTGTGAGTAATAATTATAGAATCCCCTTACACCTCTTTCTAAAAGACTCAACTTTATAAGATTCCAAGCATAGACAAATATGTTCTTCAATATCTCTCTTAATGTTCCCCCTCCCCCCCATTTTTTTTAAAATATCTATACATCTTCATGCTTCTAAGAAAAATAGAGAATAATAATCTATGATCCTCATCCAATAACTCCTTCAAATCTGTTATAAATAGAACCCATAAATAGTTCCTAAAACATATTATTCCATCACAATCAAGGTTAAACTTAGAAATTTCTTATATTCTAATTCATCTCTACACCTTACTTGTTCAAATCTTTAGTCATTAAATGGATAAATAGTTGAATACTCATTTGAGAAATATAAGATTTATCCCCATACTTCAAGATTTCAAGATCCATACTTTTCGAATCTAAAAATACTAGATCTTTTGTGTTACTTATCATAAATAAACTAGTATGATCATTTCAACTGATATCATATTCCATCATGTTTACCTTCCAAATGTGGTAATGTATTGAGAATTCATAATCAGTAATCATCTCAAACCATCTTCTATGGAGAATATTCAACTATTTCATTGTGAAAACATTCTTTAAAAATTTAGGATTAGTATTTATATCACACATTTCACTGTAAAGATAATATATCCATATATTTAACTCAAAAATTACTAGAACTAAATAAAAATAATGAGTTGGGTAATTTTTCTCATGAACCTTCAAATAGAATGTAGCATGATTTGTCACTATATCATTCTACATGAGAACAAAACTTAATACATTATTTGATGTGTCACTATAGATTAAAAACCCTTCTCCACTACAAGGTAAAGTAATAATAGGTTCATTGACTAACCTTCCCCTAATTTCCCTAAAATTTATGTCACATTCATCTATCTAAAGGGATATAAGTCCCTTCCGAGTTAACAAAATTAGTGGATTAGAAAGTCATGAATCAATCTCCACAATGTGCCAATAGTATCGAGATAAAGCAAGAAAACTATGGATCTCAGTCACGGGGGTTGGTTTTAGTTAAAATTAAATATCTTCTATCTTTTAATTATCTAATTATATAACCTCTCTTGAGATTATAAGTCCCCAGAATGAAAATTTTCGAAGCCAAAATTCACACATGGTGAATTTTTCATAAAGCTTATTTTTTCTCAAGGTATTCAGAGAAATTATTAAATTATATTCATGCTCATCTTTACGCTATGGATATATATGAATAAAATTTATAAATACTACCAAAAAATGATCAAGGTAATCTATATATACTCTATTCATTAAATCCATGATGATAACATATACATTAGTAAGACCAAATGGAATCACTATAAATTCATAGCATTGATACCTCATATGGAATGATGTATTGGGTATGTCCTCATTGATGAAAACCAGTTGATGATATCCCAAAAAATATAAATTTGGGAATAGTATTGAGATCTGCATAGTTTATCAATCTAGTCAGTAATATGAGGTAGAGGATACTTGTTCTTCATTGTAATCTTGTTTAGTTCCCCATAATCAATGCAGTTTCACATTGATCTATCCTTTTTCATGACAAAAAGAATATATTTACCCAAATGTGACACAATTGGATAGATAAATCCCTTTTAAATATTCTATTGTAGTTTCTTCTTAGGTTATTATAATTAAATAAAGGTCATTCTATATGGAGTATTTGAAATAGGTGTAGATCTAGGTATGAGTTCTATCAAGAACTCAACTTCATGATTCAGTAAAACACCTAGAAATTACTCTATATAGATATAAATAAAATACCATAAAATTGGAATATATTTTAGGTGTCTCATCCCCAACCATTTAAGGTAAACACCCCTTTTAATAGGAATCAAGACCCATATAATTGATGTTATTTACATTAGAATTTTATATTTATCATCGCACTAATAGATGATCATAGATTAGTTTAGAATATTAAATGTGACTTCCATTACCTAGAAATTGATGTTACACACACACACACATAAAAACAAATTAATTCCTAAGATAACATCAAACTCAACTAATGGAATGTTAACAAGATTTTTAGGAAACACATTCCCACAAACATCAACTAATGAATAATCATAGACTTGATATGAAATCATTGTACCATTAGGGTTTTTTACTACTAATTAATAATATAATAATTTAGGTTTTACTATGATACCCTTATAAAATTATTTAAATATAAAATAGTTGGTATATCTAGAGTAAAATAAGTCATTAATTGTTTTATATTATCTGGTATGTGTACCTTTCACTATGTTGTTATCGCACCCCTCATCCGAAGTAGTGATCAAATGAGATTGGTCTTAAAAAGTTATTATCATTAATCATTGTCATTAACCTTTGGATTTGAGAACTGGTTGGGATAATTTCCAAAATCCATTTATTTGAACAATTAAAGTGTGGGTTGTTCATTTTATGAAGATTTATATTTTTTGCATCACTATCTAACTTCTTCCCATTACATCAGTTTTCAATTCTCTGATGACCTTTCTTTCCACAGATGAATCATTTACAATTTATCTTAAGATAATATCCTCTATGTTTCCTTACAAAATTTAAAAATAAAGGAAATATTATCTTTTCTCTCTAAGAATATTATAATTTCCATTGACTTCTATCTTTGTTTTCTTATAAAAACTAGAAGATTGATGATTTACTCCAATCTTCATTCCCACCTTAATAGCATGTAGAATAGTTTCTTCATAGTTATTGAAGTACCTTATTGATAATTACCTTTGTAGATATGGTTTTAAGACACTGAAGGATTGATCGAACGTACTTTTAGGTTAAATGATAATATAATAAGCGTACCACACAAGTCTTGTAAAATTTACTTCATATGTACCAATAGATTTGTCACACTTTTATTTTAGCTCAAGGAATTATTTATCCATTTTCATATGTAGAATATCAAGAATGTATTTATTGATAAATAAGATCATAAACTCATCCCAATGAATATATTCAACTTCTTCCAGCTGCTTCATGTTGATAAGATTCCACCATTAATTTGATTCACCTTCCAAATGATAAACAAACAGAATAATAATTTCTTATTCTGAACAATAGACAATGAAAACATATTTTCAATGTTACTAATCCATTTATCAGCAATTAGTGAATCAGTGGACCCACTAAAATAAGTTGGGTGTTGCCTCATAAATGACTCACCAACATTTTGGTCCCTCCTTATCTAATTTAGAATCTCAATATGATTAATATATTGTGAAAGTTATGTTAGCATAAACATAAGATTTTTTATTCCAGCTCCCATAATATTCAATTTCCTATCAAAAAAATAATTTAATTTTCCATCCTATATTTTATAAACATGATTATATTAGGTTCTAGGAATTTACTAAAGCAAAAAATAGTAGTGTGAGAAATAGTAATCACAGTGTAAAATCATATAGTCATGAAAATTTATTTATAGGATGTCTAAATAATGAAAAATTATTTCCAATATATGAAAACATAGGTTTAACCTAATTCATCAATGATCATTACTAAAATTTTAGGATGTTATCCTATACTTAGACTTATCCCTAGGATTATCACTGAATCTTTTTCATCCTATAATATTAAGGAGAACTAAATATTTCTCTGATACTAACTATAAATACCCATAATTATCATATATAAATATTATATCTTCAAAGATGAATATTCAATACATAACATTATGATCAACACTAGAATCATATAGTTTTAGTGTATTTGGAAATGTGGACACATAAATAATTAGTTTATAATATTACCCCATAATGTTCCATATAACTAACACCCTTCTTAGAAATACCATTATTAAAGCATTCCTTTATAACCCAGGGAAATGAAACATAAGAAAGAGTGAGCTCAGATGATCAATAAGGGTATACAGGGGAGATATAAATGATAACATGGGTAAGAGAACATGATATTAACATTTTAAATCCATACCCTATATATTATATATCATAATCTTAGCTCATGGAATAATGCACGGAAATTCATAAACCATGAATCATAAAATAATAAAAGAACAAGATCCATGGGAGCATAACATTGGAAAAAGACATGAAATTGTGGAATACACATAATTATAGAAAATAATTACATATTAGTCAAGGATCATTGTCAAGACTATCATATTAGAATGAATTAACTCTCAAAACAATTTTAGTAGTCAAGGTTCACTCCCAAGAATCTCATATTGGACAGAGTCCCTTACAGAACTATATTCACTCCCCATTCCAATTCTATTTATATCAAGATATATAAATCTTTACCCAATACATTAGACTAAGGTATATGTCCCACCTATCACATAATTAAAATCATACATATATGTGACATATGATTATAAAACATTCATTATATTAGAACTTATGAAAAGAAATGTGTTTTATAAACATTTAATCATATTATAAACCACATAAATGAATGAGTTTCATAAACATTTCATCATTTCATCATAGCATAACCCCTGGAAAAGGAACTAGTTTCAAAAAAAACTTATCGTAACAAATAAAAAATCTATAGAAAGTATAAGGATTGTATACTTGGATCTCATCCCCAATAAATCATAATTTATATCAATTTTTTTCTTTCATGATTATAAATACTAATAAAACATAATCTAAAAATTCATAAGGAAAATGTCCTTTATATTTTAAAATAATTTATTTAAAATATAAAAATTTAAAAAATATTAAAGAGAACATTATTTTCAAAATAACCAAAGAAACTTGTAAAGGAGGATTAAAATCATTGAGTGTTCATGATGGTGGGAAAGTCTATTCAGATGGTATAATTTAAAAGAAAACATTCCTTTCACATTATTATAAAAATTCAATACCTATTTTAGAAAATTACAAGAATATTCATTTAAAAAAAAATTAAAATATTTTATCATGTGTAAAAATGAATTTAAAATCATTATAGAATATTAAAAAAATTCTTGAAAATATTTTTAGAAAACATAGACAAGGAAGAGAAAGGGTTTTTCGACCGAAGATAGATAAAGTCAGTTTTACTTAAAAATATATTTTCAATAACTTGAGTACTTAATATGGGTAAAATGAATGGAAAAAATGTATTATCAATAAATAACCGTAGTATAATAAAATTTAATAATTTCATGGGAGTCAGGTCATAATATTTTATCATTATAAACTTATTCATAAACAATTTCAATAAATAATGAGATTGTAACTTAAAACCATTACAACATTGGTAACTTTTGAATCATAAGTCCAATGAAAGAAATGGTCTTATATTGAAATGTAAATAACTGTAATTTTAAATATAAAAATCATAAAATACACTCATGGGTAGTATATACACCACAAAAAATAAACAAGTGGTCTATAAGGCATGTGTCCCACAAATATAAAAGTGAGACGAAGACCCCTTACCTTAAGTCTAGATTCATTCATACACATAAGAATATAATTTCTAATAAATATAGATTTGTTATAAATATATTACAATTACATACTCATATAAATAATACTATAAATTATTTACTTATATCCTTTTATCATTTGTTTATTAACAATACATTATTAAAATAACTATTCTAGGTAATATCTACTTCATTTTTCACATATGTTTTATTTCAGTAGTTTTGGTACTTTTATGTTGATCATTGTACCATCATCTCCAAAATTTAAATAATAATATAAATATCATACACATTCATTATATACATTTTTGGTGTCATTTCTAAAATTAGAGATACAAAAATGAACTACACTATTCATGTAGACAGTAAGTCGTAGGTGCGCATGAATGTTGTTTTCATTTTTTCAATGGATGGAAAAAAAATTAAATAATGAATAAACATTTTATAATAATTATTATGTCATAAATATTATATATATTCATTAAATATATCCTTATTATCATCCAAGTAAAACATAAATGAAAAACGAATCACATAACATCGTGGTGGTGATAATCCACACATACGCACGATTGACGTTATTGTTTTCCAATGGTTTTGAAGGTAATAAGGTAGATATTATATTATCATTAAATAATTATAATTATGTCATAATTATTATATAAAAATATTAAACCCATCTTAATACCCATCCATAAAACATTGCACTGAGAAAAAAATTGTATCTCTACGTGAAAAAGGTAAGTCGTACATACACACGAGAAATATTTGGATTTCCCATTAGATGAAAAGAAGGTGAGTTAAGGTGGTTCAGTAATAAATAAATAAATAAATATATTTATTTATATTTATATTTATATTTATATTTATTTATGATACTTAATTTATTATTTTATGAATAATATAATTGATTTTTAGGAGTTAAAAGAATAATTAAAAATAAAGTGACCAGTTAAGGTGATTAACTCTTATTTGAAATAAATCCCTTAAATATCCTATTAAGGTATATAAGGATATAATTTTGGTTAGAAAAGAAAATATATAATGTGGATAGGGGAATATATAAGATAACTTGGAAGATTTTTGTTGAGCTAGAAGGCTCAATGTGATGTAAATAAGAGAAATGACATGTTTCCTTATATAATTGAGGGAATGGGTACCCTTGGAATATCCTACAATATTTAATTAATAAAGATTAATTTTTATGTTAAAATGGATTAAAATTTATAATATTAAAATATTATATGAGTATTAGTCAAAATCATCTCTTCTAATAAAATTTTTACAAGTTTGGATCACATTTTCCCCCAATATTTTTATTTTATCCCTTCTTGAACCCTTTTGATAATTAATGTAATGATAATGTTTTCTACCCCTTAAGGGTTAATAATATTACTATAAAATTAAAAATGTCACATAAATGGACCTGGGTTTATTTTTAAAATAATAAACCATTCTTTTGGCTAAATCGTTCATTTTCATGAATTTTATATCCTCCTCCTAATCCATTTTTTTGGTATTTTCAAATGACACTTTTAAGTCTAAGTGAGAACCCTAAAAATAACATCCAAATAAAAACATTAAAAGGAAAATTCACCCAAATCAATACTATTTGGAGCTACCTCTACCCAACATCAACATCATTAAGTAAAGCCTCCACCTTCACATGGCTGCTCGACAAGCTGTCCTATGAAAAGATACACAGTCCTGGTACCAATGGCATTTGCCATACCCTCTCAATCTTCGAAATCTGAATGGCATGTGTTGGTGAACGCTTCCTGATTTGAAACCGCATCTGAGGCAGATCCAGTAGTGTGACTGAAGACTTTCACAACAAAAAGCAACTCAAAAATTCAATGCAGCATAAAACTTCCACTTCAATCAATGTCTAAATTACTTATCATGCAAATATTACTCAGGGCCACTAACGACATATTACAGGACTGTCCCCTCGGAGAGAGGTTAGGATAATTAGATAAATTTTGGAAAATGTCGCATAATGGAGGACACACATCATTACCAGGACAGGGTCGATGAGAGGTAGAACCACCACCCAAGTCAGCATTAAGGGTTTCAATACCTGTACTAGCTTCCCTGCATTGAGTAGGGGAGGATGGGATCCCTACTTCAGACCTTACCATTCCATCCTAAGGGGAGGAATAATCCTTGCACAATTTTGACCTCCTACCAAGATAAAGAGTAAAACCATCCTCATTAACCATCACATGTTTACCCTTCTTCAATGGAGACCTATGTGGTTCCTTCAAAATCAGAATTGCTCCAGCAATAGCCAGCGAGAGGCACCTCTGGCCGGTACCCCCACTGGACACCTACCCATCCTTGGTAGAACAGAGAGCTTGAGGCACACCCTAATCTCCTATAATCGGAGTCTAATGAAGTGCGGAGCTTGGGGAGCCAAGGTGCACTGAGACCGGGGCCTGAACTGAGGTTGGAGTTGGCACCTACACAAAAATAAATTTGGATGAAAAAAAATCATTATATATATATTTTTAATTAATTGGATAATAACTACATCGGTGTTTCATAAGAATGTAAGGTAATTATATAATTAATAAATATTAGAAATAAATTTCGATGAAAATAAAATATTCATATATCTAAAAATAAACACTTTGGGTGATTCATAACTTTATTTTCTCCTTATGTGGACATAGAAGAGATATTTAATACAAAGAGAGTGATTTTTTTTGACTTTATTTGATTTAAATATAAAATTGCTAATTTTCATGGGAAAATATCCATTAAACAACTCAATTTTTAGTTTAGGTGATAAGGGTTGAATTCTATTCATCTAATAAGAATTATTATGGAAATGGCCTTATCACATATTTTTAACCTAGATTAACATGGTTTCTCCTTTACTGAGGTGATAAACTTCAGCCCAATTACTATTTTTATTGACAAAAAATAAAAGAAACCTATTTATCAAATTTTAAAATCCTAATACCAAAAATGGAATCCATTTTTTCAAATTTAATTTCTATAATTGATATAAATTAATTTTAAAACAAGTTTCAAACAGGTGGCGAAAATAGGTTTTTAGAAAAATACATTTTTAACCATGAAACTTGATTTATTCTTATCTAATGCCTAGAAAAAATATTAGATTAATGTTAAAACATTTTATATAATGTATAATATTTTTTTTTCATAAAAATCATTACCCAATAGTGAATAATTTAATTTATTATGTTAAAAATACCTCGTGAGCATAAAAATATTTTTTAATAAAAATATTTCTTTTACTTTCAAATGATATCTATTTTTATTTATAATTAATTAATACCCAAAGAATTTATCTATACATATATAACTATAAATATTTCATAATTTTCTTGGTCATGTTCATACCCACCAATCTAATAGCTATATGATAACTATAATTTAATAGTATATCCTAGTTTGTTTAAACTCGGTGTTTTGTGTATTACAAGATATGAAAGAAATTGAATTTATTTAAAAAATTATTTCATAAAGTCTCACGATGTTACAAGTGGACTAGGTTGTGATGTGTCGGTTTTTTGTGGTGGTTACTTGGTTGATATTTGGTAGAAATGGAATGATATCAACTAATATAATAAGGTTTTAATGGTTAAAGAATTCATTTGTACTAATTTAAATTGATAATTAAATGGGTAAAACATGATAGATGAAATGTTAAATAAAATAATAAAAAATGGATCATTGGTTTTGTAACATTTGTGTGATTCTTGTGGTTGTTTTTTTACATTAGAGGTGGTTCTTAGTGGCATGATATTAGTAGTGTATGGATGAATGATGTGGTGGTGTTTATTTTCTAAACCCACAGGTGTATGATAGTGTGATACTATTATATACCTTTATTTATTTTTTGACTTTTCTATACACCCCACCCAAGCCAGATAACCCAAACGACACCCAGATACCTTGGGGTGTTATCCTTAACATTTTAGATAAGGAGGATATTAATGGTTGAACCCCATCTACCCCGCACTACCTTATGTAGCTTATTCAAGTGGTACCAGTGGTAAATGATGTGATATTTGGTGGGGAAATGCATTATAGGGTGGGGGAATGAGTTTGAAGCCTTATGTGTTCATGATAACAAAATTCTCTAATAAGTTGATATGAGATTTGTGGTTTGTGTCACAATATTTGATATACAGTTAGTGTCATGAGACGTGATATACGGTTGGTGCTGTTATAGGAAGATTTATATGGGATGAGATAAATTGATGCATTCTCATTGGTCAATAGTAAAAAATAATTGGGGAAGTGGTTCTGGGTTATGTATGATTATATTTATCTAATTACTGTATTATTACACATGGATTCATTATTTTGTGAGTGATCCTAAGTGAGGATGGGGGTGCAATATCCAAAATTTTTAAAGATAATAAAACCCCATTTGTTGATAATTTATAAGTTTTTTTATATGAAAATATATTTTCCAATGTAAATCTATTAATAAAAATTTTAAAGGATTTTTGTAAGGGTAAAATCCCAGTTAACACAATAAAAAATTCTATCAAATATTCTTAGAGTCAGACACTGAGTTAGTATGAGATTTTGAGGCCCCTAAAGGTTCGGTATTGACAGATTAAAAATTTTAAATATATAATATTACATGCATCTGAATTATCAAAAATAATTTAATATCTTCCAAATAGAGAGTTGTATAAGAAATATGAGACCATAGTTAGTTAGGTCTAGGATGTGGTGTTTAACCTAGGTGGGGTATAAAATTTTTTAGTTTCAGACGTTTGGTAAGGTCCCTCACGATGATAAGTTATTTAATATTTTTATTATATATTTTTTTTTAAATATTATATTATCTCTCAAATGGTGCATTATATGAGAAATATGAGACAACCGTTAGGTCTGTAACATGGGGTTCATCCTAGGTAGGGTATAACTTTTATGAGTATTGGGTTGTTGGAAACATTGTAAATGATAAAACCCTTTTTATAATTTATTATTTATTTTTTTCCATTTTTTTAATAATAAATAACTAATATCTATCAAATGGTGCATCATATGAGAAATTTTAGACCACTGTTAGGTTCGGAACATGGGGTTCACCCAATGTGGGGTATAACAATTGGCAGCATCAGATGTTTTGTCAGGTCATTCAGAATAATAAATTTTAAATATTTATTTAATTATTATTACTAAATTAATTAAATAAATTCTTTTTATCTATCTTCACTCCATCTTCTCCATGAAGAAGTTGACACCACCATTGATACACATGGTTGAAACCAAAAGCTTTAAAATCATCTTTTTTTGATGATTTAATGTTAGAAATGCATTATTAAGATGAAATTAAACACGCCATATTTAAAATTTGGTTAAAATGTAAATTCAATAGATGGTTTAATTTAGGGTTCTTAAATTGTGGAATGTATACATGATGGAGTATCTATAAATTGACAGATCTTCAACCTTGATTCTTGGTTGATCCTATAACTCCTTTGATTGTGTTAGGTGAACCTACATCCATCCATTCTTGGTATTTTTTCTTCCCTGATCTCAGTGGTATCGAACACCCTTCTTCTTCCCCTTACTATGTGTAGTGTAGGTTCCTTATTAATGATATTATTATTATTTTCATCTCTATTAATATTTCAAATTATATTTCTATAATTTTTTATCAATGATAATTTAAAAAAACATTGATTCGTAATTTATAAATTATAGATGAATAATTTTAAGAAATTATTATTCTAGAATTATATTGAATTATTTTTAGATAATTAATAAAACTTATCAAAAGATAATTTTTGGTGAGAATTATCAGAAGATAATCTGTGAAATTATCAGATAATAATATATTAAAATTACTGAAATATAATTTTTCTGAATTTATCAAATGATAATGAGACTATATTATTCATGGAATAATAAATCAAATTTTTAAGGGAAAAATTTAAAGAATAATTAAATGATAATTTCATGGAATTATTAAATGATAATTATCTAGAATTATTAAATGATAATTATATAAAAATATCAATATATAATTATATATATATATATATATTAAAAGAGTAATTATATGGAATTCGACGTGTGTTCTCAAATTCATTTTGGGATATAAATTATCGAACATAGTTTTATAATTTTTCTCGGTGATATTTTTTTTTAATTACACGCATAACATAAAATAATAATTCATATATTATCTAGGAGATAGAAAATATCATTGAAAACCCTTATCATACATGGAGTATTGACATGATGAAAACTATTATAATAAGGATTCATGGAGGTTTCCTTAACTGTTGAAGTTACCAATCCAGCTACTGAACCACAGTGGGTGCTTTATACTTGCTGTTGAAATTGATAACTCTGATGTAGGAAGTTCCTTAACTTCATGGGCTCTCATTTACACCATTTTCATTAATGATTATATTTTTTTGGTAATTGATTGACCGTTCTTGATTGTGATCTTATGTGAGTGTGTTTGTGGCCCATAAAACTCATCATGATCCCATAAGTGATATTAGTGTAGCTTTTATCCATGTTTTATTATGATCACATGTTGTTTTGTATTATTTTATATACTCATACTAATAAACTAGGCCCACTCATGTACCCGCCCTGTATATGTGTTACCAAACCTTTTTTGTTGTTTGTGGTATCTTAGATAGGTGGATTGTCATGAAATATTCACCCCCTTGTGGGGGAGAATGCTTGATTTTGATGATAGCAATGAGGGACTTGAGCACAGGAGGGGTACGAGGTAGCTATGGAATCCTATTGAGGGTGTGCTTGAGGTAGCCTTGATTTTCCAAGTTCTATTCACCACGTGATAGCCTAGTCAATGTTAGTACTATTTATTTTCATATACAGGGTTCGGGTGACATGGTACTCTTTAGGGATAGATGAAATTAGGTATCACCTCCACAAAATTGCGAGGACACTGTATAAGGGATAGTTTTCTCATTATACTCTTTTAGTCATCTTCTGGCATGGATCTGGTGTAGGTACGATTGGGGGTAGTGGTATCTTGGTTAGCACACTACTACTCAATTTTTTATTATATGTTTTTATGTTTAAACACATTTTTTATTACTATGGAATACACTTGTATACATGAGAACATCAGATTAAGGATGCATTGGTGGGGTCCTACCAAGTCTTGTACTCACACCCTACTCATGAATTTTAATGTGCTTGCAACTTTTATGATAGACAGGATGAAGGGAAAGGGACTTGTGGTGGATGGTGAGTAGGTGGAGCAATTATATGGAGTGGTTCTATCAGACACTAGAAGAATCCACATATATTTAATTTAACATATGTTTTATTTATTTTGGACCAGATTTCCACATTGGGAGAATATTTTATTTTTATGTCATGTATTCCATTTGTTTTTTGCATGATTACTCTGATTATTATATTTTCAATATTTATTATTGCTCATATTTCATGATACTGAGGATATAGTATCCACAATGATGGAATCAGACCCTCACTACTAGTTGGAAACCCCTTGCGTATGGGGAGGCGCACATGAGGTCATGTGGTATTTTGGCTCAGACCCGATGGTTCAAATTGGAATGTTACAGAATGGTATCAAAGCCTCAGGACTCGCAAACTTGTTTTGTTTCTTTTATTGGTTTGGGAAATGGTATATTGGAAATAAGACATTGGGACTCACTTAGTGGAACTATGTTAGTGATTGGATAGCACTCCATAGTGGACCTCCATGTTTCCATAAAATGGGGAATTTATGTTTTGTTATTGTTATTGATTAAATTCAACTTGGGTGATGCACTTGATGTTTATATGTGATTTATCATATTTTTTTGGCGCATTCATGCATCATGACTAGGAATATAGGTGCACATTACTTATATATATATATATATCTCTGTGTGTGTGTGTGTTTTATAGTAGTTCATTGATTAAATGCCTTTATTTGAACTATTTTTCTAGGAGAGTTTCTCCTTATGTGATATATTTATTACCTTGTTGTTGTGATATATCTTTCTTGGAATTGATTAGTTAAACTAATATTGATGTTGTGTTAGTATATATGTAACGACTTTGACTAATATTCAGAGATGGAAACAAGTATGGTTGTGCCTTGGGTTAAGGGTAGACTCCTAGGAAAACCTTACTCGATCCCATAGACTATTTAGAACTTACCATGTTCCTAAACCTTCTTCAATTATAGAAGAGGCTACCATATAGACATTTGGTGGGACCTCCAATTGAGTAGGCTGCTCCTGAGCATGTCCCCGTACCAACTCCAGTTGTGCAAGCAGTGGTTCCCTATCAGATACCATCTAGATCCATTGTTGACTACGCCAAGATTTCTAACTCTAGCATCCTATATACTTCCAAGGAATCGATGGACTACACGATGCTAAGGATTGGGTGGATATAATAGAGGGTATCTTTGACCTGGTAGATATTCCATCAGATAGGAAGGTGAAGCTGGTATCCTTCATGCTACATGGACTTTCTAGGCATTGGTGGGGAGTTATGGGATGGGTTGGATGATGTGAGGGTATAATCTAGGAGGCCTTTAAGGCCATTTTTTCATAGTGTTTTTTCCTGAAACACTGAATATCGATCGAGAATATGAGTTTATGGAGCACCATTTGGGTTTTATGACAATATCAGCATACTCTTCATGATTTACCAAGCTCCTTTGTTTCACACCACTTCTAGATGGTAATGAGACCAAAAGGCTAGGAAGTTTCAAATCGGTCTTCGAACTGACCTTAGATTATAGGTCGGTAGATTTGACCTAGATTCATACTCGGAGCTTCTAAGGATAGCCCTAACTATTTATAGGATTTTGGAAGATGGGATAGAGCTATAATTTTCAGGACTTTCACTACTCAGATAGGTGGACCTCCCACTGCTCTTGTGAATACCTCTTTTGATGTCAGGGAAAGGAAGGACTGAACATGCAGTAGAGTATTGGCATACAAGTTAAGTAGAGATTTGTATCTTCATTGCCTTCTGGAGGTGACCCATAGTGATTTAAATGTGAAATGTTTGGACACTATAGTCAGGTGTTCACATCACCCTTGAGCCAATTCTAAAAATGAGGCAGGACAAGATACCTCCAACAGTGTTTTTCCAAAGTATCATTTAGAAGATAGATTCCAACATGGAAAGGGGGATAGAGGTATATTAAGGGACCTCATTAGAATATGAATACTTCTTATATGATAGAAGAATAGGGACATGGTCGTAGAGCTGACATGGTATAGGTTTATGTAGTGGATCAGATTCCAACAGATGGTGGGGATGGACCTTGCACTATTTAAGGAATGGTTTTGATCACTTCCACTCTATCTACTGTGTTATTCGATACTGGTCTTTCCCATTATTCCATATTTTCACAATTAGTTGTTGGAATTGGCATTCCAATCAAGTTATCCTCTGAGTTAGTCTCCCTTGATACACTTGGGGGCACAAGAGTGGACCTTCTTCATCAATGCCCAAAATTTCCACTAGTCATTATTGGCTATGGACATCTGTGTGAATTCATGATTCTAGAGATGAAAACTTTCGATGTGATTTTCGTCATGTATTGGTTAACTATTTTTTAAGATCACATTTATTGTTATCATAGATGGGTATCTTTTACCTCACTAGGGGGAGATGATTTTGTGATCAATGGATAGTGGGAACTAGGAGTAGGTAGAGTTGGACCAAACTTGAGTCAGCTTGGAAAAATTATAACACAAATGGAAGGAATATATATTTATCAAGGATCATTGGAAGCCCCATAAAATTTTTCTCTAGTTTTGGATCTCTAGCAGGACACCTTTCTAGATGATTTCACATGATTCCCTCTTGAAAGATGAGTTGACTTTGAGTTAGATCTCATACCAGGTGCATAACCCATTTCGATACCTCCATATTGTATTGATCCAAACGACCTTGTAGACACCATATAATATGTTCCATAAACTTTTCCATAAAATTGAAGATGTGAAACTCACTCAGACACCAAATTCTGAGTTAAAGTGGAAATGAATCTTTATGGTGGAAGGATCATATTGGATTTCTATGCATCGTGACAAAAATAATTTCATCGACCTAGCTCGAAATGTTCGTGGTGCGACTCTAAATTGTTCATGGAAATAAGTGACAATAGAGAAGGCACTAGCCCGAAGGTCCAGGACTGTAACCCATCACTGATATCAAGTAGGGGTGTGGGGGTGAAATGGAACAATTTTTTTCCTATGTCCCAAAAACACTGGCACACAAGATACCTGTGCACAACATACCTGCGCACCACCAACTTGTGCGACCAATCACCTTCATCCAGGGTCTTATATTTTCCTATAAATAGACCCTTGGGGCCTTCATTTGTACTGATGAATTTTCATGAATCCATATTTCTGCTCTGGTCTCCCTATTGTGTCATGACCCGTCCTCGGGGCCTGTTCTGTGACTATCCCAAGCCCGCCTTCCATAGGCCAGAGGCTGGCGACTAGCACCAAAGGCGTAAATCCCGAATTAAAGGGAAGGCATTGCCATTATATAAGAAAACAAACACAACAGAGTATGCAAGATGAAGTAAACACTAAGCAAACTAAGTAAAAAAGTAAGTGCTGAAAAGTAAATGGGCCAGAATACAAACCCAACTGGAAGTACAGTACAACTGAAAAGAAAGTACAATAGTTGGAAAGTAAAGCAGCAACCACCAAGTCGTCCTCCAGCTATCCCACCTGAAGGGTGGGTACAGATGGTCTCCTCAGCTCCTCGGGTCCGGCCGTCCATTCCGTGTATGTCCCGCCAAGTGGTCCACCTCCAGGTACCGTCCCGCTCCACTAGATTCCACCTCAATCAGTGCTGTCTGTCATCTGCATCCAACACAATGTAGTGCGGGCATAGCCCGTGCATGGGTGAGTATACGATACTCAGTAGGGACCCCGAGACTCCCGAAGGTCTCCCAGAATCCACAATGGATATACCACAAAGGAAAGATAAATAACATGAAGTATCAACCAACTCTACTTAGGTATATGCCCATACATATACCTAAGTCATCAATTCCAGTTCGGCTCCAACTCACGAACCCAAGTACAACCCAGTCCACACAGGAAAGTATAATCCAGTCCACAAGGAAAACACAACCCAATCCACACAGGAAAGCAAGTCAATCATATCGATGATACTGATTGAACGTCAAGACTCAGATCAAACAGGTACACTACTCACAAAGAGGGGTGGAGATGATTAGATGTAGCCTTTGAATCATCTCCTCCACCGAACCCATGTAGGATCCAAGTACAGAAGTCGTCGCTGCCGAACCCACGTAGGATCCAAGTACAGTAACCATCGCCGCCGAACCCATGTAGGATCCAAGTACTGTCATCCTTGCTGCCAAACCCACGTAGGATCCAAGTACAATCGTCCTCGCTGCTGAACCCACGTAGGATCCAAGTACAGTCGTCCTCACTGCCGAACCCACGTAGGATCCAAGTACAGTCGTCATCGTCATCGCTTTCGCAGTCAGCTCTAGGGTTCCCGCACACAGCACGCTCGATTCCGGGAGGGTCTGCTCCATGAGCCAAGGGGTCAATACATCAACTATCAGGAATTCCAGAGTTGATGTATCACAAAGTTTCGTCTCGTCAATAGGAACTCAACGCAATAGACGACGCGTCAATCGGACGCCCGGTCTGAGAGATATTAGCTTTTCCATCCTAGGGGCCCGGTTGGTTTTTAAGATGAAACCAACCCGACTGTACTCCAACTGAATCCAAACCTCAAGTGAAGTAATTCAAAATAACCGTCTCACTAAGAGGAATTCAACGTAATTGACGGCACGTCATTCGGATGTCTGGTCGTTAAGTTATAAGCGTTTCCGCTCCAAGGGCCCGGTTGGTTTCGGGTTCGAACCAACCCGAC
The DNA here is from genome assembly GCA_963277665.1 of Viscum album. Lineage (NCBI taxonomy): Eukaryota > Viridiplantae > Streptophyta > Magnoliopsida > Santalales > Viscaceae > Viscum > Viscum album. Next base: position 27,875,893 of record OY728125.1, read on the forward strand.
AATACCCAAACTTCGCCAAAACCTTGAGTTTAATATACCAAAATGACTGTCTCAATCCAAGAATCCATACGCAACTAATGGTGCATCGATCAGAGGTCCATAGCCTAAGATATGGGCATTTGAACGAACCTGGTCTGAAAATAGGGGGTTTCATCCCGGTCCGACCCAACCCAATACCCCCTAGGTCAGCCCGAACCGGGTCGACCCGACCCGAGTCCGGGTCTGGCCCGATTGGGCGCAGCCTGGCCCGACCTGCGTGAACTACAGGTGGCCCGATCCGTGTGTCTTGTGGCTCGGATCGTAGGCCGGCCGTGACTCGGCGCTAGTCGAGCGGGGCGCAAAGGGGGTGTCGCCCCCTTGTTTCCGAAACAACCGACTGTAATGGCCAGCCTTGGTGTAACCCAAGGACCCCCTCGGGTCCCGCCTGCAGATGGCGCTGGTAGCCGGCCGCCCCTTGGGAGTCTGCCGCGGCGCGATAGCGCCGCGCCCCTCCGCCGCAGCCCGCTCCGGCCGCGGTCCCTTCGGCCTCACCGGCATGGCGTGATGGCGCCACGCACCACCGCCGCAGCCCGATCCTGGCCATGGTCTCCTTTGGCCTCACCGGCGCTGCGCGACAGCGCCGCACACCACGGCCGCGGCCCACTTTGGCTGCGGTCCTGTTCGTCCCCGCGTGGTGCAACGTCACCGCGCCGTCTTCACCTCGAACATCATCGATGATCAATAATAAAAAGGGGTGGAGGATCAGCCGTGTTTGCACGGTCCGATCGCCTCCCGTTATGATGATAACATGCGGCCAATATTTAAGCAATGAAGATCCATAAAATAAAACTTGAACGAAGATAACCCCTACCTCGAAGGAAGTTTGCGGTTGTTAAGCACCATGGATGATGGCGTCGATGGCGAATTCCCACGTCGTTGGTGTCTCCTCCCTTGTCGTGGAGGAAGAAGAGGATAGAGAAACCGAGCTGCCGAGTCGACGTTCTTTGTCGGAGATTTTACATTCTTCATTGGAGAGTTGGTGTTCTTCGTTGAAGAAGAAGTTCTTCCAAAGGAACTAGAGCTCTCTCCTCCAATTCTCAACACAACGATCCAACCCACAAATAAAATAAGGATCCTCTAATTTTATTAAAACATGTCATGCATTCAAATTAAAAAATTTAAACACTTAATTCAATTAATTGATTAAGTGTGTGTTGGCATGAATTAATGAGGGTGAGAGAGTGGAAGAGGATAGGTTTCACAAGTTAAGATGGGTTACAAATTTTAAGAGGGGGTTAGAGGAGTTTTAAGGAATGTGAAGGGGTGGGGATTGTGTGTGCCCCACCTCACAAATATCCTCACATGGGTAGTTAGAGGCTTGTGGGTCCCACCCCAACTACCCCATGTAGGATATAACCACTTGGATAAAGAATAAAAATTGTTCTACAATTTTTATTCAATTCTTTATTAATCCACAAATTTTAACTTCTCCTCCCGTGAAAACGCAATCGCAGTAAAGGTCCCCTTAAGAAATTACCAGTGCTGCGGTTTCATCGGTGCCCTCGGATTTCAATTTCGATCACCGGTTCAAAAGATAGAAAAACTCGCTCATTCGTTTACTGAATGTACCCAAGATAAGCTTCGAAAACTGATTCCGGACACACCGGGCCTCAGAATCAGGTGCCGTCAGAAACTGCATACTCGTAAAATCCCAAAGAATTTAAGAAAAAATTTTCCTTGAAATTTACGGGTCTTTACATTACTCCCAACTCAGGGCTTTACGTCCCCGTCAAGCTATATCATAAACTAGGGAAACAAATGAGGGTACTGAGCATGCATCCGAGCCTCCCACTCCGATGTGCTCTCCTAGAGTTTCCCGTGCTGCCACCTGATGCGTACTAGAGGAATCGACCATCCACATAGGACCCGCTCCTGTCGATCCTCGATCTCTACTGGAACCTCTGCAAATGTCGCCCCATCATCGATGTCCAGCTCCCTGTGATCAATGATATGCGTCGAGTCGTGCACGTATCTCCTCAGCTGAGATACGTGGAAGATGTCGTGCACCCGGTGCAATTGAGGTGGAAGAGCCGGGAGATAAGCCACCTCGCCTATCCTACTGAGAACCTGGAATGGTCCGATGAAGCATGAAGATAACTTTCCACCCCATCCAAATCTTCGTAGTCCATGTCGAGGCGAGACCCGTAAGAAAACGTGGTCACCATCCTCAAACTCTATTGGTCTCCGCCTCCTGTAAACATAGGACTTCTGTCGGCTTTGAGCAGTCCTCATCTGCTCCTGGATGATCTATACCTTCTCCGTCATGGCATGGGCCATCTCTGGTCCTACAAGTACTAACTACCCAGGGTCTGTCCAGCACAGATGTGATCGTAAGTTCATCTGTACAATGCCTTGTATGGTTCCATCCTGATGGTGGAGTGGTATCTATTGTTGTACGCAAACTCCACCAAAGGTAGGTGATCCTCCCAGCTGTGACCAAAGTCAAGGAAACATGCACGGAGCATGTCCTCGAGAGTTTGAATGGTCCTCTCCATCTGGCCATCCGTCTGTGGGTGAAAGGTGGTGCTCAGGCGTAGCTGCTTCCCAAATGCCTCATGTAATCCCTTCCAAAGCCGGGAAGTAAAGCGATCATCTCGATTAGAGATGATAGACGATGGCACACCATGAAGCCATACGATCTCCTGAATGTATAGGCATACCAAGATCTCCACTGAGCCCTTCTCTCTGATAGGTAAGAAATGGGTCGACTTGGTGAGTCAGTCAACAATCACCCAGATGAAGTCGTGTCCTCTGGAAGTACATGGAAGTCCCGTCATGAAATCCATAGATATCCCGTCCCACTTCCACTCTGGGGCCTCTAAGGGTTGTACCAAGACTGCTGGTACCTGGTGCTCCGCCTTCACCTACTGGCAGGTGAGGCATCATGAAATGAACTCTGCCACAACCTTCTTCATACCCGGCCACCAGTGATGTCGTCTGAGATACTGGTACATCTTCACTACTCCTGGATGTACCACCAATGGGGAAATGTGAAACTCTCTCAGCACCTCCTCTTGTAATGTAACCGGTACCATGGTATTCCCTCTGAAAAGGATGACGTGCTCTACTCCTATAAAAAATCCATCAGGTGCCTGTCCTATGGATATCTGTGCACGTCGTGTCTCACAGTCAATGTCCCCTCGCTGTGCCTCCTTGACCCGCTGAAGTAGTGGAGGAGTGACTATGAGTGACTGTAGAAAGGATGCCCCATCTCTATCCACGAAGGATATCTGCAAAGCGGCAAACTGCTCTATCGCCTCTCTAAGTAGTTGAATGCCCGACCTCCTGCTGAGAGCATTAGCTACTACGTTCCCCTTCCCAGGAGTATAGACTATCTCAAAGTCATAGTACTGGAAGAACTCAAGCCATCGCCACTGTCTCAGGTTCAGGTCCTTTTGCGAGAAGATGTACCTGAGACTCTGGTGGTCAGAGTAGACTGTAAAACGCTCGCCCATCAGATAGTTTTTCCACATCTTAAAGGCGAAGACCACTGTTGCTAACTCTAGGTCATGGGTAGTGTAGTTCTGCTCATGCTGCCTCAACTGTCGTGATCCATAGGCGATCACTTCCCACTCCTGCATCAGGACACACCTGATTCTGGTCCCTGATGCATCGAAGTAAACTACGTACCCTACTCCCTCCTCCGGTAGCCTCAAGATGGTTGCACTGATCAATATCTATCTCAGCTCCTGAAATCTCTGCTGAGATATATCTGACCACATGAAGGGTTTCCCCTTCTTCGTCAAAGCTAAAAGTGGTGCTGCAACTCTAGAGAAGTCTGGCACAAATCTTCGATAGTGTCCAGCCAGACCTAGGAAACTCCGCACCTCCGTCACGATCCTGGGTGGATCCCAAGCTAGCACTGCCTCAATCTTCGCAGGATCCATCGCAACTCCCGCCTCAGAGATGACGTGCCCCAAGAAGTGGACCTCTCGAATCCAGAACTGAAACATCGAGAGATTACCATAAAGCTGGTGCTCTCGGAGTGTATCCAGTACAACCCGCAAGTGGTAGGTGTGCTCCTCCTCAGTAGTCGAGTAAATCAATATGTCATCGATGAAGACTACGAAAAATAGATCGAGGGAAGGATGGAAGATCTTGTTCATGAGACTCATGAAAACTACTGGAGCATTGGTTATGCTGAAAGGCATAACCAAGAACTCATAGTGGCCATACCGACACCTGAAGGCCATCTTCTGTACATCCTCATCTTGAACTCTGAGCTGATGATAGCCTGACCTGAGGTCTATCTTAGAGAACCATCGTGCTCCCTTGAGCTGATTGAAGAGATCATCTATCCTTGGAAGTGGATACTTGTTCTTCACGGTCACCTGGTTCAGGTGACGGTAGTTGACACACAGTCGCAAGCTCCTGTCCGCCTTCTTGGCGAACAAAATCGAGGAAGCCCAGGGTGAAACACTAGGTCGGATGAATCCCTTGCCCTGCAAGTCCTCCAGCTGTACCCGTAGCTCTCGAAGCTCAGCGGGAGCCATCCGATATGCTGGAGTAGATATCGGGGCTGTCCTGGGGTACATGTCAATATAGAAGTATACCTCTCTGCGAGGAGGTAGTCCTGAAACGTCGACAGGAAAAACATCCGCATACTGATCCACCACAACAGGAAAACTCGGACTCCGCACATCAACTACTCCTAGGATGAGACTATCCAACTGATGAGTGGTCGGCTGTACTCTCCTCTATGTGATTCCATCCTACACTGCAAAGGCTCCCTTCTCGTCGGTGAAGGTGAACCTTCTCCCATCTATGCGGACACACTGCACTTTGTTCCTAATACAGTCAATCTGGGCATGGACTGTAGATAACCAGTCCATACCCAAGATGACGTCGTAAGGCCTCGACGCCACTACAAGAAGACCCCAGCTGAAGCTCTCACCTCCTAGAGTAATCCCACACTGCCGGCACCAGTGCGTAATCGTCGAGTCTGCTCCCATAGGAGTCTCTAGCCGTAAGGATCGAGCCAACAGCTCCGTCAGAATCTCTGAGCTCCGAACAAGGGCAGTGGCAATGAAAGAATGACTCTCTCCTGTGTCTATAAGACCTGCAACAAGGGTGTAGTAGACACATATAGTACCTTGAATCATCTCAGGTGAGTCGTGGTCGTAGGCCCCCACTGCCTAAAGCTGAGCCTGCCTCTGCCCGCCAGCTCCCTGTGGTCGGGGTGGACCTCCTGGTGGTGGTGATGGTAGAGCCCCGAAGCGTCGTCCACCACCTGCTGCTCGACCAGCTCCTCTACCTCGTCTGCCTGCTCCCTGCGGACTGCCACGGTCAAACCTCTTCCTCTGCCTAGGTGGTCCCTCAACCGTCTGCTGCTCCTCTGCATGGCGGGTCAGGTAGTCAAGAGCCATATGGCCCTACCCACCACATGCATAGCACTGTCTGATTCTCGTATGACTGGCTCTGCTGTGTGTGCCCCACACATCCGAACTAGTATCCTAAGGTCGCCCACCTGATGGTCTGGTCCGCTTGGACCTCTACGATATCTGTCTACTACCAGCTGCAGATGTCTCTGCTACGTGCTGCCCTGCGGTAGGTATCGCTACTGGTGTAGGCTCAGCAAGAAAGCTCACCACAAGAAGGGCTTGCTCTAGTACTCCTGCCTATGTCAGAATGCTGAGGGAGATCATCGAAGCCCTGATCTCATGCCTCAGTCCCTGCTCGAAGGTCCGGGCCCAGAAGAATGGGTCCCATACCATGTTCGTGGAGTAGCACGAGAGGTCGGTAAATCTCGCCGAGTACTAGGCTACTGTCATGATGCCCTGCCACAGCTATAGTAACTCCGGGATGTGCACCGCACGGAGGGTGGCTAGAACAAACTACGAGCGGAAGAGGCTCTCAAATTCCATCCAAAGTAGGGATGCCTCGTCGTGCACCTGGAGCATCAGGCTCCACCATCTACCTGCTGCTACGTGAAGGAGACTCGAAGCAAGGATCACCATGAGGTCAGCTGGTGTCCCTACTAATCTGAAGACTCAAACAACAGCCTCCAGCCAATCCTCGGCTGCCTGAGGGTCCATCACTCCACGGAACCTGAGCGGCCTCTGACACTGAAACTCGTGCAGTGCACTCAGATGACGTGCACTCTCAACTGCTGGGGCTGGTGGCATCGGTGGCTCGGTGGGTAGAGGTACCGCCGGTGCGTCCGCTGTAATGGGGCCCTGCACCAAGGCCTCGTCGCTCGGTGGGATGCCATCTCGCACAAAGCTCAGAACCCTAGCTAGCTGCCGTCGTGGGGAAATCTTGAAAAGAAACAGGTGCTCCATGGTTAATATAGTACACCTGGTGAGCTGACACAAGTAATCACAAAGAAAACTTTTGAAACACACATGTAATAAATGTTTTTGTGCATTGAGTCAGAAATCAGAAGTCAGGGTCCTGGTGTATGGATACGTCAGCCATCGCACCAACACTGGACTCCCTGGACTGATAACCACACTCAATACTCTAAACATTATTGCTTCATAGAGAAGAAATTATTAGAGTCCTGAGTTCTGTGGTAGAACCGACTCCTCTGATACCAATTTGTCACAACCCGTCCTCAGGGCCCGTGCCGTGACTACCCCAAGCCCGCCTTCCATAGGCCAGGGGCTGGCGACTAGCACCAAAGACGTAAATTCCGAATAAAAGGGAATACATTGCCTTTATATAAGAAAACAAACACAACAGAGTATGCAAGATGAAGTAAACACTAAGCAAACTAAGTACAAAATTAAGTGATGAAAAGTAAATGGGCCAGAACACAAACCCAACTGGAAGTACAGTACAACTGAAAAGAAAGTACAACAACTGGAAAGTAAAGCAGCAACCACCTGGTCTTCCTCCGGCTATCCCACCTAAAGGGTGGGTACATATGGTCTCCTCAACTCCTCGGGTCCGGCCGTCTGTTCCGTGTACGTCCCGCCAAGTGGTCCACCTCCAGGTACCGTCCCGATCCACTAGACTCCACCTTGATCAATGTTGTCTATCGTCTGCATCCAACATAACATAGTGCGGGCATATCCCGTGCAGGGGTGAGTATACGATACTCAGTAGGGACCCCGAGACTCCTGAAGGTCTCCCAAAATCCACAAAAGATATACCACAAAGGAAAGATAAATAACACGAAGTATCAACCGACTATACTTAGGTATATGCCCATACATATACCTAAGTCATAAATTCCAGTTCGGCTCCAACTCACGATCCCAAGTACAACCCAGTCCACACAGGAAAGTAAAATCCAGTCCACAAGGAAAACACAATCCAATCCACACAGGAAATCAAGTCAATCATATCGATGATACTGATTGAAAGTCAAGACTCAGCTCACACAGGTATACTACTCACGAAGAGGGGTGGAGATGATTAGATGTAGCCTCTGAATCATCTCCTCTACCGAACCCACGTAGGATCCAAGTACAAAAGTCGTCGCTGCCGAACCCAAGTAGGATCCAAGTACAGTAACCCTCGTTGCCGAACCCACGTAGGATCCAAGTACAGTTTTCCTTGCTGCCGAACCCACGTAGGATCCAAGTACAGTCGTCCTCGCTACCGAACCCACGTAGGATCCAAGTAGATTCGTCATCGTCGTCGCTTTCGCAGCCAACTCTAGGGTTCCCGCACATAGCATGCTCGATTCTGGGAGGGTCTGCTCCACGAGCCAAGGGGTCGATACATCAACTGTCACAAAGTCCATAGTTGATGTATCACAAAGTTCCGTCTCGTCAATAGGAACTCAACGCAATAGACGGCGCGTCAATCGGACGCCCGGTTTGAGAGATATTAGCTTTTTTGTCCCAGGGGCCCGGTTGGTTTTTAAGCTGAAACCAACCCGACCGTACTCCAGCTACATCTAAAACTCAAGTGGCGTAATCCAAAAGAACCGTCTCACTAAGATAAATTCAACGTAATTGACGACACATTATTCGGACATCCGGTCGTTAAGTTATAAGTGTTTCCGCTCCAAGGGCCCAGTTTGTTTTGGGTTTGAACCAAAATATCCATACTCAAACTTCGCCAAAACCTTGAGTGTAATATACCAAAATGACTGGATCGATCCAAGGATCACTACGCAACTGACAGTGCATCGATCGGAGGTCCGTATCCCAAGATATGGGCGTTTGAACGAACCTGGTCCGAAAATAGGAGGTCTGGGCCCGGTCCCACCCAGCCCAATACCTCCTGGGTTGGCCCGAACTGGGTCGACCCGACTCGGGTCCAGGTCTGGCCCGATTGGGTGCGACCCGGCTCATCCTGCGTGGCCTGCGGCTGGCCCGGCCCGCATGACCTGCGGCTTGGCTCGGAGGCCGGTCGCAGCTCGGCGCTGGCCGAGCGGGGCGCAAAGGGGGCGTCGCCCCCTTGTTTCTGAAACGGCCGGCCGCATTGGCCGGCCTTGGTGTAACCGCGGGACCACCTCAGGTCCCACCTCTAGGTGGGATCAGCGTCCGGCATAGCCGGACGCCCCTTGGGATTCCGCCACGGCTCTTGTCCGATCGGCGCGACGCGACGGCGCCGCCCCACTCCGCCGCAGCCCGCTCCAGCCGCGGTCCCTTCGGCCTCACTAGCGCAGCGCGACGGCGCTGTGCACCACCACCGTGGCCCGCTTCTGGCCGCGGTCACCTTCAGCCTCTCCGACACGGCGTGACGGCGCTGCGCACCACCACGACAGATTGCTCCGGCCGCGGTCCTATTGGTCCCCACGCGGTGCAACGACACCGCGCCGTCTTCACCTCGAGGATCATCAATGATCAACAATAAAAAGGGGAAGAGGATCAGCCGTGTTTTCATGGTCCGATCTCCTCCTGTTATGACGATAACATGCGGCCAATCTTTAAGCAACGAAGATCGATAAAATAAAACTTGAACGAAGATAACCCCTACCTCGAAGGAAGTTCATGGTTGTCAAGCGTCGCGGATGATGGCGTCGCTGGCGAATTCCCGCATCGTCAGTGTCTCCTCCCTTGTCGCAGAGGAAGAAGAGGATATAGAAACTGAGCCACCAAGTCGACGTTCTTCATCGGAGAGTAGACGTTCTTCGTTGGAGAGTTGGCGTTCTTAGTTGAAGAAGAAGTTATTCTAAAGGAACTAGAGATGTCTCCTCCAATTCTCAACACAATGAGCCAACCCATAAATAAAATAAGGCTCCTCTCATTTTATTAAAACATTCCATGCATTCAAATTACAAAATTTAAACACTTAATTCAATTAATTGATTAAGTGTGTGTTGTCATGAATTAATGAGGGTGAGAGAGAGGAAGAGGATAGGTTTCACAAGTTAAGATAGGTTACAGATTTTAAGAGGGGGTTAGAGGAGTTTTAAGTAATGTGAAGGGGTGGGGCTCGTGTGGGCCCCACCTCACAAATATCCTCACATGGGTAGTTAGGGGATTGTGGGTCCCACCCCAACTACCCCATGTAGGATATAACCATTTGAATAAAGAATAAAAATTGTTCCACAATTTTTATTCAATTCTTTATTAATCCACAAATTTTAACCTCTCCTCCCGTGAAAACACAACTGCGGTAAAGGTCCCCTTAAGCAATTACCAGCACTACGGTTTCATCGGTGCCCTTAGATTTCAATTCCGAGCACCGGTTCAAAAGATAGAAAATTCCGCTCGTTCGTTTACTGAACGTACCCGAGCTAAACTTCGGAAACTGATTCCGGGCACACCGGGCCTCAGAATCAGGTGCCGTCAGAAACTGCATACTCATAAAATCCAAAAGAATTTAAGAAAAAAATTTCCTTGAAATTTATGGGTCTTTACATAGTGCTTCTCCCAAGTCCTCCAAAACATCTAAGGTAGTTCCTTAACACCTAAAGATAAATAATTAAACAGGGATAGTGATACGTAGGTTCTTCAAGTACTAAAATTAACAACACTTATTTGATTAAATCGCCCAAAACCTCTGACTTAAGAAGACTAGCATTCCCTCCATTCCTAAAACAAGAACCTACACCCCCACTTCCAAGAATACCTATGAATACTCTTGAAGGCTTGATCCATGTCTTTCCCAAGTCTAGTAATTCAGATTCTTCATCACTTAAGGTGACATCAATTCGCCTAAGCATACTCGAGTACCCCATACCTACGTTCCACTTACTTAATATCCCTTACTTGATGTTCACCCTACCTTTCATCCTATACAATCCATCCATTAGGCCTATCTCAAAGATAATCATGGAAAAGTATTTTCTTCTCTATATATATTGTATGAAAGAGACCACTTTGAAACCTCCACCATGACCTCCTAATTTACCAAATATTAGGGAAAGTCACACCCGCATGTATTCCATTTGTATTTGTATTTCTACAGTCATAGGTTTCCCACACTTCTCATACCAAAGGGTTGATATCCCCGAGATGTCTATAGATTTGTATATCTATGGTCACATGGACCCTTGCCCTAGGGAAAGTGTTGAGGAGTTCCTGGTCTCGGATTTTAGGGATTGTACTTCTTCATCCCCTTCTCATCTCTAAGACATGGAGCCTTCAGTCCCTAGTAGGGAGGGTTAGGATCACACTTTTGTTTCCCTTTGGACAAAGGAGAAGTCTCCCTCACCACTGCGAGACCCATTTTAGGGTATCCATCATAGTGTAAGCCCCTATCCTTTCATGTAGTAGGTTGCAATATCACTCCTATATACACCCTTCACCTTCATCCCTTCCTTACATTAGACCCTCATCCAATGTAAAGAGAACATAGGGAAGTGTCGTAGCCCTGACCTCTTCTGCCATAGGACCAACATCTTCCACCACTGAAGGAGGAAAAGTGTGTGTGGTTTGTTAAATCTTTCACATCCTCTTGTTTCTCACACCGAGAGTGACTCATGTGGGATTATAGGTTTTTAATGATCACAAAATCCAAAAAATCCACCTGAAGGAATGAACTATGAGAACTCTGATTCCCACCATAACTAGGATATGTATGAAGCCTTAACCTAGGGCACGAGCTCATAGGAAATCCTCCTCAAGATTCCAACCCGAATTCCCTTAATTTGAGCATACTTATTAGGATTAAGCCCCAAATTAAACCCCCCTAAATCTGCATGAGTTAAGACATCTCTCATGAAACCTATTACAAGGTAATACTCTTTATATGTAAGCCCAAACCTATTTCTCTCAAAGGGTCATACTCCCCTGTGAGATTTACTAAACTACCTGGGATTTTATTCCCATCCAAATGGGACATGTAGGAATACTCCTTGAGGTAAAAACCCAACATTCCAAACCAACCATGTTCTCTTTGGTTCATATCCTCAATAGGGTCTAATTAAATTTGGAAACTCATATCCCTTCTAAGTCCTTTGGGCTGTTTCGACATGAGTCTCACACTTAAATTTGAAGAGGCACCTTTTGCCTAGATTTCCTTACCAAGTGACATTAAATTGTATGATTGGATTCTTATCACATGATCTTAAAAGTTATGATGTGTCCCATTAAGTGACACCATTATGTGGGTTCTGATTCCTTTCACAAGGATACGTAAGAATCCCATCTATGGGTTTGATCCCAACATCAAAAAAACTTCCACCTCCCTAGATGATGATAAACTCCAGAGTAAACTTTTTCTAGCTAGATTACAATAAAATCTAGAGTAAACTTCCATCTCCCTAGATGATGATAAATTCTATAGTGACATTTGTATACCTAGATGATCATAAACTCCAAAGTTCCCCATTGAGTGGATTAAAAATTAGCATCATATTAACAATGACTAAAGTATCTATAAGTAGTATATAAGAGGATACCATCAATGGAGAAACTCAAATACATACAGATGTATCCATTTATGAAGATCCATGAATACATACAAATGATTTCAAATTCCACACATGCTAATAATTTATTGAAAATTTCAATGAAAACATACATTACTATTGGTAAATTAATAAGTATTCATGAACATATCTTAAATATATAAGAGATTCCTATAGTAGGAAATAATTCCCCTCAAAATGGTGTGATGATCCTGACCTCCCATCCTCTCAACCAATGTGAGTTCTTAATCGCCATGTGTCAAAATCCTTAACAAGTTTCTAACTTTGGAAAGTAGATCCCTTTGGATATTGAACCATTGGGTGTTTATAGTTACACAAACAAATCTGTTGGAAACCATTTGGAAATAGTGATTCCTAACCAGAAGCCATGTTCTGAAAGAAAAAAATGGTGAACTCAACATGAATCCTAACCAATGTGATAGTATTACCCATCTTTTAGGGTCCTATCAATCGATAAAAGAGGTCTAGACAAAAAAAATAATCATTCATGTGTTCATCCCAAAGATTCTACTTTTATGGAGTTCATTTTTTGTATTTATCATATATACAGGCATTTCCTTCCATGAACTCCCTTCAATCCAAATAGCTTCCTTTTAATTTTCACTAATGAACGCCCCAACTACTGCTCAAATTGGATCCTTGTCCACTTGAAGGATTCCATAACTGAATCATCATCTTTAATGTTGGGTATCTAATGCATTGGTTCAAGAGTAACATCAACACAATACCATTAAAACCTTGTAGGATGCCCGATAGACCCTCTAGATAAAGAATAATCTCCGATCGTCTGGTCAGTGATGATCGATGGTCAAGAAAAATATGGTTCCAACCACTGTATTCAACCATTTTGGGAGATTATCCCTATAACGCAATCACAATCCCTCATATATTTTGGGAGGTCAACCAAGAGGCCATTTATAGCCTCGACCTGAAGACACATGGGTCTTTCCTAAGGGCTCCGACCAACAATTTCCACCGCCAGCACCATGTGGTGGTAAACCCTCAACATGATGATGGTGTTTCCTTTGGTTGTCTAGGCCAAGTCTCTCAAACCCGACACACAAGATGGTCTACCAGGGATAACAACCAGATAACATAGAGTCAGATCCTACCTTTTCTCCCTCAAATGAAGGACACCAACTTAGTTTGTTGGAAAACAATGAGTGAGCATATACACTCATCGACCTTCATTCTGTCAGCCATCAGACTTGTGTGGCAGCACCCAACCAATCCCACCATTCAAATTAGGTGGAGTACCATGAGCATGAATATACACTTTCTTACAGTCATCAAGTGACCATGTTTTCATGACACGTCAAATTTATTATTTTTTAAAGTTTATTTATATTCTAGGGAAGGCGCTAGGTCTTTTCTCAAGGAGAATTGGATTTTTAAAGTGTTTATTTTTATTAAATATTACTAAAAGACGGGGTGGTTTTGAAAAATATTTTTTAAAAATAAAATGACTTAATTAAATAGTTTAATAGTTAATGAATAAAGGTGGTGTTTTATGAATTATGAGAGAAGGATATCATTTCAATTTCATTACACATATTGGATATTTCATTATTCTGAAAATTTCACATGGTTTTGTTTAATTATTTGGTTGAGGGTTGTCAAGATCTTGATTCCCCTCTTACCCCTTAAAATGGTGCACAAAGAAGAAACCCTTGACACAACAATCGTATTGTAAAGGTTTAGTCCTAAATAATAGAAAAAGGGATACCAAAGCATACTAATATCTCATATATTTCTAAGATAGAAAGTATGCTTTTTTTGTCCAATCAGAACAACCTATGATTCCCAATTGAAATCTCAACCCAATCAGTGTTGAAATAAAAAGAGTTTCACTTAATTACATTAAAAGAAATTCAATCAGGGGAGAAGAATTTCAAGATAATAAATAAGTGAAATATTTAATGCAAAAATTACACAAAACTAGTATAATAACAAGTGTTGTAACTTCCTCCCAAGTGTGTGTAGCTCCCTCGTAATGATCGTCCACTGTTTATCTTATCATTGAGAGGAGGAGGAGGCTCATGTGGAATATCACCTCCATCCTTGATCCCCCTATGAGGATAGAAGCCTCCAAAACATCCTGGATGATGAGAGGACTCCTTTGAGACTCTAAAATGGCAGTGCTTTTCTTCTGGTTCAAACTTTTAAATGATGATACCAAGGTTCCATTTTATAGGCAAAGTGGAAGGTGGTTTGGGGCAAATAGATTTTCTAAAAAAACTTGTAACATGGTTTTTGACCTTCAGAAAGTCTTATGTACCTTTGTATAAAATTATAAAGTTATAGACCACCGTCATTAATATCTTAACCAAAATTTTGGCTTCATTTGGACACATAAAGCTTGAGATATGGACAGATCATAGCACACCACTTTTGACTTCGTGCAGATTTGGTGTGCTAGACAGATCAGGTTGGTTGGGCCAATTAATGGTCGATTTGGGATTGGATGTCTTAATAAGAGTTTTATCCCATTGAATTATAGACCCGACCACAAAATCTCGGACCATTTTGATTCACTTACTTTTAGTAAAATTCACAATAGTGGACAAGTGTTCATGGATCCCATGCAATTTTGGCCCATTTTTCTTCCACTTCATCCTTGGACCTCCAAATCACCTCCACCTACAATGAAATTATACAAAAAAGTGAAATTACCATTTTTAATAGTTATTAACACAAAATAATGGATTCAAAAATTGAGTAATTTTTTTTTAATAATTGGAATTTACAATACCAAGTCAGTTTAATTCAGTGGTGTAAAGGGTGAAAATGAATAGTGAATCACAGTGCGATAACACACCCACACCTAAGAATTTTCACTCCTAATAAAATTAATATTTCAAAAAATTATGCATGTAGATATTTCCAAATTCATAAAGATTTAATATTCAATGAAATGTTAATTATTGATAGAAATGTGATCAAAGTAAAAAAATCACATTGGGGAATTATTCTCAGCAATCAAACAAAAAGATGTCTTAAAAATTGTATCAGTATGAAATTCAAGGGGTTGAATGATACCAATTTGAGAAAATTGTTCAAAATTTAACCATTTCAATAATTCTCCATGTGTGTGTGTGATAACCATTTCATGCTATTCTTTCCACTTTCTATCAAGTAAGTATAAGTTATTTTAAAAATTGTCTACTTACATGATCCTTTCCATTGAACCTACCCTACATTCTTTGTAGTCAAATTTCAAGACCCACTCACTTAAGCATTCCCAGAATAAAAACCATAAGCTCCTGACCTAGATATCATCATAGTTTTTACATTTAATCACTCCAGTAATTTATTATATATTTTCAAAAGTTGAACTTGGAATAAATCTCACAATCTTATCTCAAAAAATATTTGATCTCCTCATGACACTAATTGTAATAGTTATAAAAAGATCAAAAGTCGGGGAAGGTTGATTTTTGACCTAGAAAAGACACAACCCTTCTTTTAGGGTGCACAACAGTCAAATAACAGGTACACACGCATATATCCATATTGTACAGTAATTAAATAGATCAGATAATGAACGAACATATGGAAAATTAATTTTTGGAAATCCTAGAAAAATTAACCTAACTTATATTTACCTTCTATTAAGTAAGATATTTTCACATGTCATAGTTGGGTGAAAAGGTGTGTAGAGAAATTAAGCGACACAAATTTCTCTTAAACTAATCATACAAAGGGTACCATTCTTCTCAAAGGTTTGAAAATGATACAACCATTAATATTATCAATAAATAACCAAATTTCAAAAGAAATTCACACCACAATATTGAATTCTTGTTGAAATGCACATTTCATGAAAAAAATTGAATGTTAAAACAACATGAAATAAAAAACTTCCACATGAATTTTCAATAACTTCCATGATTAAATGGTCATAATTATCCATGATAATGTGGGCATCAAAAAGATAATGTTTCATCAAAAAATTGATGTGGGAAATGAGGGGGGAAGTGACAATACTATACAGTAAGTGAAAAAGAGAAAAAGAAAGAAAGATGATGAAAATTCCTAACTAAACTAGGAATATACCCATCCCACCACACCTAAAGTGTGTATTGTTCTCACTTTAATAAAATAGAATGTGGGAAGGAAGGATAAAACCCAGTGGGTGTCATTCATATACTTCTTCTTGAACTTGGAGTTCCTCCATCGGGGACTTCGGAATGGCTTTGTTGAAGTGGTTTAGCCACTTCCCATTGATAGTGAAGGTTTTCTCGGTTTCTTCATTTTGAACTTGAACAACACCAAATAGAGATAAATTATTTATAGTTTATAGTCCAAACCAGCAGGAATGAAGCTTAACTAGATGAAACTTTAGCCAAGCATTGTAGAGGAAGACCAACTTCCCAACATGAAACTAACGATGAAGGATGATATGGTCGTGGGAAGACTTGGTTTTCTCCTTATAAATCTAAGAGTTATCATATGAATCTCTTCTCATTTCCTCCATCTCCTGAATATGAAACTTTCTTCGATCACCAGCACCAGAAATACTAGAATTTCATTGTTTGATGGCCCAGTAGGCCTAGTGCTCAATCTCAATAGGGAGGTGACAACTTGTTCCAAACACAAGCCTATAGGGTGACATTCCAATGGGAGTTTTGAAAGCAGTACGATAGGCCCATAATGAATCATAAAGTCCAAGACACCAATATTTTATATTGTGTTGAACCATTTTTTCAAGAATTTTTTTAACCTCCCAATTCAACACCTCATCTTGACCATTGTTTTGTGTGTGATAAGTAATATACACTCAATGCTTAACCCGATACCGATGCAAAAGTGATTGTATTATTCAATTATAGAAATGAAAACCTTGGTCACTGATTATGAACATATGTAATCCAAAACTAAAAAAATTTGGGTTCTCAAAAATTTGACAAGTGCCTTAGAATCATTAGTCCTTATAGTGCGTGCCTCTACCCATTTTGAAACATAATCCATTTCTAGAAGAATGTAAAGGTTACCAAATGAATTGGGGAATGGTCCCATAAAGTCAATTCCCCAATCATTGAAAATGTCATGGAAGATAAAGGGTTATTGTCACATTTCATTTCTTTTAAATAAATTCCCTATTCTTTTATAGATAATACAAGATTTAAAAAAATCATGCGCATCCTAAAAATGTGTTGGAAAAAAGAGACTAGAATCAAGGACCTTGCGAGTAGTCCGTTTGGGACCAAAGTGGCCCTCATAAGAAAGAGTGTGGTAGAACCTAAGGATGGACTGAAAATCACTATCGGGGACACAACACCTAAGGAATTGACCACTATATGTACACCAAAGGTAGGGGTTATTCCAAATGTACCAATAGGACTCATGTTTTAGATGGTCAGCTGGGTTTTTATTGAAATAAGTAATAATTCAAGATTATACCAAATAATTTACAATTTCAGCATACCAAGGAATAACATCTTGCACTCGGTACAATTTATCATCTAGAAAAATGTCATTTATAAGAATATAGGGGGTTATTTAATGTCTAAGGATGGATGGATCCTACAGATATGGTCAGATTCCACATTCTTAGCTTATTTTTATCTCTAAATTCTAAATTGAATTCCTAAAGGAGGAGAGTCTAGATAATGAGTGTGGTTTTGATTCCGATTTCTTAAGAAGATACTGGAGGGATGCATGGTTTGAGAATAAAATGAATTTGGACCCTAAAATATATAACCTGAATTTATCCAAGAAAAACATGATGGAAAGAAATTATTTTCTAGTTGTGGTGTAGTTTTCTTGTTCAGGGTCGAGTGTACGTGAGGCATAGGCAATGACATGTGGAGCTCGATCAACCCTTTTTTATAAGACTGCCCCAACTGCATAGTTAGAGGCATTACACATGATCTAAAATGGTAAATCCCACTGATGTGGTTGGATTACCGAGGGTGACATGAAACTATATTTTAACTTATTAAAATATTCCTCACATTCTTTATCAAAAACAAATTCCTTTTCTTTTTGGAGCAATCAGGAGAGGGGGAGTGAAATTTTACCAAAGTTACGAATGAAACGATGGTAAAATTCAGAAAGACCTAGGAATGACCACACATCCCATACATTTTTGGGGAATATTAAGGAAGAAATGACATCCACTTTTGATTTATCAATATGGATACCATACCCAAAAATGTCATGTCCCAATACTATACCTTGTCACACCATGAAATGACATTTTTAATAATTTAATATAAGATTTTTTTCAATAAATCGATATAGGACTGAAGCAATACTACTCAAACATTCATCAAAAGAGGATCCATAAACATTGAAATCATCCATGAATACTTCCATGCAATTATCTAGGTAATCTAAAAAAATACTAACCATGAATCATTGGAAAGTACCTGAAGAATTGCACATACCAAATGGAATCCTCCTATATGAAAATGTTTCAAAGGGGCAAGTAAAGGTTGTCTTTTCCTGATCGTTAGGGGAAATATGGTTCTGAATGTATCCAGAATACCCATCAAGAAAAAAGTAATGGGACTTCTTTGTTATTCTCTCCAGAATCTGGTTAATGAATGGAAATGTTAAATGGTCCTTCATAGTATGTTGGTTTAGTCGGTGAAGGTCTATACAGACATGTCAACTATTCTGCACATGAGTTAGAACCAATTCATTATTTTCATTCTTTGTTACTCTAAGACTAGTTTTTTTAGGAACCAATTATATTGGACTGACCCATTGGCTGTTATATATGGGTTAAATGATTCCATTATCCAATAATTTTGTTACCTCCTTTTTAACAACATCTAAGAGGTTTGGGTTTAGTCGACGTTGTGACTGCCTCATTAGTTTAGCCACATCATTTAACAATATATGATGTGTTCAATTGATGACATAATACCAGGAATTTCAGAAAGTGTCCATCCCAAAGCTTTTTTATACTCCCTCAAAAGTTCAAGGAATCTCAATTCATGCTTAGGATGGAGTGAACTAGCAACGATGACTCCATTATCAACATGTTAATATTTTAAATCTTGAGGTAATTGTTTTAGTTCTGATTCAGGGGGGTTTTGGATTTATGAGAGTATGTGTGAAAGTAAGAGTTCAGTAATCTCATCTAACTACTCAATTATATCATCTTTCAATGAGGAATGAGCT
Organism: Viscum album; assembly: GCA_963277665.1. Taxonomy (NCBI): domain Eukaryota; kingdom Viridiplantae; phylum Streptophyta; class Magnoliopsida; order Santalales; family Viscaceae; genus Viscum; species Viscum album. Next base: position 27,894,845 of record OY728125.1, read on the forward strand.
TTTATAAGCTTAGCATTATCATCGATGGTTATGTTATCCTCGGTGTTTAAGAAATCATCAATTAATAAACATGCATGACAGTTTTCTAAATCAGTACAACATTAAATGCCTGATTCATTACCTAAAATTTCAATCAATGATGAAAAATAAAAAGGGTATTGGGGGAAAGAAAATAATATTTTTCAAGGGAATGGAGTACATCTATAGATTTAACATAGATAGAGGGATGTTCTTCTAAGGGGTGATTCATGGCATCAAGTACGTTGAAGTGGAAAATTTCACCACCAAACTCCATAGATAATGTACCATTGTGGACATTAATTATGTATTTGGTGTTTTTAAATAAGGACCTCCCCAATATAATCAGGTCATGTCCATTCATCCTATTATCTTCCATTTTTAGTACATAAAAATCAGTACAAAAAATTAAAATTTTCACCCTCACAAGAACATCCTCTAACATAACAGAGGGGTGTATTGTACTCTGATTTTCTAAATGAACAAAAATTCTAGCGGTATTCAGTTCACTGACCTTCAATGAAGAGTAAATATAGTGATTTATCACATTTATAGAAGCAAATAAATCAATCATAGCATTAGAAAATAAATACTCCCCTATGGTGCATAGAATTAAGAATGTTCTAGGATCATTAAATTTGGTGGGAAGTGATGAATCTATCAATTTTGAGACATTAAACCCCCAATATCACCTTCTCATCACCTCAAAGTTTCATTCGGCGTGTAAACATCTCCTTTAGGAACATGGCATATCTTTGAATTTTATTCACATCATCAATCAAAGGAATGTTAGCCTACACTTTTTTGAAAGTTTACCAGATTTATTTATCAATATCAATTTATTTTTATTTTCTTGGTTGGGTGGACCTATGAAGAAATGGAAGAGTAATTGTTGGGCTAGGTGACTCAATGATATATACACTCTTTCCTTTTAAATGGATTCTCTCAGGACAAGGTTTTACCTCATTTGGGCCATTTTCAATGGTTGGGATGGAGGTTTGTTCAGGAGGGGATGACTATTTTGGAGGGGTTATTTGGATTTTAAGTTGAGTTTAACTCCTAAGGGCGATTAAAATCACATTTCAATTATCCCTAGGTTTAAATATTAGTTGAGAGTGTAGTTTACCAAACCCATGACTTTGGATTTTCCCTCATAGAGTTAGCTAGTTAGCCTAATTGGGTTTTTAGGTCTTGTATAGCTACTTGGGTGGTTGGGGAATTTTATATTGTTGTTAGTCATTTGTTTCATCATATATTCTAGGCTAGGATCATGTTTTGGAGGGGGTAGTTGGAAAGGACTTTGTGGTGGTTGGGTATTTCTGGGTGGTGTTGGTTAACTATTCTACCATGGTTGGTTCAATAGTTGTTGAGGTTAGTTTGAATACACCCCTTGCCTATAGGATTGGTTATATTTTCACCCAGAGGATTGGATGGATAGTATAGTTTTTTCCTAAAGGGTTGGTTATAGGGTCATCCTAGAAATATTTCCTCACAACTCTCAAAAGTTTCTCTCAGTTAGGGGAATTGGTAAGAGTAGTGGGTGTCAGAAGAACATATATCACAATGGATGGGAGGAGGAGACTGGGATTTCCCATGGGAAAGAGAATGTTATCGAAAAAGGGTACTTACCTCTTCAAACTTCACGTCCACCTTCTTCTAAAATTAAGAACTTTCTACCTCATGGACAACTCAAATGGGCACACTAGACCTTGAACCTAATTTTTGAGTGTTTTTCACCATGTTTTAAATCAGGGTCCTTGCATAAATTGGGGTTTTATCAACTATTGAACCACTTGAAACAACTCAATCATATTTCAATCAATAGGAATTAAACCTTCATAAAAATATTGAACTAAAATTTTATCACTTATTTGGTGGTGTGGATAGCTTGAACATAACCTCTTAAATCTTGCCCAATATTCATGAAGTGTTTCCCCTTATGATTGTCTTATCCCAAAAATTTATTTCCTTATTTTTGTGGTTTGAGAGGCTGGGAAATATTTTTCAAGAAAAAGGTGTTTCTTGTCCACCCAACCTCTAATTGGTGAATTAACATAATACAACTAATATTTCATAGTTTCTTCTAATGAAAATGGGAATGGTCTGAGACTTACTTGTTCTTTATCCACATTAGTAGGTTTTAATGTTGAATACACAGTATGAAATTATTTTAAATTCCTATATGGATCTTCTCTAGTGAGTCCATGCAATCTTGGAAATAAGTGAATTAGACTAGATTTTAGTTCAAAATTTGGTTCCTCTCCTTGTATTTGAATAAAGGTGGGTTGGATATCAATATCAGGTGAGGTTACTTATTTTAATTTATGTTTATTTTTATCCATTTTATTCAAGTTTATTTAAGTTTTCATGTTGGCTTCAGATGAATAAGATGAAGGATCAAAAAGAGTGTCGATGTTTTTTGTGTCCTCTTTCAAATATTTCTTTTGTGCGTCTCGGTGTCGCTGACATTGGATCCTCTCTAGTTTGGGTTCTAAATGTGGTAAATCTCCCAAAGTAAAACACTTCATGCACATAACCTACAAAATAAAAAAAACATAGCACAAAAATATAGGTAAAGGTATAAGATAAAACAAATAAATATTAATAAAATTTACCAAAAAACTTATAAAAAAATCATACTAAAAACTAAAGTGCTCCATAGAAACGACGCCAAAATTTGACCATGTTGTCATGAAATGTCAAATTGATTATGTTTTTATAGTTTATTTATAGTCTAGTGAATACCCTTAATAATATCCCAAGTAGTGTTGGATGTTTAAAGAGTGTATTTTTAATAAATATTACTAAAAGAGGGTGTGGTTTTGAAAACTATTTTTTTTATAAAATGACTTAATTAAAGAGTTAAATAGTTGATGAATAAAGGTGGTGTTTTAAGAATTATGAGATAAGGAGATCATTTAATTTTCACTACACATCTTGGATAGTTCATTGTTTTGACAATTTCACATGGTTTTGTTTAATTCTTTGGTTGAGGGTTGTCAAGATCTTGATTCCCCTATTACCCCTTAAAACGATGCACAAAAAAGAAACCCTTGACACAACAATCATGTTATCAAGGTTTGGTTCTCAATTATAGAACATGGAATTCCAAATAATAATTAAATCTAATATACATGTGAGAGAGAAAGGATTATTTTACTGTCCAATCATAACAATCCAAGATTCCCACTTGAAATCTCTACCTAATTAGTGTTGAAATAAAAAGAATTTCCCTTAATTATATCAAAAGAAATGAAATCTGGAGAGAAGCATGTAAATATAGAAAATAAGTGAAATATTTAACACAAAAATTAAACAAAACCTATAGAATAAAAAATGTTAGAACTCCCTCCCAAGTGTGTGTATCTCCCTCGAAATGATCGTCTACTGTTTAACTCGCCATCGATAGGAGGAGGAGGCTCAGGTGGAACTTCACCTTCATCCTTGATCCCCCTATGAAGATAGGGGCCTCCAGTACTTATTGGATGAGTAGAGGAATCCTTTTGGAATCCAAAATGGCAGAGATTTTTTTTTCTAACTTGTAAATGAGTGTCCCATGGTTCTATTTTATAGGCAAAGTGGAAGGTGGTTTTGGGGGTACAGATTTCCTAAAACTACCAGTAACATGTTTTTTCACCTCTATAAAGTCTTATATCGATTTGGAGAAAATTAAAAAGTTCTATACCCAACTCCTAATTATATACAAAGAAATTTTGGCTTCATTTGTACACCTATATCTCGAGATATAGACAGATCACATCACACCACTGTTGACTTTGTTCAGATTCGGTGTGCTGGAAAAATCAGGTCGTTTGGGCCACTTAATTGATGAATTGGCCTTGGATGTCTTAATAAGAGTTTTAGAAAATTTAATTTTAGACCAGCCCATAAAATATCAGCCCATTTTGATGCACTTATGTTTAGTAACATTCACAATAGTGGATAGGTGTTCATGGATCCCATGCAATTTTGGCCCATTTTTATTCCACTTCATCCTAGGCCCTCAAAATCACCTCCACCTACAATAAAATTATAAAAAAAAGTAAAATTAACATTTTTAATAGTGATTAAAAAAATAATTAATTCAAACATGGAATGAAATTTGTTATAATAATTGGAATTTACAATACAAAATCAGTTTAATTCACTGGTGTAAAGGGTAAAAATGAATAGTGAATCGCAGTGCGATCATCAAGCCTGCCATCTGACTAGTCTGGAAGTGTTAAAAGAAGACTACCAACCCAATTTAGTGGAAACCCATAAGAAGGAACGTACACCTACCTTAACTCATCAAGTCTTCCAACAACCTCGTTTGGAAGAACCTAGAGAAGTCTGTCAAAAAGCTCTGATGACAAGCAGAGGGCAGACTCAACTCTCTGCCCCAACACATGAGTACTGTTGGTATCCAGTATTAGTAAAGGGAGGATAAGAGTAGGTATATACCCTTACTCCAGACATGGAATGGATGTATATTCATTTTTTTGGCCACTGAAGTCACTAAACACATCTTGGAAATGGTGAAAGAGGAGACACAAATTCCTACTCATATCCTAGAGACTTTCTAAGATATTATCATGGTGAAAAAAATTGTACCTAAGGGACATAATCATAACTTTGACCTCATAAGTATGGTGGATCATCAAAATGTCACACTGAAGCAGATACATACCTTTGTTTCGATCCAGGAGGTTTATGGGGCGTACTCCCCCATATCATATGGACAACCAGATCAGGAACATACAACTATTCCAACTAGAGATAATTGACCTATTCTGATGGCCACTCCAAGGCAGGAACATACACCTACTCATGACAACCACTTTTCCTAGAAAGTTTTCCCCACTTATTATAAGAAGGAATCCAATAAGAAGTCCTATCAAACATAATTGGAAAATCAAGATCTAGTTTTTGATTTGGATCCACTTGATACTGGAGTTCTTGAATCCCTCATACATTTATCTTTTTATACTCAAGAACCTACACTCCCATTAAAAAATTATGGGAGTAGTAGTAGTAATTATAAAGGTCCTTATAAAACACTTCCTAATGAAGTCTTGCTTCATGAAAATTCAGTCAATCTCGAGATCTTATATCTTGATGAGTACCACAACAACCCTCCATGTGGCCAGAAGACCAAGGAGCAAGAGGGTCTACCCCTTGCTGTAATCCACCATGATGGCCCTCCCCATGATGGAATTCCTTATGAATGTTCTCTCTATAGTAGTAATTCCCATGGTCAAAAGAATTATCCAATTGATAGTATAGTGATGAGAAATCCATCTTATCTTGAGGCACTTGAAAATACAAAGCCAGTCATATCTGATTCCTTTTCATTTTTGGGTGCAATTATTTCTCAACTGAAAAAAATACCATGATGAAGGTAATTATATGAATGACCCTTGGGCCATTTATCTTCAAATACAGCATAGGAACTCTCTACCGATATAGTCTATTCCGATAAAGCGGTGGGAAAATGCCAAATTTGGTCCGATCAAGTAGAGAGAACTCTGGAAAAATATGAAAAGGATATGTTGAAATGTGGAAACAACTAGATAAGGGTGAAATACCAATCATGTTATGGACTTTGTCTAACTCTCAATACAACATTCAAGCAAATGATATCTGCCTAAACATATAGAAGACTCTTAATCATCTGAAATCCAAAGTATTACCATATGATGAATATCAAATTCATGTAAAGTAAATAGAAGGTTTGGAGAACCAAATTGACATGACACCTCTCCAGGTTTCCTGAAATCCAAATATCATGAAGCAATAGGTGTCCCTTCATTGTGCATGCCTCAATGCATTAATGAGGTTGTGATAATTGATTATAGATACCCCATCTGGTGTTTATATCATAGGATGGGACACACATGGAGCATTGAATTTAACTACACTCCAAATATAGAAAAGCATTCCAAAAGTGATCTCATGAAATGTTATTTCCCTAACACAACTACAACAAATGAATTCTATTCATGACCAAAGAGATGCTCAGCAAGAATAGGCCTCGACCGGTTTCCACCAAAGTCAGACCCAAAGATAGAAAGCTATTGATATAATTTTTCATCAAGTATCTAAGAAAATCAAGTAGGCCTCCCACTTAGAGGATTCCAGCCATCAGATTGTGAAAATTTTTTAAATAGCACAACGGTCTTCCGAAGAAGGAAATTTAAGTGAGTGTCAGATAATGTACCCAGCCAATGTTCAGACAAAAATTCATAAAATCAGAATAGAAGCTACTCTGATATCATCTATACTAGTTCTGAAGCCACACCAACCCACAGGGCTGGGGGATTTTTTAACCCAAACCTATGAGTCAAAAAAACAAAGCCCAAAGGGTTAAAAAATAAGAATAGTAATATCCCCAGTCCATAGGGCTGGGGGATTTTTCACATTCATAATCCCCTCCTCAACGAAAGTCAGTTTTATCCCAATTGGGGAATAAGTGACAAAATGAATGAACGACTGATCTATTTGAGGATTCCCTTCAGGTTACTATCCACCAAACAGTTCCCAAGGAACCAAAAAATAGGAGGACAAAGTATCATATAGGGTGTAGAAGAAATAAATTTCACAAAGATACCGATATAATTCTAGAAATGCATTATGCGTCGGTGAATGTTATCAATGCCACCACTGAATATTCCCCCAAAAATGAATCTAGTTCAGGAGAGTCAGAAGATGAATTTATTGTTCATAATATGGTCCACACTAATGAAAATGAAGGAGGTGTGTGTACCTGAAATCATAGGATTACTCAAAATTCAGGTATCCCCTCGAATAATCAACTTCCACCTATTCGGAAGGCACCTAATAAAGGAAAAGGTAAAGGTTATACCATGTATCACCTTTCCCTTGAATAAGGTCAATCCCTATCACTTTATGAATGATTTTCTTACTAAGAGGAGGAGATGAAGGAGTTGAGAAAACTCAATTTATAGTTTCTATGAGGGAGCATTCCTATCAGATATGATCCACAAGAAGATCCTCAACTTTCCCTTCCTATAGGATCACCTTTTCAAAGAGGGTTTTTTGTAACTAATGATGTGTATAATGAATTCCATCCATTGGGTACATAGGAAGAACATGGTCGATCACTTTCTTACAAGATTTTCCATATGGGTTATCCAAAGAAAATACCAGATGCACCACCACTGGTGGTCCTACCAATTTTTGCACCAGATCAGGTTCCAACTGTTGTACCTATTTAGGTTCCATTATCATCCATTTGTTTCCTGAATTCTTATGAACACCATTAAGTCACTAACAACTCAATTGGAAGCTATGGAAGGATGGCGTGCACCAATAAAACTAGAAAATAAGGTTTATCCTAAATGGGTAGATCTGACTCCTCCTCTTCCAAATTTTGGAAATCCCATATTTACAATCTTCAATGGCTCAAGAGATATGGATCAACACTTGACGCATTTATTCTCTCACTATGATATAATGATGGGGACCCCTAAGCAATAGGAAGCAGTGAAACATATATGATTCATACAATTATTACAGGGTCCAGTCTTTGTATGGTACACAAGTTTGCATTCTTGATTGATCACTAGATAGGAAGATCTCCATCAGAAGTTCTTTTTACAGTTTAGCTCAACATTGTAGAATAAAAAACACTTCTATATCACAAATTATAATGAAAGGGGGAATAAAACAGTTTTAGATTTCATTTCTCAGTGGAAAGGATTAAAATATTTCTTTAATATACCACTCCCTTAATAAGATTTGTTTCACATTTGTGTTGCAAATATCCATGATGATTTGTGTACACTATTAATCCTTGTGAAATAGACAATAGGATTTTTTGATATGGATTTGATTGCTCAATAAGTGGAAAACTCCATAACCGAGACTAGAGAAAAATCTTGAGTAATCCCATTAGATATAAGAAAAAGATAAGGAAAATCAGAGCCTAGTACAGTCACACTTAAGTAATCCCTTATACCCGCTCCTACTTTAAATCCCTCATCATACCATAGGGATCCACCTCCTGAGCATCAACAACAATGACCACCTCATCAATAGGATCAAGAACTTCAAAGGTGGAGACATTTTGAGGATTTTAAAAAAAGGTCTATTCTTTTTTAAATGACCAAGTCCATAACTAATTCATCTCAGCTTTGGAAAATGACTTATTTCAGTTTCTAAGGCCAAACAAACCTAAAAAAGAAGAAGATGAGGACCTCCCAAACTATTTCCCCTTCCATAAAATGTTGGGGTACCCCATCAAGGAGTGTTTTGTTTTTAAGTACCTACTATAAAATATGGTGGTCTCTAGGTAATTGAAGCTAAAAAATTCACCAGTCCAGGTAGCATGTTTTATTATTACCAATCCAAAGGAGGAAGGTGAATGGTAAGAAGTCAAAAGTAATAATTCTCTAAAATTCGATGATTTGATGGTTAGGAAAATAATCGACCAAACTCATGCCATTCTACGAACATAATTGAAACAACCAACTATGACTCATGCCGCTTCTGTTATAGCAAATACATCTTCATCAAAATATTAGTCCTATGAAATACAATCCTCAAATAAGCAACATGGATGGAAGAATAAGGAAAAAACAGAAGAATATGAGTTTGTGTCAAGGGAAAAGTTGTCCTTGACCTTAAAATATTTTATTCCAATTGTCTCAAAAGTACGGGCACCGCCTCGCCAAATGGAACAACGAGAATCATCTTTTAAGTTAGAATCTTCATCATATGAGAATTTGATCTTCAGTTCCATTAATATTATTCACTCATTTGATCCCTATGAAAAGGATTATTCTGATTATGAACCTAATTTCACAGTACTTGATTGGGGAACTGAGGGAAGAAGTCATCAAGGTCGATGATATAGGGGAATACGTGGGTATGCTTGAATCCACTAATCCAACCACACCCCTGATTGAACTATTAATGTAGCCAAAACTCATGGAAGATCCCTCTAGTGGGCTTAGAAAGAAAAAGAGAATTCTACCACACATGATAGGTTCTTCCCTAACATGATCATCTTGGAAGATCAATTAGAGGCTACACCACCACCTTATTGATGAGTGGGAAGACCTAGCCATCCTAATAAACTAAGAGACGAATTATTTATAGCTTCTTCCCTGACAAATGTTCCATCCACATCAGGAGAATTAACTTCCAAGGCACCTACAAAACAACATCTCTATACTGAAAAAATTTAGACCTCTAGATCAAAAGTATGATGTGTTGAAGCAACTGGACCAAGTACTGGCCAAGTTATTGATCCTGGATTCCCTGAGTCTATCAAAGGATCTTTGGGAAGAACATATTGAGGATTTATCAATCCCTAAAGAGTTTTAAATCAATGTTTCTTATACAAAGTTTTACCATATAGAGAATGACCCAGTAGAATTTCATGCAGTCATATCTTTCACATACCATGATGAGGATGTTTTTGTATATTGACACATCAAACCCTTGTATCTATCTTGAAAGATCAATGATATTGACATCTTATGAGACTTAATTGATAATGGATTATGGGTCAACCTCATTCCCATTTGAACACTTCACCGATTGGGCCTCACGAAATCCCACTTGTCTCCCTCCACTTTGATGTTACAGAGTTATGATAAGAATGAACAAGAATATATCAGTGAGATTATGCTAAAAACTCATTTTTTTATCTCATATATGATTCAGATTTCATGGTTTTTTGGCAGGACACAAATTTCAACATTCTATTAGGGAGACCTTGCCTACATCATCATGATCCTATTCCTTCATCATACCACCAATGTCTCAAATATTGCATAAATGGTCAAAACGGTACATTTCATGGTGATAAGGCCACATTAAAAACTTATAAATATCAGTACATTGATGTGAAGTTCTATCACACAAAAGGAAAACAATCCATGGAGAATGATGTTACTTGAATCAATGCTATGAATGGTTTGAAAAAAATCCCAGCTAACCCATTCAAGAATCCCAGTGAAGATTATGTGCTTCCAATTAATCAAGTTGAAAGGGTTGGTCAAAATCCAAGCAATTGTCTAGTGGATTCCATTTAGTCAGTTGTGGAAACTAAACCTAATGGCACATGATAAATCATTGACTCTCTAAGCAGTGATGGAAGCTTAAACAAAGATTTCTTCATCTCATCCAACAAGCTTTAGCAAGTCTCTACTTCATCGGCCATGCTAGAAGAAGTTTCCTCACTCATGGGAAAAGACAAGTATGTCGATTCTTGTCCCATTATATTACATTCATAACTTCAAAAAGACCCTTTATCATCAGTTGTTTCGGAGATGGTTTCTTTCTATTTAGGATTTCCAAATACCAACTCGTCTCATAGATTTGAAAGTCTTTCTTAATCACCTACCCTAAAATAAGAGGCAGAATAAGAAACACATAAAGAATAATAAAAAGGGTAAGGCCTAAGAGATACCCCTCTAAAATTTTAGGAAGGAATCTCCACCACTTTGGATGAACTCAGAGAAATAAATCTATATGGAGAGAAGATCTATGCCCCACTCTGATTAGTGCATCCACAACTCAAGAAGATCAAGAGGTGTATACTTCCTTTTTGAAGCAACATCATGATGTGTTTTCATGAAATTATACAGAAATTATAGGTCTTGACCCTGAGGTGGCCACCCATAATTTGATTTTGCAATAATATCATTGGGGATATAAGCAGGTAGTAAGAAGAATTCACTTGAATCATGCCTCCAAAATTGAGGATGAAGTCGACAAGATTATCAAATCTGACTTCATCTGAGAGGTACAATATCCAAAGTGGTTAGATAATATTGTCCCGATAAAAAATAAGAATAGTAAAATTATAGTTTTTATTGATTCAGAGATATCAACCTGTATTATCCCAAATATGACTTCCCTTTACTTATCATAGAACTATTGATTGATGCAACAACTAGCTATGAAGCTCTCTATTTCATCTATGGATACTCTAGGTATAACCAAATCTATATGGCCTTAAAAAATGAAGAATTTACATCCTTCATATCCCCTCAAGGTGTATTTTTCTATCTAGTAATTCCCTTTGGCGTGAAAAATGTTAGTGCGATATACCAACGTGCAATGCACCACATCTTCAAACCCTTATTGGGGAAATTAATTGAATGATGTATTGATTTTCTAGTGGTCAGATCCAAACAACGTTCTGATCAACTTACTGACTTAGCAACTATATTCAGCAAGCTTTGATAGCATAATCTAAATATAAACCCCTTGAAATGTGCTTTCGGGGTAACTGTGGGAAAATTTCTTGATTTTTTTGTATGAAATTGAAGCATAGAAGTCGATCCCAAGAATACTAAATCTATCCTTGGCATGTCACCTCCTTGAAGCTTGAAAGAGTTGAGAGGACTTGAAGGACACTTGGTTTATATCCAGTTCTTCATAGATAATCAAGAAAAAATGTGTTTTTCCTTCACTAAATTGATGAAGAATGGGGTCACATATCATTGGACCAATGACTAACAATAATAATTTTATACCCTCAAGAAATACCTCTTGATTCCACCAGTATTTATGCCACATGTTGAAGGAAAACCACCCGTTCTTTATGTGACATCCCTGGAGTGATCACTGGGTGCCTTCCTTACGCAGAAGAACAATGTTGAGATTGAAAACAACCATTAATATCTTAGTCAAACCATGTCTAATATAGAGACTTCATATTCATATAGTGATAAGAGATACCTAGAATTAATCTTTGTAGTTTAGAAGCTGAGGCACTACCTACAACATCATGAGTTCCACTCGGTATCTCACAATAAACTGCTCAAATTTATCCTCAGTTGTCCTTTGATAAAAGAACATCTGGCATGGTGGGAAGTTAATCTATAGTAGTTTGATATACAATTTGTGCCTCAGAAAGTAGTAAAAGTCCAAGCCTTGGCATAATTCCTTATTGAACACCCATATGTAGAAGAAATGTCATTGAATACTGAACTTCTTGATAAAGAAATATTCTCTATCTAGGATAGTCTCCAAACATGGCAAATTTACTTTTATGATGCTTCGAGAAGTCTGAAGGAGAATATAATGGAATAACATAAGCTTAACAAAGTTGGGATAGGAATTGTACTTATCTCCCCAGAAAAGGTGGTGTTTCCAAACTCCTTCTTATTATCATAAGGTTGTACCAACAATGAGGAAGAATATCAGGCTCTCATTTCAGGTTTGGAATTAGCACTCCAAATACCAATAAATCACCTAAAAGTGAAGGGTGATTTGGAATTTGTAATCAAACAGATCAATGGGGATGACACCATCAGAAAAGAAGAACTAATACCTCTATGTGGTCATGTATAAGTCTTAATGGAAGAATTCCCCTTAGGAACAACATTTTATTATGCCCCAAAATCAAAAAATGCTCAAGCTAATGCATTCACCAATGCAGGTACATCCCTGTAATATCCAAACCATGACCAAACAATCATCAACATTTCTCATCACCATGTGGTTTCACCTTTTATTCATATCAGATTAGAGGATATCAATAAAATCAATCCCATTCCCAAACCATTTTGTCCTACCATGGGATTGATGATGTCAATCATGGAATATCTCCAAAATGGAGTACTTCCACCAGATAGATATGGAAAAGGGAAATTCAGGTTAAGATCAGTTAATTTCACTCTTTATGATGGACCAAATCACCATAAGATCCTCTATAGAAGAAGATTTGAAAAAATTACCCTCAAATTCATTGATGGGGAATAAACAATAGATTTTATGAAAGACATACATGTAGGAGCATGTGGTTCCAACTAGTCTGGGTACAGGCTTTCTGATCAAATCCGAAGTCTTGGATGATTTTGGCCTTCAATGATGCAGGATTGCACAGATTTCACTAAAAAATGTCATCCCTACAAAGTTCATTCCAACTTCATCTACAAACCCCCAGAGTTTCTACATACGGCCAAATACTCTTATAAATTTTCTATCTGGGGAATTGATATAGTGGGACCTTATCCTCCAGCTATGACTAATCAGTTCAAGTATATCTTTATTGCTACTGATTTCTTCTCTAAATGGGATAAGGCAATACCTCTTAAAGAATTCAGATCCAAAATAATTGTTATCTTTGTCAAAGATAATATAATTACTATATTTCATGTCCCTTATACTATTTTTTACAGAAAATAGCACCAATTTATATCCTATTGAGGTAGGGAATTTATATCAAGAATACAATATCAAATCCAACCATTCATCCCACTATCATGTAGCAGAAAATGGACAGATAGAGGCTTTCAAAAAAACCTTTTCCAACATACATTAGAAGATGGTGGATAAAGATAAAAAGTCTTTTCTTGATAAACTCTTTCATTCCTTATGGGTTTATCGAACTACTACCCGTACTAAAACGCAATCAACTCCGTACTCATTGGTATACAGAACAGAAGCAATTATTCCCTTTTAAATTCAATTAACTTCACTCCAAGTTGGTGTTTGTGATAATTTATCGATATATGAGCAGTCTTAGAAGTGACTAGATGATCTATAGTGATTGGATGAAAATAGATTTCATACCTTACACCACTTAGAAGTCTATCAGAATTGAATAGCATGGGCTTTTAACAAGAAGGTTTACCTCTGTTCATTCCTCACAGGAGAGTGGTTTTGGTCCTTAGAACTTCAATAATACCAGGGAATAATCCTCTGAATCTTGAACTAAAGTTTAAAGGACCTTATTCCATACATAAGTTCTATTATAATGGATCTTATTCCTTAATCTAAATGGATGAATAATTCACTAAAACTTTAACCAATGCAAGGTTCTTGAACAAATACTTTGTATAATAATGAAGAGTACATCCTGGTTGCATGACATTAAGCCATGTAACAACCAATGTCCTAGTTTCATGATGCTAAACTGAATAGCCCCATATACGTCCATGTTGTATGACATTAAACTATGTAGTATATTCATCCTTTTTGCATGATGTTAAACTACACGACATAAGGTCCTAGTCACATGACTTGAAACTAAAAACACCTTTTTTTTCCTCACCACACAACATTAAACTGTACAGTTAATGTCTCCTTCATTTTATATTGATAAATTTCACAAGATACCACAAATTATCTTTATTTTTGGTCTCTTAAAAGATGAGTATCTTTCATATATAAGAATTAATCACATCATTTCCACTCCCTAGTGTCACATGAACCCCATTTCCCCCAATGTTTGAATCATATCTTCATAGGGACCCCTTTTCTAGAACTACACATTTCTTGATTCTCATTCCAATGAGATACGTAGTGACACCTAAATATCCTATCTTGGGACCAACCACAACCATAAAGGAAACAATTTCCTCTTTCCGTGTATATGAGTTAATTCTATACTAGGAACCCTTCCAAAAATATGGATTGATTCTCATACCACCTTCTATTTTGGGCCCAAAAATTATTATAGAAAGTATTAATGACCCTATTTCTCACATCAACATTAAATTTATGTGGGGAACCAACTTTAAGAACTATGTGTGTCTTGATTATTTGCCCAGAAATATATGTAGTAATGCTTGGATGTCTAATCCTGGGTCCAGCTGTAATATTGAAAAATTCCCTTCACCCCCTATGCATATGAATCAAACCTATACAGGGATCACCTTCAATAACTACATTTGGATTTATTATTGCCTTAGAAACATAGGTAGTGATGCCTGGATCACTAATCCTGGGTCCAGTCATGATTAATAATTAATCCCCTTTACTTCCTATGTATGAATAAGATCTACATAAGGAACCAAATACCCTTGAAGCCCTCTAAAATCCCTCATGTTTTGAGATGGTGACATTCCAAGGATAAATTTAGTCTTTTTGGGATCAACTTTGATGTCATGATGGAATACAAAAAAACCAATAAAATTTCCCGAGGTTACCTTGAAAGAACATTTCAACAGGTTCATCTTCATATTATGTTGTTGGAGCTTGCTGAATATGGTCTCTAAGTCAGTAAGGTGGTCATAAAATTGTCTGGATTTTAACACTAGATCATCAACATAGCATTCAAAAAATTTCCCCATGAAAGGTTTGAATATGTGGTACATTTCACATTGGTATGTGGGACCATCATTCTTCAAGACAAAGGGAATTACCTGATAGAAAAATAAACCTTGAGGGGATGTGAAAGCTATATATTCCTCATATTCTGGGTCCATATGGATTTGGTTATACCCAAAGTATCTATTCATGAAGAAGAGAGCTTGGTAGACAACTGTTTCATCAATTATGAGTTTTTTTATTGGAACTGGGAAGTCATGTTTGGGAAAATGCCACTTGAGATCTTTGAAATCAATGAGAACTTTGATTTTCCCATTCTTTTTTACTAAGAAAATATTGGAAACACACTTTAGATATTTCACCTCTCAAATGAACTCATATTTGTAAATCTTGTCGACTTCAGCCTCAATTTTGTAGGTGTGAGTCGGGTGCGTTCATTTTGTTGCCTATTTGTATCCCTGATGATCTTCTAGAAAAACCAAATGATGGGTGGCCACTTCAAGATCAAGTCCTAGAATAACTGTATAATTCCAATTAAACACATCCCAATTTTTTTTCAAAAATGAAGTATAAACCTCTTGCTCTTCATAATTCATGGTCACACTAATCAGAGTGGGGTGTAAATCTTCCTCTATACCCAAATTTGTTTCTCTATGTTCATCCACAGTGGTGGAGACACCTTCCTCAAATACTGGAGGGGAATCCCTAAGGTCTTCCTCTTCTTCTTCTTCTTCATCATGTTTTTCTTATTCTACCTCTGATTGAAGGGTAGGTGATAAATAAAGACTTATAGAGCTAGGGGAGGAGTCGATATTTGGACATCCTTAAGAGGAAGAAACCATATCCAGCCCAACTAATTATGAAGAATCTTTTTTAAGTTTTGAAGGAAATATGGTTGGATGGGAATCAACATACCTATATTTTTTCATGGGTGCAATAACTTCTTCTATCATGGATGATGAATCAAATACTTGTTAAAGCTCGATGGATAGAATTAATACATATTTGTTTAAGATTTCATCACTATATGTTGAATCAATGATTTATACTTTAATATCAGGCTTAGTTTCCACAAATAACATTATGGAAGCCACTGGATGAGTTCTTGGATTTGGTTCAACCCTATACTCATTGGTATATGGAATAAAAGAAGTATTTCCCATTGAAGTTCAAATTCCTTCACTCTGAGTTTCTATTTATGATCAGTTATCTATAGATGAGAAGTCCCAAAAGTAACTAAATGAGTTGGAGTGATTTGATGAAAAGATATTTCATACTTTTCATCACATGGAAGTCTATCAAAACCAAATATCATGAGATTTCAACAAGAAATTTCGCCTCTGTTCATTCCTCCAAGGAGAATTGGTATTAGTCCTTAGAGATCTAATGATATCAGGAAAGAATCCTTTAAAACTTGGGCCAAAGTGGGAAGGACCTTACTCCATACATAATATCTACTCTACTAGAGATTATTCTTTAATTTAAATGGATAGATAAATCACTAAAACTCCAACCAATGTAAGGTTCCTTAATAAATACTTTTGTAATCACAAATAATACATCCTGGTTGCATGATGTTAAACTACGTAACAACCAAAATCCTAGTTCCATGAAATTAAAATACATAACACCATATACATCCTGGTTTCATGAAGTTAAACTACGTAACAATCAAGGTCTTAGTTTCATGACATTAAACTACATAACACCATATATATCCATTCTGTATGATGTTAAACTACACAGAATCTTCGTATTTGTCACATGATGTTAAACTACACGACATGAGGTCCTAATCGCATGACCTGAAACTGAAAAACACCATTTTTTCTCACCATATGACATTAAACTATACGGTTAACGTCTCCTTCATTTGATGTTAATAAATTTCCCAAGATACCACAAATTTACATTCTTTTTGGTCCCTTAAAATATGAGTATCTTTCATGCATAAGCATTATTCACATCATTAACACTTCCTAGTGGAACATGAACCCCATTTATCCCTATAGTGGAATAAAATATGAATAGGGACCCCTTTTCAAGAACTACATGTGGCTTGATTATCATTCTAATGTGATACATAATGGAACCCAGATATCCTATATTGGGCCTAGCCACAACCATAAAAGAAAAAATTTACCCTTTCCTTATATATGAGTTAACTCTGTACTAGGAACGCTTCTAGAAAATATGAATTGATTCTTATACCATATAGTATTTTGGGAACAACCATTTTTATAAAAATTATTAAATTCCCCTTATTCTCATCAAAATGTAGTTGGTGTGGGGAATCATATTCAATAACTACTCATGGCTTGATTCTTACCTCGACAAGATATATAGTGACACTTGAATCTCTAATCCTGGGTCCAACAACAATGTTACAAAATTATATTCACCCTAGTGTGTATGAATCAAACCTACACAGGGAGAATCTTTGAGAACTATTTGTGGCTTGATTATTTCATCTACAAGATACGTAGTGATGCCTGGATCACCAATCCTAGGTCCAGCCGTGATTAAGCATTAAGCCTATTTATTTCCTATGTATGAATAAGATCTACATAGAGAACCTATCAAGAACTAAATGTGGCTTGATTCTTTCTCCTAGAAAGACATTTAGTGATTACTGGGTCTTATCCCCTAGTCCATCAGCAATGTTTCTTTCATGTTAGGTCATCCATCTCCTTACTGCATGATGATAAATTGTATAGAAAGAACTACATATGCCCTGATTCTCATTCCAATGAGGTACTTAGAGACATCTAGATCTCTAATATCAAGCTCAACCATGACTAAATAACCTTCCTCACATCAAATTCTAGTTGGTTTAAGAAATAATAATTAGAAAAGGTCATTCACTCCCTTTGTGTATGAGTCAGACCTGCACAGGGAATATTTCTCCAAGAACTACATGCAGCTTGATTCTCATTCCAATGAGACATGTAGTGACACCTAAATCTTGTATCTCAGGTCCATCCATAAATAAAGTAAAATCTCCCTTTCCTTGTGTGTATGAATCAAACCTATATGTGGAATATTTCAAGAACTACGTGTGGATTGATTCTCATCCCAATGAGATACGCAGTGACGCCTAGATCTCCAAACCTAATCCCAGCCATGATTTTGGAAGAGAAAACCCCCTTCCTTTTCCCCATGAATGAGTCATATCTATGTTTTAATCTTTTCCAGAACTTGTGAGTTGATTCTTATTAAAATGAGATACATGGTGATGCCTAGACTTAATTCTTTAGGCCCAACCATCATCCTAGAAATTATAAAAATCCCTCTTCCCCACGTCAAAACCTGATTGATAGAGGGAAAAATTTCAAGAACTATATGTGTCTTGATTATTTCTCCAGTAAGAGATGTAGTGATTCCTAGGTCCTATACCTTGGCTCATCCACCACTTAATTATCATACCCCTATCATTCACTTGCGTTACCTTTGTGTTGCAGTAGAAACCTTTCTCGATCCTCATTTCTCACATCAATCACAACTCACATGGGATTAGGAATTGGGTAAAATGATTCTCTACATAAATAATGTGTCTCAATTCCTATTACGATTATCAATGGTCCTAGTTGTAAGACCTTAAAAGGCACATTATATGTCCTCACCACATGATGATAAACTGTATGGACCTTCATTCAAGAACTACATATGGATTGATTATCACCCCTGTGAGATATGTAGTGACATCTAGATTTTTAATCTAGGGACCAACTATATTACAACATGAAAAAGCCTATACTCTCCCATGTATGAGTCATATATACACAAGGAATTCCAATATGAGTTCTCATTTTACACATGAACTTGAATCAATTAGAACTACACATCCATTGATTCTTTCTCTGAAAAGATATGTAATGATGTTTAGGCCCTATACCCTTGTTTATCCATGTTTTCTTATGACATTTTATTTCAAGACACCTAATATCCTTACTGTATAACCAGAACTACACAGATCCACAATTCCCCTTCCTTTTCACATCGGTTAATCCATCATCCTAATCACAAGATGTTATACTACATAGATAAAGTCCTCACCACATGATGTTAAAATGCACGGTATATAGAGAAATTTTTATGTCTTGGTTCTCATATCATTTGAGATACGTAGTGAAAACCCGGCCTCATATCCTAGTCCTAGACATGGGATAAATGAAAATCCCACCTCTTCTGCATACGATCAAAATCTATACAAGATCTTTTATTTTGGGTCCTCTCCTCAGAGAACCCATCAAGGAAACAAGATATTTCCTCTTTTATAAATATTAGTCAGATCTATGTAAGGGACTTTAAATTCATTGTTGTTATTGATCCAAACACTTGCTTTATGCATTGGAAAATTACCCTCTTGCACTTCATACTCATAATCTTGAAATACTTTAACATCTTCATAATCTTTCTTAGGTTTCTTTTGATAGAATGTCTGATACCTAGAAGATCCTTTTTACTGACTATACATCCCTAGTTATCTTTGTATAAAATTTTCCTACATAATGGGTCTATTATCCAAAGGATTCCACTGTTTTGTCTATGAAGTACATGCCCCAGTTGGCCTTTCAAAAAATTCACCTACATAATGGGCCTATCAGCCAAAGGATTCTACTTTTTGTCTATGCAGCACATTCCCTAGTTGGCCTTGCATAATATATACCCCATAAAGTGTTTTTAAAATAGTGGTAACTTCATTATTGTGAGATTGATATTATTTCCCTTTAAGCTTTAATGATGGTATGCAGGAGCCCCCCAATTTAAAGTGGCCATCCTTTATGTATTTGTCTCATATCCTTTTTCCTGACCTAAAAGTCTCCAAGGATGTGGTTTACATTTTCCATATCTATATATTCAAAGCATATTGGAATGACCTTAGTCCATTAGACCATATATCATCCATTATTTACAAAATATTATGTTTATAGTCATATGTCCTAAAAATATAGGCACCATACTTCCTACATTTGGGTCAAATGTTCGTAGAGAACATATTCTTCCAATTCTTTAGAGACCGTGATTGGAAATATCCCTTCTGTATTTGGTTACCTTTCTCTATAAAACCAAACTCTATTCTTAAGGAATTTTGATTCTTCATAACCATTCATCATCTTTTAGAAAATAGAATTTCATAATTATTGAGAGCTCCTTTACCTAACTATGAAGTACGTTCCCCAGTTTGCATTTCATAAAATTCATCTACAAACAGGTCTGTCAGCCTAAGGATTCCACTATTTGTCTATATAGAACATGCCCAAGTTGGCCCTATATAATAAAACCCCCATAACTGGTTCATAAAATATTGGTAACATTGTTCTTGGAAGATACCTCCTCTAAATTTCATTATCCATTTTCTCATGTCATTCTTCAAGATTCATAAATCCACAAATCACAGCTTACACTTCTCCCTTTCCACACCTGGTTATGGTATCACATTTCCAGAAAAATTAGTAAGAATTGTAAAACCATAAAATCTTCGGTAAAATATAAAGACCTTAAATCAAATACCTTAATTTACTTGTTTTATGACTTTAAACTGCATGGCATAATGTCCTTACTACAAGAATTTAAAATGAAAATCCCCCTAATGTCGTTACTTCATGAATTTAAACTACATAGAGTATTATAAAAAATCCCTAGGAACTCCTTTACCTGACTTTGCAGTGCATTCCCTAATGGATTTTCATAAGTCACCCACATAATTGGATTTTCAATCTAAGGATACCACTACTTGACTATGCAGAATGTTCCCTAGTTGTCTTTTCAAAAAACAGCCCCCATAATGGGTTTTTCAATTGGAGGTAACTTCATTCTCATGATAGATATCCTCTATTCGTATAATTCATGTTTTAGATTTCATAACCATAAAAATCATGAAACAAGATTCCCCTTGGAAGTATCTGAAGAATATCATGACCTTCCTAGCCATCAGTCCTTGTTTGGGTTTTAATCTTAAAATTCATGGTCAAAGTTGTTCAACCTAAACAACTAGCCTTATTAGTCTAATATGAAAGACTTTAAACTTCTAAAAAAAGAGGCATAGTATTCACCAGGATGAAAACCCACAAAGGGTACTCTGGAAAAAAGTCAAGTCTCATCTCCCTAGACCTACACTTTGTACAGTTTATGCAATATCAAGCGATAAAAATTTAAAAGGAAATAATTATTTGGATAAAAATCTAAAAATGGAATCATAATAAAAAATTCAAGTTTCACCAGCTAAGTCCCCTCTTTATTGGGCTTAGGAAAAAATTAGGGTCATGACACAAAAAGACACTAAGTTTGTATGGTTTTTCATACATCCTTAGAAATAGTCGAACTATGCTCGCTAGGTCCCATGGCTTGGGAAAACAATATAACATCCTTCTAGGCTTGACGTATCTTTAAAACCCACAAAATGATGTTGGAATGCCTCAAAATTCCCTATTGTTACCTTAGAAGAAAATTATCTTCATTCAGAGTGAATTTAATTATAAGGGAAATTTTTTTAGACAACATGAATTGTGTTCCATGAACTTATCCACAAAATTGAAGATGTGAACCTCACTTAGACACAAAATTCTAAGTTAAAGTAGACATAAATATTTATTTCGGAAGGATCAGACAATATTTCTATGCATTGTGACAAAACAAATTCATTGACCTTTCTCAAAAATTTTGTGGTGAAACTCTTCATTTTTCATGGAGGTCAATGACAGTAGAAAAGTCATCGGACTGAAGGGCCAAGACCAAAACCCGACACTGATCCCAAGCAGGGGTGCAAAGGTATATCCCCCAAAGTATGGAACATGTTTTTTGCCTAAGTCCCAAAAACTTTGGCGTGCAAGATACCTACACACGACATACCTGCGTGCCACCCACTTTCACGACACCTGACACTTGCGTGACCAATCATCTTCACCCAGGGTCTCATATTTTCTTATAAATAGACCCGTAGGGACTAAATTTTTATATATGAATTTCCTTGAAGCCCGATTGCTTCTTTGGTCTCCCTAGTGCTTCTCCTAACTCCTCCAAAACCTCTAAGGTAGTTCCTTAACATTTAAAGTGAGGGAATTAAAGGGGGTAGTGAGACTTAGGTTCTTTAGTGTTAAAATTAACAACAATTCCATGATTTAATCACCCAACCCCCATTACTGAAGAAGACTAGTGATCCCTTCATTCCTCAAATAGGAACTTGCTCCCCACAATTTTGGTAATACCTATGAGGACTCTTGAAGGCCTGAGCCAAGCCTCACCAAAGTAGTAATCCATGTTGTTCGTCACTTAAGGTGAAATCAGTTCGCACATTCCTACTTGAGAACCCCATACCTATACAACACTTACTTGAGCACCCTTACATGATGTCCATCCTACCTTTTAGCCAACACGATCCATCCATTAGGCCATTCTCGAAGCTACTCATGGAAAGGAATTTTCTTCTATGGATCTCTTTTATGAAAGATACCATGTTGAAACCTCCACCAGGACCTCCTAATTTACCAAATCTTAGTGAAAGGAACACCATAATGTCTTTAATTTGGATTTGTATTTCTACAGTCAGAGGTTTCCCACACTTGTCCTAATATATGGTCAGGATCCTTGGGACGTTTGTAGATTTCTATATCTACGGTCATGTGGACCCTTACCCTAGGGACAATGTTGAGGTGTTCCTGGTCTCAGATTCTAGGGATATGAATTCATCCTCCCCTTCTCATCTCTAAGACCCGAAGCCTCTAGTCCCTGGTATAAAGGTTAATAATCACACCTATTTTTTGTACAAAGGATAATTCTCCATCCCCACTATGGGAACCATTTTAGGGAATTCATCCTAGTGTAATCCCCTAGCCTTTCATATTGGAGGTTGTAGTATCGATATTCTCTATACTCTTCATTATCATCCCTTACTTATATTAGACCCACGTCCAATGTAAAGGGAACATAGGGAAGTATCGTAGCTCTGACCTCTTCTAGCATAGGCTCGACCTCTTCCACCAACATAGAAGGAAAAGTGTGAGTGATTTTTTGAATCTTTCACATGATCTTGTTTCTCACATTAAGTGTGAATCATGTGGTCTTATATGTTTTTAATGATCAAAATATCCACACAATCCACTTGAAGGAACGAACTACGAGAACTATGATTCCCACAATAACTGGGATGTGTAGAAAGCCTTCACCTAGGGTTCGAGCTCACTAGACATCCTCCTTAAGAGTCCAACCCTAATTCCCTTAATTTGGACATCCTCATTATGAGTATGCCCCAAATTAAACCCCCTAAATATCCATGAGTTAATACATCTCTTATGGACCTTGTTACAAGGTAATCATCTTTAGGAGTAATCCCCAACCTATTTCTCTCAAAGGGACATAATCCCCTATGAGATTTACCAAAATACGTGGGATTTGATTCCCATACAAATGGGATACATAGGAAGCCTCCCTAAGGTTCAAACCCAACATTACAAATCAACCATTTTTTCTATGTGTCATATCCCTAGTAGGGTCTAATTCAATTTAGAAACTCATATCACTTCCAAGTCCCTTGGGTTGTTTCGAAATAAGTCTCACACTAAACTTTGACTAGGAACCTTTCTCCTATATGTCCTTACCACATGACATTAAACTATACGGTTGGGTCCTTATCACAGGAACTTAAAAGGTATGATGTGTTACATTAAGTTTCCCAAAACTATGTGGGTTTTGATTCCTTTTAAAAGAATATGTAGGAAGCCCATATATGGGTTTGATCCCAACATCAAAACATCTTCGGTATCCCTGAATGATGATAACCTCCATAGTAACCTTTTTCTACCTAGATGAAAATAAACTCCAAAGTAAAATTACATCTCCCTGGATGATGATGAATTCCAGATTTACATTCATCTAACTGGATGATCATAAACTCTAGAGTTCCCCACTAAGTGTCTTAAAAATCAGCATCATCATAACAATATCTAAATAATATCTAAGTAGTATATAAGCAGATACCTTTGATGGAGAACCTCAAATACATACATATGTCTCCATTGATGAAGAACTTAGAATAGATACAGATGATTCTAAATTCCACAGATGCTAATAATTGATTGAAAATTTCAATGTAAACCTACATTACACTTGGTAAATTAGTAAGGATTCATGAACATATCTTACATCTATAAGAGTGTCCTAGAGTAGGTAATAATTCCCCTCACAAGGGTACGATGAGACTGACCTCCCATACACTCAACCAATGTGAGTTATTAAGAATCATGGGTCAAAACCCTTAATGAGTGTATTCCTGGGTAAAGCAAGTCCCTTTAGATATAAAACTGTTGGGTGTGTCCAGTTCCATGAACACATATGGTGGAAACTGTTTAGAAATAGTGATTCCTAACCAAAACCCATGTTCCAAAGGAAACATACCTAAATGATATCAAGGTATAGAAAGATGACTTAGAGAGGAAGGGTTTTATCAGACTTAGTATTTCATTGTGGTTTTTACCTATTTTTTTCTCCAAAAATGCAGATAGTAGACTTTGACTATGTTTTTATTATCCAAAGATGAACCAGGTGACAATGAAGAACTAATATTCATTGACCAGGATCGATGATAAATTTAATCATTTATAGGTATCTTGGTGGTTATCCAATATTGATCGTGGATTGGTCTATAACCAGTTGTGCGTTAGATAGGATGACATTATAAAGATAGTGTTTCAGAGCAGGTATGGACTATATACATACTTGGTAATGTTGTTCTGGCTAAGGAATGAATTGGTAGTGTTCATAGAACTCATGAACAATATCTTTCATCCATACTTGGACTCATTTGTCATATTATTCTTTGACTATATACTTATCTAATCATCAAAACTATAACAATATTCATGCAACTTGGAGATAGTCCTAAGTACGCTTCATAAACACAGCCTTTATGCCAAGCTATCAAAGTGTGACTTCTATATTCTAGAGGTGAAATTTCTAGGACATGTTGTTTATGAGGAAGGTATATCTATAAAACCATAGAAAGTTAAATAATTCATGTGTTGTTATATCCCTAGAATGTGTTTGAGATTTGGAACTTCCTGGGATTAATAGGATATTGATGATAGTTTATCCAGAAATTCTACCAACTTTTAGAACCCATGAAAAAACTAACAAAGAAGGGGGTGAATTTGATGTGTTCAAACTACTATGAAGATACATCCCATTATCTAAAGATAAATTTGATGACATCTCCAGTATTGACACCCCCTAAGTCTAAGATTGGTTGTGTAGTGTACTATGATGCATCAGACATTGGTCTGGTGACAGTGCTAATGGAAAGAGAATAGGTAGTAGCCTATGGGTCCTGTTATAAATGAACTCATGATAGGAACTACCATACAAATTAATTGGAAATAGAAACTTTCATCCATGCTTTGAATTGTTGGAGGAACTATCTCTTCGGTGAAAGATATACCATTTACATGTATCACTAAAGCCTTCAATATATCTTCACATAAAGGGTAATGAACATGGGAAATAGATATTGGGTTGATTATTTTCAAATGTTCAACTTTGAGATAGCATATTCACCTATTGAGGGCATTGTAATTATGGATTCTCTTATCCATAAGACACATTCTGATAAGGAGATTAGTGAGAGGATTTCATAGGAGCAGTGAAATTTGATGAGATTATTGGCTGACTAGATGGTCAATGATTCAAAGGATCATGGATCTATGACTTTCCCCATTTTTTATTATGAATTCTCTTATGGTCTAGGTAAAAATCTATATCATCCTTCCTTTTATTACATAGGTTTTCATTACATTTTACAAATAGCGGATCTTTAAAGTCTAGAGTCTTGGAAATAAGGTACATAATACATGAAAACATATAACATTGTTTTAATCCGCTTGAAAGTATTATTTAAATGTTAATACTAAGATCAATTACTGAATCTCATAACCTAGGGACATACATTAAAGGAAAGGGTGGGAGTGCGACCTAGTAAGGGAAAATAGGGAAAACAGTTTATATGTGAACTTGATAGAATACGATAAGAACGTGAGGAAATATCATAAAGGAATGAGAAAGAGGAATATCATGATAATAATAACTTGAATTATATCTTGAAAATGTGTCTACAAAATTTAATTTTATACATTCATAATCATATCACCAAGTTCCATACCCAAGGTGTCATAAAAATTACCAAGGTTATTAACTAAGGTATCATAAAACTTGTCATCTCTAGAGATTAATTTCTTTACACAATTCATTGGAGTGCTATCAGAGAACACCCTTAATATGTATTTTTTTTCATGTGATACACATATATAAAAATAAAACATTTCATAAATAACTCAAAGATAATAAAATAAATGGTTTTCATATCAAAATTGTGACGTTTTAAAATTTTCTTAAAAACATGACCATTATGTCATTTATAACCCACAAAAGGGGAATGAGGGTTTTATATCTATAAATTACAAAATAAAATATATAATTTTTATGTATTGATGAATATCCATTTAAATTTAATAGGTTTGTGTATTCACATAAAGAAAATATAATAATTCCTTGAGAAAAAGATAGATATTTTGAGATGAAAATTCTGCAACATAACGGCTATGCAACATGGTTTTAGAAAAAATTAAAAAGATAGGGTACAGGGGCCTCCCATTAATAAATTACTCATGATATATTATATTGACCTAAAAAATTTAAATAGTAACATGGTATAGAAATTTGAAATACATATAACATAAAAGAGATCTTGAAAGGAAAAGAGAAGTGGAGAATTCCCTTACCTTGAAGAGTAACTTCTAAAACTCTAGGATCAGGACCTTGAGGACTTGAGGACATGTTGGGAGTAATCCTGAGGAGGTAATACTATAATATTTTATATGGGGATGATTTTTTAATGAAATAAAATGAAGTAATGTCTTGGTATTTATAGTAAAATAGAGGGAGTTTTTTATTAATTTTCCAGGACACCTCATCGGTGGTATTTGCAAAACCATAGGCTTTCTCGTGGTATTTGACCATGGTATTGCCCACTTGGGATAACACATATAATATTTTAATACAAATGAGTTGAACATAATTTTAAATTGCATATTACATCATTATGATGTTATAAAACACACTGAAAACTCAAAACCTATATTTTTACTATTCATCAGAAAACAAAACATTTTATAAAAATCTCATAAATTCACCCTAACCTAATATCAATGTTCTTAATTCAAAAATGAACTCCATTTTTTGAAAATAATTTTCTAAATATGATAAATTTATTTTTTTAAGTAAAATCGCTATTTAACCAAAAATATACTAATACTTAACTAATAATTTCTGAAATAGCTATTTACTTATACTATTATATCACATTACCATTAAAGATACCTAAATTACATTTATACTTCCCTAGGAGAGGTTAATATTACATTGGTCATATTACTATTCATAAGGGTAATATTACTATTCAATAGTTACTATTCACCAAAAAAATAAGTTGATCTTATCAGACTCTAAATTTCTTACTGATCACAACCGTATATGTTTGTTTTTTGAAAATAATTTCACAGTATCAATTATTTAAAGTATAAAAAAATATTTCAAAATTATCTTTTTTTCAATATTCATTAGTAATATGAAACTTCCTAGAAAAATATTAAAAATTCATCTTAGAATAATTTTGACATTTGAAATTAAAAAATGATGTTTATTCTACCAAAAAATAAATTTTATTTATACAAATGGATTACAAAAAGTAACTAAGGACTCATTACATAACCCATTAAACACCTGCATAAGAACTAAGAGTAAGGTGTGCAATGGTGATAGAATCTTGACGTGGCTTGAACAACATTGTCTTAGTGGTGATTTCTATCAGCTTGAACTTCTCCTATAGGTGATTTTTTTCAAGCTTAACATGTTGAAGCTCGACATGGGATTGGTCCAGAGAAAAGCCTAGTGATGCTACCTCCTTCCCAACCTCTAAAAAATAGACTTTGTATGGCCCGAGTCTATGAGTTGAGGTCATCGACTCTTCTTTCTGTATTAATTAACCATGGTCATTTCTATTTATAAAAAATAATCATAATTTTAAGATTATAGTTTTCAATGATTATATGGATCAAAGGTCATAATTAACAAATGGTTATATAATAGTCAAAACCCAGAGGTCTCATTTCAATTATACTCATTTCATTAATAAAAGGATATAATATTGTTGAATACAAAATAAAATAACAATCAAATTCAAGAAACAAATATCATTCAAAAGTTTGGGTCATTACATTCTTCCCCCTTAAGAAATTTCATCCTTAAAATTTCAACTTATACCCTTAGAAGAGAAAATGTGTGGGTACTTCTATCTCATAGTCTCATATGGTTCCCACATGGATTCTTCATATTTTTTGTTCCTCTATAATACTTTAACAAGGTGGTTAGTATTGTTGTGTATAACCTTGTCTCTACGATCAAAGATCTCCATCAGCTAATCCTCGTAAGAGAGGTCATGTTCTAGTTGTACCACATCTAGATTTAGTAAATGTGAATGGCCAGGTATGTACTTCCTCAAGAGGGATACGTGGAATACATCATGAACTTGATCTATATTTTTAGGAAGTGAAAGATGATAGGATACTACTCCTACATGATCAAGTATTTCATAGGGGACAATATACCTAGGTTTGAGCTTCCCTTTATTTCCCAAACCTCATGACTCTCTTCCATGGAGAAATTAAAAGGAAGACCTTGTCACCAATATCAAATTACAAGTCCCTTCAATGGTTGTTGGCATAGATCTTCTTCCGACTCTAAGTAACCTTAATGTGTTGTTGGATGGCATGAACCTTTTCTATCATATCTTGTACAATATCAATCCCAAGAATCATTCTCTCACCAGCTTCATCCCAACAAGTAGGATTTCTATATTGCTTCCCATATAGAGCTTCATAGAGTGCCATTTGAATTCTCAAGTGTAATTTTTTGTTATAAGATAACTCAAATAATGGGAGATGTCAGTACCATCCACATTTAAATTCCATTGAACATGTTCTCGTCATTTACTCGAGTGTTTAAATAGTCCTTTCAGATTGGACATCAATTTGGGTATGATAGGACATATTGAAATTCAATTTTTTACTCAAAGCATTTTAAAGACTTCTCTAGAATTTTGATGTGAACTTTAGATCATGATCAAATATGATATAAATTGGAACTCTATGCAGCCTTACTACTTCCTTCATGTAAATCCTAGAAAGTTGATCAAGAGATAAATCTTCCCAAATAAAGATAAAATGGGAAGTCTTTTTAAGATGTTCCACTATAACCCATATCTCATTATTTCCTTTGGAAGATATCAGGAGACCAATGACAAAGACCATAGTGATATTTTCCCACTTCTATATTGATATGGGTAGTGGTTATAATACACCTTTAGTAAGTTTTCATTGTGCCTTCACTTGCTAACATACCAGGAACCTTTTAGTGTAGTCCATAATCTACCTTTTCATATTATTCCACAAATAATGATCACAAAGGTCCCTATAAATTTTCATGCTTCCAATATGTATAGAGAATGTAGAGCTATGAGATTCATCCATCATCTCCTTCTTTATTTTCGGAATATATGGAACACATAGTCTTGTAAAACATTTTAGTACACCTTCTTGATCAATATTGAACTCAGGAAACTTCCCATCCTTCACAGCCTCAAACTTATTCTATAGAAAAGGATCTTCTTTATGATCTTTCTTGATCTGCGCTAGTAATGACGGTTGAGAAATCATTTAGGATAGGGTTGATGATGTCCCTTCCCTTAAAATTCCCATGTCTAATTTAACTAGGTCTTTGATCAAGGGATCTCTTTGAATACTCATCATGTACATAACAATAGGGTATTTCCTACTTAATGCATCAGAAACATTGTTTTCTCTTTTGAGATGATAATGAATTGAACAATCATAGTCTTTAAGAAGTTCCAACTATCTCCTTTGTCACATGTTCAATTCCTCTTATGTGAAAATATACTTCAAACATTGATGATATGTGTATATATCACACTTCTCCCCATAAAGATAGTTCCTCCATATCTTCAAAGAAAAAACAACCACATCCATTTCCAAATCATGTGTAGGATAGTTCTTCTCATGAGTCTTCAACTATCGAGACACATAAGTAATCACATTTTCAATTTTCAAGAGGACATACCCAATCCATTTAAAATATGCATCGCTAAAAATAATTAATCCTTCTCCACTTGAGGGAAGAATTAACACAGGTGTAGTGACCAATCTCTTCTTCAACTCTTATAAACTCTCCTCACACTCCTTCTTCCTTATGAACTTGATCCCTTTTTGAGTTAACTTGGTTAATGGATTAGGAATCCATGAAAAGTTTTTCACAAACCTCCTATAATATCCCGTTAAACCAATGAAACTAATAATATCAGTTACTGTTGTAGGATAAGGCCACTCCTTTACAGCCTTTGTCTTTGTAGGGTCAACTATGATTCCTTCATTGGTTATAATTTACCCCAAGAAATAAACTTATTGTAACTAAAACTCAAACTTGATAAAATTTCCAATTAACCTATCCTTCCTTGGAATTTTCAATATAACCCATAGATTATATTCATGCTCCTCCTGAATTTTGGAATAAATTAGATTATAATCAGTAAAAACTATCACAAAGTTATCAAGATATTCCTTAAAGACTCTATTCATAAAATCCATAAGAATAGAAGGAACATTAGTTAAGACGAAGTGCATAATAAAAAACTCATAATGCCCATATCTTGATCAAAAGGAATTTTTTGGAATATCTTCTTTCTTCACCCTCAATTGATGATAACCAGATCAAATATCAATATTATAGAAGAATTGATCCCCAAAAATATGGTCAAATAATTCATCTATTATTGGAAGAGGGTATTTTTTTCTTTACTTTTATCCCATTCATTTCTCTATAATCAATTCATGGTTGCATTGATCCATCCTTCTTCATAAAGAGAACAGGTGCTCCCCAAGGAGGCACACTTTGTCAGATAAACCCCTTCTCCAAAAGATCTTGGATTTGTGTTTTTAATTATTCCAGCTCCACATTTTCCATCCTATATAGGGTCTTTTATATCCGATAAGATCCAGGTATGAGTTCAATGGATAACTCTACCTCTCTTTCTAGGGGAGGTTCGGGTAACTCCTCAGGAAATAAGTCAATGTATTCCTAGACTATAGGGACATTATCTATCCTTATAATCTCATTTACTTCTTCTTTTTCACCAATAAACTCCATAAAAAAAGGCTATATGAGGTTCTTCTAGATAAATATTGGGTTGATATATCTCTCCTTAGAAAATAACTATAGGTTTTCCTTTCAATACTACTGAAATTTCCTTTCTTCAACATTTGATATTAGCATTATACTTTGAGATACAGTCCATCCCTAGTATAATGTCTAATTCAAACATGGGAATGACTAATATATTTGTGATAAGATTGTTCTTGTTAAAGTAAATACAAGAGTTTATAAACACTTTTTATTCTTGGATAATCCCACTAAGAGTCTTGAATGATAACTCTACTTTTATAAATTCAAGGGTTGATTTTATATTCTTTTCTAACATGGAGAAAATAAAGGAATACGTAGAACTAGAATCAAACAAAGTACTTTCTAGCTTTGAGAAAACAACAAGGGTACCTACCACCACATCATTTAGAGCTTCAAAATCAGCTATTGTGATATAAAAATCACAACCTTTCTCCCTTTTCCTTTTCTAAGGCTGATGGTGATTCCCCTCCACTGCCCTCAGATTTGGATAGTGATTTGAAAAGTTCCCAAGCCATCCACACTTGAATAATTGGACTTTAGGTAGGGCCTAAACCATATCCCCCTTGTATTTAGTGTTGGTAAGTTGAGGATTCACCTCACTATGACAATTCCATGCAATATGGCCATCTCTTCCACACTTGTAACACTTCCCACTCCTAAGAAGGCAGTTCCTCAAATGCTTATTCACACATTTATTACACGCGAGAAGTTTCACTTTCTTTCCTCATCTTATTTGCTCAAATCTTCTCCCCAACATTGGATCCATTGATCACTTATTTTCATTGGATTTTTGAGACCAATGTTTCTCACCAAACTCTAGTTCGACTTTTATAGCACTCTACACGATCTCCTCATAGTTATCATAGTCTTGATTAGCTAGATTCTTCTGCAAATGAGGTCTTAGTTCACCAAAGGATTTATCAAACTTTCCATTAGGATCCATGAAAAATATTGAGGTGTAATGGTAAAGTCTTATGAATTTCATCTCATAGCTTCCAATATATTCATTCTCCTTCTGCTTCAGTTTGAGAAACCCCTTCTCCATTTTTTTCTCCTCAAATGAGGGAAATACTTATTGAATAAGACCCCTCTAAAATATTCTCATTCCATAACTTCAACCTAAACTCTTGGCCTCATGTTTTTAATAAGTTTACACCACTAATCAACTTCTCCCTCTAAGCGGTAAACATCTAGGATGAACTTCTCTTGTTCTGAGCAGTGGAGCACACAAAAGATCTTTTTGATAGAGATGATCCTCTATTCAACAATCAATGGGTCAGTAGATCCACTAAACATTGTTGGTCATTGACACATAAAGGAATCAACATAATATTGTTTCTTTTATGGTGAAATCAATCTCTCCACTTGATTCAAGTTATTTCTTATAACTTGAGTTAGTTGGTTCATCATTCTCATGAAATTTTTCATTCTGGATTCCATTGGAGGGTTGTCAGTGCATGGTTCATTGCGGTTACCATTTGCACAGTTCCATATATTACCCTCCATTTTATAAAATAATAAACCATATTGAGAAGTTTATTTCATTTATGAATCTTTTAACTATAAAGTATTTTTATGCCTTAAAAATTCATTCTTAAACATATTATTATTTAACAAATATTACATTTCTCTATAGATCCTTCATAATGATTCATAAAAATCTTGTGATTAACCAAACATATTCCCTAGGAGTGTCAAACCAAGAGTGCAATAAGGCTTATTATCATGAACCAGTTCTCATTCAATTCTATCTCAATGTGATGTTTTTAGGTTTTAACCCAATATAAATCTATACCTAAGCCACATCCACTTGTTTATATCAATACAGGGATCTATTTGTTTGGAAACAAGTGACTTAATATTTCACCAAAATACTAGGAATTTTTCCAATATTTAAACTTTTCTATAGGATTTTTCCTAAATTTTTTATATCCTAATTTCCAAAAATAACTAAATTATCCTTTGATACCAAATATCATCCCACCTTTTTATTACATAAGTTTTAATTACATTTTACAAAAAGAGGATCTTTAAGGTCTAGTGTCTTGGAAATAAAATACATAATACATAAAAACATATAAAATTATTTTAATCCTCTTCAAAGGGTTATTGAAATTTTTATCCTAATTTCAATTACTGCATCTCATAACCTGGGGACATATATCAAAGGAAAGGGTGAACATAAGGCCCAATAAGGGAAAAAATTACATATAAACTTGAGAGAATACAATAAGAACATGAGGAAATATCATAATGGCATGAGAAAGAGGCATATCATGATAATAATATCTTGAATAATATCTTTAAAATATGGCTACAATATTTAATTTTAGACATTCATAATCATATCACCAAGGTCCATCCCCATGGTGTCATAAAAATTACCATGGTTATTCACCAAGGTATCGTAAAACTTTTCATCTCTAGAGATTAATTTCATTACCCAATGTATTAGAGAGCTATGAGGGAGAACCCTTAATATGTATTTATTTTCATGTGATCCACAAATATCATAGTCAAACATTTCATAAATAACTCAAAGAGAATAAAAGAAACGGGTTTCATATCAAAATCATGATGTTTTAAAAAGTGATTAAAAACATGATCATTATGTCATTTAGAACCCACGTAAAGGGAATGGGGGTTTTATTTTTGTCAATTACAAAATTAAACAAATAATTTTCATGTCTTGATGAATACCCCTAGAAATGGAATAGGATTAGGTATTCACATAAATAAAATAAAATAATTTCTTGAGAAAAAGAGAGAGATTTTGAGACGAAAATTCTACAGCATAACGGCTATGCAATATGGTTTCAGAAACAATTAAAAAGAGAGGGGACAAGGGTCTCACATTAATAAATGAATCATAATATATTATAGGTATAGAATAAAATGTAAATAAGAAAACGGTATAGAAATTTGAAATACATACCACAAAAAAGAGAACTTGAATGAAAAATAGAAGTGGAGAATTCCCTTACCTTGAAGAGTAACTTCTAAAACTCTAGGATCAAGACCTTGAGGGATTGAGGACACATTGGGAGGACTTATTTGGAGGTAATACAATCAAATATTTTAAGGGTGTGATTTTGGAATGAAATAAAATGAAGGAATGGATTGGTATTTATAGTACAAGAGAGGGAGTTTTTTATTAATTTTCAAGGACACCTCATCGGTGGTATTTGAAAAACCATGGGCTTTCCCATGGTAGTTTCCTATTGTTTTATACACTTAGGAAACCTCATATAATATTTTAATCCAAATGAGTTGACCAGAATTTTAAATTACATATTACATCATTATGATTTCATAAAACACACTGAAAACTCAAAACTATATTTTTACTATTCACTGAAAAACAAAACATTTTATAAAAATATCATAAATTCACCCTAAACCAATATTAATGTTATAAATTCAAAAATAAATCTATTTTATGAAAATAATTTTCTATGATAAATTTAATTTTTAAGTACAATCACTATTTACCTAAAAAGAATACTAATACTTAACTAATAATTTCTAAAAAATTTATTTACTTATACTATTATATCACATTAACATTCAATGTTCCTAAATTACATTTTTTACTTACCAAGGTGAGGTTACTATTCCATTGGTCATATTACTATTTATAAGGATAATATTACTATTCATAAGTTACTATTCGCCAAAAATTAAGTTGATCTTATCAAACTCTAAATTTATTATTGATCGCAACCATATGAGTCCGTTATTCGAAAATCATTTCATAGTATCAATTATTTAAAGTATAAAAAAATATTTTAAAATACTCTTTTTTTTCAATATTCATCAATAATACGAAATATCTTAGAAAAATATTAAAAATTCATCCTAGATTAATTTTGAAATTTTAAATTCAAAAATGATGTTTATTTTACCATAAAAATGTTATTTATACAAATGGATTACACAAAGTAACTAAGGCCTCATTACATATCCCCTTATAACACATGAATAAGACCTAAGAGTAAGGTGTGCAATGGTGATAGATTCTTGGGGAGGATCGGAAAACATTTCCTGAGTGGTGATTTCTATCGGCTTGAACTTCTCCCATAGGTGATTATGTTCAAGCTTAAAATTATGAAGCTCAACTTGGGATTGGTCCATAGAAAAGCCCAGTGATGCTACCTCATTCTCAAGCTCCGACAAATGGGCTTCGTACGGCCTGAGTCTACTGGATGGGGCCATCGACTCTTCTTTCTTTATTAATTAACCATGATCATTTCTATTTATAAACAATAATAATAATGTTAAGAGTATAGTTTCCAATGGTCATATGGACCAACGGTCATAATTAACCAATGGCTATATAATGGTAAGCCAAAGGTCTCATTTCAATTATACTCACTTCATTAATAGAAGTATATAGTTTTTTTGAGTAAAAAATAAAATAACACACAAATTTAGGAAAAAAATATTATTCAAAAGTTCAGGTTGTTGTAAGATCGGTCGTGAGTCAGACCCAAATTGTGTTTTCATAAGAGAGAAGCTAGTTAGGGTGACCCAATATATGAATGGATTTTGGGTGACAACGATGTGATCATGGTACATGAGAGAGTGGTAGTCCCATCTTCCATCATAGAGGAGATGGTGATAGATTACCATACCTCTAGATGGGCAGTACATCTTGGTGTGACCAAGATGTACTATGACTTCAAGAGGTAGTTCTGGTGGCCAGGGATGAATAGATACATTGGTGGTTTGTCTTCTGATTACTTACCTATCAGATAGTAAAGGCTAAGCACCAACATACTAGTGGATTATTATAGTCACTTATGATACCTATGTGAAAGTGGGAGGACATCACAATGGACTTTGTGAAAGGGTTACCTAGGACCCCGAGGAGTCATGATGTAGTCTGGATGATTATCGATCAATTAACAAAGTCTTCTCACTTCTTATCTATCAAAGAGGCACACTCAGTAGAGGATTTGGGAAATCTCTATATCCAAGAGATTATGCACCTACATGGAGTCTCCTTGATCATTTTTTATATAGATACACTCGTTTTACATCACATTTTTTTGTAGTG
This sequence comes from Viscum album, assembly GCA_963277665.1. Classification (NCBI taxonomy): domain Eukaryota; kingdom Viridiplantae; phylum Streptophyta; class Magnoliopsida; order Santalales; family Viscaceae; genus Viscum; species Viscum album. The sequence goes on from OY728125.1 coordinate 27,931,236, forward strand.
ATTGAAAAAATTCCTAGGGACTCGACTAAAATTGAGCACAGTGTACCATCCTCAAACCGATAGATAATCTGAGCAGAATATATGCATACTGGAGGATATTCCTGGAGATTTCATGATAGACTTTGGTTGAGCATGATGTGATCACCTATCTTTTATTGAGTTTTTATAAAGTTATATTAATCAGGATCTGATTCAGATGATACCTTATAAGTCTCTTTATGGGATACCATGTTGCTCACTGATGTGTTGGAATGAGGCTCGTGAATCTATAGTTGTTGGTCTCGGTATGGTTCAGGATACCTCTTAGAGAGTGCAACTGATATGGAAGAGATTGGTCACTAATTAGAGTATATAGAGATCATATGTCGACTGTAGGTGGAAACCCTTGTATTTTTCTATGGGAGATTAGTTTTTCTTGAGAGTGACTCCTTGATTGGGGTACAAACATCTGGGAAAGTAGGACAAGTTAGCACCATGTTTTGTTGGACCCTTTGGTATCACAACGTGGATAGGGGTAGTGGGTTATCATCTAGACCTCCCTTGTCACTATCGTGGTATGCATGATGTGTTCCATGTGTCACAACTTCTGAGGTACATACTAGACCATGCACATGTTATTTATTATGAGGATATTGTGTTGGAGACCAATTCATCTTATGAGGAGCATCTGGTGCAGATCATAAATTGAAGCAATAATATTTTATGAGGATGGAAAGTACCACTATTGTAAATTTGGTGGCAACATGGATGGATCTAGTAAGAGATATAGGAGTGCGAGTCTGATGCTCGAGCACAGTGGCCTGAGATGTTTGATCAAGACCACTAGATATTATTATTGAGGATGAGATGTTGATATAGGAGAGGAATTGTAATATCCTGAATTTTATAGGTAATAAAAATCATATTTTTTTTATAATTTATAAGTTTTTTATATGAAAATATAATTTCCAATGATAATATCTTAATAAATTTTTAAAGGCTTTGTGTATGGGTAAAATTTCAGTTAACATATTGCAATATTTTATCGAATATTCTCAGAGCCAGGCACTAAGTTAGTGGGATATTTTGAGGCCTGTAAAGGCTCAGCATAGATAGATTAAAATATTATATATATAATAATACTTTCATGTGATTTATCCAAAATAATTGAATATCTCCCAAACAGATAGTCATATGAGAAATCTGAGACCACTGTTTGGCTAGGACATGATGTTTACCCTAGGTGGGGTTTAACATTTGTGAGCATTAGATGTTTGGTCAGGTCATTTGTGAGGATAAGTTATTTAATATTTCTATTATATTATTTTTTTGAAAATAATATAATATATCTCAAATGGTGTGTCTTATGAGAAATTTGAGACCACCGTTAAGTCCAAAACATGGATTTTATCCTAAGAAGGGTATAAATTTTATGTTTTTTGGGTGTTTATAAATATTTCACAAGATTAAACCCTTTTTATTTTTAATTATTTATTTATTAAATTTTTTAAATAACAGATAATTAATATCTCTCAAATGGTGTGTCATATGAGAAATATGAGACCATCTTTAGGTCCGTAATTTGTATTTTACCCTAGGAGGGTATAACATTTTGGAGTGTTGGATGTTTGGTCAGGTCGCTCAAAATAATAAAATTTAAATATTTATTTAATTATTATTATGTTAAGAAAATAAATTTGTTTCTTCTCTTGATTCACTCCATATTCTCCATGAAGAAGTTGAAATAACCATTAATACACATGGTTGAAACCAAAATCTTTGAAATCACATGTTTTGATGATTTAAAGTTAGAAATGCATTAATGAGATGAAATTAAACACTCCGTATTCAAAATTATGTTAAAACATAAATTAAATCGATGGTTTAATTTAGGGTTTTAAATTGTGGAACGTATACATTAAGGGGTATCTATAAATTTATGGAACTTCAAACTTCACTCTTGATCAATCCTAGAACTCATTTGAATATTTTTGGTGAACATCCATCAATCCATTCTAGGTATTTATTTCTTCCTTGATCCTGGCAGGCTCAGACTCACTTATTCATCCTCTTACTGTGTGCAGAATTGGTTTTATATTATTGCTATTATTATTTATTTTCTTCATCTATATTTATATTTAAAATTATATTTCCATAGTTTTTATATCATTGATAATTTATAAAATTATCCATGTATAATTTATAAATTATTAATAGAAAATTTTAAGAAATTGTTATTAGATAATTACATTGAATTATTGCGGATAATTAATGAAACTTATCAACATATAATTTTTGGTGAAAATTATCATAAGATAATTTGGGAAATTATCAGAGAATAATATATTAAAAATACAAAAATATAATTATATTGGATTATGTCCTGATAATGAGAACAGATTATTCAAGGAATAATCTATCAAATTTTTCAAGGAAAAAAATTGTAAAGAATCATTAAATAATAATTTCATGGAATTATTGAAAAATAATTATCATGAATTATTAAATGATAATTTCATCAAATTATCAATCGATAATGTGATATATATATATATATATATTAAAAAATAATAATTATATGGAATACCATTTGTGCTCTACAATTAATTTAGGGATATAAATTATTGAACATGGTTTTATAATTATTCATGGAGATAATCTTTTTTTTGAAATTACTTGTGTTCCTATAAAATGATAATTTAGATATTATCCATGAGATAGAAAATATCATTGTATGTGATATTTTATTTATTTGTGAAATAAAATAGCGAGATTTGGTTCTAGGAACACCTGTCATACCTGGTGCATCGACGTGCCAAAAATTACGATAATATGGTTGTAAGGTGGATCCCTTGACTATTGAAGTTACCAATCTAGTTATCTAACCACACTGAGTGGTTTATACTTGTTTTTTACATCAATTAATTTAAGGTAGGAAGTTTCTTACCTTCATGGGGTTGCATTTACACTTGTTTCCTTCATGATTATATTTGTTGGCATTTGATTGACCATGCTTCATTGTGATCGCATGTGTGTGTGTGTGTGGCCCATAAAACTCATTTAGGTTCTATGAGTGATATTAGTGTAGTTTTTATCTACATTTTATTATGATCACATGTTGTTTTGTATGATTTTATATACTCATTCTGATATACTATGCCTACTTGTGTGCTCACCCTGTATATGTGTTACCATGCGTTATTGGTTATTTGTGGTATTTGAGACAGGTGTACCGTCATGACATATTTACCCCATTATGGGGAAGAACACTTGATTGTGACAATAATAATGAGGTACCTAATAATAATTAGGTTTATTAGGTATCCATTGAATTGTGTTGATTGTGTGCTTAAGGTAGCCTTGATTTTCTAGCTTCCACTCACCATGTGATATCTTGGTCGATGTGAGTTCTATTTATTCTCATTTAGAGAATCTGGGTGATATGGTCATCTTGAGGGATAGATGAAGCTAGGTATCACATACATGAAATCATGAGTAAACCATACAATGGATAGTTTTCTCATCTAACTCATTCATTCATCTTCCAGCATTGAGCTGTAGCATGTATGGCCGGGGGTGGTAGCAGCTTGGCTAGCGTGATACTGCTCGATTTTGTATTATATGTTTATGTGTTTTCCCACATTTATTATTATTATTATGGAATATTATTTTATAATTGAGAACATAAGGTTAATAATTTATAGGTGGTGTCCTACCAAGTCATGTACTCACACCCTACTTAGGCATTTCAATGTGCTTGTAGATTTCATGAGAGACCCGTTAAAGGGTAAGAGACTTATTGTGGTTGGTTGAGCAGGTGGACTATGAAGATGGAGGGGATCAGGATAGACACCATAAGACCCTATATTTATTTTATTAATCATATATTTTATTTATTTTGGATTGGATTTCCACATTAGGATATGTTTTAATTTCATGACAACTGTGCCATTAATTTTATTCATAATTACTGTGATTATTTACTATATTATCATTATTTATTATTGATATTATGTCGTGATACTAAGGGTATAGACTCTCCAATCAAGGACTTAGACCCTCATTTATAGTTTTCATCCTCTTTCATATGGGGAGGCACACATGAGGTCATGTGGATTTCTAGCTTCGATCTGTTTGTTTGGATCCAGATGTTTCAATGGGACTAAAAGACTTGTGTTGGTGGTGGTTAGTTTTGTTATTTGTTAACTAGGGTATTAGAAATATCTATTCACTCTTTTATGAATGACCATGGGTATTATACTATTTAGTATACATGTTATCTTCACCCTATTAATATATAATCTATTTTTCAGGTTTCTAGGAGGGATTGGGTGATTGATCTAGTTAGTACTTGCTCATATTTTAGTGTTTTTATAGTCACTGGAACAAGATGTTTTCTTTTGGATATGCTGGTAATTGTTTTATATTCATGCTTATGGGATATTTATTTTATTTTATTTGGATTGTTTTTTATATTATTGTGGAATGGTTGGTGGTTTTATGTTATAATCTAGAGATATTATAGGGTAATGCCTCCCATTATGTTCTTTTACACCCTCGATGTTGATCATTAACCTAGGGCCTATTGGTGGTTATCTTTGAGGGTCACTATCATCTCAGCTACTAGTCGAAGATGGGTTCCCAACAAGGGAACGTATTGGAAGAGTAGTATTATAGGTTTTACCTAGCAATAAGTGTAGTGTCACTTCCAGGATTGAAATATAGGTTCTAGAATAGTGATATTTTTCTCTAAATTGGAGGGAGGGAATGTAATACCCCACAAAGTTATAGAATTAAAATACTAAATATTATTACCCATGTCGACAAGGACCACCTTTTTTGAGAGGTAATCTAATTAGAAATATATAGCTAAGTGAGGAAAATCCTGGTATAGTTTCTGGATGGGTGACCTATTGGGAAGTTTCTTATGGTGTGTGTGAGTGAGGAAAACACACACTTAAATAAAATTTGTTGACCTATGGGGATAGTCATTAGTTTAATGATCCATTTAGGTGTATGGTTGGGATTCAAGAATTAGTGCACATTAATTTTATTAAGATTTCCTAAAATGTTGAGGGGGTTAATATGGATATGTATGAATACACTATCATTATCCTCATAGAGATAAATGTTGTTCTGGAACACCTGATTATTCAATTATTTACAAGATAGGCTTCTTCATAAACCACCTAAGTTCAAAAAACTAGAGGAAATGTTAGGGAATCAAAAAGGGAATCATGAAGATTCATCGATAGATTAAGTGAAACAATTACCCTGAGATAATATGGGATTCTAATAAGTTTATGAAGTATATAATATTTTTTCATTAGGGGAATGCTTTTTTCTCAAGGGTGAATTTTTTAACTAGAAACATGGAGGACCCGATTGGATGGAGAAAAGGTTTTTGGCCTAAACTGTTGAGTATGTCCAATAGTTTAATGGTTTTTATTTAGCCTGGTGATTAACCAGTCAGGTGTGGAATCAAAATACCATTGGATTCCCTATTTCAGATGGATACTCTTATCGAGCTTGAAGTAATGCTTACCTTCTTATCTAAGAATCATAATCAAGATTCTCTATGATTATACCATCTAAAGTGTTCATGCTTGAGGAATATTTTCCCTTGGCCCAAGACAGTTAGTGAGAGGATTTAAGAGGAGTCTATAGGCATGATTTTTATTCGGGATTAGAATAGTAGTATACCTATATGATGATTTTGATCAATGAAAACATCTATTCCCTTTCATAAGATTCATTTAATATCAAATAATCCATAAAATTACATAATATATTAAGGGAATGAAATATATTAGGCTGAAGGAATAATTTATCACTAAAAGAGGCTCATGGGAATCCCAATAATTTCAAAGATGATGCTTTCGAGCATTAATGGGCTATAAAGTGGATAGTGGAATCGATGAGGCTAAACTATTTAGGGAGGGTGTTGGATGATTCAACTCTACACAGAAGATCCCATGGGCTCAATCCATTAAATTTTAAACTAGAAGATAATTAAAATTTAACAAATCTTATCACCAAACTAGCTTCCAATCCACAATATCTCAATCACTATCGAGTGTGGAGGAAAAGATGACACAATTAATTGAGGATAACCTAACTCAAAAATTATATGATATACCATATTATTGAGATAATTCTTGTGGATCCATATATCATAGATGGTGTGTCTAAGGAACCTATAGTATGGTAAGTAATTAGGGTGTCCCTTTAACTCTTCCTCCTATGGATTATTAATATCCAAAAGATTTATCAAGATATTATCTATGAAATATATGAAAAAATAGAAACTTTCCAATTATTTAAGGAATATTTTTTTTTCTTTTTGATCACTTAAGTATCTGGTCACCTTTCATTATCAGAATCCTTGGGTTGCGTTCTCAGAAAGAGATTATTTTGGATGGGCCTATTCTATAGGGTTACTTGTACTCAAATAGGAGGAGGGGTTTAAATCTTTATTAAAATTTAATCTTTATTCTTATAGACACTTTTAAATTGATGGTAGGTGGTGGAAAATACCATTAAACTAACCACAAAATGGAAATATTAAGATTTTATTCCCTCTTGATAAACTCTCAGGTTCTGAATTCAGGGAAACCAAAATTGGGACCAAAAAATCCCATAAATTCCCCAAAAAATTTACTAACCACTATTCATGGTGGAGTTGAATATTTATGGATTATGTTAGGATTTTCAATTGAGAGGTGATTTCTACATCAGAGTATTTATCCATCTATTTTCATTTAGAGAGGTCAGTGTAACTCTCTAGATACAAGGAAGAGATAAACTAGTAGAGGAGTTTTTAATGATAATCCTCCAAGCTACAAATAGATCATGGTACTAGGTTGATGTACTAAAATGGAAGGAACATACAATGCATGAAAAAAGAAACATAACTTTTCCACCTACTATTACATTGGGGTCCCAACACTGGGCCCAACATGAGTAAAAGTGTGTTGGGGGCTTATCTGAGCCACCTACTCTCTTGAATGTCAACTTCCTACCCCCATATAGATCACATATTTGATCTGTAGATGTAAGTCCCTCATCTCCTCTGGTACCAAGTTTTTTCACAAATTGAGAGAAGGGAATCATGTAGAATACTTCCTTGTAACTAAGGCTTCCCAAGAGTGTACTATTTTGGATTTCTCTAGTACTAGATCCCCTCCCCCTGGTTGTACCGATTTTGGGATTGGGGATGCACTTAGCCTTCATTTATATAGGGTCCCTTGACTATATTCCCTTCTTTGTTTGCTTTTTGTTTTTGTTCTCCTTATAATTAAAATGAAATTTTGGTAGTGTGAATATCATATTTAAAATGTTTGGTGATGGAGGTATATGGTTTACCCACTATGAGTATAGATTATTTTTTAAATCTATTAAATCATACTGAGTTTCCATATCCTCTAATTGAGTGGTAAGAGAGATAACCCACTATTTTTGGGAGACTTTATCATACATATGTTCTATTACCTATTGGACCAATCATTATATGAAGAATTAATGTTTTAGATGTGAAAATACATAGTGATATACATGATAGCGTGCTATAAGGACCACTTGTCTATATCTCATTTTGATAGTGAATCTTTCATTGATCTTATCCTGATGACCAAGGACTATCAAATAGTGAAACATTATTGGAGAAGTGATGGGATTGTGTCAAAAATTATCCTCACTAAGATGATATCAAAAGAGGATATTAGAATATGGTTATTTATTTACCTCACATTCCTATAGTAGAGTATTAGTTTAGGAATATATATAATTTGTGTGAGTGGATTCAAGAACACATGAAAGATCAACATTATCATTTCCTTTCTTTGAGGTTTTGGTTGGAAAATATGAGGGGTATGACTAGTGTATTCCCATGACCCATATCTTATCTATATTGATAAGTGTGTAAAACTACATGAGGGTTCAATTAATCTTTTTTCCCCCCTAAATGATTGTGAGGTGATTTGTATTCTATTATTCTATATAGTTTTGTTTAATTATTAGTACAAATATGCTATAAAATCTGATTAAATCAACAATATTTAGGTTTCTATGCCACTAAAAGTGTTGTTAGGTAATATTTTAAAAAAATTAAGAGCTTAATGGTTCAAGGTGATTTTAGGATACACAAAACATTGGATGTATAGGGGATTAAATATTGAACATCAATTTTGTCAGAGGTAGGATGCATGTTTTTTTATGAGTAACTCTAGAATGGATAAGTGTTTAGCTGCATGTGTTTATAAAATGATCAGTATCTGGTAAATGTGTAGGGACTCTTATATATTTTCATCCTCATCCTTACATAGTTTGGAATGTTAGTCCTACCCCTACCTTTAAATTATCAAAAAACTTCTTATTAAATAATTTTATGAGGGACTTTTCCACATGGATTTTAGAATGATAGATGTTGAAACTAGTGATTCTATATTAAAAAAACTCCAACTTTTACTTTTGAATTGATATCCAACATAGAAAAAAATAGAAAATAATTTAGTATACATGAAAATCAACCATTCATGGAGTATATAAGGTACTCATTTCTTCCATAGAATAAAATAATGAAAATAAACTTAATGAAAGGAATGTAATTTTATTATAATTTTTTAAGATGAAGTAATTCATAATCTCTAATTATTCCCATATACATTGTTTTTTACTAATAACACCAATTTAATAAATCAATTACCCTAAATTCAAGGTTAATCTTAGCCTTGTGAAGTTACATTTCCTCAACATCTATTTCATTAAGAATCACCCATTAAGAAATAATACTTTAAGAAGTTCCCTATTCCTGGGTGTAAATCACAACTATGATATTAATAAGAATAAAAATCTAGAAAACATAAATTAAATAGGTATAACAAATTGATAGGTAACATTTATCCTTTACGTTATTGGGATAACTCCCCACTACCTGCAAAATATGAACCCATCATTGAGAAAATCATATATCAAATGACCTTCCTAAAACTTTAGTTCTAGAAAACCAATGAATTGACATTTCAAAACCTATAGGCTCAAGTTAGAAAACTCAAAAATAACATCATTGAGATAAATATAGAAGTTTTTATAAAACTATAATACCAACTATTTTTAATCCCATAGAAAAAGAGAATTTATTTTCCATTACACCATATAATGGTACAGAACATTCTCTATCTAATGGTTCTAAAAAATACATATGTTTTCCTCTTGAAAACAATATTTTTATATCATTATATATTTATGTGAAGATAAACATAAAAAAATATAAAACTATTATAATTAAGTTTTCATATATTTCTCTCATTCCTATAACATTTACCCAAAGTATTTATCAAAACAATAAATAATTTGACGATGAAATTTATAATGAGAACATGATATATTTAAAAAATTCAAATTAATATTCAACTCTTGGAAGAACTTAAAAAAAATCCTTATTTCAGTACATTTCTAAAGGATATTTTCACCCATAGGTGGGGAATAAAAGGAAATGAGAGAGTTAACATTGAGAGTAATGTATTAACCTTTATACAACCATTGATTCAAAGAAAATACATATATCATATATATTTACTACAACTTTTACAATAAGGTGTATTTTTTAGAGGTAATGATTGATTTTTGTGCTTAAATTAATCTTATTTATCCCTCAATGTATAGCTCTTATAGTTTGGATGACATCAAACAATTTGAATCATGGTGAAACTTTCCAATTGGAGAACAACACACCCAACCAGATTGATCAAGAATGTCACTTTGTGAGTGAATGATATCATCTTCATTGCAAAACTCAATATAAATATGTAATAATATACTCAAACACAATTAAATACCCCTCCAATACCCAGGATACCAAATCATAAAATATCAAATACAACCATCAATGTTAACAATTGACTATTATCTATGGTATTAAAGGAAGAAAAGTTATGTTTCAATGTCCTTGTTAAAATAAAACACCAGGTCCAAGAGGATTCTACTTGAACCAAATATTAAATCAAATCTCTCTATAATGGAACATCCTCAATATATTCTTCACTTAATCCCCATTTTTAATTTTCTTTACCCATTAACGTAATGGATTTTGAGTCATATATTGATGGTTTTAGGGATCTAGAAATGTGTAGTTCTTATATTTTAATTGATTCTTCTATTGATTATGATGAATACCTGATCTGATTATTCTCCAAATCACATTTCTATTTATTCTATTTCTATAGAGAAAAAATGTGTAGATAGATAATTTAATTTACCTCACACCCCAAAACCCCTCCCCTCAATTGAAAAATGACTAATATTAGAATTAAAAACACTTACCTATAATTTATTATAAATTTATCTTATGGTTATTAACCAATTTCCTATCATTATTACTAATAACCACTCTCTAGTTTTGAAATAAAAATTAATATAAAATTTTAGATAATATAAAAATGTGATAAAATGGATATTGAATGATATTCCTAAGATTAGTCAATATATTTACATACATTACATACATTTATAAGATAATTTTAAACCTATAAGGGAATATTAATACTGGTTAAATCCCATCCTATAAGAAGTGGTAAAAATAAAGGTTAAAAATTTACATGTTGTTATGATCATCCATCCAATATCTTATAGTAAATTGGCTGTGTTGGTGAAAATTGCATCTAAGAAATATGGAATAATATTTATTTCAAATGAATGGAATTAATTAGTTCCACCACATATATAAATTATTTGGAAAACTGTATTAATATTTGGAAAAATAAAAACACATAAAGGACTAGTTTTCATTAACTTTATTTAATAAAATATATTAATTATTAGCTAGTAAGTCCTATTATATTTTATATGAAATCTATTCATGTTATTTTAAAATACTTATATCCCTTAAGATCAAAAAAAATGTAACATTTAACTATATATTCTAGGAATATTTCTATAGTATGATTCCTTTTTTCTTTGAAATGCTCTTTGTAATTTTAATCCTATATGTTGAGTATTTTTAGAGCACTTTTATATTTTCATTGATGTTTTCACAGCTGAATTTACAATTTATAGTCCTTTCATTAATGAGTGTTTGTTACACCTAGGTGTTTTCCTCCATCATTGCATTTGAAATGACCAAGTATTAATTTATGAGAAATTATATTTTTTATTAAAGTAAGTGATAGTACTTGATAAATTAATTTTGAGAGAGGGAATTCAATTTGATAAATCAAAAAAAATTACTCCCTTCCATATCCAAAATATTTTCATTTGTTATTTTCTTTATTAGGTATTTTGAGTTTTTAATGAAGACTCATTAAATAATTTAATAATACCAAGCATACCTTATCCAATTTATTAAAAAATGATTTTGGGTATTTTGATTGAAATTGTGTGGATGAATTTAATTCAATAAAAACAAGTCTCACATCATCTCCCACATTCAAATAATAATAGTGGGATCATCCCTTCATGATTAAGTGTGAAAAAATTGACTATGTAATTAGGGTATTTTTACCATAAACACTTGAGATGGATCCTCATTTCATTAAATACACCTCAAATAACCTATACTTGCTTAGGAAAACTATATAACCAGTTAATATGAGCTTATTTACATTGTGGTTTACTTGGAAATATTTAATTTATAAATTCATTGGATAAAAATCATTGTCTTTTCTAATAATTGTGTGCTTCTATTTTTACTTAATAATATCTAGGCTAAGTCATACCTTATATGGTGGATGGTCCTCTACCATGAGTTTAAACTATATATTCAAGATAAGATATATGTGAAAAATGTGGTAGCTGAACACATTAGTAGGATATCCCCACCATTGGACCACCATATTAACTCATCCCTCCCTATTAGATAGTTCTCTTATGATGATAATTGTTTTGATGTAGATGTTAATACCCCTTATTATTTAAATATTTTATGATTTCGGATAGGATTTTTTCTCCCAACTAATATTATTATTACATATTAATATAGGATTAAACATTATACATTATGGTATATTTATGATGACACATACTTGTGGAGTATTTATAGTGACTAGGGGTGTCATCAATGTATTCGGACTGTGTGTTGAAATATATTTTGAGCTTTTAACACACTCAAGTTTGTGGGGCCCCTTGGGATCTCAACTCATTGATAAAATGGTACTTGAATCTATAATTTATATTCCCATATTTTATTGATATTCTTATAAGTATTCAAGTTCATATACACGTTGTCAATTATCAAGGAATATCTCTAGGAGGAATGAAATGGCCCAACAGTGAATATTATTTTATGATATATTTGATTCATGGTAATTGATTATATGGGTAATTTTAAAAAAAAATGTAATACCTATTGGTTTTTTACTGTGTCTCCAAATGGTTAGAAGAAAAGGAAATGATGATTGATGATTCTTGAGTGGCCACCAAACTGTGAGAACCCAAACTTTTAACATGTTTTTTTTGGAGGGTTGTCATTAGTGATAAAGGTTCACATTTCTTCAATGTCAACACAAAATAATAACACCCCATGATTTTATGAAAAAAATATTTTCAAAAAAAATTAATTTCTTTATTAGTTGGTGTTACAAACAACATCATGTTTTAGCGAACCATGATATAATAATAATATTACTATTTAAATAAGACCATTATAACCGAGATGTAGTACAAATAGGAATAAAAAATTTTAAAAGTATGTATAAATTTTTTATATGAATAAAATATATTGATAAATAAGTACTTAATTTTGGGTAAAGTCTTTATTTTATTATAAAATAGATTTTTTCCAGAAAATAAATTTCATTTCTTCTTAAAAAAAATAAAATTATTTTTTTCCGCTTTTAGAAAATATATTTGAAAAAATTATCTGAATTTTTTAAATCAAAAGGTAAAAATTATCATAGGGTGAAATGTTTTGGGATTTTTCTGAAATGATTAATTTTTCAAGGAATAGTGAAAATACTTGTTTTTATAGAAAATTGCCTTTTCGTTTAAAGATATTATAAGATTACATTTTGTTTTAAAAAAATTTAAAAGTAAAATTATCTTAGTTATATTATATTTGATAAAGACTATATCATTTTAATCAATTTTATTTGAATTGTGATATAACAACTCTTTAAAATTTTGAATTTTTTTCATTAGAAATCCATTTTTTTCATTGCATCTCAGGGTTTGTTTTTAAAATAAAATTTTTCTATTATGTGAATTAAATTTAGAAAAAATGATCCCTTATTTTGAATCATAATAAATAATATTATATAATTATTTCAATATAATTATTTCTCATAAAAATATCAACAACTGTAAAAATAATAATTACAATGGTTAAGGTTGAAAATCATTTACCAGTGGGTTAAACTAAAAAGGTAAGGGTTAAAATGAAGTGAAAAATTCTAAAATTACTATTTTATTTCCATAATTATACCTTATAACATTTAAAGTTTTATAATTATCCATTTGGGAGCCTGAGTTAATTTGAAAAACATTAGTATAACTTTTTCTTTTGAAACATTCCAAGTCTATCATCTAGCCCACTTATAAAGAGATGCCCACTCTCCTCTCAACTTCACACTTAAAAATACTTTTTTATTATAAATAAAATACCCAAATAAAATTTTTTAATTCCCTACCCATGTCTTGTAGGCCTTATTTTGATTATAAAATCCTCATATGATGTTTTTTGCTGCAAACCTAAGGAGGATGTCTGAAGAATAGATATTGTTCTTAACTGTGTGTTTTTAGTTTATATCTTATTCTGCCTCTTTAAAATATTATTAAACTATGATGATATAATAAAATAAGTATCTAACATATACTTATATATTATTTTGTTAGTTTCATAACATATATCTATATCATCTTCCATCAAATGATAAATGAAAACATTGATTGTGTGTACGACGGACTACCGCCTGACGAAGCAATGTAATTATTTTTCCATCACCGCCTATCATGGTTAGATATAATTATCGATTAAAAGTATAGATATTATATTTATAACATAATTATACTTATGTAATTATTATCTCACATATATAATCTTACTTTACATTTTATAGGAACTTGATAACTTTGCTCATGTGTACGGCAGACTACCACCACGCGAAGCGATGCGATTCAATTATCACATTCGCATTACATGGAGTGTGATAAGGGTAAATTTAATGAATAAATATGACATATAAAAAATGAATATATAATGGTGATATATTATTTAAATTCATTTTTATCCATCCTTCGAGAAAATGGAAACAAAGTTTTTTCATATGTACAACCTATCGTCTCCAAGAATAGTGTCATTCATTTTCTATTTATAAATTTAATGGATTTCTATAAATACATATGTAATGAATATATATGATTTTTATATCATGTTTAATATTATTTAAATTATTTAACCATGATCAAAGTTAAAGAACCAAAAATTCCAAAACAAAACATACATGAAAAATAATGCAACTATTACCTGAAACTTTATTTTAACAAGGAATTGTTAATAAATGGGTAATACAAGGTCATAAGTAAATACTATATGCTATGATATATATAAGTATGATTTTGGAATTTTTTTATAAAAAAATTATATTTATTATACAGGATAGTTCAATCATGTAGTAAGGAAGTTGATACTTAAGGTAATGGATTTTCTTCTCACTTTTATTTTCATGGGACACATTCCATATTCACCACTTGTTTCTTTTCTATTGTGTTTATATTAACCATGAATGTATTTTATTATTATTATCATGAAAATTATGGGATATACATATCTATATATGGTTCTTTTGTTCATGGGTCATATGATTCAATTATTTTCAAAGTGTTAAAGGTTTTACGATGCAATCTTATTATTTATTGAGATTTTTTATTATTATACTTATGATGATTAAATAAAATGATCTATATCTCAATAAACTCATGTATTTTATTATAATATAGATATTTATATTGAATACATTTTTCTTTCATTTTCCTATCATTATGTACTCAATATTCCAAAAGAATGTTTTTAAAGAAAACCAACTTTACTTTACTCTTTTAGTCAAAACCAATTTTTCTTCCATATCAGTTCTTTTTAAAAATATTTTCAAGAATTATTTAACCTTATGATATTATTTTTTAAATTTATTTTAATTTATGTATTACTTTTTAAAATAAAAATTTAAAAGGAATGTTCTTATCACCTTCCAAACAAGGTACTTTTTACTTTTACTATAAATATGAAAATAATATTTGTTTTATCATGTATGTCGTAAATGATACTTTCCACCATAATGAACACTAAATGATTTCAATATTACTTTAAAATTTTCTAATGATATTTTCAAGGAAACTTTTTTCTTTAATATCTGAGTAATTTTTATATTTATAATAAGATATTTAAAAATGGAAATTAATTTTCCTCAAGAAATGTTCCATGTGATCATTCAAAAATAATTTTCCATCTAAGATAAAATAATTTAATGTTACTTAATATTTATTTGGGATATAATCCAATTATACCATACTTATTCATTCTTTCTATGATATATGATTATGATGACATATGTTTATAAAACCCATTTCTTTATCATGGGTTATAATATGATAAAACTCGTATAAAACCCATTTTATTTTCACAAGGTATGATATAATTAATGTTTTATGATCTTGTGGAAAAAATGTATATATTATATGATGGGTGGGACATATATCTATTTATAATTCCTTGGGTAATTAATAATGTTCTATGATCTCAAAGGGTACATAAGAGTTCATCCCAAACCAAAAAGAGGGTAAACATGAGTTTATCCCAAGAATGAGATGGGGTACACATGTGGTTATCCTAATATTAAAAGAAGCTATAAAGGTGGTTATACCATTCTTGAAGTAGGTAAATGGGTGGTTAACCCAAGTCTAAAATGTAATTAATCTATTATTGGGTAACCATGGCATAATATTTTCTATATTAATGTGTTTATGCCACAACTCATATCTTAGGACAATATTATGCTCTCACGAATCATGTTCTTAGATTAAATTAAGATTAATAACTTATAAACTACCATTATTTATGTCATGAATCATGTTTATGATTTATGATATTATGGGTATGATTTTTAGTTATTATTTTCGTGTTCTCATACCATTATGTTAACTTTATGTTGATATCTCCCTTTTTAACCTTACTGAGCATCTGAGCTCAATCTTTCTTATGTTTCCATTCCTCATGTTATGAATAAATCTATTATATATGATATATCTAATAAGGGTGTTAGTTATGAAGAAATATTTGGAGATTAATTAGTTCAACTATGATCCATATTCTTATATATCCATGTTTCCAAAGGCACTCAACTTAAACAATTCTATCGTAGATCATTTTGTTATGTAATGAATATTCATTTCTCCAGATGTTATATCTATGTATGAAAAGTATATATCATTATAGTTGGTATCTAATAAATTTTTAGTTATACCTTTCAAAAAATTAATGATAAAAAATTAGTAAGAACCATATAGTTAAATCTATGAATAGTAAAACGTATAGGAATTTTGGTAAAGGTTAGAGTGAGTGGTTTACATGAAATTTCTTACATGTCTAGATAATAAATGTGGATGTGGATATAGAATATTTGGGAATAGGGTTAATAAATTAAAAAATGTAACATTGATATAGAATTTACTATCACCTAGTTCATGAAAATAAGCATTGTTACACACCTGATTTGACACTCCCACGAGATATGATTTGGAAATTAAAAAACTCTTTATGAAACATTATGAATCATTTGAATTATGACAATGGGTAACATAGGTTAAACCAAAGGTGTTAAATATTGAAAATAAGGTGTCATGATTTAGACATCTTATAAATAATTTTTCATGATTGATCACTCTAATAAAATACACCCAACGGTCTTACTAAACATTTTGGTTTCAGTAAAATATCTAATTTATAACAATTAATTCAAGGTGGGGATATGTACAATCAAATATTAATTTATATTATTTGATCTTAGTTATGAGAATTATATGATATTATTAAAGGATACTAGGAACTTTTATTGCTATACTCAATGATTAGATGTTTAATTAGTATTGAAAACATCTAAAGGAATGATGATTTCATTTAAAATCTAATATTTATATCTAGTTAAAATTTGTGGGAATGTGGTTCCAAAAAATCAAGTTATTATCTCTCTAGATGAATTTGATGTTATCTTTGGAATAGATTAGAATTACTTGCATAAATACCGCATCAATAACCAAGTAATATAAGTCAAATTTTATATTTGAAACCAACATATGATTATCTATCAGTGCGATGATAAATACAAACTTAATATGGAAAATACATTTATTGTATGGGACTTGATTCTCATTCAAAAGTGGTGTTTATCTCAGATGTTTGGGAAGAAACTCAACATCGATGACATACCTATTATGAGAGAGTTTTTGATGTATTTATAAAATATTTTACTTGTATTAAACTAAAACTTGATGTTGAGTTCTCAATTTAACTCATACCTGACTCCACACCTCTTTCAAAGACTCCCTATATAATGCCCTCGATTGAGTTGTAGGAATCAGATAAGAAACTCCAAGAGAGTATCAAAAAGGGATTCATTTGACAGAGTGTGTCACCATGGGGTGCATTTATTCATTTTATAAATAAGTAAGATGGATTTATGTAATTTTTAATTGATTATTAAGAATTAAACAAGATAAAAATCAAGAAAGAGTATCCCCTACCATGTATTTTTGACTTGTTTAATCAACTTCTTGGAGCTCAATAATTTTCCAATATTCAACTTTATTCTGGATATCATAAATTGAGGGTTAATAAAAAAATATATACCCAAGAACAAATTTAATTCAAGGTATGGACAATATGAGTATATAGTTATTCCATTTGGTCTTACTAATTCCCTTGTTACCTTCAAGGATTTAATGAATGGAGTCCTTAGATGGTACCTAGATTATTTCTTGGTAGTCTTTAAAAATGAAATCTTTATATATTTAAATATCAAGTGAGAGAATAAAAATCCCCTAAGGATTTTATTGCAAATCCTAAGGTTAAAGTATACGAAAAATTTACCAAGTGTCAGTTTTAGAAAAATAATCTTTAATTTTTGGTTCATATAATCTCAAGAGAGAGTATATTGGTGGATCCATCAAAGAAGAAGGCTGGTGAACATTGGTCCAAACCAACCATTATGACTAAGATATTAATTTTTCTTATTTTTTCTTGATATTATCAATGGTTTGTGGAAACTTTCTCACAACTATATAATCTAATAACCAAGTAAACTCAAAAGGGATCTAATTTCCTTTACATGGATGAATATAAGAAATATTTCAAGGAACTAGAGAGAAGATTAGTTATAAAACCTATTCTTACGTTACCATACTTTGGTGGTGGAATTTTAATCTATAATTTTTTATACATGATTGGATTTAGATGTGTTGTCATGTAGAATTACATTGTTATATATTATGCCTAATAAAAATTATAGGTTCATGATTAAAATTATTCAACTCATGATTTGGAGATAGTTGCTATAATTTTTTCCTTAAAGATACAGAGGAATTATCTTTATGAAGAAAATTGTGATATAAAAACTGATCACAAAACATTAAAGTATATATTAAAATATAATGAGTTAAACATGTGCCTGAGAAGATTGTTAGATTTTATTCAAGACTATGACTGGTCAAAATATTACCACACTTGGAAACCGAATAAGGTGAAAAATGCTTTGAGTTGAAAGGATCATGCTTTATTATGCATGAGGAGGATCCCAAAAGATACAATATTTCTAGATTTTAAATGGATAGATATGGAAATATTGAATTTATGGTATATATATCATCTTTCTCAGATGAATTTTCAACCATCTACACAAGTGATTATTAAAGAGACACATAAGGAAGATATAGAGATGCAGAAGAAGGTGAGAAATGTTCCTATGTATAACCTTGATTGTGATGGAATCATATGGTTCAAGAACTGTGTATATATTCTATCCAAACTAAATTTTAATAAGGATATTTTAGAGGAAAATCATAGTTGTCCATTATCTATTCATCATGTAAGTACAAAGATGTATAGAAATTTGAAAGTGTGTTTTTAGTGGGATAAAATAAAGATAGTTCTTATAAAGTTTGTATCTTGGTTCATGGTATGTCAGAAAGTTAAGCCTGGGAGAAAAAATTCTAAGAGGGTGTTATAAATATTACACATACTAGAATGGAAATGGGAAAACATCACAATGTATTTGGTCATTAGACTTCCCAAAACATATAAAGGGAATAACGCTATATGGGTTGTAGTTGATCACCTTAAAATTTCATCACACTTCATTTCTATCAGAGAAAATTTATCTATGAATTATATTTCTATGATATACATTAATGAATTGGTAATGTTGCATGGAGTGACACATTCTATTGTGCCTAATTGGGATATGAGGTCAACTTCAAAGTTTTGGTGAAGTCTTGAGTTGGCTCTAGATACATAGTTTAGTTTCAATACTATGTATCATCCTCAAAGATATGGTTAGTTTGAGAATGCAATTTAATCCCTAAAGTATATATTGAGACCTTGTTTTAAAAAATTCATGGGTGTTTTGAAAAAAAACTTCCTCTTGTGGAGTTTTCATACAACGATATCTTTCATTCAAGAATTTAGATGTATCCTTTTGAATAACTCTATGGAATCAATTGTATAAATACAATTTTTTGGGAAAGTTGGTGAATGAAATTTATTTCTATAGGTATATCAATCCCTTTGAAATTCTTGATTATGTCAGGATGGTAGATTATCAATTGGAACCTCCACTGAACCTCTCTCAAGTACATGATGTGTTCTATGTATCCCTTCTGAGGAAGTACATAACTAATCCTTTAAATTCACTGAACTCAAAGGTCATACCACTTGATAATGATATTTACATGAATAGAAAATGATAGATATTTTGAATCATAGAGAGAATGTTCTATCAAATAATACCACTCACTTTATCAAGATTCTTGTTGAAGCCACCAATTTGAGGAAGCTATGTGGGAACCTAAAAATGTAATGAGGCAGAAGTATCCTTATAGTTTTTATCAAAGTTACATAATTTCAAGGGTAAAATTAATTTTAATCGGGGTGGAGGATAATGTAACACATCAAGATTTTATAAAAAAAAAATTCAAAAAAATTTAAATTTTTCAATAAATTGCATTAAATGCAAACAAAGTTTTAATTATCTGCTATATACTACTAATATTATTATTATTTAAAAATAAATTTATAACCTAGTTTCTAGAAATGGTGGTAGGAATAGGAATAACCACATTTTTTTAAATAACTATGAATATTTTATTTAAATAAAATATATAGATAAATATGCACTTAATTTCTCGTAAAATCTTTATATGCTTTGAAAATATTTTTTTCTCCAAAAAAGGATTTTTATTATTTTTTATAAACAAATAATAAAAATAAAATTTTCCCACTTTTAGAAAATATATTTAAAAAAATGAGCCTCATTTTTGGAATAAACATTTCAAAATTATTAAAGGGTGAATTTTTCTTAAAATATTAATATTTTGATAAAGGTGAAAAATACCAGTTTCTATTAAAAAATGCATTTTCATTTAAAGAATTTAGAAGGTTAAATTTTATTTTAAAATGTTTTTAAAAGTAAAATTATCTCAAATATAATATTAATAATCAAATTCAGGTCATTGGAATCAATTTCATATTTAATTATGATATCAAAACTTGTTAGACTATTGAAATATTTTTCTTTGAAAATTTGTTTTTTCATCACATTTGTAGGTGTTTATTAAAATTAAATCCTTCCAATTATGTGAATTAAATTTGGAAAAATTTATAAAATATTTGGAATCATAATAAATAATACTATGTAATATGTTCAACTTTTGTTTGTACAAAATGAATAATAATAAAAGTAAAAATTAATTACTGTTGTTAATGTTAAAACGGTTTTATCAGGGGTTCAACTAAAAAGATAAGGGTTATAAAGACCTAAAAACTTTTCCAATATACTTTTTTATTTCCATATTTGACCTTATAACATATAATTTTTTAAAATGATCAATATTGGAGCCTTGTGTATTTTGAAAACCCTGGGTACAACTTTTTATTTACAAAATGTCCTAGTGTGTCCTCTCCTCAACTTTAAAAAGGCCACCCACTATCCTATAATATTAGAAATTATAAATTCTTTTGGTCAAGATAGGACCTACACAAATATAATAATTTATTGCTTACCCACATCTTATATTCATTATTCTGATTAGAAAATCCTCCTATGAACGATTTTTTGTACGAACCTATAGAGGTTGTCTCAAGAAGAGGTATTGTTGTTAACTGAGATTTTTTTATTTTATTTATTCTTACACATCATTAAAATATTCTTAATATATGATGATATAATAAAATTATTATATCCCATATAATTATATTTTATTTTGTTAGTGGCATTACCAACATCCATCTACTCTTCCATAAAGTGGGAAACAAAACCGCTAATCGTGTGTATAGTGGACTACAGCCTCAAGAACTGATGTTATTCATTTTCCATAACCACCTCTCATGTTTTGATATAATTATGGTTTTAAAGTATATAAAATATATTTATGAAATAATTATACTTGTTGATTTATAATATCACATATACCTTCTCACCTGCAATTCTGTGGGAATACGATAACATCACTCATGTGTACTGTAGCACCCCAAACACTTTATGGTATGTTTCTCTTAGATACATTCTATTTATAGCCTATATTTCATGAATCACTAAGACTTTATGGAACAAAACATGGTTAATTATAGGATATATCCATAACCTATCCAAGTAAACCTAATTTTGTCACTTTTTATGATGTGAATTTCAAAAATCTGACATACATGGTTGCGATCAGTAAGTTATTTAGAGTCTGATAAGGAAAAATCAATTTTCGGTGAATAGTAACCTACCCTTATGAATAGTAACCTACCCTTATGAATAGTAACTTACCCTTATGAATAGTAATATGAATATTATGAATTTTATACATACCATTGAGTGTATAAATGAATTTAGGCACCTTAAAAATGAAGATGAAAATTTTAGGTGTTTATATTTTTCGATTAAATAATGAATTTAATTAAATATTTAATAAAACATATTTAGAAAAATATTTTTAAAAAATTTATTTCATTTTTGGATTCTAAACGTCAAAAAATGGTTAGGGTGGACTTTTGGGATTTTTCTGAAATACTTGAATTTTTTATAAATATTAAAATCCGATAATTCACAATAAATGCTAAATAATGGATTGATTGAGTCATTGATTATGATTTGCTGATGTAAGACCAATTGGTTTTAAGTCACATGCATATTTTACTGTTCTTGGTCATGTAATAATCACTATTGGTTGTCTTGAGAGGAAATAATAAATTAATTATTATAATATTAAGAAAATTCCTCTCCCCTCCACTATATAAACCACCCCTCACCCCCTCTTCCTCCCACACAACTGAAGCTTCAAGACTTGCCTAAATTCTACCAAATACTCTTTCCAATCCCGCTCCCCATGTCTAAGACCTGCTGGTATCACCAAAAGGCCAAAAATAAAGTCCTTAAGGAGATTCTCAAGGAGGTGTACTCAAGAGGTGAACCTTCCTTCCCTTTTTTCTCAATTTCTTTTACAAAGTTCCATTATTTTGTTCTCATTTCTCACCTCCCCTCATCCAATTGCCATGATAATTCTAGTACCTTAAATTTACTATATTTTCATTTTTCTAATGGAATATTTCATCATAATATCTCTTTTTCCCCTCCTTCTATACAATAAATGCAAACACCGTCCGAGATGTGAAAGTTTATCACACTCAAGAAAGACGGGTTTTCAATTTGAATTAATATCTTCAATAATAGTCATGAACCCTTTTAAATGGTTGAAAAAGGTCATTATATATGTATTTTATCTTGATTAATGTTCTGGAATCTTTACATGTTCATAATATGGAATCATAATACAAAACGAGTTTATTGTGCACAAAAACACCAAGCCAAATCCAAGTGTTTATTTTAAATCATCAAATGAGTCATCCTCATGGTATATAACCAGAATCGATATAATAACATTTATATCTCTCTAATGTCACAAATAATTTATATTAAAAATTCTGGATGTTTAACCACATTTCAAATTAACTTCCATTAATGAATACAAGTAAACAAATCATGAAACCAATTAAGAAAATTCTTCTAAAACAATAAAATTGAATCTCTTAAACCCATAAAAAAGGACATTAATGAACTTAATAAGGTTATAATATATCAATTACATGTTTATGAGGTTATGGAATTATAAATTAATGAATCTAAATTTGATTATTCAGGTCGTTAAGAACAAACAAGAATACCTTCGAGCATAAGGTAAGGGATCCTCTCTCTCACTTTTGTTCAAGAATCTCCCCTATGTTGTGATATTTTATTTTTAATTCATAATGATGGGGTATTTTTTTCACCTCCACCATACTGGCCTTGTGACATATAAATAATGTAATACCCCGTTACCTCTCATTAATCCCTCGCAATAACACTCGTTACCATGCTAAAATGTTTGTAAGGGTTTCTCATCTCACTTTCATTCCTGTGAGATTTTCATTGTTCACCACTTATTTCCTATATGTGGTGTATGTGTACTGCCATTTGATATATAATAACATGGTTATCTTTATATTCATGTTATTAAATTATTCATTTGAGGGTTATTATGTTCTGTTCATATGATTTCGACCGATTACATTGTGGTAAGAGACTTTGTCTCAACTACTATTTTGTTGTGACTAACTCTGTATTGTGCACCTAACTTATGTGGTGTACCTACTGCCCATTTGAGATCAATTTTAATTTGAAATTATATTTATATTAAATATCCATAATCTCATATCATGTATATGTTTGTTTTCTAAACCATATACCATTTTACATACGGTGTTTATTCTGAAAGTTATTTTAATTATAGAAATATTGATGAATCGTCATACTCTTCTCTATACGGATATTGAAAAGGAATATTTCTCTTGTATTGAATCAATGTATAGAGAATTATTTGGACATTCAGTGGCAGGTGGGGCCCACTATATCCCCTCGATGCATCGGTAGGTCTCATGAGACAAATCAGTTGGCGACAAACCCTTCGAGTTTGTTTCCAAAAATCAGACAGGTTTCTACCCACATAACTAAACCATTTTAATGGTATTGTGGTTTCATGTGCCAGATACATGACTTCCAATTAATAAGAATTATTTTTATTCATTATCGGTTATTATTATTATCCATGATGTTTTCACTATAACAAAATATATGGATGCAGTTTCATTCTCAGTTTATTAATGGAATTAGTTTTTCATTTATTCACCATTTCATATTGATTATGTCAGATTGATTATGATTAACTCATTATTTAATTAATTATTCCACTATTTGTAACCCTTATTGAGTGTTTGAGCTCACTCCTTTCATTGTTTACCTATAACAGGTGATGAAGAGAAGGTCATTTATTGAGTTCGTGTGGTTGCAATTTTTAGTTTTGTTATGTATTGTATCTTGTAACCCTTTTCAATGTAATTTGTGTTATATCTATGTATCTAGTTTCTTTAAGACTACTAAACTGATCGTTCCTTTGGGATTTTCATTCATTCTAACCATGACAATATCACAAGTAATGCACAGACTCCAGTTTAGAGGGGTCGGGGTGTTACAGTTGGCATCAGAGGAAGTTTAGTAGCAAACTTGGAAACTAGATTAGAAAACGTATACTAGGAACAAAGCCCCAAGGTAGTATTCAAGGATGAATGTACAAGAACATACTAGAATTTTGGCAAGGAATAGATTATTTGAATCTTTCTGGAAAATACATCCATGTCTGGATACGAGCAGGTAGAGGTGGCTTGGGCCCAGATGTACCTAGGATTGAAAGCTCTGACAAGGAGTTTTGGGCTTAACCCGGGGTATCCTGCTACACAACAATGGGCATTGTTGCACTTTTGGTTATACTCTTGGGGGATATGCTTAGGATAATTCATATTTTCTTTACAAGCCATTATGAAGGATTTAAATGTAAATTATTCCTTAAAGAAATCATTTTTTCTGATTAGGGTATTAGCCATGCGTAGGATCTCAATTTATGCTAAGTATTTTGTTAAGTTAAGATTATACATTATGATTCATACCCTAATCTAGTGTGTGACATTATTTATAAATGGTGCCTAATGGAAGAATGGGAATCAATACTCGTGGGTAAGGAGGGGATCTCCCTACTGATCAATTCAGCATAGTCAATGTTGGAGCAGATCAAACCATGACCATATTGTGACAACTTACTCAGGTTGTAACAAATAACCATTACACACCTATGTTGGATCATTTCATGTGGTAGAATCCCCCATCATTTAGCGGGACTACTAACCCAGTGGTTGCTGGGCAATGGATCAAGTCCCTTGAAAAGATATTCATGGAATTAAGATGCAATGAAAATGAAAAGGTAGTACTGGAAGTAATTGTCTCAAGGGTGATATTGATCAATGGTGGTCCTTGATTTAGAATACCACAGAGGAAGAAGAAATAGAAGATATGGAATGGAGTACTTGTAAGGAAATATTCTTCGAAAAATATTTCCCTCATGAGAAACAAACCGAAATGAAGAGAAAATTCATTAGCTTAAAGCAAAGGGAAAAAGATAGTATTGAAGAGTATGAGGCTACCTTCATAAGGCTATCCAGGTATGTCGTATATTACGTATGTGACTCAGCAAACAATATTCATCATTTCTTTGAAGGTATTAATCCATGTCTTCAAAGGGAACTAGATTCTCAAACATTTTCATCATATGATGAAATTGTATCAAGTGCCATCAAAACAGAGAAGTAATTTTCTAGATCAAATTTTTTCAAGGGAAACCAAGATAGAAAGCGGTACTATGATAAAAAAGGGAAAGGTGAAGTGCCAAAGAAGAACAAGGGAATGAAGAAATTCCCATTATGTGAGAACTGTGGAAAGAATCATCTCGGGAAATTCTTGAAAGGAATGAGAGTCTTCTATGAGTGTGGAGAAAAGGGTCATCTATCTCATGAATGTAATGGGAAGAAATAATTTGAAGATATTCAATGCTACAACTGTAAAGATAGGGGACACTATGCAAATGAGTGTCCTAAGTGCCAAGGAAACATGCCTTAAAAAAATATGAGAGAGCAAGGGAGAGATTATGAGATTACAACTGTGGAATTTGAAGTTCCTAATGATGTGGTGGAAGGTACTTTAATTGTTTCCTAAAACTTAGCCAACACTTTATTCAATTCTGGATCATCACATTCATTTATATCTTCCCATTTTTCCACAAAAATTTGACATGACCAATTTGATTTAATAAAGGAGTTATTAGTCAAAACTTCTAGGGGAAGCATCATTGCAACATAGTCATGTCGACTTATCCCCCTTGTGACACAAAAATGTGCTTTGGTTGCTAACCTTATCATCATACCAATGACTGAATTTGATATAATTCTCAATATGAATTGGCTGTCAAATTATGATGTGAAGATTTATTGCAAGAAAAAGGAAGTTAAATTTTTTTAAAATGGTGTATAATCTCTTATCTTTAGAGTAGAGACCTTGCCATCTAATTCTTATATATACCCATACCTAGTAGCTCTATTAAATGAAATTCTTGGATAAGATTTACCACTTGAGCACCTAGAAAGACTTTTTATTAATGAAGTTGTAAGACTTCATGGTTCACCTCTATCGATTGTGTTTGATCGAGATCCTCGGTTTACATCAAAATTCTAGAAAATTCTTCAGAAGGATTTGAATGCTAAGCTTCATATGAGTACTGCTTATAACCCTCAAACTGACGGACAGTCTGAAAGGACTATTCAAACTCTAAAAGACATGTTGAGGTTATGCTCTCTTGACTTACAAGGTATATGGGATCAATAATTACCTTTGGTAGAATTTTCCTATAATAATATTTTTCATTCTAGTATTCAAATGGCTCCATATGAAGCATTATATGGAAAGAGATGTCGAACTCCAACTTGTTGGGACGAATTTGGTGAGAGGAAACTTATAGTCCCAGAACTTATTGAAGAGACCATGACAAAGGTGAAGACAATACAAGCCCATATTAAAGCATCCCAAAGTATACATAAGAGTTATGATGACAACCGGAGAAAGGATTTGGAATTCCAGGTGGGAGATCATGTCTTTCTGAAAGTATCTTCATGGAAGGGTGTCTTAAGGTTCGGTAAGAAAGGGAAACTGAGCCCCAGGTATATCGGACCATTTGAAATTCTGGAAAGAATCAGAGTAGTATATTACCATTTATAAATGCTTCCAAATCTCTACAAAGTCCATGATGTGTTACATGTGTCATTATTGAAAAAATACATGCCAGACCCAACGCATGTACTCATATATGAAGAAATTGAACTAGAACCTAATTTGTCGTACTGTGAAAAGATTATTGGGATTCTTGACACAAGGGAGCAGGTGTTGAGAAAAATCGGACAACTCGTATAGTAAAGGTTCTTTGGAGGAACCAGAATATGGAGGAAGGAATATGGGAACCAGAGGATTTCATGAAAAATAACCACCCACATATTTTTGGTGGGATTCTTACATAAAATTTCAAGGAATAAATTTCTTAAGGAGGGAATAATATAGCACCCCAAACACATCATGGTATGTTTCTCTTAATTACATTATAGTTATAATCTATATTTCATGAATCACTGAGCCTCTATGGAACAAAACATGGTTACTTATAGGATATATCCATAACCTATCCAAGTAAGCATAATTTGTCACTTCTATGATGTGAATTTCGAAAATCTGACATACATAGTTGCAATCCGTAAGTTATTTGGAGTCTGATAAGGAAAAATAAATTTTCAGTGAATAGTAACCTACCCTTATGAATAGTAACCTACCCTTATGAATAGTAATATTAATCTTATGAATGGTATCCATACCATTGAGTGTATAAATGAATTTAGGCACCTTAAAAATGAAGATGAAAATTTTAGGTGTTTATATTTTTCGATTAAATAATTATTTTAATTAAATATTTAATTAATCATATTTAGAAAATTATTTTTGAAAAATGGACTTCATCTTTGGATTCTACACATTGAAAAATGGTTAGGGTGAATTTTTGGTACTTTTCTGAAATACTTGAATTTTTATGAATAGTAAAATCCGATAATTCACAATAAATGCTAAATAATGGATTAATTGAGTCATTGATGATGATCTACTAATGTAAGACAAATTGGTTCAAAGTCACATGCATATTTTACTATTCTTGGTCATGGAATACTCACTATTGGTTGTCTTGAGAGGAAATAATAAATTAATGATTATAATATTAAGAAAACTCCTCTCCCCTCCACTATATAAACCACCCCTCACCCCCTCTTCCTCCCACACCACTAAAGCTTCAATCCTTGCCTAAATTCTGCCAAATACTCTTTCCAAGCCCTCTCCCCACATCCAAGACCATTTGGTATCACCAAAATGCCAAAAAAAAGGCCTTAAAGAGATTCTCAATGAGGTGTACTCAAGAGGTGAACCTTCCTTCCCTTTTCTCTCAATTTCTTTTACAAAGTTCCATTCTTTTGTTCTCCTTTCTCACCTCCACTCATCAAAATTCCATTATAATTCCAGTACCTTACATGTACTGGATTTTAATTTTTCTAATGGAATATTTCATCATAATCTCTCTTTTTCCCCTCCTTCTATACAATAAATGCAAACACCGTCTGAGATGTGAAAATTTATCACACTCAAGGAAGACAAGTTTTCAATTTGAATTACTATATTTAATACTGGTCATGAAACCTTTTAAATGGTTTAACCAGGTCATAATATATTTATTTTATCTTGATTAATATTCTATAATATTTACATGTTCATAATATTGAATAATAATACAAAACAAGTTTATTGTGCACAAAACCGCTAAGCCAAATCCAAGCGTTTATTTTAACTCATCGAATGAGTCATCCTCATGGTATATAAACAGAATCATTATAAGAACATTTATATCTCTTTAATTTCACTAATAATGTATATTAACAATTCTGGATGTTTAATCACATTTCAAATGAACTTTCATTAATGAATACAAGTAAACAAATCATGAAACCAAGTAAGAAAACGCTTCTAAAACAACAAAATTGAATCTCTTAAACCCATAAAAAAGGCCATTAATGAACTTAATAAGGTTATAATATATAAATTAGATGTTTATGAGTTTCTGTAATTATTAATAAATGAAGCTAAATTTTATTATTCAGGTCGTTAAGAACAAACAAGAACACCTTCGAGCGTAAGGTAAGAGATCCTCTCTCTCACTTTTGTTCAAGAATCTCCCCTATGTTGTGCCATTTTATTTTTAATTCCTAATGATAAGGTATATTTTTTAACCTCCCCCATACTTCCATTGTGACATATAAATAATTTAATACCCCTTTACCTCTCATTAATCCCTCTCAATAACACTCGTTACCATGCCGAAATGTTTGTAAGGGGTTTCTCGTCTCACTTTCATTTCTGTGAGATTTTCATTGTTCGCCACTTATTTCTTGTATGTGGTATATGTGTACTGCCATTTGATATATAATAACATGGTTATATTTATATTCATGTTATTAAATGATTCATTTTAGGTTTATTATGTTCTGGTTATATGATTTTGACCGATT
The DNA here is from genome assembly GCA_963277665.1 of Viscum album. NCBI lineage: Eukaryota > Viridiplantae > Streptophyta > Magnoliopsida > Santalales > Viscaceae > Viscum > Viscum album. The sequence continues at coordinate 27,960,964 of OY728125.1, forward strand.
ACATTGTGGTAAGAGACTTTGTCTCAACTACTATTTTGTTGTGACTAACTTTGTATTGTGCACCTAATAATCCTTATGTGGTGTACCTAATGCCCATTTGAGATCACTTTTCATTTTAAATTATATTTATATTAAATATCCATAATCTCATATCATGGATATGTTTTTTGTCTAAATCGTATACCATTTTACATACGGTGTTTATTCAGAAAGTTATTTTAATTATGGAAATATTGATAAATCTGTATACTCTACTCTATACGAATATTGAAAAGGCATATTGCTATTGTATTGAATAAATTTATAAAGAATTATTTGTACATGCAGTGGCGGGTGGGTCCCGCTATAGCCCCTCAATGCATCGGTAGGTCTCATGAGACAAATCAGTTGGCGACAAACCCTTCGAGTTTGTTTCCAAAAATTAGACGGGTTTCTACCCACAGAACTAAACCGTTTTAACGGTATTATGGTTTTAATGTTCTAGATACATGAATTCCAATTAATAAGAATTATTTTTATTCATTATCAGTTATTATTATTATCCATGAGGTTTTCACTATAACAAAATCTATGGATGCCTTTTTATTCTCAGTTTAGTAATGGCATTAGTTTTTCATTTGTTCACTATGACATATTGATTTTCTCAGATTAATTATGATTCACTCATTATTATATTAATTCTTACACTATTTTTAACCCTTAATGATTTTTTGAGCTCACCCCTTTCATTTTTTACCTTCAACGGGTGATGAAGAGAAGGTCATTTATTGAGTTCGTGTGGTTGCAGTTTTTAGTTTTGTTATGTATTGTATCTTATAACTCTTTTCAATGTAATTTGTGTTACATATATGTATCTAGTTGCTTCAATACTTCTAAATTGATCGTTCCTTCAGGATTTTCATTCCTTCTAACCATGCCAATATCACAAGTAATGCAAGGGATCCAGTTTAGAGGGGTCGGGATGTTACATGTACAGCGGACTGCTGCCTCGCGAAGCGATGTGATTAGTTTTTAACATATGATTTACATGGAAGATAAAAAAGTTAAATTTAATGAATGTATATGATATATATAAAATATTAATATATTTGGAATGGTGATATATTATTTATATTCTTTTTGTTACATCTATTGAGAAAATTGAAATAACGTTCATGTGTATGTTCGACCTACAATCTCCATGAATGATGTAATTCATTTTATATCGCTTGCATTAATATATTTTTATAAATAATAAATATATATGATATTTATATCATTTTAATATTTTTTATATTATTGAACCATGATCAATGCAATAGTAATGAAAATACCAAATCAAAACATACATGAAAAACAAAGCTGTAATTTCTTAAATATAGTTTTAATAAGGAATTGCTAATAAACAGGTAATAAAAGGTCATAATTAAATAATATATGGTATGATATATATATTTATGGTTTTTTAATATATTTTTAATAAACCTATATTTATTATTTAGTTGTTTTTAACATGTATAAAGGAAGTTGGGACTTAAGGTAAGAGATTTTTGTCTCACTTTTATTTCCATGGGTCATAATCCATATTCACCACTTGTTTCTTTTATGTGGTGTTTATAGAACTCATGATGGTCTTTTATGATTATTTTCATTAAAATTATGGTATATAAATATTCATATAATTTTTATTCTTCCATGGGGCTTATAATTCAAATATTAGCATAGTTTAAAAGATTTTATGATACAATCTCATTGTTTATTAGGTATATTTATTATTATGCTTTCAATGATGAAATAATATGATATATAACTAAATAAAATAATTAATATTATTTTACTATGGTTATTTATAGATAATTCATGTTTCCATTTTTATTTTCCTCTCTTTATGTACTCAATATTCTGAAAAATATATTTTAAGGAAGTCCAACTTTATCTTGCTCTTCGATCGAAAACCCTTTTCCTTCTTTATCCATGTTTTATAAAAATATTTTCAAGAATTTTTTTAATATTATACTACGATGGTTTAATATCATTTTTACCCATGTTTGAATTTATTCAAAAAATAAATAAAAGGAATCTTTTTTTCTCTTTCCAAACAAGGTATATTTGACTTTTACTAAAAACATGGAAGGAATATTTGTCTTAACAAGTATGGAATGAATGATATTTTCTATAATTAGGAAAAATAAATTATTTAAATATTAAATTAAAAGTTTCCAAGTTTATTTTCAAGGGAAAACTTTCCTTTAATATTTGATAAATATTTATATTTTAAATAAGTGATTTCAAAATGGAATAAAAAATTTCCTCAACAAATTATTCAAGTGGTCTTTCAAAAATCATTTTACATCTAATAGTAAATATGTTGATGCTATACAATATTTATTGGGTATATTATCCAATTATACCACCATTATTCTTTCTATTAATGATATATTTTTATGATGATGAATTTTTATGAAACCAATTTTTTTCCCACAGGTTATTCTATAATGAAATGTTTATGAAACCTATTTAATTTTCAAGGTTTATGATACAATTAATAGTTTATGATATTGTGGCACACAAATGTATGAATTATGTGATGGTTGGGACCTATATCCCCCCATAATTCATTGGGTAATGATTATGTTCTATGAGCTCAAAGGGTACACCGGAGGTTATCCCAATCCCAAAAGAGGGAACATGAGAGTTTATCCTAAGCCCAAAATAAAGCAAATTAGATGTCATTACAAGACCAATAGAGGGTAAATAGGAGGTTATCCCAAGCATGAAGTAGTAACATGGGTGATTATCCCAATCCTAACATGTTATGAATGTCTTGGTGGGTAACCTTGACATTATATTTTCAATTCTTATGTGTGTAGGCCACAACTTATGTCTTATGTCAATGTGATTCTCTCACAACTCATTTTATTTTGATTCCATTATGATTCATGTCTTATAAACTTCCAATATTTATTCCATAAATATTTTTTAGGATCTATGATATTTGGGGTTTGGTTTTAAAATGTTAATATCATGTTCTCATACCCTTACGCTCATGTTATTTTGATATCTCCCTTTTTTACCCTTACTGGGCATCTAATCTCACCCTTTCTTATGTTTACATTACCAAGGTTATGAATAAAGTTATTATTAATGATATTTATAAGAAGGGTTTTAGTTATTAAGAACTTAATAGGAGATGATTTAGTTCAACTATGAGCATGTTTTTTATGTATCTATGTTTACAAAGGCACTCGACCTAGACGATTATTTCATAGATATTTATTTTATATAATTAATAATCATCTATTTAGATGTGATATCTATCTCAAAAAAGTATGGGTAATTATAAAAACCTTTCTCAATAAGTATAGGGTTTTTAAAATTCTCAATAATATATAAACTCAAATATAATGTATTGGATATAATTAAAAATAAATAAGTTTATAAAATCATGGAAAAATCATAAAACCCAATTGGAATGATGGGTGTATATTATTAGATGATGATATTTTGTTATACTATTAATTTTTTGAAAACATAAGGATATGAACTTATAATATTTTATTTAGAAGGTAGATTCTCCTCCTAATTTTTTTAGATTGACATGCATATAAGGCCATTAATAAATACATTATGAATATATTAGATACATGTGAACATAGAAAAAAATATATTCAAGGGTTAGAATAAATTCAATGTAATTAATATGAGAACACATAGATTTTATTTTAGAATAAAAAATCTATCCATAATGATATATTCCATTAATATAAGTTTAATATTACTGAGAAGGTCCTCATGTAAAATTTCATCCTAATGATCCACCCAAGTAAGTATAAATTTTAGTGGATCTGTCATTATAATATTGCTAAAATTCATCATTTTGGTGTATTGTATATTTTTATGAGTATTTTAAAAACAATTTTAGTGTTAACAGTATCAGTATAAACATTTTTGAGGATTTTACAAGGAATATAATGATGGAAATATAGTTTAAGGAAGCCATATATGACACCCCATAATAGTCTTTCCATTATCCTTAATAACATTCACATATTTATTTATCTAAATTTCTCAAATTTTGGATAATTTATTTTTTTGGAATGGGAAAGGTGAAATAATGTATTTAGGATTTTATTCCATTATAAAAAAAATAAAACAAGGAAAAAACAAAAAAAATGTTTTATTTTTTGTTTTATTTTTCATTGAAATATTTTTCTGAAAAACATTGTTCTTAAATACATATCCAAATACATTTTTTTAATATTTTAAAATTCCACTTTTAGTTTGATTGGTATCCTTACAATCATTCAAGGATGAAAACCTAATGAAAAATGAAATTATAAATAATTCACAGTACCAAATTCAAAATTTAATAATCAAAAATAAAAGTTGCAAGGATGGTTGATGAAGAAAGGAGGCCTTGAGCTAAGAGTCCTTCATCCCAATCTAGATGCAAGCAATCAAATCGAAACCTTCATACTATCGTCACCGGAATATGACATTCCATAAGAATAAATAATCACCATAAACCCTAATAAGACCTTGTTCTTAAATATAATATCAAAATAATTTTACAAACTTGAATCAATTTTTTAGAATGTTATCTGATTTTTTTTTAAAAAATATTCAAATGAATTTAAATCTTTTTTTATACTATGGATTTTCACAATAATATTATGAGTCTAATGGATTTTTGAACCCATTATTTATTAACACTATATAATATTATTTTTTACCAATTAGATTGGTTCTCTAAACCAAATTAGGAATACTCTTAATTATACCCTATTTTATTGTGTGAAATAAAATTGTGTTTTTCATAAATAATAATATTTTATCATTTATCAAAACATGTTAAAACAAGTAAATGTGATAGTATTATTAAGATAATTATTTTATATTGGTACCTTTTTATTATCCACTTACTTGGTCTAACCATACATTTTCCCTTACAGTCCCCTAGTATCCATGAAAGGCCTTCTATAAATTTATATTATAAGGTTATTTTTCCTACCTACATTCACTATTGTGTACATTGGGTGATCATATTTCATTGTGGGTATGGGGAATTAGGGTATGTGATATATTATATTTGGTTTGATTTACATTGTATGAGAATGTGGGGTGGGGATTTCATTTGAGGGATGGTCCAAAAGTTATGTATAATTCATTTTAATTCTTTTAATTCCACTTCAAAGGGATATTAATAAAAATAAAAAATTTGGTGGATGGGAAGGAAATATTTATCAAACTCGTTAATATTACTAATGAATCAAATATAAAGTGTAGGGAATGGGTAATTTCCCATTAATTTTATTTTATTATCATCACACTATTTAAAAAATAAATGAAAAACATATGAGGTGAAACCTTTGATTTTAATTTTTATACGAATTATGAGCATAGATTTTATAAGGGTAAATTGGGTTGGGTTATTTTAATTTTGGATCTTGGAATGATAGATATTATTTAATTATTAATAATTATAAATAAAATTTAGTATAAAATAAAACCCTCTTTCTCACCTAATGTTTTTTCATATAAAAACCACCAATCATATTCCTAAATGAAAATACTTTTAAAATACTTTAGATTGGAACATGATTCTATATCACATATGTTAAGTGTAAGTATTTAACCAAGCATATGACACTACTGTAATAATTTTTATTGAGTGAAAATTTGAATATGTTTCACACATAAGAGATTATTGATTAATTTTAATGTAGGTTATGACAAGTTTCATGGGTGAATAAATTATTTTGAAAAAATAATAATGTGGTAAAATAATAATGATATGAAAATTATAAAATAGATTCCATGGGTTTCACATTGAATATAATATTGTAAATTTCTCACATTTGATTTATGTGTGAATTTGGATTCAAATATATGACTTATCCCATGAGTTAAAAGGTATTAGTGTGGGGATGTGATCAAACATCTATATATTGTTTATTTTAAATATTATACTTCTGGATTGAATTTTTTTTATAGATATTAGAATCCCAATATTAAATACTTTTACACTTCATATATATTTTCAATTCATTAGTTAAAAACCCCTTCAAATTTTAAAGTTTTCAGTTTTTTGTAAAAATGGATAACCTTTGTGTATTTTTTATAATAACATTCCCCAAAAAATTATAAAATTATAAATTCCATTTTTATTGGATTATAATTTCATCAACTAGACCAAGAGATTGATCCAATCAAAAGAGGGATAAAGGGGCAACCAAAGTGAAAAAAAATATTGGGAGATAAATGTTGAACACCTTTATATAATTGGTTCATATATTGGGATATAGATGAAAAAAGTAGTATTATTATAAACCTATTAAAAATATAATTCAATTGAAAAAATACAATACATATTTTAATTTAATATTAGGTTATTATATCATTTATAACACTAAATAAATAGTTAAAAATTCTATCGAGGATAAATTATATACCCCACTAGATCCTTGACTTACCCTGAATATATTTTGTGGAAATGTTTAATAAAAATATATGTATCACCAATTATTAATAAAATTTCAACCACAAGTTTAAATAGAAAGGGTCTTGGTAAGTTCCTTTTTATCACCTTTGTGTTCCTCTCCTTCTAAGGAGTTTTATACCCCTTCTGATCACCCTAGGAGGATCTTGATATAAATCCCAAACCTAGAATAATATATAATTGTATAATATATTTTATTCTTGGTTTTTATCATTTTTTATACCATATTTCAAATTAATTTAGTTGTGAATTGGTATTTATATATCAAATTAAAAGGATCATACTTAGAGGCACCCATGTAGGTGAATATTCACACCTCCAACCTCCATTTTTTCTTCTATAACATGATTTTTGTATAGATCATATAGGTTAATTGATATTATTAAATATAATTATGAAATTTATAATTTAAGTCATGATAAAATTATATAAAAGATTCAAATTTAGGAAAAACTAAAATTTATCTGCATATTTCATTGATGATTTCATGTTATGATTTTGGCTACAAATCTGTCAATCATTAGTAGTAGCTGATGAATTCATTTGATTTTTTGACCAAACACCTAGAGGTATCCTATTTTGAATTATTTAAAATCATTTATTAAAAATATCTAAACCCATTCCATAAATACATGAAGGATTAGAATTAAGGGATTGACTCTATGTAAATGTTTGAATTATACCACATTAATATCTATTTAATTATTTATTACATGAAACCTACCCTCATTTTCTTAGAAAATATCAATTTTCTATAATAAAAATATTATTTTAGTGATAATGATTATCTTTATCGAGAGAATATCAATTGTTATTATTATACTTTAAAAAAATTCTAGTATAAATAAAAACTAAATCGACACTTTCAACAACCTAATCATATGTAAACACCATTTCCTGGGATACAAGACCAATATTTATTAGTTTATTCATTTCAATTTATTTTACCACTATTTATTTATTTTTATTTCCATTATAATTTCCAACTCTTCATCCATTATTATTATTATTTATGACATCTGTTTTTGTTTTCTCTATCTTTCTCATTCATTCTTCTCTATTGTTTATAATACAGTCTTTCTAGGTTTTTTTATTTTCCCTTTATTTTGTATCCTATCTTCAATTCTAAAAAACTATAAAAATAATTACAGTATCAACACATTTATTTTCATGATCCGATTAGTAAAATAAAAGCTTCTATAAATAGACCCAAAAATTGAAGGAATAATTTATATAGCATATCGATCATCTAGGGTAGATCAATAATCAACCATCAAGGAACCAATTATGGAACCTCATGTGGTATCAACCAAAGATAATTGTGAAAAAAAATCAAGGATATTATTACGTGGATATAAATAACCCAAAAATGAATGAGTTGAACACACTTGATGTAGAGTACAAACCTATGTGCATCCAATATCATGAGGAAGATACAAACAAATATGATATTGGTCCTCATCCACCTACATCCAAAATACTTTGGTCTTCCTAGTAAGGACCCTTATAATAATGTCAAGGATTTTCACATAATTTTATCCCCCAAAAAACCCCAAGTTGTGTGAGAGAACTTCATAAAATTTAGGTATTTCACTTTCTCCATTAATCATTTAGCCAAATACTAGAAATACTATTCACCTACCACAAATAGTAATTGTAATAACCCTAAAATTACTTTCTAAATAATTATTTTCCTATATCCCAACAATTATTCATTAAAAAAGTGATTTTTGAATTAGAGAAGCATATAGAGAGACTATTCATGGATAATGGGAGTGTTTTAAAATTGTTTACTCTAGTTACCCCCAACACTAAATTAGTGAAAACTCAATACTTATATATGATGATTTTACCATAGATCATGTAAAAATATATATTGAAGTATTAGGTTTTCTAGTGGAAAAAATTCCTCCTATTACAAATAATATAATATCTAACATGGCTCAAAATACATAACAATTCAGTACATGAGAAATAACACCCAATTGAGGAATACATGTTGTAATACTTTCTTCTTTATAAGACAAGGGTGATAAACATAGTGAAATGCATACAATATTTTAAAAAATGGATCATTTTAAAGGTTTTACTTAATCTTAAACTATTCCTCTATATTATTATAGTTTTCTAATAACTCTCATTTCAAAGTTCAATGGGAAAAAATAATTATTTTTTGAGTCTTATACAGATATATTTACTAGGTGTTACTTTAAACATGCACCATACATCAATCAATAGAAGTTTAGGAAGAACCCTAATTCAGGGTACGCATCCCAAACAACACATTGATAAGGGGAAAACTCCTTCTATACTAAACAAAAATAGTATTAAAAACTCCAACATACACACATTTAGTTCTTCAAATACTCAGAATAACCCCCCTATTCCACTAAAATATGGAACTATCCATGAGGACATAGTAAAGAAAATAGTCAACATGAACTTATAGTTATATTAGACCACTATATTGAAAATTAATGTCTAGAATACTGAAGTTTGAAATATGGAAAACAAATTTTGTGTGATAAGGATTCAAGGTTCTAGAAAACTTCCATCCCAAACTATCATAAATACCACAAATAAAGGTAATATATGTTCTATTATACTATATAGTGATAAATAAATTTATACTTTAAATGATTCTATAAAAAATATATATCCTCTATTTGAATACTCTCTTTCTCAATCACCATAGGATTCATGTGACTATAAATGAAACATAAAAGTAAAAAATATATCATAGATGTGTCCCTTGAGTTTCCCAATCCTTTACCATTTCATTAAAAGGATTTTTCAACCCATGATACAATTTTATAATGAAATTTATATTTATATCATGGATACATATTAAAAGGTGTACATTAACATTCCACTCAAGGATGTAGTTACAAAATTCCATTAATACTATAAATTTATAAAAAAATATTTACACTAATAGGTAGTGATTTAAGTGAAATGAGAGAGTTATACATGGATGGAATTTATTATATTTCATATAACACATGATTCCAATAAAATAAAAGGATCCCTGCACATTTACAATACCTTTCACTAGAGGGTATACTTTTAATTTCAATTCAATGCTTGATTTATATGATATAGTTAATGTAATAAATCACTCTATGTAAACATGTCTTTTGATTATATAGCATAAAACAATGGGAATTATGGTTAAACTTTACAACTTGAGAAAAATGCACCCAAAAAGAGTGATTCATGATAGGCTCATGTGAGTAGATAATGTAATCATCCCTAGATATTTTTATATTCATGAGTTAAATAATCTCGAACCCATGGACATTATCCTCTCATACACTGGATAAAATTTCGTAAAAAGTTGAAGAAAATTATCAACATTCATAATAAAGCATTTCTCATAAAATTTATGGGATAAATGGTATATCTAAATGAGTTTTATTTCATTGGATTAATGACTATATTTCACTATTTTTTATCATTAATAAAGATTCATTTAGTATAAATGTGATTGATTTCTTAGAAGAGGGGGTATATGGACTTTTTCGGTTTATATGGAACTTCAGATATAACTCATTTACTCATTCCAAATAATATTTTGATGTTTAATAGTGGTAAGAATAAATATATGGTAAAAATCAAATAAATTCTCAAAATTTATGAATTATAGATATTCCAAACCATAAATATTGGAATGATTAATTTATTAATTACAAGGAACTGATTTTTCAAGTGAAGGGATCACCTAGAGAGATGGTTAGGTATTAAAATAGAGTACATTGATTTTGAATATCCTTGGGCCCCTTTTATCCTTAGGAATATAATAATCCATCATTTTTATTTCAATATATCAAAAGTTTCTATTTATATTAAAACATGGAAAAATATTTTACTCTCTTTTGGTGGGATAATCACTTTAACAAATTGCATTCTCTCCTTTATTACTTTTTATTTACTCTCAATGAATGTAATGAGTAAATAAGTCCTTCAAAAATTATATATGACCTTATCAGACTTTAATTAGGGAAGTTTTAGTCACACATTGTATCATTGGGATGGTTAGATATATTTTCCTCTTATTACGTAGGAGGATGGTATTAATTTAAAATGCATATAAAATTCTATAAAACCGTTTAATTCAATGTTGGAATAGGATTTTATGGTAGTATCATCCTTTTGTACATGTTTTACCCATTACAGTAATGGGAATATTTGGGACTTGATTATTAGGTAAATTTGTTATTCAACTTATAAAATATATAAAAAATAATGTCTATCATTATTACCATTATTGATCAGACTCGATGAGTGGGGAGTATATGATAAATTCCTTTTTGTAAGGATCACTAGTTTTTTTGTCCAATTTAATTTCCTGGTTTCCTAGATCCAAATATTATTGTCAGTGAGGCACTATCTTATTTGACATGTTTACATGAAGTTATTGATGATATGAAAAGTTCTATGGAAAAATAAATTTTCCTATCTTCTGTCAAGGATATTTTAATTTATTTTCATAGTGTTAGTGTAATTTAGCCTTTGTATGAATTTAATTCTAAAAACTAAAACCTAGAGACCTAGTTATTGTGGGGGAATCCATCAAGGAAAAATTTATCCCCTTTGAAATGATTTTATTGATTTTCATTATTAAAATTAATGAACTTCTTACTGATTCTACTATTCAAATGAGAGGTGTTCCAAAGGATTTTATGTCCAGGTGTTATATTTTTTAGGTGGTAGATTATAAGGGTTGTATACTTAAAGTGATTGGAATTTGGGTCTTTAGGACTATTTTTAAATCATTATAGATTTTATTCATTTGAGGTAATATTTTAAAACACTCTTTGGTTCATGGTAATCTTGATTAGTGATGAATCATAAAGAACTGTTGTGACTGTTCATCATGGTAATGTTCTTCATGTGACTATGGTGTGGATATAATGACTTCATTAATGTGGTTAGGTCCAATTATTTTTCCTACATAATTAAACCAAATAAAATAATCATTTATGAGGTTAATGTTGATATCTGAGAGGTTGTGATAAAGGGTGTTTGATGCCTGAAATATATGGATATATTTATCTTGAGGTATCATCAGATACCTATGTCCAAGGTGAGATGACATTTATAGTACCTTGGAACTACAGGTATAAAGTCAAAAATAAAATAAAATAAATAATACATCAGGGGGAGAGGCATTTTTTGATCAGTGGGGATCAATGAATCCTAGATTTGTTACGAATATTGGTCACGGTACCTCTATTTTATTGGTGGTAAAGGATATTCTTTTAGTTTTTTGTTTATTTATACAAAGTGGTATTTCTATTTCTTAAATTTAGCTTGATGATTAAACCATTGTAATATTTTTGATAAATATATAATATACCCACTTGTCTATATTATACATGATGCAGGCATGTTTCTTGAAGGTGTATAAGGTGACCAACATTTTCCATACTTTATGAGAAGAAAATATTTTGGTAGAATCTCTTAAAATTAAAGATAAGTATAAAAAATATATGGAGTTGTTCTATTCTATTGGAATCCTTCCTTTACTATCAAATCTATTTTTTATTACTAATTTTATACATTTATATTTTTTCTATCCACCTTGATTTTCTTCCATTATATTCCAACCTTGTTGTATGATTTATCATGTTGGGTTTGTTAATAAATAATTTTTTTAAAAAAAATATTTTCTTTTAAAAGTTTGGTTTAAATATCATTTTTGTATTGAAACACCCAATTAAGGAGTATTCCACTCAACCTATCTATTCAATGGATGTTTTTCTAAGGACACACACTCAATACATTTTTATCTTGAACCCTATTTTAAATTTTCTTCACTCTTGGATGCAATGGGTATTGATTCACATATTGATTATTCTGTGGGATTAGAAAAGTATAATTTCTTTCATTTTAATTTATTTTTTGTTCATTTATTATATACCTAAGACAATAAATTATTTTGAAAATATTATTTGCATTAATTCTTATTTTAAAGATAATAAACATGGGTAGATTGAGATTATCATTAACCTCACTCCCCCAAATACTTTACCTCAATATAAAAAACCCCATGTAAGAAATGAAACCAAATTCATCTAATTAGAATACTTTTATCTGGTCATTAATGACTAATTTCCCATCTTTATCCCCAATCATGTCTCTCTATAGGGGGGATTAAAACTATATAACTTTTAGAGAGAGTTTAAAATGGTTATAAGATGGATATTGTCTCATATTATTGGAATTAGATCATCCATTTTAATGCAAAAAATAAATGTAAATGATTATTCAATTCCCTTATATCATGATAATAACCCTCTAAATCGCACCCACCAGGAATTAGGAAAAATACTGGTTAGAAAATTGCATTCATAATGCATAATCAATGTAACGACTTGAAATTTTTTACCTCACAAAATAGATAACATTCCTTCCACACTATACCCAACAAAAACAAACCAAAACACTGTTTAAGAACACTATTTATAAACTAAAAAAACACTATTATGGTAAACCATTTTTATTTATTAACTGTAGAAGATAATTTATTAGTACGAGTTAATATTAAAAAAGGAAATTTTTTATGTAATATATATTCTTTATATTATGTATATTATAAAAAAATAAATTTAAATTTTTCAAAATGTAAATTTAAAAATATTAAATTAATTTTTTATTTCCACATATCAAAATTTACTTATTATCAAATAATTATTTTTTTGAAAAGATTTATTTTTAGTTGAAGATGAGGTTTTTTCAAAAATTATAAATTTTATGATTTTATCATTATGTAAGAATGTCCTATAATTTTATAAAAAATTTAAAGTAATAAAATATTTATTTGAGGAATGAATTTATGCATCATTATATATAATTTAATCCTATAAATCCTATGTTAAACATTTTTAGAACAAATAAAAATGTTATTTTAATAAAAATTATTTTACTAATGTTAATTATATCATGTATTTTCATGGTGATATTTAGTTGTGGATTTTCTTTAAAACCTCATAACATTTATTTTATATATAATTAATCAAATTATGTAATTATAAATAGTAACAATGATAATTTATCTTATATATAAATTTAAAGTTGAAAATCATTATTTTTCTATAAACTATTTTACATGATTTTAATTTGTTTATTTTGAAATTAAATTTTCAAACATTTATAAATATTATTTGATAAAATTATTTCTAAATTTTAAATTCATAGGTTCAAATTAGATAAAATTTTTAATATTAATTATTTTCAATAAAAACTAATTACTAAGGTTGAAAATTAATTACCAAGAATAAATTAAATTATGGTAAAAGTTAAAAAATTAAAATTTTAAAATAAAAATGCCTAAAACACTCATGGTTATCTCTAATTTGAGTTATTGAGGTGGTTTTATTCAAAAAATCACTTTTCACCCCATTTTTTTATTTTTTGTCCATTTAACCTTGAATAGTAACTTTACATTATTGAAAATGTAAGTGTTACATCCAAAACTACCCTTCTATTTACTTATAAAAGATAACAATTATACGACATCAAGACTCGTATTTTATTAGAATTTTGCATTCAAAATATATCAAATTTCCTCCAATATAACCCCCTCAAATTTCTAAAAGTCTATGGTTAGTATTTGTAATCATAAGGCCTTCATTTCAAAGTGAGAATTGCTAGAAAAATTTAAGTCCCTAACATGAGTTTCCAGTTCTACATAGTGTTTCCTTCCTAATTTTAACCATCCTAACCTTATATAATATTATTAATATAAATAATAAATTATATTTTGTATAGTTAAATTTTATTATATTAATTGGACAATAAATATTAAATTCTTTCCATCCACTATAAAAACGGGAACACTTCGATCGAGCGTACGTGAATATTATCACCTCTGTGAAGAGATGTTTTTAGTTTTTCATTAATTCCTCTCAAGGTTGGTATAAAATATGTATTTTATGAAGAGGTTTGTTTTATCTATCAAAAATACAATTATAAAATGACCATTGTTCATATACCATCTTTCTATCAACTCATTGATAAATCAGATTGTTAATCCTTTGTAGGGCAGACTGCCACCTCCACAAACAAAAAAATTTTTTGTCATCACCACCCATTGTGGATGGTTATAATAATGGATTTAGTAAGGATATATAATAATAATTAAAATTTTAATATTGTGAATATTTTATATTATAATTATCTAAATATATTCCATTACTCATGAAAACAATATGATACATTACCGTTTAGGTAGGCTTTACCACCTATGTAAATGATGTCATAAAAAATATTTCATAAATGATTAAAAGTTATCATATAATATTAATATCATATAATAATGATATATTTAATATTTTTTATGATTGTGGAATTTTTTTAATATTTAATATTTTAATTAATATATCACTTTCTGATTGTTAAATATAACGAAAATTTTTTATCACGATTTATATTTCCAAAAGTTATGTTCTTGTATTTAACCTAATAAAATGGTACTTGATAAATCATTGAAAAACAATGATTATTATATCTTGAATGATCTGGTAATGATGAAATTGAAACTACTTTGGTAGAATCGATCATTTCTTCATGAAGTTTCTATGAAATAAACTACCAAATGTTCTAAAACCTGAAAATGAAAATAAACTATAATCAGTTGATATTTTTTAAATATATGGTTATAAAATAATTATAAAATGGAGGTATGTTTATATAAAGGTTTTTAGGTAAGTGTTTAGTATTTTTATGTTCATTTCACATATGTTAAATTACTTCTATAGAAACCAATGTTAAAGGTAAGGGGCTTGGTAACTCCAATTTCTTCCTTTGAGTTATATGTTTTCTTCTTTATTTTCATTCCCCTATAATCACTACATTTTTCATTATAAATGATGTAATCTATATATTTTTTTATAAAAAATAGTTTTCCATGAATGTTTTTATATTCACTTTTAAAAAAACAAAGGATTCTTTTTTAAAAGACACTTGTATCTATGAATTATACAATGACTAATACAAAATGTTTTCAAAAATATATTAACATAATTTGTATGTCATTATTCTAAAATTATCTATCTCCAAGGGAGTTATGTTTTCGGCTTCACTATTTATTTATTTATTTTATGTAATTATTTTGGGTTCTCAAGTTTTCAATATCAAAAAATTTAACTCTTGATATTATATTATAAAATTTGGATGTTTAAGAAACCCATTATTTTTTCCATGGGTACTTTAAGATATGGTGATAATTAATTTTAAGTGGTATAAATGTGTATTTATGATGATTAGTGGGGTCCTATATCACCCTCAAATGCATTGTATTATGTTTAAATCTCATGATATAGTCATACATAGACATTATTTATTTTTTTAATATAATGATTTGTATAATGGATTTTCTTAAAAAGGTTTCTTTATTCTTATGGTTGTTCCAAATTCCTGTGTTTTTTATAAATTAATGCTAATTTTTTTAAGATGCATTTAATTTCCATGAGATTACATGTTTTCTAGATTATGCCTTATTTTTATAGTATACCACACATTTATATCGTGCTCACATATTATATTAGGGTGTGTTTTAAGCCAGGTTATATCTTTTATTCTTCCATAATTATTTTTTTATGATAATAGGATACTCTATCTTGATTTATGATCATCATATAATGTATTTTAATGTTTTATTATGATATTCATGTCATCTTCATGTTCTCCTTTATGTTATGATATGTTTTCCCATACTTAGCATTAAATCTCACACATTTCTTATGTTTTCATTTTCCTGGTCATATAAGATGTTTCAAAAAGGGTATAATAGTGTATTATTATGAATAAAATTTTGAAAGTGTTGTTAAAACATTTTTTATATTTCTATTCTTTAAGATAGTTAACATTTATGACATTAGGTTATGTGACTATTTGTGATATGTATTATTAAAATTAGAAGATTAATGTATTATTTAAACTATGTTTACCTTGGGTCATATTATTTGGTATCAGAGCATGGTTTAGTTATTTTATGATATTATTTTAGTTACCTTTGGTATTAGTGTTTTATAACTTTAGTGAAATCCCAAGAGATGAGTATAAGTATTTTAAAACATCATGTTGTTTGGTAAAATAGTGATTGTGTTATTTTTTTAAGAAAATAAATCCCTATCTAAAAACTACAACTAGATGTAGGCTCTAGAACAGATGTACCTTAAGATAATAACACTAAAAATTGTGGATTGTTTTTTAATACAATCATCACCCGGTGAATGAAAAAGAAGCCCAATTACATATTGGGTTTAACAATATTGGGGGATATTATTTGGTTAATCACATTATCTTTACAAACCATAAGTAATATGTTAACTAATTATGTTAGAGAACCTAATAATATAATGACCATGGATGATCTATATTGAAACCTATAGATTCATAGGAAAACATAATCATTCCATTTAGGAAATACCCATTTTATACTTATAGTTTTCATTTTTATTCATTCATTAAATTAATTATACTCATTACAAATTTTTATTTAGTTAAGGATGATTATGTACTCCCTATGGAATAAAATTATATAAAATGTGTTATGATACCAAAAAATAAGGTACTTTTGACTCAAATGATTTGGGAGGAATTAAAAATTGATGGGATGCCTATTGTACGAGAATATTTTGATGTATTTCTGAATGAAACACCTAGTATTCCTCTAGATAATGAGGTTGATATTTCAATAAAACTCATACCTAGATCCAAGACCATGTCAAAGAGTCCATATATAAGGGATCTCATTGAATTATAAGAGTAAAATAATCAATCACAAGATAATTTTGTCAAGGATTTTATACTACTCAGTGCTTCATAATGGGGTGTACTAGTCTTACTTTATAAAAAGACAGAAATATAAATGTGCCTTTGCATTGATTGTAGGGATCATAATAAAATCACGATCAAGATAAAGTATCAAATACCCTGTATTTATGATCAATTCGATCAACTTATTGGATCTTTATAATTCTTGAATATTTACCTATGATTTGGATATCATTAGTTAAAGTTTAAAAGGAAGTATATTTACTAGATATATTTCTATTTTAAGTATCGACACTATGAATTTATTGTGATTCCATTTGGACTTATGAATTCTCCTTCTATATTCATGGATCTAATGAATAGAGTCTTTGGAGAGTACCATGGCCATTTTTTGGTTTCCTTTATATATTATATTCATATATTTTCAATAAGAAAGGAAGATCGTGAAGGCCATTTTTGGATTTTGTTAAAGACATTGATAAATGATAAAATGTATGATAAACATGGAATGAGTGAATTATAGATATAGAAAATATCCTTATTGGTTCATGTATTCATAATAATTGGCATATTAATAAATCCATAAAATATGGAATTCATCAAGTAATGACCTAGACTGAACACTATAACTGAGATCCATGGTTTTCATGGGTTAATAGAATATTACCAATACTTTGTGAGAAGTTACTTAGGGATATCAAATCCACTAACCAAGTTAACCTGGAAGTGAGTAATGTCCTTTTGGGTAGAGGAATGTTAAGAATGTTTCACAGAACTAAAGAAGAGGTTGGTCACCAGTCTTGTACATAAAATTCCCTGCAATAGTGGAGGGTATCTAATATATAATGATGTGTCAAAAATGGGTTTTGGTTGTTCTCTCATTCAAAATGATAGGTTAATCGCTTGTTCTTCATTCCAATTAATGGCATATGAGAAAATTTACCAAATAAATGGCATAGATTTTGTTGTTGTTATCTTTGCATTAAACATTTGGTGATAATATCTATATAGTGAAAAATATGATATATATACTAATAAAAAAACTTGAAATATAAATTCACCTAAAAAGAATTGAATATAGGAAAAATGATATTTTTGGAATTGATAAAATATTATGACTACTAAATACATTACCACCTAAGGAAGGAAAATAAGGTGGATAATTCTACAAGAAAAAAATACCATGTTTCCCTATCCATGTTGGGGATTTAAAATGAACCAATACTCATGGATTTGTAGAGGATGGATCTTGAAGTAATAATGGGATGATATATATCCTATCTAACATAAATAGATATGCATCCTTCCATTTATGTTAACATCAAAGAAGTTTATATATATTATGAAGGAATAAATAAAAATATAGAGAATATTGTGGAGTTATAATTTGATAAATATATAGTTGTAAGGATACCACCCTAGATATGTGTCCCATAAAAACTGGAATTGATTAAAGAAATTATGGTTAATTCATACATCTCATCCTTCTCTATCAATCCTAGAAGCATTGAGATGCATATATATATTAATTAAAACATATAGTGGGAGAACATGAATAGGGGAATCATAGAGTATATATCTCAATTATTAGTATTCCAGCAAGTTAAGGGTAAATAAAAAATTTATAAGGGTGTTTTGTATGAATTACCCATAATAGTATAAAAATGAGAAAACAACACCATGTAATTTTTCATAAGATTCCCCAAAATTTCTAAATTACATGATGCTATTTTTGTAGTAGTCCATCACCATATAAAATTATCTCATTTTTTCATTAAATATAACTTATCAATTGACTAACATTCTAATATATACTTAAGGGAAGTGGTAAGGATTTATGAAGTACCACTATCTATTGTATCTAATTAGGATTCAATGTTTACCTCGAGGTTTTAGATATTTGTTGAGAAAAAAATTGAAGGTATAGATAATCTTTAGAAATACATATTATCCTCATATAGTTGGTACATGTGAGAAGACAATTCAAACTCAAGAGTATATACTGAGATCTTGTTCAATGAATTTCCAAGTAAGTTGTGATCAATACCTCCCATGGGAAGATTTCGCATATAACAATAGCTTTCATTATATCATTCATATGAAACTATTTTAGGTTTTTTATGGGAAGATATATAATACTCCATCACACAAGAATGAATTTGAAGAGGGGGGAGCTGATAGGTCCAAACCTTGTCTATGAAATAACAAAGAAAGTTCAAACCATTGAACAACATATGAATTTAGAAAAAATTTGATAGAAGAATTATGTAGATAATTGTTAGTGAAATATATATTTTGAAGTTGGTTATAAGGTGTTCCTTCAAACTTCTCTATCTAAGAGGGTTATGATATTTTGGAAGAAACAGAAACTAAACACTTGATACATAAGTACCTTTGAGATCCCCATCATGTCAGGGTTGTAACCAATCACATAGTACTACCTCCAAAACTATCTTAAGTTCATGATTTGTTCCACATATCACTTTTTAGGAAGTAAATACTAGATCCATCACCTTTATTGAGATCTTAAGACATACAATTGAAACATTAACTTCCATATGAAGAATAACATGTGGAAATCATGGAGCAAAGAGACAAGGTTTAGAGAAAAGGACCACCCATCTAGTCAAGGTTATATAGAAGAACCTTAAGTATGAAGTAGCTATATAGGAACAGGATGATGTAATGAGTAAAAATTTCCCTTACTTATTTTATTTGGTGTGATAAATTTTCAAGTATCAAATTATTTTATGGGGTGTAAAATGTAAAGACCCAAAATTTTAGAAATCATTATCAGGAAAACTTGCATCACATACTACACCCAACGTAAATAAACCACAATATATTAGAATATAAATTTAGATAAATCTATTATAATCACTAAAATGGAAAACCAATATTATTTATTACATTTATAAGATAAATAATTAATATAATTTAATACTGGAAAAGGTTTTTCTCAATAAATATCATTTTCTTTATATTATGTTTTTTATTTTTTAAAAATATAAATATTTATATTTTATATTTTCAATTTTATAAAATAAAATTCATTTATCAATCCCACATACCAAAATTTACTGACTATGAATTTTTGAATTTTTCTGAAAAGATTGATTTTTTGTCAAAAAATGTTGTTTTTTGAAAGTTATAAATTTATTATTTTATAATTTTGTAAGAAAATCATAGATTTATAAATAAAATTTTAAGTAATAATATATTTATTTATAAAATAAAATTATGTATTTTAATAAATTATTTTATATTATAAATTTTATGTCCAACATTTTTATAACTAAATTAAAATGCTAGTTTAATAAAAACTATTTTTTGTATTTTATTTCAATAATGTATTTTCAAGGTGGTGTTCTATTATGGCTTTCCTTTAAAGAGACATAAAATTTATTTGATTTATATTAAATAAATTTATGCAATTAAAATCACTAGCAATGATAATTTTATATTATATATATTTTTAAAGATGAATAAAATTGTTTTTCTAAAAACTGTTTTTACACGATTTGCTGTTTTTATTTTAAAATTAAATGTTCACACATTTAGAAATTTTATTTTATAAAATGGTTTCCAAATATGAAATCACAAGGTTAAAATATGATAAAAGTAAAAATATTAATTTTTGACATTAAAATTAATTACTAAGGTTGAAAATTAATTACCCAGATAAAAGTTAATTAGGGTAAAATTTAAAAAGTTAAAATAAAAATCCTTAAAACACTCAAGGTTATTTCCAAAAATGGGTTTTTGATGTGAGTTTTGATACACCCTCAATTTCACTCAAATTTTTTAATTTTTTTATCCATTGAAACTTAAATAGAAACTTTACATTATTAAAAATATATGGGTTACTTCCAAATTACCCTTCCTCACTTATAAAAATCTTATAAATCCACCACTTCATGACTCACCTTTTGTAATGACCAATAAGCTACTATATCAGGTAAACACTATATCTTGGAATATCATACAATGTGTCCTTTAAAGAGACTTTATACATGAATCTATTTAATATATTTATTAAATAATTTAAAATTATCAATCTAAATCTAATTTTGAATTCGTCATATCAAAATTAGTTTAGCATAAAATTTTGATATTTTTCTAAAAAGGTTGATTTTTAGCCGAAAATTATGGATTTCCTGAAACTTGTAATTTTTTAGATATTACCATCTTATAAGAATGTCCTATAAGTTTATAAAATATTTTAAGGAATTATTAATTCTAGGATTAACATTATATTTTTAAAAATATTATTTGAAATTATAAAACCTATGGAAAACATTTTTAGAACTAATTAAAATGTTACTTTAATATAAAAACTAATTTTGGAATTTTTATTGAATCAAGTATTTTTAAAATAGATCAGTTTTTGAATTACTTGAAATCCACATTTAATTTATTTTTTTATAATAAAATAATTTAGGTCATTAAAATAAATATCAAAAATTATTTTACATTATATATAAATTAACATATTAAAAGTTTTACTTCTCAAAAAATTGTTTTATGTGTTTAGGAGTATTTATATTAAAATTATTTTCTCAAAACAATTGAAAATTTATTTGATAAAATTATTTTTATATTTTAAATTATAAGTATAAAATTTTGAAAATTATCAATCTTAATATTTTTCATTAAATTTAATTACAAAGGTTAGAAATAAAATATAAAGGTAAAAGTAAATTTGGTTAAAAGTTAAAAGATAAAATAAAATCACTAAATCACTAAATGTTGTTTAATGAAAGAGTGGTTGAGGTGAGTTTCAAGCCACACTCATTTTCACATCCTATTTTTTCCTCTCTTTTTTCATTTAAAACTTGAATAGTAACCTTACATTATTGAAAATGTAAGTGTTGCTCCCAAATCTACCTTTCCCTTACTTATAAAGGAGTAACACCTTTACCACATCAATACTCACTTTTCATTCGAATTACCTATTGAAAATTTTCAATTTTACTATTTATATAACCTTATATTAAAAACCTAAGCCCCTGATCACTCATAGTTAACCTAAGACCTACAAATTCAATAGATATCCAAGGAAAAATCAATTCCATGACGTGAGTATTATCTAGAACATAGTTTTATTCTTAATTATATTACTTCATATTTATTATATCCAAACTAATATAATGATATTATTATCATTTATATAATTAATTTTACTATATTTAGGATATTAAAATTATTTATTCATATACCCCTTCCATTAAGAAAAACAATACCATTGTTTGTGCACTGTGTGGACTACTACCTCCATGATATAATGTGTTTTTCCTACATCACCTTTCAAGGTTTGATATAAGTATGTTATTAAAGGATTAAAATTATTTTTATGATATCATTAAGAACCTATTAATTATATTACTAAAAAAAATCATCAATAATTTAACAGTTTAAAATAAACGTACTAAGAGGATAATATTTTATTCAAACTATGTAATGTTTTTGAATCAATTAAATCTTATTATAATTCCTTAAAATTATGATATATCACACTCCTAAACACCAAATAAGATCATTATGATTCTATTGTAATTATATTGCAACACAACCACCTTATAAACATTTATTAAATCAAGGTATGTGCATGTTGGGTCAGTTTAATCATCAAGTTGAATGATACTACGAATTTATATCATGGATGAATATGAAAACCTATTTACTAGTATAATATGATATAAATTTTTAAATAATTTTTTTTTATTTTGGATATATTATATCAATTTCTAATTCATCAATTATGGAATCACCATCCTTTTGTCAAAAATCCCCAAAACATGCTTATTATCGACATCATCTTCATGGACAAGGTCTAGAAAACTCATGAAAGGAATTTGAAACATTGTAAATTTTTATAAATCATCCCTAAAATTATCATTAATGACCCATTAATAACAAACTTTTTAAGAATAATTTAAAAAAACACAATTATTATGAAACTATTATAAAAAACAAAACTATAAACACTGATGATGAAAATTGTAAGAATTCAAGTAGAGAATGAATATTTATTAAGAGCATGAATCAAAACGGATATTATTAAGGTTATTAATTATGATATTATGAAATCTATTTTTATAATAATTGGGGTTAAATCATTTTCATGGATCTCAGGATAAGCGGTAAGGGATTTTCATCTCAAATTCCTCCCCTTGAGGCATGTTTTGTATTATACATCTAATTTCCATTATGTGGTGAATATTATTATTATTTATAATTTTATATCATTAAATATATTTATTTATGGTATTTTAGGATAAATTTTAATTCCTATATTTCAAGTGGTTATAAATGAATTGTTACCCAAGCTGTAAGTGGGGTTTTTCGTCTCAATTTTCTTTCTTTGGGACTCATGTTATATCCACCACCAATTTCATTTTATGTGCTGTGTATATTTACCTGAATTATTTATTTCTATATTATTCATGAAATAGATGGGATTTAAATTTTCATATTTTTATGCACCCCACTTTTTTTATTCAATAGTTACCAAAATCATTGTAAAACTAAATATTTTCCTTGGAGAAAAAACAATCCTATGTTTTGGTAAAGTAAATGTATGTGTATTTTCCTAGAAACTAAATCCATGTCTGGAAACTAGAATATGGATGAGATTGTGGAACATGTTCACCTAGGGATAATCACCTCAAAAAGGGTTTGTTGAGAATTCACTCAATCATCACTCTGATACATAATGAATGGGCCTAAGACTATACAGATAGCTAAACACTCAGAGGGATATGTTTTCGACTATTTGCATACTCTTTATAGACCATGAAGAAGGAGTTTTTCTACCATATATTTGGTCTCATTCCAATGAAATATATTGAATCACAATAGTATCATCCAGGGATAACCCAACAATTTGTAATTACCCTCACCATTATATTTCATTTATAATTGTATTCCCTATTACTTTGATGTTATTCCATGGATTCCAAGTTGATTAAGTGATGTTATTGTAGGAATCTTCATTATTCTTCTCAATGGGGGAGTATTTTGTTTTTTTATTTCTCATTATATGGATAACCAAGACTTATTCACTAATAAGTTCCTCAGGGAATGGTATAAACTATCATGATGAATCTTATAGTGAATTCATTGTACATAATCTAGTGATTGGTGGGGATAAGAATTATATATCCCCTCAATGCATTTATAGGTCTCATGAGAAAAAACATGTAATTTTTTGGTGAATTCCACAACCCAAGATAGGAAAGTGTCTTAGAATAAGGACTTGGAATTTGTTTTGTTGTATGGAATTGTGATCTCAATCAGTATGATATCAATGATTATTATTATAAATGTTTTAATTTAATGTCATGGATATAATAACCTCCATTTTTTTCATTTTTTCTTGCTATAACACTTATTACATGTTTATGTTATGAAATTTTCTTCTATATGTTACCCTTTACAGGGCATCTGATCTCACCCTTATTCATTTTCCTTTCCCTAGGAAACCTATTGGAGGGATTTGCATAATTATTTGGGATAAGATGGTAGGGATATTAATGCTATTGCAATATGTTCATATTGTACCTTATATTTTCAAGTGTAATATATGTATGTATCCATTATCATAATACTACTAAATTGTTTGATCCTTTAGTAAATCTTGTAACTTTTAAAAATAATGTATTATTACTACTACCTCTAGGTATATAGAGTTTGGACTGTTATATTTTTAATCAAACGAAGTCTAGTAGTAACCTTAGGTATTATATTTAAATTAACCAAGTATTATAAAACAATTACTATGAAAATACAGTAATATTTATTGGGAAAAATCAAAAAAACATAGTACGAATTATATTTCACTATTCAATATCATGAGGTTATTATGTGTATTAAAAAATAGAAATATGACATCTAACAAGATTAATGGGAACCATATAAACAATCATAGTCAATGATGGATATTTCCTTTAAACAAGTTATAAATTTAGAGTTGATTCCAATCAGTTCATAACTAGATTGTGGTAGTTGACCTAGGTTATGAAAAATAATAATTCTCACATAAATAATATTTTTGATCCTTAATATGGTGTAACTATAATAGGTTAATTCATGCAAAAAAAAACCTCTATAATTTAGTGGAATTGCTAATTCATTAGTATCTAAACAATGGATCAAGTCCCTAGAGATGATCTTTCTATCTTTTGGAAGTAGTAAAAAGAAAAAATTCATCATGTTGGTCTATCGTTTGAAGGGATATGAAAACCGATGATGGAAAATATTTCAAAATAGTAAAGAGGAATATTATATCAAGTTCATTGAATGGGAAACATTTAAGTATATACTCTATGAAAAATACTTTACTTGTGAGAAAAGATAAAAAATGGAATGTAATTTCTTCAATCATACAAAAAAAGAGGAAAATGTTGTTGAATATGAGGATAAATTTACATGTTTAGATGATCATGATATAGACTATATAAGTAGATAGGAAATCAGTATTGGTCATTTATTTGATGGTTTAAATAAGTTCCTTAGAAGGCATTGGTCTCTCATACCATTTCATCATATGAAGATGTTGTATCATGCACCATTAAGATAGAAAATTATCTATCCTAGAAATATGTATTCAAGGGAAATTAGAAGAAAAAGAGGCCATGTGAGAATCATGTGAATAATAATATAGATAAGGTAGATGAAGGAAGGATAGTATTTCCCACATGTGATAAATATGGGAATAAACACCTCAAGTTTTTCAGGAGGAGAACATGAGTTTGATACAATTGAGGATAAAAATGCTATCAAGATCACTAATGTAAGTAAAATGTAGAAGATAGTTTTGTTCAGTGATTTTACTATAGGTAAAAGTAATATTATAAAAAACAATTTTCCAAATTTCAATAGAATTTACAAATAAATTTATATGGATTCAATTCCAATGTCACGACCCATCCTCCGGGGCCCGTTTCGTGACAACCCCAAGCCTGTCTCCCATAACCCAGGGGCTGGAGACTAGAACCTGGTAGGCATATACCAAAAAAATGGGAGGAATTTTCCTAATTACATGTACACATGAACACAACTCCATGCCACAAATGCTGGAAGGTAAATACACTAAGTAAACAAACAAAAGGTACAACAGTAGAAAACTAAAGGTAAAAGGGGCCAAAATAAAAGGCCAAATGAAATAGAAAAGTAAAAGTAAAAGTCTCTGGAACTCCTCCGCATGAAAACCCTACCTAAAGGGTAGGTATAGAAACATCTGTCTGAATTCATAGAAGCACGTCTCATCTATCAGGTCACTCTAAGAACCACCTAACCTCGGTTCACCAAGGACTCCATAAAAGCATTGATAGTCTTCACAAGACATGAAACGTGCGGTAAAATCCCATGAAGGGGTGAGTAAAATAATACTTAGTAGGGACCCCGAACCACAAATCTATACCACAAATAAATACACAAAGCATACTACCAAAGAGGTATATTAAGTGTAACCTCTAAGAAGTACAGTCAAGAGAGTTACTGTAGTCATCTCACACATGTATAACCTAAAGTATAGAAAGAAATACTATTAGTTGTAAAGGTGAACATCTTGTTTTGTTTCAGGACTCATCCTCAATGGGTCCTTGAGGTCTACAAGTCCACTGAGGTTTGCTCATCCACCAGGACACTAAGGTCCATTCGTTAATGAGGTTTGCTGGGCCACTGAGGTCTAATAATATTTTGGGGCACTGTGTTTTACTCTTCTATGGGCCACCAAGATCTGATCTGCTCATTTTTCAAGCCACAGAGGTATGTTCATCAATCAGGCCATTGAGTTCTGCTCGTCTGTCGGTCCACTAAGGTCTACTCGTCTACCGGGCCACTGAGGTCTGCTCGTCTGCTGGTTCAATGAGGTCCTCTCCTCACTTCTCGTCATAGCTAATAGCACAATTTCCTTTCATAGCATTCTTGATTATGGGAGAATATACTCCTCAATTCATCAATCGTATCTCAACCTCTATAGAAACTCACTTGGAGTATACCAAAATCTTTGTCTCGTCACAAGGGTCCCAAAGTTGAAAACTGGTCATCAATCGGATGTACGGTTTAGATATTATGCATGTTTTATTAAAAAGGGGATGGTTGGGACTGAGTTCAGTCCGACCCAGCCCAGGGTCCACTGACCTGACCCATGTTTGTCGACCTGAACCAGGTCCGGCCCACTGGGCCATGGGTTTGGACCGTTGGGCGGCTTGCCTTCTCCAACTCGGCCTACCGTGAGTGGTATGGATTTCTCTGCCCGAGACTCGGCGCCTTCCGCATCACCCTCTACCCCACGGGTCACTGTGGGGTCTATCGTCGTGGTCCAACTGGACTACGACCCTCCTATCGCTTGACACGGCATGGTTTGTCGCATCCGCTCGCACTGTCGGTAGCCCCGATCCATCCCTCGTGGTAGTTTTTGCTGGCCTCATCCTCCACCGCACTGCACCATAGGTGTGTGCCACCTCCCGCACAAGGTTGTCATCTCAGACCACTAGAATTTCTCTAGTGGTCTGTTTTTTTATCTACAAGCACTTGTGGAATCCTCGGGTCCTCACCATCACTGCTTCATGTTTCCTATTGTCAGGTTGTCGATCTGGGGGTCCAGTTGTGATCTGAACCTCCCAGAAAATTCTAACGCAACCACATGGGTCTGTCAGTGAAGAACGATAGGATGAGGGTAGGAAAATCACCAAGAATTCCTGAGGGGTGGACTATGGCTTTGTTCGTTCAGCCTTCGTTCATCCTGTTATAAGGAAACTGAGAAGGGAAAATTACCAAGTTCCTACCCTTAAAGTCTCATAATATTTAACCCATCTCGCATGAACAAATGACCCACAGATCAACCTATTAGTGGGTTGATCCATCTTTATCATTTATAAAGAATGAATGGGGAAATATAGATCACAAAGAATAAAACCCCAACCTCGAGGTTGGATTATTCATTGGCGAATATATCACCACTGTCATTCGTCATTCCTTAATCCATCATTGGTGGTAGGATCCTTTAAATGGGAATGAAGGAACTTGTTGCAATTTTTCGTTTATCACCATTCATCGCATACCAATGACACTCATATAGATCCTCATAAAAAATCCAGGATCATGACAATGATCCTATATCTCTGTTAAACAATTAAATGGAGGAAACACATTTCAGAGTTTCTGTTATGCTGAGTCGTTGTGTCGTTACGTTGTTTCATTTATGAAATGAAACAACGTTTCTGTTACACTTGAGTCGTAGAATAATTATGTTATTTCATTTATTAAATGAAACATCTAGCTCAACGTTGCGTTGAAGAGAATTTTTTTTTTGGGATAAAATAAACTTTCTTAAGTTTATTTTATTTTTCTTTAAAATGCTCAAAAATTAACTTTTACCCTCAACCCACACTGGTCAAGGGAAGGCCTTGCCTAAGAAAAGAATACCCTCATAAGTTCAACTACACTCGAATTTCCAATACATGTTAACTTTTATGAGTTATAAGGGTTTGAAAATAAAATAATCTTTATTTAATTATTTTATTTACGGTCACGTTCCAAAAACTACTTTCCACAGTTAGCCTGCGCCAGCCAATGTTAGGCTCTTCCTAAGGAAAGCATTCCCTCACGAGATCAATGGTGGTCTCATATTTTCAACATGAGTCACCATTCGTGAGTTATAAGGATTTGAAAAATAAAATAATTTTATTTAATAATTTTATTTATATTTATTCCATTTTCAGTTTTTCTCACTGGAGGCCCGTGCTGACTAAACTTAGTCACTCAAAGGGTAAACCTGCCATCCAAAATGCAATGGTGACATCAGATTTATGATTAGGGAACTTGTTTAATATTTATTACACTTTTTCAATAAAACTACTCATGCACACTATTTAAAAACTAAACATTTTTTGACAAACTATTCTGGGCACACTGGGCCTCAAAATCGCATGTTGTCACAGTGGATGGCCTTGGAATTTTCCCAAAAAAAATCTAAAAATATAAAACTGGTAAAATCTGATTCATTACCTCTTCCCCACCTTAAGGCTTTACATCCCCAAAATCCAAACAAAGGGATTCCTAAATAGATGAGGGTATGAGCATGAACCTTAGCCTCCCACTTCTACAATCTCTTCTAGAGATTCATGTGCTACCACTAAACGCGCACTAGAGGAATCAATTTCCCATGGAGGTTCCTCTTCTTTTGATCCTTGATTTCCATTGGAAACTTCACAAAAGTTTCCTAATCATCACATACAACTCGCCCCAGTCAATGACATGTGATGGGTCATGTACATATCTCCTCAGCTGGGATATGTAGAAGGCATCATGCACTCGCTTTAACTGCATAGGTAAATCCAAGAGGTATGCCACCTTGCCCACTCTAGGAAGTATCAAAAGGTCTGATGAATATCAGAGATAACTTGCTACCTAGTCCAAATCTCTATATCCCATGTCGAGGAGAGACCCAAAGAAACACATGGTCTCTCTCATCGGACTCCAAGGTTCTTCGTTTCCTATCAGCATAGGACTCCTAAAGGCTCTGTGCAGTCTTTATCTGCTCCTGGTTGACCTGCACCTTCTCTGTAGTAGCCTGCACCAACTCCATGCCCATGAGAGCTGACTCTATGGGGTCAGTCCAGCAAAGTGGTGACCTACAGGGCCGCCCATACAAGACATCAAACAGTGCCATACTGATGGTGGATTGGTAACTGTTGTTGTACGACAACTCCACCAGAGGTAGGTGATATTCCCAACTATGGCCAAATCGAGGATGTAAGATTATAGCATGTCCTCTAGGACTTGAATGTTCCATTCCATCTGGTCATCTTTCTATGGGTGGAAAGTTGTTCTCAAGTATAGTTGAGTCCAAAACACCACCTACAATCCCTTCCACAGCTGGGATGAAAAGAATGCACCGATTTGAGACTATCAATGATGGGAATCCATGGAGTCAAACTATCTCTCACACATAGAGGTGTCCCAAGATATCTATGGGATTTTTTTCTTGAAAAAATAACAAGTGATTGACATGATAAGTTGATCAATGATCACCCAGATGGTATCGTGTCTCATAGACATATGTGATAAACCTTTCACAAAGTCTATCGATATTCTTCCTCACTCCCTTTTTGGAACCCCAAGGAACAAAATAGAACCCCATCCAAGCACAGGGGCTTGACACGGTGTGTTGAAGAACCATGAAACTGATTAAAAAATAATTCATATTTTGTATCAATAGGTAATCCCATATTCAACCTGTTTTGTCATCCTATATTTCTACCTTGACACCCACATGCACATACTGATTCATTTCATCACTCTTGGCATCCACTACTACTATTGTGTATCCTCTTAAAGAAATGACTTGCTCCCCACCTTTAAAATATCCATCAGGGTATTCCCTATGGAAAACTAAGCACTTAAATACCCACAATCGACATCATGGAGTTGTGCCTCCCTAACTC
This sequence comes from Viscum album, assembly GCA_963277665.1. NCBI lineage: Eukaryota > Viridiplantae > Streptophyta > Magnoliopsida > Santalales > Viscaceae > Viscum > Viscum album. The sequence continues at coordinate 27,991,678 of OY728125.1, forward strand.
ACTTTAAGAGTGGAGGGGTAACAACCAACGATTGGAGGTAAGCTGCATCATCTCTATCCACGAAGGATAACTATAATGAGAGAAACTACTCTATTTAATCATTTAGAAACTATGAATTGGATCTCATTCTAAGAGAATATTCTAAAACTTTTTCCTTACTGGGAGTATAGACTACTTTGAAGTCATAGTCCTGGAAGAACTCCAGCCATCGTCTTTGTCTCAAGTTCAAATCCTTCTGAGATAAGATATACTTGAGACTCTTGTGGTTAGAGTAGATGGTAAACCATTCACCCATGGATTTAGTGCTTCCACATCATCAATATGAAGACTACCGCTACTAACTCAAGATCGAGGTACTTGTCAAACTCTGTCTTAATTACTGAAAAGCATGTGGGAACATTTCCATCCATGTGAAAGGCTTCCCATTTCAAATGATCTATGTGTTCATCATCCCTTTAGTAGTGGGTACTCATTATACACATCCACTTGGTTAAAGTTATAGTAATATACACATAACCTCTAAAACTAGGTCTTACTAAGCCCTCCTTATGCATGTCCCCCACCTACACCCTCAACTCGTGAAGCTCTGCAAAATCCATCTGATATAATGATGTTGATATCAATTCCATATCAGGGTGTAAAATATTACAGAAATACAACTCTCTGTGGGGAGGTAATCCTGGAAACACCTTCTGTAAATACATCCATGTACTCCACCACTACTGCTAGGAACTGAAAACTTAAAACACCCACTTCTATGTGGGTATGGATGGCCGACTCAAGAGTGATTGGCTACACCATCCTATGCATGATTTTATCCTGTGCTTCCTGGGTTTACTTTTTCACTAACCAAATAAAACCCCATTCCAAGACTGTGGACATACCACATCCTCTTTTCTGAAACAATCAATCTGAGCATGAACTGTGGATGACCAGTTCATACCCAAACTAACATCGTAAGGCCTCGACACTGCCACCAAGAGGCTCTAACTGAAACTCTCACCTCAAAGGTCAGATCACACCATAAATATAAGTTTGATTATCGAGCCTCCTCCCATATGTGTCTCTATACATAAGAGTCAAGTCAATGGTTTAACCATAAACTCAAGGTCTTGAACAAGCTTCATGACAAGAAGGAATGATTAGCACCCGTGTCTATTAATACGGCAACTAATATTAGACACAGACCATACCTCAAATCATTCCTAGAGACCTTGGATCATAATCCTTGACCACATGTAGCTACCCCCTTCCCCTATCCTCCATTTACCTAAGCCTGTTGTGTACCACATTGGGGTGGTGGTTGTAACATGCCGAAATTTATACACCTCCTACTCCTATCCTAGCTCCTCTACCATGTCTACTACCCTACATATTAATCGGTTCATGTCACTATCTCTACCCTGGTGGAACATGCACCATTTCACTGTCATCATGACAGGTTTTACAATCTCTATAGATATGTCCCCTAATATCTTTTGAAAAGTATTGCCTATTTCTAGGATAACTGGACTCACCCTATGATCCTTGAGTTGTATATCCCCTAACTTGGGACCACTTCTTGGAATGTCTCACACATCCAAGTCTCTGAGACTGACATCGGATTCCTGCTTTCCCACTGTTGGTATCCACTATTTTTATATGTTCATACAAAGTACTTTCAACTACAAAGGTTCTTTCTATAACCCTAGAATAAGTAGAAATGCGCAGAGGAATAGTGTTAACTCAGATGTCCCTAAATACATCTCGTTCGAAAGTATGATCCCTGAATAAGTAGTCATATAGTATTCATTGAGTACCTAGAAAGGTTTTTATGCCTCGATGAATACTCAACTACCAACATTTTTTCCTTCTGAAGTTTTAGAAGCTCTTGGGCATGCATATACCTTAGCTTTTATGACAAGAGCCCCTTCTCTGAGAAAGGTTCTCAAGCTCTGTCCACAGAAAAGTCACCTCATCATAAGATCGAGTAATCTAAACCCTACCATCTCCCTACTGATCCGCATATAAGGATCACTACCAAGATATCCATTTGGTATAATGGTTCCCTAACTAGATGGAAAACTCAGTCAGCACCTCAATCTAGCCCTTAGCTGCCTATGAGTCGGGGTCACCTTGGAACTTGAGAGGTCTTTTTCACTAAAACTCATTAATTTTTCTCAGCCCACGCATCTCATATGATAGTACTATGAGTACCATGTGCTACTCCACAGTTGTTGGTAAAGCTGCTACACCACCCGGTGGTGTTGTCTCTCGTACGAATCCTTGTACACATCTCATCACCTTGAAGATCATCCTTCTGATCATGTGGTGGAATCATAGTTGGCTATCTACGTAGAAGAATCTTGAAACAAAACAAGATGTACCACAATCAATAGAGTATACCTAGTGAGGTGACTTAAAAAGGACATGGAAAACTAAACCCATTCCTATATGATGCATGTACCATCATTTTTTCCTACAGCTAGTATTTTCATGTACCGAGTCAAAAAGTAGAATTCAGGGTCCTGGTGTATGGATACATCGGCAACCACAACAACACTAGATTCCCTGGCCAGAAATCCAAAGTCAAAACACTTAAAAAAATTTACCCAAACCAAATTCATGGAATTTGGATTCCTTAGGTAGAATCAACCTCCTTTGATACCACTATATCACAACCCGTCCCCTGGAGCCCATTTCGTGACTACCCCAAGCTCGCCTCCTATAGGCCAAGGGCTGGCGACTAGCGTCGGGTTGGCATATACCAAACAAATGGGAGTAATTTTCCAAAGTAACTATACACACGTACACAAATCCAAGACGTAGATGTTAGAAGGTGAATACACTAAGTAAACAAACACAGGGTACAACATTAGAAAATAGAAGGTAAACAGGGCCAGAATTCAAGCCCAAATGAAACAGAAAAGTAAAATTTCAAGTCTCTGGAACTCCTCCACATGAAAACCCTACCTGAAGGGTAGGTACAGAAATAGTTGTTTGAAGTTGCAGAAGCACGTATCATCTGTCAGGTCACTCTAAGAACCACCTGGCCCTGATCCATCAAGGAATCTGCCAAAGTGCTGATCAACTGCACAAGACATAACACATACAGGTGAAGCTCGTGCAGGGGTGAGTAAAACATTACTTAGTAGGGACCCCAAACCAAAAATATATACCACAAAGCAATACAAAAAGTATAATACCAAAGAAGTAAACAAAGTGTAACCTCTAAGAATTAGAGTCAAGAGAGTTACTAGTGTTAACTCACAAAGGTATAACCTAAAGTATAGAAAGCAAGACTATCAGTCATAATGATAAACATCTTGTAATGTTGATGGACTCATCCCTGATGAGTCACTAAGGTCTTCTAGGCCACTGATCTCTTCTCATCCACCAGGCCAATGAGGTCTATTTTTCATTGAGGTCTGATAGGCCACTGAGGTACGCTTGTTTGTCGGTCTATGAAGGTCCACTCGTCTATCGGTCCACTGAGGTTCGCTCCTATCATTTGTCGGGCCACTGAGGTCTGTGAATCTATCGGGCCACTGAGGCCCTTTAATCTATCAGGACACTAAGGTCTGCTCGACTACCGGGCCACTGAGGTCTGCTCATCTACCGATCCACTAAGATTTTCTCATCACTTCCTTCTCATCATAGCTAGTCGCGTGATTTCTGCTCGTAGGGTGCTTGATTCTAGGAGAATAAACTCCTCAATCCATCGGTCATATCTCAACCTCTATGGAAGCTCACTTAGAGTATTCAAAAATTATTGTCTCGTCACAATGGTCCAAATGCTGCAAACAACTTTTCAATCAGATGTACGGTTTTGATGTTATGCGTGTTTTACTAAAAAGGGGTTGATTGGGTTCGGGTCCTATCCGACCAGGCCTGGGGTCCACTGAACTGACCTGTGCCCATCGAACCAACCTAGTTCTAGCCCGTTGTACCACTTGGGGTTCCCTCCTTCTCTATCCTAGCTCTTTGTGAGCGGGTCAGCTTCCTCCACCCGAGACGCGATGCCCGTCACGTCTCCCTCCACCCCGTCGGTCACCACAGGGTCCGCCGCCATAGTCCAGCTAGACCACAGCCCTCCAGCCATGTGACACAGTGTAGTTTGCTGCATCCACTCACAATACCACCGGTCGTGGCCACTGGCCCCGATCCACTGCCCACGGTAGTTGTTGTGGGCCTCGTATGCTGTCGTAGCACACCACCGGCGCATGCCAGTGGTTCTTTCTGCAAGCCACCAGACTTGCTCTGGTGATCTATTTTATGATACTTGAGCACCTACAGAATCCTCAAGTCTTTTTCATCACATCTATGTGATCCAAGTTATCTTGCTATTAATCCGGGTGTCCGGTCATGCTCAGAACCTCCCGAAAAATTCTGACGTGACCACATGGGTCCGTCGGTGAAGAACGATACGACAGGGGTAGGAAGAGCACCAAGAACACCCGAGGGGTGGATGATGGCCTTGTTCATTCAGACTTTGTTCATCCTGTTAGAAATAAATCGTGAAGGGAGTAATTACCAAGTTTCTACCCTTCAAGTCCCGCAACATTTAACTCATCCCACATGAACGAACGACCCACGAATCAACCTGTTAGTGGGTTGATCCATGTTTGTCATTTGGAAAGAAATAACGGAGAAATCCAAATCACAAATAATAAAACCCCTACCTAAAGTTTGGATCATTCGTTGGTGAAGATCACATTGTTTTCATTCGTCTTTCCTCAATCCTTCATTGGTGGTGAGATCCTTTAAAGGGGAAGGAGGGAACTTGTGGCGATTCATCATTTTTTGGAATTCACCACTTGTCAATGCCACTCCTCTAGTGCCTTAAAGAAAATCCAGGATTTTTCCAATGATCCCATATATCTGTTAAACAATTAAATGGAGGAAATGTGTTTCATAATTTTTATTACATTGATTTTTTGTGTCTTTACACTATTTCATTTATGAAATGAAACAACATTTCTATTACACTTAAGTCACGGAATCTTTATTCTATTTCATTTATGAAATTAAATAGTTGGATAATTATTGATCTATAGTGAAACATTTTTTGGATAAAATAAACTTTCTTAAGTTTATTTTATTTTTCTTTAAAATGCCCAAAAATTAAATTTTACCCTCAACTCGTTCCGGTTGAGGTTAGGCCCCACCTAAGAAAAGAACACCCTCACAAGCTCAACGGTACTCTTGGATTTCCAATCCAAGTTACTATTTATGAGTTATAAGGATTTGAAAATAAAATAATCTTTATTTAATTATTTTATTTACAATCACATCCCAAAAACTACTTTCTACAGTTGGCCCACACCAGCCAATGTTAGGATCTACCTAGGGAGAGAACACCCTCACGAGCTCAACGGTGGTATTGGATTTTCAATCCGAGTCACCATTCATGAGTTATGAAGATTTGAAAAATAAAATTATTTTATTTAATTATTTTATTTATGATTATTCCATTTTTGGGTTTCTCGCTGGAGGACCGCATCGACTAAACTTAAGTCACACCTATGGTAAACCTGCCATCCTGAATGCAACGGTGCCCTTATATATTTGATCCAGTCAGTTGTTTAAGATTTATTCCACTTTTTTAGGAAAACTTCTCACACATGCTATTTAAAAACTTAACATTTTTCGACAGACCATTACGGGTACACTGGGTCTCAGAATCACATGTTGTCTCAATGCCTAGCCTAGGAATTTACCCAGAAATTTTATAAAAAAATAAAACCTTGAAAATACAAGTCATTATATCCAATATTATGTGATTACCATATCTAAAGTCAAATTTCCCAATAATATGGGGTTTGGTACTTTGATTATTGCCTCAAAGTTATCAAATGTTTTATTTGATTATAGATCTTCACAATCCTTTATATTTTTCACATTTTACAAAAACATTTTATACTTTAAAAAAAGACTCTCCCACTAATATAATACCTTGGAAACTCATAGTAAGACTAATTCCTTCAATTATAAAAATAATTATAAGGAAAATTCAAGTCCTCAACATGAGTATTATCAACTACTTAGTTTTATTTTTAATTATATTCATTCATATTTTTTGTTTAAACACTAATATAATGATGTTTTTATCATTTATATACTATGATGTTTCTATATAAATTTTATTATCATAATTTATTCATATAACCCATCCATTAAGAAAAATAAATTTTTGTTCATGTGCTGTGCAGACCACTTCTTCCATGATGTTACGTGTTTCATTTTCCTTAAGATTATTAAAATTATGGAGATAAAGATGGTGTTGAAGGATAAAAATTATGTTTATGATATCATTATGGTGTTGGTATAAAAAATTTAAGATCCTATTAATGAAATGACAAACAAACAATCATCGTTAATTTAATCATTTAATATAAGCATACCAAGAGGATACTCTTAAATTCAAATTGTGTAATGTTTTCATATACATTAATTCTTATTCTAATTCCTTATAGTTATAATATTTCACATTAATAATAAATAACTAATATAATTATTATTCTATAATAATTATATTACAAAAAACACCTCATGATCATTCATTAAGTGAGGGAGTATTCATGTTTGGGTCGGTTTATCCACCTACTTGAACAATACTACGAATTTGTAAAATGTATGAATATGAAAACTGATTTACTATTATAATATGTTATAAATTTTTAAATAATTATTTTTTTGTTCTGAAGATGTTATATTGATATCTAATTCATTAACTAAGGAAACACCCTTCATTCATCAAAAATAAGAAAAACATGTTTATTATCAACTCTATCTTCAAGGATAAGGTCTAAAAAACTCATTAAAGGAATTTTTAAAATCATAAATTGATATAAATAATCACTAATAGTAAATTTAATGATAATTTAATAGTATAATTTTTAATTATAATGAATACAAACACCATTATTATGAAAGTGTTACAAATGATCAAAACTATAAACACTGATGTAGAAAATCCAAAAAAACGTACAAAGAATGTTTATTTATAAAGAGTATGAATGGAAATGGATATGTGTAATGTTATAAATTATGTTATTTTGATATATTTTTTTATGATACATGCAGTTAATGTATGCTCATGGAATTCGAGACAACAGTTAAGAGTTTTTTATCATAAGTTCCTCTCCTTGAGACATATTTTGTTTTATACACCTAATTTCCTTTTTATGGTGTATATACTACCTATTTGATATGATGTATCATAAAATAGATTTATTTATGGTATTTAAGGATCATTTTTTAGTTCACTCTTTCAATATTTTATGATTCAATTTCTACCCAATCCATAAGTTGGGGTTTTCATAATAATTTGCATTATTTGTAATAAATGTTATATTCGCCACCTATTTATTTGTGCATGGTGTATAAATTTACCTAGAATTATTTTAATATACTATTAATGAAATTTCAAGGAAATAAAATTTAATATTTTTATCCCTCTTATATGTTATTTATGATTTAAGAGTTACCAATTCCATTTTAAAGCACAAATTGTCTGTGGTGGAAAACCATCCTATGTTTTGGTAAAGTAAAAGAATGTGTAGTTTCCTACAAAATAAATTTCTTTTTGGATACTAGAATGTAGATATGGTTATGGGTTGGATTCAACTAGATCTAATCACCTCTAAAGGGCTAGTTTATCATTGACTGAATCATGACTCTTATGCATGGTGAATGGGCCTAAGACCTCACTGTTGGCTAACCCTTCTGAGATTATATTCATTATAATATTAAAAAACTATTTATGATCTGGGATGAAGAATTTTTAAAACCATTTCCTCAGTCTCCTACTAATATAATATATTAAATCCAATTATAATATTCAATGGATAGTATAATAAGTATTAAGTACCATTTTTTTAATATTTATTTGATATGGTTACATCGTGTTACTTTTATGTTACCACATATCTTCCTAGTTGATTTAGAGACACAGTCATAGGCATAAAAATTATTCTATTGAATAGGGATGTATATGATTTCAATATCTATCATTATATGGATTGACATGTTTTATTTAGTAATAATTTCCTAATGGAATTTTATAGATGGTCTTGATGACACTTATAGTGAATACATTAGAATTAATCTAGTGATAGGTGGGGCCAAGAATTATATAGCCCCTCAATTCATCGACATGTATCATGTGAAAAAATAGATTGGTTTTTTGTGTCCCTCTTCCCATGATAGGAATGTTCCTTGGAACAAGGCTTTAGCGTCATATTTTTTATGTTTGACATTATAAATTCCATTTGTATGATATTAATGATTATTATTATAATGTTTTCATTAATTTTCATAGATATAAAATCCTATCCGATTTAAATATTATGATGATTCTAGCAAGTTTCTTCTAGTATTTTAAATATTTATCAATATATCACCTTTTGATCATTAAACATGTCAAGAACTAGTTATCATGATTTCCATTTTCACATTTCTTGTTCATGTCTTTCACCTAATAAAAATGGAACATGAAAAATCATTGAAAATTTTAATTATTATATCTTGAATCATCTATTAATGATGAACTTGAAACCACTTAGTTATAATTTATCTTATCTCCATGAAGTTTGTACGAAGTAAACAACCGAGAGTTCTAACACCTGAAAATGAAAATAAACTATAATAAGTTAATATATTTGTAATATATGGTGATAAAATTATTATATAAATTGAAGTATAATAATATCAATCCTAATAGATAAGCGACTAAGATATTTATATTATTACACCATAGGATAAATAACTTCCATGGAAATAAAAATTATAGGTATGAGACTTGGTAACTCAAACTTATTCCTTTGAGAGGTATTTTTTTCTTTATTTTCATCCCCATATATTCATTAAATTTTCCATTATAAATGTAATTATATATTTATTTCAAGTGAAAAATATTTTTTCATCCAAATCATTTTCCCTGAAATATTTTCTTATCAATTACCTAAAAAACAATAGAGGCTTTTCAAAAAGAGACCCATAACTATGAATTTTATAAATATGAATACAAAATGTTTTTAAAAATAAATTTTCATGGTTTTATTTTCATCATCATAAAATGAAATATCTCTAATGAAGTTATCTTTTAGGTTGAAACTTATATTTTCTCTTATTATGTGATTGTTTTGGTTGATCATGATTTCGGTAATGAACTATTTAATTCACTATGTTATTTTATAGCATTTGGATGTTTAAGAAACCAAATATTTTTCCATGGGTTATTTAATATATGGTGATGATTAATTGTAAGTGGAACACATATGTATGTATAATGATGGGAGGGTTCCTATATCACCCTCAAATGCATTGGTTTATATTTATATCTCATGAGATAGTTGAGCATGGGAATAATGAGTTTGTTCACATAGGTAAGGGAATAATGGATTTTATCATAAATGTTTTCTTATGATTATGGTTATTATAGTTTCCCATGTTGTTTATAAAGTAATTCCAAATTTTTTTAGATGCATTACAATTCTATTAAATTCCATGTTTTCCTTATTATGCATTATTTTTAAAGTATTCCCCGCATTTATGTCATGGACACTTGTTATATTATTATTGATATTTTTTTATCCAGAACATATCCTTTATAATTCCTTAATGATTTTATATAATCATATATTACTATAAAATGTTTTATGATTATCATATAAGGTATTTTGATCTTTTATTATGATATTTATGTCTTAATTATGTTCTATGTTATATTATGATATGGTTTTCCCATACTGAACATCTAAGATCAACCCTTTCTTATATTTCAATTCCCCTTATGATGATTATATCATGAGTGATGTTTAGAAAATGGTTTAGAGAACCATGATTATAAATAAATGTTTTCAAGTATTCTAAATAAAGTTATTTATATAGCTAATATTCAAGATAATAATCCTTATATCATTGGTTTGTGTGACTATTTGTGAGATGTATTATTTAGATAATAATATTAATGTATTATTTATGCTATTTTTAGCTTGATTTGAATTAATACAATCCATGTATAAAAGTAAATGGTACGCCGTAGTGAAATTTGATCATAAAAAACTCGAAGAAAAATAGTTTTAAATTAATAGAATTAATTGGTTCCCATGTGTTTGAAAAATAGCTGGTGCGTTTGTATTGACTATAATTAGATAAACAAAACTATGTGAAGGGGCCACTTTCCTCTAACTTTATTTTGAACAAATATTATAAATATTCACTGGTAAGTTATATTATTGTTTCTTTAATTACTATTTAGGTAATTTTAGAGTTCATATATCCCTTGAGGATTAAAAAATGGTAACATTTACCAGAATATTCCATAAATTTTTATATATGATGATTCCTTTGGGTATGAGCAAGGATCCTAGTATACTTCAACATTGTATTATTATTACTATTTTTTTATACCATTAGAACTAAATGAAATATTTCATGTATTATTAAATAATTTATGTGTTTTTTATTGAGGAGTTTCTCACATAAATTTGTGATTCTATTCATTGATACATTTAAAAATACCTCATAATAAATAATATGAAATTTCATTTTTTGATAGTGGGGAATAATAATTGTTCATTTCTTTTTGAGTGAGGGAATTGAAGTTGATAAATCAAAAATTGAAATAATTTCCCCCTTCCATATCTAAAATGTTTTAATTAGGAATGGTACTTTGTGGTTCATGATGTTTTTTATTGATGATTCATTGCAGTCTTTAGTATGGAAATACTTACATTATATTGGTTATTGAAAAAGGCTTCTATCATTAATTTTGATTGAAAACATGGGGATACATTTTATTCACTAAAAATAAGTCTCACATATCCTCCTATTATCCAACCATAATGGTGTGATCTCACCTTAGAGATCATGTGTGATGCCTCTAACTTTGTAATTAGGTCATTTTTGTCATAATGGGTTGAGAGGGATCCTCATATCTTTGGATAATTCTTAGACACCCTAGACCTTTCCATATAAAACTACACCAATAATAAAAAAGATCTTATTTGAATTATTTTTTCCATATTAAAACTATCTTCAAAATACATTATTCAAAATGAATTGTGTTTTCATATCATAATAACCTTTGGTTTCTCCCTAAAAATACCATATATAATCCCCACATCATAAAATGGATTATCTAACTCTATAAGTTTGAACTGGATATTAAAGATAAGAGTGGGGTGGAAAATGTTGTAACTGAACACATTAGTAGGATTGCCCCACTATTTGAACACCATGTTTACACATCTCTCCCCATTGGATAGATCCTTCTAGATAAGCCTCTTTGTGATAAAATAAACCTTATTGATTTATATACAAATATTTTAAATTTTCTAGAAGTGTCTATGAACAAAAATAATTTTAGTACTACAAAATCTATGAGGATGAAATGTTAGACATTATGGAATAACTGGTATGTCCCATTATTGTGGATAGTTAGTGGTGAACATTCAATTCGTTAGTGTATCCCTAGTCATGATTTCATCTTTATTTTTAGATTTTAACACAATATAGATTATGGGGGATAACATTTATCTCAACTCACTGATCAAAAGGAAAATTTATCAAGAATTTATCAGCCCATATTTTATGAGGAAACTCGATATTTTTTTAGGTTATGTAAAGAAGTAAATTGATATGGAATATCAAATAGAGTAATGAAATTCTCAAAAATAAGAATTTATTTTATAAGATATCTGATTCATGAGGAATTTAATTCAGTAATATTTTCATAAATTATTTTGGTGTTGTGTCCATTGTATCAAATATTGACTATCTCTCTAAATGGGTGGAATCAAAGGTAATGAGGAACAATGAATCTATAGTGGTTGTAAAATTTCTGAGATCCGAAATTATTAATTAGTTATTTTTTCTCAGTTTTATCATTAGAGATTTGGGTTATCATTTATGAAACCACAACATGATAATTATGCTCCATATATTTGGGATTGTTTATAAAATCTATAACGTATATCATTCCTAAAAACAAAATAGTCTAAAATTTCAAATTGAAAAGTTAATAAAATCATGGATAAAATTGTATAACCAAAAAAATAATGAATAAATTATACACTTAGATGATGCATTGTGGGTGTATTGTAAAAATTTCCAATGCCCTGTTATGATGTCAACTTGTAGGATTCTATTTAGAAAGGGATTTCACCTCTTAGTAGAGGTAGGACACTATACATATTAAAAAATTAAAAAAAATTAATATGAATCTCTTATATAAAAGTGAACATAAGGCATTAGAAATGAAGGATTTAAGATAAATTATTCATGATGAATATGAGAACTCTATAATCAAAAAAATAAGTGATAATAACAATACATGATAATGTGATTTATCATAGGAAGTTTTATATTAACGAGAAGGTACTTATGTACCTTTCAAGGCAAAATATCCTCCTTGGTAAACATCATTCTTGGTGGATCGGTTCATAAAAAATTACAAACATTTATCCTTTTGGTGCAGAATATATTTTTCACAATCAGAGTGGGAATTGGTTTATCATCAATGGGTATTGGCTTAAACACTTCAATAATAATTTTCCAAAGAAGTTGTTAGAGGAACTCTATATGAAGTATTCCACCTATAATGCCACTTAGCATATTTTCCAAAATTACTATCACTATTCACATGTATATTAATTTCAGTTGATTGCATATGGAAAATGTAATTTTTATTTTTTGGTAAGGGAAAGAAAATATCATTAGGAACTGAATTTTTCATAAAAAATAAAAAAACAAAAGTAAAAAATAATTATTTCATTTTCATTTTTTTTTCTTTTTCGTTCTCCAGCATTGTTTTGTTTTGGGCCAAAAGATAACAGATTCAAAATTCATAACCAAAAACCAAATCACAAACTAGCGGGAAAATTGAATACATATTCAAGATTCAAAAACCCAAAAGAAAAAAAAGTTGATCAGAAATTATGTCACCGGAACTCGCATCAGAGACAACCCTACAAATCATGCGAGCTTCCAAAGAGACCCTGCGTCACAACGATACCACTTCATCACTCCTTCATGTCAAATCCACATAATTATATAAACTTTTATATTAAATTTAATATCCAAATAATTTAAATTACATGAATAAATTATGAGGGAAGTTCTAGTATTCAATAAAAATGAATTTAAATGAGTAGTGATATAGAATCATTTTGTAGATAATGTAATGTTGAAAATTCCTAGGTTTTTGATAGATTTTTGAAATCCATGCTTCATTGAAACTAAAAAATATTAATTTTCCCCAATATTAAGTATTTATTAAACCATCTTTTCATAAACTTCAAGTGTCTTATTTTATTGACTAAAAATAATCAGTTTCTTTCATTTGGAAATTGGTTTTATCCTTTATAAAATAATTGGAAATGTTATTGTATGATTGAGGTGTTTATTTGTTACTAATCCCATTTTGTTATCATCCTTTGAGATATACACTTAAATTTTCCTTTATAATCCCCTAGTATCCAAGAAAGGCCATATAGTTTTCCCCATAAATAACCCATTTTTTCTACCAACCATCACTCTTATATACATTGAATGACCATAGTTCATTGTGGGTATTGAGAATTAAGTCATTTATGATGTTATCTTGGGAATGAATTTCATTTTATTATATTTTGGGGTGTATTTTTCATTTTAGAGATAGTATAAATGTAATGTATATTGAATTTTAAATATTTTATTTCCTCTTGGAAATGAAAGTAAAAAAATGGAAAAAAGTGGATGATGGGATAAAAATATTTCTCACACTAATTTATATAACTTCTGACACAAATCAATAGAGAATGGAATAAGTCATTATTCACATAATATATTTTCTTATCAACCTATTTTATTAAAAATAAATTAAATTAAAAAAACTATAGAATCAATCATTAATTGTAATTTGATTGATATTGTTTGTTGAGATATATTTGAAAAGGTAAAATTGAGTTGGGTTATTCATATTTAGGTACTTTGATTAAGGAATTTTCTATATTTTTAAATTATTTTTCAAGTATTATATTCTTAGATAAATCTATCCTCATTGAGACTAAATTATTTTCAAATAAGATACACTAAACCTAATACACAATCAAATTCCTTAAAAAATCCTCATGATTGGAAAATTATTCTTTGTATTTTATATATAGGGTTATCATTTAACCAAGAATATGACATGACATGCATAATGTTGAGTTGAGGATAACTTTTAGAATATTTTATAATTCAAAGATGAATGATTCATTATGAGGTAGGGTAAAACATGTTTCAATGGTGAATAAATAAAGTTAAACAAATTATAATGTGATAGAAGATATATGTTTATAAAATTTACTTCATAAAAGATAAACCATGGATTTCACTTTTAAAATATTCTTTAAAATTTTCTTAATATTTGTTTATGTGTTGATTTTAATTTGGATATATGACTTTTCCTAGGTGTGTAAAGGTTTATGTGTGGGGATGTGATGACACATTGATATATTTTATATCGTAAGACTTATACTTTTAATTTAAATTATTTTTAGGAGTTTAATATCCCATTATTAAATCATATTACACTAAACGTATATTTTCTATCCATTTGATGAAAATGCTTTTAAATTTTCAAAAGTATATTTTGGTATAAATTGAAAATATATTTTTATTTTTATAATAAAATATAATACACTGACACAATATTTAAAATTTATTTTCATTATATTTGGGACAATAAGATTAAAAAAATTAGATATACCAAGCTTTGGATCTAATTAAAAGAGACCAAATATGGCCCAAGTGATCATAAATTCTAGGAAATCTATATTAGACCATCCACATATAATAATGAAATATATTATGATATATAAATCCAATTGTTATGCTTATACATACATAAGAAATATATGTCAAAGGTACACATTCACACTAAACTTCTAGTCAATATTCTGTTTCAATGTTGGTAATCCAACCAATTAATGATTGGTGAAAATTATATGGAGGAATGCTAACATAGACCACCAACTATATGACTTCTCTTGGATATATTTTGTGTAAATTTATAATAGTTAGACACATAAACCTCATTTTAATGGTATAAATGAATAGAGTGTTTGATATAGAGTCTTGGTATGTTCTATTTGGTCATGTTTTTGTTCCTCCCCTAACAAGGAGTTTTATGCTTCTTATCATCACATTGGATTTTTATTGATATAAATCTACATATTCAAATCATGTAATTATTATATGATCTATTTTTTATATGATTATATATTTAATTTTTCATATTATTTATAGAAATAGAGTAGTGTTGTTGTATTTCACTCTCAAATTCAAAGGGTTATGCTTTTATGATCTGATGGATTTGATGATTTACACTACCAATCTCAATTTTTAGACTTTTTCTTCAGTATTATATTTGTGTATATCATGCCAATTTATTAACCCATGTGAATTACCCATGAAATTTATCTTCAATATTATATTATCATGACATAAAAGATACAAATTCTAAAAACATATCAATTCATTGGTGTATTTCTTTTATAATACCAGGTTATGATGTTGGATGAAAATTACTCTTTCATCAGCTTTATCTGGTGAATCACTATCCATTTTTCAAAAGAACTTTGGAGACTATAATAGTGTGAAAAAATATTTTTTTTTCTAAAATCATGATTGAAAACATCTAAAACCTTTACTTAAAGTAATATATGATGGCCATTAAGGAAATACCTAGGATTATCACACACCCATATATTCTGTAAATCTAAAAACATAAATTTCCATTTGATTATTTTTTGTATAAATCCATTCTATTAGTTATTCAAAAATATATTATTTTTATAATTAAGGCCTTATTTTAATGATAATGATCAATGGTTCCATCAATAAATGGTGTACGTTTTTAATATATTATAAAATAATTTTTTCAAAATAAATAAAAAATTTGACACGCTCAACAAAAAAATTAATTATAAGAGCTTCATCAGGGGCTGGGATAGGTGAAAAGGGGTAAGAAATATAGTTATAAGACAACATATTATTTAAAAAACTCATATCAGATGAAAAAATATTTTATGTTTTGTGATTATAATTTATATGACTATTTCTACCATAATATGGGGATGAGTACATCACAATTTTTTCATACATTTTCTAAAATAAGCTTTAGGTGGTGACAGTGATTAATAAATGTGTTCAAGGGTTGTAAAATTCCTAAATACTTTTTTATTGTTTTAGTGTGCTAAAAGCTTTCATTAATAATAATAGCATTCACATTAAATATTTAATATTCATAAGATTGATGGAAAAATATAGCATAACTTATAAAATTAATAACTCTTACCATTGGTAAACTAGTGAGTAAGATGAAATTGATAATAAATAACTAAATGAAAATTTTATGAAAATTAAGAGTAATTAAAGTAATGAAGAGCCTTTAAAATTAGATAAGGACTCTTATTTCTATAGGCTGACCTTCTAAACACTCTTAGTCATTTCCACATTTTGGATATATTATTATAAGTACTATAATCATCCAATGGAGTGTGAATATAATCCACATTACATATTTAAGGTCAATAACTAGGAATAAAAACCATTTATAGATTAATTTGAATGTGTTGGATAAAATTAGGCTGGATTACTATGAAAATGTCAATATTTAATGGAAAATGATAAAGTATGTTAATTATTATATGATATAAAATAGGAAATTTAATCCTGGGTAGAAGGAGTTTTTATTTAATAATATATTAAAGTTTCATCCATTAAAATTTAAATCAAAATTATTTTTCTCTACTTACCATCTTCAAAGTGTTGGAAAATGGTATCATGAATCAGGTAGGAGAAGAGAGTGGAATACTTTTTATTAATGTTAAAAGGATCAAACATTACATAGAATGGTAAAATAGAACATTTGATGTTTTTGTTATTACATTTCCATTGAATTGAAAATTATAACTAGGAACATAAAATTTAGTATTTCTTTATAGTTTAATCATATTATATTTGTTTTAGTTTTTTTCAATTTTTTTTACACTACGATAACAAGTTGTATATATTTTGTTTATTTTTTACATGAGTTTATCTAAAATTATTGGCTTTCTATGTCTACTTATAGGAATAATAAGATTTCAAAGTAGACTACACAAATTGTTTTGGTTTTCTATTTAACATGGGTAATGTATATTTGTGATTATATTTCTTCATAACCCTTTATTTTTAATTTTGGAAGCATTTTTTATTGAACTAATAAATTTATTTTATCCTATAAGAACTAAAAATAAGAAGAAAATAACTTATTAAAAAATATAGAATGTTTTTATATATATAAATTAGTACATAAATATATACATAATCAAGGCCATATTTTCTTAATTTATACATTTTTTACCCTTCTAATTATAAATGAAATATATTGATTCTATTTTTAAAAAAATATGAATTCATTTTGAGTATTAAATTGTGAACAATAAAACTCTTTATGGTATAATTATATCATTTAATATAAATGTTTTCTACTATTTGTAACTATTATAAAGTTGAAATATTGATTTCAATCGTGTATCTAGGTTTTGTTTTCATCCTTAAAATTTTTTATATTATTTTTTGTGGTTACATGTTTTGATTTTAGAATCTTTAATCTCATGAAAGTGAAAAAATTATTTGTAATTTAATTTTCCAATATATCTCCACTATAGAAGTCAACATTGGGGAATTTTGTATGTCTTAATTATGGGGGTAAATTTTTTATTTTCTACAATGTTATATTCTAAATCAATTAGTCCATGGTTTTCTATGTAAAATCCTTTCAAATTTCACTAAATGTTTTTTTATTTAATTTTTTTAAAAAAATTACTTTTTATATTAAATGATTATGGTTTTTATTAAACAATAAAGAGTTGATTATATTTTTATTTTTAGTTTACTCATTTTATTTCCTTGATTGAGTAAAATTGGTAAGTTAATTTTAATTATTCCCTAAAAAATAATTTATTATTGAAATATAGGGGATGTTTTTTATTTTTAAATCTATTCAGAGGTGTTTAATAAGAGTTATATTTACTAGTTCTTATTCCTGGGTACAATATAGAGTGAACCTTAAAATTATTTTGAGCCATGTGTATAAATAAATGAAATTTAATTTTAAATGAATAAATCATTGATGAAATAAAATAAAAATGTGTATTACTTGTGTTTTAATGGATATTATGAGGAAAAATGAGTGTTTTGAACTTATTGAAAAATTAATAGGCCGCTTGAAATAGTTAGTGGTTGTAAATTCACAATCACCATCAAATTAAAGTGTTATGATATGAGTGTTGTGGATTATTGGATAGCTTTAGACTATGTCATATTTATGTATATATATCCTCTGTATATCTTTAAGATCTTATCAATAAAAGTTGGATACTATGAGGTGTTTATTCCCACTTACTATAGGATGACCAAGGGTATTTAGGATATAATTAACCATGGTATATTATAGTATAATAAATACATGGTAAATGAATATAAAAAATATTCATAAAATAAAATTTATATGATTTAATATTAAGTTGTGTGTATGCTTGACTAAGGAAAAAAGGGGAACTTGATGCAAATACTCATGAACGCAAATAAAAAAAAATTGTTTCCCAATTTTATCTGCAATTTGATTCATCATTTCAAACTATAATTGTGATAAAACCATCTTAAGATAAAATATCATTAATCAACCAGTGAAATCATGAGTATTAATTAATTTTAAATTTACTCTTTGCATTAAAATCAAAAAAAATTAAACTAAAATATATGTTTATTGACTATTTTTAGTGATTTTATAAGGAGAATAAAGTTACATATGAAATTTGTAGTTTTATAAGTAATTAGTTTATATTATATCCAAAATTACTATAATAACATTTTTTTTAATTTTTTCGAAAAAATAAAATCTTAAATTTTTTTAATGTGTTTATATTTTTTTGAATCAAAATTTTTCTCCATTGTTTATACAGTTGAAAATAATTTTTTTAGTGATTAAATGGTTAGAATTCATAAATATTTACCAATTTATATATTTTTAACCTTTTACTTTTTTACTTTTTATAATAAAATGATAGATATTTTTTAATATAAAAAACTCTATGACAATATATATATATTATGTGGTTAAAAGTTGAATGATATTTGTTTTATGATTTTGAAATATTAAATTAGGATAAAATTTATCTATTTAGAATTGATAAATGATATTCAACAAATAAATGAAAACTTTCAAAATTTCTATTTTACATTAAATAGATTCTAAACTATTTTGTATTAATAGAGTCTCAATTGTTTTAGTATATGGTTACTATGAATATTGGAAAATAAATTAGAGTTTTGAATTTTAATTTTATGGTGTATATGACATTTTCATATTCTTTAAAATAGTGATATTTTATGATTCATATATTATTTTAAATATAAATTCATTGATGGGATGGAAACAAAATATTCTAGACTAGTTACACACTTGGGATTAATTTTTAAAGTTGTAGGTGGTTATCAACATTGAAAAGTGGAGATATGGGCCTTGTACTAGATTGACTCTCCTTGGTATAGAAACATTTGGACACTCATAAATTTGATACATTATTGGATCATCCAACACTTAAACATGATATGATAAACATGTAAGATCATAGTCTATTCAATATACTAATTCAATTAAACCCAGTTTATTAAGATTATTTATAAACCATTTTTTCTTATTTATGTAATATAGGTTTACTACTTTTGATATGCAGACGTGATTATGTATCTTATATACCATTAAACTGTTATGCCACTAAATTTCATTAGTAAATCGATCCAAATATTATAGTCCCAATATAAATTCGGGATGATGAACCTAGTTCATCACATATCTAAATTGTTCCTTACCTTTTAACTATTGGATCATTGCCTCTAAATTAGTATATACCATAATCACACTATCCTACATCTGATTAGTTATGTGATGCTTAGTATAAGAGTGGATTCCATAACTGTATACCATTTAAAATCCATAAAATGAGATACCTAATTTTATAAATTTATTACAGCACATATACCCAAGACTATTCATGTTTCCTACACAATATAATATAGAAATTACTTCATAACACTACCTATTTATGCAACTTATGTCCCTCACATGAAACAATTATAATTCCAAATTGAGCACTAGAACCTCGCCACATTTATTATAGTGCATCATCTTCACTAATAAGTACCTGAGTAAATAACCTAGTTTAATCAATATTATTCAATCATCTAATTGGTGGCCATGTTACCAAATAATTCACCGACCTAACTCCCAGATTACAACTTATAGTTTGTGATATTTAATATTCCAGTATGTCAAAGATATTAAACATGGAAACCTAAATTTAGCGCAATCCACCATTATGGATTATAAAACTTGATAAAATTATATATATTTAAGTCTAAGGTCATTTATATTATCACCAATTTATAGGATCATAAATAGATGAATCCAACTGGAACAAACCCAATCCAATATACTCTTCAACAAACATTGTATAATTTTTCAATCATTTGAAAGCTATGTTGTTTGATAGAAGTTAAACTATACACACTAATTTTTGAAGTTCAAGTATTTAGTGATGTGAAACATACTAAAGCCTTCTAGAAATTTTTTGGGAGGTTATGAAAGTTTTAGAAGTGTTCAAATTAAGATAATTTCATTATAATAATTTTTATATGGAAGAAGACACTAAATCAAGATAAATCAAAAGGGACAATTAAGTGATGTATGAGGATTATCCTATAGAATATTATGTAATGATTTTAAAATATTGTTTTTATAGTTTTCCTATATTTCTCACAACATCAAATAGGTAAGTACTATGGAATAATCATGATTGCATGGGATAAAGTAGATATAATATAAGGAGATAACTAGTTATACATAGATCAAGAAAATGTTGGGCACTACTTGATGAGTATAATATCTTTAGAATTAATTTCATTTTCTTTTTATTATATTTTGATATTATTTTGGTCTTGGTATCCATGAGATTATTTTTTATTAAAAATAAATATATTAATATTTTTCTTGGATAAATTTTTAATTGGGGTAATTGGTTGTAATTGGTTGATCAAATTTTAAACCATAAAATCACTTTAATATGTGGATAACTAGTTTTACTTTATACTTTTTTTCTTGATACCTTCTATATCAATTCATATTCACTACACTTATATGTGATGAGTGTGTCAAACTATTTCATTTTTTATAGTTATTTTTAATTAATAAAAAATAAATATATTGAGCTAAGGTACTTTTCAAAGTTAAATAAATATTATTTTAATGGAAATATTATTTTAGTGATGAATTATTTAATACTATAATTTTAATTACCATTTTTATTATGTTTTATGATAGGTAATTTTATTAAACCAATAATTTGTTACCAAATTATGACTGGTTTTACTAAAACCATTGATGATGGTTTGGATAACCCATTAAATTATTTATAGGAATGAAAAAATATATTAATCATCTTAATATAATGTAAGTTTCCCTAGAATTATTTCAAAATATAGTAATCTTGACTACATGATCAAATTATTTCTATCAATACTCATTTGATACTTATTGGAACATTTATTTTTGACTCAATATTTTAATATTTTCATTTTATCATCATTTTTAATCACAATTTGATTCTATTATTCTTGAATTTTTACATTTTATTTTTTTACACTATATATTATAAAAAATTTACTATTTTTTGTTTTGCACATTTTTATTTATATATTAAAAATAATTGATCGAGAAAAATCCTCAAAAAAATACCCCTTTATAAATAGGTTTGAACCTTCACTAAATAGTAATATAGTTTAATAATTATTTTTGTGTCCAAATAAAAAAACTAATCGTTGTCAAAATAAATATTATAATAATTTTCCTTTATAAAATAGATCAAAATCTATCATGAATTTGATATAATAAATTATTATTTTATCTATATAAAAATTTCATTCCATGGGAAACTTTGATATGTAGCCTATTAATATTTAACAAGAAAAATAGTTGGTATTCATACTGTTAAGTATAATTTCCTTCTTATTATCTTTTGATACTTTAAAATATTAACCTCTTTTCCATTATCATCATTTGGAAACATCATCTAGGTAGAACTATTATTTTAAATGCCTCTCTATCTTCCATGAAATATCATTTAGGGTCCTTATAATCATATTTAGATGGAGATTTTAAAATCCCAAGATTTCCTAGTATAACTTACTAACTAATAAAAAATATAAAATCATAAATATTATATATTGTGACTTTTATTCACATTAAATTTTTAAAATCCTTTCATCCAACTGCATTTTATCTTCTAATGATTTATCATCCACATAAATCATAACCACCATCTATTGATCAAATTCCTTCATGAAATAATGATTATGATAAAAAATTACACATTATAATCCATTTATTTTCAAGTGATCATATCCTACCACTCATATATCCCAAAAATATTTAATATATTGTGTAAAAAATAAAAAATATATTTATGTTATAGTTTATACTAAATTATTTGATCCATTCTAGAAATGACTACAAAGAGAATTCAATATCTAGAACAAAACTTAATGGATACCATTTCTTCTTGAATAACTTTATATAACCAATGATATTTTAAACATTAGTGGATATTGATGTTATTTAAACCATCTTGCATTTAAAAAAACATCCTTAAAACTTCATTTATCAGAATCCTTTCTTTCTCATGATGGAGAATTTTTTATGTTATTTATCACTTGGAACTCATATATGCTTTCATCTGATTTCATGTTTTTTTGTAACATATATTTTTTAGATACTATATTGAGATTAAATAAATCATTATAATACTTATAATTATTATGATTCCAATCTAGATCACTTTTTTGAATAACTTCACTATTTGAATTCACCACCAAGGGTTTCTCAAACATATATAATTTTTATTCTCTATTAAAAATGAATCAAATGATTCTATTATAGTATAATAAGTTTATTCCATTAGGATTCTCATTTTAAATTATTTATCTCAATTATATATTTAATGATGATTATTTCATTTTATCTAAAATAATATATTTTATTATATTTTCATAATTTATTATAATCATTTCATACTGAATTTTATTAAATATTATCTCAATAAAATGATAAATCCATTTAGTTTTTCATCAAATACATTAGGTGGAAATGGTCCATAATTAATTTTATCTGTGAGATATCTTTATTATTCCTCTGACTACTTAGCTATTTGAGTATATCATCATATCAAGCATGTAACCCCCCTAAATTATAAAGAACCTTGTAGTCGATAGTGTGTATGGCACACAACACCAAGTGCATAAGGGAATAAAATATCCAGATAATTTATAATATATTTAAAATTTACAATAGATTCTATGTATTTTAATTCATGCAACACTGAGTTAGTGTGTGTTACACACAAGAGAGGCCTTCTTCAATGGTTTTTGTTACATGCAAGACTGAGTTTTACCGAACAATAATATATTATTAAAATATTATTATTTAATGTAATATAGTATAACCTAGTCATTATGTTAGAAGTTATAAATAGTATTAACTAACTTATGAAAATTTATAGTTTACATAAATATAAAATAAATGCATTGCTTACCAATTTATGAGAAACAAAAATAAGAACTAATTAGATATAAAAAAGAAATATTTTTATTTTTATGTTTCTAGATGAGTTTAATCATAATAAAAATAATTAATCAAAATTAGTGAATGATATTAATGAAATATATATTTTATATAGTCAATAAAATATTTTTGATATTCATCCAGTATGTTTGATAGGCATAGGATAAGAACAAACTCTATTTCACACATAAAAACCTATATCTTTGTAATGGCAATTTTACTTCTTTTTAATGGAGATCCCATTTTAAATATAAATTTTGAAAAATTTATTGATTTAATATGTAAATATAAACATAATATTTTAAATAAAACCATAAAAATTAGGTTTGAGTGGATTTATGATATTTTTCTGAGACATTTCATTTTTTATTGAATAGTTAAAAATACTAAATTTTAGTTCAAAACTTATTTTTATTATAATTTATTTATAATGTTAAATTATACTTTTAATTTGTTTTAAAGTTTAATTATATCATATTTTTATCAATTAATACAATGTTTTACATTTAATCAATTTCACTTTAAATTTGATTATAAAAAGATAGCAAACTTTCAGACGTTTTTTCTTTAAAAACCCACATTGTCATCCCACCTGCAGGATTAATTTTAAATTAATGTTTAACACTTATATAATTGGAATTTTAAAAAATGGATTCCATAATTTATAATTTACAATAAGATAAAATATTTTTTTGACCAAAAATATTAGTGAATGTAATTATTAATAATTACAATTATTAAGGAAAAATTAAGCTTAATAAAGGGCTAAACATTTAACATATGGGTCCAAATGACCTATACATGTTTCCAATACCCATTTTATAGACATACTTAGGCAATTAACCTTAAAATATTGATTTTGGTTGGTTTTGGATGACTTTTGTTAAGTAAAACATGGGTACACCTAACTTCTTTTCAAAAATACCAAGTGAGTCTTTTTCCTCCCTTATAAAAGGCCACCACTTCTCCCACTTCCTCACACCTATCAAAACAATTAGGTTAGGCCAATATATACCCAAATAGATTCACAAAAATACCTCCCCTTAACCTTTAATCCTCCATTTTGGAATAAATCCTTCCAAATAATCCTTTTTTTATAAACCAAAAGGAGTTACCTGATTTTTATAGTAACATTTTCCAATGATCTCTTCTCTTTCATTTACTTATCCACCCTATAAAATTTTATTATTATATGATTTTATAAAAAAACTAGTATCCTAAATATACAATTATCTTTTTTACTAAGTTTATGACCTACACTTACACACACTTACATCTAATAGGTAACGAACCTACTATTTCTGTGTACGGTGAACTACTACCTCACGAAACGATGATTGTTCATTTTTCCTTTATCACATATCATGGTGGACATTATGATGTAAATTATGTTTATATGTGTTATATATTCTATTTATTATGTATTTATACTTATTAATTCTTTTATAATACATACCTTTATGCACTTTATCTTGTGGGAATACAATAACATCGTCTTTGGAACTGTGGACTGCTACATACTTAAAGCAATGTGATTTGTTCACACTATACTTGAAACATATAAAGAATTGTTTTAATAAACCTATGTAACATATATAAAATAGATATGATACTGGAATTATAATATACATATGTATCATTTACTTTTCATTATTTTAATACAACAAATAAATGAAAGTAGTATTCATGCGTACGTATGGCATATTGTCTCCATAAACGGTGCATTTTATTTCTTATCTCTGTAAATTATAGATAATTGTAGATACATATATAATGTATATATATGATATTAAAATAATGTTTTACATTATGTATATGATTAATCCATGATATATTTAATAATAACAACAAATAACAAGTTAAAACATACTCGACAAACTAGGAAATTAACACCTGTAATAGTTAAAATAATGAAAAGTTATTAAAAATGGTTAATAATATATTATAATAGAATCATATATGATATAATAAATATTAATATGGTTTTTTATAAGTTATTAACATGTTTATACCCCATATAAAGGAGGTTAAAGGACTTTCACCTGAAAGGAAACACAAGGTAATGGATTCTCATCTCACTTTTTACATATGTGAGATAAATTTCATGTTCACCACTTAAATATTTTTTGTGATGTATCTACTACCCCTTTTTATGTTATATAATTAATACTTTTATCTTCATTTTATTTTAAACTTTCATTTAATATTATTCCTCCATGAGGATTATGATTTAAAATATTTCATAGTGGTATGAGACACTTTGGAATGTCTAAAGATTATTTTCCTCAATAATAACTTTAATGATATTTCAATGGTATTTACATTAAAGGAAATTATATAAACATTATTCAATAAAACCTTTAATTTTATCTCCTACGGTAATTAATAATCATTTTCAACTATTAGTACCAATTTCCCACTCTTTGGTAGACAAAATGTTTTAGAAAATGTTTTTCAGGAAACCTAAATTTGTATCTCTATTTAGTTAGATAACATATTTTCTTCTAAAAACCATGTTTTATTAAAAAAAACATTTTTTTAAATTATTTGTTAAATACTTTGTTACCCTTTTTTCTTTTACCAATGTTTTCAAACGAAACTTCTTGTCTCTTTTTAAACAAGGTACTTTTCTGACCTTTAATCGTGCAAAATGAATGTTATTTTTTATTTCGTACATCTTGTATGGATTTACCCACCTTCATTTATATGAATCTTCCTTTTCATGTTTAAAATGTTAATTTTTAAAGAAAATATTTTCAAAAGTGGTCTTCAAAGAAATTTTTTTCAAAAGGTTTTTCAAAACAAAAAGATATTTTCCTCAAGAATTTTTTTAAAATATATTTTTATAATGTTTCCATTCATCAATGTAAAAACACTTTATTTTACACCACTTAGGTTGTGTTGTATTGATACCATCCTTATTATTCTTTTGGATGGATTATGATTTATTTTTCTAAGGTTCATATTCACATTCACTTCCTTGATTCCTTTTAGTCCCCTTGAAATATTCAATTTTATAAGATCATTTGACATTGAATTTCCCCTAAATATCCATATCATTTTTCATGGATATGATTATTTCATAAAATGTATACCATTTTTTCATACAGAGTTTACTTTGAAATTTATTTGATTATTTGGGAAAATATTGATAAATCTGTATACTTTATTCAATACGAATATTTGATATGGCATATTGTTTATTCAATATGAGGAATGTTTGGGACATGTAATACATGGGTTAGGGATTGTTTAAGGCAAGCCCTATGGGTTGGGTATAGGTTAATGAAAGACCCTTGATGTATCGGTAGTCTCATGGGATGAATTAGTTGTGTAAATTGGAATAGGTAAACTGTATCTTGATGGTACTGGTTCCATGTACCTAAGAAACATGGTGTCCAATAAATAGGCATTTCCATAATTTATTTTCAGTTATTATTCATCCATGAGATCTTGTATCGACATATCTATAGATACATTTCATATGTAATTCATTGATTAAAGGTAATGTGTTTTAGTTTCTCACCTTTCCATATTTAATTTTCCTTATCTAATTATTTGAATGGAATGTGTTTCCATTTATTACCTCGCTATATTTTTTATGCACTTCATTCACATTTTTTTATTATATGGTATGTGTTTTCTATTATTTACCATTAAAAAATTATTAATCTCATTCATTTATTATTTATTTCACTATAATTTACCCTTACTGAGCATTTGAGCTCACCCTTATTATGTTTATTTCCCCAGGAATCCAAGAATCATACTATGAAAGATATGATGGGATTTACTAGAGGGAATAAAGTTATCCTCAAAGTTATTTATTTATTTAGAAGAAAAAAAATTATGATTTAATTAGTTTATTCATTTGTAATACAAGACTCATTTATGTATCTGGTTTACCAAGACTATTAAACTCTTCAGTCCTTTGAGATTTTATTCCTTTTAATCATGAAAATGTAATTTATAGCTGATACTGACTGAGAGATCTCTAGGTTTAGGTCGCTACAAATCATATCTGATATGAAAGTTGTATAGTTTACTAGAAAACTGATTATATAAGTCCCCCATCATAAACATTACATAATCTTGATTTTTAGTCAATAATTTAATTTTTTTCACCTTGAGGATCTTTTTAAGTTTATATTTTTATATAATTATGATATAAATCATACTTAACAAAACCACATAATACAAAGTGGAAACTTTTAATCAATATCTATTTTTTCACCATATAAAACTATTAAAACAAAACATGATAACCTTTTATGAAAACTCTACACAACATTCAACTTGACCTCTTCCAATCCCTTACCCATCCTTAAATATTATGAAAAAAATTAAAAATGTGGTATGAGTACAAAAATATTATTAATTTATACAAAAATAAGGAAACCATTAGTCTAGTGAAAATCATCAAAACCCATAAAAAACCCTTCCTTGAAAAGATAACATTTTTCCCTAAAAGGAAATATCAATCTTTTAAAAAGATAATTTATTTTTCCTTTTGAAATCAAATTATGACCATGAAAACTCATTATAAAGAATATAAAATTCATGTAGGTTCCTTAGTACATCCTCTCATATAACACTTACAAATTTGAATATCCATATGACCAACTTTCAACATAATTCTCTGAATAACATAATCATTACCCAAAGAAATGGAGTGTTATCTATGTGCACCCATATTTTAAGTTATAATGATCTCACCCAATGCTATCTAGGTGAACCCATCTTATATAATTTCTAATAACAAAAAAATAAATAAAACATGTTCATCATATGAAAAACTCATTTAAACTCGTATGTAAACCACTTTTAAATATTAAAATGCAATTTTTTTTTCAAAATTCCATTTTCAATGAAAAATATACTTTCATTTTGAAAAAAAATCAATACCAAAATACCCAAAAAAATAGTGAAATGGGGTTTTACATTTATGAAGATATGTAATCTTGTAAAGGAAGCTTGAAATGAAATAATATTCATTCCAGCAGGAAATGTTGTTGTCGTCATTATGTTTAAAACATGTAAAAAGATTCCTTTTTGAAAACCATTGAAATAAAGTAAAAGTGACATAAAATGAACTTTAAAAATATTTTATTCTCATATGAAACATTTCAAATATCATTTTAAAAACATGTACATGGAAGAGAAATATATTTTGAAGGAAAACCTTAAAAGATGATGTTTTTCAAAGAGAAGACCATTATCAGTTGGGAAATAATGGAATTATAATCCCCATTAAAGAATGAAATTTAAAAAACATTAAATATCATGATAATAGATAAATAATTTATATAGAATGTAAAATTGGTTTTATATACACTTTAGAAAATAATAAAGGTGCATAACATCAAGAATCGTCTTAATGAAAGGAAATTGAGACGAAGTCACTTACCTTGAGTTTGATTCATCATGTGTGTATTTATCTTCATGAATAATAAACTTATGTTAATTGTTTACTTTATTTAGAACCTTTTTCAAGTTTATTATTAATTTTATTTCACTTATTAAAAATTATATAGAATTACTTGATCAATTAATTTTAAGTTGGATGTTTTGACCATATTTGGCTTATGTGTCAAAAATGGATTTGGTAGGTCAATTATGGTCAAAGAGTTAATTATTTAAATATATACACATTAATAATCATGATATAATTATACATAAATTATAATTTTAAAACTAATCAAGAAATATGGTTATGAAAATTGAACTAACGTTACGATCATGGAGATGGTAGGTCATACGTGCGCATGAGTAATGTTTCTATTTTTCAATGATCATTATGGATAGATGGAAAGTAACATTTTATCTTTACATAATGATAATTATATCATAAATACCATATTATTTGGTCATATAAACTTATATATATCATTATTGTGATGTGGTGGTGAAAAAAGGTATCAAATCGCTTTGAGGAGGTGGTGGTCCACAAGTCCACGAATGACGTTAAAAAAATTTTGATAAGTGAAAAGGCAAGAAATAAAATGTTATATTATACATAAATAATGATAAATATGTCATTATTATGATAAAATTTCATTTATATCACATATATTAATTATATTTACTGTTATTACCTTCCATTTAACACATTAGTGAAAAAGAATCACATCGCTTCATGAGGCAGTAGTTCGCCATACACACAAATAACGTTATCGTATCCCTTACACATTGGAATATAAAAAGGGAATATATGATATAAATACTTCATATGTATAATTATGTTATAAATATCATATATAAACATTATATCTATCATTATAACAAACCATGATAGGTGGTAATAGAAAAAATGAATGACATCGTTTCGCAAGGCAGTAGTCTTCTGTACACACGAATGATGATTTCGTAAGTAATTTGATGGAAGTGTGTGTGTGTGTAGGTCATAACCTTAATATAAAAATTATTAGTATATTTAGGATACCAATTTTATTATTTAACCATTTTATAAGAATAATTTAATGGGGTGGAGGAAGAAATAAAACAAAAAATGCTCATTGATGAATGTTACCTTTTCTTCTGGTAACACCTTTTGGTTTTCACCAAAATCCTTCCATGGTTAGCTTTCTACCCAAAGTAAGGATTCTAAGATGAGAGGTGGGAAGTTTAGAAGTGATTTGGTTAGGTATTCTATAAGCTAATGTGCTTGATAGGTGTGAATAGAGAAGGATAGGTGGAGGCCTTTTATAAGTGGGGTGAGTGGAAAACTTGTAAAGTTTTTAAAGAGTGAATTCCAACCATGTTATTTTCATGTCACCATGCCCCAATAATGCACCAAACTCAATAATATATGGTATTATTTCAACATATGGCTATAAAATGGGTTTTTGATATATTTACAAGTAATTTGGACCCTTAGGATTAAAATTTAACCACTATATAAACACGTTTTTACCTTAATAGATGTAATTAATTTTAATTGTTTTCACTGATCACTTTGGTCAAAACTAAGTTGAATCTATTAGATATTATAAATTTTCATGATTCTGAATATATAATCCATTTTTTTAAATTTAATTCACATAATTATAAAATTTTAATTTAATATTAACCCCGCAGACGCAACGAAACAACAGATTTTTAGTAAGAGTATTTTTTAAAAAAATATGATTCTATATTAAATATATGATTAATAATAATCATTGTATGAAAATAAACTAATATTTAATTATATATAATATAAAAGTTTCATTTATAACATTCCCAATTAGGTATTATTTTTAATAATTAAAAATCATAAGCATTAGGCATTTTAAAACTATTTTTAGAAAAACTCATCTTTAAACCAAAAACAAACTTATTTTAAAAACCAATATAAATTTGATTCAAAAGTAATTAAATTGATTAAATATAAATAAATAATACTTAGGTTACTTTAAAACACATTTAAAAAATATTTGGACTCTAAAATTAATTAATTTATTAAAAATAAAAGGCTTTTTATAAAAATTAGTATTTTTCACTATTCACTAGAAAATAAAAAAAAAAAAAAAAAAATCACCCAATATAAAATTTTATATGATGATTTAAAAAATGATATTGATTTTTTAAAATTGATATTCTACAATTTATAAATTAATATTTTAAATAAATCCTTATAAAAAAAGTGCTTAATTAAAAAAAATCCTTTTTGATTAAAAATTACTTGATGTTTTTATAAATAATGAAACTATATAATTCATATTAATAAATATAAAAAAAATAATCTATCGTTTCCTTGGTTGTTACATCCCCCCTTTTATAAATTGTTTCCTTGCAATTTTATTCACTTATTAAACAAATGAAGATATCTTTCCCTCATAGTATTTTCATATTTCCATGTTCCT
The DNA here is from genome assembly GCA_963277665.1 of Viscum album. Classification (NCBI taxonomy): domain Eukaryota; kingdom Viridiplantae; phylum Streptophyta; class Magnoliopsida; order Santalales; family Viscaceae; genus Viscum; species Viscum album. The sequence goes on from OY728125.1 coordinate 28,023,196, forward strand.
TCTTCAACCATATGGTTTTTCTATAAAACATTATCTTGGTGAATCCCCTTGTTATGAAACACTTTATAACTGTGGTTAAGAACCTAAATTGGTTGTTCCTCATAAGATAAGTTCTCTTTCAACTAAACTACTTTAGGGCTCGAAACATGATTTGAATTCGGCACATATTTCCTTAATATTGAAACATGAAATACATTGTGTATCTGAGATAAACTCATAGTTTAGGCTTGTTGGTAGGAAACTGATCTAACTTTATCCAAGATTTCATATGGTCCAATGAAACGTGGACTCAAATTCCTCTTCTTATCAAAACAGACCACACTTTTCCATAGAAAAACTTCAAGAAAGACATGATCACCTACCCAAAAATAAAGATCTTTCCTACAGTTATTTGTATAACTTTTCTAACTCCTCTAAGATGTCCTAATATGCCATTGAATCAACTAAACTTTATCTATCATTTCCTCTACCAACTCTGGTCCCATCAACTTCATTACTCCTACATCATCCCAAAAAAATGGTTTCCAACACTACTTTCCATATAATTCTTCAAATGGTGCCAACTGTATATTGGAATGAAAACTATTGTTATAAGAAAACTCAACTAAAGAAATATTTTGATAAAAAATTCCTTGGTAATCCATATAATAGGAAATATATTCATATGTTTGAATCCTACACACATATTTTCCATCATATTGAGGATGAAAAGTTATAGTAAAATTTAATTTAGTATGTAATGACTTCTGAAGTCCTTTACAAAAATTTAAGGGAACCTAAGATCATGATATGATACATTGGAGAGAGTCACTCCATGTAACATGAAAATCACCTTTATATATAGTCAATAAAGTTGATCTAAATAAATTGTATCTCAAATGGGAAGGAAATATGTAAATTTAGTTAATCGAACAACAACCCAAATTACATTATTAATTTGAGATGTATTTGGAAATACTATTATGAAATCTATTGATATTTATTCCCATTTCCACTCTGGAAGTAGAAAAGGTTGAAACATACCCTTCGGTAATTGTCCTTCTACTTTAAAATTTTGAAAAGTCAAACACTTCATGCTAAAGTTAGCAATATCTCTTTTCATTCCATCCCACCAGTAATACTCGTGAAGGTCTCTATACATCTTCATACTACCCGAATGAATAGTTAATGAAAAACTATGAGCTTTAGTCAATAACTCATTCCTCAAATGGGAATCACAAGGGAAACATAATATTTTTCCAAATCATAAGACATATTCTTCCTCAATATTAAAATTTTTAGGTCAAAATAATACAAAGTAACACAAGAGGGTGGTGAATTGTGTCTTTTCAAAAATCTTCAACAATTCTAACTTTTGACACCCTCTATAATTTGTGTGGATAAGAAGTGTTTTCTTCTATATAAAATATAATTAGTGGATAAACAAAAATAATTAACATAGTTTTTTATAGAGGTTTGGGGTACAAACATCCCCTAGTCCACTCTACCAAATGCTCTCTCTACGATCTTAGTGAATTTCACTAGTATGGTCCTCTTATCACAAGACTAAAATTCCACAAGTGAGTGCAGGTAGTTAACACCTTTACAAAAATTCTAAACAAAACAAAGACTTATGGTTCTTTAACAGAGAACTGAAAATCAATAGCTTAGACCGAGAAGTTGATACTCCACCACAACTGAGTATAAGTAGTTGAAACATCAATAAATCAAACGAGTTTGATTTTTTGAAAACAGGTTGAACTTCACAATTATAGCAACAAAAATTGACAATAGATAGATATTATTCTTTAGAAATAATATTATTTAAGAGATAAGGAGTTTAAAGTGATTCCAGTTGCACAAAGATCTTCAATTTAAAAGCAGCAACAAAATAGAGCAACAACAAGATTAGAGAAGAATGGGATAGAACATGTATATCTCCAAAGTGTAGTCCTCTATCAGAGTTTTTTTTCATTGTAGCACTGTAAAAATATTTTCACCAGAGTATTATTTTATATGAAAATATGTTCCTTGAAAAAATACCATTTTTTTAAATGATACATTAGTAGAATATATAAAGAAAATATTTGGCTTCAGAATTACAGATCCACAAAATATGCCTGATAAACCATATAAATTCAAATTCAAAAAAAATAGGGGATTCATAAATTCCCTTAAGAATAGGAGTGATTTTCTCCATTGAATATTTTTCTTTGAATCAAATATAATGAGCATTAAATCATTCAAGAACGAGATTTGAAATATCCTGAAATATCGTCAAGAGTGTTTCATAAATTGCGCAAAATATCACATATTAAATCTTCAATGTTAAAAAGTCAAACATAGGGTTATTTCATAAAGTAAAAAAAATACCAAACATAGGATTCAATTACATAGTGTTCATCTCCCAAACATAAGGTTGAAGACATAAGGTTGATCATAAAAGTAAGTTTTATGATCTATACGTTTCTCTCTAAAATGTAAGGTTCCTTACTTACGTAGGGTTATTTAACCATACTTTATTCTCTTGAAAAACGTATGGTTCATTTCAAATGTAAGGTTCTGTAACCATAATTTTCTCATAACATAGGGTTGATTAACCATACTTACTGTTATGAACGTAGGGTTGAGAAACCATACTTTCTTATTCCCGTATAAGGTTGAATACAAATTTAAGGTTCATGATCCATATGCGATGTACAAATCATACAGTTTATTCCTTACATTACGCTTATCCACGTAGGGTATGAAAAATGTTTACAAAATGTATAAAAACACATCTCGAACACTTTAACAAATATTCTTTGCGAATTAGAATCTTGAAAATAATTTCAAAATAAATATTATAAATAATATTAATTCCCTAAAATATACTTAAATTAAAATCATTAGTAAAACAAATAAGAGTATTTTTTCGCATCAAAATCATAATAAATTATAGAGTATTGTTGAGAAAATACATCCCCAACAATCTCCCCCTTTTTGATGATCACAAAACCCATAAAATTATTAATATAATATAGAATTTTGTAAACATACTTAAAGAAAATATTTAAAATTTTGATTTCACAGTATTATTTCGATAAAATGAAATGTTTTGTTCGTCCAATTTTCTCCCCCTTTTGGGATATCAAAAAGAAAGTGTAGAAAAAAGATCAAAACACTTTTAGTTTTACACATAATAGTAAATGAATGTTATAATGTACTATTTAGATAAAAAAATATGGGAATTCTGTCAATAGAGATAAACATAAAATAATATCAAATAAAGAACAGAAAATAATAATAATGAAATTTAATTAATAAAAATTATACAAATAAAGTAGAAAGTTTGGCTATAGAAATAGGTTAGACATCTAGTCTGGTGGAAGGTAAAAGGGTTTAGTCAGGGTCTATTTTTGGTACTAGTTCTGTAGTGGCTTGAAGAGATTGAAAACCTCTTTTAGTTCTATCATCTATACCTACAACCTTTCTGTAAGATTTTTCCCAACTTCCTTATCAAAATTCTGGAATCCTGACTTACATATAGATTTTAAAATAAATTGACTTTCAAAAATTCATGCAGACTATCCTCTTTCTATATAAACTTAACTAACTGATCATTTAACCTGTTGAGCAGAAGCATGATACCGGGTTCACTTGAGGTTAGTTTCTCAACAAGAAATCTTTGGTTGTCCAATAAGAATAACAAAGGGGCATTGTTGCACCAAAGGTTCTGCAATATGTCATTCATATCGGCCATGAAAAATGTAATTGATTAAAATCTTCTAATCAGATATGGTGAGGTTGAATGGGCAGAGGTATAATCACTAGCCTGACTAACACTTCCCTTGATAGACTCAAACTTTCTTCCCAAATACCATTTAAGGTCTGAAAAAACTATTTTATAAACATATTTTAACTTGATCTTTCTAATATCATCATGAATTTCCCTTTTAAAAATATTAAAATCTTTCTTTGACACAGAATATTCTTTAATTTCTAGAAGTCGGGCCTTAATAGACTCAAACTCTATCCTTGGGGCTAATGAATTCTATAAATCATCAAATGATTTTTTTATGGCCTCAAGCTCCTGTCTAAGAATAGATTTATCCTCCTAAACCTTATTGAACATAATCAAAATATAATCAATCTAATTAGTCAAATAATAATAGGTCCCTTCATCTGGATTCTTGGACTGATCAATAGCCACAATGGCTAAGGGATTAGTAGAAGACTTCTCAACAGACTTTTCACTAGAATTGGAAATATTTTCAAAAACAACTGTATTTTCTCCAGAGATAGACCTAGGTATCTCCAAATACTTATCATGGATGATATATCCTAATTCTCAATAAAATTTGTAGCCTTAGTTTTGGATCTTTTCATTTTTTGTTCTTATGGGGATGCCTCTTTCTGAACAGCTTCTTCTCGAACAAGATTTTATTGTAGAACTTTTCTCCCCCTAAGAAAAACATCCAGAATTTTTTTGGGTTATCTTCACTAAATGGAATAATCATCCCTTTCAAATTACTCCAATAAAAACCAAAATTCCTTAGATTACCATCATTCAGGACATTACTATGATGATATTTCACTCTTGAATAAAAAAGATGAATCAAATTCTTCCTAAATAGAATTAGAGAAAGTATCCTTTTATAAGGATAAAAAGACATTCGATCTCCTTCTTAGAAACAATAATTCAGATATCTTAACATATATCTAGGAAAATTTAACTTTATATCACTAATGAATAAAAACATGATGTACATATATGGATACAAAATTTTCTCCATTTTAGCTACTCTTGGGACAATTGCAGTTTGAATAAAACTAACTAATACTTTTTGATCTGCCTCAAGATCCTTAATAAATATTTTTCTTATATTTTTATATCCGAATAGAAAGGAAATTATATCTTCAAACTTATGGTATTGAATTCCAAATGATCTGAGATCAAATTGGAATACGCCTTCATGATTTTATTTCAGAATCTGATTTATTTTGACTAAAGAAATTGAAAACTCCTTGTCTTCTATTCTTGCAGATGCAGTATCTTCTATTTCACCAAAACTAAACTAAACACTACTGTATAAATGTTTCAGTTCTACCTTGTAAAAAATCAATATTTTCCTTATTGAATAAAAAAACAAACCTTGAAACACAAGATCTTGTTTAATTAAAAGGTTTGTCTCATACATCCACTTGAAATCTGTAACATTTCCTTGAAGAGTCTTTCTTGATGGAACTCATTGACGCTTTGGGTCACTGGGTTCTCCTTCATCGGTTCGCTTGGTCTTTTCCATTTCTGAGAATCTGATGTTCGAAGGTTTTCGGATTCTAGGTTTTAGTAGGAAGATAAAGGTTTTGGTATGAGAAATAGTTTGAAAACGGTAAGGTAAGTCGAAGGGTTTCTGATAGATAATGGCGTGTCCTAGTTTCTTATACTAGTTACCTAGGGTAATCATTAATTTTTTTTAAACATGTGATTCTAAACAAGAACAAATATTTATTTAAGAAAATAATAAAAATACTAATTTCATCATCAAAAATGAAATAAACAAATAAAAACAAATTTGATTGAAAAAAATTCATTAAATTGAAATAAACTAATAAAAATTTAAATATTAAATAAACCTAACTCCCCCATAATAAAATCAAAACTTGCAGTGGGAAGTGGTTTAGTGAAAATATCTGCTAATTGATATTCATTATTTAAAAATTCTAAAGATATATCCTTTTTAAGTACATGTTCTCTTAGAAAATGATGTCTTATATCAATGTGCTTAGTTATAGAAGGACTTGTAGAATTTTTTTGAAATATTTATAGCACTAGTATTATCACATAAAATAATTATACTATTAAAAATTAGTCTAAAGTCCAATAGAGTGTTTTTTATCCACAATACTTGTGCACATCAACTGCTAGCAGATACATATTTTGTCTCAGTGGTTGATAGGGCAATTGAGTGTTGTTTCTTACTCGACCATGATACAAAATAATTTCCTAAAAAATGAAAGGTTCTTAGATACTTTTTCTATCTAACTTATAGCCTCCAAAATCAGTATATGAATATGAAATTAAATTAAAATCAGAAGTTTTGGGGTAAAGAAGAGATTGAAAAAAAGTTCATTTTAAATATCTAAAAATTATTTTAACAGCAGTAAGATGGGATTATTTTGGATTTGATTGAAATATAGCACATAAGAACAAAGAAAACATAATGTATGGTCTATTAGTAGTAAGATATAACAAAATAACAATCATACCTCTATATAACTTGTTTTCCACTGGTTTTCCAACTTCATCCAAATCAAGTTTTATATTGGTATACATAGGAGTTGTATATGTATTGTTGTTCTCAAGTCCAGATTTTTTCAATAAATCAATAATATACTTTGATTTAAAACATTTCCATAATCTTTTTGATAAATTTGAAATCCTAAAAATAAATTTAGTTCTCCCATTATACCCATTTCAAATTCATTTTGCATTAATTTTGAAAAATCATTATAAATATTTTTATTGGATGAACCAAAAATAATATCATTAATATAAATTTGAACTAATAAAATATCAGAACAAATGATTTTCTTAAAAAGTGTTGGGTCTTCCAAACCAATAGTAAATCCATTTTTAAAAAGAAAAGAATTCAATATTTCATACCAATCTCTAGGTGCTTGTTTAAGGCCATAGAGATATTTAGTAAGTTTAAAAACATAATTTGGTTTAAGGAGATTTTCAAAACTAGGAGGTTCAACATAAACTTCCTCCATTAAATAACCATTTAAAAATGAAAATTTAACATTCATTTGATATAATTTAAAATTGATATGAGATACGTAGGTTAAATGGATTCTTATGGATTCTAATGTAGCTATAGAAGAAAAAGTCTCGTCATAATCTATAAATTCTTCCTGATTATAACTTTTAGATACTAATCTAGATTTATATCTAGTAATGATCTCTTGATCATCCTGTTATTATATAGTTCATAGGGTGTCTTTTTGAAAATAGACCGAATTAAAACTCTATTCATGATGTAGCAGGCTATGCTTATATCTTCTGCCAAAAAAATAGATAAGAAGATTATATTCATTTAGCAGTCCTTTCCATTTCTTGAATATTTCTATTTCTCCTTTCTACAATTCCATTTTGTTGAGGTGTTCTTGGTGTAGAGAAGTTATGTCTAATACCTAGATTTGAGAAAAAATAATTAAATTCTTGATTCTCAAATTCTCTACAATGATAACTTCTTAATGAAATTTTTTTAAAACCTTTTTCATTTTGAACAAATTTACAAAAAAAATCAAAAACATTGAAAACTTCACTTTTGAGTTTTAGAAAATAAACCCAATTAAATCTATAATAATCATCAACTAAAACATAAACATTTAATTTACTAGCCAAAACTGCTACTCTTGATGGTCTAAAAAATCTATATGGATAAGTTTTAAAGGTTTAGATGTGGAAATTTTTCTAATCAATTTGAAAGATGATTTGTGTTTTTTTTCAATTTGGCATGCATCAAATAATCTATCATTATCAAATTTAAGACTGTGAAAATCAGAAACTAACTGTTTTTTAGACAATTTATATAGAACATAGATATTACAATGATCAAGTCTCTTATGCCATATCCATGACTCGTTTTTATTTGCAGTCAAACAATTCACCTTTTTTTTACACAAGGAATTTAAGTCTATAGTATAAACATTGTCAGTTCTAGGTTCTCTAAATTTAAGCAATTTATCTTCGAAAACTGAGAAGGAATTGTTAGAAAAAATCAAAATAAAAACCATCATCACAAAACTGAGAAATACTTATCAAATTGTGATTTAGACCTTGTATATGTAGTACTTTGTTGATTGATATGGTCTTTGGATCTCCAATAGTTCTAACTTTGATTATTTTTCCTTTGGCATTATCACCAAAAGTGACAAGACCTCCATTGATTTGAGTCAGTGTATGAAAGTTTAATGGACCTCCACCCATATGTAATGAATAGCCACTATTTATATGCCATATAGAATTTTTGTTCTTATGACCTATTACCTATAAAATAAATTAAACAAATGTTTGTTTTGGTACCCACGCTTTCTTGGGTCTTGTAATGTTAGCTAATAGTGATCTGAGAATCCATATATTCTTTATGTTTCTAAAATTTATATCACTTTCTTCATACGAACTTTTGGAAATAAAATATCTTTTAATACCACTAATTTGATTATTTCTCAAATAATAGTTATTATTGATATTCAATTTTATTCCACAGTAATAACAAATAACATTTTTTGAATTAAGGACAAAATAATTTTTATAAAATTTAGATTTCTCACTCTTCATTTCCAAATATTTCTCTTTTAATGAAATTCTTTCCTAGAATCTCATTCAAGACATTTTCTCCTTTTGTAAAAGTAATTGTATCACTCTTATAATATTCTACTTCATCCTGCAATTCTTTAATTATTTTTTCATGATCAATGCAATTTGTTGTATATGAGTTGAATTTTTTAACTAACTCTTGATGCCTTTTTAGCATGGTATATCTCTTTCTCCTAAAACAGAATTATGAATATTTTTCAACGATTTATGCTTCTTTAACAAAGAATCATATTTCTCTTCGAGCATTAAGCAATAGGCAGCTAATTTTTCATTTGAGAAACTACCAGAATCAGAATCAAAATCAGAATAGTAATAAGTTTGTACATTTTGTTTTTATTCCTTGGCTATAAAACACATGTTGGATTTTATATTTGATTTATCTTTTTCTGAATCAAACTTTTAAGATATATTGGAGTCTTCAAATACACTTCATGTGGCTTTAATTGCTCTTTTTTCCTTTAGTCTCAAAATTAGTATTCTTTTGATATCTATTTTTTGGACTTTTCTTTTTATCTTTTGGGTGAGGAAAACCTGGTCTGATATTACCTAATTTCTTTCATTCATTGAATCAAACTTCTCATGTTTATTTCTCATATCTCTTGAAGGATTTTCTAAAACCTATTTTATTCTTTTAGAACTTGCTAAATTTTCTGGCTAGCTGAGCTAGGTCCATTTTAGAATTTGAGGAATCTAAATTTTCTTCCTTTTTTTCTTCTTGTTTTTCTTTTATATTATGCTTCTGAGATGTCACTTTCAGAGCAGTATTTTCCCTTTTCACTATAATTTTATGATTTTTAACTTTATCTTTCATTTCTTCTTCATACATCATCAGTGTCCCAATTAGAACTTTCATTATAAAATCCTTGACAGATGGTGATTGGCGAATAGTAGCAGATACGTTATTCCATTTAGAATGTAGTACTCTAAGTACTTTCAAAGCTTGATCATATTTTTTGATGGGTTCTCATAAGGATATAATATTGTTGACAATTTCTGTAATCTTTACATTCATTTGTGTGATTCTTTCTCCATCAAACATTCTAAAGGTGTCAAATTTCAATTTAGAAGTAGCATACCTCATCTGTCTAACATTGTTTGTTCCTTCATAGGAAACTTCAATGGTTTTCCACATCTCATAGGTAGTAGGACATTGTGATACTCTATTAAATTCATCTGGTCCAAGACCGCAAATAATAGCATCCATTACCTTTGAATTCATATTATATTCAAGTTCTATTATTGCATCCCAAGTTTTTGGTTTTTCAATAATCTTATAAGAAGTATTAATTTTTTAATAGCCTTTGAATTCTTCATATATATGATCATCCTTGATTTCTAAAAACCATAGTTTTCACCATTAAAGTATGGAGAATGTACCATAGACATTCCTTATCTAGGATCAAACATTTCCATTTTTGTATAGACCTTATACTTTTAACTTGTTATAGCTTTATACAAAATATCTCATTTGATAACAACTGTTAGGTCAGAATAATACAAAGTAACACAAGAGGGGGTGAATTGTGTCTTTTCAAAAATCTTCCACAATTCTAACTTTTGACGCCCTCTGAAATTTATGTGGATAAGCAGTGTTTTCTTTTATATGAAATATAAGCAGTGGATCAATAGAAATAAAGAACATATCTTTTTATAGTGGTCCAGGGAACAAAGATCCCCTAGTCCACTCCACTAAATGCTCTCTCTATGAGCTTGGTGAATTTCACAAGTATGGTCCTCTTATCACAAGACTGAAATTCCACAATTGATTGTAGGCAGTTGAAACCTTTACAATAAGGCTAAACAAAATAGAGCCTTCTGGTTCTTTAATAGAGAACTGAAAATCCAAAGCTTAGACTGAGAAGCTAATACTCCACCACAACTGAGAACGAGTAGTTGAAACTCCAATAAATCAAAAGAGTTTGATTTGTTGAAAACATGTTGAACTTCACAGTTGCAGTAGTAGTAATTGACAGTAAATGGATCTTCTTCTACATAAATAATATTCTTCAAGAGAGAACGATTCTGAAGCGATTCTGGTTTCACAAAGATCTTTGATTTAAAAGCAGCAACAAAATAGAGTGGCAGCAAACTTACAGAAGAACGAGATATAACATGTATATCTCTAAAGTGTAGTCCTCTATCAGAGTTGTTTGTTCGTTGTAGCACTGTAAAAATATTTTCACCAGAGTATGATTGTATATGAAAATATATTCCTTGAAAAAATCTTGTTTTTTAAAAAAAGATACATCGGTATAATATATAAAGAAAATATCCTACTTTAGAATTCTAGATCCACAAAAGATGCCTGATAAACTGTAGAAATTAAAATTCAAACAAAACAGGGGATTCGTAACTTCCCTTAAAAATATGAGTGATTTTCTCCATTGAATATGCTTTTTTGAATCAAATATAACGAGCTTTAAATCAGTTGAGAATGATCTTTGAAATGGCTAGAAATATCGTCAAGACCGATGCGAAAACCGCGCAAAATATCACGGATTAAATATTCAACATTGAAAATTCAAATGTAGGGTTCTTTAACAAAGCGACAAAATACCAAACGTAGGGTTCAACTACATAGTGTTCATGTCCTAAACGTAAGGTTGAATACGTAAGGTTGAACACATAAGGTTGATCATAAGGTTGATGATCCATACTTTTCTCTTTAAAATGTAAGGATTCATACTTACGTAGGGTTATTTAACCATATTTTCTTCTCTTGATAAATGTAAGGTTCCTTTCGAACGTATGGTTCTTTAACCATACTTTTCTGATAATCTCAGGTTGATTAACCATATATATTGTTCTGAATATAGGGTTGAGAAATCATACTTTCTTCTTCCAACGTAAGGTTGAATACAAACGTAAGGTTCATGATCCATACGCACTGTACAAAGCGTAGGGTTTATTCCTTACATTACGCTTATCCACGTAGGGTATGAATAGTGTTTCCAAAATGTATAAAAATGCGTCCCAAACTCTTTAAAAAATATGATTTGCAAATTAAAAGCTTGAAAATAATTTCAGAATAAATATTATAAAGAATATTAATTCCTTGAAATACACTTAAAGTAAAATCATTAGTTAAACAAATAGGGGTATTTGTGAGCATCAAAATCAAAATAAATTATAGAGTATTGTTGAGACAATAGATGCCCAACAAAAATCAAGAAACTTACCCTTCATAATGGATTCTACTTTTTCCTACAAAGATTGATCCTCCTTCTGATCCTGCTTAATTATTTCAGAAAAAGTTGACTACACTAGAACCTGAAACAAAAGAGAGGATGTCCCTACATTCATAACTTCTAGACTAAATTTCAACAAATCATTAACTGAATGGTCATGTTCCGAACATAACATGGTAAATGTAGCATTATTTTTTTGACTCAAAGCATTGCCCACTTTGTTTTCTTTTCTTGAATGTTAAAGAATCATGCAATCATAATCCATGATTAGTTCTAGCCATCTTCTATATCTCATGTTCAATTCTTTGTGAGTGAATATAAAATTAAAACTTATTACTAGTATATATTTCACACTTTACTCCTTAAAAATGATGCCTCGAGATTTTAAAAAAAACACATCAACTAATTCCAAATCATGTTAGGGTAAGTTAACTCATGAGGTTTTAACTGTCATAAAGAATATGCAGTTAACTGATAATTCCTCATTAGGACACAACCAAGTCCTTTCAATGAACCATCATTGTAGATGTAAAATTCTCCATTTATGGAAGGTAGGTCCAAAAATGGAGCATCTACCAGTCTTCTTTTCAGTTCTTGAAAAAAATCATCACATTATTTTTTCCAGAATAATTTTAACTCCTTTTCAAGTTAACTTAGTTAGTGGGATAGACAACCAAGATAAGTTTCCAACAAACCACAAGTAGTAACCCTCTAATCTAGGAAAAAGTGAATCTATGTGACATTTGTAGGTCTTAGCCATTCTTCAAAAAATTATGTTTTAGCATGATCAACAGTTATGTCATATTTAGAAACAATATGACCAAGGAATAAATTTTGTTACAACTAAAATTCACACTCGCTAAATTTTCCATATAGTTTATTTTATTTCGAGGTTTTCAAAACAACCCCTAAGTGTCTTTCTTGTTACTGTTGACTTAGAATATATCAAAATATCATCAATAAAAACAACCACAAACTTTTCCAAGAAATCATTAAAAAAAATCTATTCAAAAGGTCCATAAATAAATTAGGTGAGTTAGATAACCCAAACGGGATAACTAAAAATTCATAGTGCCCATATCTAGTCCAAAATGTAGTCTTCGGAATGTCTACTTCCTTCACTTTCAGCTGATGGTAGCCTGACCTCAGGTAAACCTTTGAAAAATACTATGCACCCTGAAGCTGATTAAACAAATCATCAATATGAGGCAATGGACACTTATTATTAACAGTGATGTTATTTAAGGCCCTATAATCAATTCAAAGTCTCATTGGGTCATCTTTCATTTTAACAAACAAAACAGGAGCACTTCATGGTGAAGTGCTTGGTCAAATGAAATCATTATCTAATTACTCCTTCAATTTCTTCTTCAATTATAAAATTTACACATGATAAATTCGATAAGGGGGTTTAGAAATAGGATTAGGTTCAAGTATTAAGTCAACAAAAAAACTCAACCTCTCATCCATGAATAACACTAGAAAAATCATCTGTAAAAACATTTAATTATTCATTTACTACTGACACGTCACTAATTTGAATAGTTTCTTTATTTTTAACAATATGAGCTTGGTAACTTTCACTTTCATCTCTAATAAATTTATTGAATTCTTAGTGTGTTATCAAAGGCATGAAATCATTAAACCAAATTTCTTAGCACTACAATCTATCTTAACATGATAAATTGAAAGTCAACCCATACCAAGAATGATATCAAACTCTATTATGTCCAGTTCAACAAGATTTGCAGGAAAGACCACTCAACTGATAACAATCGGAAGATTAATATAAATCATGGCTACTTTAATACTTCCAGCCAAATTTTCACCAAAAGTTCTATCTTACTTTCATTGGGTGATATTCCCAATTTACTTTCAAATTTCTCAAAAATAAAACAACATGAAGAACCAGAGTCAAACAACGTATTGGAATAATTCAAATATAGTAGTAACATACATGTGACCCCTTCATTCAACAAACCAAAATAAATAGTAGTAGTAAATGACCTTGCTACACATTTTTTTCCGATCATGAAAATTTACATTATATGAAACTAACTTCGGAAATAGATTAGCATAATGACCCAACTCATTGAAACTAAAACATATTACCATTGGATGGCTATCGGTTGCCCCATTGTTTAATTCTTTAGGATTCTTTTCCTTGCATATGTGCGCCTTATGGACAAACGTTCCACATCGGTAACACTTCCCTGACTTCATAAGTCATTATCTAAGGTTCTTTTTTCCACGCTTACCACAAGATTAGAACTTCAATTTCTTACCTCTATATTTCTTTGATGTATGTTTCCCCATCACTTTTCATCCTGTTTGCTTCTTAATTCCATCATCACGAGGCATATAAGAGTTAGAAAACTCCATTTAAACCTTTTCAGCACAGCAAACAACTTTCTCGTAGATTTTAAATTATCATGTGTCTGAAACTCTTTGTAGGCTTGGTTTCAATCTTGAGTAAAACCTATTAATTTCTATATCGGTGTCTCGAATAAAATACAACATGTATCTAGCCAAAATTGTGAAGTTTTCTTCAAATGCAGCTACAAAGTCTTTATATTTTCCCTCAATTTTAGGAACTTTTTTTCCATTCAGAGTTGAACAAACTTAGGGAAATATTTCTCAAGAAAAAGATACTTAAATATTTCTCATTCCATGGAATCAATATCATATTTCTCTATAGTATTCTTAACCAAAGACCATCATCAATCAACTTCACCTTCAAAACGATAAACAGAAAGAGTTACCTTTTGATGTTCCTAACATCCCATGACATCAATTATCTTCCCTAGAGCAGTGTCTCATCCTTTGGCTACCACCGGGTCAGATGATCCACTGAATGGTGGGGGATGTTGCCTCATGAAATTCCCCACTATAGACATGTTCCTTCATGGTAGATAAGGTTCTTATCTAGCATAGATATTACTACTATTTATAGCCTATGTCTACTAATCCATCATTGTAACAAACTGTTCTATTCTGATTCCAACCATCTTGGGATGCAGATTTGGAAGGATATTTTACTCTGGGTGTCTTCCCACTATAGCTTCCATGTTTCCTTTGTGGAGAACCATTCAAAATAGACATATTTTAGATGAAGGAATATGGTTATTTTCAAATTCTATATCATTTTAACATGTCTATATGGTAAAATCTTTCAAGGGAAAGTTATTAACATTATCCAAACCTATAAACCTATCTAAACATTTACTCTGATACCAACTATAAGAAATCATCCTTAAACTTTACATAATCCTAATTTTTAGTCGTGAATTTTCTTTCTTTCACTTTGAGGATCTTTTCAAGTTTAGAGTTTTAAAGAATTAGGTCATGACTCATACATAACAAAACCATATAATAAAAAGTGGACACTTCCTATTGGTTCCCATTTTTCCCACCATATAAAACTTTTAAAACAAAACTTGATTCCTTTTTATAAAAACTATTCATGACTTTCAAATTGAAATCTTCCAATCCCTTAACCATCATTAAATCTAGCGGAAAAGATTTAAAAATGTGGGATGAGGAAAAAAAGCACAGTAAGGGATACAAAATTAAGGAAACCATTAGTCTAGTGAAAAACATTAAAACCCATGAAAAAACCTTCCTTGAAAATATAACATATTTCTCATAAAGAGAAACATCATTCCTTTAAAAAGATCATTTATATTACCTTTTGAAATCAAATTATTACCATGAAAACTCATTAGCAAGCATAGAAAACTAGTGTAGGTTCCTTGAGAAATCATCTCATAGAACCCTTACATAACCCTTACAAATTGGAATAACCATATGGCCAAATTCCAATATAATTCTCCGGAGAACATAATCATTATCCAATACATTAAAGTGTTATCTGGGCGCACCCATTGTTTAAGTTATAATGGGTTCACCTGATTCTATCTTGGTGAACTCATTTTATATAATGTCGAAGAAACACAACATGAAGAAAAAATCATTATTTGAAAAACTCTTTCAAACTCTCATGAAAATCACTTTCATATATTAAAATGTCATTTTCTTTCAAAATACCTTTTTCTAAAC
The DNA here is from genome assembly GCA_963277665.1 of Viscum album. Classification (NCBI taxonomy): domain Eukaryota; kingdom Viridiplantae; phylum Streptophyta; class Magnoliopsida; order Santalales; family Viscaceae; genus Viscum; species Viscum album. The sequence continues at coordinate 28,038,787 of OY728125.1, forward strand.
AAAATATAACTTTCTTTTGCAAACCATTTTCAATACCAAAATACCTAATAAAAAGGTAAAGAGGTTTTTACATGTATGAAAACATATATTCTTGCAAAGGAAACTATAAATAAAATTATAGTCACGGTTGTAGGAAAAGTCATCGTCATTCCGTTTAAAACACATAAAAAGATTCCCTTTGAAAACCTTTGAAATAATGTAAGAGACATAAAATGATCTTTATAATTTTTTTATTCCCATATGAAAACATTTCAGATATCATTTTAGAAACATGGACATTGAAGAGAAAGAGGGTTTGAAGGAAACCCTTAAAAGAGGTTTTTTTTCAAAGAGATGCCCCTTATTACTTATGAAACACGTGGATCGTAAACCCCATTAAAGAAAGAATTTTAAAAAAACATTAAATATCATGATAATAGATAAATTTTTGATATATAATGTTAAAGTGGTTGCATATACACCTTATAAAAGAATACAGGTGCATAATATCACAAATTCACTCAATGAAAGTAAATTGAGAAGAAGCCCCTTACCTTGAGTCGGATTCATCACGTGTACCTTTATCTTCTGGAATAATAAAATTATGCTAATTATTTAATTTATTAGGAAAAAAATTTAAGTTTATTATTACTTTTAATTCCCTTATTAACAAGTTATATATGATTACTTAAATAATTAAGTTTAATTTAGATGTTTTGATCATATTCGACTTATGTTTCAAAAATAGCTTTTGTATGTTAACTTTGGTCCAAGAGGTCATTATTTAAACATATCCAGAATAATAATCATGACATAATTATACATAAATCATACTTTTTAAACCAATCATGATAGGTGATTATGAAAAATTAATTAACATTATGATCATGGAGATGGCAGGTCATACGTACGCATGAGCAACGTTTCTATTTTTCAATGATCCTCATGGAAAAGATGGTAAGAAACATTTTATCTTTACATAATAATAATTATATCATAAATACTATATTATTTAATCACATATAGTTATTTATAGAATTCTTGTGATGTGGTGATGAAAAAGGCAATTGCATCTCTTCGAGTAGATGATAGTCAACATGTCCACGAACGACTCTTCACTTTTTCAGTGACTGAAAAGGTGAGAAAGAAAATGTTACATTATACATCCATAATGATAAATATGTAATTAATATCATAATATGTCATCTATATCACATATATTCACTATCTTTACCCATATTACTTTCCATGTAACGCGTTAGTGAAAACAAATCACATCGCTTCGCGAGGCAGTAATTCATCGTACACATGAACAACATTATCATATCCCTTACGTATATAAATATAAAAAGGTTATATATGATATAATGAATCCATAGGTATAATTATGTAATAAATATCGTATATAGTCTTTATATCCATCATTATACCCAACCTTGAGTGGCGGTAAAGGAAAAATGAACGACATTGTTTAGTAAAGCGATAGTCCATCGTACACATAAATGATAATTTCATAACTCATTTGACGAAAGTGTGTGTGGGTATAGGTTATACCCTTAACATAAAAACATTTCATTATATTTAGGATACTATGGTTATTATATAATCATGGTATAAGATGAATTGAGGGGAGTGGAGGAAAAAATAAAACAAAAAATCTCGTTGATGAAGGTTAGCTCTTCTTCAGGTATCTCCGTTTGGTTTGTATCGAAGACCTTCCTTGGTTGACTTTCTTTCCAAAGTAAAGCTTATATAATTAGAGGAGGTAATTGTACAAGTGATTTTGGTAGGGCCCGATCCATCCAAATGGCTTGAGAGGTCTGAAGAGAGGAGAGGAGACCTTTTATAAGTGGGGTGAGTGGAAAACTGGTAAATTTTTTAAAGAGTGAGTTTCACCCATGTTTTTTCCATGTCACCTGACCCCAATAATGGACCCAAATAGATAATGTAAGGTATAAGGTAGATTTAGGGCATGCCAATTTGTGTTAGAGAAGTTTCTAAGTTATTTAGTCTCTCAAAATTGAAGTATAACTACCAAGTAAACTCGTTTTTACCTTAATCGCAGTAATTAATTTTAATTGTTTTCACTAATCACTCATGTAAAAAATTAAGCTGGCCTTATTAGAAATTATAAATTATGTTGATTCCAAATATGGAAAACATTTTACCAAATTCAATTCAAAGAAGTGGAAAAATGTACTTTAATATTAATCTCGCAGACACGGCGAGACATCGAGTTTTTAAGAAGAGTATTATTTTGAAAAAGATTATCCATATTAAATCTATGTGTAATAATAATCATTGTATGAAACTCAATTAATATTTATTGATATACATTGCTCATTATAGATTATTTAAATAAATTAAAAAGGAGAAACGTTGTTCATTTTAAAATTGTTTTTAGAAAAATTTATCTATAAACCCAAAAACAGACTTATATTAAAAACCAATATAAAGTTAATTTTGAAGGACCCCAGAACACCTTGAGAGGGGAGGGGTGAATCAGGGTGTCAAATTTTTCTTATAAAGTAACTGATCTTGCTCCCACGTTGGTAGAAACCTATTAAACCTGTTTGATGGTAATGTGCATTAATTTAAACATTCACACGCAAAGAGACAACATAGTAGTTTTACTTGGTTCACCGCTGAGGGCTAGTCTAAGGAGCATATGCTGACAGTGTGTCGGTCGTACCAAAATCCACTAACCTTCACTAATTGTGGAATACAGAAGTTCAAACACAGTCACTTTGTGTCGGGCGCACTGCCTTTACAAGATTTTAGGAATAGCACACTGCATCCCTCGGAACACTTCCGTCAACTCCCTCTAACTCAGTGTTATGTGAGAAGTCTTACTCAAGTTATCGACTCTACTTCAATATATTGGAATTTAAGTCTTTATACCTAACTAACATGAGACTCTACTTGCATCAAATTCCTGAATGGATGCACTTGAATGCATTGTTCACTAAAACCAGATGTTCAAAACTGGCGTTTTTGCGAAGCTCGCTACCTTTGCAAATCAAACTGCCTTCGCGGAACAAATTGTCTTCACAAAGCTCATTGAGTTATCATGGAATACCTCATCATTGCAAACCTCTTTTTCCCCAAGTATCTAAGCATTGGTCAAGACTAAGAACGTTTATTCGTGATGCTCACGCTCCCTTTGTATACTTGATTCGCGAAGCTCTCAACCTTCGCAAATTCAAAGCGATTCGGCCTTTTCCCCGAATATTTTTGTCAATTAATGAAGTGGGTGTAGCTTCATATTTATAGGTTCATCCCTTCATGATTCTCCCACGCGTCTAGTGGATTTTTCTGTTGCGGAATCACCGGGAGACAGAACGACAGAAAACGAGAAAACGAAAGAAAGAAAAGCAACAAGGAACACGGCGATTTACGTGGTTCGGGAAAAATCCCTACGTCCACGGGAGAGGCAGATTTTCACTATGATTCGGGAGCAATTACAGAGGATTTTCCAACAACAAAACCCTAGCCCGAAATGGGCTATAAAACAGATGGAGAAGACGATCACTATTCAAAAAGTGGTCCGCGTCGCTACAGTGAACGGCGGCTGGCTTTGTCAAAAGCGCTACAGTAAAGTTGACCCCGAAGTCCGCACCGCTACAGTGCCTGTCGGTGTCGGTCGGTCAGCTCCGCTACAGTGGTCAGCATTGCTACAGTGCCGAAAATTTGGGCCGGGGGCCTTCGGCCCCCGGACCCCCGGAGCAGGGGCGCGTTGCCCCCTGCAACCCCCAACGAGCTCACCGCGGAGCTCGACCCGCGAAAGTTGCGGGCCACAAGCATTCGGCCCAACCGGATCGGGCAACACCAATCCAACATTTTCATGAAACTAAAATACCCTGCTTGCAAAGCTCCTTCACTCGCGAAGCTCCAGTGAGATTTGTCGTAGTCACGAAGATCACCGTCAATTCATCATGCATTCGCTATGCTCCAATTCTCATAGTCGTGAAGAACACTTTCACCTCATCACGCACTCGTGAAGCTTCATACCTTCGCGAAGCTCGGACCATCCAAGTGTGAATTGACAAGAAACACAAACCAAACTTCATTTCCAACAAAGAATATCATTTGTTCCAACAGATTCAAAAGTAATTAAGTTAATTAAATATAACTAAATAATACATAGTATGCTTGAAAACACATTCAAAACATATTGAAACTCTTAAATTACTTAATTTCCTGAAAAGAAGATTTTTTTATAAAAATTGGTACTTTTAATTGTTCACTGAAAAATCCATATTTTCATAAAAATCCCAAAATTTTACCCAAAGTAAATTTTGATATTATTATTTCAAAAATGATATTAATTTTATCAAATTCAAATTCTAAAATTTATAAATTATTATTTTTATTAAAACCGTATAAGAAAAGTGTTTAATTAAATCAAACTCCTTTTTGAATAAAAATCACTTAATATTTTTATAATAATGTAACCATCTAATTCATATTAATAAATTTGAAAATGATTTACTTTATCATTACCTGAGTTTTTACACCTCACCCAAACCCATCGCATATATTATCATAATTATATTCCTTTAGAACCATAGATTTTACTACTTCCCAGCAATGTATACCACAAATAATATTCTATATATAAGAAGCCAATCCTATTAGGGTCTTCCATGACCTGCTTTAATGACACAAGATAATACATGGTGATCCAACATGGGTGGGCAACATTGGTGGAACATGTCCATTTAGAAGATTGAGGTCTTGGAAATAGTGTTCTTTTGTCGGGATAAAATATATAGAATTTTTATGGAGTTTAATGTCTCGCCATTTTGACTTAAAATTAATTGTTTATTTTAAATGGAAGGAGTATAATCCAATATCATGGGTGAAAAATGATACCGACTGAGAGCGTCACCCCTTAATGAGTTTACAATCACTAGATTAGGATCCGGCATAAAATATAAAATGATACTCTCATCTAGGTCGCCTTTGCCTGCCAAATAATCTGTTACAAAGTTACCTTCTTCTCTCCATGCGTGACCAACCTCAATATTCTGACCAACAATCATCCTGTATTTTCTGATAAAATAGATCAAATACCATGATGGGCTAGCCTTCCCGCAAAGAAACTCAACTAGTACTTTGGAATCCAATTCAACCTCCGAAATGATAATGTTGTAAATCTGCACACGGTCTGCCCACTAACCATAGCCCTCACCTCTGCTCCAATGGAGTTTCCAAGACCATGAATGGAACTGAAAGTAAAGAAAACTGAACCTATAATATCGCACACGAGGCCCACCTCTCATGGTCTCATCCAAACAAGATCCATCGACATTATGTTTCAACCACATGTATGGCAGTTTCCAGCAAACCCACCTTCCCTGGCTGTTCCTTTGTCTTCCTTCTGCATTGAAGACCACACACTTGGGATAATACACCATAAAGAAACAGAATCTCCTCCTTAAAAAATGAGAACTCCTATCTCATCCACCAATGACTACACATGGACCTGTTTAAATAGGTGAGAGTAGAATCTACCTTCTCACGCATTGTTTCTGGCTCCAAAATAACCCAACACCCGATAGAAAGAAAAAAAATCATATTGCGTGCATTAATCCCCACATCATTCTAGCTAGCCCCCTGAAAACAAGATTCAAGGAACTCCAAAATAGATTCCCTATGCCCCAAAAGACCCATGAAGTGCTCGAAGAGGTTCCAGATACCCAGTGCCCAGTCACCTCTGAGGAAATGATTCCAAGATGATTCCGTCTTCGGAGTCGCACAACACCAATAGTGGGATGCAAGGAGGACCCCTTTCTTCTGTACATTTTCATCATTGGGAAAGGTATGGTTCCTAAAACAACATACCAGGAAGTTCAACTTTGAAGGGATCTTGTTGAACCAAAGATTAACTTCCCACTCATCGTTTCCACTTCTAGCGTGTATCGTCACTCGAAATTCCTGATTCTTGAACCATCAGGAGGTGGAAACAGAAAAAACGCACCTGTCTGGATCATCATTCAGGCTAATATTGTCATAGGTAAACCATTTTTGTTGATCTAGAGTTGTATTAATAAATCTAGGTGTTAAAACCCTTTTTATTATTTTGGGTATTACCGAGTCCCACATCGGAATACTCCCATTGTATTCCTTATTCTCAATCTATAAAAGAAGGTCTTCACCTCACCTTGAAGGTAAGGGGGTTTCTCAACCTACATGGTATCAAAGGGAACTTAATCCCGACCCTTCCTCCCAGCGGCTTCCCGGCACTGACCGGCCCCGCCTCTCTTGCGGTCTCCCGGCACAGACCGACCCACCCTCTCCAGCGGCTTCCTGGCACAGTCCGGCCCCGCCTCCCCGGTGAGTTCCTGCACCCTCCTTCCCCGGCGCATCCTGCCCGGAGCATCTCCCCAGTGCAGCCCGGTCCCCACCCCCCCACCATCCTTGGCGCCTTCCCTCCCGAAGCGCGCCCTTCCCGTCGCGCCTCTTCCAGAGCACGACCCTCCCGAGCGCGACCCTCCGTCGTGGCTATACCCGAGCGCGACCCTCCGCCGCGGCTCCTCCCGAACGCGACCCTCCGTCGCGGCTCCCCCCGAGCACGACCCTCCGTCGCGGCCCCTTCCGGCTCCCGCGCGCCCTCCCAGCTCTTCCCGACGACCGCGCCACCCACGCCTCCTGTCGCCCTCCCCGGATCTTCCCAGCGGTCCCGGCTCCCGCATATCCCGTCGACGACCCTTCCCGGCGGGCCTGGAGCCCGTCGTCTCCCATCGCTGTTTCCAGACTCGGCTCCCGACTCCGACAAATCTTCCCGGCAGCGAATCGATCCAGCGCGGCGCCTTCCCCTCCTCCATGGACGCTTCCTCGGCTCTGCCTCCAATGATCACCGCCTCCACCCACCTCGTCGATGACCGGCTGGACGCAACCAACTTCTTCATCTGGCGGAAGACGGTATTGATGTCCCTGCGAGGCATGGACCTTGATTCTCATCTTGAGAATCCTCCACCCGCATCGACTGACCCCAAATTCCGATCGTGGCAACTTGAGGATAGCAAGATATTTGCTTTACTGGTCAATTCCATGGACCGTTCGGTAAAGGATGTTACCCGGACTGCAAATACTGTCAAGGAACTCTGGGATTCCTTGCCTATCATGTATTCCGAGACCAACAACTTGGCTCGAGTCTCCAACATTCTTCAATGTCTGTCACACATCCGACAGCAGGATCGGTCCTTTCCGGCCTATTTCTTGGAATGGAAAGGACTCCGAGACGAACTGCAAAAGCTATGGCCCGTTCTTCAGACACCGGCAGACGTGCAGACTCAACGGGACCAGCTCTGCATTTTCAATCTCCTCAATCATCACCCCTGACTATGCCACGATAGCCACTGAGATGCTTGTCAGCCCTTCTACGCTGGATATACCACAGGTATATCATCGTCTGGGCAAGGCTCAACGGGCTCTCCCATCGCCCCCCCCATCATCGATCACTCGGCTCTCGTCGGTCGTGGCGGTAGACGCTCATCCGGCCCTCGTGGTCGTGGTCGCATGGAAGGTCGTCCTCAACCCCACTGCCAGCACTGTGGTAAGTCTGGCCACCTGATCAACCAATATTGGGTCCTTCATGGCTACCCATCCCAGCAACCACGGCAAGGTCAGACCGCGGTCCAGGAGACTTCTTCGTCAGTCCCAACTCTGCCATCCTCCCTCGACCTCTCTCTGGTGGACCTCCGGCTACTCCACAATCCTCTGGCATCCACCGGACCCGGACCATCTTCAGCGTCTCTCGCCCACTCGACTGGCTCTACTGCCCTCGTTGGTCGTTGCTCCCCAAGCTAGATGCTCGACTCAGGTGCCTCTGATCACCTCACTGGTGATGCAAGTATGTTGACCTCCTACTCTCCTTATGACGGTTCATCATCCATCACCGTCGCTGATGGCTCTACGATACCCATTGCGGGGTTCGATGCATGCTCTCTGACTTCATCAATTCACTTGCCCTTGGTGGCACATGTGCCCCGCAATCCTTTTAATCTTCTTTCCATCAGTAAGATTACAAAGGATTACAATTGTGCTTCCAGAGGGGTGTCAACAGCAGTGGTCTGTGTCAGCCCAGCATTCTGCAGAATATCTAACGCATACTTCCGTTGGCAGAGGGAGATGGTGTCACCTTGTTTTTTCTTTGTGGGGCTCTTTTTGTCCAAGCTGGGCATGTCCGGCTTGAGGGGGAGTGTTAAAACCCTTTTTATTATTTTGGGTATTACCGAGTCCCACATCGGAATACTCTCATGTGTATTCCTCATTCTCAATCTATAAAAGAAGGCTTCCACCTCAACCTTAAAGGTAAGGGGGTTTCTCAACCTGCACTAGGAAACAAACTAGCTTCCCTAAAAGATGTTTCCGAAACTGGACAACCCGGAAAAAATGATTGTTCACAAACCCAGTTATCCTTCCAAAATTTTACCTCTCCACAGCCCACCACCCAGCGAACCTTCCCTTCCAGTGTCTCCGTACGATCAGTCATACACCTGTGAGTCATGACGGCCTCCGGGCATGATCAGATCATACCCTCCAGTCGTCACCAAATCTGTTTCTCATGAACCTCTCCAAAGAGAATTCTCTTCAATGATTTCCCACACTAGCTTGGTCTGCATGCCTTGCATGGCTTCAGAGACACTTCTTAGGTTAGCTCCACCTTCTTCAAGCATCTTGACCATTATTTTCCATGACGCACAATGACATATTCCACTTTGGTTAGAATCCCATATGAAGATTGTCATTAGTTTCTCAAGCTACTCCATAGTCTCTTTCGGTGCCTTAATGATCGATAGAACATGCTTTGGTATAAAAGTGAGACCGATGCTTACCAGTGTAATGGCACCTCCAAATGATAGAAAATGATTTTTCCAGTAACAAGTGTTCCCTGTGATGCCCTCAAATAAGTCCTTAATTCTTCTATCTGAAATGGTAGCGCCAAGATACGTCAACGGGAGATGATGCCTTTGTATACCCATCTTATTTTGAATAACCATACTGCGCCTGTGCAATTTTTTTTTTTTTTTTTGAATTATACACACTACTCTTCCCCTGGTTAATCTGTTGTCTCCTTAGGTTTCCATATGCTTCCATGATTTTATTAAGACCTTTGATGGACCTAAGCCCACCATTGATGAAGAAGAGAACATCATCGGCAAACATCAAATGAGATATCATGCCATCCCAGAACCTGGTCTTGTATGGAAGAATAAACCCTTCCTCCAAACCTCCTTTTATGTTCCATGAGAGTGCGTTCGGGGTTAAAATAAAAAGGCTTTCCATGATTAGGTCACCTTGCCTTAATCCACACACGGTCGTGAAAAAACCAAAGACCTTACACATTAATGAAATGAAAATCCATGGGGAGGCAAGGAAACTGAAAAGGTGGTCACAAACCTATTATTTGAACCCAAATTTCTTCATGAATCTGATTATGAAACTCCACTCTAACCTGTCATATACCTTGTCCATATCCATTTTGTTGATAAAGCCAGAACCAAGTGTCTTCTTATTAATATCATCCACCATTTCTTTCGTTATCCCCACCGCACCTTGAATACTCGTTCCTTGAATAAAACCATGTTGTTCTACCGATACCAGTCTTGGAATCACACAACTTAGTCTTCTATTAATGAGACATACCAAAATCATATAAGTAAAATTTCAAAGACATATAGGCCGGTATTGATTGAGAGTAATAGGATTTTGAATCTTCGGTAGTTGCACCACCCTAGAAGCACACACTGCCCTCGGAAGTGCCCCGCCTTTAATGAGACATGCCGAAATCTTAATGAGAAATGCCAAAATCTTATAAGTAAAATTTCAAAGACATATAGGCCAGTGTTGATTGAGAGTAGTGGGATTCTGAATCTTCGGTAGTAACACCACCCTAGAAGCACACACTGCTCTCAGAAGTGCCCCGCCTTTAAAATAATCAGGAATTTCTTCCGTAACCTGCACCTTGATTAAATCTCATGCATCCATGGAGGAGCAGGGAAACACATCCGGACCAGGTGCACTTTCTAGTTTCATACTGAACACTACCTCCTTAATTTCCTCCTCCTCTGGAATGCATTCTAACTTCTCGTTATCTTTTCCCTCCAACAGCCTTGGAATACATTGTATAGATCTCTCCACCATTGTATCCCCAACATTCCTTCATCCATTAAAATTCTCAAGACCTAACAGAAGACCCTCAAAGTGATTCAGAGCCATGTTCCCTAGAAATTCAATATCACCCCCCCCCCCTATATGACCCATCTTCTTGCCTCAAGATGATCTACCTGGACACCTTCCTTTCTTTAATACAGGCCTAGAAAAAATAAGTGTTATGATCCCCCTCCCTTATCTAGAGATCCCTTGATCTTTCCCTACATACCCTCTCAATATCCAGAATTTTTTCGGCCAGCGAGCATTGTTTATCATTCAATGAGACAAAAATTTCCTCATCCCAATTCACATGAAGCCTTTCTTCGAGCCTCTAGATTTCCATTTCAAGTCCTTCCAGGTTGATATCAATATTTGTCCTGCTAAAATTCCACTCCTGCAACTCTTTTCTCAAGCTCTTGAGATGCAGTGACAACCCCACCCAAGCATTACCCAACACCGGTTGAATCCAGGAACTTTTAACCATCTGTAAAAAACCCTCAATCCGTGATTAGTAACATGAATAAATGAAATGGTCCGATCATTAGGTTTCAATCTTTAAGCTCACCACAAGGGGATAGTGAACCGAATAACCGAATGAGTTGTGTGATGGAAGTCCGAGGGAAGTGTTCCAAACCTTCCATGTTGGAGAGTCACCAATCAATCCTACTCCATATACACATGCTCCCTTTATGATTATTGCACAAAGTAAATATGTTCATCGAAAATCCTAGATCCATCAGGCCAAAGACGCCATAAATTCTTTGAAATCCTGCATGGCTTTTTTAGAAAAAAACTGTACCACCTTTTTTCTTAGAAGCATCTACAATGGTGTTGAAGTCCCCACCCACAAACCAAGAAAGTCTTCCGGTATGAATGTTCTGAGAGGTGCTGCCGCAAAGGAGTTCTTTCAGCAATCTCACATTTATCATAAAGAAATAGAAAAAGAAAAACCATACCCCCCCCCCTAGTTCACCTTCGTAGAAATGTGCTGAGGAGAAGCATCTAGACATTCCACTGTGATGCTACAGGTCAAGATGATTAATATATGCGGGCTGCATGGGCTTGCATGAATGAAATTAGAAAACTACATACTCCGTGAAAAATAAGATGCTTGATCCATCGTTTTTTTGGGTTCCAGAACAGCAATAATAGAAGCTTGTAACCGACGAGATTCACTGAAAGTGAAAGAACTCTTTTCCCGAATGCCAAATCCTCTGACATTCCATATCAAGATAGACATCATTGTACAACAATAGAGAGGGCCTTGCAGCCTGAAGCAGATTCATCCCTAGCTACCGAGTTGATGGAGAGTGCCTCTATGGATCTTGAGCCTGTTAGAAGACTGCTGTTTATAGGTGTCTAAGGAACCTTTAAAATATCCAACTCTTTGGAAACAAGGGAATCCGAGATTTCCGCCTTATTCTGTTGGTCCTCTAATACAGAAAAGCGGTTAGGTGAGCACGCCAAAGAGACCTGGTGAACCAATGGGACCTCCGTCATAGGTTTGGAAAACAGAAGATCATTCTACATAGAAGCATGATTTTCATGAAAGCCCTCCACCCCACCCCCTGTAAGGAATAATTAAACACTAAAAACAAGGGGGAGACAAGCGACCCACCTCCTGACCGAACCACCCTTTCCGACAAGGACTTGCCGGGAGAACCAGGATCTGTAGCCAATGAAACCATTTTTTGAGTAGAGGCCCATGCACCAAGACTTATTCCGGAACACCCTACATTACTATTTTTCCAAAAAGATATTTCGACACAGCCGACAGAGGTTGCAACTCCGAATTGCTGAAACCGAGTAACATTTCTAACAAGGATGAGGAAACAGGAAGCACCAGGCGAGCAAAATTGGAGATGACATTTTCTTCAAGCTTCGTTGGAATCAAGTAGCTAGGAACATGTGATATATCATAAGTTGTATATGTCTCAATGGTCCGGATGACAGGGCACATGGAGGGCATGTGAAAAGCATCTTCGAAATTTGAAAATCCTGCCTCTTTGCAGGACTTGCCGCTGGTGCCCAGATCAGAGGCATGGGCCACTAGACCTATCTACGCCACCTTCAAACCATCAGACCCCAGAACCTCAAACTTCAGCAGACCAAAATCTTGGTATGATTCTCTGGGGACCGATCCCCCCATAGGGTTAGAAACCTTGAAACCCATCCGAATTCTTCTGAAGACATCCACCCAATGACTCTGAAGTTGACACTCAACACAAAAACTAGGGAGCGCCTAATAAAGCATCAATTTCCACCAAGAGAAACCCTCTCTTGATTTAATCAACACGCGTGATGGGAGCTTCACTGCCAGATCAAGTTCAATGGAAATTTGGGGATTCGACATAGATTGATGCCTTTGGGTATCCTCATCCGAGCACAGAAAACACCCCAAGGAATTACCCACCATTTGGATAATAGAGGGGTTATGAAGGGGAAGAGAGGGGCCAGGAAACCTAACCCACCCAACCACCAGGCTTCACTCCTTCCCATGGTGAGCATTACCCAACCACCGAGAAAGAGAAAACCACCATGCTCTACATCGCCTCTCCTCCCTGAACCATTCCCCCACGAAATCCTCCCTGGAAAATAAATGTACGCAGAAGGTGTATCAGGACAGTAACTGAGGCCTCCACTGGATGGAGGAGATCCCATGAGCTAACATACGTCCTAAAAAAATTTAAAGAGGATTTTTTGCGACCGAATATCACCACCAGTGAAAAGATAGTACTCTGTAGCTTCGCTAAGCTCTTCCTCCGGAAGATCCACCGCTGGACACCCTTCAACCCTACCAGCACATCTGGGCGCAATCTGAATGGTCGGGCTGAAAGAGAGGCTATCAGAGGACACTGTCGGCCCTGCAAGCACGTCATTAAAAGATTTCATACCAGAAGAGCCCAAGGGTTCGCTGTCTAAAAACCACCGGAGAAGCCTTTGCTGCCGCGGATAAAACCAAGGGAACCGGTGAAGAAGGGAGAGGGACCAAATGCGCATGCGGCGTGTTCATTGTTTCAGAAGTGGATCACCCCACTTGTAGGTTATATATCATAAATAGAATTACCTTATGTCTCACCATATTATCTAATTTATTATTATTATTATTATTATGTAGTCATGATTCTAATGATTTATTTTTATATCTCGTACCTTTAAAAAAATAAATATGTTTAAAATGTATTAATGTTTATAATTTTATTAACTCATGATTTGTGTTACTTCACCAAAAATAAAATATAATTATATTCAAACATATCGTAGTTCATCTTATACAAAAACAACATGAAAAACCTTCAGGGATTTTTTTTTTTTGAATCATACAAAACCAAAAATCCATTAATGAGAATGTATGGTGTCGCATTAACTAACAAACACTTTACTAGAATTGAGCCTATTATCCCAGTTCAATAATAAGTCTTAGGCACCAAATATGTATAAGTCATAACCAACCATTACTTTCGGGCTCATAAATAATAATTATATTATAATCATAGTTGATTGTAAATAAATCTTATAACATACGTAGAAGTCTACCCTTTAAATACATGGTATGAAATTTATAGGTAGTTGTGTAAAACACTATACTAAAGTTTACATCCAATTATAATATAAGGATTATATATTAATTAATATCAAGTGGAAGAAACTATATAAATGGACAATTTATAAATTTATATAGGGGAATTTTCTGATCATTTCACAAATAAAGCGATTAGAAACATTTTATAATTTTGACATTTTTTTAAAAGGCCAGAACAATTTATTTAAAAGAAAAATATTACATGAGCCTAAAGGACGAGATCATATTACAATCTTTATCATGAAGATGAAGAAGATCGGCGGGAAGATCGTCAAGCCAGGTAATGTCTTGATTTACTCCTTTGTTAGCAAGGTCATTGGCAACCGTATTAGCTTCACGATAGATATGAGTGATAATGTAGTTGATGTTGAGAAGCGAGCGGGTGCAATCCATCCAGTGGGTAGTGATCGACCACGCAAGGTATGTCACACTGTTCCAAATTGCTTGCACCATGGTAGTCGAATTGCTTTCAAACTAGAGATTGTTCCAACCATGATTCCTTGCGAAAGAAACTGCATGTATCATACCCATCATTTCGACTTTCAGAGAAGAGGCAATGTCGTAGTTCCCAAGAAAGCATTTGAGGATATGGCCAAGGTGATTCCTAAAGATAGCACCACAACCTGCGGGACCTGGATTGCCTTTCGAGGCACCATCCACATTGACTTTAATCCAACTAGGAAATGGAGCACGCCAAAACACTTCAAAGGTACGATGCGGTTGACACAAATTTTCTTCAATCCAAAGATGTCGCGGAATTGTAAAGTCCTCAATAGTGTTGTTGAAGTGACCCTTTTACATCAATGCAACTTCACGTATGGCAATAAGAATCTGCAACTTACCTGCATTACGATTGAGTGAGGATTTGTTATATGCAATAGTATTTCTATCATACCAGCTCACATGGTGGAGCTCGGCAACAATAGCAAGGAAGATGTTCTTAATTTGCTGAGAATTTTCCATTTATGCACATTTCTTTAGTCGAGTGTTGACAGAGTCAAGAATCAACCATCTGCAGTTAAAAATGTCAAAAATATAGTTCCAAAGGCAGTAGCACAAGAAAGGAAAAGGTGGTTAGTGTCTTCTTTGTGTTGATTACAGTGCCTATATTTGGAGCAAAGTTGAATACCAAACGATTGAAGGCGTCTATATGTGGGAATTCTGTTGTGAGCAAGACGCCAAATAAGAGTGAATCTTGAAGGCTTTATCCAGGGTTTGTCAAAGAAATTTAGCTAACCAAAATCACTTTCAGAATTACAGAAAAAATGATTATAAAAGTTTTTTGAATTAAGTATACCATTGTGAGCAGGTTTCCAAATTAAAAAGTCATTAGTGTTTGAGAAAGGATAGTTGTTGATGATGTTCATAATGGCTTCAGGAAGATTATCATTTTGAGAATTTAGCATATCTATAATTGAGTAGGTGGTGGTTTCAGGGCACTACAAGAAAATTGCCGTTTAGCGGCGGTTTTAAAAACCGCCGCTAAACGCGTTTCGGGCCGCTGTTTCGCGGCGGTTTTTAAACCGTCGCGAAATGCCATATTTTTTTTAAATTTTTTTAATTTTTTTTTAATTTTTTTCAAGGATTAGCGGCGGTTTTTAAAAAAAACCGCTGCGAAATAGCGGCTGTTTCGGTAAAACCGCCGCGAAATGAAAGGAAAAAATAAAAAAACACGAGAAACCCCGAAAATCACTAAAACGACCATAACTTTTGATCCGGGCGTCCGTTGGAGCGTCACGACCAGTCAAATCGAAGCTCATGTAGAGATATAGAGGCACATATAATCAAAACCATGAGACGGTCTAAGGTGCAGAAGATATTAGAGTTATAAGAATGTTGAAAAAAGTTTTCCAACTTCAAACGACCATAACTTTCGTTCCGGGTGTCCGTTTGAGCTCTACCACATATCAAATCGAAACCAGTGAAGAGAGCTATGCACCAGATCAACACAAGAGAGTTTCTGTCATGTTTTTAGACCCCAAAATCCCCTCTGAAGGCCTCCAAAATCCTGTTTCCGTCACCAGTGTCTCGTCGAACTTGTCTTCAAACAGACCTAACTTTGGATCCGCGTGTCAGTTTGGACACCTCCACCTGCCAGATCATAGCTTGTTCCATGAGCTTCAGTTTGACTGGTCGCGGCGCCCACATGCACTCCTGGATCATATGTTATGGCCTTTTTAGTGGGTATCAGGTTTGTTATGTTTTTCGATGCCTCGTTTCTAGCACCCGTTCCCCGTCAGTTTTTTTAAATGGTCATAACTTCCGATCCGCCTGTCTATTTGGACTCTTTCACCTATCAGGTCAAATATCGTTTCAGGATCTTTGATTTGACAGGTCATGGATCTAAAATGGACTCTCGGATCATAAGTTATCTCTGTTAATGTGAGTCCAATGTTTTTGTCTCTTTATGACCGTTTTGACGGGTTTTAACGGTTGCTCCATTTATTACTGTTAATTTGGGTTTCCATGACTTGTTATCTTTATCAATGGTTTTTTTGTGAGTTATTATGATGATTATGTTGAATTATTAAGGGGTTTTCCAGAGTTGTCATTAGTTCTCATGCGTTCTCATTCTTTCAAATGCCTCATTCTTCATATACTTCTCCATCCGTTTTCATGCGTTTTCATGATTTTTCATCCCTTACCACGTCTTTTCATACTTTTTCATGTGTTACCTTTATTATTTATTATTTATTATTTATTATTTATTATTTATTATTTATTTATTATTTATATTTACTTATTATTTATTACTTATTATTTATTATTTATTTTTAATTATTTATTAGTACTAATAATAAAATATTATTATTAATAATAATATTTTTTACTGGTTATTTATTATTTATTATTTATTATTTATTATTTATATCTATTATTTATTTATTATTTATTATTTATATTTATTATTTATTATTTATTATTTATTATTTATTATTTATTATTTATTATTTATATTTACTTATTATTTATTAATTATATATTTATATATTATTTATTATTTATATTTATTTATATTTATTATTTATTATTTATATTTATTAATTATTAATTATTAATTATTAATTATTTATATTTATTTATTATTTATTATTTATTATTTATTATTTATTATTTACTATTTATTATTTATATTTATTTATTATTTATATTTATTTATTATTTATATTTATTTATTATTTATATTTATTTATTATTTATTATTTATTATTTATATTTACTTATTACTTATTATTTATATTTATTTATTATTTATTATTTATTATTTATATTTATTTATTATTTACTATTTATTATTTATATTTATTTATTATTTATATTTATTTATTATTTATTATTTATATTTACTTATTATTTATTATTTATATTTATTTATTATTTATATTTATTTATTATTTATTATTTATTATTTATATTTATTTATTATTTATTATTTATTATTTATTATTTATTTATTATTTATATTTATTTATTATTTATTATTTATTATTTATTACTTATCATTTATTAGTTATTACTTATCATTTATTATTTATTATTTATTATTTATTAGTTATTATTAATTATTAATTATTAATTATTTATTATTTATATTTATTAATTATTAATTATTTATATTTATTAATTATTTATATTAATTATTTATTAATTATTTATTATTTATATTTATTTATTATTTATTATTTATTATTTATTAATTATTATTTATTAATTATTATTTTCTATTTATTATTTATATTTATTTATTAGTTATTATTTATTATTTATTATTTATATTTACTTATTATTTATTATTTATATTTATTTATTATTTATTATTTATTATTTATTATTTATTATTTATTATTTATTATTTGTTATTTATTATTTATTATTTATTATTTATTATTTATTATTTATTATTTATTATTTATATTTATTAATTATTTATATTTATTTATTATTTATTATTTATATTTATTTATTATTTATTATTTATTATTTATTATTTATTATTCATTATTCATTATTCATTATTTATTATTATTGAGTTTATATCTATTATTTATGTATTATTTGTTTTTTCAATTAATATATATTAGTATATTAAATTCTGTTTATTAACCATATGACGAGCTTGCTGGAGTGGTAAAGTCTTTGAAAAATATGCAACAGATTAGGGGTTCAAATCTCACCAAACGCAGTATTTCTTTATATTGCATGACCATGTGCATGGGCATGTGCATGAGATGTGCATGGATAAATAAAGTAAATAAATTAAATAAAGTAATACGAAATAAATAAATAAAATAAAATAAATAAAATAAATATGAAATAAATAAAATAAATACAAAATAAATAAGAAAAAGAAAATAAATACGAAATAAATAAAATAAAATAAATAAAATAAAATAAAAAATAAAAATAAAAAAATACATAAATAAAAAAAATTAAAATTTTTTTAAAAAAAATTAAAAAAAAATTAAAAAAATTTAAAAAAAATTAAAAAAAATTAAAAAACCGCCGCTAAATCATTTAGAGGCGGTTTAAACCGCCGCTAAAAAACCGCTGCGAAACGTTCTGCGACGGTTTTAAAAACCACCGCGAATAGTTTCCCGACGCATGATTTCGCGACGGTTTTGAAAAACCGCCGCCAATCTATTTAGCGACGGTTTAAACCGCCGCGAAACGAAAAAAAAAACGCCGCTAAATCGTGATTTTGCCGTAGTGGGGGTTTTGTCAGGATGAATCATAGATATAAGGGGGGTGCTAGTACAGTTATCTAACCAGAAGTTTATGGAGGAATCCCTAGTAACCATCCATCTGGAATCATTCATGATGGTGGAAAAGGATTGCTTAATAGATGGCCATATAGAGGAGCTGAGGAAGTTCAATTTGCCTTCCTTAAGTTTGCCAATAAATCTCTTTTTGAGAAAAGAGATAGAGTCCGAATTATTATAAAGAAGGTTCCAAGTGAGCCTAGCTTGAAGGCCCTCATTAAAGTACCTAAGATTTTTATGCCAATCTCACCCTTATCAATATGTTTGCAACAAGTCGACCAGGGGACAGTCACAAGATTTCTTTCTAACGTGCTACCAGTCCAAATGAAATTTTTTATTGAGGTATTCATTTTTTTGATAAGCCCAATTGGCCATTTATAAACCATCACGGAGTAAACCATTTTAGAAACAATAGTGGATTTGACAAGGCATAATCTTCCTGCCAATGAGAGGGATTTTTCTTTCCAAGAAGATAGTTGGTTATAAACTTGGTCAACAATTGCAGAAAAGTGAGAAGACTTGGGTCTACCCCAAAATAAGGGAACGCCAAGGTAAGTGAAAGGAAAAGTACCCTCTTTAATGCCTAAGTCACTGATAATGTTACCTTTCCTGTTGGGAGGGAAGTTTTCTCCAAAGAAGATAAAAGATTTGTTCCAACTAATGGTTTGACCAGAAACCTCTTCATAGCGAGATTGAGCATTTTTGAGGTTTTGAATATTTTTTTATCACCTTACAAAAAAGGATGATATCATCAGCATATAGAAGATGTGTGGGAGAATTCACATTCCTAGAAACATGAATGGGTTTGAGTTTGGTCTGATCCACAAGACGATTGAGGAGATGACTAAAATAATCCTCCGCAATGGAGAAAATAATGGCAGATAAAGGGTCCCCTTACCTTACACCTTTGGTGCATTTGAAGTATCCCTTGGGAGAACCATTGATCAGGATAGAAATAGAGGCCGAGTTGAAGAGGGTTCTGATTGTAGAAATGAAGGGTTCATTAAAACCAAAGCCTTGAAGAACCTTGAAGATGAAGCTCTAATCCATGGTATCAAAAGTTTTTTTTAATGTCAAGTTTAATAACAATATTCCCCCCTCTTTTAATTTGGTTAAGAGTGTTGACGCACTCAGAGGCAAGAAAAATACAATCTTGTATGGATCTACCCTTGATAAATACAAATTGGTTCCAGGAGACAATTTTGTCCGTGATAGTTGAAAGTATATTAGCAATGATTTTGGTGATGATTTTAAAGAGGGTGTTAATGAGAGCAATGAGTCTAAAAAGGTGTATCTTATAAGCATTGTCCAATTTAGGAATCAAAGAAAGAAATTGAGCATTCAAACCATGAGTAAGGACACCATTGTAGAAGAAATATTTGACAAGTTTGCAAACATCCAAATGGATAACGTCCCAATAATGTTGAAAAAACCCATTATTAAAACCATCAGGACCCTTAGAACTATCAAGATTCAAACTAAAGACAATGTCTTTAATTTCATGATCAAGAGGTATGTTTAGAAGGAAAGAGTTATCCTCATCATTAACCACCTTCGGAAGGACCTCATGTAAGAGTTATTTGTTCTTGTCAGGACCATTAAAGATGGATTCAAAGTATGAGACAATGTGACTAGAAATATCATCCTCATTGTCTAAGAGGTTGTCCCTATCTTTTAACAAAGATAGCGGTCTGTCAGCTTTCCTGACTCTATGAAGCGAGTTATAGAACTTAGTGTTTCTGTCACTATCAGATAACCATTTAACTTTAAAATTCTGTTTCCTCATGTTCTCTTTAAAGGTGAGCAAAGAATTTAGTTTTATCGAAAGATTGATTTCTTGAGTCGGATCAGAGTTGAATTTAGAGTTAGTGTTATTGTTTTGAAGTTGACTAAGCTCTTCCTCAAGAAGAAGGATGTCATTGTTAAACTGTTTGGCAGTAGAACTACACCATCTTTTGAGAATCTGTTTGAGGTTTTTTAACTTAACAGAATATGAAAAGGTATCATTGAAGTGTGACATAGAAGACCAAAACCTTTTGATGATATCAGTGAATTCATCATTAGAAAACCATATATTGTTAAATCTGAAAGGAAGCAAGGGTTTCATGTTTTTGGTGGAGACATTGAAAAGAATGGGATGGTGGTCATATTGTAGCTTGTGGAGGGTGATGCTGGAGATAATGTCCCATTTATCCAAAACATGGACATTTGTGAAGGCTCTATCCAACTTGGAGGCAACCAACCAATTGTAGTGCCTTCTATACCAAGTAAAATTGACACCAATAAGATTAATTTCTATAATATTGTTGTCTTTAATAGAAGTTTTGAATTCTCTCGTGGAAATAACAACATGAGATGAACCAATTTTCTCACTTGCGTTTAGAATGGCATTAAATTCCCCAATCAAAAACCAAGGAGTATTGATATTGGTACCTAAATAGGAAAGGTCATTCCATAGGGGCCTCCTATATTGGTATCTATTTTTAGCATAAATAAAGGATCATAAGGAGTGAGTGCCATCAATTATGAAGTCACAAGTGAATACTTGCTCAGAAACATTAAAAACATTAACATTTTGAAGAGAAGTGTGTGAAAAAACCCAAAGGGTTTCAACATTGTAGGAATTTTTAGTTGCACCTACAAAAGAATAAGCATGTTGGCATAACTGGGAATACTTGATTGAAAAATTATTTTTGGGTTCAACAATAGGAAACAACATTGGGCAATGAATATTGATCCTTGTTTTTAAGATGATAAGAGTGTTAGAGTTGGAAATACCTTGACATTTCTAGAATAGAATCTTCATTTAGACCTAGGTTTGGAGCTAGAACTCCCCCTTTTCTTCCCTGATCCCTTTTTTCCTTTAAGATCTTATATGTTTCTTATCATTGCATGGGATAGTATTATGTTTTTGCTTATTTTTAGAAGTAGCCAAGGGGTTGTTTGTTGATATTTCCTTAACATTATCCATGGTCAAGGCATGCAAGGGGGAATTCACGTGTGATTCTACAGAGTTCCTTATAGAGTTATCAGTGTGAACCACATCATGAGTAGTAAACAGATTTTCAGAATTCACCGAAATAACATTATGATTGAAAGTATGAGAAACACATGCAGAATGATTTATAAAGGTAGAAGTAAGAGTACCTGAGCCTTTTGTAGCCATAGGTGCAGTATCACCCATTTTTGTGTTTGAAGGTGGAACCAATTGACTGTTTGGAGCAGTCAATGGTATCTCCTTATGTCCAACCAACTCGGTTTTTATTGTGGAAGTATTTGAAGTAGTAGTGAGGTGTGTGTTCTTTATTCCATCTGTGACCTGCTGCTTGCCATGGTCAGAGCTAGAATTTAATTTACTATAGTTACCTAAAACAGCTAGATCAGTAGAACAATCCTGCTCAGACTGTTTGTTGTATATGGGTTCCTGTAACACCGAGGTAGTAGTATAGGCAGTACTGTTAGTAATAAAATTTTGTTCCCCATTCAGTGTAGGTCTTGAGACAGCAGTTTTGAGCTTTTCATCAAATTGCTTATCACTACCAAATTTCTGAATAATCAAGTTAGTATTGGCATTTTCAATATTAAATATAGAAGGGGGAGGTCTGTTGAATTCTGCTTGGACAATATTGTCCACAAGTGTATCTTTTTCCTCACCCTGTGAGATTTTTAGGAGGTCGACATTCAAATCATTCATGGTCCCAGTGGGTAACACTTGAGTAGAAATGATCATTTTTCATATCATTCAATATAATTTCATTTATATTATTATTTTACATGGAATGTAATATGATATTTTAAAAATAAAAACTCGTGATATTTATGAAAACTTTTATAATCATCTAAAAATTTAATATTTTATATAAACACATTATATAAAAAATATCATATATTTCATTATATTTACAACTTTTATTAAGAACCCAAAAATGTTTCCTGGTCTATTTTAAATAAATTTTGATATAATTCTTTTTAATATTAATAATTCAAATTACTATAAAAAATATTTTTAATTTATCAATATATCGAAATCTATAAATCAATTAGGAATTAAACATTGTAAATTCACATGAAAAACCTAATCACTTCCATCAGAATATTTTTGGATATTTTTAAAGCCCCCATCGAATTTAGGAAGGTCCCCATGAGTACATATTGATGATGTTTTTTTATAATTTTGATAAAATCAATTTTTATTTAAAATAGAAAAACCATGACCACTTTTTACAAAATCCATGATGTGGATATTCCTAATGAAACCACTTAACAAGTGAATGAAAACCATTTTTTTAGTGAGATCATTTTATGTAGATTCTTCAAATATAATAATTTTAAAACTATAACATGGTTTTTCTTGGCTACATTATTCTATTCTTATATAAATCACACATTCATACAAACTATGCTTCTTTTTAGTGAAAACCCCACCATATGTTTATAATTTTTTAAATTTTTATTTTGGAAAACACTTTCCATGATTTTTTTCAAGAACCATAATGTGGTTTTTAGCTTATAAAACCATGCCCATTTTTATGTAAAACTTCAATAACCATGTCCGTTTTTCAAATACACATCTTTATTACAACAAAAGCATTTTTTTTATTTACTCATTTGTTTAAAACTCATATCCAAATTAAATTAATGTGGCTCTAATACCATTAAAGTGATTCTTTGGGGGAAAACATGCTCGTATAAATTGGATATTTTTTTAAATATAGTGAAAAATCAATTTAAATCTGTTTTTCAATGATGTATTTGTAATAATTGGACTAAATAAATATAAATAAAGAATAAATTATTTTTCTCTATTGAAATAATTTATCCAAGATCTTCTATATGTTCTTGATATATATCCCTAAGAAGAATCCAATGACCTTTTATTTATTAGTATACCTGATTCGTATGAATATCCAAATTCTTAGAAAGGAACCCCTCTTACTGATAATCATCTGGAACCTTTTTGTAAATAAATACAGTGAGAGAGAAATAATGCTTCATATTTGAGGAATTTTAGGGATAAAATCACATTTTCTTGTCCAATGAACACACTAGTTGAAAAAAAATGATCTCATTGATATAATCCTCCAAGTATCTAAAACACTTGTAGAATATTAAACTTTTTGAAGGAAACCATTTCATATATGGTTTATATGTTATAATAGTTTTGAAATATTAAATCTTCATTATGATAAATTGTTTAGAATTTAAAATTGTCATTTAGATTCCTAAAATATTCAAATCATTATTACATAAGTATATAAATAATCATGATAGATTATATTGGAGAAGGGTTTTGAGTCACAAGTTATCACATAAGGAATAAAATTCCATTTATAGACCATGATGTAGTAACATTCACTATGTCATGTTATACATAATCAAAAACTACAATTTGGTTTAAAACTCTACATTATGGAATTTCTTTAGAGTATATTTATAAAAAGATTTACATATGATATGATATAAGTTAAAATGTGCATAAAAACTATGTAGATTTAGTACATGCGAAAATTTAAAGATATACTTGTTGCACCTCTATATCTCGTGTTTTTTATGATCACAAACACTCAATTTTTTTTATATTTTTCACTTAAATGTGATTTAGTGTTTTTATTAAATACAATGTGATAAAATTCAATGGAATCATTAAGTTCTTTAAATACTTCATGAAGGATTGGTCGTGTATAATTTCAACCTTCAAGGAATTGGAATATTGTTTGATAATCAGTTGGAGAACATATATGGAAGCTAAAAATGCACCTCTTGAATATGTGTAAGTGCTGGTTGCATTCACTAGTTAGTCTAGGGAACCAGCTAGCTAGTTTCATGAAGGAAATACCCAATTGTGTTGCATGTACGCCAAAAATCCAGTAGATGACCACTGTTCTATTGATGGAGGAGAAACAACCAGCTGATGGATCATCTAGTGAAGATGATATTGATTTGAATTCCACCAATAATCCACTCGCTAGTAGAAACTTCCTGGTGGAGTTCATCCAACAATTCCCAGCTCTATACAGTCCACCGACTACTCCTTGGAGGCTACTGAGTAACCGATGGTGTCAATCTAGCTCTAGCAAATTTCTATTTATTATGGTAAAAATGACCATAAATGTGTCTTCTTTAACTTCATGAGTACTAGTGACTTATAGATCCTTTCGAGTCATTTTGGAGCCTATAAAAGGACTACCTAGGCTTATTAGAATGCGACCTTGACATCCTTACCCCCAACAATGTTCTCTCAAGATAAAATCATCAACTAACCTATAGAATTCCCAATTCTCTCAAGAGACATTGAAATTTATAAATCTCTCAAGGATCCCAACCATCCTCTCAAATACCTTATTATAATTTATAGTTCATCCATACAAATAGATTTTTCAGCATTTTATAATGTGTTTTTCTAAAGAAAACTTCTATCTTCCCAGCCTCCTTTCTCAAATGGTTCACACTTCAAAAAAGTGTGGGACACATTCCTTGGTTACCAATGAATCTAAAGAGTTAGATCACAGACCAAAATTATGAGGTATTGGTTTCTTGATCACTATTGGTATCAAGAATTTTATATAATAAAACTCTCAAGTTGAGGGGATAAGGTGTAGGGGATCACATAAATATTTAGACGAACTCCTTATCAACTATGTTTTCCCTTTATTTATTTTTCTACATTGAATTATTTTACATTGAATCCCATACTTTCATAAATTTGGTTCAATAATTTCCATGATTAGATTAAATTTATTTTATCTTTATAAACATGAATTAAATTTATCAACTATCATACATTCTATTTCTAACTTTATTATTTATTAACCGCTTTATTATTTTATTAGCATTTATTTTCACTTTAAAATTTTAAAATAGAAATTTACCCACCCTCTTTACATAATGTCTGACCAAAAATTGGCATCAAATGAGTCTTCTTATTCTTTTTATCAAAATTATACTGTTTTTATATTTATCTTTCATTTTTTACTTTGAAATTAAAACCAATTCAAATACTAGATTTTTTATTGAATCTAATTCTAATATGCATGATAATGTTTTTGATGGAATTGACTATTCTAATTTTAAGAATTAGATATTGGATTTTCTTGGAAGTATCTCATATATTATTTGTTTAATGGTAATTCATGAGTATATACTCACTAAGGAATACGACGAAAAGTGGACACCTAAAGATGGTATAAATTTTGAATTAAATCATATATTTATGAATGCCTTGCATTGTGGTCTTGATAGAAATGAGTTCAATCATGTTTCTTCTTTAAAAAATGCTTTATAGATTTATAATTTATTATAATTTTCACACAAAAGAAAGAATAAACTGAAGGTAACTATATTAGATATGTTTTATCATGATTTTGAATGTTTCACTATGCATTCTATTGAATCCATTACAATCATGTTTTTAAGATTTACTAACATATATAATGGAATAAAGTCCCACAAGGATGAATTATCGAGATAAATAAACATAAAGAAATTCCTTTGGGTTTTACTGAGATTACATGATCCTAAAGTATTTACCATTAAAGAAGTAAATGATTTTAAGAAAATTAAGTTTGATGAAATCATTGGATTTATTATGTCATTTGAGATAATAATGTAATGATAAGTGGAGAAAGCAGCCAAGGAAGCCAAAGAAGTCAAGAAAACTATCACCTTCAGTGCTACCAATGATGAACCATCTAAATATAATGTAATTGACTATAATATTCATGTTAGGAACATGTTAAACTTATACCATAAGTAGAACACCTATAAGTGATCTAGAAATTCAAATAAATAGGTAGAAATAGAGGTAACATTCTACAAATGTAGAAATAAAGGTTACATCAAACCAGAGTGCCCATATACAAGAAGTAGATGAAAGAAAAGTGACATGGTAAAAATGATTTGAAATCCACAATTTGGATTACAATTGAAGACTCCATGGATTAATCATCATCATCAAATCAAGTGAATCAAACCTGATGTTCCTTAAGGCACTTGTTAATTAAGATATCGAGGTTAGTACTTGTCTCTCCATTTCCTCTTCTTACTCTTTTTCTTCATCATGTTCTCCTCTATCTTCTTCATCTTACTCCTCCAGTCACCTAAAATATTAAGAACTAAAATATTCTCACAGCCATCTCAAAAATAGATTTTTTTTTTCAAATTTCTTCTCTATACAAACAACTCGAGAAGAATTATAATCAAGTGGTTCCTAAGAAATAAAATCTAAAAATATAAAAGTATATTCTCTTCAAAGAAAAGGAAGATTATACAATGAAAATGAAAAACCAACTCAATATTGAGAAACTAAAATCCACCATTAAGAATCTCATAAATTACCTTTTCAAATTCACTTAAGGTGATGAAAATTAAAATAACGTTTCAGGTTATGAAAATCCTAGAAAATACCAGGTCAGTTTTTGGTTACTCCAATCGAAAAAGATCCTTTAAAAATCCAATGAAAATAGAATTTATTAAAGGTGTTTTTCCAAAAAATTACTATAATTATGAAAAAAGAATCAATTATTTAATCTATGAATATGATGAAAAACACATCATATGAAAACTAATGTAGATTATTCTCTCTTCCAATTTTTCTAAAAGTAAACATCATAAGAAAATCTGGATTCTGAAATATTTATTGGATAACATAAGAAGACCCAAGTTTGTGTCAGTACCAAAATATTAAACTATTTAATCTTGAAGGAAAAGTGTCTTGAGAGTAGTGCCCAATAATTTATTTGGTATATAGATAGTCTTTCATCAAGACACATATGTGGGGAAGTATCTGAATTCAATCAAATCGATAAACTTAGAAGGAGGTCACATCACATTTAGCAATAAATCTCATGTTATAATAATAAGTGAAGGCACCATCAATTATTAAAACTAAATCATTATAAGAAATGTTTAATTCATAAAAATATTAAAACAATATTTACTAAGAATTAGTGAATTGTCTAATAAAATATTCAAAATATCTTTCAAAAATTATTTTTTCACAGTATTTGATTCAAAATGAATAATTTTATATACTTCTTCTTAATTTTAAAATGTTTATAAAGTTAATTTAAAAAATATATTTTATCCAAAATGTCAAATTTTTATGTTCACAAGTGAGTGAGTTATGTATTTTTCATAGAGACCTCATTAATTATTGTACTCAATCCCTTGTCATACTCACCTATTATCAACTAGTATGAGATCTTCCTAAATTGCATTTCAAATATGGAATGGTTTGTGAATCATGCCAATATAGTAAGAAACATAACACCCCTTTTAAATCTAAAAAAGTAATTTCATATTAAAAATCTATTGAATTAATTCATCTTAACCTTTTCATCCCCAAATTGAATGTCTAGGAGTCAAATCCTATACTTTTGTAATTTGGGCGACTTTACAAGATACACATGGGATTAAATATATATTCATGAAAGTGGATCTTATAAAGACTTCAACAAGTTTACTAAAAGGTTTAAATTGAAAATGGATTTAAAATAATTTCAATTCATAGTGATCATGGTAGAGAATTTGATAATATATAATATAATGATTTATGTTATTCTGAAGGTTGTAGTCATTCTTTTTCCCTTATCAAAACCCTCAACAAAATGAGGCAATAGATATGTGAAATAAAAAATCCATGAAAAATCTACAAATATTTTAAATTAATTTTATATTAAAATCTATTTTTGGACTAAGTCCATGAGTATTATGTTCTATATCATCAACCTCATTATTATAAGTCATTTTATTCAAAAAAACTCTTTATAAATGTTCTTTTATTAAAAATACCGTAGTAATATTTTTTAATGCTTTTGGTTTCAAATGTTTTATTTTGGACATGAAATAAAATCTTGAAAAATTTGATTCTAAATTAGATGATGGTATCTTTATTGGGTACTCCAACTCAATAAAATATTATTATGTCCTTAATAATAAGACTAAAGTAGTGTAAGAACCAATGCATATTGTTTTTGATGTATGTATTCCAAAGAAGTTTTTTAAAAATGTTTTTAAAAATAATGTTTTAAATGAACCTTTTCAAGATAAAGAATATGAAGAAGAACAAGAATATTCATCAAATGTTTTGCAAAAAAAATTCAAAAAAATATAAAGACCATACCTTTAAAAATTTCATCAGTGATTCATAAGCAAGAACTCATACTCATAGATAGGTCTTGAATAAGGTTGAACACCTAGCCTTTGTCCCCCACCTTAAACCCCAAAACCTTAATGATGTCCTTAATGATGAAAATTGGGTACTTTATATGAAATTGGAACTAAATAAATTCACTAAAAATGATATATGGAGTATCATGGAAAGGCTTAATAATCATTCCATTATAGGATCTAAATGGGTTTTTTTAAATAAACAAGATGAGTTTGGTAATATAACTAGAAATAGATCTTATTTAGTTACCAAAGGTTATTTCCTAGAATAAGGAATCAAATATGGTAAAAAAAAATTCACCTGTCGCTCAATTAGAATATATAAAAATTTTATTGCCATTCACCTCTCATCTGAATTTTAAAATATTTAGAATAAATATAAAAAGTTATTTTTTAAATAGTTTTATATCCATTTTTTTGTGGTAAAACCACCTGGTTTTCAAAATTCACTTTTTTTAAATTCTATTTTCAAACTATAAAAACATATTTATGGTATGAAACAATCCCATTAGGCTTGAAATGAATGTATGAAAAATTATATTATGTCAAATGTTTTTAATAAGGGAAAATATGATACAACACCCTCTCAAAAATAGATCTCAGATGATTTTATACTTGTAAAAATTTACATTGATGATTAATTTTTTTAGCTCTACCAAGGAATTTATATTTTCTAAATTTTATGATTAAATGATGAATTAATTTGAGATGGGATTTATAGGTGAACTCAAATTATTACTCGATTTTCAAATTTCTCAATGAAATTATAGTATCTTTCTAGACCAAGTAAATTTTACCTATTAACTTTCAAATCATTTTAGAATTTATAATGCTAAAGAAATTAGTACTCACATAATAAAAACATGCAATATTATTTTTGGTGAATTTGTTAAACCAGTCAATAAAAAGATTTATATAAGTATTATTGGTAGTCAACATTACCTTACTATGAATCAAAACGATATCACGTTCATCATTTGTCTCTTCTCTCATTTACAATCAAATTTTAAAAAATATATTTTAAAATATGTGAACACGTTTTTTTGTTATTTAAAAGTAAATAAAAAACTTAGGTTGTTTTATCCAAATGGACCCCCTTTTGAATTAACTTATTTTTATAATACTAATTTGGGAGGATGCTAACTAGATAGGAAAAGTATTAGTGTATAATAGAACTTAATAGAAAAATCCTTCTTCACATGGAGTAGTAATAAGAAGAATTCAGTTTCTCTTTTTATAGACAAAGGGGAATACATAGCTCCTTGGAGTTGTTACCCCTGAATTCTATAGACACAACACTCTCTCCTAGATTTTGGGTTTACCTTTGACTATATCCATATCTAGTGTGATAATATTAGTTCTATAAATATCTCTAAAAAATCTATCCATTTCCATCACACAAAGCACATCGACATTTGACACCATTTCTTAAGTGATCACTTCCAAAAGGGTGATAACTTATTAGATTTTTTCCCAAGAAAATATATACTCACTGATATTTTATCCAAAACTCTAGACTATTACACTCTTCATTTGATCCATGTATATCTTGAGTTTTATTTTAAAAATCTTATTTCAATAATATTATTCTAAATCTAGATTTTCTTATAATTTCTTTTTATTCTATATTTCCTATGACCCCCTTAACTCACATGTGATATCATTTTTGTGGGACCTTATCTATTTGTTTTCTCCAATTTAATTCTGATTGTTTTCCTAAAGAGAGATATTATGGTTTCACAATTAATTATTTCCAAAAAACTTCTCTTAATTTCAAAATTTTAAAATCTCATTTTAAAAAAACAAATACTTTTTATAATTTAGTTTTTAAAAACTACCATTGATTCTGTTATTTTTGATTTTTTTCATTTTTTTTCAATTTTTATAAAAAAATTTATGTATATACTTATTTTAAAACAAAAATGTTTATTTTTACCTATCATAAAGAATATTAATGATGATTAAAAATTTTATCATATATTCTTGTCTATCTAACTTTTCCCATGATTTGTGTTGGGAAAAATGGAAATCAATGAATTCTTTCAAATTTTGGTTTCACTAAAAAAGATCTTATTAAATAAATTTCAATAAAAATACCATTAAATGGATTTAAAATTATTTATTTAGGTAATGTGATTCCATGGAAAAGGTATATAAAGTTTTAATTTTATCTTATTCCTCTTTTTCTTTCTCATCTTCTTTCTCACATTCCTTTACTTCTTATTTATCATAATTTTTTTTCATTTTCATTTACTTCCCATATATTATTCCTTTGATACTCCATTTTCATTTCTTATATTTCTTTATTCCAATACCTCTCTCTATTGATTATATTATTTGGAGAGTTTTTAATTTAAGAAGTTATTTTGAAATTATTTTGATTCTCTTTTCACTTTCTATTTCATTTCACTTTCTATTTCATTTCACTCTTCTATTTTATTTTCCTCTATCTATATATAATAATAAAATTATTTTTGGTGCTTAGAAATTAAATGTAATATTGAATTTTTTTATAATTTAAAAATATTTTTCTTCTTTTAAAAATATTTTTCACTCCTTAATTTATTTTCAAAAATTAATTTTTATTTGTCAAAATTTCCTTAAGTTATTATTCAAAATCATTGTTAAGTTTCTCCTAATTATTATTATTTCTCTATTTTTAATTTTCCCCTTTTTTATAATCATTATAGGGAGAGAAATTTCCTAAAAATTTAAGTTTCTAAAGGGAGAAAAATTGCATAAAAGTTTATTTTCACAAAGGGGAGTAGTTATTAAAATTTCCTTAATTATTTTTTTAGTATTCTTTAATAATTAATTGTTTTATAATGGAATAGATTTTAAAAATCTATTTATTATTGTTAAAATAATTCATAATGTGTTTAATTCTTAATCTCATTGAATATATTATTAATATCTTTTATTAATTTTACAACACTTTCATTTTTTATTTATGATTAATATATATTTGTAGTCAAGTTTATGTGATCATAAAAAGAGGGAGATAATTTTACCACTAACTATCATTGCATTTTTTAAATTACTAACACTCACTTATGTTTCTAAAATTTTCTTTTAAGCGACTTTTGTGAATTTATTAAATGCAGAGTGATATAATTTAAATGAATCTTTATGTTATTTGAATCCTTGATAAATGATTGTCCATGTTTAACTTTATCCTTCATGACCATAAAAACATATTTAAATACCTGTTTAAGGTCATAGAAAGAATATCAATATGGAACTTTTGAATATGTGAAAATACTGGTTGTACCAACTAGACTGTGTAGGGAACCAGTCAGTTGGTTCCATGTTGACAACAACCTAGATGTGCACTAGGTACACCGGCTAGTCAATGGTTAATCTAGTGAAGATTATATCTACTTGAAGGCCCCCAACCATCAGCTATCTATAGCGGCTCACCGATGGAGTTCATCCAATAACTATTAGCTCTAAGTAGCACACTGGCTACCTGGTGGAGGCTACTGGGTAACTGATGGTTTTAAGCCACCTATAGCGAGGTTTCATTTATTATGGTCTAAAAGACTATAAATGTGGTCTTCTTCAGCTTCATGAATCCAAACAAATCCAGATGCTTCCTAGTCCTTTTAGAGAACATATATTGAATCCCTTAGCTCATTGGAATGACAACATCACATCTTTTTTCCAATGATATGATCTCAAGATCAAATCATTGGTGAACTGTTATAATTCTCAATTCCCTTAAGTTTCTTCTAAATTTATAAATATCTTAAGGCTCTCAAACATCCTATAAAATCTTTCATTATCAATTGAACTTATTCTATCTAAAGAGTTTTTTAGTGCCTTGTAATATTTTTTCTAAGAAAAATATTCTCTCTCATTAACCTCCTTTATCTAATTGATCATACTCCACAAAAGTGTGGTATGAGTTCCTTGTATACTAGTGAAGCTTTAGAGGGTGATCACAAACCATAGTTATGATGGATAATTTTCTTAATTACTATTGATATCAAGGGATTTATAAAATAGACTTCTCAATTTGAGGGTTGGATATATAGGGGACAACATCAAGATTTTTCCAAACTCCTTATCAATTGTGATTGTCCCCTATTTAATTTTTCCACATTGCATCATTTTTCATCAACTTTCATAATTCTATAGTTTTGATTATATTGTTTTGATACTTAAATTAATTTTATTTTATCCTTATAAAATTGAATAAAATCTATCATGTATCACACATTTGATTTTTCTCTTTATAATTTCTTAATCACATTAGTTTTGATTATCCTTTATTTCTGATTTAATTTTTTAAAAGAAAATTTACCCCCCTTATTCCATAAAATATTACCAACAATATTCAGTAATTAAGTCTATTAAAATCTTTGATATAGTCATATCGAATCATGTGATCCGAGTGTTATGTATATCACACGAATAGATTCATGTATATTGCATAAAGTGGTATATATTGGAAAAAATATTATTTTTGAATAGAATAAAGGGATATAACAAAATACTATAAGTGTTATTACATATCATTTAATTATCAGTACTTCTATAATA
Source organism: Viscum album (assembly GCA_963277665.1). Classification (NCBI taxonomy): domain Eukaryota; kingdom Viridiplantae; phylum Streptophyta; class Magnoliopsida; order Santalales; family Viscaceae; genus Viscum; species Viscum album. The sequence continues at coordinate 28,071,982 of OY728125.1, forward strand.
ATTTACCAAATTGATGAATCAATATCATAAAATAATATTTTTATATTAAAAATATATTAAAATGAACATTTATGTGAATAAAAAATAATGTCATGATTTTTTGGATATTAGAAGAACCTATTTCCTCCACCTTATAATTTTAATTTTTAAAACAAATCCATTATATTGGTTCCTTTAGCCTCCCCACTAATTGGAAGAGTGGAATCTCTCTCCTTCAATACTCTATATCCAGATCCCGGATAACTTCCTTTTCCCTTTATAGAAGCATTTGTTAGGAAATATCTCTACACTATGCCTTTTAAGGATGATTTCTATCTAGCCCATTTGATCTAAATGTCTATTAAAAAAGTGATTTTCAATGGAATTATACTCATTTACCACTCTCTATCATAATTTTTTTTGGTAAATTCATTCCATTTTGCAACTCTTATTGAAATTTTTTATATTGTCCATCCCTCTTCATATTATCTTTTCTAACTTCATTAACTCTTTTATATCTATTAAAACATTGGTTGTAATTTTTTTTGAATTATTATTTTCTCAACTAAGGATATTTCAATATATTGGTCAAAGGCATCATGTATATGTAGCAATAAAATATTTTTTCTCTTTTGGGAGACCCTATATTTTCACCATGTCTTAGAGCTATCTATGGTTATAATATTTTTTATACTACCTAGAATTTCCATTATATTAAAAAAAATTCATTCTAAAAAGAGATTAGAGAATCCGATTGTCATTTTTGAAGGTTGATCGCTAAAATCTTTATCACATGAACCCTTTATCCATCAGGGTTTATTTGGGAGTGTAAATATACAATGACCATATATCTCTATAAAAAAATTATATTAGTTTATATGGTTTTGTCTAGAAATGTATTTAGTGTGATCATTAAATCACTTTATTATGTTCTTTTCACCTATAAGGACATAATATTAGAAATTATAAAAAAGATATCACTCTTTTGTTATGAGGTTGTTATCTCTAGATCCATCTTCTTCATGGTCAGTTTATCTCCCTCTCACTCCTACCATATAAATTTTTTATTTATTTTTTATATACTTGAATCTCTTAAAAATATTGTCATTTTCATAAGAAGTTCTTAGAATATTCATAATCTCTTCACATCTATTTATTTTTCTATTGATATTATTTTATACCAACTCTCTATTCCATCCTTTTTCACTTTGAGGTTTCACCTATGTATATTAATTCGGAGGTCTCCACATTTTACTTATAAATTCTAAAAATGATAAATATTTCTATAATGTGATTTTATACTACTTGTGACTTTCCCCCATATATCTAGAAATTATTTAGTTTTTTAGATTCATATCCTAATAAAAATATAGTTAATTCACTATCTTAAGAATCTATAAATAAATACAATGGAGATATTTCATTATATTCAATGTCATTTTCTCTAGAAAAGATGATCATTATAGAAATGTACCTCAATTTATATATTAATGTAAAAGAATGTGTTTTTCCTTTCACTCACGAATCTATAAAATCTACCATCACCATAAATATTTACATATCATTATACCATAATTTTTATTATGTAATTATTAACTGGTGGGGGATATAAAATTCTTTCAAAATGAATTCAATATAACCCAAGTTTTAGTAACCACTCTCCCTGTACTTAAAAAATTCTAATAAATATTCAATGATTGACAGTAAGCACTATTTATAAAATATACTACCCAATTCACTAATAAAAAAAATAATATTTTAATCTTATGGAAATAATATGTCAAACTATTTTTAATCAAATCCTCTATGAAATTGATTTCTGTGAAGTTTCATTCATGTAACTATGTTATTTACCTTACACATGTTTATATAAAATGTTATGTTTCTAGTAAGTCAAAATTATTTACCTCCTTATCCAACACCAACAAAAGGGATTTTTTATGAATTATCAATTAATGGATGATTACTAGTTATTTTTATAGGGGTTTTGGAGGACATTTTTACCCAATACATGAACCAAAAAAATACAGGGAAAATGTGGTCCAAACTTGACAAGGTTAAGATAAAAATTCAAGGAACCAACATTTTCAACAAAGTGGATGTTTTTTATAATGCTAGATACTTATCTCATAACTCCCATATCATTATAATCTTGGGTGATCATACCAAAAATAAATATAGATTACATTTATAATCTCAATGGTATCATCAACAGAATTTCATCCTATTGGTTTCACTAGTGAAAAATGCTTTCTAAAATTGGTTTTTTAACATCAAATAGTATTTGATGTTACTACAAGAAATGATGTAAATAATTTTATAGAAACCTTTGGGTAACATAAATAGAAATTACATCATTTTTTCAAAATATTAATTACATTACACAAACACATGTTTGAAGACCTTATTAGTTTATCTCCTTTGGGAACATGGAAACATAAACACTGGTATATGAGTGAGATACCTCATCTCCCACTATGTTCTTCATAACGAGAACCCTTATTAGACACATTATACATAATAAATATCTTTATAACATTGGGAAAGGAAACATAAGAAAGGGTGAGATCATATGCTCAATAAGGGTAAGAAAGGTAGACATGTAATCATAACATGAAAATAAGGGTATGAGAACATTATAATAACATTTTAAAACCATGTCATTCATATCAAATATCTTAATCATTAGTTATGAAATAAATATTGGCAGTTCATAAGAAATGAGGCATAAATAAATCAAAGAACATGATATATAAAAGTATAACATTGGTATATGGAATGAAATTTGTGGAATACACATAATCATATAAAATATTTTCCATATTGGTCAAGTCTCACTAAAAAAGGCCAACATAGTGAAAAAAATTCCATTAATATACTAAGTTCACTCTACATTTTAGCCATGTATTAATGTACCGAGTTTACTCCTCATTCTAGCCCTATATTACTGTACCGGGATGAATCCCCTTTCAAGTCATATATATCTCACGATATATATAAATATTTACACAATACATTAGAAGGAGATATAGTTCCCACCCATCTCATAATGAAAAAAATATTTATGTGTTCCACAAGATCATAAACATTCATCATATCGTAACCAATAAAATGAAGTAGGTATCATAATAATTTTATCATATCTTAACTTATTGAAAAGAGAAAAGTTTCATGATAATTACATCATAGAATAACCCATGAAAAGATCTGGGTTTTATAAGAATACATCCCGTGGAAGAGAAATGAGTTTCATAAACATCATTCCATCAAAACATAGACCCTTAAGATAAATATTACAAATGATACCCTTGGATAATATACCATGTAAGGAATGAGTAACAAAAATGGATGTCATCTTAGATGGAAAATAATATCGAAATATAATTTAAAACAGTTCTTTAGGAATATATTCCTTCCACTTTGAAAACAATTTTTAAAACATAAAACATTTTGAAAATAATTTTCTATGAAAATAACCTTGGAAAAATATAAAAGAATATTTGAAAATAATTTAAAACAATTTTTAAACCTAAAAAAGTTTCTAAACCCTTTTATTTAAAAATGAGATTAAAAGATCATTTAATTTTTTTTGAAAACATTTTAAAAAAACATGGTTTTGGAATAATATAGATTCCCGACCTAAGAGAGAAATAAGGTATGATTTTCTTAAAAACTTTTTATTAATTATCTTAATAACTAGAGAGTAGATGAATGATACCATTAATTGAATATATCATTAATAAACAGAGGAGAATAAAATTCATTAGAGTTCTTGGGAGGTAGATCATGAGATTTTAACATTAGAGACTTAATCGTAAATAACCATGATAAATGATGAGATTGTAATATAAAATTTTCTGCACTTTTGTAAAAATGAATCATAATACAAATAAAGGAATAAAATAAAATTAATCTTAAAATATTATTAGGATGAATAAATTCATTATATTACATGTAAAAGGAGATGTATGTTCACCTCATAAAAGAATATAGGTGCATAAAATGATATACGTCTCAAATATTGAAAATTGAGACAAAAATACCTTTATAATTTGTTAACTTTTGAACCATAAACCACATGAAATACAAGGATAAATATAAGGATAAAAATAATAAAATACATTCATGTGTAGTATATACACTAAACAACAAAAATAATCAGTGAATATGGCATATATCTCGTAGAAATAAAAGCGATACAAAAATCCATTACTCCTTGAGTAACTTTTCAATCTTAATCACTGTGAAAGAATAACATAAATGGAAATATTAATTATAATGATATGTGGTAGATTCATTAATATCATTTCATAGTTCCATATACACACCACACAAAAGAAACAAGTTGTGATTATGGAATAAGTCTCTTAAAAATAAAAGTGTTACTAGAAATCCCTTTACCACTTTGGTAAAGTTTTAACTGTAAACATCACGAAAGAGATATCATCAAATGTATTTTTAAATAAAAATAATTTTCAGTATAATAATCATAACATAAATCCATGGGTATCATACACACCACATATAATAAATTAGTGGTGAAAATGTCTTGTGTCTCATAGAAAATAAAAGTGAGACAGAAATCCCTTACCTTAAGTCTTGAATTCCATTTTTCTCGTTCAATCCTCATGTATAATAAATATAAATTTATTTTACATATAATACAAAACCTTATTCATTTATATTATAAAATTTATTATTTTCTTATGACCTTTTATTTCCCATTTTTTAACAATTCCACGTTAATGTTACGTTTCAGGTAATAACCGCTTTTTTCATATATGTTTTGATTTGTCATATTTTTGGTCATATTACATTGATCATGATATAATAATATCCCAAATTATAAAAATTATTTAAATATCATATATAGTCAGTATATATATATTATAATAATCTATAAAAGATATAAATTGGAATTTAAATACACCGTTCATGGAGATGGTAGGCCGTACGTACGCATGGACAATGTTTCCATTTTCTTGTCAGATAGAAAGAAATAAAATTATATGAGTTATTATTATTATATAATTAGTTTTTTCCTATATATCACATATTTTTATTAATTTTTTAATACATTCTATGTAAATCTTGAATGAATCACATTGTTTTTTGAGGCAGTAGTCCGTTATACACACGAACGACGTTATCGTATTCACACAAAATAGAAAGCATGAAGTTATGTGTGATATAACAATTAAAAATAATAATAATAAATAATAAAAATATTATATAAATATTATTTCAATAATTATCCACAACCTTTATAGGTGGTAATGTAAAAACAAACGATGTTGGTTGGTGAGGTAGTAGTCCTCCTTTCACACAAACGATGATTTCATAAACCATTTAATGGAAGTGTGTGTGGTTATAGGTCGTAAACATTACATAACAACATATTAATATTTTTATTATACTGATGATATTACATTATAATGATATAAAATTAATTAAATGGATTTGATAAATGAATAAAACAAAAACGTTTGTTGATGAACGCTACCTATTCTTTGGGTATCTCCTTTTGGTTTGCACTAAAGGACTTACTTGGATGGATTTATTCCCAAATTAAGGATTATAGGATGAGGTGAGAGATTATGGGAAATTATTTGGGTAGAGATTATTCGAGATGAAAGGTCTTGAGATGTTTGATAAATAGAGTAGAGGAGGTGGCCTTTTATAAGTGGGTGATTGGAAAACTTGTAAATTTTGAAAGATGGAATTTCACCCACATTATTTCCTTGTTATGTGGATCCAATAATAGAAATATATTGATACTATAGAGGATAATGTCAAAATATTTCCATTAAATGGGAGTTGGTAAGTTTCTAGGTCATTTTTTCCTTTAAGTCTAAAGTTTAGTCTCGTGGTAAACTCATTTTTTATCTTAATCATCGTGATTAATTTTAACTATTTAAATAATAATTTTGGTAAAAAATTAATTTATTATTTTTATACATTATAAATTATTATTATTCTAAATAAGGAATCCATTTTTCTAAATACATTTCATAGAAGTGGAAAAAAGTTATTTAAAATTAATCTTATAGATGTGACGAGAAAGGGGGTTTTTAAAGTGAAAAAATTCAAAAGTTTGTATTGTTTTTATATCCAATTTCAATGTGAAATTTATTAAAATGACCTAAATTGAATTAATTGAAATATAATTTGACTAATTATAATTTAAAATCAATTGAAAATAAAAATTAAATTTAAAAATATTTTAAGTGAAAATTCAGTTCTCAATTAATATTCAATATTTTTTTACTATTTATGAAAAAAATGCTATTTTTCAGAAAAATAAAAAAATTAACCCTAATATAATTTTTACATTAAAAATTAAAAAATTATGTTTAATCTATCAAATTAATTTTCCAAAATTGTTAAAAATTATTATTTTTTCACAAAAGACATAAAAACAGTCTTTGAGAAAATAATATATTCAAAACATACAACGACATTACCAAAAATTCAATGCCATGTGTAATAAAAGATAAGTCGGCATTGCATGTATTACAAGACTAATTTTTTATAGTTTTTAAAAAAATCCATAAAAAATTTAATTTATTTGATAAAAAGTTCATAAAAACTCAGAGTGTTACATTCTACCCCCTTAAAATGATTTTTTTCTCTCAAAATTCAACACTGATAAAAAAATGATGATACTTATACCCCATAACATACTCAAGTTCCTATATAGCTTCCTAAAAGTAGTGGGTTTTCCACAAAACTTTGACTAGGTTAGTGGTATGTACTAGTATAAATTTCTCTATATGATCCAAAATTTCCACCAGTTGCTCCTCATAGGAAAAATCCTTCTCCATTAGTATGACCTTTGAGTTCAGTACATGTGAAGGGTTAGGTATGTACTTCCTCAATATAGATACCTGACACATATAATTGAATTGAGAGAGTATTAGTGGAAGTTCCAATTGATAGGCTACCATCCCAATATGATCAATAATTTCAAAGGGATCAATATACCTAGGGCTTAGTTTCCCTTTCTTACTGAATCTCATAACCTTTTTCCATGGAGAAATTTTTATAAACACATTATCACTAATTTATAATTCTAGATACCATTGGTGGTTATAATAATAAATTTTATATCGACTCTAAGTATCCTTTGTGTACTGATAAATGGATCTAACCTTGTCTTCCATTTCTTTAGCCACCTCAAGTCCCAATATATTTCTTTCTCCAAATTCACTCCATCATGTTGGATCTCCAAATTTATTTCTATAGAGATCCTCATAAGGTGTCATATAAAATCTTGAGTGAAAGATATTGTTGTAATAAAACTAAACCATAGGAAGGTGTTGATCCCAACCACCTTTTAAATCCAAAGAAAATGATATTAATATATCCTCTAGGGTTTGAATTGTTCTTTAATATTGAACATCTATTTTAGGATGATATAAAATGCTGAAAATCAACTCTGTATAAATAGATTGATGAAATATTTTCCAAAAAATTGATGCAAACCTTAGATCTCAATCATATACAATATAATGTGGTACTCCATTCAACATTACCACTTGTATAATGTATATCCTAGAAAGTTGATCTAGATAGAATTATTCACTGATAGAAATGAAGTGTGATGACTTGGTAAGTAGATCAACAAAAAACCATATAACATTACACCATTTATAAATTTTTGAGACTCTAGTGAAAAAATCCATGTCAATGTCCTCCCATTTTCATTCTGGTATGGGTAATGGATGCAACATCACCTTATATATTTGTCTTTCAACCTTTACTTCATGACATACCAAGCACTGAGATACAAACTATACAATATCTCTCTTCATGTCATCCCACCAAAAGTATTATTTAAAATCTATATACATCTTCATACTTCCTAGATGAATATAGAATATAAAACTATGACATTCCCCTAACAAATTCTTCTTCAAGTTTGGTATGGTGGGAATGCACCCATGGTTCTTGAACCTTATCATTCCATCATGACCAATGTTAAAATCAGGAAAATTACTAACCTTGTTTTGTAACTTTACATCTTCTTTATATATCTATTTAATCTACACTTGGATAGATGGTTGAACATTAAATTAATAAAGATAATCTCTTACCCTTCAATCTATATTTCTAGATCCATCCTTTGGAAATCCAGAAATATTGGATCTTTTGTGATCCTCATCATGGATATGCTAGCATGATCCTTTCGACTCAAATAATTTTCCACCTTATTCTATTTCCTTGGGCCGTAATATATTGAGTAGTCATAATCCTTAATCATCTATAACCATAATCTCTGGAGCATGTTCAACTCCTTCTGTGTGAATATATACTTCAAAATTTTATGATCGATATATATATCACACTTTTCTCCATAAAGATTATGCCTCCATCTCTTTAATAAAAAATTATTCCAGCTAACTCCAAATCATGAGTTGGGTAATATTTCTCTTGAATCTTAGTTTTCGTGAGGTATAATCTATAACCATTTCATTATGAATAATAACACATCCCAATTACTTATTATATGTATCACTATAGATTACAAATTCTTCTCCACTATAGGTTAATGTAATAATTGGTGCACTGACTAATTTTTTCAATAGTTCCTTGACAATTTCCTCACATTCATTTGTCCATAGGAAATTTTTCCCTTCTGAGTTTACTTAGTCATAGGATTAGATAGTCATGAGAAATTATCCACAGACTGTTGATAATATACTATAAAACCAAGAATACTATGGATCTCAGTCACTAAGGTTGGTCTTGACCAACATTCAATAGCCTATTTCTTTGATGGATCTACTGATATACCCTCTATTGAGACTATATGAAACAAAAATGAAACCTTTTACATTCAAAATTCACAATTTGTAAATTTTTCATATAGTTTCTATTTATATATGGTCTTTAGTAAAATTATCAAATGATATTCATGTTATTCCTTGATATTTGAGTAGATAAGAATATCATCAATAAAGACTACCAAAAACCGATCAAGGTAATATCTAAAGACTATATTAATTAAATACATGAAGAAAGCAGGGGAATTAGTAAGGTCAAAAGTCATCACCATATATTCATAGTGTCCATACCTTGTATGGAATACTATCTTGGGTATATCCTCATAAGCCCTCAATTGATAATATCTAAAATAAAGGTCAATCATGGAAAAGTATTAAGCTCCATATAGTTAATCAAATAAGTCATCAATATAGGGATGATGATAATTGTTCTTAATTGTGATCTTGTTCAACTCCTAGTAAGTAATGAACAGTCACATTGATCTATGTTTCATTTTCACAAAAAGAATAGGTGAATCCCAAGGTGATACACTTAACCAAATGAATCCCTTATCCTTATTTTCTTGGGGGTTTTTCTTTAATTCATGAAACTCAATTGAGGCCATTCTATAGGGAGTCTTTGAAATATGTGTGGCACCGAGTATGAGTTGTATTGAGAAATCAACTTCATGTTTTAGTGGAAGGCTAGGAAACTCTTCTGGAAAGGCATAAAAAAATTACAAGACAATAGGAATATCATTGATGTTGAGCTTATCCCAAACCATTTGAGATAAAAACCCCTTATGAATGGGAATTAATACCCATACAATGGATGTGATCTCTATCAGATGCTCGTAATTATCTTCATATTAATAGATGATCATTGGTTTGATTGGAATATAAAATCCGACTTCCCTTACTCAAACATTTATGTTTGATTTATGAATAGAAATCTAATCCATTCCTAAGATAACATCAAATTCAACCAGAGGAAGAATAATAATATTAATAGGAAGAACATTCCCCCCAACATCTACTGAAGACAAATCACAGACTTGATATATGATCATCATATAATTAGGGTTTTTCACTACTAATTCTATATCTATACATTTTGGAAGTATATTGATACCCTAATAAAATTCTTTAGATATGAAATAACGGGTAATTATAGTGTAAAATAAGACATTAAAAATTCTATAGTGGATGATAAGTGTAACTTTCACCATGTTGTTATCGTAAAGCTTATCAAAAATAGTGATCATATGAGATTTCCCATTTTTCCTTAGCTCAATAGGTTACTAAAGTCGATCATCATCATTAAACCTAGGTTTTGGTAATTAGTTTTCATAATTCCCATTCTCCATACACATGAAGCAATGAAGTGGGGGGGGGGGATTTTCACATCTTTCATTCTATTCACATTGTTAGCTAACTTTTCCCCATCACTTCAGTAATACATTTCCCGATGACCTTCCCTTACACACTTAAAACATTTATTAGTCCACCTATGAAAATTTTATCCATGAATCTTCCCAAACTTTGAGCCTAAATTAAATTTCACCTTCTAATCTCCATGATTTTCAGATTTTCTTTTGAACTCCATCTTCCTTTTCTTGTCAATAGCAAGAGATTGATACATAAATCTAACCTCTATTTCCACCTTGATAGCACAATGAACAATCTCTTCCAAGATACTGAAGTCTCTTATGGATAACAACTTTAGGAGACTTGGTTTTAAGCCCTTGAATAATTGATCAACCATAATTTTAGGTTGGATGATAATACCTGAAGCGTACCACACATGTGTGGAGAAATTAGCCTCATAGGTACCAATAGATTCATCTCCTTTTTCTTTCACTCAAGGAAATACTTCCCCATACTCATATTAAGAACACGAGGAAAGTAATTATTGAAAATAAGTTCTTGAACTTGTCTAAATCCATGGATTCAATTTCATTCAATTTCCCCGTATTCTTGATAAGAGTCCACCACTGATCTGCTTCACCTTTCAAATGGTAAATAACCAAAATGATTTTTTCATATCCAGAACACTGAAGAATGGAAAATATATTTTTAGTGGTACTAATCCATTTTTTAGAAACTTTTAGATCAAAATACCAAATGAAATATAGTGGGAATTGCCTCATGAAGGACTCAACAAAATGTTTCTCACTACTTTTCTCATTTGGAAGTCCAGTATGATTCATAGCTTAAGAAATTTGTGTGAGCATAGAAATGAGATCTATAATAAAATTTGGATTCCCAAGAGGAAAATCATTTCATTATCCATCATACTTATGATTAATATAATTCCTTTGGGTTCTATCTATTTACTAAAACTAAAAAACATAAAGTAAGAAACAATTTTCATAGAGGGGAACCACATAATCATGAAAATAACCTATTGAATGTATAAATTATGAAAATTTTGTTTAATATATGACACATTAGGTTTATCCTAGGTCATTCATAGCCATATTATATTTAAATCCTTCATTATGGTTTATAAAGAGTTTGTAAATTTCCAAATAGTATCCCCTAGGAGTGTCAAACTAGGTGTGTCGCAAGGGCTATTGTTGTGCACCGGTTCCCAATTGAGTCTATCTAAATATGGTGTTTTTGGAGTTCTCAACACTAGGTACACCTATAATATAGCCACATCCACTTATAGTATCTAGATAGAGATGTATTTCTAGGAAACCACACACTCTATCCTTTACCAAAATTCCAAGACATTTTTCTATACTTTGACTCATCCTTGGAGTTAACCTTAGATAGTTCTTACAGATCTCACTAAGGTTTTCTCATCCTAGTTTCCAGAGGTTAACTGAACCTTTACTCAAATACCAACTATAGAAACCCTGGCTTAATATACATATATATTAAATCATTTTTTTGAATATTTAGTACATTACACAAACACATTCCCGGAGACCATATTATTTTAGTGCCATTGGAAACATGGAAATATAAACACCGATACATAAGCGATATATATCATTTATCATTATGTTATTCATAACTATAATCTTTCTTAGACACATCATACATAATATATATCTTCATAACCTGGTGAAAGGAAACATAAAAAAGGGTGATCTCATATGCTTAGTAAGGGTAAACAAGGGATATATGTAAGCACAACAAGAACATAAGTGTATGAGAACATGAGAAAAATATTTTGAAACCATACCCAACATATCAAATATCATAATCATGAGTCATGACATAAAGATTGGTAGTTTGTAAGACATGAGTCATATGAAAATCAATGAACAAGAGAAATGAAATTATAATATTGGAATATGAAATGGAATTTTTAGAAAATACATAAGCATTAAAAACCATTTCCATATTGGTCAAGGATCACTGCCAAAGGCATCATTGCATATAATTTTCTCTACTATATTGAGTTCACTCTTCATTCCAACCCTGTATTATTGTACCAAGTTCATGCCTTATTCAATCCTTGTATTGTTGTGCTGGGTTTACTCCCCATTCCATCCATTTATATTTCATGAGATATATAAATTTTTATCCAATGCATTAAAGGTATATATAGGTCTCACCCATCTCATAATGAAAACCATATTTATGTGTTCCACAATATCATAAACATTCATCAGATCATAACCCATGAAATAAAATGGGTATCATAAATGTTCATAATATCTTAACCTATAGAAAAGATACAAGTTTCATAATCATTTCATCATAGAATAACCCATGAAAAGAAGCTGGTTTCATAAGAATATAACATGTGGAAGATAGACGAGTTTCATAAACATCATATCATCAAAATATAAACTCTTAAAAGAAATAATATGAATGGGCCCTTGTATCATATCACGCGATGCCATGGATGGTTTGGATGGAGCTCTGGTTCTTCTTCGGAGGAGTTTTGGTGTTGCTTACGATGTGGATGAAGTTTGCTTGTTTTTTTGAGGCAGTGTGGCTCATTCATCTTGTTTGTTTCTCCGGTGGATAGTTTGATGGTATTGACTGTGCTTCAGTGATGAAGACGGCGGATTACTGCCATCGTTCTGCTGTGAATGGTGGCTCGTGGTGAAGTAACATAGACCAATGGATGGTGTGCGGACCGATGTGCAGACAGAGGTGTGGTATGATGGCAGGTGCGCGACTCGAGGGCCTGTCTCATTGTTTTTTGGTTTGGGTGGTTTGAATTTTAAGTTTTAATTGAAGGCTTTGAAGTAGTGATGTGGAAGTGATAAAGTTCTGTAATGGGTACCGATGACTTGAGGGCCTGTCTCATTGTTTTTTGTATATGTTTTGATTTGTTATATTTTTGGTCCTCATAGTTTGATCATGATTTTATCATCTCCATAATTATATAAATGATTTAAATATAATATATAATAATTATATATGTATCTATAATAATATGTAAAATATATAAATAGGAAATGAAATACACCACTCATGGAGATGGTAGGTTGTACGTACATATGAACGTTGTTTCCATTTTCTTATTGGATTAAAAGAAATAAAATTATACAAAATATTACCATTAAAAAATAATTTTTATTTCATATATATAACATATTTTTATTAAACACATCCTTAATACATTCCATGTTAATCATGAGATAATCATATCGCTTCGCGAGGAAGTAGTCCATCGTACACATGAATGACATTATCGTATTCCCAAAAAATGGAAAGAATGAATGTATGTGTGATATAAAAAATTAAAAAATAACTATAACATAATTAAAATAATAAATATCATATATACATATTTTTCTATCATTATTCCCAACTTTGATAGGTGGTAATGGAAAAAATGAACGACATCGGTTTGTGAGGTCGTAGTCTGCCGTACACACGAATGATGATTTCGTAATCCATTTGATGAATGTTTGTTTGGTTATTGGTCATAAACTTAAGATAATAAAATATTAGTATATATAATATACTAAGGTTATTATATAATAATTATATAAAAATAATTTAATGGTATCGAGGAATAAATAAAACAAAAATGTTCGTTGATAAACATTACCTCTTCTTTGGATATCTCATTTTGGTTTGTAGCAAAGGCCTTCATTGGATGGATTTATACCAAAATAAATGATTATATAATGAGGATAGGGATTTTAGGATGTGATTTAGGTAGTTCATGGTCAATCCGGTGGGGCTTTAGAGGTGTGAGGAAGTGAGTAGAGGAGGTGGCCTTTTTTAAGTAGAGTGTGTGGAACACTTATAAATATTTGAATGAGGGAATTCCACCCATATTTTTTCCAGGTCATATGGATCAAATAATGGATAAATATAATTAATATAAGGTATAATTATGAAATATGGCTATAAAATGGGTGCTGAGAAATTGTATTGGTCAATTCCCCCTTATGTTTAATGTTTAGTCCCTTGGTATACTCATTTTTCTCTTAATCATTGTGATTAATTTTAATTGTTTTCACTAATCATTTTGGTAAAAAATTAAGTTGAACTTATTATAAATTATAAATTATTATGAATCCAAATATGGAATACATTTTTACAAATTATAATCATATAATTTTCAAAAAATAATTTAAAATTAATCCCGCAAATGCGACGAAAAAGTGGGTTTTAAAAGTTGAAAAGTTCAAAAGTTTGAAATGTTTTTATATCCAATTTCATTTTGAAATAGATTTAAATGAACTAAAATGGATTAATTGATGTATAATTTAACTAATTATAATTTGAAACTAATTTAAAATATAATATAACTTTATAAAATAAATTAAGTGAAAAAGCAGTTTTCAGTTGAAATTTAGTATTTTTTTACTATTCCTCATAAAATAATTTTTTTTCAAAAAAATCCAAAAAATTCACCATAAGAAAATTTTTAAATTATGAATTCAAAATTGATGTTTATTTTATTAAATTAATTTTACATTTTTTTTCAAAAATTAAGTTTATTATTATTCACAAGAAGACAAAAATAAACAGTTTTTTTAGGAAAATAGTATATTAAAAAAATATAAAGACTTTACCAAAATTTTTGTCTTTTATTATCAATATGTTTTAATTATATAAAAAAAATATAAATAATATTTTAAAATTATGTATTACTATTCATATCATTATGTTTAACAGGTTGGTTATAACATTCATGTTTAAATAACTAAATTAATAATATATCATTATTTTGGTAATATTCAATGTCACGTGTAACATAAGCTAAGATGATGTTTCACATAGCAGAAGAATAACATAGTGTAGTATATAACCGAATCCATAAAATAAATTTAATTTATTGAAAAATATATCATAAAAACTTAGGGTGTTACAATTTTTTTAACGCTAGTTAATAAAAATGGATGTTATAACTACATTTAGTGGACATTTTTCATGTTGGTTATGAAATAACCAACCTGAATAATCTTTTTACACATATTTTAGAAAAAATATGTGGAGAACACATTATCACATTAGTTTTTTCATAAATAATGTGGATGATATTTAATTTTTTATTTTTAACATCTATTTTAATATAATTGATGTGAAAAAGAATATTTTTCGTTTTTTACCACAACAGTTTAAATATAACCAATGTGACTAATATTTTACCAAATTGATCCTTTTTTAAGAAACCAACATGGTAAATATTATTTTACATTTCTCACTTTGGTTATAAAATAACCAACATAAAAAATATATACTTTTAAAATAGAATTATATTAATTCTCCCCCTATCATCATTTCATCAGATTAGTAGAAGCATAAGAGAAAATCAGTAGCAAAAAAAAACTATAAAAACAAAATTAAATTTTTATCATCCAAGTTTATAATGTATATAAAAAATAAACTAAAACTCTACCATACCTATGAAATGATTCACCTAATAAAATTGTAAGTGTCTTATATCTTTTCCATTATAAGGCTAAGGGTTATCAAAAGTATATAAATTAAAAAGAAAGTATTTAACATGTATTCTGAAAAAATGAATGAAAAATTAAATGAAATGTTTATAAAAAAATATAACCCTATGAAACTTCATAATTATCCTAGATGAAATTATTTCAAACATAAATCTTAAAACATATAATGCACAATCCATTACTCTTTATTTTTTTATGACATTTCAATTAAAAATTATTTTTCAACTCAAAATAAAACTTTAAGTATTACAACCAAAATTTAGTAATTGTAAATGAAAATTCACCTTTGATTTTACATATATGATCTTGGTGCACTTCTTTATTATTGTATATATAAAGTAACCCCATGCCTTGTTTTAAAATAATGTGAATAAAATAAATTTAAATTTAATTATAATATATATAGGTACTAAAATATTCAAACTTAGATGTTCAATACAGTCATAAAATTTTCTTGAACTTCACCATAGATAGAGCATAACCAATAGTGTCCTCTCCCTTGAAAAAAAACACCCAACATCAAATTGACACTAATATACTAGAAAATATAATGTGATTGGTTATTTTTTAAGGCATATATAACACTTTATAAGATATAAGTTTAATAATCTTGAAGATAATGAAGTATCTAGTACTAAATATTTTTATTTTTTAAGTCTTTCAGTAATATAAACCATTATTTATAAATCAGTCATTTTACTTGCTTTAGGTGAAGTAAATTGTGGGTCCATAAATCCATATACTTATTTTATGTCATTCTATATACAAATTTTATAAAGATACCAAATGAAAAAAATATAGGTATAAATATTAAATAAATTAAAATAATGAAAATATTTATGTTAATCTACTTACAAGGAAAAACATGCATTGTGTTGATTCCCAAATCATCTCTAAATACAAGATATAGGATATATATTTTTTAAAGTAGAATAGTCATTTCCTTCCCACAAATTCCAACATCCATTAGAATCTCATAAACATCCAATAATTTTTTTGAATATGTTGAAAATCTATTAGTATTAGTAGAAGATGAATCTAAAGACATAACCATTTTTAATTGTTGTTTTCTATATATTATATATTTACCTTATAGTGTTATTGTAAAAAAATAGATAAATATATAAACATTAAAATGTTAAAACAAATTTAACTACAAAATTAAGTAAAGGAAATAATATACACATACCTATATGGTAATTTATCGAAGAAGTCTAGATGGAAAAACTAAAAAATAGCTGATACTTTGTCTAACAGTACTGACCTCATTTGTAGGAAATGGTGTTCTTGATGATCTATCTATAATATCCTATACAGTGAACCTATGATTCTCCACCTCAATCTGTTGATGATGAATGATACCACCATATAATATATCATCGTATATGGAACAATATGATGTTAGGGACCATCAACCTAAAAATCAAAATAAATGGAATGTTTTGGTGTGTGTGGGGGGGGGGGTGTAGAAGTATGATAAGAAATAGTAATGGGGTCTACAAGTAGAGGTATAAGAGTAGGATAAGTTTTAGGAGTGGGATCTATAGGAGGAGGTGGAGGAGTTGGATCAAGAGACCAAAACATTATTTTCTTGTCTGCTAAAATCGAATGTACCCAAGATTTGATCCTATCATCCATCATCTCATTAATATCCTAAAATCAAGATTCTAAATATTCTATTTTTTTATAAACATACTACATTGAAGAAGCTTCAGAATGTGGGAAAACTTTTTTTTTACCGATACAGCTATCGGGTATCCGCATACACAACCCTAGTATTTTGGATTTCCTATTGTTGTAGTAGAAATATCCTTCCTACCCTCAGCTATGAAGACCCATTGTGTGTTGTTCTACTCAATATATTCATGTATAAAATATTTGAAAAAATATACAGTGAATCACAATATATAAATAATTGATTTAACTTAAATAAATAAATATTGTAAACATCTTACAATCCTCTCAAGTACAACTCTCAACTCTTCTGTAAGATATTATCCTTATTTTCTCATACAATCCCTCTTTTATTTTTCATTTCTAGTTAGGGGGTGGGAATAGGGTCAACCTCAGTAGTGCCTGAAGACTCAACTCTCAGTTTTTGAAATTTTTTAGCTATTATTTGTTATTACTATAACTTATACCTTCCCCAAGATAAAGTATACGGGTATATGTTTCTAAATTGGATCTCTTGATGAGATCTACTCATTTTCTATAAATTCAGAATAAATAACTCATTAATATGATCATTAATATAAAAAACATATAAAAGGTGACATTTCACTTACCAAAATTTTCTTCTTTATGTATAAATTTAATATTTTTTCTTCTATGTATCTTTATCTATAAATGGATATATGTCACATGGATTTTGATTTTGTCTATTACCAAAATTGAAATCAATTGTGAGGGATGGTTTAAAATCCCTTCATATCCTATAATCCAATGCTAAGCATTTTATATTTACTCCTCTGGTATCAGGTACATTATGTGTCATCTAATAAGAATGGGGAAAACCTATATTAGTATAAATATTTCATGATTAGTAAAATAATAACAAATGATATTACCAAAATTATGTCCCATAATTGAGATATTATAATTTTTT
The DNA here is from genome assembly GCA_963277665.1 of Viscum album. NCBI lineage: Eukaryota > Viridiplantae > Streptophyta > Magnoliopsida > Santalales > Viscaceae > Viscum > Viscum album. The sequence continues at coordinate 28,090,221 of OY728125.1, forward strand.
CAAAACATATCCAATTATAAATCAAAATAATAACATTTCTTTTATACTGAACTGTAATAAAATTCTTTAATTGATATGAATTTGGACCTTTTGGAATATCATTATTATAAAATATAATAGGTCTCCTCTAGTCCTAGATACAGGCAAATGATAATTTTGGTAAATGTGTGATGCCATGTTTACCAACCCTTGAAAAAATTTTCTCCCATGAAAGTAGACGCCTCTTGTATAGAAGTATGAGGAGGCTCATCAATAAGAATATATTTACATTCCTCCCAAGAGGTATGTGTATAATCCTCCCTATAAGTATATAGTGAATTTGATATTGTATCTGTCACTATACTAAAATTCAAAAAACAAACAATTATTATACAAATATACAAATAAAACTATTACATACAAATGTAAATAAAAAGTGATAAATTTCTAAATAAAAAGTAAACTAAAATAAACACATTTCTATTCATATTTTTTTATAGTTTACTAAAATTATAACAATATTAATGAGAGATTAAATGACATAAATTAATGAAAACAAATCAAGCAATGGTGAGTAAATAGTAAAAAAAATCAATATATTGCACTATTTTTTACACAAAAAATAATATTATTTGAATATATGAAAAATTATCCAACAAAAATTAAACTAAACTAACCAAATTTTTATTCAAATTTATTAGGGTAGTTAACTAAAATGATAACAACATTAATGGGATATGAAAAAACATAAAATCATGAAAACAAATCCAAAAAATGGTGTGTGAATATTAAAAAGGATCTAACATATTAAACTATTTTTTTATACAAGAAATAATATTATTTAAATATAATATTTTATATCATTTTTTTATTTTTATTTAATGTATTACATTTAAAATAATTTTTTTTTCAAAAAATCAATAAATAGATAAGTTACATAAGGGTAAACATGGTAAACTAAACAAAACTAAACTAATATAAAAAAATCAACTTATTAATTTTAATATGTGTTTTAATAAAGAAAATAAAACTATATATCTAAAATTTTATGAAATTTAAAAAAGTAAATCAGAAATAAATATATATTACCTGTAATATTAGAAATGTATAAAAGGGTTGTTTTCCTAAATTCCATCATTATGATCATTTAATATGGTATAAACCATCTATACAATGTTCTCATCAATATTATATATTAATATTTCCATGGAAGTAGGTATATCACATAAATAAACATCTTCATCATGTTTATCATCACCAACATACTATTTTTTCCTTATAAAAAATAGACTATTAAATATCATATTGATCATGAACATAGAAAATTTGTTTTTCATGTGTTCCCATGATAAAAGGATTAGCTATGTATTCTAATATATTCAGATCAACTAGTCTCATTCCAAAATTCATCATGTCTGGAATTGTTGTTACCGATAACCCATTTCTAGTAAAAATATGGAATTATAAATTTAATGTAATAAACCTCCCATATTTATCCAATGACTCCATAATATGAACTTAATGTGGAGATTGTTTTTTTTTCATTGGCACTCAAAAAAAATTCTTCTTAGAACACCAATACACTACTATTATGAACTACAATTCTATTATCCTAATCCTTTATATGAAATATATAGACATTAATGTCGTGCCAATAAATTTTATTGAATTTAAACATGAACTAACCACTAACTATCTCAATTTTTATCAGATATACCAAGAATGATATCTTTAAACAATGGAAAAAAGTTTTGTTATGCTCATTCGAAATGCACATATCATTCTTCTTTGGATAACATTTCTTTAACACATTAATAAGAAATGTTATAGATGGCTGAGCATCATCTATGTTATTTATCTATTCACCAGCTAGTAATTTTAATTCAATCTATGAATCCCCTTCTCCCCACAATTAGCCCATTTATGGATAAATGTAGGAAAACTGATGTGCTCCACTACATACAAATAGCTTATACAAAACTATGAAACCTTCTCACAAATATACTTATCAACATTGGAGGCTTTAGGTTGATATGGATTCTTAACATACCAATTATATATTTTTATACACCTTTTAATAAGATACATCTAATGTAGATATAGAGGTCCTAAAAGTTTTATTTCTCGTAGAAAATGAACCATTAAATACACCATGATATAAAAAACGGATTAAAATATATTTCTAATTGAAAATGTATTGAAACCGCTTCATTATCTAATTTTTTTTAAAGAATTATAATCAATCAACTTATAAAAACTAAATTGAATAAATTATACTCCTTTATGATAGTAATTTTGACACTAGTGGGAAATATTCCATGAAATGTAACTGGTAGGAGTTGTTGTATCATGACATGGAAATCATGGGATTTTATAATCGAAAAACATCAAATCCTTGAATGAAACATAGTTTATTACATTTGAAGTATAACCCTTAGGAACATCGATATCATAAAGACACTGAAAAATGAAAATTTTATACCTCTTTGATAATGCATGACATGATGGGAGAAGGCATGTTCACCTTCCACCAGTATTGGGAGCTAACTCTAAAAGTAATCCCATTTACAGTAAGCCGAATATTTCATTCAACCCATCTTTAGTCTTTCTTTTAATATCTAACAGTGTTCTAATTAAGCTATCATATATATTCTTATCCACTTGCATGAAATCAATGATATGTTTGACCTCATTATATATACAATATGGTTTCTCAAAAAATATTTACCTTTACATACAAATATTTCTATCATTAATATATTTTTGTGTCTTTTTAGATGTTACATCAACGTTTTTCACCCTCTCAAAGTCCTGATCAGTGGAAAAAGGTTTTGAAGAAATTTAAAATTCTTGAGATACATTGAATGGATTTTTTAATATTTTAAAAGAGCGATCCATATAAAAAACCTTTTATGACCCATGTATAATGTTTTTCTCCCATGTTTTATCTGAAAATATGAATTATTTTGTTTAAAAATTGGACAATCTTTAGGCCCTTTAACACAATATACAGAAAAATTTCAAAGTGATGGGAAATCATTTACAATGAACATAATCATTAAATTTTATTGAAAATATTCCATTTTATATGAATAATTCACCCTAATACCTTCCTCCCATAAAAGTTTCAAATCATTAATTAATGGTGGTAAGAAAACATCAATATCATTTTTGGGCTATTTTTTCTAGAGATCGTTAATCCCAAAATAACATATTTTTTATTCATATAAAATTAATGAGATAAGTTTTAAATTACTAATAAAAGAGGTGAGGAACCATGTGTGATACTAAGGATTTGATATGGATTCATTCCATCCATGCACAGTCCAAGTTTGAGATTTATAACTTCATTTCCGAATATAGGAAACTATTGATCAGTTATCTTCCACTACGAACAATCAACTAGATGAAATAATTTCCCATCACATATCCACTCATTTACATTCCATCCTTATATTTTTTCATCATTTGAACATGAAAATAAATATTTATAATGGGTAATTATAGGAATATACAAAAATGGATTGAAAGGGCTCTCTGTATCTACTAAATCAGCCTATGATTTTTTTCAAGTTATATCACGGCATCCCATAGTTAGGAAACACTGACAGAAATTCATATTTCATCCCACATAGAAAATAGTCATTCAGGCGATCATGTATTTTAATATAGCCCAATCCCATTGACCATAATATTTTATTTTCATTATAATTTGAATTTAGAATATCATCGTCTTTATGAAGAATGTCTTTCAATAATTGTAGAAACTCTGTAAAACTCATATCAATCCATCCATTTTTCTGTTTCAAGTTAATCAATATTAACACCATTGATAAAATCACACATTATATAAAACCTAGATATAATGGTTTTTTCATCTTCACTATATATGTGCTCAATTGTTGGTTCTTTCCTCATTTCCCCTGGTTTAATATCCTAAATCATTTCTTTAATTTGATCAGGCCTATCATCTTAAAAGTCATCATCATCAATAGATCTAAAATTCTTACCAGTTTCACCATGCCAAATAAAAGGGATATATCTTGAATTAAATACATGAAAAATTAAATTATATTTAGTATCTCTATATTTCAAATTCTACATAATCAAACATTTGAGGCATGGAAAGAAAAACACGTCATTTTTTGGAACATTTCGTTTAGAAAATTATAAAAAAAATCATCAATACCTTCCTCATATTTATCACTTATTCAAAGTGTAATAATCCACATTTGAATAATTATTATCTATAAAAAATATCAAAAATTGAAAATAAGTTATTATAATTTCAATTTTAATTAAAATATTAAATTAATAAATAACAATAAAAAAGAAAATATCATATTTAAAAAAATAAAAAATATTTGATAAAAAAATATAATATTGAACAAATTAAATAATAATTTCTTGATAAAATAATTATAAATAATAATTTAAAAACAATAAAACATTAATTAAAAAATATATAAGATGTGTGAATAATCAAAACTGCATATACAAATACCTTGGATGAAATCAAAACTAAAAATAAAAATAAATACACCAATGATAAAAAGGCATGAGTAGTAGTCGATGATGGTCAGTGGTGGATTGTGACTGAAATATAATGAAACATTAATTGAAAATAAAAACTAGAAATACAAATAAAAATCCAAATAGCTTGTATTCATGAAAAATAAAAACACAAAACATAAAATTTAAATTGATATAAAATATGAGATGAATGAGATGTTGAAAATAATGAGAATATATCACGAGTGGATGATGATTGATGATGGTGCTAGATTTCGACTCAATGATAAAAAAACATAAAATAAAAATTGAAACCTAGATAGAAAATATAAATAATAAACACTAACCATATATTGAAATTAGAACAGAGATGAGATAAACCAATAATAAGAAGAGTTAGCGGTGATTGACGACGGGTGACCATGAACGACAATGCTAGATTACATCTAAAAGATAAAACAAAATGAAATAAAAATTGAAACCTCAAATAAAAATTTCTAGAATATATGAAAAATGGAAACAATAAATACTAACCTTTTATTGAATTCGATACCGGGATAAGTGACACCAAAAACAACAAGCACGAGAGGCAGTTGACTGATGTGTGACTGTAGATGGTGGTGGTGGATACCAAATGAAATATCTTCAAATCTAAGGATCATAAAATGAATAAATTTGATTCCATAGATCAAAGAATGAATATATTTGAATCCACAGATCAAATATTTTTAGGGTTAGGGTTTAACATGTGAGAAAAAATGAGAGTTGTCACTTGAAAGAAAGAAATAAAAATAAACCCTGCTGATTATAGTTAAAATTATAATGCTTTTTTCACATCATTTATTCTATAGTATCCCCATAAAATCATATATTTCACATAATTTATTACATAAATTTCACAAAAATTTAGATTTTTTTAGGTCGGTTATCCAATAACTGTCATGAAAAATCATGCAGTCTTATTTTATTTGTAATTTATTCAATAACCAATGCAAATATCTTATTTTACAAGTCATTTATTTAATAACCAAAAAAGAAAATAAAACCACAAGATTTTTCATTTCAACTATTGGATAACCGACATGAAAAAATAGTTTTCCAAATTTGTAATTGAATAACTGATGTGAAAATCTTATAGTTTTATTTTCCATTTCAATTATAGATAGATGTCATGAAAATGTGTTCAGAAAAGTATAATTTGTAATATTGTTTGATCCTCTTAGATCAAACCATTAATAGGAATACCCAAAAAAAATTATTCAATAAAATATGCAGTATATTAAAGGTGTTCTTTCATATTGGGTTTATAAGAAGGAAACACCCATTTCAAAAATCATGAATTTTATAAGGAAAATATAGAGTAATTATTAGATCATAAAGTATAAATGTTTCAAATAATAATTTCATTTATTTCTTTAAAAATATAAATTATTGGAGGATTAGCTTCTTTAAGAGTAGTTATAGGCTCATGGAAAATCTAGGGATCTTCTAACTAGGGAGGATAAAAACAAAAATTATTTATAATTAGGGGTTAAGGAGAGATTTTACATTGTTAATATGAACCTTTAACAAGAGGATAAATATAGTGAAAACTATATTCATGAAATCAGATTAATGATTGATATACATTTTCTCCTTTATTCATGATTTGAATGATGAATCATCAGATATACAAGGAATCACATTAACTTATGGTATAAAATATAATTTTCTAATTTTATTATATCCTTATCATCAAATGATAAAAAATCCATGCTTATGGAAACTCTGTTAGAAGAAGACAAACTCAAAATAATGAATGGTTATGTTTTAAATAGTTTCCCTAGGACTGAAAGATTTTTATCATCTTTTTATCTAATACCATATAATGTTTTCAAAAAATATACCATTCAAGTAGTGTATGACTTCCAAAAATGAGGATACATTCCTAGATTAGTGTTATACTCTATTTTAGTTCTTATTGTTAAATTTAATAAATCATTTTATCATTAGAACATTTATAATATTGATTTTTTAACTTATCTTATAGAATTTTACAAATATTTATTAATGATTTGATTACTCATCTTCTAGAATTGATAATCTCTGATGATCACCATATCATTATCCTCAGTATGAGTATTTAATGAGACTTTTAAAAGCAATAATCATGGAATATGATTGAAAATATCATAGAGAAAATTTTATGTAAAATGAGTATGTATAATTGGATTATGAAAAATTAGAGTGAGTGTTAATTATAAAACTTATTAATTGGTATAAACTCTTATATAGAGTTTGTGATCAATAATTTAGATGTATATCATCTAATTATTTCTCTATATACCTAATAGGTTAGAACTTAATCATCTTATTATTGATAAATAGTCATTAATAGGGTTCCCTTCTATACCTCAGCCTTTTTATCCATTAGCAAGATTTTTTTGAAACATTCACAATATTATGGTCAAATAATCCTTATTTAACATAAATAGTTCTTATTATCACCCTAATTTTTTCCATCTCACCATTGTAGATTTAGTGGACATTTTTGTTAATGAAAACTATAATTTAGTGGATAAATTCAAATAATGTTTCCCTATTTATGGAAAATGGAGTGGCCAATTTGATAATGCAGATAAGAGCAATCCATACATCTTATACCATTTATCTACCAAAAAGATTGAGCTACATGAATAGTTTTATGGTTTTTGAAAACCTGATATTTCATTTTTCAACCAAGTGCATCCTATTTTTATTATATGTTTCCACATACATCAGATTAAATCTTTGGTGGTGAATGTTGCAGCTTATAATCAAAATTGTAAACATAAATTCTGATAAATTAGTAAGAAAATTAAATTCAATTAGAGTGTTAAATCATCTATCCTAATAAAAAACATTTCTCTACTATATATTCCTAATACTTTCCTCAACAATATTGAAATAAATTTCATGGTTTTCTTATAGGATTCCCAATATGAGAAATGATTCTACTAAGTAATTTTGGAAATATATTATGACACCTATAGAAAAATTTAGACGCAATAATCATTTTTAGGTGAGCAATAAAAAGTAAGTTTAAGGTATATTGGCCTATAAATTTGTGGAAGGAAAACAAATATAGATTTAAAGCACACAAAAAAAATTACCTTATTGATCTTGTTAGTTATAATCTCTACTACTGAGGTGATCCCTTCTAGAAACAAATTTCCCATTCACTTTTTTTATCATGTAAAACTAAATATTTATTATCATATTGAGAACAATAGTTTTTTTAAGGATATGATGGAAAGATAGATTATCTTCTTATCTAGTTTCTTGATCACAAATCTGAACCTATAATCAAAATAATGTTAAAATACTTTAATAGAAGAGATCCTTTAAAAATATGAAAATGAAGTGGTGAATAATATCATCAACTCTAATTAATCTAAATGATTGGTTTTTATGGGCTCATCGAATAAGAGGTCCTCCTAGGTTTTTTACATTAGATTCCTTTAATTATGATGTACATGGATGTTACTGACATTTTTTTCCTATTTTCATTTAGTTTTAATTAATTTGATAACCGCTTCTTGTGTTCTTAGGTTCTTTTTGTAGTATTTTAAATATTTTAGTTGTTTTTATAGTTTTTAGTTAGTATTATATTAATATTAGTTATTTATTTTCATTTTTTTAGAATTTTATTTTATTAACATTTCATATTTTGTTTTATTTTAATATTACTTTTAGTTTATTAATTAATTATAAATATAAATATTTATATAATTATATTATTAATATTATTTAACCCTTTTAGATGATTAGTTTTATTTTATATTTAATTTGAATTTGAATTTCCCCAACTTCCCTCCCCCCTTTTTTCTTTTTTTTTGACCCATTCCACACCCTTTTTCTTTTTTTGAACTCTCTCTCTCCAATCCCCCTATTTTCCTCTACCCGCCGCCCCCTCCATCTCTCTGGATTTTTTTCTTCTTTTTTTTTTCCAGCTCCTCTCCCTGGCGGCCGGACGACTCACCAACCCGCCTCTCGGCCTCCCCTTTCTCACCAGCTGGACCCGCCGAACCCCTACTCCCCTAACTCCTCCGCCAAACCCACAACCCGCCTCCCTTTTCACTCCCGCTGGACCCGCCGCCCTCAACTCTCCCACATCCCCTAGCAGCCCGCATCCTCCCCTCGGCCCTATTTCCCTGCCGTCTCCCTTCCTCTCACCCACGGCCTATCCCACTCTCCATCCGGCCGGCCTGCCTCCTGTGCAACCCGACTCCCGGCGCACCCTCCTCCTTCGGCCCGCTTCCGGCAGCGCGGCTCCCCTGTGCAGCGCGACTCGCCGACGCCCCCTCCCACACCGACAGCGCCTCCTCCGGCCACACCTCCTCTCGTCGACAGCGCCTCCTCTCGTTGGCATCGTCTCCGTCGGGCTGACAGATCGATTGTGGGGTGTTGTTCTCTCTCCCGTCGAGCTTTCGTTGCATCCGCACCCCACCGAGCAAACCCCAAGGCGTACCACTACGGCCGGTCTCCTTCATTCTGTGTGAGCAGTGGTGGTTCGAGTGCTTCATCGATGTTCGGTTCACTTTCGAAGATCGGCGGTGTGCACCAAGAACAAATACAAATCCAATCATTTTTGTAGTTGCGCGATGATGTGGTTCGACGTTGCGACGATCAGCGGATTAAAGATTATTATTTTGCGATCGTCAAAGGCGGATTATGGTGACAATTACGACGACATGAGCACGGTGATTTCTGTTTATTATTTTATGTGCTGCTTTGTCGTCATGATGGCGGGCTAATTCATTGGTGTCAGAGTTGTGATAAATGTGATGGTGAATGCATGTCTTTAATTTATCTTCATGTTTGATTGCCTTTTAAATTAATTTTAATTGGATGTTTATTTGATTAATTATATCTGCGTTGAAATTAATTATCATTTGGGGCCTGCACACATGCTTTGGTGCCCGTTCATGTGATACCTAATAAGTAATCACGAACGTGAGTTCATCCGAGAATTTATTTATCCGGAATTTGATCAAGCGCGCAATCGAATTTTGAATAAATAAATATATTAATTGGAAAATTAATATTTTGTGTGTGCTCTCCTTCAAACTGACATGAGTGATACTTAATAAGTAATCTCATGTGAGCGAACCCAACGTAGGTAGATACTTAGACTTTGTGAGAAACGTGTCATTGTATTTCACCAAGTGATTCAGCACTATAAGGACGCGCAAATTATTTGTCAGGACAGAGAACGAAATGATAAATAATTTGTGTGAAAATTAGAATGTTTTCTAACATCAGAGAACGAGACCAGATGACATTTTGATTAAATTTGGAATCGGTGATAATTGAATAAATAAATATTCAAATATGGGAATTAAATAATTGACATTGCATTCACTTGAACGGACATCACGACTCTGACACTTCCATCTCTGCCAGTTTCTTTCATAGCTAAGTTCATTTAGATAGTTTTAGTTAATTTAATTAGTCATTTTTAAAATAGTCATTTAGTTTTTAGAACTTAGTTGTTAATCACACAATTAAATCCCATCCGCCTGAACATTCCTCCAAAAGGACATTTCTAGTGTCTACTCACATTCTCTCTGTGGTTCGACCCTGCTCGCCACTTCTACAGTAGTTAGTAGGTAAATAAATATTGCAAATTTTCACGCGTTGCGACGCGCGTGCCAAATTTCTGGCGCCGTTGCCGGGGAGAATAGTATCATTAGGAGTTCCTTTAAAAGAGTGATTTAGGTGAAAAAAAAAATTAAAAATAAAAAAAAAATTAAAAAATTAAAAAAAAAAGTTTACTACTCTGGGAATTTTTCATTGCAGGAATTTTCAAGACACCCAGAAGCTCGGAATGACGTGGGCCGCACCACACAATTACAACCAGTACCCGCCCTATGCATCCCCGACTCAAGGTATGACGTATAACGATTCACCGCACATGATCTATCCAGGTAATCCCGTTTATTTCAATGATCTTTATTCAAGTCCATGCTATGATCCATATGAGAATATTTCAACATGCTATGAAACACGACCTTATACATCTGTTGATCATTTTCAAAGTCAATGCATTCTTGAAAATTTAGAACTTGATAATTCATTTCAAACAAATGATTCAATAATTGAGCACATGTTGCATTGTGCTATCACTGAGACCAATCGGAGGTTTGAACTTCAAGATGAATGCAATGCAAAGTTGCTTTCCTCAACAAAAGATCTAGAAAATCAATTGAATAATTTAGTAAATCAAATGAATCATATTTCCGAACTAGATGCTTCATTACCCCTTGATGATCTAATTAAAAAAAATTATTTTGAGGAGTGCAATAGAGGTTCCATTTGAACAACATCTATGTCCCGAGTCTGATAATGGGATTAATCTGCCTTCTTATCATACAATTGATGACTCCCCTCCATCACAAAATAATTCTTCCAATCTAATCACATTTCAAGAATATGAGAGCTTGGTCTTCCGCCCTGTTGAACATAATGGTCCCTCAGAAAATGTGATTTCATGTCCTTCTGTGAATTCACAACCTAGTCATCCCAAAGTGAAAAAGGACACATTCAATGTATATCAAACTGCACCTTTTGAGGATGAAGAGGACATTAAACTAGGACCATTCTTTACCATGATAGATTTAGAATTGAACCAAGAGACATTGGATTGCCACACTCAAGAGGACATCACTTCAAATGACATCGAATCACCTCTTTATGAAAATCTTTGTGAGTCCGAAACTTTTTCTAAAATGGAGACATCTGAAACATTTCTGGAGTCGAAGAATCAATCAGCATTGGTGGAAGAGAACACTCATAATTTTCTAGAAACAATGGAAGAATGGGATTGCTTGGAGGATCCCGATTTCGTGGTGACACATGCACCAACAGAGAAAAATGATGAGGGTGATATAGAAGAAAATATTGAAAAAGATGTCATTCTTGACATAATGGAGTCATCTGCTCCAATTGATCCTGCGCCACTTGCTCCATGCGTCGAGGTTAAAAACACTTCACTTGAAATACCCACATATTCTAACAATATTTTTGACCTTGGCACAATCAATGAAACCATCGAGCATGAATTGAGTTGGAAACCAGTATATTTCCCCGTGCTAGTGGTTGGGTGTGAAAACGAATTGGGATACATCATCAACCCAGATACTACATTCAAGGATATGATGGATATAAGCCGACCGCTGAAGGAGTCTAGTAATGGCATTTTTTCACTTGTGTATGTTCAAGGAGGTAATCTTCTTGATCTTTCCATTGACAGCCTTTTCCCAAAATTCAACAATTCGATGAGTCTTTCTTCAGCTTGCAGGATAAACTCATCTTCAATAAATGGATTCCGCGCTCCTACTGAAAAAGAAGCAGATTCATGGTTTACATTTCCATTCGATCCTGGTGGAGTTTCAATAACGTCTGGCTGAAGACGAAGTAAACTTAGCGCTCAATGGGAGGCAACCCATCATTTGTTTGTTTTCTTTTCACTGCATTTCATTTCATTTCATTTAGTTTTATTTTAAAATAAAAAGGCATGCATTTACCACAATCTCTTTTCTCCTGAAACTACAGTGGATTTAAATTCATCATAAATATTTTTATCATCCACAATTTTTTTATTATGGTGTGACTTCTTTGATATGATGCGAGTATTTGCTGTCAATGTGTAGGTTTTACAGGTATACCATTTCTGGAGCTTCATCGGATACAAACAACCTCTCCGCGTCAATCTGCACTTACACAGGGAAGTGTTCTATTTTTTTTCCATATTTTATGCTTCCAAAAACACCATGTAAAAAAAAAAACAAAACAAAAAAAAAAAAAAAAAATTTGAAAAAAAAACTAACATTCCTGTCATTGATGAACCCACATAAAAGCTATTGTATTCTTGTCGCAACATAGTTGGGAACATACCACTTGTGTCCCTAGGCAGTTTGAGCACCTGATTCTTGTTTTGGAATTATCTGATCCTTTCTCTCATGACTTAGATGATTGCTGATATTATTTCATGTTTCGAAAATGTTTTTCAAAAACTTGTATATTTTTTACACTTATTCGCACTCATTCTCATCTGTGCTGTCCAACATTATATTTCCATACCCGTGAGGACTCTAATCCATTTCAAAATCATCTCTTATTTCTCTTTTTCTTGAGGGAATCTCAACCATGTTTTGTCTTCTAGAACTTGCCATGTTTTTCCATCAAATCGATAGGAATTTTTGAAAGTTGCACTAAAATGATCGAGGCATCTGTTTGATATTTTAGCCCCGTTGACCCACTGAGCCACCCAAACATTTTCTCCTTCGTATAGCCCTTAGAAGCCATGCAGGATCCTTTTAGGATGAGCCCAAGCTGATACCCTTCCCTACCAATTTCTTGAATTTTTGCATGATGATTTCAATCTAAGTGTGGGGGAGAGAGACTTACTCATGGAGAGGGTTCTTCGAGGGCAGTGAGTCATTTGATGTACATGGATTGACATTATTCCATCCTGATCATTGAGTTCTTTTTCACAGTAGCGACATTCATTTCATATTATTTTGATATAGGAATATAGAACCCTTTTCAGTTCCAACAATGAGTACATTGGTGGTCATTACGCGGTAACCCTCGACTTTGGGGATACCTATTAAAGTGATGATCCATTACTCCAGGAACTAGAGAGTTTTCTATATGACCTACCATCATTGAGATGTTATAGCATATACGCTACTTGTGTACCTTTCTTTGGGATTATTGTCTGACATTTATTTCATGGGGTTTTGGAACTGATACTCACTTGTTTTTCCTACCCATCTTATTTGAGTGAGTTGTGTAAAAAAAAAAAGAGCGAAACATTGGCTTATCATATGCTTGGGGACAAGCAGTTTTTTAAGTGTGGGGGAGCGAGAGTTTGAGGGAGACATTTGGATTGACTTATCATGCATTTATTTCAAGATTCAACCCTCCTTTTTTACCAAAAAGATGTCAATTTTTTTTTTTAAAACCCACCATCCCACAGCTTCAGAAACATTTGAACCTCATGTAAAGTCCTTGAGATGGGTGCATACTTTTGATTTCCACTAGTGGAGATGTGAAATTTAAGGCAAGCCTATGGTAAGCATGCATGTGTATGAGAATTGAGAAAAACTTTGATCATTTTTTTAGAGAGATGAGAGTAATGGCGAGGTAGGTCACATGATGAATGAGTGCACATACTTGTTTTGGAAAAAAATGCAAGTGAAAGAAAAATTATTTTTGAAACTGAAGTTTTAAATGAAGCATGATATATTATGAGGAAAGTGATTGACAAATTTTGAACTTGTAATGTTTATGTTTTGATCTGTCCGCGGCCACTTGTGTTCTCTTTCTGATTGTTTTGCCCAGGAGTGCAAAAGTTTAAGTGTGGGGGATTTGATGTACATGGATGTTACTGACATTTTTTTTCCTATTTTAATTTAGTTTTAATTAATTTGATAACCGCTTCTTGTGTTCTTAGGTTATTTTTGTAGTATTTTAAATATTTTAGTTGTTTTTATAGTTTTTAGTTAGTATTATATTAATATTAGTTATTTATTTTCATTTTTTTAGAATTTTATTTTATTAACATTTCATATTTTGTTTTATTTTAATATTACTTTTAGTTTATTAATTAATTATAAATATAAATATTTATATAATTATATTATTAATATTATTTAACCCTTTTAGATGATTAGTTTTATTTTATATTTAATTTGAATTTGAATTTCCCCAACTTCCCTCCCCCCTTTTTTCTTTTTTTTGACCCATTCCACACCCTTTTTCTTTTTTTGAACTCTCTCTCTCCAATCCCCCTATTTTCCTCTACCCGCCGCCCCCTCCATCTCTCTGGATTTTCTTCTTCTTTTTTTTTTCCAGCTCCTCTCCCTGGCGGCTGGACGACTCACCAACCCGCCTCTCGGCCTCCCCTTTCTCACCAGCTGGACCCGCCGAACCCCTACTCCCCTAACTCCTCCGCCAAACCCACAACCCACCTCCCTTTTCACTCCCGCTGGACCCGCCGCCCTCAACTCTCCCACATCCCCTAGCAGCCCGCATCCTCCCCTCGGCCCTATTTCCTTGCCGTCTCCCTTCCTCTCACCCACGGCCTATCCCACTCTCCATCCGGCCGGCCTGCCTCCTGTGCAACCCGACTCCCGGCGCACCCTCCTCCTTCTGCCCACTTCCGGCAGCACGGCTCCCCTGTGCAGCGCGACTCGCCGACGCCCCCTCCCACACCGACAGCGCCTCCTCCGGCCACACCTCCTCTCGTCGGCAGCGCCTCCTCTCGTTGGCATCGTCTCCGTCGGGCTGACGGATCGATTGTGGGGTGTTGTTCTCTCTCCCGTCGAGCTTTTGTTGCATCCGCACCCCACCGAACAAACCCCAAGGCGTACCACTACGGCCGGTCTCCTTCATTCCGTGTGAGCAGTGGTGGTTCGAGTGCTTCATCGACGTTCGGTTCACTTTCGAAGATCGGCGGTGTGCACCAAGAACAAATACAAATCCAATCATTTTTGTAGTTGCGCGATGATGTGGTTCGACGTTGCGACGATCAGCGGATTAAAGATTATTATTTTGCGATCGTCAAAGGCGGCTTATGGTGACAATTACGACGACATGAGCATGGTGATTTCTGTTTATTATTTTATGTGCTGCTTTGTCGTCATGATGGCGGGCTAATTCATTGGTGTCAGAGTTGTGATAAATGTGATGGTGAATGCATGTATTTAATTTATCTTCATGTTTGATTGCCTTTTAAATTAATTTTAATTGGATGTTTATTTGATTAATTATATCTGCGTTGAAATTAATTATCATTTGGGGCCTGCACACATGCTTTGGTGCCCGTTCGTGTGATACCTAATAAGTAATCACGAACGGGAGTTCATCCGAGAATTTATTTATCCGGAATTTGATCAAGCGCGCAATCGAATTTTGAATAAATAAATATATTAATTGGAAAATTAATATTTTGTGTGTGCTCTCCTTCAAACTGACATGAGTGATACTTAATAAGTAATCTCATGTGAGCGAACCCAACGTAGGTAGATACTTAGACTTTGTGAGAAACAGGTCATTGTATTTCACCAAGTGATTCAGCACTATAAGGACGCGCAAATTATTTGTCAGGACAGAGAACGAAATGATAAATAATTTCTGTGAAAATTAGAATGTTTTCTAACATCAGAGAACGAGACCAGATGACATTTTGATTAAATTTGGAATCGGTGATAATTGAATAAATAAATATTCAAATATGGGAATTAAATAATTGACATTGCATTCACTTGAACGGACATCACGACTCTGAAACTTCCATCTCTGCCAGTTTCTTTCATAGCTAAGTTCATTTAGATAGTTTTAGTTAATTTAATTAGTCATTTTTAAAATAGTCATTTAGTTTTTAGAACTTAGTTGTTAATCACACAATTAAAGCCCATCCGCCTGAACATTCCTCCAAAAGGACATTTCTAGTGTCTACTCACATTCTCTCTGTGGTTCGACCCTGCTCGCCACTTCTACAGTAGTTAGTAGGTAAATAAATATTGCAAATTTTCACGCGTTTCAACGCGCGTGCCAAATTACTAGGCTCCATTGATTCCCTAGGAAACCCTATTTTGGAATAGTCTTCTACGAGACTAGTTAAAATTCCTTATATGGTTGATTCATGATCATGTTATTCCCTATGATCTATTGATCTAGAATAATATTTCATTTCAATGGATTCCAAATCTTGTTTTTGTTATTTCAAATAAACATAGTCTATCTTTTACACATTTTTCAAGAACTAATATGCTTTATCTATTAGGAACCATATTTAAAGGCTCATAGATCTTGGTTATAATTTAGTTTCATTAAAATAAAAGATTCATAATAGATTTCTTTATTGAGAGTCATGTTATGTATTTTCACCTTCCCATATATTTTATGGCATTTATAATAGGTATGCAATTAGGCCAGGTATGATCCTCTTCCTTTTCATTCTTCAACGTTGGAGATTCATGTTTCTAGATAGTACATGGATCTTTTAGTGTTAATAAATGTTGATGAACATGGATCCTTCATATATGAGCTAATGTTTAATTCCATATGCATCCCTATTTTATAAAAATCACTCTATAGATTGATGATTTTTTATAACCCCCCTTAGTGGTCTTAAATTCAACATGGATGGAACATGAGTTAAATTTATTCTTTAAGGGATGAAATGTTTTTAAAATCCATTTGGGGATATGTTGTTTAGTTTTTTAGCAATGTTCGGTCTAGGTACTCATCTATTCAATAAATTATGGTGAAAAACTATGGAATTTCTATATACTTTTCAATGGAATTTATCCTTTCCCTCACTAATATTGACTCTAATTTAGTTGTTAGAATTTTAAAAAACTTATCATCATTATTTTGGATGATCTCTTATCTGATCCATCCTCTTTTTCTTTACACACAAAGTACAGTGTATTTTATACTTAGAGGGGGGTAACACAATTATGAATACTCTCAATTCCTGGGTTAATACTCTTGATTATATTATAGAGTTAGAGTTTAATTACTCCATTTGATATATTTTTATGTGTTTCATTATTACAGATTCCTTAAGTCTTATATTTTAGTGACCACCTTGAATTCATGTTGTATCATTACTTTCCAATAAATAAAAATTGATAATGATAATGATGAGGAATTAGTATCTAAGCATCAAATAGTCACTTTGAGTTGGATATTATATATTAAGAAAATATAAATATAAATCTATTACTTAATCATCCCATGAAATATATGATGGATTACTATATAAAGAGGGATTAAACATTTGTGAGTGCATTTGAGATTTATAATCCTTGGACAAATTTTCCTTTTATTTATTTGTTATCTTTTAATACTAATGTTCTAAAATTCCATGGATTGATAAAAATACTAAAAAAAGTTTTATTTTTTATCCATATAACCATGAGATACCTCAATAGGAAATTTGTCTTTGGATATGACTTAGGGATCTCTAGAATATACATTAAGGGAAGTTTGACCTAAAGATATGATAAATTCTTTATTATTTTATGTTATTATTTTAAACCATCATGGTATATCTTCTACACCAAAATTTTAAATATTGTTTTCTAAAATATGACTATAAACATGTCCTTAAAAACCATTTAGTTTTACTATAATCTTCATGGAATACATTTACTTACACTAATGTAACAAAAGTTAACTTAAATTTTCACATTTACTTTAATGAAAATATTACCAAAAAAACATCCTTCCCCCTCAATATTGGTCACATAATAGTCACTTTACACTATTGACTTTCTATATTCTCAAACTAATAGATATCTAAAATAACTAATTTCATTCACTAACAAAATTTTCTATTTTTTATATTTCTTCTACAAAATATCTATGTTTTTACTAATTTTTTTATTTCACTATATAGTGATTCCCACTAATATGTTTTTTATGTTTAAAAATGAGTCATGACAATTATAAATTATAAAAAAAATCAGTTTTTCTTATTTATACTATCATTTATAACAATTATAATGATTATAAATAAAGTATTTATTACTTTTATTATTATTAAATAATACCATAATGTTTTTATACATTTTAATTATAGTGTTTTATTTTCATAGATCATGTAATTATAAATCATAATTTTATTTAATGATAAATTAAGGAAAGTATTGTGGTGCTATATTATTGAAACTGTTCAAAATATTTCTCTAAAATTTTTAATTAATTCACAAAAATGAAAACATGTAAAGTCATCTTTGTTTCATTAAATTTTTATGTTTCTATATTGAAACATTTTACATATAATTTTCCTTAACACATTGAAATTTTTTATTTTATTTCTTCACCAAACTATATCCCTATGATACAAGATCATTAGTATTTTTTCCTCATATGAGACATTATAAATCAATCATTTCACATTTAGTTTATATAAATTTAAGGTATTTGGTATGTATTTATTTATTAGCTATATGAAAATGCATTATATTCTTGAGATAGATTTAGTTGAAGTGATGGTTCAGTGGGTATGGGCCCTTCATGATCAAGAATTTTGAAGGTTTTAATTACATATGACTTAATGTTCCCCCATTAAATGTCCTCATAATTCTCATACAAGTTAATATTAAATCCAATACATCCACATCATCAAAATCAATAACATAATGATGAATTTTAGTATAAACTTTTTACTTACTCTATATTGATTTAATATATCATTGTATACCTTTGATCCCCTATATTATATCTTATGAAAAATCATGTCCCAACATCATTCATCCTCTATCTTCATTCTCTGAATTTAGAGTTTAAAATATTTTCCATTACAAATATTTATATAAGATAATTTGTATACTAGAATATAATAAATTTTTATATCATAACATAAAAACTACAATATATTGATCCCAAAGTCCTTTTAAACCAATCATTAAGATATATTCATATAATCCATTATCTAGATTTTCCATTATAATCAACTATATATTTATTTTTAATTATTTGTACCAATGATTTAATATTTTATTATAATTTATATATCATCTATTAAAACATTTTAGAAAATATCAAATATGGGTGAAATACAATAAAAATATATTCTACATAAAACACTAAAACTTCTATGATATATAGACATTAATATTATTCCTAATATAAGTGCATAATGATGATAATTTTTTGATTTAACCTTATAAAATATTCAATAAAAACTCATATGTCTTTATTATCATTAAAAGTCCATGGGGGTGTGCATGATAAAATCCTTGGTGATGTTTTCAAATTTATATTTCAAAATATATAAAAATTACATCAATACCTTAATAATTTAATGAAATAAATTAATTTTAATGATTACCAATAAACTTGATGTATATTATATAGTGTTTTTATTTATATTATCCCCAAAAGAAATTTTAATGTTCTTAATTAGGGTCCATGTGAGAAATGTAACACCCCTGGGAAAGTGAGACTTAATAGGCTAAATATTTCTACCCATGTCAATAAGGATCACCTTTCTTTTCTAGATCCTACATGAATAGAACTATATGGTTAAGTATTATTGACATGGATTAGTTTCAAGATGGTAAACCTACTATAATTTATCTTAGGGTGTGTGTGAGTGATGACAAAGAACACTAAAAGAACATGTACTGGCCTCTGGGGATAATCATTCATCTAATAAGTGATCCTGGTGGGTAATAGCTCGCGGTGTACTGGGAAGAAAACCATTGTATTAAAGGAGACACATGGGGTCATATGGAAAGTTTCATAGCCCAAGGAGGTTGGGTTGAAACAAAAAATTAATATACTAATACTATAGGGGGTATGAGAGGTGAATTTATTTATAAAATCTTAGTATCAAATTTTTTATAGACCTATTTCATTCTATCATATTTTTAACAATTACATGAAAAAACTATTCTATTTTTAATTAAATAAATTTAATGGAAAAAAACATATAAAATAAATAATTACTCAAGAATTTTCAAGGTTTTCTATTTTATATTATTGTATCATTCATCGGTATGATAATAAATTCCCCTAATATATGATCTACAATAATCAAAATAGTGATTATAAATGATAAGAGTGCATCCCTTAATTTTCATTATAATAAATGATCTCATAATAGTTGTTTTTAGTTTTCTTAAGTTTATAAAATAAAATATTAATTTCTATAGTGAGGAAAATTCTCCTCTATACATTGTTAATCAATAAAAAATAATGAAATATTCCATAATTAATGAAGAAAAATTAGGAATAGCCAAGATAAAATTATATCATTGTTAAAAAGTATTTCAATAAAAAATTATCAATAAAATTCAATTTTTATTTCTCTCAACTTAAGAATGATAATACACTTATATGTATTATGATAACACAACCTGGATATTCTTCCAAACTAGTTTGGACTTCCACATGCCCTATGTGCATTACCTAGTCACCATGGGTTGGTGACTTATGTCAAGGGTCTAGAGAAAATATTTTAGAATGATTTAACATCTTATTAAAGTAATATGGATAAATTAATAATTCTATAAATAATTAAACATATACTATCTATATAATGAATAATCCATAAATTGGAAACTTCTATACAAGGAGGTAACTATTCTTCAAAACAAATAACAATATAGGAAAAATTCCATTTCAAAAAATCTAATCAAAAGTGGTGATATTCCATAGATGCCTCTTGTTGATTCAAACCATCTACACTTTATGCCATGGTGTAGGCTAGTCCTACTACATCAACACTATAGTAATCAATAGAATGTATCAAAAATAATCCTTTGATATTTTCTCATACCTAAAATGCCACAAGTGAAACTGCATGCACATTAGTGGTGAAAATATAGGTTGTGAATATTAATACCCAATAAGAAACACCAAGAGATCTAAATTCCCATATATAAAAAATTATATACATGTATGTGCGTGTATCCATGACATGAAAAATAACACACATTGAAAAAAAAACAATTAAAATTAGTATAAAACCCAACACACACATCATTAAACAACAAAAAATTCATCTAAAACCACTTGGAGGAATGATACCAAAATTCTAAACAATAAAACTATTAAACTATAATGACATACACTTACTTCATATAAAAATATAGAATCTATAAATTTTGGAACTACATGGAAACCTATTATGTTCCATAGACACAAAATTATATGGGGGAAATCAAATCATATGTTAAAGGAACATCTATATAGGTGAAAAAATAAATCACATGCTATAGGAATGTCTTCATATGAGGTATGTTATATTCAATAAATACATATAGATGAACACATAATATATATACATATATCTCTTTATGTGTGTATGTGTGTGTATGTGTGCGTGTGTGTCATAATTTGTAAATTAGATGAGATCCACCAGTACAGATTATGTATCTAATATAACCCATTAAAAATAATAATAATATTATATTAGTCACACAGAGGGATATAACTACTTCAAAGGTTACAACCAATAACAATGAATAACTGAGAAATATTTTATAACAATAAAACCGTGGGAGAAACTTATATAAAATGTATAATAACAACATTTTGATACTACTCAATGAATCGTATCAAAACATAATATAAGTCATAATAAGGTTTAACAATCATTTAATAAAATTGGATGGTAAAAGAATTTGTTTAAAAGGTTATTGTTAGATGAAAACCATATCATTTTTTATTTTAAAGCACCCATGATTCTAACATTAAACACTTGTGAAAAAATAAATGAATTTAGGTTAATATACCATTTCTTGAATCTATGAACTTAAACAGGGTTTTTAGAAAAGATAATACCATTTCCAAAGATTATTCACATAATCTTGTTGCCACTACATCTTCACAAAAATCAAAGAATTTAGTTTCTCACCAAAAATACCAACTATAATTAAAGGAAACCATAATAAAGTATTTGAAAAAAAAACTATTTATAATAAATATTCTTGGAAATAAGTAAAAAATAAATTTAAAATTATGGTGTAAAAATGAAAATTAATTTCCAATTAAATATAAACCCTAAATGTAAAATAATTATCAATATTTATAAGAAGTTAGTGATATAATATCTATATAAAAATTATTTTCCTATATATATATTTACAACTTATGTAAAGAGTGGGGGTGTTATAAAAATTGTTCAAAATAAAAATAAAATAAAAAACACTATTTTTTAGTGGTTTGAAGAACATCATACACTAATATTTTCAAACCCTCTTACTATGTGAGTGGTGAAAATAATACTAATAGGTAATGACTTTGAATTAGAATCACATCCATTCTAAAAAATTCCTTTTATAATATAATCATAACTATGTAATTTTTTTAAGGTAGCAGAACTATACATAATGATTCCTTTTATATATTTATAACCAATTAAATAAAATTATTTTCATGAAAAATGATTGAACCTTGTTCTTTAGATTATGACATGTTGAATAATAGATAAAGAATTATAATAAAAAT
This sequence comes from Viscum album, assembly GCA_963277665.1. Classification (NCBI taxonomy): domain Eukaryota; kingdom Viridiplantae; phylum Streptophyta; class Magnoliopsida; order Santalales; family Viscaceae; genus Viscum; species Viscum album. The sequence goes on from OY728125.1 coordinate 28,112,712, forward strand.
AAAAAATAAAAAATAAATAATTAGTCTAATCATGTATCCAACTTTCAAATTGATCAAAACATTAGGGAATTTGGATAAATTATAGTACAGTGTGAGAATTTCAATGTAACTATCCGAATCATGTTAATATTTTTCTACTTCATCATCCATTTATAAAAATATCATTTATAATGGTTGTCATGTTTTATTTTTAATGATCATGGTTTAAAAAATATCTCAATTCCATAACAATCAGGGTTTCCATATTTTGATTAGCTTATTAATATATTAGTTAAGAATAACTTCCCATATTTTAATCTTTATTCCAAGTACCACTCACTTGTTTCTGAGGTTGGTTCATTATGTGACCTTAGGAATGTGTCCTCATATGTTAGAGGCTACTTAATAGTGTTAATTTCTTCAATTGTATATTAGGGAAACTATGAACTCGATATTTTAGCCACAAATAACTAATAAAAGAACCAATAATCATCCAAAACAATAGTATGTGGAATAAACAATACATGGTATAAAAATTAAATATTATCAAACAAGAATATATAAAAAATTATCACCCACTATGATAATAATAAATAAAAAAACAATCAAAAGGAAAAAAGTGTAAGAGGATCGACTACCATCCCTGATCCTTACTATAACCTAGTCACAAAATCCAAATAAAGGTATTCAAGTCTGATCCAGTGTATAAATCATGCTCAACCTTCAACCAAACATATGGTCTTCACATGAGCCAGGTTGTGAGAAATAAATTTAAGAAGGGTCTCACTAAGTTATCTTAATTTTCACCACCATATATGTACCTATTAATGAATAAAATAAATGATATAAAATAAATAGTAGAAGTTGGGTCATCGTGTGCTAACTATCCCACGATGACATAATCGTATACTTGCTTTGGACAATGTAATAAACCAATCTCCATGTTCCATAACCTGGACTTATAGTTAAAGAAATAGGGTAGAGTTTCATATCACATGCCGAAACCACTCCACCTTAGGGGATTCCACCCATAAGTTACCCACGTTAATACCATTAGGGAATGCCACTCATCATGTGGTCAAACTAGATATCTTAAGGAAACGACTCTTATTAAGTACCCACATGAACCCTCAATATGGATATGGTCTATTATGTGATGTTATCAAGGAAATACCCTTAGAGGAGGCTTCCCATAATATTACCCACACTAATATCTCAAAAGTTAGGTGGTCCATAATCATAAAATACTGAAAACCCCCCCAGTAGAACATATCAAGTACCCACATAAACCCTCAATCAGGATGTGTCCCATCATTGTGTACTAAAGATAATCAACATTAGAATGGTCACCCACTATGTTTTGGACCATACCCACTTTAATATGGAGGATATTACATTAAATATAACCAGACACATGGTTGGTGTACATATGAAACAACAAACATAAAATCACAACCCATCCTATGTAATCACCAACTAATATGCTCAAATCTAGTTCTATCAATACCTAGACCCACATCTCAAAGAATATCTCATTTTTTATCTATAATAATAGGATACTCCCCTAATGACTATATTAGTCATATATACACTACATAGAGAACCTATATCCATTCTCATATCACCTCTAATAGCATACACTCAACTCCTCAGACTCATCTTGGTATTTACACAATAACACCACTCACACATATCATTTCACTAAGACCTTACAACCCATAGGATCCATTGATTCCTGGAATCAATAGACTGGGAAAAATTCTCATCTTATTCTTTTAATATAACATGGTCCCATTAATAATGAACCCTTTGATAACACTAAAACTAACCCCTTGGAAACCCAATTACAAGTCCTCAACATTTCCCTTGACCCATACCTGGATCACATTTCATATATCCCAAAGGAGATATTTCAAGACAACATATTTTCGAAACCCTCTCCATTTAAACATTATAATACTTTTTTTACTTATCCTACCCATAATACTCTCCAAGACTCTACTCCACCCTCAAGAGGGTGTTGAAAACTAAGAATGATATGCATAACTACCACACATGTCATACTCCATCCCAAGGCTCTTATTCTGACCCTACTGACTCTATGAAACAAACCGATGCAAACCAAAACTCATATATCAACATAAGACCTACTTAGGGTCTCTTGATAACATAATAGGCATGTTTTCCAACTTGGTAATATAGTCATCTCGTGGTCACAAAACACAATGTGAAAAAGAGAACTTTCTCCTACCATAGGAGGCTCACTACCACCCTATCTCTTTGTCTAAGGATATCATGGTTTATATCCCTTTATCTAGAATGCACAGACTATAACACCATGATATTTTTATGAGATAGATTTTTTTTAAATTTCTTTCATGTCTTGCGTTGTATGCTACACCAAGATAAGCTTGCACTATTCGAAACATTGTCTTAGCTTGCAATATACACAACACTATGCTTGTCTTTTGTTCGACAAAATTTCAATTTCCTTTGATAGAATTCATTTAAAAAAATACCAAGTCTAAATAAAGAAATAAATATTATTATGTTACATTATAACATAGTCATTATAATGGAGGGTATGAACAGTATCAACTTTCTTCTGAAAAACTATTTAAATGAAAATAAGTGAGGTTATAAAATAATAAAATCACTCTTTATGGATTTTATTAATGTAATATACAATTAATATATTCAATATATTTTTAAAAATTCATCTTATATGTTTTCTAGACATGATATAAGAACAAATTCAAATTTTCAGATAAAAGAAGTATTTTTAAAAAAAATGCAGTTTTACCGCATTTTGATGGAACACCCATTTTAAATCTAGTTTTTAACAATTTTATATATTATATTTAACAAAATAAACTTCTTATTTGGAATTAGGATATAAAAATTTACTTTTTATGATTTTTTGATATTTTTCTGATAATTTGTAAGTTTTGATGAATATTAAAAATTTACTAAATTCTAATTGAAAACAAATTTTTTCATAAAAATAATTTATGTGGATAAATTATATTATTTAATTTCTTTAAAGTAAAAATAGAATATATTTTTATTATTTAATATAATTTTGGTCATTGAAATTAATTTTACCATAAATTTTGATGTAAAAACATTTCAATCTTTTGTAATGTTTTAACTTTTAAAAACCTCTTTTTCATTCTGACAACATAATTAATTTTAAATTAATTAATGAAGCTTCTATGTTTTGAATTTTTAAAAATTAATTCCATATTTAAAATAAGTATTTACAAATTATTTTAATATAGTTCTTCTATTTTTGGGCATTATGAATCGTAACTTCAGTAATTTTTATTAATATGGTAAAAAGGTAAATCGGGTAATTAAGAGTAAATATAATATTATAAAATTACCTTAACACCTATTATAATATGATTGGATGAGTTATTTTATACCTAAAACATCCTTGGGTATAAATGATACCCTCTTTAATCCACTTGGATGAAATTAAGACATTTAATATATTTTATTTAAAGAATAGTTAAATATGCCTTACTCAAATCTTAATAACTAAACTATTTTTAATATAAGGTTATACAGAAGATAAATTATATTATAAATACTCATTTAAAATTTAAAATGTGTTTCTTTATCATGGTATTTTATTTTTAATTTTATGAAATAAATAACTACCTTAAAGGTTTATATATTGATGATGCAAGAATTATTTAATTGATGAAAAATCAATAAACTAATTTCTATTAAAGTGATAATAACCATTAAAAGACACAAAAACTTGATCAAATCTTATTTTTAGAGTATATATTGGCCATAATCAACCAAGGGTTGAGTTTTTGACCATTTTGAGCTCTATAAAAGATATTATGACACTTATATTATTTTATTTAAAGTGATGTTAAACTTGTCACATTCAAGTTTTAATACGTATAACATTTTTAATGTTGGATTTTACAGAAGATATATTCGACTACAAGTATTATTATAAAATACAGTATATTTATCATTATCATAGTATTTAATTTTTAATTTTTATTCAATAAATAAGTATATCAAATAATTACACAAAACTGATGTAGTAATTATTTTATTAATGAAAACATGAAATTAATGTTATTAAAAATAATAAAATAAATATAATTTGGGATAATTAATATATAATAAAAATTTCTTTGATGACATTGAACCCATAAAGATATAATAAAATATTTTTTTCTAGGTTAACATCTTATCTTGATATTTTTAAAAATCCATTTAATGAATAGTATCAAAATTGAAACTATTGATATTTTTTAAAAATAATGTTTTATTAAATTATTTAAAAATCATAAAATATTTTCAAAAATATAAAATAATTTTTTTTACTCTATAATGTTCTATATTGTATATTTATGGTCTAATTGACATCAAATAAGTAAAAATTACACTATTATAATATTGAATAATTTGTTACCTTAGTTAAAATAAAAAGAGAATAATAAAGGGTAAAACAAAATGATAAGGTTTAAAATGAAATAAAAACATGTCAAAAAAATAATTTTCTAATTATATTATAACCTTATATAATATCATATTTAAAATTACAACATTTTCATGGTTTTTAGATGGGGTTTGAGTTTATTATAAATTAATATTTTTGGAGATTCCAAAAGTGCCCCTCACCTCAATTATAAAAGGGAACCACCTCCCTCACCTATTAACTTCACGTTGAGCCTTAAATCTCATCCATACACTGAAAATTTCCATTATAATATTTCCTAGTTACATTATATATATTACTGTCTTCTCAAATGACCAAATCTAACACCTTTAAGATGAGGTCTAGAGGGAGCACGTCGAAGAAGATGTAATCTCCTCTACCGATTCTTTCAAACCTAATTCTTCTTCTACTTAATCTTCATGATATGTTTACATTATAAAGTAATAAATCCAGTATAAATTATATTATTAGATGTTATTATAGTTTTGGAACAACCATATTCCACCTTATATCCATCCTAAGAAAAGCGAAGTCACCACACGTGCGTACGCATGACTTATCGTCTCCACGCCATGGTGTAATATGTTTTTCACTACCACTTTAAATGTATGGGTATAATGATGTAAATAATAACTATATATGATTATTATAATATTATATATATTATATAAAAAATATATACCATCCACTTCCATACCATTTCACAATTATGGGAATGATATCGTCGATCGTGCATACGTACGACCTACCGTATCCACAATGCGATGTGATTCATTCTACATGATATCCATTAAATAATGATTATATAAATGTATTGAATGAAAAAATATGTTATATATTATATTAATATCATTATTTAAATGATATAACTAAAATATAAGAATATTAATAAGAACTTATCTGATGAAACATGCGTAAGAAAATAAAGCAGTTAATACCCGATGGATGAGTAATAATGTTATTAAAAAACGAGTAATAATATGATCACTTATGATATTATAAAACGTGAATATGATTCTGTAATAATTTAATAAAATTATTTAAACCCTTATACAGGAGGTTTAGACACATATGAAGGAACCTAGACCTAAGGTAATAGATTATTTTGTTTCACTTTTTTTTATGTGGGACATATGCCTTATACACCACCTATTTCTTTTGTGTGGTGTTTATGTTTCCCATGAATGTTTTTATGATTATTATTATGAAGTTTATGATATTTAAATATGAATATAATTTTTTTAGGATACATATGATTTGAATGATTATAAATTGTCAAGGGACAATCTCACAATCTCATTTTTATCCGAGATTATTTATACATAAGTATTTACTAGGGTATATTTATCACCCATGTCTATGTTTCTAAATATGTAATATTATTTATATTATTCTAAAATTTATTAAAGTAAATTTTATCCTTTGGTGAATTTTTATTAAATGGTATGAAAGGAATTTTTTTTCATTTTCGATATGAGGTACATTTTGACTTTTTTGAAGAAAAAACGAGAAGAATGTTTTTAAGCTTATAAGGCATGAATGGATTTTTATGATTTCATAAAGCCTTATTTCCATAAAGATTCCCTTACTAATTTTCATGGTTATTTTCAATGAAATTATTTTATTTTAAAATTGCGCGTCATTTTAAGAAAATGAAACATTTTTAAGAAGAAATGATATTTTCCTCCAGAATTAATTTCAAGAGTTTTATCAAAATTATTTTCATTATAAGATAACATTATTTAATAGGTTTATGTTTTGAGTATACTATCCCTATTATTATTATGGTTTGATTTTTTTATTATGGAATTATATTTTTGAAATCCATTTGATTCATATGGATTATGTTATGATGGAATGATGTTTAAGAAAACCATTTTATTCCTTGGGTTATGCTATGATGAAAGATTTATGTTTTTGTGGAACACGTAAGAATGATTTCATTATGAGATGGGTGAGACCTATATCTCTCTCCAATTCATTGGGTAAAGATTTATATCTCATGAGATAGACATGAAGGACCTTGTCCACCAAGATGGTTATGAGAGTAAACCATGACTACCAAAATGGTTATGGGAGTAAACCATGACTACCAAGATAGTGTGGGAAGTAAACCCATATTACCAAGATGGACTTTGAATAAATGCCTTGAATACTATGTAAATCATTATTATATGCTTATGTTTCTTCCACAATTAAATGTTTTATTCCTATGTTATGCTTCCATGAATCATGTTCTTTATTTTATCATGATTCTTATTTTATAAACTTATAATATTTATGCCATGATTTGTGTTTAAGATCTTTGATCTATAGGGTATGATCTTCTATTTTCATGATCATGTTCTCATAACCTTATTCTCATGATTATGTATACATGTATCCATTTTTTACCCATATTGAGCATATGATATAACCCTTTTTCTTATGTTTTATTTTACCCAGGTTATAAAGAAAGGTTTTAGTTAGGGAAACTAAAGGGGAAGATCTTTATGGGATATGTTGAAGATCTTTCAACATATTAGAAGAAAATGATCCAAGTTTCCAAATGCACTAAAATAATATGGTCTTTAGGCATATGTTTTTGTTATGTATTAAGTATTCCGTAAAAGTATTGTAATGTCCATATACATCAAGATTGGGGCGTTACATTTGGTATCAGAGTGAATGTTTAGTTAACCTTTAGAAACTAGGATTCAAAAACTTTAGTGAGATGCCTAGAGATATATCCATGGATATGTCTTAGGATGTCCTAAGGATAAGTCTATGTATAGGTTACAATCTTAGAGTTTTTTTGGATAATCATGAATAACCTAGGATTAAATCTAAGATATCATAGATTAAAATATTATAAGTAATTTACCTTATTTATGTGTTTTTAATCTTTGATATGCATTTATCACACTTTTATTTATGGTCTTAGCCAATAACTATAAATAGATAGAACATTATTAACCTTGAATGTTTCAGATATGGAAAGTATGAGAATTATGAAAACTGATTTCCTAAGTGGAAATATCATAAATAGAATCATGAAGGTGGTACAAGTATTAATTATACTGCTGAGGATAAAGGGATTGAAAACGACATGTGAAAGGTATGATATGTTCTAGCATTATTGTTTAATTTAAACCTAAGAAGCTTGGTTATATTAAGGCTGAGGAAACTTAAGACATGATTCAAATTTTAGAAAATACTAAGGTAATAGATCCTGTGTAATGGTTTAAGAATAAATTTAGATGATTGAGGTGTATATGTTTTGGAATTCAAAGATTATGTTATATGAATCATGCAACATATAAGTGTTTTTAGTATAATTTTTTCATTAAGGATTGGAAAGGATATGTTGAATAGTTATAAGGACCTATAAAAGTGATTTAAGAGTAAGGTGATATACTTTAAGAACACATGATTAAGGGAAGGATAACCCTTAGTATGTCCCTTATGTTAAGATAATAATGTTTGGATAAAGATATGTTGGATTTGAATAAGTAAATTAGATGATGCTAGTTTCTTGGGAACTAATTATGGATTTGTTTTCAAGAGGGTTATTCTATCATGGATGAAGTATAAAACATTTTGGGACTTAAATAATATATTAAATAAGTTTTGAAATAAGGAAACATGCATGTTTTCAATAAGGATATATGGTAATTCAGGTTATTACCATGACTCAAGAGAATACATGATGAAGGTGATCACATTTTTGGAATGTGAGAAATAAGAGATAACTTATGATATAAAGAGGATAAATGTTAAGCTGAGTTACTATACCTCTTTCTAAAGTTTTTGTTTTTTAGTTTTAGTAAGGATTTTAAGGTTATCCATTTATGAATAGTATAAGTTAAACTTTAGTTGAATTTTGTTAGATTAAAGTATTATCTCACTAAAGGAAGACTTATGCATATTTTATAACTTATACTAACTTTTTGTTGTGATAAATACAGAGAGAATTACCTATCATTCTATTTATCAATCATATGATCTGCTAATGCTTCAAAAATGAAAAATTTAACTTCATTTCATTGAATAAGAACTGAAGGGGAAATTGTCCAAGGCACGAACAATGATGAAATTGTACCAAAAACAAGTAAGTATACCTTCTCATGAAAATTATTTGACATTAGGAAAAAAGGATTGTGATGTATAAAGGTGTGTTATCATCAGAATTTTTGATGATATCAATAACCTCTTTCACGCTTCTTTAGTTTATAGTTTTGTGATTTTTAACCTTCACTGTATCACCAAATTTCTTGTGATTAGTGATCTTTATCAATCTATATGATTATTTATGATTTTCCTCCATTCCAAATATTTACCTATATTCTCCTACGTATAGACCTAATTATGATTTACTTAGGGTAATTGTTATTTTCCAACCATTACTTTTTAAAAGGAATTTTTAGTCCTTGTTTTTATGATGTGGGTTTTTGTGAAATAAACTTTTATGTATTAAAACCTTCAATAACCTAGATGAATTTCGAAGGGGAAATTCATTTTAAGGGGGGTAGAATGTAACACCCTGATATTTTTATGAGATATATATATTTTTAATTTCATTTATGTATTGTGTTTCATGCTACATCACGATAAGATTGTGCTATATGCAACACCAGCTTAGCTTGTGGTATTCCCAACACTATGCTTGGATTGTGTTACACAAAATTTAAATTTCTCTTGATAGAATTAATTTAATGAAAGATATATTTAATGTGAACTACTAAATATTATTATAACCTAGACATTATAATGGTGGGTATGAAAAATATTAACTTTCTTTAAAAAAATGATTTAAATGAAAATAAGTGAGGTTACAAAATAATAAAATAACTCTTAATGGTTTTTATTAATGTAATATATATGTAATATATTAAATATAATTTTTAAAATTCATATTATATGATTTCTAGATATGATATAAGAACAAATTAAAATTTTCAGATAAAAGAAGAAATTTTCAAAAAATACAGTTTTACCGCCTTTTAATGGTGCACCCATTTTAAATCTAGTTTTTGACACTTTTATATATTATATTTAACAAAATAAACTTTTTATTTATAATTGGGATATAAAAATTTACTTTGTATGAAATTTTGATATTTTTCTGATAAGTTTTAAGTTTTGATGAATAATAACAATATACTAAATTCTAATTGAAAACAATTTTTTCATCAAAATAATTTATGTGAATAAATCATATTTTTGAATGGTTTTAAAGTAAAACTATAATATATTTTTATCATTTAATATAATTTTGGACATTTTCATTAATTTTACCATGAATTTTGATGTAAAAACATTTCAATCTTTTACAATTATTTCACTTTAAAAAACTCATTTTTCATTCCAACAATGATATTAATTTTAAATTAATTACAACAACTTCTGTGTTTTGAATTTTTAAAAATTAATTCCATATTTGGAATAAGTAGGTCTAAATTATTTTAATAGAATTATTTTATTTTTGGTCATTATGAATAGAAACTTCAATAATTTTTATTAATATGGTAAAAAGGTAAATTAGGTAATTAAGTGTAATTATAATATTATAAAATTACCTCAACACCTACCCTAATATGATTTTATGAGTTATTTTAGACCTAAACCATCCTTGGGTCTAAATTATACCCTTTGGAATCCACTTAGATGAGATTAGGACATTTAATATATTTTATTTAAAGAAAAGTTTAATTTGTCTTACTCAAATTTTAATAACTAAATCATTTTTAATATAAGATCATACAGAAGATAAATTCAATTATAAATACTAATTTTATATCTAAAATGTTTTTATTTATCATGATATTTTATTTTTAATTTTTAGGAAATAAATAATTACCTTAAAAGTTTATATATTAATGTTGTGGGAATTATTTATTTGATGAAAAATCAATAAACTAATTTGTATTAAAATGATAATAATCATTAAAAGACACAAAAAATTAACCCAATCTTACTGGTAGAGTATATATAGACCATAATAATATAAGATTCAAGTTATTTACTATTTTAATCAATATATAAGATATTATGACACTTATATTATTTTATTTAAAGTGATGTTAAACTTATCACATTCAAATTTTAATAAGTATATCATTATTAATGATGTATTTTCTAGAAGATATATTTTACAAAAAAGTATTTTTATGAAATATAGTATATTTATCTTCATCTTTTTTTTATTTTTATCCAGAAAATAAGTATATTAAATAATTACACAAAATTGATGTAGTAATTATTTTATTAATAGAAATAACAAATTAATGTTATTAAAAATACTATAATAAATAAAATTTGGTATAATTAATATATACAAAAAAATTTTATATATGAACTTGAACCATTATAGATGTAATAAAATATTTGGTTAGAGGTTAAAATCTTATCTCGTTATTTTTAAAAATCCATTAATTGAATAGTGTCAAAATTGATACTATTTGTATCTTGTCAAAATAATGTTTTATTAAATTATTTAAAAATCAAAAAATATGTTGAAAAATATAAAATAATTATAGTTTACTATATAATGTTCTATATTGTTCATTTATGTTCAAAGTGACATCAAATAAGTAAATATTACACTATTTTAATATTGAACAATTTATTACCTTAGTTAAAATTAAAAGAGAATAATGAAGGGTAGAACGAAATGATTAGGTTTTAAAATGAAATAAAAACATGTCTAAAAATTATTTTTTGATGATATTACAACCTTAAATAATATAATATTCAAAATTAAGATATTTTGGAGGTTTTTTTATGGGGTTTTATTTTATTATAAATTAATATTTTTTGGAGATTCCAAAAGTGCCCCTCACCTCAATTAGAAAAAGGAACCTCTTCCCTCACCTCTTCACTTAACTATGATACTTCAATATCGACTATACCCAGACCATTTCCTATAATAAATTCCCTAGTTAAATTCTAGTGGTTTTTTCTTCTCAAAAGACCAACTATATCACCTTTAATAGGAGATCTAAAGGAAGCATGTTGAAGAGAGGTAATCTCCCCTATCGATTCTTTCAAACTTATTTCTTCTTATACTTCCTCTTTATGAATTTTTTCCATTATAAGGTAATAAAATCAGTGTAAATTATATTCTTAGAATTTATTATGGTCATTTAACAACCATATTCCACCTTCTACCCATCCTATGAAAAACAAAATCTCCACGCGTGCGTACGTACAACTTACCATCTCCACGTTGTGGTGTAATCTGTTTTTCACTACCACTTTAAATGGATTGGTATTAGTATGGAAATAATAAATATATATGCTTATTATAACATTTTATGGATTCTGGAAAAAATATATACCATCAACTTCCATACCATTTCACAATTATGAGAATGATATCGTCGTTCGTGCGTACATACGACCTACCGTATCCACGATGCAATGCGATTCATTCTACATGATATCCATTAAATAATGATTATTTAAATTTATTGAATGAAAAAATATGATATATATATTATATTAATATCATTCTAGAAATTATATAACTATAATCTAAGAAGAGAAACAAGAACTTATCTGATGAAACATGCATAAGAAAATAAACCAATTAATACCTGATGGATGAGTAATAATATTATTAGTAAATGGGTAATAATATAATCACTTATGATATTATAAAAAGTGAATATGGTTCTTGAATAAGTTAATAAAATTATTTAAACCCTTATATAGGAGTTTCATACAATTATGAACGAACCTATACCTAAGTTAAGGAATTATTTTGTCTCACTTTTATTTCTATGGGACATATGCCTTATACACCACCTATTTTTTTGTGTGGTGTTTATGTTTACCATGAATGTTTTAAGGATTATTATTATGAATGTTATGGTATTTAAATGTGAATATAATTTTATTTATTTTATGAGGCATACTATTTGACTGATTATAAATTGGTAAAGGATAATCTCGTAATCTCATTTTTTATCCGAGATTGTTTATACATAAGTATTTACTAGAGTATATTATCATCCATGTACATGTTTCCTAAAATTTTTATATTATTTATATTATTATACAATTTATGAAATTCAATTTTACCCATTAGTTAATTTTTATTAAATGCTGTGAAAGTAATCTTTTGTCATTTTCGATATGATGTATGTTTTGATTTTTCTGAAAAAACATGAGAAAAATGTTTTTTAAACTTATATGGAATGAATGGATTTTTACGATTTTATAATGCCTTATTTCCATGAAGATCCCCTTACTATTTTTTAAGGTTATTTTCAAAGAAATTCTTTTATTTTAAAATTTTACATCATTTTAAGAAAAGAAAACGTTTAGAAGAAGAAAGGATATTTTCCTCAAGAATTAATTTCAAGAGTTTTATTAAAATATTTTTCCATATAAAATACATTATTTAATAGGGTTATATTTCAAGTATACTATAAATATTATTCTTATGGTTTGATTATGTTTATGATGGAATTATATTTATGAAATCCATTTTTTGATATGGATTATGTTATGATGGAATGATGTTTAAAAAACCCATTTTATTACCTATGTTATCCTATGATGAATGATTTATGTTTTTGTGGAACATGTATGAATGATTTTATTATGATATGGGTGCGAACTATATATACCTCCAATAGATTGGGTAAACATTTATATCTCCTGAGATAGACATAAAGGACCTTGTCTGCCAAGATCGTTATGTGAGTGAACCATGACTACCAAGATAGTTATGGGAGTGAACCATGACTATCAAGTTGGTATAGGAAGTGAAACCATACTACCAAGATGTTCTTGGTAGCAATGACTTGACTACTATGGAAATTATTATTATATGCTTATGTGTCTGTAACAATTCAATATTTTATTCCTATTTTATGCTTTCATTACTCATGTTCTTTATTTCCTCATGATTCGTGTTTTATGAACTGCCAATATTTATGCCATGATTGATGTTTATGATATTTTATATGAAGGGTATGATCTTATATTTTCATGATCATGTTCTCATACCCTTATTCTCATGATTTTTTTACATTTCTCCATTGTTTAACCTTGTTGATAATCTTAGCTCACTATTTTTCTTATATTTTATTTCCCCCATGTTATAAAGAAAAGGTTTTAGTTAGGGAAACTAAAGTGGAATATCTTTATGGGAGATGTTTAAGATCTTTCACCATATTATAAGAATGCGTTCCAAGTTTCCAAAGGCACTAAAAAAAATACAATATTTGGGAGTTTGTTTGTGTCATGTATAATGTATTCCGAAAAAGTAATGTAATGTCCATATACGTCAAGCTTGAGGCATTATACAGAAAATATGAAATCTTGAAAAATTATTCATATACATGCATATGATTTTGTATTATAGTGGCCACCAATATTTATACTGGAGTTACCCCCCAACCAAGATCTATACATTTTCAACCATGACAATCAATGACTTATTACTTCTCATAAAAAGATCCATAATACACCCAATCTTTAATGTCAAGTGATCACATATAATTAATTAATAATAACAACTTATAATTACCTTTTTAATTTAATAAAAAGTTTAATATTTATAAAAATAATCACTTAATGAGACTACATCATCAATACCATGAGAAATAGGGTTAGGTCTACTCTTGAAATGACCTAAGACCAAATCAACTCAAAATTACTAATTTTTAAACATAAACTAATGACCACTTTAACTTAAATTTTCTAAAAATTCAAAATAAATCAATATAGGAAAAATAAATTATACAAAATGATGAATGATGAATTGAATAACTTCTCATGTGACCTCCTCTTAAAGCTTCACCCCAATGACCCTTAAAGCGAATAATTCTACCATGATCTGGTGGAATCATCTATCTAAAACCATAACCATGAAAAGTAAAATCACAAGACAATTAAAAAGAAGAAAAATGGTAATAGAGGGTGATGTATTACTTATAATTTTTATGAAAAACCCATCTCAAATAATATATATCATAGGGATTAAAATGGGAAAATAAAAAGAAGACATGGAGAGGTCACTTCCTCTTCCTCTACCAATCTTGAGTTAAAGGATCCCATGGAGTTCCAAAACAGGACCCCCTATAAATTACCAAAGGTCCACTAAATCAAAATCCCAACACATGAGTCATGAAATTACCATTAGGTTTATATAAAAAATAAGACATTTAATGATGTGTCCCCTATGGGTAATGACGTGAGTTAGCCATGATGAAATCCCAACACTTTATTTATCTCAATCACACAATGGCCCCTCTAGGTCATGGTGTGACACTAATTTCCTAGTAAATGACTATTATTTATGAAATATACATTTTTATTGAGAAAAATCTTATTACCCACACCACATATCCTTATCCTATCACAGAACGACCACTGGTGTTATAAACATTGAGACCCCTCTAAGGAAGGGATTCATAAAATCATAAAAGTTTCATAAAAAGACTATATTTCCCACAAAAATTCATAGTACCTATGTAAGGATTATATAATAAATAAAAAACTTCTTCATGATATTAAATTCATGAATAAATGTTTTTCTAGGCATGAACCTCGCTTGTTATAGTTTGATGAAACAACTACTGTGAAAAATGACTACCAGGAATCCTAGATTCTACTCCAACACTCTCCCATGCACCCAGAATGCAACACTCAAAATTCTAGACCATGTAAAACTGATGATTTATTCGATAACATAAATTAAATTCTACACCCAATGTAAAATAACTAAAAAATATTATAATAAAATTATTAATAACTCTATAATAAAAACTACAATGGTAAATCATTAATATTTATTACCTTTAAAATAAAAATAATTAATACGAGTTAAAATTTTGAAAGGGTTATTTTTAGTAAATGATATTTTATTTATATCATATATTTTATTTTAAAAGATAAATTTTATAATTTTATAATTTTAAATTGATAAAATAAAATCCATTTCTGAATTATTCATATAAAAATTTTCTTTGTATGAAATTAATTGTTTATTTTTCTAAAAATGTTTTTTAGTCTTACAGTATAGTTTTTGAGAAAATTATAATTTTTATCATTTTTGTAATGCCCTAACCTGAGAATCTAGGAGCTGGTACAATAATTTATTTCATTGGCATGATTATAATGAATAAAATATCAAAGTATCGATCAATTTAGCAGTCTTGGAAAGCCATATTACATACATGAAACCCATAATACATTGGGAAACATGAAATAAAAAATGATATATAAGAAAAGAAATAAACTGCATCCTTGAAAGATTATTCATAGATTTATTCTTCATATCCCATGGAAAGGAAACATAATAAGGGTGAGATCAAATTATTAGTAATGTTAAGTAAAGAGTAATTAATATTGATTCAATGGAAATAAATCAACTTTACAAGGTAAATAACTAACAACATATGCAATTAAAATAACTTGACAAGGAAATTTAAAAATGGAAAGGTAAGAAGCTGAAAACACATTCCATTTAATTAATGCACTAAAAATTAAATTCATCCATATATATTTCGACACAAAATCTCAGGGAAAAATAATAATAATAAAATTCTTAATAAAGAAAATGCTTAATTATCAAACATCATGTTTCCTAGGCACATGATACCTTTACCATCAAGAGAAAATTTAAAATTTTATGATTTTGCCAAATAATTAATCTCATGAGACTACCAGTTCATCTAGGGGATTGTATTAATCCGTCCCTAACCCATAGGGATTTTCTTAAATGGTCCCCAACCCGTGTACTGCATGTCCAAAGCATTTCTCATATATCAAATACACAATATGCCTTATCAAATATCCGTATTGAATGAGGTATACAGATCTATCAATATTTCCCCAAATAATCAAATAACTATAAAATTAGACACCATATATAAAATGGTATATGGTTTAGGCAATAGTAATATCTATGATAAATAAAATGGATAATTTAGGGGAAATTCTATGTTTAATGATCATAAGAGATTGAATATTTCAAGGGGACTAACAAATGAATCATGGAAGTGAATATGAATAATATCCTTGTCCAAATAAATAATAAACCATCCAGAGGAAAAATAAGTATGGTATCAATATAATAAATCCCAAGTGAAGCAAAAATAAAGGTTCGTGGTCATTGATGAATAAAGATACTATAAAAAGTTCTATTAAAAAAAACTTGAGGAAAATATCCTTTTGTTTTGAAAAAAACATTTTCTTTGAAATTTACTTTTGAATTTTTTTATTCAAAATATAAAATTTTAAAATAGGAAAGTAATCTTAAAATAAATTATGTAGAGTAAATATTTACTTACCGTATGAGGTAAAAGAACATTCCTTTTGCACGGTGATAAGTTTTAAAAAAATTCCTTCTTGGGAAAGCGATACGAATATTCATTTGAAAACATGGGTAAAAAAAGGGTAAAAATGTATTTACCAAATTATTTTTGAAATAATTTTAATAAAACATGGGTTTTAAAAGAAAATATGTTCTATGACTAAAGAGAGAAATGAAGTCGTGTTTTCTTAAGAGAATATTTTCTAAAACATTTTGAGTACCAAAAAGTGAAAAAATTGTACTATTACTTGAAAAGGGTCATGAATGACTAGAGGAGAATAAAATGAAAGTTTTTTTGGAAAACTATTAAATAATTTCTTATAATGGAAATTCAAGTGTAAACAATCCCGAAAAAAATGAGATTGTGAAGTAAAATCTCAAAAAGACCACAACGTTGATGCGAAAATAAATAAATTAATAGATTATGTGAGTAAAATGTAAATCCAAAAAAAAATATGTTGAAATATAGAAGGATATAGTAAAAATGTGATTATACATATAATCATAGAATATTAATGATAATGAGGAAGTAGTATAGCCCAATGAAAAGAAATTGGGTTATGAAGTTATTTTCCACTTGGTAACTTTCAATTCAAACCCCATTAGAATAAATAATTCAAATTGACACTCAAAATACCATTAAGATAAATTATTTAATGGTGTGATATATTAAAATGGGTAGTAGATACACCACACAAAATAAGTAAGCATAGAACATGAAATTTTTCTCAGAGATGTAAAAAGTGAGATGAAAATATTTTACCTTGAGTTTCCTTTCTGGTGAACTTACTTTAACTTCCTATATAATAAACTTATGTTAATATTATACTTTCTTCAAAACCTTTTTCATATTTATCATTAATTTTATTTCAATTATTACCATGTTTTGTAAAACTAAATAAACAATTAAGTTTATGTCGGGTGTTTTGACTAAATTAAATTTATGTGTCAAAAATGAATTTGTTAGGTCACTATGGTCAAAGGGGTCATTATATAACATCTTCAAAATAATAATCATGAGATAATTAATATATTTATAAATAAATTATAATTTTTAAACCAATCATTAAATATGGTTTTTAAAAATGAACCAACGTTACAATCATGGAGATGGTAGGCCGTACATATGCATGAGTAATGTTCACATTTTTCAATGATTATTGTAGAAAGAAGGTAAGTAACTTAAATATTTTCAGAATGATCATTACATAATAAATACCATATTATTTAATCATATATACTTATATATATAATTATGTTATGTAAAAGGAATCACATCATGTCAAGGAGGCGGTATTCTACACGTCCACGAACGATGTTATCACTTTTTAAGTGTGTTAAAGGGTAATAAAGAAAATGATATATATTATATTTCCAAAAATATAATTATGTTATTAATATAATATTTATTTTTTTATGTCACATATTTTTAATTAAAACCATCCTTTATATATTCCATGTATTGTGTGAAAGAATTACTTCACTTTGAGGGGGCGTTAGTCCGCACTTCCACAAAAGATGTTATCATTTTTACACAAAACTAAAAGTATATAGATATGTTTTGAAGCTTAAAGACCTAAGAAATATCATATATAACATATTTAAATAGAGTTTCTATCATAATTGACACCATGTTAGGTGCTAAAGTAATAATGAACAATCATCATTTCACGATGTGGTAGTCCGTTGTACACGTAAACAGTATGTTTATTACCCATTAGATGGAAGCATGTGTAAGTTAAGGTAGAAAAATTAACATAAAAACATACTAGTATATTTATTATACTTATTTTGTTATATTATCATGGAATAAGGATAATTGAGGGAGTGGATAATAGAAATAAAATTAAAGAGATTTAGGAAAGATGTTTCCTCTTAATTAGGTAACTCCTTTTGGTTTGCACCAAAAGATTTAATTGAAATTATTTATTTACAAAGGGAGTCTTAAAGTAGAAAGTTATGAATGTTGGGGGAGTCAAACTAAAGAGATGGCAACATTCTCTCCTAGAGTACTCTCTAGAGAATTTTTCCCCCTTCTTCCTCGACTTTCTGTCCCAGTACTGGAGTGCTCTTCCGACCTCCTTTCTCCTGATGAGATCCATGGAGCATTCTCCTTCCTCCCTCCTAGGGTCCTATACCCCAATATACTTTTTTATCATAGGGTTTAATTCCATCACTTTAATTTTGTGTTTAGGGTTCTGTCACCATTTTCATTTTGGGTTTTAGCCCCGTGTTTGTTTTGGGTTTCATCCTATTTTCTTTTTTCTTCTTTGGTGGATATGAGTTGCAGATCTTTTTCTTTTAAGAATTTTCGATGCCGTAGTGGTCTATATTTTGTGGGTGAAGGTTCATTGTTACTAATGTTTGATGTGTGTGTTGGTGATTCCTCAGTCGCAGATTGCTTTATAGGTTCTTCCCGCTCGTACTCCTCTCTAGCCTCTGGGTCCATCATGCTCTCCCTGGTCGGTTGGATCCGTTGGATTCCAAGAGGCCTTGGGTTTGGTTGTGTGTTTCGGTTGGGGGTTCCAGGTGGCCCAACTTGCGTACAGGTAAAGATGCGGTATCAATCTAGTTTGGCCTTGTCTGCGATGATCACATCTTCCCGTGAAGGATCCTTTCTACTCTTACTTTTCTTTGGCTTCCTGAGCCATCTCTTCTCCCCAGGTCAGTCTGGTGAGGTGGAATTCAATGGAGTTTTGGAAGGTTTTGTTTGAGTGGATATCAGTGTTCTAGGATTCATGATCCTCAATCAACGGTGTTTTAATGACGACGATGGTGGTGGTTGCGGTTTGGTGTTGATGACTGTTTGGTTGTGGAAGGTGATGATGGTAATGACGATGTATGGTTCAGATGGCAGACATCAGAGATTGGCCAATGACGATGAGAAGATAAGGGTAACCTTGTTGAAGGGACAAGGTGTTGGCAGTGACCACGATTTTCTAGCGATACAATGAGTTAGAGACGTGGTCTTCGATGGTAAGTAGGTTTCTTGGGCAGTGCACTCCTCGGTCGGCTCACGTGATTTGAGGGATTCGATGTGATGATGTTTTTTTTTAATTTTGAAACATCAGGTGGTGTGGTGTATGCTTTTCTTTATTTTTTGAACATTGAACTATGTAATGTGTGTTTTGTTTGGGTGTGGCGTGTTGTAGGATGTTTTTTAGGTTTCCACTGACCCTCAAAGTAGCTCTTTTCAATAAAATACAAAAATGGTTTGTGGAGGAATTTTGGGGAACTATTTGGGAATAGTTTGGTCGAGCTTAAGTGTCTTGATAGGTGTAAGGAAGTGGGAGGAACATAGTCCTTTATAATATAGGATGAGTGACACTCTTGTAACATTTTAAAAGAAAGGAACCCCACCCATGTTTTTTATTGAAATTAGATAAATAATGGTCAAACATTGATCCAAGGGAGTATGGGGTTAAAATATGGCCATCAAATTTCTTTTTTTACAAGTGTATATGCCATTTTAGGCCTTAATTTTAAGGTTTAGTCCCTTGTTAAGCTTAATTTAACCTTAATTGTTGTAATTAATTTAAATTACATTCACTAATATTTTTGTTAAAAACTATGATGAACTTATTATAATTCATTAATTATGATGATTCCAAATATTGAATCCATTTTTCAAAATTCCAAACATAGAAGTGGTAGAAATTAATTTAAATTTAATCCCATAGACAGGATGAAAATGTGGGGTTTTAAACTAAAAATATCCAAATGTTTGTTATGTTTTTATAGTCAATTTCAAAGCGAAATTGATTAAAATGACATAAATTGGATTAATTTATAAAAATATTATATAATTAAACTTTAAAACCAATAAAAAAATATAATTTAACCTTATAAATAAATTAGATGAAAAAACATTTTTGAATTAAATATCAGTATTTTTCGCTATTCATTAAAAAATGAATTTTCATAGAAAAATACCAAAAAATTACCCTAAGATAAATTTTATGTTTCTATTATATATATTAAGTTTATTTTGACATATAATATTCATTAAATTGTCAAAAATTGGATTTAAAATAGGATCTTCATTAAAAGATGGTAAAAGTGCCTTAATAAAAATATAGGCTTTTTACATGTAATATTGAGTATGTTCTTATCATATGTATATCAAATCTATTGGATGATTATAAAGAATATTTGATTGAATATGTAATATATATATCTCATTAATATCATTCAATAATTTTAATTAATTTAATTTATTAATACAAAACATCTTTGTGAGTATAAAAAAAATAATATTTCCTTTATATTTAATTTGTTTATATTTCATTTATAATTAATTTTCAACCCATTAATTGATTTTATATTTGTGTAAAACATATATTTTAATAATTTAGTTAATAATATTCACAAATTCTAATTTTAATGGCTAGGTTAAGTATTATTATATTAAATAATAATATTTTAATAATACTTTTTTATTTGGTGAAACTAGGTCTTGCGTGTAATGCAAGCTATCAAGGAAAGTATATCTTGCGTGTGTTGAAAGATAAATCAGTGTTTCATGCATTAAAATATATAAAATATATTGGATTTATTTAAAATATTAAACATATTATAAATTATCAAGATATTATATTCCTTTATGCGCTTGGTGTTGCGTGTCATACACGTTATCAAATTCAATATTATTACTCTAGAATTTTGGGGTGTTATAATTTTATAATTATATAAGAGTATCCTATATTATTATAAAAAATTAAATAGAAGAATATGTATTTAAGGAATAAAATTATAAATTTTAAAATATTCTTTAAACTTATAAATTTTATGTTCAATATTTTTATAACAAAATTTAAATGTTACTTAAATAATTTTTTTGGTAGTTTCTTCTAATTAAGTGTTATATTGGTGAATTTAATTTTGGATTTATTTTAAAGACACATTTCATTTAAGTTTTCTATAATAAACTAATTTATTTCATAAAATTAAGAATCTATGATAATATTATCTTATACATGAATTTTTGTACATAATAATGTAGTTTTCAAAAAAAAAAACTATTTTTACATGTTATGTGTGTTTATTTGAAAATTTACATTTCAACCCCTTAATTTTTAATTTGATAAAATTATTTAAAAATTTATATTAGAAGTTTGAAATTAGGTAAAAGTTTCTATCCTATTTTTTTCATTAATATTAATAAAAATGGATAAAAATTAATTACAATAGTAAATGTAAATTAGGATAAAAGAGAAAAAATTAAAGAAATCACAAAATAACACTCTATATATTAAGTCGACAATCTATCTTATGACTTTTCCATTCCTTTTTGTTTTGAAAATCACAAAGTCTTTTTCTTTAAAGATTATTTTCTTTCTCTAAGGAAATTTATTTTCTTTAACCTTTACTTAATATTCTATGTTATTATTAAAGTTTCTTATCTAAGATTAACCTTATTTCTCTTAAAACCGAATTATATTAAGAATAATCAGATACTTATTCAAACATCAAAACCTTATAGTTTCTTGGATACCGAGTCTCACTATTTTTAGACTCCGAATTCTCTAAAATTCATACTCCGAATTCTCGGAAATTCAGACTCTGAATTCTCGGAAATTCAGACTCCGAATTCTATTACATTCAATCTCCAAATTCTATGAAATTCAAAATCTAAATTCTCTAAAATTGAGAATCCAAATTCCTCAGAATTAAGACTCTAAATACCTCAAAATTCAAACTCTGAATTCCTCAGAATTCAGACTCTGAATTTCTCAAAATTCAAACTCTGAATTCCTCAGAAATCACTCTATTTTCTCATAAAACCATATCTATTTGTATTCATATTTAGACTTTGTTTCCCATTAAATTTAGAGTTTGAGTATTAATACTTGTTAAAGTTTTTTTAGGATATTGTTCCAACTTTATCAGATTTAAGTTTACTTAAGTTTATTAAACTTAATAATTATTTTCCTACATGTTATAATTACTTACACATGATTATGTTACAATGAAATATGGTCTTAAAATTTGTTTTTACCTAACCCTTTGTCGAGTGAAACATGTATAGGTCCCTCTTAATTTCAAGGAAAAATATGACCGTTGAAGGAGGATTCAACCATTGAAGTTTTTGCCTATAAATATGAGATCATTTTAATGAGCCCAATATCAAGAATGCGATTACATGTTGTGATGCTATAAAGTGATTTCTAGATAGAGAAACTCTAGTGTCTAGTGCAGTCTGTGAACATCTTATTCTGTTGTGAACAAATTGTTCACCTGCTTTGTGAGACACTAATTATTGTTGTGCATAATTGAGGTCTTCCGAGGATAAAAAGACAGAGGTGCCAACTACCTTAAAGTTCTAGGGCTTTCGGGGATATCATGATAGAATTCGATATTCTTATCGAGGGCTTACCCTAGTGTGGGTAAGATAGACTTTCTTGAAAGTATAAATCAAGGAACCTTTATCCATAGTTGTTGGATACCCCTCTCTCTGGGTTAAAATATTTCCTACTTGTTTACTTGCTTTGTTACAAGTTTCTAATTCCAATGGATTTTGTTAAAGAAAGAAATTATAACATCTTATACTTACTTATACTTGTATACTCTGATAAATAAGATTCTATGCGCTTTAAGGTAGAATCATTCCCTAAGTAAACTTTTCTTAAGTTTCTTTTCTGGATCCATATTTCCAAATCATAAAAAATTTATTTTCTTAGTTAAGAACTAAAGTTGGTTTGTGAATCTATCTTGTTTAACTTTGTTAAACATATATTTCCTTTTAGGCTTAAAATCAAAAGATTTTAAACCTACAATTCACCCCCTCTTGTAAGTGAGTATTTTCATCTATATTTTGATCCTACAATTAATATAAGAAGAGGTCTCTAAAATACTTATATTTTCATATAAGTTTTCTTACCGAAATTTTTCTTGCTCAACTTTTTTTCCTTAACTTTTACTTAACTGTTTTTTTTCTTAAGAAAGTTTTTTTTTCTTAAATTTTTTTATTTATAAAATTTTACTACTAATAAGTTTTGTGAAAAAGATATTTTGTATTAGAATGGAAGGTATGAATGATATATCTATAAACAAACTAAATCATACCAGACCAAAATTTTTTGATGGTAATGATTATGAGTACTGGAGAGATAGGATGAATACCTTTGTTATCAACACCAGAGTGGATAATTTTGTCATGATAAATAGTGAATACAAGATTCCTGAAAAATAAATCAGAACTTTTACAAATCTGAAAAAACAATAATATCAACTAAACTACAAGGTATAAAATACTATTTTATGTTCCACGACCAGGAATATCTACAATCAAATATCTTCTTATGAAGAAGCTAATAGTATCTGGAAGAAACTTGAAGTTACACATTTTGGAACTACAAAAGTGATATAAACTAGAAGAGATATGTTAAGAGATAAATATCATGGATTTCTATTTCCTTATGGAGAACCTATTAGCAAAGTGAAATAAAGATTTATGACCACCGTCAACAGTCTTAAATCTATGGGATAGAAAAGTCTTGATGATGAAGTTATTGTGGAAAATATAATTTATATCATGCCCAATGAGTGGCAATATAAAAGGATAGCTATTGATAAAAACAGGAAAGTATCTAATATTACTCTTGATGAGTTATTTGGAACTCTTCTTCAACATGAAATAAGAATGAAGAGAGAAGATGATTTCAATAAGAAAAAAATGGCAATGGAAGTGTTTCTTTCACTACTACATCTAAATCCAAGACTCCTAAAAGGGTAACTATATCTAAAGCTAAGAAAGTTTTTCTTATATCTGAATCAAGTGATAATGATTAGTCTGAGAATGAATTAGCCAATCTTTCTAGAAGTGTAAATAATATTTTCAAAAAAAAAAGATTTTTAGTACATATATAAGAAGAAAGATATAATGGACAATAAATATTCTGAAGTAACTTATTATGAATGAAAAAGGGGCAAATATATCAAACCTGATTGTCCTATGCTTAAAAGAAAATATAGAAAGGAAAATAATTCTTAAAGGAAAATAAATAAGTACTACAAATCTAAGGAAAAGAAAGTTCTCAAAGCTAATGACACCTAGAGTGCCAGTGGTGGTGAATCTTTAGAATATTAATCTTCTCATCAAAAGAATATTGGTCTTATATCCAGATTACCTTTTGAAAATAATTGTTTTATGGATAAGGTACACAATACTAAATCTTTAACCAATATTTATTTAAATGAAAAATTTCCTAATGAAGAATATTATGAATCTTCAGATAAAGAATATTCCTCATTAGAAGATAATACTTTACCTTAATTTGAATAAGTTTATAGATTTTTTAAATTACTTGAGAATGAAAATTGTGAGATAAAAAAGAAGTTAGAGAAAAAAATTCTAGATTTTCTATTTTAATAAAAGAAGTATCAGATATTTCTAAAGATCTTGATCAGAAAACTCTAGATTTTGAAAGTATTTCCAAAAACCTTAAGGAAGTTAATTCTGATAAAGATAATTTTTTTGAGGATCTTGAAAATGTTATTTCTAAGAAAAATGTTTTAGAGGCTAACTCAAACTCTAAGACTAATGACTATGAGGATAAGAATTTAGTCATTAGACTAATATCTGAAATATTTTCTGTAAAGAAACTTTTATCAAATTTCACTTATGAAAGGAAATAATTTGATAAAATATATTCACAAATTTTTCCTCTAAGGAATAGTTTTGGATTTTTTTATACTCACTCAAAACCTATTTTTATCCAAAACTATTTTGTTCCCCAAAGTGCTTCATTTTTCTATAAGTGTCAATGTGGTGGAAATTGGGAGAAAATTTATTCTTTAAATAAAACCCAATCCTTAGGTTTTCATAAAGTTTACTTTTCTAAGAAAATGTGGATACCTAATATTTTACTTTCTAACAATTCCAGATCTAAGAAAGTTTGGATTCCGAAAGTCTAACTATTTTATTTCCCAGAAAATAATGGAATTACCAACAAAAATACATAGTACAATGTTAGTGGATGTTTCTAAAACATTACTGATAATAAAAACTTCTTTGGAAATATTATCAAGATGAAAGGAGGAAAAGTAACTTTCAGAGATAATGCTTAGGGAGAAATTTTTGGTATAGGTAACATTGTTCTTCTAGGAAAAGCCTTAATTTCAAATGTTTTATTTTTTAAAGGTCTTAAGAAAAACCTTATAAGCATAATCCAATTATGTGATGAAGGTTACATTGTGAATTTTAGGAATGATAAATTCTTAGTACACAATTATAAGGAAAAGTCTATTCTCTCTTCCCATAGGAATGAGAATGTTTACACACTTAACTTAAAAGACTTTAAGAGCCAATATATACCTTTCCTTAGTGTAATAGAAGATAAATATTGGTTATGGCATAGAAGACTAAGACACTGTAACCTTAGGAGCATATGAAAACTCTAAAAGAAAAGACTTGTTAAGGATATACAAGAGATTAGATTTGATTCTTCAAAAGTTTTTTATCCTTGTTAATATGGAAAGCAACATAAGTCAAGATTTGAATCAATCATTAAAGTATCAACTTCTGATGAATTATAGCCAGTGCATATGGATCTTTTCAGTACAACAAAAATTGGAATTATTAGAGGATAATACTATATTTTTTTTTATCATTTATGATTACACTAGATTTACTTGGGTCTATTTTCTAACAAATAAATCTGAATCTTTTTCTTATTTTAAATATTTTTTAGCCAAAGTTAAAAATGAGAAAAACATTTCATTGATAAATATTCATAGTGATCATCAGAGAGAATTTCAAAATTCATATTTTGAAACTTTTTGTAGTAAGAAAGGCATTACTCATAACTTATCAGCCCCAAGAACTCATTTACAAAATGGTGTTGTTGAAATAAGAAATCAAATTATTCAAGAAATAACTTGTACCATATTGATTGAATATTCTATTGCTAAATGTTTTTGGGATGAAGCTGTAAGTACTGCTTGTTATACTATAAATTGATTTTTAATTAGAACTTTTCTTAATAAAACACCTTATGAATTGTGGACTGGTCGAAAACCTAGACTTTCTTACTTCAATGTATTTGTATAAAAATTATTCATCTTGAATACTAAATATAACTTACATAAATTGAACCCAAATATGATGAATGAATTTTCTTAGGCTACTCCACTACTTCTAAGGCTTATAGAGTTTTTAAAAAAACTTCTTGTACTATTCAAGAAACAGTTCATGTTAAATTTAATAAAAGTAATCCTTTTTTTAAACAACCACAACCTACATCCTCAGATGTGTTTTCAAAAACTAATTATCAATATTTGATGGAAAATTATTCTAATAAGGAAAATACTCAAGATAATTTATCTGAAGTATTTACCTATAAATATTTTCTAACTTATGTTAATGAACTAATTTTGCAAAACCCAAATCAGTTGTTTCTTAAGAATCATCCCAATTATAGTATCATTGGTGAAGTAAATAAAATTTTAAGGACTAGAAGATCTTTGAGAAATAAAGTAGAACATATAGCATTTCTTTCTCAATTAGAATCTAAAATCATTGATGAAGCATTAGGTGATGATGATCAGATTAAAGCTATACAAGATGGACTAAATGAATTCAAAAGGAATAAAGTCTGGACCTTGGTTGAAATCCCTAAGGAAACTTATGTAATTGGAGTAAAATGGATCTTTATAAATAAATGTGATAAAAATGGAATCATTATAAGAAATAAAGCAAGATTAGTTACTAAAGGAAATAATCAATAATAAGGGATAGACTTTGAATAAACTGATGCTCCATTAGATAGACTCGAATCTATTCAAATAATACTTGCCATTACAACATTCTTTAATTTCAAAATTTTTCAAATGGTTGTGAAGTGTGATTTCCTTAACGAATATGTTCAAGAAGAATTTTATGTTAAATAACCTCCTGGGTTTGAGGACAAAAAAATATCTTGAACATGTCTTCAAAATTACCAAAGCATTATATGGACTAAACAAGCCCCTAGAGCATGGTATGATAGACTTAAATGATTTTTGTTACAAAATTATTATGCTAAGGGAACTGATGATCCAACTGTTTTTATAAAGATAATAAAAATGTTTTGATTATTCAAATTTATGTTGATGAAATTATATTCGGATCAACTCACCAATATTTAACTAATTCATTTGCAAAGATTATGAAATATGAGTTTGAAATGATTATGATGGGTGAGTTAACATTTTTCCTTAGTTTTCAAATTTCTAAAAAACAAAAAAAGCTTATATATCTCAATATAAGTATATTCAAGATCTTCTTAATAAGTATGGATATGGAAAGACTAAAAGTATAAGTACTCCCATTGGTACCTCAAATTCTCTTGATCTTGATGAATCTGGGAAACCAGAAGATGAAACATCTTTTAAAGGTATGATAATAATTTTACTATACTTAATATCTAGTCATACAGACTTAATGTTTTTAG
The DNA here is from genome assembly GCA_963277665.1 of Viscum album. NCBI lineage: Eukaryota > Viridiplantae > Streptophyta > Magnoliopsida > Santalales > Viscaceae > Viscum > Viscum album. The sequence goes on from OY728125.1 coordinate 28,140,904, forward strand.
TATGCTTATATGAAAGATATCAATCTAATCCAAAGTAATCTCATTTAAAATAGTGAAAATAATTTTTCACTTTTTAATGGGAACCATAGAATTATGAATTTTTTATTCTTCTAGAAATGATTTTATTTTAAAAATATTTTCAAATGTTGATTTTGGTAGATGTATAATGGATAGGAAAAGTATATTTGGAACTTTTCATTTCTTAGAAGATTCATTAGTTTCCTAGTCATGCAAGAAGCAACACTCAGTAACAATTTACACTACTGAAGCTAAATATGTAGTACTTGAAATTTGTTGTGATCAAGTGTTGTGGATGTAACATATACTCATAGACTATGGAATGAGTTTTACCAAAACACAGATAATGTGTTATAATACTGGTGCCAATGATTTAAGAAAAAACCATGCACATAAATCTTGTGCAAATCATATAGACATTAGTCATCACTTTCTTAGGGATCACACACTGAAAGGAGATATCATTATTCAATTTATTGGAACACAAGATCAACTTGCTGACATTTTTAGGAAATCTTTACCCTCTGATAGATTCGAATATATTAAAAAAAATTTAGGAATGATAACCGTAAGGTAATCATTTATATTAACTTTTTGTTTAAACCTATATCCTTACATTAAGAAACTTATTTTCAAAGGGGAGTATATTTTTTTATTCTTTAAAAAATATCTTTGTCATAAAATTTCTCAAAACCTAAATTTTTTTCCTTAATAAATTTGTTGGAACCTATTTTTTTTCTTTCTTTAATAATTTTTTTTGGAACCTAAATTTTTTTCCTTTCCTTAATAAAAATTTCCATAACCTATGTTTTTTAAGAAGAACCTTATCAATACTTCCAATTCTTTCTAAATATTCTGAAAGGTAAATTTTATTACTTAAATATTTGTAATTTTTTTATTTGTATTTCTATCTTGTTTTAAGAAAACCTTATCAGATTCAATTTTCTTAAATCTAATTTTTCCTTAAAACCTCAAAATATCAGAATCCAAGAATCCTTCTTCGTCATGAATATCAACCGTTAGATAAGATCAAGTTAATTTCAACCATTGGATCTATTAGATAATTCGAACTGTCACTAAAAATCCTATTTAAAGGGACCCATCTTCCTATCCCACATCGGTTCTTTCATGTTTTTTCATTGAGGCTCTGCTGTGCTTTTTTCATATTTTTTTTTTCGCTTCTTCTCAGACTCTGATGTAGTCTCAATCTAGCAAGGAACCAAAGGACTTGTTAATGTTCTGAGAAAGGTTAGTGGGTCAGAATTTCTTTATGAAGTATAATTTCTTGATTGTAAAGATTATCAAGCTAAACGGATGGGAAAGAATTTGTGTTACTAAGAAAAATAATTAAGATTCGGTATAATTGAACCTTGTAGTGGAAACTATGATTTAGTTAGTTTATATGAGAAAGGTGGAAGAGATATGTTTAAGTTCAACATCTATAGAAAATCATACTCTCTATCCTTCAACAAGCCAACAAGCATCCTAAATATTCCCTATAAAGGTGAAGCTATTTTATTCTCACACCGGTTACCCAAAAAAGAAGGATCTTTTGTAAAGAGTAAATATTATGAATGCCTAGGTCTTAATAATTTCATGAAACCCAAGATTTATCATCTCTTAACAAACCGCAGGTTGGTAGAATTATGGATGCAATGATTTCTTATTCCAAGGAAGGGTGATAAGGATTCACTCAAGATATGCGATATATTTCTCTTAGATTTATTGGAAAATCTAAGAAAGATAAACTTGGTGAAATATATCCTTCTCATGATCAGTAACATAAATAGTGGAAACATAAAGTATTAGATTTTGGTGTATCCAGAAATCATTTCGAAGATCATTGTCTTATGTTTAGAATATTTCAAAATCCTATGCACCTTAAATGATAATAATTTTAAGATTATATTACGCAGTGATGATATGATAAGAAGAATGAAATAGAATTTAATGATTAATATGAAGAGTTTTATGATATTCCTAACAATGATGATCAGCCTGAATCTAAGAATGATGAAGTTGTTGAACCTTAAAAGAAAAGAAAGGCTAAGGAGTTGTAACTTCAACTAACCGAACCCATTCCGGAACCTCAATTAGCACCCCCTAAACCTAAGAAACAATAGAAGTTTTCTAATGAAGTTGTTTCTAAGTGGAGGGAGAAGAAGAAAAAGAGAAAGGAAAGTGATCCTATATTTGGACTAAATCCTGTGGTGGCTAAGGCCTTAAAAATTATTGGAGCTGAAAATCTTGAGAAACAAGAAAAGGAGAAAAAGAAAAAATAAAGAGAGTTGTAAGCTCATGTTGCTCAGTTGTTGTTGAAATATGTTGAGAAATCCTCAGAATAGATTCGGGTACTAGAAACATTATTGAAGGAAGATTTAGATCCACAACTGGTTATTAAATAAGAATAAATATAGTAAGAAGAGGAATAAGAGGAAGAAAGTGAAGATCTAATTAAAATGGTTGAAGAATATTATGAGAAAGAGAGTCCCCCTGATAAAATCTCAATAAGAAATTCCCAAGATTCATCCACCATAATTTCTTCAGATAACTAGAAGGAAAATTATAAGGAGGAGGAAGTTAAAAAAGGTTATTATATTGAAGAGAGTGAGGACAATGATGACATTGTTTAGGAAGATGAAGAAGAAGTTAATGACGTAGAATAAGACCGTGAGATAGAAAGTGTTGTTGAAAAGGATGTTGCTAAAATAAAATTAGTTCTTCTCGATACACCTAAGAAAGATGATGTTATTGAATCATCCAAAGAAATACATGGTTAAAAATTTAAAGATACTCCCCCAGGGAAAGATGATTCAGATTCCAAGTCATCATCAGTGTTGGGACATGAATTTATAGTGCAATCCTTAAAGAAGCTTATTGATTCAATAATATTTTCCCAAATATTGAATCCCAGTGTCAGCTTATTCAATAGTCAGTAAACATGAATATGGATTTTACAAATTTGTTAAAGGAAAATTTAATTAAGCAAGAAATAGATTTAAAATCTTTCATGATCAACTATGAAGCTCATAGAAAGTCCTTCCAGAAGATTACAACTTGGTCAAAGTTAGTAGTTTATGATATTAAGCTTGTTGATGATCATATGGATTCAGTAAAAAAATATTTCAAAAGGTCTAATGAGAAGTTCAAGAATCTTTCTGAAATGATAAATCAAGATCAAGCCACCCGGATATAGGAAGTTAAATATATCTATAACAAATTTAACTTTATTGCTACTTCCCAAAAAAGAGAAACCAATAACACATATCAGTTAGCATAGAAAGTCAAGTTTCAAGAATAACTTATCAAGTATCAAGAAGAAAGGATTTAGACTCTTGAGAAGAAGAACCAAGAACAAGAAGAGTTACTTAAGAAGTACCAAGAAGATCATTAGAAGATAAGAAAGATGAAGTACATCCTTAAGAAGCTTCTACCAGAGAATAAGAAAGATGATTGATTAACTTTAAAATCCGATCTTTTGTTGTACCAAAACTCTTTGTTCAAAGTCAATAAAATATCTTTTTTATACTTTGTTTTGTATATTTTTTTCTAACCTTTTAGGTACCAAATTTATTTTCTCTTCCATTCCTTTTTAAAAATCACAAAGGGGGAGAAAAGTTTTAAAAAAAATATTGTATTAAGGGGGAGTTTACTTAAAATAAGAAATTTATTATGAAATGGGGATCTTAATCTTAAAAAAAATTTCTTAATAAAAGGAAAGTCCTTCTCAAGAAAATTTCCTAAGATAAATAATATGATCCTTAAGGTGAAAAAAACTAAGGGGGATGTAGTCATTTTCACTAAGCCATAAATATAAGGGAGATAAGTTTTTTATTTCAAGTTTTCTAAACTTAATATTATTTTTCAAAAAGTGGTTTGTGTTTTTCAAAAAGGGGGAGATTATTAATTCAATAAGATATATTATGACTTTTTCATTCCTTTATGTTTTGAAAATCACAAACACCATTTCCTTATAGATTATTTTCTTTCTCTAAGGAAATATATTTTCTTTAACCTTAACTTAATCTTCTATGTTATGCTTAAAGTTCCTTATCTAAGATTAACCTTATTTATCTTAAGACCGAATTATATTAAGAATAATCAGATACTTATTAAAACCTTGGAACCTTACAGTTTCATAGATACCGAGTCTTACTATTTTTAGACTCCAAATTATCTGAAATTAAGACTCAAAATTCTTTGAAATTCAGACTTCGAATTATCTGAAATTAAGAACCTGAATTCTCTAAAATTCAGACTCCGAATTCCTAAGAATTTAGACTCTAAATTCATCAAAATTTAGACTCCGAATTCCTCAAAATTCAGACTCCAAATTCCTCAAAATTTAGACTCTGAATTCCTCTGAATTCAGACTCTATTTTCTCATTAAACTATACTCCATTTGTATACATATTTATACTATGTTTCCCATTACATTTAGAGTCCGAGTATTCATACTTGTTAAAGTTTTTTAAAGATATTTTTCCAACTTTATCAAATTCAAGTTTACTTAAGTTTCTTAAACTTAAGAATGCTTTTATTACATGTTTTAATTCCTCACACATGATTATTTTATAATGAAACAGTGTCATACAATATGTTTCTAACTAACTGTTGGTTGAGTGACACATGTACAGGTCCCTCCAAAATTCAAGAAAAAATATGACCGTTGAAAGAGGATTTGACTGTTGAAGTTTTTTCCTATAAATATGAGCTCATTTGAATGAGCCCAATACCAATCAAGATATTACATGATGTGATGTTGTGAAGTGATTTCTAGAGAGAGAAACTGTCATGCCTTGTGCGATCTGTGAACATCTTTTTCATCCATGAGTAACTTGTTCAGCCTGCTTTGTGTGACACTGATTGTTGCTGTGTAAAATCAAGGGCTTCCAGGGATAGGAGGACAGAGGTGCCGACTAACTTAAAGTTTAAGGGATTCTGGAAATAAGAAGAAAGAGGTGCCTACTACCTTAAAGTTTGAGGGCTTACGGGGATAGCAAGACAGAATCCAATATTCTTATCGATGGCTTACTTTGGTGTGGGTAAGACATACTTTATTGAAAGTGTAAATCAAGGGAACTTTATCCAAGGTTGTTGGATACCCTTATCTTTGGGTTAAAATATTTACTACTTGTTTACTTTCTTTGTTACATGTTTTTAATTCCAATGTATTTTTTTAAATAAATAAATTATAACTTTCTTATACTTTCTTATACTTTTTGTACTATGATAAATAAGATTCTATAAACTTTAAGGTAGAATATTTCCCTAAGTAAACTTTTCTTAAGTTTCTTTTCTGGATCCATATTTTCATATCCTAAGAAAATTAGTTTCTTAGTTAAGAACTAAATAGGGTTTGTGAATCTATCTTGTTTAACTTTGTTAAACATAAATTTCCTTTTAGGATTAAAAGAAAATGTTTTTAGACCTACAATTCACCCCCTCTTATAATTGAGCATCTTCATCTATATTTTGATCCTACACTATATTATAGCCAATATGTTTCGATAAGGAAAATATATACCCACAAAAAATTAACCATCATGTTTTCCCATTTTGGAGTAATTTACCTTTTTAAAATAACATTACATTATTGAATATGTAATGGTTACTTCCAAAATCATAATTCTATTATTAAAAATATTTAAATTTTACACTACGATAACCCTATCCCACTTACATAGGCTTTCAGTTAACTTTAGTTATCATAAGGACCTTATTTCAAAGGATAATCCCAAGATAATATTCAAGCCCCTCAGTTGAGTGTCCACTTCTTCTTTGTGTTTCCTTCTTAATTTTTACTACCATAAACTTCTATAAAATTATAAATATAATGAAATTAGAATAAATATTCCATTTAAATGTAATTTTGTTAATTATATAATAATTATTCATTATTTTTTATCCTTTAAGAAAAAAATAACATAGATTGTGTGTACATGAAAATTACCACCTCAACAAAGCATTGTTGTTCGTTCTTTGAGAATATCACAAAAGGTTGGTATCAAGGATGATTTTTTGGATAATTAAGTTAAATATATAAAAATCAAAATTCTTAAATGATTACTTTTTTATACAGCATCATTTTATCTATTCATTGAGAAATGGGATCATTAATCATGCTTATAGAACACTTCTGCCTCTATAAATAATGAATTTAATTTTTTATAACCAACCATCGTGGATAATTTTAAGAATTAATTTATTAAAGGTATATTATATTTATATAATTTTGAATCTTATGAATATTTAATATTGCTGTAATGTAAATATATTTACATACTCATTAAAACATTATAATATAATACTCTTTTGGTTGATTTCACCACCTATATAAATGATGAGATAATGATTATGTCATAAATTATTATGTGATGTAATATAATGGTAATTTCATATAATAATGATATTTTTGATATTTTATAATGATTCTGAAATTTTGTTTTTTATATTTTAAATATTTATTAAAATATTACCTTCCCTATGTTAAACACATAGAAAAACATTTCATCTTATTTTCTATATTTAATTATATTATAATGATGAACATGAAACCACTTGGTGAAAATCGATCCCATTTTCATGATTTTTATAAGAAATAAGCAACTGAATGTTTTAACACCAGATAATGAAAATAAACAATAACCAGTTAATATATTTGTAATATATGATTTTTACATAATTAAAAAAGGGTATTATATTTATATTAAGGTTATGAGATAAGTGATTATTTTTTTTGTTCATTATAATTGTGGATAGATCATGACTGATTAAGCGATATTATAGGGTAAGAGTTTGTTTGTCTCATTTTCAAATAAATGAAACATGTCTGACATTTCAAACCATAATTTATTTTATATGGATTATTCAATACTAAATTGACTTTAAGTATATTTAATATATATCATATCATGACACTTGAATTTCAATTTCATGGTAAACCTCTTATTCTTATGTTACCACTACCATATGTATTTTTGGAAACTCAATTCTCATTCACGATGTTATAAATATTATTCTTGGAAAAATTTCATGTAAGTTGGGAACACCGTACACTTTGATTGTATTATATGGTAGTTCAATATTTTTTTGGTGATTTAAATTTCTACAATGTAACAACTTTATAAATGTTTATGTATTCATGAATTATTACATCTATATGAGATTTGGATAACTCAAATTTAATTTCTCTGAGTGAAAATGTTATTCCATAAACATAATTCATCTATGTTTGGTAAATCATTCTATTTCATATTTTTTAATAAATTTACTCTTTTATCTCTAGGTAAAATGATGTTATTTACTCAAATATTCTTTATCATTGAATTTAATTCCCATAAATGTGTAATGTTTTTTTAAAAAATATAATCTATGTTAAATATGGTGTTTTCTCCATTTCCATGTTCATTATTGTAAAAAAATGTATTTCCACTATTATTTTGAAAGATAAATATGTTTTTAATCACATTAACTCCATATTTTCCTTCTCCACTTATATAATGAATGTATTATTGCATATTTTGTGATGTGGGTTTTCAAACAAGTCATTTTATATAATTCAAATAGTTTTCCATCATTTAAAAATCAAATGTTTTATCTTACACTCCACATTTATTCTGATAAAAATCATACATTTTCAAGGCTCTTTTATTTTGAATTAATTATAATAAGGTTTTTATAATTATTCCCTTTACCTTCATAAAAAAAATTTAAAATTAATTTTTTTTTCATTATTTTAAAATGATTGGTGAAAGGATTTTTACTTTAACATCTATTTATCCAAAAAGGTTTGTATTTCATGAATTGATTCTTTCATCACCATTTATTTGTTATTATAATATTATTACCTTTTTAAAATTAATTTATTGATATACAATGACCTCTGATGTTCATGTTATGTGAGACATTGAATTGTTTAATAAACTCATTCTTTTTTCACTGGTTCTTTATTATTTGATAAAATATTTTTTTTCAAGTGTCACACATATTTATGGATTCTTGTTGGGTGGGATCCTATATAGAAATATAATACATTAGTTATGTATTTATATCATATTATATGATGAAATTTTGCATGAATGGGATGTATCAATCTTTGTTCACAAGTGTTTGTGTGGAAATGAGATGTGGGAAGCGTTGTTCAAAACTTGAATGTATGAATGAGATGCTAGAAGCAATATTCACATGTTTTTTTGTGTAAATGAAATGTGGTAATATTTTTACACAAGTATTTTTTGTGAATGAGATATGAGGAGATGTTTTCACACATTTTTTTTGTGAATGAGATACACAAGTATTTTATCACAAGATGTTGTGTGAACATGTTTTGATAATCTTTGTTCACTAGATTTTCTGTGCTTATGTTCATGCCATAATTCATTGTTATACTAAGATTCAACGAAATGATATATTTCTATATGCCTATGATTATGATCCTTGACTCATGTTTAATGTTTCATGATTATAATCAAATTTTCCTTGGTATATTTTTTTTTCAATTTGAGATTACATGTCTTTCTATAATGACTTTTGAAAAAATCTTATACTTCAATGTTAGGTAAATAAAAATATCTCCACTACCCATGTTTTCTCATATACTTATAATATAACCCTTTATTACATGTTGATAAGTCTTTATTTACTGGGATTTTATCTCACCCCATTCTTATGTTTTTATTTCCCATGACAAATGATGTGTATAACCTAGGAGATTTCATGAAGTGGATCTAGTATTGTATGAATTTTGAGAAGAGATCACCGGTATCATAAAATATATTTCTTATGTAGCTGATCCTAAAAGACATTATAACTTTTTTATTTTTATTTTGATATTATTTATTAGTTTTAATGTATATCCTATGGTAATGTTGTAAAATAAATATAAGTTCACCTAAATGTTTATCAAATCTATTGTTTGTTGAAACGATTTTTTAGCATCAAATGTGGGAGTGTGGGTTTGGGGATCTACAATTAGTATTAGAGTAGGTTTTAGTTATTTATGAGGATATGTTTATTCATTATTGGTGGATAGGATTAGATAACATTATTGAAAAAACTAAGGGTATGTCCAAGGGATATTTATAAGTATAAGATAAAATCCTAAAATTTTGGTAATGTATATATTGTGTTGTATTCCTTGAAATAATATCCCTATTTGGGTACTAAAGGTGGATGATTTCTCATGAATAGATATACCTGAGGATAATAATCTTAAAATATGTGTGTTGTCCTTTTATTGAATCATCACCTAGTGAAAGACAAAAAGGAATAACTATACAACTTGTTTGACACTACTATGGGATATGCTTTGGTTAATAATAGTTACTTTAAAAGAAATTAAAATGATATATTATGTTATGAAATTAGGATTTTAAGTTTGGGAAGACCCAAAAAAAAGAAACCAAGATTAAACCAAGAGTGATTAAGGTTGAACTAAAAGGTAATGTGATGTTTTCAAAGAGTAACACATTTCAGGGTTGGCACTTTTGTAATTCCCTTATGATGTAAATATTTATCACTATTGATTGACTATTTTAGATTTAGAAATAGATAGAGGGAGGGGAATAAAGGTTAATAATGTACATGATGGATAATATTGTAATTTAATTAATGAGATACCAAGTGGTATAAATGATGGAATTGAAAACATTTTTCTGATTCTAACCCAACTAACTCAAGATATGATTAATAAATTAATTCTAAAAAAACATACGAACACACCAAATAAGATAATGATGATATATCATAGAAGATCATGTGATGAAAATGATGAGGGAAAGAAAATTCAACTTCCTACATGTAAAAAATGTGGGAAGAAGCACCAAAAGGATTGTCTCAAATGAACAAGGAAGTTTTTCAAGTGTGTAATGATTGTTTATCGAGCCCATGATTGTCAATATTGGATAAAGAAACTAATAAATGAAATAAATTTGATGAATATAAAATTCCTCAAATGCATGGAGTTTGGAAATTATTAAAAAACATTCCCTAACACAATAATTAACAAGGATAAAAAACACCAACAACCGCCTAGACCAAGGAAATAAAGAAAATCCTATTATATATATATTATTGATAATAGGTCTTGAAAAATGAGGGTAAAAAGTAAACTCACCCACAACTATAGATTTTTGAACATGTAATTGGAATCAAGTTTTATCCAGATATTATACCTAGAATATTTTCTAAGAGAACCAAATGAACTCCCCAATTATTTGATATTATCTTATATTATTATTATTTTCTAATTTGAGTGCTAGGGAATATTATTTATGAAAGTAATATTACACATAACTTAGAGTAATTCAATATTATTTTGGAAATGTATTGGACATTTTTACATAGAATCCAAAATAATTAAAAAATAGGGAAATGACATTCCATATTTCCAACTAACTTATGATTATTTATTAGTGAAAGGATGACTATGATCTCTCTTAGAGAAATAGTTTAATTATAAGAGTTATGAAACCTAATCACGTGGGATGTTTATCTCAAATGACTAGAGAAAAAATATTAGGATTTACCAACTATGAGGGAAAATGATATATTTCTCAAGACTGATGATAAACCTCTAGAAATTATGTCATTATTTGAGTCTATCTCTTAGATAACCTCCTTTATGGTCACTATTAAGTGATAATTAAAATTATGAGGGAAACTTTTATTTATGGGGGGGGGATGTAACGACTCAAAATTCAAGACCTTTTAAAACTAATATGATGTTTGATAAATTATATTACATGATAAATCCAATGTAAATGAACCAAAACATATTATAATAACATTATAAATAAAGCTATATTAAACACGGATATGGTAAATCATTAAAATTTATTACCTTTGGAAGAGAAATAAATAATATGATTTAATATTGTAAAAGGATTATTTTTAATAAAATTCGTTTTCATTATTTTATGTATGTTATTTTAAAATATACATTTATAAATTTTAGAATATAAAATAGATAAAACTAAAATAATTTTATGACTCCTCACATAAAAATTTTCATAGTATAAATTTTTGAGTTTTTTCTAAAAATGTTGATTTTCGGTAGAAAAAGATGGGGTTTGAGAAAATTATAATATTTATACTTTTTCCATAATGTAAAAATATCCAAGAATATTAAAAAACCTTTTAAATAAAAAATATGTATTTAAGGAATAAAATTATGAATTTTAAAATATTATTTGAACTTATAAATTCTGTTTCTTGTATTTTTATGACATAATTAACATGTTAATTTTATAAAAACCATTTTTAGTATTTTCTACTAATTATGTGTTTTGATGGTTAAATTTGGTTTTGTATTGATATTTAAGCCACACACCTTTATCAGTTTTATAATAAACCAATTTATATCAGAAAAATCAGTATATATGATAATCCTATCATGTTTGTGAATCTTTAATCTTAATGACACACTTTCCCTAAAAATTATTTTTACATGTTATATGTGTTTTTTTAAATTTATCATTTTAAAACCTTAAAATTTTTAATTGATAACATGATATAAAAATTTGAAATAATAAGGTTTAAATTAGGTAACATTCCTTATCGTATTTTTTATCAATAATATTAATTAGTAAGGTAAAAAAGTAATCACCATGGTAAAATTAAATTAGAGTAAAATTAAAAATAAAATGACAAAAAACACTCTAAGTTGTCATCAAAATATGTGTATGTGGATAATTTTTACTCGAACACACTTATCATATTATTTCTTTCCATTTTTGAGAAATTAACCTTTGAATAGTTACATAACATTGTTGGATATATAATGGATACTTCCAAAACTACCCTCCACTCCACTTATAAAAAAGTGAAATGACCAAAACATCCGGACTCACATATACTTTGAATTTTATGTCAAAAATCTACCAATTTTAACATACTAGAACCCTATCCACATTCCATAAGATTCTAGTTAAACTTAGTTAGCATAAGGATTTAATTTAAAAGGATATTACTAGAAAATATTCCAATCCTTGAAGTGAGTATCCACTTCTTATTAGTCTTTCATTATTTATTTTTAGTATTATAAACTTATCAAACTATATGAAAATAATGAAATAAGTATCATTATTATAAATATATATCATTATATTAATTTTAAAACAATTATTCAATCCTTTCCATCCTCTATAAAAATTAAATAAAATTGATCACGCATACATGTGGACTAATTAAAAATTTAATTAGTTTTAAACTCCCACCAGTAGGCCTGTACCCAAACTCTCGATGGGGTCGAGGTTAACCCACTCCTAGGGTAAAAAACACATTCTGAGCATAATGGTGGTATCAAAATTTTAATCTGAGCCTCCATTCAGAAGTTATAAAGTTTACGCCCGAGGCTGCTAAATTATGAAAACGCCCCTGGTGGCGTTTTCCACAGAAGGGTCGCACCTGCAAAAGTTACACCCCTCCTAGGGTAAACAACACACTTCAGACTCAACGATGTGCTCAGTTTTCCCATCCGAGAAACCATTTAGGAGTTATTCTATTTATTTGGTGTGTCCAGTGTGAACACACTTAAAATTTAATTCCGGGCACACCGGGGCTCGGAATCAGACGCCATCTAAACGCCCTGCTCTGGAATAACATCAAGAAAATTTCAAAGTCTTACAGGCTCAAAACCTGGGTTCTTACATCATTCCCTCCTTCAAGTTTTTCATCCATGAAAAACAAAACTATAAAAATAACTGAGGATAATGAGCCCGCATTTAGCTCTCCTGTTCCTAGGTGCTCTCCTGCACCCTCCTGTGCTGCCACAACACACGAACCAAAGGGATGGTCTTTCCACGTAGTGTCCACTCCTGCCGGTCCTCAATCGCCACCGGGTGATCCATAAATGTGGATCTATCCTCAATGTCCAGATCTCCCCAGTCGATAACGTGTGTGGGGTCATGCACGTATTTCCTTAGCAGAAACACGTGGAAGACGTCATGCACCCTCTCTAGCTGTGGGGATAGAGCAAGATGGTAGGCAACCTCACCGACCCTGTGCATGATCTCAAAGGGCCCAATGAACCTTGGGGACAGTTTTCCTCCCCGATCGAACCTCCGTGTACCACGCCACAAAGATACTCTCAAAAAAACATGGTCCCCCTTCTCGAACTCCAAAGGCCTGCGACGATGGTCTGCGTAGGACTTCTGTCTGCTCTGAGCCATCCTCATCCACTCACGAATGACCTGCACCTTCTCCGTCATTGCCCACACCAACTTTGGGCCCACGAGGGAGGTCTCCCCAATCTATGTCCAACACAACAGTGACCTGCAGGGTCTCCCGTAGAGGGCCTCAAAAGGTGACATACCGATAGTAGAGTGGTAACTGTTGTTATACGCGAACTCCACCAAGGGCAGGTGATCCTCCCAGCTTAGGCCAAAGTCTAACATGCACACCCTAACCATATCATCCAACACCTGGATAGTGCGGCCGGTCTGCCCATCCGTCTGGGGGTGAAAAGCTGTACTCATCTGCAGCCGAGTCCTAAATGCCTCCAGCCGGACTCACCACACTCGCGACGTAAACCATGCGTCACAGTCAGAGACGATCGTCGAGGGTACTCCATGAAGGTGGATGATCTCTCGAACGTACAACTACCCTAGACTCTCCACCGAACTCTACTACCTAATGGCAAGGAAGTGCTCCGACTTCATGAGACGGTCTACTATCACCCAAATGGAGTCATGGACCTTCGCTATGCATGGAAGCCCTATGATGAAGTCCATATATATTCCATCCCACTCCCACTCTGGGATATCAAGGGGCTACAACAACCCTGCCAGAACTAGATGCTCTACCTTCACCTGCTGACAGGTAAGACACCAAGGAGAGAACTCAGATACGCTCCGCTTCATGCCAGACCACCAAAACTGCTTCTGAAGGTCTCTATACATTTTACCTACACCAGGATGTACAACCAAGGGAGAAGTGTGGAATTCCCGCATCACCTCCTCCCGTATCTCCACTAGTACTATAGCTCACCCTTGGAATAGGACCTCATGATTCCCTCCTTCAGAATACCCATCAGTTGCATCACCCGTGGATATCTGATCACACAACACCTCGCTATCGACATCCCCCAACTGCGACTCTCTCACATGATCAAGGAGCGAAGGAGTCAATACCATCGATTGTAGAAAAACTGTACCCTCCTGCTCCACCAAGGTCAGCCATAGGGAATTCAACTGCTCTGAAGCTTCCCGCACTAAACGAGCCTGGTACTTTCTGCTAAGGGAATCTACTACTACATTGTCCTTCCCTGGAGTATAGACTATCTCGAAATCATAGTCTTGCAGAAACTCCAGCCAGCGCCTCTGCCTCAGATTAAAATACCTCTGAGTGAAGATGTACTTAAGGCTCTGGTGGTCTGAGTAGACCACAAAACACTCACCCAAAAGGTAGTGTCTCCATAAACTCAAGGCAAAGACCACTTCTGCCAGCTCCAAATCGTGAGTTGCATAATTCTGCTCATGGGGCCTCAACTGCCTCGACCCATATGCAATCACTGCCCGTTGCTGCATCAACACGCACCTAAGCCCAGCTCCTGAAGTGTCGCATTATACCATGAACTCAACGCCCTCTTCTGGAAGCCTCAACACTGGATCACTAGTCAGCCTCCGCCTCAACTCCTCAAAGGCCTTCTAGCACTGATTAGTCTAGGAAAACGACCGTCCATTCCGCGTCAATGCAATCAAAGGGGCAACAATCCTGGATAAATCTTCCACAAACCTCCTGTAGTACCCTACTAAACCAAGGAAGCTCCACACCTCTGATGCATTCTTGGGTGGATCACAATCAAGAACTTCTTCTACCATTGTAGGATCTACGACCAAAACCTGTTCCGAAATGACATGCCCCAGAAAGTGAACCTCATGAATCCAGAACTAACACTTCAAGAGATTCCCATATAGCTGGTGCTCCCAGAGTAAGTCTAGGGCCATCCTTAAATTCCCTGCGTGCTCCTCCTCCATCGTAGAGTAGATGAGTATGTCGTCAATAAAGATAACCACAAAACAGTTCAATTACGGCTGGAAGATCTGGTTCATCAAATCCATGAAAATGGCAGGGGCATTTATTATGCCAAAGGGCATCACCAGAAACTTGTAATGCCCATAACGATAATAGAAATCTAACTTCGGGATGTCAGCCTCAAGAACCTGCAACTGGTGGTAATCGGATCGAAGATTAATCTCGGAGAACCACTTCATACCCATCAAATGGTCGAAGATATCATCAATACTTAGAAAAGGGTACTTGTTCTTTATCGTGACCTGATTCAGGAGACGATAATCCACACAAAGCTGTAGGCTCCCACCTGCCTTTTTCACAAACAAAACCGGAGCTGCCCAAAGGGACACATTGGGCCTGATGAATCCATTCTCACAAAGGTCATCCAACTGAAGTCATAGATCTCAAAGCTCTGTGGGTGACATAAGATATGTTGCACATGATATCGGGGTAGTCCCCGACTGTAAGTAAATGCAGAACTCCATCTCTCACCTCGGAGGTAGTCCCGGGACATCCTCAGGAAAGACGTCCATGTAGTTCTCTACAACGGTAGGGATCCAGGTGCCTGTAGATTCTGATGCTCTGAGAGCCATGCTCGCCAACTGGTGAGAAAAAGGTCATGGTCTCCTACTCAGAGTACTCATCTGCTCTGCCACAAGGTCTCGTTCACTAAGGATGGTGAACCTCGTCCCATCAGAATGGACGCATCTGACTAACCTGCGCTGACAATCAATCTGGGCGTGAACCATGGAAAGTCAATCTATGCCCAAGATGACATCATAAGGTTCCATCGTGATGAAGAGTAGGTCCCACGTGAAACTTTCTCCTCTGAATGACAGTTCACACTATCTACAGATAAAGGTCACCAACGAGCCACTTCCCATAAGAACCTCGAGGCTAATCACAGGTGTCAGTGCCTCTATTGGAAGCTCCAACTCTCATACCAAAAGTAGCGATATAAAGGAGTGGTTGGTGCCTATGTCTACTAGTACCAAAGTAAGCGTAGAGTAAACACAAAGCGTACCTCGGACCATCTCGTGTGCTAGGGGGTCACGAACACCCATAGCCTAAAGCTACTCGTGACCCCTACCACCAGATCTCTGAGCTTGGCATGGGCCGCCCGGTGGTGGTAGTGGAAGGACCTTGAAACGCCATCCCCTACCTCCAGGTCTTGTTGCTCTGCCTGTGCCGCCTCCCTGAGGGCCACCCTGTCCTCGCCTTGGGGATCCCTGGTCACAGCACTACCTCTACCGCTGTGGTCCGCCCACTACCTTCCACAGCTGCTTGGTACGCCTGGTCGGGTAGTCCCATACTAGGTGACCCCGTTCGTCACAGACATAGCACTGACTCTATCCTATCTGCCTCGGTGCTCTATGATGTCACTGCAGTGTACGAACCTGCCCCTGAGTCTGATCACGGAAGGGTCTCCTCGACCGAGGCTCTGCTCTGAAGCGGCAACTACTAGTCCCTTCCAGATGGCGTCCCTCAACCAAGAAGCTCTATGTCACGAGTGCCTGTTCTAGCACCCCAACATAAGTAGGGATGCACATGGGTACTACATTAGCATGAATCTCCCTGTGAAGACCATGTTCAAACTTATGTGCCCGAAAGTAACTATCGCGGACCATATACTGCAAGTAGCATGTCAGATCGGTAAACTGGGTCGAGTACTGCACCACGGTCATCCCCCCTACTTCAGCTCCAGAAGCTCCTGAATATGAACAGAGCGTAAACAAGAGGGGGAGTACTCCTCTAAGAAGATATGCTGGAAGCTATCCCATGTGAGAGACGACTCATCGTGGGTCTGCGTAACCAACCCCCACCAACGCCCGACCATCCCAAGAAAAAGGCTGGCAGCTAGGGCTACCATCTGGTCTACTAGTGTCCGTACCAGCTTGAAAAGTTGGTCCACGAACTCTATCCAGTCTTTCGCTGTCTGGGGATCTGGGTCCCCACAAAACTTCTATGGCCGCTGATTCCGGAAGTCTCGGAGCGCACTCAGCCTACGCTCAACCTTGGCCTGTGCTGCCGGTACTAACTACCGCTCTCTAGGTGGAGGGGCTACTGCTGAAGCACTTGGCAAAAGGGGATCACGTGAGGGTCCCTTAAATGACACCTCGTCTCTCGCCAGGTTGTCGTCATGAACTGGAGAGGGTAACCTGGATGGCTGCTGCCATGGGGGCATCCTGAAAATTATCATGGATTACCATGATTAGATGAGCATATATATATATATATATCAGTAATAAGAAAGGGGAGCTGACTCAAAAAGGACAGTCAAAGACTTAATCCTAATGGATGCATGTTCCAAATTCCCTACAACAAGTGTCTCAGTGTACCGAGTCGACAAGCGGGTTATCAGGGCCCTGGTGAATGGATACGTCGAGCCCCTGTAACATCACTAGACTCCCTAGCCTAAGATCCACTCTCGAGACACATCGACATTGTTTCCCTAAATCCCAACCAATTCCTTTTTTAGGGACGTCCGTACAATTCCCAAGGAACGAACCATGCCTCTGATACCACTTTTTCATGACCCGACCCTATCGGTCTCAAGCCGCGACTACCCCAAGCCCACCTCCATAGGCCAGGGGCTGACGACAAGTGTCGAAGGCATAAAAATCTTGGGGAGGCCTTTGCCTAAGTACCTGTACACACACACACACAACCCACGCAAAGAAAAAGTGCATAGTAAAAAGGAAACCAAAGTATGGACTACAGAATCCCAACCAAAACATGCATTGACCTCTAAAGTAGAACAAGTAAAGTGATGAAAAGTAGACTGAACAGTAAAAAGGGAAAACACGCGCCCAACTAGAAAAGTGCCACAAACCGACAACAGATAAACAAAAGTAAATAGCTGGTGAGCCTCACACCTGAAAATCCTACTATGACCACTGAATGATGCCCAAGATTCTGTGTCCTCTACGCTCCTCCATAGTCTCGAACAACCTGTCCGTCGTCTGCAAGGGCACACCAAGTGTGGGCATAGCCCAAGCAGGGGTGAGTATGAAGATACTTAGTAGGATGCCCTGAAATCTTGAGGGAGCAACAAAGGAGGTACTAAAGAGTTGAGCAGTAGACAAAACATGAATAGTGAAAGAGTAAAGTAAAATAGAGTGCATCTCAACCCAACAAGAGGAAGGAAGAGGACTCGTCCAAACAAGAGGAGCTAGACACAGAAATCACATGGCATACCCCGCGCGTCTTCGCCCATCCTAGAAGGAGAGTAACTGAACCCAAGAAGTGGGAAAAAAAGTTGGGTGTATATATATGTTCCCAACAAGAAACCCAAAAAAGTGTGTAAGGGGATCTCCATCTCTAAGCTCAGCCCAGGATAAGTCGCCAACAGTTCTAAGGATTTCCATCAGTGATACCCAAATGTCCCACACATCAAAGCTGTCTCATTGCTGAATCACACAAACAATGATCCCACTCTGTTAACCACAGAGAAAAGTAACTGAATAGCCTCATATAAAGGGCTGAGTCTGAAAGAATTTGTTGGGTAACCCACTGCCCAGCCCAGCTGGAGGGTAGACCCTAAGAGGTCATCGGGTAACCCACTGCCCAGCCCCGCTGGAAGGTAAACCCTAAATTCAATGGGTAAACCACTACCCAGCCTTGCTGGAGGGTAAAACCTAAGGTCAACGAGTAACCCACTGCCCAACCTTGCTGGAGGGTAAACCCTAAGTTCAACGGGTAACCCACTACCCAGCCTCGTTGGAGGGTAAACCCTGATACGCCGGTGGGTAACCCACTGCCCAGCCCCGCTGGAGGGTATACCTGAAACTAGTTCGATAACTCCGTGCTGTCTGTGCCATCACTGGGTGTCACTAACATCGCTACCGTGCGTTGGTTCGGAGTGCGTCAAAGGAACTTCCAAAAAACTCCATTTCATGTTTCTAAATTTAATGAGATCTTGAAAGAGGCTCCTTACACCCAGACCGATTACACCGTGCAATCCTCACGGAAAACACGCGAGATAGACTATTTACTCGCTTGAAACAGACTCTCGGTGAAAAATTTATTCAACACCGCTTTATGCCCATACGACATCTCGTGGGGCCCACACCTCGATTTCTAAAGATGTTGGGCAAACTGCTCCATCTCGATGCTCTTAGAAAAACACACCAAAATGACTACTCATTCGCCCCAAAAAGGCGTCTGATGAAAAGTCGCAAAACGTTGCTCACAGCTTAAAAGAAGGGCCATGGGGCCCATGCATCAAATTTTTCTTCAATGCCTGAAACCATACAAGACAAATTTGTCTCAAATCCGGGGTCACAACACCGCTGACATCGCCTTAAATGGACTCCGGATGTGTTCGTGCCATCCGAAAGAAGAATCCTGGCGAGGTACTTAATGAGCGTGTCACGCCACCGAGCTCCCATCCCAAGAATTAAAAAAATCCCTAGAACCATCTCAAAACCTCCATCTCGATCCAAGGATCGCATCGCTGCAGACGTCACGTAAATCTAACACTCAGTTTGCGAGTTATGGTGTTTTTAACGTCATCGGACGGAGACGGGGTGGGCCTGGGCCGGCCGACCCCTTTAGACCGGCGGTCCGCGGCTGGGCCACCTGGACTGCCCGGTCCACCGCGGCACGCGGTTCACCGCGCGGGCCGCCCCGCATCACCTGGACCGGCTCAGCCGGTCCGACGCTTTTTCCATGAGACCCGTGAATTGGGGGTCCCTGTCAGCTGGTCGGGGTCGCAACAACCCCAATTTCTCGTGCCTCCTGCTGACCGGTGTAGCTAGCCAGCCTGGCACCCGCGTCACCCCACGTACGCCGTCGATGCCCACTGTGCCGCAGCTTCCTAGTCCTCCTGAAGCCCGCTGCGCTGGCCGCCGTCCTGGACCGCCTGAAGCCCGCTCTGCCGGCCACCGTCCCGGACCGCCTGAAGCCCGCCGCGCGAAGCCGCCGCCGCGCGAAGCCGCCGCCGCGCGAAGCCGCCGCCGCGCGAAGCCGCCGCCGCGCGAAGCCGCCGCCGCGCGAAGCCGCCGCCGCGCGAAGCCGCCGCCGCGCGAAGCCGCCGCCGCGTGAAGCCGCCTCTGCGCGAATCCTCTGTCACGTGAAGTCGCCGCCGCGCGAAGTCGCCGCTACCGCCTGGACTCACTGGACCTCCATGCCGAGCCGTCAGAAACCCCTGTAACCACCAGAAAACAGGGAATTTGGCCGGAAAACTTCCCGGGGCCACCCCGGGCGCTCCAGGACTCGATTTTTTGATCTGAGAAGAGAGTTAGAAAGCCCAAATCAAATACTATGTAACTATGGGCTTCTATCGATATGAAAACAAAATTTTGATGCTACAAATTGCATTTGAATAGGTTGCGGAAATTAAAAATAAAAATACACGAGCCTACCTCGCAGGGCGTAGCCCGTCGCTTCGCCGATGATCTTTCGGAGCCACCGTGCCTTGGAGAGGTGGGGAGAGGGGCTTGATTCTTGTTGAGAGGGATTACTCCAGGGAGAGGCAAGGGGGAAGAAGGAGGATGGGTGGGTGATTAAGTTGGAGAGAAACTAATAAAAAATTTAATTAGTTTTAAACTCCCACTAGTAGGCCCATACCCAAACTCTCGACGGTGTCGAGGTTAAGCCACTCCTAGGGTAAAAACCACATTCTGATCATAACGATGGTCTCGAAATTTTAATTCGAGCCTCTGTTCAGAAGTTATAAAGTTTACGCCTGAGGCCACTAAATTACGAAAACGCCCCTAATGGCGTTTTCCATAGAAGGGTCACGCCCACGAAAGTTACACCCCTACTAGGATAAACGGCACGTTCCGAACTCAATGGTGCCCTCAGTTTTCCCATCCAAGAAACCATTTTGGAGTTATTCTATTTATTTGGTGTGTCCAGTGTGAACGCACTTAAAATTTAATTCCATCCACACCGGGGCTCAGAATCATACGTCATCTAAACGACCTGATCTGGAATAACATCAAGAAAATTTCAAAATCTTACAGGCTCAAAACCCGGGTTCTTACAATATACTTCATCACATCCTAGGAAAAATTAAAACATAATAAAGGGGTGAGCTCAGATGCTCAACAAGGGTAACAATATAGCAGAAACTATCATAAATAAGCATAAAAATTTAAGCCAATGTATAAGAATAAAACACAAGCCTCTTAAAATTAAACTTCACCATAATATGGAAAAGATAAATCAATTAATTCTATTTAATTATTCACATGGATATTCTATTAGTTGAATAACCACATGTAATATAAATATCAAATCTCATAATGATAGAATGCATAATGTCGCACATCTTAACCTCATATTTAAGGCCTCATACTAAGACTAAAAATAAAAATATCATCAACAACTTATGACAAGACACTAGTTTGTCTCATGAGACCTACTGATGCATCGAGGGGATATAGCGGGCCCCACCCGTCACTTACTACATCCAATTCATTCCTCATATGAAAAAGGTGAAACATAACATAAACATTTGTATTAAACTAGCATACAAAATGTTAATACATTAACCATAAACCATGAATGACACAAAAATATCACATCCATAGTCAAAAATATCATAAAACTATCAATAAAATATGTAATATTGGATCATAATAAATTAACTTCAATTAAACATAAAATCCAATAATAGATGTTGACATAGATGAAATCAATCCAAAAACTATTTGAGAGAAATATCTCTTTCTACTGTGAAATCATTTAAAAGTAACATAATTATAAAATAAAACATTTATTTTGAAAATATTCATATAATCTTGTAAGGGAAGATTTGAAGGTGTTATAGTGGTTGAAAATATCCTCACCTGCCGTATAAGTTAAAAAAAACATTCTTTCCTTAATTTGTTGAAAAGGTCATAAAGTACCTTGTTTGGAAAATGACGGAAAGATTCCTTTAATTTTTTTTATAAAAAGTAAAAAAAGAGTATAAATTAATTTAACCCATAGTCTAGTAAATGGTAAAAAAGTTTTGAAATACATTTTTAAGAAACCTGGATGTGGATGACAAAGATGTCCCAGTAGATACTTATGTATAATAAACATCAGATAATGAAGAGATTGTAAAATTAACCCTTAACTTGTACTCTTACTTAGTCATGGGTACTTTAAACTCCTTTATAATGGTTAAATAATTGTTATTAAATTTTATAAGAACCAAATACATAAATAAGATATCATATTTGATCCTCTAATATTGCTTTGTTAATAATATTTTAGTATTATCATTGTTTTGGGTGTTAACTAATTCATTTTCCTTTATGTTTTGTTACGTAAGTCATGTTTTTTATGGATATGATGTATTTTATTCATATATAAAATGATATCAAGTTCTTAAATATTATTTTTTAATCATAAAATGAAAATTATTCTTGAATGGTTACGATGAGGAATGAAATCTCATCGCATCGTGAAGACGGTAAGTCGTACATATGCATGAGCGACAATATCATTCTATTAACGGTGAAATTGTATGTAATTGGATGGTATATTATATATAAATAATCATTAACATGTTATATTTATTATTTAAATCAATTATACTCATTATTATACCCATCCAAATAATGAAGTTTTGAATAACAAACTACACCACGGTGTGGAGACAGTAAGCCGTACATACGGATGTATGGTGACTTTGTCATTCATAGGATGGATATAATAATGAATATAGATTTAACATATTTATAATAAAATATCAGTATTTATAAGGTACGAGAGTTATTATTTTAGCATGTAAATAACAAATAAAGAGGAAGTAGAAGAAGAAAAGAACTTTGAAAGAGGTGATTAAATAATTACCTCTTCTTCGGGTACTTCCTTTTGATTTGAAAAAAATAGATCGTTAAGTTGGATTTATTATCAAAGTAATGCATCTAAGATGAAGTTAGGGTAGTTGGGAGGATATTTGAGTAGGTTTTGGCCAACTCAAATGGCTTTGGAGGTGTGAAATTAAGAGAAGGGGAAGTACCCTTTTATAAGAGAGGTGAGGGGCACTTTAGTAAAAGCTTGAAATATTATTTTATTATAAAATTATTTTAGGTTTATAATAGCTCCAAATGGTTTTATTTAGAGTATAAGGTGGGTATGGGTAGAAATAATCTCAACCAATGGGTTTTAGACAATTTTACATCTCCATATTAACCTTATCTTTTAGATTTAACTCTTAGTTAAATAGTTTAACTTTTACCACGTCTTCATGTATTTTTGTACTACATGGTTAATATAGTTACTATAAAATTCCAAGAGAACCTAAAGTGGTTAATTAATGAAATATATAACATTATCCAAGTCATTTTTCCGAATATTAGATTTTTATTAATATTATATCATTTAATAAAATAGTATTTGTTTTAAAAACTCATTTATATTAATTTTGACACTATTTAGTATTTGGTTATTGTGAAAGTCATAACAACTTGATTACTTTGAAACAAATACATTTAATAAACCATAACATGTCATATTCACCTAGAAAATTTGTTTATGGCATCAAAAGTTTCAATTTACATTTATTTTAATATTTATAACATCAATTATTTAAATCTTTCATTAATAAGGTAATTACTACATCATCATTGTGTCATAAATAAATTTAATTATTTAATGTATAAAAATTATAAATAAAATACCATGATGTATAAAATATTTTTATCTTTATAATGAATATTTATAGTCAAATTTATCTTATTTA
Organism: Viscum album; assembly: GCA_963277665.1. NCBI lineage: Eukaryota > Viridiplantae > Streptophyta > Magnoliopsida > Santalales > Viscaceae > Viscum > Viscum album. The sequence goes on from OY728125.1 coordinate 28,164,620, forward strand.
TAACCCTATATTAAAAATGCTTTAGTTAATAAATTTGAATTTAACACTTTTAACCCTTCTTAAAATAAAATATAATAAATGTCCAAATCTAATCCAAGTGGATCAAAAATGATCATATTTTTGTTCTAAGGTTGATTTTGGTCTAAATACACTTATCCAGTAGAATTAGGACATGTGTTTGGGTAATTTTATATTATTATAATATTCTATTTACCTTTAATTACCTTATTTACTTTTAACCGTGGTAAATAAAATTCAAAAGTTACTATTCACCAAAAATTATTTTCATCCTATTGAACCAAATTTTACTTACTGATGAAACCTATGTTTTTCAGATTTTTGAAATTCAATTCATAAAAGCAGTAAAATTATGTTTCATGCAAATTTTTAAATGTGTCTAGAAGGTGGGTAAAAGACGTTAAAGAGTTCAATAAAATTTTATATATCTAATATTATTATAAAATGAATCCAATGAATTACCATGGACTAATATAGGTATTATTTATCTATTTTACCTTAAAATAAATTCAAATAAAAATAATAATTATGTAAATAAAATGACGGTTTTAAACCATAATGCATTGTTTTTCACTATTCATCAAAATTGAAGGTTTTCAAAAATATACCGAAAATTCACCCTAAGATAATATTGATATTGTGAATCCAAAAATTAAGACCATTTTGAAAAATAAAATTTATAAAATTTTAAAAAGTGGGTATTACTATTCATAACTTCTTTTTAAACAGCTAGTTTGACTGGTCGTGGTGTGCTAGAACTCAGGACTGAGTTCAACGCAAGCTATTGTATTATTAAAAGAGAAGTGTACTGTGGAAGCTTGAGGTGTTACAGAGGGTTATACACTAAGTGTTTCTATTGGTCTCAATTAAATTCTATTTTAATTTAATTAATAGAATAAATATTATTCTCAAGACTAAGGAATAATTTTATTCAAGTTAAAATGATCACATAAATTAAATAAATATTTATTCAATAGAATGTGAATAAAATATATTTATTTATATTATTGAACATTTAATAAATATTTATTTACTAGTTTTTAAATAAAAATATTTATTTAAGAGAATAAAATATTTTATTTGAATGTTCAATAAATGGGAGAGGAGTTCGAATAGACCAAGACTGTGTCCTTTGATAAATTAATTATTTACAAGTTGGTAAATAATGTTTATCTAGTTAAAATAAGAAATAATAATAATAATGTTATTATTATGCGGCATGTGATTTCATTTATGATTCCATTTTGCACAAGTTGGCGCACCACAGATAATGGTGCTGTTATTATTATTATGTGGCATAGGTTTTCTCTAATAGTTATAATTGCATTTAATTATTGTTTTGAAATTAAATATTATAATTGAAACAACATGTTGATTAATATTTAGGTACATATATTGTGTGAAAACACTAGTGAATTGAGAATTTTTGAGCCAAACATTTTCTCTCTGGACTCCTCTTATCTCTCCCTCTTAAGAATGAGAGATGTTCTTCAAGACCGAATAACAAGTAATCAAAAATGAACGATGCAAGACATTCACTTCGCCGCACTAGCACCTGGAGAACGAGTGACATTTCATGGAGACTGTTGGAGAACATCTGGATCACCGATGGAGAGATTTTACCTTGGATCCTCAAGAGAGAAATAAAGACAATCTAGAAGGGTCATTCTGGATGATCAACGATCATCAACAAAGAAAATACCAAAGACCCAAACATTTAATTTCTTTAGAAATTAATAAATTAATTATAAACATGATGTGAAAGATCCTCTTTCTCGGATCCAATTATATTCTTCTCTTTTTCTAATACTTTGATTTTAATCCATGGATACTGGCATTAATCATCATATTGATCCCGTATTGGTCATCGATTATAGAAAAAGAAAAGTTAGGCCCTCCCAACCACCACGCTTCTACTATGTTTGGATCCTGCAAGTAGTATCAGAGCGGGCTCATCATCATTTATAATTATTTAAATAATTATTGGATGATTTACTATTTAATAATTTAGTTTTTCAATTCATGTTTAATCATTCTTGTAATCTGAATTTGGAGTTTTTTTCTTCATCTTTTTGTTTCTCACAGATCTAATAGAAACAGATAATTTTTTGATTAAAATTAAATTGAGGATCTCATTAGGAGGCACTGATGATTCTATCCAAATAACATGAAAATACACACCATATATTTGGAGTTACACACTGTGTAATCCATATTAAACACCATATAATTGTGTTCAATGCATCGGGAGTAATTCATCCATTACTCAGGCTGTGTGCCTTAATGACATGCAGTGTAGTTAATTCTTACACTGCGTGTTGACCAAGATAGACTAGCGCACGGTTAGCTGAATTACATGCCGTGTGGCCCACTGGACACAGCGTTTAGTCCCTTTGGGTCAAGGACAAACTGTGTATCCCATACACGACTAAGCCGACCGGTAACCGTATAACCCAGAGACAACACATCATGTGGCCCACTGGACACACCATGCCCTACAAGATTTTCAAAGTTCGCCTCACACGACGAGTCCCTAGGAATGTAATTTAGATAAGATGGTGAAGGCAGTACACACTGTGTAGTTAGAACTATATTCCATGTACTTTACCAAATTGCACAGAATTAAAACTTTAATGTTTGTGTAATGTTCATAATTACATATCATGTAGATTCAAACTGGTGTTCACTATGTTACCTCCATGGTTATGGATGATAATCTCAAGGAAATTTAGAAAAGGATTAAGATAAAAGGTTTTATTAATTAAAGATAATAATTAGTTGATTCAAGAATGATTTATCTTAATAATAACAATTAAATAATTGAATTCTAGTTTTATTAAATGCATAATTCGTTGCATATATATGGATGATCATGAGCTAGACCAGACCTTTGTATGAGATTGGTTTCCTTTTAATTTATTTTAAATTAATTTGTTGGCATGAATTCCAAATATCCTGATTAATATATAGGGCCTATGTGGCCATAATTTATTTTATTTAAACTCCCCTTTTATCCCTCACCTACGTGTGAGTTAAAAAACATATGTAATGTATGGAGCTCACAAGCTTGTGGAGGTGGTTCAAGTAAGGATCCAGAGAAAAACCAATCCAAGGATATACAAAGGTGGATAGGTGGAAAGCTATAGACATGTAACCATAAATGTTTCAAGGTGTTTCTTTCCTAGGTTAGTGGTCAGTTTATCATCCACTAGATAAAATAAACATTATAAGAGATCATGATCAAGCCCTTAACTTTATTTTATTTATTTTAGTTTCAAGGTTTTTCATTATAGATGTATTGTCGTGACTAAAAAATTAATGAATTAACAAGAATGAAAGACAGAACTAAAATAAACTAGGATTATGAATAAATATTATCATGACATGGTTAATCACTTAAGAAATTTCTACTTAATATTAACAATCATGTAATAAAGATAATAAAAAAATTTAATCACAAAAGATAAAATACATCAAAAAAATATTAAATCAGACTAAGCCTTTAGTAACTTGATTAAGGGAAAGACTCGATAAAACTATATGTTTAACCAACCCTTATTGAAACAATTACTTTTATATAGGAATCTATTATGAAAGTTTTGGGTTGAGTTAACCATTTTACATCAAGAGGAGTATCCCTTTCTAGACTTGGTGTAAATTTAGAGGCAAGTGTTGTGGAAATCCAAGTCATGATTTTAGGATTGGGGAGTCCACTCAACAAATCAAAGAGCTGCAAGCCCACAGTTAGCAAAGACCTACCTACCTAAATACCTTCAAATATCTTGACCAACCATTGTTGGGGTTATTTGAAGGGGAATATGGATCCTTTCCACTAGAATGTCCTAGTAACTATACATTCTGAGTTCAATGGTGAGGGCCATTGGGACTTGATAAAATAATGGGAGACTTAATAAAATTAAATTATTATTTTTCATAAAATGTAATCAAGAAAGTACTAATTATCCGTACTTTTAATTTTAGAATAAAAATGAAAATATTGTCGAACATACTATCCCTAAGATCAATACTAGATAAACTCACTGGCATTAACTTCTAAGAATGATTTATATGCCTTCGAGTCATTCTACACCATGAATGGAAATCTTATATGTTGGATCCCTCATTACCTGATCCACCTACCCAAGAGGCAAGTGATGAATAGTTCCTGGTATACGATAAATACATGAACGATGCGATCAACATTCAATGTTTTATGTTATCATAAATGTCTAGTGAACTCATGAAGTTTCACGAAAACATGGAAGCCTATAGCATGATTTAGCACCTCCGAAGTATTTACTAGGAGAGATAAAGACACAAAAATTTTGAGATATCCAAGTCACTTTTTAAGATTAATCTTAGAGAGGGTTCCCCAGTTGGGCCTCACATAGTCAAGATCATTGGCTATAGGGTTTAAACTCCCCGAAGAAATGGGTATCGATATCATTCTTGCATCACTCCCATAGAGCTTCTCTAGTTTTTTTTTTGAATTTTAATATGAAAAATATTTAGAAGTCTCTACCATATCTTCTTATCTTCCTTCACCAAGTGGAAAAAGACATGAAGCACAAAAATCCTTCTGTCCTTATGGTGAATAAGAGGAAAGGGAAGGTGAAGATATTTAAGCCCAAATATTCTTCACACCCTTCCAAGAAAAGGAAGTTCAAGGGGGAAAAAAGGGAACATGAAGTTGTTTGTTTCATATGTGGAAAGAAGGGACACTGGAAGAAAACCTGTACCTAGATAAAGAAGCAAGGGGAAGCTTTAGGTGCATTTTTTTATTGTGTACAATTTATCTATTTATAATTTTTTATTAGATACAAAATATGGTGCTCACATATGTATCCAAATATAGGAACCAAGTAGATTCAAAAATATTGACTTAGGGGAGGAAGATCTATGAGCAACTAATGGAGCTAGACTTGCTTCTGTATCTATCGGGGACTACCACCTCATGTTTTTGAATAGGATGATCTTGGTATTAAAAGGTTGTTATTATATGCCTTATGTAACCCAAAACATTATTTCTATATCCATACTAGATACAAATGGATTTATTTTCAAGTTTAGAAATTAATGTTCCTTCTTTTATAAATATATAATTTGTTTTGGAAAGGCACATTTATATTACGGTCTTTACATGTTAGATTACACAAACCAAGTAATGGAAATCAATAACGAAGTTACTTCACATGACTCATACCACACCCAAATTTGGCATCATTGGCTAGGTCATGTAAATGAGAAATGTTTGACAAAGTTACATCAAGATGGATATTTACATTCTTTTGAACTAAAACCACTTGGTGTATGTCATGCGTGTTTACAAGGAAAAATGATCAAATCTCCATTTAGTAGGAATGTTGAAAGGGCAAAATAGATTCTTGAATTAGTTCATACTGATGTGTGTGGACCATTTATAGTTGAAGCAAGGGGTGGGTACTCATACTTCATAAATTTTATGGAAAATTTTATTAGATATGGATATATCTACTTAATGAGGTATAAGTACGATTATTTTGATAAGTTGAAAGAATATAAGAATTAAGTTGAGAACCAACTTGGTAAAAAGATTAAGAAACTCCACTTATACCGAGGTGGATAATATCTTAATCAAGACTTCATTGATTACTTATAGAAGTGTGGTATTTTATCCCAACTCACTCCTCCTTACATTCCCTAGTGGAATGATGTAAGCGAAAGGAGGAACCACACCTTGTTAGGCATGGTGAGATCAATGATGAGTCATGAAAGTCTTACATTATACTTTTGGGGATATGTATTATAAAAAGCAGCACACATACTAAACCAAGTACCAACTAAATTGATAAATGGTATTCCATACGAGCTTTAGAGTGGAAGAAAATCCATATTATTGAATAAACATGTGTGGAGAAGTGAAGTGTTTGTTAAGGCCTCTTAAGGTAAGAAACTAGCACCTTGAGGCACAAAGTGTACCTTTATAGGATTACCCAAGGAAACAAGGGGATATTACATAGAAAACCCCTCAGTCAAAAAGGTTATAGTGGCAAGACATTCTATATTCCTTGATAGGGATCACATCTTCAAAAGAGATAGTGGGAGCAAGATAGAATTTGATGAAGTCGAGGATCAAGGTACACAAGAGTTGGTATAGGTGCAGAGTCCACAAATACCTGTGGAATAAAGGTTTGTTCCAAAGTCAAAAGTACTACAAAGGAGTTCAAGAGAGGTTATAGAACTGGAATGGTACGATTTTCAAGTTACCAATGATGGTGACCCATTAATAGTTGATAATAATGATCCTCTAACCTACAAGGAATAAATAAGTGGCACAATCATTACCAAGTGTCAAGAATCCATGAATTCTAAAATGGATTCCATATACCAAAACCAAGTCTGGATTTTGATAGATCCTCTAGTAGAATTAAAGCTTGTTGGTTGCAAATGGGTATTCAAGAAGAAATTGGACATAGAAGGACAAGTCAGTACCTACAAGGCATGACAATTTGCAAAAGGGTTTACATAGTGTTAAGGCATTGACTATATATAAACCTTTTCACTAGTTTCAGTGATGAAATCCATCAGAATTCTATAGGTCATTGCCACTTACAATGACTATGAAATTTGAAAAATGGATGTCAAAACAGCCTTCCCTAATGGGAACCTTCAAGAAGGTGTCTATATGACACGACCTGAAGGGTTTGCGACTCCAAAGTATGCCTGATGTTATTAACATTTTCATAACTTTTTATATACTTCCTTTACTGATTTTATATGAAATGTGCATAATTTGTGTGAAATATTAATGTTTAAATATTAAATATAATTTTTGAGCATTATTTGAATTCATCCATATTCAAGCCAGTTTACCTTTTTAATAATAATAATAATCACTATACTGATCCATATTATGTGGTTCTTGTTTTTTAGGATTCATTATTCAATTTTACACATATCATCAGAAGGAATCATTGGACAATTCTTCCATTTGAAGGTTCATATAGACCACACAAAAAGGCCCACAAAATCTGTGAAGAAATTGGACCATCCATGAAGATTGAATTTATGGGCTCAATCAGGAAGTCCAAATTCCTTTAGTCTCCTCCAACGTTCAGGAAAAAATTCAAGGAGTCATGAATAAAAATTTCAAGGCCCAAATCTAGAAACAAGGGGCCCAAATTAATCTTTAAAGTCCATCCCATCATTTTAGTTGGGAATTAAAATCAAGACACTATTACTGGATTTTATACTAATTTACTCATCAAATCAAGCTGGGAGTTTTCAGTGTGAAATCTAGGATATGGTCTTCCAACTTTTTAGAATATATATTTTTTTTATTTGAGGCCATATTCCTGTTCAAAAACCCATTCACATTTGAACTTTAGAAAAAGTGTTGATAAAAATTAACAGGTGAAAATTGTTTAGTAAAATAGACATATCATTGGCTAAAAAAGTCCAATGGCTACAAACTTTTGAGGTATGAAAGTAAACATAAATATATAAAACTTGGAAGAATTTAATATCTAGTGATACATCTGTCTGGATCACCAAATTGTCGATGTAAGTGGGGGGGAGATTTGGAATGAAAATAGTCCACCTCCTTGGGCTATAAATACAACCCCCTCTTCTCCTTGCATGGGGTTGGAATTTTAGAGAAAATAAGGATAGTTTGAAATGACCAAGTATCTGAAAAAGTCTTGGGAGGATCTTCCATACTAAAGTTTTCACTTGAGAAACCATTCCTCCTTTTTTCCTTTCATTTACTTTTGTGTTGTTCTTCGTTTATAATCGTGTAAGTGTTTGTTTTTGTAATTCTGTTTTAATGCATGTTTCTTTATCATTTTATCTTTTAATCATCCAAACTATGTTATTAAATATTAATTCTATTAAAATATTTGAAATCAATTTAAAACCCCTTCCCTTATTTTTCTTCCTCATTCAATCGAAAGTCTGTTTTTAATTCTCATTATCGTTTGTGTGTGTGTTCGATGCACAACTATTTTCTTATCCCTTTTTTCTTCTCTTATTAATTAATCATCATAAATATAATAAACCAGATTACTAATCATATCTATGGATGAGTAAATATAGAATTTGGGTGAGTTATAATTTGGGGATGTTAATTGATTGAGAGCTTTTGCTAAATGAGTATTCTTTAATTTAACATTGTGTTTGTTGGACTAAACATATCCTGGGTTAATGACATATCCATAAATACACTACCAAAATCAAGTACTGATTGATATTAGAATCCTAGTTAATTTAAGGCTTATATTAAAGCCTTAACACTTAGGAATTCCAATCAAAGTCATCTTGTGAAGTGGATGTTAATTTAATGAAATATAAAGCAAGGCTCAAGGATATCACAAGATTAACTCCCTAATGATGAACTCACCCCAATAAGTAACAAAATTTTAAATCAAACATCATCCATATATTATTTCATAATCTCTGCAAACAAACCCCCCAATAAAAATACAATCAACTATTAAAAAGTATCATCACTGAGGATTCGACCCGAGTGCTATTATACACATTAGAAGAGCACCAGAACCTTAAATGATTGATAGGCGAAAATCGACCACTCTATAAAATGGTTCCATTGCTAGGGATGGTGTATTAAGTAGTCATTAGTATTTGGTTATTGTAAAAAAATAAAATAAAAAAACAAAAAAAAACCAAAATTAAAAAAAATTGAAAAAAGAAAAAGAAAAAGTCATCTTCCTCTTTCTTCCAAAATCTCTCTGAATGCATCATAGAATCCAAAATAATCCCTTGGATTTTTTTGACCCTGAAATTGAGTGAACACTTTTCCAACTTAGTAGGAATATTAGGGATAATCAAATAAATCAAGAACTAGTACTCATCCAACCAGTTGAATTAAAAATGGAAAATACTAGGGAACAAACACTTAAAGAAATTGCTGCCCCTGATATGAATTACCAACTTATTGGTATTAAATATCCAAACACAATGTCTAAATTCAAAATCAAATTGGTTTTGATTCATCTCTACCTCATTTACATGGGCTAGCCAGTGAGGATCCACATCTCCACCTTAAATAGTTCCAAGTAGTGTGCTCTACCATAAAGCCTCAAGGGGTTTCTGAGGAACAAATAAAACTTCAAACATTCCCTTTTTTCCTTATCTGACTCCACCAAGTCATGGATTTACTACCTCCTTCCTGGTTCCATAACCACATGGAATGACATGAAGCGACTCTTCTTAGGGAAATTATTTCCTGCTTCTCGTACTGCTTTAATCCGAATGGAAATAAGTTGTATCCATCAATTCCCAAATGAATAACTTCATGAGTATTAGGAGAGGTTAAAGAAGCTTATTAAAACCTGCCCACACCACGAAATCCCTAACCAACTCTTGATCCAATAATTCTATGATGGGTTATTGTCTATGGAGAGAACTCACATTGATGCCACAAGTGGCCGTGCTCTTTTTGATAACACTCCTGCACTTGCAAGAGATATCACAAGAAACATCGATGAAAACACAAAAAAATTCCATACTCGAGCACATGATCATGTCAAAAAATCTCAAGATAATAAATCTGTAGAGCCTAATAAGATGAAAAAGTGTATGAGTGAACTTACAGGTCTTGTGATACAACTAGCAGTGGCTGCCAAAGCCCCAACCTCATCTTATCCACAATATTTATTCCCACTACCTATCAAGAACTATGGAATCTATAGCTCCTCATCTCATCCAACTGACACATGTCCATAACTTCAAGAGGATCCATATGATTCATCCATACCAATGGAGCTCAATGCAATATATGCTCAGAGGAATCCAAACACTCCAGAATCTGGTCAGTTTGTTAGAAACTTCAACCAACCCCACTCTAAGACCTTATCTTCTACCTTCATACAAGGCTTGAGTTATGGTAATCCCATTTATCATCCCCCTCAATTCCCTCATCAAAATCCAAAACAATTCCAATATGGTCAAGGTGTTGGTAACTTCCGATAACCTTACCCTTTTGTTCCTCAAACTCAAAGGATCAATCCTCCTTTTCCCACTCTTGTATTCCACTATCCTAGTGAGTCTTCTCAATTTACAAACCAATAAAATCGCTTTCCCAAGAACCAAAATCAAGGAAACCCCAATCCAGGACACACCTCTTCTTCCAAACAACCATGGGAAAGTGTAGTGGAAGATCTTGCCTCCTTCACCCGTTCCAGCCTCAAAAATATTGAAAAACAAATTGGCCAACTTGCATCCCACCCGAGCTAGCAACAATAATCAAATTCTTCCCAACTCCCAGCTCAACCATTACCCAACCCCAAGGGTAATGTAAGTTTAATTTCACTTAGATCAGGAAACCAAATTTTTATGCCTCATGATGAGTCCTCCAACCCCCCTTTAAATGTTGAACTAGAAAATGAAAAGAAAAATAAACTTGAAAAGAAATCTAAATCCATTCCATCACCTTCTTCTATTCCACTCAAGAATCTAATTCCTTTTCCTCAAGAAATTTCTAAGCCAAATAAGTCCTTTGAACCCGATGCTAAAATTCTCAACATGTTTAGACGTGTTGAAGTCAACATACCCCTCTTAGATGCCATAAAACAAATCCCTAAGTATTCCATGTTTCTTAAGTAATTGTGAACCCACATGAGGAAACTTAAGACCTTTGAAAATGTTTCTACCCAGTAGTCAATTCCCATAAAGTGCAAATATCCTTGGACCTTTATGGTTCTATGCCAAATTAGAAGTTCCAAATTCGATGACATACTCATAGACCTAGGATCCTAAATTAATGTCATGCCAAAATTCATCTTATCCACCCTTGTTCTAGGTCCCTTAAATCCAACTAGTGTTGACATTCAATTGGAAAATCAAAGCACCGATAGTCCTAAGGGTATAATCAAGGATGTCCTTGTTCGTGTGAATGATCTTATCTTCCCTGCTGATTTCTATTTTCTTGACATGGAAGGTGAGATTAACTCTTCTCAATCTACCCTAATTCTAGGAAGACCATTCCTAATGATAGCAAGAACCAAAATTGATGTCCATTAAGGCATCTTATCCATGAAATTTGGTGACCAACTGGTCAAGTTCAACATTTTCCAAGCCATGCGATACCCATCTGAGGATCACTCTCCATTCTCAATCCATGCTTCCGAGGACACTTTTGAGATTAAATTGAACCCCATTACATCATGTTCATCATGTTCTAATGAGATAGGATCTTGTAAAATCTTCACCATGATTAACCAAGTCATAAATGGTGAAGTTGATGTGGAACTTTCATTCATAAACTCCACCAATCTAGAGGATCTTGAAAACTCTCTTCAATCCCACATCAACTCTGATCTCTACTACTCCACCTTGGACAGTATCAAGGAAAATGAATCAAAACCAACTAAAGTACCTTCCTATATTCCTAAGTTGTCTAACCCACAAATGAGATGTGATGCTTATCTAAAACCTCTTCCTAAACACCTGAAATATGAATTCATTTTCCATGATCACTCTTATCCTGTCATTTTATCTGCTTCAATTACTGAAACTGAGGAGTCCAAACTTGTTCAAGTGTTAGAGGAAAACAAAAAAGCCTTATGTTGGACCCTTGATGACATACCAGGAATCAACCCTGCCCTTTGTATGCATCACATCCATCTTGATGAATCATCTAAACCAATTAGAAAACCACAATGAAGACTCAATCCACTCATACTTGAGGTAGTTAGGGAAGAGATCACCAAGCTTCTTCAAGCTGGTATTATCTACCCAATTTCTAATAGTGAATGGGTTAGTCCAATTCAAGTTGTACCTAAGAAGGGTGGGATAAATTTTTTCACAAATGAACATGGGGAGGTAGTCACAACTCGAGTGAAGAACAAATGGCACGTGTGCATCTTCTATAAGAAGTTGAATGTTGAAACAAGAAAAGATCACTACCCTCTTCCATTCCTTGATCAAATGATAGAATTATTAGCCAGAAGGTCACACTATTTCTTTCTTTATGGATACATCAACTACTTCCAAATCCCAATCGCACCTTAGAACCAAGAAAATACTACCTTCACATGCCCCTTTGGAACCTATGCATATATAAGAATTCCTTTTGTCCTTTACAATGATAATTCAAAATTCTAGAGCTGTATGATGAGTATCTTTTTTGAATTTATTGAACACTACATGGAATTTTTCATGGATGAATTTACCATTTATGGTGATTCATTTCAATCGTTCTTTCATTAACTATCTTTAGTCCTTTAAAAGTGTTTCAAGTGTTACCTTGTGTTAAATTTTGAAAAATTTCACTTCATGGTTGGAAATGGGATTGTTCTAGGGAACATGGTTTCAAAATACAGTATTGAAGTTGATACTTCCAAAATTGAAGTGATCCAATCACTTCCTGAACCCACCTTTGTTCAAGACATCCGTTCATTCCTCAGTCATACTGGTTTCTATTGGCGATTCATCCATAACTTCAGTAGGATTTCTCTCCCACTCACTCAGTTACTCTAAAATGAGGTAACTTTCCATTTCAATGAGGTTTGCAAGAGATCCTTCGTTGAAATAAAAAATTATCTTACATTTACCCTGATAATCCAACCCCCATATTGGTCCTTACCATTTGAGTTGATTTGTGATGCTTCTGATAGATCTATTGGGGCTATTCTTGGTCAAAGAAGATAAAATATTCCTCATGTCATCTATTATGCCTCAAAAACATTGGATGAAACTCAATATCACTACACTTTCACTGAAAAATAACTTTTAGTAGTTGTTTTTGCCTTAGATAAATTTTGTCCCTATCTCTTAGGTGCCAAAATTATCATCTTCACAGATCATTATGCTATAAAGTTCTTACTCAAGATTGTGATTCCAAACCGAGTCTAATAAGATGGATCCTAATACTCCAAGATTTTGACCTTGAAATCAAAGATATACCATGAAAATAAAACCCTGTAGCTGATCACTTGAGTATAATTTCTAATTCTTCTCATTCAGAAGTCATTGATCCTGGATTATCTACTAAACACCTTTCATCTCTCACTCTAAAAATACCATGGTATTACCCAATTGTAAATTACTTGGTTTCTGGTATTTTTCCTGAATGGTTTTAGAAATAACAAAAAATGAAGTTAAAAATTGATTCAAAATACTATTTTTGGGAAGAAAATAAACTTTGTAAAACTACAACAGACATAGTAATTAAGAGATGTGTTGATGAAAATGAACATTCTTTCATATTATAATTCTATCACTCATTTCCTGAAGGTGGCCACTTTGGACCAAAAAGGACCTCCTGAAAGGTCCTAAAATCTGGATTCTTCTAGCCTTCACTCTTTAAGGACTCACATTAGTTCTGTCAATCATGTTCCACTTGCCAAAAGTTTGGAATATTTTCAAAGATAAATTAAATGCCCCAAAAGCCTTTAATTTTCTATGAGATTTTCGATGTTTGGGGCATCAATTTCATGGGAACATTTACCCCTTCTAATAGATTCTCATACATCCTTCTTGTGGTTGATTACATTTCTAGGTGGGTTGAGGCCAAACCCACTAGACATGATGATTCACATACTGTTAGTGAGTTCTTAAAGACACACATCTTCCACCGATTTGGCATACCACGTGCCTTGATAAGTAACTTAGAAACCCATTTCTGTAATAGAACCATGGAATCTCTTTTGAAAAATAATGGGGTTGTATATAAAATATCAACAACATATCACCCCCAAATTAATGGAATGGATTGAATTTATAATAGATAAGTCAAAAGATTTCTTGAGATAATTGTTAAGCCCACCAGAAAAGATTGGCCTGAAAGATATAGTGAAACACTTTGGGCTTATCGAACTGCCTATAAAACACCCATTGAGATGTCTCCTTTAGGCTAGTTTTTGTTAAATCATGTCATTTTCTAGGTGAAATCCAACATAAGTCATTTTGGGATGTGAAAACTTTTAATTTTGATTTTGAAAAATCTGATGAAAAAACATTGTAGCAGTTGACTGAACTGGAGGAGCTTCGAATTGATTTTTATGAGAATTCTAATATATACAAAGAAAAATCAAAGGAACTCCATGAAAAAAACATCCTATGAAAGGTATTTCATGAAGGTGAAAAGGTAATTCTCTTAAATTCTCAATTTCTAATTCACCCAGGTAAGCTTAATTCTCATTGGGAAGGTCTTTTGTTATTACTAATGTTTACCCATTTGGTGCAGTGAAATTCCAAGACCCATCTTTTAAAAGGACATTCACGATTAATGGACATTGGTTAAAGCATCACCATGAGAGGACACTCATCCTGAGAACCACTTCCACTTCTATCAGATCCATAACTTCCACCGAACCACCCCCAGATGGGGATGATAACCCACCAAATCCAAACCAAGGGGCGCCTATTTACCTTTAACTCTCCCTCTATCTCTTCCTCTCCCCCCTCTTTCTTATTCTTCCCCTCTCTTTCATTTTTTACCACTTTTCTCATCACATTTTTTATTTACTCTTTTGTGTGGGTGTGTATTTATAAAAAAACTAAAAACAAACCTAAAAAACTAAAAAACAATAATAAAAATCACTTAAAAAACTGGAAAATCAAGAGTCACGTTTACTCACCTTTAAATTTTGAAATTTTGTCTAACCATTTTGGGGAGTCAAAAGACATGTTTTCATCTCAAAAATCTTATTTTTTCATCATATATTTGGATAAAGAATATCGTGTCAAAACCAAAAAATTTTGAATCCTCAATTTTTGATTTGGAAAATGATTTCCCCCAACCATGAGGAACAACATTAGCTTTCATGACAAGGCCACCTATGGAAATATTTTCAAAATGTGTATTTTTTAGCCCCATTTGTGAGTATTGAGTTTGTAGACCTTCGATCTGAATTTCCTACTTTGGTGTGCATTAATATGATAGAGGCATTTTATGAACCTCATGAGAATCAAAATATCCAAATAGCCTCCCATCACCCTTACCTCAATCCTAATTTTGAAATCCCCTATAAGCCTATGAAAACCTTTTCTTTGATAGCCACATTATAAGACCAATACCTTATCCCACACAATATCTACATGGATTTACATTGCATTATTTATTGAAATTTAAGAGTGGGGGGGGGATGGATTTCATTTTGGGTTCACTTATATTGATTTTCAATGTGTTATCATATGATTGAGGGAAAGAATCCATTTTAGTGTGGGTGAGAGGTTTTCATTCAGTGTGTTTTGGGAATGTATATATGTGTATGAAATATTGTTCAAATTTTATTGATAAGTGTTCAAAAAAAAATCAAAAAAAAAATAAGAATGGGTTGTGTCTTAGATGGTTCAAAAATCACTCTTCCTCAACCTTTGATATTGTTATAACTATTATAATTAGTGTCATGAGGAGATCAATCATGGGTTGTGATATGAGTGTGAGATCATTTTCAAGTTCAAATTTCAAAAAAAAAAAAATGAAAAAAATGAAAAGAAAAAAAAATAACACTTGCATTATATATTCTTATGTCATTGGGAGAAGTTTTTTTCTTTGTAAATATTCCATCTTCTCATTCCCCTCAAATTTATTCCACTTTTGTGTCTTTATTCACACAATGTTTTCCTTGTAAATATTCCTTTCCATGTTTTATTTCAAAAATATTGTGCATTTGTTTCCATGTTGGTGTTTTACCCCTCTATCTACTCTTTTGAATACTAAATTCCTACCGTCCCATAGCCATAAAAAAACCCTTCAAAAGAACTATTGATTCTTGTGCACTTTAGTATAGGTAATTTAAGTTGAGAGCTCTTTAAAACTCTAAGACTTTCACTTTTGGTTGGTGAAAGAGTGAACCTCCTTTAATGAATTTTATCATCTTGAGAGGTGTGAATTTTGAGTGTCCACATTTTCCATTTCTAAATTTGAACATTAAAAATTAATTGTTTTTGAAATTTTTTTCTATAACAATTTGTGGTGGAATTAAATATTGAAGTGTGAGATGATCTAAACCTCCCCTGATTGGGGAAAACAAAATTTTAATATTTCTTGGTGAGTGAGAATAATTTTGTAATTGTTTTTATATTTGTTGCATATGAGAACATGAATAAAACTAAGTGTGGGGAAGTTGATGTTATTAATATTTTTATAACTTTTTATATACTCCATTTACTGATTTTATATGAAATATGCATAATTTGTGTGAAATATTAATGTTTAAATATTAAATATAATTTTTGAGCATTATTTGAATTCATCCAGATTCATGTCAGTTTACTGTTTTAATAATAACTATCGCTATATGGATAAAAATTGTGTGGTTATTGTTTTTTAGGATTACTTATTAAATTTTACACATATAATTATAAGTAATAATTGGCCAATTATTCCATTTAAAGGGCCATATGGACCACACAAGAAGGCCCACAAAATCTGTGAAGAAATTGGACTGTCCATGAAGATTGAATTGCTAGGATCAATCAGAATGTACAAATTCCTTTAATATTCTCCAACATTTGGGGAACAATTAAAGGAGTCATGAATAAAACTTTCAAGGCCCAAATCCTGAAACAAGTGGCCCAAATTAAGCTTTTAATTCCATCTCATCATTCTGTCTGGGAATTAAAATCAGGACACTATTTTGTGATTTTATCCTGATTTACTCATCAAATCAGGCTGGGATTTTTTCGTGTGAAAGATAAGATATGGGAGGACAACTTTTTAGAATATATATATATATATATATATTATTTGAGGGAATATTCCTATTCAAAAACCCATTCAGATTTCAGCCTTAGAAAAAGTGTTGATAAAAATGGGCAGGTGAAAACTATTTAGTAAAATAGCCATATATTTGGCTCCAAAAGTCCAATGGATTCCAAATTTGAGGTATTATAGTAGAAATAAATATCAAAAACTTGTAAGAAGATAATATCTCGAGATTAATCTATATGGATTGCCAAATTGTTGATGCAAGTGAAGGGGAAGATTTGGAATGCAAATAGTCCACCTCCTTGGGCTATAAATACAACCCCCTCTTCTCCTTTCATGAGGTTGGAATTTCATAGAAAAATAGGATAGGTTCGGACAACCATGTCTATGCCAAATTCTTGGGAGGATCTTCCATACTCAAGTTTTCACTTGAAAAACCATTCCTCCTTGCTTCCTTTCATTTACTTTTGGGTTGTTCTTTGTTTATAATCGTGTAAGTGTTTGTTTTTGTAATTATGTTTTAATACATGTTTATTTATCATTTTATCTTTTAATCATACAAACTATTTTATTAAATATTAATGATATTAAAATATTTGAAATCAACTTAAAACCCCTTCTCTTATTTTTCTTCCTCATTCAATCGAAAGTCTGTTTTTAATTCTCATTATTGTTTGTGTGTGTGTTCGATGCACAACTCTTTTCTTATCCCTTTATTTTTCTTATATTATTAATTAATCATCATAAAAATAATAAACCAGATCACTAATCATATCTATGTCTAATTAAATCTACCATTGGGGTGAGTTATAATTTGTGGATGTTAAGTTCTTGATAGATTTTTCTCGATGAGTATTCTTTAATTTAACATTGTGTTTATTGGACTACACATGTCATGGATTAATGAAATATTTTTTTAACGTATGGATTCCATGGATTATTGGAAACATAAATACACTAACATAATCATGTACTGATTGAGATTATAATCCTAGTTAATTTAAGGCTTGGATTAAATCCTTAACACTTAGTAATTCCAATCAAATTCATCTTGTGAAGTGGGTGTTAATTTAATGTAAAATAAAGCAAGGCTCAAGGATATCGCAAGCTTAACTTCATAATGATGAAATCACCCTAATAATTAAAAAAATTTTAAGTAAAAAATAATCCATAAATTATTTCATAAGCTCCATAAAAAAACCCTCCAATCAAAATACAATCAACAAAAAATTGACTATTAAATAGTATCATCACTGAGGATTGGAGCTGAGTGCTACTATACACATTAGCAGAGCACCAGAACCTTGAATGGTTGAGAAACTAAAATTATCCATGATTTCAAATGGCATCATTGTTGGGGATGGTGAATTAAGTATATATTTGTTTTTTGTTATTGTAAAAAAAATAAAAAAACCAAAATTTAAAAAAATTGAAAAAAAAACAAAGAAAAAACCATCTTCCTCTTTCTTCCAAAATCTTTATGAATTCCCCATAGTCTCCCAAACAATCGCTCAAATTTTTTCGACCCTAAAATTGAGTGAACACTTCGCTATCTTAGGAGGAACATTACGGATAATCAAATAAAATCAAGAACAAGTCCTCATCCAACAAGTTGAATTAGAAATGACCAATCCTAGGGAACAAACACTTAAAGAACTTGCTGCCCCTAATATGAATTAACAACCTCTTGGTATTTAATATCCAAGCATAGAGTCTAACTTTGAACTCAAATCAGGTTTGATTCATCTTCTACCTCATTTCCACTGGCTAGCTGGCGAGGATCCACATCTCTACCTTAAAGAGTTCCAAGTTGTGTGCTCTACCATGAAGCCTAAATGGGTTTCTGAGGAACAAATAAAACTTCAAGCATTCCCTTTTTCCTTATCTAACTCTGCCAATTATTGGATTTAATACCTCCCTCCTAGTTCCGTAATCACATGGAAAGACATGAAGTGACTCTTCTTAGAGAAATTCTTTCCTGCTTCTTGCACTGCTTCCATCTGAAAGAAAATAAGTGGTATCCATCAATTACCAAATGAATCACTCCATGAGTACTAGGAGAGGTTCAAAAAGCTTTTTTTAACATTCCCACACCACCAAATACCTAACCAAATCTTTATCCAATACTTATATGAGGGGTTATTGTTTATAGAGTTAACTCTCATTGATGCTGCAAGTGGCAGTGCTCTTGTTGATAAAACTCCCGCAGATGCAAGAGATCACATAAGAAACATGGATGCAAACACAAAAAAATTCCATACTTGAGGACATGATAAATTCAAAAAATCTCAAGATAATAAATCTTTATAGCCCAACAAGATGAACAAGTGGATGAGTTAATTATAGGTCTTGTGAGACAACTAGCGGTGGCTGCCAAAGCCCCAACCTCATCTTCTTTAAAATCTTTGTTCCCTAAACCTATCATTAAATGTGGAATATACAGATCCTCATCTCATCCAACTAATACATGTCCAAAAATTCAAGAGGATCCCTCTGATTCATCGAGACCAATGGATCTCAATGTAGCATATTCTCAGAGGAACCCAAACACTCAACAATCAGGTCAGTTTGTTAGAAACTTCAACCAACCCCACTCTAAGACCTTATCTTCTATATTCAATCAAGGATTGAGTTATAGTAATCCCATTTCTCATTCCCCTAAATTCCCTCATCAAAATACAAACTAATTACAATATGGTCAAGGTGTTGGTAACTTCCAACATCCTTACCCTTTTGTTCCTCAACCTGAAAGGATCAATCCTTCTCTTCATCCTCCCAGATTCCACTATCTCAGTGAGCCTTCTCAATTCCCAAACCAATAAAATCACTTTACCAAGAACCAAAATTAAGGAAATCCCAATCTGATACATGCCTCTTCCTCCAAACAACCATGGGAAAGTGTAGTGGAAGTTCTTGCCTCCTTCACCTGTTCCAGCCTCAAAAACATTGAAATCCAAATTGGTCAACTTGCATCTCACCTGAGCCAACAACAACAATAAAATTCTTCACAAATCCCATATCAACCATTACCCAACCCCAAGGGTAATGTAAATGAAATTTCACTTATATCGAGAAAGAAAATTGCAATGCCTCATGATGAGTCCTCCAAGTCCCCTTTAAATACTGACCTATAAAATGAAAAGAAAAAGAAACTTGAAAATGAATATGAATCCATTTCCTCACCTTATTCCATTCCACTTAGGAACCCAATTCCTTTTCCTCAAGCCATTTCTATACCAAATAAGTCATTTGAACCTAATCCTGAAATGCTCGACATGTTTAGATGTGTTGAAGTCAACATACCCCTCTTAGATGCCATAAAACAAATCCCTAAGTATGCCAAGTTTCTTAAGAAATTGTGCACCCACAAGAGGAAACTTAGGACCTTAAAAAATGTTTCCACCCAACAGTATATTCCCATAAAGTGAAAATATCCCAAGAACTTTATGGTTCCATGACAAATTGGAAGCTCCAACTTTGATGACGCACTCATAGGCCTAGGAGCATCAATTAATGTCATTCCCAAATCCATCTTCTCCAACCTTGGTATAGGTCCCTTATATCCAATGGGTATTCTCATTCAATTGGAAAATTGAAGCACTTATAGTCATAAGGGTATAATCGAGGATGTCCTTGTTCATGTGAATGATCTTATCTTCCAAGCAGATTTCTATTTTCTTGACATGGAAGGTGAGATGAAATCTTCTCGATCTCCCCTAATTCTAGTAAGACCATTACCAATGAGAGCGAGAACCAAAATTGATTTCCATTCAGGCATCTTATCCATGGAATTTGGTGACCAAATTTTCAAGTTCCACATTTTCCAAGCCATGCAATACCCATCCGAGGATCACTCTGCATTATCAATCCATGCTTCTAAGGACACTTCTAAGAGTAAATTGAACCTCATTCCATCATGTTCATCATGTTCTAATGAGAGATAATCTTTTGAAATCTTCATCATGATTAACCAAGTCATAAATGGTGAAGTTGATGTGGACCTTTCATTCATAGACTCCATCAATCTAGAGGATCTTGAAAAATCTCTTGAATCCCACATCAACTATGATCTCTTCTGCTCCACCTTGGACAATATTAAGAAAAATCAATCAAAACCAACTAAAGTCCCTTCCTCCATTCCTGAGTTATCTAACCCACAAATGAGATATGATGTAGATCTAAAACCTCTTCCTGAACACCTTAAATATGAATTCCTTTTCCATGATCACTCTTATCCTGTCATTATCTCTGCTTCACTTACTAAAATCGAGGAGTACAAACTTGTTTAGGTGTTAGAGGAAAACAAAAGGCCTTAGGTTGGACCCTAGATGACATACCAGGAATCAACCATGCCCTTTGCATGCATCACAACCATCTTGAGTAATCATCCACACCAATTAGACAACCACAAAGAAGACTCAATCCACTCATACTTGAGGTACTTAGGGAAGAGATCACTAAGCTTCTTCAAGATGGTATTATCTACCCAATTTATGATATTTAATGGGTTAGTATAATTCTAGTTGTACCTAAGAAGGGTGGGATAATTGTTGTCACAAATGAACATTGGGAGGTATTCACAACTTGAGTAAAGAAAACTTTACGTGTGTGCATCGACTATAGGAAATTAAATGTTGAAATAAGAAAAGATCACTACCCTTTTCCATTCCTTGATGAAATTCTAGAATGATTAGCTGGAAGGTCACACTATTACTTTATTGATGGATACACCAACTACTTCCTAATCACAATCTCACCTCAAGACCAAGAAAAGACAACTTTCACATGCCCCTTTGGAACATATGCATACAGAAGAATGCCTTTGGGCCTTTTTAATGATCCTGTAACATTCTAGAGGTGTATTATAAGTATTTTTTTAGAATTAATTGAAAAGTGCATTGAAGTATTCATGGATGGCTTTACCATTTATGGAAATTCATTTGAATCGTGCTTTCATTCACTCTCTCTAGTCCTTCAAAAGTGTGTTAAGTGTAACCTTGTGTTAAATTTTGAAAAATATCACTTCATGGTTGAAAATGGGATTGTTATAGGGCACATAGTTTCAAAATATGGTTTTGAAGTTAATCCTTTCATCCAAATTGATGTGATCCAATCACTTATTAAACCCACCTCTTTTCAAGACATCCATTTATTTCTCAGTCATGCTGGTTTAAATTGGTGATTCTTCCACAAATTTTTTAGAATTTCCCTCCCACTAACTCAGTTTCTCCAAAATTATGCCACTTTACATTTTGATGAGGTTTGCAAGAGATCCTTCGTTGAACTCAAAACTGCTCTTACACATACCTTGATAATCCAACCACCTGATTGGTCCTTACCATTTGAGTTGATGTGTGATGCTTCTAATAGAGCCATTAGGGCTGTTCTTGGTCAAAGAAGATAAAATATTCCTCATTTCATATTTTATGCCTCAAAAACATTGGATGAAACTCAATCTCACTACACTGTCACTGAAAATGAACTTTTAGCAGTTGTTTTTTACTTAGATAAATCTCATCCCTATCTCTTAGGTTCCAAAATCATCAACTTCAAAAATCATTCTGCTATAAAGTTCTCAATCAATAAAAGTTATTCCAAACTGAGGCTAATAAGACAGATCCTAATGCTTCAAGAGTTTGAACTTGAAATAAAAGATAGATCAGGAAAAGAAAACCCTATGGATGATCACTTGAGTAGAATTTTTAATTCTTCTCATTCATAAATAATTGATTTTTAATTCCCCACTGAGAACCTTTTATCTCTCACTCCAAAAATAACATGGTATGCCCTAATTGTAAATTACTTGGTTTATAGTGTTTTTTGCTGAATTTTTTTCAAAAGAATAAAAAATGAAGTTGAAAAGTGATTCAAAATACTATTTTTGGGAAGAAAATAAACTTTGGAAAACTGGGACAGAAATGGTAATTAAGAGACGTGTTGATGAAAATGAACATTCTTCCATATTATAATTCTATCACTAAATTCTTGTAGGTGGACACTTTGGACAAAAAATGACCCCCGAAAGGTCCTAGAATTTGTATTCTTCTGGCCTTTACTCTTCAAGAACTCACATGAGTTTTGCCAATCATGTCCCACTTGCCAAAATTTTGGCACAATTTCAAATAGAAATGAAATGCCCAAAAAGACTTTAATTTTCTGTGAGATTTTTGATGTTTAGGTAATCGATTTCATGGGACCATTTCTCCATTCTAATGTATTCTCATACATCCTTCTTGCAATTGATTATGTTTCTAGGTGGGTCGAGGCTAAACCCACTAGAAATAATTATTCAAATACTATTAGTGAGTTCCTAAAGACAGAAATATTCCACCAATTTGGAACTACATGTTCCTTGATAAGTGACTTAGGAACCTGATGAAGTGTTTCCATACGTGCTCTAAAAAATATTTATACTAAGTGGAACACAGTAGCTAACCTAGGTCGATCTCTTGAGAAACCATTTTCAATCAAGCACTCACTACTTCTAATCCACAATTTTTATATATTTTTATTAATGAAATAAAATGAACAGAAATGAGATTCAATAATTGAAAAATAAATAATAAAAGTAAATATACAGATTCAATGCAACATAATGAATGCAGACAAAATGATATTAAGATAGAAATGAGACATTCCCTAGAGCATCACCCCGAGTGAACCTTCATCGTCTCATTATTAGTTTATAATTTACTTAATGAACACACTCCATCATATGTGTGATCATACTTCTATGCATATTATTGTGAATATATGGTACTCTCAACGATCACTGATAGACCACACATCCACATCCTCGATCGAGGGAAAATATTGCAGAAGTGAAAGCAAAACCTCGGGTGGCAAGTGGAGACACAAAGGCACCTTGACCATTAAGATCCCCCTCTGTATAACTCTAAGAAAACAAGAAAAATTAAAAATTATAGCTCAAATACTTGGTTTAATCACTGGATTACTCTCCTGGGAACTTCCTTGGGTTAGCTACTCATGATCACGAGCATAAGAGTTCACAGTAGAAAGAAAACGAAGGAAGAAAACAAAAGAGAGAAAGAATAAGAGTGAAAGAAGAACACTTAAATTAAAACATGAAATTAAATTACAGAATGAAAATAAAAGAAATTAAAACACTAAACTACATAAAATGTCCAACAAAGGCTACCCATAAGTTTCCGAATGAAGAAGAAACACTCTTTTATAGGGAGAGGGGGTGAAAATTTGGCTCTAAAAAGCGTCCTCCAAAAGTATGCGCATGGATGTCATCTTTAATGACTGAATTTGGGAAATCGTCCTTTTTTAAAGTTTTTACCCTACCTATCCTCTATCGAACCAAGAAATTTCATATTGATTGGCCAATTATGAAGAGAGATATCGTCGATTTACTCATGACATTTAATCTAGACAGGTTGACTGTTCGTATTCCAATGCAGCGACTTCCAACGCATTAATGACCTGAAGAATGAAAGAATCAGGCATTTCCATATTAATAAAGGTTCTTAACAAAGATTTATTCTTACTCTATGTAAAATTTCTGATCAAATGGTTCTTCCATTTATGATATATGGTCCCAACAATACAATTCTCTAGTTCTGTGCACAGTTTTCAAGGCCTGACTTGTGATCTATATTTGAGGTTCCAAATGATGGATTGAGCTTTGGGTCTAGAAAGATAAAATTAAGATCATCAAACATAGGAACCTATAAAAGAATATTTTTGAAATTTGGATCTGTTTAAAAAAATTTATGACTGAAACATTAAAATAAATTAAAATAGTTTAAATCCAAAATAAGCCATTTTTTCAATTAAGCTTAAAAATGATCCTAAAACATAAAATGTGACAATTTCTCTTGAAATAACACATTGTTGGGATTAAAAATTGAAATTAAGAATAAAATAATTTAAAATATTTGTTCTATCGGAATCCATTTCTGTAATAGAACCATGGAATCTCTTTTGAAAAAGAATGAGGTTGTACATAAAACTTCAACTGAATATCACCCCCAAACAAATGGCATGGATGAAATTTCTAATAGAGAAGTCAAAAGAGTTCTTGATAGAATTTTTAATCCCACCAGAAAACATTGTCCTAAAATATTTGGTGAAGAACTTTGGGCTTATCAAACCGCCTATAAAAAATCCATTAGGATGTCTCATTTTAGGCTAGTTTTTGGTAAAGCATGTCATTTTCCAATTGAAATCCAACATAATTAATTTTGGGCTATGAAAAATTGTAATTTTGATTTTGAAAAATCTAGTGAATAAATATTGTTGCAGTTGACCGAACTAGAGGAGCTTCGACATGATTCTTATGAGAATTATAATCTATATAAAGAAAAATCCAAGGCACTCCATAAAAAACACATCCTACAAAAGGTATTTCATGAAGTTGAAAAGGTAATTCTCTTCAATTCTCATTTTTGATTTCATCCAAGTAAGCTTAATTCTCATTGGAAAGGTTCTTTTGTTATTACTAATGTTTACCCATTTGGTGCAGTGCAAGTCCAAGATCCATCTTTGAAAAGGACATTCATGGTTAATGGACATCGGTTAAATCATCACCAAGAGAGGACACACATCCTAGGAACCACCTCCACTTCCATCAGATCTACAAATTCCACTAACCCACCACCAGATGGGGATGAAGACCCACCAAATCCAAACTAGGGGGAACCACTTTCCCTTTAACTCTCCCTTTATCTCTTCCCATATCTCCCTCTTTCTTCTTATTCCCCTTTCTTTCATTTTTTACCACTTTCCTCATCATAGTTTTTGTTTACTCTTTTGTGTGGGTGTGTCTTTATAAAAAAACTAAGAAAAAACCTAAAAAAACTCAAAAAAATAATAAAAATTACATAAAAAATATGGAAAATCAAGATCCACGGTTACTCACCTTCAAATTTTGAAATTTTATCTAACCATTTTGGGGATTCAAAAGACATGGTTTTAACTAAAAAATCTTGTGTTTTCATCATATATTTGGATAAATAATATTATGTCAAAACCAATAAATTTTAAATGCTTAATTTTTTATTTAGAAAATGATTTCCCCCAACCATGAAAAACAACATTAGCTTTCATGAAAAGGTCAACTATAACCATCTTTTCAAAATGTGTGTTTTTAACCCCCATTTGTGAGTTTGGAGTTTGTGGACCCTTGATCTGAATTTCCTACTTTTGTGTGCATTACTACGATAGAGGTATTTTCTAAACCTCATGAGAATCACAATAGACAAATAGCCTCAGATTACCCTTACCTTAATTTTGCTTTTGAAAGAACCTCTGAGCCTATGAAAACCTTTTCTTTGATATCCAAATTACAATCCCAATACCTTATCCCACCCAACATCAACATGGATTTACATTGCATTATTTATTGAAATTTAAGTGTGGGGGGATGGATTTCATTTTGGGTTCTCTCTTATTGATTTTCAATGTGTTATCATATGCTTAAGGGAAAGCATCAATTTTAGTGTGGGGGAGAGGTTTTAATTTAGTGTGTTTTGAGAATTTATATATGATTATGACATATTATACAAATTTTATTGACAAGTGTTAAAAAAAATCAAAAAAATAAAAAATAAAAAAAAACAAAAAAAAGAATGGGTTGTGTATTGGGTGGGTCAAAAATCAATCTTCCTCAACCTTTAATCTTATTATAACTATTATAATTAGTGTCATGAGGAGATCAATCATGGGTTGAGATATGAGTGTGAGATCTTTTTCAAGTTCAACTTTCGAAAAAAAAAGAAAAAAAGGAAAAGAAAAAAATAACACTTGCATTATATATTCTTATGTCATTGGGAGAATTTTTGTGTTTTGTAAATATTCCATCTTCTAATTCCCTTAAAATTTTCTTCCACTTTTGTGTCTTGATTCACACAATTGTTCCCTTGTAAATATTTTTTTCCTTTTCTTTCTATGTTTTATTTCAAAAATATTGTGCATTTCTTTTTCCATGTTGGTGTTTTACCACTCTTTATAATCTTTCGAATACTGGATTCCAACCATCCCATAGCCACAAAAAAATACTTTAAAAATACCTCTTGATTCTTGTGAACTTTAGGATAGGTAATGGAAGATGAAAGTTCTTTCAAAATCTAAGATTTTCACTTTTTCTTGGTGAAAGAGTGAACCTCTATTAATGAATTTTATCATCTTGAGATATGTGAGTTTTGAGTGTCCACATTTTCCATTTCTAAATTTGAACATGAAAAATTAATTATTTTTGGAACATTTTTTATATAATAATTTGTGGTGGAATTCAATATGGAAGAGTGAAATGATCTAAACCTCCCCTGATTGGTGAAAAGAAAATTTTAATATTTGTTGGCGAGTGAGAATGATTTTGTAATGTTTTTTATATTTATTGCACACGAGGACATGCACAAACCTAAGTGTGGAGAAGTTAATGTTATTAATATTTTCAAAAATTTTTATATACTCCCTTTACTGATTTTATATGAAATGTGCATAATTTGTGTGAAATATTAATGTTTAAATATTAAATATAATTTTTGAGCATTATTTGAATTCATCCATATTCAAGTCAGTTTATTGTTTTAATAATGAATACCACTATACTAATCCAAATTGTGTGGTTCTTGTTTTTTATGATTACTTATTAAATTTAACACATATCATTATAATTAATCATTGGCCAAATCTTCCATTTGAAGGGCCATATGAACCACACAAGAAGGCCCACAAAATCTGTGAATAAATTGGACCATCCATGAAGATTGAATTCCTGGGATCAATAAGAAAGTCCAAATTCCTTTAGTCTCCTCCAACGTTCGAGAAAAAATTCAAGGAGTCATGAACAAATATTTCAAGACCCAAATCTAGAAAAAAGTGGCCTAAATGAAGCTTTGAAGTCCATACCACCATTCTGGCTAGAAATTAAAATCAGGGACTATTCCTGGATTTTCTCTTGATTTAATAATCAAATGAGGCTGATATTTTTCCTGTGTGAAAGCTATATATGGGTGGAAAACTTATTAAAATATATTATTTTTATTTTAGGGCATATTTCTATTCAAAAGCCCATTCAAATTTCAGCCTTAGAAAAATTATTGATAAAAATGGCCAGGTGAAAAATGTTTAGTAAAATAGCCATATCTATGGCTCCAAAAGTTCAATGGCCATAAAAATTTGATGGATTATATTAAACATCAATATATACAACTTTGAAGAAGAGAATATCTCTATATTAAAATGTCTGGATGGCCAAATTGTTGATGAAAGTGGAGATGAATATTTGGAATGCAAATAGTCCACCTCCTTGGGCTATAAATACAACCCCCTCTTATCCTTGCATGGGGTTGGAATTTTAGAGCAAAGGAGGATAGGTTGGAATGAACAATTCGCTACCAAAGTCTTGGAAGGATCTTCCATTCTCAAGTTTTCACTTTATAAACCATTCCTCCTTGCTTCCTTTCATTTACTTTTGTGGTGTTCTTCATTTATAATCGTGTAAGTGTTTGTTTTTTTAATTCTATTTTAATGAATATTTATTTATCATTTTATCTTTTAATCATCCACCATAGGTTCTTAAATATTAATGCTCTTAAAATATTTAAAATAAATTTAAAACCCCTTCCCTTATTTTTCTTCCTCATTCAATCAAAATTTTGTTTTTAATTCTCATTATCGTTTGTGTGTGTGTTCGACACACAACTCTTTTCTTATCCCTTTATTTTTCTTATCTTATTAATTCATAATCATAAATATAATAAACCATATTACTAATCATATCTAATTCTGAATAAATCCACCATTGGGGTGAGTTATAATTTGGGGATGTTAAGTGATTTAGAGCCTTTTCTCGATGAGTATTCTTTAATTTAACATTGTGTTTGTTGGACTAAATATGTCATGGATTAATGACATATTTTGTTTAACATATGGATTCCATGGATTATTGGAACCATAAATACACTACCACAATCAAGTACTGATTAATATTATAATCCTAGTTAATTTAAGGCTTGGATTAAATCCTTAACACTTAGGAATTCCAATTAAAGTCATCTTGTGAAGTGGGTGTTAATTTATTGCAATATAAAGAAAGGATCAAGGATATCACAAGCTTAACTCCCTAATGATGAACTCAACCTAATAATTATCAAAATTTTAAATCAAACAACATCCATAAATTATTTCATAAGCTCTACAAACAAACCCCCCAATCAAAACACAATCAACCAAAAACAATCGACTATTAAAAAGTATCATCACTGAGGATTCGACCCGAGTGATACCATACAAATTAGCAGAGCACCATAACCATGAATGGTAAATAGGAGAAAATAGGCCACACTTTCAATTCCAATAAGATATGAAAGTTGAAAAAAATCCATTTATGGATTAAATAAAGCATCCAGGTCATGGAACATTCGTTTTGATGAATCCATAACAGAATTTGGTTTTATAAAGAGTGAATGTGAGCCTTGTATCTAAAAATGGTTTAGTGTGAGTGCAATAATTATTATAATAGTATATGTTGATGACATATTACTTATTGGAAATGAAATACTAGTCTTACATTCTGTTAAGGCATGGTTAAATAAATGATTCTCCATGAAGGACTTGGGCGAGGCTGAATATATTCTTGGGATTAATATACATCATGATAGATCTAAGAGATTTATATGCCTAAGTCAAAGTATATACATTGACAAGATATTGAAGAGATTCAGTATCGAACAATCCAAGATGATATTTTTTCCAGCGTCACATGGCATTCATCTTTATAATAAAATGTGTCCTCAGATGCATGATAAAATAAAGAGAATGTCAAGGATTACATACACATTAGAGATTGGGTCAATCATCTATTCTATGCTTTGTTCTAGGCAAGATGGGGCATATGAATTGAGTGTGGTAGAAAGATATCAAGTTGATGTAGGTGACCGCCATTGGATGGGAGGCAATACTATCATTAAGTATCTGAGGAATACTAAGGATATGTTCCTGATTTATGGAGGAGATAACGAACTAGTCATTAGAGGATATGCAGATTCTAGTTTCCAGACTGATCAGTATGGCATGAAGTCACAAACATGATACATCTTCACTTTGAATGGAGGTGTTGTGATCTAGAAGAGCTCAAAGAAAGGTGTGGTCACAGATTCTACAGTAGAGTCTAAGTATATCGCTACTTCTGAGGCAGCTAATGAAGTAGTTTGGATGTAGATATTCATCCAAGAGATGGATGTGGTACCTAGCAGTAAATATCCCATCACACTCTAATATGATAATACTACAATGTTGGATCTTTCAAAAGAGCTAAGGTAGCATCAGCAGATGAAGCACGTACTATGGAAGTATCATCTCTTGAGGGATTTTTCTCAGAGAGGTGAAGTTGTAGTGAGTATTATTTCCATGGAATACAATGTGAAATACCCCTTGACTAAAGCCTTATTTCAATAGAAACATGATCATCATGTGAGGTCTAACAGACTGAAAGTCATAGGCAGTTGGCTCTAGTCCAAGTGAGAGTTTTTTGGAGTTTGTATACTAAAACCAACTATTTTTACTTTGATTACATGCATATTCAATGTATTTAAACATTAAAAATCTTATTACATATTTTTCATTATTCTTCATGAATATAATATAATAATGTCCTAGAGTATTTGTCACATTAACAAGGTTATAACAATTCCCTACTACGATGAGAACCTTGAAGTTCTATGACAATATTCTTAAATATAGTTCTATAGTTGGATTATATATTATTATGGGACACATAGTATACATACCATCAGGTGCGAGTACTCGTAAGTGGATGAGACTTCTTCTCATGAAGTTCACACTTGGTAATATCCAAGATGAGATATTATGAGAACAGACCCTCCAGTAGAAATTCTGAATGTTTTGGTGTCATATAATATTCTTATATGGGATCATGTGTAATGGTCCTTAGAATTTAAGATTATCATTAATACGTTTCATGACTCACACACTTATATTTTCTGAAAAAAACTATCACGCCATATATTGGCGGGAAGTAGGGTATGCTGGGTGTGTCATGAATGACATGTTATTAATGGATAATTCAAGGAAATATTTTTTAATTCCATTTATAGACGTTGATATCTCAACCCTTTGATTGAAATAGAACCGTCTCCCTAAATTCCATGGACATGGTGTAACATCAAGTTTTTTCATGTAGTCAAAGAATCACGTATCAAGCATATAGGTTGATGACACTATAATGAAACCTTCTTGATGATATATTGTGAGAAAGGTATTATATTACATAGTGAGCATTCATATGTGGATTTCTTCATTGCAAATTTAAGTTATTTATCTTGGGTTCCTTGACCCGTTGCTAGATAGTAATCTTGGGATTTAGACAAGCCCGCCTAATGCCAATGAGAATGAAAATTCGAGGGTCACACACTAATTATTTCTGGTGGTCTCAATTAAATTATATTTGAATTTAATTAATGGAATAAATATTATTCTCAAGACCAAGGAATAATTTTATTCAAGTTAAAATGATCAAAAAAATTAAATAAATATTTATTCACCAAAATGTGAATAAAATATATTTATTTATATTATTGAACATTTAATAAATATTTATTTACTAGTTTGTAATAAAAATATTTATTTAAGAGAATAAAATATTTTATTCGAATGTCCAATAAATGGGAGGGGAGTTCAAATGGACCAAGACCGTGTCCATTGATAAATTAATTATTTATATGTTAGTAAATAATATTTATCCAGTTGGTGCAAGAAATAATAAAACTACTATTATCATTATATGGAACGAGATTTCATTTATGATTCTATTTGGTGCAAGTTGGTGCACCACAAATAATGGTGCTATTATTGTTGTTATGTGTCATGGGTTTTATCTAATAGTTATAATTTCATTTAATTGTTGTTTTGTAGTTAAATATTGTAACTGAAACCACATGTCGATTAATAAGTAGGTACATATATTATGAGAAAACCTGGGTGAATTGAGAATTATTGATCCATACATTTTCTATATTGACTCCTCTCATCTCTCCCTTTAAAAAATGAGAGAAGGTATTCAAGACTAAAGAACAAGCGATCAAGAAAGACTGATATAAGACATTTGTTTCACCATGATAGCACCCGAAGAATGAGTGGCATTGTTCGGAGAAAATTGGAGCATATTTGGATCACCTCTAGAGGGATTCTACCTTGGATCCTTGAGAACTCAATGAAGACATTCTGGAAGGGTCATTCTAGATGATCAACTATCATCAAAAAATAAAGTACCAAAGACCCTAGTATTTAATTTCTTCAGAAATTAATAAATTAATTATAAACATGATATAAAAGATCCTCTTTATTAGATCCAGAATTATTCTTCCCTTTTTCTAATTATTTTATTTTAATCTTTGGATACAGGCGTTCATCATCGTATTGATCCTAGATTGGTCATTGATTACAGAAAAAGCAAAGTTGGACCCTCCCAACTTCCATTCTTCCACTGTGTTAGGATCCTACATGTTCTATGTTTACTAGGAACATAATTATAGATATTTTATAAAACTCTCAAGTAATGGAGGTTACAACCTCCAAAAAGTAATGGTGTGATCCCCACCATAATTCTTTAATTATATTTATCCTCATGAATAAAACTAAACAAATTCCATCATTACATGTGTACATATCTTACTGAGAAATGCTCACCCCATCCCTAAAATCATTTGTCATGGAACAAGATTAAATAAACCAAACCAATCAAACTAATCCACCTTAAATACAGTTCATAATTTCCCATAAAATCATAAAAATTTACAATAGACCCACATAAGGTGCATTCCACCGATACATGAACCAAATGGGAATTTTTAATAACCATGAACACATGATTTCTTACCTTGAAATTTTTTCAAAAAATCTATGAAAAAAAATAACAATCATCCTATTAATACATGAAATGTTATTAATCCCCATACCTATTCATGAATTCTTCCCAATGAAAAATTCATGATATTTAATTACTTTACATGGTTTTTGTTTTACCTAAAAATAAATAAAATCATAATTTTAGCTTAAAAATGGAAAAAAATATAGTTTTCTATGAACTCAGGGAGAACCCCAAAAATCCTTTAACATGTTTATAACTAGACTCCATTAATTCAAACAATAATAAATCCATGAATAGTAGGTCATTTAACCTAGATAATTCTCTCCATCCTCTAGAGTCCTAAAATGAACCCTACTAAAGAGAGAAATTAAAAGTGAGAAGAGAAATACTTGAACGTGGGTAACAAGATGTTTCAAACTCCCCACCATACGACTTTCCATCACCAGGAAGTCATGAGGAATAATTATGTCCAAAAAAGAGTTGATTCCACTACTCCATCATCAAAGATTCATTTTACCAAGTCTCATGATAATATGATCCATGCCGCCATAACACTTGGAAAAGAAGAATAGACTCCCCACATAAGACATTCACCTAGGAATCAATGATCTCCATTGGTTTATCTACAAACAATCTCTTCCTAAATCAAAACATGAGAGGGATATGTATGGTATTTCTTAAGTTGTGATATGTTAAAAACATCATGAATTCCTATCAACTAAACTAGAAATTTCAACTGATAAGGAACCCAACCAATCCATTATGTGACCTCAAACAGTCCAACATATCTTAGATCCAACTTTCTATATTTTCTAAGTTGAATGTGACCCAAAAGAAGAGAAAATTTTAAGAAAACTTTGAAGGATGATTCCACCAATCCACATAAGATTTCTTCAAACTATAAGTTGTAACCAAATAATGGTATTTATCCTGAATCATCACAAACATCTTCTTAACTAGACTTGGTGATTTCAAATAATATTTACCGACCTCTTCCTAAAAAAGAGGTGATCTACAGGGGTACCCAAACAATTCCACTAAAGGATCCATTCTGATTTATGACTAATAATTTTTTTATATTAAAAAAAAACCATTCCTAGATGGCTAACCAATGATTTTATAAAATCAAAGACATAGTTATAGAGAATATCTGATAAGTTCTGTATTACATGCTCCATTTAACCATATGGAAATAGATGGTAAATTGTATTCATACTACACTGAGTCTGCCTCACCTCCTAGATACTCTTCTAGAACCTCAATGTAAACCTAGGATCCCTGTCTAAAACAATAATATAAGAAACCCCATGTAACCTCATGACTCTTTCATATACAACATACCCTAAGCATAAACTTTATTTGTCTCCCTGGTCGGAATGAAGTGAGACAACTTTGTCAAACAATTAATCAACACCCATTTATCATTACTCCCTTGGGAAGTCTATGGTAATCCAATAAAAATTCCCATGGATATGTTGTACCATTTTAAAAATTAGCACTAGAAGAGGCTGAAGAAAACTAGAAGGTTTCAAATGGACTTATTTTATCTGTTGGAAGGTGTAATAGCTAGACACATAATCAAAAGTGTCACACTACATACCCAACCACTAGAATCAACATCTAATATCATAATACATATTCATAGTCCTCAAATGAATGACCCATGAAGAAATAAGAAAATAAAACAAAAATAAACTCATAAAAAATGTTAGGATAACAACCCAATAAACAAAATGGAGTATACCATATGAAGGGAGAGACCAACCCAAAAATGGTCTCCCCCCATAAAGGGTTTCTCGAATTCCTATGAACTAGTCATCCTACTAGATCTAAAGAATGGACTCAAGGAGGGTTGATGATAACTATGTACTGATCAGAACCATACCCAAACCATCCTCATGAGTATCAAGGTGAAATCTAGGGAGGATACTCATAAGGTTCCTACCTCCCTTAAATTCCAAAAAAACCTAAAATGGTACATTCTTGGTGAGAGTGTCTGTGACAAAATTCCCATTCCCCAAGGTGTAGGCGATGTCAAAGTCAAATTTATAAAGGTATTCCACCCATGACCTCTATCTAAGATTCACATATTTCTATGAAATGATATATCTTAGATTCTTATTCTCATAAAATACCATGAACCTATCCCCATAAAGATACTTTCACCAAAATTTATACACATGCATAACAGTATAAATCTTTAAATCATGAGTGGGGTCATTCTTCTCATACAGTCGAAGATGAATAGATCCATAATACACCACACAATCATTATGCATAAGTACTTAACTCGAAATATAACTTGAAGAATCATGGAAAACCACATACACCTTACTGAGCTTAGGTAATATCAAAATTTATGTTGAGTTCCAAAGTTTTTTTTAACTCATTGATAAACGATTGAAACTTTATATCCCAAATAAATTTCACCCTTTCCTAGTAAGATAATTCAAAGGTGATTCCAACTAGGATAAATCATTTATGAACTATCGATATTATCCATTAAGACCAAGGAATCTTAGAATCTAAAAGATGTTATATGATTCTTCCTAAGAAAATACATCCTTCACCATCTCAGGATCAACTAATCCATGCTCAAAATTAACATGAACCAATAACTTCAATTATAAAATATAGAAATTTCATTTCGAAATATTTATATACAAATGGTGACTCCTCTGGATTTCTAGAACCAAAATCCAATGGTGCTCATGGTCATTCTCAGATCTCGAATAAGCTAAAATTTCATCCATGAGCACTACCAAAAAAATTTTAGATACTCATAGAATATCTAATAATCCAAAAAAAGAAATACTTGTTATTAACTGTTACCCAACTCAACTTCCGATAATCCACACAAAATTGGAGTGAACCATCTACCTTATTGGAAAAGAGAATAGGGGCTACCCAAGGTGAAAAACAATAGAAAACCAAACATTTCTCCATTAGTTTATCCAACTAAATCTAAACCTCTTTCAACTATGTTGGTTCCATATAATAATAAAGTATCAATATCAGATGTATAACTAGAACTAGGTCAATAATAAAATCTACCTACCTCTATAGAGGAAGCTTGGAGAAATCATTTGGGAAAATGTTAGGAAAATACCAAACAACAATAGGAATATCAAAAACCAAATAAACATCATCAAGATCAATTGATACACTAAGAAAAAAACTCCTGAGATCTGGGCGGGAAGGTATTACATGACCAGACCATAGATCCCACTCCCACTGAAACACCCATGAAATTCCATCAGCCGTAAGAAATGAGAGACACCTCCAATAATAATCAACCATATCATGATTAGAAAATTTCTAATCCAACTTGATGATGAAGTCAAATAGATCCATATAAAAAACTAGGAAATCCTAGACTAACTCCACATCATCTATCTATAGCGAATAAGAAGGACAGTGAAACCCCTTCCCTTTCCTCTTCCCAAGAGGTGTTGCTAACTCCATAAAAATGGAAATGGTCTCTATTGGAAGTTTAATAATATCAATAAAATAACTAGATATAAACTAGTGGGAAGTACCAATATCAAATAAATAAATTTATACTGATGATAAAATAAATATGTAACCTCTCACTATTGTTATACCCACATCTACCTCCATGAAAAACTCATCTATTTCATGAAGGTGCTTCAAACCTAAGTTCTATGGCTATATCCCTATAGTCTTTGAAGTATGTGATTGCACCATAGTATAAACTAGATCCTACTATCCCGGACTATATTTAGGCATAGAAAATATTGACAAAAATGATGCAGATGACCATAAAACACTCAAATGTTACGCATCATCATAGGTGTAGGACAAGAATGTTGAGTGTGTCTAACCTTTACACACTGATAGAAAGTCAGATGCAGACTGCTAGTTGTAGTAGGGTGTGTAGGGGAGGCCTTCCACTAGGAACCACATCCACTACTCCTATGATGATCTTTTCACTTTTTATTTTTTTACTTAAACACCACTAAATCTTCCATTGGGTGAAAGATAAGAGGTATAATAACCAAACTTTCTATCCATATTTATCTCTACCATCATCTCTCTATCTACAGTCTCTACATAGGTCAAATTCTTCCACATAAATACCTAAAATCTAATATTTAGTCAAAAAAAAAACTTTAGGTGGTTTTGCGCCTTTGGATGGTTATTATTTACTACCAATAGATAAAAACAATACCTCAACAAACTGATTGGTGTACACCAAAAATAAATTCTCTCCCTACTACAAAGAGAATAACACCAGATACATCAAAAAATCATTAGAGAGTTTGGTTAAAACTATTGAAATAAGAGTGTATTGAAAACATTACAGTCCAAGACTAAATGCCTATCTGTATGTTCTAGGGAATCCCACCATTGCTTTCTAAGAACCTTTAGTCTAAATTCCACATACTTCACCTTAATAATCTCAAGTGTATACAAGATATAAAATATATTATCTATCTTGTACAACCAATCCTATTCCCATTGAGGTTCATCCATACCCTTAGAGGATGGAGACTTCTTAAGAAATAATTCCCATGATCAATCCCTTTCCCATCCAGAAACTTCATGTATCTCCATAACTATGTTCTAAACATGCGGTACATTTTAGTTGACAACATAAACTCCCCACACAATAACATTGAAAAGGTTGTAATATGGTGGAGGATTCACATGAGGAGCATCTACCACACCCTCATGAGGAACTCATGGAACATGTCTCAGACACATATTACTAAACACCAAATAGAAGAAATTACCAGACAACCAAATAATATCAGTTCAAACCAAAAAAGAAGAAGAAAAAACTAAGATTAAGATCAAGAACTCAAAACAAGAGACACACATCCTAACATCCCATAGTAACTTGAGTATCATCATAATAAGAGATCGATAGATACTCACCATAGGCTACCTCTCATGTTCCAACAATCCTATCTCTAGTCCACCAAACATCCCAAGACAAGGGATATTGAGGGAAAACAAACTCTAAAACCAAAATATGATGCAAAAAACCACATACCCTCTCAATCTAGTAGCTAAACTAAATTATCACATACCCTAAGGGAATTACTGATCCCCATGGGTTGGAGACTAACACCTGAGCATCAAACAACAACCCTAGGGAATGATTTCTCCAAGCTCAAACAAAAAACATAGAATATATATATATATATATATATAATATAGAGAAGTGTTGTAAGAGATAAATATATACCATAAATTAAATAAGATAGCAGAAACAATAACTTAAAATCAGTCTAAACATCCTAAATTACAAGCACAACATCCAAGGATAACTAAAACAGAAACTAACTACTCCATGTGATAGCATGGGAAAACTACCACCTTCTCACCACCAACCACCAAAACCCAGCTGATAGAAACCTTGCCTCCTCACTATGGGAACTTGATTTTCCTTATATAAAAATACATAAAAAGGTATACACACCACCAAAGTGGTACACTAGGTGTGAGGTAACACGATTAGAAGTATCCCACCTAGGTGTTCTATAATTGGTCTTTGTACAATAATCTGATGTGATAAACTTTAAATAAAATAAGTCATGATAAAAAGTTTGACAGTTATTATATCAAAATCAAATATTTTTATAGTTTTCCCTTTTTCTATATTTCCAAATAATTCTAAGTAAAATAGCTTCAAAGAATTTCAATATCATATAATTCAAATAAACTCAATGAAAAGCATCTGTCATTTATCATATCTAATCCAATACAAATCAAAATAATAGGTAATATCACTCTAAGGAGCACTTCAGATTAGGATATTAGACTACTAATACCTCATTAAATGACTAGTGCACAATCATGTCCTTAGAACATATTCCTCATGAGTAGAGAAATAACCCATGAGTGAATCCCTTAGAAATTTCAATATCAATTCCCTAGAACGATGGGCCTAGGGAAAACCTGAATAACCTTTGAGTGAATCCCCTAGTAGTACATGTTTGAAAACCCTAAGTTAAACCTTCCAACTAAGTTCCCAAGGATTACCATGTGATCAATTTTACAAACTATATCATCAAAACCATGATTTAAAAACTATTTTAGAAATACAATTTACAATTATTAGAAAATAGCATTTTTTACCAAAAAAGGGGAAAACCATATTTTTTAAAAAACCCATTTCCACACACACAAATAAATCAATCAATCATAACATTTAATTTACAGTTTTTTTAATCAAAATCAGTTAAATGTTGTTCATCGAACACAGGCTGGAGACTGAACGACCTACCTCAACCTCAGGGTTGCACACACCCTCAAGGAGATATAGCAATAAGGAAGAACACAATGACACCAAATGAGGCCATAAAATCAATCCTCACACTATTATAATTGAATCAACAAGATGAAAGGTTGATGGAGAAAAAGAAACAACACATAACTTAAGAAATACATCAACCACACAACCACCAATTCAATGGTTATCCTCTAGAGGAATATCTATTGATGGATATAGAAAAAAACAAGAAGAATCAACACCAAATACCAATGGATCTATAACCATAGCGTAATAATGATACCATGATTAATATAAGTGATGAATTAGAAGGAATTATCAACTGAAGAATCACACTTCAACTAAAATGATGATCATCCACTAAACAAAATGATCTAGAAGGAGCGGATGTCTCCAAAATTGCATGGGAGAGGTCATAATTTGAGAGGGAGAATGGTTGCAGCCGAATGAAAAAAAAATCAATCATATGATCCCCCAAAATCCCAACTCGTAAAATTTACATAGAGTAAAATCCCTTTTCACATTGTGAAATCCACAGAACTCATGTACACCAAAAAACCCATTACCTTGTGTTAAAAATATTGATTTTAACATTACATGGTGTGTGATATATTTTCATTACATGTAATATTCATTACTTGTATCATTTCATAGAATTTTCCCGACACCTAATACATGATATGTAAAAAAAGTATATGGTGTGTAAACTTATCACACCCTGTACCAGTTCATGACATCATCCTGGCAATAAATACCTAAAGTTTATTTTATCTACTGACATAAAAAATCCTTGTATCATCTCAAAAAATCCCCAAAACAACTTCAGTGTTTTTCAAACTCATGTATAACTTTGAAAATCCTTTAGCATGTTTATCCCCAGACTATATTAATTAAGAAAACATACATCCCTGAACCTTAGGTCATTTTCCCCATCAAATGATATTCATCCTCAAGAGTCCCAAAACACATGGCAATACAGAGGGAAATTAAATGAGAGAATATAAACACCTGAAATTTGGTAATGGGATGTTAAAAGGACACTATACCCATGATATCATAACCATAAATAACTTATAAACAAGAAAATGTCATTTAAAATAATAATCAGAGTATACAGGATAAACAATACATTATATTACAAGTAAAATGCTATTATATAAGTATATAAAATAATTTTTCACTTACAGAGATAATCATTAATAAAGTAAAATGCTATTATATAAGTATATAAAATCATTTTTCACTTACAGAGATAATCATTAATAAAAAATAAACATATAGATAAAAGGTCAATATTTTTTATTACCAACCAAAAGGCTCATTACAACAAAATCACTAAATCCCCATTGTGATTGTATCACCCTAAGTTTTTTGTAAGAATATTCTTTCCATAAACTATATATTTATAATTTTAAACTATATATTTTTTCTATTTGTTTAAAGGAATTAAAATTGATTATAAAATAAGTAATAAAAACTGAATTAAAAATAACAATAATTTACTCACTTATAAGTGGAATGTTACTAAAAAATCAAACAAAATTAAGTATTCTAAACAATGGATTATTACTCAACATGGATAAAATACATTCATGAAATGTGCATAAATATATAGGGGACAATAGATAGAAAAGAATAAAATATTCACAAAAAGGAAGTAACTTGGATCATCTTCAACCATGAGGATTACCAATTGAAAAAAAACTATAATGAGGATAATCACTATGAATGGAGAAAGCATTATACAAAATCTATAACCAGATATAAGAACTATGTCCTGAGAAGTGTGAATGGAATGAATGAATTATTTAGTAAGTGTATATATATATATACACATTATATGTATGTATATATTGGAATGAAACATGGTCATTGAAAATATAGCCATTTTAAATATATCTATTTCAAATATGGTTGTTGGTCAAATATCTGATAAGTATACTGAAGTTGTATACTGATAAGAAGTAAATTTAAAATAATATATATCACAGTGAAATAAAAATATGATATTAAAATATTAGATATATATATATATATATATGCATGTTATATGTAGATATTAATAATATTTTTGAAATATGATATTATAAAATACAAATAAATATTTTAATATCAATGAAGTTGTTAAAATAATTTATAAAATATTAATAAATAGTTTAAACGGTATTTGTTAAAGAGAATTTAATATAAAAGTATTTTTTTTTAAATAATTGATTTAATAACTAATTTTTATTTCCACCAAGTAATTTAAATTTAACACTTTTAAAATATTATTACATATGAACTAATATATTAACATCTATTAAAATAGAAATTTATATGATATAATATTAATAAAACTTAATTTAAAAAAAAACATTTAAAAAAAGAAATATTTCTTTATATTTTGTATTTTTATTCAAAAAAAGAAATTTATAATTATTTTAATCTAAACTAGATAATAAAAATATAATTTTTTGATTTATAAGATCAATTTTTTCTAAGTCTAATTTTTTAG
The DNA here is from genome assembly GCA_963277665.1 of Viscum album. Lineage (NCBI taxonomy): Eukaryota > Viridiplantae > Streptophyta > Magnoliopsida > Santalales > Viscaceae > Viscum > Viscum album. The sequence continues at coordinate 28,205,910 of OY728125.1, forward strand.
TTTTTTAATAAAAGGATGCTATTTAGTCAAAAAACCTGACTTTCTCTTGAATTATATTTTTTATGAACATATCATTATGTAATCATATCCTAAAATATTGAAAAACCTTTTAAGTATTTTTTTTATTTAATTTAAAAAATTATAAATTTTAAAATATTCTTTGATGTTATAAATTAAAAATAAATTATTTTTAAAAATATATTAAAGTGTTACTTTAATAAAAATATTTTCTATTTTTTATTCTAATTAAGTGTTTTGATGGTGAAATTATATTTTAGATTGCATTGAAAACCTCTTGTATTTTATCAAATTTATTTCATAAATATAAATATATATTACAATCATATGTTTTACTTAAATTTTTAAACTTTGTAATGCACTTCCTAGGAAACTTATTTTATGAATTTTGTGTGTTTATTTTAAAAATTACATTTTAAGACATTAAAAATTTTATTTAGTAAAATGATTTAATATTTAGAATACATGAGGTTATAATTAGGTAAAAGGTAAAATCTTAATTTTTTTCATTAATATTAATTACTTTGTTTAAAAATTAATTATCAAGATAAATGTAAATTATAGTAAAAGATAGAACATTAAAAGAAAAAAAAATACAAAAGCACTATAGGTTGTCTAGAAAATGAGCGGATGGTGAGAATATTTATCTACAAAAATTTCCCCTCCAATTTTTTTCCAATTTATTACCACTTAAATTTCAATAGTAACATTACATTATTGAAAATTTAATTTTTACTCTGGAAACTACCCTTCCCTTAAAATATAAAAGGGTAAGACATACACTACTTTAAGACTCCCTTGTCCTTTAAATTTCATCTTAAAACTCTAAAACATTACTCATCCTAGTGACATCTACCTCAATAAAAATATTATATTCAAAATGATTTATATTAAGTACTTCATTTAAAAGGATAATTATAAGGAAAATTCAACTCCTCGATGAGGTTGGATTGCATTTCACTAAGGAGGAATAAAGGTAAATGGTTCTTTATCTAATATTTAATTTCATGAGAATTATTTCATAATGTTATCCATGATACCATTAATATAGTGTTACTATTTTATAATAAATTTCTTTTAACATTTTCATGGGGATTTCATAGTCATATCATATAATTTCATTAAATTTCCATCGATTAAGAAATACCCAAATTGAAAGTGGTTTTTATCAAGATGTTACTAAAATTGTAAGAGTTTCATTTCAAATATTATTTTTAAATCAATATTATTTTTGAAAATAGTCAATCTATGGAATTTTTATTCTTTATAAAAAATTTCATCATTTCCATGCACATTCATGGGGTTTTATATATTCACTTGATATTTTATTCCCCCTTGACACATATTTTACTTCAAGTGTTTCTTGTAAGTGAAAGCGACCTCATCTATTCCTTTCTATTAGGGAAATCCCTTTTTACATTTTATAATTCATTAGATTATTTTTAAAGTTTCCTTATCTATACCTCAATAATATATTGAGTTCATTTTCTACTACTTTATCTTCTTAAAAATGTTTAATTTTTTTAACAATTTCCATATGGTTTTTTATCTATCTAATAAAGAAATTATTTTTAACATTTTTATTTAACTCTTCTTTCCATAATCATTTTCATTTCTTATGATACTTAAGTTATATGATTTAATGGTATTATAAAATAATATATTATTATACTTTATTTTTTAAATATTTATATATAAAATTTTGTCAAAAAAATCATGGATGTTTATTATTTCCAAAGGGATTTTTCTTATTTCTCCTAAAAATGGGTTTCATCTAAATCAAAATCCTATTACAATCATTATGATTGATCAAGGATATTATTATAATGTGACTATCCACCTTATTTCTTTATATGACCTATGTAATGCCTTTTTATTTTGGGGGAATGATCTATCATTGCCTTTTTATTTCTTAATCATCCACTATATATGACCCTAACTTTTCACGGAATGCATTTCCTTAGTGAATACCCTATTTTTGATTAATTTGATTGAAATGTTCTCCTATAAATGTTGTATATTGATTGTTTTGTGGAAATTATTAACTTAACCATACAACCTTTATCTATATGGTGTAAATACCGTATGCTTTATTATATTGATTGATTAGTATTTAAATATAAATTTATAAGATATCATTGGATACCCATTTATTTTAAATGGGTTTAAAATGTTATTATTATTAAGGTAATTATTAATGATTTCCTTATACGAATCCATTTTAAAGAAATTTTATTTCTGGGGGTCTTTATGTTGTGTTTAATGAAACCCGTTTTCTTTCTATGGGTTCTTTATTTTATAAAGGTGAATAAAAATCATTTTAAAATTTTTATTAAACCCATTTTATGTTTATGGGTTCATTATGATGTGATAAGTGATTGATTTCAAGTGGAACTCATAAGTATGGATGATTATAGTGGGGTCCTATATCACCCACCAATGCATTGTTTTAAAGTTTATATGTCACGAGATTTAAATTTGTGAGTACATTTTAGTTTTTGAAAACTATTTACACTAAAGTTTCATCTCATGAATGTAGTGTACCCTATACAAATATTTATGAAAATTTTTAAATATTCTTCATAGTTTTATGCTTATTGTCATGAATATGTTAAGTTCTCATGGTTTTTATTTACCAACACATGTTACTATACAGTTTTATTTATGTATTACATTATTATAGGTTATATTACATGATTTATGATCTATTTTTTTGTTGGGTATTAATTTTATTATGTAAATTGATTATATCTATATAATAATATTATGTTCACTTGTGATATTCAACTATTATCACTTATGTTTTCCATTATTGATCATCTAATCTCACATATTCCTTATGTTTTAATTTAACTTGGTTATGAAGATGATTATAAAGTATAAGACGTGTTAGAGTGATTCTATTGTGGCTTAGTTATAGAGAAGTATACACAAGGGTTATAAAATATCTTTATTATATAACTAGATATAAAATTTTGGGGTTGAGCACCCTTATTCAAGAAAAAAGGAAGAAAAAAAAATCCATAAGAGTAGAGGAGAAAGGGTATAAATAAATAAAACCTACCCTCATTAAAAACAAAGAAAAAATAAAGAAAATCTCAAAGAAAATAATCCTATGGATTAAAATTCTTAAACTCTTTCTAGTTAGAATCATCTCAAAGGGAGATGAAGTAATCAGCCTGAGCCCTCCACCCATCAGAAGAATATTTTGATATAGTTCCCATAATGGTCTTGTGATGAGAATAGTCCTTCCTTAATTTTCGGTTTCTTCATTAGAGTGTAATAAAAACCTTCATCATCCTTGCTCTTTCCCTTTACAGCTACATCCCTATAGGATCTCCTTAGATTTGAATCATTATCTTCCATATTATCCCAATTACCCTCAATATTATTGATATTCCATTGGTTATTGAGCTATGACAAGAGTTCAGGACCAACATGATTAGAAACACTTATGTCCACACTAATAGGGATTGCATTAGAGGGCTGATCTTGTTTTCCAGCTTGATCCTTCACCTGTGAAAGACCATGACCAAACAGATTATTATTATATTGATAACTTCCATCAAATACAGGAGGTCCTTGAGATATTTTAATGTTCAGTTCTAGACAAGTACTTCCATGAGTACCCACTTTAGAATTTCCATAATTTATGTTAGGCATGTATTTTTTCATATAAGACTCCACATCTCCTATTGAAATAACAAAATCTTCTAAATCTTATAACTGCTGAGGTTGCTTACTAGAATCTATAGTAATAACACCAACCTTATTTGGATCCAATTTTCCTTTATGACATGGGAATGAGGGTAGTATTTCCTCTTCTAATATAAATCTAGGAGAACACATATATTCAATAGAACCCATTATGACACCCTATATACCATCATTCTATCCCTATATAGTATGTCCCCTCTCATAGTTCTCATCCATCACTTGCTCCTACATAATAACATCCTATAAATGAGACATTTTTATTTGTTAATTTCCTTTCTTACTTGAATTACCCTCCTTTCTTTGACCCCATTCCAAGGGACAAGTTCCAACATGTCCTTGTTACATGTTCGATCCTTTATTTCTTCAAACATCAACATCATTTCCAGTCATTGAACAAAAGAATCATTAATATCCCTCCTAAATTTATCCTTTTCTTGACCAATAATTACAATAAAAAAAAGTTAGGTAGTTTCTCATAAATAGGATTAAGCTTCATCTCATCATTATTCTAAGATAGTATCACTTGTTCATACAATACTAAATTTAAATCCACTTCAACGAGAACCCTTGAAAATTAACTATATATTTCTTGTTCATTCTTCTTATCAATTTTAATAGAAACTCAAATCGATTAAGAAATATCATATAAAATTTGGGGGTGGCATAGAATCCAGTTTAATCAGAAAATATTTACCCAAACTTGAGTAATATAATTTTTAATTTCAAAAGAATTGAAGCTAAATCACCATTCCATAATCTATAGAAAACTTGGTTTGAAAGAGACCAAACCATGACCCCATACTATTTTCTAATCTCCTCAAATGGGAAATTTTTTTGGTAACATCCATGACCCATTGGAATGCATTTCCAATTGGAAAACCACCAAATTGATGATATGTGATGAATGAGATCATCAAATTTCCATTATTTTAGACCCTTTATAAGAATAACTCATGAAATAATTGAGAACATACATTGTGTTATCCTTTCATCGATACTAAAAGTTGAGACAAGATATGGTACATATATACCTATGGGAAATAACCCTAAAAAGTTCAATATATGCATTATCCTAGTCGTCATATGGTGCTAGACGAAGAGACCTCACTAAATTCCTGGTTTGACACTCTTAGGGGATATTCTCTGGCCAATAACATTTTCATTATAAGATATTATGAAGGATTTATTATTCTAAGGAATTAGGATAATGATTATTATAGAACCCAACCTAAATAAAACTACATTACATTAAGGATGATAAAGGTTGAATAAAAAACTATTGTAATAGTAGAACATTTTGATGTTAAAATTTTCATTTAATTATCTTAAAATAATTCTCTTATGGTTTTAATCACTCATGGTAACTCTTTTTGATTATATTTTTGGTTGAAGATAATAGGAACCATGATAATAATAGATTCCATGGAAAATTTCTAGATTATCACCATGAGAAATCCAACAAGACAAGTGAAGGAGATAAGAATCCTATGATTACGCTAAACTATCTATCATGAATTATGAAGAACAAATATAAATTAGTCAGATTCCAAAATAAACAAAAGAAGAGAAGGATGGGGTTTGATAAAAATCTACATAATGGAGATAATGAATGAAGGAATATTCAAACTTCTATATTTCAGATATATGTGAATAATAACCAAGGGAATGGACTCAAAGTTATAGGAATATTCTTTATCTATGGTAAAGGTAAGAATCAAGCATCAAATTTTAGAAAGAAAATGAAATTTTTTCTTAATGCGATTTAAAGAAATAGATTAAATCATAAGGAATCATTAATAATTTAATGTATTATATTTAGGTAACCTAGATGTTATCCAATTAAATTCCCTAATAAAAGGACTACTTGAGATGATTACCATCACTAACCTCCAAGACCAATAGGAAATGTAATACACATACAAGTACTATTCCCAAAGTGGATTTGGATATTTATGGTACACATACCCTATAATCCTAAATTATATATGTTTTTTTTGGAATTTTATTCTAGGAACTATAATATATCTATGATGTTTTGTAAGATTATTAAATCAAAAACCTAATGATTTTATCATCAAATAAATATTACAGTGGAATGATTGTTGAATTACAAGATGAATTTTATAGGAATGTGCATTGTAGAAAGCATATTATCCTTCATTTAAATGAATTTGACATGATTTTATTAATAGATTGGTTACCCACACATAGAGGAAAAATTATCTCAATTATAGATAACACATATATATTAACCTATGATATTCTATCAATTTAAGGATAAAAATAAGTTCCCTCTACAAATAAATTATATAATGTTGGTCTTGACACCAAATAATGGTATACTATTGGCCTAAATAGTGATATTAGAACATAATAATACTGATAAGACTATTCTAAGAAAAGATATATGTTTCCAAATTTTATAAGGTTTACATGACTCAAAAAATTATATCTTGTGTAATCTCTAAAAATTTAGATTCCATTATCTATTTCTATTTTTATGTGATAAATAAAATTTCGACGACACGACTTATTTAGGGGAATAATGTGAGATAATGAGTTTTTAGCAAAAAAATTCATTCCATAAACTATATTATTATAATTATAAACATTATATTTTTTTTCTATTTGATTAAAATAATTGAAATTGATTAGAAAATAAGTCTTAAAAGATATTATTTAAAACATAAAAATTATTCATTCATAAATGGAATGTTACAACAGATGAAAATAAAACTAAGAATTATACACTATAGATTATTACTCAACATGGATAAAATAAATCCATCAGTAAGTTCATATGTCAATTGGAGATAGTTGATAAAAATAAAATAAAATCTTCAAATCAATGAAATCCCCTAGATCATCTTCAACCCTAAGGATTACTGATAGCCTAAAAAAACCTACAATGAGGAAGATCACCATGGAAGGAGAAAGAATTATGATAATTCTATAACATAAAATAAGAACTATGACTTTCTATGTGAGAGTACAAAGAACGAATGATTTATTAAGTTTATATATAAGAAAAAAATATGGCTCTCACAAATACGGTCATTGCAATTATAATCATTGAAAATATGGTCATTGGTCATATATCCGATAGGTATACTAAACTCGGGTAATTATATGTATTAAATTTGAAATAATATAACTCACTATGAAATAATAAAACATATTAAAATATTATAAATAAATAAATAAAAATAAAAATAAAAATATATATTTATGTATTACATATAAATATTAACATTATTAATAAAATATGATATGATAAGATTCAAATAAATATTTTTATATCAATGTAGTAGCAAAAATAAATCATTGAATTTTAATAAATATTTTTAATTGTATTTATTGAAGTGTATTTAGTATAAAAGTAATATTTTTGTTCAAAATTTTTTTTTATAAGTATTGTATAATTAATCATGATATATTAAATTGAAAAATTTTAAAATGTTATTATACATGAACTAATATATTAACATCACTTAAATTAAAAATTGATATGAAATAATATTAAGTACACATAATGATTAAAATATTGCCTTTTTCAAAAAAATAAGTTCTTATTTGTATTTTCAATCCTTATTAAAAAAAATAATTTTAAATTTTAGAATAAAAATAAGATAAAAATATTTTCATTTTTGGATTTAATACATCAAAATCTACTTAGTATAAATATTTCAATTTTTTGAAAAAGTTTATTTTTAATCGAAAAATATTGTATTTTCTAAAATTATAATTTTTAATATTTTATCATTATATAAGTTTATTCAATAAGATTATATAACTTTTTAATTAATAAAAAATTTATTTAAGAAAAACCATGATTCATTTAAAATATTATCAGAACTTACAAATCTCACATCTCTTATTTTTATAACTAAATTTAAATTTTACATTAATTAAAACTGTTTTGGTATTTTTTTCTAATAAATTTTATTAATGATGATGTTAATATTTTTATTGCATTGAAAAAATATAATCTATATCTGTGAACAGGTTCTCCAAAACCTGACTAAGGCAGGTAGTTATATGACCTAATGTGCACTCTTTATACACCCGAAACTGCAAACTAGGCGTGAGGGTCTACATAATATAGTGGGGAGACTATACCCTCTAGAATGGAGTAGAAAAAATTGAAATAAGATAAATAAACCATGACATAAAACATAAAAAGATGATAGATGAATTCAAACAAACCAAAATAATAATAAATAACCATGTCATTTCATATTGTATGCTGAACTAAATGTCAAAAAAAAGTCATACAAGAAAACAACTAGAAATGAAATAAAAATAAAGACCCTAAAAACCCAAGTCTCAAACCCCATTCTCAGTCCCATATATATACTCTAATACCATCCAATAAGAAACCAATTAATAACAAGACTACTTTCCCTTTCCTAGAACTTTATCTATGAAGCCATCCTGGGTTCCAAATGGTGACTCAAACATGGGTGTGTAAAACTCTTTAGGCGGACACCCACGATGTCTAAAGATTCTAGTGTGAATAAACAGTGCATGGAATATTAAGATAAACTAGGGAATAAATTAATAAATTAATGAATAACATCATATAAACCCATTGAATCCCAATCTCTTATTTGAAACTCGGGCTTAACTAAACCTACTTTGACATGATGTTAGATATCTCTGTCCAATAGAAGATTATCCTACCTAGGATAAATCATCAATAATGATAGTGAATTATCCTATCAAGGATGAATCACCCATCTCATATCAAATAACAAAATATATCACATTTAGGTATAAATTAACCAAGCAATACTAGTCTGTATGATAATTCCTATGTGAGATAAGGTTACATGTTCCCAAAGAACAAGACCATGCCAAGAGAAAGAGTAACCATTTCATAATGGAATATATGAGAATTATCATGCTAGAGACACTTATATGTTCCCATGGAACAATACCATAGAAATGGAAAAATTATCAAAAGTCCTAGTGTGACTTCCCATGCAAGGGTAACTTACATTTTGGAAGGACAATATATTTTTTGAAAATTCCCCTACTACAACATATTTAAAAATTTAATATCAAATGAAAAAAGGGAAAAGAATTCCAATTTTTCAAAAATTTTAAAAATTAGATAATATTCCATATTGGTTAATTTACCTAAATTACCAATTATAAATCATTTATTCCATTATATTAAGTTACCTATTATCAAAAATAATTGCAACAAATTACATTTAATATATCCATCACACCCAATTACCATTCACAATCCATTAAATACAAATTACATCATGTTATCATGATAATACCAATTGCATGAAAATAAATCACTTTAATTCCAAGTGATACTTTATCAATACAATTAAATCAATCAACATGATATTCCAATTAACATTTTCAATCCATTCAATAACAAATTTCCAATTCAACATAGGTCTCTAGGTTCCATCAATCCATGTTCTAATCTAGAGTCAAATGTAGGTGCACCTATTGGGGGTAGAAAATCTAGGTCTCAATTCCAATGAACCTAACATGTTTTGAGGTAGTTTTAACCATTTTTTTCATTATAAAAGAGTTTTAACAATTAGGATAGGTCATATTCATGGCATAATGGTGAAATCACACTTATAGGACAAACTACAAAAATGAAAGAGGATTTAGAGAGTTATTTTAGACCACCCACCTCAATTAAAGAAGTAGAAGGAAATAGTGATCGAGCACTGAATCAATATGAAACACCATGATCAACCTATTAAATTGATTAAAACAAACCATCAAGGTTGGAATAAGTGGATCCTAGGATAAGACAAGGGGAATTCATCGAAACCCAAAAAAATATAACGATTTTGGATTACCAGATTGAAGAATGGATCACAAGACCAAAGAGAGGTGTTAGAGAAGAAAAATGATCCAACAAGATCCTTCAAAAATTTTAAATACTAAATTAGGTTTGTAATAGTGTATTAAAATTATTAAACATAGGTTTTGGGGAGAAAATTTTGATTATTCTACTGCTTGGTCTGCCTATCCTGACAGAACTGGGTAGTTGGTGGGAAACACCAAATAGGAAATATTTTCCTCTAGATCCTAATATCTACTAGGAACCCCACAAGAGGGCCTATGGGTTTACACAAAAAATCTAGTGGATCTAACAAAAGATAAACCTCTTTCCAAGATCATCGATGAGCTGGTGAGGCTCCTACACAACCCCTCAACAAACTGTAGGAATGCACCATCTAGTCGGTGTTGTTATAGTTTTCTCCAAACTACACAATACTAATAGCCACTACAATCCTCCATTACTATAATTTATAAGAGACCCCAAAAACCTACAATGTAATGTGTTAATCTACTAATGAGTATTTTTTACCAATACTAAAGCTATTTAATAAAACAAAAAATATATTTAAGAAAAAACTTAAAGAGAAATATACCTATAAAAATATGGGATCTTAAAACCTCCCCACCATATAAAAACTCATTCCCAAGATATGCTCCCATTAATAAATGATAGGTATCAATGAAAAATTTGAGACACTATTCTTGTATATCATACTCAAAATCCCAGGTATCCTATTGAATAAAACTATACTGCCACTACACTCACACTAGAGGTATGATATTCCCTTGATGATTCTTCTCACTATATTCTATGATATATTTTATATTATACTAAAACGATGCATTATAAAAAATCTAAACATTATCAATAAATATCACATGAGAAGTTTCAAAGTGATATAACTAAAGATGTGACACATGAAACACATTGTGCATACAATTTTAGCACCGTGGAAGGTCTAATCGATATGCCACTGGACTGACCCTCTTTGCTATGTCAAAAGCCCAATAGACTACAACACTATCTTTTCCTACTTCTGGATAAAAAATTTCTCTAACCATGGAGACACATAATGAAAAGCCTAATGACCATCCTCGAACTCTAGAGGTTATATCCAATGGTCTGTATAGGTTTTATACCTGCGTTTCATGGAAAATAACTAGTTTCAAATCAACTAAATCAAATTAGACATCTCCTGCACGAGTCTAGGGAAAACAAGTGTCGACTCACCCACCTCTAACCAACATAAAGGATAATGAAATGAAATTCCATATAAATCCTCAAAATTATACATTTGGATAGATCCCTAGAAGATGTTATTATTAGTGATTTTGACGACTGCAAGATTCTTGTCCTAAGAACCATCAAGGTTAAAAATACATAATCATAACATATCATATAGAATATGTATCATCCACTCATATTGGATATTATTATTAGGATGGTAGGTTGCATTCAGAAGATCCTAAAATCCCAATGGCTTCTAAATGCCCTACCAAGACCATGAAATGAAATGGGGATCTTGATCTGAAATGATACACTTCAGAGAACCGTGCAATAAAACAATCTCCCACACATATAAAACACCTATATCATAGACAAAGAATATATCAATGATAGGTAATAAATGGAATACATTCATCAGTTAATCCATGATCACCCATATTTTATAATGTTTCCAGGGTGTACTGGGTAATCTTGTCATGAAGTCCATGGTGACATCTTCCCACTCCCATTATAAAATAGGTAAAGGAATTATTAACCATATAGGACTCTAGTTCTTATGTTTTACCTGTCTAAATGTGAAACACCACACTAAAAAGGATTATTTCTCCATCTTGATCACTATCAAACATTATTACATATGGATATCATGGTGAATATTTTTCATATAGATACGTGCAACCTATTTAGAAGCATGTAATTCCCTCATTTTATCCTAGTGCAATCCCATAGAAACATCAATAAATCCATGGAAAAGCAAAAAATCTTCACTTCTTAAACACCAACCTAATGGGGGATGCACATAATATATGTTTCCCCTTAGTCTTGAACCCTCCATATCAGATACCTTTACCCCCATGTATGAGTATCCGAACAACAAATACTGATGTTAGAGTTTCTCATCCTTGAGAATCTGGAACATCCATATGTATGTTTGGAAAGAGATCCATCATCTATCAGTTTTCAAAATACTCACACACTTACTTTTATTGTGTCTTTATAGTCAAGACATCAAAAATGGTGTTTCACTTACCAAGAGTTTATTTCAAATTGAAATAAAAAATACTATAGATACTCTACACACCTCCTTTACTGAAGGTTCAATTTCTGCTGTAAAATGTTATACTAGAGGCTATTATTATCCCTATACATCAAAATCAGCATGACTAAAATATAATTCCTCAAGTGTATTAGGGTGTGTATTATAGTATCTTACTATATATCATGAGTGGGATAACTCCTATAATGTTGTATTAGTTTTCTAGAGCTATAGAAACAACTAAACCTCATGTATTTGAAATTATCCACACCTGAATCCTGATGCATTGTATAAAAAATTATACTCATTACCCAGATTATGTAATGTTAGGATTAGTTATGAGGGAAACCTGATATTTAATTAATATAAATCCCTCATGTAAGCATCTAACCAAACAAACATACCCCCTTTCTTGGTTAGCCCATACATTAGTGCTTCCATATGGGAGTAGTCCTAGATGAACTCTAATAATAGCTTGATAGACAAAGAAAGTTTTGAATATGGAATAAATTAATGGGATATTCCCAAGATACCACAACTTCCCCCTTCACTGATTCCACTGACACTCCTAAATTTGAGATAATGTGACCTAGTAAGTGCACATTTTAAATCAAAAAATGATACATATTTTAATTTACATATATTCAATGCCCTATAAAAGTACTAAAGATGATGCTAAGATGTTGGTAATGGTCGACTCTAAACTAAGTTTACACATTGATTTTATTGATGAAAATCACCATAAACTTATCCAGAAAAAAATGGAATAACCTTTTTATTAGTTTCCTTTACACCACCAATGAATTCTACATACCCAATTGAATTATAATGAACTAATAAAATCTATAACTAATCCTAAAATTAGTTAGGGGTATGTCAAATTATCACACCCTCAAGAAATGGTTTCTTGAAATCAATTTGATATTTTAAAAAAATACATGAACCTCCCAACTGATCAAAGTGATCATCGATCTGTGGAAGGGGATACTGGTTCTTGATCATTATGTAGTTAACTCTCTAATATTTGAAACATAAGTTCAAATCAACACCACACTTCCTAGTGAAAAGAACATGAGAATACCATAGTAAAGTAATAATTCATATAAATCCATTAGATTCTAGATTTTTTAACTACACTTCCTACTATCGATGATCCACTGGTTCCATATTATTAGGTGGGGAAGAAAAATGTTCGGATTTGACACCAACTCAAAAGTGAACTTGAACTTATGCTTGGGTATTAATTTGGAGAACTCTTCAAGAATGAAATCCTAAAAGTGGTCCACTTCTCAAGGATAGTTACTCCTATACAACTCACCTTCATATAAAATATGTCTTGATAAATGGTCAGTAATAAAATCTAATTTGTATTGAATTGGAAATTCATGAACAACTTAAAGATCCCTATAAGATCCCATATTTCTCCGTAAGGTATGTTTTATTTAAGTTTTAGTTTAGGCCCTTTATTTTGGTTAATTAAGTGATTTCCAAAGTCCTTAAGGAGGATCAGGGGTGTTATGGGGGTTTAGGACACAAAAAAGAGAAAAAATGAGTTTCTGGGAAAGCCGCACAACTTGCACATGGTAAGTGATAATCGTGCGGGCAACCCTGGTAAACCATGCAAGAGAAAGGTTTTCAGACAGTATTCTCCACACAGTTTACGCAAGGTTTGGAAAACCATGTAGTTAAACCGTGCGAAGGGTCTCTTTTGGGACAAAAGCATCCGCACGATTTTCGCACAGTTTGGAAAACTATGTGAGCAAACCATGCTGCACAGAAACCTTTAAACAATTACAAAAATGACACTCTGGGATTTTATAACCCACTTAGGATTTTCCTCTTCCTCCTCCCTTGCATCCCTAAGAACCAAGGGGACCAAGATCTCCCAAGGATCAATCTCTTTTGATTCTTGGCCGTTTGGAGTGCCTTTGGATGCGAATTGAAGATCTGGGTAAGGCTAATCTCCCTATTTCCTTTTCTTTTTAGTTTAGGGTTTCTAAATATTTTCCCTCTCCATACAAAGCTCACAAACCCTTCATTTTTGGTGAGTTTTAGGGTAAATATTCAAGGGTTAATTGAATTGATATCTAAGGCTTCATTTGGGAGTTAATTTTCTAATAGATTCGAGGTAGGTGGTCTACAAAATTATATCCCTTGGGTTTTGTGTAGATTTGTGAATGTAAGGTTTTTTATTTTTTCCCTCTTTTGATGAGTTCTTAGATATTTTGAGTTAAGATGGGGTAATGGTTTTCTAAATGGTTAAATTAATCCCCCATAATCACTCTAGGATGCATGGAGGATGACTCGGCCAAATTGGGTCCACCCGTGGGGTGTGACGATATTTTCCAGACCTAGAATTAGCTAATTAGTGTAAGTTCATTATGCAAGAATGTAGATACCTTGATGAATACATTAATATGATTAAATGAATTGATGGTAAATTCTAGGTGACTAGATTATATTTGAATATTCTTAGTGAGATAGGCATGGGAAATGGGAAATGGGGATAAAGGGTTAAGTAATTAAAATGATGAATGTGTTAATGGATTGAGGAAAAAAATGTTATTTTCCCATTTATTGAGATTATTGTGATGTTTTAAATGATGTTGGCTATGTTTTTATGATATGGTGATTTGTGGTGAGTGATAATAAGAAAGTGTACATGTCTTGGTAGAGTGGGGTATTGACTTGAGGTTCTATGCCCATGGGTTGAGTTGGACTGAGGTTCTAGTTCCTCCCCTAAATGCACAGGTTAGGGAAGGGGATAGAGTTATATTCCCCTAACAGTTGCATTCCACCCGAACTAAGGATCTGAGGTGAGGATATTGGAATTTCTTTTCAAATGATGCCTAGTGAGATAGGACTTGTTAAATTCCCATATGTTGAAAATGTTGATCATGCCTAATCCATCGAACACATGAAAAGGGTGACATGATAAATGAAATTCCATGGTAGTAAACATGGGTTAATTGGTATGTTAACTTAAAAGAAAATAAATAAAGATAGCCTATTGAACTGTTTACCATAAATTTACTTTATTTATCATTTTTTGGAAATATCTACTTTGCTGGATATTTTGTACACTGTTGGTGGTGGCCTACTAAGTTATACTCACACCCTGCTCGGGCCGCCGTTGGGTACCTGAGCAGATTTAATGATCACAAGTCCAGACAAGGGTAAGGGACCTATGCTAGGGATATGAGTTGTACATGAGACATGTTTGAGTGAGGTTCTGGACTTAGAGTCTGAACCATTTTGGGGATTCTACTATTTTCTTTCTTTTGGGTTTTGTTCACTTGACACTGTAGCATGGAATGAAATAATTATTGTTGTTTATGATTGTACCCAGTTTTGGTATTTGGTTATTATGCATGTTATGGATTGCTATCTTATGTTTTTGATATTTCAATTATTATCTACTATGTATTACTCTGGTTTTGTGGGTATAGTCTCCCCACATGACCTATTGGACCCTCGCTGCTAGTCGGTAACCTCTAGAATATGAGGAGGCGTGCTTGAGGTCATGTAACTACCCGATTCAGGGGACTGATTTAGTGGCTCTTGGGTTAGGGACATTACAATGTGGTATCAAAGGTGGTTCTTTTCTCTTTATTACTATTTGGGGATGGTATATAGGAGATTAGGAATGTGTTGGGCCTTGGTAATGAACTCATTCTTTGGAGTAGCTAATCCATGTATGGGGGAGAAACCCAAGTCACCCTAGGAAGGGATTATTGTTCTTGTTGTGTGTTGTTACATTTGATGATATTTAACCATTGGGTGATGCACTTGTTGTGTGATTTTATGGTTTTGAGATATTTCTCTTGTGTCCAGAAAGGTACGAGGTTGTGCATTCATGCATCATTCTAGGTACCTATGTAGGAAAGTGACATGCATCATGATAGGCACACACATGGGATGGGTGTGTGGGATGTAAATGTTAGGATGCATATGTTCTTTTAAAAGTAATGAATTATGCCTAATAAGATGGTATGAATGAGTAAAAAGGGGAAGTAAAAATGTCTAGTAGTAATTAGAAAATGGTTTTTGATAAAGAAGTAAAACTAGAATAATTGGTTGTAGGGGTAAATTAGAATATGAAAATGGTTCGAATGGGAGTAAAAGATAAGGATTGTAGCCCTGATGATTATATACCACGTTGTCCATGAAATTAGGGAGATGGACGAGGGTAGTGAATTAGTTTCAGATGGGCTCTTTGGAGTAGTTTAAATGAACTGGTTTGGTTATCAAAAGTGATGAACCTATCTATACCTTTTCCTTCTCATAAAATATTTATAGTTGTATTCTAAAGCTCATGTTTGGCATTGTAGATAAATGCCACCTCGAAGATGTGCGCTGGTTAGGCGACATGAGGACATTGCCTAGAACGCTCCTCCAGAAGTGGATCAAGATAATGTGGAGATACAAGGGGATAGAGAAGAGCAGTTTTGTGATAACTTTTCTTGTTTTATGCAGATGATGGAATGAGACCCATGGCAGGTTGCACCGAGCATGTTTGAGCTGACCAAGGAGTTTCAACTGCAGCACCCTATGAAATTTACCAGATAGGGTGTGATAGAAGTATTATAGTTCTATATAGAGTATATTCAAACTTTTCTTGACCATCTAGAGACTCCTCTCGAGAATCTAGTCAAGTTAGTGGCCTATATGTTGATGGGGAAAGCAAAATGTTGGTGAGACATTATGGTTTAGATAGAGTAGGTTGATGGGATGATGTGGAAAGATTTTAAAGAGAAGTTTTTGAATAACTTCTATCTTGAAACCTTGATGCAAGAGAAGGATTCATATTTTATGAGGTTGACTCAGATGACAATGCTGGTGATAGACTATGCAGGTCGTTTCACCGATTTGAGATGCTTCGTTCCGACGTTGACGGGAGATGAGGCAGTTGTGGAGAAACACGTCCAAGATGGGATGAGAAATGAGATCAAGTCTCAGGTGAATATATTTCGGCTAAAACAATTTGCTGAAGTGGTGTATAAAGCCCTTATCTCAGAAGGAAACCTGAAGGGAGCTTCAGGTATTGAACTTGTGGCACCAGCTAGGCGAGAAAGTGGTGAAACTTCTAATAGTAGGAAGCGCCACTTTAGAACCTTCCAGTAAGGGGGAAGCACACAAAGCAGGCAGAAGAGGGGGTTATCTTCTTAGGGTGGTTACTAGGTATTTTGTTTTTAGTGTGGCGGGATGCTGCACAAGTGTGAATAGTGTCCACGCCCACCAGTTGAGTGCCGATCATGCAGCAGGCTAGGCCACATGCAAAGATTCTGTAGGAACCCATGGTTGTCAGGGAATGATAGAGGTTATAGGAAGAAGCCCAATGTAGGTAGGGGGTCGGTTACCCCGTATTAAGCAGGCTATTGGAGCTCCATGGGCCGTACTAGTAGGGGAGGTGGACTTGGAACTCTAGGGTGAGATCACCCTTACCAACAGAGCAGTGCAGTGCAGGGTACTCAGGCTGGAGCCCAGGGTAAAGGGGTAGGTCACCTCCATGGAGTTCAGGCTACACCTGAAGGTGTTGAGGTAGGACTGTCTACTGTTTGAGGTATGGTTCTTGTAGATTCCACATTTTTTAGTGCTTTATTCGATACAGGTGCTACACATTCCTTAATTTATGCTCAGTTTTTAGTTCTTTTGGGATTAACCATAGAGTCTTCATGTGGGGTAATGTCTCTTGATACTCTGCTAGGAGTGCGACTCGAGGAAATCAGGTAGTGTAAGGGTTGTTCCCTAGAGGTTGGTGGGTATCATTTTCTATGGGATTTGTTTGTCCTATATATGTCAGGTTTTGACCTAATATTGGGAATAGATTGGTTGGTGTTATATCAAGCCCATATCGACTGTTACCGACATCGAGTAACATTCACATCTCTTGATGGGAGAACTCATGTCCTTCGTGGTGATTGGGATATTTGGATAGGCCGCGTAGGGCTGATACGCCATCAGATGGGGGAGATCACAGCCCAAGTGGCATGCCTTATGATAGACGATGGGGAGAAAGGACAACCATTCTTCCATTTTTTGTGGAATAGGTTTAGGATGTTTTTCCTGAGGACTTCTCAGGGTTACCACCCAATAGAGATGTTGAGTTTACGATCAAATTTTATCTTGGAGCAGAGCCAGTTTCCATTCCACCTTACTGAATGGTGCCAGCATAGCTCCAAGAACTGAAGGTTCAATTGGAGGAATTATAGCGTAAGGGGTTTATATGTCCTAGTACATCACCTTGGGGATCTCCTGTGCTGTTTGCTAAGAAGGATGATGGATCACTGAGGATATGTGTCGATTATAGGAAGTTGAACCAGATGAAAGTTAAGAATTGATACCCTCTTCCTAGAATTGATGAACTTTTTGATTAGCTCAGAGGTGCCTTAGTGTTTTCTAAGATTTATTTGAGATCGAGATACCATTAGTTGAGGGTGATACCTTTTGACATACCCCGAATTACTTTCCGAAGCAAGTATAGGTTGTATGAATTCTTGGTAATTCTGTTTGGTTTTACCAATGCACCAACTGTGTTTATGACCTTGATGAATAGGATATTCCACCCATATATAGATCAGGTTTTAGTTTTTTTCGTTGATGACATTATGGTGTACTCCATAACTCACGACGATCATGCCAAACATCTTGACATCATTTTGAGTACACTAAGAGAGCATAGGATTTAAACTAAGATATTAAAATGTCAGTTTTGGATTGATGAGGTGCACTTTTTGGGACATATAATATCTGAGTCAGTCATGTCAGTGGATCTAGAAAAGGTGCAGGCTGTGGTGTCTTCGGAACAACCTAAGAACGTCTCTGGCCGGTTATTACAGAAGGTTTATTAGATATTTTTCTTTTTTGGAAACACCGCTCACATGCCTAACCAAGAAGGGGGTTAAGTTCGATTGGTTAGAGATTTGTGAGAATGATTTCCAAGAGATGAAGAAGCAATTGACTACCGCACCGATTTTGATCTTACCCGAACCAGGTAAGAAGTATACCTTGTTTTACGGTGCGTCCGGTGTTGGACTTGGGGTAGTGTTGATGCATGATGATCGGGTTGTAGCTTACGGGTCGAGGCATTTGAGGCCACATGAAATAAATTATCCTACTCATGACCTGGAGCTAGCTACTTTAGTTGATGCCTTAAAGTGTTGGAGGCATTATTTGTTGTGATAACCCTTTATGGTGCTTACCAACCACAAAAGTCTCAAATACATCTTCTCTCAATGGGATTTGAATCTTCGACATCAACAGTGGATCGAGTACTTACAATCCTTTGATTTTGAATTGGTTTACACACTAGGAAAAGGGAATATTGTCGCTGATGCTCTGAGCTAGAAGACTCAAAATCAAGTGGTTTAGGAGTCTAGTTCAGAGTGGGTGATGATGGCCTTGTTTGTAAAGATGCATTTGAAGGTACAGGAGGGTCACATATAGATGACCCTTGCATCTATAGTAGTTGAGTATGCACTTTTGAGCCGAGTTAAATATAGTCATTTGGTAGATCCATAGTGCTTGGATATGAAGTAAAGTCTTAAATATGGGGATTCATCTTCTGGTTAGACCTTTAGCACTGATGAAGTTTCTTATGTTCATGGTTGTGTTGTGGTGACGACAGGTGTACGAGAAGAGTTGATGCGCGAGTTCCACACATCAAAGTGGGAAGTGGATTCAGGCTTGAATAAGATGTACCAGGATCTACATAGGCAGTTTTGGTGGCCAATAATGAAGAAGGAAGTGGTGAGTTTTGTGGCATGATGCCATACCTGTCAGTAGGTGAAGGATGAACATCAACACTCAGGTGGGTTGTCGCAGTCATTTTCTATTCTAGAGTGGAATTGAAATGACGTCATGATGGAATTCATAGTGGTTCTTTCGAGGATGACTTAGAAGAATGATTCCATTTGGGTGGTAGTAGATTGGCTGACCAAATTGTCCCATTTCTTTCCAATTCAAGAAACCTATACAGTAGACCAGTTGGGGGAGTTGTATGTTCAGGAAATAATATGGCTGCATGGTGTGCCAAGAACCATAGTTTCAGATCATGATCTACATTTCAACTCATGCTTCTGGAAGGAACTACAGAAGGAACATGGTACCCATATGTTTCTGAGTACGGCTTACCACCCACAGACTGATGGTCAGTCGAAGTATACAATTCAGGTATTAGAAGACATGTTGAGAGCATGTGTTCTGGATTTCAATGGTTCATGTGAAAAGAACTTGTCTCTTGTTGAGTTTTCTTATAATGATAGTTTTTAGGCTACAATCTAGATGGAACCTTTTGAGGAACTTTATGGGAGACCATTTATATCACCGTTGTGTTAGTTAGAGGCCTGAGAGTCTAAGCTATTAGGGCCGAGTCTTGTGCAGGAGATGTCGGAGAAGGTTCGTTTGATTCAAAAGTGTATGGAAATAGCTCAGAGTAGGCATAAGTCATATGTAGATCAGATTAATAGACCTCTTGAGTTCATGGTGGGTGATAGTGTGTTTCTTCAAATGTTTCCAAGGTTGGGTCACCACTGAATTCAGAAGCAGGGAAAGTTGGCACCTAGATATGTGGGGCCATTTGAGATTGTGGAGAGAATCAGACTGGTGGCTTACTGATTGGCTCTTCCATAGTTGTATAATGGGATGCATGAAATTTTCTATGTTTCAAAACTCCAACAGTATCACCCAGATCCATCTCATGTGATAAATGTCGAGGATGTTGAGCTTGAGGCTGATGCGTCCTTTGAGGAGCACCCGGTTCGTATTATGGATCATAGTGAGAAAGTTTTGCAGGGTAAGGTTGTGCCCATAGTTCATGTTTTATGGAAACATGGAAACATTAAGGAGGAAAATTTGGAGTGGGGATTAGATACATGGGTCCAGTGGACCGATCTCTTCCTTTAGAAACTCATGATGCTTGGGAAGAGCAGCTTGGGGACGAGCCGTTATAAGGTGGAGATGTTGTAAGATCCCAAATTTCTCCGTAAGGTATATTTTATTTATGTTTTACTTTATGTCCTTTATTTTGGTCAATTAAGTGATTTCAAAAGTCCTTAAGGAGTCTTGGGGGTGTTCCAGGGGTTCAGGACATGAAAAAGGGGGAAAATGAGTTTCTAGGCTAGCCGCATGGTTTGCGCACGGTTAATGCTAACCGTGCGAGCAACCCAGGTAAACCGTGCAAGATGATGGTTTTCGAACAATAGCCTCCACATGATCTATGCACCGTTTGGAAAACCATGTGGGTAAACCATGCGAAGGGTCTCTTTTAGGACAGAATCATCCACACGGTTTGTGCACGGTTTGGAAAACCGTGTGGGAAAACCGTGCGGCCCAGAAACCTTTAAAAATTTACAAAAAATGCCACTCTGGGATTTTATAACCCACTAGGGATTTTTATCCCCCTCCTACCTTGCTTACCTAATAATGAACCAAGGGGACCAAGATCTCCCAAAGATCAATCACTTTCTATTCTTGGCCATTTGGAGTGCCGTTGGATGCGAATTGAAGATCTGAGTAAGGCTAATCTCCCTCTTGCTTTTCTTTTTAGTTTAGAGTTTCTAATTCTTTTCCTTCTCCATAATAAGCTCTCAAAACCAACCTTTTTGGTGTGTTTTAGGGTAAATCTTCAAGGGTTGGTTGAATTGAGATCTAAGTATTCTTTTGGGAGTGCGTTTGCCAATGGATTCAAGGTAGGTGGTCTATAAAATTATATCCCTTGGGTTTTGTATAGATTTGTGAATGTAGGATTTCTATTATTTCCTTCTTTTGATGAGTTCTTGGTGATTTTGACTTAAGATGGTGTAATGGTTGTCTAAATGGTTAAATTAATATTTATTAATCTCTATAGGATGCAAGGATGATGACTCAAGAAAATTAGGGCCACCCGTGGGGTGTGACGATATTTTCTAGACCTAGAATTAGCTAAGTCGTGTAAGTTTGTTGTGCAAGAACATAGAGAACTTGAT
Organism: Viscum album; assembly: GCA_963277665.1. Taxonomy (NCBI): domain Eukaryota; kingdom Viridiplantae; phylum Streptophyta; class Magnoliopsida; order Santalales; family Viscaceae; genus Viscum; species Viscum album. The sequence continues at coordinate 28,227,700 of OY728125.1, forward strand.
GAATACATTAATATGATTAAATGTATTGATGGGAAATTATAGGTTACTAGCTTATATTTGAATATTCTTAGTGATATAGGCATGGGAAATGGGAAATAGGGATAAAGGGTTAAGTAATTAAAATGATGAATGTGTTAATGGATTGAGGCAATAATGTTATTTTTCCATTTATTGAGATTATTTTGATGTTGTAAATGATGTTGGATATGTTATTGTGATATGGTGGTTTGTGGTGAGTGATAATAATCATGTTCACATGGCTTGGTAGAGTAGGGTATTGACTTGAGGTTCTATGCCCACGGGTTGAGTTGGACCGAGGTTCTAGCTCCTACCCTAAATGCACGGTTTAGGGAAGGGGATGGAGTTATATTCCCCTAACGGTTGCATTCCACCTAGACTAAGGCTTTGAGGTGAGGATATTGGAATTTTTTTCAAATGATTCCTAGTGAGATAGGACTTGTTAAATTCCCATATGTTGAAAATGTTGATCATGCCTAATCCATCGAACACATGAAAAGGGTGACATGATAGATGAAATGTCTTGGTAATAAACATGGGTTAATTTGTAGGTTAACATAAAGGGACATTAATAAAGATATCCTATTGAATTTTTTACCATAACTTGCCTTTATTTATCATTTTCATTCACTATATACCTTTTTAGATATTTTGTAGACACTGTTGGTGGTGGACTACTAAGTTATACCCACACCCTTATCGGGTCGCTGTTGGGTACCCGAGCAGATTTCATGCTTGTAGGTTATGACAAGTGCAAGAGACCTATGATAGAAAGATGAGTTGGACATGGGATATGTTTGGGTAAGGTTTTAGACTTGGATTCCAGACCATTTTGGGGATTCTACTATTTTCTTTCTTTTGGGTTTTGTTCACTTGACACTGTAGCATGGCATGGAATAATTATTGTTGTTTATGATTGTACCTAGTTTTGGGATTTGGTTATTATGCATGTTATGGATTATTATCTTATATTTCTACTATTTCATATTATCTATTGTGTATTACTATGGTTTTGAGGGTATAGTCTCCCTATATGACCTATTGGACCCTCACTACTAGTCAACAACCTCTAGAATACGAGGAGGCGCACTTGAGGTCATGTAACTACCCAGCTCGGTGCACCGGTTTAGTGGCTACTAGGTTGGGGACGTTACAATACCATTCCTCATGATGGATACAATTTCCCCTTCTAGAGATAGAAAAGTAAATCTCCAAAAATAATTATTGATATGATCCTGGTACATAACTATGTAATCCATTCCCAAAATAAAATCAAATGCAACTATTTCTATTATAAACAAGCCCCAAGTAAAATGATAACCACGAACTTTTAGAGAACACTCGTTACGATGTCTAATACCCTCATACCACACTCTTAATGGTTTGTTGATGGTCAAAAACCAATTTGAGTTCTATACAAACAATCCAAATACATTGAAAATTTAGTAGATAAAAAGGAATTCAGTGCCCTTGTATCCAAAAACATACATACAAGGGTAGATGACACATAAATCATACCTATGACGGTGGAAGATCCAGTATCCAGACTGGTAGGAGTAGACTGTATAGAGTCTAGATGAGTCCCCCCTCTTCCATGTGCTCTATTCTGACTCCTCTATGATTATACCTCCCAATGATACTATAGATCATATGTTGGTGTACCACATCCCCTACCTCAGTTCAAGCATCCGGTGGAACTCCAACTACTTGTATACTAATCGATAACTAATTCCTTCCTAAACTCTAAGGTGTTCCTTGATCCTTTTCCACAAAATGACTATTGATAACTACTAGAAAATATGGTATTTGTCACTGGTAATGGTGAAAAGTAGTTTACCCTTTGAAAATACTCTATGAAAAGGACATAATTGCAATGAATGATTTATTCCATCACAAATAGTCATCATTTGCAACAGAATTAATCATCAATTGTAAATACTTTTAGCAGGACTTCCTGTTGCCCAACATTAAAAGATATAGGGATGGTCAACAATGATAGAATAATGTGTCCATCTCTAATATTCATCATGTATAAAGTATTTGCGTTTTTCATTAATTCCCTTCACAAATACTTTTGATAGACAAAATTATTTTCGATGAAATTAATTCCATCACAAATAGTCTGTCGCAATTAATAGTAAAATATAATCTACCTCCCCCTCTCTTACTCTCCCTCATCTTCCTCTCCTTCACCTGAATGATCAAGGTGTAAAGATGACTGAGATCCCCCCCTCTGATGTACTCCATTGCAACTGGTTTTTTAAATATCCACATTCTAATATTCTTATTATAGATTCCTCTTGTCTTCTTTTTCATTATTTTTGAATTTTATTTAGTTTATCTTACATGATTTAGTTTGGGATACCCTATGTTAATAAATTTATCTAATTTTAATGGTTTATTTGATATTTAGGATTGATGAAAATTTATTACTCCATATTCTCATGTTAATCGAGTCCACACATAATATTTCAATTGATTTTTAGGTATTCTGGTCATTGGTAATTTGGATATATGCATTTCTATATATATATATATATATTAAAATGTGAATATATACATATATTAATGTTTTTAAATAAATGTGTAATTTTTTAATATATATATATACATGTATGTAAGTATGTATGTTTGTATCTATGTATATATAATTTTTATATGTATATTTGTTTTAAAAAATTGTCAGAATATATTTGATGGATTTATATTAATTAAAAAATATTGTAATATATATATATATATATATAATACCTTATGAATATATATATATATATAAATGTTTTAAAAAAATGTGTAAGGTTTTTGGTATATATATATTTAGATAAAAACATGTTAGGTCTTTAATATATATATGTATATATATTAACATGTGAACATATGTATATATAATATTTAAAAAAACTTGTAAGCATTTTGATATATATATATATATATAGACACACACACACACATTTATAAACATTTAAAAAAATTTATAAGGTTTTTAATATATATATATATATTTATATATTCATCTGATATGTATATTTGTTTAAAAAACATGTAAAAATTTATTTGATTAAGAAATCATGTAATATATATATATTGACATAAAAAATATGTATATATTAAGGTTTTAAAAACCTTATAATGTTTATTATATATATATGTGTGTGTGTTTATATAGATTTGGTATGTATATTTTTTTGGAAAAGAGTCTGAATATATTTGATGTATTTATATTAATTAAGAAATCATGATATATATATATTAATTATTAAAAATGAAATAATAATTTAAATAATTAATAATAATAATCAAATAATTTATAATAATTAACAATTAATTAGTCAATATTATTAACAAATAGAAAACATTAGTTTCAATTACAAAATATAATTAATAATTTGAAAATATGAAGAAATTACGATAACTTTAATAATTTTTAAAAGAAAAAATATGAAATACAAGTAATTGAAAATAATTTGTAACACTTATTATAAATTTAGTTATAAATAAAAAATTATTAGTATTATTTAACAAATAATTTTATCAACTAGTAAAAATTAAATAAAAATTGTAATAATTACTAAAATTTTATCAAAACTTGCAAAAAAATATAAAGAATAATAAATATTATAAATTCATTATAATTAATATAAATTTTGTATTAATTAAAATAATTTTAATTATTAATTTTTATAAAATTTTTAATATATATATATAATATTAATAAAATATTTAAAATGGTACCCTCGTGTACGATGTTACCAAAATCCCCATGCACAAAGGTTATGTTGTGCCTAGGGTAAACCCAACATTCCTAATCTAATAGTGGTCTCATATTTTTGATACAATACACTATCATGGAGACACTTCAATTTTTTTTTGTAAAAAACTATTTTTTTTAAATAAATTATCATCCTGTGTGTTGTTACCAAACTCTCAATGTAAAAAAAAGTTATATCACATCAAGGATAAACCCCACATCCTAGACATAATGGTGGTATCTAATTTTTTTTATATGATACATAGTTTTAGCGATACTTTACTTTTTATAAAAAAATAAAAATATTAAATTAATTACCCTCACATGTAATGTAATCAAACACCCAACACATACAAATATTATGTGTAGTATCCCATGTTTTTGGACCAAATAAAATTATAAGGGAATTTAAATTTTTGTTGTTGGTGGATGGTCCATTTTTTGAATCAAGAATCATATCATAATTTTGAGAGTTTTACCACATGTATTTTTTGTTTTTATATGTTTTTCAAGTATTGAGGGGTCCCTCAGGTGTTTTTTCGAGTATTGGGGGTGCCAAACCTCAAAACCTCAAATTAGGGAAAGATTTAAGGGGTGTCTGGTTTGTCTGCAATCGTACAGCCCATAGGGAAAACTATGTGGCATGGTCTAGTGGAGTAGGAGGTTCCACAAAGTTTAGTCAAACCATGTCGTAGGATCTACATGGCCATGCAACCAATTATAGGTTTTTATAGTGGTTTTTTTCATTGTTTTTGCATGGTTAGGAAAACCATGACCATGAGAGGTTCTCCTTGGGAAGTGACTTATCACACGGTTGGTGCACAGTTTGGCCAACCATGCGGCCAAAACCTATTGCCTATTTTTTTTGGGTGAAATTATGATCTCTCCCTTAATGAAATTTAAAACTTATCTTCCTCCTCCTTCATTCTTCCCATCCGCATGAAATGCCTCTCTCCTGATCAAGATCCACCTCTTATCCTCTTCTATGCATGGTAGTGTCTCCTCATAACATTATCAGAATTGAGCGCTATCAGTCTCTATGGATTCCTCTTAGTGGGATCTACACTCAAATTTCTTCTTTTCTCCTTTATTTCCTCCTCCATTATGCTATTTAGGTGCAGTATCTTTTGTCCTACTTTCAGGGTTATTTCCTATTTATTTTATTTCTCTCTAATTGGACAAATTCAAATCTTGATATTGTACAAGTGGGTTATGCTTGGTATATAGTGGGTTTTCTAGTTATTTCACATAATTTTCTTTACTTTTATATGGTGAATCATTTTTCCGCATGCCAGAACCTTCTATAGACACTATAAAATTAGTAAAAAAATTAAATTGAACTGTTACTGTGTCCAGTGAGACCCTTGTGAGTGGAGAATCAACCCTTCAATCGATATACTTAACTATTTCCACTTCAATAGTTGTAGTTCCTCCTTGGTTCCAAATTCCCATAATCCTTGAAGGTTGAACACACTTTTTAGGGAGTTTCACCCCTAATAAAGTGTATCATGTTAATAAATTTAATTAAAAAAATTTATGGCCATGAGTTAGACCCTTGAACTTAAGGCCAATAACCCATTCCATGGTTGAAAATTTTGAATGTGATGGAAATGATTAAATTGGTTGAATGAAAAAATGAAATTATTTATGATTTATTCTATATATCTAATTCATGTTGCTAAATTCTTATGTGTTATGCTTTATTTCTTGCTATTGTCATTTTCCTTTTGATTTGGGATTATGATTTAAGTCTATTTGTTTATTGAAGATTCCCTATGCTTTGTGATCAATTCCCTAGGTTAAATACTTGTTCTTATGTTTATTTCCATTTGTGAATTCCTTGTAGCCTACTTATTAAGTTTATTCCTAGCGTCTTGTGCTTGTTTCCTTATGCCATAGTTATTTATCTTGGGTTTAATGTTTGGATAACTAGCTTATCTTGATGTACCTTAAATACTTTTATGCTATGTGAAATTGAAATGTTATACCTTATCTTCTTGAAGGATGAAAGAGAACACAAGTATTGAATTAAGGATTCCATGGATAGACTCACTGTTCTCATCTTAGTACTACTTGATACACCAGGAGCGATGTATTTGCTTGCAGTGTACAAGATCTCTAGGTATATTATTTAATACTAATGAGTGATACAAATTACTTAAGGGAGAAACCATAAAAAACTCATTGGAAATATGGATACACCAAGCCTCAGGTGATACTCTATCCCCTTTGTGAGATACTTAGTACAAAATCAAAGTTTACCATACCTTGAGTGATACTAGGGATGTAGTTACGGGTCACCTCAGACAGAATCAGTGGGATTGGTTATATCAAGGGATCCTATAGAAAACCTTGGGATTCTATTACGGATCACCTAGGACGGGTTCAAGATTCCATTACTGGATTTGATAGATTCCTTGTATGGTTTACCAATGGTGCATTATTATTATTGTTATTATGATTATAAAGTGGAATCTAAATTCTTGAATAATATCCTAGAGGTGTGACTAGCAAGATAAAGAACAATATTGGGGTTAACCCACTTATATTGATATATATATATATATATATGTGATACCAAGTATATACCATATTTCTTCTAAAGTTTCCCTTAGTTCAAACATCCGACTTAAGATGAAGTAGGTAAAATCGGTCTGGTATTCCATTTAGATACCTGAAATGAACCGAAGTGTTAATTATTTATTTATTTATCACCATGTATTCATTTATGTTATCACACTGTTCATTTCATAATTCATGAACTGGATTGATCTAGAAACTATTGGTGGTGGACTATTGGGATTATATCTCAAACCCCGCTCAGGCCTCCAAAGCACTTGGGTTTCTGATTAGTTCTATATGTTTGTAGGTCCTTGGTTTTCTTGTTTGTGATGTGATATTTTCTTAGGAGATAGGGAGCATGAGACTGATCTAGTACTTAGGATTCTCATGGAGTTATCCTTTAGGGTATTTTTATTTTATTTTGTTTCCATTCCTATTGTACCACGTGGATGTATCAAGTTTCATCATCTGCACAAACATAAATTTTTATATGGATTTGAATTGTACATTTATTTTTATTCATTCAATGAATATATCTTCCACTTCTTGCCCATCATTAATTACTGCTTACACTATTGTATGCTATTTTTCTAATGATACACCACTATGTGACTGCGACCATGAGGGTATAGTCTCCTCACTGTACCGCCATTAGACCCAAACTACTTGTCGACATCCTATGGCATACACAGAGGTGTGCATGAGGCCATGTGACAACTGATCTGGTCATCAGTTTAGTGATTAGTTGGTCCGAGACCTTAAAAGGTGTTATCTGATCATTTTCATTTTTGTCTCACTATTTGGGCTGGTGGACATGAGACTAGGAATTTTTCAGTGCCTGTTAAATAGCAATTCCATAGGTTGATCAACCCATGTATGGGGAAAAGTCCAAGTGGCCAGGGTTGGGATTTCTGTTCATTATATTTGTTATTTTCATTGATAATGTTTTCACCTTCAGCGACTGGATTACTTTCCACTACTTATGAATTTATGTTATTATATAATTAATCCCTGGCTCGATCATATGATAAGGAATTACCATTACATGCATCATTATAGGCACATAGGGATTCACATTTCTAACATATTCCATACCATGTAGGTTTCATTATTAGGCTATTTGAAATTATTGATTTTCCTTTCATGTTTTATTATAATAAAATTTATATACGATGTCAAAAATTTCAATACCATGATTATATTTCACCTTCTTAGGTATTTGATTTGCTTTCTCTTGTAATTTAAATTACCATACTCTGCTTATATGCCATGTTTGACTATTTATCTTCTTATGTAGTACCTTTCCATTCTTATTTTACATTCTTGTGTCTATTTAGAATTCCTAGCGATTCTTTTAGAATGTATGATTGTTTCCCATACTTAGGTGAATAATTAATGAACTTGTTTTTAATTGACATGCTTCTATGCGTGTTTAAAATGGGAATAACCATTCTTTTTGAAAGTAAATAAGAGTCAATTTAAAATTTATAAGGTGTATGGGTGCTTTACAAATTGGAAAATCATGACCCATATAATTGAACCATTATTGATGCACTTTATGTACTTAAAGTCTATTTTATAAATGTTAAGGATGTTTGATTTCATTTAAATCCTATATAAAATTTCTTACAGTTAAATGGGTGCCGCCATAAGCTTGTAATGTGTATGGGGAAATTAAAAATTAATGGTGGTAACCCATATAACCGAACCATCAGTTGTGAGCCTTCTATTTATAAACTCTTGTAAATATAATTTTTTTTTAGATTTGACTTAAATTTTTTGTCTACCTCTATTAAGTCTTTTACCCCTATTTCTTGGACATGATAACCCATATGACCATACATAATGCACAACTTGAATCAAGTGGGATAGTTAGGGGATTTTTCTTATAATATAGACTTGATTCGACCCAAGTAGGTCAGTCATGATGCCTTTCACTTGTGGGATAAACCAACTATGGGTGTTTTAAATCTATTGGTTAAAATGTTCAGGTTTCATTAGTTGAACCTAAAATGTCTTAGTGGGACCCCTATAGGTCGCCTTATCTTTTGTGTGCTTTAGATATTAAACCACATGGGTTTTTCTTATGCTATGTGTTAGGAGATCTTTTGAGTCACTCATATCCACCTATATAGTTTCACATGTAAACGTAAGGTGGAATTCTTTTTGATTAGTACCCATTTAATTAAAAGAAGACCCTTGAGGCTTCTTTGAGTTTTAATAGTGCGATGCCTCATAAATAAATGGATGGTGTTTGAAATGGGGTTTTGTGCTAAAAATTTCCTAATTATATCTGGATGTTACTAAATAATAATTCTTAAAATGGAGTTTAATATAACTTGTTTTTTTTTGTCTTAAAACCTTAATAGATGCTTTTCCTTTATGACTCATTTTAGTTTTTCTTTAAAATGAAACCTTGAAATGTTTAAAGAGGTAAATGAGTTTTGGTTTAATGCCATAAAATGGATCCTTAATTGGTGTTTTTAGCCTAACCCTCGTAGCAGCCTTAAAATGGTTGTGTGAGAATAAACTGTAGGAAAATTTCCCTATAGCTTGGGCTTGATATTTTTTCCTTTTAAGCTTAGTGACTTTTTCTTGACATGACCTAGCTTTAGGGTTAATTTTCTAGTTTTTTAAGGGGTTATCCTATTGCAGGTAACACCCTCAGATCATCAATTCCCTTTCTAGTTTTTGGAAAACATTTTCTCTTGTATGGTACTATTTGGGTTGTGTCTATCCCTCATAGGGATCTTAGCTTTGGGAAATGATACCCTTGTTTTAATAGGTGGTCATGTGTCATTTTAAAATTTTCTACAAGTATGATCATTACAACATGATTAGTTTTATTAGGTATGATATGAAAAAGGCATGGTCGACTATTTAGGAGGTCTTGTGACCCTATTTTTCTTTATTCTCAATTTTGGGAAAATTGGGAGTTCATCTATTGGTTTTGTAGTAGTATAAGGAAGTATGAATTTGAACCAGTTTTCTACATGGTGTATCAAACACTCGAATGCATAGGACTGATAAACCCATGGGTGGTATCAAAGATGTTTCATTTCACTTGGGGTAGTATGTGTTGTTATACATGGTACCTACCGAGTTTCCTTTATTTGGTTTCTTTTGACACCGGGGAAGTTCCTTGGTGTGTGTTTTGGGTATTTTGGTGATGCGTCTAGCGATCTATGTTCATACGATGCATGCAGAGTGGAATATGAATTTGAATGCTGATTTTGGTGGTAGATGACTACAAAGTGGATGATGGTGTCTAGTGATGAGGATGGAGACGATTGTGATGGAAGCTCTGGTGATGACAATAGCGATGATGAAGGCGGTGGTTATGATAAGCGATGATGACTGAAATTTCTTGTCGAATCAAGGCAGGTGACTGAATCTACAGATGGGCGACTAGCGTGATGGTTGTGATCTCAAGGTAGGCGCATGAATGATGGAAGGATTTTGAATTTTTCAATGTTGTGTTTTTTTGGAAGGAGTCAATGGAGGTAGATCAGGGTTCACTGCAGTGTTTGTTTGAAATTTGAAGGTTGTATGCTGTAATTCTCATGATGGGTTGAATCTGGTGGTTTTGTGAGGGTCTACACTTATCCTTTAAAAGTGTTATTATAAAATACAAAAAATATGGATTGTGGCCTGAAAGGTCATCCCTAAGATACAATGACCTAGATTTTTTGTGGAGTCTAAAACATCCTAATTCATGGGATGATGTTTAAAGAAGATCAAGTTTATGACAGAATAGTCAATTATCTTGGATTGTATGCCTAATTATATGGTGGATGTGGACATAAATCTAGAGGATATTCATGTGTAAATATAAATATGAATATAACCTATCACTCATAAGCACTTGGTTTTCTATCTCTTCAGTTTCCCTCTAGTTAAAGAAGGTTGGCCACCTCTAGGAACCATGATTTGTTGTCGATGGAGCGTGTGTTATGAGATTAAATCCCTTTCTCCTAAAATAAAATGTTAAGAACATTCCTAAGGTGGGGAGTATAACTTCAATTTTTTATAAATGCGTCCTTTCATGTAAAAGGTACACAACTTTAGAAAGTCCATTTTGAAATGGTCAACCTCACCTAAAATTTCCTTATGGACGATAATATTCTCACTTTAGGTTGGTGTTTTCTAGAGAGCATAATGGTGTTTTTCTCAGCTATACATGCAACCTGTCAAGAGAACTTTGGTTGGTAATGGGCCATGGTGGTTGTTCTTGAGTGACCATGGGATGCCTCAGGTTATGAAGGCATTGTGGTCAGGTTTTTGATGCATCTATAGGTGAAGTTGAGATTTTTTTAGAATAATTCGACAATTAGGGGTTAAAATTTTCCTCCTTTAATGATTGGGTATGGTTGGGTGGAAACCATATCGATCACTTTATTTTTAGGCAGTGTAAGTGTCTTGGGGTCACTTTGGAAACTGTTCAAATCCTCTTAGTGACCTCTCTCCTAAAATATGATCATGTACCCTGTCTTGAAATCATATGGGTGCACTGAGAGAGCATCATTTGTACACCACACTATGTTTTAAAAGCCATTGGGATGTTGGATGGTATCTATCAGAGTGAACTCCAAAACCAAGGTTTTCTTTAGAGGCATGGTTAGTCTAGAATGATAATTTTTTTACAAGTAGGAACACCATGGTCTTACTTATAGACACTAGTTGTTCTCTATGACCTGGTCACCATATATATTCTCCTTTTAGATTAGTCATCATTCTTGGTATGTGGATGTTTGGATTTTTATCGATGCCACTCAAGTAAAATCCATTGCATTTTTCCTCATATGAACTCCTTGGACTCATGTTGATGATCCCAAGGTTTCCCTAGACTTTATTTGGGCTCAGAAGGGGGTGTTTAAAACATGATTATCCAAATGAGCTAGATTAAGGAATGTTCTATGTTCCTTCTGGGGAACGATGGTTTAAATGGACATTTTGGCTAGATACACCACTATAATATGGTAGAAGTATTCATTGAGTATGCTGGGTGAGTCTAGTGGTGCCCCATATAAAAAAATCAGGTCAATATTTTAAAATACACCAAACTTATAAGCCTATCATTTAAAAAAAAAGTTTTTTGGTAGTGGTTGGACATATTTTCCTTCGGATTCATTAAATCCCATCAGTGAGGATTTTTTAGGCATGTTGTTAGGTTAAGATGGGTGAAATGTATCTTTCGGACATAACTTCATATAGAAAGTTCAAATTGATTGGTTTAAATGAGGTTAGTTTGGAATCAACCCTTAGATAGAATCCTCTATCATTTCATGAGAATTTTTTGAAATGATATAGGCATATATTAAAGGAAAATTCTGATAGTTTAGATACCATGATTTATAATTGGACCATAAATTATGGAACCTGTGGTGGAATCTCCATAGGCTGAGTGGTTAAAGAGATGACATGTAGATCATGTCACTATTTTGACGAGCTTAGGTAAGCTTCATCTCAATGCATTATTTTCTAAAAAAAGCATTGGATTTAGTTTTTATGGCTTATATACTATATGATAAGGTGACGCTAGGAGGAGCGTTGGGTGTTTGGAAATGAAATGTATCCATTTCAGCAATACTTCAAAACTTGAGTAGTTCAAGTGATGTTACTTCATTTTCATAAGGATTCTCAGTGCTGAGAAGTTCTAAGGTGGGGTGATTGTAACATCCCATGTTTTTGGACTGGATGAAATTTCAATGGAATTTGATTTTTTTGTCATTGGTCAATGGTCCATTTTTTAAACCAAGATGTAGATAATAATTATGAGATTTTTAACACTTAAATGTTTTTTTAGGTGGGTTTTAAGGCCCTAGGGTTCCCTTGGCTGTTCTATCGAGTTTTGGGGGTGCTGGACCCTGAAACCTCAAATCAAAGAAAGCTATTAGGGGTGCATGGTTTGTCTGAACCCGTGAACCCCCTAGTGGAAACCATGCAGGCTGGTCCAGTGGAGCCGAAGGTTCCACACGGTTTGGTTAAACAATGTGGCAAGATCCACATAGCCAAGCGACCAATTTCAAGTTTTTGACAGTGGGTTTTTTCATGGTTTGTGCACGGTTAGGAAAACTGTGGGCCTTAACTGTGCGATATTCTCCTTGGGTAGTGCCTTAGCACATGGTTAGCACACGATTTGGAAAAATGTGCAAAAAAACCATGAAACCTATTTTATTTGGGTGTAATTATGATCTCACCCTTAATGAAAATTAAAACCTATATTCCTCCTCTTTCTTTATTCCCAGCTGTGTGCAACACCCCTCTCCTGCTCGAGCTCCAAAACTTCTCCTATTATAGGAATGGTGGTATATCCTCCATTTATTATTATAATTGAGAACTGTTAGTCCCTATTTATTCCTCTTTATAAACTCTAAAATCCTATAATTTATTTTTCTACCCGATTCTCTCCTCCTTTTTACTATTTAGGTGCGATCAATTTTTCCCTATTTTCAGGGTGGATGTATGTTTCTTTGATTTCTCTCAAACTGAACCAAATCAAAGCTTGATATAAAACATGTGGGTCATCCTTGTTATAAGGTAGTTATTATAGTTCTTTACTGAAAGTTTTTTAACTTCTATATGGTTCACCATTGTTCCGCACACCATAACCTTTGAGCAACGCTCCAAAATTTGTAAATAAATTAAATTGAACCCATTACCATGTTTAGTTAAACCCTTGTGAGTAGTGAATTAACCCTTTGGTTGATCACCTTGACTCTTGCCACTTTAATGGGTTTAGTTCCACCTTGGGTCCAAATTACCTTAATCCTTGAAGGTTGAACACCCTTTTGGGTGAGTTTCACCCCTAATAAAATGTCTCACGTTAATAAATTGAATTAACATAAATTGTTGGCCATGAGTTAGGACCTTGAACTTGAGGCCTATGCCCTATTAAATGGTTAACCTTTTGAATGGGATGGATATTTTTAAATTGGATGAACGACACTAATGAAATGATTTATCCTTTAGGCCATATATCTTATACAAGTTGTTAAATTATTATGTGTTATGATTTATGCCTTGCTGTTATCTTTTTTCCTTATGCTTTTGAATTATGCTTTAGGTATTTTTGTTTATTGCATATGACTTATGTTTTGTTCCCAATAACCTATGTTAAATCATTTTTCTCATGTTTATTTCCATGTGTACATTCCATGTATCTTACTTCATATGTTTATGCCTAGTGCCTTATGCCTTTTTCCTTATTCCATAGTAATTTGGCTTGGGTTTAACGCTTGGAAAGGTAGATTACCTTGATGTACATGAAAATGATTTGGTGTTATGTAATATTGGAATTGTAGGCCTTATCTTCACGTGGTTCGATAGAAAAAATGGGTCCCAAATTAATGATTCCATGGATTAACTCATCATGCTCATCTTGGTACTACTTGATGTGTCAGGGGTGATGCATTAACTTGTCGTGTATAAGATATTCGGGAGGAATATTTTAAACTCACGATTGAAACTAGTTCCCTAGGGGAGAAACCATGGAATAAATCATTAGAAATATGGATATATCATGCCTCAGGTAATACCCAGACCCTATGTGAGATACTTGGTATGAACTCAGAGTTTACCGTACCATGAGTGATACGAGGGACACCATTATGGGTCACCTCATATAGATTCAGTGGTATTGGTTATATCGAGGTATCCTATAGTGAACCTTAGTTTTTCATTACAGATCACCTAGGATGGGATGAGGATTCCATTAATGGATTTGATGGATTCCTTGTTTGGTTTACCTATGGTGAATTCTTTTAATTATTGTTATGATTACAAAGTAGAATCTAAATGTTTGAATGATGTCCTAGGGGTGTGCCTTCCAAGCTAAAGCATAATCATGGGGTCAACCAACTTTTGTTTCTCTATATATATATGATGTAAAATATATACCATATTGACTCTATAGGTTCTCTAACTTTAGTCATTTGACTTAGTATGAAGAAGGTAGAATCAGCTGGGTATTCTATTTATATACCTGTAAAGAAGTGTTATTTATTTATTTATTTATCGCGTTGTATTCATTAATGTTAGAACACTGTTCATTTCATAATTCATGAACCATACTAATTAAGAAACTATTGGTGGTCGTATGCATGGATTATATCTCATATCATGCTTGGGTCACCATTGCACTAGGGTACCTAAGTAGTTCTAAATGTTTTCAAGTACTTGGTTTTCTTGCTTATGCTATATTGTGTACTTGGGAGCTTGGGAGAATGAGACTAAGTTAGAACTTAGGATTCTCATGGAGTTAGACTTTGGGATCTTTTTTTCTCACTACCTATTTTACCTTCTTCTTGTATCTATCAGCATCGTCTAGACATAAATGTATTTTTATATTGATTGGAATTGGCGATTTATTTTTATTCAACCATTGTATTTATCTCTTACTAATTGTCCTTTATTTATTACTATTTCCACTATTTTTTTTTCTATTTATCTATTGATACACTATTTTGAGACTATAACCATGATGGTATATTATCCCCACCATACCACCATTAGACCCTCACTACATGTCTACATCATCTGGTTTACGAGGAGGCATGCTTGAGGCTATGTGGTGACCGGTCCGACAATTGTTTTAGTGGTCAGTCAGGACAAGATGTTATATTATGTTGCACCTAGGGTAAACCCAACATCTTGAACCTAATGGAGGTATCAGAGTTCCCATACAATACACTGTTTGGGAGATATATCAGTTTTTGGTAAAAAATTATTAATAAAAAATTAAATAAATTACCATCATGCGTGGTGTTACCAAAATATTGACCTTCACAAATGTTATGTTGCATCTAGGGTAAAAAACACATCCTAGACCTAATGGTGGTATCCAATTTTTCATAAGATACACATTTTAGGAGATACTAAATTTTTTTATAAAAAATTATAGTAAAAATATTCAATTAATTACCCTCACATGACATGTAGCCAAACACTAGAGACACACAAATGTTATGTCATGCCTAGGGTAGACCTAGAATCCTCAATCTAATGGTGGTATCTGATTTATAATATGATACACCATTATGGAGATACATATTTTTTTTGAAAAAAATTATAATAAAAAATTTAAATGAATTACTATCATACGTGACATTACAAAATTCTAAACACTCACAAATGTTATATCTCATCTAGGGTAAAACCCACATTCCAGAACAAACGGTGGTCTGTGATTTTTCATATGATACACAGTCTGATAGATACATAATTTTTTAATACAAAATTATAATAAAAATATTAAATGAATTATCCTCACATGCAATGTTACTAAGAACCCAATGCACACAAATGTTATGTAATGCATAGGGTAACCCTTGTATCCTGGACCTAATGATTATCTCATATTTCTCATATGAGACACCATTCAAGAGATATTATATTATTTTATCAATAAATTTATGTATGATATAATATTTTTAATATTTTTATTCTTTATTTTTTGGGCCTATATAGGACCCAGAATCTAGTGATAACCCAGCTCCACACTCCGATCATATTTCAATAAATAATTCACAATATTAAAATATAATAATAATTTTAAATTAGTCACAATGATAAGTAATAATTATTCTTATTTTTTTTGATAACTATGGACTTAGGAAGTAAACACCACTTTTTATTATGCAATTTTGATTAGATAAATCATGACAAAAATCCAAACAAATATGCCATAAATCATGTCTACATTGAATGAGTTGAGATATTTATAACATTTAACTCATTGAATTAAAAATTTATTTATAAAGGAAAATTAAATTTCCATTTTAGAAATGTGATATTAGGAGATTCAAAATATTTTACAATGTTGTATTTCATCAATTTCATTTTAGTTTTCATAAATATTATATTTTTTGGTATCAACATGTTGAAAAGAATTCAACACGAAATATATTTTTTTTATTCAAGATCCATAATTTCATAATTAATACATTGGATACTGGTCCTTCAATTTGGAAAACAACAACACAACATGATATTCAAATCCTAAATCAGAACATTCTCAGTTTTATATTTTTTTTAAATCTTCTGAGGATACCTTATATCAGAGATTCTAGATGAGAAAAATTGGAGCTATTATATAATTTATGGACATTAAATCATATTTTAGAATATAAAATAGGTGTTTCAATCAAATATTATTATTTTTTTAATATTTTTTTACTAAGGGAAATACATTACCAACAAGATTCTATGAAAGTTTGTGGTTGGTCCATAATTTGGGTCTTAGTTATCAGAAGATTAATGCATGTTAAAATGACTACATATTATATTATAGTGACTATGAATCATTAGTTAATTGTAAATCATGTGGATAAGTCATGTATATAGAGTAAAAATAAGGAATATCCATATTTACTATGAAACAGTTGAGGTATTTTCTAATTACACCTCAATTAAAATGTTTATTTACGCATCACAACACAGTTGTGTTAATGAAATGACATAAATAAAATATTTTCATTAGTAAAATATTAAATCATCCATGTGATGGTGGTTCATGGAAACAATTTTATCAGATACAACCTTCTTTTTCTTAATAACCTCATAACATAAGGTTTGGTCTTTCTACAAATGGTTTTTTTCATTTGGGTCTTATGAATATCGATATTCTTGTTGGACTATTTTTATTACTCCATACAACTTAACTCCTTGGATCCTGATGAAGGAACCCCATATATATTTTGAACTATCAATTCCAAGACATATAAGGAATAATATTTATATTTATTTGATGATAGTAATTGATGAGTTAATTTCATGATGGAATAATGATGTGACTATAATTCATATAGTTGAAAATAATAATTTTACACTGAAGGTTACATTAATATGGATGATAGGTGACTTTCCAGTGTACAATGTTTCATTTAGATAGAGTACACATGGAATAAAATCATGTATATAATTCATGGATGATAATAAATAATTTATTCTTTGTAATGGGAAAAATAAAAGTTATTTTGATTTCCCTCAGATTTTTCATTCACAGAATTACCATTTTCCAATGAAGAATATAATTTTACAAATTGTAAAATTGAAAGGGATAAACCTATAGTAGTTTTATCAGGTATTCAGGTAAAATCTATCATCTTTTTATTACCTCCTGAAACTTTTGGACTAACTATAAATGAAAAAATATTGTTTTGGGAGAGACAATCATTGGATAAAGTAGAGTATTTTTTGGTACCTTACATATTGGTTTGATTTATTTCTTCATAATATGTTATATGTATTGCATATTGAGAATAATTTATTTGATAACATATTTTATACCGTGTTGGACACTCCCAATATTACCAAAGATAATATAAAGGTATAGTTAGATATTTACCTGATTTTCAAACATCCTAAACATGAATTATTTGAATATAAAATATCACACAATTTAATAAATCCAAATGGATATTATTCACTTTATAAAGAAATAATTTTATTATTTTTTCAATGGATTCTAGACTTGAGGTTACCAGGTGATTATGATTCTAATTTGTATCATTGTGTTAAAAATGGTCATATTACTGGTTTAAAAAGTCAGGACTTCCATGTCATAATGGAAAGATTATTGACTATTGGTTTTATAGGGATCTAAAATTATTTAATATAGGATGTGTTGACCAAAATTTCATATTTATTCTGAGATATTTATTCAAAAACACTGTATTATGATGCATTGAGTATGATGTAAAAGGATATTGTTTTAATTTAATGTTACTTGGGTAAAATATTCACACCAAGATTATTTTAAACAATAAAACATTAAATATTTCATTTCTCATATGAAGCTAAATGTTGAGGATTTATACAATTATGATGGATGTACCTGTTTGATAGATTTATGAAAAAGTTAAAGAAGAATGTATGTAACAAACCATCAGTTAAAGGGTCAATTATAGAAGCGTACTTACAGGAGTAAATTTCAAATGTTTTCTCTTATTATTTTCAAATGGAATATTATTCAAAACCTAACTAGATGGGTCATAATGAGAAAAATATTGACGATGTCACAAACAATAAATTGTTAATTTTTAGTTATCCTGAGATTTTTTTTGTTATCATGAATGATGGATTTCAGATGAATAACTCCATAGAGCTCATACATATATTCTATTGAATTGTGATAAAATGATATGATTTCTGCAGTAAATACTAATTTTTATTATTTTGTTAAATTTATATTAAATAAAACTTTATTTATAATATTTTTTAGACAATATGATGAGCATATCAAATAAAATATATACAAATTACATTTGCTGCTCCTGTATAACATCATCAATAGAAATTTTTATATTGGTTTTAAATATTGGTAATTTATGTTTCTTTTAAAAGAAAAATAAATAAATTTTGTTATTATATCTATTATTAACAATTTTTATTGTTTTCATGGAACATGACATGAAAATAAAATTGATATTAATTATGTGTGCTCAAAAATCCTCCAAAAAAATTTGTAAAATCTTATAATGTATGTGTGATTAATAGATTTCAATTACACACACACACACATATATGGTGACTCAAAGAAATCAATGAATAGTGTTTCATGTTTGAAAGGATATGATCATAAAGAAATTAAGGTTTTCATTTATTTTATACTGGATGAAATAATTGAATTTTGTTATTTAGGACCAAATTAGGTAACAATGTTTAAATTTAATTGGTTTGATATTTATTGAGGCTGTGAGTTCATTCACGAAATGGATTCATTAACATTAAATATAATAGTCTTATTCAATAAAATATGTTGAATCCTCAATAACATCATGTTTATTATGAAAATTACTATGATGTTTTGAGATATTTGAATGATTGGTGGAGTGTAATAAAAATGATATCACGTGAAAATCATTTTATTGAAAATGAAACTGGTTCTATGGAAGTGCAACATATTGAAAATCTTCAAGAAACGTATGAAAATATATCTCTTACTTGAAGAGATAAAATTATTGATTATGAAAACCCCCTATTAAGGGATGATGATATAGATAATGTTGATGAATTAATAAGGGATGCTGAAACTGAATGTCATAAATAAGTTGACGATGTTGAATACGAGGATGAAGACATTATCCTAGATGAAAATGATGAATAATATGACAATTGATGTATTATATTCTACTATTTATTAGTTTTTTATATTTTATATTTGTTTTAAAAATTATCTATAGGTAAGAATGTTTGTTTCATATAGCCAGACCTGATGATCTATCATGTTCCTTCACTAATGCCAATAATTATTAGATTTTTTATATTTGAAATTCATATCAAAATTTATTTATAAGTAAGAATATTATACTATGAATGATATTTATAAGTTTTTTTTATATTTTATATCTATATTAACAAATATTAATAGGTAAAATTATTATGTTTTGTTATTTATTTTCAGTTAATTATTATATTATACTATTTATTAGGAGTCTATATTTGGTATCTGCATTAAAAATTTCTTAGAGGTAATATTTTTATATTCTAGTATTTATTCATTTTTATATTTGATATTTTTATTAAAAATTTCTTATATGTAAGAATATTTGGTTAAGATGGCTAGAGATACTCCCAATGATCTATTTCATTATCTCAATGATGGTAGAATTCCTGCTAATGAGCCTGATTCATCTGATGCACACAATGTTTCTTCTATTAGGAGGGGGAATAGTCTTTATTGATTGATGGTTCTAAACCCCATTCCATAGAGATTATCATATAGTAATTTTGATCCTCATTTACATAGGTATTATTAATTGTTTAAGTTATTTATTTTATATTAATTTTTTTGTGTTATTTTTTGTAATAATATTCTAGGTATTTTTTTTTATTTTAATATTTTTTCACATTTAGCTATTGGGAAGGCTAGTGCGATTCAAACAAATTATTTTTCTAAGCCATGGGTGTCATGGGACAAGGTTCCCATCACCATGTGTCAACATATGTTTGGCCACTATATTGTAAATTATTTAATAATATATATATATATTTAAAATTAATTTAACTACTAACATATTGTTTTTATTTTCATACAGAATTTATTTTATCGTCTTACTAATAACCTGATATATCCTATCCTAGATGAACGAGAGAGTGTCAAGTCTCGAAAATCCTAGCTCTAGACTATCCCAACTCTTACCCAAATAACATGACCCAATGAATGAACATAACCTCGCCCTCTGATGCCATTTTGTCACAAACCAGATCTGGTCGCCATCAAAACTGGCACCCGACCCGGCCCGTGGCAAGGCTTGAAGGGCGTTCTCGATCGCCATGGGCTGGAAAAAGTTCCCAGGTATCACAAAATGTAATTTTAGAATTATTTACCTATGTTTATAAACATAAAACTACAAACAAATGAAATATAAAAAATATGATTTTTTCAAAACAAACAAACTTTTACAAAAATTAATATTTGAATTACATAATTTAAAACAATTCTCAAAGACTATAAAAAATGAAGAATCCAAAAATGGATAGCCCAAGAACCTCCTCATAGTAAGGGGCACCACCCTCAAGCCGTCTCCATGACACTGTTCCAAGAAGGACCACTAAAAACCTAAACCACTGGCACTAAAAGATTTACCCAAACCTGTAAAAAATAACCAAATCTACTTAAACCCATGGGTGTAAGTAGGGTGGGAGAAAAAGCACAATATGAAGCCACCACTACAAGATTCCACTTGATAAACATTCAAGGATGAAAATCTTGCAAGTTTTCATAAAGATGAAATGCTAATAATAATTTTAATGAGATGCAACTTTAAATAAAAACAGTTTTCAAGTGGGATACTTTATGGAATAAACACTTTTAAATAGAATACCAAAGCTAATGAATTTTCTAGACAAACATACTATATTTGGATGATAATAATAAAGTATATAATGATCACAAACAATAAAAAATAACCCCTAGGCACTAGCTCGCTATGGGTCCCAGGTACCTCGTATCTCAGTGAATGTAACCATACAAATATCTGTTCTCATGCACACAATCCACTAGTATGGATCATACCCATAACCTAGTAGTCCTCCAACATCATAATCATCCTAATTATAGTTTAGTTAGTGTTGTCATCGTCAAAATTTCTACGTGAAACTGGGTCCAAACCCCACAGGATCAACAATATACTAGTACACGTCCACCCACCTAGATACCTAGGTTTTCTATCTTGTGCTCAAATAAGTTCTTCAAGCCATGGAATATAATTTTCACATGAAAATACCAGTTCCAAGTAACACACACACCAAACATCCCAAACACATGTCACATAATACTCCTTTAACAAAAATATATTTATTTTTCACATTATACTCACACAAAATAGACCACAAACATGTTTCACACCTTTCTTTAAATTTGATAAATCATTTTAGAAATTTATAAAACATTCTAATTTTTTTTGACATGTTAAATCACCAATTTACCTTTCAAAAACCCATCTTAAGTGAACACACTCACGAAAATAGTACATGTACATCCTTTTCCCACTTTGTTTAACTCAATAAATCACTTACAATTTTCATAAAACAATCCAAAGGGGTATAACCATGTTTTGAACACAAAATCCATTTCAAAACCCAATTTCAAGGCCAAAATCACCCCAAAACCAATAAAAAAAGAGTTGGAAACCCTAAAAATATTTATTAAACCACTTTAAAATGTTATCAAATTACCTCAAATGATACAAAAAATATACACATGAAAAAAAAAACATTTTCAAACAAATATGAAACTTTGAAACTAAATTCTTAATCAATACTTCTAAAAATGGTTCCCACACAAAAAATAATGTAATATGAGTATGATAAAAATATTAATAAAGAAAAGATAATTCATTTTAGGATGCTTAAACATGGAACCACCTACCTTTTGTGTCAAAACACCAATTCATTGTGCGAAACTTCAACTACACCACTGCCACACCACGAGGGAGTGAAATCCAACCTAAAACCCCATGATTTGACCAAAAAGACACCAAATAAAACCCTAGATAAAAACCCTAACTTATGGAAATTTTAGAACTTCATGAAAGAGGGAGGAAATCCCAAGGATAAGGAAGGAAATGAAGGGAGAAACACTTACTTGAATAAATCTTGAATAAAATTACCAAAATACCCCAGTAGCTGAATTTCCATTTAACCAAAAATGAATGTAAGGTTCATATAAGGATGATGAAGTCATTTAGAAACTGTAATGGGGGAAAGAGTAAAATTTTAAGGAGTTATTAAATAAAAAATTTACCTCTTCAAATTTGGATAGTTTGAGAAATCTAGAGACATTTTTCACCAATTCGCGATGAATATGAGCTCCAAAGATGGGGAGGAGAGCATGTGGGGCATGCCTTTGGTAAGTGGTCTCAGGGGAGAGTTGAAATTACCGAAAAACCTTAAAAATTGAATGAGATATTAAAGAATTAAAACAAAATATTAAAGTTGGAAATGGGATTTTGGGATGGCCCAATACCTTAATAAAAAACCCAAATCTATCATTATTATGAATTTATGTGAGGTCCAATTGGATATGGTGTTTTTGATATACCAGGGGATGCTAATTGGAAGTTTAATGGGTGTAAAATGTTGAAAAAATAAATAGTTATAAAAGAAACAAAATTGGTTTTTAAATCTATAAATAGGATCACGGTTTGGCCCAAATCATAAAAACTTACACTTTCCTAAAAAAATGTACGGGAAACCCCCACAAAAAAAATGGAAATTAAATGAAAAAAATACCTTTAAAAGAATTCATGGATGTGATAGCATAAATGGTATGTTTTAGATGTCTAGAATTATGCATTCCATCATTATGATATTAGTTATTGATAATCCATGTGATTATTAAAATGGTAGAATATCCATGGTTAAGTTTTTTTATCATATGATTATTTATATAGAATTATTCTCTCATATTTTATTCCATCCTTGTTATGTTCAAGTTTATGTTTTAATGACATGTGTTGTTAGAAATTCACCTTGCCTTATTGTTTATATTTATATCTTCCTCTTTATTTCTTAACCTTACTAGTCATATGATCTAACCCCTTCCTTATGTTTTATTTTTCCCCAAGATGCGAAGATATATATTATGAATGACTTACATGGATAATCTTGGAGTTTATGGGTGTTTTCAATGGAGTTTCTATGTTTTTTTCTTTTCAAATTGTAATGTAAAACTTTTGTTTGTATCTGGTTTTCTAAATCTACTAAACTCTTCGGTCCTTTGGCATGTGATCTATTGTTCATAGTATCAATGTAATAAATTAAGGGACCGACTATAGACTACTGGGGTTGGGGTATTTACATAGGGTAAACAATTAATAATTTCAAAAAGGGCCTATATATAATTTTTGACTCTAGATACACCCCATAGAGAATAGTAATATAATATATTATTATAATATTCTATGTCATATGCTAGAATTCATATATTACCATTTCACCTAATCCCTTAGATTGGCTAGTTAATCCTCACTAGCATTTATCAAACCTTGAAAAATAAATATGTATTCAAAATAAATATTGCTTTATTTTTTTCAATAAAATAATAAATATTATATTCATTAATTAGTGAAAATAAGATTTATTTTCTATTAAAGTAATTAAATAAATAATTATTGGGAGAATAAAATATGGGGAAAATAAATATTATATATTTTCTAAAATTAAAAATACTATTTATTAATATTTAACTAATATATATATTTCAAACTGGAATACCTTGTGATTGAATCTTTGTGATCATCATAACTAAAATTATATTATTCCAAAGTGTTGAAAATAATAATTATTCTAATATAAAATTCATATATAATTTAACAATGGTTTCTAGATACACTTATTGTGTGACCTTTTAGGGATCCATGTTAGAGGAATTATGATATCATACCTGGTGTCCCTGATCAGTGTCTAGAAACACGTTAAGTCACCCATAGAGAAATAAATTAATGATTCAAGAAAAGAACCCTTAACTTACACTTGAGTCAAATAATAGTAACATTGAGACCGTTTCTTATCAAATAAAATTAATTCTTCTTCTAAGACAATGTTTTAGTCAATGGGTTCACCACATTCACCTCCATGGAAACCCTTCTTACTACGACCTCACATCTTTGATAAAAATATCATAACAGATGATAATCATATGTTTCTTTGACTATAACTATTTGGATAGAACCATCACTGAAATATAATAATAATTCAATGTGATAGTGTCTAAATCACTATAATCTATAACAATATCATAGATAAAGTCCCACATCAACATTTTCCCTTAGTTATAAGAAATCTAGGACATAATCAAATTATGCTGTAGAATCACTGACCATTGGCTTCATTGAGCTCTTAAATATGAAAACTCCTCCACCAATGGTGTAGAAATATCATAACTAAAATTTCATATCATTCGAATCAATCTTTAAACATGTATTTGTGTATCCCTTAATAACTGATTTTTCATATCCTTTATAACATAGGATCATTAAGGTGACACCAGTATAACATAAATAAATATTACATCATTTTAGATGAATATTAAATACATAAAAATATTATAAATACCTCATAACCATAAAGTCTTAGTGTATCTGGAGACTATATACATAAAAATATTATTTTATAAAGGATCCTCAACATATCTAACAATGCTTTTCATATTATTAACCTTCTAGATACATCATACATAGAACCTTCTATCAATAATTCCAAAGAGATAATATAATAAAGTGTTAGATTAGATGCTCAATATGGGTAAACATAGGGGATATCATTCAATGATCATATGTAAACATAAGGGTATGAAAAAATAATCATAACATGAGAATTACATACCCAATTAATTAAATGATATTAATCATGAGTCATGGAATAAGGCATTTTCATAATAAAAGTAAAAATTCATAAGAGTATAGAATCATCAATAATCAATCACAAGACCTAAGATCATAAAATAAACATTAAAATGTGAAAAAATATAATATTATAACATTTAGAACATGTATACATAGTAATAGGTTTTTTCATTAAATTAAGTACATGAAATCAGGTGCTCACATAAAATTAAGGCATTGAAACGAGGTCCACGTATGAACTTATAGACATAAAACTAGGTCTACACCGAATGTTCTAAATATGAAACATTACTCATTAAAAAAATATTTTATATCATTAATTATCCATATTTACCTAATTTATTATAGATATATAATTATCCAACCTATCATATAATCTTAAAAAATATATGTTCTATAAAATCTTAAAAACATTCCTCAATTCATTATATCATAACCCCTGAAAAGGAAATGGGCTTCATATAATCACCCTTGAATAATCATCATCATAATCCATGAAGAGAAATAAATTAAATGATTCCATAATATAGTATCCCTAATTAAGAATATAAATTCTTAAAGGATAATAACATAGATGAAAAATACCATTAAGATATCATATTAACCTTTCTTTGAAATCATGAGGAAAATGTCCTTTTCTTTAGATAACATTTAAACTAACAATTCATAGAATATTGAGAGAATATTTTTCATTGAAAATAAAAATTTTAACATTTAGATAACGTTTAAATGAAAATAAAAATCATGATGGTGGTAAAATTTTATCTTTTCATGTATATTAAAAAAAATATTCATTACAATTTTTTAAAAAAAAGTCATAAATAACCAGTTCAGAAAAAAAATTAAAAAATAATTTTTAATCATTTTAAATGAAATTTATATGTGTTTTATGATTAATTTAAATAATTATTGGATCATATAAATTAACATTAATGAAAAAAAGTTAATGAAAATTGACATAGCATAAAAATATTCTTAACCAAAGAGGAAATAAAGTATGTTTTTCTTAAAAATATTTTATCAAGAATTTTTACTAAAAAAGCGAAAAAATGGTATAATTACTTGAAAATTACTCAAATAAAAAGAGTATATGAAAATAAATTTCATTTAAAGGTTTATAACCATATAATTTCCATCAATGTAAATTTAGCATATACAATTATGAAAGGAAATGAGATTCTAAAATAAACCCTTACCTTAAGTCACGTCTTGCTTTGTACAAGTTCAAATATCATTTATAATAAATTTAAATTTAATATCAATATAATCCAAAATAATATTAATATATTCCATACCATAGATTATTTACTTATAACTTCCTATCACCCATTTATTAAAATCATTGTTCTTGGTGATTACTGTTTCATTTTTCATGCATGTTTCAGCTCGGAAGTTCCAGTCATTATAATTTGATCAAGGTTACATAATATATAAAATATTATTCATTTGATATGTATCATATGTAATAATTATATAATATTTTATAACTATTCATATAAATTGGTGATGAAAAATTAATTACATCACTTTGTGGAGTCCATAACCTGTACGTACAAAAAAAATGATGTTTCCACTTTTTGATGGATGGAATTAAATAATGTAAAATAATAATTAACCATTATAAATTAATTATTATATCATAAATATCATATATATATACATAAAATATATCCTTATTACCATATGTGTTAATCATAAATAGAAAATGAATCACATCGTTTCATGAAGGTCATAGTTCATATGTATGCACGAGAGATGTTATCATTTTCAAACAGATTTAAAGTTAATAAGAAATATGAGATATTATAATTAAAAAAGAATAATTATGTCATAAATATCATATATAAGCATTAAATATATCATATTAACCAACCTTGAAATATGTTTATGGAAAAAGAATCATATTGTAATGTGGAGGTGGAAGTCCACATGTATGAATGAGAAATATTTTTATTTTTAATTTGATGAAAAGGAATTGTAAAATGGATATTACATAATAATAATTAAATATTCATATATTGATAACAATGGATTCATCATGTTATTATAGATACAATAACTTTAAAGAATTTGGTAGAAGAAATAAAATTGAAAATACTTGGTTAAGAGTTATACCTCATCATTGTGAAACATATTTAGGATTACACTTTAAGCCTTTAAAGTATGGTATTATAATTAATAAAAGAACAATATAATATGGGGAGTGATTTTAGGACATGATTTGGTAAGGTCTTTACTGAACTAATAGGCTCTTGAAGTGTGAACAAGAGAGGAGATGTGGTGTCCTTTTATATGTGAGGGACATGATACAATTGGAATTTCTCAAAAATTAAAATAAATTGATGTATTATTCTCTATAAATTGATAAAAATGAATCATATTTGAAAATGAGATGATTTATAGTTGAAATATGACCATAAAATTGGAGTTATGCATTTTTTCATGTCATTTTAACTATTACGGTTATAGTTTTAATCATTTTAACCCCACTAAACTTTTACTATTGTATCTGACTTTCTTAAAAAATATAAAATTAATAATGACTAAAAATTAGTTAATATAGTGACCCAATACTTAAAAAGACATTAATTCTCATGATTTATAACATAATCTCCAAACAATACTAGGTAAGGTTCCAGAGGATTAGTGTCTTTGTAAGATTACAAAAATAAATACATCATATAAAACATCAAAACAACATCTTCATTTAAAAATAAAAATAGTTATCCTAACGCATATAAATATTATAAAACTAAATAGGATAATATTGGGTAAATACATAAGGGATGGGTGATCTAGAATGTCCAGTAAGGTAATACACATGAAAATAAAGCATAACATGAGTGTCAAGAGGCAAATCATGATATTAAAAATTATAGGATCATAAGAATGGAAACATGGAATAAGTAAATC
This sequence comes from Viscum album, assembly GCA_963277665.1. Lineage (NCBI taxonomy): Eukaryota > Viridiplantae > Streptophyta > Magnoliopsida > Santalales > Viscaceae > Viscum > Viscum album. The sequence goes on from OY728125.1 coordinate 28,255,792, forward strand.
ATATTAAAAGATCATGGAATCTTAAAAATTAGTAAATTACATAAAACATGATATCTTATACATAATTCAAGGTTCACTCCCATTAATACCATCATAAAGTAGACAAATTCTATAGTGTATTAGGTTCACTCCATAATCCATTATATAAAATATCATTTGATATAAAGCTTAACCCAATGCATTGGAGAGATATATAATTCTAAAATAACTCATTTAAAAAGTTAAAATCATATATATGCAGTACACATAAGAAAAATAAACCATACCTAAATCATAATAATGATCAAACCCATGCGAAGAAAGTGGGTTTCATAATTATAATTCAAGGACTAAATAAAGGCTAAATTATTTGGATTTCCAATATAAGTTATAATTAAATAATTTTAAGTATTAATAATTGAAAAAATAAAAAATTTCTTGATTATGAAGTTCCAATTTAGAAATTTTATGAGAATTAATTAAGAGAATAAAGAATAAAAATGAACCTCTTGGGTGATGCATTATAAAAAAGTAAGGATATTGTTTTAAAATAGAAAAAGAGCATATTATTTTCTATAAAATAAGAATTAAACCAATAGGGTTCTACCTAATATATGTATGGATTTTATAATCTATTAATGGTTTAAAATCAATTTATGGGGGTGATTATTGACATGAGGCAAGAAATAAGAAAGTTCCCATAAACCATGTCTACTTAAGAGTGAGAATAATGAAGGGAACTAAAAACATGTATAACACCAGTAATGAATATAATAATTAAATAGTTATATCTTTATTATACATAATAACATAAATAAAAAAAATATTACTGATAAGGTTATATAAAATTAAGATAAAGAAATATAATTTGTAACTCTTATGTAGTGAGGGTGGTACGGAAGATACCTTACCTCGCGTCTAAAAGAGAATTTTACTTTCACTTAACTTCCTGAATGATTAAACTAAGTTAATTACATATATAACCAAGAACCCCAATCACCTAAATTTAATTTTTGAAAATCCATTTATTATCTATTGGTATTTATTTTTAATATATATTTATTTTACATCTGTTACTCAGGTTTGTTCAGTTATTTTATTCATAACACTTTCTATTTGTTGAACATGGTCAAAGGTGTTATAAAATTACATAAAAATTTAATGAATTATTTAGGTTTAATTCATTTATTATTATATCATCCAAATACTTATATTGTTTTAAAAGTTGTCCAAATAAGATCCAAATTAATAAAAATACCATGAAAAGTCCATTTAAGGCCATCAAAGTTACTGTAACAGTTAATTTGTTTTAATAAATATATATTCTTAGATATTATCACTCTAGAAAATTAATAGTTTCAAGAATATCATTTATTAAATATTAAATAAATTTTTAATGTTATCCATTTTAGGTGTTCATGGAAAAAATACATGTCATTCATATAGGTTGTTATAACATTGTGACCCAGGATCCACTTAACTGATGCCTTCGTCTGGTGGGTCCCATAACCTCAAGTGCACCACCCCATATTGCAGAGGATTTCAACTAGCATTGAGGGTACAATGTGGTATGATGGGGAGACTATACCCTCATATAAGAGTGTTACCACATATATAATAAATAAAAAGAAGTAGCGAAATCATAATATAATAGATTTCAAGGCAGAAAAAAATAAATTAATCAACAGAAATAATAATAATCAAAAGAACATAGGTTGAGTCATAAAAAAATGATTTCATGTAATGGTGATATATAAAAAGGTAAATAGAGGATATACATATACATCATGTTATAAAAAATAAAAAAGCCAAAAGACTACTCCATGGTCATCATGACCATATGTGTGTTCCTCTACTCCCATGATCCATGCTATAAGTAAAACATATCAAGCATCTATAGTAGGGAACTTTCCCTTATCCATACTTACAGTTAGATAGTCTACTCGGGTACCAAAGGTGTCTTGAGTATGGTGTGAGATAAAATCAGTATGCCACTACCAAAAGTGACTAGAAATAATCTATCTGGTCTACATAACATATCAGTGTACATGTATAAATTAATAATGAACAATGATAAATAATAAATATCAGTCAGCTTAGGTTTCTACAAGACACCTGGCTGGCTCCACCAGCTTCTTGATAGGCTGGTAAAAGAGTCTGATCAGTGACCAAATATATATTTATAAGTAATAATATATATATATATATATATATTGTATACACATATATTAACTATGTATGTGAGTACATAAGAAGGAATATACAAGGATACTAGGTTCTAAATGGACCCAGGGTGTAACTCAGGTATGTATAACTAGTATAATTAGTTATAGGCTCAGGAAAGGGTATAACCCCTAAATATCATGATAAATGTGAGACATCTTTCCTATCATTGATGATAGTGGGGTAAGTTATCATACCCAACACTCGATACAAAGGAATATGATATGTCATTCTCATCACTCAAATAAAAGTATAATAGTGCGAGACATCATTCCCAACACCCGATGTAAGGGAACGTGAAACATCATGATCAAAAAGTCCCTTAACCATAATTCAACATCCAATAATAATGGAATACTCATAATATTAACAATATAATGAGGGATCACCTCTAATGAATTCATAATCACATATGACAAATAACCATGAGTGAAAAATTCATATAATTCACATTTATAATTATATAACATGTGTCATGGACTTTCTAACCAGTTCCCATCCATCAAACTAAGTGATTAACTTTAATTAATCATGGAAGATCAATCGTGGATCTATTCCAAATACTTACACAATGTTTTGGTCAACTAAAAAATTACATAAAAGAGGAAAATCAATCTAGCACACCCAAAGGGGTAGCGATGAATGAGATCAACACCCTCTATTCACTTATAAGGGGTCTACGAGAGTATAAAAACATGATTGAATTTATTTCTAATGGAATAACACACTTAAGGGAAACATGAGGTAATATTTGGCATGAAACACAATGGATAATCTATTAAAACATCACAAATTTTAGGGAAAACAATTTTACCACCTATATTAGGTATATAAATGATCATTCATCCAACATCAGCCTTTTATTCGAAGAAGATTAAAACAAATCACCAAAATAGACAAATGCCTTGAAAATAGGGAAAACTCACTCACACAAAAATAGTGAAAGAATGGGAAGTAGAATGGTGAAATGAGCCTAAGGATTTAAGATCTTACCAATACAGATCCAATGCTTTTGACAGTGATCAAAATAGAGGTCATATCGAGTAGTTATCTTGATCCCTAGGTTATTCCGTTGGAGAGCTCGTGGGAGAGGGGAAGAAGCTAAAATACAATGGAAATGAGAAGGTAAATAATGGTTTTAAGTTTTAAAACATTTCAAGTGAAAAAAAGAGATTTCACTACAAAAAATGGGGTTATATGGTTTTCCAAACCATGTGCAAACCGTGTTGCCTCCACTGTCCAAGGAGGGACCCCTCAAGAGTTAGGCACATAGTTTGGAAAACCATATGCAAGGCATGAAAAAATCCATTGTAACCAATGTATAAAATATCACATGGACATGCATGTCGGCTTGCACCGTTCCAAAAAAAATGTGCGGTCTCTCTTGTGCAAAAAATTCCCCACACGGTTAAGCTACATGATTATTGCTAATTATTCACTAACTATGCAGCCCACTCTGTTTGTCCAATTCTCAAAACGCTTGGCTCTGAACAAGCCCATAATGCCCCTGAAACCATCCTTATTCTATAGGTAACATTTACTAATAGAAAATGAAGGATTTTAACCTAAAAAACGAGTTGTACCATTGAGAAAAATCATGTTCATTACAACATCCCCTCCTTAAAGCAACTTATCCTCGATTTAGCCTTATAAGGGTAAAGAGGGATCATCTAAGAAAATAACCAATCACTGGTCTCATACATCAAACTCCCACTCATTGGTCTTGTCCTGTAATCATCCATGATACTATAGCACATGCACTAAAATAACTAACCTACCTCAGAGGGTCTTCATGCTCTGATCCATGATATGCACTAGATACTCCTCAAAAGAAGCATCCACCTATAACTAAACCTCATCATATTAAAAAACATATGATGGATCTGGATAATACCAGTGAAGTTGAGATGCATGAAAGACATCATGGATAAACTAGTATCTCTGAGGATGTTCTATATGAAAATCCACTTGTCTGATTCATTTCAAAACCTCAGAGGGTCTAATGAACCTAGGTGAGAGCTTACCCTACTTATAAATTTGTTGATGGACTAACCTGGGTGTAACTCATAATAAAACCTCATCTCTGACCTATAACTCAAGTGGTTAATGGGGGTATATTGATATTTGACTACTATCTAGACTGATCTATCAACATGAAATTTCTGATCAGTTGAACCTACTCTAAAGTCTCCTATATGAGACATGGTCCAAGAAAAGCAACCTCCCCAAACTCAAACCAAAATATAGAAAATCAATAAGGCCTACCATATAAAGCCTCATAAGGATCCATCTAGATGGTAGCCTGAAAACTGTATTTATAAGAGAACTCAAAAGGGGGTATGTGTTTCTCCCAAGAAACCCCAAATTCAAGGACACATGCACAAAGCATGTCAAAATCAGAATCATACACTCAATCTGTCCAATGGTTTGAGGGTGATAGGTCATGACTAGAAATTCTTATGTACCCAAGGCATTTTGCAACCCATTATAGAATCGATATGTGAATAAATAATCCCTATCAGATATGATAAATCATTGATCTCCATGAATACGTATGAACTCCCTAACATATAGCCTCCCAAAATTATCTATCGATAAGGTCTCTCCAATAGGTAAAAATTTAAGACCTTTATCAAACAGTCAATGAAAACCTAAACTATATGATTTATACGAGATGGTCTATGAAATCCAGTCATAAAGTCCATAGAAACATCATCCCATTTACACCCGAGAATGAAAAATGACTATAAAAGTCTCGCCAGTCACTAATTTTTTGTCTCCACCTACTAATAGGTGGAACACCAGGTGATAAATCTGGATATCTCTTATTTCATAGCCATCCTACAATACTAGTTATATAATTCTTGATACATCTTTGTGACACTAGGATATACTGACCCAACTACAATATGAAATTACTACATCATCTCTTCTCTGTTGTCTGTTGGGACCCAAACACATCCATGAAAGTGTAAAGTATCATCCTCATCCATTGTCCAACTAGAAGATGAGTCATCTTTAGAGAGGATTTCCCTTGGGACTAGGCCTTCAGGTTCTGAAATCTTCCAAATTCTCACCAATTCCAAAAGGGTATATTTCACTACCAAGGATGAGAGGATAGTCTTCCCATGATCCTCCTAAACCTCAACATGAATTTCTAAAAATATGGACATGAGTCACCACTCACCATTGGCCTCCTGAACCACTTGTGTCTGAGTCTTCTAGCTCAGATCATCGACTCTGATATTATATTTCTCAGGTGTATAAGTAATCTCAAAATCAAATTATTGTTGGTAATCAACTAATGTACACTACTTGAGATTGATATCAAACCATATAAATATGTACTTGAGGCTTTTGTGATTAGTGAATACCACAAAATGATCCCCAAGTAAATAATTTCTTCAATAGCATGGAGCATGAACAATAGTCGCTAAATTGTGGTCATGAATTGGGTAATTCCACTCATGAGGCCTAAAATGATGATAATTATACACTAAAAATCACTCATCCTATATCAGAACTACTCCCACCCCTATACATAATGTGTCACCGTAAACCGTATAGCTCCTACCTGAATTTGGAAGAATCAAGATCGACACTGAAGTCAATATTCCCTTAAACTTTTGAAAGGATACTTTACAAGCTTATGACCATAAGAATTTCACACCCTTATTAGTCAACACCATAAGAGGCACTGCTAGGCATGATAAATTTGGGATGAAGTGTCTTTAATACCCATACAACCCTAAGAAACTATGTATGCCAAATGCATTCTTGGGATTCACCTAGGAAAATAAATCTCTCACATTCTCTAGGTCTACTAATACTTCTTTCTTTGAGATTATATGACCAAGGAAGTAGACTTTGTTGATCCAAAAGTGGAATTTACTATGCTTAGGGTAAATCTGATGCTCTCTCATTATATTAATCATTATCTCAATATATTGGGAACGGTCATGTCAATAATGAGAATACACAAAGATGTTATCCACAAAGACTACCATGAATGAATCTAGGTATGGGTGTAAAACTCGATTAATTAGATCTATGAAAACAATTGGGAAGTTCATGAGATTGAATGTTATAACCAAGTACTAATAAAGACCATACCTACTCTATAAATCTATGTGAGGTATGTCTGAATACCTAAAACACATCTGATGGTAGTACAACATCAAATAAATATTTAAAAACACCCTTTCTTCTAATATCTTATCAAAGAGGTTGTCTATTTGAGGAAATAGATACCAATTTTTTCTGTAATCTAGTTTAACCATCAGTAATCCATGAAAATCTTGAGGGTACCATCTACCTTCTTGTAAAAAAGGACAGGTGAACCCTATGGTGAGGTGATAGGTTAAATAAAACCCTTAAAATTTAGGTTATCCAACTATTTCTTGAGCTTAAAAAGCTCTATAGGTTCCATCTTGTAAGGAGGAATGAACACTTGTGTTTCTCCTGGAACTAACTAAATGGTGAATTATACCTCTCTCATTGAAGGTATCCTGAAAAATTCATTAGGGAATGAATCCCAAAAACAATCCACCACATAAAGAAAAATAATGGGTTGTAACCCCTAATCATCCAAGAAGAGACTGAAAATATGAGATTCTTCTCTTACCAGCCATCGATACTTAGGTCCTTCATGAGACGAATGGACATCTCTTTCTCCATTATAGATTTATCTACTTCACTATAGTAATGTAATCATCACCCTATGACAATAGTAATCGATATGGGTTGGATAAGTAACTAACCAGTCCATCCTGATAATTACAGCAAACCCTTTCACTTCGAGGATGAAAATATTCTATATGAAGATATATTTTCCTATGTCAAGGGGAAAATCCATACATCGGCTAACAATATGTGATTGGATACCCAATGGAGTAACTAGAGTCTTCACAACATAGTAAAAATTTATCTCAAGGTCTATAATCTCCATAATTTCCAACAATATATAATAATGAAATGTGCTTGTTTAAAATAAATCAAACACTAAAGTAGAGGATACTAGAATAGTACCTCATTCAATATAATTTTTGGCACTCTACTCCTCTATAATAGGCTACGTTGTAAGTAACTAGTATGCACTGTGACCCTAATTCACAACCTAACTACCTTGAGAAGGACTACTTTGCTAGTGCCACAAGTCCTGGGTCTGATTACATCTTCCTCGACCACCACCTCAGCCAATGCAGCTGGTGGTATTCCAACTACCTACCTAGAGATATACTACTAGACCCACTCTATAATTTGGGGTAGGTGTATATTCCATCTCTATAGAAACTAATGGAAAGAACCTGGAGAATCGATGGATATTCCCATCCTTCCATAGCCTCTACATTCAAATGGATCCCGCATACACTAGGATTTTATATGTCTCAGTTTCCCACACTGGTAACATATAATGAATTTATTCATATGAGCAGTATCACTACTACTACCCTCATGAGAAACCTCAAAATTTTTCTTTCCCCCACTAGAAATAATATTTATTATCCAAAAGACATTGAATTGTTATTAGATGGTGTATACCAGCCCATCCTCAAACTTTCTCACAGTCAGTACATCATCATCCTCTAGAGTGGGGGGAAATCATTGTGACTCGGTACGACAAGTAGAATATTCCATGACAGACATGGCTCTCTGATGTAGTTTCATGAATTCTCTAGCACATTTATCCCTCAATGTTTGTGTAAATAATTAATCATAAAAGATCATCTAGAATTCCTCCCAGATTGTATCTTGATTTTGATCTTCCTGGGTAATAACATCCAACCATCACTTGATATAACCATATAGAATATAGGTAGTGAGATTTACCCTCTTATCTATAGTCATGTCTATATGATCCAATATATAAAGTATAGCCTCTTGTTATGAATCTTTTTCATGTGGTCCTCCATCCTATGAAAAGGTGAGTGGATGATGCTTCTAAATCTCCTAAGTCAACTCTTTCATAGTTAGGGAAGTTCAAGAAACAACTTACATAGAATTTATTATATAGTAAAATACCTCTTGTAATAGGATGTTTCTATTCATATTAGGGATAAAAGGTGGTTCCATAGGTGGTAGTACAAGATGTATCATTGGAAGCTCAATCCCCACCACCTATGGAGCATGTTCGTCACCGCATTCTAGGCATATGACTTAAGAATTTCATTATGGAATGATTCTACAATTTCAAACAAAAACCTCATAATATAATTTAATATTTGAAGGAATCACAGATAGATAACTAGGATAAGTACACATCCTTCCTATGAAAAGGTCACGCCTCTCTGCCTACTCCAAAATTCAGGTGTATGTGGTAAAGAAAATACCATAACTAACCATAAAGATGTAATAGACACCCTCAACTACCCACTACTAGAAATATATTTGGGTCTCAGTCTTATATCACATAACAGAGGTTCTGGTTTATGGAGTAGCAATCGAAAGGTATATAGGAAAACACCCTTTACTTTACGATTGGAATCTCATTTAGTAGTAATTTTTTCCCTTTTAAATATTTAATTTCATTTTCATTAATAATATTTTATATATAATATATACATCATGATTCAAAACTAATAGGTCCAAAACCCACAACATGGTATAATTGGATAATTAAGGTGTCATCACCAATCTATGTGGGAAAACACTATTTAGATTGATGTAGGAACTTTAATTAATCCAATTATATTCTCCCTAAATAAAGAGTTATCTCATTTCAATATATAATAATCATGTAACTAAGTATATGTTTTTGGAAAATGCATGGAAAAGTTGACATGTCATGGAAAAATGAATGGAATATTAGTCCTAATGTACCCATAATGAAGTAGGAGACGATAACTTCTTTCCATAACAGACCAAGGAGTGAAGGATGTATCAATAACAATATCAATATTAATAATGTCACAAAACATGTGTTTCAACCAATGGTGAAAATATATCAACTACAATAGACATAATCAAATAACAGAAAAAACCCATCCCATATAATTTGGGTTTCCCCAATACATGGGTCAGCTACTACCAGGCACAGGCTCATTACCAAATTCCATTACATAATAGTCTCATGTCTAAAACCCAAACATTAAGACAAAATGAAATAAAGCTCAGATTCCTATTTGTAACATCCCAACCCAAGATCCACTTAACTGGTGACCCATGTAGATGGGTCACATGGCCTCAAGCTCACCTACCCATATTGCTGAGGCTGTTGACTAATAGCCAGGGTCCAAGGTGGTATAGTGGGGATACTATACTCGCATATAATAGTGTTGCAACAGATATAATAAATAAAAATAAGTGGAAAAAGAATAACATAATAGATGGCATAGTGGAAAAAATAAAATAATCAACAACAATAAAAATAATCAAAAGACCATATGATTATTCATATACAAAATGATGTCATGGCATGTTGCTATGCAAAAATAGAAATAGGGGATATGCATACACATCATGCAATACAAAAATATTAAAAGTCAAAAATACTACTTCACAAACATCACAATAATATTTTCAATCCTCTTCTCCCATGATACATGATATAAGTAAAATAGATCAATAATATATAGAAGGGAGATTTCCCTTATCCATACATGAAGTTAGAAGGTCTTCCAGGGTAACAAAGGAGACCTGAGTAGGATGTGAGATAAACTCAATAGGACATCACCAATGGTTTCCAGAAATAATCTATCTGGTGTACATAGAATAATAGTGTGCAAGTATAAATGAATAACTAATAATGCTGAATAATAAATACCATCCAGCTCAGTTTCATATAGGACAACTGGATGACTCTAACAACTTCGGCATAGGCCGGTACAACAGCCTGATCAGTAACCATATATATATGTATAAGTAATAATATATATATAGTTATATATTTTATACACATATATGAACTAAGTATATGAGGACATAACTAGCTATATACATGGATACTAGGTGCTAAATGAAACCATGACATAAATCAGGCATGCATAACTAGTCTAGTGAGCTATAGGCTCAAGCAAGGTTACAATCCCTAAATCTCATGATGAATGTGGAACATCTTTCTCATCATTTGAAATAGTGGGGTAAGTCATCATTCCCAACACCCAATACGTAGGGACATGGAATGTCATTCCCATCACCCAAATAAAATTATAATAGTGTGAGACATCATGCCCAACACCCAATGTAAGGGGGTGTGAAACATCTTGCTCAACAAGTCCCTTAACCATCGTTCAAAATATAATAGTAATGTATTACACATAATAATAATAATATCATGAGGGATAACCTCTAATGAATTCATAATCACTTAGAAAAAATAACTACAATTGAACAATTCATAAATTCACATTTATAATTATATATAATGTGGAAAGGAATTTCTACACACTTCATATCCATTAAACTAAGTCATTTAATTTAATTAATCATGGAAGATCCATCTTGGAGCTAATCCAAATACTTAGATAGTGTTTTGGTTAACTAAACAATTACATAAAAGAGTTAAATCAATCTAGTACACCCAAAGGTGTGGAAATAAACATAATCAACACCTTCTATTAACATATAAAGGGTACATGGGAGTATAAAAACATGCTTTAATTTATTTATAAAGGAATAATAAACTTAAGAGAAACATGTGGTAATGGTCATCGTGTAGAATAATGGAGAATCTATGAAAACAACACATCTTTTGGGAAAACAACTAGACCACCTACATTAGGTCTATAGATGACCACTCATACAACACCATCCTTTTATTCAAAGAATAATGAAAGAAATTTCCAAAATATAAAAATGCTCTAAAAATAGGGAAAATTATCTTACGCCAAAAAGTGCAATAATGAGAAGAAGAATAGAAAAATGAGCCTGAGGATTTATGAGCTTTCCAATATGGAACTAATGATTTTTACAGCATTGAAAATGGAGGTCGATCAAGGAGTTATATAGATCCCTAGGTTATTCTATTAAATAGTTCATAAAAGATGGTAAAAAGCTCACTTCCATTGGAAATTAGAAGGTAAATAAGGGGTTTAAGTTTTAAAACATTTAGAGAGAAAAAAGGTGATTTCACTATAAAAAATGTGGTCGCATCACCATAAAAAATGTGGTTGCATGGTTTGTCTAAATGGTTTTCCAAACTGCGTGAAAACTATGTTGGATCTACTATCTAAGGAGGGAAACTGCATGAGTTATGCACATATTTTGACCAACCATGTACAATCCATGAAAAATCCATTGTCACCAATGTCTAAAATCTCACATGGGCATGAACCTCAGCTCACACGGTTCTAGAAAAACTATGTGGTCTCTCTTGTGCAATAAGTTCCCTGTACAGTTAAGCTACACGATTAGTACTAATCGTGCACTAACTATCATGATCACTCTATTTGTCCAATTCTCGGAACTCTAGGCTCAGAATAAGTCCTAAGTGCTCTTGAAACCATCTTTATTCTATAAGAAACATTTACCAAGAGAAAACAATGGATTGGAACTAAAAACAAAAATGAGTTATACCTTTGGAAAAAATCAAGGTCATTATAACCTACCCTCCTTAAATCAACTCATCCTTGAGTTATCCTTCTGAGGGTAAAGAGGGATCATCTTTGAAAATTTCCATCCACTAGTCTCAGACCTCATCCTCCCTCTCCGTGTTCATATCATGTAATCCTCCATTCTACCATAGAAACCACACTAAATGAAATGACCTACCTTAGACTTTCTTCATGCTTCAATCCATAATACGTACTAGATACTACTCAAAAGAAGCATCCACCTCTAACTCAACCTCATTTAATTGGAAAAAATGTGATGGATATGTATAATACCAGAAAAGCTGAGATACAAGAAATACATCATGGATAGACTGGTGTCTCTAAGGATGTTCTATATAGAAAGCCACCTGTTCGATTAATTTTGAAACCTCAAAGGTTCCAATGAACCTAGGTGAGAGATTACCCTACTTCTAAATTCCTAGATGGACCAACCTGGGTGAAAATTGAAAGAAAACCTGACCTCCAACTTTGAACTCAAGAGTTCATTAGTGTCAATTGACATATGACTATTATTTGAACTGATCTATCAACATGTAATTTATAATCAGTTAGACATTGTATAAAGTATCATGGATGAGACATAGCCTAATAAAAACAACATCCTCTCCCTCTATCCATCACATAGGTAATCAAAAAGTCTTACTATATAGAGCCTTGTATGGATTCATCTGGATGGTATCCAAAAAACATATATTATAAGAAAACTCAAAAAGTATTATGTGTTTCTCCCAAGAACCCCCAAATTGAAGGAAACATGTACAAAACATGTACTCTAACATCAGAATCATATTCTCTATCTATCCCTTGGTCTGAGTGTGATAGGTCATGTTTAGAAATGCATGTGTACCAAAGGCCTTCTGTAACCCTTGATAGAACTGAGATGTGAATAAATCGTTCTTGCCAAATGTGATAAATCATGGAGCTCTATGAAAATTTATAACCTCCTTTATATATATCCACCCAAGATCATCTACTGAGAAGGTTTATCCAATAGGAAAAAATGTAACACCTTCATCAAATGGTCAACAAAAACCCAAATTGTATCATTTTCATGATGTGGTCTAGGAAAACCAATCACAAATCTATAGAAACATCATCCCATTTACACTCAGGAATGGACACTGGTTATAAAATTCTCTCTAATCACTGATGTCACACCTTCACTTAATGATAGGTGGAACACTGAGTGAAAAATATGGTTATCTCCAATTTCATAGCATGCCAACAATACTATGGATGTAAGTCTTGATACATCTTGGTGACATCGGGATATACTGACTAAAATGAGGCATTAAATTCTCTCATCATCTCCTCTCTGATGTCTGTTGGGACCCAACATTCCCATGAAAGTGTAAAGTCTCATCCTCATTTTTGGTCCAAACAAAAGATGAATCATCTTCAGAGAGGCTTTCCCTTAGGACTGGGCCTTCAGGTTAAAAAATATGACTCATTATCACATATTAAAAAATGCTATGGGTCACTACCAAGGCTGAGAGGATAGTCTTCCCATGATCCTTCTGAACCTCAACATGAATTTCTAAAAACAAGGCCATGAGATACCACTCACCACTAGCATCCTGAACAACCTATGTCTGAGTCTTATAGCTTAGATCATCATCTACAACATTGTATTTCTCAGGCACATAAGAAAGATCAAAATAAAAGTATTGTAGGTACTCAACCCATCTACACTACCTGAGATTTAGATCACACAGCATAAATATGTACTTGAGGATTTTGTGATCAGTGAATACCAAAAAATTCTCCCCATGTAAATAATGTCTTTGACATTGTAGATCATGAACAACAACTACTAACTCAAGCTCAAGTGTTGGGTAATTCCACTCGTGATGCCTCAACTAATGAGACTCGTATGATACAAATTGCTAATACAACATCAGAACTTCTCCAAACCCGATGCCTAATGAATCATAGTAAGCTATATAGCTCCTGCCTAGATCCAGAAGAATTATGATCAGTACTGAAGTCGATCTTCCCTTAAAATCCTAAAAGGATAGTTTATAGGCTTCTAACCAAATGAATTTGACACCCTTCTTAGTCAATCCTTTGAGAGACACTTCTAGGCATGATAAATCCTAGATAAAGTTTATTTAATACCCAGATAGCCCCAAGAAACTATGTATGTTAAATGAATTCTTAGGATTCTCCTAGGAAAATACATCTCTTACATTCTATGGGTCTACTAATACTTCTGTTTCCAAGATGATATAACCTAAGAAGTAGAATTTGTTGATCCAAAAGTGGAATTTACTGAGATTAGGGTAAATTTGTTTCTCCCTTAGTATATTCAGAATTATTTAAATATATTGAGCATGTTCATGTCAAGAATGAGAAGACACTAAGATTTCATCCATAAATACTACCATGAATGAATCTTGGTATGGGTGGAAAACCTGATTCATTATAGCTATGAAAATATTTGGGGTGTTCGTGAGATCGAATGGCATCACCAAGTAATCATAAAGACCATACCTTCTCTAGAAATCTATGCGAGGTATGTCTGAATACTTGACAAACATATGATGGTAGTCCAAACTCAAATGAATATTTAAAAACATCCTTTTTCCTAATATCTAATCAAAGAGATTTTTTATTTGAGTCAGTGGATACCAGTTGTTTATTTTAATTCGTTTCAATCATCTATAATCCATGTAAATCCTATGGGTACCATCTACCATCTTGGAAAAAAGGACTAGTGAACCCCATGGTGAGGTGCTAGGTCAAATAAAACCCTTACCCTACAAGTTATCCAACTAATTCTTGAGCTTCATAAGCTTTATTGGTTACATCTTGTAAAGGGAAATGGACACTTGTGTTGCTCCTGGAACTAACTCAATATTGAATTCTACCTCTATCACTGGAAGTATCCCAAAAAATTCTTTAGGGAATATATCCATGAAACGATCCACCACAGAAGGGAAAACAACAGGTTGAAGCCCTTGATCATCCAAGAAGATACTAACAATCTGAGCTTCCACTCTTACTATCCCCCTGTGCTCTGGTCCTTCTCAAGACACATGGACATCCTATTATCCCTTATGGATATATCTACTTCTATCGGGTGACGTAATCATCACCATATGGAGATAATAATCATTATGGGATGGATAGGGAACTAACCAGTCCATCCTGATGATTAATGAAAACCCTTTCACTTCAAGGATGAAAATATTTCATATGAAGAGATATTTGCCTATATCAAGGGGAAAATCATTAAGGTGGTAATCACTCTCTAATCAGATACCCAACAAGGTATCTAGAGTCATCATGACACACTAAAACTCCATCTAGAGGTCCATACTCTCCATAATTTCCTCTAATATAAAATAGTGAAATGTACTTGTGTCAAATAAAGAAAATACTAAATTAGAGGCTACTAGAATATTACGTCATTTGGTCGAATTTTTTGAACTCTTATCCTCCAACATAAGCTGCATTGCAAGTAACTGGTATGTACCGTAACCCTGAGTTACAACCTGACTACCCTAATTAGGACTGCTCTACAAGTGCCACAAGTCCTGAGTCTAATTACATCTATCTCGACCACCACATCATCCTAAGTAGTTGGTGGTATTCTAACTACCTTCATAGAGAGATAATACTATCCCCACTCCAGAATTTGGGGTGGGTGTGGATCCCCTATCACTAGGAAATAATGGAAAGGACCTGCATAACCGATGGATATTCCCATCCTTCCATAGCCTCTATATTCAACTGGATCATGTATACACTGGGATTTTATATGTCACATTTTCTCATAGTGATGACATACAAGGAATCTGTTAGTGTGAGTTGTATCACTTCTGCTACCCCTATAAGAAACCTCGAAATGTCGCTTTTCCCCCATTAGAAGAAATAGTCATCATTCAAAAGACATTGACTTGTGATCAGATGGAGTATGTCATCCCATCCTCTAATTTCCTTGAAATCATGAGATTTTCACCCTCTAGAGTGGGGTAAATCACTACAAATTAGTGAGACAAGTAGAATATTCCATGAAAAACATGGATATCTGTTGTAGTTTCATGAATTCTCAAGAACATTCATCCCTCAATGTATGTAGAAATATTTAACCCTAAAAGATCATCTAAACGTCATTCTAGATCATATATTGATTTGGATCTTCCTGGGTAATAAAATCCCACCATTTCTTGGTAGAAACACATATCATATAGGCAATGAGATTGAACCTCTACTCTGGAGGTGTCTCTAGATGATCTAATGTAGAAATCATAGCCTCTTTCCATGAGTCTGTAGCATGTGATCCTCTATCCCCAGAAAAGGTGGGTGGATGCTACTTTTAAATACCTCGAGTCAGCCCTATCAATGTCGAGGATGATCAAGAAAAACCTTTCATATACTGCATCATAGAGAAACATTCCTCTCAAAATTGGGTGTTTCTACCCATATTAGGAATAATAATTGGTTCCATAAGTGCAAGTATAGTAGGTATCACTGGCAGATTAGGACCCACCACCTCTAGAGCATGGTTGTCACCAAATTCCGAGTGTATGAATTGAGGCTTTCATTACAGAATGATTCTATAATTCCAAACACACACCTCATAAGATAATTTAACAGTTGAAAGAATCAAAGATAGATAACTAGGATAGATACAAATCCTTCCTATGAAAAGGTCACACCTCTCTGCCTACTCTAAAATTTAGGTCTAAGTGGTAAAGGAAAGACCATAACTGGCCATAAGGACATAAGAGACATCCTCAACTACCCACTAATAAGGATAGGTTTGGTTCTGGGTATCATGTCACACAATAGAGGTTCTGGAATATGGAGAGTCAATCACAAGGTATAGAGGAAAACACCCTTTACTTTAAAATTGGAATATCATTTAGCATTAACTAATTCACTTGTAAATATTTAATTTCATTTTCATTTGTAATCTTGTATATATAATATATACATCACAGTTCAAAACTAGTAGGTCCAGAACCCTCAACATGATATAATTGGATAATTAAGGTGTCATCACCAATCTATGTGGGGAAACACTATTTAGATTAATGTAGTAACTTTAATTAATCCAATTATATTCTTCCTGTACAAAGCGTTAGAAAATTTCAATATATAATAATCAAGGAACTAACTATACATTTTAGGAAAATGCACACAAAAGTAGACACAGAATGAAAAAATGCATGGTATATTAGTCATAATGTGCCTATAATGAAGAAGGATATGCTAAATCATTTCCATACCATGCCAAGTAATGAAGTCTATATCAACAACAATATCAATATTAATAATGTCACAAAACATATTTGTCACACAATGGTGAAAACATATCAACTATAACAAGCATAATACAGTAAGAGAAATAACCCATCCCATGTAATTTGGGTTTCCCCTATACGTGGTTCAGCTAATCCCAGACACAGGTTCATTACCAAATTCCATTACATCCTAGTCTCATGTATAACACCAAAATAGTAAGACAAAATGAAAATAAGCCCTGATTCCACTTCGTAACATCCCGAACCAAGATCCACTTAAATAGTTCCCCAAGCTGACAGGTCGCATGGCTTCAAGTTCACCTCCCAAAATTCCTAAAGCTTTTAACTAGTAGCGAGGGTCCAAGGTGGTATGGTGGGGAGAATATACCCTCATATCAAAGTGGAACAATGGATAAAATAAATAAATATAAGTATCATAAGAATAATATAATAGACTGTATAGTGAAAAAAATACAATAATCAACAACACTAAAAATAATAAAAATCCCATAGGCTGAGTCATATACAAAATGATTTCACAACAAGCTTCTATACAAAAAGATAAATAGGGGATAGGAATACACATCATGCTATACAAAAAATATTAAAAGGAAAAAAGGCTACACCACAATCATCATGAGAATATGCATGGTCCTCTACCCCCATGATCCATTTTATCAGTAAAATAGATCAATAATCTATAGAAGGGTGCTTACCCTTATCGATACCTACTGTGAGAAGGTTTACCAGGGTACCAAAGGAGGCTCGAGTAGGATGTGAGATAAACTTAGTAGGCCACCAAAAATAATTTCTATAAATAATCAAACTAGTGTACATAACATAGTAGTGTGCAGGTATAAATAAATAATTAACAATGCTAAATAATAAATACCAGCCAACTCTGGTTTCTATAGGATAACTATATGGCTCTACCAGCTTCGACATAGGATGATATACGATTATGATCAGTAACCATTCATAAATACACACACATATATATAGTTATATACTCTATACACATATATTCACTAAGTATGTGAGGACATAAGTGAGCATATACATGGATACTAGGTGCTTGTTGGGCCTTGGGTGTAACTCATGCACCCATAACTAGTCTAACTAGCTATATGCTCAAAAAAGGGTACAATCCTTGAATCTCATGATAAAGGTGATACATCTTTCCCATCATTTGAGGAATGTGGAATGTCATTCCCAACACCCAATATGGAGGAATGTGGAATGTCATTCCCATCGCCCAAATAAAAGTATAATGGTGTGAGACATCATGCACAAAACCTGATATAAGGGAGCATGAAACTTCATGCTCAATAAGTCCCTTAACCATCATTCAATATCCAATAGTAACTGCATACTCATAATATTAATAATAACATGAGGGATCACCTCCAATTCATTCATAATGACTTATCTCAAATAACCACAGGTGCATAATTCATACAATTCACATTTATAATTATATAACATGTGTTGTTCCTTGCCACCCACTTTTCATCCATTAAACTAAGTCATTTAATATAATTAAGAAAGTTATATCCACATTGGTGCTAAGATGAAAAATTAAATGGTGTTTTAGTCAACTAAACAATTATATAAAATAGGAAAATAAATTTAGAACATTAAAAGGGGTGGAAATGAATTAGGCCAACATCCTTTATTCACTTAGCAAGGTTTTGTGGGAGTATAAAAACATGGTTGGATTTATTTATAAAGGAAGAACATAATTAAGGGAAACACACGATAATGGTCGGTATGTGGAAAAATGAAGAAGCTATTAAAACATCATGAGTGTTAGTGAAAAAAACTAGACCACCTACCTTAGGTTTGTGGATGACCACTTGTCCAGAATTGGTCTTTTATTTGAATAAGAATGGAAGAAATCACTAAAATAGAAAAATTCCTAAAATATGGAAAATGATCTTGCACTAAAATATGACAAGATATGGGAATAATATTTATTAAATGAGCCTAAGTATTGAATATATTACTATTTAAGATCTAATGATTCTGATGGTGATGAAAATTGAGGTCGGATTGAGGAGTTATCTTGATCCCTAGGTTATGCCATGAAAGAGCTCAAGGGAACAGAAAAGAAGATCATGGCTAATAGGAATGAGATGGGGGATAATATTTTTATGTCTTAAAAAATTTCAAGGAAAAAAAGGTAATTTTACCCTAAAAAATTTGGTCACATGGTTTGGCTGCATGGTTGTACAAACTGTTCATAAACCATGTTACCTCCACTGTCCAAGGAGGGACCCCATAAGGGCTAAGCAGACAGTTTGGCTAAACATTCGCAAGCTGTGTGAAAGGGAACTATCACCAAATTATGAAATATCACATGAGTGTGTACCTTATATCACATGATTTCCTAAAAACCATGCAGCCTCTCTTATGAAACAAATGCCTCGCATGGTTAAGATGCATGGTTAGTACTAACCATGCGCTAACCGTGTGGCCCACTCTGTTTGTCCAATTCTCAGAAATCTAGGTTTTGAATAGTAATTATATGAAAATGTAACCTTCCTTAGGCTATAGGTCACATTTACCAAGAGAAAAAAGTATTTCTCCTGAAAACAATTGAATTGTACCTTTGAGAAAAGGTTGATTCATTATAGTTGTAATCTGCACACATACATGAAAATGTTTTTTTTCTCCAAATTTTTTTATGAAAATGTTAAATGAATATTATAATAGTATAATAAAATTTCATAACACCAACAATGATTATTTTATTATAAATTCATGGATAGGTGGTAATTGAGTGGTTTAAAAGGAAAAAAGTTATAAGAAAAGTTTTGTTGAGAGTATAACATTTCCCTTGACCATTATACTTTAGGAAACTACTTAATAATCCATAGTTTTTTATTTTAGTGAGGAAAAGGATTCAAGGGAATGGGTGGGTATTTTTGGGATAATGGAGTATAGTTTTGGTATATCCAAATCTTCGGAACAGGTGATGAAATGAGGAAGTGGTATTTTGTTATAAGTGAACAAAAGGGAACCCTTTTAAAAACTCGTTATTACTCAATAATATTAAATAATAATTCAATAGAAAAGGTTAAAAAAAAGTGAAATGTTTGTTTTGGAAATGATATATGGTATAAAATCTATCCAACAACCAATATCAAACATGTTTACCCTGTTTTTTACCACTTTCACTATGTTAAACAACTTTTACCCAAATTTAACTATATCGTGAGAAGTCCAATTTCAATCTTGGGAACTAGTTTTAATGGAAAATTTAAATTTAATATTCTTTAATAATTTCAACATGGTAATTTTAAATATTTAAATAATTTTATAAATAAATTTTCTATGAGTTAGAGAAAATAATTTACTATTATCAAACATGACAATTAAAAATTGTTTCTTATAAAAAGATCATTTAAAGTAAAACATTTGTTTGTGGGATAATATTATAATTTTTTTTGATATTAAAGAGTTAAATTTGGTTATTATAAAATAATTAAATGTTATGCGCCTTTAAAATCAAGTTAAAATAGAATTTTTAAAAAATAATGATTAATTAAATTAAAAGACCAACAACAGTTTTTCTATTATAATTAAAATATTACATTTATTTTAAAATATTAACTATAGGTTTTATATAAAATGATTAAATCTATTCCCTAAATACATATTTTATCATTCAATTATATGTATTTCTTATATACTAAAAAAATCACCGTTATTGAAGAAATATATTTTTTCCTTTAAAAATACATTTTTTAGAAAAATCATAGAAATTAATAATAAGCTATTTTTCACTTGATCAATTGAAAAATTAATGTAAATTTATTATATTCAACTTATACAAGTGATAAAAATTATTTTTAGAAATTATTTCTTAAAATTAAATAAAAAATAAATTGTTTTTTGAAAATAAATTTTCAAGCATGAATTATATCAAAAAATAGATTTTTATAACATATGTGATATGATAAATGTATTATATTCTAAATTAATGATAATTTGATATTATTTCTTATTATCTATACTACCTTATAGGACACATATATATATTGATAATTGAAATTTATATATATAAATTCAAGTTCATTACATTATTCTCCCTTAAATAATTTCACTCTTGAAATTTACTTCATAACACTAGGGTGAAAAAATGTGGGGAATTTTGTTTCTTGGTCTCTATAGGTGCCCACATTGACTATTTATACTTATGATTTCACCAATGTACCTTGATTATGTAAGTTTTCTTATTGTGTATAACTTTTTCTCTATGATCCAATATCATCACTCACTGCTCTTTATATGATAGATCATTCTCTAATTGTACCACATATGAATTTAGTAAATTTGAGGGATATGGTATGTGATTTCACAAGAGGGATACATTGAACGCATCATGTACTTTGGATAGGTTTTTAGTGAGAAATATTTAATATTTTATAGATTTGATGTGACCAAGAATTTTAATGGGGTCGATATATCTCTATCTTAACTTCCCCTTCTCCCCAAATCCCTTGCGTATATTCTACAAAGATATATAGAGTAAAAATTTATCACTAACATTAAACTTTACATCTCATTAATGGATACCATCATAACTATTTTGTTGAATCTTCACTATTTTGATGTGTTGTTGAATTCTATTGACATTCTCAACCATTGCTTCAACCATTTAAGGTCCTAGAAACTTTTATTCACCTACTTCATCCCAAAACGTATGTATTATATATCTCTTCCCATATGTGGATTCATGTGGGTACATTTGGATTCTTCGGTGGAAACAGTTTTTTGTATTATAAATTGGAAAAGAGGAAGATTTTGGTCCCAACCACCCATGAATTATATAGAGTAATTTCTTAATATATCTTAAAGTATCTAAATATCACATTATGATTGGACATCATCCTAGGGATAATAGGACACATTGAAGTTTAACTCTATATTTAGATCATTCTATACGGTCTTCTAAAACATTGAGGTAAACCTTGGATCTCAATAAGATACAATCAATAGTGGTCTTTTATACAACCTCACCACATCATTATTGTATATTGATGCAAGGTGATTGAGTGAGAGGTCCTTTCAAATGGAAATGATCAAAGTAGTATTTGTAAGACTATCCACAATAACCCATATAACATTGTTCACTTATCATGTCTTTTTAATACTTGTGAAAAAATACATAGTGATGTTTTTCCATTTCCATATAGGTATAGGTAATGGTTACATCATCCCTTTGGATATTTTCCACTCAACCATCACCTACTAACACACTGGGTACATTGATGTATATTTTATAAACTCTTTATTTATATCGTCCCACCAAAATTTATCTCATAGATCTATATATATTTTCATATTTCCTAGGTGGATGGATAATTAGAATCTATGAGCACCATGAAATAACTCCTTTATCTCTAGATTTGATTGGACACAAAGTTGTTTCCCAAATCTCACAACACATTCATCATCAACATTTAACTTAGAAATTCTCCCCTTTCTCATAACATCTTCTTTATTAAGTATCTCCATATCATCCCTTTGAGTATTCATAATCATCTCAAGTAGTGATGGGTGACCAATCATTTGCGAAATGTATTATGATGTTTCATTCATCAAAATACCCATGTATTTCCGCATGTACAAGAATATTGGATCCTTCTAAATCCTCATAATTTATAAGGTTTCTCAATATTTTATACTTATTTCATCTTGAACATTATTTATCTTACTTGAAATTGGGAATTTATAATATTTGATCAGCTATAACCATCTTCATTATTGTATGTTGAGCTCCTTCTATGTGAATATATATTTTAATCTCTTTTTCATATATATATATATATATATATATATATATCACACTGTTATCCATAGAGATACTCCCTCTATATTTTCAATTTCATGATTAACGTATCCAAGTCTAAATCATGCATCAGATAATTTTTCTCCTTCATCTTTAGTAGTACAGAGGTGTAGGCTATCAATTTAGAATTCCACATGAATACATATTCAAATCACTTTTTGATATAACAATATGGATCATAAATCTTTAACCACATGTGTATGTGGTGATTATACGCATTATGGTTATCCACTTATTTAGCTTCATGAAGCTTTATTCACACTCATCTATATTGACATACTTCAATCCATTTTGAGTGTTCTTGGTTAAAAGGTATTAAAATCTTGAGAAATTTCTAAAAAATTGATAATAGTACCATGATAATCTATGGAAACTACAGATCATTATCAAAGATGATTTTCTAGGACAATCCACGATCATCGTAGCCTTTGAGTAATCCATAAATATACACTTATATTCAATAATATTCCCCAATAATTCTATATGCCTCATCCAAAACTCACATTTACTATACTTTTCATATCACTTATCATTCCTCAAATTCTTAAACACAACATTCAAATTCTCTTTGTGTTTCACAATACATTTAGAGTATATAATAATATATTTTATAAATATTGCAACAAATTTACCAATTAAGACTTTAAAGACTATATTCATTAAGTCCATGATGATCATTGAATCATTCATGAGTCCAAATGGCATGAAAATGAACTCATATATCTCATAACATGTATAAAAGGTATTCTGGGGAATATGCTCCTTCTTTACCCTTAACTGATGACATCATGACCAAAGGTCCATTTTAGTGAAGTATTGATCTTCACTTAACTGGTCAAACAAGTCATAAATCCATGGCCAATAATACTTATAATTTATCTTTATATTTTTGAGTTTATGAAAATTAATATAGAGATGTATAGAACCATCATAATTCATGATAAAGGGGATAGGTACACTCTATATTTAAGAAATCAAGAATATGAAACCCATTTCTAGATTTTCTTTTAATTTATTCTTCAATTTATCCAGTTCAATGGGAGACATTTTATATGGATTATTGGATATCTATAGATATCCAAGTATACTTTTAATTGAGAAATCAACCTCTAGATTCGAAGGAAGAGCATACAATTCTTTGAGAAATACATAAGTATAATCTCTTTCAATGGGAATGTCCTCAATTGTGGTACTTTCCTTTGCTTCAATCATTTTACCTAGATAATCATTCTCATAAGGTAATGATATACATTCTCGTAAATAATATTACAAATGAGATATAACATCCTAATTACACTTGTATAGAATCATAGGGTAATTTAGGATATATAAGGTGATTTCCTTCTCTGAGTATTTGATGTGGGATTTATATAGAGACAAATAGTCTATTCCCCAAATTCCATTAAATCCCACTCAAGGGATTTTTAAAATTTAAGATTTTAGATTAATATAAATGATATTAATAGGGAAAAGTAATTTACTAGATATACAACAATTGATCCATTTTCAGTTTTCATAGATAACTAAACCTCCATGTTTTTTGTGGTGTTTGAATAATTTTACTAAACTTTCAAAATATGAAGGAATGCAAAGAAACCATATCAAATGGAATATTTTGTATTATTCAATGAATATCTAGCCTACCTATCATTATATCAATATATTGATTCACCTCCATAGTAGTAATATCATATGCTCACCCATTATCTCTTGGTATTTGGGGTTTTTGTTGATGATTATCATCGACAACACTCGGCATAGTCTATTGGTTTACATAGTTTCCATGTTCCTTGAATTTGAATCATTGGACAACATGATAAGGATTGATCTAAAAATTATTTCATTCAATCGCATTAGTGGGATTATTCTTCTCACTTTTACATGTGTTAGAATAATTTATCTTCTTTACACACTTGAAACATATCATGGTTTCATTGAACATGCTTCTATGATACTTCATTATACAATTTTAACATTTGGGTGTTGGATTTTCTAGACACTATGAATTTTATCGAGTGATCCCCCAAAGTAAAAATCCAATCTCTACTTCCTATCTCTATTTTTATGAAACCACTAAGAATCACCCATTTTTATATCAACATTTAGGGAACATCTGATAAGTTATTTATAGCTAGAATTGTGTTGAATTTCTAAATATATACATATACTCAACATTATCCTACTAAAAAAATAGTTTATTTTACTTTTATTTTTAATGATAAAACTAGAGGAACCTCGTGAAATCCTTGTGAAGTTATCCATATAAGATCCAACAGACTTTTCCTCCTTCATATTGAGTGTAAGGACCACCTTCTCCATTTTATGATGGAGAGTATGAAAAAAAATATTTTTTGATAAATAACCTCTTAAATTCATCAAAATCCATAGATTCTATGTCTTCCATGGGATTTATATATTTGATCATGGTCTACCATCAATAAACCTCTCCCTCAAGGTGGTATACAAATATAATGACCTCTTCCTACTTAAAACATTAAATGACCAAGAATATATTCTCAAAAAAGTTAATCAATTTCCTAGTAATTATGGGATTAGAAGATCCACTAAATTCTATAGTTCTCTAATGATTTTTAGACCCGAGGTGCATGTGTGGGAGTGAACAAAATGTCCCTTTGGATAAAAAATAATTTCATGCTATTATAGATAGATTCACATCAGGTTGACCATTTTGTTTCGACCCAATTCACGTCGTACGCCTTTCTTGGACTGATATGGTCCCGCAAGGACTGGGCGGTGTGTCTTTTTTAAGTTGTGAAGGAGGAACCTCAGTTGAATGGTCCTAGTGGGTGATTGTAGGGGGTTAAGTATTTGTGAAATCGACCCATTTTGGGTACGATTTCCTCATATGGTCTCCAATGGGTTTATTTTTGGAGATAGAAACACCCAACGACCCTATTATCCCCGATTTATGGACCTGATTTCCAAAGGTAGGTTCTCGTTGGATGATTTGTCTAGTGACACTTAAGGACTCCATTGTGCAATAGGATGGGAGGTCGGGCTCATCACACCCTTTTAGGGAGAATTATTGCCTATTTTTGGGACTCTCTTATAGATTTAATCAATGTTTCCTATGTTCATGAATCCTTGGTTCTTTCCCAAGAATGTGTCCACGGATTACCCCTCACTCACAAGATCCATCATAGATATTCATGGATTAGTAATAACTAATACAACGCTAGATTAAGACATTTGATGAGGTATTCTAGAGTTTATCATCATCCAGGGGGAATGAGAGTTTCTTTTATATTAGGATCAAACCCATAATATGGGATTCCTACATATCCTTGTGAGAGGAATCAGAACCCATGTAGTTTGGTTCCATTTAACTAGGCACATCACTTTATAAAGTCACGTGACAAGGACCCATCAGTATAGTTTAACATCATTCAGAAATTACATTAAGAAGAAAGTTTATTAGTCAAGGTTTGTTGTGGGACTTACTCCAAAATGGCTTGTAATGTCCATGAGAGATACAATCTCCTAGGTTGATATGACCTTTCCCATGATATGGCTTAGAGAACATTAGGGTGATATGGGTGTCGAGTTTGGACCTCAAGGAGGCTTCCTACATATTCTAGTTAGTTGGGAATCAATGATTTCTTAGTTCAGTTTGATTTAGGACTTACACCCTCAAGGTATCCCAGAGAGGGGGAATGATGTGGGGCTTACATCGGCAGAGAAGGTCCTTTTTGAGCTATAGTTGGGACTTACACTATAAATAAGGCCTTGATGAATTGGGGGTTCATGATTGTGGTAAACCCTTGAGTAGTATTCCCTTTGATCTCAGGACTTAGGGCATGCATCCTACATATCCTCTTTGGGGAAGGAATCAGAGTTCTCATAGTTCAGTACATTTGGGGCTTACACCTAGGAGGAGGACCTTATGAGCAGTTTAATTTGATTTGACTAGGTCTTAAAACTTCTAGGAGGCCCATTTGTGGGAGGAATATTTTCTCATTTCATGGATGAGATGGCATGGAGCTCGGGACTTAGGAAGTCTTCTTATGTATCCTAGTTGCAGTGGGAATCGTATTTCTCAGAGTTCAATGTTAGAAGTGGATTTTGCGGGCACTATGATCGTCACTAGCCTCTAATCCCATGTGATTCATGCTTGGTTTGAGAAACAAGAGGATGTGAAGGACTCAAAAAGTCACACACATTCCCTTCTATGCTGATGGAAAAGGATAAGAATGGTGGTGGAATAGGTCAGGGTGAGAGCACCACATCCTATGATAAAAGGGGCTTACTCCAGGAGGAATGCCTTGAAATTGGTTATGGGAAAGGGTAGGAATTATTCTTCTCATCAAAAGGAAAATCAAACATGATTTTACTTATATATCACTGAATCTCATCGAAGGGAAAGGCCAGTGAGTACCCTTGATCCCTAGAACGGGGAGGTTCACAATAGTATCCCAAGTTTGGACCTCGGGTTACCATGGGAATGTAAACTTATGGACATTACAGGGGTCTACACCAATGCGGGGATTACCTACGCGACTCCACTTAACATGGGTAAGTAAACTCAAAAGGGTGCACTGATGAACCTGATGGTTCTATAATATGGATTTGGTGGCTTTGGAAGGGGATTTTTGCTAATTCCATTGGATTGTCTTGCGGAGAGACTACGGACGGGGTGACAGAAATAGAAGGGAGTGTTGAGAGATGGAGGGTGGAACACCCAAATGTACCCCATTCTGCATACCGTTTGTTTATGCAGGATGGGGTATCCCTCACATAGTGTGTTTTTATGTGGGTGGAGAGGCTGTATGCATACTAAAGTGGTACACAGACCTGGATGTGGTCTACATACCATGGTGGTACGCGACCCCAGGTTCCGTCTACATAGAATTGTTCTATGTGGTGATGTATTTCATTTGTGTAGAAGAATGCTACATGGGGTAGGGTTTCATCCACAAATAGATATGCTATGCAGGGTGTCGGATTGAAGAAGCGACATTGATCCTACAGTTTGTGGGAAGCTCAGCCGCCACTAGGATATGGTTTGTGATTCTCCAATTAGGTCTATGGTCTTCCAATTAATATTTTGTTTCCTTATTTTTATGGTATGTGGAAAGCTATACCTATAATAAATCATTGTAAAATTCTATCTTTACAGTACGTTCTTCTTCCATGGCTTTGAATCTTAGAAATACATTCTTCTCAAGTCTCCCCCATCTCCATCCTTATCTCTCTCTTCAGATCGATCCCACTTTCCTGGCTCCCTCAAGATCCTTTTATAGAGTATTGGGGAAGCTGAATCTATGGGTCGCATGACACCTTTTACATAATCCCATGGGGAAATCACCCAACCCATGGACGACTCCATCAATAGAGGCCCATAGGGTTGTGGTTCGTAGTGGAAAATAGCACCACCTTAATACCACAAACGACTTCATCTCATTTTCAAGACACTTCCAGCTTCTCCGTGTCTGTGAACCATTTAATTCGCAGGGACGGTATGTGGGAGTGAATTTCTCTACCTTCATTTTTTGAACTACATGGTTCACATGTGAGGCTATGGACTGCTATATGGAGTGGAGTTCCATGAAGGTTTTTCTATTCACAGTGCCTCTCCTTCCTTTTTATGAATTTAGATTCTTCAACATTCTTTTTCAAATTCTTCATCCAATTATTTTTCTTTTATTTTCCAAAATTATGGGAGTATTTACTTTCCCTTTTCAAAGTTTTCAATACCCAACAAATAACGCCCATCGGAATGGGTTCTGATCAGAATGAAGATGAGGCTATTTTGATGTAGAAAGCAGTCTATACTTGAACTAGTTTGTGGTATAAAAGTGTGTAACGCCCCGACCCTAGTTACCCAGAGTCGGTGAATTATTACATAACATTGGCATGATCATAATAAAGATCAAATCTCGAAAGACCGATTGGTTTAGTAGCCTTGGAAACACTAGATATATTCATAAGTTTTACATTACATCATAAAATGAAAAACTACTACAACAACATAATGTCTCCATAATCCACACTCATATCCTCACATAATATCCCTACAGGTCATTCATAATTTACTTCTTCACTTCCTGGGAAAAATAAAACATAGAAAAGGGGTGAGCTCAAATGCCCAGTAAGGATAACAATATAGCGGAAACTTTCATAAATAAGAATAAACATTTAAGGAAATGTATAACTAAAACAAAAGCCTTTCAAACTTGAACTTTCAACATTGTATGTCATAAATAAAATGAAATAACACCATTTACTCATTCACATGGATATTCTACTAATCGAATAATCACATGCAAAATCACTAACCACTTTCATAATGTTGGAATGCATAATGCCAGACTATCATAACCACATAGCCAAGGCCTCGTGCCAAGACTAAAAATAATATTTTGTCAAGGCCTTGTGCCAAGACACTAGTTTGTCTCATGAGACCTACCGATGCATCGAGGAGCTATAGCGGGCTCCACCCGTCACATATTAAGTCCAATGCATTCCCATATGAAAAGGTTTAAACATAACATAAACATTCGTATTAAAACTAGCATACGAAATGTCAATACTTTCACCATAAACTATGAATGGTATAAAAATAGCACATCCACAGTCAAACATATCACAAAACCTTCAATACAATATAGAAGTTTTGTATCATAATAAATCAACTTCAAATAATCTTAAAATCCATCAAAGGATGTTGACATAGATGAAATCAAAATTCTTTTTAAAGAAATATCTCCTTTTATTTTGAAATCATTTAAGATCCATATAAAATAAAACATTTTCTTTGAAAATATTCTTATAAGCTTGCAAGGGAAGCTTTGAAGATTTTATAATGGCGGAAAATAGCTGCACCCGCCGTATAAGTTAAAAAAAACATTCTTACCTTAATTCTGTCGAAAAGGTTAAAAAAGACCTTGTTTTGAAAACGATGGAAAGATTTATTTATAAACCTCTTATAAAAATTCAAAAAAGGGTATAAATGACTTTAACCCATATTCTTGTAAATAATAAATATGTTTTGAAATATATTTTGAAGAAACATGGATGTGGATGATAAAGAGATCCCAGTAGATTATTACGTATAAACAACCTCGGATAATGAAGAGATTGTGAAATAACCCTTACCTTGTACTTTTACTTGGTTGGGGTAGGCTAACCTCCTGTATAATGGTGAAATAATTGTTATTAAATTATACAAGAATCATATACATTAATATGATATCATATATGATCTTTTAATATTGATTTGATAATAATATCTTAGTATTATCGTTGTTTCGGGTGTTAACTTACTTGTTTTCTTTCATATGTTTTGTTACGTAAGACATGTTTGTAAAGGATAGGTTGTATACTATTCATATCCAGAATTATATCAAGTCCTTAAACATCATTTTTAAATCATTAAATGATAATTATACTTTAATGGTTACGATGGAGAATGAATCTCATCGCGTTCGTGGAGACGGTAGACCGTACGTACGCACGAGCGACAATATCATTCTTTTGATGTTAAAATAATATATAAATGGATGGTATATCATATATAAAGAATCATTAAAATGTTATATTTATTATTTACATGAGTTACACATCATTATTATACCCATCCAAATAATAATATATTGAATAACAATTACCCCACGACGTGGAGACGGTAAGCCGTACGTACGCACGTATGGTGACATGTTATTCAAAGGGTGGATAGAATACTGAATATGGTTGTACCATATTTATAATAAAATCACAGTATATAAATGATACTGGAGTTATTATTTTAGAATGGTAACAACAAATGAAGAAGAAGTGGAAGAATAAATGAACTTGGAAAAGGGTGGTGAAATCATTACCTCTTCTTCGGGTTCTTCCTTTTGATTTGATCAAAAGGGCTCCATAGGTTGGCTTTATGATCAAACTAAGGCCCCTAGGTTGTAGTGAGGGAAGTTGGGAGAGTATTTGGGCAGAGTTTGGCCGAACCAAAAGGCTTTGAAGGTGTGAAGAAATGAGAAGGAGGAGTGCCCTTTTATAAGAGGGGTGAGGGGCACCTTTGGAAAAGATAGAAATATTAATTTATAATAAATTCATATTCGGTTTCTAATGGCTCCAAAGTTGATTATTTAAATGTTAAGGTGGGGATGGGTCTAAAAAAACTCATCCAATAGAATTTAGACAGGTTTGGGTACTTATATTAACCTTATCTTTAAGTATTAACTCTAAGTTAATTAGTTTCACTTTTACAATGTCTCTTTGTATTTTTATATAATATGTTTAATAAACTTACTATATACATCCAATCGACCCCCAAGTGGTCCATTAATGATTAACCTATCATGATATAAGTCTCTTGGCCGACCCTTAGATTTTTAGGAATTTAATATTAATTAATAATATAATATATGTTTTAAGAACTCTATTATGTCAATTTTGACACTATTCAATAGTTGATTTTTGTGAAACTCATAACAGATTGATTACTTCGAACATAGTCAATTAAATAAATCCTAATATATCATATTATCCTAGAAAATTAGTTTAATTCATTAAAAGTTTCATATTATATTTATTTGGGTATTTATAATATCAATTAGTTTAATTTTTTTACTATTATAGTAATTACTACATCATCATTGTGTCATAAATAAATTAAATCATTTAATGTCTAAAAATTATAAATAAATTATAATTATGTAGGAAATCGTTTTATATTTCTAATGAATATTTATAATCTAAAATCAAACATATATAACCCTATGTAACAATTGTTTTGCTAAAAGATATATGCTTGTGTCATTTTTGTATTCATTTTAACTTAATTAAAATAAAGTGTCATTATCACTTACAAGTGGATCCATGGGGTCCCAAAATCGACCCAAAGATGACCATGGTCGACCATGTATCAACCAATAGGGTTAAGACACGTTTTAGGGTAATTTAGTATTATTATAATATTATTTTTAACCCTTATTTACCGGATTTACCCTTAACCATGGTAAATAAAATATTTACCGCAGTAATTATTCAAAATTGTCTAAAAATAAAAGTTACTTATTTACACAATTTGAACATCCTGATTCAAAATATGGAATCCATTTTTCTATATTCAAAACACAGAAGTGGCAGAAATTAATTTAAAATTAATTCCCGCTGTCAAAACAAAAAGCGTGTTTTTAAGAGATAATAACTATCAAAAGATTGACAATTGTTTATGTTCGGTTTAATTGTAAAAATATATCCAATGACCAAAATTATATTAAATGGTAAAAATATATTCTAAATATACTTTAAAACCACTCAAATTCATAATTTATCACTATTAATTATTTTGATTAAAAAGGTTGTTTTAATTAAAATTTAGTAATTTTCACTATTCATCAAAATATGAAAGTTATCCGAAATGTACCTAAATTTCACCTTAGGCTAAATTCGATATTTCGAATCCAAAAATGAAGTCCATTTTGAAATATAAAATATATATTATTTCAAAAAGTAGGTATTACTATTCATAACGGCTAGTTTGATTGATTATGGTGTGTTAGAACTCAGTGTTGCGTACAACACATGCTATCACATTATTCAAAGAGAAGCATACCGTAGAAGCTTGGGATGTTTCATTTTAAATTTTTTGATTTCCCCATTTAGTCAAAAAGTTTAAAATATTGTATTTAAAAAGGTTTCACTATTAAAAGTTGATAAAAGTGCAATACTGAAAATGAATCTGTTCTTGCATTATGACTAAGAAACTCATAATATGGATTCTAAAATTATAAGGATTATATAAAGTTAAAAATGTAGTTAATGCTATTCATGACCTCTTTTAATGGCTTTTTTTTGTAAGTCATGGTGTGATTGAACTCGGTGTTTCGTGTAGTGAAAGTTATTGAATTATTTTGAAGAAATAACACACTATGAAATCTTGGGGTGTTACATTCTCCCCTCCTTCAATAAATTGCGTCCTCACAATTTGAAATTGTTCTTCGAAAATAAAAGGTTGAAAATAGAAAATATATTTGTGGGAAAACCCACATCAGAAATTGGGTTACTAAAATTTAGTCTTAATATGAGGAAAAGAGAAATGAAAGGGTCACTACCAAATTATGATCTTGATTAGGAGAACATTGGTGGCAATTAGAGACATATAATTGGAGGAAAAACGTAAATGTTTATAGGTAGTGATTGAGGTCATAAATCACAAACAAGTATAAAATTGAGGTCCTTAAACTCATCAATCTATGATGATTTGAAGTACCATCGGTTCAACAAAATATAGGGTATTGGGATAACACATTTTTGACGTTTCAAAATATCTTAGTTGAAATCCCACATCGAAAAATGAATTAATGAGGCCTCTATTTAAAATAAATAGTGGAAAGTATGAAGATTACCGAAAATAACACATACTAGGGTTCCATGTAGGAAAATACGGATATGGAAGAGAAATCTAACCATCAATTATCTGATGGAGAGTGGTAGAGAACATGGATATGAAAAGGCCAACAATCCCAAAGCCATAAATTATTGATGATTTAAGGTACTATCTAGGACAACATTTTTGTTCTAAGTTCCTTTTATTAATGTTGAGGAATTTATTTATGAGATTGGCTAAGATCATAAGGAGATATACTTACATTATAATTAGAGTTTTATCCATTAATAAATTTCTACCACAAACTCATCTTTCACTCTAAAAGATAATAGAACGTAAAAAAAAATTTCTATTTATACTATTCGTACAGGGTTCCAAAATAAATGAATTTATAATTCATCTACCAGATCTTTAAAAAAAACTACATTATTTAATCCAGGAAGTCTCGTGGGCCAGTGGTAGGTGATACACCCTTGTCGCCCTTCAGTTGCGGGTTCAAGTCTCACAGCCTTGCCGGACGCGATGGGTTGCCGCCCGACCTCCGGGTTGTCCTTTTATGGCAATCCAAAATAATCCAAACTAGAACTATCCAAAATACTTCTGTCCAAACTCACAGTCCAACATTTATAAGGAAGGTAAGCATAATGTAGATCCTTTTTACCCCGTAATAGCATATGAATACCTTTATCATGTATTCTTTTAATACACTGAAACATCCTGAATTACCATATTCCTTATTGATTACATTCATACTCCCTTATTCCATATAGAATGCTGGATATACTTCATTAATCCAAAAATGTTTTAAACCCCAACAATGATGGAATATACAAATCATTAATCAGTTCCAAGGTAGTCTAGAATATCCAATATAATTTATCCAAAACAATCATGTATTATTCCAAAATCACTACCTCGGTATCAGAACTATATTATGGTTTATCATTCTCTCAACCATATATTTTCCAAAAATTTATCCTGCTATTGAGTCACTTTTCTTTGTTCCACACAATCTCAAGTCCTTAATGAAATAGTACTGCAGTACAATCCTTATATACTCCATAATTATTATAACAAGTACATTGTTGATACAACACTCAATTGACATAATCAACATAAGAACTCAAATCATTACTCTTCATCTGTGGTAGTATCATAACTTGATTATTATCCAATAACATCATTTGCGGCATAGTCTGATGACTGGGACATAGGTTTACGTAGTGTCCAAACTCCTTGCAAATGAAGCATTGTACATTTGAAACCATTTTCTTACCCTTGCAGTCACGTACTTTGTGCCCTTTTCCTCCACACTTATAACAAACTCCCATTCCTTTCAGGCAAGTTCCAGGGTGTTTCTTTCCACAGTTACCACATATGGGAAAATTATTCTTTTCCCTCTTCCCTTTATCCATCTTTCTCTCTTCCATCCTTTTGTTCTCTTGCTTCCCTTCAAATCCATAGGACTCAGTAAACTCTTTACTTATATTATCAACACATGATATTATTTCTTCATATGATGATAATACATGGGAGACTATTTCTCTTCTAAATTCTAGCTTAAGACCATGAAAGATATGATCCTTCCTTCTCTTTGAATCATGTGCATTTCTGGAGTTCTCATTCCTTCTACTGGGCACCATTTCTAAACAATGGCATAAACTAGATCAGTTTATGAATCAAAATACATAATCCCATACTTATAAAACACTTAACATAAATTGAACTATTTATGGATATAATCCATAATCATAAAAATGTCTCCTTTGAGGATGTATATACTCATAAACCCTTCATAATGGTTTGTAAAGAAAATGAGAATTATCCTAAGCATATCCCCCGGGAGTGTCGTAACCAAGAGTGCAGCAAGGCCCATTGTCGTGCACCAGTTCCCGTTCGAGTCTAGCTCAAAGCGGTGTTTTCGGGTTTTACCCCTAGGTACATCTGTGCCAGAGCCGCCTCTACCTGCTCGTATCCAGACAGGGATGTATTGCTCGAAAAACTCACAAAATCTCTACAATACCAAAATTCTAGGAAGTTCTTCTATACTAATCCTCAAAGTTCATCTTAGGTCTATGTGCTCTAATCAGAGTTTATCTAAATCTAGCTTCCAAGGTTTGTACTAAACTTCCTCTGATACCAACTGTAACGCCCCGACCCTAGTTACCCAGAGTCGGTGCATTATTACATAACATTGGCATGATCATAAGAAAGATCAAATCTCGAAAGACCGATTGGTTTAGTAGCCTTGGAAATACTAGATATATTCATAAGTTTTACATTACATCATAAAATGAAAAACTACTACAACAACATAATGTCTCCATAATCCACACTCATATCCCCACATAATATCCCTGCAGGTCATTCATAATTTACTTCTTCACTTCCTGGGAAAAATAAAACATAGAAAAGGGGTGAGCTCAAATGCCCAGTAAGGATAACAATATAGCGGAAACTTTCATAAATAAGAATAAACATTTAAGGCAATGTATAACTAAAACAAAATCCTTTCAAACTTGAACTTTCAACATTGTATGTCATAAATAAAATGAAATAACACCATTTACTCATTCACATGGATATTCTACCAATCAAATAATCACATGCAAAATCACTAACCACTTTCATAATGTTGGAATGCATAATGCCAGACTATCATAACCACATAGCCAAGGCCTCGTGCCAAGACTACAAATAAGATTTTGTCAAGGCCTTTTGCCAAGACACTAGTTTGTCTCATGATACCTACCGATGCATCGAGGAGCTATAGCGGGCTCCACCCGTCGCATATTAAGTCCAATGCATTCCCATATGAAAAGGTTTAAACATAACATAAACATTCGTATTAAAACTAGCATACGAAATGTCAATACTTTCACCATAAACTATGAATGGTATAAAAATAGCACATCCACAGTCAAACATATCACAAAACCTTCAATACAATATAGAAGTTTTGTATCATAATAAATCAACTTCAAATAATCTTAAAATCCATCAAAGGATGTTGACATAGATGAAATCAAAATTCTTTTTATAGAAATATCTCCTTTTATTTTGAAATCATTTAAGATCCATATAAAATAAAACATTTTCTTTGAAAATATTCTTATAAGCTTGTAAGGGAAGCTTTGAAGATTTTATAATGGCGGAAAATAGCTGCACCCGCCGTATAAGTTAAAAAAACATTCTTACCTTAATTCTGTCGAAAAGGTTAAAAAGGACCTTGTTTTGAAAATGATGGAAAGATTCCTTTATAAACCTCTTATAAAAATTCAAAAAAGGGTATAAATGACTTTAACCCATATTCTTGTAAATAATAAATATGTTTTG
Organism: Viscum album; assembly: GCA_963277665.1. Classification (NCBI taxonomy): domain Eukaryota; kingdom Viridiplantae; phylum Streptophyta; class Magnoliopsida; order Santalales; family Viscaceae; genus Viscum; species Viscum album. The sequence continues at coordinate 28,292,341 of OY728125.1, forward strand.
AAATATATTTTGAAAAAACATGGATGTGGATGATAAAGAGATCCCAGTAGATTATTACGTATAAACAACCTCGGATAATGAAGAGATTGTGAAATAACCCTTACCTTGTACTTTTCCTTGGTTGGGGTAGGATAACCTCCTGTATAATGGTGAAATAATTGTTATTAAATTATACAAGAATCATATACATTAATATGATATCATATATGATCTTTTAATATTGATTTGATAATAATATCTTAGTATTATCGTTGTTTCGGGTGTTAACTTACTTGTTTTCTTTCATATGTTTTGTTACGTAAGACATGTTTGTAAAGGATAGGTTGTATACTATTCATATCCAGAATGATATCAAGTCCTTAAAAATCATTTTTAAATAATTAAATGATAATTATACTTTAATGGTTACGATGGAGAATGAATCTCATCGCGTTCGTGGAGACGGTAGACCGTACGTACGCACGACCGACAATATCATTCTTTTGATATTAAAATAATATATAAATGGATGGTATATCATATATACAGAATCATTAACATGTTATATTTATTATTTATATGAGTTACACATCATTATTATACCCATCCAAATAATAATATATTGAATAACAATTACCCCACGACGTGGAGATGGTAAGCCGTACGTACGCACGTATGGTGACATGTTATTCAAAGGGTGGATAGAATACTGAATATGGTTGTACCATATTTATAATAAAATCACAGTATATAAATGATACTGGAGTTATTATTTTAGAATGGTAACAACAAAGGAAGAAGAAGTGGAAGAAGAAATGAACTTGGAAAAGGGTGGTGAAATCATTACCTCTTCTTGGGGTTCTTCCTTTTGATTTGATCAAAAGGGCTCCATAGGTTGGCTTTCTGATCAAACTAAGGCCCCTAGGTTTTAGTGAGGTAAGTTGGGAGAGTATTTGGGCAGAGTTTGGCCGAACCAAAAGTCTTTGAAGGTGTGAAGAAATGAGAAGGAGGAGTGCCCTTTTATAAGAGGGGTGAGGGGCACCTTTGGAAAAGATAGAAATATTAATTTATAATAAATTCATATTCGGTTTCTAATGGATCCAAAGTTGATTATTTAAATGTTAAGGTGGGGATGGGTCGAAAAAAACTCATCCAATATAATTTAGACAGGTTTGGGTACTTATATTAACCTTATCTTTAAGTATTAACTCTAAGTTAATTAGTTTCACTTTTACAATGTCTCTTTGTATTTTTATATAATATGTTTTATAAACTTACTATATACATCCAATCGACCCCCAAGTGGTCCATTAATGATGAACCTATCATGATATAAGTCTCTTGGCCGACCCTTAGATTTTTAGGAATTTAATATTAATTAATAATATAATATATGTTTTAAGAACTCTATTATGTCAATTTTGACACTATTCAATAGTTGATTTTTGTGAAACTCATAACAGATTGATTACTTCGAACAGAGTCAATTAAATCAATCCTAATATATCATATTATCCTATAAAATTAGTTTAATTCATTAAAAGTTTCATATTATATTTATTTGGGTATTTATAATATCAATTAGTTTAATTTTTTCACTATTATAGTAATTACTACATCATCATTGTGTCATAAATAAATTAAATCATTTAATGTCTAAAAATTATAAATAAAATATAATTATATAGGAAATCGTTTTATCTTTCTAATGAATATTTATAATCTAAAATCCAACTTATATAACCCTATGTAACAATTGTTGTTCTAAAAGATATATGCTTGTGTCATTTTTGTATTCATTTTAACTTAATTAAAATAAAGTGTCATTATCACTTACAAGTGGATCCATGGGGTCCCAAAATCGACCCAAAGATTCCCATGTTAGACCATGTATCAACCAATAGGGTTAAGACACGTTTTAGGGTAATTTAGTATTATTATAATATTATTTTTAACCCTTATTTACCGGATTTACCCTTAACCATGGTAAATAAAATATTTACCGCAGTAATTATTCAAAATTGTCTAAAAATAAAAGTTACTTATTTACACAATTTGAACATCCTGATTCCAAATATGGAATCCATTTTTCTAAATTCAAAACACAGAAGTGGCAGAAATTAATTTAAAATTAATTCCCGCTGTCAAAACAAAAAGCGTGTTTTTAAGAGATAATAACTATCAAAAGATTGACAATTGTTTATGTTCGGTTTAATTGTAAAATTATGTCCAATGACCAAAATTATATTAAATGGTAAAAATATATTCTAAATATACTTTAAAACCACTCAAATTCATAATTTATCACTATTAATTATTTTGATTAAAAAAGTTGTTTTTAATTAAAATTTAGTAATTTTTACTATTCATCAAAATATTAAAGTTATCCGAAATGTACCTAAATTTCACCTTAGGCTAAATTCGATATTTCGAATCCAAAAATGAAGTCCATTTTGAAATATAAAATATATATTATTTCAAAAAGTAGGTATTACTATTCATAACGGCTAGTTTGATTGGTTATGGTGTGTTAGAACTCAGTGTTGCGTACAACACATGCTATCACATTATTCAAAGAGAAGCGTACCGTAGAAGCTTGGGATATTTCATTTTAAATTTTTTGATGTCCCCATTTAGTCAAAAAGTTTAAAATATTGTATTTAAAAAGGTTTCACTATTAAAAGTTGATAAAAGTGCAATACTGAAAATGAATCTATTCTTGCATTATGACTAAGAAACTCATAATATGGATTCTAAAATTATAAGGATTATATAAAGTTAAAAATGTAGTTAATGCTATTCATGACCTCTTTTAATGGCTTTTTTTTGTAAGTCATGGTGTGATTGAACTCGGTGTTGCGTGTAGTGCAAGTTATTGAATTATTTTGAAGAAATAACACACTATGAAATCTTGGGGTGTTATAAAGTGGACATGTAGGTGGACCAAACCTATATATAGGGGGGGGCAGGTCATTTTTCATTTACTTGTTTTCTTGGATAACTCTACACTCTCAATTTTCTCTTGCTCACCTTGCTTCTATAAACCATATCCCTTTATGTTTTCCTTCACCCACGCATTGACCTTTTCATCCCATGAACTAAAAAAACATCACATTATCCTTCATTAATTAACTAAATTTAACATCCAAAAATGGAAATTTTAATATTAAAACAGTAAGTTCATATTTCTGCATAGTGTGGGTTGATGTGTGGCTTTCTTGCTCCACAAACTATTTGGTTCACTGAACAATTCCCCATGGTCCAGTGCCTCATAGGTTTCCGTGAACTATTATTGCATATTCAGTGCCTTCTGCATACCATTTTTTGAATTTAGTACACAGTCCACTTTGAGTTATTTTTCAAAATTTTTGGACTAACCTTTTCCATGGTCTTTTATTACAGGAACAATACTGGATCCTCCATAGGTTGATGCCAATGCTACTATTGTTGATAGTGTTGTTGTCACTCCACTTCCAGTTGCTGATGAAAGGCATAAGAATATGATGGATTATGTTGATGACAAGGTCTCTATCATCCCGTTGAATCAATCCTTAACAAAACTGCTTACCACGAGTTAGAGCGAGTATCCAATTTTAGACAAGCTCTCCATTTATGGATTTGGTCATTTGTTTGATACAACGATTCTGGAACCATGTTGGGCCAACTAATCTATTGCTTGGATATTTTATATCACCATTCATAAGGCCCTTATTTCGACTAAAGGATGATTCATACAGAAGGATACTACTTCTAGGTTCTTATTTAACTATGTCCCTCGATCTATGGAGGATTCACAATGAAATATATATGATAAATCCCATTACTACCATATCATTTCATGGAGGTCCACAGTAAATGAAAAACATGGTTTGTCCTCAAGATGAGACCTCTGTTCTGGAGGTTCATTTGGTCTGGACTAGGGGCGGCCTTTTTGGGTTCGTCAAAGCTGTGAGGAATTCTGGGATGAATTGAAGACGGTGGGGTTGTATGAGGCTATTTGGGTATCCCAAACCTAGGCTCACCAAACCAGTACCCTCATTTCATAGCTTTTTAGTAGATGGAATCTATATACCAACACTTTTCACCTAGTCTATGGGGAGGTAAGTATTATCCTCTGGGATATCCGGATGATTTTTGTGGTTCCTATCATTAGAGATATATATGAATTTTTTTACCCCTTCCTCCACCTAGGATGATGAGGAGTGGACTCCTCCTTTATAAAAGAGACTTATCACTCAAATGAAGACGCTTTCAAAGGATACCAATCCATTTTTGAGATAAGACATATCTTTATATGACTAGATTATGACCTTTTCTAAGCAAAGTGGTTTAGAACCCAATGCGTGAAGACCCTAGTATTGCCTAACCAAGGACACCCAAAGGTGAGTAGGTTCCTATTGTCCTATCTTGGAGGAGGGACAGTTTCACCAATGTGGATGGGAACTTGTTTTGGATGTTGATCAATAGTTTCGATTAGCATCCTTCTTTCCCATGTTTTTGAGTGGTTGGCTTCTACCAATACGTGACTTTGGTGGCGTGAGAGTCACAACCTTTGTCAGGGTAGCTTAGCTGGCCACTGGAAAATGTATCAACCTGGACATTCTGGTATTGGACAAAATGTATCGCTTAATAGGTTGGGTCAGCAAGGGGAGAAGACCTAACTGGATGGTTGGACCTTTCCAAATCCTCTGGGGATATATAGGAGCCCTCATAGGGGGTTATACATTTATCAATACCTTGCCAATTCCAAATGTCATTCTTCGCACATATCTTTAGATTACTAGCAAGTTCATGCCAGATGGATGTGCCAAGCAGGATAAGTAGGAAGAGCGAAGTGAAAGGAATGAACAAGAAGTGATTACTTGAATCAAATTTCATGACTACTTTACTTATAGTATTTATGCTTCCCCAGCTGGTACCATAGGGAATGTTGAATCAGAGGACTTCGTTAACCAAGGATAGCTCTTTTCTTTAAGAGAAGGTATTTTAGTTGCCCTTATTGATATGGAACTTATCTGTGAGGGGTATGCACCTTGCAGATTTGGCTATCAGTTTAATTGTGTCCAGATGCTCTGTCCCCCTACCCTCAATTGTGTGTACTAAGAAAACATTACATGATATACTAATATTTGTGGCTAATGTTCACCCGAGAAGATATTCAGTGCAAGATTAAACTTCCCGATTTTGAGGTTTTTGTGCCTTCTCTCATAGGAGGTTATGTTGATGTTTGGGTCCAATCATACCCAAATGCACAACTAGTAGAGCTTCTTCCCACTTTTACAAACCCTAATGTATTTGGGGATAAGGGTAAGAGAAAGGAAACTACTGATAAATCCCAACCAGGGAAATATCTTCAAAATTATCTCTGTTCTGAACCCCTAAGGAAGGTCTTGATAAATTGGGGTGTGACCTCTCAGGCTGTCGAGGCTACCAATGCTACTTTCAATAACCAGATGGTCATCCCTCCTGATGTTATATTTCTAGTGGTATGGAGGAAATGGGATAATTTGAAGAGTCTCTAATCATTTTGGGATCAATCCCCCAATAATTTTGTGGTGCTTTCTCCAAGGGACTGAAGTTTCCCTTACTAGAATCATCTATGTGTCAGCACTTACTGACATCTCTTTTGATGATGATTCTGGAAAGGTGGATCTTCACCTACGAGATCTTTGTACCTTGATCCATGATCAATAGGGATATTGTAAATATTCTTACTGAGTGATGGCCATGATAATTCATGAGGTCAATGATGATTATAATGCCTCTAGGGGAGAAAATATTTTTAATTTTTCAACTGTGATTGGAGTTAGGGAAGTTCCTCGTCTGTTCCCAGAGCCTTACAAACATCCATCCCCTAGGGGTTCTAGGGTTGTGAAGGCACCCAAGAAGTAGTTGTGGTTAGTGTAACCTACTCCACTTCCTCAGGATGACCCTCTAGAATTATTCATTCCCATTATGGATGCTTTTCCAAGGGACTAGAATTCCTGATATGATTTGAGGTTGAATGTTTCTAATGAAGACATTTGGGAGATTATACAAGTAGAGTGCTTCAATATTATGGGTTTTGGAGATACCATATCTCCCTCATGGATTTTTGTTCACAACTTTCCAGATGAAGTATCCATATATCTGAACAAGATGGACTAGTGCCTCCATTATTCTAAATATATACTTCATTGGTCTCATCAAGTAGCAAAGATGGCGATATTCATAGATAAGGATGACATAGAGGAAGAGGTAATTGTATTTTATAACCTTAATTTTTTACTTTCCTTTTTTATAAGGATCCTCATTTTATTCATTAATCTTATAAGAGTCATAGGAGGCTCAGGATACGTTACCTTCTCCGGTGTACACTCCCAATGGTACTGCAGCTGGGGAAGTGCCCCTTCGGATGTGGGAGTCTCTATAGAAGGTTATCCCGGTGCCATAGAGTAGATAGAGGCAGTTATTGTGAATCCTGTTGGGGTGTTCCCTCTCCTAGTTCCACTTGATAATCTTTTCAGGAAGCCGTCACCATGGCATACCATGATATGCTAGTAGGTGTCTTGACTATAGATATGCCTCAAAATGGGGATTATAAGTAAGTTCCATATCTACTTATATGGTCGCAAAACTAAATGAATTTATCTTTTTGACCAGGTTTCATGTGAATATATTAACACAGAACTAATAAGTAATCAGGTGGTAGTTACCCAGATGTTTGTGGCTCCTGTTTCTTCTACTGTAGAGGAAGTAGCACTGGTAGTTGGGGCTGATTAAAGAATAGAGGCTGGTCCAATCAAGGAATTTGGTGGCATCCATAACGCTCTGAGGGTTCTTGTTCCAGATCAGACAACCTCTAACCCAATAGTGGGGGAGTATTTAGAGGTTGAAGCCCCAACTGAGCATCCTGATCCCACTGTCATAGAAAAGGATGGGACAACATTGATAGCGACAACTGAACTAGGTGAACAGCCCCAATTGTCAAAGGATATTGTCAGAGTTCCTAGTCTTAGGGAGTTGAATACCCCAAACCAGAAACCCCCCCCCTTCATAGAGGGAGTATCTTCTTGAATCAATGTCTCAATCAAGAATTTTGATCCCATTCTCCTCAGGGATACAACCCCAAGGTAGATAACCATTCCATCTCAAGGAGGTTTGGAACTGGCCATCATGCCTTATTCGAGGGTGGTCATACCTATCAGCACAATTTTTGTAACTGACCTTATAGAGGATTTAGATGAGTCATTTGAACATGACCTTGATCCACCAGTAGCCTTGGGTAGTTCTGAGGTTCAACCACATGTCTAGGATATAGTACTCACTTTATCAGGTAGTGATGTCGCAACATATACTGGTGACATTGATACTTCAGTAATTGGAAGTTAATTTTATACTCCTCATACTATTCTATGCATATATTATTTTTTCTACCTTTAAGAATTTATATTTCTCACTTGTCTCGCTCTTTATTTTAAGATCACATCCATAAACACTTGAAACTGCATTTGTTACCTTGACCTTTCCCATTATCAAAAAAAAAAACCAGAGATCCAGTTATAGAGGGGTCAAGTCGCACCAAAGTCATTGAATTAAGAACTCATTTAGCATACATTCCTGAATATATTCAGTCATTAGGTAGCGACTATAAAACCGATTTATAGGGCCTAGACGGCCTTTGTCCCAGTTGCTAAAGAGCATGGGAAAACATTTTGGGTTTATTTCTCAAACTCCTCGAGGAGATATTCTAAAAAAACTGCCCATATTATCTCATCTATTTTTGATCTTGGGGTTTGTAGGGTCCAGTTATTATGGCATTTATAACATAGTAAAGCTGGTGTCCATGGACAGAGTGGAGATTGGCACATTCGAGTCCCATATTTCCACTGTAGAATCTATGTCTCATATTGTCGTTGCTAGAAAATATATAACGAAGCCGGTGGGCCTAAAGCCCAATGAACTCAGCCACGCCCGAGCCCAGCCCTCTCGAAGATATCATACCCCCACCCCATGGGAAGATAATAGGCCCCCACCTCAAACCGGCCTAGATAACACGTGGCAGGAAGTGTCCCCTACCTGGAAAGGATTTAATACGCCTCCCCCATAACTTGAACCCGTGACAGGGGACAGTTCTTTCCATGTGTTATCTGGGCCGGTCTAAGGTGGGGGCCTATTATCTGCCCGTGGGGTGGTGGTCTGCTATCTTCTAGAGGGATGGGCTCAGGCGTGGCCGAATTCGTTGGGCTTTAGTCCCACCGGGTTCGTTACATAAAAAGGCGGAGTAGCTTAATCGGGAAGTGGAGAAGTGGAGCAAAGAACTAGAGAAACTTAAATAGGAATGGGCTCATGTTATGGCCAAAGTTGATGAGGGGTAGTGGCTAGTGGAAGAGTAGGAAAAGGCTGGACTTGACACAGTGAAGGAGGAGGAGGTATTTTGGGCTGATGCGGAGGCTGAGACTGCTACGTTTTTGAAGCTCCACCATGACACTGAAGAATAAAATCAAAAATTGATACAACCTTTTGAAACTACTAAACAACTCCTTTAATTGTCATGCCCTACTCCCATGGAGAGGATCCAGGTTGTGGTTGCCCTTTTTATTTTCGTTTCATGGAATAAAAACATTTTTATCTCTAGTGATTCTGCTTCATCTTTTCCAACAGTTCTAATCAATGGTAATTGACTAAATTTAAATATTAATTTCAATTGAATGTTAATTTTAATTGTAATCCATGATAACTAATTTGAAATAATTAATTCATTATCTAATTTTTTTCTTGAGACAAGGGACTCAGAAAGCATAGTTTTACTATTGCTGGGGTTACATGGAAAGCCCTATAATCTTTGTGTCTCTTCTATTATAACCCTAATTTTTCTTAAGCCCATTATGGTGTTGACTTAACAGGTATAACTTGAATTTTTCGTAGGCTAACCTTTTGTGGGTTTTTACCTAATAAGCTATATGTATCTTGATTTTTTGATCACTCAATATTTTTCCTAAACCATACAATACATAGGTTTAGTGAGTTGAAACTCGACTTTTGTCCAGGGATAACTTTACAGGTTTTCATCCTAGTGAGTTTTGTGTCTATTTTGATTGGAAGTTTAAATTCCTTCATACGAGAATATCATTACTGATGTTTTAGGTAGAATATATTTGACATTGATTTGTTGGGTGAGGTCCCCAATTTAGGACTTGTTAACCGAGAATGTCCCAACAACTTTCAAACATTAATAAGGGTTTTTTCTTGACTCTGACCTTGTGGTTTCTGGGTATGGGATATGCCATGGGGCAAGGAATCCATGGGTAATACATAAATGGGATAGGACTTTCCTGAGGATGAGTTTTCCTTTAGTTTAAATTCCATTTTTATGCCATTTAGGCATATTTCTTGGGGCATTGTGCACATTAGTCAAACAAAGGTGTCCACAGGACACTAACCAACCATTTCTAATGGATAAGAAATTTTATGGATGTTTGTATTTGATTTTTTATTGAAGACCATAGTGGGAGGCCTGTTAAGGTAATTATGTCTAGAAGTATGAGGTAATTTGTATTGTATTTGGTTGAGAAACCACTCCCACATGAATTTGACCTGTGTGAATGAGGGACAGAGCATGGCGTAGTTTAATGTCATAAAACCAGGACATTTGAGACTTATGATTTAAATTCATCTCACTCTGAACAAGAATAGCGATAAATAACTCATCCCTTCCATGGTAGTTTGACCACAAATGTTCCATAATCTTCCAGTGTGAGAGGGGTTAAATGATGTAAACTATAATCTGTGGGGTTTCTAAAACCATGGAACAAGATGAGACGTAAACGTCATAGGGAGTACGGAAGAAGTAAAATCCTCTCCTAAGGATGAATTTTTCTTTGTTGATAAACCATTTTTTGTAGGCACTTTATACAGATCCACAAGGTTATTATGTGTATAGTCAAACAAAAGTGTCTATAGGACACTGACTTTCCATATCTGATAACCATGGAGTATTATTGGGATTTGGACCCTTCTGGACATAGAGTATGGGCCATGAATTGGTGGTTCCTAAATATGAAAGGGGGAACTTCAATCTTAAATTTCATAGGAATAGGTAAATACATTTTCTTTATACAGGTGAGGGTGGATTCCTTTTGTAGGTATAACCCTTACTCCGAAAATGATGGGATGATTTCATTGCATGGATGGGTCCGAGCTATTCTACTCAGGTGTCACTATGTATCCTTATAATGATAGGAATGAAGCCAAATATAGTTATTTTAAAGTTTCATTATATTCATATCTGATTCACACATATGGGTGGGGGAATTTTTGCTTTGGTGGTGATCTCACCAATAATGTGGGACCCATATTGGATTTCCTTGTGCGGATTCACTTCATGAACAAGAACATAGGGGACAATATTATTTAACATGTCTGGGTCCAATGGTAGACCTTGGGAATCAAGTATCATGTAGTTTAAATGGAACATTATTAGGAAACTGATATAGATTATTTTATTAACTAGATGATAACTAGGATAAGATGTCATGACATGTCAGAGATGTGGGTAATAATGAAAGTGTAAGTTATGGTTTTAGTGGATTTCAGATTAGGAGAAATGATACGGGGATTAGAAGCCATTGGGAGTATGGAAATGGGAAAATCCTCTTCTACAGATGGATTTTTCTTTTGTTGAAAGGTTGTTTTTGTAGGACATTTTTGAAGATCCATCAAGGCATTGTGTGTATAGTCAAAAAAAGGTGTCTTCGGGATATTTACCTTCCATTCCCAATGGCCCAAAAGTATATGAGGATCCAAAACCACTCAAATCACGGAGTTTGATGAATGGAGAGGATTGGTTTTGACATATTAGAAACAATTAGATTGTGATTATATATGGAATTGGGATTCTCTCCACACAAATCTGACTCTTATGTGGGGTGGGAAATTTTGATTCCCTTATCAAAGTGGGGACTGGTTTTGAAGATCTAGGTGTCCCAAAATCAGACTCCTTATACAAGTTTGGTCCGTAAGTAGAGAGTGGGGGCGTTTTAACTATATTTCAGGTACGTTTTTGTTTAATGTCATAAAGTTAGTACTTTGGTTTCTCTGTCATGGGGAAAAGAACCACAGTATGCCTTTTAAGGTCATGCAACTAAGACTAGCCACTAGGGATTGATTTTACATGGAACCCTATAGGATACCCCTTCTGAATTCCCTAAGATTACATAGGTAATGATTAATGTGAGAAAAAAGAGGCATAAAGGGTTTCAATTCACCCACTAGGGATGGCATAATCAATGAAAGGATAATTTTATACTCTGGATGATATTGTGCCATTTATTCTTGTGCATCTATGAAATTTCATCATACAGTTTAATTTCATGTGATTAGAACCATTTCTGTATAGTTTAAAATCATGTGTAAATAACATATATGAACCAACATTAAGGGGTACATGTGATTATTCTTGATACAATCCTGTAAATAGGTCATGTTTGGGAGCCTTCCTCTTTGACCTAGTCTGCGTATAGATGGGACACACATTTTTTCCGCCTTCCATAGCTAGATTTAGGTTATATAATCAATGTATCACTATGTATCTTATTATAAAGTAAGAATAAAATCCCTCATAGTTTCTTATAGAAAGTACTCTGTATAGGTGTAACCCATACGCATGGAGAGGTAATTTTTTTACTTCAAGGTGGCTAGGATAGAATTATATTCCAGGCATCTCAATGTATCCTTCAAGGATAGAAATCAAGTCAAACATAGTTCTAAGACATGTCATGGTATGTGATTGATGCCGAAGGCAATTCCCTCTCAGGTTCGAACAATTTTGGACCATGCAGTTTAACATCATGCGATAAGGATGTTGATGGATGGACATTAATGAGATGGATGTGGTGGGTCCATGTAGTTTTAAGTATTGCAGAAAGGACATTGGTAGTATAGTTTATCATCGTGTTTTAGGGACTAAATTTCAAATAAAGGTTCATGAATAAGTATGGGCTAATCGGGTTGAGATATTCTAGCATGCCCCCAATGTGATGGGGTAAATAAAGTGTAAACCATGATCTTAGGGACCCTCAGACCAAGAGGAATGATACGGGGATTAAGAGCTATTGAATGTAAAGAGGTAGGAAAAGTCTCTCTTAATGATTAATTTTACTTTGGTTGATAGGCATTTTTTGTAGGAAACTAATGCAGAGACTCCAGGGCATTGTGTGCATAGTCAAACAAAGGTGTCTGCAAGAAACTGACCTTCCTTTTTCGATGGATTTGGATTTTTTTGGTGATCCAAAATTTCCCGATTTATGGAGTTTGATGGATGAGAAGGAAATTTCTGGGTACATGATGACTATCTAGACTTTGATTAGTTGTTATGTATGAGATCCCCTACATAAATATGACTTATATGTGAAGAGATAATGATCTTTTGACAAAACATTTCTATGGGAATCAAAGTTTGGAATATTTTTCATAAATTTACAATTTCATGCAAGAGATGGGGGCATTTTTATTTTCTAGTTTTGTGTGGTTGGACCCGAGTTTGTATATTTGGGAATCACTATGTATCTCATCATACTAAGAATCAAAACACATGTAGTTCTTGTGGTACATTGCTGTTTATTTTCTTGAAGTTAGGACCCGGGGCATGCAGTTTTACATCTTGCGGTAAGGACATGAGCCATACAGTTTTACATTTTGCAGTAAGGACTCAGGCCATGAAGTTTTACATCTTACAATTAGGAATTCAGCTTGTAGTGAATTGATATGTCTGCGATGAAACCTATTCCAAAACTCTTAAGCCTACATGAGTTACACTTAGTGAGAAAAAAGGGATGAAAATGGATTATTCTGTCACATAGGGGGGCATGGAGAAGGATGGAGGCACTTCTTCCATGAATATTTTTCTATAACCAATCCCAATATTGAAGAACCAGGTGCGGCCTACGTACCATGTATGGATGGGAATATATCCAAATGAAGTTATATGTATTTATCTATGCAAGTTAGAACTATATGTAGGGGAATGGAATTTTGATTTGGTGACAGTTGGGTCGAAGGATGTGAAATTTGGGCATCACTACATATCTAGTGAAGACTGGAATCAAGTCATGCATAGTTATTTTAAAGTGTTTTATCTTCTCTAGTTTGACCCATGAATAGAGAGGGGAAATCTCTTGTTTTAGTTAGCGGTTGGACTGAGATATAAGATCTGAGTTTCACTACATATCCTGCAAGGGAAGGAATCAATCCATACATAGTTCAATAAGTAACTTCCCTACATATGTTTGATCCATATGCAGGGGAAAGGGATATTTTTATTCTGGTGGAGTCTGAACTAGGAGGTATGATCCAGGAATCACTATGTATCCTGAGAGGGCAGGAATCAATCCACACATAGTTTTAAGGCTCCCTGTACCGATCAATCCCATGCATAGGGAGGGGGAATTTTCACCATTTTTTATGGAACAGATATGATTCATGTGAAGTAAACCATTGACTGGAACATAATAGGACCTATACAGTTTAATGTCTTATAGTTGGGATGATAAATTCCATTTAGTTTAACATCTTACGGTAAAGACATTAGATCATGTTGTTTTATGTTATGCGATCATGATGAAGTTCACCCGACGTGAGTGGAAGGGCATGTTGTATCAATGCAGTTTAATTTCATGCAGTTAGGACACTTCATCATGCAGTTTAATGTCATGTGATTAGAAAAAATGTGCTAATAAATTTAATGTCTTGAAACATATATGTACATATCACTTTTCAGTTTAATGAATTTTAGCTAAGATGAAGGTCGTATAATTATACAAATTATTTCTTCAGGAACCTCACATTGGGGTGATTTGTGGTGAGTTTTCCATCCATTCAAACTAATTCATATGATCTGTTGGAGTAGACCTTTTCCATGACATATAGTCCTTCTCATTTTGGCTCTAATTTCATAGGTTTCTTTCCAAGTATCATCATATTTATGAGGACCAACACCATTTCTCCATTGATAAAATACCGAAGGTGAACCTTTTTGTTGAAGGCCCATTCAATCCAGTTTGGGTAGACTTCCAAATGGTGCATAGTGTGAAATATTTTTTCATCCAATCTCTCCAACTCAATGAGTTGTTGTTTAGACTGCTCATCTGTGGATAGTTGGTCATAGATGGAAATGTGGAGCAATGGTAGTTGAACTTCAATGGGTATAAATGCCTCTATCCCTTATACTAATGAGTATGGGGTCGCTTGAGTGGTAGTGAAAGTTATAGTTTGGAAAGGACACAAAGTATGTAGGAGCTTATCCGGACATGATTTCTTATCCTTATCTACCATCTTCTGGATTATATGGATAAGGTCTTGTTGAAGGCCTATATCTTTCTGTTGGCTGATACATGGTAGCGGGATTAATGGTCGACCTTGGTTCCATACTCCTGATATAGCTTATCCAATTAAATAGAGTAGAAATTGGTGCCATTGTCTGTCAGTATTATATGAGGGACACCAAATCTGGTGATGATGTTGTCTTTTACAAAGGTGAAAATTCTTATTACCCCGACCACTTTAAGGGGTACAGCCTATACCCATTTGGAAAAGAAGTCGGTTACTATGATAATAAACTTGAACTATCTGGGTATAGTAGGAGGATATTGTTTCATGACATCTATTCCCCATATGAAAAATGGTCGGGAGTACTTTTCCATGTGAAGTAACTTTAGGGGTTGGTAAATTAAATTATAATGAACATGGAGGGAGTGGAACTTCTTAGTGAAATAAGAATAATCCTGCATCATAGTGGTCCAATGGTACCCAAGCCATCGAATTTGCCGAGAGAGCTTGGACATTGAATAATGTGCTCTATAAGGTCTGGTATTCACTTCTTTCATAACGACAACAATCTCTTCTCCATCAATGCACATGAGAAAGACCCAATCAAGACTTCTCTTATAAAGAATATTTTTATGGGTTTTTTCATCATACATCATGAATTTTATTTCCCATCTCTATATTTTCTCCCTTCCATCCCGATCTAGTTGAAGTTCTCACTTTTGGAGTTAATTCATAGTAGGAGTCATCCAGAATACAGTATGACCATAAGATTGATTCAATGACAGGACTAAACTTATTTATTTCCTCTGTCTTGGTATGAACATACGGTAAAACCATTTAGTGGTGGGAAATGCTGATAACCTTTTTATTCCGATCAGGGTCAGCTAGAGTTGTGACAACATTTTCTAATGTGTCAGCTTAGGCATTTTGCGACCGGGGGACACAAGTCAATGTCAACTCTGAAGGGAACACTACCATCAGTTCTCAAACATAGTTTATTAAAGGGATCAGATCCTCTTTCTTGATGGCATAGTCAAAATTTACTTGATTGATGATCAGTTCTGAATATCCTTATATTTTTAGGTGTTTGACCTTTACTTGAAGTGCCATCTCCAGGACTATAATAAGGTCCTGATATTCAACTTCATTGTTTGTGAACACCTCTAATATTAGGAAGGAATAGGGTAGGGATTCCTTTTCTAGGGATATGAGTATGAATCCTAGCCCCACTTTGTTGAGTCTGGGATCTTCCATCCTTCTTTTTATCAGGATTTGGGAGGCACTGTCGAAGTGAATTTCCCACATCTGGGAGTCCTATTGAATAGAGAACACTTCTTTATCTAGTTGTTCAGCATTAAATGAGGTTACTTCTATTGAGGGATTCTCTACGAGGAAATCCACTAATTCCTGGACTTTGATATCTTTCTATGGTATGAACCATATATCAAACCGCTGCAGGATGACCGCCCATCATGATAGGCGCCCAGTAAACATTGGATAGTTGATAATATACTTGTGTGGGTTGCTACAAGAGACTAAATGGAACTCATGGTGCTGCAAGTAATGCCTCAGATTCTGGATTTCAAAGATCTAATTCATGTAGCTCTTCTCAATGTTTGAATATTGATACTTGGAATCAATCATGGTGTGGCTGAGATAATAGAGGCTATTCTCGGTACCAATATCATTCTTATGTGTTAGGAAGGCACCTAGAGATCACTATAAGGCAGTCACATACAGAATGAGTGGTCTTCCTTTGATAGGAAGAATCATCACTGGTGGTCTTAAGAGATATATCTTGATATTTCCAAATGCTTCCTGAAATTCATCATTCCATTGATATTTTATCCCTTTTTTCATTGACCTGGTGAAGGGAAAACATTTTCCTATGATGTTGGATATGAAGTGAAGAATTTAGGTTAGGTGTCCTTAGGGTAATCTCAACTCAATGAGGTTTTGAGGAGGTGAAATTCCAAGTATAGAATTTGTCTTATTAGTGTCTACTTTAATTCCATTATGGTGTATAGAGAAGATGATAAATTTCCCTGAGGTGACGCCAAAATCACATTTCAGGGGGTTTATTTTCAGACTTTGTTGTCATAGTTTGTTGAAGACTGTTTCAATATCTGATAGGTGGTCTGAATTCTATCATGAATTAATCAAAAAATCATCCACATAAAATTTGATGAACATTATTGGGAATGGTTTGAAGATGCAGTGCATGGCATGTTGATATGTGTCACTGACAGTTTTCAAACCAAAGGTTATTAACTTATAGAAAAATACTCCTTGGGGGCCCTGAATATAGTGGATTATTCATCTCCTTAGGCTATTTAGTTCTATTTATATCCTTAATAGTCTTTAATGAATGAGAGAGCCTCATATCCAGTAGTCACATTGATCAACAATTCTGTGATTAGGACCGGGAAATCATCTTTCAGGCAGTGCCGATTGAGATCCCTGAAGTTGATGCAAACATTAATTTTCCCTTTTTTCTTCTTGACAGGAAATATTTGTTCCATCTATATGGGATATTGGAACTCTCAAATAAAGTTAACTTTTCTGATCATGTCGAATTCAACCCCTATTTTGGTATCATGTGTCAGGTGAGTCCTTTTGGCAGCTTTCTAGTAACCACGATGGTCTTCCAGCAAGCCTAGGTGGTGAGTGGCCACCTTAGGATTGAGGCCTGAAATTTCCATATAGTTCCATGTGAAAACATATCAATTATAATTTAGGAAGGAAGTATATATCTCTTTATCTTAAGAATACATGGATGAACTAATCAAAATGGTCCGCAAATCTTCTTCAGTACCCGGAGATATTTCCCTAAGTTCATCAATGGTGGTAGAGACACCCTCCTTGAATGTTAGAGGGAAATCCCTAATATCTTATTCCACCTCCTATTCTCCATCCCCCTCATCCTATTCTTCCCATTCTGATGGGGAAATTATTCTTGATATGAGCTCTTCATAATTGAGGGAAAATCTATAATTTTGGCATTCATAGGTTGAGGTGACTTCTTCAGATTCGACTGATAGTGAGGAATCTTTTGGAGAGGATAGAGAAAAGGAATGACCAGTGTATTCTTTATCTTATGCCTTAGTGAGTGAGGTAGGGTTTGTATGGAGATCTGAGGATATCTCATGGGAATTTTTATCCAATAATTCACCATTATTTTGGGGATTAGTGGGTTTTCAACACTATCAGTCTTGGTATCCATGACTGAAATCATCCACACTACTGAGTACATGTCTGAATTTAGACTTGTGCACTCAGTTTGATTAAAGGTATCTATGTACTCCTCAATGATCATCTTTAAGGGGTCATTGGGAAGTATTTCCAATCCATTTAGGGAAGCGATCCAATCAAAACCATCGACCAAAGGTCAATTCCCCTTCATCTTGTAGAACTCCGCATCAATATAGTGTGACTCACATAATTTGAATTGGGCCTTATTGTCCTTTAGTGTATCAAAATATAAATTAATGATATATTTGAGGCACTGATGGTAAGAAGAGGGAATTTTTGTCTGTAGATACATCCAAGGCCTTCCTAGAAGGTCATTGAAGGCTGTATTATTTTGGACCACCATAAATTTTGGGTGAACTATGAGATCACTTAATTGGGTTTTAATCTTAATTTGGCCTAATGGCTTCTGTTCGGTTTTGCCATAACCCAAAAAGGTCTTGGTGTAGGGTGTCAGATTTTCCTCATTGTAGCCTAGATGACAAAGTATCTATAGTAGAATGAGATTAACTCCAGATCTATTGTCAATGAAGACTTTTCGAATATCGACACTGTTTATCTTTCCAGACACATATAGGGGATTGATGTGCCCTTACATAATAGAGTCGTCATCTTAATCTGTAAAGGATATGAAAAACATGTAATTCTCCAAGACCGATCATGGTTTGATAGACTTCAGTAGTGGCTACTTTAGTTTAAAACTCTTGGGGGCTCAAAAGAGTTTTGATGAGTGCTTCCATAAGGTCTTCTTATAGATTCAGTGCATCCAGGATTGACAACTTAGTTAGTACCGAGGCTAACTGTTTCAGGATGTAATATTTCTACTCTAACGTTTGGCACTTACCATCTCAGGGATGTTCTTTCATAATTATTTTAAAGGCCTAAGCATTGGTTGTAGAGGTATGGGATCCTAAGACCAGAGTTGGTGCTGCTTCTAAGATTTTTGGATCTGGCCGAGCAGGTCTGCCAACACACCACAATAGGTTAGACATCTATTCATTTTCTGATGGATATTCCAGGATGATCATGATACATTTTCTTTTTTATGGGGGTGTATAAACATTAATGTTCCTGCTAGGTTCACTGAAGGGCTCTTCAGTGAGTTTCTACAACATTGACAGTTTGAGAAAAAGTGTATCTAGGAATTTGGATTCTATCACAACTATGTCTACTTGGGTATCTTTAGCTTCGACAGCCTATTCCTCTATCTCCCGGGTTGGATTATAGGAACTTGGGTTCATATCAATACTCTTCATTGGATAAGGGATCCATTAAGTGAATGAAATTAACGTAGACAAATATTAGTTCCACATCTGATGATGACTTTTCCCAATCAACTTCTTCCACTGGTGCCATTTGGTGGGGCATTTCTCGTTGTTCCATTTGGCAGGGTGGTGATCGTATCTTCATATCTGCTAGCATGAAATCTGAGAGTGTCAAATCCAACTTTTCCCTTCGTGTAGATTTTTTTTCTTACACTTGATCATCTTGAACCTTGAAGGATCGTGGGGATGAGGATGTTGGTTGTGCCACATCAGGAGCTATTGGGGGAATATTTGATTGATTTAACTGTGCTTGGAGGATACCATGAGATCTATTGACTATTTTATGTGTCATAAAACCATAAAAATTCTTCTCTTTTTTTGATGACTTTTTTCCATTCTCCCTTTTCATTAGGGTCGGTGGTGGAAACATATGTCACTTGTGCTAGTGGTGGTCCCAATTTAACTTTTTTAGAATCTACCAACTTTTGTAGGAGTCCTTGAAGATGAAACACTCCTAGATGGTGTCTCCTAGTATCCAGTGGTATGGAAAATAATTTGGTCGGTCATCAAGACCTACTTCATCATTCCTTTTTTTCTATAGTATCCAGATTAAGTTACAATTCATGGAAGCTACAAAGTATCAATGGACTTTATCATCCCATAACAAATACAACTTAATCCTTCACTCCTCAAATTGGTTTCTCCTCAAACCCAATTTATCGTCTTGTCAATGTAGGGGTGTCTGTTGACGTCTATGGGTGTTGCATGGTTTGGTGTAGGCCTTGGAACTGGATTTGGTGTAGGGGGTGGCTTAAACGTAATGGAATCCACTTCAGCTCTTCCATAACTTTTACCTCGGGCTGATCGAGACTTGAGATTAGTCCTCTTAAAATATCCTCTATTCTCTGAGAAATGGTAGATAAATCTTGGAATCCTTTTGTATACTTTTCCAGGATGAGTGGAGTTTGAATCTCATCATAGATATTATTGATTCACATGGAAATCATATCATCTTGAGGGAGAGGCTGGTTCAGGGGTTAAGGAATGCCTTTCCATCTGGAAAGCTGGTACACCATACAAAGGCTAAGCATTGTAGGGTGCACATGAATCATTTGATTTTCACTACTTTTTACTATTTCTAAGTTCCCATCATGGGATCACATTAAGATGCGTAGTGCATCAGATTCTATTTTGGGTCACCTGATCCATTAAACACTAGGAATACGGGGTTCCATAAATTTGGTGGTAGCGGGACATTGTTCACATAGTCAGGGTAGGGCTTATTTTTCAGTTGTATCAGAGAAAATCATCCTTACCTGGATTCTAATAAAGTTTTCAACGACTTGATGGTATTCATGATCCCTTGGTACTTGTCCTGTTGAACCTGATCATGAATGAACATGGTAGGGGGAAAGATTGGGCGTGCCAGCACTGCTATAACTTGAGGCAGATATCTATCCAGGGGAATCCTTTTTGGATTTACCTGAATCTGTTCTGGTTGCATCCCTAGTGGGGGAAAATCTTGATATCCTATCAGGATTGAGTTTAGGTAGACTAATAGTCCCAACACTTCCTTGAACGATCGTTCCATCCTTGCTTCATCTATCAGTATGAGCCCTAATGGAAAAGGTACCTCTGTTGGAAGTGTGTGATGAAGCTTCACCTGAGGAATATATCCAGTAGGATGGATCACTTTGTTTAAAGGTTGGGGCCAAAGCCTCATTTATTATTTAAATTAAATACCTCTTTCAAACTGGGTAGAGGGAGACCCATTACATAGCCCAAAGTCCCAAGACCAAGTTGTCTGAGGACAAGGCCTGAAATCCCATTTTTCTCCCAAAGATCCCTTTAGTGAATATTATTGCTACACTACCTCGGGCTGCTACAGTACGACAGCCGCTACAATACTTGGTATAGTACTTATCACTTGTGGCAGCTCAGCATTGATTTGTCTTAGCTCTTTCATTTCCTCCTCTTGCTGATCAAATATCTCTTAAAGAATCAAGGAAATGTTTGTATTGGGATTAGGATGTGGGTTGTATGTAACCTTCTTCTTATTATTATCCTTGTTGGGGATTATAAATGGAGGTAATGATGGATTATATAAGGGATAACCCAAATTTAAGGCAGCCCATTGGTTGTGTAAGCACACCTTCATGCTCAGTTTGGACCACCTCTAGAAGGGAACCATATTCTCTTGCATCCTCCTCATTATTTGTATCATCTTCAATGAGTTTTGTGGGATTTTCATCCATGACATTCATCAATTTATACCACATTAGGGGTTGTGTACTTGGTGATGAATGGTAAGAGATATTCTTGCATCCTTTTTTGGATCTTCTCCTTCCATTCTGGGGTCCTCTTCAAGTTTCTTGGTGAAAGTTAACTCGAAGAGAACCTTTAAATGACCTGGTTGTGTGTCTTCTTTCCGAGGGATATGAATCATGAGGCGGGATGGAATGGGTAACCCCTTTGTTCATTTTTCTCCCTAATAGGGAAAATACTGACATCTTCTAGTCGTGTTGTTGAGGTAAATATGCCCCTAGCCCTGCGGGATGGGGTCACTCTCATTCCTTCAATATTGTACCTCGGACTGAATTTTCTAGTCTTATTGGGAATTTTGTGTTAAAAATAACCACATCCCTATGGGATGGGGTTGATCCCATACTGCAGAAGTTACTATTACTGTTTCTAATTTCTTGATATCAAGTATTCCCATTTGAGGGTGAGCTAGATATGGTGTTGGGTCTACACGTGAATTGCTTAATTTCAAGGACATGAAAAGTGCTCTTTGATTTTATTCCCTTCATTGAGAAGCCTGCTGAATGTTCTCGGTGTCCTAGTTCAGGATCGTCTTGATGGATTTCTATCATCCGTCCTGATGATTTTGAGACTTAATCAATTCCAATTCTTCTTGAGCATGTCATCTTTAATAAACATATAATTCAGTTGATTTAAAACTAGGGATAATGACATTTCAGGATTCCATATCCAGTGGGTTCTACTAGATGGGGTGTGAGATGAAGTGTAATGCTCTATGTTCTCTCCATCCTTAGATATTAACACCATATGGTGTGTCACCTATGAGACAACACAACCTATGAAGCACATAGAGATAGGCCAATTCAAGGTCTTTCTTCTACCTCTCTGATTTTGGATGTCATGTAGAATAAGAGCTTCTAGTTTGATCTGATGGAAAAGCTCCCCCAATATATTAACATGGTCTATGTACCCATCATAGGGAAAAAAATTCTTTCAACTGGTGGAGAGTTGTCCAGATATTTAGGCGAATGTTATGCATGAATTCTTCTGACAACTCTCTTAGTATGTTGAACTAAGAAGTGGTTGTGGGCCAATACATCCCTAGTATGGAATCCCTAGCTAGTTTCCTTCTCACAAATAACATGTTGTGTTGTTGTTACTCTAGGGAATCCTTTACTTGATCTTCCTTGTTTGACTACTTCTTAGTAATTTCGTTCCAAGCAGCGGGGCTAATAGGAGCTTCATTGATATGTGAGTAGCACGGGGGTGGCTCAGAGGATGAGTGTGGCCTCAAAACATCCTCTGGTTGAGAAAGGATGCTTCTCATCATATAAAGAGTATATAATATGTTTTACTCCATATTTATGAGTGCCTCAACATATAAGGGCTTCCTTGTATTTGGTTTGATGAGGGGAGGACCTTCTTACCAGTGCAGATTTTGATTATGGGGAGGACCATCATAGTTGGTGTTATAATGAAGAGGGCTACCATTGTATCATACTATCCAACCATGGGGAGTGTCCCTATATAATATACCCTAGGGGACCTTTAGGTCGGACCATAGTAAGGGGAGGGCCTTCTTTTTGCTTAATGTCATTGTGGGGAGGACCTTCACAACGACTGCCATTATGGCGAGGACTATCATCATGGCTTGATATCTACATACAGGTAGAGTATTTGTAGTGTACATTATGAGGAGGACCTTCAGGATATACTATAATGATGGGAGAGCCTTCTCATTGCTTGATGTCACTATGGGGAGGGCCTTCACAACGATTGTCATTATGGAGAGGACTACAATTATAGCTTGATGTCCAACTACAGAGAGAATAATATCTACAGTTTATACCCTGAGGAGGACCATCATAGTAGAATAAAATAATGGGAGGACCTTCTTGCTATTCTATCTTATGGTCAATTAGAGGGCTACCATGACATGCATCAGAAGATAGGCTCTCACAATCAATCGTTTCTGGCCCATAGAGTAATCCCCCATGGTTTTTTTGGGGAGGACCTTCGGAGATTCTAGTAGAAACATTACGGGGAGGACCTTCACAATTTCTTTTAAAATGTCCATAATTTTTTAATGGATCACCAATATCTTGAGCCTTTATTGATAGATATCTTATGGAATCAATAACTCTAACTTCCAATAGAGTAGAATCATGAGTATTCTCTTCATTTTCAAGTTTCCTTTGGTGTATTCTATTTTCGGGAACCCTCTTTTAGGAAAATGGGGCCACTTAATATAATAAACTACCTTCATATACTAGTCCTTATTTGGTTCATTCCCGTGATGTTTTTAGGATACATAAAAAAGAATCATGGTTTTGGAAGGGATATATGTCTTCCCTGGAGTGGCCACCACATTGGACCGGTGTCCCCCAGTTAGAATGGGTATTTTTTCTCTATTTGGTTTTCTTTGTATCATATAATATGGTCATTGAACAACCTGTACTGGAGTAGGGATGAAGGTCTTCTCTAGATTGACTATTTGATTTTTTGGATGAGTCACCCTACTTGAAGAGACAGGGTTGTGGTCTCGACTCCTCAACTATTCCACAGATGAAATTACATCCTGAAGGGTCTGGAAGATATGATATTGAATAGATATATTATCCTCCATCATTTATATAATGTGTTACGATATGTCTTTTCTTGGAAAATGTATAAATTCCCATTCTGATGTCGGAGCAGGAGTTTTTTTCAACTCTGGTCCTCCATGTGTTGCCAATGGGTACTGGTAGTTCTCCTTTTTCATGGTCTAGAAATTAGTTTCCTATTCACATGTAGTTGGGATACACCAGCTTCTTTCTCTGTTTGCCATAATATTTGGCTAGTGGGCTTTATATTTTCTAGCAAGAATTTACATCTATTCATTTTTCACTGTATTTGTCTCACAGGCTTGATATGCATCCACATGAATTTGACTCTAGTTATATTTGATTTCCATCGTATTTGACTTGTGGGATTCATATGAATTGGCGGTATTTTATGACTATCTATATTTTTCCTCCATATTTGGTTGACAAGCTTAGTGTGCATCAGTATGAATTTGTGCCTACTTGTAGATGGTTTCCACCCTATTTGGATGTCGGGCTTCTTGCGTATCGGTAGGGATTTGCATCTACCTATAACTTGTTTCCCTATCTGCATGGAGGGACCGAAGTTAATTGGTGGGAATTTGTGTCAGATTTTATAGTGACACTATGTATCTATGTTGGGCTTCATAGGAATGAGTGGGAATGAATCCGCTCATAGGTTGTCACCGTATTTTTGTAGTGGTCTTTGTAAGAGGAGGCAGAGTTGTATTTCTACCCATAATATTCCACCATGTTTATATAGAGGATATCTTCCTCAGTAACCAGGGTGACGACCTGCTCCCAATTGTATGTTTTCCTCCCTCGGTAGGCATCCTAAGGGTTCGATATCTTTTGGACTTAAGTAGGATCCCTCAGTGTGGTATTCTTCTCAGAATGAGGATACTGAGTTGTGCCACATTTGTGGGGGCACCTTCCGGTAGGGGTCTATGGACAAGACCTCTATGCATCTAGGATGAAGTAATTATTATTTACCTCATATGCCTTCCTAAGATAAGGGAGGTAATTGTTGTCTCATTACGGGGAAAGGCTCCTGAAATAATTATAGATTGCAAGTGGATCCACTTGGTTCTGGAGTTCCGATTTCAGTTAAAGAGGATACTAGTGATCTTTCACTGATTGGAGGTCTTTTCTTATAGCCTCCACCATGGGGATAGTACCATTTTGATGTTACTCCTTTATTAGCATGTTTGAAACCCAGTTTTAAAGATTTTGGGTAGGTGATGGAGTCCTATTTTTTGATGGGGACCCAGCCTCCAGTGCGGTCACTAACATGCATGTATGCGCAAGTTTTCGAGATGCCATTAGATTGAAGGTTTCTCTAGGAATCAATTTCAATATATATTACAAGTAAAAATAAAAAAACCAAATCAAATTAGAATCTCATGATCACATATATGATTGATGATCTTTCTTGGCCCTCTTATATTTGAATGAGAAAGGGGCTTGAGGTGGGGTAACCTGCCACTTGGGTGAAGGATTCATGTTGGGCTCACCATTTTTGTTTTTACCTGAGGTGTGTGTGTGTGTGAGAGAGAAAAAAATTTCCCGATGGATAACAACTAATTGTCTGCTGTTATAGAGAGTTTCTCATTGGGTTCACCATTTTCATTTCAACCAAATTCATATTGTACCCCTTTCATAGACCGAGATTGTCCCACAGGGGCTGGGCATTGTTTCCTTTTTTATGTATTGAAGGAGGTTCCCAAGTTGAATGGTCCAGGAAGGTGGTTGTATGGGGTTTAAGTGTTCGTAAAATCACCCCACATCAGGTACGATGTCCGCAGATAGTCTCCAATGGGTTTATTCATAGATCCAGAAACACTCAACGACCCTTTTATCCATGATTTATGGACCTACTTTCCAATAGAAGGCACTCATTAGATGATTTGGATAACAAAACTTAAGGATTATATTGGTAGAGAGGAAGGGATTTCAGGAACATCACACCATTTTTGGGGGAATTATTGCCTATTATGGGACACTCTTATAGATTTAAGTAATGTTCATATGTTCCTTAATCCTTGGTTCTTTCCCAAGAATTTGTCCCCAGATTACCCCTAGGTCACAAGATCAATCGTTGATATAAATGGGTCGATAATTACTGAGAATGTGCAAGCTTAAGCCATGTGATGAGGGACTCTGGATTTTATCATCATCCAGGGGGTTAGATTTGTTTTGATATCAATATCAAACCCATAAGATAGGCTTCCTACAAATCCTTTTGAGAGGAATCATAACCCACATAGTTCAGTGCCATTTAACCAGGCACATCACTTTTTAAGGTCGTGTGATAAGGACCCATCTGTGTAGTATAATGTCATGTGGCAAGTAAGTCTATTCTAAAGGTTCTTATTAAAGTTTTTGTGCCTGACTTACGTTAAAATGGCCTAGAATTCCCAGGAGAGATGCGGTCTCCTAGGTGGATATGACCCTCTTAGGGATATGGACCAAAGAACATTAGGGTGATATGGGTGTCGAGTTTGGACCTTTGAATGGATTTCTACATATCCCAATTGGTTTGAAATCAAATCCTTCACATTTCAACTTGAGTCGGGACTTATGCCCTTGAGTAATCTCATAAAGGGGGAATGATGTGGGGCTTACATCAGTGGAGATGGCCCTTTTTGAGCCAGAGTTGGGGCTTACACCATAAAGGAGGCTTTGATGAATTGGAGGTTTAGAATTAGGGTCAACCATGGAATAGGATCCCCTTTGATCTTAGGCCTTAATATAGGATTCCTACATATCCTATTTGGGGAATGAATCAGATTTCTCATATTTTAATGCATTTGGGGCTTACACCTAGGAGGAGGCCCTTCCGAGGAGTTTAATTTGATTTTATTAGGGGATTAAACCTTATAGGAGTACCATTTGTGGGAGGCATAATTTCTTATTTCATGGATGATATGGAATAAAGATCGGGCCTTAGGAAGGATTCCTATATATCCCAATTATAGTGGGAATCATAGTTCTCGTAGTTCAATGATGGATGTGGATTGTGCGGGAGCTGTGATCATCACTAATATGCAATCCCACGTGAGTCATGCTTGGTGTAAGAAACAAGAGGATGTGAAAGATTCCACAATCCACACACATTCCCTTCTATGCTGATGGAAAAAAATGGAGAATGATGACAGAAGAGGCTGGAGTGGGAGAACCACCTCCTATGATCAAAGGGGCTTACTCTATGAGGAATTCCCTAAAATTGGTTATGGGAAAGAAGAGTAATGTTTTTTCTCATCAAAAGGAAAAGTAAGTGTGATTTTACTTGTATATACCTAACCCTAATTGAAGGGAAATGCTAGTAATTACCCTAGATCTCTAGAATGGGGATGTTCACATTAGTATCCCAAGGTTGGACCTCGAGTTACTAGGGGAATGTAAACTTATGGACATTCCAAGGGTCTGCACTGTTGTGTGGATTACCTATGCGACTCTCCTTACAATGGGTATGTAAACTCAAAAGGGTGTGTTGATGTGCCTGATGGTTCTATCATATGGGTCTGGTAGCTTTGGAAGTGGTCCTGGCCTAATTCCATTATATTGGTTTGTGGAGGGATGATAAATGAGGCGAAAAAAATAGAAGGGAATGATCAGATACATAGGGAAGAATTCCCAAAGGTACCCCATTCTGTGTACCATTTTTTCTTGCGGGATAAGCTATCCCTCGCATAGCATGTTGCTATGTAGTTGGAGAGGATGTCTACGTACCTAATTTGTACGCAGAACTGGATGTGTTCCATGTACCATGGTCGTACATGACCCCAGGTTCCATCCACATAGCATGGTGTTATGCAGTATTAGATTCTGTCAGCACATCGGTATGCTATGCGGTGCACGGTTTTTTCCACATAGTGATACACTATATAGGATGCCAGATTGAAGAATGGGCATTGATCCTACAATTCATGAGAAGTTCATCTACCACTAGGATATGGTTCTCAGTTCACCAATTAGGTTTGCGGTCTACCAATTAATATTTTGTTTCCTTATTTTTTATGGTGTGTGGAAAGATATACCTACAATAAATCATTAGAAAAGTATATATTTGGGGTACTTTCTTCTTTTGTTCATCTGAATCTCAGAAATCCATTCTTCCCAATCTTCCCCTGTCTCTGTCCTTAGCTCTCTCTTCTGATCGATCCCCCTTTCTTGTCTCCCTCAAGATCCTTTTATAGAGTATAAGGGAAGCTGGATCTATGGATTGTAGGACACATTTTTTAGAATCCCATAGGGAAATCACCAATCCCATAGACGACTCAGTCAATAGAGGCCTAGGGGGTTGCGGTTCGCGACATCGAAGAACACCACCTCAATCCCATAAATGAATTTTTCTCATTCACAGGACGTCAATGGCTTTGCCTTTCACACAAACCTTTTAATTCAGGGGGACGGTATATGGGGGAGAATTTATCCTCCTTCATTTCACCAACAACACAGTTTATGTTCGAGGCTATGGAAAACTATGCGGAGTAGCAGTCTGTGACTGGTTTTCTATTCACAACACTTATCCTTTCCTTTGAGGAATTTGGATTCTTCAATATTCTTCTTCAAATTATTTATCTAATTCGTTTTATTTCTTTTTCCAAAATTATGGGAGTATTTAATTTCCCTTTTCAAAGTTTTAAGGACCTAACAAATGGATAAGTGTATCAGCTACAATTTTCTACTTCAGAGGATGTTCAATGAAATTAAAGTTGTTATTCATGACCTACGTTAGTTGTGAAAGTACATTCATAGGGTTTTAAGATAATTTTACCTTCATTTTAGGAATTTAATTAGGGTAGTCATCACAATTATGGTTATGAAAACTTTTTATACTAAAATATTACATTTTATTAGTGTAATTTTCCTTACATATCAATAAGAACCACTATATAACTATAATGGTTTATTGTCTCTAGAAACATGGATATATAAATAAATGTATCATAAAAGATATAAATCATTTAATATTAATTTTTTTCAAAACTATCACCCTTCTTAGATATATCTTACTTAAATCCTTTATTTATATCATGGGGAAGGGAAGCATAAGAAAAGGTGAGATCAGATGACCAGTGAGGATAAATAATAGATAGATCAAAAAATTATCATAATCGAACATAAGATAAGACTAAGTGTATGAGAAAATGATAAAAAATTATCATAATCATACCCAATTGATCAATTATCTATAATAATGAATCATGGAATAAGGTATTTCTAATCAAAATACATAACACATTAAATTGTGAAATCATTAATATTAAATCATGATCTACAAGAATATAACATAAGGATAATGCATAAGTTTTTTTCATACACATAAACATAAATACTTATTTTGTTTTTTTGGGATTTCTACCAATAATATAATAGTGGATTAGGTTTACTCTCCATTCTATCATTTCCTTATTCAATATTCTCTCTTAAGACTATCTTATAAGACAAATTCATTTACTGAACTAGGTTCACTCCCCATTCCAATCTTTATTATCTCATGAGATATACTTCTTTACCCAATGAATTTGAGGGATATATAATTTCATTTCAACCTATTAAATAACTAATACTATAAAAATGTGTGCCATAAGATCAGAAAACTATAATTATATCATCATATCATAACCCATGGAAAGGATACGAGTTTCATAAATATTTTTTCATCATAATCATAAACCATCAATAAAATGAATAAATATGGTTACATTGGATTATATACCTATTAAATCATATTAAATACAAATTGATGTTGTTATAGATTAAAATGCATATAAAATATCATTAGAAAAATTCTTGAGGAAAATACGATATCATTTTCAATTAACTTATTTAAAGTATAAAATTTACAACATATTAAGGTAAATATTTCAAATTAAATTAACCAAATAAATATATAAAGATATATTTTAATAAAATATTATTCATGGGGGTGTGTAAATCTATTTATGCGGTGTATGTTAAAATAATAATTTATTTCACATTTTTAGTAAAAATTCAAAAGTACCATGTTTGGAAAACAATTAGAATATTCATCTTAAATAATTTTAAATAGATTCAAAAATATATATAACTGAATTTAAATATTTTTTTATAATATTAAAAACACTCTTGAAAACTTTTTAAATAAAATTTTGGCATGGAAGAAAAGATTCCCAACCGAAGAGAAAAAAAGGTCAGTTTTCCTTAAAAACATTCTTTTTGTCTCCTGAGTACTTAATGGTAGGAAAATAAATGGAAAAAACTAATCTCTATAAATAAATAATGATAATGAAACAAATAATATTCAGGAGATATATATCATATATTTTTATCATTATGTCTTTAAGCATAATCAATACCAGTAAAAAAGTGATTGTGAGATAAAACCCTTTCCTCAACTTTGTCTTCCTTCATAAGCACTCTAGCCTCATCTATAATATTTTTAAACTCATTATAATTCTATAATATAAAAAATAAATCATATAATACCATAAATGGTTTACATATAATATATTATCTCTCGTTTAGAAATAATTGTTCATTATTATTATCATTCAGTTATTAACTATTTTGTTTTTCATGTATGTTTTGGTTTGGCAGTTATATACCTTAAAATTTTATCACAGTTCCTTCATATCCAAAATGTTAACCATAACATAAATATCATATATATTCATTATATAAAAATTTAAAAAAATCATATAAATAATTGATGAAAAATTAATTACATCACTACATAGAGACGGTAGTCCATACGTACGCAGGAGTGATGTTTCCATTGTTCAATGGATGAAAAGAAAGAAAGTTAAATAATAAATGATTTTTTAGGACCATTATTATTTATTAAACATATTATATATCTATTAAATTTATCACAATAACCATCCATGAAATATGGTGGTGTAAAATGATTCTTATTGCTATGTGGAGATTGTAGTCCACGCATAATCATGGGTGATGCTTTCATTTCCATTTTGATGTAGAAGAAGTGGTAAATGGATAAGAAATTATCATAATAAAATATCAGTATATTTATAATATTATATTTATCATTTTTTTATGTAAAAAACATTTTTAAATAAAGTATAAGAATAAATACTATTTAATGAGCTTGGTTATGATTTATACCTCTTCTTTGAGAGACATTATTTGAATTACACCTAAATCCTTGAAGGATTAGTATTAGGAGAATAACATAATATATAAGAAGAGGGAAGGTGTATAGTAAATTTTTGGAGTAGTTATTTTCTAATATAGGAGGCTTAAATGTTCTGAATAAGGTAGGAGGAGAGGTGGCCTTTTATAATTGAGGGGAAGGATGCAGTTTAAATTTCTTAAAATATTTCAATGATATAAAGTCACATTCTTTAGAAAATGTCTCCAAATAGATATTTATTCTAAGTTAAGATAATATAAGGTTTAAATATATTAAATCAATAAATATTAGATAGTTATGGATGGAAATAATACCCTAATCTCTTGGTTTAACCCCTCAATAAACCTATTTTAACCATAACCATGGTAACAAAATTTTAGTGTTTTCACTATTCACTAGGATAAAAAATTAAATTCACCATATTAAATTATTTTAATTATTATGATTAAAAATATAGAGTATGTTTTACTATATTTAATTAATATACGAATGTGAATTTTATTTTAAATAGGTGCGCAAACCGCACTGAAAACCGATATTAGAAAAATTAATTTCTATGAATAAAACATATTTACTTCTACTCATTTACTTGTAAAAACAATAAAATAAATTTGAAAATATTTTATTGATTATATAATATTAATATTTCATTAAAACCATTAATAAATAGAAATTAATCTAATTTATTATGATAAAAATACATTTCGTTCTAAAAACAGTTTTTCAACAAATGTGTTTTTAAGCCCAAAAAATAACTAGTACCAAATTATTGTATAATGATGATTACTATATAATTAATTAGATTATTTATAGTTTAATGAGAATTATTTTTCTATAATATCAAACTAAAAACATAATGGTACTTTTACTATAAATGAAATGGAATTTTTTACAAAAGTCATTATTTTTTCACTATTTATGAAAAAATAAATCTTTTTAGAAAAAATACAAACAATTACACCAAAAATAATATTCACTCTATAATTTAAAAATATAAATTCATTTTATTAAATAAAATTTCTAAAAATATTATAAATTAATTATAATTTCTACATACAAAAATGAAAAAATACTAGTTCTAATTTATTATGAATTAATCAATAAATTATAAATATTTGATACCATTATAAATATTTTAATAATGCGGTTATTACTATATATACCTTTCAATTTAATATAATGGTTATAAAGGACTATTATATCATGTTTTATTTAGACTTGATATTTTGTGTAATGAAAAATATCGAATACTTCATGTTTATTTCAAAGGATATATATATATATCTATTGGCATGTTACTTTCTAAAACACTCAAAATTAATTTTATCCTTGAAATTATATCACTCTAATATAAAAAATGTATATATATAATTCATCACATCCTTAGGTTCCCATGTAACTTCTAAAAATTTATGATTCCTCCAAAGAATAATAACCAGGTGAGTAGTTTGGTTCCATAAAATGTTATATCTATGATAAAATAATTTTATCAGTTCTTATTCATATGAAATATCATGATACAGTTTAAAACCTTCAACTTCAATACATGTGAAGGATTTAGGAAATAATTCCTCATGAGAGATATATAGAAAACATCAGGAACTTGAGATAGGTTTGAGGGGGGTTCCAAGTCATAAGATATTGTCCCTAATCAATCAAAAATCTCAAAGGGACCAATATAAATAAGTCTCAACATTCCCTTATTTCCAAACCTCATAACCTTCTTGTTTATAGAAATGTTAAAAAATACCTTCTCACCAAAAAGAAATTATAAATCTCACTGATGATTGTCAATATAACTTTTTTTTCAACTCTGAGATGCCTTGGTGTACTTTTCAATGACTCTAACTATCTATTCCATTTTATCAGCTATGTCAGGTCTCAATAGCTTTATTTCTCTAACGTTATCTGAGTATGAGATGATTTTTCACTTATTTCCATATAGGGATTCATGAGTATCCATCTTAATGATTGAGTAAAATCTATTCTTTTTTGAAAAATCCACTAGAGAAAGGTATTAATCTCAACCAAATTTATAATCTAGAGAATAGTACCTCAATTTATCCCCTAATTTTTGAATGTTATTATCAAACTTTCCATATTTATAATGATTATAAGTAGTTCTGAAACAAATCTATATATCCATAGTATGTTGATCACATTACTGAGTGCGTCAAATAAGTTATTTAGTTTTTACTAGAATTTCTACAGTATAGAAGGAAACCTAGGACATCTCTCGATGGAGACTTAGATAATTAATTTAAAAATAATGTTTTGATTATGAAAAATGGGAATGTATTCTATGAAATTTGGTTTTTTATTTAACATGGGAGCATATAAAATAAACTGATACAATAAAGTAGAAATTGATAAATTCGATTAAGCGTGATCAACTTGGGGAATATCATGATAATTATCCTTCATCGCTTTATGAGATAGGGTTATGATCTTTTAATCCCTGGTTTGTAACACCTAGAAATGGAATTTTATTGATTTTAAACTAGTATACCTCCAAGGTTTTGTTCTAAAAAATGTAATGATTCACCATATTCCACTGATGATTGGGTGATTTGTGTTCAGCTTCATAAGCAAAACTCATCGAGGCAATACACAAAGAACTCGATGAGCTGTACAAGTTTGTGTGTTATTTCAATTTTTTACCATGACATTAAATTACATGGTTATTTTAGTGTATATGTGAGTTATATTGACCAATATAAACCACATAAACACCATAATTGAAAGGGGGAAGAGAAAGGTATGAACAGTGTGCGAAACATCATATGAAAGGTTACCCCCAAACATGATAATTTGAGTTTGAGTATGATGTACCCATATGTAACCCAATTAAATAAAAATATATTATGAATAAAAATAACATACATCATGGAATTAAAACTATAATTCAAAATAATACAAACATTAAGCTCAAGATTACATCACGTTCCTCCCCAGTTGATCAAAAGGATTTTAGAAATCCATGGGAGGGGAGGAAGAAAGAGATGTTGATGTAGCACTTCCCATATCCTCAATAACTTCTAGTGATGATGATAGGACTCCTTTGGGAATCCAAAATGGAAGAACCATGCCTCTTGGTAGAACTCCCCAAATGGGGTGCCTAAGGTTCTAATTTATAGGCAATGTGGGAGGTGATTTTGGGAACCCTGATTTGGATAATCTACTTGGTCCATGGTTTTGGGCAGCCAAAAAGTCTTAAATCACTTTGTGAAAAATTAAAAGTTTTTTATGACACCTTTTATATCTTAATTTAAAATTTTGAGGCCATATAATGTATATAATAAGAGTTATTTCTAAAATACATATGAAATTTTTTGACTCTGTGCATATTCATTCTATTGGATAGAAAGTTTCTTTTGGTCCTTTTAATGGAAGAACTGAGTTTGGGTTACTTCATGAAAGTTTTATCCCACAGAGTTATGGATAGGATTAAAAAATGTTAGCCCATTTTGATGCATGTATTTATTGAAAGATGAAAAATAATGGACATTTTTTCATGGGCTTCCATGAAGTTTGGCCCATTTTCCTTCTGTATCATCATGGGCTCTTTGAATCACCTCCACCTTGATGGAAATCACCAAGAAAAGTGAAATTTCCCTTTTAACAATGAAAAGAAAAAAATTATTTAATCAATCATAAAGTGAAATTTGTTATTATAATTTTAATTTTCAATATAAAACCAATTTAAAATAGTGGTGTAAGGGTGGAAAAGAATAGTGAATCACGGTGCGATCACTTGATAATGACTTATTCAGAACTTTGAGGTAGACCTAAAATATAAATTTCATACAATGAAATATGTTACTCCATAAATAATAACTACTTCATTAATATATATCCAAGAAATATGATTAGTAGAGAAATATTATCTAAATAAAATTAAGTGTGTTGTCTTTTTAAGATGATCAACTACAACCCAAATAGCATTACAAACATTAGAAGTTTTGGGGAGTTTGATGTTGAAATCCATGTTGAAATTTTTCTATTTTCATTCTACTATGGGTAATCATTGTAATATACCCTTATACTTATATCTCTTAGAATTAAATTTCTTAAATACCAAGCATTGATATAAATACTCCTCAATATCTCTCTTCATATTTTCCCACTATAAATACTCTTTCAAATATCTATACATCTTCATATTTACATGATGAAAAGAGAATGATGATATATGATATTATTCAAAATTTTCATTCTTCATCCCTAGTATATTGAGGAAACATACTTGGTTACCAAACCTTATCATTATATCAAAATCAATGTTGAACTTAAGGTCAATTCTCACTTTAATTTTTAGCTCTACATCCACCTTTTCCCTCATTAATCTATAAATGGATGTATAGTTGGCCACTCAAATGATCAAGATAATATTTCTACTCTTTATTAATGATTCAAATGTTATTCCTTTTTAAATCCCTAAATATTATATCTTTAGTTACCCTTGTTATAGATAAGCTATCATGATCCTTTAAACTCAAAGAATTTTCCACTTTTTTCACTTTTCATGGGTGGTAATTTATTGAGAATTCATGATAATTAATTATATCAAACCATCTTCTTTGATGTATATTCAACTATTTCTAGGAGAATATATAATTTATACTATTATGATCAATATATATGTCACACCTTTATCCATAAAGATAATTCATCTAGTTCATGAATGGAATGTTTATAACTACTAATTCCAAATCATGAGTTGGATAATTGCTCTCATGAACCTTCATTTGGAATGAAAAAAAATATAACACCATATCATTCAATATAAGAACCCATACCAACCCCTTAATTTATGCATCAATATAAACCAATAACCATTCTATAATGTAAGATAGTGTGAGTACAGTTACATTGACCAACCTTCTCTTCAGTTCCATGAAATTTAATTAACATTCATTAGTCTAAAAGAACATAGCTCATGTTCGAGTTGACTTTTTGAGTGGATTATATATCCAAGTAAAATTCTTCACAAAGAACTGATAATATCTATCAAATACAAGATATCTATGAATCTTAGTTATAGTTTTCAGTCTGGGACAATGTTCAATAACTCTCATATTTGATATATCCACCGATATACCCTTGCCTAAGTTTATGTGACTAAAAAATTAAACATTCAACAGAAAAACATTCATACTTGTTAAAAGAAAGGACCTAATGGGATTAATGTGATCACTGATAAGGGGTTAGTGAATCAATTATCCCTTTTTATTTTGTGTTTCATTTCTTATTAAATCCCTTCACCTCCTATTAAAAGTTACAACTTTTTTGAAAACAAACTCACTAGTTCAACCATAGTAACATAAGAATTTACAAGGTCCACTACTCAAAAAGAGTAAATAGTTCTTGGAATGGTTTCTAACTAATCTAATAATACATAATGAACTAGAATAAATAATTTATATGTGGTTAAAATAAGAAGATAATATCCATACACATTTAAATAACAATAATAAAACAATATTTCATGTTCTTCCTAACACTAATTATATAAAAAATATTTTTATAACAAATTTTAGAAACCATCACCAAGAGGCACATAATGTTGTCACTTTTCTTATTTTACTTCTTTAATCTTACAATTATTTTATAAACATCTTATTCAATTTCTTACCCATCAACAAGTAATAAGTTTATTAGTCAGTTGATTATCTTTTTGTATGTTTACTTAGAATTTTGATCAGAAAAGTTCATCTAGTTCTTTATGAAAATCAATTCAACTTCCTTACACCTTATTTTTCTAATTCAATCTTCTTTATTAACAAATATATTCCTTGTTTGGAAGCTTACCTACTCCAAATTTTGGATTTTACATCTTTATCTGTCATTTTTTTATGATTTCATTAACAATTATTTCTATAGTGATTTATCTTATTCACACATGAATAGTATAACACATTTTACTTATTCTTGCACTCTTTATATAGAAAAATTTGAAGGATAATTGGAAAGAATTATATTTGTATTTCCATATCAATGAATACTTAAAATAAAAAACTCCCACCCAAAAAATTACTAAAACATATAAAAAATTATAGAATCTTCATCCACTCCACCATTCTTCAAATTTATTTATAACTCGATGAGAATAAAGATATAACTCGATGATATTTGGAGAAAAAAATGCCATCCTATCATCATTAGTTTTGATATATTTATAAAAAAAATTAAATAAATTTAAACCAAAATGAATATAATGATAGTGAATGTTTTCCCAAAAAGAAAACATTGTAAAAAATGTTTCAACCATAGAATCTCTATATAACTCTTCTTTAACAAATCTAACAAGAACTTCTATGAAAAACATAACAAACTCTTTAACACAAAAATCAAACTTCTTTAGCTTCAAAACATATTAAACATCAAACATAAACATTTATCTCACCCAAAACATTATGCCACAAGTTCATTCGATTGAACATTATCTTTATAATTTTGTTCATATCTTATAAGATATACTTTATTAAAGAGATAGAAAGATAAAATTCATCATATGTCTTTGTTCAATTTAGACTTTATCCAAGTTTTAATTATTTTGATTTTGGTGTAAATTGATTCCATTTATAATTAATACCCATTTTATCTTTTATACCTTTCCTTTATTCACCAAAATTATCAAGCTTCATAATACTACAAAACTCTATCTGATGGACTTACCCAAATCTTCTTAGGAGGAACTTTTTACACCCAAAAAAATTTATACCCCTTTCTACTAATATTATTGGATTATGAGTCCATTATAATCCATGATGTAGGAAACATTCATAAAGGAAAAGAATAATTATATTGTAATTAATATAATATTCTTTCTGATTGAACTTTATAAACATTATAAAACATTCAACACAAAAAAATTATGTTGAATGTTTTTGTCTGATGGAATCAATTTAGTAAAACCGAAACCATCTAAGTTTGATGGTATTTCACCATATAATGGGATTTATTTATTTTATCACCATTCTACATCTAATGGTATTTCTAGTAAAACTAAACATGGTGATTTTTATACTTTATAATTTTACGTGTATACACATTACTCAATAGAATTCAATCCTTCCAGAAAACTTTATTTTTAAAAAACAAGTCAACTATCCTTCTTCATAACAACTTCCTACATCCTCAAATAATCCTTCATCTAAATTTGTCCCACCAATATCACCCTTTGTATTTTATTATCATACAATAAACATAAACCACTGAAAAAATGTTACTAAATCTATGGATTATTTATCCATAAATTCTAAGGATACATGATATAAATTAATGTAGGAAAAAAGATTCATTGAACAAAAAAACCATGTTATCCATAGATAGTGACTTAAGGACATTTTTCCTTAAAATTTTAATTATTAAATGGAATATTTCATCACAAAACAATTGTTTATTACAATATAAACTTTCCTACATCCACTTCAAAAAACTATTAAAAGAGTTCACACAAATTGAAATCACATCTTACCCATTTTTAAAAAATCTCCCATTAAATATATGCATTCCTTTAAAAATTAGAAACATACCAATGTATAGATTTATGTTATAAACTTTCCCCCCTTGAAAAAATTATCCAAAGACAAGATAGATAGAGGAAAAATTTACCTAACGTAGTCATGAATAGAGGGATGTTGAACACCCATTAATTACCTCATCTTATGAAATGTTTCCCTTGATAGTGGTTTTGTAAAGATATTAGAAACCTAATATATTATAGGAATAAACTCCAACATAATTTCATTATTATCCAAATTCTCTTTAATGAAGTGATCTTATATATCTTTGTTCTTCGATCAAGAATATTGTGGAAAAAAATTTAGTGATATTTATAAAACTCAAATATTTATAACCCATGAGAAAGGGAAACTTCATATCAACAAACAAGTCTTCCAACTTTTTCTTCAACCACATAGGTTGTGTTGTAGATTGACTTGTAACAATATACTAAACATAGATTATACTATGATTTACTTATTTCAATTTATTTGTATCCCAACTAACACATATTTCACCCAAGAAAAATAATCCAATAGATGTGAAGTTTTTATCATCAACACTTCCTATCCAATATGAATCCATATAACCATAAAAAATAAATATTTCATATGATTTGATATTTCAACCCAAATTAGATTATGCGTTTGATATACCAAAAAATTATTTTTAAAGATATTGGAATAGATTAATTAGTTTCACATTTATATATAGAATAAATTGTAACAACATAAACTATATCTGGTCTTGAGTTCATTGGATATAATAAACATCCAACCAACTTTATAAACTATTTAATATTTCTAACCTTTCCTTAACTATATTTTGACAATTATGATCCCACCAAAATGGATTTGGAAACTAGTTTTTATTATTCCATGCCAAACTTATTTAGAAGTTCCTTAGAATACTTCTACTGGGATATAAAAATATACTTCTTTGTTTGTGATATTTGAAATCCATGAAATTATTTCATTTATCGCAACATGGATATCTCAAAAAGAATCTTCATTTCCTCAAAAAAATTTCAAAAGTGTCCAAATCATTCCCATATAAGATTAAATCACCACATAAAAATCACAACGAGGGAAACCTCCAAAGTTACTCTCATGTCGAGGATACTATCAATTATCCCCTTCTTAATGTTCAACTTCATGAAGAAAGTTTTTAATTTGGAATACCATGATCTTAAAAATTTCTTCAATCCATACAAATACTTTTTCAACTTTCACAAAAAATAATTATCTTTACCAATCATAATTTCACATAGTTGTTCCATATAAACATCTTCTTCCATCCTTTCATTGAGAAAAGTTAACCTCACATCAATTTGGAAAATTTTATATTTCCATTCTATTGAAATAGAAAGAAATTTTTAGATATTTAATAGTATTTATAATGTATAAAATGTTTCATTAAAATAAATGTCTTAAATTTGATATTAACCATTACAAACCATTTGTTCCTTATTTCTTATAACTTTACCTTTTACATTTAACCTATTTTAGAATACCCACTTTGTACCAATCACATTTCTATTATTTATTTTGGGTAAAATTTTCCATTTATCTATATTTTCAATATGATCCAACTCTTAATTCATTGCATCAGTCCACTTATGATGCTTACAAGCTTCATTAACATCTTTTAGCTTAACCTGTTGTATAAAAAAGTATGTGAAACATACTTTGAATCCCATCTGGTTTTAACATATTTTTGTTGATCTATAATGACATTATAAACTTCAAAATATTTCCACATACTGGAATGATATGAATATGAATTTTCCTATTCACAAATGAATGCTTATTTAGAATAATTATCTTGAAAAGATTCAACATTTTCTCTATCATTAATAACTTTTTTCACATTATTAAACTACAATAATCTTATCATCCTTATCTTCCACATTAACATCTCTGTGTGAAACTTTCTTGTCAGTTTTTTCAAAAACAATTTCATCTATAGAATCAAATATATTTCATATTTCTTTATTAAACCATATATATTCCCTACCACTGGAAGAGTATACAAGAAAAATTCTATCTATACCTTTTTTATCAAGCATCCTAGGATATACACCATTAACTTTTATAAATCTAGGACTAGTGAACACCCTTAGTTTATTTAGACTTGGGGTTTTATTTTAAATCATTATGTATGGAGTCATATTAATTTTGGTCCATAAAAACATTAATTTTGAATACAAAATGATGTAATACTATCTTATCTCTAAAATTAATGGGAAGTATCATGTTTAATCTACATTATTCAGGCTATTTACACCATACCTTTGTCTCTTATTTTAGCTAGACCATTTTGTTGTTGTGTGTATGGTGCACTAAACTCATGAAGAATGCCATGTTTTTCAAGATAATATTTAAACTCTATATTTTTTTCCAACATAATCAGTTCATAACTTTATCATATAATATCTGTATTCTTTCTTTGCACTTCTCCTAAAATTATTAAATATTTTTAAAGCATCTAAATTATGTTTTGAAAAATAATACTTATAATGCGATTAAATTAATCAATGAAAGAAATAATGTGTTTATCTCTACATAATTATTTTTTACACATCATCCCAAAAATATCAGAATGTATCGACTCCAAGGGATGAGTAGAATGAATATCAACTTTATTATGTATAATGTCTATAATATTCCATTTTTAATAATTGAAACAAAAAAAATCAATTATTTCTTTCATGTCTAGAATATTGTGATTATAATATCTATTTGTTAGTTTTCTCATATTCTTCTTACATATATACCCTATCCTATTATTCCACAACTAATTTTATTTAATCATGCTTAGATAGCATTAACTTTCTACACTATCAACTTGAAATAATTTTATTGTAGTTCATTGTACTTTCGTAACAAATTTTCCATATTCAACTATATTAAAAAAAACATTTTTTGTGAAAAAAATATTAACTTTATCATAATGTTATGGGATAATTAAAAAATTAT
Source organism: Viscum album (assembly GCA_963277665.1). Lineage (NCBI taxonomy): Eukaryota > Viridiplantae > Streptophyta > Magnoliopsida > Santalales > Viscaceae > Viscum > Viscum album. Next base: position 28,333,607 of record OY728125.1, read on the forward strand.
GTTTCATATCTTCAAAAAATCTGGATATTTTGAATTTTAACTTTTCTACCCTAAGGATGTCAGATTCAATAAATTTTTTTCTGAGTAACTAAAACTTTCCAGAAGACAATGTACCTTCATTAAAATATTACACTTTCTTAAAAAACTTCAAACTTCCTGTCTTCTATGAAGTTCACCCACTATACAAAATTTAGTGTCATTCTCCTTTCATAGATTTGAAAGTAGTTTCAATGACAATAGATTTTTCCTTTCTTTTTTTGTTCTTCACATACAATTTTTGATATTTGTTATAAAAACATTTTGGTTTTAGTATCATAAAATACATCATTGTTCAAGGTTTCTAAAATGATCACATCTTTAAAAAATAGATTCAAAAGGTTTTAATATATTTTATTTCTTAATTCTTACTTTCTCAGTATGTCACTTTTTCATAGGTTGGCTCCCCTAAAACATTACCTCAAAATTATTCTAGATTCACTATAACATTGGTGATTAAACCAACTATTATATGTTGTATGCCCAAATACTCCACAATTATAGTAGTAAACATAGAAATTATATCTCTCCCTATAGAATGAATATATTTTAGGGTTGTGTTTTATATTTTTATCAACTTTCTTAACTTATAATTTTGTATTTAGTTGCACATAAATTCTTTGTTAACTTCATAAGGTTTTATTATTTAGAATATATATATTCTCAACTTCAATAAAATCACCTACAATAGAATCTTTTGGTTCAAACATTGGGAACTTAGAAAAATTAGGTTTTTCAACTCTACTTGTTTGTGATACATACATGGTTTTTTAAACATCCTTTCACTTTTGTATCTTGATTATTCTTATCAAACTATGAAGATAACATTGGTTGATTATTATTAGATTAAAACATATCAAAACTTACCAAATTCTATAATTGAGTCATGGAAATTTGTAGCTCCTTGATCAGCTTTAACATGTTTCTATTGAACATGTACAGACTATTATTCCTTCACCTTCAACATTCCTTTATGTTCAATTTTTATGGTTTTCTTCTTCGAAACCAACATTTTTAGATTTTCAATCTCTTTTAGAAACATATATTTTATTTTTGAAAATATTCTTGATTTTTTGTTAAAAATAATTCTTTCTTCAACTTCTTATTCTCCCTTTCAAGTCATATAATCTTTAGAAGACATTATTTCAAATCTCTTTTCATTATAAAATCCATGTAAGTCTTCTATGCTTTAAAACTATTATTTTCATCATTGGTGAACTTTTCATAATTTAAATTTTTAATACAATTATTTTTATCAGTATCATCACTAAGTTATCGACTTCTTCTTCACATTCACAATATTCACCACACTTAGAAATATAGGTTTTCATTTTTTATTTGGAGATATTCTTATCTATTTCCATAGGATAGGACTTGGATTTGTTTTCCTTGTTCTCAAAGGATCTTTTTAACATTCTTCCATCTTTATCAATTTTTTCATTTTCATTTTTTTCAAGAGTGATTTGTAGAAAAATTCACAACTTATCTATAATGAAAACATTATAGAGGTAACTTCCCTTTGCACTTTCCTTTTCATTTTTCTACATTTTATAAAAATAATCATAATTCAAAAAAAAATTAAAAACATTTTTTTTGTAATAGTCAAAAACTTATTATCTCCTACAATATTCTTATATTTTCCCTGATTAAAATGTTTTAAGGAAAATACCAAATCAAAATTTTCCTTATTCCTTATTACCCTTTCTCTACTCATTTTTTATATAATGATATTTCTATATATATTATCCAAAGATAGATTTTTAGGATATTTATCATCTAATGATAAAACTTGAACATAAAATTTATCAAATAGAATCCATCGATCTTTCCAAAAATGGTGGAATATTAAAACTATACATCAAAAACTCTTATGGTGATTACAATTTTATTAACCCTTGTAAAGAAATAACTAACAATTACATAATCACCCATTATAATGTCTTTGTACTTCAACCTAATTTTTTTTAATTTCACCATCATTAATTTCATATTTACTTTATATATTTTTATTAACTTTTCTTATACACCCTTAATCATTATACATATTTTAAATATATTAAACTTGATTTTAGAGAGTGAGTAAATTAATGAAGTTCTATAAATCCCTTCACTTTCAAAATTCATCTTTCTAACATTTCTAATGGGAACATTCTAACCACAAAGTGAAAATCCATCTATAGTAATGTCAATATCTTCATAACTAAGGGACATAAGATAAGGTTGAATTTAATAATTCTAGATATGATAGTTATTTCTATAAAAAATTGGAATCCCATTACTATTCTCACAATTTTGAACATCCATTGCAACGTATATTTTTTTCAAACTTCAGCAATGAATCAATGAAGGTATCCTTCACACTAATAGCACATGAAAGGACCAAATATAATTTTTGTGACCACTAATAGGGGAGGGGTGAATCAATGACCTATATTTTTATTATGTTTTCTTTATTATGAAACAACATTCACATCCTTTTAAATAGATATACATGTTTTCAAAAAAACTCACATGCACAACCACAAGAATACAATAGTTTATGAGGGTCACTACTCAAAAAGATTATATATTCATTAGAATAGTTTTTAAATAATATTATACCACAAAATACACTAAAAAATAATCATTTTTATGTGGTCACAACAAAAAGAGAAAATCCATATGACTGCAATAAGCTATAATCGAGAAACAGTGTAGGTAATTCCTAGCACAAAATATATAACAAAAAATTTTGGAAAAAATTATAAACTTTCACTAAAAGTAATAAAATGTTTTCATAGTACTTATTATAATTCCTTACTATTTCACTTCACGTAAAAAAATTATTCTTCACTTTCTTACCCAACAATAGGTAAGAACTTCTTTATAAATTTGGTTATTCATCTGATATTTTTGTTTGGAATGTTCATCCAAAATTTTCATTGGGTGAAATATGGAAAACAATTCAACTTCCTTACACCCAATTTATCAAATACTAACATATTTTTAAACCAAGAGATTTTTTTCTTGGAAACTTCCCTTTTCCAAATTTTAGGATTTCAGATCTTCACCTCGTAAGTTTTTATAATGAGTTTTCCTAGAACTATTTTTGTAGAGCATCTATTTTTCACATATGAATAGTACACCGACCATACTCTTAATTTCAACATTTATATAGTAAAATTTAATAGATCATATCCAACAATTCAATTTTGATTCCCTAGTCAATGGAAACATGAAATTCAAAAATCTAAATTAAACAATAAATTAAAAAATTATTAACAATTCTTGAATCTTTAGTGACTCCACCTTTCATAATATTTCCTTGTAACTCGAAAAGAATCTAGATTTACCTCCATGATATTTGGAGTAATAAAAAATATCTCATCATTTTTTTATTTCATATATTTACAAAAAAATCATAAAGAAATTTGAACTAGTAAGAGTGTAAATCTACAAAAATTTTTTATAGTAAGAAAACATTGGAAAAAATGTTTTTTTTAGAGAATAACAATTTGATTCATCCTTAATAAACCTGGTAGGAAATTTTCTAAAAAACTTTTAAAAAACTTCAATATAAACATCATATTACCTAAAATTTGAAACATATTAAACATAAAAAGAAATTTATTTTTTCCAAAATATTATACCACAAGTTTATTCGGTAGAAATTCAAATTCATAACTCCATATATGAATTATTTGATAAAATTTATACAAGAGTTCATTTGATGGACGTTCTATGATGATTTTTTCAAATTTTTAATCCATCTAATGTATACTTCATATGATTTTGACTTCAAATGATTCTATTTATCTATAAATCCCCTTAGATATTTTTAAAAATTCCTTTATTCTCTAAACATCACAAACTTTGTACAAACCAAAAACTCTATCTGGTTAACTTCAACATTTCTTCATAAGAGGAAAAATTTATACCAGAAAAAATTTATACCCCTTTATAATAATATTCCTAGATCATTATATCTTTGTAACTCATAATGTTAGGAAAATTAAAAACAGAAAACAAATCATCAGAGTTTCATACATTGGACATTTTTTATGGAACATTATAAACATCATAAAACATTCATTACAAAAAACTTCATTTATTGATATTTTTTTATAGACTCATTTAAAAAAACATCAAATGATCTACATTCAATGGTATTTCTCTATATGATGTCCTTTTTCATCCAATCACCATTCTACATCTATTTTTTTTCTAGGAAAACAATTGTTTTTTATTTTTTGTAATAATGATATGTGTATAAACATTAATCAACAAAATAAAATCCTTATAAACAACATTCTTTTTCAAAAATAATTCAACTAAACATATTCTTAACAAATTCCAAGAACTGAAAAAACTCATTCAGTAAAATATATCCCAACAGTATATTTTTCAAACATATCCTCCCTTTTTCAGATCATTTGTACAATCCTCATGTAATCTAACGATCTTCCTTACTCTTGGAATATATGAGAATGTAATCAATAAAGACTATCCCAAAATAATAAATCTAATATATAAAGTATCTATTTATTAAATCCATTATGATAGTTAGTGAATTAGTAAGACCAAATAGAATCACTATAAATTCATAGTGTTAATACCTCGAATGGAAAAATTTCACGAGTGTGTCTTTACTTTTAACTCTCAACAGATGGTATGCATATCAAAGTTAAATCTTGAAAAAATATTGAGCTCCTCGTAATTGATTGAACAAATCATCTAAATGGGTTAAATTATAATTATTATCTATTGTGATAATATTAAGTTCCTGATAATAAATAGAGAGAAAAATCGATCCATCTATCTTCATTACAAAAAGAATGGGTGCACACAAGGTAATGCACTTGGCCATATTAATCCCTTATCAATATTATTAGTGATTTTATTCTTCAATTTCTATAACTAAATTGAGACCATTCTCTATGAAGTATTTTAAAAAGGTGTTTCACTGAGTATGAGTTCTATTGAAAATTCAACTTCTTGATTTCGTGGAATGCTAGGAAATGCCTTAGGAAATACATTACAATATTCATGAATAATCGGAAAATTTTCAATGTTGAGTTTCTCTCGAACCATTTGAGGTAAATATCCCTCATTAAGAGGGTGTATGACCCATACAATAGAAGTAATTTCCATCATATGTTCATGTTTACCCCCACACTAAAATACACTCATAGGTGGGTTTATAATATAAAATGTGATTTCATTGCTCTATCAATTTATTTGGTATGTATGTAGAGGGAGTTAACTAATGCAAAAAATACTATCAAATTACACAAAAGGATAAAAATAAGGTATCCATAGGTCACATTATTACAATATTCAAAATGAAATCCCTAATAATGGAGTGTAAATTAATTATTAGGAAATACTTTAGCGATAGACATAGCATATTCACTTCCTTGGAATAAGATTTAGTGCACGTATTAGGGCATTGATTTAGATAATGTCCAAGTTCCCCACACTTAAGACATTGAACTAATAGTGGTTCCCTAAGATTAAATTCATTTTCTTTTATTGAAATCATCATTTTTATAAACAATTAGTTTATTTATTCCCCTTTATTCCACACATAAAACATCTTATTATTCCTTTTATACATTTTTCTGGGTGCTTCTTCCAAGATTCTCTACATATTGTAAGCTAAATCATCTTTCTTCCATGTTAATAATGAAATACCATTTTCTCTTATTAATTATGTTAAAAAAATCATCCAATATGATATTGTTAATCACACAATGAGACATATAATTATGCATAATATAAGTTTTTCCATTATATCTTCTATTTCATTACATTTCTCATGAGAGAAATCATTCCATTGTCCATAAAAATTATAATTAAAACAATTTCTTATAGTTTGAACAAATTATTGAAACCAAAAAAATTATCAACAACAATAATCATAGAATGAAATCACATAGTCATAAAAATAATTTATAGTATATCTCAATTTTGAAACCTTCTTTTAAATATATTACACCTTGGTTTTAGCTTACATCATCCATGGTCAATATCTATTCAAATCCTTCATAATTACACATAATTAAAATTTGAATTGGCCAAATCATATCCCACCAAAATTCTTATCCATGAATGTAGTATTAGGCCCACTCATTGTGCATATATTATGATCATATTAGAACCTAATCCACCCTATTTATATTTTTACCCAAGGTGAAGCTATGATATAACCACATCCACTTGCTATTATCTAGAAATTAATTTATTTACTAGGAAAACCAAACTCCTTTAATTAAGATAACTTAGTATGTTCCCCTATATTTCATCTTATATCAAGGGTTTTCACTAATGTTTTCTTATCACAATTTCCCAATGTAACTAAACTTTTCTCTAATACCAACTTTGGGGACACAAAAATTTCATAAAAAAATATAACATCTTATTAGGAGAATATTCATTGCATATCAATATAATACATATCAAAACTATGAAGGTTTATTCTACTTGGAAAGATTTATATATTAATCACTAGAACATAAAATATCTATATCACTTCTTGTTATGTTATTCACAATTATCACCCATCTTAGACATATCATGATTAAAACCATTCCTCGTAACCTGGGTAATGGAAACATGAGAAAGGGTGAGCTCATATGCTTAGTAAGGGTGAACATATAAGATATCAATAAATTATCATAAGCGAGAATAATATAAGAATAAGGGTATAAGAACATGATGAATATGGAAAATAACCATACTCAGTTGATCAATAATCTATAATAATGAATTATGGAATAGGGTTTTTTCAATCAAAATACTTAAGGAATAAAAGTGAGGAATAATAAATAATAAATCTTAGGTCGAGGGAAAATAACATAATGATAAGGTATATTTTTTTGTAAACAAATAACCATTTAAAATTATTTCCTTAGTCATGTATCATTGCCAATAATATTAAGCATTATTGGGTTCACTCACTATTAAATCATTTCCTTATTAAAGGTTCACTCCCAAGTCAATCTTATAGGATAGAGTACCTTATTGAACTAGGTTTGATTCAAATTCCAATACTTATTATCTCATGATATATCCTTATTTTATAAATAAATTGTGAGGTATATAATTTTTATCCCACCCATCATATAATGGAAACAATACATATGTGTGCCACAAGATTAGAAAACATTCATCATTCCATCATATCATAACCCATGGAAACGATACAAGTTTAATAACATCGAATCATTATAATCATGAACTATAAATACAATAAAAAAATATTATATCATTATATCATATCCTAAGTAAATCATAAAAAATATAAAAGGATGTTTTTATATATGAAAATACCTTTAAAAGATCATTATAACATTTCTTAATGAAAATACCCTTTCATTTTGAAGTCACTTATTTAAAATCTAAAAAATAATAATAATATTAAGGAAAACATTTTCACTATAGGTAAAAAAGGAAATTATAAATATATCTTCAATAAAAATAGTATTCAATATGGTAGGGAAATCTATTCTTTTGGGATACATTAAAACAAAAAATTATTTCATATTTTCGGTAAAAATTCAAAAGTACCATGTTTATAAAATGATGAGAAGATTACTATTAAAACTTTGTAAAGAGAGTAAAAAATATTTAGAAATTATTTTAAAAAATATTTTTAAAATATTATAAATACTCTTAAAAGTATTTTAAAGAATATATGGACATGGAATAAAATATTCATGGCCAAAGAGAAAAATTGCATCGGATTCCCTTAAAAAAATCGTTTTGTATTTTCACTCCATTAAGAGTGAAATTAAAGGAAAATATGTAATATTTGAAAATAATATATAATAATAAAATAAATAAATGTTGGTTGAGATATATAATATAGTTTCATCATTAGATATATAAGAATAAATAATCCCGTTAGAAATTATATTGTAACAGAAAACCATTTCCTCAAGTCTCTTATGCTTCATACGAACTCTAACTTCCTATATAATAAATTTAAATTTATGATAAATAAATTATAGAACCATAATAATACCTATAATACCATAAATGGTTTACTTATAACATACTTTAACCATTTTAATGATAATACTTCATTTTCATTATCATTTTGGGTTTTAAATGCTTCGTTTTTCTTATATATTTTGGTTTAACAATTATCATCCCTTCACTTTGATCATGATTATATTATCTATAGGAATTTTATCATGATAAAAATTTCATATATATTAATTATATACATATTTAAATCTATTCATATAAAATGGTGATAAATATGAATTGCATCACTACATGGAGACGGTAATCCATAAGTACGCACGAGTAATGTTTCTATTTTTTGATGGATGGAAAAAAAAGAGGTAAATAATAATTCATAATTATAGAAACATTACTATATAATAAATATCTTATATACACATTAAATATGTGATAATAACCAACCATGAAATATGTTGGTGGATAATGAATTGTTTCACTGCATGGAGATGGTTGTCCACATATACACAAACATGATACTTTCATCTCCCATTTGATGGATATAAGGTGGTAAATGGTTTTAAAATAATCATAATAAAATCTTAATATAATTATAATACTATATTAATCATTTTTTATATATAAAACAGGTTTATAGTAAGTATAAGTAGAAATAAAATTGAAAAATATTGGTTAATATTTAAACATCTTCTTTGAGAGGCCTCCTTTGGATTACAACTTAATCCATGCAAGATTGGTCTTAAGAGTATAATTAAAGATATATGATGAAGTAAAGTGATATAGTAATTTTTTGGTTTATTTATTTTATTATATAGAAGGTTAAAATGGTGTGAATAAGGGAGGAGGAGAGGTTCCCTCTTATAAGTGAGGGGAGGGACCCACATGGAATATCTTAAACGATTTCAATGATATATGATCACTTTCTTGGGAATGTGGATCCAAATGCAAAAGGATCCAATTTTATCTTATGAAAAAGTTTTTATATATTCATATAATTTTAAATATATAGGCATGGGTGTAAATTCTACCATTATATCCTAGTTTAACCCCCCCTATATGCTTATTTTAACCTTAACCATCGTAACAAAATTTTTCTGTATTTACTATTCCTTGTAAAAAAAATTAATTTAACCCAATTTAATTACATTAATTATGATGATTACAAATATATAATCTATTTTAGCTGATTCAAATTCTATAATTAGAAGAATAATTTTAAATAAGCCTTCAAACCACAATGAAAAATGTAGAAAACATAATTTAATTCCATTCATTTGTTTTTCAAATCCATAAAATCAATGTTAAAACATATTATTGAATATATAATATATAATTTTAATTTAAAATAATTAATAAATGTATATTAACTTATTTTATTAAGATAAAAAAAATTGGGTGTATAAAAAGAGTTTTTAGGTAAATGTGTTTCTATGCCAAAAAAGTAACATTTAAAAAAATATAGTACAATGATAATTTATTTATAATTAATTGAGTTTTATTTAAAATTATGATAAATTTATAAAAATGGAATTTTACAAGAAATTAAATGATATCTTTTATAATAATCATTATTTTTCAATATTCACAGAAAGAAAAACTTTTCTAAAAAAATACTAAAAAATAATCCTAAGCTAATATTGACATTATAGTTTCAAAAATGTAATTCATTTACTCAAAACAAATAAAAAATGGTTTAATTTAATTATAATTTCCATCCACAAAATTCTATAAAAATTCCTTTAAAGAAATCATAATCATTAAGCATAAAATAAAGTTGTCGAAAATTTAGTAATTATTTATTATGAATTAACAATTACAATTGAATTGTTTAAAACCATTATATATATTTTTCTTATTTTTTTCATGACTATGCATAAATTCTAATTTAATGGAAAGGTTTTTAAGGATTTAAATATCATGGTTTATTTAGACTCGAGGTTTCATGTAAAGAAATATATCTAAGACATCAATTTTATTTCAAAGGAAATATATAAAAAATATGGACGTGTCAAAAAAATAGAATTGAACATTTCATAAAAATGATTTCTCTTATATCCTACCATTTTATAAATAAAATAAAATTAGGAATGGTAATACTTTTATTAATGAATTAAAAAAAATTAAACCATAAACATTAAAGAATTAGTGCATAGATAATGCGAAGAACCTAACTTATGAATCACTACGTTTTAATCTACATTGTAAATTTTACTATTAAGTTTTATAACCCAATTTATTTCAATAATAAATGTTCAAATAATTCATAATATTCTTTAAAGAGGATTTGAATTAACAAGATAATATCCCTTGGAGTGTCTGCCATGGTGTGTGTTTAGGCCTCTTTTTTATAAAACAAGTCAAGGTTGAGTTAATACCCAAAACACCCTCTTTGAGGTTATGAAACCTAAGTATAACTGTGTCAGAGCCTAAATTCACTTACTAGTATCTAGACAGGGTTTTATTTCCTAGAAAAACCACATAATCTATACTTAATCAAAATTTTAGGATATTACCCTATACATTTTATTATCCCTTAGACTTATCTCTATGGTATTCACTAAGGTTATGTCATCCAAATTTCCAAAAATAACTAGACTTTTCTTTGATACCAACTATAACTATCCAAGACTTAAATGCAATTTATTTCCTAATTTATAACATACTATCCCAAAAATACATGCCATGGATATAGAGGTCTAGTGTTTTCAAAATATTACATAAAACAGTAAATCATCTTAAAAATAAATACAACATAATTATTTCAAACTTCATATAGTGATCTTAACTCCCATATATATATTCAGAAACTGGATAGAATAATATGAGGAAAATACATAAGGAAAGGGGTTATATAGAATTACCATTAAGGGAATAAACATGGTAAAAAAGCATAACATGATATTCAAGAGGAATAACATGATATCATAAAGAGTTTGATCTTAATAATGGAAACATTTCATAATTAAATGATATCATAAGATCATAGAATCATAAAGAAATGGTAATAATATAAAACATGATATCATAAAAACAAGTAAAGGTTTACTCCCAAGACCATCATAATAAATTGGAAAACGTCTCATGGTGGATTATGTTCAATCCTAAATCCATTACATCACATATCATGAGATATAAATAATTACCTAATTCATTGGAGGACTGTATAATTTCAGACCCACCAATTACATAAATGAAAATAATAAATATATGTGCCACATTAGAAAAATAAACCATAATTAAAATTATGATCAAACCCATGAGAAATAAGTTGGTTTCATAATTTTGATTTATGGAATAATCGATGGACATATGTTATATATCAATAAGAGATAAAGGAATTGAATTATTTTGATCATTCATAATAAAAATTGAAACGTTGTTCTTGATCATGGATTTCCAATGTTGAAAATTGATGAGAAGGATTTATGATAAGAAATAATAAAAATGAACATATTTGGTGATATTTTATATGTAACAACCCATGTATTTATATAATTTTTTATATTTATTAGTATTGAAATAGTAATTCTTAAAATAAATAATTTATTATAATGTAATTTATTTTAAAACATTAATTTTTCAATTATATAATATTAATTTGAGAAAACTAATTTAATTTTTGAATTCAGAATATTCAGAATATCTTATTCTGTATTTTTGAGAATTTTCTGAAAAAAATTAATTTTTTTTGAATAGTAAAAAAATACAGTTTTTTATAAAATACGGTATTTTTCTGAAATCTTGAAGAAATAATTATGATATAAAATTAATTAAATTTGTTGAATAACTAAATTATTATTTTATAAGAGTAATATTGTACAAAAATAATTCATAACATGTATGTTATAATTTATTTCATGACAGATATAAAAATTATTATCAGTATCGGCACAATATCTGCGCAACATTAGCAATGTCAAATTTGGTTCTTTATAAATAATAATTGAGTGATAAAAATTATTTTCAAAACTGAATTATTAAATATTATTTATTTTTTGGTTTTTTTATCTATTAATTTATGATTTTATAGTTATATAACATTAATCTTATCCAAATCCATATGTAATGCTTGTGTAGGGAAATAAAAAAAATAAAAAAAAGATATTGTTTTGACATGTATGTGAATGAATATAAATAATGAATGAATATAGAATTTTATTTTGAAATTACATAATTTGATTTTATGATAGTAATTTATTTTTTATTTTTATATATGAAATAATTTACATTAATTCTTATGCAGCGCTTCTGCAAGCATAAGAAAAATAAATAAAATGTTTTTAATTAAAATTATAATAATTATTAAATAACCCATATTTTTTACAAATATTTTTATCTGTGAAATTTTCAACCATTATCTTCTTTAGATTCAAATTTGGAACATTTTGGACCCACAAGAATCACTTTAATACCTTTATGATATTTTGTTCAAAAGTCAAGGTGTTCACACTAAAAACTTTAGTTTGTATAACATTTTTCATATGAGGCTTTCCAGAAGTGTTATTAGAAAAATATTAGTCTATAAAAATATAATGGAATTATATTTCTCTTAAAATTTTATTTTTACTTTCTAGGTAATAAATAATTACCTTAATGTCTTGAACATTTATGATGTAGTAATTATTTAATTATTGAATAAATCAAATTAATGGCATTAAAATTAATAAAATAAATATAATTTGATTTTTTTAAGTTAATTAATGAATTAACTAGATTAATATGACATGTATATAATATAATAAAATAATTATTGGAATTTTAAACTTTTTTTTATGTATTTAAAATCATAATTATTAATAGTTTTTATTTTGACAAGAAATATTTTTCATGAATAAAATATTTTATTAAATTATTTAAAAATCACAAAATTATTAAAAAAATCTAACAATGATGATATTTCTTCAAAAATGTAATCCCCTTTAGTTTTAGGCCTTTTTGGAAGTCTTAAACCCTATAATAAATTTATTATATTTTAATAGTTTAAATAATTCTTATGTTAAACCTCACCTAAATTATAAAAGGAGCCTCACTCCTTCACAAATTTTCATAACCATAAGCCTTATTATTTGAATAAACTCTACCAAATTCCCTCCTCATCATACCTTTCCACATTCTTGAGCTCCTACTATTACAAAAATACCACTTCCAAGAGCCTTAAATAGGTTCTCAAGGAAAAATGTTCAAGAAGTAAGGTTCATTTTTCTTCTCTTTTAATTTCTTTTTACCCGAATGGCCCGAAGGACTTCTTTTTTTTATTTTATTATGGACAATACCCCTTTTAAGGGTTTAAGGGGAACCCGTACATGACCCGTAGGCCCAAGGCACAAGGCCCGAAAAACCCGCAATACATGACCTGAAGGGCCAGAGGCATACCATGCCCAATACATGACCCGTAGGCCCAGCCCACTTGAACTGCCCCTCCTCAGCTTTCTGCATCATTGATCACCTAGATCTCCACCTTACATTGCTGATCGACTAGCATTGCCCTGTACAAAGCTGCATGGTGCCTGGTCCCGATGGCGACTGCCATACCCTCTCATTCTTCCAATCTGGTTAGCTCTGCATCTGGTGGTTGCTACTCCTGTTGCTTTGATCCTCTTCTGGGGCATGTTCTATGTGAACTGGGCTACTCCATGGTCTACGTGACCCGAAGGCCCTATGTCCTAAAGGCCTTTGATGACACGATGGCCCTGGAGACCCATAGGCCTAAACCGGTGGCCCGAAGGTCCAAATCGGGTGAATAGTTCCGACTGCTACAGTGCCGAACAGTAACTGCTACAGTGACTGCTATAGTAACCTGAAAATTCACCTCCACCCGGTTTTGAACCCGGGTCTCTTAGATTCCAAGCAGGAGCCCTTACCACTTGGGTACGGACTCATTGGATTTTAATTTCTGTTTCACTTATACCTTATCCACAACTCTTATCCAATGTTTCATGACAAATCCAATATCATATATATACTGGAATTTTGTTTTTTATGGTATATGCATCATAAAATCTCTCGTCTTCTTCTTTTATTCTTAAATAACGAAATCGTCACCTGTGGTACGTCAATTCTTCTCCTTCGTGGATGATGATTTTTCATTTCCCTTTTACCAAAATCATTCACATGTAATTGTTTAAAATTATATAAATAAATATATATATATATATATATATTATCACTTCTGTAGTTTTTATTCAATTCAATAAGAAAATACTTTATGAACCATTCATAGAAACCATGTAAAGCACGCAATTGAAACAATGGAAATAACAAAGTATTATTAATAAATGGGTAGAATGATGTTATAAAATGATCATATAATGTGTTATAAAAATGAATATGTACCTTTAATATATTAATAACACTATTTTAACCATTATACATGAGTTTTAAACACATTTTAAGTAAGATGGACCCGAGGTAAGGAAATTCTTAACCCAATTTTCATTCTTTGTATTAACCTTCTACTTCACTTATTATGTGGTACTAAGATTATTTTTCTAATTAATTTTGTTTATATAATATTTTATTATGTGGGTATATAGTTTATAAACATATTCCTTTAATTATATTAATTCTCATATCGATTATATAATATTTGATAGATATTTTCTTTTAGAATCCTAATTTAAAATTCTATTTTCAAAAAATTCAAAATGGATGTTTTATTGAAAATATTATTATTTTATGATTATGTTCTGGTTTTTAGGAGTTTTTTATGATGATTTTTATATCCTATGTCTCCCTCCAATTAATTTGTTATGTGTATGTTGGAGTTTGGTCATATGGTTACTCCAAGTGTAACTGTGATGGTTACACCATAAGGTTGTTGTGAGGGTTTCATTATAAGGAAGTCGTTAGGGTTACAAATCATAAGGTATTCATGAGGGTTACAATATTAAGTAATTAATACCCCAAGATACCCTTATGGTTTTATTTATGTTTTTTAGAAATTTCATTTTTCACAAAGTAAGTATATGATACTTTATGGGTGAGAAGTATGTCTTTGTGAAAATGATTTCATATGTTTATAAGTATTCATGTACTAATGGTTTCGCTCCTTTTTTTATATCCTTTACAGAGATTTTTATGCTTATCACTAGTTTAAAAATGTCTTTCACAGGGTTTAATGATGGGTATGAGAAAATGAGAATCCAATATGAATGTTGATAAGACTTTTTATGAAAATATTTCATGTTTTTTATAAAATAATTTTTATTATGAAAAAAATGGATATTGTTTTAGTTGTACCCACTTTCTATGAATGTGGGTAGATATGTATGAATTATGTTCTAAGTTTCTAAAACTCTAAACTGAAAAGATCATTGGGAATTTAAATAAGTGAATTATAAATTAATTTACTAGATTATGTAATGTTTAAGGTTGGGACCTTATAATAGGTATCAGAGAACAGTTTAAATAACTTTAGGGGTTAGGACAATGTTAATATAATACCATAAATGATATTTACCTTATTTTTATTTTGAAATGTTATATCATTCCAATATTATCATGTTGATTCATTTATGATATTTGTATTCAGAATGGTTTTCTATAAAAGAAATGGGGAAGCTAAATTAGAAAGGCACTTAGAGGATGCTATCTTTCTGAATCCGTAACCTAGAAAGGTGGGAATTGGAACCAAACTCTTTTTGATATTAATGGATTAGTTAATATAGGCTATAAATGGAGGTGTAATCCATGAAAGATAAAAACCATAGCTACCACAAAGAAACATGATAATAGTGTACCATTTAATGAGGAAACACCCTCCTTCTTTCAGTGGATCTTCAGACCCAGTGGAAGCTGATAGATGGCTTAAATCCCATGAAAAGATATTTAATGTCATAAGGTTTTTAGATAATAAAAATTTCAGTCTTTCCCTTTATCTTTTTAAAGGTGAAGTTGACCAGTTTTGGTCAATGGTCCAGAATATCAGGGATGGTGAGGAGATTGATGTCTTGGAATGGAATGAATTTAAGAATTTGTTCCTTGAAAAATATTTATCTAAGGTGTTTTGACTTAAGATAGAAATAAATTCCTTTAATTGAAGAAAAAGGAGGAAGATTCAATGGCCATATATAGAGAAAACATCATCTGAATGGAAAGGTATGCTCTAAATATTATTTGGGATCTTGATAGTAAAATCAATTGTTTTTTATTAGGATGAAATCCAAGATACCAAAGGGCATTAGCCTCCCAAGAATTAAAAAGTTATCAGAAACTTGTTGGATGTGTTGAAAGGGTAGAAATGGATTTTTCTGATGACCATGTGTACTTTGAAATCAAGTATAATATGAGTTATAGATAGAAAATGATAGGTAAAAATCAATCGAATAAATATAAAGGTAAGAAATTTCAATTTCTAGTTTGTGAAAAGTGTGGTAAAAGGCACTCAGGGGAGTTCCTTACTAAAACTGGGAAGTATTTTTTATGTGGTAAGTTTGGATATATGGCCTAATATTGTAATTAAATTAATCTTAATATTAATCCTGATAAGAAAATTATATAGTGTTTTAAATGTGGTGAGATGAGTCATTATGAAAATGCTTACCCAAAGAAAAAATTTAAATGATGGAAAGAAACCAGATTATAAGTCAAAATGTGCAGTGAGATCCTTTTTGACAATGTTAGTCAAATTTGGGTCATTCAATGAAGTTGTAAAAGGCACATTGTTTGTTTAATCATATTTTTCTAATGACTTGTTTGATACGGGGTCTGCACATTCATTTATTTTTGAGATTTTTTTTTAAAATTGGAAATTTCACCTTAATAAATGAGACCAGGACATATGGTTAAAACCCCAGAGGGAAATATTAAAGAAAAAAAAGAATTATAAGAATCTTTATATTGTTTTATGTGGAAGTAAATTACTTGCAAACCTTGTTGGTTTTCTCTTACTGGAGTTTGATTTTATTCTGGGTATGTATTAGCTTTCTATTTATCATGCTAAGATTTATTGTAGAGCTAAAGAATTAGTTTTTCAGAATGATTTTCATTTTGATTGAAAAAATGAACCCATATAATTGATAACATATCAGGAAGCAGAGAAACTATTAAAATATATAAATGAAAGTTATCTAGCTCATAATATTGATAATAAGGGAACTGTTCAGATTAATGATGTACCGATGGTAAATTAATACCTTGATTTTTTTCCGGTGAGTTACTTAGTGTTATATCTGATCAGGAATTTGAATTTACTATTGACTTGGTTCTTGATGTTAAGCTAATTTCAAAACTCCCTTATCGAATGGCTCAAGTGGAATTTCTTGAATTGAAAAATTAGTTACATGAGTTTCTTGATAAAGGCTTCATTCTTCCTAGAACTTCACCATGGGGTGATCCTCTTTTGTTTGTTAAAAATAAATATGGTTCCATGAGACTTTTCATTGATTATAGAGTAGGGAATAATATTACTTTTAAGAATAATTATCCATTTCCCCATATCTATGACTTGATTGATCAGCTTTAAAGAGCTCAATATTTTTCCAAGATTGACTTGAGGTCTGGGTACCATCAGATGAAGGTGAAGGAGAAAGAAATCCCGAAAATAGAATTTTGTACTATATATGGGCATTATGAGTTTTTTGTTATTTCATTTGGTTTGAAAAATTTCCCTATTGTATTCATGGATCTTATAAATAGAATATTCTGTAAATATTTGGATATGTTTGTTGTTGTTTTTATTGATGATATTTTAGACTTTTAAAAAATTTATGAGTATCATGAAAAAT
Source organism: Viscum album (assembly GCA_963277665.1). Lineage (NCBI taxonomy): Eukaryota > Viridiplantae > Streptophyta > Magnoliopsida > Santalales > Viscaceae > Viscum > Viscum album. The sequence continues at coordinate 28,351,336 of OY728125.1, forward strand.
ATTTAAGGATTTTATTTCAAACTCTCAAAGAAAAGAAGTTATATGGAAAATTTACCAAATGTGATTTTTAGTTGAAATAGATTTCTTTTCTTGGGAACATTATAAATAAGGATGGAATAAAAGTGATCCTTCAAAAACAAAAGTGGTTGATGAATGGACAAGACCTATAAATGTTATAGAGATTCCTAGTTTTCTTGGATTAGAAGGTTATTACTGATAGTTTGTTAAAAAATCACACGATTATCTAGAATACTAAATAAGTTAGCACAAAAAGGGGTTAAATTTACTTTATCAGAAGAATGTGATGTTTATTTTCAGGAACTAAAGAAGATATTAGTGAATGATCCAGTTTTTTCCCTACCTTTTAGAAATGGTTAATTTTTTATCTACAGTGATTCTTCATTGAAGGGACTTATTTTTTTTCTAATGTAGAATGATCGAGTAATTGTTTATGATTCAAAACAACTAAAACCCCATGAGTTAAATAATCCCACACATGATTTGGAATTCATAGTTGTGGTTTTCACTTTGAAAATTTGGAGGCATCATTTATACAGGGCCAAATATAAAATATATAATTACTATAAAAGTCTGAAGTATATATTCACTCAAAATGAATTAAACATGAGGTAGAGAAGATGGATTGAACTGATAAAGGATTATGATTGCACAATCAATTACCATCCTGTTAAAGCAAAAAAAAGTGGTTAATGCCATGATTTGAAAACATCATGCATCATTAACCATGTTACATTTATAACAAGACCCCTTAATTAATGATTTGATGAATTTTGGCTAGGAAGTGGTTTGTAACATCCCAAAAATTCGAAACATAGTGTTAAATATATTAATTTATAATTAAAACAAAGAAATAAGATTTTTAAGAGTATTTTATTTAAAAGAATAATTGAAAGTAAGTGTTTTAATTTGATTATAAGTTAATTATAATATTAATAATTAATTATACTTATTATTTAAAGTTTTCAAATTTATTCTAAAAACAAATATTGTTTTACTTTATTTAAAATAATATTTTAAAATTACTAAATTGTTTATTTTTATAAAAAGGTTATTTAATAGAACATTTTAAATGATAATTATATTAATAAAGATTGTAATTAATTTTTGTAAATATGATATGTGTGTGTGTGTAAATATGAAATTACAATTATTAAATTTAAATTATAAATTTTAATTAGATTATTTTTAAAAAATTATAACTATTATTAATTTAATTTCATAAAACTATGAAGTATGATGATATATTATAACTGTTTAAATAAGATGATTAAAATTAGAAAAAGGTAAATGAAATGCATTTAAGATTTTATTTAACTAAAATATTAATAAAAAATTAATTATTTTCAATGTAACATTTTTTATAATTTTTTATGAAATTATGAGTTATATTAATTTTATTTAATCTAAAATAAAAAATTAAAAGTTTTATTAAAATGATAATAATATGAAACAAATTAAAAAATTTGATAAAGCTAATATAAAAAATGAAGTTGTGAATAGAGGGGTAATTCGTCCGATTTTGGGATCCAGGGTTTCTTTTTGGGGGTTGGGCATCTAGCTCTTTCGAGCAGGAGTGCCAAAGACAAGATATGAATTCGAGTTCCAGGTTCTTTACCATCATGATGTGCTTGAATGAGGAGTTCGACCGTAGCTCCAGTTTCAACTTCAACCAAGAAAAAAACAGCTAGTGATAGGGGTAGATTGAGAAATGTTTGGGAGATCTGAGTGTCGTCGATGGAGTTCCAATCGGTTAGGGTTTTCCTGAGAAAAAATATACCACCAGATATAGATCTGATTTCAAACACTCATAGTCTTAGAAGTTCAGTGAGGTAGGTTTTTATTTTCATTATAGGTGTCTAAATCTTCCTTTACCCATTTTTCTTTTGCCTTCTGTGGCAGGTGACAAAGATTTATTCATTTGATTATCAATATTTCTACTCCTTTTTTAATCGAATATTTATCAATTAATTTTTGTGTTCCATTTTTTTCTGGACCATTTCAGATGTCTCTAATAAAGGTTATTTTAAATTGAATTTTTTTTAAAGTTGTTTTGTTCTATGTTATTTTCTTTTTCACAGATTAATAGATTAAAGCGATGGATTATACAATTTTTATTTGTCAGTTTTTTACCTTTGTATCTTCAGCTTTCTCAGAAATCTAGTGTGTGTGTGTCACTGTATAAATAGTGGGATTTATGGCTATAAATTTGTGTGAAATAAAAATTGGAAAACCAACCTGTTAGTGTGTCTGAAGCAGCATACACTCAAACCTATGTGTAAATTAATTTGCATCTTAGTTTGTCAGTACGAAGTGTTTGTGAGGGAGTGTGAGAGTCTGACGTAGTGTGTACAAGTCTGCAGTAGAAAAAGATCCTCAGCATGTGCAGAACAAGTAATGTACCAATTTATATATTTATATTTATTAATTTACACAATTTATGTTTTATTTCTATATGTAAGGATTATGTGAATTTCTTTTCAAGCTTCAGTTCTGAATTCTTTTTAAATTAGTATGGGATAGATTGTTTAATTTTATCTATATTATGATTTTGTTTTTTTTCAAACTTATTTTAGATGGGTGATATTAAACTTATTTTCATATTTTGATTCTTACCAAATTCTATTAAGGGATCATTTTATTTATATAATTTATGTCTTATGATTATGTTTATCTAAATTGTGTTTTGAGAATTTAAAATAAAGGTTTGTTTTATTTTTACCAAACTATGTTTATTTTTAAAAAATATACATATATATTTATATATGTACATATATATGTATATCTATCAAACTAAGTATAATTATTTTTAGAACTAATAATGTATGGGTGTATATTTATTTTTTAAAAATTTCATTTAAATATAATTTATTTTGGTTTAATGGGATGTTTCATTAAAACTCTAATTATTTTCCAGGATTACTAATTCTAATTACGATTCTAAAACCATTACTCCACTTATGTATATGTGATTAACAAAGTTTATATTTTAATTTTATTTCATGTTAATTATGCCAAGGTAAATTTTCATTTATCAAAGTTTTGATTAAACATGAATTTATTCTGTGATTATGAGTATTATAATTTTCATATCATAAATATATAAGGATGAAATGTTTAATTGACATGATTATAATTTTACTATCATGTTTCTAAAATAATGTGTATATATTGTCATTATGATATATTGAAATTAATAACATCACATTTTCATATAGGCATGGTCATATGTTATGCATAAAATTGACATACATTGAATTCTTAATGAACTCATGTTTTCCACATAAATTTTAAGGTTTACTTTCGAGATTATAAATCACATAGATTTATTAAATATTTTAATTATTTTATTTGAGCTGTTTATTTTATAATTTTATGTGAAAAACAAAATTATTTATTATTTATGATTATTTTAAGAAGACAAAATTATATATTCATTTTTGATCAAATGTAAATTTATTTAATCATTAATTTTATTTATGATTTATAAATAATGATTGTTATTTCAAACATGGGATTCTCCTAAAATTTGTTTTAGAAAATCTCAAGAAAATTTTGATTGAATGTTATGATATTGATTATTTTCTTTTTAAGAAAGTAATATTATGTACGTATTTTTGAAATTTTTTGGGTTAGGATTGAGAAAGGCAGGTCCATTGAAATTGTTTTCAAAAAGTGGCACTAGTATGTTATGTGGCATTATGGGGAGTGAACCCATAAGTCTTAAGGGAACTTTGTTTTATATGAGTTATTACTAGAGGCCTTATGGATTTTTACTTTTGTCTATTAAGTATCATAAATGAACCATCCAAAATTATTATTTTAAATAGAGAATTCCCAAAGATCTTTTCAGTTATAATTATTTTTAGAAAATACTGGTTTTCTAAATTAATTTATTTAGAATTCAATTTTTATAAAAATGTAATTTTAAGTAGGTATATTTATTTTAAAATTATGTTTTAAATTAATTTATGAATTATTTTAAAACCCCTTACTAGGCATTATAAATGATCACCCTACCTTTTAAATTCATTTTTACATGTTTAGTAGATTTATTAGTGATGTATTTTTCTATGTGGAGGTAGTTCACTAAAGATTATTTTATTTAATTAATTTTATTCGTATACAGTTTTGATGAAATATAATAGTTGTATCTAATTATCTAAAACCAGGATCGGTAAAGGTCCTCTGTTGTGTAATGTGTTGTGTAATTATTCAATTTCTTTTATAAAAAGAATTACAAGGCATTTTTTAGCACTGGATCTGGGAAATTGGGGTTTAGGTTGTTATAATTGGTATTATAGGAATGGTCTTGAAAAATTTAGAGATTATATGTTGTCGTCTAAATGGTAGAATTTAGATTTTATTAGTTCTAGTTTTCTTAATTCTGAAGATGAAAATTCGGAATTTTTTTAGTGTCCGATGAACAAATTGTGAGAAAGAAATTATTTTGAGGGGGAATAATTTAACATCCTAGGAATTCCAAACATAGTATTAAATAGATTAATTTATAATTAAAACAAACTAATAATATTTTAATCCAATTTTCTTTTAAAAAATAATGATTGAAATTAGGTGTTTTAATTTTATTATAAGTTAATTACAATACTTATAATTAATTATACTTATTATTTATAGTTTTCAAATTTATTCTAAAAAATATTTTTTTGTTTATTTAAAAGAATATTTTAAAATAACTAAATTATTTATTTTTATTAAAATATTATTTAATATAATATTTTTAATGATTATTATATTAATAAATTATTATAATTAAATTCTTTTTTTTTCAAAATATGATATATATATATATATAGAAATATCAAATTATAATTATTAGTTTTAAATTATAAATTTTTATTAGATTATTTTTATAAAATTATAACTATTAATAATTTAATTTCATAAAACTATAAACTAAGACTATATATTATAATCATTTTAATAAAATGATTAAAATTAAAATTGTAAATAAAATATGTTTAAGATTTTATTTAACTTAAATATTAATAAAAAATTTATTATTTTCTATGTAACATCTTTTTATGATTTGTTTATGAAATTATTAATTTTATTAATTTTATTTAACCAAAAATATAAATTCAAAGTTTTATTAAAATGATAGTAATATGAAACTAATTAAAAAAATGATAAAACTAAAATAAAAAAATAAGTTGTATATATAGGGGTAGTCACTCGATTTTGGAATCTAGGGTTTCTTTTTGGAGGTCAGTCATTCATCTCTTTCGACGGGGAGCATCGAAGATGAGGGATCGAGTCGAGTTTGAGAGTCATCATCATCGCACCATGCTCAAATCAGGAGTTCAACTACAACTACAGCTTCGGCTTCGACCAAGAAAGGATCGACCAACGACAGGGGTAGATCGAGTGATGTATGGGAGATCCGAGTGTTGTCGATGGAGTTCCAATCGGTTAGGGTTTCCCTGACGAGCAGATTTACTATTGGTTATAGATCTGGTTTCGAACACTCACGGTCTTAGAAGTCTGGTGAGGTTGGGTTTTTTTCCATTATAAGTGTCCAAATCTTCATTTACTCATTTTTCATCTGCCTTTAGTGTCGGGTGACAATGTTTTATTCGTCTAATTATTAAGTTTTCTACTCCTTGTTAATTGACTATTTATCAATTAATTTTTGTGGTTCGTTGATTATTTGTGGACCATTTCATATGTCTCTTTAAAAGGTTATTTTAAATTGAAGGTCTGTCATTGTTGCCCTGTTCTATATTTTTTTATATGGATGAATATATTAAAGTGATGGATTATACAATTGATATTTTTCAATTTTCAGCCTCTGTATCTTCAGCTTTCTCACCAAGTTAGTGTGTGTGTGTGTGTTGTTGTATACATAGTGGGATTTATGGTTATAAATTTATGTGTAAATAAAATTGGAAAAACAACCCGTTAGTGTGTCCAAAGTAGCAGTCCCTCAAACCTTTTTGAAAATTAATTTTCATCTTGGTTTCTCAGTACAAAGTTTTTGTGAGGGTGTGTGTGAGTCTTCAGTAGTGTGTTCAAGTATTCAGTAGCAGAAGATCCTCAACATGTGTAGACTAAGTAAGGGACCAATTTATTTATTTATTTTTATTAAGTTATACAATTTATGTTTTATTTTTATATTTAAGGGTGATGTGAATTTATTTTCAAGCTTCGGTTCAGAATTATTTTTAAATTAGTATGGGATAGATTGTTTAATTACTTAAAAATTATGATTTTATTTTTTATGTAAAACTTATTTTGGAAGTGTGCTATTAAACATATTTTCATATTTTATTCTTACCAAATTCTAAAAGGGATCATTTTATTTATAGAATTTATGTCTTATGATTATGTTGATCTAAATTATGTTTTGAGAATTTTATGTAAAGGTTTGTTTTATTTTTATCAAACTATTTTTATTTTTAAGACATATACATATATATGTTTATATGTACATATATATACATATATACATATATATCCAACTATGCATAATTATATTCATAACTAATAATGTAGGGGTGTATATTTATTTTGTCAAAATTTTGTTCAAATTTAATTTATTTTTCTATAATGGGATATTTCACTAAAACTCTAATTATTTTCAAGGATTACCAATTCTAAGTATGATTATAATACTATTATTCCACTTATATATATGTAATTAAAAAATATTCTGTTTTAATTTTATTTCATGTTAATTCTACCAAGGGATATTTTCATTTTTCGAATTTTGGATTCAACATGAATTTATTCCGTGATTATGAGTATTACAATTTTTATGTCATATATATATAAGGATGAAATGTTTAATTGACATGTTTATAATTTTACTGTTATGTTTCTAAATTAATGTGCTTAGTTTTTCATCATGATATATTGTAATTAAAAACATCACATTTTCATATAGTCATGACCATGTGTTATGTATAACATCGACATACCTTGTATTCAAAATAAACTCGTGTTTTCCACTTAAATGTTAAGGTTTACATCCAATATTATTAAGCACATGGATTTCTTCAAGATTTTAATTATTTTATTTAAGATGTTTCTTTTATAATTTTATGTAAAAACACAATTATTTTTTATTTTTTTATTATTTTAAAAATACAAAATTATATATGCATTTTTGATCAAATGTTCATTTATTTCATTATTAATTTTATTTATGATTTATAAATAACGACACTTATTTCAAGAATGGTAATATCCTAAAAAAATTATAAACTCTTAAGAAAATGATGATGACATGTTATGAGAATGGTTATTTAATTTTTAAGAAAATAATATTATGTATGTATTTTTGAAATGTTTTTGGTTGGGATTGAGAAAGGCATTTCTACTGAAATTGTTTTCAAGAATTGACACTAGTATGTTATGTGACGTTATAGGGAGTGAACTCATAAGTCTTAAGGGAACTTTGTTCCATATGAGTTATGACTAGCGGACTTATGATTTTTTATTTTGGTCTACCAAGTATAATAAATGACTTGTTAGAAATTATTATTTTAAATAGATAATTCCCAAAGATCTTTTCAATTACAATTATTTTGAGAAAATACTGTGTTACTAAATTTATTTATTTAGATTTCAAATGTTATGAAAATATAATTTTAAGTATGTAAATTTGTTTTAAAGAAATGTTTTGAAATAATTTATTAATTGTTTTAAAATCCCTTACTGTACATTTTAAATGCTCACCCTATGTTTTAAATTCATTTTTATAGGTTTCGTAGATTTATCAATGATGTATTTTTCTATGTGGAGGAAGTGAACTGAATATTATTTTGTTTAATTAATTTTATTCTTGTACAATTTTGATGAAATGTAATAGTTGTATCCAATTCTCTAAAACCTATACTGGTAAAGGTCCTTTGTTTTGTAATGTGTTTTGTAATTATTCCTTTTCTTTTATAAAAATAATTACACAGCATGTTTTAGTGCTAGATCTAGAAAACTAGGGTCTAGGGTGTTATATTTTTGGTGCAGGAAATATCTCTATTTTTTTAGGTGTTAGTATAGTAATATCTATCAGATAGAATTAAGAAAACACATAAAAAAGAGGGTGAGTTATAGAAGATGGTTGAATTGGTAAAAATGGGTAATATACTAGAATTTAACACTGATAAAGATTGTGTTTTAAGATTTTGAAAGATATTATGTGTGTCTTGTGATTCCCAACTGAAGAAACAATTATTGTGTGAAGCTCATAGTTCTCCAGTTTTAGTTCATCCAGGTAGTAATAAGATGTACAGAGACCTTTGGTAGTATTACTGGTGGGATAGAATGAAAAAGATATTTCATATTTTACTGTGAAATGTTTGAAATGTCAAAAGGTTAAAATAGAGTGAAAACTACTATTAGGTATGCTTTATCCTTTTCTAGTGCTAGAGTGAAAATGGGAAAATTTATCCATAGACTTCATGGTGGGACTACCAATGACTTCTTGAGGTAACAATGTGATTTGGGTTATTATTAATCAGTTGACTAAATCTGTACATTTCCTTCCAATTTGAGATATTTTGTCTTTGGATCTACTTTCTTGACTGTACCTCAAGAAGATAGTCAGGTTACATGGAGTTCTACTTTCTATTGTATCTGACTTTGATCCCAAGTTCACTTCAAACTTTTAGAAAGACCTTTAGAAGTCATTGGGAATATAATTAAATTTCAAAACTACTTTTCATCTTTAATCTGATGGATAGAGCATGATAAAAATTCAGAAATTATAGGATATTCTTTAAACTTATTCAATGGACTAATAGGGAATTTGGGATCAGAATCTTTCTTTAGTTGAGTTTTATTATAATAACAGTTTTTATTTCAGTATATAAATGGAACCTTTTGAGGCATTATATGGGAAGTTGTGTCGAACTCCAAATTTTTGAGATGAAGTCTGGTAAAAGAAGTTGATGAGACCATAATTAGTAAAGGAAATGGTTGAGAAAGTGAAGATGATCCAGCAACACATGGGGATAGCTCAGAGCGGATAGAAAATTTATGCTGATAATATAATGAAAGAATTTTCTTTCAAGGTACGTGATCATGTTTTCCTTAAAATATCTCCTTAGAAAAGTTTTATGCATTTAGGTAAGAAAGTAAAGATAATTCCATGGTTCATTGGACCATATAAAATTCTGGAGAAAGTTGGACCAGTCGCCTATCGAGTAGCTTTGCCTTCAATTTTATCTCAGGTACACAATGTTTGTCATGTTTCGATGTTGAGAAAGTATGTGCTTGATTCATCTCATGTTTGGGGCCAAGAAGGAGTTAAGCTAGAAGATAAACTTTCTTATGAATATAATCCTATTTAGATTCATGATTGTAGAGAGAAAGTTTTTTTTGAATAAGGTAATCCACCCAGTTAAGGTTTTGTAGAGAAACCACATGGTTGAAGAAGCAACAAGGGAATCTGAAAAATGTCATGAGGGAAAAGTACCCCCATTTATTTAATAATAAAATAAAATTGTGAGGACGCAATTTCAAAAAGGGGGAGAATATAACAACCTAGGTATTTATAGAATATTTTTTTATTTATTATTACTTAAATATTAATTCGTAAAATAAAGAATTTATTACATGGTAATTTATTTTAAAACATTAATTTTTTAATTATAGAATTTTAATTTGAAAAAAATAATTTTATTTTTGAATTTATCATGTTAAAATTATCTTAGTATGATTTTTTGATATTTTTTTGAAAAAAATTAATTTTTGGTGAATAGTAAAAAAATATTGTTTTTTATAAAATACGGTATTCTTTAGAAATTTATAGAAATAATTATGATATAAAATTTATTAAATTTATTTAATAATTAATTATGATTTTATAAGAATAATATTGTACATAAATAATTTAGAACATGTATGTTATAATTTATTTCATGATAGGTATAAAAATTATTATGAATGCCAACGCAGTGCCTACGCAACATTGGAAATGTCAAATTTGGTTCTTTATAAATAATAATTGAGTTCTAAAAATTATTTTAAAGACTCATTTATTAATTATTATGTATTATTTATGATTTGGATGTTAATTTCAAATTTTATAGTTATATAACATTAATTTTATCCAAATGTTTGTGCAATGCTTTTGTAGGGCAAGAAATGAAAAAATAACAAATTTAAGATGTTGTTTTGACATGTATATGAATGAATATAAATAATGAATGAATATATAATTTTATTTTGAACTTAATTAACTTTTTTATGATAGAAATTTATTTTTAATTTTTTTATATTAATGTTAATGCTTATGCAACGCTGATGCAGCGCTTGTTCAAGCATAAGAAAAATAAATAAAATGTTTTTAATTAAAATTATAATAATTATTAAAAGAAAATATTTTTGATTAATATTTTTATGTGACATTTTTTACCATTATCTTCTTTATATTCAAATTTGGGACATTTTGGACCCACAAGAATCACTTTAAGACCTTTATGATATTTTATTCAAAAGTAAATCAAGGTGTTCACACTAGAAACTTTAGTTTGTATAAAAAAAATATATGAGGTTTTACAGAATTTTTATTCAAACAATAGTAGTATATGGAAATATAATTAAATTATATTTCTTATAAAATTATATATTTAATTTTTAGGTAATAAATAATTACCTTAATGTCTTGAACATTTATGATATAGTAATTATTTAATTAATGAATAAATCAAATAAATGGTATTAAAATTAATAAAATAAATATAATTTGATTTTTTCAGTTAATTAAAAAATTCCCTAGAGGAATATGGCATGTATATGATATAATAAAAAAAATATTCGAATTTGAAACTTTTTTTGATGTGTTTAAAGTTATAATTCGGAATAGTTTTTATTTTGACAAGAAATGTTTATCATAAATAAAATAATTTATTAGATTATTTAAACATCACCAAATTATTACAAATTTCAAAAAATTATGAGATTACTTTGAAAATTTAACCCCCTTTAGTTTTATGACTTTTTGGAAGTCTTAAACTCTATAATAAATTTATCATATTTTAATAATTTGTTTAATTCATATGTTACCCGTCACCTCAATTATAAAAGGAGGTTCCCTCCATAAATTTTCATAACCATAAGCCTTCTTATTTGTCCAAGAATTGATAAATTCCCTCCTCATAATCCCTTTCCACATTCTTAAGCTCTTGGTCTCACAAAAATACCACTTTCAAGAGCCTTAAAGAGGTTATTAGGGAGGAATTTTCAAGAAGTAAGGTTCATTTTTATTCTCTTTTAATTTCATTTTCATTTATACCTTATCCCCACCTATAATCCAATATTTCATGACAAATACAATAAAAAATATATATTTGATTTTTTCTTGTTTTTATAGTATATGCATCATAAAATTTCTCATATTATCCTTCTATTCTTAAATAATGAAATTGTCGTCCATGGTACGTCAATTCACCACCTTCGTGGAAGATGATTTTTCATTTTTCTTTTACCAAAATCATCTAAAGTTTAAATTAAAATGTAATTGTTTAAAATTATATATATATATATATATATGTTATCACTTAGTAATTTTCTCTTTCATTTTATAAGAAAATCCTTTATGAACTGTCTATGGAAACCATGTAAAGCACGCACCCGAAACAATGGAAATAAAAAAATATTATTAATAAATGAGTGGAATGATGTTATAAAATGAACATATAAGGTGTTATAAAAATGAATATTTTCCTTGAAAATATTAATTACACTCTTTTAACCATTATAAAGGAGTTTTAAACACATTTTAAGTAAGACTAACCTAAGGTAAGGGAATTCTTAACCCAATTTCCATTCTTTGGATTAACCTTATACTTCATTTATTATGTGGTAATAAGATTGTTTTTGTAATTAATTTTGTTTATATTATGTTTTATTATTTGGGTTTACAGTTTATACACATATTAATATTATTCTATTAATTCTCATATCAATTATATGATATTTTTAAGTTACTTTTCTTTTAAAATCCTCTTTTAAACTTCTATTTTTACAAAATTCAAAAGGGATGTTTTATTGAAAATATTCTTATTTTATGATTATGTTTTGGTTATTGGGGATTATTTATGATTAATAATGGTACCTATATCTACCTACAAAGCGTTGGATATGTATAATTTGGAGGTCGGCCATATGGTTACTCTAAGTGCTACTGTGATGGTTATACCATAAGGTACTCATTAGGGTTACATTGTAAGGTAGTTGTGAGAGTTACAAATCATAAGGTAGTCATGAGGGTTGTAGTATTAAGTAAGTAATTCCCCAAGATACCCTTATGTTTTATATTTATGTTATCTATGTTTTATGGAAATATCATGTTTCAAAAAATAATTATATGATACTTTATGGGTGATAAGTATGTCTTTTTGAAAATAAATTCATATGTTTATAATTATTCATGTACTAATGGTTTCTCACCTTATTTTTATATCCCTTACAGATATTTTTTTTCTCATCACAAGTTTTAAAATGTTTTTCACAGGTTTTAAGGTTGGGTAAGAGAAAAGGATAGTCCAAGAGGAATGTTTAGAAGACTTTTCATGAAAATATTTCATGTTTTTAATAAAATATTTTATATTATTAAAAAATGGATATTGTTTTAGTTATACCCAATTTCTATGAATTTGGGTTGATATTTATAAATTATTTCCTAAATTTATAAAACTTAAAACCTAAAATATATTTGTTAATGTAAATAATTGAATTCTAAATTAATTTACTAGATTATGTAATGTTTAAGATCAGGTCCTTAAATTATAAAAAAATAAGGATTTATTTAAAATAAGAAAAGATAGTATTATATTCCATAAAACCAAAATTTAACCAAGAGGGCTATACATAAAACAATTAGGTTTTATAAAATCTATTAATTGTTCAAAAACATTTTATGGTGGTTGATTCTTGACATTAGACAGGATAGAGGAATGTTCCCTTAAATCTTGTTTACTAAAGAGTGAGAATTTTGAAGGGAACTAAAAACATATATAACCCTATAAATAAAAATGATATTTAACAAGTTATATAAGTAAGATAAATCTATAAAAAAAGTAAAAGAAATTAAAAGGATGAAGTTTTTGTAAAACTGAGAATAAGAAATAGAACGAATAACTCAAAAGTATCAAAAGTGGTACAAAAAATCCCTTACCTCATGTCCGAAAGAACTCCTCACTTTATCTTAAATTACTGAATAATTAAATATAGTTGGTAATATATATATATATATATATATATATAAGAACCTTATTTACATTTATTAAATTTTATAAGTTCATTATTTATCTATTCGTATATATTTTTAATATATTTTTCTCTTATGTTAGTTAGTTAGGGTCGTTTGGTTAATTTTATTATCACACTTACGATTTGTTGAACATGGTCAGTTATGTTGTAATATAACTTCATAATATCCATAATTTTGGAGGATTATTTCCTTCATCATTAAATTTGGACAATATTTGTATAGTTTTAAATGATATAACAAAAAGATCCAAATTAAGAAAGGTTCTTTGAAAAATATATTTATGGAGGGTACAATCACTACTACAAAAACGAGTAAGAGAAGCGTCACATTTTATTAGCTCTAAGAAAAAAGCGCTTATAAAGGTAACTCTTTATCAGCGCTGATTAAAATTGATGATAAAGTGTCACTTTATTAGCACTTTTCTAGAGTTGATAAAGGGAATATTTATCAGTGCTAGAAAAGCACTGATAAGGGATCCCTTTATCCGTGCTAAAATTTTAGCGATGATAAAGGGTGATCTTTATTAGCGCTTTTCTAGAACTAATAAAGTTCACCCTTTATCAGTGCTAGAAAAGCGATGATAAAGATCACCCTTTGTCAGTGCAAAAATTTTAGCACTGATAAAGGGATCCTTTATCAACTCTTTTCTAGTGCTGATAAAACCATAGTCCCATTTTATAAAATAGGGTGCACAGTGCTCTCTGTTTGTCACACCCTTAAGCTCTTGCGGGACTATACCCTTGTGACAACTCCCCTCCCTCCCCCCTGATCTTCTCTTTGTCAGTCGCTACTCCACCGTCACTTCCACTCCACTATTGTTGCCACTTCACCACCGCTTCCACTCCGCCACCGCTAGCCCTTCTCCACCACCGCTGCCCTACTCTTCCGCTAGCCCTTCTCCACCGCCGCTACCCTACTCTTCAGCCGCTGCCCTACTCTTCCATTGCAAGCCCTACTCCTTATTCTCCCCCTCAAACCCCTTCCACATATCCTCCTCCCCATGAACCCTACTTCCCCTCCTCCTCGCTGGACCCTACTCCCCACGAACCCTACTTCAAGTGTTTGAGATTCCTTTCAAAGAGGTTAGATTCTCAACTTCCCATATTTGATCTTTTGTGATTTCTCTGCTCATCCTCATCTATTTCCTTTTGTTCTTATTCTAATATTCATTATGGTGTAGTTTTATTTAGTCAGATGTTCATGTTTTAGTTGATAAAATTTTGGGATTTGGTGAGTTTACTTTGAGAGTCTAGGCATGATTATGTCCTGAGTTATTGACCTCATCCCTTTATTAACTAATACCCTATTTCAATTTATACTAAAAAATTCAGTTGAATTATTTTCAATGGAATTATTTATCTCTCTTTACCTTCAAATTCTAGTGAAAATATGAATTTTATTGAGTTGTTTAGTGTGTTTTCCCTAATTTAATGATTCATAAGAAAAAAAGGAAGCATATTTCTATTTTACCTAAATGGATGGGAATTTTTATAATCTAAAGGTCATGATTTTGGGAAATAATTTATTTATGGTAGGTATTGATATTATGGAAGGTATTAACAGTTAGTGAGAGGAGGTTTGAGGGGAGGTTTGAGTTTTGGATAGGGATGGTCGATGTGGTCCTTCTCCCTCATGTGTGAGTTTTTTAACACTAAGGGATTTTTGTTTATCCATTTGTATGGTAATGTGATTTTTTATAGACTGTATGTAAGATGAATCTATGGATATTAGTTACAAGTTTGGGGAATGTGAGGGAGATTTATTGCAAATCCTTTAGATGTTCGTGATATAATTACCTCAATTTTCTATTTCTTATGTTAATTTGGGTAACAAGACCTATGATATTCCAAAGTAATTTTGGATAAACATAGGTTATTTATCTCCCCCACAAACCCCTTTGTGTTTGGAAATGTATCTTCTATATTAGTTTTCTCATCAAAATTGTATCCTTGTTTTCATTTTATTTGATTTTGGTCACTAGTTTTGGACTGTTTAATGTGATTATTTTATTGGAAATGGTTAGGCTCTATTAATATCTATTTTTATAAGTGGTTCTCTTATACTTTATTTGGAAGTATTGTTTTGTGTATTTTAATCATAAATAATAATATTTTATATTCAAATAGGATGGATATGAATAAAGATTGGATGGATTCTAATCATTTAACAATAGAGTATGAGAATGGAGTGAAAGAGTTCATCAAGTTTGAAAAGGATCACACAAAGGATCCTTCTCAAATCCTTTGTCCATGTTTACATTGTTTTTATTCTAGAATAATTACTCTAGAGGATTTGGAAGAACATTTGATATGTCATGGAATAGATCGGAGTTATAAATGTTGGAATAAACATAGAGAAAAAGAGAATGTAGCTACTGGCTGGGATAAAACTCTATTTTTAGGATCATCAATGATTACAAATATGGATAATGAAGAAGACCGTATGGAGGATGTGATTACATATGTCAATGATGATGAATATTGTATTGATGAAATGACAAGGACAGTTGAAGATGAACTCCGTGATTGCCCAAAATTGTTTGAGAAGTTAAAGAGTTGTGCAAAGACGCCATTGTATGATATTTGCACTAAATATACAACATTGTCAGCTGTACTGAAGTTGTATAAATTGAAAGCAGTAAATGGATGGAGTGATGTCAGTTCTACGAAACTACTTTCTCTCTTGAATGACATGCTCCTGGAAGATAATGACCTCCCAATCCATACATAATAAGCTAAATGAATGCTATGCTCGATGGGTATAATTTTGAAAAGAATACATGCTTGACCAACAGATTGTATATTTTTTCTGAAGAAGAACAAATCACTTATAGAATTCCCAAAGTGTGGTGCTTCCTGAAACAAGAAAGATGAATCTAGTCCTATGAAATTTTTATGGTACTTTCCAATCATTCAAATGTTTAGGCGTCTATATGGAAGTGAAGAAAATGCAAGACAATTGTCGTGGCATGCAGAGAAAGGAAATAAAGATGGGAAATTATGTCACCCAGCCAACTCTCCTCAATGGAATAGAATTGATCATGAGTATCTTGAATTTGGAAATGAGCTGAGAAACCTTCATCTTGCATTATCTATAGATGGAGTGAATCCTTTTGGTTTTCAAACCAGCACTCATTGTACATGGCCTGTTATATTGGTAAATTATAACTTGCCACCCTGGTTATACATGAAATAGAAATTCATCATGTTATCTATGCTTATATAAGGACCAAAACAACCAGGTAATGATATTGATGTTTATTTGGATCCTTTGATCGAGGATTTGAAGTTATTGTGGGATTCAGGTGTTATGTTGTATGATGCTTATAAAATTGAATACTTCATGTTGAGAGAAATGTTGTATGGGATGATAAATGATTTCCCTGCTTGTGGAAATTTTTCTGGCTATAGCATTAAAGGAACTCAAGGGTGTCCTGTGTGTGAAGAAGATATAGAATCAATTAGGTTAAAACATTCATCGAAATCTATGTTTCTAGGACATCGTAGATTTCTACCTTATCGGAATAAGTACCGATCTTGTATGACATCATTCAATGGAAGTTCAGAACAACGCATAACACCATCTCCACTAATAGATGATCTATTTTTTGAGAAAGTAAAATATGTGAACACTATTTTTTGTAAACAATTTTCAAAAAACCTTATGAGAATCAGTTGAAAAAAGAGATCAGTTTTTTTGAATTACCATACCAGAATTTTCTGTACATCAAACATTTTATTGATGTGATGCATGTGGAAAAAATATGTGATAGTGTTATAGTAATGTTGCTAAATTCCCCTGGAAAAACAAAGGATGGAATTAAGGTAAGGTTGGACATGGTTGACATGAGAATACGAGGTGATTTGGCTCCCGTGAAGGGTGAAAATTGAATGTTTCTTCCTCCAGCTTCTGACACTCTTTCCAGGGAGTAGAGACATCAGTTTTGAAACTTCTTCAATGATATAAAGGTTCCAAAGGGTTATTCATAAAATATCAAGAAAATTGTTTCAGTAAATTATTTTAATTTAAAAGGTTTGAAATCACATGACTACCATGTTTTGATGCAAGATTTAATTCCTATAGCTTTACATTGCATTTTTTCCAAGAATGTTCATCATACGTTAACCAAAATTTGTTTCTTTTTCAAAGATATATGCAGAAAAGTTCTATACCTGATGAAATTGCTAGCTATGGAAAGAGAAATTGTCATCATATTATGTTAATTACAAATGTTATTCCCGCCATCATTATTTGATATAATGGTTCATTTGATGGTTCACTTTGTGAGAGAGATTTGACTTTGTGGTCTTGTGCACTATATATGGATGTACCCCGTTGAACGGTATATGAAGATTTTTAAAGGGTATGTCATAAATCAAAGTCAGCAAGAGGGTTTTATTGTGGAGGGATATATTGTTGAGGAAGTCATTGAATTCTGTACCGAATACTTATCTGATGTGGAAATAATTGGTCTCCTGAAATCTCTTCACATTGGACACATTGAGGGTGAGGGAATTTCTGGAAGAGATGTTGTGACAATCATTATTACAAATTGGGACCAGGAACACCTTTATGTTCTACATAATATTTGGGAGGTTTTTAAATATATTGAAACCCACAAAGAAATTCTTAGGCAGTTGAATCAATAAAGGGATGAAAAATGGATTTCAAATACACATAATCATCAGTTTATAGGATGGTTTCAGGATCATATTTTTAAGGAGTTAGTTGAAAATCTGAATTCAATTTCAGAACGACTTTGATGGCTAGCCGCCGGACCAAGTGTGTATGTATTATATTATAGTGGTTATTTAATTAATAGTTATACATTCTATACAAATGAACATGATGAAGATAGTACCATAAAAATAGTGGAGTTACACTTGTGGCTGAAGTGATGCATGTTTTTGGTAGTAAGGGAGGAAATACAATTTATGAGAATATGTCATACTTTGGCATTATCAAACAAATATGGGATTTGGATTATACGACATTAAAATTGCCCATTTTTCAATGCAAATGGGTTGATAACAATAGTGGTGTTAAAATAGATGAATTAGGATTTGTGGAAGTTGATTTTAGTAAAGAAGGGTAAAATGACGAATAGTTTATAATTGCATCACAAGTGGTACAAGTATTTTATGTTCTATATCCTGCAAATTGAAAGTGGCCGATTGTTTTGTTATCATCCCAAACTACTGAAGAGTCTGATGAAAATTTAGTTGAGGAAAATCCTTTTAGTGGTATGTCACAATAATTTAATAGTAGTCCCAATATAGATTATGTTTTGTATTTTAGAGGATACCACAATGAAGGGATTTGGATAATCTATAGAGGTGTTAAATCCCTTCAGCCTTTGAAAAAAATAGAGTTCAATAAACAGGTTATATTTTGTTTTTAATATAGATCTTGTTATCTCATGTTATTATCTTATCATTACTAAATTTATGTAATCTAAATTAAGTATTAAATCACTTTTATTTATAATGACTTATGCACATTCTAGTCCTCCTAACATTGAGGATGAACAAGTCTCTCAAGCTACTGTTGCTACTGCTGCTACACACAGTGCAGAGCGACAACACATTTTTGAACCTGTTGTTACTCCTAGTATTGAGGTCCAAAAACCATCAACACAGGCCTCATATTCACAATATGATATATATTTTTTCATAAATGAGTGGACCTCATACCTGATGGAAGATTGTAAACAAATAGCATGAAGATCTGACTTGGGGACGTGTACAATTGGCGGCCATTTTTGAGAGGGGTTAAAGAGATGAAAAGATGAAACATTGTTGTATGTAAATGTTCATAGGAAAATTAAAATTGTTATTAAATAAAACATTCTTTATCCAATGATTCATTTTTTCATTTTAACATATGAAATTCACCAACAACATGCAAGAATTATGAACCACTTTTCTTTGGGCTTTGGATAAGAAAAAATAGTAAAATCTCTAAAATACCTTCATATCTGACCAAATGCATTCGGATTGTGTTGATACTTTAGGAGAATGATCCATGGGTCATTTGTGACATGTATGATTCAACCCCGCCACAATCCGAGGAACAGTGTGGCTGGTATTACTCAAAGTGTCCCTCTTTTGTTTAAAACGGACAAAATTTTAAATGAAAACAACAACTAACGTACAGAAAACCAACCAAACGCATTCGTATTGTCTTGATACTTTAATAGAAATATCCATGGGTCATTTTTGACGTGTAAGAGTAAAACCACCTTCAATATAAGGCATGGTGTTGCCAGTATCACTCAAAGTGTCTCTCTTTTGTTTAAAATGGATAGAATTTTAAGTGAAAACAACAACTGACGTATGGAAATCCAACCAAATGCATTCAAATTTTGTTGATAAATTAGTATAATGATCCATGGGTAATTTTTTATGTTTATGAGTCAAAACCACCTCAATCTAAGGCACGGTGTGTCTGGTATCACTCAAAGTGTCTCTCTTTTGTTTAAAATGGACAGAATTTTAAGTGAAAACAACAACTGACGTACGGAAAACTAACCAAACACATTCATATTGTGTTTATACCTAAGAATAATTATACATGGGTCATGTGTGATGTTTAAAAGTCAACCTTGCCTCAATCCGAGGCACATTGTGGCCGGTATCACTCAAAGTGTCTCTCTTTTGTTTAAAATGGACAAAATTTTAAGTGAAAACAACAACTGACGTATATAAAACTGACTAAACGCATTTAGATTATGTTAATAATTTATTATTAAGATACATGGGTCATGTGTGATGTGTATGAGTAAACCCCTCCTCAATCTGAGGCACACTGGGGCTGGTATCTCTCAAAGCGTCTCTCTTTTGTTTAAAATGGACAGAATTTTAAGTGAAAACAAAAACTGACATACATAAAACTAACCAAACACATTATTATTGTGTTTATACTTTAGTTGAACTATCCATGGGTCATTTTTGACATGTAATAGTCAACCCTACCTCAATCTGAGGCACGGTGTGTCCAGTATCACTCAAAGTGTCTCTCTTTTGTTTAAAATGGATAGAATTTTAAGTGAAAACAACAACTGACGTACGAAAAACGGACCAAAAGAATTAGTATTGTGTTTATACTTGAGGAGAACGATACAAGAGTAATGTTAGATGTTTAAGAGTCAATATTTCCTCAATCAGAGGCATGGTGTGGCCGGTATCACTCAAAGTGTCTCTCTTTTGTTTAAAATGGACATAATTTTAAGTGAAAACAACAAATGACATATGGAAAACCAACCAAATGGATTCATATTGTGTTGATACTTTATGAGAATTATCCATGGGTCATGTGTGATTTGTATGAGTCAACCCCAACTCAATATGAGGCATGGTGTGGCCAGTATCACTAAAAGTGCCTCTCTTTTGTTTAAAATGGACATAATTTTAAGTAAAAACAACAACTGACGTACGAAAAACTAACCAAACACATTAAAATTGTGTTTATACTTTAGTATAACGATTCATGGGTCATGTTTGATGTGTACGAGTCAACCCTATCTCAATACAAGGCACGGTGTGGACGGTATCAATCAAAGTGTCTCTCTTTTGTTTAAAATGGACAGAATTTTAAGTGAAAAAAACAACTAACATACAAAAATCTGACCAAACGCATTCAGATTGTGTTGATACTTTAGTATAATGATCCATGGGTAATTTTTTACATGTAAGATTCAACTCATCATCAATATGAGGCACACTTTTGCCGGTATCACTCAAAGTGTCTCTCTTTTGTTTAAAATGGACAAAATTTTAAGTGAAAACAACAACTGACATACAGAATACTGACCAAATGTATTTGGATTCTGTAGATACTTTAGGATAAAGATCCATGGGTCATGTGTAGAATTTAAAAGTCAACCCTTACTCAATAAAAGTCATTGTGTGGCCGGTATCACTCAAAGTATCTCTCTTTTGTTTAAAATGGAAAGAATTTTAAGTGAAAACAACAACAGGCGTATGGAAAACCAACCAAACGCATTTTTATTGTTTTGATACTTTAGGAGAACGATCCATGGGTCATTTGTGATGTGTAAGAGTCAACCCTGCCTCAATCTGAGGCACAGTGTGCCCAGTATCACTCAAAGTGTCTCTCTTTGGTTTAAAATGGATAGAATTTTAAGTGAAAACAATAACCGACGTACGAAAATCCGACCAAACGCATTTGGATTGTATTTAAAATTTATGAGAACAATCCATTGGTCATGTGTGACATGTACGAGTCATCCCCTCCTCAATCTGAGGCACATTATGGCCGGTATCACTCAAAGTTTCTCTCTTTTGTTTAAAATAGAAAAACTTTTAAGTGAAAACAACAACTGACGTACAGAAAAGCCCCTTCCTACCATACACACCAAAAGCATTCATTTTTTCCTAAAGAAACACATAATATTGTAATAAACACTATTTCAAAAACATTTTAAAAATACCAATGTTCTTAAAATCCCTAAAATTCATTCCATTAAAACCATTAAAGCCCCCACCCCCTGGACACCACCCCACCCTCCCTAGACACCACCCCACCCCCTAGAAACCCCCATGGACAGACCCCCCCCCCCCACCACCACCATGGAAATCCCCCCATGGATGCCCCCCCACCCCTGGATAGCCCCCACCCCCTGGACGCCCCCACCCCTCCTAGACACCACCCCACCACCTGAACACCCCCACCCCTGGACATCCCCACCCCCAGGGATAGCCACCCCCACCACCTAGGACACCACCCCACCCCCCTTGGATAGCCCCCCACCTCCTGGACTGCCCCCCACCCACCCTGGACACCACCCCACCCCCTGGACACCCCCACCCCCTAGACACCCCCACCCCCTGGAAAGCCCCCCAACCCCCTGGACACCACCCCACCAACCCTCAACACCACCATGGACAACCCCGACCCCCCTCCACCACCCTAGACAGCCCCCCCCCCTTCGAACGCCCCCCCCCCAAACAGCCCCACCCCCTGGACACCCCCTACCCCCCTTGTACATCCACCCCAAACCACTGAACAACCCCCCCCCCCCCAACCCCCTAAATTCTAAATTAAATTCATTATATATTTAATTAACTTATGAATTATGTGTTAATGGTGTATGGGTATGCTTTTTGTATGGGTATACTTGTTGTATGAGTATACTTGTTGTATGGGTATACTTTCTGTATGGGTATACTTGTTGTATGTGTATACTTGTTGTAATTACCTTATGAATTATGGGTTAATTTAGTATGGGTATACTTATTGATATGCTTATTTTTTGAAGGTCTTATTTGGGTGTGCTGCTGCAGAATTTTATGTTACAACAAGTAGGTCATTTATCATCACTTTTTTATCACTGATAAAGGATCCCTTTATCAGTGCGTTTTTAGCACTGATAAAGGCTACCTTTATCAGTTCTTTTTTAGCACTGATAAAGGGGACCCCCCCCCCCTATTAGCACTATTAAAGCCTATTTTGAGCGCTGATAAAACCCATTTTTGTAGTAGTGCGTTACTATAACCATTTATTATTTTTATTACTTATATATTGGAATATATTATCATTATATAATATTAATAGTGTCACATTTCCATTGAATGTTCTATCATGGGACATATATTAAGACTCCTTAGACTAGATTTTCGTGAGAATGAGTGTTAAAGCGAGTGGGAATATTCTTTACGAGAGACTATAGTAGTTTTTTGGTAAACCAATGCATTATAATGGGTTGAAAAATTTAGAGGAGGTTGCTTCCTTTTATAAGTGACAAAAAGGGAACTCTGGAAGAAACTCACTATTTCATAATAATATCACTCTATTATTTAATATAAAATAATAATAAAAAATATAAAATAATGGAATAAAGAAAGTGTTGAGGCCAAGAAACCCTCCATCATCTTATATCAGACATTTTTCAAACATTTGTTATTGATATTCAATATTTTAAACTGCCTTTAACCGAATTTACCCTTACCACAGTAACTCCACTTTCTAATTCAGAACTAATTTTAATCACCAATATTAACATTTAAATTATTTAATAATTTCCATGTGATGATTTAATATAATAAAATAATTTTATAAAATCAAATTTCTATGATTCAGGGAAAGTAATTTTAATATTAGCACATATGATGCCTAAAAACTATTTATTATAAAAATTTCATCTTAAGATGATAATTTAAGTATGGGATATGATTACCAATGTTTTTTATTTTCAATTCATAAATTGGTTAATTTTAAAAATGTTAAATTTTATAAGCCTTTCAAATCATGTTAAAACCGAGTTTTACCAAAATAATGATTAAATATATTAAATGATATAAAGAATTTTTTTAAGATTATATTTATAACTTTGTTTTATAATATCAAAAAATATTTTTATAAATTTTAATAAATATCCTTCAAATGAATAAAATTACTCCATAAATAAAAATTTGATCGATGAAATTATATGTCTCACTTATATACTGATAAAAGTCATTATTTTGATCAAAGTAAAAATGTGTTCATCTGATAATAAATTTTTCTAGAAAAATACTATAAATTAATCCTAATATCATGTTAACATTATGAATCAAAAAATAAAATAAAATTTATGATATTAAACCTATATAAGTGATATAAATTATTTTTAGATATAACTCCTCAAAATTAAATAAAAAACGATTTTTAAAGTGAATTTTAAAGAATGAAATATATCTACAAGTTAGATTTTTATACCATAGGTAATATTATAAACATATTATCTTACAAACTAATTATAAGTTTATGTTATTTCTTATCATTTATATTACCTTATAGGAAAAATGTATATATTTAGAAAGGAATTTTATATATATAAATTTATGGTCATTCCAGTTAACCTTTTTAATTAATATTAAATATTTTTATTCCAAATATGAAATATATTTTACAATATTTAATTTTTATAAGTAATAGAAATTAATTTTAAAATCTAAGCACAAAACATAAAAAATTAATTTTATTAAAATTCATTTGTAATAAGAAAAATGGTTTTACATTCATTTCAGTCCTAGAAAAAACTATCAAATAAATATTAAAATATTTTATTAAATATATAATCTATAAATATTATTAAAATAATTCATTAATAGTCATTAATTTATTTTGTTGAAATAAAAACACATTACATATATAAAAATAGTTTTTTAGAAAAAATATTCCTTTTACTTTTGAATGATTTTATTAACTTTTCAAACCAATTGAAAGCCAATGAATTTATATTCTATATTGTGTAAACAATGCTTTTTCAAAATTTATTTAGTCCTATTTTTAACTGCCAATCCAATGGATTGGATAAGACTATTACATTAAATAATAAAAATTCTATAATATATCATTATTTTTTTAACTCATCATTTTATATAAAGATACTTATAAAAGGTACAAATTTTATTTATCAAGGAATATATCATAAAATTTTGGGGTGTTACATTCTACCCCATTATAAAAAAAATTCCTTGAAATTTGATTATTCTAACACAGACTATTGAGGATTCTTATTCCTCATCGCATCCTTAGGTTCAAACAAGGCTTATTTAAATTTATAGTTTTTCCACAAAACATTTACTAGTTGAGTGGTCCTGTTTTTAATAACATTATCTCTATGATATAGAATCCACACTAGTTGTTCTTTATAAGAGAGATTATGCTTCAATGGTATGACCTTTGAGTTTAGTACATCTGATGGATATGTTATGTACTTCCTCAGGAGAGATTCATGGAATAGATCATAAAGATGAGGGATATTTGGTAGAAGTTCCAAGAGATAAAAATCACATAGATATTATCAAGTTTGACGGGGTTGAGATATCTAGGTCTCAACTTTCCCTTCATTAAAAATATCATAACATTATTCTAAGGATATATTCATAGTAATACCTTTTCACCAACATCAATCTCTATATCTACCTAATGATTGTTAATAGTACTTTTATATTGACTCTGATCTTCCTGGATGTAATTCTAAATGGCTCAAAACTTATCTTCTATAATATCCACTAGCTCGAGTACTAATATATTTCTTTATCCAAATTTATCTCATCATGTGGGAGTTCTTCAGATACTTTCATAGATGTATTCATAAGGAGGAATCTAAATTCTTGATTAGAGTCTATTTTTTAAGAGAATTAAACAAAATAAATATGTTAATACCCACCACCATTGAAATATATAGAGAAAGATCTTAACATGTATTCTGAAATTTGAATATTATTTTTAGTCCAATCATCTATTTGAGGAAGATATGATGTGACTCAACTCTATACCCATATCCTACTAAATATTTCTTTAGAACATTAACGTAAACCTCATATCTTTATCAGTTATAATTGAGAGTGGTAGTCCTTTCAATCTCACCACTTCCTTAATCTATATCCATATATGTTGATCAAGAGAGAATATTCTATAATGGAAATTGATATTTATAATTTCATTAAGAGATCAACTATAAACCAAATAATACTATTCACTTTAGATGTTTTAATGAGTCCTGTAATAAAATCCATAGTGATGTTATCCCATTTCCATTATGGTATGGGTAATGGTTATAACATCCCATTATACTTCTATATTATAGCCTTTACTCTCTAACATAATGGGCATCGAGATACATAATCTAAAATATCCCTTTACATATTATCTTACCATAAATACTCTTTTAGATATCTATATAACTTCGATCATTTTATATTAATTAAGAATGATGAACTATGAGTATCATACAAAAGATCCTTCTTCAAGTATATTATTAAATGGATAAATACTTTGTTCCCAAAACTTATCATTCAATCAAAATCATAGTTGAACTCAGGAACATTCCTCACCTTATTATATAGTTAAACATCTTCCTTATATTCCTTCTTAATCCAGTCATGGATACATGGTTTAACATTTATCTAAGAAAGATGATATATGACCCATTTTCTCATGATTTCAAGATAAATCTTATGAAAATACATAAATATTGGATCTATTTCAATCCACATCAATGAAAAACTAACATGGTGTTTATAACTCAGATAAGTATCCACTTTCTTCACCTTCCTAAGATAGTAAGGTATTGAGTAGTCACAATCATCGATATACTCAAACCATATTCTCTGGTGCATATTAAAATCTTTTTATGTGAATATATACTATAATCCTCTTGATCAGTGTATATATCTCACCTTTAAACATAAAGATAATGAATATTTATTTTCTAACTCATAATCATGAGTCGTGTAATTTTTCTTATGAATTTTAAATTTACAAGTGGTATAAGTTATCACCGTACAATTTTGTATGAGGAAAATTCCATGTACCTTCTTCAATGCATCATTATAGATCAAAATATTTTCTCCAATTTAAGGTTGTGTAATAATTGGTGCCCTAACCGATCTTCTATTAAGTTCTTTTAAATTATCCTCACATTCAACTATCTACCTGAACTTTATTCCCTTCTATATAAATATGATAAGTGGATTTGATATATGTGAGAAATTTCTCAAAAAGATACAGTAATATATTTCCAACCCACGAAAAAAATGTATATTGGTCACCATGGTTGGTCAGGTCTATTGTTAAAAAATATCAATCTTCAAAGGATCCACTGTTATACCCTCACATGAAATAATATGAACCAATATTGAGACATTCTATAGACAAAATTCATAGTTGGTAAATTTGGAATACATATTATACTTACTCAAGGTCTTCAATATAATCATAAAATGATCTTGATTCTCTTCCTTTCTCTTTGAATATATAAGAATATTGTCTATACATACTACAAAAAACTGATAATCATAATCTCTAAATACTCTATTTATAAAATTCATGAAGATAAAAGGAGAATTTTTAATTCTAAATGGAATTAATATAAATTAATAATTTAAATAGAGTTAGATTTTATGATATAGTTATCTATAAATAAATTTTCTTTCTTTGATATATTTATTTACTTGAAAGATGATTTTTAAATGAATCGTGATATATTATTAAAATATTATTATTTAATGTGATAGTGATCGCTTAGCTGATGGATTGGAAGGTATGAATTGGACTATCTAAATTATGAAAAATGTATGTTTTACACTTGTATAATAATAAATCATTGATTTTCAATTGATTAGAAATGAAAATAAAAAATCATTTGAAATTAAAAGAGATTTTTTTCTAGAAAACAGTTTTATGCACGTAATGCATTTTTGTCTTAATAAATTAAATTAATCATTATTGGGGGGTTTTAATGAATTTTATATATTATATATTCAGTAAAAAAATTAACATTCATATAACATTTTTACTAGGGATGGGATAATAATAAATCTTGTTTTATTCTTAAAATGTATTTTTTTAATAAATGATTTTATTCACATTTTTTCACACTAATTTTAAAATGAATTACTTCCACTTATATAAATTGTATTATGAAAAATGGATCTCATAATTGTAATCAGGAGATTAAAATTTGGTAAATAGTTTCTTTTTTTCAACCATTATGAATAGTAACCTTATTAAATTTTTATCCCTCAATAATGGAAAAATGGGTAAACATGGTTCAAACTTATGATTAAGGATTTAAAATTCCCATAACACCATCCTTTATCCTGTTGGATGAGGTGAGTTAAACCATTCTCAACAATGTATCAAAAATATAGCCACTAGGTTCCATTTTTCTATGAGTATCACCATTATATTATTTTAGGAAATGGATATATACAAAATGTCACTCTCTTGACCTTAATAACTATAAATTTTTATTATAATAATAAAAAGTGTATTACTTTAGTTCTAAATTCTTATTCGAAAAATGAATTAAGTTTTTTTATCAAATTATTTTATTTCTAAATTTTTTTTATTGAATTATTACCTTAAATTCTTACATAATGGTGACACATTATTTATTTAATAAATTGAAAAATAGAATAAATGAATTTAAAAATATTAAATGCAATAAAATTTTGGTTAATTATTGTGTTCCATGAATCTTAATGATAAATATAAGATATTAGGAATGTGTGAAAGGTTTATAATTGAATTAATTTTTTGCCATATTGTCTTTAAAGTCGAATTAAATAAATAGAATAAAAAATGTAATTAATGATATTTTATATTAAATAATATTAGATTAAATTACTTAAATATCATAAAACTATTTCAAGAGGACATTTAGGATAACAAATGGTCGAAATTTCGTCCCTTGGTCAATTGAGAGATAATTATTACCTTATATGTTAAATTATAACCCTTTAATATTAAACAAATCATTACCACAATTATGATAAGAATTTTTTAACCAAGGGGTTAAACTAAATGTAATACCTTGAGATTTTTATGAAATATGTATCTTCTTCAATATCATGGATTATATGCAACATTGAGTTTAAACTAACTATGTAGAATTGTTAAAATATTATGTATATGTTATCGAATATCTATTTGATTGGATGGTACGAATAATAATAACTAAATTATAAAACTATATAGTCTACACATTTATAAAAATGATTCATTAGTTATCAAATGATTAAAATTAAAATATATATATATATAAGTGATGTTTTTTTGTAAAAACTGTTTTTATGTGTGCAATGTATTTTTATATTAATAATTAAATTAATATCTATTAGTGAATAATTTTAATGAAATTTATATATTATTTACTCAATCAATTTTTTTAAATGTTCAACAAATATGTTTCTTGACATAAGATAAGAATAAATTCAGTTTTATGCATAAAAATTCATTTTTTCTAAAAATATGGGTTTTTCACATTTTATTCAATTACATTTATGTTAATTTATATTATTTATAGGTTTTGAATTTGATAAAATTAATTGCATATTTAGAATCATGAGTTTAAAATTTATTAAATAGGTCCCTTTTATTTTTTTGGTTAATATGAATAGTAACAGTGGTAAGATTTATCACCATGATAAAGGGTAAATCAGGATAATATAGATTAAAAATAAGTGATAAGGCCATAGTTTTTCATCATAATTTTTTTAATTATGTTAATCATACCCTTAACACCTTATCCTCAAAATTTTGTTGTTTAATAAACATTTTTCCTGGAAAATTCCTTATATATTATTTAAATAAAAGAACATTTCCAAATGTCACTCTCTTAGTTGTAAATGTTCTTTATGTGTTCACATAGAAGAAAAAACAAGTTATTAATGAACATTAATCATAATATTTTGAATAATAAAATTATATTCATGATGTAAATTTATTTCTAATTTTTAGTTATTATATAATTACATTAAATTCTCACACAAGACAAAAATAGTATTTATTCAATTGATGAAAATATTAAATAGATCATTTTGAAAATATTAAATGTGATATAATTTGAGTAATTTATAGTGTTCCATGAATTTTATAGGTGGATATCACATATTAGTTTGGTGTTAAAATATTATATTCAAATTCGAACTTTTTTGTTAATGAATTTTATTTCAAATTAAATGAGTATAGTCAAAATTGACAATAAAAATATTTTATTAAAATAATATATTATTAAATCATTTAAAAGTCATAAAAATCATTAAATAAAAAAATATGGATATTATGTGGTATAAAATTTCATAAATTGGAAATTTATGACCCAATTTCACCTTATAACTAATAATTATAACCTTTAATATTGAAAAAGTTGTTACCATGGTAAAAAATAAAATTGGTTAACTAAGCGTTAATCAAAATTATAAGGTTTAAAATGACACCAAAACTTTTTGAAATACTCTTGGTTGATGGGATTAAAACCCTATCCTACCTCATATATTAATATCTATCCATTTGTGACCATTTTTATTGAGAATGAATTTATTACAATTTAATATTTTTTAAAATTCCAAAAGTTCCCCTCACCTCAATTATAGAAGGACAAATCCTCCATCACTTCTTTATACCACATTAATCATTCTATATAGAACAACCTATATCATATTATCTTTTATGATACCCTATATATGTTATATAGTTTTTGTCTTCCCAAAATACCAACCCTAGGTCCCTTCAGAGGAGATCTAAACGAGTTGTTTCAAAGAAGAGGTAATTTCCTTAACCGGTCACTTTTTTTATAATATTATTGTACTCCACTAAATAAATGTTACATTTCATAAAATAAAAACTTTAGTATATTTAATATACTTATATGTTATTATTATTATTAAAACTCCATTACAAACCCTCTTTCCCAAGGAATGTGAAGTGAAAGTATCGCTCGTGCGTACATATGAATTACCATATCCATATAGAGATACAATTCATTTTTCATCACCATATTTTATGGATGAGTATTATATTGGGTGAAATATTTAAATATTATATTTATTAAAAAATTATACTTTTATAATTATATTATAATTTATACATCCTTACCATCCAATCCTTTGGAAAAAGATAATGTCGCTCGTGCGTACGTGTGGACTACCACCTTCACAAAGTGATGTGAATTGTTTTTCATTTATATTTTAATATGGTGATAATGATGATGAATTTGGTAGATATATATGATATAATAATTATCTTTGAATATTTAATTAATATTTATCTTTATTTTGTTCCATCCATTGAAAAATGAATGCATTGTTCATGCATAGGCCTAAGGTCTCCATGAACGGTGTAATTAATTTTTTGTCTATAACATTTATAGATAACTATAAATATGTATATATTGAATAAATATGAAATTTATATCATAATTAATATTCTTTAGATGATTTAACCAAGAAAAATATTGAAGGATTAGAACTACTAAATTAAAATACTCATGATAAATGAAATAGTTAACACCTATAAACGATGATTTTAATAATGAATTATTGATAAAAGGAAGTGTTGAAATATTATGAAGGGATAATATATTATATTATAAGTATAAAAATGTATCTATTATATAATTTTAATAAATTTAAATTTTATATACATGAGGTTATAGTGATTTCTAAGTAAGGTGAACCAAAGGTAATGGTTTTATATTACAGTCTCGTTATTTATCAGGCTTGTTTTTTATTAAGTTCCAATAAAGAAATATTATGACAAAACACTCAAGATACTCATAAGTTTTCTTATTCTATGGTTATTTATTGAAAATTCAGGGTTTACTTTCATTTTTTCTAAACTTTTGTTTTGAAAATTGAATTCATTTATCTCTTCAGTTAAGAAACCATTATTTTTTCATATCCAGGTTTTCTAAAAAAATTAAAGAAGTTTTTTACTATTAACATATGATATTTAAATTCACTTTTACCAATTTTTTAATTTTTATAAAACGTTTTTAAAGGAAAATTCTTACTATTTTCTAAATGAGGCACTTTTTTACTTTTCTGAAAAAAGTATGGAAATGATGTTTTTTAACTTATACAACATAAATTCCTTTTCCATCTATCATGAATAATATTTTATTTGAAGATTCATTTAGATGCTTACATGTTATTTTTCAATGAAAAATTTTCCTTTATATTTTTTTAGTTTTTTTTAATAATTGACTTCAAAATGGAAATGTTATTTTCCTCAATAATTTTTTAATGATATTTTAATGGTTTTTATATTCATCAAAGAAAAAAACACTTGATTTCACTTATGATTTACTTTTTATATGATTCATAGATACAATAATTATTCTTTATCTATATTATTTGTGAATATGATGAAACAATTTTTATGAAACTCAATTCTTTTCCATGATTTATGTTGTGATTAAATGATAAAATGTTTATGAAACCCATTGCTTTTCCATGGGTTATGCTATAATGAAATGTTTCTGAATCCCATTTATTTTCATGAGTTCTAATATTATAAATTCTATATGATCTTATGGAACACATATGTATTATTTTCATTATGTATTGGGAGTGAACCTTGACAACTATGATGGTTTGAGGAGTGAAGAGGTTTCACTATGATATTCTTTGCAAGGATCCTTTACTATTAAGGAAATTATTTTCTATGCTTATTTTTATGACATAATTCCACGTATTATGCCAATGTTATGTTCTCATATATCTTATTCTTCTATTAATTTATGATTCGTGTATTATGAAATACAATTATTTATTTCATGAATCGAGATTATGATCTATGATTTTCAAGGTATAGTTTCCAAATGTATACTCATGTTCTCATACCAATTTTCTCATGTTATTCTTATAAGATCATCGATATCTCCCTTGTTTACCCTTACTAAGAACCAGAGATCACTAATTCTTATGTTTCCTTTCCCTAGGTTTTAAAGAAAGTTATTAATCATGAAAAGTCTAAGAAGGGTGATAGTTATAAAGAAATAAGTGAGAGACTATTTAGATATTTTATGAACATGTTTCTTATATTTCAAAGATTCTAAATATAATATACCTAAATGATTTTGAAATAGATCATTATGTTGTGTAAAGAATATTCACCTATTAAGTTGTATTATATTTGTCTAAAAGGTATCATTCAATGTAGTTGGTATCTAATAAAAGTTTAGTTAAACTTTGAAAACTGTAAGGGTAAAACATTAGTAAGAACCCTAGAGATAATTCTAAGAATAAGATAAATTCAAAAGTTATAGAAATGATTATGAATATACTAAATTAAACCTAAGGTTTCATGGAATAAGGTTTAATGATTTATATATCCTATAAATGATTTTTCATAACTATGTGGTTTTCCCACTACATTTATTATAGTTGAAAATATACTTTTGGTTTTAGTCAACGGTTGGAACCCAATGGAATCATGTTAACACTGAATATAATGAAAAATGAAATTACTTTACACCTTATCAATGAAATTTTATAGATTATGGAATGAAAAATCATTTTTCGATACTCAAAAACATTCTAAAGTTACAAAGCATGTTGAGATTCTAAACAATAAAATGAGGGGAAATATTATATTGATTCCTTCATGAGGCAATGCCTAACTTCATTTATTGGATCGAATGATCCACTAGTCATTGAGAAATGGATCAATACCATTGAAAAAATATTTTCCATTCATCGGTGTTTGGAAAATGAGATTTGTTTTCTAGAAATTTATCATTTGTAAGGATAAGCATATCGGTGGTATACTATTTACAATAATATGAGAGAAAAAGAAGAAATTTAATATATGGGATGGGATGAATTTAAAAGATTATTTTTCAATGAGTACATTCATAATATTCTTCATATAAAAATTGTGCAATAATTCATTGAGATGAATTATAAGGATGATTCATCTATTGGTTCTTATGAGGAAAATTTCACTAGACTTGTGAGGTACGCTTATGGTATTATCATCCAGTATGAAATCAAGGTTGATCAATTATTTAGTGGCTTGAAACCATGTCTTTGAATGGTGTTATCCATAAGGCGCATCAATATCTATGAAGAAATTATTTAAAGTTATATCAAGGTGGATATGGATATTGAAGTAACCCATAAATTTTATGGTTTTGATAAGATAGAGAAAATAGAATTTGAATGTAATTATAAAAACCATATAGATAAGAAGATGATACTCCCACTATGCCCAAATTTTGGAAGGAAACATGTAGGAAATTATTTAAGGTAATTGGTGAATGTTTTATGTTTGGAAGGTAAGGTCATTTGGAAATAAAATATCGAATCAGTGGGAATGTCACGACCCGTCCTCGGGGCCCGTGCCCTGACTACCCCAAGCCCGCCTTCCATAGGACAGGGGCTGGAGACTAGCACTAAGGCGTAATTCCCAGTAAAAGGGAAGGCATTGCCTATGTAAAGTAAACAAACACCATAGAGAAAGCAAGAAGAAGTAAACACTAAGTAAAAACTGGGTACAATAGTAAGTACGGAAAAGTAAGTGGGCCAAAATACAAACCCAAACTGAAAGTAAAGTACAACTGAAAATAGAGTACAATAACTGAAAATTAAAGCCACAACGTCGAGCCGTCCACTGGAAGTCCCACCTGAAGGGTGGGTACAGATAGCCTCCACAGCTCCTCGAGTCCAGTCGTCCGCTCCGAGTACGTCCCGCCCAGTGGTCCACCTCCAGGTACCGACCTGCTCCGTAAGCCTCAAGCACGATCATAGTTATCCGTTGTCTGCAACCAACACAACGTAGTGCGGGCATAGCCCGTGCATGGGTGAGTATAAGCTACTCAGTAGGGACCCCGAGACCCCCTAAGGTCTCCCAGAATCCACAAAGGAAAGATTCAATCATGAAGTAACATCCGACCCTACTTAGGTATATGCCCATACATATACCTAAGTCATCAATTTCAGTTCGGCTTCAACATCCGAGCCCAAGTACAACCTAGTCCACACGGGAAAACACAACCCAATCCACATAGGAAAGAAAAATGTAATCCACACAGGATATAAAGTCAATCTTATCGAAGATAAGGATTGAAAGTCAAGATTCAGCTCACGCAGGTATACTTCTTCGTAAGACGATAGAGATGATCAGATGTAGCCACTGATTCATCTAAGCCATCGGACTCACACAAGATTGATAGGTAACTAACCCCTGCAATGACCCACACATGATCGATAGGTAACTAACCCCCACAATGACCCACACAGGATCGGACCCACACAGGATCTATAGGTGCTGGCCCACACAGGACCGCTGAGCGCTGACCCACATAGGATATGACCCACACAGGATCAGTATCACTGATCCACATAGGATCGTTGAGTGCTGTAGTCGTCGTCGTCGAATCCACGGAGGATTTCTGTACAGTCGTCATCATCGTCGCAGTCGCAGTCGCAGCTAGCTCTAGGGTTCCCGCACACAGCAAGCTCGTTCGGGAGGGTCCGCTCCATGAGCCAAGGGGCTGATACATCAACTAAAACATAGTCTGGAGTTGATGTATCCAAAAGTTCTGTATCATCAATAGGAACTCAACGTCACAGACGGTGCGTCAATCGGACGCCCGGTCTGAGAGTTATTGGATTTTTCGTCCCAGGGGCCCGGTTGATTTTTAAGTCAAAACCAACCCGACTGTACTCCACCTGCATCCAAACCTTGATATGAGTAAGCCAAAAGGCCCATCTCACAAAGAGGAATCCAAAAAAGTCGACGACACGTCAATCAGATGTCCGGAGCTCAAGTTATAAGTGTTTCCGCTCCGAGGGCCCGGTTGGTTTCGTGTACGAACCAACGCACCCGAACCCAAAGTTCTCTGAAACCCTGAGTGTAATATACCAAAAAGACCGTCTCGATCCAAGGATCGCATTACAGCTGACGGTGCATTGATCGGAGGTCCGCAACCAAAGTTATGGGCAAAAGACCGTGAGAGGTCCAGTATAAGGGGGATCGGGCCCGGTCCGACCCGGCCCGATACCCTCTAGGTCGGCCCGAACTGGGTCGACCTGTCCCGGGTCTGGATCCGGCCCGCTTGGGCACGGCCCGGCCTAGGCAGCCGGCCCGGCGCGCTGGCGCCAGCCAGGTTGCTCGGCCGTTTCGGCCAAGAGAAGAAGCGCGGGGGGGGGGGGGGGGGGTGATGCCCCCCGCTTGTTGTAACCGCGACCCCACATGGGGTCTCTTTGTTGTCCAACCGGGGGTTACGGACCCCCGTATTTCCCCCGGACCGGCCGGCCCGCTCCGGCCGGCCAGCTGCTGCCGCCATGGGACCGGCACGGGCCGGTCCCCTTGCTCCGGCGCCGGCGGCCCGGAACCAGCCGTCGGTCCTTGCTCCACCATGGCCTCAGCCACAACCCCGCTCCGGCCGCGGTGTCTTCGAGGTTCCTTTGAGGTTCTTTGGCGCGGCGCGACGGCGCCGCGGATTAGTCTATTTCCAACGGCGCGGCGTGACGGCACCACGCTTCTCTTCCCTTCCTTTAACATTTCTCGCGCGGTGCTTCGGCACCGCACCGCCTTACATGAGCCTCAACATAAAT
The DNA here is from genome assembly GCA_963277665.1 of Viscum album. Taxonomy (NCBI): domain Eukaryota; kingdom Viridiplantae; phylum Streptophyta; class Magnoliopsida; order Santalales; family Viscaceae; genus Viscum; species Viscum album. The sequence continues at coordinate 28,387,453 of OY728125.1, forward strand.
CAACCAACAATGGGGAAGAGGGTCGGCCATGTTTGTGCGGTCCGACCTCCTCCCGTTATTGCGATAACAGGCGGTTCAAATTGGAAGGAAGAAAGCGACAGAAGTAATCGCGAAATAGAAATGCATAAAACCCCTACCTCGAGTGTAGTTTGAACGGAGGTTCGTCACGAAAATAACCATCACAAAAGAAGACGTCACAGAAGGAGAATCGTCGCATCGCGGAGAAATGATTCGTCGGTGTCGCGTCGTCGATCTCCGAGGATCTGGCGTTCTTCGCATTCTTCACGTTCTTCGTCGATGAAGATGAAGATCCTCAAGTTCCTTGGATTTTCTCCAAACCACCCAGTGCAACAAGTTCCAACCCAAATAAAATAAGGACTTCCCTTATTTTATTAACATGACTTAAGTTTGAAAAAAAATCAAAAGTTGAATTAATCAACTCAATTAATTAACTCAACTTGACTTAATAAATGGAGGGTTATGGAAGGTTAGGGAAGATGAAGGGGTGGGGTTCGTGTGGGCCCCACCACTCTCATAACCTGCATGGGAAGTTGGCCAGTTACCCCAACTTCCACTCAAAGGCTAAACACTTAGAGAAAATAAAAATTGAGCTCAAAAGTTTAATTTTTAACTTCCACAATTTTTAACAACTTCTCTCGTGAAAATAAAACTCTGGAAAAGGTGTTTCTAAGAAATTACCGGTGCTGCGAATCCATCTGTGCCCTTAGAATTTGATTCCGAGCACTGGTTCAAAAGTTAGAAAAACACACTCGTTCGTTCACTGAACGTACCCGAGCTAAACTTCAGAAAATGTTTCCGGGCACACCGGGCCTCGGAATCAGGTGCCGTTAGAAACTGTGTTCTTGTAAAATCCCAAAGAAAATTAAGAAAAAATTTCCCTTGAATTTTATGGGTCTTTACATTACTCCCACCTCAGGGATTTACTTCCTCGTAAAGATACATCAAAAACTAGGGGAACAAATGTGGGTACTGTGCACGCATCTGAGCCTCTCACTCCCAAGTGCTCTCCTGGAGGTTCCCGTGCTACCATCTGATGCGCACTAGAGGAATCGACCCTCCATGTATGACCCAATCCTGTCGATCCTCGATCTCCACTGGAACCTCTGCAAAAGTTGCTCCATTATCTATGTCCAGCTCTCCATGGTCAATGACATGCATCGGGTCGTGCACGTATCTCCTCAACTGAGATACGTGGAAGACGTCGTGCACTCGGTGCAACTGAGGTGGTAGAGTCAGGCGATAAGGAACCTTGCCAATCCTGACGAGAACCTGGAATGGTCCGATGAAGCGTGGAGACAAATTGCCACCTCGGCCAAATCTCTGTATACCATGTCGAGGTGAGACTCGCAAGAAGACGTGGTCGCCATCCTCGAACTCTAGTGGCCTCCGCCTCTTGTCAGCATAAGACTTCTGCCGGCTCTGAGCTGTCCTCATCTGTTCCTGGATGACCTGGACCTTCTCTGTCATGGCCTGGACCATCTCTAGTCCCACAAGTGCTGACTCCCTAGGGTCTGTCTAGCACAGAGGTGACCGGAAAGGTCGGCCGTACAATGCCTCATATGGTGCCATCCCGATGGTGGAGTGGTAGCTGTTGTTGTATGCGAACTCCACCAAGGGTAGGTGGTCCTCCCAGCTACGACCAAAGTCGAGGACACATGCGTAGAGCATGTCCTCGAGAGTCTGAATGGTCCTCTTCATCTAACCATCTATCTGGGGGTGAAAGGCGGTGCTCAGACGTAGTTGCGTCCCAAACGCCTCCTACAACCCTTTCCAAAGTCGGGATGTAAAGCGAGCATCTCGATCGGAGACAATGGATGATGTCACAAAATGAAGTCGTACAATCTCCTGAACGTAGAGGCATCCCAAGATCTCTACTATGCCCTACTATCTGATGGGTAAGAAGTGATCCGACTTGGTGAGTCGATCGACAATCACCCAAATGGAGTCGTGACCTCTGGAAGTGCGTGGAAGTCCAGTCACGAAGTCCATAGATATGTCATCCCACTTCCACTCTGGGACCTCCAAGGGCTGTACCAAGCCTGCTGGTACCTGGTGCTCTGCCTTCACCTGCTGGCAGGTGAGGCATCGAGAAATGAACTCTGCCACAACATTCTTCATGCCTGGCCACTAGTGCTGTCATCTGAGATCCTGGTACATCTTCGCCACTCCAGGACGTACCGCCAAAGGGGAAGTGTGAAACTCTCTCAGCACCTCCTCTCGTAAAGCAACTGGTACCAAGGTACATCCTCTGAAAAGGACGTTTTGCTCTCCTCCTAAAGAGAAACCATCAGGTGCTTATCCTAAGGATGTTTGCGCACGTCGTGTCTTACAGTCAGCGTCCCCACGCTGTGCCTCTCTGACCCACTGCAGTAGTGGAGGAGTTACTATGAGTGACTGAAGAAAGGCTTCTTCATCTCTATCCATGAAGGATATCTGCAAAGCGGCTAGCTACTCTGTCGCCTCCCCAAGTAGTTGAATGCCCGTCCTTCTGCTGAGAACATCGGCTACCACGTTCCCCTTTCCAGAAGTATAGACTATCTCAAAGTCATAGTCCTGGAGGATCTCGAGCCATCGCTGCTGTCTCAGGTTCAGGTCCTTCTGCGAGAAGATGTACCTAAGACTCTAGTGGTCAGAATAGACTATAAATCGCTCGCCCATCAGATAGTGTCGTCACATCTTCAGAGCGAAGACCACTGCTGCTAACTCTAGGTCATGGGTAGCGTAGTTCTACTCATGCAGCCTCAACTAACGTGATCCATAGAAGATCACTGCCTGCTACTACATCAGGACACATCTGAGTCCAGTCCCTTATGCGTCGCAGTATACTACATATCCAACTCCCTCCTCCGGTAGCCTTAAGATAAGAGAGCTGGTCAATCTCTTTCTCAGCTCATGGAAGCTCTGCTGACATCTGTCTGACCACACAAAGGGTTTCCCCTTCTTCTTCAAGGCTGAGAGTGGTTCCGCAACTTTGGAGAAGTCTGGCACAAATCTCCAGTAGTACCCAGCTAGTCCCATAAAACTCCGCACCTTTGTCACGCTCCTGGGTGGCTCCCAAGCTAGCACTGCCTCGATCTTCGCAGGATCCACCGCAACTCCTGCCTCAAAGATGACGTGTCCCAAGAAGTGGACTTCACGTATCCAGAACTGAAACTTTGAGAGCTTTCCATAAAGCTGGTGCTCTCGGAGTGTGTCAAGTACAACCCACAAGTGGTAGGCGTGCTCCTCCTCAGTGGTCAAGTATATCAAAATGTCTTCGATGAAGACCATGACAAATCGATCGAGGTATGGCTGAAATATCATGTTCATGAGGGCCATGAACACTTCTGGAGCATTGGTTACGCCGAATGGCATAACCAAGAACTCATAGTGGCCATACCGACACCTGAAGGTCGTCTTCTACATGTCCTCATCCCGAACTCTGAGCTGGTGATAGCCTGACCTGAGGTCTATCTTCGAGAACCACCGTGCTCCCTTGAGCTGATCGAAGAGGTCGTCAATCCTTGATAGCGGATACTTGTTCCTCATTGTCACCTGGTTCATGCGACGATAGTCGACACAAAGTCGCAAGCTCCTGTCCTCCTTCTTGGCGAACAATATCAGGGAAGCCCAGGGTGAAACACTGGGTCGGATGAATCCCTTGCCCTGCAAGTCCTCCAATTATACTCGTAGCTCTCGAATCTCAGCGGGGGCCATCCGATACGCTGGAGTAGATATCGGGGTTGTCCCGGGGTATATATCAATATAAAATTCTACCTCTCTGCGAGGAGTTAGTCCTGGAACGTCGTCGGGAAAAACGTCTGCATACTGATCCACCACTATAGGAAAACCAGGACTCCGCATGTCAACTGCTCCTAGGATGAGGCTAGCCAACTGATGAGTGATGGCCGATCCTCTCCTCTGCGTGAGTCCATCCTATGCTGTGAAGGCTCCCTTCTCACCGGTGAAGGTGAACCTGCTCCCGTTGGTGCGTACACATCGCACCTTGCGCCTAATACAGTCGATCTGAGCATGGACTGTAGATAACCATTCCATGCCCAAGATGACGTCGTAAGGCCTCGACGCCGCTACAAGAAGATCCCAGCTGAAGCTATCGCCTCCTAGAGTAAGCTCACACTGCTGGAACCAGTGCGTAATCGTCGAGTCTGCTCCCGTAGGAGTCTCTAGCCATAAGGATCGAGCCAACGGCTCTGTCGGAATCTCCGAGCTCCGAACAAGGGCAGTGGCTGTGAAATAATGACTTGCTCCTGTGTCTATAAGAACTGCAACAAGGGTGGAATAGAAACAGATAGTACCTCAAATCATCTCAGGCGCGCCGTGGTCGTAGGCCTCCACTGCCTGAAGTTGTGCCTATCTCTTCCTGCCATCTCCCTGTGGTCGGGGTGGAACTCATGGTGGTGGTGGTGGTAGAGCCTCAAAGCGTCTCCCACCACCTCCTGCTCGGCTAGCTCCTCTTCCTTGTCCACCTGCTCCCAGCAGACCATCACGGTCGACCCTCGGCCATTGCCTAGGTAGTCCCTCAACCATCTGTTTCTCCTCTGCACGGCGGTTCGGGCAGTCACGAGCCATGTGGCCCTGCCCGCCGCATGCGTAGCACTGTCTGCCTCTCAAAAGGCTGGCTCCGCGCTATGTGCCCTGCACCACTGAGCCAGTGTCCTGAGGTCGTCTGCCTGAGGGTTTGGTCTGCCTGGACCCATGAGTCATCCGTCGACTGCCTTCTGCAGAAGACTCTACTACGTGCCACCCTACGGTAGGTCTCGCTGCTAATGTAAGCTCAGCAAGGAAGCTCTCGATCAGAAGGGCTCGCTCCAGTACCCCTGCCTGTGTCAGAATGCTGAGGGAGATCAGCAATGCCCTGATCTTCTACCTCAATCCCTGCTCTAAGGTCTGGCCCCGAAATAATGGGTCTCGTACCATGTTCGTCGAATAGCGCGAGAGATCAGTAAATCTCGCCGAGTACTGGGCGACCGTCAAGTTGCCCTACCGCAGCTGAAGAAGCTCCTGGATGCGCACCGCATGGAGGGTGGCTGGGATGAACTTTGAGTGGAAGAGGCTCTCAAAGTCCGTCCAGAGAAGAGATGTCTCGTCATGCACCTGGAGCATCAAGCTCCACCATCTACCTACTGCCGCGTGCAGTAGTCCCACTGCAAGGATTATCATGAGGTCTGCTGGTGTCCTCACTAACCTGAAAACTCGTACAACTGCCTCTAGCCAATCCTTGGCTGCTTGAGGGTCCATCTCCCCACGGAATCTGGGCAGTCGCTGACGCTGAAACTCGTGCAGTACACTAAGGCGACGTGCATCGTCAGCGGCTGGGGCTGGTAGCATCGGTGGCTCGGCGGGTAGCGATACTGCCGGTGCCTCTGCTGTCAAAGGGCCATGTACCGTGGCCTCATCGCTCGGTGGTCTATCGTCATGCACAACTCTCAGAACCCTAGATGGTTGTCGTCGTGGGGCCATCCTAAAAAGAAACAGGTATGCCACGGTCAAACAGTATACCTGGTGAGATGATATAAAGTAATCACAAAGAAAACTTGAAACACACATGCAATCAATGTTTTCGTGTATTAAGTTGGAAATCAGAAGTCAGGGTCCTAGTGTACGGATACGTCGGCTGCCGCACCAACACTAGACTCCCTGGATTGATAACCACACTCAATACTCTTAACACTATTGCTTCACATAGAAAAAGATCAGTGTCCTGAGTTCTGCGGTAGAACCGAACTCCTTTGATACCAATTTGTCACGACCCGTCCTCGGGGCCCGTGCCATGACTATCCCAAGCCCGCCTTCCATAGGCCAGGGGCTGGCGACTAGCACCAAGGTGTAATTCCCGATAAAAGGGAAGGCATTTTCTATGTAAAGTAAACAAACACCACAGAGAAAGCAAGAAAAAGTAAACACTAAGTAAAAACTGGGTACAACAGTAAGTGCGAAAAAGTAAGTGGGAAAGAATACAAACCCAAACTGAAAGTAAAGTACAACTAAAAAGAGAGTACAACAACTAAAAAGTAAAGCCGCAACGTCGAGCCGTCCACTAGAAGTCCCACCTGAAGGGTGGGTACAGATAGCCTCCACAGCTCCTCGGGTCCAGTCGTCTGCTCCGATTACGTCCCGCCCATTGGTCCACCTCCAGGTACCGACCTGCTCCACAAGCCTCAACCACGATCAGCGTTGTCCGTCGTCTGCAACCAACACAATGTAGTGCGGGCATAGCCCGTGCAGGGGTGAGTATAAGATACTCAGTAGGGACCCCGAGACCCCTGAAGGTCTCCCAGAATCCACAAAGGATAATCCACAAAGGAAAGATACAATCATGAAGTAACATCCGACAGTACTTAGGTATATGCCCATACATATACCTAAGTCATCAATTCCAGTTCAACTCCAACATCCGAGCCCAAGTACAACCCAGTCCACACAGGAAAACACAACCTAATCCACACAGGAAAGAAAAACGTAATCCACACAGGATATCAAGTCAATCTTATCGAAGATAAGTATTGAAATTCAAGATTCAGCTCACACAGGTATACTTCTTCGTAAGACGATAGAGATGATCAGATGTAGCCACTAGTTCATCTAAGTCGTCGGACCCACACAGGATTGATAGGTAACTAACCCCCGCAATGACCCACACATGATCGGACCCACACAGGATCTGTAGGCACTGGCCCACACAGGACCGTTGAGCGCTGACCCACATAGGATCTAACCCACACAGGACTAGTAGCACTGATCCACGTAGGATTGCTGAGTGTTGTAGTCATTGTCGTCGAATCCACAGAGTATTTATGTACAGTTGTCATCGTCGTCGTAGTCGCAGTCGCAGCCAGCTCTAGGGTTCCCGCACACAACAAACTTGTTCGGGAGGGTCCGCTCCACGAGTCGAGGGGCTGATACATCAACTGACACATAGTCCGGAGTTGATGTATCCAAAAAATCTGTATCGTCAACAGGAACTCAACTTCACAGACGGAACATCAATCGGACGCCCGGTCTGAGAGTTATTGGTTTTTTCGTCCCAGGGGCCCGGTTGGTTTTTAAGTCAAAACCAACCCGACCGTACTCCACCTGCGTCCAAACCTCGAGAGGATTAATCCAAAAGGTCCGTCTCACTAAGAGGAATCCAACAAAGTCGACGGCACATCAATCGGATGTCTGGAGCTCAAGTTATAAGTGTTTCTGCTCCGAGGGCCCGGTTGGTTTCGTGTACGAACCAACCCGGCCAAACCCAAAGTTCTTCAAAACCCTAAGTTTAATATACTGAAAATACCGTCTTGATCCAAGGATCGCATCGTAGCTGACAGTGCATCGATCAGAGGTCCACAGCCCAAGTTATGGGCAAAAGACCGTGAGAGGTGCGGTATTAGGGGGTTCGGGCCCTGCCCGACCCGGCCCGATACCCTCTGGGTCGGCCCGAACCGGGTCGACCCGTCCCGAGTCCGGTTCTGGCCCACTTGGGAACAGCCCGGCCCGGCGAGGCTGGCGCGGTCTGGCCCGGCCTGGGTGCGGCCCGGCCCGGCCTGGACGCGGCCCGGCCTGGCAGTCCGGCCTGGGCAGCCGGCCCGGTGTGCTGGCGCCAGCCAGGCGGCTTAGCCGTTTTGGTCGAGCGAAGAGGCGCGGAGAGGGGGGGGCTGCCCTCCGCTTGTTTTAACCGCAGCCCCACATGGGGTCCGTTTTGGTGGCCAACCGGGGGTTACGGACCCCCGGATTTCCCCCTGACTGGCCGGCCCGCTCCGGCCGGCCGCCAGTCCTTGCTCCGTCACGGCCTCAACCACGGCCTGGTCCGTCCAGCGCCGCGCCCCTCCGCCGCGGCCCCGCTCCGGCCGTGGTGTCTTCGAGGTTCCTTCGAGGTTCTTTGGCACGGCGCGACGGCGCCGCAGATTAGTTTGTTTCCAATGGCGCGGCGCGACGGTGCTGCACTTCTCTGCCCTTCCTTTAACATTTCTTGCGCTGTGCTTCGTCACCACGCTGCCTTACACGAGCCACAACATAAATCAACCAACAAGGGGGAGGAGGGTCAGCCGTGTTTGTGCGGTCCGACCTCCTCCCATTATTGTGATAACAGGCGGTTCCAATTGAAAGTAAGAAAGCGACGGAAGTAATCACGAAATAGAAATGCATAAAACCCCTACCTCGAGTGTAGTTTGAACGGAGGTTCGTCGCAGAAATTACCAACGCGGAAGAAGACATCGCGGAAGTAGAATCGTCGCGTCGCGGAGAAATGATTCGTCGGTGTCGCGTCGTCGATCTCCGAGGATCCGGCGTTCTTCGCGTTCTTCATCGATGAAGAAGAAGATCCTCAGGTTCCTTATATTTTCTCCAAACCTCCCAATGCAACAAGTTCCAACCCAAATAAAATAAGAACTTCCCTTATTTTATTAACATGACTTAAGTTTGAAAAAAATCAAAAGTTGAATTAATCCACTCAATTAATTAACTCAACTTGACTTAATAAATGGAGGGTTATGGAAGGTTAGGGAAGATAAAGGGGTGGGGTTAGTGTGGGCCCCACCACTCTCATAACCTTCCATGGGAAGTTGGGTGATTACCCCAACTTCCACTCAAAGGCTAAACACTTAGAGAAAATAAAAATTGAGCTCAAAATTTTTATTTTTAACTTCCACAATTTTTAACAACTTCTCTCGTGAAAATGAAACTCCAGAAAAGGTGTTCCTAAGCAATTACCAACGCTGTAAATCCATCAGTGCCCTCGGAATTCGATTCCAAGAACCGGTTCAAAAGTTAGAAAAACCCGCTCGTTCGTTCACTGAACGTACCCGAGCTAAACTTCAAAAAATGATTACGGGCACACCGGGCATCGGAATCAGGTACCGTCAGAAACTGCATTCTTGTAAAATCCTAAAGAAAATTAAGAAAAAATTTCCCTTGAATTTTACAGGTCTTTACAGGGAAGAATTTATCTAATGATGAAAACAAAGAGAAATCTATACATAATTCCTCACCCACACTCCAGTGTTTTAAATTAAATGAGTATGAAAATTATTATAACCAATGCACAAATACAAAGGTTAATGATGATAATCGATTTTAACAATCTCTTAAGACCAAAGATAAAGGAAAATATCATATTATTAGTATTTCTTATGATGGGTGTGATAATGACATAGTGAAAGGTATACATACCGTAAACACTATAATTTCTAAATCCTTATTTAATTATAGATCTACCTACTCTTTTATATCTAAATACTTCTATAAGTGTATCTCAATACGACATGAAAAATTTTATGTTGATTTGGTAGTAAAATCCCATAGTGGTATGATGATTGAATCATAATTACATGATTCTTCTCTAATTGAAGCTTATGGGAGTGTGTTTCCTACAAAACATTTCATTATTCCTCTAGTTTAATTTGATGTTATTTTGGTTATAGATTAGTTTTATTTACATTATTCCCACATATATTTCTAAGTAAGGGAAGTTAAATTGGATATTATGAACCAACCTATGATCTCATATCAGTGTGATGAAAAAAATGAACTTCCAATGAAAATTAAATACATCATATGAGTCATGATTCTTATTCAAAAGGTGAATTTATCTCAGATTTTTGGGGAGAAACTCAACATAGAATATACTCCCATTGTGTGGTGATTTATTTTTTGAAGAGTTTCTTGGTCTTCTACTGAACTATGAAGTTTATTTTTCTATTGAACTCATACTTAATGCTACGCTTATTCCCAAAACTCCATATTGAATGTCCCTGATTGAGCTGGATGTATTAAAGAATAAACTCTAGGAGAATATTGACAGGGGATTTATTCAGTCAAGAGCATCACCTTGGGGTGCATCTATTTTGTTTATTAATAAGAAATATGGATATATTTGAATATACCTTGATTATCAAGAACTTAACAAGATAACTATCAAGAACATGAATCCTTTAACATGAATTAATGACTTGTTTGATCAACAATGAAAATCACAATACTTTTCTAAGATTTATCTTTATTTTGGATATTATCAATTGAATAAAAAGAAGAAGGATATACCCTTGATGGACTTCCATAAAAGTTATGGACACTATGAATTTTTTGTGATGCCATTTTTTATTACTAATTCTCCCACTATATTCATGGATTTATTAAATAGATTATTTATATATTACCTTGATTCCATTTTGGTGGTTTTTATATATGGTATTCTTATATATTCAAAGAGTTAGTAAGAGAGTGAATATCACATGAGGGGCATGCTTAAGGCCCTATTGATGGATAAAAATTATGAAAAATTTAAAAATTGTTAATTTTTTTCTTTATAAAGTTTCATTCCTAGGTCATATAATCTCACGTGAGGGTATATCAGTAGACCATTCAATGAAATAAATTATCAAAAATTATCACATACCAACCACTCTAACTAAGATCTATAGTTTTCTTAGTTTGTATTGATATTATCAATACTTTGGAGAATATTTCATATCTATCAAATTAACTTATCATGTTAACTCAGGATCAAACCAAGTTCCTTTGGATGAATGAATGTGAGGAATATTTTAGGGAACTAAAAGGATAGCTTTTCAATGCACCTTTTCTTACACTACCCAATGGTGGAGAAGGGTTTGTAATCTATAGTGCTTCATCAAAGAAGGTATTGGGATGTTTCCTCATGTATAATGATATGGTTATAGATTATTCCTCGTGATAATTAATAGTTCAGGATCAAAACTACCCAAAAATTTATTTACAGTTAGTTGTGGTAATTTTTTCATTAAATGTATAGAGGAATTATCTCTATAGAAAAAGGGGTGACATATAAACTTATTAAAAAATTTAAATTTTATTTTCACTAAAAAAGAGTTGAACATTTTATAAAGATGATGGTTTGAGCTGATTAATGATTATGACTACTCAATACATTAACACCCTAGGAAAATGAACAAGGTAGAATATTATATGAGTTAAAAGGATCATGACAGATTATATATGATGATAATAACAAAACATCCCATATTTATGGAATTATAAAGGATATATATTGAAATTTTGAAGTAATAGGAGAAATATTATCTTTCCCAAATGGGTGTTCAACCATCTATCCAAGTAAGGATTAAAGTGGAGTAGAAGGAAGATATATAGCTAAAAAAGAAGGTGATAAATGTTCCTAATTTAAACCTTGATTGTGATGGAATAATAATGTTTAGGAACCATGTATGTGCTCTTTTGGTTTCATATTAGAAGAAGGAGATTATCTATTTCACTCATAGTTCTTCATTCTCTATTCATTATGGAAGTAAGAAGATATATATATATTTGAAGGAGTATTTATAGTTGTATTTCATGAAGAGAAATTTTACAAAGTATTTTTACTAGTTATTGATATGTTAGTGTGTTAGGGAAAAGAGAAAGAAGTCTAAGGGGAAGTATTAACTATTACCCATACTAGAATGGAAATTGGAAAACATCACCATTGATTTTTTTGCCAGACTCCCAAAAACATCTAAAAAAATATTTCAATTTGGGTTGTATTCAATCACCTTACCAAATAATCACACTTAATTTCCATTAGAGAATACTTATCTATTGGTCAACTTACTTGATTATACATTAAATAAATTTTACTATTGTATGGTGTACCAGTACCAATTGTATCTAATCAGGATCTGAGGTTTTCCTTGAAATTTTGTATAATAATACAACATACTCTGGATACATAGTTAAACCTCAGTAATTTGTATCATCCTTATTCATATGGTCATTCTAATAGCTCCATTAAAACCCTATAATACATGTTGAGATATTTATTTATAGTTTTATAAGTTTGTTGGAATCTACACCTTCCTTTATTGGAATTTTATTACAATAATAGATTGAAATCAAGTATTCAAATGGATACTTATGAATCCCTCTATGCTAGGAAGTTCATAACTCCAAAATGCTAGAAATAAGTTGGATAAATAAATCCATTAGGGACTCATATATCTTAGGAAATGAAATATAATGTGAGATCCTTTCAATGTCACATAAGAGTAGCTCATAGTCAAAAAAGTTATGATAACAATCATCAAAAAAATATAGAGTATGAAGTTGGTGACATGGTATTCCTAAGAATATATCTATGGAAGAGGTAAAGATATTTTTAATAAAGGGAAAGATAATTCATAGGTATATCAGTCATTTTGAAATTATTGATTTTATTGGGATTGATGCTAATCAATTAGAACTTCCACTAAATCTCTATGATGTTTATAATGTGTTCTATATATCTCTAATGAGGAAGTAAATACATGATCCTTCACATGTACTGAACTTAGTAGTCATACCACTAGAGTAAGGTATTTCTTATAAAGAACAACAAGTAGATATTATGGATCAGAGATGAGATAAGACCACTCATATGGTCAAGATTTAATGGTAATACCATCAATTTGAGGAATCTACTTGGGAACCTAAGGATGTGATGAGTTGAAGTATCCTAAATTTTTATATGAGTGATGAATTTTAAGGGTGAAATTCATTTTACGGGGGTAGAATGTAACACACTAAATTTATTATTAAATATTTATCTTCTTCAATAACTCATGTTACACTCAACAATGAGTTTATATGAACCGCATAATAAAATTAAAATATTAGGTGTTGGTTATTTACCTACCATTAGATTGGTCGGTATGAATAGTAATAAATAAATTATGAAAAATATATGGTCTAAAAAATTATAAAATTAAATAATTAGTTATCAAATGGTTAGAATTGAAAACAAAAAAAAATTAAAATTTAAAGTGATGTTTTTTTTGAAAAATTATTTTATATGTGCAACCTGTTTTTATATTAATAAATTAAATTAATCCATATTAGTGAATGATTTTAACGATATTAATATATTATTTAAATGATCAACATTTTTAATCATTTAAAAAATACTTTTCTATGAATAGTATAATAATAAATCCATTTTTATGCTTAAAATTTTTTTTTTCTAAAAAGTAATTTTTTTTTCATTTTGCACAGTTACATTAAAGTTAATTTATCCCAATTATAAGTATTGAATTAAATTAAATTAATTAAATATTTATAATTATGTGGTTAAAATTTGGTAAATAGAGCCATTTTATTTTTTTCAATATGAATTATAACTATGGTAAAATCTATCACCTCATTAAAGGGTAAAGTCGGTTAATCTAGATTAAAGATAAGTGATAAGGAAATATTGTTTTCATAATAATAATTATTGGATGAATTTAAATTGAGACTTAACATCTTATTCTTGATATTTAATTTTTTAATGGACACTTTCTCATGAAAATGACTTATATATTATTTAAATCAAAGAAAATTACAAAATATCACTCTCTTAGTTTTCAATATCGCTTACGTGTTCACATAGGGAAAAAATAGTTATGAAAAAATATTAATAGTAATTTCATGCATGATAAAATTATTTAATTATGGAGATTTATTTCTAATTTTTAGTTATTATATAATTACTTTAAGTGCTCACACAATTCCAAAATTGTATTTATTCAATTAATAAAAAATGATTTTTAAAATATTAAATGTCATAATATTTGAGTATGTTATAGTGTTACAAAGATATTGTAGGTGTATATTGATTATTATTGTTGTTTTGAAATATTATATTTGAATTAAAAAATTTAATTTGTGTATTTTAAGTCAAATTAATTGAATAGTGTGATAATTGACAATAATTATAATTTATCAAAATATTATATTATTAAATTATTTTAAAAACATAAAAATAATAACATAAGAAAATGTGGATATTATATGGTCTAAAATATCATATACTTCCCATTTAATCCAATTTTAACCTTATAAGTAAAAACTACAACCTTTAATATTGAAAAATCTGTTATCATAATTAAAATTTAACTTTGTTAACTAAGGGTTAATCAAAATGATAAGGTTTAAAATAATGAAAAACCTTTTCAAATTCCATGTTTTGGTGGGATTACAATGCTATCCTACCTTATATTTTAATTCCTATACATTTTTAGGCATTTTTTGTGAATTAATTTATTGTAATTTAATCTTTTGAGGAATTCAAAAAATTCCCCTCACCTCAATTATAAAAGGGAACATATTCTATCACTTAAACCACATTTAGCCTTCTAGAATGACAAAAATACAAAACCTTATTCTATAAACTTCACTACACACATTCTATAGGTGTTTTTATTTAAAAATACCAACCTTGTATCCCTTTATAGAAGATATAAAGGAGTCATTTCAAAGAATTAGTAATCATCGTAACTGATCACTTTCTTTTGTACTCTTCTTTACCTCCACTAAATATATGGTATTTATAATAAAATAAAAGACCAAAATATCCTAAATATTATAAAATGTTATTTATATTATATAAACATAATTATATACCCTCTTTCCTATAAAATGAGAATTGAAAATATCACTCGTGTGTACGTATGACTTACCGTCTCCACGTAGTGGTACAATTAATTTTTCATTACCAAATTTTATGGATGGTTATTAAGAAGGGTTTAATATATATAAGGTATTTTCTAAAAAATTATAATTTTTTAATGATAATATCATGTCTTGCCTTCTTACTATCCATTCCTTTGGCAACGATAATGTCCCTCGTGCGTATGTATTGACAACCACCACCACAAACTGATGTGATTTATTTTTTTATTTATATTTTAATTGGATGGTAATTAGGGTAAATTTGATAAATATATATGATATATATGATTTAATAATGATATTTTAAAGTACAATTAGTATTTACCTTTCTTTTATTCCATTCTTTGAAAAATGAAAACAGCATTCACGCATTTGGACTACCGTGTCCATGAACGTCGTAATTCATTTTTATATATCTAACATTTATTGATGACTAAAAATATGTATATAATGAATTTATATAATATTTTTATAATAATTAATATTCTGGATATTTTTTATTTAAGATAAATGTACAATGATCAGAACTAATGAAGTGAAATACTTATGACAAATGAAATAGTTAACACACAGAAATGGAGATTTTAATAATAAAATATTGATAAAAGGTGGTTATAAAATTTTATAAAGGGGTTATATATGATATTATAAATATGAAAATTACTTTTTTATATAATTATAATAAATTTAAATTTTTTATATATTAGTTTAGAGTTGTTTTTAATCAAGTAAAACTCAAGGTAAGGGTTTTATGTTACAAACTCATTGTTTATAAGGATTGTTTATGATTAAGTTGTGATGATGAAATATTATAATAAAAATCTAAATATACTGACGGTTTTTATTCTCCTATGGTTATTTCTTGAAATTAAATGTCTTCCTTTCATTTTTCCACTCCTTTTGTAATCATGAAACTTAAAATATGTTTTTAAGTAAAATCAACTTCATTTCTCTCTTTGGTTGAAACCCCTTTTTATTTTATATCCATGTTTTTTTAAATGTTTTAAAGAATGTTTTTACTATTATCATATGATTATTTAAATAAATTTTCACCCATGTTATAATTTTTAAAAAATGTTTTTAAATTAATGTTCATGTCATTTTCCAAATGGGGTACTTTGTGACTTTTCCAAGAAATGTATAGAAGGAATGTTTTTTTAACTTATATGGCATGAATGGATTTTCCAACCATTATAAATAATATTTTTATTGTATATTCATTTACAATTTTACAAGGTTATTTTCAATAAAAAAATTTCTTTTATATTTTTAAAGTTTTTTAATAAGTGAATTCAAAATGGAAAATTTATTTTCCTCAGTAATGTTTTAATGATATTTTAATGGTATTTCATTTTATCAAAGATAAGAACCTTTGATTTAAATTGTGATTTACTAGATATATAAACCAAGGATAAAATAAATTTTATTTCACTTGATGATTTATTAATATGATGGCACAATTTTCACAAAACCCATTTCACTTTCATGGGTTATGCTATGATGAAATGATGAAATATTTATCAAATAAATTCAATTTCTAGGGGTTATACTACAATGAAATCTTTATGAAACCCATTTATTTTATTGTGTTCCAATATGATAAATTATTTATGATCTTATGGCACACATATATATGATTTCCATTATGTGATGGGTGATACCTATATCTCCCTCTAATATAATGGGTGAAGATTGATATCTCATGAGATAAAAAGAACTAGAACGGGGAGTGAACCCAATTCAGTAAATGAATTTTTCCACTATTATAGTCTTGGGAATGAACCTTAACTACTATGGATTTTTAGGGAGTTAATCCATTATAGTATGATAATATTGAAAAATATCATTTAATACTAAGGAAATTATTTTCTATGCTTATGTGTATGCCACAAGTCTTTGTCATAGGCCATCATTGTTCTATCATAGATCATGTTCTTTGATTACTTTATTATTTATGTCTTTTAAACCACCACAATTTTTAAAATGACTCAATATTGTGATCAATGATATGTGGGTATGGGTTTAAAATAATAATATCATTTTCCCATACCTTTAATTCTCTATTATATTTTATTATAATTGATATTTCCCTTGTTTACCCTTACTGAGCATCAGAGATCAGGTTTTCTTATATTACATTTCCTCAAGTTATGAAGAAATGTATTAATAATGATATGTCTAAGAAGTGTGGTAGTTTTAAAGAAATAAATTAGATACTATATATATATTTTATGAACATGTAGTTTATTTTTCCATGTTTCCAAAAATACTAGACCAAATTGTTTTGGTGTGGCTCGTTATATAATGTAAATAATATTCATCTATTAATATATAATATCTATGTTTGAAAATTATGGGATGATATAAAAAGATATTTGGTTTAAAATGAAACCATAACCTATATAAATTTCATTGTATTATGATATTTATATCATAACCTATTTTTATTTAAATATTTATCCATTTGTATGCATTTAGCTTCTAAATGACTTAATTGTATTTTAATCATTTTCGTAATTCTATGTGTTTATTTTCCCTCCATTATAAAAGGACACCCATTATCAATTTTATTTATGACACATTGATCCATCTATCGACCAAACCTAGGAAAATTATATTCTAAAATTAACTAACCACAATGTAGATGTATTGGTATTCCTAAAATAATATTGAAAGGGTTCTTAAGAAAGTATCTAATAGAGGTCTCCAGAAGAAGAGGTAATCATCTTACCTAACCTATTTAAATTTATTTCATCTTATACAGGATATAAATCTATGTTATGCATCATAAAATAATAATTTAAGTATCTTAAATATACTACAGTGTTTCTAATATCATTATAACACTATTATCCACCTTCTTTTCAATCAAATTGGAATTGAAAGTATAGCTCATGTGTATGTGTGGACAACCACCACCACGTAACGGTACAATTAATTTTTCATCACCATATTTCATGGATGGGTATTATGATAGGTTTAATGTTTATAAATTATATCAATGAAATTATTAATATTATTAAATGATAATATTATATCTATATTCTTACCCTCCAATCCATTGGAAAACAATAATGTCGCTCATGTATAGTGTGGACTACCACCTCAACAAAGAGGCATGATTTCTTTTTTTTTTCTTTATATTATCATAGAAGGTATTGAGAGTGGATTATATTAAAATATATGATTTATATGGTATAATAAAGATTATAAAAAGTAAAATTATTATTTACCTTTATTTTTTTGCATATGTTAAAAAATGAAAACAATATTCGAGTGTACGTACGACCTACCGTATCCATGAATAGTGTAATACATTTTTCTATATCTTCCTTTTATGGATAATTATAGATATTTATATAATATATATATATGATATTAATATCATAAATAACATTATGAATATAATGTAACCATGATCAATGTACAAGGACCAGAACTTCAAAACATGAATTCTCAAGAAAAATGAAAAAATCAACACCTTAAATTAATGATTTTAATAAGTAATTATTGATAAATAGGTCATGAAATATTATAAGTGAAGCATATATGATATTATAATTTTTTAGATTAATATTTTATATAATTATAAAAAATTAAAATTTATTATATAGGAGGTTAGAACGTGTTTTAAGTAAGTCTAACTTGAGGTAATGGAATTATGTTTCAAGATCCTTTTAATTGGGATTGTTTATACTTGAATTTACATTTAAGGAAATTATATGATCCTTTCCTAATAAATTAATTTCATTTTATTATACTATGTTTATTTCTTGAGAACACATATTTTCCTTTCATTTTAGTCTCTTTAAAAAATCAAGGCCCAATTAAAGTTTTTTTAATGAGAAAATAACTTTATTTATCTCTTCAATCAAAATTCCTTTTTCTTGCACATCTATATTTTTTAAAAATGTTTTCAATAATGTTTTAACTATTCTCATATGATTTTTAAAGTTATTTTTACCCATGTTTTAATTTTTACTAAATGATTTAAAAGGGATCTACTTGTTGTTTTCTGAATGAGGTACTTTTGACTTTTTGTTGAAAATGTGAAAGAAATCATTGTTTCAAAATACATGGCTTTAAAGGAATTATCCACCATCATTAATGATCAATGATTTTAATATTACTTTTTATGATTCCAAGTTTTTTTCTAAATAAATTTTTTCCTTTAATATTTGGTAATTTTTTTTATTTTAATATGTTATTTAAAAATGAAAAGGGTATTTTACTCAAGAAATGTTTTAATGATCTTTTAAAATAATTTTTTAATTTATGATAAAATTATTTTATTTTTCTTAGGATTTACTTGGTATATTATCTAGTGATACCATATTTATTCTTTATTTAAATTTTATTTGGTTATGATGATGAAATATTGATGAAACCCATTTTCTTTTCCATGGGTTAAGTTAGGATGGATTTGTATATTATCTTGTGGGATAAATATGAATGAATTTATGATTATTTTATGGGTGGACCTAGAAATATATATCCCTTAAATGGATTGGGTAAAGAATAATGTTATCTAATCTCAATTGGTATATAGTAAGTTTTCCCAAGCCCTAAAAAAGAGTGTACATGGGATGTTATCCCAGGCCAGAAAGAGGGTACAGAGATTGTTATCCTAATACCAAAGTAGGTAGACTAGTGGTTAGCCCAATCCTGACAAGTTATGAATTTATTGGTGTGTATACTTGACATTATATTTCTATAATTATTATTATACCAAACTTTATACCACTCTTTTATGATATGATCATTTTCTAATGTTATATTCTAATGGGCCATGTTCTTTGATCCCATTTTAATTCATATCTTATGAACTACTCACCTTTATATCATAACTTGGGTTTATGATCTAAGAATTGATGGGTATTATTTTCATAGATTAAGATCATGTTCTCACACCCATTATGACAATGTTGTTTTTAAATGATCATTGAAATATCTCTTTTTACCTTACTGAGCATACAATCTTGCACTTTATTATGTTTTATTTTCCCTAGGATATAAAGAAATGTTTTAAGTATGATGTTTCTTAAAATTTTAATAAATATAAAAAAATAATGTGTAGATGATGTAGATGTTTAATTAACTAATTGTTTATGTATCCAAGTTTCCAAAGACACTAAACATTTACGATTCATGTGTGGATCATAATTTTTTGTATTGAATGTTCACATTTTTGTTTTGATATCAATTTATGAAAAGTCTGTGTCACTATAGTGGGTATCAAAGCATGGTTGATTTAGCTTTGGAAATTAGGTTGATATAACTTTTTTGAGAACCCATAGGATAATATTATATATAGGAAAACAACATATGTTATGATAAATAAAGCAATGTAGTTTTACTAGAAAATCATCCTTATATAAATACTACAAGTGGATTTAATTTTGGAATAGATGCATATAGGGGTAATAAACTCAAAAATGATTTCATTGAGTATATATCAGTCATTATTCTGGTGAATTTTGAGTGTTACCTTACTGTGTACCTAGTTTTACACTCTTGAGGTATATGTATAGGTTAATTAACATTTTATTTATAAACCTTCATAAAGAATTTGAACAGATGATAATCATGGATGACCAAGGTTAAAACCGAAGTGATATATATTTAAAATAATGTGTTAGGATTTAAACATCCTATAAATGATTTTTTATGATTATGTAGATTCTGATTATTATTATTATTCCTCAAAATATTATTTGTGGTTTTAGTCAGTGACTAGAACCTAAAAGAATCGTGTTAATGAAAAAAATTGATGGAAAATGAATTTATTATTCTATTTAAAACCCAAATATTATGGGAGATGGAATGAATAATATAATTTATATTCTTAATCAAAAATTTTAATAAATGAATTATGTCGAACATCCAAATATGAAAATGAGGGAATAATATTCTATTAATTCCTTTATAAGGAAGCATCCACCTTCATTTAGTGGATTTGTTGATCCACTAGTTGTTGAGAAATGAATAATTACTATTGAAAATATATTATTCTTTCTCCATTGTTTAATGCATGAATATATAAATTTGGGTATCAATAATTTTTATGGTTTTCTAGATCAATGGTGGTCTCTCATAAAAAACACAGGGCAATGTGAAGAAATTGACTCCATGGAGTGGGATGATTTTAGATGGTTATTTTTCAAAAAATAAATTCCTCATATATTTCATATAAAAATGGATAAGGAATTTCTTGAGCTAATTCATTAGGATGATGAATCCATTATTCCATGTGAGTCAAATTTTACAAGAATGTTTATATATGTTTTTTGTATTATCATTAAACTAGTAATTAAGAATGACCAATTCTTCAGTGGATTAAAACCAATTATCTAAAGTGTGTTATCTATAAGGTACTTTAGTGGTTATGAATAAATTGTTCGATGAGATACCAAGATAAAAATGTAGATTGGAGTTTGTAAATACCCAACTGTTTATAAGTTGAATTCTATTCTGAATGAATAAATGCCAATTAAATAATAAAGTTATAGAAAACACATGCACTACATTGGTTATATTGGACCATTATAAGTTATATCCTATCATATTTAAAATAAAATTAAGCATAATAACCATTTATAATATATTAATTGTATAGTTACTATTATGATTAGTATATATTAAGGGTTATGATAAATCTAATTGACATAGATGAAAGAAATGATGGTCTTAACCAGTCAGATTGTACCCCACGATGCTCATTTATCAATGTTTTTGAGGGATATGAAATCACGGGGATTTATTCTTGACCAATACCAATACACGAAACAACAATTAAAGCATGAGAGAAATAGTTTATGGGAGAAGTTTAATCTTATCAAGGTCATAACCCAAAACATGTTCTCTGAACCACCCTATGAAAGTGTCACCATCATATAACTTACACTTATGGAATACACTAGTTTAATGAGGGATTATGTATCTAGATCCTAATAGTATTAATTTTTATATTTTTTTAAAAAATATTTATCATATTAATTATTTTATATTATTTTCTTATAAATGATTTAAAAATGAGTTTGATAAAAATTAAAATTCTAATATGATGAAACTAAATTTATATTTATGGGAAATAAATATTTTCAATCAATACTCTCTTTTTTATGAATTCAATAATTTTTTTAATAGAAATTTTTTTAATAAATATTTATTATTAAATAATATTTATTCAAATATAAATGAAAATATAATTTTATGAACTCAAATGTAAAGATTATAAGGATTCAAAAACTACAATCATCATAAAAACCAATATTTTAAATAAATAGATATTTTTATATAATAGTTTAAATTAACATATTTAAAGAATTATTTTGATTAAATAAATTTTATTTTTGAAATCATCATTTCAAGATTACCCAGTGGTGAATTTTTCATAATTTTCTGAGTCATTCTATTTTTTGGTGAAAATTAAATACAGTATAAATATATGGTATGTATTATGACATCATAAAAGAAAATATGTGATATAATAAAAAATATAAAGAGTATTGATAACTAAAATAATTTTTTCCTTTTAATATAATGTGTTTTTAAGTTATTTTATTAATGTTATAAACCCTTAATGAATCCTTTAAAACTTATATTATATTTTACAGATTTAAAATTAATTCTACATGAACATGACTGACATCCACATCACCAATGGTATTAATTTATGGATTTATATTCATAGCCTTATAAAATATTAAAAAAATCCCTTTTTAGAAAAAACATGGGAAAACCCATAGAAGGTTTCTATTTATGATTATTTTATCATATAGAGTCTAAAAACCTATGTTTAGAAATTAATAAAGAATTTCCCTCCATTTTCCTATAAAAACCCACCCAAAATCTAGTTAATCTTCAATAAAAACCCTTTGAGCATTAATTTACTCTTCCTTTACCTCTTCAGATCCACCATGTTGTTTCTAAGATCTTAACAACCTCCTCGAAAGCATTTTGGAGTTCCTTCTCAAGGTACAAGATTCTCTCCTTGTCATCTTTATTCAAGAACCATATCTATATAATGGATTTGTATTTCCAATTTATTACATAGGGATTTGTTTTTAAATATACCTCGTACTATCTTTATGATTTACAAGTTATTCGAGAAAATTTTAACTAAGATTAAACCCCTCCATGAATCTTTATGTACCCCTATTTTGATGTTGATATTACCATATAATCTTCCATGCCAAACATTTTTGTAATGAATTACCATCCCCAATTCTACTCAAGGGTATTCACCTAGATGTATTTATCCTTAATTAATTTGATAATATCATATTAAACACACAATTCTTAATTATGGTATTAAAATTGATGAAATATGTCCTTATGTTGTATGATATATGTGCTACACTTATTCTTATACATGATTTAATTATGAAGGTTGGGCCTGAAATTATATATTCCTCCAATGCATTGGATAATGTTATTAAATCATGAGACACTATGAATGGTTCATGGGAGTTTATCCTAATAACACTATGCTATGTGGTCTTGGAGGTTATCCTTGACATATGTTTATGATATCATGTTTTATTTTGTTTCCTCATTCCCATGTTGCCTTTATATTATCACATCATATCATCCTTTAATGTTTGAGTTTATGATTATCACCCTTATTATGTTACCTTTATAGGACTCTTTACTCACATATAATAATTTAACTTATGATATTATTTGAATATCCCACTACTAAGATTTATATCTTACCCCTTTATTTTTTAAACCCCCAGGTTATCCCATGTATTTTTATAAGAGCAGTAGAATTTTAAGGTCATGTTGTGTATTTTTTAAAATAATGTAGTTTTACTATGTACCTAATTTCCCAATTAAAATAGGACAAAAAGTCTTTTCAGATTTCATTAAGATTATTTTTATGTAATAAATCATGAATTATTATTTTATTAAATGGGTTTTCAAAGAGTTACCCATCAATATTAGGGTTTTGTTAAGAAAGGAAAGATGGAATTAAATGAAAATTATAATAATAAAAACCATGTAGGGAAGAAGATGAGCCTTCCATTATACTCAATTTATAGAAGGATATATTTAAGAAATTTTGTTAAGAGGACTAGTAAAGGATTTATGTGTGAAAGTGAAGTTCATCGGGAAATCAAATGATGAAGTTAGAAAATGTTAGAGGAAAAGCACCACAAAATTTCCCACCACACTCTATTGTTTAAAATTCATGGAGTATGGGAATTATTCTAACCAAGTATTACATCCAAGGGATAATTACAATGATCAATGCCAACAACCTCTTAATACCAGAGACAAAGGGAAATATCATGAGGTCACTATTGTTGATGTGGGGTATGATAATGATGTGGTTAAAGGTATAAATACCATAAATTCCATAACTGATAATATCTTATTTGATTCTAGATATTCCCACTCTTTTATATCTAAATAATTTTCTGAGGGTATCACAATACTACCTAAAATACTATAAATTGAATTAATATGGAAACCTTTTAATGTTATTATGATCACATATCATGTGTATGATTCCTCTCCAGTGGAAGTTTGTGGGAATTTTCATCCTGCAAATATCATTTTTCCCCTCAAGTTGAATTTGATGTTATCTTATTCATGGATTTAATTTCAATACATAAATCCCAAATCAATTTATAGGGAAGTAACGTCACAATTTATATTTTAAAATAACCTATGATCTTATATTAGTGTGATGATAAATATGAATATCTGATGGAAATTTGATCCATTGTATAGGTTTTGAATCCAATTTTATATGGGTTTATCTCAATTAGTAGGGAAGAAACTCAAAATCAAAAAAAATGTCTACTGTATGGAAATTTGTATATGTTTTTCATGAATAATTTCTTGATATTCCTCCAAATTGTTAAGTTTAGTTTTTAACAAAACTCATACCCGGTTCTATAACTATTTAATACACTCTATATAGAACGGGCTTGATTATGTTGTAAGAGTTAAAGAATCAACCCCAATAGAATCATGATAAGGGATTCATTCATCCAAGTGCATCACCATAGGTTTCACATGTTCTTTTTGTTAAGAAAAAATATTTATCAATGGGAATATTCAATGATTATTAGAAAGTTAACAAGATCATTATCATGAATAAGTATCAACTTCCCCATATTAATGTTTTTTTGATTAATTATAAGGATTATAATATTTTTTTCAATATTATTCTTCGATATGAATACTATCAATTGAGAGTCAAAAGTGAATACATACCCAAGACTTTCTTCCATTCGAGGTATGGACACTATAAATTTATAGTGATTCCATTAGTTCAAACTAGTTCCCATTATATCTTCATAGATTTAAAGAATATAGTCTTTTGTGATTACCTTGATTAGTTTTTAATAGTCTTAAAGATAATATTATTATATATTTGAAGGGAATGTTAGATCATGATTATCACTTTTGTATTAAACTAAAGACCCTAAGGAAGGAGAATACATATTAAAAAGTTACAAAATGTGAATTTTGGTTATAAAAAGATTCATTTTTGGGTCATATAATACTAATAAAGGGTTTATCAATGGATCCATCAAAGATGGATGTTGTTGAAAATTGGCCCATACTAACCACTGTGAATGATATTTTTAGTTTTATTGGTCAGGATGGATATTATCAATGATTTTTTGGGAATTTATCATGTATCTCTAGTTCAATAAGTAAGGTAAATTTGATGGGAGGTGTAAGAACCCAGACCTTCTTTTCAGGTATGTTTTTCTGTCTCTGGTCGTTTTGGAGAAAAAGAAGAAAATCTGGAAATTTTCTAAGTACACGCCGTGTACTTTTCTCCCATGCGAGGTCATGTGCTGGCCATGTCCAAGCCATAAACAGTGTATAGAGGTGAGGTGGAGGCCGCTTAATGCAGTGTACGGAAAGGGCAAGTACACGTTGTGTACTCATGAAGTACATGTCGTGTACTTTTCTTTTTATTTCATTAAACGGGCCGGGGTCGCTACTTAACCCTGAATACGTCTTTTTCTCCATCTTCTTCGACTGAGAGTGAGGGCACGACTGTGGATATTCTCTGAGCCATCGATCTATCACCTGTTGTCTGAATCGAACGTCGTATGTTGCAATAGAATCGCAACGGTGAGTTCTTGGTTCTTCTTTGGCCATGTTTCCTGATTCCTTCTCTTGTGAGAGTTATCTGAGGTTTAACATTTTAGATGTTTTTTCAGATCTTATCTATTCTAGGCAGATTCACAGGCCGAGGTTCAAGTATATCGATCTCTTATGATAAAGGTAGGTGGTTCGTTTCCCTATGTTAAATGTCTTTTGATTTTTTGGTGCAAAAGTGTCGGATACCCATGTATCGGGTATCTCAGGTTAGATTTTTGATCCTGTATTGTTATCTGAATTAGATTGAATGTATTCTTGAGGTTATTAAATGATTGATAATTGATTTTTAGCATGTTTAAGGATCACCCCATGGGTGTTTCCCTTGTTTTGTTTGTTTATCGCCGTTTGGATTAGGTTGCCTTTGAGGTAGACCTTGTTGCATTGTTTGCTTGCCTTGACATAGCTGATTGCATGTATTTCATGTTGTTTATATGCTTTTGATTCATTGTAGCTATTATCCAAGAAGTTTGTTGAGCTTACTTTGGGCTGCTAATAGTCGATTACACACGACTACACTACTCAGGGCTGTGCGAACCTGGTGTGGTAGAATAAAGAGGGAATTGACGATTAAGGGCTTCCCTAGAGAGTCTATTAAAAATTAGTATCATTCGCAGGACCTACGGGAATGGGACTTTTTACTTCCTTAGAGTGTTCATAGTTACGTATCGAGACTATAGGGGAATTAGACGTAAGTGCTTCCTCAGAGAGTCTATAGCTATCGTTGCAATACCGTAGGGGAATTGACGGTGAGAGCTTCCCAGAGTGTCTATGCCTTTGTATGTTTACTTGACTAGAGGGGTCTGCCAGTGTGATCCACCTAGAGAGTCACCATGAATATTGTTTGGTTGGTTGTGATGAGTCCACCAAGCCAAAGAACAAGCTTGGGTTTTGTATTGCTTGTTGTTTAGGTAGTCTACTGAGATACATGTTGTGTTACTTGCTTTGCCTTGGAAATGTAGAACTATTTACTAGATTCCTTGGTTGATGATTTAATGAGTGAATTAAATTAATAAATAAATGTGAATGGATATTGGTAGGATTGTTTACTTTAGAGTACTCATCTTTCTCTACTGCATTTATTTCCTTTACTTTTTCTATATTGCTCACTGAGAGTAGGGCACAGATCTCGTGGTGATTTCCTACTAGGATTAGTCTCACACCTTATTTGGGTTCTGATTTTCGGCCCAAATAGGTTATATGGTTGCAGGTGTGGATAGGGATTGTGGCCCTTCTACTTCAGGTACATGATTGCTGGTTGGAGCTGGAGAGCATAGGACCGAGCATAGGCATGCGATGATGCTGGAGTTGCTTTTTACTTTTAGTGCTTTGTCCTCAGTTGTATTTCAGCACGTTGTTTTGTTTGCTACTTTCCTTAGATACATGTGCCATGCTTCATCATTATTATATTATGCATTGATTTAGTTGTTTAGTTTCAGTTGTTGTATGTTGTTTACTGCTTCCGATATTGACTGTTATTTCCTGTACCTTGTATACCTTACCAAATTGGGGCATAGTTTCCCCAATAACTTACCAAGGCCCTCGCTGCTAGTCGGCAGCCTCTGGCATTTTTGGAAATGCGCTTGAGGTCATGTGATGAAACGGGCATGGGGAACCAGTTGAGGGGCTCCAGATTCTGGTTGTTACAAAGTGGTATTGGAGGAGGTTCTTTCCATTTCTATTGACTTACTGTTTAGCGACATTAGACAGGGATAGGACAGAATATGTAAATAGTAAATAGTTGTGCTTGGGCGTTCTAGAACCCGTGTACAGGTAAAAATCCATATTACCTCGAATATTGCAATTTTTGAGTTTTGAAAATATTACAGTTTAATGGATTTCACCGTTGGGCGGTGCACTTGTTTTGTGCTATTACTGTTTGTATGATTGTGGTTCTATTTTGTTGCAACCCAATGATATGAGGGTATTCCATCTCATGCATCATATAGGAACTTTTTAGAAAATCACATGTCATGCATTTTTCCATGCCATCTATATTGCATTAGAATTTTCATGTTGTTGTGATAGAATTTTTGATAGAAGATGCATGCTATTGTGATAGCTGTTGTGATAGAATACCTGCAATGTTGATAGGGTATCGTTTTTTTAGAGACTCTTTATCATAGATTCCAAAATTTGGTCTTAGAGGTGTTATGGGCCCTCGAGGATCGGAATTTGGTGAATCATGAGTTGTTATACCTTTTACTTGTTATATCCATTGTTATGATGCCAACCTTTGATTCGCGGGGAGTATGGGCCCCCACGGATCGTAATTTGGCACCTTAACGCTGGTTTTTCAGTGTTTTCTGGGATTCGGTGTAGTTCTAAGGCTACTGTTCGGAAAAACCCAGAATACACAACGTGTAATTTATAAATACACGTCGTGTAGTTTTTAGCCATGTCCCTGACTATATTGGGAAGAGACACAAGGTTGTAAAGTATTTTGTAGGAACACACCGTGTACTAGTGTACATGTCGTGTGGTATGACATAGGTATCTGGCCATGTCACGAACAACACGGGTCGTGGTCTTCCTTCAAGTGCACGTCGTGTCCCTTGGGAACACGCTGTGTATAGTGACCATATAGCCGGTCGTGTATCCAACAGCACGGGTTGGTGTTATCCTTCCACGAACACGCCGTGTCCGTATAGAACAGGTCGTGTAGTATCGACTATATGTCAAGTCGTGTCACTAACAACATGGGCCAGGTAAGGCATTTCAATTACATGCCGTGTCTCCTTTGACACACCGTGTAGTAGTGGTCTATGTACCAGTCCGTGTGACTAACGACACAGACATGGGAGAGATCTTAAGGACACGCTGTGTAGTTTACAAACACGTTGTGTAGTTTCCTACTGGGAAAGTCCGTGTTTCCAGCCATGTAGGAGTGAATAGGTAGGGAGGAAAATGATTAGTACACGCTGTGTAGTTTAAGAACACGCCGTGTAGGTGGGTGGTTTACACAGCCATGTATGGCCAAGGTACACGCCTAGGGTAAACTTTTAATAAACACGCTGTGTAGCAGTACTACACGTCGTGTAGTCATGCTTTCCCAAATTTTGAAGTTTTTCTCACCTATTACATTTTTCTCTCTTAAGTTTCATCTGTGTTCACCGTTAATGAAGGTTTTCTATTGACCTTTCAGAGTTATGACACCAAGACATCCTCCCGTTGCATGTCAGGAACCAGGCAGTGACCATACGCTTGATACAACAGATCATGGACTATCAATAGTTCCGCCTATCATTCTGGAAATGGCACCTGCAGTGATCCCATACACTGGTGCCCATGATCATTTTAGAGAGTGTTTCATGAGATTCATGCAGACCTTCCAGGGAGCTCAGTATCATGCCCCGTCTATGGCAGAGCTGACGCAAGTTTTTCAACAGCATCACCCTCCCACATTCATAGGGGATGGAGGACCACAGGTTGCGGAGTTATGTCTAGAAGCCATGTTGTCCATCTTCGAGCATCTGGAGACACCTCCGAAGAGGAGAGTGAAGCTCATGACTTATATGTTGCGAGATTCCACCAAGATATGGTAGGATGTGGTTTTGCAGACAGGGCGCCAAGAGGTTATGGCTTGAGATGAGTTTCAGCATACATTCTACGACTACTTCTACCCGGCGACGCTAAGGGCTGACAGAGTTAGAGAGTTCATGAACCTGCAGTAGGGTACTCTCATAGTTATCGATTATTCCTCCCACTTCACAAAGTTACATCATTTCACTCCCATTCTGGGGAATGATGAGCTGTCTTTGGTGAGGAAGTTTGAGGAAGGCCTCAAACCGGAAATCAGGTCACAGGTGAACATCTTTCAGTTGACTTATATCACTCTGATAGTCAACCAGGCACTTATTACGGAGAGAAACCTGAGGGAGGCTGGAGCTATGGACCAGGGTGGTTCAGCATCCAGGGTTTATTCTTTCCAGACAGACTGCAGGAAGCGCCACTGAGAGTCTACATGAGGTGACTCGAGGAAGCGAGGTATACCTTCTGGTAGACGAGACCTTCCTTCTGGAAACCAAGTGGTGTGCGATCAGTGTGGAAGAAGTGGGCATAAGAAGCCCCAGTGTCCGAGGGACCCAGTAGAGTGCCGATCATGCGGCAATATGGGTCATTTGTAGCGCTTCTGCAAGGTTCTTCTACCAGCGGCTAGTGAAGGAGGATCAGTTTCGACTCCGTGTACAAAAGCAAGATTACCAATTCCACAGCAGACTGAGGGATGGAGGTCTTCAGGTCATTCAGTCCAGGGTAGAGGTTGTGGACGTAGTGGTCCGGCTCAGGGAGGAGTAGTACATGGATCTCAGACTGCTACACAGGGCCGCAGTACTGGCCAGACTTTTGGTGTAGAGTAGATTCATCAGGAGCAGGATCCTAGACCTTCTACAGTTCGAGGTACAATTTTAGTAGCCTCAGTTTTATCCTCTGCACTTTTCGATACAGGATCTTCTCGTATCTTTATTTCTGTGCATACTGTGGAAAGCCTTAGACTTACTATTTATACTTATGAGGATATGATGATGCTAGACACTCCCTTGGGAATTAGAACTGCTAGCGTGTGCCAGTTCTTAGACTACCCCCATGATGTTGGTGGGTGTTTTTTTCATGGAGTCTCTATATTTTAGAGATGACAGGCTATGATGTCATTCTTGGGATGGACTGATTAGTTTCCTTCCAAGCCTTTTTCTATTGCTATCGTCGCAGGGTGAGTTTCACATCACCAGAGGGCGGATATTTTCTTCACAAGGGTGAATGGGATGTCTAGGCGAGCAGAACTGGACCAGAGCATCATGGGTTGGGCGGTGTTACCACCCATATTTCTAGCTTATATCTAGATGACCATTGGACTTCTCAGGTAAATTTTCCTCCAGTGGTTGATTTCTTTCCAGATGTATTTCAAGAAGACTTTTCAAGTTTTCCTCCGGAGTGAGAGGTAGACTTCTCTATTGAGCTTGTGACAGGAGAGGCACCGATGTCCATTCCTCCTTATAGAATGGCTACACCTGAGTTGCAGGATCTCAATAAGCAGTTAGAGGAGTTGCAGACAAGGGGTTTCATCTGACCCAGTACTTATCCTTGGGGTTCGCGTGTCCTGTTTGCGAAGAAGGCAGACGAAACCCTTAGGCTTTGTGTGGATTATCGAAAGCTGAACCAGTTGATGGTCAAGAACCGATATCCATTACCATGGATAAATGATCTCTTTGATTATCTTTGAGGATCCAGAGTGTTCTCGAAGATCAACTTGAGATCCAGCTACCACCAGTTGTGTGTCATGCCTTCTGATATACCTCTTACAGCCTTTCAGAGCAGGTATAGTCTATATGAGTACTTGGTTATGTTGTTTGTTCCCAAGAACGCGCCATCGGTTTTCATCGTTCTAATGAACAGAGTTTTCCATCCTTGGATTCCTTCATGGTGGTTTTTGTGGACGACATCTTGGTGTACTCTCACACTCGACACGACCATGCTACCCATCTTGAGATCATTTTGAGTACACTGAGGGAGAATCAGTTATATAATAAGCTCTCTAAGTGCCACTTTTGGATGGACGAGATTCACTTCCTCGGTCATGTCATCTCAGAGACAGGAGTATTAGTAGACCCAAAGAAGGTGAGAATAGTAGTCACCTGGGAGCAGCGGAAGAATGTCTTCGAGGTACGGAGTTTCTTAGGGTTGGCTAGTTACTACAGGCAGTGTATACAGGACTTCTCATTCCTATCATCACCATTGACGAGCTTGAATAAGAAAGGAGTGAAGTATGTTTGGTCAAAAGCCTGCGATTCATCCATCCAGGAGATGAAAGAGAGATTGACTTCAGCTCTGATTCTAGTTTTTCCGGATCCAGGCAAGAGTTATATAGTTTTCTGTGATGCATCTGGAATCGGACTTGGAGCAGTGCTTATGCAAGAGGATCGTGTTGTTGCGTATGGATCTCGGCAGTTGATTTCACATGAGAGGACTATCCTACACATGGCTTGGAGTTGGCTGCACTTGTTCATGCTTTGCGTTATTGGAGACATTATCTTCTGGGAGAGCATTTAGTGGTGTATATTGACCACAAGAGCTTCAAGTACATCTTCACGCAGTGTGACTTGAATTTGAGATAGCGAAGGTGGGTTGAGTACCTACAGTCTTTCGATTTTGAGCTTGCCTATACACCTGGGAAAGGAAATGTAGTGGCTGATGCACTGAGAAGGAGGACTCAAATATAGGCAGTTCAGGAGGCCAGTAGTGAGTGACAGCTTATGGAACTATTCTCTAAGATGCATTTGGAGGTTCACGACAGACAGGGGCAGACTTTCCTATCTTCTATAGTTGTTACCTTGACGCTTCTCAATCGAGTTTTAATGAGGCAGCTATCAGATTCTGAAGGCCTAGTCCTGCAGGAGAGTGTGTCAGGAGAGGACCCACCTTCCGGATGGACCATGGGTGAGGATGAAATCTTGCGTTTCCAGGGACGCGTATGGGTGCCAGAAGATATATGCGAGGAGCTGATGCAAGACTTTCATTCCATAGTCTAGGTAGTTCATCCTGGCGTCACCAAGATGTATCGTGATCTACACTACCAGTATTGGTGGCCAGGTATGAAGAGAGATGTTGCTGGTTTTTTCATGAGATGTTCCACCTGTTAATAGGTGAAGGCAGAGCACCAGCGACCAGCCGGGATTTTACAGTAGCTACCCATTCCCGAGTGGAAGTGGAATGATGTCGCGTTGGATTTCGTGACATGGTTACCGAGATCGCCTTGAGGGAATGACATGGTATGGGTTTTCATTGATAGAATCATGAAGTTTTCTCACTTCTTGTCGATTAAGGAGACCTTCAGTGTTGATGATCTTGGACAGTTGTACATCCGTGAGATTGTACGCTTGCATGGGGTTTCGAGTACTATCATTTCAGATAGGGACGCCCGCTTTACGTCGCATTTCTGGCAAGGGCTACAGAGGTCTTGGGGTACACAGGTACTTTTCGGTACAACTTACCATCCCCAGACAGATAGCCAGTCAGAGCGCACGATTCAGATGCTAGAGGACATGCTACGAGCATGTGTCCTCGATTTTGGAGGTTCTTGGGAGAAACATATACCTCTAGTGGATTTTTCCTATAATAATAGTTTTCAAGCAACTTTTCAGATGGCACCTTACAAGGCTTTGTACGGTAGGCCGTGTCGATCAACCTTGTGTTGGCTAGAGGTAGGAGAGGCAGCTGTGCTAGGACCTTGTCTTCTTCAGGAGACCATAGAGTAAGTAGAGTTGATTCAAAAAAGGATGGCTACTGCACAGTCTCAGTAGAAATATTATGCTGATCAGCAGAGATGACCTCTGGAGTTTAAGGTCGGGGATTAGCTTTTCCTACATGTTACCCCAAGGTTGGGACACAAGAGGATCAGGATACAGGGTAAGCTTTCACTGAGATATGTCGGTCCATTTGAGGTACTGGAGAGAGTCGGGCTGGTTTCTTATAGGTTGCAGTTGCCTCAGAGGTACCAGGCTATGCACGACGTCTTCCATGTTTCTCATCTTCGTCGTTATTTCTCAGGCACATCTCATGTTTTTCAACCCGAGGAGGTTGAGCTGGAGCAGGATGCATCGTTCGAGGAACATCCTATCAGGATTTTTGATCGAAGTGCAAAGATACTCTATGGTCAGTCTATTCCTCCAGTACTAGTGTTATGGCAGCACGGCCGTGTACAGGATGAGACTTGGGAGAGGGAGGCCGATATACGATTATAGTGGCCAGAGTTGTTTGAGTTTTCTTCTTCTCCACCTTACTAGGGAAATTCGGGGACAAATTTTTTTAAGGGGGGAAGTTTGTAAGAACCCAGACCTTCTTTTAAGTTATGTTTTTTCGTTTCTAGTCGTTTTGGAGAAAAAGAAGAAAATATGGAAATTTTCTAAGTACACATTGTGTACTTTATGAGTAGACGTCGTGTACTTTTTTCCCACATGAGGTTATGTTATGGCCGTGTGATCCACCCAGAGAGTCATCATGAATATTTTTTGGTTGGTTGTGATGAGTCCACTG
Organism: Viscum album; assembly: GCA_963277665.1. Taxonomy (NCBI): domain Eukaryota; kingdom Viridiplantae; phylum Streptophyta; class Magnoliopsida; order Santalales; family Viscaceae; genus Viscum; species Viscum album. Next base: position 28,421,050 of record OY728125.1, read on the forward strand.
AGCCAAAGAACAAGCTTGGGTTTTGTACTGCTTGATATTTAGGTAGTCTGCTGAGATACCTGTTGTGTTACTTTCTTTACCTTGGAAATGTAGAACTGTTTGCTAGACTCCTTGGTTGATGATTTAATGAGTGAATTAAATTAATAAATAAATGTGAATGGAGATTGGTAGGATTGTTTACTTTAGAGTACTCCTCTTTCTCTACTTCATTTATTTCCTTTACTTTTTCTATATTGCTCACTGACAGTAGGGCACAGATCTTCTGGTGATTGCCTACTGCGATTAGTCTCACACCCTATTTGGGTCCTGCTTTTCGGCCCAAATAGGTTATATGGTTGCAGGTGTGGATAGGGATTGTGGCCCTTCTACTTCAGGTACATGATTGCTGGTTGGAGTTGGAGAGCATAGGACCGAGCTTAGGCTTGCGATGCTGTTGGAGTTGCTGTTTACTTTTAGTGATTTGTTCTTAGTTGTATTTCAGCACGTTGTTGTGATTGCTACTTTCCTTAGATACATGTACTATGCTGCATAATTATTATATTATACATTGCTTCCTCTATTTAGTTTCAGTTGTTGTATACTGTTTACTGCTTCTGCTATTGAATGTTATTTCCTGTACCTTGTATACCTTACCAAATGAGGTCATAGTTTCCCCAATAACTTTCCAAGGCCCTCACTGCTAGTCGGAAGCCTCTGGCGTTTGGGGAAATGCACTTGAGGTCATGTGGTGAATCGGGCACGGGCCACCAATTGAGGGGCTCCGGATTCGGGTCGTTACAAAGTGGTATCAGAGGAGGTTCTTTCCTTTTCTATTGACTTACTATTTAGCGACATTAGAAAGGGATAGGACGGAATAGGTAAATGGTAAATAGTTGTGCCAGGGTGTTCTAGAACCCCTGTAATGGAAAAAAGCCAGATTACCTCAAATATTTCAATTTTCAAGTTTTTCAAATATTACAGTTTAATTGATTTCACCATTGGGTGATGCACTTGTTTTGTGCTATTACTCTTTGTATGATTGTGGTTCTATTTTGTTGCAACCCAATGAGATGAGGGTATTCCATCTCATGCATTATATAGGAACTTGTTAGAAAATCACATGTCATGCATTTTTCCATGCCATCTAGATTGCATTAGAATTTGCATGCTGTTGTGATAGAATTTGTGATAGAAGATGCATGCTGTTGTGATAGTTGTTGTGATAGAATACCTATTATGTTGATAGGGTATCGTTTGTTTAGAGCCTCTTTATCATGGATGCCAAAATTTGGTCTTATAGGTGTTATGGGACATCGAGGATCAAAATTTGGTGGATCGTGAGTTCTTATACCTTTTACTTGTTATATCCATTGTTATGATGCCAAGATTTGATTCGTGGAGAGTATGGGCCCCCACGGATTGGAATTTGGCACCTTAATGCTATTTTTTCAGTGTTTTCTGGGCTCCAGTACAGTTCTGAGGCAACTATCTAGAAAAACCCAGAATACACGGCATGTACTTTATAAATACACGCCGTGTAGTTTTTAGCTATGTCCCTGACTGTGTTGGGCAGAGAATTGGGGTTGTAAAGTTTTCTATAGGAACACGTCGTGTACTAGTGTACATGTCGTGCGGTATAACATAGGTATCCAGCCATGTCACAAACAACACAGGCTGTGGTCTTCCTTCAAGTGCACATCGTGTCCCTTGGGAACACGCCGTGTATAGTGACCATGTAGTTGGTCGTGTAGCCAACAGCACGGGTTGGTGTTATCCTTCTGCGAACATGTCGTGTCCATATGGAACACGCCGTGTAGTGTCAACCATGTGTCAAGCCATGTCACTAACAACACGGGCCAGGTAAGGCATGTCAAGTACATGTTGTGTCTTCTTTGACACACCGTGTAGTAGTGGTCTATGTACCAGTCCGTGTGACTAACGACACGGACATGGGAGAGATCTTAAGGACACACCGTGTAGTTGAAAAACACGCTGTGTAGTTTCCTATTGGGACAGTCCATGTTTCCAGCCATGTAGGAGTGAATGGGCAGGGAGGAAAAGGTTTAGTACACGTCGTGTAGTTTAAGAACGCGTCGTGTAACCGGGTGGTTTACAAAAACATGTATGGCCAAGGAACACACCAAGGGTAAACTTTTAAGAAACACATCATGTAGTAGTACTACATGCCGTGTAGTCATGTTTTCCCAAATTTTGAAGTTTTTCTCTCCTGTTACATTTTTATCTATTAAGTTTCATCTGTGTTTGTCATTAATGAAGGTGTGCTTTTGACCTTTCAGAGCTATGGCACCAAGACGTCCTCCTGTTGAACGTCAGGAACCAGGCAGTGACCGTACACCTGATACGACAGATCAGGGAATACTAGTAGTTCTTCCTATCATTCCGGACATGGAACCTACAGTGATCCCAGACACTGGTTCCAACACTCAGTTTAGAGTGGGTTTCATGAGATTCATGTAGACCTTCCAGGGAGCTCAGCATCCTGCCACATCTATGGCAGAGCTGACACGAGTTTTTCAGCAGCAGCACCCTCCCATGTTCACAGGGGATGGAGGACCACAGGCTGCGGAGTCATGGATAGAATCCATGTTGTCCATCTTCGAGCATCTAGAGACACCTTCAGAGAGGAGAGTGAATCTAGTGACTTATATGCTATGAGATTCCAGCAAGAGATGGTGGGATGTGGTTTCACAGACAGGGCGTCAACAGGTTATGGCTTGGGATGAGTTTCAGCGTACGTTCTACGACTACTTCTACCCGGCAACGCTGAGGGGTGACAGATCCAGAGAGTTCATGAACCTGCAGTAGGGTACTCTCACAGTTATGGATTATTCCTCCCACATTACAGAGTTACAATGTTTCACTCCCATTCTGGGGAATGAAGAGCTGTTTTTGGCGAGGAAGTTTGAGGAAGGCCTCAGACCGGACATCAGGTCATAGGTGAAAGTCTTTCAGTTGACTTCTATCACTCTAATAGTCAACTAGATGCTTATTACGGAGATAAACCTAAGGGAGGCTAGAGCTTTTGACCAGGGTGGTTCAGCATCCAGGGTTGATTCTTTCCAGACAGACAGCAGGAAGTGCCACCGAGAGTCTACACGAGCTAGGTATTCCTTCTGGTAGATGAGACCTTCCTTCTGGCAACCAAGTGGTGTTATATCAGTGTGGAATAAGTGGGAATAAGAAGCCCCAGTGCCCGAGGGACCCAGTAGAGTGTTGATCTTACGGAAAGATGGATCATCTGCAGCGCTTCTGCAAGGTTCTTCTGCCAGCGGATAGTGAAGGAGGATCAGTTTCGACTCCGCGTACAGGGGCAGGATTACCAGTTACGCAGCAGACTAGGGGTTGGAGTTCTTCAGGTCGTTCAGGCCAGGGTATAGGTCGTGGACACAGTGGTCAGGCTCAGGGAGAAGCGATACAGGGATCTCAGGCTGCTACACAGGGTCGCAGTACTGTCCAGACTTTTTCTGTAGAGCAGATTCATCAGGAGTAGGATCCTGGACCTTCTACAGTTTGAGGTATGATTTTAGTAGCCTCAGTTTTATCCTATGCACTTTTCGATATAGGATCTTGTCATAGATTTATTTCTATGCATACTGTGTAAAGCCTTAGACTTACTGTTTATACTTCTGAGGATATGATGATGCTAGACACTCCCTAGGGAATTAGAACTGCTAGTGTGTGTCGGTGCTTAGACTGCCCCCTTGAGGTTGGTGGATGCCATTTTTCGTAGAGTCTCTATGTTTTGGAGATGACAGGCTATGATGTCATTCTCGGGATGGACTGGTTAGTTCCCTTCTAGGCCTTTGTCGATTGCTATCGTCGTAGGGTGAGTTTCATATAACCAGAGGGTAGATCTTTTCTTCCAATGGAAAATGGGATATCCAGGAGAGAAGAGCTGGACCAGAGCATTACGACCCAGATTGCTAGCTTATATCTAGATGACCACGGGACTTCTCAGGTAAATTTTCATCCAGTGGTTGATCGCTTTAAAGATGTCTTTCCAGAAGACTTTTTAGGTTTTCCTCCAGAGCGAGAGGTAGACTTATCTATTGATCTTATGCCAGGAGCGGCACCGGTGTCTATTCCTCCTTATAGGATGGCTACACCTGAGTTTCAGGAGCTCAAGAAGCAGTTGTAGTAGTTGCAGAGAAGGGGTTTCATCCGACCCAGTACTTCTCCTTGGGGTTCGCCTGTCCTATTTGCGCAGAAGGCAGACGACACCCTTAGGATTTGTGTGGATTATTGGAAGCTGAACCAGTTCACGGTCAAGAAATGATATCCATTATCACAGATAGATGATCTCTTTGATAAGCTTCGAGGATCCAGAGTGTTCTCGAAGATCGACTTGAGATCTGGCTATGACCAGTTGCGTGTCAGACCTTCTGATATACCTCTTAAAGCCTTCCGGAGCAGGTATGGTCTGTAAGAGTACTTGGTTATGTCGTTAGGTCTCACGAACGTGCAAGTAGTTTTCATGGCGTTAATGAACAGAGTTTTCCATCCCTACTTGGATTCGTTCGTGGTGTTTTTCGTGGACGACATCTTGGTGTACTCTCACACTCGACACGACCATGCTACCCATCTTGAGATTGTTTTGAGTACACTGAAGGAGAATAAGTTATATGATAAGCTCTTGAAGTTCCAATTTTGGATGGATGAGATTCACTTCCTGGGTCATTTCATCTCAAATACAGGAGTATCAGTAGACCCATAAAAGGTGAGAGCAGTAGTCACCTGGGAGCAACCGAAGAACGCCTTCGAGGTACGGAGTTTCTTAGGGCTGGCTGGTTACTAAAGGTGGTTTATACAGAACTTATCATGCCTAGCAGTGCCGTTGACGGGCTTGACTAAGAAAGAAGTGAAGTATGTTTGGTCAGAATCCTACGATTCATCCTTCCAGGAGCTGAAAGGGAGATTGAATTCAGCACCGATTCTAGTTTTGTCAGAGCCGGGCAAGAGTTATATAGTTTTCTATGATGCATCTGGAATTAGGATTGGAGCAATGCTTATGAAGGATGATCGTATTGCTGCGTGTGGATCTCGGTAGTTGATTCCACATGAGAGTAACTTTCCTACACACGACCTGGAGTTAGCTGCAGTTATTCATGCTTTGCGTTGTTGGAGACATGATCTTCTGGGAGAGTATTTTGTGGTGTATACTGACCAAAAGAGCCTCGAGTAAATATTCACGCAACATGACTTGAATCTGAGATAGCGGAGGTGGGTTGAGTAGCTGCAGTCTTTCAATTTCGAGCTTTCCTGTACGCCTGGGAAAGGAAATGCAGTGGTTGATGCACTGAGTAGGAGGACTCAGATACAGGCAGTTTAGGAGGCGAGCAGTGAGTGGAATCTTATGGAACTATTCTTTGATATGCATTTGGAGGTGCATGATAGACTGGGGTAGACTTTCCTATCTTCTGTAGTTGTTACCTCGACGCTTCTCAACCAAGTTCAAATGAGGCAGCTATCAGATTCTGAAGGTCTAGTCCTACGGGAGAGTGTGTTAGGAGAGGACCCACCTTCCGGATGGACCATATGCGAGGATGAGATCTTGAGTTTCCAGGGACGTGTATGGGTGCCAGCAGATATACGTGAGGATCTGATGCGAGACTTTCATTCCTCAGTCTTGGCAGTTCATCCTGGCGTCACCAAGATGTATCGTGATATACATCGCCAGTATTAGTGGCCAGGTATGAAGAGAGATGTTGCGGGTTTTTTCATGAGATGTTCCACCTGTCAACAGGTGAAGGTGAAGCACCAGCGACTAGCAGGGCTTTTACAGCAGCTACCCATTCCTGAGTGGAAGTGGAATGATGTTGTGATGGATTTCGTGATAGGGTTACTGAGATCACCTCGAGGGAATGACGCGACATGGGTTTTCATTGACAGACTCACAAAGGTTTCTCACTTCTTGCCGATTAAGGAGACATTCGGTGTTGATGAGCTTGGATGGTTGTACATCTGTGAGATTGTACACTTGCATGGGGTTCTGAGTACTATCATTTCATATAGGGATGCCCACTTCACGTTGCATTTCTGGAAAAGGCTACAGAGGGATTTGGGTACACAGGTAATTCTGAGTATAGCTTACCATCCCCAAACAGATGGCCAGTCAGAGCGCACGATTCAGATGCTAGAGGACATGCTACGAGCATGTGTCCTTGATTTTGGAGGTTATTTTGAGAAACAAATACCTCTAGTGGAGTTTTCCTATAATAATAGATTTTAAGCAATTATTCAGATGGAACCTTATGAGGCTTTGTACGGTAGGCCGTTCTGATCACCCTTGTGTTGGCTGGAGGCAGGAGAGGCAGCTATGCTAGGACCTCATCTTGTTCAGGAGACCACAGAGCAGGTGGAGTTGATTCGAAAAAGGATGGCTACTGTACAGTCTCGGCATAAATCTTATGCTGATCAGCAGAGATGACCTCTGGAGTTTAAGGTCAGGGATCAGGTTTTCCTACGTGTTACCCCGAGGTTGGGACACAAGAGAATCAGAAGATAGGGTAAGATTTCACCGAGATACATTGAGCCGTTTGAGGTTCTGGAGAGATTCGGGCTAGTTTCTTATAGGTTGCAGTTGCCTCAGAGGTACCAGGATATGCACGACGTCTTCCATGTTTCTCAGCTTCACCTCTATTTCTCAGACCCTTCTCATGTTTTTCAACCCGAGGAGGTTGAGCTAGAGCAGGATGAATTGTTCGAGGAGCATCCTATCAAGATTGTTGATTGAATTTCAAAGATACTACGTGGCCAGTCCGTTCCTCTAGTACGGGTGCTATGGCAGCACGACTGTGTACAGGACAAGACTTGGGAGAGGGAGACCGATATGCGATCATAGTGGCCGGAGTTGTTTGAAGTTTCTTCTTGGCCACCTTTCTAGGGAAAGTAGGGGACGAATTTCTTTAAGGATGGAAGTTTGTAAGAACTCGGACCTTATTTTCAGGTATGTTTTTCCGTTTCTGGTTGTTTTGGAGAAAAAGAAGAAAATCTAGAAATTTTCTAAGTACACATCGTGTACTTTATGAGTTCACGCCATGTACTTTTCTCTTGCACGAGGCTGTGTGTTGGCCGTGTCCGAGCCACACACATGGTGTATAGCGGTGATGTGGAGGCCACTTATTGTAGTGTACGGAATGGGCGAGTACACTCCATGTACTCATGAATTACACGTCGTGTACTTATCTTTTTATTTCATTAAACGGACCAGGGTCGCGACTTAACCTCGAATATGTATTCTTATCTAGCTTATTCGACCGAGAGCGAGGGTACGACCACTGATCTTTTCTGAGCCACCGATCTGTCACCTGCTGTCCGAATCAAACATCGTCGGTTGCAATAAAATCGCAACGGTGAGTTCTTGGTTCTTCTTTGGCCATGTTTCCAGATTCCTTCTATTGTGAGAGTTATCTGAGGTTGAATGTTTTAGAAGTTTTTGCAGATCTTCTCCATTATAGGCCAATTCACAGGCCAAGGATCAAGTATATCTATCTACTAGGATCGAGGTAGGTGGTTTGTTTCCCTACGTTAAATGTCTTTGAGTTTTTTGTGCAAAAGTGTCGGATACCCATGTATCGGGTATCTCGGGTTAGGGTTTTGATCCTATATTGTTATCTGCCTCAGATTTCATGTTTTCTTGAGGTTATTAGATGATTGATAATTGCTTGTTACCATGTTTAAGGATCACCCCATGGGTGTTTCCCTTGTTTTGGCTGTTTATCACTGTTTGGATTAGGTTGCCTGTGAGGTAGACCTTGTTGCATTGTTTTCTTGCCTTGACATAGTTGATTGCATGTATTGCCTGTTGTTTATATGATTTTTATGCATTTTAGCTATTAGCCAAGTATTTTGTTGATCTTAATTTGGGCTAATAATATTCGATTATGCACGACTACACTACTCAGGGCTGTGGGAACCTGGTGTGGTAGACTAAAGAGGGAATTGACGATTAAGGGCTTCCCTAGAGAGTCTGTTAAAAATTAGTATCGTTTGCAGGACCTACAGGAATGTGACTTTTTTCTTCCTTAGATTTTCCTTAGTTATGTATTGAGACTATAGGGGGAATTAGATGTAAGTGCTTCCTCAGAGAGTTTATAGCTATCGTTGCAAGACCGCAGGGGAATTGATGGTGAGAGCTTCCCAGAGTGTTTGTGCCTTTGTATATTTACTTGACTAGAGGGGTCTACCAGTGTGAGATACCCAGAGAGTCACCATGAATATTGTTTGGTTGGTTGTGACGAGTCCACCAAGCCAAAGAACAAGCTTGGGTTTTGTACTGCTTGTTGTTTAGGTAGTCTTCTGAGATACCTGTTTTGTTACATGCTTTGCCTTGGAAATGTAGAACTGTTTTCTAGATTCCTAGGTTGATGATTTAATGAGTGAATTAAATTAATAAATAAATGTGAATGGAGATTGGTAGGATTTTTTACATTAAAGTACTCTTGTTTCTCTACTGCATTTATTTCCTTTACTTTTTCTATATTACTCACTGACAGTAGGGCACAGATCTTGTGGTAGTTTCCTACTGGGATTAGTCTCACACCCTGTTTGGGTCCTGCTTTTCGGACCAAACAGGTTATATGGTTTCAGGTGTGGATAGGGATTATGTCCCTTCTACTTTAGGTACATGATTACTGGTTGAAGCAGGAGAGCATAGGACCGAGCTTAGGCTTATGATGTTGCTGGAGTTGTTGTTTACTTTTAGAGCTTTGTTCTCAGTTACATTTTAGCATGTTGTTGTGTTTTCTACTTTCCTTAGATACATGTACCATGCTACATCATTATTATATTATACATTTATCCCGATATTTAGTTTCAGTTGTTGTATGTTGTTTACTGCTTTCGCTATTGACTGTTATTTCTTGTACCTTGTATACCTTACCAAATGAGGGCATAGTTTCCCCAATAACTTACCAAGGCCCTCGCTGCTAGTCGACAGCCTCTGGCATTTGGGGAAATTTGCTTGAGGTCATGTGGTGAACCAGGCACGGGGAACCAGTTGAGGGGCTCTGGATTTGGGTTGTTACAGGAGTCATGTTCTTTTTAATAGATGAATGTGAAGAAAATTTAAATTAACCAAATAGAAGTATAGTTAATGAACCTATGATTGCATTAACCTATAGTAGAGAAGGTTTTGCAATCTATATTGATAAATCAAAGAAGGGACTAGGATTCATCCTCGTGAAGAATTATATGGATGAATTGTATTTATGGATAAAGGTGTGATTCATATACTGATCATAAAAGTATAAAGTATATATTCACTAAAAAGAGCATAATTTTCACTAGATAATATGGTTGGATTTGATTTAATATTATATATGCTCAATAAATTACTACAATTGGAAAGTAAAAAAGGTGTTAAATGCTTTGAGTTAAAAGGATTAAGCAAGATTATCTATTACGGGGATCACAAATGATCTAGTATTTATATATTTTCAAAATATGAATATAAAATAATTGATTGAGGGTAGAAATATTATCATTATTAATTATGTGTTCAACCATATTTCCATGTGCGGATTAAAGTGGAACAGAAGGAAGATGTGGAGCTACAAAAGAATGTTTTAAATGTTCTTTAGTTCATACTTGATTGTGATTTAATGATAAGGTTTATAAACTATCTAATTTTTTCATGTGTAGAAATTTTGATGATGTAGCTGTTGGATGAGGCTCATAGTTCATAATTTTCTATTTATCCTGGTGGTATAAAGATGTGTAGTGATTGAAAATAGTATTTATGGTTGGAAAACATGAAGGTATATATTTTATATTGTATATATCAATGCTTTATATGTCATAATGTTAAGGTTGGGAGACAGAATTCTAAGGGGATGTTACAACCATTTTCCATACTAGAATAGAAATAGGAAAAAATAACTGCATTTTTTTTCATCAAACTCCCCAAAATGTATAAAGTCTATAATGATATTTGGGTTATAGGAGATCACTTTAAAAATTTAGTAAATATCATTACTATTATATAATATTTATCTCTTGATCATCATTATAGAATATGAAATATCACTACTAGAAATGCAGGCTTTCCCAACGCTTCTTTACCAAAGGTTTTCTTAAATCGTTGGTAAAGAAGGGCCAGGACACCATTTCCCAACAGTTCTTATGAACCGTTGGGAAAGGGTACCCCTTTCCCTACCCCTGTTGGGAAAGGGTGCCCCTTTAACAATGGTTCTACTGAACTATTGGGAAAGGGTGCCTTGGACACCCCTTTACCAACAGTCTTTAAAAACTGTTGGTAAATTTTTACCCCAAATACAGTCAGGCCGCTGCTCTCCCCCATTCGCTACAGAACACTAAATCTCTCCAGTGCTCAGCTCCTCTCGCAACTTCCCCCATCCGAACCGGTGAAACTCCATCAGAATCATCTCAAATCAGGTATTTTCTTCTTTAGACACATAAAATATTTTAAATTTTACCTTTTTTATTTTTATTCATCTAATATTTAAGTTTTAAGTTTTGATTTTGATGTGTATATCATTTTTTTGTTTTTTTATTTAATCTAGACTTTCTCCATTCCAATCCATTTAATTAATTAAATCTTTAACCCTCCATCGAAGAAGAAACATCTCAAATTCATTACGGTTGGATTCTATATTTTCTAAGTATGTTTTTTTATGCTTTTTCTTCATCTTGTAATTAATTGTTACTTGGAAATTTATTTATATGTGTTTATTAATTTTTAGAAAAGTTTCTATGAATGTTTTCCTTAAAATTCCTTGAGGAAAGTGTTTTATTAAAATGATATTTTTTTTTAATAAGGCTTGTGTAATGTAATTTGTTATAGTACACTTGTTATGTGACTAGGTTTGGTATTTAGTAACACATGAGATAACTGGTGTGTGAGAATGTATCGTGAAAGAGATTTCATGGTTGGTTCAAGATTATATTTACATTTTGAGCCTATTAATGAGTTGTTTTAAAGATATTTTGAGATATTTACCTTATGTTTATTGGTGAAAACTGGGAGCTGTAGAGGTGGTTCATGATTAAGACATATAATTACTGCTAAACATGTGGATAAACCATGTATAGTAGTGAATTCTTGAAATGATTGATGTTTTTTGTCCATTTTTATTGGGATTTTCTTTTGATGCTGATGTTTCTTATTGATACCTATGATAGGAATTTATTTTAGTTTCTATATCGGCTGAGACTCCCCCACCATGCATAGTGTATGCAACCTCTACCCTTATTTAATCATTCTGTTTACACAGCCTATGAAACCTCTACCCTCATTTAATCAGTGAACTCAAGTCATTAATTCAAGTCTTCATTCTCACTAAAATGTAATAAATTGAATGATTTAAACCCATCCTCACATGATTTCTTACCTTATATAGTGTCCAACATATGGAATACGAGCTTTTTAATTCATCAGTTAACCAGGATCATATATTCCATTTCCCCCAAGATGACTGTACTAATATAACTTTAGGGTCAATTAAATATGGTTCTCATTGTACGTTGTATATTATGTGTCCTTCTTGTCCAATACTCACTTTTATGAGGGTGGGGTGCTTTTCACTATCCATGTTGGCATGTGTAGACATCCATAAAAATGTTAGATAAGTCACAAGTTTAATTCAGTAATGTTGTTATCATTGACATACTTTATTATTAATCTCAAATTTAAAAATAAATGTTTTTGTCTATACTTAATGAAATTAAATCTTTTTACAAGCCATGAAAAACCTATTAGTGTAGAAGCCTAAAATTTATTCACCCATGGGGTGTTCTTGACTTGGGGAAGTAATTGGGTAATGAAAGGTATGTCCATAGAGGTGCCAATAATGAGTTATTGAACATTAGTGAATGATTTGGGATACCTATAACACATAATGGGACCTGAGGCATGTACATATTATAGACCTAATGAAAATGAATATAAATAAATTTTAATTTAATTTATGAGTACTTGTTCTTTACATTATTTTAATAGTTCACTACATCGACTAGAAACTTTTTCCTTTATCGTTTACTTAAATGTATTTTCTATTAAAGTTCAATCCTATTGAATTTTTTATGACAAAATGATTTATATAAATTCTTTTTACAGAATGGAAAGAAGTTGGATGTATGAAACCGATCGGATCTCAAGTGATTTTCAAAACAATTTGGAGATCTTTATAGATTTTGCATTTCACAATGCTTCAGATAATGGTCACATACACTGCCCATGTTCCAATTGTGTTGGTAGACCTCGGTTAATCCGTGAAGAAGTCAGCTACCACATAACCAAAAATGGTTTTCAAGCAAACTACTTTGTGTGGTATCACAATGGGGAGAAAATGAAATCTCAAATTGGGGATGATCGGAATGAAAGGACTGGAATGGAGAATTTGTTAGATGATCGGTTTCTGTTTATTTGTCATCATGAAAAAGAAAGGATTTTGACTCAAGAAGACTTCGATATGAGGACAACTGATGCATCTAGTGAAAATGATGATATTGATAGGGTGAAAAAATTGAATGATGCTTCCACGACTCCAGTATATCGACAATGTGATAAAATGAAAAAGCTGGAATTTTTAATCCGATTGTTTCATGGGAAAACTATGTATGGGATTTCTAATACAACAATCGATTACATTCTTACCCTCTTGAAGGATTTACTTCTAGATGATGCAGATATTCCCTCAAACCACTATATGGCATGGAAGTTAGTTAAGAAACTTGGATTTTCAAGAAACAAAATTCATGCTTTCCCGAAAGATTGCAGTTTATTCTGGGAGGAAACCGCTGAACAAAATGATTATATAAAATGTGGAACATCCTGCTGGAAGTCAAAATCTGATGGAACACCATCCCGCATTCCACAGAAAGAAATGTGGAACTTTCCATTGATCCCCAGACTCCAGAATCTTTTTATGTCTAATGAAATATCAATAAAAATGAGATGGCATGATACCGAGAGAAAGAAGACTAATGATGAGTTGGTTCATCCTGTAGATGGATTCGCACACTACGGGAAAAATGGGTATTTGCGACGGGGATAAATCCCGTCGCAAATAGTCCCGTTAGAAACTTATTTGCGACGGTGAAAGCTAACCCGTCGCAAAAAGACTGGCGCGCTTTGCACGCCAAATCGCGGGAAAGTTATTTGCCACGGGCGGTTACCGCCCGTCGCAAATAACCGGCGGCGGTAAAAGATATTTGCGACGGGACTATTCCCCCGTCGCAAATAGTATGTCGGCAGGTTATTATTTGCGACGGGACCCGTCGCAAATAACTATTTAACCGTTGACCGTAATAAATGCAGGCTAAGGTATTTGCGACGGGTCCCGTCGAAAATAAGCTAACCTATAAATACCCCCCATCCGTTTTTTTCATTCATTTTCAAACTCTATCTTCTATTTCTCTCAAAACTCTATTTTTAGAGTTCAGCGTTTCTTAAGTTCAATTTTTTTTTCCGGAGTTGATATTGAAGTTTTCAACAACGATTAGAGATCAACCTCAGATCAATTTTAAAGGTATTTATGTTCATTTTAATTTTTTTATTAGTTTCAATTATTCTTAATTTGTTGTAATTTAATTATGTTTACATTGTTTTGTTACTTAATAAATTTAAATTATTAGTATTCATTGTTCATAGTTAATGGTAATTAGGAATAATTAGTAATAATTACCGATAATTAAGAATAAATACTAATAATTAGTAATAAATACCAATAATTAGGAATAATTAGTAATAATTACCAATAATTAGTAATAATTTCCAATAATTAACAATAATTAGTAATAATTAGTAAATAATTACTAATAATTCGCAATAATTCGTAATAATTACCAATAATTAGTAATAATTTCCAATAATTAGTAATAATTACCAATATTTAGTACTAAATAGTAATAATTACCAATAATTAGGAATAATTAGTAATAATTACCAATAATTACCAATAATTAGTAATAATTAATAATAATTACCAATAATTAGTAATAATTACCAATAATTAGTAATAATTAATAATAATTACCAATAATTAGTAATAATTAGTAATAATTAATAATAATTACCAATAATTAGTAATAATTACTAATAATTAGTAATAATTACCAATAATTAGTAATAATTTCCAATAATTAACAATAATTAGTAATAATTAGAAATAATTACTAATAATTCGCAATAATTAGTAATAATTACCAATAATTAGTAATAATTACCAATAATTAGTAATAATTACCAATAATTAGTAATAATTAGAAATAATTACCAATAATTACCATTAGTTAGAAATAATTACCAATAATTACCATTAATTAGTAATAATTACCAATAATTGTCCATAATTAGTAATAATTACCAATAATTACAAAAAATTAGTAATAATTGGTAATAATTAGTAATAATTACCAATAATTAGTAAAAATTAGAAATAATTACCAATAATTACCACTAATTAGTAATAATTAATAATAATTACCAATAATTAGTAATAATTAGTAATAATTACCAATAATTAGTAATAATTAGTAATAATTAGTAATAATTAGTAATAATTAGTAATAATTTGTAATAATTAGTAATTATTAGTAATAATTAGTAATAATTAGTAATAATTATTAGTAATAATTAGTAATTATTAGTAATTATTAGTAATAATTAGTAATAATTAGTAATAATTAGTAATAATTAGTAATAACTAGTAATTATTAGTAATTATTAGTAATAATTAGTAATAATTCGTAATAATTACTAATAATTAGTAATAATTACCAATAATTAGTAATAGTTACCAATAATTAGTAATAATTACCAATAATTAGTAATAATTACCAATAATTAGTAATAATTACCAATAATTACCAATAATTACCAATAATTAGTAATAATTACCAATAATTAGTAATAATTACCAATAATTAGTAATAATTACCAATAATTAGTAATAATTACCAATAATTAGTAATAATTACCAATAATTAGTAATAATTACCAATAATTAGGAATAATTAGTAATAATTACCCATAATTAGTAATAATTACCAATAATTAGTAATAATTACCAATAATTAGTAATAATTACCAATAATTAGTAATAATTACCAATAATTAGTAATAATTACCAATAATTAGTAATAATTACCAATAATTAGTAATAATTACCAATAATTAGTAATAATTACCAATAATTAGTAATAATTACCAATAATTAGTAATAATTACCAATAATTAGTAATAATTACCAATA
The DNA here is from genome assembly GCA_963277665.1 of Viscum album. Lineage (NCBI taxonomy): Eukaryota > Viridiplantae > Streptophyta > Magnoliopsida > Santalales > Viscaceae > Viscum > Viscum album. The sequence goes on from OY728125.1 coordinate 28,436,265, forward strand.
ATTAGTAATAATTACCAATAATTAGTAATAATTACCAATAATTAGTAATAATTACCAATAATTAGTAATAATTAGTAATAATTAGTAATAATTACCAATAATTACCAATATTTTCCAATATTTTCCAATATTTTCCAATATTTTCTAATATTTTCCAATATTTTCCAATATTTACCAATATTTACCAATATTTACCAATATTTACCAATATTTACCAATATTTACCAATATTTACCAATAATTAGGAATATTTACCAATAATTAGGAATAATTACCAATAATTAGGAATAATTACCAATAATTTGGAATAATTACCAATAATTTGGAATAATTACCAATAATTAGGAATAATAACATTATTACATTATTTGTATATTTTATTATTAATATTAAAATAATATAATTTTCTATATTATATACAATTCTCTTTTCATTTGTGTGTTTTCTGTCTCCACATGTAATATTTGCGTTCTTTTTCAAAATTATCAACCTACTCGCCAATGGAGAGGTGAAAGTGAATGCAAATATTACATGTGGAGACAGAATGTTAAACACACAGATGAAAGGAGAATTGTATATAATATAGAAAATTATATTATTTTAATATTAATAATAAAATATACTAATAATGCAATAATGTTATTATTATATAATTAATATTTATGAAAAAATTATATTAGTATTATTAAAATAATAAAAAATCAATATAATATTAAAATTATCAATATTTGTAACAGTTTTTGCTTTATTCTCAACATATTCAATCCTTGCTTGAGTGTTTTTTCTAACAAATTATTCAAAATCAGTAATGCTTTTATATTTTATAGAAAAATATGGAACAACAAGGTCGTCAACAGTCATTATTAGATGACCACATATGGATAAATCAATGTAGAAATCCAAACAGTTCTGGTTTAAATACAGTATATATAGAGGGTGTGGAGACTTTTTTATAATTTGCGGCATCAAATCCAGAATTTGTTTCAGAAGGCAAAATAAAATGCCCTTGTAGAAAATGTGCATTGAGAACGTTTGACACGTTTGACAAAGTGGGGGGGCATCTCTTGCATTTTGGTTTTCAACCGGATTATGTTTTTTGGTATCAACACAGTGAATGCAGTTCCAGAGTAGGTGATACCAACTTGATTCCGGATCCATCCCAGTTTTAAGATTTAGTACATGATGTTGCAGGTTCATCTGTTCAACATACAGAAACTCCAGCTGATATAGATTCAAATCCTGAGTTGGCACCGTCTGAATTTTATGATTTGTTAAGGTCTGCTGAGGATGCATTATATCCTGCCTGCAAGATGAGCAAATTAGAAGCAGTTGCAAAATTTATGGCTATCAAATCAGATAACGGAATGTCAAACACCTGTTTTGACCAGATATTTTCTTTGCTTAAAACACTGTTACCCGAAGGAAATGTTTTGCCTGCAAATTACTATGAGAGTAATAGGCTGGTTCGAAATTTGGGACTTACTTGTCAGAAGATTCATGCATGTTCAAATGACTGCATTTTATATTCTGGGGAAAATGAGTCGTTGGATAGTTTTCCCACATGTGGGAAACTGATATATAAAGAAGGGCAACATGGGAAGTCTGGTTTGATTCTTGTAAAACAGTTGAGATATTTTCCGCTTACATCCAGACTTCAGCGTTTATTCATGTTTAAGAATACAGCGACAATGATGTCATGGCATAAAGCGAATATTTCAACCGATAAAAGCTTGAATCATCCAGCCGATGGTGATTCATGGAAACATTTTGATAGAGTGCATCCATCCTTTTCTTTAGAAGCTATAAATGTTCTACTGGGCCTTTCCACTGATGGTTTCTATCCGTTCGGATCTTATGGTAGTCAATATTCATGTTGGCCTGTTTTTTTAACTCTGTACAATTTACCTCCATGGATGTTGATGAAGGAGCCATATATCTTTTTGACTTTACTAATTCCAGGACATCCGAACAAAAATATTGATGTTTATTTGAAACCATTGATTGATGAATTAAGTTTATTGTGGAGTACTGGTGTTATTACATATGATGTTGCTACGAAACAGAATTTCATATTGAGAGTAGCATTGATGTGGACAATTAGTGACTTCCCGGCTTATGGGATGTTATCTGGCTGGAGTACACATGGTCAGAAATCATGTTCTTACTGTATGGGAGAGAACAAAACATTTATGCTCATTCATGGAAAGAAACCTTGTTATTTTGACTGTCATCGCAGATTTCTTCCAGCTGATCATCCTTTTCACAGAAACAGATCTCATTTCAGAAAAGGAACAATTGAAAGGGATGGACCTCCAAAAATGCTATCAGGTTCAGAGTTAAAATCAGTTGTATTTTCATTACCTCCCATCACTTTTAGTCCCACAATAAACCAACAGAAAATTTCTGGTTTTGGGAAAGAACACAATTGGATTAAACCTAGCATATTTTGGGATTTTCCATATTGGTCTGATTTGTTGGTCCACCACATGTTGGATGTCATGCATATTGAGAAGAACTATTTTGATAATTTGTTTCATACAGTTTTGGATACGCCAGGAAAGAGCAAAGGCAATGTAAATGCACGTTTAGATCTTGCCCAAATTTGTTGGCGTCCAGAACTGGAACTATTTGAGAATGTCAGAACAGAAAGGTTACTGAAACCAAAAGCAGCTTATACACTGTCTAAAGAAAACCGTTTATTATTTTGTCAGTGGATTGCAGATTTGAGACTTCCAGATGGCTGTGCTTCCAATTTGGGTAGATGTGTAAAGAATGGTCATATTACTGGATTAAAAAGTCATGATTGTCATGTTATAATGGAAAGACTTCTACCCATTGGATTAAGAGGTCTGTTGAATTATGTGATTTCGGATTCCATAACAGACATTTCTCATTTTTTTCAGGAAATTTTTGCGACTACAACAGATTATGATGCTCTATGCAAACTTGAAGAAGATGTTGTTGTAATTATATGTAAACTGGAAAAAATATTTCCGCCATCTTTCTTCGACTCAATGGAACATTTGATGTTACATTTTTCATATAAAGCCAAATGTGGAGGTCCAGTACAGTTTCGATGGATGTACCCATTTGAAAGATGCATGCAAAAATTGAAAAGAAAAGTACGTAACAAAGCATCTATTGAAGGATCTATTGCAGAAGCTTATTTGCAAGAGGAAATATCTTTTTTACTCACATTATTTTGAATCTGAGTATCCTTCAAAACACAACCGAATGGGACGGAACGAGAGGAATATTGATGAAATCAACAATCAATTATCTGTTTTCAACCAGCCAGAGCTTGGTTTTGGTGGAGTTTATGAATGCTGGCTTTCGGATGATGAACATCACAGAGCTCATACGTATGTTATGCTCAACTGTGAAGAGATGACATCAGTTGTACTGTAAGTGTTTATATCACTTATTCTATCATTTATGTTATAGTAAATAACTTTGTTTTTTATAGGTTGTATGTTAGTCATATCAAAAACAAATTCCACAAATTACAGCAGCTGCTCTCGAAGAACACCGACAGAAAAATTTCTCTCAGTGGTTTTAAAAACTGGTAACATAAATTCTTTATCTTTTAGCAACTCATTCACTGTATAGTTTACTATATTGATAATTATTTCACAAATTTTCAGGTGTCTCGACATGCTGATAAAATTGGCAAACGACTGTGTATATTAAGTAACCCACCTTCCAAACTTGTTAAAACTTATAATGCATATGTGGTGAATGGATTTCGATTTCACACACATGCATATGGGGAATCAAAAAAAACAATGAACAGTGGAGTTAGCCTGAGAGGATCTCATCATTGAGAAAATGAAGTTGACTTTTATGGCATACTTGATGAAATCATTGAACTCTGTTATCTTGGACAACATTACATAACCATGTTCAAATGTCGGTGGTTGGATACAGAGAGAGGCGTGTGTGTTCATCCAACTCATGTAATCATCGATATTAAATGTAAAAGTGTTCTCGTAGTAAATGAACCATTCTTATTGGCTCAACAGGCACATCAAGTTTATTACGCAAAGTATTGTGCTACTTCAAGAGACTTGACTGATTGGTGGAGTGTAATAAAAATCAAAATTCGAGATAATCAGTTTAGTAAAAGTGAATGTTCTTTCACTGATGTGCAAATAATTGAAGTTTTTCAAGAGAGTACTCAAAATCAATCTTTTTTATAAAGATACATGAGTATCGATGACGACACCCCACATTTAAGAGTCGGTGATGACGATGATGTTAATGATGTCACATATGAATTTGAAATGGTAAGAGATGAAGCAACTGGGACTCTAATGGATATCGATGATGTTGAGGAGGAATATGAAGATGACATTGACATATATGAAGATGATGATGAAGATGAACACTGATAGAATTCCATGTTAGTTATATACAATCATAATATATATATATATATATATGTATATATAATAGTAATTATCAATTATTTGCTAACAACATTAACATTTTCTATTTCAGATGGAAGACGACACATTTCGTGAGTTGGCGGATGCTGACCTGCCTTTCAATGCGGATGAGTTGCTGGCACATGACCCTCAGCCTGCAGGCGCTCCAGGGAGTACGTGGAGGGGGTGCGGTCTTGCACGATTGATGATTCCTGACCCCATCCCCGAGCGACGTCCACGTCTTGGGTTTGATCTACGCACACAGAGGTGTGATAACCTGTGTGATAACCTGTGGATTTGACTAAGATTTCATTAATCTATTCACATAATAAATGTTTATTATTTTTACAGTTTTCCACATATAGCAGTCGAACAGGGCAGCGCTATTTTGCACAACTATTTCTCTCAGCGGTGGACCACATGGGAGCAGATTACCATTGATGTGCAGCAGGCCATGTTCGGCCATTGGTTGGTACGTATGTAAATAAATAATTTTTATTTTGAAAATTATTTCATTTCTAACTTGATATTTTGATTTATTTGTAGGGTTTATGGTATCCGATCAAGGATACCATGCGTGACGCCATCCATGAGGCATGGGAGGTGGCCACGCGTGATCACTTTCGTCAGTTTTTGCACAATTTAAGAAAAGCTGCCACGAAGAAAGAAGGAGTGTCATATTTTGACAAGTCATGTAGAGTACACCGACCAGAGTACATTTCATCCCATGTATGGGATGGATTATGTGTGCACTGGTTGAGTGGTGCCTTTCAGAGGAGATCATTGGTGGGGAGGCAGAATCGGGGGAGACAGGAGGTGACTCATCGAGCTGGGATTCGTTCTTTCAGTACTCATAGACAGCATCTGGTACATACATTATTTATAAATATTTTATATAACTATAAATATTAATAGTTTATTTTTTATTCTTATAGGATGTCGAGCACCCCGATATTACGGAGTACGACGTATATCGAAAGATGTATAGTGATCCTGATACTGGAGAGCTCGGAGGTGATCGTCAGCATCACATCGTGGTCAGTATTATTTGTTTTCAAGTTTAAAAATTAACTGCATATAATATATTCACAATTTTAATTTTAAATTGCAACTACAGGAGTCATATGAGGCCGTAGCGTCACAGACCCGGCCTGAGAGTTAGGCCAAGTCATCAGATCAGACCACTGGCCATCAGTTTGATGAGGCGGCATGGATGCAGGCCACCCAGTATGCCTTCGAGAGGGGCCAGGTAGTTGGTATCAGCTCTCGACTGACTCCCAGAGATTATTATGGCAGTGTTGTGATGTCGGCGTCCAGCTCGAGAGGAGCTCGTGCATCTTCTTCTTCTACACAGTATGAGGATCAGTTGCGATCTCAGACTGCACTAATAGAGAGTCTCTAACAGGAGCAAGAGCAGATGCGTCAGTAGTAGCAGCAGCATGAGGAGGAGGGTCGACGCCAGCAGCAGTTGTACGAGGAGCAGATGAGTCGGTGGCAGTAGCAGCAGCAGGAGCAGATGGAGTACATGCGCCGACTCACTCATGCTTTAGGGATGAAGTTTCCTCCACCAACATCTACAGACCCCCCCCCCCCTTCCCCCCCTCCTCCCCTCCTTCATATTAGAGTTTGTTTTTATGTTATAAAGTTTGTCAAATCAAAATATGAATTTTTTTTCTATTCGTAGTTTCTGTCTCATTATAAAATATTAATAATATTATATTTTGAAATAACAATATTAATATGAATAATAATATTATTTATATTTTATAAAATTAAATTTTATATCTATATTAAAATTTTATAATATTATAATTTAATTATATTTTTTTGTAATATTTGAATTATTTTAATATTTGAATGTAAAATAATTCTATTATTTTTATATTAATTAAAATAACTTATTAATATTTTTTTATTTATGAATTATAATTCTAATATTATTATATTAATTAAATCATTTATTAATATTCTATTATTTTTTATATTTGAATTATAATTCTATTATTATTATATTAATTAAAATAATTAATTAATAATTTATTATTTTTATTTGTGAAATATAATTCTATTATTATATTAATTAAAATAATTTATTAATAAATTTTTTTTATAGTATTTGCGACGGGATACTATGCTCGTCGCAAATAGTATTATTATTATATTCATTAAAATAATTTATTAATAGTTTTAATTTTTTTAAATAGTATTTGCGATGGGCCCCGTCGCAATTACTATTTTAAAAGTTTTTTGCAAATATACGGAGTAATATTTGCGACGGGACGGATCCCCGTCGCAAATAATATCTTTAGCGACGGGCCCATCGCAAATAATTGTTGTTGCGACGCCGTTTTCTGCAACGGGCTATTTGCGACGGGCCCCCGTCGCAAAATGCCATTTGCGACGGGATCCCGTCACAAATACCTATTTTTCTAGTAGTGGCATGGTAGATATTTGATGCTTGAAATCCTGATTTTACATCTGATGTGCGTAATATGAGGCTGGGTCTTTCATGTGATGGTTTTAATCCGTTTGGGCATATTCTTACTTCACACAGCACATGGCCAGTTTTTATACACATTTATAATCTTCCCCCATGGTTTTGTATGAAAAGACATTTCACTTTTATGAGTATACTCATATCTGGTCCTTATGATCCCGAAATTGATATTTATTTATACATGTAACCTTTAATAAAAGAGTTGAAACTTCTTTGGGATCTGGGTGTGCGCACATACGATGCATGTTCTAAATACATATTTCAGATGTGTGTTGCGCTTATGTGGATGATCAATGATTTTCCAGCTTATGAAATGATGTCTGGATAGATCACAAAGGGAAAAATGTCATGCCCAGTTTGTATGAAGAATACACGATTCAAAATACTGAAACATCATTGTAGTTTTAGTTTTATGGGACATCGACGATTCTTTCCAAATGATCATCCATATAGAATGAATCATCGAAGATTTGATAATACCATAGAGACCGATGATCCAACTCAGCGTATGTTTGGAACTGATGTGCTTAATGAATTGAAAGATTTCAGTTTTCATTCGAGAAGGGTCAAACAAAATCTGGAAAGAGAAAGAATGTTTCCACAGAAACCTTTTACAATTGGAGGAAGAGGAGTATCTTTTTTGATTTTCCTTATTGGTCAACCAATTTGTGACATCATTGCTTAGATGTAATTCATATTGAAAATAATATATGCAAAATGTTTCTTTTGGTTCTTCTAAATGTCAAGGGGAAGACAAAAGATGATTTATGATCTCGGCGTGACTTGGTGGATTGAGGCATCAGACCAGAATTGCATCCTGTACGTATCAGTGAAAATAAATGGCAACTTTCATGTGCTTCTTATGTGATGACACCTACAGAAAAAAACAATTTATAGAATTATTAGAGACTATTAGAGTTCCTGATTTCTATTCAAGCAACATATCTAAACGGGTCAACAAAAGAGAGTTGAAGCTAAAATCTTTGAAGACTCATGATTATCACGTTCTACTGCATGAGTTGCTTCCAATAGCAATCTGTAATATTTTTTCCAATAATGTAAGGGTGACTATTATTCGTTTGTGCCATTTTTTTATAGATATTTGTGCTAAGAAGTTTTCCAAGTCTTTCTTGCAAAAAATGTTGACAGATGCCCCATTAATTTTGTGTGAGTTGGAGAAAATATTTCCTCCATCATTTTTCACATGCATGCTGCATCTGACTGTCCATATTCCCACTGAAATACTTCTCGGAGGACCTGTTTCTTTTTGTTGGATGTATCCAACTGAAAGAAATATGTACACATTAAAGTCTTATGTCCGAAAAAGGAATCATCCTGAAGGTTCTATCGTGAACGGTTACTTGGCTCAAGAATGTATGGATTTCTGCTCAATGTATTTGTCTGATCTTACTACAAGAATGAACAGACCAATGAGAAATGATGAAGAATAGTATGAGCAAATTGAACCCAGTTTTCCATCACTTCCTCAAACAGGAGGAATTCCTGGATCATATACATAGAATACATTAAGCCATGAATAGCGGGAGATGGCACATCGCATAGTTTTGTTCAACTATGATTTGTTCGATGACTATATTAGGTAACTAAATTGAATATGTATATCTTACATATATATCTGTTAAACTATTCATATTTTTTATCTACAGGGTACATAAAACAATGATAAATAGGAAGCATCGTTCTTTATCTTTGAGAAGGAGAGAGACTTTGAATAGCAAAGAGTTTTCTACTTGGTTAAAATTGAAGGTAAAAATATTACTGTTTAAAATAATTATATCAATATTTAATTAAGTTTAATAGTAATTTATATTGCAGGTATTTAGCTTATCTTCTAACTCTGTCTCTGAGGAAATAATATCTTTGGATTTTGTTCCTAATACCGTGGTTCGTGACTGTAAATCAATTGTTATCAATGGGTACAAATTTATTGTCACTGAACGAAAAAAGAACATGAGGACACAACATGATGGTATTATGGTTACTGCCACAACAGATTGTTATGCCAGTGCATCAGATAGTAGACCGTGATTTGAAAATGTGGGTTATTATGGAGTCATTGAGAAAATAATAATATTGGATTATTACTCTCATGGATGAGTCACAATGATGAAATGCCATTGGTTTGATTCGATGATGAGATAGGGAACATTTATTAATAATTTTGGATTTTGAGTAATTAATATGACTCGCACTCTTGCTACCGAAGAACCATATGTGTTAGCATCAATGGATAAACAAGTTTTTTATGTCAAAGACCAACTTTGACCTGAATTTGGTGTCATAGTTGAAGTAATTCCAAGAAATATTTTTTATGATGGTGATGATGGAATTGACACTATCCCTAGTGCCATTGGAACCAATCCATTTATTTCTTTTGATGACTCCAATAGCTCAATTTTCAGAGTTGATTGTGAACCTGAAGTTGTGGTTGAAAATATATAGAATCATTCATCCATGTTCTCAATTCTTTTGGTCTACCTCGATTTGGGTTGTTAAGGTTGGTAATATTCAAATTGATTTAGTATTGATCACAAATATGTTTTAACTGACTTGACCGTTATGTGAATTTTCAATTTTTATTGGTTTCAGTTTTATTTGAATTGCATTTTTTAATTTGGAATTGAACTGTATTCAAACCTAGTCAAACAATATTTCTAACTTGGTGAACATTAAAACTTGTATGATTTATTAAATCCATTCAAGATCTTCTAAAACAGTTGATAGCTAAATTACCAATGAATCCCCCTATTCCCTCATATATTTAGTTTTTTGGGTTACACATTAGTTTCCTTTTTCTAATTAATTATATATTTGTTTTCAAAAGTAGGAAATGCAGCCAATTGAAGAGAGACAAAGGAAAAAATTATGGAGAACAATCGTCGAATGGCGTAGATGGGTGTTCCACCATTAGTTCCTACAGTGATTACTTTATTTCAAATATATATATTTAAAGAATATATAAATTCATGTGATTAATTTTTTTGTAAAAATTTTTGTAGGATCCACCTATACGTTGACAGTTATTCGACGAGGAACCTAGTATTGGTCCTAGTACTCAGGCTGGTGGTACGAGGAGGGTTCGTAACAGAGGTGGACGAGAAACTTCGCGTACCCGACTAGACCCTGCCCCTCCCACTGACATGTCATCCTTCCCACATTCTAATCCCATTGTGTCATTAGGGACACACGGGATATTTAGGCCTCCTATGTTTTCACCACCTTTTGCATCTTCTGGCCCATCTTTTTCATATCCCATGATGATTCCCACTCCCCAGTCAGAATCTGGTCATACAGATGTCCCATCTTCTTTTCCTTCTACTTCTGTCTCTCTGACCTTCTATATTCCATCATCTTCGACTCCTCTTCCACCATAGGTTTTTTCATCAGTTACTGTGGATCCAGTAGTGCTCAGCAATCAGACTGGCACAGGTATATTTATAGAACCCTAAAAAAATTTATAGAAATATTTATTTTCATTATAACATGTTTTGATAAAATATTTGTTTTTATTTCATGACAGATACATCTAATGACAGGAGGTGGGGGCGGGGGTGTACACGCATGCATGCGGTGTGGAACAACCGCACACAGGTTATGGTGGATTACAATGAAGACAACCAAATGGTTGAGAAAATAGGGCAGCAATGTCGGAGTTTTTTTGTGATGCTTGCCAAATACTCCGAAATTATTCCCGTCATCCCGCTATCATGGATACATTTTCCACATGAGGTCAAGGATAGAGCTTGGGTAGAGATATGGGTAAAAAAATCCTTTGTATTTAATGCCATGAATTATTTTTGTATTTATATGAATTAATATTTTGATGTCAACTTCGATTTAATTTTCCCGATGGTGAGGGTGCACGACCAGAACGTCTAAAGGATTTAAGCAAGCTTTGGAGAGCCTATAAGCATGAGTTTTATATTGGCTTGCGTGCTAGAGTTGGCACTGAGTTAGAGGTGGTACCAATTGTGGATGATTGTCCTATAGAGTAGTATCGTCAGATGATTACTCATTGGACGACTACCCAGTTTAAGGAATTAATTACATTTGAGGTATTTAAATAACAAATTTCATGTTTTTCATTAATATTATCCTTTTCATTATATAATTTTATTTAGGAATCATCTGGAAAAAATAAAAAAAAACATTGATGCAAAAAAATACCTCAACACACTAGGACGTACTATGATGCCAGATCATGATAGGAAGCAGGTATGACAATTGTTTATAAGTTTTTTTATGACTTACACTTTCTCTTTTTTCCACAATTATTTAATCATTTTCTAAAGTTTTCATATAACTTTAGTTTTCAATGTCATTATAGAGGAAAATACAGAATATTGAAGGATGTGTGCCTCGAGCAAAACTGTTTTTCTCGAGTAGACAGAAAAAGGATGGAAGTGCTGTCAATGAAGAGACTCAGTAGCAGATTGTAAGTTTTAATCTGTTGATTTTATAATTTAATATCTATTTTGTAACTTAATAATATATTTATATTTGTAACAGGATGCTTTAGAGGCCCTCGATGCCTAAGAACCAGACAATTTTGGGCCAACTAATCACTTACATCAGGTGTTGGGAGAGGAGCATCCTAGCAGAGTACGCTGCCGACCTAGGATAACCCCGAAGAGGTATTGGCCCTCCTCAGGTACGATTTGTAGTGACACCGAGCTGTAGCAAGTTAGGGCATAGGTAGAAAAGGCTGACAAAAGGGCCACAAATATGGCAGAACAGTCTGCTAGGGAAAACAATGCATTTATGAAATTTATTGAAGTTCTACGCCCAACACTTCCACCAGAGGCCCACCTAGCTTTTGATGAATATATGTCATCGATACGTTCTAAATATGGTGAACCAGGTGGCAGTTCTAGTGGTGTTCAAGACAATTTCCATCCTGATGATGATGAAGGTGAGGAGTCTGATGCGGAAGAGAAGGGAGAGGAGGAGGGCGAGGTGGATGGAGAGGGCGAGGAGGAGGGAGAGGGCGAGGAGGAGGGTGCTGAGGAGGGTGAGGACGATGATGGGGATGAGGATGAGGGTGATGATGATGGTGATGTGGGAAAAATTGATCTATTACATTTTTGACTAATATTACTGAGATTTGATGTTTAATATATTCTAGTTTTTGGTTTTATCTAGACCCGTAGTATAGTATTAGAGTTTAGTTATTTTTATATATTGTCTGTTTTCATGGATGTTGTTGTCTTTTAGTGGTTGTGGTGTATCTTGAGCATGTTTATAGATTATTGTGTGTTTGGGAACTCCCTGGACAGCCCCCCTCCTTCCTGGACCCTGGACAACCCCCCACCATCCTCCTTGGACCCCGGACATCCCCCCAGACAGCACCCCGGACAGCCCCTTGGACAGCCCCCCACCCTCCTCCCTGGACCCCGGAAATCCCCCCGGACAGCCCCTCAGACATCCCCTCGAATATCCCCCCCACCCTCCTCCTTGGACCCCGGACAGCCCCCTGAATACCCCCCATACATCCCCCCGCACAGCCCCCTACCCTCCTCATTGGTCCCCGGACAGCCCCTCGGACACCCCCCAGACAGCCCCCGGACAGCCCCCCAAATAGCCCCCTATACATCCCCCCCACCCTCCTCCTTAGATCCCGAAAAGCCCCCCCCCCCCCCCCGGACATCCCCCCGAGGCGTGGTGTGGCCGGCACCACTTGAACTGTCTCTCTATAGTTTAAAATGGACAACATTTTAAGTGAAAACAACAACTAACATACAGAAAACTGACCAAACGCATTCAGATTCTGTTGAAACTTTAGGAAAAAGTTACATGAGTCATTTTTGACATGTACGAGTCAACACCGCCTCAATCTGAGGCCTGGTGTGGCCGGAAACACTCAAAGTGTCTCAGTTTTATTTGAAATGGACAACATTTTAAGTGAAAACGACAACTGACATACAGAAAACTGACCAAACGCAATCTTATTTTGTTGAAACTTTAGGAAAACGATCCATGGGTCATATGTGACATGTACGTGTCAACCTAGCCTCAATCTGAGGTGTGGAGTGGCCGAAACCACTCAAATTGTCTCTCTATAGTTTAAAATGGACTTCATTTTAATTGAAAACAACAACTAACATATGGTAAACCAACCAAACACATTCGGATTCTATTGAAACTTTAGGAAAATGATCCATGGATCATATTTTATGTGTACGAGTCAATCGCGCCTCAATCTGTGTCGTAGTGTGGCTGGGATCACTGTAACTATCTCTCTTTTGTTTAGAATGGACAACATTGTAAGTACATACGGAAAACCAACCATACAAATTCTGATTGTGTTGATACTTTAGAAGAATGATCCATGGGTAATATGTGACGTGTACGAGTCAACCCCGTCTCAATCCGAGGTGTGGTGTGGTCGGAACCATTCATAGTGTCTCTCTTCTATTTAAATTGGACATCATTTTAAGTGAAAACAACAACTGACATACGAAAAACTGACCAAACGCATTCAAAATGTGTTGATGCTTTAGCAAAATGATCCATGGGTCATATGTGACATGTAAAAGTCAACCCCGGCTCAATATGAGGCATGGTGTGGCCGGCTCCACACAAAGTGTCTCTCTTTTATTTCAAAAGGACATCATTTTAAGTGAAAACATCAACTGGCATACAGAAAACCGACCAAACGCATTCAGATTGTGTTGATACTTTAGGAAAATGATCCATGGGTCATTTGAGACGTTTATGAGTCAACCCCTTCTAAATATGAGATGCGGTGTGGTTGGTACCACTCAAACTATGTCTCTTTTGTTTAAAATGGACAGGATTATAAGTGAAAAGAACAACTGGCATATGGAAAATAGACCAAACGCATTTTGATTTTGTTGATAATTTATCACAATGATCCATGAGTCATATGTGACGTGTACGATCCAACCCAGGCTCAATCCAAGTTGCGGTGTGGTCGAGATCACTCTAAGTGTCTCTCTTTCGTTTAAAATGGACAACATTTTAAGTACATACGGAAAACCGACCAAACGCATTATATTTCCATTGAAAATTTATGACAACGATCCATGGGTCATATGTGATGTGTACGAGTCAACCTCACCTCAATCCGAGGTGCGGTGTGGTCGACACCACTCATAGTCCTCTCTTTTGTTTAAAATGGACTTCATTTTAAGTGAAAACAATAACTAGCATACGAAAAACCGACCAAATATATTCTTATTGTGTTGATACTTTAGCACAATGATCAATGGGTCATATGTGATGTGTACGATTCAACCCTGCCTCAATCTGAGGCGCAGTGTAGGCGACACCATTCATAGTGTCTCTCTTTTGTTTAAAATGGACATCATTTTAAGTGAAAACAACAACTGACATACGAAAAACTGACCAAACGCATTCAAAATTTGTTTATGCTTTAGTACATCAATCCATGGGTCATATGTGACGTGTACGAGTCAACCCCGCCTCAATCCAAGGCACGGTGTGTCCAGGATCACTCTAAGTGTCTCTCTTTTGTTTAAAATGTACAACATTTTAAGTACATATGAAAAACTAACCAAACGGATTCTGATTGTGTTAATACTTTAGAAAAATGATCCATGGGTCATATGTGACGTGTACAAATCAACCCCGCCTCAATCTGAGGTGCGGTGTGGTCGGAACCACTCAAAGTATCTCTCTTTTGTTTCAAAAGGACATCATTTTAAGTGAAAACATCAACAGGCATACGGAAAACCAACCAAATGCATTCAGATTGTGTTGATACTTTAGGAAAATTATCTATGGGTCATTTGAGATGTGTTCGAGTCAACCCCGTCTAAATCCGAGGCGCGGTGTGGCCGGTACCAATCTAATTGTGTCTCTTTTGTTTAAAATGGATAGGATTATAAGTGAAAAGAACAACTGGCATACGGAAAACCGACCAAACGCATTCGGAATCTATTGATAATTTATCACAATGATCCATGGGTCATATGTGACGTGTACGAGCCAACCCGGGCTCAATTCAGGTTGTGGTGTGGCCGGGATAACTCTAATTGTCTCCCTTTTGTTTAAAATGGACAACATTTTAAGTACATATGGAAAACTGATCAAACGCATTCGGTTTCAATTAAAACTTTAGGATAATGATCCATGGGTCATATGTGACATGTACGAGTCAACCTTTCCTCAATCTGAGGCATGGTGTGGCTGACACCACACAAAGTGTCTCTCTTTTGTTTAAAATGGACTTCATTTTAAGTGAAAACAACAACTAGCATATGGAAAACCAACCAAACGGATTCTGATTGTGTTGATAATTTAGAACAACTATCCATGGGTCATATGTGATGTGTACGAGTCAACCACGCCTCAATACAAGATGCAGTGTGGCCAACACCATTCACAGTGTTTGTCTTTTGTTTAAAATGGACATCATTTTAAGTGAAAACAACAACTGACATACGAAAAACTGATAAAATGCATTCGAAATGTGTTACTACATTAAGAAAACAATACATAGGTCATATGTGACGTGTAAAAGTTAAACCTACCTCAATCCGAGGCACGGTGTGTCCGAGATCACTCTAAGTGTCTCTCTTTTGTAAATGGACAACATTTTAAGTACATACAGAAAACTGACCAAACAGATTCTGATTGTGTTGATACTTTAGCACAATGATCCATGGGTTATATGTGATGTGTACGAATCAAACCTGCCTCAATCTAGGGCATGGTGTGGTCAGCACCACTCAAAGTGTCTCTCTTTTGTTTCAAAAGGACATCATTTTAAGTGAAAACATAAACTGGCATAAGGAAAACCGACCAAATGCATTCAGATTGTGTTGATACTTTAGGAAAATGATCCATGGGTCATTTGAGACGTGTATGATTCAACCCTATCTAAATCTGAGGCGTGGTGTGGCCGGTACCACTCTAACTGTGTCTCTTTTGTTTAAAATGTACAGGATAAGTGAAAAGAACAGCTAGAATACGGAAAACTGACCAAATGCATTCAATATCTGTTGAGACTTTATCACAACGATCCATGGGTTATATGTGACGTGTATGAGCCAACCCAGGATCAATCCAAGTTGCGGTGTGGCTGGAACCACCCAAAGTGTCTCTCTTATGTTTAAAAAGGATATCATTTTAAGTGAAAACATCAACTGGCGTATAGAAAACTGACCAAATGAATTCAAATTGTGTTGATACTTTAGGACAATAATCCATGGGTCATTTGAGACATGTATGAGTCAACCCTGTCTAAATCCGAGGCGCGGTGTGGCCGGTACCACTCTAACTGTGTTTCTTTTGTTTAAAATGGATAGGATTATAAGTGAAAAGAACAACTCGCATATGGAAAATAGACCAAAAGCATTCAGAATCTATTGATAATTTATCACAACGATCCAAGGGTCATATGTGATGTGTACGAGCCAACCTGGGCTCAATCCGAGTTGCGGCGTGGCCAGGATCACTCTAAGTGTCTCTCTTTTGTTTAAAATGGACAACATTTTAAGTACATATGGAAAACCAACCAAACGCATTCGGTTTCCGTTGAAACTTTAGGAGAATGATCCATGGGTAATATGTGACGTGTAAAAGTCAACCTTTCCTCAATCCGTGGTGTGGTGTGGCCGACACCACTTAAAGTGTCTCTCTTTTGTTTAAAATGGACTTCATTTTAAGTGAAAACAACAACTAGTATACGGAAAACCGACCAAACGGATTCTTATTGTGTTGATACTTTTGCACAACGATTCATTGGTCATATGTGATGTGTAAGAGTCAACCCCGCCTCAATCCAAGGCGCAGTGTGGCCGACACCATTCATAGTGTCTCTCTTTTGTTTAAAATGGACATCATTTTAAGTGAAAACAACAACAGACATACAAAAAACTGAACAAACGTATTCTAAATGTGTTTATGCTTTAGTACATCGATTCATGGGTCATATGTGACGTGTACGAGTCAACCCCACCTCAATCTAAGGCACGTTGTAGCCGGGATCACTCTAAGTGTCTCTCTTTTGTTTAAAATGGACAACATTTTAAGTACATACAGAAAACTGACCAAACGGATTCTGATTGTGTTGATACATTAGCACAATGATCCATGGGTCATATGTGATGTGTATGAATCAAACCTGCCTCAATATGAGGCACAGTGTGGCCGACACCACTCAAAGTGTCTCTCTTTTGTTTTAAAAAGACATCATTTTAAGTGAAAACATCAACTGGCATACAGAAAACCGAACAAACACATTCGGATTGTGTTGATACTTTAGTAAAATGATCCATGGGTCATTTGAGACATGCACGAGTCAACCCCGTCTAAATCAGAGGTGCGGTGAGGCTGGTACCACTCTAACTGTGTCTCTTTTGTTTAAAATGGACAGGATTATAAGTGAAAAGAACAACTGGAATACGGAAAACTGACCAAATGCATTCGGAATCTGTTTATAATTTATAACAACGATCCAAGGGTCATATGTGATGAGTATGAGAAACTCAGGCTCAATCCAAGTTGTGATGTGGCTGGGATCACTCTAAGTGTCTCTCTTTTGTTTAAAATGGACAACATTTTAAGTACATACGGAAAACCAAACAAATGCATTCGGTTTTCATTGAAACTTTAGGAGAATGATCCATGGGTAATATGTGACATGTACGAGTCAACCTTGACTCAATCCGAGGTGCGGTGTGTCCAACACCACTCAAAGTGCCTCTCTTTTGTTTAAAATGGACTTCATTTTAAGTGAAAAGAAAAACTAGCATACAGAAAATCGACCAAACGGATTCTGATTGTGTTGATACTTTAGAACAACGATCCATGGGTAATATGTGACATGTATGAATCAACTACGCCTCAATCTGAGGTGCGGTGTGGCCGACACCAGTCATAGTGTCTGTCTTTTGTTTAAAATGGACATCATTTTAAGTGAAAACCACAACTGACATACGAAAAACTGACAAAACGCATTCAAAATGTGTTGATGCTTTAGTACAATGATCCATGGGTCATATGTGACGTGTACGAGTTAACCCCACCTCAATCTGAGGCATGGTGTGGCTGGGATCACTCTAAGTGTCTCTCATTTGTAAATGGACAACATTTTAAGTACATACGGAAAACTAACCAAATGTATTCTGATTGGGTTGATACATTAGCACAATGATCCATGGGTCATATGTGACATGTACGAATCAACCCCACCTCAATCTGAGGCACGGTGTGGCCGGAACCACTCAAAGTGTCACTCTTTTGTTTCAAAAGGACATCATTTTAAGTGAAAAAATCAACCGGCATACATAAAACTGACCAAACGCATTCATATTGTGTTGATACTTTAGGAAAATGATCCATGGGTCATTTGAGATGTGTACGAGTCAACCCCGTCTAAATCCGAGGCGCAGTGCCGTCGTTACCACTCTAACTGTGTCACTTTTGTTTATAATGGACAGGGTTATAAGTGAAAAGAACAACTGGCATATGAAAAACCAACCAAACACATTCATAATCTGTTGATAATTTATCACAACAATCCATGGGTCATATTTGATGTGTACGAGCCAACCCGGGCTCAATCCGAGTTGCGGTGTGGTCAGGATCACTCTAAGTGTCTCTCTTTTGTTTAAAATGGACAACATTTTAAGTACATACGGAAAACAAATCAAACGAATTTGGTTTCCATTGAAACTTTAGGAGAACAATCCATGGGTCATATGTGACGTGTAAGAGTCAACCTCGCCTCAATATGAGGCACAGTGTGGCTGACACCACTCAAAGTGTCTCTCTTTTGTTTAAAATGGACTTCATTTTAAGTGAAAACAACAACTAGCATACGGAAAACTGACCAAACGGATTCTGATTGTGTTGATACTTTAGAAAAATGATCCATGAGTCATATGTAGCATGTACAAGTCAACCCCGACTCAATTCGAGGTGTGGTGTGGGCAACACCATTCATAGTGTCTCTCTTTTGTTTAAAATGGACATCATTTTAAGTGAAAACAACAACTGACATACGAAAAACTAACCAAACGCATTCGAAATGTGTTGATGCTTTAAGAAAACGATCCATGGGTCATATGTGACGTTTACGAGTCAACCCCTCCTCAATCCGAGGCACGGTGTGGCCGTGCTCACTCTAAGTGTATCTCTTTTATAAATGGACAACATTTTAAGTACATATGGAAAACAGAACAAATGGATTATGAATGTGTTGATACTTTAGCACAATGATACATGGGTCATATGTGACATGTATGAATCAACCCCGCATCAATATGAGTTGTGGTGTGGTCGTAACCACTCAAAGTGTCTCTATTTTGTTTTAGAAGGACATCATTTTAAGTGTAAACATCAACTGTCATACAGAAAACTGACCAAACGCATTCGGATTGTGTTGATACTTTAGGAAAATGATCCATGGGTCTTTTGAGACATGTAAGAGTCAACCCCATCTAAATCTGAGGCGTGGTGTGGCCAGTAACACTCTAACCGTGTCTCTTTTGTTTAAAATTGATAGGATTATAAGTGAAAAGAATAACTGGCATACGGAAAACCGACCAAACGCATTCGGAATCTATTGAAACTTTATCACAGCGATACATGGGTCATATGTGACGTGTACGAGCCAACCTGGGCTCAATACGAGTTGTAGTGTGGCCGGAACCCCCCAAAGTGTCTCTCTTATGTTTTAAAAGGACATCATTTTAAGTGAAAACATCAACTGGAATACGGAAAACTGACCAAACGCATTCAGATTGTGTTGATACTTTAGGAAAATGATCCATGGGTCATTTGAGATGTGTACGAGTCAACCCCGTATAAATCCGAGGCGCGGTGTGGCCGGTACCACTCAAATTGTGTCTCTTTTGTTTAAAATGGACAGGATTATAAGTGAAAAGTACAAGTGGCATACGGAAAACCGACCAAACACATTCGTAATCTTCTAATAATTTATCACAATGATCCATGGGTAATATGTGATGTGTAAAAGCCAACCTAGGCTCAATCCAAGTTACCGTGTAGTCGGGATCACTTGAAGTGTCTCTCTTTTGTTTAAAATGGACAACATTTTAAGTACATACAGAAAACCAACCAAACGCATTCGGTTTCTGTTGAAACGTTAGGATAACTATCCCTGGGTCATATGTGACGTGTACGAGTCAACATCTCCTCAACCTGTGGCTCGGTGTGGCTGACACCACTCAAAGTGTCTCTCTTTTGTTTAAAATGGACTTCATTTTAAGTGAAAACAACAACTAGCATACGGAAAACCGACCAAACGGATTCTTATTATGTTTATACTTTAGCACAAAGATCCTTAGATCATATGTGACATGTAAGAGTCAACCCCGCCTTAATCAAAGGCGTGGTGTGGCTGACACCATTCATTGTGTCTCTCTTTTGTTTAAAATGGACATCATTTTAAGTGAAAACAACAACAGACATACAAAAAACTGACCAAATGCATTCTAAATGTGTTGATTCTTTAGGACATCTATCCATGAGTCATATGTGATGTGTACGAGTCAACCCTGCCTCAATCTGAGGCACGGTGTAACCAAGATCACTCTGAGTGTCTCTCTTTTGTTTAAAATGGACAACATTTTAAGTACATATGGAAAACTGACCAAACGGATTCGGATTGTGTTGATACATTAGAACAATGATCCATGGGTCATATGTGATGTGTACGAATCAACCCTGCCTCAATCTGAGGCGCGGTGTGGCCAGCACCACTCAAAGTGTCACTCTTTTGTTTCAAAAGGACATCATTTTAAGTGAAAACATCAAATGGCATATAGAAAACCGACCAAACGCATTCAGATTGTGTTGATACTTTAGGACAATGATCCATGGATCATTTGAGATGTGTATGAGTCAACCTCATCTAAATCTGAGGCACGATGTGGCCAGTACCACTCTAATTGTGTCTCTTTTGTTTAAAATGGACAGGATTATAAGTGAAAAGAACAACTAGCATACGGAAAACCGACCAAACACATTCAGAATTTGTTGATAATTTATCACAACAATCCATGGGTCATGTGTGATGTGTACGAGCCAACCTAGGCTCAATCTGAGTTGCGGTGTGGTCGGGATCACTCTAAGTGTCTCTCTTTTGTTTAAAATGGACAATATTTTAAGTACATACGGAAAACCAACCAAATGAATTCGGTTTCCATTGAAACTTTAGGAGAAAAATCCATGGGTCATATGTGACGTGTACGAGTAAACCTCGGTTCAATATGAGGCACGGTGTGGCCGACACCACTCAAAGTGTCTCTCTTTTGTTTAAAATGGACTTCATTTTAAGTGAAAACAACAACTAGCATACGGAAAACCGAACAAACGGATTCTGATTGTGTTCATACTTTAGCATAACAATCCATGGGTCATATGAAACATGTACAAGTCAACCCCGCCTCAATCTGAGGCACGGTGTGGGAAACACCATTCATAGTGTCTCTCTTTTGTTTAAAATGGACATCATTTTACGTGAAAACAACAACTGACATACGAAAAACTAACTAAACGCATTCAAAATGTGTTGATTCTTTAGGAAAACGATCCATGCATCATATGTGATGTGTATGAGTCAACCCCGCCTCAATCCATGGCATGGTGTGGCTGTGCTCACTCTAAGTGTATCTCTTTTGTAAATGGACAACATTTTAAGTACATATAGAAAATAGACCAAATAGATTCTGACTGTGTTGATACTTTAGCACAAAGATAAATGGGTCATATGTGACATGTATGAATAAAACTCGCCTCAATATGAGTTGTGGTGTGGCCGGAACCACTCAAAGTGTCTCCCTTTTATTTCAAAAGGACATCATTTTAAGTGAAAACATCAACTGGCATACGGAAAACCGACCAAACGCATTTGGATTGTGTTGATACTTTAGGAAAATGATCCATGGGTCTTTTGAGACATGTAAGAGTCAACCTCGTCTAAATCCGAGGCACAGTGTGGTCGGTACCACTCTAACTGTGTATCTTTTGTTTAAAATGGACAGGATTATAAGTGAAAAGAACTACTAGCATACGGAAAAATGACCAAACGCATTCAGAATCTATTGAAACTTTATCACAGCGATCCATGGGTCATATGTGATGTGTACAAGGAAACCCAGTCTCAATCCGAGTTGCGGTGTGGCCAAAACCCCCCAAAGTGTTTCTCTTATGTTTAAAAAGGACATCATTTTAAGTGAAAACATCAACTGGAATACGGAAAACTGACCAAACGCATTAAGATTGTATTGATACTTTATGAAAATGATCCATGGGTCATTTGAGACGTGTACGAGTCAACCCCGTTTAAATCCGAGGCACAATGTGGCCGGTACCACTCAAACTGTGTCTCTTTTGTTTAAAATGGACAGGATTATAAGTGAAAAGAACAAGTGGCATACGAAAAACCAACCAAATGCATTCTTAATCTATTAATAATTTATCACAATGATCCATGGGTCATATGTGATGTGTACGAGCCAGCCTGGGCTCAATCCGAGTTGCGGTGTGGCCGAGATCACTCTAAGTGTCTCTCTTTTGTTTAAAATGGACAACATTTTAAGTACATACGGAAAACCAACCAAATGCATTTGGTTTTCATTGAAACTTTAGGATAACGATCCATGGGTCATATGTGATGTGTAAGAGTCAACCTCTCCTCAATCTGTGGCGCGATGTGGATGGCACCACACAAAGTGTCTCTTTTTTTTAAATGGACTTCATTTTAAGTGAAAACAACAACTAGCATACGAAAAACTGACCAAACGGATTCTTATTGTGTTGATATTTTAGCCCAACGATCCATGGGTCATATGTGACGTTTAAGAGTTAACCCCGCCTCAATAAAAGGTGTGGTGTGGCCGACACCATTCATAGTGTCTCTCTTTTGTTTAAAATGGACATCATTTTAAGTGAAAACCACAACAGACATACAAAAAACTGACCAAATGTATTCTAAATGTGTTGATGCTTTAGGACATCGATCCATGGGTCATATGTGACATGTAAGAGTCAACCCCACCTCAATCTGAGGCACGGTGTAGTCGGGATTACTCTAAGTTTCTCTCTTTTGTTTAAAATGGACAACATTTTAAGTACATACGGAAAACTGACCAAACTGATTCTGATTGTGTTGATACATTAGCACAATGATCCATGGGTCATATGTGACATGTACGAATCAACCCTTCCTCAATCTGAGACGTGGTGTGGCCGGAACCACTCAAAGTGTCACTCTTTTGTTTCAAAAGGACATCATTTTAAGTGGAAACATCAACTGGCATACAGAAAACCGACCAAATGCATTCATATTATGTTGATACTTTAGGAAAATGATCCATGGGTCATTTGATATGTGTACGAGTCAACACCTCCTAAATATGAGGTGCGGTGCGGCCAGTACCACTCTAACTGTGTCTCTTTTGTTTAAAATGGACAGGATTATAAGTGAAAAGAACAACTGGCATACGGAAAACCAACCAAACACATTCAGAATCTGTTGATAATTTATCATAACAATCCATGGGTCATATGTGATGCGTAAGAGCCAACCCAGGCTCAATACGAGTTGCGGTGTGGTCAGTATCACTCTAAGTGTCTCTCTTTTGTTTAAAATGGACAACATTTTAAGTACATAAGGAAAACCAACCAAACGAATTTGGTTTCCATTGAAAATTTAGGAGAACGATCCATGGATCATATGTGATGTGTATGAGTCAACCTCGCATCAATATGAGGCACTGTGTGGCCGACACCACTCAAAGTGTCTCTCTTTTGTTTAAAATGGACTTCATTTTAAGTGAAAACAACAACTAGCATACGAAAAACCAACCAAACGGATTCTGATTGTGTTGATACTTTAGAACAACGATCCATGGGTCATATTCAACGTGTAAAATTCAACCCCGCTCAATACGAGGTGTGTTGTGGGCGACACCATTCATAGTGTCTCTCTTTTGTTTAAAATGGACATCATTTTAAGTGAAAACAACAACTGACATACGAAAAACTGACCAAACGCATTCTAAATGTTTTTATGCTTTAGGAAAATGATCCATGGGTCGTATGTGATGTGTACAAGTCAACCCCGCCTCAATTTGAGGCATGGTGTGTCCATGATCACTCTAAGTGTATCTCTTTTATAAATGGACAACATTTTAAGTACATATGGAAAACAGACCAAATGGATTCTGACTGTGTTGATACTTTAGCACAATGATACATGGATTATATGTGACATATGCGAATCAAACCTGCCTCAATATGAGTTGTGGTGTGGCCGAAACCACTCACAGTGTCTCTCTTTTGTTTCAAAAGGACATCATTTTAAGTGAAAACATCAACTGGCATAAGAAAAACTGACCAAACGCATTCGGATTGTGTTGATACTTTAGGAAAATGATCCATGGGTATTTTGAGACGTGTAAGAGTCAACATTGTCTAAATATGAGGTGCAGTGTAGCCGGTACCACTCTAACTGTGTCTCTTTTCTTTAAAATGGACAGGATTATAAGTGAAAAGAACAACTGGTATACAGAAAACCAACCAAACGCATTTGGAATCTGTTGAAACTTTATCACAATGATCCATGGGTCATATTTGACGTGTACGAGCCAACTTGGGCTCAATCCGAGTTGTGGTGTGGCCGAAACCCCCCAAAGTGTCTCTCTTATGTTTAAAAAGGACATCATTTTAAGTGAAAATATCAATTGGCATACATAAAACTGACCAAACGCATTCGGATTGTTTTGATACTTTAGGAAAATGATCCATGGGTCATTTGAAACGTGTACGAGTCAACCCCATATAAATCTGAGGCGCAGTGTGGCTGGTACCACTCAAACTATGTCTCTTGTTTAAAATAGACAGGATTATAAGTGAAAAGAACAAGTGGCATACGGAAAACCAACCAAATGCATTCGTAATCTGTTAATAAGTTATCAAAACAATCCATGGGTCATATGTGATGTGTAAGAGCCAACTTGGGCTCAATCGGAGTTGTGTGGCTGGGATCACTCTAAGTGTCTCTCTTTTGTTTAAAATGGACAACATTTTAAGTACATATGGAAAACCAACCAAACGCATTCAGTTTCTGTTGAAACTTTAGGAGAAATATCCATGGGTCATATTTGACGTTTACAAGTCAAACTCTCCTCAATACGTGGTGCGATGTGGCTGACACCACTCAAAGTGTCTCTCTTTTGTTTAAAATGGACTTCATTTTAAGTGAAAACAAGAACTAGCATACGGAAAACCGACCAAACAGATTCTTATTGTGTTGATACTTTAGTACAAAGATCCATGGGTCATATGTGATGTTTAAGAATCAACCCCTCCTCAATCCAAGGCGTGGTGTGGCTGACACTATTCATAGTGTCTCTCTTTTGTTTAAAATGGACATCATTTTAAGTGAAAACAACAACAGACATATAAAAATCTGACCAAATGAATTCTAAATGTGTTGATGCTTTAGGACATCGATCCATGGGTCATATGTGATGTGTACGAGTCAACCCCACCTCAATCTGTGTCACGGTGTATCGGGGATCACTCTAAGTGTCTCTCTTTTGTTTAAAATGGACAACATTTTAAGTACATATGGAAAACTGACCAAACGGATTCTGATTGTGTTGATACTTTAGCACAATGATCCATGGTTCATATGTGACATGTATGAATCAACCCCGCCAAAATATGAGGTGTGGTGTGGTCGACACCACTCAAAGTGTCTCTCTTTTGTTTCAAAAGGACATCATTTTAAGTGAAAACATCAACTTGCATACGGAAAACTAACCAAACACATTTGGATTGTGTTGATACTTAAGGACAATGATCCATGGGTCATTTGAGACGTTCACGAGTCAACCTCGTCTAAATCAGAGGTGCGGTGTGGCCGGTACCACTCTAACTGTGTCTCTTTTTTTTAAATGGACAAGATTATAAGTGAAAAGAACAACTGAAATACGAAAAACTGACCAAACGCATTCGGAATCTGTTTATAATTTATCACAATGATCCATGTGTCATATGTGACGAGTAAGATCCAACTCGGGCTCAATCCGAGTTGCGGTGTGGCCGGGATCACTCTAAGTGTCTCTCTTTTGTTTAAAATGGACAAAATTTTAAGTACATACGGAAAACTAAAAAAACGCATTCGGTTTTCATTGAAACTTTAGGAGAATGATCCATGGGTAATATGTGACATGTACGAGTCAACCTTTCTTCAATATGAGGCATGTCATGGCCGACACCACTCAAAGTGTCTCTTTTGTTTAAAATGGACTTCATTTTAAGTGAAAACAACAACTAGCATATGGAAAACTGACCAAACGGATTCTGATTGTGTTGATACTTTAGCACAATGATCCATGGGTCATATGTGACATGTATAAATCAACCTCACCTCAATATGAGGCATGGTGTGGCCAGTACCACTCAAAGTGTCTCTCTTTTGTTTCAAAAGGACATCATTTTAAGTGAAAACATCAACTGGCATACGGAAAACCCGAGGCACGGTTTGGCCGACACCACTCAATGTGTCTCTCTTTTGTTTAAAATGGACAATATTTTAAGTGCATATGAAAAACTGACTAAATGGATTCTGATTGTGTTTATACTTTAGAACAATGATAAATGGTTCATATGTGATGTGTATGAATCAACTCCGCCTAAATATGAGGTGTGGTGTGGCCGAAACCACTCAAAGTGTCTCTCTTTTGTTTCAAAAGGACATCATTTTAAGTGAAAACATCAACTGGCATACGGAAAACTGACCAAACGGTTTGGCCGACACCACTCAAAGTGTCTCTCTTTTGATTAAAATGGGAAACATTTTAAGTACATACGGAAAACTGATGAAATAGATTCTGATTGTGTTGATAC
Organism: Viscum album; assembly: GCA_963277665.1. NCBI lineage: Eukaryota > Viridiplantae > Streptophyta > Magnoliopsida > Santalales > Viscaceae > Viscum > Viscum album. The sequence continues at coordinate 28,463,085 of OY728125.1, forward strand.
ATTAGAACAATGATCCATGGGTCATATGTGACGTGTATGAATCAACCATGCCTCAATATAAGGTGTGGTGTGGCCAACACAACTCAAAGTGTCTCTCTTTTTTTCAAAAAGACATCATTTTAAGTGAAAACATCAACAGGCATATGGAAAACCGACCAAACACATTCGGATTGTGTTGATAATTTAGGACAATGATCCATGGGTCATTTGAGACATGCATGAGTCAACTCCGTCTAAATCAGAGGTGTGGTGTGGCCGGTACCACTCTAATTGTGTCTCTTTTGTTTAAAATGGACAGGATTATAAGTGAAAAGAACAACTGGAATACGGAAAACTGACCAAATGCATTGTGAATCTGTTTATAATTTATCACAATGATCCATGGGTCATATGTGATGAGTATGAGCCAACTCGGGCTCAATCCGAGTTTCGGTGTGGCCGGGATCACTCTAAGTGTCTCTCTTTTGTTTAAAATGGACAAAATTTTAAATACATATGCAAAACCGAACAAACGCATTCAGTTTTTGTTGAAACTTTAGGAGAACAATCCATGGGTAATATGTGACATGTATGAGTAAACCTCACCTCAATTCGAGGCGCGGTGTGGTCTACACCACTCAAAGTGTCTCTCTTTTGTTTAAAATAGACTTCATTTTAAGTGAAAACAACAACTAGCATATGGAAAACTAACCAAACGGATTCTGATTGTGTTGATACTTTAGAAAAATGATCCATGGGTCATATGTGGCATGTACGAATCAACCCCACCTCAATCCGAGGTGTGGTGTGGCCGACACCATTCATAGTGTCTCTCTTTTCTTTAAAATGGAAATCATTTTAAGTGAAAACAACAACTGACATACAAAAAACTGACCAAACACATTCGAAATGTGTTGGTACTTTAAGACATCGATCCATGGGTCATATGTGATGTTTACGAGTCAACCCCGCCTCAATACGAGGCACGGTGTGGTCAGTATCACTCTAAGTGTCTCTCTTTTGTTTAAAATGGACAACATTTTAAGTACATACAGAAAACTAACCAAACAGATTCTGATTGTGTTGATAATTTAGAACAATGATCCATGGGTCATATGTAACGTGTAAGAATCAACCTCGCTTCAATCTGAGGCGCGGTGTGGCCGGCACCACTCAAAGTGTCTCTCTTTTGTTTGAAAATGACGTCATTTTAAGTGAAAACATTAACTGGCATACGGAAAACCGACTTAACGCATTCGGATTGTGTTGATACTTTAGGAAAATTACCCATAGGTCATTTGAGACGTGTATGAGTCAACCCTGTCTAAATCAAAGGCATAGTGTGGCTGGTACCACTCTAACTGTGTCTCTTTTGTTTAAAATGGACTGGATTATAAGTGAAAAGAACAACTGGCATACGGAAAACCTACCAAATGCGTTCAGAATCTGTTGATAATTTATCACAATGATCCATGGGTCATATGTGACATGTACGAGACAATCCAGTCTCAATCCGAGTTGCGGTGTGGCCGGGATCACTCAAAGTGTCTCTCTTTTGTTTAAAATGGAAAACATTTTATGTACATACGGAAAACGGACTAAACGCATTCAGTTTCCATTGAAACTTTATGAGAACAACCCATGGGTAATATTTGACATGTACGAGTCAACCTCGCCTCAATCTGAGGCACGGTTTATCCGACACCACTCAAAGTGTCTCTCTTTTGTTTAAAATTGACTTCATTTTAAGTGAAAACAACAACTAGCATACGGAAAACTGACCAAACGAATTCTGATTGGTGTTGATACTTTAGCACAATGATCCATGGGTCATATGTGATGTGTATGATTCAACCCCGCCTCAATCCGAGGTGCGGTGTGGCTTACACCATTCATAGTGTCTCTCTTTTGTTTAAAATGGACATCATTTTAAGTGAAAACAACAACTGACATATGAAAAACTGACCAAACGCATTCAAAATGTGTTGATGATTTAGTAAAACGATCCATGGGTCATATGTGATGTGTACGAGTCAACCCTAACTCAATCCGAGGCATGGTGTGGCCGGGATCACTCTAAGTGTCTCTATTTTGTAAATGGACAACATTTTAAGTACATACAGAAAATTGACCAAACGGATTCTGATTGTGTTGATTGTTTAGAACAACAAACCATGGGTCATATGTGACATGTACGAATCAACCCTGTATCAATATGAGGTGCGGTGTGGCTGGCACCACTCAAAGTGTCTCTCTTTTGTTTCAAAAGGACATCATTTTAAGTGAAAACATCAACTGGCATACATAAAACTGACCAAACGCATTCGGATTGTGTTGATACTTTAAAACAATGATCTATGGGTCATTTGAGACATGTACAAGTCAACCCTGTCTAAATATGAGGCATAGTGTGGTCGGTACCACTCTAATTATGTCCCTTTTTTTTAAAATGGACAGGATTATAAGTGAAAAGAAAAACTAGTATACGGAAAACCGACCAAACGCATTCGGAATCTATTTAAACTTTATCACAACAATCCATGGGTCATATGTGACTTGTACGAGCCAACATGGGCTCAATCCAAGTTACGGTGTGGCTGTAACCTCCCAAAGTTTCTCTCTTATGTTTAAAATGGACAACATTTTAAGTACATATGGAAAACTGACCAAACGGATTCTGATTGTGTTGATATTTTAGCACAATGATCCATGGGTCATTTGTGATGTGTACGAGTCAACCCTGCCTCAATTTAAGGCATGGTGTGGCCGGAACCACTCAAAGTGTCTCACTTTTATTTAAAAAGCACTTCATTTTAAGTGAAAACAACAACTGACATACGGAAAACCGACCAAACGCTTTCAGAATATGTTGATACTTTAGGACAACGATCCATGCGTCATTTGTGACGTGTATGAGTTAACCTCGCCTCAATCCGAGGCACGGTGTGGCCAGTATCACTCTAGGTGTATGTATTTTGTTTAAAATGGGCATCATTTCTAGTAAAAACATATGGTATACGAAAAACCGATCAAATTATGAATTGAATTCTGGATTCCACATATAATTGTCATCTAAATTTTAAATTGAATTCTAAATTAATTATGTATGTTTATAATTACGTTATGAATTCTGATTTAATTCTGGATGTGTATAGTTCCTGGATGCATTATATGTTAAATTTGTATGAATTTTTTCTCTATATGTATGTGTTAGTTGGTTATTGCAGGTACAATAATTGTATATGTATGTGTTAGTTTATTGCAGGTATAATAATTGGAAATGATTGGAAATGAGAGGGAATTGGAAAGAAGAGGGAATGGACTGGTTGCTGTGAAAATTGTAGGCTGCTTTGCAATTTTCACAGCATAGTCTATTCCAACGGTTTGAAACCGTTGGCATAGAATTTTGAGTTTTTTTACCAATGGTTCTCTATGAACCATTGGTAAAAATCCTTTCCCAACAGTTTAGAAACCGTTGGTAAATAATTCATCTGGTTAGTTTTCCCAACGTTTTGGCACAACCGTTGGTATAGGTTCATTTTTTCTAACCTATCCCAATGGTTCAGTGTCACTACTATAAATTTAAGCTATAGCCACGGACCTATAGCCACGGTTTTATAGGTCCGTGGCTATAGCTTCTCTATAGCCACGATTTATTGAACTTGCATGGATAAAATGTTCCGTCTCTTTTTTTCTCTAAAATTAGTCGGGGTCCTTCTCCCTCCCCTCCCCGATACTCTGCACACGACCCTCGGATATCCTCCGGCACCCTCTTCCCCGATACTCCCAGACCTTCACAGTGGTGCCCTCCTCCACGATACCCTCTGTGTGTGACCCTCTGAACCCTCAACCTTCATGACGGTGCCCTCCTCCCCGATACCCTCTGTGTGCGACCCTCCTTCCCTGACGGTTCCCATCGTGACTTCTCCTCTCCCCGATCCTCCTCCATCGACGGTGCCCTTCGCGACGGCGGCCCTCGCAACGGTACCCCTCGCTTCCACCGAATGAGGCAACCCCACCGGGATCTCTCATCTCTGATTCTCCTCCCCAGATGCTGCCACCAAATGCGGGACACCTCAACTCTCCCCACCGACACTGCTCCTAGGTGGCCTCCCCACCTCCTCCGACGCAGCCAGCCCACTCCCGGTGATCATCCTCCTCTTTGTTATGAACAATTATGGGTTCATTATTTTGTTATAAGTTATTCATAGCTATGTTGTATAAAATCTATACAATTTTTTTGACATTTCATGAAATTCTACCTTCAATATCTCTTTCTAAACTAGTTATTCTTGGATTTAGGTAGGTATTTATGTGTATTTACTTTAATTAGCATGTCATTTTGTGCTTGGTGTTTTCTAAAACTTTTTTTATCAAAGTAAATCAATATTTAGTATATATTGTGGGTTTAAAAAGTGTTATAAATGTTTTTCTCTCTTGGAATAAAGGTTTTATAATGGATTTATAAATTTTAATTAATTGGTTTAAATGAAAAGCATTTGTGGGAATGCCTATATGTCTTGTTTTAAAAAAAATTATATAACAAAAGGTATTTGAACCCATTTGGGTATTGGTATGATTTTCAAGGATTTTTTGAAATAAAATTGTTTTAATGGATTTTAAAATGACTTGAAAGAAAAGGTAGTTGGTTTTAAAAATGATTTTAAGTGTGGTTTCTCATAGAATAGTTATAAATAAGGTGATAAAGTCGGTTTTTAAATGGTTTAAATGACTTGGAATTCCTAGTTGGTTTCTGAAAAGGCATATTTTCACTTTATATAAGAAATTTTTATAATAAGTATCAGACCATCGATTATTCCCCTTATTTTGATTATGCCTGATTTGAATTGTGGCTCTCTAGGAGGGATGTTGTATTCTATTTTTGATATGGATAAAGTGAAAGAAGTTATTTCGTATGAGGGAGTTGATGTTTGAGGTGAGATGAGATTTATTTAAAATATTTTTTTATCGATTCTTGTGATTCTTTTGATTTTCTACCTCCACTAGATTGATTTATCATGGGAACTTAGGTAAATAATGGAAGGTCTAGTGGCATGTGATGCTAGTTTAGTGTATGTTAGCTGGATAGTGCCCTAGGAGATTAGCACCCTACCAGGGATATATTTTATATGTGGAGAGACCTAAAAGGGGAAGCTGAATGGGATGATCTGATTTCACATAGGATCCCAATGAGTAATATGATGAACTAGGTCTAGTATCATCCATTCTAGAGCCTAATAAGTTTCCCATAATGTTTATAATTCTTTGAATATTGATTAGAGGATCTCATCCCATGCTTTTATTTGTATCCCCGTTATTACTTCAATTATTTCTTATTATCAATTTCCCATTGATATATTGGTGCATGTTATGTTTCTATATTCCATTTTAGTTATGGTTTTGGTTTATATTCAAACTGAATTAAAAAATATTTTTGGAAGTATATTATTAAAGAAAATAATTTTTGATTTAAAGGTGTGGTTTTGATATATGGATTTGGAAAAAAGGGAAAAGGATTAGTTCTCTTTTAATGTATTTGAAAATCCTTTTTTCCTTAGTTTGAAATCATTTCCTTTTAAAATGAAAATGGAAGTTGTTTTATAAAATAAGTTATGGCATGTTACACTTTTTCTTTACACCATCTTGTGAAAAACATATTCCCTACTTATATTTTAAACTATCATTAATAAAACGTATTTTAAAAGAAATTATACAAACTCCTTAGTGAAATCCTACTCGGCACAGTTTGGTTCATATCGTGCATACACCAATGGGTGTATAAAAATTTCATGTTTACTTTCAAGAGCCCAGATTATGTTCTTTTACCTTGTTTAATGTTCTAGTTGGTCTGATGATAGATGGTATAGGATGGTATGGGGGATTGTGGGTCATAAGGAGGTAGTTAGTAGTGATCCAGGTTTGGTCATATTTTTGGATGTTTATATATAATCCTTGTTGGCCTAGATATTTCTTATATTTTATTATATACTTGGGATTCTTCTTATTACTTTATTATGTTATTATGTGATTTACCTTTTATTATTTCTAAAATATTATACTATGTTTGATTGTTTCGTTTATATTGAAACTATTTATTTTGTGCATGAGTGACCGATGTATAGATGAGTGATGTTGGATTTATGGGTGGAGTCCTTGATGTGGTTATTCATATTTAGAGGGTGAAACCATTAGCAATGGTTATACTTTGATACCTTGACACTTTTCACCATCCAACAACAATCAGAGACATTATTTGGGTCTTGTGGAGATCCGGGTTGGGTGACATGTTAAGTTGATCTGGACTAGTTCATTACAAAATGGTATTTGAGGATTCTCTTATTATTTGGAGTGCGTATTTGTATAAAGAATATATGATCATCATCGGGACTCAATAGGTAGGTCACAAGTAGTTTATTGATCACCACTTTTCATTACAAAACTTGAGTTTCCATGGGTAGTTGTTATTTCAATCTTTGATTTGGATTCTAGTTTTAATTATTTTGATAATGATGATTAGATCCCCATCGAGTTACATCAGATAATTTGGGGGATTTCTTTAAGATCTGGGATGAAAGTAGGAAGGAACCAAAGTATCATCATCATCTCACTTGGTCTGAAAAAATATATAGATCCTATGTGTGTGGTCTCAAAAAAAATCAGATGTTATTGTATGATTGGTGTATGGTCAGCTAAACCATGTGGCCAAGTCATGCACATATTTTCATCAATTTTGGATTTATTTTATAAACCTATTTTTATTTACAATGGATCCTAAGGAAATTTAAACCCTGGGAGATATATCAAAGGAAGTTTTAGTGATTTTTTGGTGTTATTGTAATGGATTTTGTATGTTGTGCCACATTATGGTTTGCTTTTGTTTAGTGCTTCAATTTTTCTGTATAGAAGTACATTTATTGAAATTTTTTGATTCCAAAACCGGTTTTGGAGGCTTATTTGTAAAGTATATTGAATATCATGTATAATGTTTTCAAGAGTAGTAAGGTTTAAAAAGAAATTGGGAAATAATTTAAAATGAAAATACATTTCATGAAGTATTTTAATTTAAAACCTTTTCTGTGATTAATTTAAAAATGGGACTCATGGGTGTTTGGGATAAAAAAACAGGTTTTATGATTTGTTTTTAATTTCACATGATGCTTTGAAAGTGTTTGATTACATTATATAATTTGGGAAATAATTTAAAACAAAATTGGATTTTAGGAATTTTTTTGGTCTTATGATGAAATTTATGAGTTGTTTTGAAAATAGAGGAGAATTTTATGAAGTTTTAGTGACATTTTATTTTAAATAAGGTCATTATTATCAAATTTGGTGTTAATATTTTTTAAAATTCTATACTTGGGAAGTTGTAATTTTACCCTATGAAATGGATTTTGTATTTTTTTTAAGGAAGTGAGATTCTTTTCAATGTTCTTTTCTTTTTGAAATGAGTTGTCATACTTCTTTTTAAAATGTGGGGATTTTTAAGAAATATATTTTTAGGCAGGTGGGGGTGAAAGAGGGAGGGGTGGGGCAGGGGGGTGCTGGTGCAGGGGCAGGGGGGTGCTGGTGCGGGGTGGGTGGTGCAGGGGGGGCTGGGGATGTGCAAGGGGGATGGGGATGTGCAAGGGGGTGCTAGGGAAGGGGGAAGGGGGGTGTGCAGGCCTTCCTGATTCTTTGGAGGGAGTTATAGAATTTGGTATTTCTTTCACCGTCAGTTAACCATTTAACTTTATAAACTTGCTTTCTCATGTTGTCCTTAAAAGTGAGAAAGGAATTGAGATTGACCACAATGTTTATTTCTTGCGTGGGATCAGTGTGGAGGTCAGAGTTGGTGTTTCTGTTTTGGATATCATCGAGTTCTTTCTCAAGAAGAGTAATTTCATTGTTAACTTGTTTGGATTTGGTGTTACACCTATATTTGAGAGTCTGTTTGAATTGTTTTAGTTTGAGGTTGCAAGTAAAGGCATTATTGGTATGAGATATTGAGGAATACAAGTTTTGGATGACATGATTTCATTCTTCATCAGAGAGATTCACATTATTGAAGCGGAAGGGTAACCTAGGTTTCATGTCTTTGGAGGAAATGTTTATCAGGATAGGATGATGATCAGAGTTCAGTCTGTGAAGAGTGATGCTAGAGATAGTGTTCTATTTATCTAGAGTCGGGACATTCGTAAAGGCTCTGTCCAATTTGGAAGCAACCACTTTATTGTAATGTCTTCTATACTAGGTGTATTTCACACCAGTGAGATTAATTTCAATATGATTGTTTCCCTAGATCGAGGATTTAAATTCTCTCGTGGAGATAGAGGCGTGAGATGGACCAATTTTTTCACTAGAATTAAGAATAGCATTAAAGTCTCCCATAAGAAACCAGGGGGAATTCGTGTTAGTTCCTAAATAAGATAGGTCATTCCAAAGAATTATTCATTCTTGGTATTTATTCTTAGCATAAACAAAGGAGTAGTAAATACGAGTACCATCAATAGTAAAGGTGCAAGTGAGAATCTAATCAGAGATACTAAAAACATTAAAATCCTATAAAGTTGAATGCACAAAAATCAATAAAGAATCAGCATTTAGATTATTATTGATTGCACCAGAAAATATATAATTGTGTTGAAACAAGTGAGAATATTTAGAGGAGAAAGAGATTTTTGGTTCTTCAATAGAAAAAATAATAGGGTGATGTGTTTTAACCATTCTTTTCAAAACATTGAGGGTGTCAGAGTTGGCAATACCCTAACAATTCCAAAAAAGGATCTTCATTTAAACCTGTGTTTGGAGTTAGAACTCCCTTTTTTCTTTTTTCCAGATCCTTTATTTCTAGTAGACCTTCTAACCTCTTGAGTATTAGTGGTCTTTTCTTGTTCTTTGTGAGAAATGATATTGTTATTATTTGTGGGTTCTTTTATTTGTGTAGTCATATCTGAATATGTGGTATCCTTTGAGCATGAAGACAGGTCATTGATACTTTGAGATACCAGGATTTCAGACATTACAGCACAGTCTACATTTAATAAAGTAAGGGGATTGGAATTACCTTGAGCCTTTGTATCCATTGTTGATAGCGGCTTGACAAAGTTTGATGATATTCTTTGTTTCTGTTCCAGGGAGTTCTTATTTTCCTGCATATGGATCAGTTCCAGCACAATAGGTAGACTATCATGTAGAACAAGTTCTAATGGCATGTTAACATATGCAGTAAAATCAGTACATAGGGTCTGTGTCTCGGGTTGAACATCCCTGTTGATAGAGACAGTGTGAGCATAGGGAGTTGAAAAATCATGTGTTTTGGTTTCATTCCTCTTTTTGATAGTGGTAGCACTTGGGATTAAAACTGGGTCCCTATTTCTAGTTTTTTTTTTGCAGCATTAAGGGTTGGGTCAGTGGTGCTAAGATCACATAAGTGTAATGAAGCAGAATCATCAGAGAAAAAATTAGTGCATGAGTCTGTGGAACACTTGGAACTAAGCAGTAAATTGCTGACGTTTTGACCATACAGTAGATTTTCAGACTTCATGCAATAATCTCCACTAGTAATAGTGGGAGGAGTAGGCATACCTAGGATAGGTGGATCCAAAGTAGACTGTTGTTTGACAGAGTTCAGATGAATCTGCTTCTTCTCCTGGGGGTCTTTAAAAATCTGCATATGTTTGGGTACTAGAACCGAAGGTGTATTATTATGTAGGATAGGTTCCATGTTCTTTATCATGTCTACTTTAGTGTAGGCTTTTTCCTGCTCAGTGGATAGACAAATAGTGTCTAGGACCAGATTTTTAATTTCAATTAAGAGGCTTTGATCATTAATCAAATTGTCTTGTTCTTCAACATCATCTTCCCAGCTAAGAACAATGTCTAATCCCTATTTCTCACTTTTAAGTGATGATGGAGGTTTACTTTATTCTCATATTTTAGTGATTTTTGATTTTTGAATAGGCAATTGAAGGTGATGTTTGAAAAATAAAGAGATTTATTAAAGATCGTGTTATTTAGTATTGGTATGTACATATCAATTTGAATATTATTTGTTCGTAGTTGGTTATGGATTTGTGTATCATTTATCATGTACAGTTGACACACTGATCACATATATATAAGAAGTTGTTATATCTCATTTCTTTTCCCACTATTTTCTTATAGGTGGTTTCTTATGATAAGACCGGTCCTATTCACCACCATAGAAGACAATGAGTTCAAGATTTGGGTAAGTTTTATTCCATTTTTATTCATTGGCCCAATTTTAATTAGGGATTTTTTGATTTTTGGGTTCCTTATATTTTTTTGTGTGTTTTGGATTTCGTTGAGGTGGATTCGAGTCGCCGTTGATGAAGGCTTACATGTGTATTCATAGGTAGGAATATGCATATATAAGTTCCCCCTTTATATATATTCACTCATGGCAGTATGAATATATATATTGGGGCTAGGTGTGCTTATATATAGATATGAAAAATCATACGCGTGTAATTGTAAAAGGGTATATGCAAGTATAAACATATATCTAAGGACCCCCTTGTGCATATCTGGCCATGAAAATATGTACATAGGGTCTAGGTGTCCTTATATATATGTTAAGTTGCATATGCTTGCAAGAGGAAAAAAGGAAGATTCTAGTTGTCGTCGTCAAAAGCAAACATGCCTTGAGGTTGAGGTAGGGTCCCTCTCCTAGCCTATTTAATTCAAGAATGTTTTAAATTACATTTAGTTTCCTTCTTAATTCTGCATGTTTATATTAAATTTCAATTCTTGAATAAGTGTTAGTTAAGATAATTGTTTCGTTTGATAAATAAGTCATGGTTTTGTAATAAAACCCCTCCAACGGAGGTGCGCTGTCTGCGAAAACTCACAGTGGTATACCTTGTTTAACATTATTGCATTGATGTTTTTCTTATACTTGATGTTGTTGTTAGTCATAAAGCACACATCGTATATAGAACCATGTAAATGTATGGGGTTTAAATGAATTATATACTTCTATTGAATGAATAGAAACATGAAAATCCAAATTAAACTATGATTTTTTTATTCAAATTAGTAGAATATTCAATGAATAAAGAGATTGATTCTTTAAAGTTAAAAAAATCAGATATGGTTGAAATTTAATTGGGTAAAAAGAAACTTGAAAATAAGTTGGTTTACTAAATTAATTAATATAATGATGTTTATAAATGATAAAAATTATGGATGGTAATAATGTGTTATTAGTATAATGAAAAAGTTTATTTTTTGGAAATATTCTCACTAAATATAAGCATTATATCATCCAAACAATTCTAAGTATGGTGGAATTGGAAAATATGCTTCTAGATTTGGTGGACATCAAGACAACTTTGCTTCATTGTGAGTTAAAGGAATAAATCAACATGAAACAACCAATATGAGTACCAGCAATTGGGATCCATGACTTGGTTTGTATATTGTATAAAATCTTGTATAGAATAAAGAAAGTGTCGTGATAGTGGAATTAGAAATTTGAATCATTTATTACTTATGAAGGCTTTGATAGTTTCAATAGAGATAATTACTTCTACTGAAATAAATGGGATAATGGTACCTTCATAAATTTCATATTATATTTCAATTACATGTTTCTACTTAGACTAGATGATTGAATGATTTAGAAATCTATGGATAATTTTTTGGAGGTTTTGAGATGAAAAATCCCAAGAAATTCGATAAGATACTGCGGATAAGTATAGAAATAGATAATAAGAATGTAGATTTAGTAATAACCCAGAAGGAGCATATCAATAGGATCATCAAAAGGTTGGGCATGAATAGATGAGAAACAGTGACTACCCATCTTGCATGCCACTTCAACATGACCAAGGCATAAAAACACACAATGGAAGAAGAGTTCCAATACATGAAGAAAGTTCCATATTCCCCAGGTGTTGGAATTTTAATGTATACAATGATATGTACTCAATAATGTATTGTTCTTATAGTGTTATTTGTTATCATATTCATGTAAAACCATGTAAAGGGACATTGGGATGTCATTATATAGAAAACCAACCTATTTGTACATGTCTATTACCAAATTTTTAAGATAAATAACATAATAATACATTCAAGGATATAAATGTTTAGTATCATAGGAAAATTAGGTTCATAAAACACGTTTACATAATACAAAAACATTATTTAGCAATTGGGAATGGATGGAGGGGGGTAGGGGGGATGTGTAGCCTAGGGGGCTAGGTAGAGGGGGGCAGGGGGCAGGGGGCAGGGGCAGGGGGTAGGGGGAGGGTGGTGGGGGCAGGGGCAGGGGGTGTAGGGGGGCTGTGCAGGCTAGGGTCTGGGTGGAGGGGGTAGAGGGTAGGGGGCAGGGTGCAGGGTGGAGGGGTGCAGGGGGGCAGGGTGGAGGGGGCAGGGGTAGGGGAAGGGGATAGGGGGAGGGTGGAGGGGGCAGGGAGCAGGGGGCAGGGTGCAGGGTGCAGGGTGGAGGGGGGCAGGGGGCAGGGGGGGCAGGTTGGAGGGGGGCAGGGGGAAGGGGGTAGGGGGGAGGGTGGAGGGGTGCATCTGTGGACAGGTTAACAACAGCCCCTGTTCGGGGTTTGAAACCTAAAAATTCTCTTCCCTTTTATTTTATTTTATTTTCTTTAGTTATTTTACTATTTAATAACATTTTTATTGTGTTTTCTGGGCACGAAAAAAGCTGGACATCACCTCATGCACTTGTTTAAGATCGAATCATACTGTTGTTGTAAGCATAAACAAACATCCAGGTTCGTGTTTCTACTTTGTTTTCAATTTTTTTTACGTTTTCCACCTTCCTATTTAAATTGTATGTGAGACATTGCCTATTTAATTTGAAGGTTTCTGTAAAATACATTTAATGTGTGAAGGTGCGTATACCCAGTGGTGGAACGATAACTTTTAGTTAGAAAGCTCCAACACGCCGCAGTCACGCCGCGATCATGCCGCGGTCACGTCGTGGTCACACTGCGGTCACGCCGCGGTAATGCCATGATTTGGACCTACTCCAGTCACATCCAGCCCACACCAGCCCCCTTCCACCTTCATTTCAGCCCGCTGCCACCAGCATTCCAGCCCGCAACAGCCCCCCCTGCCACCTTCGAATCAGCCTGCACCATCCCCCAACACTTGCAACCAGCCCCCTTCCACCAGCAATCCATCCTCCTCTTGCTCCCTTCACTCCTGGATGGAAGATGTTGCCCCGCGGATGTCGCTGGACCGGGACAACATGCCGCGGTCACGTCGTGGTCACGCCGCAGTCACGCCGCGGTCACTCTGCGGTCACGCCATGGTCACGCCGCGATAATGCTGTGATTTGGCCCTGCTCCAGCCACATCCAGCCCACACCAGCCCCCTTCCACCTTCATTTAAGCCCGCTGCCACCAGCATTCCAGCCCGCAACAACCCCCCCTGCGACCTTCGAATCAGCCCGCACCATCCCCCCAACACTTGCAACTAGCCCCCTTCCACCAGTATTCCAGCCTCCTCCCGCTCTCTTCGCTCTTGGCCAGAAGATGATGCCCCGCATATGTCGCTAGACCGGGCCAACACACCTCGGTCATGCCACGGTCACACCACGGTCACACCACGGTCACACTGCGGTCACGCTGCGGTCACGCCATGATTTGGCCCTGCTCCGGCCACATCCATCCCACACCAGCCCCCTTCCACCTTCATTTCAGCCCGCTTCCACCAGCATTCCAACCCACAACAGCCCCCCCCCCTGCCACCTTCGAATTAGCCCACACCATCCCCCCAACACCTGAAACCAGCCCCCTTTCACCAGCATTCTAGCCTCCTCCCTCTCCCTTTGCTCTTGGTCAGAAGATGCTGCCCTGCGGATGTCACTGGATCGGGCCAACATGTCGCAGTCATGCCGCGATCATGCCGTGGTCATACCACGGTCACTCTGTGGTCACATCCCGGTCACGCTGCGGTCACGCCGCGGTAATGTCATGATTTGGACCTAATCCAGGATGACACCCCGTGGCGGTTCGCAGTGATAGTATTCTATGAGTCTTGTTATCAATGTTGAGACTGACTAATCACAATTTCTGCCAGTGGGGAGACAACCATAATGTTTCCCCACCTCCTCCTGCTCCCTTAGCTCCTGGCCGGAAGATGCTTCCCCGCGGATGTCACTGGACCGGGCCGACACACCGCGGTCATGCTGCGGTTACACCGTGGTCACGCCGCGGTCACGCCGCGATCACGCCGTGGTCATGCTATGGTTATGCCACGGTAATGCCGTGATTTGGCCCTGCTCCAGGACGACACCCCATGGTGGTCCACAGTGATTTTATTCCAAGAGTCTTATGATCAATGTTGAGACTGACTAATCACAATTTCTGCTGGCGGGGCGACGGCTGGAATGTTGCCCCACCTCCTCCCGCTTCCTTTGCTCCTGGCCGAATTATGCTGCCCCACAGATGTCGCTGGACTGGGCCAACACGACGCGGTCACGCCACGGTCACGCCGCGGTCATGCTGCGGTCACGCCGCGGTCATGCTGCAGTCACGCTGCAGTCACGCCGTGATTTGGCCCTGCTCCAAGACGACAACCCACGACAGTTCGTAGTGATAGTATTCCATGAGTCTTGTGATCAATTTTTAGACTGACTAATCACAATTTATGCTGGCAGAGCGACGGCCAGAATGTTTCCCCGCCTCCTCCTACTCCCTTCACTCTTGGCCGGAAGATGCTGCCCCACAGATGTCACTAGACTGGGCCAACACACCGCGGTCACGCCACGGTCATGCTGCAGTAATACTGTGATTTGGCCCTGCTCCAGGACGAATCATTAAACATTCAATCAAATTTACATTCATAAATTCCTAAAATGTTTCTTCTGAACATAAGAATAGATAAATCAATGATCCAAATAGACTGAGACAATTCGTGATGGTAGGATCTCATAAAGTTAGCTTCTCAATAAGATATTGATGATTTTTTTGTAGTACATTGAGTTGTACGATGTTGCACTAAAGAGTATGAATATATCATTGAAACTATTCACGACAACTGTATTGGGTTAAAACCTTATGACTAGATTTAAAGAGGTTTGAGTTTTATATTTTGAGGTTATAGATTTATTGGAACAACTTCTAACATATTCAATGTGACTCCAAAAATATCTTTTCAAAACTATAAAATCTATTTTAGAAATATAATCTTCATTGATCTTTCCAAACTGGTCATCCATTTATAAAAAAACAAAATCACTTCTTGTAATTGTATTATCTCATAGATTAGTAAGATGAGTCTGTACAGATTCAATCTCATCTCCACGAATAGTTTAATTTCTTAAATCTTCAAATGATTTTATTAAAGCCTTTAATTCACTGTGAGAACGTGAATTTTATTCTCATATCTTCTTAAAATGATCAAGAAATCCTTTGATTATGTATTCAATGAATCAAAATATTGTTCATCTTTTTCTTTAGATGATTGGCCTCTATCAACAGTGGGATAGGATTGATCTCCAATTTTCTAAATAGAGGCAAAGAATGCAGTCTCAAAAACCACTTTAATATCAGTATGAATAAATAGTTCTGTGTCTATGTAATCATTTATGATAGAAATTGATTGGATTTGGACTATCATTTTAGTGTCAAAGACTACTAGTTGATCTTGATGATTTCTTTTATCATTGTATTTAACTTGTTCTTCAGTAAAAGACCTTTGATTCTTATTTTCATCATGATTGATAATAAAATCCTCTTTCTATTCTCTGTTCTATGGTTGAGTAATTTCACTAGATACTGAAACCACTATGTTTTTTGCAAGAACTATAGTACCCTAAAATGTAGGTTTGTTCCTCTGACTATGCCATATTAAAAGGGCCTAAAACTATGTTTACCCCAAATGTTATTCTATAGATTGAGGTAATATATTTCAGGTTCTATATTAGAGATGTTGTGTCTAATTCTTTTTCTATTTTCTTGAACTTGGCAATCTATTATGAACATTGAATTATCCTCTTCTTGAATTTGCACTGAAGGTGCAGATCCTAAAATCCCTCACCCCTCCTATGAAATATGACCCAATCTTTGTTGGTATTGTTCACCAAAAGTTAATAGTTTCAGAATCACATAATCCCTACAACAGACCACTCAACTCACCTACAATAAACACCATCAATCAAACCCACCTTCATGTACCCTTAAAAAACCACAAACCATCCACCTACCACCCAACCACAACACTGCTCCCCTAAACGCCAATAATTGCAGTCATCCCACCCAACACCAAACAAAACCCAACCATCATAGCCACTTACACCAGAATAGATACTTTAACCCAAAAGGCTGCTGGAAATAACCCATCCAATAAAGAAAACCTTCCTCTAGGAACAACAACACTAGTCCATACGCAACTCGAACCACCTACTACTTCATGAACCTTGAAGCCAAGGAAACATTCTACAATATCATGGAACTAGACCACCACATTAGACCACACAAAGACTCAAGAAAACAATATCCTAACATCACCGTATAAAAAATACCAGCCACCAAAGGAATGCCCAACCAGTTAACCACAAACTCAACCACAACCATCCACAACAAATCCCCTACATGTAGCCAAGTAGTAGGAAAACCACAACCCAAAAAGAAACCAATCAACCAAAAACTAGAAATCCCCACTTGAATCACCCACACAATGAACCCTATCCTCTACAAATTCACCTTGAAAAATAACATGTGACTCTATCCGCACCACACTAGAAGCCCCTCTATAATCATCCCCACACGCTAAAATTAGGCATCCTCTGCACAGGATCCTTGCACTATAAACATCCCACACCCACCCAACACCATAATAGTAATAAGAAACCCCACAAGAACATCGCCTGAATGACCCACGCAAGCTGAGAACCATCCAAAAATCCACTCTACATTCCTATCCCTTTCCAATGGATAAATCCAGCACCAAAAACCCACAATGGACCCAAAGGCAGCACAATAGTATAGGGTTTCCAGGAGGGGGGGGGGGGGGCTGCTATCCGGGTGGGGTGGTCCAAGGGGGTTTGCAGGAGGGAGGGGGTTTCCAGGAGGGAGGGGTGTCTAGGAGGGGGGTGTCCAACAGGGGTGGTGTAAGGGTTTTCCAGTAGGGGGGCTGCTGTCCGGGTGGGGTTGTCCTGAGGGGGGGGGGGGTCTGTTCAGGTGGGTTTCCAGGAGGGGGGTCTGTTCAGGGGGTGGAGGGGGGGCTTTCCAGGTGGGGTTGTTTAGGGGGGTTGTCTTGGAGGGAGGGGGTGTCCACGAGGGGGGGTCCAGTGGGGGCTGCTGTCCGGGGGGGCTGTCTGGGTGGGGTTGTCCAGGGGGGGTCTGTCCAGGGGGGTTTCCAGGAGGGAGGGGGTGTCCAGGAGGGGGGGTCTGTCCAGGGGGGTGAGTGGGGCCGGTCCAAGGTGGGAAGGGGAGCTGCAGGGGGAGGGGTGCATGGGGGTTGTCCGGGGGGGCTGTAGGGAGGGGGTGGGGTGGTGGGATACTGTAGGAGTGGGGGGGGCAAGGGGCTGTCCAGGGGAGGTGCAAGGGGGTTGTCCAGGGGGGGCATGGGGGGTGTAGGGGGGCTGTACAGGGGGGTGCAAGGGTTGTCCAGGGGGGTGCAAGGGCTATCCAGGGGGGTGCAAGGGCTGTCCAGGGGGAGTGCAAGGGGGCTGTCCAGGGGGGCATGGGGGTTGTCCAAGGGGGTCATGGGAGCTGTCTAGGGGGTGCAAGGGGGATGTCTGGGGGGGTTCAAGGGGGATGTCCGGGGGGTGCAAGGGGGTTGTCTGGGGGCATGGGGGGCTGTCCAGGGGGTGCAAGGGCTGTCCAAGGGGGCTATTCAGGGGGGGAGCTGTGGGTTTTTTTTAAGAAATGTCAAGCCCTATAGCCACAGTTTTAAACCATGGTTGTAGACCTAAAGACACGGTTTTAAACCATGGCTAAAGCTATATAGCCATGGTTTTGAATCGTGGTTGTAGGATTTGTGCGGATTAATGTTCTGCCACGGTTTCAAACTGTGGCAATACCCTATAGCCACAGTTTGAAACCGTGGCTATAGAGCTATATCCATGGTTCAAACCGTGGCTATAGGGCTTTAGCCACGGTTTGAAACTGTGGTTATATGTCTTTCCCTATAGACACGCCATTACCAGCCATGGTTTTGGGACTTATAGCCACGGTTTCAAACCATGGCTATAGCCTAAATTTTCAGTAGTTTGTAAACCATTGGTAAAAGATTTCCCAATGGCTCCCTTCCCTACGGTTTATAGAACTGTTGGTATAAGATATACCAACGGTTCTGCAGTCTTTCGCAATGGTTCATAACCATTGGGAAAGCCTTCATTTCTAGTAGTGTATTGAATTAAAAAATGTTTCATGAATTAAAGAATTCAATTATATTTGATCGGGATTTAAGGTTTACCTTGAAGGTCAATTTAATTTATTGGTAGACTCTGGATACAAAGTTTTGTTTCCTTACTTATTATCTTCCTTAAAAAATATAGTCAATTCAAAAGAAACATTTGATCGAAAAAAATCTTATATATTGTTCTATGGATTTCAATGGAGGTGGGATCAACAACTTCCTCTAGTTGAGTTTTCTTACAAAAATAGATTCTACTCGAGCATTTATATGACTCGTTATGAAGAAATATATGGGAATAAGTGTAGAAATATAATTTATTGGGATGAATTTAGAGAAATAAAGTTATTCAGACCTATGTATGTTGAGGAAATAGTTGAGAAAGTAAAATACAATTAGAATCATATTAATGTAATGTAGCATTGACAAAAAAGTTATACTGAAAATTGTTGAAACGATATTGAATTTGAAATTAGCAAGAATGTATTTCTAGTAATTTTTCAATGAAATAAGGTTATGAGATTTAAAAAGAAAATAAATTTGAGGCATAGGTAGGTTGGCCCCTTTGAGATTCTAGATCAAGTAGGGATCATAGCTTATCAATTGGAACTTCTAAAAAACCTCTCTCAAATTTAGGATGTCTTCCATGTATCTCTCCTAATGAATTACATACATAATTCTTCATAGGTAAAAAACTCACATGTCATGCCACTGGAGTATGATCATTACTATAAAGAAAAACTATTAGAAATAATTTATTATATAGATAAAGTGCTACGGAACAAGACTACTCACCAGGTTAATGTTCTATAAAGGAATCATAAATTCGAATAAGCTACTTGGAACCTGAGGATGTGATGAAATAGAGATATATATTCACTTGTTTGTATTAGTGTGATAAAATTTTGAGGGTGAAATTCATTTTAATGGGGATTGACTATAACACCCTATGATTTAATGATACATTTCTCTATAAATAAATATGATTTCATTGATATCATTATTTAAATGAAATATAGTTTAGAAATGAACTACGATATATTATTGAAATATTATTATTTAATACGAAACCTATCATCTAGTCGTTGAATTGGAAAGTATGATTAATACTAACTAAATTATGAAACATATATGGTTTATTCAAGTATAAAATGAATTAATTAGTTATCAATTGATTATGAAAGAATGTAAAAAACATTAAAAAGTAAAAGGGATGGATTTATGAAAAACTATTTTTATGATAACAACATTTTTTTATCATATAAAATTAAATTATTCACTATTGATGAATTATTTTAATGAAATTTTTATATTATATAATAAATCCAATGTTTTAACATTCATATAATGTTTTTACTATGCATGGGATAAGAATAAATCCATTTTTATGTTTAAAAATGTATTTTTATAATAAATGGTTTTCATCATGTTTTTTCCACTTATTTTAAAATGAATTTATAATACTTATAGAAATTTAATCAGGATATATGAGTTCCATATTTGGTATTAGGAGATTCAAATTTTTTAAATTGGGCCCTTTTATTTGTAGTCATTACGAATAGTGATCGTGGTAAAAAAAATCATCTTGGTAAGGGTATAATGGGTAAAATGTGGTTAAAAAAATAGGTTAAGGATTTAAAATTTGTATAATACTTACCTTTATCATATTGGATGACTGTATATTAACTTTTCTCAACTATTTCTTGAAAATATGTCCACTTTCTGTCATTTTATGATGGTTGTAGTATTATATTAAAAGGATAAATACAAAATGTCAGTCTCTTGACTTTAATAACTCTAAATTTTTATTATAAAGATAAAAGATGATAATTTCAGTTAGAAATTTTTATTTTAAAGATGAATTAATTTTTTTATTCTAGAAGTTTATTTCTAATTTTTAATGACATAGTAATTGTCCTAAATGCTTAAGTAATGTTGAAATGGTATTATTAAATTAATATAAAAAGGAAAATAAACAATTTTAAAATATTAAAAGTAATAAAAATTGGATTAAATATTCTATTCCATGAATTTTATAGATAAATATAACATATTAGGAATATGCCAATTTTTTTATTTTTAACTTCATTTGTTGTCATGTTGTCATTAAAATAAAATTAAATGAAAAGTGTAAAAAATAAAATTAAGGATGTTTTATGTTAAATAATATTTTATTAAACTATTTAAATATTATAAAAAACTTGTTAGATGACAAGTAGGATATGAAATGGTCTATAATTTCATCCTTTTTCTATTTATTTGAACTATTTCTTAACTTATAAGTAAAATTATAAACCTTTAATATTAAAAGAATACATTTTGATGGTTAAGATTAAAATTGGTTAACCAAGGGGTGTGACTAAATTATATGGTTTAAAATGACACCAAAAACTAATTCAATTTCATTGGCTCGTGTTATTTTGACCTTGTACTCTTTTTCTTTAACTCTAGGTCCATTTTTTATAATTTATATTCAGATGGAATTAATTATACATTAGTCTTTTTAGTAATTACAATTGTTTATTTTCCCTCCCTTATAAAAGGACACCCCTTCTTTCTTTTAATTACACCTCATTGAGGCATATCACCTTCTCAGCTTCCTTATCCACTATGTAGTGGTTCTAGTATTCTTAAAATATCGTTCCAAGTGTCCTTAAGAATGGATATAAAGGAGGTATCCCGAAGAATAGGTAATTGTCTTACCTAACCTCTTTAAATTTATTTATTCTTCTATTGCACGACCCCCTCCATTAAAAGGTACCCATCCTAGCCTAGAAAATATGGAAGAGAGATAATAACCCTTGAGTGCTACCTTTAATAGGCCCTATGTTGGTGAAAAAGTACTGAGGGTATAAAAATATCACATATATAAGGCATAAATATCCATAATTATATAGGATTGGGAGATATTATAAAAAAATCCAATCAAATCCATCTTAAAATATAAAAATAAAAACAAAACTATCCCACAGTTTATGAACAATGTCAATGGATACAAGAAAATTCTCTAAATAAATACCATAATAAAATCCTATAGTAGAGACTCAACATCAAATCTATATCCCAAGATAGTAATCTCTAGATTAGTCCCCAAAGTCCTGATGGAAGCATGAAAAACATTTTATATATGTATGGTGATCATGACATGTTTACGTAGTATGATCACTCTAATGGTCTCAAGTTAAAATGTGAAAAGAGAATAATAATTCACTAGTGAACAAATAGCGGAACCAATAATCACCTAACATGTCAACTAACCAATCCCAGCCTCACCATGGATCACTCAAAAAATCATGCTTTCAATATAATAATATAGTATCATAAACATAACAATCATGCCCCATTTTCACTTCCCCGTATATTTTTTTGTCTCACACCCAAACATCGACTTCCATGTGCTCTCATCCCTTCCATACATATCACATCCCAAAACTATATATCTCTGATGTGGTTTATTATGAATCCATATCTATAACACCCTCATATGATCTATCTTCTTATGGTATCATCATTCATCATCAAATCACACCTCACCTGAAAAAATTGGTTCCATTACATCACATATCGCTCAAAGAAACTTGAGCCACCACATAACAAGGGTAGTAGGATATCATGAACATGAAGTAAACCTACCTACTTCCCTCCTCCTAATACATATGACCCCACCACATATCACATATTCATCATATCACATCACTACTAGGTAATATAAAACACCAACCTATATTAGCACTGTTGAATGAAAAGTGAGAAGAAGGGGTATCTTGACATCTATATCACTACCATCCTGGATGTTTGGGAAAACTTCTAGAACCTAGAACCTCTAAGTTTTGGTAAGGTTATCAGACACAAGTGGTGTGTGAATATTAATAACATAAAATATTTGATATACATATTACACACAATAAACAACCTATGGGTTAACATCAACTACATTAGTATACTCCACATCACCACCGCCACACCAGACATCATCTACCACAACTATTGCGACCACTAAATGGTTTATAGTTCACAACCACCATATAAAGTCACACCAAATCATATTCAATTACTGGTTCCACCATTTTCAAGATTTAATTAGTTTTCACTAACTCCCACTTACTAATTCGTTACATTCCTCATCAATACATCCCATTCATTTATTATAAAACTTATTTAATACAATTACTGGATATCAATTTTCACAACCTTATTATTCATTTAACAACCCATGTCATTCCATTTTAGAATTAAAATTTCTTCCATGGATACCCAGAAAACTAACACAACCACACCACACAACATCTCATCCATTATAAACCAACCACCACCATAGTTCCAAAAAATCCAAGCTATTTGACCACAAAAACTATATGTCACAGCCGTAGCATATCCTAAAAACATCTTACACCACAACCATATCACACATCTCTACTACCACACCACTACCCACATCACATCCAATGATAACTCCATTATATCATTATCCCACACATTTCACAACCTCTACCATCACCACACAACTTCCCACTCCACACAAGGAAACCCAATAAGAAAAGACACATGTAACATCACATCCCAACTCCCACAACTAAATAAAAGTGGTTACACTACTTTACTTCATTAATTATATGGGGTATTATCACAAAAAAAAATCATTAGAATTCAATTCATTATACTTATATAAATTATTATCCTTTTAATTTATGTTGGTATCAATAATCAACATGAAAAAGGTTTCATAATCATAACAATAACATCACAAGAAAGTCTCCCCACAATAAATATTTTCTATTTTGGAAACAACATTCATAATATCATCAGTAATAACATATAATTATTAAAACAAGAGATTTGTCCCCAGTAATATAAATTTTCAATTTAGCAAATTAATTATCTTTATTAAGTCGAACATTACTATCCACCAATAGGAATACAAAATTAGGCAATCTCAACACATTCACCAAAATAGGGAGAGAATTAGGATCCTATACCTCAAGGAATATTTCTAATTCATTGTGCACTACATGGTAGAGAGGAAATAATCCAAAAACCATAAATACACTAGGAATCCTCAAACCAACTTAGATCACACTAATGGATCATAAAAAAATTGAAACACACCTCAAACCAAAAAAAATCACCACTGTGAATCCCTAAAGAATGAATGTGGAGAAATATGTAGATAAATAGAAGAACTCACCTCTGATCTCTAAAAATCAACATCTAGAACCCAAGGATCAAAGAAAGGTAAGATGGACTGGAAAATATTCTAAAAGTTTATAGGGTTCTCCCAAAAATAGATAACAATAAGGTTTATATGAACGAATTTGATTGAGTTTCAAACATATAAATAGGTTTTAAGTCACCTCATTTAGGTCACGAATTTTATATACATATCACAAGTTCCACTAGGTATGTAAAATCTAAGTCGTGAGTTGGATTTATGTAATGAATCCTCGATGTATTAATCAAAAACTAAAATCCATGGTGCTTCATCTGATGATTCCCACATTTATGTTTTTGAAGTAATTTCATGCAATACTCCTCACTTGCATACAAGTTGTGAATCACTGGTCTCACATTCCACGAAACACCATATCACATTGTGAATTCATTTCACAGTGTGAACCACCAGCTGATTTTCTATTGCAGATCCATCCTCTATTGAATACACCTAGAACCTCATCTGAACACCTCTAACCACTAAACCTTCTATGTAAAGATATGAGAAGTTATAAAATATTACATTATATTCCTCTCAAATGATCCTCATCCTCAAGAATCAAAACCAAACTCAAAAGAAAGAGAGAGTATAAAAACCTCCCCATGAGATACCTCTTAGGGATCTCATTATTCCTCGAACACTAAGACCAACCAATACCCCAAAACAAAACATCTAAAAAACATCTCACATAACCACATAACTATCTCTCACTGGGAAAAACTCAACATCATCTCGTAATAGCCACAAACCACCACTATTACACATAACCATCTACGCAATCATCCCATACTCCACACATCTCAAGCCAACATATTCCACAACCAATAAACAATACTAACTTGATAACACAAATTAAATAATTCCATCTCTTAAAAAATGATATTATCCACTTTGGGTAGAACAAACTTGTCTTTGTAGTTTTAAATGTGTTATGTCATAATGTTCCTTAATTAGGAATAAATTTTTCCCCTCTTCAAATGCTAGAAGATTTATCACACATCACATCATTAAGGAAACATTACATATAATAAAATAGAAATATCCAAAAATCACATAATCAAATAAAATTTAACAAATAAATGCTCAAAACAACTCTGTATAACAATCCAAACATTTATAAATAAAATTCCCTTTTGTAGTTGAATTAAATGACCTATTATGTTTATAGAAAACACATTCACTTAATGGGTTATATTATATCTTATAATATTTAAAGTACCATTAAGAATCATAACCATTGATAAAATATCTATTGAAAAGTTATCATATGATTATTATAAATATAGGTTTAGGATAAATTCAGTTGACATAGACAAAAGAAGAAAATGCCTCAACCAGCAGGATCATACCATGTGAAGGTCATTTATTAGAGAATACAAGGGAGATAACATAAATTTTATTTTCCCTTAGCCAATCCCAATATGATATCCAATAACTAAAGCATTATCAAAATTGTTTATAGGAGAAGTTCAAGCACATTGAGATCACAACACAAACCTTGTACGCCAAACCACCTTATGAAAATATCATTATCACACACCTTACCCTTAGGAAATTTATTGGAATAATAAATGGATATATATCAAGACTCTAATAATATTAATCTATATGTTATATATAATAATGAATATATTTAATTCTTATTTTCATTACATTTTAAATGGTTTTTATTTTTAATACAATAAAACACAAATTGTATTTTTATGTAATATACAATTTCAATTAAGATATTTCTATTTGATGAATTCTTGAAATTTAAAAATAAATTATTTATTAATAAAATAATACAATTAATTAATATTTATTAAATATAAATGACAGTATAATTTTTATGTGGTCAAATGTAACTGTTATAAGGGTTCAAAAACTGTTATTATTGAAAAACCCATCATTTCTCAATAAATGTCAATTATAATTTTAAAAGTAAAAGTTAAAGTATTTAGAAAATTATTTTTATAGAATAAATATTATTTTTTGAATCATCACATCAAAATTATCCAATAGTGAATTTTTTCTTAATTTTCTAAAACAATCAAATTTCCGGGTAAAAATTAACTACGGTGTAAATATATGGTGTGTATTATGATATCATAATGACCAAAAAGTGACCTAAGTGTATAAACGACCAAATATATATTTTTCATTTAAAATAATGTGATTTTTAGGATATTTTATTGATTTTGTAAAGACTTTATGAATCCTCCAAATCCTGCATTATATTTTATGGTTTTAAAATCATTTCTTTATAAACATGACTCACTTACACATCACCAAGGGTAATATTTTAAAGAATTTGTCCCATAGACTTATAAAATATTTAAAACCACTCCAGTTTTTTAGATACCATGGTAAAAAAACAAGGTAAGGTTTGTGGATTTGATTATTTTATTGAATAGAGTCAAAAACTTATGTTTGGGAAATAATATTGAACTCCCCTCTCTTTTCCTATATAAACCCAAAAGATATCCAATTAATATTCACTAAAAACCCTTGGATAACATTTTTAATCTTCCCTATCATATATATAGTCCTTCCAAGGTTCCCCCAAGATCTCAAGAAGCTTCCCCCAAGCTTTTGGAATCACCCTCCCAAGGTAAGGGGTGCTCTCTTTCCCCTCTTTATTCAAGATCCATATTTTTGTAATGCACTTTGTCTTATAATTATTATTTATGTGATATAATAGTCACATAATTATTACTTACCTTATGATTTTAAATTTATTATTTACCCCTTTATATTACATTAATCCCTCCCATGATTCATTATGTACCCCTCTACACTGTCGAAATTATCCTGCGATTTTTCCATGCCATGTGTTTATTCAGTCACCCTCCTTGTCTTAGGACTATTAATTACAAAATATTACTGTTATATTATGCTATTACATATCCCTAATAATATTCAATTTTAATTAAAATTTATTATATACCCATTTCTCTCTCATTAAACCATTTTATAAATCTTCATGTATTGTCATTATGCTTCCAAAATGATACTGTGATTTTCCATGCCGAACATTTGTATGGTGTATAACCATACCCATTTACACTCATGGGTATTCACCTAGTGGAACCTATAATTCATTTATTTGGGTCTTCCATGTATGTAACCTACAATCCTTAATGGTGGGATAAAATGTGATGAAATATGTTCTTATGTTATATTATCTATGTGGCACACTTATGAAAGTACATGATATGATTATGATGGGTGCAAAATGGATGGGCCTGTAAGGGGCGCTGCGGTTCTTGGGAGCTCTCCTCGTTGCCGTCTCCTTCCCTCGGTTCTGTCTGTCTCCTTCCCTCAGCTCCGGTGGCTTCGGGGTTTTCTCCAGCTCTCCTAGCTTGCTTGCCCGAGTCCTCTCACTGGATAGGGTTTTCGTTGGAGGTGTAGTCGAAGCTCAAAGCACCGACATGGGCGGTTGGGGTTTTCTGGTGACTATCGAGGTAGATAAGGACGGTGGAGATGGGATCTGGGTTGCGGGCTTCCTTTTATTGCAACGGTTTCCTGTTCCCTCATGATTAGGGTTTAATGGTTTGTGTTGGTTTCTCTGAACGTGTGATTTTTTTTTCTGGATCTGTATCTGGTTTTTTCTGGCCAGGGTTGGAAATGTTTCCTGATGGTTTCTGGTTATCGTCTATGGTGAGATTGACGGCGCTCTTGGTTGGATCTATGGGTGTAATATCGGTTCGTCCAACGACATACTCTTTAGAGCGCTCTGGACCCTTATTTGTGCGCGTCGGCGTCTTCCGAGGCGGTTTGATCTTGACCACGGGTGAGGTGATGTTGTTAGACGTTGGTGAAGCTCATCTTCATTCCGGTTGATGCGGTTTCCCTGCTGTTCTCTGGTGGGCGTGATGATGAGGGTGGCATGGCCGGTGGTTGTCTGTCACCGGTGATGCTCACCGGCAAGGACGTCTGTTGAACGGTGTTCGGTCTGGCGTGCCCTGCCGGTGACATGATTGGTGGCGCATTTCGAGGCGTTTGTGCGGTGTCTGGCACGTGATGATGGCTCGTGGATCGAGGCGGGACATGTGGCTCATGGATCGAGGCATCTGTGCGTGATGTATCATGTTTATGTTTGAATTTTGAATTTGAATTCTACTGAATCGTCTGGTATATTTGTGAGGTTTCCTGTTTTCCTCAAACCGGGTTGGGGTACCGGTTCCCTCTAACCGGCTTTTGAAAATGAAAAAAAATAGATTGGAAGGATGGGTGCACCCAGATAGCGCTCTAATGTATTAGGTAATGTTTTAGTCTCATGATATTCCATTTATGGTGCATGTGAGGTTATCCTAATCAAATTATGTTATGATTTCTTGGGGGTTAACATTGACTTATTCTTATGATGCCATGTTTAATGTTATTTCCACATTCCCATGTTGCCTTTATGTTATTATGTTATATCATGTCTCATTGTTCATATTTATGTTTATTTCCTATTTTATACCCATTTAAATTCCTATTGTTTAACATGTAATAATTTCTTCATGTTATTATTTGTTTATTCCCTTACTGGGATTTTTAACTCACCCCTTTCTTATGTATTTCCCCAGGTTATCTCATGCAATTTTAAGACCGATGGAATGTTATGGGTATGTTAAGAAAATTTTCAATAATTTTAATGTATAACATATTTTAATTTGTTATATAATGTACATGATTACCCAAAACACTATAATTATAAATATTATGGGTTTTATTATGTGTATTATTATGTAATAAATAATGAATTGATGTATAATAAAGGAAATAGTTGTTATAGTTGGTATCAGAGAAGATTTTAGTTATTTTTTAGATTAATATTAGAAAACATTAGAGAAATATTTAAGGATAAAACTAAACATAAGAAGACATACCTAAATTTTAGTAAATTATAGGGTAAGTGGTTTTCAATAAAATACATCCTTGTCTAAATACTACAAGTGTATGTGGCTCTAGAAAATATATACTTAGGAGTAACACCTAAAAACACTATATTGATCTAGATTTGATCGAGAGAAGGTGCATGACAAAGGGCATTGATCCATACCTGGTTTTACACTCCCATGGGATATGATTTTATAAATTAACATGATCATTATGAACCATTATTAAGGGAGAAAATCCCCATAAGATTCTATGATAGAAAAATGATCATGGATAACTTATATTGAATCCTAGAGATTCATAAGTTAAGGAAATAAGTGTTATCTATAATTTATCCCTTTAATGTTATTATCTTCCTATTTATGTGTTTAATAGTTTAAAAATTATCACTTCTAACTCTATTTTGGATTAAGTAAATGGTTAGAATTAGAATCTAAATGTGAAAGGTAGGGTTATCATCTATAGTTATATGCATTCATTTATATCACACAAGTTTGGTAGAAATATTAAAACACCCCAAAAATCCTGAAAGTAGAGTTATTGATGAAAATGGAAAATGGGTCAATTATTTCATCCTAAGTATATAAATCTTCCCCAATAAAAATTTATGGACTAAAATTCCTAGTGAACCTTGGGATACTCTCTTTAGTGTAATTTGATTCAATTTGGGGTATTGGTTGTATTTTCTTATATAGAGCCAACATGAATTTCTATGATAAAGAAATCACTCTTTGTATCATGAATCAACCTATGGTTCTGTACAAGTGCAAAGAATAGTATGAATCTTATTTATCACCAACATCTTGGGCATGTATATTATTACACTATGATAAAGCATTTATAGATCAAATGACTGATTTTAAGGAAAATATCATCCTCGAAGACATGCCCATTGTGAGGGAATATGATAATGTGTTTCTTGAAGAATTTTCTAGTCTTCCTCTTAGTTTAAAGGTTTAATATTCAATCAAGCTTATACCTAAGGATTTTCCAATATCCAAGACACCATATAGAATGAATGTAGTGGAACTTGAGGACATGAAGAAACAATTACAAGAGAATCTGGATAAAGGGTTCATACGTCTAAGTGATTCACTATGGGGTGCATCAGTCCTCTTCATCAGGAAGAATGATGGTTTTATGAGACTTTGTATTGATTATTGTGATTTGAACAAGATCGTGATAAAAAAACTATTTTCTTCCATGAATTAATGACTTGTTCGATCATCTATATGGATCTTAGTACATATCTAAGGTAAATCTTTGGTTATAATATTATCACGGGTGAAGAAGGAGGATATCCTCAAGACAACTTTATGTACAAGGTATGGGAACTATGAGTTCATATTAATTCCTTATGGACTCACTAATTTCTCATAAACTTTCATGGATTTTATAAATAGAGTCTTTATAGGTTTCCTTAAAAAAATATTTGGTAGTATTTATAGATGATATTATAATTTATTTCAAAATTAATAAGGATCATGGGGAGTATCTAAGCACTATGCTAAAGACATTATGAAAAAGAATATTTATGAAAATTATTGAAAATGTGAGTTTTGTTGAAGAAATTATCATTCTTGGTTCATTTTATCACTATTAAATGGATATATATGGATCTTTCAAAAATAGAGGCAATTGAAGGATGGATAAGACCAACCGTTGTGATGGAAATTTGTAGTTTCCATGTATTAACTTGGTACTATTATCAATTTGTGAGTAATTTATCCTCATTATCAAACCCTCTAACCAAGGTAAAGTGGAATGGAGCCATGTTTTTTTGGAATAATTAATTTTAATAGAGCTTCAAGGAGTTGGAAAAGAGGCTTATCATTGAACTTCTACTTATACTACCCACAAGTGGGGAACTTTTTATTATATATAGAGATGCTTCAAAGAAGGTATTGGGTTGTGTATTAATACAGAATGAAAAAGTGATAGCTTATTCCTTAATTTAATTGATATTTTATGAACATAAATACCCAATGCATGATATGTATTTGGCTGCAGTAATCTTCATATTGAAAATATTTTGGCATTATCTTTTTGGGTAGAAGTGTGAATTATATACAGATCACAAGAGCCTAAAGTATATATTCAAAGAGAAATAGTTTAATATGATATATTGAAGATGGTTAAATATGATTATGGACTATGACTAGTTAATCTACTACCATCCTAGGAAAGAAAATAAAGTGTAATATTCTCTAAGTAGAAAGGTTTTATTGATTTTATCATTGATGAGAATTATGAGGGATTCGATCTTCTTAGACTTGAAAAGGATGGACATGTGAATCATAAAGGAAGGAACATCATAAATCCTTTCACAAATTATTTCTCAACCATCCATTCTAAAGAAGATAAATGATTCTTAAATAGATGATATAGAAATTCATAAGAAGGTGGAAGCTATAAGAAGAGGGAAATCTTCAGATCTAAAACTAATGAAGAAGTAGTTGTAAGACTTGGGTAATGACTATGTGTATCATCAAATATTGAGTTAAATAAGATTTTATTAGATGATTCACAAATATTTACCTTCTCAATACATCCTGGGCTCATGAAGATGTATCAATATCTTTGATATCACTTTTGGTGGGAAAATATAAAGAATAATATCACTGAATACACATCATGGTGTATTCTATGTCATAAAGTGAAGGTTGGAAAGAAAAAATCCAAGGGGATAATGCAACAATAACCCATACATACATGGAAATTGGAAAACATAACCATGTAATTTTTCACTAGTATTATAAATAAATCATAAGGAAATAATTCTATATGGGTTGTGATAGATCATATTAAAAAGACTGATCACTTTATTAAAATTTTATAGGAATTATCACTTGATCAACTTACAAGGATATACATTAGAGAAGTGGTGAGGATACATGGAATACCATTATCGATTGTATTTTATTGAGACCCAAGATTTAACTCCAAGTTCTGTAAGAGTCTACAACAAGATCTAAAAACTAAGTTGATCTTCATCGCGTATTATCACCCACACAATGATGGCTAATCTGAGTGGACTATCTAGACAATCAAGTAAATTTTGAGATCATTCTCAATGGACTTCGAAGGGGGGTGGGATCAACATATTACTCTTTTCAAGTTATCAAATAATAATACTTTCCAATTAAGAATCCAAATTGATACCTATAAAGTCCTCTATGGTTAGAGGTGCAGAACTCCTACATGCGGGTATGAAGTGGGGGGGATTGTTGGTTCCTAAAATGGTTGAGGAAATGGTGGAAAATTTCAAGACCATTCAGAAGCACATCAGGGCTTCTCTAAGTCGACAAAAAAACTATGCTGACAATCATCAATGATACCTAGTTTGAGTTGGAGATAAGGTACTCCTATACATATCAACATGGAATAAATTCATGATATTTGGGAAGAAGTGAAATCATATTCCAAGATATATCAGTCCCTTTGAGATCCTTGATCATATTAGAGTGGTGGCCTATCGACAAGCACTCCCACTTAACCTATCTCAAGTACATGATTTTTTTCCATGTATCACTCTTGAGTAATTACATATCAAAACCCTCACATGGGTAGAATATAGAGGTGGTTCCATTATAGAATGATATTTTATATGAACTTTAGCCGATGAAGATCATAGATCATACAGATAAAGTTCTATGAAATTTGACAATGCACCAGATAAAAGTGATTTGGAGAAACAAAAAGTTTTAAGAAGAAACATGGGAAACAGAGGAGGTGAAGAAATAGAATTACAATATACTTTTTTATGGTTTGAAATGAAAATTTCGAGGGTGAAATTTCTGAAGGGGTGATTTTTACAACCCAAACATTTACAAATAAAATTCCCTCTATGGTTGAATTAAATGACCTATTATGGTTATAGAAAACACATGAACTTATTTTGTTTTATCATATCATATCAAATTTAAAATACCATTAATAATCCCAACAATTGATAAAATATCCATTGAATAGTGATCATATGATTAGTATAGATATAGGGTTATGATAAATCCAATTGACACAAAAAAAATCAATGCCCTTAACTAATAAGATCATACCCTATGAATATCATTTATCAGAGCTTCATAGGGGGATATCATCATTGGTATTTTCCTTTAACCAAGACCAATATGATATCTAAAAACTAAATCATGATTTAAATATTTTATGGTAGATTTTCATGCTCATTGAGATAAAGGCCCAAACCATGTATGTCGAACTACCCCATGAAAATCTCACCATCGTGCACCTTAACCTTATGGTGTTTCTTGGAATAATAAAGGTATATGTATCGAGACTATAATAATATTTATATGTATATTTTATATAATAATGAAAATATTTACTTCTTATTGTCATTACTTTGTAAATGATTTTTATTTTTAATACAATAAAACACAAATTGTATTTTTGTGTAATATACAATTTAAACCTAGATATTACTTTTTTATGAATTAATTAATTTTAAAAATAAATAATATTTTTTAAAAATAGTAAAATTAAATAATATTTATTAAATATAAATGATACTTTAATTTTATGAAGTCAAATGTAATTGTTATAAGTGATCGAAAAATGTTATTTTCGAAAAAATCATCATTTCTCAATAAATATCGATTCTTGTTTTAAAAGTGAAAATTAACATATTTAGAAAATTATTTTGATAAAATAAATATTATTTTTGGAATCACCACATCAAAATTATCAAATAGTGAATTTTTCATAATTTTCTGAGATAATTGAATTTTTAGGTAAAAACTAAATACAATATAAATATACAGTGTGTATTATGACATAATAATAGCCTAAAAGTGATTAAATAAATTCTATAAAGGGTATACACAAAAAATATATGTTTACCATTGAAAATAATTTGATTTTGAGGTTATTTTATTAATATTATAAAGCCTTTATAAATCCTCCAAATCCAATATTATATTTTATGATTTTAAAATTATTTCTTTATAAATAAGACTCACTTCCATGTCACTAAGGGTAATATTTTAATGATTTAAGACCTTATAATTATAAAATATTAAAAAATAATCCTATTTTTTAGAAAAAATATAAAAACCCATGGTAATTTTTTTGGTTCTGATTATTTTATTATATAGATTCTAAAACCTATGTTTGGGAAATAATAAATAATGCCCCTCAATTTTATTATATAAACACACACAAGATCTAATTATTGTTAATTAAAAAACATGGAACATGTAATTAATCTATCCCACCCTCTCTAGAGTCCTCCCAAGGTTCAAACAATCTCTCAAGAAGCTCCTCTAAATCTTTTCAAATCACCCTCTCAAGATAAGAGAACATATCTTTCTCCTCTTTATTCAAGCTCTTAATTTATGTAATGCACTTTTTATTATCATACTATTAATGGGGTATGATTTTCCACATCCATATTACATCCCTTATTATTTAAAATTTATTAATTATTTATTTAAATTTCATTAATCCCTCTCATGATTCATTATGTACCCACATTACACCATTTGAATTATCCTACGGTTTTTCCATGCCAAGTTTTTATTCAGGAACCTTCCTTATATTATGCCTATTAATTCACAAACGTTCATGTTTCATAATGTTATTATATATACCTAACAATATCCTTGTTACTTAAAAGTTATTATATACCCCTTTCTCTCTCATTGAATCATTCTATGAATCTTCATGTATTATTTTTACGTTGTCGAAGTGTCATTGTGA
This sequence comes from Viscum album, assembly GCA_963277665.1. Classification (NCBI taxonomy): domain Eukaryota; kingdom Viridiplantae; phylum Streptophyta; class Magnoliopsida; order Santalales; family Viscaceae; genus Viscum; species Viscum album. Next base: position 28,497,193 of record OY728125.1, read on the forward strand.
TTTTCCATGCTGATCATTTGTGAGGTGTATACTCATACCCATTTACACTCAAGGGTATTCACCTAGTTGTAACTATACTTAATTGATTGTGGAATTATATATATGTAATCCATAATCCTTAATCATGGTATTAAATGTGATAAAATATGTTCTTATATTGTATGATTTATGTGACAGACTTATGTATGTACAAGATATGATTATGATGGGTGATAACAGATAGCACTCTAATGCATTGGGTAATGTTTTTGTCTTAATATATTCCATGTATGGTTCACAAGAGGTTATCCTAATCACATTATTTTATGATTTCTTGGTGGTTATCCTTGAAATATACTTATGATGTCATGTTTAAAGTTGTTTTCATATTCCATTGTTGCCTTTATGGTATCATGTTATATCATGCCTCAATGTTCATATTTATGTTTCTAAACACTTTTATGTACCATTTAAATTCCTATTGTTTAACATGTAATACTTTATTAACATTATGATTTTTTATTTTCTTACTCGGATTTATAGATAACCCCTTTCTTATGTATATCCCTAGGTTCTCCCATGAAATTTTAATAATGATGGAATATTATGAACATGTTAAGGAAGTTTTAAATAATTTTGATGTACCACCTATTTTAAGTAGTAATGTAATGTACCTAATTACCCAAATAAACTAGAATTATAGCTCTTCTAGGTTTTATTATGTGCATTCCTATCTAATAAATCATCAGTTTATGTGTAATAATGACAAGAGTTTCTATAATATGGGTACTGGAAATGAATGTTCTTCTCTCACTCCAAAGTATTATCCTCCAATCCATCATTCCTTCACAACACAAGAACCAAAGTAATGTTTTATCAATGTATTGCCTTCCCTTAATGATATTCGATCTCCACGAGTTGATCCATGAACTCCCCATAGTCCTCTATATCCAACTCTCCATAGTTGATGATGTGGGATTCATCATGAATATATCAAAAAATTTGGGACACATAGAAGAAATCATTGATTATTCCTATACATGGTGGAAGTGCCAATCGATATGTAAATATGTTAAATTTCCCTAACAAATCAATGGGACCAATGAAACGAGGAGAAATCTTACTCCCACTATCGAACCTTCACTTTCCTCATCTAGTGGAGACCCTTAAGAACACATGATCCCCAACCTCAGACTCTAGGGTCCTTTTCCTATGATCATCATAGGAATTATGGAAAAACCTTCTCCACCCTCAAACTTTCTTGGACCATTCAGATCTTTTCAAACATGTTTTCTACCACATCAAGACCAAGAACCATTGAATACCCAACCTCCATCCAATATAATGGAGAACAACACATCTACCTATTCAATTCCTCAAAGAGATCCATGTTAATGGATGGGTGATAAAAAATTTATATGAATACTCATACAAATATATATTCCTTACCCATTATTATCCCAATTCCAAGATAAAATATCTCAACATATCCTTTAGTATTTGATGGTCTGATTCATCTTCCTATATATATGAAGGTGGAAAGTAGTGATAAATCAAAACTAGAAGTCGAAAGCATGATGAAATACCATCCATGTTTATGATTTAAAATGGGGATCCAAAATATAGATGGTGATTCTTGGTACCCTATGAATCATAAACACAACATTCACATACCACCTTTCAAAAAAAATCAATGACACTCGATAAACAGACTACCAAAAAATGGTACTACATCATCAATCGATCCACTATCACCCAAACTTCATCACATCCTCCCTAACCCATGGGTAACCTGGTGATGAAATCCATTGATATTTCCTCCCATTTAAACTCGAGAACAACATGTATTTTAACAAATATCTAAGAGCATGGTTCCCTTATTTCACCCTCTTTCAAACAAAACACTTATCCACAAATTCCATCATAGTCCATTTCATCCCAGGCCACCAAAGTGGTCTACTCAAACCAAGATAAATCATAGTTATATTAGGATTCACTGTAACACCCCCAAGATTTCATAGTGTGTTATTTCTTCAAAATAATTCAATAACTTGCACTACACGCAACACCGAGTTAAATCGCACCATGACTTACCAAACAATTCATTCAAAAGTGGTTATGAATAGTATTAACTAAATTTTAAACTTTATATAATCCTTATAATTTTAGAATCCATATTATGATTTTCTTAGACATAATGTAAGAACAAATTCATTTTCAGTATTGAACTTTTATCAACTTTTAATAGTGAACCCTTTTTAAATACAATATTTTAAACTTTTTGACTAAATTAGGAAATCAAAAATTATAAATTAAACATCCCAAGCTTCCACGGTACGCTTTCCTTTGAATAATACAGTAGCGTGTGTTGTACGCAACTTCGAGTTCTAACACACACCACAACCAATCAAACTAGCCGTTATGAATAGTAATACCTAATTTTTGAAATTATATATATATATTATATTTCAAAATGGACTTCATTTTTGGATTCGGAATATCGAATTTATCCTAGGGTGAAATTTTGGAACTTTTCGGATAACTTTAATATTTTGATGAATAGTGAAAATTGCTAAATTTTAATTAAAAACAACTTTTTTAATCAAAATAATTAATATTGATAAATTATGAATTTGAGTGGTTTTAAAGTATATTTAGAATATATTTTTACCATTTAATTCAATGTTTGTCATTGGACATAATTTCACAATTAAACCAGACATAAACAAGTGTCAATCTTTTGATAGTTATTATCTCTTAAAAACACGCTTTTTGTTTTAACAATGGGAATTAATTTTAAATTAATTTCTACCACTTCTGTGTTTTGAATTTGGAAAAAATGGATTCCATATTTGGAATTAGGATGTTCAAATTGTGTAAATAGGTAACTTTTATTTTTATACATTTTGAATAATTACTTCGGTAAATATTTTATTTGTCATGGTTAAAGGGTAAATCTGGTAAATAAGGGTTAAAAAATAATATTATAATAATAAATAATTACCCTAAAATGTGTCCTAACCTTATTGGTTGATACATGTCCGACCATGGGCATCTTTGGGTCTATTTTGGGACCCCATGGAGCCACTTGTAGGTGATAGGGACACTTTATTTTAATTAAGTTAAAATGAATACAAAAATGACACAAGCATATATCTTTTAGAAAAACAATTTTTACATAGGGTTATATATGTTGGATTTTAGACTATAAATATTAATTAAGAATCTAAAAATATTTCCTACATAATGATAGTTTATTTATAATTTTTTAAGATTATATAATGTAATTTATTTATGACACAATGATGATGCAGTAATTACCATAATAGTGAAAATTTAAAATAATTGATATTATAAATACCCAAATAAATATAATTTGAGACTTTTAATGAATTAAAATAATTTTATAGGATAATATGACATATTATTATTTATTTAATTAACTTTTTTTGAAGTAATAATTCTGTTATGAGTTTCAAAAAAATCAACTATTGAATAGTGTCAAAATTGACATAAAAGAGTTTTTAAAACAAGTATTATATTATTAATTGATATTAAATTCCTAAAAATCTAAGGTTTGGACAAGAGACTTATATAATGATATTTGTATCATTAAGGGACCACTTGGGGGTCTCTTGGATGTATATGGTAAGTTTATTAACCATATAATATAAAAATACAAAGAGACATTGTAAAAGTGAAACTAATTAACTTAGAGTTAATACTTAAAGATAAGGTAAATATAAGTATCCAAACCGGTCTAAATTATATTGGTTGAGTGTTTTTAGACCCATACCCATCTTAAACTTTGAATAATAAACTTTTGAGCCATTATAAACCGAATATGAATTTATTATAAACTAATATTTCTAGCTTTTCCAAAGGTGCCCCTCACCCCTCTTATAAAAGGGCACTCCTCCTTCTCATTGCTTCACACCTTAAAAGCCTTTTTGTTCGGCCAGACTCTACCCAAATACTCTCCCAACTTCCCTTAATACAACATAGAGGCCTTATTTTGATCATAAAGCCAACCTAAGGAGTCCTTTTGATCAAATCAAAAGGAAGAACCCGAAGAAGAGGTAATGTTTTCACCACCCTTTTCCAAGTTCCTTTCTTCTTCCACTTATTCTTCCTTTGTTTTTACCATTCTAAAATAATAAATCCAGTATCATATATATACTGTTATGTTATTATAAATATGGTACAACCATATTCAGTATTCTATCCATCCTTTGAATAACATGTCACCATACGTGCGTACGTACGGCTTACCGTCTTCACGTCGTGGTGTAATTGTTATTCAATATATTATTATTTGGATGGGTATAATAATGATGTGTAAATCATGTAAATAATAAATATAACATGTTAATGATTCTGTATATATGATATAACATCCATTTATATATTATTTTAATATCAAAAGAATGATATTGTCGCTCGTGCGTACGTACGAACTACCGTCTCCACGAACGCGATGAGATTCATTCTCCATCGTATCCATTCAAGTATAATTATCATTTGATGATTTAAAAATAATATTTAAGGACTTGATATAATTCTGGATATTATTAAGATACAACCTATCTATTACAAACATGGCTTACGTAACAAAACATATAAAAGAAAATGAGTAAGTTAACACCCGAAACAACGATAATACTAAGATATTATTAACAAATCAATGTTAAAAGATCATATATGATATCATATTAATGTATATGATTCTTGTATAATTTAATAAAAATTATTTCACCATTATACAGGAGGTTAACCTACCCCAACCAAGGAAAAGTACAAGGTAAGGGTTATTTCACAATCTCTTCATTATCCAAGGTTGTTTATACGTAATAATCTACTGGGATCTCTTTATCATCCACATCCATGTTTCTTAAAAATGTATTTCAAAACATTTTTAATATTTAAAAGAATATGGGTTAAATTCATTTATACCCTTGTTTGACTTTTTATAAGAGTTTTATAAAGGAATCTTTCCGTCTTTTTCCAAACAAGGTGTTTTTTAACCTTTTCGGCAGAATTAAGGTAAGAATGTTTTTTTAACTTATACGGCAGGTGCGGCTATTTTCTGCTGTTATAAAATCGTCGAAGCTTTCCTTACAAGCTTATAAGAATATTTTCAAAGAAAATATTTTATTTTATAAATATATGACTCTTAAATGATTTCAAAAATTGAAAGATATATTTCTCTAAAAAGAATTTTGATTTCATCTATGTCAACATCCTTTTATGGATTTTATGCTTATTTAAAGTTGATTTATTATGATACAAAACTTCTATATTGTATTGAAGGTTTTGTGATATGTTTGACTGTGGATGTGCTATTTTTATACCATTCATGGTTTATAGTGAAAGTATTGACATTTCATATGCTAGTTTTAATGTGAATGTTTATGTTATGTTTAAACCTTTTCATATGGGAATGCATTGGAATTATTATGTGACGGGTGGAGCCCGCTATAGCTCCTCGATGCATCGGTAGGTCTCATGAGACAAACTAGTGTCTTGGCACAAGGCCTTGGAAAAATCTTATTTTTAGTCTTGGCACGAGGCCTTGGCTATGTGGTTATGATAGTCTAGCATTATGCATTCCATCATTATGAAAGTGGTTATTGATATTGCATGTGATTATTCAATTAGTAGAATATCCTTGTGAATAAGTAAATGGCATTATTTCATTTTACTTTTGCCATACTATGTTGAAGTTCAAGTTTAAAAGGCTTTTGTTTTAGTTATACATTGCCTTAAATGTTTATTCTTATTTATGAAAGTTTCTGCTATAATGTTATCCTTACTGGGCATTTGAGCTCACCCCTTTTCTATGTTTTATTTTTCCCAGGAAGTGAAGAAGTAAATTATGAATGACCTGCAGGGATATTATGTGGGGATATGAGTGTGGAATATAGAGACAATATGTTGTTGTAGTAGTTTTTCACTTTATGATGTAATGTAAAACTTTATGAATATATCTAGTGTTTCCAAGGCTACTAAACCAATCGGTCTTTCAAAATTTGATCTTTCTTTTGATCATGCCAATGTTATGTAATAATGCACCGACTCTAGGTAACTGGGGTCGGGTCATTACATTCACTACTAAAGTTGATCTGTGAAACTGACATAGAAAATCCTAACAAACTTCCAATGGGAAAATCAACTTCCCTTAAAACTACATCTGGTTCTAACCATCCTCTTACCATCACTTAGGATCATCACTATGGACAACATAGTCTTGCATCACCTCTTTTTATGAGTCTCCCCAATGAGACACCTCCACATCCTTTATCATGGATAACTCTATATCCATATAAAGAAGAAACCCTTAACCACTACTCTCCCCTTTATCATGATTCATTTCTATAATATTCTCCATTCTTTTCCCAATATCAGAAAACTCCTGAACCACATCACCTCAGGACATCCAACTTAGCACATCTGAAAAAACATTACCCATTATCATGGTATAAGAGATCTCAAAATCATAATCCTAGAGAAACTTCATCGACCTCTATTGGAGTAAATTTAAATATCACTAAGAGAAATCATATTTCAGGATTTTTTGGTCCATGAAAACCAAAAGGTACTCACTGATGAGGTAATATTTCCACATCCTCAGTGAAAACACATAATCTTATAGCTCCAGATCATGGGTGGCATAATTATGCTTGTGTGGATGTAACAACATATAACCATAAGATATCACCACTCTTTTTTATATCAATATATCCTAATTCCAAATGGAATGAATCAATTAAAACCACAAACATCACACCATACTCAGGAAACTGAAGCATTATAGAACTGACCAACTACTATTTTAGGAAATAGAATGCTTCCTGGAACTAATCAATCCACATAAATTCTTGTTCCTTCCTAGTCAAATACTTTAGTGGGGTATAACATGAGATAAGTTATACATAAACATCTAATAATATTTTATAAGAGCATGAAAATTGTGAACCTATACTAAATTCATGGGTACTACCCAAGAATTAGTTACCTCAATCCTTGATGGGTCTACAACCACACCCTTAAAAGATACTTCATGCCCAAGTAAATTCACCTTTATTATCCAAAACATGCACTTTGATATCTTTCTATAGAGATGATGGAATCAAAGGACATGCAAGACAGCATTAAGATTCTCGTAAGGATCATACTTTTTCTTTGAGTGGATTAAGATATTATCAGTAAACACAATGATGAAAAGGTCTAAGAACTCATGTAATATGGTGTTATTGAGACCCATGAACATAGATAGTGTATTCATGGCATCAAATTACATGACCATGAACTTGAATTTTCCATAACAAAACCTGATGTAAGTCTTCACTACATCCTCATCTTTCACCCTTATCTGGTGATATCCCAACCACTAGTCGACCTTTGAAAACTAACTGGATCCCTTCAGCTAGTTGAATATATCATCGATCCTCAAAATAGGGTAATAGTTCTTGATTGTTACTTAATTCAACCTTATATATTAGATCATCTAATAGTCTACACAAAACCTTAATATATTGTCTAACTTCTTGAAAAAAAACCAAAGCACCCTAAGGAGACACATTAGTTCAGATGAAAACCTTAAACATTATATCATCCACTTAGAAACTCAAATCACATAGCTCCATAGGATCCATTTAGTAGTGATCTATCAAAATCATAGACATGCACTGTTTAAACTCTATCTTGAACCCAACGTCACTTTAGAGGTGGAGGGGTGGTATCATAACCTTATCTTGGAAAACATCTAGAAAATATTTCAGAACACCTAGAATCATACTCTTCCTAATATTACATTTAAATCTACCCCAATTGAGTCAAAAGATTCTTGACTTTCCTTACACCCATTTGATAAACATTATTTCCAATGAACACTGCTTATTGTCCCTCCACATTAGAAAATCAAAACTCTACTATAGAAGTAGTTGATGATTGTGTGCATGGAATACAACCAATCTAATACAATGATAACATCATATGGTTGTATCTATAATAATAAGAAATCTAAAACTAACTTGTGCTACCCTATCACCAGTCTACATCCTCATCACAGATCAAAAAAATCAAACTAACCACCAATTTGTGTGGATAAAAATAAGGGAAATGGAATAATATCCACATCCATTCGAAAAGAAAAGACCTAAGTAAGACTATAAAAAGAGTGATTGGATCCTGGTTAAAATAAGGCACAAAAAATATTATATGATAAATATATTGTATATATAACAACCTATGACACTACTAGTACCACTACCTCTAATGTGTGCATCTAACCACACCTAAATCCTATACCCCTCTACTATTGACCACCATGACTACACTCTGACCTAGGTATGTATGGATAAGGACCATCAAGAGGTTTCTACATGACAACACCATATTCCATCAGCTTTTGAACAAGCACTATCAGTTCCTACCACTGAAACTATCTTGAAAGAAACTATTGCTGGTTCTGAAAAGGGGCATAGACACCCATTTGAAAATTTTCTCCTTGATTAGTAAAAAATTGATCCTGTTGGTGGCTATGACCTATGGAAACATAGCATAAACATGGTAGGCCCCTAAATAATTCCTAGAATCCACCATCCCTAAAAGGATGGTTAAGGACCTAGTATGGTTAGTTCCCTATTGGTCAAAACCTCAAATTCCTAAACATCCACAACCTACTTTCTGAATCCCTACTCCTTTAAGAACCTTTATGGACACCCTCTTAAGACTCACCTCCTAAAGAAAACATTATATCAATAACCTTTACCTTCTTCTATACCTTTAGGTATATATATATCATAAACGGGGTGACTGGATACTTGTTCACTGGGTATAAATCCTTATCCATACACTATTATCTAAACTCCTCATCTGGAAAAACATCTAGTGTGATGTGAAAGAGGCCCTTGGACTTGATTCTATTCTCTTGTATACTCAGGCTCCCCATCTAATGGGAGAGAAACACCTACCTCTTCACTACCTTTTTCTTCAATGATAAAAATACCTAACAAAACTCCTTATAAATTTTTATTGACAAAAAAATCTACCTCTTTTTGGTAACCAAGATATAGTATCCACCAATGATGAAAATCTCACCACAACTGACTAACTTTCAATAGAACCCAAAAAATAGTCAGAGATTGAATGAGACTGAAAAAGATCTTAGGATCCTCTAGATAGCGCTATATCTCCATATCCAAGATTCTCCATTCATAATTCCCCATGCTCTACTACTTAAAGGTACACAAATCCCTCAGGCATGTCTCATCCTCCTCTGTTGGGTCAATCCTCTAATGATCATCCAGATCAACCTACTGAACCTCAAATACCTAAGTAATCATGTAAAATGATCAATATCTATTCCTAAAAGGCATGGATAGATCTTAAACCCAATAGTATGGAATTTTATCAAAATTTTATTTAGTTAATTCATTTATTCAATTAAATTTCCACATCCTTCCAAATCAGACAAGAACTCAATCAACCATGATTCATGTACCTCTCATCAGTCTCAACCCCACAAACAGTTCCATTCCACTTGGTCATTTAACAAATTAGTAATTCTTGCATCGGATCATGGGGTCCCTAAAATCCATTATCCTAGTTGTTCTCTCTATCCTATGTAAAACACCAAAATCAACTAGTGTTGTTTTCCTACCAACCCTTCTGATACTCACAGTTCCTAACTACAAATTCCACCCTATATCTCAATAAAAACCAATGATACCACTATATCAAGACCCTCTCCCTTAAAAGGTACCACTCATGGGTGGTAGCGAAGTAAGAGAGATAATGTCCCCCGATTCCATCCTCTAAAATTCCATAGGTAGGTGAGAAGCACCAAGGGTATGAAAATCTAAAATATAGAAGGAATTACCCTCTATAATAATATCGGTTTGGTATATAGGATAAATAACCACTATGAAACTCTAGAATATAATATAAAAAATCAAATACCATCCCAAAATTAATGAACAATGTTAACAGATATAATAAAATCCTCAAAAAAAATTCCAAAACATGGTCCTATAAAATGACTCAACAATAGCTCAAATACCAAGATAGTAATGTCCATCTTAGTCCCCAAAGTCCTCTTGGAATCTTGAAAAATATTATATATTTTTTAGGTGAGTATAACATGTATACTCATTAAGATCATACCCAAGGAATCTAGTGCACATTTGAAAAGAGAATAATAATGAACTAGTGAAAATAGTAGAAACATAAATCATATAATAGTTTAATTAACCAATACCAACCTCACCATGAATCTCTCACAAAATCATACATCTAATATAGTATAATCATATCATAAACATAAAAAATTAACCTTGTTGTTTCTTCCCCATTTATTTTCCACTATCACACCCCGACATCAAACATAATATGCTCCCATCCCTTTCATTAATATCACATCGCACAGCCAGTCATCTCTATTGTGGGTTAGGACTCATCCCTACCCACCCCACCCTCACATGGTATAGAATTTGGTGTTGACATCAGTCATCATCACATCATACCTCACCAGATAACACCTAGTCCATTACATCACATCTCACCTAAAGACACCTAGTCCATCACATAACTAGGGTAGTAGGGTATCATGAATGTGAAGAACATCAACCACATAAAATTCTCTTACCACACATGACTGCCACTACATATCACATCCTCATAATATCACATCACTAATGGGTAAGGTAAGGCTTCAGCATTAAACAATACATATTCTAGTGTTTTTTAACTAGAATTCACATTCTAGGATCTTCTCAGTTTCAAGTTTTATAGAATTAGCACAAACTCCAACAAAGTAAAGTCATACATTACAAGTGGAAACTTTTACTCTATATCCATTTTTTTCCACCAAAAAAACATTCTAAAAACATGATTTCTTTCCATTATATAACATCACAACTTTCATCTTTTCTTTATCCTTGTCCTTACTAAATCTTTAACCCTGTGAAAAAAAATTTAAAACTTAGGACAAGCACAACGATATTAGTAAGGGAAATAAAAATAAAGAACAAAATTAGTCCTATAAAAAACATGAAAACCCATTTAATGTTCTTTGAAAAAATGAAACAAAACATTTTCACATGAAAAATACAAAAACTTTTTTCTAAAATAAAATCATTAGAACCAGTAGCAAGTGATTAAAACTCTTTTAGGTGACTTAGATAATCATATTCATAAAAACCTTTCAAAACTCTTTAAATTGGAATAACCATATAGTCATCTTCCAATATTATTATTACCCAATGCATTGTAGATATATAATGGGGATTACCCTTTGTATGAGCTATATTGGGCTCACTTATGAGATATAATGGGGCTCATCCCTTTGTATAAGCTATATCGGGCTCACCTGTGAGATATAATGGGGCTCAACCCTTCTTATAAGCTATATCAGGCTCACCTGTGAGCTATAATATGGATAAACCATTCATATAAGTTGTATCATGCTCACCCATTTCATATAATTCACAAGTACCATTTCATTAATAAAACACTTTCATCAAAAAACCCTTTGAAAAATCTTTAAATCCTATCTGAAAAACACTAACCCTTTTTCAATTAGACAATACCCAAAAAGGAAAAGAATGATTTTCATTTAATATAAAATGTAATATTTAAAATTAATCTATAAATTAAATAACATTCATGGTGGTTTAAAATTTGTTGTCTCTATGTACGTTAAGAATAGAACATTCCTTTTATCATTTTTTAAAATGTTCCATATAAAACACATTAAAATATTCTTTTTGAAAAAAGTCAATGAAATTAAAAATGGATATAAAATTTCCTTTATATTCCATTTTATATTAATATTAACATATAAAATAATATCAATAATATATTGGGGAAAATATTTTTGAAATTAAATATTTAAACATTTAAAAAGATATTTTTAAATCAAAGTGTCTCATGCCACTTTGAAATAATTGAATCATAAGACCCATGAAGGAATGACATTTAAAAAAACATTAAATAACATGAGAATAAATAAATTCATGATATGAAATGTCAAAGGGGTTATATATATGCCTCATAAAAGAAGGTGGATGTATAACATCAAAATATACCTCAATGAAAGGAGATTAAGACGAAATCCTTTACCTTGAGTCTAACTCGTCAGGTACAATCATTATATTCCTAGATAATAAAATTAGATTAATTATTTAATTGATTGAGTTTATTTTTAAAGTTTATTATTCCTTTATATCACTTATTACCATTTTATAAAAATTACTTCATTATTTAAGTTCACATTGGACATTTTGATGATATTCGGTACTTGAGTCCAAAATGACTTTGGTATGATGTCTATAGTCAAAGTGGTCATTATTCCATCATATAAAAATAAAATTCAGGAAATAATAATCAATTTTATACATAAATTATACTTTTAAATCCATTAATTAACTATATATAATAAAAATGAACTATGTTACAATCATGGAAATGGTAAGTCGTACGTACGCTTGAGTAATGTTTCCAATTTTCGATGATAATTATGAAAAGAAGGTAAGTATCATTTAATATTTCCATAATTATAATAATTCCATTAATAAAATATTAATAAATTAAATATACTTATATATATATCATCCATGTGATGTGGTGATGAAAAACGAATCACATCGCTTCGTGGAGGTGATAGTTCACATGTACGCACAAATGGCATTATCATTTTTATGTTCATGGAAAGGTAAGAGCATAAATGATATATTATTATTTAATAATTATAAATATTTTATGAATATAATTTATAAATATTAATTATATCATTATAAATATTATTTAGATATAGTGATGGAAAACGAATTATATCGGTTCACGAGGTGGTAGTTCACCGTACACATGAACAATTAATTGTTTTCCAATTTGATGGAAGTGGAGATGGATATAGGTGATGAGTTAACATAATAAATCCAATTAGATTGAGTATACCCGATTTATTATTTCATCATAGTTTAATAATATTTTAAGGATGTGGAAGAATAAATAAAACAGAAACACTTAATTAAAAATGATACCTTTTCTTTAGACAATCTCTTTTTATTAACACCTAAAGACCACTAAGGGGGTTTTTTTCCTAAACTAAGAGCCCTATAATGTGGATAGAGATTATAGTAATGTATTTTTTTATATCTTGTACAAATAATTTTTTTAAGTGTGAATAATAGAGAAGAAGTGGTTCCCTTTTATAAGAGAGGGGAGGAGAAATCTTGGAATTTCTCAAAATATTAAATTTATATAAATTATTTTTATATTAAAAATGGATAGAAATATATTTATTTATAATATAGTATGATTATAGGTTTAAATACATATATAAAATGAAAATTATATAGTTTTTTACTATTTTTCAATCCTTATCTTTTGGCTTTAACCCTTATTTGGTTAACACTTACCATGATAACATGTGTTTTTACACTTTCAGGGTTAATATAGTTACTATAAAATGAAAAAAACCATAAATAAATAACTAATAAAATTTTAAACCTTATCCCAATATGTTTTCTGAATTTTATATTTTTATAAATTTTATATCATTTAATAAAATATTATTTATTTTAAAATATCATTAATGTTGGTTTTGACACTATTCATTGCTTGACTTTTTAAAAATATCATAACAACAAGATAAATTTGAACCAATTATTCTAAAATATAAATAAAATTTAAAATTAATCTATAAAATTCATTTATGATATTAATTATATCAAATTATATTTATTTTAATATTTTTTATATTTTTTATTTGATATTTCCATTAATTAAAAAATTACTCCATCATCATTGTGTAATCTACTAAGGTAATTATTTATTTCCTAAAAATTAAAAATAAATTTCCAGGATTAATATAAACATTTATGTTTAAAAATATTATTTATATTCTAAGATATCTTCTAAATAACCCTATATTAAAATTGTTAAAGTTAACAAAACATAAGTATGACATCTTTGAACTTTATCTAAAATAAAATACTATAAAGGTATTAAAGTAATCAAAGTGGCTCAAAAAGGTCATAAAATAGAATCAAGTGTGATTTTGGTCTCTAATAAATCATCCAATAAAATAAGTACAAGTGTTAGAGTAATTTTTAAATTTTATAATATTATTGTTTCCCTTAATTGCCTGATTTACCCTTAATCATGGTAATAACAATTACCAAAGTTACTATTCATATTATCCAAAAATAAAAGAAACTTATTTACTAAATTTTGACCTTATGATTAAAATTATGGAATCCCTTTTTATAAATTCAATTCACGTAATTTTAAAAAATTAATTAAAAATTGATCTCACTAACGAGATGAAACAACGAGTTTTTAAAGTAAAAGTGTTCAAAAGTTTGAAATGTTTTTATATACAATTTAAACGTTAAATTGATTCCAATAACACAAATTGTATTTATTTATGTATATTTTAATTATTTATACTTTAAAAACAATATAAAATAAAATCTATCAATATAGATAAATTATATGAAAAAAAAGTTTTCAATTAAAATACAGTATTTTTTCACTTTTCATCAAAAAATGAAACTTATCAGAAAAATACCAAAAATTCAATTGAAGTAATTTTTTATATTAAAATTTCAAATAATTTGGTTATTTTGTAAAATATAATTTATAAAAATGTCAAAAACTATATTTAAAACAATTGTGTCATCAAAAGGCGGCAAAATGAATTTTTAGAAAAATACATCTTTTATGAGTAAAATTGGATTTGTTCTTATATAATGTCTAAAAAACACATATAATGAATGTTAAAAATTAGATTTAATATAATATAAATTTCATTAATATAATAAAACAAGAGTTATCTGTTTTTTTATTAGTATAAAATACACTTGTTCACATTTAAATATTTTTTCAGAAAAACATTTCCTTTTATTTTAAAAAGAGTTTTATTTTTATTTATAATTAATTAGTCACTAAAGAGTTAATTATATGTGTGTAAACCATATTTTTATAATTCATTTAATCCTTTTAATACCCTATATTCTGAAATATATGCGATAACTGACATATTAAATAATAATATTTAGTTGTTCGTTTAAGCTCAATGTGGCATATCATGTACACTATCGAGTATAGTGATTATTTTAAAAAAAATTAAAGTTACATCCCCCCTTAATAAATTGTTTCCTCACAATTTGATCTTGGGATTAATATCTAGGGTTTGACTTTTTAAAGTACCTTTATTGTAATCCCACATCGGAATAAGGGTCAATAAAACATCCACTTTAAAATAATGAAAGGAATGTATAAATGTCACCTGAGATAACACATACTAGGGTTCTATGTAGGAAAACATATACATGGAAGAGAATTATAACTATAAAGTTTTGATATATATTTATAGATAACATGGTCATTATAATGTTAACCATTATAAAACCATAAACTTGTGATAGTTTAAAAGGTCATTGATTTCTTTGTAAGAAAAGTAAATGAATACTATTTTTAGTTCAATAATACTTTTACTAGAGATGATTAATTCCTTTACTACCTAATAACATAAGTAAATATACTTAATTGATATATTGATATTTTATAATCACAATTTCATCCTCATAACATTACTATAATTATGATTTACATCCCTAAAAATAACCTTAAACATCAAGGATAATATAAACCCTAAAGTTTATCCATACCTTAAAACTAATGTCCAAATGTAAAGGCATACTTCTCATTAAATAAAATCCTTACAAAAATATAAACCCAAAAAAAAATCTCCTAAAATTTCTTTAATCGCTTATTATCACATCACTTAAAACCTTAGAAGGAGTGTCTAAAACCTTGAACTTATGGTTAACCTTTTAAAGATACTGAGCTCTCTGGTGCATCTATCACTTCACCAGATGTCTCAATATCAACTATAGTAATAGAAAAATATCTTCCCATACATTTTTGTTTTTTATCATGATGATTTCTATCCTGTGTAAATTTATTTGGACATGTATTATCATAATGTCCCAACTAAATGAAACTAAAAAATCTTATTATTGAATGTTTATTTGTTATCTCATTGTTAGATTGTCTAGGACTCTTTTCCTTGCAGTTATGAACCTTGTGACCAAACTTACCACATCAAATATACTTTACAGATCTTTACATACATTCCCAAAAATGTATTTAACCACATGTGGAACAAGTTTTAGTATTACCTCCATAATTATTAGTTTGTTTCTTCTACATTTCCTACCCCCTTAACTGTTTCTTACTCTTATCATCTCAGGTCATATAATTGTTGACAAACTTCATCTCAACTTTGTCATTAAAATAGAAAAATTTCTCATAACTTTTTAATTATCATGTGGACGATGCTATTTTTATACTTGGCTATAATCATGGGTTAAATCTATTGATTTTACTTTCAATATATTGAATAAATTATAATGCATACCTAGACAATCTTGGGAAGTTTTCTTCATATGTAGTAATAGAATCTTCATTTTTTTTCCTCAATTTTAGGAATTGTTTCTCCATTATAAGCCGAACAACCTTAAGGAAATATTTATAAAAACATATTCTTAAATATATCCCATTCCATAGCATCAAGATCATATTTTTATCTGGTATTATTAACCAGACAACATTATTTATCACCTTCACCTTCAAAATAATAGATTACAAGAGTTAGATTTTAATGTTTTGAACATCCCATGACTTCAAATATCTTCTCTATGGAATTGATCCATCCTTTAGTGACCAATGGTTCAGATGATCTATTGAATGATGTGGGTTGTTGCCTCATAAAATGTTCCAATATTGATATATTCCTCTATTGTTGATCTAGTTGATCACATGCATAGATGACACTACCATTTATAGCCTCTGTCAACTGATCCATCATAGTAACAAACTGTTCAGTTCTAATTCCAACCATCTCAAGATAGAGATTTGGAAGGATTCCTTCCTCTCGATGCCTTCCCACCATAGTTGTCATGTTTCCTATATGGAAAACCATTATGAACAAAAATATCTTAGATGAATCAATATGGTAATATTTAAATGATATATCATTTAAAATTAACCATAAAGTAAAAAACATTTATGGATATTCTATTTAATAATATCCTAGCCCATAAAGTTATATAAACTAAACTTTGATACCAACTTTAAGTCCTTATCCTTAAACATTACATATTTTAGTGTTTTTAACTAAAATTAACATCCATGAATATTTTCAGTTTAGAGTTTTAGAGAATTAGAAAAAACTCTTACAAAGTAAACTCATATATTATAAGTGGACACTTTTACTCAGTATCCATTTTTTCTCAACAAAAAAACATTCTAAAAAAACATGGTTTATTTCCATGACATAACATCAAAACTTTCATCATGTCCAAATCCTTTTCCATACTCATCCTTTAACCCTAGAAAAAACATTTTAAATCTTTGGATGAGCAAAACAAGCTCAATAAGGGACATAAAAAAGAAAGAACACAATTAGTCCTCTGAAAAACATGAAAACCCATTTAATGTTATTTTTGCTATTGAAACAAAAAAATCACATGAAAAACACACATACATTTTTCTCAGTGAAAATCATTAAAACCAATATCAAGCAATTAAAACTCCTTTAGGTGGCTTAGATCATCATATTCATAAAACTATTTCAAAATCATTTCAATTAGAATAACCATATGGTCAACTTACAATATTATCATTACCCAAATAATTGGTGATCTATAATGGGGATAACACTTCATATAATCTATATTGTGCTCACCCATGAGATATAATAAGGCTCATCCCTTCGTATAAGCTATATTGGGCTCACCTGTGAGCTATTATGGGGATCAACCCTTCGTATAAGATGTATAAGGCTCACCTATGAGGTATAATGGGAATCAACCCTTAATATAATCTATACTGGTATCAATAATTTCATATAATTATCAAGTACCATTTCATGACTAAAACACCTTCATCATAAAACCCTTTGAAAAACTATTTTAATCTCAAATGAAAAACATTTTCATATAAAATACCATTTCCTTTTAAAATCCCTTTTTCAATTCGATAAAACCCAAAAAGGAAAAGAAGGTATTTAATTTAATATAACATTTAATATATAAAAATAATATATAAATTAAATAATATTCATGGCAGTATAAAATTCATTGTCTCCATATACATTAAGAATAGAACATTCATTTTTTCAATTATCAAAATATTGCGTATTAATCATGTAAAAAGATTATTTTTGAAAAGAATTGAATGGAATTCAAAATGTATGTAAAATTTCCTTTATAATACCTTTTATATTAATATTAAAAAATAAAATAATATCAATAATATAGACATAGAGGAAAATATTTTGAAATTAAATCTTTAAACATTTAAAAAAATATTTTAAAATCAAAGTGTCCCATACCACTTTAAAATATTTGAATCATATGCCCCATTAAGAAATAACATTTAAAAAACATTAAATAACATGATAATAAATAATTTTATTATATGACATGTCAAATGGGCTGTATATACACCTTATAAAATAAGGTGGGTGTATAACATCAAAATATGGCTCAATGAAATGAAATTGAGACAAGGTCTCTTACCTTGAGTCTGAATTGTCACGTAAAATCTTTATACTCATGGATAATAAACTTAGATTAATTCTTTACTTACTTGAGAATATTTTTCTAGTTTATTATTTCTTTTATATCACTTATTACCATGTTATAATAATTACATGATTATTTAAGTTCACATCGAACATTTTGATGATATTCAGTACTTAAGTCCAAAATGACTTTGGTATGATGTATATAGTAGAAGTTGTAATTATTACCTCAAATATAGAATAATTTTAATGAAATAATAATCACTTTTATTCATCAATTATACTTTTAAATCATTTTATTAAATATAGATAAGAAAAATTAATTATGTTACAATCATGAAGGTGGTTAGTTGTACGTATGCATGAGTAACATTTCCATTTTTCAATGATCATTATGGAAAGAAGTTAATTATAATTTTATCTTTATATAATTATCATAATATAATTAATATAATACTAATAAATTAAATATACTTATATATACCATTCATGCGATGTGGTTATGAAAAACGAATCACATCGCTTTGTGGAGGTGATAGTTCACACATATGTACAAATGACGTTATCATTTTATGTTCATGGAAAGGTAGGAACGTAAATGATGAATTATTTTTAATAATGAAAAATATGTCATGAATAAAATATATAAACATTAATTCCATCATTATAATCAGTATTGAGAGATAGTGATGGAAAACAAATTATATTGGTTCAAAAGGTGGTTGTTTGTCATACACAAGAACAATTAATTCTTTTCCCATTTGATGGAAGTGGATATAGATTTAGGTGATTATATAAACATAATAAAATATAATTATATTTTTTATAATTTATTTATTATTTAATCATGGATAAATAATATTTTAAGGAAGTGGAATAAGAAATAAAATAGAAACACTTAATTAAAAACGATACCTTTTCTTCAGACAATATCCTTTTCTTAACACCTTAAGAACACTAAGGGTGGTGTTATTCTTAAAATAAGAGACCTAGAATGTGGTTAGGTATTATATTAAGGGATTTGGGTATATATAGATTGAATAAAATATGTTTTAAGTGTGAATAATAGAGAAGAAGAGGTTCCCTTTTATAAGAGAGGGGAGGGGCACTTTTAGAATTTATCAAAATATTGAATTGATATAAATTAATTTTACATTAAAAATGGATAAAAACTGATTTATTTATAATATATTATGATTACAGGTCTAAATAAATTCATATAATGAAAATTAGATAAGTTTTAACTATTTTTTAATCCTTATCTTTTGGCTTTAACCCTTATTTAACCCCTTTAACTCATAGCATGATAACATGTGTTTTTACTCTTTAAGGGTTAATATAGTTACTATAATATTACAAACAAACCATAAATGGATCATTTATTTAATTTTAAACCTTATTCAATCCATTTGGATTAATTTTTTATTTTTATAAATTTTATATCATTTAATAAAATATTATTTATTTTAAAATATTATTAATGTTAATTTTGACTCTATTCATTAATCGACTTTTTACAAATATCATAAAAATAGTATAAATTCAAACTAGTTATTATAAAACATCACTAACATGTCAAAATAATCTATAAATTTCGTTTATGACATTAATTATATCAAATTATATTTATTTTAATATTTTTAATATCATTTATTTGATATTTTAATTAATTAAACAATTATTGCATCATCATTGTGTAATCCGTTAAGGTAGTTATTTCTTTCCTAAAAATTAAAAATAAATTTCCATGATTAATATAAACATTTTATATTTCAAAATATTATTTATAGTTTAATATATATTTTAAATAACCCTATATTAAAAATGTTATAGTTAATAGAACATAAGTGTGACATCTTTGACTTTTCTTTAAAATAAAATACTATAAAGGGATTAAAGTCATAAAGTGCTTCAAAAAGGTCATAAAATTAGATCAATGATGATTTTGGTTGATAATAACTCATAAAATAAAAGTAAGATAAATTTTAGGGTAATTTTATAGTATATATAATATTATTTTTACCCTTAATTACTTGATTTACTCTTAACTGTGGTAATAAAAATTACCAAAGTTCTTATTCATATTGTCCAAAACTAAAAGAAAGACATTTAATAATTTTTTAAATTATGATTCCAAATATGGAATCCATTTTTTCAAATTCAATTCAAATAATTTGTAGAAAATAATTAAAAATTAATCCTGGAAACGGGACAAAACAATAGGATTTTAAAGTAAAAATGTTCAAAAGTTTGAAATATTTTTATATCAAATTTCAAAGTGAAATTGATTAAAACAAACAAAAATTTATTTATTGGTGTATATTTTAATTATTTATACTTTAAAACCAATCAAAAATATAATCTATCAATATAAATAAATTACACGAAAAATCGGTATTCAATTAAAATACAGTATTTTTTCACAATTCATAAAAAATGAAACTAATCAGAAAAATACCAAAAATTAAACCGATGTAAATTCTGATATTCCAATTTCAAAAAAGAATTTTATTTTTTAAAATATAATTTATAAAATTTTAAAAAACTAGATTTAAAATAAGTGTGCCATCAAAAGGTAGTAAAACTTCATTTTTAGAAAAATATATTTTTATGAGTAAAATTGGATTTGTTCTTATATCGTGTCTAGAAAACACATAGGATAAATGTTAAACATTATATTTAATATATTATTAATTTAATTAATATTATACAAAAAGATTTATTTTTTTATTTTTTTCTATAAAATACACTTGTTTACAATTAAATAGTTTTTTAGAAAAACATTTCCTTTTATTTTAAAAATGGTTTTATTTTTATTTATAACTAATTTTTCACCAAAGAATTATATATATATATGTGAAAACCATATTTTCAATATTCATTTAATCTAATTTATACCCTCTATTCGGATGGTTATGTGATAACTAACATATTAAATAATAATATTTAGTTGTTCATTTAAGCTCGATGTAGCATATTATATATGTTATCAAATATAGTGTTTCCTTTTAAAAACTCGGGATGTTATTGGTAATCTCCAAATCCAACATGTATCAACACTACTGAAGGAATAAAAGGGAGGTGGGGGTATATAGCCATCCATATCACCACTATTCATGATGTTCAGGAAAACACCTAGAACCTTTGAGTATTTCTAAGGTTATCCAACTTAGGTGGGGGCATATAGAAATAATATAAAATACAAGATATATAGATAGAACAAAATACCCAACATATGGTTTCACATCCTCTATAATATTATACTCCACATCACTACCATTATATCATAAAATATCAACCACAGCCACTTCCACCATTAAATGCGTAGTAACACACAACCACCACATAAAGCCCCACAAACACACTTTCAATTATAGGTTACTCTATTTTCTAGATTTAATGAGTTTTCAAGAAATCGCAAATGAAAAGAAATTACATTCCATATTTACACAGATCATTCATTCATCATAAAATTCATTTACACTATTTAGAACATATCAATTTACACCCCTTATTATTCATTAACCAACCCATGTCCTTCAGTTTCAGTATTACAATTTATTCCATGGTTACCTAATCAACTAACACAACCACACCACAGAACAACTCACCCATCATATACTAACCAACAACACAACACTACAACAACCATTAATTCACACTAAAAAAATCATGTCAAAACTGCAACACATTGTGATTTTATTAAATAATTTTTTTAAAAATAAATTTAATTTCCTTGATAGCTTACATTACACACAACATCGATTTTTAATGAATGACTATATAATATTATTATTATTATTATTATTTAAACAATATAGTTATAACCTAGCCATTAAAATTTTCATTATAGATAAGAATAACCATAATTTTGAAAAATAAGTATGAAGTTTTTAGATAAATAAAATATATTGATAAATATGTATTTAATTTTTGGTAAAGTATTCATATTCTTTGAAAAGGCATTTTTCTAAAAAATGTTTTTTATTTATTTTTTTGAATGAATAATAATATTAATATTTTCTACTTTTAGGGAAAAAATTAAAAAATTAAATTCATTTTTTGAATCAAAATGTCAAAATCAACTTAGGGTGAATTATTGGGATTTTTTTGAAAATATTATTTTTTGATAAATAATGAAAAATGTTAGTTCTTATTGAATACTTACTTTTTATTTAAATAATTTATATGGTTACATTTTGTTTTATAATGGTTTTAAAAGTAAAATTATATCAATAGTATTATATTTAATTCAATTTATATCATTTTAATCAATTTTATATTTATTTTTTATATAAAAACCTTTTAAACGTTTGAATGTTTTTTCTTTGGAAAACCGTTTTTTCATCACATCTATGGATTTATTTTTAAATTAAATTCTAACAATTATGTGAATTGAATTTTTAAAAATGAATTATATATTTTTAATCATAATAATTAATATTATATAATAATTTCAACTTAATTTTTTCATAATGAATAGTAATAATAGTATAAATTATTTATCGTGGTTAATGTTAAAATGAGTTTACTGGGGGTTATATTAAAAATATAAGGGATAAAATGACATAAATACATGTAAAATTAATATTTTATGGACATATTTAGACATTATAATATCTAAGGTTCATGAATGTAAAATTTTGAAGCCTTTTGGCATCTAAAAAACATGGGTATGACTTTTTCTATTAAAAAAATCCAAGTGTATCTTCTCCCCCACTTATAAAAGGCCACCACATATCATTTTCTATTCACACATCCAATACATTTTAGATCTTACATTTCCTACATAAATAGTTTTATTAATTCCATACCCATGTCCTAGATGACTTATTTTGATTAATAACCCTCCTAGGATGTCTTTTGGTGATAACATAAGGAGTTTTTCTAAAGAAGAGGTATTGTTCTTAATCAAGCATTTTTATTTTATTTATTCCTCCACCTTGTTAAAATATCCACTAAAATATGATGAAATATTTACACCATTATATTCCATATACATAAATTCTATTATGTTATTGTAATAACATATACCTATCTCCTCCTCCATCAAATGTGTAACAAAATTGTCGGTCATGTGTACGCCAGACTACCGCCTCATAAACTGTTGTAATTTATTTTACATCACCACATATCATAAATGGATATAATGTTGGATTTATAATATTTATATGATATTTATTACATAATTATGCTTCTATAATTATAATATCACATCTACCTTCCTACCTACCAATCTTTTAGAAAACGATAACATCATCTGTGCGTACATGTGGACTACCACCTCTATGAAGCAATGTGATACGCTTTTAATTTTATTTTGAAATGGATGGTAATAAGTATATATTTACTGAATATGTATGATATATATATAATATAAAAATTATTATATAAATGTGATTTAAAATTTACCTTTTTTCATTCCGTCTATCAAGAAAATGGAAACAACGTTCATGCATATGTATGGTTTATCGTCTCCATTAACGGTATAATGCATTTTATACATTTAAAATTTATAAATTACTATAAATAAATATATTGTATATATATTTTAATTATATCATGTTAATAATTATGGATATTATTAATCTATGATTAATGTAAAATAACCAAAAATACCAAACCAAAACATATGTTAAAAATGAACCAGTTCTTACCCAAAATGATATTTTAACAAGGAATTGTTAACAATTGCGTAATAAAAGGTCATAGGTAAAATATATATGGTATGATATATATAATTATTTATCATTAATATATATATAATAAAAATTTATTAATTATACTAGATCTTTGAATGGGTACGATGAAGTTTGAGACTTAAGTTATAGGATTTTCATCTCACTTTTGTTTTTTTGGGGACACATGCCTTATACACCACTTATTTTATTTATGTAATGTATATATTTACCATGAATGTATTTCTTGATAATTATAATTATAATTATGGGATATACATATCAATATAATTTTTATTATTTCATTGAGATAATGATTCAAATGATACCAAAGTGATAAAAATTTTATGTCAAAATCTCATTGTTTATCAGGATTGTTTATGATTAAGTTTACAATGATAAAATATTATGATTTATATCTCCATAAAATCATAAATTTTATCCTATTATGGTAATTTTTTAATAATAATTTTTTTCCTTTAATATTCCTCTATTTATCTAATCAATATACCAAAAGAATGTTTGTAATAAAAATTTATATTATTTCTCTCTTCGGTCGAAAACCCTTTTTCATCTATGTCCATGTTTTCTAAAAATGTTTTAAATAATTTTTTTAATATTCTATAATTATTAATTAAATAATTTTTTACCCATGTTTTTATTTAAATATATATATATATAATGAATCTTTTGGTAATTTTTTAAACAAGACCCTTTTGAATTCTTACTGAAAATGTGAATGGGATCTTCATTTTAATATGTATGACATGAAAAGTATTTTCAGCCGTGATGAAAACTCAATAATTTAAATATTAATTTATAATTCTCCATGTTTATTTTAAATTAAAATAGTTCATTAATATTTATGAACTTTTTATATTTTGATTAAGTGGTTAAAAAGTGAAAATGTTACTTTCCTCAAGAAATGTTCCAAGTTATTTTCTTTCAAATTCATTTTCAATCTAATATGAACTTATTTTATGCTGCTTATAATTTACTAGGGATAATATTGAATAATACCATCATTATTATTACTCTAGATGGTTTATATTTATGACGAAATTATGTTTATGAAACTCATTCCTTTTACATGGGTTTTTTTATGGTGAAATGATAAAATATTAATGAAACCCATTTCTTCTCCAAGGGTTATGATATAATGAAAAGTTTATTAAACCATTTACTTTTCATGGTTTCTAATGTGATAATTTTTTATGATCTTATAGAATACATATGATCCTTTAGTAAGGGGATTTTTCCACTATGATAGTATTTATAGTGAACCTTTACTACTATGATGTGTTAGGGAGAGAAACCATTTATTTATTATAGTTTTTAAAATGATCCTTCACTGCTAAATAAATTGTTTTCTATGCTTATGTGTTTTCCAAAAATCCATGTCTTGTGTCAATGGTATGCTCTCATGAATCATGTTCTTTGATTCCTTTGTGATTCATTTCTTATGAACATCCAAGATTTTTTCCATGACTCATTCTTTAGATCTGTGATTTTTAGGGAATAGTTTTCAAATATTATTATCATGTTCACATACCCTTATACTCATGTTATGTTGATATCTCCCTTGTTTGCCCTTATAGAGAATCTTATCTCACTATTTATTATGTATTTATCCCCAAGGTTATGAAGATATGAAATATGTATAATATGTCTAATAAAGGTGCTAGTTATGAATAACATAGTGTGATATTACGTAGTTAACCTATGAACTAGTTTTTTATGTATCCATGTTTCCAAAGGCACTGGACCTAAATGATTATAGCTTGGAACGTTATGTTATGTAATGAATATTATTTTATTAAGAAGTAATATTTATGTATGAAATGTATGGGTTGTTATAGTTTCTATTAGAGAAAATTTTAGTTAAAATTTGAAAAGTATGATGAGAAATATTTAGTGGGATTCATAGGGATATGTCTAAGGATAGGTTTAAGGATAATTTAATGTATAGGAAAATGTCCTAGAATTTTGGTGAAGGATAGATCAAGTGGTTTCTAAGAAATTAAATCCCTATAGGGATACTATAAGTGGTTTTAGATCTAGAATAGTGGTACTTAGGGTTAATAAATCTGAAAAGAGCACATTGATAAGGGATCTATCTTAACTTTTTTCATTGTAATAGTCCTTTCTACACACCTAGTTTGATACACCTGGGGAATATGATTTATAAATTCAAAAATTCATCACAAACCATTATGAAGGATTTAAATAAGTGTTAACCAAAAAATGTAATTGGTTAAACCTGATGTTTCATAAATTTAAAATAATGTTTCATTACCTAGAAATAATATGAATTATTTATCACTCTGATTTAATATTTTTTATAGTCATGATGACCTTTTTAGTTTTACAATGGGATTGAAGACATGATGATAAAATAAGGTGGTAACTTTTATTATCAAATATTGAAGTAAACTATTTGATATTTTTTATATGATTTAATTTATATCATGAAAATTATCTAGTGATATTCATTGTTACCTTTAATGATTATATATAGAATTATTATTGAAAAAAACCCAATAGAAATATAATCACATCTCAATTATATGATTATTCTCTAGTTGAAATTTGTGGGAATATAATTCTAGAAAATCTCATTATTCTTCCTCTGGTTGAATTTGATATTAACATGGGAATGAATTCAATTTCTATACATGAATACCACTATAATTTCTAAGGAAGGTAAGTCACGTTTTATATTCTAAACCAACCTATACATAACAATCAATGTGATGATAAATATTAACTTCTGAGGGCAATCACATCCATTATATAGTTCTTGATTCCTATTAAAAAGGTAATCTTATAACAAAAGGTTGTGTAGAAACTCCACATAGATGATATGCCTATTTTTTAGGATATTGTTGATATATTTATATAATATTTTCCTATCCTTACACTAAATTTTAATTTTGAGTTTTCAATAAAACTCATACCTAGTGCAACATATATTTCAAATACTTCATATAGAATAGCCCTGATTGTGTTATAAGAATTGAAGAATCCACTCTAGGAGAATATTGAAATGTTATTTATTCTTACAAGTGTGTCACCTTGGGGTACACTTGTTCTTTTTATTAATAATAAATATATGTGTGTGTGTGTGTGACTCTGTGTTTATTATCAGTATCTGAACAAGATTATAATCAAGAACAAGTATCATATACCCTATATTGATGACTTGTTTGATAAACTGTGTGGAGTTCTATATTTTTCCAATATTATCCTTAATTATATATATAATCAGTTAAGGGTCATAAAGGATTATATTCCCAATAAAACATTCTCTACATGGTATGGACACTATGAGTATATAGTGATGTCATTCAGTCTTACTAATTTCCTAGCTATCTTCATGGATTTGATAAATAAAGTATTTTGATATTAACTTTATTAGTTTATGGTTGTATTTATGGGAAATGTTCTTATATATTCAAATAGAAAATAAGAGTATGAAGATCACATGAAATTTTTATTGGAGACATTAAAGAAGGTGAAACTTTCTAAAAAATTTACAAAGTGTGATTTTTTAGATAGAAAAGGTTTCATTTTTTGGTTATATAATTTTAAGAGAGTATATATCTATAGATCCATAAAAGATAGAGGATATTGGACATTGTCCTAAACTAACCTCTATGATTGAGATCTGTAGTTTTCTTAGTTTGGATTGATATTTTCTATTTTTTTTATAGAATTCCCAAAACTCTCTAATATAATCACCATGTTAACTCGGAAGGGTTCCAAATTATTTTGGATAGATGAATGTGAGGAAAATTTCAAGGAACTGAAAATAAAGTTCGATGGTGCACCTGTTCTTACATTACCCTATATATGAGAAGTTTTTATAATCTATAATGATACATTGATGAAGGGACTGGGATACATTCTCATGTATAATGAATTTTTTATAGCTTATATCTCATGATAATTTAAGGTTCATGTGAAAAATTACTCAACTCATGATTAGGAGTTAACTATGGTAATTTTCGCATTAATTATATGGAGGAATTATCTTTATGGAAACATTTGTGATATATATATTAATCATAAGAGTTTAATGTATATATTCGCATAGAACGAGTTGAAAATGCACCAAACATGATGGTTGGAGCTGATTAAAGATTATGAATGATAAATACATTAACACTCTAGGAATGTGAACAACATGGTCGATGCTATGAGTTAAAAGGAAAATATTAATATTTATCATCACACTAATTAATGATCTATTAGAGGAAGTTAATATTAATCAAGAACCTTATAATGGATTTGATTACCCTTGGAAGTTAATATATATCAATACAATGATTAATGATCATAAGTTATTTTGGAATATAAAATGTGACTTCCCTTCCTCAAAAATTAGTGTGGTATTTATGTAGAGAAATATAATCCATTCCTATGATAATATCAAAGTCAACTAGAGAAAGAATAATAATATTTTCTAGAAGTACATTCCCATTAATTTCAATTGGAGAATAATCATAGAATTGAGATGTGATCATCGTTTTACTCATAATTCATCATTCTCTATTCATCCTGGAAGTAAAACAATGTATAGAGATTTTAAAGATTATTTACAATGGAATGGAATAAAGGGGGTATTATAGAGATTTTATCTTGTTGTTTGGTATGTCATCATGTTAATTATAAGTGACAAAATTATATGGGGATACTACAACCATTACACATACCAGAATGGAAATAGGTAAATATCACCATGGATTTTTTTCATTGGACTCCCCAAAACATCTAAAGGAAATAATGTTATATATGTTGTAGTTGATCACCTTAAAAAATTAGCACAATTCATTTCTATCTGGGATGATTTCTATATAGATTAAATTTGAAGGATATACATTAAGGAAGTTATAATGTTGTATATAGTAACACATTCTATTGTTTCTAATCAAGATCCACTAAAACAAAATAGGGTAATAGTGATAGTTTATTAGAGGTGGTATCAGAAACCGCCGCTAATTGTTTTCTTCAAATATTTAGTGATGATTTTTTTAAAACTGCCCCAAAATATTTTGAATTTTTAAAAAAAACAAACTTCCTCCCCTCTTTTTGAACCCCAATATCTAATCCTCCCACTCTACCCTGAGCCCCACTCTCCCCGACCCTAAGCCCTATCCCCCCTCATCGCTGCCTATTGCACCTCATCTCCACCCATTGCACATCACCGATACTGCCTGTTGAACCTCTCCACCACCACCTATTTCAGCTCATCACTACCCCCCTTCCCCCCTTTCCCCCTCTCCTCTCCTCCCCCCCCCCATCGGATCCCAATCCCTAGCCCCATCCTCTATTATACCTCATTGTCGCCCCCTGTTGCACCTTGCTGCCACCATCTATTTGGTGATTCTTGATCCTTAATTTATTTATTTATTTTAAATTCTCAACTTTGAGGGTTTCATGAGTTGTGGTATTGGAGAGCTATTATTATTTAATTATGTGTGAATATTGATTTATCGTGATTTTTATTTCATTGGGTGGATAGTTTAATTGATCTAATGAAATATAATATACCATTTAAATAAATTGAATGGAAAGGGGTCGTTCACATGTGATCTACTTGATTCCATGTTAAGGTCTGTATTTTTATGTAAGTTAAGTGTTTTATGAGATTTTTTAAAAATAAATTTATGATTTAAGATATTTTTTTAATCTCTAATAATTTCCAATGACAATATCACTATGTTTTAATGAAATTTTTAAAAACAAAGGTTGTATTAACTTTATTCTAAAAAAAATTAAGTTTAAAATGATTATTTGAGAGACCTTTATGATATTTTTATGATTTTATTTTTAGAGATAATTTTAGAACTAAAAAACTTAACAAATATTTTAAAGGCCCAAATTTCATTTTATAAAGGGAATTTTCTGAAGTAAATTGATCCTTTAAGTGTGTCCGTTATTTTGGGTTGTATAAATGAATATAAATTTCATAGTTTTGAGACTTGATTTATATATAACATTTCATATGAAATTGTATTGTTTCTATAAATTTTGTTCTATGAGTATACTTTTCAATTTGGTACTTTTATTTTCTGACCACAATTTTATATGTTGTTGGTTTGTATCTAGTTGGGATATCTAGGATTGAATTCTATACTAGTTTATGATATTTATCTAGTTAGTGGACCTCAGTTATGACTACCATACTCTTAGGGGAGTTTTTTCATCAGTTACTCTAGGTAGGGTAATATTGAGTGTTAGGTCGATTAAATTTCATCAGGCACTGATCGGATGGATTCTTTTTAGTTTATTCTTATACTATAAATAGTTATCCTAGTTTATTCTAGGATTACTAGTTTCATATTATATTATGATGACTATGATACTTTCATCTCTATGATAATTAATTTATGTTTCTTTAATATTGAAATTTTATTACAGATCACTACACCAAAATCAATCATATGTTCATTATATTTTATATTGTTTTAAATATTAATTTCAGTGATGTTACAGATTTAAACATATCTAGAAAAAAAATTATTAATTCTACTCATTTTATAAATAAAAAATCTAGTTTTATAAATAAATATGGCATTTTAATAATGTAAATTAATAACCATGAGGTGGTTACCCATTTGATTTTGAATTTTGAATTTTTTATGTTATGTTATACAAATGAGTTATTATTGAATATAATTAATTAAATGGTATGTATTGTAATAAGTGAATTTAAGTGAGATGTGTGATTTAAATTGTGTATTTATTAGACACCATGTCATGATTTTGTGATTTTAACTTATAGCTTTAGAAATTCTCATTTGAACTCTTGGGTAACATAATGGGAAATTGAGAGATGGATGTGATACTAATTAAGATTATAAATTATCTATCATCATCTATAGTCACAAGGATAAATTCAATTAATACAACAAGTAGGGGTGAATTTTTTTGAAGTTAATTTTATTTGATTAAATAATAGAAATTCCAATGAGGAAGAATTTCACTTATCCCAGTTGACTCTCAGTCAACGTTCCCTCCACCACACAAACATATAATGATCCATTGGTATCCCTCCCTATAACATATAATACACCCTCTGTTTGACCCTGTCTACCATCTCTCACACCCTCCATTCTATCAGTGTCTAGCACACCCTTTGCCATCATACCATCATCATCTGAGCTAGGGAATCCCCATTCAGCTACTTCAGCTTCTAAGGACCATGTCTTCTCATAAGGATATTATAGGGTGATGTTTATTGGTAAAAATTTTAATGTGAATAAATTTATTTCACTTTTTTATACTACTAACTATTTTTTCATAAAAGATGGAAAAAAATTTACTATAGAGATAAATATGAACAGTTCAGATGTTTGGTATTTGAACGGATTGAAGATAGTTGCCCCATTTGACTACTATAGGGTCCCCACTGATGATGTCGTAGGATTACTTGGCCAAATTATAGGTCATCTGGGGGTGGATCTGGTTACCCTTCTGATTACCTATGCAAATTGGAGGAATGTGCCTCAGACTTGGAAGAATGAAGTTTTTGATTCACAAATAAAGGTAATTTTAATAAATTATGGTGTAATTGAATGTCATTATGTTTTTAATTATAATATTTTAAAAACAAATCTCTTTATATATATGTTTTTACACTTTACTATTGATGATCTGATCACAATAAAGTATATATTTAAATTTTTGGGTAAGAAATGGAAGGATTTTAAATAGAGATTACGGAATGAATTCAATGATACTTCGTTGAGAGGTCATCGATTGTATGATAAGGTACCTGAAAGGGTACCTAGAGAGAAATGGAAGGTTTTTATTGATAATCATCATCATGAGAATCCTGTAGTACTGAAATATATGTTATTATATTAATCTCATTTTGTATATATACATGCATTTGACAAGGAGTTTACATTGCATATATTACTATTAATTTACATGTTATTTATTTCAGGATGTTTCAAGAAAAAATGCATCAAGTTGAGCTAAAAAAATCATCCCTCACACTGTTTGGTCAAAGAGTTTTTCTAGAAATAGATCGAATCTGGTAATATTTTCATTAGTTTAAATTGTTGATTTATATTTGTTTAATGCAATCAAAGAATTTAGGGTACTAAGTCTCTTGAATAGAACTGTGGTTGGATGTTCATACAAAATATGATAGGAGTTATATTAATGATCCTGTCAAAGAATTTGGGTTATGAATTCCTTTTTCATTAAATATAATTTATTATCAGTTTTAATAATGTTAATGTGTATTAGTTAAAATATGAATTAAATTTGATTTATAGGTAAAAATTAAAGAACTATGGGATACCAATCCTGCACAATCTTTCTCAGTCTCCCAAGATGACCTAGTTAGTCAAGTCCTTGGGATGGAGAATCCTAGTCGAGTGTGAAATATGTTTTTGGGACCATTACCATTTGAGGTATTTGGAAGGACATCGGGGATTTTAACAGCATCTACTCCTAGTTGTAGTGACTCTCTACCTCAAGATGGATAGAAGGATTTTGTTATAATGAAAAACATAATTCACAAACAGGGGGCTCATATAAATATGCAAGATGCTAATTTTGATGATCTACATAAAGAGTTGGTTGGATTATATCATAAGATGACCGGATCTATCCCCACTGATATTTTATCTATTAATGGTAGTGAGGAGGTAAATCACATAACTTAAAAATCATTTAGTACACGAAATTTTATTGATTTCAAGTTTAAATTTAAATATAAAACATTTTTTAATTTTCAACATAATTATCATGCAGGTACTGGTAGCATCAAGTGGAGATGGATGTGGAGATAGAGAGGATGTCGATGAAAGTTCATTCGATTGAGATTAGGATTCACTATGGATTTAGAGATGATGTTTAACTAAAGATGTGATGATTTCTTGACACATTTCCCTAATAAACCTGATTTTTTTATCTTAACCACTTAATTTATTTCATACTACCACCCAAAGTCCCCCCATAAGAATCCTTGGTATTTCACATCTTCTGTATATCCCAATGCTCTTCCTCAAGCTTCTTAATCCTTGATTTATTCTATTTTATCAGTAATATTTTCCATCTCAGTTAATATATGTCCATGTTTTTTTCCATGTTTTAGAGATTTATAAGTATGATCCTAAACCCTATCATGTTCAAAAAGGGGAATAACTAGTTTTTGAATTGATTTATTAGTAATAAAGTGAACAGTTCAGGTTTTTTATTCTTAGGAAATGATTCTGTGTAATAAATCTCTTCCACTGGTCTATGTGTTGTGGTGAAATGGAATAGAATCTTATAAGATGTGAGAATGATAATAGATTATGTGGGATTAGTGGTATCATATTTTCTTTGATATGTCTTATTGAGTAGGAATATTTTAATTAAAATGTTATATGGTTAAGAGAATTAAAAAATCATGATGTCACATTAAGGTACTTATATTTTTTTTACCTGTTTTTTAACATCTCTCTTTTCTTAAGGTTAATTTTAGGTCATTTTGTAATTTTCTAGGAATGTTCATGGTTAGTGCATAGTTAGGACAAACCATGTAGCACTCCAATATAACATGTATCTAGTAATGTTCTGGGGATGTGGAATTTCACATGGTTTTTAAACAGTTAGAAAAATTATTTGACTAAACCATGCGGCTTCTCGTGTAGATATAAATAGTCACACTATCAGTTGATAGCTTTCTAAAATGTTTATTCAAACCATGAGATGGAAATTATGTTATTAAAAAATTATTTTTTTGAATCTGATATGCCTCTCACTGGCCAAATTCTTCATCTGAATTATTACTCTTTGGATCCTATGTTTTCCTCTTGTAGATAGTAGAGATTCCAACCCTTTTGGGTAGTGATTGCAATATATATTGAGGTGTTAGATCATGTAAACATAGGTAATATATCAATCATTATTTTTCTTGATAATTTTTCTATATCTCCTCTATTCCTATTGATAGGAATGATAGATTAGGGATGTTATTTCTAGATCTATGGGTTTTGTTAAGATCTAATGCATTTTCATATATATCCATTTTGATAAAGGAATGAAGAGAACATAAAAAATGTGATTTATGTGGATTATGATTGTTTAATTGATGTTTTGGATTTCAAATTCTCTTATATGACAGTATTAAGGTCTTGAGTTTTTGTTTGGTTTGGTTTTCTATTTCTTGTGAACTTTTGGTGATTTATTTTATTTAATACCTTGGTTTTAATGAGTGGATTAATATATATTATATATTACTATCTTTTGAACTTCCAATGAATGTTGATATATATATATGTGTAAATTTTGTTTAATGTGGTTTGGTTTGGATGTTGTGAATTGGTTTGTTTTTTGTTTGTCTGTTTTAGGGAAGTAGATTATGCATCTGTATTTTTTTAGAAAAGTGATATATAGAGGTGGTTTAAATCATTACTATATATCACAAATTAATTTCTAGAATAAGTTTAAACTACCTCTATATTTGGTTGAAATTTTTTAGTGGCAGTTTTTAGGGTTTTAGCAGTGGTTTATGCTCCAAAAAATGGCCAGGGTATAGAAGTGTTTTAAACCGCCACTATACTTTTAGCATTTTTATGGAGCATAAACTGCCGCTAAAAAAAGTTTCTATGATGGTTTCCAAAAACCCATGCTAAATGGATGAAATTGATGAGAGTTTAATGTTGACACCAACTTTAGTGGTAGCTTTTTGAAACCATTGCTATCAATCAATTTTGTTGTAGTGGTCTAAGGTTTACCTTGAAGTTCTGGAAAAGTCTTCAATAAACTCATGATACAGAGTTGACTTTCAGAATTGTGTAACATCCATAGATATATAGAAATTATGAGATAATAATTCAAACCCTAGATGATATTCTAAGATATTTTTCTAAGGATTTAAAAAATATTTGGGATCAACATATTCCTCCAATCAAGTTATCATACAATAATAGATTTCACTCAAGCATTCTTATGGATCCTTGTGAATCTATATATAGAAAAAAAGTGTAGAACTTCAACATGTTATGATGAAGTTGTATAAATAAAGCTATTGGTACCTGAGATAGTCCGGGAAATGGAATATAAGGTTAGATCCATTCAAGAACATATAAGGGAAGCTCTGTTTTGACAGAAAAGTTATTTTTATAATCGTTAGAGTGATATAGAGTTTGAAGTTGGTGACAAGGTTTTTCTATGAATTATTCCATGGAATATGGTTATGATATTTAGGATGAAAGCAAAACTAAACTCTAGGTATATTGGCCCCATAAATATTCTTGATCAAGTTGGGATTATAGTTTATCGGTTAGCACTTCTACCAAACATCTCACAAGTCCACGATGTGTTCCATATATGTCTCCTAAGGAAGTACATACCTGATCATTCACATGTACTAAACATAGAGGTCATACCATTGGTGAATTATCTTTTCAATGAAGAATAATCATTGGAGATTTAGAATCATCTAATAAAAGTGCTAAAAAATAAGACCACTAACATGGTCAGTTTTTTTTGGAAAACCACCAATTTGAGAAAGCTATATGGGAACTTGGGGATCTAATGAGGTAGAATTATCCAATGTTTTTTGTATTATAGTGACATAATTTCAATAGATAAATTCATTTTAAGGGGCGTATAATGTAAATCCCTAAGATTTTATGAAATATTTTTTAAATAAATTTAATTTCATTGATAGATTGAGTTATATGCATCACCAAGTTCTAAAAAGTCATGATATAATGCTAATATTATTATATAAATAAGAATGTTATAGCCTAGAAATTAAATATGGTGGTATGAATAGGAATAAAAATATTTTTCAAAATAAGAATGAAGGTTTTAGATAAATAAAATATATTGATTAATAAGTACTTAATTTTTTTATAAAGTCTTTATATGTTTCAAAAATATATTTTTCTCAAAAAAGAGATGTATATTTATTTTTTGTAAAAAAATAATAAATTTATTTTTTTTCCAATTTTAGAGAATTTATTTTAAAAAATAAACCACATTTTTGGATTCAACATGTAAAAATTAGTTTATGGTGAATTTTTGGAAACTTTTTAAAAAAGATTATTTTTTCAATAAATAGTGAAAAATACTATTTTATAATGAAAATTTCCTTTTCATTAAAGAATATAAGGTCACATTATGATTTAAAATGGTTTTAAAAGTAAAATTAGTTCAATTATATTATAATTAATTTAATATAAGTCATTAGAATCATTTTGAAATTGAATTTTGATATAAAAATGTGTTAAACTTTTGAAATTTTTTTCTTTGGAAAATCATTTTTTCATCATGTCTATAGATGTATTTTTAAATTAAATTTTACAAAAATTTAATTATATATAATAAGGTCATAATAATTTCAGGTTATAATGAATGGTAATAAAAAAAAAATTAATTATCGTGGTTATAGCTAAAATGGGTTTACTGGGCAGTTAAATTAAAAAGATAAGGGTAAAAATGTCCAAAAGAAATTTTGAATTTTTATTTTATGTCTATTTTTATGCCTTATCACAAATATGGTTTGATTATGATCTATTTTGGGTCCTTTTGGCATGTAAAAAATGTTGGTATAAATTTTTATTTTAAAAAATTTAAAGTTTGTCATCTCTCCCACTTATAAATGGCCACCCCCTCTTCTATCCTCTTCACACTTACAAGGATATTTGGTTCAGCCAATCCCATCCAAAATCATTTCATTAATTCTATAACCATGTCCTAAAATAATTATTTTTATTATTAAATACTCTTATAAATGATTTTGGTGTTAACCTATAGAGGTTGTCCGAAGAAGATGTATCATTCTTAACCGAGTATTTTTATTAAATTTCTTCTTCCACGTCTGTAAAATCTTCTTAAAATATTATGAAATAAAAACATCATTATATAACATATATGTAGATGCTTTTATGTTAATATAATAACCTATACTCATCTTCTCTTCCATCAAATTGGAAAAGAAACTATAGATCGTATGTACGACGAACTACCACTTCGTGAAGCAATGTAATTATTTTTCCATCACCGCCTCTTAGGGATGGATACAATGATGTATTTATTATATTTATATGATATTTATTATATAATTATACTAATTTAATTATAAAACCACATCTACCTTCTTACCTTCAAATCCTTTGGAAAAGGATAACGTGCCTCATGTGTGTGCGTAATGTAACGACCCACAATTTTATCAATGGAATTTCTCCCTTCTTATAATTATTTAATATAGTATAAATCACATAAAATCACATAGAGATAACAATACAAAATTTATAAATGAAAAATGAATGAAATAAAATGCTTTTTCAGAAATTAAGGAGCTTAGACCAATAAAATGGTAACTTGGCCTTTGGAATAGTAACATGACCCTTAGGAATAGTAATCCATCCAATATAATAGTAATTTCACCTTTTAAAGTATAAATAAAATTTTGGTATCTTATCAATGAAAATATAATATATTTATATCATTAAATAATTAAATAAATATTTTAAAAATGATAAATTAAGTATTGGTATTTTTATAAGTCATAAATATTTATTTATAATTTTATAATTAATATAATGATTTAAAAGAAAAATTATTTTCATAATATAAACTCATAAATTAATATATTTTTGTCTTATGATTATAAGATACTTTTATGAGACCTTATTTAATTTTTGAAAGTTTCATAAGATTAGTTATAATTTTAAAATAGGTATTTTTTAAATAAATGTATATTTTAA
Source organism: Viscum album (assembly GCA_963277665.1). Lineage (NCBI taxonomy): Eukaryota > Viridiplantae > Streptophyta > Magnoliopsida > Santalales > Viscaceae > Viscum > Viscum album. The sequence goes on from OY728125.1 coordinate 28,535,172, forward strand.
TTAAAAAATTAAAATTATAATATTTAGAAATTATTTTTATCAAATGCAGTAAAGTTTTTAATTCTGCACATAAAAAATGGTTAGGGTGAATTATTGGGATTTTTATAAAATACTTGAACGTTTTTTGAATAGTGAAATTTGATAATTTATGATATAAGCTAAATACAAGAATTATTGAGTCATAGATGATGTATGGATGATTTAAGCCAATAATATAAAACTCTCCTTCATTATTTTAATATATTTAGTGCTAAGATTCAAACTATTCATAGTCTTGAGCCAAAATAATAAACTAATGAATAAGATAATGAGAAAACACCCCTCTCCTCCCCTATAAATACCACCCCTCACCACCTCTTCTACTCACACCTCTAAATCCTTGAATATTGTCCAACTTATTCCCAATCCACTTACTAAGACCCTCCCTCATGTCAAGGAAACTTTGTTCTCATCAAAATACCAAACCCTTTTCCCTAACGAGGTTCTCAAGGAGGAGAAATTCAAGAAGTAAAATCCTCTTTCTTTTTCTTTTAATTTCTTTTCAATGTATTTTTTTTCTTATTATATCCTCACCTACCCTTATCCAAGTTACATGATAACTCTAGTATATTTTATATACTATATTTTTATTATGTTAATGGAATAACTGTCATCATATCTCTTATCCTCTCCCTTTTATTCTTAAAACAAAAGCATCATCTGTGAGGTTTTGATTTATCACCTTCAAGAATGACATGTTTTCATTTTAACTTACCTTCTTAAAGTCAGGTAATAAAACTATTTTAATGGTTGAAAAATATTTTAAATTTTATGTCATTACCTTTTTATTTCTCTGGAACCAACATATATACATAATATTAAATAATAAAACAAAACTAGTTTGTGATGATTGAAAAACTGCCAAATTAATCTAAATGATCATCATTAACATTTTATTTAATGATTCGTCCTCAAAACATAAAAAAAAATTATATATAAAATAATTTAAACTTCTATAAGTTCATTAGTAAAATATAATTTAAATTCTATATAATTATACTAATTTTACATGATCTCACATACATGAATAAAAATGAACTGATCATGAAAACCAAAAAAATAACACTCTCAAATAATGTAATTAAACTTTCTAACACATCAAAAAGAGCATAAATGAAATTAATAAAAATATAATAAATCAAAAAAATGTATAATAGGTTTTTTATTTTTTAATTAATGAATTTGATTTTATTATCTAGGATATTAAAGAGAATAAATCATTCATACATAAGGTAAGGGGATTTTCGAACCCAACTCTCTTTATTTGGGTTTTACCTCTTTCACTCCATTTTCAGTATGGATGTTCCTTTATTGTAACATAAATATCATTTATTTTTTTCCTTCCCTTTTATTTTCTGGTATATACATGTTTCCAATATAGTTTTTTCCAAAATAACTCTTCTTTCTTAAAAACACATATTTCACTTCTCTTGAGATTGTTTCCTCTTCAATCAAGATGATAGCAATCATCTTGTTCCCTTTTTATCTTGGGAAATCCAAAGTTTATGAATGTATTATTTATTAAATAAAACCAATTCCTTTACATGGGTTATTTTATATCCAAGATTGATATACGTTCTATGTGGCATGCATAATAATGTAAATGTTATGATGTGATGGGTGCGCCCGGAAATATATAGCGCATGTAAGTGTTATGATGTGATAGGTGTGCCTAGAATTTTATATAGCTCCAATGAATTTGGTAATTTGATGTATCTCATGATATAAAGTGAAATATGTGTGAACATGATGTTATCTTTATCCACAACTATGTGTGGTAGTTGACCACTAAGATATGGTGTTTCATTTTTATGCATCATCACATTCAATGAATTTATCTAATGTTTCCTCTCATGATTATAATGAGGATGTTATGATAACTACCACAAAATTGGGTTTCCGCAGCACCACCCTTTATCAGTGCTAAAAAAGTGTTGATAAAGGGGGCCCCTTTATCAGTGCTTTTTTTAGTAACACTGATAAAGGGGGGGTTTTATCAGCGCACATTTTCCTAGCACTGATAAATGTTTATATTTCAAAAAAAACAAATTTCATAAAAAAATATATTTATATATGAGCATATTTATATTGATATAAATATAATAAATATTTTTTAAAATGTGTTTTATATCAATTTGATATGTTGTAGACCCAAAATAGACACCCTGGAACAGAAATTATGGTCATTTGTAGGGATTAAGGACCTTTTAGTACCTTGAAGAATATGATAAGGTGTTACAATGGTCACTATAGTTTAGTTCTGGTCGTAAGATTGGATTTGATAGGTGGTTGAGGCAAAATGCACACCCAGAGCAGAAGTTATGGAAAAACGGACCCCTGGAGACAAACTTATGACCGTTCAGAGGGTTTTTTGTCCTTTTTCAACCTCAAATAATGTGAAAAGGGGTTTTGGTGATCATCGGAGTGTGTAAATTTTCTCAAGATTCGATTTGATAACTCAGAGCAGAAGTTATTATTGTTTGAAATTTTGCAACTCTCGAATCTCCTAAAAATCTAAGAAACCAACAACTCACTAAAACAGGCATAACTTCTGTTCTGGTTGTCTATTTGAGCACTACAACTAGTCAAATCGAAGCTCGTGAAATGAGTGACGACAAAGTATAGTCGAAACCGTTAGAATATCAGAGGAATGAAAGATATATCAGTTATAGAACTCCACAAAAAATTAAACTTCAAACGGCCATAACTTTCACTCCGGGTGTCCGTTTGGACTCTACCACATATCAAATCGAAGGAAGAAAAGAGATATACCCATAAAAATAACTCAAAAATAGTTATATCCAAGTTTGGGACCCTAAAATCTCAAAACAAACAACCAGAAGGCCTCTAAAACTCAGTTTTCGTGTCCGGACCCCTGACAAATTTTTCTTAAAACGGTCATAACTTCTGATATGTGTGTCTATTCAGCCTATGACACCTATTTTATCATAGTTCATTTTATGATATTCAGATTGACTATTCACGAAGCTGAAACAGACACCCAAAGCGGAAGTTATGCCTCTTTTAGTGATTCTGCGATTTGTTAGGTTTTTCGAGGCCCCATTTCTAGCACTTTTGTATATACATATTAATATATAATATTTGTAAATATATATAAATATGTATAATTATACCTATATATATACATATAATATATATCTCTCTGTGTGTGTGTTGTATATATGTATGTATGTATTTATTTATTTATTTATAAAAACACACATAAGAAAACATATTTTATAAATGTATTTAAAACTAATCTTATAAATATATATTAATATATATTAATATACAAATAGATATACAGATAAAAAATTATTACTAAATATATATATATATATAAATAGATATAAAAATATATTAATATAGGGATATATATATATATATTAATATAATTAAATATATGTATATATTAATATGACTAAATATATATGTATATATTAATATGAATATATATATATGTTAATATATATATATATATATATATATATATTAATATATGGATATATATATTAATATACTGATATATATTAATATACTGATATATATATTAATATAACTAAATATACATATATATTAATATATGAGTAAATATAACTAAATATATATATATATATAAATAAATAGATATATTAATAAATGAAAAGCAAAGCAATATGGTGGAGTGGTAAAGGCTTAGGCACGTAGGCAAGAGGTCTCGAGTTCGAATCCTGGGGGGGCAGGTCATGCGCACAGGTACCTAGTACTGTTAAAGGGGGGTGGGGCTGGGTGGAGCTGGTCTAGGGCGTGTGTGGGCTACCATGGGTGGTGGGTGCTGTTAAAGGGGGATTCAAGTGCTGTTGAAGCCCCCCAGAATTGAAAAAATATTTTTTTAATATTTTTTAATATTTTTTCAACTTTTATCATCACTTTTTTAGCGTTGATAAAAGGGGACTTTATCATCTCTTTTTTAAGCACTGATAAAAGGGACCCCCTTTATCTTCACCTCGATTAACATTGATTTTTTTAGTGCTGTTAATCGACTTTTCTAGCACTGATAAAGGCCATATTTGTAGTAGTGGATGATAATTATGCTCACCCCATTTTATATTGATCCATTTTCTTATCTATCCTTTTACTAGGATTTTATCTCACCCCTTTATTGATGTATATCCTTATGAGATTTCTTGTACTAAAAAGAACATGAGGGACAATAAGAAGTTAGAGAAGAATTAATTAAATAAATTTTTATGTTTTATTATGTAAAAGTTATGTATGGTCCTAGTTTTCCCAAGATATTAAACCTTTGTATCCTGGTTGTGTAACTCTTTTATGTAGTTTATTTTTAAAATGATGTAATAATCATGTAAGAAAAGTAGGGTCGTTATAGTTGGTATTAGAGAAAGGTTTAGTTAATTTGGGAATTAGGACTAGAGAACCTTAGTGAAAACCCTTAGTATGAGACTAAGTAAATATAATCACGCAATAAGATTTTCTAAACATAGGGATCCCACATGATATTCCTTTAGAGTTAATTTCACAAAGGAATAAATTATTCATGACTTGTTGACTTATATTTTGTTATAACCTTTTATATATAAGAAAATGGTGGGAACCCGAAGAAAACATGCCAATAACCCATGAGAGGGACAATGCATCGATTGCTCGAACGAAATCCCCAATGCCTTGGGAGGTGGAGTTAAAAAATTTATTGAGATTATTACCTAGTTATCACAAGTTATGGACAATAACTTGAACAATGTGGAACATCCTCCATCACCTAAGAGGGATCAATTGGATATCGAATATTTTATGTGGAAACAACCTCCAATGTTTAGTGGATCTTCCAATCCACTCATCATAGAATAGTGGGTCAACTCAATGGAGAAGATCATTTCTACAATTTAATTTTCTAATATTGAGAATGTGACTCTGTCTGTTTATCATCCAGATAGAGAGGTTGTCCAATGGTGGGAATTAATTAAGAACACCAAGATGAAGGAAGAAATTGAATATATGGAGTGAGAATACTTTAAGATAATGTTTCTTAACAAGTATTTACCTTTAAATCTTCTTACAAATATGAAGATAGAACTCTTAGAGATGAAGTAAAAGGAAGTTGAATCTTTCACAGCATATGAAGCAAATTTCACAAGGCTTGCAAGGTATGCTTTGCGTTTTTTTATCAACAATGATAACAAAATTGGAATATACTTTAGTGGTTGAAAACTACACCTTTTAAAAGCTCTATAAATTTAAGACTTTGGGAGTTATGAATATGTTATTTGATGTTCTCTTAAAGTGGAGATAGAGTTTTGAGAATGGTCCCATGGCTATGGTGATAAGAAAAGAATTATGGAGTTTCAAGTAGGAGGATCTCATGATAAAGGTGGGAATAAATCTAAACCACTAACATGTAAAAAATTTGGGAATAAGAATCATGGGAACTGTATCAAAGGTAAGGAGAAATACTATAAGTTTAGGAGAGAATGACACCAATATCATGGATTTTGAAGAGACATAAAGAAGTTGGCTGATATAATAGAGGAAAGGAGAGCACCACCCATGGTCCAATGAAACAACTATATGGATCAAGTGAATTATTAAAGCAAGTGAAATAAACCTAGAGTCCTTGAGGGTAATCAATTTCATTATCCACCAAATCCAAAGGAGAAAGGGAAGTCTTATGTCCGTAATATTGATAAAGTGGAGCAAGAAAATGAATTCATACAAGGTGCACTTCCTATTAAATCAAGAATGGAAGAAGTCTCATTTGATTATTTTTCAACGCGTTCCTTTATATCTTGAAAGTTTTCTAGAAATATTGAATCAAATACTTGAAACATTGAAGTATATATATCCATAAAAACACTTAGTGGTGCAATAATTTCAACCCAAGTGTTGGACTCTTCTCCTGTTTTCATATATGGGAAGATTATCCTAGTGAATCTCATGATACTTCCCTTGGTGTAATTTGACGCAATATTTGGGATGGATTTGATCTCATTATATAGATCACGCATCAACTTTTGGGAAAAGGAAATATATTTTCCTATTCCAAACCATACCATGCTCCTCTATAAATTCAAGGAAGATCATGAATCTCCTTTGGCAAATCATTCAATATTTTTGGTGTTGTTTCCCTATGAAGATACATGCCTTACTCAAATTGTTAATTCAAAGGAAGGTATCACCATAGGGGAAATTCCAATTTTGAGGGAATATAGTGATGTATTTGATGAAGAGTTACCTAGACATCCCACAGATTATGTGGTAGAGTTCTCAATATAACTCATACTCAGAGCTACTCCTATATCAAAATGACCCTATAGGATGAACCCTATAGAACCACATGGATAAAGGGTTCATATTCCCTAGTGAATCACCTTGGGTTGAACCATTTATCTTTGTCAAGAAGAAGGATGACTCAATATGGTTGTGTATCGATTATTGGGAACTCAAAAAGATCACCATAAAGAACAAGTATTATCTTCCAAGTATTGAAGACGTGTTAGATCAACTATGAGGAGTTCAGTACTTCTCAAAGGTGGATCTTCATTCTGGATATCATTATCTAAAGGTGAAGAAGGAAGATATTTAGAATACTTCCTTCCATACAAGGTATGGGAACTATGAGTTTCTATTAATGTTATTCGGACTTACTAATTCCCTTGTGATATTAATGGATTTGATGAATAGAGTCTTCAGAAACTACCTTGAAAAATTTGTGATGGTGTTTATCAATGATATTATCATTTACTCTACGATAAAGGAGTAACATGAAGAACATATAAGGATTGTAATGGAGAAATTAAATAAGGAGAAATTTTACTCCAAGTTCAAAAATTGTGATTTCTAGATGAATTAAGTCACATTATTAGGACACGCGATCACAAGTGAGGTAATTTTTATAGACCCCTCAAAAACAAAGGTGATTGAAGAATGTCCCAGGACCAATAGTGTCATGGAAATCTGAAGTTTTCTTGCATTATATGGGTACTATCGAAGTTTTGTGATAAATTTATCCAAATTTATCTAGACTACGCCTCACGGTAGTTGAAGATCCAGGAGCAAAACTACTCGACGTACGATCTGGAGCTAGAAGTTGTGATTTTCTAACTTGAAAATATGGTGTCACTGCCTCTATGGTGAGAACTGTGACATATATACTGATCACAAGAGCCTAAAGTATATATTCACACAAAAGGATCTAAACATGAATCAAAGGAGATGGTTATATATTATCAAAGACTATGATTTCTCTATTCACTGTCATCTTAGGAAGTCTAACAAGGCAGTTGATGCTCTTAGCAGAAAAGAAACTGCTACATTATCCATGATGCAGATTGAGAAATACCCTATCTTATTAGATATGCAAAGGATGGATTTGGAAATCATAGCATAAGGGAATACATCCTACCTTTCCCAAAATATGTCTCAACCATCTATCCAAGAGAAGATTAAGGAGCCACAAAGGGATGATCTGAAGTTTCAAAAGAAGGTGAATATAGTAAATAAAGGGGAGCTGCAAGAGTTCAATATCGATGATGATAGTGTGATTTGGTTTGGAATGAGGCTGTGTGTGACTTCATTTATTGGGATAAAGAATAATCTATTGGATAATGCACATAGCTCAACTTTCTCTATCCATCCTAGGAGTACCAAGATATACCATGATCTTCGAGAACACTTCTAGTGGGATAACATGAATAAGGAGATTGTGGAGTATATCTCACGGTGCTCGATATGTTAGTAAGTTAAATCATAGAGACATAAGTCCAAAGGGATGATGCAACTATTTCTTATACCCATGTAGAAATTGGATAATTTCACTGTGGACTTTGTTGCTGGTCTCTCGAAGAAATCCAAAGAAAATAATGTGATATTTGGTTGCGGTGGACCAACTCAACAAGACTGCCCACTTTATCACTATTAGGGAAGATCTATCACATGAAAAACTAGCTAAGATATATGTGAATGAAGTGGTGAGACTGCATGGGTTTCCACTCTCAATTATCTCTGATCATGATTCAAGGTTCACATATAAATTCTAGAGGAGTATTAAACATGCTTTAACTACTGAATTGAATTTCAGCATGACCTATCACCCCAAAACTAATGGGAAATCTAAGAGGATTATTCAGACACATGAGGAAATGTTAAGAGCATTCTCAATGGAATTCAAAAGTGGATGGGATTAGCATCTCCCATTGGTGGAGTTCTAATACAAAAATAGCTTCCACTTGAGTATTCAGGTGGAACCATATGAAGCTCTGTATGGAAAGTGATGTAGAAATCCAACCTGTTGGGATGAAGTTGGTGAATGAATACTACTTGGACCTGATCATGTGAAATAGATAACATAGAATTTTTAAGCCATCAAAAAACATATCAAAGATGATAAGATTTGGTAAAAGAGTTATGCTGACAATCGTTAAAGGGACTTGGAGTTTGACATTGGAGATAAAGTATTCCTTTGAATATCTTCATGGAAGAGAGCCATGCAGGTTTGAAATAAAGGGAATATTAGCCCAAGGTACATTTAACCCTTTTAGATCCTTGATCACATAGAAGCAGTGGCCTATCGTCTTGCACTTCCATAAAGTATGTCTCAAATTCCTGACATTTTCCATGTATCTCTCCAGAGAAATTACATACCAGAACCATCACATGTAATGAACTCAGAGGTGTTATAGCTGGAAGATGATCTCTCTTATGAGGAGCATCCGATAAAGATTCTAGACTGGAGAGATAAGGTTTTATGAAACAAGACAACCCACCTTGTAAAAGTGTTGTGGAAGGATCATAAGTATGAAGAAGTGACTTGGGAACTGGAGGAGGTGATGAATGAGAAGTACCCTCACATGTTTATGTAAAACAAAAATTTGAGGGAAAATTTTTAAAATGGGGGAAGAATGTAAGGACCCAAACTTTTATCAATAGAATTTATCCCTTATAATTATTTCATATAGTATAAATCGCATAAAATCACATATATTCCATAATAAAAAAACTTTATAAATGAATAATTAATTAAATAAGATGCTTTTTTCAGGAATTAAAAAACTCATACCGATGGAATAATAACTTGACCATTGGAATAGTAACATGGCCCTTAGGAATAGTAATCCATCCAATAGAATAGTAAATTCACATTTGAAAGTATAAATAAAGGTTGGGTATATTATTAATGAAAATATAATATATTTATATCATGAAATAAAAAAAAATATTTTAAAAATGATAAATTAAGTATTGGTATTTTTATAAGTCATAAATATTTATTTAAAATTTTAAAATTAATATAATGATTTAAAAGAAATTTTTTTCATAAAATAAATTCATAAATTAATATTTTTTTGTCTTATGATTATAATATAATTTTATGAGACCATAGTTAATTATTTTAAGTGTCATAAAATCAATTATAATTTTAAAAAAGGTATTTTTCAAATAAATGTTGATTTAAATAAAATAAAATAAAATTATCATATTTAGAAATTATTTTCATAAAATGGAGATCATTTTTTAATAATAAATGTAGAAAATGGTTATTTTTAATTTTTTTGAATTTTTATAAAATACTTGATTTTTTTGTGAATAATGAAATTTGATAATTTACAATATAAGCTAAATACATTAATTATTGAGTCATAGATGATGTATAGAAGATGTAAGCCTATAATATCAAACTATAATTCATTATTTTAAAATATTTAGTGATAAGGTTCAAACTATTCATAGTCTTCAGCAAAAATAATAAAATAATGAATAAAATAATGAGAAGACGTCCCTCTCCTCACCTATAAATATCAACCCTCACCTCCTCTTCTCCTAACACTTCTAAAGCCTTAAATATTATAAAAATTATTCCCAATCCTCATGCCAAGTCACTCCCCCATGTCCAGGATCCCTTGGTCTCATAAAAATACCTAACCCTTTTCCCTAAGGACTTTCCCAAGGAGGAAAAATTCAAGAGGTAAAATCCTCTTTCTTTTTCTTTTAATTTCTTTTCAATTTATTTTATTTTATTATTCTACCATCACCTCCCATTATAAAAGTTTAATGATAACTATAGTATTTTTTATATACTATATTTTTATTATGATCATGTAAGAACCATGATTAAACCTCTTCTCCCCTCCCTTTTATTCTTAAGATGAAAGCATCGTCTGTGTGGTGTTGATTTATCGCCATCAACGACGACATGTTATTATTTTCCCTTACCACCTTCAAGGCTTGTCATAAAACCATTTTAATGTTATAAAAATATTTAAAGTTTATTTTATAACCTTTTTATTGTTTTGTAACCAACATATATATAAAATATTAAATAATAAAATAAAACTAGTTAATGATGATAAAAAAACCACCAAATTAATCTAAACAGACATCATTAACATTTTATCTACTGATTCATCCTCATAACATAAAAAATTATATATATAATCATTTAAAATTATATAAGTTCATTAATAAAATATAATTTCAATTCTAGATAATTTCCTTCATTTTACATGATCTCCCATACATGAATAAAAATGAACTGGTCCTGAAAACCAATAAAATGAACACTCCCAAACGATGAAATCAAACACTATAACACATCAAAAGAGCCCTAAATGAATTTAATAAAACTTTAATAAATAAAATAAATTTATAATATGTTCTGGATTTTATTAATTAATGGATTTTATTTTATTTTCCAAGATATTAAAGATAAGAAAGCATTTAAGCATAAGGTAAGGGGATTCTCAAACTCAACTCTCTTTATTTGGGTTTTCCCTCTTTCACTCCATTTTTAGTATGGATGTTTCTTTATTTTTCTATAAAATTAATTTATTTTTACTTACCTTTTATTATCTAGGATATACATTTTTCCAATCTAGTTTTATGAAAAATGTAAATATTTTTCTAAAATAACTCTTCTTTCTAAAAAACACATATTTCACTTCTCTTGAGATTGTTTCTTCTTCAATGAAGATTAATACCAAGCATATTATTCCATTTTTATCTTGGGAAATAAAATTTTTATAAATGTATTATTTTTGAAAGGAAACTCATTCCTTTTCATGGGTTATTTTATGTCCAATATTGATATATTCTCTTTGTGGCATGCATGATAATGTAAATGTTATGATGTGACGGGTGCACCTGGAATTATATAGCGCATGTAAATGATATGATGTAACAGGTGTGCCTGGAATTATATATCACTCCAATGAATTTTTTAATGTGATTTATTTCATGATAAAAAGTAAAATATGAGTGAACATTATGCTAGCTTTTTTCACAACTATGTGTGGTAGTTGACCACTAAGACACGATGTTTCATTTTTTTGAATTACCATATTCCATGCCGTTATCTAATGATTCCTCTCATGATTATGATGATGATGTTATGATGATGATTATTCTCACCGCATTTTATATTGATCCATTTTATTATCTATCCTCTTATTGGGATTTTATCTCACCCCTTTCTTGATGTATAACCTCAGCTGATTTTTTGTACTAAAGAGAACATGGGGGGGGCACTAAGAAGATAGAGTATAAGGAATTAAATAAATTTTTATGTTTTATTATGTAAAATTTATTTATGGTCCTAGTTTTACCAAGATAATAAAATTTTTTATCATGGTTGTGTAACTCTTTTATGTTTTATATCTTTAAAATTATATAATAATCATGCAAGAAAAGTAGAGTCGTTATACGTGAACTATCACCTCCATGAAGCGATGTGAAACGTTTTTCAATTTATTCTGAAATGTATGATAATTAGGATAGATTTAATGAATATATATGATATATATGATATAAAAATTATTCTATAAATTTTAATTAAGTTTTACCTTTCTTCCATTCCATCCATTGAAAAAATGGAAACAGTGTTCATGTGTATATACGGCCTACCGTCTCCATGAATAATGTAATTTCTTTTCTATAAATAAAATTTATGGATTACTAGAAATATATATATATAAATTATATATATTATATTTATATAATTTTTAATATTTTTTGATGATGGAAATATGATCAATTTAAAATAACCAAAAATACCAAACCAAGGCATACTTAAAAAACGAAGTAATTATTATTCGAAACGAGATTTTAATAAGGAACTATTAGTAAATGGGTAATAAAAGGACAAAAGTAAACCATATATATAATGATATATATATTTATAATTATTTAATATATTTATAATAAGCCTATATTTATTATATAGAATTTTTTAGTGGGAATGATGAAATACGACCCTTATTGTAAGGGTTTTTCATCTCACTTTTATTTCTGTAGGACATATGTCTTCTACACAACTTGTTTCTTTTTTTATATACTGAAAATGAATGTATTTTATAATAATTATCATGATAATTATTTTCTATAAATTTCCATTTAATTTTCTTGCTTTCATTGAGATTATGATTCAAAAGATACTAAAGTGGTAAAGGTTTTATGCTATAATCTCATTATTTATCTAGACTGTTTATGATTAAGTTTCTGATGATGAAATTTTATGATCTATATCTCATGAAACTCATGTAATTTATTTTAAACTAGTTATTTCATGAGAATACATTTTTTCCTTTAATTTTCCTCTATTTATGTAATTAGGATACAAAAATAATATTTTTAATACAAATCTAATTTATTTTTCTCTTCAGTTGAAAACCATTTTTATTTCATGTTCATGCTTTATAAAAATGTTTTAATGGATATTTTCAAGGTTATATAATGAATTTTTAAATATATTTTTACACGTGTATTAATTTTTAAAAATTGTTTAAAAGGAATCTTCTTATCATTTTATGAACAAGGCCTTTTTTACTTTTTACCGAAAATGTGAAAGGAATCTTTGTTTTAACATGTACGGCATGAATTATATTTTCCATTTTTATAAAGGCTCAATGATTTATGAAATTTTCCAAGTGATTTTCTTTCAAAATAATTTTCTATCTAAGATGACATCCTTTGATGTTACTTAAGATTTACAGGGGATACGATCTAATGATACCATCATTATATTTCTATGAATGGTTTATGTTTATATTGAAAAGATGTTTATGAAACATGTTCTTCTTCCATGAATTATGCTATGATGAAATGATGAAATGTTTATGAAACTAATTTCTTCTCCATCAGTTATGATATAATGAAATGTTTATGAAACACATTTCATTTAATAGGATCCACTATGATGAATGTTTTATAAACTTGTGGCGTACATATGTATTGTTTTCTTTAAATGATAGGTAGTACCTGTATCTTCCCCCAATGCATTGGGTAAAGATTAATATCTCATGAGACAAAAAGGACTAGAATGGGGAGTGAACCTGGTTCAATATGGATATTTATAGACTATGGAATTTTTTGGAATAAACCTTGACTACTAAAATGGTTTGGTGAGAGTACCCATTCTATAATTATAGATTTAGAAATGATCCTTGAGTACTAAGTAAATGATTTTATATGATTAAATGTATGCCACAAAGCTATGTCTTATTCCAATGGTATGATATAATGGATAATATTATTTTATTAGATTATGATTCATGTCTTATGAACTACCATGATTTATGTCATGACTGAAGTTTATGATCTATGGTATGTTAGGTATGGTTCTCAAAAGTTATTCTTAGGTTCCCATACACTAATGATCATATTATGTTGATATATTTCTTGTTTACCCTTACTGAGTATCTTAGCTCGCCCTTTATTATGTTTCCTTTACCAAGGTTATCAAAAAACTTATTATGTATGATATATCTTAGAATGGTTATAGTTATGAAGAATTAGTGGGAGGTAATGTAGTTCACCTATGAACCAGTTCTTTATGAATCCAATTTTCCAAAATCACTATACCTTTATGATTCTATCATGGATCATTATGTTATGTAATGAATATTCATTTATTAAGATGTAATGTTTATGTATGAAAATTATAGTTCATTATAAAACTCATATCACATTCCATCAACATCACAAACCACAACCACATCACAAATCTATACCACTACAAAATTGCCTGCATTGCATCCTATGCCAACACCATCACATCACTTTACCACACATTTCACAACCTATCCATCCCCCACCATCACCAAACAATATCACATGCCACAAAAGGAAAAAAAATAATCACAAACCCACATAACATCACATCCCATCTACTATAATTATTTTCCAAGGGCTTGCACAACTTTACTTTATTAATTAGCAGGGGTATTATCATAGAAACCAGATTTCCCAAGAAAAAATTCATTATCCATGTATTAATTCTTATCCATTTTATTTAGGGTGGTATCAAAAATTATCACAATAGTGTTCTCACAATCATAACAACTATAACACAAGAAAGGCTCCCAATATCTGTGATTTTTAGGATTAGAAACAATATAAATAATATCATCAGAAATAATATAAAATCAGTAAAACATGAGATTTCTTCCCATTACCATCAATTTTAGAATAATGAAATTCATTATCATTATTAATATGACCCTTATTATCCACCCAGTGGAAGGAAAAATCATGCAATCCCCACACATGCACTTAAATACAAAGCAAAATAGGATCCCCTAACTTAAGGAATCTTCCTGATTCACTGTGGATAATATGGTGGAGAGAAAAAAAACAGAATCCACAACCACACTAGGAAATCTCATAACAACCTATATTACACCAAGGTATTATCAAAACATATCCTAAACACACCACAAACCAAAAAAACATCACCATTGTGAATCCCCAAGAGAAGGAAATGGAGAAACACAGGGATAAAGAGAAGAACACACATCTGATTTTCAATGGTCAACCTTTAGAACCCAATGATGAAATAAAATGAGTATAGGGTGGAATATATACTAAATTCAACCATGTTTCACCCACAAATTGAGATAAATTAGGGTTTTATAAGGAAACCTAGATAAATTTCAAACATATAAATTGGTTTTAAGTCACCTCATTCGTGATTTGAAATATATATTCACGCCATGAATTCCAAAAAGTATATGAAATCCAAGGCATGGATGGGATTTATGCCGTTAATACTCAATGTTTTTAACTTATCTATAAATTTATTTCAACTCACTCCTTTGAATTCATTTCGTGATTCCTACTTTCATGTCATGAATTCATTTCACATAGAACACCTCACCCATATACACACCATGAATTTTCTACCTCACATGACATGAAATAATATCTCATGTCATGAATTCATTTCATGGTGTGAAAAATCTTCTACAGTTCTGTTATGTCTCCAACCTCTTCAGAAACCTCATAGTACCTCCTCTGAACACCTCTGACCACTAAACCGGCAAAGTAACAGGTTGAGAATGCATATACCATTACATTATACCTCTTATAAATATATGGTATTAATTATAAAATAATAACTTCAGTATATTCAATATACTAAAATGTTATTTTGATTATTAAATAACTATTTTACACTCTTTTCCTTCAAATAGTAAGTGAGATAATTGCTCGCGTGGACGTGTGGATTGCCACATCCACATAGCAATTCAATTCATTTTTCATCACCATCTTTCATGGATGGATATTATGATGGGTTAAATGATCACATGTGATTTTTTGACATTATTATGATTCTATAATTATAATATCATATCTAAATAATTACCTTCCAATCATTTGTAAAATGATAATGTCACTCATGCATATTTTTGGACTACTACATTCATGAAGCGATGTGATTAGTTTTTTATTTCTTATTTATATGAATGGTAATAAATATATATTTAATAAATATATATGATATATTTGATATAATAATTATTATTTAAGGTTAATTATTATTTAAATTTCTTTCATTCTATTATTCAAAATGTGAAAACAACGTTCATGCATACATATGGCCTACTGTCTCCCTGAATGGTGTAATTCATTTTTATATCTCTAACATGTATGTATTATTATAAATATATATATAATAAATATATATTGTGTTTATATCATAAATAATCTTTTTTATATGATATAACCATGATCAATGTACAAGTTCTAGAACTACCGAATAGATATTGTCATGAAAAGTGTAATAGTTACCACCTGGAAATGAATATTTTAATAAGTAAGTTTTAATAAAAGGTTATTGAAATGTTATAAGTGGATAATATATGAAATTATAAGAATATATAGGACTCTTGTATAGATATATAATAAATTTAAATTTATTTTACATGATGTTATAGTGCCTTTGAATCAAGTTGAACTTAAGGTAAGGGATTTATATTTCAATCTCATTTCAATCAGGATTGTTTATGCTTGAATTTACATTGAAGGAAATTATATGATGCTTTAATGAAAAATAACTTCATATTCTTATTCACTATTTATTTCATAAAAATACATTTTTTCCTTTCATTTTACTCTCTTTAATAACTTAAGAGACCAAAAACAATATGGACAAAATGACATTATTTCTCTCTTTAGTCAAAAAACATTTTTCTTACATCTACATGTTTTCTAAAAATGTTTTCAAGAATGTTTTTACTATTATTATTTGATTGTTTAGAGTCATTTTTACTATGTTTTTATTTTTAAAAAATGTTTAAAAATGGAATATTCTTATTGTTTTCTAAGCAAGGTACTTTTGAATTTTTACTGAAAATGTGAAAGGAATCATTGTTTAAATGTACAAGGCATGAACAGAATCTTCCAACCTCATTACCACACAATGATTTAAATATTACAATACAAGTTTCCAAGGTTCATTTCTTATAAATTTATTTCCTTTATATTTGGGGAATTTTTAGATTTTAATATGGTATTTAAAAATGAATAGGGTATTTTCCTCAAGAAATAATTCAGTGGTCTTTTAATGGAATTTTTTCATCAATGATAACATAATTTGATATTTATTAGGATTTATTAGGGATATGATCCAATGATACTATATTTAATATTTCTATAGAAGTTTTATGGTTTTAATTATGAAATATCGATGAATCCCATTTTCTTTACCACAGGATATGTTATGATGAATGTTTTTATAATCTTATTACATACATATGAATGAATTTATGATTATCTGATTGGTAAACTTAGAATTATATGGCTCTAAAATGATTTGGGTAATTATTAATATTCTATGATCTTAAAGGGTACATGGGAGTTTATCCCAATACTTGAAAACTATGAACATGGGAGGTTATCCAATGTCTGAAAGAGGATATATAGAAGGTTATCTTATGCCAGAAGTAGGACGATAGAGGGTTATCTGAAGCCTAAAATGTTATGAATGTATTAAGAGGTAGATTTGACATATGATTTCTATGATTATGATTATTACACAATTTATGCTACTATTTTATGAAATGATATTTTTTTAATTTTATATTCTCATAGATCATGTTCTTTGATCACTTTATGATGATCACTTTATGATTCAATTCTTATAAACTATGAAGATTTACAGCATGAATCGTGTTTTTAATAAGCTAATTATTGGGTATGGTTTTCAAAGGCTAAGATCACGTTCTAATACACATCATACTCATATTATTTTTAAATTATCATTGATATATTCTTTTTTACCCATAATAAGAATCTAAGATCACTCTTCATTATGTTTTATTTTAACCAAGATTTGAGGAAATTTTCTAAGTATGATATGACTGAGTAGGGTGTTAGTTATGAAGAACTAAGTGGGAGACAATGTAGATATTTTATGAACTAGTTTTTATGTGCCCAAGATTCCAAATACATTAAACCTTTATGTTATAGTGTGAATTGTAATGTTATGTATTGAATATTTATATAATAAGATGAGATACTTATGTATGAAAAGTATGGGTCACTATAATAATGACCATACCTTGTATATAAATATTTCTTGGGTATAACCTCCTTCTTAACCCTTAGATAATGAAAACTATATCAAAGATCAATCTTTAAAAAATATTTATCTCCTTATAATTGATCAAATATCTCATCAATATAGGGAATATGATACTAGTTATTAATAGTGATGTTGTTAAGTTCTCAATAATCAATGAAAAGACGTGTTGAACTATCTATATTCATAACAAATAGAGTAGATTAACCCCACAGTTAAGCACTAAACTGAATGAATCCATTGTATTTATTCTCATGGGGTTACTTCTTTTATTCCTATAACTCAATTTGGTCCATTATATATAAAGTCATTAAAATAAGTGTATCACCAGGTAAGTGTTCTATTAAAAAATAAAATTCAAAATTTTAGGGAATACTTGAAATGTTCTCAAGAAATACATTAGAATATGACCTAAAAATTAAAAAAATTCAATTTTTATCTTCTCCCAAACCATTTGAGATAAATACCCCTCGTTAATAGTTAGACAAACCCATATCATGGATGTATTTCCATTGGGTGTTCAAGTTTATTCGCATACTGATATATGATATTAGGTCAACTCAGAATATCAAATATAACATCCCTTCTATGGATTTTAATATGGTCTTTATACTGAGATATCCAATTCATGTTCAAAATGATATCAAGGTCAATTGTGGGATGAATAGTGAGATTTTTAGGAACAAAATTCCTACACACTTATATCATAGGGAAGTTATAAACATGATATGGAATCAGCATACCCTTTGGAGTTTTAACTAATAACTCAGAATATAATCATTTAGATGGTAATGTGATACCCTTAGAAAATTATTTAGATATAAAATAGTGGATAAAACCTAAATAAAACATCTAAAATTATTGAGTAGATGATAATATTATCTTTCACCAAATTGTTTTTCTGAACAACTCCAATAATTTTGATTTCATAATATTTCCCTTTTTCTTTAACTTCATAGGTTAATGGGTATTACTAACCTCATTATCCATTGGATTAGGTCATTGACTCACATAATTCAAAAACTCCCTATATTTAGAGCAATGAAGTTTTGGTGGAGTATTGTGTTAATATTTCTCTCTATTCATTTCATTTGTTGAACTATTCACATGAATTTGACACTTTTTTTGTCAATGTACAATCCTTACACCCTTGAAACATATTCTTGTTCCTTTCAGAAAATTACATGATTGATCCTTCCCAAATTTTGAGTATGTAGGATTTTGGAACTTCAACTTCCCTCCACGTGACATACCACTGGAGCTCCCATGAAACTCCATTATACTTTTATTATAACTGAAATCATTAAAATGGGGTTTTCTAGCTTCCATTTTAACTTTGATTGCACATAAAACAATCTATCTATAGTTCCCAATATTCCTTATGGATAATTATTTTTTAATACATGGTTTCAAAAAACTACAGAATTGATCCATATTTCTTTCTAGGTTAATGATAAAACCATTAGTGTACCTCACAAGTATTGTAAATTCTTATTAATAGGTACCAATGGATTAATCATCTTTCTCATTCAACTCTATAATTCCCCTCTCCATTTTAGTATAAAGAGTTTAAGGAAAGTAATTTTTGAGAAAGGCCCTCTTAAACTCCTCCTGATCCATGATGTTTATTTCTTATTATTTCCTTTTATTATTGATAAGAGTCTAACATTGATATTATTAACCATACACGTGATAAATAAATAATAAAAAATTATCAAGTCCCAAACATTGAAGAATGAAAATATCATTTTCCATCACATCTATCCATTTCTCTAAAACAAGTGGATATGAATACCCATATAAGGAGGGAGGTAATTGTAGTATAAGTGATTCAAAGGATTGTTTCTCCTTACATGGTGTAATAGAATCTCATCATGATCAGTGTTACCACTAATAGATTGAGATAATTGAGTGAGAATAGTTACATTATATTACATCCCTACACCAAATCCATTTGGTATCTCATGATGAAGGTCATTTTATCAACCATCACATTCATTGTTCACATAATTCCTTCCAGTTCCATCCATTGACTAAAACCAAAAACATATTATAAGAATCATACTACAATAATCAGAGTGAACAATCATATATTCATGAAAATAATTCCTAGAATTCCCTAAATTATGAAACATTATTTTCAATCAATAACACCATAGTTTTAACCTAAGTCATTCATGGACATCATCTATTCAAATCCTTCATAATAGTTCATAAAGATAATTTAGATTAACCCAATCATATCCAATGGGGGTGTCTATCTAGGAGTTTAGTATTAGGACCACTAATCATAAACTAGTGATGATCAAGTTAATAACCAATCCACCAGTTTTACAGTTGTAACACACATGTGCATATGTTCCATAACCACATCCACTTTCTAGTATCTAGAGAGGGATATGTTTTTTGGGAATACAAAAAAATCTCTACTATACTAAAGATTCAATATGGTATCCTATATATATACTTATTTTCAGGGTTTTAAAAAAATTTCTCTAACCATAATATCCAAAAATAACCATTTCATACTCTAATACCAATTTAGGGGACCTTAGCATAACATACAAAAATATTACATCATTTTATATTAATATTCAATACATAGCATTATTATACAGACCCCAGAACCATAAAGGTTTAGTGTATTTAGAGAATAGATATATAAACACATTATTTTATAAAGGTTATTAAATATCTCCCACAAAGTTTATTATTTTATTACCCTTCTAGACATATCATACTTTTAACCTTCAATCAATACATGGGGAAAGAGAATAGAAGAAACAGTGAACTCTAATGCTCTATAAAGGTAAATATAGGAGATATAAATCAATGATCATATTTGAGAATAGGGGTATGGGAACATAATCATAAAATAGGAATTTTATACATAATAAATAACAAATAATTAATCACGATTCATGGCATAATACTTCATTATAAAAAAACAGTCATAAAAGTATGAAATAGACAATAATTAATTATGATCCATGAGATCATAACATAAACAATTGAATATGGAAAAAATAATCTAATATAATTTTAAATATGTATAAATGGTAAAAGGTTCACTCATTAAGTTGAGAACATGAAATCAGGTCCTCACATATGCTTATGGACATGAAACCAAGTTCATAGATAAACTTATAGACATAAAATTGGGTCTAAGCATTATGTTATGAACATGTAACTATTTTCATGCATAGAATAATAATTTAATAATTTTTTCAACATTATAGAATTAATTTGAGGGTTATTAAACACCCACTTGTTACATAATCTTAAACCATAAATTTTCTTCAAGATCATAAACAATTTCATCAACTAATCATATCTTAAATCATGTAAAGGAAGAAAGGTTTATATAAATATCCTTGAATCTTCAATGTAATAAGTCATCTAGAGAAATAAAATAGATAGTATCATAATATAATATCACCAATGATGCATATAATATATTAATGGATGATGAAATAAATGAAAAATTCTTGTAACTTATCATTTGAACCATTCTTTGAAAACATGATGAAAATATCATTTTATACGGATAAAATTTTATCAATTTTTTTATAATATTTATAAAATACTTTCCTTTAAAAGTAAAAAACATATAATTTAGAGTAATATTGAATGAAAATAACTTTCATGGTGGTGGTAGAATTCATTTATTTCATATACAAAAAAATATACATTCCTTTCACAATTTTTGTAAAAAGTCATAAATAACCAGTTCAAAAAACATTGTAAATATAAAATTTTAAACCAATAAGGTTAAATTCAAATATGGTTGAAAATTACTTTGAAAAGTAATTTTATAATATAAAATAACATTATTTTAATCATTTTAAATCACATTTATATAGAAGAAAAAATATTCCCAACCAAAGAGGAAATAAAGTCAGTTTATCTTTAAAATATTTTATCAATAATTTTAAGTACCATAAAGAGAAAAATGGTATAATTACTTAAAAATTAAATTAATTTCTAGATGAGAAGAAAATATATGGTTTTTAAAGTACTAAAACCATAAAATTTCACTTAATAGAAATTTATCATAGAAAATCCTAAAAAGAAATGAGATTGTAACAAAATCTCTTACCTAAAGTCTCATATTGATTCGTTTGGGTTCAAATATCATATATAATAAATGTAGATTAATTATAAATTTAATATAGAAACGTATTAATACATATAATAACATATATGATTTATTTATAACTTATTATCATCTATTTATTAATAATTTTTTATTAATATTATTGTTATGGGAGATAATTATTTCGTTTTTCATACACGGTTCTATTCAGTAGTTCTAGTCATTGTACTTTGATCATGTTTAAATAATATCCAAAATGTAAATCATGGAATAAGTATCATATGTAATTATTATATAAACTTGAATCACTATTCATATAATTTGGGGTTAAAAAATAATTACATCACTTTATGGAGATAGTAACCCTTACAAACACACAGGTGATTATTTCACTTTTCATTAGGTGGAACATAAGAAAGTCAAAAAGATAACCTTTATAGGATCATTATTATATAATAAAAATAATATATATATATATATATAATTATATTCATTAAATCTATTCATATTACTATCCATATTAAGTAGAAATTGAAAATGAATCACATCACTTTGTGGAGGTGGTAGTCCAATCATACACACAAGTAACACTATCATTTTCCAACAGATGGGTGTCTAAGAAGGCAGATAAGATATTATAATAGAATAATAATAATTATATCATAAACATCATATATAAATATAAAATTCATAAAATTAATGACCCATTAATGATGGTGATGAAAAATGAATCCTACAACTATGTGGAAGTGGTAGTCTACACATACACATGAGCAATAATTTCATTTCTCATTTGATAAAAATGAAGTAGAAAATGGTTTTACCATCAACATAATAGTTTTTTAGTATAGGTATTATACTTGATTTATCATGTTATTATGGATACAATAGGTTTAAATAATGTGGATGAAGAAATAAAATTGAATGTACTCTGTCATGAGTTATACCTATTCATTCATAATCCTCCATTGGATTAGACAAATATCCTTGAAAGGATATAATTATGATGAAACTAGGACATCTAGGACATGGGAAGGGATATTTTGAAATGATTTGGGTAGCTATTGACTGAGATAATAGGTTCTTGAAGTGTAAATAATTGAGGATATTTTGTATCTTTTTATAAGTGAGGGAGAGGACACACATGGAATTTTTCGAATGATTAAAATAAATTAATGTATTATTCAAGATAAATGGACCGAAAATGACTCATATTCAAATAATATATGTTATTAGGTTGAATTATAACCATAAAATAGGATTTAGACAAGTGTTTTGGTCATTTGAACCCTTGTTGTTTTAGTTTTAACCCTTTTTAATTCCTACCATGGTAACTAATTTTTTTACCAATGTTACTATTAATTATGAAAAATAATTAATTTAAACTTTAATAATTAATATTAATTATTATGATTATACATATATGATCTATTTTAAAAGTTTCAGTTTCAATAATTTTTTAAAATTCTTATTAAAATAATTGTGCAAAATTCAAAAAAACCATTTTCAAAAGAATTCATTTTTAAGTATAAAACTAAGTTTACATTCATTACTTTACAAGTAAAAACAATAAAATAAATGCTAAAATATTTTACAGAATATATAATATATATACATTTCATAAAAATCATTCATCAATATTGATTAATTTATTTTATTTAAATAAAAAACATTACAGGCATTGAAAAATTTAGAAATGATATATCTTTTTTACATTCAATTTCATTTATTTTATTCTATAACCAATTGATAACCAATTAATTCATTTTTAACTTGTGTAAACAATAATTTTCCAAATTTATTTAGTCTTATTAATTCCTTTGCATCCAATGTCTAGGCAATAACTGTCTTATTAAATAATAGTAATTCAATATTATATCATGGTTCATTTAAACTTGGTGCCTCATGTAAAGAAAGATATTGATGAAATTGAATTTATTTAAAGAAAATATTTCAGAAAAAATTAGCTTGTTACAATAATATACATTTTATTCCTGAGATACTTCATGAAACTCTTGACTACCATCCAACATAGATAACCTAGATATTCTTTATATCTTTATACCATGCTCAATGCAATGTGAACATCAATCTTGTTACATAGCTTCGAATACATGATAGATACCATCATCAATGTATAAGGAATCTTACTCATCCTTTGTATTTAATATTATGTTATACTAAACATTTTCATTGAAATATGTATGTCATGTGACATTGTAAATAATCCACTCTTACACTATTGCATAGTAAATCACTTAAATACCATGTTAATTTATATACATTGATATAGTTTATGAAGTGTTTTAGATATACCATGGTTGATGTTGATCCATATAATGTAGTATACTTCACCTAAGACCTATATAGAGAATAATTGACTCAATTGTGTCTTATCTTATTGTAATATTACTATCTAATTTCTAATTAGTAATATTTCATGAACATATACTACTAAGACCTCTATAGAGAATAATTTACCAAATATCATAATCATTGTAATATGTTATTGAAAACATATATTTGATGGATTTAAATATAGAAATTTTTGTAAATGTTCCTCCACAGTCTATGAGTTATTATTTATTAAACTAATTAACAAACATTTAAGCTTTATAGTTAATGAAATCACCTTTAATTATCAATTTTTTCTCGAATATCAATTTCTAACCAGCATGCATTACATCTATTGTACCATATACAAAAACCTAGATATGGTTTTGGTACATGGAATCTTTCTCTAAATTCTTAGATTTATTCATTATCATATCTTCTGATCTATTTACTACTTGTATGACATGTGTTTAATATTATCAATAAATAATTAATCACCATACTTGGTGGTGGAAAGACATATCTATATAGTTCTCCAACCTATTAGGTTCTCCTATATATTACTTGTGTCTTTACAAAAACATATCACATAGTGCATTGTGTAATTTTATCCTTTTCCACCCCTATTGTATCTTGATACTTTACTACAACAAACTCTAACTCATTCCCATTATCTTATTTGTAGATGTCACCCCTCTCCAGAAATGTGGGACATTTTTCGAAAAAAAATATTTTATCTGAATGTTTATATAGATAATGACCATTAGTTTCTTTAGAATTACCTAAAAAGTTACACTTAATGCCTCATGATTCTAATTTTATTCTTATTACAGCCTTAACAAACCCCTTGAATCTACAAACATGAATTTGTGAAAAACTAATTTTCTTTAAAAACTAGATCTCATATGGGATACCTTTTTCACTTTATTTTGGACTCAATTTATTTTTTGTATTTTTTCTATAATATATATCTTGAAAAGGATAATAAAATACTCTTGTAACTCATCGTCAGTCACACTATTTCCAAAAAGACGTGGTTCCTCCTTTCATTGAAACCATTCCACGGTAGTGTGAAAGGTTGATTGAGTTGAGATAGTATTTCAAAATCACAAAGATAATTAATGAAACCTTGGTTAATATATTCTCCATCACAGTCTAAGTAGATATTATTTGTCTTCCTACCATGATAATTATCAACTTCATTCTTTAACTTCTTAAATTTATCAATTAATTTAGACATCCACCTCATCATTTAGTCATATATATATATATATATATACAATTCATTAGTAAAATTCATAAAATAAGTATATCCACCATTAACTTATAATACAAATGGTTGACACAAGCTCGTATAATCCAATTATAGAAGCTCAGTGCCCATTTCACCCTTTCCACAAAATTGATATTTGTTCATCATTAATTGTAAAAAATAATGAAAAATATCATGTGGGTTTTGTTTAATAGAATCTAAATACCAATCTTGATATGAAAATGTCAAATTATTTTAGATTACATAAACAATCAAGAGATAAAACGACTATGAGTGATATGAGTCATGTGAACATAATTCATTATTGACTGCCAACATATGGTTATCATATTCTACTATATTAAGACCATTGTTTGAATGTTCCACACTAAAAAATGTTATCTTTATAAATGAAGTATCTCTTATTACCAATTTGGAAAATAAATCCATCTATATCAAAACTAGAAAAGATGTTATGTTCTTTTTATAAATGGGAACATAATAATAGTTTTTTAAAACTATATGTATACTTTTTTTGGAAAATTAAGACGATAATTACTGATATCTAGTGCAACCATCCTTTCTATATTAGTATATCATATATCCACCTCACCTATAGAAACAATTATGAATCCACATGGTTATTTTATTTTGATAAATATGTTTTCACTAGAAGTTGTATCTAAAAACCAATTTATTGGAAAAATACGTTTAATAGCATACATGCCTAAAGATTCCCCTTACTTCTTCAATAAGATGATGTTCTTCTTCCAATGGCCCTTCTTACCACTATAAAACACACTACATCATGTTCATTTTCTTATGGAGTCTCCTTCTCTTGATTGGGTATTGTGAGGATGTTTTAGACTTGGATTTAGTATTATGAATATTTTCATTTTCCTTCCACTAGTTCACTATAAAGAACATATATTTTTCATGCCTCATGTCCTTATGAACTTGAAAATTTAGATTAAAGAATTATATGAGTTAATTATTAATATTTTTTATATTAAAATTCATTAGAAAAAAGAGTATCCTTATGAAAGTGAGGACAACATGTGACTGTTGTACATTTACTTAGGTAGCATGAAATCCAAAAATATCCAAACACTCAGTATAGACAATCATCTTTACTACATGTGGTTTGGATGGTGTACCCTATTCAATAATGGATGTAAATAATTCCTTGTATATCTCATATCTCACTGCTCTATCTATATCCTGATAAATATTAGGGAGATGAGACATGTTTTATTTATCCATGTCTTCATATAACATCTAGTTCATTGTTCATGGATGGTGATAAGATAAATTGGACATCCAATGGATCATCCAAGTCACTCAGGTAGAGAGGGATATCCTCTTTAATTTCATCCTAAGAAGTCTCATCAAGAATTAGGGAATAAAGCATGTAATTCTTACCCTCTTGGAATTGTACAACATGCAAGCCCTGCCATGACTCCTGGAAGTTATGGTTAGTCTAGAGAGTTTCTTTCTCCAAAAATTTATCATGAGGATAATGTTGAGGTAATGTTAATTTTTATTTTCATACAACAGTATAAAATAATTCTTTAATACTATATCTCTATTATCAAGTTTCATGAAATAAATATTAGTTATTCTCTTATCACTATTTTATAAAATCATTATTGCCCTCTCCATTTTAATTGTAATGTTCTATCACATATACTTTCAGGTGGAACGAATCCATATTTATTTCTCATAAACTCTACTATGGTAGTAAAAAATATTAAAAATTATTTTGTTAGTAAATATGATCAATATCATCAACTCATATTTCTCTAATCCATTGAGTGGACACCCTAATCCTAACATCCTAGACTCAAATTCCCGCAACACTTAATTTTTTAATGGTTTTAAATAATCTTTGGACATAATATATAATACAATTTTGGATAAGTCAACCCATTATCTTTGTTAAGAAACCCTAATAATTAAAAAGTGCTTATAACTATGGCTAGGGAAAAACAATAACTATTGGTCCATCTTAATTCAAATAATAGAAAAAATCAATGAATTAATATTTTCTTGAGGGATTTTTCTTAATTATATGTAATTCATGTTATTTTATCCTTTTCAAGACTAGTTAATATTATGTGTATTTTAGATAATTATTAATGATTTTATGATAATATTATTTGTGCATAATCTATTTATTTTACTCCATCAAGGTATGGTTGTTATTTTATTTATTTTATGTGACCATATTTAACATCTAATAAACACGCATACCATAAATAAACATGCACTAGGAAAAAAATTAATATGTGGCATTATCATTAGAATTAAACACTATTTTTTGATGAGTATAAACTAAATAATCCCTCAATCCATGGAGAATAACTCCTTATGTCGGGCTTGGATTGAGTTGCAGCATTACAACTTTAGGCTATGTATCACCTTAGTTAGATTAACCTCAGCTTGGGATTTGAATTTCTTCCCCTCTTGGGAACACTTTCCTTTACCTGTATTTAGTCACCCACATGTGAGGGGAACCATGGGAATGAGATTACATAAAATACTCTGTATATAAATTACATTATATAATAAATATAGGAGTGATCATATAAATATCATCATATTTAATTTAACAAATCCTTTTACCATATAATAATAAACATGTGTAATAAATATTAAATTAAATAGATATCCAACACAAAAATTAGTCATCCATGCTCATGATCATCCTAAAATTAAATGAATATTCATTGAAAACCAACTAGAAATCATTTTAATTCATTTATTATTATGATCAATTACTCAAATTAAAAATTAATCATCTCATTAATTTATTAATGCTTTTATCTTATTTATCTATACAAATAGTCCTAGAGATACTAATCCTTAGCAATTTTAAACATATTAAATAATTAAATTTTATTTCAAAATTATATAAGTACACGTTGTGTACTAACAAGAGAGGTAGAATGTAGCCTTTTGCTCAATCCTACATGAAATGTAATAGAATAAATATGGTCATATGCTACTCGAAATTACATACATGAAACATACTATCACATGACATGAAGTGTAATGTATGATGGATATTGTTCTAAGCTTTTACATTGTACCTGTAAAACAATTATGTATACACGACATGTCATAATATTACAATAATATTACATGGTGTTCAGTTTTGTGGGTCATGTCTTGTTGTCTATATGATTTGTATAACTTCATGATATTTCATTAATATACACAATGCGTATTGTTGGTTCTTTATATGAAGAAAACAACGTGTATGAACACTATGAAAAGTGTATATTATTATAAAACATAAAAAAATTAGCATTTAATTTGAAAAAACTATTATAGAGCATTTACATAAAGTTTCACTCCATGTAATTCTTTTTAATGAAAAAAATAAATTCTTCTCCATTTTTTTAACTCACACAACATTCAATACTCAATGGGTACCTAGAATGAGCTGTCATGAACTGCACGAAATGTGCACCAACTACGCGACATATAGTTTCTATATAGCCATCTAACACTAAACACCTAGGGAATCAACATTTAATCTATGTGAGATATAACGTGTTACATAATATGTACACTAGATAAAAATTTAAATATGTTCTTCCCATGTTATGCAGCTGATATTCCCTCTGCAGCATGTAATTAATTACACACCACATACATTAACCACAATATTTTTTTGAATTTTATGTGGAAAAACATGTGGGATTACACAACATGTACACAATATACAAATCATGTAACCCTATAAAAATGTGTGTTGGCTTGATTTAGTCACACAAAATGTAATTAATTCACACCAAATCACAACACCAGTAAGAAATGTCTCAATTACCAAAATGAATCCCCATGCAGTTCATCAGAATACACAACATGTACTTTTCATTTACACTCCGTGCAACCATGTCATCCGACCAAAATCTCTAGCACGTATAGATAGGGTCTTCCAATGTTATTCACATATTCACGACATTTGTGATCATATTATTGTGAGAAAACATGTTATTTCAAATTTTAGACTACAAATGAAAAATTGTAAATGAAAAACTAAAAACAAATTGGTAAATAAATCAATGAATAATAAATAATTATAAATTGATACGACACTTGATGGTTCTACAGTGTGCGGTAGAAGAGTTAATGCCCATTCAAAATAATGAATTTAATCAATTTCTTTAGATAATCCTAATAATTGGATGAAAATAACCGTGGAATATCCATAGAGAGGGTTATTTCACAAAAAAAATAACTATTTAAAGCTATGGAATTACCTCGACTTGATAATTCTTTCTTCATTGATGATTCAGTTAACCTTCTTGACAAATTTTCATTTTTTCAAAGGCTCTAATGTAGAATCCCTCTTGCGGTATCCTCACAATCACCACAAAACATGAAATGTCGCATATGGATTTGTAAGTGCCATATCAAATGACTGGATTAGATTTTATCATTCCTTATTGAACACAAAATGAATCCTTTCATTATATAAGGAATGTTATCCCATTATCTCATTCTAGAGAGGGACAAGGGGTATCAAATCTCGTGTCCCTGAGATCATTCTTGAGAGATCCTAGATAATTCTCTTAGTAGTTAATATTTTTCTTAATGAGTAATTTCTCTAAGTTTTTCTCTTATTCTATTGAAAGGATATATGTTGGGTTTATTTATCTAAGTTAAAAAATTGTTAACTTCTTAAAGGCACTTTAAATAGTAAAAAATACACCCACGTTATGGAATAATTAAATATATTATTATTATTATTATTATTATTATTATTATTATATTCCAAGACATACACAATCTCATGGAAAATATCATTTCACCCAAGCCTTGACACGACCCATAAATCCTCCCTATCAATTATCAAACCATTAATATTAAATATTTATTCAAAATAAATAAATATTATATTCACTAACTATTGAATAAACATTTATTCTAAATTCATATGATTAAATATATAATTACCCAGAAATAAAGAAATAGATACATAAATTTTATATATTCCTCAAACTGGTCAATAATATTTATTTAATAATCAACACACATATATATTCCAAACTTGAATAGTTGATGATTGAATCTGCACGATCGACATATCCGGGATAAAAAATTTACATCAGTATAGAGAATAATACTTTTTTAATATTTAATTCATATCAAATTTAATTGAGATTAATGCATACACTTAGTGTATGACTCTTTAGGCATCTTTCTCGGTGACATTAGGTTGATTGTCCTATGGTCTATGATCAAAATCTAGCAACACATCAAGACTCCTCTAGAGAACAATATTAATATTGCAGCAAAAACATCAACCTATGAATTTTCACTGTATAATATAATTCATTTGTCTTGATATCTCATCAACTAGGTTTCATACTCATTCCATCGACCTATATGCTTGATATATGTTTCTTTTACTACTTGAAGTTAGTGTTTGATAAACCTCCACGTTGACGGACTTAATCAAACAATTCTATTTCAATCAATGGTCCAAGATATCGTTTTATGAAATTTGAAGGGTTAAATCCTACGTTGACTTATTCATTAGATCCATATCAATTTTGACACACCCAATATATCCTACTTCACCTTGAGCATACCTCGTCACAATTTTCCACAATACATCAAAGTGCATGGCTTATTATATGTGTTAATGATAATATCAGGTCCAATGACCAATACACACATTCTTATATAAAAATATCCAATGACACAAAAAGCATGTGGGACCTATCGGTGGTCATGTTCTCATAATGTCATCTTTTAGAGGCGCCAAAATGTGAAATTCAGGGTTAAAAGTCTCAATGTCTTATGAGCCTCTGTACGTGACAATCAAATATCCTTTGTGTCTGATCATATAGATTTCATCTAACCATAGGACAAAGGTTCAATAATATTGTCATAGCACATCATGGTCCTCTTTATTGTTGTGAACTAATCTAACATTTTGGTGTCACAAATACTCTAATGACATTATCATATTAATGTTATGCCAAAAAACAATCATCATGTTTTAAGATTTATTAATATTAATGTTTGTAAATATAAAATTAATTGAATTTATAATGTTTTTGGTTGTTGGGCACCAACTCCAACATGTTGTGTACACCTCATTTGAAACTATTTTAGTTCTAGGAGAATTCGCCAATGACGATTCATCGCTCTTAGGATCATTATCTATGGAACATGATGGGGGTCATTAATAACAAATCCAATGAAAAATGTTGAAGTACACATTGTAAGGACCACTTTTCCATCCACATTTATAAAATATTGGGCTTCCTTGGAATTAGAATACTCAACGAGAAGCTCATCATCATCATATATAATTAATAACATATTGAAGGAACTCGTGATTTTTTTCCCTTTTTTTATATATCATTGAAATTCTAGGATACTCTCAATGATGAACGGGAGGATTCTAGTGGAATATGAATTTAAGGTATTGCCTAAGAATTTATCCCAATCATGTTGCATAAAGAATGATATACATACATATATATATATACATATATATATCTATATATTGTTATTAATAGGTTTTTCCCCAACCTTTTGAATAACTAGTACTCGCCCATGATTTCTCACGGCGTAATTGAATACTTATATTTTTTTATTTAGAGATTAGTACTTATAAATATTGAGAATAAACAACAATATTAAATAAATGTTAATTAGGAATTAATGGTGTATTGTTATGGAATATGAGTGCATAGAATTTGGAGACACCATTTGAAGGGGTGACCAGAAGATTGAACATTTCAAAGTGTATGAATTCCTCATATCTGAGGATGGAAGTCAGTATTCATTTTCTAAATACCAGACTAAACAAACACATAACAGAGTAAAGATCTCCAGATGTTTGAGTTATAACATCTCCAGGTGGGAGATACTTCATCTGCTACAAAGTATTCTGCTACTAATAAGAGATTAATATTCATGAAAGTAAAGAACTGACATTACTGTGGAATAAAAACTGAATGATAAATATAACTGAACACATATATTGAAATAATACAACTCTGAAATTTAAAAACAGTTGAATTAGATTCAGCCACATGAAAAAAAATATAGCATCATGATACACCTAAGCTGGAAACTATCCAGTATATTGGAAATACGTAATAATGAAAACCCGTACAGAAAAATGAGATAAATTAGTAATCAAAAGTGATGAAAACCGTGCAGCGTTTTGGAAGATGTAGAACACAACCAAACGCCCAGATTTCATATCTGTGCAGCATGAAATACCGTATATAAGCAATATGTAGGAAACAGTCCAGCTGCCGAAACATCCAGCAGAAAAATTCCATTGCAAAAACCTCCAGCATAAAACTCTTCTAGCACAGTCCTCCAACAGAATCTCTTTTATCCAGCAATCTTGTCATCTAGCATAAGTAAATGAAACATATATTAGGAGTAGTTGTTAGTGAAATCATGTTCTACATTGTAAAAGTTTTAAAAAATAATGAACCATTTGCAGTCGTTAATGTTTGTACTTCATGTCAAAATTTTAAAGAGAACATTGTATTGGTTTTTTAACCAGAAATCCTCATAGTGCAATTGTCTCCTCAATGACACACTTTATAGTAATGATATCAAAATACTGAAACAGTAGCATGAGAAGTTTGAAATGAACTGTCTCAACTCTATAAACTGTAATACACATTGAAATACAAATAATAATTATGAACACAGTAATGAGAAGTATTTGATCAGTGAAGATATATGTTTACCTTCTATTTCCAGCATGAGTTTTCAGCCTGTTTTTTTGGTTTTCTTGTTTAAATATGCCTTCAGCATGGTCTGCAATTCAGTAGATAGACATGTTGTAGGCATGCTGTCTGGAGACGTCTGGACATTATCTTGCACAGCATTGTCAGTATCAAAACAATGCGACAGATTTTTCTACACAGAGGTATAGTGTTAGAATAATGTGAAACTATAAAGTTGAGTAATTGAAAGTAGTGAAATTAAGAGCAGAGCTTCTACAATAGACTATTTTTTATCAGCACATAGATATAATAACTCTGTACATGTTTGAATTATAAATATCTAAAAATCATAATACTTTACAGTAATGCAATGTGTTGTTACAGTAATGGAAATAATTTAGGAGTAATAGAAGATAACATATGTATACCTGAGTAGAACACGGGTTGAAGGGTGGAGTATGTAATCCTGTATCAGTGTTTAATGTACCAGGAGATGACCCAACTGTTTGATGATCCTATGAGGAAATGTAAAAGGAATATGTCAGTAAACTGGAATCCATTGTTAGAAACTCATAATAAAGAAATAGAAATGCAGTTACCTACATATAATGATCGACAATGTTTACTATAGAAGAACAACTGATTTGATCAGCCTGTATATTATTGAAGAAAAGTGTAAGGTATTTTCAGTTGTTGGGTTTGTAGATAAGTTGAATAAAATAAAGACTGACATGTTTCTGTTCTAAGACCTCAGTGAATAGGTTGATGTACTTGTCATTATCATTCATATAAACCACTTTGTAACAATTTTGCTCAGATGGACTATGACAATTCTTAATATTGTAATCCATCAGCTCAATTCCCAACAGAAATTTCTTGGTTTTGAAGAAGTTCAATTCCTGAGGGAAACCAAACTCGTCATCGTCCTATTAAAAAACCCATTATCAATGTAATTTTAAATATTTCAATTATTCTTAAAAGGGATGATCTAAGGATCTGGAATTACCTGTATCAAAGTCGCTCTTAGTTGAACAGTTGTTTTTTGTATGTATTGCATGACATGTTTTTCAAATAACACTACAGAAAAAGAGTCCGTTTTGTCCGTAACCATTAGTTGAACTCTAAACCTGTTGCAACCATTATTATGACTACAGTTTCAGTATACTTTGGATTGTGTAGCTGAATGAAGGAAGTAGCGTAATGATAAAAAGAAATTTAGGCAGCATTGAATACATTCTAACCTTGGAATAATGCTAGTAGGTGAGGAGTTGCAAGACATGCAGCAAATGTTTCCATCAATAATATAGACTTTCTTCATGCACGACTGGCATGATTCATAAAACCAGTTGTGGGTGCTTTGAATTTTCTAAATTGTAACTGCAATTAAGCACCTAGTAGCCTGCAGTTGATTAATTTCATGTCAGTGATGAATTTATTAGAGGACAGTAGTGAGCAGTTAATAATATTGCATAATCAAAATAGGAAAATAAGTGAATATTTCTGACCTATTAACATATTTTGACATCTAAAATGGATATCTTGTTATTCCAATATGGTATTTCCATTGTTTGGTTGGGATTTGTTGGTGATGGAGTATGTAATGGTGATGCTATTATCACACCCAGCCTGGAAAAAGCAGAACAACATACATGGAAGTAAACATTAACAACATATGGGTAGTACAGTTATGACAATGAGATATTTAAATCAATGTACCTCCAAAATAAAGATTTTTACAGAGTTACCTGCTTCTGAAGTTGTCTACTGCTGGAAGGTTTGGGTTGTAGAGAATTTTCGTTGCATTAACAGTTGTTGTGATAAGAACAGAGGCTAAAAGCAGTTTAAATTCAGGATTATATATTTATCTATTGAAACCATATATTTGAGAACACATTGTAGATAGATTGAGATTATGATGTGTAGAGAGAAACCATACTCATCAAGCTCTTAACCTGAACAAGCTGTAATATTAATATGGTAGTGGGGTCTGAGTTTTTTTTCATGTAACGTGACATTTCAGATGCAAAATTACCCCATAAGCTGTAGGTAATTTGAAGCCGTCTGCAAAGAAACAAAATGAGTAAATGAGTAAATGTTATATGTTACAGTAAAGTGTTGTAAGTAGTCAAAAAAAAAGTACCAGTCATCTTCTAAAATAATCTGCAATTTGTGGTTCGTTGTGCCCATTGATTGCATTGGATCTGAGTAACGTAGGACTCCAATTAGTTCTAAATCAAAGTACACAGAAACAAAGTTTTCCTGAATAACATATGGTTTATATGAAAATACTATGTGCAGATTAATATAACATAACTTGATCAATGGAAGTGTAATTATGTTGTATTAACCACTTGTACCTATTAAATGATCCTCAGGGACTTTTTCTTGAATTATGTCATCGAACGAAGTAAAATTAAAACTACAAAGAGGTAGTTGTACTTCACATGGACGAATAGACGTCGTGGATGTGAACATGATTCGACACAGGTGTCTTGTTGCGAGGTAACTCCCTTGGTTGGAAGCTATTTGGAAGTTTTGTACAATATAGCATAGTCCCTCAACCAACAGGTTTTTGTACTTAGAGATAAGCTATTGATTCGTAATGGTACATTGAATCTTGGTTCCCTGCATAGAGTATGTTAAAAAGAATGTTACTGAGGAATTAATACAAATTACAAGGATCGATTACTGCATATATATATGTGTGTGTGTGTGTGTGTGTGTGTAAATGTTCAGATCATAGGTGACAAACAGTGAAAGTAAATTGTAATGAATTGTTGCAAG
The DNA here is from genome assembly GCA_963277665.1 of Viscum album. Lineage (NCBI taxonomy): Eukaryota > Viridiplantae > Streptophyta > Magnoliopsida > Santalales > Viscaceae > Viscum > Viscum album. The sequence goes on from OY728125.1 coordinate 28,571,246, forward strand.
GAATAGTAACCTGGATGTCACACAGTACAAGATCAACAGCAACGACTTCATTGGAGTATTTGGAAGACGAATTGAACCACATGTTCAAGACATGAACTTGTATTCATAGTGTTTCATCGTCATCTGGGCTAATCTCATTCAGCATGGTTATTGAGCGTGACATATTTGTTACTGTACATAATCATTCAGTGTTCAAATAATTCATATTGAGCATGTAAAAAAGCCATGAAAGTAAACTAAATCATTTTCCAGAGTAGAATAAAGCATATATAAGTCAATACGATTGATACCTAAGACAGATTATGAAGGATTTCCTTGTAGACAATATTTTCTGTGTAATTGTAGGACTCATTACTGTTACCTTCAACTACAATTTTCAATCCAGTAGCTGATGTGACTCTAGACACTACAACATATAATTGACCATGAGTGAACACTGGTTTGCGAAGATAAATCCCAACTGAAGACAGTGATTGACCCTGACTTTTATTAATAGTCATCGCATAAGAAACTGTAAAAGGATATTGTATTCTTTGTAGTTTGAATGGCCATTTACCATCAGAGTGAGTCATATTTAATCTTGGAATGAACGCAGAATATCCTGAATGACATCCATTTAATACTTTTGCACCAATAACATGTTCACCCAAGTGTGTTACAATCATATGAGTTCCATTACACAAACCAGTTGATTGGTCCAAATTTCGGAGTAACATTATCGTAACACCAAGTTGAAGTGTAATTTTGTGGGCAGGCAATCTAGAGACGTTTATACCATTCAATATGTCAGATGTGTAAATATTTTCTGGTTTGTCTGTATCAAAACTTTCATTGAAAACGGAGTCTGATCTGAAGTAATCTTTGTTTTCATAGCCAGTGAGGGTCAACATATAATCATTGACTTCTTGTAAGACATCTCGGGTTGGAGATAAAATTGCACGGTCTTTCAGATAGGATCTTTCTCCATGTCTGCTAGAGAAACTCGGGTATGTATGGTTGACGATTGCAGCCATGGAATCATTGCTATCGGTAAGAAGAAACATTGATGGAATTGGAATGAGTGCTTCACCATCATTTGGACCTCCAACTCGACCTTCACCAATATCTAAGGTCCATTTTGCAAAATCATGTAACTCAGGCGCATCATTTCTGGTAGTTGTACTATGCAGTCTCATGTTTTTTGTAAGAGATAACACCCGATAGTGTTGCCAAAGATACGATGACTTGACACTTGCATAGACAATGTCTGATCTGTTTCCTCCTGGTATAAATGGCAGTATTTGCCTAAAATTTCCTCCCAGGACAACTGTTAATCCACCTAACGGAAAATTCTGAGCATTATCATTTTTGACAGTCATAATATCCCTAAGAGTTTGGTCCAAAGCCTCAAAACAGAACTTATGAATCATAGATGCCTCATCCCAAATGATGAGCTTAGTTAACTGCAAAAGTTCTGCTACGTCACTCCCCTGCTGAATATTACAAACTAAATGTTCAGTAATGGAGATTGGAATACGGAATTTAGAATGCGTTGTTCGTCCTCCAGGTAGCAGTAGTGAAGCTATTCCACTCGATGCAACTACAATTACAATCATTCCCTGTGCTCGCAGCAATGATTTTAATACTCTCCAGATGAAAATTTTACTTGTGCCTCCATAACCATGTAAGAAGAAGAACCCCTCTAAGTTGGTAGATAGTGAAGAGAGAATGATAGACATAACATCTTTTTGTTCATCTGTAAGCAAACTTTGTAAATGGTTTCCGTCTTCTAGAAGTGTTTCTCTATTGTAATTCAATTATTCTTCAACTAAAAGATTTTTAGTGGCATCAGAATTTGAATCTGGAAGTGGCATAGGAGGATATAACTAAAGTGCCCTTCCATTGCTCTGTAAAATGAAGTCTATATCTGTCAAAGCATATGTATGTATCTGGTGATTTGTGAGTGTCAAATCTACAATGTTGCAGAATATTGTTAAACAGTAGTACGAGTAACCACTAACGAAGTCATTACAATAGTATACATATAAATGAATAGAAGAACAAAAGTGGAAGCTGAAATACATTGATAGAAAAACATCAGTATTTATGTGTTGTCAGTAATGATAGAGCGGAGAATTGAATGAAAATCTTATAGCTAGACCAGTACAGATGGCAATGTAATGTGAATGAAATATATACGAAACTTTGCATCACTTGTATAGAATCATACAGATTAAGATGATGCAAGTATTATTGTAATTATATTTGAACAGCAAGGCTGTAAACTTTGTTGTACTGAGTTATAAATAATATAACCAAAGTTATACAAGAGAAAGATCTGCAATGATTGGAAGTTAAAATTTGGTAGAAGTATTATACATTTATTTCATGTTTAAAAATGCATATTATTTGTACAGAATCTAATATTGTAGTACTGATGGCAATGTAATATGAATAAATGACATATAAATCGGTGGATTACGTGTACAGAATTGTATAGTTTAAAATTCAATGTAATTATACTTTAATAGCAAGGCTATAAACTTTGTTATACTGGATTACAATGAATATAAACAAAGTTATACTTTCACAATATGCACATTGACTGCAAGTTCAACTTAGTATGAAGTATTATATTTTTTATTAATGTATGATAATGCAGAATTTTTATACAGATTCAAATATTGTAGTACAGATGGAAATGTAATGTGATTAAAGTCCTATGAAAGTGCAGATTTTCTGTACAGAATCATACAGATTAAAATGATACAAGTAATATCCACTATATGTGAACAGAAAGGCTATAATAATTTGTTGTACTGGATTATAATGAATATAAACAAAGTTATACCAGAGAAAGATGTATAATGTTTTCAAGTTCAATTTAGTTAGAAGTATTATATGTGTATTTATTGTATGAGAATGCAGAATATTTCTACAGATTGAAATTTTTGTAGTCATAAAGTGTGGACTGAACAGTTATGCGAATAAGTGCGTTGATTATTTTTTGAATGCTTACAAAACAAAATTAATAAAGTCAATTAACATATAAGACTGTTGAAAAGAATGGTGGTCTGCTCCTAGATTTGGTTGAAAAACCTGGGCAGTTCTTCTCTATTACAATGTTATAAATAATAGTGGGCAGTAATAATTAGACAATGGCAAGACAATGAAAAGAAAACTATGAATCAGGTATATGAAAAAATGTGCACCTGGAATTTGTTGGGTCCTTCTTTGTATATATAAAATGTCTTCAGATAGTATGTCTTTGGTTGCAGCCCAGACCAGATCTAGGCGAGATATGTTATTGCAGATTAACATGTTCGCGAACAGTCTGCGTACATGTTGCCCCATTCCCCAAGCATTGACTTATTTTATAGCTTCCACAAACTCTCTGTCATATGTCAGTAGTCCGATGGCAGAGCAAGCCTCTCTAAATGTACCATGAGTAATTATGTTTACAGTCTTGATATACTCATAAGAAGTTGCACCTTTGATTTTTGTTAGAAGTATCCTCAAGTAGTAGAGTTCACCTGTGGTCTGAGGCACATAGTACAGTCTTCCAATACAGATTCCTTGTTTCCGGGGATGCCATTTCCTATCTTGATATTGGAACACAAATCTAGTTGGATACTCTGCAAATGTTAATCCTCTTCCTTCCGGGTATATAATATTTGCTTCGAACCAAGAGGTCAACATTGACTATGAACTGTTTCTATGATTCAATACATCTTCAATGTTATCAGTGTCTGAAAATCTGACACAATTCTGTTGTGGCAAATGGAAATGCAACCTCTCCACTGGTGGATATCTGTAATGGATATCATATGAAAAAATCCTCCAACATGACTCACAAAGAGATATGTATCGACAATCATAATACATTTTTATTTCATCTACCGTATTCTGTGTGGAGTGTTCGTTGTTTCCTTCATAGAGTGCTGCCATTACACGGTCATTTCCTTTGCTAATATACTTAAACAAATATTTTATTGAAGACGACTGATTACAAACTTCAATGTTGAGATGTGCATGGTACTTTAATAGCAACACAGGATTGTATGGAACTACATAGCGATTATCCAGAGGAATTTTATTTTTCAGAATAGTTTTTTTGTCATCCCTTCTCCGATAAACGACACAACCATCGTCATCAACTGTCATACTTTCAGTAAATTTTTTTGGAAAAAACTTTGCACATTTACCATGTTTCATGCAAGTTGATGATCTGTTCGCAACAGCACAAGGGCCGTGGAGCATAAAACTTTTGACAACCTCATGTAGCTTTGGGTAAGCATCTTTGTCTGGGATTTCAACCCAGACATATTTGTTTATAGATACTGGAGTGTTCACTTTTTTTTCACGGTAAAGAAATAATAAGATGTGCACATGAGGCAAGCCATGTTTCTGAAACTCTACAGTTCGAACAACTGAATGGAAAAAAAGTGTTTTAGTCAGTAAGTGATGATAAAATTTCAAACTGTATGGATAATAATATTGGATATATGTTGATAGATGGTTACCTGCCCTTGATTTTCCAAAGAAACATCCTTCTCTTAAATCCTTCATTAGATATTCGGGCTTCATATTGAAAACTCGAGATAGAATTTGAGGGGAGTCTACTGGTCGAAGATTCTTGGATCTTAACCACCGAGTGATCTCAGGCCACTTTGGGTTACATGTAAAGGTTAGAAACAAATCTGGATACCCTGCCCAATTATAATTCGATATTGCATCTTGGTAATTTTGGATCATATACCTTGGACCACCTTTAAAGGATGAAGGTAAAATGATATGTTTGCCGCATGAAGAACCTTCTCTGTCACCTCTTAGAAATGCATCTTGAAATCCATTGTATAGATCTACCTTCAATCTCTTTTGATTAAAGCGAATGAATGGTAGTCTCTGAGACTCTACCATCGTATAAGTATCAACAACAAACTGTTTTAAAAGTCTTATTGAATGCAGTAGTGTTGAGGATTGATTCTCACGGAATTTCAAGTGGAAAGAGAAGTACTCTCTCATGGTAACCTTCCTTAATTTTGGACTTGTTATGAAAGGAGTTGGGCAATGCAGAATGATGTCGACATATCCATCACTGCCAGCTGTAAAAATCAAGGGATATTGTAGTGGAAGATACAGTGGGTGTTGCTCATCAATTCATTGAAAAACACCAGTTTTGGTATGAATGATTATATCACGCTCTTGGTTGAGATCTTCGACATCACCGACGATAAGAATCGCAATCTCAGAATTATTTGGTAAGTTATATGTACTAGAATTAGTTTCTCTTCTCTTCAGTAGACATAGTTTCAAATTTGGCACATCCTGTTGTTGAAGAACATCCCTTGCACTTCTGAATTGTCGAGCTAAACCATTGTGTTCATGAAGCATTTGTTGCAGGTTTTCGACTATGTTGTAGTCAATTCGATTTTGGACATTCTAGATTTCACAGCTGCAGGCAGTAGGTATGTTAATACAGAAATTAGCCACGTTAAAAAATTATTCCACCGCAGAGAGGTTAAGAGATACCTAAACTCGTGAACCCTATTCTGACATTCATGTGTTGTTTCATACACTTATAGTTGTGCGAATCTGGGTGGGTGACCATCTGGTGGACATAAACTCCCTATACGATGGTAGTTTTGTCCATTCAATCTGAATATACATAGAGCTCCACCCTTGTTGATAGACCTATCAATCTTACCACCCATTGAAGTGAAAGAAAACACGGAGTTGTAAATATTCATGTTATCCTGGAATGCTTTGGCTACTATGGAATTTGTATTGAAGAGAAACATTTCTAGGTACTGCGGACAAGCTGGTATTAAGTTCAAAGAAATCTTTCTCATGGCACAACATGCAGCAAATCATTGGTATTGTCGGTTGCTATATTTTCTGTTTCTCTCATCGAACCACATTAAAGCATGACAGTACTGACAGATGTAAGATGGGTCTCCAATATCTAAATAACCTGTTTGAAAAAAAATAAAGTAGCAGTCAGTACTTACACAGTAGATCAAGTGTGTGGTATTTGCCTCCAATAATTTTGTAAAAGTAATGATGAAACAATTACTACACTAACCTATGTTATCCGAAATCACATGTTGTACAGAGCAGCCTGTCATAACCACCCGTTTATTACCGAAATCAAAAAGTATAAATCATAACTTACTGTTGTTTGTATGTAAGAATATTTGTTAAATACCTGTACCGATTTCTTTACGTTGTATTCCACCATTGATGTTGTAATTTGCATTAGAACTGTTAGAATGTGATGCTTCTTGATGAAACAGTGCTTTTCGATGGTCTGATAGTATTGTTATAAAATAGTATTATAACTAAAATGTAAGCTCTTTGAAGTGTGTGTGCATGTGATGTTGTATATTTGTGTTAAAGAAGATGTTGAACCTGTACATGATATATTACTAAATTCCACGTTATTTGGTCGACTCAATCTGTAACAAATGGGAATGTAAATTGTAAATTTTGAAGAGCGCATTACGATCATAGTAATATTTAAATGCTTAATTATATGCTTACTTTGTCAACGTTCCTGGCAATGAGTCTGACAGATTGGTATCGTCAGTCACGATCGCTACCAAAAGTGTGAACGAAATAGTTAGATGAAGAATAGCCCAGTAGTGTGGCGTACATGGTGGTTTTAGCAGATATGTGTCATCATACTTACAATATGGAATAGGAGTTTGTATGTGGGAATCTGTGCTTTGCCTTCGCTTGTTTGATCCTGCGATAAACGATGTTGTACCAGATTATTGTTGTTGAACTGTAGTCGAAGTAATTGACGACGAATACCTTATGTTAGTCTGTATAGTATTTAGAAATGTATGTAATTAGATAGAAAAATGTAAACAGAGCAGACCATTGATAGACACCGGTCGTAATAGCGTGTGTGTGACTCCATTTGCACCACCATGTGCAGTTGTCATTGAGGGATTTCCGGTAGATGCTGACATTGGCAGCGTGTCATCAATTGGTTATAAAAATAATGGTATTATTATGTAACAGAACAAAGTATCAGGTGAAGGTATTAGTAAACTCACAGTTGTGTCGTTCCTTCATCAACAGTCTTCTTTGAAACCTCGCATCTCTAGAGGTTGGCGGGCAGTGGATGTTTTCGTCAGTTATGATCGCTACCAAAATTGTGAAGGAAGTAGTTAGATGATGAGTAGGTTGTTTCTGTGGCGTATAGTATGGTCTTTGCAGAGAATTGTCACCAAAATTACAGAAAGGAAGATGAGACTGTTTGAAGGCATTTGATGTTTGTTTCCACTTGTTTGCATTTGTGATAAATGATTTCCCTGTATCAGATTGTTGTTTAACTGATGAAAAATTAGTTAGAGAGAGATATCTTAAATTAATATGCAAAGTAATAAAAAAGTTAGGGATTTAGACAGTGCAATGTAAATAGAACACACCTGGTATAGACGGTTCTGTTAGTGGCGTCCGTATGACTCCATCTGCAACACCATTTGTAGAATGTATCTCTTTAGTTATTAAGTAGATTATTAAAGAAAATAGGGATATACATAATATAATGTAAATAGAACAGACCATTGATAGAAATCGGTGTTAGGGGCGTCCGTGTGACTCTATCTGCACCGTCATTTTTAGAATGCGGTTCAGTTGTTAGAATAGGAGAGATATTTTTAGTAGTCATTGACGGATTTGTAGTCGATGTTGACACTGCAAGTGTGACAGTAGTAGATTATTCAGATGATGTAATAAACTTATGACAGAAATATGTCTAAAACTAAGTCGACAGTAAACTCATAGTTGCGTTGTTCATTTGGTAGCACTCTTTTCTGCGTCACTGCATCTGTAGAGGTTTTTGAGGAATGCATTTTTTGGTTCTATATCTTTATATTTTAATGTCAAGGAATGCATTGGAATATTTATATGCATAGAGAGCATTAAATAAATTTTAGTGTAAATTGTAAATGCAGACACATAATTAGCAGCATTCTCTACACAAGAAACTGAGAAGTTATGAAAAAATTAACTTTAAGAATCTACTATCATGAATAAAATAACGATATCAAAAATATAAACCACAATGAATACATTGGTCAGTTAGGCTTCACTGCTACACATGCACTACTACACATGTTGATTACACATAGATCTGAAATGAATAACATGGTTGTCAAATGGAGTTTTTTGTGGTGATGTGGCTGGATAAAAGAGTTCACACTTGAAATTTGGAGAATTAGTTAAAGATTTTTTCATGATCAATATTAACATATTGATCATCACTCTTTATCAGAGACATAATGAAGGAATACAAGTAATAGCAAGACTAAGTTAACAGAGATAAATATTATGAAAAGGAGTAGTAAAACATACAGAATGAGTAGTATCAACTGTAAAAAATTATTCCAGATCCAATACATTATCAAAGAATAGAAGTTATGGCAAGACTTATGAGGAAAATATATTGTCAAATTGAGCAATAAAACTTACTGGATGGCAAGTATAAAGTGTAAAAACATTTACCTGATCCAATAACTGTTTCAAATCTGCTTCAAAAATCTGTAATATGGAATATTCCTCTTACATAAGCTCCTTTCCGTGTCCCATCACCCCCTATTATGTACACATGAAATGCAACTCACTTGTTAGGCATCCAACATTGTTAAACTAAAAATTAATTCATTGGACATGTGCCAAAAAATCAGTAATGTCCCCTCAAATAATGTAATAAAAATACGTGGCAATGAAGATAAATATATGCAGTGGAGGAAGAATTTTTAGTTGTATATAATCCTTTATCATTGTGGATGTTGACTCCTAAACATCCACTATTTTCATGTTTGTATAGCACATTTGTAAAATGAATAATCACAGCTAATAGAGTTATCTCCTCATAAAGGTGGGGAAAAGAGTAAAACCTATAATTTAGGTGTATTAATTTTAGAAATTGAAAAACAAAAGTTACATAATTAGCAGCCTTCTCTATCAATTGCAAAATTAAGGAATATAAGTTATATAAAGACTGACGTACTTGGAAGCAAAGATGATATTTTCAATACTAAAAGTTACATAATGAGCAGCATCAACAGTAATAATATGTTTCGGATCCCATAACTGGATTTTTATTATCTTGCTTACAAAATCACAGACTGCCTAGAACATCTGTAGCCATCTCTTCCACTACAAGAATAATGATTATTTGCATCCAACCAATCTAGAACGAATCAACATTAATTTACATAGGTCAGATGAGTTCAAGATTAAAAAATGGACAAATAATTTTGACTATCAACATAAAGGAGCTAGTTTGAAATAATGTAAACAAAACTACATGTTTACATAAAAGGCTATGTTTAAGAATGGATGATTGAGTAGCGCAGACCTTATATTTGGGCGACCAGGCTGTGGAAAAAGATTAGAGACCTGAAGACTGCAGAAGGAAAATGTCGGAGCTGAATCACGCGGACTGAAAGAGTTGATTACAGAAATCGCGAGTACATAGGTCATATGAGTTAAAGATTAAAAAATGGACAAATAATTTTGACTATCAACATAAAGGATCTAGTTTCAAACAATGTAAACAGAACTACATGTTTACATAAAAAGGCTATGTTTAAGAATGGATGATTGAGTAGCACCCACCTTATATTTGCGCGACCGGGTTGTGGAAAATCAGTAGAGCTGGAAACTGCAGAAGGAAAAAGCCGGAGCTGAATCACGCGGACTGAGGTGTTGACAGAAATGGCGAGAGGAGCAAATTCAAATAGGTTACATAGATAGTGGTGACAGATATGTATTGGTTTGTTGCAGCTAAACCTTATGCGAGAATAACAAACCTAGAGATCAAAAAACCATTCGTATTAGTAATAATAATCAACTGCAATCATATAGATAACTTGAATTAAGAGTCTTTATATGATGTTATGCATTTGTAAGAATCATTATATCATATGCACGGTGCTTGCAGTTTGACGATCAGCTCCGTACGTTCACAGGACCACCCAAAATTGAAATTGAAACCAAAATTGATATTGAAACCTAAGAACATGTATCCAGAAACCTAGTTTCTCCTTCCCCATATATAATTCAAGCAACAGAAAACCTAATGTATAAAGATTAGCCATCGGCATTTGAAGGTCCACTAAAGATTGGATCTGACCCCAATCTCGTATTTCTAGGCTTATGAAGTGGACTTCAGTGTAACTATTTTGTAAATAAACGAATCACCCTGTAAGAAATTGCAATATAGATGTAGTAGGTATGTGAGAAGCATGGAAACGGAAAAAAAATCAGTGAACCGCACAAAAGATTAGAGACTTCGGAAGGACCTACCTTGAAACTTGTTGACGCAGCTTCGGAAGTGGGTGACGGTAAGCCCGAGGAGGATTTCAAGTTCGTGGTTGATAACCACGATGTATATGTCGACGATTTGTGGAATGAGATGAGAAGTTTGCAGAAATGTTGAACGGAATAGAGCACATACAGTAGAAAGCGACGAATCCCACGACAGTATGCGGGAGGAGATGTGCGGAATGGAGCACCGATGGTGAGATTCGACGACGAAAGAGTCGCGCCTGGGTCGAGGATGAAGACAGAATACGGGAGGAGACGGATGTATTCGATGACTGCGAAAACCCTAATCGAATCGGGAAGGTGTGTATACGGGCGGAGGTGAAAGTTTTAGGAGGTCGGGCGTGAGGAGTTGGGGGTATAATGGAGAAGGAGGAATTGATTTGGGTGACGTGGCTTGCTGTGGTGGTGACACATAAGGATGGAGGAACCCAGGTTTAGTAAATATAGTGGATAAGCTTGGGATGACACCCCATTTGAATCCACCTTTTTTCTTGGCCGGTGGAGTGTAATATAGAGGTCAGGGTAAACTCAACGGATCATTATAAGTTGGGATTATCCCTAAAATCACATTATATCGGCCTAGGGTTTTAGCGCTGTGACTGAGATTGGGGAAGCCATGGGATCTCCGGTACTCTGCCGCTTCGTCTTCTCTCGGGTGCTCGCAACGGCGCGTCATCACCGACCTTCTCCGCCCATTTTTGCTTGTCCTCGCCGCTTTTGTTCCTCTTTATCTCGTCCCCCTCTTCTTCATCTGCGCCCTTTGGTGTGCGCCGCCGGACACGTGTCCCTCACTGCATCGGCCAGTCTTCGATGCTTTTCCACACGCCAGACATCCTCATCGCTCAATGATCCTAACCCCAACTGGTCTAACCGTCCTCCCAAGGAGACAATCTTACTCGATGGGTGCGATTTTGAACACTGGCTTGTGGTCATGGAGAAACCAGAAGGTGATCCTACGCGAGATGAAATAATTGAAAGCTATATCAAGACTCTTGCTATGGTTGTCGGCAGCGAGGAAGACGCAAGGATGAAAATTTACTCTGTCTCAACAAGATGCTACTTTGCATTTGGGGCCCTAGTTTCTGAAGAGCTTTCATACAAATTAAAAGAATTGCCCAAAGTTCGCTGGGTTCTTCCTGATTCATACTTGGATGTTAAAAATAAGGACTATGGAGGGGAACCTTTTATCAACGGGCAAGCCGTTCCATATGATCCGAAGTACCATGAGGAGTGGATTAGAAACAACAATCGGGCGAATGAGAGAAACAGGCGCAATGACAGGCCTCGTAATTTCGACAGATCCCGAAACTTCGAAAGAAGAACCGCCAGCAACATGCCCCCTCGCCCTCCGCCCACAATGGGAGGAGCACAGCCAGCCAACAACATGCCCCCTCCACCTCCTGGCATGGGAGGAGCGGAGCCAGCCAGCAACATGCCCCCTCCTCCGCCACCTGGGATGGGAGGAATACGCCATCCCAACAACATGCCTCCGCCGCCACCACCTGGCACAGGTGGAATGCATCATCCCAACTACATGCCGCCCCCACCACCTGGCACAGGTGGAATGCACCATCCCAACAGCATGCCGCCTCCTCCGCCACCAGGCGTTGGGGGAGTGCAATATCCCAGCAGCATGCGGCCTCCGCCCCCTGGCATGAGTGGAATGCCACAGCACAACAGGATGCCGCAGTCTCAGCCACCTGGCATGGGCGTGATGCCTCCACACAACATGCCACCTCCGCCCCCACCTGGCATGGGGGGGATGCAGCAACAACCCAACATGTCTCCCATGCCTAACAGAGGGTTCCCACCATCTGGAAACACTGGGATGAACGACATGGGCGGGATGCCACCTCCTCCGCCACCCGGCATGGGTGGAATGCCTCCTAATGCTGGGTGGCACGGTAACATTCAGGGGAATGCGCCCAATTTCCAAGCTAATGCCGTGTGGTCGGGTAACCTGCCGAGGTCTAGTAACACACCGAATTTCCAGAACAGGGAGGGTTCAAATGGAGGCAACATGGGGTATCAGAGTCCAGCTCCTAATCAGGAATTTCAGAGAAATTTGGGCTCTGGTGGAGACATGTCCGATGGTGGCAACATTGGGTATCAGAGTCCTGCTTCTAATCAGGAAGTTCAGAGAGATTTGAGCTCTGGTGGAAACATGTCCGGTGGTGGCAACTAATGGCAGATATGATCCCTTTTAGAGGTGTTTCGTAAGTAGTATCTATCCCCTGAGGGTTGAAATCATGCGTTTCCAGTGAGACTTGTAGTGGATGCTTTTGGTTTGCTTTGGGTCTAGTAAAACTTGCATCATTTTTCATATCACATTATATCCATGATATATCATTTTGATTCTCCGAATTGTATTCTGGTATTAGTAGAATAGTGATTTTTTGGGACATATCCAATTTATCCAAAGTGTTAGCTACAGGTGATCATTGATAGGCTACCAGACATTAGCTTGTATCAGCGTTCTCTAATTTGATTCCACCCCTTTTTATTGGATAACATTATGAATGAGTCGATCAATCACCCTATATTATTAGGATCACCTCCCTAGCACCTTGGAAAATGGGTGACTTTTTTGGTTGTTTGATTGGAAATATTTTGTCTCAAATGTGAGATTCCCCCAAAATCGAAAACATAAAATGACTCCTCGGGTAGTTAAATAGATATGAATTTCATGATTAAATGCTCAGGATTCTTTTGTTGATGTATGTGAGCATAGAAATTTGAATCTATTTAATTTATCTGCCATTCCCTTTGATGTGTACATGAAGAAATTTTTCTTTGATGAGTTGATGGATCACTCTGAGGATATTGTTAAAAACATGTTAGAGATATTATTGTTTCCTATAATACTTGGTATTTACATCTATATGGAGTGCAATCAGCATATCAACATTACAAGTTAAAAATCTTGAGATGTTCTACATATCCAACATATGACGTGTCACCGACAAGTTGTGTCAGAGGTATGTTATATGCTCCATGTAGATGTAATCGAGTGAAGATAGATGAATATCGACAAAGGTCAGTACCTGATTGGCATCTTATCTCTTGTGATTTCTTTCAATATATGATCAAAATCGACTTTCCCCTTTATGGATGTATAATACAACTATTTTCAATAAAATGAACTCATTTTTGACACTTTTTTGGGTAGGGCCATGGTTTCTTTATCACCCATGGTTTCACTCTGATTCATGTGATCTAGTGGGAAAATAGATGTTGATTTCTGCCTAGGGACATCTAGTGATTGTGTCAAAACATTATTATCTAACATTAGGGCATCCAACAGATATAGTTCTTACCTCAGGTGGATCTCATGGTAAGAGAATGTTTTTAGAAATTCTTGAACATCTATGTGATGGGTTTCTAGTAATACGTTCAGAAATCTGGACTCTTCAGAGCTGTTGGATTATGCGGTTGATATCATATTCCTTCCCCATACACAAATATACTTATCAGTATATTTTGGTTTATCATGTTTCATATTGTCTATTATGATTATGCTCAATTTTGGGATATTCCCTAGGGAAGGGGAAGCAGTGAACTTAGTTACCTTCCCTTTACGCTCATTTAGATATAGAATCAGAGAAGTAATGACCACCTATTTCTTGTATAATGAGATGATTGAAATTTGCAGGTGACTGCCCCTAATCGGCGCTCATCTGTATTTATATTGCTAGAATTGCCATATTTATTTTCATTATATACATTAGGAGGAACTCCATGGATTCATCTACCTTTAATATGGTGGAATTAATATGCAAGTCTTCCGATGTATAGATGGAAGGCGGTTAGAGCCTATATACGAAAATAACTTCATATTCTTCCCTAGTCACTATTGTAATTGGGATATTGACCTTAACGGTAATAAAAGCAATGTGTGGAGATACGTCTCATAAAATAGCCGGGTTATACAACCATCAAGATCGGATCCTCCTAAGAATTCATGGCTGGACAATTATAGTAGGAGTTTCGGTGATTTCCTTTGGGGTAAGAGGTATTTTGTTACACTGGTAGTGGCCAAAATGAGAGTGGGACCTCCTAGGAGATTCCAAAGAAACCAGATCAACAAAAGTTTCATTCCCATTATCCTCCTTTGAATACAAAAGAAACATTTTTCTTCATGGGAGAGGGACCCGTGAATCTGTTATAGGTGGGTATTGGCATTTTATGCTCGTGGATAATCTTTCATTGTGGTGTGGGAATTCATGGATTAATCTTTACAGGATTCTCCTAAAACATATAATGGGTAAGAATCATACCCTATAGTATATATCCAGGGAATATAGTGTTCACCATTCAGTGAGGGGATTCTCTATCAGTGATAATAGGAATCAGTACCTGTGAGCCACAGAAGCAGTCATGAAAATGGTGGAATAGACCTAGGGAAGAGAAACACGAGAAGTGTCCTCAGAACACCAGCAACTATTGGGTTAGTCTCATTCCTATCCATAAGTAAATTAACATGATTTCCACTCAACCACTGAGGTGATACATTGACCAATGGATCAATGATCATAGAGTTAGGATGCACAAAATTTGAAGGGGTTCTAGAACCATCTCAAATATGATAAATGGAGTATTGGGAGGAAGAGATTTTAGAATCATACACACCGCACACCCAATAGGATAGGATCTCATCCTCTTATATCCTATTCCTGATATATCTTCTATTATGCGTTTTTTGATGTTGGGATAGAATTCATTAAATGTTTTCATGAATTTAATTCAAAGCTTATAATGAATTCATAATGGATTTTAACTGATAAATAAGCCATTCGGGGGAATAAATAATATATATATCATATTCACACATCGCATGCATTTTAACCGATAAATAAGCCATTCGGGGGGAATAAATAACAGGTATATATCATATTCACACATCGCATGCATTAAAAATGGATGCATTGCATGCATTAAAAATGTATGCATCACATGCATGTATTAACCATACACATAATATCACACACATACACATATATATCATGCATCATATGCATGTGTACATGCATTTCATACATGTATATTTTTGTGCACATCCAACAATATCTAGATTTCACTAAAATCCCATGAAGACTGTAAAACTTCACAACTCTTTGAATCAATCCAAACTCTTGGATATGGTTTTTCTGAAAAATCTCTTCATTTTGAACAAACACTTTGTCATAAAATTTATCCTTATCCAAATGCCTAACTTTGTGACCATGTGGAACTTATTAGTGTTGAAAACAACCATGAAATCCATATTTCCTAGATGTATGCAAAAAAAGTGTCCTTTAGAAAATCATCAGTGCTATCAATCTTCTAAGGGGTCTGGTGTGATCTCCATCAAACATACTCATATCTTTATACGAACATGTCAACAATAAGATGTATCAGATACATCATCTGTATATCTATATAATAACTTTTTCAATGACATTGAGAGACCACTAGACATGAAACATGTAAATCTATTATTGGCCTCTCATCATTTCTTAATTCCCTAAAAAGACTGAAAAAGTCAATGAATACATCACAAATCAATCATTGAATGTATGAGCACATTACATACCCTGTTGCAGAAACGCTGAGAGTCGCAGTGACATAACAAGTTTGTAGATGAAAAAAAGTTTGAAACAAAAGAAGAAAAAGAAGAGCACAGACACAAAGATTTACGTGGTTCGGCAAAAATCCTTACATCCACGGAGAAACAAAATTTCTTCACTAAGAAAAATCATGGAGCACAATTTCAAGGAGATCTCAGAATTTCTCACATAGAAACCCTAGCCCGAAATGAGCTAATAAAGAAGATGAAGTACAATGTCACCAACTGCATAGAAAGTTTGCATCGCTACAGTGCTGCAGCCAGCCAAGTTCAAGGTGCTACAGTGGCCAACAGATGGATGTTCATGGAGCTACAGTACGACTATCTCCAAAGTCCGCACTGCTATAGTGCCCTGTCGGTGTCGTCTGGTCAAATCTGCTACATTAGGTCAGAGTTGCTACAGTACCCCCCAAAAATTTGGGATGGGGGCTGATGACCCCCGGAGCGGGGACACATTGTCCCCTGCAATTCCCAACGAGCTCACCGCAGAGCTTGACCCGCAGAGTTGCGGCTTGATGCGTAATATGGGCCGCAAGCATTCAACCAAATATTATCCAAACAAATCGGGCTACACCAACCGAACATACCCCTAATCAAGGTAGACGAATACATTATATCTGACTCAACTAAACATTTCCATAAATCTCTTTAGTCTTTTATCAATCAAAGGCCAGATGTATTCACTTGTCATACAAGTGGAAAAATCTCATCTTCGTTGTACTCCAACCGACGACATGATCAACAATATACACAACCGCCTCCGTATTATCTAAGCTCATATATAGACTTGCATAAGTAGGGTATCAATGGATGAAGGTTCTTATGCTAGGTATCTCACGAAGCTCATGTAAGATGGATTGATAATAAGCATACACCCTTTAATACATCTATGATTGTATGACTTTCACTGAGATATACTTTAGTTGGTTAGTCCAAGTAATAAGTCTATACTCATTAGCTCATGAATCTATTCTTTGTATCTCATATTCAACTTTTTGGAACAAGTACAAAAATCTATTCATGGTAATCTTAACACATCATCAAAACCCATAATATTCTGTGATGATCATGAATTGGGACAACTCAATGTTTATATATTGAGGGGATATTTATCATTCACCCGTTTATGTAAAATAAATTACAGAACATATGAATGAATGATAAATGGAGGTTACCTTTATTATAAATGCATGATATGTTTACAACCATTACAACCAATCTCTTAAGTGTTAAATATCTAGAGATTATATATGCCTGTCATGTTATTTCTGTAGAAATGGTTTTTTAGCATGACAACCATATGTAATTTCCATCACATCACTATGTGACCATCTGATAAAATACTCCCACTAACCTCTTTGTGAGTAACATTTACGAAGCAAACTAGTTTGAATAATGATGATACATAGGAATCATATTCCTCATGTTAAGATCTTTGAACATATATTGAAACTCCTTAACTTTATTACATCAAATATTATAATGTTTTCCTCTGTTGTCTACTTAGAACTCTTTCTAAGCTTAACATCATCATCAATTATAAAATTATGCCATCAAACTTTCACCTTGAGGCTAATGTAACCGTTTACATTTTTTATACATCATATGTAAAACTCTTTTAGGATAATGTGACTTTCACTTAATTGTGGTAAAGACATGTAACAATTTATATTTCTCTTTTCCATTATTTCCTAATCGTTTTAACAAATCAATTGAATTTCATTTTGTAAATATGATGGCATAACAATGATATTATCTTTATTCCAATAATAAAATGTAACTATTTACATTTTCTTTATTATTACATCCTAAACATTGTTTTATGATACCAAGTATAATTCACTTTCTCATGATAACAAAATATAACCCATTACATTTATTTATCATCACATATCATAAACATTTCACAACATTAAGTGTAGAATCCTAGCTAGGTATAATATTTTATACGTTAAATTTGAACTTCTCTATGTTCAAACAGACTCCCACTAGCCTATTAGATAATATATTTTATTATCAATATCTTTCAAAGACACAACAATAATTGCTTTTTTATATATTAAATGACACTTATTTTCTTTTTGTGTGAATATCAAATAAATAAACTATTTCTTCCATATCTCATATGACATTCTATATGTTTAGCATATTTTCTTGAAAAGTAATATTTCATTCACTAAAATAAACCACTATTAGTGGGAATCAAATTCCGTCATATTTTAACATATAGCTATATAGAAACATTATCCTAGATAAAATTATTTTATCCATATATTCTTCTCAAAACATGTTATACAACCCAATAAACCATAAACCTAGTGTATACAATTAATCATCTCACATTGTTCATAACAACTATTTTTTAACACCTCTTATCATATAAGTGAAGTGAGGTGGAGATACACTTCCTTTACTTAGATTCATCCAAGGTTGATAAATATCTTTACATTCAAATTTCTGATGTAACAACAATTTACATTAGAAAAATATAGGCTCTTTTAATTCCTCCTATGATTTTGGACTCCCGTATATTTACAACACTTGTTAGAAATACACATGGTTTCACATACCCTTCAAAATTGACGAATCAATTTCTATAACATTAATATCTGACATGGAAATTCCATGAAGTTCATAAAACCCATTAGATATTCTATATAATCCCATCATATGGAATCATTACTCCTTATTGATAATACCCAAAAGTTTCAAATAACCTTAACTGGATACTTGAATAAATATTATTGGACATTCCATCATTATCTCTTCCCTTTTTAAACTTTTACCTCCTTGCACTATCTGTATAATACTAGAGACTATACATCATATTCCTAGTTCACCTATTCTCAACACATTGAGAATATTAGGTAAAATTTTATTTAATTCATCCACCTTGATGGAACATTTCCATAGATGGTAGAATGAATTCTTTAATCAGAATAAGTCACAAAGGAATTCTTCAATCACTCTAAACATATTCAATCACATTGAATATCATTGACATAACTAATCACATTGAGTCTATAATACTAGAATTCCATAGTTCAAATACTATATAATGCCTTTGAAACCTTGAATGAATCATTTCATGCTTCCATAAGTGTCTTGATTTTCATGTTGAAAAACTTCAACTATCGGTTACTCAGGAATGAACTATTTTAACACATAGAATATTTCTCTTTATCAAGAACATTTCTTAATCTACTAGACCTAGGAGTTTCTTAATTTATGTTTCTCATCTCAAGTATTAATGAAATATTTAGTGTGATGATGATGATGCATTTTAGGGTATTGGGGTGTGTAGTGGAATCTGGGGGGTCAGGGATATTTTCACCACTAGAGTGATGAAACTTCATCATCTCCAACGATTTGAGCATTGGTAAGGTCTGGGGATCTTGTGTGAATATTTCAAAGAACAAAAATTAAATTGAATGGTTACCTCATTCAAATTGAAGTCTGCTCGACAACATCTTATCATCAGTGACCGTTACTTGACAGATCCAAGTTTGAACCCATCTTTATCATCCACACACACTTCATGAATTTGTGTGGGCACCATCATCAAATTATGGGTGCTAGCACGGATCTCCAACAAGTCCTTCAACATCGTGACAACCACCTCAATCCCGCCCCTCAAATCTGTGATGGGGTTCTTGGATCACATGCTCAGACAAATCCTTTCTCTCTCTTGGATACAAGATGAGAGAGAAGGCCTCAATTTTGAATAAATGAATAATCCTTAGAAAAGAGCTTCTCCTCTGCTTATATAGTGGGAGATAAAACACCTGTAATGGGTTCCCTGACAATCATATATCAAACACTCACTAAATAAGATATAAATGACTCGTTAGGATGAACTAAATGCATCATAAACATCATTTATATTTTATCACTTGTAATATATAATAGATATATTATGTGATAAAAACAATTCTTTAACACGACTCATAATTACCGTAAGATTAAATGAACCTTGAATATTAAAATAATATTAGTTCGTATATTATTTTTAATGTATTCATTTAAAAACCTGTGAATTATTTTATAAACAAATTCAATCCAATTATTCTATACTCAAATAACAATGAATTTATTTATTTTTTGGTGATCATTAACACTTGGACATCTCTCGGACCATGTGGTGGGGCCCACCATGTCCTATATTCATATTCCTCAAAATAGGAAAGACTCTTGAATACACTATTTTGTGTAACCCTCTAGGACCTTATCTCGATTATAGTGAATTACTATTCACAAACTAGATGTGGAGTCTAGCATCTCATAAAGGCCCCTAAAGTGATAGCAAATAGTCATAGGAATGGCAATAATCCTATGAACACGTGCTATGCAATTTTATCTCTTGGTCTTATGATATCTCATAATGCGAGATGCATAACTTGTGTCATCATCCATGCTTGCATTATTATTTGTTTTTACTGGATATACATACCTTCTTCTACCATTTCCATAGATTTCATGAAGGTACTACTATCCTGATCAACTGGGCTAGAGATACCAATTCCTTAACTCGAAAACAACAAATTCTATCTTGACCATTCAACCAATGTCATACCACTAATGACGCACCCAACACAAACTACCTCTCCATGACTTTATTATTTTGGTTTTTTCTTTGAATCAATGTTCGTGATCAAATGGAACAAATTGATAATGATATCAACTTAGGAGACCAATACACATGTTTTTAGATAGGAACAACCAATGAAACTCGAAGCATGTGGTGTTCCTATTGTCGAATCTATCCTCATGATCTCATTTACCCAAGGTCACCATGTGAAGATATCATGAGAAGAAGTCTCAATGCATATGATCACCTAAAACTGGATGGTCACAAATCATCTTTTTCCTATTAGTATGATGTATCTAAACCATATGGCATAAGTTTAAGATTACTTTCATGGTATCTCCAAGTTCTCATTATAGCCAAGTAACTGCTTTGATACAACATCTAATCTAATGAAATTACCATAAATATAGTGGTTGAAAAAGTATCCACACTATTTTGCTAAGATAAACACATGTATATATCAATCAGTATACATGTAATGGTAATAAGAGAATATACACTTGTTGGGTCTAGGGAACCCACTTTCAACACTCCCCACTTGCACTAAATCCAACTCCTAGCAAGTCTCAATTCACTAGCCCTCACATGAGAATGATGCTTTTGCTGAGATATGGATTTAGTCAGGGGGTCTTCCATATTATCCTCTATGGATACTCTACTAACTACTACTTCACCTATTTGGTTAAAATCACATAAGAGATGAAACATTTGAAGTATATGCTTTGTATTTTGGTGTGACCTGGGATCCTTATAAAGCACTATTGCTACAATATTATCATAATAAAACGGAATGAGTTCTACATTGCTAGGCACAACACCAATGTTCTAGAAAAATATGTGTATCTAGACTACCTCCTTAGCTATATCAAAAGCCTTTATATATTCAAATTCTATTGTAGAGTCAGTGAACATATGTTTCTTCAAGCTTCTCCAGACCACCACACCAACATTTTGGAAAAAGGCATAGCCTAACCGTGATTTTAGATTCATGATCTATTTAGAAACTAATATCAGTCTATCCTCTCACTACTAGTTCCTAATCTCATCTATACACTAGGAAAATATCCTTTTTATGTATCAACTACTTTAGGATAGTCTTTATAGCTTCCCAATGCAGCTCTCCTGGATTATCTTGATATCATCCCACCATTATTAAAGAAAAGGAAACATCAAACCTAGTACACAACATGAAATACATGATAGATCCCATTGCTAAGGAATAAGGGATTCTACTCATTCTTTCAATATCCTCCTTTGATTATGGAAATGTTTTCTTGGAGTGATTGATACCGTGTGAAATTGGTAATAACTATCTCTGACTATTCAATTTTTTACCTTTTGAGTACCTTGTAAATATATGTACTCTGACTTAGCCTAAGAATCCACTGAGATCTATCTCGATAGATCATGATCCCCAAAATGTAGGCTTCATCACCTAAGTCTTTCATGGAGAAGCATTCATTTAACTAAGTCTTAATTAACTATAAGACTTGAACTTCATTTCCTATAATTAATATTTCATCAATATATAATACAAATAAAATGATGTCATTCCCATTAACCTTATTATAGACACATGGATCTCTTTCACTCTTAAAAAAACCAAACTATATTATTGCCTTAACAAAATGAACATTTCATGATCACAATGTCTACTTCTACCCATAAATGGATCTCTTCTTCTTTCACACTTTATTAACATTCTTTGAAATAACATACCCTTCAGGATGAGTCATATAGACATTGTCAACAAACATCCCATTTAGAAAAGCAATTTTAATATCCATTATCCAATTTTCATAATCATGGAAGGATTCTATTGCAAGTAATATTCTAATGGACTGCAGCATCGACACCAGTGAGAAGGTTTCATCATAGTTTATGCCTTGAAATTTCCTAAAACGCTTTCCAAACAGTCATGCCTTATAAGTATTGAATTTACCATCAATGTCTAGTTTTTTGTTGAATATTTTAATGACCCAAACTTTTGAATAATATTTTGTTTTCTAAAAATATATGTCTTACTATGTTGTAATCAATAAAAAATATATAAGTATAAATGAAATGTAACCATTGGGTTTTGACCATTATATGATCATTAATCAATATGACCATTGGAAAAAATAATAATTTTTAATGTTATAATTGTTGTTTAAAATATAAATAATAATGGATAACTAATGCATAAATAAGAGTCGATGACCTCATCCAGTAGACTCAGGCCATACGAAGCTCATCTGTCAAAGCTTGGGAAGGAGGTAGCATCACTAGGATTTGCTATGGACCAAGCCCAAGCCGAGCTTCAACATGTTAAGCTTAAACATAATTTCATACAGGAGAAGTTCAAGATGATAGAAATAACCACTCAAACAATGTTTTTTGAGCCGCCCCATGATTCTATCACCATTGCACACCTTACTCTTAGGTCCTATGCATGTGTTATAAGGGGATATGTAACGAGGCCTTAGTTAATTTGTGTAATCCTTTTGTATAAATAAAATTTTTATTTCTTATTATGGTAAAATAACCATCATTTTTGAATTTAAAATTTCAAAATAAATATAGGACGTTTTTTTAGTTTTTTCTAAGAAGTTTCATATTATTGATGAATATTGAAAAAAAGAGTATTTTAAAATATTTTTTATACTTTGAAATAATTGATAATGTGAAATGATATTTAAAAAACAGACATATATAGTTCTAATCAATAAGAAATTTAGAGTTTGATAAGATGAACTTAATTTTTGGTGAATAGTAAATTATGAATAGTAATATTACCCTTATGAATAGTAATATGACCAATGGAACAGTAACCTCACTTAAGAAGTATAAATATAATTTTGGGCATATTGAATGGTAACATGATATTATAGTATAAGTAAATAACTGTTTTAGAAATTATTAGTTAAGTATTAGTATTTTTCGGGTAAATAGTGATTTTACTTAAAAATTTAATTTATCATATTTAGAAAATTATTTTCATAAAATTGAGTTTATTTTTGAATTCAAAACATCGATATTAGGTTGGGTGAATTTATGATATTTTTATAAAATGTTTTGTTTTTTGGTGAATAATAAAAATATAGTATTGAGTTTCAGTGTATTTAAGGACATCATTAATGATGTAATAATGATGTAATAATGTTGGTCGACTATTGAGGAATAAAATATGTTATGAGGTTTCCCAAGTGGCCAATACCATTGGAAAATACCACGGGCAAACCCATGGTTTTGAAAATACCACTAATGAGGTGTCCCTTAGAAATTAATAGAATATTCCCTTATTTTTTCTATAAATACCTACCCATTCTTTCATTATTTTCATTCCAAATCCCTCCTCAATGAAGCTATGGTATTTTACCTCCCAAGGAGTCCTCCCAAGGTTCTGGAAAGACCCCATGATCCCGATATTTGAGTTTTAGAACTTACTCTTCAAGGTAAGGGAACCTCTCACCCTCCTCTTTTAGTCAAGACTTCTTTTATGTTATGTCTTTTAATTTTTATATATATTTTTTTATATTGGGGTATGTTATTTTGTGTCCTTATTTCTATACATTTTATGTCCAAATTATGAGAGACCCTTTTCGATCTCATCAATTGATATTTTAAATTTTTAAGCGACGTCATTAGGCTATCGAATTTTCGTAAGGGAATTCACAACTCATCTTTTTTTTCTTTTATGTTCTCTTTTTTGTGGTATGTCTGGAAAATTTCCATACCATGTTCTTATATCCATGTGTTTATGTCCTTATACTTTATTATGAACCTCTTATTAATGGGTGACCTCTTTCCCTTCTCTTTTTAATGTTTTTCTAAAACCATGTTTCATAGCCGTTATTCTCTAGAAATTTCGTCTCAAAATCTCTCTCTTTTTATCAAGAAATTATTTTATTTTCTTTATATGAATACCCAAACCTCTTTCATTTCTAGGGGTATTTATCTTGACATAAAAATTATTTATTTTATTATGGAATTGTCATACATAAATCCCTCACTCCCTTTCCGTGGGTTATAAATGACACAATGATCATGTTTTTAAGCATTTTTAAAACGCCATGATTTTGATATAAAATCTATTTCTTTTATTCTATGTGGTTTATTTATGAAATATTTGATTATGATCTATGTGGATTACATGAAAATAAATACATATTAAGGGTGCACTTTGGTAGCGCTCTAATGCATTGGGTAAAGAAATTAATCTCTAGAGATGACAAGTTTTATGATACCTCGATGAATAACCTTGGTAATTTTTATGACACCTTGGGGATAGACCTTGGTTATATGTTTATGAATGTATAAATTAAATGTTGTAGCCACATTTTCAAGATATGATTCATGTTCTTATTATCATGATACGTCTCTTCTCATGCCTTTATTATATTTTCTCATGTTCTTATTGTATTCTCTCAAGTTCACATGTAAACTTTTCCCCCTGTTTTCCCTTACTGGGCCTTATGCTCACCCTTTCCTTTGATGTATGTTCCCAGGTTATGATATGAAGTAATTATACTTAGGATGAACATTTCAAGAATCCTTTCATGTGGTTTAAAATAATGTTATATGTTTTCATGTATTATGTACCTTTTTTTCGAAACACTAGACTTTAAAGATCACCTATTTGTAAAATGAAATGAAAAGTTATGTAACAAAAATGCGGGATTCCATAGTTGGTATCAAAGGATAGTTTAGTTATTTGTGGAGATTAGGATATGAAAACATCTGGAATAACCCTAAATAAAAGTTTAAATATAAGAAAACTTCTTGGTATTTTGGTGAAATATTAAGTGGTTTCCAAACAAATAAATTCTCGTTTGGATATAAACAAGTATATGTGGCTCTGGTACATATGTATGTAGGGGTAAAACCCGAAAACAATGCTTTGAGCTAGAATTGAACAAGAACTGGTTCATGACAATAGGCCTGCTGCACTCCTAGTTTGACACTCCTAGGGGATATGTTTGGTTAGTCATAAGATTTTTATAAATCATTATGAAGGATTTATAGAGAAATGTAATTGTTGTTAAAGAATAATATGTTTAAGCATGAAGTTTTAAGACATAAAAATCCTTTACATATAAAAGATTCACAATTGAAATAAATTTCTCACTAATATTTCATTTTTAAGAAAATGGTGAGCAATAAGAGGAACCATGCAAATAGTGACCACAATGGACCATGTGCTGACAAACCTCCGATGGAAGCCGAAATGGAAGCTTTCATGAGAATGATGATTCAACTGAATCAAGTTAGGGGAAATAACTTGAATCAAGTTGAGAGAATGATTTCAACATGAAGGGAATAACTTTTTTTGAGTCCTTTATGCGTCAATGACCACTAACGTTTAGTGGATATACTGACCCATTGATTGTCGAATAGTGGATCAGCTCTATCGAAAAGATATTTCTGTGCTCCACTGTTTAGAACAAGAGAAGGTCACCTTGACTATTTACCGCTTAGAGGGAGAATCTGAATAGTGGTGGGAACTGATTAAAAACACGAGGTCAAGAGTGGAGGTTGGATATATAGAGTGGGAAGAGTTCAGAGGGATCTTATTCAATAAGTATTTCCCTCATTCGATGAGAAAAAAATGGATAAGGAGTTTCTCGAGTAGAAGCAGAAGGAGAATGAATCTGTTGGAAACTATGAGATAAAATTTACAAGACTTTCCCATTACACCTCAATATTTTTCATGGATCCTAAATGGAAGGTTGATAGATTCTTTGGTAGACTAAGACCTCATCTGTGGAAGAATCTAGCCAACTGAGACTATGATAATTATGAGTAGATCATGCGAAGTTCTATGAAATTCGAACTAGAGTTTGGTGAGACACAATGGTCTCATAAATCCAATGACAATAAGAGATAAATGGATCCAATATTAGGGAGGATCTTTGATCAGGGAATAAAAGGAAAGAAAGTGAAATGTACCACATGTAATAAGTGTGGGAAGAAGCATTCAGGGAACTACCTGGTCGGGAGCGAGAAGTGCTACAAGTGTGGAAGAGATGACCATATTGCACAGAATTGTCATAGTGAGGTGAAGCCTCAACTTCCCAACACTAACGACAAAGGGAAGATGGTGTAGACCCTACTTGAAGTCCAATGTTTTAAGTGTGGACCACTTGACCACTTTTCGAGTCACTATCCAAATCCAAGGGCAGTGGAGGGGAATCACCATTAGCCTTAGCGGCCAAGGGAGAAAGGTCATGCCTTTGCTACCACGACAGCTAAAGTTGAAGCTCCAAATGATGTGGTGGAAGGTAATCTTATTGTTATCTCAAAGCTAGCAAGTCCTTTGTTTGATTCAAGTTCTACACATTCCTTTATTTCCTCTAAGTTTGTAATGAATTTAGAATCAACCCCTAAATTGATAAAAGTAGAATTATCAGTTAAGACTCATGGTGGGATTATCCAAGAATCATAAATGTTTAGAAACTCTAGTATTTACTTTAGTGAGAACAATATTATCGCAAATCTAGTATCCATTCCCATGATAGAATTAGATATTATACTAGGGATGGAACTTCTCTCAAAGTATAATTCTAATATCAAATGAAGAAGCAAGGAAATATCAGTAGTATTGAATGGGAAACCTACAATTATCTTCCATGGATAGATTTCTCGACCATATATTTTTCTAGAATCACCTCCTGTAGCCTTCTTTATAGAGTTTATTGGTTAATAAAAATATGGAAATGAGGGTATAATGATAGAAAGTTTCCCCATCATCCAGGAATACATTGACGTATTTCCTGAGGAGTTACCCAGACCTCTCCTAGAAAGAGAGGTATAGTTATCCATTGAACTCATACCTGGATCTCATCCAATATCAAAAGACCCCATATAGGATGGAAAATGTGGAGTTGGAAGAATTAAAGAAGTAAATCCAAGATCTTTTGGAGAATGGGTTTATCCGACCAAGCGTGTCTCCTTGGGGAGCACCTCTTATCTTTATGAATAAGATGGATATATCAATGCAGCTATGCATTGATTATAGAGAAATGAATGAGATCACAGTGAAGAAAAAAATACCCTCTTACAATAATTTATGACTTATTTTACCAACTTTATGGGGCTCAATTCTTATCTAAGATTGATCTTCGATCTGTTTATCATCAATTGAGGGTGAAGAAAGAAGATATTCTAAAAACTTCCTTCCAATCAAGATATGGGCATTATGAGTTTGTTGTTATACACTTTGGCTTGACTAATGCTCCTACTATTTTTATGGATTTGATGAATATAGTCATTAGGAACTACCTTGATAACTTTGTGGTAGTTTTTATTGTTGATATTATGATATATTCCAAAAGTCGTGAGGAGCATGAGGATCATCTAAGGGTTATTTTGAAAACTCTATGGAAGGAGAGGATTTTTGAAAAGTTCAAAAGATGTGAATTTTTGTTACAACAAGTTGCTTTATTGGGGCACATTGTAACCAATGAAGAAATCATAATTGACCCTGCAAAGACAAAGGTTGTAGAAGAGTGGCCTCATCCTACAACAATAATTGAGATTCATAGTTTCCTTGGATTAATGAGATATTATAGGAGGTTTGTGAAAAACTTTTAATGACTTTCTAATATGTTAACAAAGTTAACTTGAAAAGGGGTCAAGTTCATCTAGACAAAGGAGTGTGAAGAAAGTTTCCAAGATCTGAAGAATTGATTGGTTACTGCATCCATGTTAACTCTACCCTCAAATGAAGAAGGATTCATCATTTTTAGTGATGAATCTATGAAAAGGATTGGGTACGTCCTCATGAAAAATGACAAGGTGATTGCTTATGCATCTCAACAGTTTAAGACTCATGATCAGAACTATCCTACACATGATCTTGAGCTGGCTATGGTTCTTTTTTGCTCTGAAGATTTAGAGGAACTATATTTATGGGGATACATGTGATATATACATAGACCATCAAAGTTTGAAGTATATTTTCACACAAAAGGAATTGAACATGTGACATAGGAGATGGTTGGAACTTCTTAAAGACTATGATTGTTCAATTAATTATCATCCTAGAAGAGAAAACAAAGTTGCTGATGCATTAAGTAGGAAAGACCTAGTTTTTTTGTCCATGATGAGGATTCAAAGAGATCCCTTGATCCAAGACCTAGTGAAAATGGACATGGGAATTATAAGAGAAGGGACATCATCAAACCTATCCCAAATGATTTCTCAACCGTCATTACTAGAGAAGATCACGAAAGCATAAAAATAAGATCCTTTGTTACAAAAGAGGTTTGAGAATGTGAAGGATGGGAAGTTTCCTGAGTTCAATATTGATCAATAAGGTGTACTGAAATTTCATAAAATACTATGTGTTTCATCTATTCTAGAAATAAAGAAGGAGCTGATGGATGAACCTCATAGCTCTGCTTTCTATATACATCCTAGAAGAATGAAAATGTATAGGGACCTTCGTGATCATTATTGGTGGGATAAAATGAAAAGGGAGATTGTTGAATACACTACAAGGTTCCTGACATGTCAACAAGTAAAGGTAGAGTGATAAATTCCTAAAGGGGTATTATAACCACTACCCATACCAGCATGGAAGTGGGAAAATATCACTATGTACTTTTTCACTGGTCTCCCAAGAAATTCCATAGGAAACAATGAGATATGGGTTATAGTGGACCGTCTCAGCAAGACTCCCATTTTATCTCTATTCAGGAAGATTTGTCTCTTGATCAACATTCCATGATTTATGTGAAGGAAGTGGTAAGACTGTATGGAGTTCCACTTTCTATCATATCTGATCGTGATCCAAGGTTCACATAAAAATTCTAGAGAAGTCTTCAACATGCTATATGTAATGAATTGAATTTCAGTATGGCCTATCACCCCCAAAATGATAACCAATCTAAAAGGACTATTCAAACACTCAAGGACATGATGAGAACATGCTCAATGTAATTTAAAGGTGGATGGGATCAATATCTCCCATTAGTTGAGTTCTCTTACAACAATAGTTTCCACTCAAGAATTCAAATGGATCCTTATAAATATCTATATGGTAAGAGATGTAGAACTCATACTAGTTAGGATGAAGCTAGAGAGAGAAATCTTATTGGTCCTGATCTTGTGTAAGAGATGACAGAAAAGGTTCATGCCATCCAACAACACATTAAGGCTTCTTAGAGTCGGAAAAAGAGCTATGCTGAAAACCATCGAAGGGACTTGGATTTTGATGTTGGTAACACAATCTTTCTTCTAATTTCACCTTGTAATAGAGTCACGAGGTTTGGGAAGAAAAGGAATCTCAATCCTAGGTACATTGGCCCCTATGAAATCCTTGATCGCGTAGGAGAAGTGGCCTATCGGCTTGCAATTCATCCAAACCTAGAAAAATTTCATTATGTATTCCATGTATCCCTCTTGAGGAAGTACATACTTGACCCTTCACATGTACTAAATTCAGAGGTGGTACAACCAGAATATGACCTCTCTTATGAGGAGCAACCAGTGGAGATCTTGGATTGTAGAGAGAAGGTTCTATACAACAAGACTACCCACCTTGTTAAAGTGTTATGGAGGAACCAAAAATATGAAGAATCCACGTGGGAAATAGAGGAGTATATGAGGAATAAGTACCCACACCTTTTCTATTTTGAGGGTATGAGTTGAAATTTCACAGATGAAATTTCTTAAGGGGGGGATAATGTAACTACCTGAACTTTTGAATAATATTTTGTTTCATGAAAATGTATGTCTTATTATGTCAGAATAAATAAAAAAATATAAGTATAAATGAAATGTGACCATCGGGTTTTTACCATTTTATGACCATTGGTCAATATGACCATTGGAAACAATAATAATTTTTAACGTTATAATTTTTGATTAAAATAGAAATAATAATGGATAACTAATGCAGAAAGAAGAGTCGATAGCATCATCTAGTAGACTCGGGCCATACGAATCCCATCAGTCAGAGCTTGGGAAGGAGGTAACATCACTAGGATTTACTCTAGATCAATCCCAAGCTGAGCTTCAACATGTTAATCTTTAAAAAAATCACCTACGGGAGAAGTTCAAGTTGATAGAAATCACCACTGAGGCAATGTTGTGCAAGACACCCCAAGATTCTATCACCATTGCACACCTTACTCTTAGGCCCTATGCAGATGTTATAAGGGGCTATGCAATGAGGCCTTAGTTACTTTGTGTAATACTTTTGTATAAATAAATTTTTTATTTATTATTGTGGTAAAATAACCATCATTTTTTAATTTCAAATGTAAAAATAAATATAGGATGAATTTTTAGTTTTTTCTAAGAAGTTTCATATTATTGATGAATATTGAAAAAAAAGTGTATTTTAAAATATTTTTTATACTTTAAATAATTGATAATGTGAAATGATTTTCAAAAAATAGACATATACAGTTGTGATCCATAAGAAATTTAGAGTCTAATAAGATCAACTAAATTTTTGGTGAATAGTAAATTATGAATAGTAATATTACCCTTATGAATAATAATATAACCAATGGAATAATAGCCTCAATTAATCAAGTATAAATATAATTTGGGGCATCTTGAATGGTAATGTGATATTATAGTATAAATAAATAACTGTTTTAGAAATTATTAGTTAAGTATTAGTATTTTTTCAGGTAAATAGTGATTTTAATTAAAAATTTAATTTCTCATATATAGAAAATTATTTTCATAAAATAGAGTTCATTTTTGAATTCATAACATCGATATTATGTTAGGGTGGATTTATGAGATTTTTATAAAATGTTTTGTTTTTCAATGAATAGTAAAAATATAGTTTTGAGTTTCAGTGTGTTTAATGACATCATTAATGACGTAATAATGATGTAATAATTCTGGTCGACTCTTGAGGAATAAAATATGATATGAGGTGTCCCAAGTGAGTAATACCTTGGGAAAATACCATGAGAAAGCCCATGGTTTTTCAAATACCACTAATGAGGTGTCCCTTAGAAATTAATAAAATATTCCCTCACTTTTGCTATAAATACCAACCCATTCCATCATTATTTTCATTAAAAATCTACCATAAGTGAAGAAATGATTTTTTACCTCCCAATAAGTCCTACAAAGGTTCCCTCAAGCCCCCAAGGTCCCGATCTTTTAGTTTTAGAAGTTACTCTTCAAGGTAAGGGAACCTTTCACCCTCCTCTTTTGGTCAAGACTTCTTTTATGTTATGTCTTTTAATTTCCATTTTTTATGTTGAGGTATGTTATTTTGTATCTTTATTTCTGTACATTTTATGTCCAAATGACGAGATACCATTTTATCTCTCATCAACTGATTTTCTGAATTTTTAAGCGAAGCTGTTAGGCTACCGAATTTTCATAAGGGAATTTTCAACTTCTCTTTTTTTCTTTCAAGTTTTATTTTATGTGGTATGTCTTGAAAATTTACATACCATGTTCTTATCTCCA
Source organism: Viscum album (assembly GCA_963277665.1). NCBI lineage: Eukaryota > Viridiplantae > Streptophyta > Magnoliopsida > Santalales > Viscaceae > Viscum > Viscum album. Next base: position 28,603,195 of record OY728125.1, read on the forward strand.
TGTTATTCTATCCTTATACTATATTATTTATATCTTATTAATGGGTGAACTCTGTCCTCTCTCCTTTTAATGTTTTCTAAAACCATGTTGCATAGCCGTTATGCTGTAGAAATTTAATCTCAAAATCTCTCTCTTTTTATCAAGAAAATATTTTATTTTCCTTATATGAATACCCAAACCTCTTTCATTTTGAAGGTTATTTATCATGAAATAAATTTTATTTTATTTTATTTTGGAATTATTATACATAAATCCCTCATTCCCTTTCTATGGGTTGTAAATGACATAATGATCATGTTTTTAAGTACTTTTTAAAACACCATGATTTTGATATAAAACCCATTTATTTTATTCTGTATGGGTTATTTATGAAATGTTTGATTATGATCTATGTGGATCACATGAAAATAAATAAATATTAAGGGTGCACCCTGATATCACTCTAATTCATTGGGTAAAGAAATTAATCTCTAGAGATGAAAAGTTTTATGATACCTTGGTGAATAACCTTGGTAATTTTTATGACACCTTAGGGGTGGACCTTGGTGATATGATTATGAGTGTCTAAATTAAATGTTTTAGACACATTTTAAAGATATGATTCAAGTTATTATTATCATTATATGTCTCTTCTCAATCCTTTATTATATTTCCTCATGTTCTTATTGTATTCTCTCAAGTTCACATGTAAACTCCTTTTCCTGTTTTCCTTTACTGGGTCTTATGCTCACCCTTTCCTTTGATGTATGTTCCTAGGTTATGAGATGAAGTAATTGTACTTAAGATGAACATTTAAATAATCCTTTCAATATTATTAAAATAATTTTATATGTTTTCATGTATTATGTACGTTTTTCCAAGACACTAGACTTTAAAGATCCTCTATTCGTAAAATGAAATGAAAAGTTATGTACTAAAAAGGAGGGATTCCATAAATATACATTTTCACCCAATGATTTTTACCTTAGCTGGAGGGTCTATTAAAATTGAAACTTTATTTTGGTACATAGACTCCATCTCCTAATGCAATACATATTTCTATTTAGTAGCATCCCTTCCTTTAAATTCTTTCTTCTAAGTTAGAGGTTCATCATTCTCCCAGAGTAATGTTTCACTAGACTTGGTGAAAATATTACCATAACTCTATGGTAATCCAAACTCTTTATTATAATTATATAGTACCTTTGACTCAATAATATATTCATCTCACACTATCTCTTATGAAATTGGTTCTATACTAACTCTCATGAATTTAGAGAATCAACTACATCAAATTCAATCTTTCTCCCACTACTTACATTGGAAATGTGTTCCCTTTCTTGAAATATGGAATATATTTTCGCAACAACTTTTTAATATAAAATTTTATATAGTTAATATCATTTATTTTCACTAGGATATCCTATAAATATTCAATTAGTTCTATAGACTACTAATTTTTCACTAAGTATATTCTCGACAAAATCCTCAGATCCCCATACATGTATTTGTTACAGAATGAGTCTGTTTCCATACCACAACCCATATGGAATCCCATATATAGCTTTATTTGGTAATTGATTAAGATTATATGTCACTATCTAGAAGGCGTATCCCCAAAAGGATAACAGAAGAGTTTTTTGACTCATCATTAATATGACCATGTTTTTAAAGGTTTGATTTATCTTTTACAAACACCATCCCACCGTGGTGTATAAGGAGGAGTAAATTGGGATACTGTCTCACACTCCTTTAAGTGATGAATTAAGTCTTGGTTAAGATACTCTTTGCCTCAGTCTGAGTAGAGTTCCTTAATCTTCTTACCAAGTTAGTTTTCTACTTCATGATGATATTCTTTAAATATATAAAAGGAGTCTGACTAATAACTCATTAAGTAGATATAAATATACCTACAATAATCATTAATAAAGTAATGAAGTAAAAAAACCCACCCCTTGCCTCTATTAGAAAATAACCAAATATATTATTATGTATTAATTCCAATAATTCAGTGGCTCTTAATCCCTTCCCAAAGAAGGGTTTTTGGTCATTTTAACTTGTAAACAAGCATGACACACATCCATGGGTTTTAAATCAGCTGAGTCTAAAAACCCTTCTTGATGTTATTTTTTATAAACACTTCTCATTTATATGACCAAGCATGAAGTGTCTAAGTAAGGTGTTATACGAGTAATCCTTTCTGGTTTTGTCATTGATTTCCATTATAGGATTTTCGAGTTCTAGTATATACAATCCATTGTTAAGATGCACCATACAATAACACATGTTATACTTATAAAAGTGACAAAATTTGTTTCCAAAGTTGAAATAAAATCCCATTTTTGTATAAAATTTACACCGATATTATGTTTCTAGTAACTGAAGGAACATAATAAAAATTATTTAATAAAATAACTAAACCACTAAGAAAATTCAGGTGATAATATCACACTACCATGGCTACTATTCTTGCACCATTCATGTCTCGATGACCCACCTTTCCCTTTGAAATATTCTAGAGTCTACATGGTTCCTTTATATGAATAAAAATATGTGATCCCCATATGGTATCCAATACCCAACTTGTAGATAAAGAGAGATTGAATTCAATAACAAAATACATGAAGGGGAAGCATCACCTTGCTTCTTTTTTTCCAGATATGCAATTATTATTCTAGTTTCCTTTCTTACAACTTTAAAAGAAGAAAACCTCATTCTAATTACCATCCCTATGTATCATTAGATTTTTGGAAGGACAATGCATCAGTGTATTTGTCTTGGACTTAGCCATATACCCCTTATCCTTTCACTTTCTCCAATTTTTCACTGTAAGGATTGAATAACTGATATTCTTCATATCCTTATCAACTTTGTAAACTAAAGACAAATGATATGGGAGAAACATTATCATGTTATTCATGTTGTAATTAATAATAAAAGTCAAAGTTTTTGGTAGTAATGAATTAAGAATGAGATCACTCACTAGTTATTGGTTTAGAATGAACCTAAGGTCTTCAAGTCTTTCGATGTACCCAACCATCTTGAGAACAAGAGGTTATTCTTGATTCACTTTTGCAAGCCTTCACCTATACAGTGAACTGGATATCTCATACCTATCTTTCCTATCTCTCTCATAATATAATTTCTAGAGATAAGTTAACATCTTGTAGGCATATTTATCCTCATTCATTTTTTACAATTTAACTAACATAGATATACCATGATATATTGTTCATCTACTACACCATCTATAGGAATTTTCTATTTGTCTTTATCCACCGTATTTTCTCCTTGAGGAGGCTCAGTAGGAAGCGAGGACACCAACACATAATGTTTCCTCTCTTGGAATAATACTCTGTGCAAGCACCTGTACCACTCCTAGAAGATATGGTTGGTCATGATGTTTTATTTATCTAGTATTTATTGCAGTGATTATATACTAGCGGAGTTGGTTAATTCCATTATTATATAAAAAATACACTTTAAAAGTTATTACTTCATCTCGATTATAGACTTAGACATCCTTGATAAATTAATTAAATCATTAAACTTATACCACTATTTTATCGAACACTAGTAACCCTCACTACTAGACTCAGAATACTTTTTTTCTTGAGTATCGTAGTGTAAAGGATTCTTGAAACCTCTCCTCATAGTCTAAAACCTATGGATACGCCACTACTCAGAGTGTTTGAAGGTAAGAACTAAGATGAACAACCACATTAACTCATGGTACCTTGATCCATTGGGTGAAATCCTAGTTTATTAGAATCATAACCTTGATTCCCTCAACATTTGTCCTATAAAGTGACAACAAGCTAGAAATTACTACTTCTTTGCTACCAACATTAGTTAATTCAAACAATATTTTACATAATAAATTTCCATTAGTAGGTGGAAACCATAACTAGGGTTTACGAGCACCCTGTACACCCAGTTTGTTTCAAATGTAAATGATGGAAGACATTCATGACTTATATTACTTTGAGGGTTTTTAATATTTCTCAACAAATGCAATACTTTTTTATTGATTATGATTATAATTTGTTATCACACTCACAACTAATCATGTACTAATAGAATACATTCATCCCATATTTATTCATTTTTCTTTTGATTATTTTATATTCTTCCCATAGACATTTTTTTTAAAGGTTGGGGCCGAAGCTTCATTTTTTATTATTGAAACAAAGAAAAGACCTCTTTAACTAGGTAGAGGGAGACCCATTACATAGCCCGAAGGCCCAGTGGGAATTTAGCCCATTACATAGCCCGTAGGCCCAATTTTTTGGCACAAAGCCCATTCTATGAATAGTACTGCTACAGTACCCGTACGCTGCTACAGTTCCCCTGCCGCTGCTACAGTTCCCCTGCTGCTGCTACAGTTCCCCTGCCGCCGCTATAGTGTTGTCATTGCAATAGTATCTCGGCTACTACAGTAGCACTACAGTGATGCTACAGTAACCTGTGCCCAATGGGTTTTGAACCCCCATTTTCCATGTAGAATTATGGGGTGCTTACCATAGACATGAAAATGAATAATATAATAAAAACTACATAAAAGAAATAAATTACCCGATTGGTATTGATAATCAAATATTAGTAGATCAATTTAATATTAATGGATAAACCATGACCAAAGGGTATCTTACCTGGGTCAAGTCATGAATTATATCATAGATCACCCTTGGTTTAGTGCTTTCACTTCTTATCTGGGATACCACCTCATCTTAGCATGATCCACACCTTATTGTGTCATCATCAATAGTAAAAATGTATTCACATATAGGCGAGGGGGTCTTGGGAAGCGCAATATACATATAGTATAAAAATAATGGGCACAAAAATATTTATACATATTAAATGAAAAAGGGATGATAAAAATACCATCATAAAACTAATTAAATATTACAAGCATCGCATGTAGGTAATAAAAAATTAAATAAAATTAACCCAGACTAACTAAGGTTGGTCACTACTCAAGACCAACCAATAAGTAAAATTAAAACATGATAAAATTAAATTGTAATAATTTAAAGTTGAGGGATATTAATTAAATTAAATAAAATATTTTAAATTTTAGTATTTTTATTATGTTTTGTCCTATAATTAATTTCATTTTTAATTCTAAAATTTAATTCATCAATTAATTTAATTCTTATATAAAAATTCAATGATTTTTTTTCTAGAAAATTAATTTTTTTAAAAAAATTAAAAATGAAATGAAATTAATATTTTTGGATATTTAAAAATTTCACTGGGCCCACAAACCTTCCCAAAATCATTTCAGGTCAGGTCGAACCCACATAGGCCCGTTTTGGGTAAGGAAGACCCTGTGTAGTGCGGTTCTAGTTTGGGCAGACCCACCTTGACCCGTTCCGGGTCGAGCCAACCTGCACAGATCTGTAGTGAGTTGGGTTGGAATCACCTTTTATACGGGTCACCTAATATGTATAGGAAACCATGGTAGGGGTCTATGGTCATGGTTGGGTGGTGGGATGTTATCCGAGGGAGGCACTGATGATAATAGGCTCAACCATTGGAGACAACAACATTGTGGTGGCAAATGAGGTGGTTTTGCGGGATCCTAGATAGGCATACCTAATAGTGACACAGTCTAGATTTGGGCTGGATGAGATGGTGGTGCCAACCTAGAGGGTCAGAGGAGGCGATGACAGTTGCAGGTAATCGGTCAGGTGGGAACAAGGGCAACACAATGGGTCAGGGTAGCGACCAAGGCTGTTGGCCATGCAGAGGCATAACGAATGGCTAGTAGTGGTGAAATTTTGAGAATAGGAGAGGTTTGTGGAGGAGTTTTATTCTAAAGGATATTTTCCCATTTTTTTAATATACAAATGGTTTTTTTTCTTTTGAAAAAGTTGTTTGGAAACACCAAAGTCTAGCTGCCTCCTTAAAGTCAGTAGAAATTTTTCTTAATATCCATGTCAATAGTCGGCCCATGCACCTTCTATATTATATATTTTTTATCTTATCCAATTTTCCTAGCTTGAAAATAGTAGAATTTTTTAAAAATACAAAGAAAAATAAAACAATAACACCCATGAAATGAACCATTGGTCAATACAGTTCCAACGATAAGAATCCAGTTATAAAATTAAAGATGGCTAGAAAAATTAAATTCCTAAAAATTGAATATATATATATATATATATGAATGTATTCCTCAAATTTTAACACCCAAAAAAATGAAAACAATTTGTATTAAAAATTTCTGATGGTTGTAACTTAACCATCCGATATCATATTTTTTAACATTTTTATGTTGGAATTACTTAAATCCCTCTACTTAATTTATTAAAAATTATGTTTTTCATGGCTCAAAAAATTAATTTGAACACTATGATACCAATTATTGGTACTAGGTAATGTATAAGAATCTTATGGGTGCATGATTTAAAATTTTTTATCACAAGAGTGATGAAACATCTTCTTCTCCAGCGATCCGAGACCCGGTAAAGTCTGAGGATATTGAATGAATATTTCAAACAAAACAATTAAACTGAATAATGATCTCATTCAAATCAAACCATTATTGATAGAATCTTGTCACCAATGACCATTTCTTAGAGGATCAGAGCTTGAACCCCTCTAGATCATCCACACATGCTTCAAGAATCTATGCATACATCAATCATCAAATTTCAGGTACTAGCGCAGAGCTCCAAAAATTCCTTTGACATCATGATGATAACCTCGATCTCTTCCCTTCGACCCGTGAATAATTTATTGGATTTCTTGCATGAAAAAATCCTTTATATATATAGGATAACAGAAAAGAGATAATCTATTAATTACGAATGAATGAATAGTTCCCAGAAAAGAGCTTCTCTTCTACTTATATAGTGGGAGATAAAATATCTAAAAAGGGTTACTGACCCCCATATATCCAGCATTAACTAAATATTCTATAAATGACTCATTTTGATGAACTAACCATATCATAAAAATCAATTATATTTTATCACCTATTTATAATATATAATGAATACATTATATTATAAATTAGAGACATTAACTCGACTTGTAATTACCGTAATATTAATCGAACCTTGAATATTAAAATAATATTCATTCATATAATATTTTTCATGTATTCATTTAAAACATCATGAATAATTTTAATACATAAATTCAATACAATTATTCTATACTCAATTAATAATGAATTTATTTATTCTTTGGTGATTGTTAATAATTGGACATCTCTCGAACCCCATGGTGGGCCCCACTATGTCCTATTTTCTTATTCATCAATGTTTCTCTCAAAATAATGTGTTTAGGTTAGGAATCATCATTTCTGAATAGTTTCCAATATGTTTATTTCTGGAACTGGAAACACCCAATGGCTCTGTATCCAAGGGGACCTACTTTCCAAAGGCATGTGCTCATCAGGAGATTTCACCGACGATGCTTGAGAACTCACATTGGTCAAGATTATGGGTGGTCGGGCTCATCACACCCTTTTGGGGGTAATTATTTCATACTCTAGGACTCTCTTATAAATTTAAGACATATTCAATAATACTTTATTAAATCCCAAGTATACTACGTATTACCCTAGAATTAACAATCAATTATTAGAATGTATAGATCTTAGAATCATTTTTATGTATCTGAGGTTCTTCATAAATGGAGATGTTTGTATGTATCATAGATTATCCACCAATGGTATCCTCTTATATAAAAATTAGTGATTATTTGGTTGTTATTACAATGATGCTGGTTTTCTAGCCACACAGTGGGGTACTCTGGAGTTTATCATCATCTAGGGAGACAGAAGTTGTTTTGATGTTGGAATCTAACCCACAGATGGGATTCCTACATATCCTCATGAAAGGAACCAGAACCCACATAGTTTGGTGCCACTTAATGGGGGCACATCATACCTTTTAAGGTCATGTCATAAGTACCTAACCAATATCATGTAGCAAAGACGTCTAGGTGGAAGGTTCCTAGTCGAGGCTTAGTGTGAGACCTATTCCAAAGCTACCCAAGGAACCTAGAAGGGATATGAATTTTGAAGTTGAATTAGACCCTACTAGGAATGTGACTTATAGATAACAAGACTGATTATATTGTTGGGTTTGAACCTCAAAGAGGCTTCCTATGTATCCCATTTGGATAGAAATCAAAGCCCACTTAGTTCAATCATGAGGACCCACGCTTATGGAGGCCCTTAAGGGCATGTATTGTAGGGGAGTATGGCCCTTTGAGATGATTAAGTTGGGGATTATTATTAAATAGGATACCCTTATAAAAGGGACCATGAGGAATATCTTAACTCATGGTGGTTTGGGGGCTTAACTCAGGGCTTACTCCTGAGGAGGATGCCCAGATTAAGGGAATTATAATTGGGGCTTACTCCTGAGGAGGATTCACATTGAGATTGGGCCTTAGTTAGGCTTCTTATATATCTTGGTTAGTAGGAATAATAGTTATCGTAGTTCAATACATCGAGTATTACACTTTGAGGTTCCCTTATGGCAATTTGGGGTTTTGATTGGGGATTATTCCAAAGAAGGATGCCCATTGAGCTCGGGCCTTAGGTAGACATCCTATGTATCCTGGTTAATGGGAATTAGAGTTCTCATAGTTCAATAATTCTCATAGATCATGTAGATATCAAGATCACTATTAACCTCTAATCCCACACAAGTTATTCTTGGTGTGAGAAACAAGAGGCGACAACGCTCTGAGATACCACACAATCTGCTTCTGTCTGCAAGTGGGTGAGTTATTGAAAAGATAGGGGCTTACTCCTAAGGAGGATACCCTTGTTTTAGTTGGGGATTAATCTTAATTAGGATGCCCATTTGAGGATTTCTTGGGGCTTAATCCTAATTAGGATTTACATTTGAGGATTTTTTGGGTCTTACTCCTAAGGAGGATTCCCATTTGAGGATTGGATGGGGATTACTTCTAAAGAGGATGCCCATTTGGGGATTTGTTGGGGTATACTACTAAGGAGGATTACCATGTACCATTTGGGACTTATTCATAAGGAAGATTCCCTTATTCTGGTTGGGCCTTACTTATAAGGAGGATGCCTATTTGAGTATTGATTGGGGATTAATTCTAAAGAGGATGACCATTTTAGGATTGGTTAGAGATTACTCTTAAGGAGGATACCCATTTGAGGATTGGTTGGGGATTAATCCTAAGTAGGATGCTAATGTACCATTTGGGGATTAATCCTAAGGAATATTTCTATTTTAGGTTTTGATGGTTCTTACTCCTAAGGAGGATTCCCATACGAGGTTTGGTTGTGGTTTACTTATAATGAGGATTCCCTTGTACCAATTGGGGATTATTCCTAAGGAGGATGCCCATTGAGGTTGGAGGAGTTTCTTGAGGAGTGTATCGACTCAAGGTACTCAAGGAATCCAAGAAGATAGTCTTAACTCGTAACACAGGAAAGGAACCAAGAGGAGTATGTCTACTCAAGGAATGTTTCAAGGAGTGTGGAGGATTATCTCAAATCATGGTATTATAGGGATGGATGTTAATGATGTATAAGGGAAAACCCAGAATGTCCTTAACCTGGCCCAAATCTAGAGTGGGGTTTTGGTGGAGAATCCCCCATGGTATAGACCAGTGGGATCACATAGGTGGGTATCCCAGGTGGGTCACGTAGGTGGGTCATGCATGTGGGTTTCTCAGGAATGGGTCGCCTAGGTGGGTCACCCAGGTATGGGTCACCAAGGTGGGTTTCCAAGGTACGGGTCACCTAGGTTCTAGGATGGGGGCCACTCCCTACTGAGGGTGGGCCATGGAAAATCACCCAAGTTGGGGTAGACTACTTGGGCTAAGGAGCTGCATGGTCAGAGCCCTTCCCTTGGTTCATCATTCAAGGGTTTAGTCATCCTCCTAAAATTTTAGGTGGAGCAGTCTATTTAAGACCTAATAGCGGGCCTGCATGAATGGTCTTTCACAGAATGACCAGCATGAATGGTCCTGCGCATATGGGCCTTTGTGGATGGATTGTGTGGATAACCTGTGATGATGGGCTACACAGTGAACCACATTCCTTTATAAAAATTTTCCATCTTTTGAGAGCCATAACTTTTGATCTGTAAGTCTGTTTGGGTTCTGTGACTAGTCAAATTAAAGCTCTAAAATATATATACACTATTTGACATGGTGAATACAAAAATATTCTTGGAATAAATGTATAAATCTCATTTTTATGTGTCAAAATCTTTTTATCATCGATCTTGGAAATACACAGCTTACTCCTTGAGTGGGGATCTTTCTACTTATCCCTCATTATAGAGTATTCTTTGGGAACATAGAAATATAGCCTACATATTCTTCCGGAATGGAGACACATCTCTACTCAAATTCAATTTTTTTTCTAAGTGAGGGTCACATCCTGGATTCTATAAAAAACAAATAAAATGCATTTTGCAATGCAAAAAAAGTCCCACCTTATAATTAGATTCCTTTGGAATGAAAAGAATATTTTTATAAGGTAATTGTATGGAACTCTGATGCATTCTAACATCATTTTGTGGGTTTTTGATCTATGTCAATTATGGAAGGATGCTCTAATTTTTGCCTAATCCATGGGGCCTAGATATCACAGTATGACTATTTCCAGGGTCATATGTACAACCTTACAAATTTTTTGTCTTTTTATGTCATCACACTAATTTTTTACTAAGTCTAATATGAAGGACACTTAACAACCAATAGTTAGATTTTTTTAGACCACCCTTTTTGGGTTTTCAGCCTAAAAAGTTATGTGACTATTTCTTTTAATTTATCAATTTTTTCTAAGCCACATGGAGTGCGGGTCTAGTGATCTGAGACTCAAATTTTCCCTAGAGTTCCCTTTGTGGGTTTTCAATATAGCGAGTGATGTCTCTTTTTATGGGAAGTTTAAAGTTGTAAAAACTAGACTAATGAGACTAGTGTTTTAGGTCGAACATATTTGACAATAAATTTGAAATGATGACCCAAATAAGGATTGATAGTAAAGAATGTTCCACAATTATTCAGATACCCCCAAGGGGAATCTTGAGACATAATTTTGTTGTTTTTATATCTAAAACATGGTAGTCATGAATAGAGGAGGTCTCCCATGGGGATGAAGTTAACATTGGTTTACGAACCCATTAGGAGGGTTGTTTTATGTAAGTCCAACTAGGATGTATATTGTATAGTGAAATAATGGAATACTTAGGCTGACAGACCCATTATGTGGGTGAATTATACAAGGTTAATAAGGTTGCATACTGTATAGTTAGGTAAAGGAGTTCCCAAGAATTTTTAAATTCTATTTCTTATGGTTTAAGAATGTTTACATAGATTTGGATTTATCAAGACTACAAGGGTGGTTTTTCCAAGGGAAAATGTCTGAGAATAAAGGGATCATCGGTATTAGCACATGCAATGAATGGGAAACCACTCCTACACGAATTTGGCATGTAAAGGAGGGTACATTTTGTTAGATGGTTAATGTTGAGGAAATTATGATATGTAGTTTAAATTCATAATATAAGGGAATTATGCTATTCCATTTAAATTCATGCAACAAGGAAATTATTCTATGCAGTTTAAAGTCATGTAGCAATGATATTATGCTGTGTAGTTTAAAGTCATACTACAAGGAAATTATGATATGCAGTTTAAATTTTTGAAGGAAATTATGCTATGTAGTTTAAAGTAATACCACAAGGACATTATGTTATAAAATTTAAAGTCGTGTAATAAGGATATTATGCTATGCAATTTAAAGTCACGCAGTAAAGATATTACGCTATGTAGTTTAACATCATACTGTAAGGACATTATTCTATATAGTATAAAGTAATGAAACAAGGAAATTATGCTATGCAGTTTAAAGTCATACTGTAAGGAAATTAGGGGGATATAATTTAAGTTCTTTATATTTTACTGAAAGGTTGATGGTTCTCCCATTCTTGGGAATTTGTCTATAAATGTTCTACCATATTCAGGTGTGAGAGGAGAAAGTTGTAAGATGTGATTTGGGGATTCATGGATCTGAAGAGTGCTATGGGGAAAAGGGATTATGGTGTTAGAGTAGGTATCTACTAAGGATGAAGTTACCATTGCTTGGAAAACCCGTTATGGGGGATGCTTTATGTAAGACCAACTAGGTAATATACTGCATAGTCAATAGTGACATCCTTTGTCTGACGGACCCTTTATAAGGTTCATTTTATGGAAAGATGACCGGGGTATATTACATCATAGTCTAGAAAAAGTGTTATCAAGAATTATTACATTCTATCACAAAAAGCCGATGAAAGTTTATAGAGATTCATATCTCCCTAAGCACAGAGTTTGGTTTGTGGAGAAAAGTACATGAATATGGAAAGGTTATATCAAGCCATGATTTCCAAATAATTGGGGGAATAGGTTCTGTACAAAGGTCTGACCCAATCATAATAAGTATGGTGTCTATAGTTTTAGGTCATATGACTAGGACCATAATATTATGGAAACGATGGATGATATGTGGTCAAATGGACTAAGGTTACTCTAATATGATTTGAACACATGAAGGGGGAAAATGTAAACCATGGTCTTGAGGAATATCATATTGGGATAGTGTAAATGATATGAATATGAAAGGGATGTCCATTGAATTTGAATCTTGGATTCCAACATGCCATCGTCAAAGCTTAAAGGGACAGAAGAGGCTTCTCCCAAGTGAGAAATTACCGCTATTTTACAAACCCGTTTTGTGGGATGTTTTATGCAAGTACAATTAGGGAACACACTATATATCCAAATAGTGGAATACTTTGTGTGATAGTCCCATTATAAGGGTTGTTTTATGTAAAGATAACTAGGGCATATTACAACATAGTCAGGAAAAAGAGATCTTAATTATAGGACATTCTGCTACCAGAAGTTGAGGAAAGATTATGAAGATATAAAAGTGTTTAGAATCGATAGTATGACACATGAATGGGATATGTACAAGCACAAAGGAAGTGTTTGGACTAATATTGTCCATGAGTTGGAAGTCCTTTGCATAGATCTAACTCATATGTAGAAGGAGGACATCCTTATTTCCTTGGGGGGGATGCTCCAATGAGGGGACCCAAAATAAAATCTCATGCATGTATTTTTGATTGTATGTAGGTGAGGGGGAATTTTTATTTTCATCATAGATGGGACTAGGACTTAATTCCTAGGCATTACTGCGTATCTCAGTAGGATTAGAATCAAGCCACATGTAACTCTAACAATGAAGGTCCCCCATATTGATTGGATTGATGCTATGAGTGGGGGAAAATGGGGATTTTAGATATGGGTTCATGCGTAAGGTGAGGAATCATATTGGATATCCAAATATAGATCTGACTCATACATGGGAGAGTATAGGCTTTTCCTTGTTATGCTGCATTTGTGCCCAAAATTTAATATTTTGATGTCACTACTTATTTCATAGGGATGAGAATCAAGGTAAACATAGTTCTTAAAGAAACGTATAGTTTATCATCATGTAGAAAGGACATGGGTGATTCTAACATGAAAAGGAATATTGTGGTTGGACTAGGGTGTAGGACCCAAGCATCACTATATATCTTGTTTGGGAAAGAATCAAGCCACACGTAGTTTTTAAACAGATCGTGTAGTTTATTATCATGTGATGAGGATATCTAGTGTTCCTTTTAAGGTCTTTCATCTAGGACCATGGTAACCCCAATGTGAATCGATATTACTTACTTATACAAGGAATGTATTTTACCAAATTCCCTAATATCACATGAGCTATGATCAGTCTGAGAAATAAGGGATGGTAAAAGTTTCTTCCATAGTAGAAAGGAAACATTAGAAAAAGATAGGGACTTTTGGGATTTGTGATAGTTGGGAAAGGAGGTATGATCCAAGCATCACTATGTATCTCATTAGCATGAGAATCAAGCTATACATAGTTCTTGAGGAACCATGCAGTTTAACATAATTAAATAAGGATGATGGTCACCTAATGTGAAAGAAGTGTTCAGATTAGCCTGAGATTGAAGATATGTATGTCACTATGTATCTCATAGAGATGAGAATCAATACACACATAGTTCTTGAAAATGATCCCTATGCAGATTTGATTCAGACATAGGGAAAACGGGCTATAAATTGTTTTTTCATGGATGGACCCGAAGGGATATGGGTGTCACTATGTATCTCATTAAAATCAAAATCAAACCACATGTATTTATTAAAGGATGTTCCCCACACCAAAAAAGATTTGAAATGGGGACATTGGATTTATTACTTTTGAGAACAATGGTTGGTCTTGATACTTATGGTCTAGGAATCACTATGAATATCATTAGGATGAGAATCAAGTCATATTTCATGGAAAAGTTTCTTATATAGATCTGGTTTATACACAGGGAAATAAAAGTGGTTTTTCTTTTCTAAAATCATGGCTGGACCCAGGATTAGAGATCTCGGAATCACTACATATCTCATTGTAGTGAGAATCAATCTACACGTAGTTCTTGAATGGATCATACAATTTATTATCCTACAATGAGGAAGTTTTCCATGAAATTTATCATCTTGCGGTAAGGATGTCAAAATGTTGGGACTTATACTTGTAAAAAGGGGCCCAAATTCTATTATGGAGTAGAATTGATATGAGTGGGACTTATGTATAGGGGAAAACCAACTTTCTTCCTCAAGTCCAGCCAAGAGGGCATCTCAACCCACTGAGGGGTTAGAGTGATGTGATTGGGACCTACACATGAAACGGAGGCCCACTTTTAAGGGACCATGGGGGATATCTTAGCTCATGGAACATTGGGGGTTTCTTAATAGAAAATGAAAAGGACATTAACCATGCTGTTTAATGTCATGTGGTAAGAAAAAAGGGTTACTTTTAGTTTATTGTCATGCAAAAAGGACATTGGACCTATATTTTAACTTTATACAATGATGAAATTATTCCATTTAGTTTAAAGTCATACAATACGAAAATTATGTAATTCATTTTATTATTATGTGATAAGGACATTTTGTCTTTCATTTTAACATTAGACGACAAATACCCACTATTCAGTTTAACGTCTTATAGCTTGGGCATAGATCATGTAATTACACAAAATATTTATTCAGGAACCTTTCCTTAGTTGGGGTTGAGTGAGTTACTAATCCATTGAGATAAAGGAATAATCTCCATTAGAGTAGACCATATGTATGGAATAAGGTCTCTACCACTTCAGATCAAGTTGGAGGCTTCTTTTCTGATATCATTAGAGTCCTAAGGACTGACACCAAATCTCTTTAGAGGAATGAGTGGAGGGAACCTTCTTGTTAAAATCTCACACAATATGATTCTAATAGACCTCCAAATAATGCAAGGTTTGTAGTCTATTTTCATCCAATCACTCCAATTCATCTAGAAATTTCTGAGACTATTCATCTATAGACAATTAGTCATAGATGGAAATACAGAGTGATGAAAACTGAACATCAATGGGAAAGACTACTTCTATTCTGTACACCAATGAGTATGAGGTTTCTCATGTTTTAGTACGATTTATAGTCAGGTAAGCCCATAAGGAGTGAAAGATATTATCAAGATTTTTTTTATCTTTATCCACTATATTTTGGAGTATAGTTGACAGGGTCTTGTTAAAATCCTCTATCTATCCTTTAGCCACCGCATGATAGTGGGACAATTGGTTGGATTTGATATTGTATTCCTGATATAGTTTTCTACCTCAATAGAGTATAAATTGGTACCATTATCTATCAATATGGTAGGAGGGACACCAAATCTAGTAATGATGTTAAATTTTACGAAGCAAACAATTCTTTTGGACTCGACTTCTTTGAGGGGTATTGCCTTCACCCATTTGGAGAAGAAATCAGTTGCAGTAAGGATATACTTGAACTTCTTGGTTGTAGCTGGAGGGTATGGTCCCACAACATTCATTCCCCATATGGAAAATGGCCAATAGTATTTAGATATATGCAGTATCTCTAAGGATTGATGAATTAATTTGGAATGCACTTGAAAATAATGTAAATTCTTAGTGAATTCTATGCAATCGCATGTCATTAAAGGCCATTAGTACCCAAGCCATCGAATTTAGTTGGAAATCTTATATCCCAACTAATGGGTTCCATAGGACCCAACATGTACTTCATCCATAATGATTGCAGTCTCTTCTCCATCAAAAAATATGAGAAGGAATCCATCAAATCCTAATTTTTAGATATTTTTTTGGTGATTTGGGCCATCGTATAGAGTGAACTTGAATGCTCGCCATCAAATTTGTTCTTTTCTAGCTCTATCTAGTGGGATAACTCTATTTTGTAGGTAGTACATAATTGGATTCATCGACGTAGTGGTAGGGCCATATGGAATAGGGATAGGGATGACTTAATTAATCTCCTCTATTCTAACTCAAACAAAAGGGGAGACCATTTTGTGATGGGTGATGGTGATGATCGTTTCATCCCGATTTGGATCTACCAAAGCCGTAGAGGCATTTTCCAATATATCTTCCTTGGAATTTTTTGATCGCGGTAGATGAGTCAGTGTTGGATTTGAGGGGAATTCAACCATTATCCCTTGGGCATAGTAAAATAGGGGAATTAGATCCTCTTTTTGGATGGTGCAATGCCCTTTGATTTTCTTGATTACCAACTCTGAGTCACCTTTTATCTCCAAGTGGTTCACAAGTATTTGGAGTTCCAATTCTAGGTCTGCAATAAGTTCTTGATATTCTACCTCATTATTGGTAGAACCTTCTGATAATAGGATGGAATACAACAACACTACCTTCTTTAGAGAGATAAACACAATCCCTAACCCTACTTTGTTGAGAGTAAGGTATTCCATCCTCTTTCCTATTGGTATTCTAGATGCACCATCAAAATACATCTCCCATGGTTGGGGGATATCTTGAATAGAGAAGATATCTTTATCAGAAAGATCAATATATAATGACATTCCCTATGCAGATGGGTGCTTAGTGAGGAAATTTTCCAAAGAATGTCCTTTCACTTCATTCTGAGGCACAAACTGAATGTCAAACTGCTAAAGAATAACTTCCCACCATACTAGATGTCCTATTAGCATAGGATGACTGAGGAGAAATTTCATGGTGTTATTGCAAAAAATCAAGTGAATCTCATGGTGCTGCAGATAGTGTCTCAGTTTATGAACTGCAAAGATTAATGCTAGGAAACTCTTCTCGATATCTGAATAAAGAGTCTTTGCACCAATCATGTTTTGACTGAGATAATAGAGACTGTTTTCATTCCCAACATCATTCTTATGTGCAATAAAGGTGCCTAGTGATCACTCTAGGGTTGCCACATACATGATGAGTGGATTTCCTTCAACAAGTGGCATTAACACCAGTGGGATCAAGAGATATTTCTTAATAGCATCAAATGATTCTTGATAGTTATTGGTCCACTAATATGAGACCCCATTCTTCATCAATTTGGTAAAGGGTAAACACTTCACTACTACAAAACATGCATTTAACAGCGCTTGTATTTATCAGCGCCAGAAAAAAGCATTGATAAATGACATCTTTATCAGCGCTAAATAAAACGCTGATAAATTTAACCCTTTATCAACACTATATTTTTAGCACTCATAAAGGAATCCTTTATCAGTGCCTTTTAGTACTAAGAAAGGTCCGGATAAATAAAATTTAAATATCTAAATAAATAAAAAAAATAATAAATGAGTTTATTAAAAAAACATTACAAATTTTATTAATTAAATAGTTATTGATAAAAATGAATAAATTGATTATACTATATATAAATTAAAATACTAATAAATAGTATGCATTAAACATATAGATAAATTAAAAATGAAAATTAAACAAATTATAATTAAAAATAAGTAAATTAAGAAAAATATTAAGCATTTTATTATTTAGATGATCATTGATAATGTTATTAAATAGTATATATTAAATATATAAATACATATTAATGTATGTAAATATGATTTATATAATACAAAATATTATTTATGTTATACATTAAATAGTAATATATTTAGTGAATAATGGTTAATAATTAAAAATTAATATGAATTAAAAATACTGACTAATTGCATCAAGTAATGGAAATAATTAAATATTGTTTGATTTTTCAATTTATAAAAAAGATCAAATGTATTATATTAATTTCACATATATGTAATTAATAAATTTTTATATATATACACACATACATAATTTTTTTTGGAATTTAATCAATTTATATTATTTATTTTACATTTATTTATTTACCATATTTTAATATTTTCAATATGTATTCATATTTATTTCAATATATATACATTTTTTAAGGATTTATATTAATCAAACTTATCCAAATTCTCAATATTATACTCAATTTTAAATAATAAATTTTAATCATTTTTAATATGCACGAACTTAAGATTAAATATTCACTAATAATGTTAAAAATACATTTATAAAAAAATATTTATAAAAAAAATATTTATAAATGTATATTTACTATTTTTATACATTTATAATTATAAATAAATAAATAATATTTGTTTAAAAAGTATTTATATAATTATAAATAAATAATTATAAAATAATTATAAATTTATTTAAATAATAAATATATTTACTATGTTTATATATATATATATAATTTTATATAATGATATAAATATTATTTTTTAGAAAATAATTTATATAATTATATATTCAATGAATTATAAAATTATTATTTTATAAAATATATTATTATAAGTATTATAATTATATACAATAATTATACTTTTTTTAAAAAGAGTTATTTTTTAAAATAATCTTTATAAGTATTTATCAGCACTAAAAAACACTGATAAAGATTCATTTTATCAGCATTTATTAACTTAGCACTGGAAAAAGTTATCTTTATTATCACTTTTTTTGAAGCACTGATAGAAGTGTCATGATCTATTTTATGAACCATAACCATCATGAACAAGTTTGCGATATTTGAAGCTCTCTGTGGAAGTAACCTACCACTGGCACTCCTTGTTGTTGAATCCAAGCTCAAATCTAGTCTATAATCAAGGCTCTAACTATTCCAAGGCTCAAATCCAAGTCTCTAGCGATTCAAGGGTTGAACGCAACCACAACTCGAACAAAATCTAGTTTTTTCGATATCTCTAATTTCCCTCAGTTATCCACTGAACCTTCTCATCCCATATCCATGTATCCCAAAAAGTCAAGTTTCATTATCCTATAATAAAACAACCCAAAATTCATTGTTTTTTAGATATATTGAAGTATCTTCTTCCCTGATATCATGTGGGTCTCCTTGGGCAACATTGGTACTGTGCGACTTGAAATATATCAAACCCAATGTTTGTTTATGTTTTTTGAGGTGTAATAGGCTCCCAATACCTACATTCCATGAAATATACCTCTTTTTAATCGTCAAATTTTGAAAAATTCATCCATATAGTGGTCTATGTTGTCATCGGTTTGGAATATTACATTACAAATCACTTGGATGATGAAATATCTGACATCATTGGGGTATTATATTATTTCATGCAACAATTGGCACTAAAAGGGTTGAGTGAGGAGGAAATAAAATATAGGGTTATCCCTTTCTATTTTAAAGGTAATTCTAGAAGTTTTTTCCAAAAAATGGATGATGAAATATCTGACACATGGGAACAACTATATAATAATTTTTTTCGTGAATTTGTTTCCTAGAATAATGAGCACTAAAATATGGTGTAAAATTAATGGATTTATTTTCGATGATTGTAAACTATATTATGAGGCTTGAGATATATTTAGGGGTCACTTATGAAATGTAATAATCAAATTAATCTGATGAATCTATAAAATCAAATGAGAAAAAACATTATATATGTTTGATTTGTTGTCTTATTTATTTAACTACTTCTTGAAAAAAAATATTTTTTAGTTTTTATTTTTGAAATATTTCAATTTGAATTTAAATAATATGAATTAAATGCTATAAAAATAAAAATCAAAGAGGTTTAAGGTTCTATAATCCTTGGACTATATTATATATTAAGAACTAATTTTGAGATAAAATGTAATTGATAATTTTATTTTGGTTGTTGAAATATATTCAGAAAATAAACAATTAGAATGATTCATTTCTAAGAGAAACCTCAGCATCATGGTGTTTTAAGAAAAAAAAATACTATTTCATTATGTGGTTCAGGAGAAGAGTACATTGTCAATATAATTTATTGTTCTCAATCCTTTAGGATTGATCAATTTTTTTCAAAATTTAATATTTTCTTTGAAAAGTAACTTATTTAATGAGAAAAGTTTTCTATTACTTAAATTTTAAATAATATTTTAAATCATTCAAGAATAAATTTTATACCACTAGATTTAACTAATTTTTATAAAATAAAATATTAACATTGATTGATGTAAATTTAATAAATAAGTTTTAATAGAATATATTTTGATAAAATAAAAATTATTTTTTATGGATAAAATAATTACACCTTTATAATCCCACTTCAAGTCAACTTTATTAGTTTGGATATAATAATTTAATGAAATTCTATGTTCATTATGGATTTTTAATTCTATTTAATTTTATGGTTTACTAACATAAACTTAAATCCATTTTTATGTCCTTCTAGTGGTAATATGATTCCCTATAGACGTGACCATCTCAATTACATGACATAAGAAAACATTTCATTACAATACATTACCATGACCTTTTATATTAAGAATTTTAAATAATTAGGACAAAAAATTAACTAAAAAACTCAAGTATTTTTAAACAAATGGAAATTTTTTGCAACAATATATAAAAAAATTGATCCATAAGAATCCTCCATTGCTTTTATTCAAATAAAGATCCTCATATCACATTTTTATTATTCAGATCAAGCTCTTCATGCATCAATTTGATCTAATTATACTCCTTGTAATCCTCTCAAAATAATTTAGGATATACTTGGGAAAAATGAGGTTTTTTGTAGAGTCTTACTACTTCGAGTTTTCAATGAAACTTTTTGATCACCAATGAAATTTTATTCATTGATTTTAGCCTTTCCTATATTTATTGTAGTTGATAAAAATATATCCATATTTGAAATGATAACCCACTCATTAATACTTCTTAAAAATAACTTCACTTCTTTAATCACATATCTAATAAACACTATATATTTTTTACTTTAATCCATCTAAAAATATTTCATTATTTAACATTTTATTTTGGTTCCACCCTTAGTAATCTCATATTACCATCCATGTAATTCTCACAAATGGGAGGCATTCACCTTTGATTAGGAATATCTTATGTGTGTTAATTTATTTATTGTAAAAAATGAATATTTTTTGAACCCAATATGATATATTTACTTTCTATTGCACGATTCAAAGCTTCAATCCATTGTATCTTATTTTCTACTCATCCCACTCACTTGTTTATTGATTGTTTGGTGAGATAAATTTTATTTTTTATCATAATTCTTGATTTTCTATCGGCATATCCCTATGGTCAATAATGTTTGCATAGTAAAATCATTATCCATATAATTAATGTATTGTTTCATATTTATGTTTAATTTATTTCTTTTCAATATTACTCATATAATAATTGTTTTATTTTATAGGTGGATTCTTTTTTTTAAGTTGGGGTGGTTAGTTTGAAATTGATCATGCTCGTGAGGTATTGGACATCAAGCCTACAACCGAGATAATGACAATAAGAAAATGTGTCAAGAATGCTTACAATCATCAAGAAAATGTAAATTCATACTAATTATTTAATTAATTTTTTCATCATTTTATCTACTATTTGTAAGTTAACTTCATTATCATTTTTATCTAATACCTAATTAGTTTTTTTCATAAATATTTTGGGAAGTCATATTTTTCTTACAAACATCTACAACAATCCACAAAAGTGATAAAATTATTCTTTCTACTAATGTAACCATGTTTTCTATATTCATTTCCTTTATTTTTTGAACTACTAACACTACATATTGATTCGATGTTATTAGCTGAAAAAAATTTCTTGTTCTTGTAATCCACTTATCTTCTAACTTTTAATAATGATAAAGGTTTTTTGGCTAAGAAAATAAAGTCAATATGCAATGTTGGAAGTTTGATATAGAAATAAAATGGAAAAGTTGTAAAATTGGTAGTTAGTATTGTTTTGAGACATTGGGACATGAATCAACCAAACCTCAATCTGACAAACGGTGTCACCGGTATGACTCAAAGTGCTTATTTTTATTTAAAATTGACATTAATTTTAGTAAAAAGGACAACTGACATACTAAAAATTGATAAAACATATTCTTATTGTTTTGATACTTTAGGGAAATGATCCATAAGTCATTTGAGACTTGTGGGAATTATCCACACCTCAATTCAACACATAGTGTGACCGCTATGAATCAATGTGTCCATTATTAGTTTAAAATTGACAGTTTAGTTAAAAAATATCACTCACTAAAAAAAAATTAAACACACTCATATTTTATTGATAATTTAGGTCATAGATTCATAATTAATTTGTGACATGTAGGAATCGGTCTCACATCAAACTGATACACGATGTGATTAGTATAGGTTAAAGTGTGTGTTTTTAGTTTAAAATGACATTTTAGTAAAAAAACATGTGACGTGCTCAAAAATAAGAAAGAACATTTTTATTATCTTGATAATTTAGAAAAAAAAATCCATAAGTAATTTGAGATGGGTAGAAATCAACCGTACCTTAATTAGAGGCATGGTGTGACCAATATGACTCAAAGTGCGTCTTTTTATTTAAAAATGACATCAATTTTAATAAAAAGAACAAGTGAAATACTGGAGACCAATAAAATAAATTCATATTGTTTTGATACTTTAGAAAAATGATCCATAAGTCATTTGAGATGTGTAGGAATCATACATACCTAAATCTAACACACAATGTGATAGGTATGACTCAAAGTATGTCTTTTTATTTAAAAATGACATCAATTTTTAATAAAAAGGACAACTAACCTACTCAAAATTGAGAAAACACATTAATATTATTTTTATAATTTAGGTAAATTCTCTAAAAGTCATTTTTGACATGTAGGAATCATCCAAACCTCAATATGATACACGATGTTCCCAGTATGACTCAATGTTTCTGTTATCAGTTTAAAATTATTAGTTTAGACCAAAAAAAGTCCCTCACTAAAAACTGAGCAAAAACACTTGTATTTTCTTGATAATCTATGAAATTTATTCATAATAAATTTGTGAGATGTATGAATTTGTCTCAAGTTAAACTGATACACTATGTGAGCATTTTGAGTCAAAGTGCATGTTTCTAGTTTAAAATGATTTGTTTTTGTAAAAAAGACAAGTGATGTATTCAAAACCAAGTAAAAACATTCATAATGTTTTTTATAATTTAGGAAAATGATCCATAAGTCATTTGAGACATGTAGTAATTAGATTCACCTCAATCCAATTCATGATGTCACCGATGTGACTCTAAGTACGTCTTTTTATTTAAAATTGACATCAATTTTAGTAAAAAGGAGAACCCACCTACTCCGAAACCAAGAAAACACATTCAAATTGTTTTTATATTTTACAAAAATAATACATAAGTCATTTTTTATGTGTAGTAATTAGCCTCAGATCAACCCATTACATGATGTGTCCAATATTAATCAATGTTTCTGTTATCATTTTAAAATCAACATTTTAGTTCAAAAAGTATCACTCATTGAAAACCAATCAAATATGATCGGATTATCTTTATAATTTATGAAAACAATTCATAAGTCATTTTTGACATGTAGGAATTGGTGTCACATAAAACTAACACACTATGTGACTGGTATGAGTCAAAGTGCATGTTACCAGTTTAAAATGATATTTTAGTAAAAAAGACAAGAGACGTACTCAAAATTGAGAAAACATAATAAGATTGTTTTGATACTTTAGAAAAATTATCTATAAGTAATTTGAGATGTGTAATAATCCTCCTCACCTCAATATGATGCCCGGTGTCACTGGTAAGACTCTAAGTGTGTTTTTTCAATATATAAGTATCATTTTAGTTTGAAACAAGCATCACATCGCCAAAATTGAGAAAATAGCCTAGATTTTTTATATTCATTTAAATTATACATTTGTACATGATTTTTATGATTTCTTGGTTTTTTTGCGGTGTGTTGTTACAACATACTACACTGATGCTATAGTGTGTTGTTATAACACATTGTAGTATGCCCCTTTACCAGTGCTTTTAAAATCCCTCATAAAGGACACCTTTATCAATGATTTTACAAGTGAAGATAAAAGAACCATTTATTAGTGCCTCTAAAAGAACTAATAAAATAATCAGTCTTTTAATCTCACTCCAGTAGTCAGTGCTTCTCTAGCACTGATAAAGACCATTTTTAGTGCTGTTAAAGGCTAATTTTGTAGTAGTTCTTGACTGCGAGATTGGTTATAAAGCACCGGATTTAGGCCAAATGTCCTTGAATTCCTCTCAACTCTTTAAAATTTCAAGGAGGTAATATTACAATGATATCTTTAGTCTTACCAGGATCAACTTTGATGCCGCGATGATGTAAAACAAAGTTGATAAAATTCCATAAGGTTACCCTGAAAGCACATTTCAAAGGGGTCATCTTTAGGTTATGCTGTCAAAGCTTGATAAATACGGTCTCCAGGTTATCAAAGTGGCTAGAAATTTTATGGGACATGACCAATAGATCATCAATATATAATTCAATAAAATTCCCCAAAAAGGGTTTGAATATGCGATGCATATCATGTTGGTATGTGGCACCAACATTCTTTAATCGAAAGGGAATTACCCGATAAAAGAATACTCCCTAAGGATATCTGAAGGCTATTTATTCTTCATATTATAGGGTCATATTAATTTTTTTATACCCATGGTATCCATCCATGAAGGAGAGGCATTGATAACCATCAGTTTCATTAATTATAAGTTCTATGATTGGAATCAGGAAGTCATCTTTGGGACAATTCCAATTGAGATATCTAAAATCAATGAAAACTATGATTTTTTCAATTCTTATTTTTAATTAGGACAATATTGGATATCCATTTTGGATACTATACCTCTCAGATGAAGTCATCCTGAATGAGTTTTTCCACTTCAGTCTGAATATTGGAGGCATGAGTTGGGTGTGTCTGTTTGGATGCCTATTTGTATCCCTAATAGTCTTCTGGAAAACCCAAGTGATGGGTGTACAACTCAATATTGAGACCTAGTATCTCTATTTAGTTCCAAGAAAACACGTACCAATGTTGTTTTAGAAAGGAATTATATACATCCTGTTCTTTAGGATACATGACCGCATTAATCAGAGTGGGTCAGGGATCATCCTATGTACCCAAATTTATTTATATGAGTTCTTCCAATGTGGTGGAGATTCCTTCACCAAATACTGGAGGGGCATCCCTGAGATATTCCTCTTCTACTTCTTCCTCATTCTTTACTTATTTTTCATCTGCCTGAGGTGTAGGTGATGAAGCAAGAATTTCTGAGTTAGGGGAGGGATAATCTTTTGGACATCCAAAAGATGAAGCAATAATTTTTGGATCATTAAATGGTGATAGAACTTTTTTCAATCTCAAATGGAAGAAAATAGATTTATAATAAGAATCCTTGTCTTTTTCCATTAGTTTAACAACTTCTTCCATACTAGCTAATGAATTAGGGGCTTATTGAAGCTCTGGGGATATAATAAAGGAATTTCTATCCATGATTTTGTTACTTCATGGAGGGTTAATGACTTCTCCTTTGCTATTGTATTTAGTTTTCACAACTGACATTATGGAATCTAATGAATGAGTCTTTGAATGCAGGACCACTATTTAAATTTTGTTGATGGGATGTACATATTCTACACTTATTTTCTTGAAAATATTAGCTAGGATCATCT
The DNA here is from genome assembly GCA_963277665.1 of Viscum album. Taxonomy (NCBI): domain Eukaryota; kingdom Viridiplantae; phylum Streptophyta; class Magnoliopsida; order Santalales; family Viscaceae; genus Viscum; species Viscum album. Next base: position 28,629,095 of record OY728125.1, read on the forward strand.
CAAGACCATTTGAGGCATTGATTTGAGTAACATCATCTCCCATGGAATACTTTCCTCTTTTATGATAGAATCATGCATCAATGTATTTTGATTCGTAGGATTTTAATGGGCCCTTATCACTATGAAATGTCCCAATTTAGCCATTGACATAATATTTGAGACACTAGTGGTATAATGAAGGAATGGTCAAATGATGATGTATCCAAGGTCTTCCTATAAGGACATTAAAATCCATATCTTGTTGGATGTCCATAAATTATAAGTCATACATGAGATATCTGAACCGAGTTCTGAGAATGATCTCTCAATTGGGTTCTTACTCATTCTTGTCATATCCTTGTAACATCATAGTGGAGGGAGATAAGTGAGATTCATTGAGATCCATTTAGAAAAGTGTTCGGACCAGAATGAGGTTAAACCCTAAGCCATTATCAAAAAGGATCATTAGACATCAATGTCATTGATTCTTCTAGACATATACAATGGTATAACATGTCCTTGTATAACAACATATACATCTTGTTATGTGAAATAGATAACTACATGGAATTCTATGGGATCATTATCTGCATGATATACCTCAGTAGCTGAAACCTAGACTTCAAAATCCTTAGGGACTGACAAGGCCTCTATGAGTGTTTCCTGGGGGTATTTTGATAGATTTAAGGCATCTAGGTTTGATAACTTAGTCGGTACTTAGGATATTTTATTCAAAACACCATATTTATGATCCAATGGTCTATGATTCCCCACATGAGAGTGTTCTTTCACATGAGCTTTTGGAGTTGATGTTCCAGATGTGTATGTGACATCCTTTGGAATCAGAGTTGAAGGTGATTCTGATCTTGGTGGATTGGATCAGCTAGGTATGCCTACCTACTGAGGAGGTAGTGACATATCCACTAACCAATCTTCAAAGATGATCATGCCAGGACATACCCTGTCACTTTTGGAGGAATAAATCCTTTTTCCCCATTGAGCTCTCTGAAGATCTTTCCCATAATTTTTGGATATTAATATGGTTTAAGAAGTCGTTTGGTTGAATTAGTCACTTCTGGAATGACCACATCTTCCCCTATGTCCTCGGCCATAATTACCTCTTCCTCCAGTTCCCCAATTAGGAATAGGGAACTCAAATTCATAACTAGAATCATCATCTATGAAGGGATCAATTAAATTAATAACATTAATGGAAACACAGATCAATTCCTCATTATATGAATCTTCTGTACAAAGGGACAATTCTTGCTATACCATTTGGTGGGGTGATTCCCGTTCTTTCGGGACTGTAGGAATGAAATATGCTAAAGTTAAAGAAAAACTTGTATTCATTGTAGGTTCATCCTCCCATGTTTTCTTCTTAACCTGATGTTCATGTCACTTTTTTAAGGACTGGATTTCAGAGGACTGGGCTACCGATAGATTAAGTTGTGATGTAGTGGGAGTGGAAGGAGGAGCAATGCGCTATTTCAATTTTTTTATAGAATAATATGAGTATGGATAATCATTTTTCTAACCATCCAATAATAAAAATTTGTTACACTCTTGATCATAATTTCTTTCCATTCATTTTCTTCTTATACTGGGATGGTTGCAGAAACATATGATACTTGAACAGGTGAATTATTCAACTTAACTTGCCCAGAGTCTACCATCTTTTGTAAGGTATATTTGAAAAAAATAATACTAGATGTGGTGCCCCAATATCTGATGGAAGGTTCAATAATTTGGGATATCTTCATCACCTTCCTTTCCAGGCTTCTTTAGATTTGGAAACATGATTAAGTTGTTTTCCAATGTTGAGATTAAGTAGTCGGGGACTTGGTTATCTCATAATGAGTAGACCTTATTTTTAATCTCCTCAAACTATTCACCACTGGTTTCTCTATTTTTATTGATGAGTAAGGCATTGATACTAATAATCAGGGGGTGGAACTGTATGGTATGTTGCATTCTTAGAAATAGGAGTGAGTACAAGGGCCTACTTAAGTGTAATTGTAGCAGCCTATACTTTTCTTATTCTCCTTCCCTGAGTCGATGGAACTATTTTGGACTTTTCTTTGGTCTCTACGATGGATTTTTCCACTTTTTGAGAAATTGAGGTAGGGTCCTAAAATCCTCCTATGTACTTCACAGGGATTATTGGAATTCACAACTCATCGCAAAGATTCACTACACAAATGGGAAATATCTCTTCTTGAGGGAGTGGTAGATTTAAGGAGTATGTCAATCCTTTCCACCGAACAATGAGATATGGGACCCTTTCATTATATTATTGTTTGTAGTTTGTGAGGTCAAATACTGTCATCTTCTACAGTGTTGAGATGAACTGGAAGAATTTTTTTTGATGAAGATATTCCCACCCAGTGATTGAATGAGACTACAAACTTGTGTACCACACAAAGTATGACCCTTTCAGTGATTGAACAAAGCACTTGAGCTTCACCGCCTCCTATTATTTAGGGGTACCCATCATGGGATCACTATGAGAAAGAAGTGCATCAAGTTATTCTCTGGGTCTCCCATGCCGTTAAATATAAGAAATAGTATATTTATAAAGTTTGATAGGGGAGGGGTAGGATCCACTCATTCATGGTAAGCCTTATTTTCTAGATGTATTGGTGCATACCGTACTTCCATGGGATCGAATTAGGCCATTAATGACTTAATTGTGTTCATAAGAATCTAATGAATATCTGGCTGAGCTGGGACCAGATCATGTGCAATAGATAGAGCCTGAATGGGAGCGATGATCAATAGTACCATTGATGGAAACACTATTGGAACTTTCTGTGGGTAGCCTATAATGGTAGGCCTATAAGGATGTTCCTAACCATGTTTTTCCTGTGTACCCAATAGATGGAATTCTAGATCTGCTGTTGCGGGATCCAAATATATTGGTGGTTGGTTTCCCATATTGAGAGGATGTTCCAAATATGCTTCAGTTTATGTGAAAAACCCTATTTGTTGAGGTGTGCCAACTGGAAGTGCAAGTTGAGGATTAGCTTACAGAGCATATCTGGAAAGATGGTTGCCTCAGAGTAACTCTACAATGAGTCTTCTCCATTTTCCCCACTTTCTGAGAGAATATTTCCTCTAGTGAATGGTATTGACCCCCTTTGGGGGGAATATAATGACCCATAATTTACATACATGGTTATTAATTCAAAATTGAAGCATACTTATTACAACATATAACAAAACCATGATAGGACCGTATAAGTATGTTGTCTTTAGAAACTGGGAAACATAAACAATTGGTTCATAAATCATCTACATTGTCTCCCATTTATTTCATCATATTTAGAGTCCCTTTTTGGAATATCCTAATTAAAACCCTTCTTCATGACCTGGGGAAAAGAAAACATACAAAAGGGTGATCTAAAATGCTCAATAAGGGTAAAATAAATAAATATCAATCATATCATATTCATAAGAACATAAAATTTTGAAAATCTTAACCTACAAAAGAGATCATAATATCATAACATGGGATAAATCATAGTAGTGAGATGTAATCCCAATAATCACAACATAAAACATGAAACTTTGTGGCATACACACATAATCATATAAAATCATTTAATTTTAGTCAAGACACATTACCAAGACTATCATAGCGGACAAATTCCATTACTGAACTGAGTTCACTCATCGTTCCAGTCCTGTATCACTAAACCAGATTAACTTGCCGTTCTAGACATGTCTATCTCAAGAGATATAAATATTTACCCAATGCATTGGAGGGATATATAGGTCCCACCCATCTCATAATTAAACCATTCTTATGTGTGCCACAAAATCATAAATCATACATCATAGCATAACCCATGTAATAAAAATATGATTCTTAAACATTATGCCATCATAACATAATCCATACAAGATAAAAGGACATCATAAAATTAATTCCATAATAACATAATAAAATCAATGTAAAAATAGGGATAGAAATATAACCCTATATTATCTTAGATGGAAAATAATTTTGATAAAACACTTGAACTCCATTCTTGAGGAAAATATCCTTTCTACTTCAAAAACATTTTCCTTTCTTAACATGTCATACAATTTTAAACTAAAAGAAGTTGATTAAAAATAAACTTGAAAACTTGTAAAGGAAGCTTCATGGAAATAATGTTCTATGAAATCATAAAAATCCATTCATGCCGTATAAGTTAAAAAAACATTCTTCTCGTACTTTGGCTGGAAAAGTCAAAAAGTACCTCGTACTAAAAATGACAAAAGATTCCTTTCATATCTTTTACTAAAAACTCACAAAAGGGTAAAATTGGATTCAAAAAATTGTAGGAGGATAGAAATAATATTACATATTGGGGAAACATGGATGTGGATGACAAATATTCCCTAGTAAATTATGAATTATAAACAATCTCGGATAAAAATGAGATTGCAAGATTTTCCCTTACCTTAAGTCCAATTTGCTTCGTACGTATCCAAAAATCCTGTATAATGATTTAAATAATGTCATTGACTTATTAAATAATCATATTAATTGTTATGATATCATATATGGTCATGTTCTTATTTTCTTATTAGTAATATTCCATTGCTACTTGTTATTCAGGTGTTCATTGCTTTATGTTCTTATGCATGTTTTGTCAAATCAATTATTATTTTTCTTTTTAGGTTATAGATACCTCATTACAAAATGTTATTATTGTAATATATATCATATTTATTCATTAAATTCTTTTATATAATCATTATTCAATGAAGATCATGTAGAACGAGTCGCATCACATCGTGGAGACGGTAGGCCGTACGTACGCACGAGCGATGATATTGTTCCCATAACCATTGAATGGTATTGGAGTGGAAGATGGAATGTATAATAATTAGTATCATGTTATAATAATCATATATAGTTATTCTTTACACCATTATACCCATCCATGTAAGGTGGTGGTGGAAAACTGATTACACCACGGCGTGGAGACGGTATTCCGTACGTACGTACGCGCGGTGATTTCATTTTCCGTAGGATGGATAGAAGGTGAAATAGGGTTGTTTCATTTTTATAATAACATATCAGTATATTAGTGATAATGATGTTATTAATTTATGATGAAACAAATAAATAATAATAAGTAGAAGAAGAAATAAAATGGAAAGAATCGGTAAAGGATATTACCTCTTTTTTGATGCGCCTCTTCTTAACCTCTTTTTAGGGCACTAAAGTTGGTCTTTGAAGAATAACAGGACTTCTAGTATGTTTCTATAGAAGTGGAGAAGAGAAATTGGTAGGGGTTGTCTGAGCTTGAAGGCTCAAAGTGGTGTGAGGAGGAGAGGGAGGAGGTGCCCTTTTATAAGGGAGGAGAGGGGCACCTTTAGAATTATAAGAAATATTAATTTATAATAAATTCCAACCCCACTTAAAAACCTCCAAAAATGACTCAAATCCAAAGCTTAGATGATATAGGGTTGTAATCGCATCACTTAATAAAATTTAGACATGTTGGGAATTTATTTTAAACATTATCAACATGATTTATCCTTATATAATCTATTTAATTTTATTTGTGGTAATAAAATTCTAAATTTTAAATCATTATAAATAATTAATTATATGTTGTGAATTGTCCATAATTTTATACTTTATTACATTTTAGACCATATAAATTTTAATTTATAATTTTTAAATATTTTTGTGATTTTTAAACAATTTTATAATATGTAATTTTTATAAAATAACAATAGTGTTAATTTTGACACTATTCATTTATTTGAATTTAAATAAAATATACACAAAAGATATGTTCGAAATAAAAGATTTAATAGATTCATAACATGTCATATTTTTCTAGAAAATTATTGGAGCACATTAAATTATTCATATAATATTTATTTTAATACTTTTAAAATCATTTATTTGATAATTCAATCAATAAAATAATTTCAACATCACTATTGTGTCATAATTAATGATAATTATTTAATCCCTAAAAATTATAAATAAATTCACATGATGTATTTAATTTTATTAGATTTCTGGAGACTATTCATGTTTGAAGTTTCATGAATTTTATTACTAAATTAAAATTATTATACTTATAAGATTTAAGAGAGTGACATGTTGTCACTTTCTTTGGTTTTAATAATAATTAATTTATTTTAATGGTCAAAAGTAAATAAAATGAATTTATTCCAACCCTTAGGTGATAAGGGTCGACTTTTATTCATACAATAGAATTTTTTCAGGTGTTAGGGTAATTTTATAATCTTATTTTTACCTTTAATTACCCGATTTAGTTTTAACTGTAGTAAATAAAAATTACTGTAGTTACTATTCATAATATCAAAAAAATAAAATAAAAGTAACCTATTAACATAATTTTGACCCACTGAATTCAAATATGGAATCCAATTTTCAAAATTCAAAACACAGAAGTTGTAGTAATTAATTTAAAATTTATCTCGTTGTTAAGAAAACGGGTTTTAAAAGATAAAACATTACCAAAGATTGAAATGTTTTAACCTATGAATTAAAAGTAAAATTAATTGTAATGACATAAATTATATTAAATGGTAAAAATATATTGTATTTGAACTTTAAAACCATTCAATATTATAATTTAACCATATAAATTATTGCGATGAAAAAAGTTTTTAATTAAAATATAGCGTGTTTTTACTATTCATTAAAATATGAAAGTTATCAGAATAATATGAAAATTTTATCCAAAGTAAATTTTTATATCCTGATTCTAAAGAAGAATTTTATTTTGTCAAATTAAACTTATAATATTGTCAGAAACTATATTTAAAGTGGGTGCGCCATCAAAAGGCGGCAAAACTGCATTTTTTGAAAAATAATAATTCTTTTATCCGAAAAATTGATTTTTTTCTCGTATCATATTTAAAATGAATTCTAATTTTATATAATATTAAAAATTTTGTTAATAATAATTATAACGGCTACTTTATATAATATTTTAATAACATATCATTGTTTAGTGAAACTCGATATTGCGTACAACACATGCTATCGAGGAAGGTTGCTCTTACGTATAACGCAAGCCAAGCTAGTGTTGTGTGTAGTGAAAGATTACTTTGATGTTTCATATAACATAAGACATAAAAAAAAATATACTTCCCATAAAATATCAGGGTGTTACATTCTACCCCCCTTAAAATGAATTTTGCCCTCGAAACTCGTCACTTCTTAACAAATAGATGAGGATACCTCTCCCTCATCATATCCTCAAGCTCCCATGTAGCTTCTTCTAATTGGTGGTTCCTCCATAAAACTTTCACCAAGCAAGTGGTCTTGTTTCATAGAACTTTTTCGCTACGATCCAGAATCTCTATCGGCTGTTCTTCATAAGAAAGATCTTGCTCCAGCAGTATAACTTCTAAGCTTAGTACATGTGAAGGATCGGGTATGTACTTTCTCAGGAGAGATACACGGAACACATCGTGAACTTGAGATAGATTCAGTGGAAGCTCCAATTGGTAAGCTACCTTCCCAACACGATCCAGTATTTCAAAAGAACCAATATACCTAGGTCTTAGCTTTCCCTTCTTTCCATATCTCATTACTCTCTTCCAAGGAGATATTCTTAAGAACACTTTATCACCCACTTCAAACTCTAGGTGTTTTATTCAGTTGTCAGCATAAATTTTTTGTCGACTATGAGCTGCTCTTATGTGTTGTTGAATAGATCTGACCTTTTCTGCCATTTCATCAACAAGACCAGGTCCTAATAGCTTTATTTCCCCAACTTCATCCTAGCAAGTTGGTGTTCTGCTTTTCTTTCCACAGAGGGCTTCATAAGGATCCATCTGAATACTGGAGTGAAAGCTATTATTATAAGAAAATTCCACCAAAGGTAGGTGTTGATCCCAACCAGATTTGAAATACATAGAGTAAGCTCTTAAAATATCTTCCAGAGTTTAAATTGTTCTCTCAGACTGACCGTCTGTCTGAGGATGATAAGTAGTGATGACACTCAACTCTGTATCTAAAGTATGTTGAAGACTTCGCCAAAACTTCGAGGTAAACCTCGGATCCCAATCAGATATAATGGAAAGTGGTACTCTATGAAATCTTACCACTTCCTTCACATATATCCTGGAAATCTGATCCAGAGAGAAATATTCTCTAATAGCAATGAAGTGTGCCGACTTCGTAAGACGATCAACTATAACCCAAATAGCATTATTGCCTTTGGATGTTTTAGGAAGTCCAGTGACAAAGTCCATATTGATGTTTTCCCATTTCCATTCTGGTATGGGTAATGGTTGTAACATCCCTTTAGACTTATGTCTCTCAGCTTTAACTTGCTGACAAACCAAGTAACGAGAGACATATTCAGCAACATCTCTTTTCATGCCATCCCATTAGAAGTACTCTTTCAGTTCTCTATACATCTTCATGCTTCCAGGATGAATAGAGAATGAAGAACTATGAGCCTCATCCAGTAGCTCCTTCTTTAATTCTGGGATGGGAGGAACACAAACTTGATTCCTGAACCTTATTATTCCATCACAATCAAGGTTTAATTCAGGAACATTTCTAACCTTCTTTTGTAACTCTACATCTTCTTTTTGTGCCTCTTTAATCTTCACATGGATAGATGGTTGAACATTCATTTGAGAAAGATAAGATTTTTCCCCTTCCATTATAATTCCAAGATCCATCCTTTGTAAATCCATAAATATTGGATCTTTTGTGATCCTCATCATGGATAAGCTAGCATGGTCTTGTCGACTTAATACATCCGCCACCTTGTTTGCTTTCCCAAGATGATAATGAATTGAGTAGTCGTAATCCTTAATCAACTCCAACCATCTTCTTTGGCGCATATTCAGTTCCTTTTGTGTGAAAATATACTTTAAAATTTTATGACCAATATAAATATCACACCTTTCACGATAAAGATAATTCCTCCATATTTTTAATGCAAAAATTACCGCGGATAACTCCAAATCATGAGTTGGGTAATTTTTCTCATGGATTTTCAACTGTCATGAGGCATAAGCTATCACCATATCGTTTTGCATGAGAACACACCCCAATCAATTCTTGGATGTATCACTATAGATCACAAACCTTTCTCCACTACAAGGCAGTGTGAGCACAGGTGCACTGGATAAACTTCTTTTCAACTCCTTGAGATTCTCTTCACACTCCTCTGTCCACACGAACTTAACTCCTTTTCAATTAAACCTAGTGAGTGGATTAGATAATCATGAAAAATATTTCACAAAACGTTGATAATATCCAGCCAAACCAAGAAAACTTCGGATCTCAGTTACTGCTGTTGGTCTCGACCATCTTTTGATAACCTCTGTCTTTGCTGGATCCATAGATATCCCATCTTTTGAGATTATGTGACCCAAAAATGAAACTTTTTGAATCTAAAATTCACACTTGGTAAATTTGGCATAAAGATTCTCCTTTATTAGGGTCTTTAATACAATTCTCAAGTGATCTTCATGTTCTTCCTTTCTCTTTGAATAGACAATAATATCGTCTATAAAGACTACCACAAACTGATCAAGATAGTCTCTAAAGACTCTATTCATTAGATCCATGAAGATACCAGGGGAATTAGTAAGACCAAATGACATCACTATAAATTCACAGTGTCCATACCTTGTTCAGAAATCCGTATTTGGTATATCCTCTTTTTTGACCCTTAATTGATGATACCCTGAATGAAGATCAATCTTGGAAAATTATTGAGCTCGGTGTAGTTGGTCAAATAAGTCATCAATGCACAGGAGAGGATATTTTTTCTTGATAGTGATCTTGTTAAGTTCTCGATAATCAATACAGAGTCTCATTGATCCATCTTTCTTCTTAACAAACAGAATAGGTGCTCCCCAAGGTGACACACTAGGGCGTATGAATCCTTTATCAAGATTCTCTTAGATTTACTTCTTCAATTCCTGCAACTCAATTGGGGCCATTCTATAAGGTGTCTTTGAAATAGGCATAGCACCCGGTATGAGTTCTATTGAAAACTCAACTTCACGATTTGGTGGAAGACCTGGAAATTCTTCCGGAAAGACATCATAAAACTCCTGTACAATGGGAATATTATTAATCGTGAGTTTCTCTCCAACCATTTAAGATAAATAACCTTCATTTATTGGACTCAAGGCCCATAATATGGAAGAAATTTCCACTGGAAGTTTATATTCATCCTTGCATTGATAGATGATAGTAGATTGATCGGGAATATTAAATGTGATTTCCCTTCTTTGGAAATTGATATGAGCTCCGTATAAAGAAATCAAATCCATGCTAAGGATCACATCAAATTACACTATAGGAAGGATCACAATATTTGCAGGAAGCACTTTCCCACAAACTTCAATTGGAGAAGAATTATAAACTTTTGATGCAACTGTTGCTCCATTAGTAGTTGTCACAGCTAACTCAACATCTAATTATTGAGGTAGTATGGTGATACCCTTAGAAAATTATTCAGAAATAAAAGAGTGGGTGGATCTAGAATCAAATAAAACATTTTCTACATTAGAGTGGATGGTGAGTGTACCTTTCACCACTTCGTTATTGTACTCCACATCACCGATAGTAATTGCATGTAACTTTCCTTTGTCTTTGGCCTCAAGAGTTTGTTGACGTCGATCATCATCAACAACCCTTGGATTTGGGCATTGATTGGCATAATGCCCCATCTCCTTGCACTTGAAACATTGAAGTGTTGGAGGTGCATTCTGTGTATCCCTTTCTTTGTTCGCATCATTAGACATCTTCTTCCCATTATTTTGACATTCAATTGCCCGATGAAATTCTTTTCCAAACTTAAAACATTTTCTTGTCCCTTTAAGACAATTCCCTCCATGTTTCTTTCCACAATTTGAGCATAAGGGAAAACTCATCTTCTTCTCAGTGTGGTCTTTAGATTTCCCTTTGAATTCCATTTCCCTCTTCCTATCAAACCCATATGACTAATGGCTTACTCTAATCTCCATCTTAACCTTGAGAGTACATCGAACAATTTCTTCGTAGCTATTGAAGTCCCTTATGGCTAACGACCTTCAAAGACTTGGTTTTAAGACACTAAAGAATTGATCAATCTTACTCTCAGGTTGGATAATAATTCCGGAAGCGTACCTTGCAAGTCTTGTAAAATTTGCTTTGTAGGTACCAACAGATTCATCATCCTTTTGCTTCAGTTCAAGAAACTCCTTCTCCATCTTTGTTTGAATAATACGAGGGAAGTACTTATTGAAAAATAAGTTTTTGAACTCGTCCCATTCCATGGACTCAATTTCATCTCTTTTCCTTGTATTCTTGATAAGATTCCACCATTGATCAGTATCACCTTCCAAACGATACACTGCTAAGAAGAATTTGTCATGTTCAGAACATTATAGAAATGAAAATATCTTTTCAGTGGTACTAATCCATTGTTCATCCACTAATAGATCAGAAGAACCGCTGAATGAAGGTGGACGCTGCCTCATGAAGGATTCAACAGAATGTTGCTCCTTCCTTTGCTCATTTGGAAGTCCTGTATGGTTCATAGCTTGAGAAAGTTGTGTGAGCATGGCTACAAGATTTTGCATTCCAGCTACCATAATGTTTGGTTGCTCAGGGGGACAATCACTGCATTGCCCGTCGCATTCAGCATTAACACGGTTCCTTCGAGTTCCAGCCATTGACTAAAACCAATAATCATAGTGTGAGAAACACTAATCATAATAGGAAAACCACATAATCATGAATATAATTTTACACTTAAGGTCTTATCATAGGTTATTCATGGCCATTTCTAAAACACTAATATTGTGTTCTATGCTTAGACATATCCTTAGGGTTCTTACTAAGGATTTCACATCCTAGTTTCCAAAGGTTGACTATACCTTTCCTCTGATACCAACTATAACGACCCATACTTTACATACATGGTTATTACTTCAAAATTGAAGCATACTTATTACAACATATAACAAAACCATGATAGGACTGTATAGGTATAGTGTCTTCAGAAACTGGGAAATATAAACAACTGGTTCATAAATCATCTACATTGTCTCCCGTTTATTTCATCATATCTAGAGTCCCTTTTTGGAATATCCTACTTAATACCCTTCTTCATGACCTGGGGAAAAGAAAACATACAAAAGGGTGATCTAAAATGCTCAATAAGGGTAAAATAAATAAATATCAATCATATCATATTCATAAGAACATAACATTTTGAAAATCTTAACCTGCAAAAGAGATCATAATATCATAACATGGGATAAATCATAGTAGTGAGATGTAATCCCAATAATCACAACTTAAAACATGAAACTTTGTGGCATACACACATAATCATATAAAATCATTTAATTTTAGTCAAGACACATTACCAAGACTATCATAGCGGACAAAGTCCATTACTGAACCGAGTTCACTCATCGTTCCAGTCCTGTATCACTAAACCAGATTAACTTTCCGTTCTAGACATGTCTATCTAATGAGATATAAATCTTTACCCAATGCATTGGAGGGAGATATAGGTCCCACCCATCTCATAATGAAACCATTCTTATGTGTGCCACAAAATCATAAATCATACATCATAGCATAACCCATGTAATAAAAATGGGATTCTTAAACATCATGCCATCATAACATAATCCATATAAGATAAAAGGACATCATAAAATTAATTCCATCATAACATAATCAAATCAATTTAAAAATAGGGATAGAAACAGAACCTTATATTATCTTATATGGAAAATAATTTTGATAAAACACTTGAACTCCATTCTTGAGGAAAATATCCTTTCTACTTCAATTTTTTTTCCTTTCTTAACATGTCATAAAATTTTAAACTAAAAGAAGTTGATTAAAAATAAACTTGAAAAATTTTAAAGGAAGATTCATGGAAATAATTTTCTATGAAATCATAAAAATCCATTCATGCTGTATAAGTTAAAAAAACATTCTTCTCGTACTTTGGCCGGAAAAGTCAAAAAGTACGTCGTACAAAAAACGACAAAAGATTCCTTTCATATATTTTAATAAAAACTCAACAAAGGGTAAAATTGGATTTAAAAGATTGTAGGAGGATATAAATAATATTACATATTGAGGAAACATGGATGTGGATGATAAATATTCCATAGTAAATTCTGAATTATAAACAATCTCGGATAAAAATGAGATTGCGAGATTTTCCCTTACCTTAGGTCCGATTTTCTTCATTGTTATGATATCATTTATGGTCATGTTCTTATTTTCTTATTAGTAATATTCCATTGCTACTTGTTATTCGGGTGTTCATTGCTTTATGTTCTTATACATGTTTTGTCGAATCAATTATTCTTCTTATTTTAAGGTTATAGATATCTCATTTACAGAATAGTATTAGTGTAATATATATCATATTTATTCATTAAATTCATTTATATAATCATTATTCAATGAAGATCATGTAGAACGAGTCACATCACATCGTGGAGACGGTAGGCCGTACGTATGCACGAGCGATGATATTGTTCCCATAACCATTGAATGGTATTGAAGTGGAAGATGGAATGTATCAGAATTAGTGTCATGTTATAATAATCATATATAGTTATTCTTTAAACCATTATATCCATCCATGTAAGGTGGTGGTGGAAAACTGATTACACCACGGCGTGGAGACGCTATTCCGTACGTACGCACGCGCGGTGATTTCATTTTCCGTAGGATGGATAGAAGGTGAAATATGGTTGTTTCATATTTATAATAACATATAAGTATATTAGTGATACTGATGTTATTAATTTATGATGAAACAAATAAAGAAGAAGAAGTAGAAGAAGAAATAAAATGGAAAGAATCGGTAAAGGATATTACCTCTTCTTTGACGCACCTCTTCTTAAACTCCTCTTAGGGCACTAAAGTTGGTATTTGAAGAATACCAGGACTTATAGTATGTTTATAGGTAAGTGGAGAAGAGAAATTTTTAGGTTTTGGCTGATATTGAAGGCTCAAAGTGGTGTGATGAGGAGAGGGAGGAGGTGCCCTATTATAAGGGAGGAGAGGGGCACCTTTGGAATTATAAGAAATATTAATTTATAATAAATTACAACCCCACTTAAAAAACTCCAAAAAGAACTCAAATATGAATCATAGATGAGATAGGGTTGTAATATCATCAACCAATAAAATTTATACAAGTTGGGAATTTATTTTAAACATTATCAACATGATTTATCCTTATATAATCTATTTAATTTTATTTGTGGTAATAATATTCTAAATTTTAAATCATTATAAATAATTACTTATATGTTGTGAATTGTATATAATTGTATACTTTATTACATTGTAGACCATATAAATTTTAATTTATAAATTTTAAATAATTTTGTGATTTTTAAACAATTTTATAATATGTACTTTTTATAAAATAACAATAGTGTCAATTTTGACACTATTCATTTATTTGAATTTTAATAAAATATACACAAAAGATATGTTCGAACTAGAAGATTTAATAGATTTATAACATGTCTTATTTATCTAGATAATTATTTAAGCACATTAAATAGTTCATATAATATTTATTTTAATACTTTTAAAATCATTTATTTGATAATTCAATCAATAAAATAATTTCTACATCACTATTGTGTCATAATTAATGATAATTATTTAATCCCTAAAAATTATAAATAAATTCACATGATGTAGATAATTCTATTAGATTTCTGGAGACTATTCATGTTCGAAGTTTCATGAATTTTATCACTAAATTAAAATTATTATACTTATAAGATTTAAGAGAGTGACATGTTGTCACTTTCTTTGGTTTTAGTAATAATTAAATTATTTTAATGGTAAAAAGTACATAAAATGAATTTATTCCAACCCTTAGGTGATAATGGTCGACTTTTAGTCATCCAATATAATTTTGGCAGGTGTTAGGGTAATTTCATAATCTTATTTTTACCCTTAATTACCTGATTTACTTTTAACTACAATAAATAAAAATTACCGTAGTTACTATTCATAATATCAAAAAAATAAAATAAAAGTAACCTATTAACATAATTTGGACCCACGGAATTCAAATATGGAATCCATTTTTCAAAATTCAAAACACATAAGTTGCAGTAATTAATTTAAAATTAATACCGTTGTTAAGAAAACAAGTTTTAAATGATAAAATATTGCCACCGATTGGAATGTTTTAACCTATGAATTCAAAGTAAAATTAATGGTAATGACATAAATTATATTAAATATTAAAAATATATTTTATATGCACTTTAAAACAATTCAATATTATAATTTAACCATATAAATTATTGCGATGAAAAAAGTTGTTTTTAATTAAAATATAGCGTGTTTTTACTATTCATTAAAATATGAAAGTTATCAGAATAATATGAAAAATTTATCCAAAGTAAATTTTTATATCCTGATTCAAAAGAAGAATTTTATTTTGTCAAATTGAACTTATAATATTGTCAGAAACTATATTTAAAGTGGGTGCGCCATCAAAAGGCGGCAAAACTGCATTTTTTGAAAAATAATAATTCTTTTATCCGAAAAATTGATTTTTTTCTCGTATCATTTGTAAAATGAATTCTAATGTTATATAATATTAAAAGTTTTGTTAATAATAATTATAACGGCTACTTTATATAATATTTTAATAATATATCGTTGTTTAGTGAAACTCGATATTGCGTACAACACACACTATCGAGGAAGGTTGCTCTTGCGTATAATACAAGCCAAGCTAGTGTTGTGTATAGTAAAAGATTACTTTGATGTTGCGTATAACATAAGACATAAAAAAAATATATACTTCCCATAAAATATCAGTGTGTTACAGGGAAGGCGAGGCATAGTCCGACCCTTACCTTTTTCCCTATTAGAATTTTGAGGAGGTAAAGGTAGATATTTCGAGAGAGTGCCCAGATTTAGGGCAAGCCTCTAGTTTCAAGTACTCACACCTCCTTCATTTATTTCAATGTGGACCAGATTCTGAATCAGAACTTCGTCTTATGACTCCTCTGAATTGAACTCATGTTCTGTAGGATTTTTAGTGATGACATTGATGAAATTCACTAACGTGTAATGCACCATAGGTATTTTGACGGTATCATTGTGAGATCGCCTTCTTCTACACCCTCCACATGACCTTGTCCTCTTCTTTGTTGATTCCCTATGAGCTATTTGGTAGATTGTGAAATGAAGTGAATCTCCATATAGTTAATTCGTACATTTCCCAATTGAGGATACCAGATTACAAGATATAATGAACTAGGAGGATTTATTCTGCGACAGTTTCCCAAATCAGGAGAAAATATATTTTCACTGAGGATGTGATTGTCTGGGCGAAAGAGCCTCCTATATTAGAGGGTTGGGGCTATTCTTGTTCCATTTTCACAACCCTTCAGGTCAATTTTACTGACCTCAAGGGTTGGGTTAAAAAACCACATCCCTACAGGGTGGGGTTTCTTCTGAACTACTATAGATAGTATTACCATATATTCTCTTATGATTTTACATATTTTAATCTGGACATGGAATGGGTGCATCATTTGGAATGCACTTAAATTACCCATTTTGGAAGACCATTGTTTAATTTACGACATTTAAACTATTATATGGCTGAAATCTTCTAAGTAGGATGCCTACTCGATGTTCTTATATGCTTGATGCAAAAGTATCTAAACAACATGCTCTCTTCTGGCCTAATGCTGGTGAGATTCAATCAAGGTCTGCTCTCATTGAGAATAACTTCAGTCTTGAACTGATTCTATCTGTTGGAGCTGGACTAGGGATATTACATTGCATGATACCACATTTTGCAGGCTTTACTGGTTAGGGAGTGTAGTGAAATACAATTTTCCATGTGCACCCCATCCTCTGATATGAACACCAGATAGGGTGTCCACGATCAGCTATCGCAACCTAATTAATGCATTAAGGCATGCATGTTGAAGGGATCCTAACTTTTTCTTAATATTTGGATGTCGTGAACCAGGATATATGTCAAGTCAATTTGGAACTACAACCCTTATATTACCTTTATGTGAGTTTGATAATCATCATTGGGTAATACCTTTTTTTTAAATGAAAAATAGTTTTCCATATGTTGAGGTAGATGTCGTGTATACAATCTTCTACCAACACCTATGGAATACTATATTGAGGGGTGTATAAAGGTTAGAACTTGACTAGTATGTCATCTTTAGCTAGATATTTACTCATTCTTAGAATATATTCTTCGTCTTTCACTAGAGATTCCTCGACCTGGTCTAACCAGAGTGGACACTTCCTGATTGTTTTACCACTAGCAATGGTATTAGTTGGGATTTACCCTGCTCTGTTAAAAGATAGACAATCCAAAGGAAGTTCAGAGAATTACCATCACCTTGGGATATATTCTGGTTGATAAAGTATTTCACTTGCTAGTGAAAAAGCCTAATGAATGACCAACCTTGTGTTTTTAGGTGCCTCATGATATGAGGTCTTTCTCATTACTACATTTACAATTGGATAATTCTATTGAAAATGTGAAACACTAATATAGATGAAAGTTTCATAGCTAACACCTTCATGGGGAGGACCATCATGTTGGATGATAACAAGGGGAATACCCTCTTTATCCTTAGTCTTTTGGCCACATAGAGGGTTTCCATGGCTCTCATCAAGAGATAGGCTTTCGAGATCAACCGAATTGTCATCATGAAGAAATATTTCATGGTGTATAAAAGGGACCTTAAAAATTATTTCTACTACTCCCATAATTTGGTAATGAAAGGTTAGGATCTTGAGCTGCCATAGATAAACGTATGAGGGCTTCAAGAACTCTAGCATTAAGAAGATCTGGATCATAGATCAGATCTTGATTTTACAATCATGTCTATTGATGATTCTTCTTAGGTTCCCTATTATGAGTGATTGAGGCCAGTTTCTGGGAAAAGTGGTCATCATGGGAAGATGTTTGTTCATTCCATGGAGTGACCATTAAAATAGTCTGATTACCTCCAATTTGACTGGGTGTATGTTCTCGATATGGCTGTCTGTATAATATGGGAGAGTTTGACCCATAACCCTCCTAGATGAGAGAAGAGGTATGTGTATGCTCTGGGGTATTATGTTGATGGGACACCCCATTTTTGGGTATAGAGTTATGTTTTCATCCCTTTGGCACTACTATTGTCACCGTTATGATATCATGGAAAGTCTGCAAGATATGAGTAGGAATTTTCATCTACCCTTCCACCATTTCCAAGATATTCTTGGTTAATTCAACTAATGGAATGGGGATATATGTTCATTATGTATTTATAGTAGGTATATGATCATTATCCTATCATCCATTTCCTACCAGTGGATACTGACAGTACTCACGTGTGGGGGTAGAGAGTTGAGTCTGCCCCTTGCTTATCGTCAGGACTTTTCGACTGACTTCTCTAGGTGATTCCAAATGAGGCTACTGACAAGATTGATGGGTGAAAGTAGGTGTATTTTACTTCTCATGGAACTAATATAGATTTTAGTGGTAGGTTTCCTTTCATACCTTTAGGCAAGTATTCTGGTTGGATGAATGAAGGTGAACAAGTGTATGTTCCCACTCACTTTTTTCCACCAAACTGGGTTTCCAGGCTTCTCCGTATGGGGAAGAGGTGTGAAATTGCTATATGTTGACCATTTTTCATACCCAACTGGCCATCTTGTGTGCTTGGGTTTGGATAAAATGGACCAGTTAGATGAGGATAACACCCTCATCATGTTGAGGGGTAACTACCGCATGGCGTTGGCGGCATCGATTGCTAGAAGGAGACCTTGAAAAGGACCCATGTGTCTCCTGTATGAGGATATATGTGGCCTCTTGATCCACCTATTTGAGATAATAGAGGGACTTATTGTTTCATTCTGAGTATAATCTCCCAAAATAGTTGAAGATGGTGGTTGACGTCATCTGCTTTAGGACTGTCAGTCATCGTTGACCAGATGATTGGTGGTTCTGGTTGAGATGGAGTGCTTGTCGAGAAACCTCTAGGGTCAGGATTTTACTATTTTGATGATACTCCCAGACCAGTGATTATGAGATCCAATGTTGAAGAAACTGGGTGAGTGATGGTGTCCTTCACATGGAAGAAGACCCGGTACATGCAACATACAAGGAGTTCATTGGTGAACACTTGAATGATGCCATTGGATTGATGGGAGTTCTAAGAGTAGGTTCCTATATATACAAAAAAAAACCAGAAACTCCATAAATATAGGATATCATTTGAATGAATACATGCATGATTGTTTGTCTTGTTTGGCATTCTCTTATCAAATGAAAAGGGGATAGACAGATGGATAACATTATCATATTGGTTAAGGATTCATTTTGGGTTCACCATTTTTTGTTTCTCTTAGAATCATGAGTTCATGTTATGGATCATCATTTACAAATAGTTTCCAAAAAGTTTGTTTGTGGAACTGAAAACACCCAATGGATTTGTATCCAATGGGACCTTCTTTCCAATGGAAGGTTCTCATCAGGAGATTTGTCCAATGATTCTTGAGAGCTCACATTGTCTGAGAGGATGGTAGGTTAGTCACATAACACCATTTTGGGGATAATTGTTAGATAATCTAAGACTCTCTTATAGGTTTAAGACATACCCACAAATCCTTTATTAAATACCAAGTATAATATAGATTACCCTATAATTAACAATCAATTATTAGCATGTGTAGATCTTAGAATAATCTGTATGTATTATAGGTTCTTCATTAATGGATATGTTTGTATGTATCTGAGGTTCTCCATCAATGATATCCTCTTATATAAATATTATTTATTATTTGGTCATTATTATAATGATTCTGGTTTTCTATCCACACAGTGGGGCACTCTGGAGTATATCATCATCCAGGGAGATGGAGGTTGTTTTGATGTTGGGATCAAACCCATAGATGGGATTCCTACATATCCTCATGAAAGGAATCATATCCCACATAGTTCGATGCTACTTAATGAGTTATATCATACCTTTTAAGGTCATATAATAAGGACCTAACTATATATTTTAACGTCATGTTGTAAGGACACCTAGGAAGAAGGTTCCTTGTCGAGGATTAGTGTGGGACCTATGCCCAAGCTGCCCAAGGAACCTAGAAGGAATATGAATTTCCAATTTTAATTAGACCATACCAGGAATGTGGCATGTAGAGAACATCATTGATTAGATTTTTGGGTTTTAATCTCAGGGAGTATTCCTATGTATCCTATTTAAATAGGAATCAAAGCCCATGTAGTTTGATCACGAGGACCCACGCCCATGGAGGTCCTCAAGGGTATGTATTGTAGGGGATTATGGCCCTTTGAAATGATTAATTTGGGGATTATTCCCGAAGAGGACGCCCTTGTAAAAGGTACCATGAGGAATGTATTAACTCATGGTGGTTTTGGGGATTAACTTGGGGCATAATCCCGAGGAGGATACCCATATTAAGGGAATTATGATTGGGGATTACTCTTGATGTGGATTCCCACTAAGATCAGGCTTTATTTAGGCTTCTTACATATCCTAGTTAGTAGGAATTAGATTTATCATAGTTCAATACATCAAGTCTTATAATACGAGGTTTCCCTATGGTGATTGGGGTTTTGAATCAGGCTTATTCCTAATAAGGATTCCCATTGAGATCGATCCTTAAGTAGGAGTCCTATGTATCATAGTTAATAGGAATCCAAGTTCTCATAGTTTAATCATTATCATGGATCATGCAGATATCAGGATCACCATTAACATCTAATCCCGTGTGATTCATGCTCGGTGTGATAAAAAAGAGGCAGAAGACGATCCGAGATACCACACAATATACTTCTTTCCGTAAGTGGACAAGTTCTTAACAAGCTATGGGATTACTCCTAAAGAGGATTCCCTTGGTTTGGTTGGGGATTACTCTTAATAAGGATGCTCAATTAAAGATTTCCCATTTTAGGATTCCCATTTGAGGATTGGTTGGGGCTTACTCCTAATAAGGATTCTGATTTGAGGATTGGTTGGGGATTACTCCTAAGGAGGATGCCCATTTGAGGATTGGTTGGGGCCTATACCTTAAGAGGATTCCCATGTACCATTTGTGGATTATTCCTAAGGGGGATTCCTTTGTACTGTTTGGGTCTTACTTCTAAAGAGGATTCCCATTTGAGGATCGGTTGGGGCTTACTCCTAAGGAGGATGCCCATTTGAGGTTTGGTTGGGGATTACTCCTAAGGAGGATGCTCATTTGAGGATTGGTTAGGGATTAATTATAAGGAGGATTTCCATGTACCATTTGGGGCTTACTCTTAAGGAGGATGACCATTTGAGGTTTGGATGGGGATTAATCTGATGGAGGATGCCCATTTTAGGTTTGGTTGGGGATTACTCCTAAGGAGGATGACCTTGTACCAGTTGGGGATTATTCCTAATGAGGATGACCATTGATTCTTAAGGAGTTTCTTGAAGAGTTTATCAACTCAAGGTACTCAAGGAATCCAAGAGGAGAGTCTCAACTCATAACATGGTAAAGGAAACAAGAAGAGTATGTTGAATCAAGTCATTTTTTAGGTATTGTAGAGGATTATCTCAAATTATAGTGTTCTAGGGATGGACGTTAATATTGTATAAGGCACAACCCAAAATTTCCTTGAACCTACTTGAAACGTTTGTGGCATGGATATCTATTTTCATGGGGGTTAGTGACATAAGTGAAGGGACTGAACCTAAGGGTCAAGACTATAACCCAACAACAATCTCGAGCGGGGTGTGGGGGCATAACCCCCATAGTATGGGCTAGTGGGATCATGTAAGTTGGTCTCCCAGGTGAGTCACACTAGTGGGTTTCATAGGTGGGTCACTAGGTATGGGTCTCCCAGGTGGTCAGCTAGGTATGGTTCACCCAGGTGGGTCTCCCAGGTATGGGCCGCCCTTGTGATAGGATTGGGGCTGTGCCCTACCAAGGGAAGTCCATATAAAATCACCCAAGTAGGGATGGACTACTTGGGTGAAGGAGTTGCATGGCAAGAACCCTTACCTTGGTTCGTCATCCAAAATTTTGACATTCCTCCTAACATTTGAGGTGAAGGGGTTTATTTATAGACCTAATAGTGGTACTACATGAATGGTTCCATGTGGAAGGACCTATGCAGATGGGTCTGCATGGGTGTCTTGTGAAGATGGACCTGCACAGATGGCCTGTGCTGATGGCCTACATGGATGGGTTGCGCAGTGACACACATTCTTTTATAAAATTTTCCCATATTTTGAGATCAATAAATTTTAATATGTAAGTCTGTTTGTGCTTCGTAACTAGTAAAACTGAAGATCTCAAAGAGATAGACACTTATTGACATGGTTAATACACCAAATATTCTCTAAATAAATGAATAAATATCATTTTTATGTGTCAAAACGTTTTTTATCATTGATCATGGAAATCCATAGCTTACTCTTGAGGGGGATCTTTATAATTATCCCTCATTATGAAGTATTATTTGAGAACATGAAAATATATCCTGAATCTTCTTCCATCATGGAGACACATCTCTACTCAAACTCATCATTTTTTTTCTAAGTGAGGGTCACATCATTGATTCTGCAACAAAGTGCATGAAACACATTTTGTGGTGTCAACAGTCACAGTAGGGTAGAGACTTAAATACACTATGTTCTATGACCCTCTAGAACCTTATATTAATATCAATGAACAACTATTAATAGACTAAGAGTGGAGTATACCAACCCATCAAGGCTCCAAATGAGATAATTAATAGTCATAACAATGAAAACCTTCCTATGAACACACATTGTGTAATATTATCTCTTTATCTAATGGTATCCCATAAAGCAGGATGAAAAAACTGTGTCATCATCCATAATTGATTTATTATTTGTTGATTTAACTATACATACTTACCTTCTTCTACCAGGGCCATGGATTAAGTGATAACACTACCACCCTAATCAATTGGGCCCAAGATATCACTTCCTCAACTCAAAAGTGAAAAATTCTATCTAAATCATTTAACCAATTCCATACCACCAATGATACACCCAACACATGATACCTCACCATGAATTCAATGTAATTGTTTTTTCCTTGCATAAAAGTACCTGATCAAATGGAATACATTGATAATGATATCAAGTCAGGAGACTGGTACACATGTTCATAGATAGGAACAACCGATGACACTCAAAACTTGTCGTGTTCCTATTGGTGTATTTTTCCTCATTATCTAATCTACTCAAGATCGCTACGTGAATAATTAATGAGAAGAATTCTCAATGATTATGCTCCCCCAACACCTGATGGTCATATGTCATCCATGTCCTATCAGTATGATTTATCTAAACCATAAGACATAAGTTTAACATTAATGTCACGGTATCTCCAGGTTCTCATTATAGCCTAGTAAATTATACAACCCTTTGATAAAACATGTAATATAATGACATTACCATAAATATAGTGGTTGTAAAAGTATCAACACTATTCTAGTATGATAAACACATGTATATATCAAATTTTATACATGTTATAGTAATAAAATTACATACATAAGTTGGGTGTAGGGAACCCACATTTAACAAAATTTATCTAAAACATAACTTTTATCAGATGAATATCATGTCTTATATCTTTTCATCAAGGAATTTTAATGAAAGTTATCACACTAAAATTGATAAAATCATACATCATATCCATTTAGTGAGATAATATCCATATTTCACTTTTAAACGAGTATACTTTGGAATTTCTACCACCACTTAGTTATTTAGGTAAAGAATCGTCCCAATCATAAAAGTATTGAATCTTGGATAGTTGAATGGATAATACTTTATCAAATTATTTATATAGATGTAGTAAACTCTATTACCCTAGTATTCTAATCCTTTTAAGGTATCTTGGATAGTGTAACCCAATGAAGACACTATGAATAATCTAATAAATGATGATTAATGGGAACTAATCTTTATAATGAATTTTACAATAGGAAAATCTAGAGTTACTCATATCTTGACTTAATTACATAAGAATATCCCAGGGAACCATCTTTGGAATGAAAAACCCGGTCAGATTATTGAGGTCCTAACAAGTTTAACTTAGGATGGAATCTCACACATAGTACTTGAGGGGTTTTCATTTTTAAAGTCTCACTAATTCAATATAAATCATATCCATTTAAATGTAATAACTATTACATCTTATGTAATCATTATAATTTATTGTATTATTTCCATTTTCATATTCTTGATTTTAAAAATTTAGTTTTAGAAATATCTATTCAAACCTCAAAACTAATGTGTTCAAACAATATTTATGTGTAACTTTTACAAACCCCATAAGTTTGTGTTAATCACACAAAAAAAGGTAATTATATTTACAAATATCCATATTCATAATTTTCATAAATTACATGAAAAATTTATATAAAAGAATAAATTTATATGAGATTGAAAAACTCCACATGAGTAATATTGGAGAGATAAATATCCAACCCCATTCACTTTCCTTACCAATGCAAGTCTCCAAGAAAGTAAGTGGTCCAACCCAAAGCCCCTCTTCACGAGGGACATTACTTAAGAGGGAATTCAATTAATGAAAACTCGAAAATCTAATATGAAAAAATATACCCAAAAAATATTCTCAAACATATATATAAAATTTTAGAATGAGGAAAAGTTAGATGAAAACTAAATTCTATGATATCAAACCTAGCATGATATGAAAGGCTCTATCCTTGAAACAATTTATCATTTAAATGGGAATAAATAATATTCGTATTTCATAAACAACCAACTAAATATGAATATCAAATAACTTTAAGAAATAAATAAGTAATATATTTATTTTCCAAAACATGAGATATTTATGAACTATTCATAATTAAAAGGTTATTATAAACATTTAACAATTTAGAAATAATATAATTTTTTTATATTTATTTCAAAATTAATCCATTCATATTTTATATTAAATGTAATTTGTATGATATTTAATGAATTATAAACATTTTATAATTCAACATATATTATATAAGAATTTTATGTAATGTAAATATCATATATTTTGTAATTTATAAACAATTTAGAAATCCCTTATTATGATCTCAAAATAAAACTTGTTTTCTAGATCATAAGGAATGATATTAAATGTTTCAACATTTATTTTTAAATATTAACCTATAATATTAGAAAATATTGTTTCCTAAAAATTTATTTAATTAATTATATAAAATTTATATATTATTAATTAATTTATAAAGTCCTTATAAATTAAAATATCCCAAAAAACTTTTTTTGACATATAAACATTTTATAAACAATAATAATAATTTAATTTTTAATTTTTTTTTTCTAAATATTATTTCTACTCACCCTTACATAAAATATCAATTATATATTATGGTATCCTCCCAATTACCCTTAATTAGATTCTCTATTTAAGGGTAACTGGTGTTTTATAAAGACTACATAATTGTAATTTAATGGTTACCTTTACACAACTCAATTGAACCCTGCTATATAAATGTAATTGAAAGATTCACTTTATTTATCTCCATAATGTAATGGTATTAACTTTACATAACTAATTTGTATAATTATAGAGACCCATACTTTTCATAAATAGATATTACATCATAATAGATGAATAATCATTACATAACATAATGTTCCTTGCCAGAATAATTTAGGTCTAATATCTTTGAAAACATGGTAAAATAGAATAAAAGTTCATAAAATATATAAATAGTCTCCCATATATTTCTTTATAAATAACACCCTTCTTATACATATCATGCTTAATACCTTTCTTCATAACCTTGGGAAAGGAAACGTAAGAAAGTTTGAGCTATAATGCTCAATAACAGTAAACATGAGAGATATAAAGGATCATATACGCATAACATAGAAAAATTTGTTATGAGAATACGAGATTAACAATTTAAAACCATAATCTACATATCATATATCATAATATCGAGTCATGTAATAAATATTGAAAGTTCATAAGAAATGAATCATAAAGGAATCAAATAACATGATCTATAAGAGAATAACTTTGGAATAAGCAATGGAATTGTGGCATACAAATAATCAATGAATTTCTTTCTTAGTAGTCAAAATTGTTTTACAATAAAATAATAGTGGAATGGGTTCACTCCCAAAACCATCATAGTAGTGAAGGTTCACTTCCAAGACTATCATAGTGCAAAAATTCCCTTATTAAACTAAGTTCACTTCCCATTCCAATCCTGTTTATCTCATGAGATATCAATCATTACCTAATGCATTAGAGGGAGGTATTGGTCCCACCCATAACATAATAAAAATCATAAATATGCGTGCTATAAGGTCATAAATAATAAATTATATCAAAACACATGAAATGATATTGGTTTCATAAACATTTCATCATAGTATAACCTATGTAAATGAAATTGGTTTCATAAAAATTTCATCATTTCCTCATAGTATAACCCATGGAAAAGAAATAGGTTTCATAAACACATTTTCATCATAAAAATAAACCATCATGAGAATGAATTGGGATTTTATCAATGGATAATATCCCCATTATATCATAATTGAAATCATGGTTTTTTGGATATGATGAATATAAATTATATTAAAAGTTCATTAAAACATTCATGAGGAAAATAACCCTTTCAATTTGAAATCAATTATTTAAAAAAACTTTGAAATTATAAAGTAAAAAATTTTCATTGAAAATAACCTTGTATACTTGTAAAGTAATCATAAAATATTTTTTTTTCATGATGGTGGGAAACATTTTTCATTCCATATAAGTTAAAAAAACATTCATTCCATACTTTTTTTGGAAAAGTGATGAAGTACCACATTTGGAAAATGAAAAAAAGATTCTTTTGAAACAATTTTATAAAAATGTCAAACATGGATAAAAATGAAATTAAAAATCATAGTATAATATTAAAAACATTCTTTATAATATTTTTTGAAATCAAGGATATATAAAAAATTGTTTTCGACTGAAGAGAGAAATGAGGTCGATTTTCCTTAAAAAATATTTTTCAGTCTTTTCAGTAAAAAAACGTGAGAAAAAATGGAAGGAAATATGTGTTTTGAATAAATAACCATAAGATAATGAATTTCATGAGAATATTCATAGGTTTATCACAATATCTAATCATCAGAACATATTCATAAAAAATCCTAATAAAAAATGATATTGTAACACAAAACCCTCACCTCAAGTTCGTATTTCTTCTAAATCACTCTAACCTCTTATATAAAAAATTTAAATTTATTATAAATACATTTTAAAGTAATTTTAATACATATAATATCATATAATAACCCTTTATAATATTTCAAAACCCCTTTTATCAATAATTTCTTCTTAAAATCACAATTTTTGGGTGTTAACTATTTTGTTTATCATGAGAATTTCAGTTCAGTAGTTCCAAGAATTATAAATTTATCTTAGTTATATCATCTGAATAATATTATTTATGGTATAAATATCATATATATTCACCACATATATAGTTTGAGTCATCCATAAAATCTAGATATAGAAAAATAAATTACACCGTTCATAGAGATGGTAGGCCGTACGCATGAACGATGTTTTCAATTTTCAATGAATGGAATAAAAGAAAGGTAAATATTAATTCACCTTTAAAAGATAATTATTATATAATATATATCATTTATATTTATAAAATTCATCCCCATTTCCATTCAAGTAAAATATAAATGAAAAATTATTCATATCACTTCGTGGTTGTGGTCACCCACATATACACACAAACAACATTATCATTTACTGAAGGATCAGATGGTAAGAAGGTAGACATGATATTATCATTTTAGAATTATAAGTTTTTCATAAATATTATATATAAATATTAAACCCACCATAATAACCTTCCATAAAATATGGCTATGAAAAATTAATTGTATCGGTAATTGGAGATGGTAAGCCTTACATACACACGAGCGATACTTTCTCTTTTCATTTTATTAGAAATTTGGGGTATAATGGTGTTTTAATAATCATAATAACATTTGAGAACATTTATTACACTCATTATTTTATTTTATGATAGATAAAATATATTTTTAGTAGGAAAATAAGAGTATAAAAGAAAGTGATCGGTTAAGAATATTTCCTCTTCTTTGAAACGACTCCTTTAGATCTCCTCTAAAGGGCCATAAGGTTCATATTTTGGGAATAAAAACACCTATATAATTTGGATAATAAATACTACATTTAAAATTTTTATATTTATGTGGAGATATAAGCCTAAATTTGGTGTAAATAAGTGAGGGTGGAGGTTCCCTATTATAATTGAGGTGAGGGGAACTTTTGGAAATTTTCAACAAATTAAATTATAATAAATTCATTATCAAGAAAAATGACTCCAAATGGATAAGAATTTTAATAAAAGGTATGATATGGTTTTAATACCATAAAAAAATATTTTAGACAAATTTTTGTGTTATTTTAAACCTTATTTTTTTATTAACCCTTAGTTAACTGATTTTAATTTTAACTATGTTAAACAAAATTCAATATTTAAAGTTGTAATTTTTACATATAAGGTGAAAATTGGCCCATAAATGGACAAGATATAAAATCTTATACCATATCATATCTAACCCATCTTAATTTTGGATTTGTGTTTTATTTTAAAATAATTTAATAAAATATCATTTTGATAAAATAGCATTATTGTCAATTTTGACACTATTAATTTAATTTGTCTTAATAGACATTAATACAAAGTTTTAATTTGAATATAATATTTTAAAACAACATAATATGTCATATCCACCTATAATTTTTTTAACACTATAAATTACTCAAATTATATCACATTTAATATTTTCAATGTCATTTATGTTATTTTTTTATTAATTAAATAAATACTATTCTGGCATTGTGTGAGCATTTAAGCTAATTATATAATACATAAAAATTATAAATAAATTAACACAATTAAAATAATTTTATTACTCAAAAAATTAATATTAATATTCATTCATAACTAGTTTTTTTCTCTAGTTCATCACAAAAGGTTATTTAAAACTAAGAGAGTGACATTTTATAACTTTCTTTGATTCAAATAATATATAATTCATTTTCGTAGACATGTGTCCATTAAAAAAACAAATTTAGAGACTAAGGATTTAAGGTTTGAATTAAATTAATCCAATAAGAATTCTGATGAAAATTATGGACTTATCATTTATTTTTAATATAGATTAACCCAATTTACCCTTTACCGAGGTGATAAATTTTATCATAGTTACTATTCATATTAAACAAAACTAAAAGGGGTATCTTTACCCAATTTTAAAATCCTAATTATAAATATTTAAATCATTTTATCTAATTAAATAACTATAAAAGGAAAAAATTAACTTTAATTCAAGTGTGAAAAATGGGACAAAAACCGCTTTTTAGAAAAATTCATTTTTAAGAATAAAACTAGATTTATTCTAATCTTATTCCTAGAAAAATATTTATTGAATGTTTAAGACATTTGATCATGTAAATAATATATATATAATTAAAATTATTCAAAAATATTTATTAATTTAATTTACTAATATAAAAATACATTGCGTGCATAAAAATAATTTTATAGAAAAAACATCACTATTATTTTTAAATATATTTATTATTTGTTTTTTTATTATAATATTTAATAACTAATGAATTAATTTTATAAATGTATAGACCATTTATTTTTCATAATTTACTTATTACTATTCGCACCCATACATCTAATGGATAGGTGACAGAGGACACATAATATTTTAATAATATTACATGGTTCATCTAAACTCATTGTTGCATGTAACACAAGCTATTGAAGAAGAGAAATATTTCATAAAAATCTCAGCGTGTTAGATTTTACCCCCCTTAAAATTAATTTCACCATCAAAATTCATCATTGTGACAAAAAAATATGGTGATACTTATGTATCATCACATCCTCATGTTCCTACATAACGTCCTCAAATTAGTGATTTCACCATAAAACATTGACCACATGGGTGGTCTTATTTCTCAGACCTTTATCTATATATTCCAAAATATCTTCTATTTCTTATAAATAAAAATGATATTTATCTAGAATTACGAGCTCTGAGTTCAGTAAATATGAAGGATCATGTATGTATTTTCTAAGTAGAGATAGATGGAAAACATCGTGAAATTTAGAGAGATTCAGTGGAAGAAACAATCGATAAGCTAGCATCCAGATACGATCTAGAATTTCAAAAGGACCGATATATCTAGTGCTTAGCTTGACCTTATTTCCAAATCACATCACCCTCTTCTAGAGAGATATTTATAGTAATAACTTGTCTCTAATATCAAACTATATATCTTTATGAATATAGTTAGTATAAATTTTTTTGTCAACTCTATGCTGGTCTTATGTACTATTGAATGGATATAATATTATCTTAAATTTCCTCATATATATTAGGTCCCAAAAGTTTTATTTGTCCAACTTTATTACACAACATTGTAGTTTTTCAATTTTTACCATATAGGGATCTATAAGGATACATCTGAATACTAGAGTGAAAGTTATTTCTGTAAGACAATTCAACCCAAGGAAGGTATTGATCCCAACTACCTTTGAAATCAATAGAGAAATCTCTCAACATATATTCTAGTGTTTGAATGGTCCTCTTAGAAAAAACATATTTCTGAGGATAATATGTAGTGCTAAAACATAACTAATTATCCAGATCTTATAGAAGACTTCTCCAAAACTTTGAGAAAAACCTCATATACCAATCAGATATTATTAATAGTGGGACACCATAAAATATTAACACTTACTTAATGTATAACTGAGTAAGTTGATCAAGTGATAAATTTTCTATAATGGTAATGATGTGTACAGACATCATAAAGTAATTAATTACAACCCAAATTGCATTATCCTTTTATATATTTTAGGGAGTATTGTGAAAAAAAATCCATAGTGATGTTTTCCAATTTCTATTCTGGTTTGGGTAATGGTTACAACATCAAATTATACTTATATATCTCTAACTTAACTTGCTATAATACTAATAACCAAGAAACATACTCTACAATATCTATCTTCATTCCATCCCACTATAAATACCCCTTAAAATCTATATACATCTTTTTACATCTAGAATAAATAAAGAATGAATAACTATGAGCTTCATCCACCATCTCCTTCTTCAAATCAATAACTAAAGGTACACATATATGGTTCATGATCCTAATTATTCCATCATAATCAAGGAGGAACTTAGGAACATTTATCACCTTATTTTTTAGATCTACATCTTCTATTTTCACCTCATTAATATCCACTTGGATAGATGGTTTAACACTCATTTTAGAAAGATAATATTTCTCCCCTTACATCAAGATTTCATGATCCATCCTTTGAAAGTATAAAAATATTTATTCTTTTTTTATCCTCATCATAGATAAGCTAGCATGATTCTTTCGACTTAGAGAACATGCCAACTTGTTCACATTCCCAAAGTGGTAATGTATTGAGCAACCGTAATCATTAATCATCTCCAACCATATTCTTTGGAACATGTTTATCTCTTTTTGAGTGAAATTATGCATTAAAATTTTGTGATCAGTATATATGTCACACCTTTCTCCATAGAGATAACTTCTTCATATCATTAATGAAAAATTACTGTAGCTAACTCAAAATCATGAGTTGGGAAATTTTTCTCATAAACCATTAATTATCATAAGGCATAAGATATAACCATATCATTTTTCATGAAGACACATCCCAATATGTTCTTTTATGAATCTCTATATATTATATACCCTTCCCCACTTCAGGGCAGTATAAGAATAGGTGTGCTGACTAGCATTCTCTCAATTTTCTAAAACATTCCTTAAATTCATCCATCAAAAGGAACTTGGATCTCTACTTAGTTATCTATGTGATTAGATTGGATAGCCATAAAAAATTATCTAAAATGAACTAATAATATCCAGCCAAAAAAACTATGGATCTCAGTTATCGTGGCTGGTCTAGTCCAATGTTCAATAACTTCTATCTTTGAAGGGTCTATTGATATACCCTCACATGAGACTATATGACCCATTAATTAAACTTTTCAGAGCTAAAATTCACACTTTGTAAATTTTTCATAAATATTATCCTTCTTAGGGTCTTCATAACAATACATAAGTGATCTTCATAATCCTAATCTCTATTTGAATATAAAAGAATATAATCTATAAAGGATTCCAAAATTTGATCAAAGTAATCTCTACAGACTATATTCCTTCAATCCATGAAGATATCATGGGAGTCAGCGACACCAAATGAAAAAATATAAATTCATAGTGTTTATAACTTTTATGGAAGGCCATATAGGGTATATACTCCTTCTTGACTATCAATTAATGATATACACTATGTGGATAAATCTTGTAAAAGTATTGAGATTTTAGTATTTGATCAAAAAAGTGTTCAATACAGGGTAGAGGATACTTGTTATTGATAGTGATCTTGTTATGTTCTCAATAATAAATATAGATTCGTATTGATCTATCTTTCTTATTAAAAATTAAATTAGGTTCCCCCAAGGTGATTTTCTTATCCAAATTAATCCCTTGTCAAGACTCTCTTGGAATTTATTCTTCAATTCTTGCAACTCAATCATAAATATTCTATATAGATTCTTGGAAATAGGTGATTCACTAGGTATTAGTTTTATGAAAAAAACTTTGCAATTTAATGGAATCCCAAATATCTCTTTTCAAAATATATCAATAAATTTCCAAACAAATAGGCATATCTTTGATTTTTAGTTTCTCTATAACCATATAAGATAAATTCACCTTTTGAATAGGAATCATGTCCCATATAATGGATTTAATTTCCATCAAAAGTTCATTTTTTTCATCACCCTAATAAGTGACCATCGGTTGGTTTAGAAAATCAAACATAACTTCCCTTCCATGGAAATTGATTCAGGTTTTAAGTAAAATAAGCTAATCATTTCCTAAATAACATCTAATTCAACTAGAGAGAGAATGAAAAGATTTTCTGGAAACATATTCCCACAAAATTCAACTGAAGAAGAATAATAGATTTTATATGTGATCATCATACCATTAGGGTTTTTACTTGTAACACAATATATAATTTTTTAGTTGGTACTGTGATACAATTAGAAAATTTTATAGATATAAAAGATTAGGTAGATCCAAAATCAAATAAGATATTATCAGTTTTAGAGTGGATGGTAAGTGTACCTTTCACCTCATCATTATCATACCCCTCATCATGAAATAGTGATAACATGAGATTTCCATTTTTCTTTGGTATTAAGAGGTTATTGATGTCGATCATCATATTTAAACTTCATATTTGTTCACTAGTTCGAATAATTCCAATATTCCATGCATTTAAAACACTCTAGTGTGTGTGTGGAATTCTACTGTACTTTCTATCAATTTTCACAATTTGATAAATTCTTCCCATCACATCAATATTTATCTACCCAATGAACTTATTTTACACACTTAAAACATTCATTATTTCCCTTAAGATCATTTACCTTATGTTTCCTTCCACACTTCAAGAATAAAATAAGGCTCATCATCTTATATCTATGGTTTTTAGAATTTATTTAGAATTACATTTTTATTTTCTTATCAAAACTATAAAATTTATGGGTAACTGTAATTTTCATATCCACATTTAGTGAACATAGAAAAAATTATTTATAGATACTAAATTACCTTATGTATAATTCCCTTTGGAGACTTGGTTTTAAGCCATAGAATAATTGAACAACCTTACATTCATGTTGGATGATAATACCAAAAGTGTATTTCAAAAGTCTTTATAAATTTACCATATAAGTACAAAAAATGAATCATAATTATAATTTAAATCAGGGAATTATTTCTCCATTTTTAGATAAAGAATATGAGGAATGAACATGTTGAAAAATAATCTTCTAAATTCATCCCACTCTATAGTTTCAATTTATTCTTATTCTCTGGTGTTATTGATAATATTACACCACTAATATGATTATCTTTAAAAATTATAATCAACTATAATAAAATTCTCATGTTATAAACATTGAAGAATGGAAATGTTTTCCCCATGTTACTTATCCATTTATTAGTGACTACTATATTAGTATACCCACTAAAAGAAGGTGAATGTTGCCTCATGAAGGACACAAAAAAATGTTGTTCCCTAATTTTCTTATTTGGAACCTCAGTATAATTCATAGATTAAGAAATTTGTGTGAGATGAACATTAAGATTTTTAATTCTATCTCCCATAGTATTCAGTTCCTTAGGTGGATAATCATTTAATTTTCCATTATATTCATTATTAAAACAATTACTTTGGGTTACAACCATTTAATAAAATTAAAATCATAGTGTGAGAAATAATAATCATATTGAGGAAACCACATAATCAATACAAATTATTTATAGGATTTTCAAATCATGCCACCTTCTTATAGGACACCTTAGGTTTAATTTAGGCCATTCATGATCATTACCAAAACTTTAGGATTTATCCTATACTTAGACATATCAATAGGTTTCCTACTAAAGTTTTCTCATCCTTATATCCAAATGTTAACTAAACCTTACTATGATACCAACTATAGAGACACATATATTTTATATATAGATATTACAACTTAATAGATGAATATTATTTACATAACATAATGATCCAAGATATAATCATTTAGGTCTACTATATTTGGCAACATGGAAACATAAACAATAGGTTCATAAAATATTTATAGTCTCATACTTATTTATTTATAATTATAAAAATTGTTAGATGTTACATGCTCAATACCATTCTTTATAACCTATAAAAAGGAATCCTATTAAAGGGAGAGATCTTATGCTCAGTAAGGGTAAAAAAGGGAGATATCAATGATCATATAAGAATAATAAGAGAAAAACGGCATAAGGACATGAGCTTAACATTTGAAAACCATACCTTTGATATAATATATCATAATAATGAGTCATGGCATATAGATTGGAAGTTTATAAGACATGAATCATAAAAGAATCAATGAACATGATCCATGAGAGCATAACATTATCATATGACAAAGAATTGTGGCATACACATAAACATAGAAAATCATTTCCTTAGTAGTCAAAAATATTTTCCAAGACCATCATAGTGGAATGGGTTCACTCCCTAAACCATTCTAGTATTCAAAGTTCACTCCCCAGACTATCATATTGGACAAAGTCACATACTGAACTATGTTCACTCCCCATTACAGTCATGTTTATCTCATAAGATATCAATCTTTACATAATGAATTTGAGGGAGATATAGGTCCTAATTGTAACATAATGAAAATCATACATATGTATGCCACAAGATCATATATCATTAGTCATATCAAAACCCATAAAATGAAATGGGTTTAATAAACATTTCATCATAGTAAAACCCATGGAAAAGAAAAGGGTTTCTAAATAATTTAATCACTTCATTATATTATAACCTATGGAAAATAATTGGGTTTCATAAACATATTTTCATTATAAAAAAAAAACCACCTAGGGAATGAATTTTTATAGTATCATTGGATCAAATCCATAGTAAATCATTAGTGAAATCAAGTGTTTTTATATTTGATGAATATATTTACCATTAAAAGATCATTAATACATTCATGATAAAAATAACCATTCCATTTTGAAATCACTTTATAAAAAATTTAACAAATATAAAGTAAATAAATTTCATTGAAAAGTGTTGTAGTTAGTGCCCTAGAACCAACTTATGTGTACTTTATAATAACCTGTTTTCATAGTTTTGAATATTAATAAATTCCTTATCACATCATGATTGTTATTTTATGTAAAAAAGTATGTTATAATGTCCTAAGAGTATCTTTCACACTGAAAGGTCATATCAGTTCCACACTATAATGAGAACCCAGAAGTTCCATGAAAGTATTCTTAAATATATGTTCTATATCCAGATAAAATAATTTTTGGGACAAAAATTATACAGGAAATTAGGGGTTGATATTCATATGAATTTGAGGCACATTCTCATGGTGTTTGCTCTTGGTAATATCTAGTATAAGATATTGTAAGAATGAAACTCACCAATAAAAAATCCATATTTATATATTTCATTGGATGTTCCTATATTCCAATGTGTGAATTGGTCCTTATACTTTAATATTATCATTAATTAGTGTTATAAGTGATGTAATTTTATGTATTGATGAAAATAATAATGACATATGTTTGCAGTGACGTAAGATATGTTGGGTGTGTCATGAGTAATATTTCATTAATAAATATTGTGAGAAAATATTTTTACCTTCTATTAATTAATTAAAGTTGACATCTCATGCCCTTTTATGGAAATGATATAGTCTAAATAAATCCATGGCCATGGTGTTCAATATCCAAGTGCATTTTTTGCAAATTCAATGAAAGAGACATCAAGAACATAAGTTGATGGAACCAACATGAAACCTTCTTGATTAAAGATATCACAATAAAGAGATTATATCACATGGTAATCATTTTTATAATGTATTATTTCATTGCATCATTAACTTATTTCCCTATGGGTATCTTGGCATGTTTCTAGATGCTAACCTTGGACTTTATACTACTTTGTCTAATGCCACTGAGAAATATACCTAGAGGGTCACACACTAAGTGTATCAAGAATATCTATTAAATAATATTTTATTATTTATTATTTAAAAAGTTGAATAAATATTATTCTAACATGTGGTTTAATAATTATTCATGTTTTCTTAATCACATATATTTCATCACCATTTATTTGAGAGAATATTATGTGAGCATAATATTTAATAAATATTTATTTTATATTGAGTGAATATAATATTTATTTATTTATTGGTGAATAATGTAGTGATATTTATTTATTAAATAAATAGTAATTATTTATGGCCTGATAAATATTGTGGAGTAATGGTGGAATGAGTTTATAGGTCTGGTGAGAAATAATATATATTGATTTGTATTTGATTAAATAATATTTAATTTAATTCGAAAGTTTAGTGCATGTTAAATATATAATAATAATAATATTATTATAGAAATGGGGTTCCATATAGATTAAATAAATAATTTAGGGACCTTTTGTAATTATTTATTTCTAACACTAGCATTATATAAACCCAATTATATTATTTTTCAAAAGAGCCAATTCATTTTTTTGTTGTGCACAATAAAATCTAGAGAATCCTCTCGAAGCCCTAGAGTACTCCATTCTCTAAGAACCATCTCATGAATGAATATATATCCTCATCCACCTTCCATTATTGAGTCTAGAAAGATCAGATAGAATACTTTGGGAGTGATTCTTTAGGTGATGAAAGGCGAATGATGCAAGTGATAAGATATGCCGTGCTAGCACCTAGAGATTCCTATGATGACATTCAAAGATTTGTGGAACATGTGTGGATCACCACTATAGGGAATCTATTATTGATTTCTATAACACAATGATGACATGACGTAGATCTTTTGTCATATCCATCAACAAAGAAATAATTTCCTGCAAACAAATTCTTTTATTGATTAAATTAATTATAAATAATTTGTGTTGATAATGCACTTTTATTCCAGTGTTTTATCCATTGTCTATATTCTTGGATTCAATTCCATAGATCACAACATTTATCATAATGTTTATCTCAAAGTAATCATTAACCACGAAAAAAATAAATTTTGGGCATGCCTAATCACATGCTTCCACTGTGATCAAAACCTACAAGTGGTATTAGAGGAGGTCGCATAATTATTTATAATTATTTAAAGATCATTGATTAATTTACACATTTATTATTGGTTTTAAATTTCAGTTTAACCATTATTTAATTTTAATTGTGAGATATATTTTATTCCTCTTAGTTTATAATAAATATTTTCAAATTTATTAATTTTATAAATTAAATAAATTCAAAGATCTCATCCAGAGGTGACGAGGAATCTGGCCGGATACAACAAGAGTATATTCTGTGTAACCTGGTGGTAAAAACTATGTACTAGTGTTTAATTCGCCATGAATTAATTCATAATTAATTCAAGTCGTGTGAATTTATTACATGTGGTGAATTTAATTATACATTTCATATTGACCTGGCATGACTGGCACACAGTCAGTCAGAGTACACATCGTGTAACTTACATACACAATACGTATTCCTTTAGTCATAGATGGTCCATGTATCTTCTAACATGACCTATAAGACTGGTGGATGTGAAACTCAAAGACCACACACCACGTATCCCAAGTACATGCTATGTACTCCAAAATTTTCTATGGCACGGTTACACACCAAGTCCCTAGCTGTGTTCCTCAAAATGACGGTGAGAATAATAAACACTTTCCATCTTAAATGTACACACCATGTACTTTTAAAAAATAATGTAGTATAAAAATTAATTTATTGTACCATGAAATCTTTATCAATATGTACTTTTGTGTGGTCATCAAGTTGATAAGACATGCTATGTGATGATTTTTTTTTATATAAAATTTTAATTAATTTTTGCATAATGTTCAGATCTACATATCATGTATAAGTTGTATTACAATTCTTACTCTACACACATTAAAGCATTACATGCTATGTAAAAATAAAAAAATCATGTAAACCATGTGATCATTAAATTGATAGTACACATCATGATATTTCATGATATGTCTTGTATGCCACATGTCCTAAGAGTAAACAGTAGATGAGTATAATACATGTTGGGTAGTTCAGACTGGTACTCATCGTGTTGCCTCCAAGGTACATTTTTTACACAGTTAAATTTAAATAAATTTATTTAATTTGATTAAAATCATTATGGATGAGAATATCAAGGAAATTAATATGAGAAATAAAATAAAATATTTGATTAATTATAGAAGAAAATTAATTGATTAATACGTGATTTATCTTAAATAAGAATGATTAGAATTGAATTCTAATTTTATTAATTTCATAATTCATTGCATGCATGTGGATGACCATGATCTTAGACCGGGCCTTTGTATTTGATTTGTTTCTTTTAATTTATTATTAAATTAAATAGTTGTCCTGTGTGTCAACCCTACTCTTATTATGTAAAGGAAAACATTCCCATGGTTTATTTTATGTAAACCCCTTAAACAATCCTTTGGTTCCC
Organism: Viscum album; assembly: GCA_963277665.1. Classification (NCBI taxonomy): domain Eukaryota; kingdom Viridiplantae; phylum Streptophyta; class Magnoliopsida; order Santalales; family Viscaceae; genus Viscum; species Viscum album. Next base: position 28,668,318 of record OY728125.1, read on the forward strand.
CTCACAAATGCATGAGTAAAATCATATGTAATGGATGAAGCTCCCAATACATTGGAGGTGATTCAAGTTTGGAGTTGAGGAAAAACTAATCCAGGAGAGATACATAGGTAGACAGGTGTAAAGCTATAACATAGACCATAAATGGTTAAAGGTATTTTCCCATAGGTGGACAATTAGTTTATAATTTTCTAGATAATATAACCATTAGTAAAATCTTATGATCATACCACGTCATTATTTTATTTCTATCACGTTGTATAGTTATTTCATTACCGATGTTTTATCGCGATCACATGAATTAATGAATTAAAAAGCATGCGAGATATGACTAAAATAAATTGAACTATGTGTAAATATTATCTAAGACATAGTTAATCACATAATTAAATCCCATTAATATTAAAAATCATGTAATAAATATAATAATTGTACATTTACACATAAATGATAAAATCCATCAATTATATATATTAAGTTGGTATATCTATCCATTGCTTCAGTTAAAATCGAACCATAGTTCAAAGTGCTTGACCAACCAAAGTTGGGGTGGTTTCAATTATAAAGGAATTATAACTTGAAGTTTTAGGTTGACATAACTTAGTTCACATAATGGGTAGACTTCCAAAGTAGGACCTGGTGTAACTGAGAGGCAATGGTTGAGGAAATCCAATTTAAGGATTTCAGGATTGGGGAGTCCGCTCAATAGACCATGGAATTGTGAGTTAATGCAGTTGGAATTTGGAATGCCTACATAAAACCATTCAAATTTCTTGACTAACCAAATTTTGGGTGATTCTAAGGGGAATATGGATCCTTCCCACTAGAATTTCCAGGAAACAGGATATTCCAAATCCAATGGTGAGGGATATTGGGTTTCAATAAAATAGTGGTATATTAATAAATATAATATTTATTTATTTGTCTAAATTTTATCAGATAAAGTAATAAAATTATTCTCATACTATTTATATAAAAAAAATTTAAATAAATTTAAACACATCATTGTGATCCATACTTGAGAAGGATAACCTTCTCACATGCACAAATTTCTAAGAGTGGAAAAGAAACTTACGTTTTATCCTATGCCATGAAAGGAAATTGTATGTGTTAGAAGAACCTATTCCTGATGCACCTAGGAGTTAAGCTAGTGATCAAGATTTATCTATCTATGAAAAAATTGAATGATTCCTTATATGTTCAGTGTTTCATGCTATCATCCCTGACCAATGATATTTTAAAGAAACACGAGGACATGGATGTATATAGAATGATGTCTCAACTTTGGGATCTCTATCAAGAGAAGGTGAGACATGATAGATATGAGATCTCCAATGATCTATTTACAACTAATATTAGAGATTCAATACTATATATTACTCATGTAGTAAAGATTATTGGATACATTAAATGCTTATAAATATTAGTGATTAAATTCTAGGATGAGTTTCACATAGATCTCATAATTTCTACACTACCCAAGACCTTTTATAGTTTTATTATTAATTATAAAATGAGAAATAATGAGAAGAGTCTTTAAAAAATTATTATTCCAGTTCACACAGTGGATTAGGATATGGGGCATGAAAAACCCACAATACTTATGGTGAATAAGAAAAAAAAGAACAAGGGAAAGGGGACCAAGACTCATAAAAAGTATAAATCTCCCAAGAACTGTCCTTCCAAGAAGAGGACGATCTAGAGGAAAGGTAAGGAAAAGGAGGTAGTATGTTTTTTATATGGTAAGAAATTACACTGGAAGAATAACTACACCAAAAAAAAAGATAAGCTAAAAGTGTGTTCATTATTGAGTGTAATATTTCAATATCTACACATTGGGTATTAGATATATCTTATGGTGCTCACATCTGCATCCAAATGTAAAAACCAAGTAGATTATTAAATATTTCTGGAGGAGTGTTAGATATTTGAGATTCCAATGGAATGAAGATGGATTCTCTAGTCATTAGTGACTACCACATTCATTTCTAACAAGAATGATATTGGTTTTAAGGGATTGTTATTATGTGAAAACTGTTACCAAGAACATAATTTCTGTACCTTTACAATATATAGATGGTTTTATTTTCAAGTTTGTAAATAAAAGTTTCTTCTTTTATAAATAAAACATATGTTATGGTATGGAACATTTAAAAATGATTTTTATGTATTAAATTATGAAATCCATGTACTGGAAATAGATAAATAATCATATTCACACGACTCATATAATACCCTGCTATGGAATCACCATCTTGATCATGTAAATGAGAATCCTTTGACAAAGATATGTCAAGATGGTTATTTAGGATCTTCTGAGCTAAAATAACTTGAAATATTTCATGCTTATTTATATATAAAAATGACCAAACAACCATTTGGTGGACATGGTGAAAGGGATATAGAGCTTTTAGGATTGGTTAAAACTAATACGAGTGGAACATTTTGTAAGTTCCTAGTAAAGATTATGTATCACTGAGAGAGGTAGGGGGTGAATCAATGGTATATATTTCTTTTAAGTTTCATTATTTCTGAAACAACCTTCACCGCCTGTTAAATATTTACCACTTTCTTTGAAAACAAAATAACCAAACATCCATTGGAACACAATAATTTACAAGGTTCACTACTCAACAGGAGTAGCTACATCCTTAGTATAGTTTGGAAACAATCTTATAACACACAATCCATCAGAAAACATTCTTTTTGTGTGAAATAAAATTAGTAGGATATTCCATTACACTCATATAGCACTATGTTCAATAAAATAGTGCAATTTCTCTCTCTATAAATAATAATGTAATACAATTTTTTGTAACAAGTTATAAACATGTTATTGTGTTGCATTGTCAACTTTCATAAATATGTTATTCAAAAAAATTCTTCACTTTCCTACCCAGTAGTAAGTAATAAATTCTTGGAATTCATAATGATACTCAGTCTAATTTCTTAGTTTGATTCCTAATATGATTTCTCAATATGGAAAATATAATTATGTCAGAACACGGTTGAGAAAATAATGAACTACTTCTGTCTGAATCTAGAAATCCTAGTCCAATTGATCAGTCTAATCTAGAAACACTAACTATGATCTTCTCTCTTCTCCTTTATTCTTTTGTCTGAAAAAATTACATAGGAATAATTAATCCAAAAACTTATTCTCTCTAAAATTATTCAACACACTAACTTCTCTCTTGAACAATACTTCGATGTCAAAAATTACGAAGTACTTCCACTATTTCTAGGTGACCCAAAAATGGTTTGGGCAGGATTTTGAAAATATGACCTACTCAACCAAATTTCACAAAAACATAAGTTCTCCTTGAATTTCAGGTGCATATTAACTTCTTCAATCCTTCTCAACTATTCTTGAAACTTCTTGAATATTCTCACAACTTCAGATTGCTTCATACTTTCTTTTAAATATTTAGTCTGATTCTGATTCTTTATCCCGATTTTCTCATTGTGATAGAAGTATTTGGTTACTATGATTTTCCTTGACCTATTTACAAATTCATCAGAACTAAAGAAACTTCATTACATTTCTCTGCACCACTTTAAAACATATAAAAACCATTCTTCAAACTTATTCAACCACTTCTATGATCCCTTTGACAACAATTTGACAAGATTCAAGAAATTATCCTTTTCTTCTTTTACTAGACTTATGATCTTGTGTCTGATAAAGTCATTAGTTTCATCTCCAGTATGATAGTATTGATCCACTTGATACAAAAAATCTTGAAAAAAAATCCAAGTTCTTCTTTCTCTTGAACCACTTGTTAAGGGAAAAAAGATCCCACTTGAAAAACAATAAAAAATTCATATGGATTAAAATAGTTGAATTCATTATTTATTGATCTCTATTTTTATTCTTCGTATTAGTCACAATTTATTTTTTTATTATCTTTATTCCTTTGTCCCAAAAACCCCCAATTTATTTTTTTATTGGTCCCAACTACAACCCATTAAAAAAAATTCCCCTTATTTTTAGTATGACTTTGATTCTTGGTGGATAACCGCATCCGATGGACCGGTGTTCGTAGATTCGACTTCAAAAACTTATTTTGTTATTTTATTACAATAATCATCAACTTATTTATTTTTTAAGATTTATTTATCGTGTCTTATTTTTCTACCTGAAAACTATCATCTTCATAACTTTAGGTTTTAATCAACCTTCCCATCTAAAAAATATTTCTATGTTTAGTGTTCTCATATCGATGTATTGAGACCAGAAAGATTCAGTTTCATGAAATTTATTCTTTCAAAAACTTCTTATTGTATCGTGTATTCCTTATGACTTCTAATATGTTTAATATCATCTTCAACATATTATAAATTACATTGAGAATTATTTTGTAATTCCCATCCATTTCAGCATCTTCTTTCTTTCCAACCCTCAATACGATTATAATAACTCCCCATTTCTTTCCTAAATATTACATCACAAGTTTTTTCCAAACAAATTATGATTTATGAGTACTCGAAGATCATAAAATCATCATATAGTTTACATCAAATCCATGAAGAATCTTATTCTCTTCCTCATTATGATTTTCCTTTCATTTCGAACCCAAAGTGAGTCTGATGAACCCTGTCTTCCTGAAAAAATCTTCCCAATCCGATGGATTTTATTGAGCATTGTGAGTTAAATATTCTAAATATGATGTCTAGTCCAATTTTTATCTTTAAAAAGTGATTTTATTTCTTTTATTCTTTATATTATTTGAAACAAAATACAACATAAACATTTTTCATCTTTGAAAATTTTGTCAACTTAGTCCTAACAATTTCTCCCTTTATATTTTTCTATCAACCATGGTTCATAAATCACTGAACCTTTTAACCTCAATATATGGATTAACTATCAAAAATTATAAGCCTATGTTAGCTAAATAAATTTAGGAAACAAGAATTATTGACAAAAAAACCATGCTTCCCAAAAGTCATGACTCATGAAAAACCTCCTCAACTTTTCTTCACAGCTTTCTTCACTTATTTATTTTCTTCTTCCATCTTCCTGTAAAAAAAGTTTCCTAAACCAATCTAAAAAATAGTTAGAATATTTCAAACACTTATAATTATTGATTCATATCTTACCCACAAATCCTTATTTTTACATGCTTACTTAACATTTTCATCACATAACAATGGATAGATTTGTGAAACAATTCTCCCCTTTGACAACAATATCAAAAGAATAGATGAAATAGGGTAAAACACATAACTCAACCTTGACGAGAAAGAGGTTGAATTTCCATGTTCAACAAAAATTTAGAAAATGGTTTCTTTGTTAATGGTTTTATGAAAATTTTAGTAAATTTCTTTGATATAGGAACATAATCCAGCTTTAATTCACCCTTCTCCACACGATCTTTGATAAAATGATATTTGATATCAATATGTTTTAAATGATAATGTTGTATTGGATTTATTTTAAGGTTGATTTAACTTTTATTATCACAACCCAAGAGAAAGGGTAATTTCAATTCAACAAGTAAATCTTCCAACTAGGTCTTCATACAAATAAGTTGGGTAACAACTTGAGTGGAAGAAACATACTCAGATTCATCTGTGATAAGAGTTACTAAATTATATTTATTTGTATACCAACTAACACAAATATTTCCCAAAAAGAAAATACCACCATATGTGGATCTTATATCATAAAAATTTCCTACCCAATCAATATATGAATACCCAAAAAAGTTAATACTTTCTGGGTTATTATACCTAATTCCAAAATTTGATGTCCCTTTGATATATAATCTGAGAATTATTTTTCCAAACAATAAATGTGATTCTTTTGGAGCACTCTAAAATCTTGTACATAAGGTGAAAATATAAACAATTTTGGGTCTTGAGGTAGTCATATATAACAAAATTATTATCATATTTTGAAACTCATTCTGATCAACTTCCATACCTTCTCTATCTTTATTCAACTTAGTTCCCATTGAAATCGGTGTGAAAACAAGTTTTTAATTTTTCATGCCAAATTTCTTAAGAAGTTATTTATAATACATTTCTTGGGAAAGGAAAATATATTTCCTCTTTTGTGAGATTTGTAACCCAAGAAAGTATTTCATTTCACCCATTATAGAAATCTCAAACAATTTTTTCATCTCTTCAGAAAATATTTCACAAGTCCTTTTATCATTCACGGAAAAGAAAACTTCATCAATATAAATAATTTTGATGAGGATTTTTTTTGAATTTCTTTAATATATAGATGGATATTAACTATCCCTTTCTTAAAACTCATTTTCTTTAAGAAAGTTTCCAATTTGGAATACAAAGATTTATTCAACCTGTATACATAACTTTCATCCTTTACAAAAAAAAATCCACATGATTGTTCAATGTAATCTTCTTCATAAAGATCACCATTAAAAAATGTTGATTTCACATCCATCTGAAAAATATTTACTTTGTTTTTGTAGAAATAAAAAGAAAGATTCTAAGAGTTTCAAACCTTTCCACCAAAGAAAAAGTTTCATCAAAATCAATGCCTTCAATCTGTGAGTAACCTTTTTACACTAATATTTCATTGATTATTATCACTTCACCACATTCATTTAGCTTGTTCTAGAAAACACACTTTGTACCATTAACATTTTTTTCATCTGGTTTAGGTACGAGTTCCCACATATCATTCTTTTCTATCTGATCTAGCTCTTCATTCATTACCTGTACCCATTCCGGATGCTTAAAATATTTATTCACATATTTCGGCTCAAATATTGAATACAAAGAAGTATGTTTAACAATTTTTGATGTTCTTATTATTTGAACCTTTTAATGTTGATCACCAATAATGTTCTAAGATTCTAATTGCTTCCTCATCCTGAGATGATATTTTCAAGATTCTTCTTCATCTCTAGAAATAGTTGAGTCCGATTCTTCTTCTTGAGAATGATTATAATTGTTTTCATTATTATTATAATCCTTATAAGAATTTATTTATTACCATTTATATTACTCATATTCATGAGTATATTTATATTCCATAACCTTTTAAATATATTTATTATCAACAAAGTTATCTAATATCCCCGACTCTTTATTGAAATATCTATATCCTCTTCCATATGAAGCATATCCAAGAAAAAGTACATATTTAACTATTTGATAAAACTTTACAAGGTTTCCACATTTTTTATTTATGATGAGGGGAATCCAAAAAACTCTTATGTGTTTCAAACTTAGAGTTTTTCCATAAATAATTTCATATGGATTCATATATGAACTTGGTCTATAGAAACATTAGTTTTGAATATACACAGCAGTGTGATGCACTTATTTTCATATAGAATTTCTATTATTTTAAGAATATTTAAAATTGTTGTTTGAATAAATTTTCCTGTTTTTACAATATAAACATGTCAAAGGATGGTCCAAGAATATATGGAATGATATAGGAAATTCTGATGGAAATTAGAGGCTTTTGGACCCTTTTTCTTGGGTTCATGGTAACTACTAAGTTACCTAAACTATGAAACGAAACCCAGATAACCGTGTGCACCATAGAACCTTGAGGTAGTACTAGTATCATGCCCTATACATGGTTAAAAAACTATGTAGATTCTCTAAGATATCATGCGAGGTGTGATTGTAAGGAGCCAGTGGATTTTTTCATGGTTTCCACACATTTAACCAAACAGTGTGGACCAAACTTGCAAACTAGGCACCTTAAATCCTCAAGATAGAACCTTAAGCATGGTTGGTTAATAGTTAACCTAAACATTCACCTAAAACATGTGATAATAAATAGGAATCCACCTGCTTCCTATCTACCTCCATAGCCACCATTTGATCTGGGATTATAACCCATAACAACTCCTTGACAATGTGGGTCATCCAATTAATGATGGATGAACCATTTTAGAGGGAGTAGATTATCTGGGAGGCATCCATATTGGAGGAGGAGAGCTTGGAACTCATTTGAGGCATTTTTCATAGATCATTGTCTTATGATCCTTTGACATTTGTGATTTATTTCTTAGTTGTAATGAGCGCCATAGGTAACAAGAGTTTTTTTCTTCATTTGTTAAATGAGTAACTAATTCTCTCAATGTGTTGGGGCTATGGGTAATAAATATTATTTGGTGATTGAATTAAATTATTGTGTTTTTGTTAGTTATTATTATCTATCATAATTCACCTGTGTCTACTTTATTTCTATTTATGGAAACTCTATATCAGATCAATAAAGGAGCTTCTAGGGATCTCCAAGAGAATTATGATGAGTAATACTTTGACCATTGGGTGCACTCATTGTCTCCAAGAGGGTTTGTTTTCAGAAAAGTTTTTAAAAACCAATTGTCGGACCAAGAAGTTTATTTCTATTAACTTAAAAAAAAACTCACTAGACTAAGGGAGTTCTATCATATTTGAATCATATAGATGCAAGTTGTTATGAACAACAAAACAAAATAAACTAATTGATTGTTGATGACCTTCATAACTATCCAAAAACCCAACATTTTTCCTCAATCAATTTTTAAAAATAGTAATTTTGTTTTCTTGTTTCAAGTGAAGCTTTAAATAATTTAGAAAGTGAATCATTCAACCATCTGAAAAAAATCTAATAGTACTCAAATATCGACTCTAAATTTAGCAAAACTTTAGTTAATTAAACTCAACTCAAAGTATAGAATACTCTAAGTATCTATGTAGATCAACCCCATACTTACACTATACTAGTTATGAGGGTGGAAAATTCAATTTGGGTAGCCAAAAGTAACACTTCAGCTAGAACAAAACCAAATTATGGAACCATTTCCTGGGAGATTTAAGTGGTGTTATGATAATTTGAATTTTTATTAATTAAGTAGAAATAAAAATTATAAATTCCCAAAATCCTCTCTTAAACCCATTTCTATTTTTGATTATTTTCTGGGTTTTCCCTTTTATGATTAGTGTGTTTTTTGGTGTTGTGTAGGACCATATGTTCATGATGTTCCACATCACTCATTACAAGAGCATCGAGTCAGTAGAAAAACTCTCGTTTGACCTAGAAATTGAACAAAAAATATCAAGGAGATGTCGAGAATTTATGGAAGAGAAAATCCAAAACTCCCCATGGAAAATATGGAAGAGGAAGAACTGGCTGCCTTCCATGGAGTTGGAATTTTTTTTTCACTTGATGGGAATCAGAACCAATAGATTTCCACTGATGGTGAATCGAACCAATATCCTCCAGCCAACTTTATGGATTAATTTCCATAGAACAATCAAAGACTACTAGATTAATTTCTATCAGGTTATGGACAAAAAATACTAAATTAGTATCTTCCAAAAGTTTTTCTATCATACATGCCTCTAAATTGGTGACCTTGCATTGAAAAAAGAATAGTAATATAAGCCTCCACCTCCTCAAGAACAGCTTCCTCCACGCCGTACCTTGATAGAGTATAGATTTCCCTCAATTCATGGGGCAGATATGAGCATTATTAATTTGTTGGTGAAAGTCCAACATTTTTAAATCAAGTTAGACATCATGCAGCTCATCCATAATATAGTTCAGTTTGGGGGTTTTCCAAGTGAAGACCCCAATGATCATCTCTCAAATTTTCTAAAGATATGTGACACATTATATTACCATAGAGTGTCGAAGGATTATATTTAGCTCTGCCTATTTACCTTTTAATTAAGGGACAAATAAAAATATTGGATAAAAGGGATACACCGGATTTCTGTTCTCACATGAGAGGAATTAGAACAAGATTTTATATCCAAATACTTTCCTCCCTCTAAAATAGTGACATTAAGGAATGAGATTCACAACTTTCAGCAGAACGAGTCAAAATCTTTATATGAATTGTGGGAATGTTTCATGAATATGTTGAGGAAATGTCCTCATCATGGGTTCACACTATGGATTCAAGTTAAAACCTTATATGGGGGTCTTACAATGAACACCAAATCTGTGGTGAATGTGGCCTTATGAGGAACCATCATGAGAAAATATCCTGAAGAACTATTTGATCTTTTGGAAGATATGTCGGCAAATAGTTTCCAATGAAATTATGAGTGGGGAACTTAGAAGAGAGGAATGCATATCATTGATGCCACTATGATGTTGGCTTACCAAATTGATTCCATTTTGAATAATATTGATTTGTTGAATTTGAAAACAACTTCATAGGTTTAATCAGCAAACCTTCAGGCTTGTAGGGAATGTGCTGAAAACCACATAATGGGTGAATGTACAAGGATAAGTGCTGACCCCTAAACAAGTGAATCAAGTTTTTTTCTCATAATCAAGGACCAAATATGTTCCCTCAATATTAGAACTCTACATGGGGAGAAAATGAAAATGAAGGTTGGGGACATCAACAACCAAATCCTTATCCATGACCTCAGAAGCCACCTGGGTATGGCTAACATCAATACCAAAATACATATCTGAGATAAAAATAAGGCAAAAATACCAACAAGGATCTTATAAACAACAAGGGTATCAAAAACCTCATCCGAAAAAACCTTCTTGAAAACCAAAACAACAAAATTTTTCTCAGAAACAACCTTAGTAGGAACAACCATCAAAGTTGGAAGAGATGATGTCCAACTTCATCACTATAGATAAAAATAGATTCCAGAATTAAGAATCATTCATTCTAAGTCTTAAAAACCATATTTTATAACTATCCAATCAACTATTTTCATGGAAACCTAGCACACTACTGGGTAACAATGAAAAAAACCATGGGAGTAATCCATTGTAGTAACCTTGATAAGTGGAAGTAAGCTACCTCAAAAAGTGACTTCAAAGAAAGGGGGAGATGAAGCTGAAAATAAAAATAGAGCTGCTCAATATTTGAAAAAATAAGTTAAAGAAGATGTGATTCCCTCACCAAAAGAGTTATCCAAAGGGAAGGATGCTATACATGATAAAGAAAAATAGGTGGTCAAACCTTATAAACCCACCTTTCCATTTTGGAATTTATGAAGAAAAGGAATATGGATCAAAAGTTTGGAAAATTCATTGAAGTATTCTAAAAACTTCATATAAACATTCCCTTTGTAGAGGCATTAACTCAAATTCCCACATACACAAAGTTTATGAAGGAAATTCTAATGAAAAAAATAAAAATGAAGGATTTTGGTACTATTCCTCTCAACATGGAATGATCTACAGTGGTTCAACATTCAATTCCTCCCAAGCTTCAAGATATTAGAAGTTTTCATATTTTGTGTACCATCAACTATTGTGAATTTGGGAAGAACCTTTGTGACTTAGGGCCTAGTGTAAATTTGATGCCTTTCAGTATTTTCAAGAAGTTGGGACTCCATGAGATGAAGCCTACTCATGTGTTACTACAATTGGTTAATTGTTCAATTAAATATACAAAGGTAATCCTTGAATACATGATGGTGAAGGTTGGAAAATTAATTTTTCTAGATGATTTTATTATATTTGACATGGAGGAGGATGCATAAGTTCCATTAATTTCAGGGAGACCCTTTTTGGATATAATTAATGTTTTGATCGATGTTCATCAAGGTGAATTGATCTTTCAAGTGGGGGATGAAAGAGTGTTCTATAATGTTCTCATCACTATCAAACAAGCCTCATTTGTGGAAAGTGAGGACTGCAACACCTTATCCAAAGTCAAAGATTATGTTTACTGCATAAAATTTATGTGGTATATTTTTCTTATATCAATGAGACAGGTTAAGTGGGAATCCACCTTTCACATGGAAAAGAAGAGTTGTGGTATATCTCAGGCTTGGGCAGTCATTATTGGTAGCGAGTAGTAATCTTGGATAGTTTGGGAAGAGAAGAAGTTGAACTTGTTGTGCCTTCTGTTCTTAAAGACCCAAAACGTGAAATGAAGCCTCTCCCATCACCTTTAAAGTATGGGTATTTTGGAGATAAGGACACAATACATATTATTCTTAACATGTACCTCACACAAGATAAATAAGACACACTTATAAAAATTCTTAAAAGAAGAAAGTAGGCTACTGGTTGGATGGTGGCTAACCTTATGAGGATCTGTCCAACCATTTGTACCCACAACGCACTTATTGAATAAGGATCCAAACCATCTTAAAAACAATAGTGATGGATAAATACTCTAATAAAGGAGGTTTTTAAAAGATAAGTAATCAAGCTATTAGATTTTGGGATTATTTACCCAATTTCAAACAGTCCATGGGTTATCCCCTTGAAAGTGGTACCCAAAAGGGGGTATCACTATGATTTGAAAAGAGAATAATGAACTGATCCTAACTCGAATAGTTACAGGATGAAGGGTATGTGTTAATTATAGAAATCTAAATGACCCCACATAGAAGGACCACTTTCCACTCCCATTCATGGATCAAATGTTCAGAGAATTTGGCAGGGAATGAATTCTACTCCTTCTTAGATGGTTATTATAGATATAACCAAATATCTATTTCCCCTAAAGATCAATAGAATAGAACCTTCATGTGTTTGTATGGAACATTTTCTTATCATCATATTTTCTTTGTCACGTCTAATGATCCATCCACCTTTTAGCGGTGTATGTTAGTTATTTTCCATGACATGGTGGAGAAAATTATTGAATTATTTACAGATGACTTCTTTTTCTATGGGAAGTCATTTCATACATTATTGAAAAACTTGGAAATGGTTTTGGAATGGTGCGAGCAGACTAATCTGGTTTTGAATTGGAAAAAATGAAATTTTATGGTGCAAAATGGTATCATCTTAGGAAACTGGATGTCCAAAATGAGATTGAAGTTGATACCATGAAGATTGATGTGATATAAAACCTATCCATTCCCACTTCTATGCATTCAATAAGAATCTTTCTAGGGAATGAAGGATTTTATCAATGGTTTCTCTAAGAATTTTCCAAGATAGCTCAACCATTAACTAATATTCGTTCGAAGGATTCTATCATTGAATTTAATGAAGCCTATATTGAGGTATTTAAACTTTTGGAATAGAGATTGGTGGATGATCCTATCATGATTGCTCTAAATTGGGATGAGTAGTTCGAGATCATGTGTGATGCTAGCAATTATGCTTTTGGGAAAGTCCTTTGGCAGTGGCTTGATCGAATATTCCATCTAATTTAATATGCCGGTTTCTCCTAAAATGAAGATCAAATCAATTATATCACCACTTAAAAAGAAAATTGGGGGTGGTTTTTTGATTTTTCAGATTTCGATCATACCTAGTGCTGTTAAAATTTATTTTTTATACTGATCATTTAGCACTCAATTATCCGTTAAACAAGAAAGATGAAAATCCATTATTAATTAATTGGGTGCTTCTTCTCCAAGAATTTTACTTGTAAATTCATGATAAAAATGAGAGTGAGAACTTGATTACTGATCATCTATCCTGTTTGGAGTTTCCCCACTTGGAGAGATAATAAGATAGGGATATCAAAGAATATATTTCAGATGATCACATATTCTTAGTAGATATTGCACCTCATCCATGATTTGATGATATTTACAATTATTTGTCCATTAGAGTTCTCCATCCTAATATCTTTTACTAGCAAATAAATATCTTTCAAAAAGATTTAAAGAAGTATTTTTGGGAAGATCTAATTCTCTTATGATCATATGGAGATAGAATAATTTACTAATGTGTAACCAAGGTTGAAATAAATGATATTCTATAATTTTTTCACTCATCTCTTGATAGAGAGAATCGCAGGCCATACCACACAATTACTAAAATCTTACAATCTGGGTTTTTCTAGCCAATAATTTATAAGGATTCCATAGACTTCATGGCACATTGTGACAAATAGAAAAAAACAGGTAATATCGAGCACAAATATGAGATTCCATAACACCCCATTCATGAAGTGGAGTTTATTTATGTATGAGGTATTGCTTTCATGGGGCTATTTCTACCATTATATGGTAGCACATACATTCTGGTATGTGTGGATTATGTTTATAAATGGGTAGAAGCTACTTCCAAAACCCAAAACATAGAGAAAGTCATCATCAAATTTTTGAAGAAGCACATATTCCGTAGGTTTGGTGTCCCCCAGTACACATTTTGATAATTTAATGATGATAAATGTTCTCACAAAATGTGGAGTGAAGTACAATATGGGAACATCATACCATCCCCAATATAGCGGACAAGTAGATTTTTATAACCATGAGCTTAAAAAGATCTTGAAAAATCTAGTGGGAGCATCAAGGAAGTATTGGTCTTAAAATATTGACGATGCCTTATGGGCTTACTAGACCACATTAAAAACTCCCTTGGTTATGTACCCATTTTAGATAGTCTGTGAAAAGCCCCAATACTTACCTGTGGAGCTCGAACATATGGAAAATTGGGCCTTCAAATCAATGAATTATGATATTAAATCCACTGAAGATAAACATTAATTCTAATTATATGAGCTTGATGATATTTTAAAAGAGGCATATGAAAATGATAAGATCTAAAAGGAGAGAAAAAAGGTGTTTCATGAATGTCTAATTTCTCAGAGGTCATTCTAACTCAGAGACCAGGTTCTATTATTCAACTCACGGTTGAGGTTGTTTTTAGCTAAGTTGAAGTCTTGATGGTTGGTATAATTCAAAGTGATTAAGGTTTTCCACCATGGTGCGGAATATGTTTCTGTAGAATATGGACAAACATCCATGGTGAACAATAAATGTATCAAACTGTACTTTCAAATGGAGGACATAGTGGGCACAATATCCACCATACAATATGGGTAAACAAGAGGCCTAGACATGTTAAGCTCAAGACATTAAATTTAGAACTGATCAAGAGGTAACCTAACATTTATAACTTTATCAAAATAGTTGTTCGATTGTGTGTTTCTTAGGGGATCATGTTATTTTGTTTTTCATTTTTGTGCATTTTAGTTATAAGATTCATTCTATGTGATAGATGTATCATTGAATATTTATTATACTATACATAGATGTCCTATGGAAATCTTAAATCATCTTTTAAAATATTTTGGGACCAAGTGTTTTAGTTTTAAAGGGTTTAATTTCTTTATAATGGGAGAAAATAAAAAAAATTCTAAGATAGAGGCATACACATGGTTTTCACATAGTTAAAGAAACTATACACATTAACCATGCATAATGAAGGCCTAATTCTAGAGGGAGGTGCATGAGAATCACATGGTTAACCAAACCATATGATTAAACCATGTGGAAAGGGCACCACATTCCAGTAACATGAGCATAATTACCGCACAGTTTAATAAACCATGCGAAAGTAACTGCGCACCACTTAAAATTACCAATTTTTTAAAACCAAAAAATATCCTACCCTAATTTTTTCACATGAAATCATGAAATTTCTCCCCTCCTAGCTATGTACATCCTTGGACCCTCCCTCTCCCCCAACCCTCATTTTTACTTCTTTCTTCTTCCACCGGATCCAACTCCAAAGTATGTTTCCTCCTCTTTGTCTCCTTATTATTTCACCCTTCTTATTCCTTTTATTTATTATTTCTTTATATTTAACTTCTCCTCCTTCCCTTAGGTTAGGGAATCTAGATATTTCCTCCATCCCCCTTTTCATTTTTCTTTTTGTTTTCAATCTTAGGATTTGTTACCCTTTTTCAAACCAATTCTTGCTAAGACCTCCCACCAAACACTTGCACAACCAAGTTTTTCCAAACAATAACAATTTTTTATACAATAATTTTATATATTTGAGGGTTTTTGGGAGTTATTCAGGATTTTAATAATAATAATTAAATTTTATATCTATCATATTTTACAAATGTTCTATTTCTATGTTTTTCATTCCACTAACTACAAGATAACCAACCCAATATGTATGGTGTCTTCAAAAGATGTTTGTGATTCAGGATCTGACAAACTCCTTGGTCCCCACCTTAAATTCAAAAAGAAAGAAGAGATTAAGTGATACTGAGTGATATCCACTCAAGATTTCAACACAAATCATTACATTTCACTGAAACATCTTGATGCCTTAGACATTTATGATGAGATGCAACAACTAATTTTCCATGGGCACCTCACCGAGGAAATTTATGTTCACCAACCCACATATAAGGAACTAGTGATAGAGTTCACTACCACGTTTTGGTGTAGTGAAAAATATGCCACTGATGAACAATGTGAGTTAGAAGAGGATACATGCAATGTCACATTCTACCTTTTTAAATGCCACTATAGTTATCATCGAGGAGGTTTTGCCACAATTTATAGCCTCTATGATCAGGATTTTGTTCAAAGCATAGAGTATTCTAAGGAAGCACAATATTAAGACCCTAACACCACTAGGTAATTTGAGCCACCATTTCCCAACCTGAACCACCCTATATCCCACAAACTTCCAAGGTCACTTGGATCCTGAAACCCATATATAGGCTTCTCCATATGATCTTGACCACCTATTTCACTACCCGGTTGGAAAGAGAAGGAAATGCTAGCTTATGAGATTTATTTATTTTGCAATCCATGATTACTAGAGCACCCATCAACATTTCCTTTATCTTAACCCATTGTCTCTATCATATGCTCATCAAACCCAAGGGATACATTTTCGTAGGCCCCTATATCACACTCTTAGATGAGTGCATTGAGATTTAATTTGATAACGCTACCTTCATTAATCTTCCAACGCCACTTTTGACATCATTGTGGTATGTCACATTCATATGTAGGAATTTGATGGTCACCGTTATCATTTTTGAGGTCAAAAAGAGGAAGAATGGGCTTATCCCCATCAAACATCATCCCAACCCACTGCATCCAACTATTCATCCCCATATGCTGAGGACTACCGACCCCCTAATCCAACCACC
Source organism: Viscum album (assembly GCA_963277665.1). NCBI lineage: Eukaryota > Viridiplantae > Streptophyta > Magnoliopsida > Santalales > Viscaceae > Viscum > Viscum album. Next base: position 28,685,102 of record OY728125.1, read on the forward strand.
TCTATATAGCCTCCACCATACTCAGGATTTTACATATACCCACACCCTGAGGCCACCCTTTTTGGTGACCCATATCTCCAATGAAAGTGGGACCTAGATCTATATTCTATGTTTGATTGGTAGGTTGAGGCCACTAGGTGATAGATGGCTGGAATCAACATGCAAGATCTCCCTACCCCCGATCTCTACCATCCCCTACCCAGCCAACCCCCTTCCCACTACATGTACAATGACGCCTCATATCCCTTGGATCCTACATGGTCATCCTATCCTATAGTGAACCCACCAGAAACACCCCCTACTGAAGGGATATACACCAATTTTACCACAACAGATTCCTCCTGGGATGAGGCATCCCAAGCCCAGTTCTAAGATCCTTTTGGCATTGATCCCTCCAGGAGCTGACATTAATTTTCTTTGATATTCTATTAATTTTACCACTTTCTCTTATTTTGACCCTATTTTTTAAATTTCCTAATCTTGTGTATGTTTTATTTGTGTGGTGTGATTGTGTGCTTCGTTATCATTCCAATTAATACTATTGTGATATTATTTCTTCACTTTTTATGGTTTCATTTTCATGCTAGTAGGCGGATCACTATTTTCAGCACAAAGACACTCTTCCATTTGGCGGGCTCTCACACACTGATTAATGACCTTTCCTAGACCTCTATACAGGGGAGTTTTTATTTTCTAATTTACATTTCTTTTTATTGTTTCTATGTCCCCTTGCATTTAATTTACTATACCCACCCTTCTCTACCTTACCAGGTTCACGAGGGACTGTGATTGGTTTTATGTGTGGAGGAGGGAACCCACTTTTGGAACCCCATTTGTTCATTTCCTTGACACTACCTAGGATGAAAAGTTTTTCTTATGGGACTTATAAAGGACTGTTATAGATATCAAACATTTATATTAACTAGATAAAAATATATTTTGGAGACTTATTTTTCAAATTCCTCATATGTCCAGATTGATAAGCTTATTTTTGATGTGAATAATCATTATAACACTTGAAGAGAAAACTTTATATATTCATTCATATTTTTTTTAAAATGAACATTATGATGGAGTAGTTTAAATTAAGTAACCCCTTAAAAGGGAAATTGACTTGTGATTAAAGGGAAGTTAAGTATTGAAATTGTAGATGCCGCACTAGTCTCATTTAATAAAGATAAAACATGGAAAATTTGGGTCCCAAATTTCAATGCTAGTGTCTCACCCTTTTGAAAAAATTTGATATATTCAAAAGAATTCCCAAAAATGTTGAAGACATTTCATCATTCTTCAAAGCAACAAGTCAATCAGTTTTTGTGACCTATAAAAGTGATAGCCCGCCATTTGGTGTCAGAGAAGTATTTTCTTAGTATACCTAAGTGCGTGATGAGATGGAAGTGGAGGATTAATCTTTCTTTGAATGAAGAAGAAATTTTTTAGTTTTAAACAATAATGATTTAAGAATAAATATTTAGAAGTTTTTAATTGAGGATATTTTTTAGATAGATTCAAAGATTAGTGAGTCATGAAGAATGCATATAGGAATTTCAATAATTATTCTTCCAAAATTCACATTCATTTAGTTGATCTAACTTGTGAAATTTCTACTGATTTCTTGGGTGAACCATTTTAGATGATTATCTAGGCATTTTTTTTGGACAAACAACTGATGAAGTGTGGGGGAGTTTGATGCACCTATGTGCATATAGAATTTCTGTTCTTTTAAGCACATTGAAAATGGTTGTTTGAATAATTTTTCATGTTTTTATAACAAAAAAATGTCTTGATAGGTGGGAGTTAGCCATCAAAGGAATTTTTAAGAAGACATGGCATGAGCTGGTAAATTTAAATGGAAATCAAAGGCTTTTGGACCCTTTTTTAGGGTTCATTGTTACTAATAAGTCCCCTAAACCATGAAGTCTAACCCAGATAACCATGCACACCCTAGATCCTTGAGATAGAACCAGTCACATGCCCTCCACATGATTAAAAAAACTGTGAAGATCCTCCATGAAACTATGCAGGGTGTGCTTGTAAGGAGGCAATAGATTTTTGAATGGTTTTAGCATGGTTAACCAAACTGTGTGGACCATCCCCGTAAACCATGTGCCTCAAATATGAAAGAAAGAAAATTAAGCATGGTTGGTGCACAATTAAACTAAAAGTGTGCATAAACTATATGAAAGTTAACAGGAAGCCACCCAATTTCTATCTATCTACCTAACCAAAATTTGACCCAAGACTATGACCCCCAACTATTCCTTAACATTGTGGTTTGACCAATTAATAATGGATGGACCATTTTGGAGGCAGAGGATCATCCGTGAGGCATACATCTTGGATGAGGAGAGCTTGAAACTTATTATCAGTATTTTTTGGAGATAATTCACTTGTGGTATCTTGGGATTTGTGATTTCTTTATTAACTGTAATGAACAATAGAGGTAATAAGATCTTTTTTTGTCATCATTTTTTCAAAAAGTTACTAATTCCCTCAATGTGTTGGGGATGCGGGTAATGGAGATTCCTTGGTAATTAAATTCACTTATTGTGTTTGTTCTTATTATCTATCATAATTCTCTTGTGTCTCCATTATTTATGTTTCTAGAAGATCCATATTAGATCAATTACAGAGCTTACATGGATCTCTAAGAGAATTATGATAAGAAATACCATGACAATTGGGTTCACTCATCATCTCCAAGAGGGTTTGTTTTTAGAAAAGTTTTTAAAAACCAATTCTCATACCAATAAGTTGATTTCTATTAAATGAAACTCACCAGACCATGGGAATTCCTTTATATTTTAATCCTAGATATACAAGTTATTATGAAAAACACAACACAATAAGCTAATTGATTTTAACAACCTTCATAACCATCCACAACCCCAACACATTTCCTCCATTGATTGTTAAAAATAGTTTCTGCATTTTCTTGTTTCAAGTGAACCTTTAAAGAATTTGGAAAGTAAATCATTCAAACATCTAAAAAAACTCTCACAATACTAAAATATCAACTATAATTTCAGTAAAAATTCAGTTAATTAATCTCGAATCATAGTACACAACACTCTAAATATTCATATGGATCGACAAAATACTTACACAATACAAGTTGTGAGGGTGGGAAATTAAATTTGGGTCGCTGAAAGTAAAACTTTTGTTGGAATGACACCACAATGCTCATGGATATTATCCAAAAGTAATGAGAAAGACCATGTTCAAGTAACATAGTCTGAACCATTTCAATGAAACTTATATTATTCCTTTCAGTAACACCATTTTGTTGAGGAGTGTATGGTGTACTGAACTCATGAAAAATTCCATGCTTCTCAATATAACTTTCAAATTATTCATTCTTATATTAACTTCTACTTTATGTTCTCAACTTCTTCATGGAATACTCACATTCCTTATCAGCTTTACTCCTAAAAATTTCAAACATTTTTAGAGAATCTGACTTATGTTTCATATACATTACACAAGTAATGTGAGTAAAGTAATCAATGAAGCAATGAAGTAATTATATCCTCGAGTTGATTGTTCTCTCATTGGCCCAAAAATATTAGAATGAATACGTTTCAGGGGTAACTTTGAACAAATGTTAACTTTATTATGTATAGAATTAGTAATCTTTCCTTCTGAAAAATTGTACATCACCGATATCTTATTCTTAACATATCAATAATTCCATGGACACTTTCTATCTTTGATAAATTGCTCATTTTTCTATGAAAAATGTGTCCCAAACTTTTATAACATAACTAATTTTATTCCACTATTCCCAAGTAAAAAGAGTTTTGATCCTCACTAACTTTAAAAAAGTTTGCTTTTGTGTGATAGCCTCTTGTAACTATTTTCCATCTTCATCAATTTAAAAAAAACCCATATTTTCTGAAAATATCTTTGTTACCTTAATCAAAAAGTTTTTGAAACACATAGAAAGTTATGTTTCATCCCATCAACAAAAAAATCATTTTTGGATTTCATCTTTTCTTCCCCAATGATGGATGATCCATCACCTTTGATTCTGAGAGATTAATCATTGCCAAATGTCAATGTTCCTTCTTTAAAGTCTCTTACATTCTTTAACCATTTTAGATCTCTATCATATAATAAGAACACACACTATATATATTCCAAGTTCATTATCCTTTTGTCACTTTTAGAGCAATTTATACAATAATAGATTTTTATTTACCTTTATCTTTATTAACTTATGAATTCTAATAATTGTTAACAAAAATTTTGTGTGCCAAAAAAAAACAAGACACTTTTTTTCATGATGTCTAGGTTGTTCACATCTTTTGAAAATAGTTTCCAAAGGTTGGAATCTATTTTCAGTTTTCACAGCAACCTTATCAGGTTTATTTAAAACATCCTCCCCATACTTCTTTTTGTAGATTGTAGAATAGTAGTAATGTTGTTGATTAAATCAACACATATTTTCCATGTACTAGAATCCACAACAATACTAGTAGTACCTATAGAAATAATATTTTCCTCTAAAACTTCTATACTGATTGGAGTTGTGAGCATGTTTCTCAGAAAAATTCTTATCAAAACTTTTTTAACCACCAACCTTTCTGTTATTAACCAAAATCTTCTTCTTCAGCTTAGTTTTTTTTCAACATTATTGAAAACATAAGTAATATAATGTTTTTAGATTCAAAAACTTTTTATTTCATCCCATTGTTGGTCTTGGACACATATATAATTTTCACAAATTTCTTTTTCTCAGAAACAATTTCAACATTGTCTCAAACCTTGGAGTTAATTTTTAATCCTTATCCAGTTTACCCTTTCTAGATATTTCAATAACTTCTTAGGTAGAATTATTGAAAATTTTAACCCTCTATCCAGATTTAGAAATTTTTTGTTAGACAAGTTCCAACTCTTCTTATTTTTTCTTTCATCTTTACTTCCAGATGTTCATTATAATTATTTTCATTATCAAGAAATTTCTTCAAATAATTAATCTATTCTTGGAACTTTACTTTATAATAAGGAAAAACGTATTGATTTTTTGTTTAAGAGTCTTCAATTTTCATCTTTCAGATTTCTTTCTCAAGACTCCCAATATTTCTCAGACATAATTTCAATTCTTCTTTCAAATGAAATTATAATTGAGTTTCTTCTTCTTTAGAACCATTGATTTTGAAATCTTCATTTTTAACTATTAAAATAAAAGTATTCTCATACATCTCAATAGAATTTTCATATTATGTTTCATTGTATTCTTATTCATCATATTTATATAAGAAACTTCTCCTTTTGGATTTGAATAATTTTCTATCATTTCCTTTGGAATAATATTTAGACTTATCATCTTGTTTCTTCCACTATATTCTATTCATTATGTCATATTCTTCACTATCTTATTATTTATTTATTCTAGGGAAATTGGATGAAAAGTTACCAATGGATACACATTTAAAAAATTAAAGGGATGTTTTTCTTGGTATTTAACCATACCTCTTTTCACATTTTTAGAAAACAAGGATAGAAATTCAATTTTTTTTACATACCTCATTTTCGAAATCAGAATCATTAACTTCTTATTTAATAGGAATCCTCTTTGACTTTTTATTCTTCAAGGATTTGAAAGAAATTTCTCTATCAACTATTTTTTCCTTCAAAAACTTTTTCCCTTAACATTTCATAAGTAATGAGAGTGTTATGAAAATCATCTAGAGATTATGTTTCTGGATATATATCTTCCAATGAGGAAACTTTAACATTAAAATTGTCATGAATAATTCTCAAAATATTTTCAAAAATAATACAATCTTATAACTTTTCACCAAGAAATTTTATAGTGATAAAAATGTCATTGACCCGGGTAAAGAAGTCACCAATAGATTCATATTCACCCATCTTGATATCTTCATACTTTAGCCTCTAGATTTGTAACTTTTCCTTATTCAATTTTTTATTTCCTTTATAAATGTTTTCATCTTATCCAAGATACATTTAGATATAGAACCACCTTTTAATCTTAAAATCTCACTTTCAGAAACTGATGAGAGTAAATCATTCTTTTCCCTTCCATGATTCTCAAGATTTTTTATGTCAACATATTTAATAGAAATTTTATCATTAATATGAGAAAATCCATCTGTTGCAGATTCAAGAATATCATACCCAATAGACATAATATAAGGAAAAATTCTATCTTTACATATATGATAGTTCTTACCCTCAAATACAAGAACTAATTTAATCTACACACAATTGAGATTATCAATCAAAACTTTGTTCTTGAAAACTCCAGCAAAGATTAAATAAAGGTAAACTTTAGATCTGATACAAATTTTAAGTTCCTAGTTAAGATCAAGTATCACTGAGAGGGGGAAGGGTGAATTAGTGATATCTTTTTCTTTTAAGTTTTCTTCTTTATGAAACAACCTTCACATCTAGTTAAAGAGTTACCATTTTAACTAAAGAAAACAATAAAACATCTAAAAGAATATTATCATTTATAAGGTTAACTACTCAAAAAGAGTAGATACATCCTTAGTATGATTTGTAAAAAATAAAATATAACACAATACTCTAGAAAAAAAATCCTTTTACGTGGAATAAAATATGTAGGATATGACCTTAAACTAGTGTAGAAATATGTTCAATACAACAATGCGTGTGATATATCTAGAAAAAATAATGTAATAAAATTTTGTGTAACAAGTTATGAAACATGTTAATGTGATTCCTTGTCAACTTTAAAAAATATTTACTTAAAAATAATTCTCCACTTTTCTACCCAGCAACATGTAAGAACTTCCGGGACTTTATAATAATACTTGGTCCGATTTCCTAATGTGATTACCAGTCTGATTGATCAATAAGGAAAATATAATTATGTCATAATAGGGTTGAGAAAATAAGAAAATACTTATGTTTGAATCCATAAATCCCAATCCGCTTGATTAGTCTGATCCAAAAACACTAATTACGATCTTATCTCTTATTCTTTCTTATTATTTCCATCAAAATTCCACAGTAATGCTCGATTTGGAAACTTATTCTCTCTATAATTATCTAGTGATCTTCCTTCTCTCTTGAAAATTACTTTGATGTTATAAAGTAAATAGTACTTCCACTATTTATAGGTGATCAAAAACTACTTTGGGAAGGATTATGAAAATATTTCTCACTCAAAAAAATTTCCTAAAAAATAATTCTCTTTGAATTTTGGGTGCATGTTGACTTCTTAAACACTTATCAAATATTCTCGAAACTTATCAAATCTTCCCACAACTTAATCTTTCTTCAAAATCTATTTTTAATCTATAGTTTTATTCCAATTATTTATTCCGATTTTCTCATTATGATCGAAGTAGTTGGTCACTCTGATTTTCCTTAACCTACATGAAAATTCATCATAACTGAAGAAACTTCATTAATTTTCTTCACACAACTTGAAAAAATATGAAAAACATTCTTCAAACTTCTTAGACCACTTATCTGATCCCCTTGATAGCACTATAACAAGCTTCAAGTAGTTATCCTTTTCTTCTTTCTTCAAACTGATGATCTTGTGTTCAATAAATTCATCAGTGTTAGCTCCAATCCAATAGTATTGACATAATTGATACAAAAATCTTGAAAAAAAATCAGAGTTATTCTTTCTATTGACCCACTTGTTAAGGAAAATAAATTTTCCAGTTGTAAAAAATCAACAATTCATCTTGATGAAAATGATTGATTTCATTATTGATTGATCTCTGTTTTTATTCTTCATATCAATCACAAAAAACTTTTATTCTTCTCTATATTCATTAGTCCCAACAACTCCCAATTTATTTCATTTTTATTGGTCCCAAAAACTCCCAATTAAAAAAAATATTGTGTCCAATTTTCATATGATGATCGGTGTCAGTATGACTCTGATTCTTGGTGGCACACCACGTCCGATGGACTAGTGTCAGCAGCTTCAAATTTAGAAAATTCTTCCCTTATCTGATTACGATTATAACCAAATTATTTATTTGAAGATTTATTTCTCAAGTATTATCAGTCTGAATGAAAACCAATATATTCATAACGTCATGTTTTGATCAGCCTTCCTAGCTAATTTTTTTGTGTCTGGTGTTCTCACACCAATGTACTAAGACAAAAAAGATTTTACTTTAGAAACTTTATTATTTCACAAAATTCTGCTTATATCCTGACTTCCTCATGACTTTGAATATGTTTAATATTAGATTAAACATCTTCTGACATACATTGAGAAGTATTTTATACTTCCCACACTTCTTAGCATATTCTTTCTTTTTAACCCTTAATACGTTTGACATCACCTCATTTCTTTCATAAAGCTTGAATCACATGTTTTTTGAACAAATTATGATTTATGAGAAATAAATGATCAGAAAAGCATCTTCAAGTTTACATTGAATCCATATAGAATCCGATTATCTTCCACATTATGATTTTAATTTCATTATAGACCCAAATTGAGTCTGATAAACATTTTCTTTCTGAAAAAATCTTCCCAATCCGATGGACATTCTTGAGCATTGAGATCCTGATATTCTAAATATTATGGTCAATAAAATTATCATATTTTAAAAAAATTAATTGATTTTATTTATTCTTTATCTTCTTTGACAACAAAATACAACACAAACATATTTCATCTTTCAAAGACAAATTATTGTCCACTTGGTCCTAACACATTTACTATAGAATCTAGAGTTGGGTTTTCTTACTTTATAACTTCTATCGATGAATTGAGTAGATATGGATATATATACTTGATGAGGTATAAGTCTGAGTACATTGAATGATGTAGAGAATCATCATTGAAAGAAGATAAAGAATCTTCGATCATATCTAGGTGGTGAATATACTAACCCAGAGTTTAACGAATTTTTAGGGAGTTTAGGATTTTATCTCAGCTCACAACAACTTATAGACCATAGTGGAATGGAGTTCATGAAAGGAGGAACTATACCGTATTACACATGGAAAGGTTAATGATGAGTAATGTAGATCTTATATTATCCTTTTGGGGATATGCATTACAAACTGCATCATACACACAAAACCAAGTACCAAATAAAGAGGAAAATGGAATTACCTTTAAGTAATAGAGTGAAAAGAAACCTTTTTTTTCACATACACATGTATGGGGTTGTGAGGTGTTTTTGAGGCCTTCTCAGGCAACAAACTAGCACCCTAGTTCACAAAGTGTATCTTTATTACATAGCCTAATGTAACAAAGGGATACAACCTATATAACCCCTTAGATAAGAAAGTGACTATCTCTAGACATGCCATTTTAATAAGAGGGAGTACATTCTCCAAATGGATAGTGCTAGAAAGATTGACTTTTATGAAGTTGATGCTCAAGATATACAAGAGTTGGTACTAAAACAGATTCCATAGGTCCCCATGGAAGAAGTAGTTCCTGAAACACATGTACTATGTATGAGTAATAAAAAGGTAAGATAACTAGAAAGATATGGTTTTCTAGTCACTGAAGATGGTGACTCATTATTAGTTGATAATTATGAACCTCTCTCTTATAAAGTGTAAGTATAAAGCTCTGAAGATACAAGATAGAAAGAATTCATGAATTCTAAAATGGATTCCATGCATCAGTAATAAGTTTGGGTTCTGGTTAATGTGTTAGTTGATGTAAATCCTGTAGGGTGAAAATGGGTATTCAAGAAAAACATTGGTATGGAAGGTAAAGTAAATAATTATAAATCAAGTATAGTGGATAAAGCGTTTAAAAAACATCAAGTAATTGACTACAATGAGACCTTTTCACCAGCTTCCTTGTTTAAATCCATCATAATTCTACTTTATATAGAAGCTTACTATGACTATGAAATTTGGAATATGGATGTTAAGACCACATTCCTTAATGGAAACCTTTAGGAAGATTTATATATGATATAAATAGAAGGTTTTTTGACACCATGGTATTCCAAAAAATATTTTCAAGTTGCAAAGATCTATTTATAGAGTGAAACAAGCATCTAGGTGATGGAAAATTTGATTCGATGAAGCTATAAAATAATTCGGTTTCATTAAGAGAGAATGCGAGCCATGTGTTTACAATAGGATTAGTGGGAATGAAGTCATTATCCTAGTAGTATATGTTATAACATATTATTTATTAAAAATAGAAAACTAGTCTTATAGTCAGTTAGGGACTGGTTAAACAAGTGTTTCTCCATGAACTTAGGTGAAACAGCCTATAATCTAGGGATCAGGATCATTTGTGATAGATCCAAGAGGATTCTTAGACTAAGTCAAAGTACATATGTTGACTAGATACTAAGGATATTTAGTATGGAATAATCCAAGAGGGGATTGGTTCTTGTTTTACATGGTATATATCTTTCTATGAAAATGCGCTCTTAGACGCAACAGGAGAAAGAGAGAATGAGTAAGATTCTATACGCTTCAAAAAAAGGATCAATCATGTATTCCATGTAATATAATAGAATTAATATTTCCTATTCATTGATCATGGTAGGAAGATGTCAAGATGACCAAGGAGAACAACATTAGTCTTATCTTAAGGCCATCCTGAAGTATCTGAGAAGAACTAAGGATCTATTATTGGTGTATGGAGGAGAAAAATATCTATTCATTAGGGGTTATACTGATGGTAGTTTTAAAATAGATCATAATGAAATGAAGATGAATTCAGGATATGTTTTCTTTCTCAATAGTGGAGCTATGATCTGGATAATTTCAAAACAGTAATTTGTTGCTAATTATACAATGGATTCCAAGTATATAGAGACTTCTAATACATATTAGGAATCCATTCGGATATGAAAATTTGTCATGAAACTTGATGTGGTACCTAGATTTAAATACCCTAAAACATTGTATTGTGATAATACTGCAACGATGTCTCTTTCAAAAGAGACAAGGTCACTTCAATGGACAAAGCACATACCCCCTAAGTATCACCACTTGAGGGATTTTTCTCAGAGGGGTGAATTTGAAATAATTAGTGTTTATATGGAAAAAAATGTGGTGGAACCCTTGACTAAAGGAAAATATGACAAGAATCATGAGTATCATGTGAGAGCTAGTGGACTGAAGGTTATTAGAGTTTGGCTCTAGTACAAGCGGGAGTTTGTTAGAGTTGGTTCCATATAACCAACTTCTTTGTACTTTATGATAGCCTATATTCAAAGTTTTGAATATCAATAAACTCATAATCACATCAGGATTGTTTTTAACGTAACATAATATATGATAGTGTCCTAAGAGTAGTTTTCACAACAAAAGGTCATAGAAGTTCCTTGCTATGACGAGAACCTAGAAGTGTGGATGAAATCATGTGAGGGACACAAATGATATAGGCTATCAGGGGTAAAAAATCACAATACTTTGAGGAACCTTATCATGGTGTACTCCCATGGAAATATCTAGAATAGGATATTATGATAATAATACATTCTAGTAGGAAGTCCACATTTATTTATGTCATTGGATGTTACTATCTATGGATGTGTGTATTGGTTTATATATATTAATATTATTATTAATGAGTGATATATGTCATGTACTTTGATGTACTGATGAAAACTATGACAACATATTGTTTACAGTGTGGTAGTATACTTTTGGTGGTTTACGAGTAATATTTCATTTTTGAATTAAGTGAGAAATTATTTTTACCTTATATTATTTAATTCAATTTTATATCACAAGCAATTTTATGGAAATGATATAGCCTAAATAAATCCATGGCTATTTTTTTCAATAGGAAAGTTTATTTTTTGGAAATCCAAAGAAAGAGACATCAATCACATAAGTTGATAACACCAACATGAAACCTCCTTGAGTAGAGATATCATGATAAAGATATTATATTACACTATAAGTATTTGTATAAGGTATTATATCATTTTGAAAATAATTTTTTTCTCTATGGGTGAATTGGTGTGTTTCTTAATGCTAAGATTGGACTTTAGGCTTCTTCACTCAATTCTATAAGAAAGAGGCCAAGAGGGTCACACACTAAGTGTATCTAGAATCTCAGTTAAATAATATATTATTATTTATTATTTAATATTTTAAATAAATATTATTCCATCACATGTTTTAATAATTATTCATTTTTGTTTAATTACATATATTTCATCACTATTTATTCGAGAGAATATTATGTGAGCAGAATATTTATTAAATACTTATTTTCTATTTACTGAATAGAATATTTATTTAGTATAGAATAATGCAGTGATATTTATTTATTAAATAAATAGTGATTATTAAAGGCCTGAAAAAATTTCGGAGGAATGATGGACCGATTTTATAAGTCTCGTAAGAAATAATATATATTGAATATTATTTGAATAACTAATATTTAATTTAATTTGTGAGTTTAGTGAATGTCAAGAATTAATAATAATAAAATTACTATTATAGACATGGGGTTCTGTATGGATTAAATAAATAATAAAGGGAAATTTTGAAATTATTTATTTCTAACCCTAGTGGTATAAAAACCCAATTATATTATTTTTCAAAAGATCTAATTCATTTGTATTGTTTTACACAATGTAATCTAGAGAATCCTATTGAATCCTTAGAGAGATACATTCTCGAAGAATGCTCTCAATAACAAAGAGTAATCTTCCTCTACATTCCTCTCTTGAGTCTAGAGAGGTCAAGTAAAATCCTTTGGAAGCAATTCTTTAGGAGATTAAAGGTTAATAACGCAAGTGATAAGATCTTTCATACTAGAACCTAAATATTCTTACAAAGAAAATCGAAGATTTGTGGAACATGTGTTGATCAATTCTTGATGGAATCTATTCTTTATTCCTGTAAAACAATGGTGGTATGATGTAGATCCATTTTCAGATCCATCAATAAAGAAATAATTTCTCACAAGGTAATTCATTAATTTATTAAATTAATTATAAATAACATGTGATATTCCCATGCTTGTGTTTCGGCATTTTATCCATTGTTTATATTATTTTATTAAATCCCATAGATCATGTAATTTATCATCATGAAAATATTTGATTGATCACTGATCATGAAAAAATCAATGTTGGGTATGAACAATCACACACTTCTGTTTTTCCTGGAATTTATATTCATGAGGAAAATAACCTTTGCATTTTAAAATAAATTAATAAAAAAAATTCAGAATTATAATGGGAAAATTTTTCATTTAAAAGAACCATATAAACTTATAAATAATTATTAAAAGTAAAAATTATTTATTATGGTAGTAAAATCTATACATGTCATATAATTTTAAAAAAACCTTCCTTCTATAATTTTGTCAGAAAAGTGACAAAGTGCCTCATTTTTTGATAATGAAAAAAAGATTTATTTCATTCCATTTAAAAAAAAAGAAAAAAATGAGTAAAAATAACTTTAAAAATCATATTATAATAGTAAAATCATTATTTAAGATATTTTTAAAGTAACTTGGATATTTAAGAAAAATATTTTTTCAACTAAAGAGGAAGATTAAGTCAATTTTCCTTAAAAACATATTTTTGGTCTATTGAGTAAAAAAGATGAGTAAAATGAAAGGAAACCATATATTTTTAAGACATAAACCAAGGAGAATAAAATTCATGAGTATATTTATAGTTTTTTTTAATATTTCATCATTGTAATTTAATTGTAAACAATCCCGATAAACACTGAGATTGTAACATAAAACCCTTCCCTCGAGTTCACCTTGTTTCTAAATCACTCTTAACTACTATATAATAAAATGCAATTTTTTATAAATATATAAAAAAGTCATGTTCATACTTATAATATCATATATTATCCCTTTATAACCTTTCAACACCCCCTTTTATCAATAATTTCTTATTAAAATTGTCATGTTATAGTATTAACTATTTCGTTTATCATGAGTATTTCAGTTCAGTAGTTCCCATAATTAAAAAATTATTCTAGTTCCATCATCTCCAAAATATTAATTATTATATTAATATAATATATTCATCATATACATTCTTATATTCATCCATAAAATTTATCAAAACATAAATGAATTACACTGTTCATGGAGAGGGTAGGTCATACACAAGAATGTTGTTTTCATTTTTCAATAAATGGAAAAAAAGAAAGAAAAATATTAATTAACTATTAAAATAACATTATTATATCATATTAATCATATATATTTATCAAATTCATCTGTATTACCATCCGAGTAAAATATAAATGAAAAATAAATCACAACACTTCGTGGAGGTGGCAGTCCACACGTACGCATGAATAAATTTATCATTTCCCAAAGGATTGGATTGTAGGAAGGTTGAAATGATATTATCATTATAGAACTATAATATTGTAAAAAATATCATATATAAATATTAAACCTATCATAACTACATTCCATAAAATGTGTTTATCAAAAATGAATTGTATCACTTCATGGGGATGATAATCCATACATACGCACGAATGATACTTTTACTTATCATTTTATTAGAATAAGGGTATATAATAGTATTTTAATAATCAAATTTTTTTTCAGAATATTTAGTATCCATAATATTTTATTTAATGATAAATACCATAGATTTAGAGGAGGTAAAAAAGAGTATAAAAGTAAGTGATCTGTTAAGGTGATTACATCTTTTTTGAAAAGACTCCTTTAGATCTCCTCAAATGGTATCTAGGGTTGGTATTTTGGAAATCATATCAGCTATATAATGTTTATAGTAAAGTTTATAAGTGAAATTAGATTTTTTTTTGAGATATAGGGAACACAATGGTGTAATAAAGTAAGGGATACGGTTTCCTTTTATAATTGTAGCGAGGGGCACTTTTGGAATTTCCCAAAAGGTTAAATTATAATAAATTCATTATCAAGAAAAATACCTCCAAATTGAAAGTTATTCTAAGGTAATTTAGGATAAGGTTGTAATACCATCAACCAATAAAATTTATATGAGTTTTGGTTTCATTTTAAACCTTATCATTTTGATTAACCCTTAGTTAATGAATTTTAATTTTAATTAAAATAACAACATTTTCAATATTAATGGTTGTAATTCTTACTTATATGGTGAAAATTAGACAATAAATGGAAGATTAATGGAATTTGTGACCATATCATATCCAAATTTTTCTTAATTTAGTATTTTTATGATTTTTAAATAATTTAATCAAATATTATTTTTATAAAATATAAATATTATCAATTTGTTAGTATTCATTTAATTTGATTTAAAAGACATAAAGAAAAATATTGAATTCAAATATAATCTTTAACACAAAAATAATTTATCATATAAATATTCAAAATTTTAGGAGTACTATAACATACTCAAATTAGATCACTTTTCTTATTTTCAAAATAATTTATTATATTTTTTTATTAATTGAGTAAATATAATTTTGGTGTTGTGTGAGAATTTAAGGTTATTATATAACACCTAATTTTTTTTAAATAAATTACCATAATGAATATAATTTTATTATTCTCAAAATTACTATTAGTATTCTTTCATAACGTGTTTATGTCCCCATGTGAAAGAATAAAAGATATTTAAAAATAAGATAGTGAGATTTTGTATTTTTTTTGTGATTTTAACAATATATAAGACATTTTCATGGAAAAGTGTCCATTAAATAACTAATTTCAAGATTAATGTGTTTAAGATCAAATTAAATTCACCAAATAAAAATTTTATGAAAAATTATAGCCTATAACTTATTTTTAATCTAGATTAACTTGATTTACCCTTTACCGAGGTGAGAAATTTTACCACAGTTACTAATCATATTGACAAAAAATAAAAGGGTCCTATCTTTCAATTTTAAATATCATGATTCTAAATATGTAATTTATTTTATCTAAAACAATACTTATAAATGGAAGAAATTATCTTTAATATTAGATTAAAAAATGAAACAAAAACATCTTTTTAGAAAAAATACATTTCTAAGAATAAAACTAAATTTATATTATCATATTCCCCAAAAAATATTTTTTGAATTTTTAAAAAATTTTATCATTTAAATATATATAAATTTCATTAAAATCATTCAATAATTGATATTAAATTAATTTATTAATATAAAAATACACTGTATATAAGAAAATGTTTTCCAAACAAAAACACTTTTATTTTTAAATATATATATATTTTGTTTTTAATGATAATAATTTGATAACTATTGAATTAATTTTATAATTTTTTAGAACACATATTTTTTATTTTTTTATAACTATTAATACCAACAATTCTAATTGTTTGGTGATAAATGACACATAATATTTTAATAATGTAACATTTTTTGTCTAAACTCATTGTTGTGTGTAAGGAAAGATATTGAATAAGAGAAATGTTTTATAAAAATATTTGGGTGCTACAATAAGGTACTCTCAATATTTCATACACCATGTAATGGTAAATATCAATGATATTTTTGTAGCACCTCTAATACCATTATGCTTAATGGTAAAATGATAATGAAAATCATTTAACCCCCTTTGTGTAAGGGTACTACCTTTACACAACTCATCTACATAAAGGTAAAAAATAGGTTAACCTTACATAGACCATTGGTGTAAGGGTACCATGTAAGGGTATCATGTAAGGGTAAATAATATTTACCATTACTCATGGCATCTATTTTTACAAAACACAGTTCTTATTTCTAGTTCCAATTTTTCTCAAAAACCAGTGATCAAATCACCTTAAAAGAATAACGATCATGTGTGTATTACCATTTATAGGTTTCATATGATAATATAAACAAAATTTTCAATTAATTCCAACCTAAATCATAAAAAATCTATCTTTATGAAATAAATGTGTAAATAATCCAAAAAAGGAGTACCTGGAATTCAAGAACAATATCATTTTCTATCTTCCTTCCACTGAGAGTGTTTGAGGAAGATCATGAGTTGTAGTGAATAAAAACAACCTACCTCAAAGAAGACACATTGTACAATGGATCCATGATCATATCATGTGGATAGCCAATATTTGAAGGGGTCTTAATACTATATCAAATTAGATAAATAAAGTATCAGGAGGATGTGATTTTAGTAGAGGGTCATATAAATCACATACCCAATAAGAGAGGATCGAATCCTCTTATATAGCCAAATATCAAAGCATCTTCTATTTGTAACAAATCATTTTTTATCACTATTATGGTATAATTTATTAAATATTTTCAATAAATTTAATGAAAAAACTTTAATCCATTCATAATGAATTATAACTAGATAATAAACAACTTAGGAGAAATAAATAATAATAATAATAATATATATCACACTTATTATATTTATACATCACATGCATGAAAAATACATGAATAAAATGCATTTATTAAATGTACACATATATAAATATAAATATATATCATACATTATATTCATGTGTGCATGCATCTCATGTATGAATAGTTTAGTACAAATACACCAAATATCATATCTAAAGATGAATTTTTAATCTATATTTTTTTAATAAATGGATTTAATATCAGGTTCAATATATTTTTTTGTTTCAAACATTTAATTCCCCAATAATTTTAAATTTATTTTATTTCCCTTAAATTATATACAATGAACATAGTTACCATAACATAAGGGTTTAAATTTAGAATCAAATAGTATTAGATGTGTACTCATCTTAGAATAGATCCTATTGACTAGTTTTTCACTCCAAAATTCATTTAAGGTATATCCATGAATTCTTTCTACATAATAATAACTATTTATTTCAAATTTCTAGCTACTATAGTATTTTAAACTCCTAATAAAATTATATTTCCTAACTTTTATCCATTTAAAATGGCATTACATAGATTTTTATAATCTCAGGTTCATGACAAGATGAAATAAATGCTCGATATATGAGGGAGTGTGAGGTTTATCTGTACATTAAAGACATATAGGAATGTTCTTAGAAGTTTAATATTATTAAGGAAGTTTTAAATGGAAGCAACATAGTTTAAAACTACATGGTATGTTATGGAGGCTGATAAATGAACTCATTTTATGAAAAAAATATTATGATTTTTTAAGTCACTAATAATGAGTGGGTTCATTGGAACACTACCAGTGAATTAATGGATTTACTAGGTCCATTAAGAAATTGGTTTATTGTATCATTGTAAATAAATCTATAAATTTACGGGATCATCATCTTTAGGTTTTGGAATTAACTAACTCTTAAACAAGAAATTTGTTCATTATCTGTTCACTAAAAATTAATGGATTGGTTTGGTCATCACTAAAATATTAATTGATTTATCCGCTCATCTTACAAAGTGTGGATCATCAATAATATATTTTATTATCAATATAGAATCTATTCATCAAAATATTAAAGAATACATTTTATTTTTAATCTATCCAAGATGGCTTAATAGATTACACTACTCTTTTTTGTATCATTGTTAATATTATATTTATATCGTATTTTTTATCATTATGAAATGATTAATGGATTTACAATTTGTTTTAGGGTCTCCTAGGATGAAATAAGGTTATTTCAAAGTTTTATTCCATAAAAAAAGGTATATAGGGTTTATATTGGGGATTAAATTCTCTTAATATTGATAAATATTACACGGGACTCTCAGGTTGTCTATGAATAATTAAAGACCTTATGCTAAATTTTGATATCTCCTAGATGGAATTAAGGTTACATTAAGGTTTTGATGTTATATATAGAGTATAAATGGGTTTATAATAGATATTAGGATCTCCAAAAAAATACTTAATATTTTTCTATAACTTCATTCCATTTAAAAAAACATAAAGGTTTGACATCGGGGTTTAATGTATGAAAAGGATATCTAAAGGAAGAATTTTATTTTTAGGACATAAATAAAGGCATGGAGGGTTTATAACATGGTTTATAAATTCCAAAAAAAGATTTAAGGTTAGGATTCCATTTATTTCTATCAAATAATAATTTAATGGTTTATGTAAGGGTTTAAGATCTCTTAGTAGGATATATATACACTTAAAATGTTCAGGAATGATTTAATCATTAAATTGAGTTTGAGAAATAGATGAGTGAAGGTTGGATTATTATTATAGATTGAAAAACTTATAAAGTAAACCATTCCTCTAAAAGTTACATGTGGGAACATGGTAGGGAGATATCATATGAATCCTTAAGGTGAAGGATCCTTTTTATAAATGGGGTACATAATGGACCAAGCCTTGAAATATGATTAGTGTAATAAGAGTTAAATGTGGGTGATATTATATTAGAAGTGGAATATTCATTTACTAGGGTTATATATAGGTTTATGGATTCCTATCTGTAGAGACCCGAAGCTTATCGTACATGGACATTACATTACTTTTGCGGAATACTTAGTACATAACAAAAACACACACTAAAGGATCGTAATAGTTTAGTGTCTTTGGAAACTCGGAACGTAATCTTCTAATCGTGGTGAAAGATCTTCAATATCTCCCATAAAGATCTTCCCTTTTTTTTTACCTAAAACCTTTATTTATATCCTGGGGAAAAGAAAACATAAAAGGGTGAGCTCAAATGCTCAGTAATGGTATACAAAAGAAATAAAAATCATATCATATCTTTTTGAAAATCATAACCTGCAAAAGAGATCATAATATCTTAACATGGAACAAATCATAGAAGTAAAAATGAGATCACCATAATCATAACATGAAACTTGAAACTTTGTGGCATGCACACATAATCATGGAAAATCATTTCTTGTTAGTCAAGACTCATTGCCAAGACTATCTTAGTGGACAAAGTCCCTTTCTGAATCGAGTAACCCTCGTTTCAGTCCTGTTTCACTGAACCGGTATAACCTACCGTTCCAGCCCTGTCTATCTCATGAGATATAAAATCTTTACCCAATGCATTGGAGGGAGATATAGGTCCCACCCATCTTATAATGAATCCTTTCTTATGTGTGCCACATAATCATAAATCATACATCATTGCATAACCCATGTAATACAAATTGGAATCTTAAACATCATGACATCATAAAACAATTCACACAAGATAAAGGAATTCATAAAAATGTTTCCATCAAATCCATGTAATAATAGGGATAAAAACAGAACCCTTTTATTATCTTAGATGGAAAATAATTTTGATAAAACACTTGAACTTCATTCTTGAGGAAAACATTTTTTCTTTCATAACATGTCATAAAACTTTAAAATAAAAGAAGTTGATTAAAAATAAACTTGAAAACTTGTAAAGGAAGCTTCTTGGAAATAATGTTTTAAAAATCCATTCATGCCGTATAAGTTAAAAAAAAACATTCTTCTCGTACTTTTGTCGGAAAAGTCAAAAAGTACCTCGTACGAAAAACGAAAAAAGATTCCTTTCATATCCTTTACTAAAAACTCATAGAAGGGTAAAATTGGATTTAAACAATTGTAAGTGGATGGAAATAATATTACATATTGAGGGGACATGGATGTGGATGATAAAATAAACCCCAGTAAATACTTACGAATAAACAATCTCGGATAAAAATGATATTGTGATATTTCCCTTACCTTAGGTCAAATTTGCTTCGTATGTGTCCGAACCTCCTCTTCTTTGAAGCGCCTCTTTGAGACCTCCTCTTAGGGCACTAAAATTGGTCTTTGAGGAAGACCAGAACCTCTAGGATGTTTCTAGGGAAGTGGAGAAGGGAATAAGGCAGGGGTTGGCCGAGCTTGAGTGCTCAAATTGGTGTGAGGAGGAGGGGGAGGAGGTACCCTTTTATAAGGGAGGAGAGGGGCACTTTAGGAATATCTCAAAATATTAATTTACATTAAAGTCAAAATCAGTTTATAATGGTTCCAAAGGGTCTTATTTCGAAGCTAATGTGGGGATGGGTCTAAATAATATCAACCAATAGGATTTAGACAAGTTTATGATATTATTTTAACCTTATCAATTAGATTTAACTCTAAGTTAAATAATTTAACTTTTGCCGTGTCTTTTTGTTTTCTTTCACTATATGGTTAATACACTTACTATAACATGCCAAACGAACCCCAAATTGTTTATTACTAATAAATATATCTTTATCTAAGTCATTTGGCTGAACCTTAGATTTTTAAGAATAAACTAACAATTAATAATATAATATTTGATTTCAAAACTATTTTGTGTCAATTTTGATACTATTTGATATATGATTTTTGGGAAAGTCATAACAGAATTATATGTTCGAACAAAGTTGATTAAATCAACACTAATATATCATAGTAACCTAGAAAATTAGTGGAATTCATAAAAAGTCTCAAATTACATTCATTTGAGCATTTATAACATCAATTATGTTAATATTTCCTTAAAAGTGTAATTACTGCATCATCGTTGTGTCATAAATAAATTAATTTATTTAAAGTCTAAAAATTATAAATAAAATATCATTATGTAGGAAATCTTTTTATCTTTCTAATGAATATTTACAATCGAATTTATCTTATGTACAACCCTATATTAAAAATGTTTTAGTAAATAAACATTGATTTTGACTCTTTTAACTCTTCTTTGAATTAAATATTAATAAATGTCCTAATCTAATCCAAGTGGGCATAAATGGTCATATGTTATTCCTAAGCTTGTTTTTGGTCGATTTACACTTTTCCAATAGAATTAGGACATGTGTTAGGGTAATATTAATATCATATTTACCCTTAGTTACCCTATTTACTATTAACCGCGGTAAAAAAAAGTAAAAAGTTACTATTCACCAAAAATTATTTTCATCTCATTGAACCACATTTTAGTCCTTGATATTAACCGTGTCTGTCGGATTTTCGAAATTACATTCACAGAAGTGGTAAAATTAAGTTTTATGCAAAATTCAGTTTTTTAACCTACCACTAAGTGGTTTCACTATTCATCAAAAATTGAAAGTTTTCAGAAAAATGCCAAAATTTCATCCTAAGCTATATTTGATATTCAGAATTCAAAAATGATTTCTATTTTAAAAAATTCCCAACATATAAGTTGCATTAATTAAATTAATTTCCGCTGTCACAACAAATAGTGTGTTTTTAAGAGATAATAACTATCAAAAGATTGACACTTGTTTATAACTACTTTAAATGTGAAATTACATCCAATGACCAACATTGTATTAAATTGTAAAAATATATTCTAAATATACTTTAAAACCAATCAAATTCATAATTTATCACTATTAATTATTTCGATTAAAAAAGTTGTTTTTAATTATAATTTAATAATTTTCACTATTCATCAGAATATGAAAGTTATCCGAAAAGTACTAAAATTTCACCTTAGGCTAAATTCAATACTCCGAATCCATAAATGAAGTCCATTTTGAGAGCTAAAACTTCTAAAATTTAAAAGTGGTAATTACTATTCATAACGGCTAGTTTTAATAATATTTTAATAGCATATCGTTGTTTCGTGAAACTCAGTATTGCGTACTACACACGCTATCGAGGAAGGTTGCGATTGCGTGTAATACAAGACAAGTCAAAGATGCGTGTTGTGCAAGCTCATTTTGGTGTAGAGTACAACACAAGACATTAATAAAATTAAAAAGATTATTTTTCATAAAATCTTGGGCTGTTACATTCTACCCCCCTTAAAATGAATTTCGCCCTCGAAATTCGTCGGGGATATAAATGGTTTACTATTCGAAAGTTTCTTTAATAGAAACCCACATCGTAAAAAGGAATACCAAAACCAATATTTTAAAACAAAAGTATGAAACTTAACGGTTACCCAAATAAAATAATCACTGGGTTTCCACATAGGTGAAAATATGGATATGGAAGAGAAATCTAACCATCATGTTCTGATGGAGAGTGGTAGAGAACATGGCTATAGAAAAGCCAATAGTCACAAATCCATAAATTTGTGACGATCTAAGGTACCATCCGATTCATCAGGTATAAGATCACTAGGACAACATTTTTGGTTTTCAAGATCATTTCCCTAAAGTTGAAAATTTAAATTGGAATAAATACTTTCTTTATTTTGGTACAATCTCACTATTGTTCGTGCCTAGAACAATTTCCACTTCATCTCTTAAATAAATGAAGTTGAATTTGTTATTCGTGAATTGTTAGCAGATCATGTGATAGAATGACGGGTCATTCCATCTGTCTCAAACAAAAGGTTAGCAAAAAATTATATACATAAGTCGATCTATAGTGAGATTAATCACATATAGTTCCTAAAATGGACTTATACTTCATATATCATACTGCTTAATATAATAAAACTAGTTTCTACTAAACAGGGACTTCCTGTAGGCCAGTGGTAGGCGATAAAGGCCTGTCGCACTTCGGTTGTGGGTTCGATTCCCACAGCCTTGTCCGAAGCGATGGGCAGTCGCCCGTCCTGCAGGTTGTCCTTTTTCTAAAACTACATTACTATAACATCCCATCAATAATATCGAGAAAAAAAAAACTTCTAACAATACTCACTTATGTCCAACATAATCCATTTCAATCTTTAGGCTTATCCATAATACTGCAGTCCACTCTCATAACATAGTGAAAACGATTACCAGAGATTTAATACCATCGTTGATCCCCATATATCATAAGATATGTTTTGTTGGTCACATTACAAACATTCAAAGTCCTTAATCATGTATTCTCTTGAATACCTTAGTGAAAACATGAATGCAGTTTAAAGTTAACACTTTCCACATACCAAAATCCTCAAAATTCTATATACTCAAACCATGATATCACTTAGTCCTTATATCAATCATGAGCTCATGAATACTGTTAAACATTTCATTTTCTTGTTTTCCCTTCATTATGCGCATATCATCTTATTTCCAAAAATATCTCAATCACTTTGAATACCACATTAAACCAAAACATAAATATTCCAATACTCTATGATACAACATTATTTTGGAATCCCATTACATAAACACTTAATCATTCCACCACATCGTTATCATATTCAACATCTCCAATAGTGATCGCATGTGACTTCCCTTTGTCCTTTGCCTTAAGCGGTTGCTCATGTAGATCATCACTAACCCTTGGATTAGGGCATTTATTAGCATAATGCCCCATTTCCTTGCACTTGAAGCATTGAAGTGTTGGTGGTGCGTTCTCTACAGTGTTTGCTTTATTCACATCATTAGAAACCCTTTTTCCATTACTTCGACACTCAGCTGCTCGATGACCTTCTTTTCCACACTTAAAACATTTTCTAGTCCCTTTAAGACAATCTCCACCATGCTTCTTTCCACACTTTGTGCATAAGGAAACATTCATCTTCTTTTCACCATTATTCTGAGATTTCTCCTTGAACTCCATCTTTCGTTTCTTGTCAAAACCATGAGATGGATATGTAACACCAACTTCCATTTCTACCTTGATAGCACAACGCACAATTTCTTCATAGCTACTGAAGTCTCTTATAGATAATGCCCTTCGAAGACTTGGTTTTAAGCCACTGAAAAATCGATCAACTTTACTTTCAGGTTGGATGATAATGCCAGATGCATACCTTGCAAGTCTTGTAAAATTCGCTTCGTATATACCAACAGATTCATCATCCTTTTGCTTTAGTTCAAGAAACTCCTTCTCCATCTTTGTTCGAAGAATACGAGGGAAGTACTTATTGAAAAATAAGTTCTTGAACTCGTCCCATTCCATGGACTCAATTTCATCTCTTTGCCTTGTATTCTTGATAAGATTCCACCATTGATCAGCTTCACCTTCCAAACGATATACTGCTAAGATGACTTTATCATGTTCAGAACATTGAAGAACTGAAAATATCTTTTCAGTGGTACTGATCCATTGTTCAGCAACAAGTGGATCAGAAGACCCACTGAAAGAAGGTGGACGTTGCCTCATGAAGGAATCAATAGAATATTGGTCCCTTCTCTGCTCATTTGGAAGTCCAGAATTATTCATAGCTTGTGTAAGTATAGCAATAAGATTTTGCACTCCATCTCCCATAACATTTGTTTGTTCAGGACGACAATCATTGCATTGTCCATTGCATTGATCAACACGGTTCCTTCGGGTTCCAGCCATCGTCTAAAACCCAAAAAGAATAGTGTGAGAGGAAAAAATCATTCTAGGGAAAACAACATAATAAAGGGGGAGTACCTTCAACGTCTAACATCTTAGGTTTAATTCTATGATCATTAGCGTAGTTCTAGTACTATAACCTATACGTATACTTAACCTTAGGGACATCCCTAGACATATCGTAGAAATATCTCTAGGGATCTCACTAACGTTTTCGCATCCTAGTTTCCAAAGGTTGACTAAACCTTTCCTCTGATACCAACTGTAGAGACCCGAAGCTTATCATACATGGAAATTACATTACTTTTGCGGAATACTTAGTACATAACAAAAACACACACTAAAGGATCGTAATAGTTTAGTGTCTTTGGAAACTCGGAACGTAATCTTCTAATCGTGGTGAAAGATCTTCAATATCTCCCATAAAGATCTTCCCTTTTTTTTACCTAAAACCTTTATTTATATCCTGGGGAAAAGAAAACATAAAAGGGTGAGCTCAAATGCTCAGTAAGGGTATACAAAAGAAATAAAAATCATATCATATCTTTTTGAAAATCATAACCTGCAAAAGAGATCATAATATCTTAACATGGAACAAATCATAGAAGTAAAAATGAGATCACCATAATCATAACATGAAACTTGAAACTTTGTGGCATGCACACATAATCATGGAAAATCATTTCTTGTTAGTCAAGACTCATTGGCAAGACTATCTTAGTGGACAAAGTCCCTTTCTGAATCGAGTAACCCTCGTTTCAGTCCTGTTTCACTGAACCGGTATAACCTACCGTTCCAGCCCTGTCTATCTCATGAGATATAAAATCTTTACCCAATGCATTGGAGGGAGATATAGGTCCCACCCATCTTATAATGAATCCTTTCTTATGTGTGCCACATAATCATAAATCATACATCATTGCATAACCCATGTAATACAAATTGGAATCTTAAACATCATGACATCATAAAACAATTCACACAAGATAAAGGAATTCATAAAAATGTTTCCATCAAATCCATGTAATAATAGGGATAAAAACAGAACCCTTTTATTATCTTAGATGGAAAATAATTTTGATAAAACACTTGAACTTCATTCTTGAGGAAAACATTTTTTCTTTCATAACATGTCATAAAACTTTAAAATAAAAGAAGTTGATTAAAAATAAACTTGAAAACTTGTAAAGGAAGATTCTTGGAAATAGTGTTTTAAAAATCCATTCATGCCGTATAAGTTAAAAAAAAACATTCTTCTCGTACTTTTGTCGGAAAAGTCAAAAAGTACCTCGTACGAAAAATGAAAAAAGATTCCTTTCATATCATTTACTAAAAACTCATAGAAGGGTAAAATTGGATTTAAACAATTGTAAGTGGATGGAAATAATATTACATATTGAGGGGACATGGATGTGGATGATAAAATACACCCCAGTAAATACTTACGAATAAACAATCTCGGATAAAAATGAGATTGTGATATTTCCCTTACCTTAGGTCAAATTTGCTTCGTATGTGTCCGAACCTCCTCTTCTTTGAAGCGCCTCTTTGAGACCTCCTCTTAGGGCACTAAAATTGGTCTTTGAGGAAGACCAGAACCTCTAGGATGTTTCTAGGGAAGTGGAGAAGGGAATAAGGCAGGGGTTGGCCGAGCTTGAGTGCTCAAATTGGTGTGAGGAGGAGGGGGAGGAGGTACCCTTTTATAAGGGAGGAGAGGGGCACTTTAGGAATATCTCAAAATATTATTTTACATTAAAGTCAAAATCAGTTTATAATGGTTCCAAAGGGTCTTATTTCGAAGCTAATGTGGGGATGGGTCGAAATACTATCAACCAATAGGATTTAGACAAGTTTATGATATTATTTTAACCTTATCAATTAGATTTAACTCTAAGTTAAATAATTTAACTTTTGCCGTGTCTTTTTGTTTTCTTTCACTATATGGTTAATACACTTACTATAACATGACAAACGAACCCCAAATTGTTTATTACTAATACATATATCTTTATCTAAGTCATTTGCCCGAACCTTAGATTTTTAGGAATAAAATAACAATTAATAATATAATATTTGATTTCAAAACTATTTTGTGTCAATTTTGACACTATTTGATATATGATTTTTGTGAAAGTCATAACAGAATTATATGTTCGAACCAAGTTGATTAAATCAACACTAATATATCATAGTAACCTAGAAAATTAGTGGAATTCATAAAAATTCTCAAATTACATTCATTTGAGCATTTATAACATCAATTATGTTAATATTTCCTTAAAAGGGTAATTACTGCATCATCGTTGTGTCATAAATAAATTAATTTATTTAAAGTCTAAAAATTATAAATAAAATATCATTATGTAGGAAATCGTTTTATCTTTCTAATGAATATTTACAATCGAATTTATCTTATGTAAAACCCTATATTAAAAATGTTTTAGTAAATAAACATTGATTTTGACTCTTTTAACTCTTCTTTGAATTAAATATTAATAAATGTCCTAATCTAATCCAAGTGGGCCTAAATGGTCATATGTTATTCCTAAGCTTGTTTTTGGTCGATTTACACTTGTCCAATAGAATTAGGACATGTGTTAGGGTAATATTAATATCATATTTACCCTTAGTTACCCTATTTACTATTAACCGCGGTAAAAAAAGTAAAAAGTTACTATTCACCAAAAATTATTTTCATCTCATTGAACCACATTTTAGTCCTTGATATTAACCGTGTCTGTCGGATTTTCGAAATTCCATTCACAGAAGTGGTAAAATTAAGTTTTATGCAAAATTCAGTTTTTTAACCTACCACTTAGTGGTTTCACTATTCATCAAAAATTGAAAGTTTTCAGAAAAATGCCAAAATTTCATCCTAAGCTATATTTGATATTCCGAATTCAAAAATGATTTCTATTTTACAAAATTCCCAACATATAAGTTGCATTAATTAAATTAATTTCCGCTGTCACAACAAATAGCGTGTTTTTAAGAGATAATAACTATCAAAAGATTGACACTTGTTTATAACTACTTTAAATGTGAAATTACATCCAATGACCAACATTGTATTAAATTGTAAAAATATATTCTAAATATACTTTAAAACCAATCAAATTCATAATTTATCACTATTAATTATTTCGATTAAAAAAGTTGTTTTTAATTATAATTTAATAATTTTCACTATTCATCAGAATATGAAAGTTATCCGAAAAGTACCAAAATTTTACCTTAGGCTAAATTCAATACTCCGAATCCATAAATGAAGTCCATTTTGAGAGCTAAAACTTCTAAAATTTAAAAAGTGGTAATTACTATTCATAACGGCTAGTTTTAATAATATTTTAATAGCATATCGTTGTTTCGTGAAACTCAGTATTGCGTACTACACACGCTATCGAGGAAGGTTGCGATTGCGTGTAATACAAGACAAGTCAAAGATGCGTGTTGTGCAAGCTCATTTTGGTGTAGAGTACAACACAAGAAATTAATAAAATTAAAAAGATTATTTTTCATAAAATCTTGGGCTGTTACACTATCTTATCCCAATAGATCCATCATTGATCCCTTTAAACATAATTTTAACTTGAATTATCCTGTTAACCCCCACTATTTGGCACTAGCCTCTACACCCCACGAATGGTTAGGATTCTAGTCTACACCCTATCAGATCTTTAGGAATGACCCTCTCTTATAAGGCACTATTTCAAATGGATGAAACCCTTAGATGATGATTTCTCTCCCATACAAAACTATTATATGCATGAATAAAAAAGTGACTGGGAAGGTTAGAGGGGATCCAAAATTATCCCTATAAAATAATGAGTTAAAAGTTATGATGGATAACCAATCAAAGATAATAATGAAAATATTCTTCAAATATTACATCCATGTCACAAACTTTGATTGTATTGTTAAACATTATTGGAATCTCTCTGACCCAACTTTGATCTATTATCTTAACTGAAGGGAAATAAAAATATATCTATTCATTTACATATACATTTTCACAGACTAGTCTTTTGAATCTTTTTTATTAATAATTTTAGTTCCTCGTGTTATAGTGTTCCACAAATCTCTATGAAAGTTACGGCTTTAATATGGAAAATATATGGGTTCAAATCATAATACTCATGTAAAATTTACATAACTCTACTATCCTTAAATTCATAAATGATCCATTTTGGTACTATCTCTATATATATTATCATAATTTGATGATGAATAACATGTTGTAGCCTACATCTGTGTTGATATTAAATTATTAGATTTGTTCCACTAGTGTATATTTCTATGATAAAATAAATCCTTATCATTTTAGAAGATGTTTTTCTCATGGTATACATGTGAAACTACTTTTGTTCCATTATATTTAATTACTATGTATGGGTTTTTTTGAGGAACAAACTATGGGTGGATACTATCAAAGATTTTGTTTAGGCCATTACCATTATGGTCAACTATAAATACTAATATATTTATGAAACCCTTATTTATGAAAATTATTATATAATAAAAATTTAAATACATTGAAAAAATGCTACAATTATTTTTATAGGATCTTCTGCATGTATATTAAAAGGATAATTCAATACGATCCTTAACAAACCAAAAAATAATATTGGATACCCCTTCCCCTAGAATGTGATCAAGGAATTCAACACATTACTCTTTGAAAACCATATTTTAATTAATAATTTATCAGGCAACCAATTCACTTAATGGGAAAATATAATTAAATTTAAAAACCTAGTTTCACTTAGATATGTGTCTTTATAACCTATAATAAGTTTCTAAACTATCCATGATTTCAATTTATCACCTTTCTTATACTCTTTCAAACTAATATCTCCACCTTATTAGTCTTAGATAGTTAGTAGATATTAATAATTCTATACAAATATTTATTTTTTTCTTCAAAAAGTTGATTTCAGGATATTCAACAAGAAATAAAATAATTTACACTATATTTTAATTTCAATGATTTTATTACAATAAAAATATGGTTCTTTAAATATATTTTCCATGAATAGTTGGTGATTATTTATACCCAATATACCCTCATGGATGAGTTGTGATAAAAAATAAAAAAATATTGAGAAAAATAAGTATAAAATATGGGATGAATAACTCTAAATAAAACTCATCATTATAAAATACACCACCTACTTGAAATTATTTTCAGGGATGAAAGATCTTTCCAAAAGAGATCTAATATTTGTTGAGTCAAAGAATTAGACACACGACTATGGTTTTTCTTCATGTTTCAAGAAATGAAAATTCATTGTAAATATAAATCTATAAATAGATATTTTCTCCCTCACCAGAAATATCAATGTTTTAAGTCCCCAGATAGTAGAAAAATACACATACTTACTCTTTGGTTCAATAGATGGTTACAAGGAGGGACACTCCCATAATAGGGAAAAGTATCATGCTTAAAAGTGATACTGACTGATTATGATATCAAAATTTTCATATCCATCCCAAAATAAGATAACATATTAAAAAATAATACTACTCCATGATAGATCACTGAGCCATGATGGTTTCCTTTGATATTTAATTACCACATCAGAACATATTATGACATACTTCATTAGTGTTATCCAATAAATCTTCATGTGTGGCTCAATTTCAATGATAACATGTGTTATTTAAATTATTCTCATTCTAATGGTAAAATAATATTATTATTTAAATAAATTTTCCCAATTAAGATGTATAACAAAATATATCATATTCTTATAAGGATCCTAAGTGACTGAGTTACTCCCTTCTCTCCACCCAGATCTTAGTGTAGAAATATTCCTTCATCAAAGAACTACCCATCTAGATTACTATTGATATTACACATAATATAACTATATAATAGAAATGTTATTGGGGGAAATTTTATTCTAAAGGATGAAATAAAGAATCCATTTAATCATCTGGAATAATTTTTTCTCTGATGGTAAAGCATTAAAATAATGTTACTTTATGGTTTTGGATCTATTTTTATATTGTCTCTATTTTCTATGGTTATTGGTTATATTGATGGATTATTTTAGATTCTTTAAATCCTACAAGGGAATATAGAAAGGAAATCATTTTTGAGTAATTTTTTTATCCTTTCCCAATATTCTCTTTACAAATGACATAATGTATCTGAATGACTATGCCTAATGGGATTCATCAAGATGATATATGAACTGAAATATCCCCCACTGATGTTTGGATGAAAATATATTCCTAATCCTTAATGGAACTCATATAAGTCTCAATGAATTCATGGAGATTATAAAAAAATTAAAAATGATCAAGTTTCTATTATGTGAACCCTCTTAATATAAACATTTAAAACATATCCAAATACTCTATTTAGACATATTATCATGTGAAAAACAAGTTGGGATTCCAAAAAACATGATTTCCATTAAACTAGCACATGGACCTATAGGCTCATGGTATGATTATTATTCCCTAGTTTGATGATCTTGTTTCAAGGAACATTTATCTCATCACCAACAAGAAGTACTCCCTTTTTTCCTTCCATGTAAGATTGTTCCTCATTGGCAACGTCCTATTTTTGGATCCAGAACATAGAGTTTCAATTTTTTTTAATTTTTCCATCAAGGAAATAGAGAATATTATCTCCATGCCATTATTATATGTGATGATAGAAGTTAATTATTACTAATAATACTATAAGAAAAATATTAATACTATAGTAATTTGGGAGAAAATATTTTGAGACTTGAAGATTCCATGAAAAAATACATGAAAAACACATGTTAGATATAATTATGAAGCTATACCTTTGGGAAATACTTTCCAGAAAGAAATATAGTTTGGATTTCAATTCTATTAACATTTATAGATATAAAATATCCCCTATCTAATGTATCTTAATTGTATATATTTTTCCATTACTAGAACAAACATGGTGGATTTTTAGGAAGGGTGGAATTTCCTTCAATATAGAAAATTAGGCAGGAAACACCCTTTACCTCCCAATTCTTCCCACAACACACATTTACTTTAATAATATGTTTAATTTACTCAAAATATTAAATATTTCCTTGAAAATTTTTCAAGGAATTTCTTTCAAACATTTATCTTGTAGTGGATGAGGGCCATTACATATTTACTCTTGTTTCATTGGGATACTTAAATGACAAATATTATAAAAGGATATGAGGTTTTTCACAATACTCAAATCTCATGGAAAACTATATTTATGATATGAGTATTCCCATGAAAGATAAAATTAATATGTTATAAATAATTCATATATCATTACCACAATATTAACTATTTAATTTAATTAATAAAATATAATTTTATTCATTTTTGATGATTTATGGAATATTTGAGAGTGAATGTTTATTTATAGATTTTAAAAAATATTTGGGAGAGATTATAAAGAAATCATTCCATACTAAGGCGTTTAATATAATTATTGGTTTAAACTAGAGATAAGTTTTGTAGAACTAGAATAAGCTATGATGCATCCAATTATTTCCATGATACACAACCCATGTATATGAGTTGCTCGATGATACTACATATGAAGAACATAGAGTAGTTGTGTATGAATAACTTTAAATTGTGTTTTATTAAAATATATTTGAGGAGTAAAAAATTAACTACACCAAGATGGAGTTTTTTTTCATATTACAATGGTTTTATAAGATAAAGTACACCTATAGGATCTGTATGTGACCACATAGTGGTCGATAGTTTTTGAGTCATGTAGTGAGGAACATGGTGAAGTGGATAATTTCATAAAAATTATGCCACTATTTATTATTTATTAATTACAGGATGACATTTATATGGCTAGGAAATGAAAATATCATGGACAAAAGTATTCGGGTTCCCATACTCTGATATCTGGTTTATTTATTATTGGAAAACTATGGGTATTGATTTTACACTAAAATAGTAGCCATTTCACTATGAAGGATATAATATTGGAGAATTTATAGTAGTTATATATATATATATATATCTCCATTTTGTGGTAACTATTTTTTTAGTGAGGAATAAAATGTCTACAAATAAGACATGTTATTCTTGTTTTATTGGGTACATGATTTTTTTATTCTGGTGTTTTTCTAAAAATTTATCAGTTTTATTGAGTACCTTTATCATCCTATTTACAAGGTCTTATAAATTAATTTTTTTTCTAATTTATTTTAAATTTATTTTTCCTCCCTAAATCACTATAAAAAATTATAATGTCAAATATGGTTGAGTTCATTATATTGTATATGTTTTAAAAACAAGTATAATTTATTATATAATATGCATGATTCAAGGAATACGATATGGAATGTGGATTCATGTATCATAAAATATGATTTATATTAATCATAAAATTTTCTTAGTTGATGATATGGTATATATAGTTCCATTAGTAATTTCTTCTAGATGATTTATTTCATTTATAAATCAATGGGTTGATTTAATTAGGTATATTTTAAGTGTTTATATTTATTTTGAAATTTTCAAATGAATATATTCTAAATAGGAATATATATTCATAAGTGTTAGAATCTAATGTTATGCTATCTTTATTTAATTAAGGGAAGAAATATAAGTGGATGAGACCCCTCTATCAAGTGGTGAAACACTACTAATCCATAGCCAAAGATCCCTTCTAAACTGATACATTATTTTCCCTTGAGGAGAATGTGATATCACACCATTAGAAATATTGGGTGTACTCATTGTAATGATTATAGTGGTTGGTTTCATCCAAATCAATATAGGAGTATACTAGCTATGTGATATAATCAAACATAATGTATTATGAATTATATAAATGGATCTTGATACATTTTAGGTTTTTTTTAATTAATTATGTTCTCCATACAAAATATTTAATCATGATGGTAGATTAATAAAATTAAAGGGGTTTAATTAACTATAATGATTAAAATATTATTTCACAAAAAAAATCAGTGATATCAGATAAAATGAAAAAGGGTTATCTTATTTTTAGAAACTCTTCCACATGAGTGGTGAAAAATTACAACTCTTAACCCAAGTTCCCCAATATTGATGTAAAGAGTTATATAACCCATGTTTTGTGTGTAATGTAGTAAAATGATTTGTTTATATGGATGTATCTCTAGATTTGTTCATATATGGAAGTGAGTTAATACCATATTCAGTTGTATCAAATCATTAATCATTAAAAAATCAACAGATTGTTACACTGATTTTGTAAAGAACATGTGTATATTAATGTTGATGAGGCCATATGAAAGTGTACATTATAGAGTGGAAGAATTTGACCCTCCGTATCATCAAATTTATCTACAAGAAATTGTGTTCAAGGATAATGAAATGTGCATCTTATTAGTTGAAGGGAATGACTAGTGTTTATCATATGGTTAAATACATAGAGATACCTCAGTTCTGTTCAATGGTGTAAGTTTTGATATATGTGATATAATAAGCTACAACTAAAATCCATATTGTTCATAAGTAGATAATAATGTCAAAATAATGATATAACATATATTATAAAATACAGAGGCACATATTTTATGGAAACTCTCATACATAAGCGTTATTAAATAGGTAACAATTACTTAACACATAAGGGTTATTGTATTTGAATAATACCCCCAAATATATGAGTTTATTGATACATATGGGATAATGGATATGTACAGGTTATTTCCACTTACCGATATTTATTGTAATAAACATTGATTCTAATAATAGGTTATGGTTTAAAACACCTCTATTAGTAAAAAAATATTAATCAATCTAAAAATGAAGAAAATTAATATATTTTAAAAAAAAGAATATGATTTATAAATTTTTTATAATATATTAGTTTTAATAATTTTAAATAGGATAGTTTTATACCTAAATTTGACATTAAATTTTCATATTAGAATCCCATGTTTAGAAAATAAACAATTGTTTATTTATATATGTATTACTTTTTAATATTAATTATTTTAAACTATTTATAAAATGTGAATATTTTATATGTGTTAATTTATATAATAAATTAATTATTATAAAATTTCATGCCATGCATTACATTATATATATTATATCATAATATTTCATTTTCACTTACAATGGAATTATTTAATAAATAATTCTATTTTCTTGAATTTAGCTATTGAATATAGTTTATACATATTGGGCAATAGAATTATGATGGAATTGGAATATCTCTTGAGTAATGTAACTCTAGGTAGAGGGAATTTGGGTTAGACATACACTACCCTAGAGGATTATAAATTGTATTAAAAATGTGAGGTCGACTATCTATAGGCTCTAGGATTTATCCTATGAGGATTTATAAATTCATATAATTATAATCCATTACGTGAAAAATACATGTGTTTTATTAATAAGAATACTTTTCATATTCAAAAATATGCTTGGATTTTATTTTTTAGTGGGTAATAAAAACTATAAGTCATATAATGTGATAAATTTTAATAGGGTCTAAATGTATTAATTTTAGAGAGGAAAATTGATTTGAAAAATAAATTGTAAATAACATGCATACATAATGGAATAAAACCTCAAATAAAAAATATTAAACCATATTCAATGTTGATGACTTACATATCCATGTGATGTAAATTAAATGATAGAGATGTTAATACCCCCCTCAAATACTAAGTGTGATAATCATTCTAAAGAAACACATGTCATGAAATCAATCATTCAAACATGTAGTTACTTCTAAATAAAGTTACTAATGGATTATCTTGTGTAGGGAATGTTTTAATGGAAAATACAATGATTTAGGTAACCAAATCATTTTCGAATAATTGGGTGACATTTATTAGGGAAACCCTAAGATTTATGATGTAATAGGGATAAATTATATATTATATCTATATGATGTATTCTAGAAAATATTTTTATACTCAACTCTATAAGATTAATATGTGATATCATTGGAATATTCTCCATCCTAAATAATTATGTTGTGAGAGAAAATAAAAATTAGAATAATTACTAAATGAAATATGGATCCTTGACTCATTAATGGAAATTAATAATGATTTCATGATTTTATTGGCTGTGAATTCATTAAAAATCATATAGAAAATTATATAAAACATAGTTCTCACCAAAAGTTTTTTAATTAAATTATGGAATGTATAATTTATATCATTTTGAGGTATCTTATATGTAATACCTATAAAACAATTTAATATTTTTATCTAAGGTTGAGAAGTGTTCTTAAAGATAATCATTATGATATTAAAAAATATAATGTTACAAATTTAAATTTCTATAAATTTTAATCATGGGTATTAAATAATAGGTGTGAATCACACATTTTTATTGATAAACATATAATCAGGTATATGAGTGAATTTAAAAGAGGTGATGTAGATATATATGTTATAAATGGGGAAAGGGTTACTGCATTGGAGGTGTACACTTATGATTTTTGCCTACCATGTGAATTAGTTATGGAATTAGAATAATATTTTTATATTATTTTAATAAACATAAATTTTATTTTTTAATGCTTTTTGGAAAGGATGTGACTCTCATTCATTATTATGAAAAATTATTGGTATATATATAATAATAAAATATTTTTTAGTATAGTGAATATGGTAATGGGTATATGCATTCATGATATGGTAATCCTATAATTTTTAATAATTGTGATGATAATATCCACTGAAAATTTTTACTACATAGCATCTAATTATGATTTTAAGATTTTTTAAATAGATGTCAAAATCAATTTCAATCAAGGTAATTTAGTTTAGGATGTGTATATTACATATCCCTATGCTTTAAATGTTAATAATGAGTTTTTTAAGGTTTGAAATATTCAATGATAAATTTATATATTAACACAAGACTCTTAGATACAAAATATCCAATTTTATGATATAATAAAAGAGTTTAGTTTCAAAAAAATATAGATTCTTTTTGTTTATATAAGTAGATAAATGGAAGCATTACTTTATTTATTATATTTGATATAGATTAAATAATTATTATTAGAAAATATATCACAAATTTACACTCCATAAACGAATGGATGGGAAATTTATTCTTATTGAAATAAATGGGTGAAGAGCCTAAATACGGGGTGTGAAGATATTTAGAGATAGATCTGAGAAGTTTATAGGTGCGAGTTAGAATATATATATTGGTGAAGTAGAAAAGTGTTTTATCATGGAGAACCATACGAATGGGTCTTTACTAGTGTTTCATGGAACATATCATTGGTTAATTTGATATCTTTATAAAGAGTTTAAATGGATTAATAATATTCCCCTTTAATTTTTCATATGATCTATCATGTATACCGTGTTGTGTAATGAACCCTATATTGATTATTGTTTAAGTAATACAAGTAGATAAAAGTAAAATTATATTTAGAGACAATGGATTTCTATCATGATCAACCTAATGTTCTTAAGAAGAAGTTTTGACATCTTCTTGGGTTTTAGAGGAAAAGATTGGACTCCATATAAGGGGTTCCACTAATTCTAGTTTCCAATCAAAAAATAATGATATGAGATCACAATCTCATTTTTTATTTTTCTAAATGGTGGTGAAGTGATTATTTTAGAGTGGTTCATAATCTATAATTAATTTTCCCTAGTGAAACATAATGGATGACCAGGGTTATATAATTTAGGTTCTTTCTTAGTGTAAACACTCACAATTTTAAAATTCACTTATCTTTTTTTTGTAACTTTCAAAATTGTATGAAAACAAGTATACATGGGGGTTTTAGATTTTGGAAAGAAAATTAAATCTATAAAAGAAAAGAAAATAATCATGTAATTCATAATATATATAATTAATGATATTAAATAGAAATAAAATCCTCTTTGGTGAATCAAACAGAATAAAAATTCACTATTTAATTATTAGTTTCATATTTAAATAATAAATATACTAAATAATATTTATTATCATACTCTTCAACCCTAGTTGTTAACAAAAAGTATACCAAATGATCACTGAGTAAACTGAACATCCACCTCCCTGATCGATGGAGAATATTGTGGATGAGAAATATAAACCTTGAGTGGTAAAGGGAGACCCAAGGGTTTCTTTCCCACTAATATCCCAATCATCGTAAATATAAGTAAATAATAAAAATTATGAATGGGGAAAAATGACTTGGGTTAAGAATATAATTTCTCCTAGGTAAGTTCATCAAGTTAATTAATCATGATCATGAGTAAAGGACATCACTATGAAGAATAGATGCATACAAAAAAAGAGAGACATATAAAGGGATGATATGATGTAAAGACTAATATATATTAAATATGTGAGAATACAATAAAAAATGAAACAAAAACTTACGTACTAAAAAAATAATGAATAAATTTAATAACTAAATAAAAAACTCATAGTAAAGGAGGTGAATTATAAATTTATAGTGTTACGGGTTTCTATAATTTATTCCAAACTATTCCTCTAAAATATTGAGTTGGTTTGGATATATAAATAGAAGAATCATGAAATGTTGTCTTCTATGAAGTTGATAGTCCTTGATTCAGACTTTTCCTCAAAAATCTTAGATCTATATGAAAAATATAGAAAATGTTATGTTTGAATCACTAATGGTTAACTTTTATAGTTGAAAAGAATCTTAATCTTACACACATTTGACATATGAATCAAACACTTAACTGAATGATTTTCTATGAAATTAAAATTTCATTTGAGACTATGAGTCCTATATCTTTAAAAAAAGACTCAAATCACATGAATACATTTAACCCAACATAGAAGAATCAATAATAGTGGAAGAGTACAATGATGGATCAGATATTGTCAAGGAAGCTATTAGGATCGAACATTTAATTTTTTAACATGGAGTGGTTATGATAATTGATGAATAAATCAAGATTTATTATGACAAAATATATTTATTTCTTTGTCTAAGGAACCCTAGTCTCTCTAATGAACCTAAAACATCCTTCTTTAGTACCATCTCATTTGAGAGATCATTGAGGGGGTTATGTAAAGATACCTTGGTCAATTATACATGAAAATTAAGTGGATCCATTAGAAAATAAGTGGCATAGAAAAATTATGAAAGTAATGTTAAATTAGTTTGTATAAGATACATTAGATATTAGATATAATAGTTTCAAAATTTATAATGATATTATAATAAAGGTAATCACTAATTTTCATTCATTCACGTGTGCTGCATTTATATTATATGAATAATAAAATGACGACATCCTCTAAATTTATGATTTTTAGTTATCTATAATGAATAATCATTATATAGAATTACCTCCATTGATGATATATTATGATTAATGTAAATAGAATCATATAATTAATAGTTATATTTTGAAATGGTATATAAATTTAATACTCATGTGGTAACATGGTTAGAGTAGTTATTTATAATGACTATAAAAAGTATATCACATTAAATTTCCTAATATCACTGATATTCATAAGGTTTTATTGTTATTATGAATCCCCTAACATGTGTTTGGTGAGATACATAACATGATAATCTCCATAATTTGATACCCGTATTATTCTATCCTTGATAATTAGCTAATTAGGGGTGACCTAGTATGTTTTTGATCACGAATTCAATTAGAGATCAACCAAAATGGGTATTTTCCCATCAAATGGATTATTAAATAAATACAGTTGTTTTATTTAATTATACTATAGACATTAATATCCATTCATAGTTGAGTTACATGTTATTATCTCAACTATGTAAATTAATGAAATGTGATGAATTCATTCATACTATTTAGTCTAATTTAGATAATCACAAATACATAAGGTGTTATATACTAGATTACATGTTCAATGTCTATTGGTCCATCGATGTCATAGGGAAATGGATTATTTTTGTAAATTTATGATGAATATAATATGTCATGTGATAAAAATATTTATATAAAGATATGATTATGATTTAATGAGATCACACCTAACCCCTTTATAGTTAGAGTATCAATGAATTTTTCCTAAAGGCCTCACTTTTCTCATATCTATGAAATATTTATTTTGTATTTTCTTTTCATTTATTTAAAGGTTTGTATAGACACATAGTTAATCCTTAGAATAAGGAATTTTTCCCCAAAATGATGGTACTTTGATAAAATTTCTCCAACAGAGTTTTGAGGGAGTCACAAAGTAGTAGAGTTTTTAATAAAGTCATTATGTGATTTTAGTACAAGCTTAAGATGTTTGGTTATACACTAAATCTGAGTATATAATATTACATGAGTCATAACCTATAGTTTGGAATGAAAATATCCTTATTAAAGCATATGATCTATATTTATTATAGTGTATGATGGGTTAATGACATGGGAAATTGAGGTCATATATTATTTATTGTCTTCTAGGTAGTTTCATTCTGTTATGAAATAATTGGTTGATTAATTTATGGCTATATAAACTAATTATAGTAATTTGAAACATTAAAATAATTCTATACTTTACATTATTATGTTATTAATATTTTTTGTTGGTTTTAAAGAGTTGTGATTCTATGTTTGAATCCCTTCATTGAATGAAAAAATCCTATATAAGTGGATTGTATCCTCTTGATGAGTGGTATGGCACTACCAAGTAATCACTAAAATAATCTTCTATTGGTTGGAGATAATGTAAAGCGGGGGGGGGGGGGGGGTGAATCTACCTTTAAAATAATAAAGGAAATCAATCCAATTTTAAAAACATATTTATAAAATATTTAAGAAATAAACCAAATAATCCATGTAGAAAGTGATATAATATAATAATAAAAGAGTAAGAATAAAAAAAGAGTGATTCAGAATAATGAATCAATTAAAATATAAAAATAATTAAGACATTAAGTGTTAATTTATGGATTAAACAATTTAAATAAACATTTGAAGGAAATAAAAAAATAATTTAAATTACAGAAATAAAATGATAGAATATATAAGGTAATAAAGTTTGAAAGTAGCTCTAAAATACCTCTTAGGTCTACCAACCCAATCACTTAAGGATTTAGTGTATTAGTCCCCTAGCTTTATGAGTAGAAAATATACCAAAACCCACCTTTGATTTTTAGATTATAGAAAGAATCCAGAACTAAAATGTATACTATCTATTTAATGGGAATACTAGAAACCTAAAGATTAATATTCCCCCTCTTATTAATGGAATTAAAAAAACAAAGGTCCCTTTAATTAATAGTATTAATCCCAAAATTTACAACAAAGAGGATGAATAGGGAGATTTCATAGTATAAATCACTTATTAGATTAGTGTCAACTCTCTAAAAGAATAAGATGAAACAATATGAGATAATGAGAATATAGTGAGTGGGAATGAACATTAAAATTTGGCACACACTCTATAAATAAGAATGAGTTTTAGAAAGAGAGGTATTTGAGGGGAATTGGGGATTGATTTTATGAGAGTGTTGAAGAATATTTTTTTTCTTCGATGTAGTTATAACCATCAAGGAACCTAAGAATCATATAGAATTTTTTGGGTTGAACATGAGTATTAAAGATACAAGAGGGGTTATTTTTAATCCTTCTAAATTCTCCTTTATAATAAAAGTCCTGATGCCATTAGATACCCAGTATACTCCACTAGGAAATTGGTGGTGTTACTAGAAGTTGATACTTATGGAAATCTCTTACAAGCTAGCTAGTGCACCTACACTGGATAGCTCATTGACTCTAGCTTGTTGATGTAATTTTCCCAAGTTATTGTCTTTTAGATGGTAGTACACTGGGTATCTAGTGATACTTATTACAAAACAATTTGAACAAATCTATTTAGGTCTATTTTGAAGCGATTTTTAGGACAAATGGATTCCTACAAAACTAAATAAATAGAAACACACAAAATAAATAAGAAACACATTCAAACATGTTTGAAACAAAATATTGTTTTATGATATTTAAAACAATTAAAGTTTTGGGTTTAAAAATATCACCCTATTTGATTATGAAAAACACTTAATATAGATATCAAGATATGAAATAATGAAAATATAAAATTTTAGGTGTTTAATAAATAAACATGAATCCGTGTATCCCCCTTTTATAAAACTTAAAAACAATTTTCTCCCTCTTTAGGAACCATCATTTGAAAAAACTTTCTTTCATATTATACCTCTATCAAAACCTTCTCCCACTTTGACTCTATAGAAAAGTAACATATAAGAATTTGTGTTAGAGATAAATTATAAAATAATTGAAATTAAAAACACCCTTTAAAAAAGTTTGATCTCCAAATTTATAAAATAAAATAATATTAAAACATGTGTACTTAAAAACTATCATGATTCATAAAATAATGAGATAAAATAATTAAGTTCAAGAGGCATTAATGTTATTAAAAAAAATTCTCATTTTAATGAAAATAAAATAAAAATAAATGATTAAAACTCCTTTAAACAATTATAACTTTAAAAAACAACGATTTTAGAACCATGTAAAATATTTTCAATGAATTAAAAAAAAGCATGTCAAAGAAAAGGACAACTTAAAACATTATTTTTAGAAGATAAATTAAATATAGAAATTAAAAAGTGATATGGATCCCAAAAAAAATATAGCTTAATTTAGGTAAAGATATCATAACCAAAAAAACAAAGATAAATTTAATTTAAATAATAAAAATATAAAAGTATGAAAAATAACTTTCTACCATTTAAATAAAAGATATAAAAGAGAAATGATAATTTGTGAAATTAGATTAAAGAGAGAAATAAAATAAAAATATTAAAGAACCTTTTTCCATGAAGTTATAGATCGATGTAAAAATCTTCTCTAGAAACAAAAGAGGCAGGGTCCCCATAACTTTGAAAAAAAATAGATCTATATAAAACAGGTGTATCATCACTTCAAGGGGTAAAACACAATATTTTAAGGAGAAACCACTATTTGAAAGAATAACGAGTTCTTGTATAAAATATCTAAAATAAAACATTTAAAGGATCCATTTAGTACCCTTAAGGGTCTAAAAATGTTCTCAAAAGATTATTTGGTAATATAAACAAATTTATTTCCACAAACATGGGAATGAAAATATTTAGGGAGAGAAACTTTCTTATACTTTTTAGATAGATTAGAAGAAATATGTATCAATTTTGGATTTCTATATCTATTTTCTTTTGAAATCACATTCAAAATTATGATTCCCATATTTATGAAAATATTTGAATGATTTATTTTGAGAAAAAACTTTCATAAATTAAGTTGTTGTCTAATAAGTTACATTATAATTTGAAAAACCAAAACCATGATTATTTTTATTCACACATTTATAAGGAAAGATAATATTAGCATATTGTTAATATTTGGTGAATTTTGAAATAG
The DNA here is from genome assembly GCA_963277665.1 of Viscum album. NCBI lineage: Eukaryota > Viridiplantae > Streptophyta > Magnoliopsida > Santalales > Viscaceae > Viscum > Viscum album. The sequence continues at coordinate 28,728,407 of OY728125.1, forward strand.
TTCTTCTAAGATCCTTGATTTTAGTTTTAAAAATGTCAATATTGGGTTGAATTTTTAATTTTAAAACCAAAACATTATTTTCATTTAAAATAATATCATTTTCATTATGATATTTTTTATAATTTTTTAAAATCTTCCCATATTTTGAAATATTTTATAGAAAAAAATTTCCTTTCCTTTTTTGGAAATAAAAGATAAATAAGAAAAATAAGAATGAGAAGAAGAAGTGTAATGAGAAATATAATGGGAATTAACTTCTTCACCTACCTATATATGATTCATGAGGAATTTATGAATTGAGTTTCTAGTTTCATAATTTGAAATTGAGTCTTCACTAGAAATCCATGTTTTTAACTTTAGTGACTTCTTACCTAGATTCTTGTATTTAGTATTTTTTTTCAAATTATAATCCGTCTTCATGTGGCCCTTCATTTTGAAAGTGAATAAGATTTCTTACAAAATATCAATTTGATCATCCTATTTAGCTAGTTAGAAGGATTTATTTTTTCTTTAACTAGTAAAATTTGTTAAATATTATCATTATCTGTTCAATATCACTTTCATTATTGGGTTATGTTTTAGAATAATTACTATCCTTCTTTTATTCAAAGGATAAGTTCATATTAGTTTTATTGGATTCAAAGGATTTTAATTTCATCATTATCTCTTATGTAAGTAGGGATCCAATTAGTTTTTCAAACACCATATTTTTATTGTCCTTGGATTCTTTAATCACAATCAATTTAGGATATTAGGAACTTTTTCAAACTTATAAGATCTTCTTTAAGATAGTTTCTATTGAATTTCATCACCAAAAGATTTTCTACCATTGAAAATATTATTTAAATGAGTTAAAATAATTATAAAAGATTCAATTTGATGAATGAAAAAAATATTCAAAATCCTATACAAGAATATCTAGTATGTTATCATTATCATTATTTGTGCCTTCATGTGTGATTTATAAGAGTTTTTAGATCTCATTAATAATTTACCATGAAGATTTTATATTGAATTTATTTTGATATAAACCCCAAAATGAGGTATTAATATCATTTATATATAATTAAAATGAATATATATCATAATAATTCCACTTATCTTAAAATTAAGTTATATTGGTATAACCATACATAACCACTTTTCAAATAAGATATCCAATTATTCTATGGAAAATAGACATGCAATTTTTCAAATTTGAATAATTTGAATCATTAAATAATGGATTATGTGTATGAGAAGTATATTCTATTTTATAATCAATCGTTAAAAATTGACGAAGATTTGAAAATAAAAAAAATTTAAATAATTTTTTTTGAAAATATTTTATGATAAAGAATCAAAGTCTCACTTTGATACCAAATATTGGTCAGAGTTTATATAAAGAGGTGGGGGGTCAATTTACATTTAAAATATTAAATGAAAACAATCCATGTTCAAAAATTTCATTATAAAAGAGTGAATAAATAAATAAAAGAATCAAAGTAGAAAAACCAACATTATAATACTAAAATAGGAAAAAATAGAGCATAATTAAAAAAGGTTATCAAAATAAAGTATAAAATTGATTAGAGACTAATCATTAATTTATGAATTAAATAATTTAAATAAATAATCAAATGATTGTGGAAAATAATTGAAATTGATGAAAGTAAAAGAGACAATATATTTGGTAATGATGTTTGGAAATTTCATTAAAAGAGAACTTATGTCTACCTCCAAAATTTGTTAAGGATTTATTGTGGTTGTTTAATGGTTTTATCAATAGATAAGATACCAAAAATATCCCTTTTTTTATTCATTAATAGAAAAAACCAAAAATAAAATATACACTAGACCATTGACATGAAATCTAGAAAGCATAAGTAGAATATTCCCTTTCCATATTAATTTAATGGAAATAAAACCAAGATTCTGTACATTTATCGTAATAAGGGCCAAATTTAGAATATCGAGGAGGAATTGGTGGATTTATTAGGTGAAATCATTTTTTATCTTAGTCTCAATTCTCTCAAAGAATAAGAAAAAAACTAGTAGAGAATGAGAAAATAGTGAGAGTGAAATAATATTATAATTTGGTAAAAAATCTAGAAATATTAATGAAGTGTTAGAAAGAGATATATATGAGAGAATCTAAGGATTAATTTGATGATATAATTAATGCAAAAGTCTATTGTTTGATACAAATTTCCAAGACACCATTGATCCCATATTTGGAGCCTTCAAGGCACCCAAGAAGTTTCTAAAATTATTTGGGTCCAACCAGATCATTAAAAATCCAAGAGGGATATGTTTTAACCATAATAAATGATCCATTAGACTAGCTATCATAACACTACTAGATATTCAATATCCTCCATCGTGTAACTGTTGGTGATGCTGGAAGTTCCTGCTTCTAGAAATCTCTTAGTGGATAGATGTGAAACTGCATCATCTATTTGGGTTGCTCTTATTGGCCAAGAGGGTTCTTCCCATGCCACCACCTATCAAGTGGAACTACACGAGGTAACTAGTGCTTCCTATTACACAAAAAATTTAATAAATCTGTATAGGGTTTTTATGAAGTGATATTCTTGTTAGATTCCTTCTAACCAATATAACTAAAAAAAGACACATAAAGTAAAATATAAACACATTGAAATGAGTCACAAAAAAAGAGTGTTTTCACTCATTAATAAAATTACACTTCAGGGTCCAATATATTTTACCAAAACATATCATTTTTCATCTAGGATAAGGTTATAGGAAATATTTATATACCAGGGTTCTTATCACTATGAATTAGGATTCCAGTGGACGGTGTCATACTTGTGGAGGTGAGAGACCATTTCCCTCCACTTGTTGAATACAATCAATTATACTCCCTGAAGATTGACATAGAAGTATATTACTATATTTTATGTTTGTATTTTGATTGTTTTTGTTACTCATATGACATAAAAATTCCTAAAGATATATAAAAAAAATCTAAATGGGTTCCTTTTAATGAACTATTTCAATATAATTCCCCAAAAACCATCAAAACTCAACCATGAGTTGTTAATTTCTTATAGGGGCGAGGGATCAAGAGTAAAAGATTAGATATTTATTTTATTTTTTTCATTTGGAATCCATTTTATAATTAATATTTATTCATTATTTAGTGCATGCTCAACCAAAATATTCATTAAAGGAGGATCTATAAGATAATTCATAAAATTAATTTGTCTTCAGTAGTGTATATTTGTATTATGTGTATAAGATCAAGCTTAATGAAATTAGTTTTTATATTTCTATATTAAACAATGTTGAATAAATTAACATGAAAATGAATAATATAATAAACATAAAATGGAATTTCACTTAACTAATGCCACCCTTTCATGAATGAGTGAGGTAGTCATATTTTATTAAAACATTAGTTGATTTGATTCCCTACTTTTATTTTAATTATATTTTTAAAATCATGTCTAAATTCCTTTATTTTATTTCTTACTAAATTTTTTTTCTTAAAAATAATTATGTTAAAAATTTAATTATATAAACCTTAGGGGGATCACTATAGTTTCATGCAGGACTGACATTAGAGTAACACTATTATAAACTATAGTAGTATAGTGTATAATTGAAACCAAAATTCCATTTTAAATTGAAAACCTATTAAACATAATGAATCTATTGATAAAATAAATTAATTAGGAATAATTTTATTAGATTATTGTGAAATTAAGTTCCTAAAATTTTATTGACTAACCCACTATTTTATTACCCCCCTTTATTTTCATGATTTTTATTCTACTTACAATGCATATTTTTTTTTCATTTTTTCATTATTGAATAATTGGTGAATGAGAAAGTCAATGACAACTCAATGAAGGGACATTCATTCAAGAGAACCATTAAATAATATTATAATTATAATTTAGTTCCTCCTCTCTCAAATTTAACCCCTATGGTAATACATGCACATCACACTTGGAAAAATAAAAAATTCACCAATTAGAATTTATAGTATAAAGAAAAATAAATTCCACAAGAGGGAACCATAACAGACTATAGTTTAAAATTGATTCATGGCGCTAGACTAATAATCTTATATCCTAATATTATGGTGATCAATTTTTAAATTAATCAAATTCTCATTAAATTGACCAAACCCATGTGACATTTCATAGTATTTTAATATAAAGATCTGCCGACCCACTTATAATTTTTTTTCTAAATATATGACATGCTCAAAAATAATGGAGTATCCAAGGAAAATTTTTTTTTGATACTTTTCACATTATCAATTTTGGATTTAAAAAATAATTGGTTAAAATTTTTACATTGAGTATCTATCACAACATGGGATAAGATGGAGATATGGTTATTAGATCAATATTTTCCCTTAGAAATAATATTGATGTTATGAGGTGATATAATTATTTTTTCATAAATTGTTGTTCAATCCCTATTTTAGACTATAGATAGATTTGAAGAGCTATGGAGGAAGTTTCTAAAATAGCCACTCAATAGTTGGAAACAAATTCATATGATTAAATATGGTATATATCATGTGTCTCAATATATGACCGATGAATCAGTTGATATGGGACTTATGATGAAAACTCCCAAAGCCACATGAGATCATCTCCATGATTTCACATTAAATTCTACTATATTTATTACTAAAATAGGTCCACTAAGAAGTGGAATCCATCTAGTGGAAGAGGCTAGAATATTTTTACACATCCATCAACCTCAATTACAATACCCTAGAGATATGGGATATTTTATTAAATTTATATAGAATACATGGATCAAATAATAGATTATATTAAAATTTGGTAGTATCATGAAACTAGATATATAAATTTATCCTTACATTACATTAAAAATTCAAGATACATCATTAAAATACATGAAAATTTAATATTTCTATTGAGACTAGGAGGTTCTAAGGTGTTGTTTTTTTAGGATGAATCTAGTTAAGAAGAAATAATTATTGCATAGATATTTTAATATGTTTTTATATATAAATATATTTTTTATGTTAATAATTCCTTATAAAAATTCTAGAAAGATAGTTATATATTGAGGTATGCAAGTAAAATGGGTAGAATCTAAGAAATGGATGTTATCTTTTGATGTATGACACTAAATGTTTGTCAAATTATGTTCAATGTTTTATGAGATAGAGATATTTATTCAAGTAAATCAGGTGAAACATTTCTAATCTTTATAGTTCTAAACATCATGATTATAGGAAGGTATTAATGATTCTAGTTAAATGTGTTTAAAAGAAAAAATGTGGTAAGAATTAGTGAATCTAAGTGTTATGATAATTCTTAATTGAAGGATGTTTTAAGAAGATCTATATGAAGAATCTTGGAGGTTGTAAAAATTTTTATATTGAAATAATGGATATATGAAAGACAACTAGATTAATATTGGTGAGTTCATCATATATAAGGAAATTTTGGTGAGTATTTAGTTAGGGTATTATGGATAGATTATACCAGATAAAGGGACTGTGGAGGCATCAGAAAAAGTATTTTGAGAAATCTAAGAGAACCAATAAGAATAAATCATGAAAGGGTTTCTTGAAAGAAAGATATGATGTCTACCAGATAGAGGGGGATAATAAAAAGAATAATTTTATGAGTTCTATAGAACAAAAAGTTCCTACAAAGAAGAATAATATAATATTTTTAAAGTCATTATAAAGTTTTTATAAAGTCATTAAATGTAATGATATTGATCTAGAAATTCAATTCCTCAATGATCTTGATGGGAAAATTGTGGTTTTAGTTGATATTTGAGGATGGTTGAATAATTCATTGATGTTGAGATTTATGGAATGATTCCTATAGATGTTTGTTAACTCCTACCTTTTAAGAAGATTGAAGTAAGTCAATTATTGAAATTTTTGAGCAAGATATTCGATGTTTGAGTTTGAAAATTGAATATTATTTTAATACTAATCCCTAGTTTTTTTAGAAATTTATCATATATTAAGGGGAGAATGTGTAATAGTGAATGTTATTGATATAAGGTGAAATTTAGAATAATTGACGTGCTAGATGAATAGATTTAGATATCTTGTATAAAATATTCAATTTCAGTAGCACCAAAGAAGTTGTATTAGAATGAGGGTACCAAAAAATTTAATATAATATAAACAATGTGAACAAGATATCAAAAGCATGATACAAGGTAGAGTGGTGTTAGTCTATCAGTTGGTATCGAACAAACAAGGCTTCAAATAGAGTGACTAGACTAAGGGTTATAGTTAGAGTATTGAATAATGTGTTCTACAAAAACTGCTACTGGATTGAGATTTTATTGATAAAATAGCTTCATAAAGAAGATAGTATATAAAATATTGATCGTTGTATATAATAAAGTTAAGAGGAAGAATAAGATATTATAGTAAAGAAAGTGTGAAGATAGTTAAACCAACATGACGATGATTAATTGAATACTATTGGTAAATGTTATTATTGTTGTTACAAATTATTTTTATATCATATTTTCTATGCGATAATCACATACAATTTTATAATGACTATAGATCCATGAAAGTGATGGATATTCCATACTTATAATAACCACCAAATGGATTTAATTTAGTGGTTGTGTGGTCTTGGATTAATTCCAAATCATGATAAGGAACAACCACTCTTATTGAGTAGAAAAACTTGTAAATACCTATTTTACTGTGGGTGTTCTTATTTATTATTTTCTAGTAGTTTCATATCTAACTAACTAGAGGTGAATTTTGATAATAAAGTAAGAAAAAATAAATAGATAATATCACTGATTAAAGATTTCTCACTATTAGTGATCCCACTGATCCTGCTTGGTCCTTTCAAGTGGTATTATATTGAAGGTTACTTTATTAAATATTTTTTGAATCTTAATGAGAAGGAAGGATGCTATGGATTTTTATAACCCTATAAATAATAAGGGGACTCCCATCTTTAATCAAAATAACTATCATATATGGAAGGATATATTGTTAACATATCTTATATCTATATTTTATGATTTTCTTGATGATACTATAGATGGTTTCCATCCTCTTTCTAGGGGTTGTCCCTTAATAGCTATTATAAGAATAATTTTGAGAATATTGGGTGAGATATAAATTCTTTAGTTTCCAGCCACCCTAAAAGTAAATTTATTAGGATTAGAGGAATTATAATAGATAAAGGCAGTTAGGATAAGTTGAAGAACAGTTCAGTGGAAATAAAAAAGAAAATTAAGAAAAGTTATAGATATAGAGAGATTACTATAAAGATCTTATAATATGAGATGAATTTTTTTTTGATGACATATTTAATGGGGTTAATGACATTGTAGTAACTATATGATGTTTTGGTTAGATATTTGAAGATTCAACTATTTTTGAAATGATTATATGAATTCTTATAGATAAATTTGATTCCATGGTGTCATATTTAGAGGTTAGATATCTTGAAACTATATACCATTAGGTTCTTCAAAACATTATCATCACATATGAAAATAGAAGACACCTATGTTGAAGAAGCATTTTTTAGTAGTATACCAAAAAATTCAAAGGAAGTCACTATGGTTGGTTGTATAGAAGATGGTTGGATGTAAGTATATAGGTATTGAAAATATATAAATTACATCTGAATATATGATTTCTATAGACATATTTGGTACTGTGGAGGCTTCAGTAATATATAAAAAATTTTATGGTTTAATCATCAATACAAAATTGATTCCTGGGGGTAGATGGAGTCAACTCACCCATGTAAGACAACCTGAAAAATATTGTTTGAAAATTGAAAATATATTTCAACATTTGGAAACATTTTTTGAAATATTTGATTAGCCCACATAAATTTCCAAAGTATTTATTATTATGTTACCATCATAACAAATTTCATGAGACAAAGCTTAGAAGACTTATGTGAAGGAATAAAAATTTATGGAAAATTCTATAGTGTTTGGAATAACTCTCAAAGCTAAAAAAGGGAAAAAACTATAGATATTGAATAGTGGGTGTTTTGTACATATCACAGGTGATTTTAAGTTTCTAAAGAATGCGAATGATTACAAAAAAAGAATAATGACTTTTAGAAATGATGATTCCCACAAAATTCTAGTCATTGGATCATATATTATTGGGAATTGTTTTTGGAAATCCAATAGTGCATTACTTATTTATGGATTAAAACACAACTTTTAATGTATTTAATAGTGTTTTGATAAAGGAAAACATGTTTTTAGATGTGATAAATTTTTTATTAAAAGGCGTGATGATTGGAATGTTTTTAAAATAGGGAAACAAATCCAGAGAATCTTGTTTCATGTTTGTGATATAAATATCTCATGCTATCTAAGCATGATAGATGAAAATTAGTTATGGAATAAGGGACATAGACATATGTTCCAAAGGAAAATAATAAAGATGACAAAGAGATAAATTCTTTGTTATATTCTTGACATAACAAGAAGAATTTTTTTGTGTTGTTTTATATTATATAATGTAAACATCACAACCTTCGTATATAATAAAGTTGTAATATATTCAAATTATCCCATAAAGTATATACATTATGACATATTTAGGCCATGATAAAGAAATTGAGAAATAGAGATACATAATTAATTTCCTTCATTGATGATTTTACTCTATTTATATGTGTATTATACTTTTGAAACATAAATCATAGGAACTCAAATTCTTTAATAGTTTTAGGAGTAGTGATGAAAAAGAATTTGAATATTATATAAAGAAGATTATAACTGATAATATTTTTAAATACAAAATCATAGGTTTAAAGACTATGTCTAAAAGCTTGGAATTTATCACGAATTCACTTCCCATTAAAACCAAAATTGAATGGTGTTGCTGAATGAATAAATATAAGATTATTTGATATGGAAATAAATATCTTGATTAAAAAATATACTTCTCATGTTTTTTAGAGGTAGGCTATTTGAGTAATTGTCTAAATTTAGAATCATTTTTCCTGTAGACCAATACTTAATATTATTCCTTATGATATGTAATGTAAATAAACCCCAAGAGTGATTTATATAATGGTATTTAGAAGTCCATACATTTATAAAGTCATATGTGAGAATTCTTTTTAGTTTAATAAAAAAAATATTTAATGAAATATTGGTCGGATACCATCATAATAGTATATGATACATGTACTATAATAAGAAAACAAGAATGATTGTTAACTCTACAGATGTAAAAGAATGAGGAAATTCAGATAGATTTTTTTTTCACAGTCATATATTGATATAAGAGAGATTAAAAATGAAGTTGTTACTAATAAAAAACATAAAAATTTTTATGATAGGAGTGATGATATAGAAACTAAAAAAGAATAAAATGTTGATTTATCCATTTCAATTGAAGAGGGGAAATCTCGTACATCTCATCCTAGTCTAAGAAAATGAGTAGAGGTATAAAATATATTTGGTGATTAAGGACAATAGATTTAAACCAAATAAACATTTAAGATAATATCACATACCACATTATATTATTTGGTTCATCCAATATATGTTAAAGAAGAATTTGAGAATCACATGTGGATTGATCATATGAATGAAGGATTGAATTAGATTGAGAAGAATATGACATGGGAACCTTAATCCAAACTAGAAAAAAATAATGTGATTAAAACTAAATGGGTTTTCAAAAAAATGTTTGATAAAAAATTTGATATGATAATAAACAAGTCATGAATGGTTTTTAAAGGATACTCATAGGTTGAAGGCATTGATTCCGATAAGTCATTTTCCCTGGTAGAAAGACTTGAAACCATTAAAATCATTCTTTATATTATAGCACAATGAAGATAATATATATTCTATATGGATATCAAGTTGTTATTTCTTAAAAGAGATATTAATGAAGAAGTTTATAGTGATAAATAGAGTGAATTCATGGTTGGATAAGATGAAATCTATGTTTGAAATTTGAAAAAGGATTTGTATGGGTTTAAGTAATATCCAAGATAATGGTATTCTAAATTGAATACTTTCATAAAGAAGTGAAATTTCAAGAAATTAATACTTGATAGTAACATATTTGTAAAATAAAATCAAGTGGATTCACTCATTGTAATTATTTATGATATTAGATTCACAGTGAATGAGCAAGAAATGTGTAAGACGTTTTTTGAGAGATGAATAAGTTATTTTAAATTTCTATTATATAAGAAATGAAAAACATTCTTATTTTACAAATATCTCAAACTAAAATTTACATTTTACATTATTATGATAAGTATGTAAAGGAAATAATAGATAATTTTGGAAAGGAAAATTAAAATACTATTTCCATCTCTATTTTGGTGTGAAAAAAGTAGGGAAATTATGGGAAAGGAAAGAAGGATGATCATAAAGTGTTTATAATGATGTTAGGAAGCCTATTATATCTAAAAACTTCAAGGCCTAATATAGTGTTTATTGTTACACATATTTCCATTCATCAAAGTGCACCAAAGGAATCTCATATTATGGTTAAAACAAATAATTCATAGATAAATTAATATAACATCCTCATATTTTATGAAATATTTTTTTATTAAATAAATTTTATTTCTTCGAAAGCTTGTGTTACACACACCACTGAGTTCTAACGAACTACTATATATTATTAGTATTATAATTTAAATAACACAATTATAACCTAGATTTTAAACATTATAGTATGAATAGAAATATAAAAATTTTCAAAAAAATATATGATTGTTTTATATGAATAAAATATATTGATAAATAATTACTTAATTTTTTTAAATTTATTTATATGATTCAAAACTATTTTTTTGTAAAAAAAATGATTTTAATTTTTTTGAACAAGTATTAAAATTAATGGTTTAAAATTTTATAAAATTTATTTTAAAAAAATACCACCATTTTTGGAATCAATATTTCAAAATTAGTTTAGTGTGACTTGTTTTGTTTTCTAAAAAGATTAATCTTTTATTGAATAATGAAAATACATTTTTTTATTGAAAACTTAATTTTAATTTAAAGAATTTATAAGGTTAAATTATCCTTAAAAATAGTTTTATAATTATTATTATCTCAATTATATTATAATTAATCCACCCCAGGTCAATGTTATTAATTTTATGATGAATTTTGATATAAAAACTTCTTAATCTTTTGAAGTTTTTTTCTTTGGAAAGAAATTTCTTCATTACCACCTCTAGTTCATTATTAAATTAAATTATACCCCTTATATAAATTGAATTTGGAAAAATAGATTCCATATTTGTAATACGAATAATTAATATTATATAATAACTTCAACATATTTTTTGTTATAATGAATAGTAATAATATTAAAAATTAATTACCGTGATTAAGGTTAAAATGGGTTTACAGGGGTGGTTAAACTAAGCAAAATAAGGGTTAAAATGAAATAAAAACAAGTAAAATTCCTAATATATGTACTTATTTTTGTACTTTAATAATTAATTATTATGAATTTTCCATTTTAGATCCTTGTTTCAGGTGAAAAACATGGGTATAACTTATTCTTTTCAAATATTCTAAGTGTGTCCTCTCCCAAAAATACAAATTTCCACCCTATAACGTCCCATATTCACACTATAAAATCATTTTTATTCATAAAATACCTAAATAATATCATACTTAAGTCCCTAAACACATTCTAGAGACCTTATTTTGATTATTAAACCCTCTTATGAAGGCTTTTGGCGCTAACCTATTGAGGTTATCTGAAGAAGATGTATCGTTACTATATGAGTATTTTTTATTTTACTTCCTATTCAACATAATTAAAATAGTATTAAAATATGATTATATATTAAAATAAATATATTACATATAATTATACAATATTATGTTAGTGGAACAACCTATATCCTTCTCCTCCTATGTTAACTGGGAAATGAAACCGTCGATCGTGTGTACGACTGACTACCACCTCGCGAACCAATGCAATTTGTTTTCCATCACCTCATCTCATTATTGGATATAATTATGGATTTAAAGTATATATATATATTATATATAAAATAATTATATTTATGAAATTATAATACCACATCCACCTTCTTACCTTCCAATCAGTTGGAAAATGATGTCACTCGTGCGTATGTGTGGGTAACTGCCTCCATGAAGCGATGTGATATGTTTTTCATTTTATTTTGAAATAAATTGTAATAATGATATATTTAAATAATATATATGATATATAAAACATTCAACTATTATATAAAGTTTATATATTATTTAATTTAATTTCATTCAATCCGTCAAGAAAGTGGAAGCAGCGTTCGTGCGTAGGTAAGACCTACTCCATGAACAATGTAATTTATTTTATATATTTAGAATTTATGGATTACCATAGATACATATATAATGAATAAATATTAAACTTATACCATGTAATAAAATTATTTATATGGTGGAACCATTATCAACATAAAATTAACGAAAATACTATAACAAAACATACTTGAAAAATGAAGAAGTTATTACCCAAAATGTGATTTTAACAATGAATTATCAATAAAAGGCTAATTAAAGATAATAAGTAATAAATTTATGGTATGTTATATATTATTATAGTTATGAAATATATTTATTATATAATAGTTTCAAACATTTACAATGACAGTCATGACTTGTGGTAAGGGATTTTCTTCTCACTTTTATTTCTTCGGGACACATGCCATATTCACCACTTTTTTCTTTGGTGTGGTATATATAATTACCATTAATGTCTTTTATAGTTATTATCATGAAAGTTATGGGATATTAATATCCATATAATGTTCTTTATTTCATGGGTATTAGGATTCAAACATTACTAAATTGGTAAATGTTTTATGATATGATCTCATTGTTTATTAGGATTTATTATTATTATACATATAATGATGAAATATTATGATTTAACTCCAAATAAACTCATTTATTTTATTAAACTATAGTTATTTATTTATAATAAATTCCTCTATTTAATTTTTTACCATTATGTATTTAATATACTGAAATATTATTTTTATGAAAAAATGACCTTATTTGTCTCTTTGGTCGAAATTTTTTTTATCCATGCCGATGTATTCAAAAATTGTCTTAAAGAAGCATTTTACAATTATATAATGATTTTAAAAGAATAATTTACCCATGTTTTAATTTTATATAATGTATTAAAAGGTATATTTTTGTCATTTTCTAAATAAGGCTCTTTTGACTTTTTATGAAAAATGTGAAAGGAATATTTCTATTAACATGTATGGCATGAACTATATTTTCCACCATTATGATTACTCAATAATTTTAATCATCCATTATATTTTTCCAATTTTATTTTCAAAGAAAATGTTTTCTTTAATATTTTTGTTTTTTTATATTTTAAATATGTGTTTTCAAAGTGGAATGTGTATTTTTCTCAAGAAATGTTCCAATTGATATTTTAAAATCATTTTACATATAAGATGAAATCCTTTGATGTTACATAATATTTACCATGGTTATGATCCAATTATACCATCATTATTATTTATTTGGATGATTTATGATTATGATGAATTTTTTTATGAAACCCATTTCTTTCCCATGGATTATATGATTATAAAATGTTTATAAAATCTATTTCCTTTTCACAGGTTATGATATGATGATTTTTTTGATCTTGTAGAACAAAAATGTATAGATTATGTGATCGGCAGGAATTATATCTACCTCCGATTAATTGGATAATGATTAATGTTCTATGAGCTTAAAGGGTACATGAGATATTATCCCAATCCTAAAAGAGGATATAAAGGAGGTTATCACAAGCTCAAAAGAGGGTATACATGAGGTTATTTCTAGCCTGAAGTAGGTAAATGGGTGGTTATCCTAATCCTAACATGTTATGAATGTCTTCATGGGTAGCATTGATATAAAATTTTCTATGACTATGTGTCTTCCATAAATTTATGTCTTATGTAAATTTTATGCTCTCATGGATCATGTTCTTTGATTCCATTATGATTCATGTCTCATGAGTTATCAAGAATTATGTCATGACTCATGTTTATGATCAATGATATATAAGAAATTGTTTTCAAATGTTATTATCATGTTCTCATAGATTAATTCTCATGTTATGTTGATATCTCCCTTTTTTAACCTTACATATCATCCGAGATCACCCTTTGTTATGTTTCCATTATATTAGTTATGAAAAAAGGTATTAAGTGTGATTTGTCAAAGAAGGGTGTTAGTTACAAAGAACATAGTGTGAGATGATGTAATTAAACTATGTACTGTTGTTTATGTACCCAATCTTGCAAAGTCTCTTGAACTAAACAATTATTATATGGATTATTATGTTATATAATGAATATTCATCTATTCAGATGATGTTATGTATGAAATTTTTGGGTCTTATAGTCGGTATTATATAAAGGTTTAGTTAACCTTTAGAAACTAGTATTAAAAACTTTAGTGAGATCCATTGGTATAATACTAATGATATGTCTATGGATAAGTATATAGATAATACAAAGTATAAGAAAATGTCCTAGAATTTTGGTGAAGGGTAGAGTGACTGGTTTACAAGAAATTACATCCCTATCTAGGTATTACAAGTGGATGTTTATCTGGTATAGATGTAACTAGGGGTAATAACTATGAATATGGTTTGTTAGACTTTGAATAAATTGGGACTTCATTCATGATAAAAGTTCTTAAAGAACACCTGGTTTGAAACTCCTTAGGGATATGTTTTATAAATTCTCAAAATATCTATGAACAATCATAAAATATTTGAATAATGACCATGAATGAACTAGGTTAAGCCTAAGGTATCATATATTGAAAATAATATGTCAGGATTTAGGAAACATATAAGTTATTATCTCATTATTATTTGGATTCACACTATGGTTATTATTTCTTAGACTATGATTTTTTGTTTTAGTTAATGGATGAAACCAAAACGAATCTTGGTAATAATGATTGAGATTTACAATGAAACAATTTTCCTCTATATAAACCAAATTTTATGGGAGATAGAATGTCAAATATCATCAATATGATTACATAACATTCTTAAGCTTTGAATCATACTACAATTCCAAATGAGAAAAGGAGGGAACAATGCTATGTTGAGTCATTCATGTGGAAACGACTACCTTATTTTAGTGGTTCTCTTGATCCACTAGTTCTTGAGAAATGGATCAGTACCATTGAAAAGATATTTGAAATTCTATCATGTTTGGAGCATGAAAAATTCATTTTGGATGTCTATCATTTGGAATGAGAGTCAGATAAATAGTGAACTCTTATCAAGAATATAAGGAAACATGAAGAAATTGAATCCATATAGTGGGTTGATATTAACATGTTTTTTTCAATAAGTATATTCCTCTTATTCTTCATAAAAATTGATAAGGAATTCCTTGAGATAAAATTGAAGGATGATGAATATATTGGTACATATGAGTAAAATTTACAAGATATTTGAGGTATGCTTTTGGCATTATCATCCAACCCAAAAGTAAGGTTGATCGATTATTCAGTAGATTAAAACCAATTCTCTAAAGAGATTTATCCATAAGGAATTTTGGTAGATATTATGAAATTATTAGTTGTGCTATCAAGGTGGAAATAGAGATCAGTTTTACCCATCAATCACAAGTTTTTGAAAAGAAATGAAAGATGGAATTCAAGGGAAACTCAAAAGTCAACAAAGAAAAGAAGATGGGATTTACATTATTCTCAAAGTTAAGAAGGAAACATGGAGGGGACTATATTAATGGGACTACTAATTTTTTTTTAAATTTGGAAAGACTGTCCATCAAGTGGATGAATGCCAAAGTGATGGTAAGAAGTAAACTAATGATGTGAGTAGAGAGAAGGTTCCCCAGAATTCATTGCCCAAACTCTTGTGTATCAAATACAGGTGTATGAGAATTATGCTAACCTGTTCTGTAATCCAAAGGCCAATTACAATGATCAATTTCAAAAACCTCATAAGACGATAGACAAAGGTAAACATTATGCGGTCAATATTTCTAATTATGGGTATGATAATGATGTGGTGAAAGGTACACTTATCATGTATTATAGAACTACTAATTGTCTTATTTAATTTTGGATCTACCCAATCTTTTATATCAAAATAATTTTTTAAGGGTATCAAATTTCAACGAAAAAACTAGATGATTAATTAGTAGTGAAAATACTTAATGGTATGATTATTGTATCTCAAGTCTATGCTTTTTTCTGGTCTATGTTTATGGGAATGTTCTTCCTGTAAATATTTTTATTATCCATCTATATAAATATGATGTTATATTAGTCATGGATTGAATTTCATTACACAAAACCAATTTAATTTACAAGGAAGGGAAGTCACATTAGTTTTTTCAAACCAAACTATGATCATATACTGGTAAAATAATAAATATGACCATCTAATGTAAATTTCACCCAATGTATGGGTCTTTATTTCTATTCAAAAGTTGTTCTTCTATTAGATGGTTAGGGAGAATATCAATATTGATTTTATGCCTATTTTAATGGAGTTTTTTTAATGTCGTTCTTGAATAGTTTCATAGTCTTCTTCTTAATATTTATTTTATGTTTTCAATAGAACACATAAATGGAGATAAACCTATTTCAATGACCCCATATAGAATATACTAGATTGAATTTTTGGATTTGAAGAAGCAACTCTATGAGAATATTTAAAGGGGATTAATTTGGCCATGTGTGTCTCCAAGGGGCATGCCAATTATTTTTTTTAATAAAAAATATGGATTGATGTGTATCTGCATTGATTATCTATAATTGAATAAGATTAAAAATAAGAATAATTATTTTCCTCCCCATATTCAGGATTTGTTTGATCAACTACATGTAGCTCAATACTATTACAAGATTTACCTTCATTCTGGATATCCTCAATTGATGGTCAAGAAGGAAGATTTACCTCAAAACAAATTTGTTACATGGTATAGACACTATGAGTATATTTTGATTCTATTTGGTATTACAAATTTCCCTACTATCTTCATGGATTTAATGAAATGATTCTTTAGAGAATACCCTGATTAGTTTGTGGTAGTATTTATAGAAGATATTATTATATATTCAATGTGGGAGGAAGATAATAAATATTATTTGAGTATTATGATTAATACCATATAAAAGGATAATTTATATTCCAAATTTACTAAGGGTGAATTTTGGCTACAAAATTATCATCTTTGTTTCATATAATATCAAGAAAGGTTATATCAGTGGATCCATCAAAGGCTAAAATTATTGAATGTTTACCTAAAACAACCATTTAGATCTTATGTTTTCTTGGTTTGTCTATACATTATTTATTAGTAATGTATAAATTCCCACAACTATATAATCCACTCACTAACTTTACTAGAAAGGTAGCTAAGTTCCATTGGACAGATGAATGAGAGAAAAATTTTAAAGACATGAAGGGAGGGTTAGTCAATACACCTCTTCAAAAAATAAATTACAGTAGAGAAGGGTTTTTAATATTTAGTTATGAATCAATGAAGGTATTGGGTTGAGTTCTGCTATATAATGATATGATGATAATTTATGTGTCATGATAATTAATGGTTCCTGAAGAAAATTACCCAACTCATGATTTAAATTTAGATGTAGTATTTTTGTATTAAAGATATAGATGAATTATTTTTTATGAAAAAAGTTTGATATATATAACAATCAAAAAAATTTAAATTATATATTCACATATAAAGAGTTTAATAAGTTCTAGAGAATTTGGTTGGAGCTGATTAAGGATTATGAATGCTCAATACATTACCAACCTAGGAAAGTAAACTAGGTGGTCGAAGCATTAAGTAAAAATGATCATGGTTAACTATCCATGAAAAGGATCACAAAAGATACAATATTTATGGATTTTTAATGGATGGATCTTGAAATATTTAAGGAAAGGGATAAATTTTATCTTTACCAAATAAGTGTTCAACCATCTATCCAAGTGAAGATTAAAGAGGTGTACAAGGAAGATATAGAGCTATAAAAGAAGGTGAAAATAATCCTGAGTATGAAATTGATTATGATGGAATGATAAGGTTTAATAACCACGTGCGTGTTCTACCCATTCCAAATTTGTATAAGGAGATGTTATAAGAGTCTCATAATTCTTCTTTATTTATTCACCCTGTATGTATAAAGATGTATAGATATTTGAAAGAGTATTTCTGATGTGATAGAATGAAGATAGATATATTAGAGTTCATATCTCATTTCTTGGTATGTTATATAGTTATGGCTAAGAGGAAAAATTATAAGGTTATTTTACAAACATTACCCATACCATAATGGTGAAGTGAATACAGCACCATGAATTTTGTCATGAGACAATACAAAACTTTTAAAGGGAATAATGATATATGGGTTGTAGTCGATCAGCTTATAAATCCATAAAACTTAATCACTACCATCTAAGAGTCCTACTTAGATCAGATTTCCAATTTATACATTTATCCATTTTTAAGGTCTTATAAAGTACCACATTCCATTTTATTTGATAAGGATATAATGTTTTCCTAGATGTTATGGTGAATACATTAGTAAGCTATTGATACAGAGCTAAGTTTTAGCACTACATATCATCATCAGACAAATTTATTGTATAAGAGAACAATTAAAACCCTAGAGGATATATTTATATCTTATTATATGGATTTCATAGGTTTTTAGGATCAAAACCCTCATATGGTTTATTTTTCATACAATAATTACTTTATCTTGAGCATTCATATGGATCCTTATAATACCCCCAATGGAAAGAAGTTTAAAAGTCCAACATGAAAGGATGGATTTTGATAAAATTAAGCTATTGGGAACTTTTATAGACATGTAAATGGTAGATAATGTTAGACCTATTCAACAACACATCAAGGTAACTTAGAGTTGATAGAAAAGTTATACTGACAATCATCGACGTGATCTGGAGTATAATGTTGATGAGAATGTCTTCTAATGAATGTCTCAATGAAGAAGGTTATTATATTTGGAATTAAAGGAATAATAATACCTAGTTATATTGAAACTTTTTAGATTCTTGATCAAGTATGTAAGGTTGCCTATCACTTGGTGCTTCCATAAAACCTATCTCAAGTCCACGATGTGTTCCACGTATCTTCTATGAGGATGTACATACCCAATACCTCACATGTAATAAACCCGTATGTCATACCACCGAAGCATGATATTTCATTTTAATAACAATTATTAGATATTTTAGATCATATATAGAAGGTTTTATGAAACAATACCACTCACTTGGTCAATATTTTCTGGAAAAACCACCAAACTGAGGAAGCTATGTTAAAACTTGAGGATATAATGAGGAAGGATCATCCTATATTGTTTGTATCAAAGTGGAAAATTTTTTATCATGAAATTAATTTTATGGGGGGTATAATTTAAAACTGTAATATTTTATGAAATATTTTTTTGAATAAATCTTATTTCTTTAATAGCTTATTTTTCATGTAACACCGAGTTTTAACGAACCGTGATATACTATTAATATTATTATTTAAACAAGATTGTTATAACATAGACATAAACATTGGAAGTATAAATAGGAATAAACACATTTTTAAAAGTAATTATGAAGGATGTAGATAAATAAAATATATTGATAAATAAGCACTTTGTTTTTGGTAATATCCCTATATGTTTGGAAACTACATTATTCTAAAAAAATTGATTTTATTTCTTTTGTGAAAAAATAATAAAATTAATTTTTACACATAGATAAAATTTATATGAAAAAATGAACTTAATTTTTTGGATTCAAAATTTTAAAATTATCTTATGGTGAAATTTTGGTATTTTTTTTGATTTTTTTATGAATAGTGAAAAACTGGTTTTCATTTAAAACCACCTTTTCATTTAAAGAAATTATAATGATCAATTTAATTTTAAAATGGGTTTTAAAGTAAATTTATCCATATTATATTATAATAAATCAAATTTAGGTCATTTTAATCAATTTCAATTTGATTTTTTATATAAAACCTTTTAATCTTTTGAAAGTTTTTGCTTTGGAAAATTGTTTTTTCATAGCACATACAAGTTTATTTTTAAATTAAATTCTTCAACTTCTATGAATTTAATTTAAAAAAAAAGAATTCAATATTTTCAATAATAATAATTAAAATTATATAATAAGTTGAACATATTTTTTTCATAATGAATATTAATAGCAGAAAAAATTAATTTCCACAGTTAAGGTTAAGATGGGTTTACCGGAGGTGGTTAAACTAAAACGCTATAGGATTAAAGGACATAAAAAATTATCCAATTATTATTTAATGGAATTATTTATACCTTAAAACATATTTTTTTAGAGTGTGACATTTTTAATCATTTTGTTATGTGAAAATAATGGGTATATCTTTTTCTTTTTAAAAGCTCTAAGTGTGTGCTCTCCCCCACTTATAAAAGGAATCCATCTATCCTATCATACTCACACTTGAAAATAATTTTGGATCATCCAATACCTGAAAAACATATCTTCCTTACATCACTACCTATTTCCTAGAGGCTTTTTGGATTAGGTAACCCTTATAATAACGCTTTTAGTGTGAACCTAAGGTGGTTCTCTGAAGAAGAGGTATCGTTCTTAACCAATGGTTTTTATTTTTATTATTCCTAAAACTCCTTAAAATATTCATAAAATATGTTGATATAACAAAATCAGTATATAAAATATAATTATATTCTATTCTTTTAGTTTTATAACTAACATCCATATCCCATTCCATTAAATGGGAAATGAAACTATTGATCATGTGTATGACAGACTGCCGCCTCACGAACCGATGTAATTTATTTTCCATTACCACCACTCACAATTTTATATAATAATGGATTTAATGTATTTATATAATATTTATTACATAATAATACATTTGAAATTATAACATCACATCTATTTTTTTTACCTTATAATATGTTGGAAAATGATAACTTCGCTTATGCGTACATGTGGACTACCACCTCAACGAAATGACATTCTATGTTGTTCATTTTATTTTGACATGGATAGTAATAATAATAGATTTAATTAATATATATTATTTTTAAATTATTATAATTATTATTTAATGGTGTTATATTATTTAATATTCTTTCTTTTTATCTGTCTGGAAAGTTAAAACAACGTTCTTACATACGTACAACCTTCCATCTCAATGAATGGTCTAATTCATTTTCGATATTTAACATTTCTGTATTAATATAAATAAATATATAATGAATTTATATTATACTAATATAATGTAGAAAATTATGGATATTTTGGAACCATAATCAAATTAAATGGACCAAAAATACCAAACTAAAACTTACATGAAAAACGAAACAACTATTACCTAAAACATGATTTTAACAAGGAATTGTTATGAAACGATTAATAAAAGGTCAAAAAAATTATATATAATAATATATATGAATATACTTATGGAATATATTTATAATAAATCTACAATTATTATATATTAGGTTCTAATGTGTATGAATAAAGTTAAGACTTAAGGTAAGAGATTTTCGTCTCACTTTTATTTTCACTGGAAAGATTCCATATTGACCACCTGTTTATTTTGTGTGGTTTAAATACTTAATATTAATGTATTTATGATTATTATCATTAAAATTATTTTATATCAATATCTATCTAATTTAAATTATTTCATGGTCCTAACAGTTCAAACATTACCAAAGTTCTAAAGGGTTTTTGATATAATATCATTATTTATGAGGATTGTTTATGATTATGATTCTAATAATGAAATGTTATGATCTATCTCAAAATAAAATAATTAATTTTATTCTCATATTTCTATTTATTTAGAATACATTTTTCCCTTTCATTTTCCTTTCTTTATTAACTCAAGAGACCAAAATACTTTTTTAAGAAAAAATGTCTTCATTACTCTCTTTGGTTAAACATTATTTTTATTTCATGTCCATGATATCTAAATTTTTTTTAAAGAAATATTTTAAAAGTCTTTAATGGTGGTTTAAATAAAATTTTACCCATATTTTACTTTTTATAAAATTATTTTAAAGTAATCATCTTATCGTTTTATGAATAAGTATCTTTCTAATTTTTACAAAAAATGTTAAACAAATATTTGTTTAATAATATACATAAAGAATGATATTTTATATAATCATGTCCAATTAATTATTTAAAGATTTATTTAAAATATTCTAAGTTCATTTTCAAAGAATGTTTTTTATTTAATATTTTGGAATGTTTTTATATTTTAAATAAGTTTTTCAAAGTAGAAATCTTATTTTTCTCAAGAAATGTCCCAAGTGATCTTTCAAAATAATTTCCCATCTAAGATGAATTATTTTGATCCAATATAAGCTTTAATAGGGATAATAAGTGGGAATAATATCTCCCTTCAATGCATTGGTTAATGATTAATGTTCTTTTCAATTAAAGGATACACAAGAGGTTATCCAAATCATGAAATAAGGTACATTCTAGGTTATACCAAGCCTTAAATAGGGTACACGAGAGATTATCCCAAGCCCAAAATAGGGTACATGGGAGGTTATTACAAGATTGAAATATGGTATATGGTAATTTATTCCAATCCTGAAGAATTCACACAATTTTTTATCCAAATCCTAACATGTTATGAATTTCATGGATGGTATCATTAACATAAGATTTTATATGCATATGTTTATGCCATAAATCTATGTCTTATTCCAATTCTATTCTCTTATGAAACATGTTCATTGATTCCATTATAATGCATGTATTGTGAACTATTAGTATATATTTTATTAGTCATGTTTATGATATATTATTTACAGGGCATGGTTTTCAAATGTTATTCTCATATTCTCATACCCTTATACTCATGTCATATTGATATCTCCCTTTCTTACCAATACTGAGAATCTGAGTTGAAAAATTATTTTTTTTCTATTACCTAGGTTATAAATAATTATATTATGTATGAAATGTATAATAAGGGTGATAATTATGAATAAATTAGTGGTAAATGATTTAGTTTAACTATAAATTAGTAGTTTATGTATCCATGTTTCCAAAGGAACTAGAAATAAATGATTCTATAGTGGATCATTATATTATATAGTGAATATTAATAAATTTATATGTGATATTATATATGAAAAGTGTGGGTCATTATAATTAATATAATAATGGGTTTCATAATAAAATATTACAGTACAAGAATGATTGATTTTTTTTGGCTATATAGGTATATATTGGGAATGTAGTATCAGTAATAGAATATAAAAAACTTGTGGATTTTGTTTCTTATGGGAAATATGTGTGAGTAGGAATACAAAGAATTATAATTAAGTAACCCACGACACTATTAAAGATGAGTATATAGATTGAACTCAAGTTATAGGAAAATTGATGTGCTTAAAGACACAACTACTTGATTTGTTAGTTAGTGTTAGATTTCCCCTAATCTTGGATTTTGATAATCAAAGTCCTATAAATATTACCAAAAACATAGTGAAACATTGTGGTTCTAAGAAAATTGTTATTAAATATCTTTTCATAATAGATAACATGGTAATAAATGAACTAAAGATGGAATTTATTCTTTCAATGAACTATTTTTCTTATATATTCACTAAACCCTTCCCAAAGGAAACAACTGAAAAACTGATGTTCATGATCTATATTCAACATCAATCCCTTCAAGGGTAAGGTTTTTGATTTCTATCCCCTCTCCCATATTGTGTTTGGATTGTGTTTTAAAAGGAGGAGAAAATATGTATCATAAATATGTCTATTGGTATGTGATTTACCTATCAAGGTAGAGAATATATTTAGATAGAGATTTTAAAAGAGATAAGATGGTATTTAACCATGTGTGTACTATTTTAATAGTTTTTTGAAGTGGATGCATGATGATGTTCTATGTAGGTTAGTGTTTGTGATAACTATGTTTCAGTTATAAAGCAATGAGAATGAAAGAATGTTTTGAATCAATTATTAATAACTAATTTATGGACAACATGGTATAATTGTTCAATGATTCTTATTTCCTACACTTATTTTTCTCTCATTATCTTTTAAATGTTGGATAAGTGATCAATTTACTAAGTTTAAAAGTCACAACAATTTATGTTCTTTAGTTGATAATAAAACCCAAAGGTGATATTTTTGATAGAAAAGGATTATAAGATGTTGTTTGTTATGATGAATCTGGTTGAGTATAATTTATAATTATTAATGATTTATCTTTTATGATTAAATATAAATAAATTTTTTCTACTAATACTTATAATTTTTCTAAAATGAGTTTTTTGGACTGATATATGTGAGTACAATATATAGAGTCTAATAAATGGAAGTGATCTGATAGAGTATATCCCTAAATTTTTTTCTAATTAATCTTATTTTTTACATCAGATAGAGATGCTTTGTAATATAAATTAGGTGATTATTTGGTGGAATTTAAAGTTATAGACATAATTTTTATGTTGATATAACAAAATCAGTATATAAAATATAATTATATTCTATTCTTTTAGTTTTATAACTAACATCCATATCCCATTCCATTAAATGAGAAATGAAACTATTGATCATGTGAATGACAGACTGCCGCCTCACGAACCGATGTAATTTATTTTCAATTACCACCACTCACAATTTGATATAATAATGGATTTAATGTATTTATATAATATTTATTACATAATTATACATTTGAAATTATAATATCACATCTATTTTTTTTACCTTATAATATGTTGGAAAACGATAACTTCGCTTATGCGTACATGTGGACTATCGCCTCAACGAAACGACATTCTATGTTGTTCATTTTATTTTTACATGGATAGTAATAATAATAGATTTAATTAATATATATTATTTTTAAATTATTATAATTATTATTTAATGGTGTTATATTATTTAATATTCTTTCTTTTTATCTGTCTGGAAAGTTAAAACAACGTTCTTACATACGTACAACCTTCCATCTCAATGAATGGTCTAATTTATTTTCGATATTTAACATTTCTGTATTAATATAAATAAATATATAATGAATTTATATTATACTAATATAATGTAGAAAATTATGGATATTATGGAACCATAATCAAATTAAATGGACCAAAAATACCAAACTAAAACTTACATGAAAAACGAAACAATTATTACCTAAAACATGATTTTAACAAAGAATTGTTATGAAATGATTAATAAAAGGTCAAAAAAATTATATATAATAATATATATGAATATACTTATGGAATATATTTATAATAAATCTACAATTATTATATAGTAGGTTCTAATGTCTATGAATAAAGTTAAGACTTAAGGTAAGAGATTTTCGTCTCACTTTTATTTTCACTGGAAAGATTCCATATTGACCACCTGTTTATTTTGTGTGGTTTAAATAATTAATATTAATTTATTTATGATTATTATCATTAAAATTATTTTATATCAATATCTATCTAGTTTAAATTATTTCATGGTCCTAACAGTTCAAACATTACCAATGTTCTAAAGGGTTTTCGATATAATATCATTATTTATGAGGATTTTTTATGATTATGATTCTAATAATGAAATGTTATGATCTATCTCAAAATAAAATAATTAATTTTATTCTCATATTTCTATTTATTTAGAATACATATTTCCCTTTCATTTTCCTTTCTTTATTAACTCAAGAGACCAAAATACTTTTTTTAAGAAAAAATGTCTTTATTACTCTCTTTGGTTAAACATTATTTTTATTTCATGTCCATGATATCTAAATTTTTTTTAAAGAAATATTTTAAAAGTCTTTAATGGTGGTTTAAATAAAATTTTACTCATATTTTAATTTTTATAAAATTATTTTAAAGTAATCATCTTATCATTTTATGAATAAGTATCTTTTTAATTTTTACAAAAAATGTTAAACAAATATTTGTTTAATAATATACATAAAGAATGATATTTTATATAATCATGTCCAATTAATTATTTAAAGATTTATTTAAAATATTCTAAGTTCATTTTCAAAGAATGTTTTTTATTTAATATTTTGGAATGTTTTTATATTTTAAATAAGTTTTTCAAAGTAGAAATCTTATTTTTCTCAAGAAATGTCCCAAGTGATCTTTCAAAATAATTTCCCATCTAAGATGAATTATTTTGATTAAATATAAGCTTTAATGTGGATAATAAGTGGGCATACTATCTCCCTTCAATGCATTTTTTAATGATTAATTTTCTTTTCAATTAAAGGCTATACAAGAGGTTATCCAAATCATGAAATAAGGTACATGCTAGGTTATACCAAGCCTTAAATAGGGTACACGGGAGATTATCCCAAGCCCAAAATAGGGTACATGGGAGGTTATTACAAGATTGAAATATGGTATATGGTAATTTATTCCAATCCTGAAGAATTCACACAAGTTTTTATCCAAATCCTAACATGTTATCAATTTCATGGATGGTATCATTGACATAATATTTTATATGCATATGTTTATGCCACAAATCTATGTCTTATTCCAATTCTATTCTCTTATGAAACATGTTCATTGATTCCATTATAATGCATGTATTGTTAACTATTAGTATATATTTTATTAGTCATGTTTATGATATATTATTTACAGGGCATGGTTTTCAAATGTTATTCTCATGTTCTCATACCCTTATACTCATGTCATATTGATATCTCCCTTTCTTACCAATACTGAGAATCTGAGTTGAATTTGTTTTCCATTACCTAGGTTATAAATAATGATATTATGTATGAAATGTATAATAAGGGTGATAATTATGAATAAATTAGTGGTAGATGATTTAGTTTAACTATAAATTAGTATTTTATGTATCCATGTTTCCAAAGGAACTATAAATAAATGATTCTATAGTGGATCATTATATTATATAGTGAATATTAATAAATTTATATGTGATATTATATATGAAAAGTGTGGGTCATTATAATTAATATAATAATGGGTTTCATAATAAAATATTACAGTACAAGAATGATTGATTTTTTGGCTATATAGATATATATTGGGAATGTAGTATCAGTAATAGAATATCAAAAACTTGTGGAGTTTGTTTCTTATGGGAAATATGTGTGAGTAGGAATACAAATAATTATAATTAAGTAACCCACGACACTATTGAAGATGAGTATATAGATTGAACTCAAGTTATAGGAAAATTGATGTGCTTAAAGACACAACTACTTGATTTGTTAGTTAGTGTTAGATTTCCCCTAATCTTGGATTTTGATAATCAAAGTGCTATAAATATTACCAAAAACATAGTGAAACATTGTGGTTCTAAGAAAATTGTTATTAAATATCTTTTCATAATAGATAACATGGTAATAAATGAACTAAAGATGGAATTTATTCTTTCAATGAACTATTTTTCTTATATATTCACTAAACCCTTCCCAAAGGAAACAACTGAAAAACTGATGTTCATGATCTATATTCAACATCAATCCCTTCAAGGGTAAGGTTTTTGATTTCTATCCCCTCTCCCATATTGTGTTTGGATTGTGTTTTAAAAGGAGGAGAAAATATGTATCATAAATATGTCTATTGGTATGTGATTTACCTATCAAGATAGAGAATATATTTAGATAGAGATTTTAAAAGAGATAAGATGGTATTTAACCATGTGTGTACTATTTTAATAGTTTTTTGAAGTGGATGCATGATGATGTTCTATGTAGGTTAGTGTTTGTGATAACTATGTTTCAGTTATAAAGCAATGAGAATGAAAGAATGTTTTGAATCAATTATTAATAACTAATTTATGGACAACATGGTATAATTGTTCAATGATTCTTATTTCCTACACTTATTTTTCTCTCATTATCTTTTAAATGTTAGATAAGTGATCAATTTACTAAGTTTAAAAGTCACAACAATTTATGTTCTTTAGTTGATAATAAAACCCAAAGGTGATATTTTTGATAGAAAAGGATTATAAGATGTTGTTTGTTATGATGAATCTGGTTGAGTATAATTTATAATTATTAATGATTTATCTTTTATGATTAAATATAA
Source organism: Viscum album (assembly GCA_963277665.1). Taxonomy (NCBI): domain Eukaryota; kingdom Viridiplantae; phylum Streptophyta; class Magnoliopsida; order Santalales; family Viscaceae; genus Viscum; species Viscum album. Next base: position 28,756,490 of record OY728125.1, read on the forward strand.
ATAAATTTTTTCTACTAATACTTATAATTTTTCTAAAATGAGTTTTTTGGACTGATATATGTGAGTACAATATATAGATTCTAATAAATGGAAGTGATCAGATAGAGTATATACATAAATTTTTTTCTAATTAATCTTATTTTTTACATCAGATAGAGATGTTTTGTAATATAAATTAGGTGATTATTTGGTGGAATTTAAAGTTATAGACATAATTTTTATATGAAACTAAGTGTTATGGGATTTCTAAATTGAAGGATGTTTTATAAAGTTCTAGATGAAAAATTCTAGAGGTCATGAAAAATGATATATCATACAACTAACTCTATGAAGGCCCACTGGATGAACATCTATGAGTTTATTAGATAGAGGAAATTTTTTAGAGTCTTTATATAGGGTCTTCCATATTGAGTCCACCGGATGATGGGTGTGTGGAGGCATCAGAAAAAGTATTCAAAGAACTTGTATATCTATGAGTAGATGAAATCATGAAGGGTTTCAAGATAGAAAAATATGATTTCTACTAGATACAGGGAAACCAAAAAAGGAAGAACTTTATGTGGTTACATGATAGAGGAGTTCCTATAAGTAAAAAATAAAAAAACATATGAATATATTTTTAATTTTTTTAGTAAATTCATTAAATGTGATGATGATGGGATAGAAATTCAATGCTTCAATAACAAAAAATGGGAAAACATTATTTTATCCATGATTTGAGGTAATTGAAGATGTTGTTAACACTGATTTGTAAGGAAGAATTCCTATAGAGGGTTGTTAAATCCTATATTTTATGAAGTTTGATGGTGGTAAAACGTTGAAAATTTGGATTATGATATTCAATGATTGAGTAGGAATATTGAATTTTATTTTCATGATCCTCACTATGTTTCTAGAAAAATGAAGAAAATATAATGGGGGAGTAGGTGCGCCAATTAATGTTGATGATGTTGAGAAACTTTATGAATAATTTAGATACTGATTGAAGATATTGATAAATCTTATGTCCAAGAATTAGACACAGTAACAATAGATGAAGTTACATCTAATCATGAGTACCCAAAATTTGGTATCAGACAAATAGTTTTAGGAATCTATTAAAAATTGGAAATCATATAGAGTATTGTGAAATAATAATTTTGTTTATGATGAATAGGGATTTGGATTGAGTAACTGAAATGAGGTAACTAGAAGGAGTTTTGAAAAAAGGGTTCTAAAAAAACTTCTACCATACATAGAGTTTATTAGATGAATAGGTTTGGAAATAAGTTGATACAGATGATATTCCTCGCTATTGTTTATGAAATTGAAGAAGAATAAGAAGTCATTGAAATAAGGAAAGTGTGAAGAACATTCATGTAGCACAATGATAATGTATTAAATCCCATTGTTTAAGGTTCCTATTTTCAATAAAAACATTGTTACATAATATTATCTATTTAAAGATCACATAAACTGTTGGAATAAATGTAGTTCTATACATGTGATAGAGAATCCTTGATTGCTATAACCACCTAAATTATTTATTACTAGTGGTTTGGTGGTTATGAATTACTTACAAACCATTATAATGACTAGATAATCATATTGAGTAGTGAAACTTATAAATACCCGTGTTCTTATGGGTGTGTTTTTTTGTTGATTTCTTATAGAGTAATTTCTCACTAACCAGAGGCAAAGGTTTTTTATAATGTAAGAAAATATAAAATGAGAAGACCATCCATTCACTCCTTCCTCTCTCAGTGATCACATAGATCCTAATTGGTCCTTTTAATCTTCTTGTGAAATTTATAAGTCAAATGTAGTAATCATACTGACTTCCTTTAAGTAATGGAAACAATACCAAGGGGTGATATCATATTCTCAATAAGGGGTTGGTTATAGTGGAATCCATTAGTATAAACATGTAATAAATATTGTGGTAAAAATAATTAATAAGAATAATTACAGAATAAATTGAAGTTGAGTGAATAATATATTCATATCTAACATAACAAAAAATAAACACATGGGAAAAAATAATAGATCTCATACAATTGGAATATATAAATTCAGACATAATATATATACTATCATGACCTCGTTCCAAGATAATATACATAAAAATCTAAAGAATAAACCAAATACCTAATTTAGTTTGTCTCATGAGATCTACCAATGCATCAAGAGACTGTATAATTTCATGACTCACTAATTACATGATATGTTCAATTCATCTTCCATATGAATAAAACATCTAAAAAATACATATCAAAATGTTCCCTAAGAAACATCATAAATAATCATGAATAGTTAGTTAATAGTTTTTCTTATAGATATTTTAGATATATGAAATATAAATAATTTCCCTATTCAATTGATATTTTGATATCTAGGTGAAAAACCTTCAAATAGAATAAGTATGCAATTATATTCATAAAAATAATGATTTAGGAGAAATATTATGTTTATACATAGTTAATGGTATGGAAATACCAAGATAGTGACAGATCACTATTTACTTAGATATTTCATTTCAACCATAGTAAATATACATGGGTATAAGGAAAATAAAGAAAAAGTAAAATTTAAGATAATGATGGAGAGTGATAAAGAAAAAAATAATAAGATATAAGATCGGTGGGAAAGAACCCCAATAACAGATATATGAAATATTGATATTTCCTTACATAATCATAAAATGATACTATTTATGTTAATATCTAAAAATCAATATAAAAATATGATATATTAAAAATCAAATAGGGGGTGTCCTTATAAATTAAATGATAATGAAGTAGTATTATATGGTACATTCTTTGTATAAATATTTCAATAGGATATAATTAAAATCCTTCATTATGGTTTGTAAAGGGAAAGTAATCAAAAGAATATCCTTAGTGAGTATCATTTCAGGTGTATAGTTAGGCCAACATGTAAACAACCAATTAAAGATACGATTTAATACACAACCAAAATTGTTCAATGAATTTACCGTTAGGTAAATCTATGCCATATCCTGTAAACACTTATTTTTATCCAAACAAGGATGAAATTTCTAGGAAACCACTCATACTATACTTCACATTTTTTAATAAGGTTTCATGACTATGAGAATGATTAAGAATTATAAAGAATTAATAATATAGTATAATGAGAGATAATTTTGATATATCATTCATAATATAAGAATTAGTTCATAATAGTGATGTAAAATAAGATTTCTCAATTTTAAAACTATTTGGAATGATTTGAAAAAACAAAGGAAGAGAAGAGGTTATAAAGCCTTATAGGTTTAGTAAATTTTGGACTAAACCCTTTTAAAGAGTGAACATGAGATAAAACCATAAATACTATGATAAAAAATAAATAATCATGATTTAATATTTCAGAAAGGAAATTAATACACATTATAAAAGGCACTCTGTGCATATTACAAGGCATATCTTAATAAATGAAAAATGGGACATAAAACCCTTGAGAGTTCGGTATTTCCTGAATCAAATGGTCATAAAAGGTATATCATGATATGGATTTTTAATATTCTTTAAATTAATTAATTTTATTATTCATTAAGATAGTATATTTTTAATTTGGCTATATAAATGAAAATATAGTGCATAGTATGAAACATTTAATAATGAATTTAGATGGAGAGAATTAATCCCTTACCTAATGTCATGTTTTATTTCATTATGTTTTCACATTTTATATAATAATATCATGATTATTAAAACATGAATCAAGAATAAAATTATATTCCTTTTTTTCATTCTTGATCAGTTTTAATCACTTGAATTAATTTGTTACTCTTTCATTTGAAGAGAGAATTTCTTGAATACATGTTTCCTTTAAAATTATACCATTTTGTTTTTATTTCATGATTTTGATTATTTATAATTTTAATTTTTATAAAATTAATAATATACTCTCAAAACATTGTAATATAAATTTATATTATATAATATAAACTAAATAGACATATAGGTTATGATAAGTACTACATTGATAATATCTGTAAGAACCTATTTCTTCCTTGAGGTATGAAATATTTTACTTTCCATCAATATTTAAATTTAAATGATTAATTATGGACTAATGTGAATACCATTTGAAGTAATGGGATTACTAGGGGATGTTTAGGTCTTGTTCTGATCCTAGAACCACTATTTTTAGGAAAATAATACAGGCCACACAGTTAGTAGAAACTATATGGGACATGCTTTATAGTTATTACTTATCATGCGAGGCCTTGGAAAAGGATAGGAAGAGATTGCATGGTTTTTCAAACCATGCATATGGAGGTTCATGCCCATGCGATGCCCTATATATCTTTTAATAGTGGGTTGAGACATGGTTTTCACATAGTTTGGAAAACTATAAGCACTAACCGTGTGAGGTGGCCCTCCTTACACTTAAGGGAACACAATTGGTGCACAGTTTGTCCAATTATACGGCCAAACTATGTAGCCAAGAATTTTTGAGAAAAAATGACCATTTTAACCTTAATTAATCTTATAACCAAATTTATATTTCATTGTTACTCTCATTGATAGAATATTAAGCATGGGAGCTTCTCTTGAAAGCAAAAACATAGGATTTGATCCCATTCTTCTATCTAAACTTTGAATTGAGCACCATTTGTCTTATTGGATTCATGCTAGTGAGTACTCCATTCATTTTGTTATGTTATCCATTTAACTTTGGATCTATGGAGTTATTTAAGTTCCAGATAATATTCTCTATTTTTAGGTTTTTCATCTATTCTTCATTTTTCTCCTGACTTGATTTGAATAAAGAGATGATACTAGATGATCACTCTACTACAGACCTATGATAGTTGGTATCATGCTTTTCCCTTATATCCTAGGTGTTTATATATATGCCATTGTGATGTGTGCATGATTTTACAAGTGACACCCTTAAAATGGAATTTATTCCTTGATTAAAATGGACACATATGTCTTATGTAATTATAGATACCCATTGATAATTATTTAAAGGTTAAGGACCTTGAATTTAAACCACACCTTGGGTGAGTTTAATTATTTTGACAACCATGGGTGAGTTATGGATTGATCACATTAAAATATTGTCATTCCCCCTTGATATGGGATGATAAATAATGAATTTAATTTGAATTTGAATTAATATTTGAATTGATTAATGTAAGGTAATGGAAGACCATATCCCTAGGCTATGGCCATGTAATTTCTTGTTTAAGCATGATTTTCTCCTTTTAATGAAATTCCCACATGATATAATTAAGAGGATAAGCCTTCTAATATTATCCCATGATTGAGACACATTCCAAGGTGAGGTTAAATTGAAATAATCATGATGATAACATTTGAAATAATTAAATGACTTCAACTGAATTTATTTATATGCCTTGGGTAACACATGGGTTCATATAAGAACTCCATGGATAAACTCATTAGGCTACTACCTTACTTATACCTGGATGACACTTGGAATACCAATTGGTTTCCAAGGATGAACTTAAGGGGGATGATTCTCTTTACATCTGAGTGATACTTAGAATCCTTATGGATTTACAAGGATGCAATCATAGGGTAATTGGTTATATATGCCATGAGTGACACTTGGGCTCTATTAGTAAACTAACAATGATAGAATCAGTGAGCGATGAGTTATACCACACCTAGAGAGAAATATTGGTTTTGATGAAAATATCCATGGATGGGATTGTAGGTTCTTAATTGAATAATGAATGAAATGATTTATACTATGCTTCTTCCAAGCTAAAGAAAAATCTTGGATTCAGTCTTAGTCATTTTACCTTTTTGATGGAATTGTTAGGAATCTCTTGAAAATATATCATTATGGGGGTGTTAGAAATTGCACTAGGTCTCAAGACATATTTAGAAAATGAGATAGGACTGAATATTACTGAGAGAATTTTCAGCTAAATCTAAAGTAGGTAGCAGAGGGACGCTATCCATGGGAACCCAAAACATTATGGGTTCTTTACATACAACACTTATTTTACATATTCATCACTACCCTCACACTGTTATTATTATATATTGACTGATTAGATGAATTTATACACAATTGGTGGTGGACTACTGATATTTTTTTGCACACCCTACTCGGGCCACATTTGGTATCTGAGAAGATTTCATAACTGTAGGTATGGATAAGGGAAAGTTCCCTACTATAAGTTTTTGATTTCTACTTTGGAGAAGGGGATAATAAGACCATGCTGCTACTCATGATACTAGTTGGCAATAAATATTTTTTTGGTATTTTTGGTATCTTGATACATGTATTTTACCATTACCGATACACCCATTTTGGATACTTTTTAGACACATGACATGTATCATCATCATTTTGTATATGTTTTTATTTTCTTTATTTTCTATATATTTCTATTCTAATTCCTCTATGACCAGTTACTAGCTAGTGTCTACTTATTTGTTTTATTCTCATGGATGTTTATCTATTATCTGATTAGTTTACTACTTCCACTATTGTTGTATGATTTTTACAGCAATGTTACACTCTGATTAGAGATAATAGTCTCCCCAAAGACACATCCTAGGACCTCACTACTTTTCAAAAACCTCTTCCATTTTGGGAGATGTGCTTGAAGCCATGTGACCCACTGGATCAGGGTAGATCTCAATGGCATCTGAGTTGGGACATTATAAAGTTGTATCATAAGTTTCTTTATGCCTTACAATTTGAAAAAATAGATAGGTTATTAGGATGTAAATGGAATTTTGTAATGAGATATTCCTAGGAGTAGCTAACCCACATACGTGAAAAATACAAATTGCCTCAAATGAAAATTTTTGTTTTCTAGATTTTGACTATTATAGATGATTTGATTCCACCATTGGGTGATGAACTTAAATTTTGATGTAATTATTGATATGATTATCAGTTCTATTTTGTTGAAACCTAATGATATGGGGATATTCCATCTCATTCATCATTTTAGTCACTTTTTAGGATTCAAATTCCATGCATTATTCTATTCCATATAGGATTCATTGATTGATTTCATGATGTTGTGATATGTTCCATGATTGATATAAATACTATTTGATAAATTGTTGTACTAGCAATTATAGAAAGTGGTTGGTACATAGATTTCCTACCGTGAACTAATATGTGGTTTCCTAATTTGGTTAAATCAGACACCCCTGCTTTTCCATAAGAAGAATATTACTTTATCTCAAGCTGAGACTAATTCTTTGTTCCTTCATGATTCTATGCATGATAAAGGATATGTTCCTTTGTCAATATCTTACATGATTAGGAAATGTTGTACCCTTTTTAATAGAGTTAGTGTGATGAATACTTGGCGTGAGGGGAACAAAGTTACGGATCACCTTGATTCAATGGTACAACCTGGTTGAAACATCACTTACATCCCATAAATCAATTTCTTGAAGCCTGGGGGGTTAATTTAATCAGAGGTGATGCTCTAGGTTTACATTGATTTAGGCCTCCCTAGGTCCAGTGTGCTCTTGTTGTTATTATTGTGTTTTTATGGTTCTTGTTTTTGTTTCTTGTTTCTTGTTTCATGATTCATTTTCCCTTTCTTGAATAAAAATTTGATGTTGGACAGATGGATAAAACAGACCCCCTAAGCAACCAATTATGGCACATTGAGTCATGGACCAAGATTTACCTGGACCGAAATATGTTATGGTGGGAATTAGGTGGATAACATATTTGTATCATGAGGAGTATGGGTATTTATGGATATAAAGTGGTAAAACATTGTTTCAAACATTTAAGAAAAGTGAATTGTGATATAAATGTGAAATAAATGATAAATTGAATTGTTTATAGCATAGAACGTGACCCATATCTTACCTTAGTAGTGGGAAGTATACAATATCTCTTATTTTCTTATCATAAGTATGTCACCCAGACCTGAATCGAGGAGCAGGCAGACATGTGTGATTATTATTTAGTAAGGTTTTTACTTATCATATTTTAATATCTGTGCTTTTAGTGGTTATTTAACCTTGTTTTGAGGCATGAACTTGGCATTTGTAGAGATATACCACTGTGACATCCTCTAGTCGCATGAAAGGAGGGTGGTGGTGACCATGATTTTGAGGCTATGTGTAATGACCCAAACTTTCATTAATGGAAATCCCTCTTGATCTAATTAAATGTCTCTTTATGTAAAATGTCTATATAAAATGTCAAATTATTTGGTTTTATGTTAAGAATTGTGACCATTGCTAATATAGTCATTGAATAGTGATCACATGATTAGTATAAATATAGGGCTTTAACAAATCCAATTTACTCAGACAAAGGAAGTGATGGCCTCATCCAGTAGACGTGCCCCATACGAAGCCCATTTTTCAGAGCTTGGAAAGGAGGTGGTGTCATTGGGCTTCGCTCTTGACCAAGATCATGCTGATCTTGAACACGTTAAGCTTGAGTGGAACTTCCTACGGGAGAAGAGGACGTTGATAGAGATTACCTCCCGAGCAATGTTATTCGAGCCACCCCAAGAGTTTTTCACTATCACACACCTCACCCTTCGGTCATATGCGGGTGTTATAAGGGGTTATGTAACAAGACCGTAGCAGGATGGTTATGTACATTATTTTTTTATATAATAATGAATATACTTTCATTTTATTATTGTTACCTTATAAATAGTTTTGAAAGAAAAAATAGTATTTTTAGTTAATGTTCAACTAAGAAATCTATTTTGATGAATTAATGGATTTTTGAATTAAATAATATTTTAATAAAATATTATTATTATTGTAAAATTAATTTTATTAAATATAAATGATCATATAATTTTGTGAATGCAATTGTAATTTTTATTAAGGTTTGAAATCCATTTTTGTCAAAACCCATGAATTTTTTATAAATGTCGGTTTTTATTTTAAAAGTCAAAATTATCATATTTAGAAAATTATTTAGATAAAATGAATATTATTTCTAGAATAATAATGTCGAAATTATCCAATGATGAATTTTTCATAATTTTCTGAGACCGTCAAATGTTTGGGTAAAAATTAAATATCTTTTAAATATAAAATGTGTTTTATGACATCATAATGACTCAATAGTGATGTAATAAAATACTATAAAATTTATGTTCAGACAATATATGTTTTACCATTAAAATAATGTTATTTTGGGGTTGATTGATTTATTTTACAAAGCTTTAGTGGACCCTTCAAGACTTATTAAACATTTTTCCTTTTTAAATTGTTTTCCTTGGGAGTGTGACTCACCTCCACATAAGCAACCCCATTATATTAAGAAGTTAGGACTTAGGACTTATAAAATATCATTTTCCACTTCCCTTTACCAAAAACCATGGTCAAAAACCATGAGCTGGTTTGTGGTTTGGATTAGTTTAATGTGAGGTGTCTGAAACCTAAATAATAAATAATTCCCTCACCTTTCCTATATAAACCGACCCAAGATCCCACTTCTTCCTCACTCAAAGCCTTTGGAGTTTGTCCAACCTCTGACCTCATCTCTCTAGAATCCTCCCAAGGAACCCCAAGTTCTTAAGAATCCTCTCTCAAGCCTTTGGAAGCACACTTCCATGTAAGGATTTTACTTCCTTTCTCATTTTTGTCCAATATTCTTTAAATTATTATACCCTTTTAATTTCAATTATAAATGTTGGGGTATGGTTTCACACCTCCCCCATACTTCCCTCTTTATGTTTGAATGATGGGAAACCCCTTTATCTGTCATTAAATACCTCCCATGTACACCCATTACTATGCCAAAATTTCGAAAGGAATTTCTCTCTCCTCATTTACATTCAAGTAATTATTTTGTATCATGAATCTAAATTCCATTACATTTGTTGGGACATGTATCTATATGACCCCCTTACTGTCCATGTCATGAAATTTGACGAGACACCCATTTCTCTCTCATCAACCATTTATACGAGTTCTTATGTCACGTCATTATGCGACCAAAATTACACCGCACTTTTCCAAGCCAAAGTCATTGTTTAGTGAATACCATGCCCATTTATTTATCAAAGGTATTCACCTTTATGAACATTTACTTATTGTTTAAAGATTTTCATGTATGTATCCCACATTCATTTATCATGAAATAAATGATTATGTTGAATGATTAAATGTTTTATGATCCATGTGGCACACTTATGTATGAAATGAAATGTTTAAGAAGGGTGCGCCCTAATAGCGCTCCAATGCATTGGGTAAAGTATAGTATCATGATATTTCATGTGAAATGGGTGTTTACTCATGATAATTCAAGTTCAACGAGGGTTTACTCATGCTTCATGTGCAATGAGGTTTTACTTATGCCCCATGTGCAATGAGCCTTGGCTCATGCTAATTCCATGTTAAGTGTTGTTGCCACATTTCCATGTTATGATTATCATACTTTATCATACCATTATGTTTATACTTCTCTTGTGATATATTGATATGCCTATTGTCTAACATGTATTGTATTTCTCATGTTATTCCATGATTATTCCCTTACTGGGCTTTATAGATCACCCTTTTTTATGCATGTCCTCAGGTTATCCCATGCAGTGCTAAGTACGAGGGAATGTTGTGGTCATGTAAAGGAATTTTTCAATAAAGATGTTGTTTTTAATGTTTTAAGTTATTATGTAATGATCCTAAACCCCAAATACACTAGACCTATCGATCTTCTATGTTGTATCAAATGATGTTTATGTAATAAATTATGTTTAATTGTGAAATAAAAAAGCAGGGTTTCCACAGTTGGTATCAGAGGAAAGGTTTAGTTATTTTTGGGATTAAGATTAGAAAACCCTAGTAAAGCCTTAGAGACAAGACTAAGTATAATAAAAACATCCCTAAGTTTTGGTGAGTATTGAGTAAGTGGTTTATCAGGAAAATACATCCCTATTTGTATACGAGCAGGTAGAGGCGGCTCTGGCACATATGTATCCTAGGGGTAAAACCCGAAAACACTACTCTGAGCTAGACTCGAACAGGAACTGGTGCACGACAATAGTCCTTACTGCACTCTCAGTTATGACACTCCCAGGTGATATGACTTGGTAAATTCACAAGCTTAGTATGAACCATTATTAAGGGACAAACAAATTCCCTAAGAATATATGTTAGAAAGTAGATCATGGATAACATAGAATGAATCCAATAGATTCATATGTTAGGGAAATAAAATTTATTTATAAGTCATCAGTTTTTTCCTTGGATTACCCTTTATGTGTTACCCCTAACTATCCTTTTATTCTAGCCAATGGCTTGTAATAGGAGGACTCGGGCTAATAACCGATGTGAAGATCAATATGATGACTGTACTAATGAGATGTCTAATCCAATGGGAGCGGGAATCACAAACTTTTTCACACTTCTCTCTCATCTAACTCATGATTTGAATAGAAACATGGGTCAAGAGGAACGTTCAACCCCATCAAGAAAGAATAAGTCACTATCAAGAGCTTCATGAGACAAAGGCCTCCTACTTTTAATGGATCATCTGATCCATCAATCATCGAACAATGGATCAACTCCATTGAAAATGTCTTCTATATCCTTCAATGTTAGGAAAAAGATAAGGTTCTCCTATCTTCTTATCATGTGGAGGGTGAAGCTGATCAATTGTGGAAGTTGATCAAAAATATGAATCCTGAGGAGGATATCAAGACGTTATAATGGAAGGATTTCCAGAAGATGTTTTTCAATAAATATTTTCCACGCATCCTCTGGATTAAGATGGAAAGGAATTTCTTGACCTCAAGAAAAAATATGATGAATCTATTGGAGAATACGAGTAAAAATTCACAAGGCTTCCACGATACACCTCTGAATTTTTTGTTACCGCTGAATGCAAGGTTGACCGCTTCTTTGGTGGGCGGAAACCTAGCCTGCGGAAAGCACTGACGATCCATGACTTCGACAGCTATGATGAAATTGTCTGATATTCCCTCAAGGTTGAAATGGAGATTGGGGAATCTCAGTGGTATCGTGGGGATAAGAAGAGTAAGGTGGAATTCAATGCTGGCGGTCCGATGGATAAATCCAATGGTGGTAAGAAGATCCAGCACCCCACATGCCAAAGGTGTGGAAAGAAGCACCATAGAAATTTCCTGAAGGGGACAAGGAAATGATTTAGGTGTGGAAGAGAAGAGAACCTGGATAATAACTATCAGCATGAAAGACCCGCGACTACAACAGAGGAGAAGAATGATCCGTTTGAACCTCCAAGCATGGTTCATTGCTACAACTGCAAAGAACTAGGGCATCTTGCAAATCAGTTACCTAAGCCAAGGGTTTTCGCAGGCAACCATCAACCTCCAAAGCAGCAAGGGTGAGCTTTTTCCATCACTATTGCCGAAGTGAACCCCGAAAACGAAGTGGTGACAGGTACGCTAGTTATTAATTCACGAATAACGAACATAATTTTTGATTCAGGTTCTATGCATTATTTTATATCTTGAAAGTTTAGTAGAAAAATCCCAACACCACCACAAATCATGGAAGTGAAGATGTCAGTGAGTATGAAAATGGGGAAATCATTGCATCCCATGAATATAACTCCCCCCCTATCATAATCTGTGGATTAAACTTCCCAGAAAACCTCTTCATACTTCCTCTGGTGGAATTTGATGTGATTCTTGGCATGCATTGAGAATCCTTATATAGAGCTAACATAAATTTCCATGAGAGGGAAATCACTCTCCATGTAGAGAATCGACCCCCGATTCTTTACAAGTTCAAGGAGGAAGAAGAATCTTCTTTAGCTCCATCATCTCAAGCATGGATATTACTGCCCTATGAGCATGTGTATCTAGCTCAGGTGATTGAGTCCAAGGAAGCAACCATCCTTGAAGACATGCATATTGTGAGGGAATTCTCTGAATTGTTTCCGGAGGAATTTCCTGGTCTTCCTCCTAGAAGAAATGTTGAATTCTCAATTGATCTTATACCTGTGGTATTGCCAATATCCAAGACTCCATATAGAATGGCTGTTGTGGAGCTTGAGGAGCTAAAGAAACAACTACAAGAGAATCTAGATAAAGGGTTTATACGCCCAAGTGCTTCAATATGGGGTGCACCAGTCCTCTTCGTCAAGAAGAAGGATGGGTCAATGCACCTTTGCATCGATTATTGTGATCTCAACAAAATGACGATTAAGAACAAGTATCCTCTCCCACGAATTGATGACTTTTTCAATCAGCTGTGTGGAGCACAATACTTCTCCAAGGTGGATTTGAGGTCGGGATATTATCAAGTAAGGGTGAAGAAGGAAGATATCCCCAAGACTGCTTTTCATACAATATACAGGCACTATGAATTCATAGTAATGCCTTTAGGAATCACTAATGATCCAGAAATCTTCATGGACTTGATGAATAGAGTCTTTAGAAATTACCTCAACAAATTTGTGGTAGCATTTATAGATGATATTCTGATATACTCCAAAACCAAGGAGGATCACGAGGAGCATCTAAGGACTGTACTAGAGACCTTAAGGAAGGATAATCTCTATAAAAAGTATAAGAAGCACGAGTTCTGGTTGAAAGAGGTCTCATTATTGGGCCATATCATCACAAACAATGAGATATCTATGGATCCCTCCAAAATAGATGCAATTGAGGGATGGATGAGGCCAACATTGGTAAAGGATATCCATAGCTTCTTGGGGTTAGCTGGATATTATTGACAATTTTTGAGAAATTTCTCATGATTTTCCAACCCTCTTACCAAGCTAACTCAGAAGTGATTAAAGTTTTCTTGGAGTGATGAATGTAAAGAAAGCTTCAAGAAGTTGAAAAGGAGGCTTATCACTGTGCTCGTGCTCACTTAACCCACAAGTGCAGAAATATTTGAGGTATTCAGTGATGCTTCGAAGAAGGTATTGGGATGTGTGTTGATGAAAAATGAAAAATTCATTGCCTATGCTTCAAGGCAACTTAAAGTTAATGAATAGAACTATCCAACACATGACCTCGAGTTGGATGCAGTGATCTTCGCTTTGAAAATTTGGCGGCATTATCTCTTTGGGGAGAAGTGTGAAATATATACGGATCACAAAAGCCTCAAGTATATATTCACACAGAAAGAGTTGAACATGTGCCAACAAAGATGTTTAGATCTTATCAAAGACCATGACTGCTCAATAGATTACCACCCTGGGAAAGTGAACAAGGTGGCAGATGCCCTAAGTAGAAAGGACCCAACGATTCTATCATTGATGAGAATTGAAAAGGATCCAATCTTATTAGATTTGATGAAGATGGACATGCGAATCATAAAGAAGGGAACATAATCAATCCATTCACAAATGATTGCTCAACCATCACTTTTGGAAAGGTTAAAGGATGCTCAAAAGGATGATGTGTAAATTCGGTAAAAAGTGGAAGATATCAGAAAAGGGAAATCCTCGGATTTTAATGTTAATTAAGAAGGAATTGTGATATTTGGGAAAAGAATATGTGTTCCATAAATTCTGGAGCTTAAGAAGGAAATTTTTGATGATGCACATAGTTCAAATTTCTCTATTCCCCTAGGAAACACAAAGATGTATCCAGATCTCTGAGAGCATTATTGGTGGGATAATATGAAGAAGGAGATCGCCGAATATACATCGAAGTGCCTGGTGTATTAGTAAGTGAAGGCAGAGAGGTAGAAGTTTAAGGAGATGATGAATCTATTGCCCATACCAGAATTGAAATGGGAGAACATCACCATGGACTTTATCACTAGACTTCCGAAGACATCCAAAGGAAATAATGCAATCTGGGTTGTTGTGGATCATCTTACAAAGGCTGTACACTTCATTGCTATTCGGGAAGACTTCTCATTGAATCAACTGGAACAGATATATATTAGGGAAGTGGTAAGGTTTCCTGGAGTAACACTATCTATTATGCCCGATCGAGATCCAAGATTCACCTCTAAATTTTGGAAGAGTCTTCAACATGATCTGAATACTAAACTGAACTTTTGTATGGCCTATCATCCTCAAACTGATGGCCAATCCGAGCGGACTATCCAAACACTTGAGGAAATGTTGATAGTGTTCTCAATGGAATTTAAAGGAGGGTGTGATCAAAATCTTCCTCTAGTTGAGTTCTCTTATAATAACAGTTTCCACTTGAGCATCCAAATGGCACCATATGAATCCCTTTATGGGAAAAGGTGCAGAAATCCAGTGTGTTGGGATGAAGTCGGTGAGTGTAAGCTGCTTGGACCAGAAATGGTCGAAGAAATGGTGGAGAATGTGAAAAGAATTCAATAACATATCAAGGCAGCCCAGAGTCGACAAAAGAGTTATGCAGATAACCTTCTACGAGACCTTGAGTTTAATGTTAGAGACATGGTATTTCTACGCATATCTCTATGGAAGAATGTCGTGAGGTTTGGAAAGAAAGGGAAGTTAAGTCCAAGGTACATTGGCCCCTTTGAGATTCTTGATCGTGTCGGGGATGTGGCCTATCGACTAGCACTTTCACCTACCATGGACAAAGTACATGATGTTTTTCATGTATCCCTATTAAGAAAGCACATACCAGACCCTTCACATATACTATCTTTAGAGGTGGTATAGTTAGAGGATGATCTTTCTTATGAGGAGCAACCAGTAATGATCTTATATCATAGAGAAAAAGCTCTATGAAATTAGATAATGCCCCTCGTCAAGGTGTTGTGGAGAAACCACAAGTTTTAAGAAGTGATGTGGGAATCAGAGGAAATGATGAAGCAGAGTTACCCACATCTGTTTTAGTGTGGGAAAAGGAAATTTCGATGGTGAAATTTCTTAAAGGGGGAATATTGTAATGACCCAAAGTTTCATTAATGGAGATCTAATTAAATGTATCTTTATGTAAAATGTTTATATAAAATGTCAAATTCTTTGGTTTTATGTTAAGAATTGTTACCATTGCTAATATATCAATTGGATAGTGATCACATGATTAGTATAAATATAGGGCTTTAACAAATCTAATTTACTCAGACAAAGGAAGCGATGACCTCATCCAGTAGATGTTCCCCATACGAAGCCCATTTGTCAGAGATCAAAAAGTAGGTGGTGTCATTGGGCTTTGATCTTGACCAAGCTCAATCCATTCTTGAACACGTTAAGCTTGAGTGGAACTGCCTACAGGAGAAGTGGAAGTTGATAGAGATTACCACCTGAGCAATGTTATCCGAGCCACCCCAAGAGTTTTTCACAATCTCACACCTCACCCTTCGGTCTTATGCGGATGTTATAAGGGGTTATTCAACAAGAACTTATCATGATGGTTATGTACATTATTTCTGTATATAATAATGAATATACTTTCATTTTATTATTGTTACCTTGTAAATAGATTTTTAATCACAAATAGTATTTTTAGTTAATGTTCAACTAAGAAATCCATTTTGGTGAATTAATGAATTTTTGAATTAAATAATATTTTAATAAAATATTATTATTATTATTAAATTAATTTTTATTAAATATAAATGATCGTATAATTTTGTGAATGCAATTGTAATTTCTAATAAGGTTTGAAATCCATTTTTGTCAACACACTTGAATTTTCTAAAAATGTCAAAATTATTTAGATAAAATGAATATTATTTATGGAATCAGGATGTCAAAATTATCCAACAGGGAGTTTTTCATAATTTTCTGAGACAATCAAATTTTTGGGTAAAAATTTAATACCGTTTAAATACAAAATGTGTTTTATGACATCATAATGACCCAGTAGTGATGTAATCAAATACTATACACTTTATGTTAGGCAAATATATATTTTACCATTAAAATAATGTGATTTTGTGTTTGTTTAATTTATTTTACAAATCCTTAGTGGACCCTTCAAGACTTATTAAAAATTTTGTCTTTTTAAATTGTTTTCCTTGGGAGTGTGACTCACATCCACATAAGCAACCCCATTATTTTAAGAATTTTGGACTTTTTACTTATAAAATATTTTTTTCCACTTCCCTTTTCCAAAAAACCATGGGCAAAAACTATGGTCTGGTTTGAGGTTTGGATTAGTTTAATGCAAGGTGTCCCAAACCTAAATAATAAAGAATTCACTTACCTTTCCTATATAAACCCACCCAAGCTCCCACAACCTCCTCACTC
Organism: Viscum album; assembly: GCA_963277665.1. Lineage (NCBI taxonomy): Eukaryota > Viridiplantae > Streptophyta > Magnoliopsida > Santalales > Viscaceae > Viscum > Viscum album. Next base: position 28,773,575 of record OY728125.1, read on the forward strand.
AAAGCCTTTGGAGTTCTTCTGATATCTTCCATCCTCTCTCTATAATCCTCCCAAGGTTCCCTAAGCTTCCAAGAAGCCTCTCTGACGCCTCTCTCAAGCCTTTGGAAGCACACTTCCAAGTAAGGATTTTTTTTTCCTTTCTCATTTTTGTACAATATTATTTAAATTTTTATGACCTTTTATTTTAAATTATAAATGTTGGGGTATGGTTTCTCACCTCCCCCATACTTCCCTATTTATGTTTTAATGATGGTATTCCCCTTTCTCTCTCATTAAATTCCTCCCATGTACACCCGTTACTATGCAAAAATTATGAAAGGAATTTCTCTCCCGTCATTTACATTCAATCAATTCTTTTTTATCATGAATCTAAAATACATTAAATTTTTTGGGACATGTATCTATATTACTCCCTTATTCTACATGTCATGTAAATATGATGAGACACCCCTTTCTACCTCATCAACCATTTTTATGTGTTCTTATGTCACATCGTTATGTTGCCGAAATGGCACCGCGCTTTTCCAAGCCAAATTCATTGTGTAGTGAATACCATGCCCATTTCTCTGTCAAGGGTATTCACCTTTATGCACATTTACTTATTGTTTAAATAGTTTCATGTATGTATTCCACATTAGTTTATCATGGAATAAATGATTATAGTGAATGATTTAATGTTTTATGATACATGTGACACACTTATGCATGAAATGAAATGTTTAAGAAGGGTGCGCCCTGATAGCGCTCCAATGCATTGGGTAAAGTATAGTATCATGATACATCATGTGCAATGGATGTTTAATCATTCCAATTCAAGTGCAACTAGGATTTACTCGTGCTTCATGTGCAATGAGGGTTTACTCATGCTCCATGTGTAATGAGCCTTGGTTCATGCAAATTCTATGTTAAGTGTTGTTACCACATTTCCATGTTGTGATTATCATGCTTTATCATGACTTTATGTTTATTCTTCTCTTGTGCTCTATTGATATGCCTATTTTCTAACATTTATTATATTCCTCATGTTATTCCATGATTATTACCTTACTGGGATTTATAGCTCACCCTTTTTTATGCATGTCCTCAGGTTATCCCATGTAATGCTAAGTATGAGGGAATGTAGTTGTCATGTAAAGGAATTTTTCAATAAATATATTGTTTTTCATATTTTAAGTTGTTATGTAATTATCCTAAGACCCAAAGACACTAGACCTCTCGATCTTCTATGTTGTATCAAATGAAGTTTATGTAATAAATTAAGTTTAATTGTGAAATAAAAGATCAGTGTTGTCATACTATGGGCCATGGGATACCAGTAGATCCTCCCATGGATCTAGATGAGGCATCAACAATGGTAATATACATAGGTTCTAAGGCATAGTTACATAAAAGATTTATGCATTTCATGCAGACTATTCAAGGAGCACCACGACCCGCCCCAACCATGGAAGTATTGATGCATGAGTCCAATAGAAGCATTTGTGTAACGCCCCGACCCCAGTTACCCAGAGTCAGTGCATTATTACATAACATTGGCATAATCACAAGAAAGATCAAATCTCGAAAGACCGATTGGTTTAGTAGCCTTGGAAACACTAGGTATATTCATAAATTTTACATTACATCATAAAATGAAAAACTACTACAACAACATAATGTTTCCACAGTCCACACTATAATCCCCTCATAATATCCCTGCAGGTCATTCATAACTTACATCTTCACATCCTGGGAAAAATAAAACATAGAAAAGGGGTGAGCTCAAATGCCCAGTAAGGATAACAATATAGCGGAACATTCAAAAATAAGCATAAACATTTAAGGCAATGAATTACTAAAACAAAAGCCTTTTAAACTTGAACTTCAACATAGTATGGCAAAAGTAAAATGAAATAATGCCATTTACTTGTTCACATGGATATTCTACTAATCGAATAATCACATGCAATATCAATAACCACTTTCATAATGTTGGAATGCATAATGCCAGACTATCATAACCACATAGCCAAGGCCTCGTGCCAAGACTACAAATAAGATTTTGCCAAGGCCTTGTTCCAAGACACTAGTTTGTCTCATGAGACTTACCAATGCATCGAGGAGCTATAGCGGACTCCACTCGTCACATATTAAGTCCAATGCATTCCCATATGAAAAGATTTAAACATAACATAAACATTCGTATTAAAACTAGCATACGAAATGTCAATAATTTCACCATAAACTATGAATGGTATAAAAATAGCACATCCACAGTCAAACATATCACAAAACCTTCAATACAATATAGATGTTTTGTATCATAATAAATCAACTTCAAATAAGTGTAAAATCCGTCAAAGGATGTTGACATAGATGAAATCAAAACACTTTTTAGAGAAATATCTCTTTCTATTTTTGAAATCATTTAAGAGCCATATAAAATAAAACATTTTCTTGAAAATATTCTTATATTCTTGTAAGGGAAGCTTTGACGATTTTATAACGGCGGAAAATAACCGCACCTGCCGTATAAGTTAAAAAAAACATTCTTACCTTAATTATGTCGAAAAGGTTAAAAAGGACCTTGTTTTGAAAACGACGAAAAGATTCCTTTATAAACCTCTTATAACAAGTCAACCAAGGGTATAAATGACTTTAAACCATATTCTTGTAAATAATAAAAAATGTTTTGAAATACATTTTTAAGAAAACATGGATGTGGATGATAAAGAGATCCCAGTAGATTATTACATATAAACAACCTCGGATAATGAAGAGATTGTGAAATAACCCTTACCTTGTACTTTTCCTTTGTTGGGGTAGGTTAACCTCCTGTATAATGGTGAAATAATTGTTATTAAATTATACAAGAATCATATACATTAATATGATATCATATATGATCTTTTAACATTGCTTTATTAATAATATCTTAGTATTATCGTCGTTTCGGGTGCTAATCGATTCGTTCTTCTTAAATGTTTGGTTACGTAAGACATGTTTGTAATAGATATATTATATCTTATCCATAATCAGAATGATATTAACATTATTTTTAACCCTAAAATGAGAATAAGACTTGAATGGATACGATGGAGAATGAATCTCATCGCGTTCGTGGAGACGGTAGTCCGTACGTACGCACGAACGCTACTTCCATTTAATTTTTATTTTAAAAGAATCGAATCCAAATGATACATAGGTATATTACTATTCCATTATAATATAATATTATATATGTTACTTAAGTTCATTAACACCATCCTTTATACGTTCCATGTGTGGTATGAACGAGTCATATCATTTTAAGGGGGCGGTAGTCCGCACTTCCTCAAATGAAGTTATCGTATGTATATACAACATGAAACGAATAATGATATGAAATAAAATGGAATTACAGAAGCTTATATATAAAATATATATCATTAATATCATATTTAATTACAGTTCCATCATAATGGCCACCATGAGAGGCGGTAAGATGTATTTGAACAATCATCGTTTCGTGAGGCGTTAGTTTGCCATCCACAGAAACATTATGTTCATCATCCATTAGATGGAGTTGTGTGTATGTGAAGTTTGAATCCTTCTTATAACAACATCCTAGTATATTGTGGATACTGGTGTTGTTACAAAAGAAAGGAAATAAAAAGAGTTTGGGGGTTGGAGAAGCAAAATAAATGAAAATAATTTAAGAGAAATCGTTACCTTTAATTTAGGTAACTCACTTTGGTTGGAACCAAAGGACTTCTTGAAATGCTTTCTGCCTAAGGTGAAGCTTCACGGAGGAGGAGAGGGATGTGGGGAGCTTATTTGGGCAGGTTTTTGGACGAGCCAAGTGGCTTGAGAGGTGTGAGGAATGAGTAGAAGTGGTCTCCTTTTATAAGGGAGAGGAGGGGCTCTTTAGGAAAGAGTGAAAGTATTACTTTATAATATAATTATATTCGGTTTATAATGGTCCAAAAATCATTGAGGTCGAAGATAAGATGACTCATATTCTAAATAACATCAACCAATAATAATTGGACAGGTTTTAGATAATATTTTAATCATTATAATCTTATTTATTTAAATGATTTATTAATGAGGTAAAAATTGCATCATTATTGTGTCATTAATAATTTAAATTATTTGATGTCTAAAAATTATAAATAAAATATCATTATGTAGGAAATCGTTTTAACTTGCTAATGAATATTTATAATCTAAAATCCAACATGTATAACCCTATGTAAAAATTGTTCTTCTAAAAGATGTAAGCTTATGCCATTTTTATTTTTATTTTAACTTTATTAATATAATGTGTCCCTACCACATACAAGTGGCTCCAAGGGGTCCCCAAATCTACCCAAGGATGCCAATGGTCGGGTATGTGTCCACCAATAAGGTTAGGACACGTTTTAGGATAATTTTGTATTATTATAATATTATTTTTTAACCCTTATTTACCGGATTTACCCTTTAACCATGGTAAATAAAATATTTACCGCAGTAATTATTCAAAATGTGTAAAAATAAAAGTTACCTATTTACATAATTTGGAAATCCTGATTCCAAATATGGAATCCATTTTTCTAAATTCAAAACACAGAAGTGGCAGAAATTAATTTAAAATTAATTCCCGCTGTCAAAACAAAAAGCGTGTTTTTAAGAGATTATAACTATCAAAAGATTGACACTTGTTTATGTTCGGTTTAATTGTTAAATTATGTCCAATGACCAAAATTATATTAAATGGTAAAAATATATTCCAAATATACTTTAAAACCACTCAAATTCACAATTTATCACTATTAATTATTTTGATTAAAAAAGTTGTTTTTAATTAAAATTTAGTAATTTTCACTATTCATCAAAATATGAAAGTTATCCGAAAAGTACCAAAATTTCACCTTAGGCTAAATTCGATATTCCAAATCCAAAAATGAAGTCCATTTTAAAATATAAAATATATATAATTTCAAAAAGTAGGTATTACTATTCATAACGGTTAGTTTGATTGGTTACTGTGTGTTAGAACTCGGTGTTGCGTACAACACACGCTAGCGTACCGTGGAAGCTTGGGATGTTTCATTTTAAATTTTTGATGTCCCCATTTAGTCAAAAAGTTTAAAATATAGTATCTAAAAAGGGTTCACTATTAAAATTTGGTAAAAGTGAAATACTGAAAATGAATCTGTTCTTACATTATGTCTAAGAAACTCATAATATGGATTCTAAAATTATAAGGATTATATAAAGTTTAAAATTTAGTTAACACTATTCATAACCGCTTTTGAACAGCTTGTTTGGTAAGTCATGGTGCGATTGAACTTGGTGTTGCGTGTAGTGAAAGTTATTGAATTATTTTGAAGAAATAACACACTATAAAATCTTGGGGTGTTACATTCTCCCCTCCTTCAATAAATTGAGTCCTCGCAATTTGAAATTGTTCCTCGAAAATAAAAGGTTGAAAATAGAAAATATCTTTGTGGGAAAACCCACATCGGAAATTGGGTTACTAAAATTTAGTCTTAATATGAGGAAAAGAGAAATGAAAGGATCACCACCAAATTATGATCTCTATTAGGAGAACATTGGTGGCAATTATAGACATATAATTGGAGGAAAAACGTAAATATTTATAGGTAGTGATTGAGGTCATCAATCACAAAAAAGTATAAAATTGAGGTCCTTAAAATCATCAATCTATGATGATTTGAAATACCATCGGTTCAACAAAACATAGGGTATTGGGATACCATATTTTTGACGTTTCAAAATATCTTAGTTGAAATCCCACATCGAAAAATTAATTAATGAGGCATCTATTTTAAATAAAGAGTGGAAAGTATGAAGATTACCGAAAATAAAACATACTAGGGTTCCATGTAGGAAAATATGGATATGGAAGAAAAATCTTGCCATCAATTATCTGATGGAGAGTGGTAGAGAACATGGCTATGAAAAGGCCAACAATCCCAAAGCCATAAATTAGTGATGATTTAAGGTACCATCTAGGACAACATTTTTGTTCTAAGTTCCTTTTCTTAATGATGAGGAATTTATTTATGAGATTGGCTAAGATCATAAGGAGATATACTTACTTTATAATTAGAGTTTTATCCATTAATAAATTTCTACCAAAAACTCATCATTCACTCGTAAAAAAAAATTCTATTTATACTATTCATAGAGGGTTCCAAAATAAACGAATTTATAATTCATCTACCAGATCTTTTAAAAAACTACTTTATTTAATCCAGGACATCTCGTGGGATAGTGGTAGGTGATACACCCTTGTCGCCCTTCGGTTGCGGGTTCAAGTCTTGCGGCCTTGCCGGACGCGACGGGTTGCCGCCTGACCTCCGGGTTGTCCTTTTATGGTAATCCAAAATAATCCAAACTAGAACTATCCAAAATACTTCTGTCCAAACTCACAGTCCAACATTTATAAGGAAGGTAAACATAATATAGATCCTTTTTACCCTGTAATAGCATATGAATACCTTCATCTTGTATTCTTTTAATACACTGAAACATCCAGAATTACCATATTCCTTATTGATTACATTCATGCTCCCCTATTCCATATAGAATGTTGGATATACTTCATCAATCCAAAAATTTTTTAAACCCCAAAAAAATGATGGAATATACAAATCATTAATCAGTTTCAAGGTAGTCAAGAATATCCAATATAATTTATCCAAATCAATCATGTATTATTCTAAAATCACTAACTCGGTATCAGAACCATATTATGGTTTATCTTTCTCTCAACCATATATTTTCCAAAAATTTATCCTGCTATTCAGTCACTTTTCTTTGTTCCACACAATCTCAAGTCCTTAATGAAATAGTACTGCAGTACAATCCTTATATACTCCATAATTATTATAACAAGTACATTGTTGATACAACACTCAATTGACATAATCAGCATAAGAACTCTAATCATTCCTCTTCATCTGTGGTAGTATCATAACTTGATTATTATCCAATAGCATCATTTGCGGCATAGTCTGATTATTGGGACATAGGTTCGCGTAGTGTCCAAACTCCTTGCAAATGAAGCATTGTACATTTGAAACCATTTTCTTACCCTTGCAGTCACGTACTTTGTGCCCTTTTCCTCCACACTTGTAACATACTCCCATTCCCTTCAAGCAAGTACCAGGATGTTTCTTCCCGCATTTACCACAAGATGGATATTCAACCTTTCCCTTCTTCCCCTTATTTCCATTCCCAAATTGATCAGCAGGTCTCTTCTTCTCTTGCTTTGCTTTAAAGTCATAAGACTTAGAGAATTCCTTTTCGGTCTTGATAGCACATGAGACAATGTCTTCGTACGATGAAAAGGATTGTGAGACTAATGCTCGACGGAGAAATGGTTTTAACCCATCAAAGAAATGATCAATCTTACTTCTTGGGTTGCGTATATAATCACCAGCGTACCTTTCTAACCTTGTAAAGTTAGCCTCATACTTTGCGACATTCTCATCCTCCTTCTGTCTCAGACTTAGAAATTGCCTTTCCATATCTGCTCGATGGTCGCGAGGGAAGTATTTTTCTAAAAACAGATCTTTGAACTCCCTCCATTCCATATTTGATACTTCATCATCTTCCTTCATGTTTTGAATCAATGACCACCATTGATCAACATCTCCAGTGAGGCGGTAAACTTCCATGATAACTTTTTCCCTTTCACTGCTCCCCAAAGCCTGAAATATTTTCTCTAGGGAATTTATCCATTGCTCAGCTACTAAGGGATTTGTACTCCCATTGAACGTTGGTGGTTGTTGCCTCATGAATCGATCTAACATTGATCCTCCACGTTGCGGATCAGGGTGCTCCATATGGGTAAGGTTATTATTCATAACCTGAGTAAGTTGTCCCAGTATGGTGATTAGCTAATCGGCACCAGTTGCATCACCAACCCCACTATAATTATCTTGAGCAGGAGGGAAATCCCTACATGGAGTGCGTGCATTGATACGGTTTCCATTTCTTCCACTAGGCGCCATTTCTAAACCATGGTATAAACTAGATCAGTTTATGAATCAAAATACATAATCCCATACTTATAAAACACTTAACATAAATTGAACTATTTATGGATATAATCCATAATCATAAAAATGTTTTCTTTGAGGAATTATATACTCATAAACCCTTCATAATGATTTGTAAAGAAAATGAGAGTTATCCTAAGCATATCCCCCGGGAGTGTCGTAACCAAGAGTGCAGCAAGGCCCGTTGTCGTGCACCAGTTCCCGTTCGAGTCTAGCTCAAAGCGGTGTTTTCGGGTTTTACCCCTAGGTACATCTGTGCCAGAGCCGCCTCTACCTGCTCGTATCCAGACAGGGATGTATTGCTCGGAAAACTCAAAAAATCTCTACAATACCAAAATTCTAGGAAGTTCTTCTATACTAATCCTCAAAGTTCATCTTAGGTCTACGTGCTCTAATCAGAGTTTATCTAAATCTAGCTTCCAAGGTTTGTACTAAACTTCCTATGATACCAACTGTAACGCCCTGACCCCAGTTACCCAGAGTCGGTGCATTATTACATAACATTGGCATGATCACAAGAAAGATCAAATCTCAAAAGACCGATTGGTTTAGTAGCCTTGGAAACACTAGATATATTCATAAATTTTACATTACATCATAAAATGAAAAACTACTACAACAACATAATGTTTCCACAGTCCACACTATAATCCCCTCATAATATCCCTGTAGTTCATTCATAACTTACATCTTCACATCCTGGGAAAAATAAAACATAGAAAAGGGGTGAGCTCAAATGCCCAGTAAGGATAACAATATAGCGGAACATTCAAAAATAAGCATAAACATTTAAGGCAATGAATTACTAAAACAAAAGCCTTTTAAACTTGAAATTCAACATAGTATGGCAAAAGTAAAATGAAATAATGCCATTTACTTGTTCACATGGATATTATACTAATCGAATAATCACATGCAATATCAATAACCACTTTCATAATGTTGGAATGCATAATTCCAGACTATCATAACCACATAGCCAAGGCCTCGTGCCAAGACTACAAATAAGATTTTGCCAAGGCCTTGTGCCAAGACACTAGTTTGTCTCATGAGACCTACCGATGCATCTAGGAGCTATAGCGGGCTCCACCAGTCACATATTAAGTCCAATGCATTCCCATATGAAAAGGTTTAAACATAACATAAACATTTGTATTAAAACTAGCATACGAAATGTCAATAATTTCACCATAAACTATGAATGGTATAAAAATAGCACATCCACAGTCAAACATATCACAAAACCTTCAATACAATATAGATGTTTTGTATCATAATAAATCAACTTCAAATAAGCGTAAAATCTGTCAAAGGATGTTGACATAGATGAAATCAAAACACTTTTTAGAGAAATATCTCTTTCTATTTTTGAAATCATTTAAGAGCCATATAAAATAAAACATTTTCTTGAAAATATTCTTATATGCTTGTAAGGGAAGCTTTGACGATTTTATAACGGCGGAAAATAACCGCACCCGCCGTATAAGTTAAAAAAAACATTCTTACCTTAATTATGTCGAAAAAGTTAAAAAGGACCTTGTTTTGAAAACGACTGAAAGATTCCTTTATAAACCTCTTATAAAAAGTCAACCAAGGGAATAAATGACTTTAACCCATATTCTTGTAAATAATAAAAAATGTTTTGAAATACATTTTTAAGAAAACATGGATGTGGATGATAAAGAGATCCCAGTAGATTATTACATATAAACAACCTCGGATAATGAAGAGATTGTGAAATAACCCTTACCTTGTACTTTTCCTTTGTTGGGGTAGGTTAACCTCATTTATAACGGTGAAATAATTGTTATTAAATTATACAAGAATCATATACATTAATATGATATCATATATGATCTTTTAACATTGCTTTATTAATAATATCTTAGTATTATCATCGTTTCGGGTGATAATCGATTCGTTCTTCTTAAATGTTTGGTTATGTAAGACATGTTTGTAATGGATAGATTATATCTTATTCATAATCAGAATGATATTAACATTATTTTTAACCCTAAAATGAGAATAAGACTTGAATGGATACGATGGAGAATGAATCTCATCGCGTTCGTGGAGACGGTAGTCCGTACGTACGCACGAACGCTACTTCCATTTAATTTTTATTTTAAAAGAATCGAATCCAAATGATACATAGGTATATTACTATTCCAGTATAATATAATATTTTATATATGTTACTTAAGTTCATTAACACCATCCTTTATACGTTCCATGTGTGGTATGAACGAGTCATATCATTTTAAGGGGGCGGTAGTCCGCACTTCCTCAAATGAAATTATCGTATGTATATACAACATGAAACGAATAATGATATGAAATAAAATGGAATTACAGAAGCTTATATATAAAATATATATCATTAATATCATATTTAATTACAGTTCCATCATAATGGCCACCATGAGAGGCGGTAAGATGTATTTGAACAATCATCGTTTCGTGAGGCGTTAGTTTGCCATCCACAGAAACATTATGTTCATCATCCATTAGATGGAGTTGTGTGTATGTTTAGTTTGAATCCTTCTTATAACAACATACTAGTATATTGTGGATACTGGTGTTATTACAAAAGAAAGGAAATAAAAAGAGTTTGGGGGTTGGAGAAGCAAAATAAATGAAAATAATTTAAGAGAAATCGTTACCTTTAATTTAGGTAACTCACTTTGGTTGGAACCAAAGGACTTCTTGAAATGCTTTATGCCTAAGGGGAAGCTTCAAGGAGGAGTAGAGGGATGTTGGGAGCTTATTTGGTCAGGTTTTTGACGATCCAAGTGGCTTGAGAGGTGTGAGGAATGAGTAGAAGTGGTCTCCTTTTATAAGGGAGAGGAGGGGCTCTTTAGGAAAGAGTGAAAGTATTACTTTATAATATAATTATATTCGGTTTATAATGGTCCAAAAATCATTGAGGTCGAAGATACGATGACTAATATTCTAAATAACATCAACCAATAAGAATTGGACAGGTTTTAGATAATATTTTAATCATTATAATCTTATTTATTTAAATGATTTATTAATGAGGTAAACATTGCATCATTATTGTGTCATTAATAATTTAAATTATTTGATGTCTAAAAATTATAAATAAAATATCCTTATGTAGGAAATCTTTTTAGCTTTCTAATGAATATTTATAATCGAAAATACAACATGTATAACCCTATGTAAAAATTGTTCTTCTAAAAGATGTAAGCTTATGCCATTTTTATTTTTATTTTAACTTTATTAATATAATGTGTCCCTACCACATACAAGTGGCTCCAAGGGGTCCCCAAATCGACCCAAGGATGCCCATGGTCGGGTATGTGTCCACCAATAATGTTAGAACACGTTTTAGGGTAATTTTGTATTATTATAATATTATTTTTTAACCCTTATTTACCGGATTTACCCTTTAACCATGGTAAATAAAATATTTACCGCAGTAATTATTCAAAATGGGTAAAAATAAAAGTTACCTATTTACATAATTTGGACATCCTAATTCCAAATATGGAATCCATTTTTCTAAATTCAAAACACAGAAGTGGAAGAAATTAATTTAAAATTAATTCCCGCTGTCAAAACAAAAAGCGTGTTTTTAAGAGATAATAACTATCAAAAGATTGACACTTGTTTATGTTCGGTTTAATTGTTAAATTATGTCCAATGACCAACATTATATTAAATGGTAAAAATATATTCCAAATATACTTTAAAACGACTCCAATTCACAATTTATCACTATTAATTATTTTGATTAAAAAAGTTGTTTTTAATTAAAATTTAGTAATTTTCAGTATTCATCAAAATATGAAAGTTATCCGAAAAGTACCAAAATTTCACCTTAGGCTAAATTCGATATTCCGAATCCAAAAATTAAGTCCATTTTAAAATATAAAATATATATAATTTCAAAAAGTAGGTATTACTATTCATAACGGCTAGTTTGATTTGTTACGGTGTGTTAGAACTCGGTGTTGCGTACAACACACGCTAGCGTATCGCGGAAGCTTGGGATGTTTCATTTTAAATTTTTGATGTCCCCATTTAGTCAAAAAGTTTAAAATATAGTATCTAAAAAGGGTTCACTATTAAAATTTGGTAAAAGTGAAATACTGAAAATGAATCTGTTCTTACATTATGTCTAAGAAACTCATAATATGGATTCTAAAATTATAAGGATTATATAAAGTTTAAAATTTAGTTAACACTATTCATAACCTCTTTTGAACAGCTTGTTTGGTAAGTCATGGTGCGATTGAACTTGGTGTTGCGTGTAGTGAAAGTTATTGAATTATTTTGAAGAAATAACACACTATAAAATCTTGGGGTGTTACAATTTGCCCATGCTTTTAGGGGATGGTAGACCATAGGATGTAGAGTCATGTCTAGAGATCTTTCTATCTATCTTTGAGAATCTTGAGACACCTCCCAAGAGGAGGGTAATGATCTCGACTTTTAGAGACCCGAATCCTGACATACATGGACATTACATTACTTTTGCAGAATACTTAGTACATAACAAAAACACACACACAAGGACCGTAATAGTTTAGTATCTTTGGAAACTCGGAATATAATCTTCTAATCGTGGTGAAAGATCTTCAACATCTCCCATAAAGATCTTCTTTTTTTTAAAACATAAATCCTTTCTTGATGTCCTGGGGAAAAGAAAACATAAAAGGGTGATCTCAAATGCTCAATAAGGGTAAACAAAATAAATATCAATCACGCCATATTCGTAAGAACATATCTTTTGGAAATCTTAACCTGCAAAAGAGATCATAATTTCATAACATGGGATAAATCATAGTAGTGAAATGTAATCCCAATAATCATAACTTAAAACATGAAACTTTGTGGCATACACACATAATCATAGAGAATCATTTCTTATTAGTCAATACTCATTGCCAAGACTATCTTAGTGGACAAAGTCCATTTCTGAACCGAGTTCACTCCCCGTTTCAGTCCTGTTTCACTGAACCGGTATAACCTACCGTTCCAGCCATGTCTATATCATGAGATATAAAATATTTACCCAATACATTGGAGGGAGATATAGGTCCCACCCATCTCATAATGAAACCATTCTTATGTGTGCCACAAAAATCATAAATCATACATCATTGCATAACCCATGTAATAAAAACGGAATTCTTAAACATCGTGACATCATAAAACAATTCATATAAGATAAATGAATTCATAAAAAAAATATTTCCATAACAACATAATCAAATCCATGTAATAATAGGTATAGAAACAGAACCCTTTATTATCTTAGTTGGAAAATAATTTTGATAAAACACTTGAACTCCATTCTTGAGGAAAATATCCTTTCTACTTCAAAAATACTTTTCCTTTCTTAACATGTCATACCGTTTTAAACTAAAAGAAGTTGATTAAAAATAAACTTGAAAACTTGTAAAAGAAGATTCTTGGAAATAATGTTTTAAAAATCCATTCATGCCGTATAAGTTAAAAAAAACATTCTTCGTACTTTTGTCGGAAAATTCAAAAGGTACCTCGTACGAAAAATGAAAAAAGATTCCTTTCATATCCTTTAATAAAAATTAACCAAAGGGTAAAATTGGATTTAAAAAAGTGTAGGTGGATGGAAATAATATTAAATATTGAGGAAACATGGATGTGGATGATAAAATACACCCCAGTAAATTTCAAAGTATAAACAATCTCGGATAAAAATGAGATTGTGATATTTCCCTTACCTTAGGTCCGATTTGCCTCGTAAGTGTCCGAACATCCTGTATAATGATTTAAATAATGTTATTGACTTATTACAGAATCATAATTATTGTTATGATATCATATATGGTCATATTCATAGCTTCTTGGTAGTAATATTTCATTGCTACTTGTTATTCTGGTGTTTATAACTTTTTGTTCTTATGCGTGTTTTGTCGAATAAATTCTTATTCTTCTCTTTAGGTTATAGATACATCATTTACAGAATGGTATTAAGGTACTATATATCATATTTATTCATTCAATTCATTTATATAATCATTATGCAATGAAGATCATGTAGAATGAATCACATCACATCGTGGAGACGGTATTCCGTACGTACGCACGAGCGATGATATCATTCCCATAATCGTGGAATTGTATTTGAGTGTATATATACTATTTCAGAATCAATATCACTTTACAATAATCATATATAGTAATTATTTACATCATTATACCCATCCATGTAAGGTGGTGGGGGAAAATAGATTACACCACGGCGTGGAGACGATATTCCGTACATACGCACGCGCGGTGATTTCATTTTCCATAGGATGTATAGATGGTGAAATAGGGATGTTTAATACTTATAATAACATATCAGTATATGAGTGATACTGATTTTATTACTTCATGATGAAACAACTAAAGAAGAAGAAGTGGAAGAAGAAATAAAGATGAAAGAATCGGTAACGGGCATTACCTCTTCTTTGAAGCGCCTCTTTGAGACCTCCTTTTAGGGCACTAGAATTGGTCTTTGAGGAAGAAAAGAACCTCTAGGATGTTTCTAGGGAAGTGGAGAAGGGAATTTGGTAGGGTTTGTCCAAGATTTAATGCTCAAAGTGGTGTGAGGAAGAGAGGGAGGAGGTGCCCTTTTATAAGGGAGGAGAGGGGCACCTTTGGAATAACTAAAACTATTATTTTATTATAAAGTCAAATTCGGTTTTAAATAGATCCAAATTTATTAATTTAGAATATAAGGTGGGTATGAGTCTAAATCCTCTCATACAATAGAATTTAGACAAGTTTAGGTTCCTATTTTAACCTTATCATTTAGATTTAACATTAAGTAAAATAATTTTACTTTTACCGTGTCTTCTCGTGTTCTTATACTATAAGGTTAATAAACTTACTATAAGAATCCAAAAGAACTCCAAGTTTATTATTATTAATATATATAACCTTATATATGTCATTTGGACAAACCTTATATTTTTAGGAATAAAATAACAATTAATAATATAATATTTTTTTTAAAAACTATTTTATGTCAATTTTGACACTATTTAGTAATTGATTTTTGTGAAAATCATAACAGAATGATTAGTTCGAAAAACGTTAATTAAATAAATACTAACATGTCATATTAACCTATAAATTTTTTTAATTCATAAAAATTCCTAAATTACATTTATTTGGGTCTTTATAACATCAATTATGTCAATATTTCATTAATAAGACAATTAATGCATCATCTTTGTGTCATAATAAATGATAATTATTTAATCCCTAAAAATTCTAAATCAATTTCTATGATGTAGATAATTTTATTAGATTTTTTTAGAGTATTCAGTTTCGAAGTTTCATGAAGTTTATTACTAAATTAAAATTATTATACATATAAGATTTAAGAAAGTGACATGTTGTCACATTCTTTGGTTTTAATAATAATTAAATTATTTTCATGGCCAAAAGTCCATTAAATGAATCTAATCCGACCCTTAGGTGATATGGGTCAACTTTTAGTCATCCAATAGGATTTTTACATGTTCTAGGGTAATTTTATAATATTATATTTACCCTTAATTACCCGATTTACCTTTAATTATGGTAAATAAGATTTACCGTAGTTACTATTCATAATTCCCAAAAATAAAAAGAAGCTTATTAACATAATTTGGATCCACTGATTCCAAATATGGAATCAATTTTTCTAAATTCAATACAAAAAAGTTTCAGAAATTAAATTAAAATTAATCCCGTTGTCGAAAGAAAACGAGTTTTTCTTTAAAACATTGCAAAAGATTGAATTGATTTATCCGACGAATTCAAGGTAGAATCAATGATAATGACATACATTATATTAAATGGTAAAAATATATTCTATTTATACTTTAAAACCATTCAATATTATAATTTAACCATATAAAGTATTGCGATGAAAAGAATTGTTTTTAATTAAAATATAGCGTGTTTTTACTATTCATCAAAATATGAAAGTTACCAGAATAATATGAAAAATTTATCCAAAGTAAATTTTTATTTCATTATTTCAAAGAAGAATTTTATTTTGTCAAATTGAACTTATAAACATGTCAAAAACTAGATTTAATGTGGGTGCGCCGTCAAAAGGCGGCACAACTGCATTTTTTGAAAAATACTTAGTTTACCCAAAAAAATTTATTTGTTCTTATACCATGTTTTAGAAAATGTGTAAGACGAATAATAATGTTATAAGATTCAAAATTTAGTTAATACTATTCATAACGGCTAGTTCATAATAATATTATAATAATATATCATTGTTTAGTAAAACCCGATATTGCGTACAACACACGCTATCGAGGAAGGTCGCGATTGCGTGTAATGCAAGCCAAGTCAGGGTTGTGTGCTGTGCAATAATCCTTCGTTGTTTCATATAACATAATCCAACCATATTTCATTTATACATTGAATATATATATATATATATACTCAATGTTGCTTATAATAACTATTATCAAAATTATGTGTAACACGATCCAAGAATAGTGTTGCGTATACTGCAAGCTAATACGGTGTTGCGTATAGCGCAAGGTAATCTTAGTGTAGCATACAACACAAGACATTAATGAAATTAAAAGAATATTTTTCATAAAATCTCAGGGTGTTACATTCTACCCCCCTTAAAATGAATTTCTCCCTCAAAATTCGTCGGGGTTATAAATGGTTTACTATTCAAAAGTTTATTTAATAGAAACCCACATCGTAGAAAGGAATACCAAAACCAATCTTTAAAAACAAAAGTATGAAACGTAACGACTTCCCAAATAAACTAATCACTGGGTTTCCACATAGGTGAAAATATGGATATGGAAGAGAAATCTAACCATCATGTTCTGATGGAGAGTGGTAGAGAACATGGCTATAGAAAAGCCAGCAATCACAAAGCCATAAATTTGTGACGATCTAAGGTACCATCTGATTCATCAGATATAAGAGCACTAGGACAACATTTTTGGTTTTCAAGATCATTTCCCTAAAGTTGATGAAATTGGAATTAGAAGAAATACTTTCGTGATTTTGGTGTAGTCTCACCGTTTGTCGTTCTTTGGACAATTTCCACTTCATCTCTTAAAGAAATGAAGTTGAATTTGTCATTCATGATGTGTTAGTAGATCATGTGATAGAATTATGGGTCATTCCATCTGTCTCAAACAAAAGGTTAGAAAAGTTATCAAAAAATACATAAGTCCATCTATAGTGAGATTATCATATATGGTTCCTAAAATGGACTTATACTTCATATATCATACTGATTAATATAATAAAACTCGTTTTTACTAAACAGGGACTTCCTGTTGGCCAGTGGTAGGCGATAAAGGCCAGTCGCACTTCGGTTGTGGGTTCGATTCCCACACCCTTGTCCGACGCGATGGGCTGTTGCCCGTCCTGCATGTTGTCCTTTTTCTAAAGCTATATTACTATAACATCCCATCAAAAATATCAAAAAAGTTTTATCCTTAAACAATACTAACTTATGTCCAACATAATCCATTCCAATCTTTAGGCTTATCTAAACTACTTCAGTCCAAGCTCATAGTATAAAGAAAATGATCACGTGAATGCCATCATTTATCCCCCATATATCATAAGATATATCATGTTGGTCAAATTAAAAATATGTGAATACCTTAATCATGTATTCTCTTGAAGAATGAATATCCATTGAACCTTAGTGAAAACATGAATGCAGTTAAAAGTTAACACTTTCCACATACCAAAATCCTCAAAATTCTATATCCTCAAACCATGATATCACTTAGTCCTTATATCAATCATGAGCTCATGAATACTATCAAACATATTATATTCTCTTTATCACTTCATTATGTTCATATCATCTGCTTTCCAAAAATATTTCAATCACTTTTCATGGTTACCGATGCCATAAAATTATTGAAAATCACAATAGACCAAAACATAAATATTCCAATATTCCACGATACTATATACAACATTATTCTGGAATCCCATTACATAAACACATAATCATTCCACCACATCGTTTTCATATTCAACATCGCCAATGGTGGTCGCATGTGACTTCCCTTTGTCCTTTTCCTTAAGTGGTTTCTCATGTCGATCATCACTAACCCTTGGATTAGGGAATTTATTAGCATAATGCCCCATTTCCTTGCACTTGAAGCATTGAAGTGTTTTTGGTGCGTTCCCTGCAGACTTTTCTTTATTCACATCATTAGAAACCCTCTTTCCATTACTTCGACACTCAACTGCTCGATGACCTTCTTTTCCACACTTAAAAAATTTTCTAGTCCCTTTAAGATAATATCCACCATGCTTCTTTCCACACTTTGAGCATAAGGAAACATTCATCTTCTTTTCACCATTATTCTGAGATTTCTCCTTGAACTCCATCTTTTGTTTCTTGTCAAAACTATGAGATGGATAAGTAACACCAACTTCCATTTCTACCTTGATAGCACAACACACAATTTCTTCATAGCTACTGAAGTCTCTTATAGCTAATGCCCTTCGAAGATTTGGTTTTAAGCCACTGAAGAATCGATCAACTTTACTTTCAGGTTGGATGATAAATCCAGATGCATACCTTGCAAGCCTTGTAAAATTCACTTCGTATATACCAACAGATTCATCATCCTTTTGCTTTAGTTCAAGAAACTCCTTCTCCATCTTTGTTCGAAGAATACGAGGGAAGTACTTATTGAAAAATAAGTTCTTGAACTCGTCCCATTCCATGGACTCAATTTCATCTCTTTGCCTCATATTCTTGATAAGATTCCACCATTGATCACCTTCACCTTCCAAACGATATACTACTAAGATGACTTTATCATGTTCAGAACATTGAAGAACTGAAAGTATCTTTTCAGTAGTACTGATCCATTGTTTAGAAACAAGTGGATCAGAAGACCCACTGAATGAAGGTGGACGTTGCCTCATGAAGGACTCAATAGAATATTGTTCCCTTCTCTGCTCATTTGGAAGTCCAGAATGATTCATAGCTTGTGTAAGTATAGAAATAATATTTTTCACTCCATCTCCCATAACATTTGTTTGTTCATGAGGACAATAATTGCATTGTCCATTGCATTGATCAACACGGTTCCTTCGGGTTCCAGCCATCGTCTAAAACCCAAAAAGAATAGTTTGAGAGACAAAAATCATTCTAGGGAAAACAACATAATAAAGGGGAAGTATCCTCAATATCTAACATCTTAGGTTAAATTCTATGATCGTTACCGTAGTTCTAGGAATGTATCCTCTATGTATAATTATCCTTAGGGGCATCCCTAGACATAGCTTAGAAATATCTCTAGGGATCTCACTAACGTTTTCGCATCCTAGTTTCCAAAGGTTGACTAAACCTTTCCTCTGATACCAAATGTAGAGACCCGAAGCCTGACATACATGGACATTACATTACTTTTGCGGAATAATTAGTACATAAAAAAAAACACACACAAGGACCGTAATAGTTTAGTGTCTTTGGAAACTCGGAATATAATCTTCGAATCGTGGTGAAAGATCTTCAACATCTCCCATAAAGATCTTTTTTTTAAAAACCTAAATCCTTTCTTGATGTCCTGGGGAAAAGAAAACATAAAAGGGTGAGCTCAAATGCTCAGTAAGGGTAAACAAAAGAAATATCAATCACGTCATATTCATAAGAACATATCTTTTGGAAATCTTAACCTGCAAAAGAGATCATAATTTCATAACATGGGATAAATCATAGTAGTGAAATATAATCCCAATAATCATAACTTAAAACATGAAACTTTATGTCATATACACATAATCATAGAGAATCATTTCTTATTAGTCAAGACTCATTGCCAAGACTATCTTAGTGGACAAAGTCCATTTCTGAACTGAGTTCACTCCCTGTTTCAGTCCTATTTCACTGAACCGGTATAACCTACCGTTCCAGCCATGTCTATCTCATGAGATATAAAATCTTTACCCAATTCATTGGAGGGAGATATAGGTCCCACCCATCTCATAATGAAACCATTCTTATGTGTGCCACAAAAATCATAAATCATACATCATTGCATAACCCATGTAATAAAAACGGAATTCTTAAACATCATGACATCATAAAACGATTCATATAAGATAAAAGAATTCATAAAAAAATATTTCCATCACAACATAATGAAATCCATCTAATAATAGGAATAGAAATACAACCCTTTATTATCTTAGTTGGAAAATAATTTTGATAAAACACTTGAACTCCATTCTTGAGGAAAATATCCTTTCTACTTCAAAAATACTTTTCCTTTCTTAACATGTCATACCGTTTTAAACTAAAAGAAGTTGATTAAAAATAAACTTGAAAACTTTTAAAAGAAGATTCTTGGAAATAATGTTTTAAAAATCCATTAATGCCGTATAAGTAAAACAAACATTCTTCGTACTTTTGTCGGAAAAGTCAAAAAGTACCTCGTACGAAAAACGACAAAAGATTCCTTTCATATCCTTTACTAAAAATTCACCAAAGGGTAAAATTGGATTTAAAAAATTGTAGGTGGATGGAAATAATATTACATATTGAGGAAACATGGATGTGGATGATAAAATACACCCCAGTAAATTTCAAAGTATAAACAATCTCAGATAAAAATGAGATTGTGATATTTCCCTTACCTTAGGTCCGATTTTCCTCGTAAGTGTCCGAACATCCTGTATAATGATTTAAATAATGTTATTTACTTATTACAGAATCATAATTATTGTTATGATATCATATATGGTCATATTCTTAGCTTCTTGGTAGTAATATTTCATTGCTACTTGTTATTCGGGTGTTTATAACTTTTTGTTCTTATGCGTGTTTTGTCGAATAAATTCTTATTCTTCTATATAGGTTATAGACACATCATTTCCAGAATGGTATTAATGTACTATATATCATATTTATTCATTCAATTCATTTATATAATCATTATGCAATGAAGATCATGTAGAACGGATCGCATCACATCGTGGAGACGGTATTCCGTACGTACGCACGAGCGATGATATCGTTCCCATGATCGTGGAATTGTATTTGAGTGTATGTATACTATTTCAGAATCAATATCACTTTAAAATAATCATATATAGTAATTATTTACATCATTATACCCATCCAAGTAAGGTGGTGGGGGAAAATAGATTACACCACGGCGTGGAGACGGTATTCCGTACGTACGCATGCACGGTGATTTCATTTTCCATAGGATGGATAGATGGTGAAATAGGGTTGTTTCATACTTATAATAACATATAAGTATATGAGTGATACTGATGTTATTACATCATGATGAAACAACTAAATAAGAAGAAGTGGAAGAAGAAATAAAGATGAAAGAATCGGTAACATGCATTACCTCTTCTTTGAAGCGCCTCTTTGAGACCACCTTTTAGGGCACTAGAATTGGTCTTTGAGGAAGACCAGAACCTCTAGGATGTTTCTAGGGAAGTGGAGAAGGGAATTTGGCAGGGTTTGGCCGAGCTTGAAGGCTCAAAGTGGTGTGAGGAAGAGAGGGAGGAGGTGCCCTTTTATAAGGGAGGAGAGGGGCACCTTTGGAATAACTTAAACAATTATTTTATTATAAAGTCAAATTCGGTTTTAAATAGATCCAAATTGATTAATTTAGAAGATAAGGTGGGGATGGGTAGAAATACTCTCATCCAATAGAATTTAGACAATTTTAGGTTCCTATTTCAACCTTATCATTTATATTTAACATTAAGTAAAATAATTTTACTTTTACCGTGTCTTCTTGTGTTCTTATACTATAAGGTTAATAAACTTACTATAAGAAGCCAAAAGAATTCCAAGTTTTTTATTATTAATATATATAACCTTATATAATTCATTTGGCCAAATATTAGATTTTTAGGAATAAAATAACAATTAATAATATAATATTTTTTTAAAAAACTATTTTATGTCAATTTTGACACTTTTTAGTAATTGATTTTTGTGAAAATCATAACAGAATTATTAGTTCAAAAAAAGTTAATTAAATAAATACTAACATGTCCTATTAACCTATAAAATTAGTTTAATTCATAAAAAGTCCTAAATTACATTTATTTGGGTATTTATAACATCAATTATGTCAATATTTCATTAATAATACAATTACTGCATCATCTTTGTGTCATAATAAATGATAGTTATTTAATCCCTAAAAATTATAAATGAATTCCTATTATGTAGATAATTGTACTAAATTTCTGGATACTATTCATTTTCGAAGTTTCATGAAGTGTATCACTAAATTAAAATTATTATACTTATAAGATTTAAGAAAGTGACATGTTGTCACATTCTTTGGTTTTAATAATAATTAAATTATTTTCATGGAAAAAAGTCCATTAAATGAATATAATCCGACCCTTAGGTGATATGGGTCGACTTTTAGTCATCCAATAGGATTTTGACATGTGCTGGGGTAATTTTATAATATTATATTTACCCTTAATTACCCGATTTACCTTTAATTATGGTAAATAAAATTTACCGTAATTACTATTCATAATTCCCAAAAATAAAAATTAGATTATTAACATAATTTGGATCCACTGATTCCAAATATGGAATCAATTTTTCTAAATTCAATACACAAAAGTTGCAGAAATTAAATTAAAATTAATCCCGTTGTCGAAAGAAAACGGGTTTTTCTTTAAAACATTGCAAAAGATTGAATTGATTTATCCTACGAATTCAAGGTAGAATCAATGCTAATGACATACATTATATTAAATGGTAAAAATATATTCTATTTATACTTTAAAACAATTCAATATTATAATTTAACCATATAAATTATTGCGATGAAAAAAATTGTTTTTCATTAAAATATAGCGTGTTTTTACTATTCATCAAAATATGAAAGTTACCAGAATAATATGAAAAATTTATCCAAAGTAAATTTTTATTTCATGATTCCAAAGAAGAATTTTATTTTTTCAAATTTAACTTATAAACATGTCAAAAACTAGATTTAATGTGGGTGCGCCATCAAAAGACGGCAAAACTGCATTTTTTGAAAAATAGTTATTTTACCCGAAAAATTTATTTTGTTCTTATACCATGTTTTAAAAAATGTGTAAGACGAATAATAATGTTATAAGATGAAAAATTTAGTTAATACTATTCATAACGGCTAGTTCATAATAATATTATAATAATATATCGTTGTTTAGTAAAACCCGGTATTGCGTACAACACACGCTATCGAGGAAGGTCGCGATTGCGTGTAATGCAAGCCAAGTCAGGGTTGCATGTTGTGCAAGAATCCTTCATTGTTTTGTATAACATAATCCAAACATATTTCATTTATACATTGAATATATATATATATACTCAATGTTGCGTAGAATAACTATTATCAAAATTGTGTGTAACACGATCCAAGAATAGTGTTGCGTATATTGCAAGCTAATACGGTGTTGCGTATAGCGCAAGGTAATCTTGGTGTAGCATACAACACAAGACATTACTGAAATTAAAATAATATTTTCCATAAAATCTCGGGGTGTTACATGACTTATATGCTATGTGATTCCACCAAGCGATGGCGGGATGTCATTACTCAGACATATCATCATCATAGGATGTATTGGAAGGATTTTCATACATCCTTATATAATTACTTATATAACAAGACATTATGGGCTGATATATCCTGAGAATTCATGTGATTGGAGTAGGGCACATTATTAGTTGTGGATTATTTGGCCCATTTTATAGAACTCCAGCACTTTGCACCTTGTTTGATGGGCGATGAGTTATCTAAAGCTAGTAAATTCAAGGATGGTCTCAGGTATGAAATCCGATCACATGTGAATGTATTTAGGATGACTACTATTTCTAGAATAGTGAATCCGGAACTTATCATAGAGAGTAACATAAGGGGGTATGGGGGCGTGATTTGGATAAGTTTGGCACATAGATCTGGTACTGCATCACCCAAAAGTAGGAAGATTTATCTAGAGATTATTTATAGAAATATTAATTGATAAATCATATACTCATGTAGCAAGGAGAGGTTCCACCAGTGTGGTAGACCAAGACATATGAGACTCGAGTTCATGAGAGACCCAATGGAGTGACGATCCTATAGAAAGATAGGTCATCTACAATTATTTTTTTAGAACTTTTCCTCAAGAATCCAGTGATAGAGGGGGTCTTCACTAACTCCACATGTAGGATTGGGGTCATTAGCTTCTATTTAGGTAGGGATATGGAGTAAACCTAGCCGATCGGGCTGAGGTGGTGGTCATTGTCATAGTATTCAGACCCCAGATGATCAACAATAGTAGTGTAGATCTACTTATGGTAGCCAGACTATATTATAAGGTTGTGGATTAGACTAGGTATACGCCGTACAACCGAAACTTGAGGATAAGAATCCCAGAACTTAAACATTGAGAGGTACTATTATATTAGAATCTAATTTATAATCTTCTCTTTTCAATATAGTGCTTCTCATAGATTTATATTTGTGCCTGTTATGGAGACTATTGTGCTTAGCGTTCAGTGTTTCAATGGATTTATGATGCTTGATACTTTATTGAAAATTCCAACTGAGTATGTATGTTAGTACAGAGAGTCCCCCCTTGGTATTGGTGGTTTTCAATTCATATGGGACCTCTTTTATGCTCAATATGAAAGGTTTTGAAAACATTATTAGGATTAAATGGTTGGTTTCCTTTCATTCTTTCATTGTATCACCTAAGGGTGACCTTTCCACCACTAGAGGGTGGAGAGATTATTCACATGGGTAAATGGGATTTCTAGGAGATCCATACTGGACCTGAGCATCGTGGGCTAGGAGGGATGAAATCCTAGACTATGAGTTTATATTTGGATGATCAGGGAACATATTAGGAAGATTTCCATCTAGTGGTTGATCATTTTAGGGATGTTTTCCTGAGAGAATTTTTAGGACTACCTCCATTGAGAGAGGTATATTTATCTACTGATCCAGTGAAAGTAGCTACACCGATATCCATTACTTATTATAGGACAACAACTATTGAGATACAAGATATTAAGATGTATATATAGAATTTAGAGGCAAAGGGGTTTTATATGACCGAATACTTCTCCTCTGTGGGGTTTACTAATCATTTTTTCTAAAAAAGATAGTACCCTCAGGATATGGTAATATTACATGAAATTGAACCAACTGATTGTTAATAACTAATATCATATTCAATGAATAAATAACCTCTTAGACCATATCAGAAAAGATCAGGTGTTCTCAAAGGTTGATTTGGTATTGGGTTATCATATGGTATGTGTTAGACCACCAGGAATACCTCTCACAACCTTTCGTAGAATGTATTGTCTATATGAGTATTTGGTTATGCCATTTGGTATCAGGAACACACTATTAGTTTTCATGGCACTAATAAACTGAGTTTTCCATCCTTATCTGGAATTTTTTGTTATGGTATTAATTGATGATATTGTGGTGTATTATCACACTCAACACCTCCAAGCCAAACATCTTGATATCATATTGGATACATTGAGAGAGAATTAGTTATATTCCAAGATCACAAAGTTCAACTTCGAGATGGATCAAATTCACTTCCTAGGTCACATTATCTCATATATAAGAGTATCATTTGACCTAGAGAAGGTGAGAGATGTAGTTTCCTAAGAGAATACTAGGGAATTATTTAAGATATAGAATTTCTTATGGTTATATAGTTATTACAGGATCATTATACAGGACTTTTCATGATAAAAATAAACTCTTATGGGATTGAATAAGAAGGGAGTGAAGTTTGTATGGTAAGATGCATGTGATTCAACCTTTCAGGAGTTAAAAGGGAGACTGACTTCAACATCGATACTAATTTCTATAGAACCTGGAAGGAGTTACACTATTTATTGTGGTACATCAGGTATTGGTATTGGATCTATTATTATGTAGTAGGATAGAGAGTCATGGCATATGGGTCTCATTAGTTGAGGCCTCATGAGATGAACTACCTAATGCATGATCCTAAATTAGCTACGATTGTACATGTATTGCACTTCTGTATACACTAATTATTGGGAGACCATTTTTTAGTTTTCATTAACAAAAAATGCCTCAAGTATATTTTTACATAGTATGATATGAATCTGTGATAGTGAAGGAAGGTTGAGTACCTAAAATATTTTGACTTCAAGCATGCCTATACGCCTAGTAAAGGCAATTCCATGGCCGATGCACTAAGTAGGAGGACTCAAATACAGGAAGTTAAGGAGGATAGTGAAGAGTGAATACATATGGATTTGTTCTCTGAGATACACTTGGAGGTGTAGGATAGTTAGGGTTGAAATTTTCTTTCATACATACCTATGACCTCTACTCTTCTGGGTAGAGTGAGGATGAGGAAGCTATCAGATTATGAAGTCCTAGTCGTACAAGAGAGTGTGGAAGGTGAGGAACATCTTACTAGTTGTACCGTATACAAGGATGAAGTTATACACATACATGGTCAAATATGGGTTTCAGTAGACATGAGTGAGGATCCGATTTGATAATTTCGTACTTCTTCTTTTAAAATGCATACTAGTGACACCAATATATATCGGGATTTATGTCACCAATACCGGTAGCTGAGTATTAAAATATATGTAACTGGTTTTTTCATGATATGTTCCACCTATCAACTGGTGAAGATAGAACACCAGTGACCAAACAACATTTTATAGCAGCTACCTGTTTCCATGTTGAAATGGGATGACGTCATGATGGATTTTGTGACTGAGTTTCTGAGGTCACCATGAGGTAATGATAAAATTTGGGTTATTATTGATAAGATCATAAAGGTTTATCATTTTATACATATCAAGGATACCTTTTTAGTAGATTATCTTGGGAGGTTTTATATCAATGAGATAGTATGAATTCATGAGATCCCTCATACTATTATTTCAAATAGGGATGATCAATTCACTTCATGGTTCTGGAAAGGGTTATAGAGGGCGTTGGGTATACAGGTGATTCTTAACATAGAATACCAGTCTTAGATTTATTTCTAGTTAGAATGAACAATTCATGTGCTTGAGAACATGCTGTAGGCATGTGTCCAGGATTTTGGGGGCTCTTGGGAGAGGCACATACCCCTGTTCGAGTTTTTCTACAATAATATCTTCCAGGATACTATTCATATAATACCTTATGTGGCTTTTTATGATAGGAAATGCTGATAAACCCTGTGCTGGTAAGAGGTAGGTTTGGTATCTATATAATTAAACTCAATTTTCATACGTTAACATTACATTATTTTTTCAGAATAATTAATACATTACAAAAACAAACACCAAAAGATCATATTAGTCTAGTGCCTTTAGAAACATGGAAACATAAAAACTGGTAAATAAGTGACCTATATTATCTTCCAATCATATATTATCGACTATAACCCTTCTTAGACATGTCAAACATAATACATATCTTCATAACTTGGGGGAAATGAAACATAAAAAAGGGAGATCTAAAATGCACAGTAAGGATAAACAAGGGAGATATGTAAGAACATTCAAGAGTATAATGGTATGAGAACATGATCATGAAAAAATAAGATCATACCCTACATATCAAATATCATAAACATAAATCATTGTATAAATATTGGTAGTTCATAAGAAATGAATCATAGGGAAGTAAATAATATAATCTATGAATGAATAACATAGGTATAAGACTTAGAATTATGGTATACACATAAGCATATAAAATTATTTACATATTAGTCAAGGCATCACTTACAAGGCCATCATAGTAGTATGGGTTCACTTCCCATACCATCTTGGTTGTCACAGTTCACTCCCACAACCATCTTAGTAGTCATGGTTCACTCCACTAAACATCTTGGTGGACAAGGTCCTTTATGTCTATCTCATGAGAGATAAATATTTACCCAATTCATTAGAGAGAGATATAGGTCCCACCCATCTTATAATGAAGTCATACATACATGTTCCAAAAGATCATAAAAAATAATATTATAACCAATGAAATGGAATGGGTTTTATAAACATGTAATCATATCATAACCTATGGAAAATATATAGGTTTAATAATCATTTCATCAAACCCATAACCCATAAAAATAAGAGGTTTTTTTAAACATAATTCTATCAAAACATAAACCTTTTAGAGAATGAATATGGATGGTATTATTGAACTATAACAATTTATGTCATATTATATCGGGAAAGATTTTGAAATATCACTTGGAACATTAAATTTCCTTAAAAATCACTTTTTAAAATTTATAACACTTTAAAAACCCTTTCCCTTGAAACCAATTGGAAAACATATAAAAGAATCATGAAAAAAATCATTTAAAACATTTCTTGAGGAAAATATCCATTTTTTTTTGAAACATAAAACCTTTTTAAAATTCTTTTCCGAAACTTATTAAGGAATCATGAAAACTTGTAAATAAATATTAAAAAAAATTGAAAAAAAATTTCTATGAAAAACTATAGAGGAAGATTGAAAAAAAATTAAATAATTTTTTTGAAAATATATTTGGAAACTTATAAAGTAATCCTTGAGAAACACTTTAAAAAATATAACTCTTATTTAAAATCATTTTCCTTGAAAATGAGCTTAAGGGATCTTTTAAAAACATTTCTTTAGGAAAATAAACTTTAAATATCTAAAAGTGTCCCATAACACTTTGAAACATTTTAATCATAATCCACATAAAATTAAAACATTTTAAGAAGCTTAAAATATCATTAAAAGAAGTATATTCCTGATATAACTTATCAAATTACAGTATATACACCTTGTAAAATAACATAGGTTCATAACAATACATGTGTCTCAAAGAATAAAAATTAAGACAAAACTACGTTGCTCATTTGGTAAATTTTGAGTTGTATAAACCCATAAAATAAAGATAATAAAATGGCTATGTAAATACCCATAAGTTAAAGTATAAAAATAATATATTAAATTCACGGGAATGATGTATACCATATAAAATAAACGAGCGATGAATAAGGCATGTATCTCACAAAAATAAAAAGTGAGATGAAATTTCCTTACACCTTTAAAATCAGTAGAATCAAATGTATCATTAAAAAATAAATCTATATTGATATAAAAATACCATAATATTCTGAATAATACTCATAAAATACATTAATGGGTAGTATATACACCATGAAAAAGGAGCTAGTGGTGAATATGACATGTGTCCCATATAAATAAAAGTGATACATAAATCTCTTTCCTTAGGATCGATTCCCTATTAACATATATGAAACTCTTGTATAGTGATTATAAAAATATTATTAACTTATACTATAATCATAATACTATTTATGATATCATATATGATTCATTTATGACTTTATATTACCTATTTATCAACAATTCCAAGTTAAAGCAATGTTTCGGGTAATAACCACGTTGTTTATCGTACATGTTTTGACTTTTTATTCTTGATCCTATTACATATATGATGATTTAATTACTTAAATAATTTAAAACATTATTTATATATCATATATATTTATTATATAATTATATATAATATATATATATATGATGTGGAATACATCGTTCATGGAGATGGTAAGACAAACTTACGCATGAACGTTGTTTCCGTTTTCTTATCATAATGAGTGGAAGAAGGTAAATGAAATATATGTATATATATAAAATTTAATTAGAATTATTATGTCATATATTTAATATTTATTCATTATATACGTTTTTATAATCATTCTTGAAATGGTTAGTGTTGAAGATGAATCTCATCGCGTTGTGGAGACGGTAGACCACACATACACACGAGCTACAATATCATTCTATTAATGGTAAAATGGTGAAGAATTAGATGGTATATTAATTATAAAGAATCAAAATAATTTAATATTTTTTATTTATATCTATTATATCCATAATTATACCCATACAAATAAAGTAGTTATGAAAAACAGATTACACCACGACATGGAGACGGTATGTTGTACGTACATACACGTGGTACTTTGATTTTCAATAGGATGAATAAAAGATGGAATATGATTGTTCCATAATAATAACAACATCTAAGAATATAAGTGATACTATACTTATTAATTTGTAATATAATCAACACGTGAAGATGAAGTAGAATAAGAAACAATTTTGAAAGAGTCGGTAAAGAGAATACCTCTTCTTTGAAGATCTCCCTCTAGATATCCTCTTAGGGACACTAGAGTCAGTCTTTCGAGAAGACCATAACCTATATAATGTTACTAGGGAAGTTTATAAGGTAAATAGTTAGGTTTTGGTTGGTATTTAAGGCTCAAAGTAATGTGAATAAGTGAGGGAGGAGGTTCCCTTTTATAAGCGAGGGGAGCGGCACTTTAGGGAACTCCCAAAATACTAAATTAATATAAATTGATTTTCGATTAATAATAGCTCCAAAGTGAGTTATTTATAAGGTAGTATGATGATGGGTCTAAATACTCTCAAAAAATAACTTTTAGACATGTTTAGGTCACAATATTAACCATATATCTTGGATTTAACCCTCAGTTAAACCTTTTAACTTTTATCATGACAACTTAGGTTTTTGTACTATTTAGGGTTGATATAGTAACTATAAAATCCCAAAAGAACCCCAAATGGATAATTGATGAAATTTTTAACCATATGCTAGTTATTTTGATTAATTATATATTTTTATTAATTTTATATAATTTAATAAAATATTATTTATTTTAAAGTATCATTTATGTCAATTTTGATACTATTCAGTATTTTTCATTTTAAAAATATCCTAAAAACTAGATAACTTTGAAAAAATAATTTTAATATATATATATATAACATATCAAAATTATCTATAAAATTCCTGGATGTCTTTAATTGGTTTAATGTGTATTTATTTTAATATTTTTAATATCATTTATTTGATATTTTTATTAATTAAATAATTAATACATCACCATTATGCATGCCATTAATTAAATTATTTCTTCCCTAAAAAAAATCATGATGAATATATATTTATTAAATTTAAAATAAATATTTATAACTAATTTATCTTCTATATTACCCTATATTATAAATTATTTACTTATTAAACTTATAAGTATGACATTTTTAACTTATCTTTAAATAAAATATAATACATGTCATATTCTTACCCAAGTGGATTAAAAGGGTTATAATTTAAGAAAAAGGTTGATTTTTTTCTAAAACTGCCAATCAAATAAAATTAGGACAAGTATTAGGGTAATTTTATAATATTATAATATTATTTTTATATTTAATTACCCGATTTACCCTTAACCACTGTAAATAAAATACTACAGTTACTATTCGCCAAAAATTAAGTCGATCCCATTAGATTCTGAGTATCATAATGATTACAACCTTGTATGTCCATTTTTCAAAATTCAATTCACAGAAATGGATAAATTATGTTTAATATTAATACTTCATGTGTAGCGTGAAGGCAGATAAAAGAAAAACTTCGAAAGTTTGATAAGTTTTTATATTTAATTTTAAGAAAAAATGATTCTAATAAACTAAATTGAATTAATATATGTATAATTTATCTATTGTGAATTTGAAATCAATTTTAAATATAATAATTATTTAAACAAAAAATGAATTTTTTTTACTATAATGCAATATTTTTTTAACTATTCATAAAAAATGGAACTTCTCAGAAAAATACAAAAAATTCACCCTAAGATAATTTTGACATTTAGAATTAAAAAATGATATCTATTTTACCAAATTTCATTTTTAAGGGTGTATAAAATTAATTTCATTTTTTTACAAAAAGACATAAAAAGGAGTTCCTTTAAGAAAATAATATTTCTCAAACATATAAATATTTTACCAAAAATTATACATTTAATTATAAATATATTTTATTTATGTGAAATAATTTAAAAAATAGGTATTAATATTCATATTACTATATTTATTGGCTCGTTCATAACCATTCTTGGAGCCCTTGGGTCACACTCCTTGACCACTTTCAGCTACTCCCTTCCCCTGTCCTCTAGCTCTCTAAGCCTGGTGGGGACCACATTGGGGGGGTCGTTGTAACATGTTGAAATGTATACCACCTTATGCTACTCTCCCAGCTCCAATTCCACATCTTCAGCCCTGCAGATTCATCTGTCCCTATCACTTCCTCTTCTCGATACATTTTACATGCCCAAGTCTCTGAGACTAGCTTCAGTTTCCTACTTTCCCACTACTAACATTCACTGGCCATATCTACTTAGCCAAATAAATTCAACCACAAAGGTTCTCTCTAGCACCCTAATATAAGTAGGAATGCATAGAGGAATAGTTCTAGCTTGGATGTCCCTAAAAAAACCTCTCTCGGAGGTCCGAACCCTGAAGCACTGACCGTACTGTATTCATCGAGTACCTGGAATGGTCGGTACGCCTCGACGAACACTCAGCTACTGACATGTCGTCCTACCGAAGCTGTAGAATCTCTAGGGAACACTCACACCTTATCTTTTTATGGAAAGAGACCCATTCAGAAAAGAATGTTCACAAGATTTTCCACAGAAAAGTCACCTCTTCAGAAGAGCAGGGTAATCTAAACCCTGTCATCTTCCTACTGAGCCATGTAGAAGGCTCTCTACCAGGACTGCCATCTGATCAAATGGTGCCCTGGCTAGATGAAAACTCAGCCACCTCCTCAAGCCAGTCCTTAGCCACCTATGAGTTGGGATCACCTCAGAACTTGAGGGGTATTTGATGCTGAAACATGTGTAAGGTACTAAGCTTACATGTGTCCTCTAATGGTACCACCAGTTGTAAGTGATGACCAATAGGTAGTGATATAACTGGAACACTACTCGAAGGTACCATCTTGGGAAACAGTCCATGTATCGAAGCCTCATCATTATGCAGACCATCCTCATGGTCACTCACTGATAAAGACTAGCAGCTAGGATCACCATCTGATCTACTGGTGTCCCAACTAGGTAGAAAACTATAGCCATAGCCTCTAGCCAGTCCTTAGCTACCTGGTAATCTGCCTCGCCTCGAAACCATAGAGGCCTCTACTACTGGAACTCATGAAAAGAACTCATAGGTGTGCATCGTCCGTCAGTGAAACTAGTGGTAACCGTTGCCCAACGGGTGGTGGTGTTATTAGTACACCACATGAAGGTGCCAACACAGTAAGAGGGCCTTGCACCAGATCCTCGTTACTTGGTGGACCATCATCATGTACTCTATCGAGAATCCTAGCTGGCTGCCTATGCAGTGACATCCTGATAAGGAATAGTTGCGCCACAGTCATTATGTTTACCTGGTGATCTGACTCCAAAGAAACCAAGAAAAAAAAACATTTCTAAAACACATGCAATTAGTGTTTTTGTGTACTGATTCAGAAATCAGAATTCAAGGTCCTGGTGTATCCATACGTCGTCCACCGCACCAACACTGGACTCCCCGAACTGAAAACCACACTCAAAACACTTAACACTTTTACTCCATAAAATTTCAGAGTCATATTTCTTCAGTAGAACCAACTCCTGTGATACCATTTTGTCACGACCCCACCCCCCCGGGGGGCCCATGTCGTGACTACCCCAAATCCACCTTCCATAGACCAGGGGCTAGCAAATAACATTGGAAAGGCATATCCCTAAAACGGTATGGCATTGCATTTAAAACTGTACAAACACACAGACTAGAACACAACAAGATGCAACCATGAAGTAAACTGATATAGTAAAAAAGTTTGCTGAAAGTAAAGGGGTCAGAATATAAGCCCAACTGAAAAGTACAAGTACAAATAAAAATTAAAAAACAACAGAAAAGTGAAAAGAAGCTCCTAGATCGCCCACTGTGGATCCAACCTGAAGGGTAGGTACAACTGGCGATCAATAGTCTCTGCATCACGTCACACCAAATGGTCCACCTCCGAGCACCATCCAGTCCGAGCTCCCTCAGCCTCGATCAATGCTGTAAGTCGTCTGCACAAGACAAAACCAAGTGCGAGCAGGCCTATATAGGGGTGAGTATAATGATACTCAGTAGGGACCCCAAGACCCCATAGGTCTCCTAAAATTCCATGAAGGAAAAACCAAAAAGAAAAACTTCATCCCTACTTAGGTATGTCACGACCTGTCACCTGAGGCCCGTGACTTGACTACACCAAGACCACCTTCCATAGGCCAGGGGTTGGTGACTAGCACCAGAAAGGCGTATCCCTAATATGGGAAGGCATTTCCTTTAAACCTGTATAGACACATAGAGTAGAATTCAACAAGATGAAACCAGGAATTAAACTGATATAGTAAAAACAGTGAGTTGAAAGTAAAGGGGATGAAATACAAGCCCAAATTAAAAGTACAAGTACAACTGAAAAGTAAAAAACAACTGAAAAGTGAAAAGAAGCTATTAGATCACCCACTGTGAATCCTACTTGAAGAGTAGGTACAACTCACGATCATTAGTCCCTGCGTCACGTCACGTCAAATGGTCCACCTCCGAGCACCGTCCAGTCATGGCTCCGTCAGCCTTGAGCAATGTTGTACGTC
Organism: Viscum album; assembly: GCA_963277665.1. Lineage (NCBI taxonomy): Eukaryota > Viridiplantae > Streptophyta > Magnoliopsida > Santalales > Viscaceae > Viscum > Viscum album. The sequence continues at coordinate 28,808,162 of OY728125.1, forward strand.
TTCTCTACAAGACACAACTAGGTGCGGGCGAAGCCCGTGAAGAGGTGAGTATAATGATACTCAGTAGGGACCTTGAGATCCCATATGTCTCCTAAATTTCAATGAAGGAAAAACCACAAAGAAAAACTTCAACCCTACTTAGGTATATGCCCATACATATAACTAAGTTATCAAGATATACTCATCTCATACATGAGGGAATAATACCAAAAAGGTAACACAATGAAGATAAAAAGTACCACACTGGTAAAAGACTTAGTTCAAATAGATTCTCAGCTCAAACCAGGTTTTTATTGAAGTATTAATGTAAAGATGATTAGTTGTGAAGATTGATCATATTATTCTATCAAGAGGCATTGCTTCTAACCACACGGAGTCTGACCCACACACGATCGATAGGTAACTAACCCCCGAAATGATCCAAACATGATCTGACCAGCCCAAAGTCTATAGGTACTAACCCCCGTAATGACCCACACTGGATCTGACCCACATAGGATTGCTGAGCACTGACCCACACAAGATCTAACCCACACAGGATTGGTATGAACTAACTGATAAAGGATCACTAAGGTCTGACCAAAATAGGATATAACTCACACATGATCGGTATAAACTGAACCATACAGTATGGATGAGCGCTGACCTCCATACGATCTGTCTCCGACCTCTGGCTCACTACCAACCACTGGATTCCTTGCACCCGGTGCGATCGAGTTCCGTAAAATCTGCCCCTCATGGTATCATTCGTACCTCTACCTCCACTATGCTCCACAAAAGAATAACCCAAAGGATCACCATGTCGTAAGTGTTCCAACACGACAGACAGTGCGTCAATCGGACGCCCGGTCTATGAGTTATAAGCGTTTTAGTTTTGGGGCCACGGTTGGATTCAAGTTCGATCCAAACCGACCATACTCCAAATGTATCCAAAACTCCAGAGGATTATACCAAAAGTACCATCTTGATCCAAGGATCTCAACTCCATAGACGGTACGTCAAACAGATGTCCTGTTCTCAAGATATGGCCCTTTAAGTGTTTCTCGGCCTGGTTGGGCATGGGTCCGGTTCGACTTGATAGGACCGACCCGGAACGACCCGGTCTAGGATGGGCCGTGGAGAGATCTTCCCCCTGGTCTGAGGTCTGGACTAGCCCCGAAAGGTGGGGTATTCCTCAAAGGGCAGCCTGCAAGGGGGCGGCCCGACCCAAATAGGGCGGCCCACAAAAGACAGCCCGCAAAGGGGGTGGCTCGACCCGAATAGGGTGACCCGCAAAAGGGAAGCCCGCAAAGGGGTAGCTCATCCTGAATAGGGAGGGCCAAAAAAGGGTGGCCCATAAAAAGGGTGTCCCACAAAGGGGTGTCCTGGCCGTTGTCTGCCTGAGCTGGCAAGGGAGGAAACATTCCCCCCGGTATCCCGAATGGAACAGAGGCCATTCAGTTTCATGAAATGACGACACCACGTGGGAGACACCTTATTGCTGCAGAACCCACACAATGGGTTCCTCCTTTGCCACGACTTCGGCCGTGGCACCCACTTGCCGGCGGGGCGCTGTTTGCGCCACCTCCCCTTCCACGGCTGGACAAAGTGTTTGCCGCCTCCTCCGATCGCCGCATCTGATGAGTCGTGACCCCTTGTTCACTGGAAGCTCGTGATGACACGCCGCACCTCCTCTGCGGCCGACTGGTGCCTTCCATTCTGATGACCGCCACAAATTTGTGTCATGGCCTCCTCTTGCGGGCCTGCATCGGTGCACGCCTTCTTCTTAGCCGGTTGGTGTCATCACGCTGGTGGTATTCCACAGAGAATGCAAGGGTAGAAAAGTAGCGAAGGGTTCGGGCTAGGTTCATTAGGCTCGTGCCCTCCGCGTTAGCTCGTAAACATGAGGGAGGATACAAGGTTCAATAAATTCACTTTTAAATAAACAAGAATCAAAACCCCTAACACAAGAATGATAGTGAGTGTGCATTTGTGGAAGCGTGTCGGTGTTTTCCGTCCCCCACAACTAGCTTCCAATGACACTGCTCGTACGTTGATCTTTGGTTCGTGGTTTGGTGTCTCCCATCACCTCCTGCTGGAACTGGCTCCATCCTCTAAGGGTTTGTTGTCTCGACACTTTACCAGCACTTTGCTGCTCGGTAAAGCTATGCCGGTACCTCCCCCCAAGCTCCATATAAATAGGAGAGGGGGAGGGTAAGTAACGACATGGGTAATTAATGGGGGATCGTTAATTAGGAACCTTCATAATTCCCCAACAATGTCGTTACTTAAGATTGACAGTTAAAGACATTTATTGTCTTGAGACATTGTGGGTCCCATACTATGTTTTTCCATTGGAGGATATGAAAGAAAATAAAATAATAAAGTTCTTTTATTTTATTTCTTTTAAAAATTACCAAAACATAAATTTTTCTCCAGGCCCACTTCAGTTAAAGTAATGTCTCTCTTAAGAGAATCCCGACGCTTCAGATTTAACAGTGCCTTCAGATTTTTAATCCGAGCACCGATTCAAAAGTTAGATAATTTTCATCGCGCGGTTACTTAAAATACCTTAAAAAAAGTTCAATAAATTATTAACATTCACCCTTGACTCACGCCAGTCAAGGTTAGGATCTGCCTAAGGGAAAAACTCCCCAACGAGCCCAGCATCACTCTTAGATTTTTAATCCAAGTTACCATTTAAAAGTTATTGATTTTAACTATAAAATAATTGTTACTTAATTGTTTTATTTACGACCAAAAACTAACATCCATTGTTGGCCTCCACCGGCCAATGTTAGTATCTGCCTAAAGAAAGCATACCCTCATGAGTTTAGTGGTGGTATTAGATTTTTAATCCGAGCCACCATTTGTGAGTTATAAGTATTTGGAAAATAAAATAACTTTATTTAATTATTTTATTTATGGTCATTCCATTTTTGGGTTTTCTCACAAGAGGCCTGCACCAACTAAACTTAAGTCGCGCCTAGGGTAAACCCGCCATACTGAACGCAATGGTTCTCTCATATTTCTGATTTGGGCAACCTTTTAAGAGTTATTCCACTTTTTCAGGAAAACTACTTACATGCGCTAATTAAAGCTTAACAAAACTTTGAAGAATCATTCTTGGAACTCCGAGCCTCAGAGTCATGCGCCGTCAGATTTCGCAGTCTCAAAATAATTCCATATAATAAAAAAGTTACATGGAAAATCCAGGTCTTTACAGAACAATTATGAGCTACTGTGAGATGCAAGTGAGTCATAATAGGAGCTACTCTTGGATTGATGGTTTACTACATCGTTCAACCAATATACTATCGAAATTAAACTCTGAAAGAATCCCATATTAATTATAATACAATAACATGACTCTACTAAGAAATTGGATACTTTGATCATGCCACTCTGTAATAATTATTAAATAAAAAGGATGAAATAACATGACTTATTTAATGTATCTAGTTACTCCAAGAGTTTTGATAAAAAAAGAAATTATAAAAAGTTCTTAGATAATGTTATAGCCTATATTTTCTCAAGTATACAATAATAAAGGTATATTAAGAGGAGAAAATTGAAATTGATAATGATTCCTTAGATGAGAAACTATAACATATAGATCAATAAGCTTATACATTGTTTTTTAACAAATAAAATTGTTTAGAAAACATGATAATTAAGATATAAATTGAATATCAATAAAAAAAGTTTCTTTTATCTCATAAAATTAATTGTTTTTAGGGTATACACCTTCCATTAAAATATTATAGATATAAACTAATTCATAGATGTGTTCTCGAGACTAAATATAATGGATTTCTAGAATTTTAAATTCAACACCTATAACATGACACTATAGACCTAATAGAGAAATGACGACATTCTTAAAATTTTCATTCTATTGTCCCACTCTATAGAACGATATTGGGGACTTCATAAAAATATATGATTAATGAAAAATAAATAGTAACATTGGTAAAAGTCAATAGATTCCAAAATAAAAAATTCTCATAGTATATGTGTTCTATTTGAAGGTAATGAATATCAAGGGATGCTTCCCATGTTCATTTATAAACAAAATATAATATTCTACATCTTTTCCATTATTATAGGAAAACTCTTTTAATGGTTAACCAGGAACCCTCAAAAAACTTAAAATAAAAAACACAATATAATTAGTATAAAATTCACGAAACCAAAACCAATTAAATGGATAAAATAATCAGAATCTTCAAAAACATCCAAAGAAAATACCTATCAAGTATGACTAAAAATTTGGAACTTGTATGTATAATTTAGAGAATATACCTCTCATTTTATTTATAATATTCATATTTATATATAAAAATAAAATTCCTATGTGGAAATGCATATAATAAAATTAAAGAGGATTCCCAAAATATATCAATGTTGAAAAAAACAATCCTTTTTTCATATAGAAGTTATCTTCATAAAAACCACATGAAGTATTAAATATAATTTACTAAAAATGTGCATCAATGTCATTTTGGAATTTCTTAGTGTATTTCTATATTTGGTGGATTATTTTAAAAAAACATTTTTAAAACAAAGAAAGAGGAAAATAATAAAAATGAAAGGATTTGTAGTTGAACACTACCAACATGGAACCACCAAAGAAACTCCCCCAAAATATTAGTTCACCAAAGACCAACTATAGAATATGGACCAATGGAATTAAGGATCCCATGAATTAAATACCACTAGTATAAGAAACCATTTTATAGAAAAATTTGGAACCTATTAAAATGTGAAACATTATAAAATAAAGTAAATCACAATGTAAACATATAATCCTTCCCAATAATACTTTAGCTAGATTTATATATGCTCTAAATTTTGGTTGTAGTTAATAAAAAAATTATTCTATTCTAGATCATTATTGATGAGATCCTTAAATTAGGAATCCATCATGTTGAAGATCCTAATGTAATAATGAAAATTGATATTCTATTCATTAAAACCATAGAGAAAAATTAGATCTTGATTTTAGATCCATTATTTTTTTATTTCTTAAAATAAAATGAGTCTATCTTATTTATATCATATTAATATCTTCATCTAAGTCTTTATTGTATACATAATCTTCCATATTATCTCATAGGGAGTGATGTATTAAATCCAAAACATGTGTTTAGTAAGCTTCATACTTCTTCTAACTTCATATACATCCTCTATTATAACTTTTAATTAGATCATCCAAGGATATATAAACTTCCATAGGTACCTCATTTAGAGTATAGTGTTTATTCTAATAGTATTATTGATGTGTTTCCTTAATTTTCCATAAATTTCTTGTTTATTTTGTCATAATATGTTTTGGAAGAGATAAATATTCTTCACACTTTATGATTTTATTCCCTATAGTCATTGAGTAATATATTTTATTATAAGTTCCTTTCATCCATTTTTTCCTCAGTGGTTGATATAACGATTCTTCCCATATATCTTCTTCATAAGAAAATGAAATTATTAAGGTATGGTAATCATCTATTTCAACTTAATAATATGGATGAAATTATATTACCTACACGCATGCATGATTTCAATAAATAACATACCCTATTTATCAAATGGTCTTATTTTACATTCTATATTCTACTATATGCTATTATCTATTATCACATTGTTATGAATTCTACTTCAGACCCCAAAAAAAGTTTATAAGATTTAGTCTAGAAGGAGTAACTGAGTCAAAACTTCTATCACTAAGAGAGAACATAATCCATCCATCCTAGTTCTATAGGGAAATGACCAGTCACATCATGAACCAATTTATTAATATGGAAATTATGAACTGATCAATTATATTGAAAAACTAAAAGAGACACTTCCTATATAGCCTCTTCTATAATGTTGAACACTAGTTGTTCAAAATTCTTACCACTCATGACTGGAACTAAGATTAACCAAAGTCTCTCTACTATAGAGTAAGAATTCATAATACCCACATAACCTATAAGGATAAGAGGAGGAATATTCTAATGATTCCCTTTAACTCCCATCTATGACTGAACTCTATACCTTATAAGAGACCCAATAGTCATAACTTAATGGTTCGCATTCAGCATTAGGTAAGAAGAGGATAAAATAAGACAATAAATAAAATTAGTCTCAGTTTTATCAATATTAGATATAATCACATTAAAATATCCATCTTTGGATGGATCTAAGAACCCAAATGACGTTGATGATAAGATTGTTCAACATGATCAATCCAATTACATGAGATGTAATAATCAATCCCAAAATTATAATGAACTAACTAAATATATATATAATCCATTTTTATTTTGATTTATATTGATTCAACTAGAGGATTTAAAATATCAACCACTACAAAAAATGGATTTCTTGATAGTGTGGATAAAAAATAGGGTCCTACTAAAAAACAACTAAAAACTTTCATAACTAATTTTCTAGATTTTTTTGAATTGATGGGTTTTGAAAAGAATGGTGACTACTAAGGGGAAAACCCAAATATATGATTTAGGGAGATTATAATTCATGTGAAGGAGATATGACCCTATCAAATAAGTTACCTTTGATTATAGGTTGGTCTTTGGACCCAATAAAGGAAAAATATTCATTAATAGCATGTTGAGTGAGGATGTTCTAAGTGATAGAAATCCCAAAATTTACTCTATCCTTAAATACACATGAATAATTGATTAATATATCAAAATCATCAATAAAAATTCTCTAGTAGTAAAATAAATTCCCCAATGAGAAATTTTGAAGAGTCAATACCACTTTAAACTTTAAAATATTGATTGAGATTTGGAATACCATGATTGAGAAACATGACCATAGGTAAATGGGGAACACAATGTAATTCCTATAGGGAGTATATATTAGTGATGGGGATAATCTCTAGGTAGTATATTGATAATAGATGATAAGAGATACCCTCCCAATTTAGTGGGGCAGGGAGGTCAAGGTGGAATGTATCCTCCATTAGACCACTTCAAATAATAAAACTAATATGGGGATCAAATTCTTAAATAAAAATACAATTTTACTATTTTGAATTCAATTAATACTGATTTTTGATAGAATAATGAAATTTCACAATCACCTATTGATGGGATTACAAGATAATCATGAATTAACACACAATAACTACTCCACATAACACCTATAAACTAGTGAAAAATAATAATTTCCTAATTGAGGGATATATAAAATTTTGGTGAAAATAGTGATTTCATGATGAATGGATTAGAGTATAAATCTGAAATTATTATTTAAAGTAATACATGATAGTGTCGAAAACAATTTTCAACATAGTTTCATTTAGGCACTTATATGAAAATTGATTCTTTTTACCAGTGGAGCTCAAAAATTTCTTATATTAGGATATGCGTAAATTCAACATAGATCTACATCAATCAAGGAAGAAAATTATGTTTCATCCAGATGATTTGGATTTTATCTAGAGGGATGTGTATGATAATGTTGAGATTCATGTGGAGAAACTAGGATGTTCCATGGCCACTGAATAAATCAAAGTGTATTCAATCTGAGATAAAAATAAAATCATATCCAATATATGCTTGTGATTGTTTATAGTTATATTAAATTTGAGTTTGTCAAGAAACTTCATGGTAATAAAAATTTCTCCACATAGAGCTATTGAGATCCAACATGAGCATAATCCTTATTTCAAATTCAATAGGCAAATATTAAATCTATATATTGGAAAATTCTAAGAGAGATGAATTCTTCGACTTAAATTTTTTTTTGTGGTTGATATGGTATGTAAATATTTAAAATGTAAATAAATAACTAGATATGATGCAATCTAGGAATATTTTATTACTATTTATTTAATTTTATTTAGGTTTGGTTATAAATATTTATACTCTAGATACTCTAACATACTCTCCTATAATCCACTATTAGAGCTCTATAGGAACAATATTACAAGAAATAAGAGTTTGGATTAAGATATATAGAATTATGACACGTCTGTAAGAATCATGTCATAATTCATAGCTATAAAATATAAATAATATTGTAATGGAATTGACCATGATTCAAAAAAAGGATCTAAATATATAAATGAGTTCATGTGGTGGGTTTCACACCACAATATAGACCCATTATATTTTATTTATGAGTGAAAATAGTAATTAGTTGACATCAGTGACTCATTCCACAATCCATAAAATTTTCAAAATAGACAGAAGCCTTATTTTCACTAGATATGATTCATTCCATGATCTCACCTCATGATCTATTATTATATATGAAGCTTATATTGTTACACAATAAAGGATTTTACTATAGTATAGTGACTGACTGACTGAAAATTAATTTTTTATTTCCAAACACTTTTAGGAAAAGTGAGAAACCAGAAAAACCATAACACAAACCCGAACACAAATTCACAAAAAAAATATGCTGGAAAACCAAAAACCAAACATCCCTCCAAAAAACTACATTTCATAATACCTGTAATCATCTCCACATCCAACTCAAGAGTCCCCTTCTGCCATAACTGATTCCCACTCAGAGACTGACTAATGCCGCTTCATAAAATAATCACTTTCCTCAAAGTTATTCATCTGGTCCAGTGAAGGTTGCACTGTGCAAGTTTTCTTAACCAAACTGTCCTTTTTGAAAGCAAGAATAACACCTTTGTCCCGCTTGAGGGATGACCTGGTACACGCTGGTCTCGGAAGGTAAGAGTAGTCTTTCCTTGTCCATCTTCTTGGCGTAGTAGATAGAGTTTCTTCACATTCGGTCCTCCTTTCATTACCGTTCTAAACAACATCACTGTATGACATATACACTGAACCACTCATACTTTCTTTATTCCCTCTGGAAACCTTTCTCCCCATCGAACCATCATCCTTGTGAGCAGTAGTATTCCCCCTCCTGAACTCCAGCGTGTTGCTGTCAATCATGGCCAGACACCCCACCTCATTAGCAGTCTCTTCCCCAGCCATAGGGACTTCCTCTTGTCCCAACCTTCCAGCATTGATCCCATCCACATAGGCCCCTTCTGCATCATCACCATTCACAACAGCCATCTCCGGACCCTTTTCCATAATGTCTTCCGAGAGACCTTCAAACCTGTTGGTTAACGCAAGGAAGGTCCTGGTCGAAGGGTCTAAACCTCTAGGGCCCCCAGCACTAATTGGAATGGACACTCCTGAAGCAGCTCCCTTTCTCCCCATCCTCTGTGTCTTCACCGTATTCTCCCCAGCTGAGTGTTGCTCCAGAAAATCTCCCTTAAGACTCGGATCAGTCTCCTTCCGAGAAACGGAGACAGAGGAGCTCCCCAAATCCTGTTGCAACCTTTTAAACACCTCCACTACCATCGGGTTATCCTGATTTGTCATCTCACTTGTAGTTATAGATGCATACACCTCCACCATTGACACCGTGTTAGCCTCCTCGCAGTGATATTTTACCACATGACTCAACGGAGGGCCCCCATCAACGCACCCTGAAGTCTCCTTAGCCATACCAGACATCACCCCAACCTCCAGTTCCTTGCCCGGAGCAGCATCCTCTTTTGTTGTAATCACCTGCTTCCCCTTACGGGTAACCTCCGATAAAGGAAAAGATCTTCTCTTGCAGCAAACTCCCAAATGGTGACCCAAAAGCTTGCACGATGGACATGACTCTGTCCAGTTTTCGTAAACCACCCTTTGCTTCCACCTATAATCCTCGGTGACGACAGCACCGCCAGTGGTTCCTCCCCCCTTGGTGGGGGAGGGGGAATCGCCGCTTCATGCGGGAGTAGGGTTCTTCCGGCCATTTACTAACCCTGACTTTCTTTATCCGTTCCCAGAAGCTTCGTAATTCCTGAAGGTTCCAGATCTGCTTGATGGCCTTCCTAACCTTCATCTCACAACCTCTGAGTTTGTGGAATCCTCATCTCTCTTGAATCACATGTTGGTTACTCGCTTCAAGCACAGGAGACCTTCAGTTGATTCTTTTGACCGGTTCATCTTCGGATGTTGGGACCTTCAAGAAAGAGTGATTTTTGGCTAGCTCGACAACAACCACATCATGATTCGGTTTGAATAGGAGGCGGATGTCATCAAGTCTTGGTAGAGGATCATCATAACTGCAACGGATTTCGTTTCCTTCTGCTACGGTGGTCCTTCGATTTTCACATGGAGCGTGATTCTCCGGCCATGGCAGTTTGGGTTAGTTTTCCGAACCTCCCTCTTCCTTTTCAGAACCCTTCAGTGATTCATATGATAGGTAACCTAGTAGGAAGGCATCTCTATTCGTATAGTGACTCACGAATCATGAAACTATATAATCCTTTATCTATTAAACTAAAAATTATAATACCATTAAGTATAGGGTTACACAATGATTCATTTGAAACCTTTATATTTTTTAGGTTAAACCTGTAAACTGCATTGTGACAAATCATACACCCCTTTAATGGATATCTCATGAATGGAAGTCCCAGTGAAGAAAATATAACTCTAATAACCTTTTAATTCCAATATATATATCCTTTTTGACATCACCAATGCATTTTCTACAACTACCCCATTCCCAAGAAACCAAACTATTGTAGCTTTTCCCACATTACATCCCAAAATTATACTAAGACTATTAAAATCAAATACATATGTCCAAATCATCCCCAATATATTTTAAACCCTCCAAAAAATTTAACACTCTCTATATTTTCCACAACATCCTACAAAAATTCTTAACAAAATTATCGAGGATAGAAATATTAAAAATGAATGTTCTAAGAATTTATAAATCCACTCCCACTAAAAAAATAAGGAAAAAATATAACAATACCAACACTGGAGCCTTCTCAAAGTCTATCACCTAAAACCTCTTCATCCTGATTACCCACCCTAAGATAATATTTAAAAATAAACCTCTATCATCTTTGAGTGAGAATCCATGAAAAATTAATCTTAATTATTCTCGAAGTTCACTAATTAAAATCACTAGGCGAGGTTGGGAAAACATTAGGAAATAGTCATTCATACTAATATAGTATTTAATATTTGAATTATGTATATTATTCACATGATTGAGCTAATTATACAGTCATTGAGATCCATGAATTTATGAAAAATTATCTAGGCCCAAAGATAGGCATAGAGGTAGATATTTTTTTATTTCTTATCTATATTAGAGTTGGAATTAGGTCATCCAATGTTTCTAATTTGACAAATATTATTAAAGTTTTAATTGGTAGAGTTTATAGTTGTATTGTACTTTTATAAAATTGAATTTATAGAAACTAAATATTATATTGACCACATGTTGAAGAATAATAGTAATTTCATTCAACAATAATGGATGTAAAATTTTAATGATAGTCTAGTAAAGATAAAGAGTACTCATTCAAATATTTTCCTCTTATAGATCATTCATTGGAACATGACACAAAAATTATTGTGTAATGTATAATCTTAGTGATCTATGAGCCAACATGGTGTTTAAATTATTTAAATGATATTAAGACTTGGTCTGTTCCTTAACATGGATCAATATTTTTTGATTTAATATGAGGGGTATATGAATAATACCATAAGAATTATTAGAAGAGATATTTTTTTTCACAAATCTAGCAAATATTTTTGGAGTTATTAACTCCTAATGTCTCTAATATTTATTAGGGAGGTTAAAAAAATATCCTTATATTGGAAATATTGTTTCTAATAATTTATGATGAAATTTGATATGAGTGGGAGGATGGGTATGGTTATATCATAGATTATTATGAGGATTATGAGGGCCACTCCAAGTTTGGGTTACCTTCTAAATCATCTCCAACATAATGGAGATGAGTTAAAGTTACACCCACGTAAGAATAAAAATAATTTATTTCATAAGAGGTGTGTAATTTGTATTATTTTGGTTCTATCTGGTATATTATTAGGAAAACATATATTTTTTCCTTCATCATTATGTATCAATTCTAGATACCACCCATGCAACAACTTTTTCCAAAACAAACCCATATCATATACCAAATCCATCCAAATGGGTTACTTCTAGGATAGTTCATACTCCTTCTTTTGACCCCACATGACAATAATCTCTACTATATATATTAATTCAATCCTCATAGAGAATACCTAATATATATTTCCAAACCCATTCATTTTTATTCCATATAAAATCCAAATATTTAATATAGATCTGAACGCTCAATGTGTATTTTTGTTAGATGCCCATAGGATGGGAAATAGATTGGTGAATACTACACTAAATGAGGTTACAATTATAATTATTGTTTTTCACTCTACATACTACCTATAGATCACATATATTTAGATATCACCTAATACTAAGTATGATCTACCACCTACTTAGGCCAAACTGAGTATAGTAGATCATATAAATGTTTCACTAACAATTGCTGATGATCATGGAAAAACTATTAGAGTCTTAGGATTCCATTTTAATATTGGGGTAGGGAGACGAAATTTCCCTATCCATATCATAAATCTAGGCCAAAACTATAAAGATATTTCCAATAAATTCACATCAAACACATATTTCATCACGATTCGATATTATACTTAGTGGAATTAAGAGATTACTATTTCTACCATCACTATATTACCTAATACTATAGAGGTCATGGATTTAGTTAGAAACATACAAGATACTCTACCCTCTCTAGAACTAACATCCCTTATAAAGTCTAGTATCTATGAAGATACTATGGAGATTCAAGGAAAAAAGGTAGTAGTATTTTAAAGAGTTCTCTCCATCCACTACTACACCATATAAAGATAAGCTTAGTCAAGGGACATGGGATAAAACCATAGAGATATAATATTATCATCCACTCTATATTTTATGGTTGTAACTATTTCATTTTTATATTATATATTTTTTTTTATGAATTTCATGTATTCATATCTTTAATGATCTCTATTTATAATAATATTATAATATTTTGACTGAATATAAGTATTTTTTTACAATTCCCATATTCAAGATATTTCTATTTTATTTTTGAATAACTTGGTCTGTAACGGCCCGAAATTTTGAATAAATCTTGTTCCCTAATTTCATGTGTTATTTTATTTTATTTTTATACTCAACAAAAATGTTTTATTTGATAAACATGATTATAATTAAAATGAGACCAGTGGGTTTTGACTGTTATATGACCATCGGTCAATATGACCACTGTGAACAAAATGTTTTGATTATTGTCTCCAAATATAAGTAATCTTGGTTAAATATTATAGAAAGAAGATTTGATGGCCTCACCTAGTAGTCTTGGACCGATCTAAGCCCATCTAACAGAGCTTGGGAAGGAGGTAGCACCATTGGGCTTTGCTCTAGACCAAATCCAAGCTGAACTTCATCATGTGAAGCTAGAACGGAATTGTCTTCGCAAGAAGTTCAAACTGATAGAAATTACTACTCGGGAAATGTTGACTGAGCCGCCCCAAGATTCTATCACCCTAGCACACCTTACTCTTAGGTCCTATATTGGTATTATAAGGGGCTATGTAATGAGTCCATAACTGCCTTGTGTAATCCTTGTTTTAAATAAAAATTGGGATTTCTTATTATGATGATGTTTATGAATTTTCAAATGACTGGATAAAAATAGTATGCATATTTTTGATGAATTTTCAAAAGGATATTTAAAAAAAAATCTTTGTGTAATCCTTAAATAATTTAAAATGTGTAATGATTCTCAAAAAATGATCTTCTACAATTATGTCCAATACGGAATTTAGAGTCTAATAAGATCAACTTGATTTTTGATGAATAGTAAATTATGAATAGTGATTTTATGATTAGGATTAGTAATATGACCAAATGGATTAGTAACCTCACTTAAAGAAAGTTTTAAAATAATCTAGGCACCTTGATTAAGTAATGTGATTCAATAAAATGGTTAAATAACGGTTTCATAAATTATTATTCAAGTATTAGTTTTTTTCGGGTGAATAGTGTTTTTTAATTAAAAATTTAATTAAAAATAATTAGAAAATTATTTTTATAAAAAGGACTTTATTTTTGAACTCAGAGCATCGATATTATGTTATGGTAATTTTTGGGGTTTTTTCTGAAAAAATGAATTTTCGTTGAATAGTGTTTTAATTTAAAAATAAATTTAAAAATACATAGAAAATTATTTTTATAAAATGGAGTTCATTTTTGAAATCAGAGCATTGATATTTAGTTAAGGTGAAATTTTGGGATTTTTCTGAGAAACATGAATTTTTCAGTGAATAGTAAAAATGCAGTTTTAGGGTTTCGGTATGTTTAATGACATCATAGCTGTGTCATGATGATGTCATGAGATATTTTAAGGGTTTTCCGGCAAAGGGTGATGAATTATTGTTGTGGGGGCCCCATGTGGCCTAACTCCATGGTAAATGCCAAGGGAGAGCACATGGGTTTGAGAAAAGCACATGTGAGGTGTCCCTTGGCCATTAATGCCTTGTCCCCTCATTTTCCCTATAAATACCAAGCCCTCCTCTCATCAATTCGACTCCCCACTCTTACCCAACGAAGTTCTGGTCTCATTACCTCCCAAGGAGTCCTCCCAAGGTGCCCCAAAGCCCTCAAGGTCCCAACCTTTGAGGTTTAAGAGTTACATTTTAAGGTAAGGGATCTGACCTCTCGCTTTCATTTCAAGTAATCTCTTTTATGTCATTCCTTTTATGCTCCATGTTCATATGTTGGAGGATGTTCTTTTATACTCCTCTTACTTCCCTTTATATGTTCATATAATGAGAGATCCCCTCTTACTCTCATTATTTCGTTTTATGAAGTTTTAAGTGGCGCCGTTAGGCTGCCGAAATTTTTGTAACGGATTCTTTCTCCCTTCTCATTTTTCAAGATCTATTTTCATGTAAATTATTTCAAGTTCCTTTTTATTATGTTGGGGTATGATCTCTAAATTTATCATACTGATCTTTTATGATCATATTATGATATACCCCATTTTATCTCTTCAATTCAGTATTTTGAAGTTTTAAGTGGCGCCGTTAGGCTGCCGAATTTTTAAGTGGTTCTTCACCCTTCTCGTTTTGAAGTTCTACTTTCTTGTCAATTCTTTCAAGTTCCTTTTTGTTATGTTGGGGTATGATCTCTATATCTATAATACCGGACTATTATGTTCATATGATGAGAGACCCCATTTTATCTCTTCAATTCAGTATTTTGAAGTTTTAAGTGGCGCCGTTAGGCTGCCAAATTTTTAAGTTGTTCTTCACCCTTCTTGTTTTGAAGTTCTACTTTCATGTCAATTATTTAAAGATCATTTTTGTTATGTTGGGGTATGATCTCTATATCTATCATACTAGACTCTTATGTTCATATGATGAGAGACCCCATTTGATCTCTTCAATTCGGTATTTTTAAGTTTTAAGTGGCGTCGTTAGGCTGCCGAAGTTTTTAGGGGATTCTTTCACCCTTCTCATTTTTTTTCAAAGTTCTACTTTCATGTCAAGTCTTTCAAGTTCCTTTTTAATTATGTTGGGGCATTATCTCTATATCTATCATACTTAACTCTTATGTTCACATGATGAGAGACCCTATTTTATCTTTTCAAATCATTCTTGTTGAAGTTTAAGTAACGCCGTTAGGCTGCCGAACTTTCATAAGAGAAATCTAATTTTTGTCTTCCTTCCATGTTTTTCATTTCAAATGGTATGTCCTTGAAATTTCATTACCATGATCATGTATCCCTTTTATTCTGTCCATCTACTGTTTTATGGGTCATTTATGAATGTTTGACCCATTTTCCCCCTCTTTTTAATGTCTTCTAAAACCTCGTAACATAGTCGTTATGCTGCAGAATTTCCGTCTCAAAATGTCTCTCTCTTTTTATAAAGTTCTTTTATGTTATAAAGTGAATACTCAAAGCTCTTATTTCTACAGGGGTATTGACATATATATCAAAATGTTCTATTTTAAATTCTGGGAATTACATAAATGAAACCCTCTTTCCCTTTCCGTGGGTTTAAAGTGACGTAAAGATCATGTCTTTAAAGCAGTTTTTTAAAATGTTATGATTATGAAATGAAACCCATTTATTTTATGCTATATGGGTTATTTATGAAATGTTTGATGATTATATATGTGGCTCACATGATAATAAAGGCAAATTTAAGGGTGCGCCCTGATAGCGCTCCAATGCATTGGGTAAAGACTTAATCTCTAGAGATGACAATTTTAACGACGCCTTGGTGAATAACCTTGGTAATTTTTAACGACACCTTGGGGATGGACCTTGGTGAAATGAAAAGATTTTCAATATTAAATGTTGTAGCCACATCTTCAAGTTATGAAAAATGTTATTTTTATTATGATATATCTCATGATTTATTTCTCATTCCTTAAAGTTCTTTTCATGACCTTATTGAAGCATCTCAAGTTCACATGTAAAATGTTTCTCTTGTTTTCCTTACTGGGCCTTCTGCTCACCCTTTCCTTTGATGTATGTCCCCAGGTTCTGAGATGCAGTAATGAACCTAGGATGAACATAAGGAGAAGCCCTTCGAGTGTTTAAGAAGAATGTTTTTTTTTTGTTGTTTCATGTTTTAAGTTCCTGGTTTCCAAGACACTAAACCTTAAAGATCCTCAGTTTTGTAAAATGTAATGAAAGTTTATGTGATAAAAAGGCGGGATGCTATAGTTGGTATCAAAGGATGGTTTAGTTATTTGTGGAAATTAGGATATGAAAACTTTAGAAAGAACCCTATAAAAAAGTTTAAATATAGGAAATCTTCCTAGTATTTTGGTGAGTATTGAGTAAAGGGTTTCCAAGAAAATACATCCCTGTCTGGATACGAGCAGGTAGAGGTGGCTCTGGCACAGATGTACATAGGGGTAAAACCCGAAAACACTGCTTTGAGCTAGACTTGAACGAGAACTGGTACACGACAACGGGCCTTGCTGCACTCTTGGTTACGACACTCTCGGGGGATATGCTTTGGTAAATTCATATGCTTAGTATGAACCATTGTTAAAGTAACAAAGATAAAATAAAATAAATATTCACATAAGAATATATGATCATGGATAACCTAGAAGGGAACCTAGGGGATCACAAGTTAGGGTATACTTTACTTCTACAGGTTATCCTTAGATGCTTTAAGTTTCTTTTCATGATTATTGGCTAAGTATTTAAGCCCCTAACTATAGATTCTTTTCTTAGTTAATGGCAGGAAATGGAAGAACATTTCCCAACAACCAATGTGATAGGAAATGCTACGATTTCCGTATTAATACGACAAAGATGATTAGGGGATTAAAAGATGATTATTATTTTGGAAGACGTTCACTATTTTGAGGACCATATATGATCAAGGTAAATAGACTACTACAGTGTCTTCATTGAGGAGTAAGGTTGACTTATATTTTGAAGAATCAATGAATTTAAGGTGTCCTTATTGTAATTTAGGTTACTTATGGGAATGATTAACCTATCTTGGGTAAAATATGTTTAGGTTAGCTACTTTTGTTATAAGATATTAGGAGTGGTTGATGTTGTTTGGAGATAAACAATGAAGTTTATTTTGGAAGACTATGTTATCAAGTCCTTCTTGTATTTGGGTTTCAATCTTAGTTTGGTTTATTTTCAGGAATCTTAAGGACCATTATTTACGGAATGGTCTATGATGAACATTGGGTAGTACCATGGAACTTTGAAGATTTAAAAGTAGTTTCCATTTCTATGGGATTCTTTTTGAAGATTTGTTTTACATTACCCATTCTATTTTTGGGATAATGTTTAAAGATAGAAGAAATAGATAGTTGATCTTTTGTGAATCATGTGATTCTCTAGATGATGATTCTTGTGTTTTGATGAGACCAAGTAGTTTTGAATGCTCATCGTTTGGAGAAAATATTAGTTTTGGTAGAAACTTATTAATGTATGAAACTCTACATGAAGGTAGATATATTCCCTTATGTTTTTGTTCTATGTTGTAAATGAATTCCTCAAAGTTTTAAAAGGAACGTAAAACAAAAACGTTGTTGGCTTACGTTTCCTACTAGGTAATCAAAGACCGCTTACACACATCATAATTTTGGGATTTTCTGGTGGTTAACTTCCCCCTAATCATGTTTTCTATCACTCTCCTTTAAGAACGTTACCCTTTGTTTTCTCCTCCATGTCCATATTTCCTACATGGAATCCTAGTATGAGTAAACTCGGGTGGCCTTTGTACTTTCTTTTCTTTCTTTTAAAGTAATGGTGTTACTGACTCTTTTTCCGATGTGGGACTTTAAATGAAATTTCAAAACCCAATTTTAAAAATTGTGAGGACGCAATTTCTTAAGGGGGGAAGATTGTAACGGCCTGAAATTTTGAATAAATCTTGTTCCCTAATTTCATGTGTTATTTTATTTTATTTTTATACTCAACAAAAATGTTTTATTTGATAAACATGATTATAATTAAAATGATACCAGTGGGTTTTGACTGTTATATGACCATCGGTCAATATGAACACTGTGAACAAAGTGTTTTGATTATTGTCTCCAAATATAAGTAATCTTGGTTAACTATTATAGAAAGAAGATTTGATGGCCTCACCTAGTAGTCTTGGACCGATCGAAGCCCATCTAACAGAGCTTGGGAAGGAGGTAGCACCATTGGGCTTTGCTCTAGACCAAATCCAAGCTTAACTTCATCATGTGAAGCTAGAACAGAATTGTCTTCGCGAGAAGTTCAAACTGATAGAAATTACTACTCGGGCAATGTTGACTGAGCTGCCCCAAGATTCTATCACCCTAGAACACCTTACTCTTAGGTCCTATGCTGGTATTATAAGGGGCTATGTAATGAGACCATAACTGCCTTGTGTAATCCTTGTTTTAAATAAAAATTGGGATTTCTTATTATGATGATGTTTATGATTTTTCAAATGACTGGATAAAAATAGTATGCATATTTTTGATGAATTTTCAAAAGGATATTTTAAAAAAAATGTTTGTGTAAACCTTAAATAATTTAAAATGTGTAATGATTCTCAAAAAATGGTCTTCTACAATTATGTCCAGTACGAAATTTAGAGTCTAATAAGATCAACTTGATTTTTGATGAATAGTAAATTATGAATAGTGATTTTATGATTAGGATTAGTAATATGACCAAATGGATTAGTAACCTCACTTAAAGAAAGTTTTAAAATAATCTAGGCACCTTGATTAAGTAATGTGATTCAATAAAATGGTTAAATAACGATTTCATAAATTATTATTCAAGTATTAGTTTTTTCGGGTGAATAGTGTTTTTTAATTAAAATTTTAATTAAAAATAATTAGAAAATTATTTTTATAAAAAGGACTTTATTTTTGAACTCAGAGCATCGATATTATGTTATGGTAATTTTTGGGGTTTTTTCTGAAAAAATGAATTTTTGGTGAATAGTGTTTTTATTTAAAAATAAATTTAAAAATACTTAGAAAATTATTTTTATAAAATGGAGTTCATTTTTGAAATCAGAGCATTGATATTTAGTTAAGGTGAAATTTTGGGATTTTTCTGAGAAAGATGAATTTTTCAGTGAATAGTAAAAATGCAGTTTTAGGGTTTCGGTATGTTTAATGACATCATAGCTGTGTCATGATGATGTCATGAGATATTTTAAGGGTTGGCCGGCCAAGGGTGATGAATTATTGTTGTGGGGGCCCCATGTGGCCTAACTCCATGGTAAATGCCAAGGGAGAGCACATGGGTTTGAGAAAAGCACATGTGAGGTGTCCCTTGGCCATTAATGCCTTGTCCCCTCACTTTACCTATAAATACCAAGCCCTACTCTCATCAATTCGACTCCCCACTCTTCCCCAACGAAGTTCTGGTCTCATTACCTCCCAAGGAGTCCTCCCAAGGTGCCCCAAAGCCCTCAAGGTCCCAACCTTTGAGGTTTAAGAGTTACATTTTAAGGTAAGGGATCCGACCTCTCGCTTTCATTTCAAGTAATCTATTTTATGTCATTCCTTTTATGCTCCATGTTCATATGTTGGAGGATGTTCTTTTATACTCCTTTTACTGCCCTTTTTATGTTCATATAATGAGAGATCCCCTCTTACTCTCATTATTTTGTTTTATGAAGTTTTAAGTGGCGCCGTTAGGCTGCCGAAATTTTTGTAACGGATTCTTTCTCCCTTCTCATTTTTCAAGATCTATTTTCATGTAAAGTATTTCAAGTTCCTTTTTATTATGTTGGGGTATGATCTCTAAATTTATCATACTGATCTTTTATGATCATATGATGATATACCCCATTTTATCTCTTCAATTCAGTATTTTGAAGTTTTAAGTGGCGCCGTTAGGCTGCCGAATTTTTAAGTGGTTCTTCACCCTTCTCGTTTTGAAGTTCTACTTTCTTGTCAATTCTTTCAAGTTACTTTTTGTTATGTTGGGGTATGATATCTATATCTATAATACTGGAATCTTATGTTCATATGATTAGAGACCCCATTTTATCTCTTCAATTCAGTATTTTGAAGTTTTAAGTGGCGCCGTTAGGCTGCCAAATTTTTAAGTGGTTCTTCACCCTTCTTGTTTTGAAGTTTTACTTTCATGTCAATTCTTTAAAGATCATTTTTGTTATGTTGGGGTATGATCTCTATATCTATCATACTGGACTCTTATGTTCATATGATGAGAGACCCCATTTGATCTCTTCAATTCGGTATTTTGATGTTTTAAGTGGCGCCGTTAGGCTGCCGAAGTTTTTAGGGGATTCTTTCACCCTTCTCATTTTTTTTCAAAGTTCTACTTTCATGTCAAGTCTTTCAAGTTACTTTTTAATTATGTTGGGGCATTATCTCTATATCTATCATACTTAACTCTTATGTTCACATGATGAGAGACCCTATTTGATCTTTTCAAATCATTCTTGTTGAAGTTTAAGTAACGCCGTTAGGCTGCCGAACTTTCATAAGAGAAATCTAATTTTTGTCTTCCTTCCATGTTTTTCATTTCAAATGGTATGTCCTTGAAATTTCATTACCATGATCATGTATCTTTTTTATTCTGTCCATATACTGTTTTATGGGTCATTTATGAATGTTTGACCCATTTCCCCCATCTTTTTAATGTCTTCTAAAACCTCGTAACATAGTCGTTATGCTGCAGAATTTCCGTCTCAAAATGTCTCTCTCTTTTTCTAAAGTTATTTTATGTTATAAAGTGAATACTCAAAGCTCTTAATTCTACAGGGGTATTCACATATATATCAAAATGTTCTATTTTAAATTCTGAGAATTACATAAATGAAACCCTCTTTCCCTTTCCATGGGTTTAAAGTGACGTAAAGATCATGTCTTTAAAGCAGTTTTTAAAATGTTATGATTATGAAATGAAACCCATTTATTTTATGCTATATGGGTTATTTATGAAATGTTTGATGATGATATATGTGGCTCCCATGATAATAAAGGCAAATTTAAGGGTGCGCCCTGATAGCGCTCCAATGCATTGGGTAAAGACTTAATCTCTAGAGATGACCATTTTAACGACGCCTTGGTGAATAACCTTGGTAATTTTTAACGACACCTTGGGGATGGACCTTGGTGAAACGAAACAATTGTCAATATTAAATGTTGTAGCCACATCTTCAAGTTATGAAAAATGTTATTTTTATTATGATATATCTCATGATTTATTTCTCATTCCTTAAAGTTCTTTTCATGACCTTATTGAAGCATCTCAAGTTCACATGTAAAATGTTTCTCTTGTTTTCCTTACTGGGCCTTCTGCTCACCCTTTCCTTTGATGTATGTCCCCAGGTTCTGAGATGCAGTAATGAACCTAGGATGAACATAAGGAGAATCCCTTCGAGTGTTTAAGAAGAATGTTTTTGTTGTTGTTTCATGTTTTAAGTTCCTGGTTTCCAAGACACTAAACCTTAAAGATCCTCAGTTTTGTAAAATGTAATGAAAGTTTATGTGATAAAAAGGCGGGATGCTATATGGTATCAAGAATATAATTATACTTTAAAGACTAAAGAAATATTAACTAATATACACAGACATTAATGACTTTTAACACAACCAATAATAAAGGTAAAAAATCATGTTTCAATCATAGGAGTTAATAATTTATATTTCTTGTTTCAAACTGTTCCTCTGTAAATTTTATTTTAATTTTACATATGCATCTATCTTATAATTATTCATATAGTGAGGGAATAGTCTAATATTAAATGTATTGGTGGTTTTAATTGACCTATATGAATAATGTATTGAATTTTATGGTCTATGAAACATTTTTCAATCATTTTTTTAGAAATTAAGAATCAACTATGGAAAATGAAGTTATAGTTATAGTTGGAATTCCTTAAAATAGAATATTTGATCATTTTAAGGTTAAAATATATAATGATTTATGAATTTTTATCATTAATTTTAAATATATAAATTTTTAATTAATTTAATGATTAATAGTGATAATACCTTGATTTTCTAACTAATGTTTTCAAATCTCATTACCAAGAGGCATTCTAATGCATTTTTGCATATTTGTTCTAAATACCCATTTTCAAGAGAGAGGTTGATACATGCATAAGTACAAGAAAAATCACCTTTATTTCTAAACAATAATGAATATATTTGATTTTACATTGGTATTAATAAGTCCATTCATCATTTTAAAAATTTTACATTTGAAAATATTATATTTCTAACATCTTTATACCCTTATATCCCATGACATACCCTAATTAAAAAGAAATATTATAAGATAATTTATCCTCACTACATATTATTCATTAGTAAAAGAACATTATTTTCCATTTTAAAGTCTTGAGGGGTATTTTTGATACTTGTAAAACCTGGTGATAATAACAAGTAAGGGAAGATATGGCATTATAATTAATGATTTAGAATTTGATTCGATACTTCTTTACATTGGGTGGAAAAGATTTCTCTATTTTTTGGAAGAAAATTTGAAATAAATTTTTGTAGCTTGGATAAGTATATATATTACTTAATAAATTATTGTATTACCAATATTAAAATTAGCATCATGAACTTTTTGGATAAATGTAGTTTTATTGGTGTGAGATTTTTATGTGTAAAAAATTTATTGTAAAAAGAGAAGAAAAATAAGTAGTGAATAAGAGTATTCAATATAATTTTAATATGTTTTATATTTAAAGATAATAGTCCATTATTATAAGTGAATATTATATAATTTTAAGTCTCAGTAAGGAGTTAATGAGGCATATTTTTCATCAATCTTTAATAGAATACCATGAATTATTCAGAAATAAATCCCCCTTATCAATTATTGATTTTTATTAATTACATCATTAACTACCCACCTTCAGATTTAGATACCTCAAAATCCATTTTAAAATATCATATTTATTGGTGTATATTTATTTTTTTAATGATAGTATTGAGTTATATTGAAATACTATAAATATAGTTACCAAAAAAGATATTGACCATAATTATAGCATTATATTCTACTTGAGGGTGGAGTGAAAACTTTCCAAAATGGTATATCACAATATGGGAATGGATGTAAAAGGTAGGATTTCAAAATGAAAATGGAAGGAAATATGAATTAGGGTGATTATCCAATAAGGAACAATTATTTTATACCAATAAAGGATGAGTATTTTAGAAAATAACATTTTTAGTCTACCCTTTATTTATTGACATTTTTTGAGATGTTTCTCTCTTTTTGGTGTTATTTTCCATTCAAATATTTACTGTTATGTTTTTTAAGAAATTAAAATTTTTATTTAAGAGAGGATTTTATAAATCTTAATAGTGTATATACTCAAATATTTATTATCATAATTTAATTAAATTATTGCTTCCTAATGTTTTTTATTTTTTATGTTTTATGAATCATTCAAAATTAAAATAGAATTAAGATATTTTATGAGATATTTTTTTGATATTATAGAGAATAAATTCCATAATAAATAGATTCTTAATTTGTTTGATTGAACTTAGAGAAGGATATTTGAAGAACTAGAATACACCATGTCACAATCTAAAATTTTCACATGGTACTATCCTTACATATGAATAAATCAATGAAACTGCAAATAAATAACCTATAAGATTTTAATACAAATAAAATCAAGTGAAACTATATAATAAAATATTGAAAAATTCAATATAAAATACACTTTAATTTATTTTTTCACACCATAATTCTTTTATAATCTAAAATACAATTGGATAAGCTATTTGTGATCACTTTTTAATTGAAAATTGTTGTTTTATAGGAAAAGGAAGATAAGGGAACAAAGACATTATCAAGAGTGTCACCATTATAGAAACTTATTTCATGTTTTTATGAGATCAAGATATTTTATAAAAGGTAATATCAAGACCAAATATGCTAGGGTTTCATGCCTTGATATTTTAGAAATTTAGATTATGTAAAGTGGAGGAATTGATTTGTCACTGTAATACAAGTTGTTGTATTATTATAGTTCCATATTGAAAGAATAGATAAATCATTATATTTAGATTTATAATATTGTGATTTGGTAACCAATGTTTTTCAATGAGATAAAAGTGTATAAATAAGACATGATAGATCAGTTTTAGGGGGGATTAAAATTTTGTATTTCAGGTTTTTTTTGAATTCTCTCAGTTTCATTAAATACATTTTTCAACCAAGCTATAATTTAATGTGAATTATTAATAATTAAAATTTCCTTTGGATTCATTATTTCACCCTCACTAACTTCTTAATACGATGAATTAAAAAATATGTGAGATTATTTTATCAAAGTTTGACTAGTTTATTAATTATAAATCACCCAAGAGAAGGGTAATTATTATTTAATTTTTTATATCAATTTCATTCATGATTAATAATTTTTATTAGGAATTACATTGAGATGTAATACCTACTCCATTTCTCAGTAAACCTTCAACCAAAAGACTTATTAAAGGAGTAATCCTAAGGAAATTTATTAATTTAATTTATTATTAGTTGATTGGATTTCTCTATTTTATATAACATCTTTCATAATATAATAATGTTAGTTTATTTATATAATTAAAGGATCATTTTTGAACTAGTTGGAACCAATGGTATTGACCATAGTGAATTCCATAGTCTTAGAATGGTCATGTAGCCAATTATTTTGAATCATAAAATAATTATAGAGGGATATATATTTTATCTAACAATCCTTTGAAATAGATTCATTGATTATATTTTAATTATTATTTTAAATGTATGCTTAAATTATAATTTCTTAATTATTTTTTGATTAATTTTTATTAGCAATCATCAGTTTAACAATTAAATCACCTAATACTCTTGGGGATCACTCCTAACCCTCATGGGGAAAACCTTAAACTCAAACTGTATTATACCTGATTAAAATAATGAATAACTGAGAATGCTATTTAATTCAAAACATAGAAGGCTAATGAAATTAATTAAAATGGAAGGAACTTTACTTCCTCATTTGGTGTAATCACAATGGATCCCTTGAAACTTAACTTGAGATAAAACAATATGGTATTTAATTTATCTCAAAATTACAGTTCTACTCCATCATAGAAATAGAATTAGTAACTCTTTTTTATCAAAGGAGAATCAACTGTATTAATTTGTTCTTTATTGAAACATAGGATTAATATTAACCCTAAACTAACTTCTTTAAATTAGTTGTTTCCTACATAGATTAAAAAAATTTAAAATATATACAAGGGTATCATCTTAGAAGTCACTACCTAGATACTGGGTGTTACGGGAGACATGTAATAATATTAGAAATGCTTTGGTAGCCACCTACCTTTTCTAAAAAAATTATTTCCCATTAAAAAAACACATGGAATTTATTTTACCCCAACTAGGTATCATTGTACTGAACATGGTTTCCTTCTCATCCAATGAATAATAGGAATCATAGATTGAGGGTATGGATATTTCTAGAAAATCTCAATGGCTAGATTCAAACTGAATACAAACTATTTCTATAAAACCAGAGACTTTAGTGATGTTGAGATCATATATGATACATTTTTATCTATCTTAATAGGCACGATATGCTTTAATGGAATATAGAACATGCACATTTCAATTGAAAGGGTGATAGTCAGTTGTAGCGCCCTTTTTAATTATCACAAAATCACCATATCATTAGTGGAAATCATTTCACCCCTCATTTTTAAATATATTAATCATATATTTTATGTATATTGTTCAATTGTTAACATAATAAAGAGGTGAAAAAACGATTCCTCGGAAATTAGTTATTCTCCCCACATAGAGATATAGAAGAAAAATAGTATATTATAATGAACGAGAAAAATATTTCATTCAATGATTCAATTTTTTTCTAACCACAGTTCCCTCCCTATAACTAGGATTAACATTTCTTATGGAAATTTACTTGGACTTCACCACTTTAGGCCACACTGAATGTTACTTCTTACTTACATCTCACCTTCCCATTTTAAAAATTTTAATAGATAAAATAGGGTACATAATAACATTTTCATATTATAGGTTTTGAGTGAAACTCATTTGAACAAGGCTTAGAATGAGATTAAATGATTTCATGGGGGCATGTAAACAATATCATTTTTTATTTAGGGGAATATATTAAGATTTTGGATAATTAAATGGGTTATAGTCATGCATAGCACTGGTGTATGATTTTTTATTATGGTTGATATTTGGGGTGGGTTTTCTGATATGGATGAACCTACGATTTGTTAGATAATATAATATTCACCCCAAATAATATATCTGATCTATAAAGAATTAATATTGGATGAATTTCCATAAAAATTCAAATTCTACCACATAAGGTGGTTACATAGTGAATGTATCATATTGTTTGAATTATAAATTATAGTTGATAAGTTGACCTAACGGAATGGTAATATCAGGACATAGATATCATGAATGTAAAATGTGGTGGGGGTCATAAAAATAATGTTCTAGATCCCATGCATTCTTCTTATCAATTTTTTTATTATTGGAAAATTGAAAATTACCCCAAGAGATATGTTAATTTTGAATTATGTGTGTACTTTTTTGTTTCTCTCTAAAATTTTATGACCCTTTAAACGAGGGATGGATCTATTAGTTAGTGGTAAAATGGGATACACATTTCCAAGAATATAGTTGTATGGTCAAATAAATTAATGAAGGGTGATTCACTATCTTGTAGACTAAGAGGTTGTCTACAATGTTTCTGGAAATTTCAAAAGCTATCATCATCCATTAAAATGTCACCATACTTCTCCATGATGTTAATATGTATGTATAAATAACTCTTTGGGTAATTATAAAGGCATATTGTGATTATATATTTCCGAAATAAAGACACTGTACAACATTTATATGATATGATTCATGTTTATATTTTTATAGTTCATGGCTATAATGATATTATTTCCTCTTTCTTACATCCCATGACATTATTATTTTCATTTTATACTCACTCTATTATAATATTATTCATAATCACACATGTTGTTTCAATTATTATCTCATATGAATTTATTCTTATAGGGTTGTTTATCTCAACATTTTCACTATTTATATATCTCTCCAGGGAATTCAATGAATTGAAAAAAATAGGCCATGTTCAAGTGTAGTGACTTTCATGGAAGAAATATAAATTACACTTAGAAATAACATGGATATGTTTCTAATTTAATATATCACTAAAACATTGGGTTTCAAGAGTTGTTTTAATCATAATTTTTAATTTTTAATTATGTATTATTTAATAAAATACATTTATATTATGAATTGGTTATCTTAGAAGGTATATGCATTGCGTGTAGTGAATTTTGGGGATCATTTTTAGAAAAATATTTGGATAAAATTTTAAAAAACCTTGGTTAAGAAATTTTTTTCCAACATCAAGAAATATTTGGATTGATATTTATTATTCATAAGATGATTTTTAAGGATTTGTTTTTTAACATCACTAGTCACTTTGAAACTTTTGGTTTTAGTAAATAACCAATACTTGGAGTAACCAATTGAAATACAAATTCAACTGAAAATTGAATAATTTTCCCATTGATAAACTAAATGGAATGAGAATCTGTGTAGAAAATATCATGGTTTTTATTACCCTACTAAATTAGTTTATTAATACCAACATGAACCATATAAAACTATCAATGACCCTAAATAATCAGCATATCACTATTTAACTGATCATATTATGATGAAAACACCAATTAGTGGATCTTATGATCCATTAATGGTTGAAAAATGAACTAAGATGATATAAAATATATGTTATCAATTTACAATCCTGTAAAATTATTTTTTAATTTCTAATTTTTGATTATGAAGTGGATAAATGTTACACATTGATATATCCCTCACTGATGGGATGCTATTTTATCAATGAAAATATACAGTGGTTTGATGATTGCATATAATGTATATAGTTCTTCTATAATGTGTATTTGTAATATGATAATTATTTTAAACCTATTCATTCTATTTTTAGTATAATCTGATGTAATATTGTTAATCGATTGTCTCTATCTACATTTATCCAGTATAGATTATCCATGATTAGGATTTAAAGAGATATGATCATCCTAGATATGGAAATAATTAATATAATATTCATAGAGGAAGTGAAAAAAATAACCTTTTACAAATGATTACTCAATCATGTACACATGTAAATATATAAGGGGCATAGAAGAATGATATAGAGCTATAAAAACATTGGGAAATATTTCAATGTTCAAAATTAATATATATATACTAATAAGATTTAGATTAAAAATATTTATGAAATCCCTTCAAGAATTAAATGCACTATTAGACGAGAAACATAACTTATATTTCACTTTTATCTAAGAATGTATAAAAATGTATTGAGGTATATGAAATAAATTTTAAACAGATAACATGAAGACAATTATGTGATTCAGGAAGAATAAAAATTTCATCCCTAGATACATCATTTTCACTGATATTTTTTATTACATTAGAACCAAAACTTATCATCTATAACATATACTAAATCATTAAAAAGTAAACCACATATTGAATGTATCAATTTTGAGTAAGTATATAAATTTTCCAAAACATGTACTAAACTTAGAGGATTTATAATTAGAGCATGATATGTCTTTTGAAAAAGTAAAAACTGATCTACAACATGTAGTTTTGTCTTGGAATTTTTTTGAATGGGAAATAGTATGAGGATTATGATATTCAGGAAGAAGAGAAATTTAATAATTGGAAATATAGATCCCTTAGGTATTCTTGATATTAAGATAGTAATAAATTATTTACCAATACTTTAACCAAATAATTCATAAGTAGATAACATATTCGATGTATCACTTTTGAGGATGTTCATAATAGATCCATCACAGGTACTAAAATAAAATTCTATATAACTAGAGCATTATATCTATTATGAGGAATAACCATTAAATAACATAAATTAACTTGACAATTAATATAAAATAATACCTCTCAACAAAGCAATGCTACATGGTAAAATCATAAATTAGTTTAAGTGAGGTTAGAACATGAAAACCTAAAAACTATTATTTATTCCTATCTATATATTGAAATATAGTGGGGAATTTTTCTTCAGTAGTGCACAATGTGATTCCCCAAATTTTTGAATGAATTTTCATTTTATAGAATTAATATATTTTAAAATTGAATATATTTTAACATATAATACATATCTAAAATGAATAATTTGTTACTCATTAATATAAAATATTTTAATATAATGTGAAGAAAACATTATAATTATTTGAAAATATATAGAATATAATTATGAATAGTATAAGTGGGGAATTAATACAAGTATATAAAAATACTAAAAACTGAAAATTATTATTTCTGGGAGTCTCACATGAAAATTATATTATTGAGTAAAACTATTAAAAGAGTATAAAAATATAAATTATGGTAGAAAAATTTGAAAATAAATATTTTTAAGATAAATTATTTTAGGGAAGTAAGTTTGGTGATATTAATGAATAAAATAGGATAATATGACTGTTATATAGTCATTGTATATTTATATTATTTGGATATGAATATAGATAATGAATATATTAACTTATTATAATGAGAATATAATAATTTTATTGAATTTGTGAATATATTATATACAATACACATAAATTAATAAATCACATTGATTAAATATTTAATAGATGATAAGAAATAAAAATATAATCATTAAAATAAATGAATAGTTTTTTATTTTATAAAATTTTAAAACATTTATTATGAGTTTTTTATTTGAAAAATAAAATTTTCATAATTATATATTGAAGTTAATTAAATATAAAAAATATTTAGAATCATGACATCATAATTAGGATTGGGGTATATTTTATTTGTACTAAAATATTTTGTGTAGATAATTAAAAATAGAAAAATTAGGTAATTAAATATAAAAAATCAAACTGCTTAAATTTAAAATAAAGATATTGATTTTTGATATTACAAAATTCCTTCATTAGGTGCCGAATTCAATTTTTCTATTTCAATAACATTTCACCTCTTAATTCTCAAATGATTCCATGTTCCCCTTTACCAACCCTATGTGATCAAATGATAAATCCATCAATTTATTCAATAGAAGGGTAATTCCCACACCTATTCCAAAACAAAAAATAGTTTAGTTTTATACTCTTACTCTAGCCAAGTTACTTTCCCTTGAAGACTTCCTTATATTTTTTATATCATGTTCTTCAGAAAACGTAACAAGTGATTCAAAACAATGAAGATGACTGTGAAATGAATTAGTCTCCTCAATGTAGTCAATATACTATACAATTATTATATATCTTATATTATTATTCTTAATATTCCAAATTATGATTAATAAAATTTTTAAAATAGAATTAAAATTAATATAATTTATTAATAATAGTATACTGGTGAATTATTTATTTTTTATAATCATTTATTCAGGGTACAACATTCTTGTTTGGGTTGGTTGAACCACCAAAATGAATGAATATAGAATATTTTATTAATTATTATCATGCAATTTTAGTATTTTTTTTAATATTTAAGAGATATAATATTAATTTTTATTATTCTTAAGGATCTTTAATGGTGACACTTAAATGAATTTTCATTATTAAGGAACATTTTATTATTGATAAAATTATTCTAAATGGAAAAGTAATAGATTTATACCATTAAAGACATTATTTTAACTTCTAGATAATGGTCATGGATATTTATAAATCAGTATAAATATTTTATTCAAATTCCTTGAATATTCTATAATTATCACGACAAAAAAACTCGTACGATCATGGAAAAATTGGATCTACTAACCTCGAATGATCTAAATAAGATTTTTTTAACAAATAAATAATGAATAAATATATAACAATGAATAATATAAAATGAAATAAATTTTAAAAAGGAATTAAAATATATTAAAAAAATTTATATGTTGATTATATTGGGTTTACATTATGTTTTGTCAAGTCTATATTGAATTTTGGGAGATTATAGTCTCAATATAACTACATTGGGTTACATATCCTCCTATTTTTATATATTATTATATAATATTTAAATAATTTCTAATGAAAATGTCTTATACTATTTTACAATCATTTATAAAATTTAATTTTCCTCCCCATATTACATATTTAATTTATATTCAATTCACACCTAATAAATTGTGATGTTCAAGAAAATTATTCACCCGATCACTGTTTTGATTTGATATTATTCATATATAATATTCTATTATAGTATTGTTACATAGATTATATATAAATAAACATATTTATTCTATTCAGGTCATTTTTGGGGGTTTATAATCCTTTTCTATTAGTTTGATTCATACATCTCCCATTTTTATGCTTGTGTAGATAATTTTTCCTAATCTATATAATGATTGAAACTTTCTCTTCCTTATCCATGATAAATAAATTTTATTTATATATATTTCATTTCAATATTTTCATATTTTGTTCTCTAATATCATTATATTTCTATTTATCCTTTATATACATCACATTACAGTTATTTTATGGTTATTTCATATACGTTGAAAATACTGAAGAGATTTATTCAAAATTTGCATATAATTTCCTATCTTTATGGTCATGATTATTTTTAAATGATATAATTTATATTACATGAAATAATAATTCAATATTTTAAAATCACCATTTTCTTATGAAATATTTTTTACTAATTCTATTTTAAATATAAAATTTCATATTTTTTAATTTTTTATCATTATATAAAAACAAAGGTATCACGTTAATAAATATTCTAAAATTTTCTCTTTTCCATTATATAATTTATTAACTATGTAAACACATTTTCATGTGACACCCATTTAACATTCCTTATCTTATATTCCTTGAAATTATACATTTTTCTTAATCAGTTACTATTTTGATGTAATAAAAATATTCATTATCTAATTCCCTATATATCAATGGTGTTGTAGAAATGAAATATATATGATACAATCGATACATCAAAGGATATTCCACGAGATATCATCGACTGTATTTAATGATAAATATCCACCAAAGAAATTTCATGTACTATACATTTAAATACTATATATTTTATTATTATAATTTAATGTTGTTCTCCTAGATAATCATATAACTGGATTGTTAGGGGAGAATTTTTATATGACTATAAATTATTTTTTTCTATATGATAAGAATATCATATACATTATTATTTTCATTGATATGATTTTTCTTAGATAGTTATAACATTTGATTGATTGGGGAGAAATATTGATATAACATTACATGCCTTTAATCTATATGGGAATATGTTCCTAATTCACACATTATTTATATAGACATGTATTGAAATGTTATCCTTTATTGAACATTATGATATTATTTATAACTAATTAATCCAATATGATGTAAAATAATGGGGGGTTTTTATTAGTTGAATCCAAATTTTATAAACCTTTAATGCATTAGGTAAATGATTATATCTCAAGAGTTAAATATATTACAGGCCAAGGGCAATGAGAAAAGTATAATATATAATGACATAAAAGTGGTTGAGTTATTCTAATATATTATGGGACATGGGTGGTTATATATGTCCACTATATTATGAGACATTGGTCAATATCCTAGTTGATTAATTTATCTTAAATGAGAAACAAACTTAGTTATCAATGTTATAAAATAGGGGTAGTTCATTATGTTATGTGATGTGCCTCTTTAGCTATTTATACTATGTTGTAGGATATGTGTAATAAAACTGTAACACCCCAAGATTTCATAGTGTGTTATTTCTTCAAAATAATTCAATAACTTGCATTACACGCAACACCGAGTTAAAGCACACCATGACTTACCAAACTAGCCGTTATGAATAGTAATACCTATTTTTTGAAATATTATAAATTATATCTCTCAAAATGGACTTCATTTTTGGATTCAGAATATGAAAATTAGCCTAGGGTGAAATTTTGGTACTTTTCAGATAACTTTAATATTTTGACGAATAGTGAAAATTACTAAATTTTAATTAAAAACAACTTTTTCAATCAAAATAATTAATAGTGATAAATTATTAATTTGAGTGGTTTTAAATTATATTTAGAATATATTTTTATGATTTAATAAAATTTTGTTCATTTGAGATAATTTCACAATTAAAGCGAACATAAACGAGTATTAATCTTTTGATAGTTATTATATCTTAAAAACACGCTTTTTGTTTTGACTGTAGGAATTAATTTTAAATTAATTTCTGCCACTTCTGTGTTTTGAATTTGGAAAAATGGATTCAATATTTGGAATCAGGATGTTCAAATTTTGTAAATAGGTAACTTTTATTTTTAGACATTTTGAATAATTACTTCGGTAAATATTTTATTTATCAT
Source organism: Viscum album (assembly GCA_963277665.1). Lineage (NCBI taxonomy): Eukaryota > Viridiplantae > Streptophyta > Magnoliopsida > Santalales > Viscaceae > Viscum > Viscum album. The sequence goes on from OY728125.1 coordinate 28,841,959, forward strand.
GGTTAAACGGTAAATCCGGTAAATAAGGGTTAAAATAATATTATAATAAATAAAAATTACCCTAAAATGTGTCCTAAAATTATTGGTTGATACATGTCCTACCATGGGCATATTTGGGTCGATTTTTGGACCCCATGGAGCCACTTGTAAGTAATAATGACACTTTATATTAATTAAGTTAAAATGAATACAAAAAAGACACAAGCATATATCTTTTAGAAACACAATTTTTACATAGGGTTATATATGTTGTATTTTTGACTATAAATATTCATTAGAACGATAAAAATATTTCCTACATAATGGTATTTTATTTATAATTTTTAGACATTAAATAATGAAATTTATTTATGACACAATGATGATGGAGTAATTACCATAATAGTGAAAAATTAATATAATTGATATTATAAATACCCAAATAAATATAATTTGAGACTTTTAATGAATTAAACTAATTTTATAGGATGATATGACATATTAGTATTGATGTAAGTAACTTTTTTTGAAGTAATAATTCTGTTATGATTTTTACAAAAGTTAATTATTGAATAGTGTCAAAATCGACATAAAAGAGTTTTTAAAACAAATATTATATTATTAACTGATATTAAATTACAAAAAATCTAAGGTTCGGTCAAGATACTTATATCATGATATTGGTATCATTAATGGACCACTTTGGGGTCTCTTGGATGTATATTGTAAGTTTATTAACTATATAATATAAAAATACAAAGTGACATGGTAAGTGTCAAACTAATTAACTAAGTGTTAAAACTAAAAGATAAGGTTAATATAATGACCCAAACCTGTCTAAATTCTATTGGTTGATTATTTTTATACCCATCCCTACCTTGGCCTTTAAATAATTTACTTTGGAGCCATTATAAACCGAATATGAATTTATTATAAAATAATATTTGTAGCTTTTCCAAAGGTGCCCCTCACCCCTCTTATAAAAGGACACTCACCCTTCTCATTAATTCACACCTTCAAAGCCTTTTGGTTCGGCCAAACCCTGCCAAAATACTCTTTCAACTTACCTCACTTCATCCTAGAGGCCTTCCTTTAGTCATAAATCCATCCTAAGGATCCCTTTTGATCAAATCAAAAGGAAGAACCCGAAGAAGAGGTAATGATTTCACCACCCCTTTTCAAGTTCATTTCTTATTCCACTTCTTCTTTCTTTATTATTACCATTATAAAATAATTAATCCAGTATCTACTATATACTATAATATTATTATAAATATGGTACAACCATAATTAGTATTCTATCCATCCTTTGAATGACATGTCACCATACGTGCATACGTATGACTTACCGTCTCCACGTCGTGGGGTAATTGTTATTCAATAGATTATTATTTGGATGGGTATAATAATGATTTGTAATTCATTTAAATAATAAATATAACATGATAATAATTATTTATATATGATATAACATCCAATTATATATTATTTTAATATCAAAAGAATGATATTGTCGCTCGTGCGTACCTACGGACTACCGTCTACACAAACGAGATGAGATTCATTCTCTATCGTATCCATTAAAGTATAATTATAATTTGGTGATTTAAAAATAATATTTAAGGACTTGATATCATTCTGGATATGAATAAGATACAACCTATCCATGAAAACTATGGCTTACTTAACAAAACATATAAAATAAAATGAGTAAGTTAACACCCGAAACAACGATAATTCTAAGATATTATTAACAAAACAATGTTAAAAGATCATATATGATATCATATGAATGTATATGATACTTTTATAATTTAATAACAATTATTTCACAATTATACAGGAGGTTAACCTACCCCCAATCAAGGAAAAGTACAAGGTAAGGGGTTTTCAGCTCACTCCTTATTTCCGTGAGATTCATGCCATATTTCCACTATTACCTTTTCTGTGGTGTATGTGCTGCCCATAATTGTATTATTTGTGTAATACACTTTAATTGATGTGTATTTACATATTCATTATATGTTACCTCTTTCATGGGTTGTATGTTTTGTAAATTGGTAAGGGTTTATTTCACAATCTCTTCATTATCCGAGGTTGTTTATACGTAATTATCTACTGGGACTTCTTTATCATCCACATCCATGTTTGTTAAAAATGTATTTAAAAACATTTTTACTATTTACATGAATATGGGTTAAAGACATTTATACCCTTGTTTGATTTTTTATAAGAGGTTTATAAAGGAATCTTTCCGTCGTTTTCCAAACAAGGTCCTTTTTAACCTTTTGACAAAATTAAGGTAAGAATGTCTTTTTTTAACTTATACGGTGGGTGCGGTTATTCTCCGCCGTTATTACACCTTTGAAGCTTCCTTCACAATCTTATAAAGATATTTTCAAAATAAAGGTTTTCTCTATAATTATGAGACTTTTAAATGATTTCAAAAAAAGAGATATTTCCCTCAAATAGTATTGATTTCATCTATGTTAACATCCTTTGATAAATTTTAAACTCATTTCAAGTTGATTTATTATGATAAAAATCATCCATATTGTATTTAAGATTTTGTGATATTTTTGACTATGGATGAGTTATTTTTATGCCATTAATGGTTTATGATTAAAGTTTTGACATTTTGTATGTTAATTTTAATACGAATGTTTATGTTATATTTCATTCTCTTCTTAAGATGAATGTGTTGGACTAGTATGTTCCGGGTTGGGGACCGGTAAAAGTAAGCCCTCCGGGTTGATGTATGGTTTTTAGAGGCACTCCGGGTTGGTGTCTAGTTATTAGAGGCACTCCGGGTTGGTGTCCGGTTATTAGAGGCACTCCGGGTTGGTGTCCGGTTATTAAAGGCACTCCGGGATGGAGTCCGGTTACAGAGGCTCTCTGGGTTGGGTTCCGGTTACAGTTATCACTTAGGTATTGGCACGAGGCCTCGACATAGAAATTAAAGTTCGGCATCATGCATTCCATCATTATGAAAGTGGTTATTGATATTGCATGTGATTATTCGATTAGTAGAATATCCATGTGAATAAGTAAATGGCATTATTTCATTTTATTTTTGCCATACTATGTTGAAGATCAAGTTTAAAATGCTTTTGTTTTAGTTATACATTTCCTTAAATTCTTATTCTTATTTATGAAAGTTTCCGCTATATTGTTATCCTTACTGGGCATTTGAGCTCACCCCTTTCATTGTTTTATTTTTCCCAGGATGTGAAGAAGTAATTTATGAATGACCTGTAGGGATAGTATGTGGGGATATGAGTGTGGTCTATAAAGAAATTTTGTTGTTGTAGTCGTTTTTCAATTTATGATGTAATGTAAAACTTTATGAATATATCTTGTGTTTCCAAGGCTACTAAACCAATCGGTCTTTCGATATTTGATCTTTATTTTGATCATGCCAATGTTATGTAATAATGCACCGACTCTAGGTAACTGGGGTCGGGGCGTTACAGTTGGTATCAGAGGAAGTTTTTCAATAACCTTGGAAACTAGATTTTGATAAACTCTGATTAGATAACATAGCCCTAAAATAGACTTTGAGGATTAGTATAGAAGAACTTACTAGAATTTTGGTATTGTAGAGATTTTGTGAGTTTTCTGAGCAATACATCCCTATCTGGTGCACGACAATGGGCCTTGCTGCACTCTTAGTTACGACACTCCCGGGGGATATGCTTAGGATAATTCTCATTTTATTTACAAACCATTATAAAGGGATCATGAGTATATACTTACTCAAAGAAAACATTTTTTATGATTATGGATTATATCCATAAACTGTTCAATTTTCATTAGGAATTATTTATTTCAATCCATAAATTAACCTAGTTTATGCTATTGTATAGAAATGGCACCTAGTAGAAGGAATGCGAACTCTAGTAATACGTATAATCCAAAGAGTAAGAAGTATCGTATCTTTCATGGTATTAAGACATAATTTAGAAGGGAAATAGTCTCCCACGTATTATCATCACATGAAGAAATAGTATCATGGGTGGATAAGATAACTAAAGAGTTTACTGAGTCCTATGGCTTTGAAGGGAAGCAAGAGAAGAAAAGGATGGAAGAGAGAAATATGGTTAAAGGGAAGAGGGCAAAGAAGAATTTTCCCATATGTGATAACTATGGGAAGAAACACCCTGGAACTTGCCTGAAAGGAATGGGAGTTTGTTATAAGTGTGGATAAAAAAGGTACAAAGTACGTGAATGTAAGGGTAAGAAAATGGTTTCAAATGTACAATGCTTCATTTTCAAGGAGTTTGGACACTACACGAACCTATGTCCTAGTCATCAGACTATGCCGCAAATGATGCTATTGGATAATAATCAAGTTATGATACTACCACAGATGAAGAGGAACTATTAGAGTTCTTATGTTGATTATGTCATTTTAGTATTGTATTAACAATGTACTTGTTATAATAATTATGGAGTATATAAGGATTTTACTACAGTACTATTTCATTAAGGACTTGAGATTGTGTGGAACAAAGAAAAGTGACTCAATAGCAGGATAAATTTTTGGAAAATATATGGTTGAGAGAATGATAAACCATAATATAGTTCTGATACCGAGGTAGTGATTTTGGAATAATACATGATTGATTTGGATAAATTATATTGGATATTATTGACTACCTTGAAACTGATTAATGATTTGTATATTCCATTATTGTTGGGGTTTACAAAATTTTTGGATTGAAGGAGTATATCCATTATTATTTAAGGAATAAGGGATCATGAATGTAATCAATAAGGTTTTATGGTAATTCAGGATGTTGCAGTGTTATAAAATAATACATGATGAAGGTTTTCACATGTTATTACGCAGCAAAAAGGATCTTCATTTTTGGACTAAAGCATTTTGGATAGTTCTAGTTTGGATTATTTTTGGATTTCCATAAAAGGACAACTCGGAGGTTGGGTGGCAACCTGTCACGTCCGGCAAGGCCGCGAGACTTGAACCCACAACCGAAGGGCGACAAGGGTGTATCACCTACCACTGACCCACGTAATGCCCGAGATTAAATAATGTTGTTTTTTTAAAAGATCTGATAGATGAATTATAAATTCATTTTTTAACCCTATACAATTAGGATAAATAGAGTATTTTTGAGTTGTATTATGTTTTGGGGTGAAAGATGAGTTTGTGGTAGAAAATTTTTAATGGATAAAACTCTAATTATAAAGTAAGTATATCTCCTTATGATCTTAACCAATCTCATAAATAAATTCCTCAACATTAAGAAAAGGAACTTAGAACAAAAATGTTGTCCTAGATGGTACCTTAAATCATTACTAATTTATGGCTTTGGGATTGTTGGCCTTTTCATAGCCATGTTCTCTACCACTCTCCATCAGATAATTGATGGTTAGATTTCTCTTCTATATCCATATTTTCCTACATGGAACCCTAGTATGTGTTATTTTCGGTAATCTTCATACTTTCCACTCTTTATTTTAAATATAGGCCTCATTAATTCATTTTTCCGATGTGGGTTTTCCCACAAAGATATTTTTTATTTTCAACCTTTTATTTTCGAAGAAAAATTTAAAATTGAGAGGACGCAATTTATTGAAGGAGGGGAGAATGTAACACCCCAAGATTTCATAGTGTGTTATTTCTTCAAAATAATTCAATAACTTACACTACACGCAACACCGAGTTAAAGCGCACCATGACTTACCAAACTAGCCGTTATGAATAGTAATACCTACTTTTTGAAATTTTATAAATTCTATCTCTCAAAATGGAAATCATTTTTGGATTCGAAATATCAAAATTATCCTAGGGTGAAATTTTGGTACTTTTCGGATAACTTTAATATTTTGATGAATAGTGAAAATTACCAAATTTTAATTAAAAACAACTTTTTTAATCAAAATAATTAATAGTGATAAATTATGAATTTGAGTGGTTTTAAAGTATATTTAGAATATATTTTTATGATTTAATAAAATTTTATTCATTTGACATAATTTCACAATTAAACCGAACATAAATGAGTATCAATCTTTTGATAGTTATTATATCTTAAAAACACGCTTTCTGTTTTGACAGCGAGAATTAATTTTAAATTAATTTATGCCACTTATGTATTTTGAATTTGGAAAAATGGATTCCATATTTGGAATCAGGATGTTCAAATTGTGTAAATAGGTAACTTTTATTTTTAGACATTTTGAATAATTACTTCGGTAAATATTTTATTTACCATGGTTAAAGGGTAAATCCGGTAAATAAGGGTTAACGAATAATATTATAATAATAACAAATTACCCTAAAACGTGTCCTAACATTATTGGTTGATACATTTCCAACCATGAGAATCTTTGGGTCTATTTTTGGACCCCATGGAGCCACTTGTAAGTGATAATGACACTTTATATTAATTAAGTTAAAATGAATACAAAAATGACACAAGCATATATCTTTTAGAAATTTTTTTTACATAGGGTTATATATGTTGGATTTTTAACTATAAATATTCATTAGAAAGATAAAACGATTTCCTACATAATGGTAGTTTATTTATAATTTTTATACTTTAAATAATGTAATTTATTTATGACACAATGATGATGCAGTACTTACCATAATAGTGAAAAATTAAAATAATTGATATTATAAATACCCAAATAAATATAATTTGAGCCTTTTAATGAATTAAAATAATTTTATAGGATGATATGAAATATTAGTATTTATTTAATTAACTTTTTTCTAAGTAATCATTCTGTTATGATTTTTACAAAAGTCAATTATTGAATAGTGTCAAAATTGACATAAAAGTGTTTTTAAAACAAATATTATATTATTAATTGATATTAAATTCTTAAAAATCTACGGTTCGGCCAAGAGACTTATATCATGATATTTGTATCATTAATGGACCACTTGGGGGTCTATTTTATGTATATTTTATGTTTATTAACTATATAATATAAAAATACAAAGTGACATGGTAAGTGTCAAACTAATTAACTAAGTGTTAAAACTAAAAGATAAGGTTAATATAATGACCTAAACCTGTATAAATTATATTGTTTGATTAGTTTTCTACCCATACCCACCTTATGCTTTAAATAATTCACTTTTGAGCCATTATAAACCGAATATGAATTTATTATAAAATAATATTTCTAGATTTTCCAAAGGTGCCCCTCACCCCTCTTATAAAAGGACACTCACCCTTCTCATTAATTCACTCATTAAAAGCCTTTTGGTTAGGCCAAACCCTGCCCAAATACTCTTTAAAATTCCCTCACTTCATCCTAGAGGCCTTACTTTAGTCATAAAGCCATCCTAAGGAGCCCTTTTGATCAAATCAAAAGAACCCAAAGAATAGGTAATGATTTCACCACCCCTTTTCAAGTTCCTTTCTTCTTCCACTTCTTGTTTCTTTCTTATTACCATTATAAAATAATGAATCCAGTATCTACTATATACTATAATATTATTATAAATATTGTACAACCATATTCAGTATTCTATCCATCCTTTGAATGACATGTCACCATACGTGCGTACATACGACTTACCGTCTCCACGTCGTGGTGTAATTGTTATTCAATATATTATTATTTTGATGGGTATAATAATGATTTTTAATTCATTTAAATAATAAATATAACATGATAATTATTATTTATATATGATATACCATCCAATTATATATTATTTTAATATCAAAAAATGATATTGTCGCTCGTGCGTACGTACGGACTACCGTCTCCACGAACGCGATGAGATTCATTCTCTATCGTATCCATTCAAGTATAATTATCATTTTATGATTTAAAAATAATTTTTAAGGAATTGATATCATTATGAATATGAATAAGATACAACCTATCCATGAAAACCATGACTTACGTAACAAAACATATAAAAGAAAACGAGTAAGTTAACACCCGAAACAACGATAATTCTAAGATATTATTAACAAAGCAATGTTAAAAGATAATATATGATATCATATGAATGTATATGATACTTGTATAATTTAATAACAATTATTTAACCATTATACAGGAGGTTAACCTACCCCCAACCAAGGAAAAGTACAAGGTTAGGGGTTTTCATATCACTCCTTATTTCCGCGAGATTCATGCCATATTGCCACTATTACATTTTGAGTGGTGTATATACTACTAATAATTGTATTCTTTGTGTAATACACTTTAATTTATGTGTATTTACATATTCATTGTATGGTACCTCTTTCATGGGTTGTATGTTTCGTAAATTGGTAAGGGTTTATTTAACAATCTATTCATTATCTGAGGTTTTTTATACGTAATTATCTACTGGGACTTCTTTATCATCCACATCCATGTTTCTTAAAAATGTATTTCAAAACATTTTTACTATTTAAAAGAATATGGGTTAAAGACATTTATAACCTTGTTTGACTTTTTATAAGAGGTTTATAGAGGAATCTTTCCGTCGATTTCCAAACAAGGTCCTTTTTAACCTTTTGACAAAATTAAGGTAAGAATGTCTTTTTTTAACTTATACGGCGGGTGCGGTTATTCTCTGCCGTTATTACTCCTTTGAAGCTTCCTTCACAATCTTATAAAGATATTTTCAAAATAAAGGTTTTCTCTATAATTATGTGACTTTTAAATGATTTAAAAAAAAGAGATATTTCTCTCAAATAGTATTGATTTCATCTATGTCAACATCCTTTGATAAATTTTAAACTCGTTTCAAGTTGATTTATTATGATACAAATCATCCATATTGTATTTAAGGTTTTGTGATATTTTTGACTATGGATGAGTTATTTTTATTCCATTAATGGTTTATGATTAAAGTTTTGACATTTTGTATGTTAATTTTAATACGAATGTTTATGTTATATTTCATCTTCTTCTTAAGATGAATGTGTTGGACTAGTATGTTCCGGGTTGGGGATCGATAAAAGTAAGCCCTCCGGGTTGGTGTCTGGTTATTAGAGGCTCTCCGGGTTGGTGTCCGGTTATTAGAGGCACTCCGGGATGGAGTCTGGTTACAGAGGCTCTCTGGGTTGGGTTCCGGTTACAGTTATCCCTTAGTTCTTGGCATGAGGCCTCGACACAGAAATTAAAGTTCGGTATCATGCATTACATCATTATGAAAGTGGTTATTGATATTGCATGTGATTATTCTATTAGTAGAATATCCATGTGAATAATTAAATGGAATTATTTCATTTTATTTTTTCCATACTATTTTAAAGTTCAAGTTTAAAATGCTTTTGTTTTAGTTATACATTGCCTTAAATGATTATTCTTATTTATGAAAGTTTCTGCTATATTGTTATCCTTACTGGGAATTTGAGATCACCCCTTTCAATGTTTTATTTTTCCCAGGATGTGAAGAAGTAATTTATGAATGACCTGCAGAGATAGTATGTGGGGATATGAGTGTGGTCTATGAAGAAAATATGCTGTTGTAGTAGTTTTTCACTTTATGATGTAATGTAAAACTTTATGAATATATCTAGTGTTTCCAAGGCTACTAAACCAATCGGTCTTTCAAGATTTGATCTTTCTTGTGATCATGCCAATGTTATGTAATAATGCACCGACTCTAGGTAACTGGGGTCGGGGCGTTACAAAAACTATAACATTATGTTATGGTATATAGTTTTTTATAAATTTACATTATGGTATTATTGTCTTATTGGTTAATCATGACATATATTTATGATATAATATTGTTATATCTGTACTATAATCCTATTTTCTACCACATTTTAATTATAGGGTTCATATATAGGTTCCCACAGTTCACACTCATCTCAAAATAATTTTCAGTTTTTTTATATAACTTGATTATTTTCATTTTATGATCTCTCATATATGATATTATTCATGATCACTCATGTTTAATTAACTAATATCTCTAATTTTTCTTACCATATATCATATTTAAATGAGTTTTTCATTATTTATCTACATCTAAGGGGTTTTTAATATACATATATTTCTATAAGGGGATATTTTTTGGATAATTTTATTGAATAAATATTTATTTTATATAATTAACAACAATGTAGGGGTTGTTGGGAATTTAAGGACATTTCAATTTTTGGTCATCAAGAAGGGTTATTTTGAGAATTGTGATTTACAATGATAGTTTGAGAGTTAACATGTCTCAAGGAGGTTTTTTATGTGAAAAGAAATTTGAGACTTGTCTAGAGTTCCTAATATATTATTGGATTAGGGTCTAGATGGACATGGAGTAAAATAGCACCCAATTTGGCTTCTCATGTCATGGATGGTGAGTGCCACATGGTGGAAATAGGATAGTAGTGGACCACACCATGACTAAGGGCATGGAGATGTAGAAGATTTTTGTATGGGGGATTTCACTATATAAATAATCCTTTGTATATAAATCAAACTTCATAGGAGGGTATTAAGAAATTGTGATGATCCTTACAAATCACGCGAGTGTTGGGAGTAGGATGTTTGGAGGTGTTTTGAAGGATATGTAAGATGTTTAGAGGGAGTTGGTTTGGATAAAGAAGTTGTGATCCATGTTTTTTTATTTCCTTAACATAAAAAACATAACTTGTTTAATAATTAAAATAATTGGTGAATGAATAAAGAATACTAGAATGTGTTTTTTGAAAAATTATAGCAGACAGATGATTCTGGACTGAGATGTTTATACATTGTTTTGTGTTGAATATTTATCATAAATTTGTTATAATTTTCACCAGAAAGAATTTTTAGTGAAGTAAAAAATGTGGAAATTCTTTTCTATTATAAAATTTTCAAACATCATGAGTTATGAAAGATCTCATAATCCACGATTCAGTATAAAGGGAGATAAAATATTTTGTATTTATAGAGTTCACACTATGATGTTATGAATAATTTCAATAGAAAATAGAAATCATGAAAAGGTTTGGCTGGGTGATGTTTTAGATGATATGTGTATGAGTTTCTGAGGATTCTATGTAACTGTATATTAGGTTCTAAAAATATTGTGTTAGAATTTGTGAGTTATATGAGATTGATCAATGCTATTAAATTTTGAAGAAAATTCATTGATGAATATTGTTGAACAAATTCCATTCGAAAGATATTTGATCAGATGAAGTCAAATCAAATAAAGTCTTATTGGATGAAGTATACTTGGGTGAAGACTATTAGAAAATAATTTGAGATGGTTTTTTATCAAAGAAAGGTTGTTGAGTATTCTGAGTCGAATACATTAGGTATGTAACACCCCGAGATTTTATGAGATATATTATTTTTAATTTCTTTCATATCTTCTGTTGTACGCTACACCAAGATTATCTTTCACTATACGCAAGACCGTATTAGCTTGCAGTATACGCAACACTATTCCTGGATCGTGTTACACATAATTTCAAGTTCGTTTGATAGTAGTTATTCTATGCAACATTGAGTGTATATATATATATATATATATTCAATGTATAAATGAAATATGGTTGGATTCTGTTATATGCAACAACAAAGGAGTCTTGCAATACATGCAACCCTGACTTGTCTTACATTACATGCAATCACGACCTTCCACGATAGTGTGTGTTGTACGCAATACCGAGTTTCACTAAACAACGATATGTTATTAAAATATTATATAAACTAGTCCTTACGAATAGTAATACAAACTTTTTAAAATTTTATGAATTTTATCTTTCAAAATGGACTTCATTTTTAGATTCGGAATATCGAAATTAGCCTAGAGTGATTTTTTGGTATTTTTCTGAAAACTTTCAATTTTTGATGAATAGTGAAAACACTGAGTTACTATTTAAAAACCGAATTTTGATTTAAATAATTATTTATTTTATTTAAATTTATTTTAGTTCAAAAATGATACATAATACCTATATAAGTTTAATGTAATTCATTGGAGTCATTTTATAATAAATTTAGATATATAAAACTTTTATTGAACTTTTCACCGTCTTTTACCCACCTCCTAGGAGAATTTGAAAATTTGCATAAAAATTAATTTTACCACTTCTGTGAGTGGAATTTGAAAATCAGAGAGACTCGGTTAATATCAAGGAGTAAAATTTGGTTCAATAAGATAAAAATAATTTTTGGTGAATAGTAACTGTTTACTTTTATTTACCACGGTTAAAAGTAAATAGGGTAATTAAGGGTAAAAATGATATTACTGTTACCCTAACACATGTCCTAATTCTATTGTATAAGTGTAATTCAACCAAAAACAACCTTAGTAATAAAATATTACCCTTTAGGTCCACTTGGATTGAATTAGGACATTTATTATTATTTTATTTAAAGAAGAGTTAAAATGGTTAAAATAATAGTTTAATAACTAAAACATTTTTAATATAGGGTTATACATAAGATAAATTGGACTATAAATATTACTTATAAAGATATAAATATTTCCTACCTAATGGTATTTTATTTATAATTTTAAGACATTAAATAATTTAATTTAGTTATGACACAATGGTGATGCAGTAATTACCTAAATAATGAAATATTAAAATAATTGATATTAAAAATACACAAATAAATGTAATTTGAGACTTTTTATGAATTAAAATAATTTTATAGGTTAATATGACATGTTATTATTTATTTAATTAACTTCTTTTGAACTAATCATGCTGTTATGATTTTCACAAAAATAAATTACCAAATAGTGTCAAAATGACATAAAATAGTTTTTAAGAAACATATTATATTATTAATTGTTATTATATTCATAAAAATATAAGGTTCGTCCAAATGACTTATATAAGGATATATATATTAATAATGAACCACTTGGGGTTCGTTTTTCTTGTTATAGAAAGTTTATTAACCATATAGTGTAAGAAAACAAGAAGACACGGTAAAAGTTAAATTATTTAACTTAGTGTTAAATCTAAAATATAAGGTTAAAATAGCAACCTAGACTTGTTTAAAACCTATTGGTTGAGTTTATTTCTACTTATACCCACTTTAGTTTCGAAAAAAATCAATTTGAAGCTATTATAAACCGAATATGACTTTATTATAAAATAATATTTTAAGTTTTTCCAAAGGTGCCCCTCTCCTCCCTTATAAAAAGGGCACCCCTTCCCTCTTATCTTCACACCCTTTTGAGAGTTGAAGCTCGACCAACCCAGGACCATTTCTCTTCTCCACTTCCCTAGCAACATTCTGGAGGTTCTGGTCTTCTCAAAATATCAAATCTACTTCCTTAAGAAGAAGCTTAAAAAAGGTGCGTCGAAGAAGAGGTAATATCTTCTTCCGATTCTCTCAAGTTTCTTTTTTATTATACTTCTTATTCTTTATTTTTCTCATTATAAAGTAATAACATCAGAATTAATTATATACTGATATGTTGTTATAAATATTAAACAACCCTATTTCACCTTCTATTCATCCTACGGAAAACGAAATCACTGCACGTGCGTACGTACGGAATACCGTCTCCACACCGTGGTGTAATCTGTTTTCGACCACCACATTATTTGGATGGGTATAATGGTGTAAATAATTAACTATATTTGATTATTTTAAAGTGATATTGATTCTGAAATATTATACATACAATTAAACACAATTCCCCGATCAGGGGAATGATATCATCGCTCGTGCGTACGTACAGACTACCGTCTCCACAACGCGATGAGATTCATTCTCCATGTTAACCATTCATGAATGATTATAAAGTATATATAATGAATAATAATGAAATATATGATATAATAATGATACTATATTTATTTATATATATATTTATGTCATCTACTTAATTCCATTCAATTCAATAAGGAAACGAAAACAGCGTTCATGCGTACGTACGACCTACCGTCTCCATGATCGATGTATTTCATTTAATTTATAAATCTATCATATATATATGTATATTATGAATAAATATTATATATAAATCATGTTTTACATTCTTTAATTAAGTAAATCAGGATATAAGTAATAATATCAAGAACAACAAGTCGAAACACGTATGATAAATGAAACGATTTTACCCAAAACGCTGCTTTATCATGGAATTTATAAAAGAACGGGTAATATAAAGTCATAAGTGAACCATATATGATATCATAACAATGAATATGATTCTGTAATAAGTCAATGAAATTATTTAAATAATTATACAGGAGGTTCGGATACATACGAAGCATATCAGACATAAGGTAAGGGATAATTATTCCAATCTCGTTCTTATCAGAGATTGTTATTCGTAAGTATTTTCTGGGGTTATTGTTATCATCCATGCCCATTTTTTCTAAAAATATTTTCATGTATTTTTAAAGTCATTTTTAACCATTTTTGAAATTTACCACACGTTATGAAAGGAATCTTACTTTTGTTTACCACACGGGGAACTTTTTGACTTTTCCGACAAAAGTACGAGAAGAATGTTATTTTTAACTTATACAGTGTGAATGGATTTTTACGGTTTTATAACAACTCATTTTCATGAAGCTTACTCTACAATATTTTATGACTATTTTCAACAAAATTGTTTTCCTTTAAAATTTGATGGAATTTTGTGAAAAAGAAATGATTTTGAAGAAGAAAGGATATTTTCCTCAAGAATTCATTTCAAGTGTTTTATCAAAACCATTTTCCATCTAAGATGACATTATTTCATATGTGTATGTTTAAAGTATAATGTCTCTATAATTTACATGGTTTCAATTTTCTTATGATGAAATATCCATTTTTTATATGGATTTTGTGATGATGGGATGATATTTATGAAACCCATTTTATTCTATGGGTTATGATGAATTTTTTAAGTTTATTTTGTGGCACAAGTAAGAATGATTTCGTTATGAGATGGGTGGTACCTATATCTCCCTCCAATGCATTGGGTAAAGATTTATATCTCATGAGATAGACATGTCTGAAACAGTAAGTTAGTCTGGTTCAGTGATACAGGACTGGAATGAGGAGTGAACTCGATTCAGAAAGGGACTTTGTCCACTAAGATGGTCATGTCAGCAATGCTTTGGATACTATGGAAATCATATCATGTGATTAATGTTTTTCCAAAATTAAATGTTTTATTCCCATTTTATTTTATCATGATTGATGTTCCTTTATGATATATGCCTTACGTACTGCCAAGATTTATTTCACAACTCAATATTTTGATGTTTAAACTTTATGTTCATGTTTTGAAGTTCAAATGTATATGGTTTGTTTTATTTTTTTTCCATGCTTACCCTTAATGAGAATTTGAGCTCACCCTTTATATGTTTTATTTTCCCCAGGATATAAAGAAAGGTTTTAGGTAAGAAAACAAAAAGGGAAGATCTTTATGGGAGATGTTGAAGATCTTTCACCAAGATTAGAAGATTATGTTCCAAGTTTCCAAATACACTAAACTATTACGGTCCTTTGGTGTCTGTTTTTGTTATGTATTAAGTATTACTCAAAAAAATGTAATGCCCATGTACGTCAAGCTTTGGTTCTCTACAGTTGGTATCAGAGGAAAAGTTTAGTTAACCTTTGGAAACTAGGATGCGAAAACTTTAGTGAGATCCCTAGAGATATTTCTAAGGTTGTTCTTGGGATGTCCCTAAGGATAAGTATACATATAGGTTATAGTCCTAGAATTACGGTAATGATCTTAGAATTAAACCTAAGATGTTAGATATTGATGGTACTCCCCCTTTATTATGTTGTTTTCCCTAGCATGATTTTTTCCCCTCACACTATTCTTTTTGGGTTTTAGAAAATGGATGGAAACAGGAAGATTCACGATAATGGAGGATATGATGGACAATGGAATGATATTCTTCATGAGCAGCCAAATGAAATGGGATTTGGAAGTCCAAATATCTTTATTATGCCTAATCAGCAATCTCATAATATGGTCAATAATCTAAACTTTGGTAAGTTTCCTGACTCATCTAATAAGAGAAAGATAGAGTTTCACGATGGTCATAGAGGAAAGTTAGTTCAATTTCTCTCATGTAAATCATGTGGGAAGAGGAATCAAGGATAATGTTTCAAAGGAACTGGAAGATGCTTTGGGTGAGGAAAATAAGGACACAAATCCAGTAAGTACAAAGGAAAAGGTTCAGTTAACACTATGGAGAAGGATAATGGTATTGCTATGACATCAACAATGATTAGATGTTTTAAATGTTGAATGTATGGGCATTATGAAAACCAATTCCCTAAGGGAAAGTCTCATGAAGAGAATCAACATGGTCATAAGGGTAGTATTTATGTTGATGATGATGAAGAAACTAAAAATAATATATGAGATGAAAGAAGTGTTGAGAAATAAAATTATGAAGCTCGGTCAATGGTTTAAAAAGGTAGTGGAATGATTGTATGTTTACCAAGAGTTATGTTAATGGTACTATGGAATAAATAATCATCTAAGGATTGTTACACTATTGTTTTTCCTAAAGTATTTGATAGTATATGTTGAATGGTACCGGTAACCATGAAAGGTTATTCAGATATTTTTGGAAAGAAGGTGATATGCACATAATGAATGGATAAGGAGAAAAATAATATGTTTGATAGTAGTCAAGAGATCATGATTGATATAAGTACTAAGTGATATCATGGTTTGAGTATATAGAATTTTTAGTATTTTGGTATGTGGAAAGTGTTACCTTTTAACTACATTCATGTTTTCACTAAGGTTCAATGTGTATTCATTTTTCAAGAGAATACATGATTAAGGCATTCGAATGTTTGGAATGTGACCAACAAGACATATCTTATGATATATGGGGATAAATGATGGTATTTACATGCTTGGTAGATGACCTCTCTATAAATCTTCTTCCTTATACTGTGAGTTTGGGTAAGCCTAAAGATTGGAATAGATAAAGTTAGACATCCGATAGTATTGTTTAAGGATAGAACCTTTTTTTCGATATTATTTCTTGAATGTTATTATAGTGTAGTTTTAGAAAAAGGAAACCCTGCAGGACGGGAAACAACCCGTCGCGTTGGACAAGGTTGCGGGAATCGAACCCACAACCGAAGTGCGACAGGCCTTTATCGCATACCTCTGGCCTACATGAAGTCCCTGGTTAGTATAAACAAGTTTTATTTTATTAAGCGTTATGATAGATGAAGTATAAGTCCATTTTTGGAACCATATATGACTAATCTTACTATAGATGGACTTATATATATAAAATTTTCCAACCTTATGTTTAAGACAGATGGAATGACCTATCATTCAATCGTAGGATCTGCTAACACTTCATGGAAGACAAATTCAACTTCATTTCTTTAAGAGATGAAGTGGAAATTGTTTAAGGCACAAACAACAGTGAGATTGTACCAAAATCAAGTAAGTATTTCTTTTAATTAAAAAAATATTCAGCATCAGGGAAATGACCTTTAAAACCAAAAATGGTGTCCTAGTGCCCTCATATCTGATGAATCAGATGGTACCTTAGATAATCACAAATTTATGGCTTTGTGACTGTTGGAATTATCAAAGCCATGTCCTCTACCACTCTCCATCAGAACTTGATGGTTAGATTTCTCTTCCATATCCATATTTTCACCTATGTTATCCTATGTTGAAACCTAGTGATTTGTTAATTTGGGTAACTGTTACGTTTCATACTTTAGTTCTTAAAGATAATTTTTGGTATTCCTTTTTACGATGTAGGTTTCTATGAAAGAAACTTTCAAGTAGTAAACCATTTATAACCCCGATGAATTTCGAGGGAGAAATTCATTTTAAGGGGGGTAGAATGTAACACCCCAAGATTTTATGAGATTTATTCCTTTTAATTTCTTTCATATCTTCTGTTGTACGCTACACCAAGATTATCTTTAGCTATACGCAAGACCGTATTAGCTTGCAGTATACACAACACTATTCCTGGATTGTGTTACACACAATTTCAAATTTGTTTGATAATAGTTATTCTACGCAACACTGAGTGTATATATATATATATATTCAATGTATAAATGAAATATGGTTGGATTCTGTTATACGCAACAACAAAGGAGTCTTTCACTACACGCAACCCTGACTTGCCTTACATTACATGCAATCGTGACCTTCCATGATAGCGTGTGTTGTACGCAATACCGAGTTTCACTAAACAATGATCTGTTATTAAAATATTATATAAACTAATCGTTATGAACATTAATACCCACTTTTTGAAATTTTATAACTTTTATCTTTCAAAATGGACTTCATTTTTAGATTCGGATTATTGAAATTAGCCGAGGGTGAATTTTTGGTATTTTTCTAAAAACTTTCTATTTTTGATGAATAGTGAAAACATTTGGTTACTATTTAAATACCAACTTTTTATTTAAACAATTATTTATTTTATTTAAATTCATTTTAGGTCAAAATTGATACATAATACCTATATAGGTTTAATTTAATTCATTGGAGTCATTTTATAATAATTTTATATATATAAAAATTTTATTAAACTTTTCACCGTCTTTTACCCACCTCCTAGGAGAATTTAAAAATTTACATAAAGCTTAATTTTACCACTTCTGTGAGTGTAATTTAGAAAATCCAAGACACATGGTTAATATCAAGGAGTAAAATGTGGTTCAATAAGATAAAAATAATTTTTGGTGAATAGTAACTTTTTACTTTTATTTACCACGGTTAAAAGTAAATAGGGTAATTAAGGGTAAAAATGATATTACTATTACCCTAACACATGTCCTAATTATATTGGATAAGTGTAATTCGACCAAAAATAACCTTAGGAATAAAATATTACCCTTTAGGTCCACTTGGATTGGATTAGGACATTTATTATTATTTTATTTAAAGAAGAGTTAAAATGGTTAAAATCAAAGTTTAATAACTAAAACATTTTTATTATAGGGTTATACATAAGATAAATTCGACTATAAATATTAATTAGAAATATAAAAATATTTCCTAACTAATGGTATTTTATTTATAATTTTTAGACATTAAATAATTTAATTTATTTATGACACAATGGTGATGTAGTAATTACCTAAATAATAAAATATTAACATAATTGATATTATAAATACCCAAATAAATGTAATTTGAGACTTTTTATGAATTAAACTAATTTTATAGGTTAATATGACATGTTATTATTTATTTAATTAACTTTTTTTGAACTAATAACGCTGTTATGATTTTCTCAAAAATCAATTACCAAATAGTGTCAAAATTGACATAAAATAGTTTTTAAAAAAATTATTATATTATTAATTGTTATTATATTCCTAAAAATCTAAGGTTCGGAAAAATGACTTAGATAAAGATATATATATTAATAATGAACCACTTTGGGTTCGTTTGTCTTGTTATAGTAAGTTTATTAACCATATAGTGTAAGAAAACAAGAAGACACGGTAAAAGTTAAATTATTTAACTTAGAGTTAAATCTAAAAGATAAGGTTAAAACAGTAACTTAAATTTGTCTAAAACCTATATTTTGAGAGGATTTAAACCTATACCCACTTTATCGTCAAAATAAATCAATTTGGAGCTATTAGAAACCGAATATGACTTTATTATAAAATAATATTTTATGTTTTTCCAAAGGTGCCCCTCTCCTCCCTTATAAAAAGGGCACCCGTTCTCTCTTCTCGTCACACCCTTTTGATCCTTGAATCTAGGCCAAACCCTGACCTTTTATCTTCTACACTTCCTTATCAACATTCTGGAGGTTCTGTTATTCTCAAAAGACCAAATCTACTTCCTTAAGAGGAAGCTTAAAGGAGGTGCGTCGAAGAAGAGGTAATCTCTTCTTCCGATTCTCTCAAGTTTCTTTCTTCTTCTACTTATTCTTATTTAGTTGTATCATTATAAAGTAACAAAATAAGTATTACTTATATACTTATATGTTGGTATAAATATGAAACAACCCTATTTCACCTTCGTTTCATCCTACAGAAATAGAAATCACAGCGCGTGCGTACGTACGGAATACCGTCTCCACGCCGTGGTGTAATCTGTTTTCGACCACCACCTTACTTGGATGGGTATAATGGTGTAAATAAATAACTATATATGACTATTGTAAATTGATATTGATTCTGAAATATTATACATACACTTCAATACAATTTCACAATAATGGGAATGATATCATCGCTCGTGTGTATGTATAGACTACCGTCTCCACGACGTGATGAGATTCATTCTCCATGTTAACCATTCATGAATGATTATAAAGTATATATAATGAATAATAATAAATTATATGACATAATAATGATACTGGATTTATGTATATATATATTTATGTCATCTACTTAAATCCATTCAATTCAATAATGAAATGAAAACAACGTTCATGCGTACGTACGACCTACTGTCTCCATGAATGGTGTATTTCATTCCATTTATCGATCTATCATATATATATGTATATGCTGAATATATATTATATATAAATCATGTTTTAAAATCTGGAATTAATTAAATCAGGATATAAGTAATAATATTAAGAACAACAAGTCTAAACACGTATGATAAATGAAACGATTTTACCCAAAACGCTGCTTTAACATGGAATTTACAAAAGAACGGGTAATATAAAGTCATAAGTGAACCATATATGACATCATAAAAATGAATATGATTCTGTAATAAGTCAATGAAATTATTTAAATCATTATAGAGGAGGTTCAGATACATAGGAAGCATATCGGACATAAGGTAAGGGATAACTATTCCAATCCCGTTCTTATCCGAGATTGTTATTCGTAAGTATTTACTGGGGTTATTGTTATCATCCATGCCCATGTTTTATAAAAATGTTTTCATGTATTTTTAAATTCCTTTTTACCCATTTTTTAAATTTACCACATGTTATGAAAGGAATCTTACTTTTTTTACCACATGGGGAACTTTTTGACTTTTCCGACAAAAGTACGAGAAGAATGTTATTTTTAACTTATACGGCGCGAACGGATTTTTACAGTTTTATAACCCCTCATTTTCACGAAGCTTACTCTACAAGATTTTATGACTATTTTCAACAAAATACTTTTCTTTTAAAATTTCATGTAATTTTTTGAAAAGAAAATGATTTTGAAGAAGAAAGGATATTTTCCTCAAGAATTCATTTCAAGTGTTTTATCAAAACCATTTTCCATCTAAGATAAAATTATTTCATATGTGTATGTTTTAAGTATAATGTCTCTATGATTTACATGGTTTCACTTTTCTTATGATGAAATATCCATTTGTTTTATATGGATTATGTGATGATGGGATGATGTTTATGAAACCCATTTTATTCTTTGGGTTATGATGAATGTTTTAAGTTTATTTTGTGGCACAAGTAAGAATGATTTAATTATGAGATGGGTGAGACTTATATATCCCTCCAATGCATTGGGTAAAGATTTATATCTCATGAGATAGATATGGATGAAATGGTAAGTTAATCCAGTTCAGTGATACAGGACTGGAATGAGGAGTGAACGCGATTCAGAAAGGGACTTTGTCCACTAAGATGGTCACAACAACAATGCCTTGGATACTATGGAAATCATATCATGTGCTTAATATTTTTACACAAATAAATGTTTTATTCCCATGTTATTTTATCATGATTTATGTTCCTTTATGATCTATTCCTTACATACTGCCAAGATTTATTTCACAACTCGAGATTTTGATATTTAAACTTTATGTTCATATTTTGAAGTTCAAATGTATATGGTTTGTTTTATTTTTTTTCCATGCTTACCCTTACTGAGAATTTGAGCTCACCCTTTATATGTTTTATTTTCCTCAGGATATAAAGAACGGTTTTAGGTAAGAAAACAAAAAGGGAAGTTTTTTATGGGAGATGTTGAAGATCTTTCACCAAGATTAGAGGATTATGTTCCAAGTTTCCAAAGACACTAAACTATTACGGTCCTTTGCTGTCTGTTTTTGTTATGTATTAAGTATTCCAAAAAAGTAATATAATGTCCATGTACGTCAAGATTTGGGTCTCTACAAGGCATACATATCCAAGTTTTCAGGTAGAAGGTTTTTATTGAAAATATCCGTTAATTTTTTTTGCTTGATGATCACTTGATATAGGTTAGTGTATAATGGAAATGAACAAATAGTTCTGATACAAGACATCATAATAAGTATGTCTCAAGATGACATATTTTGAAGTGGTCATATGAAGTTATGTAGTGGAATCACATAGATTTTCAATGGACATCATAATTTCTACAATGTTATAGAAGGTGAATATATTATATAATATTTTAAAGTTTCAAAGATCATTAAAAAGATTTCATAAAATATAAAATTTGATGTTTCAAAGAAGATATTTCATTATTAAAAATATCATAGAAGGAAGGTCCATGATGATCAGCAAGTGAGAAAGATATTTGTTGAAGGTAACTTATTATTGATATTATGATAAGCTTCAAGAATAATATAAAATCACTGATAAGAGTCCAAATTTTTTTTATGACAATGACTCTTGAATTTTGAGTTTTTATTAATAATTAAAGTTAAATTGGACTCCTGGACTTTTCTTGTAATCACACATTTATAAATTTGATGAAAATATGGTATAGAAAAGTTTAGTATTAACACATGTAAAATCTAAAGTTCTATAAAAACAATATTATAAAAAGGTACCAAATTAAAATACATGGGGAAAGGTTTGATAAGATAGAGTTTCCAACCAAGTAAGATCCTCGTTAAATATTATTTTATTATTATAAAGAAATTTTTTTATCAAATGTATTGGATATAAGATTCCAAAAAAAGTATCATATTAGGTGGGATTAGAAAGATTGTTTATATATGCGAAAAAAATTAAAATTCTGAAAGAATTTTTTATAGATATTACAAATCCATTGTATGGAGTTTCTAGATGAATGATTGGATAGATATACCAAAAATGGGTGAATTTACTGGAATTTTATATAAAAGTAAAAGGTATAAGTTCTTCCCTAATTTTTGTTAAGAAAGTGTAGAAGAAGTTCTTTCTAAAAGATAATATATAAAGAAGTTAAAATGAACAAAATGAAAACATACTAATTTCTTTTAGTGAAGTTTTCGTTCCATTTTTATAAAAATACTCGTTATATAATTTACTTCTATAAGGATAACATTAACTTTTATTTAATTATAATGAAATACAATTGTATATAATTCCCTCTTTGTTGTATCCATATCAAAGGATATCTTTCGAGATTATTATGTGGTATTAGATTATTTAAAAACGATAAAAAGGAAGTTCTAATCTTGTAGAGTAGTGAAACTCATAAATTTTTGTGCTTATAAGAATTAGGGTTTTGGGATTATTTTTAGAAAATTTATTAACCATTAGAAGGATGTGAATAATGATTTTTATGTAAGAAAATATAAAAATAAAATATCATAGATTCAACACCCCCCCCTCAAATCATCACACAAATCCTGATTGGTCCTTTAAAATGATATAAGATATAAATTCCTATTTGTTAAATCTTTTCTTAAGGTTAAAGAAAATATAATTCCTCATGGATGTTCAAAATTATGTGAATAGTGAGGGGATTCCAATATTCGATGTAATAAACTATCATATTTGGAAATTTATAATGTTACCTTATCTCATGTCTCTTGGTTATGAAGTTCTTGAAGAAACTATAGATGGTTTCCCACCTACAGCTGAAGGATTTCCCCTAATATATGATAATAATTTTTTTTGAGAATTATGGGAGATCCAAAAATTCCTTATATGCCCCACTATTTGAATGTTGTATTCTTAGAGTTAAGGGTTTTTTAATATCTATAGGCATATGTGAAAATATGAAAAACATCTATGATGGAAATATGGATGTTAAGAAAGAAAAGTAACAAATATGAAGACTAGAGTATGATATTCTTAATATCGTTCAATATGAATCCATTGGAAACTTATTTACAAGAGTGAATGATATTTTTAGAACTATAAGATGACTTTTTCGGAAGTTATAAAATTCAACCATTGTTTAAATGATCATAAAATTTATTCCAGATAAGTTTGATGAAATAGTTTCTTGGTTGGAAGATATAGATCATAAAACTATATCTCTAGATGATCTATATAGAACTATCATAAATTATGATATGAGAATAGAAAATTTTATGTACAAAAAATATAAGTTGGATTAGGAAATTTATTTCAAAGCCTATAATCAAGGAAAGTATAACAAAATTCTCAAAAAACAAGCCAGTGAATCTAACATTGAAGGTTAAGTTAGAATTTTTTATGATGAATCTATGTATTTTTTTAAAAAAAAGTTAAAAAGAGGAAAATTCAATTAAAAAGTAATTTTATTGCTGAAATTTCTTGGTTGTGGATTTATTGAACATTTTTCTATAATTTTTCCATGATGAAAGGAAGGAGAATAATGTGATGAAGATGATAGAGAGTATAATAGAACCTTTATTAAGAAAAAAGAAAATTTAAAATCATATTATAAGGGAATTGATAATAAATACCCTAAATAGAAATGGGTGAAATATTTTTCAAAATGTGCGGAAGATGATGAATTTGAAGAAGAGGATGATAACTTAATTAATGATACTACTAACAAAACAGCTTATTGAAAAAGTGAATGATGAAAAAATCACCAGTAATGAAAGATTTAGTTCAGAATAAGAATATATGTAGATTGAGTATATGATAAAGATATATTTAATTAGAAACTAAAATAGGATAATATTAAATGTTTAAATTATTATTTTTATGTACATAATTGTTCACAAATACCACAATTTTTGCATTTTATAAATCGATCTTCTTTTTGTATCATGTTTTTAATTGTTTCTCAAATTCAGTAATACTCGGTACATTCATTCATCACCTTATAAAAACCCCACCATAATTTATTTGAATTTAATATATCAATAGTATTTCACACATGATTTGGGGAATATTTTATCCTTTTAGAGAACTTAGAGATTCACATAGAAAGACCTTCATTTTGGATAGTCAACCTAGAACATTCTGGATAAAGTGAAATGGACTACAGACCAATAAAATAGTTGTATTGGAAATGATACAATCCCAATGAAGATAAATTTTCAAATTCATATATATGAAATAATGGTGAATGTTAAATTAATCTATGATAATATCTAATTTTGTGGTTTATAGCGTGATCTGTGTGGCCCAAGTGGGAGATGAAATTATGGGCTAGATTCAGTGTCGAGAATAACATCCCACAATTATTACCATAAAAACTCATATATGAGGATAAATGTGAATTTTTTTAAACAAGTTAGATGAATTATATATCTTCAATTTACCCTTCTTTTTCCCACAAAACTCTATCATCTAGAAACTCATTTCGATGCCTCTTTTGTGCAAAGACAAGCTGGCTCTGATTTTTATCAACAACGAAAAGGTCCACTCTCCCTTATCTTTCTAGATACCTATGTATACCCTTATTAATTTGAAATACTTTTACTATTGGTGGATTGAACCAATTATTACAAAATCCCTATTTAAGTTATTAGTACTAGATTATTTGAGATGATGATTTAGTTTATTTCAATTATAGTGTTAGGCTTCCGTTTTGTATTCACGTGTTTGTTTTTCACAAGTAAGTTATTGAAATCACCTTTTGTATTAATAAAATATATTAATATCCTATTATTATTTTATTATTAATATAATTATTATAACATAGTCTCATGTTTGGATTATTTTCACAAAAACACTTTAAATTATTCACATAATAGTGGATTGATTTTTTCCTTGATTTTCTCCTTCAAGTCCACCACTATTAGTCACCTTCAATTATCAATTAAAACATTACATAAATTGAAGGTTAAGACTCTTATGGTTTGATAAAATGTAATTTTAAAGGTTCTAGGACAGATGTTATTTCATTTTCTATTACATTAAAACCATTGATTTTAATTGGGAATTCCATTCGATGATTACTTACTTCATCATCCTTATTGAATTTTAACACCACATATTCTTAATGCTAAAATGATCATCTACCATTGAGTTCTCATGAAAATGATCCTAAAATTGTATAAGTGATTAGTATTATGATTTTATTAGTATTAAACTAGTTAGTTATTATGTTAGTTTTACATTATTGAATGAAACCTACTCAACTTTAGGAAATTGAAAAAGTCTAAAGAGAAATCTATCTAATCCACCACAAGAAATGACCTAGGATCAAGTAATTATATAAAATTTAATTCACTTAGATATTTTAGTTCTATATAAAATAATCTTAAATAAAACCATAGTTGTATAATTCATATCTATAATCTATATCTATAAAATGTGTGTTCATATGTTCTTCTTTGGTCTCTGAGGATTCGACAACCCTTATGTGATATCAGTGACTGCTTTCAACTTAGTGTATATTTGGGAGAGGCTAAATTTTGGCACAATTTGTAACACCCCAGGTAAATAAAGAATATGACATCTTTATATTTATCCATACTTGTGAATCAAATATTAATATTACTTTAAAGGGGATGCAATGATCGATGGTGTACCCAATACGCAACAATGAGTTTCTTGGGAATCTTACGTTGCACTCTAATAATAAAATAATATTATTTTAAATAGCAGTTAACATGTAGCCGTTGTATTGGCGGGAATGGATATAAATAACTAATATATGATTATATATGTTTTTTAAATGTTTTTACATTTATCCAAAGGCTTAAAATATGGAAAGAATTCAATTTTAGGCTTTTATACCCTAATTTTCACTAAAGGTTCACTTATCGCCTTCTAATGGCGAACTATCATTAAATATAGTTTCGATCACTCTTATACATTCTTTTGGACCAAATAAAACTCTTCTTTATAATTCGGGACATCAAATTTTACTTTGTGTAATTTTTTGGTATTTTTCCGATAAAGTTCATTTTTTTAATGAATAGTGTAAAATGTTGTATTTTAATTCAAAACCTCTTTTTAATATAATTTATTTATATGATTAGATTATAATTTGAATTGTTTTTAAAGTTAAATTAGAAAATATTTTTACCATTAAATCCAATAGTGGTCGTTGGAATTAATTTCACTTTGAAATCAGACTTAAACTAGTGTCAATCTTTTGATACTTATTGTTTCATAAAAACACGCTATTTGCTCTGACAGCGGGAATTAATTATTAAATTTATTAATGTGACTTATATGTTTTGAATTTTGTAAAATAGACTTCATTTTTGAATTCGTAATATCAAATATAGCTTAGGGTGAATTTTTGGTAATTTTCTGAAAAACTTCAATTTTTGATGAATAGTGAAACCACTAAGTGGTACTTATAAAAACTGATTTTCCGTTTAAATGAAAATTTTCCATCATTGTGTTTTGATTTTAAAAAATCTGACATACATGGTTGTCATTAAGAAGTAAAATGTCATTCAATGGGATAAATGTTTTTTTGGTGAATAGTAACTTATTAAGTTTTTAATCGCGATTAGTGGTAATTAGTGTAGTTTAAGGTAAAAAATAATTCTTTAATAAAATGAGATGAGCTTGACACATGTCCTAACCCTATTGGTTATTTCCTGGCCGACCAAGACAACCCATGGGTCTATTTAGGGGACCCCATGGAGCCACTTGGGTGAGATAATGACTTTAATGCCTTTTTTTAAATAAAGGTGAAAATGACACTAACATAAATTGTTTTACTAAAAATTTTTTTATAAGGGGTTATACTAATCATATTTTTGATTATAAATATTAATTAGAAATATAAAAAGATTTTCTACATAATAGTATTTTTTTTATAATTTTTAGACTTTAAATAAATTAAATTATTTATGACATCATGATGATGCAGCGATGACTTCATTATTTAACGATTTAAATAAAATGGAAAGATAATGTAATATCTAAAACCTACACATGTCCAAAACCTATTGGATGGGAATATTTCGAAGAATTATCATCTTATCTTCGAAATATATCAATGTGGGACCTTATAAATTCGAAACACTTTTGAAAATAAAATAATAGTTTCATGATTTCCAAAAGTGCCCCTCCTATCCTCTTATAAAAGGCCCCCACCTCTACCTCATTTCACACACTACTAAAGCCTTTGGATCGGCCATCCCCTACCCATTTACTCTCTCCACATCCCTCTCCTCATCCTAGAGGATTCCCTTTGGGAAGAATCCTTTCAAAGGAAGCCTCTAGGCTCAAATCAAAAGAAGTTACACTTTTAAAGGTAATTCATTCTCTCTTGTTCATTTGTTTTATTTTGCTTCTCCAACCCCCTAAACTCTTTTTATTAATTTTTTTTGTACAAAATACAGTATCTTCAATATACTAGGATGTTGTTATAAGAAGGATTATATCTACACTTACACACACCTACATCTAATGGTTAAAGAACATACAGTTTCCGTGGATGGCGAATTTCTGCCTCACGAAACGATGATTGTTCAACACTCATATAACACCTTCAAAGGTGGCCATTAAGATGTCACAATATTTATATATGATATATAATATGTTTATGTTTTACTTAAGCTTCTGTATTTTTCATTTTTGGCTTACCTTTATGGCTTCCATTATGGGTATATGCGATATCTTCATTTAAGGAAGTGCGGACTACCGCCCCCTCAAAGTGATGTGATTCGTTAATGCCATATGTGAGACATATAAAGGATGGATTTAAAGTTATTATATATGATGTTATACTGTAATTATAATATACCTATATATCATTATTATTTATTTCCATTAAAGTATGAGATAGAAATGAAAGTAGCGTTCATGCGTACGTACGGCTTACCGTCTCCATGAACGGTGCATTTCATTTCTTATCCCCAAATGTAATGTACTATTAAAAGTATATGTATATAATGGATATATATAATGAATTATACATCTAAATGATGAATATAATTCTGGAATTAAAATATACATACCTATCATTTAATTTTTATTCCATTAATATGAGAAAGAAATGAAAGTAGCGTTCATGCGTACGTACGGTTTACCGTCTCCATGAACGGTGCATTTCATTTCTTACCTCTAAATGATTATGTAATATTATAAATACATGTATATTATGGATATATATGATATATATGATATCCAAATCAGGAATGTCATTATGGATATAAATAACCTTTGACCACACGAACAACATGTAATTGTAAGAAGTCCATTTTCGACTTAAGAACCAAATATCGACAAAACAAACATTATTAAATTAAATAGTTACATAATGTTTATAACATGGCAATAAGTGATATAGAAGGAATAATGAACTTTAAAAAGGTTCTTAATAAAGTATAAATTAACTCAAGTTTATTATTTAGGACGTTAAAGAATGATCGAGTCAAGTCGGACCCGAGGTAAGGGATCTTACTCCTCTCTTTTTTTAAGTACACTCTTTTATGTCATTCCTTCTAAAGATATTCTTTCTTGTTATTGGGATGTTATTTTATATTCATATTTCTGTAAACTTTATGTTGATGTTATGAGAGACCCTATTTCCTCTCATCAATCCATTTTGTATGTTTTAAGTGGCGCCGCTAGGCTGCCGAGTTTTCGTAAGAGATTTTTCATCCCAATTTTATTCCTGTGAGATTTATGCTACATTTGCCACAATTTCCTTTGAGTGGTTTATGTACTGACCACTATTACACTCCTTTTGTAATATAATTCCATTTATGGGTATTTACATATTCATTGTATGACACTTCTTCAATGGGGTGTACTTTTCGAAAGTTACCCAAGTCGGTAAGGGAACCTTTCACCCTCCTCTTTTTAAAAGACTTCGTTTGTTATGTCTTTTAATTCACATAATATTATGTTGGGATATGTTCTTCTATATCCTGATTAATTTAGATTTAATTTCCAAGTGATGATATCCCCTTTTTATCTCTCATCAACTCATTTTCTGAATTTTTGAAGTGACGCCGTTAGGCTGTCAAATTTTTGCAAGGGAACTTCTTAGCCCAAATTTGATTCTTTGGGATAAACTTGTACTCCTTGAATATGTTGTTCTATGAATATGTGTGAATAACCTATGATTGTTTTACACTTAATATCCACTTATATTTGGTGTATTTGTTTGTCACACATAATTATGTAATTGATTTATCCTTAAACCAAGGATACCGTCTTTGTAAGGGACTTCGTCTCAATCTCCTTTCATTGAGGCATATTTCGTTTTATACACAACTTTCTTTTATACGGTGTATAAAACCCTTTGACTTTTACTTTTATTCAAAAGGAATATTTTTCTACGAAGCATTTTACAAAACGACAAAAAGGAATGTTTCTTTTAATGTACGCGGTGACAACGACCTTTTCCACCGCCACAAGTATTATTTGACTTTGGCTTCCGCAACAAGCCATAATGTTTTTAAAATAAAATAAATACCATATACGTTATTTGTATTTCGGTATTGAAAATGTTTTTGATAAAGGATTATATTATGTCAATATATTTAAATGATATATTGTGATTGAAATGTGGAAATGTTATCATTCCTTTATGTTGGTTTTATGTGTTATGATTTTATAATGGTACTTGGACATTATGACGGGTGGTGCCGTGAATACCAAGACGGGTGGTTACGTTATAACCTCCAATGCATTGGGTATGGAAGTCGGCCGTATGGATATTCCATTAAGTATGTATGGAAATTGGTTGTATGGCTATTCCATTAAGTGATATGTGTGGGATTCGACCGTATGGTTATTCCACTTAAGTATGTTTATGTCCCAAGTTACCTTTATATATGTTATGTGTTCTTTATATGGGTTTTATGGTAATCCTTTGGTTACAAAAAGGTAAGTAATGATATTTTATTCAGTGAAGAGTTTTTACTACTTCATAAAGGTGAAAAGTATTACTTTGATAAAGTATACATGGTTTATGTTTTGTTTTGATAAACTAACAGTTTTTATTCTTTGTGTATCCCTTACTGAGTTTTTATGCTCATCCCAAGTTTTTGAAATGTTTTTCACAGGACTTAGCATGGAATAGGGTCAAGGATGGGATCAAGGGAAAGTCATGCTACCTAAAACATGAAACTAGACATGTTTCTTTTTAAGAGTTTTTATTTTATGGAAATTTAGTAGAAGAGACTACTTTGTAATCTTTTGAGATGTAATAGTTATGTCCTAATTCTCTAAAAATCTAAACCTGAAAAGATCCTCAATGTGAATTATTCATTTAATTCAATTTTAAGTAAGGTTTAAGGCTGGGGACTTATACAATTTCTAGGGACCCATGCAATACATTTTTCATACTCATTGTATTCTCCCCCATTTCTCTTTTCTCATACCATTTCTATAGTCTTTTTCCCTTTATTTTTACCTTTTCATTGGGCTTTTCTACCTATACCAA
The DNA here is from genome assembly GCA_963277665.1 of Viscum album. Taxonomy (NCBI): domain Eukaryota; kingdom Viridiplantae; phylum Streptophyta; class Magnoliopsida; order Santalales; family Viscaceae; genus Viscum; species Viscum album. The sequence continues at coordinate 28,873,237 of OY728125.1, forward strand.
TAACCAATAAAGACATTTAGTTATAGTGAATAGTCCTAAGGTTAGGGAGTAAAGTACACCTAGGGGTCTCTTATGATTAGATATTTATATTCTTGATACTCTAGATTTTAAATTTTAGCCTATTCCATTGTAGGTTCTTTAATAAAACCAACTCATAGACCTAGAAAAGAACCAAAATGGAAATACAAATGAGGAATCCCATATCATGGGGAATGTAGTCGAACAAACTATGAATGACTACCTCACACCTTAATGAACAAATGAACCCTCATTAATTATACATTTTCCTTAGGAAATCCCCACTATGTCTTGAAACCCCATGTCTTGAACTCTCATGAACCAACTCAGGATGTTATCTGACCCGACACCTGACTCAGTCCACGACATGGCCTGAAATGCATTCCCAATCCCCACAGGATGGAAACTACTGCTGAGCATCAAATATAAACCAGATGGGAACAGTTTTATCCCAAATAAACTAGTATTAATAAAAAACTAGACAAGCATGAGAAACTAATAAGTGATCATATACAAATATATAACATGATCTGGGTACAGAAATACAACTGAACAGAATAAAAACTGAAACTAAAACAAGACCAAACTAAGAAACAACCAACCAGAACTCCCTATTACCTAAAGGTCACCACCATCCACCAACAAACCTGATCCAATAAAGAGCATCCAAACCAAGAACCTGACCAATAAATAGTAACTAAAAAATATCTCAGGTCCACCGACACAGAATGGTAAAATTAGGTTGTGAGCTAACAACTCAGTAGTCAATCACTACAGAATCCATGTGTTTCCTTTCCCAAAAGAATCCAAAAACTCTAGTTTGAAAATATATTTATAAAAAAGGGGGTTTTACAGTTTATTGAGCAATAATTTACTTTCCATTTTAAAATAAAATTCATGCCACAATCTATTTTCAAATAGATTACCATTTTATAATAAAAAACCAAACCAAATAATAATAGGGATGTGCTGAAAATAAATAAATAAACAGTGCGAGCTGAGAACCAAATGAAGAAAAGTAAAAACAAGAAAGCATAGATAGTAATGATGGGATTTCCTAAATATCCCTATAATACCCCAAGACGTACTCAGTTCGGAACTACCTACCGGTGTATGGTGAATCCCCTAGGACTATAACCAACTGGACATCATCAACTATCCAATCCAAGGGTACAACACACCTGGACTATCTACAATATAGGGGGTACCAACCCATCTAATCAGGGTTGATAAACAACCATCACTCAATCCTCTAAAATACACTCAGGAACCCATGGTGGTAGTCATACTATGTAAGTGAGAGGCCCTCGCATGCGTGACTCACCTTACCTTCCATTACCGTACTTGACTACCCCAAACACAGACACCCTATATGATATCCCAAAGAGGTTTTTCCCTCTTATAGAGGTACCCTATATATACATACATAATTATATCACATATACACATCATATCATCAAAGATTCTTACCAGGCTATCATGTCATATAACCATTTAACCCTCTCTTTAAAAACATGAAAAGTGCCAAACAGGTCCAAATGCAATTACCAAAAACATTATTCAAACCATTTCCAAAATAACGTCAAACACCACTATGAAAAATGGGCCTTTACCTTCTAATATTTACCAAAACACATTTCATGGTTAAATGGGCCAAAATTTAAGGACACTTTTGAAGTTACATTCACAAATCACTTGAAGAATCACCTATCATTTGGAAATCATGGAACCATTTTGAGAAAAGAAGGGGAAGGGAAAAATAGAAAACCTTTAAGGTAATAAGTGTTCCAAGTTCCATATTCATGTTAATGCACATCCATGTGGGAACTCTATGCACCCATGTATGTGCGAACATCCAATGACACCCTCTATGTGTCTATAAAACAAAAAAAATATTTTTAGAACTGTCACATTACTTTTAAACCAAACCTATAAACTTTATATAATTTCTAAAGTTTAAAACAAGCATTTTTTAAAGATCAAGAGAGCTTTCCAAACCAAATTTAAAATATAATAAGTCAATACATTACACATAACAAGACACAAACACAATCCAATCAATATAATTAAACATTTATATGGGAAATCACCACCTAAATCATTCTATTCAATACTTAAAGGTTCAATTAACATTTTATCAAAGAAATTCTGTGTGTAAACACATAGGCATAAACAAGGATCACTCCAAAACCCTTTTTTAGTAAATTATAACAATAAGAAAACACAAAAATGAAATATCCATGAATATTATAAGGATTAAACTAACATTTAAAAATTAATTTAAGACACCCAAGCACCAATAGTTAGCAATGGAAATGAAAAACATGGAAACCCCTACCTTGGTGGTGTGAGAACGTAACAAAACCTTTAGAGAGGAGATATCTAATCCCCACAGACCATTCACACACCCTATGTCTAAATGAAAATGAAAAAACATAAACCATAGCAATTAGGGTTTTCTATGGGAGGAAACCCCAAATAATTATATGAAATAGAGAGTGAGAAGATAAGAGAAGTTGAAAGGGAATGATTCGATGAAGAAATCGTGAAGAATCACTAACCGTTGGTGATAAATCACCCAAAAATTGGCAGAAAACTAAGGAGAATGAGGGGGGGGGGAACCTTTGGCTGATACCCAACAGGTAGGGATTAAAATAGAAGGTGGAATATATTAAATCATACTTTTAAATTTGATGATATTTAGTCCATAATGGGCTATACTGTTTTACTTCATGATTTGGTAAACTGTGGGAAAACCGTACGAATGCTACTAGAAAAATTATACAACTTTTTAGGTTTAAGTTGCATGGTTTTGGAAAACCATTATCAAATTGTGTGACCTATGAAATTGGATAAAAACCCTTAAATGACACCCCAAACACTAAGGAAGCCCACCCAACAATCCTTGAATGATTTAAACACAATATAGTGACACCGTGGGTGTCACAAACACTTTACCAAGAAAATTTCTCCAAATACCATTAACAATATCCAATCAAAGGGATACAAGAAAACCAAAACCACCAAACCAAAAAGACTTTTGTGGGACACTCAACTCAAACCTCAAAAAAAGACCCCACATTGATAAATAAAAAATAAATAAATGAAAACCTTGGTTGGGGTGTAAAGATTATCCCCACTAAAAACACTTTCTACGCCCATAAATTCACCCAGCCAAAAGTCAACGAAAACTCTTATCCATACTCGATAAAAATTGAAAACCTTGGGGTGAATATTAATTCCACAAGTCACACATGACTGATCAATAAGAAAACAAACCCTAAGAATAAGGGGATCACACAGGGGGGGGGGGGTTCTCCCCACCATAAGAACTCGACTAATATGGATGCTTTAAAAGTAAAAAAAACACCACTAGAACTTAAATAATAAACCTTATATAGGGAGAATTGGAAAAACAGAACCCCAAGAGCCAACTAAAACTCTCCACACTAGCCAAATAACATCCTCCCTACAACTGGGAACCAGGTTACTCCTGACATGAACTAATCCAACTTTCTTTGCATGAGAGGAACAACAATCTAACTAGAACTAAAAATTTCCCCACACTAGAAAAATTCCCTATCACTAGGGGAAACTAATGAAAATAAACTAGAACTAAAGGGAGGACCAGAAACACCAACAATTAACTCCAAAAATCTCAAGAACTTTTATCACCAAATGAGCACTTCCAAAACTGAAACCAACCCATACAAGGTCCAAACACCCCTTAAAAGAATGAATGATTTAGAAATCCACATTCAGATAGACAAGACCACTTAGATTACAAAAGGAAAAGTTATTCTCACTATTACAAAGAAACTATGAAATTACAATAGCTAGAAAAAATAATAATGAATATTTAAACATTATCATCCCCTCATAGAAAACAAAAACATTGATGAGGTTTCACACACCCCCAAAAACATCTGATTGTGCACAAGATTCACCCAAAGACCAGTGGCTATGGCTCTGATGGTTGAAGCATCACCTGCCTCACAGTTAGGCACCATCATCCTTGGATCAAAACTCTTTCTTTAAGAAACGATTCCTACAAAACCTCTCCAGGTGACCCAAATGGTTAAAACAATGGTATGTCTTTGGAGGGATGCGAAAAGAACACTTCAAATGCCCGAACTGACCACATTAGTGGCATACAAGAGAAATATAAGATGAAATAGAATCCATGAGCAATGAAGGAGACTCCTAAGAGATAGTTTCCTCTATCACGCACTCCTCGCCAGATAGGGAACCTTCACGAACAATGAGAGACACCAGATTACCAACTACTTGCACCCTGGAAACAAACTCAGATAGGAACGATTCATCCACCAACTTCTCAAAATGGAGGTCCTTAGAGGAAAGTACCCACTCCTTGATATCTAAATGAATAAACCCATGGAAAATAGAATCCTTCACTAAATCTTGTGTTCGAACCTCTGGAGAAAAGGAAACCATCTCCTTGAAGTTAGTCAACACGTGCCTTCACCATTTTTTGAACTTGATGAATACTCACAAGCTCTCCCCTTTTCATTATCTTTACCTCCTCAAGTGAAGACCATCAGAAAAAGACATACTTTAAAACTTCCTATGACATCCCAACTTGCATCGATGGCAGGAAGAACATCTCCTATTCCTCAAAAGTTGGGCCCTCAAATAAACCATGAACAACAAGAACTCTAACAGATTTGGGATTTCCCACCAATCTAAAGACACACTCTACTTCCTCAAACTACACAAATTCCTTCAACAAATATCTATCATGATGAATTATAGGTAATATCTGAGAAGAACCATAAAATGGGCATGACTCATCAGAAACATTGGAACCTTTTTGGGTGGAATTTTCTGAACAACATAGAAAACAAAAAACCAAAACCAACCTCAAACTGAAGCACAATAAAAAATAACACCTTGATCCAAAACAATAGGCTCACAAATCAAACACATGCAAACAAAATCAAGTTACACATTTTGAGAAACCAATTTCTATTTTAAATTTCAAAACTTCCTTCTTTCAAAGATACTTTCCAAATACAAATCCAGTCTTCACAAAACCAAAACCAACATTATAAAGAAAAAACCAACTTTCGTAATCATTTTCCTCTTCCAAAATCACTTTTGAAAATGAGGTCAATCCTTCTCAAACACACACCCATAGAATCCCAAGAAACATTGAACATTTATTCATACACTTCCATCTACATTTCCAACATAAAATTTCCACAAACATACCGTCACATGTGCAAACGTTCATAATAAATACCAAGGGTCGTGCAAATTCACTTCTTTACTAATTATAAACAAGAACCAATTTTTTCAAACCAAATTTATTTCCTTTAAAACTTACTTTATAAATTTCAAAACCACTTGAAAGAAATCAATTTCCATTTATAAATAACTTTATTTTCAAAAACCCACTTTAACAATTTAAAATCATTTGTAGAAAGCACTTTTGTTTAAAAACCATTTTCATTTTCAAAATACACTTACACCAACTGGAACCAAAATGGAACACAACTTACAACAGACTACTAGAATAAGGAACTAGTTCTTATGCCTAACTTGACAACATAGTAGTGGGCCATGCCCCAAGTAGGTAACTCTAAGAGGACCTTGAACCATGATCTATGACTCCACATGGGTCACTAATCCATGTACGGTCACAACATGACACCATCTTTCCTCCATTGTTATCCCCCAATCCAAAACAAAAGAAGAAGACTCAAATCTCAGACAACCCCTAGTAATTCAAGGATCAGAAGGAGAAAGGGTTCATGGAGTCCTTCCCATACCTACCTATCGAGTTCTAAAAATACTAATCTCTAACTACCATACACCCAAAATAACAAGAACCTCCTCTCATACAATTTTGTAATGAACTAGCCTGGGATGTCATCCAACCTGGCAACCAACCCCATCCATGGTGTGGCTTGAAGGGCGCTCCCGATCCCCAAAGGTGAGAAACTAGTTCCAGACATCAAATATAAACCAGATGGGAATGGTTTAAGCCTAAATAAACAATGATCAGTAAAAAACTGTACAAGTAGCAAAAATAATAACTGGTCATATAAAAATAAACAAATAGATCCAGGTATAAAAATACAAATGAATTGAAGAAAAAATAAAACTAAAACTAAAACAAGACCAAAATAAGCTAAAACCAACCTGATATCCATGAGACCTCATGGTCACCTCCATTCACCAATGATCCCACTCCAACCATGAGCATCCAAACCAAGAACCTAAATAAGAAAGATGACCTAAAAAATAGCTTTGGTCTACCGACACAGAATGGTACAAGTAGGGTGTGAGCTAATAGCTCAGTAGGTAATCACCATAGAATCCATGTGTTTCATTTCCCAAAGAAATCCAATGACACTAGTTTGAAAACACAGATATAAAATAAATAGGGACTACCATTTTATTGAACAAACACTGCCTTTCCATTTTCAAATCCAACACATGCCACATTCAATTTTCAAATAGATTACCATTTTATCACCAAAACACAAACTAAATAATAATAGGGCTATGATAAAAATAAATAAATAAACATTTCAAGGTGAGAACCCAATGCATAAAAGTAAAAATAAGAAAACATAGATAGTAACCATGGGATTTTCTAAACATCCCTAGAAGACCCATGGACGTACTCGGTCTAGAACCACCTACCAGAGTATGGTGAAGCCCCTAAGTCTATAACTAACTATCCAACCTAAACTAGAAAATACAATGATACATCCCATCAGACCTATTTTTAATCCAGGGGGTACGAACCCATATAATCGGGGTTGATCAGCAACCGTTGCTCAATCCTCTAAAAGATTCCTAGGAAGCCATGGTGGTAGTAATATTTTGTAAGTGTGTGGACCTTGAACACATGAGTCACCTTACCTGCCATCACCGCACCCTCTATGTGTCCACATAACACCCAAAATATATTTATAACTATCAGTTTCCTTTTAAACCAAACCCATAACCTTCATATAATTTCCAAATGTGCAATTTTTTTTAAAAGACCAAGAGAGCTTTCCAAAAGACATTTAAACCATAAAAAGTCACCACATTACTCATGAAAATCCCCAAAACACAATGAAATAAATATAATTAAACATTTATAAGGTATATAACCTCCCAAATCATTCCATTTGATACTTAATGGTTTAATTAACATTTTATCAAACACATTCAATGTGAAAACACGTAGGCATAAATAAGGATCACTCCAAAACCCATTTTTAGTAAATTTTACCAACAAGTAAACACCACAATAAAACATCCATGAGTATTATAAGGATGAAAATAACATTTAAAAATTAATTAAAACACTCTAGCACCAATGGTTTTCATTAGAAATAAAAAACATGGAAACACCTACCTCAATAGAGTGTGAACGTAACAAAACCTTCACAAAGGAGAGATCTAAGCCCCATAAACCATTCACACACCCAAGATCCAAAGGAAAACTAAAAAACATAAACCCTATCCATTAGGGATCATATATAGTAGGAAACCCCACAGAAAACCAAGAAATAGAGAGAGGTAAGAGAGTAGAAGAGAAAAGGGAAGGATTTGATGAAGAAATCCTAAAGAATCACTAACCTTTGGTGATAAGTCACCAAAATAGTGTCCCAAAATGAAGAAGAATGAAGGGGGGGGGGGATTTGGTCAATACCAAACATGTAGGGATTCAAATGAGAGGTGGAATCACTTAAATCATATTTTTATATTAAAATATATTTTTCCTGTAATGGGTTTCATGATTTTGCTGCACAATTTTGTAAATAGTGTGTAAACAGTGCGAATGCCACTGGAAAAATTATTCAACATTGCAGATTTAAGTTTCACAGTTTGGGAAAATTGTGATCAAGTTGTGTGACCTGAAAAACTGGCCAAAAGCCCTCAAATGACACCCAAACCCTAGGATATCCCACACAATGATCCTTGAATGATTTATACACAATATAGTGACACCGTGAGTGTCATAAACTCTCAACCGCGAAACTTTATCCCGATACCATTAATAATAACCTTTTGTGGAAATATGTGAAAAAAAAACCACCAAACCACAAATTATTTTGTGGGACACTTAACTCAAACCTCAACCAAAGTATCCAAAATTGAGAAATAAATAAAAAATAAATGAAAACCGTGGTCGGGGTGTGACATAAACCACATTATAACATTTCATGGTATGGATTAAAAAATGGCATACCTTCATGATAAATAAATTCAATGAAATTAATGAAACCATGTTCCCACCACTTCAACTTGTGTCAAATAAGATGGGGTTCTTTCCATTATAACTAATGTATTGAGCCAATAATTAGATAAACAATGTGATACTGACATCAATACATTCTTGGGACTGATTAGAAAGATATTAATAGAAAAAATAATTGCCCCATCACAAAAACAATTTCAATTAAATAGAGTATCCATATCATTTTTGGAAATTAAAGGGAGTCATTTTATGGATTATTGGAAAGTTTCGAAGGAACACTAAACATGGTAACTCATGATGGATTTTCAATACCAGAACAATTTTAAATCTTTTATGATGGATTGGGTATTGTAATTTTTTTCTCATTGATATGATGTGTAATAAAACCTTAAAAAAGTCCCAAATAATGAGTAATAATATCTAGAAGGTCTGGATGAATAGATCCAAACATGGGAAAAATAACATTTTTATGTGAATCCACCCAAATCTAGTTGAATACACAATCTTAGGGAAGAATAATGTCTCAGTGGAAAATGTTTTTCACATAGTAGGATGGTCAATGAGATCTATCATAGGAAGGTCTAGGGAATCCAAACTGTTTAACCGGTTTACACAATTTTTGACAAACATAAACTCAATATTAAAAAAATACCTAACCATTCCTTATATAATGGACTTTATTTTAGGAGTTCCACTAGTATAGGTCAATTCTCTAAACATTCAAAAGTCAAAGTAACAAAAAATATTCAATACAGGGTATAATGATCATCCAGGCTTCTGTTGGAAACATAACCAACAATCCATCCAACAACCCAATCATCTAAAAAGAAACAAACTCTACCATCCATATAATTTTCTAACTCATAATCGGTTTCAACAAAAAATAGTCTAATACCAACATCTCCTGATCAAATTCTAGTAACCAATTGAATATCCCATCCTATAACCAAATAATCCTCATGGGATAAACCAACCAGCAAAACCCCTACCTAATTTATCGCCCTTTGAGTACTTCATCAATTTTGTAAATAAATGGAGAAAATTAACTCATAAGTCTCATCACATAATAATGAATTACAAACCATAAAAACTGGAAAGGAATCTATTACTACTAAAGATATCACACCCCAAACCATTTGGGGAGAATCTAGTTGCACACAATCATCTCTCGAACATTTGAAATCAGAGACTATTTGAATAAGTCATAAATCCATTAAAAACCCAAAATAATCCATTCTAGAACCATTAGAACATCAATATAACATGAAAATGTTGAAGAACAACCCTCAGATTCTAAAAACTCTAATGGGTATGTGAAAGAACCACAACCTCAACAAAAAATCAAATAACCTCATCCCTTCCCTCAATGTATGAGAAGAAAATATAAACCTAAAAAAATGAAACATTGAGGGAAATATTATCAAATTTTAAGATAAAGATACCCCTTATCAGTTAAATTAGAACCATAAATTCCTACTCCAATTATATTAAGAAATTTTTAACTTTTAAATGAAAATTCACACATAAAAATCAAGTCCTTTTGGATGTTAATGTGAGTGCCACCATCCAAGGAAACATTCTTCTGATGTTTAAAGAATTGGTATGTCCATAAATTAATGTTGAACTAGGATAAAACAATGTTGTAAAATCCTTTTGGGATCTAGGAGACAATTTTAACCTCATTAAATATACAACATATTTCCAATTAGGGTACGAAGATCTCCAACCAACTTTTATCACACACCATCTTACTAATTATAGTGTTAGGGTTACTAATAAGATCTTAATAGATGTTCTTGTAAAAGTGGAATACATCATTTAACACAATAAATTAATTTTAATTGAAAATCATACAAATATGGTTACTATAGAATAAATTTCAATCATCCTTGGTCATCCCTTCCTCTGATTAATCAACTTGTTCATCTGAGTAAGGAATGGGAACATGACCATAACCACTGATAACATTAAACTTGACCTAAAAATATATACTTAAAACTCTTTAATTAGAGATGATGATGAATTTCATGAGGTAAATTGGATAGGATGTATTGAATGGGAACTAGAGGAACAATACAAAATTTTTAAGGGTGTTTAAGTCAAGATGAGATTGATTTCCTTTGTTCACCTGAGGTAAATTTATCTCCATTCCTTAAATATATTTTAATATTCTCATTTTATGATTTTCAAGGATCACTAATCAATGAAACCTCTATAGTAATAAAAAACATCAAGTTCATACCCATCCTTCACTCAGATTTTTCCAATGCTGAAAATGGACCTTCTATTCAAAAGGAACCAATTATTTCAAGAAAAATAGAAAATGAAACTATTTTTATTGAAAAGGCCCATAATTATTTTAAAGTGTTAATCAAAATGAGTTCGAATTCAAGGTCATTACTACATCAATAAAGTATGAATTATTAAGGAACAATAAAATATTCTCTATTTTTATTTCTTCTTCTCTTTAATCTAATCAATAGACGATACTTCTGGGTCTCCTGGTAATGCACCAAAAATAAATTTGATTGACCCTATATGATATTCTTAGGATTTTACCACTCATTGTAACACATTTAATTTTTCTAGAATCTGATTCCAATCCATGTCACTAAACTCAATCGAGACTCAATCCCAATATCATAGATGTTTTAAGGAAATAAATTCTATTGTTGTTGAAAGTGGTTATCATCATCCACATTACTAATAGTGAGTGGTTAGTTATAATTAATGTGGTTTCAAATAAGGCTATAATCACTATGATTAACAATGAGTATGGTGATTTTCTCACAAAAAATGGTGATTAATGGAAGGAGAGTGTGTATTTAATACAATAATGTTAACTCATTTACCAAGAAAGACCATTACCCTTTTCCCATCATTGACCGAGTCCTCAAGTGAGTGGAAAGTCACTAATTATACACTTTCTTATATGGATACTTAGTATAAAATAAAATTTATGTCTCCTTATAATATCAATGAAAAAAAATTAATCTTTTCATTTTACACATTTTACTTCAAGCATATGCCCTTTGGGTTATGCAATTACCCTAGTACCTTGTAATAGTACATGATGGGAATCTTCACTAACATGGTGGGGACTATTTAGAGGTCTTTAAAAATAGATTATCTATATTTAGGAATAAATTTTAGGGATTCCTTATAAATGATGAAAGTTTATTTTCTATTTGTGAGGATAATAATCTTATCCTAAAATGGGAATATTTACATTCTCTGGTGAAGGATGGACTAGTTCTGGGTCATTTAGTCTCTAGTGGACGGATTGAAGTTGATAAAACCTTTGTTGAAATAATTTGTCACCTTCCCTATCGAAAAAAATTCAATGAACTAAGTTCCTTATTAGGACATTCTCAATTATATAAAAGTTTCATTAGAAACATCATCTCTATTTCCTGAAACCTATGTGCTCTGCTTGTAAAAGACGGTCCATTTTTTTAGAGTCTTGAGGAATAATTCTCTACACTCAAGTAATATCTTCTATATACAACCATCATGAATGAAAAAATTGATATAATCATTTTAAAATAATATGTGATTAATGTGAATTTACAATAGGATCCTTATTAATAAAAATATTTTATAAAACTCCATTCTCCATATCTTATGTAATAAAATCAATGAATGATGAAAAAATAAACTACATCACCACTTAGAAAGTGTTTATTCTTTTTTTATTTTCCTTTGACAAATTCATGTCCTATCTCACATAATCCTCCATAATTTTCTTCACATATCATTTAGATCTAAAATAAATTTTCCAAAAAACAATATTCTAAAGAAATATTGATTTGGTGGATCCTTATCTTATAAGAATTTTACATAACCATTATGGAAAAAAATGGGGTAGAAAATTTTGTAGCGGATCACCTCTATTGTTTAGAATTCAATGAAAAATAAACCCATATTTTTATTTCTGATTTTATCCTTAATTATAATTTTTATTCTATGAGTGATTGAACATGGTATGTTAACATTGAAAAATATATGTCTATAGGAATTATTACAAAATTACTAGGGACTGAATCTATAATGAAATTCATTTCTATTATAAAACTCTTTGTGTTTTATGATATATACCTCTTCATTTTTTTTCTATAATCAAGTCATTAGGAGATGTGTTCCTCAGTATAACCAAGATTTAATTCTTAAATTTTATAATAGAGAGCCATGTAAAGTCCACCTTTTCACTAAGAAAACTACTACAATGACCCTTTAATGTGTTTTTGTATAGGATATTCTCATTAAATATTCATTATCTTTTTTCCATAGTTGTATTCAATGTCAAAAATTATGATCTATTACTGAAAGAAATAAAACTCTCCTAACTCCCATTCTGGTTGTTGATATATTTTATTATTGTTAAATTCATTTCATGGGACCCTTCCCAAATTCTAAGTGATATTTCATCATCCTCTTAGCTATTGGTTACGTCACTAAATGGTTTATAACCATTCCAAACAAGTCCAACGACCATCATGTTTTGATCCTATTCTTGAAATAAAACATATTTTATTGATTTGGAATTCCTAAGGATATCATTAGTGATCGTGGAACCCCGTTTTGTAACTATCCCTTCTTAGAACACATTTTTACATTTGTGATTTATCACATTGTTTCCAATACCTAACATCATTAAACCAATGGTAAAAATGAGTGGGTGAATATAAAAATTATGAAAATTATTGAAAAAACTATCAGTCCATATAGAAATCATTTTCCAAGAAAATATTGGAATCTTTTTGGGTATATATCACTGGATTCAAAACCATATTGAACATGTCACCATAGATGTTGGTTTATTGAAAATATTTCCATTTAACTTCTAAAATTTAACATAAAACCTTTTGGGGATAAAATGAATTTTAACATTTCTATAGACAAAAATAAAATAAAATTATACCTTAACAAACTTGTGGAACATAGGATGGAGGCTTATGAAAATTTAAGGATCAATAAAGTTAGAGTTTAAGAATAGAAATCATGGATTATTATATTTAAACACTTTGAACAGGGAAAATCTGTACAAATTTATAGTTACAAACATAACTTACACATAAGAAATTTAAGGTCTAGATGGTCAGGTCCTTATATAATACATCATTTATACCCCCATGGGGAAGTATAGATTCAGGATGCCATTAGTTTTCATATCTTAAAATTTAATGGTCAAAGGTTAAAACCATTCATTGAATCATTCAATAAACATGAAACATAGGAGTTTACTAATCCAACCTATGAACCAGATAGTTGTTTATAGATTTAGGGTCCAAGTTGAGCTAGAAACATTAAACAAAGGGCTTTGTAGGATGCAACCTAGCCTTTACATATACCTTGACTCAATGTTTAGTGTTCTAAAATAAAAATCTATGTTTTTTTCATTCTTTTCCTATTATTTTTTGATTATTTGGGAACCTAAATGGGTTTCAATTATGATTATAATTGGGTTAGTTTATAATATTTATGGTATGATGATGTTAATGTATTTTATATAAAATAAAAACTATTCCATGCATGCAAACACAATCTATCATAATTTATGTGACATCTTCATGTTACATGGAGATAAAAAGAGTAATTAGTATAAGCACAAACAATAACCTCAACAAATATGTGATTTTGTTCCATTTTTTAAATTTCTTTTAAAATTAAATTCCTATATTTCTACCCCCTTATGAATTTTATTTTCTTTAAACATTGTAGACAATGTTATTCTATGCTGTGGGGTGAAATAAAAAATGATAAAAAAATTTTAAAAATTAAAAAATTAAAAAAACGTGTTTCGATGGAAAATAAAATTTATTTTACCGTTTACAGGATAATATTATTTTCAAACATTTAATCTGAATATGAAATAATTTTTCATGCCTTGATTTTGATATTTATATAATTTTATGTTCAAGACCATATGTTTTGGAAAGTATGGTTTACTAATGTTATTTTTACAATTTATATTTTCAACTATTTAATAAAAATATCCCTATGCATATCCTTTATATTGTGGGGAATTTGTTCGAGTTCTTGGGGTCCATAATAAATAACATATGATTCTTGATCATTTAATTTTTTTTACATGAGAATAAAAAAAGAAGAAAAAATTTAAATAAATATAATAAATTTGCATAGAGAGAAATGGATTGACCTAATATATTGATTTTGACACTTGGGAATCATGACTCCATAATTTTCTCACCCAGAGTTGATAATTTTATTTCTATTTATGGTTATTTTAATTTACTTTTATTTAAGATAACTTGAGATGATTACTGAGTATGTGAGCTTCACTTGATTACCTAAGTTCTTTGAGATGGGGAGCCATTAAAAAAGGTTTCACTACATGGGTTGACTTGATTGACTTTAATTTCAATTACCATTGAAAATTTAAAAAAATAACAATAAAAAATGAATACTCATATTAAGATTAAATTGTGATTACACCATTTGCTTATATCTTTCCCCCATTGAATTAAAACGAACCCTCATGTCTATTATGATGCAGAACACATAATCATGTTGAAGTGAAATTGGATGAAATGTGAAGAAAAATTTGAAAAAGGAATGGAAGGGGGATTGGGATACGATTTTGGAACTAACTTGTTTTAAATGATTTTTTGATAGGTTCTATTAATTTCTTTATGTGAGGTAAAAATTATAGGAATTTTACATTTATTTTTTTTGGAAAAAGGAATTCAATTTTCATAATTTTGAGTTTATTTTCATAATAGACTAGAAAAATTAAAATTAGGTGTTATGATTAGCCACAAAAATAGGATAATATTCTATTTGTATAATATTATTTTCATTTACTTAATTGTTCACAAATATCATTATTAGTGAAATTTTAAAAATTGAAACTCTTTTTACCTCATTTCTATAATTCTTACTCAAATGTACAATTACTCGATACATTAATTCATCACCTCGTAAACCCCCATTGTACTTTATTTTAATTTTCTTTTTTAAATGTAAGGTTACACATGTATTGGGGACTATTTCATCCCTCTATAGAACTAGTACATAAACATTTTAAGACCCCCCATTTTTGGTCATTCAAATTAGAATCTTTTGGGAGAAGTGAATTGTGAAGTAGCCTGATAAAATAACTATAACAACCATGATACAATACCAATGTAGCTAAAATTTCAACTAAATATTGATTAAATTGTATTTAATATATAATTAAAATAATTAAAGATCTAATTATAAGGATTAATGGGTGGATACCCATGTTTAATATTAAATTCTATGCTAGATTTGGTGGCACATAATAACAACCCACCATTTTTAGCATATATCTTAGAATATGTGTCCAAATGGGATGAAATTTTGACATGAAAAAATTGACTCTCCCTTAAATTTACAAAAACCTAATCCTACCCTCATTCATTGGGAATACTTTTAATATTTGGGGCTTGATCCAAGGTTTTAAAAATACCAATTTAAGGTATTTTTTTGGATGTTATGACTGGATTGTTTGGTTTATTTCAATTGTAGGGTTATACTGCTGTTTTTCATTCATGATTTTTTTACATTTAAGTTGTACAAATCACCTTTGTTTCTTAATAAAATTAATTTATATTCTATTATTATATAATACTTAATATCATGTTTATAATAGTTTCTTAATGTGTAATCTTATTCACTTGAACACTTGTGAAATTCTTCAAAAAATGGTGAAGTGATTGTTATTTCATTGTTTTCTTCTTCCATTCCACCTGTGTAAGTCACCTTACACCTTATATTGAAATAATTTCCTTAATACAAGGATAAAACTATTAAGGGATGGTCAAATATTAGTTTCAAGGGGATGTTTTGGATGTTATTTTATGTTCAATTTACTTTAAATCATTTATTTTAATTTGGAATTCACTTAAAGGAATAATTAGTTATTAATCCTTATTGAATTTTACACTACACATTCTTAGTGATAATAGGATCACATTACTTGGAGTTCTCATGAAAATTAACCTATATGTGTATAGGTGAGTAGTGTTAGGATTGCATAGGTATTAAAAAATTATGTGATTATTGCATTTTTAATTCATCAAATGAATCCTTCTAGAACATAAGAAATTGAAATAGTTTTAAAAACATTCATCTAATCCACCCTAAGAAATAACCTAGGATCAACTAATTCTCATAAATTTAATTCACTGAGATATTTTAGTGCTATATAAATCCATATCAAATAAAACAAAAGTTTCCCACATCATATCCAAATATCAATCTATATAGAAATTGTGCCCTTGGGTTCTTTCTAGGACTCTATGAATTCAACAAAACTTTTATGTTGCAAGAAACCACATCGAACTTATAGTAAATTTGGGTGATACTAAGAGTTAAAATAATTTCATGATATTATTTTAAGACTTGAGTGGGAGAAGTATAAGTTTAATAAATAAAATATTTTAGAAAAAAATCAAGAATATTATCTTGAAGATAAATCTAAGTTGATAATATAAATTTATGATTTTAAGAAGTTTCTTAATGAGAATATAAATCTATACATCAATATTGAAGAAAATTTGATTTTGATGGAGGAAGATTTAGAACATATTCAAATAAAACCTATTAAAGATAATAAAAAATTACAAATTTATAAAATAAAAATAAAAAATTTATTAAATGATATGAGAAATGTGATCCTCAGGAGGATCAATAATGATTTTTCTCAATGAATTTTATACCGGATGAAATCATGAAAAGGGTAATTCAAGATAATAAGACCGTTATTATATCCAAAACAACCATATATAAAAAACAAAAAGTTTCTAAGGTTTCAAATATTGAATGAAAAGCTACTATAATTGGATGTTTTACTGAGGGTAATAATAAAATATCAAGAGTTAACCAATACATTGGTGTAAAACGAAATTCCAAAATGGAAGGTAAAAAATTGATGAAAAGAATAATCATAATTTTAGGCAGTATATAAGTTTCAAAGGTAAATATGATTTTTATTTTAACTACTAGTATTTTGGATGATTTAGGCATACAATAAATTAGTTTTTATTTTAATATCCAATTATATAATTAATCTAGGAGAAATTGGAATCAACGTTTGAGGGGGAGTCAACCAACTAAAAGAAGGAAACTTTTGAATGTCTGTTTTAATGTTGAAAATAGATTCCAACTTCTGGAATCCAATTTTGAAATATGTGATAAACCTGGATCTTTGGTAAAATTATGTCTTATCAAGATTTCAATAGCAAAACTATATAACAAAAATATAAACATCCACATAAGATGAATGAAAAAGGAAAATGGAATGCCTTAGTTATTAAAAAATATCTCAACATTGCAAAATTATAATGAAATTTTATATCAGATTCTGGGAGTTATTCATATATGATATGTTATTTTAATTTTTTTAAATAATTTGAAACATTATAAGGATGTGTAATGATTTTCTAAATGATTAGTAAATTAGAATCAAAGGTAAGGGATACTTTATCAATGGGTAGGAAAATTTAAAATCCAAAAGGGACTCATTTTTTGATGGGTTGAAACACAATTTTTTATGTGATTCACATCATTTTGATATTGGTAGCAATGTTTGTTTTAGAAAATTTCGTTTTTAAGTGGATAGAAGATGGTAAGGTTTTAATGAGAGTCCAAAAAACAAAGAGAAACATGATTTCAATTACTGACTCAAAATATTCATGCTACCTAATAATGATTGAAGAAAATTAGTAATGGAATAAAATTAATAGGAATATGTGTTATAGGAATATAATAAAACTAATAAGTAGATAAAGTATTCATGATAACCCAATAATGAAAAGAATAAGATATTGGTGTCATTCTATTTTCCAAAAAGAAAATAATTCAAAATCTATACATAAGAAAGGTGAGATATATTCAACACATACCTTAGTGATGATATATTCATATATTAATATACCTATAAGAAAATAATCAATAAAAAAATACTATAACTTTATATATTTTATTGATGACTTTACTCACATTACGTATATTAGTTTTTAGAAAATTAAATTAGAGGTTATAAAAATGTTTAATATTTTTTGGAGATGTGTGGAGAAAGAGTATGAATAAGTTGTGAAGAAGATTCATATAGTTAATGTTGGTGAATATATAAGTGGGAAGTTGAAATACGTAATATCCAAACTTGGGAACCAATAAACGCTACCATAATTTAGTGGGTCCTATGGCCTTAGGTGCGAATCACTATACGCTAGAGGTTGCTGACTAGTAGCGAGTTCATAAGGTGTGTCTATGGGGAGACTAGTCCCTCATGTCATAATGTAATGCATCAGTGTAAACATAACGATCAATAGAGGAAGAATGTAAAATAAGTGGTAGTAGTATATAACATCCATAGGATAATAGTAGTAAATTAATCCATAATAAGTTTCATATATAATATGATGAACATGTCACATAATTATAAAAAATTGCAGGAAAACATGATAATAGAAACCAGTAAAATGAATGTATCAAAATAAAAAAAGAACAAAAAATGACTATCTTCAGATATAATCTTGAGTCTAGCTTGGTTATATAATAAACTAAACCTAAGCATAGAATAAACAAGAATTATATAGTGGGAACTTACCCCAGTCCCTAACTGTATCCATAAAGTTTTATTACATACCCAACGATGGCTTGAACAGGGTATGAGATAACACACAGTAGGACACCACCAATAGTGTCTATAAAAGATCAATTCTGTTTAATATAAGTATAAACAGTGTGAAATATATAAGAGTAATATAAATGAATCAATAGGTGTGATACTATAAAGCAAACAAGGCTCACTATGAACTAGAAACCATAAACACATGCTAATTATAAAACATGATAATGCAAGTGTGATACTATCCAGTCTAAGAACTGTAATCAAACACCCATACCGGGGCTATCTATAAATCATAATAAACATCCACTGCATCCCATTTAAAGTAATTTAGTGTCATACCCCAAGGGTAATATCCATGGAATAAAGAAAAAATAATACTCAATGACTTATGCCATGAAATTATGTGTCATGACCACAGTCGGATTCAAGGAGTAGTAATATCAAAATAATACCATGTAATCTGGATCCATAGAGTAGAAATGTCTATGGAATCATATATAATATTGAATCTATGGAGTATAAATGCCAATGGCATTCAATACAGTTCTGAATCCATGGATTAGAAATGTCTATTGCATTTTATATAATAATGAGTTAAACCCTCATAGGCTAGATCCAAGGAGTAGTAATGTCCAAGGCATCCAAATCATTTATCAATTCATTAATCATTTCATAACCCATTTAATATTAATACAAAAACCATGAGTTCATCCAAATCATTTCACTATTTCTATTTAATCCATTTAATCTATTTAATAAAATATAATCATTTGGAAAATGATGCATAATACCACTCCAAATATCTCATTAAATCATTACACCTCCCACAATGATGGTGAGATCACACACACTCACCCAATAGGGTGGTAACTCATGGGGAAGATACATAAATATACTTCAATCTGTGTAACATACCAAGTAAGTAATGAATAATATATATTTTTATCTATGTCTATTAATGATTAAGATAGTGTTTTAGAGGCTTAAAATGAAAATAAATCCAATCTTAAGCATGGAATACACTAATATTTTTAAAAGATTGTTTTACTGCCTTTTTGATGGCAAACCCTTTTTAAATATATCTTTTGACAATTTTATAAGCTATGTTTGTCAAAATAAACTTATTATTTATGATTGGGACATCAAAATTTACTTTGTGTGAATTTTTGGTATTTTTCCGATAAAGTTCATTTTTAAAGAATAGTGAACAATACTGCATTTTACATCAAAACTGCTTTTTAATCTAATTTATTTATATGATTAGATTATATTTTGAATTGGTTTTAAAGTGAAATTAGAATATATTTTTACTATTTAATCCAATGGTGGTCGTTGGAATAAATTTCACTTTGAAATTGGACTTAAACTAGTGTCAATCTTTTGATACTTATTGTTTCATAAAAACACGTTATTTGTCATGACAACGGGAATTATTTATTTAATTAATTAATGTAACTTATATGATTTGAATTTTGTAAAATAGAAATCATTTTTGAATTCATAATATCAAATATAGCTTAGGGTGAAGTTTTGGTATTTTTCTGAAAAACATCAATTTTTGATGAATAGTAAAACCACTAAGTGGTAGTTAAAGAGACTGATTTTTCGTTTAAATGAAACTTTGCCACTTCTGTGATTTGATTTTCAAAAATCTGGAATACATGGTTGTCATTAAGAAGTAAAATGTGGTTCAATGAGATTAAAATAATTTTTTGGTGAATAGTAACTTTTAAGTTCTTAATCGCGATTAGTGGTAATTAGTGTAGTTTAAGGTAAAAATAATGTTTTAATAATATGATATGAGCTTGAAACATGTACTACCCTCATGGGATCTGTCATGGCCGACCAAGAAAATCCATGGGTCAACTTGGGGACCCCATGGAGCCACTTTGGTTGGGAAATGACATAAATAACTTTTTATTTAATGTTAAAGTAAAAATGACACAAACAAGAGATGTTTTACTAAAACAATTTTTACATGAGGTTATACAAGTAAGATTTTTGATTATAAATAGTCATTGGTAAGATAATAATATTTCCTACATCATAGTATTTTTTTTAATAATTTTTAGACATTAAATAAATTAAATTATTTATGACATCATGATGATGCAGCGATGACCTCATTATTTAACGATTTAAATAAAATGGAAAGATAATGTAACCTCTAAGACCTACACAAGGCCAAAACCAATTAGATGAGTGGGTTTAGAACCCTTATCACCTTATCCTAAAAACAAATCAATGTGGGACCTCTTAAATCCGAATACAATTTTAAAATAAAGTGACTTTTCTTTACCTTCCAAGAGTGCCCCTCCTCTCCTCTTATAAAAGGCCCCCACCTCTACCTCCTTACCCACACTCCCAAAGCCTTTGGCTCGGCCAAACCCTGTCCATTTTGTCTCTCCACTTCCATATCTTACTCCTTGAAGCCTCACATTGGGTAGAAGTCTTCCCAAGGAAGCCTTTGAGCTCAAACCAAAGGGAGTTACCCGATTTTAAGGTAATGTCTTCTTTTGAGTCTTTTTGTTTTATTTTGCTTCTACAACCCCCTAAAATCATTTTATTCTTTTCTTTTGTAACAACTACAATATCCTAAATATACTAGGATGTTGTTATAATAAGTATTCTAGCTACACTTACACACACCTACATCTAATGGTTAACGAACATACTGTTTCCGTGGATGGAAAATTTATGCCTCCCGAAACGATGATTGTTAAACATTATTTTAACACCTTAAAAGGTGTCCATTAAGATGTCACTATATTTATATATGATATATAATATGTTTATGTTTTCCTTAAGCTTCTGTATTTTTCATTTTGGGTATACCTTCATGGTTTCCATTATAGGTAAACGCGATATCTTCATTTAAGGAAGTGCGGACTACTGCCCCCTCAAAGTGAGTTGATTCGTTAAATACCATATGTGGGACGTATAAAGGATGGAACTATGATATTATATATGATATTATACTGGAATTATAATATACCTTTATATCATTATGATTCTATTCTATAAAATATGAAATAGAAATGAAAGTAGCGTTCATGCGTACGTACGACTTACCGTCTCCATGAACGGTGCATTTCATTTCTTACCTCTAAATGATTATGTAATATTATAAATGCATGAATGTACTGGATACATATGACATATATGATATCTACATCATGAATACCATTCTGGATATAATGGATACATGAACAACTTGTAATTCTAAAGGGTTTATTTTTGACTCAAGTACCAATGATCGTTAAAATGACCGTTATTAACTTAAATAATTACATAGTGTTCATGAAATGGTAATAAGTGATATAAAAGGAATAATGAACTTGAAAAAGGTTCTTAAGCAAGTATAAATTAACTCAAGTTTATTATTCAGGACATTAAAGAACGATCGAGTCAAGTCGGACCCGAGGTATGGGACTTCTTCTCAATCTCCTTTCATTGAGGCATATTTTGTTTTATACACAACCTTATTTTATACGGAGTATAAACCCCTTTGACTTTTATGTTTATCCAAAAGGAATCTTTTTTATACGAAGAGTTTTACTAAACGACAAAAGGGAATGTTTTTTTGTACGTATGCGGCGACAACGACTTCTCCGCTGCTGTGACCGTTATTTGAGGTTCGACTTCCTCTACAAGCCATACCTTCTTTTTAAAAGAAAAATAAATACCATGTTTTACTTTTCTTTTATTTTGGTATTGAAAATTGTTTTCATAATGTTTTTATATCAATGTGTTTTATTGATATATTGTGATTGAAAGGTGGAAATGTTATGTTTCCTTTATGCATGTTTTATGTGATACGATTATGTTGAGGTTCTTGGGCATTATTATGAAGACGGGTGGTTCCGTGATAGACTAAGGGCAGGTGAGCCCGATATAGCTCTTCAATTCATTGGGTAACACGAAGGAGTGAAACGTTAAGGTTTCTCCGAATAGATTTAGGGAATATACTGTGATGGGTATTCCAAACGTAACTAAGAGGGTTACTCCCTACGTAAGAATGTTATGAATGCCTCAAGTTACCTTTATGTCTTATGATGTATATGATTTATTCATGATTTGATGAGGTATGTTAAAGTGCTTATGTTTTATGGGTAAAGTATGATTTCATTATTACGTATATATGTACCCATGTTTCCTTTCCATATTTTTATATCCCTTACTGAGCTTTTTATGCTCATCCCAAGTTTTTTTGAAATGTTTTTCAGAGGTCAAGGGAAAGGTACATGATATGATGATAGTGTCAAGGAAGTGTCAAAAGAATCCATGTTTTATTTTAAATATGTTTCCATTGATGGGACAGAAGAATACTATCTTTATGTAACCACTTTGTTTATATTTGGAATGTAATGCAAGTTTTATGATCTAATTCTCTAAAACTCTAAACCCGAAAAGATCCTTAATGTGTAATCTTGTAATAACTCAAGATTAAGTAAGGTTTAAGGCTGGGGCCTTATAGTTGGTATCAGAGGTCGGTTTAGATAACTTTAGGAGTTAGAATTCTATTAAATGATTATCCAAAAATATTTTTTTTGAAGTGATGTTGAATTTGAAGATTACCATGTTGCTTCATCTAAGACATGTTTGTTCAGAATGGTTTTCCGCAGAGGAAACAGGGAAGCAGTGCTAGGAAGGAATGCAGAAGGAAATAACCTTCCGAATCAGCATCCTAAGATGGTCATAATTGGAACTGAACAGTTTGTTGCAGTAATGGCGTAGTTGACTCAAGCGATAAATGGTGGTGGTATCCATGCACGAGATCAGCCAGATCAACCGCAGAGGAACATGTCAGTGGTGGAACATTTCATGAGGCAACATCCCCCATCATTTAGAGGATCATCTGACCCTGTGCTAGCTGAAGGGTGGATTAAAGCACTGGAGAATATTTTCGATGTCATGGGGTGTTCAGACAATCAAAAGGTTAGTCTTGCTATTTACCGTTTGGAGGGTGAAGCAGATCAGTGGTGGTCGATGGTTAAAAATATCAGGGATGCTGATGAGATTGATGATCTCGACTGGGATGAATTTAAATATATGTTTCTTGAGAAGTATTTTCCTAAGGCTGTTCGACTTAGGATGGAAACAAAATTCTTGGAATTGAGGCAATATGAATACTCAGTGGCTACCTATGAAGAAAGGTTCGCTCGATTGGCAATGTATGCTCCAAATTTTATCCGAGACCTTGATAGTAAAATAAATCGTTTTTACTCAGGATTAAAGAAAACATATCGAAGGGCATTAGCTTCTCGTGAGTTTAAAAGTTATGAAAAGCTTGTTCGATGTGCTGATAAGGTGGAAATGGAGTTTGCCGATGATCAAGTGTTCTATAACAACCAACAGAAGAAGATACCGAGGTGGCAGGAGAAAGGTAAGAATTCTTCAAAAAAGTATGATGGTAAGAAAACTAAGTTTCCAGTTTGTGATAAATGTGGCAAAAGGAATGCTGGGGAATGTCTTCTGAATTCTGGAAAGTGCTACCGATGTGGTAAGATGGGACATAAGGCTCGTGATTGCACTGAAAAGGATCAAGGTGAAGGTAAGACCAAATTTGATTTACAGTTAGTGAAATTTTATAAGTGCAATGAGATGGGTCACTATGAAAATGAGTGTCCGACAAAGAGATTGAGTGATGAGAAGCAGTTAGACTACAAGCAGAAAGGGGTGGTGAAATCCTTTGCAACTACTTCAGTAGATGTCGGGCCATCAAATGAAGTTGTATCAGGTACTTTGTTTGTTTTTTTAGATTATGCCAGTGCGTTGTTTGATTCGGGGTATACACATTCTTTCATCTCTGAAACCTTTTCTAGTAAAATGAGAATACCATCTCAAGAAATGACTCCTGAACTTTTGGTAAAAACACCTGGGGGGAATGTTGAGGCAAAAAGAATTTATAAGAATCTTCATATCCTTATCTGTGGAAATAACCTACTTGCAAACCTTATTGTTCTACCTCTAGTAGAGTTTGATGTTATCTTGGGTATGGATTGGCTCTCCATTTACCATGCTAAGATTGACTGTAGAGCTAAAGAAGTTTCTTTTCAGAAAGACTTTCAGTTTTTGTACAAGAATGAACCCTTACTGTTGATAAATTATCAAGAGGCCAAGAAAATTGTAAAAGATGGAAATGAATGTTACCTTGCACACATCGCTGAAAATAAAGGAACTGTTCAGATTAATGATGTGCCATTGGTAAATGAGTACCCTGATGTTTTTCCTGATGAGTTGCCTGGAATAATACCAGATCGGGAAGTTGAGTTTACTGTTGACTTAGTTCCTGATGCTAAGCCAATTTCAAAACCCCCTTATCGAATGGCTCAAATTGAACTTTTAGAGTTGAAGGAGCAATTGCAAGATTTATTAGAGAAAGGTTTCATTCGACCTAGCACATCACCATAGGGTTCTACTGTTTTATTTGTTAAAAAGAAAGATGGTTCAATGAGACTTTGCATTTATTATAGAGCCTTGAATAACATCACTGTTAAGAACAAATATCCTTTGCCTCATATCGATGTTTTTTTTTATCAGCTCCAGGGAGCTCAGTATTTTTCAATGATTGACTTGAGATCGGGGTACCATCAGCTGAAGGTAAAGGAAGAAGACGTTCCGAAGAATGTGTTTTGTACAAGATATGGACATTATGAATTTGTAGTAATTCCTTTTGGGATAACCAATGCACCTGCTGTATTCATGGACTTAATGAATAGAATTTTCCGTGAGTTCTTGGATAAGTTTGTGGTGGTTTTCATTGATGATATTTTGTTGTTTTCTAAAAGTAAAGAGGAGCATGAAAGACATTTAAGGGTTATCTTGAAAACCTTAAAAGAAAAGAAATTTTATGGGAAATTCATCAAGTGTGAGTTTTGGTTGCAACAAATTTCTTTCCTTGGTCACATTGTTTCTAAAGATGGGATAACTGTTGATCCTGCAAAAACAAAAGTTGTGGAAGACTGGCCAAGACCCACAAATGTAACTGAGATTCGTAGCTTCCTTGGTTTGGTAGGCTATTACCGAAGGTTTGTTAGAAATTTTTCACGATTATCTAGTCCAATGACTAAGCTAACTCGGAAGGGTGTTAAGTTTATCTGGACAAAAGAATGTGATGATTGTTTTCAGGAACTGAAAAGAAGATTGGTGAATGCTCTAGTTTTGGCACTACCTTCCAGGAATGGTGAGTTTGTTATATACAGTGATGCTTCATTGAAAGGACTTGGTTGTGTCCTAATGCAGAATGATCAGGTAATTGATTATGCTTCACGACAGTTGAAAACTCATGAGTTAAATTACCCTACACATGATTTGGAATTAGCTGCTGTTGTTTTTGCTTTAAAAATTTGGAGGCATCATTTGTATGGAGTAAAGTGTGAAATATATACCGATCACAAAAGTTTAAAGTATATATTCACTCAGAAAGATTTGAACATGAGACAAAAGAGATGGCTAGAATTAATCAAGGATTATGATTGTACAATTCATTACCATCTTGGAAAAGAAAATAAAGTGGCTGATGCTTTGAGTCGAAAAATTAATGCTTCATTAGCAATGTTGCGTTTGGAATGTGATCCTTTATTTAAGGATTTGATGAACTTTGGAATAGAATTTGTTGGTTCAGGATGTTCTTCTGTTTTGTTTCAGGTATCAGTGAGATCATCTCTATCAGACAGAATCAAGCAAGCACAGAAGCAAGACAGTGAGTTGCAGAAAAAGGTAGAGCTGGTTCAGAAAGGTAAGTTGCATGAATTCAACAATGATAGTGATTGTGTTTTGTGATTTGGGAAGAGATTGTGTGTGCCTTGTGATTCACATTTGAAGAGAGAGTTGTTATGTGAAGCTCATAGTTCTCCGTTTTCAGTTCATCCTAGCAGTACTAAGATGTACAGAGATCTGCGGGAGTATTACTGGTGGGATGGAATGAAAAGAGATATTGCTGATTTTACTGTGAAGTGTTTGACATGTAAACAAGTTAAAGCAGAGCGGTAGTTACCGAAACGGATGCTTCAGCCTCTACCAGTGCCAGAGTGGAAATGGGAGAATATATCCATGGACTTTGTTGTGGGATTACCAAAGACATCCCGAGGTAATAATGCAATCTAGGTTATTGTTGATTGCTTGACTAAATCTGCTCATTTCCTTGCTATACGAAATACTTTTTCCCTGGATCAACTTTCCCGTTTGTATCTTAAACAGATAGTCAGGTTACATGGAGTTCCTCTCTCCATTGTATCTGACCGCGATCCCAGGTTCACTTCTAACTTTTGGAAAGGCCTTCAGAAGTTGTTGGGTACTGAATTAAATTTTAGTACAGCTTTTCATCCTCAATCAGATGGGCAGTCAGAATGAACAATTTAGACCTTGGAGGATATGCTACGAGCTTGTTTGATGGATTATCATGGAAGTTGGGACCAACATCTTTCTTTGGTTGAATTTTCATATAATAATAGTTTTCATTCCAGTATACAGATGGCACCATTTCAGGCATTATATGGGAAGCGGTGTCGAACTCCATCTTTCTGGGATGAAGTGGGTGAAAGGAAGTTGATGGGACCAGAATTGGTAGAAGAGATGGAAGAAAAAGTTTAGTTGATTCAGAAGCACATGAGAACAGATCAGAGTAGGCAAAAGAGTTATGCAGACAACAGGAGGAAGGATCTAACTTTTGAGGTAGGTGATCATGTTTTTCTCAAAGTCTCACCATGGAAAAGTGTGATTCAATTTGGTAAGAAAGGAAAGCTGAGTCCAAGGTTCATTGGACCATATGAAATTATGGAGAGAGTTGGATCAGTTGCATACCGGGTGGCTTTACCTCCGAGTTTATCTCAGGTACACAATGTTTTTCACGTTTCGATGTTGAGAAAGTATATGCCAGATCCATCTCATGTTTTGAGTCCAGAGGTAGTTTAGCTGGAAGAGAACCTATCTTATGAGGAACAACCGGTCCAGATTCTTGACCATAGGGAGCAAGTGTTACAGAATAAGGTGATTCATCAGGTAAAGGTTTTGTGAAAAAACCACATGATTGAAGAGGCAATATGGGAATCTGAAAATGCAATGAGGGATAAGTACCCCCATTTATTTGATAAGTAAATAAATTGCGGGGACGCAATTTTCTAAAGGGGGGAAGGATGTAACATCCAAGTAAGTAATGAATAATATATATTTTTATCTATGTCTATTAATTATTAAGATAGTGTTTTAGAGTCTTAAAATGAAAATAAATCCAATCTTAATCATGAAATACACTAATATTTTTAAAAGATTGTTTTACTGTCTTTTTGATGGAAAACCCTTTTTAAATCTATATTTTGACAATTTTATAAGCTATGTTTTTCAAAATAAACTTATTATTTATTATTGGGACATCAAAATTTACTTTGCGTGAATTTTTGGTATTTTTCCGATAAAGTTCATTTTTTAATGAATAGTGAAAACACTGCATTTTACATCAAAACTGCTTTTTAATCTAATTTATTTATATGATTAGATTATATTTTGAATTGGTTTTAAAGTTAAATTAGAATATATTTTTACCATTTAATCCAATGGTGGTCGTTGGAATCAATTTCACTTTGAAATTGGACTTAAACTAGTGTCAATCTTTTGATACTTATTGTTTCATAAAAACACCCTATTTGTCATGACAGCGGGAATTATTTATTAAATTAATTAATGTAACTTATATGATTTGAATTTTGTAAAAAAGAAATCATTTTTTAATTCAGAATATCAAATATATCTTAGGGTGAAGTTTTGGTATTTTTCTGAAAAACTTCAATTTTTGATGAATAGTGAAACCACTAAGTGGTAGTTAAAGAGACTGATTTTTCGTTTAAATGAAACTTTGCCACTTCTGTGATTTGATTTTCAAAAATCCAACATACATGGTTGTCATTAAGAAGTAAAATGTGGTTTAATGATATTAAAATAATTTTTTGGTGAATAGTAACTTTTAAGTTCTTAATCGTGATTAGTGGTAATTAGTGTAGTTTAAGGTAAAAATAATGTTTTAATAATATGAGATGAGCTTGACACATGTCCTACCCTCATTTGATGTGTCATGGATGACCAAGACAATCCATGGGTCAACTTGGGGACCCCATGGAACCACTTTGGTTGGGAAATGACATAAATAACTTTTTATTTAATGTTAAAGTAAAAATGACACAAACATGAGATGTTTTACTAAAACAAATTTTAAATGGGGTTATACAAGTCTGATTTTTTATTATAAATATTAATTAGAAAGATAAAAAGATTTCATACATCATAGTATTTTTTTTATAATTTTTAGGCATTAAATAAATTAAATTATTTATGACATCATGATGATGCAGCGATGACCTCATTATTTGACGATTTAAATAAAATGGAAAGATAATGTAAACTCTAAGACCTACACATGGACAAAACAAATTGGATGAGTTGATTTCGAACCCTTATCACATTATCCTCGAAAAAAAAATCAACGTGGGACCTCTTAAATCCGAATACCATTTTAAAATAAAGTGACTTTTCTTTACCTTCCAAGAGTGCCCCTCCTCTCCTCTTATAAAAGGCCCCCAACTCTACCTCCTTACCCACACTCCCAAAGCCTTTGTCTCGGACAACCCCTGAACATTTTGTCTCTACACTTCCCTCTATTCCTCCTTGAAGCCTCACATTTGGCATAAGTCTTCCCAATGAATCCTTTGAGCTCAAACCAAAGGGAGTTACCCGATTTTAAGGTAATGTCTTCTTTTGAGTCCTTTTGTGTTATTTTGCTTCTCCAACCCCCTAAAATCTTTTTATTATTTTCTTTTGTAACAAATACAGTATCATAAATATACTAGGATGTTGTTATAATAAGTATTATAGCTACATTTACACACACCTACTTCTAATGGTTAACGAACATACTGTTTCCGTGGATGGCGAATTTATGCCTCCCGAAACGATGATTGTTGAACATTCTTTTAACACCTTCAAAGGTGGCCATTAAGATGTCACTATATTTATATATGATATATAATATGTTTATGTTTTCCTTAATCTTATGTATTTTTCATTTTGGGTATACCTTTATGGTTTCCATTATGGGTAAACGCGATATCTTCATTTAAGGAAGTGCGGACTACCGCCCCCTCAAAGTGAGTTGATTCGTTAAATACCATATGTGGGACATATAAATGATGGAACTATGATATTATATATGATATTATACTGGAATTATAATATACCTTTATATCATTATGATTCCATTCTATAAAATACAAAATAGAAATGAAAGTAGCGTTCATGCGTACGTACGGCTTACCGTCTCCATGAATGGTGCATTTCATTTCTTACCTCTAAATGATTATGTAATATTATAAATGAATGCATGTACTGGATATATATGACATATATTATATCTACATATTGAATACCATTCTGGATATAATGGATACATGAACAACTTGTAATTATAAAGGGTTTATTTTTGACTCAAGTACCAATGATCGTTAAAATGACTGTTATTAACTTAAATAATTACATAGTGTTCATGAAATGGTAATAAGTGATATAAAAGGAATAATAAAATTGAAAAAGGTTTTAAAGAAAGTAGAAATTAACTCAAGTTTATTATTCAGGACATTAAAGAACGATCGAGTCAAGTCGGACCCGAGGTATGGGACTTCGTCTCAATCTCCTTTCATTGAGGCATATTTTGTTTTACACACAACCTTCTTTTATACATAGTATAAACCCCTTTGACTTTTACGTTTATCCAAAAGGAATCTTTTTTATATGAATCATTTTACTAAACGAAAAAAGGGAATGTTTTTGTCGTACGTATGCGGTGACAACGACTTCTCTGCCGCCGTGACCGTTATTTGAGTTTCGGCTTCCTCTACAAGACATACCTTCTTTTTAAAAGAAAAATAAATACCATGTTTTACTTTTATTTTATTTTGGTATTGAAAATTGTTTTCATAATGTTTTTATATCAATGTGTTGTATTGATATATTGTGATTGAAAGGTGGAAATGTTATGTTTCCTTTATGCATGTTTTATGTGATACGATTATGTTGAGGTTCTTGGTAATTATTATGAAGATGGGTGGTTCCGTGATAGAATAAGGGCGGGTGAGCCCGATATAGCTCTCCAATGCATTGGGTAACGCGAAGGAGTGAAAAGTTAAGGTTTCTCCGAAGAGATTTAGGGAATATACTGTGATGGGTATTCCAAACGTAACCAAGAGGGTTACTCCCTACGTAAGAATGTTATGAATGCCTCAAGTTACCTTTATGTCTTATGATTTCTATGATTTATTCATGATTTGATGAGGTATGTTAAAGTGCTTATGTTTTATGGGTAAAGTATGATTTCATTCTTATGTATATATGTACCCATGTTTCCTTTCCATATTTTTATATCCCTTATTGAGCTTTTTATGCTCATCCCAAGTTTTTTTGAAATGTTTTTCACAGGTCAAGGGAAAGGTACATGATATGATGATAGTGTCAAGGAAGTGTCAAGAAAGAATCCATGTTTTATTTTAAATATGTTTCCATTTATGGGAAAGAATAATACTATCTTTGTGTAACCACTTTGTTTATATATGGAATGTAATGCAAGTTTTATGATCTAATTCTCTAAAACTCTAAACCCGAAAGATCCTCAATGTGTAATCTTTTAATAAATCAAGATTAAGTAAGGTTTAAGGCTGGGGCCTTATAATCTAGGTCGAGGTTGAGAACCTCTAACCATCACATAGTACTATGTAAGAAACTTAATAATGTTCCAATAATTTAATCAAGGCATTAAATTAATGTTAGGAGCAATGTTGCAAGGTCTGACATATGCCACAATGGTAACTAGCTATAAAAAACTATACTTATAAAGAAAAGGTATATACCACCTACCATATACCCATGGTAGATTACTCATCCAGTATCAACCTATAATTCAATATAGATTTGGAGAAAAAAGAAAAATGGATGAAAAACAAATAAATATGACATATTATCTTACACCAAAATAGTTCATTCGATATCAAGGAAAATATTGAAAGGTGAAAGATTAATAAAGAACTCACTAGTGCAGATCAAATGAGATAAATAAATCTTGAATCAAAGTTCCGATGGGGAAACAAGATCAAATCCTACCTTAAAGGATTAAGGAGCTCAAACGAGAGGAGGAAGAGACCCCCTATACACTGGAAAATTGAAAGAGAGGAGGGAGGTGAGTTAAAAATTTTAAGAGAAAAAATGGTAATTTCTCTTTCAATATTTGGGTCACAAGGTTTGGATGAATGGTTGGAAAAAAAGTGCGCCAACTATGAACCCTCATCTATCCAAGAAACCCCCTCACATAGTTCATGGGAATGGATTGGGAAACTATGAAAAAACCGTAATTTTAGCCTATAGTACAAACTTCAGGTGGCTCACACAGGTGTGCAACCTTGGATGCATGGTTTCATCAAACCATGTAGCCTTGGATAGGCCCTTAGACTACCCCGCATGATTACTCTTAATAATGAATCCAGTGTCACATGGTTTCTACTAACCGTACAACCTATGTTCCTTTTCAAAAAACTAATTCTCCAAGCTCTAAAAAAGCTACAAACACCCCAAAACTCCCCTGGCCTTATTAGTAACTCACATTAGGTCAAAACAAAGAAATTAAAATGAAATTAATAAGATTCATACGGCATAGGAAAACCCAGTATATTATAATCTTTACCCCTTAAAGTAATTCATCTATGAATTTACCTTCCAAGGGTGGTCAAACATCGTCTCCAAACAATTATATCCACTGAGCATGTACATCCACCTCCCCTTACTAGGTTTCAAACTGTACATGGTTGTGATGCCATAAAACCCTACAAGAGGAACTGAACGACCCTAAAGATCCTTCGTGATCTTGATATCAACACAAAGATAATAATCCATGAAGGATCCGTCAACCTATAACTCAACATCATCTAGGTAAAAAGTATGAGAGGGGTTTAAATGATAAAAGTGTAGATGTGATACATAGAAGATGTTGTGCATGGATCAGTACCTCTAAGCTAACTACAACCAACAAGATACTAGCCCAAATATCTCCATAATCTTGAATATCCAAACATATCACAGTAAAATCTTACCCTATCTTCGAATCCATATGTTTCCTAACCTTAGTAAGATATGTAAAAAGACCCGATCCTCAACCTTTTTAGACTATGCAGTTTCCATCCACTTTATGATCAATTGGACATACTTCGAAGTCTCTTGCATGAGACACAATCTGAGGATAATTATCTCTCCTATCTATAATTTTCACATAGGTGATTGACATGTCCTACCATACAAAGCCTTATAAGGTTCTATTTTTATAGTCACTTTATTTCTATTGTTGTACGAAAATTCAAATAGGTTTATATGACTCTCCCAAGAGTCACCAAAATCAAGGACTCATACTCTTAGAATTTCCTCCATAACCTCTATAGTTCTCTTTAACTAGCCATTACTATGACGGTATTATGTCTTTCTCAGAAGCACCTATGTAATCAATTCACTCTGTAAGACTTTCCAAAACCAAGAAGTAAACCGGGAATCCCTATTTGAAACAATGGTATATGGACCCCCTAAAAATACACACTCTCATGGATATAAATACTCATAATATAATTTAATGAAAAGGACTCCCTAATCAGTAGTAAATGGGTAACATTCTTTTTCCTATCCACAATAACCCATATGGTATCACTACCTTGAGGTGACTAAAGGCACAATGATTTCCTATTCATTTTTAACCTTACACCACTATGTTAAACTGATTTCTTTTTTATAAATTTCAATTTTTATAAAAAATTTCACTTCATTATTGATTAAATAATTTAATATTTATCACTTATAAAAATGGATATTTCACTTGATTTGATATTTTCAATGTATGTGTAGGTAATTTTGAGGATCCACAATGAAGTTCAAGAAATGTGTCCAAAACTGCGCATGAATCCAAGCACACTAGTGGACTAAACCACACAATTATACCAATAAATGCATCCATTTGGGTTAGAATTTTATGATATGATCCTGAATTTAATTTGCTAAAACATTCATTATTAAATTTAAGACTTACTTATCCCTTAATAGGACCAACTAAACTGATCTATCCTGTAAAATGAATCTGCATAGAGTGAAAACTTCTCTT
This sequence comes from Viscum album, assembly GCA_963277665.1. Taxonomy (NCBI): domain Eukaryota; kingdom Viridiplantae; phylum Streptophyta; class Magnoliopsida; order Santalales; family Viscaceae; genus Viscum; species Viscum album. The sequence goes on from OY728125.1 coordinate 28,907,272, forward strand.
CTGTATTTTGGAAATATCTCTTTTTTATATACATTATCTAGAATCCAAATTTGGAATGGATATATAAAGGATGTATTAAAAAAGTTTATAGTTTTTTTAAGTAAGATAATATTTTTTATTGGCCTAAAACCATGGGCCAAGTGGTTTTTTGAAATTAGGGTGCCCAAAACTACTTCCCATTTTCGCTATAAAAGAACACCTTGGGCACCACATTTAGAGTTCAACCAAGAGGTAAGGTGATGCCATTTTGGAGTCCGAAAATATCTCTCTACTCAATACTATAAGATTTGAAGGCCATGATAAGTGATACTTCGCCATCATTGTCTTTATCTCCTCCCATGGAGTTTTAAATACCTCATGATCACCTAGGTAGGAACACGATGTAAATCCCGAGATTCATGTTTGTAATATTTGAATGATATTTTTAATTTCAGGTTTTTATGTTTTTTATAGTAATCTATTATTTTTTAATTAAATTATGCACTATTATGTCTTTCTCAGCACATATGATCATGTTTGGGGGTACCCTTTCATGTGTTGTTTCACACTCCATTCACCATTTCTTCTTCCCTATTTTAATTGGAGTTTTTGTGTGGTTAATATTGGTCAATTGAGCTTACATAAACACTATCAAGGCCATGTAAATTTATTTCATGGTATCAAAAATAAATAATATACAAAATTATAAAACACATCAAGTTCTTTTTGTGCTTCCTTGGTGAGTTTCAGTTATGAAGTCGAACACAAATCAACCAATCATTGGTGGTAACCAAGGAATCATTTTGTGTTTTTAATCTAACCCTATGAGATATACTAGTGTAAAATCAGTAATAAAATAGTTATATGTGTTAAAAAATAGGAATAAAAAGATCATAATCCTATCTCTTTAAGTGATGAAGGATGATCGTCCTGAAGTTTTCTTGGGTGGATCACGCTTAATTAATTCTATTAATTTCCGCATTGTTTTATCACTTTCCTTTTTTTATGTTGGTTCATTAAATAATCAAACCACAAGTTTTTTGAATACCATTTACATTTTATTTTTATAATGAAAATATTTTTCTTAAATTAATGATCTAAGGCTCCATCGAGAGATAATCTCAGGTTCCTTATATATTGTATAAATTCTAGTAAAACCAAACATCTAATTTGATGTTCTTGACCGCATGATCAAATTTTGGAATCATTGCTAGGGATCCAAGATCATTTTTTCTTTATTTCCTTTTATTTATTTATTTTCTTTCTTATTAAATACTCCTTTCAATATCCCCCTATCCCATTTATTTATTCTTGTTTTTTTGTTTTTGTTTATTTGTGTGTTTTTCTTTTTATATATCTCTCTCTTCTTATTCTCTATCTCTCTATCTAATTCTATAGTATAAAATTCTATTTTATTTTATCATTTTATTAATATTAAGTTATTTTATTTTATCCATATTCCATCATAAAAAGGAAAAAAAAATATTAAAAACTTCACAACTTAATTGGATGACCCGATCAGAAAAAGAAAAACATCTTGAATTTGACCCATAAATTGAAAAGAAAATTCACTCAAAAATTAAGTTATCCATAGTATAAAAATCAAGTAACACTGAGGGAATCCTAGTGTAACCTCAAATGTTCCTAAAACAATAAAAAATTTAACCAAATCAAACCTAATAAAACATAAATGAAAATAATCGGACCTTAAAAGAACTGACCACACCGGATGTGGAGTACCAATCTGTATACATCCAATATCCCGAAGAGGTATCCGACATTGAGTAGAGATCATGACTCATACAAATTCTTCCAAAATTCCATGGTCTTATTAGTGAATATTTTCACAAACACCTCAAGGATTTTTACATACTGTGCTCCACCATGAAACCACAAAATGTGTCTGAGGACCTCATTAAGTTTAAGTCCTTCCCTTTCTCCCTTAATGGTGTAGCTAAATACTAGATTAACTATATAACTAAAACAATTAGGGGTTGGAATGACCTAAAATGACTCTTTCTAGAGAATTTGTTCCCTGAATCCTAAACTACATCAATTATAAATGAAATCTATGGAATTAGGAAATCACAGGGAGAGACATTTCCTGAATATTGTGAATAATTCAAAAGGCTTTTTTTCAAGTTTCCACCACCAAAATATTAGTGAAAAATTATTAATTCAATACTTCTATGAGGTATTTGTCCCTATTGATCATGTAATGATAGATGTTTCAGCTGGTGGTGCCCTTATTGATAAAATTTCTTCCACGTCTCGTGACTTAAATAGCCAACATGGCTCAAAATGCACAACAATTTGGTAAATGAGCAATTTCACCCCCTCTAGGAATTCCAGAGGTATGTCATTAACCCTAGAAAAAAATGGTAGATAATAAACTTGAAGACATTCATACCATTTTAAGGAAATTAGATTAAGCACAAGTTAACTAACACTATCCTTCTATTCTATTACATTTTGGTATTTTTTCTAATAACACTCATTTTTCAGACCTGTGCCTACAACTTCAGGATTCAATTAAGTCTTGTGTAAAACTATTCCTAGGGAATCCATTCCAACAAGAACCTCCATTCAAGAAAGAACTATTTAGGGTAAATCCAAACCCTTTGTGGAAAACACAACCATAGTACCGAAAATGGGAAAATCAAGCTACCCCTAGCCTAATTGGTATCAACAAGGACAAGGTATGCAACCCTATTCTCCTTCAACTTATCGTAACAAACGTCTCATCCCATAAAAAATAACCAATCCTGAAGGATGTGGTAAAGAAAATGTCATCCCAAAACCTCTATTTCCAATAGACCACAAAATCGGTTATTCCAGACCTTGGAACTCAAGTGGGATAATTGGAAAACACCATTAGTGATATAAAAATGAAAGGTCTAGGTAACTACTATCCCAAAATATTGCTAATCCAAAAGAAAAAGGTAATATTAATGAAATAACAATTCATAGTGGTAAAAAAGATCCTTCTTTCACTAATTATACACAATAGGTAACTCCCTCAATTGAAAACTCTATTTCCCCACCCATAAAAGATTCTGGTAAAGAAAAAAATAAAAAAAAGGGTAAACAAATTATCATTGGGGATTCCCCTAAACAATCCATTCCTCTTCCTTCCCCTCAAAGGCTCTCTAAATATAAGAAAAACATTGACAATGAGTATAATAAAGAAATAATGGATACATTTAAAAGGTTCAAGTTAACATTACTTTATTTGATGTAGTTAAACAAATCACTCGCCATGCCAAATTTCTTAATGATATTTTCACCCATAGATGGAGACTGAAGGGGAATAAGAGATTGAAACTGGGAAGAAATGTCTCAGCCTTAATATAATCATTAATTCCAACCAAATTAAAGTATTTGGAAACTCTCTCGATACCATGCACCATATGGGAGAACTTATTTTCTGATTCAATTCTCAATTTGGATGATTCAATTAATGTAATGCCTTAATCTATGCACAAGTATCTTTATATTGGAGAGCTTCAACCTACATGCATTGTTGTGTAACTTTCTAAACAAAGCACAACACACCCATTAGAAGTGATCGGGGACATCCTTGTAAGAGTGAATAATATCATCTTCCCTACAGACTTCTAGATTCTCGAGATGGAAGATACCCAAACCCAAGGACGTGATCCTCTCATACATGGGAGTTCATTCCTTAAAATAAAAAATACTATCATCAACATCCACAATGGTACACTGTATATGTATTTAGATAGAGAAAATGTATGTTTTAATATCTTTGATTCCATGAAACACCCCATTGAAGAGGACTCCACACTTCTTATCTACTTGATGGAAGTTCTCTCAATCGATACACAGATATAAAAAATTATCTCATAAAACCATAATCTGATTCATTTTCCTCTTATTCACCCTTGGATGATTTGAGTTTTGATTCATGTTTTGAGCATTGTATGGGTTCAAAAAAGTGTAAAATTGGTTTCTTTAATTGATGTGTATGTTCATTCTGAGGTACCCATGACCATTGATGATTATGAAAATCTTATTTATATTGTATCTATTTTCTTAGTGAATAAAAATAAGTAGATAGATAGTATTATGGACCTCACTCCCCCTAAATCCCATTCCTTAATCCAAGAACCACCAGTGTTGGAACTAAAACCACTTCCATATAATTTAAAATATACCTATCTTGAGGGTATTGACTAATTTCCCGTCATTATTTCCAATAAACTCTATCCATAGTAGGAATCAAAACTGATCACCCTTTTAAGAGGGTGTAAAAAATAAATTGGATGGACATTGGGTAATATTCCTGAGATTAACCCATCTATTTATATGCACCATATACTTTTAGATGATGAGTTTAAGACAATAAGGAAACATCAACACCGGTTGAATCCCACTCTCCTTGAAGTGGTAAATTGGAAGTTAGTAAATTAATTACTACCAGGATCATTTATCTTATATCTGATAGTAAATGGGTTATCCCAGGGATTTTTTTTCGAAAAAACTGGAATAAAAGTAGTGTCAAATAAAATGAATGAATTGGTTCCAACATGCGTGAAAAAAAGTTGGAGAGTTTGTATTGAATACCATTTACTGAATCTATACACAAAAAGGACCACTTTACTCTACATTTCATTAACCAAATGTTAGAAATACCGGATATAAAGTCCCATTATTGTTTCCTTGATGGATATTCAGGTTATTTTCAAATCCATAAATCCCAAAAGGATTAAGAAAAGATAACCTTTACCTGTCCATTTGGCACATTTTCATACCGAAGGATGCCTTTTGGTCTATTTAATACTCTTGTTAATTTTTAGCGGTTCATGTTGAGTATTTTTTATGAGTACCTTGATAATTGTATGGTTGTTTTTATGGATTATTTCATGGTTTATGGAACTTCCTTTGATGACTATTTGACACACATAAGTTCTTTACTTAGATGTTGCATTGAAAAATGTTTCGTAATAAATTATGAGAAATTCAATTTCGTGGCTGAGTGGGGGATATTTCTTGGGAATGTTATTTCAAAAGAAGTAATTCAAGTGGATAACTAAAAAATTGAATCAATTTACTCCCATCCATATCCAAAATGTGTTCGTGAGGTGCAATATTTCTTAGGACATGCTGGTTTTTTATCGCCGATTCAATAAATACTTTAGTAAGATCACACTTCCCTTATCTCAATTGTTACAAAAGGATTATGAATTTATTTTTGTTATATTTTCTGGGAATTCTTTCAATTCATTAAAAATGAGTCTCACATCACCTCCCATAATCCCAGCACCAAGGTGGGATATCCCCTTTTAACTTATTTATGCCGCCTCTAACCTTGTAGTTGGTGTAGTTTTATCACAATGGTTTGAGAAGTATCCTCATGTCATTGTGTATTCCTTATGTCCCCTTGACCCTACCCTAGAAAACTACATGACCATTGAATAATAACTTCTTTCTATTTTGTTTCCTTGAAAAAATTCCATTAATATCTTATTGTGTAAAAAATCATTGTCTTTTCCAATCATGATGCCCTTCATTTCCTCATAAATCTAACAATCACCTTATTCAGTGTATTATCATCATACAAGAGTTTGAACTTGATATTAGAGATAAGATAGGAGTGGAAAATGTGGTAGCTAACCTCATTAGAAGGATTTTACCACCAATGGACCATCATGTTGACTCACCCCTCCCCATTGAAGAATTATTCCCTAATGGGAACCCTTTTGATGTTATGGACCATACCCTATGGTATGTGGACATTATGAATTTTATAGCAACATTTAGGGTCCCCACTAATTTTAGCACTTCATAATCTCAGATACTTAAGAATTACTCTTAATGGTACATTGGAATGATCCATATTTGTGGAGATTTTTAGTGACCAAGTTGTTCCTCGGTGTATCCCTTACTATGATTTCACCTATGTTTTGACTTTCTTCCACACTTAGGATTATGGGGGAAAATATTTCTCTTAATGAACAAATCGAGAGGTCCTTGACTTGGGAATTTATTGGAAAACATTTTATAGAGATTCCCTTCAATTTTGTAAGTCATGCACACAATTTCAATTAACCGAGAATATATCCAAAAGGAATCAAATTCCCAAAAAACCTATGTTATTCTGTGAAATATTTGATGCATGGATCATTAAATTCATGGGAACTTTTCCAAATTCATTTATATTTATGTACATATTAATTTCTATTGACTATGATTCTAAATAGATGGATGAAAAGGCTATCAGGGTCGATAAATATTGAGTGGATGCTGATTTTGTGAGGTAACAAATTTTTAGTAGGTTTGGTTTCCCAAGAATCATCATCAATGATCAAGGTTCACATTTTTTCAATTTCAACATGAAAAAATTTCTCTGTATGTATGGGGTTATTCATAAAGTATCCCCTGTATATTACCCACAAACTAATGGACAAGATGACATTTGAAATCAGGAAGTTAAGAGAATCCTGAAAAAAATGGTACAAACCAATATGAAATATTAGAGTTTTCAATTAGATGATACACTTTGGATATACAATATAGTTTTTGAAACCCCGATCAGAATTTCACCATACAAGATTATTTTTGGAAAGGCTTTTCAACTCACAGTATAGGTAGAACACCAAGCATATTGGGCAGTTAAAAAATTTAATATAGATATTTCAGATGTAGGTGATCATAGGAAACTGCAGATTGCAGGTGCTTTCAATGGAGGCAAGACCTCTGATGATCCTCGGTTTGCCCATGATGGCACTTGCAAGACTCAATCTAGGGAAACTGTTCTGGTTGTATCCAGATTTGTTTTTGTAGTGGCCAATATTGAGCGTGGATTTAAGGTAGTGATAGATGAGAGGCCCCGATATCTAGTGGAGCGTGGTGATGCTCAGTGCACTGCAATGGGGTTGGTCATGAATAATAGTGAGTATGTGTCTCAGAATGTTACGATGGAGATGGATCAGAAAAAATTCTCATCTTAAGAAAAATACTATAACAGAAGGCACTTCACAAATTTTAAGAATGCTATCCCAGATCGAATTGTGAAGAAGGGTGATACTTCTCGTGTTATTTCCAACAAAGAATCTATTTTTGATAGATTCAAGACTTGCAAGTTCTCCATCATTTCTAGGATGATACTATCTACTGGTGGAAAACTTTGGAAAGTTGATGATGTTGTTCAAAAACTCGCCTCAGTATAGAATTATTTATATTATAAATGCATACCCATGGCTAGAGGTTTCTTCCACATTATTTTTACATCGGAGGAACTGAAACGCAGAGCTTGGGGGATTGGGAAAATTGCTTTAAATCGAAGTATGATCTTCTTTCACGAATGGGATTTCCGATTTAACCCATTTTCTGTAAAAAGCACTCATGCCCAAATCTAGATTAAAATTATTGGTCTTAATTGGATTTTATGGCATCCCAAATTTTTTTTTGATATTGCGTCTACTGTCGGTATTCCAATTAAAGTGGATCAAGCCACAATGGTTTCTAGGTACGAGCATTTTTCTAGGGATCTGGTGGAGGTTGATTTAAGAATGTGCTTAACTAACCATATAGTGTTGTTGGTGTTGGATGATGACATACAACTTAAGGTTGAATATGAAAATCTTCCTCATTTTTGTGTGGACTGTCAAGCAATTGGGCATGTCAAAGATACATGCCGTAAAAATGTGGTTTTCTCCTTTTGATCTATAAAAGGGAATCATGAGGCATATTGCAGGAGGAAACTAAAAATGTAGGCTAAGGTGCAACATGGCGGTGACAGATCAAAAATGGGGCATGGTTCTAAGGTTAATGTAGGAATGAGAGAGAATCAAGCACAAAATAATGATGGAAAGCACTCCTCAATTGATAGGAACAAGGATCATATTGGTGTAGGTCCTACACGAATGACTAGGGTCCTAATTCCAAAGTATGGAGAGCTAAATAATGATGATTTGGGTAATTCTAAACCTAGTGAGGACATGGGTCATTGGATGATGATCATCAAACTTGCAACCGAGGATCATCCCAACCAAGGTAATAATGAAAATCTCATAATGATCCAAGCGAAAATCGATAAACTAAGAGAAACATAGGGTAGTAATGGAAAATGGGATGATATTAAAGATGATTCCCCAAAAAAACTTTCTTATATTCAGGCATTGTCTGAAGGTAAAACAATTCTCGTTGATGATGATGGAATTCAACCCATCCCTCTGCAGAAATCAAGATGAAGGAAAGACTATTCATTCCTTAAGCCAAACATGGTTACCAGGTCTCATAGACTCATTGATTCTGAATCAGAATGGTATGATGGTTATGACTCTTCATGTCAGTTTGATTACGACTTTTCATTATTTCATGATGAAGATGCTAAGGAGGAGCAGTTCAAAGTAGTTATTATGGGTTGTAAGTAATGTTTGAAGCCTATGGGAAAATAAATTTCTCTAAGGCCTACATGCCATGTAATATTTATGCCTACATGCCTTGTAAGGGTTCCACCTCACCCCTTGAATAGTAGATTATCAAAAATCAATAAAAATGAAGGCCTTCGGGCCATTGGAAGATTATGACTTTTGATGCATATTTTTTGGTCTTTTCATGAGGTAATAAATACTTGTATGACCCCGACTATCTTTCTTTCCTTTCCTTTTATTTTTTAATAAAAAGGGATTCTCCTTGGCCTATCAAAAAAATGGAAATTGCAGGTTTAGAAGTTAGAAGAAATTTGGCATGATGCACATGAGAACTCCCAAATATCTAAAGGGAAGAAAAATTCAATCCATATAGGGATGATTCATTAGGATACGTTTCATATTAGTGAGAAGGAATTGATGTATATTTTCCATCTAAAGGTCCACCCAGATAAGATTTATTCCCAATGTCTGAGTCCTTATATAGTTACTGATGTTTACACTTTTGGTTCTATAAAGGTTTTTCATGAGAATAGTGGATATAGGTTTACTGTCAATAGGAATAGGCTCAATAAATTATGTGAGGATTTTCCAAATCATCTTATATAGGAAATACAACTGATGGATTCCATATATGATACCACTTAGTAGAATATCCCTTCTCCATACCTCTATTTATTTATTTAAAATACTTGCACTGAGGACAATGTAATTTTTAGGTGTGGGGGAGGGTTACATTTCATAGTTTGGATTATAAAAAAAATGCATTTTCATTTTTGATTTATGTTTCTTTATTTTGGGTTTTTAGATAAACATTGATCTTAAAAAGAATATCCAAAACCATTTTTCATGCTTGATTATAGTGATTGAAAAATCCATTGTTTTTGATAAAATGATTTTCAAATGAATGTTGATATGGAATAGTTTTATATAATATCTATTTTAAAATCATTCTTAGGTGGTTAATATATTTTTGAAACATATACCTCATTAGAACTAACCAAAATTTTAGTCCCTTACCAGAGGGACATTATAATCCCTTTATTACTACTCCAAATAATTTATTTTTATATTTTCATAAAATCCACTTTGGGGTAAAGTGTGAACTGATCGAAACTCTACAGCAGGACATCCAAATTTCAAAAAACCACAAATCCCAAAAATCATGAAAAATCCCGCAAATCAAGTGATCTTCCTGAGACTACTACACCAATGCGTCATCGCCACAATCATCACATCACCGCCTTCAGCATCACGTCTCCTTCCATACAACCACCATCGTTACCGCCCCTCACAGCCAGAAACGATGACCAGAGAAAACAAAATGCACCCTTCAACTGGTCAAACTCACCGTCGACCTTCACCTTCATTTACAGGTCACCACCGTAAAACTCCATTGATGCCACAGAACATCAAAAAAACAGACACCTATCTAGAGAGAAATCACAAACAGAATGGGAGACCGTCGAGGAACATTATCCCACCGTAACACATCATCACTTATTTTCGTCATCCATCCACCACATGAAACATCTACACCATCGTCGCTTCGCCCGATTTAAGTCACGCCTGAAGAACCAACAGCCTCCGAGTCACACATCCCAAAGCCACGATGTAACCACCGCTCAAGATCCTAATGGGAGAGGTGTGGAGGAATGTGAGTCCAAAGTAGGGCTTGAGCGACAGGGGACTCCGAACACCAGCATCATCAAAGCAGTACAAAACCAGTAGCAACAAGAACAAAAAACAACAGAATCCAGTAGCTCTAGGAAAATCTCCAACCGCTGATCCACCTAACCCAAAGCCTCTTTGTTACCACTGCTCCTGATCCGACCAGGACATGATCAAAGGAACTTGAGTCCAGAGCAAGTATTGAGCAGTCGAGGGCTACCATAGGAAGCAAACTTCGACGGGAAGACTGAAAGAGGCGTAGAAGAAGATCTTCCACTTGAGCACCAAAGCATAGAGGGATAAAGCCCAAAGAAGAAGGAACCGAAGTCAAGGGAAGAACCTGAAAGGAGGAAAACCGAAGGCCATCACCGCCGAGGAGGGCTTCAGAAACCCTAGGAGGGGAGACAATAGAGGAGAGGGGAGTCGGGAAATTGGGGCACCCCCTTTATTACATATTCTTTATTTAGATCACATTCTTATGAGTCTTGAGTCATGTAGACAAACTATAAATTTCCGTGATTCTATTTGAATCCATAATATTCGAAGTGTATTTCACTCATAATAGAGGCAATCATTCATTGAAAAACACTTTTTTCAATTAACCTCTATTTTTGGACACATTGACATTTTACCCTACTCAAGACTTAGAGACCATGAAATTCCTATTCGTTAGCCACATTACAATCCATTGTATCCCTAATTACCCATATCTTTTGTAAATTCATGTTTTATTTTCATCAAGTGCAGGAGAGAGGGTGTTTTTATAGGAATTATAAGAAAAGAAGCAGTGTTATGGGTTAATATAAAGGGTTCCAAAGTTTTCCTTGGGAAGTGGGTTCACAATATATATTGTATCATTTTTATACACATGATTCTCTCTTTATCTCCAATGAAAATTGTAAAAAAAGTATAGTTCTATAAATTTAGAAAAATCAGAACAAAAAAATGGATAAAAGAGGAAGTTTACTCATTATTATTCACTGATCAGTTGTGACACACACAAATAGAAAATGTGGATAGTGATTTGTAAGTGATAAAATTTGTGAGGGGTTTAATATGTAAATTAATTGTGAAAACATTCTTAATTTTGACATGTTTTATGATTAAGATATTAAACACTCCTCTTCTGCCTCATATTTCGATACATTTAATCCTACAAACCCTTGAACCTCTGAAAAACCTGTTAGAAGTCCTCTTGAGATGTACACTAGTTTCTTCTAATAGAGAACTTAGAATCTTGGAAAGTACATTGAAAGATCACATGAATTTTGGGAAAATAACATAACTACAATTTCATATATTCCATGAGTGAAGAGTGAAAATTTATAAGTGAGGTAGGTTGTAACATGTTGCATGGGTGATCAAATGATGTTGAAAAAAATTTAAATGTGAGAGAAGAAAAATGATAAAAAAATTTATTTAATAAAAGATACATGATGAATTTCATTTAAAAATAATCATGGAAGTTTTCTCACCTTTTATTTAGGAATGATACTTGGTTAGAATATAAGACAATTCCTGGGAGAGAAAATGTTTTGGTGTGGGGGGTGTGATTACACTGTGATTTCCCTATCATTTTTACCCTTACACCACTGTGTTAAACTGATTTCATATAGTTAATTTCAATTATTATAAGAAATATAACTTAACAATTGATTCAATAATTTAATATTTGTCACTGTTAAAAATTGATATTTCAATTGATTTGATATTTTCATTGTAAGTGGAGGTGATTTGGAGGATCCACAATGAAGTTCAAAAAATGCGGCCCAAACTGTGCATGAATCCAAGAAAACCAGTGGAATAAGCCACACACTTCTACTAACAAGTGAATCCATTTGGGATTAACTTTTGTGATATGATCTAAAATTTAGTGGGATACAAATATTAGTAAGGAAATGAATCCCAATTCGTCTATTAAGAGGCCCAACAGAACTGATATGTCTAATAAAATGAATCTTCATGGAGTCAAAAGTTTTCTTATTTATTTCGGAAATAACCCTTATTATATACAATATATGGCCTCCAAATTTTATATGGATATATATAAGAGGTCAGAATATAATTTTTTTAAATAAAGATAATATTTTCTAATGGCTTAAACCATGGGAAAATTGGTTTCTCGAAATCAAGGTGCCCAAACCACCTCCCATTTTGACTATAAAAAAAGACCTTGGGCACTACATTTAGAGTTAGACCAGGAGGAAAGGTGCTACCATTTTTGTAGAGACCCAAATCTTAACATACATGGAAATTACATTAATTTTGTGGAATACCTAATATATAACAAAAAAAGACACCAAAGGACCGTAATAGTTTAGTGTCTTTGGAAACTCAGAATATAATCTTCTATTCTTGGTGAAAGATCTTCAACATATTCCATAAAGATCTTACCTTTTATTTTCTTACCTAAAACCTTTCTTTATATCCTGGGGAAAAGAAAAAATATAAAGAGTGAGCTCAAATTCTCAGTAAGGGTAAGCATGTAGAAAATAAAACAAACCATATACATTTGAACTTCAAAACATGAACATAAAGTTTAAACATCAAAATCTTGAGTTGTGAAATAAATCTTGGCAGTACGTAAGGAATAGATTATAAAGGAACATAAATCATGATAAAATATCATGGGAATAAAACATTTAATTGTGTAAAACCATTAAGCACATGATATGATTTCCATAGTAGCCAAGGCATTGCTGCCAAGGCCATCTTAGTGGAAAAATTCCCTTTCTGAATCAAGTTCACTCCTCGTTCCAGTCCTGTATCACTGAACTGGATTAACTTACCATTCCAGCCATGTCTAAATCATGAGATATAAATATTTTCCCAATTCATTGGAGGTATATGTAGGTTCCACCCATCTCATAATGAAATCATTATTATGTGTGCCATAAAATAAACATAAATCTTACATCATAACCGAAAGAATAAAATGGGTTTCATAAACATAATTCAATCATCACATAATCCATATATAAAAAATGGATATCATTTAATCATAAACAAAATAAAACAACGTAAATAATAGGGAAATTATACTTGAGACATGACCATATTAAATAATTCCATCTTAGATGGAAAACAGTCTTGATAAAACACTTGAAATGAATTCTTGAGGAAAATATCATTTCTTCGTCAAAATCATTTTCTTGTCTCAAAATGCCATGAAATTTTAAATGAAATGGATTTTGTTTAAAATAATCATGAAATCTTTTACAGGAAGCTTCATGAAAATAAGGAGTTATGAAACCATAAAAATCCATTCATGCCATATAAGTTAAAAAAACATTTTTCTCGTACTTTTTTTTGGAAAAGTCAAAAAGTACCTCGTATGGTAAATAAAAGAAAGATTCCTTCCATACGATGTGGTAAAAGTCAAAAAAGGGTAAAAATGACTTTTAAAATACATGGAAGAAAAGAAAATATTTAATGAAAACATTTTGAGAACATATGGACATGGATGATAAACCTAACCCCAGTAAATACTTATGAATAAACAATCTTGGATAAGAATGAGATTGGAATAATTATCCCTAACCTTAGGTCCGATATGATTCATACGTATCCGAACCTCCTGTATAATGATTTAAATAATGTCATTTACTTATTACAGAATCATATTCACTGTTATGATATCATATATGGTTCACTTAGGACTTTATATTAACCGTTCTTTTGTAAATTCCATGTCAAAGCATTGTTTTGGGTAAAATTGTTTTATTTATCGTACGTGTTTGGACTTATTTTTTTTGATATTATTATTACTTATATCATGATTTACTTACTTAAAAAATTTAAATCATGATTTATATATCATATATATTAAGTATATATATATATATAATATATAGATAAATGAAACGAAATATACCGTTCATGGAGACGGTAGGCCGTATGTACGCATGAACGCTGTTTTCCTTTCCTTATTGACTTGAATGGAATTAAGTAGAAGAAATATATATATACATAAATCCAGTAGCTTTATCATGTAATATATTTCATTATTATTCATTATATATACTTTATAATCATTCTTTAATGGTTAACATGGATAATGAATATCATCGCGTCGTGGAGATAGTAGTCCGTATGTATGCACGAGCGATGATATTGTTCCCATAATTATTGAATTGAATTGGAGTGGATGATATAATATATAATAATCAGTTTGATGTTATAATAACTATATATAGTTATTCTTTACACCATTATACGCATCCAAATAAGGTGGTGGTGGAAAAAAATATTACACCACGGCGTGGAGACAGTATTCCATACGTACGCACACACAACGATTTTGTTTTCCGTAGGATGGATAGAAGGTGAAATGGGGTTGTTTCATATTTATAGTAACATATTAGTATATTATTGATACTGATGTTATTAATGTATAATTAAATAACTAATTAATAAGAAGTTGAAGAAGAAAGAAACTTGAAAGAATTGGTAGATGAGATTACCTCTTCTTCGACGCACCTCTTTTAAGCTTCCTCTTAAGGTACTAGATTTGGTCTTTTGAGGAGACCGGAACCTCTATATTGTTTCAATGGAAGTTGAGATGGGAAATGGTCAGGGTTTTTTCTGAGCTTGAAAGCTCAAAATTGTGTGAAGAGAAGAGGGAGGAGGTGCCCTTTTATAAGGGAGGAGAGGGGCACCTTAGAAAAAACATAAAATATTATTTTATAATAAAGTTATATTCGGTTTATAATAGCTCCAAATTGCTTTATTTAGAATCTAAAGTGGGTATGGGTAGAAATACTCTCAACCAATAGGTTTTATACAAGTTTAGGTTACTATTTTAACCTTATAATTTAGATTTAACTCTAAGTTAGATAATTTAACTTTTACCATGTCTTCTTGTTTTCTTACACTATATGGTTAATAAACTTACTATAACAAGACAAAAGAACCCCAAGTGGTACATTATTAATATATTTAACTGTATCTAATTCATTTGTCCGACCCTTAGATTTTTAGGAATAAAATAACAATTAATAATATTATATTTGTTTTAGAAACTAATTTATGTCAATTTTGAAAATATTTGGTAATTTATTTTTTTGAAAATCATAACAGTATTCTTAGTTCGAAAAAAGTTAATTTAATCAATATTAACATGTCATATTAACCGAAAAAAATATTTTAATTTATAAAACGTCTCAAATTACATTTATTTGGGTATTTATAACATCAATTATGTTATTATTTCATTAATAAGCTAATTACTGCATCATAATTGTGTCATAAATAAATTAAATTATTTAATGTCTAAAAATTATAAATAAAATACCATTATATAGGAAATAATTGTATATTTGTAATGAATATTTATAGTCGAATTTATCATATTTATAACCCTATATTAAAAATGTTTTAATTATTAATCCTTGATTTTAACTCTTTTAACTATTTTTTAAATAAAATAATAATAAATGTCCTAATCTAATCCAAGTGGACCTAAATGGTCATATTTTATTCCTAAGGTTGTTTTTGGTTGAATTACACTTATCCAATAGAATTAGGAAATGTGTTAGGGTAATAATAATATCATTTTTACTCTTAATTACCCTATTTAATTTTAACCGTGGTAAATAAAAGTAAAAAGTTATTATTCACCAAAAATTATTTTTATCTTATTGAACCACATTTTACTCTTTGATATTAACTATTTCTCTTGGATTTTTGAAATTACACTCACAAAAGTGGTAAAATTATGTTTTATGTAAATTTTCAAATTCTTTTAGGAGGTGGGTAAAAGACGGTGAAAAGTTCAATAAAATTTTTATATATCTAAAATTATTATAAAATGACTCCAATGAAATAAATTGAACTTATATAGGTATTATGTATAAATTTTGACCTTAAATATATTTAAATAAAATAAATGATTGTTTAAATAAAAAGTCGGGTTTTAACCAATAACTCAGTGTTTTCACTATTCATCAAAATGGAAAGTTTTTAGAAAAATACCGAAAATTCACCCTAGTCTAATTTTTATATTCTGAATCCATAAATGAAGTCCATTTTGAATGATAAAATTTATAAAATTTCAAAAAGTGGGTATTTATATTCATAACGGCTAGTTCATAATAATACTATAATAATATGTCATTTAGTGAAACTCGATATTGCGTACTACACACGCTATCGAGGAAGGTTGCTTTGGCATACAACACAAGCCTAGAATAGTGTTTGTGTATACTGTAAGCAAATATGGTGTTGCGTATAGCGCAATCTAATCTTGGTGTAGCGTACAAAACAATACATCAAAGTAATTAAAAATAATATTTCTCATAAAATCTCAGGGTGTTACATTCTACCCCCCTTAAAATGAATTTCATCCTCAAAATTCATCGGGGTTATAAATGGTTTACTACTTGAAAGTTTATTTCATAGAAACCCACATCATAAAAAGGAATACTAAAACTTCATCTTAAAAAGGAATGTTAGAATCATAATGGTCACCCAAAGTAACTCAGCACTAGGTTTCCACATAGGACAACATAGGTGAAAATATGGATATAGAAGAGAAATTTAACCATCAAGTTCTGATGGAGAGTGGTAGAGAACATGGATATGAAAAATCCAACAATCATAAGCCATAAATTTGTGATGATCTAAGGTACCATCTGATTCATCAGATATGAGGGCACTAAGACAACATTTTTTGTTTTCAAGATCATTTCCCTAATGTAGAAGAATTTTTGAATTAAAATAAATACATAATTGATTTTGGTACAATCTCACTGTTGTTTGTTTCTTGAACAATTTCCACTTTATCCCTTAAAGAAATGAAGTTGAATTTTTCTTCCATGAAGTGTTACTAGATCATGTGATAGAATGATTGGTCATTCCATCTGTCTCAAACATAAGTTTAGCGAAAGTTATATACGTAAGTCCATCTTATGGTGAGTTTAATCGTATATGGTTCCAAAAATGGACTTATACTTCATCTATCATACCGTTTAATAAAATAAAATGAGTTTCTACTAATCAGGGACTTTTTTGTAGGACAGTGGTAGGCAATAAAGGCCTATTTCACTTCAATTTTAGGTTCGATTCCCACATCCTTGTCTGACGCGACGGGTTGTCGCCCATCCTACGGGTTGTCATTTTTCTAAAACTATACTATGATAACATAACAAAAATTTATAGCCTTAAACAATACAATATGATGTCTAACATAATATATTCATGTATTTAGGTTTATCCAAAATACTTCTGTCCAATCTCATAGTATAAATAAAACGATCACTAGAAAGGTCATCTACCAAGAATTGAATACAACCATTTATCACCCGTATATCATAAGATATATATATCTTGTTGGTCACATTCGAAACATGTGAATTTCTTAATCATGTATTCTCTTGAAACACGAGTACCCATTTAACCTTAGTGAAAACACAAATGCTGTAAAAAGCTAACTCTTTCCACATACCAAAATCCCAAAATTTCTATATACTCAACCCATGATATAACTTTGTCCTTATATCAATCATGAGCTCATGAATACTATCAAACATTTCATTTTCTCCTTATCCCTTCATTATGTGCATATCACCGACTTTCCAAAAATATTTCCATCACTTTTCATTGTTACCAATACCATTCATCATATACTTTTAAAAACTCAAGGAAAGACAACAGTGTAACAATCCTTAGATTTTTCTTTATTCCATAGTACCATACATTATTCTTGATAAACATACAATCATTCCACAACCTTCTTAAACCACTGACTGAGCTTCATTATTTCTTTCATCTCATATATCATTTGTAGTCTCTTCATCATCATCCACATAAATAATGCCCATATGACCATGAGATTTTCCCTTAGGGCATTGGTTTGCATAATTCCCGTACATTCCACATTTAAAACATTTAACCGTTGTTGATGTCTTAGCAATACCGTTATCCTTGTCCATCGTGTTAACTGAACCTTTTCCTTTACAAATACGGGATTTGGGTCCTTCTTTTCCACGCCCAGAGAATCTTACAGTTCCTTTGAAACATTATCCCTGATGCCTCTTCGTACATGATTTACATGAGGGAAATTGAACTTTCTTTTATCTATGATCATCATGAAACCCCATCTTTATCTTATTATCTGAGTCAAGAAACTTACCATAGTTGATACTATTGATCATATTATGAGATTGATTATTAGGCATAATAACGATATGTGGACTTCCAGATCCAATTTCATTTGGTTTCTCATGAATAATATCATTCCATTGTCCATTATATCCTCCATTATCATGAATCTTCTTATTTACAGCCATTTTCTAAAACCCAAAAAGAATAGTGTGAGAGGCAAAAATCATGCTAGGAAAACAAATTAATAAAGGGGGATTACCTTCAATATATAACATCTTAGGTTTAATTCTAAGATCATTACCATAATTATAGGTCTATAACCTATAGTTATACTTAACCTTAGGGTCATTCCTCGTCATACCTTAGAAATATCTCTAGGGATCTCACTAAAGGTTTCGCATCCTAGTTTACAAAGGTTAAATAAACCTTCCCTATGATACCAACTATAGAGACCCAAATCTTGACATACATGGAAATTACATTACTTATGCATAATACCTAATACATAACAAAAATAGACACCAAAAGACCGTAATAGTTTAGTGTCTTTGGAAACTCAGAATATAATCTTCTAATATTGGTGAAAGATCTTCAACATCTCCCATAAATATCGTCCCTTTTTTTTCGTACCTAAAACCTTTCTTTATATCCTGGGGAAAAGAAAAAATATAAAGGGTGAGATAAAATGCCCAGTAAGGGTAAGCATAGTTAAAATAAAACAAACCATATACATTTGAACTTCAAAACATGAACATAAGTCTAAACATAAAAATCTTGAGTTGTGAAATAAATCTTGGCAGTACATAAGGCATAGATCATAAAGGAAAATCAATAATGATATAATAGCATGGGAATAAAACATTTAATTATGGAAAACCATTAATCACATGATATGATTTCCATAGTATCAAAGGCATTGATGCCAAGGCCATCTTAGTGGACAAAGTCCCTTTCTAAATCGAGTCCACTCCTCGTTCCAGTCCAGTATCACAGAACTGGATTAACTTACCATTCTAGCCATGTCTATATCATGAGATATAAATATTTACCCAATGAATTTGAGGGAGATATATGTCCCACCCATCTCATAATTAAATCATTCTTATGTGTTCCACAAAATAAACATAAATCTTACATCATAACCCAAAGAATAAAATGGGTTTCACAAACATCATCCCATCATAACATAATCCATATATAAAAAAATGGTTATCATTTCATCATAAACAAAATCAAATCATTTAAATAATAGGGACATTATACTTGATACATGATCATATTAAATAATTACATCTTATATGGAAAATAGTCTTGATAAAACACTTGAAATGAATTCTTGAGGAAATTATCATTTCTTCTTCAAAATCATTTTCTTTTCTCAAAATGACATGAAATTTTAAATGAAATGGATTTTGTTTAAAATAATTATGAAATATTTTACAGGAAGCTTCATTAAAATAAGGAGTTATGAAACCGTAAAAATCCATTCATGCTGTATAAGTTAAAAAAAATATTCTTCTCGTACTTTTGTCAGAAAAGTCAAAAACTACCTCTTATGGTAAACAAAAGAAAGATTCCTTCCATACGATGTGGTAAAAGTAAAAAAAGGGTAAAAATTAATTTAAGAATAAATGTAAGAAAATTAAAATTTTTATGTAAACATTTTTAGAACATATGGACGTGGATGATAAACATAACCACAGTAAATACTTACGAATAAACAATCTCGGATAAGAATGAGATTGGAATAATTATCCCTTACCTTAGGTCAGATATGATTAGTATGAATCCAAAACTCCAGTATAATGAATTAAATAATTTTATTTACTTATTACAGAATCATATTCATTATTATGATATAATATATGCATCACTTATGACTTTATATTACCCGTTCTTTTGTAAATTCCATATTAAAGCAGCATTTTTGGTAAAATCATTTTATTTATCTTACGTGTTTGGAATTATTGTTCATGATATTATTATTAATTGTATCATGATTTAATTACTTACAGAATTTAAATAATGTTTTATATATCATATATATTTAGTATATATATATATATATATAATATATAGATAAATCAAATGAAATACACTGTTCATGGAGATGGTAGGCCATACTTACGCATGAACGCTATTTTCGTTTCCTTATTGAATTGAATGGAAGTAAGTATATGAAATATATATATACATAAATACAGTAGCTTTATCATGTAATATATTTCATTATTATTCATTATATATACTTTATAATCATTCTTGAATGGTTAACATGGATAATGAATCTCATCGCATCGTGGAGACGGTAATCCGTACGCACGCACGAGCGATGTCATCGTTCCCATAATTGTTGAATTGAATTGGAGTGGATGATATAATATCTCATAATCAGTATGATGTTATAATAACTATCAATAGTCATTATTTACACCATTATACCCATCCAAGTAAGGTGGTGGTGGAAAAACAGATTACACCACGGCGTGGAGACGGTATTCTGTACGCATGCACGCGCAGTGATTTCATTTTCTGTAGGATGGATAGAAGGTGAAATGGGGTTTTTTAATATTTATAATAACATATTATTATATTATTGATATTTATGTTATTACTTTATAATGAAACAACTAAATAATAAGATGTTTAAGAAGAAAAAAACTTCAAAGAATTTGTAGAAGAGATTACCTCTTCTTCGAGGCACCTCTTTTAAACTTCCTCTTAAGGCACTAGATATGGTCTTTTGGGGAGACCAGAACCTCTATAATGTTTCTAGGGAAGTTTATAAGGGAATTGGCCAGGGGTTGGCCGAGCCTGAAGGCTCAAAATTGTGTGAAGAGAAGAGGGAGGAGGTGCCCTTTTATAAGGGAGGAGAGGGGCACCTTAAGAAAAACATAAAATATTATTTTATAATAAAGTCATATTCGGTTTATAATAGCTCCAAATTTATTTATTTAGAATCTAAAGTGAGGATGGGTCTAAATACTCTCAACCAATAGGTTTTAGACAAGTTTAGGTTACTATTTTAACCTTATCATTTAGATTTAACTCTAAGTTAAATAATTTAACTTTTACCGTGTCTTCTTGTTTTGTTACACTATATGGTTAATAAACTTACTATAACAAGACAAAATAACCCCAAGTAGTTCATTATTAATATATATAACCTTATCTAAGTCATTTGGCCGAACCTTAAATTTTTAGGAATAAAATAACAATTAATAATTTAATATTTGTTTTAAAAGCTAATTTATTTCAATTTTGACACTATTTGGTAATTGATTTTTGTGAAAATCATAACAACACGATTAGTTCGAAAAAAGTTAATTTAATCAATAATAAAATGTCATATTAACCTAGAAAATTAGTTTAATTCATAAAAAGCCTCAAATTATGTTTATTTGGGTATTTATAACATCAATTATGTTAATATTTCATTAATAAGGTAATTACTGCATCATCATTGTGTCATAAATAAATTAAATTACCTAATGTATAAAAATTATAAATAAAATACCATTATGTAGGAAATATTTTCATATTTCTAGTTAATATTTTTTTTTGAATTTATCTTACGTATAAACCTATATTAAAAATGTTTTAATTATTAAACCTTGATTTTAACTCTTTTAACTCTTTTTAGATATAATAATAATAAATGTCCTAATCTAATCCAAGTGGACCTAAATGGTCATATTTTATTCCTATGTTTGTTTTTGGTTGAATTAAAATTATAAAGTATAATTAGTACATGTGTTAGGGTAATAATAATATCATTTTTACCCTTAATTATCCATATTTACTTTTAACCGTGGTAAATAAAAGTAAAAAGTTATTATTCACTAAAAATTATTTTTATCTTATTGAACCAAATTTTTCCCCTTCATATCAACCATGTCTTTCGGATTTTTGAAATTCCACTCAAAAAAGCGGTAAAATTATGTTTTATGTAAATTTTCAAATTCTCCTAAGAGGTGGGTAAAAGACGGTGAAAAGTTCAATAAAATTTATATATATTATTATAAAATAACTCCATTGAATTACATTGAACATATATAGGTATTATGTATCAATTTTGACCTTAAATAAATTTAAATAAAATAAATGATTATTTAAATAAAAACTCGGGTTTTAACCAATAACTCAGTGTTTTCACTATTCATAAAAATTTGAATGTTTTCAAAAAAATACCAAAAATTCACCCTAGGCTAATTTTGATATTCTAAATCCATAAATGAAGTCCATTTTGAAAGATAAAATTTATAAATTTTCAAAAAGTGGGTATTACTATTCATAACGGCTAGTTCATAATAATACTATAATAATATCTCATTTATTGAAACTCGCTATTGCGTACAACACACGCTATGAAGGAAGGTTGCTCTCGCATGCAACACTAGCTTAGAATAGTGCTTGCGTATACTGTAAGCTAATACAGTGTTGCGTATAGCGCAATCTAATCTTGGTGTAGCGTACAACACAAGACATCAAAGTAATTAAAAATAATATTTCTCATAAAATCTCGGGGTGTTACAATTTTAGAGTTCTAAAGGAGTTATATACTCTATCCTAGAAGTTATGGAGGCCTTGTGAAGTGATACTTCATCATCATTGTATTTTTGTCCTCCCATAGAGTTCTAAACACCTTGTGATCACTTGGGGAGGAAAGTGATGTAAATCCCAAGAATCATGTTTGTAATATTTTTGTGGTATTTAATTCTAGGTTTTTATGTTGTTTTTCATCATAATATATTCTCATTTAATTGAGTTATGTAATTATATGTCATTTACAACCCATATGATCATATTTGGGGGTACCCTTTCATGTGATGTTTCACACACCATTCACAATTTCTTCTTCCCTCTTTTAATTATGGTGTTTATGTGGTTCATATTGGTTAACTAAACTCTCATACAAAATATCAAGTCCATGTAAATTTATGTAAAGGTATCAAAAATAAATAATATACAAACCTAGACAATGCATCGAGTTCTTTATGTGTTTCCTTAGTGAGTTTCACTTATGAAGTAAAACCCAAATAACCCAATCATCAGCGGTAATCAGTGGATCATTTTGTATTTTTAACTGAACCCTAGGAGTTATACTAGTGTAAAATCAGTAATAACCTAGTTATAAATGTTACAAAATAGGTATTAAATTATCATAATCCAATCTCTTGAAGTGATGAAGGATGAGCATCATGAGATTTTATTGGGTTGATCACGCTTAATTAATTATGTTAACTTCATCTTTTTTTATCAATTTCCTTTTTCTATATGTTTATTAAATCATTAATCCCCATTTTTTCCAAATCCCATTTCCATTTTATTTTCATAATAAAAAATATTTTCTTAAATTAATGATACAAGTATCGGTCCAGGGACGACATAGGGTTCCTACTATACTACAAAAATTCTAGTAAAACTAAACATCTAATTTGATGCACTCGACAAAGAGATTAGTGAACTCAATAACCCTATCATAAAATCTATCACAACATATACCCATTTCCACTCATGAATGGTTAACTGCAATAAAATCCCTACTAGTTCCTGGTGTTCCACCTTCACCTATTGATAGGTGGAACACCTCATAAAAAAATAATCCACCACTCATTTCGTACCTGACAAACACTAATGGTGGTGTAAATATCGATACAACTTGATTATGCTGGGATTTACTTCCCAAGATGAGGAATGAATCTCTTTCATAATATCCTAATGTATTTTTATGGAACCCAAATGTGACCATGTATGTTTAGAATTTCATCCTCAACAACGGTCCAAACAGGAGGTGGTTCATCACCCTCCACGATCTCCTATAGGTCTAGGACCTCAACATCAGATAACTATCTTATACTCACTCTATCCAGAAGAGTATAATCCACTACCAAGGATGAGAGAAATGTATAACTAAGTCTATACTGAACTTCCATGTGAATATCTATGAGTAATTCTATATGATACCAATCACTATCGTCCCCATGAAATGCTTATATCTGAGTCCTCCTTAGTAAATGAGAAACTGTATTGCCCTTCTCAGGCATGTATGCAATCTCAAAGTCAAAATTTTGTAGGTATTCAACCCACCTTCATTCCCTAAGGCTCAAGTCACGTTGTTTAAATATGTACTTTAGGATTTTCTGGACTGTGTACACCAAAACATTCTCTCATAGAAAATAATTCCTCTAATAGTGCAAGGCATGAAAAAAATGGATAACTTGAGGTCATGTGTCAGGTAGTTCCTTTCATGTGGTTTTAATTGATGAGACCTGTACACCACAACTTACTCTCCCTATATCAGAACAGATCCTAGTGAAATACCTGATGCATCACAATACACTGTATAACTTAAGTCAGAACCTAGACGAATCAGGATCGATTCTAAAGTCAGTCTCCCTTTCATCTTCTGAAAGGCTGTCTTGTAGGTATCTAACCATACAAAAATCACACCCATCACACAATAGGTTCTACTGCATATGATAAATATTTTATGAAATTCCTATAATAACTAATTCTTCCTAAGAAACTCCATATATCAAATACATTCTTAGGATTCTATTAGAAAACTATAGCTCTCACATTCTCTAGGACAACTGATACTCATATATCTGATATAATATGACCCAGTAAGTGAATTATATCCATATAGAAGTTATGGTTTGTGAGTTTAGAAAATAAATGATGATCTCTCAGTGCATCAAAAATGATCTCAAGTTTTTTAGCATGGTCATTCCGATTTTTGAGAATACACCAATATATCATCCATTAATATCATCACAAATGAATAAAAAAATAGATAAAAACCCGGTTAATCAGAGCCATTAAAACTGATGGTGCATTCATAATACTAAATGGAATAACTAGATACTCATATAGACCATACCATTCTATGAAAATATTTATGAGGTATGTCTGAAGGTCTAACACATACATGGTGATAACCAAATCTCAAATCAATTTTGGAGAACACCCTAGATCCTTAAAGAAGGATGAAGAGATCATCTATTGGAGAAAAATTATACCATTTAATAACTATCAACTGGTTGAATTTACATTAATCAAATCATAACCAAAGAATTACATACACTTTTTTTCTTCAAAAAGGACCGGTGGTCCCCATAGACGTAGTGGGTCAGAGAAAACACTTTGCTTCCATTTCCTCTGGCTTCCACTTGAGCTCATGCACCTCATTTGTAGCTATCCTATAAGGAGGAATGGATACCATTTCATATCCTGGAACTATTTCGATGGAAAAATCTACCTCTCTCTAAGGATGTAATCCAAAAAAATCATTTGGGAAAACATCCCTAAAATGATCAAACACTATAGGAAAATATTCCTAATGTGATCCCTAATCATCTAAATACAATCTAGCAATCTAGGCTATCAGTCCACCTAGATCAAGATTCTCTAGTACATCTCTACCTATTTGTACATCCCATTAACCATTTTGAATAAAAATAACACCCTTTGGTGATGTGAAAGTCACCCTCCAGTGATAGTAATCATCAAATGCATGATAGGTAACCATCTAATCAATTCAGAGAGAGATGTCAAACCCTATCATCTTGAGGACAAAGAGGTCCCACATGAAGCAACATCTACCTATCTCAAGGGATAATTATCTATACTGGAATATATCTTCCAATATTATCCCCAATGGAGTTTCAAGTATCATAAATCCATCATAAAACCAAAAATCAAATCCAAGGCTCTCCCAAAAAGGCACAAATAGGAATGAATAAAAATCACATATACCAAAAAGGGAAGATACTAGAGTATAAGCTACGAAGATAGTACCACTCACCATAGACGTCCTAACACTTTTATCCTCAAGTATTGGATATATGGAATATATCTGGCCTGAACCATAGCCCCGAGTAATAGCCTGACTACCCTAAGTAGGCCCACTCTACTATTTAATTAAAACTAGTGTCTAGGTCCCTCATCCACGACTACCTCCTCAACCTGAATAAATAGTAGTACCCTAGATCCCTATATTATGTGGTGTTGTGAATCCATTTCCTGAACATAGAGTTGGAGTCGACCCCCTCTCACTGAACACTAGAGGGAAGGTCCTATAGAACAATTTTATATGGCCAATACTACCACAATATTGACACTTGACTAAGTCTCTATCAAATTGGATCCTCATATGTCCCCATGTACCACATATGTAACAGAATAAAGAACTACCAATACTCACACCCTATCTAGTATTCCCCTCACAAGAAACCACAAAATGACACTTTATGGTATATAACACCCCATGCATTTTATGGTATGTTCCTCTTAAATACTTTCTATTCATTATATAGCCTATATTTCATGAAGCACTAAGTTTTTTTGAATCAAAACATTATAATAGAAAGTTATAAGCTATCCATTAAACATAAATTTTCCATTTCTATGTTTTGAATTTTGAAAAACGATCATATAGAGTTGTGACCAGTAAGTCATTTGGAGTCTGATAGAACCAACTTGATTTTTGATGAATAGAAACATACCCTTATGAATAGTAATATTAATAGTAATATGACCCTTATAAATAGTAAATAATGATAATATTTTATTTTCCTAAGGTAATAATATAATGATATCTTAATTAATTTTTCAATGTGATATAGAACTAATTATACCTTTAAAATTGTTATTTTTTGAATTAACTATGATTTTATTTAAAAATTAAATAAAAAATAAATAGAAAATTATTTCCAAAAAATTGAGTTCGGTTTTTAATTCTACAAGTCAGAAAATGGTTAGGTTGAATTTTTGGATTTTTCTAAAATACATGAATATTTGTGAATAGTAAAAATACAGTTCTGAGTTTTTAGTAGTTTAATGACATCATAATGATGTAATAATTAAATATAAAAGGCTGTCCGACTTGTGTAAAGTAACTTATGACATGAGGTTTCACATTTGTAAAAAACCCTGGGCAAATACCATGGGCAAGCCCATGGTTTTGCAAAAACCATTAATGAGGTGTCCCTTTTAATTAATAAAAAACTCCCTCTTAATTACTATAAATACCGACTCACCCCCTTAATTTTATTTCATTACAAACTCATTATCCTCAAATATCTAGCATTATTTCCTCCCTAAAATTCCTCCCAAGGTGTCCTCAAAACTCCAAGGTCCCAACCTTCTCATTTTGGGAGTTACTCTACAAGGTAAGAGAAACAACCACACTTCTCTTTTCTTAAAGATTTAATTTTATGTTTTCTCTTTTATTTTCAATTGTATTATGTGGGGATATTTCATTAAATATTCCCATTACTTACCATATTATTAAATAGTGATGATATACCCCCTTTCTCTCATCAAACTATTTTATGAAATTTTAAGTGATGCTGTTAGGCTGTCAAATTTTCGTAAGAGATTTCTAAATTTTTCTCTTTTTTTGAGTTCCTTTCTTTTATACTTCTTTCCTCATCTCAAGTCATACAAATTATAGGATAATTATAGTACCATAAATAAACTGGAATTATATTATGCTAATGTAATATTTCATCATCATCTCTCTTTCCCCCTCCTTTTATACTAAAAATAAAAACACCGTCCGAGATGTGTTAATTTATTACATTTAAGGATGACAGGTTCTCAATTTTTGTTACCAACTTTAATTCTGGTAATGAAACCATTTTTATGGCTAAAACAGATCAGAATATATGTATTTAATCTCATTAATATTCTGGAATCCCTACACACTCATAATATGAAATAGTAATACAAAACATGTTCATTGTACACAAAATCGCCAAGATAAATCCAAGCATTTATCAATAACTTTTAACTAATGATTCATCCTCAAGTATATAAACCAGAATAATTATAAGATTTTTTATATCTCTTTAATGTCACTAATAATATATATTAACAATTACTCATGTTTAACCACATTTCAAACAAACTTCCATTCATGAATGCAAGTAAACGAATCATGAAAACCAAGGAAGAAAATGCTTCCAAAACAATAAAATTGAACCTCTTAAACCCATAAAATGGCCATGAATGAACCTAATAATTTTATAATAAACCAATTAAATGTATATGAGTTTATGTAATTATTAATTAATGAAGCTAAATTTTATTATTCAGGTCATTAAAACAAATGAATAACACCCTTGGGCATAAGGTAAGTGGTTTCTCATCTCACTTTTAATTATGTGAGATTTCCATTGTTCACCACTTATTTCTTGTATGTGGTATATGTGTAATTACATTTGATATATAATAACATGATTATATTTATATTCATGGTATTAAATGATTCATTTTATGGTTATTAAGTTATGGTCATATGATTTGACCGATTACATTGTGGTAAGTGACTTTGTCTCAACTACCATTTTGTTGTGACTAACTTTGTATTGTGCAACTAATAATCCTTATGTGGTGTACCTACTTCCCATTTGAGATACATTTTCATTTGAAATTATATTTATATTAAATATCCATAATCTCATATCATGGATATTTTTGTTTTCTAAACTGTATACCATTTTATATACGGTGTTTATTTGGAAAGTTATTTTAACTGTGTAAATATTGATGAATCCATATACTCTACTCTATACGGATATTAAAAAGGCATATTACTCTTATATTGAATCAATGGATAAAGAATTATTTGGACATGAAGTGGTTGGTGGGGCCCGCTATAGCCCCTCGATGCATCGATAGGTCTCATGAGACAAATTAGTTGGTGACAAACCCTTTGAGTTTGTTTCCAAAAATCAGACGGGTTTCTAGCCATATAACTAAACCATTTTAACAGTATTATGGTACCATGTTCCAGATACATGACATTCAATTATCAAGAATTACCTTTATTCATTATCATTTATTACTATCCATGAGATATTCACTATGAAAAAATCTCTGGATGCAGTTTCATTCTCAGTTTATTTATGGCGTGAGTTTTCATTTATTCACCATGGAAAATTGATATGTAAAATTGTTTATGATTCATTTTTATTGATTCATGATTCAGCTATTTGTAACCCTTAATGAGAATTTGATCTCACCCCTTTCAATTGTTTACCTTCAATAGGTGATGAAGAGGATTTCATTTATTGAGTTTCTATGGATACAGTTTTTAGTTTTTGTTATGTTTTGTACTTTGTATCCTTTTCCAATGTAATTTGAGTTACATATATGTATCTAGTTTCTTCAAGACTACTAAACTGATCATTCCTTCAGGATTTTCATTCCTTCTAACCATGACAATATAAAAAGTAAGGCACTGACTTTGGTCAATAGGGATCAGGGTGTTACAGTTGGTATCGAAGGAAGTTTAGTAGAAAACTTGGAAACTAGAGTAGGAAATGTATAGTTGGGGAAAAAGCCCTAAGGTATTATTTGAGGATAAAAGTACAAGAATATCTTGGTATTTTGTTATGGAATATATTATGTGAATCCTTCTAGAAAATATATCCCTATCTGGATATGAGTAGGAGGAGGTGGCTCTGGCATAGATGTACCTAGGAGTGAAAGATCCGATAAGGAGTTTCAGGCTTGAATCAGGGTATCCATGTACATAACAACGAGCCTTGCTGAACTCTTGGTTACAACACTCCTGGGGGATATGATTAGGATAATTCATATTTTCTTTACAAGCCTTTATGAAGGATTGAAATGTATATTATTCCTCAAAGAAACCATTTTTCTGATTATGGGATTAGCCATGCGTAAGATCTCAATTTATGCTAAGTATTTTGTTAAATTGAGATTATACATTATGATTCATACCCTATTATAGTGTGTGCCATTATTTAGAAATGATGTCTAATGGAATAAGGGGAATAAATAATCATGGTAAATGTAGGGATCTCCCCACTGAGTAAGTTAACACAATCAATGTTAGAATAGATCAGATCATGACCATATTGGGACAACTTACTCAGGTTGTAACAAATAACCATTCCACACCTATGTTGGATCGTTTCATGTGGTAGAAGCCCTCATATTTTAGTAGGAATACTAATCTAGTGGTTTCTGAGAAATGTATCAAGTCCCTTGAAAAGATATTCATGGAATTAAGATGCAATGGAAGTGAAAAGGTAGTTCTAGTAGTATATTTCCTCAAGGGTGACACTGATCAGTGGTGGTCCTTGATTCAGAACATCACAGAGTAGGATGAAATAGAAGATATGGAATGGAGGAATTTTATGGAAATATTCTTCTAAAAATATTTCCCTCATGAGCAATGAACAGAAAGGAAGAGGAAATTACTTGTCTTAAATAAAAGAGAAGAAGACAGTGTTGCAGAGTACGAGGATACCTTCACAAGGCTAGACAGGTATGCCATATATTACATACGTGAATTGGCAGAAAGGATTAGACATTTCTTTGAAGGTCTTAAGTCAAGTCTACTAAGGGCACTAGCATCTCAAACATTCTCATCATATGATGAAATTGTATCAAGTTCCATCAAAACAGAGAAGTGATTTTCTTGATCAAATTTGTTCAAGGGAAACCAAGATAAGAATAGGTACTCTGATAACCAAGAGAATGGTGCAGTGCCAAAGAAGAATGAGGGAATGAAGAAATTCCCATTATGTGAGAAATTTGGAAAGAATCCTTTCAGGAAATGCCTGAATGGCATGGGAGTCTGCTATAAGGGTGGAGAAAAGGGTCATCTATCTCATGAATAAAAGGGGAAGAAATAATTTGATGATGTTCAATGCTACAATTGTAGAGAGATGGGACACTATGAAAATGAGTGTCCTAAGCACCAAGGAAACATGCCTCCGAAATATCCAAGAGAGAAAGGGAGAGCATATGTGATTACAACTGTAGATGTTGAAGTTCCTAATGATGTGGTGACATGTACTTTAATTTTTTCCTCAAACTTAACCAACAATTTATTTGATTCTGGATGGTCACATTCATTTATATCTTCCCAGTTTTATAAGAAAATTATATATGTCTAGTTTGATTTAATAAAGGAGTTATCAGTCAAAACTCCTAGGGGATGCATCATTACAACAAAGGCATGTCAAATAGTCCCCATCATGACACATAAATGTTCTTTAGTTTCTAACCTTATCATCATACCAATGATTTAATTTGATATAATTATCAGTATGAATTGGCTATCAAACTATGTTGCAAAGATTTATTATAAGAAAAATGAAGTTATAATTTTTGAAAATGGTGTATAATCTCTTATGTTTTTAGAAGAGACCTCTCCATATGATTCTTATCTAGAACCACCCCAGTAGCTCTATTGAAGGCAATTCTTGGAGAGGAAGAGGATCCAATATCTATGGGTGAGTAAAGAAATATTCAAATTGAAGATGCCCATATAGTGCAAGAATTCATAGATGTGTTTCTAGAGGATTTACCTAGACATACTCTAGAGCAGAAAATTGAGTTTTTCATTGAATTAATTCCTGGTGCAAGACTTATATCAAAGAGCCCCTATAGAATGGCCATTGTGGATTTAGTTGAGCTAAAGAAACAACTAGAGGAGTTGAGTGCAAAATGATTTATTCTACCTAGTGTTTCTCTATGGGGAGTCCCGATCTTATTTGTCAAAAAGAAATATGGATCCATGAGGATATTAATTGATTACAAAGAAATCAATGGTATTACAATAAAGAATAAGTATCCTCTACACTAGATTGATGATTTATTTGATCAAATTCATGGAGACCAATAATTTTCGAATATTGAACATTGATCCACATATCATCAGCTGCGTGTGAGGAAGGAAGATATTCTTAAGACAAAATTTTGAACCAGGTATGGGCATTACAAGTTTACAGTGATGCATTTTGGACTGACTAATGCACCCTCTATTTTCATGGATTTAGTGAATAGAGTTTTAAAGGAATGTCTTGATAACTTTATTGTGGTATTCATCGATGATATCTTGGTATACTAAAAAATATATGAAGATCATGAGGCTCACTTGCAGATTACTCTGAAAACTCTTAGAATATATGAATTATATGGGATGTTTAGCAAGTGCGAATTTTAGATTCAATCAATTTCTTTTCCAGGACATATTGTCTCTAAGGATAGAATCTTAGTTGATCCTGCAAAGAAAAAGTCAATCCAAGATTGGCCCATACCAACAAACATAACTGAGGTATGTAGTTTTATTGGCTTAGCAGGTTACTATCGACATTTCATTCATAATTTCACCTGACTGGATAACCCGCTAAATAAGCTCACACATAAAGGAGTTAAGTTTGTGTGAAAAAAATAATGTATAGAATCCTTCGAAGAATTGAAAAGAAGATTGGTCAATGCTCCAATTTTGACTTTTCTATATAGAAGTGATGGATTTGTAATATATAGTTATGCATCAAAGAATGGGCTGGGTTTCATCCTTATACAAAATGGTAAAGTTATTGCTTATGCATCAAGGTAGTTGAAGACTCATGTGAAAAATTATCCAACACCTGATCTTGAGTTAGCAGCTGTAATCATTTCTCTGAGGATATGGAGATATTATCTTTATGATGAAAAATGTGAGATATACACAGATCACAAGAGTTTTAAGTACATTTTCATACAAAAATAACTCAACATGAGGCAAAGGAGATGGATAAAGTTACTCAAATATTACAATTGTTCAATACACTATCACCCAGGAAAAGAAAATAAGGTGGAAGATGCATTAAGTAGGAAAGAACATGGACTTTTGACTCAAATGTGGATTAAGAGAGATCTTATATTCATGGATCAACTAAAGATGGATATGGGGATTGTTGAGGAAGGGGAAACATCTTTCCTCTTTCAAATGATTACTAACCCATCTTTACTAGATAAGATACAAATATCTCAATCTCATGATGAAAATCTACACAAGAAAATTATTTCTATTAAGGATGAGAGATTAGAAGACTTCGTGTATGAGGAAGGAGTTCTGAATTTTGGGAATATGTTATGCATTCCATCAGTACCTAAGCTAAAAAGGGAACTATTAGATGATGCTCATAGCTCAAATTTCTCTATACATCTGGGTAGAAAAATTATGTATAGAGATTTGAAGGAATATTTCTAGTGGGATAATATGAAGTGAACAATTGATGACTATGTGTCAAGGTGTCTAATTTGTCATCAAGTGAAGGCAGAGAGACAACATCCTAGAGGAGTGATG
The DNA here is from genome assembly GCA_963277665.1 of Viscum album. Lineage (NCBI taxonomy): Eukaryota > Viridiplantae > Streptophyta > Magnoliopsida > Santalales > Viscaceae > Viscum > Viscum album. Next base: position 28,940,542 of record OY728125.1, read on the forward strand.
AAACCTCCACCTATTCCTATGTGTAAGTGGGATAAAATTATGATGGATTTTGTCACTAGACTACTGAGGACACCTAGAAGGAATGATTCAATATGGGTAATTGTTGATCGTCTCACAAAATCAGTACATTTCCTTCCTATAAGAGAGGATTTGCAACTTTAGCGCCAGGAAAGACTATATATTAATGAAGTTTTAAGACTTCATAGTGCACCTATATTGATTGTGTCGGATCGAGATCCCCAATTTACATAAAAATTCTAGAAAATTCTTCAGAAGGCTTTGAATACTAAGCTTTGCATGAGTACTACTTATCTCCCCCAAACTAACAGACAATCTGAAAAGACTATTCAAACTCTAAAAGACATGTTAAGGTCATTCTATCCAAACTTCCAAGGTATGTGGGATCAATACTTTCCTTTGGTGGAATTTTCATACAACAATAGTTTCCATTCTAGTATTCAAATGACTACATATGCAGAATTATATGGAAAGATATGTCAAAGTTCAACTTGTTGGGATGAAGTTGGTGAGAGGAAACTTATAGGCCCAGAACTTATTAAAGAGACCATGACAAAGGTGAAGACAATACAAGACCATATTAAATCAGACCAAAGTAGGAAGAAGAGTTATGATGACAACCGGAGAAAGGATTTGGAATTCCAAGTGGGAGATTATGTCTTTCTAAAATTATCTCCATGGAAGGGTGTCTTAAGGTTTGGTAAAAAAGGGAAACTGAGCCCCAGGTACATCAAACCATTTTAAATTCTGGAAAGAATCAGAACTGTAGCTTACCATTTAGCAATGCCACCAAGTCTCTCCAAAGTTCATGATGTGTTCCACGTGTCGTTGTAGAAGAAATACATGCCAGACCCAATTCATGTACTCAGCTATGAAGAAATAGAATTGGAACCTGATTTATCCTACTATGTAGAGCCTATAGGGATTCTTGACACAGGAGAGCAAGTATTGAAAAATCAGACGATTCTTCTAGTAAAGGTTCTTTGGAAAAACTAGAATATGGAGGAAGAAACATGGTAACTTGAGGTTTTTATGGAGAAAAAACACCCACATCTTTTTGTGGGGATTTATACATAAAATTTCAAGGATGAAATTTCTAAAAGAGGGAATAATATAACACCATAAACATTTTATGGTCTGTTCCTCTTAAATAATTTTTATTCATTAGGTAGACAATATTACATGAAGCATTAAGTATTTTGTGAATCAAAACGTTATAGGAGAAAGTTATAAGCTATCTATTAAACATAAATTTTCCACTTCTATGTTTTGAATTTTGAAAAACGGTCATCTAGAGTTGTGACCAGCAAGTCATTTGATGTCTGATAGAACCGACTAGATTTTTTTGATGAATAGTAACATTCCCTTATGAATAGTAATATGAATAGTTATATGAACCTTATAAATAGTAAATATTGATAATATTTTAGTTTCTTAAGGTAATAAGATAATGATATCTTAATTAATTTTTCAAGGTGATATAGAACTAATTATACCTTAAAATTGTTATTTTTTTAATTAACTTTGATTTTATTTAAAAATTAAATAAAAAATACATAGAAAACTATTTCCAAAAATGGAGTTCATTTTTGAATTCTACACGTCAAAAAATGGTTAGGTTGAATTTTTGGGATTTTTCTAAAATACTTGAATTTTTGTGAATAGTAAAAATACAGTTTTGAGTTTTCAGTAGTTTAATGACATCATAATGATGTAATAATTAAATATAAAAGTCTGGATGACTTGTGTAAAGTATCTTATGAAATGATGTGTCCCAAGTGGAAAAACCCATGGGAGAATACCATGGGCAAGCCCATGGTTTTGCAAAAACCATTAATGAGGTGTCCCTTTTAATTAAAAAAAACTCCCTCTTAATTACTATAAATACCCACTCACCCCCTTCGTTTTCTTTAATTCCAAACTCATTATCATAAAATATCTAGTGGTATTACCTCTTTAGTATTCCTCTCAAGGTTTCCTCAAAACCCCAAGGTCCCAGCCTTCATGTTTTGGGAGTTTCTCTACAAGGTAAGAGAAACAACCACCATTCTCTTTTCTTAAAGATTTCATTTTATGTTTTCTCTTTTATTTTCAATTGGATTATGTGGGTATATTTAATTCCATATTCCCCTTAATTCCCATATTATTTAATAGTGATGATATACCCTATTTCTTTCATCAAACTATTTTATTAAATTTTATGTGACGCCGTTAGGTTGCTGAATTTTCGTAAGAGATTTCTCAATTTTTCTCTTATTTTGAGTTCCTTTCTTTTATACTTCTTTCCTCATCTCCCTTCATCCAAATGATATGATAATTCCATTAACTTACATGAACTAGAATTATATTATGCTAATGTAATATTTTATCATCATCTCTCTTTCCCCCTCCTCTTATACAAACAATAAAAACACAATCCGAGATGTGTTAATTTATCACATTCAGGGACGATGAGTTCTTAATTTTCATTACCATATTTAATTCTGGTCATGAAAATATTTTTATGGTTGAACCAGATCATAATATATGTATTTCATCTCATTAATTTTCTGGAATCCCTACACACTCATAATATGGAATAATAATACAAAACAAGTTCATTGTACACAAAACCGCAAAGCTAAATCCAAGCGTTTATCAATAACTTTTTACTAATGATTCATCCTCAAGTATATAACCAAGAATAATTATAAGATCATTTATATATCTTTAATGTCACTAATAATATATATTAACAATTCTGGATGTTTAACCACATTTTAAATGAACTTCCATTCATGAATGCAAGTAAACGAATCATGAAAACCAAGGAAGAAAATGCTTCCAAAACAATAAAATTGAACCTATTAAACCAATAAAATGGGCCATTAATGAACCTCATAAGGTTATAATAAACCAACTAATTTACAGGAGGTTCTGGAATTATTAATTAATGAAGCTAAATTTTTTTATTCAGGTCATTAAAACAAACTAAGAACACCCTCGAGTATAAGGTAAGGCGTTTCTCATCACACTTTTAATTCTATGAGATTTACATTGTTCCCCACTTATTTCTTGAATGTGGAATATGTGTACTTACATTTGATATATAATAAAATTATTATCTTTATATTCACGGTATTAAATGATTCATTTGATGGTTATTAAGTCCTGGTCATATGATTTGACCGATTATATTGTGGTAAGGGACTTTGTCTCAACTACCATTTTGTTGTGACTAACTTTGTATTGTGAACCTAATAATCCTTATGTGGTTTACCTGATTCCCATTTGAGATCAATTTTTCATTTTAAATTATATTTATATTAAATATCCATAATCTCATATCATGGTTATGATTGTTTTCTAAACTGTATAGAATTTTACTTACGATGTTTATTTGGAAATTTATTTTAACTATGGAAATATTGATGAATCCATATACTCTAAACTCCACGGATATTAAAAAGTAATATTTCTCTTGTATTGAATCAATGTATAAAGAATTATTTGGACATACAGTGGAAATTGGAGCCTGCTATATCCCCTCTATGCATCGACAGGTCTCATTAGACAAATCCATTAGTGACAAACCCTTCAAGTTTGTTTCTAAAAATCAGATGGGTTTCTACCCACATAACTAAACCATTTAAAGGGTATTATGGTATCGTGTTCTAGATATATGATGTCCAATTATCAAGAATTCTCTTTATTCATTATCAGTTATTACTATCCATGAGATATTCACTATGAAAAAATCTATGGATGCAGTTTCATTCTCAGTTTTGTAATGGCGCGAGTTTTCATTTATTCACAATGCCATATTGATATGTCAAATTGTTTATGATTCAGTTATTATTGATTCATGATTACACTATTTTAACCCTTACTGAGCATTTTAGATCACCCCTTTCAATTGTTTACCTCCAATAGGTGATGAAGTGGAGATCATTTATTGAGTTTTTGTGGTTGCAGTTTTTAGTTTTTGTTATGTTTTGTATTTTGTAACCTTTTGCAATGTAATTTGAGTTACATATACATATATCTAGTTTCTTCAAGAATACTAAACTGATCGTTCCTTTAGTATTTTCATTCCTTATAACCATTCCAATATAATAAGTAATGCTTCGACTCTATTATAAAGGGATTGGGGTGTTACATTAGTCAACTGAAACATGTTCAACTATGATTGAATTGTAAGATTAATACCTTCCTCAAAGTGTCTCTCCCTAGATGGATCATCCACAAGATATATATATGAAAATAATTAAATCTATATAAGGAATTATTAATACTCTACAATATTCATAATTCCATACTCTATATGTATAAACTCACGGGACCTCTTATCTCTCAAAATATCTAAAAAAAGTAATCATAAAACTTGTTTTATAAATCCCTTCAAACCTTATCTTGAATCCCACCATCCTGGTTCAAAATATCCCACCAATTCTTAGTTTCTCTTTAAAGAATATATGTTTTAAGATTTAGTCTCCTATTAGGAGGTTTATCTAGATGCTATAAAATCAATAACATAGTCTCAATCCATAGATCAACATCCTATGAACCAATATACCTAAAAAATATGGGTGGATTATACTATTAAAAAACACGTGTGAGCTCTTCTATAGATGAGGAAGGTCCCGAGGCTCCCTGAATAGTCAACATAAAGCATAGAAAACCCTCAAAAACTGAGAATTTGATAAGACAGAATTTTATTGAATATTTTATTGATAATAAATGATATAATTTCCTCACATTGTGGTAAATATGTTTATTTATGAAATATTTGGGATTAGATAATTCATTTTAAAATTTGATGAAAATTCGAGTTTTACCCTTTTAAAATGCACTATAGTATTTCCCTCATTAATATTTTAATTTGACTAATTTGAACTTAGAATTTTGTAACATTGTTCTTCAATTAAGTTTCTACAACTTGTATTCAGGACACTAGAGCTAAAGAGTTAATTTGAATGTAGTAAATGGACCATTATATCAATGGTGGGCTGAACACGCAAGATTGTACATCACTTTAGTGTTTGAGACATATCCTATGAATCCATTCATGTATTGAGCCCCAATTTTGAGAGTGGATATAAAACCAAATTCCTCACATATTATCCTGATGGAAGGATATATAATTCACTATTTGTGGTGGTCATTAAGGCGGTAAAAGTGTGATTAAAATATTTGGCCGAATCTTCTCATTCACACTTGAAACCACTTTTAACCTAGCCTCCCATCCACTCTATAAATATGTATTTTTCTCAATTTTAATGGTGGGTAAGTGCATTAGAAAGTTTATGGCATAGGATAAGAGGTTCCACTCCAATTATATAAGCAATTCAATAAGGGTAGCTTTTGAAGCAAGGATCCCTTCGTCGAATCCCTCTTCTTCTTCCTTATGTTGTAATGTTTGTGATTTCATAATAAACATCTTTGTTATTATTTTATTTCTTATCTTTTATTATGTTTTTTTCAATTATATTCTTCTTTACTCATAATATTTGGGTTGGAATCAAGAGTGTAGATGAGATTGGGTTCAACCCTTTCAATCCTTTGCTCATGAAAAACGTCTCCATGATGACCACACTGCCCATGGAAGAGTAGTTCGCTTAGTGATAGATCTATCTTATAACCTCTTCATTTAATGATTTTGAATCATTGAGATATTGTAATTCACTTAATATTATCCATGAATTTAGTTTTGAAATTATAAAAAACTAATCAAGCAATTTAACAACAAACACAAAAACACACGAGGTCGAGTATTGTGTAAATTGTGAGAGCACAAACTAAATCGGTAAAACAAGACCACACAGGATAAATTCGTAGAGTTAAAATATAATACCTAAGATCAATTCATCCTCCTTTTCTATAATTAACATGTTACTTAATTTACCACTGACCATAAGCTATATTTATAATATTAATAATAGCAGGGTTCCACGATTGCATGTTTCAAAGCTAGCTTAGGCTTTAATTCACTTCATCTTTGTGGTAAAGTAAATTCTCATAGGGTTTGGGGGTTAACAAGTTAGGCGATAATAATTAATTGGATATTAATTTAAATTATAATGATTAATAAGTAAATTAATAGGTAGATTTATATCAATTATGTCTTTTAAATATTTTCTAAAAAACATCTTCATGTTGTGTCTATTTAATTAATCTTCATTTCAAAGATAAAAGGAGAAATATTATACAATCCTCTTACAGCAAACTTCTTCTAGTTTTATGAACATTAACCCCCCAGCATATAATTTCAAGTAGTGTTATTATTCCCTTTTATTCTATTTTTAAAATAACTTTAATAAGTTGTCAAATTTACTTCATCCTTTGAGAGACGAACATGGTCAGCCACTCTACTACACCCAAGTACCCAAAAAAACCATTAATCATTTGAGGGAACCGACGACATATTCTTTAAAATTGGCACCGTTTCTGGGGATTAAAGTAATTATTTCACCCATTTAGAGGTATTTATTTTATTTTACATTTTATTCTCATCTATTCTTCTTTCTTCTTTCTTTACCCAATCTGATTTTTCTTGTTCTTCTTTTATTTTCTTCTTCTTTTTCTACCATTAACTCAAACTTCTCATTATTATTTTACTATGGTACTATTTCCATATTTTTATTTTTATTTTATTTATGACATGAACTAATCCCGAATATCTCTTAGATCTTGATCCTGAGATTGAACGTAGCCTTCGAGCTCGAATCAGACATTCTCAGTTTATGAGAAGTTTCAACATTCAACCAGTTGGAGAATTAATCTACTCTTAGAACTTTGAAATTGTAAGCAATTCAAATTCAAACATAAAATAAGAACCAATGTCCTAAAATAATGGAAATGAACTTAATATAACCATTCTATAATTGGTTGCACTTGATATTAATTATCAACCAAATTGCATTTCATACCCAAATCTTGAATCAGAATTTGAACTGAAATCTGGGTTAATTCACCTTCTTCCAAAATTTCACAGATTATCTGGTGAGGATCCAAATAAACTCCTTAAAAATTTATTGTGGTTTTCTCAACCATTAAACCAAGAAATGTTTCTAAAGATCAAATAAAACTAAGAGCATTCCCATTCTCACTTGATGGAGCTGCACAATATTGGATGTATTATTTAAAACCCGAAGATGTAACTTGTTAGAATGATTTGAAATGTTTTTTCTTGTAGATATTTTTTCCCACATCAATGAACTCTTCCATTCATAGGGAGATATCTGGAATTAAGAAAACACAAGGGGAGTCAATGTATGAGTACTGGGAGCGATTCCAGAAGTTGTGCGCAAGCTGCCCACATCACCAAATCAGTGAACAACTCCTCAACCAATAACTTTATGAAGGACTCACATCTATGGAGAGAATCATGGTGGATGCTTCATCTAGAGGGGAATTGGAAGACTAGAAACTAGTAGCTACACATGCGTTGATCAACAAGATGGAACAAAACTCCCAACAATTTGGTGATCGAGGTACACCACATGTCAGGGGAGTACATCAAGTAAGTCCTTCCTCTCTTAAAATCATTTGATTGATACTAATTTAGAAGAATTGACCACTATGGTGAGGCATATTTCTTTGGCACAAAATAAATCCCAAACCCCCACCCTCAAGGCCTTGTGGAGTTCTCACCGAGAAAAGCCACCCAACTGACTATTGCCCCCAACAACAAGAAATAGAAGATTGTGCAGTATTGTTTCCTGGGAGACCATATCAGTAGTAGAAACAACCACATCCCCAAAATAAGTTTGATTCCTTTTCACTAGCATACAACCAAGGGTGGAAGGATCAATCAAACATGAGGTATGCCTCTCGACAACAAAAAGGCCCCCCCTTTCAACAAAATATCTAACAACCTCCATCTTACCAATAGGGTTTCCAGCAACCCAAAGGCAATTTGAAGCTCAAGAATCAACAAGTCAACAACAAGGGAATTTTCAACCAAAGGTATATTCTAATACTGATGATCTTTTGAAACAAACTTTTCTTAATCAATAGAATGAGATGAAGAGTCAAGGTTCGGAGCTGAGGGAGTTGAAGACTCAAATGAGCCAGATTTCCACCACCCTCCATGAACTAGTAAGTAAGAACTACACCAATATTCCTTCCCAACCTACTCCAAATCCTAAGGGGAATGTCATTGGCATCACATTGAGACGTGGGAAGCAAATGAATGATACATCTATACCTACCATTCCACTGGGATTCACCTCAACACCAGAGAAGCCTCATTGCATACCAGCTGAAGAGAAACTAAAGGAGAAAGAAAAAGGTAAGAAAAAGATTGATGATATTCTTCCTAAACCCCCACCCTTTCCAAATAGGGCAGTACAAAACAAGAATATGGCTGGAGAGGCAATGAAAAAAGAGGTTTTGGACACATTCAAGCATGTGGAGATCAACATCCCTTTACTTGAAGCCATTAATCAAATCCCAAGGTATGACAAATTCCTAAAAGAATTTTGTACCAATCGAAGACGGATCAAGGGAAATGAGAGGATCAATATTGGAAAGAATGTGTTTGCACTCATTACACCAACTCTAGCAATTCCAACAAAGTGGAAGGATCCTGAGACATTCACCATCCCATGCACTATAGGAGAGTTACACTTTTATAATGCACTTTTTGATTCGGGAGCTTCCATAAATGTGATGCCCCACTATGTATTATCTTCTTTACAGGTTGCTGAGTTGATGCCGATGAGAGTAGTGGTGAAACTAGTGAATAGAGCTATAACGTATTCAGCGAGAGTCCTTGAGGATATACTTTTTGGGGAAGAGACATGATCTTCCCATCAAATTTCTATGTGCTTAACATGAAATATGATCAAGTAAGTTCTCACACTCCCATTATCTTAGGTAGACCCTTCCTCAAAACTGCAAAACTATCATAAATGTCAATGAGGGTAAAATTTCCATGGAGTTTGGGGATGAAGTTGTGATATTTAATGTTATAGACTCCATGAACTACCCCTCAGAGGACCATTCTGCATTTTTTATCTCCCATTTTGAACCACCAAGTAAAAACCCCATGGATTTTGATTATCCTATGCTTAGGGAGATTATGAGCATTGGTTCTAGTTTGATTTCTAAGAGTACTTCCACACCTGTTTATAATGCACAAGACTCTCTTAGATTTGATTTTGAAATAGAATCATATTATGATTTTGATCATGTGAACTCTAATTATGACATGTTTGTTTAGTATGCTGATGTATTTGATGCTTTATTCTATGATTTTAATGATGTATATTTTGATACTGATGTTCATTGTGAACATATTTCAGTTCCTTCAATTTCTCCGTCCATACACCACCCCCTACACTAGAACTCAAGCCATTTCCACCAAATCTCAAATACTTATACTTGTTTATTGGTGAGAAATTACCTGTTATCATTGCTAACAATCTACCTTTTGAACATGAATAAAAGCTTTTGAATATTTTGAGGGAGAAAATTATGGTAATCAGGTGGACCTTGGCTGACATATTAGGTATTATCCCCTCCATTTGCATGAATAGGATTAATTTGGAGGATGGGGCTGAACCAGTTAGGAATCCACAAAGGAGATTAAATCCAAATCTTATGGAAGACGTAAAAAAATAAGTTGAGAAATTTCTCAAGGTAGATATAATATTACCCATTTCAGATTCTTAGTGTGTAAGTTCTATTCAGGTTGTGCCTAAGAAAAGTGGTGTTACAGTTGTTAAAATTGAGAAAGATGAGTTAGTTTTGAAGAGGGTTCAAAGCAGTTGGCATGTGTGTATTTATTATAGGAAACTAAATTAGTCCACTCGTAAGGACCATTTACCCCTCCCATTTACAGATCAAATGCTAGAGTGACTAGCTGGGAAAACAAAATACTGTTTCTTAGATAGATTTTATGGATACTTTCAGGTTCCAATTTCTCTGAAGGATCTGGAGAAGACAACATTCAATTGTCTATTCTGTACATTTTCTTACTGGAGGATGCCATTTGGACTTTGCAACGCCCTAGGTACCTTCCAGCGATGCATGGTGAGTATTTTTTCTGATTTTATTGAGACCTGCATAAGGGTATTTATGGATGATTTTACAGTGTATGGATCCTCATTTGATGAATGTCTATGTAGTTTGGGAAAGGTGTTGAATCATTGTATTGAGAAGAATCTGGTCTTGAACTTTGAAAAGTGTCATTTCTTGGTAGAGCATGGCATTATATTAGGGAATGTATTGTCAAAACATGGGATTGAGGGTGATATATCTAAGGTAGATATCATTTAATCCTTACCATATCCTTCATGTGCTGGGGATGTTAGATCTTTCCTAGGGCATGGCATATTTTATCAGCGCTTCATCAAAGATTGTAGTAAGATTTCTCTTCCTATGTCACAATTACTTCAAAAGGAATTCCGATTTTGTGTTTGATGATTATTGCAAGACTTCTTTTGATGAGATAAAGAAGTGTCTGACAACTCCATCGATCATACATCCCCCACAGTGGGAGATTCATTTTAAGATTATGTGTGGCTCCTCTAACTTCACAGTTGGATATGTCATATCTTAGAGGATGGAGAGATGTTCACATGTGATTTCCTATGCATCAAGGACACTGGATTCGGCCCAATAAAATTACAAAACCATGGAAAAGAAGTTTCTTTATGTCATATTTTATTTAGATAAAATTTTTTTAAATTTTTTGGGCTCTAAAGTAGTTGTTTTTTATGACCATGCAGCTCTGAGGTACCTCTTAAAGAATCCACACGCAAAGCCCAGGCTAATCTGATGGATGCTCCATCTTAAAGAATCTGATATTGAGATAAAGGAAAAGATGGGGTTGAAAAACATTGTGACAGACCACATAAGTAGGATTACTCACACACTAGAGGATGACACATTGGAAAAGGTACCACTTTGGGACACTTTCACTAATGAGAATCTTTATTCCATCTCAAGTACGCATCCTTGGTATGTAGATTTAGTTAACTACCTTGTTTCCTATGAAATCCTTGAAAATTTAAAGAAACATCAAGTCCAAAAATTAAAGAGTGAGTCAATATTTTATGTTTGGGATGATCCATACCTATGGTACATGTGTAGTGACCAAGTTATTAGAAGGTGTGTTCCTGATCATGAGTTTGAGTCTGTTCAACAATTCTGTCATACACTTGCTTGTGGTGGACACTTTGGACTCCAAAGAATAGCTAGTAAAGTCTTATACTTTGGATTATATTGGCCTATATTATTCCATGATGAACATGTGTTTTGTTAGTCACGATCTCATTGCCAACACACTGGGAAAATTTCTAGGATACATGAGATTCCTCAACAACCCATACTATTCTGTGAGATTTTTGATGTATCGGGCATCGATTTTATGGGTCCTTTTCATAGTTCCTTTGGTTTTTTGTATATTTTTGTTTCTATTGATTATGTGAGTAAATTCGTTGAGGATAAGGGCACCAGGGCTGATGATTCTCATGTTGTAGTGGAATTTTTCAAGACACAAATTTTTTATATGTTTGGAGTACTGAAGCCCATCATTAGTGACCAAGGTAAACACTTCTACAATCAGAATTTTTCTTCCATCCTTCAAAAGTATGGGGTGAAACAAAAAACATAAACACCATAACAACCCCAAATAAATGGCCAGGATGAGTTTTCAAATCTTGAGTTGAAACAAATTTTGGAGAAAATCATGCAGCCAAATAGGAAAGATTGGTGCAAGCACTTAGATGATGTGCTTTGGGATTATAGGATAGCATACAAGACACTAATTGGTATGTACCCATTTCAGATATTTTTTGGGAAAGTGTGTAATTTCCTCATGGAAGTTGAGCATCGAGCTTGTTGGGCTACAATGAAAGGCAACATGGATTTGGCACAAGCTAGAATCCAAAGGAAGTTGAAAATTCAAGACCTTGAGGAGATTCGATTGCCTTCATATGATAACTCAAGGATCTAAAAGGAAAGATCAAAATAAGCTCATGATATAATGATCCAAAAAAGTTATTTTCATGATGGAGAGAAAGTCCTACTCTACAGTTCAAGACTGAAGCTATTGCTCGGTAAGTTTTGTTCCATATGGTTAGGTCCTTATGTTGTGACTAATTGTTTTCCTTATAGTGTAGTGGTGATCACACAAGAGGACACATGAAGGATATTTACAGTTAATGGGAAACGTTTTAATAAATACATTGAGGGACTTCCTACTGATGTAGTGGATTTCATCACACTGCATGACCCCATCACCACTTAAGCATATCTGGATGTTCCTAACCCTTTCACTTCTTTATTCATAATCCTATTTAAAATTATACATTTAATGTGCATATATCATCTCATGGGTTCACATTGAGGAAAATGAAATATTTTAAGTGTGGGGGAAGGAACCTTTTATTTTAGTAATTTCAATTGTTTTTCTATTTTTTAATGATTTTCAAAAAAAATTGTGTGTTTTTGAAAATCTTGTGTGTTTATTTTTTCAAATTTTTGTGTGTTTTTGAAACTTTTTTGCTGAAATGATTCTCATCACTATTCTAAAATACATATCAATAAGTGAACCAATTTATCCCTTGAAACTGAGCTTAAATGAATGTTGAAAATGACTTTGTTTGAAGTTCAAATCTTCAGTAATTTCATGAAAAGTACTTTGAATTTTGAATCCCATTCCACATCTCACTGTCTTTATATTTGAAATCACTTTCCCGTGAGGTGTTGAAACCATTATTTTCATATTCATTACATTTACCTCACTTATTGGGAGAACCAAACCATGCTTGATTTAACCATAATTTGATTTATTCCTGTCAAAACTTGAGGGTTTGAGGTACTTATGTTTAAATGATTGAGGCATTTGTTTGGAATTAAAGCCCCTATTTCAAAGAATCCTTTTTATAATGGCCTACATTTAACATTTAAATCTTTTAGAACTTATAAGCCATGAACAACCTACTAGGTTAGCCACATTACATGCCAATTTTCTCTATCCAACCAACTCTTGAAGTGAAATTGCTTAATCTAGTTGAACTTAAGTGTGTGTGTGTATGGGGGGATATATCTTGTGTTGTGCAACCAAATTCTTTGATACTTCGGGTGGAAAATTAACTTCTGAAGAGATGTGTTTGATGCAAAAAAAAAAAAAAAGTTTAGAAGCAGTGCCTTTTTGGAGATTTCATGATAAGTAAATCTGTGCCTTTCTGGAGCTTCTGATAGAGGGAGAAAGTTATTTCTATCTGAAGCTTTCAAGAAAATCATGTTTGAGAATATTGACATTTTTACTGATGAAATTTTGAATGGTGTGCACATTCCTTTATTTTTCATGATTATGAACATGAATCTATGCTATGGGAATTTAGGAGGAGACCAGATTTAAGTGAAAATTATATTAATGTAATTTTGCTTCAAAAAGAGTCAATCCCTCCTCATTCAGCCTCATAATATTTCACATTAAATCCTACCTACTGAAAGCAAAAAAAACCCTAAAAAGTTCTCATGATAAAAATTTGTCCTTGACTGATATCGAGTGGAACTGTAGGAATTTATCAAGACTATTGTGACCCTTTTATGAGTTTGGATGAGAAAGACAATGCTGAAAAATTAACCTTTGTGGGATAAGAGAAAATTCAAGTGAGGTTAGTGTTTTGTGCAAGAGAGGATAAATGAAGTGGAAATATATTAAATGATATAAATGGAGAACTTGAAATAATAGTTTTTTATGAGGCATGATAAATTTTTTCCTTGGTGTGGAATTTTTGGATCTCAAAGATATGTGTTTTTTTATTTGATATTGATGTTTACTTGTCAGAAATTTCAGAATAAATGATATGAGGTTTTGCCTGGGACTAAAAATAGGTAAGTGTGGGGGAGTTGATAAAACACAATTTTATTGAATATTTTATTGAAAATAAATAGTATAATTTCCTCAAATTGTTGTAAATATGTTTATTTATGAAATATTTGGGATTAGATCACTCATTTGAAATTTTGAGGAAAATTCCATTTTTACCCTTTTTAAAATGCACTGTAGTATTTCGCACATAAATAATTCAATATTACTTATTTGAAATTAAACCTTTGTAACCGTGTTCTTCACTTATTTTTATACTACTTTTATTCAGCACACTAGAGCTAAAGAGTTCATTTGAATGGAGTAAATGGACCATTAAGTCAATGGTGGACAGGACATGTGAGATTGGACATCACTTTAGTGTTTGGGCCATATCTTCTACATCTGTGAATTAATTGTGCCCAAATTTTGAGAGGGGATCTAAAACATATTTATCACATATTATCCATATGGAAGGAAAACTAATTCACGCTTTTTGGATGTCAATAAGGTGGTAAAATTGGGATTAAAATATTTGGAAAAATCTTCTCATTCACACTTGAAACCTCTTTTAACCTAGCCTCCCCTCCACTCTATAAATATGTATTTTTATAATTTTTAAGGGTGGAGACGTGCATTAATAATTTTAGGTAAGAGGAGAAGAGTTTACACTCCATTTTTTCATGCAATTAAATAAAGGTTGACCTTTAAGTAAGGATCCCTTTGTCGAATCCCTCTTCATCTTCCTTATGTTGTAATGTTTGTGTTTTCATAATAAACTTATTGGTTCTTATTTTATTTATTATCTTTTCTTCTATTTTGTTCAATTATCTTATTCTTTACTCATCCTATTTGGTTTGGAATCAATAGTGTAGATGAGATTGGGTACTACCCTTTGAATCCTTCTCTCATGCAAAACATCTCCACAATGACCACACCACCCATGGAAGAGTAGTTCTCTTAGTGATCAATCTATCTTCTACCCTATTCATTTAATTATTTTGAATAATTGAGATAATATAATTAACTTAATATGATACATGAATTTAGTTTTTAAATTATAAAAAACTAAGAAAAAAATTGAAGAATTGACACAAAAACATGCGAGGTCGAGTATTGTGTAAATTGTGAGAGTCGAAACATAATAGGTAAAACAAGATCACATGAGATTAATTTGTAAAGTTAAAATATAATACCCAAGCTCAATTCATCTTAATTTTATAGAATGGAAATGTGTATTAATTTACCACTGACCATAATCTAGATTTAGAACATTAATCAATGCACGGTGCTGCGATTTCATGTTTCAAAGCCAGCCTAGGGTTTAATAACTTCATCTTTGTGGTAAAGATAATTCTCATAGGGTTTTGGGGGTTAAAAAGTTAGGAGATCATAATTAAGTGGATATTAATTTAAATTATATTGATTAATATTTAAATTAATAGGTAGAGTTAGATCTATTATGTCTTTTAAATATTGTCTAAAAAATCTTCTTGTTGTGTCTTTTTAATCAAACTTCATTTCAAAGATAAAAACAAAAATATTATACAATATTCTTTAAGCAATATTCTTCTAGTTTTATGAATGGAAAATCCCACATCCATTAAATTAGTTTTATTATTAACTTTTATTTTATTTTTGAAATATCTTTAATAAGTTGTCAAATTTACTTCCTCCTTTGAGAGATGGCCTTGGTCATCCTGTCTACTGCATCCAAGTACCCCAAAAAACCATTAATCATTTGAGGGTGCCCATGACAGCACCTTTCAGAATTATCACTCGTATCCAGTAAAATGAAAGGTGTCATAAGAGGTGCATTGGTAGGTTCTACTGGAGGATCACAACCCACCATTTCTAAATCATGGTCATTTCCAACCTCTTCATGCATTACTGGAGGACTTCTTGGTGGAATGCCTCTAGAATGGTAAGAACATGCCTCTAAAACTTGTTGATAAATCCAAGATCATAAATTAAATAATAATATAGTTTTAATACTTTCTATAAACAAAAAACATCCCCCTTAATAATCCTTATGCTAGGATTGTGTAATTTTAAGTATTAGAAAATAACTCAGAAGACGCTGCCTATATCCCACTAATGTGGCCAGGTCTAGGTCAAGCTCTCTATTTCTCAATATGGGTCCTGACACATCTAATGGTGACCTTTACATTCCAAAATTTAAATTTCATTTAAATTCAAATTTTTCTACAATTATCTTTAAATGGTTGAACCAAAGGGGTCACCAATTCTAATCCATAAGGCCCTGTACACATTATAAACTGAAGTGTAGCATCCATTTACTACCAACCATAACATGTTCCAGTCCATGTGACCGATGGTCCATGAATCAATGTTCCACAATTTTTTTTTCAGAGGGTGTATGTTGTAGCCTATGTGTTAAAATAATTTTTAGGTTAAAAAATACAATATATGTACCAATTTTATTTCTCAATTTCCTTTAATAAATGTTAATTGATACCATTTTTATAATACCAAGAAAAAATAATTAATTTCATACAGTCAAGCAATGCATCCTATATGGAAAGGCATATGCATGAAATGTGAATCCTTTAAGGTGCCTAAAATGATGAATGAAATGGTATTCACTCATCTCATTGGGCCAAGAACAAAATTTAATACTCAATCATATGAATAATAACATCACATATCATGTTCATCACCCAATGGTGGAATAAAATAAACTGTAATAGAAAAAATATAGAAGAAAAATTTCTTATTCTAGGAAACATGTTAATTACCCCAAACATCAGTTAGCTAATACCAGGAATAGATTATAACCACGTTTCAATTTGTTCATAATCTCTTGCCTATGGTCTCAAAAAAGTAAATCTAGAAACAAAATTTCTCTCATATAATTTTGTAATGTACTGACCAGGGAGCCACTAAATGATGCCTGAGTGGGTGGGTCACAAGGCCTCAAGCACACCTCCCCATATACCAGAGGATGAAAACTAGTATCGAGGGCCTAGAGTGTGTGAATGGGGAGACCATTCCCTCATGTTATAGTATAACGCATCGGTTTAAACATAGTGATCAATAGTATAATCATATCAAATAACTAGTAGTGGTAGATAACATCTATCAAACAATAATAGTAATTAAATCTAGCAGAAGTGTCATATACAATATGGTGAACATGTCATGTCTCCATACAAAATGACAGAAAAAATTGTAAATAAATAACCAGTACTATACATGTATCAAAATAAAAAAATAACAAAACATATTATCTCAAGATTTTATCATGATTCTAGCTCGAACATGTGATCCCCTACTCCTAAGAAAAGAACAATTAGGTATCATATAGTGGGTTCTTTCCTCAGTTCATTCCCTCTTTCATGAAGTCTATCTATGTAACTAATGACGACCTGAATAGGGTGTGAGATAACACTTAGTATGTCAAGATAAATGGTTTCAATTAAAAAATATAGTCTATGCAATATAATTAGAAGTAGTGTTCAATATATAATAGTAATATAAATGAATCAAAATGCATTATACTATACAAACAACAAGGATCACCATGAAACAGAAATGATCAACATGAGAAAACAATAAAACATGGTAAAGTTGGTGCGATAATATCTAGTCTAACAACTTTAATCAAATACTGATATTAGGGCTATCTGTAAGGCATGATATACATTCTTTGCAACCTATTCCAAGTAATATCTTATCACACTCCATGGGAGGAATCCAAGGTATAAAGAATAAGGTATCCTCAATAACCTATTCCATGAAATCAAGTTTCAATCCCATGGATAGATCCAATGAGTAATAATTTAAAAGGAATCTAATGTAATCTAGATCGAAAGAGATGAAATGTCCATGGATTCTTATATAATCCAAAATCCATAGAGTAGGAAATCCCAGGGAATTTGATACAAATATGAATCCATCGAGTAGAAATGTCTATGGAATTTGATATAATCACGAGTCAGACCCTCATGGTTTGGATCCAAGGAGTAGAAATTTCCAAGGCATCCAAATAATTTATCAATTCATTAATCATTTCATAACCCAGTTCATATTTATACACAATCCATGTGTTCATAAAACTGATTTCACCATTTCCATTTAATAAATGTAATGAATTTAATAAAATGAAATCACAAGGAAAAGGAGGTATAATCCCTATTCTAATATATAATTATTTTATCACAACTCACACTAATATGTTTATCTCACAAACATTCCCGACATGGTGGTAACTCGTGTGGAAAATACATAAATACACCTAACGGGTGATTAGATTTGAGGTTGAAAACCTCCAACCATCACATGATACTAAGTGAGAAAATGAATAAGGTTCCAATAATTTAATCAAGGTCTTAAAATAATTTTAGGATCAAAATTTAATGGTATGACATGTGGAATAATGTAAAATAGCTATAAAAAACTAGACTTTATGGGA
This sequence comes from Viscum album, assembly GCA_963277665.1. Taxonomy (NCBI): domain Eukaryota; kingdom Viridiplantae; phylum Streptophyta; class Magnoliopsida; order Santalales; family Viscaceae; genus Viscum; species Viscum album. The sequence continues at coordinate 28,958,802 of OY728125.1, forward strand.
AAAGGTATAGACCACCTACAGTATACCCGTGGTAGAATACTCATCCAGTATCATCCTTTGATTCAGTCCAGATCAGGAGAGAAATAAAGAGTTGATGAAAACCCTAAAAATAAGGAATAATATCTTTCCCTAGAATAGAACATATGATATCAAGGAAAACATTAAATGGTTCAAAAGGAATGAATAAATCACTAGCATAAATCCAGTGATATGAAAAAATATTGAATCAAAGTTCGTATAGAGAAATGAGGTCAAAGCCTACCTTGAAGGAATAAGGAGCTCAAATGGGAGGAGGAATGGACCCCCTGTATTCTAGAAAAGAAAAAGAGAATAGAGAGGTGAGTTAAAAATTATAATAGGGGGAAAACCGTCATTTCCCCATTAAAATATGGGTTCATGGTTATCCAAATGGTTGGAAAAACTATCTTCCAACCATTCACCCTTATCTATCCAAGAACCACGCTCACATGGTTCATGGGAATAGTTTGAGAAACCATGAACAAACCATACCTTTTGTATCTATTTAAAATTGCATATTTCTCACATGACTGTGCATCCCTATTGGCATGATTTTATGAAACCGTTTGGCCTTGGATAGACCCCTGGACCCCCCCTTCACATGGTTACTCCTCGATAATTTATTAGGAAAGCAATCAAAGTCGCAGTTTATGTTCAGAATAAATGTTTTTTTATTTCAAACTATAATATGACTAATTAGGAGAAGAATTGTAAACACACCCTATGTTTGAAGCACCTATGTGTGTTCTATAGTCCCTGTATTATATAATTCAAGAGTGACAATATTGGGATGTTTGATCATAGGGGAGTTAATGATATATTTCTTGGATACCATCATAATGGTTGTATAAATAGGTGTTATAATAAAAGTATAGGAAATATTATTTACTTTGAATATGTAAAAGTTATTGAATATGATAATATTAAAGTTTCAAAAAACATTATAGATATAGAAGAAATGGAATAAGAGGTAGTTATATTTAAACAACATTAAAAATATCATATTGATAGTAATAATATGGATGTTTCTCAAGACGAAGATTTAGAGTCATATCTCTCATGTGATGATGAATAATTACAAACATCTCATCCTAGGCTTAGGAATAAAGTTGATGTATGCAACATAAATAGTTATCGATGAAACCTGTTTAAAACTAGAAGAATATCAATGTCAGTTTCATATACTTACTTAAACTCATTGGTTAAATGAAAAGATATTGATAAAGATGTAGAACATCAATAGTGGATCAATTATATTAATGAAGAGATATATCAGATAAAAAATAATGATACTTGGTAACTCTTATGAAAACAAAACAATAATAATGTGATTGATACCATGTGAGTTATCTAAAACATGATTAATGAGAAATATGAAGTGATAAGAAATAAGGCACAACTAGTTTTCAAAAGTAACTCAAAAATTGAAGGAATTTACTTTTATAAGACTTTTTATTTTGTAAAAATATTATAAACTATTAGAATATTTCTTTTTATTATTTTACAATGAAAATAAAAAAATTTCAAATGGATCTCAAGTCATATTTTCTTAAAAAGTGCTATATAGAGAAATTTATATTTAATAACCATGTGGATTCATGCATGGGAAAATTGAAAGATTTGTGTTCAAATTTGTATGGGTTGAATCATGCCCTGAGAGATTGATACTCCAAATTGGACACTTTATTAAGGATGTTAAACTTAAATAATTGAAGAGTCAATTGTAACCTATATAAAAAATAAAATCAAAAGGATTCCCTTATTGTGAATTTTTATTTTAAAGATATGATATTTAAAGGAAATGATGAAGAAACATGTGAAAATATTTTGAGGATATTTTTAATGTTTTTTAAATGTAAATTCTAAGATAAATGAAATAAGTTTTTTTGTAAAAATCCACAAAAAAATATATTTTTTCTATCTCTAGAGAAGTAAGTTAAGGAACATTTGAAGAAGTTTTTTATAGAAGACTCAAAACATGTTTCTACACTAATTTTAGTTATAATAATGTTATCAAAAGATGGGTAAATAAAGAAGGTATATCATAAAGATTTGAAAATGTTTTATGGAAGATTATAATATATAACAACTTCGAAGGAACAATTGATTTTGTGTTAAAACATGAAAGAACATGAAATATTGAATTGTTTGGTTATTAAAAAATATATTGTTTAAGAAGTGTAGATGATAGAATATCTAAATCAAGTGGTGTGTTTTTATTTGTAGAATTATGTGTTAGCTAAAATAAAAAGAAACAAAATTTATAATCTTTTAATGTAGCCAAAGATGAGTATGTTACTACAACTAAATTTTAAACATAACTTATGTGCATGAAGACACAAATTAATGAATTTTTTGTTGATATAATGTTTCCCCTTATCTTCAGATATGAGAATAAATGTTCTATAAATATTAGTAAAAATATAGTGGAACAATATAAATCCAATAACATTGATAAAAAATATAACTTCATTAAGGTTCATGTATAGAATAATGAACTGAACTTGTAATTTTTTCCTACAATAGAGAAAGTAGCTGGTATCTTCAAATAACCATTATAGGAAGAAAAATTTCAGAATTAAAGGTTTCTCGTGGGTTTACAACCTCATATTCACCAATGATAAAGTATGAAAATATACCCCATGTACATATATTATTTTTGAATTATTGTCATGGTGGAGAAATATGTTGTAACATAATTATACCCATTTCTATATACCAAACCTTTTAAAGAGAGCATTCATTTAGAGGGATTTTTAAAAGGAGTAAGATAGGAATTAAATATGTGTGAAATGATTTAATATTTTGTTTAAGTAGAATCCTGAAAAATCATTCTTGAATTAAAAATTTGTTTTTGTGATGAAAGTTCCAAGTGGAAGAAGTACTTTCCTATGAGGTGTATGAAATTGTTTTCTTATGTCACTTATATTGGACCACATGTTATTATTATTCAATGATTCTTTTCTCATAAACAATGTTAACTCATTTATGAATAGAATTGTTGGATAAAAAAATCATTTCATGTGTTATAATGTTCCTTTGATTTAGGTTCCTTATATGAAAAAAATCCAAAGTGGGAGATTGTTGGGACCATAACATTTTGAGATATTTCAAAGGAGTTTGAAGATGTTTAAAGGTAGTTGGTTTGAATGAATAATGTGTTCTCCAGGATTTATTTCTCTTAACATGAAACACATTTCTTTTTAAAACTTATAAATAATGGTTAACATGTAAAGAATCATGGAAAGTATTTTTTAGACAATGTTTTGCGATAAATGTTTATCTTAAATTGCATACAAATTTTATCAGACTGAGTTTCAGGTGAAGTAGAAATTTGGTGATGAATTTCTATTCTAAATATTTCCTACATCATGAGTTATACAAGCACTATTGGAAAAGTAGGCTATACCAACGGTTTATAACCGTTGGTATAGGATGGAAATTCGTTGGTATAGGGTATACCAACAGTTTTCCAAACTGTTGGCCAGTTAGCCGTGAGGAAAGACCTATACCAACGGTTTCATTTAAACCGTTGGTATAGGTGTTTGAGAATTCTAGGAAACTCTTTACCAACAGTTCAGAACCGTTGGTATAAGTTTTTCCAGAATTCTGGAAAAAGCATTATCAACGATTCAGAACCGTTGGTATAAGTTTTTCCAGAATTCTGGGAAAAGCTTTACCAATGGTTCAGAACCATTGGTATAAGTTTTCCCAGAATTCTCGAAAAATCTTTACCAACGGTTCAGAACCATTAGTAAAGCTTTTTCCAGAATTCTGGAAAAGTCTTTACCAACGGTTGAGAACCGTTGGTAAAGCTTTTCCCAGAGCTGCTGCACTACAGCCCCCAGAAGCCCTCCAGAAGCCCTACCATACACCTGCATAAAACAAACAGTGCACAAAAGCCCTCCAGTATACCCTCCACTATACACCTGCATAAAAAATATCACAAAATCCACATACAGACTTCAAACAGTATAAAAAACACCTAAAATAGCCCAAAAAAACACATATGACAACAATCATCCGGTGGTAATTCACCTCACCCATCAAATTCTAATAGGAAGAATAGTTTGATAAATATCTATTAGAGTTGAATAAGACATTCAAATTGACTCAAATCCCATTTTTTTTGGGATACTAGTTTTGGGTATGTAATGATTTGTGATGAATTTTGCATTGAACTTGTATTGTTTATAATATATGGTGAAAAGATATTTTCTTAGGAGTCTCGTCACTTATGACCCAATGAGTGAAACTACCCAACTCATGAAAAAGAGTTTGCGACTATCATTGATGAGTGTAAATTTCAGTTGTATTCACTTAAAATGATTTCCTTTTGAAAAAAAAGAGAGACTTTGAGTGGTGTCGTCCACACCACACCTCATATTGAGGCGGAGTTGACTCGTACACGTCACAAATGACCCATGGATACATGTCCTAAAGTATCAACAGTATCCGAATGCCTTTGGTCTATTTTCCGTATGTCAGTTGTTCTTTTAACTTAAACCGTTCTCCATTTCAAAGAAAAGTAACACACTTTGAGTGGTTCTGGCCACACCGTGCCTCGGATTGAGGTGGGGTTGACTCGTACACATCACAAATGACCCATGGATCATTGTACTAAAGTTTCAATGAAATCCGAAAGTGTTTGGTCAGTTTTCCGTATGTCATTTTTTACTTAAAAGCGCATCCATTTCAAACAAAAGAAAGACACTTTGAGTGGTCCTGGCCACACCGGCCCTCAGATTGAGGCAAGGTTGACTCGTACATGTCACATATGACCCATGGATCGTTGTCCTAAAGTTTCAACAGAATCCGAATGCGTTGGGTCGGTTTTCCGTATGCCAGTTGTTGTTTTCACTTAAAATCATGTTCATTTCAAATAAAAGTTAGACACTTTGAGTGGTGTTGGCCACACCGTGCCTCAGATTGAGGCGGGGTTGACTCGTACATGTCAAAAATGACCAATGGATACATGTTCTAAAGTATCAACAGTATCCGACTGCGTTTGGTCAGTTTTCCGTGTGTGTTTTTTTACATAAATGTGCATCCATTTTAAACAAAAGAAAGAAACTTTGAGTGGTACCGGCCACACCGGACCTCGGATTGAGGCAGGGTTGACTCGTACATGTCACATATGACCCATGGATACATGTCCTAAAGTATCAGTTGTATCCGAATACCTTTGTTCCATTTTCCGTATGCCAGTTGTTTTAACTTAAACCGTTGTCCATTTCAAAGAAAAGTGACAAACTTTGAGTGGTCCCGGCCACAACAACCCTCGGATTGAGGCGGGGTTGACTCGTACATGTCACATATGACCCATGGATCATTTTCCTAAAGTTTCAATAGAATCCGAATGCGTTTGGTCGGCTTTCCGTATGCCAGTTGTTGTTTTCACTTAAAGTCCTGTCCATTTCAAATAAAAGTTAGACACTTTGAGTGGTGTCGGCCACACCGCGCATCATATTGAGGTGGGGTTGACTCGTACACGTCACAAATGACCCATAAATAATTTTCCTAATGTTTCAACAGAATCCGAAAGTGTTTGGTCGATTTTTGGTATGTCGTTTTTTTACTTAAAAGCACATCCATTTTAAACAAAAGAAAGACACTTTGAGTGGTACCGGCCACACCAACCCTCGGATTGAGGCAGGGTTGACTCGTACATGTCACATATGACCCATGTATCATTTTCCTACAGTTTCAACAGAATCCGAATGCGTTTGGCTGGTTTTCTGTATGTCAGTTGTTGTTTTAACTTAAACTGTTGTCCATTTCAAAGAAAAGTTAGACACTTTGAGTGGTACCGGCCACACCGCACCTCAGATTGAGTCAGAGTTGACTCGTACACGTCACCAATGACCCATGGATACTTGTCCTAATTTATCAACAGTATCTGAATTCCTTTGGTCTATTTTCTGTATGTCATTTGTTGTTTTAACTTAAACTGTTGTCCATTTCAAAGAAAAGTGACACACTTTGAGTGGTGCTGGCCACACTGCGCCTCGGATTGAGGCGGGGTTGACTCATAAACATCACAAATGACCCATGGATCATTTTCCTAATGTTTCAATAGAATCCGAAAGCGTTTGGTTGGTTTTACGTATGTCGTTTTTTTTACTTAAAAGCTCATCCATTTTAAACAAAAGAAAGACACTTTGAGTGGTCCCAGCCACACCGGCCCTCATATTGAGGCAAGGTTGACTTGTACACGTCACATATGACACATGGATCGTTGTCCTAATGTTTCAACAGAATCCGAATGCGTTGGGTCGGTTTTTCGTATGCTAATTGTTGTTTTCACTTAAAATCATGTTCATTTCAAATAAAAGTTAGACACTTTGAGTGGTGTCGGCCACACCGCACCTCGGATAGAGGCGGGGTTGACTCATACACGTCAAAAATTACCAATGGATACATGTCCTAAAGTATCAACAGTATCCGACTGCGTTTGGTCAGTTTTCCGTATGTGGTTTTTTTTACTTAAAAGCGCATCCATTTGAAACAAAAGAAAGACACTTTGAGTGGTCCCGGCCACACTGGCCCTCAGATTGAGGCGGGGATGACTCGTACACGTCACATATGACCCGTGGATACATTTCCTAAAGTATCAATAGTATCCGAGTGCGTTTGGTCAGTTTTCCGTATGTGGTTTTATTTACTTAAAAGCGCATCCATTTTAAACAAAAGAAAGACACTTTGAGTGGTCCTAGCCACACCGGCCCTCGGATTGAGGCGGGGTTGACTTGTACACGTCACATATGACCCATGGATACATTTCCTAAAGTATCAACAGTATCTGAAGGCCTTTGGTCAGTTTTCCGTATGCTAGTTGTTGTTTTCATTTAAAATCCTGTCCATTTCAAATAAAAGTTAGACACTTTGAGTGGTGCCGGCCACACCGCACCTCAAATTGAGGTGGAGTTGACTCGTACACATCACAAATGACCCATGGATATATTTCCTAAAGTATCAACAGTATCCGAATGACTTTGGTCTATTTTCCGTATGTCAGTTGTTGTTTTCACTTAAACTTTTGTCCATTTCAAAGAAAAGTGACACACTTTGAGTGGTGCTGGCAACACCGCGCCTCAGATTGAGGCGGGGTTGACTCGTACACGTCACAAATGACCCATGGATCATTTTCCTAAAGTTTCAATAGAATCCGAAAGCATTTGGTTGGTCTTACATATGTCATTTTCTTTACTTAAAAGCGCATCCATTTTAAACAAAACAAAGACACTTTGAGTGGCCGCGGCCACACCGGCCCCTGGATTGAGGCAAGGTTGACTTGTAAACGTCACATATGACCCATGTATCGTTGTCCTAAAGTTTCAACAGAATCCAAATGTGTTGGGTCGGTTTTCCGTATTCCAGTTGTTGTTTTCACTTAAAATCATGTTCATTTCGAATAAAAGTTAGACACTTTGAGTGGTGTCAGCCACACCGTACCTCAGATTGAGGCGGGGTTGACTCGTACACGTCCCAAATGACCAATGGATACATGTACTAAAGTATCAACAGTATCCGACTGCGTTTGGTCAGTTTTCCGTATGTGGTTTTTTTACTTAAAAGCGCATACATTTTAAAAAAAAGAAAGACACTTTGAGTGGTCCCGACCACACCGGCCCTCGGATTGAGGTGGGGTTGACTCATACACGTCACATATGACCCATGGATACATGTCTTATAGTATCAATATTATCCGAGTGCGTTTGGTCAGTTTTCCGTATGTGATTTTTTTACTTAAAAGCGCATCCATTTTAAACAAAAGAAAGACACTTTGAGTGGTCCCATCCACACCGGCCCTCGGATTGAGGCGGGGTTGACTCTTACACGTCGCATATGACCCATGGATACATTTCCTAAAGTATCAACAGTATCTGAATGCCTTTGGTCGGTTTCCCGTATGCAAGTTGTTGTTTTCACTTAAAATCCTGTCCATTTCAAATAAAAGTTAGGCACTTTGAGTGTTTCCGGCCACACCGTGCCTCGGATTGAGTCAGTGTTGACTCCTACATGCCACAAATGACCCATGGATACATGTCCTAAAGTATCAATAGTATCTGAATGCGTTTGGTCCGTTTTCCGTATGTTGTTTTTTTACTTAAAGCGCATCCATTTTAAACAAAAGAAAGACACTTTGAGTGGTACCGACCACACCGGCCCTCGGATTGAGGCGGGGTTGAATCGTACACGTCACATATGACCCATGGATTGTTGTCCTATAGTTTAAACAGAATCCTAATGCATTTGGTCTGTTTTCTATATGCCAGTTGTTGTTTTCACTTAAAATCCTGTCCATTTCAAATAAAAGTTAGACACTTTGAGTGGTGACGGCCACACCGCTCCTTAGATTGAGGTGGGGTTGACTCCTACACGCCACAAATGACCCATGGATACATTTCCTAAATTATCAACAGTATCTGAATGCGTTTGGTCAGTTTTCCGTATGTGGTTTTTTTACTTAAAAGTGCATCCATTGTAAACAAAAGAAAGACACTTTGAGTGGTACTAGCCACACCAGCCCTCGGATTGAGGCAGGGTTCACTTGTACACGTCACATTTGACCCATGGATCGGTGTCCTATAGTTTCAATAGAATCAAAATGCGTTTGGTCTATTTTCCGTATGCCGGTTGTTGTTTTCACTTAAAATCCTGTCCATTTCAAATAAAAGTTAGGCACTTTGAGTGGTTCCGGCCACACCGCGCCTCGGATTGAGGTGGGGTTGACTCGTACACATCACATATGACCCATGGATACACGTACTAAAGTATTAATAGTATCTGACTACGTTTGGTTCATTTTATTTATGTGGTTTTTTTTACTTAAAAGCGCATCCATTTTAAACAAAAGAAAGACACTTTGAGTGGTACCGACCACACCGGCCCTCGGATTGAGGCGGGGTCGACTCGTACACGTCACATATTACCCATGTATCGTTTTCCTATAGTTTAAATAGAATCCTAATGCATTTGGTCTGTTTTCTGTATGGCAGTTGTTGTTTTCACTTAAAATCCTGTCCATTTCAAATAAAATTAGACACTTTGAGTGGTGCCGGCCACACCACGCCTCGGATTGAGGCGGGGTTGACTCCTACATGCCACAAATGACCCATGGATACATGTACTAAAGTATAAACAGTATCTGAATGCGTTTGGTCCGTTTTTCATATGTGGTTTTTTTTACTTAAAAGTGCATCCATTTTAAACAAAAGAAAGACACTTTGAGTGGTACCGGCCACACCAACCCTCAGATTGAGGCGGGGTTCACTCGTACACGTCACATATGACCCATGGATCGTTTTCCTATAGTTTAAACAGAATCCGAATGCGTTTATTCTATTTTGCTTATGCCAGTTGTTGTTTTCACTTAAAATCCAGTCCATTTCAAATAAAAGTTAGACACTTTGAGTGGTTCCAGCCACACCGCGCCTCGGATTGAGGCGTGGTTGACTCGTACACATCACATATGAACCATGAATACATGTACTAATGTATCAACAGTATCCGAATGCGTTTGTTCCATTTTCTGTATGTAGTTTTTTTACTTAAAATCGCATCCATTTTAAACAAAAGAAAGACACTTTGAGTGGTACCGGCCACACCGGCCCTCGTATTGAGGCGGGGTTGACTCGTACACATCACATATGAACCATGGATCATTTTCCTATAGTTTAAACAGAATCCGAATGTGTTTGGTCTGTTTTCCGTATGCCAGTTGTTGTTTTCACTTAAAATCCTGTCCATTTCAAATAAAAGTTAGACACTTTGAGTGGTGCCGGCCACACCGTGCCTCGGATTGAGGCGGGGTTGAATCGTACACGTCACATATGACCCATGGATACATGTCCTAAAGTATCAATAGTATTCAAATGCGTTTGGTCCTTTTCCGTATGTGGTTTTTTTTACTTAAAAGCGTATTCATTTTAAACAAAAGAAAGACACTTTGAGTGGTACCGGCCACACCGACCCTCGGATTGAGGCGGGGTTCACTCGTACACATCACATATGACCCATGGATCGTTGTCCTATAGTTTAAACAGAATCCGAATGCATTTGGTCTGTTTTCCTTATGCCAGTTGTTGTTTTCACTTAAAATCCTGTCCATTTCAAATAAAAGTTAGACACTTTGAGTGGTGCCGGCCACTACTTCAAAGAAAATTTTCCATATCATTTTCCACATGCATAAACATGAAATACATGGCTAACTAAGAAAGATAAGTAAAAAAATATAAAAATGAGTATCACAGTACTAAGGAATACTAAAGGTCTAGGTAGTAGACTAATCATACTATAAGAATCAAGTGAAAAAAACAGAATCTGAATGCAACGTCCCTATGAAGCAGAGGAAAACTCCAAAGTGGAAAACCATGTTCAAAAATAAAGAGTTATACAGAATTCAAAAATGTAATGGATCAATCTTCCTCTGATCACCATCACCATCACCACTATCATCATCAGCCCCATCCTCACCGCCATCTCTGTCCTCGTCGTCGTCCTCGTTATGGTCCCCATGCTCATCGTCGACCTCATCCTCATCCTCGGCATCATCCTCACCCTCGGCCCCATCCTTGCACTCGGACCCATCCTCACCCTCTTCCACATCCTCATCCTCGCCCTCTTCCTCTTCAGTATCCTCGTCATCACTAGGAAAGTCATCATCTCGATCACCACTAGAGCTGCCGCCTGGTGCATTGGATGATGCACCCATCGAGGACATAAATGTCTGACAAGCCGCACTAGCCTCTGGTGGAAGTGATGAAGATAATGCTTTCATCAGTTTCATAAATTCTCTGTCTCTTGTTTGAACTTGTACTTCCAACTCTCTGAACCTTTTATCAGACTGTCTTGCATGCTCCTTGAGTTGTTCTAACTCATTGGTACTAGAATGGATACCTGGAGACGACCAATACCTCGTCAGGAATATATTCTTACCAGGTCGGCAGCGTACTCGACCAGAGTGCTCATCTCCCAAAACCTGATATAAATGATCGTGTGGCCCAAAATTGTCAGGCTCCTGGGAATCAAGAGCCTCTAAATCAGCCTGTAAAAAATATTAATAGATTATTAAATTTTAAATTAGATATTAAACTTTGAAATAAACAAATTAAAACTTACAATCTTCTCTTGGGTCGGTTCATTTACCGTAGTTCCATCTTTTTTTCTTCTACTCAAGCAACACAATTTTTCTCGAGGGATACGTCCTTCAATATTCATTTTGTGCTTCTGAAATGACATTGAAACAATATAAAGTGAAAGTATAATCATATATTCATTATTCAATAAATCACATAATTTAAGTAGGATCCACTAAAAAGGGAAAGTCCTAAAGAAAAATTATAAACAACTATATCATACCTGCTGCCTCTCATGATCTGCCATAGTTGTGCGCCCCAAAGTGTGGAAGTATTGCTTTGAATCAATGTTTTTTTTGTTTTTTTCAAAAGATTCCTAAATAATGTTTAATAATTAATAAGATTATATTAATGCAAAATATGAAAACTCTCATTTAAATAACTCAAATGAGATTAATACCTTAAATTTTGCAGTCGCCCAATGGGTAATCATTTGGCGATATTGCTCTATCAGGCAGTCATCCACGATAGGTAATGTCTCTAACTCTGTGCCCACTCTATCACACCAGCCAACATATAGCTCATGCTTATAAGCTCTCCAAAGCTCTCCTAGCTCTTTTAAACGCACTGGTCATGCACCTTCGCCATCAGGGAAGTTAAACCGAAGCTGAAACCAAATTGATTAGTTCATTTAAATACAAAAATATACTACATTCAATCCAATAGATTTTTTACCCATATTTGTGCCCACACGTTATCCTTGACTTCGGGTGGCAGATGTCTCCAAGAGAGAGGGCTGACCGGAATGATATCGGAGTATTTGGCTAGCGTCGCCAAAAAACCCCGACATTGCTGCCCAGATTTCTCAATCATTTGTCCATCAACATTGTATTCAACCATCAACTGTGTCTGGCAGTTATATATCACACACAAGTGAGTACGCCCCCTCCCCCGCCTCGCATCTGTAGATGAATCTGTTATAAATGAAAAATAATATCAATACAAGTTATAATAAAAATAAATTTTGGTATAAAAATTTGATAGAGTTATATAAATATACACGTGGTAGTCGGATCAATGGGTGCAAAAGCTGAAGGAGTATCCTGTAAAGGTGGAGTGTCCCTCAATTTATGCTCCTCAGCCACATACTGTGTCGCAGCAGGAGTCAAAGAAGGTGGAATATAATATCCTGGAGATAATGAACCAGAAGCAAAAGATGATGGCATAGACGTCTGGCCAGCTGGTAGTGTAAACATCGGAGGTCTAAATATCGCATATGTCCCTGAAGACATGCCAGGATCAAAATAGGGCGTAGAAGATACGTCTGTGGTAGTGGGTCATCTAACTCTCGCCACACGAGCCCTCGTACCACCGGCCTCTGTATCGGTACCACTAGATGATCGTCCATCTCTGAAACCACCCTCCCTCCTACCACCAACCTCTCTTCTGGGAGCAATATCAGGCTCCTCGTCAGATATCTGTCATCTTGGGGGTGGATCCTGAAAAAAAGTTTGACATAAAAGTAAACACATGATATTATAAGTTATTGAAATATTTATATTTGAAATAAAATACTCACAACAGGGATGAGTGGAGGAACACCCATCTGTACCATGCGAAGATTATTATTTGTCATCTTTTTCCGCCGCCTCTCTTCAATGGGTGTCATTTCCTGCAATGCAAAAAAAATATGGAAGTAATTAGAAACAGATAACTAATGTGTAACCCAAAAAACAAAATATAGAAAAACCATTATGATAAAAAGAACATAATGAAACAGAAGATTTATGGTGTTATGAAGGTAAGTACTAGGATACACACTCTGAATGATGTAGGTGAAACTTGTAGGTGAGAACACGACTGTATGATTCTATATATTTCCCACCACAACTTCGGGTTCACAATCAACTTTGACAATTGAGCTGTTGCGGTCATCATAAGTAATAAATGAATTACTTCCAATTGCAGTAGGGATAGTGTCAACTTCATCATCACCATCATCAAAAACATGTCTAGGATTTACTTCAATAATTACACCGAATTTAGGATGACGATGATCTTTGACATAAAAAACTTGTTTCACTATTGATGCCAATATATATGGTTCATCGGTGGCAAGAGTGTGAGTCATGTCAATAACTCGAAATCCACAATCATCAATAAAGGTTCCTTGCCTCGTCATTGAATCAAACCATTGACATTTCATCATCGTGACTCGACCATGTGAGTAATAATCCAAAATTATTATTTTCTCCACGACACCATAATAAGCAACATTTTCAGAATGAGGTCTAGTGTCCGATGAACTGGCATAACAGTCTGTTGTGGCAGTTAGCATAACACCATTATGCTGTGTTCTCATGTTTCTTGCTCATTCAGTGATAATAAATTTGTATCCATTGATCACAAGTGATTTACAAGCACGAACCATGGTATTAGGACCAAAAGCCAAAGCTCTTATTTCCTCAGAAACAGAGTCTGTAGGCAAACTCAATACCTAAAATATAAACAAATAGTAAACTTAATTAAATATTATTTTTATTTAGTTATTACAGAAATATTTTTACCTTCAATTTCAACCAAGCAGAAAACCCTTTTCTACGCAAAGTCTCCTTCTTTCTCAAAGATAAAGAACGATGCTTTCTATATATCAATTCTTTATGTTCCCTGTAGATAAAAATAATAATATTTTAACAAATATTTAAAATTTCAAGAGATAAGATAACAGATACATGTACAATTAACTTACTTGATATACTCATCTATAAAATCACAATTGAACAACACTGTGCGATGTGCCATCTCTTGCTCTACAAGGCTTAATGTTGTCAATGTATATGATCCCAGAATTCCTCTTGTCTGAGGAAGTGGTGGAAAACTGGGTTCAATTTTCCCATACTTTTCTTCTTCATTTCTCATTGGTCTGTTTATTCTCGTAGTATGATCAGACAAATACATTGAGCAGAAATACATACATTCTTGAGCCAAGTAACCGTTCACAATAGAACCTTCGGGATAATTCCTGTTCCGAACATATGATTTCAATGTTCACAAGTTTCTTTCAGTTGGATATATCCAACGGAAAGCAACGGGTCCTCCAAGAAGTATTTCGGTCGGAAGATAGACAGTCAGATGCAACATGCATGTAAAAAATGATGGAGGGAATATTTTCTCTAACTCACACAAAATTAATGGTGTCTCTGCCAACAGTTTTTGCACAAGGGATTTGGACAACCTCTTAGCACAAAGATCTCTAAACAAATAGCACAAACGAATAAATGAGACTCTAACATTATTGGACAAGAGATGACGGATTGCTATTGGAATCAACTCATGCAAAAGGACGTGATAATCATTAGTCTTCAAAGATTTCAACTTCAAATCTTTTCTGTTGACCCGTTTTGATATATTGCTTGAATAGCCATCAGGAACTTTAATAGTCTCTAGCACTTCCAGAAATTGATTTTTTTCAGTAGGAGTCATCACATAAGAAGCACATGGAACTTTCCATTTATTTTCACTAATATAGATAGGAAGCAATTCTGGTCTGATCCCCCAATCTACCAAGTCGCGCCGAGATCGTAAATCATCTTTTGTCTTCCCCTTGACATTTAGAAGAATCGAAAGCAACATTTCACATATATTCTTTTCAATGTGCATTACGTATAAGCAATGACGTAACAAGTTGGTTGACCAATATGACAACTAAAATAATATACTCTTCTTCTTCCAATTGTAACAGGTATCATTGGAAATTTTTTTCCTCTTTCTAGATTTCCTTACACTCTTCCCAAATGAATAACTGAAATCTTTCAATTCATTAAGCACATCAGTTCTAGACATAGGCTGAGGTGGATCATCATTCTCCATGGTATTGTCAAATCTTCGACGATTGTTTCTATATGGATGGTTAATTGGAAAGAATCGTCGATGTCCCATAAAACTAAAACTACGACGATATTTCAGTCTTCTCGATCGAGTATTCTTCATACAAACAGGACATGACAATTTTCCTTTTGTGCTCCATCCAGACATCATTGAATAAGCAGGAAAATCATTGATAGTCCACATAAGTGCAGCACGCATCTGAAATATGTCATTCAAACATGCATCGTATGTGGGCACACCCACATCCCAAAGAAGTTTCAACTCTTTTATTAAAGGTTTCATGTATACATCTATATCATTTCCAGGATCAGAAGGGCCAGATATCAGTATACTCAAGAAAGTGTAAGGCTTTTTCATACACAACCAAGGGGGAAGGTTATAAATGTGTATGAAAACCGGCCATGTGCTGTGCGAAGTAAGCATCTGCCCAAATGGATTAAAACCGTCACATGAAAGACCCAGTCTCACATTACGCACGTCGGCTGCAAATTCAGGATATCGAGCATCAAATCTCTACCATGCAAATCCATCTGCAGGGTGAACCGACTCTTTATTATTCTTTGTTCTCTCGGTGTCATTCCATCGCATTTTTACGGATATTTCATCAGACATGAAAAGGTTCTATAATCTGGGGATCAATGGAAAGTGCCACATTACTTTTTGTGGCACACGAGATGGTGTTCCATCATCTTTTGGATTCCATTGGGAGGTTCCGCATTTTATACAATCATTTCTTTCAGCAGTTTCCTCCCAAAATAAGCTGTAATCATTCGGGCAAGCATGAATTTTTTTTGATAATCCAAGTTCATCAACCAACTTCCATGCCATATAGTGGTTTGAAAGAATACCTGCATCATCTGGAAGTAAGTCCTTCAAGAAGGTAAGAATGTAATCAATTGCAGTATTTGAAATCCCATACATAGTTTTCCCATGAAACAATTGGATTAAAAATTCTAACTTTTTTATTTTATCACATTGCCGTTATACTGGAGTCGTCGCAACATCATTCAATTTTTTCACCCTATCAACATCATCATTTTCATTGGACGCATCATGTGTGCTTGTATCGAAATCTTGTTGGCTGGACATCCTTTCCTTCTCATGATGTCGAATAAATGGAAACCGATCATATATCAAACTCTCAAATTCAGTCCTATCATTTGGATCATCAACATTTTGAGATTCCATTTTCTCTCCATTGTGATACCACACATAATAGTTTGTTTGGAAACCGTATTTGGTTATATGATATCTAACTGCTTCACGGCCCAACCAAGGTCTTCCAACACAATTAAAACATGGGCAGTGTATGCGACAACTATCTGAAGCCTGGTCAAATTCAAAATCTAGAAAGATTTTCAAATTATTTTGAAAATTGGTTAAAATCCGATCAGTTTCGTACATCCAACTTCTATCCATTCTGTAAAAAAATCACAATAAGTAATTTCAAATCAATTCAATAATATTAAAGTTTAATCAAAAAAATATTTACGTAAATGAAAATTGTTTACTCTATATAAAATCATAACTGACACATTACTCTATATGAGAATCATATTAAGAAATACAACAAAATACAGTGTATATAAGAAAATAAGATACAAAATTTCTAATGCCTATATTCAAGGATTGACCAGTAAGATATTGGAAGTGGATCAAGGAATACATAATCCTTAAGGGTCTTATTGGGAGTATATGAGTTTTATAATTTAACTTCTTCAAGTAGATCAGGATGAGGAGTAGGACGAGGATCATGGGAGTGGCGGGACTGTCCAAGGGGGTGTGGCGTGTCCGAGGGGGGGGGGGGTGTCTAGGGGGTGGTGGGGCCGTCCGGGGGGTTGGAGGTGTCCAGGGGGTGGGGGCTGTCTAGGGGGGTCGGGGTGTCCAGGTGGGCGGGATGTCCGTGGGGGTGGTCAGGTTGTCCAAGGGGGTCAGGGTGTATAGGTATATTTATATGAAAAGAATACCCCCACAATAATCATGCTGCCCTGTCATTATTCTAAACCCCTAGAACACATAAAAGAATCTAGTATGGACATTTAATAAAATATTTAACACCATACGAATGAAAATACACTCTAAATATAGTTTGAGAGGATATAATGGTGTGTGTGAAAAAATGATATTAAATCAATTTAAATGAATATGGAACAAATGAGGGTTTATAATAAACTATGAGTACCTCAAACAATCCAAAACCACTATAGCACCACATATTCAACTTCATGAAACAAGACTTGGAAATCTTACCTACGTCTTTACTGATGACCACCTAATTGGAACACTCCATTTATGGTTCTTGAACACAAGGAACAAACAATGTTTGGTCTCTACCAACTCAATCACCCCCTTGTAGATCATAATCTCATTTCCCCTTATACTAAAATGGTCTCACTGGAAGCTACTATTAATACCGGACCTAAACCATTCATTATCCATAAAACAATGATCAAAGAACCATCGGAGGTATCTCTCATATAACCACAACCATTTTTATCTATGATGTAACTAAATTCACAAGAATAACATTTATTCAATAACCTTTTGGTATATAATGTGCATCAACAATGGTTCAATTATATGGTTCATCACATTCCAATTTATTAATCACTCATACATGATAAAAATTGAACATTGACTTTCATTTAATTACAACCATCATATTTCATTTAATTCTTAACAAGCATAGAAGCATGGAAATTAGAATCTAATAACTTTAATTAGTCCCCAAAACTTTTTAATAAATTTAACATGAAAAATAAAACACTTTGAAATCTAAATAATCACTATGAAGTAAAATGAGCTTGGAATTCTATAGCACAAGTAAAAACACTCAACAATGGAATATATGAAAAGAATATTAATATAAATTATTAAAACAAGATAATAAAGTAACAATTAATGTTAAAACTAAACATGTGATTCAATTTTATAACATATAATAAAAATTTCTTGGTAATGAAACATGAAAGGCACATCAAAAAATTAGACAACTGTCTAATGCAATCTATATGGGCTGGAATATGCATGGAATGTAAATAAATAACGGAAACATAAATTGGGCTGGAACAGAAATTCGGCTGGAATATGAGAATAGAAATTGGTCCCATCCAACATCAAAATCGAAACTAAAAACTAAGAAAATTATCACTCATGACTAACCATATAACGACCCATACTTTACATACATTGTTAATACTTCGAAATTGAAGCACACTTATTACAACATATGACAAAACCACAAAGGACCGTATAGGTATAGTGTCTTTAGAAACTGGGAAACATAAACAACTGGTTCATAAATCTTCTACAGTGTCTCCCATTTATTTCATCATATCTAGGGTCCCTTTTAGCATATTCTACTTAATATCCATCTTCCTGACCTGGGGAAAAGAAAACATAAAAGGGTGAGCTCAAATGCTCAGCAAGGGCAAATAAAGGAAATAAAAATCATATCATATCTTTATGAAAATCAAAACCTGCAAAAGAGATCATAATATCTTAACATGGAATAAATCATAGAAGTGAAAATGAGATCCCCATAATCATAACATAAAACTTGAAACTTTTTGGCATGCACACATAATCATGGAAAATCATTTCTTGTTAGTCATGACTCATTGCCAAGACTATCTTAGTGGACAAAGTCCCTTTCTGAACCGAGTTCACTCCTCGTTTCAGTCCTGTTTCACTGAACCGAAATAACCTTCCGTTCCAGCCATGTCTATCTCATGAGATATAAATCTTTACCCAATGCATTGGAGGGAGATATAGGTCCCACCCATCTTATAATGAATCCTTTCTTATGTGTGCCACATAATCATAAATCATACATCATCGCATAACACATGTAACAAAAATGGGATTCTTGAAACATCATGACATCATAAAACAAATCATATAAGGAAAATGACTTCATAAAAATAATTCCCTCACAACATAATCAAATCAATGTAATTAAAGGGATAAAAACAGAACCCTTTATTATCTTAGATGGAAAATAATTTTGATAAAACACTTGAACTCCATTCTTGAGGAAAATATCCTTTCTTTTTCAAAAACACTTTTCTTTTCTTAACATGTCATACAATTATAAACTAAAAGAAGTTGATTAAAAATAAACTTGAAAACTTGTAAAGGAAGCTTCTTGGAAATAATGTTTTAAAAATCCATTCATGCCATATAAGTTAAAAAAAACATTCTTCGTACTTTTGTCGGAAAAGTCAAAAAGTACCTCGTACGAAAAAAACGACAAAAGATTCCTTTCATATCTTTTACTAAAAACTCAATGAAGGGTAAAATTGGATATATACTATTGTAGAAGGATGGAAATAATATTACATATTGAGGGAACATGGATGTGGATGATAAAATACACCCCAGTAATTACCAAAGTAAAAACAATCTCGGATAAAAGTGAGATTGTGATATTTTCCCTTACCTTAAGTCCAATTTGCTTTGTACGTGTCCGAAGCTCCTGTATAATGGTTTAAATAATGTTATTGACTTATTCCAGAATCATACATATTGATATTATATCATATATGTTCATATTCTTAGCTTCTTGATAGTAATATTTCATGGTTACTTGTTACTCGGGTCTTTATTGCCTTTTGTTCTTATGCGTGTTTTACCGAATACATTCTTATTCTTCTTTTAAGGTTATAGATTCCTGATATCCAGAATGGTATTAGTGTAACAAATATCATATTTATTCATTCAATTCATTTATATAATCATTATGAAATGAAGATCATGTAGAACGAGTCACATCACATCGTGGAGACGGTATTCCGTACGTACGCACGAGTGATGATATCGTTCCTATGATCGTGGAATTGTATTGGAGTATATATATATATATTATTTCAGTATCAATATTAATTCATAATAATCATATATAGTTACTCATTACACCATTATAACCATCCTTGTAAGGTGATGGTGGAAAAATAGATTACACCACGGCGTGGAGACGGTATTCCGTACGTACGCACGCGCGGTGATTTCATTTTTCCGTAGGATGGATAGAAGGTGAATTAGGGTTGTTTCATATTTATAATAACATATCAGTATGTAATTAATACTTATGTTATTACTTTATCATGAAACAACTAAAGAAGAAGAAGTTGAAGAAGAAAGAAATTGAAAAGATCGGTAATGGATATTACCTCTTCTTTGGAACACCTCTTTGAATCCTCCACTAAGGGAACTAAGATTGGTCTTTGAAGAAGACCAGGACCTCTAGGATTATTCTAGGGAAGTGGAGAGGAGAAAATGGCAGGGGTTGGCCGAGCTTGAGTGCTCAAATTGGTGTGAGGAGGAGGGGGAGGAGGTGCCCTTTTATAAGGGAGGAGAGGGGCACCTTAGGAATATCTCAAAATATTATTTTATATTAAAGTCAAAATCGGTTTATAATGGTTCCAAAGGGTCTTATTTTGAAGCTAAAGTGGGTATGGGTCGAAAGCCTATCAACCAATAGGATTTAGACAAGTTTAGGGTATTATTTTAACCTTATCAATTAGATTTAACTCTAAGTTAATTAATTTAACTTTTACCGTGTCTTTTTGTTTTCTTTCACTATATGGTTAATACACTTACTATAACATGCCAAACGAACCCCAAATTGTTTATTATTAATATATATATCCTTATCTAAGTCATTTGGCCAACATTAGATTTTTAGGAATAAAATAACAATTAATAATATAATATTTGATTTAAAAACTATTTTGTGTCAATTTTGACACTATTTGATATATGATTTTTGTGAAAGTCATAACAGAATTATATGTTCGAACCAAGTTGATTAAATCAACACTAATATATCATAGTAACCTAGAAAATTAGTGGAATTCATAAAAAGTCTCAAATTACATTTAGTTTTGTGTTTATAACATCAATTATGTCAATATTTTATTAATAAGATAATTACTGCATCATCATTGTGTCATAAATAAATTAAATTATTTAATGTCTAAAAATTACAAATAAACTACCATTATGTAGGAAATCGTTTTAGCTTTCTAATGAATATTTACAATTGAATTTATCTTATGTATAACCCCATATTAAAAATTATTTACTTATTAAACTTTGATTTTAACTATTTTAACCCTTCTTTAAATAAATTAATAATAAATGTCCTAATCTAATCCAAGTGGGCCTAAATGGTCATATTTTATTCCTAAGTTTGTTTTTGGTCGAATTACACTTTTCCAATAGAATTAGGACATGTGTTAGGGTAATACTGATATTATATTTACCCTTAGTTACCCTATTTACTATTAACCGTGGTAAAAATAGTAAAACGTTACTATTCACCAAAAAATTATTTTTATCTCATTGAACCACATTTTACTTACTGATATCAACCGTGTCTGTCGGAGTTTTGAAATTCCATTCACAGAAGAGGTAAAATTAAGTTTTATGCAAAATTCAGTTTTTAACCTACCACTTAGTGGTTTCACTATTCATCAAAAATTGAAAGTTTTCAGAAAAATACCAAAATTTCACCCTAGGCTAATTTCGATATTCTGAGTCCAAAAATGAAGTCCATTTTGAAAAATAAAATTTATAAAATTTTAAAAAGTGGTTATTACTATTCATAACGGCTAGTTTTAATAGCATATTGTTGTTTAGTGAAACTCGGTATTGCGTACGACGCAAGCTATCGAGGAAGGTCGCGATTGCGTGTAAAGCAAGCCAAGCAAGTGTTGTGTAGAAAAAGATTCCTTTGATGATTTACATAACA
Organism: Viscum album; assembly: GCA_963277665.1. Taxonomy (NCBI): domain Eukaryota; kingdom Viridiplantae; phylum Streptophyta; class Magnoliopsida; order Santalales; family Viscaceae; genus Viscum; species Viscum album. The sequence goes on from OY728125.1 coordinate 28,980,543, forward strand.
TAAAAGTCTCGGGTGTTACATTCTACCCCCCTTAAAAAGAATTTCGCCCTCGAAATTCGTCACTTTGTAACAAACAAATGAGGATACTTCTCCCTCATCATATCCTCAAGCTCCCATGTAGCTTCTTCAAGTTGGTGGTTCCTCCATAAAACCTTCACCAAGCGAGTGGTCTTGTTTCGTAGGACTTTTTCGCTACGATCCAGAATCTCTATCGGCTATTTTTCATAAGAAAGATCTTGCTCCAGCGGTACAACTTCTGAGCTGAGTACATGTGAAGGATCTGGTATGTACTTTCTCAGGAGAGATACATAGAACACATCGTGAACTTGAGAGATATTTGGTGGAAGCGCCAATCGGTAAGCTACCTTCCCAACACGATCCAGTATTTCGAAAGGACCGATATATCTAGGGCTCAACTTCCCCTTCTTTCCAAATCTCATAACCCTCTTCCAGGGAGATATTCGTAAGAATACTTTATCACCCACTTCAAACTCTAGGTCTTTTCTTCGGTTGTCGGCATAACTTTTCTGTCGACTCTGAGCTTCTCTTATGTGTTGTTGAATAGATCTAACCTTTTCTGCCATTTCATCAACGAGATCAGGTCCTAATAGCTTTCCTTCCCCAACTTCATCCCAGCAAGTTGGAGTCCTGCATTTCTTTCCATAGAGAGCTTCATAAGGAGCCATCTGAATACTGGAGTGAAAGCTATTATTATAAGAAAATTCCACCAAAGGTAGGTGTTGATCCCAACCTCCTTTGAAATCCATAGAGCAAGCTCTCAACATATCTTCTAGGGTTTGAATTGTTCTCTCAGACTGACCGTCTGTCTGGGGATGATAAGCAGTGCTGAAACTCAACTCTGTATCTAGAGTATGCTGAAGACTTCTCCAGAACTTCGAGGTAAATCTCGGATCTCGATCAGATATAATAGAAAGTGGTACTCCATGCAATCTTACCACTTCCTTTACATATATCCTGGCAAGCTGATCTAGAGAGAAATCCTCTCTAATAGCAATGAAGTGTGCAGACTTTATAAGACGATCAACTATGACCCAGATAGCATTATTGCCTTTGGATGTTTTAGGAAGTCCTGTGACAAAGTCCATAGTGATGTTTTCCCATTTCCATTCGGGTATGGGTAATGGTTGTAACATCCCCTTAGACTTCTGTCTCTCAGCTTTAACTTGTTGACAAACCAAGCATCGAGAGACATATTCAGCAACATCTCTTTTCATTCCATCCCACCAGAAGTACTCTTTCAGGTCCCTATACATCTTCGTGCTTCCAGGATGAATAGAGAATGAAGAACTATGAGCCTCATCCAGCAGCTCTTTCTTTAATTCGGGGATGGGAGGAACACAAACCCGATTCCTGAACTTTATTATCCCATCACAATCAAGGTTGAATTCAGGAACATTTCTCACCTTCTTTTGTAACTCGACATCTTCTTTCTGTGCCTCTTTAATCTTCACATGTATAGATGGTTGAACATTCATTTGAGAAAGATAAGATTTTTCCCCTTCCATTATAATTCCAAGATCCATCCTTTGTAAATCCATAAATATTGGATCTTTTGTGATCCTCATCATGGATAAACTAGCATGGTCTTGTCGACTTAATGCATCTGCCACCTTGTTTGCTTTCCCAGGGTGGTAATGGATTGAGCAGTCATAATCCTTAATCAGCTCCAACCATCTTCTTTGACGCATATTCAACTCCTTTTGTGTGAAAATATACTTTAAACTTTTATGATCAGTATAAATATCACACCTTTCACCATAAAGGTAATGCCTCCAAATCTTTAATGCAAAGATTACCGCAGCCAACTCCAAATCATGTGTTGGGTAATTTTGCTCATGGATTTTCAACTGTCGTGAGGCATAAGCTATCACCATATCATTTTGCATAAGAACACACCCCAATCCCTTCTTGGATGCATCACTGTAGATCACAAACCTTTCTCCACTACAAGGCAGTGTGAGCACAGGTGCACTGGATAACCTTCTTTTCAACTCCTTGAAATTCTCTTCACATTCCTCTGTCCAGACAAACTTAACTCCCTTCCGAGTCAACTTGGTGATTGGATTAGATAATCGTGAAAAATCTTTTACAAAACGTCGATAATATCCAGCCAAACCAAGAAAACTTCGGATATCAGTTACTGTTGTTGGTCTTGACCATCTTTCGATAACCTCTGTTTTTGCTGGATCCACAGATATCCCCTCTTTTGAGAATATATGACCCAAAAATGCAACTTTTTGAAGCCAAAATTCACACTTGGTAAATTTGCCATAAAGCTTCTCCTTTCTCAGGGTCTTCAATATAATTCTCAAGTGATCTTCATGCTCTTCCTTGATCTTTGAATAGACAAGAATATCGTCTATAAAGACTACCACAAATTGATCAAGATAGTCTCTAAAGACTCTATTCATTAGATCCATGAAGATAGCAGGGGCATTAGTAAGACCAAATGGCATCACTATAAATTCATAGTGTCCATACCTTGTACGGAAAGCCGTCTTTGGTATATCCTCCCTTTTGACCCTTAATTGATGATACCCTGAACGAAGATCAATCTTGGAAAAGTATTGAGCTCCGCGTAGTTGGTCAAATAAGTCATCAATGCGTGGGAGAGGATATTTGTTCTTGATAGTGATCTTGTTAAGTTCTCGATAATCAATGCAGAGTCTCATTGATCCATCTTTCTTCTTAACAAATAGAACAGGTGCTCCCCAAGGTGACGCACTAGGGCGTATGAATCCCTTATCAAGATTCTCTTGGAGTTGCTTCTTCAATTCCTGCAACTCAATTGGGGCCATTCTATAAGGTGTCTTTGAAATAGGCAAAGCACCCGGTACGAGTTCTATTGAAAACTCAACTTCACGATTGGGTGGAAGACCCGGCAATTCCTCCGGAAAGACATCATCAAATTCCCGTACAATGGGCATATTCTTAATCGTGAGTTTCTCACCAACCATTTGAGATAAATAACCTTCATTTAGTGGAATCAATACCCATAAGATGGAAGAAATTTCCACTGGAAGGTTATGTTCATCCTTGCATTGATAGACGATCGTAGATTGATCTGGAATATGAAATGTGACTTCCCTTCTTTGGCAATCGATATGAGCTCCATGTAGAGAAAGCCAATCCATGCCAAGAATCACATAAAATTCCACTAAAGGAAGGATCACAAGATTTGCAGGAAGCACTTTCCCACAAACTTCGATCAGAGAAGAATTATAAACTTTTGATGCGATTGATGTGCCATTAGGTGTTGTCACAGCTAACTCAACATCTAATTGTTGAGGTAATACGGTGATACCCTTAGAAAAGTCTTCAGAAATAAAAGAGTGGGTGGATCTATAATCAAATAAAACATTTGCTACTTTAGAGTGGATGGTAAGTGTACCTTTCACCACATCGTTATCGTACTCCACATCGCTGATAGAAATTGCATGTGACTTTCCTTTGTCTTTAGCCTTAAGATTTTGTTGACGTCGACCATCATCATCAACCCTTGGATTTGGGCATTGATTGGCATAATGCCCCATCTCCTTGCACTTGAAACATTGAAGTGTAGTAGATTCATTCTGTGTATCCCTTCCTTTGTTTGCGTCATTAGACATCTTCTTCCCATTATCACGGCATTCAAATGCCCGATGACCTTCTTTTCCACATTTAAAACATTTACTTGTCCCTTTAAGACAACTCCCTCCATGTTTCTTTCCACACTTTGAGCATAAGGGAAAGTTCATCTTCTTTTCAGTGTGCTCTTTAGAGTTTCCATTGAATTCCATCTTCCTCTTCTTATCAAACCCATGTGACTGATGGGTTACTCCAATCTCCATCTCGACTTTGAGAGCACATCGAACGATTTCCTCGTAGCTATTGATGTCACTTATGGCTAACGCCCTTCGAAGACTTGGTTTTAAGCCACTAAAGAATCGATCGATCTTACTCTCAGGTTGGATAATAATACCAGAAGCGTACCTTGCAAGTCTTGTAAAATTTGCTTCATAGGTACCAACAGATTCATCATCCCTTTGCTTCAGTTCAAGAAACTCTTTCTCCATCTTTGTTCGGAGAATACGAGGGAAGTACTTATTGAAAAATAAGTTCTTGAACTCGTCCCATTCCATAGACTCAATTTCATCCCTTTGCCTCGTATTCTTAACAAGATTCCACCATTGATCAGCATCTCCTTCCAAATGATACACTGCTAGGATGACTTTATCATGCTCAGAACATTGAAGAACTGAAAATATCTTTTCAGTAGTACTAATCCATTGTTCAGCAACTAATGGATCAGTAGACCCGCTGAAAGAAGGTGGACGCTGCCTCATGAAGGATTCAACAGAATGTTGCTCCCTCCTTTGCTCGTTTGGAAATCCTGCATGATTCATAGCTTGAGAAAGTTGTGTGAGCATGGCTACAAGATTTTGCATTCCAGCTCCCATATCGTTTGGTTTCTCAGGGGGACAATCATTGCATTTCCCATCGCATTCCGCATTAACACGGTTCCTTCGGGTTCCAGCCATTGACTAAAACCAAGAAGAATAGTGTGAGAAACACTAATTATAATAGGAAACCACATAAATCAAGAATAAAATTTTCATGCTTAAGGTCTTATCCTAGGTTATTCATGGCCATTTCTAAGATTGTGTTCTATGCTTAGACTTATCCTTAGGGTTCTTACTAAGGCTTTCACATCCTAGTTTCCAAAGGTTGACTGTACCTTTCCTCTGATACCAACTATAACGACCCATACTTTACATACATTGTTAATACTTCGAAATTGAAGCACACTTATTACAACATATGACAAAACCACAAAGGACCGTATAGGTATAGTGTCTTTAGAAACTGGGAAACATAAACAACTGGTTCATAAATCTTCTACAGTGTCTCCCATTTATTTCATCATATCTAGGGTCCCTTTTAGCATATTCTACTTAATATCCATCTTCCTGACCTGGGGAAAAGAAAACATAAAAGGGTGAGCTCAAATGCTCAGCAAGGGCAAATAAAGGAAATAAAAATCATATCATATCTTTATGAAAATCAAAACCTGCAAAAGAGATCATAATATCTTAACATGGAATAAATCATAGAAGTGAAAATGAGATCCCCATAATCATAACATAAAACTTGAAACTTTGTGGCATGCACACATAATCATGGAAAATCATTTCTTGTTAGTCATGACTCATTTCCAAGACTATCTTAGTGGACAAAGTCCCTTTCTGAACCGAGTTCACTCCTCGTTTCAGTCCTGTTTCACTGAACCGAAATAACCTTCCGTTCCAGCCATGTCTATCTCATGAGATATAAATCTTTACCCAATGCATTGGAGGGAGATATAGGTCCCACCCATCTTATAATGAATCCTTTCTTATGTGTGCCACATAATCATAAATCATACATCATCGCATAACACATGTAACAAAAATGGGATTCTTGAAACATCATGACATCATAAAACAAATCATATAAGGCAAATGACTTCATAAAAATAATTCCCTCACAACATAATCAAATCAATGTAATTAAAGGGATAAAAACATAACCCTTTATTATCTTAGATGGAAAATAATTTTGATAAAACACTTGAACTCCATTCTTGAGGAAAATATCCTTTCTTTTTCAAAAACACTTTTCTTTTCTTAACATGTCATACAATTATAAACTAAAAGAAGTTGATTAAAAATAAACTTGAAAACTTGTAAAGGAATCTTCTTGGAAATAATGTTTTAAAAATCCATTCATGCCGTATAAGTTAAAAAAAACATTCTTCGTACTTTTGTCGGAAAAGTCAAAAAGTACCTCGTACGAAAAAAACGACAAAAGATTCCTTTCATATCTTTTACTAAAAACTCAATGAAGGGTAAAATTGGATATATACTATTGTAGAAGGATGGAAATAATATTACTTATTTAGGGAACATGGATGTGGATGATAAAATACACCCCAGTAATTACCAAAGTAAAAACAATCTCGGATAAAAGTGAGATTGTGATATTTTCCCTTACCTTAAGTCCAATTTGCTTTGTACGTGTCCGAAGCTCCTGTATAATGGTTTAAATAATGTTATTGACTTATTCCAGAATCATACATATTGATATGATATCATATATGTTCATATTCTTAGCTTCTTGATAGTAATATTTCATGGTTACTTGTTACTCGGGTCTTTATTGCCTTTTGTTCTTATGCGTGTTTTGCCGAATACATTCTTATTATTCTTTTAAGGTTATAGATTCCTGATATCAAGAATGGTATTAGTGTAACATATATCATATTTATTCATTCAATTCATTTATATACTCATTATGAAATGAAGATCATGTAGAACGAGTCGCATCACATCGTGGAGACGGTATTCCGTACGTACGCACGAGTGATGATATCGTTCCTATGATCGTGGAATTGTATTGGAGTATATATATATATATATTATTTCAGTATCAATATTACTTCATAATAATCATATATAGTTACTCATTACACCATTATAACCATCCTTGTAAGGTGATGGTGGAAAAATAGATTACACCACGGCGTGGAGACGGTATTCCATACGTACGCACGCGCGGTGATTTCATTTTTCCGTAGGATGGATAGAAGGTGAATTAGGGTTGTTTCATATTTATAATAACATATCAGTATGTAAGTAATAATGATGTTATTACTTTATCATGAAACAACTAAAGAAGAAGAAGTTGAAGAAGAAAGAAATTGAAAAGATCGGTAATGGATATTACCTCTTCTTTGGAACACCTCTTTGAATCCTCCACTAAGGGAACTAAGATTGGTCTTTGAAGAAGACCAGGACCTCTAGGATTATTCTAGGGAAGTGGAGAGGAGAAAATGTCAGGGGTTGGCCGAGCTTGAGTGCTCAAATTGGTGTGAGGAGGAGGGGGAGGAGGTGCCCTTTTATAAGGGAGGAGAGGGGCACCTTAGGAATATCTCAAAATATTATTTTATATTAAAGTCAAAATCGGTTTATAATGGTTCCAAAGGGTCTTATTTTGAAGCTAAAGTGGGGATGGGTCGAAATCCTATCAACCAATAGGATTTAGACAAGTTTTGGGTATTATTTTAACCTTATCAATTAGATTTAACTCTAAGTTAATTAATTTAACTTTTACCGTGTCTTTTTGTTTTCTTTCACTATATGGTTAATACATTTACTATAACATGCCAAACGAACCCCAAATTGTTTATTATTAATATATATATCCTTATCTAAGTCATTTGGACGAACCTTAGATTTTTAGGAATAAAATAACAATTAATAATATAATATTTGATTTAAAAACTATTTTGTGTCAATTTTGACACTATTTGATATATGATTTTTGTGAAAGTCATAACAGAATTATATGTTCGAACCAAGTTGATTAAATCAACACTAATATATCATAGTAACCTAGAAAATTAGTGTAATTCATAAAAAGTCTCAAATTACATTTATTTTGGTGTTTATAACATCAATTATGTCAATATTTTATTAATAAGATAATTACTGCATCATCATTGTGTCATAAATAAATTAAATTATTTAATGTCTAAAAATTACAAATAAAATACCATTATGTAGGAAATATTTTTAGCTTTATAATGAATATTTACAATTGAATTTATCTTATGTATAACCCCATATTAAAAATGATTTACTTATTAAACTTTGATTTTAACTATTTTAACCCTTCTTTAAATAAATTAATAATAAATGTCCTAATCTAATCCAAGTGGGCCTAAATGGTCATATTTTATTCCTAAGTTTGTTTTTGGTCTAATTACACTTGTCCAATAGAATTAGGACATGTGTTAGGGTAATATTGATATTATATTTACCCTTAGTTACCCTATTTACTATTAAGCGCGGTAAAAATAGTAAAAAGTTACTATTCACCAAAAAATTATTTTTATCTCATTGAACCACATTTTACTTACTGATATCAACCGTGTCTATTGGATTTTTGAAATTCCATTCACAGAAGCGGTAAAATTAAGTTTTATGCAAAATTCAGTTTTTAACCTACCACTTAGTGGTTTCACTATTCATCAAAAATTGAAAGTTTTCAGAAAAATACCAAAATTTCACCCTAGGCTAATTTCGATATTCTGAGTCCAAAAATGAAGTCCATTTTGAAAAATAAAATTTATAAAATTTTAAAAAGTGGTTATTACTATTCATAATGGCTAGTTTTAATAGCATATTGTTGTTTAGTGAAACTCGGTATTGCGTACGACGCAAGCTATCGAGAAAGGTCGCGATTGCGTGTAAAGCAATCCAAGCAAGTGTTGTGTAGAAAAAGATTCCTTTGATGATTTATATAACATAAAAGTCTCGGGTGTTACAAACCATGCCACTATAAACAACCTAGAGTGTATGAGTTTTCTCTCTAATCTCAACAACATCATCACACATTCTTACCATGATGTGAATCATTTGTAATATGAATGATATTAACACAAAATTCCCAGAAATACCAATCCTTCTAAAAACTGAAAATTTATGGATGATATTAACACACAATTCATTTTTAATCAAATTTGATTCACTTTACTACTTATCCCAATAGACCAAACTCATACTATAATCACTATATGTGTGCCACTATCAAAGCTCAACACACGCACCCAAATCAAACAGAAAAAAAATTCATAAACACCCAAATATAAAGAAAAAACCAAAATAGTAGATGTAGATAATTAAAATAAAAGTATCACTTACAGGAAATGTAGAGCTAAGAAATTTTGATGATGGGTCGGAATGAAGGATTTTTGCAGTAGGGAAAACAGAATCCCAATTCACCTCTTCACCCAATTGAAAATAGAAAATCAAAATAGAAGACATAAAATCAAAATATAACATACATAACATTAAAATGAAAGTATAAATTACAGATTACAAATGAGAATCTAAGAAATTTTGAATATGGAATGATTTGGACAGTAGGGTAAAGAGAATCCCACTTCTCTGCTTCGGTTTAGGGCTCCAGTCGCGCGGAATGGGGGAGCCCGAGGTTCTGTCTATTTCTGGGAAATCTTTCCCAACAGGTTGTAAAAACCATTGGGAATGAAAACTTTTACCAACGGTTTTAAAAAACCGTTGGTAAAGCCCTTAAAAAACTCACTTTTACCAATGATTTTTCAAAACCGTTGGTATATCTTCATCAAAAACAATCTTTACCAACGGTTTTGCAAAAACCGTTGGTATATCTTCACCACCACATACCTTTACCAACGGTTTTTGATAAACCGTTGGTATATGAATGGTATACTAATATACACCAACAGTTTAAGCAAACCGTTGGTATATATCCGTTGGGAAAACCTATATTTCCAGTAGTGAAGATAATATGTTCTAAGAATTATTAAAAGTCAGATATAATCAATTTTATGTACAAAGTTCATAGTACGATGTTATTATAAAATTCAACTAATAGAGGAAATCGAGAAAACTTTTGGTTAGGTGATGTTTTTGAAGAGTTGTACATGGGTTTATATGGATTCTATTTTAGGGTACATTCAATGCTAAAATGTTTGTGTTAGAAGTTTTTGATGTTTACCAGATAGAGTAATGTTTTTAAAGTACAAAGAGAAGTTACTAAGTAATTTTATCAGAAAAAGTTGAATTCTATGAAGTCCAATCTACCTAAGATAATTAAAAAATATTTTGTGAAGGATTCTGATAAGTTAAAGGTTATTGGTGTCTCTGAGTAGACTATATTGCACTTGGGTATCTGAGTTTTTAGATAGAATTATTTTATTGAAAATATCAGATTGTTGTTTTTTATTAAGATCACTATATAATGGTTTTCATATCTAGTAAATGGAAAAATATTTCTATTTCAAGTCATCAGATAAGGGAAGTTTCTGGGGGATGTTTTCTGAAGTGGTTCTATAAAGCTGTGAATGATCATCAGATAGAGTCTCATTAGATGTGAGAATTTCTTCAAAGTTTTATCAGATAAATATGAGGTATATTATTTTATCGGTTTAATGTTACTTATGAAGTGTTTTTAAAGATATAAAATGTGAACTGGAAAGTAGTTCTTTAAATGATCCAAATATCATGAAAGAAATATCTGTATTTATCACTAATTGAGAAGGATATTTGTTAATGTTAGTGGATTTTTATTTAACGAGAAGCTTCAATAATACACTAGAATCACTAAGAAGATATCAAGAAATGGTTATTAGGGTGATTTTAAAAAAAATATATTCATGGAGTAGGAAAGTTGAATTGGATAACAACCCTTTACTCCAACTCATTCATCTATAAATAAGAAGCAAGTACAATAAGAAATAGTGTACTATTAATGCATGTAAAATTTGATGTATAGAAGAAATAGTATCTGATAGAGGTACTCGATAATATTTGGAAAGCCAATGGTTGAGTAGAGAAGTTTTCCAACTAATAAATTTTTTTATTGAAGAATAAGTTTCCATTGGATATAATAGTTCTTATTAGAGGTACATGATAGAATAAACCAGAAAAATATTTAAATTAGGTGGGATTATACATACTATATGCAATGATTAATGGATTAAAAGATCATAAGAACAATTTTTCAACTTCCACATGGCACTAGACTGAGTTTTCCATATGGATGACCGATATAAATACTAGATAAACATGTGAATTGATGAGTATTTTATACATAAGTCCAAGGAGAAATGTTTTACCTACTATTGGGTAATAAAGTGAATAATATGTTCTTAAAAAATACCCTGTGTGAAGAAAGTAAAAACATAATTGTGAAAAATACTGATTCCTACAGGTGAAGGTTTCTAATAATTGTTAACAAAATATTTGTTAAATCATTTACTTATAAAATGACAACATGCACTATTGTTTCATTGTAGAACAACACAAGTGTAAGGATACATTGTTCCTATTCTAACCACATAAAATTATTTTTTTCTAATATATTATGTTATAGGATTATTTCCAAACAATTCCAATGAATAAATACTAATGTCTAGTAGTAAACATTGAAAATACATGTGTTCCTGTGGATTTTTATTATATGGTTATTTTAATAAAATTTATAACTATTTAATGGGAGGATAAGAGTGTTTCACATGTAGAAAAATATAAATATAAAAGATCTATGATTCACCCACTCCCCCTCTCAGTGATCACAAAGATCCAGGTTTTCTTTTTAGTGAGGAAATTTATATAATGGATTTTGTAATATTTCTTACAAATAATCTGGTCATGATAATACCTATAGTATATGTCATAAAGGATTGGGATATGGTAATTTATTTCTTCCCAATAGAGGTGTCTCATAGAATCATATGGGAGATCAATCCATTGTAGTAGAATGAGGTTTTTTATTCTTTTTATGGAAATTTCAAATTTCTAAGACCTTAGTGTCGATTCTATAAGGGGTGACTAGGTGAGGGTATAAAACCATAAGATTCATACTTATCACCATAATAAAACCCTATTATTGTTTTTATAATATTAGGATACACCACTATTTTCAAGGTCGCCCATTTGATTTTAGTGTTAAACAACCATGAAAAGAGTTTCATTTTTAGCTAGCTCCACCATTTATTTTCCCTCTCTCTATTCCCATTTAGTGGGGTGATATTATTAGTTACTTTCCATCATTATTTGATTTAATTTCTTCAAATTATTCCTTATTTTATACTTATCCTTTATTAACTTCTAATTTTTTTATGATTTAGGGATATGGTTGTTGATAATTTCATTTTATCATACTGGAATCATCCCAAAATATAGGTCTTTTACATGTTGTTGGTGAAGAAAATTTAAAGAGAATGAACACACTAATTATTGTTAATTTTCATTATTTTATGTATTTTATTTGGTTTATATTTGTATATCCATCAAATTTAATAAAGTAGAAACATTTTTAGATTATATAATTAAGATTTATTTTTGAATTAGAGGTTTCTATGGATTCCATGGGTATTTTGCATCATTTTTTTAAAATAATTAACCATAATTTATTTCCCAACGAGTGATTACATTGTTATTAACCAAAGACATCCTTCAGGAAAATAATATTTCATTAATACATAAATTAATAATAATTGGGTCATGATTCATTTGGATATATGTTAATATAGGTATGAAATCTTGTTTATGGGTGATTTTTAATTGGTCTTAGATAATTTAGGTGTTATAAATTCAGATACACTTAAAAGGAAATGGATTTAGAATGAGGTATGTTATCTGTACACATATTCTAAAGGTTAATGAATTTGATTATACAGTATGTGGTGTGTGGCCATTCATCTTGTGTAAGATTGACCTTATAGTATAAATTAATTATTTCCATTAAGAATAATTAAGAAAAATGGATGTTTCTTAATTTATAATAGACAATTGAAATATAGTTAAGTGAATAGAACTTTTACCATCATGGAATGAACATAGTAGACCTTGATAACTCAATAAATGAAAAATAGTGGACCTTGAGTTGGACACAAATAATTCCCTCTAAGTATGGGTGATTGGTGGAATAGAAATGATTATTAATGAGGTAGGCCATATGATAGTCATGGGATACCTTATATCCTCTAATATATTTTACTAAATATTTAGAAGAGTGTTCTTCATCCAATGGTAGTTGATTACTGAGGTGAGTATACCATTATATAGATTCATGTGTTGGTTGGGTGTGAGAGGAGTTACTTTTCCTGATCTTGGAAGTTGGATGATTGTTATGAAATCACTTTTGTATAATGATTTTATTATATTTACAGTGTGAATGATTATACCATGTTGTCAATATGCTCATGTTGATGGATTCTATTCCATCTATATTAAGGTCTTGTCCCTAGATATATGAAAACTTCAAGGGAATCCTTAGGGAATGTAAAGACTATAATGTGACATAGGGAACCTTTGAAATTTCCCTAGTCTAAATTTTACCCTAAGGAGGACAACTCCAAGAAGGCTAGTTAAATGATATCTTAGTGTGGATTTAATATTGAAAATATCTTTCTATGTTTAGAATATTACGCATGTACGGGATCCACCCCCCTCTAGGTTGCATCCGTATACCCAGGGGAACTGAATCCATTGGGTCCCAACCTCCAATGGCATCGATATTGGTGCTGATGGGTACTGATATTATAGGTTCATGTGAGGATGAGGTATTTTTTATAACCCAAGTGGCTTTGTGATTTTCACCTTTAACCATTCCTATGGGCTTGAGGACTCTCTTATAGAAGAGGCATGTGCTATACGGGATGGGATTGAAATGTTCAGAGGAAAAAATATTGATATTTCTTTGGTGGAGATTGACTATGTGATCATTATTCACTCACTTTAAGGTCATATCATTATATCTTGGTCTAGTACCAATCTCATTCACAGATGCAAATATTTAAATAAATACCATACTACCTTAATCTTTACCTAGTGAAAAGGTAACCATGTTATAGAATATTTATCTTTGAGGAACAATTCATGTAGTAAATGAACTTAATTTTCAATTATTATCTCTCTCACTCATATATATTTGGATATTATTAGGGGTTTTGCACTTAGGAATGACAACTTTAGGCCCCCTTGATCTTGTTCTCTATTCTGGGTTTATTATTAAAATTTCCATTTGTGTTTAGTGACACGATGCCCAACAGGTGTATTCTATATAAGGGTTAAGGGAGTTATGATTCCCAAAGATATAACACCATAAAAGTTTAGTAATATTTTCATATAATAATAATACTATTTTGAATTTATTTTTTCACACACAATGTGGAACTAAAAAGATATTGTGGTACTTCAAAATAAAATTGTTAAATTTCAACATTATAAAGTAGTGGGTATGTTTGTGGGTATAAATAGTGTTAAATTCATATTGAAATATATGTTTATGGAAAAATAAATCTAATTTTTCATAATTATGCGTGAATATAATCAACAATTATATATAAATAATTTTAAAAAATATTTTCATTCAAAAAAATAATTTTTTCTAAATGATTCATTTTATAAAATATGAATGTTTTCTAATATGGTAAAAAAATTAGTGGGATTTATTGATAACATATATAGTAAAATAAATTAAAAATCATCCCATTATTATTATTATGCATGTAATTAAAATAAAATTTTTATACATAAAATATTTTTTATAATATTTTTTTAACTGAGTTTTATTTCTGGAATGTATGTATATCACTGTTAAATGATAATAAAATTAATAGTTGACATGAATAATAAATAAAAAAACTTAATAGTAATTTATATGAATTAAGATTAAAAATAGTTATTAATTTCTCATGACCTGAGGTGTTAAGTGGTGTTTATATAGATGCATGGACTTAATTTAAAATTTCAGATATGAGGTTTTTGGCACTTGTTTTTTTGAATATGAATTTTGGAATCAGGATGAGTTTCATTTTAATCGTAGTTAAATGCGAGGTTACCACTAAACCATAAAGAGGATTTCTAAAAAACAACAAAAATGGATTTGAAGGACACTTATCGATTTCAAAGATTAGTTTTCAATAAATACAATTATTTTTTCATGTAAATAAATATTGAAATTAATGCAAAATTTTTTATAGTAAACATTATTATAAATTGAATTTCATTTTGGATTTTTTTATATCAACATTATTGTAGGTTTAATTTTTGGTAATTTTCTAAAAAGATTTACTTTTAGGTGAATAATATAAAATATTTTTTTCAAATACAATGACTTTTTTATATCATTTTGATATAATTCTAAATTAGAAAATTATAATTTTTTTTAATTTTTTTGTTTAATATGTATAACTATTCATTTAAAATATTATATATAAATTATAAATCTTTAATTGAAATTTAGAGACCAATGTAATATCTCTTTTCCAAAAAACTATTTTTATGCATCATGCATTTATTATTTTCAAATGATTTTTTTATAAATAAAAAAATTAATTTATAACGTGTTTTTCATATTTTGGATGAGAAGATTAAAATTAGGTAATAAAGGTAATTTCATTGTTGGTCATACAAACGAGTTACTATGTTTAAGAAAATACACTACCACATTAAATGCAAATTATTGTAAAAAGATAAAGGAATGGAAAATGCCTAAAAACTTAAAAATTCTTATTTGTGTGGATGAGAGGTTTCTTGAAGCAATTAATCCCCACTCTATTATTTTCCACTTTAGGTGGCACCTTCCTTTGAAAATGACATCTGATTAGTTAAAAGTTATGAAAATTTACAATAGTTCCACCTCTGTCACTTATAAAAGGATCCACCAACCACCACTTCAATAAAATACCAAAAATTAAAATTATAAACTATAATATGTGTCATTTAATTCCAAAATATTCCACCTTATGTTATCGTTATTTGTATCCTAATAGATTTCCTAAATCATTTATAAATAGGTAATATTTCCAAGAATAAATCAAATTCATCTACGTAAGTATTTTCTTCACCATAATCACTTTTCCATTTCATAATCTTCTTCCTAATTTTAAATTTTTTTACCTTTTATAATTTAATTAAAACAATATTATTTGTATAGTAATTTTCTTTATATTAATATAATAACCATTATATATGTTTCCCTATTCTGCGAAAAAATAAAAACGTTGTTTGTGTTTCCTGTAGAATACCTTCTCCATAAACAATATGTTTTATTTTTCAGCAACACACATGGATGGTCGAAAATTAATTATTAATGTGTAAATATAATACTTATATCATTCTTATTATTATAAAATTATAAATCAATTCCAACCTTCTATCTGCTCTATAGAAACAAAAATGTTGTCTGTGTGTATGTGTGGATTACCGCCTTTATGGAATAACATAATTATTTTTTATCACTATCATAAATAGATGATTTTAATAATGTATTACAAAAATTAAAATTATCTATATGAAATTATAATGGTTCAAATAATTTTATATTAATATTTATCATGTTATTAATATAATAACAGTACTCATAAAAAATTATAAAAAAGATCATCAATTATTTCACCATCATGAATCATGATAAAAATTTCCATCGAACAAAATTAAAACATAATAAATCATTAAAATAATTTATTCGAAAACCTTTTAAAATCTATGTATGATGGAATTGGTGTCAAATAAAAGGTATCATTAATGGTATTTTGAAGCATGCACGAAACAATCAAAATAACTAACATCCATTTGTGAAAATAAACTGTACCCAACTAATTAAGGTATAATAAATGATTATTAATAAAAAATATAAAATTAAATATATATGAATGTGTTTCTAAAATAGTTTTTTTATTTTTTTATTCAATTAGACAAATAGATTTTGTAGAAGAAAATATTTTAGGTAAGGATTTCTTATCTCAATTTTATTTCTTTGATTCATATTAAATATTCATCATTTCTTTCATATTTTTTGGTGTATATAATTCATCATGGATGATTTTTAAACAAATTAATGTAATTTATTAGAATAGATAATCTATCTCATGTTCAACCATTCAATGGATTTTGATGTAAGAGATACCAATTTGTTAAATGATTTATTAATTAAAACAACCTTTATTTGATTTATAATTATTTACCTTAAACTTCATTCCACTATTATTGGTTTAATTTAAAATAAAATTTTATTATATGATAATTTCTCTCTCTTCAGGAAAGTTGAAAATTTATATTCCAAGATTCTTCCTTGATGAATTTTATTCTGGAAAAGGAATTATGCTGTTAAGAATAATTCTCATAATCTCTAATAATATTTTTCACTTCCTTACCCATGTTCATTATTCCTATTAGTGTCATCCTTTCCTATTTGTAAATAAGTATATGTATTATATATTTTTATCTTCATAATTCTATTTATATATTTTATAATTAAATCTTTATTACTCTATTAAATGATGTAGGGCTCTATAAAATTATTTTAAAAAACTAATGAAAATTTTATTTTTTAATCAAATATTTTATCCTACACTCATCATTTACTCAGAAAAATATTTATGTATTTTTCATTAATCCATTTTGGGATACATTTTAAGGTGATATTTTAATAATTTGTTCATTGTATATTCTACAAAATTATTTTTAATGGTTACTCATAACTTCATCTTGTTATAATAAAGATTAATGTTTTTTATGAAATATATTTCATTATTTTTATTACATTTTTCTATTTATATAAAAAATATATATCAATATTTTAGTAATATTTCATTAATCACCCTCTAAATTCACTTTTGATGTAGCCCTTTTGGGTTATTGAATTTTTGGTGTCAACCGATCCAACTCTTAAGGTCATTTCATGTGTTACCATTTAGAATTTTTAGGAAATTCATTTTCCTTCCATGAGTTATTCATGGTAAGATATATAATTTATTTTATGTTGTACAAAGGTGTATTAATGGTAAATATGTTATGTTTGTGTTCCTAAATCCCCCTCCACTACATTGGTTAAGGATTTCTCTGTCACGAGATCATTAATTTTTTCATGAGTGTAATTGTGGTTATCTATACTCACTAAGACTATGTTTGAGGGTAATTGATATTAACTATGCCAATAAAGATTTTAAGTGAGTGTAATTGAATTTATATACACTAAAGAATATCATGGTTGAGTGTAAATTTGGTTAATTAATCTCTCAAATATGGCCAATGAGTAAAATTGGGGATTTCAATTATCAAAAAGACTATGAATGAGTGTAATTGTGATTTTCTATAATGAAAGATTGTGTGAGAGTATAAATATGGGTCGGTATGCTCAAAAATGTTGCGAATGAGTGTACTTGTGGTTGATTGTGCTCAAAAAGTCTTTATGGATTATAATTTCAAATAGCCTTGTTTACAATGTTATGATTTAATTTATTTATTCTTATTGCTACATTTATATATCATATATCACAGTTATGATCATGATACATAATTATTGTACCATGATTCATCACTCTAATTTAATGTTATTTTTTAACCATTTAATATTACACTTAAATATATTATGTGGATAATTCTTTTTCATTCATGTTCTTTGAATCAGACATTTTTCTATTTCTATTGTTTTCTCATACTTATTATTTAACCCATAATGACATGTTGAAATGTTATTGAATTACCGAGTGTTTGAGACTCACCACAAATTTTATTTACCATTTCCCTAGGTTATGAAATGTAGAATAACCTTAGATATGACTATTAGGGGATCTAGGATTGTACGAGTATGGATAAATGTCAGTAATTTTATTTCTTTATAGTTAATATCCAAATAAACTAATCCTTTAGGTTCTAGGATTATGTTATTATTATTATTTTTAATCAATAAATTATTTAAATATACGTACATTTAGGGTGTATCCCCTCATATGGTATATAATCTCATAATTTAAGATTTTGGTTTCAACATCAACTCTAGGAGTATGGGTATGAGGTTTTTATGTTAGTATAAGAGTAAGGATTAGTTATTTTAGTGGATTAGAGTTGTTTTTTATATATTTTTACTAAATAAAAATAGTGTAGACCATAAGGGATAATCCTAAAAACGAGAAAAGTCCTACAAGATTGTTAAAGAGGAGACTATGTGGTTTTCTAGCAGTAAAATCCCTACATAGAATAAAGGAGGTGGATGTAGGCTCTATCACAAATTCACTTATGGGTAATAAACTTGAAAAGACCTATTTTTTATTAACTCTGTTATCAGTGAGTGCATGAAAAAATCCTAATTATACACCAGGTTTGACACAACTAGGGCATATGATTTGTAGATTCACATGAACTTTATGGATCGTTATAAATGGTCTAAGAACATTTTAATGATATGACTGTTGAACATAATATGAAAATAACCCTAATGTATCATTGGTTGAAATAAGTTTTTCAAATAATGAGACATATTAGGATTTATTTTTCATATTATTTATTTAGAAATATATTATTAGATACTATCAGAACCATTTTTTCTCTATATTCGATCCTATTTGGATCATGAAAATGAAGCTACGAATGGTATGAACCTATATTTCCCTATCAATTACAAGACAAAAACGGAAGAATATTTTTCACAAATGGTTATAAATTTTTTAAATATATACATCTATTTATTAATGTGGTAAATGATGTGTTCTCTTATCACACCAATGATAGTAAGGTTGATATCAAATTAGAAATTATATCCTGATACTAGTATATGTTATAGATACCCATAACTATTTTTAATAGTGAGTAACAATAAAAAAATTGATAATGTAATTTATTTATGGTTGGGGAGAATTTAAAACCAAAAGATTATATACCAATTTCTCATGAAATAAATACAACATTTGATAGCCTATTTCACAAAAAACACTAAACTCTGACAAAACTATGATACTTTGAAATAAAACAAATAAATTTGATTATTATAATATAGAAATTAAGATATAATGTATAAATTAAGGTAACCACCTTATAATAAATAAATAGAATGAAAAATAATGTCTATTTTATTTACTACCACATCTATAAAATTCAATTAGTATAAATAAATAATAAAATAATAGTTTTATGAAAAAAATATATTTCACTAAACATTTATTTATATATACTATGAATTTTATAAATTATATAACTAAATAATGTTTTTAACGAAATTAATTGATAATATGAACATGTAAATAAATTAACAATCATCTAATAGTTATTAACATGCATATAAAAAAGAATAAATTTATTTAATGCTAATTTTTTTTATTATATCTCAAATTTGGGGTTTTATGTGCTATAAAATCTTATTTTATAAAAATCAGTATATTATAGATAAATAATGATAAAATATATTATTTATGTGAATAATATATGAATTTTAATTTAATAAGTTATTAATATTATATAAGATTAAAAACACTTAATGATTTTTAAAGATCACTTCTCTATAAAATCAATTTTGATAACATATCAATTATGTCTTAATTTAACAAGAAATGATACATATCTAGAAAATTATCTAGATTAAATGGATGTAATTTTTCTATCTAGTTTTCAAAATTAGTTGAGGGTGAAGTTTTGAGATTTTTCTAAGAATATTGGTTTTAGGGGACTAATATAAATGATAATTTTAACAAATACTATGAATTTTATTACATCATAAGGATATAATGATGCTATTAAAATATTAGACATATTTATACAAATAAATTATCCATTTAATAATTAAAAATGTACATTTAAAATAATAATTTTAAAATTTAAATATATAATTTATATTTTGAAACCTATGTTATATTTTTTTTCTCAAAAAACCATTATTATGAATTATAAATTTATAGTTTGAAAATTAAATTTTATGAATTTTATAAATTTAATATTATAAAATGTGTTTCATATTTTTTATTATAATATCAAAATTAGGTGATAATTTTAATATTATTTTTTCTCATATAAATTTATAAATGAGGTTAAAAACATAGTTTCTATGGTAAAAATAATTTGAATTAAAATCTTAAATTTAGGGCTACTCAATACCATATCTTTTATTTGTGTGGATGATAGGTTTTTTGACAAAAAATCATTTTTATCTATTTTTGTCCACCCTAGGAGTCATAATAGTTTTAAAATGTCATGCATTTAATAAAACATTATGAATATCAATAAAAGTACAACCCATTGGAATTATAAAATGATTCTTCCACTGTAACACCCGAGATTTTTATGAGTAATATTTTGTTTTTATATATCATCAAAGGAATCTTTCACTACATACTAGCTTGAATTACTTTACACGCAATCACGACCTTCCTTGATAGCTTGCGTCGTACGCAATACCGAGTTTCACTAAACAACGATATGCTATTAAAATATTATTAAAACTAGCCGTTATGAATAGTAATAACCACTCTTTGAAATTTTATAAATTTTATTTTTCAAAATGGACTTCATTTTTGGATTCGGAATACCGAAATTAGCCTAGGGTGGAATTTTGGTATTTTTCTGAAAACTTTCAATTTTTGATGAATAGTGAAACCACTAAGTGGTAGGTTAAAAACTGAATTTTGCATAAAACTTAATTTTACCGCTTCTGTGAATGGAATTTCGAAAATCCGACAGACACGGTTGATATCAGAAAGTAAAATGTGGTTCAATGAGATAAAAATAAATTTTTGGTGAATAGTAACTTTTTACTTTTTTTTACCGCGGTTAATAGTAAATAGGGTAACTAAGGGTAAATATGATATTACTATTACCCTAACACATATCCTAATTCAATTGGATAAGTGTAATTCGACCAAAAACAACCTTATGAATAAAATATGACCATTTAGGCCCACTTGGGTTAGATTAGGACATTTATTATTAATTTATTTAAAGAAGGGTTAAAATAGTTAAAATCAAAGTTTAATAAGTACATCATTTTTAATATGGGGTTATACATAAGATAAATTCGACAATAAATATTCATTAGAAATCTAAAACGATTTCCTACATAATGGTATTTTATTTATAAATTTTAGACATTAAATAATTTAATTTAATTATGACACAACGATGATGCAGTAATTATCTTATTTATGAAATATTGACATAATTGATGTTATAAACACCCAAATAAATGTAATTTGAGACTTTTCATGAATTAAACTAATTTTCTAGGTTACTATGATATATTATTGTTGATTTAATCAACTTGGTTCGAACATATAATTCTGTTATAACTTTCACAAAAATCATATATCAAATAGTGCAAAAATTGACACAAAATAGTTTTTAAATCAAATATTATATTATTTATTGTTATTTTATTCCTAAAAATCTAAGGTTCGGCCAAATGACTTAGATAAGGATATACATATTAATAATAAACAATTTGGGGTTCTTTTGGCATGTTATAGTAATTGTATTAACCATATAGTGAAAGAAAACAAAAAGACACGGTGAAAGTTAAATTATTTAACTTAGAGTTAAATCTAATTGATAAGGTTAAAATAATACCCTAAACTTGTCTAAATACTATTGGTTGATAGGATTTAGACCCATCCCCACTTTAGATTCGAAATAAGACCCTTTGGAACCATTATAAACCGATTTTGACTTTAATATAAAATAATATTTTGAGATATTCCTAAGGTGCCCCTCTCCTCCCTTATAAAAGGGCACCTCCTCCCCCTCCTCCTCACACCAATTTGAGCACTCAAGCTCGGCCAACCCCTGCCATTTTCTCCTCTCCACTTCCCTAGAATAATCCTAGAGGTCCTGGTCTTCTTCAAAGACCAATCTTAGTTCCCTAAGTGGAGGATTCAAAGAAGCGTTCCAAAGAAGAGGTAATATCCATTACCGATCTTTTCAATTTATTTCTTCTTCAACTTCTTCTTCTTTAGTTGTTTCATGATAAAGTAATACCATCAGTATTAATTATATACTGATATGTTATTATAAATATGAAACAACCCTAATTCACCTTCTATCCATCCTACGGAAAAATGAAATCACCGCGCGTGCGTATGTACGGAATACCGTCTCCACGCCGTGGTGTAATCTATTTTCCACCATCACTTTACAAGGATGGGTATAATGGTGTAATGAGTAACTATTTATGATTATTATTAAGTAATATTGATACTGAAATAATATATATATATACTCCAATACAATTCCACGATCATAGGAACGATATCATCACTCGTGCGTACGTACGGAATACCGTCTCCACGATGTGATGCGACTCGTTCTACATGATCATCATTACATAGTAATTATATAAATGAATTGAATGAATAAATATGATATATGTTACACTAATACCATTCTGGATATAAGGTATCTATAACCTTAAAAGAAGAATAAGAATTTATTCGACAAAACACGCATAAGAACAAAAGGCAATAAAGACCCGAGTAACAAGTAACAATGAAATATTACTAATAAGAAGCTAAGAATATGACCATATATGATATCATATAAATATGTATGATTCTGGAATAAGTCAATAACATTATTTAAACCATTATACAGGAGCTTCGGACACGTACAAAGCAAATCGGACCTAAGGTAAGGGAAATATCACAATCTCATTTTTATCCGAGATTGTTTATTCGTAAGTATTTACTGGGGTGTATTTTATCATCCACATCCATGTTTCATCAATATGTAATATTATTTCCATCCACCTACAATTTTTTAAATCCATTTTTACCCTTCGGTGAGTTTTTAGTAATATATATGAAAGGAATCTTTTGTCGTTTTTCGTACGAGGTACTTTTTGACTTTTCTGACAAAAGTACGAAGAATGTTTTTTTAACTTATACGGCATGAATGGATTTTTAAAACATTATTTCCAAGAAGCTTCCATTACAAGTTTTCAAGTTTATTTTTAATCAACTACTTTTAGTTTAAAATTGTATGACATGTTAAGAAAGGAAATTTTTTTTTAGAAAGGATAATTTCCTCAAGAATGGAGTTCAAGTGTTTTATCAAAATTATTTTCCATCTAAGATAATAAAGGGTTCTGTTTCTATCCCTATTATTACATTGATTTTATTATGTTGTGATGGAATTATATTTTTATGAATTCTTTTATCTTATATGAATTATTTTATGATGTCACGATGTTTAAGATTCCCATTTTTATTACATGGGTTATGCTATGATGTATGGTTTCTGATTTTGTGGCACACATAATAATGGTATCATTATGAGATGGGTGGGACCTATATCTCCCTCCAATTCATTGGGTAAAGATTTTATATCTCATGAGATAGACATGGCTGAAATGGTAGGTTATACCAGTTCAGTGAAACAGGACTGAAACGAGGGTTAGTCGATTCAGAAAGGGACTTTGTCAACTAAGATAGTCTTGGCAATGAGTCTTGACTAACAAGAAATGATTCTCTATGATTATGTGTGTATGCCACAAAGTTTCATGTTTTAAGTTATGATTATTTGGATTTCATTTCACTGCTATGATTTATCTCATGTTATGAAATTATGCTCTCTTTTGCAGGTTATGATTTCCAAAATGTTATGTTCTTATGAATACGATGTGATTGATATTTCTTTTGTTTACCCTTACTGAGCATTTGAGCTCACCCTTTTATGTTTTCTTTTCCCCAGGATATAAATAAAGGTTTTAGGTAAAAAAAAGGAAGATCTTTATGGGAGATGTTGAAGATCTTTCACCATGATTAGAAGATTTTATTCCGAGTTTCCAAAGACACTAAACTATTACGATCCTTGTGTGTGTGTTTTTGTTATGTACTAAGTATTCTGCCAAAGTAATGTAATGTCCATGTACGTCAAGATACAGGTCTCTACAGTTGGTATCAGAGGAAAGGTATAGTCAACCTTTGGAAACTAGGATGTGAAAGCCTTAGTAAGAACCCTAAGGATAAGTCTAAGCATAGAACACAATCTTAGTGTTTTAGAAATGGACATGAATACCCTAGGATAAGACCTTAAGTGTGAAATTTTATTCCTAATTATGTGGTTTTCCTATTATAATTACTGTTGCTCACACTATTCTTCTTGGTTTTAGTCAATGGCTGGAACCCGAAGGAACCGTGTTAATGCAAAATGCGATGGGCAATGCAATGATTGTCCCCCTAAGAAACCAAACGATATGGGAGCTGGAATGCAAAATCTTGTAGCCATGCTCACACAACTTTCTCAAGCTATGAATCATGCAGGACTTCCAAACGAGCAAAGGAAGGAGCAACATTCTGTTGAATCCTTCATGAGGCAGTGTCCGCCTTCTTTCAGTGGGTCTACTGATCCATTAGTTGCTGAACAATGGATTAGTACTACTGAAAAGATATTTTCAGTTCTTCAATGTTCTGAACATGATAAAGTCATCCTAGCAGTGTATCGTTTGGAAGGAGATGCTGATCAATGGTGGAATCTTATTAAGAATACGAGGCAAAGGGATGAAATTGAGTCTATGGAATGGGACGAGTTGAAGAACTTATTTTTCAATAAGTACTTCCCTCGTATTCTGCGAACAAAGATGGAGAAAGAGTTTCTTGAACTGAAGCAGAGGGATGATGAATCTGTTGGTACCTATGAAGCAAATTTTACAAGACTTGCAAGGTACGCTTCTGGTATTATTATCCAACCTGAGAGTAAGATCGATCGATTCTTTAGTGGCTTAAAACCAAGTCTTCGAAGGGCGTTAGCCATAAGGGACTTCAATAGCTACGAGGAAATTGTTCGATGTGCTCTCAAAGTCGAGATGGAGATTGGAGTAACCCATCAGTCACATGGGTTTGATAAGAAGAGGAAGATGGAATTCAAAGGAAAATCTAAAGAGCACACTGAAAAGAAGATGAGCTTTCCCTTATGCTCAAAGTGTGGAAAGAAACATGGAGGGAGTTGTCTTAAAGGGACAAGTAAATGTTTCAAATGTGGAAAGGAAGGTCATAGGGCATTTGAATGCCGCGATAATGGGAAGAAGATGTCTAATGATGCAAAAAAAGGAAGGGATACACAGAATGAACCTATTACACTTCAATGTTTCAAGTGCAAGGAGATGGGGCATTATGCCAATCAATGCCCAAATCCAAGGGCTGATGATGATGGTCGACGTCAACAAAATATTAAGGCTAAAGACAAAGGAAAGTCACATGCAATTTCTATCAGCGATGTGGAATACGATAACAAAGTGGTGAAAGGTACACTTACCATCCACTCTAAAGTAGCAAATGTTTTTTTTGATTCTGGATCCACCCACTCTTTTATTTCTGAAAAATTTTCTAAGGGTATCACCGTATTACCTCAACAATTAGATGTTGAGTTAGCTGTGACAACACCTAATGGCACAACAGTCGCATCAAAAGTTTATAATTCTTCTCCGATCGAAGTTTGTGGGAAAGTGCTTCCTGAAAATCTTGTGATCCTTCCTTTAGTGGAATTTGATGTGATTCTTGGCATGGATTGGCTTTCTCTACATGGAGCTCATATCAATTTCCAAAGAAGGGAAGTCACATTTCATATTCCAGATCAATCTACGATCGTCTATCGATGCAAGGATGAACATAACCTTCCAGTGGAAATTCCTTCCATATTATGGGTCTTGATACCACTAAATGAAGGTTATTTATCTCAAATGGTTGCTGAGAAACTTACGATTAAGAATATTCCCATCGTACGGGAGTTTGATGATGTCTTTTCGGAGGAATTACCAGCTATTCCACCAAATCCTGAAGTTGAGTTTTCAATAGAACTCGTACCGGGTGCTTTGCCTATTTCAAATACACCTTATAGAATGGCCCCAATTGAGTTGCAGGAATTGAAGAAGAAACTCCAAGAGAATCTTGATAAGGGATTCATACGCCCTAGTGAATCACCTTGGGGAGCACCTGTTCTTTTTGTTAAGAAGAAAGATGGATCAATGAGACTCTGCATTGATTATCGAGAACTTAAAAAGATCACTATCAAGAACAAATATCCTCTCCCATGCATTGATGACTTATTTGACCAACTACGCGGAGCTCAATACTTTTCCAAGATTGATCTTCGTTCAGGGTATCATCAATTAAGGGTAAAAAGGGAGGATATACCAAAGACGGCCTTCCGTACAAGGTATGGACACTATGAATTTATAGTGATGCCATTTGGTCTTACTAATGCCCCTGCTATCTTCATGGATCTAATTAATACAGTCTTTAGAGACTATCTTGATCAATTTGTGGTAGTCTTTATAGATGATATTCTTGTCTATTCAAAGAGCAAGTAAGAGCATGAAGATCACTTGAGAATTATATTGAAGACCCTGAGAAAGGAGAAGCTTTATGCAAAATTTACCAAGTGTGAATTTTGGCTTCAAAAAGTTGCATTTTTGGGTCACATAATCTCAAAAGAGGGGATATATGTGGATCCAGCAAAAACAGAGGTTAACAAAAGATGGTCAAGACCAACAACAGTAACTGAGATCCGAAGTTTTCTTGGTTTGGCTGGATATTATCGACGTTTTGTGAAGTATTTTTCACGATTATCTAATCCACTCACCAAGTTGACTCGGAAAGGAGTTAAGTTTGTCTGGACGGAAGAATGTGAAGATAATTTCAAGGAGTTGAAAAGAAGGTTATCCAGTGCACCTGTGCTCACACTACCTTGTAGTGGAGAAAGGTTTGTGATATACAGTGATGCATCCAAGAAGGGATTGGGGTGTGTTCTTATGCAAAATGATATGGTGATAGTTTATGCCTCACGACAGTTGAAAATCCATGAGCAAAATTACCCAACACATGATTTGGAGTTGGCTGCGGTAATCTTTGCATTAAAGATTTGGAGGCATTACCTTTATGGTGAAAGGTGTGATATTTATACTGATCATAAAAGTTTAAAGTATATTTTCACACAAAAGGAGCTGAATATGCGTCAAAGAAGATGTTTGGAGCTGATTAAGGATTATGACTGCTCAATCCATTACCACCCTGAGAAAGCAAACAAGGTGGAAGATGCATTAAGTCGACAGGACCATGCTAGTTTATCCATGATGAGGATCAAAAAAGATCCAATATTTATGGATTTACAAAGGATGGATCTTGGAATTATAATGGAAGGGGAAAAATCTTATCTTTCTCAAATGAATGTTCAACCATCTATACATGTGAAGATTAAAGAGGCACAAAAATAAGATGTAGAGTTACAAAAGAAGGTGAGAAATTTTCCTGAATTCAACCTTGATTGTGATGGGATAATAAAGTTCAGGAATCGGGTTTGTGTTCCTCCCATCCCCGAATTAAAGAAGGAGCTGCTGGATGAGGCTCATAGTTCATCATTCTCTATTCATCCTGGAAGCACGAAGATGTATAGGGACCTGAAAGAGTACTTCTGGTGGGATGGCATGAAAAGAGATGTTGCTGAATATGTCTCTCGATGCTTGGTTTGTCAACAAGTTAAAGCTGAGAGCCAAAAGTCTAAGGGGATGTTACAACCATTGCCCATACCCGAATGGAAATGGGAAAACATCACTATGGACTTTGTCACAGGACTTCCTAAAACATCCAAAGGCAATAATGCTATTTGGGTCATAGTTGATCGTCTTACAAAGTCTGCACACTTCATTGCTATTAGAGAGGATTTCTCTCTAGATCAGCTTGCCAGGATATATGTAAAGGAAGTGGTAAGATTGAATGGAGTACCACTTTCTATTATATCTGATCGGGATCCGAGATTTACCTCGAAGTTCTGGCGAAGTCTTCAGCATACTCTGGATACAGAGTTGAGTTTCAACACTGCTTATCATCCCCAGATAGACGGTCAGTATGAAAGAACAATTCAAACCCTAGAAGATATGTTGAGAGCTTGCTCTATGGATTCCAAAGGAGGTTGGGATCAACACCTACCTTTGGTGGAATTTTCTTATAATAATAGCTTTCACTCCAGTATTCAGATGGCTCATTATGAAGCTCTCTATGGAAAGAAATGCAGGACTCCAACTTGCTGGGATGAAGTTGGAGAATGAAAGCTATTAGGACCTGATCTCGTTGATGAAATGGCAGAAAAGGTCAGATCTATTCAACAACACATAAGAGCAGCTCAGAGTCGACAGAAAAGTTATGCCTACAACCGAAGAAAAGACCCAGAGTTTGAAGTGGGTGATAAAGTGTTCTTACGAATATCTCCCTGGAAGAGGGTTATGAGATTTGGAAAGAAGGGGAAGTTGAGCCCTAGATATATCGGTCCTTTAGAAATACTGGATCATGTTGGGAAGGTAGCTTACCGATTGGCGCTTCCACCGAATCTCTCTCAAGTTCACGATGTGTTCCATGTATCTCTCCTGAGAAAGTACATACCTGATCCTTCACATGTACTCAGCTCAGAAGTTGTACCGCTGAAGCAAGATCTTTCTTATGAAGAACAACCGATAGAGATTCTGGATCGTAGCGAAAAAGTCCTACGAAACAAGACCACTCGATTGGAGAAAGTTTTATGGAGGAACCACCAATTATAAGAAGCTACATGGGAGCTTGAGGATATGATGAGGGAGAAGTATCCTCATCTGTTTGTTACAAAGTGACGAATTTCGAGGCCGAAATTCTTTTTAAGGGGGGTAGAATGTAACACCCGAGATTTTTATGAGTAATATTTTGTTTTTATATATCATCAAAGGAATCTTTCACTACATACTAGCTTGGCTTACTTTACACGCAATCACGACCTTCCTCAATAGCTTGCGTTGTACACAATACCGAGTTTCACTAAACAACGATATGCTATTAAAATATTATTAAAACTAGCCATTATGAATAGTAATAACCACTTTTTGAAATTTTATAAATTTTATTTTTCAAAATGGACTTCATTTTTGGATTCGGAATACCGAAATTAGCCTAGGGTGAAATTTTGGTATTTTTCTGAAAACTTTCAATTTTTGATGAATAGTGAAACCACTAAGTGGTAGGTTAAAAACTAAATTTTGCATAAAACTTAATTTTACCACTTCTGTGAATGGAATTTAGAAAATCCGACAGACACGGTTGATATCAGTAAGTAAAATGTGGTTCAATGAGATAAAAATAAATTTTTGGTGAATAGTAACTTTTTACTTTTTTTTACCGCGGTTAATAGTAAATAGGGTAACTAAGGGTAAATATGATATTACTATTACCCTAACACATGTCCTAATTCTATTGGATAAGTGTAATTCGACCAAAAACAACCTTATGAATAAAATATGACCATTTAGGCCCACTTGGGTTAGATTAGGACATTTATTATTAATTTATTTAAAGAAGGGTTAAAATAGTTAAAATCAAAGTTTAATAAGTAAATCTTTTTTAATATGGGGTTATACATAAGATACATTCGACAATAAATATACATTATAAAGATAAAAATATTTCCTACATAATGGTATTTTATTTATAATTTTTAGACATTAAATAATTTAATTTAATTATGACACAACGATGATGGAGTAATTATCTTATTTATAAAATATTGACATAATTGATGTTATAAACACCAAAATAAATGTAATTTGAGACTTTTTATGAATTACACTAATTTTATAGGTTACTATGATATATTAGTGTTTATTTAATCAACTTGGTTCGAACATATAATTCTGTTATAACTTTCACAAAAATCATATATCAAATAGTGTCAAAATTGACACAAAATAGTTTTTAAATCAAATATTATATTATTAATTGTTATTTTATTCCTAAAAATATAAGGTTCGGCCAAATGACTTAGATAAGGATATATATATTAATAATAAACAATTTTGGGTTCGTTTGGCATGTTATAGTAAGTGTATTAACCATATAGTGAAAGAAAACAAAAAGACACGGTAAAAGTTAAATTATTTAACTTAGAGTTAAATCTAATTGATAAGGTTAAAGTAATACCCTAAACTTGTCTAAATCCAATTGGTTGATAGGATGTAGACTCATCCACACTTTAGCTTCGAAATAAGACCCTTTGGAACCATTATTAACCGATTTTTACTTTAATATAAAATAATATTTTGAGATATTCCTAAGGTCCCCCTCTCCTCCCTTATAAAAGGGCACCTCCTACTCCCCCTCCTCCTCACACCAATTTGAGCACTCAAGCTCGGCCAACCCCTGACATTTTCTCCTCTCCACTTCCCTAGAATAATACTAGAGGTCCTGGTCTTCTTTAAAGACCAATCTTAGTTCCCTAAGTGGAGGATTCAAAGAAGCGTTCCAAAGAAGAGGTAATATCCATTACCGATCTTTTCAATTTCTTTCTTCTTCAACTTCTTCTTCTTTAGTTGTTTCATGATAAAGTAATAACATCAGTATTACTTACATACTGATATGTTATTATAAATATGAAACAACCCTAATTCACCTTCTACCCATCCTACGGAAAAATGAAATCACCGCGCGTGCGTATGTACGGAATACCGTCTCCACGCCGTGGTGTAATCTATTTTCCACCATCACTTTAAAAGGATGGGTATAATGGTGTAATGAGTAACTATTTATGATTATTATTAAGTAATATTGATACTGAAATAATATATATATATACTCCAATACAATTCCACGATCATAGGAACGATATCATCACTCGTGCGTACGTACGGAATACCGTCTCCACGATGTGATGCGACTCGTTCTACATGATCATCATTACATAGTAATTATATAAATGAATTGAATGAATAAATATGATATATGTTACACTAATACCATTCTGGATATAAGGTATCTATAACCTTAAAAGAAGAATAAGAATTTATTCGACAAAACACGCATAAGAACAAAAGGCAATAAAGACCCGAGTAACAAGTAACAATGAAATATTACTAATAAGAAGCTAAGAATATGACCATATATGATATCATATAAATATGTATGATTCTGGAATAAGTCAATAACATTATTTAAACCATTATACAGGAGCTTCGGACACGTACAAAGCAAATCGGACCTAAGGTAAGGGAAATATCACAATCTCATTTTAATCCGAGATTGTTTATTCGTAAGTATTTACTGGGGTGTATTTTATCATTCACATACATGTTTCATCAATATGTAATATTATTTCCATCCACCTACAATTGTTTAAATCCATTTTTACCCTTCGGTTAGTTTTTAGTAATATGTATGAAAGGAATCTTTTGTCGTTTTTCGTACGAGGTACTTTTTGACTTTTCTGACAAATGTACGAAGAATGTTTTTTTAACTTATACGGCATGAATGGATTTTTAAAACATTATTTACAAGAAGATTCATTTACAATTTTTCAAGTTTATTTTTAATCAACTTCTTTTAGTTTATAATTGTATGACATGTTAAGAAAGGAAAAATGTTTTTTTTGAAAGGATAATTTCCTCAAGAATGGAGTTCAAGTGTTTTATCAAAATTATTTTCTATCTAAGATAATAAAGGGTTCTGTTTCTATCCATATTATTACATTGATTTTATTATGTTGTGATGGAATTATATTTTTATGAATTCTTTTATCTTATATGAATTGTTTTATGATGTCACGATGTTTAAGATTCCCATTTTTATTACATGGGTTATGCTATGATGTATGGTTTCTGATTTTGTGGCTCACATAATAATGGTATCATTATGAGATGGGTGGGACCTATATCTCCCTACAATACATTGGGTAAAGATTTTATATCTAATGATATAGACATGGCTGAAATGGTAGGTTATACCGGTTCAGTGAAACAGGACTGAAACGAGGGTTACTCGATTCGGAAAGGGACTTTGTCCACTAAGATAGTCTTGGCAATGAGTCTGGACTAATGAGAAATGATTCTCTAAGATTATGTGTGTATGCCACAAATTTTCATGTTTTAAGTTATGATTATTTGGATTTCATTTCACTACTATTATTTATCTCATGTTATGAAATTATGCTCTCTTTTGCAGGTTATGATTTCCAAAATGTTATGTTCTTATGAATACGATGTGATTGATATTTCTTTTGTTTACCCTTACTGAGCATTTGAGCTCACCCTTTTATGTTTTCTTTTCC
This sequence comes from Viscum album, assembly GCA_963277665.1. Classification (NCBI taxonomy): domain Eukaryota; kingdom Viridiplantae; phylum Streptophyta; class Magnoliopsida; order Santalales; family Viscaceae; genus Viscum; species Viscum album. The sequence goes on from OY728125.1 coordinate 29,012,948, forward strand.
CCAGGATATAAAGAAAGGTTTTAGGTAAAAAAAAAGGAAGATCTTTATGGGAGATGTTGAAGATCATTCACCCCGATTAGAAGATTTTATTCCGAGTTTCCAAAGACACTAAACTATTACAATCCTTGTGTGTGTGTTTTTGTTATGTACTAAGTATTCCGCCAAAGTAATGTAATGTCCATGTACGTCAAGATACAGGTCTCTACATCCACCACCACTTTCAAGATATAACAAAAATTATAATTCTCCCCTATAATATGAATTATTTACTCCCTAAATAATCATATACAGAAATATTGAGCTTCTAATACCTCTCGATATCATAATTCCTTTCTAAACCAAGAAGTTTTTAAGAAGATTCCACACTCTTCTACATAAGTATTTTATCATTCATTAAAATTTTCCATATATTCTCATTATACTTTTTCTTAGAATTTTTTTTATTTATTAAAATATATCTAATTTATTTTTATGAGTATAATAATTTGTTTTACATTAATTGAAAAAAATTATCAATCTTTCCCATTTCTATTGAAAAATGAAAATATAAATCCTGTTACGTGCAAACTATATCCTTGATGTAGAATATATATATTTTTTATAACTAATTGACATAGAAGATTTAAAAGGTCTGTTTACTGAATACATATTATACTTATAACATGATTATGATTCTAAAAATTTAAATCATTTTCTACCATCTTACTGATCGATATAAATGAAAACATCATAACTATTTAAATACATACTACAACCTCCATGGAATGACTTAATTTTTTTTCATTAGCATCATTCATAAATGATTCAAAAATGTAATTAATGGATACAAAATATTTTTTTCATTATGAATGTTTTATAAAATTCAAATTAATATTTAACTTTTTATTAATATAACAACTTTTTTTGTCAAAAGTTACCAAAACAAGTTGATCACCGATTCTATTTTAAAAAATGGTAAATAATCTTATCATGGAAGGAAATTTAATCATTATATATAATTATGAAAAATATATTTTATTTCATTATATAATATTTTAATGTTGATCTTGGTATCAATGAACGGGGCTTGATATTGACATTTTAAAACATGTGTGAAACTGTAAAAATTGTTAACATCTGATGAAGACAAAAATATATAAATAACTAATAAATGAATAATAAATTATTATAATTTCAGAATATAGAATGTAATATATATGACTAAGGTTCTGAAATAAGTTATTAATATTTTTAGATTTATTATATAGGAGTTTAAAGCTATTTCATTGAAGTAGAGAGTTAAGGTAAAGGTTTCTCATATCACATTTCAATCATTGAGATATATTCAATATTCACCACTTATTTTATATTTTGTGGTGCATATATTGTATCACCCATATATTTCATGATAAATAATTGTTTTTTTCTTTTATAGATTGATTTACATGAAATACCGTGTAAAAATAAACCACATTATAATATTAAAATATTATTATATAATGTGATAGTTATCGCCCAGCCATTGGATTGACAGATATTAATAGGTATAACTAAATTATAAAAAATATATTTTTTACATAAGTATAAAATAAATTCATTGGCTATAAATTATAAACTAAAATAATATCTTTTTAATGTAAAAGAGATATTTTTAGGGAAAAATGTTTTTATGCTCACAATGCGTCTTTATCTAAATAAATTAAATAAATCAAATTTGATGAATAATTTTAATGAAACATAATGATGATTTATTCAGAAATTTTTTATTAATATAATGGTTTTATTAGGCATAGAATAGGAATAAATCATGTTTTATGAAAAAATGTATTTTTTCAGAAAAAAAGATTTCATCACGTTTTTCTCACTTATTTTAATTTTTTTTCATTTATTGTAATAGAATTTAAGAAAACTGATCCCATATTTTTAATCATGATAATAATATTTTGTAAATATGACCCTCTAATTTTTATCCATTGTAAATTGTAACAATGATAAATATTTTTCACCTCGGTAAGGGTAAACGAGGTAAAATAGGTCTATATATTTAGGATAAGGCATTACAATTTCTTTAACACATTAATTTATCCTATTGGATGAGTTTAGTTAATCAATGTACATCAATTTTTAAAAAAATTTGCAACGTTATGACATTTATATTTGATTATGGCCATTATATTATGTTCATAAATGGGAAACACAAAATTTCAATCTCTTGACATTAATATATCTTATTTTTTTCATGTTGATAAAAAGTTGTTATATTAAGTTATAATTGTTAAATTAAAATTTAAATAATTTTTATATTTAAATTTTTTTGATCGAATAATTAACTGAAATTCTTATGCAACACCGACAAACTATTTTTTCAAGCAATAGAAATATAAAATAATTGTTTTTAAAAAATATTAAAATAAATAAAATTTGGTTGAATAAATGTGATACATTAATTTTATAGATAAATATAAAATATTATGGATGTTTTAAGGGTTTATATTTGAATTCTATAACTATATTGATGACTTTAAACTCATAGTCAATGTATAGTTCCAAAAATGACATTAAAAATATTTTATAATAATTTTTTTATTAAATTATTAAAAATTAATAAAAATATATATATGTCCAAGTGAATGGTATATAGTTTAAAATAAAAAACATTGTCTATTTATGGGTAAATTATCTTTTTTATGTTGATATTCTCCACCTTTAAAGATTAGAAAACTTTTATTTTCTGTAATTATCAAAAGGGTTAACCGGGGGTTAAAACTAATAGTTAAGAGTTAAAACATCACTTAAAATTTTATAACTATTATTTGAGAAGTTTATATTAAATTATAATATTATTATATTTAAAATATATTAATTTGGAACAAAATTAATAGGTTAATTAATTTTTATTATTTTAATATTTTAATAAATGCCAATAGTGGCCCTCTCCTCACTTATAAAATGGATCATCATATCCTCTATTCATAAATTATTATTTATCCTTATATCCTAGAAACTACCTACTATAATACATTACTATATTCCTTACCCAAATATTAAATATTATTTTATTTTCAAAATACTATCCTTCAATGACTCAAGGTGTAAGATGAAAGAGGTGTCTCAATGATGAGGTATAACGCTTAACCAAGCACATTCAATTTTATTTCTTCTTCTAACTCCTCTAAATATTTAATAGTAATTGTAAAATAATTAATCTAGTGTCTAAAATATAATGAAATATTATTATTATATATTCACCACTTTTCCCCCTCTACTCCATCAAATGGGATGTGAATGTATCACTTGTGCATACGTGTGAACCACCACCGCCACGTAGTGATATAAATCATTTTCCATCACCATCATTCATGGATTGTTATTATGATGGATTTAAATTTTATATATGATATATATATATATGATATAAAAATTATTAGGTAAATTTGAATTATCATTTACCATTCTTTCATTCCATCCAACAAAAAATGGGAACAACATTCATTCTTACGTAAGGCCTACAGTCTCCATGAAATGTATAATTCATTTTCCTATATCTGCCTTTTATGTTTGAATTTATATATATATATATATATAATGATTGTTTATGATATTTATTTCATGTTTAGAATTTTGGATATGATAGAACTGTGATAAAAATTCAAGGACCAATACAATAAAGCCAAAATATCAATGAAAAACAAAATATTTATCAGTAAGAAACAATGATTTTAATAAAGAATTATTAATAATTGAGTGTTAAAATATAATAAGTGGATCATAAATGATATTTTTTATTTTGTAAATGATTTTTTAATTATATCATAATAAATCTAAATTAATTATATTGGATTCTATAAAAAAACAAAGAATGTGGATCTCGAGGTAAGGGATTTATGTTACAATCACATTGTTTATCAAATTTTTGATGATTAAGTTTTCAATGATGGGATTTTATGAAATATATCTTAATAATCAAATTAATTTTCATATAGTATGTTAATTTTAGTAGATTATATGTTTTCCTTTCATTTTCCTCTTTTATGTACCCATGTGAAAAAAAAATATATTATTTTGGTAATCCAACCTTGATTCTTTCTTCGATCAAAAACCCATTTTAATCAAAATACATTCTTTCTAAAAAAAATTAAAGAAATTTTTGAATATTAAATTATGAATTTTCAAAGTAATTTTTACCAATGATTTACTTTTCAAAAAATCAATTAAAATGAATATTATTCATTTAAAATGTGGTGCTTTTGATTTTTTACTAAAATTGTGAAAGGAATCATTGTTTTAATGTATAAAAAATGAAACAAATTCCCCACCGTCAAAATAAATCAATGATTTAAAGATTTTCTTCCATGACCCATACCAGTGGGGCCTATTCCATGACTCCCCAACCCCACCTCCAATAGGCTAGGGGTTGGTGACTAGAACTGAGTAGGCATATCACTAACATAGGATGAATTGCCTAAGTACCTGTATAAATTCAAAAATCTCCAAGACCAAAAAATGTTGAAATGTAAAAAAAAATAAACAACCAATGCCTAAATACATCTATATCTCAAAACTAGAGTATGACAATAAGTAAAGAAAGTAAACATGTCCAAATACATGCCCACCAAAAAGTGTCTTTAACATTAATTCCATCCTAAATGTAAAGGTTCTAAGACTCTTGTCTGAAAGCTGTAGGAACACACCTTAATCTGTCCAATCTCACGAAGAACCTTATGGTCCTGGTCCACCTAGGACTATGTCAAAAGTTTGATCATCTACACAACACACGACATGTGCGGGAAAATACTATATAGGGTAAGTATAACAATACTCAGCAGGACACTCATAAACCACAAAGAATATAATAAAGAAAATACATTCAACTCTACATAGGTATAGGGATACACCGCATATAAGAAGAATATATCAATATAATCAACAAAGACACACAATATAGAGGTATGAAACAACCATAGTATACCAGACCTAGGGTTTTAGTATAAATATCTTTGGAATCACTCATCCAAGAGAATATACTAATGATTCTGATAGTACTGACAATGTCCACCCAAGAGGTACTTCTTGTTGGGTCTCTTCGTGAGAAATAAAACATTGATAGTTTGAAGAGATACAATAAAAAATATGAGTATCACTTATAGGGATATGGGGTGATACCAAAAAGTCAATTTGGATTAACCTTTTAAGTAGATGATCGACACTTGGGTAGTGTTCGATACTAAGAAATCCACCTAGGGCATGAAGATGAATATAGGATCTCACTCTAGGCCTCCCAGAGGGATTCCAACAACTCTATCCAAGAAGTCCTTCTGAAGGGATCGTTATCCTAGGAGTATGAAACAACACTGTAACAAACTTCAGGGAAAGGATAAGGGGAACAAACCCTAACAAAACATTTCCATGTCACTAAGGAAAAGGGCTCTATGCTATAGAGAAAAGAGTATATAGAATGTAGAAGGGATACACGCTGTATCCCTTAACCCCGGGTCCTACCCATGTAAATGGTTCATGTCTTCATCTCATGTCCATGTAGTACTATATGGCATGTAGGATGCCGGTGTAGTCTACCTATGTATCAGTACATATCTCCAGCCCATGTACATCTACCCATGAACTAGTAGATGACTTAGCCCATGTTCCTGGTCCCGAAGTTGTTGTGTGGCAGAGTGCATGACCTGTAGGCTACCCTTGTAGTCCTCCCTATTTCCTTATACCTTGATAAGTACACTCTAAGAACACCTAGGAGTAACAACATGTTGTGTGATAGGGGTCACACGCCCTGTGATGTTTAAACATCTCCTAAAACCCTAGCTGCCACCAAGGGGGCCCCACCCACTGTGTAATCCTAGATTACATGTTGTGTGGATCATGATTTTCCAAAATCTATGGTTCATAATCCATACATACCATATGATTCTATGGCCTTCGATTCAGAGTTTTACTTTTGAAGAAACTATAGATTGATCCTCGTTGAGTCATGCCATCTCCGAATCGACAAGATTCAAGCCTTAAATCCACTCAGAAAACAAGATCATCATCATTCTTCGCTACACCCTAAAGAACATGAAAATTTTGTTTCAACCTTCATCTTAATTTCTCTATTTCCATTTTCACAACTCTATTGTGTTTTGATTATCCCATATCTATAAAATCGGATTATTGCACTAAGAAACGAGTGTGCAATGATTGATTGATCGGGAATTGTCAAGTTACGGGCCAAATGAAGAATTCCCATGATGAATGATGAAAAAGGGAGAAAAGAACAGAATCAATCAACCTAAATTGATGTTTGTTTTGATTTCAGTTCAGTTCCATGAGAACAGAAGTCAAAGAATCAATAATTAATCACAAAGAAAATTCTCCCGATAAACCCCCCCAATTATACCCATCCCTCAAGACGATTGATCTATGGATCAATATTTTTGTTGATTGGTTTGAGATCATTATATAAATCATGAACGATGAATAAAAAAACACTCCCTACCTCCATTCGGTTCAATATTCGGTGAATAATGATGCATCTTCATTCATAAGATCTATTTATTATGTGGTGAGTTGATCATCGATCCACGGTCCGCCATCATTATCCTGAGAGGATTATCCAAATATCCCTCTATCCAATAATTATCTAAAGGTTCCAGGGTATTGGGGAAAACTCTGTAATTTTGGAATAATATCCTTTTTAAAGTACAACAAGTCCATACGTCAAGGATTTTGAAATAAAATTATTTATCCTAATTATTTTATTCATTTATGTGCCCACGATGACTTTTACACAAACAACCTGAACTGACTAATATTAAGTCATAGATAAGGTAAAACCTTCGTTTTGAACTAAATGGTTCCCTTATATTTCTGATCCGATCACCCGTTTAGATGTTATTCCACTTTTTCAGGAAAACTACATGTGCGTGCCATTAAATATATCTAATATATTTAAAACATTTATTTTGAGCACACCAAGTATCAGAATCACACCCCATTTCAGTTCTTGGTCTAAAAAATAATTCATATAATATCAAAAAATAATAAATGGAAAATTTGAGACATTACATTCTCCCCACCTTGGGGCTTTACATCCCCAAAAAGACAAAATAAGGGCTACTCAAAAAGATGTGGGTACTAAGAAATAATATAAGCATGCCACTCACTTATGCTCTCCTAAAAATTCTTTTGATGTCATTGGACACACACCAAAGGAATAAATCAACAAAAAAATATCCTCTCATGAGAATCCTTGATCTCTATTTGGTACTCAACATAGGTCTCTCTATCTTTGATGTCCAGCTCACCTCAGTTGATAATGTGTGATGGTTCATGAATGTACCTCCTCAGTTGTGACATGTGAAAGACATTGTGTACCTGGTCTAACTATGTAGTTATAGCTAAGTAGTGTGACACCTCTCCTACTCTACATAGTATCTATAAAGTAACATTGAACCTAAGAGACAACTTTTCACCCTGACCAAATCTCCACAATCCATGTCGAGGTGAAACCCGTAGGAACACATGGTCTCCTTCATAAAACTCCAAATGCCTCCATCTCTTGTCATCATAAAACTTATGATAGATTTATGGAGTCTTCATCTACTCTTGTATGATCTTCACCTTCTCTATTATAACTCGTACCAACTTTGGATCAATGAGTGCTAACTCTCCTAGGTGAGTCCTACAATGTGGTGACCTACAAGGTCTCCCATACAAGCCCTCAAATGGATCCATAGCATCAGTGGAGTGGTATCTATTTTACTATGAGAAATAAACTAGTGGTAGGTGATCCTACCAACTATGGCCAAATTCCAACATGAAATCTCAAATATTATCCTCCAAAACCTAAACGATTCACACCATCTGGCCATTAGTTTGGGGGAGAAACATTGTTATCAAGCATAACAGGGTCCCAAACGCCTCTTGTAATACCTTCCACAACCAAGATGTAAAATGAGCATCATGATCAGAGACAATAATTGATAGAAATCCTTGGAATCAAACTATATCCTATACGTAGAGGTGTCCCAATCTCTCTAATGAACCCTGCTCTCATATATCTAGAAACTAGGACGACTTGGTGAGTCGGTCTATGATCACCCAAATGGAATCGTGTCATCCAGATGTACATGGTATTCCTATCATAAAGTTCATTGGTATCCCATCTGACTTCCTTTTTGGAACCTCAAGGGGTTGAGCCAAACCCACTAGATTTTTGTGCTTAGCCTACACTTGTTGACATGTAAGGCATCGAGAGAGAAACTATACAAAACCCTTCTTTATCCCTAGCCACAAAAACTGATGTTGGAGGTCTAGGTACATATTTTAAACACATGGATTTACCACCAAAGTAGATATATGAAACTATCTAATAATCTCATACCACAACATCACTAGCACCACTGTGTGTCCTCATAAAATAATGACATGATCCCCACCTTTAGAAAATCCATCAGGAGCATATCTAGTGGATATCTGTGCATGTAAGTTCTCACAATTGACATCCCCTAGATGTTCCTCCCTAATGTGCTATAAGAGTGAAGTGGTAACAACCATCGACTAGAGATAATATACTCCATATCTCTCCATGAAGGATAACTGCAACAAGGAAAACTGCTCCAACACCTCGTTTAGTAACTACAAAAAAGATCTCCTACTGAGAGCATCTACTACCAGATTCCCCTTCCCAAGAGTTTAGAAAATTTATAAGTCATAGTCCTAGAGAAAATCTAGCCATCACATCTATCTCAAGTTGATATCCTTATCAGAGAAGATATACTTGAGACTCTTTTGATCATAGTATAAAATAAACCGCTCGCCCATCAGGTAGTGTGGTCTCATATTTGAAGCAAAGACTACCACTACTAACTCAAGATTGTTGGTCATGTAGTTCAACTCATGTGGTATCAACTGACATCAACCATATGCAATCAGAACCTATATCTACATTAGAAAATAACCAAAACCGGTTCTAGATGCATCATATAACACTATGTATTCGACACCCTCCTTTGGAAATCTCAAGATCAGGGAACTCATCAAAATCTGACTCAATTGAAGAAAAGAATGTTGTAACTTCTTTTTCCACATGAAAGGCTATCCCTTTCAAGTAAAAACTTTCATGGGTGCTAATATCCTAGAGAAATTAGCTATGAATCTATGGTAAAATATTTTCATCCCAAGGAATCTATGCACCTCCATCATGCTCTTAGGTGTCTCTTAAGATAACACTACCTCAAACTTGGATGGGTCCACTACCACTCCATCCACTGAGATAAGATGTCCTAGAAAGTGTACCTCCTGAATCCATAACTGGAACATTGAGATATTTTCTTAAATATGGCACTGTTGGAGTACATCTGTAACTACCCTCAAGTGTCTCGCATGCTCCTCAAATTCCGAGTAAACAAGGATATCCTCGATGAAGACTACTTTGAAACAGTCTATGTAATGCTGAAAGATTTAGTCCATGAGTCCCATGAACACTAATAGGTAATTATTCATGACAAAGGGAATCATAAAGTACTCATAGTGACCTTAGTGACATCTGAATTCTGTATTCGGTATATCCTCATCCCGTACTCGCAACTAGGGATAGCCTGATTTGAGGTCAAACATTGAGAAACATCATGACCCTCTCAAATGATCAAAGAGTTCATTGATCATCGATAGTGGATAATTATTCTTCACAGTCTCCTGATTCAAGTGCTGATAATCTAGACACAACCTAAATCTCCCTTCTTCCTCCTTTGAAAACAAAACTAGGGCTTCCCATGGCAAAACACTGGGTTGAACAAAGACCCTCCACTGTATGTCCTCCAACTTCACCCTTATATCCCAAAGCTCTATGGGATCCATCATATATGTTGGCATAGATATCACTGTCATCCCGAGGTGTAGATCAATGTATAAGTCTATATCTCATTGGAGAGTTAAACTTGGAACATCTTTAAGGAAGACGTCCTCGTACTCCACCACCACTGCATGAAACTTGAAAATCATAACATCCAATACACCAAGGCCCAGACTATAAAATATATTAGTAATCGGCTACACCCTCCTATGCATGGGTCCATCATGCCTGAAATGGGTTTCCTTTTCAATGATAAAAGAAAATATGGGTTCGTCACTGCATCCATACCACACCATTCACCTAAAACAGTCAATATGAGCATGAAATGTGGATAACCAATACATAGGATGAATGATGTCATATGGACTTAATGATTCTATAGAGATATCCCAACAGAAACTCTCACCTCCAAGAGTCAGGTCACACTATCAAAATATGTTCATGATCACCAAGTCTTCTACAGTATAAGTCCCCAAGCATAAGGGTTTCTTAAACGGTTCAACTGTAATATCTAAATCTCAAATAATATATTTGGTGAGAAAGGAATGACTAGAACCTATGTTTATCAGTACTAGAAATAAAGTATAAATGACATATATCATACTTCAAATTATTCCTAAAGCCTCAAGGTTGTAATCTTTGACTACCCGTAGCTATCTGCTCCCATGTCCTCCAGCTCCCTAAACATGAAGTGGACCACATGGGGGTGGTGGTGGAAACAAGTCAAAACATCAACCATAATATCCTACACTCCCAGATCCTCTACCACTTCCACCATCCTACAGACCTTCATGATCTTTCCACTGTATCTACATTAGTGAACCATCTATATTTTCTCTGTCATCTGTATGATGGTTCAGAAAATATCTAGAGAGATGTCCCCTTCTGTCACATAATAAGAACCATCTCTCTCTGGGATGACTGGACCCACCCTATTAGCCTTAAACTATATATCCTATTTCATGGGACCTCCTCTAGAAATGTATCCCACATAAAGTTTCATGGGACTGATGTCGTTTCCCTTTTTCCAAGGTATCTACTCTTTCTTTCCCATTACTGACAACTATTGACTGTATCTACTCAACAAAGAATCTCTGAAGCACCTAAGCTTTCTCTAGCACCCATCATAGATAGGAATGCATAATGGGATAAAGATGGATCAAATTACTCTATTTAGACCTCTCTAGAAGGTAAGAACCCTGAAAAACGGATCTAAAAAAATTTCAATAGAGTACCTGGAGAGGTTGTTAAACCTCAATGAATACTCAACTATTATCATGGTTCTCTACAGAAGCTGCAGAAGCTTCTGGATATGTACAAACCTCAACATAAATGATGAGAACACCTATATGAAATAGTATTCAAACTATACCTATGAAATATTCACCTCATCATAGGACATGGTAACTAAACCCCATTATTGCTCTGCTTAGCCATGAAGAAGTCTCAATGCCAGGACCACCATCTGACCTACTAGTGTCTTGAATAGATGAAAAACATAGATCACCACTTCAAGCCAGTCCCAATCCGCCTAGGGGATGAGCTCACCTCATAACTTGAGGGGTATCTATCTTTGGAACTCGTGAAGCAAACTCATCTTGTGCACCTCATTTGCTGGTAGTGTGAGTACCACATGCTTCTCTATAGGTGGTATGTCTAGTTCACCACTCGGAGGTAACATCTCAGAAATTGGTCCCTGAATTTATTCCTCATAACCAAGGATATCATCGTCATGTTCATCATGCTAAACACTAGCTAGTTTACATTTTGGAGGAATATTTAAGGGAAACATGTTGTACCGTGGTCAATGGGTATATTTTGAGAGTTGTATAAAGAAGGAAATGGAAACACAACCCATTTCTATATGATGCATGTACCATTATTTTCCCTAAAATTAATATTCTCATGTACCAATTCAAAAAGTAGGTGATCAGAGTCCTAGTCTATGGATAAATCAGCCACCGTACCAACACTGGTGTCCCTATACTGAAAGACGAACATGAAACAGTTAACATTATTGCCCTGAACCAATCTCACAGACTCTTATCCATAAGGAATAACTGACCACCTATGATACCACTCTATCATGACTTTTCATAGTGGGTCCCATTCCATGACTCCCCAATCCCACCTTGAATAGGATAGGGGATGGTGTATAACAACGAGTAGATATATCACTAACAAGGGAGTCATTGCCTAAGTACCTGTACACACGCACATGTCTCCAATGCCCAAAAATGATAAAATGTAAAAACAAAAAAACAACCAATGCATGCATACATCTATATCACAGAAACAGAGTATGATAGGAATTAATGAATGCAAAAATGGACAAATAAAATCCCACCATAAATAGTATGTAACATAAGTGCAACGTGAATGTAAATCTACTGAGACTACTATCTGAAAGTCGTAGGAACACACCTCGGTCTGTATAGTCCCACTAAGCACTGTTTGGTCCAAGTCTACCTAAGAATCTATAAAAAGGTTGATTGTCTGCATAAGACATGGCACATGTGGTAAAATCCCATATTGGGGTGAGAATAATAATACTCACTAGGATACCCCAAAACTAAAAATTGTATAAAAAGGAAATAATGTAATATCTACATAGGTATATGTCTACAAAAAATATAATAAGAATATCCCTATATACTCAGCAAAGACACACTGTCTAGAGGTATGTCATAACAATAGTATACCAGACCTAAGATTTTAGCATGAAGATTCCATAAAGTACTCATCTAAGAGAACATACTCTTGAGTCTAATAGCACTGATGATGTTTGTCCAAGAGGTACTACTCGTCAGATCTTGTAATGAGAAATAAAATACTGATAGTCTGAAGAGATATGATAAAACAAATGAGGATCACAAATAGGTCCATGTAATGATAACAAAAAATCAATATGGATTAACCCGCTAAGTAGAGGATCAAAACATGGGTAGTATTAGTCACATCGATACCAATAACTCCACCTAGGGCAAGAAGATGAATAGAGTATCTTACTCTAGGCCTCTCGGAGGGATTCTAATGACTCTATCTAGGAAGTACTGTTGAAGGGATCATTGTCCTAGGAGTAAGAGACAATACTATACCTACCTTCAGGGAAAGGATAAGGGGAATGAACCCTAGAAATATTTTTTTGGTCACTAAGGACAAGGGATATAATCTATGTAAAAAAGAGTACATGATGTATAGAAGGGTTACACACTGTTTCCCTTGAACCATTGTCTTTCCCATATAAATAGACCCATGTATTAATCCCATGTTTTTATAGTACTAAATGATGTGTAGGAAACCTCTGTAGTCTACCCATGTATTAATACATGGCTCCCGCCGATGTACATCTTCCTATGTACCCGTTCATTAATTATCCCATGTACCTAGTCTAGGCTATCTTGTGTGGGGGAGTACACGATGTGTAGGCTGCCTATGTAGTCTACCACGTTTCCATGTACCTTTCGAAGTACACACTAGGTTCACCTCGGAGAAACCACACCCCATGTAACTGGGTCCACAAGCATTTTGATTCTTAACCTTCTCCTAAAACCCTATCCATCACTAAGGGGGGCCCATATGTCATGTAATCCTGGATTACATGTTGTGTGGATCAAGATTTTACCAAATACCCGATTCTTCCTCAGTGCATCCCAACCGATGATCCATCATTTTTTTTGATAGCTGACATGCCACAAAACTATATAAATAGCATCATCAAGTCATTCCATCACCAAATCAATAAGATTTGGGCCTTATATCTGGTAAGAAAATAATATCATCATTATTCTTCATTGTGCACTGAAGAACATGAAATTGAGTATCAACAATCGTCTGAATCTCTCCATTTCTACCATCAAAACTCCTTTATGACATTCTGATCCTAGATCAATGATATCATATCATTTAGAAAAGAAACAAGTGTGCAATAATGTTTTGACCGTGAATTATTGATCCATGGGCCAAACGAAGAACGCTCGTGATTAATGATGAATGAGGGGAGAAAAGCAGAGAATTAGTCAAGAGGAATGTACCTCGATCAATGTTCATGTCGATCTCAAATTTTTACCATTAGATTGAAAATCGAAGAATAAAAATTAACCACAAAAAAATTCTCTTGATAAAACCTTTCAATCATTCCCATCCTGTAAGAGGATCGATCCATGGATCAATCTGTTCATTGATTGGTCCATGATCATCATAGAAATCTAGAATAGGGAATAAAAAATCAAAACACATAACCTACATTGATTTGGTTCTATCAACGATGGATAAAGTTTCTTCATCATCATCGTTATCAAGATCCGTTAAATCTGAGGTGTGTTGATCATCGATCCATGATCTGTTGTCGTTCGCCTGAGAGGATTCTCCAAAGCTCTCTCTCTCAAATGATTCTCCAGAGATTCCAGGGTTATGCAGCTTACCCCAAAATTATGACATAATAGAATTTTTAAAGGCTAACCAGTCACTTTATAAAACACTTGAAATAAAATAATTTATTCTAATTATTTTATTCTTTTTGACACCCACAATGAGTTTTCCACAAACGACCCTTATAGACTAATGTTAAGTTTCACCTAGGGTAGAATCCGCATTTTGAACTCAACGACACCCTTAGATTTATGATCCAAATATTCTTTTATAATTTATTCCACTTTTTTAGGAAAACTACATGTGTGTTCTATTAAATTTATTTAATATATTTCATACATTTATTCTGGGAACACCATGCCTCAGAATCACACAATGTCTCAAAAACTAGTCTAAAAAAATAATCCTTATAAAATCCAAAAAAATAGATTACATTTTATTACTAGTTTCCAGAGATATATTCTAATAAAATTATTTCCTTAATATTTCTAAAAAGAAATATTTAAATAAGTGATTTTTATGTGAACAATATATTTTCCTTACAAAATATTCTGGTGATCCTTTAAATGTATTTTTTATCAATAGTAACATCCATTGATGTTACTTATGATTTACTTTTGATATTATCCAATGATACAATCAAATTTTAATATTTTTGTGGATTATGGTTATTATTTTTTAAAGATTATTCCACGAAACATGTTTCTTTCCCATGGGTTTTTATGTTTTGACGAAACCTTTATGAACCCAATTTTATTTCCACAGGTTATATTACGATCAAATAATTAAATGTTCAGTAAACCCAATTATTTTTATTAGTTATTTTATAATGAAGGTTTTATGATCTTTTGGGAGACATAAATATGATATCCATTATGTGATGGGTGGTCTTGGAATTATATATCCTTCCAATTCATTCGATAAATATGGATATATCATTAGATAATAAGGACTGGAATGGGGAGTGAACCCAGTTAAGTATGGGACTCTATCCACTATGATAGTCTTGGGAGTGAAGAATCAGTAAGGATATGATATAATGGGGAGTGAACCCAATACACTATGATAGTCTTGGTAGGGATATTGTACTATGTAAATGTTTTTCGATGCTTACACATATTCCAAAAACATGTGTCTTATGCCATTGTTATTATGGAATAGATAATAATATATTATTACTATATTATTCATGAATTATGAACTACCAACCATTATTTTATGACTCAGGATTATGATCATTGATTTGTTGGGTGTGGTTTTTGAATGTTATTCTCGTGTTATCATAACCTTATGCTCATTTAGGCTTAAATGGTCATTGATATTTCCATTTTTACCCATACTAACAATCGAATCCCACCATTTCTTTTGGTTCCTTTCTGAAGGATATGTAGAAAGAATTTATGGTTGATATGATAAAGAAGGTTTCTAGTTGTGAAAAACTAAGGGTGAAATTATATAGATCAGTTATGAACAATACATTTATGTATCCAATTTTACAAATACAATAGACAGAAACTATTCTAGAATAGGTTTTAAGATTATGTATTGAGTATTCATCTAATAAAACTTAATATTAATTTATAAAAAGTCTGGGTCACTATATTTCACACTAGATAATGTTTTAGTTACATTTTGAAACTAATATGATAAATCTTTTGTGAATGACCTAGTGATAAGTCTAAGTAGAGGAAACCATTATTCTATTTTATTAAGATATATATTATATGGATTTTTTAGTAACACATCCTTTTCTGGACACTACAAGTGGAAGTGGGTTTGGGAAAAAAATCATATTGGGATAATAATCCTAAAAAGAGTTGGTCAATTATATCTTGGTTATCATTTTGGTACCTGGTGAATGTTCCCATACTTTATATCCTATTTTAAAATATCAAGGTATATGATTTGGATAAATCACATTTTACTTAAAAATCAGTATGAAGGTTTTGAGTAGATATTGACCATGTATGACCTAGGTTAAACATATGGAGACATAGATTGAAAAGAAGGTGTTGTTAGAGTTCATGTCTAGAGAACCAACTGTTTATACTTTTATTACATGAATGTACACTTATTATATATTGTTCATTGTTCTGCATGACTATAATATAATAATGTTTGGGAATATTTGTTGCATTAATAAGGTCATGGTAGATCCTCACTATGATGAGAACCTTGAAATGCTATAAAAATATTCTTAAATAAAGTTTTAATATTGGATGACATACTATGAAAGGACACATAGTATACACACCTTCATGTGCAAGTACTTGTAAGAAGACGAGACTCTCTCTCATGGATTTCACACTTGGTAATCTCCAAGATGGGAGATTATGAGAACAGACTCTCCAGTAGTAATTCTGCATGTCTTGGTGTCATCATAAATTTCTATCTACAAGCGTGTGTAATGGTCCTTAGACTGTAAGATTATAATTAACTCATTTCATGACTCGAACACTTACATTTGCTGATAAAAATCGTCATGAAGATAGTTGGCGGGAAGTAGGGTACGTTGGGTGTGTCACGAATGACATGTTGTTAATGGATAAGTCAATGAAGGATTTGTCCCTTCCATATTTATGGAAGGAGATATCTTGGGCCCTTTGATTGAAATAGAACTATTGCCCAAATTCCATGGCCATGGTGTCACGTTGAGTTTATTTCTAGAATTCAATGAATGAACGATCATGCATATAGGTTTATGACACTGCCATGAGACCTGCTTGATGAGATATTGAGACAAAGGGATTAAATTACACGATAAGAGTTAATATGAGGTGACACGTCAATGAAGCAACAATTTATTTCTCTTGGGTTCCTTGACCCATTGCTAGATAGTAATCTTGGACTTTAGGCAAGCCCACCTAATGCCAATGAGAAACAGGCCTACAGGGTCACACACTAAATGTATCCAAGTATCTCAAGCAGAATAAAGATTATTTTCATATGTGGTTTAATAATTATTCAAATAAGCCGAAATAGTTTTAATGTTGGAGGAAGAATAAAATGAAAAAAATATATACATTCTGTGTACATTGAATGTACACGCCATTTAGTTTTCATTTTGGAAAGGAAATAAAAAATGAGTACACATTGTGTATTAATGATTACACGCTGTATAGTTTTTTTAGTCCAGATTTTGAGGAAATATTATCATTCTATTCAATTATATTTATTATAATCAGCATGAGCGCATGTTAATGAATTAATGATTCACCATGGGGGGTTTCAATAAGAGTTAATGAAATAAATAAAATGTGTAACGTGTTTATTTATTGTCATAACTCTATAACCTCAAACCCGATTATAAATATCCTCACAACCCCAACACTTTTACAAAAACATTGTGCACAATAATTTTGGAGAATTCTCTCAAGGATGAAAGAACTCCTTCCTCCAAGAATGCTCTTAAGTCCGAGAGAGATCCCCCTCCATCGGATCAAGGCGATCTAATGCAGACAATGCAAGCAGTCTTCTCTACGCTAGCACCCAAAGATTACTTTGTCAACGTCCAGAGATACGTGGTGAATATGTGGATAACTGCTAGAGGAAGTCTACACTTGGATTCTGTGATGCAACAACGAGTCACATAGGAACATGATCAGAAATATCAATGAAGAAAGAATTCCATAAAAGGTAATTCTTGTTAATTAATTAAATTAATTATAATCAACCTGTGATGATCCTCTTTTGTGGTTCCAAGACTATTCTTCTTTGTCTATTACTATGATTCGATCAGTGGAGTCTGGAGTTTATCATCATATTGATCTCATATTGATCATTTATAATGATAAAAAGTCAAGTGGGCACATCCACCCATGAGTTTCCACTGCACCTGGGACCAACATGTGTCATTATTTAGTCATTACATAAATGAACTTTATGATTATAAGGTTGATCACTACGATTAATGATGTTTGGAGGTCATGAAAACTGTTTTAGTTCTATGAATGTATTGATGATAACATAACATTTTTAGGTGGTTATAGGTATTCTAAATTATTTATGTACCTTATTTAAGAATATTTAAATGAATTAATTTATAGAAAGAAAAGTATTTGGGAATGATAAATTGTTACCTCAATGATTAGATGTTGAGTTATTGGTGAAAACTCATAATTGGAAAATCATTTCATCTATTGTTTATAGTTCCTACACAATTTAATTATATAGGAAGGTGATTCTTAAAAATATTCTTATTCTCCCATTATGTAAATTTTAAACAATTATAGGCATGGATTGGCATTCATTATATAGGGTCCATATCAATTACTAAGGAAGGGAAGTCAAATTTTATATTTCACATAAATATATGATCATTTATCAGTGTGGGGATGATCATGAATTTCAAATATAAATTACATAAATCTTATGGGTATTAATTCTTTTCTGTAAAGAGTATCTATCTCATGTGATTAGGTAGAAACTCAAAATTAAGGATATTTCAATTGTATAAAAGGTTGTAGTTGTTTTTCAATAAGAGATTCCTGGTCCTCATCCAAATATTGAAGCTGAATTTTAAATATAACTCATCCGTGATGCTACATTTATTTCAAATAAATTATATAGAATGACCCCAATTGAGTTATAGGAATTGATAAATTAAATAAATGATAATATCGAAAAGGGATTAATTCATCCATGTACATCTCATTATGGTGAACCTGTTTTTTTATCTATAAATAAAGATGGATCAATGTGACTATTCATTGATAATCAAGAACATATAAATATTTCAATCAAAAAATATATATTCTTTTCACTATATTAATGATTTTTTCAAGCAATTACACAGAACTCAATATTTTTCAATGATCGATATTCGATCAAGAAACTATTAATTGGGGGTAATAAGTGAATACATTCCCAATATAGACTTCCATATGAGATATGGAAAATATGAATTTATAGTGATACCATTTGATCTTACTAATGCCCTTGTTGTATTCATGTATTTAATGAATAAGATCATAATAAACTAACTTGAATAGTATTTGGTAGTATTTATAGATTCTAATATTATTGAATCCAAAATCAAGTGAGTTCATGAACATCACTTGGGGATTATACTAAAGACACTAAGGAAGGATAATCTATATGAAAAATTTACCATGTGTGACTTTTGGAAACAAAATGTTTCCTTCTTATGTTATATAATGTCATGTGAAGGTATATCAATGGTTATTTCAAAGATAGAAGTTATTGATAAATCATATATACTAATCATGATTACCTAAATCTATAGTTTTCATGGGATAGATAGATACTATTGACATTTTGAGAGAGATTTTCCATGAATATATAATCTACTCATCATGTTGAATCAGAATGGGGTTATATTATTTCGTATTGATGAACATGAAGAGAATTTCAAGGAGTTAAAGAGATGGTTTTTAAGTTCACTTGTACTAACACTAACCTATAGTAGACATGAATATGTGATCTATAATGATGAATTAATTAATGGAATAAGATTTTATGTTATACATAATGATATTATTATGGTTTTTGTCTAAGTAAAATTGGTGGTTCATTTTAAAAATTACCCAACTCCTGATTTGGAGTTAGGTGCGGTAATTTATGAATTAAAGGTATGAAGGTATTATCTTTATAGAGAATTTTGTTATATATATAGTGATAATAAAACTATAAATTATATATTCACTGATAAAATGATGAATATGTTCTAGAGAAGATGGTTGGTTTTAATTAATGATTATGACTACTCAATACATTACCTCCCTAGGAATGAAAACATGGTGGTAACTACCCTATATTGAAAGGGCCATGCTAGATTGTCTATAATTATGATCGCAAAAGATCCAATATTTTGGGATTTTTAAAATATTGAACTTGAAATATTGATGGGATTCAGATAAATATTATCTTTCTCAAATGAGTGTTCAAACATTTAACCATGTGAAGATTAGATAAGAATAATACGATGATGTTGATCTGGAAAAGAATATTAGAAATGTTCCTTAGTTAAACATTGATTTTGATGGAACGATTATATTCTAGAAAAATGTTTGTGTCATTTCAATACCATAATTGAAGAAGGAACTATCAGATAAATCTCACAATTATTCATTATCTATTCATCTTGGAAGTATGAATATCTATAGAAATCTGAAATTATATTTCAAGTGGGATACAATAGAAAGGAATATTGTAGAGTATGTATCTCAATTTTTGGTATGTATTAATTTTAAGGATGAGAGTCATAATTATAAAGTTATGTTATAACTATTAAAAATATAAGAATGAAAGTGGGAAAAAATGATAATAGATATTTTTGTCACACCTGAAAAATTATGAAGGACATAATGTCATTTGGGTTATAGTCAAATGCATTATGAAGTCAGAACACTTCATTTTCATTAGATATGATTTCATTTATGATCATATTTATAGGATATAAATTAATGAGGTTGTGAAATTGCATAGAGTACACCATTTTACATATCTGACCATGATTTGAGGATTACCTTGATGTTTTGGATATGTATTCAGTAAGATTTGGATTCAGGGTTGTGATTATGAACAACATACCCTCTTTAGATAGATGGTTAGTCTGATCGAACCATTCAAACCCCAGATGATATTATGAGATCATTTTCTTTATATTTTAATGATAGTTATTATCAACACCTTCCTCTACTATAATTTTCTTCCAAAAATATCTTTCACTCAATATTTCAAATGGATCATTATGAAACCATCAATGGAAAATACTGTAGATCTGTAACATATTCAGATAACTTAGAGAAAAAAGATAATAGGACTTGATCTAGTAAGGGAAATGACAAAGAATGTTGGATCCATTAAGTATCACAAGAACATAGCTCAGAGTTGATAGAAAATCTATGTTAACAATCATTAGCAAGATATAGAGTTTGAAGTTAGTGAAGAGGTATTCCTATTAATATATCCACAGAAGAATATTACGATATTTAGAATGAAGGAAAACACAAGACCTAGAAATATCAAAACCTTTGAAATTATAGATTGTATTGAGGCAGTATATTATCACATGGATCTACCACTAAATCTATCTTGAGTTCACGATTTGTTCCATCTAGATTTCTTGGGAATGTAAATATCTGATCCTTCACATATACTAAACTTAGAGGTCATACCATTGGATAGAGTTATGCAATATGAGGGACACACAATGGAGATTCTGGATGATAGAGAGAATATGATATTAAACAAGATCACTCACCTAGATAATTTTTTGTGGGGTAACTATAAATTAAAGGATGCTACATGGAGACATGATAACTTTAGGAGGATTAATTATACTAAGTTATTTATATTAGAGTGACATAATTATTGTTGGAACCAATGTTGTTCATTGATGTAAATGGAGTATGGTTTGTGTTTGTTGTCAATCCAAATTGGGTTGATCATGGGGTTTTCAAGGAATGTGGTCTTATGATTGAGGATGAAAGAAATATAAAAGGTGGCATAGTTTCTAGTGTTTGCTAAATTTTTGGGCCTCAAAATTGAGATTTTTTTTTGGAAAAGGAAGAGTTTAGAAAAAGGAATCGCATACCGTGAACCATGTTTTGGGAATAGTTCACAAATCCTAAATATATGTACATGGAATAACGAACCATGAATTAAGAAATGGGAACATTATGCAGGACACATAGGAGGAATGGTTCACGGAGTAAAAGAGGACCATAGTGAAGACTTCTAGTTCACGAGAAATCTCACCGTATGCAGAAGGCATGACCGTTTGTGGGATGGCGTGACATTCCCGAAATCTAGATTGTGTTTTGAGAAACTGGGAAGGGTGTTGTTCTTGGAAATGATATGATGATTTCTGCCACTGTATAGGAAGTATGTGGACTGTGTAAGGAAAATGGTTTGTGGAAGATGTGTTGTACGCGGTGAAGGTGGTGATACAATAAAGATTTGGTAAATCTAAGTTTAGTGGATTATGCAGATCTATTTGTCTATATAAGGAGCAATAATAATTTCAGTAGTGGGTGGATTTGAGATTAAAAATCCGAGTGGAATTTGGTTAAATTTATAAGTAGTTAGTGGGAAGAAAACCTAAAAGACTTTAATAAAAATCTAAAATGAATTTTATGACTTACATAATAGTTTACAGAAGAAAGTACATGGATGAAGAAGGAAAGTTTGTAGGAAGACATGCCCACATAGAAGAGACAGTATGCAGAGGAAGAATTTGGTCTGCATATTTCTTATATTATGCAGATAGGAGGAAGTGAAAATCTACAGAGTGGAGATGGTTCACGGAGTGGAGGTAGTACGCAGATCAGGGGTTGTTCACGGAAGGCAGTTTATGGAGGTAGAATATAAAGGTGGACTATAGAGTTGGTTCATGAAGGTAGTATACTGAGCTAGTACATGGTTCACACATAGTACGTTGTGTAGTGTAGTATGTGGAGGAAGAAGTTCCATTCGTAGAATAGTAGTTCAAGAACTATCAATACGCTGAAAACTGAACTTCATCTATAGGTAAAAACAAAACTTCAACAAAGCATCCATCTATTGTTGAGGATGTATGATTTAATACCAAAATATTAATGTGACCATCAAGTCAATAAACTGATTTCATATTCTATTTAACATAGTGAAAAAGGGGGAGTCAAAATAAGTGATATGTGGGATGAAGTGTGTTATCCCTAAAATCATGTAAAGGTTGTGTACCTAGCATAGAGTGACTGTTCTAAACTTTTGTACTCCACAACTAGTGAATATTAGTGGACTTTTTTATGACCAAAAACCATTCAATGTATGCTTCTTATATGTAGTCCTCTGTGGTGAACCATGTAAAATTGTCGTGTCTTTGCTTTGCATGTGATTTTTTTGTTTTTTGAACTTTCTCTTCAGACAGGTTTAATAGGTTCCTACCAACATGGGAATGAGATCCTTTAGTTTAAAAGAAAAATTTGGAACCCTAATTCACCCCTCCCCTCTTAGAGTGTTATGGGTTTCTTCAAGTGGTATCAAAGTTTAAAGGTTGCAGGTGTTATGTATTCCCTTCATTTTGACAATGGATAATATAGTAAATGTCAGTGGAGTACCCCTCTTTGATGGAGGAAACTTTCAGATCTGGAAGAATAAGATAAGATCTCCTCTTGGATCTCTTGGAATTGAAGTCCCATTTGACTGCACAAGGAATAAAGGTCACTAATCCAAATGATATTTCTACGACTGATATATACATGAAAATGATTGATACGGATGCCAAAGCACAGAATGACCTCACTATAGCTCTTTTTGATCAGATATATCTAAAAGTGACGAACCATACATAAGAAATATTTATGTGGGAAAAACTTGAGAACATGTATGAAGGAGACAACAAAGTGAAGCATACAAAACTCAAAGTTTTGCACAACATGTTTTATGATATGAAAATGAATCTAGATGAAAATGAAGATGCATTTTTTAATCGAATTACTGAAGTTGTTGGAGAAATTTGAGGACTTGGTGAAGAAATCAAAGACATTGATATTGTAAAGAAAATCATGATAATAATTCCACCTATTTACAATTTAATGGTGTCATAACTTGTGGAAAGGGATCTCTCTAAACTTTATTTGGATGATATGCTGAGTATTTTGGTGGATTATGAAATGAAAGTCAAACCTAAAGATTCAACGACTCATGTAAGAAAGGAAATGGTCTTCAAAGCCACAAAAAAACCCAAAATTTTAGGAGAGAGTTTTCATTATGATAGTGATTAAAAATAAATTATTTCTCTTATTTCCATGAAATTCAAGAATGGAACAAGAAAATTTAAATTCAAGTTACCTTTGTTTTTTTTGTTGTGGAAGAGTTGGACACATTGCCTCTCAGTGCCCAAGAATGTTTGATGATGAAGAAAGAGAAAATGGAAACATTTAAAAGCCTCATAAAAGGTTTTTAAAAATGAGAGACTTCAAATATAGAATGATATTACAATGAAAGTGTTTTTTCTATGAATAAAAAGATTATAACAATGAATTCTTTGAGGAAGAACAAGAATAATTTATGTATGGAAACCATGCTTCCATGATGGCTATAATTTAAAAAATATAACCATAAAAAGATAATGATAGAGATAATAAATTGAACACTAATGTTGATCCCAAGTTGAAACATAAAGATAATTTTGTTAAGCTTGAGAATAAATGTAAGAGATTCAATATGTGGAGAACAATTGTGGAAGAATCATCAGATTATGTTGATCAGCTTGAGCTGAAATTGAATGAATGAAAGAATTTTTGAAAGTACAGATATCAATCCTTGAGAGCACATAAAATGTAGTGGAACTAAATCTAAGAATTAAATAATAGGGAAAGGTCATCAATGACCTTACCTTTAGACTGGAAGAGAAGTCTATGACTGTTGAGGGTCTAGAGGAAGAAGTTATTACTATGAGGAGTAAACTCAAAAGTTAGTCAATATCAAAAGAAACAAAGTAGAAAATACAGTTTGGAAAATTCTCAGATGCGAGTTGCTAGGGAGAGCTAGGCGTGGTTATGATGGAGTTGAAAATATTTTGAATGACCAATGAACCATGAGCATGGGTAACCATGGAATTAGTTGTGATTCCCAAATATTGAATGCTAGAAATAAAATGAGACCAAATAAAGGCAAGATAAATGTTTGATAGGTTGAAAAGTCACATGAAGTTCTAAAGAAGAAACCCTTAATTCAAATTGAAAGGAGAACAAAAAACTATTCTCAGGGATACTGAGATGATAGGAAGTAAAACTACCGTCCTAAGGAAATTGACATGAGAAGAAATTTAAGTGAAAAGACATTCCTGCTTATGAAATGCCAATTCTGTGTCTATTTGGGACACACCATGTCATACTGTGAAGAGGCACAAAGATACTTGAATGAGGAAGATATAGGAAGTCCTAAAATGATAATGAATTCATATAATAATTATTATAGAAGAAATAGTTTCTATAGATATTGTTTTCAATGTTCCAACTTTTTCCATAAAGCTGTTGATTACTGGTAGAGGAATATCAATAACAATTCATACAGAACTGAGAGACAAGTCAATACTCGCCAACTAGCTGGTGTTTCTATTAAAAATATGTTTTCTCTACTATAAAAAGAATATTACTATGAATAACCTTCTTAGACGGAATATATATTTTAACGACCATCTTTTTTCTGCACTCAATCTAATATTTCATGGAAGGAATGAAAGAAAAATGAAAAATCCACCCTTGAAGAATTAGTTCTTAAAGCTACCAAGAATAACAGAACATGGATTCTTGATAGTAGATTCTCATACAATATGACTAGAAATGAAAAAATATTAAGTAATGTTAATAAAAATGTCAATGTAATAGCGAGAGTCAGTAATTATGGTGCTTAAAAGATCCAAGGTAGTGGAAGTATTCAACTGTCCAATGGTGAGATGAAAAAGACCATAGTCCTTTATGCGTACAGGTTGCATCAAAATCTTCTAAGTGTAATCCAACTCTATGACTCAGGACTTATGGTGACATTCAATCAAAAGGGGTGCACTGTAAAAGGAATAATATGGAATTCTCTCATAAATGGATGTAGAACAGATGTCAACTTATATCGGGTTTCTAGTAATGAGAACATTTGTTTTAAGATAGTTGAAGAAGAGAATAACTTGTGGAACCAGAGGCTTTTCAACATCAATAAAAAAGATATAGAAAATATATCTAAAATGAATATTTTAATGGATATCCCAAATCTAAAGTGTGAATGTGAGAAGACTTGTGATTCTTTCATGCGAGGGAAATTGGTGTTCATTTCATATCATCCAAATAAGAAAAGAGAATCAAATCTTCTTGATCAAATTTGTATAGATGTATGTGGTATGATAAATGTATCTATAACATATAGAGAATGGTAATTCTTACTTTTCATTGATGATTATAGTATAATGAATTGTGTGATGGTTATACACAAGAAACGACAAGTGCTTGATTTCATAAAAACTTATCTCCAAATAGACGAGATTGATAATGGATAGACAATCAAAGTTATATGGTATAACAATAGAGGGGAGTACACACAAATTGAATAGGAAAATTAGCTATAGAATCATGGAATACAATATCAGGTGGGTGTTGTGAGAACCCCACAACAAAAGGGTATTGTTGAGCACCAAAATTGACTGGTGAATAGTATGTCCAAAACTATGCTGATTGAGAGTGATATCTCATGCAATTACTCGAAAGAGGTTTTTTAAGCTGCAGTTTATTTTCAAAACTAAACAGGGCTTTATGTAGGGGAAAACAAGATACCCTATGAGTTATAGCATGAAAACAAACCTATTTTAATTATTTTTAGGTCTTCAAAAATAAATTCTTTATCTGAAATAAAAAGGAAATCAAGGCAAGTATAGTGATGCCGAAGATGAAAAAATATTACTTGGATATTAAATGAATAGCAAAGAATTATTTTTTTAATAAAATTTTTAGAAAAATTATAGAATGAATTTATGTGAAGATCATTGAAGATAAAACTATGAATGTATGAAGAAATTCATATTCTGACGTGGGTTATGACGAAGAATAATGTGGAAATGGAATGGATTAAAAATAATAATTAGAGGAAGGCATGAAAAACAATCAGGAATCACATCATGATGTTGAATCAGAAGAATGACTAGAAGAGGAAGCCACGATTGAATAAAATTCTTTTGAACCCCAAAGAAGAAATCTAAGAGTAGAAATTGATCGATCCAACATCATTGGGGATTGGAGTGCACCCAAGAAGACAAGGAGAATGAGGAATAATGCACAATATTTATTCCTTTTAGTTGTGGAACCATACACATTTTAAGAAGATACAAAGTATGAATCATGGGTTAAAGCCATGAATGAATAATTGGATTAGATCAAGAAGAAAAATACATGTGATCTAGTTAGGAGACCCGAAACCCACAATGTGATTGGTATGAAGTGGATTTTCAAAAATAAATTTTACCATCATGGAAATGTTATCAGAAATAAGGAATGACTGTTGTACAAAGGTTGTTCATAGATTTAAGGTGTTGATATTGAAGAAACATTTTCTAGAGTTGCTAGACCGGGGTCAATCAGACTATTTATTTTCTGGGAAATTCAAAGAGGATAAAAATTGTATCAGATGGATGTCAAGATAGATTTTATAAATGATGTTCTTCAAGAAGAAGTATATATTGAACAAATAGTGGGATTTCATATTTTTAATGATGAAATGAATGTTTACATACTAAAGAAGGCTCTATATGGTCTGAAATAGGCACCACAATCATGGTACTCTTGGGTGGATTATTCTATAAAGAAGCTCGAATTCAAAATAAGAGGAGTGGATCAAAATATTTATATGAAGAATTATAAGAAAGATCAATCCATAGTTCGGGTGTATGCAGAAGATATTATATTTAGAGGATTTAAAAAGAAATTAGTGGATGAATTTTACAGTCACATGAAATTAGAATTTTAAATGTCTATGATTGACGAACTCACATATTTCTTAGGGTTGCAAGTGATTCAAAGGAAAGACTAAAATTTCATTTCTTAGTAAAAGTATGCAGGATAATTGTTGAATAAATTAAATATGCATATTCCAAACCAATGTCGACTCCAATTGAAGTTAGGAAAAAACTATGAAAGCATGAAAATGTAATATCTATAGGTGCCACAATGTACAAATGAATCATTGGAATCTTATAATACTTTACTATGACACGATTAGATATTGTCTTTGCAACATGGTTTGTAACTCACTTTCAAAGTAATCTAAAGGAAGAACATATATAAGCAGTGAAAAGAATCATATGGTACCTTTAAGGTACTCAAAATTATGGATTATACTTTCTTGTAGGAAAAGATAATTAACTTTCAGCTTTTTTTGATACTGATTGGGCTG
Source organism: Viscum album (assembly GCA_963277665.1). Taxonomy (NCBI): domain Eukaryota; kingdom Viridiplantae; phylum Streptophyta; class Magnoliopsida; order Santalales; family Viscaceae; genus Viscum; species Viscum album. The sequence continues at coordinate 29,041,026 of OY728125.1, forward strand.
TAGATATGCTGGATAGAAAATCCACAAGTGGTGGATCATTCTTCATTAGCTAGAAATGTGTTGTATGGTTGAGTAATAAATAGGAAAGAACTTCTCTCAGTAATCCTAATGCTGAATATATATCCACTAAAAAGGATTTGCAATCAACTTCTTTGGATGAAGTAATCAATAATTGATATTAGTGATGAGGTGAAATAGCCAATAGTGATTCATTGTGATAAAAAGAGTGTTATTGATCTTACGAAGAATCATGTTCAAAATTCGCATATGAAACACATTGAAATAAGATACCACTTTATCAAGGAAAAAGTGGAATAAGGAATGATTAAAATGGATCATGTTGGAACTGATTATCAAGTGGCTAACATAATGACCAAGCCATTGTCAGCACATGTGTTCCAGAAGCATTATTTGATATTATGTGTTTAGCCACCTCCCCATGCATGAGGAAGTTATGAACTTCCCCTATCCACATTTTTTAACTGTTATAATCTCTTTGGGAAAGTGATTCTTGTTTATGGGGGAGAAAAGATCTAGGGGGAGTGCTCATTGAGCTCTAAAAGTCAAAATTTGATTCATTGGGTTTATTGAAAATAGAGGAGAATTGATAAATTCAATAGTAAATATAATAGATATTGGATAAAGGAGGAGAATTAATTTTTTTTATGGTTTTATAGGAGAAATTCATTGAGTTCCAAAGGAAAGAATTTGAAGGGAGAAAACTTTCTGGAGTTGTGAGGAAACAATCAGAGCATTCTTTCAAACACACAAGAACACAATTACTGTATTATCTCTTGTTTTTTACAATGAGAATTTCTCATGTATATATAGAGTGTTTTCAGATGAGTTTTTCCCATGTATTAGGTTTTGTTTGTTTGAGGTGCTTCATCAAATTTATCTATAGATTTCCAATAAACTCAAAGGCGGAGATTATTGGAACCAAGGATGTTTTTTTTCTAGAAATGGAGTATGGTTTGTGTTTGTTGTTAATCCAAATTGCGTTAATCAAGGAGTTTTCAAGGAATGTGGTCTTATGATTGAGGCTAAAAGAAGCATTGAAGGTGGTGTAGTTTACATTGTTTGCCAAATTTTTTGGCCTCAAAATCGAGAGTTTGTTTATTTGGTAAAGGAAGAGTTTTGACAAAGGAATTGAAGAATGTGAACCATGTTCTTGGAACAGTTTATGGATCATAAATTTTGGTACGTGGAATGGAGAACTGTGAACTAAAAAGTGGGAATGATATGCAGACCGCGTAGGAGGAATGGTTCACAGAGAAGACAAGGTTTGTGGGGGAAGACTTGCGATTCGTGGGAAGGCTCACTATATGCAGAAGTCATGAAATTTTTCAGTATGGAGTGCCATTAATGAAATCAAGGTGGAGTTTTGAGAATTCATGAAGGGTGTCATTTTCAGAAATGAGGTGGTGATTTATGATGCTATGTAGGAAGAATGGGTGTTTGAAGACCATGAAAGTAAAATGGTTCTTAGGAGATGTGCGATACATGGTGAAGACGGTGCTGCAATGAAGATTTCATAAATATCAGTTTAGAGGATTATGTGAATCAATTTTCCTATATAAGGAGAACTAATCCCTTCATTAGTTGGTGGCTCTGAGATTAAAAATATGAGAGGAATTTGATAAAATCTAGAAGTAGTTCATAAGAATAAAACCCTAAAAGACTTCAAAAAATTTCTAAAAGGAATTCAGTGAAGTCCAGAACAGTTCATGGAAGACAGTACATGGTGGAAGAAGACTGGTTGGTAGGAAGACATGTCCGCGTAGAATATCTAATATTTTGAGTAAGAACTCAGTTCGTGAATTTCTTACTGTACATGGATATGAAGCAGAGACTGTCCACAGAGTGGAGACGGTTCATAGAATGGAGGCAGTATACAGATATGGGGTTGTTCGCAGAAGGATATTTACAAAGTTAGAATGAAAAGGTGGATCATAGAGGTAGTTTTCAAAGGTTGGATATTGAGATTGTATATGGTGCAGAAGAAGTACGCGGTGTAGTGCAGTACATGGAGTAATAACATTAGTTTGCGAAGGAGAAGTTCATGAACTATCAATATGCAGAAAAGTGAACATCATCTGTTGGTAAAAAAGGAACTTCAACATAGCATCAATCTAGATATGAGGATGTATTATTTAATGCCAATTCCTTAAAGTGAACTTCAAGTCAATATACTGAGTTCATATTATCTTCATTGCAGTGGGAAAGGTGGAGTTAATGGAAGTTATCTAAGGGACACAATGTAATATCCCTAAAATCTTGTAAAAGTAGTGTTCTTGGAATAGAGTGAATGTGCTAAACTTTTATACTCCACAACTAGTGAAGATTAGTAGACTTTGGTACGAACAAAAACTTATTGACGTATTCTCATTGGATGTAGCCCTTCATGGTTAAATAGATAAAATTGTTGTGTCTTTTCTTTTCATGTGATTTTTTTCTTCATATTATAATGAGACATTATTAATAGGTTCTTACCAATGTGGGAAAGGAATTCTTCTGTTTAAAAGAAAAAGTTGACACCCTGATTCACCCCTCCCCTCTTAGGGTGTTCCAGGGTCCTTCAATTATGAGGGTGATATTCTAATAAGTTGTGTTGAATGAAAGACCCATAGAGTTTATGATAAATAAATTAATTTCTGTGATATATTTCTTTACATGAAACATTGTGTTTAAACAAACTATATTATACTACTGGAATATATTTTCTAAATTAAAAAGTTATCCCCAAACTATTAGATTGGTGGAAATGAAATGGGAAAACTAAAAAAGTTATTTTACATATTTTTATAAATTAAATTAATTGGTTATCAATTGATTATAAATAAAAAAATTCATTGGAAAATAAAATTGTAATTTGATTAAAATAATGTTTTTTCCATGAAATGTTTTTTATTTTAATAAAATTAATTAATCACTACTAATGAATAATTTTAATTAAATTTAAAGATTATATATTTAGTAAAATGATTTAATATTCATCTATTGGTTTTTATTAGGTATGTAATAAGAATAAATATTATTTTATATTTCAAAATATTTTTTTTCTAAACAACAGTTTTCATCGCGTTTTGCACACTTAATTTAAAATGAATTTACTATAATTGTTTAATTTGAATCCTGAAAAAATAGATCTAATAATTTAAATCATGAGTTTCATATTTGGTAAATACATTCCTATTATTTTTTTCATTATTAATAACATCTTTAGTTAATATTATCAACTCAGTAAGGGTAAAATGTGTAAAACAGAGTGATTAAATAATTATATTAAGTGCCTAAGAAATGTAGACACAATATTTTTTCAGGTGATCGAAAAATAAAATAAATGATTTAAAATGTATTAAGAGTAATATAATTTGGAGGAATAATTTAATTCCACAAATTTTATAAATAAATATAATACATTAATGAACTTTGAATGGTTTATATATTAATTCCACAACTATCTTGATGACATTGTGGTCAATGTAAATGAATAGTTCCAAAATTGAATTAAATTTCCCAAAAACCCATTCATCAACCAGGTGAATGAGTAATGGTTGAAAATATAAAATACGGTCCATTTATGGGTCATTTTTCATTTTATAAAATCAGTCTTTACTGTTAAGGAGTATAAATCATTGATTGTACAGTAATGGTCAAAATGGTTAACGAGGGTTAAAAATAAGAGAAAATTGTTAGAGAGTCTCATAAACTTTTATAAATAATATTGGATGAGTTAATTTTAAATTATGACCATATAATATTTAAATATTATAACATGGTTCCACTTTAACCTGAAAATTAAATTATATTAATTTAATATTTTAATTAATTCTATGAGTTCCCCTCCCCTCACATAAAAGGGGAACCTCTTATCCTTGGTTCCTTACACATTTTGATCCCTATATCTTGGCCTATCCATATCATAATACCATTATTTATTTCTTCAACATTTCTTTTAGAATCTTGTATTTCTAAAATATAGTCCTCACAAGGCTAAAGTTATAACTGAAATGAGGTTTCTCAACGAAGAGGTTTATCTCATAACTGATTAATTTCAATTTCATTTCTTTGATAACATCCATTAAACCACTAATAGTCATTATAAAATATTAAATTCAGTATAATAAATATAATTATATTATATTATTAATAATCCACCACTATCCACCCAATATTCCATCAAATGGGATGTGAATGTATCCCTTGTGTGTGCATATGGACAACCACCTCAACACAATGATACAATTCATTTTCCACCACCATATTTATTGGATTTTAATTATGATGTATTTAATTATTATATATGATATATATTATATAATAATTATTCTATAAAGGAAAATTATTATTTACCGTTCTTTTATTCCAACCGTTATAATATGGAAACAATGTTGATTCTTATGTATGACCAGCCATCTCCAGAAACAGTGTAACTCATTTATATATATGTATCTATTAAGGATTAATATAAATAATTATTTAATGAATATATATTATATTTATATCATGGATAAAATTATGGAAAATATGGAACTAATATCAATGTAAAAGGACCTTCACAACATAACTAAAACACCAATAAAAAACAAAAGAATGTATACCTAGAAATAATGATTTTAGAAAATAATTGTTAATAAATTGGTGTTTTAATTTTATAAGTGGATCATATATGATATAATATTTTTAATAATTATTATATTATATAAGTATAATAAATTTAAATCCATTATATATGAGGTTAGAGTGATTTTGAAGAAAGTTGATGTTGAGGTAAGGGATCTATGTTACAAACTAATTATTTATTGTGATTGATTATGATTAAGTTTATGATGATTAAATTTTACAAAACAACCTTAAAAATACCATGAATTTTAATCTTCTCTAGTAATTTATAAAGATTACTTGTATTCCATTCATTTTATACATTTTAAGTACTTAAGAGTCATAATGAATATTTTTAATGAAAACTGACTTTATTTCTATTTTCAGTCGAAAATACTTTTTCCTCCATATCCACATTTTATAAAAATATTTTCATGAATGTTTTTAATATTATCCAATGATTTTTTAACAGTATTTTTACCCAATATTATATTTTTTATGAATAATTTAAAATGAATGTTCCTATATTTTTTTTCTGAATGAGGTATTTGTTTTTTATGTAATTATTAAAGGAATCCTCGATTTAATGTACACTACATGTGAAAAAATTTAGTATTTAATGAACTCTAAATGATTTAAAGAATTAGTTAAATGTTCCCAAGTTTTTTTCAATGAATTGTTTTTTTTATTTTTTTAGAAGAAATATTATATTTGAAATAAGTGATTTTGAAGTGAGAAGTGTATTTTACATATAAAATGTTCTACTGATATGGTAAAATCATTTTTCATATATGATAACATAATTTTATTTTAATTATACATTACATAGAATATAATATAATTTCACGATTAAATTTAATTATTTGGATGGATTATGATGATGATGGTTTAAGGATGATTCTATGAAACATGTTTCTTTCCCATAGGTTTATTAATTTATGATCAAAACATTATGAAACATGTTTTATCCATGGGTTATTATATAACGAAATAGTTATGAAACCCATTTCATTTCCATGAATTATACAATGATGAATGATTTATGATATTATTTCACACATGTGTATGATATGTAACAGGTAGGCCTATAATTATATACACCTCCAATGCATTGGTTAAAGATGAATATATCATGATATAAAAATGGATGGAATGGGGAGTGAAACTTATTGATTAAGATACTCATTCCACTATGATATTCTTCAGTGTGAATCATAAAAAATGATATGATGGAATTTGGTGTGATTCTAATAGACTATAACAGACATAGTAGTGCATCTTGACCAATGAAATGATTTTGCCTACATATATGTATGCTACAAATATATGTACTACATCAATGTAATTCTAACATGGATCATGATATATGATTAAATAATGATTAATGTCTTTTGAAAGTACAATATTTATTCCATAACTCAATATTATTATCTATGATATTTTTGGCTTGGTTTTTAAAAGTTTTTCTCATGTTCCTATACCCTTTTGCACATATAATGCTTAAATTATCATCGATGTCTCACTTTTTTAATCTTAATGGGAATCTAAGATCACTCTTTATTATGTTTCCCTTCCATATGAAATAAAGAATTGTTTTAATTTTGATATTACTAAGAATGATACTAGTTGGGAAGAACTATGTGGGAGATAATATAGATTAGTTATGAACAAGTTGTTTTTTTATCCAAGTTTTCAAAGACACTAAACCTATACGATATTGGCATTGATTATTGATAAAAATCAGTTCTATTGAATATTTAATTGATTATAAATAAAAACATTTCCTCACATTGTGTTAAATATGTTTATATATAGAACATTTGGGATTTGATCATTCAATTGAAATTTTTATGAAAATTATAGTTTTGACCCTTTTAAGTAAACTATAGTATTTTGGTGAAAAATATTTTTCTATGGATTATTTGAACCAAAATTATATTAAATACTCATTAATAAAGAGGATAAACCTTTTCTTCATTGCATTTGAGATGGATCTTGAATTTGATTAGAGTAAATGGGTTATAAAGTAAAAGATGGTCTAGACTCGTTAGATTAGAAACCACTTCACCATTTGTAATATATCTTCTCATCCGGACATGGACTGGGATAAAATATGGATATTAAATAAAGGAATAAATTCCAAACAAATCACCCTTCTAGAAGGAGTTCTATTTATCATGTTTTGGTGATCAAAAAATCAGTGGAAATTGGATTAAAATATTTGGCCTAATTTCTCATTCACACATATAATGTCTTGGAACCCTAGCCACCCCTCCCATCTATAAATGTGTATTTTTCTCTTTTTAATGGGGTTAGATGTGTGTTATAGGTTTTGTAGTAGAAGAGAAGTGGTTCATTGGGAATTTATTCCACAATTGGAGGATGGGTGTTGTCACGTTAGGATCTCCTCTAAAATTATATACCTTTCTTCTTATTTGTTGTAATATTGTTGTTCATGTAATAAACTCTCCTGTTATATTAATTTTTTTATTTTATTCTTCCTAAATTTTCTTATGGAAGATATAAAGCATGAATATAGATGTTATTGGGTTATTCCTTTTTTAATACTTTTTCCAATGCAAATGGTTTCTACAATGACTACACCACCCATGGAAGAGTAGTTTTTCATAGTAATAAATCTACCTCTAACCATCATCATTTATTTTTTTGAATTAATGAGATAATTTATTTAATATAACATGATCTATGAATTGTGTTTTAACTTAAAATAATTGAAGAATTCAATTGAAAAGTTAACCCAAAACATGTGAGGTCAAGCAATGTGTTAATTAATAGAGCATGATATTATTTGATAAAATAATTTGACCATTTTTTGGAGTTTAAATACCATACCAAAACTCAAATAAAAATCAATTCTTATATGGTTATGATACCTAATTCCCCATTTACTATAATCTTGACATGTAACGAAAATAAAGGAACAGTACTATGATTTCATGTTATGAATCCAAAATGGGGTTTAATTCAGTTCATATTTGGGGTTGAGGTATATTCTCATAGGGTTTGATTGTCAAAAAGGGGGATCATATTTAAGAGTATTTTAATTTTAATTATAAATATTAATAATTAAGCGAATATTTTGAGTTATAACAATTTGATGTTCTAAAATCATTTTCTAAAAAAACATTTCTTCATTTCACATTGTTAAGTAAATTTCAAAAAAAAAACAATCTTCATCAAAAATACTTATTCTATTTATATAAAAATTAAACACCCCCTGTAATGGTCTGGAATTAATTCTAGTGGACTATAATTGATACCTATCAGGGCACTCCATGGGAGGCTACACCCCCTGGTTGGGACACACCACCATCCCCAGTGGCATCCATTTCCTCATGAAGCCCTTGGGCGGAGAGCCATGCTTCGTCCAACGCTCACATGTGAGAGTTCCCAAGGATCAGATTCATTCTAACATCCTTTTCCTCTGATACCAACTGTAATGACCCAAATATTGACATACATGGACATTACATTGATTTTGAGGAATACTTAATACATAACGAAAACAGACACACAAGGACCGTAATAGTTTAGTGTCTTTGGAAACTCGGAAAAATAATCTTCTAATCGTGGTGAAATATCTTCAATATATCCCATAAAGATCTTCCCATTTTGGTTTCCTTAACTAAAATCTTTCTTTTAATCCTGGGGGAAAATAAAACATAAAAAGGGTGAGATCAAATGCTCAGTAAGGGTAAGCATGGAGAAAATAAAACAAACCATATACATTTTAACGTAAAAACATGAACATAATGTTTAAACATCAAAATCCAAAGCAATGACATAAAACATGTAAGTACATAAGGCATAGATCATAATGGAACATCAATCATGATAAAATATCATGAGAATAAAACTTGTAATTGTGGCATCCATTAAGCACATGTAATGATTTCCATAGTAGCCAATGCACTTTTTCCAAGACCATCTTAGTGGACAAAGTCCCTTTCTGAATCGAGTTCAGTCCTCGTTCCAGTCCTGTATTACTGAACCAGATTAACTTACCGTTCCAGCCATGTCTATCTCATGAGATATAAATATTTACCTAATGCATTGGAGGGAGATATAGGTCCCACCCATCTCATATTGAAATCATTCTTACTTGTGCCACAAAACAACCATACATCATTTATTATAACCCAATGAATAAAATTGGTTTCATAAAAATCATACCGTCATAACATAATCCATATAAAAAAAAGGATATCATTTAATCATAAGAGAAGTGAAACCATGTAAATCATAGAGACATTATACTTAAACATACACATATGAAATAAGTTCATCTTAGATGGAAAATGGTTTTGATAAAACATTTGAAATAAATTCTTGAGGAAAATATATTTTCTTATTCAAACTCATTTTCTTTTCAAAAAATTCCATGAAATTTTAAAAGAAAATAATTTTGTTGAACATTATTATGAAATATTGTAGAGTAAGCTTCTTGAAAATAAGGCGTTATGAAACCGTAAAAATCCGTTCGTGCTATATAAGTTAAAAAACATTCTTCTCTTACTTTTTCCTGAAAAGTCAAAAAGTACCTCGTAAAAGAAAGATTCCATACATACCATGTAGTAAAAGTCAAAAATGGGTTAAAAGGACTTTAAAAATACATGAAAACATTTTTATAAAACGTTGACTTTGATGATAAATATAACCCCAGTAAATACTTACGTATAAGCAATCTTGGATATAAAACAATTGAGATTGCAACATTATCCCTTACCTTAGGTCCGATATACTTCGTATGTATTTGAACCTCCTGTATAATGATTTAAATAATGTAATTGACTTAATAAAGAAAAATATTCATTGTTATGATATCATATATGACTCACTTATGACTTTATATTACCCGTTCTTTTGTAAATCCCATGTTAAAGCAATGTTTTGGGTAAAATCATCTTATTTATCGTAGGTGTTTGGACATGTTGTTCTTGATGTTATTATTACTTATATCATGATTTACTTAATTACAGAATGTAAATCATGATTTATATATCATATATATATTCATTATATATATATATATAGAATATACATTTATTTATAATAGTACATAACATATTGAGGTAAGAAATGAAATGCACCGTTCATGGAGACGGTAAGCCGTACGTACACATGAACACTACTTTAATTTATATTTCTTATTTTAATGGAATTAAAACATAATTATACATAGGTATATTATAATTCCAATATAATATCATATATAATATCATTAACTACATCCTTTATACATCCCACATAAGTCATTAACGAATCACATCACTTTGAGGGGGCAATAGTCTGCACTTCCTCAAATGAGATTATCGTATTTACTTACTATAGAAACCATAAAGGATTGATATAATTTGGAAGTAAAGAATAATAAAGAAATAATAAACATAATATATATCATATATAAATACAGCTCCATCATAATGGCCACCATGAGAGGCGGTAGGAGAAAATCGAACAATCATCGTTTCATGAGGCGTTAGTTTGCCATCCACAGAAATATAATGTTATTCATCCATTAGATTGAGGTGCGTGTAAGTGTAGTTATAATCATTCTCATAACAAAATCCTATTATTTTTAGGATACTGGTGTTGTTACTAAAGAAAGGATTAAAAGAGTTTAGGGGTTGGAGAAGTAGAATAAAAGAAAACAACTTAAGAGAAACTATTACCTTTAATTTGGGTAACTTCCTTTGGTTTGAACCAAAAGGACTTCTTGAAGTGACTTATTCCTAATGTAAGGCTTATAGGGGGAGGGGAGGGATGTAGTGATCTTATTTGGGTAGAGTTTGGACGATCCAAAAGTCTTGAGAGGTGTGAGGAATTGCACAGAAGTGGTCTCCTTTTATAAGGGAGAGGAGGGGCTCTTTAGGAAAGTGTGAAAACATTATTTTATTATAAACTTATCTTCGGTTTCAAGAGGTCCAAAAAAATTAATGTCGAAGATAAGATGACTCGTATTCGAAATAAAATCATCCAATAGAAATTGGACAGGTTTTGGATAATATTTTAATCATTATAATCTTATTTATTTAAATCATTTATTAATGAGGTAAATACTGCATCATTATTGTGTCATAAGTAATTTAATTTATTTGATGTCTAAAAATTATAAAATAAATACCGACATGTATGAAATCTTTTTAGCTTTACAATGAATTTTTATAGTCGAAAAGATAATTTATATAGCCCCTTATAAAAATTAATTACTAAAGGATTTTTGTTAATGCCAATTTTGTCTTTACATTAAATTAATTAATCTAATGTGTCATTGTATTTCATTAGTGGGTCTCCATGGGGTCCCAAAATCGACCCAAGGATGCCAATGGTCGGCCATTACTCATCCAATAAGGTTTGGACAAGTGTTAAGGTAATTTTGAATTATTATAATATTATTTTAACCTTGAATTACCCTATTTACTTTTAACCGTGGTAAATAAAAGTAAAAAGTAACTATTCACCAAAATTATTTTTTTCAAATTTAACCACATTTTAATCCTTTATATTAACCGTGTTTCTCATATTTTTGAAATTCAACTCACAGAAGCGGTAAAATTAACTTTTATGAACAATTGCAAAAGTTCCTAAGAGGTGGGTAAAAGACGGTGAAAAGTTCAATACAATTTTTATAAATCTAAAATTATTATAAAATGATTCCAATGAATTTAATTGAACTTATATAAGTATTATGTATCTATATTGACCTAAAATAAATTTAAATCAAATAAATAAAAAGCCGGTTTTAACCAAAAACTCAGTGTTTTCACTATTCATCAAAAATTGAAGTTTTTCAGAAAAATACCAAAAATTCAGCCTAAGATATATTTGATATTCTGAATTCAAAAATTATGTCTATTTTTTCAAATTCAAAACATAGAAGTGTAATTAATTAATTTTAAAAGTAATTACCGTTATCAAAACAAATAACGTGTTTTTAAAAAACAATAACTATCAAAAGATCATCACTTGTTCATGTCCAATTTGAAAGTGAAATTAATTGCAATGACCAAAATTGGATTAAATGGTAAAAATATATTATAATTACAATTTAAAACAAATTAAAAAGATAATCTAGCCATATAAATTATTGTGATGAAAAAAGTTGTTTTTAATTAAAATATAGCGTGTTTTTACTATTCATCAAAATATGAAAGTTATCAGAATAATATGAAAAATTTATCCAAATTAAATTTATATATCCTGATTCCAAGGAAGAATTTAATTTTGTCAAATTGAACTTATAAAAATGTAAAAAACTAGATTTAAAGTGGGTGTGCCATCAAAAGGCGGCAAAACTGCATTTTTTGAAAAATACTTATTTTACCCGAAAATTTTATTTTGTTCTCATACCATGTTCTAGAAAATATGTAAGATGAATAATAATGTTATAAAATTCAAAATGTAGTTAATACTATTCATAATGGCTAGTTCATAATAATATTATAACAATATATCATTGTTTAGTGAAACCCGGTATTGCGTACTACGCAGGCTATCGAGGAAGGTCGCCATTGCATGTAATGCAAGCCAAGTCAGGGTTGCATGTGATGCCAGAATCCTTCGTTGTTTCATATAACAGAATCCAACAATATTTCATTTATACATTGATTATATATATATGTATATACACACTCAATGTTGCATAGAATAAATACTATCAAAATTGTGTGTAACATGATCCAAGAATAGTGTTGCGTATACGGCAAGCTAATACGGTGTTGCGTATAGCGCAAGATAATCTTGGTGTAGCGTACAACACAAGACATCAATGAAATTAAAAAGAATAATTCTCATAAAATCTCAGGTTGCTACATTCTACCCCCTTAAAATGAATTTCGCCCTCGAAATTCATTGGGGTTATAAATCGTTTACTATTCATAGAAACCCACATCGTAAAAAGGAATACTAAAACTTGATTTTAAAAAATAAAGTATGAAACGTAATGATTACCCAAAGTAACTCATCACTGGGTTTCCATATAGGAGAACATAGGTGGAAATATGGATATGAAGGAAAAATCTAACCATCAATTTCTGATGGAGAGTGGTAGAGAACATGGCTATGAAAAATCCAACAATCAAAAAGCCATAAATTTGTGATGATCTAAGGTACCATCTGATTCATTAGATATGGGGGCACTAGGACAAAACATTTTTGGTTTTCAATATCATTTACCTAAATTTGATGAATTAAAATAAATACTTACATGATTTTGGTACCATCTCACTGTTGTTCATGCCTTGAACAATTTCCACTTCATCTCTTAAAGAAATGAAGTTGAATTTGTTATTCGTGAAGTGTTAGCAGATCATGTGATAGAATGATGGGTTATTCCATCTATTTCAAAAAAAATGTTAGAAAAAGTTATCAAATATACATAAGTTCATCTATGGTGAAGTTAATCGTATATGATTCAAAAAAATGGACTTATACTTCAACTATCACACTGCTTAATAAAATAATACTAATTTTTACTAACTAGGGACTTCTTGTAGGCCAGTGGTAGGCGATAAAGGCCTGTCGCACTTCGGTTGTGGGTTCGATTCCCACAGCCTTGTCCAACGTGACGGGTTATCGCCCATCTTACAGTTTTTCCTTTTCCTAAAACTATACTATTATAACATTCTATCAATAATATCAAAAAAAATTTCTAGCCTTAAACAATACTAACTTATGTTCAACATAATCCATTCAAATCTTTAGGGTTATCCAAAATACTTTTTCCAAACTCATAGTATAAACATAATGATTACTAAAAAGGTCATATAACTAGCATGTGAATACCATCATTTATCCCTCATATATCTTCTTGGTCACATTCCAATCATGTGAATACCTTAATCATGTATTCTCTTGAAAAATGAATACCCATTGAACCATAGTGAAAACATGAATGCTGTCAAAAGTTAACTCTTTCCACATACTAAAATACCAAAAATTCTATATACTCAAACTATGATATCACTTTTTCCTTATATAATTCATGAGCTCATTAATACTATCAAACATTTCATTATCTCCTTATCACTTCTTTATGTGCATATTAGGTGCTTTCCAAAAATATCTGAATAAACTTTCATGGTTACCGGTACCATTCATCATAAACTTTCATAACATAAGGAAAGAAAACAGTGTAACAATCCTTATATGTCTCTTTATTCCATAGTACGATGAGATTACTTATACAACATTACTCTTGATAAACATATAATAATTCCACTACCTTCTTAAACCATTGACCGAGCTTCAACAATTATTTCATGTCACATATCATTTGTAGTCTCTTCATCATCATCCACATAAATACTACCCATATGACCATGCTGATTCTATTTATGAGATTTTCCCTTAGGTCATTGGTTTGAATAATGCCCATACATTCCACATTTAAAACACTTAATCGTTGTTGATGTCTTAGCAATACCATTATCCTTGTCCATGGTGTTAGCTGGACCATTTCCTTTACAATTACTAGCTTTGTGTCCTTCTTTTCCACACCCAAAGCATCTTCTAGTTCCTTTGAAACATTCTCCTTGATGCCTATTCTCACATGAATTACATGAGGGAAATTGAACTTTTTTTCCTCTATGGTCATTATGAAACTCCATATTTCTCTTATTAGTTGAGTCAGGAAACTTACCAAAGTTGAGATTATTGATCATATTATGAGATTGCTGATTATTCATAATAACGATGTTTCGCCTTCCAAATACCATTTAATTTGCTTGATCATGAAGAATATCATTCCATTATCCATCATATTCTCCATTATCATGAATCTTCTTGTTTCTATCCATTTTCTAAAACCCAAAAAGAATAGTGTGAGAGGAAAAAATCATGATAGGTAAAACAACATAATAAAGGGGGACTAACTTCAATATATAACATATTAGGTTTAATTCTATGATCGTTACCATAATTCTAGGACTATAACCTATACTTATACTTAACCATAGGGACATCCCTTGACATACCTTAGAAATATCTCTAGGGATCTCACTAAAGTTTTCGCATCCTAGTTTCCAAAGGTTAACTAAACCTTTCTTCTAATACCAACTGTAACGGTTTGGAAATACTTCCAGTGGACTATAATTGATACCTATCAGGGCACTCCATGGGTGGCTACACCCCCTGGGAAGGACACACCACCATCCCCAATGGAAGCTATTTCCTCACGAAGCCCTTGGGCAGAGATCCATGCTTCGTCCCACGATCACATGTGAGAGTTCCCAAGGATCATATTCATTCCTACATCCTTTGCCTCTGATACCAACTGTAATGACCCAAAGCTTGACGTACATGGACGTTACATTTATTTTTTGGAATACTTAATACATAACGAAAACAGACACACAAGGACCGTAATAGTTTAGTGTCTTTGGAAACTTGGAAAAATAATCTTCTAATTGTGGTGAAAGATCTTCAACATCTCCCATAAAGATATTCCCCTTTTTGTTTCCTTACCTCAAAACCTTCTTTTATTCCCGGGGGAAAAGAAAACATAAAAAGGGTGAGCTCAAATGCTCAGTAAGGGTAAGCATGGAGAAAATAAAACAAACCATATACATTTGAACTTAAAAATATGAACATAAAGTTTAAACATCAAAATCTTGAGCAATGACATAAAACATGGAAGTACATAAGGCATAGATCATAATGGAGCATCAATCATGATAAAATAGCATGGTAATAAAACTTGTAATTGTGGCATCCATTAAGCACATGTAATGATTTCCATAGTAGCCAAGGAACTTTTTCCAAGACCATCTTAGTGGACAAAGTCTCTTTCTGAATCGAGTTCACTCCTCATTCCAGTCCTGTATTACTGAACCAGATTAACTTACCATTCTATCCATGTCTATCTCATGAGATATAAATCTTTACCCAATGCATTGGAGGGAGATATAGGTCCCACCCATCTCATATTGAAATCATTCTTACTTATGCCACAAAACAATCATACATCATTCATTATAACCCAATGAATAAAATGGGTTTCTTAAAAATCATCCCGTCATAACATAATCCAAATAAAACAAATGGATATCATTTCATCATAAGATAAGTGAAACAATGTAAATCATAGAGACATTATAATTAAACATACACATATGAAATAATGTCATCTTAGATGGAAAATGGTTTTGATAAAATATTTGAAATAAATTCTTGAGGAAAATATCCTTTCTTATTCAAAATCATTTTATTTTCACAAAATGCCATGCAATTTTAAAATAAAAGGATTTTGTTGAACATAATTATTAAATATTGTAGAGTTAGCTTCTTGAAAATATGGCGTTATGAAGCCGTGAAAATCCATTCATGTCGTATAAGTTAAAAAAACATTCTTCTCGTAATTTTGTCGGAAAAGTCAAAAAGTACCTTGTAAAAGAAAGATTCCATACAAACCATGTTGTAAAAGTCAAAAATGGGTAAAAAGTAATTTAAACATACATTATTTTTTTTATAAAACTTGGACTTGGATGATTAATATAACCCTAGTAAATACTTACGTATAAGCAATCTCGGATAGAAAACAATTGAGATTGCAACATTATCCATTACCGTAGGTCCGATATGCTTCGTACATATCCAAACCTCCTGTATAATGATTTAAATAATGTCATTGACTTAATAAAGAAACATATTCATTGTTATGATATCATATATGGCTCACTTGTGACTTTATATTACCCATTATTTTGTAAATCCCATGTTAACGCAACGTTTTGGGTAAAATCATCTTATTTATCATACATGTTTGGACATGTTGTTCTTGATGTTATTATTAATTATATCATGATTTACTTACTTACAGAATTTAAATCATGATTTATATATCATATATATATTCATTATATATATCCAGCATATACATGTATTTATAATAGTACATAATATATTGAGGTAAGAAATGAAATGCACAGTTCATGGAGACGGTAAGCCGTACGTACACATGAACGCTACTTTCATTTCTATTTATTATTTTAATGGAATTAAAACATAATTATACATAGGTATATTATAATTCCAGTATAATACCATATATAATATCATTAACTACATCCTTTATACATCCCACATAAGGCATTAACGAATCACATCACTTTGAGGGGGCGATAGTCCACACTTCCTCAAATGAGATTATCGTATTTAACGACTATGGAAACCATAAAGGCTTGATATAATTGTGAAGTAAAGAAGCATAAGGAAATCATAAACATAATATATATCATATATAAATACATTTCTATCATAATGGCCACCATGAGAGGCGGTAGGAGAAAATCGAACAATCATCGTTTCATGAGGCGTTAGTTTGTCATCCACAGAAACATTATGTTCTTCATCCATTAGATTGAGGTGTGTGTAAGTGTAGTTATAATCCTTATCATAAAAACATCCTAGTATTTTTAGGATACTAGTGTTGTTACAAAAGAAATGATTAAAAGAGTTTAGGGGTTGGAGAAGTAGAATAAAAAAACAACATAAGAGAAACTATTTCCTTTAATTTGGGTAACTTCCTTTGGTTTGTACCAAAATGACTTCTTGAAGTGCCTTCTGCCTAATGTAAGGCTTATAGGGGTAGGAGAGGGATGTAGGGAGCTTATTTGGACAGAGTTTGGATGATCCAAAAGGCTTTATAGGTGTAAGGAATTGCATAGAAGTTGTCTCCTTTTATATGGGAGAGGAGGGGCTCTTTAGGAAAGTGTGAAAACGTTATTTTATTATAAAATTATCTTCGGTTTCAAGATGTACAAAACACATTAATGTTGAAGATAAGATGACTAATATTTGAAATAAAATCATCCAATAGGAATTGGAAAGGTTTTGGATAATATTATAATCATTATAATCTTATTTATTTAAATCATTTATTAATGAGGTAAATACTGCATCATTATTGTGTCATAAATAATTTAATTTATTTGATGTCTAAAAATTATGAAAAATACCAACATTTAGGAAATCTTTTTATCTTTCCAATGAATATTTATAGTCTAAAAGATAATTTATATATCCCCTTATAAAAATTAATTACTAAATGATTTTTGTTAATGCCAATTATGTCTTTACATTAAATTAATTAATCTAATGTGTCATTGTCTTTCATAAGTGGCTCCATGGGGTAAACAAATAGACCCAATGATTCCCATGGTTGGTCATTACTCATCCAAAATTGTTTGGACAAGTTTTAAGGTAATTTTGAATTATTATAATATTCTTTTAACCTTGAATTACCCTATTTACTTTTAACCGTGGTAAATAAAAGTAAAAAGTAACTATTCCCCAATTTTTTTTAATTGAATAAAATTTTACTCCTTGATATTAACCATGTCTCTCGGATTTTCAAAATTCAACTCACAGAAGCGGTAAAATTATGTTTTGTGAACAATTGCAAAAGTTCCTAGGAGGTGGGTAAAAGACGGTGAAAAGTTCAATACAATTTTTATAAATATAAAATTATTATAAAATGATTCCAATTAATTTAATTGAACATATATAGGTATTATGTATCTATTATGACCTAAAATAAATTTAAATCAAATAAATAAAAAGTCGATTTTAACCAAAAACTCAGTGTTTTCACTATTCATAAAAAAATTGCAGTTTTTCAGAAAAATACAAAAACTTCAGCCTAAGCTATATGAGATATTCCAAATTCAAAAATGATCTCTATTTTTCCAAATTCAAAAAATATAAGTGGAATTAAATAATTTTAAAATTTATTCCCTTTATCGAAACAAATAGCCTGTTTTTAAGAAACAATAAATATTAAAAGATCATCACTTGTTCATGTCCAATTTCAAAGTGAACTTAATTCCAGTGACCAAAATTGGATTAAATGTTAAAAATATATTATAATTAAAATTTGAAACAAATTAAAAAGATAATCTAGCCACATAAATTATTGCGATGAAAAAAGTTGTTTTTAATTAAAATATAGTGTGTTTTTACTATTCCTTAAAATATGAAAGTTATCCGAATAATATGAAAAATTTATCCAAATTAAATTAATATATCTTGATTCAAAGGAAGAATTTTATTTTGTCATATTGAACTTATAAACATGTCAAAAAACTAGATTTAAAGTGGGTGTGTCATCAAAAGGCGGCAAAACTACATTTTTTTTGAAAAATACTTATTTTACCCAAAAAATCTATTTTGTTCTAATACCATGTTCTAGAAAATATGTAAGATGAATAATAATGTTATAAAATTCAAAATTCAGTTAATATTATTCATAACGTCTAGTCCATAATAATATTATAACAATATATCGTTGTTTAGTGAAACCCGGTATTGCGTACTACACACGCTATCGAGGAAGGTCGTGATTGCGTGTAATGCAAGACAAGTTAGGGTTGCGTGTGATGCAAGACTCCTTCGTTGTTTTGTATAACATAATCCAACCATATTTAATTTATACATTGAATATATATATATATATATACACACACACTCAATGTTGTGTAGAATAACTACTATCAAAATTATGTGTAACAAGATCCAATAATAGTATTGCATATACTGCAAGCTAATACGGTGTTGCCTATAGCGCAAGGTAATCTTGGTGTAGCGTATAACACAAGACATCAATGAAATTAAAAAGAATATTTCTCATAAAATCTCAGGTTGCTACACCCCCCGAATCCTTTTATGAAGTGTGTTTGTTTTTTTATTTTAATAATACCTTTATGATTTATTTATTTATAACCTCTATGAGAGATAACCTTGTACACGAACTCTGATTCACCTAAGTAGTAAAAACCCCAAATCATTTTAGAGCACATACGATAACACATTTCAAAGTTGTATCATTTTTGTGGGTGGAAGTACAATATTCAAATAATTAGAGGTAATTTTTTTGACTTCTATTTTATATAATTCTTATCTTTTTATTCTTACATATTCCCCTTTTCTAAATATCTATTTCCCCCCTTTTGGACCATCAATTCCCACTTCTTATATTATTATAACAGACAATTTTTCTCTATTTAGATTTTTTTCAATTATTTATTATAATAACTAATTCTAATGATCTCTTAGATATTGACCCTATGATTGAGCACTGCCATATGGCTCAAATTAGATAGTATTAGTCTATGGGAACTGTCAACATTTACCCAGTTAGATAATTCCACCATTTTGGGAATAAATAAATTGGAATCATCTTCGAATCAAACATAAAAACCAAAACCTAAGGCTAAAAATAACAACAATGAACTTGATAGAACCATTGAATAATTGTTTGTACTAGATATTAATTATCAACAAAATTGTATTCTATACCCAAACCTAGAATTAGTCTTCAAAAGAAAAATTGGATTGATACCACTTCTACCAAAATTTCATATCCTCTCTAAAAGGGATATCAACAAACATATAAAAAAAATTAATGTGGTTTTCACACCCTAAAATCGTAGAATGTCTCTAAAAAAATTAATCTAAGAGCATTCCCATTCTACCTTGATGGAAACACACATGATTGGATGTATTGTATATGACCTCAAGATGAAACATGTTGGAATGATTTGAAATGTATTTTTTATGGAGGTTATTTCTAGAATCAAGGACTACTTCGATTTGAAAAGAGATATTAGGGATCAAGTAAGCACAAGGGGAGTCCATGTATGGGTATTGGGAGGGATTAAAGAAATAGTGTGCAAACTTCTCGCACCACTAAACCAGGGACAAAATAATCATCTAATACTTCTATAAAGGCCTCAAACCTATGGATAGGAGCATGGTGGATGTCGTAGCTAGTGGGAAATTGGTCAACAAAACACTAGTATATTTACTTTTATTGATTGAAAATATGAAAAAAAAACACTCTGAAATTTTATGATCTAGGTACACTATAGGATAGATACGTACATTAGGTAAGTATGGATTCTCTTTAAAATCATTTAATTGATTCCATTTTGGATGAATTAACCATTATAGTGAGAAATAATACTTCGGATCAAAATACATACCAACCCATGCTTGCACGACCCTATGGGATTTTCACAAAAACAAACCAATCCAATGACTATTTACCACAATTAAAAGAGATATAGGATAGTGAGGTCATATTCATAGAGAGACCATATTAGTATCAATATGTATCACATCCCTAGACAAATTATGATTCCTCCACACTAACATAAAAATAGGGGTGTAAAGAACACTCAAACATGAGGTATGGATCTAGAAAATAACAAATTACAACATTTCAAAAAAAAATTCATGCACCATACACATTATGAACAAGGTTTAAAAAAACCACAAAGATATTTGAAACCCAATAGTAAAAAAATCAAAAACAATAAATAGAATTATCAACCAAAGGTATGTATTAATACTGATGGCCTTTCGAAACAAATTGTTTATAATAAAGATAATGAGATGAATAGTCAAGGTTTGTTTTTTATGGAGTTAAAGAAACAGATGAGCCCTAATTCACCACTGACTATAAGATATAATTGGAAATAAAATAAAAGAAGGGTATTATGATTTGAGGTTCTGAATCTATCAGAGGGTCTAATTCATTTCATCTTTGTTGTTTAGTTATATTCCCATAGGGTTAGTGTATTTTAATTTTAATGGAAATTATTAATATGTAGGTATTGTGGAAGAGTTAGATTTATTAGTAATTCTCAAAAACATTTCTATAAAAACATTTGCCTACTGTTCTTTATTAATTAAATTTTAAAAATAAAATAAAATCTTCTTCGAACATACTTTTTCTTATTTTATAAAAATTAAACAAACCCCACATACTTTTAACTAGTGTGTTTATTTTATTTTCATGTTCATAATACCCTTAAGAATTTGTTTTAAGTAATGAATCTTAGAGATATAACCTTGGTCAACCACTTTGTTTCACCTAATTATCCAAAAACCACACATCATTTGAGAGTTCCTATGAGAATGTATTTCAAATTAGAACCGTTGCAAGAAAAATAAATAATTGAAAGAAATATGAATGTTATAGAAATAAAATTAAATATATATAATGAGATAATAGAATATTTGGATAAAAAATAATGAAAATGTAAATAATACATAATAAAATGACTGAAAGAAATAATTTGAATAGAGCGACATGGAATTATAAGAATATAAATGGGAAGAAAATAAAATAAAATGTATAAATATTAAAAGTGGAATTAATAATGTAAAGTGATAAATATAGTGAGAAATAATGTTTAAAAGACATTATTGAATATTGAAGAAGTATATTGGAAGAATAATTCAATTGAAGTAGGAATTCAGTAAAGAAATGAAATAGAGATTAAGTAATTAATTGATGATAAAAATAATAGTAATAGAAAAATATGAAATTAAGATAAAATGGAGGAAATATAAAGACAAATATCAAGATTTAAATAAGAAAATAAATTATTAAAATATAAAAATACCATTCGTCTCTCTTGATGCCCAATTCTGACCCATATTATGATTATTCTCCAAATAATGATTTTCAATTATTTTTAAATGAAGATCATTACATTCTTAGAGAGATATTGTGGATTGGTTCTATTTTGGTATTGAAAAATAATTTCAAAACTATTTATCATGATCAAAACAAACTCATTTTTGATTATTTTTTGTATTCTTTTTATAAACCTGAGCATGTGATTTTTGATTATGACATGTCTAAACATTCTTCATTCATTTTTTTGAATTAATTAGATACTGTGACTAACATAAAATGATATATGAATAACGTTTTTAATTAAATAGAATCTATAAATGATATTGGAAAATTAAAACAAATCTCATGATGTCATGTAATGTGTTAATTTTGAGATAAGGTTATTAATATGTAAAACAAAATATAAAAGGATCAATTTTTAAAGTTAACATAAAATACCGAAGATTAAAACTTCCTCACTTAAAATATGGAAATAATTCATAACTCTTCATTGATCATAATCTATCCTTGAAATGATAATCAAAGAAGAGTTCTATGATTTGATTTTTTGAAGAATGTATAGGTTTTATTTCATTTTATCATTATGGTTGAAGAAAATTATAATAGGGTATGGGGGTTAATAAATTAGGGATCCTAATTAATTGGATTTTAATTGGAATTATAATTATTTATAATTAATTTAATTGGTATAGTTATATAAATCATCTCTTATAGAAAAACAATATTCTCATTTCAAATTATTAATTAGATTTCAAGAAATAAAAAAATAATATTCTTCAAATATACTTATTGTAGTTTTATAATATTAAAAAACCGTATACATTGAAGTTGTTTTTTGGTTTTTTATCATAATACATTTAAGAAATTTTTTAAGTGAAACCTCTTTGAGAGACAACCTTGGTCAACAACTCTACTGCATCTAAGTACCCCAAAACCACACATCATTTGAGAAGCCCATGATAGCACATTTGGACAGTAATGTTATGTATTTAATTCATCTAATAATATGTAATATTTATGTTACAAAAGTATGGGTTGTTATATATACTCCACAATGTATGTTTTTATTATTCCTTTATATAACTCAATTAATTTCAAATTTCATATAATGTTCTATCATCCACTATCTCTAAATTCATGAGATACTAATTTTATATGTTATTTTTTAAAATAGAACTTCATTTTACTATGTTATAATTCTTTATAGTGAAATTATTTCTCCTATGTTTTATTCTTCCATTAGATGATTTTATTATATAGTACTTTCTCTTTCTCTCTACATAAATTGAATTCTTAATTCGAGCCCACTTCCTTGATAAATTTATTATAAATCTATTTTAGTTTAACATGATTTTTTTTAATATTACTGATGTACATACACATATTCACCAGTTATATAATGTGTTCCCATATGGTTAGGATATATTTAGTCATTAATTTATTTAAGGACTTATACTAGAGGAAACATGACATTTTCCATTTTTATTTATTGAAAGACATGTACAATTACACAAAAATACATGTAATATATACTATGTATATTTTGGGTTGTGTAATTTGTTCTTAAATGATATTTAAGAACACATTGTGTGTTATTCAATTATATGGCATGTAATTCCATGAGTTAAATAATATAGTAATCATTATAGGATTGACAACATGTCACTCCATTAATCACGTGGCATGTAATGCTAACTATATGTATAAAGTACATGATTTTAAAAACCAATATAAATGATGTATAGAGATTCGAGTATACTTGGAATTAGTCAACTCTTCCATTTATTTAAAAACATATCTGAAAATTTCATGATATATGGAAGAACAATATAAAAGGGAGTTTATTCTAGCTACACATTATCTAGTTCACCTTTTCTAAAATTAATTATTCCACTTCTATGCAATTACTCACACAACTAGTTTAAACTATGTCCTTTCATGATCTTCCATAGATACACTACTTGTACACATTCTAAATGATATGAAATCATTTTTTTAATCCCTAATACATACATAGGGACATATCATGAAATATTCATTAATACAAATGATTAAAAATGTGTGTACACCAAATAGACATTGTGTTAAAATAAATCCCGCATTCTTACATGGATGGATTCAAGTAAAATGCATTTAAATTAAATATAAATTAATTGTTGATGTTTAAAATGGCTATATGACCACTTCATAAAGATGAGTTTACATAGTCTGTATGAATGTTAAATGCCATGTATCTGTAATATCCATGTGTCACCTCAGAAAATAATGAGTAGTGTCTAAAAGACCCCATGCGATGATGCCCAAAATTCCAATTTATGATTACTACAATTTCATATAGCTTTAGTTAACCAATATTTAATGCCATATAGTTTTGGTAAACACTTTGTATTTTAGTTGTGCATCAGGAATTTCTAGCACCTCTAGATGGAATCTTTATGGCCAAAACCCGTTTTTTCATTTTAAAATAAGAAACTTTAGGGATAACGGAATCTATATTAATTCTTCACTCGTTCATAGCATGTAATTGGTCATATCATAGTGAAAAAATATATTATCTTAAATTAATTTAATGTGAATGATAAAATAAATTCGAAATGATAATCTATTTTCATAAATGATCCAAAATTTTATAATTAAAAATTTAAATTTAATTGATTTTATAGAGCATGAAGATTCCATGGGAAGCTATTACATTGATGGGGTCCATACACAATGATAGTTATATATAATCCAAGTAAAATACCACTAGAACATGAAGAAGAATTATAATTACTATGAAATTTGACTAATTAAACATGACATGTATTCCAAAAAAATAGAGATGATATTTCACGTTAAATTTAAAATTTATATATAAAAAAGGAAAATCCATTTGTTATTAAAGACATTATTTGAGGAGTATGTTTATCTCAAAAAAAATGTTCATGTTTTACCATGATTGTGAGAGGTGGAACAAAATTAGATCCCCATTAGTGGTGATCCGCACATTCCCCTTGATCATGGAACATTACCTGTCGGGTCTTCGTGTGTAAGTGTACTGATGTCGACCACCTTGTGTCATTCATTGTTAATCACTACTATTATCATTTCAATCATGAAGGAACATCTCATGGTATCTTTTGATTTAGAGGGGGGTGGATGAATGTTTAATTTCTTTTTCTTATGAAACCCTAGATATGTTTTTGCTAGAGAGATATATATAGTGTGAAGTGGTTTCAAACAATAGATTGTCTCACACAACAATGTTATATGTGTCTGTCTCCAAATTATATAGAGGTATATATATAGAAGTATGGATAATATTTAATAATTATTAACTTATAATAATCCAATAATATGATCAATTTAATAAATTATTATTATTATTATTATTATTATTATTACTATTTCAGATGGAATGCACCAACTTACACATTAGATATATTTTAAATATTCATAGTCTGGTGAATTGATCTTTTTCACCAAACAAATGAATCAGGTCTTCCATCCTAATTTTCATTAATTAGACCCTAAATATATATTTAAATAAATAAATGTTTTTCATTAAATAAATAATCTAAAAAGTATTATATTTACTATATTGAAAATGAATATTTATTTAATATTTAACTCAAAATAGTGACTATAGGTTTTCTGATCAACTAATCTTAAATAAATAATTCTTCCCAATCATAATAATTATATTTATTACCAAAATTAAATTTATATAGAATTTAATAGTGACCAAAGATACACCTTTTCTAGGACCTTATAGGCCAATTTCTAAATTTAATTAGTCATACCATCCAAAACTCTATGGTTACTTTCTAACAATAGGTCAAGTCAACAATAGAGAAAGAGGTTATGTTTCAATGAATTAAAACCACATACGAATGATTATAGTCTAGTGTAAACCATTCGACATAATATTTCCAATATTATAGGTTTTATATATCATGTCATTAACCTATATACTTGATTTTTTTTGGACTATGTGGATTGAACTAGTGGAACACCATGAGCATTTAATTTATCAGATAATTAAATTCTATGAAAAAGGAGAAGGATATCAACATATTTTGAAGAATATAAGGTAAAAATCCTATCTCATGTTATTCACTAATACATATCACTTGTGACAAAATCAACATATCCTATATCTCCATGAGCATAGATCATCCCAATTTTGGGAAAATATATCAAAATACACAACTAATGTCATAAATAATATTAATATTAATGTTTAAGGAACATTATATACATTCATATATTGGAATATTTAATGACACACAAATAAGTATAATTCCATCTTAAATGTCTATGCCCAAAATCATCCATCTTTGAGATCACCATGTATGATATCCATCAGATAATGTATCATACAATTATATGTATTCCAACCTAAAAGTTAAAAAAATACGTGTCCTATCATAAAATGTTATCTTAAACACATAAAAATATTTTTGGATACATCATTGAATTTAAAGGATATTCTCATAGAATGGAACATTCATGTACTTTCGATGGGACAAATACCACCAAGATGTTATCACAATATTGTAACACAAAAGAATAAATAATAATGAAATAATAAATACATTTAATATTCTCATAATTCAATATAATAGTTAATATAAAGTATATAATACAATGTATTAGGTTATAAGACACCAACACCTATTGAATCCCACTTTCATTATAGACAAATACTAAATCCCTTCAGTCCCATAGATCTTATAAGATATTTATTATCTTAATAGGATAAGTATTTGTTCAACATGTTTTACATGTTATCCTATATGAATAATTTCCTTACTAGAATATTATCTATTTGAGAAAAATCCCTAATGATATGAAACATTATAATTATATGATTCATCTATTTTTCTGACCTTGAATCCATAGGAATAGCCACTACCACAATATTATCATCATATACCATGAGAAAATTATTACTTCTAAGTAACACATTGAGATCCTTAATGATGTTTCATATCTGGATTCCCTCTTCGTCCAAATCAGAGGATGCAATATATTTAGACCCTATTGTCAAATTGGAAACTAGAAGATACTTTGAATTATTCCAAATCACAGCTCATTCGATGAGGTAGATGACATAAATCGACTTAAAATTTAGATCATATTGATTTATCTTGAAATTAGAATTTCTATACACAATGTTGAAAAGTTTCTTATTTCCTCTAGAATCAAAAAACATATATTTTACACACCTAAGATACTTTAGTATAATCATTACTACTATCCAATGGTTTTCTGCTATATCTACATATTTTTTTCCCACTATTCTCATAGGATAAGAAACATCATGCTTGATCTCTCATCTAATTCATGAGAAGACATTTTCATAGCGATATATTTGCAAATACATTCCCTAATAACCCATCAAATTAGGCACTAAACCAGACCATGGTAATGCTGTAAGGGATTTATAATACCCTCGGGCTAGCGAATAACACCTAAGAAATCATCACAAACTAGAAGGAACATTTTTGAAATCATAAAATAAAATACATACTATATATATAAATATTATGAAAATAAGAAAAATTCCCAAAAAAGAGTTCTAATGGTAGTGATTCAACTAAGAGTAGCAGTATAAACACAAAAATTACAATTCCAAAAAACAAACAAATAGAAACAAAATACTAAAAATAGCTACTTCACATAACATTTTGGGAATTCCCCAAATATCACCACTAGATAACCATAGCCTAATGACCTAAACCATACCACCACACTATGGTACCTTTTTCTTTTCTACATTAGATAAAATAATTTTTACAAACCCCCTAAGAAGTGGGTAGTGTGTGAGATAAATAGGCACAATAGGTTCTCACACTAATATTCCATAAAAATTATATATAGAATAATTAAAATATGAACAATATAAATAAATTTGGGGTGATATGTTGTTACATAGTTTTATATCAAAATCATGTTAAATGATTTTCTTTTTCTATTTTTCACCAAAACCAGGAAATAAAATTTCAATGAAAAATTTCCCTAAAACATTTACATTTTTCAATGAATTTATCATATCATATAAAATAAAATCCAAAATAGTACAATGCCAAATCACAATGGTTAACACACCTAGGATAGAAAAGGTTAGGTATTAAGATCACTTTTACCAAAAGTGTAATGAAATTATAGTGTGCAATGAAATCTCAACATTCAATGTTTCCTTAAACTAGAGAATTAGGAAGATCCTTGAATATAAACCCCCTATTATTTCAATACCAAGATTCTATACATAATCAATTATGACCTAGGAATGGAGGATAACCATAGAAAGTGAATATACTTATTACAATGGATATATTCCAAAAATAAACCCTACACCTAGGTACCCAAGGTTACCATGTATGGAATATATCAAATCAGTTTTACATGTCTTATCAAATTTCAAAAAAAATACAAAATACCATTTTAACATAAAATGTTATTTGAAAACTAATGTTACAATGCATTGAAAAAACATTTATATTACTAGAATGTGTAGAAAACCATAGCTTATAAATTTTTCTTACACATTCATAAAAAAACAATTATAATTTATTTATAATATTATTTATAAAAAAATAAAACAAACCATTTATAGAACATAGGATATCGAAATGACCACCTACATTAAACTCAGGTTTCACACCAACCACGATGGGATCCACAGACACTAAAAGAAAATGAATGCATAAATAATGAATTTATTACCAAAAATCAATTATCACATCTTAGAATATGGATTCCATTAGAAATATGTTTGTTGAAGAAGTTATATAATCACATAGATTTATATTTTCTTATGAGGAACCATTATCAATATGAGATCATCAATCAAAAGACAAGCGTATAATTGATCAAGAAGTCATTGGAGAAGAAACCTAACATGAAAAATATATCCCATAAATGAATCAAAGATCTAATATTAATTCTAGGGACAATATAATAGGGAAGAAATAAGTATAATTATTTAATAAACCATATTTATTCATTGAAAAACGATCAAATTGGTATTAAAATGGCAAGAGAAGAAGTTTAAAGGAGCCTAGAATTCCATAGGAGAGTCTCTCTTATAGAACTAATAAAATAGGTTCTACAATTATGTATTAGAGGGTTAATTTATGGTTTTATGGGATTTAATTTACAATTAATGTCGTCTTTGTATGACATATCCTGACAGTGTCAGCTAGCTGGTGGCCACTACAACCACGTAGTGGCTACCGAATGGCCCACTAGCTGGATGGTAGAGTCCCTCTAGCTGGATGGTGGTAGTAAAATCTATTTTTGGTTATTTTTTAATACAATAGATGTATAATGTATCTCTATATCAACTAATCCTCCTATATTACTTTTAAAATCCAATTTAACTCCTAAGACAAAACTTCAACTTGAATTACATCCTCATAAACATAAAAATAGAACGTATCTTAACTAAGATGTTATAGGTGTTTTACATGTTTCATAGAATAAAATCCCATCAAGGATTATTTCATACTGAATATCATCATTAATTTTTTAGTATGGATGAATTATCTTATCCCAAACATCCTCTTATATCTATCATAATAGACCTTGATTCCCAGAATATAGGAAACATCACTGAACTCTTTCATAGAGAAGAACTGGTTCAAACATGATTTAACAAACAATATAAATATTACATAATTTAAATAATATTTACATGTCAGTGAAATATAATACTAAGAATAAATCTTCACTCTTATTAAAATAAAGTTAGATAAATAAGACCGCATTCATTCATTATGAAAGTGAATTCCCTTATGGCTTCATTAGTGAAACTTGTTCCTTGAGAGGGATTAATTTTTCAACTAATTAATGGATTTATGGATCTTTTAAAACATATTATAATCACTATGAGTTATAAAATCTTATAATTGTGTCACGTATAAATATTTTTAAAGGTTACTATTTTAGAAAGTTATTTATAAATAATTTTACGTGATCCCAAAATCATAGAATGATTTTATGGAAAGTAGAATTATGATGGATTTATACACAGGAATAAGTGAATTTTTTCAATATTAAATATCATGACTTTGTTAAAATCCTTTTGAGACTATTTATTCCTTATAGGTACTAAATATTTCATTCATAATGAGTTTCTTATTGAATACCCATTCTCACCCTATAGTAATAACATCCACTAGTGGATAAACCAAAATCTATAATTGGTTTTGGTAACATGAATACATTTTAGAATTAAATGGATCCCAACATTTTTTAGTTGATTATATTATTATATCCTTTTATAGGATTTAGGCTCATTATAACACAATAGTAATTTATCACATACTCAGTGACTATAAAATAATATCTTCTAGGTTCTCTATCCTCATAGGTGATCCAATGTAATAGATGTGTCTCTATAACTTCCTCTTCCATTGGGATTTATGAAATATATTCATTTACCAAAATTTATGTATCTTGCACCTCAAAATCATCGATGTCGTTCTTTCTCCCTCTATAATTTTTTAAGATGTGATATCTCTCTAGGAATATGGATTTTCATGACATTATAACAATTTTTCCAAGGGATCAAAAAGATAATATCCCATTATTTCATTTGAATATCCTAGGAAGGCACACATTAATCCTCAAAGATAAAGTTTGATAATTGAGGAGGAATTAACATATAAGTCACACCCATGTGTTCATATATAACAAAATAATTTTCTTATCACAACAAAATTCATCTAGTATCTCATTTTTTGTCTTAATTAGAATATAGTTTTGTAAGTCTGTTGATTTCTTTAATGTGTACCCCCAATAGGGTAATGGAAAAATTTCATGAATCATCATCAACCTCACATGGAAAAAATTTTATGTTTCATCATTTCAATTGCTCTATTAAATTTTTTTGTATATAGAGGGGATAATTGAGAAAAAATAACGAACTCTCTGAATTACAATATGAACTCTTAGTTAAAATATCCTACACCTCAATATAAGAAAAGACTTTATTTACATAGAATGATAATGATTAAATCCACTTTTAGTTTACATAAAATTTTCAAATTAATCTAACATATATCTAATTATGTCAACTTATCCATATATAAAAAATACATCAAAAAAATTTATGGTATATGAGTATCCTCCCATTTTATTAATTTTGAAGGGTTTAAACATGTCTGTATAAACTAACTCAAGATTCTCTCTGGATACTTATCCACTAATTTATGCTTTAGTCATTTTACCATGTAAATAAGAATGACATATAACATGTTTATTTTTATCAAAATTAAATAAATATTCTTCTTAGTGAAATCGTTTCAAGCTCTTTTCATTTACATGACCTAGATAATGATGAAACAGTTGTGTGTTACATGTGTTATGTGGATTTATTTCAATATCAATTTCCAAAACCCAATGAACAAATAATATAACATTTAATAAATTTATTAATTGTTTCAAAATATTACTTACATTATCCATAAAATAGATCCAGTTTTTATTTAAAAATTTCATGAAGAAACAATCTAAATATAATTTATATACAAGTATAATGTTTTTAGTTTACATTAAGAACATAATAACAATCCTTAAGAACTATAACCAACCTGGATAGAAACCCAAAATTCTATTCTCTATTAAAAATTCTAACATCATAATATTTTATTTTATATTACTTTAAATGAATTTTGTGTTTTATTTGTTGTACCACATGCCTCATCGAGGTTAAATAAACCATGATATACAATAGAAATATAATTATTTAAATATGACCATCATTACCTAGACATTGGATTGATAGGTAATAAAAGTATTAACACCATTATGAAATATTTTTAGAATATTGTTTCTCCATAAAATAAATAATAAATAATATATTGATGATCAATTAGTTAGAAATGAAGATAAATTCTTTTAAAGGAAAAAGTGATATTTTTTCAAAATTGTTTTTGGGAAATATATTTTTGTGTTAATAAATTAAATTAATAACAATTTATAAATTATAATAATGAAATAAATAGATTATATGTCCAATAAAATTAATCAACATACATTTAATTTTATTCATTAGGAAAGGATAAAGAACAAAGTAATTTTTATTTCAAAATTACATAAACTACAACAATTTAATTATTTCATTTTATGTGTATATATTAAAATTTATGTGTGTCACATTTAGAAATTATATTTTATAAAACTGAAATAATTTCTAAATAATCATGTTAAAATAATCTTAAGATATATTTTTTCTGATTTCTTCAAAAAATGATTTTTGGTTGAATAATGAAAAATATCAATTTTTTCAAAAGCAAAATTTTCCCATTAAAACAAGAAATTTAAAAATAAAATTATGTTTAATATTTTATTTTAAATTAAAACAATATAATTTTTATTTTATATAATACAATTACTTCAATTGGAATCAATATTAAAGTTTATTTTGGTACGAGTAAATTTTTATGCTTAAAAGAACATTTTTCAAAAAAATACTTTTATTTATGTTTCATTTTATTACATTAAGAGTAATTTATTCCAATAAAATAGCATGGATCAGGAGAAATTAATTTTAAATTTATAATTAATAGTTTCAAATTTATTAATTTTTTCATTTTGTGGATATAATCCCAAGTAAAAATTTTGTTGGCACTATAAAATGGTAAAAACTTTAATTATGGATAAAACTAATTAACATCGTAAAAAATAGTATATAAATTATTATTTTATGATATTATTTATACCATTATAAAATTATATTATAATTATAATTACTCAAGGTCTAGTTTCCCATGAATAAGACTTCATATATTTTTAGAGCTTTGAATAATTACAAGAGTGCCACTCCCATCTCTTATAAAGGGGAACCTTATATCCTCTCTTACTCTCACCTATTGATCCATTTATGTCATCCTATAAATTTAAAAATAAATTTCATACATCCCTCAATATTTCCTAGATGTCCTAGTTTCTCCATAGGAATAAAATGAGAAGGCTGAATGTGTATTCCACAGGAGGTATTCAACGAATATGTATAACTCTTAACTGAGAGTTTTTAGGTTTAGTCAATCTTCTAACTTCTTCAAATATTATTTAAAAATGATGATATAATAAAATAAATATCTAAAATATACTTAAATATTATTATGATTATAGTGTATATTCTTTTTATCTCTTTGTCTTCCAAATGGAAAATGAAATTATCGCTCATATGTGCATATAGATAGTCGTCTCTAAACAGTGATGCAATTTTTTCATAACCTCCTCAAATGGTTAGTTATAATGAAAAATTTAATAAATATATTTTATAATATTTAATTAATCATTCTTATAGAAGGATAATATATTATTTACCTTCTTTATCTTCCATCCATGGGAAAATGATAATGTCACTCGTGTGTATATATAGAATACCTTCTTGACAAAGTTATGTGACTTATGTTTCATTACTCCCTCACATGTCTATTCATAACGCTAGATCTAATGAATAAATATGAATGTTATAAAATATTAATTATTATTAAAAATTAAAATATTATCTATTTTTTTTCATTTGACACTGTTGAGAAATAGAAACATTGATCATGCACATGAATCAATAATCGTCTATTGAAAAAAATGTATTTAATTTTTCAGGATGTCCTTAATGATTGGATTTAAAATTGTATATAATGTAAAAACATTATTTATATAACATTTTTGTAATTAATATTTTATTTAATAATGAACCATTGGACCCCAGTAAACCAACTAATGTAATTTGGGAGGTTTTGAAACAAACAACCTCAACATATTCGACGTGAAATTAACTAATATAGAAACTAAATAAAAATCTTTAATAAGTTAAAAAAATGAATAATAGTTATGGAATTAAAATAAAAAATTATCTTAAAATGTGTAAAATTATTAAAGTTTTATTATTAATGAAATTATATGATGTAAGTGGTAATTCGAGAGACTTGTTAATGTATTTATCATCTCAAATCCCTTTCATTGAGAATTTTTCCATCTTCAACACATATTTTCTATTTTGTGGTGTATATACTACCATATGTATTACATTTATCATTCCTTTACTAATATTCATGTGGTTTAAAAATTAATTTCATTTTATACCCTTAAACATCATTTTATTTAAAATTTTATGAAAGTAAAAAATGGGAATTTATTTCAAACCATCTTTAAATGTTTTTTCTTTAAAAATATTTCCCCACCATATCCATGAACATTAAAATATTTTTTCGTAATTTATTTATATATTGATAAATTTTTGATAAAGGTAATGTTTAATACATTTTATATTCTTTACAAATTATGATAATGAATATTTTTAAAAGTTCTCCATTAAGACACACTAGAATTTTTACAAAGTGAGAAAATATTTTTTAATGGTTATCGCAGGAATGCCTTTTCCTGTTGTCATAGATGTTATTTTTTATTATGATTCCTTGAGTATATTTTATTGGTTTTCAAAAAATATCCAATTTAATTCATTCTTTTAATTTTTAGAAACATTTTTTAGGATAAAAGGTTAATTTTTCTATTTTTTTTGAGATGACTGAATGTGACATTTCTTGTGGGTTAAAATGAGTTTTTCAGGGATTTGTGATGAAAAATTGGAATATTAAAACAGTTTTATTCACTATGTGGTACTTGAAAATTATATATTATGATGGGCAAGACAGATATATCTCATGATTATGGGAGATCCAAGTATATCTCTCTAATGCATTAAGAAAATGAATAATCATCAAAGTATAAAAATGAGAGAGATAATTAGGTATGTTTCTCTTATGGAATAAACTCGACATTCATTAATTCGATACAGGTTAGCCATGATTGAAAATGGGTTATGAATAAAATTCTATAAGATATATATTTTATTATTACTATATGTTTTTATGAAAATTTATTGATTTCATAAGGTAAGGAAGGAATGAAAACTTTGAAATATTAAATGTTTGTTTTTTAGAGAAATGTTTTCACAATGCTTTCATGGGTTCCCTATTATTTCTAATGGGATTAAAATAATTAAATTGAGAAATTATTAATTTAATTATGTGGATATTATTTTATTTATGGTATCAAATTTTACTTTTGAAAAATTTTAATCACTATCACGGGTTTTATGTTTTTCACTTGACTAATAAGATTATATAATTTTTATAACCTTTAATGATATTTTTTTTCTCACCCCACAATTTCATATATCTTTCACATGATCTAAGGTTGTGTATAAACTACAAAAAATTCAATCAATTCCATTAGGCTGAATTACCTTAAAATATTATGAATTATTATTAATGAAAAATGAGTTTAAACTTAATAAAACAGTTTTAATGTAAAAAAATTAACATTGACTAAATTTTTTCATATTGTAATTTAAGGGTTTTTTATATAGGATTTCTTTCATAATTCATTAATATGATAAATTAAAAATATCCTAGAATTATATGGGAGTGGATCGTATTTTTTATATCATTTAATTATGGGATATTTATGTGATAATTCATTATTAAAATCATAAAAAATCATACTCATTTGGGGTGTCAAGGACCCACCTAACCAAGATAAATCCTGTAAAATATTCTTTTTTATTGTGTTTTTATACATATGTGAGAACCAAAATAAGTATATAATAATAAATTAAAATAAATAGTGATATTTAATGTGATATTGAATGCACCTAATACAACACATTTATTTTTGACTTAGGAGTGGTTCTTCTTACAATGTACCTTCTTTCCACATGAAAAATAGGCATCCTCTTACTCCATTACTTACTTTATAATATTAACCTTTTATAAAGGGCATAAATAATCCTTAGACCTTGTGGTAGTCTTGAATATTGTATCCTTTTACTTTAATATTATACAACATTGTAACTAAATTACTTTCAAGAATCATATCCATTTTAGCATGTCACACCAAGGTTAGGAAATCAAGAAGAGAATTATCTATATTGTTCATAATTAAATTGAAAACATTTTTAGAGATTATCCATTATAGTGATGAAAGTATGATATCTTTGAACAAATCTATGATAACATTAAAAACAATGATGTATAGCCACTTAATTTATCCAATAACTATTACCAAATTTGGCCCCATAGATGAACTATCTACATGTTTTAATGTGAAACCTTCCTTGATGATATCATAATACCATGGCATAGATCTTCCATGATAAAATTTATAGATATAATATAACCTGAAAAGTATATTTATGTCTAAATAAAGCTACTATATTTAATTTCACATTGTTGATAATATCAATAATTGGATATCTACGAAACAATACATTTGATTCCAAAAGAGTTTATGCTCATCATCCCTAGCCTCTTTAATATACTATTTAAGAATTGGGTACTCTAGTAGAAATAACATCATTTTTTAGTGTTATATTATGGGAAATTTACTGTACCATTCCTAGATGTGCAGATAATGACCCATGATTCACATACATGGATATTAAATCTTTTTAGATGAATATTCATTACATTACACAAACACGCACCTAAGTGCCATAATAGTTTAGTCCCTTTGGAAACTTGTTACAAAAACTATAATATATTTAAATATATTCACTGTTTTCCACAAATATATTTCCATTTGATATTCTTCATAGACATACCCTACATAAAACCATTCTTCATAACATGGGGAAAGGAAACATAAGAAAGGGTGAGCTCAGATGCTCCGTAAGGGTAGACAGAAGAGATATCAATCTATGATCATATGAATTAATAATATAGTCATAAAGTTATATGATGACAACTATAAATCAATAAGTTTATTCCCAACCTATCATATATAACAAACACAAGTCATGTCATAAAAATTTGCAGCCCAAAATTCATGAATAACAAGGGAATCAAAGAACATGATCTATGAGATAAAAATATTGGCATAAGACATAGATATTTTTCATAAACATAATCATAAAAAATAATTTATATATTAGTAAAATACCACTACCAAATCTGACATATTGGGATGGGTTAACTCCCCAAACCATCATAGTAGTCAAGGTTCACTCCCTAGACTATCATAGTGGACAATGTCCCTTACTGATCCGAGTTCACTCCTTTTTCTAGTCCGGTCTATCTCATGAGATATAAATATTTACCCAAAGAATTATAAGTAGATATAGGCTCCAACCATCTCATAATGAAAAACATATTTATGTGTGGAACATGATAATAAAATGGTCATTATACCATAGCACATGAAATTAAATGAGTTTTATAATCACTTCCTCATGGTAAAACCCTAGGAAGAGAAACACATTTCTAAACATCATGCCATCATAAACATAAATCATTAAGGGAAAGAATAAGAATCGTTTCTTTTTATTTTATCCCTAATAAGTCATAGGTAACATCAAAAGATAAAATATTAGATGGAAAATTATTTTGATCAAATATTTAAAACATTTCATGAGGAAAATATCCCTTCAACATTTAAAAATACATTTAAAAATATAAAACATTTTGAAAATAATTTTATTTGAAAATAAACTTAAAAAATTATAAGGTAATATTTGATATAATTATTGGTCCTAACATAAGAAAATTATTTTTGTTCTGTACATGTTAAAAGGAATATTCTTTTCACATTTTGAAAAAATCCAAATGGTCATTGTTTGGAAAACCACATGAAGAATACATTTATTATTTTAAAAAGTAAAAAATGTGTAAAAATTTCATTTAAAAATTATATGAGAATAATAAAACATTTTTTAATTTTTTATAAAACATGGTTTTGGAGGAAAATGGATTTCTGACCTAAGAGAGAAATAATATTATATTTTCTTACAAATAATTTTTCAATAATTTTTATTAGTAAATAATGGAAAAATGGTACTATTAATTTAAAATTTCATGAATAACCAAAGGATAATAAAATTCATGAGTTTATTGAGATATGGATCATAATATTTTCTCATTGGAAACATAATCATAAATAATCTTATTAAACAGAGAGATTATAAGATAAAATAATTACCACTTTGATAACATTGAATCATAGGCTCAATGAATGAGGATGGTTTAATTCTACTTTGCATCGATTATTACAAGCTAAAAAATCACGATAGAAACAAGTATTATCTGATACAAATTGATGACTTTTTGATCAGTTACATGGAGAAAAATACTTCTCCAAGGTGGATCTTCAGTTAGGATTTTATCATGTAAGACTGAATAAGGAAGATATCCAAAGAATGGTTTGTGTATAAGGAATAGGAACTATGAGTTCATAGTGATTCCATTCGGTATCACTAATGTCCTAAGAATAATCATGGATTTGATAAATATAGTCTTTGGATATTACCTAGAAAAATTTGTGGTAGTATATATAGATGAAATCATAATATAATCCAAAATCTAGGAGGAGGTTGAGGGGTATTTTAACACTACATTAAAGACCTTATGAAGGGATAATATTAATTCCAAGTAAAATAAGTGTGAGTTCAAATTGAAGGAAGTATGAATCTTAGGGAATTTCATTACAAGTAATGGGATATCTATAGATCCTTCAAAGAAAATATAAATCAAAGATTGGTTGAGACCAATATCTATGACAGAAATCCAAAGATTCCTTGGCATAGTTGGGTATTATCACCGATTTGTGAGACATTTCTCATGTTTATCAAACCCTCTTACCAAGATAACTCATAATGGAGTAAAGTATTCTTGGAATAATGAATGTGAAGAAATATTAAATCAGTTTAAAAGGAGGCTTATCATTTCCCCTGTGCTCATAGTACCCACAACTGTAGAAATTTTTGTAGTATTCAGAAATTAATTGAAGAATGGATTAGGTTGTGTGGTAATGAAGAATGAAAAAAACCATTGCCTATGCCTCAAGGCTGTTGAAAGTTCATGATCAAAACTGCCCCACACATGATCTAGAGTTGGAAGATGTTGTATTTGCATTGAAAATCTAGAGGAATTATCCCTATGGTGAGAAGTGTGAGATATATACTGATAATAAGAGCCTAAAATATATATTCACATAGAAAGAGATTAATATTGACCAATGAAGATTGTTATATCTGATTAAGGACTATGACTGTTCAATTCACTACCATCGTGGTAAGTTGAATAATGTGACAAATGCTCTAATTAAAATGGATCCAATAATTTTATCATTTATGATAATTGATAAGGATCAAATATTCTTTGTATTGAAGAGTATGTAAATGGTAATCATAATGGAAGTAACATCATAAATCCTTTCACAAATTATTTCCCAACCATCTCTTCTAAAAGGTCAAAGGATGTGAAAAATATGATGTGGGGATTTAAAAGAAAGTGAAAACTATAAGAAAAGGGAAACCCTCATATTTCAATGTATGTGAAAAAGGAATTGTGATATTTGGGTCAAGATTATGTGTTCCATCATATCTTATTTTTAATAAGTAACTATTGGATGATGTACATAGTTGACTTTCTCCATTCACCTAAGAAACAAAAAGATGTATTGAGATATCTAAGAGCACTATTAGCGGGACAACATGAAGAAGGAGATCACTGATTATATATCAAAGTTCCTAGCATGTCTACTAGTGAATGATAAAAGAAAGATGTATAAGGGGATGGAGAAACCATTACCCACACCAACATAGAAATGAGAAAAATATCTATGTACTTTTTCATCAGGATTCCGAAGACATCCAAAGGAAACAATTCTATCTAGGTTGTTGGGGATCTGCATACTAATACTGCACAATTCATTATGATTTGATAGGATTTCTCACTAGATAAAATTTCATAGATATACATTATATAAGTGGTGATGATAAATGGAGTACCACTATCAATTATGTCTAATTAAGATCCATGACTCACCTCTATGTTTTGGAAAATGTCTCCAACATTCTCTTAATATTGAGATGAAATTAGGTACAAATTATCACCCTCAAATGGATGGCCAATCTGATCGGAATATCCAAACACTTTAGTTCATGTTGAGAGCATAATCATTTTACTTCAAATAAGAGTGGGAAAAACATATCATTTTGTTTGAGTTCTCTTACAAAAACAGTTTCCACTCGTGCATCCAAATAGATCCCTATGAAGATCTTTATGGGAAGAGGTTTAGAACACCTACATGTTGGGGTGATGTTGGGGAATGAAAACTACTAGGTCTAGAAATGGTCAATGAAATGGTCAAAAAAGGTTAAGACCATTCAGCAGCACATCAACACTATTTAGATTTGATAGAAGATATATAATGACAATAATCAATGAGACATTGAGTTTTATTTTGGAGATATGATGTTTCTATGTATATATTCAATGAAGAAAGGGATGAGATTTGGGAGTAGTTGAAATATTATTCCAAGGTACATTGGACCTTTTGATATCCATGATCACATTAGGGTGGTGGCTAATCAAGTAACACTCCCACCAAACCTATCTCAAGTACATTATGTATTCCATGTATCCCTCTTGAGAAAGTAAATACCAAACCCCTCACATGTACTCAATCCATAGGTGGTACCATTAGACAATTACCTTTCCTATTAGGATCATCCAGTAAAGATCTTAGAACATAGATAAAAAGATTGATGAAATAAAACAATTCCTATATTCAAAGTTTTTTTGAGAGAAAAAATGTTTGAAGAAGAAATGTGGGAACCATAGGAAGTGATGAAGCATAGTAACCTCATCTGTTTTAGTTTGAGAAAAGAAAATTTTGAGGGAAATGTTTTTTAACGGGGGAAGATTGTAACAACCCAAACTATTGTAAATAAAATTCCCCCAAGATTTTTATTAAAAGTCTTATAATATAATATGGTTATAGATATTAGATACCATTATTTTGATTAATTATGCCCATTGGAGTTAATTGACCATTGATAATCATTAACATTGATAATATAGCCTTTGAATTGTGATCACATGATTAGTATAAATATAGGGTTTTAGAAAAAATACAATTATCATATAAGAAGGAAGTGATGGCCTCAACCAATGAGATTGTACCCTATGAATCCCATTTACCATAGATTCTAAGGGATCTAGAATTTATAGAATTTTCCATTGAAAAATACCAAGTTGATATCCAAAAACATAAGAATTATTGAAACAGTTTACGAGAGAAGTTCAATCTCATCGATATCATGACCCAAACCATGTTTGTCAAACTGCCCCATGAAAGTTACAACATTGAAAATCATGCCCCTTTGGTGTTTTATGGTGTATTAATTGGATATGTAACAATACCCTATAAATATGAATATGTATATTATTTTTTTAGAATAATGAATCTATTTCAATCCTATTAATCTTGATTTCTAAATGATTTTTATTTTGATCCAATAAAACACACGTATTATTTTTGGTTAATTTTAAAATTCTGTTAATAACTATATATTGATGAATTAATAGAACTATTAAATAAGTAATATTTTTATAAAATATTATTATTAAATAACACTTATTAAATATAAATAATGATATAATTTTTATGAAGTCAAATGTATGTTTTATAAAGGTTCAAAAATGGTATTGTCAAAAAAACCGAACATTTTCAAGAAATGTTAGTTTTTTATTTTAAAAGTGAAAATTCACATTTTTATAAAATTTCATAGTTAAAATGAGTATTATTATTTGAATCAACATTTTGAAATTATGCAACAATTATTTTTTCATAATTTTCAAAGATAAAAGAATTTTCAAGTAAAAATTCAATACTATATAAATATACTTTGTGTTTTATGAAATCACAATGGCACAAATGTGATGTCATAAGTAATATAAATTGGATCAATTACCAAATATATATTTTACCTTTAAAATAATTTTATTTTATAATTATTTGATTTATATTTTAAATCCATTATGAATCTTCCAAGACTTATAATATATTTTATGATTTTAAAATCATTTATTTATTAGTGTGTCTCACCTACACATCAGCAAGGGTAATATTTTAGTAATTTAGGCCCCTGTACTTCTAAAATAATATAACGCACTCTCATTCGGAAGAAACCATGTGTACAAAAAAAGGGATGGATTTTTGTTTTGGAGATTTTATTATGTAGAATCCAAACTGATAATAATAATGAATTCAAACTCGTTTCTTATCTAAAACCACCCACACTCCCATTTATCTTCACTAAAACACCTTTTATCACATCCTTACTCTTCCTTTCACACTTTATATTTATCCCAAGGTGCTACTAAGCTTTCAAGAGGCCCCTCACAAGCCTTTGGATTCACACGGTAAAGTTAGGATCCTAACCTTCCTCTCCTCCTCTCAAATTCAAGCACCTTATTTGAAATCATTTGTTTTAATTTCAATTGGTTATATTTTTGGTTAATTTATAATCATTAACATACTTTAAAATTATTTTTATTTCAATTTTTTATCATTTATCTTCAATTATTTTTACCCATAACTAAGCCATCACTATGCCGAAATTCCTTAAGGGAGCTTCCACACTTCTCTTTTATCAAGTGCTCTTTATGTGTTATATCTTTAGAATTTCATTTTAAAATTATGTGATATGTATTCCATATCATTCTTACTATTAATTTTATTTAAAAATGAATAATTCTTCATTTCACTCTCATTAATCATCCCATGGTCCTTCATGTACACTTGTTACCATGAAGAAATTTCGTTAGGATTCTTTTCTCTATTCATATTTCATCATTAACTTGGGACTTCTATTTTAAAATTTCCAATGATGGTATATGATTTTCCATTTCCAAATTAAATCCCATTTTACATCCAAATAATTTGATACCCTTTCTCTCCCATTAACCAGTTTTATGAAATTTTATGTAATGTTGTGATGCTACTGAAATTTCCCCACAATTTTCCATTCCAAAATAATTGTGTAGTGAATACAATACCCATTATTCTATCAAGGGTATTCATCTTTATGAACATAAACTTATTTATTGTGGAATAAAATGTATTTATTATACATTAATTTATCATGGAATATATTACTATGATGAATGATTCCACTTCGAATGATTTATGTGGCACACTTAAGCATGAGAATGAAATGATTATCATGGGTGCGCCCAAATTTCACTCCAATTCATTGGGTAATGTTTAGAATCATGATACATAATGTTGGGATAGGGGTGTAACTGATTCTTTTATGGGGATTTTCACCATGAATTATTGTAGGTTTATCATTTATCTATGTTTATGATTCAATGTTTTATGTTGTTTTTACATTTTTCATGTTATGATTATCAGGCTATATCATGCCTTATTATTCATGTTACTTTTATTCCTCATTTATATATATATTTTCTAACATGTATCACTTATTCCATGTTTATCCCCTTATTGGGATTTATATCTGACCTATTTCTTATTTATTTTCCCAGGTTATCCCATGTAGTTTTAAGTTAGAAGGAGTATTTTTAGCCTGTTAAATAAATTTTCAATAAAGATGTTGTATTCCCTATTTTATATTGTTATGTAATGAAAGTAATCCCCAAAGACTCCAAACATCTTAATCATATAGGTTGTGTTAAGTGTAGTATTATGTAATAAACGAAGTAATAATTTGAAAGAAAGATAAGGGTTGTTATAATAGGTGTATTTGTTGGTGGAAGGGGACATTTCCTAGGGGATTTTCCTAACATGTTTCACCTGCCTACTAGACATGCCTTGATTACTAGCCTGACATTTTTGGGGAGTTAGTCTAACATGGAAGATATGTCCAAGGTTTTATTCCTCCCACGTCTAAGAAGTTTTATATGATCAAAGAAGATTTTTCAAGGGTCTTTCAGATGATCAACTGGATTGTCTTTGATGCCTTCACATGAGTGAAGTGAGCATGTACAAAATGCATAAAATTATCAAAGAGGACATTTCTGGGGTCATCCATTTGATAATTCTATCATGTCCAGAGTCTATGAAATGATCATATGACTTGTTTAATATTTCCTCACAAAATCAAAGTAGGCATGTCTGGGGTCTTGCACATGATCTAAGTAGATATTAATATATGTTGTCGCATGATGAACATGACCTGTCTTCAGATTTTAACATGAAAATGATAAAATGTTAATGGGAAACATATGATCAAGATGAAATTTCAAGGGATATCATGATAAAGTTAGGAAATTCTGATAAGATATCTTACGATTATCCTGGATTCTCTATAGGAAATCTCATGTCAATGCCAATATGTAAATAAATTGTCACGAGACAATCCTAAATTTTGCAAGGCTTATCGTGTGACCAACATGACTTATCCTTGATCCATAAAATTATCCAATAGGCTCGTAGAAAGATTGTATGGTGATTAATTTTGTTT
Source organism: Viscum album (assembly GCA_963277665.1). Lineage (NCBI taxonomy): Eukaryota > Viridiplantae > Streptophyta > Magnoliopsida > Santalales > Viscaceae > Viscum > Viscum album. Next base: position 29,085,347 of record OY728125.1, read on the forward strand.
TTTAATGTTTTCATATTGGAATCATGAGATCTACGAGGAAACATGTGATCACATGTCCCTAATAGATTTATGCAGGTAGTTCTCACGAACATGTTTAGGATCACTCACATGACAATGGGGGAACACCCAAGGGTTTAGGGAACTTGTAAAAGGTATTATTACTAAATTTTCATGGGAAAATATGAATTCCCAATTTTTAATTTCAATGGAGTACACTATATGAATTTCATGGTGAAAGGAGGTCATATCCATGGAATTGTACACACATCAAAAGGAACTCACATGATGACCCATTTTTCTTGTGATTCACATGAACTCAGAAGGGTCTTACAAGGGATTATGAGAACACTAATGAAGGCTTCCAAATGAAACCAAAATAATGTTTGAGGGTCCATGGTTCATAAAACTAAGTCGTTTTCCATTATCTTACCTTCATATTGATGAGTTTCTTCATAATGTCACTACGTGATGCCCACAATCTTTTGATCTACTTGACATTAATATGGTCTTGTGATGGGTTTTTTTCTTATGTGTAGGGGATGCTTATCAAAGCTATCAAAATCATGGACGAAATTACATAGTGCATGGTAAGGAGGAGTGTATTTCATATGGGGTCCTATGTCTAAAGTCCTACACTGTGGGGATGAGCATATGTTTCATTGCAAAACCTGAGGTGTGGATTCTTAAAATCACATGAAAAAGAGTCATTTTACAAAACACCACCCATACACAACATAAAATAGGTTACATGATCACCATGTGACCACATAATCTCTATGGGATTATGTAAGGGTCTCTACAGATATGCACTGGGGATTCCCTCTAGTTCTGCATGCATAGACAAGGGCTCTCTAATGAGGACCATCAACCCACCTTCTGAAATGAGGTTCACATTCTTAGTATCTCCTCCGCATTATAAGGGACTTTTGAGGTGTAGAGTGCTAAATTCATTGATTCCAAGGTGTAATTGGCACATTGTGAGATCAGGGGTTTATGACATCTCAAGATTCATGCCCGCTGGTTCATGCTTGAAGACACCACTATGGGTATTCTATGTACCCAAGAACATGTGTTATCACATTTCATGAGGTGATATCACTCATGAGATAATGTGATCTATAGTAATGTCCGACAGGAGATCTTGTGAATGAGTTCATGTGGTTCTTAGATGTGTAGAGATTTGTTTCATTGAGGGGGTTCACAAGATGTTTATTATGTCATGTGATCATGTGACCCTATTGATCATGTGATGTTTTCTTATGGTGGAACACTTGTGGTAGGTTATCATGGTGGGAACGTCATATTTACCTAGAGTTAACCTCTGAAGGTGGTGGACAACTCCTATATTTCCCCATTGCTATCCTCCCTCCCTCACATATGTTTTTCATTTCAAAGGAGATTAGGGGTATTTATAGGATAATGTAGTCCAAGGTTGATGTCACTTTTCATGGTGGGTATATCATGTGTATCAGCCGAGGTGAAGTCATGGGATCAATATAACATTTGGAAAAGATGGCTTTATGTGATTCATTCCTTCATATGATTACCCTATCACCATTTCATTACCAATTTCTCATGATTATATTCCATAAAACCACTATGTCATCATATGATCTTGGGTTGTCCATGCAGTGAGCATCTAGAAAATTTCCAAGGTCCACACATGACATCTTGTTCTTCATAGAATGATCACTTCATTGATCATGTGATGCTTCATATTTTTTATAGGATGGCGCTGAGAGATTTTGATAAATATGAATTAAATAAATAAATAAAACCATCAAAATATGGACGAGTCTCACTATCATAAAAAATGTGATGGCATATGAGTTCATTAAATGTCATGGTGACTATATCATTTTTGTGTGACATCTTCATGTGGTGGCTCAACGAATTAAATCCTTACAATCACTTGATCTATGAACATCATTTGACCACATAATGATTTTCCATCATTAAATATTGTAGGTTCTTGTAACAGGATCTTGATATGAAGTATCGTTCTTTCTTTGTTTGGTTGCATTAATAGGTATGGAAGGAGATGTTCCATGCCTTGCATCAGTATGATCAAGCTTGTCTTAAGATTTTGACATTCTATGTAAGGAGGAATAGTTGTCTCGATCTCGGATGAACATTATTCAGATGGAAATAGTTAGAAGATGTGAACTTTTTCACTGAGTGATATCAGTTTGAATTTGTGCCGCACAAGATCAAGTTATTTTGATACGCAATTCATGGTATTTCAATAGAATATACAAGATCATCAAGATCAAATATTGGGCTACTGTGGTTATTTCTTTATTTTTATTCCCATGAATAGAATCAGTGTAATTCATTCCCACCTCTGAATTCCACAACACTACCAGTGTGGTTTATCAATCAAATGTTACGGCTATCTGCTCAGAAATCTCAACCCTCCTTCCACTGTGCTACCCCTCTTACTGCATTACGACCTTGTGGGGAAGCTCTTTCCTTCTTGTGTGGGAACATGCTTTCACTCCCTTTTCTTTCTGCACTAGCTGGTTGGGATGGATCCCAATGAACGGTTGAGGTCACTCCTGCATGATCCTGGGTCGAGCTGGCTATGCTTGTTATACTTGTTTAGCCCCTAATTGTTTCACAATGGATATTCATAAACTAGTAGAGTAGAATTATATATAAAATTAGTAGGGGAAAAATATGCACAACCTTATCAGGATAATCCCAAGCCGTATTCTTCAACTATTTAACATTTTTTCCTTCCATATAAATTATATTAGTATATTTTTATTTTATTCAAACTTCTAAAATACTTGATGGAAAAGTGAATATCACACAATTATGGGTATCAAAAAAAATTCCACCAATTAGAATTATATTCATTCAGAATGGAAATAATACGATTCTATGTTAAATATAGATAAATTTTCCATAAATATGAATATTTGATGAGGATTGATATTGATCCCCCTTAGAGGGTATGCCTAGAGTGTGTTGACTAAGGAACTCTCAAGCACTATGAAGATGAGACTCCTATCCATGAATACTTGGATGAATCCAATATAGGATGTATCTTTGTATTGGGGAATGGATACCCTGAAATTAGAATGTATATGAATTTTAAAATTGAATAGGGATTTGGTGAAAAGGGACCTATCTATGGATCTAATGTAATGTACTTGTAAATTTCTACGTATCCCATTTGAATGATAATATAGCTATATATAGTTTTGAAACATCCCATTACATAGGTCACACTTGTTTATATGAGGAATAGGTTCATAGATGAAGAAATATATGATAAATGTCCTTACATAGATCTATCCCATACATAGGAAGAGGAATGTCACTTTCATGTGATGATATCCTATGTAGAGATCCATGTTTCGATAGAGATGTTTCTTGGATCATCCATGATACCCATCCTTTTCATGTAATACCAAATATATTCACTCACTCAAGTTTGAGTGCTTAACTTAGAACATGTTTCTATTGTAAAATGATCTAGAATTCCCACCAACATGAGATTCCTCATTTATGAACCTACACTAGTTTTATTGAGATAATTTTATTTACAAGTATTATTCGGGTATGGTATCCATTCTAGAATGAGAATTCTCTAACATCGGCCTATGTTCGGGGATATAATGAGAATTGATTTCTTTTTTCAATGTCCATATAGTGGGACCCAAAATATTTATATCTATTTATTTATTATTACATAAATATTTCCTAAGATTCATATGTAGGAGGACTTATCGGGCGTGGACTTAGATTTTTATCGAACCACATTTCTATGGGTTCTCGAACTAAAAGTTTTCATGCCTCTTCCCTTTTATAGATGAAAAATATTTCCTTGATATTGAAAAGTGAATGTCCAGTGAGAAGATATTAATGTTTTTCTAAGGATTCCTTTATCGAGTTTTCATCTTGGGGGGATTTACCTCTTTTTTAGTTAGTTGTTTTATGGTATTTAAATCTAGACTATCATTATGTTGTATTCTATTGTCTTATAGCTTAGAAATTAGTTTATTATCTTCTATCTTAGTCCTTTTATTTGTTGTACTTCAAGGTTTTCTAGCTTGGACCTTTATTGTGCTGTATTTTAGGGCCTTATAGATTAGACATTTAGATTCCATGCATTATAATATATTTATTCCATGAATTTATTGATGAATATAAAATTTTGGAAATAAATTCTAGGGATGAACCAAGATACCCAAAGTTTTTGAGTTGCTCTATGATTATTTCAATGTTCCTCTGGATTAGAGTTCCTTTCTTCTAGGAGGAGATGCCTCTAAAAAATAGTTCAAGGACCTTTTGAATTAGTATCATTGAAATGTAGAGGTGTATCTACTATTTTACAAGGGGTGTAGAATATTTTGGAGAATTTATGGGTGGATGGAGAGATCATATGAAACTGATAGTTCACCTTTATAGTTGGAATATGGGTTTTCTAAATCTTGTGTCCAGGAGCATGAATTGATGCGTAATAGAATGGGGAAACATACTGGGGATGACCCAAATCACCTTAAGGTGTTGAGTTCCACCACAATGTCATCGGGGATGAGGAGGATTTATGTTACTTTTATATATTTAAAAGATTCCTCTAATTGGTAGGTCAAATACCTTATTCCTGATTCCATAGGGATTACATGCATTGTCAAGTTCAGTTGACCCCCACTATTTTCCAAGGGTTATGAAAGATTTTGAAAGACTAAAGTGTTTAGGAAATGAAGTTGGATATAAATCAAAAGCTATCAAGGAAGGGTTACGGAACCCTAAGAATGATTAGATCTTAATGTGTATCTTGATACCTATTCCATGTGGTTTTGAATCATGAGGTGTGGGACTTCAAAATGTTTAGGAATGGAGTGTTGAATTCCTACTTTAAATAAGGGTACAATTCATACTGACATAACACCGAGGTTGTTAGATCCTCTTGAATAGTCTAGTTGATCTAATTGTAAATCATGATGCAAAGTGATAAAGTCATGAAGAAGGTATAGTAAAATATTTCTATGAATTACCTAGAATACCTTAATTTTCTGGTTTCTTCCACAATGACATTATAATCACAACAATTTAAATTCCCTTTATATAGGGACACGATGTATCTGGTTGGTAGTTCTAGGACCTTCTACATCAATATCATAGCCAATTTGAGAGATATATTTTCTTTTATAATATACATGAATGGTTTTCAGTGAACTAAGGCACTCAAATCATGAAGTATGATTTATGAAAAATCTAACATTGAAGAAGGGTTCAGGTACCTTGAATGTTGTGTCACCACCATGAGAACATGTTCTCATAGTGAGGAGGTGTTGCAAACCATTACTCAAAATTTTTCCTAGACTAGAGGATCTAACACAGTTTTTATTTTACTAGAGGATACAAAATAGTTCCAATGATATTTTTTATTTTTTTATTTTTTATATAATTTGTTTCCTAAACTCTATATATGAAGAGTTTAGATAGTGAAGACCTTAATTTTTCTCAAGACTCCCTATGAAGGTTTTCTACCAGAAAGGTTTTTTTTCTCCATCACTAATAGTTCATGCTCTTATAATTTGGAACATTATAGGATGGAGTTTGAGGTCATATATATTTGACCAAAGTGTAGGAAGTTTAAGGTTATGAAACACCTGGACTTAACTTGGGAGAGATATTACATAAGAACCTTATTAGAATACCTAGGGAAAATATTAATCCAAGATCCTTCAGAGTGGGAGATGAAAATGTTGTAAATTTGGGATCAAGGTTCTCATTTCGTGAGTAATGATGTTGGAAAATCATGTTGTGGATTTCCTAGAACACTATTAGGTGATGAGTTCTTCCATGGTGGTGTCAGACTCTTAAATATTAGAAAACAATTCCTTTAAAGAAAATATATCTCTGAGGCGCTCATGAAATGAAATTTGGTATATGGATTGAGGTACTTAAATGACCCTATCTGAACCATGTACTCTTGTTGATAGGGGTAAGGATCTTATGGTCCTTTCATAAGGAATGATAATGGATGATGACCGACATTGTTTAACATCATGTATTGGGGATGTACTTGATTCTTTGAAGTTTAATATCATGTTGCAAGGATGTGGTAACTGGAAGGAAAATATTTTCATGATATATTATACACCCAAGTAGGCCACATGTACATCTAACTTGTATAGAGGAAAAATGGTCTGGAATGGCTCATCCCCTATGAATTTGGGTTGCATTGTTTTTATCAGTTATTTTATATGGGACCAATATTGGAGATCTAAACATCACTATGCATCATGTGATGATAAGAGTCATTCCACATGCATATCATGATGAACCCTATAGTTTAACATCATGCAGCAAGGTTTTAGGCTTCCTAATGCAAAAAGGGGTATTTTAGATGGACCTAATGATGAAGGTATTGATGTAACTACTTATTTTATGGTAGTAGGAATCAATCCACATGTATTTCATGAGGAAGGATCTTCATGTGAATGTCTGAACTATATGAAAGGAGGGGGAATTTTAATATTCATTTTTTGTGACTAGACCCAAAGTTAGATATTCAGGCATCAATACGTGTCTTATGATGTTAGGAATCAAGAGACATTTAGTTATTTAATAGATGTATGGTAGGAGGCCAATCACCAATAATAGTGGTCTTCTCGATTAAGGTCCACAAGAATGTGAAATTTTATGTTGTACAAGGGACATCAACTATGTAGTTTAACATCATGCAGTTAGTACTCATGGTATTACTTTTATGTTCTTATAATAGAGACCATGGTGAAATTTTCATGATTTATTATGCCTTGTTTGTGTGGGGAATCCGTTACTAAAATTTTTAAGCTCACATGATCTATGCTCGGTGTGAGAAACAAGGATTGAAAAGGTTTCTTATCATCATGTAGAGGTGATTATGGATTGGACCAGTGAATTTTTTATCATTTGGTGGTTATACCAAGATATAGGATCATGGAATCCATATGTATCTCATCGAAAGGATAATCAAGTAATATATAGTTCTAGAAACCCATGAAGTTAAATTTTCTTCATAATGGATGTTTGTCGTGTAGTTTAACATCTTACGGTAAAGATGTGGGTGACTCAATGTAAAAGAGGAAGAAGGTTTTGGATCCTTGTAGTTTTCCATCATCTATAAAGAACATTTTACATATAGTTTAACATCATTATGTAATGAAAAGCATCACCCAATGTGAAAGGGACGTAACATTATGGCTGGGCCCAAGAATAGAAGTTTGGGCATCACTACGTATCATGTGATGGTAGCAATCAAGCCACACATTGTTCTTGTATGAGTATACTCCCTATGTAGATCCTATTAACACATGGGGTTAGAATAATTTTATCTTTATTTTTCATAAATTTATCTCATGTGTGGTGAGTTTTTGGTGAGACGATGAATCCTGCTCAGTTTAACAATAAGTGGTGATAAAATCACCTGCATAGTTTAACATATCATGGTGAGGATGTACTCTATATAGTCTAACATTATGTGGTTAGGACAAACTTTTTACTATTTAATATCATGTGGGTTAGATGTACTTCGTATCGTTTAACATCATGTGTTCATGATAAACTCCAGAACTCCCTTTTTATCTTTTTTGGATCTCAAAATTGGAAGTGGAAATGGGTATAGTCATGTTTGGGAGGTTGGTTTCAACTAACACTCTTTATATATCCATGTTATTATCTTATTTCTTAGATCTATATGTTTTTACCTTGTTAGACCATATGTGTTTCCTCTCTTGGTATCCGGTTGACCGTGGTGAAGTGATTCTAATGTTTGAGGGGGCACTATAAATGGTTAACCCTAGTATTTTGAGCATATTTCTATAGAAGGTTCCTGATAATTTGAGCACATCTTTACACGGAGGTTTCTAGGAAAGTATAGGATTTACTTGTCAATGGAAGATTTCACCACCGGGAGGTTGACCACGGTGGATGTCATGTGTAGAGTCCCTAAGATCCATCTGCACACTACCATAGGGAGAAATTTTGCAGTAATGATTGAATTATTTTTTTTAAAGATTCAAAGGAACCTTGGGGTGTTGAGAATGTGTCTCAAACAACCTCAAGGACACATGTATTTGAGTAGGTCATGGGTATAAGGAGTAATATGCATCATGGCTGGAATATTCAGTCCTAACTTTTGTGGTTAAGTAGGGATATAATCATTCTCTGGGATGACTATCATAATCTATTGATAACTATCTGGTTCTACATGAATATGATCCCTCCATAGATAAGTTGGTTTAGTATGCCAATGAGCTTTTGGGACATAGATTTGAGTCTATAAGGAGGATTTTACTACTCTAACTTGTTGGGCCTTAGCCAGAACATGTATCTAAGACCGATCTTGGGCCTCTAGAATATTTCATTGGTCTTTATTGGATATGATAATGAGCCCATCCCAATTCATTCACCACTCTCACTTGGTGAGCCCTAGTTGGAATGTAAATATGATCCTAATTCGAATATGTATTCTCAATTGGAATATGTTGAAGAACTTTTAGAAAGGTTGAAGAGGTATGAGACTCCTACAGTAATCTAATGGTATATTTAGAGTATATTTGTTGATAGGAATATGAGTGTTTCATGAGGTAGGTTTCACTATCACTTGGTGAGTCTCTACCATAATGGGGATATGAGCTCGATCCTAGGCCTTTATAGTATGATGTCGGTTTTTTTCAATAGGGATATGAGCCTTTTCGTAGGTATGTGCTACTCTAACATTGAGAGGCTCAACTAGAAAAGGGATATGAGCCCAATTATATGCCTTTGTAATATGTTGTTGGTATTTTTCAATAATAATATGATCCTATCCCAAGGTATATCTCTCCCTCACTTGGTGAGACCCGATTGGAATGAGGATATGTGACTGGTCCTTATGTTGTGTCCTTTACCAAAATATGAAGATAATATTTCAAATCTAGGGAAAGGGTATGTATTTGCTACAAAGTATCAAATTTTTCATATTGATCAGAGTGTTGTGATACTCTAGCTATCGAGATATGAATATATGCATATCCAAAAATCATCACTTGAATATATATGCAGAGTCCCTTTTTTGATGCAACAAATCACTAGATCTTCAATGGGGTATGTATAGAATAATTTTCTTGTTCTCTCTCAACTGACAGGATATGTTGGACATTGTCTTTGATTGAAGTGGGGATATATACCCAATCTTGTAATCCTTGTTCTACCAGAATATGCTGATGGAATTTATGCACAAGGGAATTTATTCATACCTACTCCTTGCTTGCTGACCAGATATGATAACAAAAATTATTTGAACAAGTAGGGGTATGAGCCTGCACTCTCTAGTTTGTAGATTACTGCATTTTACAAGGAGTCATTGACACCCAAATCTGAGTGTTTGGGGAGGTGACCTGTCATAGAACACCCTCAATAGGAGACTGAGGGGTACTGGTGATTTTGTGAGATAGATAGGATCAATATTTTACTGTATTAGTGGTGCTTCTAGAAACTGAAGTTTCCACCTAATCCTGATGATGTCTCCTAGAGATTTATTTGCTGCACAGTTTACTATCCTATAACTAGGATATGTTTTGTGCAGTTTATCATCATACAAAAAGAACATAAGTCATGAAACTTAACATCATGTGGTAAGAAAATTAATATAAGTGGTTGTGACAAGATATAGGATTGAGGCATCTCTATATATCCCATTATAATAAGAATGAATCCACATATAGTTCTAGAAACTCATGCAGTTTAATGTCATGTAGCAAGGGTAAAAGCTTTTCAGTTTAATGTCTTGTGGTAATGATGTGAGTATAGGTTACTTGGTCAAGATATATGATCTATGAATCCATATATATCTAATTTGGATTCTAATCATGTCGTATGTAGTTCTAGACACTTGGGTATATTATTGTCATGATTTAAGGTCATCATTCGTGCAGTTTAATACCTTATTGTGAAGATGCGGGCCATTAAATTTAACATCCTTTGGAAATTTTCAATTTTGATTATTGTCTCGTGCTATGGACATGAGTCATGTAGTTTAACATCTTTTTTCAAGGATGATAATCGTTCTGTTTGATGTCTAGTGGTAAGGACATTGACCATGTAGTTTAACATCTTTTAGTGAGGATGAGTGAGAATAACCTATCAAAAGAATGGCTCTACTGATATGGAATATATTAATCTTTTTCATATTTCATTAGTTTTTGGATCATTCAGCTATAACAAGATTTTACTTATTAATATCTACCACAAATTCTTGATGAAAAATAATATCTATATTGTGTGCTCGAGATGTTGATGGTTGGGGAAATGGTTTTCATGGCATATCAACCCTATGCCATTCGACTTCCTTATTGTTGGGAGTTCTATAAAACCCCTTTTCATGGAATATTCCAAATAGTTGGGGAAATTTTTTGTTTGTAAATAATAGGTTTTATTCAATCATTCAAAGAAATATTGTCTTTTTTCACTGAGAGGTATGTGGATCATTCTCTCCAACACAACTTTTTTATCCTATTTAGAGTTCTCATATGACTAGAGTGGGTATTTTGGTTTTAGTGTTTCCAATTTCCCCAAGTCTATCTGCACCTAAATCCAATATTTAAGCGAAAATCAACCTTCTATTATGTGCTTGAGATGTCAATGGTATGGGAAATGATTGTCATGACCTACCATACTTTCCTCACTCATATTTCTCATCAATATGAGCTCAATCTAAACTTTTTCCATGGAATAGTTTAAATATCTAGGAACATTTCTTTAATGTAATGAATATAATTTTTTGTTGTTTATATTTAAGAGATGTTTGGGCATGCTACTTTCATCGCTTGTTATCTATACCTCAATTGGCATGGGTGTATGGTTGAGTTTAGATCCTAGGGTATATAGTCCCAATCATTATTGGTCCAGGGGTAGGTGATGAATCATAGGGGTCTTGAATTTGGTAGATGATTCCTATTGATTAAAATATCTTGATATCCTGGAGGTTTTGTGGAAATATCTGAGGTCAAATTGTTTCAAGAATATCCTTGATGAGGATGTGGAAAATATGGAACTGCCTACATAACTACAGGCTGGGGATATTTTGAAAAACATTTGGATTTAAACCGATGAGGGTATGAAAAATATACAAATTTCCCCAGGCCTTGTGGGCTAGGGAACTTCACTATAATAAGGGATTTAATAGGAAGGCACTGATAAATCATTCAGATGTACAGATATTAAGAGTATTCCCACAATTATTTATCAGAGATCCTTATTCTGTTGTTGTAGTTGAGTGATCTGTTCTTCTGTATCAATTTCTATTTCATCCCCAAGTGGTTGGATGGAAAGAGCCATGAAGTCACCCTTTTCTCTTTTTATGGTTGGGTGAGTGGATTATTAAGGAAGTTCTGATGTGTACCCCATAGACTCAATCCATTACTGCCACTATCCATATGCTCAATTTTCATTACCCTCTAGAATAACAACATGGTCAGTAACATCTTCTGTAGATGCGTGAATGATACCATCAAACATTTCTTTTCCATTTTCATTGGTAGAAGGTAGGCCAACCTTTTAGGACTCAGATGATTTCATTTGGGTGTGACTATACTTTTCACGAGTGTGATCTTTTGGGCCCCATTAGGAGTCGTCAGATCTGATTGATATCATGTTGAATGAGAAATAAATGAGATGGTTTTCCTCCTCAATAGAGTATCTCATTTTTTTAGTTCCCTTCCTAGTATACCATATGGTGGTTCGGTTCCCATATTGAAGATGATCCCATAGTAAAATATCATACAAAATACCCCATCCCTATGGCCTCAGGTGCTTCTTGGGATCCAACAGTTACCAAAGAGATATGTGATGAGGTTAGAGGATTGTAGATACTAATGATCCAGGATTTATTCTGAGCCTCTTTTAAGATACACCGGTGGGACTTAGGTATATTAGAAATATTAGATATATAATCCTTCTCTAGATTTGTATTTCTTTGATACCCCTTGTGGTCTCTCATGCTGGGTTCCATAAGTTGGAAAGTTGGTGTAGGAAAACAATCCTATACATATCCTTGTAGAATCATGGGAATATGTTAATGATGATGAAAAGAATTGATGGGATACATCTTAGGAAACTCATTAGTGATTGATGTGACATGATTATTTTTCTCATCCACTTACCTATAGTAGGGAAGGCATGTTTTGTCATTCTATTGGGATAAGCTACCAAAGAGGTTGAAGGTGGAAATAATGGTCACTTTTTTTCCCATGGCCTATCATGGGAAAGAAGGAATGTGAGAATTAATCTTCCAAATTATTTTATTGGATGATTTTATATTCTTGATGGAGCTATTGATGTGGTACCCTAAGACTAAGATGTTCACTAATTTGTACTTGGGTTGTTTTTGTGGAGATATAGTACTTCAAGGCCTCGGGGCTAAAGAAACTTGTATGGAGATCTCATAATCCATTGGCACATTGGATTATGTCATTTTGATTGTAAGGAATAAGGAAAGACCTTAGGGAGAAATAGGGCACCTTATTAGTGTTGTATCATACATTAAAGTATATTTTTGATCAATTACATTCACTGTTTAATGATAAATAGGTGGTACCTTATTTTTTTACAAGGATCAATGTAGTTAAAATATGTGTATTGAGTTTTATATTTTATTGCACAATGAGAACATAAAAAAATGGAATTATGAGAATTGGTAAATCTATCCTTTTTTACTTATGGAAGGTATGACATAGTTAGATAAATTCACAATAAGTTCACCATTTTGTTTCTTCAAAAAATACTTGGATGAGATTAGGTGAAGGTTTGATTGTGGGGGTTAAATTACTTTATCAATCAGTCATGTTGGTTTTACCATTTATTTAGTCTTACCTAGGAACTCCCAATAGATTCCACATCCATAACTAGGTATGGACCTTCTTTCCCAAAGAAGATGGTTCTTTGTGGTTTGAAACCCAACGCCTCTTATGAACTCAGATTGACTGACTGGATGAGAGGTTGGGATCATCACACCCTCTTGGGGGAAATTATTTCCCACTCTAGGCCTCTGTTATATATTTAAGATATGGTCATGAAATCCTTACTAGGATATGATATTGGGATGGTTACGCCTATGTCAATATCTTTATTTAAAAATGTTTTGATAGGAGCAGTTGTGTGTAAGTCACTGTTGTGATGTCACTCACTTATTAATTTATGATGCTTCAGTTTATGACCATGTTTGGGAACCCTAGAGTTCAACTTCGTTCATATGATAGGTTGGTGTGTTGGATATGGGATTGAACCTCTATCAATAATCCTATATATCCTGTGAAAAAATGAATCAAAACCCACATAGTTCGTTTGAAATAGTTTATGGTCATGTGACTGGACACATCCACGTATTTTAACACCATGTGGTAAGGACATAAATATCAAGATCAAACCTTAGTAACATTTCTTATAAAATTTTGTTTTATAATAGGAATCTAATTCATCATAGTTCAATTATATTCTTATTCTAATGTTGGATAAGGTAGAATGATAAACCCATGGGAATTATTGGGTCTCGATGATTGAAATTTCAGAGACATGAGGGTACTTACACTAATGTGGATATCCATTGGATATTGGGCATTAAGAAGGAATACTACATATCAAATTTGAATATAAATTAGATTTCCCATATTTTAGTTGATTGAGGCTTACATAGTAGGTTTTCCATTTGTAGTACTCATTCTTTATCTTTGGACAGATAAGAAGAAACGATGACCATGAATGTTATGTCTAAGATCATGAAACCAATAGTGTTTCATGAGAATGCAACCCCTTAGAATTAAATAAATGTACCTTTAAATGGGGTATACATTTTGAGCTTATTGTCCTTGGTCCACATGGAATCAATATATTTTTTTTTCTATTAGATGAAGTGGATATGTTAAAGGGGATTTTCTGTAACTGTTTTGGATACTAGATAGACAAGTCTTGATTATCCCTTAGACATGTTTTGGGTGTCATGTTGGTATAGAAGATATGTACAATGGTGTCTTCCTAACATGTATAATATCTTTCTCATGATCAAAGAGGATGTTTCCCTTGTATTTTTTTAGGTCCAAATGACTTCTCTTCAATTACTTCCCATGAATGAGGATGACATGTCCAAAATGCTTCACATAATCAAAGAGAACATGTCTAGGGTCTTCTTGCATGACGACAATGACATGAGAAGAGTCTTTGACATGATCAACGAACTTATCTTGAATTCCCTCTCATAATAAATGAAGACATTTCTAGAGTCTTGCACACAGCTGATGTTGACATGACTATAAGCCTTCATATGATCAACCCATATTTTCTTCATATTTTCACATGATAATTCAAACTTGTGATTGGTTAATCACATTATCATGATGGAAAGTCAAGGTTCGTCATGAGAGAATGGTGATATTTCAATATTATGTCACATGATAATCCTATATTTTCTATTGTAAATCACATGTCATTTCCAATATGTCAATAAATAGTCGTGAAATCATCTTTAATTGTCCAAGTCGTGTAGTGTGACCAATATGGCTTTGCCATGATCACATAATCAACTATTCTAGTCCATAAAATATATAGTGACCAACACAGTTTATCTGATTCTATGTATGGGCATCACAAGACTGGTTCTGAATCATGTGATCACGTGTCCCTAAGATAGTTACATGGTGGGGTCTCATGAACATGTTTAGGATCACTGACATGATAAAGGGGACATGCTTGAGGGTTGAGGAAACCTGTCCAAAGGAATTATGCCTAATTTTACATGGGAAATAATATAGGCCCAAGTTTTAATGTTGAGGGAAATAAACCATAGGGATTGTAAGAAAAAATGTGGTCCTATCCATGGAATTGTATACATGTCAAAAGGCACTCACATGGGGACCCATTGTTCATGCGATTTGCATGAAATCAGAAGGGTCTTGTGAAGGATTCTGCAAGCATGAATTGAGGCTTACCAATCACAATACAAGAATGGTTGAGGTTTTAATTCACATATAGATATAGTTTTTTACATTACATTAACTTCATGTTGATGGGTATCTAAAAAGTGACAATACAGAATTCTTGCACTCATGTAATCCGCATGACCTTAATAAGGTCATGTGATGAGTTTTGTGCTTCTATGAAGGAGAAACATATCCGGGTGGTCGTATTCATATTTGAAAGCCCACATTTCATGGAAAGGAGAAGTGCATGTAATGTGGGGCTTCATGGACTATTTCTTGAACTGTGAGTGTGATTAAGGGTTTCATCATGAGACCTAGGGAGTGGCTTCATAACTCCACATGACAAAGAGATTTTTTCCCAAATGTCACCAATATAATGCATGCAAGTGGTCTCATGATCATTATATGACCACGTGATCTCTAAGGTATTATGTGAGGGACTCTATAGATGTGTTCTAGGGATGAAAACTGGTACCACATACACATAATAGGGCTCTCGTCCTAGGGATGGTGACACAACTTCAGTCCCAAGATTAACATTCTTGGTACCTCCCCCGCATGACTAGGGACCTAGGAGGCACAACATGTTAAAGATATTACTTACAAGGCAACGTTCGAGCATCATGAGACCAAGGGTTTCATGCCCACTGGTTCATGCTTACAGACAGCATTATGGGTGTCACATGTGTCCGGGAACATGTGTTATCATGTTGCATGTGGTTCTATCACTCATGGGATCACGTGATATATATGAAGGTATTGTAAGAGATCTCGTAAATGAGTGAATGGGGTTCTTAACTAAGTAGATATGTTGTTTCACATAGGTGGTTTTCATGATGTTCATTCAATCATATGACCACATTATCTTATTTATCACGTGACTAGTCCTTGCGGTGGAAATCATATGGTAGGTTATCACGATGGGATCATCATATTTACCTAGTGGTGATCAATGAAGGTGGTGGAAGACTCCTCCATTTCTCTTTTTATCCCACTCCTCACTCACATGTGTCTTTTTAAGGGGATTATTAGTATTTATAGGCTGAAGGAGGCCAAGGTTGATGTCTCTTTTTAATGTTGGTAATGTCAAATGTATGGGCTGAGGTGGTGGAGAATTCATAAGTGTAAGATTTAGAACTTTTATAGATATGGCCCAAGATTATTTATATTTTTTTTAATTATTTTTAGTGTATTGTGTTTGGGTTTTATCTTGGGTGTGTTTGGTGAAAATATTAAAAAATTGGAAGGAATATGGGAAGCACACACTTGGCACACAATTTTCCCAAATCATGCGACCTAACCCAGCAAACCATGAAACCCCCCATAGAGAGGGATTTCATGGCTAGAGAATGCTTTGTCAAAACGTGTTCCCTATTAGAATAAACTATACACCCCCACTATAATAGGTGCATGGTTTGAAAAACCATGCACCCCTACAATAGAAAACATAAACGGATTTTTAATTAACCATAAATTTAAATTTAAAATTTCCAAACCCCATATTAGCCTCAAATAGACCCTATATTAAACAAAACATATTTTTCTCATTTTTATAGGCCCTGAAATGAATTAATATGGATCTAAACATATGTTCATTGAGATTCAAAAATCATATTGATGATCTACACCTCTCTCGGTAAGAAGATCTTATCTCATGTGGTTTCTTTATTCTCTCTCGTCTCTCCCTCATATTTTGGAGGGATATAATTATGTATTTTTTATCTAGATATAGTTTTTTAAGATATAGATATAGTTTTGTTGGATCTATATCAAGGATTAATAGATCTTGATTCATAGGATTTTGGATACAAGTTTTAGATCTATGAATCATTCATCATTATGTTCTTGATTGTTCCAATTCAATTGAAGATTTTTGTTGGTGAGCATTAGACAGTGATTTCAAGGTAGGTGGTCTGTTTTTAAAATACCAAAGTCTTCATTTCAATTTCTCATATGTAATTTTAGAAGTTGTATTGGATGATTAGAAATTGATTTTCTTAAATTGAATTTATTATTTTTTTGAATTAATTAATTAATGGATTATGATATTTGGGATATTAGGATTGTGAATTTAATTATTAATTCATGAATTGATTTTTATATATTCGAATTGGGAATTGAATAATTAATTGATAAATTTTATAATGGGATATTGGGATTTTGAATTTATTAGTTAATATTTGAATTAATTAATGGATATTTTTGTGTTTATACAATTTATTGAATGGGATTAGTTAATTGTGGAATTAATTAGTGGGTTAATGTGATTTTGGAATTGATTCAATTAATTGTTGACATAATTAAATGATTATTGTTTTTATTAGATCGATTAAATTGGATAAATTAATTTTAGAATTAATTAATGGGAATTGTGGTGAATATTCAATTAGTTTAATTGGATTAATTAATTTTTGAATTAATTAATGTGTCGTGTGATTATGAAATGTGGTATTGTGATACTTGTGATTGTGTGATATTTGTGTGAGGGACAAGGTCTACCACATCCAAATCCCATAGTGATAAATTGTTTGATAAATGTGTGTGAGACATGTTCTACTGCTTCCAAAGAGAACAATGATAAATTGATTGAAAAATGATTGTGGGGGCATAGACTGGTACTTTATAATCCCACGAGGTCATCAACATGGCGAACTGGAACCAAAATGTTGGAAATGGACCATGATTCCAATTGACCATATTATAAATTTTAATGAAATGGATAATGACATAACATGTTTTATAATTAAATATGAATTGGACATGTGATATTGTTTAGACTCCGGCATGGGACAAAGTAGGTATTGGCATTCCTTGGTATCCTTAAGAACCCAATGGTTTATATGGTAAAATAAATAGTAATTGAATAAATGTAAACTATTTACTTTATTTTTTTTAATTATTATTTATAAAAATACATACATTGTTTTGACTGGATATTGTTTTAGACATCATTGGTGGTGGCCTACTGAGTTATAATCACACCTTAGTCAGGTTTCTAGATTGGTTCCATAATTGATTTAATGGTTGCAGGATAGGTTAAGGTTAAGGGCCATATATTAGATTGATGGTTTGGGGTAGAGCATAGATGGGAGAATCTGACTTGGCATCGGGACCCTCTTGGGAGTTTTCAATGGATTTTCTTATTTTGGGATTTCTATATTGACACTTAACACACACTTTGGAATGGGATATATTTTGTTTGGTTTTGATATTGTATTTCCCTATTTTTGTCATCTTGTGATATTGGGTCTTATTATGGTTATAAAAGTAGGTTACTTTTATTTATTTCTAATAGATTATTAATTTAATAAATAGGATATGTCACCCCATGATCGATATTAAACCCTCAATACTAGTCAGACGTCTCTGGTGTACACAGAGGCACACTTGAGGTCATTTAGAGGTCTGAATTGGGGCACCAGTGTGTGGCGCTCGAGTCGGGATGTTACAAAGTGTTATTAGAGCCTAGATTTATTTTATTTTATTTTCATTATTACTATTTGGAAAATGTGGATAGAAAACTAGGAGGAGTTGGTCCTTGGTCATGAGCTCGTGAATTGGATTATATAACCCTTATATAGGGGAAAACCCAAGTACCCAGGGTGGGATTACTGTTATTGATGTGTGTTGTTATAGTTGGATATTATTTCACCTTGGTTGCTAAACTTGATGTGTGATGTGATTATTAATTTTGATATTTTATAATATTTATTCACGGATGAATATAGAAACATATTTGAGTACACATGCATCATTCTAGACACTCAAGATTATTTTTTTACGTGCATCATTTTAGGCACTGTAATGACCTAATGTTTTCTTAAATGGAAATTCCATTCTTATAATTATGTCATAAAATAACATGAAAACAAAAAATAATGAACTAATAAGTGATAAGTGACCTGTAAAAATATGTTTTCACTTAGGTGTTTGGAATTTTAAAAATCTGACATACACAGTTGTGTTGAAGATGTTTTTTGGAGTCTAATAAAAGAAAAATATTTTTTTGGTGAATAGTAACCTAACATTATGAATAGTAACATACCCTTATGAATAGTGATATACCCTAATGAATAGTAACCTTTCCTGTGATTGTATAAAAATAATATTCAAGTGAATGTATGATGTGCCAATATTTTAGAATAAGTAAATGAATGTTTTAAAACTATTTTCTAGTAATAAACCATGATTTTAATTAAATATTAAATTAATCATATTTAAAAATTTATTTTTGAAAAATGGACTTCATTTTTGGATTCTACACGCCAAAAAATGGTTGGGGAATTTTTTTTGGATTTTTCTAAAATACTTGAATTTTTGGTGAATAATAAAATACATTAATTTACTGTATAAATACATTATAATTAAAACCCACTATTCCTGACATCAAAAGTGATGTATGCACCCAAATATTGAACTCACATGCCTTATTTACTTTTATTGGTCATTCAAGACTCACTATTACTTGTATTTTTGGAAATTAATAAACTAATGGATTTTATATAAAGGAAACACCTCACCCCTCCACTATAACAACCACCCTTCACGCCCTCATTTCCCCACACCTCTCAAGATCCAAGCCTTCTCTAAACTCTTCCTAAAAAGCTTCCTTATCCCCTCTCACACTTCAAAGATATTCTGGTCTCATCAAAATACCAAGCCTATCTTCCTTAAGGATGATCTCAAGAGGAGAATTTAAGAGATAATTTCTCTCCCACTTTTCCTTTAATTTCCATTCAAGTTCAAATTCATTTCTTGATCTCTCCCCACCTATATTAATCAAAATGGTATTGTAACTCCATTATTATACATGTACTGTAATTTTATGATGCTAATGAGATATTATATCATACAACCCCTTTCCCTCTTCCTTTTATTTTATTAAAGAGAATGTTGTTCGTGTGGTGTTAATTTATCACCTTCAAGAACGACATGATTTATTCTTCCATTTATACCTTTAAATATGGTCACGAAACCATTTTTATGGTTGAAACAGAATAGGTTATACGTATTAAATCCTATTTAAACTTATTTAGCTAACTTATGACCATATTACTATTGATAAAATAAAACTAGTTCATTATGATCGAAAAATCGTTCAAATCAACCCAAACAATCATAAGTTAATTCTTATCTAAAGATTCATCCACATTAATCTAATATAATTCATTATAAGATCCTTAAAACTCCTGTAATATAATTAATAACATGTAATATAATTTCTGGATGTTTACCCATGTTCTACCCCAACTTCGATTTAAGAATACAAGTGAACCACTCAAGATAACCATAAAAACAAACATTCTCGAACATTGTTCTAAAACTCTATAACTCATACAAAGGCACATACAATCAATTAATGAAACAATAATGAACCATATTAATTTACACAAGGTTCTTGATTTCAAATTAATTAATATAATGTCATTATACAGGACATTAAAGGGAAGGAAGCATTCAGATACAAGGTAGGGGGAAATTCTCGAACCCGACTTTCATCCTTTGGGTTCTCCCTCTTTCACTCTATTTTTATATGGTTACTCCTTAAATATAATTTCTTCATCATTGTATTTAATTTTATAGGATATAAATGTTTGTGCCTTGTATTTATTTCAAACAAAAAGTTTTCAAAAAGAACCATTCTTTTAAGAACACGCCTTTTACTTCTCACGCATAGTGGATGGTTCTGGTAACATGTATGTTATTCCCTCTATCTTTTGGGAAACCAATGTTTATGAATGATTTTTTATGAAATTTAACCCATTATTTTCCATGGGTGCTTTATGTTCACTTTTGATATATGTTCCATGTGGAAGGCATGATAATGATAATGTTATTATGTGACGGGTGCGCCCAGAATTATATAGCGCAATATGAATGTTTCAAAGTGACGGGTGCACCCAAAATTATACAATGCTCCAATTCATTAGCTAAAGTGATTAATCTCATGATTAAATGTGAAATTATGTGTGATCAAGATGCTAGCTTGGTTCACAAGTATGTGTGGTAGTTAACCACTAAGACATGATGTTTCATTTTTTTATGTATTGCCACATTTCAAATCTTATATTTATGCTTCCTCTCATGTTCTAGATTTCTTTACCTATGTCATGATTATGCTCAACCCATGCTATATTCTTCTTATATATCCTCTTATTGGGATCTTAGCACACCCATTTTTATGTATATCTTTAGGTGGATACATGTACTAAGGAGAGGACAAGTGACAATAAGAAGCTAGAGAAGAGGAAATTAAATAGTTGTTTATGCTTGATGTTGTAATTGCTATGTATGGTCCTAGTTTTCCCAAGACACTAAACCATTGGATCCTCTATGTGTAATACTATTATGTTTTTTACCTTTAAAATGATTTAATAGTAATGTAAGAAAAGTAAGGGTCGCTATAGTTGGTATCAGAGGAAAGGTTTAGTTAATTTTGGAATTAGGATTAGTGAACCCTAGAGAAAACCTATAGAATGAGACTAAGTACAAATATGCACACGATAATATTTACATATGGATCCCGTATGTTATGTTTTTGGTATAAATTTCTTAAATGAATAAGTTATTCATGACTTTTTTACTTATGTTTTGTTCTAACCGTTTCTATTTTAGAAAATGGTGGGAACTAGGAGAAATCAGGCCAACAACTCGTGCAAGGGCCAATGCAACGATTACCCGAATGACATCCCCAATAATTTGGGAGGTGGAGTTCAAAACTTTGTGGCGATTCTTACCCAATTATCTCAGGTTATGAACAATAACCATAATAATGGGAAACTTCCTACTTCACCAAAGAGGGAGAAACTAGCTATCAAATGTTTTATGCGGAAATAACCACCGACATTTAGTGGATCAAAAGATCCACTAGTTACGGAACAGTGGGTAAACTCCATGGAGAAGATCTTTTTTGTGCTTCACTGTTCTGAGATGGAGAAGGTGACTCTAGCCATTTATCAACTAGATGGAGAAGTTGATCAATGGTGGGATTTGATTAAGAACACCAAGCCAAGGGAGGAAATTAAAGAGATGGAATGGGAAGACTTTAAGATAATGTTTATTAATAAGTATTTCCCATGAAATCTTCACATGAAGATGGAGAGAGAATTCATAGAGCTCAAGAAAAAAGAAGGATAATCTGTCACCACCTATGAAGAAAATTTCACATGTCTTGCAAGGTATTCTTTGGGTTTTGTTATCACCAATGATAGCAAAATTTATATATTCTTTAGTGGATTGAAACCACACATTCGAAAGGATCTTACAATTATAAACTTCGGGAGTTATGAATAAGTTGTTCGATGTGCCCTCAAAGTGGAGATGGAGTTTGGAGAATGGTCCCCTGTCTATGGGGATAATAAACCAAAGATGTATTTTTAAGCTTGAGGATCTAATGACAAAAGTGGGATGAAAACTCAATGACCCACATGCCAAAAATGTTGGAATTTTCACCATGGGAACTGCCTCAAAGGGACAGGGAAGTTATTCAAGTGTGGGAAAGAAGGGAACCATGCTCAAGAGTGTCAAAAAGACATGAAAAGGAAGGATAATGTTGTAGAAGAAAGGAGAGAACCACTCATGGTTCAATGCTACAACTATAGGGAGCTAGGGAACTATACCAGTCAGTACACTAAACCTTGAGTTCTCGAGGGTAATCAACGTCAACAACCACCAAATCCAAAAAAACAAGGGAAGGCTTATACCATCACTACTGTCGAGGTGGATCATGATAATGAAGTCATACAAGGTATACTTCCTATTCATTCAATAATGGAAAAGGTATTATTTTATTCTGGTTCTATGCATTCCTTTATATCTTGCAAGTTTTCTAGAACTATAGAATCGAAGCCCCAAAACATTGAAGTAGAGATATCGGTAAAAACACCAAGTGGTGCAATCATCGCAACCCAAGTGTTCGACTCTTCTCCTATGGGCGTATGTGGAATTATTCTTCTGGAAAATCTCGTAATACTTCCCTTTGTGGAATTCAATGGTATAATGGGAATGGATTGGCGCTCGTTATATAGAGAACATATCAACTGTTGGGAAAAGGAAATATCTTTTAATTTTCTGAACCATCCCATGCTTCTCTAAAAATTCAAGGAAAATCATGAATCTCCTTTCAAAAATCATTCAATGGTGTGGGTGTTGATTTCTTATAAAGAAGCATACCACACCCAAATGGTTGAGTTGAAGGAAAGTGCCAACCTTGAGGAAATTCCCATCGTTAGGGAATACGATGATGTATTTCCCGAAGAGTTACCCAGAATCCCCCTGGATCGTGAGGTAGAGTTATCAATTAAAATATTTCCCAGAGCTACTCCTATCTCAAAGTGTCCCTAGAGGATGGCTCCTATCGAACTGGAGGAGTTAAAGAAGCAGCTGTAAGAGAATCTTGACAGAGGGTTCATACGCCCTAGTGCATCACCTTGGGGTGCACCAATGCTCTTTGTGAAGAAGAAGGATGCCACATGTGGCTATGTATCGATTATCGGGAACTCAACAAGATCACCATAAAGAACAAGTATCCTCTCCCAAGGATTGATGACTTGTTAGACCAGTTAAGAGGAGCTCAATACTTCTCAATGGTGGATCTTCATTCTCAATATCATCAGGTAAAGGTGAAGAAGGAAGATATTCATAAGACTACCTTCGGTACAAGGTATAGACACTGTGAGTTTTTAGTGATGCCCTTTGGACTTACTAATGCTCCAGTAATATTCATGGATTTGATGAATATAGTATTTAGACATTACCTCGACAAATTTGTGGTAGTGTTTATTGATGATATATTCAACTACTCCAAGATAAAGGAGGAATATGAAGAACGTATAAGACTTGTGTTGGTGACTTTGAGAAAGGGGAAGTTGTATGCCATGTTCAGAAAGTGTGACTTTTGGATGAAACAAGTCACGTTCTTGGGACATGTGATCCTATGTGAGGAAATTTCTGTGGATCCTTCAAAGACAAAGGCGATTGAGGAATGGCCCAGTCCCTCAAGTGTCACAGAAATCCGTAGTTTTCATGGATTAGCTTGGTACTACCGACGTTTTGTGAGAAACTTCTCACAATTGTCAAGCCCGCTAACTAAGTTAACAAGGAAAGGGGTAAAGTATGTCTGGATGAAATAATGTGAGGGAAGATTCAAAGAGTTAAAGAGAAGGGTGATCAATGCACATGTACTCACACTACTGAAAAGTGGAGGATGTTTTGTGATATACAATGATGCTTCAAAGAAAGGCTTGGGTTGTGTAATCATGAAAAATGAAAATGTGATAGCCTAAACCTCATGACAGTTAGATATCCATGAGCAGAACTACCCGATGCATGATCTAGAGCTGGCAGCCGTGATTTTTTCCTTGAAAATATGGTGCCACTACCTTTATGGCGAGAAGTGTGACATATAAACCGACCACAAGAGCCTAAAGTATATATTCACACAAAAGGATATCAACATGCATCAAAGGAAATCGTTAGAGCTAATAAAGGATTAAAATTGCTCTATTCACTATCATCTTGGAAAGTCGAACAAGGTAGTTGATGCTTTAAGCAGAAAATAACCTGCTACTCTATCCATGTTGCGGATTGAGAAAGACCATATCTTCTTGGATATGCAAAGAATGGATTTGGAAATCGTAAGGGAATGGGATACATCATACCTTTCCCAAATGATTGCACAATCATCCATCCAGGAGAAGATTAAAGAGGCCCAAAGAAATGATGTGGAGATACAAAAGAGGGTGAATGCAGTAAAGGAAGGGAAGATGCAAGAGTTCCATATCAGCGATGATGGTGTGATTTGGTTTGGAATGAGGCTTTGTGTACCTTCATCACCTGGGATAAAGAAGGATCTATTGGATAATGAACATAGCTCAACTTTCTCTATCCATCATGGGAGTAACAAAATGTACCGTGATCTCTGAGAACACTTCTGGTGGGAAAACATGAAGATGAAGATTGTGGAATATATATCAAGTTAATTGGTATGTCAGCAAGTTAAAGTTGAGAGACAAAAGTCCAAAGGTATGATGCAGCCATTTCCTATACCCATGTGGAAATGTGAAAATGTTATTATGGACTTTTTCATGGGTCTCCCAAAGACGTCAATAGTAAATAATGCGATATGGGTTTTGTTTGACTGACTCACCAAGACTGCCCATTTTATCACTATTCGGGAATATCTCTCGCTTGAACAACTTGCAAAGATATATGTGAAGGAAGTGGTGAGAAGGAATGGTGTTCCACTATCAATTGTCTCTAAACGTGATCCAAGGTTCACATATAAATTCTAGAGAAGCCTTTAATATTCTTTGAATACTGAATTAAATTTCAGTATGGCCAATCACCCCAAAACGGATGGGCAATCTGAAAGGACTATTCAGACGCTTGAAGATTTGCTAAAAGCCAACTCTCTTGAATTCAAAGGTGGTTGGGATCAGAATATCACATTTGTTGAGTTCTCATACAACAATAACTCCCACTCAAGTATTCATATGTCTCCATATGAATCTCTGTATGGAAAGCGATGTAGAACTCCAACGTGTTGGGATGAAGTTGGAGAAAGAAAGCTACTTGGACCCGATCTTGTTCAAGAGATGAAAGAGAAGGTTCAAGACATCCCGAAACAAATCAAGGCTGCTCAAAGTCGGAAAAAGATCTATGTTGACAACCGTCAAAGGGACTTAGAGTTAGACTTTGGAGATAAAGTCTTCCTTCTAATATCTCCATGGAAGAGAGTCATGTGATTCGGGAAGAAAGGGAAGCTAATCCCAAGGTATATTGGCCCCTTTGAGATCCATGACCACGTAGGGGATGTGGCCTAACATCCTACACTTCCAATGAATATGGCTCAACTTCATTATGTGTTTCATGTATCACTACTGAGGAAGTACATACCAGACCCCTCACATGTACTAAACTTAGAGGTGGTGCAGCTGGAAGATGATCTCTCCTATAAGGAGAAACCAGTAAAGATTCTGGATCAAAGGGATAATGTTTTACACAACAAGAAAACCTATCTTGTCAAAGTTTTGTGGAGGAACCATAAGTTTGAGGAAGAAACTTGGGAACTAGAAGAGGCAATGAAGGAGAAACACCCTCACCAGTTTGTGTAAAGTGAAATTTCAGGGGCGAAATTTCTTAAGGGGGGAATAATGTAACGACCCAAACTTTTTTTAAATGGAAATTACCTTCTTATAATTATGTCATAAAATAACATGAAAACACAACATAATGAACTAATAAGTGATAAGTGACCTTTAAACATACATTTGTCACTTCTATGTTTGGAATTTTGAAAATCTGACAAACACGGTTGTGTTCAAGATGTTTTTTAGAGCCTAATAAAAGAAAAATAATTTTTTTGGTGAACAGTAACCTACCCTTATGAATAGTAACATACCCTTATGAATAGTGATATACCCTAATGAATAGTAACCTTACCTATGATTGTATAAAAATAATATTCAAGTGAATGTATGATGTACCAATATTTGAGTATAAGTAAATGAATGTTTTAAAACTGTTTTTTAGTAATAAACCATGATTTTAATTAAATATTAAATTAATCATATTTAGAAAATTATTTTTGAAAAATGGACTTCATTTTTGGATTATAAAAGTAAAAAAATGGTTGGGGTAAATTTTTGGGATTTTTATAAAATACTTGAATTTTTGGTGAATAGTAAAATACATTAATTTACTATATAAATACATTATAGTTAAAACCCACTATTACTGACATCATAAGTGATGTAAGCACCCCAATATTGAACTCACATGAATTATTTACTATTATTGTTCATTAAAGACTCACTATTCCTTGTCTTAGGGGAAATTAATAAACTAATGAATTTTATATTAAGGAAACCCCTCTCCCCTCCACTATAAAAACCACCCTTCACACCCTCATTTCCTCACACCTATAAAGCTCCAAGACTTCTCTAAACTCTGTACAAACATCTTCCCTAGACCTTTTACCACGTCCAAGAGCTTCTGGTATCATCATAAGACCAATCCTATCTTCCTTAAGGAGGATCTCAAGAGGAGGATTTAAGAGGTAATTTCTCTCCCTCTTCTCCTTTAATTTCCTTTCAAGTTCAAGTTCATTTATTGATCTCTCCCGACCTATGTTTATACAAATGGTATTGTAACTCCAGTATTATAAATGTACTATAATTTTATGATGATAATGGGATACTATATCATATAACCCCCTTTCCCTCTTCCTTTTATTTTATTAAAGAGAATGTTGTTCGCGAGGTGTTAATTTATCACCTTCAAGAACGACATGATTTCTTCTTCCATTTCAACCATCATATCTGGTCAGGAAACCATTTTTATGGTTGAAACAGAATATGTTATATGTATTACCTCCTATTTAAATTTCTGTAACTGACTTATTACCATATTAATAGTGATAAAATAAAACAAGTTCATTATGATCAAAAAATCGCTCAAATCAACCCAAACAATCATCAGTTAATTCTTATATAATGATTCATCCACATGAATCTAATATAATTTATTATAAGATAATTAAAACTCCTGTAATATCATTAATAACATGTAATATCATTTCTGGATGTTTACCCATGTTCTACCCGAACTTCAATTAAAGAATACAAGTGAACCACTCAAGAAAACCATAAAAACAAACATTCTCGAACAATGTTTTAAAACTCTATAACTCATCCAAAGGAACATAAAACCACTTAATGAAACCATAATGAACCATATTAATGTAAAAAATGTTATTGATTTCTAATTAATGAATATAATGTCATTATACAGGACATTAAAGAGAAGGAAGCATTCAGATACAAGGTAAGGGGAAATTCTCGAACCCAACTTTAATCCTTTGGGTTCTCCCTCTTTCACTCCATTTTGATTTGGTTACAATTTAAAGATCATTTATTCATCATTTTCTTTCCTTTTATTGGATATACATGTTTGTACTTGGTATTTATGTCAAACAAAATGTTTTCCAAAAGAACTCTTCTTTTAAGAACACACCTTGTACTTCTCACTCAAAGTGGACGATTCTTGTAACATGTATGTTATTCCCTCTTTCTTTTGGGAACACAAAGTTTATGAATGTGTTTTTATGAGATGTAAACCATTCCTTTCCATGGGTTAGTTATGTTCACTTTTGATATATTTTCCATGTGTAATGCATGATAATGATAATGTTATGATGTGACGGGTGGGCCTGAAATTATATAGCGCAATATGAATGTTTCAAAGTGACGGGTGCACCCGGAATTATACAGTGCTCCAATGCATTGGGTAAAGTGATGAATCTCATGAGTAAATGTGAAATTATGTGTGAAAAAGATGCTATCTTGGTTCACAAGTATGTGTTGTAGTTAACCACTAAGACATGATGGTTCATTTTTTTATGCATTGCCACATTTCAAATCTTATATTTATGCTTCCCCTCATGTTCATGATTTATTTACCTATGTCATGATTATTCTCACCCCATGCTATATTCTTCTTATCTATCCTCTTACTGGTCTTTTAGCTCACCCCTTTTTATGTATATCCTCAGGTGGCTACATGTACTAAGGAGAGGAAAAGTGACAATAAGAATCTAGAGAAGAAGAAGTTAAATAAATGTTTATGCTTGATGTTGTAATTGATATGTATGGTCATAGTTTTCCAAAGACACTAAACCATTGGATCCTCTATTTGTAATAATATTATTTTTTTTACCATTAAAATGATGTAATAGTAATGTAAGAAAAGGCAGGGTCGCTATAGGCACACAGGTGAAAATCAGTTTTCGGTAAGTTATTGACCTTGGATCTTTTCCCTTTCTAGTGTGTTTTAAATTAAATAGGTTCCTGACATGGAATTTAATGCTATATTATGATTAAATATGTGAATAAATGTGTCTATAATGAGAAACTTTAATATGAGAAGGATTTTACCCTTTGAATTGGTTTAGGCCCCCCGACCTTTGTTCCGGCGGTATCCTTGTTTTCTTCTCCTTAATAAAATATTCATTATGAGGTGATAGTACCTTGGTTTTGATTGTGTATTGGGGTTTTTGGGAATGAGTATTTATAGATCATTTTCAATCCCTCATACTCAAATGTGGTAAAGTTTTGTTTTGTGACATAAGGAATGTGTTTAGAATTGTGGAGATATGAATCCATAAGGAATATTATTGGGAGGATGACAGAAGGAAATGGTTATAGATTCTCCTATAGTAGTGTAACCCAAGGCACCAGTAGTGCTAGTTGTGGAAGTGTGAGAGTAGTTCTAAGAGAGCATCTTTCATTTTTTGAAATTAATAGAATGTGACCCATGGAAGGTTGTGAAATTCATGTCTGATCTAATGAGGGGGTTCTATTTGTAGCACCCTCTGATATTAATCAGAGAGGGTGGACCCGAGGTAGCATAGTTCTGGATTGATTCCATCCAGAACATACTTGAAAAAATGGGAAGATCATGTTGAGGAGAGAGAGAAATTATATTCTTACATGTTATGTGGTTAAGAGAAGTGATTGTGGGACATATGGACTTGGGATGAAAAGATGGGGATTATGGAGTGGAAGGATAGTATAGAGAAGTTTATGAATCACTTTTATCCTATGATGCTCAGGAAAGAGAGAGAAGTTTTGTTCCTGAGGTTGGATCGGGGGATTATGTCCCGGATAGACTATGCTAGACATTTTACAGATTTTTTGCTCTTTTTTATAGTGTTCGGCAGTGGATGAGGATACTACAGAAAAGTAGTTTTAGGATGGGACTAAATATGAAATTAAGTCTTAGATAAATATCTTCAGGATGAATAATCTTTCAGAAGTGGTCAATCAGTCACTCATAACTGAGGGGAACCTAAAGGAGGATTCCAATAAGGGAAATGTGGTTTCTATTATATGGTCAGGGGGTACAACTTCTGAGAGATGGAAGAATCACTACAAGAATGTTATCTAGGGAGATAAAAATAATATTAGAAAGGGGGAAGGGTCAGTTACATAAGACCTTGATCATATGATTTGTCACCAATGTGGTAGGTTAGGATACTTCTAGAGATAGTTCCCCAAACACTAGTAGAGTGAATAAGATGCAACATGATGTGACATATATATAGGTTCTATAGGAACCTATGATATATGGGTAGAGATGGAGAAGTTAAATAGAAAAAAAATATGAATGAGATATTCTACACCTTATCAGTCTGGACGTTGGAGTTTTATTGTTTGTGGAAGTACAGTAAGTGTTAATGGAGATTCTTGGAAAGAGTTCCTATATAAATAGAGTGGTGTAGCCCTAGGGATGTAGTCTACATCATAGGGAATAGGGTAAGAACAGTTACTTTCCATTCATCTTATACTTTTGGACAACATAGCTAGATAGTCAATATTACGAGGTACTACTCTTTTAGCTTCTATACTTGATAGTTCCATATTTTATATTTGTGCCTCTCAATCATTTATATCTACACAAATTGTGAATGGTTTGAGACTAGAAGTTGAGTTCATGAGTAAGGTTTAGACAATAGACACACCTTTGGGAATGCTGTTGAGAGAGATCTGTTTGTGAAATGGGTGTTATCTGAAGGTTGGGGTGTATCATTTTATTTAGGATATCTCTACTATAGATATGTCAGACTTCCACCTAATTATTGGTATGATATGGTTAATATCATACTAATCCCACATTGATTGTTACTATAGGAGATTGAATTGTATATATCATGACGGTGACAATTATGTACACTGAGGAGACAGGGATATCAAAGTGGGATGTGCAGGGTCAGTTCATCAACAACTGGGGTAGCTTATCACCCATGTTTCTAGTTTTTTGATGGATGAAAAAGGGGTAAAACATGATGTATTTCCACAAGTAGTGGACCAGTTTTATTGTAATTCCCCGACCCTAGATACCCAGAGTTGGTGCATTATTACATAACATTGGCATGATCACAAAGGATCAAGTCTCAAAAGACCGATTAGTTTAGTAGTCTTGGAAACACTAGATATATTCATAAGTCTTAAATTACATCACAAGGTAAAAAATACTACAAAAACATATTGTCTTCATATCCCCTCATACTATCCCTGTAGGTCATTCACAAATTACTTCTTCATAATCCTGGGAAAAATAAAACATTGAAAGGGGTGAGCTCAGATGCTCAGTAAGGATAACATTATAGCAGAAGCTTTCATAGATAAGCATAAACACTTAAGGCAGTTTATAACTAAAACGAAAGCCTTTTAAACATTAACTTCGGCATAAAATGGCAAAGACAAAATAAAATAATACCATTTACTTACTCACATGGATATTCTACTAGTCAAATGATTACATGCAATATCAATAACCACTTTCATATTAATGGAATGCATAATGCCAGACTATCATAACCACATAGCCAAGGCCTCATGCCAAGAATACAAATAATATTTTTCCAAGGCCTTGTGACAAGACACTAGTTTGTCTCATGAGACCTACCAATGCATCGAGGAGTTATAGAGGGCTCCACTCGTTAATTATTAAGTCCGATGCATTCCTCATATGAACAGGTTTAAACATAACATAAACATTCATATTAAAACTAGCATACGAAATGTGAATACTACCACAAACCATGAATGGTATAAAAATAGCACATCCACAGTCAAACATAACTCATTCGATACAATATAGAAGATTGTATTACATCACATTATCCTCAATCAAGAATAATTAAGGATGTTGACATAGATGAAAATAATCATCAAAACTATTTGAGAGAAATATACCCCCTTTTCATGAAATCATTTAAAAGTCACACTATTTGTCAAGAAGCCATTTAAAATATATTTTTGAATCAAAGTGTCCCATACCTCTTTGAAACATTTTAAAAGGAGTTTTAATTTTAAAACTTTAATGTCCATATAAATAAATCCTTAAAAACATTTTTAAAACGTGGACATTAATGAGAAACATTTAGATGAATATGTCTTTAAAACATTTAAAAATGGTATTTTAGTTAGAGATTCCAACCAAAAGAGAGACACTTGAATACAAATAATTGATGTAATCAAAACTTTGTAATATCATGAGAATAAATGGATTCATGATATACTATGTCAAAGTACATTATATACACCACATAAAAGTGATTTGGTGTATAACAACAAAGAAGTCTCAATGGAATTTAATTTGAGATGAAATCTCTCATAAAGGTCGTATCCTTAAGTTAAGGGTAAATCAACGACATAGTTACGTGTGACAAATATAAATACACAAAATATGATTGTATATTCAGTGTAAAAAAATCAAAGGACATTCACACATAATCTTGTAAAAACAACACCAATGAATTGGATGTTTAACTCAACAAATGGAGAATGAGTTAAAATTACTCTTATCAAATTCATATCGATGACTTGAGAAATTATCAATGGAGTGATTTTGTGTATCAAAAGTATATCCACATAAACGGGGAGTGGAAATTATTACATAAGCAAATGAATAGTTATTCCACCCATAATCTCGGAGTAAAATAATCAATGAAGTTTGCGTAAAGCCGAATAAATGGAAATTGAAATATCAAATTCCCTTATTAATTTGGTAACTTATGAAACATACACCCATGAAAGAAGGATCATACAATGATGATGTAAATATACATTAATTAAAGTATATTACACAATTAGTAAAAACTTGGGCAGTACACACACCACATGTAATAAATAAGTGGTGAACAATGGAATTCTCACGGAATTAAAAGTGAGATAAGAAACCCCTTACCTTGTACTTTTCCATGGTTGGGGGTAGGTTAAACTCCTGTATAATGTTGAAATAATTGTTATTAAATTATTCATGAGTCATATACATTAATATGATATCATATATGATCTTTTAACACTGTTTTGTTAATAATATCTTAGAATTATCGTCGTTTCGGGTGTTAACTTACTCGTTTTCTTTTATATGTTTTGTTACGTAAGCCATGTTTTTCATGGATAGGTTGTATCTTATTCATATCCAGAATGATATAAAGTTCTTAAAAATTATTTTTAAATCATCAAATGATTATTATACTTGAATGGATATGATGGAGAATGAATCTCATCGCGTTCATGGAGACGGTAGTCCGTACGTATGCACGAGCGACAATATCATTCTTTTGATATTAAAATAATATATAATTGGGTGGTATATGATATATAAAGAATCATTATCATGTTATATTAATTATTTAAATGAGTTAAACATCATTATTATACCCACCCAAATAATAATATATTGAATAACAATTACACCACGACGTGGAGACGGTAAGCCGTACGTACGCACGTATGGTGAAATGTTATTCAAAGGGTGGATAGAATACTGAATATGGTTGTACCATATTTATAATAACATCACAGTATATATAAGATACTGGAGTTATTATTTTAGAATGGTAATAACCAAGATTGATTAGTTCTCAGTTAACTTAATCTTATGATTAAATTAACCTTTGAAACTAACTTACTGGTCTATAATAAATATAAACACTTGCGAGTTTAACTATCAAAGTAGCTTTGAAAATAAATTATATTTCAAAGTAATAGCAGCGGAATATGAAATAAATATGTAGTATGGATAAAGTATGTAGCTAAAAACACAGAGAATTAACCAAGAGGTTCAGTCTCAAGCCGAGACTTAGTCCTCTCAAAAGTTTATATAAAAATGATCCACACCCTAGATCGGGGTTAACAACAGTGAACACACTGTCCAGGTCACAGGACCTCTACCACAGTTCTGTGTGGGAAAACAAACAACAGCTTAGAGCTGTCCAGGTCTCATACGACCTCTACCACTATTCACAGTGGGAAATGAAGTGAAGAAAGGTTTTCTGAGGATTTACAGATCCTCCAGTGAAAGTACAGGAGTCAGTGTGTGTGTTTAATACAGCAGATAACACACTGCTCAAAATGTAAAACAAATGTATCACAGAGCAGAGATGTAGAGTTTAGAAATGGCTCTGGTGATTTCAGTGTAGCTCTGGACTCTTTTTTATTTGGTCAGAATTTATTCTGAGTCCTCTTCTCATTTTTTTTCAGAGGAAGAGTGTCGTATGCTTCAGGCTCAAAGGCAGTGAGATGTAGTCGATGAAGTTATTCAATGTTCTTTTGTATGCACAGAACTCTTCTTGAGTAGGCTTGATTGTGTATGAGGTTCTGTTCTCCTTGGTTCTTCC
Organism: Viscum album; assembly: GCA_963277665.1. Classification (NCBI taxonomy): domain Eukaryota; kingdom Viridiplantae; phylum Streptophyta; class Magnoliopsida; order Santalales; family Viscaceae; genus Viscum; species Viscum album. The sequence goes on from OY728125.1 coordinate 29,119,490, forward strand.
TTCTCTTTCCTTTTCTATGTATCTCTTTTTTGTGTTCTTCTATCAAAACCTCTCTATCTTCAGCAGAGTCTTCTTGTATTTATGTCACGTGCTTCGGAAGACAGAAAAAGTTTCCTTTCCGCAGGTACGAGGTACAGTTTCCTGACATCCGACAACCTTTATTAATAATTTGACAGAGCATTAAAATATACCTAATATGACTGTTGGTTAGATTAAATAAAGATAAAGATAAAGAAATTCAAACAGTTGTTTATGACTATTGGAGAATCAAGTGATCGGTAGGTCATCAGCATTAGTGAGTAATGATCGGTGACTCAGATAGATCAGCATCGGTGAATCAGACTGATCAGCATCGGTCTGTCATCTGATTGGTGAGTCAGTTTGATCGGTGAGTCATTTGATCGGTGGCTCATTTGATCGGTGGCTCATTTGCATCAGTGAGTCATTTGATCGGTGAGTCAGTTTGATCAGCATCGGTGACTCATTTTGCATTGGATCGGTGAGTCATTTGCATCGGTGAGTCATTTGATCGGTGAGTCAGTTTGATCAGCATCAGTGACTCATTTTGCATTGGATCGGTGAGTCATTTACATCGGTGAGTCATTTGATCGGTGAGTCAGTTTGATCAGCATTGGTGACTCATTTTGCATTAGATCGGTGAGTCATTTGCATCGGTGAGTCATTTGATCGGTGAGTCAGTTTGATCAGCATCAGTGACTCATTTTGCATTGGATCGGTGAGTCATTTGCATCGGTGACTCATTTGCATCGGTGACTCATTTGCATCGGTGACTCATTTGCATTGGATCGGTGCGACCGTTGTCTTTTGATATGCGATCAGTGCTTCCGATGTCTGTTGATATTGAATCGGTGCTTCCAAAATACTTTGTACATCAATAAGCATAGACAAAAAAGTGGTAACAGATTCATTAACAGATTGTAATTAAGTTTATGAGAAATCAAACCAGATTAAGCATTAATGGTATGTGATGATTTGTGATTATTAAAACATCAATCATAAATATGAAATCAATAATCTTCCAGAGGGCTCAACAATCTCCCCCTTTTTGATAATCACAAATCTTTATCATTAAATATAAATAATATGATATATCATTAATAAAAACATAATGAGAATTAAACCATAAGAAGAATGAAAAAAAAGAGATATATAAATCTCCCCCTTAATTTGGATTACCCATATATATTATACAGATTTCTCCCCCTGAGATATATACATCTTTTCTCCCATAAAGTATTCTGTTTCTTCTCCCATAAATTTTCTTCTCCCACATAAAGTATTCTTGTTCTTCTCCCCCTTTGGGATAATCAAAAAGGAGGGAAAATAGATAAGAGAAAGTGAAAGGAAAAGCAGTCTGCAGAGAGTATAGATAGAAAAAATATTTGAGAAAGTACAGACTATGACAAGTAGCACATTGTTCACCCCATCAAAAACAATACACAACGATTTGTTGGGATACAAAGGGGCTTTGCCTTTGTCTTTGGGATCAATAGTGGGTAAGTTTGAAGGCTTGGAGGTAGGCTGGTTTTGGAGAATCTGAAGTGGTGGTAGGACAACTCGGGCAGGTGTAGGAGCAGGTACCACAGAGGGTTGTTGTTGAGAAACAGGAGCTGATTGAGAAGCTTGCTGAGGAACTGGTCTTAATTGAGAGAGAGCTTGAGCAATAGATAGCTGATTTGAAGCTATATCAGAGTCACTGAGAGGTTCAGAAGTAGGAAGTACTATGGCAGTGGCCTGTGCATTCAAATAGGGCTTCAAAAGATGAATAAAGTCCTGAATGACTTCTGCTCCATACTTCATAGCTTTTTCAAAATCATCTTTATTCTCCATGAACTGTGCCAAGGAAGGGAAAAAATCTTGCAACTGATGAACATGAGTTTTGAAGGCCTGAGTGACTGTAGGTAATTTTAGATTCTCTGCCAACACCTTGAAGCTTGCAGTCATCTCATGTTTTGTATAAATCTTAGAAAAGTAATTATCAACTTTCTCTTTGATCTCTTGCAGAGCTTTCTTAGCATCTGATGAATACACCAATGCCATCTTATGATTGTTATCACAGAGCTCTTTCATCTTCCTCAAAGATTCTAAATCAAGAATTTGTCTTACAGCAGCTAACTCATCATGCACAACTTCTCTTAGAGCTTCTATCTCACGGGTAGTGATCTTGGTTACCTTGCCTGTACTGGCTTGTCTAACTATGTGAGTTAACTCAGCTTTCAACTTCCTCAGGTCAGACTTGTTGAGATGTTCAATCAAATTTCTCAAAACTTCCATCATACCAGAGATGGTTGATCGAAATTCGCTTGATAGAGATACCAGGCCAGTGTGAAGATCCTTCATAGTCTGATTCAAAAAGGCTATTTGCCTGCCAATAAGTTCACCAGTATTGGCCATGTCTGGCTTCACAGCATTAGATACTCTTTGTGAGAAGGCTTCCAATGAGTGTTCAGAAACTTGGAGAGACACTTGAGTAAGAGTAGTAGACATTTCTTCTCTAACTGTGGCTCTCACAGCGGTTATCAATTCAATCTTAAACTTGTCAAGATCAGCTTGAGAGATTCCTGAACCAGGTAAATTATTATTTGTAGGATCAATAGCAGGAACAGACCTTGCTTCTCGTGGGAGGTTCCTCTTCACAGCTGCAGCAGATTCTGGCATTGCTTCTTCGTCTTCAGAATATTCTAAGCCCAACACAGCATAACCAGTGTAGTCATCCCAAACAGCAGCACACAGGGTGTATTTTGGTTTCTCATAGCTATCTGTTCCACTGATTTTTGGTGAATCATCCTTGCCACTGATATGTATTTCTTGTACTGATTGAGGTGATACTATTTGATCTTCAGAAAGACCATCCACTGGTCTGTTATCACCATCAGCAACAGCCTCAGCTTCATCAGCACGTCCATCATCACTCTTCTCAGAAGCTTCACTGTGATATTCTTCAGTGTCAGAATCTTCTTCATCACCAAGAATAGGTTCTGATTCTGGTAGGGCTAAGGGTGGACTAGCAGGTCCAAATTTTATTCTTCTTTTGGGACTGGCAGTGTCAGGATCGCTCCTATCATCAGGAGATGACATAATTCCTTCCTCAGTCGCAGCTTCTTCTTGCTCTTGGGTTTCGGTGGCCTCATCCTTTCCTTCTTCTTGCTCATCATCATCAGAATAAACTGGTTCCTCATTTGGTTTCAAGCCAGGGTCTCTCAAATCCTTTGGCCTCTTGCCATGATCTATGGGATTGTAGGCTTCATACAATTTATCTTCATCTGCAACCCATCAATTCTTCCATGGATTCCAATTTATCTTCATCCTCTTGCAGATCTCTTTGTTGAGACAGAAGGTATGATCTGTTTCATTAACTTCATCATCTTCATCAATACAATCTAGATTCTTGAGCATGGTAGATATCATCTTTGAATAAAACAAGGCAGTGGCTTTCTTAGACGGTTTTATCATTACAGCTATGTGTACCATCACATATCTACACAAATTGATTTTCTCATGTGTTTTCAGAAGAAACAATAGGAAAACATCCTGGTACTTTACAGCAGCAAAATCTCCTCTCCTAGGGCAAAGTTGGTGCTGAATAAACTTGAAAAGAAGTCTGCATTCACCATCTAATTCTAAAGCTGTAATTCTCCGTGACTCTCTGTTTCCTGTCAGAAGCTCCAGAGCTAATTCATAAGAGAAGTAATCAGATATTGGAGGAATATTCCCAGCATAATCCTCATACCGACCTTCATGAGGTACGTTCAAGCACTCAGCCCACTGCTTAGATGAGAAGGATATTTTCTTTCCTTTTACCACAGACGACATCCTGGCAGCCTCCACACCATCTAAAGTGATTTCCAGATTCATATAGAACTCATGTACCATCTTCGGGTAGTCTATTCTAGAGTTTTCAGAAAACCAGTCTATCCATCCTTGCGATTTAAGAACTTGCAGCAACAGTGACTTACTTGAAAAAAGCCACGCAGAGCTTACTTCTTTTTCTACAGCAACAATCCAAGTTTCCAGGTTCGGATTTACTGATCATTGAGAGGTACTACTCGACTCGCCTCGAGCACGCTTTGAAGGTACAGGGCTATCCGGTCCTTTGCTCGGTCACTTTTGCTTAGCCATTCGAGGATTTTGGGAAGGCAGGAGTTCGAAGGTTCGAAGTAGAGGGGAAGAGAGGTTGAAAGTTTCGGCGGGAAATGAAAGGTCAAAGGTTTAGGGAGGATAAATAGCCGCATATCATTTATTTTATCATTTAGGGTTCCCATAAAAGTATAAAAGAAATTTACTAATTAATTACAATATAATAATAATAATAAAAAATAGGTATGACAGATCGGTTGCACAGATCAGTTTCACATATCAGTTTCACAGATCGGTTTCACAGATCAGTTTCAGAGATCAGTTTCACAGATCGGTTTCACAGATCAGTTTCACAGATCGGTTTCACAGATCAGTTTCACAAATCAGTTTCACAGATCAATCATACACAACTCTTGTTAAATAAATTTCATTCTTTCAGAGCATAAAGGCTTTGTGAAGATATCAGCTAATTGATGTTCAGAACTAATAAATTTCAAAGAAATATCACCTTTTTGATAATGATCTCCTAGAAAGTGATGTCTGACATCAATGTGATTAGTTCTAGAGTAAGACACAGGGTTCTTAGATATATTTATTGCACTATTATTGTCACAGTTAATTGAAACATGTTTAAGATCAAATCCATAATCCAATAGAGTGTGTTTCATCCACAGAATTTGTGCACAACAACTACCAGCAGCTATGTATTCTGCTTCGGCAGTAGACAATGCAAATGAGTTCAGTTTCTTACTACACCATGATACTAGGGATTTTCCAAGCAAATGACATGTTCCAGATGTGCTCATCCTATCTAACTTACATCCAGCAAAGTCAGCATCTGAATAGCTAGTTAGGTTAAATGATTGTCCTTTTGGATAAAACAAACCTAAATTTATATTATATATAAGATACTTAAAAATCCTTTTAACAACCATTAAGTGTGATTCTTTAGGATTAGCTTGAAATCTAGCACACATACATACACTGAACATAATGTCTGGTCAACTAGCAGTAAGATAAAGTAAGCTCCCAATCATACCTCTGTAATTGGTTTGATCCACTGGTTTCCCAGCTTCATCTGTATCCAATTTACAGGTAGTACTCATAGGTGTATCACTTTCCTTAATACTATCCAATCCAAAACGTTTTAAAAGATCTTTTGTATATTTACTTTGATTTAAAATAATTCCATCTTTAGTTTGAAGAATTTGAAAACCAAGAAAATACTTATTCTCTCCCATTAAGATCATTTCAAATTCATTTTGCATAACCTTTGAAAAATCAGTACATAAGGAATTTTTAGAAGATCCAAAAATAATATCATCAACATAGATTTGTACTATTAATACATCTTTTGAAATCCTTTTTATAAAAAGTGTGGGATCAACTACTCCTTTTGTAAATCCTTTTGAGATAAGAATGTTTGAAAGCCTTTCATACCAAGCTCTTGGAGCTTGTTTTAAACCATATAAAGCTTTAGAAAGTTTAAAAACATGATTTGGAAAATGAGGATTTAAAAAACCAGGTGGTTGTTCTACAAAAACATCTTCAACAATAAAACCATTTAGAAAAGCACTTTTGACATCCATTTGATATAGCTTGAAATTCAGATATGATGCATAGGCAAGTAAGATCCTAATAGCCTCTAATCTAGTTACAGGTGCAAAGGTTTCCTCATAGTCAATTCCTTCTTCTTGATTGTAACCTTGTGCAACTAGCCTATCTTTATTTCTAATGATGTTTCCAGATTCATCAACTTTGTTTCTAAATACCCATTTTGTGCCAATGGTCAAAAAGTCCTTAGATCTTTCTACTAATTTCCAGACTTTGTTTCTTTCAAATTTATTTAGTTCTTCTTACATAGCCATTACCCAAAACTCATCATTGATAGCATCATTGATATTTTTAGGTTCTGACTGTGAAAGAAAATCTTGATGTTCAACCTGATTTCTTAGAGAAGCTCTAGTCTGTGTTCCTCTATCCAGATTTCCTACAACAGCATCTAAAGGATGGTTCTTTAGAGTCCTAGATGGTTTTGAAAAGATAGGGCTAGAGATTTCAGATTCATCTAAAGATTGAGGTTCAACAGAAGCAGGTTCTGAAGAATTTCCAGAGTTGGATGCTTTAACTATAGGTCCATTGTATTTATCATTGAGATTCAAACCAGAGAGATCATCTTCAAGAGAGATTTTAGGTTCATGTGGATCAGTTTCATCAAATTTGATGTGAACAGATTCTTCCACACATTTGGTTCTTTTATTGAAAACTCTATAGGCTTTACTAGAGATAGAGTAACCTAGGAAAATTCTTTCATCACTCTTGGATGCAAATTTGTCAAGATTGTCTCTAGTATTGAGAATGAAGACTTTGCAGCCAAAAACTTTGAAGTAGTTAACCTTAGGTTTCCTATGGTTCCACAACTCATAAGGGGTCCTCTTAAGAACTGGTCTGATCAAAACTCTATTAATGACATAACAAGCTTTATTTACAGCTTCAGCCCAAAAGTAAATAGGCATTTCATATTCATTGAGCATGGTTCTAGCTATTTCTTGTAGGGTTCTATTCCTTCTCTCTACTACACCATTTTGTTGGGGTGTCCTAAGGGAAGAGAAATTGTGACTATAGCCATTGTGTGAGCAGTAAGAATCAAACTCATGATTTTCAAACTCACGACCATGATCACTTCTCAGGGTCTTAATATTGAGTCCACTAAGATTTTCTACAGACTTGGAGTATTTAACAAAGTAAGAACAAGCTTCACTTTTGTGAGCTAGAAAATATACCCAAGTATATCTAGAAAAGTCATCTACAAGAACATAGACATAGTGCTTCCCATTTAAACTAGAAACTCTAGAAGGTCCAAATAAATCCTTGTGAACCAACTCGATAGTTTGAGAAAGTTTTGGTAAGTCTCTAACTAAGTTCTTCCTAGAAAGTTTTCTAAGTGAGTGTACATTGCAGTGTCCTAATCTTCTGTGCCAAAGCCAAGACTCTTTATGAAAAGCATTTAAGCAAGGAATATTCTGCTTAGCTAAGGAATCTAAATCAACAGCATAAACATTTTCATTTCTTAAAGCAGAAAATACTAAAACATTTTTAGAGTTAAAAACATTGCAAGAATCATTTTTAAATTTCACATAAAAACCATCATCACACAATTGAGAAATGCTTAACAAGTTTTCTTTATGTCCATCGACAAATAAAACTTCAGAAACCAAGATTGAATCAGTGTTACCAATCTGGCCTAAGCCGATGATTTTTCCTTTTGAATTATCACCAAAAGTGACAAAGCCTCTGTCAACTTTTACTAAGCTCTTGAAACATGAAAAGTCTCCTGACATATGTCTTGAACATCCACTATCTAAGTACCATATCTTCTTGTGACAGCTCTTCAAGCAGGTCTCCTCAGAAGTGTTTGTCATAAAACACATGTTGGCTCGATTCCTTTCAGAGTCTGAAGATTCAGCTTCACTTGTGCTATCTTCTAAAGCACTCCAAGTAGCCTTCATGGCTTTCTTGTACGTGTTATCCTTGTATTCAAACTTCTTTCTGTATTTCAACTTTGGACAGTCTGTTTTTATGTGTCCTTTTCTTTTGCATTCATAACAGACAACTTCATCTGATTTATCAGACTTCTTCCAATCCTTCTTCCAGTGTCCTTTGTTATCATACTTTCCTTTGTAGTTTGAATTTCTAAAAAACTTCTTCTTCCTATAGAATTTCTTAAATCTTCTAGTAATTTGTGCCATCTCGGCATCAATATCAGAATCATTCTCACTTTCCTCACTACTTAAACTTTCATTGATAGCTTGAGGCTTTTCCTTATCCTTATTCTTTGAGGTTGTAGTCTTGAAGGCAATAGACTTCCTTTTAGGTTCATCATCTTCTTCTTTATTTACTTTAAGCTCTTCTTTATACATCATCAGCTTACCAATTAACTCCTTGATAGGCAGTGTTCCAATGTCACAGGATTCTCTAATGGAGACAGAGGTTCCTCTCCATCTTTCAGGTAGACATCTCAAAATTCTCATGATTTGCTCCTTTGCTGGAACATCCTTTCCCAGAGAAGTCATTGTGTTGAAAATTTCATTGAACCTGAGATACATATCAGAAATGGGTTCATCAGGCTTCATCTTAAAATTATCATACTTAATAGTATATGTATTCAATCTCATCTCCTTAACATTAGTTGTTCCTTCATGAGAAACAGCTAAGGTATCCCAAATTTCATATGCAGTTTTACATGCAGAAATTCTATTAAATTCTTCATGTCCTAGAGCACAGTACAGAGCATTCATATCTTTACAATTATTATTGTAAGCAGTCTTTGTAGGTTCATCCCAAGTATATCTATCAGTACTGGGAATTTTATATTCATCTTCAATGATAGTCCAAATATCAAAGCCCATACTTTCTAAGTGAATTTTCATTTTTAGCTTCCACTGAGCATAGTTGTTTCCATTAAAGAAAGTTGGCCGGTTAGTAGCAGCACCCTCAAGCCCATTATCCATGATATTACAAAAAGAATTTTAAAGAGATAAAAATTTAGAAATAACAGAAATTTTAAGAACTTTAAAATACAACTAAAATCACAGTTGAAAAACAGAGTACTTTTAGAAAATATTAACAACATTTGATACCAAGTGTTGGTCGGAGTGGATACTCAAGAGGGGGGTGAATTGAGTTCCAGTTAAAATTTTCTGTTAAAAACAATGTTGATTAAAATCCCCCTATTTCAAAAACAGATTAAACTGTAGTGAATTTATACAGATTATAAAGGTTCAATTAGTTTCTCAAATATTGATTAGTTGTCAGTTAACTTAATTTATGATTAAATTAACCTTTGAAACTAACTTACTAGTCTATAATAAATGTAAACACTTGCGAGTTTAACTATCAAAGTAGCTATGAAAATAAATTATATTTCAAAGTAATAGCAGCAGAATATGAAATAAATATATAGTATGGATAAAGTATGTAGCTACAAACACAGAGAATTAACCAAGAGGTTCGGTCTCAATCCGAGACTTAGTCCTCTCAAAAGTTTATATAAAAATGATCCACACCCTGGATCGGGGTTAACAACAGTGACCACACTGTCCAGGTCACAGGACCTCTACCACAGTTCTGTGTGGGAAAACAAACAACAACTTAGAGATGTCCAGGTCTCATACGACCTCTACCACTATTCACAGTGGGAAATGAAGTGAAGAAAGGTTTGCTGAGGATTTACAGATCCTCCAGTGAAAGTACAGGAGTCAGTGTGTGTGTTTAATACAGCAGATAACACACACTGCTCAAAATGTAAAACAAATGTATCACAGAGCAGAGATGTAGAGTTTAGAAATGGCTCTGGTGATTTCAGTGTAGCTCTGGACTCTTTTGTATTTGGTCAGAATTTATTCTGAGTCCTCTTCTCGTTTTTTTAGAGGAAGAGTGTCGTATGCTTCAGGCTCAAAGGCAATGAGATGTAGTCGATGAAGTTCTTCAATGTTCTTTTGTATGCACAGAACTCTTCTTGAGTAGGCTTGATTGTGTATGAGGTTCTGTTCTCCTTGGTTCTTCCTTCTCTTTCCTTTTCTCTGTATCTCTTTTTTGTGTTCTACTATCAACACCTCTTTATCTTCGGCAGAGTCTTGTTGTATTTATGTCACGTGCTTCGGAAGACAGAAAAAGTTTCCTTTCCGCAGGTACAAGGTACGGTTTCCTGACATCCGACAACCTTTATTAATAATTTGACAGAGCATTAAAATATACCTAATATGACCGTTGGTTAGATTAAATAAAGATAAAGATAAAGAAATTCAAACAGTTGTTTATGACTATTGGAGAATCAAGTGATCGGTAGGTCATCAGCATTAGTGAGTAATGATCGGTGACTCAGATAGATCAGCATCGGTGAATCAGACTGATCAGCATCGGTCTGTCATCTGATCGGTGAGTCGGTTTGATCGGTGAGTCATTTGGTCGGTGGCTCATTTGATCGGTGGCTCATTTGATCGGTGGCTCATTTGTATCGGTGAGTCATTTGATCGGTGAGTCAGTTTGATCAGCATCGGTGACTCATTTTTCATTGGATCGGTGAGTCATTTGCATCGGTGAGTCATTTGATCGGTGAGTCAGTTTGATCAGCATCAGTGACTCATTTTTCATTGGATCGGTGAGTCATTTGCATCGGTGAGTCATTTGATCGGTGAGTCAGTTTGATCAGCATCGGTGACTCATTTTGCATTGGATCAGTGAGTCATTTGCATCGGTGAGTCATTTGATCAGTGAGTCAGTTTGATCAGCATCGGTGACTCATTTTTCATTGGATCGGTGAGTCATTTGCATCGGTGACTCATTTGCATTGGATCGGTGCGACCGTTGTATTTTGATATGCGATCAGTGCTTCCGATGTCTGTTGATATTGAATCGGTGCTTCCAAAATACTTTGTACATCAATAAGCATAGACAAAAATGTGGTAACAGATTCATTAACAGATTGTAATTAAGTTTATGAGAAATCAAACCAGATTAAGCATTAATGGTATGTGATGATTTGTGATTATTAAAACATCAATCATAGATATGAAATCAACAATCTTCCAGAGGGCTCAACACAAGAGACCCCAAAGTGGTCCATTAATGATATACCTGTCATGATATAAGTCTCTTGGATGAACCTTAGATTTTTAGGAATTTTATATCAATTAATAATATAATATTTGTTTTAAACAACTCTTTTATGTCAATTTTGACAATATTTAATAGTTGATTTTTTTGAAACTCATAACAGAATTATTACTTCTAAACAAGTCAATTAAATCAATCCTAATATGTCATATTATTCTATAAAATTATATTAATTCATAAAAAGTCTCAAATTATATTTATTTGGGTATTTATAATATCAATTCTCTTAATTTTTCACTATTATGGTAGTTACTACATCATCATTGTGTCATAAATAAACTAAATTATTTGATGTCTAAAAATTATAAATAAACTATCATTATGTATTAAAGCCTTTTATATTTCTAATGAATATTTATAGTCTAAAATCCAACATATATAACCCTATGTAAAATGTTTTTTTCTTAAAGATATATGCTTATGTCATTTTTGTAATTACTTTAACTTAATTAAAATTAAGTGTCCCTATCACCTACAAGTGGCTCCATGGGGTCCGAAAATCGACCCAAAGATGCCTATGGTCGAACATGTATCAACCAATAAGTCTAGGACATGTTTTCGAGTAATTTAGTATTATTATAATATTATTTTGTAACCCTTATTTATCGGATTTATCCTTAACCATGGTAAATAAAATATTTACCGAAGTAATTATTCAAAATGTCTAAAAATAAAAGTTACCTATTTACACAATTTGAACATCCTGATTCCAAATATGGAATCCATTTTTCCAAATTCCAAACACATAAGTGGCAGAAATTAATTTAAAATTAATTCCTGTTGTTAAAACAAAAAGCGTGTTTTTAAGAGATAATAACTATCAAAAGATTGACACTTGTTTATGTCCGGTTTAATTGTAAAATTATGTCCAATGACCAACATTGTATTAAATGGTAAAAATATATTCTAAATATACTTTAAAACCATTCAAATTCATAATTTATCAATATTAATTATTTTGATTAAAAAGTTGTTTTTAATTAAAATTTAGTAATTTTCACTATTCATCAAAATATTAAAGTTATCCGAAAAGTACCAAAATTTCACCTTAGGCTAAATTCGATATTCCAAATCCAAAAATAAAGTCCATTTTGAAATATAAAATATATATAATTTCAAAAATTAGGTATTAATATTCATAACGGCTAGTTTGGTTGGTTATGGTGTGTTAGAATCTCGAAGTTGTGTACAATGCACGTCATTGCATTATTCGAATAGAAATGTACTGTGGAATCTTGGGGTGTTACATTCTCCCCTCCTTCAATAAATTGTGTCCTCGCAATTTTTAAAATTGTTCTTTGGAATATAATGGAAAGTCCCACATCGGAAAAAGAGTCAATAAAACTATCACTTTAAAAGAAAGAAAGAGAGGTATAAAGGTCAACCAAGATAACCCATACTCGGATTACAAGTTGGAAAACATGGATATGGATGATAAACTAAGTGTCAAGTTCTGATGGAGAGGGATAGAAATCATGATCAGGAGAAATTTAACAATAAGAAAACCACAAACTTATGTTGGGACAAACGACCATTAGTCTCCTAGTAGGAAAGTAAACGGACAACATTTTTTTGTTTTAAGTTACATTACATAAGGATGAGGAGTTAATTTATGATATTGACTAAGAATATAAAGATATATACTTACATTTTAAATAGAGTTTCATTCTTTAATAAATTTCCACCACTAAATAAATTTTTTTAAACGATGAGTATTCAAGAAGACTTGGTCACACTAGAAGAGCTAGAATAAACTTCTATAGAATCACATGATCCATGCAGGATGAACTATATATGTACATTGTCTTTAGAGATTAATCAAAACCAAAATGGTTAGTACAAGATCTAATGATCCCCCAAAAGGATATTCCTTGAGAGAAATAAACACTAATCTTAATTTCCAAAATTAAACCAATAATACCCCAAAGTTAAATAAATACCATTCAATAATCAATTGTCCTTAAAATCCTTCAATATAATCAAAACTAATATTGAAACTGAAAACTTAAAAGAATGTAGTCTTCCACATTAAATTGTATCTCCAAATGACATCAGAAACTCTTAAAGTCACATACTTAAAAGTAATTAACCTAATCATTTCCATAAACAACCCAAATCATTATAAATCCACAATAAAAACATAGATAAAAATCCACCATTACTCCTCAAATAAAATCCCATACTATTCTATTTTCTTTGGGCATATAGTGTTGACACCAAAGCGAACAACTTCCAAAATAACATTTATCACTAAATCACCAAATCATTTTCCTATACTAAGGGTATTCATTTGATAAGACATAAGATCCCAAATCAAATTATGATCAATAAAATTATTTAACTAAAAATAATAGTCACACTAACCAGGGACTACACGTAGTACAGTGGTAGGTGATAAATCCCAATCACACTTTGGTTCTGGGTTCGATTCCCACAGCTTTGTCCAGCGCGATGGGTTGTCACACGGTCTGCGTGTTGTCCTTTTTCAAAAACTATATTTTATAATATTACCAAAATGAAATAAATTCCTCAAAATAACCATAACATAATTTAACCACAAATCTTATCTCATACCTTTCATTTTCATCCCAAATTATGATGACTTATAATTTCCTCAAACCCAATGATCATATAAAACCAAATGATTATATATAACTATATCCACAAGAAAAGATATAATTCTTCCCCAAATATCATTCTCACATGGAAAACTGAAGGGTTACAAATACAAGAGAAAATTATTCCAAAGTAAACCCATCAACAAGGAGCACTAATACCTTTTAAACATTTTTCCAACAATTTATTTCCACATAGCTTCTTCTTTGACCAAGGAAATATCCTATAGAATAGGGCATTCACTCGGGTAATGGCCAGGTCCCCTACATTTACGGCAAATTACTTTAAATGGACTCTTGGGACCATTTTTATCTTCTTCCATAGTACTCTTCATTTTTCTTCGGCAATTCTTTACTTTATGTCCTTCCTTCCCGCATGTAAAGCATTTCTTTGTCCCATTGAGACACTTTCCTAGGTGTCTCCTTCCACATTTCATGCATGATGGAAATTGAGGATTTCTTTCTCCATGGTCTCTACTACTGGAGCTCTTATCATTCATCACCTTTCTCGTCTTTGCTGAGTTCGGGAGTTGGTTAATATATATGTTGTTGATCATATTTTTGGAAAACAAATTTGGCATAAAGACAATATCTTTTACGCCTATCAACATTCCATTTTGTTTCCCATTTCCACCACCGTTCCCACCTTGTACATCATTCTCATAGTCACTATGACTTCCTTGGAATCTAGCCATTGACTAAAACCAGAAAGCATTGTGTGAGTAACAGTAATCATAAAATCATTTAGAGACTAACATGTCACAATATTCTCAATTTGAAACATATTAGGATTAACCAAGGTCATTTACTCTCATCTTATATATTTATTACTTCAAATTGGTTTGTAAAGAAAATTTAAATTATCCTAAGCATATCCCCCAGGAGTGTCGTAACCAAGAGTGCAGCAATGCCCGTTGTTGTGCACCAGTTCCCGTTCGAGTCTAGCTCAAAGCAGTGTTTTCTGGTTTTACCCCTAGGTACATCTGTGCCAGATCTGCCTCTACCTTCTCGTATCTAGACAGGGATGTATTGCTCGTAAAACTCACAAAATCTCCACAATACCAAAATTCTAGGAAGTTCTTATATGCTAATCCCTAAAGTCCATCTTAAATCTATGTACTCTAATCAGAGTTTATCTAAATCTAGCTTCCAAGGTTTGTACTAAACTTCCTATGATACCAACTATAATGCCCCGACCCTAGATACCCAGAGTCGGTGCATTATTATATAACATTGGCATGATCACAAAGGATCAAGACTCTAAAGACTGATTAGTTTAGTAGTCTTGGAAACAATAGATATATTCATAAGTCTTACATTACATCACAAGGTAAAAAAACTACAAGAACATCTTGTCTTCATATCCCCTCATACTATCCCTGTAGGTCATTCCTAAATTACTTCTTCATAATCCTAGGAAAAATAAAACATTGAAAGGGGTGAGCTCAGATGCTCCGTAAGGATAACATTATAGCAGAAGCTTTCATAGATAAGTATAAACACTTAAGGCAGTTTATAACTAAAACGAAAGCCTTTTAAACTTGAACTTCAGCATAAAATGGCAAAGATAAAATAAAATAATTCCATTTACATCCTCACATGGATATTCTACTAGTCGAATGATCACATGAAATATCAATAACCACTTTCATAATGATGGAATTCATAATGCCAGACTATCATAACCACATAGCCAAGGCCTCGTGCCAAGACTACAAATAAGATTTTTCCAAGGACTTGTGCCAAGACACTAGTTTGTATCATGAGACCTACCGATTCATCGAGGAGCTATAGCGGGCTCCACCCATCACTTATTAAGTCCAATGCATTCCTCATATGAACAGGTTTAAACATAACATAAACATTCGTATTAAAACTAGCAAACGAAATGTCAATACTTTAACCACAAACAATGAATGGTATACAAATAGCACATCCACAGTCAAACATAACTCATTCGATACAATATGGAATATTATATTGTATCACATTATCCTCAATCAAGAATAATTAAGGATGTTGACATAGATGAAAATAATCATCAAAACTATTTGAGAGAAATATCCACCTATTTCTTGAAATCATTTAAAAGTCACATTATTTGTCAAGAAGCCATTTAAAATATATTTTTGAATCAAAGTGTCCCATACCACTTTGAAACTTTTTAAAAGGAGTTTTAATTTTAAAACTTTAATGTCCATATAAATAAATCCTTAAAAACATTTTTAAAACATGGACATTAATGAGAAAGATTTAGATGAAAAAGTCTTTAAAACATTTAAAAATGGTATTTTAGTTAGAGATTAAAACCAAAAGAGAGACACTTGAATAAAAATAACTGATGTAATCAAAACTTTGTAATATCTTGAGAATAAAGGGATTCTTGATATACTATGTCAAAGTACATTATATACACCACACAAAAGTGATTTGGTGTATAACAACAAAGAAGTATCAATGGAATTTATGTTGAGATGAAATCTGTCATAAAGGCCGTATCCTTTGGTTAAGGGTAAATCAACGACATAGTTATGTGTGACAAATATAAATACACTAAATATGATTTTATATTTAGTGTAAAACAATCAAAGGACATTCACACATAATCTTGTAAAGACAACACCAATGAATTGGATGTTTAACTCAACAAATGGAGAATGAGTTAAAACTACTCTTATCAAATTCATATCGATGACTTGAGAAATTATCAATGGAGTGATTATGTGTATTAAAAGTATATCCACAGAAAAGAGGAGTAGAAATAATGACATAAGCAAATGAATAGTTATTCCACACATAATCTCAGAGTAAAATAATCAATGAAGTTTGCTTAAAGCCGAATAAATGGAAATTGAAATATCAAATTCCCTTATTAATTTGGTAACTTACGAAACATACACCCATGAAAAAAGGATCATACAATGATGATGTCAATTTATATTAATTAATGTATATTACACAATTAATACAAACATGGGCATTACACACACCACATGTAATAAATAAGTGATGGACAATGGAATTCTCACGGAATTAAAATTGAGATAAGAAACCCCTTACCTTGTACTTTTCCTTGGTTGGGTGTAGGTTAATGTAACGACCTGAAATTTTGAATAAATCTTGTTTCCTAATTTCATGTGTTATTTTATTTTATTTTGATACTCAACAAAAATGTTTTATTTGATAAACATGATTATAATTAATATGAGACCATTGGGTTTTGATTGTTATATGACCATCGGTTAATATGACCACTGTGAACAAAATGTTTTGATTATTGTCTCTAAATACAAGTAATCTTGGTTAATTATTATAGAAAGAAGATTTGATGGCCTCACCTAGTAGTCTTGGACCGATCGAAGCCCATCTAACAGAGCTTGGGAAAGAGGTAGCACCATTGGGCTTTGCTCTGGATCAAATCCAAGCTGAGCTTCATCATGTGATGCTAGAACGGAATCACCTTCGTGAGAAGTTCAAACTGATAGAAATTACTACTCGGGCAATGTTGACTGAGCCGCCCCAAGATTCTATCACCCTAGCACACCTTACTCTTAGGTCCTATGCTAGTATTATAAGGGGCTATGTAACGAGACCATAACTGCCTTGTGTAATCCATGTTTTAAATAAAAATTCGGATTTCTTCTTATGATGAAGTTATGAATTTTGAAATGATCGGATAAATATAGTACGAATATTTTTGATGAATTTTAGAAAAAGGATATTTTAAAAATGGTTGTGTAAACCTTAAATAATTAAAAATGTGTAATGATTTTCAAAAAATGGTCTTATACAATTATGTCCAGTACGAAATTTAGAGTCTAATATGATCAACTTGATTTTTGATGAATAGTAAATTGTGAATAGTGATTTTACGCTTAGGATTAGTAATGTGACCAAATGTATTAGTAATCTCACTTAAAGAAAGTTTTAAAATAATCTAGGCACCTTGATTAAGTAATGTGATTCAATAAAATGGTTAAATAACGGTTTCATTAATTATTATTCAAGTATTAGTTTTTTCGGGTGAATAGTGTTTTTTAATTAAAAAATTAATTAAAAATTTTTAGAAAATTATTTTTACAAAATGGATTTCATTTTTGAAATCAGAGCATCAATATTATGTTAAGGTAATTTTTGGGGATTTTTCTGAAAAAAATGAATTTTCGGTGAATAGTGAATTTATTTAAAAATTGAATTAAAAATATTTAGAAAATTATTTTTATAAAATGGAGTTCATTTTTGAAATCAGAGCATTGATATTTGGTTAGTGTGAAATTTTGGGATTTTTCTGAGAAAGTTGAATTTTCAGTGAATAGTAAAAATGCAGTTTTAGGGTTTCGGTATGTTTAGTGACATCATAGCTGTGTCATGATGATTTCATGAGATATTTTGAGGGTTGGACGGCCAAGGGTGATGAATTATTGTTTTGGGGGCCCCATGTGGCCTAACTCCATGATAAATGCCAAGGGAGAGCACATGGGTTTGAGAAAACCACATGTGAGGTGTCCTTTGGCCATTAATGCCTTGTCCCCTCACTTTCCCTATAAATACCAAGCCCTCCTCTCATCTATTCGACTCCCCACTCATTCCCAATGAATTTATGGTCTCCTTACCTCCCAAGGAGTCCTCCCAAGGTGCCCCCAAGCCCTCAAGTTCCCAACCTTTGAGGTTTAAGAGTTACATTTTAAGGTAAGGGATCCAACCCCTCTCCTTCTTTTCAAGTAATATCTTTTATGTCATTTCTTTTATAATCCATGTTCTTATGTTGGAGGATGTTATTTTCTATTCATCCTACTGCCTATTTCATGTTCATATGACGAGAGACCCCCCCTTGCTCTCATCAATTCGTTTTAAGAATTTTTAAGTGGCGCCGTTAGGCTGCCGAATTTTTAAGGGATTCTTTCACCTTCCTCGTTTTCAAGTTCTATTTTCATTCAAGTATTTCATGTTCCTTTTTATTATGTTGGGGTATGATCTCTAAATTATAATACTTATCTTTTATGATCATATGATGAGAGACCCCATTTGATCTCTTCAATTCAGTATTTTGATGTTTTAAGTGGCGTCGTTAGGCTGCCGAATTTTTAAGTGGTTCTTCACCCTTCTCGTTTTGAAGTTCTACTTTCATGTCAATTATTTCAAGTTCCTTTTTGTTATATTGGGGTATGATCTCTATATATATCATACTGGACTCTTATGTTCATATGATGAGAGACCCCATTTGATCTCTTCAATTCAGTATTTTGATGTTTTAAGTGGCGCCGTTAGGCTGCCGAATTTTTAAGTGGTTCTTCACCCTTCTCGTTTTGAAGTTCTACTTTCATGTCAATTCTTTCATGTTCCTTTTTTTTATGTTGGGGAATTATCTCTATATCTATCATACTGATATCTTATGATCATATGATGAGGGAACCTATTTGATCTTGTCAAATCATTTTCTTTTGAAGTTAAGTGACGCCGTAAGGCTGCCGAATTTTCATAAGAGAAATCTAATTTTTTTCCTTCCATTTTTTTCATTTCAAATGGTATGTCCTTGAATTTCATTACCATGATCATGTATCCTTCTTATTCTGTCCATGTACTATTTTATGGGTCATTTATGAATGTTTGACCCATTTTACCTCTCTTTTAATGTCTTCTAAAACCTCGGAACATTGCCATTATGCTGCAGAATTTCTGTCTCAAAATGTCTATCTCTTTTTCTAAAGTCCTTTTATTTAATTAAGTGAATACTCAAAGCTCTTTCTTCTAAAGGGGTATTCACATATATACCAAAATGTTCTATTTTAAATTCTGGGATTTACATACATGAGACCCACCTTCCTTTTCTGTGGGTTTTAAAGTGATATAAAGATCATGTCTTTAAAGCAGTTTTTAAAAAGTTATGATTATGAAATGAAACCCATTTCCTTTATGCTATATGGGTTATTTATGAAATGTTTGATGATGATATATGTGGCTCACATGATAATAAAGGCAAATTTCAGGGTGCGCCCTGATAGCGCTCCAATGCATTGGGTAATGATGTAACCACTAGAGATTACAATTTTCACGATACCTTGGTGAATAACCTTGGTAATTTTCAAATGACACCTTGGGGATGGACCTTGGTGATATGTTCATGATTTTATATGTTAAATGATGTAGCCACATTTTCATGTTATGAAAAATGTTATTTTTATTATGATATGCCTCCTTATTTCATTCTCATGCCTTAAAGTTCTTTTTCATGACCTTATTGAAGTATCTCAAGTTCATATGTAAAATGTTTCTCTTGTTTTCCTTACTGGGCTTTTTGCTCACCCTTTCTTTTGATGTATGCTCCCAGGTTATGTGATGCAGTAATGAACCTAGGATGAACATGAGGAGAAGCCTTTCAAGTGTTTTAGAAGAATGTTTTATGTTTTCATGTTTAAAGTTCCTGGTTTCCAAGACACTAAACCTTAAAGATCCTCAGTTTTGTAAAATGTATTGAAAGTTTATGTGATAAAGAGGCGGGATGCTATAGTTGGTATCAAAGGATGGTTTAGTTATTTGTGGAAATTAGGATATGAAAAATCTAGGAAGAACCCTATAGAAAACTTTAAATATAGGAAATCTTCCTGGTATTTTGGTGAGTATTGAGTAAGGGGTTTCCAAGCAAATACATCCCTGTCTGGATACGAGCAGGTAGAGGTGGCTCTGGCACAGATGTACATATGGGTAAAACCTGAAAACACCGCTTTGAGCTAGACTTGAACGGGAACTGGTACACGACAACGGGCCTTTCTGCACTCTTGGTTACGACACTCCCGGGAGATATGCTTTGGTAAATCCATAAGCCTAGTATGAACCATTATTAAAGGAACAAGGATAAAACAAAATAAAGATTCACATAAGTATATATGATCATGGATAACCTAGATTGGAACCTAGGGTATCACAAGTTAAGATATAATTTTATTCTACATGTTTATCCTTTTATGCTTAAAGTTTCCTTTTCATGATTATTAGCTAAGTAAATAAGCCCCTAATTATAGTTTCTTTTCTTAGTTAATGGCGGGAAATGGAAGAACATGTCCCAAAAACCAATGTTATAGGAAATGCCACGATTGTTGTATTAATATGACAGAGGTGATTAGGGGATTAAAAGATGATTATTATTTTGGAATACGTTCACTATTTTAGTGACCCTATATGATCGAGGTAAATAGATTACTAAGGTATTTTCATTGAGGAGTAAGGTTGACTTATATTTTGAAGAATCGATGAATTTAAGGTGGAATTATAGTAATTTAGGTTACTTATGGAAATTATTAACCTATCTTGGGGTAAATATGTTTAGGTTAGTTACTTTTTTTTATAAGATGTTAGGAGTGGTTGATGTTGTTTGGAGATGAATGATAAAGTTTACCTTGGAAGACTATGTTATCAAATCTTTCTTGTATTTGGGTTTCAATCTTAGTTTTGTTTATTTTGAGGAATCTTAAGGACCATTATTTATGGAATGGACTATGATGAACTTTGGGTAGTACCATGGAACTTGAAGATTTAAAAGTAGTTTCCATTCCTATGAGATTATTTCTTTTTGAAGAGTTTTTTTACCTTACTCTTTCTGTTTTTGGGATAATGTTTAAAGATAGAAGAAATAGATAGTTGATCTTTTGTGGATTATGTGATTCTCTAGAAGATGAGTCTTGTGTTTTGATGAGACAAAGTAGTTTTGAATGCTCATCGTTTGGAGAAAATATTAGTTCTGGGTAGAAACTTATTAAAGGATGAAACTCTACATGAAGATAAGTATATTTCCTTATGTTTTTGTTCTATGTTGTAAATGAATTACTCAAAATTATGAAAAGGAACGTAAAACAAAAACGTTGTTGGTTTACATTTCCTACTAGGTAATCAAAGACCGTTTAAACACATCATAAGTTTGGGATTTTCTCATGGTTAAATTTCTCCTAATCATGTTCTCTATCACTCTCCCTCAGAACTTGACCCTTTGTTTTCTCCTCCATGTCCATGTTTTCCTACATGGAAGCCTAGTGTGAGTAAACTCGGGTGGCCTTTGTACTCCCTTTTATTTCTTTTAAAGTAATAGTGTTACTGAATCTTTTTCCGATGTGGGACTTTCAATGAAATTTCAAAACCCAATTTTAAAAAAATTGCGAGGACGCAATTTCTTAAGGTGAGACGATTGTAACGACCCGAAATTTTGAATAAATCTTGTTTCCTAATTTCATGTGTTATTTTATTTTATTTTGATACTCAACAAAAATGTTTTATTTGATAAACATGATTATAATTAATATGAGACCATTGGGTTTTGATTGTTATATGACCATCGGTCAATATGACCACTGTGAACAAAATGTTTTGATTATTGTCTCTAAATACAAGTAATCTTGGTTAATTATTATAGAAAGAAGATTCGATGGCCTCACCTAGTAGTCTTGGACCGATCGAAGCCCATCTAACAGAGCTTGGGAAAGAGGTAGAACCATTGGGCTTTTCTCTGGATCAAATCCAAGCTGAGCTTCATCATGTGAAGCTAGAACGGAATCGCCTTCGTGAGAAGTTCAAACTGATAGAAATTACTACTCGGGCAATGTTGACTGAGCCGCCCCAAGATTCTATCACCCTAGCACACCTTACTCTTAGGTCCTATGCTAGTATTATAAGGGGCTATGTAACGAGACCGTAACTGCCTTGTGTAATCCTTGTTTTAAATAAAAATTGGGATTTCTTCTTATGATGAAGTTATTAATTTTGAAATGACCGGATAAATATAGTATGCATATTTTTGATGAATTTTAGAAAAAGGATATTTTAAAAATGGTTGTGTAAACCTTAAATAATTAAAAATGTGTAATGATTTTCAAAAAATGGTCTTCTACAATTATGTCCAGTACGAAATTTAGAGTATAATATGATTAACTTGATTTTTGATGAATAGTAAATTGTGAATAGTGATTTTACGCTTAGGATTAGTAATGTGACCAAATTGATTAGTAATCTCACTTAAAGAAAGTTTTAAAATAATCTAGGCACCTTGATTAAGTAATGTGATTCAATAAAATGGTTAAATAACGGTTTCATTAATTATTATTCAAGTATTAGTTTTTTCGGGTGAATAGTGTTTTTTAATTAAAAAATTAATTAAAAATTTTTAGAAAATTATTTTTAGAAAATGGATTTCATTTTTGAACTCAGAGCATCGATATTATGTTAAGGTAATTTTTGGGGATTTTTCTGAAAAAAATGAATTTTCGGTGAATAGTGAATTTATTTAAAAATTGAATTAAAAATATTTAGAAAATTATTTTTATAAAATGGAGTTCATTTTTGAAATCAGAGCATTGATATTTGGTTAGTGTGAAATTTTGGGATTTTTCTGAGAAAGTTGAATTTTCAGTGAATAGTAAAAATGCAGTTTTAGGGTTTCGGTATGTTTAGTGACATCATAGCTGTGTCATGATGATTTCATGAGATATTTTGAGGGTTGGCCGGCCAAGGGTGATGAATTATTGTTGTGGGGGCCCCATGTGGCCTAACTCCATGATAAATGCCAAGGGAGAGCACATGGGTTTGAGAAAAGCACATGTGAGGTGTCCTTTGGCCATTAATGCCTTGTCCCCTCACTTTCCCTATAAATACCAAGCCCTCCTCTCATCTATTCGACTCCCCACTCATTCCCAACGAATTTATGGTCTCATTACCTCCCAAGGAGTCCTCCCAAGGTGCCCCCAAGCCCTCAAGGTCCCAACCTTTGAGGTTTAAGAGTTACATTTTAAGGTAAGGGATCCAACCCCTCTCCTTCTTTTCAAGTAATCTCTTTTATGTCATTTCTTTTATAATCCATGTTCTTATGTTGGAGGATGTTATTTTATATTCATCCTACTGCATATTTAATGTTCATATGATGAGAGACCCCCCCTTGCTCTCATCAATTCGTTTTAAGAATGTTTAAGTGGCGCCGTTAGGCTGCCGAATTTTTAAGGGATTCTTTCACCTTCCTCGTTTTCAAGTTCTATTTTCATTCAAGTCTTTCATGTTCCTTTTTATTATGTTGGGATATGATCTCTAAATTATCATACTGATCTTTTATGATCATATGATGAGAGACCCCATTTGATCTCTTCAATTCAGTATTTTTATGTTTTAAGTGGCGCCGTTAGGCTGCCGAATTTTTAAGTGGTTCTCACCCTTCTCGTTTTGAAGTTCTACTTTCATGTCAATTATTTCAAGTTCCTTTTTGTTATATTGGGGTATGATCTCTATATATATCATACTGGACTCTTATGTTCATATGATGATAGACCCCATTTGATCTCTTCAATTCAGTATTTTGATGTTTTAAGTGGCGCTGTTAGGCTGCCGAATTTTTAAATGGTTCTTCACCCTTCTCGTTTTGAAGTTCTACTTTCATGTCAATTCTTTCAAGTTCCTTTTTGTTATGTTGGGGAATTATCTCTATATCTATCATACTGATCTCTTATGATCATATGATGAGGGACCCTATTTGATCTTGTCAAATCATTTTCTTTTGAAGTTAAGTGACGCCGTAAGGCTGCCGAATTTTCATAAGAGAAATCTAATTTTTTTTCCTTCCATGTTTTTCATTTCAAATGGTATGTCCTTGAAATTTCATTACCATGATCATGTATCCTTCTTATTCTGTCCATGTACTATTTTATGGGTCATTTATGAATGTTTGACCCATTTTACCTCTCTTTTAATGTCTTCTAAAACCTCGGAACATTGCCGTTATGCTGCAGAATTTCTGTCTCAAAATGTCTATCTCTTTTTCTAAAGTCCTTTTATTTTATTAAGTGAATAATCAAAGCTCTTTCTTCTAAAGGGGTATTCACATATATACCAAAATGTTCTATTTTAAATTCTAGGATTTACATACATGAGACCCACCTTCCTTTTCTGTGGGTTTTAAAGTGATATAAAGATCATGTCTTTAAAGCAGTTTTTAAAAAGTTATGATTATGAAATGAAACCCATTTACTTTATGCTATATGGGTTATTTATGAAATGTTTGATGATGATATATGTGGCTCACATGATAATAAAGGCAAATTTCTGGGTGCGCCCTGATAGCGCTCCAATGCATTGGGTAATGATGTAACCACTAGAGATTACAATTTTCACGATACCTTGGTGAATAACCTTGGTAATTTTCAAATGACACCTTGGGGATGGACCTTGGTGATATGTTCATGATTGTCTATGTTAAATGATGTAGCCACATTTTCATGTTATGGAAAATGTTATTTTTATTATGATATGCCTCCTTATTTCATTCTCATGCCTTAAAGTTCTTTTTCATGACCTTATTGAAGTATCTCAAGTTCACATGTAAAATGTTTCTCTTGTTTTCCTTACTGGGCTTTTTGCTCACCCTTTCTTTGGATGTATGCTCCCAGGTTATGTGATGCAGTAATGAACCTAGGATGAACATGAGGAGAATCCTTTCAAGTGTTTTAGAAGAATGTTTTATGTTTTCATGTTTAAAGTTCCTGGTTTCCAAGACACTAAAACTTAAAGATCCTCATTTTTTTAAAATGTATTGAAAGTTTATGTGATAAAGAGGCGGGATGCTATAGTTAACCTCCTGTATAATGTTGAAATAATTGTTATTAAATTATTCTTGAATCATATACATTGATATGATATCATATATGATCTTTTAACATTTCTTTGTTAATAATATCTTAGAATTATCGTCGTTTCGGGTGTTAACTTACTCGTTTTCTTTTATATGTTTTGTTACGTAAGCCATGTTTTTCATGGATAGGTTGTATATTATTCATATCCAGAATGATATAAAGTTCTTAAACATTATTTTTAAATCATCAAATGATAATTATACTTGAATGGATATGATGGAGAATGAATCTCATCGCGTTCGTGGAGACGGTAGTCCGTACGTATGCACGAGCGAAAATATCATTCTTTTGATATTAAAATAATATATAATTGGGTGGTATATCATATATACAGAATCATTATCATGTTATATTTATTATTCAAATGAGTTAAAAATCATTATTATACCCACCCAAATAATACTATATTGAATAACAATTACACCACGACGTGGAGACGGTAAGCCGTACGTACGCACGTATGATGACATGTTATTCAAAGGGTGGATAGAATAATGAATATGGTTGTACCATATTTATAATAACATAACAGTATATATAATATACTGGAGTTATTCTTTTATAATGGTAATAACAAATAAAGAAGAAGTAGAAGAAAATAGGAACATGAAAATGGGTGGTGAAAACATTACCTCTTCTTCGGGTTCTTCCTTTTGATTTGATCAAAAGGGATCCTTAGGTTGGATTTCTGATAAAACTAAGGCCTCTAGGTTGTAGCGAGGGACGTTTATAGATTATTTGGGCAGGTTTTGGCGGAACCAAAAGGTTTTTAAGGTGTGAAGAAATGAGAAGGAGGAGTGCCCTTTTATAAGAGGGGTGAGGGGCACCTTTAGAAAAGCTAGAAATACTAATTTATAATAAATTCATATTCGGTTTATAATGGCTAAAACGTTTACCATTCAAATTTTAAGGTGGGTATAGGTCAAAAAACATTCATCCAATAGGAGTTAGACAGGTTTGGGTCACTATATTATCCTTATCTTTTAGTTTTAACTCTTGGTTAATTAGTTTGACATTTACCATGTCACTTGGTATTTTTATATTATATAGTTAATCAACTAACTATATACATCCAAGAGACCCCCAAGTTGTCCATTAATGATATACCTATCATGATATAAGTCTCTTGGACGAATCTTAGATTTTTAGGAATTTAATATCAATTAATAATATAATATTTGTTTTAAAAAAACTCTTTTATGTCAATTTTGACAATATTCAATAGTTGATTTTTTTGAAACTCATAACAGAATTATTACTTCAAAAAAAGTCAATTTAATAAATACTAATATGTCATATTATCCAAGAAAATTAGTGTAATTCATAAAAAGTCTCAAATTATATTTATTTGGGTATTTATAATATCAATTATCTTAATTTTTCACTATTATGGTAATTACTACATCATCATTGTGTCATACATAATCTAAATTATTTAATGTTTAAAAATTATAAATAAAATATAATTATGTAGGAAATCATTTTATCTTTCTAATGAATATTTATAATCTAAAATCCAACATATATAACATTATGTAAATTTTTTTTTCTAAACGATTTATGCTTATGTCATTTTTGTAATTACTTTAACTTAATTAAAATGAAGTGTCCCTATCACATACAAGTGGCTCCATGGGGTCCCCAAATCGACCCAAAGATGCCTATGGTCGAACATGTATCAACCAATAATTCTAGGACACGTTTTAGGGTAATTTAGTATTATTATAACATGATTTGTTAACCCTTATTTACCGGATTTACCCTTAACCTTGGTAAATAAAATATTTACCGATGTAATTATTCAAAATGTATAAAAATAAAAGTTACCTATTTACAAAATTTGAACATCCTGATTCCAAATATGGAATCCATTTTTCCAAATTCAAAACACATAAGTGGCAGAAATTAATTTAAACTTTATTCCCGTTGTTAAAACAAAAACCGTGTTTTTAAGAGATAGTAACTATCAAAAGATTGACACTTGTTTATGTCCGGTTTAATTGTAAATTTATGTCCAATGAACAATGTTGTATTAAATGGTAAAAATATATTCTAAATATACTTTAAAACCACTCAAATTCATAATTTATCACTATTAATTATTTTGATTAAAAAAGTTGTTTTTAATTAAAATTTAGTAATGTTCACTATTCATCAATATATTAAATTTATCCGAAAAGTACCAAAATTTCACCTTAGGCTAAATTCGATAATCCAAATCCAAAAATTAAGTCCATTTTGAAATATAAAATATATATAATTTCAAAAAGTAGGTATTACTATTCATAACGGCTAGTTTGGTTGGTTATGGTGTGTTAGAATCTCGAAGTTGCGTATAATGCACGCCATCGCATTATTCGAAGAGAAACGTACCATGGAATATTGGGGTGTTTCATTCTCCCCTCCTTCAATAAAATGCGTCCTCGAAATTTTTAAAATTGTGCTTGGGAATATAATGGAAAGTCCCACATCAGAAAAAGAGTCAATAAAACTATCACTTTAAAAGAAAGAAAGAGAGGTATAAAGTTCAACCAAGATAACCCATACTCAGATTCCATGTAGGAAAACATGGATATATATGATAAACTAAGTGTCCAGTTCTGATGGAGAGGGATAGAAATCATGATCAGCAGAAAGTTAACAATAAGAAAACCACAAACCTGTGTTGGGACAAACGGCCATTAGTCTCCTAGTAGGAAAGTAAACGGACAACATTTTTTTGTTTTAAGTTACATTACATAAGGATGAGGAATTAATTTATGATATTGACTAAGAATATAAAGATATATACTTACATTATAAATAGAGTTTCATTCTTCAATAAATTTCCACCACTAACTCATTTTTTTAAACGATGAGTATTCAAGAAGACTTGGTCACACTGGAAGAGCTAGAATAAACTTCTATAGAATCACATGATCCATGAAGGATGAACTATATATTTACATTGTCTTTAGAGATTAATCAAAACCAAAACGGTTAGTACAAGATCTAATGATCCCCCAAAAGGATATCCCTTGAGAGAAATAAACACTAATATTAATTTCCAAAATTAAACCAACAATAACCCAAAGTTAAATAAATACCATTCAATAATCAATTGTCCTTAAAATCCTTTAATATAATCAAAACTAATATTGAAACTCAAAACATAAAAGAATGTAGTCTTCCATGTTAAATTGTATCTCCAAATGACATAAAATACTCTTAAAGTCACATACTTAAAAGTAATTAACCTAATCATTTCCATAAACAACCCAAATAATTATAAATCCACAATAAAAACATAGATAAAAATCCACCGTTACTCCTCAAATGAAATCCCATACTATTCTATTTTCCTTGGGAATATAGTGTTCACACCAAAGCGAACAACTTTAAAAATAACATTTATCACTTAATCACCAAATCATTTTCCTATACTAAGGGTATTCATTTGATAAGACATAAGATCCCAAATCAAATTATGATCAATGAAATCATTTAACTAAAAATAATAGTCACACTAACTAGGGACTTCACGTAGTCCAGTGGTAGGTGATAAATCCCAATCGCACTTTGGTTGTGGGTTCGATTCCCACAGCTTTGCCCGACGCGACGGGTTGTCACACGGTCTGCGTGTTATCCTTTTTCAAAAACTATATTTTATAATATTACCAAAATGAAATAAATTCCTCAAAATAACCATAACATAATTTTACCACAAATCTTATCTCATACCTTGCATTTTCATCCCAAATTATGATGAATTATAATTTCCTCAAACCCAATGATCATATAAAACCAAATGATTATTTATAACTATATCCACAAGTGAAGAGATAATTATTCCTCAAATATCATTCTCACATGGCAAACTACGGGGTTACAAATACAAGAGAAAATTATTCCAAAGTAAACCCATCAACAAGGAGCACTAATACTTTTTAAACATTTCTCCAACCATTTATTTCCACATAGCTTCTTCTTTGACCAAGAAAATATCCTATAGAATAGGGCATTCACTCGGGTAATGGCCAGGTCCCCTACATTTACGGCAAATGACTATAAATGGACTCTTGGGACGATTTTTATCTTCTTCTATAGTACTCTCCATTTTTCTTCAGCAAGTCCTCACTTTATGCCCTTCCTTCCCGCATGTAAAGAATTTCTTTGTCCCATTGAGACACTTTCCTGGGTGTCTCCTTCCACATTTCCTGCATGATGGAAATTGAGGATTTATTTCTCCATGTTCTCCACTACTAGAGCTCTTATCATTCATCACCTTTCTCTTCTTTGTTGAGATCAGAAGTTGGTTAATATATATGTTTTTGATCATATTTTTGGAAAACTGATTTGGCATAAAGACGATATCTTTTACGCCTATCAACATTCCATTTTGTTGCCCATTTCCACCACCGTTCCCACCTTGTACATCATTCTCAAAGTCACTATGACTTCCTTAGAATCTAGCCATTGACTAAAACCAGAAATCATTGTGTGAGTAACAGTAGTCATAAAATCATTTAGAGACTAACATGTCACCATATTCTCAATTTGAAACATATTAGGATTAACCAAGGTCATTTAATCTCATCTTATATATTTATTACTTCAAATTGGTTTGTAATGAAAATTTAAATTATCCTAAGCATATCCCCCTGGAGTGTCGTAACCAAGAGTGCAGCAAGGCCCGTTGTTGTGCACGAGTTCCCGTTCGAGTCTAGCTCAAAGCGGTGTTTTCAGGTTTTACCCCTAGGTACATCTTTTCCAGAGCCGCCTCTACCTGCTCGTATCTAGACAGATATTTACTGCTCGGAAAACTCACAAAATATCTACAATACCAAAATTATAGGAAGTTATTCTATACTAATCCCTAAAGTCCATCTTAAATCTATGTTCTCTAATCAGAGTTTATCTAAATCTAGCTTCCATGGTTTGTACTAAACTTACTCTAATACCAACTGTAATGCCCCGACCCTAGATACCCAGAGTCGGTGCATTATTACATAACATTGGCATGATCACAAAGGATCAAGTCTCAAGAGACTGATTAGTTTAGTAGTCTTGGAAACACTAGATATATTCATAAGTCTTACATTACATCACAAGGTAAAAAAACTACAACAACATATTGTCTTCATATCCCCTCATACTATCCCTGCAGTTCATTTATAAATTACTTCTTCATAATCCTAGGAAAAATAAAACATTGAAAGGGGTGAGCTCAAATGCTCAGTAAGGATAACATTATAGCATAAGCTTTCATAGATAAGTATAAACACTTAAGGCAGTTTATAACTAAAACGAAAGCCTTTTAAACATGAACTTCAACATAAAATGGAAAAGATAAAATAAAATAATGCCATTTACTTACTCACATGGATATTTTACTAGTTGAATGATCACATGCAATATCAATAACCACTTTTATAATGATAGAATGCATAATGCCTTATTATCATAACCACATAGCCAAGGCCTCGTGCCAAGACTACAAATAAGATTTTTCCAAGGCCTTGTGCCAAGACACTAGTTTGTCTTATGAGACCTACCGATGCATCGCGGAGCTATAGTGGGCTCCAACCGTCACTTATTAAGTCCAATACATTCCTCATATGAACAGGTTTAAACATAACATAAACATTCATATTGAATCTAGCAAACGAAATGTCAATACTTTAACCACAAACCATGAATGGTATAAAAATAGCACATCCACAGTCAAACATAACTCATTCGATACAATATGGCAGATTGTATTGTATCACATTATCCTCAATCAAGAATAATTAAGGATGTTGACATAGATGAAAATAATCATCAAAACTATTTGAGAGAAATATCCCCCTTTTCTTGAAATCATTTAAAAGTCACACTATTTTTCATGAAGCCATTTAAAATAGATTTTTGAATCAAAGTGTCCCATACCACTTTGAAACTTTTTAAAAGGATTTTTAATTTTAAAACTTTAATGTCCATATAAATAAATCCTTAAAAACATTTTTAAAACATGGACATTAATGAGAAATATTTAGATGAATAAGTCTTTAAAACATTTAAAAATGGTATTTTAGTTAGAGATTCCAACCAAAAGAGAGACACTTGAATACAAATAATTGATGTAATAAAAACTTTGTAATATCATGAGAATAAAGGGATTCATGAAATAATATGTCAAAGTACATTATATACACCACACAAAAGTGATTTGGTGTATAACAACAAAGAAGTCTCAATGGAATTTAAGTTGAGATGAAATCTATCATAAAGGTCATATCCTTAGGTTAGGGGTAAATCAACGACATAGTTATGTGTGACAAATATAAATACCCTAAATATGATTTTATATTCAGTGTAAAATAATCAATGGACATTCACACATAATCTTGTAAAAACAACACCAATGAATTGGATGTTTAACTCAACAAATGGAGAATGAGTTAAAATTACTCTTATCAAATTCATATCGATGACTTGAGAAATTATCAATGGAGTGATTATGTGTATCAAAAGTATATCCACAGAAAAAGGGAGTGGAAATTATGACATAACCAAATGAATAGTTATTCCACACATAATCTCGGAGTAAAATAATCAATGAAGTTTGCGTAAAGCCGAATAAATGGAAATTGAAATATCAAATTCCCTTATTAATTTGGTAACTTACGAAACATACACCCATGAAAGAAGGATCATACAATGATGATGTAAATATACATTAATTAAAGTATATTACACAATTAATACAAACATGGGCAGTACACACACCACATGTAATAAATAAGTGGTGGACAATGGAATTCTCACGGAATTAAAAGTGAGATAAGAAACCCCTTACCTTGTACTTTTCCTTGGTTGGGTGTATGTTAACCTCCTGTATAATGTTGAAATAATTGTTGTTAAATTATTCATGAATAATATACATTAATATGATATCATATATGATCTTTTAACATTGCTTTGTTAATAATATCTTAGAATTATCGTCGTTTCGGGTGTTAACTTACTCGTTTTCTTTTATATGTTTTGTTACGTAAGCCATGTTTGTCATGGATAGGTTGTATCTTATTCATATCCAGAATGATATAAAGTTCTTAAAAATTATTTTTAAATCATCAAAGGATAATTATACTGGAATGGATATGATGGAGAATGAATCTCATCGCGTTCGTGGAGACGGTAGTCCGTACGTATGCACGAGCGACAATATCATTCTTATGATATTAAAATAATATATAATTGGGCAGTATATCATATATACAAGAATAACTATCATGTTATATTTATTATTTAAATGAGTTAAACATCATTATTATACCCACCCAAATAATAATATATTGAATAACAATTACACCACGACGTGGAGACGGTAAGCCGTACGTACACACGTATGATGACATGTTATTAAAAGGGTGGATAGAATACTGAATATGGTTGTACCATATTTATAATAACATGACAGTACATATAAGATACTGGAGTTATTATTTTAGAATGGTAATAACAAATAAAGAAGAAGTGGAAGAAGAAAGGAACTTGAAAAAGGGTGGTGAAAACATTACCTCTTCTTCGGGTTCTTCCTTTTGATTTGATCAAAAGGGCTCCTTAAGTTGGATTTCTGATAAAACTAAGGCCTCTAGGTTGTAGTGAGGGAAGTTTAGAGAGTATTTGGGCAGGGGTTGGTGGAAGAAAAAGGCTTTGAAGGTGTGAAGAAATTAGAAGGAGGAGTTCCCTTTTATAAGAGGGGTGAGGGTTACCTTTGGAAAAGCTAGAAATATTAATTTATAATAAATTCATATTCGGATTCTAATGGCTCAAAAGTTTATTATTCAAAGGTTAGGGTAGGGATAGGTCAAAAACCATTCATCCAATAAAATTTAGGCAGGTTTGGGTCACTATATTAACCTTATCTTTTAGTTTTAACTCTTAGTTAATTAGTTTGACATTTACCATGTCAATTTGTATTTTTATATTATATAGTTAATAAACTTACTATATACATACAAGAGACCCCCCAAGTGGTCCATTAATGATATAAATATCATGATATAAGTCTTTTTGCATAACCTTAGATTTTTAGGAATTTAATATCAATTAATAATATAATATTTGTTTTAAAATACTTTTTTATGTCAATTTTGACAATATTCAATAGTTGATTTTTTTGAAACTCATAACAGAATTATTACTTCAAAAAAAAGTAAATTAAATAAATCATAATATGTCATATTATCCTATAAAACTAGTGTAATTCATAAAAATTATCAAATTATATTTATTTGGGTATTTATAATATCAATTATCTTAATTTTTCACTATTATGGTAATTACTACATCATCATTGTGTCATAAATAAACTAAATTATTTAATGTCTAAAAATTATAAATAAAATTTAATTATGTAGGAAATCTATTTATCTTTCTAATTAATATTTGTAGTCTAAAATCTAACATATATAACCCTATGTAAAATTTGTTTTGCTAAACGATATATGCTTATGTCATTTTTGTAATTACTTTAACTTAATTAAAATTAAGTGTCCCTATCACCTACAAGTGGCTCCATGGGGTCCCAAAATCGGCCCAAAGATGACTATGGTCAAACATGTATCAACCAATAAGTCTAGGACACGTTTTAGGGTAATTTAGTATTATTATAATATTATTTTTTAGCCCTTATTTACCGGATTTACCCTTAACCATGGTAAATAAAATATTTACCGAAGTAATTATTCAAAATATCTAAAAATAAAAGTTACCTATTTACAAAATTTGAACATCCTGATTCCAAATATGGAATCCATTTTTCCAAATTCAAAACACATAATTGGCAGAAATTGATTTAAAATTAATTTCCGTTGTTAAAACAAAAAGCGTTTTTTTAAGAGATAGTATCTATCAAAATATTGACACTTGTTTATGTCCGGTTTAATTGTAAATTTATGTCCAATGACCAAAGTTGTATTAAATGGTTTAAATATATTCTAAATATACTTTAAAACCACTCAAATTCATAATTTATAACTATTAATTATTTTGATTAAAAAAGTTATTTTTAATTAAAATTTAGTAATTTTCACTATTCATCAAAATATTAAAGTTATCCGAAAAGTACCAAAATTTCACCTTAGGATAAATTAGATATTCCGAATCCAAAAATTAAGTCCATTTTGAAATATAAAATATATATAATTTAAAAAATTAGGTATTACTATTCATAACGGCTAGTTTGGTTGGTTATGGTGTGTTAGAATCTCGAAGTTGCGTACAATGCACGCCATTGCATTATTCGAAGAGAAACGTACCGTGGAATATTGGGGTGTTTCATTCTCCCCTCCTTCAATAAAATGCGTCCTCACAATTTTTAAAATTGTGCTTGTGAATATAATGGAAAGTCCCACATCAGAAAAAGAGTCAATAAAACTATCACTTTAAAAGAAAGAAAGAGAGGTATAAAGGTCAACCAAGATAACCCATACTCGGATTCCATGTAGGAAAACATGGATATGGATGATAAACTAAGTGTCCAGTTCTGATGGAGAGGGATAGAAATCATGATCAGGAGAAAGTTAACAATAAGAAAACCACAAACCTGTGTTGGGAGAAATGACCATTAGTCTCCTAGTAGGAAAGTAGACGGACAACATTTTTTTGTTTTAAGTTACATTACACAAGGATGAGGAATTCATTTATGATATTGACTAAGAATATAAAGATATATACTTACATTTTAAATAGAGTTTCATTCTTTAATAAATTTCCACCACTAACTAATTTTTTTAAATGATGAGTATTCAAGAAGACTTGGTCACACTGGAAGAGCTAGAACAAACTTCTATAGAATCAAATGATCCATGCAGGATGAACTATATATTTACATTGTCTTTAGAGATTAATCAAAACCAAAATGGTTAGTACAAGATCTAATGACCCCCCAAAAGGATATTTCTTTAGAGAAATAAACACTAATCTTAATTTCCAAAATTAAACCAACAATACCCCAAAGTTAAATAAATACCATTCAATAATCAATTGTCCTTAAAATCCTTTAATATAATCAAAACTAATATTTAAACTCAAAACTTAAAAGAATGTAGTCTTCCACGTTAAATTTTATCTCCAAATGACATAAAATACTCTTAAAGTCACATACATAAAGTAATTAACCAAATCATTTCCATAAACAACCCAAATCATTATAAATCCACAATAAAAACATAGATAAAAATACACCATTACTCCTCAAATGAAATCCCATACTATTCTATTTTCTTTGGGCATATAGTGTTCACACCAAAGCGAACAACTTTCAAAATAACATTTATCACTTAATCACCAAATCATTTTCCTATACTAAGGGTATTTATTTGATAAGACATAAGATCCCAAATCAAATTATGATCAATAAAATCATTTAACTAAAAATAATATTCACACTAACCAGGGACTTCACGTAGTCCAGTGGTAGGTGATAAATCCCAATCGCACTTTGGTTGTGGGTTCGATTCCCACAGCTTTTCCCGACACGACGGGTTGTCACACGGTCTGCGTGTTATCCTTTTTCAAAAACTATATTTTATAATATTACCAAAATGAAATAAATTCCTCAAAATAACCATAACATAATTTAACCACAAATCTTATCTCATACCTTGCATTTTCATCCCAAATTTTGATGAATTATAATTTCCTCAAACCCAATGATCATATAAAACCAAATGATTATTTATAACTATATCCACAAGAGAAGAGATAACTCTTCCTCAAATATCATTCTCACATGTCAAACTGCGGGGTTACAAATACAAGAGAAAATTATTCCAAAGTAAACCCATCAAAAAGGAGCACGAATACTTTTTAAACATTTCTCCAACCATTTATTTCCACATAGCTTCTCCTTTGACCAAGAAAATATCCTATAGAATAGGGCATTCACTCGGGTAATGGCCAGGTCCCCTACATTTACGGTAAATGACTGTAAATGGACTCTTGGGACGATTTTTATCTTCTTCTATAGTACTCTTCATTTTTCTTCCGCAATTCCTCACTTTATGTCCTTCCTTCCCACATGTAAATCATTTCTTTGTCCCATTGAGACAGTTTCCTGGGTGTCTCCTTCCACATTTCCTGCATGATGGAAATTGAGGATTTCTTTCTCCATGGTCTCCACTACTAGAGCTCTTATCATTCATCACCTTTCTCTTCTTTGTTGAGTTTGGAAGTTGGTTAATATATATGTTTTTGATCATATTTTTGGAAAACTGATTTGGCATAAAGAGGATATCTTTTACGCCTATCAACATTCCATTTTGTTGCCCATTTCCACCACCATTCCCACCTTGTACATCATTCTCAAAGTCACTATGACTTCCTTGGAATCTAGCCATTGACTAAAACCAGAAAGCATTGTGTGAGTAACAGTAGTCATAAAATCATTTAGAGACTAACATGTCACCATATTCTCAATTTGAAACATATTAGGATTAACCAAGGTCATTTAATCTCATCTTATATATTTATTACTTCAAATTGGTTTGTAAAGAAAATTTAAATTATCTTAAGCATATCCCCCGGGAGTGTTGTAACCAAGAGTGCAGCAAGGCCCGTTGTCGTGCACTAGTTCCCATTCGAGTTTAGCTCAAAGCGGTGTTTTCAGGTTTTACCCCTAGGTACATCTTTGCCAGAGCTGCCTCTACCTTCTCGTATCCAGACAGGGATGTATTTCTCGGAAAACTCACAAAATCTCTACAATACCAAAATTCTAGGAAGTTCTTCTATACTAATCTCTAAAGTACATCTTAAATCCATGTTCTCTAATCAGAATTTATCTAAATCTAGCTTCCAAGGTTTGTACTAAACTTCCTCTAATACCAACTGTAACGCCCCGACCCTAGATATCTAGAGTCGGTGCATTATTACGTACACATTGGCATGATCACAAAGGATCAAGTCTCGAGAGACTGATTAGTTTAGTAGTCTTGGAAACACTAGATATATTAATAAGTCTTACATTACATCACAAGGTAAAAAAAACTACAACAACATATTGTCTTCATATCCCCTCATACTATCTCTGCAGGTCATTCATAAATTACTTCTTCATAATCCTAGGAAAAATAAAACATTGAAACGGGTGAGCTCAGATGCTCAGTAAGGATAACATTATAGCAGAAGCTTTCATAGATAAGCATAAACACTTAAGGCAATTTATAACTAAAACGAAAGCCTTTTAAACTTGAACTTCAACATAAAATGGCAAAGATAAAATAAAATAATGCCATTTACTTACTAACATGGATATTCTACTAGTCGAATGATCACATGCAATATCAATACCCACTTTCATAATGATGGAATGCATAATTCCAGACTATCATAACCACATAGCCAAGGCCTCGTGCCAAGACTACAAATAAGATTTTTCCAAGGCCTTGTGCCAAGACAATAGTTTCTCTCATGAGACCTACCGATGCATCGAGGAGCTATAGCGGGCTCCACCCGTCACTTATTTAGTCCAATGCATTCCTCATATGAACAGGTTTAAACATAACATAAACATTCGTAATAAAACTAGCATACGAAATGTCAATACTTTAACCACAAACCATGAATGGTGTAAAAATAGCACATCCACAGTCAAACATAACTCATTTGATACAATATGGAATATTGTATTGTATCACATTATCCTCAATCAAGAATAATTAAGGATTTTGACATAGATGAAAATAATCATCAAAACTATTTGAGAGAAATATCCCACTTTTTCTAGAAATCATTTAAAAGTCACACTATTTGTCAAGAAGCCATTTAAAATAGATTTTTGAATCAAAGTGTCCCATACCACTTTGAAACTTTTTAAAAGGAGTTTTAATTTTAAAAATTTAATGTCCATATAAATAAATCCTTAAAAACATTTTTAAAACATGGACATTAATGAGAAATATTTAGATGAATAATTCTTTAAAACATTTAAAAATGGTATTTTAGTAAGAGATTCCAACCAAAAGAGAGACACTTGAATACAAATAATTGATGTAATCAAAACATTGTAATATCATGAGAATAAAGAGATTCATGATATACTATGTCAAAGTACATTATATACACCACATAAAAGTGATTTGGTGTATAACAACAAAGAAGTCTCAATGGAATTTAAGTTGAGATGAAATCTATCATAAAGGTCGTATCATTAGGTTAAGGGTAAATCAATGACATAGTTATGTGTGACAAATATAAATACACTAAATATGATTTTATATTCAGTGTAAAACAATCAAAGGACATTCA
This sequence comes from Viscum album, assembly GCA_963277665.1. Taxonomy (NCBI): domain Eukaryota; kingdom Viridiplantae; phylum Streptophyta; class Magnoliopsida; order Santalales; family Viscaceae; genus Viscum; species Viscum album. The sequence continues at coordinate 29,157,810 of OY728125.1, forward strand.
CACATAATCTTGTAAAAACAACACCAATGAATTGGATGTTTAACTCAACAAATGGAGAATGTGTTAAAATAACTCTTATCAAATTCATATCGATGACTTGAGAAATTATAAATGGATTGATTATGTGTATCAAAAGTATATCCACAGAAAAGGGGAGTGGAAATTATGAAATAAGAAAATGAATAGTTATTCCACACAAAATCTCGGAGTAAAATAATCAATGAAGTTTGCGTAAAGCCGAATAAATGGAAATTGAAATATGAAATTCCCTTATTAATTTGGTAACATACGAAACATACACCCATGAAAGAAGGATCATACAATGATGATGTAAATATACATTAATTAAAGTATATTACACAATTAATACAAACATGGGCAGTACACACACCACATGTAATAGATAAGTGGTGGACACTGGAATTCTCACGGAATTAAAAGTGAGATAAGAAACCCCTTACCTTGTACTTTTCCTTGGTTGGGTGTATGTTAACCTCCTGTATAATGTTGGAATAATTGTTATTAAATTATTCATGAATCATATACATTAATATGATATCATATATGATCTTCTAACATTTCTTTGTTAATAATATCTTATAAATATCGTCCTTTTGGGTGTTAACTTACTCGTTTTCTTTTATATGTTTTGTTACGTAAGCCATGTTTGTCATGGATAGGTTGTATCTTATTCATATCCAGAATGATATAAAGTTCTTAAACATTATTTTTAAATCATCAAATGATAATTATACTGGAATGGATATGATGGAGAATGAATCTCATCGTGTTCATGGAGACGGTAGTCCGTACGTATGCACGAGCGATAATATCATTCTTTTGATATTAAAATAATATATAATTGGGTGGTATTTAATATATACAGAATCATTATCATGTTATATTTATTATTTAAATGAGTTAAACATCATTATTATACCCACCCAAATAATAATATATTGAATAACAATTACACCACGACGTGGAGACGGTAAGCCGTACGTACGCACATATAATGACATGTTATTCAAAGGGTGGATAGAATACTGAATATGGTTGTACCATATTTATAATAACATGACATTACATATAAGATACTAGAGTTATTATTCTATAATGGTAATAACAGATAAAGAATATGTGGAAGAAGAAAGGAACTTGGAAAATGGTGGTGAAAACATTACCTCTTTTTCGGGTTCTTCCTATTGATTTGATCAAAAGGGCTCCTTAAGTTGGCTTTCTGATAAAACTAAGGCCTCTAGGTTGCAGTGAGGGAATTTTAGAGAGTATTTGGGTAGGGGTTGGCGGAACCAAAAGGTTTTGAAGGTGTGAAGAAATGAGAAGGAGGAGTTCCATTTTATAAGAGGGGTGAGGGTTACCTTTGGAAAAGCTAGAAATATTAATTTATAATAAATTCATATTCAGTTTCTAATGGCTCAAAAGTTGATTATTCAAAGTTTAGGGTAGGTATAGGTCAACAACCATTCATACAATAGAATTTATACAGGTTTGGGTCACTATATTAACCTTATCTTTTAGTTTTAACTCTTAGTTAATTAGTTTGACATTTACCATGTCACTTTGTATTTTTATATTATATAGTTAATAAACTTACTATATACATCCAAGAGACCCCCAAGTGGTCCATTAATGATATACCGATCCTTATATAAGTCTTTTGGCAGAACCTTAGATTTTTAGGAATTTGATATCAATTAATAATATAATATTTTTTTTAAAAACTCTTTTATGTCAATTTTGACAATATTCAATAGTTGATTTTTTTGAAACTCATAACAGAATTATTACTTCGAAAAAGTCAATTAAATAAATACTAATATGTCATATTATCCTATAAAATTAGTGTAATTCATAAAAAGTCTCAAATTATATTTATTTGGGTATTTATAATATCAATTATCTTAATGTTTCACTATTATGGTAATTACTACATCATCATTGTGTCATAAATAAACTAATTTATTTAATGTCTAAAAATTATAAATAAAATTTGATTATGTAGGAAATCTTTTTATATTTCTAATTAATATTTATATTCTAAAATCCAACATATATAACCCTATGTAAAAAGTGTTTTGCTAAACGATATATGCTTATGTCATTTTTGTAATTACTTTATCTTAATTAAAATTAAGTGTCCCTATCACCTACAAGTGGCTCCATGGGGTACCAAAATCGACCCAAAGATGAATATGGTCGAAAATGTATCAACCAATAAGTCTAGGACACGTTTTAGGGTAATTATGTATTATTATAATATTATTTTTTAACCCTTATTTACCGGATTTACCCTTAGCCATGGTAAATAAAATATTTACCGAAGTAATTATTCAAAATATCTAAAAATAAAAGTTACCTATTTACAAAATTTGAACATACTGATTCCAAATATGGAATCCATTTTTCCAAATTCAAAACACATAAGTGGAAGAAATTAATTTAAAATTAATTCCCGTTAAAACAAAAAGCGTGTTTTTAAGAGATAATAACTATCAAAAGATTGACACTTGTTTATGTCCGGTTTAATTGTAAATTTATGTTCAATGACCAACGTTGTATTAAATGGTAAAAATATATTCTAAATATACTTTAAAACCACTCAAATTCATAATTTATCACTATTAATTATTTTGATTAAAAAAGTTGTTTTTAATTAAAATTTAGTAATTTTCACTATTCATCAAAATATTAAAGTTATCCGAAAAGTACCAAAATTTCACCTTAGGATAAATTCGATATTCTGAATCCAAAAATTAAGTCCATTTTGAAATATAAAATATATATAATTTCAAAAAGTAGGTATTACTATTCATAACGGCTAGTTTGGTTGGTTATGGTGTGTTAGAATCTCGAAGTTGCGTACAATGCACGCCATTGCATTATTCGAAGAGAAACGTACCGTGGAATATTGGGGTGTTTCAGTCTCCCCTCCTTAAATAAAATTCATCCTCGCAATTTTTAAAATTGTGCTTGGGAATATAATGGAAAGTCCCACATTAGAAAAAGAGTCAATAAAACTATCACATTAAATGAAAGAAAGAGAGGTATAAAGGTCAACCAAGATAACCCATACTCGGATTCCATGTAGGAAAACATGGATATGGATGATAAACTAAGTGTCCAGTTCTGATGGAGAGGGATAGAAATCATGATCAGGAGAAAGTTAACAATAAGAAAACCACAAACCTATGTTGGAAAAAACGGCCATTAGTCTCCTAGTAGGAAAGTAAACAGACAACATTTTTTTGTTTTAAGTTACATTACATAAGGATGAGGAATTCATTTATGATATTGACTAAGAATATAAAGATATATACTTACATTTTTAATAGAGTTTCATTCTTTAATAAATTTCCACCACTACCTCATTTTTTTAAACGATGAGTATTCAAGAAGACTTGGTCACACTGGAATAGCTAGAATAAACTTCTATAGAATCACATGATCCATGCAGGATGAACTATATATTTACATTGTATTTAGAGATTAATCAAAACCAAAATGGTTAGTACATGATCTAATGATCCCCCAAAAGGATATTCCTTGAGATAAATAAACACTAATCTTAATTTCCAAAATTAAACCAACAATACCCCAAAGTTAAATAAATACCATTCAATAATCAATTGTCCTTAAAATCCTTTAATATAATCAAAACTAATATTGAAACTCAAAACTTAAAAGAATGTAGTCATCCACATTAAATTGTATCTCCAAATGACATAAAATACTCTTAAAGTCACATACTTAAAAGTAATTAACCTAATCATTTCCATAAACAACCCAAATCATTATAAATCCACAATAAAAAAATGGATAAAAATCCACCATTACTCCTCAAATGAAATCCCATACTATTATATTTTCCTTGGGCATATAGTGTTCACACCAAAGCGAACAACTTTCAAAATAACATTTATCACTTAATCACCAAATCATTTTCCTATACTAAGGGTATTCATTTGATAAGACATAAGATCTCAAATCAAATTATGATCAATAAAATCATTTAACTAAAAATAATAGTCACACTAACCAGGGACTTCACGTAGTCCAGTGGTAGGTGATAAATCCCAATCGCACTTTGGTTGTGGGTTCGATTCCCACAGCTTTGCCCGACGCGACGGGTTGTCACACTGTCTGCGTGTTATCCTTTTTCAAAAACTATATTTTATAATATTACCAAAATGAAATAAATTCCTCAAAATAACCATAACATAATTTTACCACAAATCTTATCTCATAACTTGCATTTTCATCCCAAATTATGATGAATTTTAATTTCCTCAAACCTAATGATCATATAAAACCAAATGATTATTTATAACTATATTCACAAGAGAAGAGATAATTCTTCCTCAAATATCATTCTCACATGGCAAACTGCGGGGTTACAAATACAAGAGAAAATTATTCCAAAGTAAACCCATCAACAAGGAGCACTAATACTTTTTAAACATTTCTCCAACCATTTATTTCTACATAGCTTCTTCTTTGACCAAGAAAATATCCTATAGAATAGGGCATTCACTCGGGTAATGGCCAGGTCCCCAACATTTACGCCAAATGACTGTAAATGGACTCTTGGGACGATTTTTATCTTCTTCTATAGTACTCTTCATTTTTCTTCAGCAATTCCTCACTTTATGTCCTTCCTTCCAACATGTAAAGCATTTCTTTGTCCCATTGAGACACTTTCCTGGGTGTCTCCTTCCACATTTCCTGCATGATGGAAATTGAGGATTTCTTTCTCCATGGTCTCCACTACTAGAGCTCTTATCATTCATCACCTTTCTCTTCTTTGTTGAGGTCGGAAGTTGGTTAATATATATGTTTTTGATCATATTTTTGGAAAACTGATTTGGAATAAAGACGATATCTTTTACGCCTATCAACATTTCATTTTGTTGCCCATTTCCACCACCGTTCCCACCTTGTACATCATTTTCAAAGTCACTATGACTTCCTTGGAATCTAGCCATTGACTAAAACCAGAAAGCATTGTGTGAGTAACAGTAATCATAAAATCATTTAGATACTAACATGTCACCATATTCTCAATTTGAAACATATTAGGATTAACCAAGGTCATTTAATCTCATCTTATATATTTATTACTTCAAATTGGTTTGTAAAGAAAATTTAAATTATCCTAAGCATATTCCCTGGGAGTGTCGTAACCAAGAGTGCCGCAAGGCCCGTTGTCGTGCACTAGTTCCCGTTCGAGTCTAGCTCAAAGCGGTGTTTTCAGGTTTTACCCCTAGGTACATCTTTGCCAGAGCCTCCTCTACCTGCTCGTATCCAGACAGGGATGTATTGCTCGGAAAACTCACAAAATCTCTACAATACCAAAATTCTAGGAAGTTCTTCCATACTAATCCCTAAAGTCCATCTTAAATCTATGTTCTCTAATCAGAGTTTATCTAAATCTAGCTTCCAAGGTTTGTACTAAACTTCCTCTAATACCAACTGTAACGCCCCGACCCTAGATACCCAGAGTTTGTGCATTATTACATAACATTGGCATGATCACAAAGGATTAATTCTCGAGAGACAGATTAGTTTATTAGTCTTGGAAACACTAGATATATTAATAAGTCTTACATTACATCACAAGGTAAAAAAAACTACAACAACATACTGTCTTCATATCCCCTCATACTATCCCTGCAGGTCATTCATAAATTACTACTTCATAATCCTAGGAAAAATAAAACATTGAAAGGGGTGAGCTCAGATGCTCAGTAAGGATACCATTATAGCAGAAGCTTTCATAGATAAGCATAAACACTTAAGGCAGTTTATAACTAAAACGAAAGCCTTTTAAACTTGAACTTAAACATAAAATGGCAAAGATAAAATAAAATAATGCCATTTACTTACTCACATGGATATTCTACTAGTCGATTGATCACATGCAATATCAATAACCACTTTCATAATGATGGAATGCATAATGCCAGACTATCATAGCCACATAGCCAAGGCCTCGTTCCAAGACTACAAATAAGATTTTTCCAAGGCCTTGTGCCAAGACACTAGTTTCTCTCATGAGACCTACCGATGCATCGAGGAGCTATAGCGGGCTCCACCCGTCACTTATTAAGTCCAATGCATTCCTCATATGAACAGGTTTAAACATAACATAAACATTCGTATTAAAACTGGCAAACGAAATGTCAATACTTTAACCACAAACCATGAAATGTGTAAAAATAGCACATCCACAGTCAAACATAACTCATTCTATACAATATGGAATATTTTATTGTATCACATTATCCTCAATCAAGAATAATTAAGGATTTTGACATAGATGAAAATAATCATGAAAACTATTTGAGAGAAATATCCCCCTTTTTCTTGAAATCATTTAAAAGTCACACTATTTGTGAAGAAGCCATTTAAAATATATTTTTGAATCAAAGTGTCCCATACCACTTTGAAACTTTTTAAAAGGAGTTTTAATTTTAAAACATTAATGTCCATATAAATAAATCCTTAAAAACATTTTTAAAACATGGACATTAATGAGAAATATTTAGATGAATAAGTATTTAAAACATTTAAAAATGGAATTTTAGTAAGAGATTCCAACCAAAAGAGAGACACTTGAATACAAATAATTGATGTAATAAAAACTTTGTAATATCATGAGAATAAAGGGATTCATGATATACTATGTTTAAGTACATTATATACACCACATAAAAGTGATTTGGTGTATAACAACAAAGAAGTCTCAATGGAATTTAAGTTGAGATGAAATCTCTCATAATGGTCGTATCCTTAGGTCAAGGATAAATCAACGACATAGTTATGTGTGACAAATATAAATACACTAAATATGATTGTATATTCAGTGTAAAACAATCAAAGGACATTCACACATAATCTTGTAAAAACAACACCAATGAATTGGATGTTTAACTCAACAAATGGAGAATGAGTTAAAATAACTCTTATCAAATTCATATCGATGACTTGAGAAATTATCAATGGAGTGATTATGTGTATCAAAATTATATCCATATAAAAGTGGAGTGGAAATTATGACATAAGCAAATGAATAGTTATTCCACACATAATCTCGGAGTAAAATAATCAATGAAGTTTGCATAAAGCCGAATAAATGGAAATTGAAATATCAAATTCCCTTATTAATTTGGTAACTTAAGAAACATACACCCATGAAAGAAGGATCATACAATGATGATGTAAATATAAATTAATTAAAGTATATTACACAATTAATACAAACATGGGCAGTACACACACCACATATAATAAATAAGTGGTGAACAATGGAATTCTCAAGGAATTAAAAGTGAGATAAGAAACCCCTTACATTGTACTTTTCCTTGGTTGGGGGTAGGTTAACCTCCTGCATAATGTTTAAATAATTGTTATTAAATTATTCATGAATCATATACATTAATATGATATCATATATTATCTTTTAACATTGCTTTGTTAATAATATCTTAGAATTATCATCGTTTCGGGTGTTAACTTACTCGTTTTATTTTATATGTTTTGTTATGTAAGCCATGTTTTTCATGGATAGGTTGTATCTTATTCATATCCAGATTGAAATAAAGTTATTTAAAATTATTTTTAAATCATAAAATGATAATTATACTTGAATGGATATGATGGAGAATGAATCTCATCGCGTTCGTAGAGACGGTAGTCCGTACGTATGCACAAGCGACAATATCATTCTTTTGATATTAAAATAATATATAATTGGGTGGTATATCATATATAAAGAATCATTATCATGTTATATTTATTATTTAAATGAGTTAAAAATCATTATTATACCCACCCAAATAATAATACATTGAATAACAATTACACCACGAGGTGGAGACGGTAAGCCGTACGTACGCACGTATGGTGACATGTTATTCAAAGGGTGGATAGAATACTGAATATGGTTGTACCATATTTATAATAACATCAAAGTATATATTATATACTGGAGTTATTATTTTAGAATGGTAATAACAAAGAAAGAAGATGTGGAAGAAGAAAGGAACTTGAAAAGGGGTGGTGAAAACATTACCTCTTCTTCGGGTTCTTCCTTTTGATTTGATCAAAATGTATCCTTAGGGTGGCTTTCTAATCAAACTAAGGCCTCTAGGTTGTAGTTAGGGAATTTGATAGAGTATTTGGTCCGGGGTTGGCCGAACCAAAAGGCTTTGAAGGTGTGAAGAAATGAGAAGGAGGAGTGCCCTTTTATAAAAGGGGTGAGGGGCACCTTTGGAAAAGCTAGAAATATTAATTTATAATAAATTAATATTCGGTTTCTAATGGCTCAAAAGTTGATTATTCAAAGTTTAAGGTGGGTATAGGTCGAAAAACACTTAGACAATATAATTTAGACAGGTTTGGGTCACTATATTATCCTTATCGTTTAGTTTTAACTCTTAGTTAATTAGTTTGACATTTACCATGTCACTTTGTATTTTTATATTATATAGTTAATAAACATACTATATACATCCAAGATACCCCCAAGTGGTCCATTAATGATTTAACTATCATGATATAAGTCTCTTGGACAAACCTTATATTTTTATGAATTTAATATCAATTAATAATATAATATTTGTTTTAAAAAACTCTTTTATGTCAATTTTGACAATATTCAACAGTTGATTTTTTTGAAACTCATAACAGAATTATTACTTCGAAAAAAGTAAATTAAATCAATCCTAATATGTCATATTATCCTAGAAAATTAGTGTAATTCATAAAAAGTCTCAAATTATATTTATTTGGGTATTTATAATATCAATTATCTTAATTTTTCACTATTATGGTAATTACTACATCATCATTGTGTCATAAATAAACTAAATTATTTAATGTATAAAAATTATAAATAAAATATAATTATGTAGGAAATATTTGTATCTTTCTAATTAATATTTATAGTCTAAAATACAGCACATATAACCCTATGTAAAAATTGTTTTTCTAAAGGATATATGCTTTTGTCATTTTTGTAATTACTTTAACTTAATTAAAATTAAGTGTCCCTATCACCTACAAGTGGCTCCATGGGTCCCAAAATCGACCCAAAGATTCCTATGGTCGAACAGGTATCACCCAATAATTCTAGGACACGTTTTACGGTAATTTAGTATTATTATAATATTATGTTTTAACCCTTATTTATCGGATTTACCCTTAACCATGGTAAATAAAATATTTACCGAAGTAATTATTCAAAATGTCTAAAAATAAAAGTTATCTATTTACACAATTTGAACATCCTGATTCCAAATATGTAATCCATTTTTCCAAATTCAAAACACAGAAGTGGCATAAATTAATTTAAAATTAATTCCCGTTGTTAAAACAAAAAGCGTGTTTTTAAGAGATAATAACTATCAAAAGATTGACACTTGTTTATGTCCGGTTTAATTGTCAAATTATGTCCAATGACAAAAATTGTATTAAATGGTAAAAATATATTCTAAATATACTTTAAAACCACCCAAATTCATAATTTATCACTATTAATTATTTTGATTAAAAAAGTTGTTTTTAATTAAATTTTAGTAATTTTCACTATTCATCAAAATATTAAAGTTATCCGAAAAGTACCAAAATTTCACCTTAGGCTAAATTCGATATTCCGAATCTAAAAATGAAGTCCATTTGAAATATAAAATATATATAATTTAAAAAAGTAGGTATTACTATTCGTAACGGCTAGTTTGGTTGGTTATGGTATGTTAGAATCTCGAAGATGCGTACAATGCACGCCATTTCATTATTCGAAGAGAAACGTACCGTGGAATCTTGGGGTGTGACATTTATGATGCATTTCTAGAATACATTTCTGGGTTACCACTTGAGAGATATGTGAAGATAAATATTAAGCTCATTCCTCGAGATAAGAAGGTTTCTATTCTACCTTATTGAGTGGAATCAATAGTGATTCAGAATCAGAAGACTCAGCTGGGATATTTGATAGATAAGGCGTTTATCCATATGAGTAAATCACCTTGGGGTTCCAAATTTTTATTTTACATGAAGGATGATAGGACTCTAACCTTATTTGTTGATTTCTGGATGTTGAACTAAATGACAGTGAATAACCAATATCCTATTTTACATATCAACAATATTTTTGACCAGTTTATTGAATATTATTTATTATAAAAGATCTATTTGAGATCATGATATCATATGTTGAGAGTTCAACCTTCTGATATATAGGGGAATGATTTTAGAAGTAGGTATGTCCTTTATGAGTTCTATTTTGCTATCTTTTAGGATGAAAAATGCACCAGCAGTGTCCATGGCCTTGATGTAGAGAATATTCCATCTACACCTAGATCATTTCTTGGTAGTGTTTTTTAATAATATCTTGGTGTAATCCAAGACTCATGAAGATCATGAAAAACATATTGACAATGAGTATATTAAAATATAATTATCGATATTCAAAGATATCGAAGTGTTAGTTTTTGATTGACCTGGTACACTTATTTGGTCACATAATCTTAGAGGAAGGTGGGTAAGTGAGCCTAGAGAAAGTATATGCAGTTGTTTCTTGAGATAATCACATGAATATTTTCTATATCTATATTTTTCTAGGAATATCATGCTATTATCATAGATTCATCCCAGAATTTTTCCATTTCACAACACAAATTTTGAGCTTGACCAAGAAAGGATTATAGTTTGAATGGTCAAAATCTTATGAGAATTACTTTTAGGAACTGAAGGGGAATTTGAAAACAGTTGAAATATTGATCTAACGCAAGCCATGTGAGGAGTATACAGTGTTTTTTGATGCTTTTGGGATCAATCTTAGAGTATTGTTGATGCAATAATATATTGTTTTTGTTTATGGGTCTCATTTGTTGAGGCAACATGAACAAAACTACCGTGCACATTACCATGAGTTGAGAGCATTTGTTTGTGCTTTGAAGTGTTGGTGGAATTATCTATTGGGATAAACGTTTATGGTGTATATTGATCTTAAGAGATTAAATTAAATATTTTCCTAATGATATTTGAATATCTGAAAGATGAGATAGGTTGATTATTTGTAGTCATTTGATTTTGAGTTTGCATATACACCCTGGAAGGGAAATAATATTGATCATGATTTAAATAATAAAACATAGACTCATGCAGTTTAGGATTCTAGTGATAATTGGAAGATGATGACATTACTAGATGAGGTTCATGTTGTGGTTCAAAAGAGTCAAGAGCTAATCATGAAGGTATCAGTTTTAGTGGAGTATACACTTTTGAAAAATATAATGGACATACGGTATTACTATAAAACAATTTTGACCTTAAGAGAGAGCCTTAAAGGTGGGGAGGAATCTTCTGATTGGAAAATGGATGAGTAAGAGACCATATATTTCAAGAATTAGGTTTTTTACCTAATAGTATGAAGGAGGAGCAGATGTGTGAGTTTTATACCTCTAAGTGGGTGGTAAATATTGGTGTGACCAAAATGTACAATGATCTATGATGAAAATTTTGTTGGTTAGGAATAAAAATGAGATAGAAGGGTTCTTGACAATATGTTACCTCTGCTAATAGTTTAAATCCAAGCATCAATGATGTATCACCTAGAGATTTTGTGAAATAATTTTTTTAATTAATTTACTCTTTTTAATACTTATCATTTCAGTAAACACTCTATATAGATTTTTTATATGAAAAAAATAACTTTATATTGCATTATGTTCAACACCTATTTAATTTTGTGATAAAAACTTCACTTAGATTGGTGTTTGGTACAAAAAACCCTATGTTTTTCTTGTATTACACACAATACTGAGTCCTTTCATTAGCTTAGGTTACATGCAAGATAGAGTTTTATAGAATAATAATATATTATTAAAAAATTATTATTTAGTATAATAAGATATAATATACCTGTGAAATGAGAGGTTATGAATATTACTAACTAACGTTGGAAAATATATTGTCAATAAAAATATAATATGAATTCATTGATTACCAATTAATTTGAAATGAAAATATAAACAGAATGAATATAAAGGAAATATTTTTTCGCTTTAAAAGGTGTGTTATCTTAATAAATTAAATTAATTAGAATTAGAGAATGATATTAATGAAATATATATGTTATATATTCAGTCAATTTTTTATATTCTTCTAATATATTCTGTAGGTATTATATAAGGATAAACCCAATTTTAGGCATAAAAACCAATATTTCTCTAAAGATAGTTTTATTGACTTTTAATGGAGAACCTATTTAAAATCAAATTTGTGGAAAATTAATAAATTTTATATTTCAAAATAAAATTCAGTTTTGAAATAGAAATATAAAAATTAAGTATGGGTGATTTTTTTGTATTTTTCTAGGAAGTTTCATTTTCTGATGAATATTGAAAAATACTGAATATTAATTCAAAACAATTTTTTCATCTAAATTCTTTATAGGGTTAAATAATTTTTTTATTGATTTTAAATTTTAATAAGGTAAATTACATATAAATTAATCCTATTTTGGCCATTTTAATCAATTTTACTTTTATATTTAATATAGAAACACAGAAAACTTTTGAACGTCTTACTTTATAAACCTACTTCGTCATCCTGTCCGTAGGATTAAATTTAAATTAATTTTTTCTAATTATATAATTATAATTGTGAAAAGTGGATTAAATATTATTAATAATCATAATTTATAATTTCTAATAAGTTTAAATTATTTTTTACCAAAATATCAATCAAAGTGATTAAAATTAATTATAGCGGTTAAAAGAAAAATTAGCTTAACAAATGACTAAACCTTAAACTTAATGGCCAAAATGACATATAAACATCTCCAATAGTTATTTTATGGAAATCGTTAGATTCTAAACTCTCTATTATCATATTTAGACCATTATGGGAGCCACTTTTCATATAAAAAACAGGGGTGTAATTTTCGTTTTCAAAACATTATAAGAATGTCACTCCTCCTCCACTATAAAAAGGAACTCACCCCTACAGCTTATTCACACATACAAATCACTATATATCTCTCAATATCTTCACAAATAATCTTAAAAAATCCCTCCCTTGATTTTTCAGTCCTCCCTTTATACATAATTCCATTCAAGGAATCCATTTTGTGAAAACCAAAATAATTTACCCAAATAAGAGGTAACATCCTTCCCTGTGCTCTTTTATACTATTTTCATTTTGGACCCACTAAATTATTCTTATTCCATTATTACATAACATCCCCAGTATCCTAAATATACTGAGTTGTTTTTATTTTTGTTGTTTTACCCACACTTACAAAAACTTCTATCTAATGGGTAATGAACTTACTGTTCTTGTGTACAAAGAACAAGTGCCTCACAAAATGATGTTGTACATTTTTTCCTTTACCACCACTCATGGTTATGAATTATGATGGAAAAACTATTTTTATATGACATATATATATATTATTTATTTATTATTATATAATTATTATATAAGATAAACATTCATGCATTCCATTTTTTGTAAATATGATAATTTCATTTGGGGAAGTGTGGACTTTGCCTCCTCAAAGTGATGTGATTCATCCACACTCTCCATGAAACATATTAAATATAGGTTTAGGGAACTTATATGATATAGATGAAATAATAAATTTATTTTAATGATACTATATATACACACGGATATTTTATTTACATATATTCTTTCAATATGAAAATAAAATGAAAACATTGTTCTTACGTATATACGACCTACCCTCACCATGAATAGTGTATTCCATTTCATATTTCTATATTATATAGCTTATTATAAATAAATATATAGTAAATATATGTTAAATTATTATCATTATTTAAATTATAAAAATAAGTAAATCATGATCTATGTAAGAGGATCAAGAATAAAAAAGAGAAACATATACGAAAAACAAAGGGGGTATTACTCGAAAAATAACATTAACATTGAGGTGTTAATAAACGGGTAATACAAAGAAATAAAAAATCATATATTTTATTATATATAATAATATTGTTATTTTTTATATTTATAATAAACATATATGTAATATATATTAGGTTTGAATGTGTATGATGAAATTCAATACTTAAAGTAACTGTTCTCTCATCTCAATTCTTTTATCCTTGAGATACATGCCTTATTCACCACTCATTTATTTTTTTTGTATATACTTCCCATGGATGTATTATATGATAATTATAATTAAATATATTTTATATTTTCGTATATGTTAGCCGGTATTTATTTCATGGGCTATATATTTCAAAATTTAACAATTTTGTAATACAATTCTGTCTTAAGTTGTCTTCTTTAAGACACATTCAATGTTATGCACCTAATTTTTTCTGTGAGGTGTATATACTTCCTTGTACATGTTATATAATTAATCTCATTTTTTCATGATACTTTAATCTTCAGTTAATTTTATTCTTTTACTTTTATTATTATTCAATGTTACCAATGTGGTAATGATTTATTCCTATAACCTCTTCAGTTATCGACTTTTGTTTATGATTATGTTTCAATTGATGAAATATAATGATCTATATCTCAAGAAAAGTCAATAAATTTGTTAGAATTTATTTATTCCATTTATATCCATGTAATGGTAGAATTTATTCACTCCTCGGTACTTTATATAATTAATAAAATGTTCTGCTAAATATCTGACTTTATTTCTCCTTTTGGTTAGAAATCTAGGTTCTTTCAAAACCATGTCTTCTAAAAATGTTTTAACTAATGTTTTACTACTATCCTATGATTTATAAAGGAAATTTTTACCCATGTTTTACAATTTTATATTTCTTTTTTAAAATTAATTATATTTTTCTTTTCTAATATAGTCACTTTTCTAAAATTTTATGGAGAAAAAAGAATGTTTAGTTTGTATGAACATACCCGGTATCAAATTCATCATTTACTTGATTCTTCATTTATATGTTTACATGGTTATTTTTTCAAAATTAATTTTCCTTAAAATTATTATTTTTATTTTATAATTTTTTTCAATGAAAAAGGGTTTTCATAATTTATTTTATATTTAAAAAGTGTTTAAAATGATTTTGAAACCTATATTTATATATTTAAAAAAGGTTTATTTAAATGAAAATGTTTTCAATCATCTCAAAGATTCTTCTATATGTTTTCAAATTATTTTTCAAATAATTTTTTTTAAATTTTATTTCAAGATTCTTTTATAAGTTTTCAAGGAAAAAGGTTTTCAAGCTTTTTTATACATTTTCAAAGTAATTTTCCTGGAAACGTTTCATCAACATGATTTATGTTAAGAATTTTTTTTTCAATGTGTAAAGGATATTTTTCTCAA
The DNA here is from genome assembly GCA_963277665.1 of Viscum album. Classification (NCBI taxonomy): domain Eukaryota; kingdom Viridiplantae; phylum Streptophyta; class Magnoliopsida; order Santalales; family Viscaceae; genus Viscum; species Viscum album. The sequence continues at coordinate 29,173,168 of OY728125.1, forward strand.
TAAATGTTTTTTAAAATACATTTCTAAATTATTTCCCATATAATATGACTTACATTGATGTTTCTTATTCATTTTTGGGAAATGATACAAAGGTTCTATTCATAATCTTTCCCTGAATGGTTTGTGTTTTGATGGCATGATATTTATGAATCCTATTTCTCTTTCACAGGTTATGTGTTTACGAAACTCATTTCTCCTTTAAAAGTTATATGTTTATGAAACCCGTTTCCAATTTTATGGGTTATTTTCTTAAAAAATAAACTTATTTTCATGTGTTAAAATGTTATGAAATTATAATGAAACATGTATATTTTTCTATAGGCTATGATATGATTACATGTTTATGATTCCCATTTCATTTCATGGGTTAGGATATTATTTTTTGTTATATTGTGGAACATGTATGTATGATTTCGTTGTGATATAGGTAAGAACTATATCTCCCTCCAATACATTTGGTAAATATTTATATCTCATGAGGTAGACATGGTTGGAATGAGGATTGAACTCAGTTTAGTAAAGGACTTTGTCCGCTAAGATGGTCTTGGGAGGGAACCATGACTACTAACATGGTAATAGGAGTGAACCATGACTACCAAAATGGTCTTGGGAGTGAACCTTCACTACTAAGATTGTCATGGGAGTAAAATATGACAACAAAGATCATATGGAGAGTGAACCCATACTATTATGATAGCCTTGGAATAGGTGACTTGATATAAGGTAAATCATTTTATATGTTTATATGCCTGCCCCAAATTCTATGTCTTATTCTTATGTCATGAATTCATGGATTATTCTCTTGATTCTTTTATTATTAATGTCTTATGTACTGATAATATTTATTCCATGACTCATGTATGTGGTCTTTGATACGAAGGGTATGATAATAAAATGTTATTTTCATGTTCTCATGCCATTATGATACTATTATACTTATATATCTCTTTTTTACCCTTACTGAGCATCTGATCTCACTCCTTACTTATGTTTCCTTTACCTAGGTTATGAAAAAAGGTTTTAAGTATAAGTACTACAAGGGAAGGTATTTTTATGAAACATTGATTATATTTCACCAAGTTAGAATATTGTTTTCTAAATTTTCAAATATACTAAACTATTGTGGTCCTCAGGCATGTATTTTCGTAATGTGTTCATATAAAATAATTAAATATCCACATATGTTAATCATTGTTCACTATAGTTGGTATCAATGTAAATTTTTATTAAACCATTGGAAACTAGGATGAGAAAACTTTAGTGATATCCCTGTAGATATTTCTAATGATGTGTCTAGGGATGTCTCTAAGGATGAGTAAATGTTTAGAAAAATGTCAAGGAATTTTGGTAAAGGATAGAGAGAGTGTGCTTCTATAAATAAATCCATGTCTAGATACAAAAATTGTTGGTGTATTTTTCACTGATATACCTAGGGGTAACTCCGAAACTCCATATTGAGCTAGACTCAATTGGGAACTTTTTCATGGTAATGAGTCTTGCTGCACACCTAGTTTGACACTCCTAGGGGATATTCTTGGGAATTCAAAAACTCTTTATAAACCAAGATGAATGATTTAAATAGAATATGACTTTGTATAACCAAGGATAAACCTAAATTTTTATATCTTAAATAAGTTTTTTTTATGATTTATAAATCCTATAAGTAATTGTTTTCATGTTTATGTGGTTTCTTCTATGATAAATGGTTCTCACACTATGATTTATTGTGTTAGTCAATAGTAGGAACTAGAATAAACATGGTTAACATGGATTTTTTCAAATGTGGAAATTATGGGAATTATAAAAATTTATTTCCTACGTGGAGATCTCACGAAGAGAATCTGAACGGTGATACAAGTGTTGTTTATACTTCTGATGATAAAGAGATTGGACATGATATATAAAAGGTATGGGTTATTCTAATTTTATTGTTCACATTCAAAGTAAGAATAATGATTAGTTTGTGTTTGAGGAGCTTTAATAAATGATTAATATTTCAAATTTTAGGACAAGTGGTATTAAAGAATAAGATAATGAAGCTTGAGTAATGGTTTAATTATGTAGTTGGATAATTTAAGTGTATATGTTTTGGAATTAAAAGATTAAGTAACATGAGTCATCAAATATATAAGAATATTCTATGTATTTTTTTATTAATGTTTTTAAATTATATATTGAATGGTCATGCGGAATTAGAAAATTTATTTAATGGAAATTTGATATTTTGGATTATGCTAAGGTAACCATTAATTTATTCAATATGTTGAGACAATAGTGTTTAGATTTGATAAATAGAAGATGTATTTGGATAAAGTAATTTAGATAGTATTTATGACCATATAAATGATAAATTTTTATTGTAAAAATTTTCTATTTTATCATAGATGATGTTTAGAATGTATTGGATTTACAAAATATATCCCATAATCTTTGGAATAAGGAATCATTTATGTCTTCAAAAATGATTTATGGAAATTTTGGTTTTTATCATGTTTCAAGAGAATATACGTTGAGGTAATTCACATGTTTTGAATTTGACTACCAAGAGATTAATTGTGATATATGGGGGATCAATGTTAAGAATATTTCATGTCATTCTTTCTAATGTTTTAGATGTTAATCACTCAAAAGGGTTATAAGGATAACCATTTCTGGAAAGTTTAAGTTAAACTTCAGATAGAGTTTGTGAGATTAAAGTATTATCTCACCACATGAGGATTTATGAATATTGGATGACCTATTTTAAGAATTTTTATTGGTAACTGATGAATTATGGGATGTCTTATCTTGGATATCATGATTTGTTAGTTCTTCAGAAATGAAAAATTCACCTTCCTTACTAGAGAAAGAGGTGAAGTGGAAATTGGTCAAGATAGGACCAAAGGGTGTGATTTTAATTATAAAATGTAATGAAATATATTAAGTATATATTCTTGGGGAAAAAATTTTTAAAAGGCAAATGAAATAAAATGTTGTCATATTATCATCAATTTTTATGATATTAATTATCTCTTTCATACTTTATCACATTATGGTTTTGTGATTGGTAACTTTATCTAGATCACCAAATTTCTTATAATCTTTGATCCTTATCAATATCTATTAATATTTAATACTTTATTCCATTTACTAGATTTCCATTCCACCTATGTTATATTATGTGGAAACCTAGTTATGTGTTACTTTGGGTAACCACTTTATTTCCAGCTATCCCTTTTTAAAGGAAGATTGAGTATTCTTTTATATAATGTCTGTTTCTCTGAAGGAAACATTCAAGAATCAAACTTAGATACACAAAATTAATTTCTCAGGCGGTATTCATTTCAATTGTGGTAGAATGTAACACCTTTAAATTTTTTGAGATATATTCTTTATAATTATTTTAATCTTTTTGATACTTTTCATTCCACACACACTAGATATAACTTTTGTTATATGAAATATCTAACATAAGCTCGCATTATATGCAATAAAAAATCAGAATATTTATACATTCAAAATATATATTATCTTTTCATACACCGAAAACTATGTTTGGTATGTATTACACACAATATTGAGTCACTTCGATTTCTTGCATTACATGCAAGACCACATTTTACGAAATAACAATATAATAATAAAACATTATTATTTAGTATAATAATATATAGCCAAGTAATTAAATTAAAATTTATGAATATCAATAACTAAATTAAATAAACATACAATATATAAAAATATAAGAAGAATTCATTGGTTACCGATTAATTAGAAATGAAATTATAAACCGATTGAATGTAAAGTAAATATTTTTATTCTCCGAAAGACTATTTGTCTTAAAAAAATTAAGTAAAATAAAATTATAGAATTATATTAGTGAAATATAAATTTTATATATTCAATAAAATATTTTTTACATTCATCCAACATATTTTATAGGAATAAGATACTAACAAACCCAATTGTATACATAAAAGCCTATATTTTTCTAAAGACAGTTTTAAGGCCTTTTAATGGAACACCTATTTTAAGACCAAATTTTGGATCTTTTATATATTTATATTTCAAATTAAATATAATTTTTGAAACCAAACATAAAAATTTGGCTAGGCTAAATGTTTGGTGTTTTCCTGTGAAGTTTCATTTTTTATGAATAGTGAAAAACACTGAATTTCAATTTAAATTTTTTTTTGTATAATTTATTTAGAGGGTTAAAATTTATTTTTCATTTGTTTAAATATTTAATTTGATAAATTTTATATCAATTAATCCAATTTATGTAATTTTAATCAATTTCAATTTGAAATTGAATATAAAAACATATCAATATTTTGAACATCTTACTCTAAAAACCTGCTTTGTTGCCCAATTCAGTTGATTAAATTTAAATTAATATCTTCCATTTATGTGATTTAAATTTGGAAAAATGGATTAAATATTTGGAATACTCATAATTTATAATTTCAAATAAGTTAAAATTATTTTTTTACCAAAATATTAGTGAAATTGATCAAAATTAATTGCAATGATTAAGAGAAATGTTATATTAAGAAAGGTCTAAACCTTAAACATAAGGGGAAAAAAGGAATAAAACTTGTCCAAAATATATTTTATACCCATATATAACCATATAATCCATTTTATTGTATTTTAACATTATTGGATTCATTTTTTATAGGAAAAATGTGGTTGTAAATCTATTTTTAAAATTTATAAGAATGCAACTCATGCTCCACTATAAAAAGTCACTCAACCACCACACTTATTCAAACCAATAAAGATAATTTTATCTCAAAAATATTCAACAATAAGCTCAATGATTCAATAAATTCATATTATAAGCATCCATTTTGGAATAAATCCATCCAAGGAATCCCTTTAGTGAAAACCAAAAGGAGTTACCCAAAGAAGTGGTAATAACATTCCTCAAGTTCTTTTGTTTCATTTTCTTTCTTTAGCCTCTCAAGTATTCCTAATAAATGATTATATAATAACCTACATATCATAAATATACTTATATATTTAATATAGTGATTTTACATACACTTACAAACACTTACATCCAATGGGTAATGATCTTACTATTCTTGTGTACGACGAACTACCGCATCAGGAAGTGATGTTGTTTGTTTTATCTTTACCACATCTCATGGTTGATAATTATGATGGAAAATATGTTTTTATATGATAAATAAGATATTTATTATTTCTTATGATTAATTAATTATTATATTACACATATCTTCATGCATTATATTTTGTGTAAATACGTTAATTTTATTTGGGGACGTGTGGACCATCATCTCCTCAAAGCGATTGATTCATTCAGACACTACATGGAATGCATTAAGGATTGTTTTACTAAACTTTTATGATATATATTACATAATAATAATAATTTAACAATATTTAATACATATATACATATATTTCATTTTTTTATTTCTTTGAATATGAAAATAAAATGGAAACATCATTCATGGGTATGTACGTCCTACCATCTCCATGAATAGTGTATTCCATTTCACATTTATATATCATATATTATTATAAATACATATAAAATGAATATATATGATATTTAAAACATTATTAACATTATTAAAATATTTAAATCATGATCTATATAAGAGGATCAAGAATAATAAGCCAAAACTTATATAAAAATCAATGCAGATATTATCTGAAACCAAACATTAACATGGAGTTGTTAATAAATAGATAATATAAATTCATAATAAAATAATACATTGTATTATATATAATAATATGGTTCTGTGGTATATGAATTATAAAATTATATTTATTACATAGGATGTTTGATCATGTATGAATAAAGACAATACTTAAGGTAAGGGTTATCTCATCTCACTTCTTATATCTGTGAGTTACATGCCTAATTCAACACTCAGTTCATTTGTGAGGTGTATATAATGATCATATATGTATTTTATGATTATAATAATTAAATTTATGGGAATTTACATATCCATTTTATGATATTTCTTACATGGGTTCTACATTTCAAAATTTAACACATTTTAAAAGTAATTCTATCTCAATTTTCCTTCTTTGTGACACATATCGTGTTTTACACTTTTATTTTTCTAGGAGGTTTATATATTACCTATAACATGTTATATCATGAATATAAATATTTTCTTGATATTTTAAACTTCATTTAATGTAATAATTTCCATTTTATTATGATTTATTTTTTCCAAAGTGGTAACAGTTTATTGTTACAATCTCATTATTTAATGAGATTGTTTATTATTATACTTCCATTGATGAAAAATTATGATATATATCCCAAAAATAATAAATAAATTTAATAACCTATACATATTCATGTTATAAAAATTAATGTTCCTATTATTCCACTCTTTGTTAATTAATATAGTTAAGAAAAAATTTTATGAGAATAAAACTTTATTTCTCAGTTCGATTAGAAATATCTGTTCTTTCATAACCATATCTTAAAAAAATGTTTTACTATAATCCAATAATTATTAATGGGAATTTTTTCAAATATATTACCATTTTTTAAAAAAACATAGAAGTAATAATTTTTTTTCATTTTCTAATCAAGGAACTTTTCTAAAATTTTATGTTGTAAAAGGCGTATTTAGCATATACATACTTTCCCACCATCATGAGCATCATTTTTTTGATGCTATGTTTTGTAATATTACAAGGTTATTTTTTTAAATGATTATTTTTATTAATATATTGTAAATTTTTTGATTCTAAAATGGTTTTCAAAGAGAAATGGTTTCAAAAAATTGTTTTATGTTTAAAATGTGTTTTAAATGATTTTATAAGATCCCTTTATATATTTTTAAAAGTTTTTTTTCGAAGAGAAGGATTTTAATGATATTAAAGATTCTTTTATATGTTTTATTATTTTCAAATAAAAAGGTTTTAAATTTTTTTTTACACCTCTTTTATAGATTTTCAATGAAAACTGATTTCAAGATGTTTTCAAGCTTCTTTATAATATTTCAAGAATATTATAAAGGAAAATAAACTTCATAACGTTTTATGTTTAAAAAAATGTTTTTCAAAGAGTAATGGATATTTTACTAAAGACATTTTTTTTAAAAGATATTTTAAAATTATTTTCCATTTAATATGAAATCTGTTGATGTTACTCATTTTTTTCTGAGATATGATCCATAGTTTCCATTCATATTCTTTCTCTAAATTGTTTATGTTTTGATGGAATGATGTTTATGAAAAAATTTTCTCTTTCATGTATTATATATTTATGAAACATATTTCTGTTACAAGAGTTATATTTTTAGGAAAACCATTTCAATTTTTATGGGTTATATGATTAAAAACCCCAATTCTTTTCTAAGGTTATGCTTTGATGAAATGATTATGAATCCTGTCTCTTTTTCCATAGGTATTGATACAAGTATATGTTTATGATACCCATTTCATTTCATGGTTTATGATATGATTTTTATGATCATGTTGAAAAATTATGTAAGATTTCATTATGAGATTGGTGGGAGGTTTATATCCCTATAATGCATTGGGAAATGATTTATATATCATGAGATAGACACAACTATAATGGGGAGTGAACTCAGTTCATTAAAGTACTTTTACCACTATGACGGTCTTGGTAGTGAACATTGACTACTAATATGGTCATGTTAGTGAACCATGACTACCAATATGGTCCTGGTAGTGAACCTTGACTTCTAATATTATCATGTTAGTGAACCATGACTACCATTATGGGAGGGTGAGTGAACCCATACTATAAATATCGCTTTGTTAGTGATTCATTTAATACAATGGAAATAATTTTATATTCTTATGTGTTTAACCAAAATTCTATCCCTTATACCTATGTTATGATTTCATGGTTTATGATCTTGATTACCTTATGATTCATGCCTTATGAACTGCAAATCTTTATTTCAAGACTCATGTATATGTTCTTTGATATACAGGGTATGATCTTCAAATGTTATTCTAATGTTATCATACTATAATGCTCATGTTATTATTATGTATCTATTTTTTTCCCTTAAAAAGAATCTGATATCACCCATTTCTTTTATTTCCACTTCATAGGTCATGTAGATTGGTTTTAAGTAGAAGTACTACATGGTAAGATCTTTGTCGGAAACATTAAGGATATTTCATCACGTTCGAAGATTTTTTTCCAAGACTATAAAGAGACTAAACTATTATGGTCCTCAAGAATGAATTTTTATAATGTGATGAATATACATCTAAAATGATCTAACATTCATGTATGTTAATCCTGGGTCACTATAAAAGACCTGATGGTTTGTTTTATCCATTTCCCATTCCAAAATGGATATGGGACAATGTTACTATGTACTTTGTGGTGGGTCTCTAAAGAATGACTTGGAAGAATGAATATATTCAGGTTATTGCGCACCTCTTTAAAAAAGTAGTGCATTTTTTACTAGTTTGGGAGACCTATTAGTGGTTTAGTTGAGAGAGATGTATGTTTGAGAAATATACTATCTCTACAGGGCACTGTGGACTATTTTTTCAATCTGTTACTCATGCTTGACTTTGTGATTCTGGTAAGGCTTGCAGAAGGTTCTTGGTACATAGGTTTTATTGAGTATGAAATTTCACCCATAGAGAGAGGGGAAGTTGAAAAATATTATACATGTACTTGAGGATATGTTACCAGCATGCATCTTAAACTTTTTATGGCTCTGGGGAGAAACAACTATCTTTGGTGGAGTTATCATAAAATAACTGTTATATGATAATTTTTCATATGGCACCATATGGGGATGTTTACTGTAGGCCATTCAGATCACCTATATACTGGATGTATGAAGGTGAGTTTGATTAGTTGTGAATGTGTCTCATGCAACAGACATCAGAGAAGGTTTAGTTGATTCATAAATGAATGGATATGATTCGGAGTATACATAATTCATATGTTGATAAATATCAATGAAACGTAGAGTTTAGATAGGGTGATCATATATTCCTCCAGTTGTCACTTATATTGGGTAACCACAGGATATGAAGACACAAAAAGCTGACACCTAGGTCTGATGGACCGTGTGAGGTTTTGGAGAGAATTGAGTCGATGGTGTACCAATTATCCCTTCACCAGATGTAAAATTATATTCATTATGTGTTTTATGGGTCAAAACATCAGCAGTATCACCATGACGCTTCGCATATGATCGATATTGGAGATTTTGAGCATGAGATCTATGAATCCTTTGAGGAGCATCCAATACGTGTGTTGGATCACAGTGGGAAAGTGTTTTGGGGAATGACCCTACCGATAGTTTAGGTGTTTTAGAAAAATGGGTAATTGAAAGAGAAAACATGGGATACATAAATTATATATGTGGGATCATCATCTTAATCTTTTTACATTAGATTCTTAAAGATGCTTCAGAGAACAGCTCGAGGAAGAGTTATTATAAGGTAGAGAGATTTTTAGAACCTGAACTTTCTAGAGATGAATCTAACTCATTTACATGAATTATTTTTCATTTTTTGAGTATATTTTTTTTGGGTTTTATTTTTTTTGAGTTTGGTTTAAAATTTGAGAAATATAGAAGGAATAAGGTTTGTGAACAGTGAGCGCACAATTTTTACAAACCATTATCCCAGGCCCAACCAATTGTTAAACCCCTCACAGAGATGGGTTTCATGGCTAGCGCATAGTTTTTTCAAACCATGTTCCCTATAAGGAGAAACCTTGCACCGCCCCTAGAAGAGGTTCATCATTAAGGCGCAAGGTTTGGAAAACCATGTAACCCTACCCAGTAAACTGTGCATGTGTTTTTAATTAACTTAAAATTTAGATTTAAAATTCTTGAACCCCCCATATTGATCACAAATCGACCGTAGATTGACCATAACCAATTTCAATCATTTTTTGAGGCTCTTGGATAAATTAATAAGGCTCTATCCCTTTTTTATTCCTGATTCAAGGTCTAGATTGATGATATGCACCTCTCAGAGTAAGAAGATCATATCTTATGTTGGTTCCTTATTCCCTCCCATCTCTCCCTCATATTTTAGAGGGATGTCTTCTCTATTTTATTGGATCTAGATCATGTTTTTCTGGATCTAGATCTAGGGTTTTTGTATCTATATCTTGGATTATAGGATCTTGATTTTTTTGATTTTGTATTTACATTTCAGATCCAGATCTTGTCTGTTACTGTGTTCTTTATTGTTCTACTTCAATTGGGGATTTCTACTGGTGAGTGTTGGTCAACAATTTTGAGATAGGTGGTTTATTATTCAAATCCCAAAGTCACGATTTCAATTACATGAATGTAATTGTAGAATTTATATTATTTCATCAGCTATTTAATTTCATAAATTGAATTAATTAATTTGGTGAATTAATAAATTAAGGGATTATGAAATTGGGGAAAATGTGATTTTGAATTGAATAATAAATTTTTTAATTAATTATGAGATATTGTGATTGATAATTGAATAAATAATTGTTAAACTAATTATTGTATTTGTGGATTTTGAGTTGATGAAATAATTATTGAAATAATTAATGGAGATTGTTTTGTTTATACAATTTGTTGAATAGGATTAATTAATTTTTTCAAATTAATTTATGGGTTGTTTTTATTATGGAATTGAATTAATTTATTTATTGTTGTGTTTATTAAATTGATTCAATTGGATTGATTAATTTTTGAATTAATTATTTTTAATTGTTAATATTCAATCAGTTGAATTGGATTAATTAGTTGGTGAAATAATTAATGGGATATATGATTGTGAAATGTTATATTGTGATACATGAGATATCTTGATACTTATGATTGTGTGATATTCATGTGCGTATCATGGTTTGATAACTTCAAAGCCCATAGTGATAAATTATTATATAAACATGTGTGGGGAATGGTCTTCTACTTATAAAGTCCATAGTGATAAATGGAATACTAAATGTGTGTGGGACATAAACCGCTACTAAAAAATCCCAAAGGGTTCTAGGCCTCACAACATAGAGCCAAAATGTTTTCATTATAACATGGTTACAATTAGTCATATTATAAATTGAACTAAAATGGATAATGAAAGAACATGTGTTACAATGAATTTTGAATTCGTTATATGATATGGTTCTGACTCTAACATGGTTCGAAGTAGGTACTGATAGTTCAAGTGTACTTAAGAACCTTGTGGATTATATCGTTAAATAAAGAGTAATTTAATAAATGAAAATGGTTTAATTTATTTATTTTGTTTATTTAGAATACAACTATATACACTATTTGACTGGATATTGTTTTAAACACCTTTGGTGGTGGAATACTGATTTTTACTCACACCATATTTGGGCAACCTTATCTATAACAGAATAGATTTTATTATTAGAAGACAATTTAAGGGAAAGGTACCTATGTTAGATGGTTGAGTTGGGTTGGATCATAGATGGGTGAACCATACTTGGTGTCCAGACCCACTTTGGAGTTATCAATGTCTTTATTTATTTGATATTTTCATATTGAAACTTGATACACACATTCACATGAAATATATACTATTTGGTTTTGATATTGTATTTCCCTATTTTGTTTATATTGTGATATTGGGTTTGGTTTTGGTTATATCACTTGGTTATTTTTATCTATTTCTAATGGATTATTACTCTAATAAAGAGGGTATAGTCTTCCCCTGATCGATATCAGACCATCACTGCTAGTCAAAAACATTTAGCATATGGGGATGCATGCTTGAGGTCATGTGGCATTCCAAATTGTGGCACCAGTGTGGGGAACCCACGCTAGGATGTTATAATGGGATCATCATAATGTATCCACAAGATGGATTTTTGTGATCTTCATTTATTCATGTGGTGGCCCTCTCATGATCACATGATATATTTTTTACGATGGCATGCTACACAACTACTACAGTATCACTTGATCTTAGACTTTCCTTGTGTTGATCCTCTGTACAATCGCAAGGGCCTAAAATGACGTCTTATTCTTCATTGCATGATCACATCAAAGATAATGTAATGCATCGGTTTTTTAGGTGATTCCACATGATATATTATGGTAAATTTGAATTAATTCAACCAATAAAACTTAAATATATTGATGATTTTTGTGATCTTAATCTTCATGTGATGGCATATGAGTTCGCACGATGTCATGGTTTCCATATCAATTTCTTGCGACATTTTCATGATGTGGATCATCGAATTACATCTATAAATTCTCATGATCCTTTATCATAACATGGTGACATGGTGATTTTATATCATTAACCAATATAGTATCTCATGATAGGCTCTTTCGATGAAGTCTCTTGCTTTCTCTATTCTTCAGTTACATTAGTAGGCATGCATGAAAAAGTTTGATGCCTTGATTCAGTGTTGTTGAGACAATCTCTCTCTAGGTACATTCCATGTGGGGAGGAATAGTTATCTCTAGCTCATATGGATATTGTTCATATGAAAAAAGTTAAAATATGAGATATTTTTCACTTCATGGGATCAGTTTAAATATGTGTATCACATGATTGAATTATTTCAAGAGGCGCTGCACAAGATTTCAATTGGATGACTGAAATCACCAGAATTAATGATCAGATTCATGTTCTTATGTCTAGATCTTTAATGACATGAATAGTTTCATGATAATTTCATCCCATGTCAAAATACCATGGTGCTACCTCCATGGTATATCAATCAAATGGTATGACTATTTGCTCCGAAATCTAAACCCTCAAGCCACTATGCCTCCCCGCGTGTTTTTTATTCCCCTCTTATTGTATTGTTTCCCTATAATAGTGATTTATCCTACTTGCACAGTTGCTTTCTTTTTCTCTCTATTTTCCTTGTGCTAGCTAGCCAGGCAGGATGCCTAGGTCTGGTTGAGGTAACTCCTACATGAGCCTGAGTTGAGATGAATATGCTTATTAGTCTTGGTTGGCCCCTAATTTTTGGAAAATAGATATTTATAAATTCTTAAAATATTATTCTAAGTAAAATTAGTAGGTTCCAAATATGCATTCCCTTATAATTCCAATCCCAATCTATATTCTTTAATTATGAAACCTTTGATCCATCCATGAAAATTATTTCAGTATCTTTGAATTATTTTAAAACATATAAAATCCTTGATGTCAAAGTTCATATCACACACTTATGGTCATGAACACCCTTGGACGTATAAAAAAATTAAAACCACTACGACTTTGTAGAAAAAATTTCTTAAACAATGGGATAGTTTTTGTTTTTTATTAAATTATTATATAGAGTCTGAAAATTATATTTGTGAAATAATAAATAACTCCCATCTTTTTACTTATATAAACCAAACCAAGATCCAAATTCTATTAAATAATAAACTTATAACACTTCCTTAATATTCCCTTTCATACCCAAAGTCCTCCCAAGGTGTCTCCAAGCCCTCAAGAAACTCCTACCATGCTTTTAGAATCACCCTCTCAAGTTAAGGGATCCTCTCCATCTTCCCTTTATTCAAGATCTTCATTATCTTATGTATTTTAAATTCACTTCCTAATTTTGTTATATGTTATTACCTATCCACCATCACTCCCTTTTGATGTCTAAATGATGAGAGACCCATTTAACTGTCATTATGACCTCCCATGAACATTTATGTTCACATGTAATGTTTCCAAAATTTCACTACGATTTTCTAGCCCAAACAATTGTGTAGTGAATACCAATACCCATTTCCTATCAACAGTGGTCAAATTTATGTACTTATACTTATTTGATAATAGAATCACATTTGTTTAATCCACACTCTATTATCATTACATTGAATGTGATGAAATATATTCTTATTTATATGATCTATGTGGAACACTTATTCATGTACATTGTATGAATATCATAGGTACACCTAGATAACACTCTAATGCATTGGGTAATGTTTTATTCTCTTGAGATTCCATTTATGGTATGCAGGAGGTAATCCTATGAAAAATTGGTTATGTTTTATTGGTGTTCGAACTTGAATTATGCTTACGATTTAATTTTTAAATATGATTGCAAACTCCCATGTTTTCTTTTACGTTATCTTTTTTATATCATGCCTCATTGTTTATTTTTATGATTCACATCGATTTTATGTCCCATTGAAATTACTATTGTGTAACATATAACACCTTATTCATTTAATTCTTGGTTTATTTAATTATAAGGATTTATAGCTCACCCCAATCTTATGTATGTCCCAAGGTTATCCCATGCAGTTTTATGTACGATGGAATATAATGAGCATGTTAATTATGTTTTTAGTAATGGAGATGTAGCCCTAGTTTTAAGTGGTTATCTAATGTGTCTAATTACCCCATGATACTGGAATTCTCAATATTCTAGGTCGTATAATGTGTAATAATATGTAATATACCATGAAATAATGTGTAATAATGATAAGGGTTGTCAAATAATGTGACTATTGTAATATTAATGTGATTGTTTGAAGAGTAGCCTGATTATTGGGAATAGTAACCTTATTGTTGGAAATAGTAACCTGACCATTGGAAAAATAATTATACCTCAAAATAATTAATTCTTTTAATAATAATATTATAATCATTAATTTAAGTATATATATATTTTATAAGTAAAAAAACTCGAATAAAATATAGGGACATTTTTAATGAATTACGTGTTAAAGTATTTCATAAAAATCATAGTTTTCATATTAAAAATTAAAATTACATTAGATAGAATTTTATTTTCATAATATTAATTTCATTTTTGAAATAATCACATGAAAATTGACTAAGAGTTAATTTTTATGTAATTTTTGGAAATACTTCCATTTTCTATTGAATAGTAAAAATTCAATTTTTTCACATAACCAATGTACCTTAAACTACAAAATTCATAATGCAATAATGAACCACTGATTTCTTGAAAATTGTTTTTAGTCAAAATATATTCAATTTCATAAATGTTTCATTAAAATAAAATAATATTAATTTCCAAACATAAATAACACTATACAAAACTAAAAAGAAAAAAGTGTTCCCTTAAAATAATATTTTTCCCTTTCTTCCAGTCCCTTCTTTAAAAAAAACTAACGAATTATAATTTAAAAGTGATTTAAATTATTAAAACAATAATATTATATTTATTTATGATTTATATTGTAAAAACATTACTATTAAATGTTTTAACTTTGATATAATAGTTTATTTAAAATTTTATTATAAAAATAACCCTTTCCTCATGTATTAATAACCCATCTCTCCCCCCTTAATAAAACACTCCTCTATCACTTTCCTAACCAAATTTTCTACCCAAAAATTCCCTCTAATTATCCATAAAATACCTATAGATATTCTTGAGTAATTAAACTCCAAACATCAAGGGAGTTTTAGTCTTGTACAAGAGAATCTACACTGAGGAAAGAGGAAGTCTCTCTCAGATCTTCTCTTTTTTTATTCTTCTATTTATCTTCTTTCCAAATTCCCTTAAAAAAATATTATAATACCAATTATGAATTATTTTAAAATTATTTTAATTTTTTTAAAATATTTTATATATCATAAATATTACATATATAAATTTCCAACTTACCTTTCCCTCTCTTTCGACAAAGTCCCGTCAACAATTAATTAATCACGAACAAGGACATTGACAATCCTTTAGTCATCACTAAACCTATGGATGGTTATAATATATTATTTATGATATATAAAGGTATACATATATGTATTTTATTCTTATGTAACAGGTTCTAGTTATGTATAATCTACCTTGAACAAAATATAGAAATGGAAGTGAAACATGATTTTTTTAATGAAAACATGTCATTAAAATGATTAAAATTTATCAAAGAGTGTTATAAATAAGGAAAAAATAATTATAATTAATAAATAGAGGAAAAAATTAAAATATTTTTTTCTTGAACTATGTTATATTAATCCTTTATTTATTTTTCAAGAGTGAAAAAATCATTGGAATAAAGTGGGATTTAATGTAAGGGGATTCTTAAAACCAACTACTTATCTTTAAGTTTTCCCCATTTCAATTCAATTTCATTACAGATATTCCTAAAATGTTTTTAAATATCATTTCACCATTCATCACTTTTAATTAATTGGAATTCATGTTACCAAATTGATTTATAATCCAAATACTATGATGTTAACAAAATATCATCCCTTCTAGAACACATATTCTACTCCATTGGAATTATTTCTTCACCACTCAAGAATAATGATGTTTTTATAGAATTTGTTTTTCCATATTAATTTTTGAACCCCATGTTTATTCCAGAAATTATTCTTGATAAATTTTTTTATGAAACTTGTTCATTTCAAAGGGGGGTTTTTCATGATTATGATTGTTATATGTCATATGTTTCATGTATGATAATGTGAATATTATTATTTAATGGACATGCCAGATATTATATATCCCTCCAATGGATTGGATACTTTAATGTATATAATGATATAATGTGTATTATTTGTGGACATGATTTTATATTTGTTCACAATGATTATGTAATTATTTATGTACATATTTTATTCATGAAAGTGATGTTAGGTTTTTTCATAATTATGTGTGAAATTTGATTACTATGACAGAGTGTCTCATTTTTATGCATTTCTACATTCTATTCCTTTATAAAATTTTTCTATAATGATTATTATGATGACCACATGATTATGTTATTATGATGATTATTATTATCACCCATGTTATATTGATTCATGACTCGTATTCCCCTTCTTACTCATCTTTTCACTCACCCCTTTATTTGATGTATATCCTCAAGTTACTACATGTACTAAAGAGAACATGAGATATTTTATGTGGATAAATAATATATAATTTGATAATTTTTATGTTTTCTTAGGTATAAGTACTATATGGTTATAATTTTACCAAGATAATAAATCATTCTATCCTTTAATGTATGACTATTTTTTGTTATCTTTAAAATTATGTAATAGCAATGTAAGAAAAAATTAGGTAGCTATAGTTTCTATTAGAGTTACCATTTGGTTAATTTGATAATTTGAATTAGAATACAATAGGGAAAACCTTATTATATGTCTATGTATATGTTAATATCCAAGAATCATTTTTTCATAAAAATAATAAACATACGGTTCCCATAAGATATACCTTTAAATATAATTATGCAAAAGAATAAATTATTTATTCATGGTTTGTTTACATATTTTATGTTTAATCCTTTTATATTTTAGAAAATGGTGGGAACCAGGAGAATCCTAGCCAAAAACCCATGTGAGGTATTATAGAACAATTTTCTGAACAATATCCCCAATTCCATGGGAGGTAGAGTTCAAAACATAATTTCAATTATTAACCAGTTGTCTTACTTTAAAAAACTAACTTGTACCACATGGAACATCATACACCATCCAAGAAGGATAAAATAGCCATTGTGTCCTTTATAAGAAAAAAATCACCAATGTTTAGTGGAACATATGGTCTAATTGACATGAAATAATAGGTTAACTCAATAGAGAATATCTTTTCTATAATCCATTGTTCTAATAAGGAGAAGGTGTATTTAGCCCACTCATATTTTTATAGATAATCCTATCAATGGTGGGAATTAATAAAGGAAAATAATATGAATGGTGAAATAGAAGTAATGGAGTGGGAATAAATTAAGAAAAAAAAATTCAGAACAAGTATTCCCCTAAAAAAATTCGAAAAATGATAGAGAGAAAATTTATAGAGCTAATGAAAATGTATGGTGAATATGTCATGACTAATAAGGAAAAAATCTCAACACTTGAAAAATACACCTTGGGTTTTCATATAAATAATGATAGAAAAAATAGATATATTATTTAGTGGTTTAAATCTATACTTTCTGATGGATAAAGCTATATGAGGCTTCAAGAGTTATGAATAAGTGCTTTGATGATCTCTTAAAGTAGAGATGGAGTTCATAGATTTGAACTTTGGTCATGGGGATAAGAAGAGACTAATGGAGTTTTATGATTGTAGGTAAAATGAAAAATTAATAAATATGATCCAACCACCCATGTATAAAAAATATTAGAAGAATAATTATGGTAATTATCTCAAATTAAGTGTAAAATGATTTAAGAGTGGGGTAGAAGGCCAAAAATCTCATGAATTTCAAAGATACAGGAAGTTTCTTCCAACATGATGTAGTATAGGAAGTCACCTCCTAATGGACCACCCATGCTTTAATGCTTCAACTATCAGGAGTAAGAGAACTATTAATGAAACTGTACTAAACCATGTGTCTTTGATGGTAATAAGTATTAAAAACAACCAAATCCAATAGATAAAGCTAAATATTATTCAACAACTACTATTGAAGTGGATAGTGAATAAAAATTCATAGAAGGTATAGTTTCTATTTAGTCATGAATTTAAAATTTGTTTTTTTTATGATTATACACATTCCATTTTATCTGGAATGTTTTCTAGAACTGTTGAATTGATTCCCTGATACCATAAAGTAGAAATATTTGTAAAAACACCTACTCGTGAGATCACTTAAACAAAAGTTTTGGAATCTTCTCTAGTAGGAAGCTTTGGGAATATTTAGGTAGAAAATTTCATAATACTTAACTTTGTGGAATTTGATTCTAAACATTTCACAACTTGGCTCTTTTTATAGAGAGAACACATCAAATTTTATTAAAAATAAATCTCTTTAAATATTATAAACCCCCGAATGAGCCTATATAAATTCAAGGAAGATAATGAATCTCCATGGAAAATATATCAATGTTTTGGGTGATGATACCCTGTAAAAAATAATAACTCATTGAAATGGTAGAGAAAAATAAAATTATAAACTTGAAGGAATTTCCATTTTGAGGGAATAAATATAAGTATTTCCCAAATAATTACTTAAAAAACCCCAATATGGCGAGGTATAGCACTGAAAAGTATTTATACGTGGAGGCACTCTTATCTATCAATTCCCCCATATGATGGCTGTGATCGAACATGAGGAGTTAAAGAATCAGTTGTAAGAGAATTTTGACAAAGGGTTCACACACATTAGTGTATCATATTGGGGGATATATTTCTATTTTTAATGAAAAAAGAATAATTAAATATAATTGTGTATATATTAACAGTTTCTTCACAATATCACAATAAATAATAATTATACATTGAAAATTATTGATGACTTGTTTAATCAACTTTGGGTAGATCTGTACTTATCAAAGGTGGATCCTCCTTCTAAAAACCATCAGCTAGAGGTGAAGAAGGAAGATATTCAGAAGATAGTCTTCCATAAAAGGTATGAGAACCATGAGTTCATATTAATTCCACTAGGACATGTTGATTCCCATAAAATTTTCATTTATTTTATAAATATAGTCTTTAGATACTACCTCAATAAATTTTTGGAAGTGTTTGTCAATGATATTGAAATTTACTCTATGAGAAAGGAGGAACATGAAGAGAATATCATGATTATGATAGAGACATTAAATAAGGTTAAAATATATTCTATGTTCATCATGATTGACTCTTGGATGCAACAAGTCACATTCTTAGGGCATGTGATCAAAAGTGATGTAATTTTTATAGACCCTCCACTGACTAATGTAATTAGGGAATGGCCTGGACCCACTAGTGTAAATGAATTACATAGATTGATTAGATTAATAGGGTACTACCGAAATTTTTCATGAAATTTTTCATGATTTTATATCCCACTAACTATGTTTACATGAAAATGGGATAATGTATTCTTGGATAGAAGAATGTGGTGACAAAATTAAGGAGCTCAATAAGAGGTTAATCACTATTCTTATACTCACACTACCAATAAGTGGATAATATTTTGTGATATATATAAATTCTGAAAATAAGGTATTGAGTTGTGTACTCATGTAGAATGAAAAACTGATAGCTACACCTCATGACAGTTGAAGATCAATGAACAAATCAACCCGACACATGATCTGGAGTAAGTAGTTGTCATCTTTACCTTGAAAATTTAGTAGAACATTCTATATGGGGAGAATTTTGGCATATATATTGATCCCAAGAGACTAAAGTCTTTATTCACACCTAAAGTGATAAACATGAATCAATTAATATGGTTAAATATGATCTAGGACTAAAAATTATCGATTCACTATCGTTCGGGAAATGTGAATAAGGTAGCTGATGCTCTTAGCATAGAAGAACCTTCTACATTATTCATGAAGTGGAATGATAAATGCCTAGTTTTTATATATATAAATTGTATAGATATATAAATCATAATATTTAGGAATACATACTACCTTTACCAAATTATTGTATAGCCTTTTGTCGAAGAGATGATCATAGAGGGACAAAGGGATGATCTCGAGCTATAAAAGAAGGGGAATAAAGTAATAGAATGGAAGTTACATGAGTTCCACATCATTGATATTGGTTTCATATGGGTTGGATCTAGTATTTGTGTGCATTCATCACAATAGATAAAGAAGTATCTATTGGATAAGCCATATAGCTTACCTTTCTCTATCCATCCTCATGTACTAAGATGTACTGTGATATTTAAGAGAAATTATAGTGGAATAACAAAAAAATGATTATAGACTATATGTAAAGGTTCTTTGTACATAAAAAAGTTAAACCAGAGTGACAGAAGAAAAAAGGTATGATGTAACCATTTTCTATACCCACATAGAAACAAGATAACATAAATATAAACCTTTTCACTAGTCTTCTGAATACATCTAAAAGAACCAATTAGATGAGGGTAGTTGTGCCTTGAATCTAAATGACTACCCAATTCATAACCATTTGGAAATATTTGTGGCTTGAAAAACATTCCAAGATGTATGTAAAGAAAGTGGTAAGGCTGAAAGTGGTTCCACTTTTGATTGTCTCTCATCATGATTGAAGGTTCACCAACAAATTCTAGAGAAGTGTTCAACATGATTTGAATACTGAATTGAATTTTGGTATGAACTATCACCCCTAAAATGATATCCAATTCAAATGGACTATTTAGAAATTAGAGGAAATGTTTAGATCCTTATTAATGGAATTCAAAGGTGTATGGGATCGACATATACCAATAGTTTTGTTCTCATACAACAACAACATCCACTCAAGTATTTAAATGGTTCCATATGAAGCTCTATATAGAAATAGATGTAGAACTAAAAATTGTTGGGATGAAGTTGGAAAACAAAAACTACTTGTAGTTGATCTTGCACAGGTGATGATAAAGAAGGTTCAATCCATCCAATATCATAAAGAAGATTCATTAGAGTTGGAAAAAGTTTTATTCTTATAACCATCAATGGGACATGGGTTTTGAAGTTGGAGAAATTTTTTCCTTTAAATATCCCCAAATAAGATATTCATGCCATTTTAAAAATAATTAAATCTTATCCCAATGTACAATATCCCCATTGAGATCCTTGATCACATAGGATCAGTGTCATATTTACTTACACTTATTCCAAATATTCCTCAAGTTCATGATGGGTTCCATGTATCTCTCCAAATGAAGTAAATGCCAGATCCCTCACATGTATTGAATCCAGAGGCGGTACAACTATAGAATGTAATCTCTAATAAGGAAAAATGCATGAAGATCTTATACTATAAAGAAAATGTTCTATGCAAAAAAGATAACTCCCCTTGTCAAGGTGGTTTGGTGGAACCACAAGTTTGAAGAGGAAACATGTGAACTAGAAGAAGAAATGAAAGAGAAGTACCCTTACTTTTCTCAACTAAGAATATGAGTTGGAATGTTTTGGATGATGTTTCTAAAGGGGGGTGATTGTACCAACCCATTTATTTTTTGTATTATTTGTTTCTTGAAATGAATGTGTATTATATTATATTATATTATATTATGTTATATTATATTATATTATATTATATTATATTATATTATATTATATTATATTATATTATATTATATTATATTATTTTATATTATATTATTTATATTATATTATATTATATTATATTATATTATATTATATTATATTATATTATATTATATTATATTATATTATATTATATTGTATTGTATTGTATTGTATTGTATTGTATTGTATTGTATTGTATTGTATTGTATTGTATTGTATTGTATTGTATTGTATTGTATTGTATTGTATTGTATTGTATTGTATTATGCAGATACAACACATAGAGAAACCAACATCACATAATTTTATTAATTAAAATTATTAAATTAGTCAATTAATAAACTGATTAAAATACCAATTGTTAGAAGGGGATAATAAATAAAGAATATAAAAACTACAATACGAAAATATGGATAACCCAAATATTCTTGAAACACCTTTCCCCTAAAACAAACACCATAAAAATAAAACATTATTATCAAACTAATGAACATTATGAAAAAATTTAACATATAAACTTAAGTAGAATTCATTTTTATAATTAATGAAGTAATTTATAAGTATTTATATGTGTTAATGTGACTATTGGAATAGTAATGCAAACATTGGAAAAGTATCCTAACCATTGGGAATAGTAATCTTACCATTATCATTAGTAACCTGACCATTTCAATAGTAATTCTACATCAAAATAATAAATTTTGATATAAATAATATTTATCATAATTAATTTTAGTATATATAAATATATTAATTAATAACTCAAAGAAAATAGAGGAACATTTTTAATAAATTGATTTTTAAAGTTTTTTTTTTGAAAAATCATAATTTCATATTGATAATTAAAATTAACCTTTTTAGAAATTTATTTTTATAAAAGGAAGATTATTTTTAAAATCATCATTTCAAAATTTTCCATGTTCATTTTGGTAAATTCATGAAGTACTTAAATTTTTAAGTGAATATAAAAAATATTGTTTTCACATAACTGGCGTATCTTATATTACAACATTAATGATGTAATAATGACCTAATAATTTCTTAATAATTATTTTCAGAATAATTCTATTTAATTTCATAAATTTTTCATTAAAATACAATTAACTTAATTACAAAACATCATTATCATTTTATGAAACATAAATTCAAAAGTATTTCCTTAAAATAACAATTTTCTCTTTTTTACACCTTTCTTTTAAATAAACTAAGTGAATTAAAATTATTATGTGGTCTAAAGTATTAAACCAATTCTATTATATTTATATAAGATTTATATTGTTAAAAACTCTAAATTACAAGTTTTACCTTGGATATGATATTTTATTTTAGAAATAACCCCACCTCAAGTATGAATAATTTATCTCCCTCTCATTGGACAACCACTCCTACCTCGATTCTAAAGGATAATTTATTACCAAATCCTCATTCTCGATCCAATTAAAATTCCTAACGTCTTTCCTATTCAATCCAACTCTAAACATAAAGGTATTTTTACTATCATGTAAGAGGATCTACAATGAGGAAAGAGTAGGATTCTATCAACTATTTTCTCTTTTTCTTATTTAGTATCTCTTTTTCTCAATTCCTTCGAATAGAAAATATAATAAAAATATTTAGGATTTATGCTAACAATATATTAAGAATTTTAACCTACTAAAAGTATCATAATTATGAAATATATAAATTTCAAACTATCCTTTCCGGCCCTTTCGACAATGTCTCGTTAATGATTGATTACTCATAAAAAAATTCATCACCTATCCTTTTATCATCACAAAACTTGTGGTTGGTTATAATGAATTATTTAAGATATGTAAAGGTATAATTTTATTTATTTTTATCTTCTAGAATTTATTATAATTATGTATTAATTTTCATGAACAAAATAGTGAAATCGAATTGAAACATGAAATTTTTAATGAAAAGATTATATAAAAAAAATTCATTTTAAAAAAAGAGTGTTATCATTTTGAGTCTATAAATTATAATGAAAAAATTGAGGAACAAATTAACATAATTAAATTTTTTAAAATATGTGATCAATGTTTTAATAATCTTAATTTTATTACCCATGAGGCATAAAATTGATGAAATAAAGGTGTATATATGGTATGGGGATTCTTGAACCCAACCACTTTCCATTAGGTTATCCATCTTTCACTTTAATATCAGTATGTATATTACTATAATGTTTCATAAATATTGTATAACCATTATTCCAATTTAATTAAAGTATATACATGTTACTACCTTGATTTAAAAGCCAAATATAATGATTTTACAAATAGAATTTTCTTTCTAAAACACACCTTTTACCCCTTTCGAGTTGTTTCTTCATCAATTGAGAATGATGATGTTGATACCAAATATTTTTTCATTTATTTATTTTAGATCCAAAAGTTTATTCATGAAATTATTATTGATGAATTTCTTATGAAAACCATTCCTTTACATTGGTTATTTCATGATTATGATTATTATATATTCAATGTGGTATGAATAAAAATGTGAATTTTGTGATTTTATGGGTGGTCATGGAAATATATACCCCTCCAATACATTGAGTAATGTGATGTATCTCATGCGATAATGTGTATTATGAGGGTACATGATGCTATCTTTTTTCACAATGATGATATTATGATTTATGCACATATGTTATTCATAAACATGATGTTAGTTTTGTTCACAATTATGTGTGGTATTTGAAAACTAGTACATGATGTTTAATTTTTATGGATAGAAACATTCCATGAATTTATCATATGTTTTCCTCATTATTATGATGATGATCCTATGTTTATGTTATGAAAATGATGATTATGACCACCCAAGTTATTTTCGAGTCATTTTCCTAATTCCACCTGTTAATGAGCTTTTAGCTCACCCCTTTATTTGATATATATCCTAAGGTGACTAAAATTACTAAAGATAATTTTATAGATTTTAAATTGTTAAATAAGATGGATTTTAATAATGTTAATACTTTATTATTATTATAAATCAATGTATGGTCTTATGTTTTCCGAGATACTCGACCAATCGATCCTTGAATATACAAATATTATTTTGATAATCATTAAAATGATTTTTTAATTTTGCAAGAAAAAGTAGGTTTCTCTTATAGTTCAAGATGGGAATACAAGGTTATTTTTGGAATCATATTTAGGAACCATGATTGTTAACATATCTTCTTTAAAACTCTTTTGTATGAGTATCTTGTTTCTATATTTAGTTTCATCACTACTTCATGAATATTGATGTGCATAGTATATACATATTTTATGGCACCCTTTATCAAGTCCCAGAGTAGCTATAATTATTGATTTTTTATAATAAATAATTTATTCTATGGGGTTAGAGGCTTAACATAATGTTAAATGATGATAATTCTTAAGGATCCTTATAAGAGGTGGGATTATTACTTGAGGGAATGGACTTAATTTGACATTTTTTAAAAATTATGTGTTAAAATTAATAATTAATTAATTTTATATTGAAATAATTTAGTTCTTATAAGATATCAATACCTTAGTATTATAAAATAAGATTTAGAAAGATAATAGTTATATTTGAGGTTAATTTTTATTAATTTTCCTTAGAGTCGTTGTTAACTATGTGCATATTCATTATGTTATGTGATTTCATATACTAACCCACCCATATCAGTTGGGTTATTGACACTTATGGACATGGTGGGGTATTTTGCACATCTTCTATCTTTGAGAGGACTGATGGTTGACTACCCCTATCCCCTTTATTCTTCTCAAGGTAGTGTTATGTTATAGTATACCTAATGGTTATATTTCATATATATATGATTAGAGTAGTGTGATGGATTATAGTTATTTTACATTCATGAATCTCTAGATATAGTATCCTAAGGATAATTATAGATATGTTGTGGATGGTATTTGATTCTTTTAATTATAATACTTGACATACAGACTATGGTGGTTCTCATAAAATAATTTGTCACTATCTAGAGATGTGGGTACTGATTCATTTGGATTATTTGAAAATATATGGATCAAGAAGTGTGAATTTGGGTTAAGAGAAACTTACTAGTGGGGTTATTGTACCATGTCACATTAATTCCATATTATGTTGGATATTATATTATTACTTGTATTTGGTACTTGGTGAAAGAGACATGGTGTGGCTAGGAAAATTGTATACATGATTAAACAATGAGTTTGTAACACTTTGTTATTTAGTAGAAAATATTAATATTCCATTATCATTGCAAAAGGGGTCCTAATAAGGATCATATTGATTATACATATTAATATCAACTTATTCCTATATAAACTTTCTCTTGAATTTCGCAAGAGTAGGTTGGTGATCGACCTTAAAAATATAATCTTATGGTGTTATTTAGGAGATGTTTGGGGTTTGATGTTACTGATGTTTACTTTCACTTGGTAGTAGTAGTAATTTTATATTTGTTTCTAGTTTTACAAAATTACAT
The DNA here is from genome assembly GCA_963277665.1 of Viscum album. Lineage (NCBI taxonomy): Eukaryota > Viridiplantae > Streptophyta > Magnoliopsida > Santalales > Viscaceae > Viscum > Viscum album. The sequence continues at coordinate 29,199,491 of OY728125.1, forward strand.
GTGTGTGTTAGTATATTTCTATAGTTTATTCTATGAAGGAGTAGTTTAGTAGTATTATCTTATCTGTTGCTTCCCATTATGTATAAATGGTAATGCCTCTCATTTCATTGTATTATATTTCCTTAGTTATTGTCCCCAATCTATACCCTATTAGAAGTGGGAATTGGGTATCATTATCTCCTTCTCTTCATTGATGGCCTAAGAGGGGTGCCTTTTGGGGGATGGGTTGTGAAAATATCAATGTATGAAAATAATATATGATATGTCAATAAAATTAATAATGAAAAATCATAGTAGTTATATTCCCATCCATTTACAAATTTCATCCTTAAAATTAGAATTAGAACCCACTTATCCCAAATAAACTAGTTTGATTTTATTTCTTTGTGTTTTCAGCTTCCCATGATTCCTATTTGTATTTATGGTATAATCAATGTACATAAAAAAATTTAGTTGTTTTTTATATAAAATTATCTCAATAAACCATGATCATTATGAATTCATTTTAAAAAGACATATTATGATGATGTTTTATCACCTCGAGATTCTATACATGTGAGGTTGATTTTATGTACTTCCTCCAAAGAGAAAAAAGGAAAACATTATGTTCAAGATATATGTTTCATGGGTGTTTTAATTAATACATAAAATATCCTACATGATGAATAATAATGAAGAATCACATGTAACTATTTATGAGGCTTCTCTTATTTCTAAACACCATAACATTTTTATAGATATATTGATGTAAACTTGTCCCCCCATGTATTATTCATAGTTTAATTGGGAATTATCGACTTATATTACTGTTATCATCTTTGAACTTCCATAATGTATTATTAAATATATTTGTCCTTATGAATTGTTTATTTAAAAAATTAGATTAAATAAATTATTCACCATATTAATTCCAACAATTTAGATTTATACATCACTTAATATACCAAGAATGATATAGATCAATTTGCATGCATTAGGGAAAACTATATTTATATAGCCTTAAATAGTGGTGGATATAGTTCTAGCATCATTTTATGTATAATGAAATATATCATATAATTTATTCAATTTATAATTGTTTTTGTCTATATAACCATTTAATTAGGGATTATAGAATATATTAGAGAAAAAATACAACATTAATGAATATTGAATTTATTCTGAAACATTATGTAATAAATAAAATTTCATCACTATGAATTAACATATCTATTATAAAATATATCTTGTCATGTTGATGGTTGATTAGTCTTCATAATTTTTTATGAGATGATAATTTTTTTATTGATCCACCACAACACATATGGTTTTTCTCTCATATATATTTAAATGACCTATGTATGAATCTATGTTAATGAACCCCCATATCTATTTTCATTTTGTTTATGCTTCCATCATCTCTTTATACTTCTACTTCAATTCAACAATATATTGGAACACCAATTACCATGATGACTATTATTAAATATAAAATAAAAAATATCATAAATTAATTAATCCCAATATAATGAAATTATATTTTTATATATTATGTGGATGGATAATTCTTAAATATAAATTTCATCCAATATTTCCTTTTAAAAATTATAAGCCCTTTAAAAATAATATTATAAACTATTTTAATCCATATTTATTAATGTAAAATTATTGAATATTTATATCTATTATTTATTTGAAGTACTTTTATAAATCTAAATCAATCTTTTATACCTCATTGATTTTCCCTTGGATTAGTGGTTAGGAAATCCTTTTTGAAATTTAATGTTTCTTTCTCACCATTTATACTTCCCAAAATGTTTATTCAATATCCATGAAGATTTGATCTAAGTTAATCCTTATCATGGACTGGTATTATTCCCAATTTTAATAAGAGACTCACATTTTTTACTCACCATTCATGGATAGTAATTTATTGGGTTGTAAAATTACATGATTTATTAAAACCATATTTATTGAAAAAATATAATCCTCTTTTGTGTGGATATATACTTTATATGGTAATTAAATCTATATATCAAAATTCTCACAATAGTCATAATGCCTGAAAATCATTTGTATAAATATTAAATCCAATATAACATAATCAAGATAAAAATAAATTTTCTCAAAGATCTATATTCCTTTTGTGGATTAATTTAACACTATATCATTTTATCTAGATAGAGAAACCCTATTTGTTATTTAAATGATGACTATATATCGTACCTCTTTACCTATATGAGGGTAATGTGGTTTCATGTGATTTTATTATTCCTTTACTAAGAATATTAAATATCTCATGAAGATATACTATTAATAAATACATTTCTTACATTCATGTTAATTGAGTTATTGGTTCCGAATTTCATGGTAACATTTCATAAAAATTCATATAGTACCATGATAATTTAAAATATATAATGCATATTGATTATACTTTTCTATTTGGGTCATTATTTAATAATATTTTCCCATGAAGGATCCATATAAATTCCCACACCAGGGATCACATGACATACGAACATAACTTACTTAATACAATAGTCATGTCATACACAAAGTTTTTTGTAAATTACCCCTTTAATATATTGAGTTTTTTATCACAATAAATATTTTTTTTCATGAACATATTTTATAATAGAATAATGAAGAATTTTAAAAACATAAATTATGTTATTGATGTTATATAATAATGATATATTCATCAATTCTATAAGGATAATTTTGGTATTGATAGTTAAAAAAGAAAACCGTATAATCTAAAAGAATCTACATATTGAATAAAATATTATATTTTTAATATACTAAATTTTAAAATATAATTGACAATGTTAACATTGGGATCTAATTATGATAATTATTATTAACCTAAAAGTGGAAATCACAAGTCATCAACCAAATACATATTTAAATTTTCATTACAGTGATCCTAATGTGATCTCAAAAGAAAATGAATATTTATTTCGACCAATAAAAATTATTGAAAATGAATAAATTTTTATCCCATGGAAATTAACAGTGGTATATAAACCCTCTTCACAAATTCACTAATAGTTTTTTATTTTTTAAAACTTTATCTATAAGTGATATTAGATATTGATTTTTAATATTTTCAATACACCTGATTTGTGTTATATTGATATCCCTACCAAATAATATAGGTAAAATAGGATAGCACATTAATAAATAAATAACTATATTTCTATATTAAAGGAGTTTATATTATGTTTTTTTATGTTTTTTTATTTTTTTTATATACATTCCTACATTTGGTACATTGAACAATATGTGTCAATAATCTTCTAAAAGGAGTCATTATTTCACCTTGTATTTACATTGAAGAACAATATGATATGAGATATGAAATGAGAGAAACATTTCATGGAGGTTGACATGAGGTCTATATAAGTTGATATTATTTATGAAATATAATAAAATGAATTACACAAATGGATTGTTCAAAAGATTTATTCCAATAATCTCTATAAAATGTTAATTAGGGTAGAAATATACACATAGGATGCAATAATTAAACCACATGGTGAATTAACATAGTCTATAACACCAATGTATCAATAATAGGATTTTATATTTGTAAAAAAAAGTAATTTAAGAATTATTTAATAAAATAAATTTTAAAAAATAAATTCATCGTCGATGAGTGAATTTTTGGTTTACCATTATTTTCATCATTCTTACCATTTTATTTACAATGATGACATATTATATTCCTTACTCAATGAGACTAGGTATTTTTGGGTGTTTATTGTCCTAGAGACTTACTGGTTTGAAAAATTAACTGTTATAATATAATAGATCATTGAATTTGATGCACTAGAACATAACTAGTAAAATGAGTGGATCCATCCATTCCTCTATAATATTTTTTGATATCTTTATGTAACTCTAAAAATTATAATCTCGAGGTATTATTTTATAATAAAAGAACTATTTAAAAGTTCCCTCAATCACATTACCTCAATTATTATTCCAATTTTATTTATACGTGGGTATACATGTCATATTAGCTCCATATACTAATTAATCCATTAGAAAATCTCATCCTTTTATTCCGAACTTCATCCAAACACCATGTAACGTCCCAAACCCGGCCAGTCAACCGAACAGTGCCGATTGGGTCGGCTGTTACTACCTTAGGCGCACCTCCCCGAACGCCAAAGGCTGCCGACTAGCAGTGAGGGTCTGTTAGGTATAGTGGGGAGGCTATACCCTCTCGAAGGATCTAAGTAAGGGTACTGGTCCAAGTATAACAGTAAGGATGTAGCAGAAAGGAAGACTCAGAAGACTCGAACCAGACCCGCAGAGTGGAAGAAAAATCAATATAGATAAACAGCGGAAGCAGTAAATGAAACAACAGCAGCGGAAAGAAACACAACAGTATGATGATAACATGTAACTACTACTAAACAGTAAAACATGAATCCAAAGCAGGTCAAAATACAAAAGGGCGCCAATGGCTAACAAACAGTAGCTACAACAAGTAAGAATGCTGATACAGAAAAGTAAACACAACAAGTAAAACCCAGCTAGGTATGACCTCAAGGTCTGTACCATCTCCATGAAACAACTAACGTAACCCAGTTCCTGAATCTGGACCCTTTCTTGCACGTAAATCCATGAAGTCTGCACTCGTCCCGAAGGGCCCATGCAGGGTGTGAGACAAATCTCAGTAGGATACCACCCAACGGTGCGTACCAAATATATGTGTTTAAGAAGTCATGCAATTACAAGGAAAGCAGTAAACAATACAGTGCACAAGTAAACACAAACTCCATTGGTGCTCAACAGCCACCAAGGAGCATCACCTGCTTCGGCCAATGCCGGAATCTCCTTCGTGTAACCCGGCACCACATGCCACCTGACACCTCGTGTCTCAAGTACCGACGTCCCGAAGGCATGCCCCAAAATAGTAACCCGGCACCATGTTCCTCCTGACACCTCGTGTCTCAAGTACCAACGTCCCGAAGGCACGCCCAAAATAGTAACCTGACACCATGTGCCTCCGGAAACCTCATGTCTCAAGTACCGACATCCTGAAGGCACGCCCAAAATAGTAACCTGGCACCATGTGCCTCCTGACACCTCGTGTCTCAAGTACCGACATCCCGAAGGCACGCCCATTTCTGGAAGGCTCCTCACCTCCCACATGGCTTTCTACGGCAAGCACCCCCAACCAAAATACCTAACCATAACTATGGGGGCCTCTACCCACACGAGTGGTCAAAACCACCTCATCACAGAGTATCTCTGTGTGCACACTACTCAAAGTTCCGGTGAGCGGTAATCACCCAAAATAGTCCTAAGCCACCAAAACATCTGACACCTCGTGTCCCTGCGACCATGTCACTCAAGTCCGATGGCCTCGCCATCCAAGTATCCCGAGCCATACCCAACCTGGTAGTCACACTGCCTCAATCCGACGTCAATGGTGCCCAATCCCGTGGTCAAAACCACCTAAAGTAACCCGAGCAAAGCCCCAACCTGTGATCAGCATCACTCAAGCGTAACCGGGGCAAGCCCAACACAACCCAAAGGGTCCAGCAGATGCAATTAAGAAATCACATATATAACATATGTAAACTAAAAACATTACCAGGAAAAACTAACTAAACAGTCGAATTTCACTATACCAATGTTGTCCCATACCAGCACAGAGGCCTTAAATGACTCTAACAATTTAACAGGCTTTAACAAATTAAACTCAATAATTTATAACAACCATAATTCAATTAGAACCATTTTGGAACTCCCCGGCCAAAATTCCCCCGACGAGCAACGACCCCTCACCCGGACCTGCTCACGCAAACTAGTAACCGGGCATACCCAAAGCATCTCAGAGGTCCCATAAGCATTACAGTATGAAAAAGCAGATAAAACGGGTCCTGATCAAAATACCCAAAAATGTGCCGAAGGCCGCGTCACCCAAACAACTACGAAAAGACAAAATGAGGTATGCACCACCTACCTGAGACTCGCACGATGCTACTCCTCCGGTAACACCCGCCAATTCGGTCTAAAACACGGCAAATCTACAAAAGATTCAAAACCTATCAAAGGGCTATAACTCGTTCTATAACGAAAATCAGACAAAACGGCCAAAGAGGAATCGAGACCCTACCGAGGGGGTTCCAACGCATCCAACCGAGATCAGATCAGAGTTCGGACGAAGAACTGGGAAGAAAATGAAGATCTGGCTGACTTGGTTCATTAAACCCGGCCAAAATATTGAGGTTCTGCCTCAATACGAGGCTACTGCCCGTTTTAAGAAAAAAAAAAGTACAAGGCATGTACTTTGGGACTACATGCCGTGTATGGTTCATTTAACTATTCATAAGATGGAAAGATTCCACCGACTTACTTTCTGAGCCTGTCGAAATCAGTACACGACGTGTACCTAGGGGTACACAGCGTGTACTTGGTTCCTCTTACTTTCCTCGCCGACGTACTCACATGCCATGTGTATCCCTTATACACGGCTAGACTACACGGCGTGTCCAAGGGGAACACAGTGTGTCCTCAGTTCTACCCGGCCAATAGGCCTACACTCCATGTATGGCCTCACACGGTCGGGCGTCTACACGACATGTTCAAAAATACACGCCATGTAGTAAGAAACTACTACACGGTCATCACACGGAATGTACTCGGCAAGCACACGGACAGTCACTCTCCTACACATACACGACAAGTAGACAACGTGTGGTCTGGAATTTTCTAGGAACTTCCCATTAAATCCAGTTTCCATAGAAACCTGTCCAAAATTTAAACAGGGTCGGGATTTTGACCCGTTCTAAAAACCAGGGTTCTTACACACCATCTTTAGATTAGGATCATGTCATACTAATTTTAGTATATAAAAATATATAGATTATAATGCATATTTATATGTTTTATTTTAAACTAATAAAGTATCTATATATTTTTCATTCATAATTGGCAAAAAACTTAGGATTACATTTTTAAATTTAAAAAAACACATAAAATTATAGAAAAAATTTCATTACCATTTTATTAAGATCTAGAAATTATATATTAATTTAACTATAGAGAGTATGAGGAATTTAATTTTTATAAAATATTTTCTTAAACAATTCCCACTCCATTAATTTAATTTCATTATTTTCTATTTTATTTCCTCTTAATTGGGACATGTTGTTCGCTTCTCTTTCCAAAGTGAAAATAAATAGAGTAACATTTCTCTCAAAAACAATAATTAAAATAATATATCTATTATATTGTGTCGACCAATTTTTCAGTAGTAGTTATATTTGAAGATCCACTAAAAAATTATGTATTTTACCCATAAGTAGTATTAAGATACTAATGTATAATTATTTGGAAATGTTGGAAGCTCTATCAGTGTTTATGTTCCACTATGAGGTTTTGTACCCCATCAAATATATCCTTTTTAATATTATTTTTATATCAATTACATTATTTAAAATTTGATTTTATGATTGATCCTCTTAATTTTCATAGTTTACTAAAATTGAAAAAACAACAGGTTGAAATTAATATATTTATGAAGAATATATGAAAATCATATTTATTTTGTTCAATTTATTATCCTATCTAAATAATCATAACCCCTGAAATCATTTCATTTGACTCGATTTTTCATTATTATCTACAAAATAAGAAAAATTTAATCTTTTCTAGACTTTGGATCATTATAGAACTATTTTTGATTTGATCTGTCTAAATGATGGAGTACACTGATGTAAGTAGATAATCATTTTAGAATCTCATCAAGTAAGTCATATAAGTATATTTATATTCAGGTGTTTCATCAATATAACATTGAAACTTCTTGCATTGTTCATGATCACCCTTTTCCATGTTGTGTTTTGGGGGCCTCATATTTGTGGAATACATTAAGTGAACTATATCCCAAACCAAGAATCTATATCATCATCACATGGCTAAGGAGAGACATGGATGTTTCTAATCACATTGTTCAAGATTTGAATTCTAATTCTAGAGATTTTGTGATTGGTTTGTGTGTGTAGAAAAAACCATTTTATCAGTATCCCCAAATTTTGAATATATATATGTCACCTTCTATTAATGGTGAGACAAAATTTACTTTAAAAGATTAATAATTCCATTTTATATCTATACATATTTATAATAAAAGTGTAGGTTCTATAATATTCACACAAATATAGGGGTAGAAGTATGATTCATTTGATATAGGATTCCAACATTCTCAGCCCACTGACCCCCCCATTTAATGTTGTTGTGCTAACAATTTCATTTACCCTAATTAATGATGGTGGTCCAAGGGTGGATGTGGTAATCTGGGAAAAAATTGGTTTTAAAACCTTGGTGAATAAAGTTTGGGTATCAAAATTTCTTTGTATGGTAGGATATGATGTTAAATAATAAAAGGATGAAAACCAATAGAAAAACATCACTTGATAAAATGAAAAAAAAGATTGACTTAGAGGGAACTTTGTGTGAAGGCATGCTATGAGATTTATACGATTCACAAGGAATTTATATGAGTTAGTCAGATGGGAAAGATGAAATGTTATTCATAATGAACAAAAAAATTACATGCAAATGAATTTTTTTGATGTTATTCATTCCAATAATGATTATTTATATTATTTCAATAATGTACGATAGCTTGGAGATTAATGATGGATTTAAATATTTTTTTTCTCATTAGTATTAATCATATCTGAATGTGATGTTTAATGAATTGGATTTACATTCTAAAGGCATGTGAAATCATTTTTTAAAGAATGAACATTTTTTATATAGATTACAAAGTGATAACGATTTGAGGTACAAGAGTTTGTAATTTATTATTTAATTACAAAAAATAAACAGGATCATTATTAAGACCATGAAAAATTTTATTTTATAGGAGGATATTTTGAGAAGTTCCTTACTTTTGGGTTGGAATTTTATGAAAATTTAGTTAACTCATTTTACAAGAGTATAACAAAAAATGGATACCTATAATCCATTCAAGGACCCACCTCAATAACCCACAAAGACCTTATATCTAACCAGTGGGAGGTAGTTAAACCTAGATATCCCATGTTGAAAGGATGTTTCATATTTCCCATATGGAGTGCATTAATGATGTTCTTGCATGTGGGAATCCATTACGAGTGCATAATATCTTCATAATTCGAACGGGTGAGCATACATGAAGATGGATAGGTGGTCCTGTATAGTAATGCATTGTCCATAAAGCCCAAATATAATTATTTTTCTGGTCCCTAACCTAAGTTTAAATATAGGAAATAAGTTTTAATGAATCTATTATTAATTAGTATTCAGCAAAATAAATATTCAATGTGGGACATAGAGTGAGGGGTTACTTTTCACTCATTTAAACAAATATGGATATAATGGGGTCATTTTATCCTCTTAATCTCGACTTCCCATTAAGTGTTAAGGAATTATCTTTATCCTCAAACCTTTATAAGTTCTTAAAAAATACAATTATGCAAGCATAAAAAAGGCACTACTAGAGTTGAACTTGAGATCATTAAACTCTCAATATTACGAAAATAATTTTCATTATATCATCACAGAAAGAAGACTCGATGTTCATGAAATCTATCATTCAAAGAATGATCCACTTCCAAATGAATATATCAAGATGAAGGTTGTTCTAGGTAGTGTTCTTCCATGATTTTATGCATGTGGTTGTTATTACATGAACAAGAATACTACACCACAAAGAGAAAACTCTATCACATGTAAGAAAATTTTCTTTTTTTTTGAACATAGATAATTTTATAAATTCTGAAACATTCAGTGGATTCTAAGAACCTGAAATGATATTTTTTTCCAGGGGTTTTAAAATCATAAAAGGCATAGATTATTTCAATGAGTTTTGAGTCTATGGAAGAGTAGAAGGAAGGTGATGAACCAAACCTATAAATATCTGAACATCTAAGAGAATTTAACAATTTTATGTTAAGATTTTATGAAGTGTTCTCATTTTCAATAAAATCAGGCATCAACAAACTCTAAATCACAATGAATAAGATGAAGGAGATCACTTGACCTCTTACTTGTGACTCTAACACTCAAGTGATTCAACAATTGACTGACAATTTGGAAAGATTATATTATGTTACACCCATTCCATGAGCTTTGTGAAGAACTGGTTACATGAAGCCCTATGGGTTTACCTAAAGCTCTTTAGTAAACATGAATACAAGAAGAATTTCTTCTTAATATAAATTGAGTTTCCTGAATCACTTGATTGAATAAAATAATGAAGAAGATATCCAATAATCAATTTACCTAAATAGGAAAGAGAAATACTATGAAACCAACTATTCATAAAGAATATGGACTTGTTTGTTAAACTTTATTGGGGAATAATCATAGTCATTGAATACCCATTCATGATTATATGAGGAATACAATGCATGAATTTGATTACATTATACATGAATGTGTTTGGAGAAACATTAGATTGCTAAAAGTTTTCTGAGTTTGAAACTTAAGTGAATCCAAGAAAAAAAAGAATCTTATAAAATCAAATAAATTAATAATAATAAATGATGTGTGCTAGGTTTTACAATATACACCATGAATTACATCATGCGTGTCTTAAAGAAATTTGAGTGCATTGTGTTTTAAATTCAATTTCATATTATTTTAAACTGGTCATGATTATTCTTCTCTACATTAATATTGATGATCTTGTGTGAATCAATTTCACTCATTCAATTAAGGAAGAGACTTAATCAAAAATAATATATTATATCTTCATAATCATTGTTGAACTGAGGAAACTAATCATACATAGGTGCTTGTAGATTTTTTGAGAAAGACCATAAAGCTGAAAATTTACTTGAACTAGTGTACAAATAAAGATCAGATCCAGTATTCTTGTGAAAAAAAGATCACTCTGAATAAGAAAGATCAATTCATACTAAAAGACCAATAAGAAGTGTAAGGAGAATGTGATTAGGGTGTCTAACTAGTTTTTAAAGAGGATCAAGGCTAGCATGTCTAACTAGTAAAGATGATTGAGATTGGGGGGGGGGGGGTATAACGAATCACTAGATATGAAGGTGTTATTAGTGGTATGAACAACTATTAGTTGTTTAATGTCATTGGGGGTGAGTATTTTTATAACTTGTTACTATAAAAATTACCTTTTTCTATAGTATAGAATCTGTTTTGGGGGCTTTATAAAATAATTTAGGGATTAGACACTTTCATAAAGGATAAATCTTTTAAATACATTTTGTTTTGTGCCTTTGATATATATCATTATTTATATTGAGACTGAGAGACACATGAATAGTGAATTCAAGATTTATATAGACACATAGATTGAATTGAAAATGAAAAATATGAAGATGAATGGTATCGATGATTCAACCCATTTCCCTCTTAATTACATAATATTTTTATGAGCTCTATAAGTTGTAATAGAGGGATGTTATCCTATGAACGATTGAACATAATACTAAGTATATGGAACATGAATTCAGTGAAAAAAAGGCGTTCCCACATTCAATTGTGAGAACTATCAAGTGTGGATATATAGGACGATACCATATATCCTATTAATTGGGTTAGAAGTGAGAGATGTATCTATAGTATAATTTACACCCATTAATGAGAATTATACTATGAAATTTTAATTATAAGAGGACCTTTGAAGTACATGGAAAATCTAAAAATTCCATCATGATGTCTCTCTCTAAGAAGGAATATAATAATATTCAGGGACTTCTAACAGCTGACTAGATTTGAGACATGTTAAGGTTACATTATTAGGGAAATGTGAAAGTTTAATAGTCAATGTTGAATGTTTGTAGAATCAATTTTTTGAGTCTCAATACCGACGATGGTGAAAATATAGATGATTATTTTACAAGAGTGAATGAGGTTTTCCCTATAATTTATATTTATTGAAAATAAAGATGATTATATTATTTTTTAAGAGGTTAATGAAAAACATCCAAGACATATTCTATATAAATGTATAAAATATATAAGACTATGAAGATCCTTCATTGGTTTAACTTCAAATTAGTCACATAGCATATGAAAGGAGAAAAATACCAGCATTCAAGGAGAGGGTAAGATATGATATGACCTTTTAATCCATGATATATATATATATATATATTACAAAGAACCAAAATCAAGTGATTAGGTCGATGAGGAATTTTAATTATAATCCAATAAAATCATTTACTTCTTTACAAGAATGTTTAAAAGGGGTATATAGACTGGAAAATGTAAACATACACCAAATTTTAGGAATTTACACCATATGGGGTTTTTACTAGTAATTTTCTGACTGTTAAGGATATTGAGACCAACTGAAAAGAAAAATAAAATAAATTCCATTAAAAGAAGTCGAAGAACCATAAGAATAGGTTTAATCCCATGAAACTAGGTATGATGAGTAGAGAAATATATGAATTTTCATAAGTATGTAATGAGTTAGAATATAATATATCTTCTATGATCATGAATGTTTTATATTAAAACTCATAAATATTTAATAATCATTCAAAGGTGATTAATTTGATGAGATAAATGAACCTAAATAGTTGTGAAATTAATATATAGGAGATACTCTTATGAAAAAAATGAAACTAAAGAATTGATAGAAAAGGTTATGAAAAGTAATTGATAAGATAACCTTTGAGAATAAATAACATGTCAAGAAAGAGGAGTCTCATCTTAATGATATAAGGGAATATAAGATGAATATCACTATAACATTAGGAATTAAAAAATTAGTGATGGAAAACATACTACAAAGGAAAATATTGGAAATGAAGTATCAGAACATGTTGAATAAAGTAAACAAAATATATTAATGTTAGCTAAATCTGAGAAGATAGTGAATAATGTTGATTAAAATACTACTATGAAAGTGTAATAATTATATGAGAAACAATCATTGTAACTTTCATATCAAAGTGACTTGAAAAATGTGAATGAATATTTCACTAAAGTAGTTGAACATAATGTTTAATTATCATAAGATATTAAGAAGAAGGGATTATAATGATAGGGTTTTTATACTTTAAACAAGTCTTATTGAAGATATATTATCTCCAACAGAGTATGTTTCAATGGAAAAATAGAAAAATTATACACTAATTGAATAAATAAGAAAACAACTTTCACAAATTGATAGTAGTTTAATTAACCTAGAAGTTGTAGAAAACAAAATATAATGAATCTAGACTTGAAGAGGAGAAGGAATATAAATCAAAAGTGTTAAAGATGATGAAAAATAATTCATACATTTTAATATAACTTTGAAAGAATGATAATCCAATGTGGGACCTAATAAAAAGAATAAATTTAAATAATGTTTAAGAGGAAACTCTTGGACTTAATATGTCCTATAAAATATTTTAGGTCCCTCCTTATTTCTATATTCCTTATATATGAACTAATATGTAGGTAATTAAAGGGCATTATTTTTGCATCATGTAGAAAACCTATTTACATGATGATGAATGGAATATATCCCATCAATGAGATAAATACTAATCTTGTGGTGTCTTCATCAAACTTTAACATATTTATTGATTACATCTAACAACTTCTTAAGGGGGGTGTGATAGATCATGTGAATGATGAGATGCAAGGAGGAGTACAAATTTATCAACTTTATCTATTTTGATGTCTTTTTAAAATGAATGAATGTTTTATTTTGATTAACATGTTCTCAAATCCCCTAAAATGATGAAGATAAATAAGATTGAGAATGGTATTAACCTAATATATTTTTTAGATATATTTCATTATTTGGGGACATAAATCTTTTTTTCTATATCAGTTTATCTCAATGAGAATTATATTTTATTAAGTAAAATTTTATTACCTTTTGAAAATATTTATTCCATTCCTTGAGTTGAGATAAATACAAAATAGTGTTTTTGAAGTAGTATGACATTAAATATGTAGTGAGTGGCCCTAAATACACCACTATATTTATTTTAAATTTTGGTTAGAATTAATAGATAGATATTCACATATTGACAAGATGAATTGTATAGTGGTGCTGGAAAAAATCAAATGAGAATAATATTGAGACTAATTACGTTGAGTTTCATTTGATGTAAATAAGGTATGAGTGCTTGGTTATTAAAGAAGTATGTTGATATGGGGTTTTATCCTTTGTATTATGAATCCCTAGTTATGACAATTGTTTAATTAATCTTAAATATTAATGATATGTTCATGAGGTGTTGGAGAATGAACATTGTTTTCTATTGATTTTAAAGTGATGATGATTTTAGGTTAATGACTTTTTGGATTTTAATTAAATTGAAAAATAGAAGAATGTTTGGAATTATAATGACCATTATTTTTTTTATTTTTCATGGGGAACTATTGAGAAGTTGATTATTTTTTAGTTAAAAATATCGGAGAATTTTCCCAACATGTTTTAAAAGAGTTCACTTAAAAAGTTTCTATCCATAATCCTAACAAGGACCCACATAAAATGCTTGTGGAACCTCAGGTTTAACCACATGGGATGCAGGTTGACCAATATTTCCCAAGGTGGAAAGAGGATTCATAGCACCTAGAGGGAGTGAATGATATAAATGTTAGTAAGAAAAAAATAATAGTGGGTTTATAGACTCTGTAGGATGTTCATGGTATAACATGTCTATAGATAGAAAGGCGGGACTTTTTATAGAGGAATACCCCATGAAACACATATGTGATTTTTTCTTTGGGTTCCAACCTCATTCCATACTCAAGAAATATGTGGGATTGAATATGTTAGTAAGTATTTGTCAATTGATGAGGTCATTGATATATGAAATGAATTGTGTGGGTAGTGCTCACCTATATAAAAATATATAGATATAATGTAGTCATTAGATCTGCTATATCTAGACCATCTAATCAACAATGAGATATCATCTACAAACTCTGACCATCATGATTTCATGACCACCGATGTTTTTTAAAATGATTAAAAATTCAACGAACGAATCCAAAATCAGGATTTCTGTATTCTAAGAACAAAATAAGAATATGAAAGGGTTCTTCATTAACATAATACATGATATGAATGAAACCGTTCACTTGGATCATGATCCACTATCGAATGAAGACATCAAAATTAAGATCAATCAATATAATGTGGGTGCATGAGTTCATGCATGTGATATTCCCCACCTTCACATGATAACTTCACCATCAAGAGAGAAAAAATCATGGAAAATACAAGACACCATGTATTTTAGTGTAAAAGTATTTTAGAAACTATAAATGATTTAATGGTTTATAAAAACCATGAAATTAATTTTTTTTTTGGGATTTTGAAAAAATATTTCTTGGATAATATCTCATAGTTTTGATTTGGTGGAAGATTATATTTAATTAGTTAAATAATCCTTTAAATATATAATTATTCAATCTGAGTGAGAAACAATATGTCATAATCTTGATAAGAGAGGTCATTTTCCATAAAACAAGTGTCCAAACACTCTAAAATTATATAAATAATCATAAGAATATCTTATATCCACTTTCTTATGTATCTTATACTTAAGAGTTTTATGAATAAAGTTAGACACCACCAATATTCTGTTATGTTACACACATTCCAAGAGCTTAACTATGAACATGTTCCAACAAGCCTTCTGAGTTTGTGTGATTATCTACGGATAATGGGAATATGAGAAGTACTATTTCTTTATATACATTTAGTTTCATGAATCACTCTATTGAAAAAAATAAGGACAATGATATTTAGTGTTTACTTTACAAGAAGATGAAGGATAAATTCCTTGAAACATAATTTTTTTAAAGAATAAAAACATTCATGATATACTTTTATGAATAATAAGTTTATATATTAAATATCAATTTTTGTCTTCTCGAGGAGGATAGTGCATGAATTAAACAAATTTACACATTCAATCTTTTTGAGATACCATAAATTTATAAAATTTTGTGATTTTTGAAACATAAGATAATCAAATAAGAAATATAACACAAGAAAAGATCATAAAAAATGAAATGTTTTGGGGGTAACATATGCACCATGTATTTCATCATTCATGTATGATGGAAATTTTTATCAATTAACATTTGAATTTGAAGATGAATTATTCAGTATTGTTAAATATTAATATTGAATAAAATTATATCGAATAATAATTGTGCATCAATTCCCCACATTTGAGGGTGGTCAAAACTTCATCCTATAGAAAAAGGAATATCCTTTTGATAACTACTTAACTAAAGAAATTTATCATACAAAGGTGGTTAGAAATAATAGAGTAATACCAAAAAGATGAAAAGTTACCTGAATAGGTGCACAAAATCTGGGAAATCTAGTATTCTTATCGAGAAAGATTACTATGAATAAGAAAGAGGATATTTCACTATAAGATAAATAATAATAAGAAGGGACTTTTGACTAGGGTGTCTAAGTAGTTGCTGAAGAGGATCAAGGATGGGGTGTCTAAGTAGTCCTGAAGATTATGATGGGGGGGGGGGGGTTTAACCAGTTACAAGACAATATGGTATAGTTCAAAGTTTAATAAAATTTTGATAGTGGAATTAATTTGGGTTTTAATAATCTTTTGATGGTGGGATGGAGTTGGGGGGTTTAACCATGCTATAATTGGTGGGCTCACTAGTTACAGTTGTATTCAACTTATTCTATATTAGAGAATATATGTCGGGGGTTCTACCCCAAATGGAAAGGTTTAGAAACTCACATTGATGCCAAACCTTATAAATCCATGTATTTTGTGTCATTGATTTATAAAATCATTCATGGTCAGGATAAGAGATAAAATAATAGTGGATCAAGGAATTAACCACCCATAACAGTTGAATTGAAAAAGACTAATTTTTAAAAAGATATGGGATCACATATTCAACCCTACCCCTCTCAATGATCTCACATTAATCCATGCTATAAATAATTTATCTGGTAAAATTGTAATGAAACCCATGAATAATAATGATTATTACAGGCTAATAAAACATCTCCCATGCAATCATCAAGTAATGAACAAGTCACCAAAATTAATTTAAATCTTCATCAGATAGTGTGACCTCTTAATGATGGGTTAATAGACCCAATCCCATCTACCACACCCACAGATGATATGGAAATTAATGAGGATAATATAATTGACGTTGAGATGTTTCCCGCTCCAAAATTATATCATATAGTATTAGAATATTTGGGTAAAGGGAAACATTCCACATGGGAAATTGAAGGAGGGAAAATTTCTAAATTGGACCAAATAATACACTCCCTTGAATAGATATATGAATTGGAAAATGGAAATTATTTAGATTATGAGATTAATTAAGGGTTTTACTAAAATCATTTAAATATAGTTATAAGTAAACATAAGTTTTGAGCATGAATAACTGATTAACAAAAAATATCTCATGCCAAATCATGATCTTACTGATGTAAAGATAAGAAAGGATAGATATATCCATTCCTTTGAAAAGTGTGAATTATGATTCAAGGATTTCATAAATTAAGATTCAGAGATGAAACAATTTTCCATTTAATGGAGACTTCATAAGGTACATGAATCTAATAATTTCAAATATACCCGGAGTGGTCTAGTGATGTCTTATGCAGTATAATATTTAAACTCATTTTGTCTTTGTGTGGGATCTCACAAAACCCACAAATTTGTTTTCGTTATAATAAAAATGTTACATTGGTTGAATGCAAAGGAGTACAAGAATGATAATAATAGTTATCATGATTATAAAAAATGGGGATAGAATATAACAACAAGGAAATAATTTAGATGTACCATATAATTTATAAATAATGTAATCATGAAACATTATAAACTTAATTAAAGAATAACATCGAATAGGACATAACATTTTTGGGATATATCCTCCGACCATACCTCATATATAGTTCTCCTAATATAAAATCATTACCCAATTCATCAATGTGATGTATAATTCTAGCAAAACTATTCATATAATAATATTTTAATAATATTTTTTCTATTTATAAATTATTGTAAAAAATTGTATAAATAATTTAGAGACTATAACAAGGTTAAACTATTTTGAATAGAATCATATTTTTTCTACAATATAGAATCTTATGGAATTGAATTAGAAATTAATGAACAATTTAGATTTGAAATAATTAAAAATGAAAATTGGGGTTAAAAAATTAAAAATAGTTTTACACATCAATATAATTGACATGTTGAAGATGAAAACCATTAAAATTAAATGAACTAATAATGGTGACTCTTATAGAATTTTTTTATTTATTTAATATTTTCACCATCTAAGTCATAGGAATATGATAATTAATATATAAAAAATTAGTATATATCATGAAAAAAGATGAATATAAAACATATTGATGTTTATATAAATAATAAAACCATATATTTTATAAGAAGACATAGAAGATAGAGAAAATTTTCAATGAAAATTCATGAAAAGTTTTCATATAATTTTATAATAAAAAGAAGTTAATTTAATGAAAATATATCACTCAAGAAAATTAAAATAAAATTGATTCATCCATAGAAAATAATACATTACAAAATTAACTATATAGTATTAGAGGGGTACTGAACAAATTTTGGGAGAAACCCCCTTAGATCATATATTTTATTTCTTCAAGGTTGATAACCATTATATATAATAGAAAGGAATTTATATATATTTATTAAAAAAATTATATATTTTAAATTATTTTTGATCATTTATGCCCATAAATAACAACATCATTCCATAATTTTATTGTTAAAAATCATCATTTTCTAATTAACTCGCAGATTAGTTTCTCCCAAATGTTTGGTTGTGGGAGATTGTGGGTGCTTGATCAATCGTTTGCATTGGGATTACCATAATTTTCTATAGTTTAAATTAACAATGGTCCCCAAATCCATGAAAATGAACATACTGGCTTTCCAAAGGTAGGTAGTCTATTGGGGTTTTAGTCCCAATGATTATTACGATCTCACATTGGTCATGAGGATGAGAGCTCGGGCTTATCGCAACCTTTTGGGGAAAATTATTATATATTATAAGAATCTATTATGGAATTAATATTTCTTTCATAAAATCATTCCTCAACCCTGATATGAGACTAGTTTCCCCCATTCCAATGACTTGATTTAAACTATGTGTTGTTGGAAACAATTGTGTGTAACAACCTGAGATTTTATGAGAAATATATATTTTTTATGTCTTAGTTTATACGCAACACCAAACGAATCTTTCACTACACACAACATTGTCTTGGCTTGCGTTACACACAATCGTGACCTTCCTTGATAGCGTGTGTAGTACGAAATACCAGGTTTCACTAAACAATGATATATTGTTATAATATTATTATGGACTAGCCGTTATGAATATTATTAACTAAATTTTGAATTTTATAACATTATTATTCATCTTACACATTTTCTAAAAAATTGTATGTGAACAAAATAAATGTTTCGGGTAAAATAAGTATTTTTCAAAAACTGCAGTTTTGCCGCCTTTTGATGGCACACCCACTTTAAATCTAGATTTTGACCAGTTTATAAGTTCAATTTGATAAAATAAGATTCTTATTTGGAATCAGGATATAAACATTTACTTTGGAAAATATTTTCATATTATTCTTATAACTTTCATATGTTAAGGAATAGTAAAAACCCGCTATTTTTTAATTTAAAAAAACTTTTTTCATCGCAATAATTTATATGGTTAAATTATAATATTGAATGTTTTTAAATTATAAATAGAAAATATTTTTACCATTTAATATAATTTACATCATTACCATTAATTCTACATTGAATTTATAGGTAAAAACATTTCAATCTTTGGCTATGTTTTAACTTTTAAAACCCGTTTTATTAACAATGGGATTAATTTTAAATTAATTACTGCAACTTCTGTGTTTTGAATTTTTAAAAATGGATTCCATATTTGAATTCAGTGGGTTCAAATTATGTTAATAGGTTACTTTTATTTTTTTGATATTATGAATAGTAACTACGGTATTTTTTATTTACTGTAGTTAAAGGTAAATTAGGTAATTAAGGGTACAAATAAGATTATGAAATTACCCTAACACCTACCAAAATTCTATTGGATGACTGAAAGTCGACCCATATCACCTAAGGGTCAGAATAGATTAATTTTATGGACTTTTGACCATGAAAATAATTTAATTATTATTAAAGTCAAAGAAAGTGACAACATGTCACTCTCTTAAATCTTATAAGTATGATAATTTTAATTTGGTGATAAACTACATGAAACTTAGAAAATTAATACTCTATAGAAATATAATAAAATTATCTACATGATTAGAATTTGTTTATAATTTTTAAGGATTAAATAATTATCATTAAAGGTGACACAATAGTAATGTTAAAATTATTTTATTGATTGAAATATCAAATAAATGGTTTTAAAAATATTAAAATAAATATTATAGGAACTATTTAATGTGATCCACTAATTTTCTAGACAAATATGAAATGTTATTAATCTATTAAAGCTTTTATTTTTAACATGTCTTCTATGGGGATATTATTTAAATTCCAATTATTGAATAGTGTCAAAATTGAAACTATTGTTATTTTATAAAAATAACATGATATAATATTATTTAAAAATCACCAAAATATTTAAAAATTATAAATTAAAATTTATATGGTCAAAAATGTCATAAATTATCCAATTATGGAAAATTCATAACACATAAGTAATTATTTATAACAATTTAAAATTTAGAATCTTATTACCACAAATAAAATTAAATAGATTAAATAAGGATAAATCAAGTTGATAATGTTTAAAATAAATTGCCAACATGTCTAAATTTTATTGGTTAATGATATTAAAACCCTATCTCATCTAAGATTTGTATTTAAGTCATTTGGAATGTTTTTTTGTGGGGTTTGAATTTATTATAAATTAATATTTTTGAGGTTTCCAAAGGTACCCCTCTCCTCCCTTATAAAAGGGCACCTCTTCCCTCTCCTATTTACACAAATTTGAGCCTTAAAGCTTGGAAAACCCCTGACCATTACTCTTATAAACTTCCCTAGTAATATTCTGGAGGTTTTGTTATTCTCAAAAGACCCACTCTAGTCCCTTAAGAGGAAGTTTAAATGAGGCACGTCGAGGAAGAGGTAATCGCTTCTACCGATTCTTTCAAGTTTCTTCATTATTCTACTTACTCTAATTTAGTTGTTTCATTATGAAGTAATAACATAAGAATAAATCATATACTGATATGTTATTATAAATACAGAACAACCTTATTTCATCTTCTATCCATCCTACGGAAAATGAAATCTCCGCGTGTGCGTACGTACGGAATACCGTCTCCACATCGTGGTGTAATCTGTTTTTCACCACCACCTTACTTGGATGGGTAAAATGGTGTAAATAAATAACTATATATGATTATTGTAAATTGATATTGATTCTGAAATATTATACATACACTTAAATTCAATTCCACGATCATGGGAATGATATCACTGCTCGTGCGTACGTACGACCTACCGTCTCCACGATGTGATGAGACTCGTTTGACATGATATTCATTGAATAATGAATATATAAATGAATTTAATGAATAAATATGATATATAATATACTAAAAACATTCTGTAAATGATATAGCTATAACCTAAAAATAAGAATAAGAATTTATTGGATAAAACATGCATAAGAACAGAAAGCAGTGAACACCCGAATAACGAGTAACAATGAAATATTACCAATAAGAAGATAATAATATGACCATATATGATATCATAACAATGAATATGATTCTGTAATAAGTCAATGACATTATTTAAATCATTATACAAGAGGTTCAGATACATACAAAGCATATCAGACCTAAGGTAAGGGAAAATCTCACAATCTCATTTTTATCCAAGATTGTTTATACTTCAGAATTTACTGGGGCATATTTATCATCCACATCCATATTTCATCAATATGTAATATTATTTCTATCCTCCTAAAACTTTTTAAATCCAATTTTACCTATTGGTGATTTTTTAGTAAAAGATATGAAATAAATCTTTTGTCGTTTTCAATACGAGATACTTTTTGAATTTTCTGGCCAAAGTACGAGAAGAATGTTTTTTTAACTTATACGACATGAATAAATTTTTATGATTTCATAGAACATTATTTCCATGAATATTACTTTACAAGTTTTCAAGTTTTATTTTTAATTAACTTCTTTTATTTTAAAATTGTATGACATATTATGAAAGGAAAAATGTTTTTGAAGTAGAAAGGATATTTTCCTCAAGAATGGAGTTCAACTGTTTTATCAAAATTATTTTCCATATAAGATAATATAGGTGACGAAGCATTGTCATGCACGCTCTCAAAAATATTTATAGCTAAGTGCATCACAGGGGATGACCTAGGTCGTTCTCTTGACGAGATTTTGTGGTTAATAAATCACTACTTATAATTAAATTTTTTTATATTTTAATTATATATAATAAAAAACTAAATGAAACTATGATTTAAGAGATGATAATGCAAGATAAAGAAAAGTAAACATGCAATGCATAATGTAGACAGAATGAATAAAGACAAAATGATGTTAGAAAGAAAGGAGGCATTCTTGAGATAATCACCCAGATTAAACCTTCATCGTCTCATTATTAGTTTCAAATTTAATTAATAAACACACTCCATCGTATGTGTGAATATCCTCTTTTATATGTGGTTGTGAATATACAATGCTCGCAACGATCGCTGAGAGACCGCACATCCACCTCCTTGATCGAGGGAAAATATTATAAAATAGAAAGTTAAGCCTCGGGTGGTAAGTGGAGATACAAAGGAGCCTTACCCACTAAGATCCCCCTAGACCTAACTCTAATTAAATAACAAATAATAATATGAATGTGTAAAAACTTGGGTTCAACCCTGTATTGATCCCCCAGGAAGTTCCTTGGGTTAGTTACTCATGATCACGAGTATAAGAGATCGTAGTGGAGAAGGACGGGGTGGAAGAACAAAAGGTAAAAAAATGAGAATGAGATGAAGAAGAGAAGAGAAAATATATTAAAAATTTATAATAATATTACAATTGAAGGAAACTACAAAACAATGAAAAATGACCACACAGAAGTGTCAATTCTTTGAGGAGGGGTGAGGATATATATTTATAGGGAGATAGGGTGAAAGAATTCTCTCCAAAATAATACTCCAAATGATGCTGCATGGATATCCCATTTAATGGCTGAATTTGTAACAAGTTTCTTCATAAAAGATGTTCCATAATGTCTCCTCCGTTCTCCATCCAAATATGAGATTTCTTGGCCATCGTATGTAGGATTTCTGACCAATTCCATCCAAGACATTTAATCTGTCCATTTGACTCACTAAATTTTCAATTCTTCAACTTCTTATGCCATTATTGCCCTCCAAACCGTCTATTTACATGTTTCCAATGGAACAGTTTCTTCCCGGTGAGACGTTTCGTCTTCCACATGTTGTGAGTGTTCCCATAATACCTTAATGAGGGTAATTTGACTTGAAATTCATTCTTAACGCGAAATATTTAATCCTATTTCTTTTCCAACTAAAATGAATGCATTTGGATATTTTTCAATGAGTTATTCATTCATTATGTCGGTAGGTACCATTCTATCCGCCCGGAAAACTCTTCAAATTCATTGAATTTTTACAACCACTAGATGATCGATTCAGCCCCTGGCTCAGAAGACAAAAATGAAGGAAATTAAATAAGGATTCTACCAAAATTTTAATCATAAAATTTGGACATATATTTAATGGTAAATGACCAAAATACCCCTATAATAACAATCTGTTAAAATTGCAGAATTAGGCCATTTTTTCATTTACGCTCAAAATAACACTAAAACCTAAAAATGTGACAATTACCCGTATAATAACACTATGGAAGGATTATAAAAAATGATTTATAATATAAAATATATGAAAATATGAGCTTCATCACTCCCCCACACATAAATATTCCATCCTGGGCAATCATCTTATATCCAAATCAAATTCCACACAACAATCAAAAATGAGAAAATATCAATTATCTTACCCAAAATAGAAGTCCATCATGTATCATATATGAAAAACAAGCCTCTATCATTTTCATTTCAATAATTAAAATTTGTTCATCCTCATAAATCAATCCATGGCCCAATCACAACCTACCTCACATTGAATTTTATGTCACTCTTCACTCAAGAGAAATTGAATCAAGATTTACACTCATACTTGAAAATCACATGTTTCACCATAGGTTTGTGAAAATTATCATTTCTCCACAGTGTGAAACATGAAAATAAATTTAATCATGAGGGCTTTTAATTAAAGGTTCAAATGATTCTGTGGATTAGGGTTGGTGGGAAAATGATTGAAAAATGTTATAGGCTAGAAAGAGAAGGTTGGACTTTTAAGTACAATGCATGATTAAATTAAGTAAAAACACAGAAAATTCCTCACTCAATCCCACTTTAAAATATGAAAAACAACACCACCACCCTTTTATGACATGGTACATGAGCCAAGAAGTGATTATAATGAATGATATCATCTATGTTCTCCTTTTTTAATGCTCCAGAAATGACCAACATTATTTTCTTTTTCTTTTTTTTTCAGGGAGGATGGGCTGAAAATTGAACAAAATGAATGGATGAAAATTCATGCCCTTGATTTTTGAGAGGGACATGAGTCATATAATAATTTACAATGAGTAATTAAATCTCATATCCATTTTTTTTCTTTTTTTTGAAGGAGAAATGGATGAAATAAATAAAGCACAATGAAATGACGAGACATGCCCAATTCTTTTATTGTCCACTGCCCAAAGTTTTGAAACAAACTTCGCATCACCCATAAATGATACAAATCCCAACAAACGCACATGAAAGGCCCTTCCCCCATAGTCAAACTTGAAATATCAATGCATAAATACTAAAAGTGCGGGTAGGTAAGGAAACATTGGCTTGTAATGTGGCTTAAACCTATAAGGAAATTCATGACATCTAAGGGATTATGAAGGATAAACATTATGGTGGGTCTCAAGATAAAATTTGGATAGCCAAAGATATTCCTCAATCATTTTAAATACATTCCATGAAATCCAATTCTTTGAAAGAGAATTATTCACAAATTCTGGTTCTCACACAAAATTCAAGTTTCCCTCAAGAAAGAGTGGGTATTATGAAGAATATGAAAAATTAGTTTAGAATACCTCACAGGATTGGAAAAATATTTTGAGTTAGTGTTTCATGGTCATGGAGTTCAAAAATTAGTCAAACTCATAAAAATGATTGATAATCCAATTCAGGAAAAAAAATTCCACGTCAACAATAATTTAAAACCCATTATTTCAAAAATCATTTCAACTCTTTCCAAATAAATTGATGTTTGAAAAGTGATAAGAATATTCATTAAAGAAAAAAAATCCTAAAAATATAATAAAAAATGAAAAGCACACAAGAAGAACTAAGCAGGTTGACACTCCCCCACACATAAATTTAACTACCCCTTATTTCAACTCAAAAAAATATAAATATAAAGGTAGAAAATCAAAGGTAAGGAAAGATAAAACCTGAAATTATATTAGAGTTGGATGCCTTGAGTTATTATCCTAGAAGAAGCCACTTTAAATCTATAAGAAAGTAATGAAAATACATAATAAAAATAAATAAAAAGAATTAGAAAAGGAAAATAAAGGAGATAATGCTCGGTTTAGACCCCCAAGTGGGTGCTTGGTTTTTACTGCCCCTAGTCAGGCAGTTTCAGTAGATTATCCCCAATCAGAAGGTGGGTGTGGTTTTATTGAGATGAATCACCACATGTGAGTTTTCCTGATGTCCATGATAAAACACTAAAAGTAGAGAACCCCAAATAAGATAAGAATGTTCCAAACCACCAAGAAAGAATAAAGAAGAAATTTGAGGTTCGAAGTGGGAGGGAATAAAAGATAAGGGTGGTCCCTGTTAACTTCGGTGGTGTCCTCCTCCATGTGATATGAAAGTTGATGTAGAGGAGGTAGTCTCACCACCACCAGCTTCTCCGACTCTTCTTCCTCGATTACCACCACTTTGGTGGTCTCATAATCAAAATCTAAGGCCTGATCCATTTGTGTTGTATCTGAAATTTCAGGAAAGTAGACGTGAGAAAAAAATTCAGTTTGAATAAAATTAAAACATGATGAATCAATAAATAAATCTTCCCTTTCATGTAAGTCAGCTTGGAAATTTATTTCTTCTGACAGGACTATTGGAAACTCCATCTCAGCAGGTGCATCTTCTTATTCATCTTCCAAAGAAAGAGTGAGGTCAAAATGTACTTATTGTTCAATATCAAGAATGGTAATATCATGTTTCAAGTTATCTTTGACAAAGTTATTCTAAGTGTCTTCGAAAAAATGTTGACCTCCCATCAGTGCATCAGTTGGAATGTGTACTTCTGGGACCTCCTCGAGCAATGGTTGAGTGCGGGATGATGTGATAAGTTCCTTTAGAAGTTTTTTCTCACCCGCCTCAGGTTCTTTAACATAAAATTTGATTGCTGAAATCTCCTCAACCAGTCGTTCTAGTTCAGGTTCCAGCTCAGGTTCCAGCTCAGGTTTGGGTTTCTCTTGGGATGTGCGTACATATTCTGCAATCAATTCTATTTGGCTCTCCAGGTTTTGAACTTTTTCGCTAATCCTATGAAACTGAGCATCAAGTTCATTGTAAACATTTTCTTTCACTTGATATTGGTCAGTCCATGAATAATAATCATAATTTGAATACATCATGAACGAAGAATATTTTTTTTAGTTTTTGAAATTTATGATTTTTTTGTTGTTTTTTTAATTGAAAGGAAAATTATTTACAAAAAGTGAATAAAACAGTGAAAGAAAACCACTTGGCTTCTCAGAAACGGTGGCAATTTGACAAAGCGTTGTTGTGCACGCTCTCAAAAATATTTATAGTTAAGTGCAGCACAGGGGCTGACCTAGGTTGTTCTCTTGCGGAGATTTTGTGGTTAATAAATCACTACTTATAATTAAATTTTTTTTATATTTAAATTATTTATAATACAAAACTAAATGAAACTATGATTTAAGAGATGATAATGCAAGATAAAGAAAAGTAAACATGCAATGCATAATGAAAACAGAATGAATGTAGACAAAATGATGTCAGTAAGAAAGGAGGTATTCCCGAGAGAATCACCCAGATTAAACCTTCATCGTCTCATTATTAGTTTGTAATTTAATTAATAAACACACTCCATCGTATGTGTGAATATCCTATTTTATATTTGGTTGTGAATATACAGTGCTCTCAACGATCGCCAAGAGACCGCACATCCACCTCCTCAATCGAGGGAAAATATTATAAAATAGAAAGTTAAGCCTCGGGTGGCAAGTGGAGACAAAAAGGCACCTTACCCACTAAGATCACCCTAGACCTAACTCTAATTAAATAAGAAATAAGAATATGAATGTGAAAAGACTTGGGTTCAACCCTGGATTGATCCCCCAGGAAGTTCCTCGGGTTAGTTACTCATGATCACGAGTATAAGAGATCGCAGTGGAGAAGGACGGGGTGGAAGAACAAAAGACAAAAAAATGAGAATGAGATGAATAAGAGAAGAGACAATATATTAAAAATTCATAATATTATTACAATTGAAGGAAACTACAAAACAATGAAAAATGGCCACACAGAAGTGCCAATGCTTTGAGGAGGGGTGAGGATACATATTTATAGGGAGATGATGTGAAGGAACTCTCTCCAAAATAATCCTCGAAATGATGCTGCGCGGATATCCCATTTAATGGCCGAATTTCTAACATGTTTCTTCATAAAAGATGTTTCATAATGTCTCCTCCGTTCACCCTCCAAATATGAGATTTTTTGTCCATCGTATGTAGGATTTAGGACTGATTCCATCGGAGACATTTAATCTGTCCATTTGACTCACCAAATTTTAAATTCGTCAACTTCCTATGACATTATTGCCCTCCAAACCGTCTATTTTCATGTTTCCAATTGAACAGTTTCTTCCCGGTGAGATTTGTTTCCTTCCACATGTTGTGAGCATTCCCATAATGCTTTAATGAGGGTAATTTGACTTGAAATTCATCATTAACGCGGAATATTTAATCCTATTTCTTTTCCAACTAGAATGAATGCATTTGGAGGTGTTTTCACCAAGTTATTCATCCGTTATGTCGGTAGGTACCATTCTGTCCCCTCGGAAAACTCTTCAAATTAATTGAATTTTTACAACCACTAGATGATCGATTCAGCCCCTGGTCCAAAAGACAAGAATGAAGGAAATTAAATAAGGATTATACCAAGATATTAATCATAAAATTTGGACATATATTTAATGGTAAATAACCAAAATACCCCTATGATAACAATCTGTTAAAATTGCAGAATTAGGCCATTATTGCATTTACGCTCAAAATAACACTAAAACCTAAAAATGTGACAATTACCCATATAATAACACTATGGTGGGATTATAAACAATTATTTATAATATAAAATATATGAAAATATGAGCTTCATCAATAGGGTTCTGTTTATATCCCTATTTTTACATTGATTTGATTATGTTATGATCGAATTATGTGCTTTTATCTTATATGGTATATGTTATGATGACATGATGATTAAGAATCCCATTTTTATTACATGGTTCATGCTATGATATATGATTTATGATTTTGTGGCACACATAAGAATGGTTTCATTATAAGATGGGTGGGACCTATATCTCCCTCCAATGCATTGGGTAAAGATTTATATCTCATGAGATAGACATGGCTGGAATGACATGTTAATCCAGTTCAGTGATACAGGACTTGAACGGGAAGTGAACTCAGTTCAGAAATGGACTACGTCCACTATTATAGTCTTGAAAATGAGTCTTGACTAATAAGAAATGATTTTCTATGATTATGTGTGTATGACACAAAGTTTTATGTTTTATGTTATGATTATTGGGATTACATTTCACTACTATGATTTATCCCATGTTATGATATTATGCTCTCATTTGCAGGTTAAGATTTTTGAAATGTTATGTTCTTATGAATATGATATTTCCTTTGTTTACCCTTACTAAGAATTTGAGCTCACCCTTTTGTATGTTTTCTTTTCCCCAGGTTAGGAAGAAAGGTATTAAGTAGGATATGCCAAAAGGGACTCTAGATATAATGAAATAAATGGGAGACAATGTAGATGCTTTGTGAACCAGTTGTTTATGTTTCCCATTTTTGAAAGACACTATACCTGTATGGTCCTACCATGGTTTTGTTATATGTTGTAATAAGTATGCTTCAATTCTAATGTAATAACAATGTATGTGAAGTACGAGTTTTTGTAGTTGGTATCAGAGGGAGTTTATAGTCAACCATTGGAAACTAGGATGTAAAATCCTTAGTAAGAACCCTAAGGATATGTCTAATCATAGCACACAATATTAGTGTTTTAGAAATGGCCGTGAATAACCTATGATAAGACCTTAAGTGTAAAATTTTATTCTTGATTATGTGGTTTTACTATTATGATTAGTGTTTATCACACTATGCTTATTGGTTTTAGTCAATGGATGGAACCCGAAGGAACCGTGTTAATACTGAATGTGATGGGGAATGCAATGATTGCCCCCTGAGAAACCAAACATTATGGGAGTTTCAATGAAAAATCTTGTAGCCATGATCACACATCTTTCTCAAGTTATGAATCATACAAGACTTCCAAATGAGCAAAGGAAGGAGAAACATTCTGTTGAATCCTTCCTGAGATAGCGTCCACCCTCATTCTGCGAGTCTACTGATCCATTAGTGGATAAACAATGGATCAGTACCACTGAAAATTATTTTCATTTCTTCAATATTATGAACATGATAAAGTTATCTTATAAGTATATCGTTTGGAAGGTGATGCTGATCAATGGTGGAATCAAATCAAGAATATGAGGCAAAGAGACGAAATTGAGTCCATGGAATGGGATGAGTTCAAGAACATATTTTTCAATAAGTACTTCCCTCGTATTCTTCGAAAAAATATGGAGAAGGAGTTTCTTGAACTATAGAAAAAGGATGATGAATCTGTTGGTACCTACAAAGAAAATTTTACACGACTTGCAAGGTAGGCTTCCAGAAATATTATCCAACCAAAGAGTAAGATCGATCGATTCTTTAGTGGCTTAAAACCAAGCCTTCAAAGGGTGTTAGCCATAAGGGACTTCAATAGCTATGAGGAAATTGTTCGATGTTCTCTCAAGGATGATATGGAGATTGGAGTAACACATCAGTCATATGGGTTTGATAAGAAGTGGAAAATGGAATTCAATGGGAAATCAAAAGACCACACTGAAAAGAAGATGGGGTTTCCCTTATGCTCAAAGTGTGGAAAGAAACATGGAGGGAATTGTCTAAAAGGGGAAAGTAAATGTTTTAAATGTAGAAAAGAAGGTCATCGGGCATTTGAATGTTGTAATGATGGGAAAAATATTTCTAGTGATGTGAAAAAAGAAAAGGGTACACAGAATGCACCTCCTACACTTCAATGTTACAAGTTCAAATAAATGGGTCATTATTCCATTCAATTCCCAAATCCAAGGGTTGTTGATGATGATCGACTTCAACAATCTCTTAAGGCCAAAGACAAAGTAAAGTCACATGCAATTTCTATCGGCGATGTGGAGTAAGATAACGAAGTGGTGAAAGGTACAATTACCATTCACTCTAAAGTAGCAAATGTTTTATTTGATTCTGGATCTATCCCACTCTTTTATTTCTGAAGAATTTCCTAAGGGTATCGCCATATTACCTCAATAATTATATGTTGAGTTAGCTGTGACAACTCCTAATGGCACAAAAATCGCATCAAAAGTTTACAATTCTTCTCCGATTGAAGTTTGTTGGAAAGTGCTTCCTGCAAATCTTGTGATCCTTCCTATAGTGGAATTTTATGTGATTCTTGGCATGGATTGGCTTTCCTTATATAGAGTTCATAACAATTTACAAAGAAGGGAAGTCACATTTCATATTCCTGATCAATCTATGATCATCTATCGATGCAAGGATGAATATAACCTTCCAGTGGAAATTTATTCCATATTATGGGTCTTGATTCCAATAAATGAAGGTTATTTATCTCAAATGGTTAGAGAGAAACCCATTATTAAGAATATTCCCATTGTACGAGAGCTTTATGATGTCTTTCCGGAGGAATTTCCAGGTCTTCCACAAAATCATGAATTTGAGTTTTCAATAGAACTCATACCGGGTGCTTTACCTATTTCATAGACACCATATAGAATGGCCCCAATTGAGTTACAGGAATTGAATAAGCAACTATAAAAGAATCTTGATAAAGGATTCAAATTCCCTAGTGTATCACCTTGGGGAGCACCTGTTCTGTTTGTTAAGTATAAAGATGGATCAATAAGAAATTGCATTGATTATCGAGAACTTAACAAGATCACTATGAAAAACAAATATCCTCTCACGCGCACTGATGACTTATTTGACCAACTGCGCGGAGCTCAATACTTTTCCAAGATTGATCTTCATTCTGGGTATCATCAATTAAGGGTCAAAAGGGAGGATATATGAAAGACTGCTTTCCATACAAGGTATGGACACTATGAATTTATAGTGATTCCATTTGGTCTTACTAATGCCCCTGATATCTTCATGGATCTAATTAATAGAGTCTTTAGAGACTATCTTGATCAGTTTTTGGTAGTCTTTATAGATGATATTCTTGTCTATTCAAAGAGCAAATAAGAACATGAAGATCACTTAAGAATTGTATTGAAGACCCTGAGAAAGGAGAATCTTTATGCCAAATTTACCAAGTATGAATTTTGGCTTCAAAAAGTTTCATTTTTGGGTCACACAATCTCAAAAGAGGGGATATCTGTGGATCTAGAAAAAATAGAGGTTATCGAAAGATGGTTGAGACCAATAACAGTAACTGAGATCCGAAGTTTTCTTGGTTTGGATGGATATTATCGACGTTTTGGGAAATATTTTTCATGATTATCTAATCCACTCACTAGGTTGACTCGAAAAGGAGTTAAGTTCATGTGGACAGAGGAGTTTGAAGAGAATTTCAAGGAGTTGAAAAGAAGGTTATCCAGTGCACCTGTGCTCACACTGCCTTGTAGTGGAGAAAGGTTTGTGATCTATAGTGATGCATCCAAGAAGGGATGGGGTGTGTTCTCATGAAAAATGATATGGTGATAGCTTATACCTCATGACAGTTGAAAATCCATGAGCAAAATTACCGAACTCATGATTTGGAGTTAGCTGCGGTAATCTTTGCATTAAAGATTTAGAGGCATTATCTTTATGGTGAAAGTTCTGATATTTATAATGATCATAAAAGTTTAAATTATATTTTCACACAAAAGGATATGGATATATGTCAGAGAAGATGGTTGGATCTAATTAAGGATTACGACTGCTCAATTCATTATCACCCTGGGAAAGAAAACAATGTGGAAGACACATTAAGTCGACAAGACCATGCTAGATTATTCATGATGAGGATCACAAAAGATCCAATATTTTTGGATTTACAAGGGATGGATCTTGGAATTATAATAGAATGGAAAAAATATTATCTTTCTAAAATGAATGCTCACCCATCTATACATGTGAATATTAAATAGGCGCAGAAAGAAGATGTAGAGTTACAAAAGAAGGTGAGAAATGTTCCTGAATTTCATATTGATTGTGATGAAATAATAAGGTTCAAGAATCGGGTTTGTGTTCCTCCCATACCAGAATTAAATAAGGAAATATTGGATGAATCTCATAGTTCTTCATTCTCTATTCACCATGGAAGCATGAAGATTTATAGGGACCTGAAGGAGTACTTATGTTGGGAAGACATGAAAAAAGATGTTTCTGAATATATCTCTCGATGCTTGGTTTGTCAGCAAGTTAAATCTTAGAGAAAGAAGTCTAAGGGGATGTTACAACCATTACCCATACCAGAATGGAAATGGGAAAACATCACTATGGAATTTTTCACTGTACTTCATAAAACATCCAAAGGAAATAATGATATCTGGGTTATAGTTGATCATCTTATGAAGTCATCACACTTCATTGCTATTAGAGAAGATTTCTATCTTGATCAGATTGCAAGGATATATGTGAAGGAAGTGGTAAGATTTCATGGTGTACCACTTTTCATTATATCTGACCGGGATCTGAGGTTTACCTCGATGTTTTGGCGATGTCTTCAGCATACTCTTGATATAGAGTTGAGTTTCAGCACTGGTTATCATCCTCAGACAGACGGTCAGTCTGAGAGGACAATTCAAACTCTAGAAGAAATGTTGAGAGCTTGATCTATGGATTTCAAAGGTGGTTGGTATCAACACCTACCTTTGGTGGGATTTTCTTATAATAATAGCTTTCACTCTAGTATTCATATGGCTCCTTATGAAGCTCTCTATGGAAAGAAATGCAGAACTCCATCTTGCTGGGATGAAATTGGGGAAATAAATCTATTAGGGTCTGATCTTGTTGATGAGATGTCAGAAAAGGTACGATC
Organism: Viscum album; assembly: GCA_963277665.1. Classification (NCBI taxonomy): domain Eukaryota; kingdom Viridiplantae; phylum Streptophyta; class Magnoliopsida; order Santalales; family Viscaceae; genus Viscum; species Viscum album. The sequence continues at coordinate 29,233,063 of OY728125.1, forward strand.
TATTCAACAACACATAAGAGCAGCTCAGAGTCGACAAAAAAGTTATGTCGACAAACAAATAAAAGACCTAGAGTTGTAAGTGGGTGATAAAGTGTTCTTGCGAATATCTCCTTGGAAGAGAGTAATGAGATTTGGAAATAAGGGCAAGTTGAACCCTAGGTATATTGGTCCTTTTGAGATACTGGATCGTGTTGGGAAGGTAGCTTACTGATTGGTTCTTCCACCGAATCTCTCTCAAGTTAATGATATATTCCATGTATCTCTCTTGAGAATGTACATACATGATCCTTCACCTGTACTAAGCTCAAAAGTTGTACCAATGGAGCAAGATCTTTATTATAAAGAACAACCGATAGAGATTCTGGATCATAGAGAAAATTTTCTATGAAACAAGACCACTCACTTGGTTAATGTTTTATGGAGGAACCACCAATTAGAAGAAGCTACATGGGAACTTGAGGATATGATGAGGGAGAGGTATCCTCATCTGTTTGTTACGAAGTGACGAATTTTGAGGGCGAAATTCTTTTTAAGGGGGGTAGAATGTAACACCCTATGATTTTACGATAAATATATATATTTTTATGTCTTATGTTATACACAACACTAAACAAATCTTTCACTACACACAAAACTATATTGGCTTGCGTTACACGCAATCACGACCTTCCTTGATAGCGTGTGTAGTACGCAATACCGGGTTTCACTAAACAACGATATATTGTTATAATATTATTATGGACTGGCCTTTATGAGTATTAGGAACTATATTTTGAATTTTATAACATTATTATTCATTTTACACATTTTCTAAAACATGGTATGTGAACAAAATAAATATTTCGGGTAATGTAAGTATCTTTCAAAAAATACAGTTTTGCCGCATTCTGATGGCACACCCACTTTAAATCTAGTTTTTGACTGATTTATAAGATTAATTTGACAAAATAAAATTCTTATTTGGAATCATTATATAAAAATTTACTTTGGATAAATTTTTCATATTATTCTGATAACTTTCATATTTTAATGAATACTAAAAACACGCTATATTTTAATTAAAAATAACTTTTTTCATCGCAATAATTTATATGGATAAATTATAATATTGAATGGTTTTAAAATATAAATATAATATATTTTTACCATTTAATATAATGTATATCATTACCATTAATTTTACATTGAATTTATAGGTAAAAACATTTCAATCTTTGGAAATGTTTTAAATTTTAAAACTTGTTTTCTTAACAATGAGATTAATTTTAAATCAATTACTGTAACTTTTGTGTTTTGAATTTTGAAAAATGGATTCCATATTTGAATTCAGTGGGTCCAAATTATATTAATAGGTTACTTTTATTTTTTTGATATTATAAATAGTAACTACATTAATTTTTATTTACTGCAGTTAAAGGTAAATCAGGTAATTAATGGTAAAAATAAGATTATAAAATTACCGTAACACCTGCCAAAATTCTATTTAATGACTAAAAGTCGACCCATATTACCTAAGGGTCGGAATAGATTAATTTTATGGACTTTTGACCTTGAAAATAATTTAATTATTAATAAAAGCAAAGAAAGTGACAACATGTCACTCCCTTAAATATTATAAGTATAATAATTTGAATTTAGTGATAAACTTTATGAACGTTCAAACATGAATAGTCTACAAAAAAATAATAAAATTATCTAAATCATATGAATTTTTTTATAATATTTAAGGATTAAATATGTATCATTGAAGGTGACACAATAGTAATGTTAAAATTATTTTATTGATTGAAATATCAAATAAATGGTTTTAAAAATATTAAAATAAATATAATATGAACTATTTAATGTTATCCATTAATTTTCTAGATAAATATGACATGTTATTAATCTATTAAAACTTTTATTTCAAACATATATTCTGTGAGGATTTTATTTAAATTCAAATAAATGAATAGTGTAAAAACCGACACTATTGGTATTTTATAAAAATAACATAATATAAAATTGTTTAAAAATTAAAAAAAATATTTAAAAATTATAAATGAAATTTATATGGTCTAAAATGTCATAAATTATCCAATTATGGAAAATTCACAACACATAAGTAATTATTTATAACAATTTAAAATTTAAAATCTTATTACTATAAATAAAATTAAATAGATTAAATAAGGATAAATGAAGTTGATAATGTTTAAAATAAATTCCCAACATGTCTAAATTTTATTTTTTGGTGATATTAAAACCCTATATCATCTAGGATTATGATTTAAGTCATTCTGGAAGTTTTTATGTGGGGTTTGAATTTATTATAAATTAATATTTTTGAGGTTTTCAAAGGTGCCCCTCTCCTCCCTTGTAAAAGGGCACCTCCTCCATCTCCTCTTTACACAACTTTGAGCCTTAAAGCTCTACCAACACTTGCCAATTACTCTTATTATCTTCCCTAGTAATATTATGTAGGTTATTTTCTTCTCAAAATACCAACTCTAGTCCCTTAAGAGGAAGTTTAAAGAAGGCACGTCGAGGAAGAGGTAATCTCTTCTACCGATTCTTTCAAGTTTCATCCTTCTTCTACTTCCTCTTATTTAGATGTTTCATTATAAAGTAATAAAATCAGTATCACTCATATACTGATATGTTATTATAAATATGAAACAACCCTATTTCATCTTCTAACCATCCTACGAAAAACGAAATCACCACGCGTGCGTACGTACGAAATACCGTCTCCACACCGTGGTGTAATCTATTTTCCACCACCACCTTACATGGATGGGTATAATGGTGTAAATAATTAACTATATATGATTATTTAAAATTTATATTGATTCTGAAATATTATACATACACTTCAATACAATTCCATGATCATGGGAATGATATCATCGCTCGTGCATACGTACGACCTACCGTCTCCACTATGTGATGCGACTCGTTCGACATGATCTTTATTGAATAATGATTATATAAATTAATTGAATGAATAAATATGGTATATATTATACTATAAAAATTCTTTAAATGATATATATATATAACCTAAAAATAAGAATAAGAATTTACTTGACAAAACTCGCATAAGAACAGAAAGCAGTGAACACCCGAATAAGGAGTAACATTGAAATATTACCAATAAGAAGATAAGAATATGGACATATATGATATCATAACAATGAATATGATTATATAATAAGTCAGTGATATTATTTAAATCATTATACAGGATGTTTGGATATGTATTAATCATATCATACCTAAGGTAAGGGAAAATATCAGAATCTTATTTTTTATCCGAGATTGTTTATACTTGAGAATTTACTACTGAATATTTATCATCTACATCCATGTTTCCCCAATATATAATATTATTTCTTTCCTCCTAAAATTTTTTAAATCCAATCTCACATATTGGTGAATCTTTAGTAAAATATATGAAAGGAATCTTTTGTCGTTTTCAGTACGAGATACTTTTTGACTTTTCCAGCCAAAGTACGAGAAGAATTTTTTTTAACATATACGACATGAATGGATTTTTATGATTTCATAGAACATTATTTCCATGAATATACCTTTACAAGTTTTCAAGTTTTATTTTTAATTAACTTCTTTTAGTTTAAAATTTTATGACATATTAATAAAGGAAAAATGTTTTTGAAGTAGAAAAGAAAATTTTCCTCAAGAATGGAGTTAAAGTGTTTTATCAAAAATATTTTCCATCTAAGATAATATAAGGTTATGTTTATATCCCTATTTTAACATTTATTTGATTAAGTTATGATGGAATTATGTCCTTTTATCTTATATGGTTTATGTTATGATGGGATGATGTTTAAGAATCCCATTTTTATTACATGGGTCATGCTATGATATATTATTTATGATTTTCTAGAACACATAAGAATGGTTTCATTATAAGATGGGTGGGACCTATATCTCCCCCAAATGCATTGGGTATAGATTTATATCTCATTAGATAGACATGGCTGGAACGGTAAGTTAATCTGGTTCAATGATACAGGACTGGAATGAGGAGAGAACTTGGTTCAGAAATGGACTTTGTCCACTATGATAGTCTTGGAAATGAGTATTGACTAATAAGAAATCATTTTCTATGATTATGTGTTTATGCCACAATATTTCGTGTTTTATGTTATGATTATTGGGATTACATTTCACAACTATGATTTATCCCATGTTATGATATTGTGATATCTTTGGCAGGTTAAGATTATCAAAATGTTATGTTCTAATAAATATGATATTTCCTTTGATTACCCTTATTTAGAATTTGAGATCACCCTTTTGTATGTTTTCTTTTCCCCAGGTTAGGAAGAATAGTATTAAGTAGGATATTCCAAAAGGGACTCTAGATATGATTAAATAGATGGGAGAAAATATAGAAGCTTTGTGAAACAGTTGTTTATGTTTCCTAGTTTCTAAAGACACTCTACCTATACGGTCCTACCATGGTTTTGTTATATGTTTTAATGAGTATGATTCAATTCTAAAGTAATAAAAATGTATGTAAAATATGGGTTGTTATACTATGTGTGTCATAGGTTCTCCATCATTTTGTTTTTCATTTATGAAGATTTAGTTAATTTCTGTGGTTGTGATATATAATGTTTACTTTCATCTAGGGTGTTGATTGTTGTCTTGGAGGTGGAATTAAACCTCTACGAGGCATCCTACATATTCTTTGAGATTCAGAATCAAACCCCACATAGTCTATTTGACATAGTTTACGGTCATATGATTGGACTATTCAATGTAGTTTGACATCATGTGGTAAGGAAGTTAATATATGGCTTGATCCATGAGCAGGAATCCTACATATCTTGATTATAGAAGGAATCATAGTCATCATAGTATGATTACATGAATTTTTATCTAAAAATTTGTGATGATAGAGGCGTTGAGCAGGAATTATCCATGTAAGGTTGCCCTGAATTGCATTATTAGGGGTAATTACCTTTGAATGAAGATGATATTTAAACCAAAATACATCCCAATTAAGGTCCCACATTGGGGTAATCCACACCATGATCTTAGTATGATCATCATCAGTCTCTAAGCCCACATGAGTCATTCTTGGTGTGAGAAACAAGAGACAATGGAAGATCAGGCACATCTCATTAGAGTATATTTTCAAAGGGCTTACACATTATATTTTCTGTTTGAGAGATGTGTTTACCAATATCAAAGAGGATATGTTATAGATATCAGTACATTGGAAGGAATCCTACATATACTCTATATTATATGAATCAGAGTCCTTGTAGTTCGATCCGTCTCTAACCTGATGATGGGTTTAAGGTACTTGAGGGTATGGTTGGGGTAACACATAAAATGATATCGGTTCATGATCCCACATATCATCTGTTGATGGATGAGGAAGGATGATAGGATCATATGAATATTTTAGTTCTATGAGACAAGGTATGTGGAATATGGAGAGACTTACATAGGGTGGATGACCATTGAATCTTGGGTCTTAGAAAGGCATCCTATGTATCCTACATGGATAGGAATCAGAGTCGACATAGTTCATTTATGTCCCTAACCTATTGATGGGTTGTGATGAGTGATTATACTCAGAGATGTTATTATTATTCCCAAGGCTTAATAAATATCTAGACTTATGCCAAAATGTAATCCCATGTTTCATATCCATTCTCTAGATTTTGAGTGATAAAGTGAGAATATGAACATGAAAGGACAATCAAATATTCTTTGTATGAAATAGAGGACCTATTTGACAGCATTACACAAACACGGTCGTATGAGTGTTTTACCCTATACAATTAAGGACACTTCTTATATAAATGTGGAATTTGGATGAAAGTTCTGGAAATGGTTTTTCATTGTTTATGTCAAAATGTGTTTTTTGGACATGGTTGTCATTATCATTGAAAAGTATTTATTTTACACTCAACATATCTTTATCTTAGGCCCAACATTTCTTTAATTTCTTCCAAACATGTCTTGATTTTCTTTCATACATGTGTTGATTTTCTATACAACATATTCAAGGTGTCAATTTTATATGGAAGAAACATCCCAAGGTGTCAGCCTGACATGTTCGAGATCATTTGAATAACCAAAGATGACATGTCCAGTGACTTTCAAATGATCAAATTGAATTTTATAGGATATATTTAAACTATCGAATACACTTTTCCATAGGTTTTTTCATGGTCAACCTAGATTTTCCATAGGTTGTCACATGATAAAACTAGATTTATTAGGGGATGTGGCATGATCAACTTGACTTGTATAGGATGTATTCACATGATCAAAATATATTGTCTAGGATTTCTTTACATGATCAAAATTAATTTACCATGTCCACTCTCATGATAATGTTGAAATATAAATGTTATTTCGATTTTCAATGCAGGCATGTCTAGTGCTACATGATTGTATCATGATAACAACAAGTCAGGAGGTCACATGATGTTAACAAAGTCATGTGACGGGGTCTCAAAACATGGATTTTGTCATATGATTGTCAAAGAGAACATTCCCATGGCGGTTCATAGTGATAGGAGGGCATGTGAAGATGTTTATATGAATGTCAAAGCTACTTCCCATGGAGTGTCCGTGTGATAGGGATTCCTTTCCACAGGTGTCCGTATTTTACATCTGTGTGTCTTACAAGGTGTTGCAGATCACGGTACACATTTATTGGACCACACAAATGTTAATGGGTTCCTGAATGATGGTGTCTCATGATACTCATTTTTTCATTCAATTTGCGTGACCTTAAAGGGGTTCTTGAAATGATTTTTTCTAACATGTACAAGGGTTACATTCTACTGTCACATGTATGGAAAAGGGTTTGCATGGAATGTGGGGTGTATGTACCAATCTACTAATTTTTTCATGGATGAAGGTTCATGTATTTGGGTGTTTTAATCACATTTTAAGGCACATGGAAAAGAGAGCCACCATAACTAGGGTTTATGTCTAGAGACATCAATACGGGTGTCCTGCATGACTGAGTGATTTCACTACACGGATGATCACATGTGTTGTGAGACTGAGGAATCTTCCTATTAATTCTATATCAAAAAAGGTGCATGCATGAGCCTCATACATGAATCACATAACAAAGGACCTCATGAGAGCATCACATGATCATCATGAGATCACATGATCTGTAAGGGATCATGCACTGGAGTTTGAAAACAAAAATAAGGGATACACATTGTAGTCATATGTATGGTAAAGGTTTTGAATATAGAAAATTCATATCCACTGGTTCTCATTCACCTCAAAGACGCATTTAATGGATGGGTGTTCACCTAGTTGGGATACATGTATGTGGACTTTATGAATGAATGGATGTGTCACTTTATAGAGGTTTCACATGATGTTATTTTTTTTCAAGAGACAATGTGTTCTTAAGTTGATCACATGGAGGCTTATCAAAATGGAATCCCTCTATTAGTTCTCATGATGGTAGTCTTGTGGTTTACCTGGAGATACACTCTAGAGTCTATATTTAGATACACAATTTATTCGCTACTTCTCCCTAGGTAATCACTTAACCTTCTCCCACTCATGTGTGACTATGTTTGTGGGGAGGAAGGGTTTATATAGGTAGAGGTCAGCTGAAGGTAGTGCCACATTCCATGGGAAAGATGTTGTGTGCACCACATTGAGGTAGTGAAATGCTTCACGTGATCAATATCATGAGATCACAATATCCATGATATATCTCAGGATGACCTTCCTTTATTTCATGATAGATTTAATGTAGAGTCATTTTTTAACATTTATGTTATACATTGAATGAATGGATCTAAATTTTCAATCTTTCTTGTGATCGGGTTAAGGAAAACCAAATAAGGCTTTTCATGATGTCTGTACGGATCAACACCATTCCTTATAAATATGGATGACCCCTTGAAGAATTAACCTAAGAAACTAATGAATAAAAATCAAAAAGATGTATGAATATCATGAGGTGGGTTTACACTCTTTTTTATAAGAGCATGTTGATTTCATAATTTCTTCTCACAAGTGTTATTCAATGAACACAAGGTCCTTGATATAAGTTGTGATGGATTTAAGAATCTCATGTGACAGAATTCCGATGACATCTTCTATTTCCCTATAAATAACACATGCATGAAAATAAATCACAATAATGGTTCTAAGATGTCAATCATATATAATTTTTCTTATTTTGATCATATGAGAAGGAATTTATCATTATTGTCGAGAATCGGGGTAGAGTGGTTGCTGGGTGTGGCTCCTTGAGTCAAAAAAGTGGTGTATGTTGAGTGACAGGAAAGTGGGGGGTTAAGGAAGATAATATCAGGTGAATGAATGGATGCTATCAGTTTGATCAGAGGGATACTGTTTTGTTCGTAAAATATTAACATAGGAATAGTTCCAGAATCATTCAGCATCAGACATCGATCTAGTTCTGTTTATATATTTCTTAATATGTTTTCATGGATCCGTTGGTTTCCAAAAATGTTAACTAGGGTCCAATCTCGACCATATCCCTAACTGAATTGTTTCATCCCACTGTATCGTTGTGCTACCACCTTTCGGAATGACTCCACATTCCCTTCATGTGTGCTTACTTGTGTATGCCTTCTACATCTACCAGACATCCGAGATAGCTTCCTAGGTGGGTTTGATGAAACACCTATATGATCGTGTGTCTATTTTTCTTAGCAACGTATCTTTGATTTGAATTTTTTTGGTTGAGGAGAAATAAATTAAATGAAAAATAATCTAAGTAAAGAGGAAGAATCAAAGGCCATTTCCCTAGTAAAATAAACCCAAGCCCATCCATTATCCTTCAATAATGCCACTTCCAAGACCATTAATATTAGGCCTCATAATTCTCAAATATATAATGAAAAAGATTCTAGTGCACAATTAGGGGTTCCTACAAAATGCCCCCATTATAATTATATTCAATTGAGATGAATAGAATATGATTCTTAGGTGAATATGGATCACTTTTTCATATATATGAACATTTGATGGGCTTGGATACTAATCCCTATGAGAGGATTTGGGGAAAAAAAATCCTGAAATTGGAGGTTTTAGAAATTATAGGAGGGAAAATGAATTTTTTGTAACTGGAATTGTAGCTAATTCCCATATAAGAGGCAAGGATGTCGCTATGTATCCCAAGGAATGATAATCAATTGGTGTATAGTTCTAAGATAAACTCATATTCCATTCCGGATTATGCATAGGAAAAATAGGTTCATGAATGATTAAATCTATGATGAATGTTCTTAAATTGATCTATCACAAAAATAGGAAGGGGGTGACATCACTTTGGGAAAAGAATCTACTTTTAGACCTGTGTTTTGGTGGAGATGTTGCACAGATTTGGCTCTCATACAACATTTCAATCCCCTAAAATTAGGAAACTCTGAGTCATTTAGGGTCCTACAAGATGGACCAAGTCTCATGTAGTGCAATAGAATGAGGGGTCTTGGTACCCTCATGTGGGTCCTGAGATATAGAGATTCACTCTAAATGTTTTCCTAGATCAGTGGACCAAGTGAGAGTAGTTTGATTTCTTCAAGGGAATAATAATGGTCCCTAAAAGCTTTGTTTTTTTATATTTCTATAACTATTTCCTAAGCTTCATATATGGGAAATCATAGAGGGCATAGAATTGGATTTTTCTTCGGCTTCTAACTTACTGGTTTCTGGCCTGAAATGTTTTACGCCTTTTCCATTTTATGTGTGCTCAAAATTCTCTAGATTACACAAATTACATTTTCAGCAAGAGGAGACTCTAATTTTTTCCTATGGTGCACTTTTTGTATTTTCAACCTGGAAATCCTTGTGTCTCTTCTAATTAGAATATTAAATCCGAAAAAATTAGAACATTGTTGTGTTTTAGTTTATGGTCTACCAACTCTATACTTCTGTTTCTATTGTTTAGGTCTTCTAGATCGAACCATAAATTTCTATAGTTTAGGGTCTTCTAACTCATAACTTATGCTTCATTAGTTTATGGTCTTCAATCCAATACCTTATACTACTATAGTCTAGTTTATTCTATCTCAAACCCTCTACTACTATAATATGATTTCTTCTAGATCACACCTTCTACTATTTTAGTGTATGTTCCTTTATCATGGGCCTTCTATTGGTATTGGGGGATGAGTAACCATGAGGGGTTCAATATCCCTACATGCTTAATAGGATTCTGAATATTGAATTTACATTAAGGGTTCATATAAAATGAATTTTTATTTGATATTCTAAATAATGAATGTTCATTAAGGGTTTGGGAACCCTATATTATTGTTTAAATCACGAGTGATGAATATCCATAAAGCACCATGACACCCTTCATCCATACCTTAAATGGTTTTGGTAGATGAAGAAATGTTAGGGATGCTGAGTTTACATGGATATTTGGAATATGCTCCATATAAATCATATGTCCCAGAGATTGAACTAGTGAATATGGAATGGGGAAGACATACCATTTATGACCCAAAACACCCTAAGGTGTTGAGCTCCTCCATGGTGTTTTCAAGGATCACAAGGATTTTAGTTCTTTTTTCACGGGGTAGATGCCTCTAGTTGGTGGGTCAAATCCCTTATGAACAATTCATAGAGATTACATGAATGTTAGAGTAGAGTTCATCCCCACTATTTTCCAAGGCCATAAATTTTTTCTGAAGAATCAAATGTATAGATGATGAAGTGGAGAATGGAGCACAAGCTATCCATGGAGGTTTCTTCCACCCTAGGGAAGTTTAGTTCCTAAGAGGGAAGCATGGGCCCACACCATGTGGTTTGGAGTCACATGTACTAGACCATCCAAAGGTACATAAATGGGATAATTCATTCCAAATTTAACAAATGGTACAATACATGTACTGTAATATTGAGGATGAAGAATCCACTTGAGAAACCTAATTATGAAGATTTTAAATCACAATATTGGAATATATGAGTTAACATGTTATGGGAAATGGTGGTCAGATATCAATAATTAGGGATAGAGGAATTCCATATTCCACACTATCAGGATAATAAATACTAGATTTAGGGGGTGGGGGATTTTTGACCAATCATTCCCTAGGAAGATGATATATGAAAGGGTGCAATTATCCAATGAATCATAGAAGTGTCCTTTAAAATTATGTAGTTCCAATTACAAATTTTTTTATAGAGAATAATTAATAGAAATGGATCCCATGGTCCATGTGGGTCCAAAGGAAGTATACCAACTCGATGATTTGGTTGTGTCAGCTTAGACTTCAAAGACATGAAGGTGCTTTATTGAAAATTCAAGATATGAGAAGGTTCTGAGCACCCTAAAACTTTTCTCTCCATCTAGTGAACATGTTAACGTGGTGAAGTGATGTGAAAAGTAATTATCATACCTTTTTTATGGAATAGGGGGTCTTGAGTGAATTTCTATTCTTTTTATAGGTCAAAACGTGGGCCCTATGAGCTGTATACCTTACTTATTTATACACTAGCACTTTCATAAACTCTAAAGATGATGTATTTAGAGAGAAAATAATTGACTTTTTTTCCGACTACCCTCTGTGGGTTTTTATCTAGATATGCCTTATGTCTCTTTCACTAGATATTTTGTGAACTATGATTTGGATAATCAGTATCTAAAGTATAAGGTCATTCAACTTTGACCAAAATTCATGTAGTTTAAGACCATGATAAACATGGACTTGGTTATGAGGAGATTGTTAGACAAGAGCCTATTTAGGCTAACTTGGTTCAAGAGTAATCCAATATCCTTTTGAGCATAAGATAAATATTTTATAAATCAAGGCATGATTTTATTAGGCCATGAGTATTCATATGGTACAATGATGATGGGGAGGACCTAGAGTACTTTAAGGTAGGGGTGTCTATGGGTCGGGTCAGGTCCAGTTTGAGGGGTTTTTGGACCCGACCTGACCTATTTTTGGTCGGGTCGGGTCGGTTCAGGTTATATTCATTTTTTTTTCAGACCCGACCCGACCCGACCCGTATCACATCGGGTTGGGTTGATAGGGTCGACGGGTCGACGTGTCGATTAGGTTATGTAAAAAAAATTGTTTCCGCTGATTATTATCCCACCGCACATGCCTCCTTCACATTATCCTCCCTGCGACATTATTTCTTCCTCACTGACATCCATCGAGGGTTCAAGATGGGTGATCTGCTTCATCCCAGACTGATCGTGATCCCGTTAATCAGTGCGCTTGGTCAGTCGTGATCTCCTCCTGACAATTTTATTTTGATCTCAGGCTGATGCGCATGAAATTTTGATCTCAGGTCGCCACCCTCGTTCTTAATCAATGCAGGTTCAGACAGATTCATTGAGGAGGAGGTGCACATCGGCGAATCAAATCCATTAAGGTGATGCTCTATTTTTTCCTTCAATGAACTCGAGCGGATGCCGACATTCAATCTGGGGTTTCATTCAACCAGCGAAATGGGGAAACAATGATCAGTTCGAAGACCAGTATTGGGATGCCTATTTTTCTCATATGCAGGTTTTCTCCAGTGGATCTGGGGTCATGGATGGCAGTCTTGTTAGAGATGGAGGTGGAGGCGAAGCCGGCATGTGGGTCTGCGGTGGTAGCAGACAATGGTGGAGCGAGGTAGTGCGCGGGTCCAAAAGAGGCGCAGGGGTAGTGACGGGTTGGTTGGGTCGGGTTGGGTAATTTTTCTCCCAACCCGTGACCCAACCCAACCCGATCACGGGTCAACCCGAAATGACCCAACCCGTGAATATGAAATCTTGGACCCGACCCAACCCGACCCAACCCGGTCGGGTTGGGTCGGGTCAGTCGGGTCAGGCCGGGTCTGGACACCCCTACTTTAACAGACTCAATTCCTCTACAGTGATGTTAGGATCACAATAATCAAACAATCCATTCCTATAAGGCCAGCATGCCTCTAGTTGGGTAGTCTAAGACCTTATCTAGATCCATCCCTTTTATGTTCAAATTCAGAGATATATTATCCTCTCCAGGGGATGTGAATGGTTTTATGGAACCTAAGGTGTTCAAGGTGTTAATTGTGATTTATGGGTTGAGGTGTGTAAAAGATGATAGAAGCACCCCATAATCTGGTTGATTGTTGTCGGGCTCTCATGGTCATTCAATACAGAATAATGATGGGTGATGGTATGTAAATATTTATGACTTATAGTGAGGGTGTATTTTCATGTATTTTAATATCGTGCATCAATGAATTTTTCTTTATAGTTTAACATCATGTTGTAATGTTTTCAATAGATGTGAAATTTTTTAATATATCCTTGGGGAAGTTTTTCACTAGTCGGTGAAATTTAAATGAACAAAAAACCTTTTATCCATGAATAGTATTATTTACGGATTTCCATATTATATTCCCCTTCTAAAAAATATTCATATTGTGTGCAACCATTCCATATATAGATCTGAATCATTCATTGTCTGAGTGAGTCTATATCACTCATCCCTTTTTAAAAAGTAGTATATGCTAATTTTATGGGTTTATTTTCCCGTGTTTCCCTATACACACTGTAAGGGATTGACTAATTATATTAATATATACTTTATGGAGATAACTCTGCATAGATCGAACTCATATATAGGGGATAATGATGACTAACTCAAAGTAATTGCATCTTTTTAGAAGATACATACCCCAAAATGGAGGGGGTACAAGGATACAATGTCATAATATTGATTTGAAAATGGGTAAATGCATAGATGTGTAACATCAAGAGTATCTGAATCCACTTTAATAATGGGGTTACAAAAGGTGTTAATCAAAACCTAATAATACCTAAGTTAACTGGTGTTGGGAACCGATGCGTACAAGTCATCCATTGCTAATGATGGAAACCTATATTCCACATAGATAAGACAATAAGTCCTGGATTTATGGGAGGTCCTTTCTGGGACCACGCATCCAATAGGCATAAGATCCTTATTAGGTTGAAATTATTCAATGAATCCTAGAATGGTCATTCAGGATCAACCAATCCATGTGACTAGTTTTATATAGGGGATAACCAGGAGCAAGGGATACATAGGTCAATGGGGATCCAATAGAAGGATATGAACTCAAGGAACTGGTAGTGTACACTTAGATATTGAATATATGATGTTGGTTCAGGGATAATATAAGATTCATGAAGGGTGTGAGAACCCTAAAGGCTACACTAACATGTATTGAACACATTTCGAGGAAAATAAATAAAACATGTGATTTTCCATCACACAATCATCAGAGGGGATGATCTATTTAATGTGAATAGATATTTTCATATAGTTTAATATCATATAACTATGAAGTGGTCTTCAATTTTAATATCATGGGATGAAGAAATTATTTCCCATCAAAGAAATTTCTTGTTCATTCCTTCCATATTGATTCACCAGGTTCTAAAAGATCACATGATCCATGATTTTTGTGGGGAACAAGGGATAACTATGAAGTCAACTTAGATCCACATGACTACTTTATGGGGAATATGTAAGGGATTCCACAATTTATTATTGACTATTACCTCTACACAGACCTGGAAAATATGGGCAAACATGATTAGGGTGATGGTAACCAGATACTAGGCATGAAATAGAGAGTCTAGTTGTCCCTATGTTTCTTATTATTGAAGGAATCAATACACATGTAGTTATCAGACAGTTCTCAGTATAAATATGATCCATAAAACGGGGTGGTACATTTTTATCATTATTCATTTACCATCTAGACCCAAAAATAGATATTCAGTAATAACTATATATCCACTAATATTAACAATAAATCCATACATTCTTCTTATATTAAATCTCCCTCCACAATTCTATCTTCTGTGCTTGGAGGGATAACATTTTTATGTTGTAAAGGGAACCATTATTTTCAGACTTGTGTGTCAATACTTATCATGTTATGGTAGGAATCAAGATACATTATGTATTAAATGGGTAAATCTCTACATTGGTATGACCCATATGTAAATGGGGTAATTTTCCTATTGATAACTATGGATGAACCTAGGATTGGAGACTTGGGCATCATTGTGTATCTTGTGATAGAAGGAATCAAGCCACACATAATTATTTAATAGAAAACTATGCATGTAGTCTTGATCCAAATACAGAGAGGGGGGGGGGAGATTTTCCCATTGATTATTGCATCTAGATCTAGGATTAGAGATTCAAGAATCACTATGAATTCTGTGATGGTAGGAATCAAGGCACACATAGTCCCTGAATGGGAAACTATCCATTCAGATCTAACCTATATACAAAGGGGAAATTTTTCCCATTTATTATTTTCACTAGACTCAAGATAGGATATCCAAGCATCAGTAAATTACATATGGTGGAAGGAATTAAGCTACACGTAGTTCCTAAACAGAGGTTTGGTTGAAGACCAACACAATAAATAATGGTCCTCTCAGGTGAGGTCCCTAGTAATGCATAGATTTATGTCATGCAAGATATGGTAACCATGAAATTTAACATCATGCAATATACAAATATGGCATTCCTTTTGATGAAATTTATCTATAACCATTCTAATCCTGAAATGAACAGATATGTCTTGATCATGTGCGGAATACCTTACCGAAATTCATAATCCCACTTGATATAGGCTTTGTGTCTGGAATAAGTAATGTATAATGATTCTCTCACAAAATAGAGGAAAATAAATTAAAGGAAAGGGGTATTTTGTATCAATTGGTGGATTTTCTAAGATATAAGATCTAGGAGTCTCTACATATCTTATTTGGATGTGAATAAATCCATACATAGTTTTTGGAATCCATACATTTTGAAAACATATGGTAAACAAAATAGGAGAAAATATTGTGGTCAGACCATAGATTGGAGTTCTGAGCATCACTACGTATCCTATGAGGGTATGAATAAATCCATGAGTAGTTCCTAATTGGGTAGATTCACTATGTGGAAATGACTCATAAACATGGATGGGGGAACTTTATTTTTCTTTTACAAATATCCAACTCATGTGAAGTGAATCATCCATGAAGTGACTTTATCCATACAATTTACCATCATACGGTAAGGACGTAAAGTGATGAAAAATTTAATGTATTTCTTCTAGGACTTTTTTCTTTTCATTTAACATTATGTGATAAGGATATATCTATCGATCAATTTAATTTCATGAGAAAAGGACATTTTCCTTTGAATTTAACAACATGGATCCATGACGTATCATGTAATTTAACATCATGTCACCCTAACATATCATGAATTGTAATGTCATGTGACCCGAATGACGGGACACTGTGGTGTTTAGAGTCTTACTACCATGAAAATATTGAATGGGAGGGGTGTATCCACCTTTCTATCTTCTTGAAACTTTGATGGTCACCAAGTACTCCCAGGTGATGCATAGCCACATCAAGATTCTTCAAGGGAGTTTCTGTATAATTCCAAGTGAACATGTATCAATGATACTTTAAAAAGTAATTATACACATCCTACTCATCATGAATCATGATGATATTAATATAAACATGTTGTGGGTCTTCTTCTATTCCCTGATTCACCTACCAAAGATCATTGATGGCAGTGGTGAATCCTTCCTCAAATGTAGGAGGGGTATTTCTGAGGCCATCCACTTATTATTCCATCTAGGAGTCTGAAAAGGTATTTTTAGACATTGTATTCTATCTATGAGGATCTATTCCATTGTCGAGGTAAGAGATGCCATGGGAAGACACATTTTCATCTAAAACTACGAGAGTAATCAAAGAGTGATTTAGTACCTAATTATTTTCTTTTATACTATCATTGAGGACATGAAAAACCAAGTCATTTGGGATTAAGTATGCTACCTCAATCCAATTTATGGGTAATACATAATATTTTTTTGAGCATACTCCAGGGATGAATACTGAAGGTCGTCATGCTATTTGGGGGCTATAACCTATGAAGAATCATCCACTCTTGGTTTTTTGTATTACCCTTTATAAAAACCTACCTTAGAATATATGGATTCATTGGACTCAATGGGGGAATTGCCACCATGTAGTATGCCTTCCTTTCAATAGATGGAGTATTTCAAACATTGATGAAACATTGAAGGTACTACTATATTGCTATGAATCCATGGTCATCCAAGATAGAAATTATATTATGTGACTTTATAGATAACCATGATCTCAGTGTTAGATGTGAGATCCCCAAAACATGAGATTTATCTTCCTAAGAGTCCTTTATATACTCTTATCCTACCCTTGAATGGTTAGATTATCTAGAGATTAGTCTACTATAGTATAAAAAATATTCCATATGGTATGAATCGAGATGTATTTCATCCCAAAACCATTTCTAATTAGATATATTCAGATGTTGATATTGTCATGTTTTCCTAAAGCATATAAGGGTCTGATATTCCCCAAGATAACATCTTCCTTATCCTATTTTATGACTGTGATGTTACAATGAAATTACAACAGAAATGTATCAACTCGATAAACCTTAGTTTCAATGATTTTTTTCTTGAACACCTATAGGCCTTGGAGGACCTCAATGTGTTATTCTATGAGATATTTTAAAAATGGGATAGAATAAAATATTTTTTAACTACCACATGATTCTAAAGAGATCTCATAGAGATTAATATTTTACAAATTTTACCATCCTATTACTAGGATACCTTCATTGCAGTTTCATTTCATTTGGTAAGGAAATTTTTTATAGTTTAACAACATGATACTAAGATGTTTTAATGTTGTTTGAAATCATGCTACTAGGATTTTGTTTTGTATTATATATTAATGTGAATATCATTTATTATGTATTTTAATATTATGTTACTAAGATGTATTGTGAAGTTTAATATCATGTGAATAAGATGTTTACATGTAGTAACGTATCCAGATGGAACCCTTTTTGATGAAGCTTGGATGACTCTTATGGACATTGAATGAGTTTCGGGATCCTATAACTCTATCAATCCTTTGTAACTATTTCTCTATCTAATATTTATAGAAAAATAGACTACCAATTGTGCATATGAGACATCAATTGAAAGGGTAGTGATTTTCATGAACTATATACTCTGACTCTCTAAAATTAATAATTATTTGGAGTTATATCAGACAATTCTAAATTTCACAGACAAAGTACCTGTGGAAATATTCTATTTGAAAGGAATAGTCTTTTCTAAATCTCATGTTAAAAGTCTATTTCCTATCACTGGGATGTTTGTGGAATCTTCTCTACTAGACAACCCATGTGATCTAGTCAGATTACTCACATGACCATAGTGGGAATTTTTCTGTTAGTAGTTCTGACATCCCCTTATCCATATTATATTGAAACCATTTCATAAAGTTAAAGAATATCTCTATCATATGAGTGGTACAATGATGATAGGTGTTCTGATAGTCTTGGCATATCATCCACACCTCATTTATCTTCCTCATTCTTGAGAGTTATACCAAACCATTATCTATGGAATAATATATTTACCTAGAGATATGATTTTATGGGAAGGAATATATCCTTTTGTGTCTATCATAAAGAGATGGGAGACATTGATTATTTTTCCACAGGATACATATGCCTCTGTTAGGATACGAACCAAGGTGAGTTTGGATACTAAAGTGGAAATACTATATCATTGTTGGTTCATGGGTAAGTGATGAGGTATTTGGGGTTATATATGACGTATATGCTTGCCACCTATCAAAGGAACCCAACCCTACTGGATGTTTTTTGGAAATTGTTGAGGTTTGATGGTTTCGGAAATACCCCCGATGAGATGGTGGAAAATATAAAGATGCCTAAAACCCCATGGGTAGGGGGTCTTGGAAATATGAAAATGTCCCCAGTCTTGTGGGATGGGGTGAGGTGGAACATGTTTTGTATTTCACCTGATGAGGGGATGAAAATGATAAAATTCCCCTATACTTGTGGGTTAGGGCGGTAAACTACATGGAAAGAATCCATATAAATGTGTTTATTTGTAATTAAAAGAAAGTAATCCCAAAAGTATTACCATTTTTTTTCTTGGAGATCATTTATCTATCATTAGTGTTGAGTGATCTATTCCTATGTATAAATTTCCTTATCATTCTTATGAGGATGACTAGAAGGATCAATGACATTGCACTTTACCCTTTCAATACTAGGAATACAGGATAATGAAGTGATTATCATTGTGGATCCAAATAATGATTCCACTACATCCATTTACCATATTCCCTATTTATGTTTCACTACAAAACACTAACATGGTCGATAATACCTTATGTAGATTCCTGAAAGATACCATCGCCCCCTTCTTTTCTAATTTAAAAGGTCGAAGGTAGGCCAACCTACTATGACTCAGATGATTTCAGGAGGGCGTGATTATAATTTTTAAGATTTTCCGCATCCATATGCAATTATAATTCCTCATATCTAGTTTATATCCTATTGATGAAGAAAAAATCATGTTTTTTCTCCTCTTCAATGGGTTATCTCATTTAACAGGTTGAGGTATGATATGTGGTTTGGTGAGACAGTGCCTGTTATACTGTTTGGTGGGTTGACACCTACTGTACAATTTGGTGAGCCATTGCCTATATTGAAGACAATCTATATGGAAAATATGGTAAAACAATACCGTAGATCTATAGTTTGGGATGATCCCTAGAATTCCGCAGTCATCAAGGCTATTAGAAATGATAAAGGCTTCCTTATAGTGATGATTTGGGATTTATTCTTGGACAATGTCTGGGTACACCAATGGTCCTATGAAAGATTGGATGTAATTGGGATTTAATCGCACTATGGAGTTTCATTATTTGGATATTCCTAGAGAGCTATCCTACTGTATTACACAATTTTGATGGTCAGGGTGGTAACAACTTTCTCAATGTATATTTAATGAATTTTGGTAATATGTTGATGATGATGATCATAATAGATTACATAACTCATATGTATCTCCTATGTTATTGAGTTGACATGGTTATTGGCCTCATCCACAAACCTTGGGAAGGGAAGGTATGCATTTAATTTCTCAATGTATAAGATTCTAATGTGATTGAATATAGGAAAAAGGGAAAATTACTCTTTAGTGACCTCTCATGGGAAAGATGTCTAGTTTAAATTCATCCCTGGAAGGATTTCATGAGTTGAGATCCAAAGTCTTTATGGAGTTGTTGATGTGGTACTCTTAGACCAATAAATTGACCAACTCTCACAAGTGGTGTCACATTGGAGATATCCTGAATCGACGCCTTAGGACCAAGGCTTATATGGTGGAAAAAACACATGAAAAGTGTGTTAGCTAGCTATTTATATAATCTTGACATATTCTGTAGGTGTTACCTGCTTGTACAACGGTATCAAAAACCATATGCACTTTCAACGATTCCAATTGGATTTTAAAAAAATTGAGAGTTATGAAATAAGGGAAAACATTCCATATTATTTTAGAATCATATATAAGAGTACATTTTAATCAATTAAATTCACAATTAATGGATAAAGAGGTGGTATCCTATTTTATGAATGGTTCATCATAGTTTTTTAACTAATGTATCAAGTTCACCATTTTTTTATAAAAAACATGCAACAAAATGGCCAGATTAGAATTGGGAAATCTATCCCTTTTAACCTGTGAAATGGTTGGTATAGTTAAAAGATTTGATGTCGAGTTTACCAGTGTGTTTCTCAACAAATTCACAGATTGGTTTCTCCTAATTCTCGATTGTGGTTGATTGAGGGTGGTTGCAAAATAGTATGAATTGGGAATACTATATTTGTCTCTTATGGAAACTCCCAAAGGTCCCCACATCCATGAAAAGGAAAAAACCTAATTTTCAATAGAGGAAGGTTTGTTAGGGTTTTATAACCAATGATGTTTATAAAATTACATTAGTTGAGAGGATGTGAGGTCAAGTTCATCACACACTTTTTTGGAAATTACTATCTATTTTGGTATTCTCTTATAAATTTAAGATATGTTTGGGTAATCTGTAACAACCAGAGATATTATAAGATGTATTATTTTTAATTTATTTGATGTCTTGTGTTGTATGCTACACCAAGATTATCTTGTGCTATACGCAACACTGTATTAGCTTGCAGTATACAAAACACTATTCTTGGATCGTGTTACACAAAATTTCAAGATAATTTGATAGAAGTTATTCTACGCAACATTAAGTGTATATATATATATATTCAATGTATAAATGAAATATGGTTGGATTCTATTATACACAACAACAAAGGAATCTTGCACTACACACAACCCTAACTTGGCTTGTCTTACATGCAATCACGGCCTTCCATGATAGCGTGTGTTGTACGTAATACCGAGTTTCACTAAACAACAATATGTTATTAAAATATTATATAAACTAGTCGTTATGAACAGTAATACCCACTTTTTGAAATTTTATAAATTTTATCTTTCAAAATGGACTTCATTTTTGGATTCGGAATATCGAAATTATCCTAGGGTGAAATTTTTGTATTTTTCTTAAAAATTTCAATTTTTGATGAATAGTGAAAACACCGAGTTATTGGTTAAAATCGAATTTTTATTTAAATAATCATTTATTTTATTTAAATTTATTTTAGGTCAAAATAGAAAAATAATACTTATATATGTTCAATACAATTCATTGGAGTCATTTTATAATAATTTTAGATATATAAAAAGTTTATTGAACTTTTCACCGTCTTTTACCCAACTCCTAGGAGCATTTGCAATTGTACATAAAACATAATTTTTCCGCTTCTGTGAGTTGAATTTATAAAATCTGAGAGTAACGGTTAATATCAAGGAGTAAAATGTGGTTCAATAAGATAGAAATAATTTTTTTGAATAGTAACTTTTTACTTTTATTTACCATAGTTAAAAGTAAATATAGTAATTATGGGTAAAAATGATATTATTCTTACCCTAACACATGTCCTAATTCTATTAGATAAGTTTAATTCGACCAAAAAAAACCTTAGGAATAAAATATTACCCTTTAGGTCCACTTGGATTAGATAAGGACACTTATTATTATTTTATTTAAAGAAGAGTTAAAAGAGTTAAGATCAAATATTAATAACTAAAATATTTTTAATATAGGGATATACATAAGATAAATTTGACTATAAATATTCATTATAAAGATAAAATATTTCCTACATAATGGTATTTTATCTATAATTTTTAGACATTAAATAATATAATTTAGTTATGACACAATGATGATGTAGTAATTACCTTATTAGTGAAATATTAATATTATGGATGTTATAAGTACCCAAATAAATTTAATTTCAGACTTTTTATGAATTACAATAATTTTCTAGGTTAATATGACATTTTATTATTGATTTAAATAATTGTTTTTGAACTAATCATGCTGTTATGATTTTAACAAAAATCAATTACCAAATATTGTCAAAATTGACATAAAATAGTTTTTAAAACAAATATTATATTATTAATTGATATTCTATTCCTAAAAATCTAACATTTGTCCAAATAACTTATACAAGGTTATATATATTAATAATGAACCACTTGGGGTTCATGTGATTTGTTATAGTAAGTTTATAAACCATATAGTGTAAGAAAACAAGAAGACACGGTAAAAGTTAAATTATTTAACTTAGAGTTAAATCTAAATGATAAGGTTAAAATATTAACCTAATCTTGTCTAAAACCTATTTTTTGAGAGGGTTTATACCCATACCCACTTTATATTCTAAATAAATCAATTTGGAGATATTATAAACCGAATATGACTTTATTATAAAATAATATTTTAAGTTTTTTCTAAGGTACCCCTCTCCTCCCTAATAAAAGGGCACCTCCTCCCTCTTCTCTTTACACAATTTTGAGCTT
This sequence comes from Viscum album, assembly GCA_963277665.1. Classification (NCBI taxonomy): domain Eukaryota; kingdom Viridiplantae; phylum Streptophyta; class Magnoliopsida; order Santalales; family Viscaceae; genus Viscum; species Viscum album. The sequence continues at coordinate 29,255,908 of OY728125.1, forward strand.
TCAAGCTCAACTAAAACACTTCCCATTTCTCTTATAAACTTCCCTATAAACATTATGGAGGTTCTGGTCTTCTCAAAATTCCAACTCTAGTCCATTAAGAGGAAGCTTAAAGGAGGTGTGTCGAAGAAGAGGTAATCTCTTCTACCGATTCTTTCAAGATTTCTTTCTTCTTCAACTTATTCTTATTTAGTTGTATAATTATAAAGTAATAACATCAATATAAATAATATACTAATATGTTATTATAAATATGAAACAACCCCATTTCACCTTCTATCCATCCTATGAAAAATTAAATCATCGTGCGTGCGTACGTACGGAATACCGTCTCCACGTCGTGGTGTAATCTTTTTTTCCACCACCACCTTACTTGGATGAGTATAACGGTTTAAATAATAACTATTTATAGTTATTACAACATAATACTGATTCTGAGATATTATATCATCCACTTCAATTCAATTCAATAATTATGGGAACGATATCATCGCTCGTGCGTACGTACGGATTATCGTCTCCACGACGCGATGAGATTCATTCTCCATGTTAACCATTCAAGAATGATTATAAAGTATATATAAGGAATAATAATGAAATATATGAAATGATAAAGCTACTAGATTTATGTATATATATATGTCATCTACTTAATTCCATTCAAGTCAATAAGGAAAAGAAAACAATGTTCATGCGTACATACGACCTACCATATCCATGAACGGTGTATTTCATTTCATTTATCTATCTATTATATATATATATATATACTGAATATATATGATATATAAATTATGATTTACATTATGGAAGTAAGTAAATCATGATATAAGTAATAATAATATCAAGAACAACAAGTCCAAACACGTACGATAAATAAAACGATTTTACCCAAAACACTGCTTTAACATGGAATTTACAAAAGAACGGGTAATATAAAGTCATAAGTGAACCATATATGATATCATAACAATGAATATGATTCTGTAATAAGTCAATGAAATTATTTAAATCATCATACAAGAGTTTTGGATACGTAGAAAGCATATCAGACCTATGGTAAGGGATAACTTTTCAAATATCGTTTTTATCCAAGATTGTTTATTCGTAAGTATTTACTGGGGTTATATTTATCATCCATGTACCTGTTTTCTAAAAATGATTTCATGTATGTTTAAAGTCATTTTTACCCATTTTTGACTTTTACTACATGGTTTGTAAGGAATCTTTCTTTTGTTTACAATACGAGGTACTTTTTGACTTTTCTGGAAAAAGTACGAGAAGAATGTTTTTTTAACTTATATGGCACGAACGTATTTTTACTGTTTCATAAATGTAACTCCCCGACCCCAGTTACCCAGAGTCGGTGCATTATTACATAACATTTTCATGACCACATGAAAGATCAAATCTCAAAAGACCGATTCGTTTAGTAGCCTTAGAATAACTAGATACATTCATAATGTTTACATTACATCATAAAGTGAAAACTACAACAACATCTTGTCTACACACTCATATACCCTTATACTATCCCTGTAGGTCATTCATAAAATACTTCTTCCCATCCTGGGAAAAATAAAACATTGAAAGGGGTGAGGTCAAATTCCTAGTAAGGATAACAATATAGCGGAAACTTTCATAAATAAGCATAAACATTTAAGGTAATGTATAAATAAAACAAAAGCCTTTTAAAGTTGAACTTCAACATAATATGGAAAAGATAAATGAAATAATGTCATTTAATTATTCACATGGATATTTTACTTGTCGAATAATCACATGAAATATGAATAACCACTTTCATAATGAAGGAATGCATAATGCCAGACTATCATAACCACGTAGCCAAGGCCTCATTCCAAGACTACAAATAAGATTTTGTCAAGGCCTCGTGACAAGACACTAGTTTGTCTCATGAGACCTACCGATGCATTGAGGAGATATAGCGGGCTCCACCCATTACTTATTAAGTCCAATGCATTCCTCATATGAACAAGTTTAACATAACATAAACATTCATATTAAAACTAGCATACAAAATGTCAATACTTTCTCCATAAACCATGAATGGTATAAAAATAACACATCCACAGTCAAAAATACCACAAAACCTTCAATAAAATATGGAATTTTTTTACCATAAAAAATAAAATTCAAATAAGCTTAAAATCCATCAAAAGAAGTTGACATAGATGAAATAAAAACTATTTGAGAGAAATATCTACTTTTTTGAAATCATTTAAAAGTCACATAATTATAAAAGAAAACATTTAATTTGAAAATATTTTTACAAGCTTGTAAGGTAAGCTTCGACGATTTTATAAAGGCGGAAAATAGCCGCACCCTCCTTATAAGTTAAAAAAGACATTCTTACCTTAATTCCGTCGAAAAGGTTAAAAAGGACTTTGTTTGGAAAACGACAGAAAGATTCCTTTAAAAACATCTTATAAAAAGTCAACAAGGGTATAAATGATTTTAAACCATTGTCTGTAAAATAGAAAGAATGATTTGAAATACATTTTTAAGAATCATGTATGCGGATGATAAAGAGGTCCCTGTAGATAATTACGTAAAAACAACCTCGGATAATGAAGAGATTGTGAAATAAACCCTTACCTTTTACTTTTCCTTGGTTGAGGGTAGGTCAACCTCCCGTATGATGGTGAAATAATTGTTATTAAATTATAGAATAATCATTTAAATTAATATGATATCATATATGATCTTTTAACATTTCTTTGTTAATAATATCTTAGTATTATCATTGTTTCGGGTGTTAACTTACCCATTTTCTTTTATATGTTTTGTTACATAAGATGTGTTTGTTATGGATAGTTTGTATCTTATTCATATATAGAATGATATCAAGTCCTTAGAAATTGTTTTTAATCATCAAATGACAATTAGATTTTAATGGATTCGATGGAGAATGAATCTCATCGCGTTCGTGGAGACGGTAATCCGTAAGTACGCACGAGCGACAATATCATTCTTTTGATATTAAAATAATATATTAATTGGATGCTATATCATATATAAAGAATAATTATCATGTTATATTTATTATTTACATGAATTACACATCATTATTATACCCATCCAAATAATAATGTATTGAGTAACAATTACACCATGACGTGGAGACGATAAGCCGTACGTACACACGTATGGTGACATTTCATTCAAAGGCTAGATAGAATACTGAACATGGTTGTAACATATTTATAATAACATCACAGTATATATAATATACTATAATTATTATTTTGTAATGGAAATAACAAAGAAATTACAAGTTGAAGAAAAAGGAACTTGAAAGAGGGTGGTGAATACATTACCTCTTCTTTGGGTTCTTCCTTTTAATTTGATCAAAAGGGCTCCTTAGGTTGGATTTATGACTAAAGGAAGGCCTATAGGATGAAGGGAGGATAGTTTAGAGGTTATTTGGGCAGAGTTTGGCCGAACCAAAAGTCTTTTAAGGTATGAATAATTGGTTAGAAGTGGTGCCATTTTTTAAGGGGGATGAGGGGCTCTTTAGAAAAAACTTAAAGTATTAATTTATAGTAAATTCATATTCAGTTTCTAATGGATCCAAAGTAGATTATTCAAAGTATAAGGTGGGTATGGGTATAAATAATTCCATCCAATAGATTTTAGATAGGTTTGGGAACTATAGTAACCTTATCATTTATATTTAACTCTTAGTTAAATTATTTGACATTTACCATGTAACTTTGTATTTTTATGTTATATAGTTAATAAACATACAATATACCTCCAAGAGACCCCCAAATGGTCCATTAATGATATAAATATAATTATATAAGTCCTTTGGACGAACCTTACATTTTTAGGAATAGAATATCAATTAATAATATAATATTTTTTTTAAAAACTCTTTTATGTCAAATTTGAAACTATTGGGTATTTTGTTTTTGATAATTCCATAACAGCATTATTACTTCAAAAAAAATTTATATAACCAATAATAATATGTCCTATTAACCTAGAAAATTAGATTAATTAATAAAAAGTCTCAAATTAAATTTATTTTGATATTTATAATATCAATTATTTTAATATTTCATTAATTAGGCAATTACTGCATCACCATTGTGTCATAAATAAATTAAATTATTTAGTGTCAAAAAATTATAAGTAAAATACCATTATGTATGAAATATTTTTATCTTTCTAATGAATATTTATAATCAAATTTATCTTATGTATAGCCCTATATTAAAAATGATTTAGTTATTAAACTTTGATTTTAACTCTTTTAACTCTTCTTTGAATTAAATAATAATAAATATCCTAATCTAATCCAAGTGGGCCTAAATGATAATATTTTATTCCTAAGTTTGTTTTTGGTCGAGATAAACTTGTCTAATAGAATTAGTACATGTGTTAGGGTAATATTAATATCATTTTTACCCTTAATTACCCTATTTACTTTTAACTGTGGTAAATAAACAAAAAAGTTACTATTCACCAAAAATTATTTTTATCTCATTGAACCACATTTTCCTCCTTGGTATTAACTATGTCTCTCGTATTTTCGAAATTCCACTCACAGAAGCGGTAAAATTATGTTTTATGTGAATTTCCAAATTCTCCTAAGAGGTGGCTAAAAGAAGGTGAAAAGTTCCATAAAATTTTTATATATCTAAAATGATTCTAAACTAACTCAAATGAATTAAATTGAACTTATATAGGTACTATGTATCCATTTTGACCTTAATTAAATTTAAATAAAATAAATAATTATTTAAATAAACATTCGTTTTTAAACTATAACTCAGTGTTTTTTCACTATTCACCAAAAATTGAATGTTTTCAGAAAAATACCAAAAATTCACCCTAAGCTAATTTTGATATTCCGAATCCAAAAATGAAGTCCATTTTGAAAGATAAAATTTATAAAATTTCAAAAAGTGCGTATTACTATTCATAATGGCTAGTTTGATTGGTTGTGGTGTGTGTTATAACTCGAGGTTGCGTACAACACACGCTATTGTATTATTAAAAGAGAAGCATACCATGGAAGCTTGGGGTGTTAAATTATCCGCTCCCTCAAATAATTTCATCCTCAAACTTTCTAGAATACTACCGCATGTAAGGACTTGGGTGATTCTTCATCAAAAGATCTTCGGGTCCCCATGTTGCCTCTTCCATTTTATGGTTTCTTCATAGAACTTTTACCAAACGAGTCGTCCGGTTTCTCAGCACTTGTTCTCTTGTATCAAGAATCCTGACGGGATCTTCACAATAAGACAGATCGGGTTTTTGTTCTAATTCCTCTAAACATAGTACATGTGTTGCGTCAGGTATGTATTTTCTCAACAGTGATACGTGGAACACATCGTGAACTTTGGAGAGATTTGGCGGCATTTCCAAACGATAATCTACAACACCAATTCGTTATAGAATTTCGAAAGGTCCGATGTACCTGGGACTCAATTTACCTTTCTTACCGAAATGTATAACTCCCTTCCATGGAGATACCTTCAAGAAAACATGATCTCCTACATGAAATTCCAAATCCTTCCTTCGATTATTGGCATAGCTCTTCTGCCTACTTTGAGCTACTTTGATGTGGTTTTGAATTACCTTCACATTTTCCATCGTTTCCTCCACCAGTTCTGGGCCTACGAGTTTTCTTTCACCAACGTCATCCCAACAGGTTGGTGTACGACATTTTTTCTGTACAACGCTTCATATGGTGCCATCCGAATACTTGAATGGAAGCTATTGTTATAGTAAAATTCCACCAGAGGTAAATATTGATCCCACATACCCTGAAAGTCATGTCATCATGATCTTAACATGTATTCTAAGGTTTTAATAGTTCGTTCTAATTGTCCATCTGTTTGAGGGTGGTAAGCAGTGCTCAAACGAAGTTCAGTATCCAAGGCCTTCTGAACACTCTTCCAGAATCTTGAAGTAAAATAGGGATCATGATCAAAAACAATATATAGGGGTACTCCATTAGGTCTCAAAACTTCATTAATATATAGCCTTTATAGACGTTCAAGTGGTAGATCTTCTCTTATACCAGGAAAATGTGATGATTTGGTACGACGATCAAAAATGACCCATATTGCATCGTTCCTTCTAGGAGTCTTTGGTAGTCCCATGACAAAGTCCATCGTAATATTATTCCCATTTCCACTCTGGTATGGGAATAGGTTGGATGAATCCTCCAGGATGTTTCCTTATAGCTTTCACTTGTTGAAAAACCATATATCTTGACACAAAATCAGAAATCTTCCTCTTCATGTTGTCTCACCAAAAATGTTCCTTCAAATCTCTATACATTTTGGTGCTCCCGGGGTGTATAGAGAAATTGGAACTATCAGCATCATCTAAAAATTCCCTTTTTAGATCAGGTATACCAAGAACACAAGCTCTCTTCCCAAATTTCAAAATTCCATCTTCATACACAAAGTCATTCAATCTCCCATCATCCACAGCTTTAATCTTCTTTTGAAATTCTTCTTCATCGTTATGAGAACTCTATATCCTTTCTAGTAAAGATGGTTTGGCAACCATTTGAAAAAGAATTGATGTTTCACCTTTCATGGTTATTCCCATGTCCATCTTCAATAGATCCATGAAAATTGGATCCCTTTCAATTCTCATATTGTTCAAAACTCCATGATATTTTCTGCTCAAAGCATCTGCCACCTTGTTTTCCTTCCCCGGGTGATAGTGTATCGTGAAATCATAATCCTTGAGTAATTCAAGCCATCTCCTTTTCCTCATGTTGAGTTCTTTTTGTGAGAAAATATACTTCAAACTCTTGTGATCAGTATAAATCTCACATTTTTCATCATAGAGATAGTGTCTTCATATCGTCAAAGCAAAGATCACAGCTGCTAACTCGAGATCATGAGTAGGATAGTTTTGCTCGTGAATTTTCAAATGTCGTGATGCATAGGAAATAACTATATCATTCTACATAAGGACACAACCAAGTCCTTTCTTCAATGCATCACTATAAATAACAAACCCATCATTCCCCGATGGTAGAGTCAAAATTGGAGCATTGACTAATCTTCTCTTTAGTTCTTCAAAACATTCTTCACACTATTTTGTCCAAAAAAAAATTAACCCCTTTACGTGTGAGCTTCGTTAATGGGTTAGCCAATCGGGCAAATTTCTGGACAAAATGCCGATAATAACCTGTTAAACCAATAAAACTGCATACCTCAGTTATACTCGTCAGTGCGGGCCATTCTTGCATTACCTTGGAAATAGAAGGATCAACAGAGATTCCATCTTTAGAGACAATATGGACAAGAAACAAAATCTCCTGAATACAGAATTCACACTTGCTAAACTTCCCATATAATTCATGTCTTCTCAGAGTCTTCAGGATAATGCGCAAGTGATTTTCATGATCTTCGTAGATTTTGGAGTATACCAAGATATCATCAATAAATACCACCACAAATTAATTGATATATTCCTTGAAAACTCTATTCATCAACTCCATAAATACAGAGGGTGCATTAGACAATCCAAAAGGCATTACTGTAAACTCGTAATGCCAGTACTTGGTTCGAAATTCTATCTTCTGAATGTCTTTCTTCTTCACACACAACTGATGGTATCCATATCAAAGTTCAATCTTGGAAACATATTAAGCTCCATGTAGTTGGTCAAATAAATCATCAATGCGAGGTAGGGGATACATTTTCTTTATTTTTATAGCATTGATCTCTCTATAGTTGATACATAACCTGATAGATCCATCTTTCTTTTTAACAAAAATAATAGGGGTTCCCCATGGAGAAACACTAGGGAGAATAAATCCATTATTACTCAATTCCTCTAGTTGTTTCTTTAGTTCAACTAATTCCACAGTGGCCATTCTATAGGGGGTCTTCGATATAGGCCTTGATCTAGGAATTAAATCAATGGAAAACTCAACTTCTCATTCTGGAGGATGTCCAGGTAAATCTTCTGAAAACACATCTACATATTCTTTCAAAATAGGTACATCCTCTATTTGAACATTCCTTTCCTCACCCACAGTCATTTTATTCTCTTCCTCCCCAATAATTGAATTCAGTTGAGATACTAGGGGTGGATCTAGGTAAGAATAAGGTGGTGATGTTTCGGCTCTAAGGATAAGGTGTTCCTCATCATCATCATCAAAAATCGTAACCTCCTTCTTTTTTACAATAAATTTTAGCATCATGGTTCGAAAGCTAATCCATACTGAGGATTATATCAAATTAAATCATAGGTATGACGATGAGATCAGCGGATAAAGAACATTTATGTGCTCTAATGGGTACTGATTCACAAAACTTTGTTGCAATGCTACTTCCCATAGGAGTTTTAACTGACAACTCCCTTGTTAAATCAAATTGGAAATATCTAATTTTCTTACCAAAGTGGGATGATATGAAACAATGCGATGATCCAGAATCAAATAATGCATTTCTTAAACTTGAGGAAACCATTAAATTACCTGCCACCACGTCTTTTGGAGCTTCTACCTCACTAGTAGTGATAGCATAATCTTGGCCTTGATCCCTTGGCCTTTTCTGATGTAAGTTCTCCTGAAGCTTAGGAAATTCATTTGCATAATGTCCCATATCCCTTCAATTGTAGCATTGGACATCAGTAGCTTCCTTCTTCCCCTTGCAATCACAAGTTTGGCGGCCTTTTTCAACACACTTGTAACAGACTTCCATTCCATTTAAGAAAGTAACAGGGTGTTTCGTCCCACATTTACTGTAGTATGGATATTAAACTTTTCCCTTCTTCCCCTTATTTCCATTCCCAGAGTGATCAGTAGATCTATTCTTCTCCTGCTTTTCTTTAATGTCATAAGACTTAGGGAATTCCTTTTCTGTGTTGATTGCACCTAAGACAATATCTTCTTACAACAAGAAGGTTTGTGAGACTAATGCTCGACAGAGAAACGGTTTTAACCCATCAAAGAAATGACCAGTCTTACTTCTTGGGTTAGGTATATAATCTCCAGCATACATTTCTAACCTTTTAAAGTTAGCCTCATACTTTGTGACATTCTCATCCTCCTTTTGTCTCAGACTCAGAAATTTTCTTTCCATATCTGCTCGATGGTCACGAGGAAAGTTTATTTATAACAAAAGTTCTTTGAACTCCCTCCATTCCATATTTGATACTTTCTCATCAAACCTTTTGTTTTGAATCAAGGACCACCATTTATAAGCATCTCCAGTGAGGTGGTAAACTGTCATGATAAATTTTTCCCTTTCACTACTCCCCAAAGCCTGAAATATTTTCTCTAAGGAATTTATCCATTGCTTAGATACTAAGGGATTTGTACTCCCATTGAACGTTGGTGGTTGTTTCCTCATGAATCAATCTAACATTGATCCTCTATGCTGAGGATCATGGTGATCCATATGAGTAAGGTTATTATTTATAACCTGAGTGAGTTTTCCCAGTATGGTGATTAGCTGATCAGCACCATTTGCATCACCAGCTCCACTATAATTATCTTAAGCAGGAGGGAAATCCCTACATGGAGTGCATGCATTGATATAGTTTCCATTCCTTCCACTAGGCACCATTTCTAAACAATGTCATAAACTATATTAGTTTATGAATTGAAATACATAATTCAAAACTTGTAAAACAATTAACATAATTCGAACTATTTATAGATATAATCCATAATCAAAAAAATGTTTTATTTGAGGAAGTATATACTCATAAACTCTTTATATTGATTTGTAAATAAAATGAGAATTATCCTAAGCATATCCCCCAGGAGTGTCGTAACCAAGAGTGCAGCAAGTCTCGTTGTCGTGCACAAGTTCCCTTTCAGGTCTAGCCAAATCGGTGTTTTCAGGTTTTACCCCTAGGTACATATGTGCCAGAGCTGCCTCTACCTGCTCGTATCCTGACAGGGATGTATTTCTCAGAAAACTCGCAAAATCGTTATAATACCAAAATTCTAGGAAGTTCTTCTATAATAATCCTCAAAGTCCATCTTAGGACTATGTGCTCTAATAAGAGTTTATCTAAATCTAGATTCCAAGGTTTGTACTAAACTTCCTCTAATACAAACTGTAACGCCCCGACCCCAGTTACCTAGAGTCGGTTCATTATTACATAACATTGGCATGATCAAAAGAAAGATCAAATATTGAAAGACCGATTAGTTTAGTAGCCTAGGAATAACTAGATACATTCATAAAGTTTACATTACATCATAAAGTGAAAAATAAAACAACATCTTGTCTCCACACTCATATCCCCTTATACTATCCCTGTAGGTCATTTATAAAATACTTCTTCACATCCTGGGAAAAAATCATTGAAAGGGGTGAGCTCAAATGCCCAGTAAGGACAACAATATAGCAGAAACTTTCATAAATAATCATAAACATTTAAGGCAATGTATAACTAAAACAAAAGAATTTTAAAATTCAAATTAAGCATAATATTGAAAAGATAAAATGAAATTATGTCATTTACTTATTCACATGGATATTCTACTAGTCGAATAATCACATGCAATATTAACAACCACTTTCATAATGAAGGAATGCATAATGCCAGACTATCATAACCACGTAGCCAAGGCCTCATGCCACGACTACAAATAAGATTTTGTCAAGGCCTCATGCCAAGACACTAGTTTGTCTCATGAGACCTACCGATGCATCGAGGAACTATAGCGGGCTCCACCCATCACTTATTAAGTCCAATGCATTCCTCATATGAACAGTTTTAACATAACATAAACATTCGTATTAAAACTAGCATACGAAATGTCAATACTTTCTCCATAAAACATGAATGGTATAAAATTAACACATCCACATTCAAACATACACAAAACCTTCAATACAATATGGAAGTTTTTTATCATAATAAATAAACATCAAATAAGCTTAAAATCCATCAAAGGATGTTGACATAGATGAAATCAAAACTATTTGAGAGAAATATCTCTTTTTTTGAAATAATTTAAAAGTCACATAATTATAAAAGAAAACATTTACTTTGAAAATATTCTTATAATCTTTTAAGGGAAGCTTCGACGATTTTATAATGGTGGAAAATAGCGGCACCTATCATATAAGTTAAAAAAGACATTCTTACCTTAATTCTGCCGAAAAGGTTAAAAAAGACCTTGTTTGGAAAATGACAAAAAGATTCCTTTATAAACTTCTTATAGAAATTCAAAAATGGTATAATTGAATTTAAACCATAGTCTGTAAAATAGTAAGAATGATTTGAAATAAATTTTAAAGAAACATGGATGTGGATGATAAAGAGGTCCCAGTAGATAATTACGTATAAACAACCTCGGATAATGAAGAGATTGTTAAATAAAACTTTGTCTTGTACTTTTCCTTGGTCGAGGGTAGGTTATCCTCCTGTATAATGGTGAAATAATTGTTATTAAATTTTACAAGAATAATTTAAATTAATATGATATCATATATGATCTTTTAACATTTCTTTTTTAATAATGTCTTAGTATTATCATTGTTTCGGGTGTTAAATTACTCATTTTATTTTATATGTTTTGTTACATAAGTTGTGTTTGTTATGGATAGGTTGTATCTTATTCATATACAGAATGATATAAAGTCCTTATACATTATTTTTAACCATCAAATGACAATTATACTTGAATGGATTCAATGGGGAATGAATCTCATTGCGTTCATGGAGACGGTAATCTGTATGTACGCACGAGCGACAATATAATTCTTTTGATATTAAAATAATATATAATTGGGTGTTATATCTTATATACAGAATCATTATCATGTTATATTTATTATTTACATTAATTACCCATCATTATTATACACATCCAATTAATAATTTATTGAATAACAATTACACCACAATGTGGAGACGGTAAGCCGTACGTACGCACGTATGGTGACATGTCATTCAAAGGATGGATAAAATACTGAATATGGTTGTACTATATTTATAATAAAATCAAAGTGTATAGAATATACTGTATTTATTATTTTAGAATGTAAATAACAAAGAAAGAAGAAGTTGAAGAAGAAAGGAACTTGAAAAAGGGCGGTGAAAACATTACCTCTTCTTCGGGTTCTTCCTTTTGATTTGATCAAAAGGGCTCTTTAGGTTGGCTTTCTGAATAAAGGAAGGCCTCTAGGAAGAATTTAGGATAGTTGAGAGGGTATTTGGGAAGAGTTTGGCAGAACCAAAAGTCTTTGAAGGTATGATGAATTTGTTAGAAGTGGTGCCCTTTTATAAGGGGAGGAGGGGCTCTTTAGGAAAAACTTAAAGTATTAATTTATAATAAATTCATATTCAGTTTCTAATGGCTAAAAAGTGGATTATTAGAATTCTAAGGTGATTATGGGTCTAAATCCTTTCATCCAATAGATTTTAGATAGGTTTGGGTCACTATAGTAACTTTATCATTTATATTTAACTCTTAGTTAAATAGTTTGACATTTACCATGTCACTTCGTATTTTTATATTATTTGGTTAATAAATTTACTATATACCTCCAAGAGACCACCAAGTGGTCCATTAATGATATAACTATTATTATATAATTCCTTTGGCCAAACCCTATATTTTTAGGAATATAATATCAATTAATAATATAATATCTGTTTTAAAACTCTTTTATGTCAATTTTGTCACTATTGGGTATTTTGTTTTGGATAACTTCATAACAGCATTATTACTTCAAAAATAAATTATATAACCAATACTAATATGTCATATTAACCTAGAAAATTATTTTAATTCATAAAAAGTCTCAAATTACAATTATTTTCATATTTATAATATCAATTATTTTAATATTTAATTAATTAGGTAATTACTACATCACCATTGTGTCATAAATAAATTAACTTATTTAGTGTCTAAAAATTATAAATAAAATACCATTCTATAGGAAATAGTTTTATATTTCTAATTAATATTTATAATAGAATTTATCTTATGTATAACCCTATATTAAAAATGATTTAGTTATTAAACTTTGATTTTAACTCTTTTAACTCTCATTTGAATTAAATAATAATAAATGTCCTAATCTAATCCAGGTGGACCTAAATGATAATATTTTATTTCTAAGGTTGTTTTTGGTCGAGCTAAACTTGTCCAATATAATTATTACATGTGTTAGGGTAATATTAATATCATTTTTACCCTTAATTACCATATTTACTTTTAATCATGGTAAATAAAAGTAAAAAGTTACTATTCACCGAAAATTATTTCCATCTCATTGAACCACATTTTACTCCTTGATATTAACCATGTCTCTATGATTTTAAAAATTCCACTCATAGAAGTGATAAAATTATGTTTTATGTGAATTTCCAAATTCTCCTAGGAGGTGGGTAAAAGACTGTGAAAAGTTCCATAAAATTTTTATATATCTGAAATGATTCTAAACTAACTCCAATGAATTAAATTGAACTTATATAGGTAATATGTATCCATTTTTATATTAATTAAATTTAAATAAAATAAATAATTATTTAAATAAAAAATCGGTTTTAAACTATAACTCAGTGTTTTTTCACTATTAATCAAAAATTGAATGTTTTCAGAAAAATACCAAAAATTCACCCTAAGCTAATTTCAATATTACAAATCCAAAAATTAATTCCATTTTGAAAGGTAAAATTTATAAAATTTCAAAAAGTGGGTATTACTATTCATAACGGCTAGTTTTATTGGTTGTGGTGTGTGTTAGAACTCGAGGTTGCATACAACACACTCTGTTGTATTATTAAAAGAGAAGCGTACCATGGAAGCTTGGGGTGTTACAATAAAGCCTTATTTTCATGAATCTTACTCTACAAGATTTCATGACTATTTTCAAAAAAAAGTATTTTAAAATTGCATGGTATTTTGTGAAAAGAAAATGATTTTGAAGAAGAAAGGATATTTTCCTCAATAATTCATTTCAAGTGTTTTGTAAAAACTATTTTCCATCTAAGATGACATTATTTAGTATGATTATGTTTCAAGTATAATTTCTCTATGATTTACATGGTTTCACTTTTCTTATGATAAAATGATATCCATTTTTTTATATGGATTATGTTATGATGGGATGATGTTTATGAAACCCATTTTATTCTTTGGGTTATGATGAATGATTTATGTTTATGTTGAGGAACACATAAGAATGATTTCATTATGAGATGTTTGGGACCTATATCTCACTCCAATTCATTGGATAATGATTTATATCTCATGAGATAGACATGGCTGGAACGATATGTAAATCTGTTTCAGTGATACATAACTGGAACGAGGAGTGAACTCAATTCAAAAAGGGACTTTGTCCACTAAGATGGTCTTGGCAGCAATGCCTTGGATACTATGGAAATAATATCATGTGCATAATGGTTTTCCACAATTACATGTTTTATTCCCATGTTATTTTATCATTATTGATGTTCCATTATGATCTATGCCTTACGTGCTGCCATGTTTTATGTCATTTCTCAAGATTTTGATGTTTAAACCCTATGTTCATGTTTTAAAGTTCAAATGTCTATAGTTTGTTTTATTTTCTCCATGCTTAACCTTACTGATAATTTGAGCTCACCCTTTATATGTTTTCCTTTCCCAATGATATAAAGAATGGTTTTAGTTAAGAAAACAAAAGGGGGAGATCTTTATGGGAGATGTTGAAGATCTTTCACCATGATTATAATATTACGTTCCAAGTTTCCAAAGACACTAAACTATTAAGGTCCTTGATTGTTGGTTTTTGTTATGTATTAAGTATTCCTAAAAGGTAATGTAATGTCCACGTATGTCAACATTGGGTCTCTACAGTTAGTATCACAGGAAAGGTTTAGTCATCATTTGGAAACTAGGATGCGAAAACTTTAGTGAGATCCCTAGAGATATTTCTAAGGTATGTCAAGGGATGTCCCTAAGGATAAGTATAAGTATAGGTTACAGTCCTAGAATTGTGATAAAGATCATGAATAACCTAGTATTAAACCTATGATTTTAGATATTAAATGTAATCCCCTTGATTATGTTGTTTTCCCTAGCATGATTTTTTCCTCTCACATTGTTATTTTTGGGTTTTAGACGATGGCTGGAACTCGAAGGAACCGTGTTGATCAATGTTATGGACAATGCAATGATTGTCCTTCTGAACAAACCAATGTTATGGGAGATGGAGTGAAAAATATTATTGTTATACTTACACAAGCTACGAATCATTCTGGACTTCCAAATGAGCAGTGAAGGGAACAATATTGTATTGAGTCCTTCATGAGGAAATGTTCATCTTCTTTCAGTGGGTCTTATGATCCACTTGTTTCTGAACAATGTATTAGTACCATTGAAAATATATTTTTGATACTTCGCTATTCAGAGCATGAAAATAGTCATTTTGGCTATTTACCAGTTAGAAGGTGAAGCAGGCCAGTGGTGGACTCTAATTAAGAATACAATGCCCCAAGATGAAATTGAATCCATGGAATGGGATGAGTTCAAGAACTTATTTTTCAACAAGTACTTCCCTCGTATTCTTTGAACAAAGATGGAAAAGTAGTTCCTTGAGCTTAAGAAAAAGGATGATGAATCGGTTGGTATATACAAAGCGAATTTTACAAGGCTTATAAGGTATGCATCTAGCTTTATCATCCAACCTGAAAGTAAAGTTGATCGATTCTTCAGTGGTTTAAAACCAAGTCTTCGAAGGGCGTTATCTATAAGAGACATCAGTAGCTATGAAGAAATTGTAAGTTGTGTTATCAAGGTATAATTGGAAGTTGGTGTTACATATCCATCACATGGTTCTGACAAAAAACGAAAGATGTAGTTCAAGGAGAAATCTCAGAACAATGGGGAAAAGAAGATGAATGTTTATTTATGCTCAAAGTGTGGAAATAAGCATGGTGGAGATTTCCTAAAAGGTACTAGAAAATGTTTTATGTGTGGAAAAGAAGGTCATCGAGTAGTTGAGTGTCCAAGTAATGGGAAAAAGGTAGCTAATGATGTGAATAGAGAAAAGACTACAGAGAATGCATCACCAACACTTCAATGCTTCAATTGCAAGGAAATGGGGCATTATGATAATCAATTCCCTAATCCAAGGGTTAATGATGATTGACATGAGAAACCTCTTAAAGAAAAGGACAAAGGGAAGTCACATGCGATCACTATTGGCGATGTTGAAAATGAAAACGATGTGGTGGAATGTTTTAGTGTTTATGTAATGGGATTCCAAAATAATGTTGTATATAGTATCGTGGAATATTGGAATATTTATGTATTAGTCTATTGTGGTTTTCAATAATTTTATGGTACCAGTAACCATGAAAAGTGAATGAGATATTTTTGGAAATAAGATGATATGCACATAATGAAGGGATAAGGATAAAATGAAATATTTGATAGTATTAATGAGCTCATGACTGATATAAGGACAAAGTTATATCATATAATTTTGGTATGTGGAAGGAGGTAACTTTTGACAGCATTCATGTTTTCATTAAGGTTCAATGGGTATTCATTTTTTCAAGAGAATACAAGATTAAGCTATTCATATGTTTGGAATGTGATCAAAAAGATATATCTTGTGATATATGAGGGATAAATTATGGTATTCATGTGCTTGTTATATGCCATTTTTAGTAATCGTTCTCTTTATACTATGAGTTTGTAAAGAAGTATTTTGGATAAGCTTAAATATTGGAATGGATTGTGGTGAACATAAGTTAGTATTATTTAAGGCAAGATTTTTTTCTTGATTTTATTGATGGAATGTTATAATAGAGTAGTTTAGGAAAAGGGATAACCTGCAGAACGGGCGACAACCCGTCGTGTCAGACGAGGCTGTGAGAATTGAACCCACAACCGAAGTGCGACAGGCCTTTATCGCCTACCACTGACCTACAGGAAATCCCTGGTTAGTAGAAACTAGTTTTATTTTATTAAGAGGTATGATAGATGAAGTATAAGTCCTTTTTAGGAACCATATATTATTAATCTCAGCATAGATGGACTTATGTATATTCAATAACTTGTGATAGAGGCAGATGGAATGACCTATCTTTCTATCTCATGATCTTCTAACACTTTGAGAATGAAAAATTCAACTTCATTTCTTTAAATAAGAGATTACATGGAAATTGTTCATAGGATGACCAACAATGATATTACACTGAAATCAAGTAAGTATTTCTTCTAACTCAAAATTTTCAAGTTTAGGGAAATGATATTGAAAACCAAAAATGTTTTCCTAGTGCTCTTATATCTGATGAATCAAATGGTACCTTAGATCATCGCAAATTTATGGCATTCTGATTGTTGGATTTTTTATAGACATGTCCTCGACCACTCTTCATCTGAAGTTGATGGTTAGATTTCTCTTCCATATCCATCTTTTCACCTATGTTCTCCTATTTTTAATCCTAGTGATTAGTTAATTTGGGTAAACATTACTTTTCATAATTTATTTTTTAAAGTTAAGTTTTGGTATTCCTTTTTACAATGTGGGTTTCTATTAAAGAAACTTTCAAGTAGTAAACCATTTATAACCCTGACGAATTTCGAGGGTGAAATTCATTTTAAGGGGGGTAGAATGTAACACCCTGAGATATTGTGAGAAGTATTATTTTTAATTTATTTGATGTCTTGTGATGTATGCTACACCAAGATTATCTTGCGCTATACGCAACACCGTATTAGCTTGCAGTATACGCAACACTATTCTTGGATCGTGTTACACAAAATTTCAGGATCGTTTGATAGAATTTATTCTACGCAACATTAAGTGTATATATATATATATATATTCAATGTATAAATGATATATGGTTGGATTATATTATACACAACAACAAAGTAATCTTGCACTACACGCAACCTTGACTTGGCTTGCCTTACACGTAATCATGACCTTCCATGATAGCGTGTGTTGTACGCAATACCGAGTTTTACTAAACAACGATATGTTATTAATATATTTTATAAACCAGAATTTATGAATAGTAATACCAAATTTTGGAAATTTTATAAATTTTACCTTTCAAAATGGACTTCATTTTTGGATTTGGAGTATCGAAATTATCCTAGGGTAAAATTTTGGTATTTTTCTGAAAAATTTCAATTTTTGATGAATAGTGAAAACACTCAGTTATTGGTTAAAACAGACTTTTTATTTAAATAATCATTTATTTTATTTAAATTTATTTTAGGTCAAAATAGGTACATAATACTAATATAAGTTCAATGTAATTCATTGGATTCATTTTATAATAATTTTAGATATATAAAAATTTATTAAACTTTTCACCGTCTTTTACCCACCTTCTAGGAGCATTTGCAATTGTACATAAAACTTAATTTTACCTCTTTTGTGAGTTTAACTTCAAAAATATGAGATACACGGTTAATATGAAGGAGTAAAATGTGGTTCAATAAGACAAAAATAATTTTTGGTGAATAGTAACTTTTTACTTTTATTTACCACGGTTAAAAGTAAATAGGGTAATTAAGGGTAAAAATGATATTATTATTACCCAAACACATGTCCTAATTATATGGGATAAGTTTAATTCGACAAAAAACAACTTTATGAATAAAATATTACCCTTTAGGTCCACTTTTATTAGATTAGGACACTTATTATTATTTTATTTAAAGAAGAGTTAAAAGAGTTAAAATCAAAGTATAATAACGAAAATATTTTTAATATAGGGTTATAAATAAGATAAATTCAACTATAAATATTCATTAGAAAGATAAAAATATTTCCTAAATAATTGTATTTTATTTATAATTTTTAGACATTAAATAATTTAATTTATTTATGACACAATGATGATGCAGTAATTACCTTATTAATGGAATATTAACATAATTTATGTTGTAACTAACAAAATAAATGTAATTTGAGACTTTTTATGAATTACACTAATTTTATAGGTTAATATGACATCTTATTAGTGATTTAATTAATTGTTTCAGAACTAATCATGTTTTTATGATATTAACAAAAATCAATTACCAAATAGTGTCAAAATTGACATAAAATAGTTTTTAAAACAAATATTATATTATTAATTATTATTATATTCATAAAAATATAAGGTTCGTCCAAATGACTTTTATAATGTTATATATATTAATAATGAACCACTTGGGGTTCTTTTTACATGTTATAGTAAGTTTATTAACCATATAGTGTAAGAAAACAAGAAGACACGGTAAAAGTTAAATTATTTAACTTAGAGTTAAATCTACACGACAGGGTTAAAATAGTGACCTAAACATGTATAAAACCTATTGGATGAGAGGCGTTAGACCCATAACCACTTTATGTTTGAAATAAATAAATTTTGAGCTATTATAAACCGAATATTACCTTATTATAAAATAATATTTTAAGTTATCCCTAAGGTGTCCCTCTCCTCCCTTATAAAAGGTCACCTCCTCCCTAATCTATTTCCACAATTTTGAGCTTTCAAGATCGGCAAACCCCTACCCATTTCTCTTATCCACTTACCTAGTAACATTCTGGAGGTTCTGGTCTTCTCAAAAGACCAACTCTAGTCCCTTAAGAGGAAGCTTAAAGGAGGTGCGTTGAAGGAGAGGTAATCTCCTCTACCGATTCTTTCAAGTTTTATTTCTTCTTCAACTTCTTATTCATTAGTTGTTTCATTATAAAGTAATAACATCAGTATAAATAATATAGTGATATGTTATTATAAATATTAAACCACCCCATTTCACCTTCTATCCATCCTACGAAAAATGAAATCACTGCGCGTGCGTACGTACGGAATACTGTCTCCACGCCGTGGTGTAATCTGTTTTTCCACCACCACCTTGATTGGATGAGTATAATGGTGTAAAGAATAACCATATATAGTTATTATCACATAATACTGATTCTGAGATATTATATCATCCACTCCAATTCATTTCAATAATTATGGGAACGATATGATCGCCTGTGCGTACGTACGGATTACCGTCTCCACGATGCGATGAGATTCATTATCCATGTTAACCATTCATGAATGATTATAAAGTACATATAATAAATAATAATGAAATATATGACATGAAAAATCTACTGTATTTATGTATATCTATATGTCATCTACTTACTTCCAATCAAGTCAATAAGGAAAGGAAAACAACATCCATGCGTACGTACAACCTACCGTCTCCCTGAACGGTGTATTTCATTTCATTTATCTATCTATTATATATTTATATACTGAATATATATGATATATAAATTATTATTTACATTATGGAAGTAATTAAATCATGATATAATTAATAATAATATCAAGAACAACATGTCCAAACACGTACGATAAATAAAACTATTTTACACAAAACGCTGCTTTAACATGGAATTTACAAAAGAACGGGTAATATAAAGTCATAATTGAACCATATATGATATCATAAAAATGAATATGATTCTCTAATAATTCAATGACATTATTTAAATCATTATATAGGAGTTTCAGATACGTACGTAGCATATCAGACCTAAGGTAAGGGATAACTTTTCCAATCTCGTTTTTATCCGAGATTATTTATTCGTAAGTATTTAGTGGGGTTATATTTATCATCCATGTACCTATTTTCTAAAAATGGTTTCATGTTTGTTTAAAGTCCTTTTTACCCATTTTTTACTTTTACTATATGGTATGTAAGAAATCTTTCTTTTTTAACCATACGAGGTACTTTTTGACTTTTCCGGCAAAAGTACGAGAATAATGTCTTTTAACTTATATGGCATGAATGAATTTTTATGGTTTCATAAAGCCTTATTTTCAGGAAGCTTACTCTACAAGATTTGATGACTATTTTCATAAAAATCCCTTTCTTTTAAAATTTCTTGGTATTTTGTGAAAAGAAAAATGATTTTGAATAAGAAAGGATATTTTCTTCAAGAATTCATTTTGAGTGTTTTATCAAAATTATTTTACATATAAGATGACATTATTTAGTATGATTATGTTTCAAGTATAATGTCTCTATGATTTACATGGTTTCACATTTCTTATGATCAAATTATATCTATTTTTATATATGGATTATGTTATGATGGGATGATGTTTATTAAACACATTTTATTCTTTGGGTTATGATGAATAATTTATGTTTATGTTATAGCACACGTAAGAATGATTTAATTATGAGATGGGTGAGACCTATATCTCCCTCCAATGAATAGGGTAAATATTTATATCTCCTGAGATAGACATGACTGGAATGGTAAGTTAATCTGGTTCAGTGATACAGGACTGGAACGAGGAGTGAACTCGATTCAGAAAGGGACTTTGTCCACTAAGATGGTCTTGGCAGCAATGCCTTGGCTACTATGGAAATCATATCATGTGCTTAATGGTTTTCCACAATTACATGTTTTATTCCCATGCTATTTTATCATGATTGATGTTCCATTATGATCTATTCCTTACATACTTCCAGGTTTTATGTCATTGCTCAAGATTTTGATGTTTAAACATTATGTTCATGTTTTTAAGTTTAAATGTATATGGTTTGTTTTATTTTCTCCAGGCTTACCCTTACTGAGCATTTGAGCTCACCCTTTGTATGTTTCCTTTTCCCCAGGATATAAAGAAAGTTTTTAGGTAGGAAAACAAAATGGGAAGATCTTTATGGGAGATATTGAAGATCTTTCACCATGATTAGAAAATTATGTTCCAAGTTTCCTAAGACACTAAACTATTACAGTCCTTGAGTGTTGGTTTTTGTTATGTATTAAGTATTCTTAAAATGTAATTTAATGTCCATGTATTTCAAGATTGGGTCTCTACATAATCTCTATTAGGATGCAATACAATACTTGTTACCCCCATCCCAATGAATTTATTAAAACCACATGTTGACGAGAATGGCTATGTCTATCATAGTTTCTCTATCATTATCTTTTTTATTTATGATGCTTTAGTTTATACCCATTTTTAGGCTCTCTGTACATTATTGACATACTTGTAGGTTATTGGTATCTTGGATTTGTTATTGAACCTCTATGAGGAATCATACGTATCTTGTGAGAGCAGAAATCCAAAATAACAATGTTCATTTGTTATATTTTAAGGTCAGATGGAAGGATTAAAATATGCAGCTTAAAGTTATACATTACTGAAGTTAATATTGGGCATCAGTCCCGAGGAGGCATCCTACATGTACTTTTTATAGCAGGGATTAGATTCATCTTAGTTTTATTACGAGTGTCATCATTGTAAAAGATGTGATGAAAAATTCCTTGAGCGGAACTTAAGAATGCATGGATGCCTTAAATTTCCTCATCGAGGGTATGAAACTTTGAGTGAATATGAGATATAATCAGAAATACATCCAAATGAAGGGAACATTATAGGGGAATCCTCACCATGATATTGGTATAATCATCACTAGTCTCTAATCCCACATGAGTCACAATGGGTGTGGGAAACATAAGATAAAATATGATCAGGCACATCACAAGCGAGCATATTTGTATATGTATTACACAATAAAGTTTCCCATTAACAGTTATCATTAACAATATCATGGAGGATATGGTATGAAGTTTAGGCCTTAGTAAGGAATCTTACATATCTTTTTTATAATATGAATCAGATTCTTCATAGCTTCATTCACACCTAACCTACTGATGGTTTTATGGTGCTTGAGTTTATGGTAGGGGAGTAAACTTAAACAGATACCTATTTGTAAGAACACTTATCATATACTGATGGATGTATAAGGATGATATACTCATAGTAATATTTGATTTATATGATCCAAGGTAAGTGGAATATAGAGGGACTTAAAACATGGTGGATTTTTATTAGATCTTGGTCTTTAAAAAGAAATACTTCATATCTTACCTAGATAGGAATTAGAGTCATGATATTTCATTTACTTCCCTAACCTACTGATGGGTTGGGATGGGTGATTAGAATTGTTGACATTACTATTATTCCTAATGTTTAGTATTTCTATGGAATTATACCCGAATATAATCCCATGTTACATATAAATTATCTATATTTTGATAGATAAAGAGAGGGGATTTCAATGAATGGTCTCTCAAATATGCTTCAAACGAAATATAGGACCTATCTAAGAACATGAAAAAATAGGGCTTCATGAGTGTCCAACCCTAACCCATTATAGACACTGAACTTATAAAGTGGGTATTCAGTTGAAGGTTCATGGCTGAGGGTTTTGATTGTGTATATCAAAATTTTTCTTCTGTACAAAGTTGACATGTATTCCCAACATGTCTTCCTTTTTTCTCAAAATGTTTTTATCATATTCCCAACATGTCTTGACTATCTACCTTCCATGTCTTGATTGTCTTCCAAACATTTCTTGATTGTCTGCTCGAGTTGTTCAAGGTGTCTCTATGATATGGAAGACACATCCAAGGGTGTCTTCATGAAATGTACATGATTCTTCTAATAATTGAAGCTAAAATGTCAAGGGACTTTCAGAATATACAATTTCATTGTCCATTATTCCTTCACATGATCAACCCTTCATCTCCATAGGCTTTCTCATGGTCATACTATAATGTTTATAGGTAGTCACATATGAACTGGGCATATGCATGGGTTATCACATGATCAAAATTACTTATCTATGATGTTGCCACATGATCAAGGTGACTTCTCCAGGATTTATTTACATGATCATACTAAATTCTCCATGGGATATCAAAAGACAAAGCTAACATGTCAATGGTCTATTTCATGAAAATGATGACATGTTCAGTGTTTCATGAGAGCATTGTGATACTAGTGATTCACGTAACCAAATTTTCTTAATAAAGTCACTCGACTAAGTCAATCGAACATGTAATGATCAGGTGCCTGACATATGACACACATATGGGGGTTTTCATTGTGAGAGGGGGGTATTCCAACCTGTTCATATGCATGTTAAAGATGTCTACAAAATCATGTCCACATAGAAAGGGTTCCTTTCAGCGGGAGGTCATAATTCATGTCCAAGGGTATTCATGGGTATTTCATGTCATAGTAGACAAGTCTAGGTCTATACACATCTAGGTGTTCCCACAAGATGGCGTCACATGATGATAAATTTATCAAACAATTTAAATGACCTCAAAGGGTGTATTTTTATGGGGATTTGTAACATGTTCAGGTGATACATATTGGTTTTATATGAATGGAAGGGGTTTTCATAGAATGTTGGATTCATTCCCACACCACCTATGGGTTTAATGGATGAAGGAGAATGACCATGTGTTTTCTCATATCATGGAGAGGCTAAATGTTAGAGAAAGATCACACAACGAGGGTGTATGTCTATGGACATCATCATGGGTTTTATGTATGGTTGAGGGCTTGAAATACATGAATGAGAGTAGGCTTCATAAGAATGGGATATCTTTCTTTTAATTCTATATGGAAAAGGGTCACACATTTGAGACTCAAACATGAATCACATAACAAAGGCCTGCTTGAGAGCATCACATGATCATCATGTGACCTTTGATCTACAAGGGATGATTGGGACCCTAGAAAAATTATATGGAATGCACATTAGAGAATTATGTATGATAATGTGTTTGCATGGAGTAATTTCATATCCATTAGTTCTCAACAACATCAAATTCACATGTTGAGGAGGAGAATTCATGTGACATGAAAACATGTTTTTTATAAATTCATGGATTAAAGGAGGTGTCGCTTCATAGATGATTCAAGTGATGTTATTATTTTCATGTGATCACATCATATTGGGGTGATTGCATGATGGATTCTCACCATGGAATCTCATAGTGGTTTCTCATGATGAGAGTCTTATGGTTTACCTTAATATACTCTCCAGTTGAAATAGCTAGATCCTCTTAATTTTCTTCTATTCGTCTCCCTCTCTCTACACTTATTCTTATCCACCTTGAGTGATTATATTTTTTTCTTTATAGGAATGGGTTATATTGCCAGAGGTTAGCCAAAGGCAATGCTGCTTTTAATTTTGAAGATACTACATGGACTAGATTGAGGCATTGGGTGTATTTTCCTGATCAATATCATGAGATCATGAGATCTATGATACATCTCATGATGGCCTCCCTTTATTTCATGATCAGTTACATGAAGATGTACTATTTTTTTAACATTGATAGTATACATGGAAAGCATGATATGGATTTTCCATACTTCATGTAGCAGGGTAGTGGAAATCAAGAGATGGATTCACATGATAACTCAAATCCCACCCAATATATTTCATTATATCATTGGATGATATCTGGAATTATTCATTTGAAAAAATAATGAATAAAAATACCAAATATGGAAGCCTCTTGGGATGTGGAGTTTTATTGATTTTTTATATAAAGCCGGTGAAGACAGAATATCTTCACACATGGGTAATCCCTTCACTACATGATCATTGAATTTTCTAGAGATGGTGTCAAGTTACTCGTATGACTAACATCTAGCAATGATATTTAGTATCCTCTAAATGAGGAATACATGTAAGAAAAAGTCACATACATGGATCTGGGATATCGATCATGTCTCATTAGTCTATGTTTGATCATCAGAGATGCCCGACATCGCATTCATTGAGCAATAAGGTCAAGAAAGTGTCAGGTATAGCTTATTATGTGAAACTAGTGGCGTATATAGGGAGGGGAGTGAGAGGGAGGTTGATAATGATCGCATGGGGCAATCAAATGGGTGAGATCAGCTTGATCGGGTGACTACCGATAGGTATGTATAGTTTTAATGAAAAAATAGTTCCAGATTATTTCTGCATCCCACATATATATGGACCCGATTCGTATATCTCTTAATAAGTTATTAAAAATCTAAATTTCTAAGGAAACTAGTACTGGGGTCTACTCTCGTCTATCACAAGCACCACCCTTTGTCATCCCAATGTATCACTGCATTGTTTCCCCACGGTGCGGCTCTGCCTTTCTTTCACATTTTTTTCTTGCATACCAGCTTCCTCTTATGTAATACAACTTATATTTCTCTATAGGAATAGTTAAGGTGACTCCCACATGATCTTAGGTTGAGCGAGATTCGCTATCTAGCCTCGACTATCTAATTTCTTTGCCTAAGGGGCCATAAATTATATGAACAATAATCTATATAAAGAGGTAAAATAAGGTTAATCCCATATTAAAATTAAAAAAATCCCATAAATTACCCTTGAAAAATGACTCCTCTAATTACATTAATATTAGACTTCACACTTATCGAATCTACGATGGTAAAGTATCTATTGCACAATTATGGGTGCTAACAGTCATTAGAAAATTTTTGTTTGAAGCATGCTATATAGCCTGAATATCATTTTTATTGAGAAATATTATTTTTTTCTCATATAAAAATTATAATATAGACTAAAAATAAATAAAAATTAAATATTTAATAACATATATGTTACAAAAACTTTTAATGGAGTAATTTATATGAAATTAACAAACACTGTTATTATATATTCTTAAACCATCTATGTAAAGAATGTGTAGAATGATAACTAAAATATGATATATGTTAAATTTAGTATTTTTATAAAAATTACATATATAAATTTGTATTTATATAATTTTTTAAAGATATTAATTACTTGGGGTAAGATTTCATTTTAATAATAGAAACGAGGGAAGAAGAATGAAATCAACACAACAAGAAATAAGTGTTGTTGGTTCCTTATGGAATCTTTTTTTTATAAGTTCAAAACACCATCAATATCTAGGATTTGTGGAGAATATAATGTCTCCAAGGTATAAATTGGATTAAATAGGGGGAAATAATTAATATTTGGTTATTGGAAATACTTTTTTAAGTGGTTTTTATAACCCGGAGAGAGAGTTTGTCTAAGTAAGGTTATATTAGTATTCGATATGGAATATATTATAAAATATTGTTAAAAAGTTTTAATAGGTTTTCATATTTTAGAATGGTTTCTAATTTTATTAGTGGTGAATATTTTCTAATTTTTTCAACCCAATCAAAAAAAAAATATTCATTATATTTAATTATATTTAAAATTGATTCAAACATATAAGAAATTAATGGAAAAAATAAAAATTTAGATTTTGTAAATTTTATATTGATAAAAAAATTTATTAAATATTTTATTTATAATACTTTATTTAATTCTACCACAATGTTATTTATTTTAATATTTAATAAATATTTATAATTTTATCTTGAAATTGATATTTGTAGGAAAATACAGTACTTACCCTTCTAAGATCACTCAATTTTGTTTATCATAATATGGATTTTGTTTTCAATTCATTCCATAATTATTATGGGTAGATTCTAAACTAATATATATATATATATATATATATATATATAAATTTATTTAATGAAATATATATCCACTATTTTTTAGTGGAAGCTTACACATGATGTCAACGCTAATGTTGATTCGACTAGATAGGTCCAACAAAAATAATTAGGCCCTAACATTTTTACATATTCATGGGTTGGCCATAAAATTTGACAATGAACATATGACTTAATTTTGACCATTTAATTAAACTAGAGTAATATAATTTTTGAGACCTATATGCGAATAAAATTACTAACATCTCAAAACCTATTTTTTTTTAGTTTTTGAACTAATTTTATTGATTGTACGATATCTCATAAATGGCCATTGTAAATAAACCATAGAATTAGAAGAATATATATAAAAGGTAAAACAATAATTTATTTAACTATTTTCACTCAATATTTTATCTTCTTCATGTCTAAAAATATGTGGACATTTTGTGAATTAGAATTTGACGAATCTCAATTCCCTTAAATATTATAGTTAATGAATCGGTATAACGTCTTCAATTAAAGACAGATTTTTTGATATTTTATGGATAAATGAAAATATATTTAGGAAAAAATGTCAAAATTATAATATTTTTTAGATTCATCAATTTGAAAGCCATAGTATGCACACACTTTCTGAGGAATAATTTTGATATAAATCTTGCCATAGTTTTTCATTATATTTTTATCTCCTCTCTATTTGCAAGGTGAAATGTTTTATAGAATCATTTTAAGGGGGACAAAGAATAGATTTTATGCTTTAATATTTTAATTTTTTTAATAAATATGTTTTATATCTCTCTTATCTTATATTTTTTTCTCTTTTTTCCCCACATCCATGCTCCTTCCCAACTCTTTGAAAATGAAGAAATAGTTTTGACTGTTGTTTAAGGGAGTGAAATTGGTCTGGTTTAGTTAATATTCAATAAATATACTTTATTAATATTACATTGATTATTTCAATATTATTGAAATTATTTTTGGTGTATTGTTCTCCCCATTTTCTTTACTATTTTTCTTTCATCATATCTATCATTATACCACCCATTCGTTATAACATTTATGAATGTAGAGGGTGGATGTTTCATTATAATGATGAAGCAGGGGAGATTAACCTACAGGAAGAGGTTTGGCGAGGGATATTAACATTTCAAATGGTTTGGTGTTGATAGATTGTTATGATATCAAAATTTAGATACATATTAAACTTGTTTAATATTAATGATTGCATCCTTACGAACTCATATGAACAAACACATCTTATAACTAACATATTTGTGTGTGTTTTTAGTATTTTTAAATCTTATTATATGATATGTATATATATGTATATGTATATATTTCTTTCTTTTTAAAACCCCCATATTTTTGTTATTATATTACATATTATTGAATTTTTAATTATATAAATAGTGACAATAGAAAATTGGTATGCGTGTGTAGCCACGTCGAGTGATCGACCACGTGTCTACATAATAATGTCTACTCGATAAATAAGAATTTATTAATTATGGGATTAATTATAACTTCCTAAAATTAATTTTTAACTGTTATGAGGGAGTCTCAAAACTTTCGTAAACTATTTTCCCAAAAAAAGAACTTCTCAAAAAAATATCAAATGAAATTTATTTAAGGAAAGATATCTAAGGGTTTAAGTGAAAATGTTGAATTTATTTAAAACATTTATATTTTTTAAAATGTATAATTATTTGGTGTATATTTTTAAAGAGTTCAATGGTGGAATCAAAGAATAAATCTAGTAACCAATTTTAGAATCCTTGCTTGAGGATCTTGAAGAATTGTCACACAACATTTCAATATTCCACCAAGAGGTGGATGGGGAACATAAAGAGATTATCCCTCCTAATATTAATGATGAAATCATAGAGGTTTTAAACAAATAGATTAACCCTTATTTAATGAAAAAATATATAATACTCATATTTGTATTTTAAGGGAAACAAAAAATTAATGTTGGATGATAAAAGGTGGAGGAATTGACATTAGATTCTCTAATTTTTTATATGATATTTTATAAAATCCAATTCAATAGCCAAATTTTTATTTCAAATAGTGCACACAAATTCATTACATATATATTTATGGTGATAATGTTGGGGTGATATTTGTTAAGGATAATATTCAATTAAAATTGAAATATGATTTTTTATTATGGTTTCATAATGTAACATATGATTATAATCAGGAGGATCATGAAAATTTGAATTTATCCTATTTTAAGATTTTTCAAATGTGAATTTTAAATAATTTTATTCATTATTTTAAATTATATTTATTCATTTTTATACTATCCCATGATGATGTTAAGGATGTTATTGTAGTTGTGAATGAAGTGAAAGTGGAGGACACATTCATTCTCCTACCCCCACCATAAAATCTATACTAAATTTCTATATGGATAGACCTACATTAATATATTCATGGTTTACTCTATAATCAATTCAATGGAGTTTTCATTAGAATTAAGAGGATGCGGTGGTTAAAAGAACACAATATATATCCACCTTTTGATTTTGTGTCATAAATGGATCCTCCAGATTTAGGCAGTCAAAAACTACTACCAGCTTGGGGGTCCAAACAAAGTTTGATCCCTTTTATTCTATGAATTCCTCTCTATTTTTATTTATATTACACTAACTAATGTTATTATCTTTTTTCCCTAATGTTTTGTATTGTAAATGTCTATGGGATTAACACAAGGATTCTAGGTGGTATCTTTCCAAACCTTTCACTTTTTACCATTCTTATTTATTTTTTTCATAAATTAAGGGCTGTGAAATTTATGTTTGGGGGGAATATAAACCTAAATAGAATATATTTAAACATTTTTTATTCTATTTTCTCATTTTTTAGGAAATTCTATCTTAAATGAATATTCATTAGAAATTTTCAAACTTTAATTGATTTTTTCATGATTTGACATGATTTTTGATGGAATATATTTTTAAATTAGTGATGATATTAATGTTTTTTCCTAAAAATAATTTTCAATAAATTTTAATTAAATTTATTAGTTTTTGAAATAAATGTTGATGAAACATAAAAAAAGGTTTTCCCCATATTATGAGGTACTCTAATGAAACATATTCATATTATTTTTAATTCCCATTTCTTAAAAGATACTCAAGTATTTTTTTTTGAGAGAACATGTATAGAATATTATCAAATATATTAATTAAAAGAGTAATATTTAAAATATTTTATATATTTTAATATTTATCCCTTGATCCTTTAAACGAACCTAATATTTAATCCTACTTATCCCATATTACCCATGGATGACCTTAGATAGTAAAGATCCATTTTACAATCCTAATTTTCAATCCTACCATACTCTTGGAGTTGTTACATGATATCTATTAGGATAAATGGGGGATTTTGTTTGGTGGAAAGGGATGTTTCACATTGAGGAGGATATGTGTTATGTTTCCATTGGATTTGGGGTGGAAGTATGATTTATCATTCATTTACCTTTATTATTCACCACTCTTAAAAAAATAAAAACATGGGTTCTTTCATGGGTTGGTTTAAAATAACCATTACTTTAAAGATGATATTATGATCATAATAGTTTATATGGTTGATGTGAGATAATTTCTAAGTACAAAGTTTTACAAAAAATAATGAATTTTAAATAAATAAAAAAAGAAAAAAGAAGAAGAGAAGTCATAAGTTATGTTTTATAATATTATTTGGGCCACTTTTATCTTTTTGAGAGTGGGTAGATGACATTATAATCATGGGGATAGTATTTTAATTGAACTCATATTTTTATTATCATGAATTATAAATAAATTTTAAAACTTATTATGCAACTTTATTATACTTCTCACATAATTTCCCAAAAATCTGAAGCCTCATATTTATTTGATCCTTAATAAAAATATCTAGTCGTTGACTATTATATTTTTATTTTAAAGGATTAGATGTTTTATTCAATTAAATATATTGTCTTGTACTATGTACATGATGTATTCCCAGTAATCAAGATTAATATTCTCTAAACTGAAGTGTGACCTGAATTTCTAAGTGAGGTCGATTGTGAGTAGATCATGGATTGATTTTTTTGGTAGAAAAAAAATAAAATATTAGATATGGAAAAGAATGCATTTTTTCTAATATATGATACATCAAAAAATAAATTTTGTAAAATCTATCATAAATTTACTTATTATTGATTTTTTAATATGTTATATGAATATTATATATTTTTTCACTGTAGTGAAAAAAGTGTAAGTGTGGGGGTGTTGACAGAGCATTATTTTAATATTTTATTTATAAATTTTAATTTAATTCTAACACGCTATGATTATTTTTATGAGTTAATAAAAATTAATAATTTGAGCTTAAAGTTGATATTTGAATGGAAATACAGTTTTTATCCATCTAAAATAACTCTAGTATTTTTATCATAACATATTTTATGTTATAGAGTATTTTATGATATTTTTCTATGGATTTTAAAATAATATATATTTATATTTATATTACATTAAGATAATGAAAGTTGGAATCAGAATTTGATATGATAATGTTTTACATGAATCTGTCACTAATGTGGATGTGACTTGATGGGTTCCACCACAATAGTTTAGCTATAACATTTTTACCCAAAACTGGATTAGCCTGATATTTTGAAATATTTTAGATAACCTTACTTGGATTATTTCATGAAACTATAGGTAAAGCTGATTTATTACCAAACATGGTCTAAATTATTTGAAATTTGTTACCATGAAATTTATGAATGTGTTGATTTTATTTTAATAATGAGAAAATATCTCATATTTTGAACTTCTAAATTAGGTTTGTTTTTAAAAGAAGATATCAAACATGATATTTATAAATTTACTTAATTTCCCCCTTAATATTTTACCATATTCAAGTAAACAAATGCATGGACATTCAATTCTTTAGAATTTTGTTAATCTAACATCGTACAAATATTCCCTTAAATTAATCAACCATAATATCTTAAATAGCAGGAAAAATATGCTAGGATTTTAAGGATAAATGGCCAATAATGTTGTTAAAAACTTTTATGAAGAGAAAATTTATAGATCCCATAATTTACTATTTCATGAACTCACAATCAATAAAATAAGGAATTTGGAATAAAATCTAGAAAACTTTGTTATATATATATATATATATATATATCTTCTCTCCATTATCATGGAGATATTTTCAATAGATTAATTTTCATGGGGATAATTTTGATAATGTATATTTTATAAATTTTAATCATTTTGTATATGTTAGTTTTCTTTATTTCATTTTATTTATTTTATTTTCCATTTTGTGTTTCCCCCCACTATGATCCTTCTTAACTATATGATAATAGGGAACTGGTTTCAAATATTTTTTGAGGGATGGAGAATGGATTATTTAAGATCATTTATCTTAAAAATATTCTATTTATTTTTTTCAAAGAATTTCAATTATAGTGAAATTTGTTTTGGTGTAGGGCTCACCCCATATTCTTTCAAGTTGAGTTACTCCTCAAATTCATCTTTATTAATCTCATTCATTATCATAATGTTTCATACAAATTTTCAGTGTTTCATAATGGTGATTATGTGAGATATATTATCCCACGTCTAGAGGGTCAATGAGGGGTCTTAAAAATTTATATTAGAGGGCATTGAGTGTTAGGGTAGATCTAAAATTTTGATAAAATAGTTGAAATTATTTTTTTTGAAAAATTATACCATCATCATGAACTCCTAAAAACTAAAAAATCATCTCAGTAACATATTTTTTTTCATATTAAAATATTTTTCATATAATATAATAATATATATATATATATATATATTTCATTCATTGAAACAAAATCCCATCATTATATTAGTTCATTATTTGTATTAAATTAGTAAATATATAAATAGTTACAATATAAAATAAGTGTGTGTGAGGGGTTTCATCTAGAGATCGACACATAGTGTACACTATATTTCATGCTTGGTGAGTAAGAATTTATTTATCTCAAGATCCCATATAAACCCCTCAAATAAATTTTATGCTTAGAAATTCAATTGAATATTTTGTGTGATCTATGTTTAACCTATTAAAAGTATTTATGGTTATTCAAATTGTCCAAAAAAAATTAAGAATAATTATATCTAAATGATTCCATAGAAAAAAATTTATACCCTAGAATATGTTTTTTATATTTACACCAAAATAAAAATGTATATAACTAAAAAATATCATTTAAAATTTCAGCATGATAGCTGCAATTTTTCAATCCATTTTATAAAAAAATAAAACTATGTTAAACAAAATATTTAAATGAAATTTAAAAAATATAGGGTTGTTGAAAAATGATAAATTATATTACAAAAAATAAATCAAATTTTTGGATATGAATTATATTATTATGATTATAATTTTATGTAAAAATATATCATATTTTGTTATCACTATATCTTTATTGTTTTACTTATATAGATATTTCATTAATTAAACTCAATAGACACTTAATTATTGAAATAGTAACATTACTATTCTAATAACTATATTTCTATTTACTATTAAACCCATTATAATGATCATTTAATCTAAAACTATAATATATGTACCATCATAATCATACTCATTAAATTAATTTATTTCTAGCTCATGATTATCTATATTTCTTTTAATTTTTTCTCAACATATATAAAAAATATGTCTTTCTTATTAGGATTATATTTATGAATGTTTTATTTTGGGGTGATCATGAAACATTTTATTTCAAATTTCATGTGAATTGATTTAAAAATATTTATTTTATTATTAAACTTGTTTTAATCTTATGTAATGTAACTATAAATCTTTTTTAATGAATCATACTTAATAAATAAAATGTTGTTTTTCATTTTATGTGTATATTTTGCTTTATTTTTAATATACCTTATAGTCATTTTCACTGATTCTAAAATAAAATAATACTATATATAATTCAAAGATAAGTTATGTAAGAAACATTCATTATGTAAAATATAGTTTCTTATAAGGAAATGTATAAATAATAAATATTACAAGAATATTAATTGAAGAATGCATAGGTTATTACACATAGAACCTTGTGATGTTATGTTATAGAGGTAGCATATTAGGTGAAAATTGGTATAATTTCCTATTTTTAAATTTTATATTTTAATTAGTAATAAAGTCCATATTATGAAATTACCAAATGGGAGAAGAATAAGATAATGAATAACATAGAGTACCATATGATATGTATTGAAATGTAAAAAAATAGAGTTAGAAAACTGAACATGTGGATAACCAACATATAATCATAACTGATGGATTTAGGAAAAAACCACCCCATATGCTAGAATAAAGAGGTGACTCGACATTATAGATGTAATAAAATTAATGGATATAAGAAATTATTGCATAATCACACATTTATTTATATACTGAATAATTTATAATGACTGTTTATTAAGGATTCATATATAAATAGAGGCATGTTTATTACGAGTGAGAGAAAATAAGAAAAACTAATAAAAATGTGTGAGGGGTTAATTATAAATAAATATACAACAATAAAAATTGAAGTAATTATAGTGGTATATCTATGTGATAAAGAGGAAATAAAATATAATATTTTTAAACATTTATAGTTTTCTATCATCCCTCATTATTATTTTAGTTTTATTTTTTTTGGAATTTAACAAAATATGAATTCAAGATTTCTATTTTATAATTTAGATCATTGGGAACCCATCATGTTATTTATTATTTCTGATTTCAATAATTATTATGGTAATATGTATGATAAAAACATTTTTTGAAGGATAATATATTTAAAGAATCATGGAGAACCCATGCATGTTAATGATAAGGATAAGTGTGGTTACAAAGAAATATGTTATAATTTACTAAGTTTAGTAATATTTAAGAACATATTAATGATCATCATGATGCTTGAATTGTGAATTTAACTCATATTTTATTCCTTTTAAATGATTATATCCAATTAGGGGGAAACATTATAAGTGGTTTCTAATCAAAATTATCATTTATAAGGTTATATAATTGTTAAATAATTGAAAAAATTATTAAATTGGAATGTGATACTTTTGTACATACACTCATAGATATATTTATATAGTGATTCAGAATGTTTCTAATTTATAAATTTTATTTCAGAGATATTTTAAGACATGGAGTTGAATATTTTTATATATATCATTCCTTTTTTCATAACTATTATCAAAATGAGAAAAGAAGAATCATATAACAACTATTATTAAAGGATTTACTATTGTGATCATCACCATTCATTCTTTTTGATCCTCACAAATACTCTTAAAGTGTTAAATTTTTTTTCTCTTACTAGATTTGCAACGTGAACATGGTCTATGTCACAGATCATATCATTACACTACATAGGTAAGGAAATATCAAAATCTATGATTAACCTCACATATATCAACCCTCATGTGAATACTATTATGAACCCATAATGATTTCAGTGGTATATTTACATAGCATATGACCCTTACCCAAAAAATATATTATGGTGCAGCCCTAAGGACCACAATAATGAACTGAATTTATGTAGGTATCTATTTAACCTTAACAATGTATTAAGAGACTAAGTCTACCCTTACAAGATCTGGGATCTACCCCTACACGAGCTTCAAAACTCATTTGTTACATTTAGGTGGGTACTATTATTCCACAACACTGAGGACAACATTGATTCATGTCTTTGTCAAGTCCCATTTATTAGTTTATAGGTAATATAATAGAGGCTAAAATATAGATAATGTTCAACTCATATAATAATAATAACCTCCATGTTGAAATTTTTCTCTTCGTTAGTTGTCCATACTGTAACCAGGAGGTTATGCCTTCGCAATCTGAAATTTATAAGAACCAAAACATTATCCACAGATCATCCTATATGATACACTAAAACTACCTCAATATTGGAAGAACTATAAAAATGTTTGTAAGAGACTCCGTTCCATAATTCCTTTTCATAGGATATAAATCTCGCATACTTGCTATAGAAATCTAGTCCATACTGCAAGCATCCAGTCCAAGACCTATATTAATTATGGTCCAAATTCATCAAACTTTTACATAATAAGCTTAAATTATATTATTGAATTCAATAACAATAACAAAAGAATTT
Organism: Viscum album; assembly: GCA_963277665.1. Lineage (NCBI taxonomy): Eukaryota > Viridiplantae > Streptophyta > Magnoliopsida > Santalales > Viscaceae > Viscum > Viscum album. Next base: position 29,292,389 of record OY728125.1, read on the forward strand.
AAAACCTATAAATAATTGACTTTGGAGTCCTTTGAAATATAAAACATATTGATATACTTCCTCATTCACCAACAGGCTTAATTCCTCTAAAAGCTGCCTTTTATTATATATATATATTTTATCCTTCTAATGTGTGAAAAATTGAACATATTTATCACTATCTTATTTAATTATCAATCACCCTCTAGTTCATCATATTCTTTAGGAAAATCAAGAAATATTTTCAAATTGATTAATTACTAAAAATCAAATCTCTTCGTTTTTATAATGCATTGGTTCTTAATACCATTAATGTATTGGACTATGGTTTTCATTCCATTTTCTTAAAAATTTCAAGGGACAATTATTATAAGGTTTCTGGCTTCACTGTTATATATCTAGTATCTATTGTATCTAGTTAAATTCTATAAACTAAAAAAGTATTGTGTATTTTTGATATAATGACTACCATTAAATCGATGGAACAAATAAAATAAACCCCCATGCGATTGGGGTGGAAGTCATAGGGGTACCTTTGGGTACTTTTAATAAATATTCTTCAAATATATCATGCCTCATTTAGCTTCATAAATTATAATTATATGTCGACTTAATAGATTATTTTATTTAACCTATTGATTCATAAAATAAAACTCACAATTATTAAATTCCCTAATTATCCATTTATTTTATTCTTCATATACTATTATTTTATATTATTTTATTGTTCTTTAAAACATTCTTTATTTTATTTTTTTAATTCAAAATTTTTTAAGTTATTCATTATTTTATAACAAATAGATTGAAAGTGTATTATGTTCATTTTATTTTTAAATAACCCCCCCTACTTTCCATTTTACCCACCTCTACCCTATATTTGAGATCAAATGAGGTCAAATTTTTTTAATTTCTTTTTTTAAATTTTTTTTAGTGTTTTTAGTTTCAAAATCATTAATTAAATATCCAAAAAAAAATTCTCTTTTCAAAATGGATTTTTCAAACACCCATAGTGGCCCTGAAGGATAACCATTGGGTTATCGTTAAATTTTTTATTATACTAATTACAGTTATTAGAAATATTTAATATATACATTTCTTAGATATATTGGATATAATATTTATAAAATTTTTATAAATGTTACTAGTATTTCATCTAAAAAAATAAAAATTGACCACTGATGATATTTCTACTTTTTAATTAGTTTGTAAATATATGATATCATTAAATTATGGATTACATTTTAATGAGTGTAATAGAGTCTCATCATCTAAAACTGAACATTAAATAAGGATGTTATTATAATATATGCATGAATTCAAAAATATTATTGAATATACAAGGATTGACATCTATATGAAAGACTTTATGAGTTTCTCTGTTCATATTAAAAAATGTATCACTACTAAGATTGTTCTATTTACTGATATTTGAAATGTCTGAAAATATCTATGTGTATCCATTTCAATAGAAACACTGGTAAAATTAATACAACATTAATAATATGATGGAAAATTATAATAAATTTAATATCTTCACATGAAACATCCTTGAGAAAAGAAATAATTTTAGGTAACTTGAGTTGGTGGAAAAAAAGATAGGTCACATCAATCCATACCATCCCCTGAACTAGAAAAGTAAGATAGATAAGAAGTAAGTTATGAAAGAATTAAAGTCATTGACTTGGAGAACTAAATAGGACTCTATTTCTACATATGAATCAAGAAATTAATGTCCCAAGTGTATCATGACACATTTTTAAGAAGGAATTGAGGTTAAATCCTAAATTTGTCTTTCTTTTACTTCTCATTACACTTATTAATATTCTTTTAATTCTACCTATTTTTAACTTGAGAATATATTTTCAATTCTAAAAATGAACATCCAAATATTTTTTGTGTTCTTCAAAAATTAAATTATCTTAAAAATAAAAATAATATTTTTGGTTCAAAAAGGTCAAATTTTAAACAACAATGAGATTTTAGTAAAAAAAAAAGTAAACCAAAAATTGAAAATTTGGAATTTAAAAAACCTGATCTTAAAAAAAATTCTAATTTTAACTAAGGGGAATAAAATTTAAATACTATTTCATTTTATCAAAAAACTATTAAAATCACTATGGTTTAAGTTTTTCAAAAAAATATGTTTTTCTAATATTTCAGAAAATCCTTCTTTAGAAAGGGGAAATTTTTAAAATAAAATCAAATCAGTATAACCATGTTGGTCATCTAGTTTATAAATTAAATTTTATAAATAATTCATATGGAAGACTGAAATTAATTAACATTTCATCTAAATTTTCTAAAATAAATTCTATTTATTAATCAATTTTGGTTCCCAAATCCTTGTTGGACAATCTTGTTTGACCCAAACCTATTTCTACATCTCAATGCTTTTTTGTTCAAATGGATGGACCAATGATATATGTACCAAGAGATTAATTTTATTAATATTTTATTTATAAATGATAAAACTATATAGTTGTACATAGTATATGGATAGTGGATGCTCCACGAATATGTGTGGTTATCCTTATAAATTCAACCATATAAATGTTTTTGATAGAGGACATGTAACCTTTGTAGAAAATTCTAAATGAAAAATTACCAATATTGGTCTGACTGGTTCATCCAACTATAATCTTACTTATTTTTTTATTAAGGTATTGAAGAATAATTTTCTATGTCTTGATGAATTATGTAAAAAGGTTTAAAATTTATATTAAGATGATATTTTGTAAATTATATTATTTGAACGGAAACCCTATATTTACCACATTACATTTTAATAATATTTATATATTCAATTTAAAAAACAAGGTAAATAAAAATGATAGGTGTTTAAGTGAAATATATAATTATTCTTTCTTTTGGAATCTATGCATATTCTATTGTAATATTTTATATATTATTAAGATCAATGGTAACTGATTTAATGAAATTTTCTTTTAATTGTTACATAGTTTGTGAACCTTGAAAAAATGAAAAAAAACACTTTTCCTTGAAACAATAAATCATTATTTCCTTTTATAAATCTATATATTTAGTCCACCATGAGCTTTTATACCAACTCATGTTTCTAATACAAGAGGTCAACTTTAAACATTTCAATTATCGATAACTTTACTAGATTTACATGGGTTTTATTCTTAAATTATAAAAATGAGGCTTATAATTTCTTTATCAACATTTCAAGGAAAATCATAAATGAAAAATGCTACAATCACATTTCAACTAGAATTTACAATAATGGAGAATTTGATAACAAAGACATTGATGAGTTTTTTGCTTCTAATGGTAATCGACAATCCTTTTTATTCTCTAAGAACACAAAAAAGTGGTTTTGTTAATTGAAAATATAGAACATAAAAAAATTAATACAAAACCCATTAAATATAATTCCATTCCATAATTAATTTTGATTAAGGTAGTCAATAATGCATGATTTACCCTAAAATATTTACTTATTAGACCAATCTTAGAACAAAACCCCTATGAACATTGAAAATAAAAAACTCAAAAACACGTCCTCTTGACATTATTCAATTGTAAATTCATTATACTTGATACCAATAATAGTTTGGGAATATTTTACTCGGAATCTCGAAAAATAATTTTTCTTGGGTACTCAACCTCATGTAAAACCTTATAAGTCCTCAATAAGTTTAAAAGTTCCCCAAAAGATCCTATTCACATGAAATTTTATTAGAATCTTCCTAAAATAACATACACATAGTGATGAGGTTATTGACCATCCTTGTTTGAATCTACACAAACCTCAATAATCTTCCAAAATTGAAGATGTTCTGGAAACCCCATCATCTTCTATACCAATGTTTTGTACTCAATATAATGACTCCCCACTTGAGAATTTTATTAGAAAATTTTAAAATTTAAATCGTACTAAAAGTTTGGTATTATTTGAGGCTGGGAATAATTCCTTTCTCTATCATATTGAACCTCATTCCCAAGATGATACTATTAATGTTAAAAAAATTATACCTTCAAGAAAAGAGTAGTTGAACAAATTTCAATGTTATAACATTTTGAATCTTATGTAACATATAAATATTATTCCTATTAATATAACTATGTGGGTTTCTAAAAAAACACGATGAAGAATTACATGGTATTCATAAAAAGGATTAACATGTTACTGAATTCTAAAATCAAAAGATGGAAATTTTATGGTTAAAGTATTCACCCATTTTTTAGACGAATCCATTATTATCTTGTTGGAACTCACCACATATTGTAATTTAAATCTTACTCAAATGGATGAAATTTTTTTAATGTTTCTTTATATCGAAAGTTGTTTTTACTAGAAACCTAGTTTGGTAAATCCTTAATTATTAAATTAAATTTTCAATTTAACTAAAGCTCTATAAAGATTAAAACATTCCCCTTGGGATTTATATGAGAGTTCAAATAAATTTCATTTAAGAACTATTTCCAAAATGGGTAAACATAGTTCCACTATTTTTCATAAAACATTGTTAAATGATTTAATATTCATTAAAATTTACATTGGTGGTGTTATTTTAGGATAAACTAAATAAACTCTTTCTATGATTTTTCTTATTTAGTGAATAAATAGATGGGAATATTTTTTAAGGGATAAGTTAAATTCTTACTTAGTTTTATAATTTCCAAAACTTATTGTGAAAAGTTTTTAAATAAGATTTAATACACAAATGATATTCTAAATATTATTGGTGTCAACAATAATAAATAAATTAGGGCTTACATGAGTACAACATGTAATACAATATTGGATGAAACTAGTCAACCATTCGAAAACAAGTTTTACTAATGTTTGGTTGGGAGCCGATATTACCATTCTACTACTCATCCATACATCATATTTATTGTATTCCACTATCCATATTTTCAATCCAATCCAAATTAATCTTATAAAATCCCAAAAATGTATTTTATTTTATTTGAAATGAACTAAAAACTGGGATTATTTTATCATAAGAAAACCTATTTTGATCTTTTTTATTTTTCTAATGATAATTTTTAAGGATTTCACCTATATAAGAAAAATACATTAGGAAAATTTCAACTAGGAAAATCAATTTTATCTTGTTTTAGAAAGAAGAAAAACTATATTTCTCTTTATACATATAAAGTGCAATACATATTTATTAGGAGTTGTTTCACCCAAGTTATAAGGAAAAAAAATACTCTCTTAGAAATTATGTACAATATTATTCCAACCCTATCAAGTGTTAAAACAATAGAGTGATCCATATTTATAAAAAAACTAATACAACACTGTCACTAAACACATCAACCTATGACCCTGTAATCTATGATATTTCTTCTAAAAAGGTGATGGTGTTCTTTAATGTTTTTTTGAAAACCTAAAATATAGTGATATCTTCACTACAACCATTCTTGTTCATTTGTTTGTCCTCATAAAAGGTGAGTTGGATATTATTATCTTGTGATTTTAATCCCTTCCACTTGGCAATCTGGAGAATGTTTTTTTTAATCTACATTTTTTATAAAACTATTTTCCAAAAATGGAATTAAAATTCTAATTTAATAAATAACATTATTTAAAAATATTATTTTTTAAGAAAATTGTGGTGAGTATAATACACCATGAAAAAAATTTCTGTCATTAACACAAAGATATTTTAAAACAACACTATTCTTTATTACATATATAACATAAAAATGAGTTAGAATGAACCAAGAAATATTATTATTTAAATATGACCATTATAACCAAGACATTGAATAAGAATATATGAGTATGATTAATATAATTATGATCTTTATATATTGGATATGCTTAATACAAATGTAATGATTAATTATGTTGAACTAATAACACATTTTTTATTAAATAAATTTTATTCTTTAAAATATGTTTTCTTAGAAATTGATTTTTATTAATTTACATGATAAGAAATTATACCTAAAATTCAATAAAATTATAAAATTTATTTGAAAAATTAAACATCATTTTTGAAAATAGAATTTCAAAAATAATTTAGGGTTAAATGTTGTGTTTTTTTTGGGAAATTATTTCTTTTTTAGTTAATACTGAAGAATATAAATATTTTAAATACTTTCAATACTTAAAGAAGTTTAATTGTTCCATTATATTTTGAATTTTACATTTAAGTGACATTTGATCACTTTTATTTTTGAATAATATAATAAATCCTTTTGAATCAATAATATTCATGATTTTGATATAAGTTATTATTTATGTTTAAAATTTATTATTTTGAGAAATTATTTTTTGTTGCATTTTATGAATTTATATTGTAATTGATTTAATCCTATTTTAGAGTTTGAATCCAAATAAATAGATAATATTTTTTTAATTATGGGGTTAAATTTTGGTAAATAATTCCACTTGTTTAGGCATTATGATAAGAAATTTGGTAAACATTATCACCTCAATTAATGGTAAATATGGTAATTAAGGTAAAAATAATGTCACACGGAATTAAAACTATATCCATCACTAAGAATTATTTCATTGGATGAGAATATTTTATCTATAATATTAAAAAAATTATAAAATATGATCAATTAATCATTTATCTTTGATTTTGACAATTATAATATTTAAGCGAAGGATGAGGCAAAAAATATCACACTCTTACTTTTAAAATATATACTATTTTTTAAAAGTATAGAAGAAACTTATGTTAAGTTATAAGTATTAATTTAAAAGGTTATTTAATTACTTTAATAATGGATTTTTTATTATTCTTTACATGAATAATTATTCTAAATGCATATGTAGCATCAATACAATATTTATTCAATTAATAGAAAAATAAAAAAAAATTATTGAAAAAAATTAAAAGTAACACAATATTTCCCATAGATTTCATGCCCCATAATGGGTTTCTCTTTTTCAATGGTTTCAAACAGTTTAATTTGTGAAACTAGAAACACAAAATGGGTTTGTATTTATAAGGACCACCTTTCTAAAGGCAGGTTCTATTTTGGGATTTTGACCCACGATGCTCAAGAAATTTCATTTCTTGAGAGGGTTGGAGGTTGGTCTCATCAGACACATTTGGGGGGAATTATTTCCTACTCTGAGACTCTCTTATAGATTTATGATATGTTCATCAATCCTTCATTAATTCCAAAGTATAATGTGGTTCGTCCCAAATTAGGAATCAATTATTAGCATTTTGGGAATTCTGAATCATTTGTATGTATGCATGGTTCTTCATCAATGGAGATATCTATATGTTTTCGAGGTTCTCAATTAATTGTTTCCTTTTATATCCTACTTAGAGATTCTTTGGTTGTTATTATATTGATGATTTTTTTTATCCACACAATGAGGAAATATAGAGTTTATTTTCATCTAGGTAGAATAATGTCACTATGAAATTTATTATCATCCATGAAGAAAAAGGTCACTCTAGATTTTATCATCATCCCAGAAGACGATAATTTTTTGACATTGGGGTGGAACCCATAAATGTGATTCCTATTTATCCTTGTGAAAGGGATCAGAACCCATGTATTTTGGTTCCACTTAATGTTTAACATCATACCTTTTAAGTCTTTCTCATGAGGACCCAAACGTATAGTTTAATATCATGTGGCAAGGATGTCAAGGTGGAAGGTTCCTAGTAAAAGTTTAGTGTAGGACATAGTTTGAAATAGCCCAAGGAACATGGAAGGGATATGAGTTTCAAAGCGGAATTAGACCCTACTAGGGATATGGCTCAACAAGAACAGAGATGATTTGGTGTTATGGGTATGAACCTCAGAAAGGCTTCCCACATATCCCATTTCTATGGGAATCAAATCCCACGTAATTCATTGATGAGGACCCATGATTATGGAAGCCATAAAGGTTATTTCTCTTATGGTAGTATGGCCCTTTGAGATGATAGGTTGAGTGCTACATCCCTAGAAGGATATTCCCTATGAAGTTACCATGAGGGATGTTTTAACTCATAGTGATTTTTGGTCTTAATTTGGGGCTTACTCTTGAGAAGGATACCCAGATTATGGGATTTATGATTATGGATTATTCATAAAAAGGATTCCCATTGATCTCCGTCCCTAGGTTGGATTCCTATATATCATGGTAAGCATGAATGAATGTTCTCATAGTTAAATCATTTATGTGGATTGTGTAGATGTCATGATCATCATTAACCTCTAAGATTACATGAGTAATGATCATTGTGAAATAAAAGAATAAACCAAATGTTGGACAAACCACACACTTTGTCTCCTTCAATGGTGGAAGAGGTCGGGGAAATGGTGGAATAGGTTGTGGCTATTTAAGAAGAGGTAGGGTCTATGATAGTTCCCTATCTTCACTTTACATTGAATGAGAGTCCAAGGTAAAGATGGAATGGCTGTTAAGGATGTGGTGGTGGAGAGGAGTATGATTGATACCTCTCACAAGAAATTATAGTGGCTTACACTAGGAGGGATGCCCTAAAATTGGTTTTGTAGTGGGAGGAGGATTTCATTCCATTTTGAATGGAAAATAAAGTGTGATCCTTGCCCTCCATCTTGATAAGTAGAGTTTTTGGGTCTCATATATGAGAAGAGTCAGACATGGTCAAAACCATAATCCTCCAGACCAAGAACCACACAACACTTTCTTTGGGGTAAGCATCCACATGACCATAGATATAAAAATATATGGATGTCTAGATGACCATAACCCTTTGGTAAGAAAAGTGAAAGAAACCTCTGACTTTAGAAACATAAATCTAAATAGAAGACAATATATTGTGCCTTTTCCCATGTTTTTTAAAATTATGAGTTCTTAGTAGAGGATTTGATTTGATCTCTCTCAGATAAGGGATCGAAAGGGGAGAGGACCAGACATCAATGGATTTGAAGAAGGCCTAATGAATGGCTCACGCATGCTAGAGGGTAGGGATAACCAAGAAGGATCACAAAGGGGGATTCTCTGTGCAGGAATGACTGGTAAAATAGACAAAAACTTGGGTGACATACCACCAAGGAGACTACACATAGTCGAGATATTTCTCAATCCTTAAAGGGTCTCCATAGGTATTCTTTATTGTCTGATGCGTAAGTCCCTAGTTAAATAAATGTACCTTTCTCTATTCTTCATTGAGTAGTGGTTGGTCAAATGACTCCCACTGGTGCAGTTCATTTTAAACTTTGGGGGGACTTATGTTCCTCTATTCAACTTTAATTTCCTATTCATTGGGTGTTTGATAACTACCTAGAAGGGTTTGGAGGACTTGAACGAAGAACTAGGGTGATCAGAGCAGTACTTGGCCTTCTGGAAAATTTGTCTATTCAAATGGAGACCCCAATGGTCTATTAATAGGAAAATATGGGACCCTAGGCGAAGGTGTCTCTTCATGAAAGTGAGCGGCGTTCAGGTTGGTAGCACACATGTGTTTGGACACCGACGCTGCTTGGGGTTATCTCAGGAAAACTACTCTTTTGGGAATTGTGATTATTATGTTTCTTTATCTATTTTATCATCATTTTTCTAAGGCATTTCCCTTTTCTACCATTTCATCTAGGTAATAATACAAAGTGTCAACAAATTCCTAACCACGAGATTGGATCTTCTCGATTAAAGAGTGTCTAATCTAGAGGAAAAGTGGTGAAAATGATAGATGGTCATGAAATATTCCATAAATAGTAGTTCTCTCAAGTTTACCACACAAACTCATCATGAAAGTATACTTCCTTGAATATAAACAAGGCCTTTATTCTGATGGAAAACTCTTGCGATTTGAAAATTTCAGCTCTGTTCGTGCAAGTCCTCTGCATAGACTACGTAGAGATTTTCTCATTAAACACTTCATTCATTCAAATATAGTATGTATTGGGATGAATGGCGCATAATATTGGGGTTGTTTCAATCATTACAAACTTACATGAGACACTTGTGTGACACACTTAGGTTTCCGAATTCTTTTCCAAATTTTATGATTTACGCGGTCTTCTTCAAAATGAACCTATTCTGAATTGAGATTAATACTTCTTTGAATGTCCGATGGATTCCAAGATGGTTTAAATTTATGTTAAACTATCTAGAAAAAATATTGATAAGATTATGAAAATAATTGGGAATGATTATTTTTTTCATTTGAAATACCACCCTTCCTGATCTGGCAGGTTCTCAAAAGAAGTATCACCGTGATTTTCCAAAGAGTGCATATCTTCCACTTTATGGTTATGGTAATTTTCGAGAGTTTATCACACTAGATCCAAATAAATATCTCCAAAATTCTTTGTTTTATGATTATAAGAACTTCTCATCTACCAACATTTCTAGCACAGACACATATATTAATGTGGGGATGGAATCCACAATCTGTGTTATGTATCATAGCCTATATGCTCCAAATCTGAATCCACACATAGTTGAACTCAATCTAAATTTCTATTCATCCATTTTTGAATATTAATATATAGATAAATTTAATGGATGAAATAATTTTTGATATGTTTTCATATGATGGGGTGTTAAGGATGCATGTATGTGGGTGTACTGGGTGTGAAAAACCTATGCAGAGTTAAAAAAAGATCTAGATGTTTCGAAATTTATTAAGTTGTTAGGGAAGGGAATACCTATGTATATAAGAATAAAGTTTTTTGTGCTAGATTTGTTGAGTTGGTGGATCCCACATGAAGAATGTTTTTCATATCATGCATGGAGAAGTGGTTATCAGTTTATCGGATGTTCACATGATCTTCGGGGCTACAATCTGTAGGACCCCAAGACACCCTGAGAGGGGAGGGGTGAATCAAGGTGTCAACTCTTTCTTTAAAAAGAAGGATCTTGTTCCCATGGTTGTAGGAACTAATTAAACCTATAATAATATTGGGAACATAAATAAAACAATCACAAGAAAAGAGACCACACATCACTTTTACTTGGTTCACCACTAAGGGGTACTTCCAAGGAGCATACGCCGACAGGTTGCTGGTCGTACCAAATTCTACTAAACTTTAATAGTTATGGATTAAAATATTTAGGTTAATTAACTTTTTCCTAGGCATACTACCTTTACAAAGGTGTGGGGATAGGTGATTTCATCCCTCGGATCACTTCCCTCGACTCCCCCTAGCTCACTACCTTAAGATAAGTCGAACTCAGTTTATCGACTTAAAGGTCGTTTCAATAGATTTCCATTGAAGTCTTTGTCTCTGTTCAGCATGAGGCACTACATACATCAATGTCCTGAATTTATGAACTTGAATGAATTGAACCACTGAACTGGATATTCAGAACATGTATTCATCATACACTGACAATTGCACGCAACACCTACCCTATGCGTGAAATGTCTAACTTTGGTGCTCAAGATTTGCTTTCTGCGTGGAAAATATTTTGTTCCACTACACCCTTTACATGAAATTGTAACTTTTTTCATGAAAATTTAAAATTTTCCATGCAACAGTAATTTTCCGTGCAAGTCCATATTTTCCACATAGCTAAAATTTTCCGCGCAACTCTAATTTTTTCGTGTAACTCCCTTTCCACGCAACTTTTATGTGCATCAAAACTCAGATATTTTCTAAGTTATCATTTTTTCAGAATGATGGGGTAACCTATTATTTATAGTCAGCACTGACCCCCCACACAAAACCTACTATGTCACGCAAGACCTCTCATTCTACGTGCAAATTCTTTTCACCCAGGAACCTTTTCCGTGCACATCTCCGGATTTTTCGTGTAGCTCAAACCTTTTCTTTTTTTTCAACATACTGATCCCGAAACATGCCTTGCAAGCAAGTTTCTATAAAACATACAATTCTGCGTGAAAATCCCTTTTCCAAACACACTTTTCTCCAGTTTTTGATTTTCAGGCCCAAAAATTTGGCAAACACTAGAAAACGACACCACATTCAGTATAGTTTTCTTCTTGAACAATATAATCTCTTTCCTAGAAAACATTATGAACATCTAATTAGGATTGAAAACAAACACAAACAAAACTCCATTTCTTGAATAGAATAGTCGTGGTTACAACAATATCCCCCTTTTAGTTTGTTGGCAATCACCATATAAATTCAATAGAGCACCAACCACAAACAAAAACCTAAAATGAAAGAATCAACACAACCAACACTCTAATTCTACATGAGCAATGCTCAGTGTAGAAAACAAGAGGTGAAGTATGAATTGGGATACCATGTTTTGGAATTATTAAAGACACCACCCAAGCTATTCTCTTACTATTCCACAAAAGCATTACATATCCTAAATGTATTCCTTCTCCTTATAACACATAATACTCAGCATGTCACAGTATAATTACATTTCATTACATGTACATTTCCTGAATCCTTAATTTATTCCTTTCACCCCCCATTGAAAATAAACCCAATGTTTGGTAAAAGTTCATTGAACCGCTCAAAACACCCTGAGGATAGTATCTCCCATATAAACCTACATCGCATTCACCAATAGATTAAAAATAGTTAATGTAGCTAGGGAGAGGGAAATTTTATAACCTCCTTATGCACTGGGAGGTGGATGAACACCGAGATTCAACTGATGTTTCTCAAAAACAACCGCTGACAGTGGCTTTGTCAGGATATAATCCACTCTCTCATCATTTCCCACATGATACATTTTAATCACACCTTGTTCAGAGTTTTCTTTGATAATGTGATATCTTATTTCAATATGTTTTGTATGAGAATGTTGAACATGATTCTTTGTAAGATCAATTTCACTCTTGTTATCAAAATAAATAACCGTTGGTTATTTAACGTCATCATTAATATCTATCAGTTGTTTCTTCATCCATAACAGTTGAGTGCATGCCTTTTTAACAGAGATATACTTAGGTTCAGTAGTAAGAAGAGAAGTACTTTCTTGTTTCTTGGTCAACCAACCAACATATTTCTGTCATATATAGAATGCTCCACCACTGGTGGATTTTTTTTCCACTATATCTCCAGCTCAGTCAGCATCATGAAACACTGATAATTCACTTTCCCTTCCCACAAAAAAAGTATAACCCATAATTATGAGTACCTTGAATGTACCTCAAGATTTTGTTTTACTATTATCATATGTTCTTACTTTAGATTACATTGAAATTAGGTCGCTAAGAAAGTAGAAAATACAATATTAGGCTATGTTTCCATTAGGTATATTATGCTTCCAATAATCCTCCTGTACATGGTGGGATCTACAGAGGTCACATCCTCATACTTTCCAAGTTTGGTTCTAACCTTAATCGGAGTTAACATTGGTTTGGAGTCATGAATATTGAATTTATTCAGTGGCTCTCTTGCACACTTTTCCTGTGAAATGAAAGTGTAATCCTTCTTTTGAATCACCTATATCCCCAAGAAATATGTGATCTCCCCAATCATCAAAATTTCAAATTCTTATTTTATTTGGTTGGAAAATTCATCCACTAATTTTTGCATTCTGCCACAAAATATAATGTCATCAACGTTAATTAAAACCATGAACTAGTCTTTCAGAGAATTCTTTATAGAGATATTGTGATCTACTCATCCTATTTTGAAATATATCTTCTTGAGATAAGAATATAGTTGGTAATACCATGCTAGTGGTGCCTACTTCAAACCATAGAGGGCCTTCTTTAGTTTACAAACATTTGTTTCATCAGTACCAAGAAGAAAACCCACTAGTTGTTCAATGTAGACTTTTTCTTCTAGAACACCATTCAAGAATGTTGTATTGATATCCATTTGATATAATTTATATCCTATTTGGATTTCCATGAAAAGGAAAAACCTGATTGACTCCAGTCTTTCAACTGGGGAAAATGTTTCTTCAACATCGATCACTTCAATCTACGAATATCCCTTACACACCAATCATGCCTTATTTTAAAGAAGATTACCATTCTCATAATATTTGTTCTTAAAGATCCACTTTTTACCAATCACACTATGACCTTCGGGTCTCCTAACCAGATCCCATGTCTAATTTTTGTCAATCAGATCTAACTCTTCATTCATGGACTTCACCCATGAGTCATCCTTTGCAGCTTCTTCAAAAGGGGAAGGTTCCACAACTAATAGAAATTAAGATTGTAAATTACTCCTCATTCTCCTTATTTGTGTGGGTGTAGTCGAATCCCCAATGATGTTGTATTGATCAATTTATTCTCTAATATTCCTCCTCTCATATTCAATTGAATTCTCTCCAGCTATGGTTTCATCTTCAGATTCTTCTTCTGAGTTAACATCCTGATGTGAATCATGATAGTTTTGTACACCTTCCTCTATTTATGTATTTTCATTTACCCCATTTTCACATTATTTTTCATCTTCTCTCTCATCATCATAGGAATGAATTGAAGCATTTGGAGTTTTTTCCTCAACGATGTTGACATCACTGCTTTCCACAATCCTCTCCAAGCGCTTATTGAAACACTTGTAAGCTTTTTTGTTCATTGGATATCCAAGAAATATTCCTTTATCTGCATTATCACCAAACATCCCTTGATTCCCTTTTTATTTTGGATGAAACTTTTTATTACAAAAATAAGAAATTATTTCAAAGTGGGATTCCTTCCATGCCACAATTCATATGGTGTCTTCCTTTCTCCCATGTAAAGCCCCGTTCAATTTTGAATGTGCACTACAACTTCAACAAATTCTTTCTATTAATGGAGAGAGATAAGACTCTCAACTAGCATAGTTATGGCCATGTTGCTGACCTGTCAATTTCGGCATTCAACAACTCCATTTTTCTACGGAGTTATAATAGTCGATACCTCATGCCATATTCCATGTTTTTTATGGGTAATTCTCAAACTCAATGGATGTGTATTCTTCTCTATTTTCAGATCGCAGGACTTTGATTGTCCATCTAGTATCATTTTTGACAATTTGGTGATAATTTTTCATGCAATCAAGAACTTTTCTTCTTCCTATGAATAATAATTAAATAGGCCATTCTACTATAATAATCAATGAAAAGGATTAAGTACCCCTCTCCATGAGTTCCAGGAACGTTTAATGGACCACATACGTCTTTATGGATGAGATCAAGAAGGTGTGATGCCCTTTTCTTCTTTGGACGATATGAACTACATGCTAGCTTCCCCTGTATGCAAGCATCTCAAGTCTTTTCCCATACATGTTTCAGAATGGGGATATCCATGACTAACTTCAACATATATATCATTTTCATGTCTTTCTGGTTAATGTTCCCCAACCGTCGATTCCAAATGTTGTTTTATTCTTCTACAGACATATAACAAGTGTTCTCTTTATTTTCAACCTGATATAAGTTTCCATTTGTTCTATATCCTTTCATGAGAGAATTCCTTATTTTTCCCTTTATAGAGCAGCCTTTTTGATTGAAAGTTGCTATGAGCCCAAATTCATAAATTAGTCTCACACTGAAAAGATTGTGACGTAGACTTTCCCCATAAATAACATTAGTCTTATTTAGCTCTCCCTTGGCCAGAGTAGTATTTCCATTGCCTTTAATCGTCAAAGTTCCATATTTACCAAACCTTACTATTCCATCAACCTTTTTTTTAATGTTCTTTAAAAGCTCATCATTTCCTATCATATAGGACAAGCATCCACTATTAAGAATCCAGGTGCTGCTACTTTTTGTAGAATTAAGGGCTACTTATGAAAGATTATTTTTCCCAATTTTCTTCTTCACTTTCCATGAGATATTGGATTGAGTGTAGGACACTAATGGACTTCCAATTCTTTCTTCCACATAATCATATTCTTCATACCCATACACTTCATCCATATGAGAAAACCTGTTTTTGAGAATAACACCATCAGGAGGGTGAGTATTGACCCATGTCTAAGAGTTGTATGAATTTATCCTATCATACCTTGGTCAGAAATACATAGATTTATAGTCAATGTTATAATAGTGAAAACAATATCCATAGAAACTATTTCTTTAATAAGAATTAGGATATGAAATTGGTCTCTTTTTTTGACTTCCCAGATCTTGCCCATTCAAATAATTCCTTGCCTCTCAGATTTACATCTGATTCCATTGTTTCCCAGTCAAGCGGGTCTTTGATCACTCAAGATATTTTTAACCTCATCTAAACCACACTTGGCTCTTACCAGTAATTCTATGTCTGAGAATCTTCCAAAATGAATTTTCTTCTTACCCTCATTTGTGGTTGATTGACACTCAAGTTTACTCTTAAGAGTAACAAATTCTTCCTCAAGACCCTCAATAGTCTTGGAATTATCTTCCTATCTGTACATAAGATCATTTATGAAATTTTCTTGTTCTTCAATTCTAATCTTTCATACCATAACGTCATCTATGATTCCAAGGATTGAAGACTGAACTTTCATTAGTTATTTTATTCGTTCATTTTCAGCTTCAGGCTCATAAATATATTATTATGATTCTTCCACCATTTATTTCCACTTATTGCATCTCTTACATTCATTCTCAAGATTGGAAAAGGCATCCTTAATTTGAATCTTGGGATCACTGTTAGGAGTCATCTGATTATCTCTATCTTTATCGATTGAGGGTTTTGACTCTTCAATGGTAGCCATCCTAGAATCATGGTTACCGGTTTTAAATTATGGTTATTCTTCTTCACATAATTAAATATCATCATCTAGCTCTTCATAGACAAAAATCCTCTTTTTTACTTTCTTTCCAGATTTGAAGTCTCCCTTTTTGAAAAAAAAATCAGAGGCTTCCCAAAGTCTTATGTTTTTCTCTCTTCATCATCGAAATTTCATTGGAACTGAGAGGCAATGTGCCCAACTCTTCCACAATGAAAATATGCCAAAGGTTACTTAACATTAAAATTACCTTTTCCCTTCTTCAGTTTCATGGAAATGAGAGAAAGAATTTCTTTTTCATCATCAGCTTCACCACCACTATCTTCTATAATTTTCAGTTTTCCCATGGATTTCAACTCGATTTCCTTACTAACACGAGTCGTAACATCTTATGGTTTGACTCTCATCTCATACTCCACTAGACTACATACCGAATCATCTAGAGATAGTTTAGATAAATCTATTTCCTCAAGGGATTACACCTTTTCATTGTACATAGGAGGAAGTCTTATCAAGATTTTCTTTATGATATCAATGCCTTTGATTTCTTCTCCAAGACCTCCAATTGCTCCCACTACTTCAGTAATTCAATTGAAGAATTAATCTACATTCTCATCAGGATAAATCTTTAGATCGTCGAACCATTTTTTCAGGACTTAAAGTTTTTCCTCCTTCACTTTGTTGTTTCCTTCATAAATGTCTTCATGTTTATCCCACATAGACTTTGTTGAGGTGAAACTCATCACCTTTAGATAGATCTGATCTGAAAGAGCTGTAGAGATTTCATTCTGGGCTTCAGTATCCACATTAAGAACATTCATATATGTATCAATCATAGAAATCCCTGTTCTATTAGTAACTTGTATTCCTTGCACAGTAGAAAAGAGGACTTCCATTCTAAGGGATCTTAAATGAGATCTCATTATATTCCTCCAAATCTAAAAATTACTTCCATTGAAGAGAGGGATTCCCATGGAATTGAATATATTCTCCATGACTATAAATGGTATATGTAACACTAGTAACCTTTACCCTTTAATACCACTTGTAGGACCTCGAGACACCCTGAGAGGGGAGGGGGTGAATATGTGTGTCAACATTTTCTTTTAAAACAGGGATCTTGTTCCCACAGTGATATGAACTTGTTAAACCTACAAGACTATTGGGAACATAAAGAAAACAACCACAAGAAAATGGACCACACAAAACGTTTACCCGATTCGCCACTAAGGGCTACATCCAAGGAGTAAACACCGACAGGTTTCTGGTGGTACCAAATTCAAATTAACTTCACTAGATATGTATTATAAGGTTTGGGTACAGTCAATTTGTCCCAGGAAAACTGCCTTTACAAAGGTTCAAGGATAGATCACTGTATCCCTTGGATCACTTCCCTCGACTCCACCTAGATCATAGCATTGAAAGAATTCAAACTCAATTTATCATCTTGAAGGTCACATCAATATATTTTCATTGAAGTGTTTATCTATGTTCTGCATGAGACAATACTTACATAGAAGTCCTGAATTGATGCACTTGAAATCACTGAACCACTGAAACGGATATTCAGAACATTTATTTAGCCTATACTGGCAATTGCGTGCAACACCTACCCAGTGCACACAATGTCTAAGTTTTTCATGCAAGATTTTCTTTTTTGCGTGGAAAATATTTCACACAACTAAACCCTTAACCAAAATTGTAACTTTTTCCATACAAGTTTAATATTTTCCATGTAATAGTAAATTCATGCACAACTCTAGTTTTTCCACGTAGCCGTATGTTTTCCACGCAACTGTAATTTTTTCACGCAACACCCTTTTCGCTCAACATTTACGCACATCAGAAATCATATCTTCTCTAATTCATTAGTCATACCAAATAAGGGGGTCACCTCTTATTTATAGGCATCACTAAACCCCGTGTTCAAAACCCATTATGTCACGCAAAACTTCTCATTCTGTGTGAAAATTATTTTCACGCATAAACCATTTTCCGTGAACAACTATAGCTTTTTCACATAGATCATGACTTTTCTATTTTTTGATGTACTAATCCCAAAACATTACTTGCAGGAAAGTTTCCAGAACACCTACACTTTTTCATGCAACTTACTTTTCTAAACACACTTATCTCCATTTTTGGATTTTTAAGCCCAAAATTTTGGCAAACACTAGAAAATGATGCCACCTTTAGTACTGTTTTCTTCTAGAACTATATGATCTTTTTCCTGGAAAAAATTATAAACATATAAAGAGTATTGAAAAAAAACAAACCAAACTCCATTTCTTACATAGAATTGTTGTGGTTCCAACACAATCCTTAGAGATATGTATAATGAATTCATACCTCCAAAAGAAATATGGAATGATACTAATAGGACAAAATCTTTGGCACATGAGCTATTGAAAATAGATTATGATATAAAGAACGATAACCCCAACATAAAAGGGGATATCCATCAATAGACATGGATGAACATTTTCTTGAGGAAGAATAAGGGGTAAGGCCCCTCTTGCAAACGTCCAATGAGATGTCCCATAGTGGTAAATAGAGTTGTACACGAAACCTTACAGACAATGCTACAAAGTGGGGAATTTAAAAAATGGGGCTATGATGTTAAGAACAGTGTTTCTTCCAAGACATGTTTTTATTGATTTATGGAAATGTGTCTCAATATCTATTTATTACCTTTCCATGATTCCAAAGATGATATAAGGCTAGGAAAATATGTTGTAGTAACCAAGATGGTAGAGAATAAGTTTATGGGGTTTGAAACCAATATTTTGGAAAGAATCCAGAGAAATATTCTACATATTCAAGCACAGAATACACCGTTTAGAATTATGGGACCATTATAGGTTTTATGGGGTTGGATCACGACTCATTTTAGGTTTTATGCCATGTAGAATGAGATTTAGGTCCTCAGGAGCATATTCCTACCATATAGTTAGGATGTATCTAGAATTGATCCTTTATCCATGAAACCTCATGAAATTCATGATAAGACTGAGTTTATTAAAGGTTTATAAATTATTCCCCTATGGTAATCCACCAACATAAAGGTTTGTTGATGACGGAATGAGTAGCATGGATCAGGTATCTTAAATTCTAACCTTTAGGGATAGTGTGTTGGAAACTAGGAATGATTGTGAGATCATATATGATGCTTATTCTCCATACATGTTAGCACACTAGTACACAGACATGAAAAAGATTATTTTACCCCCCCCTCAATTCACATCATATTGGAAAATAAACCAATGGTAGATCGACATCTATGGTTTCTCACATTTGTGGAATTGATGGGGGTGGTGATCAACATACCTTCAATTGATTAAACTGTAAGATTGACCACCTGGAATGCCAAATTTTAGATTTCATCATATCTTAAAAAGGTTTTCACATGGTTGTTTCAAGTGTTGGGGTAAAGAGAGAATGTAGGAATGATTCTTCTCACGTGGAGGGTGCCTTATCTCTTTTAGAGGCTACATTGTATGATCCATATAGGAAGGATGATGAGGTTCCCAGTTCACCAAAACAACCTCGTAAAAGATATAATCCACCCACCCGAATCAAGAGGGCTACACCAACATCACAAACTAGAGTATCACTTAGGTGGTGTAGTCTTCCTCTCCATGAAGAGAATCAGGTTTCATTTTCTCATCTTCTATCCAAGAGAGAAGGAGTTGGGAATCTTATCAAATCTAGGGCAAAAAAATCATCCTCACATCAATACATAAGGTATTTTGAATACATACAATTAGAGGTAGTCCAATCCTGGAATGAATTATCTTTTGATGATGAAACTATGTGGGAGATCCTATGTGAGCGGTTTCATATTCCAGGGATAAGAGATCTTTGAGCCTCACTGGATATTTTTAGGACAATCCTATGAAGTGGGAATCCATATTCTGGATTTATATATGCTCATATATGAAACCATGATTAGTTACTTTCCCCAAGGTGGGTGAAGGATATGATAGAACATGGAACTGATGAGGGTATCTATTATTTATATTGTGAGGAATTACATGATTTATATTTCGTCCAAAGCATCATTGCTTAGGGAGAATACCATCTCAATTTGTAGCTGACTAAGGGAAAATTAGTTGAGGTTTTATCACCAAAGTATAACCTTATTGGCACTCTAATGGGGGCTATTTTATCACCCCTAAATGAGGAATAATATCTCCAGGTCAATAGGCCATAAAGTATGAGATGGTGGTAGACTCCCCACCTATAATATTCATTTTTTAGGAGGTTAAAATTATCCATATTTTGAATAAGGTAAATAAATAGGGAAAACGAAGAGTGAAATATATGGCTCAATGATTTTTAGTAGTGGTAAGTCCTCTTGGCATCATTAATTTTAGATTCATCTAGAAAATGTGTTTAAAATTCATGAAATTATAGGAAGTACTTCTGTTTATTCCCTTAAGGAATTTAAAAATGAACCTTCAAGAACTGTAGATGGAACTTCAGCCTAATCATGGGTCCCTACAAAGAAAAAGTCTCCCTCAATTGAAGGAATGATGAGGGTTTAGGGCACATCATATACTCCTGACACTACTACTATGAATACTACCGAGAGGGAGGAGTCATATAGTATGTCATAAGTACTTCAAGATAAGTTGTACAAAAATGAACTGCATACATTTCTGTTAAATTTTAGGTTCATATATTGCACCAAATAACCCTATAATTAATGATATTGACCCTACAAATTTCACTGAGGAGGTTTTTTGGGGTCTCAAGTCATCGAAGGAGGGTTATGAACCAACAACCCCCAGTGTTACCATGGGTAATATTAACACGTGGATATGGATGTCAATAGATTCTATTATAAATCTTGGATTGTATTTTGAGGAATTACTAGAACATGTAAATATTACTACTACTTTTGAATAATTTTAGGAACTATATATAGAACCAAATGGATGTGACTCTTTATTTTTCTTCCAATCAATCTTCGTAGTACATATTATCTAATCACAACTGGTTGGAATGCGTAACTCCATCCATGGAAGTTCCTATAGTTATGGTTCATGGAGAAGACGTTGAAATTAATCTCAATACCACTATTGTTTGGGATCTAAATCAGGTGGACCTTGAAATGGTAAGCCTTCCTAATGTTCATATGGACGATCCCAGCCAAGCCAATGAGAGTTCCCCTCATCAAGAGGTGGAATCCAAGACCGTTGAAGCTGAGATTGGTGAGGAAAAATATTCTCCAGCTATTAATTTGTTGTTGGGCAAGGATCGCCAACTATTTTGATTTTTCCCCATTGTTGATATTATTTTTAAGTTAACAATTATTTTAAATCATCATTTAAGATTATTAGATTTCATGGATAGGTCTGATAGAGAAGATTCCACATCGGTTCAACCCACATCATAAGGCAAGGTATCCACTTCTTAGGAGGGAGAAGAATATACTTTTCTTATTACACTGATCTCAGAGTACATCTATCCTTATGACAGTGACCATGAATTAGACTAAGGGATGAAAAATGCTCTCTACATCTCATGTTACAAATCTTGGAGGGACATATGAAAGATAATATTAGAGAGGCCCCTTGAGGTTTTTCCTTCCTGAATCTAGTGGATTTTATATATTTTTAGAATGTTTAGATTTGATGGGTTTGATTACCTTTCAATCTATACTGTGGTAAAAGATACTATTCTTCAGTTAGAACAAGCTTAATAACTTTAGAATGGACTTAAAAATTCCAAACTAATCACCAACATTAATGATTTTCAAGCTTCACTATATCAAGTGAATGCTACCAATAGTAATAAGTTAGAAGGATTTAAACTTAAAATCAAGGAGAAGTATATTAAATTGTCACGTCTCAGATGAGAATTAGAATCCACTTAGGGATAAATCAAACAACTCCACTGTTCATTAAGAGATGCCCTAAAGAAATGGGAAACTACCATTGTAGCTTCCATTGAAGCACTTTGTCAGGATGAGGAGATTGATGTTGGGTGACTGACTAATCTTCCACAAGTAGCTGACAGAGCTTGAGAATCTATTAAACAGATGAAGAGTTATGTTGAAGTACCATTGTAACATATGATAGAGAGACACCATTTTGTGGATGTTCCTCTAATTTTTCTCCATAGATCAAAAGAATTTTTTTTCAATCATTGACGCACGCCTGTTGTAGGGCATGACAAATTTTTTTTTAAATTTCCTAATTGTATTATAGTGATTAACCCTAGGATGACTCCTGAAGAGGAGTGTACACAAAATTAGTTTGTGACTTTAAAACGAGGGTAAAAATGTTCTTTTTTTGAAATGAAATTTGAAATTCAAATGATTGAAAAACTATGATATTAAAAATGATGATTAGGTCAGGGTCGATTTCCTAATTTTAATATTATCCTTGTTTAATTTAATTCAATCCTTTTATTATTTGTTGATTAATGTGAGTTTCCACAATCGTTTCCTCTTACTTCCTTGGTGAAATTATGATTGTGAGAGAAAACCTTACCAAGATCTCGGTTTGGTCAACTCTCCTTCCATGTGAAAAATAGTTATATTGAATATCCTTAATTGACATGGGAAATACCTGATCGGGTTTTGTTTATCCCAAAAAATCAAAAACATTCACTACACCTTTTACACGTACTGATGATCGTCGAGTACTTCACTACTAATCCCTGGTCTATTCCATCATATATAAACCAGAAATTAGTGGAGGGAGATAATGATTATTTTACCAAGGAAAAAATAAATAACAGAATAAAAATTAAATAATGATCACACTTGATAATAAAATTACCTATATTAAATTGAAAACAACTTTGACGAAGAAAGAAATTTCATTCAATTACGTCCAAGAACTCAAGAATTAGAAAATAGAAAACCAACCCTACCTCAATCACTCCAAATCTTTACCCCACCATGATAAGGGTAATAGAGATAAATGGGGGAGAATAAGGCATTAAAAAACTATGAAAAAGAAAATAAATAAAATAAAATGCTTAAAAACTTCTCCTTCTTGGTTTCTCAGAAGTAATGGGATGAAGAATGGGATGGAATGAGAGATGCTTTGAGAGGGTGGAGCACTCCTCCTTTTATAGCCAGAATTTTCCCCCCAAATGTTGACGTGTTTTAACCCCAATAAATGACATCTCCACGCATTTATCCTTTATTGAATGTTGTTAATAATTCTATTGGGCGTTTACCCTCAAACTCTTAGTGGATTTGGACATGTAATCCGAGAGTTATTCCCATTTTACTCTCACAATTTATTCTGTCCAGTCAGACACGTCAAATCAAAAACCTCCTAATTATGATTCTTTAATGTCCCTTAAAATGGCCAATTTCTGCAGCCTTCCCATCATGAAATATTTTCTAAAACTCCTTTCACATCCACCCACCGAATATAACAACAATTAGGCTCACCATGAATTATTTATGGACCCCACACCAAAAATCGGCAGAACTGTAAACAATTCTCATGATACAACTTGTGAGCTTCTTTGGAGCTTCCATTTGGTTGATTCAGCTTTTGGTCAAATGAGATTAAATTAAGCCCTTGATTTTTAGAAGCTGAAAAAGAAATAATTTTGTAATTTTCATTAGTTTTGAATATGTTATGTCCCAACAACAAAAAAAATTTAAACAGTTCAAAATCCAAAATGGGCCTTTTTTATTGTTCATCTCAAAATAACACCAATATCATAAAAATATAGCAATTCATCATAGGGAAACACTTTTGTGGGTTTACAACAATGAAGTTCAATGTAAATTTAATTGAAAATATTTTCTCTATCAATTCCCCCACACTTATCACTTGGACTCCTGGATAAGTAAACATCAAAATCAAATCAAATCATATCCCAAACAAATACTAATGAGATCTACCAAATCAATACCACGAAACAAAAAGATATCATCTCATAAAAAAATTATTTCAAGTTCTCCATTTTATATTATTTAAAATATTTCCACTTAATTTCTTATCCTATGCACACAAAACACCTACCTCACATGAATTTTCTCTCATCTCACAAATGTAAATGCTCAACTAGGCTTTTCTGATCCAAACTCACACAAGAGTCACCATAGGCTTGATAAATTCATAATTCTCCAACCTATGTGAGTCAAGGACCTGTGTTTCTCATGAGGAATTTTCAGGTTGTTTTGTGGCTTCCAATTGGTAGTATTTAGATGTTAAAAATTCTGAGGCCGAAAAAGGAGGGCTTGGATTTTTTTGAAGCAAAATTGCAAGATTCTAATTTTCACTAAAATATGGTCTCCTTCTATTACCCTTTGAAGGAAATTGGCTCCATCATCATTCACTCAACTCAGGATTTCATAATAAAAAATTTCAATCTTTTCAAACATGATTTTTTTGAAATCTCTAGATAGGCACTTCTTTTTTTTACATCAAAAGCTCTAGAAAGGCACAACTTCTCTTATCATGAAATTTCCAGAAAAGGCACAACTTTTAAAAAAATGAAATATTCTGTAGAATCATCAGCTCTTCAACATTTTATATTCCACCAAAAGTATCACCAAATGAGGAAGTACACCACAAGACATCTTCCCCCACACTTAAGTTCAACTAGATCCTGCAATTTCACTCCAAGAGCAGATTGGATAGGAAAAATTGGCTTGTAATGTGGGTTAAAACTATATGGAAATTCATGGAATCTAAGGGATTGTGAAGGATAAATTTAAGGATGGGCCATAATGAAAAGGATTATTTTGAAAAGGGGGATTCAAACCAAATAAATGCCTCAATCATTTAAAATACATGTACCCCAAACCCTCAAGTTTTGAAAGGAATAAATCAAATTATGGTAAAGAAATTGTGGTCTGGTTCTCTCAAGAAATGAGGTTAATGAAAAGAATATGAAAAAATGGTTCAGAATCCTCACAAGAGATTGATTTCAAAGATATAGACAGTGAAATATGGCATGGGTTTCAAAAATCAGTGTACTTTTCATGAAATTCCAAAATATTTGAACTAAAAAAAAAGTCATTTTATCGTTCATTTAAGCACATATTCATGGAATATATTGGTTAAATTGTTGGCATGGGCTTAAAAAATGGTAATGATAATAATTTAAGCTCAAAAGTTTCAAAAACACACCAAAAATTGATAAATAAACACACACAATTATGAAAACATGATTTTTTTTAAAAAAACAAACACAAAATAAAAATCCAAAACTACAAAGGTTCCCTCCCCCACACTTAAATGATGCAGTGTCCTCAATTCATTCAAGTGGATTTAACATGTAATCTAATTTTAAAATGAATCACAATAGCAAGAAAGTGTAATGGAGAGGTATGACCTGACTTATTGGAAACACAATGTTGAGTTTGGATCCTAAGTGTTGCTCTTTGAAAACCTAAAAAAAGTAAAAACATAACATAATAAATTTATTAAATGAAATGAAAATATAATTTGAGTAAGAAAGGAGGATAAATATTGGTTTAATCCCCCCAAGTGGGCCCTGGGTTTTATCTGCCTCCCGAGGGGCAGTTCTAATCGTTTATCCCCAACCTGATGGTGGGTGAGGTTTCTTACTCATGAACCAACAAATATTTTTCTTTCTAGAATGTACTTGTTCCTTTTTGTTGAGGACTCTAAGGATATAGAATACCAAGTCCTCCCCCATTGTAGTGAGAGACAACATGGATGGTGGGGTTTGAACAATGAATGAGTCCTCCAGTTTCATAGTTTCCACTTGCATAATTTCTTCTTCGTTCACCAGTTCTTTCTCAAGATATGTTGGATCAAGGGAATAATCAAATTGAATTTCAGATTGTACGTCTATTTGAACAAAATTAAATCATGAAGAATCAATATCAAATGCATCCCCTTTAATGTGAGTATCATGCATCTCATTCTCCTTAGGAAAAGCCACTTTTGTATCCTCTGGAACTCCATCTGATATGTGTTCAACAAGCTCAAGGGGCTCCAGATGATCTTCATCAGGTGTATCTTATTTTTATTCCTCAACCACCAACGCAATAGATGTGTTGACCGAATCTAAAAATTTAAAACAAGGGGAGGTGATACGAAATTCAGTTTTAACAATATCTAAAGATAACGAGTTAATGAAATGATTATCTCCCTGAGTTTGTACGTCTTCAATATCTTCTTCATTTGAAATCACCTCTTGGGGTTATGTAGTTGAAGACAGAGGCAGGTAGTTAGGCTCCTCTATTTGTTTCTCAAATTCCACTACGTTAGTGGTTTCTCCCTTTAATGGTTCCAAATATTTTTCTTTTGGGAGGCCAAGTTGTTCTTCACACTCATTACAAAATTCATTCAAATCATGTTGATCCCAACCATGTAGCTCAGACTTTTATTTCTCTTGGGAATAATGCACATATTCTGTTAGCCTTTCTATTTGACCCTTTAGTCCTTATATGGCCTCTTTGAGTTCCTTCACTTGAGATTTTTTATACTCTAAAACATCTTTTTCTTCTTGATGATGCATCTGTGAAATATCATTTTGTACCTCAACTATTTATTGATAAAATTCGGGAAAATACTCTTGGAGTTCAATTAATTCACATACCAAACCCTCCAACACAGGGTATTCAAGGTTGTCTTTAAGGTTTTTAATTAGATCCTTGAATTCATCCTCCTTGATGATTTGGATTCGAGCTCCCCAAATCTACTTAGACAAGAAATAAATACTATACTCTGTAGACCATGGTTAGTTAGAAACTTGTTCATGAACTTGTGGGTAAGTGTTCCATGAATTAAAGAAATAATCATTTGAAAACAACATGGAAAATGTTTTTTTGTTTTTTTTTTGTTTTCTTAATTTCAAAACTGTCAAATATTTACAACTTGATTTTGGAACTACCTCCCCGGAAATGGAGCCACATTTGACGCATGACTATCATAGGGAATGGAAAAACAATTTTTAATTTTCTTATGTATAGTCTAGTGATTAACCCTAGGTAGTCTCTTGAAGAGGAGTGCACACAAAATCAGTTTTTCACTTTAAAATGAGGGTAAAAATGTTCTATTTTTTAAATGAAATTTGAAATTCAAATGATTGAAAAACTATGATATTAAAAAGGGTGATTAGGTCGGTGTCAGTTTCTTAATTATAATTCTATAATTGTTTAATTTAATTCAATCCTCTTTATATTTTTTGATTACAGTGAGTTTCCACAATCGTTTCCTCTCACATCCATGGTGAAATTATGATTGTGAGAGAAAACCTTACCAAGATCTCGGTTTGGTCAACTCTCATTCCATGTGAAAAATAGTTGTATTGAATATATTTAATTGACATGGGCAATACTCGATCAGGTTTTGTTTATCCCAAATAATAAAAAACATTCAATACACCTTTTACAAGTACTTACGATCGTCAAGTACTTCATCACTAATCCCTTGTTTATTCCATCGTATATAAAAAAGAAATTAGTAGAGGGAGATAATGATTATTTTACAAAGGCAAAAATAAATAACGGAATTAAAATTCAAGAATGATTGAACTTGATAATAAAATATGATATATTAAATTGAAAACAACTTTTAAGAAGAAATAAATTTCATTCAATTACGTCCAAGAACTCAAGCATTACAAAATAGAAAACCAACCCTTCCCCAATCACTCCAAATATTTACCCCACCATGGTAAGGGTAATCGAGATGAATGAGGAAGTAGAAGAAATTAAAAAACTATAAAAAATAAAATAAAAAAAAGATAAAGATGAAAATTTATCCTTCTTGATGTCCTAGAATGAATGGGATGGATAATGGGATGGAATGAGAGATGCTTTGAGAGGGTGGAGAACTCCTCCTTTTATAGCCAGAATTTGTTTCTCGAATGTTGACGAGTTTTATCCCCAATAAATGACATATTCATGCGTTACTACCTTCTTAAATGTTGTTCATAATTCTTTTGGAAGTTTACCCTAAATATTTCAGTGGCTTTGGGCAAGTAATCCAAGAGTTATACTCATTTTACTATCGCAATTTATTTTGTCCATTCAGACACGCCAAATCGCAAACCTCCTGATTATGATGCTTTAATGTCCCTTAAAAAGGCAAATTACCGTGACCTTCCCTTCATGAAAGATGTTATAAAAGTCATTTCGCGTCAAGCCACAAAATATCACAACAATTGGGATAAAAAATAATTATTTATGGACCCCACACAAAAATTTGGCAAAACTGTAAACAGTTCTCATGAGACAACTAGTGAGATTCTTTTGAGCTCCTATATGGTCGATTCCACTTTTAGTAAAACGTGATGAAATGAATCCATTTATGTCTATAAGATAAAAAAGAAAAAAAAATTCAATTTGGATTAGTTTAGAATATGTTATGGCCAAATACTAAAATACTTTAAAACAATTAAAAATCCGAAATGGGTCATTTTTACTGTTCAGCTCAAAATAACACCAATATCCTAAAAATGTAGCAATTCATCATAGAGAAACACTTTTGTGAGTTTGAAACAATGAAATTAAATGTAAATTTAATTAAAAATATATTCTATATCAATAATATATGTCTTCATCCCTACTTTACTCTTATAATCATAATGTCAAAACTAATTTTCATAGCATTACATATTCATATAAGAAAATCATAATTACAATGATAGAGAAGGAGTATATTTAAATTTTACCAAAACCAAAGGGTCTAGTTAGCATAGTTTGACTATTGATAAGGTCATATAAAAATCCATAAAAACATTGTGTCTTTTGCGTCGTTTGACTAATTTTCACCTAAGCTAAATATGAAAGAGACTTACTGGGTGATAGATGGATTTTTCTTAGGCCTCTCTTTTTTTATCTTTTATCCTAAAAATATTTGTGCCTTTTAAAATTAAATTTCTCTATATTACCAAAACTATACAGTTCTTTGGTCATGAGAATTGAGACTACACTTTTGTCCATGGTAACCTATGTGGGTTTTCAATATCATGAGTATTGTGTCTCTTTTTTGTGAGCCGTTTAAAGTCATTATTGCTACAATAAAAGTGCTAGTGTTTTAGGTCAAACAGTTTTGACCAAGAACTTTAATATGATAACTCAAATAAGTCTTGGTGACTAGGAATATTCCAATATTATTCAGATACTTCCATGGGTAATCTTGATCCATGATTATATGGTTCCTGAATCAAAACATGATATTTGAGAGTAGAGGATCTCTCTCCTGAGAACAAAGTTACTACTGGTTGAAAAACCAGTTATTAGGGCTATTTTATTCAAGGCCATCTATGGTACATACTACATATGTAGTTATATGAATCCCTAAAATGGTAGGCTCATTATGGGGGAGAATTATGCAAGGCCAATAGGGGAATGTACTGGATAGTCAGGGAATGGAGTTCCTAGAAATTCTGACATTCTATTGCTCTTGGATTAAAGAAGTTTATGGATATTTGGATTTTTCATGACCAAAAGTAATGGTTTTGTCAAGGTAAGGTGTTTGAAAATGAAATGAATATCTGTTTCAGAACAAGACATGAATGGGAAACCACTCCTACATGAATTTGATGTGTGAAGTAGGGTACATTTTTTTAGCTAACTAATGTCATGGGAGAAGTATCCTTTTTTGAAAATGGATGATGTTATCATGAAATTTAATGTCATACAAAAAAGACATTATGCTATATAGTTTAATGTAACGTAGAAAGGACATAATGTTGTGTAGTTTAAATTTGTTCAATAAAGAAATTATGGGGGGATATAATTTAAGGTCTTTAGCTTTGACTGAAAAGTTTTATCAATTTTATATTCCTGGTAATTTATTTTGAACTATGCTATAATGTTTAGGTATGGAAGGGGAAAATTTTAATCCATGATTTGTGGATTCCCAGATCTGAGGGAATGTTTGGGAAAAAGGGATTTCGAACTTTAGATGAGGGTTCTCCCAAGAAAGTAGTTACCACTGATTGAAAAACCTGTTATGGGGATATTTTATGCATGTAAAACCATGACATGTACTTTATAGACAATAATTTAATACTTGGGTTAAAAAACCCCAATATGAGGGATGTTTTATGAAAGGATAACTTGGGTGTAGACTGTATGGTCAGGAAAAGGAGCTCTCAAAAATTCTGACAATATATCGTTAAATGACTATTAAAGTTCGTAGAGATTCATATCTTCCAAAGCATAGATTTGAGTTTTTAAAAAATGTACCTGAATACAGAATGGGTATTCTATGTACTGATTTACATCAAATCAGGGGAAATTGATGCTCTACGCATGACTGACCTAACTATAGAATGTATGGTGCCTATAATATTAGGTCCTATGGTAAGGACTATAATATTATGTAAATAATGGATGGTACATGTTCAAATAGACCCTGATTATTCCAGTATTATTTGAACATATTATGAGGGGAATTGTAAACCACGATCTTGGAGACTTTTAGGTCGGGAGAAATGAAATGGGAAAAATTTGTAGAGGATGAATGTAGATTTTAAATTACGGGCTCTAGAATACAATCATCAAAAGAATAAAGTGACAAAAGAGGCTTCTCATAGGAAAGATGTTATCATTATTTAAGAAACCCGTAATGGGGTCTCTTTTATGCAAGACCAACTAGGGAACATACTGCATAGTAAAATAGTGGCACCCATTGTATGACATGACCATTATGGGGTTGATTTTATACAAGGGAACCTGGGGTGTGTACTACATGGTACGTAAAACGATATATGAGGTCTCAGAAATTCTAACCCCCAAAGACAAGGAATGGTTATGAAGATCTGAATGTATTCAAGATTAGGAGTAGGAAATGAAAAAGTGGTATTGTTAAATTAATAAAAGAAGTATTAGAACGATACTGGCCATGAATTTGGAGTCCCTTACATATATTTGACTCATATATATAAGGGGTTATCTCTTGTTTCCTTGGTGGTTTCTCAAAGGATAGGACCCATGATAAAATATCCTGTATAGATTTTTTATTATATTCAGGAGAGAGGGAATTTTATTTTACATTGTGGTTAGGGTTAAAAATTAAGGTCTATGATTCACTATGTATCTCAATGGGATAAGAATCAATCCACACATAGTTCCAGCGGTACCATGTAGTTTGAGGTCATGCGGTGAGGAGATTGGTTGTGTAGTTTAACATCTTACAGAAAGGACATGGTTGATTCAAACATGAAAAGGAATGTTGTGTTTAGGCTAGGGTATAGAGACAAATCCTCACTATTTATCTTGTCATAGAAAGGGTCAATCCACATGTAGTTCTAGAAAATTTCTCCTCACGCCAATTATAATTTGATGTGGGGAAGGTTTATTTTGACTAGACTGATGGTTAGGCCTAAATAATGAATTATAGGCATCACCACACAATTCATTATAATGATAATTAAGAAATGAGCCTTGGAAATGTTCCCTATGCAGATCTGATTCCTGCATGGGGGAAAAGAAAGATGATTTTCTTTTCCAAAATCAGTGCTCGACCCAGGATAGGTGATCCAGCCATCACTGTGTATCTCAATGTGAAGTGAATTAAGCCACACTTAGTTCTTGAGGGACCTTGCAGTTTAACATTAGGTGGTCAGGACAAATATGAACCGACGTGAAATGAGGAAAACATTATGGCTGAAAAAAGGTGTGGGGTCTGGGCATCACTATCTATCTCATTAGAAAGATAATAAAACCACATGTGTTTCTTGATAGGTTCCATGTATATATTTGATTCACACATAGTAAGTGAAGGGTATTTATGATTTAATCATGACTGGACCTGAGAGAGAAGATATTGTTGTTCCTATGTATTTTTATTGGGAAACAATAAATCCATAGTATGTTCTTGATAAATATCCTCAAGCAGTTCTGATACATACAGAGGGAGTGGGGTATTTTTTTAGACTGTGGTTGGACCCAAGATATGAGATCTGGGTGTCACTACATATCTTTCTAGGGAAAGAATCCATCCATACATAGTTTTGATAATGTTTCCCCATACCAAATGATGTTTTATGTGAGGATGACAACATTTAATTCTTTTTTATATTTTATAGAATAATGGTTAGGGTCAATAAATAAAATTGAATGAGAACCATGTCACATGTTCTCAAGGAATTCCTAGTATATATTTTGTTCATACACAATTAAAAGGGAAATTTCTTCTTTATGGTCATGGCTATGCCTGGTATTGCTGATCTAGACATCACTACTTATATCATTGGAATGATAATAAATCCTCACATATTTCATGATGAACTGTTCAGTTTATCATCATCCAGCAAGGATGTGGGGTCAATTGTTGTGAAGGAAACATTGTGGTTGGACCAGGGGATAATATCTAGGTGTCACTACATATCTTAATGAGGAAATAATCAAGCCACACATTGTTCTTGAATTCTCTTCCCCGTGCATTTTTTATCCAAACACAACGGGAAATGGTGATCAGGTTCCACTAGGGAGTTGAAATGATGTGAGTGTGGTTTACACATAAAAGTTACTCACCTTTTGGGGGAAAATAAAGAGTGTCTACTCATAGTATCTTTTGAATTTTTTAATTTCAAACAATAGAGACATTATCCATAATGTTTAATTTCATTTGGTAAAGAAAAATGGTTCTACAATGTTTAAAATCTTTTATATAGGACTACCTATATGTGATTACACAAAGTATTTATTTAGTAACCTTGAATTGGTTGGAGTTGTAGTGAGTTTCCCATCCCTTGATATAAATAAAAAAAGATCCATTAGAGTGGACATTATGTATGGATTAAGGTCCCTCCCACTTTGGTTCAAGTTTTAGAGGCTTCTTTTCTGGTATCATAAGAGTCCTAAGGACCAATACCAATTCTCATTTGAGGAATGAATGAATATGGACCTTCTTATTGAAGCCTCATCCTATCTGTTTATGATATATCCCCAAGTGATGAAAGGTATGCATATTTTTTCATCAAGTCTCTCTATCTCATCTAAATATTTTGGAGTTTATTCATCTATAGATAGCTCGTTACAAATGGGAATACTGAGTGATAACAACTAAACCTCAATTGGGAAGACAACTTCAATTCAGTATACCAGCGACTATGGAGTCACTCGTCTAATAGTATAGGTAGTAGGTTGGTATGACCATAAGGAATGCAAGATCTTATCAGGCCAAAAAGTCTTATCTTTATCCACCATCTTCTCTTTTTTTTGATAGTCTTATTAAAATCCTCAATCTATATATTTGTCACTTCGTGATGGCACGATGGAAGATTGTATTTGATATCTTATTCCTGATATAGATTCTCTACCTTAGTAGAACAAAAATTGGTGACATTATACATCAAAATGGTTTGTGGGACTCCAAATATAGTAATGATGTTATGTTTTACAAAGCAAACAATTCTTTTGGGTCTGAATTCTTTGAGGGGCATTTCCTTATCCCATTTGGAGAAGAAATTGGTAGTAGTAAGGATGTACTTGAACTTATTCTCTATAGCTCGAGGATATGGTCCAAAAATATCCATTAACCATGTGAAAAATTGAAAAGAGTATTTATATGTGTGTAGTAACTCCTGGGGTTGATGGATGAAATTGGCATGTACTTGACAGGGATGACCCTTCTTAGAGAATTATATGTTATCCTACGTCATCAATGGCCAGAAGTATCCAAGCCTTCAAATATGATCAGAAATCCTATACCCTGATTGGTGAGACCCACAAGATCCTACATGTACTTCTTCAATAATAGTGACGACCTCTTCTCCATCAACAAATCTGAAAAGGCCTCCATTAAATCCTCACTTGTATAGGACTTTCTGGTGATTTTGGCCATCATAAAGAGTAAAATTATCCACTCATCACTGTATCTTTTCTCTTCCAACCCCATCCGATAGATGTATTCCACCTTGGATATATTTCAATATGGGTGTCATCCATACCTTAGTTAGACCATATAGACCAGGGATGAGATTTATTTCATTGATCTCTTATGCTCTGATCCGAAAAAATTTGAAACCATTTGATTATAGGAAATCATGATGACTGTTTTGTCCCAATTTGGATATGGTAAATCTATAGCTATATTTTCCAATGCATCTGCATAAGGATTATGTGATCATGGGATGTGAGTCAATGTTGGATCTGTGGGGATTTCCTTCAATAACCTTCAGACATAATCACACTCAAGAATTAGCTCTTCTTTTCTAATGTAATAATTTTTGTTGATCTGCTTGATTATCAACTCTAAATAACCCTTCACCTCTAGGTGGTTCACCAGTACCTGGAGTGAAAATTTTAGGTCTAAAATGAGATCCTGGTATTATTACTCATTGTTAATACCACCTTATAATAACCAGAAGGAATATAGAACCATTTCCTTTTCTGAGGATATAAGAAAAACTCCCCACCTTACATTGTTGAGATTAGGGTCTTTCATTCTCTTCCCCGTTGGACTCCTAGAAGAACTGTCAAAATAAATTTCCCATGTTTTAGGGGTATCCTAAATAGTGAAGATTTATTCATCAGGTAGTTTAGTATTTAATGAAATATCTTCTATAGATGGGTTTTTAGTAAGGATGTCTTTCAATGCTTGACCTTTCACTACATTCTAAGGAATAAACTATATATCAAACATCAATAGGATAACATCCCTCCATGATAGAATCCCTATTAGCAAAATAAGCACTGCTAGAAAAATAACTTATTGCCATGGATCTATATCCATGGTTTAAATGAACCGTGGCTATAAGTTAAAATATGGAAATAGGTTATAAGGTGGGCGTGGCAATAGGTTGTCAAATTTTATATCACGATCCCGATTTTCCTGTGCCACTCCCAAACCCTTCTTCCTCCCTTGGAGATTACTCCACCACCATTACTCCTCCCTCACCATTACTACTCCCCTCATCCCCATCCTCCCATCATGATTCCTCCCCCCTTTGGCTCTGACGCAGTCAGCACACCTCCCTGGCGATGCGGCACCAACACAGTTCTGATGCCTCCCTACCGACGTGGCTCCGACACCCACCTCCCTATGGAAACGACCTCCCCACTACCCTTTCGACACGGCTCTGATGCCCCCTACCTCACTACGACCCTCCTCCTTCGATGCAGCTCGACACTTCTCACTGCTACTCTGACTCGGCCACACTAGCTTTGTCCTTCCTCCTCTGATGCAGCTACCCCACCACCATGAGATCATCCTCTTCTGATGTGGCCACCCAACCTCCCTGATTTCTTACCAGAACCCAACATTACCCTTGAAATCCACTTCCTGATGTGATTTCTCACTAACTTGGACACTAGGTAAATACTCCCTTCATCAATTTTTCATGAAAAACCCCTACCTAAAACACTCTATTTAATTACATCTGCATAACAAGCTAGGGTTCCCATCACAGTTTTCTTTACAAGATTATAATTAATATGGTGGTTATTTTTGATTTTTTCCCCTAATCTACAACTACAAATGAATTATATTTATGAATTTATCTTTTCCAAATCCCATATCCCATATAAAATGAATTTTATTTTGTTAGAATATGTGTTTAGTTATACAGTCAACAATATTTCTTCTATGAACATACAATTTTATGATTTTATCCCTGAAATAATTACTTATTTGGATCCCATTGTATTGTTGTTGCACAATATGAATGGAATCCTTGACATATTTTCTTTGAATTTGAGGTTGAAATTATTCCCATGGTTTAGCATTATTACCCTAGCGCTACTCTCTATCCCTAGGTGATCGTGAACACACTTTGAGCTATGTAGCGAGATGAATTAAATGACCTGGAAGATTAACAAGGGTTTTTTTTGCAAAATATTATCTGAGCCCATATAGTTATTAGGGGTAGTGTGGTAGTATGGATTATTAGTGTTAGGACTCTAGTGATGGTGAGGGGGAGTTTCAGGCCAAATTTTATTTTTTACAGACCTTGAGTTACTATGGCGGTTGTGATTTTGTGTTGTTGCCTATTGTAATGAGTAATTTTATGAAATTTGGGATTCTTTATTTCTGTTAGGTGTTTTTGGGGATGATTCCCTAGCATATTTTTATTAGAATCAATTTTAAATAAATTATGTATTTATTGGATTCTTCTGTTTTATATATTTAGATCATGCCTTATGCATGGAACTTTAAGAACCATATGGAGGAATCTATAGAGAACAATCCACCAACCGATCCCCCTATATACCATTATATCATAAAATTAGTGATCAGAACCATTTAGTCTCTTAAGAAAAGTTTTGAATCATAGAAATTCTAGTTTATATATTTTTCCTAGGAGTTCACAAAGAAAAATTTGCATGTGTTTAAGGGTGATATGTGGCCTCAATAATCAGAAGAATGGATGGAAAATTTTGAACAAAATTCTAATATCTCAAGACCCCTATAATGTCAATAGTGTGATTTGGAACTTATATATTACAAGGGATGAGGAGAAGATAGTGGGACTTGGTAGTGATAGCTAAACTTCATTAAAATCTTACATGAATTGGGTTAAAAAATGTTTGAATTGAAATTTTTACTGGATATATTAATAGTGGAGAATGCTAAAGGGCTCATGATTATGGAGAAGGGTGACTGATCCATCATGAAGTAGCCCAATAAATTTACCAAACTAGTACATCTTTAACCCAAGATCTTGAAAATTAATACATGAAATAACATCATTTTTAAATGGGTTTGATGTTAGGAATTTGGTCCAGGATTATTCTATTGTGTTTTCCCACCTATAATGAAGTGAAAAAAGGTGGTTATTAACATGGTAGATATTGTAAGGCTGATCAGTTTGATCCATTATCTAACTATTATGGTTGGAATCTAGAGTTCCTCTTTAGGTCAAAATATTAAGTGAAATAAATTTAATCAAGAAAGTGGTGGGAGTGTATAATGTACTGCAAACCTTATTCCAGTAGCTTCCTCATGTAAAAATAAAGTTGGTTGTTATTAGTGTGGGAGGGCCATACATACCAAACAATATTTCTAAGAAACTATGAGGACCTTACACTAGTGTATATTCTTGGTACATCTTCAGTGGTATTTAAAGTACTTTCCTCAGGGTAGTAAAGTAGGGTCCTCTAATGACAAGGGTTCCCTGGTACAATCAAATGCATCAAAGGGAGCATGATCTCATTCTTAAGTGAAAGGGAATGTCATTTTTTGAATAAATCTTAGAGTGCTCCAAAGTCTAGGAACTTGTATGTGTGAAAGAATAATCTATAGAAGTTATATGTGGAGCCATCAAATTTCATAGGGATGGTGTTCGTTGTTTTATATATATCTTTAGATTTATTTTACAGATGTGTATCCAATTAATTTATCTCATCTAAGTTGATTGATTCCTTGGGGATATGATATAGGTTGATACCTTATGTGATGGACCTATATACTTCATTGGTAAAGAATATAGAGAAAGGTTGTTAGTGTTAAAAGTTCTATGTGATCATTGTTGATGCTGAAGTCATTTGGGATTTATTGGTTTTGGATTTAGAAATATTTGAACCCCCCTGATGTTCAACAAAATTGGGATAGTTGTAGAATCTTCATCTTATCTGCATATTTTACAATTCAATGAACCTATGGTAATCTTTGTACACCTCCCATTTTTTGTACCACATAAGTTAAGGGGTGAAATTAGCCAAGTGTTAGGGATGTTGGGATTCCGATTAGGTCTAATATCATGTTGTCAAAGAAAAAAAAGAAACAAGATTTTATACCTTTTTATGTTTCCCTTATCCATGTTAATGTTGCTGGTTCTCAAGATCCACTGTCTTCATCTAGCCAAGTGGTAAGGTTTCCATTATCAAAAAAAACACAAATTATGTATCATAAGTGTTGATTTTTAATCCTTTATTATCCCTATCATTCAAATTTAGTTTACAGGCCTACTAGTGTAATTTTAACTCATAATTATCATGCATGGGTATTTACGGTCACCCTCCTACTACTTTCCTTCAAAAGAACGCGGAAAAATGAATAATTTGACCACTGATATTTTCCATCATACTGGTACATAGAACAAATATATCTTCTTCTAGCCTTCTTCACATGGATAGAGGGTAATGTTAAGTAGATTATCACATTTAATCAGTAGTGACATAAACACTACTACATACTGTATAGGAATAGTAATTCATCAGAAGAAGTCATCAAATCCACCCTCTGTGATACTTTCACAGTTCTCAGAACCTGAATTTAAGTCATTGACATGTCATGAACTAGAATCTGTAGAGCATTAGGATTGAAGGGAGATCCATTCCCAGCTACTAAAGATAGGGTTGGAAAAGTGAACTCAGAGTTGGTTGATGAGTTGTCAGAGCTAGAATAACTAACATCAACTTAATAGTCATCAGGAATAGATGGAGAGGTGGAGGATGAGGCACATGATATCATTTTATCTCTTGAAATTTCCCAGACATGGAGTATATCATCCTAAAGAATGTTCTTGATAGAATCCTAGGGTTGATGGACTCTCCTTTCAGCTTCTTCTAATTTTGTTTTTCTATCTTCACTTGATTTCAAGTCTTCTTTGTATTTCCTTTCAAAATCATCAGTTCTCTATTTCTCTAAGAGTGAAAATTTCTTAATTGACTTCATCTTTTCAACTTTTGTTTCAAGTGTTTCCATTAGTATGGTCTTGTGTGCAATCAAATCATCTGTAAAAACATGGAATGGTTTTACATCTGAAGTTTGTGTTTCTTCCTGTTTGGTGACAAATATTTCATATGTTTCATCCACTTTTTTCAGCATAATTTTCTAGGCATGCTGAAGTTTTGTAATCTCCTCATATTATGCTTCTTCCAAATCACTCTTCATCCATTTCTCTAATTCCAATTTTGAGGAAAGCTCCTCTACGTATTTTTATCTACGTTCTGTATACTCTATATATATATATATATTTTATGTCTGTTTTCTCTTTATCTTAACGTGTTTTTTATATATAAAAGTTCTATTGTATATAATAGATTACTCAAATATGGGCTAGAAAATTAAATAAAAATTTAGAAGAACGAGAATTATAAGCCAAAATATTATTAACTTTGAACTGGAATCTTGTGATTGTGTGAATTCACTGATTTTCTAGAAGCCAAAAACTCAGCGTTAATGTCTTAAAGTCAAAATCAAGAAGTATTAGAACCACTAAAATCCACAAAATCCTATTCCATTTACCCTTTTATAAAAAATAAACCCCCCTATTGGTTTAAAATCGCCAATTTCTTCCGTAGAAAGATGATTAAAACCACAAATTTCAAATGATCAGTGAATGAAAAAATGAAAATGTTTATTTAAGAACTATTCCAAATCAAGTAGGCATCTTAAAAACTTCTAGTTTTTACTCTCTCAAAATGAATACAGGGTTTCCATTAGAGATCCTAAAGAAAATTTCACTTTCATGATGCTTTGAAACACTTAAAAATCACCCACGTTTGTTTAGAGACAATTTCAGTCCCAACCAAGCTTAACCACAGTTGATGGCCTTGGCAAACCTCAGATGTAGTGGATCCTACATCCATCGACATTAACTATAAACTTTAATCAATTTAAATTATTCGGTTCGAGGAAAATCCAAAAAAAATTCTCAACATTAAGAGATATACACTTTTTACGTTCTTA
The DNA here is from genome assembly GCA_963277665.1 of Viscum album. NCBI lineage: Eukaryota > Viridiplantae > Streptophyta > Magnoliopsida > Santalales > Viscaceae > Viscum > Viscum album. The sequence continues at coordinate 29,332,435 of OY728125.1, forward strand.
TACATATGTTTTGTATATATTTATTATATATATAAATTTTTTATACATATGGGTTCTCATCATTAAGAGATTTCCACTTTTTATATTATGTATGAATTTCCTGTATGCATATTCTGTATGCACTTTAATTTTCTATACACGTATAATCCCCTTTCAGTTTATCAAAAATATAATGTATTCTAAATTTTTTTAATCTTCATGATAAAATTGTAGAACCTTTATTCATTAATATACTATGTTTCTACTCACTTTTAATCTGTAATGTCAATGACATGAAATATATGTTATTAATTGTATTTACAATACTTTCATTCATAGCACGAGTCTTATATTTTTAGTAAAAAGAAACAAATTATATTTTACCTTGTTTTACTCTTATTCACATTTATTATATGACTCTTGTATTGGTCATTAATGGTGAATATCCATGATGGATTTTTTTGAGGCGTTTTCATATACTTTATGATTTCTAAGAAGGCTTGCATAAGTTCCTCAATGCAATATTTTTTTGGGTGTTAATTTATATGGACTGAGAACTTTTAAAACATGTGTTTTTTCTTGTAGTATGTAAGAAAATATGGTACAATGAATAACATGTGACCATCGAAGCAGAAGTATTTAATTTTTTTTATTATTTTTTGTCTTTCCATTCATTGTAGTAATTTTTTGGAGCTATTAATTTTTGTGGAACTTCCCATTCTTAACCAAATAAGGTAATAATTCCTCACCCAATGTGATACTCAAAAATTGAGATACTCAGGTGAGGTTACATTATTGATGTTTCTGATTTGTGCATACATTTTCATACATTCTATTGAGTATCAAAACATGTTTTCACATGCATTGGGACTACTAGGTTTTTTCCCTACCTCATCTCTAGAATCTCTTCCACGATAAGGTCACTAGGCCACACCCACATGTGTGAATCCCAAATCAATATCATCCACCTATAAATCATAATAGTAATACATACAACTAAACTGACCATGGGATCCTTGGGATTCATGTTTTATCTCCACAACTACCATCCATTCTCCTCTAGTATTTTATAAAATGAGTTCTCTTTACCTTATTACATATCCTTTATATAATGACACAACTTCCCTATAAGTATGTCCACTGATTCATTCTAAAAATACACAAAACATTTCATGAAATGGGTTTCCATCATCTGTATTTTTTATCACTCTCCCCTAGGACAAGCGTTGTGACACCCATGTGATCGTTGGATTCCCCTCCTTGTCTTTACAGACGTCCTTATCTAGTTGGAGATCATCATACATCTCTCCATAGATATATATTCTCATAAAGTGGTAGAGGTCCCATATACCATTTATGACCTCCCAATGATATAGGAGAAATTTGTTGGCCCCGGGTGTCTAATTTCTCAACAAATCTAGAATGAAGTCTTGATTATTGTAGATGTGGAATTTTTATCACTATGTTAGCCCATAGATCCCAACACACTATATATCTAACTAAAATTCATGATAGGACAAACATACCCAGTATACCCCATCCCCTCTCTTCAAGAAGTTTTTATAATGAAGTAGGTCCTAGTAATATGCCAACAATACTTCAATTAAAAAGTGGAAAATAGCTTAGTTTAGAAATGAGGGGGGTGGGGTGGGGGTGGGGGTGTCTGTCCAGGAAGAAGGGGGGTTCCAGGGGGGTCTACCGAGGAAGTGAGGGGTGGGGTGTCCAGGAGTGGGGGGGGGGGGGTGTAAGGGGGTCTGATTATTTAATGTTATCTAACGAGGAATAGAGTTATGGGAATTTGATGTTGATTTTTTTTCTTTTAAGGTACTTCAATGAGAACATCCAGGTTGATTTAAAAGATAAGAGGATGGTTGGATGATTAAAAAGAAGAAAACTGCATCTTATCATCACAGGGGAGTACTTAATTTGGTATTAAATTGTTTAGAACAATTCATTCTTGCTGCCACTTATTGGTACTCTTTTGAAATTTTTGATTTTAGGATGTTATGTTTGTCGAGTGTTTTTGTTTAAAAATTAAATCTGTATACAGGGGGACCTCTGTCTTGGGGGGGATGTCTGCAGGGGGGGATCTGTCCGGGGGGGGGGGGGGCTATCTGCAGGGGGATCTGTTAGGGGGGGGATTTTCATGGGGGAAGGGTGCTGAGATTCCCTGTATTCTCAAATTTCATGACATTAAATCTCTAGAGTCGAGATAATCAGGACTACTTTGTGTCCCTGATACTTTTAGTAATTTAGAATGTAAGGATTATTCCTTATTTTCTTTGTCTCAAACACTCTTGAGTACTTAGATATTTTAGCTAACTTGTCTCATTATGTTACCTCTATGGTATTAAGGAATCCTATTGGGTATATTTATACACAACCATGCATAGGAATTATGCCCACATGTCTTTTGATTGAGTAAAATATTCATGAGTTCGTAGATGAATTGGATATACATAGAGTTGGGGTGTCTTGTACAGAGTAAATGCTCGAGGATGCTTGAAGATTCATTATGGATCATGGGTATTAGTGATAGTAGTTCTCAAAAATACAGATAAAGAGTGATCCAATAGTTTGTGAAATGTGGAGGTTCTTCTCAGTACTTCATGTTCTGTAGAATTTTCATATGTCTTGTTTTCCTTGTATTTATATCATGGGATATATTTGTGTCTATAGTCTCTTACATATATTATATACAGTTCAGTTGATTATATATATTCTACTAGTATTTTGGATTTATCTTGTGTACTAGAGATGTGTATTTTGTATTGAAGATGTGTATTTTGTAGGTTGTTATTGGTTGTACTGGAGATGTGTATTTTATATTGGAATGTGTATTTTTCAGGGGGTAGAGGGGAGGTTTGCAGGACAGGAGGTTTGCAAGGGTACAAGGGGTGTGGGTCTGCAGGGGTGGGGGGGGGGGTCCGTAGGGGTGCAGGGGGGGTGGCAGGGGGTCTTCAGGGGTGCAGGGGGGGGGGGGGTCTTCAGGGGTACAAGGGTGGGGGGGGGGGGGGTGTTGGGTGGAGAGTGATGGCAAGAGGGGGGGGGGTGAATTTCCTTTTTAAAAATAATTAACAATTTAAAATCAAAGTTAAAAGTGCAGCGGAAATAAAAGAGGCAACACACAAAACTTGATAACGGAGTTCGGCTTAACCCAAAGCCTACGTCTCTGCTCCCAACTCAACCGTTGAGAGATTTACTACCGCTTGATTTTTAATGGTTTTAGCAAGAAACCCACTAGACTTTAAGGTAGTCTAGAACCTATTACAGCTTTCTTTTAATGGTTATGCAAGAACCCACTTGCTTTTAATGGTTGAGCAAGAACCCACTAGCCTTCTTACAGGTGAAGGCTAGCTCACCTATGACTCAAGCCTTTTAAAAGGGAAGGCTTGACTAACCTCTTCACACCTTGAAGGTGGTGTGAAAACCCAAAAGAAAGGAGGATGAGAGAAATGGGGGTTTGTAGGCACAAACCCAAAATAAAGCTCAAAATGATAAAACAAGAAAAACCGTAATGGGGAGAAGCCTTGTGCGCCAAAGGATTGATGAAGTTGATGAAGAGCGCTCCCAAGCTTCTTTGATGGTGCTCCTTGGATGTGGAAATGAGTTGGAGCAAGTGGGGTTTCCTTGAAGGAATGCACCGGAGGTTCGCCAAATGATCAAAAATGTTCCCGTGGGCTTCCGTACATTTCCGGGGCTTCCTAGTCCTTTATTTATAGAGGGGGAACCCTCAAATGGTCTTTGGGGGTCTTCGGAGCCGTTGGAGAGGCCTTCGGAGCCGTTGGGAGTCAAGTGGACAAGTCTGGTCAAAGCCCAATGGCTAGTTTGACTGGCTCCACCAGCTGACCGGTGCTAGGCCACCGGTTGGCCGGTGCTTTGAAAAAGGGAGAGGGCCCGGGCTCAGGCACCACCGGCTGGCCGGTGAGTAGGCCACCAGTTGGCCGGTGAGGAGCTAGTAGCTGTCCCTATTTGTCTAGGTTCCACCGGCTGGCCGGTGATGTGACACCAGTTGGCCGGTGGTCTGGACAGAGGTGATGCCTTCTATCCAGGCTCCATCGGCTGGCCGATGGTCTTCCACCGGTTGGCCGGTGGACTGAAAATCAGTCCACTTTTGATCCTTCTTGGCCCAATTCCTTGGCAACCTTTTTCCTATCAACAAAAACACTTAAAACAAGATTAGATAAAAAAGAGAGTGATTGTGATCATGAAAATTAAACCACGAGGGGTACGAGAGGTACAACAATCTCCCCCTATTTTGATGATCACAATCACCAAAACAAGCAATGTAAAAGATTGAAATGAGAGGCATGCTTTAAAAGATAAATTGAAAAGAAAATCAAAGCATGAGAGAAAGATTTCTCCCCCAATCAACCAAGAATTTCTCCCCCTTTGTGATTATCAAAATAGCACGGGGCATAAAACTTGATTGAGGGAAATCGAAAAAACAAGATAGATATTTTAAACCAATTGAAATTTTTGAAATTTGATTTGAATGTTTTGAATTGAAAGTAGCAAAAAGGCTTAAACGATCCTAACTCCCCCTAAATAAAAACAACAAATCATCGGGGAGAGGTTTTTGAAACTGAGACAAATTTTGGTCCGGTGAGACTCGCTAAAAGGGATTTTTCAATCCACACATGTCTAGTGATGGGTCTTCTCCTATGAAATTCATCGTTAAAGAAAATAGTTTTGGGCCTTCCATACCGGGCATTTTTGCAATCGCACTCATAAATTAAGTGCCCGGGTTTGTTACAATAATTGCAAAATTTATATTGGGAGCTCCCCCTTACAAAAATAGTTGGAGCATGGGAAGAGGAAGCTTTCTTGGAATATCCAAGCCCTTCGGTGGTTCTAGATATGCATTGGGAACTGAGAAATTTGGTTAAATTTTGTTCACCTTGGGTGAACTTGGCAAGGGATTCCTTCAAATCCTTGATTGTTGATTCCATAGAATCAACATCGGGAAGGTTTTGGACCTTGAGGGACAACTCTTTCTTTTCTTTGAGAATTTGTTCCTTTTCGGAAGAAAGTTTTTTGAAATTCTTTTTTTAAAGTAACAAATTTGGAAGAAAGTTCGTGAAAACCTTCCTCCAATTGATCTCTCGCATGTTGGAGATCCTCATAAGATAAATGATTAAAAGAATTGGAAGAACAAGAGGAAGACGAGTCGAAAGAGGATACCTCATGAAATGCCATTAGACATTTTTTACCGTTGTCACTTGAGGAGGAGGAGGAGGAGGATGTGGAGCTATCACTCCATGTGGCCTTGAATGCCTTCTTCTTTTCCTTTTGCTTGGTCCCTTCATGGGTAACCTCCAAAAGCTTCCAAATTTCATGAGAAGTGGTGCAAGTAGAAATACAATTAAATTCATTACGGTCTAACCCACAATGAAGAGCATTCATGGCTTTGACATCAAGCTCAAAATAAGCAATGTCTTCGAGGGTCCATTTAGACTCATCTTTGCTAGAGAGAGTGTAGCCTTGCATAACAATTCTATATATAGGATAGCCAATACTTCTAAGAAATGTAATCATGCGAGTTTTCCAAAAAGTGTAGTCGGTTCCATCAAAAAATGGAGCACGACCCAATGAATAACCTTAGGGGGCGAAAGAAGACGAAGCCATCACAATGGATCTTGAATTTGAAACCGGTTAAGGTATTATTCAAATTTTGCCTTTGATACCAATTGTTGGGTGGAGAGTGATGGCAAGAGGGGGGGGGGGTGAATTGCCTTTTTAAAAATAATTAACAATTTAAAGTCAAAGTTAAAAGTGCAGCAGAAATAAAAGAGGCAACACACAAAACTTGATAACGGAGTTCGGCTTAACCCAAAGCCTATGTCTCCGCTCCCAACTCAACTGTTGAGAGATTTACTACCGCTTGCTTTTTAATGGTTTTAGCAAGAAACCCACTAGACTTTAAGGTAGTCTAGAACCTATTACAACTTGATTTTAATGGTTATGCAAGAACCCACTTACTTTTAATGGTTGATCAAGAACCCACTAGCCTTCTTATAGGTGAAGGCTAGCTCACCTATGACTCAAGCCTTTTAAAAGGGAAGGCTTGACTAACCTCTTCACACCTTGAAGGTGGTGTGAAATCCCAAAAAATGAGGATGAGAGAAATGGGGGTTTGTAGGAACAAACCCAAAATAAAGCTCAAAATGATAAAACAAGAAAAACCGTAATGGGTAGAAGCCTTGGGCGCCAAAGGATTGATGAAGTTGATGAAGAGAGCTCCCAAGCTTCTTTGATGGTGCTCCTTGGATGTGGAAATGAGTTGGAGCAAGTGGGGGTTCCTTGAAGGAATGCGCCGGAGGTTCTCCAAATGATCAAAAATGTTCCCGTGGGCTTCCGTACATTTCCGGGGCTTCCTAGTCCTTTATTTATAGTGGGGGAACCCTCAAATGGCCTTTGGGGGTCTTCGGAGCCGTTGGAGAGGCCTTCGGAGCCGTTGGGAGTCAAGTGGACAAGTCTGGTCAAAGCCCAACGACTAGTTTGACTGGCTCCACCGGCTGACCGGTGCTAGGCCACTGGTTGGCCGGTGCTTTGAAAAAGGGAGAGGGCTCGGGCTCAGGCACCACCGGCTGGCCGGTGAGGAGGACACCGGTTGGCCGGTGAGAAGGCAGTAGCTGTCCCTATTTGTTTGGGTTCCACCGGCTGGCTGGTGATGTCACACCGGTTGGCCGGTGGTCTGGACAGAGGTGATGCCTTCTGTCCACGCTCCATCGGCTGGCCGGTGGTCTTCCACCGGTTGGCCGGTGGACTGAAAATCAGTCCACTTTTGATCCTTCTTGGCCCAATTCCTTGGCAACCTTTTGCCTATAAACAAAAACACTTAAAACAAGATTAGATAAAAAAGAGAGTGATTGTGATCATGAAAATTAAACCATGAGGGGTACGAGAGGTACAACAGGGGGTCTGCAAGGGTGCAGGGGGTTGGTAGGGGGAGGGGGGTTTGGCAGGGGAGGGGGTCTGTAGGGGGTGCTGGGGAGGGGGTCTACAGTGGTGAAGGTGGGGGGGGGGGGTGGCTTTGGGAGGGGGGTTGGAAGGGGGAGGGGGTGTCTGCAGGGGTGCAAGGGGGGAGGGGGGTGGCAGGGGGACTAGCAGGGGGAGATGGGGTGTGTTCAGGGGTGCAAGGGGGTCTGTCCAGGGTGCAATGTGGTGTGTCTAGGGTGCAAGGGGGTGTGTCCAGGGTGCAAGGGGGGTCTGTCCAGAGTTGCAAGGGGGTCTATCCAGGGGTGCAAGGGGGGTCTGCAGGGGTGCGAGGGGGGGGGGTGTCTGTATAGGGGTGCAAGGTGGGTCTGCAAGGGTTTAAGGGGGTTTGTCCTGGGTGTAGGGGGCAGGGGGTGGGGTCTGTCAAGGGAGGGGGAGGTAGGGGGTCTTTACAAGTTGGAAGGGGGCTTTAAAGGGGTGAAAGGGGGTCTGTAGAGGTGCGGGGGGGGGGGGGGGGGGTCTGTCCCAGGTACAAGGGGGCAGGGTATCTATCTAGGGTGAGGAGGGGGGATTTGTCCAGTGGGAGGGGGGTCTTTCCTGGGAGGGGGTGGCAGGGGGGTCTGTCCAGGGTGAAAGGGGGGTCTTTCCAGGGGTGGGGTGGGGCTGGGATTTTTTTTATAAAATGGGAAAACTATAGCCACGGTTTCAAACCATGGATAAAGACTTATAGCCACAGTTCATTGAACTGTGGATGGTATTGGTGTGGCTATTGGGTGAACCCTTTGGCCACAGTTTCAAACTATGGCTATTTACCTATATCCACAGTCGAAACCGTGGCTATAACTCTATATCCATAGTCAAAACCCTGGCTATAACTCTATAGACACAGTTCAGACTGTGGCTATAGGCCTATAGCTACGATTTCAAACCATGGATATAGGGTTCGACCTATATCCACGCCAATACCAGCCACGATTCAATGAACCGTGGCTATGACCTATAACCATGGTTTTTGGGCTTATATCCATGGTCCCAAACTGTGGCCATAGCCTAAATTTATAGTAGTGAAGACTGAGAATAAATTTGACTAGGTTACTGTGAAGAAGAAAGTGGTTCTCATGATGCCGCAGATAGTGCCTTATCTTCTAAACTACATAGATTAATTCCATGTATCTCTTATCAATATCTAAATATCGAGTCTCTTTATCTATCATGGTTTGACTAAGATAATAATGGTTGTTTTCATTCACATAATCATTATTTTGGGCATGGGAATCACCTAATGACTTTATAATTCTTTCACATATAAAATGTGTAGATTTATTTCCTTAGGTGGCATCAACAGTAGTTGGATAATGAGGTAATTCTTGAGGGCATAAAATTATTATTGAGAGTCACTGGTCCATTTATAAGTGACCTACATGTTCATAAATTTGATGATGTGTAAACACTTTCCTGCAAGATTGGAAATGAAGCACTGAATGTTGAAAAAGTTTCCTAGAAGTCCTCTCAACTCATTCAGGTTTTAATGAGATAACATGATAAGGATATATTTAGTCTTATCAAGAACAAATTCTATGCCACAATGGAATATGAAAAAGCCATAAAAGTTTACTATTGTCATCCTAAAAGCACATTTCAAGGGGTACATATTTAGATTATTCTATCTAAGATTGTTGAATGTGGTCTCTACGTCAGCCAGATCATTAGAACATTTCTCAGATTTGGCATCTAGATCATCAAAATAGAATTCAACTAACATTCCAAAGAAGGGGTTGAAGATGTGATGTAAAACACATTAGCATGTGGCACTAGAATTCTTCAATATCGAGGGCATTACCTGATAGAAGAATACTTCTTAAGGTTCCCTGAAAAACATGGATTCTTTATCTTCTAGGGTCATTCTGATTTGATTGTAACCAGAGTATGTTGGTTACCGGGACGATGCAGCGGAAGCCGGTGGGCCAGGAATTTAAAATTTTCTGCATCACCAGAGTGACATAACCTCGTCAACTCTGGTGATCTTTTCCCGGTTTGGTCTGAGGATCTCGCAAGGTTTAAACATAGCACTAAAATTAAACTAAACATGTACCTTGTTCAGAATTGACGTGTGCAAGTCTGCCGCAGGACACCGACGATCATTGCTCGAAGACTCCGACATTGAAGCCCTCTATACTGTCCAAACATGCCTCAAAAATCAGCTCGCGCACCATTCATCAAGATCCAGGTGCTAGCGTGGATCATCGACGCTCACTTCAGCGCAGCGACAATCACTGCAAAGGAAGAAGCATCAATCCGAGATGAATGATCTTGAAGATCTTTCTTTGCTTGACAGACTCCCTCTCTAGATTTTTGGAGGAGAGAGAAGCTCTCAATCTCAACACATGAATAGTTAACATGGTAGATCTTCTCTTTCACTTATATAGGGAGTGTTTAAATCATGTTGTATAGATTCCCGACCCGCCGTGTAATAGACATCTGCTATATAAGTGTAATAAATAATCATTTATGACATATAAAATTTTTCCAGAAATAATATTTATAATTTATTACTTACTAGTAATATATAAATATATTATGTGATAAACTTGAATCATTAACACGACTCACACCTCTTGATAATATTAAACTAACCTAGGATATTAAAATCCATTCGAATAATATTAATACTTGTATTTACTCTATAACTTGTAAATACATGTTTTAAATAAATTCAACAAATTATTATAAACTTGAATAATTAATGAATTTATTTATAATTTGGTGATCCATAGAACTTGGATAGTGCTCGGACCCTTTGGCAGGTCCCACAAAGTTCTATATTCCTATTCCCAAAATAGTGCAGATTTTCAAGGCGCTATTGTGTGTGGACCTCTAGGCCCTTACCTCAATAGCAGTGAATAATATCCATTGACCTAGAGCAGGGTCGAGCAACCCATAGAGGCCCCTATAGAGATAAGGAAAAGTCAAAACAATGCCTTTCTTCCTAGGAACATGGTCCGTGTAATATAATCTCTTCATCATCGATATCTCAATAAAGCAGAATGCACACTAGTGTCATCATTCTTTATTTGCTTTATTTTGTTTATTGAATTGTCTGGACAATCTTGCCTTCCACTACCATGTCCATGGATTTAATGATGGTGCAACCATCCTAATCAACCTGGCCAGAGATATATCTTTCTGAACTCGGAAGCAACAAATCCTTTCTTGATCATTCAATCAATGCCCTGACATTAATGAAGTACCAGATACAAACTACATCGCCACAACTTTGTCGCCACGATTTTCACCTTCCATCAAATGTATATAATTAAATGACATCCATTGACAATGATCTCAAGTGTAAAGACCATTACACATTTCCATAGATAGGAACAACCAATGACACCTAAAACATGTTGTGTTCTTATTATGCGGGTCTGCCCTCATGATCTCAACTATTAGAGATCATCACGTGCGAACTTCATTCGAAGAAGTCTCAATGCTTATGAGCCCCCCGCACTTGATGGTTACACATCATCTGTGTACTTTTCAAAATGATGTAACTAGACCATAGGACATTACTTTAATATTACTGTCATGGCATCTTAGGGTTCTCATTATAGCCTAGGATCTACTATAACCCTTTTATGCGACAGGTAATCTTAGGATATTACCATAAACTAAGTGGATGCAGAAGTATCTACCCTATTATGGCAAGCTAAAAACATGTATTATAACAATCTAAATACATGTAGTGGTAATCAATGTACAAAACTAGTTGGGTCTAGGGGACCCACTTACAACACTCCCGCTTTCACTAGAGCCAACTGGTAACATGTTTCAATTTGCTCGCTCTAACATGTGTATCATGCTTCTGCTGAGAAATGGATTTAGTCAGGGGGCCTGCCACATTGTCTCTGTGTCTAATCATCTAACTGTCACTTCAACTATTTGAGTAAAATCCCTCAAGAGATGAAGCTTTCAAATAATATGATTTGTTCTTTGGTGAGACCTGGGCTCTTTGGCAAGAACCACTGCAGCAATATTGTCACAATATACTGGTACATGGTCTGCACTACTAGGTACAACACCAATGTATGTGATAAAGTTGTGTATCCAGACTGCTTCCTTTACGGCATCGGAAGCTTCAATATATTTGGACTCTGCTGTAGAATCATCAACCACAGCTTTAATTGAGCTTCTCCAGCTCACTGCACCACCATTCAGGAAAAAGATGTAGCCTGACTGCAATTTCATATCATCATGATCTGTTTGCAAACTAGCATCAATGTATCCCCTCACAACTAGTTCTTCATCTCCTCCATACACCAGGAACATCTCCTTAGTATGCCTCAAGTGCTTTAGGATAGTTTTAACAACTATCCAATGCAGCTCTCCTATATTGGCTTTATATCTACCCACCAAGATTAAAGCAAAGGCAACATCAAACCTAGTACACAACATGTCATACATGATATAACCCACTTCCAAATCATAAGGGACTCTACTCATTCTGTCACTCTCCTTCTATGTTTGTGGACACATTTTCTTGGAGAGATTTACACCATGTGACATAGGTAACAATCCTCAATTGGATTGTTCTATATTGTACCTTTTGAGTACCTTGTCAATATATGTACTTTGACTTAGCTCAGGCAGCCTTTGAGATCTATCTCGATAGATCTTGATCCCTAGAATGTAGGCCGCTTCACCTAAGTCCTTCATTAAGAAGCATTCATTTAACCCCGTCTTAACTGACTGTAAGACTTTCACCTCGTTTCCCATAATTAATATGTCATCAACATATAATACTAGAAAAATGATGGCATTCCCTTCATCCTTTTTATAAAAACAATGGTCGCTTTCATTTTTGACAAAACCAAAATCTCTTATGGCCTCATCAAAATGAAAATTCTATGATCTCGATGCCTGCTTCAATCCATAAATGGATCTTTGCAGATTGCATACTTTATTAGAATTCTTTGACTTGAAAAACCCTTTGGGTTGAGTCATATAGACAACTTCAAGCAACTTCCCATTTAGAAAAACAATTTTGACATCCATCTTCCAAATTTCATAACCGTGAAAGGCTGCTATTGCAAGCCATATTTTGATGGATTTAATTATTGCTACTGGTGATAAGGTTTCATCATAGTCAATTCCTTGACATTGCCTGAACCCCTTTGAAACCAGTATTGCTTTAAAGGTATTAACCTCACCATCCATGTACAACTTCTTATTGAATAACCATTTGCATTCAATTGGATTGACATCAGTTGGAGGGTCTACCACAATCCAAAATTGATTTTGGTACATGGAATCCATCTCAGAATTAATGGATTCTAGCTATTTAACAGCTTATTTTCCTTCTAAAACTTTATTATTGGTTAGAGGTTCATCATACTGAAGGAATAATGTGTCACCTGACTCGGTGACAGGAAAACCATAACGCTCTGGTTCTCTAACCTCTCGCATAGACCTACACAGTATCTATGTCTATGGAACAACTTCTTCTTCTGCCTGTTCTTATAGAGATTGTTCCTCTACCAACTCCTGTGCATCAGGAGTATTAACTTCATCGAATTCAATCTTACTCCCACTATTTCCAATATAAATGTTATCCATTTCTATAAATGTGGTTTATCTTTCCACAATGACTTTTCTATCTAAAATTTTATATAGGTAATATCCTCTAGTTTCCTTAGGATAATCTATAAAGATTCACTTAGAGCTTCTAGATGCCAATTTGTCCCTTGGTAATGTCTTGACAAATGCCTCACACCCCCATACATGCATGTGTGCCAGGTTGGGTTTCATTCCATACCATAACTGATATATAATCCCATCTACAACTTTAGTTGGTACTCAGTTAAGGGTGTATACTTCTGTCTGCAAGGCGTATCCCCAAAAGTATAACTGAAGGGTTTCATGACTCATAATTGATATGACCATGTCAAGAAAGGTCCTATTCCTCCTTTCACTAACACCATTTCATTATGGTGTATAATTAGGAGTGATTTGGGACACTATCCAATACTCTTTCAAGTTATCAATGAAAGCTTGGTTAAGATATTCTACGCCTCAGTCTAAGCGAAGTGTTTTTATCTTCATACCAGGTTGGTTTTCTACTTCATTTTGGTATTCCTTAAATATCTGAAATGAATCTGACTCATACCACATTAAGTAGATATATACATACCTACAATAGTCATCGGTAAAAGTAATGAAGTATAGAAAACCACCCCTTGACTCTACTGGAAATGGACCACATATATCAGTATGTATTAATTCCAGTACTGAATTGGATCTTTCTCCCTTTCCTGAGAAAGGTGCTTCAGTCATCTTTCCATGTAAAAAATCTTGACATACATCTAAGGGTTATAACTATATCGAGTCTAGATACCTTTCTTGATGCAATCTTCGTAATCTCTCCTCATTTACATGAACAAGCCTGATGTTCCATAGGCATGTGTTATTTGAGTCATGTTGGAAATTTTTGTCATTGATTTCCATTAATGAGTTTTCTAGTTTCATCATATATAAACCATTGTTAAGTTATTCTATACCATAACATTTTTTATCCCTATAAAATAAAAAAAATTTATTTCCAAACTTGAAAAAAACCATAGTGTTTAGACTTGACACAAAGATAATGTTACTGGTAACAAAAGGTACATAATAACAATTGTTTAAAACTAGAACGAAACCAGTTGGCAAGGCTAAGTGATAGTATCCCACTACCAAGTCTTCCATTCTTGCACCATTTATAGCTCGGAGATCCACTTGACCTTTTATAATCTTTTTGAACCTACATGGTTCCTGTATATTAATACAAATGTGTGAGCCACAAGCTGTATCCAATACCCAACTTGTAGATAAAGATATATTGAATTCAATGACAAAAATACCTGACGTAGAAGAATCATTTTTCTTCTTCTTCCCAGCTCTTCAATTCTTCTTTCAATGTCCTTTCTTTCCACATCCAAAGCAGATATATTTCTGGTCATTACTTTGCCTCTGAATATTTGTCTTCTTTGTAGGAAAATACATTGGTTTCTTTGGACTTTAGTTGGCCTTAGACCCCTTTGGCTTGCCCTTATTTTTCTTGTTCACCATAAGGACAGATGAATTGGTATTTTTCATATCCTTATCATCTTGGTGAACTAAATCCAAATGGTTTGGGAGAAACTTTTTCATATCATTCATATTATAATTGACAATAAAAGTCGAGAATCTTGACGGTAAAGAGGCAAGAATGAGATCCACTACTAGTTCTTGGTTAAGTTTGAACCCAATGGCATCATGCCTCTAAATATACCCAATTATCTTCAGTACGTGAGGACCGGCTTGGTGCCCTACAACTAGCCTGTACTTATATAGTGCACTTGAGATCTCACACCTTTCTTGCTTGGTCCTCTCATAATAATGTTCTTAGAGATTTGAAATCATATTTTAGGAGTCCTCATCCTCATGAATTTTTTCAATTGGATGGACATGGATGACAACATGATGCATTGTACATCAAGTTCATTGTCTACATGGTTTCTCCATTTATATTTTTCCACCTTACTTGCTCCCTGAGGAGGCTCAATGGGAATTGGGGATTCTAGCATATATAACTTCTTTTCATGGCATAGTACTGTGTGCAAGCGCCTGTACCAATCTTGGAAGTTATTACCGGTCAGTATATTTTCTTTAACCAAGATCGATTGCAGTGATAAAGTACTTGTGGTGTTTTTGATTTCCATTTTGAATCTACGTCAGATAAATATTTAGCAGTTAGTACTTTGTCTTGATTACCTTTTGAAATTTATGATTAATAAATTATTATATCATTTTAAGGTCTCCCACTATTTTGGAAAACCTTAATAGCCCTCACTATTAGATTCAGAATACTCTATCACTTGAGCATTCTAGTGGAAAGGATCCTCAAAACCTCCCTCATAGTATACAAGCTAGGGAAACGCCACTACTTAGAGGGTTTCAAGGAAGGCACTAGACTGGCCAACCACTTGTTCTTGTGGTTCCTTGTGTTAATGAGTAAAGTCCTAGATTTTGGAATATGAACTTGATTCCCTCAACATCTTGCCTCTAAGGTGATAGAATGTTAGCTAAGGCTGATCCTTGACTACTCACTTATGTTAATTCAACCCATTTATCTTATGAAAATGCCCCGATAGTAAGATTTACTCTCAACTAAGGCTGAAGATCACCCCAAACACCCGGTTTTGTTTAGATGAGAGTAATGGAAGGCTTTTATACTTAATATATCTTTGAGGGATTTTATATTATTTATTGACGAATATAATCCTTTTCTATTTATTATATTCAAACCGGGTTGTCACACCCACAACTAAACATGCAATAGAATTTAATTCGTCACGTCTTTATGCATTTTATCTTGTTTACTATTCTATGTGATCATGAAATAATCATGCAGATGCATAAAATAATAAACTATGCGTAAAGTAAATCATGTGATCCGACTAGTCTTGAGCACTCTATAAATACCGATCCATAACGGATCAATCTTTACCTTGGGGCATCTATTCCTGATTCGTGACTTGAATCACATCACAACTTGCCCAGTGTAAAGCACTTGGCTCCCGTCTGGTCTATCACCTCGCCTTGGCGGGGTCTACATCTCGGATCATCATTTAATTAAAAATATACTCGCACACATGTGAGGGGGTCTAGGGGTACAAAATACATCTCATTGAATGGATACGCTTGCTCTTATAAATATTTTAATTAAAAGAGATGATTTGCATACTGTCATTTATCTAATTAATTATTACAATTATCACACGCATTGAATAAATAATTTAATTAATAAATAAATACCAGACATACAATGTTCGATCACCTGCCCAAGACTAGTCGGGGTAAAATATGTAAAAAAAATAAATTGAAATAAATTTTAATAGTGTGAGTGTGTTCTAATAAATTAAATGAATTTTATTAAATTCATATAATTTATTTTATCGGTTCCATTTGTTTAATTTAATTTCAATTCTAAAATTAAATTAAACCATTAATTTAATTTTAATATTAAATTAAATTAATATTTCGGATTAAAATAATTTAAACCCTCAAATTAATGCTAATTAATTTAATTTAAAAAACTAAATTAATTAAAATTAATCTAAAGGAGGGTTACCTCTAGCTGGGGAGGAGTCCGGTAGGACTGCAAACTGCCGCAGGGTGTCATCCTGGAGCAGGGCCAATTACGGCATTACTACGGCGTGACTGCAGCATGACCACTCAGTCTAGAGACTTCTGTGGCAACAAAAACTTCCGGAGAGGTCTGAAGGGAGCGGGAGGAGACTGAGATAAAAACCGGCCAGCCGCATAGCTGGCAGCCCGCTGCTCCGGCAAGCTGGCGAGGCGACAGCCTGATCTAGAAAGGCTTGGACCGGCGTGGTCGGTGCAGTTCTCGACTGGCGCGACCAGGAAGACCGACTATGGGTGGCATGGTGCGACCAGAGGTCCTAGCTTCGTTTAGGGGCAGCGGTTCGAGGCAGCATGGCGTGTTGATCCGTTGGGCTTGGGGTGAGACTGTCCGGTGGGCTCGTGGTTTCAGGAGTGGCGCGATGTGTCCAGAGTGGGGGCGGCGTGGCGGTCCGGCGGGTGGAGGTCCGAGGTGGCGTGACATGGTCTGGGGAGGAGGTCTGATAGGATTCGGTGGTCTGGCGTGAAGGGGACCGGCGGGAAGTGTCGCGAGTAGGTAGCCCAGCGGGTGCGGCGGTCCGGCTCGCAGAGGTGAGGCCCGACAGGTGGCGGCTAGGGTTTGTCCCTCAAAGGGGAGCCGCCTCCTATGTGTACCATGTGAGAGTAGAGAAGACACACTTGGGTCTTCCTCTTTTTTTTAAATTTTTTTCCTTAGACAAAAAATGCCATCCCCTTTCCCATTTTTTTAAATAAAGGAAAAAAGACCCCATTTTGGGGTCTTGGTCTCCCTCCTCCTTTTTTTATTATTATCAAAAGTATTTTCCACACAACATTTTGGAAAATATTTTATAATAAACTATTTTATAATAAAATATTTTATTTTATTTTATAATAATAAAATATTACATTTAATTTTATCTCAATTATGATTGATATTAACATCAAATGAATGAAAACTAAACCACGACGTCGATCCGGTTAAAATTTTTAAATGATCGTAGCTTGATCATTTGAAAATGAAATGATGCATGGTTGGATCCAAATGAACCGTTTTAACACCCCACACTTAAATTTAATGCGTCTTAATTTTATTGACTCAGAAAAACCTTGTGATCGCTCTAATACCACTGTTGGTTACCGGGACGGTGCAGCCGAAGCTGGTGGGCTGGGAATTTAAAATTTTCAGCATCACCAGAGTGACATAACCCTATCAACTATGGCGATCTTATCCTGGTTTAGTTTGAGGATCTCGTAAGGTTTAAACAGAGCACTAAAATTAAACTGAACATGTACCATGTTCAGAATTGACGTGTGCAAGTATGCCGCAGGACGCCGGTGATCGTTGCTCGAAGACTCCGAAATTGAAACCCCTCTAGATCGTCCACACATGCCTCATGAATCTTCTCACGCACTGTTTTTCAAGATTTGGATGCTAGCTCGGATCTTCGACGCTAACTTTAGCACAATGATGATCACTGCAAAGGAAGAAGCTTCAATCCGAGATGGATGATCTTGAAGATCTTCCTTTGCTTGAGAAACTCTCTCTAGATTCTAGGAGGATAGAGAATCTCTTAATCTCAACACATGAATAGTTAACATGGGAGAGCCTCTCTTTCACTTTTATAGGGAGTGTTTAAAACACACGGTATGGATTCCCGACCCCCCGTGTAATAGACATCTTCTATATAAGTGTTATAAATAATTATTTATGACCAATAAATTCATGCCATAAATAATATTTATAATTGTCACTTACTTGTAATATGTAAATATATTACGTGATAAATTTGAGTCTTTAATTTGACTCACACCTCCTACTAATATTAAACGAACCTATGATATTAAAATCCATTCGAATAATATTTATACTTGTATTTACTATATAACTTGTAAATATATGTTATAAATAAATTCAACAAATTATTATAAATAAGAATAATTAATGTATTAATTTATTATTTGGTGATCCATAGAAATTGGATAGTGCTCGGACCCTTTGGTGGGTGCCACCAAGTTCTATATTCATATTCCCATAATAGGGCCGATTCTCAACGTGCTGTTGTGTGTGACCCTCTAGGCCCTTACCTCAATAGCAGTGAATAATATCCACCGACCTAGAGCAGGGTCTAGAAACCCATCAAGGCCCCTATAGCGATAAGACAATGTCAAAGCGACGACTGCCTTCCTATGAACACAGTCTATGTAATACAATATCATCATCATAGATATCTCAATAAAGAAGAGTGCACACTATTTTCATCATTATTTATTTGCTTTATTTTGATTTTTGAGTTGTCCGGATGGTCTTACCTTCCACTACCATGGCCATGGATTTAATGAAGGTGCAACCATCCTAATCAACCAAGCCCAATATATATCTTCCTGAACTAGGAAGCGACTCTTGATCATTCAATCAATGCCTTCCCATTAATGACGTACCCAATACAAACTACCTCACCACGAATTTGTTGCCATGGTTTTTGCCTTGCATAAAATGCACGTAATTAAATGACATCCATTGAAAATGATCTTAAGTCTAAATACCATTACACATGTCTATAGATAGGAACGACCAATGACACCTGAAACATGTGGTGTTCCTATTATGTGGGTATGTCCTCATGATCTCAACTACTAGAGATCATCAAATGCGAACTTCATGAGAAGAGGACTCAATTATTATGAGCCCCCAGCACTTGATGGTCACACATCATCTGTGTCCTTTTCAGAATGATGTAACTGGACCATAGGATGATACTTTAAGATTACTGTCATGGCATCTCGGGGTTCTCATTATAGCTTGGGATCTACTATAACCCTTTGATGCGATAGGTAATCTAATGAAAGTGCCATACGCAAAGTGGATGCAAAAGTATCTACACTATTATGGAAAGATAAACACATGTATTATAACAAACTGAATACATGTAGCGGTAATCAAAGTACAAAACAAGTTGGTTCTAGGGCACCCACATTCAACAGAGTAGCCATCAATGAAGGAGAGGGCTTAGAAGCTAGATTTTGAATCAACCAAGAGTTTGGTGATTGGATCCTAGAAGTCATCTTTTGGAAAATGATGGTTGAAATCTCTAAAATAGATGTAGACATTTATTTTTCCCTTCTTATTTTTCACAGGTACAATTTTGGCTAGCCATTTCGGGTTATGAACCTCTTATATGAAGCCATCCATGGTGATTTTTTCCACTTCTGCCTCAATCTTAGAGGCATGTATCGGGTGTACCCTCCTGGATGCTTTCTTATATGCCCTATGATTTTTTGGAAAACCTAAGTGATGGGTGGCTAGATTAGGTTCATTTATTAGAATCTCTATGTAATTATAAGAAAAGAAATCCTAATTATGCTTTAGGAATGAGGTGTATTCCTCCCATTCTTTGAGATTTAAGGTCATACTAATTAGAGTGGGCATGAATATTCCTCTGTAACCAGCTTTATTTCTCTTAATTCGTCCACAGTGGTGGAGATTCCTTCTGTAAATGTTTAAGGGGAATCCCTAAGATCTTCATCTTCTTCATATTCCTCTTCCTCATGCTCCACTATTTCTTCTTTTTTATGGGGAGGAAATTATAAAACAAGTTCCTCGGAGGGAATATGGGAGTCACCATTTAGACATAAAGAGGATGAGGCAATCATTTCGAGCTCACATGCTATCATTTAATTTTTTTGGAGACCTGAATGGTAAACAATGGATTGATAATGAGTATAATCACTTTCTCCTATAGTCATGATGGATTCTTTGGGTTTGTATAGAAACAATGGGATTTAATAAGTCATAGGGGAAATATTGAATACATTTTCATTCAATATTTCATAATCATTTGGATGGTTGATAACTTCTTCAGTTACATTGGTCTCAACTGTCGTGATAGGAATTATGAAAACTGGAGAATGAGAATGTAAATTGTGGCCCACCCTTTCAATTTGATTAATTGTTAGCACTTAATCTTCACTGATCTTCTTCAAAGTGTTAGCTGAGAATATCTCCAAGACATATGGGGCATTGATTCAGGCAACATCATTATCCATTGATTGCTACCATTCATTTTTATAGAACCCGCATCAATTTATTGTGTGCCGCCGGATTTGAATGAGGCCTTGTCACCATACAATGTCCCAATTTTACCATTTATGGAATATTTGAGACATTGGCGGTATAAGGAAGGAAGGGTTACATGGTGTTATATCCAAGGTCTTCTGATAAGAACACTAAATAACGTGTCCTATCAGACCACCATGAACCTTAAGTTGGAAACAAGATCTATGAACTGAGTATAGAGCATTATCTCACTGAGAGGATATTTATAATTATTATCATAACCCTATATAATCATAGTGGATAGAGAAGAGTGAGTTTCATTGAGACCCTGTTGACGAGGTGTCTGGACAGGGATAAGATTGATTCCTAATACATTATTGATGAAGTATCATCAAATATAAATGTCATTTAACATGTTAGATTTATACTAGGGAATGTCATGTCACTGTATGATAACATCCTCATCTTGGTTAGTGAAGGAAATGACCACATGGAATTCTGTAGGATCATTCTATGCATGATATACTTCATCAGCTGGGACCTAAACTTTAAATTCACAAGGGCTTGCTAATGCCTCAATGGGTGATTTTAGGAGGTCTTTTGACATAATCAAAGAATCGAGTATTTATAACTCATCCATAAATTGCGATAAATGTTTTAGGACATCTTATATTTTGTCTAATGTTCTATTCTTTTTTGAATGAAGATTCGCTTCTTTAGGCACTTCAGGAACAGATGATCCTGATGCGGATGGGTCATTCCTTGGGATAGGATCTAGAAGTGCATCTGTGATTAGTGGATTATACAGACTAGGTATTTCTACCCAACAAGGAGGATGTGTCATATCCTATAACGTGTATTACAAGATAACCATGTCTTGGTAGACCGTTTCATGTGTATAGGAAGCACTCCCTTGTTCATATTGTGCTCACTGAATGGCTTTCCCACAAGTTTCATCCATATAGACAGTTTGAGCAGGGTTTTGGTTGAAGTATTGTCTCCTAGAATGACCACATCTTCCCCTACACCCTTGATCCTAATGACATATTCCCCTTGTTCCCCAATCATGTTCTAGGAAATCAATTTCATAATTAGAATCATCATTTGAGTAAGGATCCATTATGTGATTGAAATTAACATAACCAAAGATAAACTCTTCATCTGATAATGATTTTACCTGGGGAATCGACTCTGGTTGTACCATTTCATGGGGGTAGTTCTTGTGATTTTGATATGGTCGACATAAAATCTAGAAAGGTCAAGGACAACTTTGTCCTTTACACAAGCTCTTCCTCTTCTATTTTTTCTTTATACTTCTTTTCATGTTGTTTATTTAAGTATTGGCCTTTAGAGGATGAGGCATTTGATAAATTTGGTTTTTCTATAGTGGAAGTTGTAGGAGGCAGAACATGTTGTTTCAACTATGTTCGTTAAATTAAATGAGTTCAGTTGGATATTTTTTCTAACCATCTAGTTACCAAACTTCCACACACTCATGATTTTAACTTCATTCCACTTACCTTTCTCCTCCAGATTGGCAACAAAAACTTATTTTGCATGGGCTTATGAATTTTTTAGTCTCACTTTTCTAGAATAAATAATGTTTTATAGTAGTTCTTTGGAAACAAAACACTCATGGATGGGAGGACCCAACATTTTACAGAAGGAGAAATAGTTTGGGAGATCTTAATTACATTTTTTTAGGATTATTGGGATTTTAAAATTTGACTAAGTTGTTTTCCAAAGAGTAGATGAAGTAGTCTGGGAATTGGTCACTTTAAAAGGAATAGACTTTTTTTCAACTCCTCAAACTGTCTCCACCTATGAACTCCTTGATAAAATTGATGAGGCAGTCATTGTTATTGACGATCAAGAGGTGGAGCCTTATGATATGATGGAGGATTTGAGGAAGGATTGGGTAAATGGGCCCACCTAAGTGTAATTGTACCTTCCTATTCTATTATTATTATCCTTTCCAGAGGTGATGGGACTACCCAGGACTTAGATTTGGTCTCTAGGATGGAGTTTTCCAACTGTTGAGAAATTGGGGCCAGAACCCTAAACCCTCCTGTGTATTTCATAGAGATCAATGTTATGTAAAACCCATCATGGATATTTTCTAAAATGATAGGAAACTAATATTATTGACGGAGTGGTTCATTCAAGTAGTAAGTCAATTCACTTCCACTGAGAAATGAAGTATGAAATCCTTTCATTCCCCGGTTTTTTGATATTCATAAGATCAATGACTGTTGTCTTCTACATCATTGAAATGAATAGGAAGATGAACTTATCATTGATATCATCCCATCCTATGAACAATAGGGACTACAAACTCATATACCATATAAAACATATCCCCTACAATGATTTCACAAATCATCTCATTTTTTCTACTTCCTACTGCTCTGGGGTCTCCATCGTGGGATCATAGTGAGAGAAAAAATGAGTTAAGTGATGCTCCAGAACTCCCAAGCCATTGAAAATCAGAAATATAGGATTCCAAAAGATTGGTAGAGGAGGGGTAGGATCCACCCAATCAGGTTAAAAGATCTTTTAGGGTTTTACTAGCTCATATCGTCTTTCCCTGGCATCCAATTGAGTCATTAATGACTCAATGGTGTTCATAAAAATTCAATGAATATACGGGTGATACGAGACCTGAATAGGTGTGGTTTCTTGAACCTGAACAGGTAAAATGGCTAGTAGGACCACTGGTTGAAGCACCGCTACTATATACCTTGGGTAGCTAATAGGGGAAGTCCTATAGGTTTGTTCCATACCATGATCTAGCTGTGTACCCAATCGAGGAAATTCATGATATGTTGTTTTAGGATTCAAATATATTATTGTTTTATGTCCAACATTGTGAGGTTGTTACCTATATTATTTATTTTTTGTGGAAAACCCCATTTTTTAAGGAGTGAAAATTTGAAGTACAAGTTGAGGGTCTTCTTGTAGAGCATATCTAGTAGGAATATTGCCTCAGAGTAACTCTGTATTGATTCTTCTCAACACTTTCATTTTCTCCTCCTGCTGATAAAATCATTGCACCAGTAAAATGGATTGTACTTCTCTGAGGGAATTTGAAACAAGGTATAAACCTTATCTTTTCTCTTATTAGGTTCCTTTTGAGAAGGTATAGGTGAATTATTTGAGTGGGTACCCAAATTTTGGGTGAGCCTCTGGTTTCTAGTAAACCCACCTTTTGTATTTGTTTTGGTGTGGACTGTCTCATGAACAAAAACTTATTCTATTGAATTGTATGAATCAGTCTTATGTTATAGATGGTTTTAGAGATTTTTTAACGGTGGAATTGATGAAATTCATAGATTTTTAGTGCATTGAATGCATCTTGTTGGAATTTATATGATCTCGTCTTCTTCTGCCCCCCCCCCCCCCACAATACCTTTCCCACTTCTTCATTACTTCCCTAGGAAAGATTTGATAGATAGTGACCTGAAGGGAATCCTAAAAGAGTTCAATTATATGTATTCCATGTTATTTCACCAGACAACAACATATAAAAAATGGAGAGGATTCACTATGTAGAATATTACCTAATTAGGAGAATACTAATTCCCATTGAGAAGGGGATTGTTGAGGTGAAAAATCCCCCAAACATGAGGGATGGGGATATTCCAGTTTTCACTCACAACCCTTCAAGATTGGTTGGATGATCCCAAGTGTTGGTTTAAAAAATCCCTCAACCCTACGGGATGGGGTTTTTACCAATGCTCTATGGCTGATATTACCACACCTTCCCTTCTGATTTTACGTATTCTAGTCCAAACATGGGTTGTGTTCATTATTTGACACTCATATAAATAACATATTTCCAAAGAACATTGATATATTTTTGACATTTTCTAAATATGATAGCCAACATCCTATAACAAGTATGGTTGCTAAATTTCCTTAGATGTTTGAAAAAATATTATCTTAATAACTTGATCTCTTCTTGACTGACATCAGTGAGATTCAGTCGAGGCATGTTCTTGTTGAGAATATATTCGATTGTGAATATATTCTATTCATTGTATCTAGCATGGGGAAGTCACATTGTATGATACTCCCTCTAGAAAGATTTTTTTCTTGGGATTGTAGTGAAATCCAATGCTCCATGTATACCCCATCCTCTAATATGAACACTAGATGGGGTATCTACGATCATCCTTTGAAACCTCATTAATGCATCGAGGAATGAATGTTAAAGGGATCCCTACTGTTTTTTGATCATTGGATGTCTTGAAGCCATGAGATATTCCAAATAAATTTTTCATTGTAACCCTTCTATTACCTTGACACGAGTTTGATACTCTTCAGACAATTGATTTTAGGTGATAAAGAGTTTTCCATATGTGTGAGGCAGATTTCATGCATATAATCTTCTTCCAACACCCCTGGAATGATATATTGATAGGTAGATAAAGGCGAAAACATGACTGGTATGTTGTTTTTATCAAATATGTTCCTCGTGTTTAGTATATCTTATTCGAGATTCACAAGAGGTTCCTCGATGTGGTCCGACCATACTTGACAATTCCTGATTTTTTTACCACAAGTAGCGGTATTGGTTGAGGTTTACTCTACTATATTGGAAGGAAAATTACCCAAGGGAGGTTTGAAGAATGATTGTCGATATGGGTTGTCTTATGGTTGAGAAAGGATTTAACTTAACAGTGGTAAGGAATAAAACATGACTAACCTTACATTTTTAAGGGCCTCATGATAAAAGGGTTGTCGTCTCAATAAATTATCAATTAGAGAATTCTTTTTTAAATGTAAATCACAACTACTAAGAGATAATTCATAGTGATCTCTAGTGTTGGGAGGACTATCATGGTGGACTATAGCAAGGGAATTTCCCTCTTTCTCCTTGGTCTTCTAGCCACACATTGGATTTTCATGGCTCTCATAAAGAGACAATATCTCTAGATTGAGAAAATTATTTCCATGATGAAAGCCTTTAGGGTAATGTTTCCGATGAGGACCTTCAGAATTATTACTACTACTCCTGTGATATGGTAACAAGTGGGTAAGATCTTGATCTGAAAGAAATAAACCTCTGATAGCATCAATGACCCCATTATCAAGAAAATCATGGTTGTTGATCGGATCTTGGTTATTCAACTATTCTTGATGAGAATTAATCTTGGATGTCTTCGTACAAGCAGTTGAGGCCACTTTCTAGGAGAAGAGGTAATCAAGGGAAGGTGTTTATTCCTACCTTAGAGTGGCTATTAGAGTGGGATGATTATCTCTGATTAGAGTGGGTGTATGTTTCTGATCCTAATGTTTGTATATTATAGGGGAGTCTTCCTTGTGACCCTCATGGATGGGATAAGAGGTAAGTGTCTTCTCAAAGGTGTTATGCTGATTAGAAACCCTATTTGTGGGGATAGGATTATGCGTCTATCCCTTGGGAACTACTATTATCACCGTGATAATATCATGGAAAGTTGATTGGATGTTGGTTGGGATTTTTATATACCCTTTTATCATTTGCAAAATATGTTTAGTGACTTCAGTGACTGAAATGGGGATATAAGTTCATTCTGCATATGGATTAGGTGTATGTTCCTTCTCTAATCCTTCCTTTATTTCAATTATATACTGAAATTACTCATGGGTAGAATGTTGAGTATTCCCTCTACTTTTCATTGGGACTTTCTGACTGAATTATATGTGATCTTCCAGAAAATACTACTGACATTATTGATAAATGTTGGTAGCTATGTGTTTCTGCCCACTATTTTCTACGAAACATGGTTGGAAGACTTCATTAAGTGCTACCAGAAGTGTCTGTTGGAAAACTTGGTGGGTGGAGGCAGGTGTATGTTCCTACTTGTAGGTTGCCTCTATATTTGTTTGGCATCCTTATTTGAAAGCTATCAAACAAGTTTAGTGGTCATCCAAATGACAGAATATGGGTGTTTGTTTCCTCTCACCATTTCCCAAAATACTAGGTTGTTGGGATTCTATGGAGGGGGAAAATGTGTGAACCTACTCCTGGTTGTCGAGTTTTCATCAATAGTGGGTCTTATTGCATGATCGGTTCTAAGGGACTTGGGCCAGATAGCCGAAGGAAAAAACCCCCATCATGTTGAGGGTTCACTGTCATGCGACATTTGTGATAATGATTACTAGAAGGATCCCATTAGAAGGACCCACAGGTCTTTGGGATGAGGCTGTTGGTGGAATCTTAATCCACATCTCTAAAATATGGTAGGGACTGGTTCTAGAGTTTTGGGGATAATCTCTTGAAATGGTTGAAGACAGCGATCAACGTCCTATGCTTGAGGACCACCTATCTTCATTAGCTAGACTATTGGTGGTTCTAGTTGAGCATGAGCGCCTGTCAGGCCACCATTAAGGCCAAGATCATACTGTTTTGATGGTACTATTAGACCAGTGAGTTCAAGACCCAGTTTTGAATATGGTTAGTTGGTGATGAGTTCCTTCATGCCAACATTGATCCATCATCAATAACAGTAGGGGAATTCATTGGTGAAAACATGAAGGAATCCATTGTATTGAAGGGAATTATGAAAATGAAGTTATTTAGGATATATAACAGACATGTTCAAGAAAAACATGTTAAATTTTCATCTTTTTGAATAAACACCTGAGTGATTCATTTCCCTATATGGTCCTCATTTCCATTTAGAATGGAAGGGGCCTAATATGTATGTAACACTACCATCTTGGTTAAGGATTCATGTAAGGTTCAATATTTTTTATTTACCTTGGATTTTATTCCCCATAATGGTTTTCTATTTCTGAATAGTTTTTAACTGGTTAATTTGTGGAACCATAAACACCCAATTGTTCTATATCCATATAGATCGGATTTCCAAAGAAAGGTGATTGTTGGGGATTTTGACCCACGATGCTTAAGAACTCTTATTGGTTAATAAGGTGGTAGTTCAGGATCATCAAATCCCTTTGGGGGGGGATTATTTCATACTATGAGACTCTCTTATAGATTTAAGACATGTTCTTCAATCCTACATTAATTACCAAGTATGATGTGGGTCGTCCAAAATTACCAATCAATTATTAACATATGTGGAATTCAGAATCATCTATATGTATTTTAGGTTTCATATAAATGTACATATCTATATGTATTTGAGGTTCTCCATTTATGGTATCCCCTTATATAATACTGATAGATTTATTGGTTATTATTATGATGATTCTATTTTTTAGCCAAACAGTGAGGTACTATATATTTTATTATCATTCAGGTAGATGAAGGTTACTCTAGAATTTCGTATCATCTAGGTAGATGAAGGTCATTCTAGAGTTTATCATCATCTAAGGAGATGATAATTTTTGGATGTTGGGATCAAACCCATAAATGGGCTTCCTAAATATCCTTGTGAAAGGAATCAGAACCCACATAGTTTGGTACCTCTTAATGGAGGCACATCATACCATTTATGGTTATGTGATGAGGAACCAGCCATATATTTTAACATCATGTGGCAGTGAAGTCTAGGTGGAAGGTTCCAAGTCAAAGTTTACTATGGTAATTAGGTTAAAAAATAACAAAGAACTTTGAAAAGATATGATTTTCCATGTTGAATTAGACCCAATTGGTGATATGGCCCAAAAAGAAAAGGGTTTATTTGGGGTGTTCGATTTGAACCTCATGGATGATTCCTACGTATCCCATTTGGATAGTAATTTAAGCCCACATAGTTCATTGATGAGGACCCATGTCGATCAAGGGTATGTATCATAGGGGAATATAACCCTTTTAGATGATAGGTTAGGGGTATATCCTAAGAAGGATATTCAATGTGAAGGTATGATGAGGGATGTTTTAACTCATGGTGATTTTGGGGGCATAATTCAGGGATTAATCATAAAGAGGATACCGAGATTAAGGTAATTGTGATTAGGGATTATTTCTAAGGAGGATTCCCATTTATCTTGGGCCCCATGTGGGCATCCTACATATCCTAGTTAATAAGAGTCAGTGTTATCATTGTTCAATCCATCATGTGGATTTTGTGGATGTCATGATCATCACTAACCTTTTTTCTCAATTGAGTCATGCTCGGTGTGAGACAAAAGTGGAAGTGGAAGATTTTAAAAACCATACACTTTTCCTCCTTCACTAGTGGATGAGGTTGGGCCAATGGTGGAAGAGTTTAGGGATATGGTAGAGAAGGCTGGGGAAACAACACTTCCCTCTCATCACATTACATTGGATGAGAGCACAAGGTATGGAAGGAATAAAGGTTAAGGATGCAGAGGTGGAGAGGAGTAAGACAACGACCCCCCAGAGATTATTTCAGGGGATTACACCAAGAATTATACCCTGAAATTGGCTATGTAGTGTGAGGAGGATATCAATCCATGTTGAATTGAAACGAAAGTGTGATCCTCACCCCACCCCCATTTGGGAACTGGAGGCTTTAGGTCTTCGATAAGAGATTTTCATACATGGTCCAAACTATAATCATCCAAACTCATGAACACTGGGAATGCCTTTTCCCATGGTTTTTAAAATAAGTAGGTATTGGTGGAGAAGTTGATTTGATTCCTCTCAGATAAGGGAGCCATAGGAGGAGAGGACCGACCATTAATGGATTTGAAGATGGACTAATGGATGGATCACATAGGCTAGAAGGTTGGGTCAATCCTGGGGGTACTCCATGTAGGTAGGTCTGGGTGAATAGTTCGCACCTTGGGCAGTGGACCACCTAGGAAACTACACTTGTGTGAATCTTTTTTCTATCCTTAAAGTGTCACCACATGTATTCCTAAAGGTAATTTGTGTAAGTACTTGATTAAATAAAGGCACATTGCACTAGTCTTCATTGATTTGGGTTTGGGTGAATACCTCATGATGGTGTTGTTAATTTTAAAACATATGATCAAATAAGTTCTACGATTCCTATTTAATTGAATCTTTTTTAACTAATTGATAACTACCTTAAAGGTTTGAGAGTACTTGAGAGAAGCACTTGGGAAATCCGAGTAGCAATTGGCATGAGGGAAAATGAATCTGCTGAAATAAAGACCCCAACAGTCTATTTATAAGAAAAAATGGGCCCCTGGGTGAGTGTGTCTATTTAAGAAAGTGGCTGACATGGATGTTGGAATCACATAATTGATTGTGCACAAATTCTTCTAGGTTATATCTTGGGTGAATTTTCATTTTGGGTATTTTGATTATTGGCTTTCTTAATCCATTTTCTCCTCATTTTTCTAAGGCCTTTCCCTTTGCTTCCTTTTCATCTAAGTGATAAAATGGATTTTCAACACACAATTTGGATTATTTTTATGTTCCAAGATTTTCAAAGATAAATATAACATGTTAGAAATGTTTGGGAGGTTTATATTTTAATTCCAACTTTTTATTTAGGTTTTTAAGTCAAATGAAATAAATAGTATTGAAAATGACATGATTGGTATTTTATGAAACTAATATATTATTAAAATATTTAACATACATAAAAATATCTAACTAGGATAAGGTGGATCATATATGGTAAAAAAATGCATCCCCTTAAAATTTATGGGAAAATTTTCTTTTCATGGAAACATTCTTGTCTCCTACAGTGTAAAAACAATATTTTTACTGTAATTTACAAAATTTACAATGTTTGTTAAAGTAAAAAAATAGGGTCAAAACGAAACTTAGAATTGTATGATTATTATTGAATGAGTTGATTATTAATCCTTCACATCATATCTTAAATTATATCAATTTTGAGCCATTTGACCAAGAAATATACTTTATATTAATTTAATACTTTAATAATTTCAAGGAAATTGACAAACCTAGACTTATAAATACACACCCCTACAATGTTTACAAGACACAAAATTGAGAATTATATCTCAACTAATACATGAAATATTATCTTACAAAAAACCTTATCCACACTATAGAGGTTTTAGGATTCCCATAAATCTGACTATAGTGTCCTTATGTAGAGATCTAGTTGATGTATTTCTAAGATAAGAAAATCATATTAATCATGTTATTTATTTTTTACATCTACATTTACCCCCATCAATTATGTGATAATAATTAAGGTATAATAACTTTATTGTATTCTATATAATTTTATGTTATTATGTTTATGGATTAATATTTATCCTTCTCCTTCTCCATCAAATGGGAAATAAAACCATTTCTTGTGTGCACAACAGACTATCGCCTAGCTAACCAAAGTAATTTTTCCCTCACCACCTAACATGGATAGTCATAATGATGGTAATAATTAATATATATGATAATTATTATATTATTATTCTTCAAGTGTTATTATATCATGTCTATCTTATTAGTTTATAATCTATTGGAAGAAGTGAACCTCTATCATGTGTATGTGTGGACTACCACCACCAAGAAGTGATGTGATACATTTTTCATTTACACATTCTATGGATGATAATAATGATATATTTAATAAATATTTATGATATATATGAAATAATTATGATAATGAAAAGTTGATTTATTTATCCTATCTCTTTCATTCCATTCAACAAAAATTGAAAAAAACATTAATGTGTACGTATAACCTAGAATCTATATGAAATGTGTAGTCTATTTTTCTTATCTCTATAATTTATGGATAGATTTAAATATATATATATATATTGAATATATTTTATATTTATATCTTCAATATAATTACGGAATATATGGAACCATAAGCATGATTAAAGGATCGATACTACTAAATCCAAACATACATGAAAAACAATGCAGTTGAAAACTAGAATATTCTTAATAATAAAATATTATTTACAAAAGGATGATAAAATGAAATAAATGGATGATATAAAATATTATATATATGTATATGATTCTTTCATGTATGTATAACAAACCTAAATTCATTATATAGGAATCTAAAACCACATATGAGGCACGTTATACTTGAGGTAAATGATTCCATCTCAATTTTATTCCATTGTGCAATATTTTATTATTATGAACCTCGTTTATTATATATGGAATATATACTAATATGTTACATGTTTTATCATGAATAATTCATACCTCATAGTATTTTAAGTTAAAATTGAATTTTTTTCCACTATGGGGATTGGAATTCAATGATACCAAGAGATAAGGGGTTTCTTAACTCAATTTACATTCATTAGGTTATACTTATATTTCATACACTATTTTATTCCTTGATTATGTATGAAATTAAATCTAATTTTATTATTTTTTTTTCAATTTTTTGTGTATACATTTAGTTACACATAATCATTTCCATGATTAATTACCAATTCAATAATATTATCATTGTAAATATTTCATGTAAATTTCCGCTCCATTGAGTAATATTTGGTATTATGCATCTATATACTTTTATATCATGTACATATTTCCCCTCTGATTTTTTTGATTTTTATATGTATATATATTTATTATTATTAATTTTTAAATTCAATATTATTCTTTTAATTTTTTTTTATTTTAAATTTTACCAAATTTGTATGAATTTATATTTCAATTTCATTTTTTTGGGATTTCACCTTTTCCCTTTAAAGGAATATTTAAAAAATACATATATTTCATATTCCAATGAATATATAGGATATTTCCATGTTTAATCGAAAAACTTCCCCTCTTTCTCACTCGATTCATGAAAATAAAATTTAAAAAGAAACATTAATCTTATTTCAGTTTTGATTGGGAGTAGTTTTTATCCATGTCCATAAGATTCAAATTTTTTTTACATAAGTCCTATTTATTAACATAAAAAAATTTATTGTGATAAATTACATATTAAAAGGATTTAAATGAAGCATTATGATTTTTTCCAAAAGGGTTTTTTTACTTTATTTACAAAAACATCTAAAGGAATGATTGTTTTTAATGCATACAACATTAATAGATTTTCCCACTTCCATAACTCCTTTATGATCTTTGGATTAATCAATAATTCTCTAAAATTTTTATATTGAAAAATATTTAAAGAATGGTTATTTTGATATTTCACATTCATTTTATTTATTTCACCAAAGTGCATGATATTATTAAAAAACATATATTTTAGATGAATTGATGGTAATCTTTTGTGGTCTTTAACATTCACTTGATACATTTACTTTCCTGTGATAATTACAAATCAAAATTTTCATAAATATATATTGTTTAAATCAAGGATATGATTATTTACCAAACCCTAAACCATTTCCATGTACTTTTTTAAATTGAATGATAATTTATTTACTTTGGAAAATAATTAAATTATATATCCATTACTCTATATATATATTTGTTGATAAAGAATACTGATTATAAATTAGGTTAATCATTCAATATATAAGGAATATATTGTAAATACAATGATGGGTGGAGTGTATAATTATATATCCACTTAATAAGTTTCCACGACTTATGAGAAAAACCAGTTGGAAAACATTATTAAATGGGTTTTTGTTGTATTCCTATCCACAGGTTAAACTGGCTTAGCCTAAGGCCTTAGCGGTAAAGATATCATTATTTATGAGATATTATCATCCAAAAAATTTCATTTAAAATATTAGGTATTATTTTTTATTATACATGAGATTATTACATTTCATATTATCAATGGATGCATTTCTTGTTCTTGTTATTGATTAAATGGAAAGTGTTTCAAGTTATTTTTTGTATCATACTGATTATTGATTATTTACTAAAAATTGATACCATTTTACTTAACCCTTAAGAAGAATTTGGGATCAAATTTATTTTTTTCCTTTCCCAAGGATAAGGAAAAGAAATCATTGTATGAATTTCAAGGATTACAGGAATATTATATTATTATATTTTATAACATATTTCATTTGTAAAATGGTAGTGATGAAAGTATCTTGTTATGAAATACTACTAAAATGATATATCCACCAAGTAGATATTATTTACATCTTATTAAAATGTGAAAATGTAACCGCTGAATTTTGATTACATGTTTTTGGGTTATTACAATTGGTACAGATAATGTTTAGTAAAAACCTAGCAAACTAGATTTAGGAAAACACATATTAGGTAAAATATCCTAATAATTACACTGATGATAAGTATATGTATCGTATAACATAAATAAATTATGGTATGATATATATTATATGTTTTTCCTTGAAATAAATCCCATGCTGGCTACAATTAGTGGATGTGGTTTTGGTATAGATTCATCTTTGGGTAACAACTTAGAAAAGAGTTTGTTGTGTATATCTCAATCATCACTCTGGTGCATGGTGAGTGTTCCCTAACATAACTTCTAGTTTGACATTCATAGGGGATATAATTGGGTTAATTCATATTTTCATTACAAAATGTTTTGAGGGAATTAATAGATGAGGACTTTGAATAAACAAGGTTAAACAAAAGGTATATTCAATTGTAAATAAGGTTTCATCCTATAAGTTATTTTCATGATTATATGGTTTCCCAATTTGATTATTTCTAATCACACTATCCATTCTAGTTTTATTTAATGTATGGAATAATGATTAATCATGTAAATACCGAATGTGATGGATAATGTGGACATTATGAGTAACCAAATTTGACGATGAGTGTAGTGGACTATATTCTGATTATTTCTAATTAGTTATAATGATATTAGGACAATTAACTGTACTTTAACTAACTCTTGGGATGAATAATGAATATATGAATAGCAGTTTTTGAGAGATTTAGTGGTGGAGACCATGGATTAAATGAAATATCAATTTCCTTTAAGTATGAAATGTTGATAGAGACACCCTTAAGAAAATAACAACTGAATGGTAACATGTTTTAAGTGTGAAAAATAAAGGCCTAGAACAAATAATTATCAAGGAAAAATAAAGGGACAAATAGAGGGATATAAATATCAAACCATTGTACCATTTATAGAACAATGTCTTATATCGGTGGAATATAAGCATGATCCAAGACAATACACTAATACAATGGTTTCATCATATACTAAGGAAGGAACTATGCTATAATAATCATTGAAGTAAAAATATTGAAGTTATTATGTATTGATATTTGATAATTATATTGTAGACATGTTATATCAATGAAATTATAGAATCATGAGATATATAAGGATTGATCCCCAATATATTTTCATGATGAATTTGAAAACATGTGTTAAAAGTTGCTAATAACCAATAAAATTTATTCAGTGGTAATGTGATATTGGTTAGTATAGATAAACATATTTCTGAGATTGATGATGTAAGTGGGATATTATTGTTGACCTTGTTATTGGTTAATTATTTGATGAAAAAGTGACTCATGTAATCTTTGATAGTGCTTATTTAATTTTTATATTTATGTAAATTGTTGGAGAGTTTATTGAAGAATAAAGAATATGTTAGTTTTTGGAAGCCTATTTTCTTTTATGTGAGGCTAATATAAGAGTTATGGATAGCATCATGGGTTTATATGTTTAAGGTTAATCATAAGTTTAGAAGCATAAATTTCAAATTTTGGAGTTTTAATTGATGGCATTTTGGGTGATTGGAAACATTTACCAAGCTTTAGGAAGAATTCCTTGTTATTGTTTACATAACCCATTTGGTTAGTATATGATTTTATTTTATGTTAATTACTGTCTATTGGATAGTGTGATAAAGATAATATTGATGGTTAAAAATTAATTCATTGATAAGTTCACATTTTTGGGGATATTTATCATCAAGATAAGGATTAATTTCATGTTAGTACCTAAATTTGATTCATGATATTTGGGTGTGAAGTTTAAAAAATTATAATTTTATATTTTGATTTATCATGGAAATTAATGATATTTTTTAGGATACACATTTGGGCTAAGATATATATAACCTTTAGGTTTAAGATTTAATCAACATGAAACATTATTTTGGAAGAATGAAATTAATTTTTTGGTGATTTTTGTTAAAATATATGAGTTAACCTTTTAGTTTATAAAATTATATAATATTGATGTAATTGAGGTTAATTGGTATTTAGAGTTATTTATTTTATGAATAATATATTTTAAAACATTGGTTTTACTATTGAATTTTCGATATTATAGTATTATTTCTTTATATGAAGATTTAAATATTTTTTATATTATCTTATACTATGGTAACCACTTCAGTATTTTGTAATATTAAAGGATAGTAGCAATATATTTTAATTTTTTTGTGGAATATATAATCTGTTAGAAGATCATTTTTGTTCTTAATGCATGAAAAATTAATCTTTAATAATAATTATTTGGATAAAATGGCGTGATTGTGATGAGAATTGATTAAAGTATGAAATTTAACATCTCTAGTATGTATATTAACATGTTGTTTAGTCTACATGGAAAACTAATTACCCAAAATTTGAAAACATATATTGAAATAACAATGTTTTCATTTTACCTTTATTTTTAATGAATGGGTGGTCTTTTCATCCCTCGCATATTTATGGTTTTTTTCATTAACTTATTCAATACCATGTTCTATATCACTTTATATCAGTAGTTGGATTTTATTTTTCTCTTCCATGTTAATATTTCATCTTATAACTAATTTTCGTTCTATTTAGGGACCTGAATGTGGAGTCTTTCAGGTGACCACAGTGTTTCCAACTTTCTATTTTCAAAAGAAGTTCTGTTATCCCTATGTACGAAGTTGGTTTTAAAAAATGGTTGATTATTTGTTGAATGATATATAATTGGGTGGGTGAAACATTTTTAGGGGTGGTAGAATGTAACCCCATAATAATTTAATGTAATATAATGTCTCATACCATATAAAAAATGCAACACCAAGCTTAAAAAACCATAAAATATTATTATTTAAATATGATCATTATAACATAGATTTTGACATGTATTTTATAAATACTATTAACCAAATAATGATATATACAAATATATATGAAGTAAAAAAATTATTAATTAATTATTAGGGTATAAGCACTAAAATATATAGAAATACATTTTATTCATCAAAAAATTATTTCTTTAAAAAAGTTTTTAAATTTTTTTTTAAAAATAAAATATTTATTTATTTATAATTTTTGAAAATATATTTTAAAAATTAAAACTCATTTTTTAAACCATCATAACAAAATTATCTTATGGTGATGTTTTTTTATTTTTCTAAAATGATTTATTTTTTAGTGAATAGTTAAAATGAAATGTTTTTCAAATATTGTCATTACATAATGTAAATTAGATATTTAATTATATTTGGGATTTTATATTGAATTGATATATGATATTTTAATATTATTAATATAATTAATTCCATTTTAAATAAAATCATTAATTATTTTGAAATAATTTATTTTTTTATATTTCAAAACACATTTTTCTAAAAAAATGATTGGTTGTTGTGTTTTAAGAATTTATATTCTAACTGTTTTCTTCCAATTATAGATATTTCATTATCATGAATTAATACCATATTTTTAGTCACAGGTTTATATGTTTTTAAATATGTCTATTTTATTTTTAAGCATTATTAAAAGTAAACATGGTAAAATTTTTCACAACGATAGCGGGTAAATTGGGTAACTAGGGTAAAAAATAATTAGAAAATGCATTAAAAACATATCAGAAAATAGAATCTATTTAATTGTGTAGTTCAATATTTTCCATTATCCTCAAAATATTTAAAATATGACATTTCAACATTTATATTGGATTTTTACCAGTATAGTATTTATATAAAAGATATTATAAAAAATGTTTCTTTTAATACATATATTTTTTTTCTAGTTGGGATACAAAAACCTATGTTTGGACAAAAATATTTATATTAAATACGAATTAATTTTATTATCATGGTCATTTATTTTTAATTTTTAATAATTCTATAATTACTTTTAATGTTTATGCAAAATAGAGGCATTATAAAATCAATTAATATAATAATAAAATATATGATAATAAATAAATCCAAGTAATACAATAAAGATGAATTATTGTATTCTATTATTTTTATAGATAAATATATCATACTTCTGACGTGTTAATGTATTATATTTTAATTTCATCATTGTATTGATGTTTTTAATGTGATATTAAATGAATAGTATAAAAAATAACAATAAAGAAGTTGTATAAAAATTATATTTTATTATATTAATAAAAAATCATAAAATTGTTGAACAAGGAAAATGGGGATAAAATTTCATCTAAATTGTAATAAATTTTACATTTATGGTCCAAATAACCTTTTATCATATCATTCATTTCCCTAATAGTTTAAAAGTATTTTTATCACAATAATTATCTAATGTATTAACATGATATTAAAATAAAGTGATAAGTGTAAAATATCACCTAGACATGTCCAAATTATATTGTATTAGATAATTTCTACTCATGTTAATATTATAATTTAATCTTATCAATTTGAGTCTGTTTTGACTTGACCAATATTTTTTTATTAATTTAATGTATTAAGAAATTATAAGAATGGTCCTCACCTCACTTATAGAGGGACACCCATTCTCACTTTTCAATACAACACATTGAGCAACCCATATGAACAAAACCTTCCAAATTTTGTTAAAAACATATATATAAACCTTATATAGGTTCAAATATTCCCAAATGACCAGCCGTAGTGTCCTTACAAAGATATGAAAATGGATTTTCTTCAAATAAAGGAAATCATCTTAACCAAGGACATTCATTTTTACATCATCTTTTAACACATTTAAATATTTCCTAAAAATCACAATATAATAATATAAGTGTCATAAATATAATCATATTTTATTATGTTGGTTTAATAATATTTTTCCTTCTCCATCTCCATCATATGGTATACAAAACCATCACTCATGTGTATTATGGGCTACTTCCTCGTAAACTAATGTAATGTATCTTCCTTCACCACATCAAATGTACAGTAATAATGATAAAACTAATTTTTGTATATTATATTGATAAAATAAGTATGATTCAATAATTATAATATCATCTCTACCTTCTCAGTTACAAATCTTTTGGAAGATGATAATGTTATTCATGTGTATGTGTGGACAACCACCTTGATGAAGTGATGTAATCCCTTTTTCATTTAAAATTTACATGGATGGAAATATTGGTATATTTAATGGATATAAAAGATTAATATGAAATAAAAATGATCCTGGAATGGTTAATACTACATTCCTTTCTATTGTTCCATCCATCGAAAAGTGAAAACATTGTTAATACGCATGTATGGCCAACCATCTCCATGAATAGTGTATTTTGTTTTCCCATATCTATATTTTTAGAGGAAATTATATATATATATATCTATATAATATGATATTATGTCTTGAATACCATTCTAGAGTTTATGGTACTATAATAATGATGCAAGGACCGAGACTAACAAATAAAAAGAAATATAGAAAACAAATATTTAGCAGCTGAAATCATTATAATGGTAAACTATTATAGAAAAATGGGAGATAAAATGTTTTAAATTGATGATATATGATGGTATATATACATATATGGTTATTTTATATGTTTATATTAAAATTAAATTTATTGTA
This sequence comes from Viscum album, assembly GCA_963277665.1. Classification (NCBI taxonomy): domain Eukaryota; kingdom Viridiplantae; phylum Streptophyta; class Magnoliopsida; order Santalales; family Viscaceae; genus Viscum; species Viscum album. The sequence goes on from OY728125.1 coordinate 29,371,059, forward strand.
CATGATGTTAAAAGTAGTTAGAGGGCCTGTGGAACTTGAGGTAAGTGATTTCATCTCAAATTTCCTTCGTGGAGAAATCTTTTATTATTATCCACATATTTTAAATTATATTTTTTATGTACTAGAATTTTATATTTTATATCATGAATCCTTCCACATTATTAAATTTTATGTTTCATATGAAATTATTTCATCCAATGGTATCTTACTTGAATGATACCATGTGGTAAAGGGTTTCTTAACTCAATTTCCCCTAAATGGGTTATACTTATACATATATGACTATGTTATATCTTTATTGTGTTTGAAATTATACCTAATTTTGTTATGTTTTATTTATAATAATTTTGTGTAGACTTTAAATTTATTACACATAATGACTTCATTGATAAATTCTCACACCCATGATATGATCATTATTCTGAATTTATTCTCCATTTCTATTCTATTGAGATATATTTGGTATTATGAACCTATTTATATTTATGTGGTTTATATACTATTCCATTAATATGATTAAAGAGAATAATTTTTTATTCATGATTATTAATCTTTTAAAACATTTTAATTATTTTAAGGGGGTACAATTTAAAAATTACCAAAGTAGTAGGAATGTATTTTACAATCTCATTTTTATTAAACTTATTTTAATTGAAGGTATCTTCATAAATTTTTTTTATCCTGTTATCCTTTAAATATTTTATTAGTTTCAACATCTTATTTCTAATTCATATCTCTTTTTCACTTCAATCAGGAAGAGAAATGTTTAAAACAAAAGCTGGTCATATTTTTGCTTTTAACTAGGTCTATTTTTCTTCCATGTATGTATGATTCAATATTTTTTTATAAAATTCATTTTTCATTACTCAAAGGTTATTTTATATTATACTTTATATTTTTAATTTTTATAAATTATTCATTATAATGTTTTCCAAAATGATAGTTTTCACTTGTTTTATATAAAATCATTGTATTAATTTTTTAATATATACAACATGAATAGATTTTTCAATTTACCAAGACTTTTACCACTCCTTAGCTTCTTATAAAAGTTTAAAATAGTGTTACAAATAAAAATAATTAAATAAAAATAATTTATATAAATTTTCCATTTTCTTTATTTCTCAGGAGGAAATTATTTTGTTATGAGAACAATTTTTCTTATGAATTGATGTCCATATATTGTGGTCATTAACTTTCTATTGAAACATTTACTTTCATGGGATCATTAGAAAGTACATTTATCTTAAATATCCATAAAATTTTAATAATGGATATGATTTTTCATTAAATAATCTATCATTTCACCATTTACTATTTTACCTTGAAAGATATTTTATTAATTATAGGAAATATTTAGATTCCATATTATTTACAAAATATATATATTTATAGATAAGACATATTGTTTATGGGTTAAATTGATAATTAAATATATTAGTAAAATATTAGACAAGAGGTAAATCGTGGGAACAATAATTATATTTCTCTTTGAGGAATTGAAATGTGTCATGATACAAAAAGGATAGTTAAAATTATCAAATAGGGTTTTGGTGTATGCCTCCTCAAATTTTAAATTGTACTGGAATACAACATTGGAGGTAAAAATATATTGATATTGAGATAATGAAATACAAAATTTTAAATTCCCTTCACTGTGATTTTGATTATTATTATTATCCACGAGATTATTTAATTTGATATTACCTACAGATTCATTTTAGGCGTATGTTATTGATTAAATTGAATGTGTTTGAAATATTTTAAAATAACTTATGGAATATTACTTATTTACTTTCTATATTTATATTTTACATAATCCATGTCGATAATTCAAGCTCATGTATATATATTTTTCTCTTTCACTAGTAAATGATGAAGAAATATATGTCTGAGTTTAAAGGATTCAAAACATTTACCTTCGTTAAATTTTATATATCATTTCCATGGTATAATGGGCATAATGTATGTATCTGAATCTCCAAGAATACTAACCTGATCAGTCCGTCGGGATTAGATCACTTCTGCCTTATTAAAATTCAATAATTTATCCAAAAAATATGGGTCACTAGAGGTGGGGTTTTTACAATATCAATATACAAATATATGAATTTTATTTTGGAGAATATACCCTTAGTGATTTATATTAAGAAGAGTTTTTTTGGGTTTGTTAACCCATTTTCCTTATATGTCAGGATGATTTGGCCTTGCTACACACCAGGTTTGATAGTCTGAATGAATTTGATATAGTTTATTAACAAAATCATTACTAATCATTAATAATTGAATCATTTTACAAATTATATATCCTCTAAATCATTTATTCACTCAGTCTATTTTACTGGCTATAGTCTCTTTAATACTCTATTAATCCATTAATTAAGGGTGTGTTCTAATTTTATTAAAAATAAAATTATCCTAGAAGAGGAATTTTATTTTTCAATATTGATTTCAATTATAAATATCAGAAATATTTCACAATTATTTGTGTTTAGATTTTTTAAAACCCTTTTTGAAATATTTTTATTTCTTATTATCACGATCTTTATAAAAAATAATAATTTAAATATTTTTAGTCCTTCCAATTTTTTCTTTGAAAAAATAATTTCATCTATATTAAAATGTCATTATTGACAGTAATAATAGGTTTTGTTTTTTTTTCTCATTATCAAAAAACCCCATGTATGACTTCCTTTTGATAATCCCAAAGGGTGAAAAGTTTCACATCCTATTAAATATCATTGGGGGACATGTTTTATTCATTTTATAAAATGGATAAGTTTACTCGTTTGGGATTACTGTTTTTATAAGGTTAGGTTTTAGGTTTTTTGGAAGAAGTATTTTATTAATTGATAATAAAATCTCAATATTTTGGTTGCTATTTGTTTTTATACTCCTGAAGAATTTAGTTATTATTCATTTGATTTGATCATAATAATTAGGGGGATCATTGTGATTCTAACAATTCTATTATTTTAATGATCTAAAATACTCTTAAAGTGTTAAAAACATTTTTTCACTTATGTGATGTATAGCTCGAACCAAGAATATGCACAAAAATTTCCATCACACTATAGAGGTGAAGTAAATGTTTAAATATGGGATGATCCTTGCACAAATTCACCATCACACCTATATAATTACATATCCTTAAGAAGATATGTGGTACCTTTATGCAACCTAAGACACTTACATAAAGCATTTTTATTATAGCATCCCTAAGAATCACACCAAAAAACTAACATTATATAGGTAACAACAAACCTTTACATAGATAATAGTGGACCTATTGTACCCTTACACAAGCTGGTATCTACCCCTTTTGTGTTTTAAATTTAATTGGATACATTTATGAAGGTACCATTATGACACAAAACAAAAGACCATAGTTCATATTGGTGTATTAAATTTCCATTGAGTGATTTCTAGTGAGGTTTACATAGGCCATGTCATAGTCAAAGTTTTGTACCAATAATCCTGACCAAATCCATGACACAAGGTATTATGTATGAAAATATTTTTTCTTATTAATAATTTTATATTCCATAGGTGGGAGGATATACTAAATCCACCAAGAATTTAGAGAAAAACACAAAAACCTCTAGTATACATCTCATATTTTTCACTACATCTACATCCATATTGGAAAAATAATAATAATGGTCATATAAGACTCCATTTCATAATTCCTTTTTCCATATTTCAAAGGCCTCATCTATGGAATATAAATCTAAAAAATATTTTGAAGCTACTTGTCTGATCCCTGTATTTATTATGATCAATATTCATCGATCATGGATTTTTTTTCTTCATAACTCCTGATAGATTCCAAAAAATTAACTAATGATTTGAATATTATAAATAGAATACTTTGAAGGCCTTGAAAATATACAATAGATTGAAATAATTTCCCATTCACCAACATGATTAATTTCTCTCAAAGTGATGTCCCATTATAAATCTATTTTCTCCTTCTATAGTCTGAACAAATTCTATATTTTTATTACTCTATTCATTAATTCCAATCTACACGGATTCTTATTCATATTATTTAGGAAAATTGAGACAGATATTCAATGTGATTGCTTCTTATAAATACTCTCTCTTACAATTTATTTTATATTTTTTCTTATTACCATTAATATAATGGACTGTGGCTTTTATACCATTTACATTAAAAGTGAAATGGACTATTCTTTTAGGGTTTCTAGAGTCACCATTTTATAGATTTCTTTGATATATATTGTTTATTTTCATAACCTAAAAATTATGTGATATTTTTAGTATCTTGGATACAATTAAATCTAATAGACCAATACATTAAATCTTTATGTTGTTGATGTTGTAGATGTATGGGTAACTCTAAATAATATTATTAAAATTACTAACCATATATTATGTCTCATTTAATTTTTATATTTTAGATTATTTATTTATTTAAATGATTCTTTTTATAATTTTTTTTAATTCTACAAATAAATTTCATTCATTTTATTCATTAACAATCCTTTTTTATTCTTCCACTTTTATTATTTTTGTTAAATAGTTTTTTACAACTTCCATTTTGATATATATATATATATATGTATATATACATATTCAAAATGTTTTAAGTTCCTAATTTTTTATAAATATATTTTTAAAACTATATCGGGTTCCTTTACCTTTAAATGGAAATTCATCCCCTGTTGTTGTTTTATCTATCTCTAGACTATATTAAAAATATGATTCAATTGGTTCTACAATAATAATTATCAATAATTTTCTCAAAGAAGTAGTCTCTTTTATTTGACCCTCTTTTAGAAGTATACATGATGATATCACCCAAAAATATTTTATGTTTCATTTTATGGAGAATGATATGAGGGAAAATTATTTACATGTGTATGGCTTTCTAAGAAACATGTATAAAGAAGTTCTAAGAATATATACATAGATTAATATTTTCTCTTGGTTTAATAATTATTGGTCCAAAGAAATTCAATAGAAAGAAAAAATAAATGAAGGGGCTCAATGAGAATAGTTTTTTCACTATAATAGGTAACTTATGAAGAGTTACCAGAGGAAATACAGTCAAATAAGATGATGGGTGTTGACTATTTAATTCAATAGAAAAATAATATACATTAATAATTATATAATGATGTTTTGAACATAAAAGTATATTGGCTAGAACAAATAAATTCAGTGCATGATGATAAAAACATACTTGATGTGATGTGTCATTAATTTGAGGTTAAATAGAGAAATAAAGAAACAATTAATTCATATTATTAAAAACTAACTATGAAAATTGTTTCTTCAGTATATAGTTCTAGAATGTTCTTTATCCATGATGATAAATTCCTTATTTAAATAATATATTTAAAAAATACAATTTTAAATTTATAGAAATATTAAGGAAGATATTAACATCAAAATGAGAAAATATGATTATGATACATTTTCTATCATATATAATGTAGGTTAAAAATTAAAATCTGAACATGTTTTGATGTATAAAATTACTTAAGAAACCACCTATTAACTTCGGTGGATGCTGTTAAGCCTAAAAACTCCCCCCTAAAAATTATAATAAGGGGGTGTAATTCAATAAAAATAACATCTTATTAATGAATAAGTTACATAATCAATTAATATGATTTTTTTTTGTTTGATTCTAATATATTTCTAATAAATGTTTTCATCAAGAAGCCGAAGGGGGTCAACCAGGTTAGAGGGGAAGTCCATGGTCTTTATTATTTCAGGCCTCCTTAGGCCTCTTGTCCATGGTTTTATGGGACTGTACACACTTTTTGTTGTCCTTTTATTTCTTTAATGAAAATTTAAATGATGATGATTATAGATAATAAAATAATAATAAATGAAAATGAATCAATAATGAGTAGAAAATAGGTCCTCAAATTAATGGAAAAAATTAATTTCTATCAAATAAGTTATAATGTAATAAAAAATTATAAATAAGTTTTAAAAAAATGTTTTTAAAATGAACGTGCATTCTTTTTATAATTAATTAATAATATAGTAAAATAACTTCATGTAAGAATATCAAAAGATAATATGACAAAGAAAAAAATTGGGGATTTACCGTAGGGAATTATGTAAATAATGAATAATATTTAATGAAAAAAAATAAGTCTAAAAATAATGTACTAAAAAAAGAGAAGATGCTTCATAAAATATATAAAAAGAATAAAAATTATGGTCTTTTGGAAGATATCAATGAGTATTGATATTGATGGTAGAAATATGATGATAAATAATGAATACATTCCATAATGAAATAGTTAGATTATATTAGTAGATAATATTTCTAAGGAACCATGTGGATGTTACAAGTAATATAATAATTCTTCTGATAAATGCATGATAATTTATCCATCTCAGTTAGGGAACTCATATAATATGGATAAAATACAAGTTAATATATTTTATGAAGGGTAGGAAGTAGTTATTCATGAATAATTTTAATTCTGGGAGTTATTTTCATGGAATTATGGCCCAATAATTTTTAAAAATCTACTTGGAAGGTGAAAATATGATGGACATTCCAACTCAAGATATGTTGTTAAAGAATATGCAATATTATCCAAGATCTGCATGTGACTTTATCGACGATTCCAAGAAATATATTCAAAAAATGTAACTATTATTATATTAAATAAGAAACATTGTCCTAATTCAAATACTTATAATAATGAGTGTTTATGTAGGAAAAGTTTAGCTAAACTAAGTAATAAAAATATTAGAGTATATTGGTTGAGAATAAACTCTCAAAATTGATTCTTTCACTATGATGGAAATAATTTGCACATTTTTACTATATTGTTTTTATTTAACATAAGGAAGTCATTTATATTCATGATAAATAGAGAGATCTAGGAAATATGATCTTGGTAGTGTAGTTATTCTAGACTTGCTGGAAGAGACCATCCTAGAGTGATCTTTTCATTTTGAATAATGACAAGTACCATTGAATATGTGATCCACCTTGATGAATTAAATATAAATTTCAAACCATTTTCGGGTGAAAATATAAAATCTACCATTATCATATATGTCATGAAAATATGATTTTCTAGAAATTTCATGAAATAATTTAACTAAAAAATTTATCCTTGAATGCCCTATCATCCATTTTTAATGAATCATTTTAAATATTAAGGCGGATAAGTTATAGTAATAAATAACGATATATTTAATATAAAATTGATATGTTCAAGGGTTTATTGAAACAAAATTTTATAAGTATTTTTTATTGCTTTTATTATATGTATTGTGATGAGTATAAGATCTCATGTTGAGAACAATAAGAGAATAGATTGATAATTTAGATCTGGATTAAAATATTTGAACAACCCTTATGAATATTTTTTGGGTGTCCTATTTTTTTGTTATAAGTACGTCATTGTTATCTAAAATTTTCATATCATTTTCATTATTGAGGATTACTATCATTTACCTAGTGTTTTAAAATTGATGAAACATTGAATTATATGAATCGAAACCACCCTTTTTTTATTAGTTTGTATCTATTTTCAATAATGGGGTCACCAAAGGAAATAAGAAAACAAATTTGTAACACCTTGATATTTTATGAGAAATATATTTTTTATGTCTTATGTTATATGCAATATAAAAGGAATATTTCACTACACACAACACTATCTTGGCTTGCGTTATACGCAAGAGTAACCTTCCCCGATAGCGTGTGTTGTACGCAATATCGAGTTTCCCTAAAAAATGATATATTGTTATAATATTATTATGTACTTGCCTTATAAATAGTATTACCTAAATTTTGAATTTTATAACATTATTATTCATCGTACACATTTTCTAAAACATGGTATGTGAACAAAATAAATATTTCTGGTAAAATAAGTATTTTTCAAAAAATGCAGTTTTGTCGCCTTTTGATTGTACACACACTTTAAATCTAGTTTTTGACAAGATTATAAGTTAAATTTGACAAAATAATTTCTTCTTTGGAATCAGGATATAAAAAATGAATTTGGATAAATTTTTCATATTATTCTGATAACTTTCATATTTTAATGAATAGTAAAAACACGCTATATTTTAATTAAAAACAAATTATTTCATCGAAATAATTTATATAGTTAAATTATTATATTGAATGGTTTTAAAGTAAAAATAGAATATATTTTTACCATTTAATATAATTTATATCATTACCTTTAATTTTAATTTGAATTCATAGGTTAAAACATTTCAATCTTTGGCAATGTTTTATCTTTTAAAACCCATTTTCTTAACTGCGGGATTAATTTTAAATTAATTACTGCAACTTCAGTGTTTTTAATTTTGAAAAATGGATTCCATATTTGAATTTAGTGGGTCCAAATTATGTTAATAGGTTACTTTTATTTTTTTGGATATTATGAATAGTAACTGCGGTAATTTTTTTTACTGCAGTTAAAAGTAAATTGGGTAATGAAGGGTAAAATTAAGATTATAAAAATTACCCTAAAACCTTCCAAAATACTATTGTATTACTAAAAGTCGACACTTATCACCTAAGGGTCAGAATAAATTCATTTTATGGACTTTTGTCCATTAAAATAATTTAATTATTATTAAAACCAAAGAAAGTGACAACCTGTAACTCTCTTTAATCTTATAAGTATAATAATTTTAATTCAGTGATAAACATGATGCAAATTCGAACATGAATAGTCTCCAAAAATATAATAAAATTATCTACATCATGTAAATTTATTTATAATTTTTAGAGATTAAATAATTATCATTAGTTATGACACAATAGTGATGTTGAAATTATTTTATTGATTGTCAAATAAAGGATTTTAAAAGTATTAAAATAAATATTATATGAACTATTTAATGTTCTCCACGAATTTTATAGATACATATGACATGTTATGAATCTATTACATCTTTTAGTTCGAACATATCTTCTGAGTATATTTCATTTAAATTCAAATAAAAGAATAGTGTCAAAATTGACACTATTGTTATTTTATAAAAATTACATATTATAAAATTGTTTAAAAATCACAAAAATATTTAAAAAATATAAATATAAATTTATATGGTCTAAAATTTAATAAAGTATACAATTATGGACAACTCACAAAATATAAGTAATTATTTATAATTATTTAAAATTTAGAATATTATTACAACAAATAAAATTAAAAAGATTATATAAGGATAAATCATGTTGATAATGTTTAAACTAAATTCCCAACATGTCTAAATTTTATTGGTTGATGGGATTACAACCCTATATCATCTAATATTATGATTTGTGTCATTTTTTGTGGTTTTTAAGTGGGTTTGGAATTTATTATAAATTAATATTTCTTATAATTCAAAAGGTGCCCCTCTCCTCCATTATAAAAGGGCACCTCCTTCCTCTCCTCCTCACACCACATTGAGCCTTTAAGATAGGCCAACCCCTGACAATTTCTCTTCCCCACTTCCCTATAAACATACTATAAGTCTTGGTCTTCTTCAAAGACCATCTTTAGTGCCCTAAGAGGAGGTTAAGAAGAGGCGCGTCAAAGAAGAGGTAATATCCTTTACCGATTATTTCCATTTTATTTCTTCTTCTACTTCTTCTTCTTTATTTATTTTATCATAAATTAATAACATAATTATCACTAATATACTGATATTTTATTATAAATATTAAAAAACCATATTTCACCATCTATCTATCCTACGGAAAATGAAATCACCGCGCGTGCGTACGTACGGAATACCGTCTCCACACCGTAGTGTAATCAGTTTTCCACCACCACCTTATATGGATGGGTATAATGGTGTAAATAATAACTATATATGATTATTATAACATGATACTAATTTGGAGATATTCCATCTTCCACTCCAATACCATTCAATTGTTATAGGAACAATATCATCGCTCGTGCATACGTACGGCCTACCATCTCCACGATGTGATGCGACTCGTTCGACATGATATTCATTGAATACTGATTATATAAATGAATTGAATGAATAAATATGATATATATTACAATAATACCTTTCTTTAAATGAGGTATCTATAACCTAAAAATAAGAATAAGAATTGATTCGACAAAACATGCATAAGAACATAAAGCAATGAACATCCGAATAACAAGTAGCAATGGAATATTACTAATAAGAAAATAAGAGAATGACCATATATGATATCATAACAATGAATATGATTCTGTAATAAGTCAATTAAATTATTTAAATCATTATACATGAGTTTCAGATACGTACGAAGAAAATCAGACCTAAGGTAAGGGAAAATCTCGCAATCTCAATTTTATCCAGGATTGTTTATACTACAGAATTTAATGGGGAATATTTATCATCCACATCCATTTTTCCTCAATATGTAATATTATTTCTATACTCCTACAATTTTTTAAATCCAATTTTACCCTTTGGTGTGTTCTTAGTAAAAGATATGAAAGGAATCTTTTGTTGTTTTTAGTACGATGTATTTTTTTACTTTTCCAGCCAAAGTACGAGAAGAATGTTTTTTAACTTATACGGCATGAATGGATTTTTATGATTTCATAGAAAATTATTTCCATGAATCTTCCCTTAAAATTTTTAAAGTTTATTTTTAATCAACTTCTTTAAGTTTAAAATTTTATGACATGTTAAGAAAGGAAAATTGTTTTTGGAGTAGAAAGGATATTTTCCTCAAGAATGGAGTTCAAGTGTTTTATCAAAATTATTTTCCATCTAAGATAATATAGGGTTCTATTTCTATCCTTATTTTTACATTGACTTGATTATGTTATTATGGAATTAATTTTATTATTTCCTTTTATCTTATATGGATTATGTTATGATGGCATGATGTTTAAGAATCCCATTTTTATTACATGGGTTATGCTATGATGTATGATTTATGATTTTGTGGCACACATAAGAATGGTTTAATTATGAGATGAGTGGGACCTATATCTCCCTCCAATGCATTGGGTAACGATTTATATCTCATGAGATACACATGGATGGAACTGCAAGTTAATCTGGTTCAGTGATACAGGACTGGAACGAGGAGGGAACTCGTTTCAGTAATAGACTTTGTTCGCTATGATAGTCTTGGAAATGAGTCTTGACAAAAATGAAATGATTTTCGATGATTATGTGTGTATTCCACAAAGTCTCACGTTTTATGTTATGATTATTGGGATTACGTTTCACCATTATGATTTATACCATGTTAAGATATTATGATCTATTTTGAAGGTTAAGATATTCAAAATTCTATGTTCTTATAAATATTATATGATTGATATTTCTTTTGTTTACCCTTACTGAGCATTTGAGCTCTCCCTTTTGTATTTTTTATTTTCCCCAGGTCAGGAAGAAGGGTATTAAGTAGGTTATTCCAAAAAGGGACTCTAGATATGATGAAATAAACAGGAGATAATGTAGATGATTTATGAACCAGTTTTTTATGTTTCCCAGTTTCTAAAGACACTATACCTATATGGTCTTATCATGGTTTTGTTATATGTTGTAATAAGTATGATTTAATTTTTAAGTAATAACCCTGTATGTAAAGTATGGGTCGTTATAGTTGGTATCAGAGGAAAGGTATAGTCAACCATTGTAAACTAGGATGTGAAAGCCTTAGTAACAACCCTAAGGATATGTCTAAGCATAGAACACAATATTAGTGTTTTAGAAATGGCCATGAATAACCTATGATAAGACCATAAGTGTAAAATTTTATTCTTGATTATGTGGTTTTCCTATTATGATTAGTGTTTCTCACACTATTCTTATTGGTTTTAGTCAATGGTTGGAACCCAAAGGTACCGTGTTAATGTTGAATGCGACGGGCAATGAAATGATTGTCCCCCTGAGAAACCAAACGTTATGGGAATAGGAATGAAAAATATTGTAGCCATGCTCACAAATATATCTCAAGCTATGAACCATGCAGGACTTACAAACAAGCAAAAGAAGGATCAACATTCTTTTGAATCCTTCATGAGGCAGTGTCCACCTTCATTCAGCAAGTCTTTTGATCCATTAGTGGTTGAACAATGGATTCGTACCACTGAAGAGATATTTTCAGTTCTACAATGTTCTGAACATGACAAAGTCATCTTAGCAGTGTATCGTTTGGAAGGTGATGCTGATCAATGGTGGAATCTTATCAAGAATACAAGGCAAATAGATTAAATTGAGTCCATGGAATGGGACGAGTTCAAGAACTAATTTTTCAAAAATTACTTCCCTCTTATTCTTCGAACAAATATGGATAATGAGTTTCTTGAACTGAAGAAAAAGGATGATGAATATGATGGTACCTACGAAGCAAATTTTACAAGACTTGCAAGGTACGCTTCCAGAATTATTATCCAACCTGAGAGTGAGATTGATCATTTCTTTAGTGGATTAAAACCAATTATTCGAAGGGCATTAGCTATAAGGGACTTCAATAGATATGAGGAAATTGTTCAATGTGCTCTAAAGTTTGAGATGGAGATTGGAGTAACCCATCAATCATATGGGTTTGATAATAAAAGGAAAATGGAATTCAAAGTAAAATCTATAGACCACACTGAAAAGAAGATGAGTTTTCATTTATTCTCAAATTGTGGAAAGAAACATAGAGGTAATTTTCTTAAAGGGACAAGAAAATGTTTTATGTTTGGAAAAGAAGGTCATCGGGCAATTGAATATCGAAATAATGGGAAGAATATGTCTAATGATGTGAACAAAGAAAGGGATACACAGAATGCACCTCCAATACTTCAATGTTTCAAGTGAAAGGAGATGGGGCATTATGCCAATCAATGCCCAAATCCAAGGGTTGTTGATGATGATCGACGTCAACAAACTCTTAAGGCCAAAGACCAAGGAAAGTCACATGCAATTACTATTGGCGATGTGGAGTACAGTAACAAAGTGGTGAAAGGTACACTTACCATCCACTCTAAAGTAGAAAATGTTTTATTTGATTCTGGATCCACCCACTCTTTTATTTATGAAGAATTTTATAAGGGTATCATTATAATACCACAAAAATTTGATATTGAGTTATCTGTGACAACTCATAATGGCACAACAGTTGCATCAAAAGTTTATAATTCTTCTCCAATTGAAGTTTGTGGGAAAGTGCTTCCTACAAATCTTTTGATCCTTCCTATAGTGGAATTTTATCTGATTCTTGGCATGGATTGGATTTCTTTATATTGAGCTCATATCAATTTCCAAAGAAGGGAAAGCACATTTAATATTCCCGACCAATCTACTATCATCTATCGATGCAAGAATGAATATAACCTTCGAGAGGGAATTTCTTCCATCTTATGGGTCTTAATTCCAATAAATGACGGTTATTTATCTCAAATGTTTGGATAGAAACTCACAATTAAGTATATGCCCATTGTACGGGAGTTTTATGATGTCTTTCTGGAGGAATTTCTAGGTCTTCCACCAAATCGTGAAGTTGAGTTTTCAATAGAACTCATACTGGGTTCTATGCCTATTTCAAAGACACCTTATAGAATGGTCCCAATTGAGTTGCAGGAATTGAAGAAGCAACTCCAAGAGAATCTTGATAAAGGATTCATACGCCCTAGTGTGTCACCTTGGGGAGCACCTATTCTATTTGTTAAGAGAATGATGGATCAATGAGACTCTGCATTGATTATCGAGAACTTAACAAGATCACTATCAAGAACAAATATCCTCTCTCGCCCATTGATGACTTATTTGACCAACTATGCAGAGCTCAATACTTTTCCAAGATTGATATTCGTTCAAGGTATCATCAATTAAGGGTCAAAAAAGAGGATATACCAAATAAATCTTTCCGTACAATGTATGGACACTATGAATTTATAATGATGCCATTTGGTCTTACTAATGCCCCTGCATTCTTCATGGATCTAACGAATAGAGTCTTTAGAGACTATCTTGATCAGTTTTTGGTAGTCTTTATAGAGGATATTTTTTTCTATTAAATGAGCAAGGAAGAACATGAATATCACTTGAGAATTGTATTAAAGACCCTAATAAAGGATAAGCTTTATGCCAAATTTACCAAGTGTGATTTTGGCTTCAAAAAGTTTCATTATTTAGGTCACATAATCTCAAAAGAGGCAATATCTGTGGATCCAGCAAAGGAAGAGGTTTTCGAAATATGGTCAATACCAACAACAGTAACTGAGATCCGATGTTTTCTTGGTTTGTATGGATATTATCAATGTATTGTGAAAGTTTTTTCACAATTATCTAATCCACTAACTAGTTTGACTCAAAAAGGAGTTAAGTTCATGTGGATGAAGGAGTGTGAAGATAATTTCAAGGAGTTGAAAAGAAGTTTATCCAGTGCACCTGTGCTCACACTACCTTGTAGTGGAGAAAGGTTTATGATCTACATTGATGAAACCAAGAAGGGATTGGGGTGTTTTCTCATGCAAAACAATATGGTGATAGCTTATGCATCACGACAGTTGAAAATCCATGAGAAAAATTACCCAACTCATGATTTGGAGTTAGCTGCGGTAATTTTTGCATTAAATATTTGGAGGCATTATATTTATGGTGAAAGGTGTGATATTTTTACTGATCGTAAAAGTTTAAATAATATTTTCACACAAAAGGAGCTGAATATGCACCAAATAAGATGGTTGGAGATGATTAAGGATTACGACTGCTCAATTCATTACCACCCTGTGAAAGCAAATAAGGTGGCAGACGCATTAAGTCGAAAAGACAATACTAGCTTATCCATGATGAGGATCTCAAAATATCCAACATTTGTGGATTTACAAGGATGGATCTTGGAATTATAATGGAAGGGGAAAAATATTATCTTTCTCAAATGAATGTTCAACCATCTATACATGTGTAGATTAAAGAGGAACAAAAAGAAGATGTAGAGTTAAAAAAGAAGGTGAGAAATGTTCCTGAATTCAAACTTGATTGTGATGGGATAATAAGGTTTTGGAATCGGGTTTGTGTTCCTCCCATACCAGAATTAAAGAAGGAAATACTGGATAAGGATCATAGTTCTTCATTCTCTATTCATCCTGGAAGCACAACGATGTATAGGGACCTGAAAGAGTACTTCTAGTGGGATGGCATGAAAAGAGATGTTGCTGAATATGTCTCTCGATGCTTGGTTTATCAGCAAGTTAAAGCTAAGAGACAAAAGTTTAAAGGGATGTTACAACCATTACCCATACCAGAATGGAAATGGGAAAACATCACTATGGACTTTGTCACTGGACTTTCTAAAACATCCAAAGGCAATAATGCTATCTGTGTTATAGTTGATCGTCTTACGAAGTCAGCACACTTCATTTCTATTAGAGAAGATTTCACTCTGGATCAGCTTGCCAGGATATATGTGAAGGAAGTAGTAAGATTGCATAGACTACCACTTTCCATTATATCTGATCAGGGTATGAGGTTTACCTCGAAGTTCTGGCGAAGTCTTCAGCATACTTTAGATATAGAGTTGAGTTTCAGCACTGCTTATCATCCTTAGACAGATGGTCAGTCTGAGAGAACAATTCAAACTCTCGAAGATATGTTAAGGGCATTCTCTTTGGATTTCAAAGGTGGTTGGGATCAACACCTACCTTTGGTGGAATTTTCTTATAATAATATCATTCACTCTAGTATTCAGATGGCTCCTTATGAAGCTCTCTGTGGAAAGAAATGCAGGACTCCAACTTGCTGGGATGAAGTTGGGGAAAGAAAGCTATTAGGACCTGATATTGTTGAGGAGATGGCAGAAAATGTCATATCTACTCAACAACACATAAGAGAAGCTCAGAGTCGAAAAAAATGTTATGTCAACAACTGAAGAAAAGACCTAGAGTTTGAAGTGGGTGATAAAGTGTTCTTACGAATATCTCCTTGGAAGAGAGTAATGAGATTTGGAAAGAGGGGCAATCTACACCCTAGGTATATTGGTCCTTTTGAAATACTGGATCATGTTGGGAATGTAGATTACTGATTGGCGATTCCACCGAATCTATCTCAAGTTCACGATGTGTTCCATGTATCTCTCCTGAGAAAGTACATGCCCGATCCTTCACATATACTAAGCTCAGAAGTTGTACTGTTGGAGCAAGACCTTTCTTATGAAGAACAACCGATAGAGAATATAGATCGTAGCGAAAAAGTTCTACGAACCAAGACCACTATATTGGTGAGAGTTTTATGGAGGAACCACCAATTAGAAGAAGCTACATGGGAGCTTGAGGATATGATGAGGGAGAGGTATCCTCATTTTTTGTTACGAAGTGATGAATTTCGAGGGCGAAATTCATTTTAAGGGGGGTAGAATGTAACACCCTGATATTTTATGAGAAATATTATTTTTATCTCTTATGTTATACGCAATATCAAAGGAATCTTTCACTACACACAACACTATCTTGGCTTGTGTTATACGAAAGAGCAAACTTCCTCGATAGCGTGTGTTGTACGCAATATCGAGTTTCACTAAACAACGATATATTGTTATAATATTATAATGGAGTAGCTATTATGAATAGTATTACCTTCATTTTGAATTTTATAACATTATTATTCATCTTATAAATTTTCTAAAACATGGTATGTGAACAAAATAAATTTTTCGGGTAAAATAAATATTTTTTAAAAAATGTAGTTTTGCCACCTTTTGATGGCACACCCACATTAAATCTAGTTTTTGACAAGATTATAAGTTCAATTTGACAAAATAAAATTCTTCTTTGGATTCAGGATATAAAAATTTAGTTTGATAAATTTTTTCATATTATTTTGATAACATTCATATTTTAATGAGTAGTAAAAACACGCTATATTTTAATTTAAAACAACTTTTTTCATCGCAATAATTTATATGGTTAAATTATAATATTTAATGGTTTTAAAGTAAAAATAGAATATATTTTTACCATTTCATATAATGTATGTCATTACCATTAATTTTACTTTAAATTCATAGGTTAAAACATTTCAATCTTTGGCAATGTGTTATTTTTTAAAACCCTTTTTCTTAACAATGAGATTAATTCTAAATTAATTACTGCAACATATGTGTTTTGAATGTTGAAAAATGTATTCCATATTTGAATTCAGTGGGTCAAAATTATGTTAATAGGTTACTTTTAATTTTTTTTTGATATTATGATTAGTAACTACGGTAATTTTTATTTTTCTGTAGTTAAAAATAAATAGGGTAATTAAGGGTAAAAATAAGATTATAAAATTACCCTAACACCTGCCAAAATTATATTGGATGACTAAAATTAGAACCTTATCACCTAAGGGTCAGAATAAATTCATTTTATGGTCTTTTGACCATTAAAATAATTTAATTATTATTAAATCCAAAGAAAGTGAAAACATGTTACTCTCTTAAATCTTATAAGTATAATAATTTTAATTTAGTGATAAACTTTATAAAACTTCGAACATGAATAGTCTCCAGAAATATAATAAAATTATATACATCCTGTGAATTTATTTATAATTTTTAGGGATTGGATAATTATCATTAATTATGACACAATAGTAATGTGAAAATTATTTTATTGATTGAATTATCAAATAAATGATTTTAAAAGTATTAAAATAAATATTATATGAACTATTTAATATGATCCACTAATTTTATAGATAAATATGACATGTTATGAATCTATTAAATCTTTTAGTTTGAAAATATCTTCTGTGTATAGTTTATTTAAATTCAAATAATTGAATAGTGTCAAAATTGACACTATTGTTATTTTATTAAAATTACCTATTATGAAATTGTTTAAAAATAAAAAAATATATTTAAAAATTATAAATTAAAATTTATATGGTCGAAAATGTAATAAAGTATACAATTATGGTCAATTCACAAGATATAAGTAATTATTTATAATGATTTAAAATTTAGAATATTATTACCACAAATAAAATTAAATAGAATATATAAGGATAAATCATGTTTATAATGTTTAAAATAAATTCCCAACGTGTCTAAATTTTATTGGTTGATGATATTACAATCCTATCTCATCTAAGTTTCGGATTTGAGTCATTTGTGGAGGTTTTTAAGTGGGGTTGGAATTTATTGTAAATTAATATTTCTTATAATTTCAAAGGTGCCCCAATCCTCCCTTATAATAGGGCACCTCATCCCTCTCCTCCTCACACAACTTCGAGCCTTCATGTAGGATCGAAATAATGATGTAGATGCTCAATATACAAGAGGGGGGGGGGGTGAATTGTATAATTTCAAAATTCATTTGGAACCTTTAATGTTAGTTATAGATTACTATGTTTTCCTTAAGCAAAGGAAAGAGCTAAGTTTAATAAAGTTAAACTAAGAAAATTCACAACACCTCTAACACCAATTGAAAACTTGGAATAAGTAATGAAGTTATAAACTTCATGCTCTATGTATTTTCTTAATACTGTAAAGAGATTCCGAAAGTAGGTTCCATAAATATGGATCTGGGAATTGTAACTTAACAAAAGATTACAATATGAGATTCTACCTTAAAGAGTACAGAATCTAAAAGAAACAGAGTACAAGTAAGGAAGTATAATAAAGTTACACTTTCCTTATAATACAATATACAGCGAAAACAAATAAGTAGTAAAACTACAAGAAACAAGATATAAGTCGTTTAACCCAAAGAGAAGGGTATCTAACAACCTCGGATAAAGGTCCCTTGATTTATACTTTCAAGCAAGTTTGTCTTACCCACACCAGGATAAGCCCTCGATACGAAGATTGGAGTCTCTGTCTTGCTATCCCCGCAAGCCCTCAACTTCAATGTAGTTGGTAACCTCTTTCTTCCTCAGCAAGGAAGTCCTTAACTTCAAGGTGTTGGAAACCTCTGTCTTCCTCAACAAGGAAGACGTCAACTTCAAGGTGTTGGAAACCTCTGTCTTCCTCAGCAAGGAAGCCCTCAACTTCATGGTGTTGGAAACCTCTATCTTCTTCTCCCTAGAAGTCCTCCAATGTAATCACCAACATTCAGAGTCACACGAAGCAAAAAATGAACTAGCGGTTCAGTATGCACAAGGCACGAAAAGTTTTCTCTCTCTAGAAATCACCTTAGCAACATGCGGTCTCTAGATCGATCAAATTATATGTTGTTATGTTGTGATCTTTCAAATTAGCTCCTATTTATAGGCAAGGTCGGCATCCTTTCCAACGGTCATATTTTCCTTCAAAATCGGAGGGACCTGTACACGTGTAACTTAACCAACGGTTAGTTTATAACAGAATAGACGACATCGTTTTATAACAAAACAAGTGTAACAGAATGTACAACATCGTTTTAAGTTTAACACAAAAGATCAGAGCGAAGATTCAGAGTTTAAACAAAAATAATATTCAGAGTCTAAATAAATTTTGAGTGTATAAAGAAAAGATAGTAAGATTCTGTTTAATAGGTGAATTCGGAATGAGAATTCGGAATGAAAATACATCATCAGAATTTTTAATGAGAATTCGTATACAGAATTCGGAGTAGAACTTTATCAGAGTTTGTATCCAGAATTCGAAATGAAACTTCATTAAAGTTCTCATCTGGAATTCAGAGTGAAACTTTATTACAGTTCTCATCAAGAATTCGGAGTGAAACTTCATTACAGTTCTCATCCAGAATTCGGAGTGAATCTTCATTACAGTTCTCATCCAGAATTCGAAACCTAAAACAGAATGCTATATATCAAAGTTTCAAACGATTCTGAGAATATAGAAATGAATCTGAATCATATACTTAAGAAATATATGGATATAGATAATGAAAATATGACAATGATAATTTTTCTTACAAAAGCGATTTTCCTTATAAAATCAATTTTCCTTATAAAAGAGATTTTCCTTATAAAAGCAATTTTCCTTATAAAAGCAATTTTCCTTATAAAAGAAATTTTCCTTATAAAAGAAATTTTCCTTATAAAAGCGATTTTCCTTATAAAAACAATTTTCCTTATAAAATCAGTTTTCCTTAAAGATAAGGTGTTTGTGATTTTCAAAACAAGAAGGAATGGAAAAGTCATAAAGAAAACCTTATTGACTCAACAATCTCCCCCTTTTTGGAAAGCACAAACATCCTTACGAAAAAGAAATTCTAAGAAGAAAGAAAATAATAAGGGTTATCTCCCTTTGCTTATGGATGTTGATGAATAAGACTAACTCCACCTTAGGCTTTGAATCTCTAAGGATCTTATTCTAGATTTCCAGAACGATATTTCATTAAAAAAATAAGAATGTATTCTTTAATGAAAAACTCCCCCTTAGATAAACTCTATTAGAGTTCTTTTTCTTTCTCACGTTTTGTTCAGATTCTTTTTCCTTTTCTCCTTTTATTAGGGATATTTTCTTCCTCCGCCTTTGTGATTTTCAAAAAGAAATCGAGGGAATGGAAAATATAACAAAGTACCTGAAAAAATTAGTAGCAATAACAAAAGAAAAGAGCAAGCACAATTTTCATTAAGTTTGAAAATTCAACAACAAGGAAGTTAAGATACAACAAAAGTTCGTATTTTCCTATTGTGGATCTTTTTCCTTCACCATGAGACCCTTAAGAATAGTCTTTATCTTCTTCAAGTCTTTATGATATTTCTCAGCTTGCTTTTCTAACACAACAATCCTTGCATTTTGAGCTTCAATCTTTTCTTCCTAGGCTTGAAGCTTTTCTTCCGGAGCCTAAAGCTTTTCTTCCTGAGCCTTCAAGATTTGTTCACGATTTAACAACTTCTCTTCAAACTCAATCTGATGATCCCTTTCATACTTCCAGTTTTGAGAAACAGAATTCAGCTTCCCATTCAGATCTCTGACTTCTTGAATCCGGAAATTCTTTTCATCTATCAACTTTTCTTCAAAGGATGAAGTAAGTTCATTTATCTCCCTGTCTTCTATCTCAAAGGCATCCTTCACATTATCTTGGAATTCATCAAAGAGCCTCATCTCTTCTATAGTCTTCCTTGACCAACTAGTCATCCTCTTGAAAGATATTTTGTGTGCTTCATAGCCGACAAAGAAAGTTTTCAACTGAGCCTCAATCTCAACACATTTGTCCATAACCATGGATACATAGTCTGTTTTCTGATTCAAAGAATGTTGAAACATCTGGCATCTTGAATCAATACTTGAGAAAGTCAGAATAGTACCCACCGACTTCTTTAAAGGCTGAACAACAAATTCATGCCCCAAAGAAGATGACTCTGAATCTGAGACTTTTCATGGAGAAATTTCTTCTTCAATATGCTCAAGCTTTCTCTTTGAAGAACAACCAAATTCCCTTCTCTTTACAACCACTGAGCTTGGGGTATCAACAATAAGTTGTTTTCCCTTGTCCCTTTTCGGAATGGAGTCCTGTTCCAGAGTTCTCTTATCACTGTCAGACACTTGAACAACATTGTCTTCATCATCAGCAACTTTTTGAGCACCATCCTCTATATTCTCCATTTGTGCAATATCATGTAGATATTGTTCTTCCTCTCCATGATAAGATACTTCTTCTTCTGATTTCTCCTCATCCTTCTATGGAGTAACTATCTTAGATGATTCATCTTATGAAGTTCGAAGCGAAAAATGTTCCGAAGGTGTCCCCTTATAATCATCTACTTGTTTCAAAATATCTCCAGTCTCACCACTAGCTTCAGGAACTGCTTCTACCTCTTCTACTTGCTCAAACTACTCAACTTCCTCAGCAATTGCTTCTTCCAGAGCGACATAGTTTCTTCCTGGAGTCTCAGGTAGGGATTCCAAAGAAAAAGATCTCGGAACAAGAATTTTTGTAGAAGTCATCTCATTAAACTCCAACAAAGCTTGAGCAACCTCAGATTCTGACATCTTCTTCTTATGCTTCTTTTCTTTCACTTGTTTTTGTAGTTCATCCGCTGTTCTTTCCTTCAAGGACTTAGCCTCCGCAAGATCCAAGACAAACTGAGGCTCCCCTTGTACTCTCTTCTCTTTTATTTCCCTCCACTTAGCAAATACCTCATCTGGGTAAGCTTTCTTATTCTTCAGTTTTGGAGGTGCGGAATGAACTTCCTTAGATTTGGGATTCTCTGCTACAACTTCAACTTCTTTCAACTTTCTCTTCTTCATTGGCTTAGAGGATTTAGGTTCAGCAACTTTGGAACCGTTTCTTCTTGAGCAGGTAAATCAACAAACTGACCAGTCTTTTTGTCGAAGGCTACATCCATCCTTTTGAGAGTACCATCACTCACCAACATAATCTTGCAAACTCTCGGTTTAGACTTGCAAGCTTCCTTGAAAGATTCAAGGCACCGAACTATCAACATTGAGAGGATTGCTGGATACATTATGATCTGAGCTCTCAAATTACCTTTCTTAACATTCTCAAGGGTAATAAGAATGTGTTTCATCTGATTAAACTTTCTCAGATTTATCAGAAAATCTAGGATGTAGATCTCACTCTTATTCAGACTATCTTTGTCACCCTTCCTTGGTACGATAAGACCTTGTACCCATAATTCTAGAATCCAAAAATTCGTAGACAGAGAAGCAATCTTTAGAGCCTTGTCATCTTCCAGTCCGAGAGTTTCCAAAGCCTTTTCCTTGTTTAAGCTTCCCTTTGAATCCGGAAAAAAATGAGAAATGAAATCGGCTTCTCCATCATTGTTCAGCCCTACCAAGCTGGCTGCCTTGGCATAAGAAAGTTTATAAGTCTTTCCATAATACTTAAAAGACAACTTCTCCCTGCCTTCTTCCTTATAGAAGAAAACTGTCGCATAGAATTTTATAAGCAAATCTGAATAAACTTCATCTTGATTACTGGGCTTGGACACAGCAACATCTTCCCATCCGTTAAGCTTTATATTCTTGGATATAAGAGAATCATTCTTATTGAAGAAATCAGGATGAACCAACCTTTCTCTATATACTAACCACTTGGAAATTGGCTTAGAGGAAGACATGTATTGAGAAGCTGCTTCCACAGACATTCGGATCTGAAGACCTCTAAGAAGTTCGGAACGGAGATAACTGAAGATCGGAACGACCTTAAAATAGAGAGGCAGAGCTTCGAGATGTTGGAGCTTGAAAACCGATGTGGGACGAGTATTTTGGGTCCCCTTTATATAGGCAACGATATAATGGTTCATCTTCCTTGGTTGATCGAACAATTGTAACAAGATGAGATCAGATCTGACGGTTGAAAACCAATTCTCAAGAAAACTTGAATCCGATCTTTTGAGGTTTTTATTAAAACAATGATTTAAGAAAACTATAATCCGAAAACAAAATATAAGGAAATACCAGCAAGTAAAGTATGATTACGAAAACTTGAGTAAGGAAATAATACCTTTCAGATTGTCTTAGGAGGATTATTCATAATGGGTAGTATTTTACATGAAGGGAAAAGAAGAAGAAAAAAAATTGACTACAAAAAATCTTTACATAGTTTGCAAAACTCACTACGAAAAACTCAACAAAGAAAACAAAAGATCATTACAAGAGTTTGAATACGAAAATCTCATTAAGAAAGACTCGGTATGAAAATCTCGTTATGGAAACACCAGTACGAAATTTTCCATTCCGGAAGTTTTCAATACAAAAATTTCTATTCCAGAAGTTTTCTATACAAAAATATCCATTCTGGAAAATTTCAGTTCTGGAAATCCCCATTCCGGAAATTTTAGTTCCGAAAAGTTTGAAAAACTAACTCAGAAAAATTTAATTACTCTAACAATCAAATGTACTCCCCCTATGAAAAAGAGTTTATTACTGTAAGGAGATTTTTTTTAACAGAATGTTAATTAAGAATGATTACCTTACGATTATCATTCCTAACTTATTTTTAATGTATTCAAATCTATCAGAAGGCAAAGATTTTGTGAAAATATCAGCAAGTTGATCTTGCGTTCTGATAAACTGAAGAATAATATCTCCTTTCTGTGTGTGATCTCTAAGAAAGTGATGCCTAATATCTATGTGTTTTGCACGAGGGTGATGTGCAGGGTTCTTACATAGGGAAATGGCACTTGTGTTATCACACAAAATTTGATTCTTAGTAAAACTCAAGCCATAGTCTGTGAGTGTGTGTTGCATCCACAACACTTGATCACAACAACTTCCAGCTGCTACATATTCAGCTTCAGCAGTGGAAAGTGATACAGAATGTTGCTTCTTGCAGGACCAAGAAACAAATGAATCTCCTAAGAGATGACAGGTTCTGGCTGTACTCTTTCTATCCATTCTACATCCACCAAAGTCAGCATCAGAAAAGCTTTTTAGAACAAAATCATTTCCAAAAGTATAAAATAATCCTAGATCCATGGTTTCCTTAAGGTAGCGAAATTTTTTTTTGCTGCCTTTAAGTGAGATTCCTTAGGATTGGATTGATATCTTGCACCTAAGTATACTGAGAACATTAAGTCTGGTCGACTAGCTATTAATTAAAGTAAACTTCCTATCATACCTCTAAAAGATTTTTGATCTACTGGTTTCCCAGCTTCATCAAGATCTAAAGAATTTGAGGTACCAATGGGAGTACTTATACTCTTATTTTTGTCATAACCATACTTTTTGAGAAGATCTTTAATATACTTATGTTGAGATATGTAGGTTCCTTCTGGTTTTTGAGAAATTTGGAAACCAAGGAAAAAAAGTTAACTCACCCATCATACTCATTTCAAACTCAGATTTCATTAGACTTGCGGAAGATTCGGTTAAAGATTGCTGAGTTGAACCAAATATGATTTCGTCAACATAAATTTGAACAATCAAAACATTTTTCTTATATTTATTTATAAAAATGGTTGGATCTGCATTTCCCTTAACATGGTTGTTTTGAAGTAAAAATCTTGTGAGTCTATCATACCAGGATCGTGGGGCTTGTTTAAGACCATACAGAGCTTTGGTAAGTCTAAAAACATGATCAGGATGTTTTGAATCTTCAAAACTAAGAGGTTATTCAATAAAAACTTCCTCTTGAACATAACCTTTATGAAAAGCTCATTTCACATCCATTTGAAAAAGTTTGAAATTATATAATGCTGCAAAGGAAAGTAGAATACTGATAGATTCAAGTCTAGCTACTGGAGCATAGGTTTCTTCATAGTCTATTCCCTCTTGATGATTATAGCCTTTAGCAACAAGTCTAGCTTTATTTCTTACTATGACTCCATTTTCATCACATTTGTTTCTGAAGACCCACTTTACTCCAATAGCAGAAGTTTCCTAAGGTCTTTCAACCAAGATCCAGACTTTGTTCCTTTCAAATTCATTTAGTTCATCTTGCATAGCTTTGATCTAATCATCATCACCTAAAGCTTCATCAGTGCTTTTTGGTTCTAATTGGGAAAGAAATGCTAGATGTTCTATTTCATTTCTTAAGGAACTACTAGTTCTTATAGGTTGATTTACATCACCAATGATATTATCACTGGGATGATTCTTAAGAACAACCTGATTTGGATTTTGTAAAACCTGTTCATCAATATAGGTTAGAAAGTCTTCTGGGGTAAATGTTTTAGAAGTATCTTCTTGAAAAATTTCCTTATCAGAAGGTTCTTATATCAAAGGTTGACAATCAGTTTTTGAAAGAGCGTCCGAGGACGAAGGCTGGGATGGTTTGAAAACAAAAGGATCTGACTCATCAAATTTTACATGCAATATTTCTTCAATAGTACAAGTATTTTTATTAAATACTCTATAAGCCTTAGAGGTTGTGGAATAACCTAAGAAAATTCCTTCATCGGATTTTGGTGCGAATTTATGTAAGTTATCTTTAGTATTCAAAATGAATACTTTTCAACCAAAAACCTTGATGTAGGAAAGTCTTGGTTTTCTACCACTCCATAACTCATAAGGGGTTTTATTAAGAAAAGGTCTAATCAAAACTCGATTTATAGTATAGCAAGAAGTACTTACAGCTTCAGCCCAGAAATGTCTAGCTATAGAATATTAACTCAACATGGTTCTATTTATCTCTTGACGAATTCTACTTCGTCTCTCAACTACACCATTCTGTTGATGAGTTCTAGGTGTTGAAAAATTGTGAGTAATACCTTTTCTACTACAAAAAGTTTCAAAATCAGAATTTTGAGATTCTCCTCTATTATCACTGTGAATAGTTTTCAATGGATGATTTTTCTCATTTTTAACTTGAGCTCTAAAACTTTTCAAATAGGAAAAAGCATCAGACTTCTTTGCTAGCAAATAGACCCAAGTAAATCTAGTGTAATCATCAACTAGAACAAACACATAGTATTTGCCTCCAATACTTCCAGTTTGTGTTGGACCAAAAAGATCCATGTGCACTAACTGTAATGCGTCCGTTGTTGAGACTTCACCGATTGATTTAAAACTAGACTTATGTTGTTTTCCATATTGACAAGGATCAAAAACTTTAGAAGAATCAAATCTAAGCTCCGGTAGATCCTTAACTAGTTTCTTATTAGAGAGTTTGCATAAGTTCCTAAGGTTACAGTGACCTAGTCTTCTATGCCATAACCAGGAATGATCTTCCATTGCACTTAGGCATGGTAAATCTTGACTCCTGAGATCTTCTAAATTCAAGGTGTAAACATTCTCTTGCTATTGGCTGAGAGAATAAATTTTTCCTTGGAATTGTGAACTAAGAACTTATCATTCCTAAAATTCACAAGGTATCCTTCATCACATAATTGACTTATGCTAATGAGGTTGTACTTAAGACCCTTAACAAAAAGAACATTTGAAATCAAAGTTTTACCTAGAAGAACAATATTACCAATACCAAAAATCTCCCCCTTATCATTATCTCTTAAAGTTACCTTTCCTCCTTTCATTTTGATAATCTTTTTAAAATAGCTTTTGTTACCAGTCATGTGCTGAGAACATCCACTATCCATGTACCATGTGTTGCTGCTGGTACTCTCTTTATTTTCCTGAAATTAAGAAGAGAATTAGACTTTCGGAATCCAAACTTGTTTGGATCCGAGATTTCCAGATAACAAAATTTTAGGTATCCATATTTTCTTATAAAAGTAAGCTTTGTGAAATCCTAGAGATTGAGTTTTGTTTAAGGAAAAATTCTTTTCCCAGTGACCAACACAATGACACTTAGTACAAAACGGGGCACTTTGAGGAACAAAATAATTGTTACTAAAAATTGGTTTTGCATGGGTATAACCAAATCAAGATTTATTTCTAAAAGGTCGTATTTGGGAATACATTTTATCAAAATTTTCCTTACTATGGGTAAAGTTTGATAAACACTTCTTTAAGGGAAAAATTTCGGACTTGAGTTTTATAACCATGTTTTTATCCTCAAAATCATTAGTTTTAGAACTAGAGCTAGGCTCGAAAACATTTTTCTTAGAAATTAATTTTTCTAACTCTTTATAAAGTTTGTTCTTCTCAGAACTTACTTCCTCAAGATTTTTTGAAATACTTTCAAAATCAAAATTTTTCTTATCAAGATCTTTAGAAAGATCTGAAATTTCTTTCGTAAGAATAGAATTCTAGAGTTTTCCTTATCAAGTTTCTTATTGAGTTTGGAGTTCTCAATCTCAAGAAGTTCAGCAAACCTAGAAACTTCTTCATAAGTAGGTAAATTATTTTCTTCATCAGAAGAGGATTCTTCATCAGAAGAGTTATAATACTTACTATCATTCGAATTTAAAGATTCATTGGTCAATGATTTAGTATTTCGTACCTTAGCCATAAAGAAATGATTATTAATAGGTAGTCTGGATATAAGACCAAGATTCTCTTATCCTGAAGATTCATAATCAGAAGATTCATCTGAAGAGTCACCACCACTGGAAATCCAGGTGTCACTAGCTTTCAAAACATTCTTAGCTTTGGATTTATAATACTTCTTTCTATTCCTGTCTAAATTAATTTCCTTCCTTTCTTTCTTTTTGAGCAAAGGGAAATTTGGTATAATATGTCCAGCTCTTTTGCATTCGTAACAAGTTACTTCTCCATCTTTCCTGTCTTTCCTTTACTTTTTCTTATAATTTGATTGGAAATTTCTCTGGCCAGCTATCTTGTTCATCCTTCGAGCAAGATTTTCTAACTCATTCTCAGAGACATCACTTTCACTAGAATCTAATTGGAAAATAACTTTCTTAGTCTTGGATCTGGTTACTCTCTCTGGAGTCTTAGCTTTCATATGATTTGATGTTGTTGTAAAAGCAACAGCACCATTTCCATTCTTTTTCATGATGTTGTTAGCATCTCTCTTCATTCTTGTTTCATGTTGAAGAAGAGTTCCAAATAGCTCATCAAGAGAAATTTGAGTGACCTTCCTATTCTCATCGATAGTTGTTCTTCTGGATTCCCACTCATTGGGCATGATATCGAATATCTTATCCACATGTTCTTCATCATCTAAACCTTTCTCTCCCATAGACTATAAACTATTGACTATAGTCATAAATCTTTGTTTAAATTTACATATTTGTTCTCCATAAGGAAAATTGAAGCCATGGTATTCAGCTCTAAGCATAGCTCTCCTAGTCTCAATCACTTTAGAAGTTCCAAAGTGTGTAACCTCTAAATTCTTCCAGATATAATTAGCTGTTTTACAAGAAAAAATTTGGATATATATATTTCTAGTCATTGAACAAAGTAAGGTATTGCGTACCTTATAATTGAGTTAATACTCTTGCTTTTCCTGGTTAGTAAAAGTTCTAACTTCCTTATCAGGAATTTTATAATCACCAGTAAGCATAACAAATTATCCACTCCAGTATTGATAACAAAAGTCTTCATTCGATCTCTCTAGTACTCATAGTCATTACCATCAAAGATTGGTGGTCTTGTAGGATTTAGATTATCAATGGAACCAACATTAACTCCTGCCATACTTAAAAAAACCTTCGGCACACAAACTTGTTAGTAGAAAATGTTCGTAATCACAAGGTTCAGAATGAAAACGTTCGGAATGACAATGTTTGGAATGACAGATTACTTTCTAAAAAAGTATGAAGAATAAAAGAAAATGAACAATAAAAACTTATACATGAGTATAATTATTTTAGAGACCTCCTCTGATACCAATTGTAGGATCGAAATAATGATGTAGATGCTCAATATACAAGAGGGGGGTGAATTGTATACTTTAAAAATTCCTTTGGAACCTTTAAAGTTAGTTATAGATAACTATGTTTTCCTTAAGCTAAAGAAAGTGCTAAGTTTAAAAAAGATAAACTAAGCAAATTCACAACACCTCTAACACCAATTGAAAACTTTCAATAAGGAATGAAGTTATAAACTTCAAGCTCTATGTATTTGCTTAATACTGTAAAGAGATTCCAAAAGTAGGTTCCAGAAATATAGATCTGGGAATTGTAACTTAACAAAAGATTACAATTTGAGATTCTACCTTAAAGCGTATATAATCTAAAAGAAACAGAGTACAAGTAAGAAAGTATAAGAAAGTTACACTTTCCTTACAATACAATATGTAGCGGAAACAAAAAAGTACTAAAACTACAAGTAACAAGATATAAGTCTTTTAACCCAAAGAGAAGGGTATCCAACAACCTTGGATAAAGGTCCCTTGTTTATACTTTCAAGCAAGTCTGTCTTACCCACACCAGGGTAAGCCCTCGATACGGAGATTGGAGTCTCTGTCTTGCTATCCCCGCAAGCCCTCAACTTCAAGGTAGTTGGAAACCTTTGTCTTCCTCATCAAGGAATTCCTCAACTTCAAGGTGTTGGAAACCTCTGTCTTCCTCAGTAAGGAAGCCCTCAACTTCAAGGTGTTGGAAACCTCTGTCTTCCTCAGCAAGGAAGCCCTCAAATTCAAGGTGTTGGAATCCTCTGTCTTCCTATCCCCAGAAGTCCTCGAATGTAATCACCAACATTCAGAGTCGCACGAAACAAAAACTGAACGAGCGGTTCAGTACGCACAAGGCATGAAAAGTTTTCTCTCTATAGAAATCACCTTTGCAGTGTGTGATCTCTAGATCGATCAACTTCTATGTTGTTATGTTGTGCTGTTTCAAATGAGCTCCTATTTATAGGCAAGGTCGGCCTCCTTTCCAATAGTCATATTTTCCTTAAAAATTGGAGGGACCTGTACACGTGTAACTTAACCAATGGTTAGATTATAACAGAATTGACGACACCGTTTTATAACAAAACAAGTGTAACAGAATGTACGACATCGTTTTAAGTTTAACACAAAAGTTCGGAGTGAAGATTCAGAGTGTAAACAAAAATAATATTCAGAGTCTAAATAAATTTGGAGTGTATAAAGCAAATATAATCAGATTCTGTTTAATAGGTGAATTCGGAATGAGAATTCGTCATCAGAATTTTTAATGAGAATTCATATCCAGAATTCCGAGTAGAACTTTATTAGAGTTCGTATCCAGAATTCGGAATGAAAATTCATTACAGTTATCATCTGTAATTCAGAGTGAAACTTTATTATAGTTCTCATCCAGAATTCAGAGTGAAACTTCATTACAGTTCTCATCCAGAATTCAGAGTGAAACTTCATTACAGTTCTCATCCAGAATTCGGAACCTAAAATAGAATGATTCATATCAAAGTTTCAAACGATTCTGAGAATATAGAAATGAATCTGAATCATATACTTAAGAAATATATGGATATAGATAATGAAAATATGATAAGGATAATTTTTCTTACAAAAGTGATTTTCCTTATAAAAGCAATTTTCCTTAAAGATAAGGTGTTTGTGATTTTCAAAAGATGATGGAATTGAAAAGTCATAAAGAAAACCTTATTGACTCAACACTTCAAGCTCAGCCAAACCCTGCCAATTTCTCTTCTCCACTTCCCTATAAACATACAATAATTCCTGGTCTTCTTCAAATACCAACTTTAGTGCCTAAAGAGGAGGTTACGAAGAGGCGCGTCCAAGAAGAGGTAATATCCTTTACCGATTCATTCCATTTTATTTCTTCTTATACTTCTTCTTTGTTATTTGTTTCATCATAAATTAATAACATCAGTATCACTAATATACTGATATGTTATTATAAATATTAAACAACCCTATTTCAAATTCTATCCATCCTACAGAAAATGAAGTCACTGCGCGTGCGTACGTACGGAATACCGTCTCCATTTTGTGGTGTGATCAGTTTTCCATCACCACAGTACATGGATGGGTATAATGGTGTAAATAATTACTATATTTGATTATTATAACATGATACTAATTCTGAGAAATTCCATCTTCCACTCCAATACCATTCAATGGTTATGGGTACAATATCATAGCTCGTGCGTACGTACGACCTACCGTCTCCACGATGTGATGCGACTCGTTCTACATGATCTTCATTGAATAATGATTATATAAATGAATTGAATGAATAAATATGATATATATTACAATAATACCATTTTGTAAATGAGGTATCTATAACCTAAAAAGAATAATAAGAAATTCTTTGAAAAAACATGCATAAGAACATAAAGCAATGAACACCCGAATAACAAGTAGAAATGGAATATTACTAATAAGAAAATAATAACATGACCATATATGATATCATAACAATGAATCTGAATATGTAATAAGTCAATAACATTATTTAAGTCATTATACAGAAGGTTCAGAAACGTACAAAGCAAATCAGACCTAAGGTAATGGAAAATCTCGCAATCTCATTTTTATCCGAGATTGTTTATACTTCATAATTTACTGGGGAATATTTATCATCCACATCCATGTTTCCTCAATATGTAATATTATTTCTATCATCCTAAAATTCTTTAAATCCAATTTTACCCTATAGTGAGTTTTTAGTAAAACATATGAAAGGAATCATTTGTCATTTTTAGTACGAGGTACTTTTTGACTTTTCTGGCCAAAGTACGAGAAGAATGTTTTTTTAACTTATATGGCATGAATGGATTTTTATGATTTCATAGAACATTATTTCCATGAATATTAATTTAAAATTATTGAATTTTATTTTAATCAACTTCTTTTAGTTTAAAATTTTATGACATGTTAAGAAAGGAAAAATGTTTTTGAAGTAGAAAGGATATTTTCCTCAAGAATGGAGTTCAAGTGTTTTATCAAAATTATTTTCCATCTATAATAATATAGGGTTCTGTTTCTATCCCTGTTTTTACATTGATTTGATTATGTTATGATGGAATTAATTTTATGATGTCCTTTTATCTTATATGGATTATGTTATAATGGAATGATGTTTAAGAATCCCATTTTTATTACATGGGTTATGCTATGATGTATGATTTATGATTTTGTGGAACACATAAGAATGGTTTAATTATGAGATGGGTGAGACCTATATCTCCCTCCAATGAATTGGGTAATGATTTATATCTCAGAAGATAGACATGGTTGTATCAACAAGTTAATTTGGTTCAGTCATACAGAACTAGAAGGAGGAGTGAACTCGGTTCAGTAATGGACTTTGTTCGCTATGATAGTCTTGGCAATGAGTCTTGTCTAAAATGAAATGATTTTATATGATTATGTGTGTATGCCACAAAGTTTTATGTTTTATGTTATGATTATTGGGATTACATTTCACTACTATTATTTATCCCATGTTATGACATTAGTATCTCTTTTGCAGGTTAAGATATTCAAAATTTTATGTTCTTATGAATATGATATGATTGATATTTCTTTTTTTACCCTTACTGAGCATTTGAGGTCACCCTTTTGTATGTTTTCTTTTCCCCAGGTCACGAAGAAGGGTATTAAGTAGGATAGGCCAAAAAGGGACTCTAGATATGATGAAATAAATGGGAGACAATGTAGATGATTTATGAACCATTTGTTTATGTTTCCCAGTTTCTAAAGACACTATACCTATACGGTCCAATAATGGTTTTGTTATATGTTGTAACAAGTATGGTTCAATTTTTAAGTAATAACAATGTATGTAAAGTATGGGTCGTTATAATATTAACATGAATTCTCTGTACTGATTTTTTTAAAAAAGGGATATTTATGATCCCATGAATCAACCTACATGATATCATAG
Source organism: Viscum album (assembly GCA_963277665.1). Taxonomy (NCBI): domain Eukaryota; kingdom Viridiplantae; phylum Streptophyta; class Magnoliopsida; order Santalales; family Viscaceae; genus Viscum; species Viscum album. The sequence goes on from OY728125.1 coordinate 29,404,014, forward strand.
TGAATAATGAGAGGGACGGTGCATCATTTATTTTTATAATTTATTTTATGTTTTGAAGAAAAAAATTTCTCCAACTAAGATGTGTAATTTTTGTTATCATGAAACATCCAATAATTAATAGAACCATAATTTATAGGGTTCACCTCTCAAAACAAGAATACTTATCCTTAGGGGGATTTGGATTCATTATAGATAATACAACTGACATGTATGAAATTGTGGGTAAAAGGGAGTAGTTTCATCCTTGAACTCACATTACATGTATCCAAAAAATGGTCCAGGGATTTCCAAATTTCGTTGAATCCCATAATCTACAATGATATGAATAGTAGGTTGAAACTTCAATATTCTTGAACTAAAATGATTTAATTCATGTTTTATATGTACTAATCTCCTCATATTCGTTTTTTATCTAGTTACATAAAATCACTCAAATTTTCATGCACAAAATAAAATTCAATATCTCTATTGAATTTCTTAATGATAATCACGAGTATGGTTTTTAAAAATATATTTCTCCTACAAATTCTTATCTCACTTTCTTAAATGTCTCTAGTTCCTCACATTTTTATAAAAATTTTTATACATTATATTTCCACTTAATTAAATATATATTAAAAAAGCCTATGTAAATATTTTTCCATATTCTTCTCTTGTTTTTCCGATCAATAAACATTGAATAAAATTGATATAAATTTCAAAATTTATACTAACTAAGACATAAAATTATTTATTATGATATTTTAACTATCACATCCAACTCTTTCATCTTCAAAATGTTACTCAAAATCATTTTCAATAAATATAAAATGAATAACACATCCATGAATTATTCTCTTACCTGATTCATCAAATAGGACTTTAACCATTATTTTATACCATATAGACTACCTCTTTATCAACAAATAAATAGTATCTTAAACCATTTCTAAAAAAGAGAACATGATACTTACTCTTTGATGTACAATACACATGCATCGTCATAAATAATTATCATCAATAATTTCTTAAATCATTCTATTGAATAGTAAAATTATTTTCTATAAACAATAAATCACCATGAATATATTGATTAAAAATTCCCCACATTATTATTTAAATTGTAATAATTAAATCAGCTGGTAATTGTAATCATATTTAAAACATAATAAACACATTCTGATTCATAAGAGCTAAATGACTCATTCTATTTTTCCTATTATGAATATATCATAATGATCTTTTATAGGTTGGAATAACTGATACATTGTATAAACTGATAAATTTATAAATTTATAATAAATATTTTTATGATAATAGTAATATTCATATGTTTGATGACAAATATATAAAGTAAAAATTTTAATATATTGAGTATATTGAAACATACATAATTATAAAATGGAAATTTTACATAGTAGATGAGCATTATGAACATATTACATTGTTCAATTTAAATGTGTTAAAGACCCATACACAAAACTAGGATAATTCATGCATTTTATAATTTTTTATTATGAATTTCAATAATTCATACTCAATTTGAAAAAATATAGAAATATTTAAAACCACTCAAAACTGATTTTGAAACCTTTATAAAACTCCACAACATTTTCATAAAAATCAACTCACTCGATTAACAATATTTCATATGAGATTTAATATTATTTATATATTAAAAACAAAACCGAAAAACATAAATCCAAAACAACAAAAATATTTTGTAAAACAATTTGCTAGATAAAAATTAAATAATAAAGTAACATCTCTATTATCATGTAATAGAATCTTCTCTTTAGGTCTTGAAGAGACTCTCCCATGATTATACTCTTTCTCTAAAATTATCCCCTTAACACTTTTCATCAATAATCTATTACTTTTTATTTTTATTTCTATAATATGTCATTTATCACTACCAAAATCTAAATTCCATGAAAATAATTATAATACAATAATTTTAAAACTCATGAGTTAACTATAATATTGAATAATAGTATCATGATATCCATCAAAACCGTTATCTATATTCAAATTGCCGAAGTTGGTGTGGTGTTTGAGTGGTAATACCTATAATAATTCATCCAAATGACTAGGGTTCAAATCATGGTAATTCCCATTAGGGGATTTATTATGTGAAGGTGAAACGTGAATGAAGCAAGCTTGCAGTGGTGAAGGTATGATTCTAGAAGGTGTGAAGTCCCTGGATAGGATATGGAAGCTAGGCCTTTAGTACACCACTAGTCTTCCGGCCGTAGGATTTCAGTCAATAAAGGCATTGTAGTTTCCAAGGTAGAACTTATAGGTGAAGGCCCCAGAAGAGAATTTATAAAAAGTAGTATCCATGAAAAACAAAGCTAACCAGATCGGAAGAACGAGAGATTATGACATCCACCATTGATAACACACACTATGAAACTCTTAATGGGGAAATTCTAGCTGATCATCAATTTGAGGTGGAAATCTAAGTCCTATAAATATGAAAATTATGGGGGGATATGTTCGGGTGTAGTTTAGTTTGGACAACGGGTCATGTACTAGACCTTGTTTCATTAGGCCTACAAGTCATGTAAGGGTTCTTTCTCAAACCTATTAAAGGGGGGTGGGGGTATCACAAAATTAATAAAAATATATGGAATTCGAGTCATTTCACTCATAATCTACTTCTTTAAACATGATAATCTTGTTGATACTAATTATTAAATTATTTTAAAATCAACACTTCTTTATTATACTAAATTGTTCCTCATATTTACATATCCATCTTTGGAACCTATACTAAACTAATTCCTTTATACACTACAATAAAAATATTCAAACACTTCATAAATGAAAAATAATTGATTCAAAGACAATTGTTTTAATAAATCTCTTTAAATACACGTTTCATCGATTTAAGATAACATCACAAACATATTTATTTATAACACCACCAATATTATTCCCTTTATCAATGAAATAATAATTGATACATATAAAGGGTTATTTGAGTTTTATTTTTCCCACTTTGAAAATATATCAAACGTCTATGGGAGAAAGGGGAATAAAACACCATACTTTATCATTGATATGGGTGATGGTGAAATCCAAACATCAAAATCAAATTCTTAAATGTGTTCTCATTAAACGTTTTACTGATCAAATCATTTATTTAATACTTATTAGAGAAAAATTTCATCCTCAACTATTTAATTTTAACTTTCTCTATGATATTGTGAGGGTTCATAACAACATTATTGGATCTTGAATACCGATCATGATTTTTTGATTGATTGGTATGAATTTTATTTCCAAATCCAATAAAAATATGAAAATTCAAATCAACAATTATATATTCATATTTCCTTATCTATATCTATTTTTATTAGAAATTATTTATAGCCACATATTCTCCCATGAAAGTAATCATTGTTAAATCATGTTTCTTCATTACACATTAAAAAACAAAATAATATCCATGGAAGGAGACACCATTAGATGTATCACTATTATTATCACCTCATCTTATCTAATATACATCCATGAAATTGAACAAATCAATATTCCCCATTAGTTCAAATTACTAAAAAAACCAATTGTGCATATGATCTTCATAGGAATATTATTTAGAAGACTGAATGGGGCCTCTTTTAGTATACTATAAATCATATCATAAAATTTATCATCCTTAAAATTATATATCATTGAAATGTTTTATTATAATAAAAATTTAATTAGATTATCTAATTCCCTTAGATCAAATAGTTTTCCATTCATGTATTTTGACTCATTCATTTTTATAGAAAATGTTGTAAAACCTATATTTGAATCCAATATATAGAACGTGTTCATATGTTCTATAATATATTTCCCTTCTGAATGATAAATTTAATCTAAATATTTAAAAAAATATAGTCTAAAAGTACCTAATCTTATTGAGGATGAAAATTTTAAAAATATTATTCAATTCCATAGAATAATATTTAAAACAATAATAATAATTTTTTGAAAATATGATATCATATACACCTTAATGATTTTACATAAAACATTGTCAGATTTAATGCATATAGTACTTTCTATTCTCACTTTAGGAAATTTAATCATATTCAATAACATGTATAACATATAATACCAGGATAATGAAACCTGATTTAAAATATATAAATAATTCATTAATATAAAACCATAAATAAAAATTTATCCATTCATAATACTTCATGGATGCTCAATTTACACAACAACTTTTAACTCGACATTCTAGATGTTTTACTTGGAATCTATCTGAGAAAACATGATTTTATTATGGTCTAAAAAATAAAGAAATATTTTTAATTTTTAGAAATTATTAATTAGTTAAAAGATATTTTAAAATAAAACCCATTAAACCCATGAATATCCCATATAATGTTTTTCATTATATCATAAAACATCACTTATTTCATTCAAATTATTTTGGAACACTCACTTTTTTCTAATGAGATGTTTTATTTGAGTTTGGGTAATCAATACTATATCTTATTCTTCCAAACATGGTTCAATTCTTCATTAATAGAATTAATATACCCTTTATGTATAAAATAATTATCAATATATATTAGTTACAATTGAGAAAACATTGTAGTGTTGGCTATTTTTGTCAACATTCTTTAATTTTGTACATGGAATCTTTGATCTCCAATGATATTTTGGACTTGAACATGCATTCTAAGACCTATATGAAATGAATTAATTTGTTCCTCATCACTTGAGATCGATGAATCATCTTATTCAACCAGTAATTCCTATGGAAATTCTTTATTTTAAAAAACATATTCAGCCTATTTGATAAAAACTGAATCTTCATCCCTTCTCGTGCATGATTCATCATGTGAAAAATATATAATCAAATGCTCCAACATGCTCACATTATATGTCTCAATAAAAATACTAGTTTTTTTTGTTGAATTAGTGGTGCCCCCTTCTATATAGATTATATCCTAGGATTATTTCATCAAAAACACTCTTCTAAAATGTAATAAGAATTTAACCTTTTACCATTATAACACATGTGATTCCAAATATGTTAAAACAATTAAAATACGAATATTTTTTTATATTACAGCTAATTTTGGGAAAAATATGATTTCAAAATTTCTAAGAAATAGTGTGAATGTGGATTATTAAACCAATATATAGTTTCTAAATGTATATCATACTCAATTAAAATTTCTTGAGATATATATAATATACTTCTATTCCCCATTTCAGACATATTATTTTTTGTGGTGTGTTTGGTTCATGTAGTACATTTCTGATGCCATGATTCTAAAGATAATCATAAAACTCCTCATTTGAAAGGTCTGTTACATTATCACTATGAATAGTCATGAGAGATAAAATTTATTATTGATTACAATCTAATTGAAAAAAATTAAATTTTCTTATATCCCCAAACTTATATTTTATAAATACAATACAATTAAATTGAGTGACTCCAATAATAAAATTAACAAATAACTTACCAATATTGGTTTATTTATTCCTCGTTAGCTTGTATAAATCATAATGAAGGAGTTGTATTGGTTGGGATGAAAATATTTCTACCTTATTATTTGTATCACTGAAAAACATTCCCCTTTGACTTATTTTGAACATCTAATACATATCTCACTCACATTGGAAATGTAACATCATAAACATTATATAAATGATTTATATTTATTTTTATAATTTACCAATGAATGTAAATCCATCAAATACAAAATTCTTTCACATCTGTCATGCTTAGTTTATATTAATTCCATGAAACACCGCATTGAAATAAATTTCATTTAGTCTACCTTCCTCCAGTAACCACCCTTCCATATTCATGATTTATGATGAATAATCCATAATACCTCAAAAAAAAATTGTTCCCATTTTCATGAATATTTAAAACACATAATAGATTTTTTTATCTATCAATATAGAAATATTATTTGGAATTTAACCTATTATACCTAATGAAGTTTAAACCAACTAATTTAATCTTGAGTGAATTTTTTTTAAATATCACAATTAATCATAATCAATTTTCATCACATTTTTAGAGTTTGAAATATTAATTCATGTTAGAGGGGAATATGTTTTCCCAAAATCATATATTATTCCCTTTTAATATTTAATGTTCCACATCTACAATTAAGGATTTACACAAAACATTTAACTTCTACTTTCAGGGATATTGGGTTTTGTAACACATATTTTTATAGGATATTATAATTATGATACATTTACTTTAACTATTACCTAACTCCTCATATATTCCAATGTTTTTTTCAACAAATTCAAACCTATTTTTTAATTTTAGTATATAATTGGAAATTAAATTTTAGACATATTACTTTATAGATGCCTATAAAAAACCGAAACATTTCCTCCCAATACTTACATTAATGTTATGATATTTTTAATTAAACAAAAACGTTATATCCATTTTCATGAATCCTCCAATGTACTTATAAATTACATTGAAAAATTCATACCTTTTGTAATTACATGACATCTAGACTATGAAACTTTTCTCCATTACTTCATTGAGTCACTAATCTTGGCTCTTTTATATGAATTTTTTCCTCAATCCGGATCTCTTCTTCTTCACGTAAGTGTTATTATCTATTTTTTTGGGTTCACCAGTTCTACGTGATTTTGAATTCAAGTTTTACCCATAATTTATCGATTTTTAGGGTCTCCGTATTTTACAAAAGAATTTTATTTCATGAATTAGTAGTTATTATAAGTTTCATCACTTGAATTTATGAATTTTCTCAATTTTATAAGGTCATTTTTTATCTTCAATGGCCTCATTCATTTTTGAAAATTGCACACCTCCAAAAATAAAATTCTTAATGTTGGATCTAGATTCTTTATATTATTATTTTCTTTCAAAAAATTCAATTACATATTTTATAAATAATTCCCATAATATATTAATTATTCTTTAAAATTTATTTCGAGAGTCTTATCATAATGATGAATTATCTATATGATATAAATTTCCATTAGTAATTTATGTTTTTCTATAGTAAAAATTTATTGATTGTTTACGGAGGACTGGTTATCCTTCACCATTAATCATATCTCTTTATAAAAAGTAGTGATTTTTTATAGGAAATATTATAATTATAATATTCCTATAAAATTTATCATATTCATTACCTCTTTAATATTAAAAAAAATTATTTCATCTCTATTTATATATTTTACAATTCAATTTATAAATATAATTTTTTATAAACTTCTTCGTTAGAATTATCGAATTCCACTTAATTATAAAAAAACATTTAGTTTTATTATTTAGAGAAAAATATAACTTTATTTTGTAAAAATAATTAACATATTTTATTTATTTTATAGAATATTAGATGTATTTATCTGAATTCATTACCTTCTTCATCAAATTTTTATATTCATATTTCTTTTGCAGAATTTTTGAGTAGATCCACAACTAAAAAAATTTATTTGGAGATTACTCTTATATTTACCTTCCCTATTATCTCTTTAATAGATACGTGGGATGTAAACAAAGTGATCCTATAATCCCGAACTTCTTCAGAATCAACAATATCATATTATACTTCAAATGTAACATTATTGGACATCTCAGTCATTGAGGAAATAATGGAAATTTCCTTTCTATAATTTCTCAACTTTTAGACAAAATTATATCTTATAATATTATTTGATGTTATCATTTTATAAAATTCATTTATTGGAATTTTATGTGGATATTTATCTTATAATTTTGAAAATTTAGCATCCAAATTTTTAGATAGGTTGTGAAAGATATTTTTTACAACTATAGAGAATTATAGAAGATAATGAAAGCCTCATTTTTTTATTACAACTTCATTTAACCATGTGTAAAATATATTTATTTTCTCATCATCATGAATCCAAAGGTATTCATACTTTTATCTGAAAATATGTTGAATTTCACACATCACTATAGTATTTTACATAAAATTTACTCTAATGTTTATCCTTGATTTATTTTTTCCTTTTAATTCATTTAACTTTTATAAACATAGTCTATGAAAGGGAAGACAAAATATAATTATGGGTACATTTTCCATTCTCCAGATTGTTTTATGTATCACTGTCTTCTAAGAATCTTCATCACAGAGTTTAAATCCATTAGTTTCAACATCAAAAACATCATAATTGGATGATAAAATATGGGAAGGATTTATGAATATCCATATATGATAACCTTTACCATAAAATATTGGACTCAAATTAATTTCCAATAATTTTAAATTATCCATTGTTGATAGTAGAAATTAGGGACAACATATATAGTAGAGTGACATCAAAACTAGAATATTCAATGAACTATGATAAACACATTATGATATAACCAACACTAATGGAGGGAATTAGTGTTTTGAACTATTTATAAATTTATAAATTTTATCCCTTTTACCATTCAGATATGTTAGGATCTTGATTATCCTATCAACATTTACTTATCACTTACATGTATATGAAATTAGGTAAAATATGGAACATGATATTTTTACAAGTATAAATACTCAATAAGAGTAGATAGTCCTTGTCATGTTTAGTGATGGAGGGTACAAAGACTCTCCATTATAATAAAGATTCTCTTAATGTGGTTTATAATTAACATATTCATTATCAATCTGTGAGTCTCTATAATTTAGTATGTAGATAGAATGAATCCTTTAACACATATTGGTGATAAAATTTTCAAAATCTTAGCTCTTGATTAGTTCTTTATACTACCTATGAAGAATGTATTTTCCTTATTATTAAGTTAATTTGTATTTCTAAGAAATTATTTCACTAGATGAGACTTTTTTTGGATCTCACATTTTTTTGGTTCTTCTCTTACTTTTATAATAAATGTACAAGTAAATCTTATTTTCCATTATAGAATAAAAATAAAATCTAAACTATCTTCATCTTAATCATATGAGATGACAACTGCGCCCAAATCTCTCTTCCTCTATTTCATATTCTTCATTATCATGTGGAATAGATAATAATAGTACATTATTCCCTTATTATATTATTCTCTCTTTCTTGTCTAGTATAGAACATAGTGCACAATATATCCTTATTAATGACTCTATTAATATGATACCAATTATAAAAAATATCTATTTGGTTAAAACATTATTCCTCTAAATACTTGATACTTGTTCATTCAATGTTACTACACTATCAATTATCCTCTATTCAGTATAATACCTTTACATATAATCTGTTTATCCTTTTTTATTCCTCTATATAAACTAAATTTATAGTATCTCTGTCAAGAAATAAATTGACATTTCTTTTCATATTTTCTATAGAAATTTCAAACAAAAAATAACTATATATTATGGTTCCTTTAAAGTGATTACTTCATACCACATAAACAAGTCAAATAAGTGCATCTCACTTTTCCTTCTAATTATATGAAAATTTTTACTACATGTATTTTTCATTATTATTATTTTCTAATATTTTAAAAGAATCAATATTGTTCTTTATGATTTCCAAAAATCTTTAATATGAAACTTTCTTTATAAAAACATCAGGAAATTAGATCCCTCATTATTAATTAGTACACATGGATAAGAAATATGTAATATATATTCTTCCATGTATGTACAAGATGTATCCAATTAATTTATTTGTTTCATGAAATCACTGACCTTGTGTAAATGACTGTCTCTCGAAAAATATAATGAAAAAAGAATATGTGGAACCAATATTCACTCAATGATTTTTGTAATTATGGATTCCATATGTAGAACTCATTATTATTCACATAAGTTTATATACATAGAAATATTTCTTCAAGAATACCTTAATCTTGTAGAACACTATAATAACTTTGAGTAACATTGTGATAGTGCATTTCTCAATCTGTAGCTCATAGTATTTGTTTTTCACATAAACAATGAGTACATGGTAAACTCAAGTTTGTTGTATCTCAATATAATCTTTAAACTCTTGAGTGTAAGATTCACAAATCAATAATCCATACAACTTTTATTTGATATCAATGTTCATCGTGCAACTCCACCCCACGAATCTAAGTGGCTCACAAATCATATAACTTTTTCGTAAATAAAACACATGGCCACTCTATTTCAAATGAATCGAAATAACTCAATGAATTAGTAGAAACAAAATTCACATACCACCATTGATATTTATAGGTAAGGATAACCACATATCTTTAATTAATTAAAAACATATAATCTTATGTTCTATGACATGTCAATATGCATCTCTAAGAAATCATACATTTCATCTTTTTGGAAATATTTTCATATTGGTTTAATTCTATTTCATTTTCTCCAATTGATTCGAATAATAATGGTGTATTCCCAATGAATTCATTTATTCATGAATATATTGTCTTTCATGTGAAAATAATTTCATTCCACAATGATTCAAAACATCAAACTCATAATTTCATGAAAAGAATCATATGGAAATTCATTTTGTACTTGGATAATGCTTAACCATCATAATATTCTTTCATGTATTTTTTTCTGAGCATTTATTATTCAATTGTCTTGATCACTAATGATTATTCTCAGTGCATTTCCTGATTACTAGAGATGGTGTACATTAGCTTACTTAATATTTATCCATTATTTATATGGAGAGGAACACAATGACTCCGTAGATGATGGTGTTGTATTAAATAAATGAAAAGTGAATCAAACTTATTATTTTTATATGTATTTTACAACATGAACAATGTAGTGCTTCCCCTGTTCTTCATTGGGTATTCAATATATATGGATCATCTTAATGAATCAATATTGTTTTGCTACTTTATTGAGTTGGAACAAGAATTCAACACCAAGAACACCTCAAACACTCCATGAACGGTCCAAGCCTCACGAACACAGTCGACTTAAGAACCCTCCTGAATTCCTCTGAAATCACTATGTGGCCCACATATTATTCCTACATGTATTCTCAGTGGGTTTTATTTATTCTTATTATACTACCTATGGATGTATAGGTTTAAACATTCCCATGAAACTGATCTTTGTGTCCAAAATTTGTGGTTGAGGTAGTCTGTGGTTTGATGTGGGTTAACCCATTTTTAATGAAGGCCCACTCAAAATACCTAGCGTGGTTTCAAAATAAGAGATTCTATGAAAACCATTCAAATTATTCCCTCAAAAAACATATTTCTTTAATGACCTTAATAATAAATATCTCCTCATCAAATATATGTATGTCTCGTGGACTTCTAATTATTTTTACATTTGATTCATCATTTATTGGATGTGTCATCAATCATATTTCTTGTTTTGGACAATGTACAGAATCTATAAATAGTTAGACCATGTTATTAAAAATTATGAATGGTTAAAAAATAATTAAAATTAAATTTAAATACTTAAAAATAACTTCCTTAAAATAATAAGACATTATTTATTTAATTATTAACTATCACTCCATACATGATATATTCACTTGATTGACATGTTTGGATATCTTTCATAGTTAAACACAATATCCAAAAAATTCTTTTCTTCTGACTGCATTAACATATTAAAATCAATGAAATAAATTGATATTTCATTAACCACTATTGATAACTATTAATAATAATTGAAAATAAACAAAATAATACAAAATTTTATCTCTTCAATCTCCCCATTTGTATTTTTTTTGAAATGCCTTCAAATTATATTGCCAAATGTTATGCCAATATCTAAATCTATACCCTTTTTATTTCCAAACATTCAGTTCAATTTATTGACCCCTTAATGAGAAGAAATAAAATTTTCATGATAAAAGGGGTATTTGAAAATAGTTAAGCAATGTTCCATCCACCATTTCACATTATGTATTTGTGTTCCAATCTCAGTGTCGAAAAAAGAGTATTTTATTTTGAAATAAAAAAGATTCCCTTTACCAAATGATCATGATAACTTATGAAATGAGAAATCATATACTTGTATTCAAGGATTTTACCCTATTATTTTTTTAATTCATTAATAAATTTTTATACGAAACCTTTATAAGATAAATATAAGTGAAATTTTTGCACTTTCTTCGATATATATATAAAAATATTCAAGTGGAACAAGAAGGGTAATAGGCCTTCGAGAACTTATATACATTCAACTTTGTTATTTCATTGATTAATTTAATTATTACCCCTTGGGGTGATGTTTATTAATTAGGTTAAAATGGATAATATATTGAGGAAAAATACCTTTTCAAATGAAATGATTCTCGAAATATTTCTAGAATTATCAGATATATAATCAACAAAATTTTATAAAAGGTTGTTCATATTTCTTCATTTCACTACCCCTAAATTGAAATTCTACTCAACATTATTATAATGTTGAGTCTAGTAAAGATTAGATTTTACAATTTTCAAATATGGATAATGAAAAAAAATTCCTTAACTAGTAACATTTTAGATTTGAAAATATCCACAACATCGAGATGGATGACCTTCTTTTATAATTATTATTCAGGATACAAAATATAAGATAAAACCAATTTTGGTATTATCATTACGTTTTTTTCTAGGATATGGTAGCACACTTTTTAACATCATCTCTGTTGATACTCTTACAAATTTTTATTTATATACTAATTGATAAATCAATCATAGATGATGAATTATTGTAATTTTCTATCAATAATTTTCATCACTCAATACTTCTTAGGTTATCCATATAGAAGTTTATTCACATTCAATTCCCTATGTTATAATAACAAATACAATACCCAATGTTTATATGAATAAGGTCTTTCCTTATTTTTTTCTTAATTTGAATAACAAGGTTCTCATTATTTTATCAACCATGTTTTTTCTCATACTCCACTCTTCACACTTACAACTCTAAATTGAAATTATGATTAGGGATATGTTGATCTTATCACTACATTAATTTCATTGTCTGTTAACCTTATTTCATAAATCTATTTTAATGATATTGAATAACTTGTTGAAACTTTCATCTTCTTAAATAATTATTTTTATAATTGAATTATTAAAAAAATTATTTATGAGTGTTTCTAGTATTATTCCACCACACAAACAAAACATTACCATATTAAGAAATCTTATCTATTTATTTTGTATTAAACTCTATCTATGCATCATCTATTTTCCCCATTATTTCCACATATTCTAAATAAATAACTAACATAACACTATGTACATTGGAAATTTGTTTGTATTTTATAAAATACTTCTTCTAAGTTTCATCCTTCATATTAGTAATTTTGGATGTGCCACCATTATTCAAATTCTTCAATTTAGATTCCATGTTCTTCCAATTGTTTTTAATTAAAATCCTATTGGAGAATTTTTTTTAAAATATTAGTCTAATTTAATATCAATGTTTATAATTTATTATTATTTTCCACCTTTTATGGTCTTATTTTCTTATCATCTTTTTTATACTTGTCCAGATTATAATGTACCAACCTTGTAAAAAATACCATTGTATGCATTAGAAATTTTATCAAGTTTTCAAAATCTGTTTGAAATGTATATATTTTTCATTACACGTTGGTGTTTCCTATACATGTATTTATTTATCCCCCATTAAATGGTATTCCATTTTGATTTTTTATTTTGAGGATTGTATTAACAATCTAAATCATTATGACTGAATCTGTTGCATCACCAATATGAAAGAACCATTATTTTCTTATATTTGTTATTAGATTTTTTGGGTCTTGTTCATAATTTTTTGGGCCCTTTGAGGGGAACCATATTCCAAAATCATTTTCATATCTTCTATACATGGTTATAGTATTCTCCTCACATTTAATTCTACATGATTTTTTTTTCAGATTTTGTTTTCCAACATCCACTATTCATGAAAATATATTTAGAAAAATTATTAGTAGATGGTATGGATTATTCCACATTCTTCATACCATATTGAGATATATAATTAAATAAATTCATGATTCTTATCACATTTTTTGGTTCATTTAACATTATAATCAGAAAATAATAATTGAGTAATAACTGAAACTTTCTCTACCCTTTATAAAGACTCAATATGTGTCTTATCATATTTGGCCAATAGAACATCAAATTCTAAACATATCATATTGAATATGTTTTTCTAATATTAAAGAATTATAAATATATATTACAAAAATCATAATCTCTCTTTTAACCTCTTCTTCATACAACATAACTTTATTTTTTAAAAATTGTTTTTGTTCCTTAACCTCATGGAATTTTATTCAATTTGAAAAACCATGAAATCAATGATATTTTTAAAATGTTCTTCATTTATAGGGATATGTTCTCCCAGATCCATACTGAATCAAAATTTCTCCTCAAATTCTTTGATAAATTCCCATTCAAGCTGTGAGGAGTTAATTTTTAGGTCCACATTTATTTCTCCACTAGCTCTAACCTTTTTAGAGAGATTTGTACATTCTATAAATTTTTCTTGCATATCCCTCTCCACTAACTTTGTATTATCATTACGATGAGTGATCTATTACATCATGCTTCCATTTATCACACAGATAATAAGGACTAATTATTTTTAAAAACTATGCATCAAATAATTTAAATCATCATTTGAAAAATCCTATTAAATTTCATCACTCAAACTAGTGCTTGGATCATATTTAAGGTAGTTTTTATAGGAACTAACACATACCTCTCCATCACTTGAATGTCATTATCTAATTTTGGTAGACATACTATCGATATAATTTTTGAAAAATTGATCCACCTACTCTTCACATTAAAGTATTGATCTTTCATCTTTGGTGACATGAAATAGAGAAACTAATGCTTAATATTATTTATTCAAGAGGTATACTTCATCATATTTATTTTATATTCCTTAATAATGTTCATCATACTATTTTCAGATATATAATTCTTCATAGAGATATTGGAATATTCACCAAAATATCACTCCATTTTTATTATAAGAAGAAAAATATAATTTTAAAAAGTGAATAAATGAAATAAGTAGAATATAATAGAGGTGAACCTTTTCCTGGATAATAGTTTAGAGGACCACTTTGGAATATACTGATCACTAAGAGGGATGGGTGATTTGGTCTTGGGATAATTTTAATCATTTAAAACTTTATCACTTTTACCACATAAAAATGATAGGATATTCATTTTCATATGCAATTTTACATATCATATAGAAGTATATTAAATAAGAAAAAGTATGGAACATGGTATTTTTATATTATTTACTACTCAGTAAGAGTAGCATATCTTTATCACATAAGTTTATGACCAGTTCCTAGATTCTCTATTGGAACAATGTACCTATAATAGTGGATTGGAATTAAAATAAACTATAAACAAGTTTTAGTTCCTTCACTTTAGAGGGTGATGCAAATAATCATCTTCCATGGACTGCTGAAAGTATTTTCCAAGATACATCTCCCCTCTGGTTCCCTATACTACATTGGAAGGAAATCATTACCTTCTTATTAAGGGAATTTGTAGCACCATAAATTTATTCCAAAAGACATGACTTTTTTTGGATGTACCAAGGATACATTTTTATTCCATTATTTCTTTTATTACTTATATAACAGAATAAACGTAACTCTTTCTCTTCTTCAAAATTGAAAAATATACTATATCTTCTTCTTCTTATTTTGTGACGAAAATTATGAAAATATCACTATTATTTTACCTTTTATTCTTCTTATTCCAATAAAAATAGATATTCATAGTATGTTCCCAAATTATTCTCTTCTTTTATCTTTCTACATCGGGGAATAATAGATTAAACTGTATTCTATTTTTCTTCACCTTGTTTATTCGATACCAAATAACAATAAAGTATATATTAGGTATATGGATGAAAATTTATTCTTATTACTCTCATGATACCTTTTCATATAGTACTACTTCCATGAAATATCTTATGTTTAGTCTGGTACCTTTATATCTAATCCCATATTCATTTCTTCACCCATTGAGAAGACTAAATTTATGGTCCCATTATCATGAAATAATTCAATTTTTATTTCCTAATTCCTTAGAAAAATTCATGAAAAAATACACTATAAATTTTGTTTTTGTTTAGATACTCACATCATATCACATGCTTAACTCAAATAAGTTTAGATCACATTTTCTTCTAATTAAAATTTACTTGTTATTATATGCATTTTCATTTACTCTTCTTATTAAATATTCTTGATGCTTTAATACCATGTTATTTGTTTTTGAAAAATCCTCAATCTCAAGATATCATTATAACAACTTCATAAAACCATAGCTCATATGTTGAATCAGTAAAAATATAGAGAAGTGACTAACATACATTATTCCTTGCATGTACAAGCTATGGAATTTTTATTATTTTGATTAGTGAAATCCTCTACCTCATCTAAATGAATCAATATCATACTTTCCAAAACCTATGTTGATTGGAGTAGTGGAGAATATTTACATTCTCTAGGGGCACATGATGCAAAGTTTATAGGTGAAATTTTCTACAATGGTTCCCTTAGCATCGATCCTTCAATAGAAGATGCATTAACAGCAGGATAGAATAAGTGGGGTGATGCGGGAACCTTGGAATTACTGGGTTGGCCCGATTAGGATACCTATACAGTGATTAAGAATTATATTTTAGGTTTTAGTTTTCACCTTTTTCGTGTTTCCAAACTTTTGTGTGGTTTACATCTTTTACCCTTAAAAGTGGGTTTTTATAAAATGTAAAAAAATTTACCATAATAAATATAAATGAACATCACATATTTTTTTTAAAAAAATTCTATTCAATTCATAATTAACATATGTGAAGATGAAATTCAAAGATATTATTCTTTATTGTGGAAGATTTTATACATGGAAAATGTTATTCATGAATCTCTTAATCTTGTGGAAGAATACATAAAATTATGATAAGTTATTTAGAGTGAATAACTGAATAAATGGATCACAATATCAGTTCATCGTGAATCTTCTCAGTATGAGATAAACTCAAGTGATTAATATATTAGCCACTTCCTGAAACTCTTTAGTCTGATACTGCAAAGTTAAGAAGCCACAGAACTTCGACATGAAATAAATGTTTTTTACACAACATATATTCACATAATCGAGTGGCCCATAGTTATTCTTCCATTCACTTGAAAAATAAACACAAATGTTATTTTATATGTGATAATAGATCTCTCAAAGTGTCAACAATAATTAAAGGCTTGTCCCACCCATGGTATTTATAGGTTAGGATTATCACCCCTCCTTAGTTCATTCATTATATTTGAATCCTATGATTTATGTCATATTAATTAGTATCTTTGAGAGACTTATATTCTTAATATTTATTAAATATTTCCATATGGGATTATTTATATTTCATTGGATCCCCTTGATGCAAAAAATAATGGTTTATTCACATTGAAATTATCATATAATGAATAATTTCTTGTTCAAGTAAAAATAATTTCATGCCCCTCATTTAAAAACATGGAACTTATATATGCACACAAATATCATTATGTAACTCCAATTTTCATTTTTTTGAATCTCAACCAATATAAAATTCAGGCATGGATTATATTTTTCGAGCATGTATTGTTCACCTAGCTTGACTAATGAAGATTATACTCAGTGAAGGGATTAGTCACTGGAGATGCAGGACATCAGCTATCTTGTGGTTGATTTATGGTTCATGATGAGAGGATGAAGAGAAATATTTAGAGGATATATAATTATTGGACTAGTAAAGATCTATTTACCCTTGTTATGTGTTTATCTTTTAATGTGTTAAAAATGTTCTTATTTTTTGTTATCCTGCATCTAATATACGATTCTTATAGAGCCACTTAATAAATAAATTTATTCCCTCTATTTTATTGCACGATTACTGGACTTTGAAAATTTGAACACCACCCCACACACACTATACACAAGTCATTCCTCACCTATGCAGTCCTCCTTGGGACCCTCCTTATTGACTATGCAAGAAATATGGGATCCAATTGCAATTACAAATTAAACTCTCAGTGGGTCTCACTATAGAGCCTATGGCTAGAAAGGTCATCCATTTCCCATGTAGTTGAACCATGGGTCCCATATATGTGGTTCAGGGGTAACTTTGTTGGCTGTGGGATGGTCTATTTTTTAAAGAAGGAAAACTCCAAATACATGGAAATGTTACTATATATAAACTGTCAAAACAACTTTCCACTTGATTCCATCATGAAAAAAATTAATTCATCCCTTTTTCCTTGCCCTTTCACAATAAATCTACCTTTAGGCACTAATTGTTCCTTGAAATGACTTCAAATGATTTTTAAATTCTAATCATCCATAAATTTTTGGAACTTTAATCAGCTTCATTATTATTGAATATATTCTTACTCAACACACCATTAGCACCTTCACATGAGAATTATGAATAGTTCAATAATCACCACACATAAAATGAAAGTCCTTAGATGAAAATTATTATGATAATAAAACATGAGTACTTTTTTCTTCTTAATCCATTCATACAAGATTCATTCACTAGTTTATCAAGCTCATATATCTTAGCTACATTAACATAAATTCCAACAACATTATTCTTTATAACTTATTTACTATATTGAAATCAATGATATATATTTTTTTTCATTAAACACCATTTAAAAGAAATAAAAACCATTGAAAATGTAATTCCTCAACCCTAGAAGCCCGGAGCCGGTGCATTATTTTAATACATTGGCATGATTACAAGAAATCATATCCTGAAGGACCGATCGGTTTAACAGTATTGGAAAACAGATTACATACATGAACATTACATTACACATTCAAATATAAAACACAACATAAATAATCCTTTTAGAACACCATTAATACCCTAGATTAACCCAACATATCAATCAAAATACACTTCTTTGAATGCTCAGAAAATAAAAGATAAGAAATGGGTGAGCTTAGATGCTCAGTAAGGGTAAATAATTTAGCGGAAGCTATAAACTTTTAAGTGAAGATGTGTAATAAAAATAAAAACCTTTTAAATATAAATGTGGATATAATATGGAAAAAATAAATCATACATTACCATATAAACATTAACATGGATATTCTACTAGTCGAATAATCACATGTAATAACTAATTTCATAACAAGGGAATGCATAATGTTATACATCAAAACTACATAGTAAAGGAATCATGCCAAGAGTACAGATAAAAAAAATTTCAAGGCCTTGTTCCAGGACACTAGTTTGTCTCATGAGACCTACCGATGCATTGGGGAGCTATAACGGGCTCTACCCGTCACTTACTATGTCCAATGCATTGCTCATATGAAAATGTCAAAACATAACATAAACATTCTTATTAAAACTAGAAAACTAAATTTAAATACTTTAACCTTAAACTAGAAATGGTATAAAAAATAGCACATCCAGAGTCAAACATATCATAACTCATTCTATATAAAATGGATGATTTTATTATAATAAATCAACCTCAATCAAGAATCATATCCAGTAAAGGATGTTGACATAGCTGAAAATGATCAGTAAAACTCTTTGAGAGAAATATCCTTTTGTGAAATCATTTAAAAGATGCACATTTATAAACGAAGTGATTTAAAAGATATTTCATAATCAAAGTGTCCCATAAAAATTTTAAACTTTTTTAAGGAATCAACATTTTAAAACAATCTAGTCTATATAAATAAATTCTTATAATCATTTTTAAAACATGGACATTAGTTAAAAATATTTAGAATAATAAATCATTAAAACATTTAAAATCATGATATTGATAAAGAGTGCCTTAAAAAAACCTTAAAATATTTTGAAAACATTTTTATGAAACATGGACATGGATGATAAAAATTCCCCAGTAAATACTTACACATAAACAATGTCGAATAATAATGAGATGATGAATTCACCCTTACCTTGTACTTTCCTTTGGTCGAGGGTACCTTAAACTCTTGTATAATGACCATAGTATGTAATTAAATTATAATAGAACCATTTTCAAATTTAAGAAATTGTACTTGATTCATTTATGGATTTATACTACCCATTTAATAATAATTTCTATGTTAAAATAACATTTCAAGTAATAATCACTTTCTTTATCATACGTGTTTTAACTTATTATTCTAGATCGTATAACTTATATCATGATTTAATTGATTACACAATATAAAACCTTTTTTATGTATCATATATATTCAGAATATAAGTATGTATAATATATATATATATACAAAATGGAAACACTGTTTATGGAGATGGTAGGCCGTACGTATGCATAAATGCCATTTCCTTTTTCATATCATATTGAACAGAATTAAGTGAATGAAAGATATGTAAATAAATAAATACATACATACATAAATACACACACACATATAAATATATATATATCAAGTAGAATTATTATGTCATATATTACATACTTATTAATAATATATATATTTATAATCATCGTTGAATGGTGAACGTGAATCTCATCGCGTTGTGGAGACGGTAAGCCGTACGTACGCATGAGTGATGATATCATTCTATTGATGGTGAAATATTGTGTAATTTGATTGTATATTATATATACAGAATCATTAACATGTAATATTTATTATTGAAATAAATTATACTAATTGTTATACCCATCCAAATAATGAAGTGTTGAATAACAAACTACACCACGATGTGGAGACAGTAAGTCATACAAATGCACGTATAGAGACTTCGCAATTCATAAGATGTATAGAATAATGAATATGGCTGTAACATAGTTATAATAAAATCTCAGTATGTAGTAGGTACTTGAGTTATTATTTTAGTGTGGAAACAACAAAGAAATAGGAAGTGAAAGAAGAATAGAACTTTGAAAGAGGTGATGAAGTAATTACCTCTTCTTCGGGTTCTTTATTTTGATTTGATCAAAAGGGATCCCTAGGTTGGCTTGTGATAAAATTAAGGCCCCTAGGATGAATTAAGGGCAGTTGGTAGGATATTTTAGCAGGTGTTGGGTGATCAAAATGGATTTGTAGGTGTGAAACAAAGAGAAGGGGACATGCCCTTTTACAAAAGAGGTGAGGGTCACTTTAGGAAAAGCTTGAAATATTATATTATTATAAACTCATATTCAGTTTATCATGGATCAAAATGGATTTATTTCGAGGAAAACATGGGGATGGGTTGAAATCCTCTCAAACAATAGGTTTTTGATAAGTTTAGTTCACCATATTAACCTTATCATTTAGATTTAACTCTTAGTTAAATATATTAACTTTTAAAATGTTTTCTTTTATTTTTATATTACATGGTTAATAAACATACTATAAAATTTCAAGAAAACCTAAAGTGGTTAATTAATGAAATATATATCATTATATAAGTTATTTGTCTAAACCTTAGATATTTAGTAATATTATATCATTTGATAATAAAGTATTTTTGTTTAAAAACTCATTTGTGTCAATTGTGATACTTTTTAGTATTTGGTTTTTGTGAAAGTCAAAAAAACTTGACTACTTAGAAAAAAAATTAAATCAACCATAATATGTCATATTAACATAGAAAATTAGTGGAATGTATAAAAATTATCAATTTACATTTATTTTTATAGTTATAATATCAATTATTTTAATCTTTTTTAATAAGGTAATTACTACATCATCATTGTGTCATAAATAACTTTAATTATTTAATGTCTAAAAATTATAAATAAAATAAAATTATGTAGTAAATATTTTCATATTTCTAATGAATATTTATAGTCGAATTTATCTTTTGTATAACCCTATATTAAAAATGGTTTAGTTATAAATCTTTGAATTTAACACTCTTTACTCTTCTTTAAAGAAAATAATAATAAATGTCCTAATCAATTTTATGTCGACCAAAAGGATCAAATTTTATTTCTAATGTTGATTTTGGTCGAAAAAACTTATACAATAGAATTAGGACAAGTGTTGGGGTAATATTAATATTATTTTTACCTTTAATTACTATATTTATTTTTAACGGTGGCAAATAAAATCCAAAAGTCACTATTCACTAAAAAATATTTTAATCATATTGAACCAAATTTTACTTACTGGTGTCAACCATGTCTCTCATATTTTTTAAATCCAATTCATAGAAGTGGTAAAATTACGTTTTATGGAAATTTTCAAATTTTCCTAGAAGGTGGGTAAATGTGTCTAGAAGGAGGGTAAACGACGTTAAAATGGTTCACTAAACTTTTATATATCTAATCTTATTAAAAAACGACTCCAATGACTTAAATTGTACTAATATATGTATTACATATCTAATTTATGATAAAATTTTAATTAAAAATAATTATTTAAATGAAAAACACAGTTTTTATGTACTATGTAGTATTTTTCACTATTCATCTGAAAATTGAATGTTTTCAGAAAAATACCAAAAATTCACCCTAAGATAATTTTGATATTCTGAATTAAAAAATTATGTCTACATTACCTAATTACACACATATATTTTTCATTATTTAATTTGAAATTAATTCATGTTGTCAAAACCAGAAAGCGGGTTTTTGAGAAGTAAAAACTATCAGAAGATTGATGTGTGTTTATGCCCAATTTAAATATAAAATTACTTCCAATGAACAAAATTTTATTAAATGATAAAAATATAATCTAATTATACTTTAAAACCATTCAAATTTATAATTTTACAATATAAATTATTTTGATTAAAAAAATTTGTTTTCAATTAAAATTTAGTATTTTTCACTATTCATCAAAATATGAAAGTTATCAGAAAAACAAAAAAACATTATCCAAATTAATTGTTATGTGATGATTCTAAAGAAGAATTTTATTTTTTCAAATTGAATATATAAAAGTGTCAAATATTTTATTTAAAAAGGGTTCTCCATTAAAAGGTGGTAAAATTTATTTTTTTTAAAACACTTCTTTTATCTGAAAAATTATATTTTTTCTTATATTAAGTCTAAAAAACAAATAATATTGATAATAAAATTATATTAATTATATAAAATTCAAAATTAAGTTAATACTATTCATAACCACTTTTTTAAACGTCTAGTTTGGTATGTCATAGTGTGCTCGAAATCGGTGTTGCGTGTGGCACAAGCTGTTGAATTACTTTAAAGAGATAATGTATTATGAAATAATGGGGTGTTACATTCTCCTCTCCTTCAATGAATTGTTTCCCCACAATTTGAAATTTTTTTTAGAAAATAAAAGGTTGAAAATAGAAAATAACTTTGTGAAAAACCCACATCGGAAATAGGGTTACTAAAATTTAGTCTTAATAAGAGGGAAAGGGAAATGAACAAGTCAACATAAAATTAGGGTTTCTAAAAGGATAACAGTGGTGGATATTATAGACACACAATTAGAGGAAAAATGTAAATATTTATAGAAAGATAATGATTTCATCAATAAAAAAAAAGTGAACAATAAAGTGAAACAATTGAGGGCCTTAAATCCATAAATCTATGATGATTTAAAATATCACCGGTTCAACAAAAAATAAGCTATTAGGATAAAACAATTTTTAGATAATTTATTTTTTGAAGAGGAGGGATTAATTTACAATCAAGATATGAACTCAAGAAAACATACTTGATTTCATTACCTGTCTAAATCAAAATCTCATCATTTGGTTATTCTTCGATCTATTTTAACTTTATTCCTTATACTAGGAAATGAATGTTAAAAAATGATTTTTTATGCCTAATGTGCATTTGATAAATCATAAATTTTGCAAGTATTTATTTATTCCATAAAATGTTAAATTAAATCCAAAAGGATAAGTCAGAGTATCTAATTAATTATACTTTAAACTCATACAAAAAATCAAGTGCTCAACCTACTCCATTCTAACCATTAGACCTATCAAAAAATACTTATGTCCAAACTCACAGTCTAAAAATTTATATGGGAGGTAAAAATAATGAAGATCTATTTTTCCAACATAATAACATGTGAATACCTTTATAAGGTTATGACCCCAATTCTATTTACGCTATAACCTTGCACTGCATATTGTGATTATATTGGAAGGTGATGTTGCAATGCTGGTCGACACTCTCAACAGATTTTTGGTCCAAAATTTTACTTGTTTTCATTTCTAATTAGTTCTCTCAGTGTTATAAGGACTATCTCAGGTTCCTTTACAACTTTAATTTTACAATTAGACCTGTATAGCAGCATGAAGGATTGGGCTTTGTTTCATAGAGAAGCAATCAGCATTGTCCTCTCTTCAGACAATGGATTGATGGAAGACCCATGGACAACAGTCTTTGGAGACCATAGAAGAGTTGATAGCAGGTTGTTTTGATATTTTTTGCTTCTTAATCCTTGCTGGTGTAAGTTCATTACACCCCATGTTTGTACTACCACTTTTTTTAATGAAGTACTTTGGTGCATGAATTGGGTGACAAATTCATGTCACCACTTTTTTCAAAAAAATACCTTTATAATGTATTTTATTAAAACATGGTAACACCATGAATTACCATAAAACATTAATTAATATGTTCATTCTCACTTATTACAAGATATACTCATTAAATCCAAAAAATGTTGTAAAATCCAACAATGATAGAATAAACATACAATTAATTAGTTCTAAGGAAGTCAATTGTATCCACTATACTTTTTCCAAGTCAATTATATCTTATTCTGAGATAATTATCCTAGTTTCAAAAACATATTAAGGGTTATATTTCCCCCAACCATATATTTTACAAAATGGTTAAAGTGAAAATGTGTCACTTTACTTGGTACCCTATATTCTCAAATCGTTAATGAAAACATACTACAATACAGTCCTTATGTACTTTTATAATTATTATAACTTGTACTCAAATGACACAATTCTTTAATAAAAACTTAATAACACTAATCATTCCTCTTCATCTACAATAGTATCATAACATGATTTTTATCCAATAACATCATTTGGGTTATACTCTAGTGATTGGGGAATTGATTCGTGTAGTGTCCCACCTCCTTGAAGATGAATCATTTTACATTTGAAATTTTTTCCTTACCCTCGAAATCATGAACTTTGTGTCCTTTTTATCCACACTTATAATAAACTCTCATTCCTTTCAAGCACTTACCAGGGTGATTTTTTCCATAGTTATCAGATATGGGAAAAATCCTTTTTTCCCTTCTTCTATTTATCCATTTTTTCTCTACCATCCTCTTCTTCTCTGGATTCCCTTAAAATCTATGTGACTCAAGGAATTATTTAATTATATTATTAACACATGATACTATTTCTTCATGTGATGAGAATACATGGGAGACTATTTCCCTTCTAAATGTTGACTTAAGACCAAGAAATATATGATCCTTCTTACCCATTGTATCATGTATATTTCTGGAGTTCTCACTACTTCTACTGGGTGCCATTTTTAAATGATGAAGTAGACTAGGTTAGATCATATCATAATGTATAATCCAAAAAATTGAAAAAATTCTCAACATTAATTGAATATCTAGTCTCATAATCATAAAAAGGGTTTTTTTGCTGACATATTTACTAATAAGTCCTTCATAAAGGTTTTTAAATAAAATGTGAATTATCCTAAGCATATCCCCTGGGAGTGTTATAACCAAGAGTGCAGCAAGGCCAGTTGTCATGGACAAGTTCTCATTTGAGTCTAACTCAAAGAAGTATTTTCGGTTTTTACCCTTAGATACATCTATTCCAGAGGTGCCTCTACCAACTCGTATGCAAATAGGGATGTATTTCTTGGAAAATTCATAAAATCTCTATATTATTAAAATTCTAGGAAGTTCTTCTATACTAATCCTAAAATTATATCTTAGGGTAATGTTTCTTAATCAGAGTTTATCTAAATCTATTTCCAAGGTTGTTGCTAAAATTCCTCTGATACCAACTATAATGCTCCGACCCTCGAATCTCGAAGCCGATGCATTATTTTAATACATTTTCATGATTACAATGAATTAAGTCCCAAAGGACCGATCAGTTTAGCAGTCTTGGAAAATATATTACATACATAAACATTACATTACACATTCAAACATAAAACACAACATAAATAATCATTTGATAACACCATTAATACCCTAGATTAACCGTGTATATCAATGAAAATACACTTCTTGGAATCCTGGGAAGATGAAACATAATAAAGGGGTGACCTCATATGCTCAATATGGGTAAATAATTCAACGGATTCTATAAACTTTTAAGGAAATATGTGTAATAAAAACAAAAACCTTTTAAACATAAACATGAACATAATATGAATAAAATAAATCATACTTTACTATATAAACATGCACATAGATATTATACTAGTTGAATAATCACATGTAATAACTAATTTCATAATGAGGGAAAGCACAATGCTGGACATCCTAACCACATATTCAAGGCCTCATGCCAAGACTACAAATAAATTTTTTGTCAAGGTCTTATACCAAGACACTAGTTTTTCTCATGATACATTCTGATGCATCGAAGAGATATAGAGGGCTCCACACATCACTTACTAAGTCCAATGAATTCTTCATATGAAAATGTTGAAACATAACATAAACATTTATATTAAAACTAGCATTAGAAATGTCTATACATTAATCATAAACCATGAATGGTATAAAAAAATCACATACACAGTCAAACATAGCATAACTCATTCAATACAATATGTAATATTTTATTATAATAAATCAATCTTAATCAAGAATTATATCCAGTAAAGGATGTTGACATAGCTGAAAATGATCAGTAAAACTCTTTGAGAGAAGTATCCCCTTTTTCAAATCATTTAAAAGTCACTCATTTATAAAGTAAGTCATTTAAAAGATATTTTAGAATCAAAGTGTCCAATACCACTTTGAAACTTTTAAAATGAATTAAAATTTTAAAAAAACCATGTGCATATAAATAAATCCTTAAAAACGTTTTTAAAACATGGGCATTAATTAAAAATATTTAGAAAAATAAATCATTAAAACATTTAAAATAATGATCTTGATAAAGAGTACCTTCCCCAAAACCTTAATATAATTTGAAATTTTTTTTATCAAAAATGGACATGGATGATAAAAATGTCCCAGTAAAAACGTATACATAAACAATCCCATATAATAATGAGATTAAGGAATTAACCCTTACATTGTACTTTTCCTTGGAAGAGGGTATGTTGAACTCCTGTATAATTACCATAGTATTTTATTAAATTATAAAAAACCCATTTTCATATTTATAATAACACACTTGGTTCATTTATGGATTTATACTACCCATTTAATAATAATTTCTATGTGAAAATAAGATTTTGGGTAATAATCACTTTCTTTATCATACGTGTTTTAACATGTTATTCTTGATCTTATAACTTATATCTTGATTTAATTGATTCAAGAATATAAAACATTATTTATGGATCATAAAAATTCATAATATAATTATGTATAATAGATTTATATATGAAATCGAAAACACCGTTAATGGAGACAGTAGGCAGTACGTACGCATAAACGCCATTTCCATTTTCATATCATATTGAACGGAAGTAAGTGAATGAGATACATGTATATATATATATATATATATTTATTATCATTATTATGTCATATATTACATACTTATTAATAATATATATATATAATCATCATTAAATGATGAATGTGAACCTCATCACTTCATGGAGATGGTAAGTTGTACGTACACACAAGCGATGATATCATTATGTTAATGGTGAAATAGTATTTAATTGGATGGTATATTATATATAAAGAATCATTAAAATGTTATATTTTTTATTTACATCTATTATAATCATTATTATACCCATCCAAAAAATGAAGTGTTGAATAACAAACTACACCACGACGTGGAGACGGTAAGCCGTACGTACACACGTATGGTGACTTTGTAATTTATAGGATGGATAGAATAATTAATATGTTTGTACCATATTTATAATAAAATATAAATATATAGAAGGTACTAGAGTTTTTATTTTAGTATGGAAACAACAAAGAAAAAGGAATTCAAAGAAGAAAAGAACTTTCAAAGTGGTGATGAAGCAATTACCTCTTCTTCAGGTTCTTCATTTTGATTTGATCAGAAGGGCTCCTTGGGTTGGATTATGATCAAATTAATGACTCAATGATGATTTTAGGGTAGTTTGGGTGATATGTTCGAAGGTTTTGGCCATGAAAAATGTCTTTGGAGGTGTGAAATTAAGAGAAGGGGAAGTACCCTTTTATAAGAGAGGTGAGGGTCACTTTAGGAAAAGCTTGAAATATTATTTTATTATAAAATAAATGTCATCTTATAATGGCTACAAATGGATTTATTTAGAGGATTAGGATGGTATCGGTTTAAATACTCTCAACCAATAGGTTTTAGACAAGTTTAAGTCACCATATTAACCTTAACTTTTAGATTTAACTCTAAGTTAAATAGATTATCTTTTATAATGTCTTCTTGTATTTTTATATTACATTGCTAATAAAATTACTATAAAATGACATGATAATATAAAGTGGTTAATTAATGAAATATATATCATTATATAATTTATTTGTCCTAACCTTAGATTTTTTGGAATATTATATCATTTGATAATATTGTATTTGTTTTAAAAACTCATTTATGTCAATTTTGACACTATTTAGTATTTGGTTTTTGTGAAAGTCAGAAAAACCTGATTGCTTCAAAAAAATTATTAAATATACCCTAAAATGTCATATTAACCAATAAAATTTGTGGAATGCATAAAAAGTCTTGATTTACATTTATTTTTATATTTATAATACCAATTATTTTAATCATTCATTAATAAGGTAATTACTACATCATCATTGTGTCAAAAATAAATTTAATTATTTAATTTATAAAAATTATAAATAAAATAACATGACTTAGTAAATAATTTTATATTTATAATTAATATTTATAGTCAAATATATCTTTTGAATTAGAGTATATTAAAAATGGTTGAGTTATTAGACTTTGAATTTCACACTTTTTACTCTTCTTTGAATAAAATAATAATAAATGTCCTAATCTATTTCAAGTGAACCAATAGGATCATTGTTTATTCCTAAGGTTGATTTTGGTCTAAAAAACAAATCCAATAGAATTAGGACATGTGTTGGGGTAATATTAATATTATTTGTACCTTTAATTACCTTATTTACTTTTAACAGTGGTCATTAAAATTCAAAAGTCATTATTAACCAAACTTTATTTTCATCCTATTGAACCACATTTTACTTACTGATGTCAACTTTGTCTCTTATATTTTTTAAATTCAATTCAAATAAGTTTTAAAGTTTTGTTCTATGAAAATATGTAAATAAGCCTAGAAGGTGGGTAAATATGCATAGAAGGTGGGTAAAAAGATGTTAAAATGGTTCAATAAATTTTATATATCTAATATTATTATAAAATTACTCCCATGACTTAAATTTTACTAATATATGTATTTCCTATCTATTTTAAGATAAATTTTATTTAAATATAATTATTTAAATAAAAAAGTTGGTTTTTATGTACTATGTAGTATTTTTCACTATTCATCAAAAATTGAATGTTTTCAGGAAAATCCAAAAATTCACCCTAATATCATTTTGATATTATGAATTAAAAAATTATGTCTACTTTACCAAATTAAAAACATATAATTTTCATTAATTATTATAAATTTAATTCCCATTGTCAAAACCAGAAAGTGGGTTTTTAGAGATAAAAACTATCAAAAGATTACTGTGGGTTTAGGTCCAATTTAAATGTAAATTTACTTCCAATGAAAAAAATTAAATTAAATAATAAAAATATAATATAATTATACGTTAAAACCATTCTAATATATAATTTAACAATACAAATTATTTTTATTAAAAAAAAATTTCAATTAAAATTTATTATTTCACTATTCATCAAAATATGAAAGTTATCAGAAAAACACCAAACATTTATCCAAACTAAATTTTTATGTCACACATATAAAAAAAGTTTAGTTTTTCAAATGGAATATATAAAAATCTCAAATATTTGATTTAATAAGGGTTCACCATTAAAAGGAGGTAAGATTGCATTTCTTTTGGAAAAACACTTCTTTTATCTGAAAAAATTGGATTTGTTCTTATATTATGTCTAAAAAATAGATAATATGGATTTTTCAATTTTATGGAGTACATATAATTTAAAATGCAGTTAATAATATTCATAACTACTTTTTAAATAACTATTTTGGTAAGTCGTGGTGTGCTCGAACTCATTGTTTCATGTGGCACAATCTATTGAATTACATTGAAGAGATAACATATTATGAAATAATGGGGTTGTTACAGAAAACAAATAAAATTCATACAAAAATTTGTATCCTTAAAAACAACTCAAAAATGATGTAAACCTAGATCTAAAATTAGTTTTGTAACCACTAGTATTTTTGAATTGAATCTCATTGAGTGGGGATGAATAAATGGTTTAAATTAAATTTACATTTCATCTAAAACAACAATCACCAACTGTAATGATGATTGATTCTTATTATCCACACTGACACCAACACATGGATCCTAAGGAATTTCAAGGATCATCTCTAAATTTTATTTTTCAAATCATTAGTGTGAACTAGATTCCTATAAGATCACACAACCCACTAGTGTCTACAATAGATATATATACAAGAATGTAAGTTTTATCCTTGAAATTGTGTTATACATTTATAGATAGTGTTTTAGTACGTGTCACACATAATTTCATGCCACATAATATAATGATAGTTAAAATAGGTACCAATTATATGATTCCTCCCCCAAATAAAATGCAATCATATTGTATTTCTATTGACTTATTTTTATTATACATTTTTCTCACACATTTGAAAGAAATAATATCAATTTTCATGCACAATATGCCGTGAAAAATCTCTACACACTATTAATAGATTTATGATCTATAAGTTTCTTCAAAATATATGTAATTAGTTACATTTTCCGGATGATTTTTTTATTTCTCTATTTAAATAAATTTCCACACAATTCATTACATAGCACTTATCTCCATCGCTTAATATATAAACATTGAACCCATGTGAATACTATGAAAAATTGATATCCTATTTTCTTCTTCTTTATTACTATAATAAAATTATTAAATATATTTAAATTTGAGTCTTTATGAGAGTTTTTTATATTCTTTAGGATATTTTAATTATCATGTCCATCAATAACCATATTGAAATTCCTTGTTAAAACATACAGAATAACTATAAATGAATAATGTGGTAGTAAAATGATCCCTTAACTACTTCCTCATCAAACATAGCTCAAAAAATTATTTTATTTAATTTTTATTTAATATGTAGACACATACAATCATCATCTTGAATCATGGCTAAATAAATAATATTTATGTTTCTTATTTAAATAATAATTTTCAACCATCATTAGATATAATTCCTAATGTAACTACTTGAATCACAATATGTAATGGATAAATTTATTTCATTCTTAAATAGATCAACTAAAAATGATTGATTTGAGATTAAAAAATTCCTTTTAATATTTTAGTAATAAATTCATATTCCAATTTAAATCCAATTCAATTTCTATTAAACTCTTTTTTTCATAAGCGTAAAATTACACTTATGATTTTGTCCTTTGTCCAATTATTAGAATGAACCTTATGTTGTATTTATTGATTTATTAATAAAAGTAAATTAATTTTATAAAAATTTCCAATTATGTTTATATATATATATAAATTATTTAGTTGTAAAAATATAATAATTAATATTAAGTAGAGGGAAATGACTTCAACATTGTTCTTAAATGGCTGTTATACAATGTAATTGACCCTTACACATATCCAACTTTTGAAATTTTATGGTTTCAATGACTCATATATAGAAGTATCATAATTCCAAAATTTCCCATTTTACTATCTAAAGTTAAAAACATTAAGAATTATTCAAAAAAATCATATATTTTATAAACTTCTTAAAGGTAATTACAAGTAAATTTTATACCTATAAAACATTATAATAAACATTTCATAACATTATTATAAATATTTCATATCAGTTTGAATAATAATTATACCTTGTAAGTAATTTTTAGCATAATAAATACATATCCATGTATATATTCTCCAAAAACATATTAAGATATATTTATACATCAAAATTTACTCTTCCAATATCAAAACGTATAACCTTCTTCGCAGGACATCAACCAACCTCGATTAGGTCATATTCTTCTCTTTCATTCAAAAATAAACCCATTATATCTACCCAATCCACCTGGTGTTATGTTATTTTTGGTTTTAATAATTATTAATACATGCATGATGTGAATATGTATTGAAGGTGAGTTTATAAGATAAGCATAAATTAACCGGTTTTTTAATAAAAATTATATTTGAAGTTCCTAGTCATTATGTTATCATGTTCCAAGATTAAGATGAATGAAGAACATATTTAACAACATCTCCAGGGTTAAATCATAAATCTCCATCATTTTTAATTAATGATATTTTTTTCAATAATGGGGAAATATAATGTGATGATTTTTCAAGGTTTTTCATTAAAAGGGCTGAATATCTCTTCAAGGTTGGTAAATATTATTGAGTTATAAAATTATTCCAATAGAAATAGTATTTGAAATATATTCACCTATAAAATGGATTTTTTTTAAATCCAATATTATATATATAGAGCTCATCCACTAATGAATAGAAATGTTAATGGTGATAATGTGGAAGCTTCCTTAAGTGTCATGTAAAGGGTCGTTTAAACAGATATGAGGATTCTGAGCAAGTCGTTTTATTCTCTGAATTATACTAATTTATATTAATTTTATCTCCATGAAGAATTTTTTAATAATACCTTTGTAGTATAATAAAATTTATTATTATAAAATGAGGGATGTTAAAAGAATAATATAAATTGATTCTGCCTTCTGAATTTTTAAAGTTACTTGAGGTGGTGAATGATCCATTGGAATTATCTTATTAATATTTAAATGTTTCATTAAAATATTTAATTATAATTATAATTATAAAATATTATTTGATATCAATAAGAGGTAATTTGAATTATTTTAGAAGTGATGAAGAAATTTTGACACGGATTGAAAAAATATGGGTTGACGGTTGCTAGGAAATTGTTATAGGACCTTATATGTGAAGGTATGATGAATTATCTTTAGTTTAAATTCTAAACTATTCCCCACGAATTTTACTTAACATTCATATAAGAAGAGATTTGTGTCGGTAATATATGACATTCTAGATAAAACATTTTAAAGGAATATGATTTGTAATGTTTTTCTACTCCATATATAAATATAACATTGAAACTGACTTAGGAAATTGAAAAACTTTGTAACGTATCTTAATATTTAAATGAATGTAACTTGAAAAATAATATTATGATTTAGATAAATAATAATTGGAAAAGTTATGATCCTCCTAGTAAAATGTAAAAGTAAGTCTTTGAATATAAAATAGTAGTTATGGTTAGTGATTTACAAATATGGAAAATTAATGAACCAAAATATTATATGTAAATGTCACTTCTTATTAATATGTAAACATACTCAGTGAGAAAAATAAGTGAATTTTGAAAATTATCAAGCATCTTTTTAATATATATAAATAAAATTATCTTATTAAAAGATAAATGGTTATTTAAAATTAGAAAAGTAAAAATATTCAAAGAAAAAAAATTAAGAGTTACTCTTTGTTTCATAGTGAATATTTTGAAAATAAATTTTTCACACATCGACAACTAAAGGTCATCATATTTCCAATGTGTATATAAAATTGTAATTTACAAAAATTACGTGAAATATAAAATTAAATATTTTAGTGGATAATAAATTGTGATGACTCAATTATATTCTTCAAAGATTAATTATCTTGATGATTATAGAAAAAATCCACCATTCAAGAAATCACAATCATTTATGATTAAATACAAATATTATCAAACTACTTATCATGAGGTATAGGATCACATGATGGATAATTCTGAGAAAAAAAATATAAGATAATGTTGGTTCTTGAAGTTTTAATGTTGTAATGACATGAGGAAAAGACTATGCCAAAGGGCAAGACGAATAATGTGATAATAAGAGACCTTCATGCCAAAACCACAATTCCACATTATTTTCAAGAAGATATGAATTTTATTTTCTGGGTTAATTTTTTTTTCAATTGTTACAAATAATATTATCCATTATAATTAAGTATGACCATATGAAATAATATTCTATGATATATTTTAAATCAATGATGCAGGATGTAAATTATATTGTTTAATATTTTACAACTACACATGAGTTATTAGAGACTTTATAATAAGGATATATCATAAATTAATCTTGTACATGTATTCCTATATTTAATTTTGGGAATAATATTGGATAGACTAAACCATGGATAAATTAATATTTATGAAGAGTCCATGAGGATATTATTGAAGTAGTTATCCATGTTAAATTGGGAAAATATATCAATGTGATTCACTTTATAGAATGTGAAAAGAAGAAATAGAGAGTTCACGAAGATAAGAGATTTGGAACAATATTCAAAATAAAATGCCACGATAATCATAGTGAGAGATCCAGATTTTGTGATTATCCTATACGTACTATGTGTTGAAGTGAGAACATTATCAAACTTTTTTTATAAGGATATTATTACAATGAATTGTAGAAGATGAATAATTGAGGATGATCATATTCTTCTCTATAGATTATTATTTAGGATAAATAATTATAATAGTGATAATGTAAACATAAGATTATATATATCATAACACTAAACTTAGAATTCCATCTTGTGATATCTATATATCATAAGGATTGATGTGTTTAAGAAAAAAATATGATTTTTATGTATAAGTATCATCTATATTGATTGGAAACTTTTGTGTAAAATGATCAAACCCATACTATCTTGGAGAGAATCAAAAATAATATATTAATATAAAATGATATAGTCATATACAATATCCTATATCTAATGATGATGACTAAGATGTTGGTAATGTGAGAATTAGAATGTTATCTCTTAGAATTATACCTAGTTGGTGTTATGGATTTATATATTACAAAACATAATCTTGATAATAAAATGGAATGTATGTGAGTGTGGAATAATAAACACCATAAACTGTTGACATATATATCGATATTGTAGGTGAACCCCATTAATCAATATGGGTGAGCATTGCGGTTGGGTTTACTATTTATCATTATATGTATGAAATCATAATTAGAGGAAAGTGTAAGAGATCCATTCACTTGATAGGTTTTGAGATAAAGAGATGAAAATGTTATAAATTGATAATTTTAATTTTACTATTTTATCCAAATCTTAGTGTGTACACTAATAAATGTGGATCATTAATCATTATCTATTAGTTTATTATTCTGTTATTTTTATTTTTTATCTATGTTTTTAATTTTTAGTTAGTCAGTTATTGAGTAGATGATGTTAGGGTATTTCCAATGCAATAGTAGTGAAATCATTTACTATTAACAAGGATAGAATAAAATCACCATGATACATTAGATACCAATAGGAATTTTTATCACACTAACCAAAAATAAATATAACTGACTTATTGAGGTAAATAGTTTCCAACATCCCTATAGAAATTCATTTTCATATTTAGAATAACTATGTAGCTTAGTATAGTGATTATGAATTTAATAATTCTTAATTAATATATTCAACATTCTTATATGATATGTATAAACATTATTATCAATGTCATATTTCACCTAATAGAATTTTCACTCTAGTAAAGTTCATAACTTTGTTAAACTAGTATCGTAGTTTTATATTTCAATTTATTAATAATTTTCCTCTTTTTATATTATGTTTGAAAAGACCTTATTAATTAATTCTCATTATAGATTACATAAACTAAAATAAACTATTACTTAATTAGTTTCCATTATGGATTTAAAGTTGTATATGCAAATATATTCATCTTAAATTGGGTGTCATTCCCATGTGATCCACATCAAAAAATTGGCCTCCCCATGTACCATTCAAAGTATTTTAACGTGTGTATAAATATTTTCACATAAAAAATTTTATAATACCCTTGGAGTAAAACCCTATATTCATATATCATTATTTTTAACATCAAATAAATTGGATATTCTTCCCCTAGGACCCTTGTAATGATAATCTATAACAATAAGCAACATTAATATACTATTTCCTTGGTCAACAACATCATTGGAAACTCTAATTTTAATTTATACTATGATAAAAAAATATTCCTTCATAACATTCAAATATAAAATGTTATATATCATTAAATATGTATAGTTAGAAATAACTACATAATCAATAAATATTCTTGTTAGGGTTGATGAAAATTCAAGAGGTAAACATTTATAATCATATCATGATTTATTTATAAGTTCTTAAAAATTAATACTCTTATACTTGAGATCTTAGAATTAAAAATCCATTTTTATATAAAGAGGATAATATTTTTTGTAAAATTTTTATATAGAATTCATAATATTCCTTATCTATTCAAAATCACTAATTTTGGTTTCATATAATAATTTTACACACTAATCAACTTTACCTTTTATGAAAAAAATAATATACAAGGATTTGACATCATTTTAAGTGAATTTATATTATAAATAATGATTATAATACACTTCTGTATCCCAATGGTTTGGTGAAATCAAATATTTTTTAAGTAGTAAAATTATTACAAAAAACAAATTTGACATCAATAAAAAAATAGTCCCTATACATGAATCACTCATATTAATATCATTTCATTGTAAACAGTATTAACATATTGAAATAAGTGAAAAGGAGAGTTAAATATCCAACTAAGGGAAATTATATATGGGATATTAATTAAAAAAATAAAGGAATTCATAAAAAATAACATAAATGAGAGAGAACATATAATAGACATTTAGGTACCTAAATGTAATAAAGTGACATTATATGAGAATAAGTGAAACATATTGAACTAATTTTTAACAAATGAAACATAAACATAGATCAATATATAAAATTAGATAATATATGTAGTATTTGATAAACATAAGTCATGGTTAACTCTCAAGAGATACATAACATTGTGTCTTAGTCTAATAGATTACGTCCCATAACATAATGGCCATTTTTAACTACTATTTCCCAATAAAAATATAAAATAGGTTACAAAATTATGGCTTATAACATAGTAGTGATGAATGTTAGCTAATATTGTATAACATAATTGAAAACTAAAAATATATATATCTCATAAGATAATGTAAAAGGCTAACCTCTTATTTTCTATTATTTAGTAGTCTTAGGAAATGAAAAGTTTTTACTAATGCATTATTGGTGTACAACAATATTCTAAAACCATCCTGATATTTTATTCAAAAAAAATTATTATTGAAAAAAATAGAATATATATATCAATAAACATATTGATATTAAATAATTTACTTTAAATTTCCTTCTTATATAGAATAATGTGATATATAGTCATTAAAACAATCTTCCTTAGTCAATTGATTAAAAAGACTATTCTTCATAAATACCTATCAATTAGAATACAAAATTATAGAGTTTTAGGGATATATTATTTTGGTATTATATATTTATTTATGAATTGTTGATGATAATGTTAGGTGAAGGTAGTGATGGATAACTCAACTCATAGAGAATTAATTTCCATAACACTACAGTGTTTTACCTCATATTGTAATTTTTTTAATTATCATAAATTTCTTATGTCTTATAAAATTGTTTCATAATATTTATAGTGTTTATTTTTATGTTTCTATTAAGTTATAATAGAATGAAGGAATACCCATTTATATTTCATCAAAATAAGTTGAATATTACTTCTTTAATTATTATCCAATAATGAAGAACCAACCATCTAGTTCTAGGTTTACAGTTATCCAGTAGATAATCTAGTTGAACCCATCTCTAGAAAAAATCTACCAAATATCTGGTGGAGGAATCTTGGAAAATAGTGGACGATGTAGTCATATATCAGCTACTTACTTGTATATATTCTAGTTAGAGTCACCAAGAAGTTATCTAGTAGAAAAATTACTAAAATTTATGAGATATATTGATGGTTGTGAGAAATGGTCCCAATCACCTGATGAATGCTTGGATCATCCTTTGACAACATGGGAATCCTAAAACTCTATAAAATGATATTTTGGGTGGAATATATGATTATTAAAAAGTATTTAAATTCAAATGAAACACTATTTAATAAAAAATTCTCAAGGATTATATATACATATTCAATGAGCATCAAAGACAACATCATTCTCATCTAATTCCAAAATGAGAAAAACATAGAATCATTTATAATAATTGAACATACACAATGGTAATTATAAACATGCATGATATTCATTTATTTTTATCAAGAAAAATCAATATTCTTTAATCTGTTATCTCTTTTTTCCATATTTCTCATTTTTAGTAATAATTTATACTTTATTATAAAATCCCTTACCTCAATATTGGATATTATCTCTATCTCACCACCATTAATCTTCTATATTATTAGTGAGAGTCTGAAATGTAACAAAGGGAATATTGTGGTCCGTAATGATACAAATTATAAAAATTATACCATTTATTATTCTTTATATTATTATTCTCCCTCATGTCTATTAAAATATGATGAACTTGAATACACTCGTAATAAAAATGAAATGGTTTTTTCAATATGTTAATGTACATGTAAATTTTGAAAATATATTGAATATGGTTGTTGATAAAAATGATCATGTTTTAAATAAAAAGGTTCATATTTTAAAAGAGAATGACAAAAACGACTAAGTCATAAACATGACATAATATTGAGTTTTAGTCAAGAATTAATATATTTCACATTGGAGGTCTTTTTCGGTTTAGATTTATAAATAATTGGGCCATAACTCGTACATAAAAAAACCATAATGTACAAATTGGGAACTTTTGATTAGTTTCGAATTTCCCCATAATATAAAACTTTTAAAATAAATTATGATATCTTTTCATGGAAAATATCCAAGACTTTCAACATGACTTCTCCCTTTATTTTACACAAACATAAATCCTATAAAAAAATTTAAAACTATCAAATGAGCACAAAAAGCTCAGTGAGGTGTACACAAAGAAGGAAACTCGTTTTTCCTATGAAAACATTAAAACCCATGAAAACAATATTATAATGTAATAATTTTCACCTTTAGTAAGTAGTTAATTATTTACATAGAGAATAATTCCACTGATTACCTTTTTTTAAAACAAGTTTACTGTAAACGCCAAAACGAGCATATATAACACATGAATGTGTCTTGAGACATAATTATTCTTAAAAAATAATAAAAAAAGAAAATCATGTGAGAAATTCCATACATTTCACTTATACAAATGAAATAACCTTGTAGTCAACTTCCATACCCAATAATTTATAGGGATATCATGGTCAAAGCTATAATTTTTTATCACATAACCACCCATCATTAGTTTATAATGTTACCACACATCATTGGTTTATAAAATCACCACTGGTAAAATGTCTCAGTACCTCTATATAATCATAACACATAAAATATTTCAATTTTCAACATATAACTCATAGAATTTAATTTAAACTTAAAATAGAAAAATTCAAGTTATTTAAACGATTAATCCATTTCTAGAACCAAATTTCAAAATCAAAATACCATGAAAAGGAAAAGAAGGGTTTCTTTTTCTTTTAAAAAACATGAAAGAATATAGAGGAATACAAATATAAAAAAATGGTCATAGAAGTGAAGACATTTTTTTATTATTTTTATTAAAAAGTACATTCATTTTTTAGATTATAAATAAATTCAATTGTCTCATACAAAAAAATGTAAAAATAATCCTTTTTGAAATCATTAAATGGAAATTTAAAATAGTAAAAAAAAAATATTTCTAATACATTTTATATCAATATAAATAATGATATAAAATAATATCAAAATTATTTACATAGAGGGAAATATTTTTAAATTAAATCTTTAGACATTTAAAAAGTTATTTTTAAAAAATGTGACCCATAAAAGAATGAAAAATTTGAATCATAAGACCCATAAAGGAATAACATTTAACAAAACATTAAAAAACATGAGAATAAATAAATTAATGATATGATATATCAAAGGGTTTTTATATCAACCTCGTAAAATAATGTGGTTTTGTAACATAATAATATTCCTCAATGAAAGGAGATTGAGATGAAGTCTCTTACCTTGAGGGTGACTTGTCATGTGGTTCTTTATCTTCCTCTTCTTCGGGTTACTCCTTTTGGTTTCCACCAATGGAGATCCTTGGTTTGGTATCTAAACTAATTAAGGAATATAGAATGAGAGGAGGAATTTTGGGTGTTTATTTGGGTAGGTTTTAGATGAGACAAAAGTCATGAGTGGTTTTAAGAGAGAGGGTGAGTGAAATCCCTTTTATAATGGAGGAGGAGTGGTATTTTTGTAAATACAAAAAGGTAAACACTATTGGTACGTATGACATGCATCATGTTCCTCCAATAGTGAACCATTTTTTATCAAGGGTATATTGTCGAAATATTTCCATTCAATGGGTTTTTTATAAGTGTCTAGGTCATTTTACCCCTTAATATTAATGTTTAACCACTAAGTAAACTCATTATTACCTTATTCTTTGTTATTAATTTTAGTTTCTTTCACATATTTGTATGGTCAAAAAATATTCATTACTTTAAATTATTATTTTCACTGATTCCAATTATTCAATCCATTTTTCCATATTCATATCAAATAATTGGATGAATTTCATTTAAAATTAATGTCACATACGGGACAGAACAACAGATTTTTAATGCAAAAAATGTTCAAAAGCCTAAAATGTTTTTTTAATATAATTTCACTGTGAAATTAATTAAAATGAGAATCATTGGATTTAGTGATTTATAATTGAACTAATTATACTTTTGAAACAATTTAAAATCTAATTTAACTATAAAAAAATAGATGAAAATGCAGTTTTCAATTAAAAATCAATGGGTTTCACTATTTATAAAAAATTAATCTTCTCAAAAAAATCACCCAATGTAAATATTGATATTATGATTTAAAAAAAGTTTATTTTTTTCAAAAAAATTAAAAATATTTAAAAATATTATTTTTAAAACAATTGTGCCATTATAAGTAGGTAAAATTATTTTTTAGAAAAATATAGTTTGGTAGTGTAAAACTGGATTTATTGATATCTTATGCATGTCAAATCAATTTGATGAATGTCAAAATAAATTATAAAAATGTGTAAACATAATATAGTTTTGTAAAATTATTAACCAGTAATATCAGGTCTAGGCGATAACTGCCATATGAAATATTAAAATTAAAGGTATAATATCATTTAGTATAACCCATTATTGTATGTAGCATAAGATTTCAATGAAATGCATGTCACATGTCATATATTCTACTGGTTATTTTGTTCCATTTAATTTAAAATTTCATTGTAGTTTATAAAAATTGATAAATATTAAAAAGAATTATTCAATCATTAACTGGGATATTATATTCTTACCCTATTTGGAAATTACATCCTTAAAATTTTATTCACTTATTTAACAAGTGGGGATATCACTCACTCATACCGTTTCCAGATTCCATTATTGATAATTCAACCATATTATTTTTTCATAACACTAAAACCCATTGAATTACCTTATCTCACAATATATTATCTCGATCCTCAAGAATTAGAACTTGTTGTTCCTCATAAAAAAGTTTATCTTCTATCTTCACTACCTAAGGGATGAAAACCCCAGATGAATCTACTACATTTTTTATTAACATTGAAACATGAAATACATTGTGTATATTGGATAAAATAATGGAAAAATTCAGTCAGCTGCAAATTGATTCAAATTTCTATAGGATTTCATATGGTTAAATGATATGTGGACTCAAATTTCCCTTCATACCAAAATGCATCAAACATTTACATGGATAAACCTTTTGAAAGACACAATTACATACCTTGAAAGAAAGATACTTTCTCCAGTTATACATATATATTTTCTTCCTCCTTTGAGATTTCCTCAGGTGTCACTAAATTAACTGATCTTTCTCCATAATTTACTCTTACAACTCTGGTCCCATAGACTTCTTTTTTGTCACATCATCAAAAAATGTCGGTCTCTGATAGTTCTATCAATATAATTCCTTAAATGATGCCATCTATATATTGTAATGAAGCTGTTATTATCTGAAAACTCAACCAAATAATTTTTTGATCCCAAATTCCTTGACAATCCGTGAACAATAAAGAATATTGTTCCTCCTGTTTTGTTTTGTTAATTTGGGTTGTTCATCTAATTTTGGATGAAAAGATTTACTAAAATTTAATTCAATACCAA
The DNA here is from genome assembly GCA_963277665.1 of Viscum album. Lineage (NCBI taxonomy): Eukaryota > Viridiplantae > Streptophyta > Magnoliopsida > Santalales > Viscaceae > Viscum > Viscum album. The sequence continues at coordinate 29,446,362 of OY728125.1, forward strand.
AAAACATCTAATTTTAATTCTAGAAAGTAGATGTGAACATGGGATTATGGTCTGATACAATAGAGATCAAAAATCCAGGTAACCTAAAAATATCCTATAGATAGTGTTTAAAAATATAATATAAATCCATCATATCTCAAATTGGAAGTAAATATACAAATTTTGTTAATTAATCAATAACAACCAAAATCAAATTGTTGCCTCCTAATGTTATTGGAAATCCATCCACAAAATTTGTTGATATATTCTCCCATTTCCACTTCGTTACATTTAATGGTTCTAGTATTTTGATAATTACTTCATAAAAACCTGCATCATAAAAGTGGTTAATAAAACATAATATTGATAAGAAAGAAAATGATATAGTAAAGTCATATGAAATAACACATAACTAGGTTCCCAAATAGGAGAACATAGGTTAGTATAAAGTAAAAGTGTAAATAATTATTGAGTTTGATTGAAGTCATTGACCCAAAAAATTGAATGATCAATGGCGTGTTAATAGTCTCAAAACCATTAATCTATAATGATTAGAAAATTCTATCATTTCATCAAAAATTAAGGTACTAGGAAGATATTTATTATTCAAGATCATTTTCCTAGAGTTAAGGAATTATTCTACAACCTAAGCATAAAAGAAAATATACCTACTTGAAATATTTCTTTTTTATGATCACAATTTCATCCTCACAAAATTACCATAATTTTGATGCACATCTCTAAAAATAACTATAATCATTACAGATCATATAATCCTTACTGTTTTTCAATACCATAACATTTATGTCCAAAAAGTAAAGGATTATATCTAATTAAACTAAATCCTTACATTAACATAAACAAAAAAAATATCATAAAAAGTACTTAATCACTTTATTATCTCATAACTTAAAAACAGGAATGGGGTGTCTAAAATTGTGAACTTGTTGTCAACCATTGAAAAATACTGAGCTCACTAGAGCTGTCACCGCATCACCAGATTCCCTAATATTAACTTTAGAGGTATAAAATTATTATGCCAACCATTTTTTCTTATGATCATGATGATTTCTATAATGATTATGAAACATCATACACACATTATCATAATTTCCTAACTCCTTTGAACTAAAATATCTCACTGCTGATTGGATATATTTCATATCATTATTTGATTATTCATGACTCTTTCTCTTGTAGTCACCAACATTGTGACCAAACTTAACACACTGATAAAATATTCATATCCTGAAATATATTCCCAAAAATGTTTTTTACCACACATAAGGCTTACCTCTATAATTTTTGGTCAGTTTCTTCTCCATTTCCTTCCACCTTGAAAACTTCAAACTCTTGTCATCTAATGGAATATATATTCTAGAAATATCTATCTCAACATTCTTATAATGACAAACAACTTTCTCATTATTTTTAAATTTTCCAATGACCGCTGCTCTTCATAATATTATCATTAATATTGAATAAAATCTATTAATTTTAATTTTAATGTCTCAAATAATGTCTAGAACATACCTGAACATTATTGTGAAGTTTTATTCAGATGAAGCCACAGAATATTCATCTTTTTACCTCAATTTTAAGAATTATGTCATGATCCTAATCTGAAAAACCATAAGAAAATATTTATAAAGGAAAATATTCTCTAGTGTTCCCCATTACATACTATTAACTTCGTATTTTTCTATCATATTCTTAATAAAATACCACCACTGATCAGTGTGACCTTCAAAATGATAGATGGATAGAGTTTCCTTATAATGTTCCAAAAATCCCAAGACTGAAAATATATTTTCAAGGTAATTGATCCATCCTTTGACTACCACTGGGTCATATAATCCAATGAATGATGGGGGATGTTTCCTCATGACATTTTCTATAATAGAAATTTTATTTCACAGAAGACCATGTTCCCCTATAGCATGGATACCACCACCATTTATATCTTATTTCAACTAATCTATCACTACAAAAAAACTATTCTGTTTGAGTTCCAACCATCTTATGATGATTATATGGAAGGATATTTCCTTCTCGATTCCATCCCACTATATTTTTATTATTTCCTATCTAGAAAACATTTCTGAAAAACATAATTTAGATGAAGCAACACGGTGATATTAAAAATATATGTAAAATAAAATTAATTATAAAGGGAAATATTTAAATAACATGCTACTAACATTAACCTAATCTCTAAAGTTATCTATGCCACCCTTTTATACCAACTATAATGCCACATCCTTAAAAATTACATAATCATGTGTTTTAGTAGATAATTTATCATCTTTTACTTTTATGATATTTTACAATTTATAGTTTTAGAGAATTATTCCATAAATAATACATAAAAAACAATAATTTACAAAGGGGATACTTCTTATTAATATATATTTTTTCCATAATATAAATCATTTAAAATAAAGAATGATCTATTTTCATGGAAGATCTCTATAAAAGTTCTTTTGAATTATTTCTTTCTCTTACCCATCCAAAAATCTTGTAGAAAACATTTAAAATTGTGGGATGAGCACAAAAATATTAGTAAAGGATTCACAGAGAAAGAAAATCATTAGTCATGTTAAAACATGAAATCCTATGAAAACATTATCATAATGTAATTATTTATTCAATAATAAGTAGTAAATAATTTCCTTTAAAATTAGTATAATTTTTTTACCATTTTTTGTAATCATAAGATTACCATAAAAACTATAGTATGCATAGATAACACATAAAGGTATATTGAGACATAATTATACTTTTAATTATTACAAATGGAATATAAATGTGCTCAACTTACATATATGTCATTATTAAAAATGGAATAACCATATAGTCACATTCCATATCCAATTAATTGAAGGTATATCACAAACGCACATTTAATTTTTTTACCATGAAACCACCCTTCATTGGTTTATAATGTTACCACCTGTGATTGGTTTATAACGTAACCACCCATCAAATGTCCTAGTACCATTGTATATTCATAACACATAAAAACATTCCATTTTTAACTTGAAACTCATAAAATATAATTTTAAATAATATAAAATCATTTCAAGTTATTGGAATAATGAGTATATCTTAAAACCCATTTTCAATAACAATATACCTAGAAATGTAAAATTGTTCTTTCTTTTTCTTTTACAAAAAACATAAAGGCTTATAGAGGAAGAAAGATATCAAATAACGGTAATGAATGTGTAGAATTATTTTTCACTGTATTCAATAAAAATAACATTAATATTCCTATTTGTAAATGAAGTAAAATTTTCTATATATAAAACATTAAAATATTTCATTTTGATAACCGATGAATGGAATTAAAAATAGACATTAAGTTTCCATTATAATTCAATTTCAATCGATATATATAAACATGTAAAATAATATCAAGATATTAACATATAGGATTTATTTTAAATTAAATCATTAAACATTTAATTAGAAATTTTAAATCAACGTTTCCAATACCACTTTGAAGCATTTGAATCAGTTTCCCCATGATGTAATAAAATTTAACAAAACATTAAATAACATTAGAATAAAATGATTTAGGATATGATTTTTCAAAGGGGATGTATATTCACCCCATAAAACAATGTCGGTATATAAATCAAAATATTACTCAATGATTGTAGATTGAGAATAATTACCTTACCTTGAGCCTAACTTGTCTTGTGTGTCTTTATCATCCTCTTCTTCGGGTAAATCCTTTTAGTTTACACTAATGGACTTCCTTTGTTTTATTTCTTCCCAATGTGTGAATTCTTGGATTAGCATGGGGTTTTGGTAGTTTATTTGGGTAGGTTATGGTTGATCCAAAATTATTCATAGGTGCGACATGAGGGGGTGATTCAATGTCCTTTTATAGTGGAGGAGGAGTGAAATTATTCTAAATACAGACATCTAAACACTATTAGGAGGTCTACCTTACATCATGTTCCTATAATAATGAATCAGTTTAGATTCAAGAGGGTATATGGAATAATTATGGCCAAAAAATATTTTTGGAAATGTTTCTACCATTTTTCCACTTAGTATTAATTTTTAACGACTATGTAAACTCATTTTTATGATAAATTGTGTATATAATTTTAATTTATTTCGATAATATTTTTGGAAAAGTATAGTTTTTTACATAATAGACATTAAAAACTATGTATATTCCAAGTATGGAAACCGTCATTACAAATTCCAATAACATAAGGGTTAAGATTTAATTTCAAATTAGTCCCACAGACAAGATAAAACAACAACTTTTTATAGTAAAAATGTTTAAAATTTTGAAATGTTTTTATATAAAATTTCATTATAAAATAGATTCCAATAAACTAAATTGGATATATTGATGTATAATAAAACTAATTATTCTTTAAAACAAATTTAAAATATAATTTGACTACATATAATAATTATACAAAAATCAACTTTTCTATTAAAATTCAGCACTTTTCCCTATTATTCAGAAAATGAAATTTCTCAGAAAAATACAAAAAATTCACCCAAGTTATTTTTTGATATCACCCTTTAATGAAATATGTGTATATTTAAAAATAAAATTTGAAAATTTTCAACATTTATTTTTAAGATAATTGATCCATTTAAAGGAGTAACGTTTTTAGAAAATACATTTTTTTAGTGTAAAAATGGATTTATCCTCAACTTATGTCTATCAAATTTATTGGATGAATATAAAAAAATTATAAAAATGAGTAAAAATAATATAGTTTACCTTATTATTATCTAGAATTAAAACTTTTAGGTGAAAATTTCTATATGAATTAATAATACTAACATTATATTATCGTTTGATATAACCGAGTCTTCCATGAAACACATGATTTCATAGAAACTCTTTTTATGTGTCATATATGAAATTGAAAATAGGATGAAATTTAAATTATAATTTATATCAAACTAATAAAAATTAATAAATATTAAATATAGGTATTCAACCATTACTTTGGTTTTTACAATGATGAATTGAATTTGAAATTAAAAAATCAACATGATGTTGACATTTTCAAATCTGAAATCAAATATACCAAAATATCCCAACCTAAATTCAATTAATGTGAAAAATTTATTAATATGATCCTTTATTATTAGTTTTTACAATGAAATAATCATTTTTTTGGTTTTTTAATAACAACTAATGTTCCTCTAAATCCATTACATCTTCTAAATTCATTTATCAGATGAAAATATTCTTTTTGTCATAAATATTTCAATCTTATTTATGAATTTCATTGAAAAAAATTATTGGTATAGATGGAACAATTATATGCATCAATCATTTAATACTCTTAAAAAATCTAAACACATTTTGGTTCATAATCTCTAACATTCCAATATTTCTAGACCTAAATTTGATACTTTTCCCAGATCTATTTTTACTAACAATATAGGGCCATCAAGGATAAAAAAATTTAATAATTTTTAATATATTATAGGATTTTATACCAAAAATTATGTATCAACAATATGGTGGAAATAAAATAAAGTATTAATTAACTCAAATAATTTTATTGAAAAAAATCCATGGAGTTATAAATATTGATCAATCTTAGAAGATTCTTGTTTTTATATCCTCAAATTATTTATTTTTGGGGAGTTTTTTAAGGATCATTTATTTTTATCTTTTTTCTTATATAACACAATTTTCAATGAATTAACCATTACCATCTTGGATATATCTTATTAAAAGAGTGCATTAATTGTATGTCTCGTAGAATAAACCTTGTTATTCATTTCAAATATTCTCATAATTGTTTTAATATCTTCTTACATGATTCAAAAATCCTTGTTTTCAAAATATTTTAAATTTTTGGGTGTTTTTTATCAATCATTATTTCTATCCTGATAATGATACGAATATATTTATGGATTATTATGATAAATATTCTAATCGATATGTGTGTTATTAAGGGGTTAAAATTATATTTGATATATATTATCTTATTTGATATATATATCCCACTTTATTTGAAATTTTCATTTTGATATTCTCAAAGGGGGAGTGATTTTTTATAAATAAAAATATAAAATAATGTTTGGGGGATTCGGGGTATTATGAATATTTGGTAACAAGTTCATTTTTATATTTTCCCTCTTTTTAATCTTTATTTTAATACCATATGTTTGTGAGGAATAAAAAGAATGAGATTTTTTGTATATCATATTATCATAGTTTTAATTATCACAAACACACTATTGGGTTAGTAACATGTTTTATATCATTAGTATTATTTTTATTTTGTTTTTATATAGTTATAGTTTCTTGAAGACATCTATCATTGATATGGATTCAAAATAGTTTTAAAGGACCTTAATAAATAGTTATACAATATTGAAGAAATGGCCAATGGGTATGAGTTCACCAGATCACCATTATAACTTCCAATAACACCCATCTGTAGTAGTACTCCACAAACTAGCTAGTGGAGGACACCAGAATGATGATGAGTAATTTATTAAAGCAGAAACTACTTCCTTGTATGCTATCTAGCTGGTGTAATCATGTGGACAACTAGTTGAGGTTTTCTATAATTTTCCAGGATACTTTAATGGTGGTCACTGTTGGTCCCGCTTATCTCATTAAATAATGGCTTGGCCTTGGACAAACCAAGAATCCATGAAGGATGCAAAAAAGAGTCATGTGAGACATAGATCTTCATATAAAAGTAGTTCAATTCAATTAAAAGGTGATATGATATCTAATGATCAAGCATTATTCCAAAAACTAAAAATGGATTCAGTGATCAATCATTCTTATAACATTCATAATGAATAAAAATATAATAGCATCCATGGGAATTGAACATCATCATAGGGAAGTATCCAAAGGGTTGATCTCCATAGATTTTCATTAAGAGGATTTAATATTATTTTATCCATTCTTTCTTCATTACCCTATTTATATTTATTCTTCATTCCTTATAATTTCGTGTATAACACCATAGATCCATATTTTAACATCTCTCTCTATATCTCTATCATCTGTATCCATCTTATTATCTTTTAGTGAGGGTAGATACATCTTTACAATGTGTTATCTAAATAGAAATCCATATATTTACTCACTCCTTCTCATCCTCAATTTCTATAATTATCCATTTAAATCAAATGGTTGTTTTGGTTTCTTGTTTTTTCATTCAAATAAAAGAGATTCATTTAATGGTTCTTGGTTCTCAACTAATCCATAGATTCGTTACCACTTTCTTCCTTATACTCAAAACCAGTAGGGTTCTCTAGATCTTGGTTCCAATAAAATAAAATGGATTATTAACCTCTAAAACCTTCTTGAGGGGATCATACATCGCGGAAACTTTATGTGCTATTGTCAAACTCCATTTTCAATGTGAGCCTTATTTATCAACAGGCCACATTTTAATTTCTACAACACTACCTCTTAATTACATTGTTTTAATTTATGATTATCTTTAAATTTATACTATCTATTACTTTATTTATTTCATTGTATATTTTTAATATTCATTTTACTTATTGCATTATTTTTTTGAAGGAAATTTTTCCCCTCTGGACATTTCTCAAACCCAACACATAGAAATACATTCAATAATAAAATTAATTAATTAATTAATTTTGGTAAATTAAAAGCCTATGAAAGTGTTACATTAAGATGTAACATAAAATTAAAATGATAAAATGAAGAAAATAATTTTCTAGTGAAATTGATATACAATCCATTAAATTGAGATCATAATTTTTTTAACATTTTCACAAGTGAATCAGTATATGAAACATTGAGATAATAAAAATAAGGAAAAAATATATATGATTAAGAGTGTTCTAATGAAAACATCTCGTCATGATCATGAATGATTTGAACATATAATAGAAATAATTTCTTATAAAAAACTATTTATAAAGAATACAAGAAATTTTTATAAAATTAAGAATAAGTATACTTTGAAATTTTATAGTGTACAACATATATATAAAATATTTTTAGGTATATATATATATATATATATATATATATATGTGTGTGTGTGTGTGTGTGTGTGGATTGGAAATATAATGATACCATATAATATAATAAAGTGATTTTATACAGAAATATAAAATATTTAAATTTATCATAGATATTGTATATATAAGAGATATTTTGGAAAGTTTCTATTATAGATCTTAAAATGGTTTAAGTATGAATAAATAAAATGGAAAAAGGTGAAATAATTTTATAAAAAACAAAAAACTGAACACATATAAAGTGTTTGATCAGAGATTATAATAATATAATATAAATATAATTTATCCAAGAATACAATAAAATGCCTAAAATATTTTCATGTTAATATGACTATTAATATTAAAAATGTATATGAATAATTTAATATTAATTATCCATATAATTCGTAGAATAATAAAAAGATTTAGTAGAAGAAGGGTTTTTAAATTTTATTTGGCAATTGAAAAATCTTGAAATATGGGATTTTATATAAAACAAAATTTCACATTAATAGAGATATATTTTAAAAAAATGGAAAATAAAATTTTTATTAGCGACTAAAATTATCTAATAGTTAAATTTTATAATTTTTCATATTTTTTTTGAAATTTAAAATTATATTATATTTATGAATATTAGGATGTTTAGGACATAATTATGATGTAATAATAAGATAAAAATTTATAAAATCTTCTATCTCACTAAAAATGTATTTTTGGAATAAATAAATAATTTATAAATCTTATGTCAAATTTATAATGTTTTATTTAACATATTAGAACATAAATTACATTTTAACCTAATAAATTGTTTTATTCAATTTTGTTAATGGTGTTTTTTAAAGGATTCATTTATTTTTCCTTGATTTAAATAGAAACTATCATTCCTTTGTTTAATATTTATCAAAAAAAAAATTGGTAATCAATTTGACAAAAAATTAGATTTCTTAAATAAATTTAATCAATATTTTTAGCATAAAATATCCCCTCTTATCATATAAATAACCACCAAATCATCTATTTATCTCCACTTTTAAGACATTTAGTATGAATTCCCCCCATTTATCCACTCAATAGTTTTTATAATGTGTTTATAAGATTTTATGTTGTTCCTCTCAATCATTGAGAAGCTTATTTCCATGGTAAGGGTTTATAACCTCTCCACTCATTTTTTTGATCTTTCAAATTTGTTTAATTATTTATAATAAAATCTATTATGCATCATTTTTATATATTTTTAATATATTTTAGATGATAGATATTCATTCTCTCTTGTTATACTATATTTAGAATCTGTTATAATTATCAAATATAGATGTTCTAAAAAAACATCCTAGAATTTTTATAATGTGATGAGTGTTTGATTTCATTGAAATTAAATCTTTATCTGGATATAAAAAATTGGATGCAAGCTCTGGTTTTGATGCACTTAGTGGTAATAACCCTAAAAAAATGTTAGGCATTTACTTGTCCATCACTTTATATATGAAAAGAGAGACTAATTTCATGCCAGGTTTGAAAATATCAAGGGAATGTTTTGGATTAATCATATACTTTTTATGAAACATAATAAAGGATTATTAAACATGAAATTAATATTAACTACTACCTTGTTATCATTCCTTGGATGAGGTTATATTTTATTACATGATGAACATGTTAATGTTTTTACATTCATTATGGGATATTAACATAGACAATCATATTGTTCAATTGAGTGGGTTAAATATTAATATTCATTGTATCAATTATTCTAATACGAAAACAGTTCATTACATGGCCATGATTATATATGAGGTTTCCAGAGAAAATTAAGATATAATTTTTGAAGTGATTTATTTATATGATGGATCCATTAGATTTATTATATGACTAGTTAGGTATGGAATTATATATCCCAAAAATATAACTTGTCCCATGAGAGAAACTAGTTGTGTATTTGATATGCCTTCCCTAGAGAAGCCACCACGTAGGACCAGCATCCCTTAATTGGAAAGAGTATTTATTCTCAATCTGTTTATCTGTATATTGTGGGATATTTCTATTGACCCTCCTGGACTAGAGAAGGGATGCATAAATGATATGGAGTGACTGAACCATTTTGCGAGTAAGTCATTCCATTTGAGGAAACTGAGTCGTGGGCTAGGTTTCTTTCCTTTATCACTAAAACAATTATATCTTGGAATTTTTGGAAGATATCATCTAGGATCATTGTATGGTCTTCCATCATTTCCAGGATGTGATGAGATACATCTTTGGCTATAATGAGTATAAAGTCCTATTTCGATATCAGAGTAAGAGTTTGTGCCTACTATGGTCCTCTATGGGTTTCTAGTAGATACTGGAAGTTATCCTATGCTGGGACAAAGGAATGAGTTTCCCACTAATTGAATTCTCTGGTAGCCACCATATTTGACTGGTGGGATTCATATTCATGAGTGGGGATTTTCATCTACCCGCTTATCATTGTATTTGTCTCACAGGCATTTTATGCATCCGTATAAATTTGACTCTTCTTATATTTTCTTGCCACCCTATTTGGATGGAGGCCTTGATATGCATTAGTATGTATTTGTGACTGCTCTTATTTTCTTTCGACCCTACATGGATAGCAGGATTGATATGCATTATCAGGTATTTGTACCTGCATATAGCTGGTTGCCGCCACATTTGGTTGACGAGTATAATACACATCAGTAGGTATTTGTTCCTGCGTATAGCTAGTTGCAGTCCTATTTGAATGACAGGGTTATTGTGTGTTGGCAGATATCTTCATCTGCCTGTAGTTTTCCATTATGTCGGCACAGTGGGACCGACAATCACTATCAAGAACATACACATGCTCGTATTGTGCCACCCCATTTCTGTGGTGGGCTTGAGTGGAGGGGGCATAGTTGTTTGTCTGCCCGTTGAATACCGCCATGTTGGTACGACAGGGATTATCCTGAGGAACCAGGTTGATATTGTGTTCCTAATTATATATTCACTTCCCTTGGTGGGAATTCTGAGGGGTCTGGGTCTTATGGACTTTAGCATGGGTCCTTGGCCTAAGGTCCTCTTCATTATGAGGAGACCATGTTGCCCAGTGTCAACAGCGACGCACTCTGGCAGGGGGCCATGAGTGGGACTCCTATCCTGTTGAGATGATGTTTCCATCATTGAATTCACATGCTTCCCTAATATAGGGGAGGTATTTGTTGTCGCGTTCTTGGAACAGGCACTAAAAATAGTTTGAGATGACTATCGAGGCCACCTTGTGCTGGGGTGCTGACTAGGACTGAGCAGGTGACTGGTGAGCCTTCATAGTCTAAAATGATTGTCTCGCAACCCCTACTATGGGGAGAGTACCGTTTTAGTGGTACTCTTTGATCAGCATGTTAGATACGCAACGTTGACGACATTGGGTAGGCGAGGGGGTTCTGTTATTCATTGGGGCCCCGACCGCCTGCGGGATTTCTGAGGCATGTGTATGCATTGGTCACCGGGATGTCATTTGGATCAAAGGTTGCACTGCAGGAACCTACAATATACATATATTACATATACATAAAACAAAAACCCATCAAATTAGTATTCTCTTGAACATATTCCTATTTGACAATTCATCTTGGCCTCCTTCCTCCATTTTTTTGTTGTGAGGTGAAGATGCTTCAGTGGGGTAAGACTGGCGCCTTGGTTAAGGATTCATGTTGGATTCACCATTTTTGTTTCAACCCAAGGTGAGTGTTTGGGGTGATGAAAAAATGGTCTGATAAGAATCCTCACACATCTCTTATTTTAGAGACAGTTTTAGGTCAATTTCTCCATTTTTTTGTTTCGACCCATTTTGCGTAATTATCCTTTAAAGTAGGATTGGATTAACCACATAGGGACTGAAGAGTTTATCCCCTCCATATTGATAAAGAGATGCCATAATAAAATGCTCCTGAAGGGAGATTTTATGAGGTCAAGTATTTGTGCAATCAGTCCTCTTAGGATATCAATTCCTCAGATGGTCTCTAAAAAGTTTATTTATGGAGTTAGAAACACCCAATGACCCTAGTATCCATGATTCGTAGACCTTATTACCAAAGGCATGCACTCATTGGACAACTATTTGTCCAAAGACACTTAAGGACTCCATTAGTTGAGAGGATGGGAAGTCAGGCTCATCACACCTTTTTTGGGGGAATTATTTCCTATTCTATGACTCTATTATAGATTTAAGTCATGTTCATAAGTTCATAAATCCTTGGTTCATTACCAAAGATTCGGTCCATAGGCAACCCCTGGTTTACATGATCATCATAGGTATGCATGGATTGGATGCTATAGAGGTAATGCTGACTTAAGCCATGCAATAAGGCGCTCTCAAGTTTATCGTCATCTAGGGGGATGAAAGGTGACTCGATGTTGTGATTAGACCCATGATATGGTTTTCTTATGTATCCCATAGAGAAGAATAAGAACCCATGTAGTTTAGAATAACTGGGGATTATGCATGGAACATTCCCATTTGAGGGGACACGATTGGGTGAGCTCTTTTGGAAAGGCACCCTTTGGAGCTCAGGCCTTCAATCTGGCATCCTACGTATCTGGGTTTGACCAGGAATCAGAGTACTCATAGTTCATAATAATTGGGGATTATGAATGTAAGATTCCCATTTTAGAGGTCATGTTTGGATGTACCCTTTTCGAAGGGAACCCTTTTGAGCTCAGTCCTTCAAGCAGGAATCCTACGTATCCTAGTTTCACCTGGAATCAGCGTTATCGTAGTTTAGAATTGTATATATGTTCATGAAAAATCTATAAGCCCATGTGAGTCATTATCGGTGTGAGAAACAATAGGATGTGAGAGATCAAACCAACCACACACCTCCTCTCCTGTTGATGGGAGAGGTCGTGACTACGGCGGAAGACGTTGGGGAGCTGGTGGGAAAGGGCGTGGTGTGATAAACCTTTTAATGTGGGTTGAAATTAAAAGTCATGTGGCTTGGTTATTGGATGATTTTGGACTTACCTCAGTGGGATTAACCAGGAATGCATTCAGGGAAATGGTAGGAGTATCAAACTCATCAGAAGGAGAAGAAAACATAACTCCTTATACAGATCACCATTCCTCATTGAATGGAAAAGAAGGTGATCACCCTTAACCACTAGAACGAGGAGGTTCACGTTAGCGTCCCATGGTTAGACTTTGGGTTACCATGAGAATGTAGAATTACTGAAATCCATGGATTCCAAACCATTGTGGGGAGATCCATAGTGAATCTAATTTCCATGGGTATGAAGACTCAAATGGGCGCGTTGATGCTCCCGATGATTTGATCATACGGGTCTTGTGGATTTGGAGGAGGATTTTTCCTGATGTCGGGGGAGTGGTTTATGGAGAGAATATAAAGAACTGGATTGTTATAGAGGGGTGATATTGGAACCAAAGGTATGAATACCTGAAAATGACCCATTCAGTGTACTATTTTCTTATATAGGATGGGGGGGGCTCCGCATACCATAGTGGTATGCGGGCAGAGGGGTCATCCACGTACCAAAGTAGTACGCGAGCTTGGGAATGGAACACCACACACTACAATGGCACACAGTCCTAAATGAGGTTTGTCACACGGCTTTGGGTTCCATCAGTATACTTATGCAGTACACGGTGTTGGGTTAAATCCTTATATTGATACACTGTGTAGAACACCATATTTATGGAGGGTCTTAAGGACTATGATTTGTGTGGAGTTCATCCATGAGAAATATGTGGTTCAAAATTTCACCAATTAGGTTTGCGATCCTATTATTATTGTTAAGTTCCTTAATTTTATGGTTTGCAGCTGGTTGTACCTGTGGAAAACATGGTTTTCAATTCGGGCTTCACCGATGATTCAAGACTAAAACCGAAATCCAATCTAAATCCTTTCTTCCAACATATAGGTCCCCTTGGTGCTTACTTTCTCCATCCTCCCTCAATTCCTAATGTTCTCCTTTTATAAAGAACTCGGTAAATCGTATCTATGGGCATGCAACTCCATTTTCAGAAGCCCATGAAGAGATATATTAACCCTCGAAAGACATGGTCAACTGGGGTTTGTAGAGGCTGTGGTTTGTGAGTTATAGTTCGCAAAACCTTACCTATTTTATTTTTACATGAATTTCAGAGTTTGAAGGATGTTATGCAGAAGGCCTTCAGACACATGATTCCCTCAGAGATGTGGTTTGTGGTCCACTAGGTGTGCTGGCTATCACTCCTTGTGCTAGTTCCTTTTGGGTCATTCTGTGTACTAGTGGTTCACGATTCATGTGGTATGCGAACCCTTCCCAGTGATGGTATGTAGGTCACATAAATTTATTTGAGTAATTTAATTGCTTAAAGTTTCTTCCAAGGGTTTCAACTCAATTTGAGTATATTAACTTATATAGACTTATAAGAATTATTGCTTCCTTCAACAAAGTGATTTTGGGAGTATTTTCTTGCCTTGGAAAAATTTTCAGGACCCTACAATGTTGTGAGTGTAATCCAAGAATTATCACCCTTTATGTTATGAGTGTAGTCCATAAAGGCCCAATAATTTCTAAGAGAAAACATAATGAGACTAAAGTCTTTAAAAAAACAAAAATCTAGAAAATTTCATTTAAAATCTAGTATTACAATTCAATTCACACATTTATTTTTTGAAATATATAACAATATTAACATTTATTTCCAAAATTATTAACATTTAAAATCATTGAAAAAAAGTATTTTAAAACATGGAAAGGAATCTTCATAAATAATAATTCTCGTAACTCTAAAATAAATCATAAAATAGTTTTGATATATTGTTTTTACCATAGTTATGAAAGATGAATTTTCAAGTCACATTAAAAATTAATTTTCAAAAAGGATAAGTGAAATTTTCCAAAATAAAATCTTTTAAAAATAATCTATAATAATAGAGACATGTAAAATACATAATTTTGGTTTTATAGGAAATATGTAGTGTAAGATAAAATTTATAATCAGGAAAAGAAAAATATTTTCAAATTTTGTTTTAAAAAATAACTTAATTGAAACCCATATCATAGAGTGATAAGTATTCATTTTGAAAAAATGTAAATGGAAATTTGAATGTCACCAAAAATAAAAACAACCAATTAAAAGTCATAAAAGGTATTATTAATGGGAATTGTGAGTATTTATATTAAAGATAAAGAGGACATTTAATGAGAATGGGGATTATTCAGAACATCATCTAATTTATGAAGAAATAAATCCATTATTGTAAATATCAAAACCTAAGATTACACTATATATTATCATTAATAAAAATTAATTAAATATTTATTTTTAAATTAAAAAATAATCTAAAATGAAACCATGATATGTCAAAATAAAAGCTGGCCATTATAATATATTCATAAAATTAGTGAGTGTAAAAATAAGTAACCATATTATAAAATCTATAAAGTTGAGAAATGGAATCAAATAGAGAAATTCACTATCATAAATACCATTTTTAAAAGCTTCATAAGGAGGTAGATTCACTAATATTTTCTCTATAAAAATCCCATAACAAACTTTGGAAACTATGTTATCAGATAAATCATATGCGAGGGAAATTCAAGCCTTTAGAAATTTCTATTAGATCTGCATTAGTGGAATCACCACCCTAAACTACATTCACATCTTATCTGATTCTTAGATATTACATAGAAATAAAAAGGGGTTATGTAAGTAGAAATTTTAATTATATCAACATGTAATAAGATATTTATATTTATAGATGTATAATAAATTTTTATACTTTTCAAAAGGTCATTTTTTATCATTTCACTTTTTACTTAAAAGGTATTTTTTGAGAATTGGAATTTTATTTCAAAGAACTAAGTTTAATATTATTTAAGAATAATAAGATATATTTATTTTATGAATAATAAGTTAGCACTATATTGATTATTAGTTTTTATGATAAATAATAGTTAATATATCAAAATCCAATTTCCTACAAAAACAGATTTTCAGTATATTTTTGGTTTTTAATTAAATTTTTTTTATAAATTTTAGGATGTGAATTTGAAATAATAAATTTCATTTTTTGTATTTATCTTGGAAATATTAACATAAGATAATTTTTTATATTTTTCTAAAAAAATGATTTTTAGGTGAATAATGTTAAGTACTATTTTTACTAATGTTGCGACTTTTATTCCATTATTAGTATATATGTATGAATTATAAATTTATGAAACGTTTTTATAATAAAATATTTATTTTATAATTGAAATTATATATTTTAAAATATTGATAACATTTAAGAAACCTATGATTTTTATTTTTTAACTCATGTAAAAATTTTCTAAAAAAATTGTTATAATACATTATACATTTTTTATATTAATGCTAGTTTTTAAAACCTTTAAAAACTGAACCATAAAAAATGGATTCCAAGTATATAATCAATAGTTCCAAATTATCTAGGAATTTCAACTCTATTTTTTTCATTAATATATGTTACCTTAGGTAAAAACTATTTACTAAAATAAAAGAAAAAACGGTAAAATAAATAATTCAAGGGGTAAAGTTATTCAAATATGTTAACAATGTAATACAATAACAACATTCATTCCCAATTTAAAATAATGTCTCATTATTTCAAACTTGACACTAAGAAACATGTTTTAGTAATATAAAATATAAAATAATAGTTTAACATGAATCGACTCACTAAGAAATCCTAAAGTCATGTGCTTCTACGCATTGATCTTAGAATCACCGTTTTATAAATTCATAGATATTTCACCTCTCTTCCAAAAAAATTTCTATAATTTATCAGTTCTTGTATTATAAAAATGTGATAATATTATTGTATTTAGTACCCAAAATTAAATATAGAAGTAATCCTTGTAATGATGAATACACCTAAAGTAGAATATTTTTATTACTTATTCTTCTGTTCTTTGTTGTTCCTTTTCCGAAGACCTTTCATTACATAAGAAAAATATATAACATTACATTCACTTTATTTCCTCTAATTTTTTTAAAGGATATAGTAAATTAAACATCAACTTTTGACTGGTCACTGAATTATCCACATGTTCATTCATTTAATTCAACATAAGAGTAAGGAATCCATATTCCCACAAATCTTTTTCTTCTTGGTGTTATTCCTATACTTATTCATACCATTCATCATATAAAATTTTGTGAATGTGGAAAACCTAAGTGATAAGGATTATAATATGAGATTAAAGAATATTTTTTAACCAAATGGAAGAGAATATTTACTAACTAATCAATATATTGAACACCTAGATATTTAAATATAAGAATGTTGTGATTGATAGCATTTGCGACTTGTAACACTGATTTAAAATGAAAAGTAATATAATATTTATACATGATTATCATAAAATTAAAATTAAAATCAATTGTATGAATAAAAAATAAACACTTTTAGAAAATTATTTATAAATATTTTAGATAACGAAAAATATTTTGTTGAATACGGACTCAATCTTTAGTAAACCCTTTGCATGTTTTCAAAATATATTTAGATTCAAAAATATTTTTATTGATTTTTTTTTGTGAGAAAATAATGTAATTAATTTATTAAAAATTTAGAAACTATATTGTAAAAAATTAACTTCATTTACTAAATGATAATGAAAAAATAAATTTAGGGTAAAATTTTGGAATTTTTTGAAAATAGTGATTTTTTCAGTGAATAGTGAAAAATAATGCTTTCTATAAAATTGTCATTTCTTTTTAATAAATAAAGTAATTTTAAAAGTCAAATTATTCTTTTAATTTTATTATAATTTAAAACAATAAATATTTTTTATATTTACTGTAATAAATTACATTTGAATCATCTTTACATTATATTTTGTTATTAGTTTATTTTTAGGCTTAAAAACATGTTTTTCTTAAAACTGTTTTTACATACATAATGTTTTCAATTTTAATTAATTAAAATAAAACAAAATGATGAATGATTTAAATTAAATTTATTGATTATATATATATATATATTAATTTACATTCATAAAATTAAGATTTTTAGTCACAGAGTTAATATGAGATCACCTTATTCTTGAAAAAAACATTTCCTGAAAAACTGTTTAGACTTGTTTTATAGTTTTATTTTGAAATGAAATTTTGAAAATTATATAAATTTTGTCTGATAAAATGGATTAAATATTTTTAATCACAATAATTAATATTTTTTAATAAGGTAAATATAATATTTGGTCATAATTAATAGTATAAATAGTAAAATTTAATTACTACGATTATGGTTAAAACGGGGGTTTGTGAGTTAATTGTGTTTGTGTTAAAAATTATTTTACACACACTTGGAATTGTTATTTGATAAATTTTATTTACTATTAATAATAATGGTAACTGAATTATTGAATATGGATCATTTTATTTTAATCCAAAAGGATACAATATATAGGTTAAAAAACTTGTTACTGTTGAGAAAACTAAAATGATATAAGTGAGTAAATCTGGATGTAAAGGGGTAAAAAAGTTTAAAAAATGTTTATTTTTGTGTTATATAGGTTTTCATCGATGTAAAAATCACACTAATATTTTATTTATACATTTTGAAGGCACATTGTATCAGAGTGACTTCCTATTATTGATTAGTTTTGTATATTTACAAAAATATGACTTATCCTAAATTATAAAAGGTTACCCCATACCATAACATATTAACACATATAAAACCATTTATACTTAAAACAATATTATAAAATCTCTACCAAACACCCTTATAAACACTATTATACTTTTGGGATTCCCAAAAGACCATCCCCGGGGTCCCTAATAAGAGATCCAAAGTAGGTTCTTCGACGAGAAGGTAATCATTCTCACTAAACTCGTTTTTTTACATCTTACTTTTACACCACCAATTATGTTTTAACAATTAAAATATAATAACACCAATATATACCATATAAATATAGATTATTATTTTTATGGAATAATATGAATCAATCTAATAATTCATCAAGTGGGAAACAAATACATAGCTCATGTGTACGGCAGACTACCACTTCACAAAGAGATGTAAATAATATTCATCATAAACTCACTTAGGTAGTCATAATGATAGATATAATGAATATATATGATAAATATTAAATGATAATATTTCTATAAAATTAATATATCATCCACTTCTTTACCCTTTCATCTGTTAAGTAAATGTTAACATCACTTGTGTGTTCCTACCACAAGCCATCTCCATGGATCGATGTGATTCATTTTCCATATACAAATATCAATTGAATGGTTCTAAAAAGGTATGTAAGGAATAAAGGTTATATTTATAATATTAATATCATTATTTAAATGATAGATCTATATCAAATACACAAGACCCTGGACATCTAGGATAAAACATCTATGAAAAAACAAAGCATTTAACACATGAAACAATGGAAATAATGAAATATTAATAATTAATGTGTGATTAGATGTTATAAGAGGATCATATATGATAGTATAAATATTAATATGGTTACATAATAAAAGAATAACATGTTTATAATTACATAAAATTCATTTTTTTAAATAATTTTTAAGGTGAGCGGTAACCTACACACAGGAACCAAAAACATAGAATGCCTATTAAAAATTAGAAATTCAAAGGAATCACAACACCTGAGGATATCACATTCCAGGATCACCAAATTATACCAACACAATTCACCACTATCATCAATTAAATCATATCACCGAAATCATCGTCACCTTCTAAAGACCACACCAATCATTA
The DNA here is from genome assembly GCA_963277665.1 of Viscum album. Lineage (NCBI taxonomy): Eukaryota > Viridiplantae > Streptophyta > Magnoliopsida > Santalales > Viscaceae > Viscum > Viscum album. Next base: position 29,466,089 of record OY728125.1, read on the forward strand.
GAGACATCAGATTTCATTAAATCCACTATATAACATCACAACAAATTGTTGTTGTCTCTCAGCAAACTAGAAGCAACCATGCCACTGAAACTGATTGAGCTCACCTCATTGAAAATCAAGAAACATTGGCACAACACTATCATGGTAAATACCGATGGACACCACCCTAACCAAACATAGAGAAAACCAAACCCAAACCACAAAATAGAACACCACTAAAAAATATTCAAATATATCGACTGTTGGGGAGAATCAAACAAACCTTTATTTATATCATGGGAAAGAAAATAGAAAATAAAAATCCAATAACAAAGAGTTATCAAATAGAACACTAGTAGTCGCTGATACACACATCTCAATACCCATTGTAACCCCCACTCAATATCTGACTAGGATAGAGAAATGTAACATAAGTCCAGAGAAATAGTTCAAGTGGTCGATGGCTCTTAAGGAAGGCATCATCAACAAGGTAGAAGAATATGAACCAACAAATCAGAAGAAAGGAAACTTTGGAATAAGGTTTCATCGATACGTAGAAGACTAAAGAATATGATTTCAATACGAAGAATACTGACGTCTCTTCACTGGAGATAAATAGGAAAATATGACCCAATTGGAAGCATATATGGTGAAAACGTGCTGAAGGGCGAAAAGTGGGGAGGAAATGAATAAAAGGAAGAGGGAAAACACTACCTATAACCCTAAAGAGATGGATTTCAGTAGGAAATCCTAGGTTGATCTAAGAGTGATAGGAGAGGAACTAGGATAGAATGAATCCATACTTTACTATAAATCTATTATATTGGGTGTCAAATATTATTCAACTTGCTAAAAACACGAGTTAAGGGACATCATCGCCATTTCCCTTCATTGATAAATATTTTAATATTTTAAAACTTGTATTTTTATATGGTGTATATATTGACCATTTTACATGTAATATCATGAATAGTTCATAATTCATGAAATTTTATGTTTATGTTTCAATTATTTTAACCAAGGGGATTTTACTTGAATTTTACAAAGTGGTAATGAATTTCAGAAATATTTTCTTTTCATTGGGTTATATTACTTTATTATTGTCATTGATATTCTAGGATTATGTGTGTAATGAATTTTTATTAATCTATGTTTTATACCCACATGTTTCATGTGGATTTACATTTGATACAAATAATAAACACATTTATTATTCTCATTTAAATGGTATGATATTTGAAAGGGATTTCATCTCAATGTAAACTTCATGGAGACATATTTGTTTTTATATTTATATATATTTATTTATTTAATTTTATGTAGTGTACATACAAAAAACATTTATTTTTGTAACAAGAATAACTTTGTATTCATGATTATTAATGTTTTAATTAAATATTATTCTTTCAAGGGGTCATAATTAAAAGTTATCAAAGATGAAACAATATATTTTACAATCTCACTTTCCTTTGGGATTGTTTTTATTTTAATTGAAGTAATATTATAATTTATCCTTCATAAGAAAAAATAAGTTTCTTATCCATTAGATATTTATGGAGTTTCATTATTCTCTCCTAACATTTTATCTTTTTTTACTTGAATCAAGGGAAAAATATTTTAAAAAAACTAAACTTATTTCTCTTATATTCAGATATATTTGTATATCAGGCATAGTTTTTTAAAAATTATTTTACCAAAGCCATTTTATTTACAAAAATGATTTATTAAGGAAATTTTAAATAATCATTTACCATTGAAAGGGGTTATAAAATAATATTTCTCTCACTTTATGAAAAATATTCTTTCAAGTTTCTTTTTAAAAATTCAAAAAGAATGTTTTGTAATGTATAATGTGATAACAGACTTCCCCTCCACCATAAGCATTTTACTAAATCATGATTCATCTACATATTTTAAATGGTTTTAAAAAGAAAAATAATTTATGATAGATTGTTTTAATATTTAACCTCTATTCCAATTATTCTTTGAAAGGCCCTTATTTTGTTGCAAAACCTATATTCCTAGTATACCGATGGCCATCTCTTATCTGTTACTAATTTTGTGCCTATTATCTTCTATCAAATATTCACTTTCTTATGATCATTTGAAATTAAATTTCCATTAAATACGCATATTCTTTATCATTGATATGCTTATTTTTTATATCACATATCATTTCAGCATATAATATCTCACATTGAACATTATTTTATTGAATGGGGTAATATTTAAATTCTGCATTATTTTTTTAGTATAAATATTTGTGGATAAGGTAGATAATTTTTTAGATAAATATATCATTAGATATATGAAGAATTATTTGGTCATACAGTGATGGGTGAAGCCCAAAATTATATATCCCCCTGATGCATTGATAGGTCTCATTAGAAAAATATGTAAGATAATATTAAATGGGTTTCTTGTGTATAACTAATAATTAATTACACTGTCTTGGTGTAAGGCCTCGAAAAATTATATATAATGATGTTTGAGATCATTAAATCCATTATTAAAAATTTACTTAATTTATAATTCATTTATTATTATCCATGATATTACTGCCTTGATTTTATCCATGAATTAGCTTCAAGATAATGTGAATAGTTATATAGAATTATCTGATAATCATTTAATCCTGATGTATTATTATTCATTCACATGTTATTAATTAATGGATTGTATTTTAAGTTATGTCACTTTAAATATTGATTATTACATATATATTCATGATTACTTCTATTATACATAACACTTACCAAGTATCTAGGCTCACCCGTCCTTTGATTCCTTTCCTTGGGATATGAAAAATGAATTTATAAATGAGATCAAGGATGTAATTTTTATTTAATTTCACTATGTTGTATTCCTTGTTTACAAATGTAATGTGAGATTCAAGTATGTATCCATTTTACCTAGACTAATAAAACATTCTTCCCTTTGGGATGTGATCACTTGTATCTTATACCAAAGAAGAAAAGTAACTATCTGATCTGAGCTATTCAATTCGGTGTCTTTACAATTGGTATTAGATGAAGTTTAGTATAAAAATTCAAAACCATATTTAGGAAAACATATATTAAGGAACATACCCCAATGACTTACTTTGAGGATATGTATATTTATAAGATAACATCATAATGTTTTTGTAAGGTAGAGAATATTTGTATTTTCTAGCAACATATTTTTATCTGGATGCTACATGTGGGTGTGGATTTGGCATAGTTATTGATATAGGTAATAAGTCTAAAAAGTTTGCATTGGGTTTTGACTTGGTCACCACACAATGCACAATAATGGTCCTTTACTGACAATAATTTTGAAACTCATAGGGATACATAAATAGGTTAACTCAAATTTTCATTATAATGAATTATGAAGGATTTTAATAGTTGATAAAAATGAATGATAAAGGTTAAACCAAAAGTGCCATTGATTTAAAATAATATTTCATGTTTTAAACATCCAAAAAATGATTGTTTCGGATTATGTGTTTTCCCACTATGATTATTGTTTCTCACACTATGATTTTTTGGTTTTAAATGATGGTTTAAACCCCATGCCATCATGTTAATATAGAATATTTTAAACAATATGGTTATTGTGAGGAACTACATTTGATGATAACTATTGGGAATATTATTATTATCATTAAAAAGTAATTATCATAGTATATTATTAACAACATACCCCTTTACTAACTCTTAGAGACACTTGAGAAGAGAAGGATGGATTTACCATACCTATTTAGTGGTTGAGACATTGGTGGAAGGAAGGATAAATTTCCTTCATGTAAAAAATGTAGAAAGAGACAATTAAGAGAATATCCCAATGGAACATGAAAATATTTTATTTTTTGAAATGATGGTCATATAACAGTGAATTGATGAGTAAACGTGAGGAGTTCAGTGGAGAGAAATAAATGTCATTCTAGAGATCTATTTATAATTTTTTTCCTTAAATGTGAGGAACCTAGGTGTTATCTAATTTAATTCCCTCATTAAAAAGTAAACGTTTTGAATAAGGAAAAGTATGTCTTATTCCAATCATTAATGTTAAAGGATTTAAGTACTTATGTATTGGGATAATGTTATTATGTTATAGAAGTATTTTTATCAATGGTATTTCAGTTATTAGAGTTATGAAACATCTATGGATTGTATTAATTTTTGTAAGTATATATTTATTCATATAATATTAACTTATGAGTGATAGATACCATAATAGGTTTTTGAGTTTATGGTTTATCATAAGTTCAAAGACTTTGAAACTAATTTTTCTGTTTCAAGTGATGGTATTTTCATGTGATTAATAAAATTTTGAGAGATGTTTCATTGGGTTGAGGTATATATAACCCTTAGTTATAACATTTTATTTAAAATGATATGTTATTTGGGAATGAAAGAATTAATTTTTTATGTTATTTTCTATATAAGTTTATTTGTTTATAGAATTATTTAAGTAGAACATAGGATTTTGAGATTGATATAACGATGTATTCATTTTGGGAATTACCATACCTTATGATAAAACTATTGGTTTTGTGTTAAATTCTAATCGGAGGGGTATATATTGTTATCATTTTATGTAATAATATGATCTATTATATATTTTTTTAGTTATTCATGCATAAAAGATTTATTTTGGATATTCATTTCTTGGAGTATGGGATGAAATTGAAATTGATTGAAGAAAAACCAATGGATGACATGATATTAAGATATCAATTAAGAATATTTCCTTATTTTTTTAGTCTAGATAATAAAGGAATTGATTAACTCCAAAAAAAATCTTGAAATAAGAATGTTATATTATTAGAATAATTTCCAATTAATTTATGGTATTTTTACCCATCACATATTTATGTTTTTGTGGTTGTCAAATTTCTCTTGACTATATTCTCTATCACTCTCTCTTAGTCATTGGGTGTTAGTTTTATCTTCTATGTTCATATTATTAATTCCAACATGTTTTTTCTTACTTTTAAACTTTGTTATGTGATATTATATATGACCTTCATTCTCCCCTACCTCTCTTTTCATGATGATGTTTCATTAACCCTCTTACGATGTGTAATTCAAAAAGTATATCAAAATATTATCCCCTTTTTTCTGAGCACAAATTCAATTTTGGAGGATGAAATTTATTGATGGTGGGGATAATGAGAAACTAATGATATTTCAAAAGAAGTTCATTATGTTTGATATTATACATGAACCATAACACTGAGCCTAAAAGAATTGTGATATACTATTTAAACATGACCATTATAACATAGCCATTATAATTAGTAGTATGAGTAGGAAAAACAACATTTTTAAAATTTTGTATAAATATTTATTTGGATAAAATACATTAGTAAATAAGGACTCAATATTTATTATGATCTTTACATGATTCTAAAAAATATTTTTCTTCAAAAATAATTTTATTACAATTTTGGGGAAATAATATAATTAATATCTACCAATTTTATAAATTTTATTCTAAAAATTTAACTATTTTTTTAATTCATCATGACAAATTATCTTGGGGTGAAATTTTTGGATTTTCATGAAAATATTGATATTTAAGGGAATATTGAAAACATAATTTTTTTGAACTGTAATTTCATTTAAATAAATTAATTACATTTGAACCATATTTATACAGGATGTTGGTATAAGTTTATTTTGAGGCCTAAAAAGGTATTTTATGAAAATTTTAGGCACTTAATGTTTCTCCATTATAATTAAATAAAATAACCCATAATAAAGAATTATTTAAATTAAATTTATATATTATATATTTATATAAAGTAACTAATAGTTAAAATAATGATTATTAATAGTAATTGATTTTATATAAGATCATATTATACTTGGAAAATACATTTTTTTAAAACTATTTTTCAACATGATCTACAGATTAATTTTTAATATATAATTTTATAGTTTTATGAATTGACTTTGATAAAATTGATTCCATTTTTTAATCATCATTATAATAGTTAATTAGTTCAAATTAATTTTTTTTCATAATAAATAAAAACAATAATTATCATTAATTAATATGATTATATTTAAAATAAGGTTTTCTGCATTACATGGGTCTGTGTTAAAATTTATTTTCCCCACACATAAATTTTTTATTTTATAAATTTGATTTCATATTAAGAATCATTGGGTACGATTATCTAATAAGGCTTATTTTATTTTAGGATTAAAGGACAAATTCCAAATGTTAGAAAACTAGATATTGTGGTAAATACTAAAATTGAAAAATTGGGTAACCTTGGAGGTAAAGGGAATAACATATTTAAAACATGTTTATGTTTTCTGGAGGTGTGTTCCAAAATTATATTACCTACACTCATTTATTTGTCAAATTTTTAGGAAATTGGGTTGAGAGTGACTTACCATTGCTGGATTATTTTGCGTATTTATAGAAATGCCACACCTCCTTAATTTATAAAATGACACCCCTATCAATTCATCACACCTATCAACCCATTTATCTTGAACAACCACTATGAAAATATTTCCCCAGAAATTCTTAGAAACATTCAAGTTCTTTTTATCTTCAAAAAATACTAACCTTGGGTCCCTTAATAAGTGATTCAAAGGAGGTTCTTTTAAGGAAATGTAATTATATTTACTAAGATCCTTTTTATACTTCTTATTTTTATAACATAAATTATTTCATAATAATTAAAATTGAATAAAAAAGTATATACCATATAATGGGATGTAAATATCTTGATGGAAAAATATTTCCCATCTTTTTATCCATCAAATGGGAAACAAATCCATCACTCGTGTGTATGGGGAACAAATGCCTTGCGAATCGATGCCATTTTTTTTCTATAACCAGATCACATGGATAGTTTTGATAATGAAAATAATGAACATATATGAGAAAAATGAAATAATATTAATTCTGTAAAATTTATATATCATCTACTTCCATACCCATCCACTTGTTAACAAAATGATAACATACTTTGTGCGTACGTACGACCTATTATCTCCACGAAGCAATTCAATTCATTTTCCACAACCAAATTACATGAATTGTTATAAAATTGTATCTAATAAAAAAATGTGATATTAATAAAATTAATATCCATTCCAGAGATGATGGATCTATATATTATGCACAATAACTAAAACCTCTATGAAAAAACATGCATGATAAAATGATGCAGTTAACACTCAAAATAGTGGTAAGAATGAAATATTATTCATGATCATGTGGTACAATGTTATGAGACTGTCTTATATGATATTATAAATATGGATACTATATTTTAATAAATTAATAACATGTTATAAAGCATTATTTTTGAGGTTAAAGTAATTTCAACTTTATGAAAATGTGAGGTAAGGGACTTAATATCAATTTACATTCATTAAGGAATATTTTAATGTTTTATATCTAATATTTTTAAATGGTGTATATACATCCCATTATACTTGTAACATCATAAATAATGGATAATTCATGGTATTTTAAGTTTCTTTTTGAATCATTTTATCCAAGGGGATTTTACATGAATGTTACTAAGTGGAAAGGAATTTCATAACTTAATTTTTATTCATTGGGTTATATTACTTATTCATTTTTTTTTGAAATTATAAGATTATGTGTGTAATTTATTTTCATTATTAAATGTTTTATTTCAAACTGATTTATTTTTACTTACATTTTTTACACATAATCAACTGATTTATTAATTCTCACTTCAGCAACATGATCATTATATGGGATTTCATCTCAATTCGCACTCTATTAAAAAAGATTTGTTATTATGAACCGATTCAATTTTTGGTGGTGTATATAATACCCCAATTTAGGTATTTAATATGATTTTATATTTATTCAGGATGATTAATGTTTCAATTTAATTCTATTATTTCATGGGTATGAAAATTAAAATTTAGTAATGATGTAAGAATATATTTTACAATATCACATACCTTTGGGATTGCATTTATTTTCCTTGAGGGAATCATATCATTTATACTTCATATGATCCAATAATTTTCTTATCGACTAGTTATTTAAATATTTTCCATGTTTTATTCATAATTGACCTCAATTTGGAACATGAAATATTAAAATAGCATGTTAACTAAAAACCTAATTTTATTTCACTTTTAATCAGATATATTTTTCTTCCATGTACATGTTTTTAAAAACTGTTTTACAAAAAAATAATTTAATAATATGATTTATTATTGAAATTTTAATTTATCATTGTATTTTTAAAAGGGTTTAAATGAACCTTTCTAAAATTTTCTAAAAGGTGTGTTTTCAACTTTATTTACAAAATGTTTACAGGATTTATTTTTAACATTAATGGAGGTAATGAATTTCCTCACCTTTATAACTATTTTAATAAATTTATCTTCTTCTAAATGTTTTAAATTTTTTTATGAATAAAACTTTTTTATGAAATACTATTTTAATATTTCAATTTCATTTCCTTTATTCTTTTAAAATACATGATTTTTTTGGGAAAACCTTTATTCCTAACGAACACATGGTCGTCTCTTATACCTTATTAATTTTGTGGTATATATCTTCTCTTAAAAAATGTACTTTCTTTTGGTAATTTCAAATTAAATTCCCCTTAAAAATTTATGTTCATTATCATGGATATTCGTATTTCTTAAACCAAAAATCATTTCTACATATGGTTTTCTACTTTTAATGTTATTTGATTGTCTATATAAATATATATATTCCAGATTCATTATTCAGTATGAACATTTATTGCCAAGTAATATTGTTCATTAGTTAAATCTATCATTTTATATATGATTAATTCATTGTATATATGGTGAAGGGTGGGGGTTGCAATTATATATCCCTTCAACACAATAATAGGTCTATTGAAAAAAATTAGTATACTAGAATTAAATTGGTTTTGTTGTATAATTGCACATAGATTAAACAATATTTTTGTAAGGTATTAACATTATAGATATCATGATTTTTTTGAACATGACATATAATATTAAGAATTTATTTCATTCATATTTTAGGTAATATTATCCATGAGATTACTACATTGATATTGTCCATGGATTATCTTTATGATCATGTGGTTATTTATATGGAACTATTAGATCATAAGTTATACCTTCCATATTCTTCTCTATGACCAAGTTATTTATTAAATGGAATGTATTGTAGGTCATTTACATTTCAATATTGATTATTCCTTATTGATTCTTTATATCTTCCCATGTACATAACTACTATTTAGCATCTGAGCTCACCCTTATTTTTCCCATGATATGAATAAGAAATATTTGAATGAGTTAAAGGATGAATTTTTTTACATTAAATATGTTGTATTTCATTTTTTAAAATTTAACTTGAGATTCAATTATTTATCTAGTTTATAAATACTACTAATTTATTCCTTTAGGATGCAATCACTTATATGTTATACCAATGTAGTAGAGTAACAATCATCTCTATCATACCGGGGTTGGGGTCCTTTCAATATAATTTAATCTTTATAAAAGAATATAATTATACATGCTCCCATATTCTATTTTAAACTCTTATATTATTTCACTATTTTATGTTTAAGGAAAACAATTTCATGGTATAATCATTTGTGTCCTTACATTACATCATATGGTTACTGGTGATAGAAAATAGAATGATGAAACAAACATATGAATCATTATATATTAATCTAATATAGCATTTCTTTTCACATTCCATCACTCACTGAGGTAGGTGATCAGGTTTAGTGGATTTTAGTGGATAACTCAAATTTTCCTATAGTAGTGACTTTATACTTGATGATTATGAGGGATCATGTTAGATTTAGGATTCATATTTGAAGTTGAGTTTATGTAATGGTATATACTCACTACTTGATCACCATCAGGACATTATTTTTTATGTATATATTTACCCTACATTAATAGATGCATATAGGATTGATGAGGACCTGGTGGATGAACTTGATACTTGGTTGGAGGAGCAAGATGCATCTATTTTTAAAAAATAAAAATATGGTGAAATTAATGTAGAAATATGAATTACAATAAAAAAAGAAAATGATTACTAAAATGGAGTATTAATTGAAGAGAAATTTAAAATTTTATTACATGGAAATTATATGAAAATGAATATTGTGATTCCTCCCTAAGTTATTTTTCTTCTTTTAGGCCCCATTGTTTGTGAATATCTTTTTGAATATTTTTTCTGATTTTTTTAATCTATATAGTTTGGTGTTTTCATATTGTTATGATGTTTGATTATGATATATATTTTATACTAATGAAATTAGAGGTTGTTTTTTTTATCTTTATAGAACAATTATATTTCTCTATAGAGTATTCCATGAGTACTCTTGTAATGAATCCATGTGTTTTCCCCTGAATTTTGTGACTGATCTGGAGTAGTAGAGTAGTGTCATGACCTAGTGAACAACATATTTGACTTGATCATGGTTCATTTAATTGTATTTATTTTATATAAGTATCTTTTTTTAATAATGGTTCTTTTGGTAAAGATGATCCACTCTCATTTCCTTCTTATTGTATGCCTTTTACACCAAGTTTTTTCTTGAAATCTTGGATGTTGTTTGAAAATTCTATAAAAAGACTAAAAACAACAATAAATCTTTTATATTTGTTGGATGTTGAGTTTTTTATCTAGATTCAAGAATTTTTATTCGGAATTTAGATAGGAGAATAGTGTATGGGTCTTCTAATGATGAAATATGGGTTTTTAGTGGGTGATATGTGATTTCATATGAATTTTTTTATCTTATTTAAAGATTTATATTCTACTATTTGGATCTACCATTCAACTTGGAAAAGTATGGAATCCAAAATCCATCTCATTTTTTTTAATTTTTACAAACCCAATTGTATTCATGATATGTAATGTTATGATTAATCAACTTTAATAAAATTTTGATCTATGTGCAATGGTTTTTTATTTTTTTATTATCATTATAGTTTATGGATAAAAAAATGCAGAAATGTGGGCAACTAAAAAGGTTTTATTTGATAATAAAATTTACTTAAATTTATTTATTCTAATATTATGTTCATTGAATTAGATGGAGGAGGTTTAATTGATGGTATAGTGACATTTTTGTCCCTATAATTTGAGTTTCCACAATCTGGTTGGATGAAAGTTGGATATAACAAGCATGTTGATCACTTTGAGGACTGTTGATATATTTATCTTCACTCAAGGGTTTTTATTTGGACTTTGGCAGGTCAATCTGTGCATGGATCTTCAATTATTAAAGGATTGAATCTTTTGAAGGTGAAATGATTCATTTCTTTTGTCTTTTTTAAGTTTATGATATCTATTTAAATTTATTTTTAGTGAAATATCATTACACCTCATTATTTATATGTATTTATTGAATTTTTGGATAAATATTGTGAAGGAATGGGTTGGTTGACCCACTCATGTATCATCTCTTTGAAAAGAAAAAAATTACCAAATAAACATGAAAGATATAAATAAATTATGAAATAACCATTCACTATAAAAAATTAAATAAATATGTGATATGAGTGTGATCCATTACTACTATTTGGTTTATCGAGTGAACAATAAACTAACCCTTTTCTATAAGGGAAAATATCCATGAGACTACTATAGATTGAGTTTTATCATTCCATTTCTGACCTATTTATCTCCATAGTTAGTTTCACCTCTACATTATTATAAATCATCTCTTCTTGCATAGGAGTTCCTTCTTTTAAATATTTATTCACATCAACTGGTTTGGGAAACTAGTGGTTTGGGGAAATATTAAGATAGTGTTGAAATGTAGGCTGATGTATACTATTTTTAATTCATTTTCCATCTCTTAATTAAGTGATATTTTAGATTTTAAATTTGAACATGTGATCTTCATGGGAAGTTAATGAACACTATACGGTTTTATTGGGAATTGTTAATCATTGAAAATTGTAATGGAAATGTATATTTTTTGGTCTGTAATTCATAAAATTTTATTTAGATTAATTTCAATATTTTATGATAGAAAATTTATATATTTGATTTTTGGTACTTAAATTGACCTGATTTTTTTATATTATCATTTAAATTGAAATTCCTTTATTTTAAATTCCATGTTCCTTTATTTTAGATAAATATCATTATAATGTTTTTTAAAATTATAGAATTTTTTTTGAAATTACATGTGGATACCTAATTGACTAAATTGAAAATATAAAATCTAGGGTATGAAGAACTAGAAGTTGAATGAAGAATGGAGCCATGGAACTTTTCCATGACCATAAAACAAATATTTAATAGATTAGCATAGGGTTGTGAGTCATTTTTAAGATTATTTTTCATTTCGTGAATGGGGAGATGGTGAGTAGTGATAGCTGCACCACATGAAATATAGGGAAGGTGAATATGATGATTTTTATTGTGATTTAATATTAAGGACTTGAGTGTGATTTGATATTAAGAGGGGGTTGTATCTAGTTTCCAAGAAGGAAGGTATGTCAAGACTAATTATCTTGATAATCCTCATGCAATATGTTTATTTAAAAAATATAGACATGTAGTATGATAATTATTTTGTTAAAAATAATGTAACTAGGTTCTACTGTGATCAATGAAATAACCCAATAAAGATAAACTACTCATTCTAATATGAATGATTACAAGATTTGAAAACTGTTCAGGCAACTGAGTATACATACTTTTCAAATATTCCGGATATAGGAGTAACCCCCAAGTAAATTTCTAAGAAAAAAATATGGAAATTAATTTTTGAGTTATATTTTTACTTTTGGGATGATTCATTTATTTTTAGAATGTGTGATGATATAATTAGAAAGTTTTTTTATCCTAAGGAGGATATTATTCTCATTTTTGAGAGGTGTTACTCTTTACTAACGTTTAGACACCATAGGAGTGAGAGGAATACCCAAAATGTCTAATGATATAAATTATACTAGACTACTATATTCAAGGATGTTAGAAGCCTTATTATAGGATGTGAATGATTTTATAGGTAAGATAATATGGGTAAGAAACAAGTGTTTTAGAAAAGTGGATTCTAGATTTTGAAATTTCTAATGTTTGAGGATTAGATATTTGGGACCATTGCTATCACCATATGGGAATCAGTATATTCCTATTAATGTTCACTATGTGTCTATGTGGCTTGAGTTGGATTCACTTCTAAACAACTTATCTAACAATGATGTTAAATTCATCAAAACAATATATTATATATATTTATATTACCTAAGGAATTTATCACTAACAATGAAAAAATTTCAAGAATATAATGTTCACATATTTAATTGATAAATATAGTTGTATTTAGAAACATGAATAACTTATAATACATAGTAAGTGGATAATATGAAATCCCTAATATATAGATAAAAAAAATCAATAAAATATTGTCTATAAATAGGTAATATTACTATGTTAAGTTTGATAAATATTTTTGTTGTTATAGGACTTCTTAAAAGACCCCCATAAGGATGCCTCCTTATATAATTATCTCTGGTAAAAAAAATTATTTTCATTTGGATTTGTACCACTAATACTCATGGGATATGAAAGCCCTAAATTTATATTTTAAGAATACTTGTAAAGGAATTATTTTATAATTGGGTAATCATGGTGGAATTTGGATAGATTCTTATAAAATTTTCAGAATCTATAAGCAATGAACTAAATACTTTCATTACTCTATGATTCAAAATAAGAACATTACAATTCCTCAAAGAGACTACTTTTTCAATTCTGGAATTTATATTTTTCTTAGTAAAATCAAAACCAAATGGTATATAACATTAAATATTTTTAAAGTGCTTTCCAATGGGGATATATAATTAATTTCATAGGAGAACTAAATGTTCTTACATAATGTTCAAATAATTAAACACTACTTCAAGGGGTAGCTGAATAGATTATCTACAATCAATGTTATTAAAATATGAGCCTCTGATGAGTTTTATAGAGTACTATAAACATATTTATTCCAGTTATTTAACTTTTTACACCTCTATATAATTAAAAACACTATGTCTGATAGCATATACAACAGTCACCACCAAGCTTAAATAAACCCCAAAATATTATTATTTAAATATTACCATTATAACCAAGCCACTAAATTAGACTGTATGAATAATATTAATTAAATTTTGATATATATATGAAGTACCTATGTAATATAAAATAATTTATTAATTCATATGAAATATTATTAAATTTTCATTAAAGAAATTTTATGCTTCCAAAATAGGTTTTCTTGGAAAATAATATTTTTTGATTTTTGTGTGAAAATATTAAAATCAATTTCTTGAAATTATATAAATTTTATTTTATATAAATAATATCAGTTTTTTTAATCAAAATATCAAAATTATATTAGGGGGAATTTTTTGTATTTTATCTGAAAAGATTCATTTTCTAGTCAATTTTACAAAACATTGATTTTTATAAAACTATTATTTTATTTATATTATGAAATGTTCCTTTATGATTTGAATTTAATCCCAATTTAAAATAAGTCCACTTTAGTTAAATATATTCTAATTAATTACATTTTAATCATCTTTATACCTTTTTTTGTGTTAGTATATTTTAAATCATAAAAACACATTTTTCAAGAAAACTATTTTCTGTTGTGATTTTTTGGTTTAATTTTAAATTAAAATATTCCAATAATGTGTTTTTTTCATAATAATAATTTTTTATGAGGTAAATATCCTTTAATTTTTAGATTAATACCTTGTTTTTGAACTAATAGGAATGGTAAAAGAGGTCATGGAAGAAATAAGGGTGTCTAAGGCTTGTTTAGAGCCAAGAAACCTGGCTGGTGGTAGAAATAGCCAATCCCCATGGTTAGTTGAAACCCTTCAGCCCAATACACATGGTTTCTCCTAACTATGTAATGTTTTTCAGTGTATAGATGTGGGTCAGACAGTTTTCTCTGACTATGTGACCTAGGATACACAATCGTGTGAATACACTACATTTTTAATAGATCTATGTAGCAATGTTTTAACATGGTTTACCAAACTGTGTACATGAATCATGAAAGATCTATCCTTTCATAGAGTTGGGAATAAGGTTGGAACATAGTTTGGAAAGCCGTCTTTCCAAACAACGGGCCTCTTAATTTTTTTTTGGAAATGACAATTTTCCATTAAAACTCTTATAACCTTAATCTCCATTTATTATTTTCTTCCTCCAACGGACAATAACCCTAATCTTCTTACATTAAGAGCTCCTCAATGTTTCAAACCTGGGTTTTGGGATAATTATTCTATTCAGACACTGATTTGACTTCCGATTATCTCTTAATAATCCTCTCAGTAAGTGATCCAATCATTAGGCTTATTTCATCATTATTTTTTCTATCGATTATACAATATTAGTGTGATCTCATATTCTCTATTTTTAGGGAATTTTCCTATTTGGTTATTTTATTCAGATCTAGTCAAAACTAGAGGCCAATACTAGACACGAGTTCCTCCATAAGAAAAAGGTATGTGATCTAGTATTTATTCCTTAAGTCATGTTACCTTATCATAAATCCTATGTTTCATGATGTTGCATGTATGATTTTCTATATGTTTCCCAAGAAATACTCATAAAACTTTTTTAATTCAATATACTTGGTAGAAATAACCTAGCATCCCTATATTCATATTTAGATAGGTCCCCATAATTTTTTCTCATCCAAATAGGTGTGCCTATGGATTTTTTTTGTTATTATAGTGATTTAAATAACCAAACCATCCTCTAAATTGTTTTAGCATGACTCACAATTGGGATGACAATAATGAGTTGAATATAAGTGAGTGGGATGACCATATCATGTTCTTAAATAGGAAAATGTTTATTCCCTTAGTAAATTTAAAAGATAATGAACAAATAAATTACTATTAGATCTTCCTAAATCCTTTGACTTATTACTACTTATATGAGATACAGACCTTTCATCCCTTCCACCTGTGATATACGGGAATGGGGTATATACTTTTATTAGATAGAGTCATCATGTCCCTATACAATGATTCTTGGGCATGGAATCTCTATACTGTGATACTTGGTCATGACATCCCTATATTGTGATACTTGGGAATGTCGTCCCATACATTAGTAACACTTGGTCAAGGAGAACCTATTATCTTATGATAAATTGGCATGGAGAACCTTATGTATTATGATAAATGGGAATGGATACCCTTATAAATTAGGATGAATTGGTATGGATACACCTATGTATTATTATAAATAGTCATGGAGAACATATTGAGATGATATATGAGAATGTAATCCATACTACTATGGTACACGTGCATGACATCCCTACGATTATGTGTTTGGGCATGGAATTCCTTGACACTTGAAAGACTCCTAATACAACCCATGGATTCTCGAATTGTGCCTTGTGTTCAGACTCGTAGCAGTATCCATATATATAGTTTTATATGTCAATATGTATAAATATAATATGTATGTATACATATGGTTACATGTTCATAGATTATCCAACATGGGTGGAAGTAGATAGTGTCTGCATGGTGCCACTTAGGAACCAGGGATGGCCCCTTTATAGTTATTTTTGATTCTTACCATTATGATATCTACACACTTCTAATATTATATGCACTGACTGAATATTTATACACACTATTGGTGATGGGTTAAAACTTTTATCTCAAACCCTATACGGGTTACTGATGGTACCCAAAACAATTATGTGGAAGCAAGTAGGGACATGTGTAAGCACCTAATTGTTGATGCATGAGTGATTATAGCTTGGGAGCAGGGAAGCAAAAGACCAAGATATATGTCTCAATTATATTGGAGATAATTGTTTTTATTTTTTTGTTCTTTTGATACATGTATTGTATTCGGCTCCTTCTTCCATGTAAAACTATTTATTTTGATAGATACATGACATTGCATCATTTTTATATGATATTAGATATTGTTGTTGTGGGATGTTTATTACATTGGTATGGTTCACCTGCCACCGTTAGTTGATATTACACTTATTCTATTTATCGATGTATTTCACAATGTGATACTCTGATAAGAGGGTATAGTCTCCCTGTAACACCTAATTGGACCCTCACTGCTAGTCAATAGCCTCTAGCATTTGGAGAGGTGTTCTTGAGGCCATGTCACCCACTAGATCGGGGAACCATTTAGTGGATCCCAATTCAGGATGTTACAATGTGTTATCATAAGCTTTCATTTCATTTCCTTGAACTTTTAGGATAGTATAAAGTAGACTAAAACAAGTCAGAATTTGGTAACGACCCTATTCGTGGGTGTAGATAACCTATGTTTGGGGAAAAAGATGAATTTCTTGGGATATGATATCATGTTCGGGAGTATGATTTCTATAGATGATTTGATTCCATCGTTGGATGACGTATATGATCTGGTATGTTTATTAATATCATGATTTATGATTATATTTTATTGTTGGACTGATATAGAAAGTAATTATTTCTCATGAATCATTCTAGGAACCTTATAGGACTTATATTTCATAAATTATACCATTTCATATGTTATATTTTCTGATTTCATGATACTTGTTGTATGTGCCTTGAATGATATATCTTTTATGTATCTAATGTTTCTATAGAAAAATAAGAGATTAGTTAATGGTTTATTAAATCCTTTTTCATTAACCTAAATGGTGTTATACTATGAAGATTGATGATACCACCTTAAGTAACACATTATCACATTTTTGAGTAACTTAACTGAGGTTACATAGACTAAAAGGTTAGTTGATTTGAAATATTTGAAGGTCATTTATAATATATAGAGTGTGTGTACCACTATAGATATGGAATGATGATCCATGTTGTCAATCAAATAATATTACCTCTTACATTATGATATCTAATGTAAGGGTTTGGATTCATTTAAATTAACTACCAATTTCAATTTATAAAGCATGTAATTGTATAAATTGGGAAGGGTACTTCAGATAACAGGTCTACTGTGTAAATGAAAGAATTGATAAATATATAATTTAGATAGAGTTATTGGTAAATTGGAATGAAAATTAAAAATTAATGGGTGTTTCCTATATAACATGAAATTTTAATTCTATATAATTGGAACATTACCGTGAAACAGAGAGCATGAACCAGACCTGACCTTTTTAGTGTGTAGTAGCTAGTGTCTCTCAAATTCATCTAGATTGTTCATATCACCCAAAACTAACTTTATGAGAATGTATATGGGTGTGACTTTGATATAGGAAGGATTATACCAATACTATTTTTGTATTTGTTGTCTATACCATTATTGAATATTATTTCAGGTGCGTATTTGTCATTTGTTGAGAAATTCCACTATAACATTTTGTAGTCTTGCAATTAGTGGGTAGTAACCACCATGCTCCGGAGGTGTTGGGACCTGAGGCACCAGTGATAACTCTAGAAGTTCAACCTATATAATACCTATTATCTATAATAGTGGTGACGATTTATAATTTTTAGGGGAGTTTCTATGGATTATGCAGACTATACAAGGAGATTCATGAACTAACCCTTTTATGGTAGAGTTGACGCAAGAGTTTTAGAAGCAACATCCATCTATTTTTTCAGGTGATGAAGGCCCCTAAGATATATATTTGTGGATTTATATGGAATTATCTATCTTTTAGAACCTAGAAACACCTCCTGAGAGGATAATGGAGTTATTTATGTATATTCTTTGAGGATCCAGTAAACATTGGTGGGATATTCATAATCAAACTGATCAATATCGAGAAGTGATTTGGAGGGATTTTCTATCTGTCTTATATGGATATTTCTTCCCTAATTTATGGTATTTATAGGGATTTAATGAATTTGAAATAATGTTCTTTGTCCTTTATGGACTAATCAGATCATTTTATAGAGATTTATAACTTTATGGATATGTATACGACTGGTAATCTAGTGAAAGCGATGTGATTTGATGATGAGCATAGGAATTCTATTTGATATCAGTTTAACATTCTATAGTTGACTAAAATTTATAATTTATTGAACCAGACTATCATCATTGAGAGGGGCCTGATTGAAGATGACAGTCTAGTCTAGGGTGGTTCATAACTGAGACAAGGAAGTGATTCTACTAGAAATTAGAAGCAACTCTTTGAGGCTACACGCGGGAGAAGTAGAAGCAAGATTATACCCATTTATATTTTCATGGTTTGTCACCATTGTGGGAAGTTGAGGGATAATAAGCCCCAATGGCCAAGAGACCACGTTGAGTGTTGAGGCTGTAGTATATTTGGGAGACTTCAACATTTTTGTAGGACACTCCCACCTATTCTTAGTGGGAGAGGATACATGTTAACCCCGCCTTCAAGAGTGGGATTAGGAGTACCATTCAGGAAAAGTAGCTAGAGTACTATAAAACATACATGTTATGGAGGAGGTCGTGGATGAGGTAGTTATGATTCAGATATGTGGTACCAGATGAGCATGCATTCTTAGTATATTCTAGTTGTAGCATAGGGCCATGGATTCGGACATGTTTATTTAGTGCATCACATACCACAAGATTAGGGTGTTAGGTTGTATACTATACTAGATACTCTTATAGAAACCTCTAAAATGGTTTCTTCCTTATTTCATATAGGTGATTCACAATCTTTTATCTCCATGGGTATTATTGAAATCCTTGGGATTTATATTGAGTACTTTTGTTGGGCGATGATACTTGACACCCCTTTGTGTATACGTTCAGAGAGTGTACACCAGTGCAAGGAAATTACCCTTCCAGTAGGAATCCATATTTTTTAATGGGACATCTTCATCTTTGAGGTTACTAGGTTTAATGTTATTCTTGAGATGGAATGGTTTGTCGCCTACCATGCCTATGTGGACTGTTATCATCATAGGGTATTTTTTACATCACTAGAGTGTGGTAGTAATCTTTACATGGGTGAATGAAATTTCCAAAAAGTATAGTTATATTGTAGAATCATGCACTAGGTAGAGTGATTGCCCATATTTATATCCTTTTTATGATAATTATAAGTTACATCATGCGGATTTCCCTCCTCTAGTAGACCATTGTAGGGATGTTTTCCCTTATAGATTTTTCATACAACCACTTGAGAGAGAGGTATAATTTATTATCAATATAGTTCTTGGGTGTGAACTAGTATCCATTCATCCTTAAAATATTGACATACATAGTTTAAAATTAAGTGGATTCTAGAGTATTTGGATGCTAAGGTTTCTATATGGACCAGTACTTCACCCTAGGGTTCACCGATCCTTCTAAAAAAGAAGGTAGATAGAATCAATTGGATTGTGTAGATTTTTGTAATTTGAATAATATAACTATGAAGAACTGATATCCCTCACCTTGTATATATTACCTCTTTGAATAGATTAGAAGACAAAGGGTTCTCTAGAATATCAGTTTGAGGTTGGGTTATCACCAGGTGCATGTTAGGCATATGGACATGCAACGTATGAATTTACAAAGTTGGTACAATTTGTTTGAATATTTGGTTTTTTGTATCTTACTAATACACCCTTTTTTTAATGTATTATATGAATTATGATTCCCATCCAATTTTGGTTTCATTTTTGGTGCTCCTTGTAGATGACATATTTGTATATTATCTTACTCCAAGTGACCATTCAAACATCTTGATATCATTATGAATACACACATAAAGAACCAACAGTATGATAAGATCCCCAAGTTCCACTTTTTTATTAAAAAGTTTCACTTCTTGAGTCATATTATCTCAAAGGAAGGAGCATCAGTTAACCTAGAGAAGGTGACTTTTGTTGATTAATGGGAGCATCCCAAGAACATTTTTGATAGATAAGGTTTCCTGGGGATGGCTATATATTAAAGGTATCTCAAACATCAATTTTCATGTCTTAAAAAACCTCTAACCTATATCAATAATATGGGTGTGATGGTATTTTTATCTAAGGAATATGATAATGACTTTAAGGAGATAAAAGGAAATCTTACATCAAGTTCAACTATGATTATACTAGTCTCTGGATTAGGCTACATAGTATTATATGTTGCATCCAAAATCCTGTGAGGTATAGTTTAGATTCATGAGGATTGAGTCCTGGCTTATGGGTGTCACCATTTGAGACCTCACATGCATAATTACATAATGCATGGAATCAATCTTGTAGTAGTCATTTATGACATGCGTGTTTGGATGAATTATCTAATTGTAGAGTGCTTCATGGTGTACACAAACCCAAAGATCCTCAAATATATATTTAAAAAATATGACATGAATCTAATATGGACAATATGGGATTAATACCTTCAGTACTTTGACTATGATCTTACCTATACACCTGGAAAGGGTAATGGGGTAGCTGATGTGATGGCTCAAGAAAACTCATCCAAAATACATTCAGGAATCCAGTGATGAATGAATGTTGATGTCCCTTCTTTCTAATATGCATATAGAGTATCAACAGATTCCTAACAATACTTTTCATGAAACCTTATTAGTTACCTCTTCACTATTGGATAGGTTGAAGAGCTAGAAGTTTTCATACCTTGAGGGTTTAGTACTATGGGAAATTATTTCTAGTGAGGACCTACCTCTAGAATGGTCTGCTGATGGAGATGACATCTTATGTATACATGGGCATATCTGATTCCCTACAGAAATGAGGGAGGAGATAATGTGGTAATATCATGCTTCTCAATGTAAATTTATCCCAAGCATCTTCAAGATGTATCGTGATATGTGATGCCAGTATTGGTGTCCTGAGATGAA
The DNA here is from genome assembly GCA_963277665.1 of Viscum album. Lineage (NCBI taxonomy): Eukaryota > Viridiplantae > Streptophyta > Magnoliopsida > Santalales > Viscaceae > Viscum > Viscum album. The sequence goes on from OY728125.1 coordinate 29,487,834, forward strand.
ACCTCTAACTGTGGGTTTTTTCACTAGGTTTTCTTACTGTTAATTGGATAAGGTAGAACAAAAGCGTCCTTCTAGATTTTTACATCCATTACCAATCCTATAATGGGAATTGTATGATGTCGAAATGTATTATTTGATTGTTTTATAAAGGTTCCCTAAATGTAGTGACATGGTTTGGGTTTTCATGGATTGACTGAAAAAGGTATCACACTTCCTTCCAATCCGAGAAAATTTATTAGTTGTTGAGTTGGGAATAATGTATGTATCTAAAATTATATAGCTACACAGGGTCCCTCGTACTATCATTTCAGATATGAATTCCCATTTAATTTTGATGTTACTAAATGGGATACATAGTACTTTGGGTATGCATGTACTTTTTATTGTGACATTCACCCATAGACTGACGGCTATTCAGAACAGATGATACAAGTACTGCATGACATGATCTGAGCATGTGTCCTTGATTTTGGGGGTTCTTTGAAGAAATAGATAACCCTTGTTGAGTTTTATTAAAATAAACTCTTCCATTAAATTATTTAGATGCGTCATTATGAGTCCATATATGGTATGTTATTCCATTTACCTATCTGTTGGATAGAGGTAGGGGAGGGAGTGCTACTAGGTCCTTTTCTCAAGAAGGAGACTTCAGAGTTGGTTTTGTTAATTAGAAAACATATGGAAACTTCTCATTCTTGATGGATATAACATTTTGTCACCATTGATGACCTATGGATTTCGAGGTAAAGGATATTCTTTTCTTGTGATTATCACCCAGACTTGGGAATATACGGATACCAAGGCAAGGAAAGTTCTCACCTAATTTTTTCAAGAATTTTGAGATATTGGATAGAGTTTATTCAGTATACTATTAGTTATTACTACCAAAAAGGCTTTCCATAATGCATCATGTATTCCAAGCTTCAAATATTTTCCATTTCCATGCAGACCCATATCATAATTTTTATCTCAAGGATGTTTTATTAGATTTTGATGTTTATTTTGGGGAGTATCACATACAAATCCTTAATTAGAGATTGAAGGATTTATCAGGAAAGTCTCTCTATTTAGTGTAGGTGTTAAGTAAACAAGACTATGTAAAGGATGATACATGGTAGCATGAGGCTAACATACATGTTCAGTGGATGGAGTTATTCTTATTTGACATTTCACCACCCTTGGAAATGAAACTCAGGGATGAGTTAATTTAACCGGGAAAAATGTAAAAACCCTATTAGTCTATGAGGTATATATCCTTTAATTTTTAGTTTAATTCCTTGGTTTTATTCTGATATTAATTCCTACAGATGATATAGTATAAATTATGGTTTATGGGGGAATATATAGAGACTATAACATCGGGTAGTGGAAGAAATGGTTGAACCTCATAGTTAGTATAAACAACACTACCCAGTTTGCATAATTTATATTAACCATAAGGGGTGTTTTAGTGCATAAATGTGAGTTGCATGGGTTTCCCTAATCTTGGGACCTGGGAACCATGACTTTGTGAAGACACTACAGTTTTTAACAGAATCATGTAGCATGGTTTGTACATGGTTTCTCAAACTGTGCATATAAACCATGTGATATCCTTCCATAGAAAGAGTTGGGAACTACTCAACATATCTGACTTGGATTATTGGATAATTATTTCATCCATACTCTAATTCAACTTATGATTGTCTCTTTGGATTCATCTTGGTATGTGCTCCACTCCTTATGATCATTTTTTCTTTCTTCCTTCTATAAAGGATGATATTTTGGTGTGAGTTCATATTCCCTATTTCTATGTTGTTCATCTGTTTTGTTGTTTTATGCCAATATAGACTAAGATGAAGTCCATTACAAGATGAGTGATCCTCTAATAGAATATAGTAGGTCATTTAGGGTATAACCCTTAATCATTGTTTTCTTAACCTATGATTCATGAAGTAGCATGCTAGATTCTCTTTTCAATTCCCTAAAAATACACATAAATATTGTGTAAATCTATATAATTGATACGAATAACCTAAAATCTATATATTCACATTGGGTGAGGTATTTATAATCAATTTCTACCCAATGAGGTGGACCTATGGATTTTACTTATTATTATAAATGGTTAGATGAACATACCATCCTCTAAATGGTTTTGGTGTGACTTTTAATTATGATGACTGTAATTAGTTTAAGAGAAGTGAGTGGTATGACCATGTTACTTTCTTAAATATGACAATGGTTATACCCATGTTAAAGTAAAATGCTAATGAAATAAGAACTATTGTCTCTTACTAGATCCTTCGACCATTGACTACTTATATGAGATATGGGCCTGGAATCTCTTACACCTCTGATATACTAATATGGAATCCCCAAATTTATTAGATATGGGAATATTATCCCTATACTATGATACTTGGGCATGGATCCCCTATACTGCGATATGTGGGAATGGAGTCCCTATATTGTGATACTTGGTCATGGTGTCCCTCATATCTATGACACTTTGGATTTGGGACCTTTATTGATTATCATAATTGTACATGGGGACCCTTATCGATTAGGATAAATGGACATGGATACCCATATGAATTTTTATGAATGGGAATAAAGTCTTATTTATTTTGATAAATGGGCATGGAGGACCTAATAATATGACACATGAATGATATCCCTACTATTAGGGTACATGGGAATGACACCCTTACTATTATGAGATAGGGCATGGCATTCTTGGACACCTCACAAACTCATGCAACTACCCATTGATACATGATTTATGCCTCAAGTCCATACTATTAGAAGAATATATATATATATATGGATTTAGAAACAACAACATATATAGACCATATATATTTATACATATGCTTACTTTTTTAGAGATTACCTATCACTGGATGAAGCCAGCAGTGTCATCCATGTGTCCCTAAGGAACAAAATCTAACGCCCTTATGATTTTTATAATTACTAACCATTGTTATATCTGCACACTGCTCATATTTCATGAACTGACTGGATATTTATATGCACCTTTGGTGGTGGAATACTAAGTTTATCTCACACACTTTATATTCCATTGATGGTACCTGGATAGATTAAGTGGATGCAAGTAGGGATAGGGGAAAGAACCTAGTTGTTGATGGTTGACCAATTATAGCCTTCGAGAGGGGAAACACAAGACTGAGCTATGGATCACGATGCTATTGGAGATAACCTTTTTTCTTTTTTTCTTTTGATACCTATATTATACTCAAATATTTATTCCATGTCTTGTTGTTTCTTTTGATATATTCATGAAATTACATCATTTTGTATATATTATTAGATATTGTTGCTGCTGGTTATTTATTAAATTTGGATGCATTCTCTTCCGCTTTAAATTAATGTTATGCTTTGAATATTTATATATGTATTTCATAATTGTTATAATCTGATATCATAAAATATTTGGTTAAAATTTTACTTATTTTATTGATGTATGTAAAGTCAATGTAACGAATGGTATCAAAATTGATAATAATGATATTTTATTGGATTAATATTTTATTAAATTATTTAAAAATCATAAAAATAATAAATAACCCAAAGGGGATAATATATGGTCTAAAATTTCACCCCAATACATTTATAGGATATTTGGGAAAATTTGGATCTAAAATAGTCATATTATATTTTAATCTTATGAGAATTCTAAAAGTTCCCCTCGCTTCAATTATAAAGGGGAACCTCCTCCCTCACTTCTTCACACAAATTTGAGCCATCTAGATCAACCACGTCCTACCCATTCTTCATTAAAACCACCTTATCCATGTTTTTGAGGTTATGGTATCCTTAAAAGACCAATCATAAGTCCCTTAAGAAAGGATCTAAGTAAGGTCTCATAAAGAATAGGTAATTGTCTTACCCAAACTATTTCAATTTGTTTCATATTCTTCCACTTCTAAATATATTTACTTTATCAGAAAATGAAAAAATAAGTATTATAAGTATACTAAAATTTTATAATTATAATGCATCCACCATTATCCACCCACATTATTGTCAAATGGAGAGTGAAAGTGTTACTCAAGCGTACGTATGTCTTACCATCTCCAGGTAGTGGTACAATTCCATTTTTCATCACCATATATTATGGTTTGTAATTATGATGGGTATAATTTTTATATAAGTTATTGAAATCATAATTATTATTTTTTAGTGACAACATCATATCTATCTTCTTTTCTTTCAATCTATTGGGTATTGATTTTTTATTCATGCATACGTGTGGACTATCACCTCCACAAAGCAAAGTGATGAATTTTAAATTTCTATTTTATTTGAAAGGTAATAATGATGGATTTGATGAATATATATGATAAATTTGAAAAAAATAATTATTCTTTTAATTATACTTATTTTTTACCTTTGATTCCTTTCATCCATCGATAAATGAAAATAGTGTTCATGTGTACATATAATCAACTGTCTACATGAATGATGTAATTCAGTTTCTATATCAAACATTTATAACATACAATAAATAAATATATAATGAAAAAATATGGTATTTTTATCATTTTTAACATTATATATATGATCTAAACTTGATTAAAGTAGAAGTACTGAAATTATCAAAACAAAACATGCATTAAAAATGAAGCAGTTATTACATGAAATAGTTATTTTAAGAAATAATTGGTGATAAACAAGTGATAAAATAAGAAAATCATATAAAATGTGATACATATGGTTATTTTTATATTTTTATAAGAAATATATCTATATGAAATAATATTTTAAAAGTACTTACATGGAAATTCGAATGTAAAGGGTTTATTTCTCAACATATTCATTATTCAAGATTGTTTATGTTTAAGTCTCTAATGGGGACTATTTCTCTTCAATGTCCATGTCTTCTTAAGATTTTTTAATTTTTCACTACTCTCATTCAATTATTTAGAGTAATTTTTACCCATGTTTAACTTTTTACAAAATGGTTTGAATGGATTTTTTTTTCATTTTACAAATGAGGTACTTTGTAACTTTTAAAGGGAAAAAAATATGAAAGGAATGTTTTTATAACATATACAGCATGAGCAGACATTCCAACTTTCAGGATTTTATAATGATTTGGAATTTAAATTAACTTTTTAAAAGGTTATTTTTATAAAAAAAAAATCCTTTATTCTTGAAATATTTTATTTAAAAATTAGTTTTAAAGTGAATAATATATTTTACTTAAATGTTTTTAAAGATATTTTTATGGTACTTTTATTCATCAAAGAAAATAAAACTTTATTTGAATAATTCACCATTGGGTTTCTTTTTTAATGGTAACATACTTGAAAGAATACACTTATTTGTGTTCATTAGATATTATAATTTTTATAAACAAACATATTCATGTCTCATGAATATGATTATTGCCTAATCCATATTCCATTTCTACATATAGTGTTACATTTTAAAATAATTTGATTGAATGGGTAATTATTGACAAATCTGTATTCCATACTCAATATAAATATTTTCTGATAAGGAAATTTTCTCATTAATTGAATTGATCATTTGATATATAAGGAATTAACAGGACATATAGAGATGAGTGGAGCCCATAATTACATAGCCTAGAATGCATCAATAGGCCTCATCAGAAAAATCAGTTGGCCAAATTAAATATGTTTTTATCTATAATTTTAAAATTTCTTGGAGCATGGTTTGGAAGATAGAGATATCATTATTACTAAAATCATGATGTATAATATTTTTCACTTTTTTCATTGATAATTTGGTTATTAATATCCATGAGACATCCACTATGATATTATCTATAGATTCATTTTTTCTCAGGATGTTGATTAAAAGTATTGTGTGTTAGGTTAATTTTCATGATATTTTGAAATTGAATTATTGATTCATAATTGATTTTTTTATATGCATAAGATTACTGAGTATCTGAGCACAACATTTTATTTTTTTCTATTCCATATGATACGAAGATGGATATTATGACTAATATCGAGGATGAAAGAATATTTTTATTCCATATATTTTATTAGTTTCAATGTAATATGGAAATCATGTATGTATATGTTTCTACACTACAATTAAACTATTTGTACATTTGGGATGTTATCACATGTATCTTATGCCAATGTAATAAAATTTCTAACATCTCTAGGCTTCTAGAGTTGGGGTTGTTGCCATTGGTATCATAGGAAGCAAAAAAAGAAACATTAAGAACTAGATTTAGGAAAAAATAAATAAGAAACATAACCCTATGTTAGGGATTGAGTATAAATATGGAATAACATCCTAATGTTTTGGTAAGAAAGATAATATGTCCTTTTCCTTGCGATATATCTAAGATGGTATACTATAAGATGATGGGGTTTAATAATAGATGTAGCTATGGAAAAAAACTATGAAAAAGGAACGTCAAACATGACTCAAGCATTATCTGGTACATGATAACGAGCCTTACTACACTTCTAGTATGAGACATCTGGGGGATATTCTGTGGTTAATTAGAATTTTATTTAAAAACTATTATGAAGTATTTTAATATATGATGAACTTAAATAATCTTTGTTAAACCTAAGGTGACATATATTGAATTTTTTTTCATGATTTAGAAATACTATCAGTGATTCTACATGACTAAGTGATTTCCCACAAGGATTATTAATGATCATGTTATTCTTTTTTTGATTCATTCAATGGATAGAACCATAAGGAAAATAGTTAAGTTTGATTTTGATATACAATGTTTTGATGAGAAACCAAATACGATAATGATTGGGGTGAAGGATATTGTGATTTTTCTTAATTAGTTATAATGATATATGATTAACAACTTTCAACATAACCAACTCTCAGACCCATAAATGAAGTGAATGATGGGGTATATTAAGATCTTGAATATTGGAGACGATGGAGGAAAGAAGGAAAATTTACATTATGTTATAAATGAAGAAAGAAAAACCTTGATACATACTTAATGAAAATGAGAGTTTTCTACAAGTGTGTAGGGAAATTCCACCAGGATTGTGATTTCATGAAAAATAAAGAGGATTTTGACATAAAATGATTAAAATGTAAGGAGATAGGGAACTACAAAAACAAATTTAATAAGTTTCATGGTAATATATCTAAGAAGATGCAAAGGGATCAAGGACAATATTATGCTATTACTGTAGCTGAAGTGGAATGGTTAAAGTTGAAGTGTATTTGAATTCAATAATTCTGTTATAAAAGTATTTTTTTTCAATGAAATTGTGGTTATAAGGTCTTTGAAATGCATAAGGATTGTACTGTAGAACAACTTTATTAAATATTTTAGAGCATATGTAGAATGGTATTTATGATTAAAATAATTTATTTAATGGAAATATTATCTTTTTGAAAAACACATTATTCAGGGAATATAAACATTAATATGAGCTCGATGTTGAGATAATAATGATAAATAAGGGTTTATAGGATAGTAATGTTGATAATGATATCAATTAGTCATTTATTGATTTAGGTTATATTTTTTGTAGTTTATTACATGTTTGGATTTAAGAAATATATTAAAATACTATGGATTTTATTTTTAGTAGCATTCAAGTTTTAAATAAGGTTTTAATGTTATCAATGTGTTAATATTTTCGGTATGTGACATTAAGAGAAAAATTTTATTTGGAATATAATGTTATATTGATTTAAGAAATTTAGTGACCTTGCTTCTAAATTTTTGGACTTTGAATTTGGAAAGATATATTTAGGATGATTCTTAAGGTTTATTATTTATAGAATTGATTAAGTTGAACTTTGAGTGTTGTTAGATTACTTTTGTTAACCATTTTGTTCTTGGAAATTATCTAGATATAGGAGGAATCAATTTTCATTATTTAATTAAGATAATTAAATGTTAAATGTTAATTTGAGTTCTTAAGACATAATATATTCTATTGAATATTAATTTCATAGTGTAAGAGATTAATTTAATAATCAAAGAACACCTAAAGGATGATATTTTGTATATGAAATAGAAATATATAAAGTGATTATATTTCTGTATATTTTTTGTATAAATGTTATAGGAATTCCACAACATTAGGAAAAGGATCTTGAAATAAAAATGGTATCTAACTACTTTTGATTTGATTAATCAATGGGCTTTTCATTCATTATGGATTTATGGTTTTTTTGGTTGTTAACTTTGTTTTGATCATTTACTTTACTATGATCAATGACCTATGTCACTATCCTTCGTTATTTGTGAGTTATGATTTTATTTCAAGTTTATATATTCATATTCCAAATATTTTATCCCACATCAAAATCTAGTTATGTGATTATTCTAGATTACATTCATACTTCCCTTTCTCTCTTATCAAGAGGATGTTTTTTATTCCTTTTTATGATGCGGTTCTTAAAAAAGTTTTTTCAAATTTAAAACCCTTGAATTCTGATTATAATATGAAATGACAAGGATAAAATTTATTGACGAGGAGAGAATGTAACACCCTAAAATTTTTAAAAGAAAACTATGTTCAATAGCATATACAACCCCCAACACTAAGATTAAACTAACCCAAAAATATTATTATTTTAATATGACCATTATACCCAATCCATTGAATTGGATAGTGTGAACAATATTAACCAATTTATGAAATATATATGAAGAAAATACAAAATTAAAAATCATTAATTAATTATTAGGAAATAAGTACTCAATTGTTAGTAAAGTAATTGCATGCTTCCAAAATACATTTTCCGGAAAAAATGTTTTTTTTTGTTAATAATATAATTAATTTATGAAAATTATATAAATATTATTTTATAAAAATAATTAAATTTTTGAAATTATCTTATCAAAATTATCTTGGGGTGATGTTTCAAGATTTTTTCCGAAGAATTTTATTTTCCAGTTAATAGTAAAACATATAATTTTTTATAAAATTATCATTTTATTTATATTAAAAATTCCATATATGATTTTGAATTTAGTATAAATGTTACTCAATTAATATTTATTTAATTATAAAATAATTATGGTAATTTTAATCATCCTTATATCTTAATTTTTTGTAAGTACTTTTTTTGGGCTTTACAACAAAATTTTCAAGAAAAATGGTTTTCATTGCATTTTTTAGTATTACTTTTCATTAAACTATTCCAATTCTGTGTTTTAAATTATAAAAAATAGAATGTATTTTTTTATTCAATAGGTAAAAATTTATAAAATAGGTCCCTTTTATTTTTGGTCAGTATTAATAAAAACTCTAGTAATTTTTGTTACCACGGTAAAAGGAAAATTGAGAAATTAAAGTAAAACAAATAAAATGATAAGAACTATAAAAAATGTCCCTAAAACTTGAAAAAATTATATTGGACGAGTAAAAATCATCCATAGTCATCCAATACTTGGTTATATGGAATTTTATGTCCATTTGGATAAGATTATGACCTTCATAGTATTTTATTTCAAGAAATTTCAAATATGTCACACTCTTGTTTTTAATGACTATAATTTTTTGTAATTTGCGGTTTTCCATAGGATATATTTTATTATAAATAGTATTGGGAATAATAAATATTTATCTTTATCATGATAATTTTTTTTAATTTTAGTTATTAAATAATTATATTAAATTCTTACACAACAATGATGCAATAATTTCTTAGTTAATGGTATAAGAAAATAAATGATATTACAAATATCAAAAATGACCTGATATGAGATATTTAAGGTGATAAAAGATTTATATAGATTGCCATGAAATGTTTAGAATACAATAAAATAGTTTTTTCAAATTTGAATTGTTCTTTTGATGTTTTTAAAGTCAAAGTGATATATAATATCAAAATTGAAAATAATGATATTCTATGAGATTAATATTTTATGAAATTATTTCAAAATCATAAAATTATTAAATAATAACATAGGGGATAATATATTCTCTGAAATTCAACATTATATATATTTATTTTCTATTTGGAAGTATTATTTTCAAGAATATTTTTATTATGTTTTAATCTTTTGAGAAATACCAAAAGTACCCCTCACCTTAATTAAAAAAAGGAACCTCCTACCTCACTTATTCAATCAACATTACTTCTTTTCGATCAAAAAATAACTACGCATTCCACTTTCCAGCATTCATATCTATGATCTTGAGGTAATGGTCTCCTAAAAAACCAACCTTATGTTTCTTAAAAAATGATCCAAATAATGTCTCTCGAATGAGGGGTGGTTATCTTTCTTAAACACTTTTAATTTATATCTTCTTCTACGTATTCTAAATCTCTTTATTTTTTAAAAAACAGTTATATAAGTAACCTAAATATACTAAAATGTTATAATTATTATTTAACAACCATGATCCACCAACTTTCCCATAAAATGGAATGTGAACATATTACTTGTGAATATGTACAACATTCCATCTCCACGTAGTGATACAATTCATTTTCCATCATCGTATATTATAGATGAAAATTATGAGGGTATTAATGGTTATATATTATATCTAAAAAATAATTATACTTTTCAAATTATAACATCATATCTACCTTTTTACCTTTCAATATGTTGGCAAATGATATCGTCACTCATGAATACGCGTGCACTACCACCTCCACAAAGAAATGTGTTTCATTTTTCGTTTATGTTTTAAATAAAAGTTAATAAGGATAGATTTTATGAATACATTTGATTTATATGATAAAATAACTATTATATAAATGATAATTATTATTTACCTTTCATTTCTTTCATCCATCGGTAAATGAAAACAATATTCATGCGTACGTACGACCTACCGTATCCATTAGTAGTTTAGTTAAATTTATATATCCAGCATTTATAAAATACAATAAATATATAAAATTCCTATAGGTTATATTTATATAGTTATTAAATTTTTGTATATGATGAAAAATTGAGAAAATTTTAAGGACCTAAACTACCAAACAAAAACATATATAAATAAACAAAGTGCTTACTACCCATAATAGTTATTTTAACAAAGTGTTGATAATTACTGGATGATAAAATAAGAAAATTTTATACTCTATTATACATATGAGTTTGTTTTTACATGCATATTAAATTTGTATTTATGATTAAAGTGGTTGAAATCACTTATAAGGAAATTAAAATGTGTGGTAATTATTTATTTCACAATCTCTCCATTATTCGGGATTGTTTATGTTTAAGTCTCAACTAAGGAATATTTTCATTACCATGTCCATGTTTTACTATAAATTTTTTAAAAATAATTTTACAATTATTTTAAAATTGTTGAAATTTATTTTAACCCATGTCTGAATTTTTACAAAATGGGTTGAAATGATTTTTTTAAAATTTCAAAATACATACTTTGTGACTTTTCCAAAAACTATACAGAAGGAAAGTTTTTTAACTTTTGTAGAGTGATAGGTTTTTCCATCACAATGATTCCTTAATTATTTTAATCTTACTTTACATATTTGTGAAGTTATTTTGATAGAAATATTTTCCTTCATACTAGTGAATTTTTTCATTAAAATTTAATTTTTATTGGAAAAATATCTTTTCCACAAAATATTTTAATCATATTTTTAGGGTATTTTTATTCATCAATGAAAAAAATCATTTCTTTAATTATTAAAAAATGTGTATATGTTTTAATTATAACATCCTTCAAAATATTTACTTTTTTGTGATCATTGGATATTTTATTTCTCTTAAATATAGATATTCTTGTGTCTTAGATATGACTATATCCAAATCTATATACCAATTCTACATATGATGTTACATTTTGAAAGTATTTTATCAATTGGTTAATTATTGATAAATATTTAATCTTTACTCAATATGGATATTCTATAGTAAGAATTTTTTTCATTAATTTAATTGATCATTCGATATATAATGAATAAATTGGACATGAAGTGATGTGTGGGGTCTGGGATTACATACCCCCTAATTACATTGATAGGTATCATGAGAAAAATAATTTAGCCAAATTAAATGGAATTTTATCTGTAAGTTTAAACTATATTAGTGCAAGGTCTTCATATTAGAGATATCAAGATCTCTCAAATCATGACATCCAATAGTATGAATTTCCTTCATTGAGTATTTAGTTATTAATATCCATGATATTTTTACTATGATATTATATATTGAGTCATTTATTTCTCAATAAATTTATTAAATTCATTGTTTGTTCAGTTAATTACCTTTCCATATTGATTATTCATTATCGATTCATAATTTCTTAAATTTTTTTAATACCCTTAAAGAGCATATCATCTCACTTTATTTATTTTATTTTTCCTAGGATATAAATATGTGTATTATGAATAATATTGAGGACGGAATAATATTTTTATGTTATGTATTTTATTATTTCTAATGTAATATTAGAAACATGTATTTATCTGGTTCTTCAACACAACCAAACAATTCTATCCTTTTGGATGTGATCACTTGTATCTTATACCAATGTAATAAAGTAAAAATCGACTCTGGTCATCTATAGTCAGTGTTGTTACACGACAAATGACCAATTTTTACAATTTTATACTTTGAATTCCTTTAAATGAGATTTAATAAATTCACTTGATTTTCTACTTTTTTATTTTTATAATTCTTATGGTTTATCTTGGACTTGGTAAAATATTCCTTTTCTGATTACACTTTTTTTCTTTTAGTTACTTGATTTCTTCATGCTATCAATCTAGGCCTCCGTTGAAATTTTTTTGTGAAGTAGACCGTACCACTATTTTTTGATGGGTTTGTATAAAAATATGTCTGGAATTGTTTCTTTTCTATACTAATAGTTAGTTTGTTCCTCAAAACACATTTTCAATGTGTGGTCGATTGACCAACTGGAAGACCTTCATGGTTGATATGAATTTCTCTATGTGGTCATTCCAACTTTTGGTTTTTTTACCAATACATTTGACTATCATCCTATGGTTGATTATATCTTCAAGGTTTTGTAGTTTCAAAACTTTTTTTATTTTTATTATTTATATATTGAAATACATTGTTTTTTTATGGATATTCATGTCACTAATATTTTGATAGAATTGATTTTCTAGGATAGTACATTTTATTATTTCGATCACCTAAACACTCTTGTATAGTTATCCTACCAAACTATATTTATAGTGGAAAAACTTTCTTCATACAGTTAGTTTTTTAGGTCAGTCCTATTTTCATTGTACATTCTCTAAAAATAGGCTTTGTATATTCAGTTTGCAAAAATGATTAGCATGGGTAACTGGAGGAATTTGACTTCTCTTTCCATGGTTGATGGTATTTCCCTTTGTGATTGATCATATCATTTCCTATCTAGTGAAAGACATACACATATATGAGATTGTTAGTACTGAGCTGATCACATCGATTAGAAGATCCATTTGTTTTCAGGGGATAGGAATATAACTTCTACTATATTCTAGATAAAACTCCCATAAATTCAAACCTCCTTTTTAATTTCATTTTGAACTTGTTTTTGAACATTATTTGTTATAATTATATGTTTATATGATAGATTTTTTGGATTTTAGAACTGATCAACCTAGGGACCTTGTTTGAAGGTAAATAACAGTGTAATTTTCAATAAACATATTGAATAGTTCATCCACCATTAAGGGAGTACTTATTCATTTTTGGTATATAAATTTTGGTCATACAATTCTATGTTTCATTCTCTTCATAATTAAGTGTGTGTGGGTGTGGATTCTTTACAATTTTGGATTTAATTGAAATTTAATCCACATATTTCCATTTGGTCATTAACCTCATGTTATCAAGAATGTTGATAATCAAGGAATAGGGATCTACCTTCTACTATATTCTAGATAAAACTCCCATAAACTCAAAACTCTTTTTGAATTTTATTTTGAACTTATTTTTTAACATTATTAGTTAGAATCATTTGTGTATCAGTTAACTTTTTTTGGATTATAGAACTAATCAACCTAGGGACTTCTTTTGAAGGTAAATAATAGTGTACTTTTGAATAAGCTTATTTAATAGTTCTTACACCATTGGGAGAGTACTTATTCATTTTTGTCATATAAATTCTGTTCATACAATTTTATGTTTCATTATCTTCAGAATTAAGTGTGTGTGTGTGTGGAATCCATACAATTTTGGATTAACTTCAAATTGAATCATCATCTTTCCATTAGTTCTTTAGCCTCATGTTATCAAGAATGTTGAAAATAAATTTTAAATATAATTTGAAACCTCTATAGCATCCTTAACATTAATTTGGATTCAAAATACTACTTCAAATCAAATTACTGATCAATATGATATATTTTGACCATTTTTTGAAATTTATTCTACTATATTCAAGGAGTAAATAATGTGTTTCATTTCAAATAATTTTTGGATGGTCTCGATAGGGTGTAAAATGATTTTAAAATTTCTTGTATCCCATCAAACATTTTATTAACTACTAAATTGAAAAAATAACCAAATTTTCTAAGATTCTTCTCTCACCTTAGAATTTAACTATGGGGTTAATATTGAGATTCAACCATGGGGATCAGACTTTCTAATAAACTATTATTCCATGGAGTACACATCAAGATTCCCGAATGTTTTTCCAAATTTTAAGTCTCTAAGATTAAATTCTAAATTTTATTTGGCGAATTTTTGTTGAATATTTGAGGTTGTATTTCAACTTTTGAGGGGTAATTTTTTTTGTTTCCTAATAGTTTTAATTAGTAACATCATTTAATTTACCTATTCAAACAACTTTATCTTAGTAATTATTTCATGGTAAAGATCACAACACACATATTGTGGAAAAAATATGTCGACAAGAACTGAGAAGCCTATCCATTTTAACCTAAGTAAGTGATATTGTATTTAAATGATTTTATATTGGGTTCACCATTTGTTTTCATAGAACAATGATGGATTATTTTACCATAAGGATTGACTGTGGGGGTTGGATGTTTGTACAATCATTCTAGTTAGGTGGAAAACTTTTTCCTTTCATAGAAACTCACAATGGTTCCCACATCCATAACTAAGTATGGACCTACTTTCCAATGGTAGGTGGATAATTGGGGTTTCAAACCCAACAGAACATAGGAACTCACATTGGTCAAGAGGATGGGAGGTCAGACTCATCACACCCTTTTGGGGAGAATTTTTTCCTACTCTGAGACTCTCTTATTTATTTAAGATATCATCAGGAAACTCTTCCCAATCCCGATACAAAACTGGTTACCCTAATAAAATTATCAAGTGTTGAACACTTCCATGTGTAAAGGAGGATGTATTAATGAGTAAATCTGAATGTATCTAAGGTTCATTATCCATTTCCATTTAATGGGTAGATAGTTTTATTTTCAAATCATATAACCAAGAACCAAATAGCTTATTTCTATCAATGGAGGTGATTAATATTTTGAGGATGGGATTGAACCATTATAGGTGTCCTATCTATCCATTTTATAATATGAATCAAGCCACACATAGTTTTTTAACCTGTTCAAAATCATTCATAAAGGAAGTATATGTGATCTCTTAGTTACTGGGTATTGATCTCGATCCTTAGGGAGCCTTACAATATATCATGGTTGGGATAGTAATCTGAGTCATCGTAGTCCGATAACACCCTTGGGACTACACCAAGGTGGATGAAAATATATAGGGGTACTAATATCATACCACTAAATGGATCTTACAAAATGATATTTTTTTTAGAAAGGGAGATTAATGATGAAAATGTTATAATCACTGAAAATCTCTAATACCACATAATCCATGCTCTATGTGAGAAACATGGGATATTAAGTATTCATTATCAATGGATATGGATGTAGGACTTATGAATTGGGGAATCCCTTTAAATGTTTGATATGGATCTTATAAGTTAGTATGGTATCTTATGTATCCTAGTTATGGAAGGAATCATAGTTCTCATATTTTAGTTGCCTTCTCAATCTGTTGGTAGATTGAGAATAAAGATAATCTCATGGGAGAGATTGGGTCTCAATTGTTGGAATGTTAAAAACATGGAGGGAATTACACCAAAGTATATTCCCACTTCAGTTCAATCCATTGGGTGGTTTCCTAGGTATCCTTAGTATTGAAGGAATCATAGTTATTGTGGTTCATTTGGGTGCCTCAATCCACTAATTAATGAGGGAGAATGATGAACCCATGGGGGAGATTAATATCTAAGGGTTATAATTTTGAAGACATGGATTGATATACACTGAGGTGGATTCCTATTTGAGATTATTCCTTATGAAGAAATCCTATATATCCTAATTATATAAGGATTTCAATTTCTCAAAGTTTAGTTGGGTGTATGCCCAAATAAACCCATTGGAAATGTAACACCCCAGGTAAATAAAGAATATGACATTTCATATTTATCTATATTTGTGAATAAAATATTGAAATGACTTTAAAGGGGAAGCTATGCTCGATGGCGTACCCAACACGCAACAATGAGTTTCTTGGGAATCTTACGCTGCACTCTAATAATAAAATAATATTATTTTAAATGGTAGTTAATATGTAGCCGTTGTATTGGCGGGAATGGATAGAAATAACTAAAATATGATTATATATGTTCTTAAATATTTTTATATTTATACAATAAAAGATAAAGGCTTAAAATACGGAAAGAATTCAATTTTTGGCGTATATACCCTAGTTTTCACTAAAGGTTCACTTATCACCTTTTGATGGAGAACCGTCATTAAATATAGTTTTGTTCACTATTAAACATTCTTTTGGACCAAATAAAACTCTTATTAAGAATCGGGACATCAAAATTTACTTTGTGTAAATTTTTGGTATCTTTCTGATAAAGTTCATTTTTTTAATGAAGTGTAAAATGTTGTATTTTAATTCAAAACCACTTTTTAATCTAATTTATTTATATGATTAGATTATATTTTGAATTGGTTTTAAAGTGAAATTAGAAAATATTTTTACCATTAAATCCAATAGAGGTCGTTGGAATCAATTTCACTTTGAAATCAGACTTAAACTAGTGTCAATCGTTTGATACTTATTGTTTCATAAAACACGCTATTTGTCATGACAGCGGGAATTAATTATTAAATTAATTAATGTGACTTATATGTTTTTAATTTTGTAAAAAGGACTTCATTTTTGAATTCAGAATATCAAATATATCTTAGGGTGAATTTTTGGTAATTTTCTGAAAAACTTCAATTTTTGATGAATAGTGAAACCACTAAGTGGTAATCAAGCAAACTGATTTTTCAGTTAAATGAAAGTTTACCACTAATTTGTATAGAATTTTGAAAATCCGACATACATGGTTGTCATTAAGAAGTAAAATGTGGTTCAATGAGATTAAAATAATTTTTTGGTGAATAGTAACTTATTAAGTTTTTAATCGCGATTAGTGGTAATTAGTGTAGTTTAAGGTATAAATAATGCTTTAATGATATGAAATGACCAAGACACATGTCCCAACCTTATTGGTTGTGTCATGGCCGACCGAGACAAGCCATGGGAAACTTGGGGACCCCATGGATCCACTTTGGTTGGGAAATGACATAAATAACATTTTATTTAATGTAAAAGTAAAATTGACACAAACATGATATGTTTTACTAAAACAATTTTTAAGTGAAGTAATACAAGTCATATTTTTGATTATAAATATTCATTGGAAAGATAAAACTATTTCCTACATAATAGTATTTTTTTTATAATTTTTAGACATTAAATAAATTAAATTATTTATGACATAATAATGATGCAGCGATGATATCATTATTTGACGATTTAAATAAAATGGAAAGATAATGTAAAATCTATGAACTACACATGTAAAAAACTTATTGGATGAGTGGATTTCGAAGCCGTATCACCTTATCCACGAATTCTATCAATGTGGGACCTTTTAAAACCGAAACACATTTTCAAATAAAGTAATATTTCTTTACTTTCCAAAAGTACCCCTCCTCTCCTCTTACAAAAGGCCCCCACCTCTACCTCATTTAAAACACTCCTCAAGCCTTTGGCTCATCCAACCCCTGCCCATTTACTCTCTCCAAATCCCTCTCCTCATCCTAGAGGACTCCCTTTTGGTAGAATCCTTTCAAAGGAAGCCTTTAGGCTTAAATCAAAAGGAGTTACACTTTTAAAGGTAATTCATTCTCTCATGTTCATTTGTTTTATTTTGCTTCTCCAACCCCCTAAACTCTTTTTATTTACTTCTTTTGTAACAAAACCAGTATATTAAATATACTAGGATGTTGTTATAAGATTTATTCTAGCTAAACTCTCACACAACTACATCAAATGGTTAAAGAACATACGGTTTCCGTGGATGGTGAAATTATGCCTCCCGAAACGATGATTGTTCAATACTCATTTAACACCTTCAAATATGGCCATTATGATGTAAATATTTTTATATATGATATATAATATGTTTATGTTTTATTTATGCTTCTGTATTTTTCATTTTTTGTCTTACCTTTATGGCTTCCATTATGGGTATACACGATATCTTCATTTAAGGAAGTGCGGACTACCGCCCCCTCAAAGTGATTTGATTCGTTAAATACCATACGTGGGATGTATAAAGGATGGAAATATGATATTATATATGATATTTTACTGGAATTATAATATACCTTTATATAATTATTATTCCATTCTATAAAATACGAAATAGAAATGAAAGTAGCGTTCATGCGTACGTACGGCTTACCGTCTCCATGAACGGTGCATTTCATTTCTTACCTCTAAATGATTATGTAATGTTATAAATGAATGCATGTACTGGATATATATGACATATATGATATCTACATAATGAATACAATTCTGGATATAATAACCATTTGGCCACACGAACAACATGTAATTGTAAGAAGACCACTTTCGACTTAAGAACCAAATATCGGCAAAACAAATATTATTAACTTAAATGATTACATAATGTTTGTGACATGGTAATAAGTGGTATAAAAGTAATAATGAACTTGAAAAAGGGTTATTAAGGAATTAGAAATTAACTCAAGTTTATTATTCAGGAGATTAAAGAACGATCGAGTCATGTCGGACCCGAGGTAAGGGATCCTACTCCTCTCTTTCTTTTTAAGTATACACTTTTATGTCATTCCTTTTAAAGATCATCTTTCTTGTTATTGGGATGATATTTTATATTACATTTACTGTAATTTTTATGTTCATGTGATGAGAGACCCTATTCTCTCTCATCAATCCATTTTGGGAGTTTTGAGTGGCGCCGTTAGGCTGCCGAACTTTCGTAAGAGATCTAACCTCTCTCTTTCTTTTTAAGTACTCTCCTTTGTGTCACTTCTTCTAAGCTCCTATTTGTTATGTTGGGGGATTTTCTTTTATATTCCTATTGCTGTAAATTCTATTGTAATATTATGGGATACTCTATTTGATCTCATCAATCCATTTTGGATGTTTTAAGTGGCGCCGTTAGGCTGCTGAGTTTTCGTAAGGGATTTTTCATCTCACTTTTATTCTCGTGAGATTTATGCTACATTTGCCACAAATTCCATTTAGTGGTGTATGTACTGCCCATTATTCTACTCTTTGTGTAATATAAATTCATTTATGAGTATTTACATCAATGATCTATTGTCCTTCTTTCATGGGGTGTATGTTTTGAAAGATACCCAAGTCGGTAAGGGAACCTTTCACCCTCCTCTTTTTTAAAAGACTTCTTTTGTTGGGTCTTTTAATTTACATATTGTTATGTTGGGATATGTTTTCATATATCCTTATTGATGTAAATTATATGTCCAAGTGATGAGATACACTTTTTATCTCCCATCAACTCATTTTGATGTGATGTCGTTAGGCTGTCAAGGGAACTTTTTAACCCAATTTCGATTTCTTTGGGTTCAACATGTAGTCATTGAATATGTCATCCATTGAATATGTGTGAATGACCTTTTATTGTTTTACACTTAATATCCACTTATATTGGGTGTATTTATATTTTTCACACATATTTTGAGATTGATTTGTCCTTAATTTAAGGATAGCTTCTTTATAAGGGATTTCATCACATTTGACATTTCTATTGAGGGATCATTGTTGTTATGAACCAATTAACTCTTATATGGTGTATATACTGTCCTTTGGAGTATTATATCATGAATCCTTTTATTATCATGATATTATAAAGTTCTGACTAAATGTTATTCCTCAATTATTGTATTCAAGTGTCTCTAATTTTGGTAAAGCCCCTTTTACCAGAATATCGTTTTAAATGTTTTAATTATTTGTTCTTATTAATATCTATGTTTTCAAAATGGTTTTAAGGATTTATTTATATGGATATTAATGGTTTAAAATGTTAAAAGCTTCAAGGTGGTATGGGACACTTTTATTCAAAAATCTCTTTATTAAATGTTTTAAATGGTTTTGGAAATGGTTTCTTTTTGAATGGATTCATTATTTCAATATCCTAAAATGTTATATTGTAATTGAAATGTGGAAATGTTATGTTTCCTTTATTCATGTTTTATGTGATACGATTATTTTATGGTTCTTGGGCATTGTTATGAAGAACGGGTGGTTCCGTGATAAACTAAGGGCGGGTGAGCCCAATATAGCTCTCCAATGCATTGAGTAACGCGAAGGAGTGAAATGTTAAGGTTTCTCCGAAGAGATTTAGGGAATATACTGTGATGGGTATTCCAAACGTAACCAAGAGGGTTACTCCCTACGTAAGAATGTTATGAATGCCTCAAGTCACCTTTATGTCTTATGATTTCTATGATTTATTCATGGTTTGATGAGGTATGTTAAAGTGCCTTTGTTTTATGTGTAAAGTATGATTTCATTTTTATGTATATATGAACTCATGTTTCCTTTCCATATTTTTATAACTCTTACTGAGATTTTTATGCTCATCCCAAGTTTTTGAAATGTTTTTCACAGGTCAAGGGAAAGGTACATGATGTGATGATAGTGTAAAGGATGTGTCAAGAAAGAATCCGTGTTATATTTTAAATATGTTCCCGTTGATGGGAAGAATGAATATTGTCTTTTATGTAACCACTTTGTTTAAATGTGGAATGTAATGCAAGTTTCATGATCTATTTCTCTAAAACTCTAAACCTGAAAAGATGCTCATTGTGTAATCTTGTAATAACTCAAGATTAAGTAAGGTTTAAGGCTGGGGCCTTATAGTTGGTATCAAATATCGGTTTAGATAACTTTAGAGGTTAGGGTATTCTTTAAGCATAATTGACAATTACCATAATGGTTAGGATTTCAGAAAGAGTCTTAGTTTTAGATAAAGTGAATGAGTAAGTATATCTTATTGTCTATCTTACTCATTATTACATGATGGTTTTGTTGATATACTCACACTGACATTTCTATTTTTAGTGAATGGATGGATCTAGCAGGCACCAAAGAGACAACTAGTTTGAAGGAAACTGTGGTGGTTCTTTGATTAAGATACTAGATAAAATGAAGGATTCAATAAGGAAACTCGTGGTTGTTCTAAACCAAATATCAAGGAGTCATGATCAACCACTTCAACCTTGGTGGGTTCTCTAATGCATCAGGTACGATATGGCCAATTAGATGTGGAAATTCAGGTAATAATTATTAAGGTAACCATTAGGGTTTATATGATACTTAATTTTTTGGTAATTATGGGTTACTCTATGATATGATGGAAAATGAAAGGAATGAGATAAACTTGAGGTTAAAATATGTTATGATTATTCATGAAGATTTTATCTCATTTTGGGGAATGTTTTAAGAATTATATTGTTTTGGAAAAAGGACAACACGCAGACCGTGTGACATCCCGTCGCGTCGGACAAAGCTGCGGGAATCGAACCCACAACCAATGTGCGACTGGTATTTATCGCCTACCACTGGACTACGTGAAGTCCCTGGTTAGTTTGACAGATTCATTCTAGTTATATGATTTTATGAATTAAGAGTAAGTTGATTTTGGGTTATTTTTGAAAATGATTAACCTATCATTGAGGATATGTGATTAGGTTAATTACTTTTCAAAACGAGACTTTAGGAGCAACTGATATTGTTTGGAGATAAATGTTACGATTTATCTTGGAAGACTATGCGACTAAATCCTTCAAATATTTGGGTTTCAATCTTATATTGGTTTACATTGAAGAATTTTATGGACAAATTGATTATAGAATGGTCCTCGTTGAACTTTGGGTTTTGTTGGACAAATTTTGGAGATTAAGAATAGATTTTCTTCTTATAAAGGGTTATCATTTTCTGGATTATCTGATCTTGTACTAGCCTTTTTGGTTTTGGATTTGGTTAATGTCTAAAGACATGGGAAGTATATAGTTCTATTTTTTGGATTAGGTGATTCTCTAGGAGTTGATTATAGTACTCTTAATGTGAACAAGTCTTCCTAAATACTCGTCTTTTGGAGAAAATATGAGTTTGTGTAAGGAATCTAATAAAGGATGAAAGTCAATATGATAAGTGATTATGATTCCTTATGAATAAATTCCTCAATAAAAAGTAACTTAAAACAAAAATGTTGTCTATTAACTTTTCCTACTGGGGAATCGAAGACCGTTTAACCCATCACAAGTTTGTGATTTTCTCGTGGTTAACTTTATCCTAAACATGTTTTCTATCACTCTCCATCAGAACATGACCCTTTGTTTTTTCCTCCATGTCCATATTTTCATACATGGAATCCTAGTATGGGTTAACTCGGGTGACCTTTGTACTTATCTTTCTTTATTTTAAAGTGTTTGTTGTACCGACTTTTGTTCCGATGTGGGACTTTCAAGGATGTTTCCAAGCGCAATTTTAAAATTGCGAGGACGCAATTCCCAAAAGAGGGGAAGGATGTAACACCCCAGGTAAATAAAGAATATGACATTTCATATTTATCTATATTTTTGAATAAAATATTTAAATGACTTTAAAGGGGAAGCTATGCTCGATGGCGTACCCAACACGCAACAATGAGTTTCTTGGGAATCATACGTTACACTCTAATAATAAAATAATATTATTTTAAATGGTAGTTAATATGTAGCCGTTGTATTGGAGGGAATGGATAGAAATAACTAAAATATGATTATATATGTTCTTAAATATTTTTACATTTATACAATAAAAGATAAAGGCTTAAAATACGGAAAGAATTCAATTTTTGGCGTATATGCCCTAGTTTTCACTAAAGGTTCACTTATCAGCTTTTGATAGAGAACCGTCATTAAATATAGTTTTTTTCACTCTTAAACATTCTTTTGGACCAAATAAAACTCTTATTAAGAATCGGGAAATCAAAATTTACATTGTGTAAATTTTTGGTATCTTTCTGATAAAGTTCATTTTTTTAATGAATAGTGTAAAATGTTGTATTTTAATTCAAAACCACTTTTTAATCTAATTTATTTATATGATTAGATTATATTTTGAATTGTTTTTAAAGTTAAATTAGAAAATATTTTTACCATTAAATCCAATAGTGGTCGTTGGAATCAATTTCACTTTGAAATCAGGCTTAAACTAGTGTCAATCGTTTGATACTTATTGTTTCATAAAACACGCTATTTGTCATGACAGCGGGAATTAATTATTAAATTAATTAATGTGACTTATATGTTTTGAATTTTTTAAAAAGGACTTCATTTTTGAATTTAGAATATCAAATATAGCTTAGGGTGAATTTTTGGTAATTTTTTGAAAAACTTCAATTTTTGATGAATAGTGAAACCACTAAGTGGTAATCAAGCAAACTGATTTTTCAGTTAAATGAAAGTTTACCACTAGTGTGTATTGAATTTTGAAAATCCGACATACATGGTTGTCATTAAGAAGTAAAATGTGGTTCAATGAGATTAAAATAATTTTTTGGTGAATAGTAACTTATTAAGTTTTTAATCGCGATTAGTGGTAATTAGTGTAGTTTAAGGTATAAATAATGCTTTAATGATATGAAATGACCTAGACACATGTACCAACCTTATTGGATGTGTCACGGCCGACCAAGACAAGCCATGGGCAACTTGGGGACCCCATGGATCCACTTTGGTTGGGAAATGAAATAAATAACATTTTATTTAATGTAAAAGTAAAATTGACACAAACATGATATGTTTTACTAAAACAATTTTTAAGTGGGGTTATATAAGTCATATTTTTGATTATAAATATTAATTGGAAAGATAAAAATATTTCCTACATAATAGTATTTTTTTTAATTTTTAGACATTAAATAAATTAAATTATTTATGACATAATAATGATGCAGCGATGATATCATTATTTGACGATTTAAATAAAATGGAAAGATAATGTAAAATCTATGAACTACACATGTAAAAAACTTATTGGATGAGTGTATTTCAAAGCCTTATCACCTTATCCACGAATTCTATCAATGTGGGACCTTTTAAAACCGAAACACATTTTCAAATAAAGTAATATTTCTTTACTTTCCAAAAGTACCCCTCCTCTCCTCTTATAAAAGGCCCCCACCTCTACCTCATTTAAAACACTCCTCAAGCCTTTGGATCGGCCAACCCCTGACCATTTACTCTCTCCACATCCCTCTCCTCATCCTAGAGGACTCCCTTTGGGTAGAATCCTTTCAAAGGAAGCCTTTAGGCTTAAATCAAAAGGAGTTACACTTTTAAAGGTAATTCATTCTCTCATGTTCATTTGTTTTATTTTTCTTCTCCAACCCCCTAAACTCTTTTTATTTACTTCTTTTGTAACAAAACCAGTATCTTCAATATACTAGTATGTTGTTATAAGATGTATTCGAGCTACACTCTCACACAACTACATCAAATGGTTAAAGAACATACGGTTTCCGTGGATGGTGAAATTCTGCCTCCCGAAACGATGATTGTTCAATACTCATTTAACACCTTCAAAGCTGGCCATTATGATGTCACTATTTTTATATATGATATATAATATGTTTATGTTTTATTTATGCTTCTGTATTTTTCATTTTTGTCTTACCTTTATGGCTTCCATTATGGGTATACGCGATATCTTCATTTAAGGAAATGCGGACTACCGCCCCCTCAAAGTGATTTGATTCGTTAAATACCATATGTGGGATGTATAAAGGATGGAAATATGATATTATATATGATATTATACTGGAATTATAATATACCTTTATATAATTATTATTCCATTCTATAAAATACGAAATAGAAATGAAAGTAGCGTTCATGTGTACGTACGGCTTACCGTCTCCATGAACGGTGCATTTCATTTCTTACCTCTAAATGATTATGTAATGTCATAAATGAATGCATGTACTGGATATATATGACATATATGATATATACATAATGAATACAATTCTGGATATAATAAACATTTGGCCACACGAACAACATGTAATTGTAAGAAGACCACTTTCGACTTAAGAACCAAGTATCGGCAAAACAAATATTATTAACTGAAATGATTACATAATGTTTGTGACATGGTAATAAGTGGTATAAAAGTAATAATGAACTTGAAAAAGGGTTTTTAAGGAATTAGAAATTAACTCAAGTTTATTATTCAGGAGATTAAAGAACGATCGAGTCATGTCGGACCCGAGGTAAGGGATCCTACTCCTCTCTTTCTTTTTAAGTATACACTTTTATGTCATTCCTTTTAATGCTCATATTTATTGTTATTGGGATGATATTTTATATTACATTTACTGTAACTTTTATGTTCATGTGATGAGAGACCCTATTCTCTCTCATCAATCCATTTTGGGAGTTTTGAGTGGCGCCGTTAGGCTGCCGAACTTTCGTAAGAGATCTAACCTCTCTCTTTATTTTTAAGTACTCTCCTTTGTGTCACTTCTTCTAAGCTTCTATTTGTTATGTTGGGGGATTTTCTTTTATATTCCTCTTGCTGGAAATTCTATTGTAATATGATGGGATACTCTATTTGATCTCATCAATCCATTTTGGATGTTTTAAGTGGCGCCGTTAGGCTGCTGAGTTTTCGTAAGGGATTTTTCATCTCACTTTTATTCTCGTGAGATTTATGCTACATTTGCCACAAATTCCATTTAGTGGTGTATGTACTGCCCATTATTCTAATCTTTGTGTAATATAAATTCATTTATGAGTATTTACATCAATTATATATTGTCCTTCTTTCATGGGGTGTATGTTTTGAAAGATACCCAAGTCGGTAAGGGAACCTTTCACCCTCCTCTTTTTTAAAAGACTTCTTTTGATGGGTCTTTTAATTTACATATTGTTATGTTGGGATATGTTCTCATATATCCTTATTGATGTAAATTTGATTTCCAAGTGATTAGATACACTTTTTATCTCTCATCAACTCATTTTGATGTGATGCCGTTAGGCTGTCAAGGGAACTTTTTAACCCAATTTCGATTTCTTTGGGTTCAACATGTAGTCATTGAATATGTCATCCATTGAATATGTGTGAATGAAATTTTATTGTTTTACACTTAATATCCACTTATATTGGGTGTATTTATATTTTTCACACATATTTTGTGATTGATTTGTCCTTAATTTAAGGATAGCTTCTTTATAAGGGATTTCATCACATTTGACATTTCTATTGAGGGATCATTGTTGTTATGAACCAATTCACTCTTATATGGTGTATATACTGTCCTTTGGAGTATTATATCATGAATCCTTTTATTCTCATGATATTATAAAGTTCTGACTAAATGTTATTCCTCAATTATTGTATTCAAGTGTCTCTAATTTTGGTAAAGCCCCTTTTACCAGAATATCGTTTTAAATGTTTTAATTATTTGTTCTTATTAATATCCATGTTTTCAAAATGGTTTTAAGGATTTATTTATATGGATATTAATGGTTTAAAATGTTAAAAGCTTCAAGGTGGTATGGGACACTTTTATTCAAAAATCTCTTTATTAAATGTTTTAAATGGTTTTGGAAATGGTTTCTTTTTGAATGGATTCATTATTTCAATATCCTAAAATGTTATATTGTAATTGAAATGTGGAAATGTTATGTTTCCTTTATTCATGTTTTATGTGATATGATTATGTTATGGTTCTTGGGCATTGTTATGAAGAACGGGTGGTTTCGTGATAAACTAAGGGCGGGTGAGCCCGATATAGCTCTCCAATGCATTGGGTAACGCGAAGGAGTGAAACGTTAAGGTTTCTCCGAAGAGATTTAGGGAATATACTGTGATGGGTATTCCAAACGTAACCAAGAGGGTTACTCCCTACGTAAGAATGCTATGAATGCCTCAAGTCACCTTTATGTCTTATGATTTCTATGATTTATTCATGGTTTGATGAGGTATGTTAAAGTGCCTTTGTTTTATGGGTAAAGTATGATTTCATTCTTCTGTATATATGAACTCATGTTTCCTTTCCATATTTTTATAACTCTTACTGAGATTTTTATGCTCATCCCATGTTTTTGAAATGTTTTTCACAGGTCAAGGGAAAGGTACATGATGTGATGATAGTGTCAAGGATGTGTCAAGAAAGAATCCATGTTATATTTTAAATATGTTCCCGTTGATGGGAAGAATGAATACTGTCTTTTATGTAACCACTTTGTTTAAATGTGGAATGTAATGCAAGTTTCATGATCTAATTCTCTAAAACTTTAAACCTGAAAAGATCCTCAATGTGTAATCTTGTAATAACTCAAGATTAAGTAAGGTTTAAGGCTGGGGCCTTATAGGAAAAGGTAATGATATCATGGGACTTCTGCTTAACATTTCCTGATTATCTTTCTTACATGTTCTGATTATCTTATTAACATGTTTAATGATGTCTAGACATGTCTTGGTCATCTATCAAAAATTTCCATATAAAATCTCATGATCCAGTTGACTTGTCTATAGGACATCGCATGATGAAGGATAACTTGTATGGAGGGTTCTACGTGGCCTTGTTTACATTTCCTGATGAAATCATGAGATCTAACCAAATTTTCTATAATAAGTTTCATGATCAATGATGAAATGTCTAGAGGTTTCTACACGACCTATATTACTTGTCCAGAGGACACTAATGATCAAGGATAACATGTCTTTGTGATATCATGAGAACTAACTGACAGGTATTTGTGACATCACAATACCTATACGTCATGTCTTGGTGTCATTTTATAACATGGGTGGTTTGTATAGAGGTCATTGCATGATTTGGATCAAAATCATGGAGGGCCTCTCAAGGCATGGGTGGAAGGACTAGTGGGCTGTTAAAATTTATTTACATTGCTAAGTGACATCTCAGGACCTAAATGGCATATTTAGGGAGATTTACCTGACTTGAACAACATGTCTTGGTGTCGTCGCATGATCTGGGTGGGTCATGAGAAGAACATGAAGATCAGTGAACCTGTATTCTCATAATTATCTTTTCATTCCAGTATTTATTCCATAATATATTTCATATGTTCCTCATGTTTGTTTAGTGTTAACTTAATTTACATTTCTTATAAACAAATCAACATGTAGGCCCTCCTTCACAAAATCAAGATGGCATGCCAGAAGTCCTTTACAAGGATCTTTAGAGTGATCTCGTGATGTGACTATTCAAGTTGTGTGATCCATTATGTCATTCCAATTATTTTACCAGGTATAATACCTTTGATATCAAGTTATTTTTTACTCAAAGAAGTCATCTATTATTCCTCTTTGTAATTTTCACCAATCTTATGTGGTATCTATATTTATTTTTTTATTCTAAGAAATGTGGAAATTTGTAGGCCTTTCATCACTAGTTATATGCTGCCATGCTTGACATGTATCTCATAGACTTGGGATGGAATCAATGTCGTGATTTTGATATCAGACACATCACATGAACATTTTGTGGGTCA
The DNA here is from genome assembly GCA_963277665.1 of Viscum album. Taxonomy (NCBI): domain Eukaryota; kingdom Viridiplantae; phylum Streptophyta; class Magnoliopsida; order Santalales; family Viscaceae; genus Viscum; species Viscum album. Next base: position 29,516,649 of record OY728125.1, read on the forward strand.
TCCATAGTATTGAATGATGATCTATGACCATTAGAATGCTCCACCATCACAATGTTCAGTTGACCCCATCTGATCAAGGAGATTTATCCTAACCATGTGGAGATATACATGAGTTTTCAAAAAGTTAGGATGACATTTATTGGGGTATTTTTGAGATTAGGATTCATATTGGAAGGCTTTCACATTATCGAAGAATACATTTTTGTGTACATTGTAAGACTAAGTTAGATTTGTTAGGAGGGATTTAGCAGAATCCTACAGATATGTCGAGGGGGACTCTGTAGCATCAATGGTGACTGGCTGTGGTGAATAAACCTTTTCACATGAATATTAGTGTATCCCCCTTTGTGATAAGCTTTCATATTTTCTCTTTTTATTCCCTTCTTTATTTTACAAGGACCAGGTATCTCAAGAAGTTGTGAATGTGATGTTAAAGACAATCAATGTACTTGACTTTGATTCATGACATAAATAATATTGGGTCTTTATGTATTGAGTGAGAATTTTTATGGTGACACCTATGATCAGAAACACATACTTGAAAGGACATTTCTGATACCTTTAACATGATAGAGTTGACATGCCAACCAGCTTTCACATGATTAGGTGGACATGTCACCAGTGTCTTCGTAAAGTCTTTCTAATTGTATGACAATGTCACATTAATATCAATGACCAAATATGGTCTTCTATTTTTCATAATTTCATCATTTATTGAACAAGTGTGTTTTTATTATATTCAGGTTCCATATGTTTGACATGTCTTTTTATCAAAATATCATATATTTCAGCCTTCATACGATCTTTATCAATTGTCTGGGTTACATCGCAAGAACATGATGGATTTTCATAGGGGATCCATGTGATCTCAAGAAGATTATCACCTATGCATGATCTTTTTTCATTAACTTATGAGGTCCATATGATTGTGAATCCTTATAAAGGTAATTTGATTTACATGATTTGAAAACCTTCTCTTCTTTTTTTGGAAGACAAACTAATACCCATACGTTGGCTATGTATTCCCCTCTAGGTTTTATGTTTCTTAGTTTTTGGGTGCCAAAAACTACTCCCCCCTTAAGTAGAAACATTCATGGGGACCAAGAATCTATTTTTAGGTTTGTAAATTCCCACATGAGTCTTTAGGGATTCAAAAAATCGGGGTCTTCTGAGACATTCAGACTTTCAAGTGATTGTTGGTCTTCCTGCGAATGAAATATAAATAGGGGAGGAGAGGGGAGCACATTCTCTGGTGAATTAAACTCTCTAGAGATCTTGTGATGTGATTCCATCACATAATCCTTTTATAAGACCTCATCAAAAGATTAAATTCAGAGTAACTCTCCATGAGAACCGATCATAAGATCTGTTTCACCAGATTGCTCCTCGAGTGAGTTTCACGAGACCTGATCGCATGACATTCTTCAACCCATAACTTATTTTAATAAATAATTAATATATTATATATAATTTCTTGATCCATGACTTAACTAATTGTATTCATGGATTTTTTGAAGTTTTCTCATGATCATACAATTTGTTTATATGATCGCTTGATCCTTATATAGTTCGCATGACCATATGAAGGTCACATGATTTCATGTCTCATAAAAGATTATGAAATCATGAGACACTCCATAGTTTATGTGTTTTTTGAGACCTATGATGGTTGTTCAGTTGATGATACCTATTTTAGGTCATGAAATCATTAATATGATCATTTTTTATGCGATTTTCATGATACTGTCAGAGTCATGTATTTATGTTGATGGGATTTTTTCTTCATTTATCTGATATATGTCACATAATTTCATTCATATGGAACCCATCCACTATCTATCTCCAACTGCATCTAGAAAAAGGGTCATGATTATTGGGAACTCTAATGCTAATCTTCAATATCTCTTTGGTTCTAACAACGAGGTTCTAAAGAGGCTCCTCTCGTCTGATCTTTAGTGTTATCCCTTATCGAACTAGGTTCCCCAATATGGATTCATCCTACTGGATCAGGTTGGAATTCATTCTTCTAATTGAAATATTCCATCTTGTTGGCTATCAAATTCCCTCAATTTTATTCAGATGATGATTTTTAAATATTTCCAATTGTTCCTAGCATAGTTACAATGGTGTCTCTATATGTTGAAAAATTCACCACAGGGTCTAAACTTCTGTGATTTCACCCACCATCCCATAACTTGGAGTTATTTGGGAATATTTTTCTCCTCCATAATTAATTTTTTATGCCGTAGAAGCAAAAAATGCGACCTGTGACATGGTGGAAACATTTATGATGAATGATAATGGCCATTTTGGGTTAGATAGAGCTTCTAATAATTTTATGATCAACCACATGATGTCCACCTTTTTGAGGAAATATGGGTTTCTCAGTATTCATCTACCGTTAAAATGAACTTCTTAAAAAACTAATTATCCATTTGTGGTGTGGTACTAATTCATTTCATTTTTCTAATTGAAATTATGTAATTATACTTTGGGATATCTATCCCCTGGGTGGAATATCCCCCCTTGGGGAGATGTATGGTGACTTCCTTCTTGTTGTAGATATCTGGGATGACCCCATGAAAACTACAATTTTGGAAAAGGATATTCTCAACATTGTGAAAGGAAAGTTAATAAGGATATGAATATTAACTGACCCATCTCCTTTAAATATTGGATCAACATTTTTTTCTATCATGGAAGAGTTTGACTGCCCGATATACACCCTCACCGATGACTTTCTAGTTGGTTTGTGATAGTGTGAGATCTTACTAGAAAATCATTGAGGATGGGAATAACACCACCTTGGGTTGCTCTGTGAGATTGGAGATATCCCCAATACTTAGGATGGATGTTTTTTTTGTTTTTTAATGGGTGAATTATCCCACCTGAGGGTGCATGATTAGGAATCCAAGTTGGCACACTGGTGACAGGACCTCTATTAAGGGAGGGTTAGCATCTTAATCTGTCCATACCAACCCATGCAAGCCTCTACCAAATCCTAGGAATTATTCAAATAAGTTGCATTCCATGTATGATTGGGGGTCATTTCTAGTTATCATTTAGATGTATAGAGGATAATTTTGTCTACTATAAATAAAAAAACACTATAAGGATCCCTTTTTCCTCATTTCCCCTTCTCTATTGAACATTTCTAGGGTTGAAGAAATATTTTTAGGCCATGATGAGGTTTCTAACATGCTGATCCAATCTGATCATTTCATAATAATTCCTTACCCCATACTGGCCAAGATGATTTTTGATAATGGTGATTTCTCTCTCAATAAATGGTCATACAAAATCTCACTTCGGTATAACATTCTCATGGCTTGGATGAAATAGTTAATTATTTGGGAAATTTATGCCCCTTAATCTTTCTCTCTCCCAATTTAGATACATCTAAAGGGTTTCTCCCCTCCCCCTAGATGTTATATGGGGAGAATGACATCCCAGGATTTTCTTCTAATCATGGCTTATATTGACACATGAGGAAACTAATGATGAAATATTATTTCCACATATTATTTCACCTATGTTCTTATCATTCTACTTTTACATTTTTGTATAGAATACAACCTAGGTGGTGTTCTGGATAGACTAGTCTGTCAGGTAAACATACCAGTACTTCACCAACCCCTTCTTCTGTAGCAACAATGGAGCTGATTCAGGATTTTAGTGAAACTTTGAGGAAGAATCCTCATCCTATTGATGAACGTACCATTAGTGGGGTATAATTTTTCATGGATTCTAGTCCTTCAATTCAAGAAATGGATTGTGAAACTTTTGAGGGAAGAGACCATGGGGATTTTTCCTTTCTTTATTCATTAGCACGACTACTCATTCCCCCTTTTAAAGCACATACACCTACCATTTAATAGGACCAAACATGAAAAAACATAATCTGGAAACTGATTCCCACCATGATCACTAAGACTCCCCTAGAAACACTTCATGTCCATTAATAATGTCTTCTCCATCTCTTTCACAAATTTGGGGTGAGAAACATTGATCGGAATCCATTGTATGAAATTATGAGAAACAAATTATAAACTCAGTAATATTTGGCTACTAGAAAGAGGGGATACTGTTATTATAACTATGGGAATTCCCTGGAAAAATTAATGAGGGGAGTTCTATAGGATTTGGAATATAGTAATCAAATAATATATGAGCTGCACACATAAATGGATGTCTTTAGTGCACAAAGAGTGAGACATGAGGAGGTCCTAGCTTCTCAAAGTATGAAATTTTGGAATTATCAACCTCATTAGAAACTACATAGAAAATATTTAAGGATTTGTATTCTCATATCGAGTCACTTTACGCCTAACAAATAATATAAGAATCAGGGAGGTCATCTCTTCAATATTCAATCAACGCTTCTCATTAGACACCCACCAAATTGGAAAATTATGATGGTAAAATCTTAATATATTCTAATCACAAATGTTTTTTAATGAAATACTTGGAAAAATTCTAAAATGTGTAGGTTTATCATTTTTTGTGCAACTTATAAATGAATAAATTCCTTGAACATTATATTTCATTCTCTAGTTTTCTTTTATCCATGTTGTGCATGTCATATTGATATAATATTTCATAGGTCATCAAAGATACCCATAGTTTTCATAATATCATGTCCATATGAATATCTATATTTGAGTGTTCAATCCATAAAAGATATTTGTTGATAAATTCTCATGAATTGCCTCCAAAAAAAGATTCCATATTGATGTATATGTTCCAGTTATCTTGAGATTTCATAATTCACAATAGGATAATTTGGGTAAAATATATGTCTCATAGGGACAATATTCTATCATTTTTAGCCAATTTTATGGGACATGGCAAGAATATCATGATTCTATTAAGGGAAAAATTATTTCCCCCCAAAAAATTATCTTTTAATTTATGTTTCCCTACTTGTTTTCTATGCTTCATATAGGGGAAGTCTTAGCGGGCATGGAATCAGATTATCCTCAATAAAACCTCTTAAGAAATCATAGCATAATGGGTTTTGTGCCTTTTCTATTTTTATTACCCATTATTTCCTAGAACACACAAATTGTATGTACAATGTGTAGTGATTCAACTTTTTTTTTGGATTCCCTTATCAAGATTTCAACCAGAAAAGCATTTTTCTTCTTTTATTTGGTTGTTTCAAGGTCTGGAAAACTGGACCACTTTTGTGGTGTAGTTCAGGTTCATCTAGCTCGGACCAACTATTGTTATATTTTAGGGTCTTTTAGCTCAGACTGTCTTTTGATGGTAATATAAAATCCATAAAATAGCATTCTTTATGAATTTTAATGTCATGTTTCAAGGATTTCTTATGTGTATTTTAATATCATGTAGTAAATATGTAAATATGTTGTAAAATTTAAATTCTAGCTTTCAAGACATTATTGTTTCATATTGAATGGGGAATACATGATGGGGATTATTGGGAACATCCTATGTTATTAATTTCTTCTGTGGTGTTGATAGGTACGATGAGGATTTGGATTTACATTATTTCAAGGACACGATTCATCTGGTTGATAGGTAAAATCCCCTATGCATCAGTAGCGTGGTCAAATAGACATGTCCCTGGTCTTTTCCATGGGCAATGAAAATTTTATGAGGATTTTATTGGCTGAGGGTAAAGTATTATGGAAGAAGAGTCTACATGGATATTTGGAATATGGGTGCTGTCATTCAAAATTCAAAAGTTTGATTTAAATAATGTGAAATGGGGATGATATACAGGGGATGACACGTAACACCATGATGTGTCGAGTTCCACCATGATGTTTTCATGGATCATGAGGATTGGAGTTCCTTTCCCATAAGGATGATATTATTTTACTTTGTAGTTCGAATCCCTTATATATGAGCCTATATGTCCCATATGTAAGGTTAATAAAATATGATACATTCTTCTTTCCAAGGGGCCTGGGAGATTTGAAAATACTCAAACGTCTGGGTGATGATGTTGGATATGAATTGAAAGACCTCTATGAAGGGTTTTGGAACCATAAATAATTTTATCATTTTATAGGGAGTCTCGGGCCATACGAAATGTGGTTTTAAATTGGGAGGAGTGGTCCATAAAAGGGTTTATGAGTGGTGTGTCACATTCCTTGTTTGAGAAAGGGAACAAAACATGGTTACATAATGCTGACGATGTATAATATTCAAGAATAGTATAGTTATGAGGATTTTAAATCATGTTCCAAAGTTCTTGGTCCATGAGCATAATATGGGAGAGTTATGTTAGGGAAGACCCAAATCACCCTAAGGTATTGTGTTCCACAATGGTGATTTCAGGATCAAAACGATCAGAAATACCATTTTTCAAATTATGATGCATTTTTTTATTGAACATATCCATGTATATAGGATCCATAAGCATAGATTCATATTCAAAAAAAGGGTCCCTTGAAGTTGGTTATCCTTTTATAAGGGACATGTATAGTTTGTGCAGGACCAATTCACTTAAATCATAAAGTATGATTTATGGAAAGTGTAATATTCAAGAAGGTTTCTATAACCCTAAAGTTTTTTTCACCACCTTGTGAACATGTTTTAACATCGAGAATATGTGAAAAATCATTAATATAACTTTTTCCAAGACTAGGGGTCTAGTAAGCATGGATCTAATTTTACAAGGGCAATAAAGTGGGCCTTATAAGCTTTATGCCTTTTCCATTTATGTTCTAATTTTGTTTCTAAACTCTAGATAGGAAGAGTCCATTGAGTAGTGACTTGAATTTTTAATGGACTGCCCTTTGTGGGTTTTCAACCTGAACATATTTGTGTATCTTTCACTTGAAGCTTAGGGTATTTCCATTTGGACCATCAACGGATGAATTTTATGGTTATACCACTTTGACCACTATGCATGAAGTTTATTTTCCTGAACAATATGGAATTTTTATGATACAAATGTAAAACAAGAGCCAAATTAGGATTCTATGGGTCATGAGTACTCCAACATGTTTCTGAGTGATAGATGAAAATGATATAAATCATGGAATAGTGTTCTCAGTTCATGATTAAGGATAATGAAAAATCATACTAGGGATGGTCTGGATCACCTTAAGGTTCAAAGTTTTGTATTAGTGAGGTCAGCATCACAAGGGTCAGAAAACCATTCCTATGGGTCCAAGATGTCTCTATATGGTTGGTCTAATACTTTATTCATCGATATCATGGTCAAACAAAGAGATCTAATTTTCCTTTCCAAGGGCAATAGATGTTTTGAGGAAACCGATATGATCAAGACACGAAGTGAGACTTATCTACTAAGGGGATTAAAAGATGAAAAATCACCCCATACACTGGTTGTCAGTGGTTAGTTTCTAGTGATCCTTTAATAAGAAATGATGACAAGTGATGGACATCACATTTTAACATCATGTTCATTTTTAATTTCTTGTGACTAAGATGTTTTATTTCCTTTTTAACATTATGAAGTGAGTACGTTTTTTATTCCATGTAGTTTAATGTCATCTGGTAAGGACATGACTGTGATTTGAAATTAAAATACTTTCTACTATGACATGATCCCTGATCAGATATATGTCCTAATCACATTAGCTAGATTGAAATTCCATGTCCCTAAAGATCATGTGATCCATGCTCAATGTGATAAACATGGGGGAACTGGGCAATCAACAAATTCAAGCATTAGTGGGTCTTAGATATCTCACTACATAGCTTCATACCAAATGTATCTAGTGGTGAATTCTTATCATTTTATATTTTATGATTGAACCAAAGATTGATGATTTGGGTGTGTTTATGTATCATATGGTGGCAGTAATAAATTGTTATATAATTATTGTATAAAAGTTCATTTCATGGGTCTAACCCACATATAGGGATGGGTGGTATTTTTTTTATTTTGGCTGGACCCAACAACTGGAGAATCAGGAATCACTATGTATCCTATGAAAACATAAATCATTCCACGCGTAGTTATTCAATTGGAAAATTTTTTCCTAGGTCTAACCCATACATAGAGGGGGAATTATTACCATTGATTATTGTAATAGGAAAAAGGATTATGGATATTTGTGTCACTATGTATCATAGGATGATAGGAATCAAGCCACACATAGCTCTGACAAATCATGTAGTTTAACATCATGTGGAAAGGACACAGGTTCCCCGATGTGAAAATGGAATATAATGACCCATCCCAATAATGTGAGTTTAGGAATCACTACGTATCATAAAATGGTAGTTATCAAGGCATACATTGTTATTGAACAGAGGAGTGGTGGGATTCCAACACCATGGGTGGTCGTCCTATTAGGTGAGGTCCATAGTAATAAATAGTTCGGTGTGAGGTAATAGAAATCAACCATGCATTTTAAAATAATGTGGTGAGGACTCAAGATGTTTATTTTAAAGTATTAAAACCTAATCCTTGTTAACTCTATCATTAATTGATATATCTTAGTCCTACAAGGAATCTCTTACAAAAATTCAAAATCTTACATGAGTTATGCTCGATGTGAGAAACAAGGAATGGTAAATATTCCACCACATAGATGAAATTAGAGGAAAGGATAAAGGCACTTTGTATTATGTGGTGTGTAACGACACAAAATTTTGAATAAATCTTATTTCCTAATTTTATGTGTTTTATTTTTATACCCAACAAAAATGTTTCATTTGATAACATGATTATAATTAAAATGAGACCGTTGGGTTTTGACTATTATATGACCATTGGAAACTTAAAGTTTTGATTTTTGTCTCTAAATAAAAGTAATCTTGGTTAATTATTATAGAAAGAAGATTCGATGGCCTCGCCCAATAGTCTTGGACCGATCGAAGCCCATCTAACAGAACTTGGGAAGGAGGTAGCACCACTGGGCTTTGCTCTGGACCAAACCCAAGCCGAACTTCATCGTGTGTAGCTAGAACGGAATCACCTTCATGAGAAGTTCAACCTGATAGAAATTACTACTCGTGCAATGTTGGCCGAGCCTCCCTCAGATTCTCTCACCTTAGCACACCTTACATATAGGTCCTATGCTGGCGTTATAAGGGGCTATTTAAGGAGACCGTAACTAGCTTGTGTAATCCTTTGTTTTAAATAAAAATTTGGATTTCTTCTTATGATGAAGTTTATGAATTTTCAAATGACCGGATAAATATAGTATGCATATTTTTTATGAATTTTAGAAAATTTATATTTTAAAAAATGTTTATGTAAACCTTAAATAATTAAAAATGTGTAATTATTTTCAAAAAATGGTCTTATACAATTATGTTCAGTACGAAATTTAGAGTCTAATAAGATCAACTTGATTTTTGATGAATAATAAATTATGAATAGTGATTTTATGCTTTGGATTAGTAATGTGACCAAATGGATTAGTAATCTCACTTAAAGAAAGTATTAAAATAAGCTAGGCACTTTGATTAAGTAATGTGATTCAATAAAATGGTTAAATAACAATTTCATAAATTATTGGTCAAGTATTAGTTTTTTCGGGTGAATAGTGCATTTTAATTAAAAAATTAATTTATAATAATTAGAAAATTATTTTTATAAAAATGAATTTATTTTTGAACTCAGAGCATCCATATTATGTTATGGTAATTTTTGGGGATTTTTCTGAAAAAAATGAATTCTTGATGAATAGTGTTTTTATTTAAAAATTAAATTAAAAATATTTAGAAAATTATTTTTATTAAATGGAGTTCATAAATGTAATTAGAGAATTGATATATGTTTAAGGTGAAATTTTGGGATTTTTCTGAGAAAGATGAATTTTTCAGGGAATAGTGAAAATGCAGTTTTCGGGTTTCGGTATGTTTAATGACATCATAGCTGTGTCATGATGATGTCATGAGATATTTTAAGGTTTGGCCGGCCAAAGGTGATGAATTATTATTTTGCGGGCCCCATGTGGCCTAACTCCATGGTAAATTCCATGGGAGAGCACATGGTTTTGAGAAAAGCACTTGTGAGGTGTCCCATTGCCATTAATGCCTTGTCCCCTCAATTTCCCCATAAATACCCACCCTTTCCTCCTTTAGTTTTCACTCCCAACTCTCCCCCAACGAAGTTCTGGTCTCCTTACCTCCCAAGGAGTCCTCGCAAGGTTCCCCCAAGCCCTCAAGGTCCAAACCTTTGAGTTTTAAGAGTTACGTTTTAAGGTAAGGGATCCGACCTCTCTCTTTCTTTTCAGGTAATCTCTTTTATGTCATTCATTTTATGCTCCATGTTCTTATGTGAGAGGATGTTCTTTTATATTCCTCTTACTGCCCTTTTCATGTTTATATGATGAGAGATCCCCTCTTACTCTCATCATTTAGTTTTATGAAAGTTTAAGTGACGTCGTTAGGCTGCCGAATTTTTAAGGGATCCATTCACCCTTCTCAATTTTCAAGTTCGATTTTCATGTCAAGTATTTCAAGTTCCTTTTTATTATGTTGGGGTATGATATCTATACATATCATACTGATCTCTTATTATAATATGATTAGAGACCCTATTTGATCTTGTCAAATCATTTTTATGGAAGTTTAAGTGACGCCGTTAGGCTGCCGAATTTTTATAAGAGAAATCTTATTTTTGTCTCACTTCCATGTTTTTCATTTCATATGGTATATCTTTAAAATCTCATTTCCATGTTCATAAATACCATATATTCTGTCCCCATACTGTTTTTTTGGATCATTTATGAGTGGGTGACCCATGTCCCCTCTCTTTTAAATGTTTTCTAAAACCTTGTATCATAGCCGTTGTGCTGCAGAATTTTCGTCTCAAAATGCCTCTCTCTTTTCTCAAAATTATTTTATGTTATAAAGTGAATACTCAAAGCTCTTATTTCTACAAGGGTATTCACATATATATCAAAATGTTCTATTTTAAATTCTGGTATTTACATACATGAGACCCGATTTCCCTTTCCGTGGGTTTAAAGTGACATTAAGATCATGTCTTTAAAGCAGTTTTTAAAATGTTATGATTATGAAATGAAACCCATTTATTTTGTGATATATGAGTTCTTTATGAAATGTTTGACGATGATATATGTGGATCACATGATAATAAATTCAAATTTAAGGGTGCGCCCTGATAGCGCTCCAATGCATTGGGTAATCATGTAACCACTAGAGATTACAATTAACACGATACCTTCGTGAATAACTTTGGTAGTTTTCAAATGACACCTTGGGGATGGACCTTGGTGATATGTTCATTATTGTCTATGTTAAATGATGTAGCCACATCTTCAAGTTATGAAAAATTTTATTTTTATTATGAAATGCATCATGATCCCTTTCCCATTCCTTAAAGTTCTTTTCTTGACCTTATTGAAGTATCTCAAGTTCACATGTAAAATGTTTCTCTTGTTTCCCTTACTGGGCCTTCTGCTCACCCCTTCTTTTGGTGTATGTCCCCAGGTTATGAGATGCAGTAATGAACCTAGGATGAACTTAAGGATAATCCTTTCAAGTGTTTAAGAAGAATTTTTTATGTTGTTTTCATGTTTTAGGTTCCTGGTTTCCAAGACACTAAACCTTAAAGATCCTCGGTTTTGTAAAATGTAATGAAAGTTTATGTGATAAAAAGGAGGGATGTTATATGGTGTATGGGCCAAGATATAGGATCTAGAAATCCCTATATATCTCATTGGAATCGGAATTAATTTGTACATAGTTCTTGAATAACAATTCCAATTAGTGTTATGGAGAGAGGACAATAACCATGCAATTTAGCATCCTGTGGTAAGGACAGAGGTGACCCAGCATGAAATAAAAGAAATACTATGGATAAGCCCAGAAATGGAGCTTTTATAATCACTATGTGTCATGTGATGGGAAGAATTACGCCACATACAGTTATAGGAAAACTTTTAGTTTAGTTTCATGCAGTAATGACATCATCTATGCAATTTAACATATTGTAGTAAGGAAATGAGTCACCCTACGTGGAAAATAAGTCTTGAAAATTATCATAGTTTGATTTCTTGTGATTTGGACGAATATATTGTATTTGGATCTCGGATTGGATATTTGTGTGTCACTATGTTTGATGTGATATCGATATTCAATCCACATGCAGTTATTGGATGGGGAGATTGCCTATGTGGATCTAACTTACACATAGGGACGGGGAAGATTTATTTCTATATTGCACAAATCAGGATCGTGTGTGAAGAATCATCAATAAGATGATTTTCCCTATTATTTTAAATGTAATTTGATGAGTATGTATCAATAGTAGTTTAATTTTATGTGGTGAGGATGTGTTCTGTTACATTTTAACATAATGTGGTTAGGATGTGTGACATTATGTTGTATATCATCTTACTTCTAGGAAATTTTCTCTATGATTTAAAATCATGTGGTTAAGATGAATTTGTGTATTTTAATGTCATTTAAACAAGATTAAGATAATTAGTGGAGGAAACTGAACAAATTATTTTTTGAGAAATCACTCATTGGTGGGGGGGAATAACGTGTTCCCTATCCATCATGGCTAGTGATTAAGCATCGTTGTGATAGATCTTATGTATGAAATAAGGACATTCCCATCTGGGTTTCTATTTTGGAGGCTTCTTACCTAGTATCATGGGGGTTATAATATAAAATAATACTTATCCTTGATGTAAAGAGAATAGGAGGGCCCTTTATTTATGTCACATGTGATCCGATATCTAGAGGACTTCAAGGTTGTGGAATGTACGTAACATGTTCTCATCAAGCCTTTCCAATTCATTTGACCACTTTTGTGACTACTCATCATCTGTGAGCTATATGTAAATATGTAATCAAAGTGATGTAAACTAGAATTATATAGGAAATACTTCCCCAGTCACATACACTAATGAATATAGAGTTTCCTATGTTACATTACACATGGTGTTAAAGCATTCCCATAAAGTTAGGTGGATTTTTTCTAGCTGTACTTCCTATCCTTATTCTCCATATATTGGAGTATGGTTCAAAAAAATTTAATTTAAGGAATATATTTGTACGTATACTATTTCATGGTAGTTGGATGAATTATTGGACTCGATATTATACTCTTGGTATAATTTATTCAACTCACTAGAATAAAAGTTGGTGCTTTTTTCCATCAGTATCATGTGTGGGACTCTAAATTTGGTGTGGATTTTAGACTTTATGAATTTAATGATGTTGTTAATTACAATTACCATGAGGGGTATCTTTTTATCCCATTTGGAGAATAATTTTTTGCTAGTAAGTATGTAATTAAAATGATTGAATGGGGCGAGGGTATATAACCCCACACCATCCATTCCCCTTATGAAAAATGGTCATGAATATTTATATATTTATAGTAATTTTATGGGTTTATGGATTAAGTTTTCAAGAATATGACATAAAATTAATTTCTAATTGAATTACACATATTCATGTATCATTGTTTTTTATTAGTAACTCAAAATCAAAATTTAGTGGGATATCCTGGTCTCAGACTGATGGGTTCTGCAAGACATTGTATGGACTTCCTCCAGGACACTATGAATCTATCTTTATATTATTCATATAAGGAGTATTATATCAATGCATGATTTTTAGAGGTATTTTATCACATTTTCACCATCCCACTGGGAAATGTTCACTGCTCAACATTGAATTTATTCCCTCCTATATTGGCCTATGAGGAGGATCTTATTTTGGAGATAACCAAGTATGGTCTTCTTTCATATTGGGGTGGATGTTGGTTCATCATGCTCTAGGGTGGCGGTGACATGATTTATTTCTTCTATGTAGTATATTATTATTGATGAGACTATACTTTGTTCCGTAATGAAAAATACTTCTTCATCCTTAATAGGTCCATCCAGGATTTTGGGTGCATTAACTAGTGCATGGACATGATCATTCTATGACCGAGTGGCATGATGTAAGGCGAGTTCAGAAGTGAATTATAACTTCAGTCCTCTGATACAGCTAATGAGGGGGGGAAATTCTTCCTATTTGATGGAATATTTGTTTTTTATCTCTTCTGTCACTATATGTGAATCCACATTTATATTCAGGTAGGATGTTTATAGATATAGGTCTAGTTCTAAGCTAGTAATGAGGGTTTAATATTCTTCCTCATTATTCATATATCCTTTAGATAATGAGAATGATAAGGGAATAATTACATTGTTCAAAGAAACAAATATAATCTCTAATCCAACCAAATTGAGTTTCAGGTTCTCGAGTATCTTGTCATTATAACATTAGTAGGCACCATCAAAATACATCTCCCATTTACGGAGAGTGTCAAGGGTTTTGAAAATATCCTCATTTTGAAGTTTGGTGTCCATTGGGGTACTTTAAAAGATTGTATGTGCAATAAGGAAATCATCAATGGCATGCAGTTTCACTACCTTCTATAATAATAATTGGATGTCATACTACTGCAAAATAACTACCCATCGATCCAAACACATATTCACAATTGTATGGAAAAGTATTTACTTTATTTGGTCAAAACGAGATACCAAGTGGACTTTGTGGTATTGTAAGTATTGACTCTTTGTTTTCACTACCAATATGAGCATGTGGTAGTTCTTCTAAACATCATAATATCTAATTTTATTACCTAACATCTTTCAACTGAGGTAGTAGTGACTATTATTATTCCCAAAATTATTGTTTTATATAAGGATACTCCAAGTGATCATTCCATGGAAGCCACATTAAAGATGGGTTGATTTCCTTCCAACAGAAACACTAAGACTGGTGGGTGCAGAAGGTATTTCTTGAGACTCTCAAAGTATTCTTGGCAGTCCTCATCCAATTAATAGGTGACTCTATTCCTCATTAACTTGGTGTATAAGAGATATTATCAAGCTAGGTTGGCTATAAAATTTCAAATATAAGTGTATTTCTCTATGATCCCACTTAGATCATTGAGATTTTGAGGGGTTGAAATTACTAGGATTTCACTAGTCTTTCCAGGGAAACCTCGATGCCATAGTAGTGTACTAGAAATCCATGGAATTTCAATAATGTTTTTTCAAAAGCACAATTCAACAGATTTATTTTTAGATTATGCTATCTCAACTTGTTGAATACTGTTTGAGGGTCCATGAAGTTATCACATTGATATAGGGATTTAACCACTAGGTCACTGATATATCATTATATTATTCATCCTATGAATTGTTTAAAGATATGATACTTGTTTCATTGATAAGTAGAACAAAAATTCATCAATCCAAAGGGAATGACCATATAGAAAAAGATCATATGAGGTGATATGAAGGCAGTGGCTTCCTCATCCTCATGGGAAAACATTATTTGTTTGTCCCCTGAACAGAAATATATAATGTAAATGGATTAGAATATAGTAGTTACATATATCCAGAGTTATATTATTGGAAATGAGAAATCATCCTTCAGGAATTGATGATTATGGACATTAAATTGAATTCACACTATAATCTACCAATTCTGTTTATTTAGAGGGATGATGTTGGCGATCTACCTTGTGTATTTCACTTCCCAGACAAAACTTTCTTAGATTAATTTGTTATATTCTAACTCTAAATTAGTGACAAGGTAGGGGTAAATCCTCTTGGCCAACTTCATTAAACCTCAATGGTTATTGTGTAGGAGAAAATGGTTCTTAGAAACATCTAGGTTCAATCTGGCCATTTTTGTATAATTCTAAGTGGACACATATCAATATTGATTTATGAATGTGATGTACATATC
Organism: Viscum album; assembly: GCA_963277665.1. Classification (NCBI taxonomy): domain Eukaryota; kingdom Viridiplantae; phylum Streptophyta; class Magnoliopsida; order Santalales; family Viscaceae; genus Viscum; species Viscum album. The sequence continues at coordinate 29,532,345 of OY728125.1, forward strand.
TTTATCTTTGATAGGATTGGATGCACTAATCAATATTGTATTTGGGTATTCTTATACACCCAAATTTACCTGGATGGTTTAAACAATGCTGGTGGAGACACCTTCCCTAAATACAGGAGGGGTGTTCCTAAGGTCATCCTCTTCTTCTTCCAACTCTGAATCTATGGAGTCAATTTTAGATGATGTAGGTGATCTGAGGGAAGTGACATTATAATCCTCTTCTTCTTCCACCACTTATTCTTTCAATGTTTGGATGATAAATTCCCTGGGAAGTGACATTATCATCCCTACTACAAGATTAATTACAAATATATTTTGGATCTTATTTTCGATCATGTTTTCACTAAGGATGGAAGGATATTAAACATATTTGATTAATTGTACTACCTAAATCTAGTTTTTGGAAGCAAATAGTCACTATTAGGCATACTCTTGGGATTTATAGGGGTGGTTCCCAAGACATTGGGGCCAATAACCTATACATTTTCATCCACCATAAGTTGTTTTACCACCATTTTATAGAAAACATCTTTAGACTATGTAGATTTTTAAGAATTGAAGGGGGTGTTATCTCCATGTAGTATACCGACCATCCCATTGATGGGGAATTTCAAAAATTGATAAAATTTTGAAGGTACCATGACATGACTATGAAAACAAGGTCTTTTAAGAAAGACATTATATCAAGTGGCTGGATGGATAAACATGAACTCTGTATTAGATGTTGTATCCCTAAATAATGCTTTGAGATTGATCATGTCAATAGGAATTTTCTTACTCTTGTCATTTACTTGAATAGTTATCTTCTTAGGAGTCAAATATATCTTACTATATCCCAAACAATAAAGGTTAAAAATCAGTATGAGGATTAATCTAGAACAAATTTGATCATAGACCTTCATATGTTTACATTATCGAGTTTAACTGAAACATATAGGGGCTTGATGTGTCCTTGGTGACATCTTTCTAGTCCTAATCTGTGAAAGAGATGTCAAAATTGTATTTTGATTACATAATATCCACTCGATAGAACTTGGATACAATGAAATCCATATCCAATTCTTGTGGGATATGAAGGGATTTGACAAGGGCCAATCACATTTCTTTTGAAAGAAAATAGATTCTCGGATAGAGAGTTTTTCCTGGACTACCACCATATATTTCAAAATGTCATACTTTTGTACCAAAGTTCAGCGCTTCCCGATGTAGGGTTTCTCATAATTATTTGGTTAATGAGAGGAGGTGTTTGAGGAATATGGAAATGGTTCTTTTGAAATGTTTTATGAAGAATCTTCTGCCAGTGGAATAGTTCTTTTCATCTTTACCCATTATCTAGGATAATCATACAATCGTACCTATAATAGATGGTTGTGTAAGATGACTAGGAGTGGGTAATCATTGGAGGGTTCTGGGACACCTTCATGTCTCTGTTGGCCTTAACTAAGTGCGTTCACATGGTTGTCGTCTGTATATATATCCTCTGTAGGAATTTGATTGATATATTGGGTCTAACAACACCCACATGTCCTCAATATCCTCAACTCCTACCCTTGCAGCATCTAGATCCCTATTCAAGTATGGGGAACACATATTTGGATGCATATTAATTGTTGGAGAAGTGTTCTTGTAAGTTTATTATGTTTACATAACCAAATCTGAGCTCTTTATTCAATGAGAGTTCCATTTGGTGGGTCTATACCCATTGTTATGATGTTTCAAGAAATAAATATGCAAGACTTAGAGTATGTGTTGGAGATGAATAAAACTATTCCTATTCTGCCTCTTCCAATATTTAGAAGTAATTTCAACCTCTAGGAGACACATTTAGTGTCACCTCCCAAGGTGAAGTAACTGTTATGGGTTTTTGAATCTATGTGCTCAGGGAGGAATGAAATTGGTGTTATATCTTTAGATTCATCGAGTTGTAAAAACATTTCCCACACCTAGTTGAAGCGTCTGGAAAATCACTCTATTCTTATAACTTTTCAATGGTTATAAAGGTCACATGTTCTGGGATTTCTCCAATATCACTCATCTTGAATAAACCTTGATTTGGAGGATTTCATTCAAAATGAATAAATACAAGATTTTTTGACTCATCATACTAGGAAAAAAAGAGTAGTCGAGATATTCAGTGAGGTTGACCTCATTGGGTTTCATGGGAAATTGAATCTTAAGAAATTCATTATACATGGATACAAGAAAATAACATGGGAATTTTTTGTTTTAGAAGGGGTATTATTTATTCATCTATTCCTAAAATATTATGCAACCTTGATCTATTTTTCTCCAATACAATGGAGACTTTTCTACTACTTCTGCTCGACTGGAGGCACAAGGCAGTTCAAGAGATACCTAAGTGATCAAATAGGAGCTACTACTGGTTTTAGAGTTGTATAATTATCCTCCTCCTTGCAAATCATTTTACCCTATACTGAGGAAATGGGAAAAGATTTATCTCTGGTATGCAAAATGGTGTATTCTAGGTGCTATGCCATTTTTGAAAATTCAAGGAATCCACCTAGTTACATCATCGGGATCATGAGTATCTGCAGATCATCCTATTTATTTTCATCATAGAGTAAAATAATTTTCTTATAACAGAGCGATGTTGATTGAATAGGTTAAAAATTTCCACACAGATATGAAGTTATACACCCTCCCAATTTCACATTTCTTGCATTTCATTAGGTTGAAAATTGTTATTTTCCTTAGTTTAGAGATGAACTTGTTAATAAATTGATGGCAAAGGTTATCCCATCCTACAAAGAATCCTACTGGAAGGATAATTCAAAAGAAAAGGCTGGACCTACCAATGTTTTTACAAAACACTTCATCTTTGTCACCTCCTATGGATGTTGAGAGACCATTATTGGATTTCATTAAGAAAAGAAGTGTGTGAGATGTTGCTGAGAGTCTTTTGTGATGTCAAAGATAGAGAACGCACAATTTTTAAAATTGGGTGGGTAAAACAATAATATTCCCATTCAAGATATGGATTCTTCTCAGGCTACATAGATGCATGTATCCATTCCATAGATTATATTTAGATAGCTAGGTACTTAATGACATTGACCTGTTCGGAAATTACTATTTTCTGAGTCACCTATCGTCTATAGGGAGTGGGTAAGGCTTACTGATGTGTCCCCATTTTTTTCTCCCAATGATTTTGAATTCATTCTAAGACTAAATGATTTCATTGGATATTGATAGGTTATTTTAATAATAGAGTGAATTCATTGTCATCTCTGACTTCATCATTTATGTAAACTGGATTCCTGGATTCAGAATTGGTCTAATGCTCAAATTCCACTCTTGCAAGTGGATTGACTATTTACTGATATATAAGAGGAAGAGTTTTAATCCCAAGATAAAGGTGATACATAGTGATATTTTTCCCCTTGCTATCACCTCATTAAATTGGCTGACGGTTTGTATCTTGTTATCATATTTCTCAAACTTCTCCTTCATGTAAGTAATTTCATCTTTTTTGGGTGACAAGTGGGATATGACTACATATTTCTCTTTATCCATTGCATTATTTTTCCATAGTGGTAGAAAATCAATATTCAAGGGTATCAGGTTATGGATTATCCTCCATTTATGGGTACATGTAGCCTCAGTGGGCTCATCTAGATCCTCCTCCCAAGGAATATTTTTTCGTATAGTATCCAAAATAAATAGCGACTTGATCCAAATTATCTATTGTATTGAGGTGATGAAACTCAAAATGTTATATCGGGAAATAGTAGTTTTCCCATTAATCTCAACACAATAGCATAATTATTCACTATTGGTATCACATTATTTTCCTAAACCCCTATTCATATTGGACATTTTTATCTTATGACCACTATGGTATTTTATTTCCTTCACCACACATTCCTCTCGTCATGGATTGTGATCAATAACCATAGAAGAGTTTTAGGTCATGTTTTCAAAATAGGCCCTAAATATAAGAGATTAAACTTATATATAAATGAATGGATATGATTCTAATTGTCTATATTTACCTCCTAGACTTGATAATATTAATTCCCTCTATAGTGATGAAGATGATCATCCCAATGGGTTGGGGACTACATGGGGCCATAATTGAAAATTTTAGATTTTCTTATAGAGGACTCAATGATTCCGATTAAAGATTTCATGAATTCTATAATAAGAATTGATATATAAATGCCCAAATTATTATAGGATGGGGTCGATCTAGAACCACCATTGATTTCTCTGGGACCCTCTCAGTTGTGATCTTGTATGATCTGGGTGAAATAGAATCCAATGACATTAGTCATTTTCTATGGGAATTTTTTTATTGACCAGAACTCCAAATTCTGTGTCTAAAATGAATTTAAATAGTTTCAAGGTGAAAAATTTAAAGACCTTTCGTTTTCCTCTCCCTCTGTTCATGATGTCTTGGTTTTGTTGATGTAGGTTAATTCAATGGTAGTGACCAGCTGGATCATGCATTGCCCAATACGCTGACCTCATCCTTGGCTATAATATTACAGGGCATTATATCTTGGGAGTTTTATTATTCCATGGGTGTGGTAAAGTGAAATGCTCCATAATTTCCACATTCCTAAGTAGATATACATGATGAGTCTTTGGAGATCAGTTTCTGAAGATTTGTGATGTAATGAAAAAAGCGTGTTGTAGATTTAGGCTGTGATTTTACAGTTTTTGGTCATGATCCAAGGAGATAGCAGTTATTTATAGTATATAATAGAGTACCATGATGGTCTAAAGGTGACCCTAATATTTTGAATAATGGAGGTTTCTATCCTACAGTCACTGATGATTTTCCCACCTATTTTGGTGTATGTAAGGCATGTACTCCTTCTCTAAGTCATTTGATATCTCATAGTCAAAAGTGGCATGGGTCCAGAACATATAGAGGAGGTTTTTTATGGAGAAATATCCCATTATATCAATTTAATATTCCTATTAAACAAAATAAAATACCTCCACTTATTCATACCATAGATGTTACTTCTCAGGGTCACATACTGACTATGGTTAAGGGTTTCAAGTAGTTGATGGGGAACTATATATAGTTCACCATGGTGTTTTGAGAACCTATCTATATGAATGTATCTGAGTTTTTAGAACCTTTTTATACCTAGGTTTCCATGAAATTGGAAGATTTCATTATATATGGTAGATATCATCATGGCACGATTGTCCGGAGTAGATATTAGGAGAAGAGTCCCTACGATATGTCTCCAAACTACCATGAGGAGGACTACCATGGTAATGATCACCTTGTACTTCATGTAAAGGGTTGAAAAACCCTTGGGATGTTGAGAATGTGTGCAGAAACCTCAAAGACACATGAATTGATCCTGTGAGGAATATGATCCTAATTATGTGTCGTGGTTGGAATATGATGAATTACCTTTTAGGGTTATGCAGGGATATGAGCCATATGAATGATGGATGTCAGAATATGTTGATTATTGTATGGTATTGTAAGAATATGAACCTACCACTAGGAAGATTCTAGGATATTCCAATGAGATTATTCATTATCAGCATGAAAAAGATCTTTCCTCTAGTTGGTTTCTGAAATAGGTCAGTCAACCCTAGCTAAAGAGAGGATATGATCCTGGTTCAAGTATTTAGTCCCTGATATAATATGCTGATGGACCTTCATGATGGGATAAGGGAAATGTTCCTCCTATTATACATCCTATAAAGGATGTTGGTACAATCGTTCATCGGTAGAAATAGGGATATGATCCTGTTTTCAATGAGCTACTGGAATATGCTATGTTACTTCACTAACAGGGACATGATCCAATGTTGAGGCATGTGTAACTCTCACATGGTGATCCATGGTTAGAAAGTGGTTATAAGCCTTATTCTAAATCTTTGGAGTAAGCCTCCACTATTTTCCAATAGGAACATGTGCCTATCTTGAGGCATGTTCCACTCTCACTTGGTGATTCCCACTCATAATGGAAATATGAGCCCGATCCTAAGTCTTTGGAGTATTCCTACAGTCTTTTTGATAGGAATATGAGTCATTCCTGAGGCATGTGCCTATATCACATGATGATACCCGATCAGAACAGGGATATAATATTGGTCTTAAGCCTTTAGAGTATTTCATTAATATTTTTTGACAGTAATGTGTTCTTGTCCTATGGAATTTGACACTCTGCCTTGGTGAACCCCAGTTGGAACTAGAATATGATCCTTGTCTAGTGCCTCATATTTTAACAGAATATATTGAAAATCATCCTAGATGAGAGTAAGAATTTCTACTTTAATTGGTCAAACCACGTATTCATGCTGATTAGAGTGTTGTGCTACCCTGGCTCGAGGGATAAAAATATGCACATCACCCTGTATCTAGAGGTGATGGAATATGATGGTGGAGTTCTTCAACTGTTGCTAGAATATAGTGAAACTTTTGAAAAATGTGCACAGATATATAATCATTTGAATTTTCTTTCTCTAGTATCTACTAGAATATATATTTGATTAAATAGGGGATATAATCCCACTTATATCCTCCTTATTCCTTTAGAGTATTCTGATGTTCTTCATTCATGGGTGTAGGGATATGTTCCTCCACCATTCTAGAAGTAGGAATCTTCTCATAGACTTGCTCGAGAGAGTAGGTATATGAGTTTGGTCACTTTCTACTACTGGAAAATGCTCATGCGCATCATCAACAATAGAAGTTATATGATTCCACTCTTGATTATCCAAATCTTTATACTCCCAATGCTACTTCCTTGGTGACTTTATATGTGTGTAAGAGGTAGAAATGTGTCAAATAGTGCCCTTAGTAGGAAACAGAGTGAAGACAGTGGGATGATACTAGGGAAAACAACTGACAGGATCCCTCCTCAAGAGCCCCTGAACTAGAAGGTATCCATAGTTGAATCCTTGATACACATTCATTAGATACTTAAGGTGGTTATTGTCATGATCTAGGAAAAATATTCTAATGTCTTTTGTAGTGTAAATGAGATCCACTAGTTTCATTGTAGATTTCTTGGGATAATGCAGACTCATTGGTTTTAGTGTTTGCAGACCCCTGTGTGTTGCCTTGAGGGCAATGATTGTACCATGTTAGTGGTATTCCTAGACCATTAAATTTTCCACCTAATGTGAAAGGTGTCAGGTAGGTGAGGTAATTCCATGACTCACAAGAGTTGTATCCATAGCTGATATTCCATAACGATCACTAGATGAATACATGATCTCTGGCCAGGGATTTGTTTCTGAGAGTAGTATCTACAGTAATAGGGATAACATGGAACAAGGTCACTGATCAGTGCACCATAATAGTCATGATATGTTCTCAATCAAATATGCATAAGTAACAGAATTTTCCTTTCTTATTACTCATCCTGTAAATTTTCTCATATGGAATTTCCAAAGTAAGGACAAAATTATTCCATGAGGATCCTAGTTAAATTTGGTCAACTAGTCATTTTTTTATTTTGATAGATTTACTTTAGGTTCACCATTTTTTTCATGGGAAAGGTCATGGCAAATGCATGGTAGAAACCAAATATTCTGATGATAACTGAGTAACCTATTTTTTTCAACCTATGTAGGAGTTGTCATAGTTAAATGATTTTATGTCTAGTTCACCACTACTTCATGGATAATAATGGATCTCCTTTGGTTCCATATTCTTATGAATGGATGTTACAAACTTATGAGAAATATTTTCTATATAAAATTATCAATACTAAGGAAAAGATCATCCTTGATGACATGCCCATTATTAAGTAATACACAGATGTGTTTCCAGAAGAATTACCTAATATTTCTCCTGACTAATAGGTTGATTTATCAATAAAACTTATATCCTGATAATTTCAAATATTCATACTCCATATAGAATAACCATTTTTGAAATTTAAGTGTTGTAGAAGAAACTATAAGAGAATCTAGATGAAGGTTTTATACACCCAAGTGCTTCACCATGGGGTGTACCAATCTTCTTCGTCAAGAAAAAGGATTAATCAATGTGTCTCTAAAATTATTATCATGATCTCAACAAGATAACGATGAAGAAAAATTATCCTCTATCATTAATTAGTTACATGTTTGATCAGTTACATGAATCCCAATACTTATCTAATATTGATCTTCCATTAATATATTATCATGTAATGTTGTAGAAGGAGGATACCTCCAAGACTTCTTTTCATGCAATTTACAAGATCTATGATTTCATAATGATGCCATTTGGACTCACTAATTCTAAATAAATATTTATGGACAATATAAACAGAGTCCTTAGGGATTTATTTAACAAATCTTTGGTAGTGTTTATATATGCTATTCATATATACTCCAAAACCACGGAGGAACATCAGAAGCATTTTAATATTGTACTGAAGACCTTTAAAAATAAAAGTTTATATGCAAAAGATAGTAAATCTAGGTTCTGAATGGAGTAAGTAACATTATTGTGTAATTTTTTTACCATTAAGGGATATCTATGGATCTTTTTTTAATATTGGAAATTCAAGGATGGATTAGACCAAATTTTTTGATATAGATTCATAGTTTTTGTGGATTAGATAGGTAATATCATCAATTTTTGGGAATTATCTCATGATTTTCAAGCTCACTAAATAATCTAACTTAGTAGGTAGTGAAATATTTTTATACTGATAAATGTGAGGATTTATTTAAAGAGTTCAAGAAGAGGCTAATAAGTACACCTAAACTCATATTACCCACTAGTGGGGAATGATTTTTTATTTATAGTGATGTATCCAAAAACATCTTGAACTGTGTACTCAAGCAAGATAGAAAAGTGATAGTTTATTCCTCCTGCCAATTAAATACACATGAGTACAACTACACAACACATGATCTGGAATTGGCTATAGTTTTCTTCACATTAAATATTTGGAATTATTATCTATACAGGGAGAATAGTGATATATCTAAATATCATAAAATCTTCTAGTGTATATTCAAATAAAAGAACCTTGATATGCACCAATGAAGGTGGTTAGATAGGATCAAGAACTATGATTGTTCACTCCATTACAATCATATGAAGGTGAAAAAAGTGGTAGATTCTCTGAATATAAAGGATCCAAAAACCCTATCCATGGGGACTATTATAAGGGATATTATATTCTTGGACATGAATTAGACATACATGAGGAAAATAAAAGGATATTTATCGAAACTTTCCCAAGTAACTACTCAAACATCCTTTCTTAGGAGGTTCAAGGAGGCCCATAAAGATGATGATGTTCTATAGAAAGATGTAGATAATATTCCAATGTTAAACTTTTCTAAATAATGAGTTATAAGGACTAGAACCCAAATATGTGTCTCATAAAAACTATAACTGAAGGGGGAAGTTTTTGATGATATTAATACCTCATATTACTCTATTCATCTTGGAATCACTATGATGTATAGAGGTCTAGAGACAAATATCTGATGGGATAAAATGAGGAGAAATATTGAATAATTTATATACCAATTCTTGGTATTCCAACAAGTCAAGGATAAATGAAAAAAATATAAGGGTATTATGTAACCATTTCCCATACCAGAATGGAAATTAGAAAACATAACCATTGATTTTACCATAGAAATCCCTAGGACATGCCCAAGAAAATATCATCATCTGAGTAGTAGTCAATCTCCATATAAAGTCAGTGCATTTCATTTCTATCAAGTAAGATTTATCTCTCGACTAAATCACCAAGATATACATAAGGGAAATGGTAAAACAAAATGGAGTTCTAATTTCCATTGTATCTTATTACGATTTGTAGTTTACCTTGGGTTTTGGAGAATAATTTAGTAAGAGTTGGATATAGATATGATTCTGAATAATGATTACCACACTTATATGGATTCTCAATCTAAAATAACCATTCGAACTCTATAAGATATATTGACCTCACATTCAATAGTTTTCTAAGGAAGTTGGGATCAACACATTCCCCAAGTGGTGTTCTCATTTTACATCATTTTCCATTATAGAATTCAAATGGAACCTTATGAGGGTATTTATGGGATGTGGGGTTAAGTAAAAACATTTTGGGGGTGAAGTTAAAGAATGTAAGTTTATAGGATTTGATCTTACCCAAGAGATGATAGAGAAGGTTTAAACCATTCATGTCCTATGAAATCCTCAAAAGTCATCCGAAAATATATGCATGTAAAAATCAATGAGACATATAGTTTTAGGAAAAAGATATTTGTTTCCTTCATATATTTCCATGGAAGAAATTCATGAGGTTTGGGAAGAAAGGAAATATTATCCCATGATATATCATCCCATTTCAGATCCATGAATATATTAGAGATGTAGCTTAAAGACTATAACTCCCACCAAACTTATCAAAATTACATGATGTGTTCCAAGAATCCCTCTTGAAGAAGTACATACCAGACCCATCACATGTACTTAATCGATAGGATGTACCCTTAGAGAATGATATTTTATACAAAGAGAAGTTGTTAAAGATCTCAGATTATAGATACATAGTTCTATGAAACTAGACAACTTTCTTTGTTAAAGTTTTGAAGAGGGGCCATAAGATTGAGGAAGAAACTTGAGAACCAGTTGAGGTAATGAAATATAAGTACCCACATATGTTCTAGGGTACAAAATAAAATTTCATGGTGAAATTTATAAAGGGTTTTTAATGTAATGAAATAAACATTTATTAATTAAATTACCTTCTAAATGAATAAATTCATTATTAAGTAATATAGTTATAAAGAATACATACACTAATTTGTTTATTTTATACCATTATAAGTTATTTCATTTCATATTTAAAATGCTATAAAGCATCATAGTAATTTATAATATAGTCATTTTAGAGTGAGCATTATGACTAGTATATATTAATGTTTATGATATATCTAGTTGACATAGTCGAAATAAATGATAGCCTCGACCAGTAGGATCATACCCTATGAAGCCTATTTATCGAAACTTACAAGGGAGATAGAATCAATGAGATTTTACCTTGACTAATTCCATGTCAAGATTGAAAAACTAAAGCATGAGAGAAATTATTTATGGGAGAAGTTCAATCTTATTGAGATCACAACCCAAACCATGTTTTCCAAACCACCCAAATAAAACATCACCATCACACACCTTACCCCTAGGGAACATGTTGATGTAATAAGGGTTTATTTATATATACCGTAAAATTATAAATTTATATATTTTTATTTTTAAAAAAATAATGATTTTATTTAAATGTTTTATTATTACAATATAAATTATTAAATAATGAATTTGAAAAAAAATTAGATTTTTTATACAATGAAACTAAAATTATTTTTTTTGGAGATATATAGTTTCAATCAAGACACTATTTTTAAAGAATTCATTAATTTTAGAAAGAAATGTTACTTTAGTAAAATATTCTTCTTAAATAATTTTTATATAAATATAATTTCTATAATTTTATGATGTCAATTATAATTTTTCTATGGGTTTGAAAACATTTATCATTGTAAAAACTAGTACTTTTACATAAATGTGGATTTTGATTGAAAAGTATAAATTCAAATATGTAGAGAATTATTTTTATAAAATAAATATTATTTTTGAAATCATAACACTGAAATTATTAAATAATGATTTTATTCATAGTTTTCAAAGGCAGTCTAATTGTTTGGTAAAAATAAAATTCAATATAAACATATGGTATATATTATGCCATCATAATTGTAATGACCCGCCAATTCTCATTGGATTGAGAGTGCACTGAGTCATTAACAGGCTTTAAGAGACATCCCCAAGACGCTAAAGGCTGGAAATAAATGCCGAAGGGTCTCAAGAAAATTGGGGGATGATTTACCCTTTAAGAAATAACCCATCCATTAATCATTCACTATATGATGCATGAAAAAATGAAAGACCAATAAAAAACATCATTTATGTTAAACCACATAAGATTACATAACAGCGGAATACCAAACCAAACATCAAAATATACAGTAGAAGAACAATACAAGACTCTCAAAGGACACCACGACTCTGTGGTCCACAAGCTCCAAGCTCTATAGCATCTCCCAAACATCACCATGATTCATTAGTAATGAGATGTTTTACCCTTACATGTGTCTCAGAATACAACATCTATAAAAGCACCAAGGATCCAAAGCAAGGGTGAGTATAAAACTTTGTAGGTTCCCCCCAATAACGTCCCTACTCATGCCACTAGGATAGAAGAGTTAGCAATATTTACACAAAAACATTTTATATAAAACATTTTCACCAAAACAATTTATACCTAAATATAAACATGTTTGCCAAAACCATCCATGTTCAAAAGCATCAAAGTGAAATTTAAACCAGCTTTTACAACACGTTATTTTTCCAGAAAAATAACCAAAAAAATTTCCAAAACATTTCAAAAACATCTCATTTTGGCATTCCCAACCATTTCACAAACCCATGAAATCAACCATGCAAGCATCATTATGATAGTTCCATACTCATGAGCGGTCTCTCGTCTATCTACCAAGTCATCACAAGGTAATTATTTTCGATGTGCCATTACACCTTTGGAACCGAGAACAAAATCATATTTCAACCAAGCCTCATACATATAGTCACCACGTGCCATTAAACGTTTGGCACTGAGTACAAGGTCCTATTTCACCCAAGCCCTATACATGAAATATGAACACACACCACATAGTCCCAACAATCATGCCAAACCATCCTTTCAATAAAACAACTTTTATTGAAAAGAATTTTCCATCCAAACCAAGTGTGTTCAAACAATTAAAACCATTTCAATAAATCATCCTTTTTATTGAAAACCAAATCCATCAAAACCATTTCAATAAAACACCTCTTTTTTGAAACCCCATTTCTCATCAAACAACTTACAATTTTAGAAATTTCATAATTTAAAATCAACATTTTAAATTCAAATAGCCAAGTCACTTTGCACACAATTCACCAAGATTTCACAATTTCATCGAAACAATAAATCATAACTAAAGAAGATTTATTCCTTTTTTTCACAATCAATTACATTCAAATAAATAATTTGAAACTAAGCTAACCAATTCTAACAAGATGAGTCGAGAGTGAAGCCTCCTACCTCAACAAAAAGGTCAAACCAAGTAACGGATGAAGGCCGCTCAAGAACACCGGGTCAAGTCTCCAAAAAACCCACCTTAGATCTCTTCTCCTAACACAATAAAGACCAAATCTAGTCATATTTGGCATCAACACACTTAGATCTACCTCTAATGGGCATTGATCTAAGAAACCAAGATAAAGGGAGAAGTATATCTATGTAGATATAAAAAACCATTCAAGAACGAAGGAGAATGATCACATACCTCAAGAATCTGTCCTCGATTCGCCAAGAGAAGCCTTCGGATAACCTTCGGAACGATGGGAGAACCATCATTGACAATTGGAGAACCAAAATCCCAAGTTAGGGTCACTTAGGAGCTTTAATGAGGCAATTAGATGCAAAAAGAGTTAGACCCAAAATATAAGGATCTAATTTTAAGTGACTGCACGGTTAGTCCGCACGGTTTGAAAAACCATGAGCTAACCATGTGCTAGCTACTGCCTCAGCCACCTGTCTCGCATGGCCTCATCGTACATTTTCCCTTAATTGTGCACCGACCATGTGGAAGCCACTGTCTCCTCAGTCAGCAACACACGGTTTGGCCGCACGGTTTAGACAAACTGTGCGCCTCTCGTGCACCTTCCCCTTTGCTTCAAACTTCAATCTAGGATCTCCCTACTCTCCCATACGTCACCCTTAACTTTTAAAACCAAGAAAATAATCAAGTAAGGCTTATATACCAAAAATAGGGGGTACAACATTCTCCATACCATTGGCCTTTCCGTCCCCAAAAAGTAGAAAACCAATGCTTTTCTAAAAGAGTTTTGGACAATGCTCTCTCATTTATTTCTCATGTTCCCAAGTCTATTCCTGAATCTGACCATGTTGCCACAATACCCGCACTAGACCAATGCTTTTTCCATACAATACATTATCCTTCCTATCCGCAATCCGCACTGGGATATGTACCAATGAAGCATCCGACTCTAGGTCAACGTGATCCCATCTGATCATATGGTCAGTATCGGGTTGATACTTCCTTAACTGGGATACATGGAACAAATTGTGCACTAAACTGAACCGTGGTGGTAATTTCAACTAATATGCCACCTCTCCAACCCGTTGTAGTATCTCTAAAGGGCCTATATATCGAGGAGATAATTTTCCCTACTTCCCAAAATGACGATGTCCGAGTCTTGGACAGATCCTCAAGAATAGATGATCACCCACAATGAACACCAATGGTATGAGACGGTGACTTGCATAATATTTCTGATGAATTTGAGCTATCTCCATCCTCTTTCTAATCAACTGAATCTTCTCTTTTGTTTCTTGGACAAGGCTCGGCCTGACTAGTGAAGTTTCATCTGTTTCCACCCCGCATAGTGGAGAACGACAAGGATGCCCATACAATTCTTCAAATGGAGCCATGTGTATCGAGGATTGATAACTGTTATTGTATTGTAAATCCACTAAGGGTATATGATCCTCCCATGAGCCACCAAAGTCCATTAACCAGGCCCGCAACATGTCTTCCAACGTTTGTATCGTCCGCTCGGTTTTACCATCTGTCTGAGGATGATACACCATACTCATTGTCAACTGAGTCCCCAGGGATTGCTGTAATGATTTCCAAAAACAAGATGTGAACCTCAAATATCTATCTGAGACTATAGACATTAGTACACCATGCCACTTTACCACTTCTCAGATATAGATTTTTGAAATATCTTCCACCATATGAGTTTCACGAAAAGGGATAAAATGGGCCGACTTGGTTAGACGATCCACTATCACCCAACTGGCATCGTGTTTCCGGACCGTTCTTGGAAGACCTGTAAAAAAATCCATTGCTATCTGCTCCCATTTTCACACTGGGATAGGTAAATACTATAACATACCAGCTGGTCTCTGATGCTCTGCTTTAACCTTCTGACAAGTTAAGCATCGCAAGACGAACTCGGCCACATTCCTTTTCATGTCGCTCCACCAAAATTGCACCTTTAGTGCCTTATACATCTTATGTGTAACTGGATGTACAACCCATCTTGAATGGTGGTAAGATTTAAGGAGTTTTTCATAACAAACTATAGGTACAACCATCCGGTCTCTGAAACACAAAACTAAACCCGCTTCCAATTTCCAGCCATCAA
The DNA here is from genome assembly GCA_963277665.1 of Viscum album. Taxonomy (NCBI): domain Eukaryota; kingdom Viridiplantae; phylum Streptophyta; class Magnoliopsida; order Santalales; family Viscaceae; genus Viscum; species Viscum album. The sequence continues at coordinate 29,547,571 of OY728125.1, forward strand.
TGGTCTCCCCACCATTGAGTTTTGAAGTCATTTCAACACAGTCTACATCAGATGCTTGTTACTCCTTTACTATCTCCACCAAATCAGGAACAAGTGTAGTTGAATAGAAAACTGCAAAATCACCCCGATTTTCACATTCCACATGTATGTTCAGATAAGACCGACATCAATTTCCATTCGTCTGAAGGTTCTTTTTCCAACTGATCATACGACTTCATGCTTAATGCATCGGCCACCGAATTGCCCTTACCCGATGAATACATTAAGTAAAAGTCAAACATTTGAAGATACTCACTAGTGCAGAAAATGTTTTTAACATAACCATTTTTTATGTCAGTTATATATAACCGACATTATAATCTGCGATACGTGGTTTTTTACGTCGGTTATTTTATAACCGACGTAAAAAATGCAGAGAGTAAATTTTTAACGTCGGTTATTTTAATAACCGATGTTAAGAATTGTGCGCGTTCGTTTTTTATGTCAGTTATAAAATAACCCACATAAAAAACCAAAGCGCAGTGTTTTTTACATTGGTTAACAAATAACCAATGTAAAAAATTGAGGTATCTACGATTTTTTTACGTCGGTTATAAAATAACCGATGTAAAAAAATGGCATTTGAGGCCTTTCTGACATCGGTTATTTTATAAACGACGTAACAAACCAACCCACATAATGTTTTACGTCAGTTATATTATAACCGATGTAGAAAACTGTGATTTCTGATGTATTTTTTACGTCAATTATTCTATAACCGATGCAAAAAACCAACACGTGGATTTTTTTACGTCTATTATAAAATAACCGACGTAAAAAACCGTATATAATACATTAATAATGTCGGTTATTATACTAACTGACATTATAAATGTAATAAAAATAGTTTATAACTTCGGTTATTAAATAACTGACGTTATAAAACATTTAAAAAATTAACACACCTCGTGGATTGTCATTTACGATTTTTCGACCGACAGTCCAACGACTCGTCTCTCTCACGTGGAAAACCCTAATCGACTAGTCAATCTCGTTGGGTTAAACTCGTTTTTCCATCATCATTTATCATCTTTACTCTCCTCGGATCTATCATCTCAACTCACAAAACTCAGGTAAGCCTCCCATGACTTTATTTCATTCATTTTTTCCCAGATAGTCTATATTTATGTTTTTCTTTTTTTTTTTGTTTAAACTAGGTAAGATTATTCGATTTCAAACCCTCTTACCTTATTTTTCCATCATCATCTTATTTATTATCCCCAGATATATTAGATCGACTTGAAATATTCATGTAAGCCTCACCTACTTCTATTTCGTTTGTTTTTGTTTCATGGATTCCCGGAATTGATGGAAATTTTTGTTTTCATTGACAACTAATGATCTCATTAACCTATATTACTACAATTTATATGTAACCCATTATGATGCACCCATTCCGTGTACCAATGTGATTTATTTTATAAGTATATATGGTTTTTCATGGAGGAATGTTTGTTTTGGATCCTTGGTTGTTTCTGTTTTGGGTGTCACTTTTTTTTGTTCCATAATATATTTACGTCGCTTATTTTCGTGGACTATTATAAGTCTTAATATGCTATTAAAACCCGATTCATTTCATAATAGATCATTTTAGACTAGTAGGAGATACAATTCATGGTTTTCATTTTGAATAATGGCATGATACCAAAACTAGTAGCTTGAGGTTAAAATATCTAGATATGCCAAAACTAATAGCTTGAGGATAAAATCCAATGGTTCTGGGAGGCTGCCAAGAGAGTTGGTGGATGTCCAAGGGGTTGGGGGCTGTCCAGGGTGTCCATGGAGGTGGGGGGGGCAAGGGGTGGGGGTGTCGAAGGGGGTGGGGGGGATGTCCAAGGGGTGGGTGGGGGGGGGGGCTGTCCAAGGGGGTGGGGGCATGTCCAGTGGGTTTGGGTGGTTGTCCGAGGTGGTGGGGGGCTTTCCGGAGGGTTGGGGGTGTCCAGGGGGTGTCCAAGGGGGTCGGGGTTGGGGGGTGGTGTCCAGGAGGGGTGGGGGTGCTGTCTAGAGGGGTGGGGGCTGTCCAGGGGTGGGGGTGTCCAGAGTGTTGGGGGTATCCAGGGGGTGTCCAATGGGGTAGGGGATGGGGGTAGTGTTCAGGAGGGGTGGGGGTGCTCTCTAGAGGGGTGGGGGCTGTCCAGGGGGTGGGGCGGTTGTCCAAAGGGTTGGGGGGGTGTCCAGGGGGGTGTCCAAGGGGGTGGGTGGGTGGCTGGGGGGGTGCTGTCCAAGGGGGTGGGGGCCTGTCCAAAGGGTTTGGGGGGTTTTCCAGGGGGTGGGGGGATGTCCATAGGGTTGGGGGTGTCCAAGGGGGTGACCAAGGGGGTGTCTGAGGGGGTAGGGGTGGGGATGGTGTCCAGGAGGGTAGGGGTGCTGTCTAGAGGGGTGGGGGCTATCTAGGGGGTGGGGTGTCAAAGGGGGTCGGGGTGGGGTGGTGTCTAAGAGGGGTGGGGGTGTTTTCTAGAGTGGTGGGGGTTGTCTAGGGGGGTGTTCAAGGGGGTAGGGGTGGGGGTGGTGTCCAGGAGGGGTGGGGGGTTCTATCTAGAGGGGTTGGGGTTGTCCAGGGGGTGGGGGAGTCGTCTAGAGGGTTGGGGGTGTCCAGAGGGGTTGGTGGGGGGGGGGGGCTGTCCAAGGGGGTGGGGACCTGTCCATAGGTTTTGGGGGGTTGTCCGGGGGGTGGGGGTTGTCCAGAGGGTTGGGGGTATCCAGGTGGTGTCCAAGGGGGAAGGTGGTGGGGGTGGTGTCCTGGAGGGGTGGGGGTGTTTTCTAGAGGGGTGGGGGCTGTCCAGGGGGTGGGGGGATGTCCAGAGGGTTGGGGGTGTCCAGGGGGTGTCCAAGGGGGTAGGGGGTGGGGTGGTATCCTGGAGGGGTGGGGGTGCTGTCTAGAGGGGTGGGGGGTAGTCCAGGGGGTGGGGTGTCTTGGAGGGGTGGGGGGTTTATCAAAGGGTGTGGTGGTGTCCATGGGGTGTCCAAGGGGTGTGGGGTGGTGTCAAGGGGGTGGGGGTTGTTCAAGGGGGTGGTGGTGTCCAGGGGGTGTCCAAGGGGGTGGGGGATAAGTGTCAGTTGGGATTGAATACTGCATCGTGGTTTCTTAGATTATGTCACGATGATTGTGTCGTGATGATTGGCTTTACATTGTGATTTTCTCCATCTGAGTTTTTATTTTTAATTTGATTTGATTCTCAGGTTTACTCCATTTTCTCCAATTTTTTATCAACCATTGTAGGCCCCATGGTTGTTTTTTTGATTCAATGGAATTTAAAACTGTTATATCTAACTATATTTTGTTTTTAAAATAATATTCATGAATATTTTTTTTAAATATGCATAGATTTGTTTTATATTTCAAAATTGTTTTACATTCAAATTATGATTTTTTTCCTATAAACATATATTAGTCTTATCTTAAAAATATATAAAATTTTGATATTTTTTATAGGTAATAATGATTCAAAGTTGGATTACAACACATCAAACAGGAAATGAATATGGGGAAGGTGTTGATGCCTTTTTGGAATTTTCTAAACTAAATGTTCTAAGTAGTGACATTTTTTTCTGTCCATGCCTGAAATGTTTGAATATGAAGAAGTTGAAAAGTATAGAGATAAAAGATCATCTGATTTTTCATGGTTTTAATCTGAGTTACAACCTTTGGATTTGGTATGGTGAAACTGGATGGAATATCACGGATGATGATGATTCATAGGATGGTAACTCCGATGTAATTGAAGAAATGATTCGCGATATTGTAGCAGAACAAATTGAGATAGAACCGAAAGTTGCGCGTCTATATGGTGATGATGAAAAACCATTATATCCTAGTTGTACAGAATTTATGGTTTTTTTAGTGATATTAATATTGATTAACCTGAAGAAGAAACATGGATGGAGTGACATAAGTTTTACAGAGCTACTAAAATTGATGAAATACATTCTTCCAAAAGATAACGATCTTCCAGATTCACATTATAAGGCCAAGAAAATATTATGCCCAATGGGATTGGGATACAAGAAAATACATGCATGTACGAATGAATGCATTATATATAGGAAGGAATGTGAATTTCTATCAGATTTTCCTAAATGTGGGACATCATGGTATAAGGTTAAATAAAAATCACAGGCTGATGTAGAGATTACAAAGACCCCTTCAAAGGTATTTTGGTATCTTCCTATAATTAATCATTTCAAACATTTATTTGCTAATTCACATGATGAAAAAAGGTTAATATGTCATGCTGATGAGCAGTATTATACTTTTGGAAATGAAATTAGAAATCTCATACTAGGGTTGTGCACAGATGGAATGAATCCATACCGAACCCTTAGTAGCACACATAGTTCATGACCTATTTTATTGGTAATTTACAACCTCTCTCTTGAATTTTGTGTGAAGCGCAAATATTTCATGTTGAGTATAATGATCTCTGGTCCAATGAAACCCGGAAATTATATTGATGTCTACTTGTCACTGTTGATTGATGATTTGAAATTGTTATGGGCTGATGGTATGAGGGTGTACGATTCTTATAAAATGGAATATTTTCAATTACATGCAGTGCTTATGTTCACTATAAATGACTTCCCATCGTATGGAAATTTGTTTGGATATAGTGTTAAAGGGCATAAATCATGTCAAATTTGCGAACAACAGACGTCATATTGTCAATTGCATCATGGGAGGAAAATAGTGTACATGGGTCATCGAAAGTTTTTGCCTATGGATAACCCTTATAGAAGACTAAAAAAGGAATTCAATGGCTCACAAAAATTTGATAATGCTCCAAATCTTTTATCCCCTGATCTGTATTTTGAGAGGGTGAAAAACCATGATGTGACATTGGTAAAGACACAGAAATCTGGTAATGATAGACATATTTGGAAGAAAAGGTCAATATTTTTGAGATACCATATTGGTGGTATCATGAAGTTAAACATAATATTGATTTCATACATGTGGAGAAGAATATCTATGATTGTCTGATTAGAACATTGTTAGATATTAAAGGAAATAAAAAAGATGGGTTGAATGCAATATTAGACTTACTATCAATGGGAATACGATTGGAGTTAGCTCCCACTGTTAAAGGAAGACAAACATTTCTTCCCCCATCTTGTCATACATTATCAAAGAGGGAGAAAATTAGCTTTTTTCAGTGTCCTCATGATATCAAAGTTCCTCAAGTTTATTCTTAAAATGTAAAAAAAATCTCATTGAAGGACTTGAAGTTGATAGGTATGAAATCACATGATTGTCACGTCATGATGCAACAAATTCTACCAGTTGCATTGCGTGGAATAATGCCCATCCCTGTCAGAAATACTATAATGAATTTGTGTTATTTTATCAATTCAATTTGTAACAAGGCGATTGATGTGAATGATTTGAACATTTTGTAAAAGGATGCAATTTTTATACTTTGTCAATTGGAAATTTATTTTCCTCCAACATTTTTTGATATAATGGTGTATTTAATTATTCATCTGGTTCGAGAAATAAATCTTTGTGGACCGGTATATCTTCGTTGGATGTATCCATCTGAAAGGTATATGAAAATATTAAAGGGGTATGTTAAGAATCCATATAGACCTGAAGCCTCCATTATTGAGGAGTATATTTTTGAGGAGGTAACAGAGTTTTGTACGATCTACTTGGATGCGGTGCAACACATAGGTTTTCCTCCATCTAGCCATGAATGAGTTAATAATTAGGGAAAGGAGATTCGTGGATTGAAAGTCAAATCATTGTCAGTTGAACATATGAAGAAGTTAGAATCATACATCTTGAATAACATAGCTGATGCTCAACCATATATCACATTGCATATTAATGAGTTGAAACAATGTCATCCAAAGATGAATGAAATGTGGATTTTGAATGAGCACAACAAAACGTTTTTGTCATGGTTTAAAAAGACCTTGCTTGGTATATCAGATGTATGAGAGACATTAAAAAAGATAGTGTGTGGTCCATGTTAAAATGTGATAACATGGTCCAGTTATGACATTAATGGCTATAAATTTCATACGAAAGATCAGGACAATAGAAGTGCCGTTCAGAATAGTGGTGTATTGGTGTTTGTAGAAGCAATGCATTTTTCGAGTGCTATGAAAAAAACCCAATTTCTGCATCAAGTGCATATTATGGAGTGATTGAAGACATATGGGAGGTTGATTACTTGAAAATTAAAGTTCTTGTTTTTAACTATAAATGGTTTATCGGTAACAACAGTGTCAGTCACGATGAATTTGGAATGACACTTGTTAATCTGAATAAATTGGAAGACACGGCTGATTCTTTGATAATAGAAACACATGCAAAAAAAATTTCTATGTAGTAGATCAATCAGATATGCAGTGGGATATTGTTTTACAAGGGAAAAAATATGTTGGTGAGGATGAACATGATGAAGATGCTGATTTATGTGAGATCCCTACTTCCATGGAAAGGTTAACAGAACATAATGATGAGCATGTTGAAGACATGGTTTGTGCCATAAAGAACGATCACGATGAATGAATTTGGGAGAACAATCCATTTGTACATTCCTAAAATTACAGGTAACATATGTGTATTTCTTGTTTACATTTATTTTTTTTTCATAAAATGATAGATATTGTAAGTTTATTCTTTATTATAACATTTATTAAACAAAATAAGTATAAGTTTTTGTTTATTTTATGTTTGTTTAGTTTACTTTATCATGTTTTCCATTACATGAATTATATACCTATTATTTTTGTTCAGTGGCAATTACTTTACCATGTTTACCAAGTTTACCATGTTTACCGTGTTTACCATGTTTACCATCTTGACCATCTTTACCATCTTTACCATTGTTTAACATGCTTACCATATTAACAATGTTTACTATTAGATAACTTAGTACACTTTTCTATTTTCTGATTACAGTAGTATTAAAATATTTGAATTTTTATATTTCTGAACTAATGTTTGTTTTTTTGATTTTTAGGATAATGACAGATCATTCAGTTGATCAACCACATGATTCTGGAGATGAGAATATTTGTCATACCTCTTGGGAGGAACATTCACATGCTCCTCTTGATGTTCCACAATCTTCCTCATGTGCTCCTATTATGACAAAGAGTTCAAAGGATGGTAAAAATGGGTGCACACGTTTACCAAAATTAGCACTTGCCCGTACGCAGGATCAGAGGATAGTCATTGAGTTTGATGATGATGATATTCCTAGATGTCCAAATGAAAAAGATTTTAAGAGTTTTGTGTCAACTTAGTATAAGAGAAAAGTAAGCATTCTGTATGATGACTGGAGAAGTGTGGATAAATCGATAATCTCTCAGTTCTGGTAGACGATTTTGTTAAAATCGTTTGCTATTTTTTGACTATTCTTTAAATTTTTCTAGTATATATAATATGTTTAACCTCTTCTTTATCAGATGACATTTGATATTCCTGACACTGGAGAAGTTAGGAAGAAATTCTTATCGTTGGCTGCCAGGAGATGGAGGGATTACAAATCAACCCTCCCATCTGATTTCATATATGGTCATAGGAGTCATGACAATCCATGTCGTATATATCCTTTTATAGATGAAGACACATGGAGAGAGTTTTTTTAAAGTAGAATAAAAGATTCATTTTTGGTAAGGGAAATGTAAACTTTAATAAGATTTCTTGTATAAATGATCTTATTAATGTTTTTCTAATGATTTTTATTCTTAATTTATAGCAAACAAGTAAATATCATCAGGATATACAATCTAAAAATGTATACCCTCATATTTTATCTCGAGGAGGGTATGCATTTTTTGAAGAACAATTGATGGCGGAAAAATTTCAACAACTAAGAGCTGAGTATTCAAGCTCTGGAGAGGTGGCCCCTCCATCCCCTCCATCTAGAGATGAAAAATGGAAGAGAGCTCAGATGGGAAAAAAAGGGAAATATCTTTCAGAAGAATCAAGAATCGTAGCTGAGAGGATTGTAAGATATCTATTTTATTTATTTAAGTTAACTATTTTCTTCATATAATTTCAATCATTACAGAAATTTTCAATTAATTAATATAGGACTCTCTTGAGGATCAGAGTTTACAGGGGGTATTTATAGCTATTGAGAGGCAAGATATTTTATCTATATCATTGGGAAAGCACGAACATCCTTGTCGTGTAAGAGGATATTTGGCAGGTGTATTGGTAATAAAAGTGTTTCTACAATATTAAACTTCTAACGTTGAGGGGGTTTATAAAAAAATAGAATCCTTAGAGGCTGAAGTTCATAATATTAATGAGATGATGGAGGAAAATATTAGAGTGCCAGTACAGTCTATATTTGCAGACATGCAAAGAAAATTTCAGATTGTAGCTCCCAATCCTCCACCTCCCCCTGCAGACCCCATTATTTATCCTCCACCTCCGCCAGTAGCTCCCACTCCCCCACCTCAACCAGCAGACCCCATTTTTATCCTACTCCTCCATCTCAGCTTCCTACTTATTGTGAGTTGTATGTTGATGATCCTCAACATCATATAGTTTCATATGGGTTGGTATATTGTATAAGAGATACAATTCATCATCAACAATTAGAGGTAGATAATCAGAGGGTCAATGTACAAGATATTATAGATAGATCAGCTCGAGTACCATTACCTACAGATGAGGTGAAGATAGTTGGGCATAGTATTGTCCATTTTTTAATTTGTCCATCCAGACTTCTTTGACTCATTACCATAGAGGTATGAATGTTATATCTTTTATTTTATTTTTTTATTAAAGTTGTTTTATCATTTGAAAACAAATATATTTTTCTATTTATTTTTACAGGTATACTTCAAAGGTAAATAAATACTATATAGACAACAACAAAGACAAATGGCTATGACATCAGATACATATTCTAGTAGTCTTGATAGATTTTCTAAATATTCAAAACTTTTGGCGGGTCATTATGAGTTTTTAATGGAATCTCATGTTTGTGGAAGTGCAATAAAAATGGGGATTATGAAAACTAATATCAGGGAGCTTGTTACTAGAGATAAGTTGGGCATCAACATGGTGAAATTTTTTCCCTTTTAAGTCTTAACACCTTTTCCCTACGTTATGTTTATTAAAAATGTATACTTATATTTGTTTTGTATTAGGTATCTTTATAAAATTTGTGAGGGGAATCAACTGAGATATGTATATGGATTCATGGACCCACAATTGATTTCCTTTGAAGCATGTGCATTGGATGAGGAACAAATAATGCTTTATATTGCGGAAAGACTTGAAAAGAATATAGTCACACAATGTTGGATGATGCCTTTTTGTGAGAGGTATGAAACACATCTCTCTTAAAGAGTTCATTATCTTTTTACATAAAAAAACACTAACCTTAAATTTCCTTTTATCAGTGATCATTGGATGTTAGGGGTTTTTTCACAAGGGAGAAAAAACTTTATTGGATATGCTCTGTCCATGATGATCTGTGGGAAAGTTTTAAGAATATATTGGAAAACTAAGTTTCAATTTCTCAGTAGTTTTATATATTATAATGAATTTTAAATTTACCCCATTCGTATTATTTTTTAACAGGGCATGGGTCTACTTTTGAAAAATCACAAAGAAAAGGAGTGCAAAGATCAAATATTTAAATGTGAAGGTAAATATCCATTTATAATTTGTACATTTTGATTTATTACATAAAAATAATATATTGGATTTACACTCATTAAAACAGAATTTTCATGAACAACAAGGCATCATCGAATGCGGATATTATATGTTAAGATTTATGTATGAAATAATAACAACTGGGACAGTTGTGAATTTTGACCTGGTAAGATTTCCTCTTAAACATTTCCATAATATTTCAATTTGATTTATTCATTATACACGTTAACTACTATCCTTTTCATTTGTAGCTTTTTTATGACCCTCAACCCTATACATCTGAATACATCTAACACATACAAGTAGAGTAGTCAAATTATTTATAGGTTTGATTGAATTTTAGTTTTTTGTAATGGAAAATGTAATTTTTAATATTGTCGTTGTAATTGTGTATTTGGTAGTTATTTAGGTTGGATTCAGTTTTTTTAAGTTGACAGTGTAAGTTCTGAATGTTATATATGTGAATGTTCAATTTGGCTCTACATCTTCTTTTGGTCTACTTAGGATGGTTTTTCTGGTATGGATTCTAGTCTGGGGGGGAGGGGTTCCAAGGGTGTGGGAGGTGTTCAGTGGGGTGGGGGTGTCCAGGGGACTTAGAGGGTTGCCGATGGGGTGGGGGTGTTGGGTGTCCATGAGAGTGGGGGGCAGTCCAGGGGGTGGGAGTGTTTCCATGAGGGTGGAAGGGCTGTCCAGGGGAGTGTGAGGCTGTCCAGGGGGTGTCCAGGGGTGTGGGGTTGTCCTGTAGGGTGAGGGGGGTTTCTAGGGGGGTTGTCTAGTGGGGGGGGGGGTCCAGGGTGTCCTTGGGGATGGGGGGGGGGGGAATTCCAGGGGTGTGGTGGGGGCTGTCTAGTGGGTTGAGGGGGTTCTGGTCTATTTTTGGTAACTTTTTGGTCTGTTTCAAGGGTGTGGGAGGGCTGTCCAGGGATGTGGGAGTGTTGTCCAAGGGGTGGGGGGGGGGGGGTTCTACAAGAGGGTGGGGGATGTCCAGGGGTGTTGGTGATGTCCAGGGGTGTGGGGGAGTATCCGGGGGTGTGTTGGGGGTAGTCTAGTGGGGTGAGGGGGTTCTGGTTTGTTTTTGGTAACTTTTTAGTCTGTTTCAGGGGTGTGGGAGGGCTGTCCAGGGGTGTGGGAGTGCTGTCCAGGGGTGTTTGGGGTTTTCCAGGGGTTTTTGGGGTTTTTCAGGGGTTGGGGGCAGTCCAGGGGTGTGGTGGGGGCTGTCCAGTGGGGTGGGGGAGGGCTATCCAGGGTGTGGGGGGGGGGTATACATGAGGGTGGGGGGTTGTCCCGAGGTGTTTGGGGATGTCCTGGGGGGTCGGGGGGAAGTACAGGGGTGTGGTGGGGGCTGTCAAGTGGGGTGAGGGGGTGTTGTTTAGGAGGTTGGGGGGGGGGGGTTGTCCCAGGGTGTTTGGGGCTGTCCAGGGGGTCAGCGGTTGTCCAACAGGGTGGTGGGGGCTGTCAAGTGGGTGAGGGGGTGATGTTCAGGGGGTGGTGGGAGGGTTGTCCAGTGGGGTATGTTTTAAATGTTATCAATATAAATTCTTAATTTTGCTTTAGTTCTTCTTTTGATCTACTTCTATTTTTTTGGTACGAATTCTTGATTAGGTTTCTGGTTGTTTCTAGGGAGAGCAGAGGAATGCATTTGATTTTTAAAAAACAATTGTCTTCCACGTCAGTTATTTTATAACCGACTTGATAAAAGAATCAGGAAGGGTTTATCATGTCGGTTTTTTGAATAACCGACCTGATAAACATCTGCGGAATGATTTATCACGTCGGTTATTTAATAACCGACCTGATAAAAGTCCTGGGAAATGGTTTATCACATCGGTTATTAAATAATCGATGTGATAACCTCCCCCCCCGGACTGTTTTAGCACATCAGTTATTATATAACCGATGTGATAAACCATTTCCCAGGGGCTAATCACGTCGGTTATTAAATAACCGACGTGATAAACATCCCCTGCACGGGTTTATCACGTTGTTATTATATAACCGACATGATAAACCCCCCCGGTTTATCACGGTGGTTATATAATAACCGACCTTATAAAACCCCTAGTTTTTTCACGTCGGTTATTAATTAACCGACATGATAAACACCACGATGTTACGTTTTTTACATCGGTTTTTAAATAACCGACGTAAAAAACGTTATTTATAACGTCATCCATATTAACATTGGGTAAAAACCAATGTAAAAAATGAAAAATAACCGACGTAAATAATATTTTCTACACTAGTGACTCCATCCATCTCCTCTACCTCAGATTCAAATCTCACTATGAGAAAATTTGTTTCAAGCTTTTTTGATCTGTAAACACAGTAAATTTCTCACCAAAGAGATAATGTATCCATATTTTCAAAGCCTGGACGACTGTAGCCAACTCCAAATCATGTGTTGGGTAATTTTTCTCATGCACCCTCAATTTCCTTGAGCCATAAGCAACTACATGGTCTCCTTTCATGAGAACATAACCAAACCCTATTCTTGAAGCATCACAATACACCGAGTGTCCTTGCCCAGATTCTGGAAAGATTAAGATAGGTGCTGATGTAAGGAAAAATTTCAACTCTTGAAAAGATCTCTGACATTACTCAGTCCATTGAAATACACTGTTCTTCTTGTTCAATGCTTTCATAGGTGAATCTAGCCGTGAAAAGTCAGGGAAAAAATGTCGGTAATAACAAGCTAGGCCAAGAAAACTTCGTATTTCAAAGACATTCTTTGGCGGTTTCGAAGAAAGAATAGCTTCTATCTTTTCTGGATCCACTGAAACACCATTCTCAGAAACAACATGGCCCAAAAAGAATACCTCTTGTATCTAAAAATCGCACTTTGATAATTTGGAATACAACTGATTGTCTCTCAAGATTTCCAACACTATCTCCAAGTGTTGCTCATGCTCAACCCTTGTTCTGGAATACACCAATATATCATCCCCAAACACCACCACAAAAGAATCCAAATATCACTGAAATATCTGATTCATCAAAGCCATGAAGACCGTTAGTGCATTCGTAAGACCAAAAGTCATGACTACATATTTGTAGTCTCCATATCTGCTTTTGAAAGCTGTCATTGGAATATCCTCTTTCCGAACTCACAATTGGTGATATCCTGATCGCAAGTCAATCTTGGAGAACCACTAAGATCCCATTAATTGATAGAACATATCATCAATGTGTGGAAGTGGATATCTATTCTTTATCGTAACTTGGTTAAGTTTATGATAATCAAAACATAGACGAAGAGTTACAGCTTCTTTCTTTACAAACAAAACTGGTGTTTCCCACAGAGACACACTTGTCCGAATGAAGCCCTTGCTTTCCAGCTCCTCTAACTGCACTTTCATTTCCTTTAACTCTATTGGTGCCATCCCATATGATGGAAGTGATATAGGACTGGTCCTCATAAGGAGATCAATCGTAAACTCCACTTCTCTTGCAGGTGGTAATCCTGAGAATTTATCAAGAAAAACATCAGGAAATTGATCCACCACAGTTGGAAAACTATTTTCCTCACTCTCTTCCAATGATGCCAAAGTCAACGCTGCCAATTGGTAAAGGATCATTCCCACCATTGGTGCCAACACGCTCTTTGAGCCTTTCTTTACCATTATCTCTCCTCTAAAGAGATGGTCAATGCCATCCTCAATCATGAAACTAATCGTTCTCCTATAACAATTGATGTGAGCCTTAAACCTTGTCAACCAATCCATACCCAGGATTATATCATAGACATCCATCTCCAGTATAGAGAAATCCCATTTCAGCTCAACTCCATTAACAGTTATAGCACATGCTCTACACACGAAGGCTTGACATTCTCTTTCACCGAGAGAAGTTTGTTGTTTCAAGACAGAAGGTATTATTTCCAGTTTTATGTTTAGAAAATCAGCAACACGAGAAGAAAGAAAGGAATGCAATTCTCCAGTATCAAACAACACTTGCATGAGGGTCGAATTCAAAAGAACCATACCTCTCACCGTAGATGTTCCAGCCTGATCATCGACCATCATCTGCTCGGATCCATACAGTTGCTTCATCGAAGAACTGTTCTCCTTGTTGCCTTGCTGAGTTTTCCCAGGTTGAGGAGTCATGGTATTCCTAGAATCACCATAACTAGCTCTGTTCTGCTGGAGAGACTGATTTTTCTGTCCTTGCCCTGTCGAAGCATAAGATTCTTGAAACACTTGAGAAGTGTCACAAACACCTGACCATGGATCACTGCGACAATATCGCTAAAGATGCCCCATCTGCTTGCAATTGTGGCATGCTCTCAGTGGTGTTGTACATTCTCGTTTCATGTGATCATTCGAACCACATTAAAAGCCACCTGCTTTTCTTTGGGGTCATGGAGGAAGGTTGACTGATCCTACTGTCTAGTTCTGATTCGCACTCCCACCTTAGAAGTAGGTGTCCCTCTTCCACTTGCTTCCATCATTAAAGTTCCCACCTATTCCTGTGGGTATCATCATGCCTCCTCCTATCGATCCTGAGATATCACGTTCAGCAACTGTTTCTCTATTCACCATCTCTGTATAATCTGTAATACATAGCACCGTAATCTTCAATCGAATCTCCTACCTTAGTCCTGATTTGAAGATGCGTTCCTTCAAAGAATCACATGCCGCAACCTCTAGTGAAAAACGGACTAAATTCATGAACCTTGCCGCAAACTCTGTGAAGGAGAGGCTCTCCTGTTTCAATCTGAATAAGACCGTTGTTTTTTTGGATCTTGAATGTGTGAGGATAGAATTTTTTGTTAAACAATTCTTCAAAATCCTCCCATGTAAGGCCTTTATCCAATTTATAATGTACCACAAAATCCCACCACTAAAATTCAAGATCCTTGAGCATATACGTAGCCAGTTTTACTTTCTACTCTACTGGTGTGCTGATGAAATCAAATATACAATTCATCCTGCTTAGCCACACCTCCACCTTCTCGGGTTCAGCATCACCCTGATAGTTCGGTGGATTCTGCCTCATGAACTGGATGGTATGATCCACATTTCATGGCCCATTCCTCCAGTTCCCTATATCCAAAGCTTGAAAATCTTGTAAAATACTCTAAACCAGCTCTTGGTTCACACGTGGTTCGGGTGCAACCACATTCTCCGCAGCTTCTTCAGGTTGGTTTCAACGACACCTACCAAGTGCCATTTTCTAACCCAAGAACAAACTCTGTCAATCTCACTCTCTAGCAACTGTTGGCTTAGCATTTCAAATTCTATCACAACAACTATCACAACATTGTTCTCAAAAAACCTTTTTTGAAAACATTCAACATACTTTTTGAAAATCAATCCATTTTCAAAATACACCAAATATCCTATTTTCAAAGTCTTTCGGTTGAAAAAAATTTCCGCATTTTTCAAAAATTGTCAACTTTCACAAAATTCTTACTCATTCCTCATAATGAGATATGCAATCCTAGTGGGAATTCATTCCTCTACATTGAATTTCATGCTCCTGTCATTGGATAAACCCACAACAATGAGATTTACAACATTACAGAAGTGTATCCAAAACACTTATGTACCCAACACCCTGGTAGCTTGAAGTTCAGCATAAACAAGTTAGACACGTCCTTTTATGCTATACATTTCATTTTTCGACAATCCTACTCATGTCTAAGATGACCACCCAAGGAATAGAAAAGAAGGAAGATCAACTCCAAGACCAAGAACATTGATGACCACTTGTTAGGCAAGGACCGAACAAGCTGATACCATTTATAATGACATGCCAATTCTCATTGGCTTGAGAGTGAAATGAGTCATTACAAGGCCTTAAGCGACATCCCCAAGATGCTAAAGGCTGGAAAAAATTGCCGAAGGGTCTCAAGCAAAGTGGGGGATGATTTACCCTTTACGAAATAACCCATCCATTAATCATTCACTATATGATGCATGAACAAATGAAAGACCAATCAACAACTTCATTTATGTTAAACCACATCTGAGTACATAACAGCGGAATACCAAACCAAACATCAAAATACAAAGAGGAAGAACAACACAAGACTCCCAAAGTACACCACGACTCCGGGGTCCAGAAGCTCCAAGCACCACATCATCTCCTAAACATCACCACGAGCCATTAGTAATGATATTATTTAACTTTACCTGTGTCTCAAAATACAACATCTGTAAAATCACCAAGGTGCCAAAGCAGGGGTGAGTATAAAACTCAGTAGTTTTTCCCAAATGAATTCCCTACTCACTCCACTAGGATAGAAGAGTTAGCAACATTTATACAAAAACATTTTATATAAAAAAAATTCACCAAATCAGTTTATAACTAAGTATAAACAATTTTCCAAACCATTTCACACAAATCCCGTTTTGGCATTCCCAACCATTTCACACAGTCATAAAATCAACCATGCCTGAATCGTTATGACAGTTCCATACTCATGATCGGTCTCTCATAGATCTACCAAGTCATCACAAGGTAATTATTTCTCGTGTTCCATTACACCTTTGGCACCTAGAACAAGGTCATATTTCAACCAATCCTCGTACATATAGTTACCACGTTCCATTAAACATTTGGCACCGAGCACAAGGTCTTATTTAAACCAAGCCCTGTACATGAAATATGAACACACACCACACATTCCCAAAAATCATGCCAAATCATCCTTTCAATAAAACACCTTTTATTGAAAACCATTTTCCATCCAAACCAAGTGTGTTCAAACAATTCAAACCATTTCAATAAAGCTTCCTTTTTATTGAAAACCAAATCCATTAAACCATTTCAATAAAACACACCTTTTATTGAAAACCCATTTCTCATCAAACCACTTACAATTTCAAAAATTTCATAATTTAAAATCTACATTTTAAATTCAAATAGCCAAGTCACTTTGCACACAATTCACCAAGATTTCAAAGTTTCATCAAAACCATAAATCATCGCTAAAGAAGACTTATCCCATGATTTTCACAATCAATTACATTAAAATAACCAATTTAAAACTAAGCCAACCAATTATAACAAGATGAGTCAAGAGTGAAGTCACCTACCTCAACAAAAAGATGAAACCAATCAAGGGACGAAGAACACTCAAGAACACCGGGTCAAATCTCCAAAAACCCACCTTAGATCTCTTCTCATAACACAACCAAGACTAATTATTGTCATATTTGGCATCAAAAAACATAGATATACCCCTAACAGGCATAGATCTAAGAATCTGAGAGAAAGGGAGAAGTAGATCTAAGTAGATCTAAGAAACCATTCAAGAATAAAGGAGAACGATCACATACCTCAAGAATTCGGCTTTGATTCACCAATAGAAGCCTTCAGATCACCTCTAGAACGATGAGAGAAACATCTTTGACCTTAGGAGAACCAAAATCCCGAGTTAGGGACAGTTAGGAGATTTAATGAGTCAATTAGAGGCAAAACGAGTTAGATCCACAATTTAAGGATCTAATGTTAAATGACTGCACAGTTAGTCCGCAGGGTTTGACAAACCATCCGCTAACCATGCGTTAGATAATTCCTCAGGCACCCTTCTCGCACGACCTCATCGCATGGTTTCCCTTAATCGTGGGCCGACCGTGTGGAAGCCACTGCCTCCTCAGTCAGCCATGCACGGTTTGGCCTCACGGTTTAGACAAACCGTGCGTCGCCCGTGCAACTTCCCCTTTGCTTCAAACTTCAATCCAGGATCTCCTGACTCTCCCATACGTCACTCTTAACTTTTAAAACCAAGAAAAGCATCAATTAAGGGTTACATACCAGAAACCGGGGGTACTACAATAATGGACCAAAAGTGATGTAATCAATACCAGAAAGAGTAAACAAGACCAAAATTTTTATTTCACATTAACATAATGTATTTTTAAAGTTATTTTATTAATTTTAAAAACAGTTAATGAATCCCCCAAAAACTATATTATTTTTTAAGGTTTCAAAATTATTATTTATAAACATGACACACTTCCACATCCTAAATGTTTTAAATTTAAGAAGTTCAGTTCATATAATTAAAATATATTTTAAAAAAACACTTTGGTATAAAACATGGTAAAATAACTTGGGAAGTTTTTTGGTTTTTATTATTTTATCATATAGAGTCCACGACCTATGTTTAGAACTTAATAAATAATTACCCTATATTTTTCTATAAAGACCCACAAAAACTCCATTTAATTTTCACTAAAACATCTTTTATAATGAATTTACTTTAACATAATTTCTTTATTTCCAACCTAAGATGTTCCCAAGATCATAATAAGATCCTCCCAATATTTTAAAAGCACCTTTGCAAGATCTGTGATCCTCTTCATATCCTAATTATTTTTCACTTTCTTTATATTATTCATTTTTATTTCCAATTATTCATTTTGGAATATGTTTTTAAAAATCCCTCTTAGCATACATATGATTTTAAAATTATGATAGAGCACTTTAAATCACATTAAAACCTTATTTGAATCTTTATATACCCCCATTATGATGCCAAAATTATCTTGTAATTTTCTAAGACAAATATTTGTCTAGTAAATAGACATCCCCATCTCCACTAAAGGGTATTCACCTAGATGTCACTATCCTTCATTCATTTGGGAATTCCATTAATGTAACCCATGATCATTAATCATGGGATTAAAAGTGATGAATGATATACTTATGTTGTATGATCTATATGGCACACTTATTCATGTATATGATATGAATGTGATGGGTCAGCCCAAAATTATATATCCCTCCAATGCATTGGGTAATGTTTATATCTCATAACATACCATGTATAGTTCATGGGAGATTATACTAATCAAATTTTTTCACAATATCTTAGTTGTTATCCTTGTATTATATTTATGATGTCATATTTTATGTTGTTTCTATATTCCCATGTCACCTTTATGTTATCATATTATATCATGCTTTGATGTTAAATTTTATGAATCTTTCCCCTCTAATATTACCTTGATGTGACAATTAAATCACATGTACAATTTTACCTTATGTTATTCTTTTATTATTCCCTTACTAGGATTTATATCTCACCTCTTTCTTTTGTCTGTCAACAGGTTATCTCATGTTCTATTAGAATGTAAATGGATTTTAAGATAATGTTAAAGGAGTTGTAAATACTGTCGTTATATCCATGTTCAATTTATTATGTAATGTACCTAATTTCCCAAATATAATAGGCCTCATGATCTTATGGGATTTTATTATTGGTACATTTAAGTAATAAATCATGAATTAAGGTGTATTAAAATATGTGTTTTTATACAAATAATAGAAATGGTTTTCCTTTCACATTCATATGTTTTTTCTGCTTCTCCTCATATCTCCAACATAAACTTAATAAATTTTCAAGGCTCCATTATTTGAGGTCATTTTAAAAATATTTTTTGTGAAAACATTTTACATTACCTTATCAAATGTTAACTTTGAAAGAGACATGTAATGTTGTATTTTACATCAATGTTAAAGATGTTTTTAATAGACATTTTATGTTTTCTCTTCCATTTCGCTTATAATTTTAAAAATGATTTAACATAACGTGTTTTATGTTTTATTTTTTACACACTAACATATATATATATATATATATATATATTCACTTAGGGGATTGTACTCAGAGTATCAGAAAATTTGATTCTTGATCAATTCTTTTGTGATACCAATCACAACATTAATTTTTGCAAGGTTTTTTTTCATTTCTTTCAACACCATTATATATTTCCTTATTGAACTAGGGTTATTTTATTTTTAATTTATCCACATGATTTCTTTTGATGGGTTATGATCATGTTTTTAATGTATTTAATTAGACTTATAATCATCTCTCTATACTGTGTGAACACCAAATTTTATATAATACAAATTGGATGATGTTCTCCAAAAAGAATGTTTTCTATTGAAATGGGAAAAGGTATTAGAGCTAATTATGTTGTTACTGTAATAAGAATTATTATTGGAAATTTGAATTTGTATTTTTTTAACAATTTTCCTTCTTCCTATATATGGTTTATGATCATGTTATAAATTTTTGTTATGTTAAAAAGTATTGGGGTTCAATATATTGTTGTTCCCATACAGATGATTATTAGAAAGTTGTTTATGTACGGTTTAACCAAAAACCTTCTATTATTGGATGATATATGTTAATTTTATCCTTTTTATTGAAGTAAGGGAGTGTTTTGAAATTATTAATGATTATTTAATGCTAAAGTAGGATTATTATGTATTGACATTCCATATTTTTCATTATATTGATATTTATGTCTTTATTCATCATAGAATCCTTAGGGAATGGTATTGAATGTCTTGTTAACTTATCTGGTCAATGCATTGGAATTAAAAAATTGAAAATGTGGGTTATGAAATTATCTACCACCTAGATGCATTGGTGGGTCTCATGAGACACAAATTCTTGGGTATTTGGTGTATTCTAACTAAATTGAGCAAGATGTATTGACGGTGGTCTTAAAGACAAGTAAATGTCTTAGCACAAGGCCTTGAAATCATGTTTTTGATGTTCAACATTATGAATTACTTCTATATGAGATTAGTATTTAATATATATATGTTTTCAATTATTGGAATTAATGTATCATGCTTTCAGTTTCAGTTGATTATGACATTATTTTGGTTTTTTATTCCTACCATATTTTGTATGTAATGCTTATGTTTTTTGATAGATTACATAATATGTTTCCTTTTCTAGGTGTTTTCTTTAAGTCATGTAGATATGCTATAATTATTTCTGGGAATATATAGTTGCTAAAAAATATAGTATGTAAAATATATGTTTATTGAACTAGATATGGGAGAGTTGGTTTGGGGTGTCACAGTCTATATAAAGTTAGTGTTTGGATAACATTATTGACTAGGATGTTTGTTGGGGATAATTTGAGTGTTTATAATTTATGGTTTATCATAGTTTTATGGTTATTTATAACCCATTGGGATCATATATTATTTAATTCTAATAAAATAATACAATTTTTATTTAGGGATTAAGATAATAATACTTTATTGAAAACCCTAAGGATAAGTCTATGTGGGAAATATAAGTATATGATAACATCATAAAGTTTTGGTAAAGTTTATATGGTATGGTTTTTTAGAAATTATATACATATATTGAAACTAAATTTGGATGAAGGATCTATAATAGATGTACCTAATGGTAATAACACTAAAAAGGGTGCATTGGGTATTAACTCGATTATCACATAGTGCATGACAATGAGTCATAACTTCACACCTATCTTGATACTCCCATGGGATATTCTCTGGATAATCACATTATCTTTAAAAACTAATTTAAAGTATTTAAAATTTATATCAACTAATTAAGTTAGATAACATAATAGAAAAATGACCATGGATAACCAAGGGCAGAACACAATGATTCATAGGTTGAACCAAAAGTTTCAAAGGATAAAATAAAGGTTTAATTATATGAGAAAACTTATGATTGATTTTTGATACTCATATGATCATTTAAAATTATATTATTAATAATATTTCTAGGTTATAGTATTTGGTTGAAACAGAATCCTAGAAATGAAACTGATAAAGGTATATATCTAGAAATAATAATGCCTTATAAAGGAATAATGGATCATATATGAATGGATGAGAATATTAGTAAATTCTTGTTATAATGGAAAGGTGAGTTTATTATTATTAAATAATGTGGTTAGGTTAATATATTTTTTGAAAAAAAATTATATTTTCATTATTTATTAATATTTATCAATGATATTATCATATTTTCTAAAATTTAAGAGGATTATGAGAAACAAATAAGGATTTTTCTCTAGTAGTTTTACATTAAATGTATGGAAACATAGATTAAATTGTATTAATAACCTTGAAATGTGATTTTATGAAAAGTTTATATTTATGGGGATAACTATTGATGAACACATAATTAAGGTTCAAATAACTATTATGTTTAAAACAAACATGCTATTGAGATAATAAATGGTGGTTTGATATTGAATAAGTAAGTTATATAGTATTATTAACCTTGGGATTAAATATTTATTTATGGTAGGTTTGGAGAAGTTCATATCATTTTTTGGATTTTGATATATAGTGACTAGTGAAAAGTTTATGAATTTGTGGTCAATACCATTTTAGGGATAATGATAGAGTTTATTTTTTTATAAATATATAACTTCATTATGGTTTATTGACATAGATATTAAAATGGATTTTGGAAAGGTATGTTATGGAGAATATATGATTATGGTATATACATACATAGGTATATGATTGTATGAATGGAAAATGTTTTTTCATAAAAGATGGGTGACTTGATATAGCAAAGTGTGGTATACTTCATATTAGAGGTTATACCATAAATGATGAATATATTAATAATACTCCCTCCAACCTTCTTCAGTGAGTGTAAATTAAAATTTTGGGGATGAAATTTATTCAGGAGGGAGAATATAGAGACTATATATTTTAATATATAATTACCTTTAAATAAGTCAATGTGTCTAATTGTTAGCACCACATATGCCAGTGAACATAAAATGTAAATGAAATATATTTCGATAAAATATAAACATTTAAGTATGACCATTAAAACCTGACCTTTAGATTAGAATGAGGTAATAAGACTAACCACATTATAAAACATAAGTATAAATAAAATAAAGGAGGATTTTAATATGAATTAAATTTAATTATTTTACCTAAAATAACTGATAAGATCATTTACTGTTTAGAAAATTTTTTTTATAAAAAATTTAGTTTTATGTAATATTAATTGTTATTTAAAGAAACATGTTATTAATAATGATAAATTATGTTTGAAATTATTAATTGGCTAACACAAATTTACCTAGTAAACAACATGAAATAAGAATAATTATAGTTAATATTTGAAAATTTCTCCTTCAACTAAAAACTTATTTTCATTATATTTTATGATTGTTATTAAAAAATTGATTTTATAAATTTAGGAATTTTAAGTAACTAAAATTAAATTCATTTTTTAATTACTTATATCAATGTTCACTATTGGAAAATGGACCTATCCCAACGGTTTTCTCCAAAACCGTGGGAATAAACCCCCCTATACCCACAGTTTTGGAAAACCGTGGGTATATGTAACACCCCAAGATTTCATAGTGTGTTATTTCTTCAAAATAATTCAATAAATTTCACTACACGCAACACCGAGTTCAATTGCACCATGACTTACCAAAAAAAAATCCATTCAAAAGAGGTTATGAATAGTATTAACCGAATTTTAAACTTTATATAATCCTTATAATTTTAGAATCCATATTATGAGTTTCTTAGTCATAATGCAAGAACATATTCATTTTCAGTATTGCACTTTTATCAAATTTTTATAGTGAAACCTTTTTAGATAATATATTTTAAACTTGTTGACTAAATGGGGACATCAAAAATTTAAAATGAAACATCCCAAGCTTCCACGGTACGCTAGCGTGTGTTGTACGCAACACCGAGTTCTAACACACCGTAACCAATCAAACTAGCTGTTATGAATAGTAATACCTACTTTTTGAAGTTATATATATTTTATATTTTAAAATGGACTTCATTTTTGGATTCGGAATATCAAATTTAGCCTAAGGTGAAATTTTGGTACTTTTCGGATAACTTTCATATTTTGATGAATAGTGAAAATTACTAAATTTTAATTAAAAACAACTTTTTTAATCAAAATAATTAATAGTGATAAATTATTAATTTGAGTGGTTTTAAAGTATATTTAGAATATATTTTTACTATTTAATATAATTTTGGTCATTGGACATAATTTTACAATTAAACCGAACATAAACAAGTGTCAATCTTTTGATAGTTATTATCTCTTAAAAACACGCTTTTTGTTTTGACAGCGGGAATTAATTTTAAATTAATTTCTGCCACTTCTGTGTTTTGAATTTAGGAAAATGGATTCCATATTTGGAATCAGGATGTTCAAATTGTGTAAATAGGTAACTTTTATTTTTAGACATTTTGAATAATTACTGCGGTAAATATTTTATTTACCATGGTTAAGGGTAAATCCGGTAAATAAGGGTTAAAAAATAATATTATAATAATACAAAATTACCCTAAACGTGTCCTAACCTTATTGGTGGACACATACCCGACCATGGGAATCCTTGGGTCAATTTGGGGACCCCTTGGAGCCACTTGTATGTGGTAGGGACACATTATATTAATAAAGTTAAAATAAAAATAAAAATGGCATAAGCTTACATCTTTTAGAAGAACAATTTGTACATAGGGTTATACATGTTGGATTTTCGATTATAAATATTCATTAGAAAGCTAAAACGATTTCCTACATGATGATATTTTATTTATAATTTTTAGACATTAAATAATTAATTGTATTTATGACACAATGATGATGTAGTAATTACTATAATAGTGAAAAATTAAACTAATTGATATTATAAATACCCAAAAAAATATAATATGAAACTTTTAATGAATTAAAATAATTTTCTAGGATAGTATGATATATTAGGATTGATTTAATTGACTTTTTTCGAAGTAATCAATCTGTTATGAGTTTCACAAAAATCAACTATTGAATAGTGTCAAAATTGACATAAAAGAGTTCTTAAAACAAATATTATATTATTAATTGATATTAAATTCCTAAAAATCTAAGGTTCGGCCAAGAGACTTATATCATTATAGGTTCATCATTAATGTACCACTTGGGGGTCTCTTGGATGTATATAGTAAGTTTATTAACCATATTATATAAAAATATAAAGAGACATTGTAAAAGTGAAACTAATTAACTTAGAGTTAATACTTAAAGTTAAGGTTAATATAAGTACCCAAACCTGTCTAAATTCTATTGGTTGAGTGGTTCGAGACCTATCCCCACCTTAACCTTTTAATAATCAACTTTGGAGCCATTAGAAACCGAATATGAATTTATTATAAATTAATATTTCTAGCTTTTCCAAAGGTGCCCCTCACCCCTCTTATAAAAGGGCACTCCTCCTTCTCATTTCTTCACACCTTCAAAGCCTTTTGGTTCGGCCAAACTCTGACCAAATACTCTCCCAACATCCCTCACTACAACCTAGAGGCCTTAGTTTGATCAGAAAGCAAACCTAAGGAGCCCTTTTGATCAAATCAAAAGGAAGAACCCGAAGAAGAGGTAATGATTTCACCACCCTTCTCCAAGTTCATTTCTTCTTCCACTTCTTCTTCCTTTGTTCTTACCATTCTAAAATAATAACTCCAGTATCTCAAATATACTGTTATGTTATTATAAATATGGTACAATCATATTCAGTATTCTATCCACCCTTTGAATAACATGTCACCATACGTGCGTATGTACGGCTTACCGTCTCCACGTCGTGGTGTAATTGTTATTCAATATAATATTATTTGGATGGGTATAATAATGATGTGTAACTCATGTAAATAATAAATATAACATGTTAATGATTCTGTATATATGATATAACATCCATTTATATATTATTTTAATATCAAAAGAATGATATTGTCGCTCGTGCGTACGTACGGACTACCGTCTCCACGAACGCGATGAGATTCATTCTCCATCGTATCCATTCAAGTATAATTATCATTTGGTGATTTAAAAATGATTTTTAAGGACTTGATATCATTCTGGATATGAATAATATACAACCTATCCTTTACAAACATGTCTTACGTAACAAAACATATAAGTTAACACCCGAAACAACGATAATACTAAGATATTATTATCAAATCAATATTAAAAGATCATATATGATGTCATATTAATATATATGATTCTTGTATAATTTAATAACAATTATTTCACCATTATACAGGAGGTTAACCTACCCCAACCAAGGAAAAGTACAAGGTAAGGGTTATTTCACAATCTCTTCATTATCCGAGGTTGTATTATACGTAATAATCTACTGGGATCTCTTTATCATCCACATCCATGTTTCTTTGAAATGTATTTCAAAACATTTTTACTATTTACAAGAATATGGGTTAAAGTCATTTATACCCTTGTTTGATTTTTTATAAGAGGTTTATAAAGGAATCTTTCCGTCGTTTTCAAAACAAGGTCCTTTTTAACCTTTTCGACTGAATTGAGGTAAGAATGTTTTTTTTAACTTATACGGCGGGTGCGGTTATTTTCCGCCGTTATAAAATCGTCGAAGCTTTCCATACAAGCTTATAAGAATATTTTCAAAGAAAATGTTTTATTTTATATGGATCTTAAATGATTTCAAAATAAAAGGAGATACTTCTTTAAAAAGAATTTTGATTTCATCTATGTCAACATCCTTTGATGGATTTTAAGATTATTTGAAGTTGATTTATTATGATACAAAACTTCTATATTGTATTGAAGTTTTTGTGATATGTTTGACTGTGGATGTGCTATTTTTATACCATTCATAGTTTATGGTGAAATTATTGACATTTCGTATGCTAGTTTTAATACGAATGTTTATGTTATGTTTAAACCTTTTCATATGGGAATGAATTGGACTTAATAAGTGACGGGTGGAGCCCGCTATAGCTCCTCGATGCATCGGTAGGTCTCATGAGACAAACTAGTGTCTTGGCACAAGGCCTTGACAAAATCTTATTTGTAGTCTTGGCACGAGGCCTTGGCTATGTGGTTATGATAGTCTGGCATTATGCATTCCAACATTATGAAAGTGGTTATTGATATTGCATGTGATTATTCGATTAGTAGAATATCCATGTGAACAAGTAAATGGCATTATTTCATTTTACTTTTGCCATACTATGTTGAAGTTCAATTTTAAAAGGCTTTTGTTTTGGTAATTCATTGCCTTAAATGTTTATGCTTATTTTGAATGTTCCGCTATATTGTTATCCTTACTGGGCATTTGAGCTCACCCCTTTTCTATGTTTTATTTTTCCCAGGTAGTGAAGAAGTAATTTATGAATGACTTGCAGGGATATAATGAGGGGTTAATTGTGTGGATATGAAGACTTTGTTGTTGTAGTAGTTTTTCACTTTGAAATGTAATGTAAAACTTTATGATTATATCTAGTGTTTCCAAGGCTACTAAACCAATCGGTCTTTCGGGATTTTATCTTTCTTGTGATCATGCCAATGTTATGTAATTAACGCACCGACTCTGGGTAGCTGGGGTCGGGGCGTTACAGTTGGTATCAGAGGAAGTTTAGTACAAACCTTGGAAGCTAGATTTAGATAAACTCTGATTAGAACACGTAGACCTAAGATGAACTTTGAGGATTAGTATAGAAGAACTTCCTAGAATTTTGGTATTGTAGAGATTTTGTGAGTTTTCCGAGCAATACATCCCTGTCTGGATACGAGCAGGTAGAGGCGGCTCTGGCACAGATGTACCTAGGGGTAAAACCCGAAAACACCGCTTTGAGCTAGACTCGAACGGGAACTGGTGCACGACAACGGGCCTTGCTGCACTCTTGGCTACGACACTCCCGGGGGATATGCTTAGGATAACTCTCATTTTCTTTACAAATCATTATGAAGGGTTTATGAGTATATACTTCCTCAAAGAAAACATTTTTATGATTATGGATTATATCCATAAATAGTTCAATTTATGTTAAGTGTTTTATAAGTATGGGATTATGTATTTTGATTCATAAACTGATCTAGTTTATGCCATTGTTTAGAAATGGCACCCAGTAGAAGGAATGAGAACTCCAGAAATGCACATGATCCAAAGAGAAGGAAGGATCATATCTTTCATGGTCTTAAGCTAGAATTGATAAGAGAAATAGTATCCCATTTATTATCATCATATGAAGAAATAATATCATGTGTTGATAAGATAAGTAAAGAGTTTACTGAGTCCTATGGCTTTGAAGGGAAGCAAGAGAAGAAAAGGATGGAAGAGAGAAAGATGGATAAAGGGAAGATGGAAAAGAAGAATTTTCCCATATGTGGTAACTGTGGAAAGAAACACCTTGGAACTTCCCTGAAAGGAATGGGAGTTTGTTATAAGTGTGGAGGAAAAGGGCACAAAGTACGTGACTGCAAGGGTAAGAAAATGGTTTTAAATGTACAATGCTTCATTTGCAAGGAGTTTGGACACTACGCGAACTTATGTCCCAGTCATCAGACTATGCCGCAAATGATGTTATTGGATAATAATCAAGTTATGATACTACCACAGATGAAGAGGAATGATTAGAGTTCTTATGTTGATTATGTCAACTGAGTGTTGTATCAACAATGTACTTGTTATAATAATTATGGAGTATATAAGGATTGTACTGCAGTACTATTTTATTAAGGACTTGAGATTGTGTGGAATAAAGAAAAGTGACTCAATAGCAGGATAAATTTTTGGAAAATATATGGTTGAGAGAATGATAAATCATAATATAGTTCTGATACTGAGGTAGTGATTTTGGAATAATATGTGATTGTTTTGGATAAATTATATTGGATATTCTTGACTACCTTGGAACTGATTAATGATTTGTATATTCCATCATTGTTGGGTTTTAAAACATTTTTGGATTGATGAAGTATATCCACCATTCTATATGGAATAAGGGAGCATGAATGTAATCAATAAAGATTATGGTAATTCAGGATGTTTCAGTGTATTAAAAGAATACATGATAAAGGTATTAATAAGCTATTACGGGGTAAAAAGGATCTACATAATGTTTACCTTCCTTATAAATGTTGGACTGTGAGTTTGGACAGAATTATTTTGGATAGTTCTAGTTTGGATTATTTTGGATTTCCATAAAAGGACAACCCTGAGGTCGGGCGGCAACCCGTCGCGTCCGGCAAGGCTGCGAGACTTGAACCCGCAACCGAAGGGCGACAAGGGTGTATCACCTACCACTGTCCCACGAGATGTCCTGAATTAAATAATGTAGTTTTTTTAAAAGATCTGGTAGATGAATTATAATTCATTTATTTTGGAACCCTGTACGAATAGTATAAATAGAAAAAAAAATTACGTTCTATTATCTTTTAGAGTGAAAGATGAGGTTGTGGTAGAAATTTATTAATGGGTAAAATTCTAATTATAAAGTAAGTATATCTCCTTATTATCTTATCCAATCTCATAAATAAATTCCTCAACATTAATAATAGAAACTTAGAACAAAAATGTTGTCCTAGATGGTACCTTAAATCATCACAAATTTATGGCTTTGGGATTGTTGGCCTTTTCATAGCCATGTTCTCTACCACTCTCCATCAGATAATTGATGGTTAGATTTCTCCTCAATATCCATATTTTCCTACATGGAACCCTAGTATGTGTTATTTTCGGTAATCTTCATACTTTCCACTCTTTATTTTAAATAGAGGCCTCATTAATTCATTTTTCGATGGGGGGTTTCAACTAAGATATTTTGAAATGTCAAAAATGTGTGATCCCAATACCCTATATTTTGTTGAACCGATGGTACTTCAAATCATCATAGATTGATGAGTTTAAGGACCTCAATTTTATACTTGTTTGTGATTGATGACCTCAACCACTACCTATAAATATTTACGTTTTTCCTCCAATTATATGTCTCTAATTTCCACCAATGTTCTCCTAATCGAGATCATAATTTGGTGGTGACCCTTTCATTTCTCTTTTCCTCATATTAAGACTAAATTTTAGTAACCCAATTTCCAATGTGGGTTTTCCCACAAATATATTTTCTATTTTCAACCTTTTACTTTCGAAGAACAATTTCAAATTGCGAGGACGCAATTTATTGAAGGAGGGGAGAATGTAACACCCCAAGATTTCATAGTGTGTTATTTCTTCAAAATAATTCAATAACTTTCACTACACGCAACACCGAGTTCAATTGCACCATGACTTACCAAAAAAAAAATCCATTCAAAAGAGGTTATGAATAGTATTAACCGAATTTTAAACTTTATATAATCCTTATAATTTTAGAATCCATATTATGAGTTTCTTAGTCATAATGCAAGAACAGATTCATTTTCAGTATTGCACTTTTATCAAATTTTTATAGTGAAACCTTTTTAGATACTATATTTTAAACTTGTTGACTAAATGGGGACATCAAAAATTTAAAATGAAACATCCCAAGCTTCCACGGTACGCTAGCGTGTGTTGTACGCAACACCGAGTTCTAACACACCGTAACCAATCAAACTAGCTGTTATGAATAGTAATACCTACTTTTTGAAGTTATATATATTTTATATTTTAAAATGGACTTCATTTTTGGATTCGGAATATCAAATTTAGCCTAAGGTGAAATTTTGGTACTTTTCGGATAACTTTCATATTTTGATGAATAGTGAAAATTACTAAATTTTAATTAAAAACAACTTTTTTAATAAAAATAATTAATAGTGATAAATTATGAATTTGAGTGGTTTTAAAGTATATTTAGAATATAGTTTTACTATTTAATATAATGTTGGTCATTGGACATAATTTTACAATTAAACCGAACATAAACAAGTGTCAATCTTTTGATAGTTATTATCTCTTAAAAACACGCTTTTTGTTTTGACAGCGAGAATTAATTTTAAATTAATTTCTGCCACTTCTGTGTTTTGAATTTAGGAAAATGGATTCCATATTTGGAATCAGGATGTTCAAATTGTGTAAATAGGTAACTTTTATTTTTAGACATTTTGAATAATTACTGCGGTAAATATTTTATTTACCATGGTTAAGGGTAAATCCGGTAAATAAGGGTTAAAAAATAATATTATAATAATACAAAATTACCCTAAAACGTGTCCTAACCTTATTGGTGGACACATACCCGACCATGGGAATCCTTGGGTCAATTTGGGGACCCCTTAGAGCCACTTGTATGTGGTAGGGACACATTATATTAATAAAGTTAAAATAAAAATAAAAATGGCATAAGCTTACATCTTTTAGAAGAACAATTTGTACATAGGGTTTTACATTTTGGATTTTCGATTATAAATATTCATTAGAAAGCTAAAAAGATTTCCTACATGATGATATTTTATTTATAATTTTTAGACATTAAATAATTTATTTTATTTATGACACAATGATGATGCAGTAATTACTATTATAGTGAAAAATTAAAATAATTGATATTATAAATACCCAACAAAATATAATATGAAACTTTTAATGAATTAAAATAATTTTCTAGGATATTATCATATATTAGGATTGATTTAATTGACTTTTTTCGAAGTAATCAATCTGTTATGAGTTTCACAAAAATCAACTATTGAATAGTGTCAAAATTGACATAAAAGCGTTCTTAAAAAAAATATTATATTATTAATTGATATTAAATTCCTAAAAATCTAAGGTTCAGCCAAGAGACTTATATCATGATAGGTTCATCATTAATGTACCACTTGGGGGTCGCTTGGATGTATATAGTAAGTTTATTAACCATATTATATAAAAATACAAAGAGACATTGTAAAAGTGAAACTAATTAACTTAGAGTTAATACTTAAAGTTAAGGTTAATATAAGTACCCAAACCTGTCTAAATTCTATTGGTTGAGTGGTTTGAGACCTATCCCCACCTTAAACTTTGAATAATCAACTTTGGAGCCATTAGAAACCGAATATGAATTTATTATAAATTAATATTTCTAGCTTTTCCAAAGGTGCCCCTCACCCCTCTTATAAAAGGGCACTCCTCCTTCTCATTTATTCACACCTTCAAAGCCTTTTGGTTCGGCCAAACTCTGCCCAAATACTCTCCCAACATCCCTCACTACAACCTATAGGCCTTAGTTTGATCAGAAAGCAAACCTAAGGATCCCTTTTGATCAAATCAAAAGGAAGAACCCGAAGAAGAGGTAATGATTTCACCACCCTTCTCCAAGTTCATTTCTTCTTCCACTTCTTCTTCCTTTGTTCTTACCATTCTAAAATAATAACTCCAGTATCTCACATATACTGTTATGTTATTATAAATATGGTACAATCATATTCAGTATTCTATCCACCCTTTGAATAACATGTCACCATACGTGCGTACGTACGGCTTACCGTCTCCACGTCGTGGTGTAATTGTTATTCAATATAATATTATTTGGATGGGTATAATAATGATGTGTAACTCATGTAAATAATAAATATAACATGTTAATGATTCTGTATATATTATATAACATCCATTTATATATTATTTTAATATCAAAAGAATGATATTGTCGCTCGTGCGTACGTACGGACTACCGTCTCCACGAACGCGATGAGATTCATTCTCCATCGTATCCATTCAAATATAATTATCATTTGGTGATTTAAAAATGATTTTTAAGGACTTGATATCATTCTGGATATGAATAATATACAACCTATCCTTTACAAACATGTCTTACGTAACAAAACATATAAGTTAACACCCGAAACAACGATAATACTAAGATATTATTATCAAATCAATATTAAAAGATCATATATGATATCATATTAATATATATGATTCTTGTATAATTTAATAACAATTATTTCACCATTATACAGGAGGTTAACCTACCCCAACCAAGGAAAAGTACAAGGTAAGGGTTATTTCATAATCTCTTCATTATCCGAGGTTGTATTATACGTAATAATCTACTGGGATCTCTTTATCATCCACATCCATGTTTCTTTGAAATGTATTTCAAAACATTTTTACTATTTACAAGAATATGGGTTAAAGTCATTTATACCCTTGTTTGATTTTTTATAAGAGGTTTATAAAGGAATCTTTCCGTCGTTTTCAAAACAAGGTCCTTTTTAACCTTTTCGACTGAATTGAGGTAAGAATGTTTTTTTTAACTTATACGGCGGGTGCGGTTATTTTCCACCGTTATAAAATCGTCGAAGCTTTCCATACAAGCTTATAAGAATATTTTCAAAGAAAATGTTTTATTTTATATGGATCTTAAATGATTTCAAAATAAAAGGAGATACTTCTTTAAAAAGAATTTTGATTTCATCTATGTCAACATCCTTTGATGGATTTTAAGATTATTTGAAGTTGATTTATTATGATACAAAACTTCTATATTGTATTGAAGTTTTTGTGATATGTTTGACTGTGGATGTGCTATTTTTATACCATTCATAGTTTATGGTGAAATTATTGACATTTCGTATGCTAGTTTTAATACGAATGTTTATGTTATGTTTAAACCTTTTCATATGGGAATGCATTGGACTTAATAAGTGACGGGTGGAGCCCGCTATAGCTCCTCGATGCATCGGTAGGTCTCATGAGACAAACTAGTGTCTTGGCACAAGGCCTTGACAAAATCTTATTTGTAGTCTTGGCACGAGGCCTTGGCTATGTGGTTATGATAGTCTGGCATTATGCATTCCAACATTATGAAAGTGGTTATTGATATTGCATGTGATTATTCGATTAGTAGAATATCCATGTGAACAAGTAAATGGAATTATTTCATTTTACTTTTGCCATACTATGTTGAAGTTCAATTTTAAAAGGCTTTTTTTTTGGTAATTCATTGCCTTAAATGTTTATGCTTATTTTGAATGTTCCGCTATATTGTTATCCTTACTGGGCATTTGAGCTCACCCCTTTTCTATGTTTTATTTTTCCCAGGTAGTGAAGAAGTAATTTATGAATGACTTGCAGGGATATAATGAGGGGTTAATAGTGTGGATATGAAGACTTTGTTGTTTTAGTAGTTTTTCACTTTGAAATGTAATGTAAAACTTTATGATTATATCTAGTGTTTCCAAGGCTACTAAACCAATCGGTCTTTCGGGATTTTATCTTTCTTGTGATCATGCCAATGTTATGTAATTAACGCACCGACTCTGGGTAGCTGGGGTCGGGGCGTTACAGTATAGGTGAATTTTCACGACCTATACCCATGGTATTCCAAAACCGTGGGTATAGGGGGGTCTATCCCCACGGTTTTCCAAAACCGTGGCGACAGGTCCTGAAAAGTGACCTATACCCATGGTTGCCCAAAATCGTGGGTATATAGGTACTTATACCCACGGTTTTGGGGCAAACCATGGGGATAGGTCTGGGATAAAATACCTATACCCACGGTTATGAAAAACCATGGGTAGAGGTCACTTTTGTGTGCGTGGGAAAAAAACTTCCGTAGGAAGAAATTTTTTTTGGCGGGAACTCTATACCCACGGTTCTCCCCTCTATACCCACGGTTTTTATAACTATATTTAACTAAATATATATATATATATATACATATAGGTGATGGTAGGCTAGTGGTTAGATGCGGTGTTTGCAGCGAAGAGGTTGCGAGATCGAAACTCACCACCTGCATTATTTTAGGACTTATACCCACGGTTTTGAAATCGTGGGTATAGGTCGTTGACACCGTGGAAATTGACTATATTTCAGTGACATGGTGGCACGACACCTATACCCACAGTTTTGGAAAACTGTGGGTATAGGATGGGGACCTATACCGACGTCGTTCCAGCCCACGGTTCCCAAAACCATGGGTATAGCCTATACCCACAGTTTTGGGGGCTATACCCACGGTTTTGAACCGTGGGTATAGGCCGTTTTTCCAGTAGTGGTTAACATAGTTTGAATTTTTTATATCCTTTTGAAAAGATGTATTTTAGTAAAAAAAATGGTTTCCATGAAATTTTTAATTTTTATGACATTATCATTATATAAAATTGATATATAAGACTATAAAATTGTTTGAGTAATCAAATATGAATTTAAGGAATAAAAATAATCAATTTAAAATATTATTTGAACTTATAAAACCTATGGAATATATTTTTAAAGCTAAAGTAAAATATTATTTTAGTAGAAAATATTTCAACCTTTTCTTTGAATCAAGTATTTTTACGGTGAGATTTGGTTTTGGATTTCCATGAAATCCTCAATAATTTTATTTATTTGAAAATAATCAATTTTTTATCATGTGAATTTATAATTTTAATAACTATCTCTTACGCATAAAAATTTGAAATTATTTATAAAGTTAAAATTAGATGGTTAAAAAATGGTCAATATTTACATTTATCATTAAAAATAATTCTTATGGTTGCAGATTAATTATCATAGTAAATGAAAATCTCTGTAAAAGTTTAAAAGTAAAAAAAAAGACTCAAACCAATAAAAATTGTCTCCCAAATGAGTAGTTGAGGTGGGTTTCAGATCGAAATTTCTTTTACCTCATTTTTTCCATTTTGGATTCAATTGACATGGCATAGTAACACCACATAATTCAAATTGTTATGGGTGCTCCCAAAACTACCCTTCCCTTAAAATATAAAATGGTAACCATTCCACCACTTCACGAGTCACCTCAACCTCAAATTTCCCATTTAAAAACATACAATTTTCTCTTCCTAGAACCCTATATAATTTTCTAAATCTCCTGGTCACCATTAGTTAGAATAATTTTTTTATTTCCAAGGATAATTCCAATTAAAATTCAATTATGCGATGTGAGTATTATCTTCTAATTATCTCTTCTGATAAATTATATTATTTATTATTTTTTCTATAAAAACTAATATAATGATATTAGTTTCATTTATATAATTTAAGGTCACTACATTAAGGGTGTTATCATTTTATATTCATATATCTCATCCATTAAGAAAAATGAAATCATCATTCGTGTATATGTGAGGACTACTGCCACCTTAATAAAAAGATAATTTTTCATCACCACCAAACACTTATGGTTACTATAATGGTTTAATGAGTAAAAATTGTGTTTATAATTTCATTAATGTTATGGTATAATAAATTTTAGATCCTCTAATGGATATGATCAACAAACGATTATCATTAATTCAATTGTTTAAAATAGGGGAACTAAGAGGAAATAGATATTACAATGTAATGAATTAAAATAAATCATATTAGATTTATAATTATTATAAATTATGATATATTCCACAAATAAACACTAAATAATATCATTATTCTTATGTTATAGCTATATTACAACTAAATCATCTCATGATCATCCATTAATCATATTTGGATGATGTTTAGGTTAGTTTGACCACCTACTTGAACAATACAATTCATTTAAGTCATGGATGACTATGAGAAATTATTTACTAGTATAATATGATATAAATATGTAAATATGGTTTTTTGGTAAATTTAAAAAAATCATTTAACAAAATAATTTAGAAAACAGATTTTGATCATTAAAAATCAATGAAACATGACCATAGTTGATTTTATCCTCATGGATTGTTAAAAAAACTAACATAAAATGAAATCTTAACTTTATAAACTAACTTTACACATATATTATAATACCATATATGATTAAAAATTTATGGATTTTAGAAAATGAATAGATAACAACGCCTCTTTTATTAAATAGATTATTAAGATAGATATATTTGTTTTATAGGAGGTTACAGTTCTGTCAATTAATATTGAGAAATGTTTAGTATTATGCACATAATTTCATTTATGTGGATCATATAATAAATTATTTGAGAAAAAATATTAGGAATTATATTTTAACCATGATATTTTATGTTCAATAACAAACCATTCCTTTCAATGGGTTTTGATTCCCAAGTTTTTAATTTCGTAAGGCATTTCTTGGTCTCAATTCTGATTCTTTGAGACATGTTACATGGTAAGAACTATGTTTCATTTTTAGGGTGTTCTATTGATTTATTATCCCAAAAAATTTATATACATTATTTTATTTTAATTCTAGTATAGATGTTTCCCAATCAAGTTCTTTCTTTCAAAGGTATTTTGAGTCAAGTGTTACCCCAGTCGTAGATGTTTTTAATAACTCAATTTTCATTCATTGACTCATAATAATTACATTGAAATTATATCATATAATTTTAGTGAAATGTACCCATTTATTTTACGATGTGGTATTCTCTCATTTTTTTCATTTCTTCCACATAACACCCTATTAAAATTTTTCATTCTTTATGCCATATGTTTCCCGTAATGGATATTGATAACTAAAATCTCCATTCGTTGAGCCCTAATATTTCATGTTGAAATTTTATTTTCTATGTTTGGGTTCTCCCTCCACAATAATTTATTATATAGTATTTTATAATACTCTATGAATTTGTTTTTAAAAAATTTAATGTTTTTTTACTCTTCATGCAATGTTAATTTTGAGCAACGGTATTTTGAAAACAATAAATGTGATTCTACTTTAAATTTCATATATTTTGTCTTTTTATACTCATTTCTATAATAGAAATTTATATCTTTTGAAGGATATATTACTTTATATTATTTATGAAATTAATTATCTTCAACATCCTTCATGTCACCTTTTCAAAATTATACTTTTAATGTTACATTTAAATTCGTATTTTATATCAATGTTAAAAATGTTTTCTAAAATATCTTTTAAGTTTAGATTCCATTTGCATTATAATTTTCTAAATAAATTTCCCTAATGTGGATTATGTTTTATTATTTATCATATTATATATATATATATATATATTATCACAAAGGGGATTTAACTCATAGTATCAAACAATTAGATTCTTGATCCCTTGTTTTGTGACATTGATCAAAGAATTATTTTGTTAAGGGTGTTTTTCAATTATGTCAACATGATTCAATATTCCTTTATTACAATAGGGTTGTGTTCTTTTAAATAATTACAAATTATTTATATGGATGGCCTATAACCATGTTAATCTTATATTGATGTGTGAGCATCACATTTTACATGATTTAGATTGGATGATGTACACCTATAATGAAAGTTATTCTATTTACATGAGGAAAAGTATTGGCATTACATATATTGTTATTCCAATATGGATGAATATAGGAAATTTAAATTTTCATTATTTAACAATCCAACCTCATTTTCTGGATGATTTATTATCATGGTATCCCTTTTATTGACATGGGGAAAAGTTTTGGTGTTCCATATATTTTTATTCTCATATGGATGGTTACTGGAAAGTTGTATTTTTATTTTTTGAGAATTCGATATATTTATTTGAATATTTTATAATTATGTTATCTATCTTATTTTAATGGGGAGTGTTTTTAATATTCTTGAAAATTTTTGACTACACACTAGTGAGAAAAAAGTTTTTACGTATGTTTTTAGGTTTTTCACGTCGTTTTTATGGGGATGTTGTCACAGGAGATGTAAAAAATCCTATTTTTTACGTAGGTTATATCAACTGACCTTAAAAAAATATTATTTTGGAGTATTTTCACATTGGTTATTTAATAACCAATTTAAAGGATGCTTCGGTAAAAATTTTTCCTATCCGTTACTTAAATAACCGACGTAAAGAACATCCTACCACGTCTGTTATATAAAAACCAACATGGAAAACCCTGATCCCAACACATTTTTCTTATCAGTTAGTAAATAACTGGCATCAAAAATATGTTTTTCGTGTTGGTTATTAAATAACTGACGTAAACAACTATATACCACATTGTTTATAAAAAACTGATGTGGAAAACTAATTTTTTTTACCCTTTACCATCGGTTAATAAATATCTAATGTAAAAAATAATTTTATTTAAAAATAATATATGAAACCCTTCCTCTCTACTGTAGAACTAGAACTAAAACCAACAAAACCATACCAGAAACGAGACCAGAAACAAGAATAGAAACTGACAAAAAACAATCCAAAAACATGAAAAAACTGAAGAAAAATTACACATTAACATTTACAACATTCGAAAATTAAAATATTAACTAAAAAAACCTAAATCCAACCAAAAAAACAACCAAATACACATTTATAATTAAAAAAACAAAATTCCAATACTCACACTCATCAAAAAGCTAAAAACTAAGAAGAAATTAGTTAACATGTATAATGAATAAAACAAATGAAATATTAATGAATAATTTATAAGGAAACCTAACCTGTTCGAACTTTGTAATTGTTTCTGTTGTAATTATTTCATACATAAATCTTAACATATAACATCCACATTCGACGACGCCTTGTTGTTTATGAAAATTCTGTTTAAATGGGGTTTTCAATTCAAAATATCATTTTTATGTAATCCAAAATGTACTAATTATAAATGGATATTCACCTTTATTTTTATACATCTAATATTGGCACTCTTTCTTTTTGGATCTTCAAAATAAATCTCATCCCCTGTTATAAAATAATATGAATGAAATAAATTTAAAATTCATTATAATATAAAAATCTATTAATAAATTAAAACTTAACTTTCCAATATATTCTTAAAATTTCCTCACACATCGCTATGGACAGAGCATATCAAATAAAGTATTTTATCCCATTTACAAATAAAAAAAACATCTAATGGCCACTGATATAAATGAAAATTTAATGTTAGTGGTTATTAGGTTAAAATATATATAACAATTTGTGAGACCTATTTTTCATACCTCTCAATATAAGGAAACACCCAACATTGTGTAATTATATTCTATTGAAATAGTTCTGCAATTTAAATTAATTTTTGCTCCTCGTCCAATTTATGCCCTTCAGGTGAAATCAATTGCATTTCTATAAACCCATATACATCTATCTTCCCATTCATCTCACACATTTTATAAATATACCTAAAAAAATTGATAAGTATAAATTTTCAATAAATTTAACACATGGAAATATTTGTGTTAATACATACCTGGAAAAAACTTGTACCACAATGATTCCCAACATATCTCCAATAACAAGCTCCATGAAATAAATTTTCAGAATCCCCATATCTATTTCACATCCACAAACATCATCTTCCATTGTAAACATATAATGAACTACCATTAAATTTGAATATTTGGACAAACTATTAAGACAACGAGAAGATGAATATGATGTCATATCCCTTTGTCTTTGTCATTGGCTATACAATATTTATTTACCTTTAAAGTATTCCTATAAATAAATATAAAAATATAGTTACTATCAAACATTAAAAAAAATTAATAGAAAAATAAAATAAAAGATATAATATACACATATCTCTATGGTAATGGGTTGTAGAAGTATAGATGGCCAAATTAAAAAGTGAATAATACTTTGTATAACTATCGTCTACTCATCTGTAGGTAACGATACTCCAACTGATATATCCAAAATATCATATATAGTGACCCTATGATACTATACCTCTAACTATTTATGATGAATTGTATCTCCTATATAATATATTGGGACATATGCAACTATATGATAAAGACTATCATCAATATAAAGCTCACAATGACTATGATGCTTTGATGGAGGGGGTGTAGGAGTAGGATAAAAAATTGGGTATCTAGACATAGATGGAGGATAAATAATGGGGCCTATAGGTGGAGGTGGAGGATAAATAATGGGGTCTGCATTTGGAGGTGGAAGAGTGGGAGCTTCTGGCAGAGGTGGACTGAGAGGTGTAGTCTGAAATTTTCTTTTCATGTCTGAAAACATAGACTGTACCAATGTTATGATCTTTTCATCCATCATTACATTAATATTATGAACTAAAACCTATAATATGCTATTTTTTTATAGACCATCTATGGAAGAAGTTGAAGAATTTGGTAACACTATCCTTATCAATACACCCTCCAGTTATCCTCGTATATGACTCGGGTGTTCAGGCTTTCCCAATACAGTAGACAAAATATCATGCCTCCCGTCATCTTTGAATACACCCTATGTTATTGGCTCCCTAAGAGAATCAAGTTTGAATTATTTGAAAAATAATTTAATGATTCAAATTATATAAAAAATTGAATTTACTTAAATAAATAAAATAAACAACTTACAATCCTCTTGGCTATGACCCTCAATACTTATGTAATATATTGCCACTTCTTTCTCATCCAAGTTGTCTTCTATTTTTCATGTCTAGATAAAGGGTATGGGGGGACCTCTCTAGAGCTGGAAGACTCCGCTCTAAGGTTTTGTAAATTTTCAATTATCATTCATTCTTCCAATAAATTATACCCTCCCTGAGATAAAATATGTGGGTATACATTTTTGTATTGAATCTCTTGATAATCTCTCCTTGATTATTATAAATTAAGAATATGAAATCATTAATAAGTCATTAATAAGATCATTTTTATACAAAAACTTATAAAATTTTACATTATACTTACCAAAAAATCTTCTTTTCTTCTAATTTAGACAAATTTTTTCCATGGGTCTTAATATATTAAAGGATATATATGACTTTGACTATCATGTTGCCTATCCCTAAAAATGAAATCATATGTGGGGGTTGATTTGAAATCCCTCCATCTCCTAGCATCCATCAATAATCCTTTCTTCTTGACTCCTAAATTGTTATGTATATAAAATTTCATCTGATAAATAATAGGGAAATCATATTATATGATAAAAATTTCAAGATTAGTCAAACAATAGAAAAATATCTTACCAAAATGGTCTCCCACAATGGAGCTAGTGTGGTTTTTTCAACACTTCTCCAATTATTTAAACAAAACGCTGAATTTTATTTTACCCTAATTTGATACAAAACTCTTGAACTGTTTTTTATTATGACCTATTAGAACATCATTCACATCAAAATCTATAACTATCCTCGGGTCCTAGCTATGAGCAAGTGACAGTTTTGGTAAACATGTGTTGTAATGCTTACCAACCCTCTAACTCTTCTTTACCATTGTGGGAGCACATGTATAAAATTAAGGAATATCAAGAGAAGCATGTGGATGTTCCTCCCCAGAGGTATCATTATGACGTTAATCTTTAGAAGTTTATGGTTGATTATTTTAATGATCTATCATTATCCTTTAAGTCATAGAAATAAACATTTATTACACAAAATATAAAAATTTACATATTGTAATACTAATGTAAAAAAAGAAAAATTATGAAATATAAAACTAAACTAAAACTTAAGACATTATTATTCATATTTTTATAGTTAACTAAATTACTAAAAACATTATTGATATATGAAATGTCATGTAAATGAATGAAAAAAAAATCCAAAAATGGTTATTAAAATATTAAAAATGGTCCAACCTAATAAATCAATTACTCAAACAAAAAAAATTTAACATATAGATTTAAAATAATTGTCATTCAATAAAATAAATAAACATATATGTTATGTAAGGGTAAATATGGTAAAATAAACAAAACAAAACTAAAATAAACAAAAATTTCTATTGATTCATTTTAATACATGTTTTAAAAAAAATACAATATCTAATATTTTATGAAATTAATACAAGTAAACGAGAAATAAATATATATTGCCTGTAATATTAAGAATTTACTAAAGGATTTTTTTTCCCAAATTCCTTCATATTGATCATTTCTTATGAAGAAAACCATGTCTATAACATGCTCACCATTATTATATGTTAATCATTCCATGGATGTAGGGATCTTATATAAATCAGTATCTTTATAAAGTTGATCAACACCAACATATTTTTTTCTTTTGTAAAATAATAGACCACTGCATATCGGATTGATTATAAGGAAAGAATTTTTTATCATGGGTTTCCATTATAAAAGAATCATTTGTGTCTTCCAATATATTCGTGTCAACAAATGTCACTCCAAATTCATCGTTTCTAACATTTTTGTTATAGATAAACCATTTTTAGATAATCATAGGAACATTAATTTTAATGTAATAAACCTCCCATATTTCTTCAATGACACCATAATATGCACTTGATGTAGAAATTGGGTTTTTTTCTTTAGAACTCAGAAAATTCATTATTTTTGTAAACACCAATACACCATTATTCTGAACCGCACTTATATTTTCCTGATATTTCATTTAAAATGTATAGACATTAATGTCATACTTGGACCATGATTTCACATTTAAACTTAGACCACCCACTAACCATTTTAATATCTCTGGTGCATCTGATCTACAAAGCATGGACTTTTTTAAACCATGGAATAAAAATTTGTGCTCATTCAAAATCTACATTTCATTCTTCTTTGGATGAGATTGTTTCAAATCATTAATATGCAAGGTTATATATGGCTGAGAATCATCCATGTTATTAAAGATATATAAATGTAACTTCTTCATCTGTTCACCTAGAAACGATTTTAAATTCAAGACACAAATCCCCTTTCCATCATTATTAACTCATTCATGGTGAGATGGAGGAAAACTAATGTGCTCCACCGTAGACAAGTAGCTCGTAAAAAACTCTTCTAACTTCTCAGAAATATACTTTTCAATAATAGAGACTTTAGGTCGATATATATTCTAAACATACCCCTTTAATATCATTATATACCTTTCAAAAGGATACATCCAACATAGATATAAATGTCCACATAAAATTATTTCTCAAACTAGATGAACCATTAAACACACCATTATATCAAAACAAATATAGGAAAATGCATTTCCAATTGAAAAAGTATAGAAATGGATTTGTATTCCATAATGTTGCAAGAATCAAGATCAATCATCTTATTAAAAATTGAATTGAAACAATAATACACCTTCATGATAGTATTTCTAACCCGGATGGGAAATATTCCATGTAATGCAACTGGAAGATGTTGTATTATTATGATGTGAAAATCCTAAGATTTCATACCTATCATGTTCAAATCGTTCAAAGAGAATTTTTTTACATTTGTAGAATAACCCTAAGGAACTTTGATATCATGACGACACTAACACAAGCTAATTTTCTCCATCTTTTATAATTTATGACAAGATGAGGGAAGAAATGTCCATCTTTCATTAGGAGTGGGAGATAACTCCAAATGTATTCTCATTGATAGTATGTATAACCTTGCATCCAACCAAGTTTTTGTCTTTCTTTTAATATCTTACAATATTGCAGTCAAACTATCACCAATATTCTTCTCTACATGCATGTCATCAATGTTATGTTTCACTTTATGATATCTCTAATATGGTATCTCAAAAAATATTGACCATTTCTTCCAAATATGTCTATCATTACCATATTTATGTTCCTTTCACAATGTCACATAAAGGTTTTCAACCCAATCAAAATACTCATCAGTGGATAATGGTTTTGGAGCAATATTAAATTCTTATGAGCCATTGAATACCTTTTTTAATCTTCTGTAATAGTGATCCATAGGAAAAAAACTTTTAATGACCCATGTATATTATTTTCCTCTCATGATGTAATTGACAATATGATGTCTATTTTTCTATAATTGGACAAGATTTATACACATTAACACTATATACAGAAAAATTTACATATTCTAGGAAGTTATTTATCGTGAATATAATCACTACTTGCTGTTGAAAACATTCCATTTTCTAAGAATCATACAGCCCAATACCATCCTCCCATTAGAGTTTTAAATAATCAATAAATGGTTACAAGAAATCATTAATATCATTTCTAGGTTTCTTTGGTCCATATATCATTAAAATCAACATGACATATTTACTCTTTATAAAAAAAATTCAAAAGATAGGTTGTAAACTACCAAGAAAATAGGCCCCGAATTATGTGTGCTATTGAGTCTTCAATATGTATTCATTATGTCTATGCACAACCCAAGTCTGATATTTCTAAATTCATTTTCAAATATAGGATACTTATCGTAAATTTTATTCCATTATGGGAAACCTAATGGATAATGTATTTTTTTCATCACATATTCACTCTTCAGCATGCCATATTAACCTTTTTGCATCATTTGAATTAGAAAATAAATGTTTCAAACAAGGAATTGTAAGAAGATACTAAAATACCTTGGCTGGGATCTCTATAATCTATACATCAACCTATGATTTTTCATTCAACTTA
This sequence comes from Viscum album, assembly GCA_963277665.1. NCBI lineage: Eukaryota > Viridiplantae > Streptophyta > Magnoliopsida > Santalales > Viscaceae > Viscum > Viscum album. Next base: position 29,591,936 of record OY728125.1, read on the forward strand.
TACTGTGATATCCCACATTTAGGGCACTCTGATAGAAATATATATTCCTTAATAAATATCACATAGTCATTCAAACATGCATTCATTTTCTTATATACCAATCCCATTGGGCTTTATATTTTATTTTTCTTATAATGTGAATCTGGAAGATCATTGTATTCATGAAAAATGTCTTTCTAAAATTTTAAAATAATTGTAAAAATTTTTCACTCCATTCATGCTTCACCTTCAGGTTAATCAATGTTTACACTGATGATAAAATCATAACATACATTCAACCATGATACAATGGTTTTTCTATATCACCATATAGAATCTCAATTGTTGGTTCTTTTTAAAAAAAAATTTCTTTAATATCATGAATAATTTCTTCAATTTCATTAAAGTTACCATCTTGCAAAGCATCATCATCAGTAGATCTAAAATTATTCCAAGTTTCACCATGCCAAATACTAGGGTTGTAACTTGGATTAAATTCCATAAAAATTTAAATGATATTTGATCTCTCTACTTTTCTACTTCTTCATATTTAAACATTTCAGGCATGTACAGAAAAACTTGTCGTTGTTTGGAACATTTCATTTATAAACTTCTAAAAAAGAATCAACACCTTCCTCAAATTAATCAATCATTCTATGTTCCATAATCCATCTTTGACTCATTATTACCTATAAAAACATCAAAATTATACATCTTATTAAGATAATCCAATTTTAAAATTATAGAAAATATGTCATAATTTGAAAGTAACAAAATTTTGAAATATAAAACAAATATATGTGTATTTGAAATATATTATAACAAATTATACCCATTAATGGAAGATAATTTTAAATATAAATGATAAATCATAAAAATATATGGATGAAAATAATTTTAAATAGAAAATATAGTTATATTTTATATTTATAAGAAATATTCTATAATTTTAATGTAACAGAATTTTGAAATATAAAAGTTGATATTTGCTTATTTTAAAATTATAATGATATTGTTTTTAAGAAATATGATAGAAAACCACTAAATATTAAAAAAACACCATCCACTACTGTGAGATATTATTAACCCATCACAAAATCAGATTTTTTACTTAATTTTTTGTCTTAATTATCTAAAATATTAGTCTTACAGGTATTAAGATATTACTGAACTGAAATATTTTCTTTATTTCATGTAATTTGGATGGTCACATTTATGGGTTTTAACATTCTTATTGAGTTTGTTGTGGAAAATGTATTGTGGAAAAATTTCTTATGTATAAGCCTTGAAAAGAAACCTAGATTTTCTTGGGAAGGTGGTGAAAATATCCCTTAAGCATAAGAAGTTAAAATAGCTTCATTATAAATATATACAAGTGTCATCTAGTGTCTTAACGATTGTTCATCCATTTATGACACATCATGATACATAAAAAATGTAAATTGGGTGGCATGGTATGCATATCTAAATAAAAATCAATATTTAATTTTATCTCCCTAAAATACTCATTGGAAATAATGTAATTAACTAAAGGGAAAACATCATTGAATAAAAATTCCAAGATACCAATGATAAAAAAAATATCAGGATACTAAACCACCATAAAAAATTAATAGTGAAAGACACGATAAATGAAATCACAAAACACAGATTTAGGGCATCTGTGAACGAAAAATCATTTATAACATGATGGTTGGGTTAGATCTTGGACATTGTACCAACTTGGGGTTAATCAAATCATCATACCATAAACCATTTTTATGATATTTACTCTAATAAACATGACCTTTGAAAACATTTGAGAGAATGTTTGACTATTTTTTAAAAAAAATCATTCCTAACACCCACCCTTTCTAAACAATCGAAATATATAAAAAACCAATCATTGCCTTTTTGAAAACATACTTATTCAAAATTTACCATTAAATTTCTTGAAGAAAAATAAAATCCTATTAAAATAATATAAACAAAACACAATAAGGAATTATATAATTAATGAAATAAAGTAAATAAACAATATACCATGGTTCCACACAAGCCAATATAACTAGGGAATTTGATAAAATGAATAACGGTAATACCATATAATCATCAACCATAACTAAGTATTAGGGGAAACTAAATATCACCTAAGGTGTGATTTTCCTAGAAAGTAAAAATAAAATAGAAATGTTTTGTCTATTTTGTGTTCAAACTGAAACACTAACTATCCATTTAGTTCACAATAGAATAATTGGCCCCCCAACCCTAGTATCACATAATTAGGGGCACTAGAACATGTCTACATTGAACTAAAATAGAATAAATATGGACCTCTATCTTAGTTCCTAGGTTTTAAATGAATGTAAAAAAAGTGGATATGTGCAAATAATTAATCTTTAGATTACAATATTTACTAAAAATAATTTCATATACATAATTATCATACCACCGCTAATTCCCTTGCTAACCACTTTTAAAATCAACCAATTCACAATTTCTAATAAACTACACCCCCTTAGGGACCACAATTCATATAAAGTATAAAAAATTTAGATAGTCAGCAAAGGGTCCCATATTCAATATGAAAACTCTCTTCTAATGTTCAAAATGAGAATTTACCAAAATGAACTCAGAATTTCAATTCATTCCCAAAAATTTAAGATCATGATTTTAAAATTTACACTTAAATGAAGCAATGGTAAACCACATATGAAACTATTTGAAGTATAAACCAGATTAAATTTAAATCATTTTTCAAATCCATCCATTTTCTTATTTTCATAAAATTCCATGAAAACCACACCTTTTCTATTATAAGGACCAAAATAATTTTAAACGTTTCAAAAAAATAAATCTCATTTAGAAAAACATTTTAAACATTTCTACAAACACATAAAATTTGAAAGATCTCTATAGAAACTAAAAAATCATTAAAATTTGATTATACCAAGTGATAAAAATAGTAAAAATATAATGAAATGCATTTGGACTATCACATATAGATTTAATTGGACAAACATGTAATTATAAAACATATATAATTAAATGACATGTATAATAAAGGAATTATAACAAAACCCCTACCTATATCATGTAGAAATAAAGATATAGAAAGTCAGCTATATTGATGAAGCTTAATAAATAAAATAAGACCCGTCTAAATTTCCAATACACCACCCCCCCCCCAATTAGAACCATACCTAAACCCTATTCTCACCCACATAGACACTATGGTTTATAGGGAAATACATACCAAGAATGAATGGGTGTATGGAATATTACAGATGATGAAAAAGAAAAAAATGGAGATTAACCTTAAGAATCTACTTGAGAGTTTCTAGTCGACCAGATAGAGGCTCTGTAGAAAAAAAAAAGAATAAAGCATTAAAAACAATTTTGGAGGCCACAGGATCGACGATTCGAATGTAATTTTTCCTCACAAGAGAGACCAAGACACTGTCGCCTAAAATAAAAATAGCAGAATTACACAAAATGGGACTTCATATATTTTTTTAAAAGATTTATCATGTCGGTTATATAACAACTTACATGAAAAATAGTTTTTTATATTTATCAAGTTAGTTATAAAATAACTGATGTGATAAAATTATTTATAATGTCAGTTAATATATAATTTGTGTGATAAAGTGTTTTATCAAATCGTTTATTATATAACTGATGTGATAAAGCAAAATAATTGATTTATCACATAAGTTATTTCATAACTGACATGATAAATCAAGAAAATTCATTTTTTATGTCAGTTATAGTATAACTGATGTGATAAATCAATTTTTTTCAACTTTTCACATCAGTTATTTATAACCGAACATAAAAATTATAACGTGGTAAATACTTTTTTTACTAGTGACAAACTAAAGTTGATGATGTATTGACATTCTATAGTTTCCACTATACAGATATCCATGTTTTTATTCACCTATAGGTTCCTTAGAGAGTGGTATAAGATGTATTATTGACTCTTATAGTGGATTCATTAGACTTAAATATGTGATGGGTGGGGCTCATCATTATATAGCCCCTCAATTCATCAACAACTCTAATGATACAGATATGTTTGCTTATTTCATGTAGTTCTTTTCAATTCCACAAGATAACTTGACTACAATCTCAATAATATATTAATTTCTTACCAAAAGGCCATGATATGATGTTTTTTATGTATGAAATTATGAATTCCATCAATAGAATATCAATATTATTGATATCCATATTTTTATTTATTTTAATGGATATAGAATGATTTTAGTTTTAGTTGATATAAAATTATTTATATTATTTATTCCTTTCATATTATCGAATCCATGCTTATTGTTTTGACATATTAAGTTATATATTTACTTTACTGGTTATTTGATCACACATATTATTGGGTTATCATTTTCCTATGTTATAAACAAAACTATTACACATTATAAGTCTAACAGGATAACATGTGTAGAGAATTAATGGGAGATAATGAGGACATATTATAGATTAATTAGTTTCTCATATAGTGGTAATATATATATATATATTAGGAGATAAATACAATGGTTAAATTATTTTTATGTTTCTCTTAAATAACTAAATCTCTAAACTAAAAAAGTTTTGGGAATGTATGTAATGATTTTTTTTCTTTAGGTATTTTTACTAAGAGATAATTATGTATGGGAATATACAGTTGGTATTGAAGATAGTATGTAAAGTATGTTTTTATGACACCTGATCTGGGATTTTAGGTATGGTGTGTCACATATTTGATTGTGGAATACATCACTTTTTTGTTTAAGGAAACATTATATTTTCCTATTCTTCCTCCTTTAAATAATCTTCAATCTATGAATCCTTGTAAGTGGGTTGGGTTTGTTTTGGTTGAGTTATGGTTCTGGTTTTGAAGAGACTTTTTTATAATGCCTTGTAGTGGTTTACTTTGATTTTGGTGGAATTTATTCCTGTTTTATCTCTCATTGAAATACTATGTTATTTAAAGATTAAATTAAGGTAATATAATATAGACATATACTTATTTAATTATATGTGAATATAAATTAATCTCAATTGCTAATCCATTAATAATATAGTTTAATTAACATAAACATGATAATAAATCAGGAAAATTTAATCAAGGGGAAATGTTTGAATCACTTGTGGTTTACATTATTCCATTTGGTTTTAGATAAAATAAATTTTATTGATTGATGTTTTTTACTATGATAAATATGATTTTTTATATTAAAATTATTAAGTTATATTCTATAAAATATTAATCACGTTATGATGGTAATGAAATAGTATCAAGGAAATATGAAGTTATGTTGATGTGTTTTTTGCTTATAGTTCTTAATCAATATAAAATAATAAATAATAAGAGGAATTTTAAAAACAATTTCTATTATGTTCTCCATTAATAATTTTTTATATGTGTAGGATTACTATTTTTTATTTAATGTGGTGATTGTTCGTTGTCATCACTTGTTAGGATGGTGATCGTTTTTCATCAATGTCATTTTGGATGTTTTTTAATGATGTGTGGTTGTCATTATAGCATTGGAACTATTGGTTGATCTGAAAAGGATACAGTTGTGATGTTTTTTAATTGGTGATACAAACAGTGGTTCTTATGGCTTGAGTCATAGTGTATTAATAATATGGATAGTGATAAAATTAAAGAATTAATGAGAAAATAAAAAAATATAGAATGGATTTGGGGGTGTCTATCATTTTAATTATTGTCCTAGGAGGGGTACCAATTAGATTGGGTCATAAAATATTGGTATCATAATTATGGTTTAGAGTTAATATATATATATATATACACTATAGTTAGTCATTGGTGTTGAAAACATGGTTTTAATAGGGTAATAGTGACTATCAGATATAGACCATGATGTGTAAAGGGATAACATCTTAGACATATAAGAATACTCCCACATGATCCAATATAGGGACTCAAATATTATAAAAAATCCTAATAAATATGATTATAGTTTTATAATAGATACATAAGTATCATTCATGCATCGTGTTTTTTTCACTTGTATTTAAATCATGGTTATTATCATAAAGTGAAATTAATTAAATAAAATAATCATAAATTGATCTTGTGTTTCTTGGATTTGGAAATAGATTTATAGTTACAGATATAGATGGTGGTTTTCTTTACCATGTGGTTTAGGATGGTGAGATGTTGTAGGATTCTCTAGATTGTCATAGGAATATTGACCTTATAAAGGAGGATGAAACTTGGGGCATAATTTTTTTCAATATTTATTTTAATCTGATCTATGTGTAAATGGATCATTAGATCACATTGTTTATTAGTAATATAATTCTTTCTTGTCATTACTGGTTGTTTTTATATCACAGTGATCATAATGTTTTGGAGGTACAATGGGATGATATTTCAAATAAGCTTCATGAAGAGTTTCTTTATTTAGCACTAAAGATAACTAGATGGTATGTGTTTCCATCTCTTTGGTATGGGATCATGAGTGTGTGGGATTTTGGGGTCTGATACACGAATCATATTCAACATACCATCAATATCTTCCCTGATGAGAATAGTGGGACATGGATTTTTTAGGAAGCATTATACCCCACTATTTAGAATCATGTAACTCCATTTATGTATACTACACATATATAGTTATTAGTTAAAGAAGAGGTGATTGCGATGATTCATGCATGATATATTTTATCTCAAGATGAAATTTTTAATAACATACCATGGAGAATGGTTAGAGATGGATGTTCTCTCGTAATAGGGTAGTTAAGGTTTTAACTGACAATGATTTACTATCAACCTTCTTGATGCCTCTCTTGAGATAGTAATTCTCGAGACTTTAATGTGAGTTATAAACCATTTTGTCTTTCTTTTGATGGTCATGATCAATAGTGATTTTAGTGCCTCATTATTCTTATTGGCTAGCATGGAATATGATGATATCTTCCACTGTAACCTCAAAAGTATTTTTATCCAAGGCCTTATCAGCAACAAGGTTAATATACTATGAGTCAGCAAAGGGGAAATGGAGCAGGCAAAGGAGAATCTTATTATATTCCTCTCCTTCAATAACATAAGATTGAGTGTGATCAAATAGATGGTCAACTAAGGTTTTAATGAGGTAAAGGTGTAGGTCAGGGTAAAATTCATGAAATAGAGATATTAGTACTAGGTGATCCAAAGATCATTTGAGGCATCATATGCTTATATTCTTCCATATATTATATATTGTTCAGTTTGGAAACATCACTGTACTTTATATAACTTACCTTAGTTTGATCTATGAGACTCAAGGTAGATAAAATTATTATTCCCTTGGGGTTATCTACATTATTTAGAGTTATATCGTTTCTACATGATGTGTGTTGAGGTAATTAGAGGATTATTCGGCATCATCAATCTCTGGGGATTTCTTATTGGTGCACATATTTTCATATGAGGTCATTCCTAGCATGGATTGAATATACTATGTACATGAAATTGTAAATTCTTTTTGGTGATGAGTTTTATTATTTTATGAAAAAGTCAAAATATAATGTTTTTTGGTGAGTGTGATCACCTTATAGGTCATAAGTGTTTGTAACATCTTTTTTATTTCCTAGTATATTTAATATTTAGTTTATTAGAAGAGAAGGTGGTAGTTTTCCTAATATTTATTGAGGTGTTTTCTGATGTTTGCTCTATTTAGGTGGTGAAACATCCCACCTCAAAAAAATATCACGATTAGTATTGAGTTACATTCCAATTTTTCTCAAATTTAATTATCACCTTAACAAGTTACCCCTTTTGAGTTAAGGGAATTATGATTTAGATTAATGATCTAGTATAAAAAGATTTCATTTGGATCGGTGTAGAGATTTAGGGAGCTCCAATGTCATTCTCTATGAATGTGGAAGATAGACAATTGTTTTGGATTCACTACTTATTTTTCAACCATGCGGTGGTGAATTACTATTACCCCATTTTGAGGATAGGTGATCTTTTCAATTATATCAAGGGAACCCATTTATTTTAAAATATTGATCTATGGTCTAGATATCATCTGAAAAAAATAAAGGGGTGTAATATCTGGAATAATACATTCATGTATTGTTATATGAACTTTTATTTCATGGTGGTTTTCTTTGATGAAATTCTAATGTTCATAATGTTTTTAAAGGATATTGCTAAGAACATGAGGTACACTATAGAAGTCCGTCAACACTATAAACTCTATAAGATGATATCCAAGTGATGTTCTAGACACATTAGGTGATTTAATTTGGTATATAGTATTCAAAAAAAGATTAGTAGTGTATCCATTTATGGTTGATGTAGATTTTTATTAAGTATCACACATGAGTGTTATAGATATCCATAGTTTTCTCAGTCTTAAAGGATAATATTATAGTTTTTTTTATCTCACTTCACTTATATTTAGACCCTTTTAATATACTTTATGAGGAAGTACTAGGATTTATTATACACTAATGAGAGATAAGTAAATTTAATATACCCATATGAGAGGATGAATAGTGCTATTATACTTCAATTACTAGAAGAAGGAGTTATGTTTGAGGTCTTCTATGATGATTCATGTCTTGGGTTAGGCTAAATAATAATGCAACGGAGGGAAGTGGTCTTATCAAGGTTTATATAGTTACACCCTTATTAGATGATTATTATACTCATACTCTTATTATAGTAATAGTGGTTTAATATCTAATGTTTTGATGGTATTACCTCATCAATTAGAACCTTTTTCTCTTAACAGCTCATAAAATATTAAGGTATATATTCTCTCAGTGGTATTCGAATATGTTTATAAAATAGTGGATGGACTTAATGTATTATTATAACATCAACATCATATATACACCAAGGAATGGAAATTTGGTTTTTTATACACTATTTAGAAATTAATATGGAAATGTTTTTCATGAGTTGGGAGATATATAGAGTGTGATAGAGGGGGTTGTAGGCTTTCATCTTGTTAGGAGGTAAGATGGTGGTACATGTTGTATAACATAGGTAACCTTGTATTAGTCCATGTCGCATCAAGTTTAGGAGTTGTAGTTTGAGGATCAAGAGGTATAGGTATGGTGTGATTATACTTATATAGATATTCTCATAAGAGATTGTTTTGGGTGACCAATAGAATGTGTTTATTTTAGGGATAGTTATAATATAATTAGTGTCACATGATGCAGTTCTTCATGAGTTCCATAAATCTCCCTTGGTTATGTATCCTATTATATAAAATATATATCATTCATAGAGGATTTATTTATAGTGGATAAGGATAAAGTGTTAAGTGGTATAGTTTGTGTCATGATATTTACTCTACTAGCATTTGAATGTGGAACATCATGGTCCTATTGTTTTTCTATATACATTTAATCTTCTTGAGTGAAAATGATAGGAAATATTGATAGATTTAATCACCATTTTTTTCCATTTACCTAGGGGATGTTCTAATACTTGGGTGATTGATGTTCAATTTATAAAATCAACTATATCCTTAGGGATTAAGGAGCCATTTCTATAATTACCTAAAGGCATATATGTGGAATATATAGTTAATATTTTGAGGTTTTTTAGTATCGTTGTCTCTAATGAATATATTCATTTACATTTTGGGTATTGGGATGTCATTAACATCCTTTTGGATCTCACTAATTCTTTAGAACTTATTTATATCTGCAAATGGATGATCAGACTAAATGTACCACTTTGATGCGAGATTTTATATTTAATGCCTAAATTTTGGATTTAGGTGGCTTATAGGTGAATCACTTACCTTTGGATGTGTAATGTTATAGTGAAAATTATAATTCATATATTTGAATGACTCTATTTGAGGTGTTATATGGGTGTCTTTATAGATCTTTATTGTTATGGAACAGGGATAAAGAGTCAACATTCATTAGATAATATGTGGTTTAAATCATAACTAACGATTAAATGATTTTTAAGCGGAATAAGATTAGATCCATGATTCCTTCTAATGTATTATCACTTTTTGGAGAAGTGGAAATTTTTTTATCTCTTAATTTATAATTAGATTAGATATGTGATTCCTTCCATGGGTCATATCAAAATCAGCAGCATCAATATAAATAAAATGTTATTGACTGGGGTGTGATAGATGTTAATGGAGATACTGTGTTCATGGATTAGCTGATCAAGATTCAATATCATTAGGATAAGATGTTACATGGGTTATTTGTTCCATTGGTTCATTTATTATGTAAAAATGGTGAATTATTAGACTATATGTGATAACATGAGTCATAGATGTATGTTTGGTTTATTGATTTACTTGGAATCATGTTTTTCTTTTTATGGTATTGAGATACTTTGTTTTATGCTACTATGTTTGATGGTGATGAAATTTGTTATTATGGTTGTGTTCTAATAAAAGAATGGTTATTTATTAAAAGGAATATCCTATGGGTGTTTCAATTTAATATTTCTAATCTATTCTGAGTTCAACTTTGATTCTTGTGGATTGGAATTATTTAAGAGGTATCTAGAGCATGAAACAAACCATTCCACAACTGTACATTGTGTTTTATATACATTGGTGGTGTTTGGGTGATATTTCTAGATGTTATCCAGAAAGAGGAAGATGATTTTTGGAATGATTATGTCCAAAAAAACATTTTTATAAGATACCATTCTATTTTAGAGACTATGGGCATGTTGTTGGCATGGTTAGTTGGTCTCTTTTAGGGTCTAGTGGAGATGGGGTTTTAAATTTCCAATTTCATGTGTATTCTTTACATGAAGTATCTATGCATCGAAGTTGATTTTGTTTCATTAGTTTTGTTGTCTATATATTTTAAATAGACTCCTTATGTGAACTAGGGATGCTTTAATTGACTATTTTTTTGGAGTTTTTTTTTCTATTTTATAGGATTCAATTATCTTTAGAATGTTTAGTCTGAGGTGGAGTTTGAAATGATGAGGCTAGTTCTAATATGCTTTTGTGGTCCTTCAATGGAAGTTATGGGAAGGGCCTATATAATTTAATTTTTACTATTCTATCATGGTTAATGTCATAAAATTTTAAAATTAATAAAACTCTCATATTAAAATTTGCGACATGGAATTCTGAGGACAACATTTTACACATAAAACAGTGACCAAGGCAGACACATCCATTTTGGACCTCACACCAATATTGGGAATATGCTTTGTATTTTCTCATTAAATATGGGATGATCTCTTCATTAGTTTGATATTTTTCAATTCTATTGAAACCTATCAAATATCAGGACCTCTATTGGTTTTCCTCAGTCCTCTCCTTATAGATCTAAATCAATTTCATGGTGGAATTGATCCCTCAATGATTTGAGGTGTCCATATCTTCTACGAATATTTCTTCCTTTTTTGTTCCGGATTCCCTGATGCCAAGTTAGTGGTCTATATTTAGTTTTTTGGGATGTGGCTATGGTTTTGATGATATTTTGTTGTGATTATGTCTTTCGGTTTTTCTCATCGAAGTTTGGTAGCATTTTATCTTTCTTTCAATCTCATTCCTGCATTAAATACATCAAGGATTTAACTGACGTAAGGTATTTGATAATTATCCCTATTTAATTACATGTGAATAAAGATTAATCATTATTTTTATTTGATTAGATTAATTATTGAATTAATCAAAACAATATAATGAATTATATGAAATGGATTTATTGGAAAATGGTAAATCGCATGTGCTATTCTATATTATTTCATTTAGGATGATGTTTTAATATGTGATGTTTTCTAGAATCATATATATTTATTATTATGCTTTAAATTATTATGTCACATTCTATAAAATTTTTACTATTTAAATATAATAATTAAATGGCATCATTTAAATATGGAATTATGTTGATTGGGTTTATGAATACTGTTCTAAATTACCATGAAGGAAAGGTTTAAAAGATGATGGTGAGTATTATTTTCTTCTATTTTTTCCATTGTTTAATATTCTATGTGTTTATTTATTCTTCTTATAGTAAAAAAGGCATGTGATTGTTGTTGTGGTGGGATATGATAATGAGGAGTGGTTATGGAAGTTGTGGTGGAAGATTAATTGATGATGATTTGTTTTTTTTAGCGGTGGAAAGTTTATTTAATAAAAAAATGGAATGGTTATGGTGGTTAATGGATTGTGGTATTATGATAAGATGGTGTATATTGTGTCATATTTTCCCAATAACAATTTTGATGATAAAATAATTGAATTAATTAGTAACAAAAAACAATTAGGATTGTTTGATATGTTGATGAGGTGGTCAAAATCATAATCAATGTAATAGTTAAGTGATATTTGGTAAGTGGGTTATTTAAATAAAAAATGTAAATACTATGTTTATTATAGAAAATTTTGTATGGTTTTTTCATTAAATATGTTTAAATATATGTAATTTTGTTGGTAACCCACAATATTTAATTGAATAATGATGTTATTAAATGGTAAGTTATTTATGTATTATATGGTTGTTTTGTATGGTTGTGTATTATTATTTAATGGGGTGGAAGATATTATTAGTGTGAGATATATGGGATGAAGGGAAATATATTGGTATAGGTGATTAGGGTGTTCTAGTCAGTGGGTTAGAACATTGGTAAGGCTTATGAGTATTATTAAATCATTTATATTTCATTGTATTTCTTATATGACACTTGAAGATTCAGGTAGCCTTATTTGATTCACATATAAGAACATGGGTTCTAAGTTTCTTCCCCAACATCTTAATTATAGAATAAATATGTGATAACATGAGCCACATATGTATTTTTAGTCTCCATATTATGGATTATTGGAGGTTGGTGTCACCAGACACACTCGTCTTCACTATCGACCTAAGAGTTGTACCAATTGGGGTGTATCACATGGGGCATAATGATTCTTTACATGAAACAAATATACATATAAGTAGACTACAAAATTTTGTGGATATAGTTTTTATTTTTCATCATTTTTTTACCTCAATAAAATCAATATCAATGGTGGATGATAGTATTACATGAGAACACAAAATATGGCATGTCACCTCTTTTATTAACATTAAATGAATCATTTTAAAATTTAAATAATGTTTTAAATACATTTTTAAAAACGTTTTCCATAATTCTTATAACACCTCATTGTAGAAATTATTAATTTACCTCAGATTAAAATATGATACATTTTTTTAGGTCAATATTTTTCTTAATGTTATACATATTGATAAAAATAACTATATTGGTTAAATTGGTATATTACTTAATATACTATGAACTTCTGAATATTGTATAATGGAAATCATTGATATGATTGATATAGGTAAAAGGGGAGCATTATAACTACTAAATAGGGAAGACACATATTTCTTCCTCTAATGAATCATACTATTTCCAAGATAGATATATTTATGTTAAATAACATTTTCAATGGTGTAACCATATAAAAGGGGTATTAATGTAATATCAGAATATTATATTAATGGATGGATGGAATTTAAGTAGTTTAAAATTGCATGAATTTATTATTAAAATACATCATTCGAGTCATGTATCATTCCATTGTATTTTTTTCTAATAAAATGTTTAAAATATAGACATTATGATGTGCATTTTTAAATCAATGTCGATTAGTGTTATTGACTTGATCAATTATCTAAAAACTAAAAATATATTTTTCCATATTATATGTAATATAGATGTTCTTTTCATAGTTATTTTTTTATATATTGGTTTATTTTATGGTTAAATAGATGATATGGATCTGAATTATATATATATATATATAAATTTGAGATGCATATACGCAGTTCCACAATATATGGTGATATTTTTAGGGTATTTCAAAACATAATTATGATTAAAATGTGGAAGTAGTACATTTTTAAAGAAGTTGTTAATTTCTATATTAATTACCACTCTAAAAATTAAATCACTATAATTCGAAAATCCTATCACATGGGGACATCACATATAATATAAACATAAGTATAGATATTTCTATGATACATAATATTCATTTTAAGGACATTGAACAGTGTGTTGTATAGAATAATGTGTATATTTTATCTTATGTTGAAAATCACAAGGATAATCATTATAATTTTAATATCACAAGGAATGAGAGTTTTATGAAAAACAATTCATCAAAATAATTTATGTTGTTTCAAGAATGCATTTTTTAAGAGATGTTTTAAAATCCTGAAGGACTATAATAGTTAGATAAATGACCAAGTGTTTATCTATTATATTACAGTGGGTTTGTAATTAATTATAATTGGTTCCATAAAAAGGAACATGATGATCATAGTTTGATGAAAAATAGTAGAGTCACTCTTATATATCAAAACATTCATATATTTGGTGTTATGGATATAAATCATATTTCTATAAACAAGTATTTCTTTGGTATGATTTAATAAAAAATAGAGTTGAATTATATTAAATTTATGTGAATATTTTTTTATGAATCATTTTTTAATAAAATGAAAAAAATTTAATGTTGATGAATTTTGACTTTTCCAAATGTTTTTTATTAAATGTGAATATAAAAAATAATACACGTTTAATGGAATTTCATGAACAAAGAAAATTATTTATAAGATCTTTCAAATAGAACTTGGTCCATTTTTATTTTAAAAATAATTTTTTAAAAAATTGAGTGACAGTTCTGTTGACGCTCCTTTCCATCACAGAGTCTAACTACTGAAAAGGGGGAACACCTTAGCATAAAGAGATTCATCATTTGAAGAAACATCAAAAATTGACAAAGGTATGAAGAAGGATTTGGTTAATAATGGGTCGTGTAGGTTTCATCATGGTCGCGCAGGTATACCTGCGCGCCACATATTGGGCGCGCAGGTGACCTACACGCCCTATATGATTTTTTCCCAAGGTCTTCAGTAGCCAATAATTACCCCTTGTAGGCCCCCCATTTCGAGGACCAAAATCCAGAAACTCATATTTGAGTTGTTCGCGCCCTATTCTCTTCTTGATGTCTTCTGAACACTTCTAAGGTAATTTCTTACATAGAATGGAAGATCTAAAGAGGGGGAACAAGGCCTAAGTGTTGAAATTCACCAACACATGCGTGCCTAAGTGTCTAACCCTTACAGGAAATCGTCACACTTGCGTGCCGCCATATTCCTTCAACAGAACCTGTGCGCCACCCTTTTATAATCCTTTAGGGATAATACTAAGGGCTTGAGCCAAGTCTTGCCCCAAGTATTACCCTAAGGGTTAACATGCGCATAGGTACACTTGTGCCGCGCAGGTATACCTGCGCGGCCAGGACCTGCGCACCTACCTCTTTTTGGGTGCCCCTCCTTCTTATTCAGCTCTTTTCTTCAAATCCACCTATCCTATTCAAGACATAGCCTTCAAAACCCTCTTCAAATCCATTTTTGGCATGGTTCATTTGTTGGCTTCCTTATCTGAAAGGAATTCTGTGGAACATCTCTTAAAACCTAGTGATTTACATATCTTTATGTTACTAAGGTTAGAGATTTCATTCATTCAACCTCATCCTTTAAGATGATAAGATCTTTAATTTGGGCATCCTCCTTAGGAGTAAGCCCCATGTCCCCTATTCATGGGCCTCCTTCTTGGGAATAAGCCCCAATCATAAGCTTCTTTAATTTTGGGCATCCTCATTAGGAGTAATCACCAAGTTCCAAGTCACCAAAACTGGGCCTCCTTTTCAGGAGTAAGCCCTAGTCTTTATATCCCCTTAACCTAAGCATCCTCCTTAGGAGTAAGTCCCAGTTCTCAAGTACCTTTAACCTGGGCCTCCTTTTCAGGAATAAGCCCTAGTCCTTATTTCTCTTAACCAATATTAATTTACTTTTGATTTGGGATTCCTTCTCAGGAGTAAAACCCAATCATAAGTCTCCTCTAATTTGGGCATCCTTCTCAGGAGTAATCCCTAAGTTAAGTATCTAAATCTCAATAAAGAACATATACCTTTATGGAGCTCATTCTCGGGTGTCTTCCATGAAGTAAATCCCAATCCTCATCTATCTGGTAAGTCATACATACATAAGCCCCACATTATTTCTTAGGATAGCATCTTTCGTGGCACAATTGTCAG
The DNA here is from genome assembly GCA_963277665.1 of Viscum album. Lineage (NCBI taxonomy): Eukaryota > Viridiplantae > Streptophyta > Magnoliopsida > Santalales > Viscaceae > Viscum > Viscum album. Next base: position 29,607,973 of record OY728125.1, read on the forward strand.
GATTTACCAATACCTCTTATTTCCTACACCGAGCATGACTCACGTGAGCTTAGAGCGTAAAAGTAATTATGACATATTTCTTTGAGACATCAACCATGAATAAACCTCATACTTCTTTACTCGAACTATGTGGTTTCTAATTCCTTTTCTAAACATGGATACGTAGGTAGCCCATCTGCGGGTACGATCCCAACCATGAAATAATCCATGTCATTTTGAATGAAAATAAACTTCAAGTGCCCCGCTGAGTGACTTTAAAACCAGTATGGTTATCATAATGACTAAGAGATTTATATATAATGTGTTGAAGGATACCATTGAATAAGAATATCTAACAAATGCAGATGATTTTTTATCGATGAAGAACCTCAAATGCATATAAAAGAGTCTCTAAATCTCATACATATCAATCATTGATTGTTAGATCTAAAGAAAAGATCGTTTTCATACTTGGTAATTTAATAAGGATTCATGAACATAACTTAAATCTATAAATAGAGTCCCGAAGTAGACAATAATTCCCCCCAAAGGGTGTGATGAGTTTGACCACCCATCCTCTCGACCTATGAAAATTCTTAAGTCTCATTGGTTCACAAATAATGAGCACCTACCTTTGGACAGTTGGTCCAAATGGATATAGAATCATTGGATGTTTCTGATTCTATGAACAAACCCGTTAGAAACCGATTGGAATGTTTAAACCTTAAATAAATAAGGTCATCCCCAATTCCAGCATATAACAAAAAATGGTGAACCCGACGTGAATCCTTAACCAAGTTAAAATGGTGTTTTACTTATTTGGTAGGCCCCTATTTAAACTCAATGAGAGGGCCAACAAAACAATCAATAACATATGTTCTCATCCAAAAGATGTAGTGGCTGAACTTATCTTGATTATGTCTATTATATCAAAAAGGCACTCTTTTCCAAGATCTTCTACGTTACAGAAATGGCTTCTCTAAAGTTCACACCTGTGAATGCCTCTGTTGTGAATACATCTGCTTCTACTCCTGCTGGATCGTAGTCCGTTCTGAGGATGACATCACCTACTCAGCGTCTTCAACATTGGGTATCAAATGCACTGGTTAAAGAATACCATAAACAGGGTACCATTCCAACTCTAGAGGCCACTCGACAAGCCCTCCAAGTCAATAATTCACCCTGGCTGTCTGGACAGCGATGACTAGTGATCAAGAAGCAGGTGGTTCCAACCACCATTTCCAACCATTTTGGGTCGTTATCCCTGGAACAAAATCTCCAGTCCCTCCCATATTCTTGTGAGGTGAATGATAAGTTCACTAAAGGCCTTAATTCAAGGAGAAAGGTGTCCTTCTTGAAGGTTCCCACCAAAAATCACCGCCAGACTTGTGCGGCGGTGCGCCTTCAACATGACGAGGGTGTCTTCTCCAGGCGTTCGGCTCAGGTTCCTCAAACCTGAGCAGGAAAGATGAACCACCAGAGGCGACGACCGGTCAACAGTGTGTAGGTTCTTATCTCTACCATTTTCGGAGAATCCCATCAACCTAAGTTGGTGGAAAGCAATGATTGGGCACACACACCCATCTGTTTTAATTCTACTATCCAATAGACTCGTCAGGCAGAAACATGCCATTCCCGCCAGGCAATTCCGGTAGAGTACTATAAACAGTAACATACACCTGTTTATAAATTATCAGCTAGTCAGCAGGCTCGTCTGACTATATATGATGAAGCTCTCCAACCCAATGTGTTGACAACTAGTAAATAGGCATATACACCTACTTACACTCATCAATCCTGCCAACAGTCTAGTCTGCCAGTATTGAAGGAAGTTCATCAACCTCGCTCAGAGGAGTGCAATCAGCAGGCACATACACTTTCTAGTATTGATCAATCCTACCAACAGTCTCATTTGGTAGCACCTGGAGAAGTCAATTGGAAAGCCCTAATGACAAACAGGAGGCAGACTCAACTCTATGCCCCCACACATAAGTACATTCAGAATTCATTGATAGGAAAAGGAGTACGGGATTAGGAACACACACCTACTCCAAACACGGAATGGACATATATCCCCGTTCCTCCAGCTGAAGTCACCAAGAATATTCTTTCATTGGTGAAAAAGCAGAAGCAAATTCTTGCTAATATTATGGATTCTTGTCAGAATATTATAATAGCTTTAGCAGCATCACGGGGAAAGAAATGCAAATCTATCCCTACTAGTGGAGTGACACATCAACATATCACTCTGGAACAGACACACACCTCTGTTCTTATCCAAGAGGGTGGTGGGTTATACTCCCCCATGTCATACCGACAACCAAGTCAGGCACATACACCTGATTTGAGTGGAGATAATCAGCCTAACCTGACTATTTCTATTGAGAAGTCACATACACCTGCCCATAATAACCATTTTTGTCAACAAGTGGTTAATAAAGTGAGTAAGAAGGCGTCTAAGAAGAAGACCCGTCCAACACAGTCAAGAAATCAAGAGCCGGTCTGTAATAAGGCCTTGATTGATGCTGGAGTTCTTGAAGCCCTTAGAAAATTATCTATTGGAACTCAAGATTCTACTCTCTCATTTCCCAATAGTGGGAACATTAATTCTGAAGGTCTTCATCAGACACTTCCTAATGAAGTCTTGCTTTATGACAGTTCGGTAGATATCGATGTTTTATCTTCATATGAGAGCCACAAGAACCCTCTTTGTGGCCAGAAGACCAAGGAGAAAAATGTTTCATCTTTTGTTGTAACCCACCATGGTGGTCCTCCCCATGATGATGAATTTATCTGCGAAAGTCTTCTCCGCAGTAGTAATTCAAATTTCATGGAAAATATTCCAATGGAAAATGTAGTGATGAGAAAGCCCTCTTATCGTGAGGCACTTTCAAATGTGAAGTTAGTCATGTATAATTCTTTTACCATTAGGAGGTGAAATACTTTCTCAATCAGAAGATAACCCGGGGTGTAGGTCATTCTCTGAACCACCCCTAGGTCATTCATCTTCTAGTTTGATAAGTGAATTCTCTATCAATCTTGTTGAATCTGATGAAGCAACAAGTAAGCACCATCTCTGGTATAATAATGTATAAGAATCTTCATCAAATGATAAAGAGGAAGTGATGAATATGAGAAAACAACTGGAAAAAGGTGAAGTGTGAGTCATGTTTTGGCCTTTGGCTGACTCTCAGTATGACATTCCAGAGATGTTGAAAGAAGAATGTATTCAAGATATTCGTCTCGACAAGTTGAAAAATATTTGTCAATTGAAAAAGAAATTATCCTCTTATAATGAATATGAAAATCATGTCAAGATAATAGAAGAGTTACAACGCCAAATTGATTTGGCATCTCTCTCAATTTCTCGATATCTGAAGGATGAAAAGCAACAGAGATCCCTTCAGCGTTCATGCCTTGGTGAATTAAGAATATTTCACTAGTTAATTTCCAAGTCCCGATCTAGTATTCATATCATAGGATGGGGTGTCCATGGAGCACTACATTTCACTGTACTCTCCAGCCAACAAAGCCCACCGAAAATGGTCTAATGCAATGTTATTTCCCATGGCCAGCCACAGCCAATTGGATTTGTTTGTAATCAAAGGCTTTCTCAGGAATAGGCCTCAACTAGTTCTTCCCAAAGTCAGGTATACAAAGAACAAGTTGTCAAATTAATCTTGCATCAGGAAAATGAGAATATCGAACATACTTCTCGTTTAGAGAAAATGCATCATCGGGTGACAGAAGTGTCAAAAATCATATAGCGTTCATTTGAGCCAGGTGATTTGAGTGGATGCAGGTTGATGTATACAGCCAATTTCCAGACTAAAGTCCACATGATCAGGAGAGATTTTAAGAAATTCTCAGATATAGCAGCTCAAGAATCACCCCATCTTTCCATACTAGGGACTATTTTAACCCAAACCTCAGAATCAACAAATATGATTCGAGGAGTTGAGCAGGAACAGTAGGAACAGTAGGAACATCCCCAGTCCACAGGACAGGGAACTTTTTCAAATCCTCAATCTCTTACTCAGAGAAAGTCAGTCTTCTCTCGAGTAGGGAATAAGACACAAGAGGAATGAAGAGCTGAATTTTTAGGACATTCCCCCCAAGTTACGGTTCTTCCAGAAGTTCCTGAGGGATCAAATCAACAAAAGTCAATGTCTCATCAAGGACATGAAAAAAGACAGTATCACAAAAATGCCAATAGAAGGGATGCAATGCATTATGTATCAATTAATTTCATCAATGTAGTTGTTGTTGATCCTTTAGAATATGTGGCTCACTTAGAGGGATCAAATGAAGAGGTTCCTGCTCAAGAAGTTGTACACACAAACACAAATGAAGAAGGTGTGCGCCCATAAAATCAAAGGATTACTCAGAATCTAGGCATTTCTTCAAGTAATCAACTTCCCCCTCTCCGAAAGGCATCCAAAAAGGGGAAAGGAAAGAATCAGATTACATACCCTTCCTCTGGAGAAGGCCAATAAATCTCACTAGAGAAATGGTTCTCACAACAAGATGAAGAAATGAAGGAATTGAGGAGGTTGAATGTAGAACTACTTCAAGGTGGTCTTCCTCCTAAGCGTGCTAGAGTCCGTCAGCCAAGGGAATTTGTTGCAGCTACTGAGATGGATCTAGAATATCCTCTTTTATCGGTACACCCTCACAGGTCTAATCCTATGGGTCAGGTGCAATAACAACCAGTGGTGTTATCATTAGTTGCAGTACCAGCCACCACATCTGTCTAAACTCCAATTATTGCACCTGCTCAGGTCCAAGCTCAACCGAATGTTTCTCAAAAGTTAACAAATACTATTAAGTCATTAACAACTTGGTTGGAAGCAATTCAAGGAAAACGTTCTCAAATTCAAGCAAAAAAGAGAGCTTACCCTGAATGGGTTTATGCAATTCCTCCCCCATCAAATTTTTCAAGTACCACATTCCCAATCTTTAATTGTTCAGGATACCCAGAGCAACACTTAACACATTTTGTTTCTCGTTGTGATCCTATTATGGGAACCCCTCAGCAACATGATGTAGTTAAGCTCAGGTTTTTTGTACATTCATTATAAGGTCCTACTTTTTTTGGTATACAAGCTTGAAATCCCCGTCAATTACTAGATGGGAGGATCTTCGCCAAAGATTCCTTCTTCAATTCAGCTCAACATTTCCAAAGACAAAATTTTTTGATCTTACAAATTTTAAGCAAAGGGATAATGAAAGGGTTTCATATTTCATTTCTTGCTGGAAGGGATTAACATATTCCCTAAGCTTAGAACTCCCTCAAGAATAATTGTTTCCAATCTATGTAGAAAATTTTCATGATGAGTTACACACACCGTTGATCCCTGTGAAATACACAAGAGGGTTTCAAGACCTTACTTCGATTGCTCAGAAGATTGAAGACTCTCTTATGAACACTAAGGATAAAACTTGTGTAATTCCATCATATCCAGGAAGGAGAATGGGTAAAGCAGAGACTGTTATCGTTAAGCTTAAACAATCACTTGTACCTACTTCTACTTCAAAACCTTCATCTTATCGAAGGGCTCCACCTCCTGAGCATCAACTACAGAGGCTGTTTCATCAATATGATCAAAGAGATCAAATATGGAAACAATTTGATTAGTTAAAGAGAAAATTTTATTCTTTCCGAAATGAACAAATTCCTAGTTACTTCATTTTAGCTCTGGAAAATAATTTGGTTCAATTTCCAAGTCCTGAAAGGCCAAACAAGGAAGGAGATGAAGACCATCCAAACTATTTCCCATTTCATTAGATGTTGGGGAATCCCATTCAGGAGTGTTTTGTCTTCAAAGACCTCTTGAAAAAAATGGTGCACTTGGGACAAGTCAAATTGAAAGGTTCTTCAACTCAGGTGGCATGTGTTACTACTACAGATCCAGAGGAAGAAGGCTAGTGGCAAGAAGTCAAAATCAAAAATCCTTAGAAATATGATGATTGGATGGTCAAAAAAATGATCAACCGAACACATTCCATTTTGAGAATGCAATTGAAGTAATTGATTGTGTCATCTTCTATGAATTCCACAGCAAAACCTCCTTTATCAAAATAAAAATCCTCAAAGGGGCGACATAATTAAAAGAAAGAGGAATAGTTAGAAGAAGATAAAATCATGTCAAAGCCCAAATTTTCTTTGACTCTGGAAGATTTTATGCCATCTACTTCAATGTCATGGGAATTGCCCCACTAAACGGCACAGCCTAAACTGGATAATCAAGCAAAGCCTTCATCCAATGAAGAGTTGATCTTTGGTTCTGTTAATTTTACTCACTTAACAGATCCTTATGCCAATCACAGTTTTGAGCTCAATGAGCCTAAATTCCCTATATCAAACAGAGGGATTAGAGGGAGTTTTAGAGGTATGGGATACAGAGGAAGACGTGGATATCCCAGAAGCCACTATTCCAATTCTACCCCTTCTAGAACTGTATATGTAGTAGAAACTCATGGCAGAGCCCTTCATCGGGCTCCAAAAGAACAAGAAAATTCTTCCACCAATAGCAGATTCAGTCCTGACACAATTATTATGGAGTATGGGTTATAGGTTCTAACCTTTTCCTCTCAACAAGTAAATAGACTTATTCGGTCTAATATTACAAATCCAAGAGTTTTTCCAACTCCTACCCCGATACAAGAAGCATCTACATCCAATGCATCAACATCCAAGGAACCTGCAAAATCACATGTTACTGTTGGAAAACGCAGACCTTTGGACCAAAAATATGATGTCTTGAAACATTTGGCTCAAGTACCAGCCAAGTTATCAATTCTGGATGCCTTGAATTTATCAAAGGATCTTCGGGAGGCACTCATTGAGGCTTTGTCATGTCCTCAGGAATTTGAAACTGAAATTGCTGCGGCTGAAGGATACCATGTTGATAATGGTCATGCAGAATGCCATGCGGTGATATCTTTTACAGATGAAGATGAAGATGATGTTGTGCATGGACATATTAGACCTTTGTATTTATCTGGCAAGGTAAATGGTGTAGATATACAAATATCTTTCATTGATAATGGTTCATGAGTCAATCTCATCCCCATTCGTACACTTCGTCGATTGGGCCTCATAGAATCTGATTTATCTCCTTCTACTTTGATGTTATGAGGATATGATAAAAATGAACAAAAACCATTGTGTGATATTACACTCAGAACTCAGTTTGGAGACCTTGTATCCAATTAATATTTCATGGTTGTTGATCACGATATAGCCTTCAACGTTTTTCTTGGAAGACCTTGGCTACATCAACATGCTAATATCCCTTCATCATACCATCAATGTCTCAAATATTGGTTCAATGGTCAAATTGGTACATTATATGGTGATAAATCCCCCTTTAAAACATGTGAATCTCAATACATTGAGGCGGAATTCTATTACATGAAGGGTAATGAGAAATCTACAATAAAGAAGGTTACTAAGGTTAATGCTCCATATGGTTTGGAAAAGATTACAGAAAACTCATTCATACATGTGAGTAAAGATTATGTGTTGCCTATTAGTCAAATTGACAGGATAGACCCGAATCCAAATACTTTTATGGAAACTTCCATAATTTCAAATATGGAAATCAAGCCAGGCAGCATGGGAGAAAGTGGTGATTCACCAAGAAATGATGAAATCTCAAATGGAGATGTCTTCATTTCATCTGCTGAAATCCAGCTAGTCTATACTTCGCCAACTAGGCCAGAAGAATTTATAGCAATGTTAGAGGTGAATGATTATGTCGATTCTCAATCCATTATCTCCTCTTTATTACCCATGAAATACCCTTCATTATCAATAGGGTCAGAAATTTAAGCTTCTTCTTCAAGATGTTCAAATTTTAACATCTCTTATGATCATGGAAATTCTGCTTCTTCATCTTCTATGCAAGTAGAAACAGAAGAAATAACACATATTGAAAAAGAAGAGGAAGATCTCAGAGATGATCTTCCAGCATTTGAAGAGGGTATCTCTACCACTGTGGATGAACTTAGAGAAATAAATCTGGGTACAAAAGAAGATCCACACCCCACTTTAATTAGTGCAGCAATGAGTCTTGAAGAGCAAGAAATATATATTTCATTTTAGAATCAAAATCGAGATATATTTGCTTGGAACTATAAAAAAATGTCTGGGCTTGATCCTGATGTTTCTACTCATCGTTTGGGTTTTCCAAAAGAACATCTAGGATTTAAGAAAGTTGCAAGAATAACACACCCAACTTATGATTCCAAAATTGAAGCTGAAGTGGATAAGCTTATCAAATCTAACTTCGTCAGAGAAGTTCAATATCCTAAGTGGTTGGCTAATATTGTCCCTGTAAAATGAAGAATGGACAAATTAGAGTTTTCATTGATTTCAGAGATCTTAATTGACATTTTCCAAAGGATGATTTTACAATTTCGATTACAGAACTCTTAATTGATGCAACAACTGGTTATGAAGCACTTTCCTTCATGGATGGATATTCCGGGTATAATCAAATCTGAATGGCTCCAAAAGATTAAGAATCTACAGCCTTTAGAGCCCCTCAGTGTGTGTTTTGTTATCGGGTAATGCCCTTTGGCCTGAAGAATGTGGTCACAACATATCATCATGCCATGCACTGTATTTTCAAATCCTTTTTAGAGAAGTTTGTTGAATGTTATTTGGAAAATTTGGTGGGTAAATCTAGGCAACATTCTAATCACTTGGATGATTTGGAAATCATATTCCACAAACTTTGACAACATAATTTCAAGATGAACGCCTTAAAATGTGCTTTGGGGTAACCTCAGGAAAATTTCTTGGCATTTTTTTATGCCATCGTGGTATCAATGTCGATCCTGAGAAGACAAAGTCAATCCCTGGTATGTCACCTCCCCGAAATTTGAAGGAATTGAGAGGGCTTCAAGGAAACTTTGCCTATATTCGGCGTTTCCATGCCAATTTGGTAGGAAAAAGATTACCCTTCACCAAATTGATGAAGAAGGGAGTTACTTACCAGTGGACTGAAGAAGGTCAAGAAGCATTCAATATTCTCAAGAAATATCTCTTGAGTCCACCGGTATTAATGCCACCTATTGAAGGAAGGCCACTTATTCTTTTCATGACAGCTTTAGAGCGATCATTGGGTGCCTTCCTTTCCCAGAAGAATGATGCTGGGAATGAAAAAATCCTTTACTATCTCAGTCGGAATATTCTTGAAGTAGAAACCTGATATTCAAGTATTGAGAAGTGATGCCTAGAATTAATCTTTACAGTTCAAAAGTTGAGACACTACTTGCAACATCATGAGGTCCAATTGGTATCTCGCAATAACCCTCTCAAATTCATCCTTAATCGTCCAATGCTTACAGGACGTCTGGCAAGGTGGGCAGTTATTTTGCAGCAATTTGATATCCAGTATGTGTCTCAAAAGGCAATAAAGGTCCAATCTTTGGTTGATTTCCTTGCTGAACACCCTTTAGTGGAAGATACATCTTTAGATATTGAACTTCCTGATAAGGAAGTCTTTTATATTCAAGATAATATTCAAACATGGGAAATGTACTTTGATGGAGCTTCCAGAAGTCCAACAGGGAAGAAAATGGAAGATCCTAAATTCAATAAAGTTGGGTTAAGAATTGTACTTATTTCCCCAGAAAAGGAAGTGCTACCCTTTTCCTTCTTCTTGTGGGAAGGTGGTACAAATAATAAAGAAGAATATCAAGCTCTCATCACATGATTAGATATGGTGCTTCAAGCACAAGTGAATCACTTAAAGGTGAAAGGTGATTCAAACCTGGTAATCAAACAAGTCAATGGGGATTATTCCATTAGAAAAGAAGAGTTAGTCCCTTTGTATGATTACGTCAGAGAGTAAACTGATGAATTTCCTTCAGAACTGAAATTTTCTAATGTCTCGCGATCACAAAATGCCCAAGCTAATGCACTATCTAATATAGCCCCAACTTTGGAAGATCCAAATCGGGACTAGACAATCATCAGCATTGCCCACCGTCATACAATTTCACCTTATGTTCAAACCAGAACAGAGTAAATCAATGAAATTAGTCCCATTTCTGAACCGTAGAGTCATACTACAGGATAGATGACACCTATTAGTGAATACCTTCAAAATGAAACACTTCTACCTAATAGAGCCAGTGAAGAACAAATTCGACGATGTGTGGTCAATTTTACTCTTTATAACAACCCGGATCACCTAGAAAAAATTCCCTAAAAAAGTGGTTTTGATGGAGTTCTCTTCAGATGCATTGATGGTGAAGAGACAATGGTTATCATGAAAGAAGTACATGCATCAGTCTGTGGTACCCACTAGTCCGAATATAGACTATCTGATCAAATTTGAAGGCATAGATACATTTGGCCTTCAATGATATAAGATTGTGTTCATTTCACGAAGAAGTTTCATTCATGCCAAGTATGTGCCAACTTCATTCATCAACCCCCAGAATTGCTTCATACAGCTAAATATTCGTAGTCATTTCCCACATGGGTAATGGATGTAGTGGGACCTTACCCTTCAGGTACAACCAAGCAGTTTAAGTATATTCATACTGCTACAAACATCTTTTCTAAATGGGCAGAGGCAATACCTCTCAAATAAGTTAGTTCTAAAAGTGTTGTTAGATTCATCAAGTCTAACATCATTAACAGATTTGGTGTCCCTCATACCATATTGACGGACAATGGCACAAACTTCTGTTCATCTAAGTTAAGGAAGTTGTATCAAGAATACAACATCAAATCCAATCATTCATCTCGGTATCATGCAGTGTCCAATGGCCAGATAGAATCCTTCAATAAGACTCTTTCAAATATACTGCAAAAGATGGTAGATAAAGATAATAAATCATGGCCTGATAAACTCTTTCATGCTTTATGGGATTATCGAACCACCACCTGAACTACAATGCAGTCAACTCCATATTCATTGATATATGGAACAAAAGTAGTCTTGCCCAATAAAGTTCAATTACCTTTTTTCAGAGTAGCCATTTCTGATCAGTCATCTACAGATGAACAATCTCAAAAGCGATTGGATGAATTGGAACGATAAGATGAGAAAATATTGTACACCCTGCATCACTTGGAAGTCTATCTGAATCGAATAGCAAAAGCTTTCAACAAAAAAGTTCATCTTCGTTCATTCATTCTGGGATAATTGGTATTGGTTCTCAGAACACCAATGATACCAGGAATGAAACCTCCCAATCATGAGCCAATGTGGGAAGGACCTTACTCAATACATAAGTTCTACTCCAATAGAGCTTATTCTTTCATCTCAATGGATGTAGAAATCATCACAACTCCAACCAATGAAATATTATTGAAGAAGTATTTTGTATAACATAAATACATCATTTCGGTCTATGCATATGACCTTAAAATATTCGCACCATCGTCCAACATGACGTTAAACTGTGCCATCGTCCAACATGATGTTAAACTATGCCATTGTCAAACATGACTTTAAACTATGTCATCATCCAACATGACGTTAAACTGTATTGTCCCTTTTCATCCAACATGACATTAAACTGTGACGTCCTAGCTAAATGACTCTAAACTGTACAGAAGTCCCTTATGATCAGCAAGACATTAAACTACATAACCATTGTCCTAGCTACATGATGCTAAACTGTACATCACCCCAACATTGAACATGACGTTAAACAGTGAAAAAGTTTCTAATATGTCCAACATGACGTTAAACTATGTCTCCATTTTCCTCACTGCAAGACATTAAACATTATAGCCATACATCCTTGCTACATAACACTAAACTGTACAACACTCTTCCTTGCTATATGACATTAAACTCTACATCCCCTCTATTTCCCTCACTGCATGACATTAAACTGCATAGTCATATGTCCTAGCTACATGATTCTAAACTATACATCTCCCTCTTTTGTCCTTACTGCATGACATTAAACTTCATAGTCCCTCATTTTCCAACATGATGTTAAACTATACTCAGTCCCTTATATGTCCTACATGACATTAAATTGTGCATCGTTAGGGTTGTTGATATCTCTTGTTTCTCACACTGAGTATGACTCACATGATCTTAGAGTAAACTTCAACCATAACACCTTCTCTGGGATACTAACCATGCATAAGTCCCAACACCATTTTTTAGGTCGTTTTCCTGAAGAACAACTTGATTACCGATTAATTATTTAATCGAACTACACGGACTTTGATCCTTGCCTTCTAGGCTGGGTACGTAGGTAACCTCCTGATGTTCAATCCCAAAACCAATCTCTTCACATCGGTTCACCTCCGTCTCAAACAAGTTGATTCGTGAATCCACCCCCAGAACCAATATTTTTTACATTGGTTCACCATCGTCCTTACTATATGACGTTAAACTATTCACAATTTTGTCTTGTACGACAATAAACTACAACATTATTTGACACCCTCACCTAAGAGGGAATAATTATTTACATTGATCTCCAATCATGTTATATTCCAAAGATTACATGCATACATGGCAATGCATGAACCTTAATCATGGGTTAAACCATCATTTCACTAAATTCCCCTTTCACCCTTCATATGTACGAACCAAATCTGTACAGTGGGTATTTTAAGAACTACATGCGGCTTGATTACCATCCTTATGGGATATGTAGGAACGTTCGAGCATCCCTCAAATCTAGCCCCAAGTCTTTGGTCCTAACCCCAAATTTCACTTTCAGTCCCTTGGCTGAAAAGTCCCCTTGTGAAAACATGAATATAGTACGAATACCATGGTCTTCATTCACATCAGGTTTATAACAAACACACACTATGTATTCCTTATAACGGTCCGAGTTCTATGACCCTAAACTAATATCTCCTACACTCTCGTCCCACATGACGTTAAATTGTATTTCAAGAACTACTTATGGATTGATTCTCATCCTTATGAGATACGTAGTGAAGTCCAGTACCTCAATTCAGGACTCAACCATAACATGATTATGGTTAGCATTGTTTTGTGTATCTCTGCATACATGGAATAATTCCCATTTTTATGTGTCATACTCCTAACCTTAAATACTTCCAGATCGCCATAACCCTTTTCTTGACTTCTGGTCACAAAATTTCCGATACATGATAATTCTTTTGCCTGACTATGCAGCATGTGCCCTTAGGCGGCCCTGCATAAGTAGTCTATATAAAGGAACTATCAGCCAAAAGATGCTATTATTTGACTATGCAGCCAATTCCCTTAGGTGGCCCTGCATAATTCAACCCCCTAATGGGTTTTTCAAATAATGGTAACTTCATTCTTGGGAGAAAAACCACTTTTTTCCTTATTGGTCTTATCGACAATATATAAGGATCCGCAGAAAATAGCCATCCTTAACATATTTTTCCCATAATCTTTTTCAGGATCTGAAAGTATTCAAGTATATGGTTTATATTTCCCTTCCCTACGTTTGGGTCAAACTTTCGTTGGAGTGACATTCATCCAATTCTTAGACAATCTTGATTGGAAATATCCTCTCCATATTCAAGTAACTCTCTCCATACAGCAGACACTATACTTTAGAAAATTTGAATCTCTATGAACTGTCACTGGATTTTTAGCAGTAGAAAAGTAAAATTTCTGAGAGTTCTTTTGTCTGACTGTGCAGCACATGCCCTTAGGCAGCCTTGCATAAGTAGTCTACATAACGAACCTGTCATGCAAAAGATGATATTATTTGACTATGCCGCCAATTCCCTTAAGTGGCCATGCATTATTCAACCCCCTAATGGGTTTTCTAAATAGTTGTAACTTCATTCCTGGGAAATACTTCTTCTAATGCCTTTTATCTCTTTTTTTCATATAATTCCTCATATTAAAAGTTTAATAAGTCATATTTTTCATGTTTTCCCCCATACTTGAGTGTGGTAATATGTTTTCAAATAAATTATCAAGGAATTGAGTTAATTTTAATCCATTCGGTCAAAGATATTTCAACCATAAACATTATCATTTTTATGTCCGATGTGCATGACTTTAAAATTCCCACAAAAGACAATGGAAATCTTAATAAAAGTCAATTCCCAGCTCACTAAACATACATTTCGTATGATTTAGGTAATATTGAGAAATTAAAAGATTCAAAGTTTGTAGGTTTATTATTATAATCCTAGTAAAAATCAAACTATGTCTACTAGGACCATTGGATTAAGTAAAAATTTAAACCAGGTAGCAAGAAATTGCAGGCACAAATGATTGAAGATGAAAGTATTCTTCATTAATAAACAAGAATTAGAAGGACATCCACATATTGGAGTCTCTTCTCTTTTCTAAGAATTAAAAAAGGCTATCAATATAACTCTTCACTTGATTCATGTCATCTTGAGCTTCATCAGCAGCCACTTGATGCTCATGCACTCGACCAGTTTCACTCCTTTCAGCATGATGAAGTTATTTCTTGAAATCTGAAATGGATTTCATACCATTCTTTTGAACTCCTTCCAATGAAGTATTAAGCTGGTCAAGTTCCCCAGTAACAACATCTAACTATTGTTGAAGGTGCATCTGCTGGAAAACTTTCTCCTTGATTTTATGCTTAAGCTCCTTTAACTTGGCAGCAATATCAGCCTCAACTCAGGACACCACAGCCTCAAATTTTCTAACATTGATCAATAGCCTTACCCTGGTCAAATATTGACGGTACCTCTGCTCCTGCTCCCTTTATAAGATGACTTGTTTCACAGCGGCATGGATCTTTTGATATCCAAAACCGCCGAGTCCCAAAATAACAAACAGGGATGACATTAGTGAGATCTTTGACGAAAGCTCTTCAAGAGGCACTTCAGATCTGATCATCCATATGTTCTTCCATGCCTTGTGTCGTAAAAATTGGAGTGCCTTTTGTACCTTTGGGTCTGACTCAACATCACTGTCACAGGGGGGAATATAATCTGGAATTAATGCACTTAAAGAAGTGCCCTATTCTGCTCCTTCTCCCCTGACCCGAATTACTTCACTTTCTATCCCCATTGGGGAGGAGTCTAAGGCTTCACCTCCAGATCTAGCCACTGAAATTGATGGCCCTTCATAGTCAATTGAAAGCTTTGGTTAGTTTCAAAGGACAAAAAAATTGATTGGATGTCTTGAAAATTAAGTACAGTCGCAAATATTGTTATCTCTTACCCAATGGTAGATCAGAAACAGGAGAAGGCTCCAACCCATATTTCCGAGCTTCAACAGGATTTTCAAGACGAGTTTCAGGATGCTTTACCGGGTTCAGCTTCACTGGATCTAGTGTTTCTGCAATAGTAGGGTTATCTGTACCCCCTTTAGGCATTGGCAGTTCAGCATCTTTCTCACATGGAACTGCACATTTGAAAAAATCATGTTCAGAGACGTAATAAGAAGTTATTTTAATAAGACGAAGGATACCACTCACATCAAAAATCTTCTAAATTACAAGGTAATTTAACATGATCCAAAAAATATTCAAAATATGCGCCAAGTTCCATCATTTCATCCAATGTTATCTCAAATTCCTGGTTAGTCTCACCAGTGGGAACATTCGATAAATCTTTTTGGTGACCCTCATTCTGCGGCCTCTGACCCTGGACAACGTCTTCAGATAAAATTCCGGCATTAGTTGCAGTGGCCGCTAAATTTTTTAGTGCAGGGGTTGTACCTAAAGTATCACAGAATAGAAGTCAGTTGATGTTTTCATTCAACATCTTATGAAGCATTGTTAATTTACAAGAAGTAGGCGCTTCTCTCCTTGCAGTGGCAGAAGGAGTGGTACCGGGAATAGACATTAGCTCCTCTTCAAGAGAAGCAAAGCCATCATGGACTTGTGATTTTTCACCATCACCCTCCATTGTTCTTAGAGGAGGTTCAGTCCTCTCCCTCAAAGGGGAAACTGAAGAAGCCCCTAAAATACTAATAAGTATGAGAAACCTTTTCATGGGTTATGACTCATGACTATCCGAAGGACTTACCACTACTGATGAAATGTTTACCTATGGACATACTCCTTCGATGATTTTGATTCTTTGGATTTTTGGGAGTGTTGAAATTATCCTCTCTAAATACAGGTATTGGAGAGTGAAAAGACCTTTCTAATTCTTCATCCATTGCTTCTTGGCCTGGAGATATCTCACCCGGCTCATGAGGAGATTCATTTTACCCGATGGCAGTACCACTAGGGCTATACTGTGGTGAAGGAACCTCCAAGGTTCCTTTCTTTACAAGATGCAGGATGAAGAAAATAATTTCCTTAAGTAACAAAGATTTGACTAAAATCAAGTTGCAAAGAAAATAAGGAAAGAAACTTACATCTCCAGGAGCCACGTAATCATGTCACTCCTCATCTCCAGAACCACTAGTCCCCTCAGTGGTTCCACAATTTATCATTTCCTTCACCCGCTTGGTGACATGAATTGAATCTTTAATGGAATATATGAGAATCTCTAGCTCTCTATTGTAAGCCCGCACTTCATAGGGATTATCCTCGAAATAGATATCAGTAGAAGCCTAAAGATTCTCTATTACAGGGATGTGTTGCCCTTCGCATAAATCCAGCCGGCTGGTTTCAGTATTTTAAAGAAAACTCCACCATGTCTGGACAACCTCTGGTCATAAATATTCAGCATGTATACCAGAAGGGTGCGAGGAGGGTCCTATAATCATAGACATCAGCTTCTTCCCAGCTCCTGGAACTATAGATAAAATGATAAGAAAATAAGACATGTTTCTCTATAATGTAATGGTGATTAAATTGCCCCAATGAAGTAACTCACTAGGAGTTGATGGAGTTGGTCTCTTGATTCTAACAAGGGGATTATATCTGGAACAAGGCCGCTTTGCCGCATGTTGTCCCTCATAATCCCCATATTGGGAATAAGACAAGTCAACCCTAGGTGAGGAACCTGGGGAATCAACTCCAGGTGGGGAAGCGTCACCTTCCTGTTGAAGGGTTTCCTTATCTACAGTTCTTTTCTTTTTCCCCACCTGATAAACCAGACGATTCAACACCCCTTCCGGGTATGATGTTATACAGTTCTTGGCATAACATGTAGTTAAGTTACTTTCCGGTTTATGAACTGGTAGATCAAACACTGCCCCTATCTTCTCTATAGACATCAGCAACCATAGTTGTTGGGTAACCATCAGATGCTGATCTGACCTGACATCCACAGGAGGGGATACAATAGTCTGCTGCAGACACTTGTATTGGTGTGAAAATCTGTATGGAGCATAGGCCTTACATATAATCTCTTTGTCAATTTTGGTGGCTAGTACACCATCTCTACAATCCAAAATGTACAACCTCAATTCCATATCAGAAGTTAAATCATCAACAAACCACCCAGTTGGCGGGTTTCCATAATGAAATAAATTTAATTCCTTGTACATGCTCAGCCTCACCTTCATATCATAGATGTTGAGAGCTAATGGAGAAACTCCAGAAAAAGCTGCACTGATGGCCTGAAAGAACTTCCAGGAACATGTACTCCGTTTTGTACATTATATGTCCTGAAATGAGTGGAAATCCATCCCCACAAAACTTAGAATGGCCCCACTATTCTCAAAGGATACTTACCCTTAAATACATGGAGTAAGCTCCTATGAATCTTCACCAAAATGGGGGTGGCCAACCCAACCATTTTCTTATCAGCCAACTTGGCCGCCACAACGAAGGTCCCCGGCCTGACGCCTCCCTTCGAATCCCTAACTGACAGAAGATAAAAACTAAGCCACAAGGATAGAAAGCCCATAAAATGAGTCTTTTTTGGGATTATCTGATCCACTCCGTACCCCCACTTATCAAATTCTCCTACTTCTAGAGTTAGCCAGAATGTGTCAAGAGCACACCTCTTCTCTATTTGGGGGAAAATAGTAGGACAAGTACAGGTGGGCTACTCTTCCTCCTTCCTGGTAAGAAACATATCCATCCACTCTTCTATATGAATATCTTTTCTAAAATTAGTTTTTGAGGTCTTGGAATTCTTGAGCTTGTAGAATATTTTTAATAACTCCTGAGCCAAAGTTGGAGTCTTCTCGGAATCATTCCAAGTCACCTTGTGGGGGATTAATTCATCATACATGTCACCCAGAATTGGAGCCCTAGAGATCTTGTAGACATATCACCAAATGATGCCTACTTCTACATGATTCGGATGGAAAGAATTGGTTTCTAGGCTCCAGTGGCAGATTAGCTCCGGCACAAAATCATCATTCCTGTAGACATATGTCTACCCAGCCCAGACAGCTTCATATATCACAGCTCCTTTCAAATCCTCGACAAACTCTGCATAGGTTTGTCACACCCAGTATGCCCACATCCATGTTGGCTTCACACCTCCTCCAGGATAGAATTCCCAAATCTTCTTCCAGCCTTTGGATTGATCTATCTGGGAATTTCGGAAGATTGAAGGATAACAATGTGGTTGCAGCTCACGCTTGTGAGGTTTCAGATCTGGCACACAAGGGCTGTGATGCATCATATAGGGCTTCTCCACTATTCCAGTATTTAAAAATTCTCTTCCACTTGAGATATTTGCTGAATCAAAATTGGTGTAATTCCGAAACCAAGAATGTGGGAGATAGTTCTTTGCCTCTAGAATATTGACATCTTGCAGATGACCATGCCCATACAGAGGCAAGTAGATGCTCTATGGAAAATTAAGATGATAATTCTTCAAGTACATAGCCAAATCTGGTAGATTTTTGTCACAGATATCATAGTAATCATGGCCAACAATGTTCATCATATCATCAATCTTCTTGCTCACTAGTTCATCAGTCGTTCCAATTCTTCTAGGAGCCATTGAATCTGCACAAAGGTCGAATAAATTAACTCTTAAGTAAGATAAATATTCATAAAATTTATGAAGAAATTATAAAAAATGGATAAGGTATTAAGGCATGCAAGTCCAAAGTTGTCGCGCAGGTGTAACTGTGTTGCGCTGGTTTTGGTGCGTAGGTATCACTGTGCAGGTCAAAATACCTTTGTAGTAGCACGACACGAACAGAAGCAATGAAACCACAGAAAATCAGCAACCTACACGACAAGAGAAACCTGCGCGGTGAGAGATTGAACTGGTCAAAGCCGGGTTCTTTGTGTGAGAATGGCCGCATATTTATAGGCAACGCCTCACCCCTGCACACCGAAGCTTGCATTCCACTATCTTCCCACTCAAAACTTTCACGCTGCCCTTCCTTGGTTTTCTTCTTTACCTCAGAGTCATATCCTCATTCCTTTCGGTTCCAACTCTGAGGGGGGGGGATTTTTTTACGCTCCTTTCCATAACAGATTCTAACGACTGAAAAGGGGGAATAACTTAGCATAAATAGATTCATCCTTTGACGAAATATCAAAAATTGACAAAGTCATGAATAAGGATTTGGTTAAGAATGGGTTGGGCAGGTTTCATCATGGTCGCACAGGTATACCTACGCACCACATATTGGTCATGCAGGTGACATGCTCACCCTATTTGATTTTCGGTCAAGGTCTTCAACAGCCTATAAATACCCCTTGTGGGCCCCCCATTTCGAGGATGAAAAATCCAGAAAGTAAGATTTCAACTCTTAGTGCCCTAGTCTCTTCTTTAAGTCTTCCGAACACTTATAAGGTAATTTCTTACCTATAATGGAATATCTAAAGAGGGGGAACAAGGCCTAAGTGTTGAATTTCACCGACACCTACGCGCCTAAGTGTCTAAACCTTAAGGGAAATGTTCAAACTTGTGTTCCGCCTTATTCCTTCAACAGAACATGCGCACCACCCTTTTATATGCCTTTAGGGATAATATTAAGGGCTTGAGCCAAGTCACACCCAAGTATTACCCTATGGGTTGGTAGGTGCACAGGTACACATGTGCCGTGTAGGTATACCTACACGACCAGGACATGTGCGCCCAAACAGGACCTGCACGCCTACCTCTTTTTGGGTCCCCCTCCATCTTATTCAGCACTTTTCTTCAAATTCAGATCTCCTCTTCAAAACTTAACCTTCAAAACCCTCTTCAAAGCCATTTTTGGCATGGTTTATTTGTTGGATTCCTTATCTGAAAGGAATTATGTGGAACATCTCTTAAAACCTAGTGATTTGCTTATCTTTATGTCACTAAGGTTATAGATTTCATTCATTCAACCTCATTATTTAAGATGAGAAGATCTTTAATTTGGGCATCCTCCTTAGGAGTAACCCTCAAGTCCCCTATTCATGAGCCTCCTTCTCAGGAATAAGCCTCAATCATAAGCTTCTTTAATTTTGGGCATCATCTTTAGGAGTAAGCCCCAAGTTCCAAGTCTTCTAACCTGGGCCTCCTTTTCAAGAGTAAGTCCCGGTCTTCAAATTTCCTTAACCTGGGCATCCTCATTAAGAGTAAGCCCCATTTCTCAACTCCCTTTAACCTGGGCCTCCTTTTCAGGAATAAGACCCAGTCTTAATTTCTATTAACCAGCCTTAATTTACTTTTGATTTGGGCTTCCTTCTCAGGAGTAAAACCTAATCATAAGTCACCTCTAATTTGGGCATCATTCTTTGGAGTAAGCCCTAAGTTAAGTATCCAAATCTATATAAAGACCATATAACTTTTTGGACCTTGTTCTCGGGTTTCTTCCCTGAAGTAAATCCCAATCCTCATCTATCTAGGCAGTCATACATACATAAGCCCCACATTATTTCTTATGATAGCATCTTTCATGGCACAATTATCAGGTTTTACCAATACCTCTTGTTTCTCAAACCTAGCATGACTCACGTGAGCTTAGTGCGTAATAGTAATTATGACATCTTTCTTTGATCCATCAACCATGCATAAACCTCATACTTCTTTACTCGAACTACGTGGGTTCTGATTCCTTTTCTAAACAAGGATACGCAGGTAGCCCATCTACGGGTACGATCCCAACCATGAAATAATCCACGTCCTTATGAATGACAATAAACTTCAAGTGCCCCGCTGAGTGGCTTTAAAACCAGTATGGTTATTATAATGACGAAGAGATTTCTATATAATGTGTTGAAGGATACTATTGACTAATAATATCTAACAAATACAGATGATTCTCTATCGATGAAGAACCTAAAATACATATAAAAGAGTCTCTAAATATCTTACATATCAATCATTGATTGTTAGATCTAAAGGAAAGCTCCCTTTCATACTTGGTAATTTAATAAGGATTCACGAACATAACTTAAATCTATAAAGAGAGTCCCGGAGTAGACAATAATTCCCCCAAAAAAGGTGTGATGACTCCGACCTCCCATCCTCTCGGCCAATGAAAATTCGTAAGTCTCATTGGTTCACAGCTAATGAGCACCGACCTTTGGAAAGTAAGTCCATATGGATATAGAATCGTTGGATGTTTTTGGTTCTACGAACAAACCCATTAGAAACCTACTGGAATGTTTGAACCCTAAACAAATAAGGACATCCCCAATTCTAGTGCGAAACAAGTTCCCATGAGGATGATCATTTTCATAATACATCACAATCATTTAGTGATGTCCCCAATGGAGATAATTTTTTATATATGACGAAGATCATGTAGAGGGGATTATAATCATCAATATGGTAGAACAAAAATATAATTAAAGAAAAGAAGAAGTTTTATATATTCATGTATATTGTTAGAAAGGTTTTTTTATATGTTATGTGATATATACACACATATATATATTTCCTATTTTGAATTAATTTTGTGACTTGTGATGTACACAATCATGTATCTATATATTCATACTACCCTCATTGAGGCAATTAATATTAGAATTATTGTAGGTGAAATATAGGATGTAGGGTACCATATAGGAGAAAATAAAGGGTTTGATAATATGAAGGTGTTTAAAAATTCATTAAATAATATAATATAAGAAAAAATGAGGTTAAATGGAATTATTATGGCCAACATGTTAACCTAAATGATTCTATAATAACTAATTGTATTGGAATTAGTACTAAAATAATGGTGTTATTTGATATAAATAAATAGCACAATGTTATTCCTTCCTTGAAGTAAATTATTTTATATAAAATTATACTAAAATTTTTATTATACTTTATTTTTTTATATAAATTAATGAAATATTTATTTTTCATTTTTTAATAAGGATACATTTAACGTAGATAATTATAGGATGAAATTTAAATGAAGGGTTCCTAAAAAGAGTTGTAGAGCATTTTAAATGACTCTTTACATTGTATACTTAGAGATATTGATGAAAATGAAAATACTCACCCAGTAGAATACACATAAATCTCATGTCATTATAAAAATTTTATATCATCCTCAGTGGTCATATGATTTGTGATAAATCAGGGTCTCTAATAAGTTGTTCAGTTTATATTTATGATTTATATTATTTAATTACTATATTTATTTGAGATTCTAATTTGAATTTTGATAATTTAAAAAATCCTATTTGATTATAGGGGTGTTAGCTATTTTTTTAGCTAGATGTTAATAGAAATTGGCCACTATAAGTTAAGTGTATTTCCACTAGAACTCTCGTGTTATTGGTTTTCCACTAATAATCTCATTGTATACACTAGAACTCTGGTCGGAATAATACCTCTAGTAGATGAATTTTAAAAAATTGATGTTCGTCCCAAGAATTTTATTTAATAAGGAGAAATTTGGATAGTATAAAATAATTTTTTAGTTAAACTATTCTTTTTATTTTCATCTTAACTAAATTAATAATGATGAAATCCATAATTTCCATATTTTTCATATGCACGATACCATTCTAAATTTATTAATTCTTAATGAAATATAAAATCGTCTTATGCATTGTATTTGAATGTTTTAAATAAATATAATACCATTAATTTTGTTTACAATATTGTTTTAGGATAATTTGATTTAATTTTCATTATTTTCTTCCGTTTTTGAAATTTGATGGTTTTTAATATTTTTAACAGAAATTAAACACATGTTCAATATGAGAGATATTGATTAATTATTTCATTGGATAACTTCATTTTTTATTAAAGTATAATCATTGTTCTTTCAAAAAAATTCTAATATTAATGTAAAAAATTGATAGAAGGAATATAAAATATAATAATTTTGGTCTTCTTCTAATAAAATTAATTAAATTGTCTAATATTACATATATGATTAATCAATATATGATTAAAATATTTATGAATTTTTTTTATATTGATTTAATTTTTATAAACATTATTTAAATTATAATTAACTATCTTATGTCATTTAAAAGAATTTAAAAAAAGATTAAAGTGTTTATTATCTTCTAAAAAATTTTATTATTGATTTTATGAATGCATATGAGATAAATAAGAAATTTCAGTGATATTTGAAAAAAATTGGATATACATTTTACTGTTGATATATTATTTGATAATGATATGTAATTTTAATTATTATTTAATTATTATTATATTTTTATGAAATAATATGGTGATTAAGTGTATATAATACACCCCAAAAGTTGACATGGGTAGTTATTATGGAGGCTCGGATTTTTCACGACTCCTAACTCCATGTTTTGAAGCATTAATAATATTCAAAGGATGTTTGGAGGAATTTTTTAGACTAATGGTAGAGATTTAGAATTAATTTATGAAAAAATCTATCATCTTGTCATGATGTGTTGTGTTTCATTATGATCTATTTCATAGGAATGATGAAAAAAATGTGTTGAAATGAATGTCCCATAATGATATTTTTTATGGAATGAGTTGTTGTATTATAGAAAAGAGAGTAATGAAATTTTGTTATGATTCTAGATTGATGGGGTTTATAAATTACATCATGGTGTCTCATATTATGGAATTGAGAGTTTTTATGCTTCTGATTTATTTTTACATAGATTTAAATTTATCTTACTTGAGATCCATTGAACCATAGTTATAGTGTTTGCACAGTGGCTTTTCCCTAGGGTTAAATGGTTTAAATGTAAAATTATAGGATTATATCATGAATTCAAGAGGATTGATCATTTTTTGTAATATTCCTTTTAGAACAAGAATTTTATTTTTAGATATTAAATTTTAATTTTATGACCCCGAAATGAATTTTAGGGAGATATTTACATGATTTTCAAATCGAGCTCTCATTTCTCCATGATAACCCCAGTTTCACCATTGACCCCAAAATTAATTTTAGGGAGATGTTTCTATGATTTTCATATTATGGAATTGAGATTTTTTTTTATGTATTAAATACCTATACCTTAATCAAACCCTAAGTATCATATGGATCATCATGGGTTCTTTATAGTTTTATTTTGGTGACTTATGATCCCTATCATTATCTTATTGAGATCTTGTGATCCAAGGTGTCATTATTTACCTCAGTTATTTATTGATTCTTGTATATTATATTCTCATAGTTTTTGGGAGATGGTGGGGACTCATTTTTTTGATGGTTTTGAAATATTATTGATGTTAGGTTATGAATTATAAGTTTTTTGAAATTTTTATCGAATCATTGGCGACTTCTCATTGGTTTCCTCCTCCTACGAGGAATTGTGTTTATGAAACTTCGATTGAGGTACAAGATTTGAGCCTTCTACAATTTAGTAACTATATAATTATGATATTATTATGCTTATTTATTTATTAGGTAAATATTTTAGATTTACCTAATAAATAAAATAATTGTATATATTAAAATGGAAAAAACAAGTATCAATATCATTGAGAATTCTTTACTTGTGTTTCATTAATGTTATAAAATTAGTATTGTTGTTGCGGTTTGATTTTTGAATTGATTTCTACTTTGATTTATTTTGATATTGATGTGTTGAAACAATATTTAATTATGAAAAAAAAATAATCATTTAAATGAAAGGGAAAAAATCGGAATCTAAAGTTGTTATTTTATTGGGATATTATATTATTACTTGATGTTATATGGTTATTCTATAATTGTTTTGTTATGAAAATTTCTATGATGCTTGTAGTAGTTGACTTTTTTATTTAGATTAGTGTGGTAGAGCATGGTGGGATGGTTATGTGACCTTTTTAATATAGTTATAAATATATTTAATATATTTTTCCCTCTAGTTCCTTGGAATATGGAATATTTATAAATAAACAAAATGAATTATTGGGAAATTGAAAATGTGATAATAACTAATGAATGATTGATTGAAATGAATGATATGGTAATAATGGGGTAGTGGGTGGAATAAAATTTGTCCTAATGAATGTAATAAGGAGAGTAATTGATATATGTCAAATGTTATTGGGGTGATAAAATCGGAAGTTATGATGTGGTTATTATAAATTATGGGTAGAGTTTGTATAATATGTGTGGATATTGGTGTTAGGAGGAAGTACATAAGTGGATATTGTAAGTCATAGTGTGACCATTTGTTTAGGATATTGAGTTTATATATATATATATATATATTCAGTTTATTTTAAATATTTCGTATACACCACTACTCGAGGTGGGTGACCATATCAATGCATATATCATCTTTTGAGTTTTCCATGTTTTTTCCAACATCCTGGATATAGGTTATATAAAGGATTTATTACTTAACCTTCCACACTCTTTCTGCTAGACATAGTATTGTTTCTGATGGATTAAGATCATGGTATGTGATTTTTTTGTCATATTCTATGTTCATTGTGGGGGAATACACAGATGTAAGAGAGAAATATGTTGATCTCCGTTAATATTACTTACACTACAATGATGAGGTTTTGGATAAGAGGTGATTCTATAAAAAAGAAATTGGTTTTTAATTTGGTTATAATGTGTGGTATATGGTTATAGGTATGTGACTTTGGCCATTATGTGATTATTTAGAATTTTATTATGTGGATATGGAGGGGATGTAATCCATTGGGGATTAAGGGTTACAAGTTTCAGAAGAATGTAATTGTTGGGTACCTTAATATATATCATCTTTATTATTATTATGTTACTATATTTGTGTATGTATTTGGTGATTAATCCATGGTGACATTCTGTGGTATATTAAATGGAATAGGAAAAGTGTAGGTTTCAATTTTTAATCATGGAAACTTCAATATACCAATAAGTCAATCTAAAATCAGAAGCTCATGTCCTTTTTTTGAAGATTAAATAAGAAGTAAAGAAAGGATTGGATGTGGTCAAACAAATGGAATCACCCTCATCCATAAAAAAACAACTAAACTAAATATAATAATATGAAATGTAATTTTAATAACCATAGTCACAATCATTTATAGTTTCCCATAATGATTTTAAACTGTGACAATAAATGATCCTAAGGTTCCTGGTATTGGTTACTTCCTTCTTTAGATTTATCTTAGAATTTTATTCTTTAGAGGATGATCTGGTAGTCACATTTCTTTATTGTTTTGAATATTCCTTTAATGGATGTCTATTTTAAGGAATAAGAGTGAATCATTCATTATTGGTCACCTTTTTCTTGTGATTTATAACAGAATCCTTAAAGGAGGCATATCCACAACGACTCAATGCCCATAGGGGATTGTTATCCTTACCCCAAAAAGTGACCTTCCATTGATCCTTTTATTTTTCATTATCTAATATTTATCCCCACTTACCATAAATTCATAATGAATTCAAATAGTTCTAAAACACTTGAAAATAGTTTGTATTCTGTTAATGTTTATGTTTCTTAAAGCCACCTTCATGTGAAATTTTTTCTAGAAAATTAGTTTCCACTAGATACACTATGAAATAATGTACCAACACCTCAGGATATGTAGGAATAACCTCCAAAATAGCGTACTAAACAATTTTATGAGTATTCCATCCCAAAGGGTGGAATTAACCTCACCATGTTGTAGTCTCTCAACACCCTCATGATGGGGAAACCATGATCTGGGACCCATTACAAGAAAAATTCCTTACTAGCATTGAGATATTCAACTCTTATACCTGATTAAACATCAATTATTTCCCCTTTCCAGGCCAATTGATTATAGAAAGAATGACCAATGTGATCAGAAGGTCCAACATGATCAGAAAAAGTGGCTAACTTGTCTCCAACTTTGTCATTGCACCATGATACATCAGGCTTCCTATCCGTAACTTTTTTCCAACAAATTTTAGTATTGTTACCATTCAAATATCTTATATAATATATCATATCCCTTAGAGACTTCTACTTTTGGTTACCAATAATGTTTCATACATCTCAAAAATCTGGAAGCTATAATATATTTTGAGATCAAGATCATCATTTTGAGTTTAAAGAATGACTTTTTTAGTAAGTGTTGAAGAAATACCTACCTCAGCAAGTATTCAAGCAAAGTATCCCAAGTGGGCCTCCTCAGTATCCTTTCCCATCTTTATGGGTAAACCAATCACTAAAGTGACATCACAAAGGATCCTTGGATACCAAAGGTACTAGTTCAAATCAAATATATGAATCTAGACTTACACTCTCCCATTGATAATAGAAAATACATTAAAACTAGCATCTTAATATTGGATAAAAAAGAAAACATGGTATTATAGGTATCGATCAAGAACCAATTGATCAGATTTTCAGATCCTAATATGGTAAGAGGATTTGAAAATAACCTCATTCTATTGGGATGACTCCCTATTCTTTGAATCCCCAATATTTTAGAAGTTGGTAATGAAGATCACCCGCCCTCCATGGTTATGAACCTAAAGGTAGGGAAACCCTATTGATGATAGATAAATTAAAGAGATTATTCCATTTAGAAAGTTTATCCTTATTGGAAAGATTGTGATCCAACAATCCCATTATTATTATACAATCTGAGACACCATATTTCAAAGAGTCAAAGTTTATTCAATTTCCAATATATAAACTCATTGACTCCTTCATGGATGAAGCAAAGGAAGCCTTAACCTACTTGGATAATCCCATCTTAAAAGTAGGGATAGTGATATTTACCCCTGATAGATTTTTATTTAGATGTCTCATGGAAATTACATTTTATCTTTGAACCTTATCCCCAAGAGCATCATGAGATCACTATGAGAGCTTCACCCTGACTACCATCCTCAAGAGGCTTTAGTAAAAATATTCTATATTTTCATGAGAATTATTATAGATAATATAATTTATTATAATTATATATTCATCATTATATACATCATAATTTATATATATTGTTTTTTAATATTTTTGGTGATCAAGATAGACATTACTTGCTTGTAGAGTTTGTGATCTGAATGTTGTTTTTCGTATTTTATTTTGGAGGCTTCTGTTTTGGTATAACATAACATGAAATGGGGGATATGGTTTTATTTATATAATGTGGAGTTAATTAGAATTTATATATTATAATATTGATATATATTATGGTAATGACTCCCATATCTATATTTCATACTGTCAGTGACGTAGATCCCAAATGGATTATTTAGAAACACTAAACAGGGGAGGAGGATTGTGGTACTAAATTTTTACTGAGTATTTCATTCTTCAATTTCAATCCTTCTTACTATTGAATCACTTTCAATATTAAAAGGAATGTATCAATTATTGTATTCTAAACCCACTACAAAGAATTAAATGAATAATAAAACAAGATTAGCAACACATATGATTTTTATATGTTCTAACCCTGGTGTGGGACTCTACTCCTTTTGTGGTTGGTGTGTTGACAAGCCACAAATTTTATGTTCATAATTTATTTGTAGTCATTACAAGTACCTTAAAAATATAAACACAAGGGTTGGTTATTTGTTATCCACATCCTATAATTTTTCCTACCTACACTTCAAATAGGTAGCCTTGTATAACAGTTGTAGAAATATCCCAAATTCCCTTCAGTTTCTTAACTAGAATAATGGCATTGTTTATGTGAGAACTACCAATAATCAATGGATCTTTCCAATGACCATCATGAACAAGATCATCCTTCTATTATGTATTTTTTTAGTCAACTAATTTATCATATTATTTAATTAAATCTCTATAACTATCATTGAAGGAACAACTTCAATTTCATGAAAGTCATCCCAATACTCTATTAATCTATTGAAATTGTGACTTCAAATATAACTCCATAAATTATCATAATAAAAAACTCAATTTTATACAAGTTAGTCAATATTTTATTATTCTTTTATTTACTAAATAAATAGAATCTATTACTTCCAACATAATTCTTTATTCAGGAATATTCAATATTTAATCACCTTCTAGTTTAATTCATACAATATAAGTCTTATAATATATCTATAATTTCATGAATGAATGTTTCCTAGACTTCATTCATTCTTTTAATATTTCATGTATGGTATATTTTTAAGAAATATTCACATAAAAAAATCTTTTGTGCAAGATATGTGTGGGAAACTACTATATCCTTTGCACAGACTTATTTAAAAACAAGCTCACATAGTTCACCTCATGAGTGATTAGTTCATGTTTCATTCATCAATTGCCTAAAAACCTTCAGGAAACATGTTTATATAATGATATTTTTTTCATTGTACAACAATTTAAGTGTGAGATAAACTTTATGAATGCATGTACGTTGTATGGTCATCACTTTACTTTTATTTTCAAACTCACTACACCACGTAACAAGATGTATGCAGAATGGATTTTATCTTCATGTAACGATTCAAGATACATGGATTCTTAGATGTATCCCCCTTAATCACATAGCTAATAAAGTATTTGGCTAAGAAAAGTTTAGAAATATGCATTTTTTTAATAAAATATATGTATGGTTTTTATAGAATGTGGGATTGTGAGGCTCCAATTCAATTTCCATTGGGAATGTTTGGGGTGTTTATGTCAATTTTATGGGTTCATACACCCCATATATAAAAAATTTTAATTTTAGATTTAATTTATATATATATATATTTTTTAAAATTTATATATATATTTATAAATAAATATATTTATAAATATGTTTATAAATAAATATATATTTTTAATTATGTTTTTTAAAATAATATATATATATATAATAAAAAAAATATTTTTTTATAATAAATATATTTTAATATATTTATATAAATATATTAGTTTAAATATATTAAATATATATTATAAATAATATACCCATTATAGTAAATATATTTACAATGTTAAGATAAAATATTTATATATATAATTTTAAAAAGAATATTATAAAAAATCACGAATTTTGGATATTGGGTGTCCTATAATAATTATTCAAACCTACCCAGATTAATAATTAGGTGATATTTTTAAAACTCAAACCTTGGTTGAACTAGATTTCAGGGTTCATAATCTTGAAACATATTAACAAATATTTATTTATGAATATATTTATAAAAAAGAAATTACAAATAAATATTTATATATTCATTAATAATTAAAATTACATATACATATTTATAATTATATTTATAAATACATATTTATAATTATTTAAATGTAATTATAATTATATAAATATATTTATATATTTATATATATAACAAATTATAAATATATATTTGTATTTACAGAAATTAATATATTTATAATTATATTAATTTAATATAAACATTTTTACAAATCTTTATTTATGAATATATTTATAAATATATTTATAAATATGTTTATTATAATAAATATATTTTTATAATATATATTATAAATAATTATAAAAATATATTTGTAAATAAATAAATAAATATATATATTATAAAAATGTCCACTTCTAAAAAATTTCCCCCTATGGGATCACTTTCCCCTTCATGCAAAAACTTGCACAAATTATTTTCTAAGAACTAATATACAACATCCTTTTCTCATCGTGCACATAGGCTCGCAACTCCTTCGTAAAATTAAAGAGCTTTATATGACATAATGAATGTAATTTGACTATTAATTAATATTTGTGAAATGGAAAAGGGGTTATAAAATGTGAAGACGTTATGTGGTTATTATATTACATGGGTATAGTTTGTATGCATTGTGTGGATGTTTATTTTAGGTGGAAGTACATATGTGACTATTGTGGGTCATAGGTTGACAATTAGGTTATGCTTGTGGGTCTGTGTGTGTGGGTGAGTCTATGTGTTTGTG
This sequence comes from Viscum album, assembly GCA_963277665.1. Lineage (NCBI taxonomy): Eukaryota > Viridiplantae > Streptophyta > Magnoliopsida > Santalales > Viscaceae > Viscum > Viscum album. Next base: position 29,638,909 of record OY728125.1, read on the forward strand.
TTATCATTTTATTTTAATTTTTTATTATACAATACTACTCGAGGTGGTAATCTTACCAATGAACATATAAGGTTTTTGAGTTTTTGGTATTCTCCCAACATCATGGATAGAGGTGATATAAAGGATCGATTAATTCCCCTTCCAAACTCTTTCTTCTAGACATTCACCCCTATATATATATATCCCATATTTATATATTTTTAAAAAAGTTTCAGTTATCTCATTAGACATTGCATGCTCATGGAGTTTGTGATCAGGGTAAATCCATTAAATTATAAGTTGCTTATTGTACTTTATTAGTTAGACTTTTTCTTTGGTATAACAGAATATGTATTGTGGGATTGGTTATATTTATATAATATGTAGTTTTTTAGTGTTTATCCCTTATATTATTTATAAATATAATAATAATGACTCCTATGTTTATGTTTTATACCTTTGGTGATATAGAAAACAAATGGATCATGCAAGGACACCAAGAGTGGGGATCAGTGTACCCAATGTTTTCTAAGTTTTACTTTATATTTCAATCCATATTACACTTAAAATTTTTCATTGGATATGAGTATTGGATCTATTTCTATATGTTCAAACAAAAACCATGAATTCATTGCAGAATAAATCAAGATCCCTGACACATGTGATTTTTACAAAGTCTGGCATCAGTGTGAGTGTCTACACCTTACAGTGTTTGTTATGTTGTTGAGACATGATTTTTTTCATAATTTCTTTTTAGTGATTAAAATTTCCTTGAAAATATAAACACAATGGTTGGGTGGATATCATCTATATCCTACTGTTTTTTCTACCTAGAAAGTAATAGTTTTATAATTCATGACATAATTCTACCACATAGTAGTGTCAATCTGTTAAATGGCCTTTAGTTTTGTGAATAGAATAGTGGCACTGTTTATACTAGAACCAAAAATCATAAAAGGATAATCCCGAAAAATTTATTGAACAATATCACCCTTCTTCTCTAGATATCTTTTCATCAACTGAATGATCACATTCCTCAATTATTGGCCTTCATCTTCCATTAATTGAACAACATCAATTGTATACATGTTGGCTAAGTACACTACATTAACAAGTAAAAACTATGACTTCTACTCTAACTCACTGAATTTTAATAATAATCAACTCAAAGTTCTTCAAGTCATTCCATGTTTTAATTTTCTCTGATTTACAAAAAAATGGAAAATATCACTTCTATATTAAGTCACTATTTAGAAAAATTCAATCTCTAATCACATTCTAGATTAATTCATGTAATAAACTCATCATAAAAATAATTTTCTCTAGTTCCAACACACCTTAACATAAAATTCATCCTTATAACATTGGAAATAATAAAATGATACTACTTAAATAATCTTAAAATTCTAAATCTCCATCTAGAAAATTTCTTTTATTTTAAATCATTAGGATGGTTTTTCAATCTCCTTTCACCTATATACAACACATAAAGTATTGTGAAAATTTTTGTGAAAATGTATATAATTATGTGTATTAAACCTTAAGAACCTCACTAAATTTTCATTATTCATCTCAAATTTATCCAATTATCTATCAACATTAATTTTTTTGAAACTTCTCATGAAATTAGAATTCTTCATGTGAAACTTTTTTCTTCCCTTTAGAACTTTCCTTTGTTAATGCTTTCTATATCCTTCATGAATATTATAGACAATATATTTAAAAAATAAACCACTTCTTTGAATCTATCCCATATTATTTGGTATTCCTTGTGGTACCAATTTCAGGTTATATTTTCACCTCCTCTACTAAGATGTCATTAACTAAAGCAATCATTTTATTTCTCTCTTGATTTACACTTTATTTAATTATTTCTTCTTATGTTTTATATTATTTTCTATGTAATTTTCACAAAAATATATATTATTTCTTCTCTTTATAAAGTAGAATAATATTTTTCCAGATGAGAAAATATCCTTAGTTAGCTTCTGGTACTACTTTGGAGTTGTTTTTATAACACTTTATGTTTTCTTAAACACCGTCTTTTACCAAATTTTCTCCCAAGGTAGATTTCTCTCCTTTCTTTCTGACCTTCTTTTTCTAAGTTGTGTTCATCTCAACCGATTATCAAAATAATTTTACCTAACTAGTATATACCATCACTCTTTTTTTCTTTCTCCTCTTATGTTGCAGTACTCATTGAAATATTCAAAACATTGAAATCTATTTCAAGTGTGTAAACTCATATTCTTTTAGGGAATCAACTTCCACCCAATAGATCCCTTCCTTATTTCTACATTACTAACCCTAAATATAATCCTTATATGGTATTAATATATTTAAATGTCATTCCAACATAAATTATCTTGATGCGTGGACATTCAACAACACCAAAAGTAGCCAAAAAAGATTCTTCATTTCCCTATAGGGTAAGCTTGGATAGATTTAGAGCGTTGATTTTTATAATATTCAATTTAAATGTTTTGAATATAATTTGGGTACTTACACTTCTTGAAAACTAAATTATCCACCCTTTATTATATGATATAATTATTGCCAGTTTTAACATACTAGATGTCTCAAGATTTTTACATTTAACTTACATTAACATATCAGGATCCATCGATTCAGAGAGGACCAGTCAGGATCTATCTGACAACTAATATGGGAGTGAATTAGAGGCCTTATCTTTTTATTTTTTTTCATATTTAAAAATATCATTCATCTCTAGTTAGATGTAAATTATCGTGGAAAAAAAATACACAATCATACACACATAAACACATTAACTTATAAGGATTTCTAATCAATAAGAGTAGTTGGTCATTGGTATAATATGGAAACAATATAATATCACATATCCATTAGAAAACAATATTTATAGTTTAAATCAAGTAGGGTATATCTATCACTTATGTTTCATTATAACCCTTTGACAGTTCTTGTTCACTAGATGTATATTTTCTATGGGGCATGCAGAGAGGAAAAATTTTAATTTTTTTCTATTGTGGAAAAGTGGTTGACAAGAGTCATCTCACTTGAAGATCCTAATAGTTTTTTTCTAACATTATCTCATTTTCAAAACTATTTCTTTTTTATTAATTTCTTAAAACGATAAAAAAAATTTTGGTTCAAGAAAAACTAAAATAAAATAAAAAACTAAAACTATAATGACATAAATGCAAGACAGAATGAATAAAGAAAATTTCATTTCTTTGTTTGGATTTAAGTTTGTTACATTATTCATGTAGGTTGATTAATTTTTTTTCTAATAATTTAACAATGAAATATTAATCTTGAATTAATATTCTTTTATTTAGTGGTTTTGAAATTTTTGAATACTGAATAAAACTTAATTCCATATCCTCTTATAATCATGGTTAATTATACACCTCAATCGAGAATGTGGATCCTTCCAAGACCTGACTCTATCATATATCATTTCAACTGATGAATGAATCAACTCCATTATATCAAGAGCTTATGTTCAATGGAAGAAGGGGAAATTTTTTAGAAATATAATATAAATGGGTTTGAGATCTATGTCATGGTTGAAAATATCCACACTCATACGCATCTTTTTTATCCACCACAAACATAAATAAAATATTATAAATTTAAAAATAGAATTCAGGATACCCAATGCTCTTTTGAGGCCATTCCTCGGGTTAGTCACTCATTATTTATTATAAGAGTTCATGGTGGAAGAGATGAGAATAATTGAATGATATAAAGTAATAAATAATATTGAGATAACAAACTATTGTAAGAGGAAAAAATGATTAAACAATTTTATTAAATAATATAGGATGAGTTAAATAAAATAAACTAAAATTTAGAATAAAAAAAATAAAAAAACAAAGCATCTGAAAGTAGTCCTCCCATGTCCCATGTGTTCTATTTTAATGTAAAATTATTCTTGTATATAAAAAGTTAGGAAACCACACTAATTAGTTTTTTCATGTATTTATATATCTTCATAATCATTGAATAAATATTTTTTTAGATTCTCGTCTTTGAATCTACTAAACTCTCAGATGTTTCTAAATTTTAGTATTGAGATGAAATCTATAGTGGTGTTATCAGCATCTACAATTTTCAAAATAGCAGATCACATATACCATTTCACAACTAACATTTTAAAAATGTTTTATCATATCTACCATTGCATAATCTTTCATTGGTGCTCCCTCGATAGTTGCTTCAATAGTATGTAACATCTACCACTAGCTCAATGGTTTATCAGGTCTACCACTAGCTTAATGGTAGATCACATTTACTATTGACAGTAAAATGTGGCATCATCTCCTAAATGATGGAAAATTATATTGTATATCATAAATTCATATCTTTGGTGTTGATTTGTACTTATTGCACCTCCTCAAGCTATCTAGCCATCACAGTGGTCAGATCATACTCTTCCTCAAGCATGGATTGTACATGGGCCACATGGGTGTTTAGTAGTATCAATCATTAGATTATGAAATGAATCCATTTATTCATAACAATCAATTAAAGAACTAATTAATGTTAGGTATTCTCCTATATCTACCATTTCCTCAGGAGTGTATGACAATAAATATTGCACCAATGGTTGATCGTGTATATTGTCACACCAATAGAAGATCAAATGTCTTCAAAATATCACTTCCTGCATCAAGAAAATTGTACAGAGGGTGTTCACTATACAAGATCCTCATTTAATTTTAGTGGAATTTCATAAATCAATTCCTCATTTCAACACAGTTCTTGGAAGGTGTGGTAGTCTCTCATTAGCCATTATTAATCACTCTGGCATTCATAGTGACAGAACAAATCCCCGTTAGAAAAATGAGAATCTAATGGGGCTTCTTGGTGATTTTATGGAGTCCCATAGATGATCAGTGGTTATCATAGATTTAGGCATGAATAAATGGAATGATCTCAGGGTTTTTATATGGCTTTCATGATGGTTCTCTAGTGAGTGATGTGGTGGTCTAGTAAAAATAACCTTATTTGGGTCATCCACATAATAGTGAATTTTTTCTTCATTGAGAAGGATGTAGTTGAAATCTTAAGAGGTCCTAGTTTCTATTCAAAGTGATTTTGAAACACAAAAGTGGTTTTCAAGATCAATTTCAAGCTCCCATGGTGTCATATTTGATGATCATTGGTGTTTTCTGACAATGACGGACAGCCGAGCAGCGGTGTTAATCGGTGGAGTTAGAGGACCGCTTGTGTCCAAGGTAGGTCATGAAAATAAAAGTTAGTATGCCACCAATTTATAAAATGATTAACTGTAACCGAATTGTTCCATACCACATTGGAAACAAGAGTAGATGATTTTAGTGTTTAGAATGAGTTCATTGTGATCATCATCTTAGATACCTACACCACGGTGGGCTCTCAAATACACGCAAAAACTATACTTGGGTCACACCACTCTGTGTGGCCTAGCCACGATTTGTCACTCATATCCACGTAGTCACCACAGTGTTCGCTCTTTACATACTATTTCGGACCATGTCGGCCCTCCCATAGGGAAACCATGGTTGGCTGGCCCTCTTAAGTGATAGCTATATGTCTTGGTACCTGGTTAGTTAAGGGATATCCATCTTGGTCAATTTTATTCACTTGAAAGCACTCAAAATAACTAAGTAAAAAATCACTTTAAAATTAAAATAAATTACAAAAAAATAATCGTAAGTAATTTTATTAATTTTCAATCATTTTCAATTTTCTAACTTAAATTCCCCAAAATTTAATAAAACATTTAATTTTTTGGTAATGCACATTAAAATACTCCAAAAACCTTAAATCATGTTTAAATTTACCAGAAAATATTAGTGTTCCAAATACACTGACACTTAAACTATGCATCTCCTCAAGAATAAAATCACAAAATTGAATTCAAGAGGTCTCAAATTCTACCAATAGTTTAATTACAAAGTAATAAAATGAAATAATTTTAAATGGAAAACCAATTTTTAAATTCCCCATAAAATATAAACTCAATTTTTTGACTTTTCAAAGAAATAATCAATCCAAGAATTTTACTTTTTCCCTTTTCATAATGGTGGTTCCTCTTATTTAATTATTTTATGTTCCTCAATTTATCATTATCAAACACAAAAAATAAAGATTTACCTCACCTTTGAATCTCATCCCTCATCACTAATGATAAAATTTAAAGTAGAATTATGTTAATATCATGAGAACATATTCCTCGTCAATATTCTTAAAAAATAACTACATTATATACTTTTTAAGTAAAAACACATGAAATGATGAAGAATTAAAGTAAAAGTTCAATTAACCCAAACGATAATGGTTGATAGGACTTAATGTTAAAAATTACACCTCAAAGTGGAGGTTTCTCTAATAACGTATAATAGAATGATATATAAAGTAAAATATCAATGATATTCTCTCCATAGTAAAACTCCCACTTCCCAAGATCAAAGTAAAGGTTATTATAAATGAAACCATAACGAATGAAATACACCTTACTGAATTCCCTCTACTTTTATCCTTTTTTAAACCTTTTCTCAAACAAATATTTTATTCTTTTTCTTAATTTTTTGAAACTTCTTCTTAGAATGAATATCACTCCGACCACCGAACCACATGTAATTAAAATATTCATTCTATTAACAATGATTTTTATTCTTCCAAGTAAAAAACCATTCCTATGTTTTTCAATTTTTTAAGAAGTAAAAACAATAAATTATAATGAATCAATCAACAACCTTTCTCAACACCCACAATTAGCAACCCACACTTTTTCCTTAAATTGTAGTGAACCATTTTTACCAATACTTACCCAACCCCCAAACTTTTTTTCTTAATATTTATATCTTAAAAATCATTGAATATATATATATTAATATATTCAATGTTTATTATTTTAAATTCTCATATTCTGCCTAATTTCAGTGATGATATGAAATCCATGGTTGTGGTTGTAAAGACTCATAAAATTCAAGGGAAATTTTTTCTAAATTTTCTATGGGATTTTACAAGAACTTAGTTTCTGACGGCGCCTGATTCCAAGGCCCGGTGTACCCAGAATCAATTTCCGAAGTTTAGCTCGGGTACGTTCAGTGAACGAACGAGCATGTTTTTCTATCTTTTGAGCTGGTGCACGGAATCAAAATCTGAGGGCATCGATGGAACCACATCGCCAGTAATTGCTTAAGAAGACCCTTACTGGAGTTGCGTTTTCTCAGGAGGAGTTGTTTTAAAAAAATGTGAGGGCTAAAATATAATTGTTACAATTATATTTTCTTTTCTTGATAAGTGGATTAAGTGTTGTGTTACAACACTTTAACCTCTCTTAAGTGGTTATAACCTAAGTAAGGGAGTTTGGGGTGGGACCCACTTGAATTTAACCACCCATGAGTGGATTAAAGGTGAGGTGGGTCCCACACGAACCCCACCCCTTCACATTCCTCTTAAACTCCCTAAATCCCTCTTTAATTTGTTTTTAAACTTATCTTTAATGAGTAAGCTTCCATTTCCTCACTCTCTCCCTCATTAACTCTACCCAACACACACATTAAATTAATTGAATTAAACTTTTGAATTTATTTTGGAAAAGCTTGGCTTGGGTTGATTAAATAATGTGGAACCATTATTTTTTGTGAAGGGTTGGCATTTGTGGTGTTGAGGGTAAGGGAAGAGAGCTTGGGAGTTTTTAAATAACATCTTCTTCTTCTTCGTCAAGGAACGTCGATTCGGCGACCCGGATTCCTCCGTCTTCTTCTTCCTCAACAAAGGAGGAGGCACCGACGTGGGAACTCACCAATGACATTCCGCCTTTCAATTTTCTCTCTGCGTGAAAGGAAGGGAGATGATGCTTCCTCCTCAGACGTTCTCCGTCGGCTTATACGGAACCTCACCTTGCGAGGCTGTTTTCTGCAACACCGTCGTTCGACAACATTTGTCAAGGTAGGGGTTTTATGCATTTATTTTTGTGAATTACTTCCGTCATCTACCACGTTCAATTGGACCACTTTCTATCGTTTAACGGGAGGGGGTCGGACCGCACAAACACGACGGACCCTCCTCCCTTATTTTTTTGTTGTTGTTCTAGTTCAATGGAAAGTGACGTGGTGACATCGCACCGCGCGGGAACGAGCGGTAAGGATGCGCGGCGCCGTCGCGCCGCGCCGGAAGAAAAAACCCGAAGACACCACGGCCGGAGCGGGGCCGCGGCTTGGTTGACGGGTGCGGGAATTGTGGAGGATATCTATAACTGTCCTTCATGTAGGATCTGTGGTGGACGATCGAGGAGCTGCACTATCTGTACCTACCCTTCAGGTAGGATCTGAGGAGGAAGGTCCAAGAGCTGCGCTATCTGTACCTACCCTTCAGTTCTACCGTAGAACTTATAACTCTAATATTTTCTTTCTGTGAAGTAATAGTGTTTAGGGTACCAAGTGTGGTTTTCAGTTCAGGGAGTCCACTGTTGGTGCGGGCAGCCGATGTATCCATACACCAGGACCCTCACAACTGATTGCCAACTTTGTGCACAAAAACACGGATTGCATGTGTGTTTTCAAAGGTTTTCCCTTAAAACAGCTCAAACTAGGTCATCTAACTAGGTGTAAATCGTTTGACCGTGTCACGTTTGTTTCTTTCAGGATGCCTCCCCGTGGACGACCGGCTAGAGCCCCGAGAGTTGTACGTACTGACATCCCACCGAGCGATGTGGCCTCAGTATGGGGCCCTATCCCAGTTGAGGCACCAACGGAGGCACCAGCAGTACTACTACCCATTGGGCCACCGATGCCACCAGCCCAAGCAGCAGAGGGTGCACGTCGCTTGAGCGCACTGCATGAGTTCCAGCGCCAGAGGCCACCCAGGTTTAGGGGAGAGATGGACCCGCAGGTGGCTAAGGATTGGCTGGAGGTTGTGGTGAGAGTCTTTAGGCAAGTGGGGACGCTAGCAGAGTTCATGGTGATCCTTGCCGCCACCCTTCTTCAGGCAGCAGCAGGTAGATGGTGGAGCCTAATGCTCCATATGCATGATGAGGCGACACTTCTATGGGTAGAATTTGAGAGCCTGTTCCGGACAGAGTTTCTACCAGCCACCCTTCGAGCGGTGCGTATACAGGAGCTACTTCAGCTGCGGCAGGGCAGCATGACAGTGGCACAGTATTCAGCGGGGTTCACAGACCTCCCGCGCTACTCCACAGATATGGTACGGGAACCTTTCTTCAGGGCCCAAACCTTCGATCAGGGGCTCAGGCGAGAGATTAGAGCTTCTGTTGTTTCTCACAGCATTCCAACGCAGATAGGGGTGTTGGAGCGAGCCCTCTTAGTGGAGTGTTTCCTTGCTGAGTAGTCTCTAGTAGCATGACCCACCGCTAGCCGGCATGCGACAGAGTCTTCTGTAGTAGGCAGTAGACAGATGACACAGAGGTCCAAGAGGACTAGACCTACAGGAGGTTGACTGCATGACTCAGGGTCGGTAGTGCGAGGCACCAAGGGGAATGACAGAGCCAGACCTGCCATGCAGTGTTACTCCTGTGGCGGGATTGGTCACATGGAACGTGACTGTCCGACCCGCCATGCAGATGACCTGCAGTTAAATGAAGAACCTCCCAGGCAGAGGCAGAGGTTCGATCAAGGTGGACCACTAGGAGCAGAAGGTCGAGGGAGGGGAGTTGTCCATGTAACTAGAGGTGGACGACGCTACGAGGTGTTGCCACCACCACCACCAGGAGGTCCAACCCGGCCGCAGGGAACAGGTGGACATGGGAGAGCTCAGCTTTAGGCAGCAGAAGCATATGACTATTGAGCTCTAGAAGCGAGTGGACAGGAGCGGAACTAGTGATTTAGTTTTATTTTTTTATATCTAGTTCCATGTTGTTGTTGTTACCTTTGTGTCTTTGTACCATGAGCTGAAATAATATAAATACACTTACCTTTGTGACATTTGTTTCCTTCCTTTTTGAGTACTAATTGGTTCTAGTTTAAACTGTTGACTTGAACCTCACTTTCAAGATTCCTCCTGGAAGAGACCCAGTGACCTCAAGCTGATACCGACAGTGTGACTCGACCATTAGAGGCGAGAGTGACGGTTGGATCTCTTGGTAGTAACGTCGAGGCCTTATTATGTCATCCATGGAATGAATACATCATTCATGTCCGGATTGACTGTATTAGGAAAAGAACGTGGTTCATCCAGGGGATGAGACCAGATTTCTCTTATCGGCAAAGAAGAAATCATAGAAGCTCTTGTGGGGCCAGAGAAGGTCCAGGTCATCCAAGAGCGGATGAGGACAGCTCAGAGTCGACAGAAGCCTTATGCTGATAGGAGGCAGAGACCACTAGAGTTCGAGGATGGAGACCATGTTTTATTACGGGTCTCACCTCGACATGGAATTACGGAGACGTGGCCGAGGAGACAAGTTATCTATGAGGTTCAATGGGCCTTTCTAGCTCCTCAGCAAGGTATCCGAGGTGGTTTACCGCTTGACCCATCCACCTCAGTTGCACCAGGTGCACGACGACTTTCGTGTATCTCAATTGAGGAGATACGTGCTCGACCCTTCACATATCATCGACCATGGGGAGCTGGACTTGGGAGATGGGGTGACTTTCTCGGAGGTTCCAGTGGGGACCGAGGATCGATAGGAGTGGATCTTATGAGGACGGTCAATTCCTCGGGTTCACTTTCTATGGTAGTACAAGAATCTCCAGGTAAGCACATGGGAGCGGAAGGCTCAGATGCGTGCTCAAAACCGCTTTTGTATCCCCAGTCGGTATTTTAGCTTTACGAGGACGTAAAGCCCTGAGATGGGAGTAATGTAAAGACCCGTAAAATTCAAGGGATTTTTTTTCTAAATTTTCTTTGGGATTTTACAAGAACGCAGGTTCTGACGGTGCCTGATTCTGAGGCCCGGTGTGCCCAGAATCAATTTCCACAATTTAGCTCGGGTACATTCAGTGAACGAATGAGCGGTTTTTTCTATATTTTGAGCTGGTGCATATAATCGAAATTCGAGGGCACCGATGGAACCGCATCACCGGTAATTTCTTAAGAAGACCCTTAGTGGAGTTTCATTTTATCGGGAGGAGTTGTTTTAAAAATATGTGATGGATAAAATATAATTGTTATAATTATATTTTCTTTTCTTGTTAAGTGGATTAAGTGTTGTGTTACAACACTTTGACCCTCTCTTAAGTGGTTAAAACCTAATTAAGATAGTTTGGGGTGGGTCCCACTTGAAGTTAACCATCCATGAGAGGATTAAAGGTGAGGTGGGGCCCACACAAACCCCACCCCTTCACATTCCTCTTAAACTCCCTAACTCCCTCTTTAAGTTTTTTGTAAACTTATCTTTAATGAGTAACCTTCCATTTCCTCACTCTCTCCCTCATTAACTCTATCCAACACACACATTAAATTAAGTGAATTCAACTTTTGAATTTATTTTGGAAAAACTTGGCTTGGGTTGATTAAATAATGTGGAACCATTATTTTTTGTGAAGGGTTGGCATCTGTGGTGTTGAGGGTAAGGGAAGAGAGCTTGGGAGTTTTTAAAGAACTTCTTCTTCTTCTTCTTCTTCGTCAAGGAATGTCAATTCGGCGACCCGGATTCTTCCGTCTTCTTCTTCCTCGACAAAGGAGGAGGCGCTGACGTGAGAACTCGCCAATGACATTCCGCCTTTCAATTTTCTCTCTACGTGAAAGGAAGGGAGATGTTGCTTCCTCATCGGACGTTCTCCGTCAGCTTATACGGAACCTCACCTTGCAACGTTGCTTTCCTCAACACTGTCGTTCGACAACATTTGTCAAGGTAGGGGTTTTATGCATTTCTTTTCGTGAATTACTTCTGTCATCTATCCACATTCAATTGGACCGCTTGCTATCGTTTAACGGGAGGGGGCCGGACCGCACAAACATGGCCAACCCTCCTCCTTTATTTATTTTTTTGTGTTGTTGTGGTTCAAAGGAAAGTGACGCGGTGTTGTCGTACCGCACGGGAACGAGAGACAAGGATGTGCGGCACCATCACGCCGCCCATTTGAAAATCGAACCAAGCTGCGGCGCCGTCGCGCGACACCGGAAGAAAATCCCGAAGACACCGCGGCCGGAGCGGGGCCGCGACAGAGGGGTGCGGTGCCGTCGCACCGCGCCAGAAAGAATAAACTATGGCTTAGGCCTCAGTGAAGAAGGGGGACCGGTGGCCGGTTCCGGGCCGCCGGCGTCAGAGATGGGGGACCGACCCTCACCGGTCCTGTGGTGGCAGAAGCCGGCAAGCCGGAGTGGGCCGGCTGGTCAGGGGGAGAGCCGGGGGTTATGACCCCCGGATGGCCAGCAAAGAGCGGCCCCCATTATGGGGGCCGCAGTTACAAACGGTGGGGGGGGGGGGGCAGCGCGCCCCCCGTACTCCCGAACGGCTCGATCGTTCGGTCGAGCCACCTGGCCAGCGCACCGGACTGCCAGCACATCGGGCCAGGCCGCACCTAGGCCAGACCAAGTCGTGCCCAGCCGGGCCGGGCCGCAACCAAGTGGGCTGACCCGGACTTGGGTCGGGTCGACCTGGTTCGGGCCGACCCAGGGGGTCTCGGGCCGAGTCGGTCCGAGCCCGAAACCCCCACTTTCGGACCTTTCACGGTCTTTTGCCCATTACTTGGGCTGCGGACCTCTGATCTATGCACCGTCAACTGCGATGCGATCTTTGGATCGAGACAGTCGTTTCAGTATATTACACTCAAGGTTTCGGAGTACTTTGGGTTCGGCTGTGTTGGTTCGTACACGAAACCAACCAGGCTCTCGGAACGGAAACACTTATATCTTGAGTTCCGGACATCCGATTGATGTGGCGTCGACTTTGTTGAATTCCCCTTGAGGAGAAGGAACTTTTGGCATACTTTTCCTGAGGTTTGGACGCAGTTGGATTATGGCCGGGTTGGATTGTAACAGAAATCCAACTGGGCCCCTGGAACGGAAAAGTTGATATCTTTCAGACCGGACGTCCGTTTGACGAACTGTCAATGGCATTGGTGATCACGTTGAGAAACGGTCCCTATGAGTATACCCTATGAGAGTTCGGGGTACAGTTGAGATACGACCGGGTTGGTTCTCTCATGAAACCAACCGGGCCCCTGGGACGAAAAGGCTAATAACTAAAAGACCGGGCGTCCGATTGACGTGACGTTTGTTGCGTTGAGACCCCTATGATGAGGTGGTCCTTTGAGATACTTCTTTGTGGGACTTTGTGATACTTGGAGTATCGACCTATAGCTTGTGGAGAGGACCCTCCTGGAGACGACCGTACGGAGTATGGAGACCGTGTAGCTGGATGAGACCTGATGACAGCTTGTCCGATTCGATTCGGAGTGACAAGCATAGCCCAGTGGGGAGCACCACTTTGTGAGGTGGCAGACCCATGGCAGAGGAGCACTACTTTGTGAGGTGGTAGACCCACGGTACTCTACAGGAGGAGTACCTCTATAGGCTATGATGGGGAGCAGTACTGTGTGAGGTGGTAGACCCATGGCGGAGGATAACTACTGTGTGAGGTGGCAGACCCGCGGTACTCGACAGGAGGAGTACCTCAATATTCTTAGGTTAGTAAGCAGTACCTTGGAGTTGTGACAGGATCACTGTACACTCCAGAGACGGGCTCATCAGCAGTTAGGGTTTCGATAATGAAAATCCTAGTTTGAGCTGAGTCAATGACCTTGGTGTTTTCCTCATGATTGAGATGGGTCACTTGATCACTTAGGTATATGAATGGGCATATACCTAGGTAGTGGTTATCTATTGATCTCATAACCTTTGTGTTTCCTCATGGTTGATATGGGTTACTTGATAACTTAGGTATAAGTATGAGCTTATACCTAAGTAAGGGTTATCTATTGAGATCCTTCTTTATGGTTATCCTTGTTGGATTTAGTGAGACCTTGAGGGTCTTGGGGTCCCTAATGAGTATCGTATACTCACCCCTGCACGGGCTATGCCCCACATCGTTGTGTTGGTTACAGACGTCGGGCAGCGCTGACAGAGGCCGAGTGTTCGAGGACCGGACGGTACCCGGAGGTGGACCTCACGATGAGACAGTATCCGGAGGTGGACTTCACGATGAGACGACACTTGGAAGAGGTTGACGGGCGAGAGCATTGTGGAGGCTATCAATACCTACCCTTCAGGTAGGATCCGTGGTGGACGATCCAGGAGCTGCGCTATCTGTACCTACCCTTCATGTAGGATCTGAGGAGGAGGACCCGGGAGCTGCTTCCATTCTTCCAGCTGTTTGTCTTTTTCTGTTTCACATTTGTTCAGTTGTAGTTGTACTTTCGATTGGGTTTGTATTCTAGCCTATTTACTTTTCAGCACTTGTATTTAGTGTATTGCTTCCACTTGTACTCTGTGGTGTTTTGTTTACTTTGATAAAGGCAATGCCTTCCCAGTTATCGGGAATTACGCCTTTGGTGCTAGTCGCCAACCCCTGGCCTATGGAAGGCGGGCTTGGGGTAGTCACGGCACGAGCCTCGAGGGCGGGTCGTGACAGTGGTAACAATAACTTCTATTGTTATGAAGATAGACCATATCTACCTTGACACATATATTATTGTCATGATGGTAGATTATATCTACCATTTCAAAATCGAATTCCATTGCCACTTCCATGTGATCTTTCTTCTACTCTTCCATGGTGCATTCATAAGGAAAACACTACCCCAGCCTTCTCTGTAGTGGTTCATAATATGGTGGGTCATGCATGGGATGCCTCCTCTATATAAACCATTTATTTAACGGTAGTTTAAATCTACCACTAGATCAATCCAAAATCACATATACCATTGCTTAAAGATAGAACACTTCTATAATTGGACATTGAACATGGAAGAGTATACTTAGCTATGGAAACATGTTATGTATGGACACAATTATTCACTTTGGTGCTCATCTTTACATTGTTCACCTTAGGAGTCCTTCACATTGGTTGGATCACACTCCCCTTTGATTATGCAATGTACATCGGCCGCATGGGCATTTGTAAGTATCAATTTGTAGCTCAAGAAATGAATCCATGTCATTGGCCTTCTCTTTGGTAGAATGATTGATAGACATTGATTCTTCCATGTATACCACTAAATAAACATTATGTCACATCTACCATCGTACCAACCATAGATCACATGTCTTCATAATTCCATTTCTCACATTGAGAAAATAGAATAGAGGTTGTTCACTGTGAAACTTATACCTTAAATGATCATGGAATTTCATGAATTAGTGCTATATTTCACCATAGTTCTTGATAGGTGTGGTAGTGGTGCAACAACCATTATCAAGCCCTTCATCCTTCCCAGAGGCTGAAGGGAGATCTAGTAGAAAGAAGTGTGTCATGCATCTTCAAAAGGGGATTCATGGTGATTGTATGGGGTCCCCGAGATGATCAGTGGTGTCACTAGGCATTGACATGAATAAATAGAATGAGATAGATGTTTCTAGATGGCTACCATGTTTTTTCTTTGATTAGAGGTGTTGTGGCCCCATGAAATAATTGTGTCTTGGTCATTCGTATGATAGTAGATTCGGTCTTATATTAAAGAGATATAGATGAGACCAACTGAGGACACAGTTTTCATTACTAGTGATGTGGGGCCATGATAATGGTTATCAAGATCGATTTCAAGCTTCCATGGAATTGTCTATGGAGATCCTCATTGTTTTTTTAATGGAGGTGGGAGGTCAAGAAACCATGTCGAGTGGCAGAGATGGAAGATCGCGTGTGTCTGAGGTGGGTAACATGAATCAAAGGTAGAATGACACCACTTTATATAATTAAAAATAGAAAATGAGTTTTTTCATCCCACATAAGAAATAATATTGGAGTGGTTGAGCATTTATAATGAATTAACTATGATCAATGACTTAGAGGCATGCACCGGGTGGTCTCTCAGATACATGCACACACTATATATGGGTCGTATTGCTCGGTACATCCTGATAAGGTTGAGGTCCACCTCTGTATTTGATCACCTTTGTGTGGGATATTTTCACACTCTTCCACCTCATTACAACCTTCCCATAGCATAATCACGGTCGAAATTCCATCTTAAGGGTTGGTTATGTGACTTGGTACCTAGTTGGTTGGGGGCTAGCCATATTTGTTGTTTTTTTTACTTAAAATTATTCAAAATTGAACTATTAAAATCAATATAATATTCAAATAAAATTCAAATTTCAATTCATAACTAATTTTATTCATTTTAAATAATTTTCAATGTTTCAAATTAAATTCCCCACAATTTAAGAAAACATCTAATTTTTTGAAATAAACATAAAAACATTAAAAAACATTAAATTCTAATTAAAAGTTTCATGAAAATACGATTATTTACTCAAATCACCTTGATTATATGATAGAAAATATTTTCCAAAAAATGAATGAACATTTACTAATATTCTCCAACACATCATCATTTTTTTTCTTGTATTCATTATGTTATCCCTTTTTCAATTCATATCTTCTTCTTCTTCTTCTTCGATTTCCTGCATAATAGCAAGTAAAAAAATATTCATCTTCTTTATCTCCCTATATTCTTCTACACCACACCCACTTCCTCAATTTATAAGAAAAATAAATTATATATCTCGTAAAATTTCGTACTTATTTTCTTTATCTCTTATTTAAATATTTATGGCACTATTTAAATACTTTAGAATTCAAAACACCAAAATACTCAGATATAGATTTCTCAATAGCATCCATAAAAAATACTTCTATAACTGATTATCACTACATATAAACATGCATAAATATCATGAAAACTTTATTCCCCTTTAATCCTATAATTATTCTATAATAAATCACTATGCAGGTGTTAATATATGCAAGGTATAGTGAAAAGTTAGTTCCAACTTCAATCTTGGAATTATTCTAAATAAATACCATCAAAATTGTACTTTACTCTTTCCATGACATTTGTAAAGTTCATATTATGTATTTTACAAGCATATATACATGGATATGATCTGGGGTTTCATCCTTTATTCATGGTGATGGTCATTACATGATACATTATTTCATTTTTCCTTCAAAGGGTATACAAAACCTCATCTTAAATGATAACTTCACAACTAACTCACCCAATATTTCTTCTTCTTCCAATACAAATAGATTAGAAAAACATATTCGTATCTACATCTTTTATGGTGAACTGAAACGGATACATTATATCACCATTCCCTTTTCTCTCTTCATCAAAAATTTCCTTTGAAATAATCATAAATTTCCTTATCATGATATTTAATCATTAATGTATCAATTTAATTTACATATCTATATTTTATTCTCTAGTTATTCATTAAATATACAAGCCCCCTTCTATGTAAAACACATGGTAGCCCCTCCTATAATGAAACTCATGGTCATTATTCCTTCTCGCATGTAAGACCCATTTTTTAAGAGATCCATGATCCTCATGTAAGATCTATGCTCCTCATAGAATCATTGGTGGATGTACTTATTCACATGAAAGATTGGTTCTATTTACACAAAATCACTAAACCTCACTCAAGATCTATACTGCATCTTAAGAAATCATATTAACTAATGAAAGGTTTTTAATTATTCTCATGGAAGAAAATAATATAGAATATTGACTTGGGAAGTCATAGTCCTTGCGAGTATATAAATTCATGTCGTTGATCATCATAAATAATTGATGAACATCACACAAAATCTTAACTCATGGATGCATAGTCCATATAAGAATTTTCATTTATGTAGTAAAACACCAAAAATCACAAAATATCAATATTAATCAGGCTTAAATTCCTTCATCTGAGGGAAGTTCATTTATATCTTTCTATTAGAACATATAATTTGGGTGTTAACTATTGGAGTGGGTTCCCTATAAATAACTTCTTTTTAAGTGATGATTACATTAATTTATTGTCCTAAATATTGTTAAAGTATCTTATCAGACCATAATTTTTCTTTTTCATGATATAGTATGTGATAATTCCCTAATGTAATCTTTCACATAGAAAGATCTTGGAAGTTTCCAAATTTGATGAGAACCATTTGGTTCTATGAAAGTATTATTGAATATATATATATATTCTATAGCTTGAATATATTATTTTATTGGAAAAATGATATAGGATATCATGGGTAGAGACTCATAGGACTTTAATACACCCTCTCATGGTTTTTACCCTTGGTAATTTTTAGTGCGTGAGATTTTGAGAATCAGACTTGCTAATTACAAATAAAGATTTATATTTTTCATTGCATGTTTCTATTTGTGGATGCTGTCATTAATCCTTGGATTTTAATGTCATTATTAATGAATATATAAGTCACAGAGTTTGACATATTAATGAAAACCATGATGACTTATGATTTCTATGAAGTAGAATACATTGAGTGTGTCATGAGTGATATTTGAATGATAGATAACGACTAAAAGATTTTATATCTCTTTCCCCCTGACAAAAGTTGATATCATAATTATTCAATGGGAATGAAACCGCATAGATAAATTCATGGCCATGGTATACTATGGGAATGTTCATTTTATGAAAGTAAAAGAAATATACATCAATAACATAGGTTATTGGCACTAGTATGATACTGTATTGATTATGTATATCATGATAAAGTTATTAAATTACATAATGGGTGTTTATAAGAGGTTTTCTATCATTGGAAAATTAACTTATTTCTCTATGGTTGTCTTGGTGTGTTTCTAGATGATAATCTTAGGCTTTAGAAATATCCACCTTTTCCACTGTGAAATAATCCAAGAGATTCACAAAATAATTATATACATAATATCAGTTAAAATCAATTTTGAATTTAACAAGTTCGAATGAATATTATTCATGTTTTGGCATTTAATAATTATTCAGGTTTGGTTGATCTCCAAGATTTAATCACGAGTTCTTAAAAATAATATGTCATTTAAATAATTAAAAAATTATTTATAGAGTTTGAAAAAATATATTATTTTTTATATTCATCAATAAATAATGAAGTGATATTTATTTATTATGTAAATAGTCATTATTCAAGGTTTGGTAAATTTGAAGGTGTATAATCAGAGTACCTTTAATTTTCTAGAAAGAAATGATGTAAATGATATTTATTTTTCTTGAGAAATGCATGTGTTAAGTGAAAAATGGTAGTGTTATTATTATTTTTAAGACAAGGGGTTCACTAAGAATTAAAGAACAGGTAATGGGGGTTATATATAAATAATCCATCCAAAACATTCCATAATATATATATATATATATAATTATAAATATTACATAAGTGAGATCCATTATCTAAAATAGATAGAGGGAAGATATCTCAAACACTAGAGGGAGTTATAGAGATCTATAATGTGCACTCTCCTCCAATCTCAAGTCATAAAAATTACACCAAGAATTATTCACCCTTGAGTTGAATTATATATTCATTACCCACAAGAAATGCATACAATCAGGATCAAAGATTTTATGACCCAATTATTATACTATGATATTTAGAGATTTTAGTGGATGTGTGGATCATTACTAGAAGGATAATACACTTGGATCCTATAGTAAACTGACATTACAATACAATTAAGTCAACCTAATCATCAATGAAAAAATAATTACAAGTTTAGGTAATTCTATATCTACTTTTAAATTAATTGTAAATTACTTTTGATGATCCTACTCATCTAGTTCTAACATTTATGTCAATTGATCTTAGAATTAGAAATTTAAATTTTTAAAATCTCATATTATTCAATTATTATGAGAAAAATTCAAGCTAGTGATTACCAATAGGGGCTTCAGCAGTACCCATAACTTACAAGTAGTATCAAAGTGATCACATGAATAATTTATAAATATTAGTTAATTATTGATTCAGTGATATGTGTTTAAAATTTATTTTACTTTATATCTATTCATTCTATTTAAATTAACATCCTTTTCACTTTCATTTCCTCATTCTCACTCACATAACCAATTAAATGATTAAATAAAGAAAGAAGAAACTTCCAAAAATATCATCTGGAGAAGCCAAGCATTCTGGTCGAATATCACAACACTATACTCCATGTAAAAACTACATGTCGTATAATGTATCTGTAATTTATATTAAATAGTTATTAAATCATTTAAATTATATCTGTTCAAATCCAATAAAAGCATATTTATGAATATCTAGACCATAAGCCATGTCATTTGAAAAACTAAATGTCATGTAACTCACGTACATGATATGTAGTCATTTCATTCTCATGGTGGGTAACATGAGGGGGAGGGGGGTCCAAGCGTGTCATGTATCTACTAAATGAAACATAGACTAACAGACATTACAACTTTTATTCCACACATAATATAAGAATCATTACACATAGTGCACCTCAAACACATTTTTTGAAGAAAAACCCCACTACACCCAAGGAATGTGTCATGTACATGGTAATAAGAAATCACATGTCATTTAACCCAATATAAGCCATGTAGTCTACTTCAAATAGTGTTCTTACTATAACACATAGAGAATAAACAAATTTATAATTAAACCTAATAATATGTGTTTCTTGTATAATTTATTTTATAGTACACACTATGTAATAGTATTGTTGATTATATATTAAATTAATTTCCTAGTTAAATTGTAAAACTATAAGGTGTGTATGTTATTTTCCTATAGTGTTCTTCTCATGGGTCAAGATAATCACATACAGTATAATTAACATATGTTTTGTGTGTTATTTTTTTGGTAATACAAGACATGTAATTACCTATCAAAAAATGTGTGTTGGATACCAAGGGAATAAAAAATAAAATCAATCATGTCGGGTATATTAGACAAGTACATTAGATCCCTCACATGTGTGTGAGTAAAAACTTGTGTAAGGATGGATCTCCGAAGAGAAAGGAGGTGGTCTGAGTCATGAAGCTGAGGTAAAACCAATAGAGGTGATACATTGGAGTTGAGGTATAATTCTACAACATGAACCAAGTTGTGTTTCAAGGTGCTTTCCACAAGGGTTTAGGGTTAGTTTATCATCTTCTATATAGACTAAATATTAGAAAATATCATGATCATTCCACTTATATTTTTTCTATTAGTTTCATGGTTGAATATTTCTATTTTTGGATACTCCCTCATATCTTAATAAAGAATTAATATGCATATATTAAATAATCAAATAAAACCATATAATGTTTAAATTTTTTCAAACATGGTTAATAAAAGTAAAAACCACATAATATTAACAACATATGTGATAAGATAAAACTAGGATATCACACATAAGGATAAAAATTCTTCAACTAAAATATAAAGCTGGTATAGCCTTCCATTTCTAAATTTTGTATTCAATCTGTAGTTCAAAGTTTTTAACCATCCTAAGTCAGGGTTCTTTTGGGGATCTTTTAGCATTACTTTTTTGTTGAATTAACTTGGTTCACATCAAGGGATTCTTTTCAAAGTATAACTTAATGTATCTTTGAGGCAAGTGTTTTGGAAATATTTACCCAAGATTTTAGGATTTTAGATTCCACTCAATAGATCAAGGAATTGTGAGTTTAGGCATTTGGAATATTACACCAGCCTAAAATGTTTCAAATAACTTCTCAAGTCTAAGTCTATGTTATGAGAATTAGAATACGGATCCATGTCACAAGAATATCTATGAAATATGATATTTTAAAACTAGTTTTGAGGCACATAAGGTTTATTAAAAAAATAATGTAAGATTAATAAAAATTAATAAAACTTAAATTTATAAATCAATTTTTTGTAATCAAGGAAGTACTAATAATCTGATCATCTATTTTGTTGAAATGGAAATCCATATGACTTCGAACAAAACAATATGATCCATACTAGAGAAGGATTTACTTTTCACTAGATTGAGTTTCTAGAAATTGTATTGGGGATTATGTGTTACATTATTCCATGAATAGAAATTGCGTGCCCTAGAAACCCCACTTTTGGGTCACTTGCTAAAGTGACTGGTAAGGAATAAGTATCTATTTACCTGAAACATGTGTAAAATGTAATTGATGTACACTATTTCATGTTATTATCCATTTCCAGTGATATTCTAAATAAATATTGAGATATTTATGCATATAGCATCACTTCTAATCTTTGACATCTTTATTCATAGAATGTGATATAAGAGAGAAATGTGATCTATAATAGATTTTTCATGTGCATGCATAGAGATTTGGTGCTAGATATGAATCATATGTTCAAGTTGAGTAGATACAAAAAACAATCAACAACTTAGGGTTTAATATCAAAGATGATTTTTCAAAAATATATCATTTTGTCTTCACTACCTAAAACATTCACCATTTTTATTGTGAATTATAATATGTTCTCTACTGATAATGATTGTTTGGGAAATATATATCTTATAATCTATGTAGATAAATACATGGGTTGTGAAAAAAATACATTATTTCTAGGGTATAAGATAATAAAGAACAAATAAAATGTTATGATGAATCATTCCATGGTTAAGGATCTAGGACATCATCCTTTTAATAAGAATAAGATCTATCAGAAAAAAATGGAACATAATGTGGTTTGTTTTTTAAGAAGAAATAAAGAGAACTAGAGTAGGAACTACACCTTTCTAAATAAGAAAGTGGAATATTCAGATTCATTTGTTATCAATTTTAATCTTACTATATCTATATATAGGGTATTATATACTAAATGTGGTACTTCAATTTATATCTAAATATAGGATAAAAGTATATTTTTAAAGGTTTTTAGAGGTGAGGTGGAATTTAGAGCTGACAATGGAGTGATTCTAGATACATAATCCATTGGATACTACCACCTCACATTTCCAGTATGAATGGTTTTGGATTGAGAGAACTTTTTTTATGTTTCTAGTGTTACTAAGAACATAATCTATATTTCTTATATAGACATGGATGGAATTATTTTTAGTTTTGTAAATAAGATTTTATACTTTTTAAAATTTATCATATGTTATGGTGTGTAATTGTTTTAAAATGGTATTTTTGTATTAAACTCAAAAAACCAAAAACAAATTATTTCATAATGAGTCTAATTCATGGGACCCATTTAAAACACATTTACGGCTTCACCACCTTGGCCAGTTAAATGAAAATCATTTGATGAAGCTCTATCAATATGGTTACTTAGAAACTTTTTAACATAAAAAACTTGAAATATTTTATCCTTACTTACAAGGTAAAATGTCTAAACCACTATTTAGAGATCTAGGTGAAAGAGACAAAGAGACTCTAGAATTTTTAAATGCTGATGTGTGTGAACATTTTCAAGTAGAATACTTATGTTGAATCTCATACTTTATGAATTTTATCGATGACTTGGTTAGGTGTGATTATATATAATTTATTTGTTATAAGTTTGAATACATTAATAACATGAATGAGTTCAATAGTAATGTTTATAGTTATGCTAGAAATAAGATAAAGAAACTTTTATTGGATCAAGATGGTGAATATATTTTCCAAGGGTTTATAAACTTTCTATAGTATAATGGAATTTTATCTAAACTCAATCTACCTTATATACCTAGTGGAATACTATTAGTGAAATATGGACCCATACATTTTTGGACATAGAAAGGTCAATTATGAGTCACATAATACTTTCATTACCATTGTTTTGATATGAATTACACATAGAAGTATACATACTAAACTGAGAACCAATTAAAGTGGTAAATTGTATTCTCTTTAAGCAATAGAGTGGAAAAACATATTTTGTTGAATATCCATGAATGGGTTTGTGAGGATTTTTTAAGACAATATTGAGAAAAAACTATCTTTATAAGGCATGAATAATATCTTTATAGATTATCCTAAATATAAAATGGGTTACTATTTCTAAACCCCTTTAGATAATTAAGTATATATAGAAAGGCATGGTGTCTTTCTTGAGAGGGAGCACATACCCATAAATTTTTGTGGGAGAAATATTGAATAAGATGAATTTGATTCTCAAGATACACAATATTTGGTAAAGGAAAAAATTACATAATTCCCCTTGCAAAAAGTTAATCTTGGAATACAAGTACTATTTATGAGATCCAGAGAGGTTAAAGAACCAAAAATATGTGGTCAAATAGTAAACAAAATATATTGACTCATTATTGGTTGAAAAAATGAACCTCTATCCTACTAGTAATAATTATAGAGTTTATAATATAGAAAGTGGAAAGCATCTATGAATTAAAATATGGATTCCATGTACTAAAACTATGCGTTTGTTTTAGTCAATTCTCCAATATATGTAAACAATTTTGGGTGAAAATGTGAATTCAAGAGAAATCTGGAAATGTAAGGTTAGGTTAGTACATGTAAATCTAGTATAGTGTCTAATGGTTTTAAAAACATTAGTTAATATACTATTATGAAACCTTTTCTTCAATATTTATGAATAAATCCATTAGAATCTAACTTACCGCAGAACCTTTCCATGACATTGAGATTTGGAAAATGGATGTCAAAACTAATTTCTTTAATGGGAAGGGAGGATTTATATATAATGAAACTATAAGGATTTGTGACTAGAGGAAACTAAAAAAAGGAAATAAATTTCTTGAGATCCATTTATGGAATAAATCAAGCATCCAAGTCATGGAAAATTTGGTTCGATGAAGCTATAAAAAAGTGATTTCATAAACCATGAATGTGAGTCATGTGTTTACAAGTGGTTTAGTATAATACATTTGTTTTCATAATATCATATATATTGATGAAATATTACTAATATGTAATCAGAGAACATAGTTATAATAGTTTATGGAATGGTTGAGAATGTATTTCTTCATAATATAATTAGATAAATTAGCCAACATTATTGGGATCAAGATTAGGCGTGATAGATTAATTTGAATTATTGAACTAAGACAAGGTATATACATTGACCAAATACAAAATAGTTATAGTATGAAACAATACAATAGTGTATTAGTTCTAGTGTCACATGGAATAAATCTTTCCAAGAATATGTTTCATGAAAATAAAGTAGGAAATATAGAGTATGAGTAAGATATAATAGTCTTCTTTGATAGGATCTATCTTGTATGTCATGTTATGTGCAAGGATTTATTAAGAATATACCTTGATCATGATAGGTATATATCAATTTGATCCAAGTGAACAACATTGTAATTATATTAAGATTATACTTAAATATATGTGCTGAACTAAGGATATGTTTTTGGTGTGTGGAGAAAATGAATAACTACTAATTAGGGGTCATATAGATGTTCACTTTTAGACATATCATAATGACATGAATTTTCAGTCATTATATGTATTCAATCTAAATGGAGGAGTTGTGACATGGAAGTTCTAAAAGAAACTAGTTAATATTGATTCTATAGTGGATTCTGACTATATTTTAGATTCTGATGCATCTAAGGAAGTTGTTTGGATTCAAAAATTATTCTAATACCATGATATTTCTCCTAGAAGTAAAAACCCTATCACAATTTACTATGGCAACAGTGTAGTGGTGGCTCCTTCCAAGGATCCTAAGTCACATAAAATGATAAATTATGTACTATATAAGTTCTATCACCTAAAGCATTGTTCCTAACAAGATGAAGTTGCAGTGAGTAGAGTTTCCATGGAGGAAAAAAATGGAATTCCAATTGATTAGAGCTCTATATTTTTAGAGGAATGTGTATCATCTATGATCTAGTGTACTTAATATTGTTCATAATAATATGTAGTGAAAGTGGGATTCTTTTGGAGTTGTTACCCTATAACCAACATAATATTACTTGATGATTACATGTATTCATTATCTTGAATATTAATGAAGTTTTTTTATCAAGTCATGATTATTCCTCAATGACATATTATGTGATAATGTCCAAATAATATCTATCACACTAAAGAGTCATTTTTATTCACCATTATAATAATAACATGGAGGTTCCACAATAATATTCTTGAATATATATATTTGGTAGTCAGACGATATCATTTCAATGAAGAAAAATTATATATGCAATCAGGGGTGAAAACTCATAGAACATTAAGGAACCTTATCATTGTATATGAACTTCATAATTTATAGAGCTACAGATTATTATAACTAGGCCCACCAATATAATATGTATTTTTATATTTTTCATTGGATATTCCAATCTATGTACATGTTTATTGATTCTTATACTATATGATTATTATTAATAAATATCACAAGACAAATTCATTGATATATAGATGAAAACCATGATGATATATGATTTCGGTGAAGTTAAATACATTGGGTGGATCATGAGTGATATTGCATAAATAGATAATGCAATAAAGGAATTTTCCCTAATTTCCCTTAATAGAATATGATATTTCAAGTACTTTTATGGGAATGGTACTGCATACAAAAATCCAAAGCCATGATATTCAATGAGAAGGTTAATTTACCAAAATTCAATTAAAGAGACATCAAGAACATAGGTTGATGACACTAGTAAAAACCTGATTTATTTAATATGTTAAGATAAATGGATAATATTACATAGTGAGTGTTTTTAGTATTTTTTTATAACATTGTGACATTAAATTCTTTCTATATGGGTTCTTTGGAATTTTTCTAGATTCCTAATTTCTATATTGGGAGTCTCCCCCTACTACCACTGAGAAAGAGGCCAAGTGGGATACATACTAAGTGTACCGAAATCTCAGATAACTACAATGTTGAATATAACTAGTTATAATTAATATTATTCATTTTTTAGGTTCAATAATTATTTAGCTTTAGTTGACTACCAAGATTTATTTATGATTTATTAGAAAGAATTTATGAGTTAAATAGTAGTAAATATCTATTTATAAGGATTGAAAAATATGATATTTATTATATTTTCCAATTAAAAATGAAGTGGTATTTATTTATTAAATAAATTTTCATTATTAAAGGATTTATAAATGTCTAATAGTATAATCATACCAATGATTAATGTTCTAGTCAAAATTGATATAAATGATATTTATTTATTCTTAGATGATGTAAATGTTAATTGAATAATAATTATGTTATTATTAAGACATGGGGTTCACTAAGAGTTAAAGAATTGGTAAGGGGTATTTCATAAAATAAGAAACCCTAAACTTTCCTTATTATATATCTATATATGTCCCTTTATTAAGTGAGATTTGTTGTCCACACAGGATAAAGGGAATATCTCTCAATCGCAAGGGATACTTATAGAGATATAAAATGTGATCAATCCTCCTCCACTCTCAAGCCACTGAGAGAACACAAAAAAAATATTCTTCTTAAAAAATAATTCTTTATGATGCACCATAAAAAATGAAATCAACTAGGATCAAATGTGCTATCATTCTTAAATTATATAGAGACATTAAGGGATTTTGATGCATGTGTGGATCACTTCTAGATGGACTCTATAATTTGATCTTATAATGAAACAACAGTATGATGAGATTGATTCAAACAAATAATCAATTAAGAAAGAATTACATGTTCAAATAATTATCATTCTATTTATAAATTAATTATAAATTAAATATGTTGATCCTCTTTATCTAGTTCTGATGTCCATTTCAATTAATCATTGAATTAGTTCTATTGGTTATGATTTTTTGTTGTGTACATATCAGATTACTCAATGATTATGAAAAAAATCCAACATTTTCATTCCCAATATGGACTTACTAGATTCTCAGAACTTATATTGGCAATGAAGGAAAACACCACAATAAATTTTACATTATATTCACCATATTCTTCCCCAACTAGAAAATATTTTTAAGCCTCTTGGTCGTACTAATCTACCCCTTTTGGACTTTTTCATCCACCATGTAACATAAATCACTAAAGCTATGAACCTAAAGTAATGGATCATTGTCTAGAAATTCTAAGACTACATGAGTAATGAAAGATAACACAAGTTGACATCACAACCTTATCAGTTTAAAAACTACCCCAAAATATATTCTTTCCCTAAATAGGTAATGAACATATCTATGGATATAATTATGTTGACATAATTTTCCACACTAAAAATAATATATAATGAAAATAATAGAGAGGGGATGAAAATCACATACCTTAGCCTTGAAAAATGTGGGGTTGACCACACATTCTTAACCTCAGTTTCCCAAATTCTTCCTTTGGAAATGGTTTAGTGAATATATCATCCATTTCATTTTTTTAGGTAGAAACTCCAACTATATTTTATTTCATTCCAAAATCTATTTAATGATGGGATATTTAATATCAACTTGATTTGACTTGGATTGTTACAACAGATTATTTTTTAGATTGATAGAACATTCATTATCAAATCTTAATAGAAGGGGAAACTTTATACCAACTAAAAAATATTTTAACTATATCTTCATTCACATAAATTGCATTATAACTTGATTGTAAGTGGCACACTCAAATTCTACAGTGCCGAGCGTTACTAAAAATTACTACATTGTAGTCCAACTCACACATATTTCTCTCAAAAAGAAGACAACCCCGTATATTTTTCTCCAATCATCGACACAACTAAACTAGTCTCCATTTGTATAGTTAAATATATTCAAATTTCCATTACCTTCATACTTTATCCTAAAATCTATAGTAGCCTTAATTTATCATAAATTGTTTTTCTAAAAAAATGTTAAATTTTTAATGAGCTTTGAAATATGGTATAGAGAGAAACTATTTAAACTAGGTTTGGTAAAAAGGTTTTAAATTATATTTGGCTTCCAATAAAATTCCAAAATTATTTAGGATCATCATCATTTCCAACTTTATCTTTAAACATTTCTGTTTCACACTGAGATAGGTGTGAAAACCGGTTTTGAATCTTCCATTTCAAATTTTTTATGTAATAACCTACCATAATTTTCTTATGATAGGAAAATATGATCCGCCTTTCTTGGCCTCTTTCTGCAAGTTGGAAGAACTACCTTGACTCACTCCTGGAGCTCAGATACATTTCCACCCATACCTACCATGAAGCTAATATAGTGGAAAACGGTCTTTCAAACAAGAGAATCAACCAGGACCTGACATGGATACACAATTTGTCAATTGATCTTCTCTCTATCTATGAAAAATATTGTAATAAAATTTCCTCTTTCAGACACATGTAATATTATTTTTTTCTTTTAATAAAAAAATTAATTC
The DNA here is from genome assembly GCA_963277665.1 of Viscum album. Taxonomy (NCBI): domain Eukaryota; kingdom Viridiplantae; phylum Streptophyta; class Magnoliopsida; order Santalales; family Viscaceae; genus Viscum; species Viscum album. The sequence continues at coordinate 29,668,019 of OY728125.1, forward strand.
AATTCTCTAAGCTTATAGATTTCAAAAAATATCTTCATCACTTTGGAATACTTTTCATAGCTTTCTTCATTATTCTTAGTAAATATCATATAATCGATTAAAAAATATCAATGAGATAAATGTCTTGATTTTATTCTATATAGTGGATTTTTCACACTCTTCCCATATTTAATTTATTCGTATTTAGACATTAATTCATATTGTAATACCATGATCTTGGGTCTTTCTTCATCCCATATAAATTATTATTAACTTTATACACATAGTTATCTTATTTTCCAAGAAAGAAACCAATTGGTTTCTTGAAATATGATTCTTCTTCCAACTCTCCATTGAGAAAATTAGACTAAAGATCCATTTTTAATGTATTATTTTTCTTTTTTTATTTCAAGAATGTATTTTATGGTTTCAACTCTTACAACTATGTAAAAGGGATCATATAAATTAATACCTTCCTCTTATTTATAGCCCATAAAACCCAGTCTTTCCCTCTTTTTTACCACTTCAAATCTTTCATACATTTTATCCTAAAAATACTACTTTGTTGTAATCAAATTTTTATTTTTAGGTTTGGGTATTACCTCTCATGTATCATTTTTTCAACTTTATCCAATTCTGCATTCATTGAATCCGTACAATTTTGATGCTTCAATGATTCTTCATTATCATTTTCCTCAACCAGTAATAATAAAGAGGTATATAAACATGAATTCAAAATATCCGACTATGAAACCATTATGTCAGAATGTTATAAAACATTCACATAAGTTGAATAAACATGTCATTAAGTTTTATTTTTATAACATATATATCCTCTACTATTTGGAGAATATCTAAGAAAAATACCATCAAAAACTCCTTGGTCAAACATACCATAATTTTTTCCTTTTATCTTTATAGTGAAGGGGATTCTAAATATCCATATGTAGTTTAAATATACAGTATTATTATAATAAAACCTATATGAAGACATGTATGAATTTTTTATATATTAGTAGTGATTTTGAATTTGGACTGATACACCATTATCTTTTCTCTAAAAGATTTGAGGAGTGTTAAGTTCAATGAACATGGCTATATCCTTTATAATAAATCTTCTATTATTTATTTTATACAAACTATTTTGTTTTGGTCAATATAGTAAAATAAGGTTGTGATGAATACCATTATTCTTAAGAAAACATTCCATCATTCTATTTTTGTATTTTGAGTCATTATCAGCATGAATATGTTTTATGGAGTAGCCACATTCCTTCTAAGTATTCTCCGAAAACTTTTCAGTATTTCAGATCTTCTAAATTATGTGTTAAAAAAGAATACATTTAATATGGTATAATTCATCAATAAATGAAATAAAATACACATCTCCATTTTTTATGTAACTTCTTCATAGGTCCACATATGTAGGAATGAATAAGTTCCAAGGGGTGAGATTTATGTATCGCAACCTTCTTGTGTTAATAATTAAAAAACACCCCTTCCTATATTATGGAACAACACTAATCTATACATAATATTAATTAAATTACACCATGAACACTTTTTTCAATTTTTTAAATTATTCATTTTTCTTTCAAAAATATTTCCAATCCTTATAATCCATTATTTTTTTCTTTCTTCATACATAGGTAACATTAATTTTGGGAATCTCCAATATGGAACATGTTTCCCTTAGTTCACTTCCCTCTTATCACATATTATATATCCTCAAAACAATTATAAAATAAAATCACATCTTCTGAAGATTTCTTTATTTCCTTTATCCCAATGATATGACACACACAATATTTTTTTAATCCATCAAAAAATAAGTCACTTCTTGATTTCAACTTCTTTTTGAAAAACAACAAATCCAAATACATTTATTCTGAGAAACCCATAATTTACAAAATTATTTGTTCCTTATTTTTACTATTTCACATTATTTAATAGATTCAAATATATGTTAATGTGCAAAGAACACCCACTATAAAAAATCCAAGGTCATTATACTACTAAAAGATAGTTTTAATAAGTTGGAATCTATTCTAAATATTCAATGTGTTTTTTTCATGTCTCTCTTTAGTCTGTCTTCTTTGAGTGGGATGAATCTCCCTCGAAATAGTCTTTAGATACCTCCTCTATCTATTTTAGTATTTATTATTAAACCAATACAACTTATTTGTATCCCAAATCCTCCACATCACCAAAAATATCCATAAAAATTATATTTTCCTTTATAGCTTTTATATTGACTAAATCTATGTATCTATATTCTAGTCTATTTTTAACCACTAATCATGGATCCATTTTATGAAAAAAAAATAGTAGGATCCTGAAATATTCTGATTTATATTAGACTTATTCTAATCCTTAATAGAGTCTCCAATTTTTGAAAATTTTGAATCAAATTTATATTTCTCAAATATTATAGAATTTTAGAATTAACGTGTTTTAGCTACAAACATGATCCTATTGAATTGATTATTCTTATAAGACCCTTTCCTAATAACTTTATCCTTAATATTAACCTTTTAGAATAATATTATATTATATTTCTGATATTTTCACTCCTTTAATCTATCACCAACTTCCAAATATAGATTTTATATGTTAGATACTCCTTGTTCCACTTCAACCAATTTCTATCGAACAATATCAAATTATTTATCCTACTCCCTCATATTTTCTTTAAGCTTTATGTAAAGATGTTTCTATTAATTAATTAAATTTATCATTTAGTCAATATCATTTAACAATCTATATTTTTATTCTTCCCGTATTGTTTTTTATTTAGGAAAAGTTTTTCTTTTTCTTTAAATTCTTGTTCTTATTTTCTAGATTTTTCATATTTGAGAGACATTATTTGAATTAAATATTTAAAATGGACTATTTATTATTTTCCTATTATTAATATTTAGGTTTTTTTAATCATCACTAGTAAAACTCTCATCATTTTACATTGCAATAAGTAACTTCCCAACACCTAAATTACTGGAATTTTCAACTTTAACTTCTTCTTCACGGTCACCATATTTCTCACATATGGACATAAAGCTTCCATTTTATATATAAATAACTTATTATTCCATTATTTATAATAAGATTTCATTTGTCTACTATTTTCAATAGTGGTCTTATTATCCTTGTATATTCTTTATCACAATCTTCATCTTCATTTTGTCCTAAACAATTTGCTAAAAAAAGTCTTATGTCACTACCGTTAAAACAGTTCAATGGTAACATTAATTTATAATTACCTATCCCTATTTTATAAATTATATAAAATGAAAAAATTAATTTATATAAATTATTAATCACTTAATATTTTAAATCAGAATCATTGACCTAATTTTCAATAACAAAATTCTATTAAATTTATTTTTAATGGATTTGAATGAGATTTCATGATCAAAAATTACATTTATTTTAATATCATCCTATTTTTTCATCTCATATGTAATGAGAATACAATGAAAATCATCCAGATATATTATTCTAAGATCTATATATTCGAAATACGAAACTGTGGCATCAAAATTATTGGCAATAATTCTAAATATCTTTTCAATAATTGTAGAGTCCTTTAATTTTTATTTAAATATTCATAAAGTTTTATAATATCATTTGAAATTATAAAGAACTCACCAAAAAAATTATTATATCACATTTTTAAATATTATGATTTTAATCTCTAAAATTTTAAATTTTCTTTCTTCACAAATTTTTTCCCCTCATAAATGTTCTTCAACTTATCCTAGAATCCTTTAGTAGTTACAATTCATTTAGCTCAAGTAAATTCACTATATAAGAAATGGTAAATAATAAAATTTTGGGATCATTTATCATTATATAGATTCCTATTTTTTATATTAAGGGGGATCCCTAAATATGAGGAGTGAAACCACCTGCAGTAGATTAGGGAACGTCAAAACTAATGGAAAATAGATATAGTAGCATTTTTTATTTCCAAATATGATATTTAATTCCATAAAAGATGTAAATCCCATTACTATTATCTATGTCCCCAATATCAATGAAAAGTATTCTTCTTCAACCTTCAGATAGACTAGAATAAATAAAGAAACCTAACTATGATACTAATTAATGGAATATTTAGGATATTTGTAACCACTGAGGTGGGGTTGAATCATTGGTCCTCACTTTTTATGTTTTATTATTTTAAAAAAATTATTTAGGTCAGAGAAAAATTACACTACTGAAACACAACATACAATTATACCAATAAGAACATAGGAATTTATAAGGTTCACTACTTAATAATAGTAGAAAGTCCTTAAGAATAATCAGGAATCAATCTTGGACCACACATCCACTAAAAAATCCATATGGTTTACCACAAGAAAGGTATATCCATAAATTGTGTTTCTAAATACTCATTTGATAGTGAATATTCTCCTTTCATATATATTGTGATAAAATATATTTTTCAATAATAGGATGAACCTTAACCAGCAGGATTTAACATGTCATCATTATACTACTTGAAATCCTTACACTTTCCCTTTTGTAAGTCTTATATTTTTCTTATTCAATATATAACATACAAATTAGTAAGAACATATTCCCCTTATTTTTAACTCTATATTATCCCACACTACACGCATTTATTAATTTGTAACAACTGTAAAATATATATACCATATAACATCAATTTCTTCCTCTCGTTCTTCTTTATTCAAAAATTTATGACTCCAAGTAAATGAATTTGAAGGAAAATTACCAAAAAATATCAAATCTATTCTTAAAAATAACATCTATAATATACCACTTCTATAACTAATTTTAAGTGCATGTTACCATGTTGGAATATCACAAACTGTACATTCCTTTTTAACCCAATATTTATTCCCTAATAAATCCCTACATAAGCATTAATACATTCATGGTCATTATTAAAGAAGAAAAATGATATCATTTAGATATTTTTAAAATGTCAAATTTTATTTCTAGAGAGTTGGATAAAAAATAAGGTTCTATATGAAAAACAAAATATTCTCTTTTACTGAGGTCATAGTCTGCATGTACACACAATCAGTGTTCTTAATTTACATAGAATGTAAGTAGTTGGGAATTGATTTATATTTTGATAATATTAATAATTTTTTAAATATATTATTTATTCATTAAATTACCCATCTCAATCCACCCATATATGATGGTTATGAAAAAAACAAATCATATTTCTTATGGAGGTAGTAATCCATACATAACGTAAGTGATATTTTGTTTTTTTAATGGTTAAAAGGGGGATGGAAAATGGTTATCCCATTAAGATAATAATATTTCAATATACTTAGGATACTTATGTGACTATTCTATAAAGGGTATATTATATTTTTCATAGTTAGAAGAATAAATAATAAGAAAAATACAAGGAAAAAGGACTAATTAAGAATTTTACCTTACTCCTTAGAAGGGGTACTTTGAAAAATTCGATTAAGGATTTGAGAGGTGGCCTTTTTATAATACCTTAACCACTAGGAAGTTTTATTTAAGTTTCTAGGAGTTTTATTTAGTTATTCATTTATATTTTAGATAACTATATGTGGCTTGGGTGTGAGGAGAAGTGGGTTGGAGTTGGATTCTTTTATAAGGGAGAGGAGTGATATTTTTTATAATAAAATAAAAGGTAAAGACAATATTTAATGTTCAAGTTCATCCAAAAATATAAAATGATAGAGTGGGGGAAGGGGTGAGGTATATCGAGACTAAACCATATAATTTAACACATGTTTTCAATATGTTATAAATCCTTTTATTATTAAAATTATTTCTTTTCTAATAATTTGTTTTTACAGTGGTTATTAATTTTTACTTAAGTAATGTAATTTTAATTAAAAATAATAAAATTGGAAATATTAAATAATTTTTAATTAGTGATTCCAAATATATTTTCCCTTAATTAAAATAAAATTTCTATGTGTGCAAAATGATTAATTTTAATATTATTTCACATAAAGCATACAAACTATTTTTATAAAGTGTCATTTAAGCATAAAAATTTTGTTTATGATGAAATTATAAGTTTTCATTTAAATAAAATTATTTATTTTAATATTGACCAAATTATAATTATGCTTCTTAAAAATAAATGTAAAATATAATTCTAAACTGTTCTATAATAATTAGAAGAAAAACATAAAAAGTAGTTTTTTATTAGAATAAAATTTTTATTAAAATTCAAAATACTAAATATGGTTTTTCTAAAATCAACATAGTACCATTATTAAATTTTAAAAGTTTCTTTATAAATATATACTTTTTTATATCAAAAAGGTTTCACAAACTTTCAAAAAAAATCTTGTATTTTGACAATGTCATAAAACTAATAAAAAAGGTAAAATAAATATTTTTTTAACTATTCACCTAAAATTCAACATTTTCAGGAAAATATTAAAAAAACAACCTATGGTAATTTTGACATGATGATTTAGGAAATTCATTTAACTATTTAAATTTAAAATTTATAAATTTATAAATTTATAAATTTTTATATTTATATATTTATTTTTTAAATGAAAATATAAAATAAATAAATAAAATATTTTTCTTGAAAAATGTCATTTTTAAGTGTTCTTATCAATTTTTTATTTGGATAATGTTAATAAATTAGTTCATACATAATATTATTTTATAATTATAAATTTTAATTTATTAGGATAAAATATGTAACATTAAAATATAGTAAATTGAGAAAGATCAATCCTTCTTAATATTAAATCATATTAATTATTTATCATATAAATATAAGAAATTTTAGATGAGAAATATATTTTTATTTATTAAAGGTTTTATTATTTATATAATTTTATTAATATAATTCTTCTAATATGGAATAGATTTTTTTAGTTCTTTGTGTGAAATAAGATATCGAACATAGTATTACTTTTGAAAGAAATGTATTCTAGAATATTAATATGTTATATTCTTATCCATTAAATAAATTTCATGCTATATATTTTAATTCTCACTTACTAGTGAAAATATATAAATTCTTCTAAAAGAATATTTAACTCAGTATATAATTTCTTGAGATATGTCAACCATACAAACATGGAAATTATTTCTATTCCTTAAAATAAGATTATCCTTATTATAATGTTTTCATCCAACTATTTGATTCAAGAGTCTATCATTATTAAGTATCAAAAGCTACTTTATATAATTTCCTAATAGAGGTTTTTCATAATCATCCAATCATTAATGAACTATCATGTATTAAATTGAGATTTGGTCTCTATATTCGAAATATTTTTTCTTTTAAGGTGGGAAAACATATCAATTTCCAAAATCCCATTAAATTTATCTAATATATGAATGTTATTATTTGGAAAAATCAATTTACTATAAACAAAATCATGCAATATAATAATTATTATACTATAATTCTTAATTCATAATAAAATCATTAGGGTGGTGATTAAATTCTGTTAGAAAACTTCCTAAAAATACTATAGTACCTAGAAACACATTATTCTTCCTTAGATATATTCCATTGGTTTCTTCTTCTCACATTAAATATATTTCCCTTCATCATGGTTGTCGCACAAACTTCCCTAATACACTATATATCTCCTCTTTGGTGTATTCTAGAATCCAAATATATTCAAATTTTTAATTATTATTAATGAAATTTGGTATCGAATAATCGTAATAATTCACAATTCATCTCCTACCCCATTGGGGTTCTCATTGGGAAAATCTCCATATTATCCATGACACCCATCATTAACTTCGTTCCTTTGAGATTTATCCTTTACTAAAGAAAAAGGGTTTACTGTGAGAGGTAGAATAATTAACATATTTAGATAATTATCATAAATAATATCACAAAAAACTCAACCTCAAAATTTATTACTCTTTGAAACAATCGCATTACCCTTTTTTATCTTATAAATCACTCTCGGTTCAATATTAGTTTCTTTTGGTTGGGTTATCTCAGGCCCATTATGCTTATTTATTAACATAATAAGTCAGTGATAATTTGTTGTAAAGATAATTTTTTTGACCAAATAAAATACCCCTAAGAGTCTCTATCCAGGCACACAGTCTTAAGCCCACTGATCATGCACTAAGTAAAGATTGAGTAAATTCCCAACTGGCCTTTTTAGATTGATTATCCCTAGGTGTATCTGTTCCATTGCTATATCCACTTTCGAGTATAAAAATAGATATATAATTGACTGGAAACCAAAAAATCCATAATTTACCAAAAAATTATGATGTTATCCTTTACTTATAATTATATCTATCTGTTTTACTAATTTTCTCTATTCCTAACCTACAAAAATAACTAAAATATTCCTCAAAAATAACTAAATTGTGAACTAATACCAACTAAGGTTCCCCATGCCTTCATTATTTGATCTAATACCAAAAAAACATTTATTTAAATACTAGATTTGATAAAAATTAAGATTAACCAAGGTCAAAAACATATATTTCACATCATTTACATAAAATAAATATTTCATCTCACAATATCCTAACAATACCAATAATGTATTGTTTAATTTCTTTTAGGATCATCTAAATAAGAAACTTGTTTCCAATACTTGTGAAACTTTCTCTATGATCAAACTACACTAGAATCCCTTTTAGACACCTCACAAGTTATACACATCTTTATAACCTAGGTAAGGGAAATATTAAAAGGGATGATCTTAAATGATGTAAAGGGATAAATTATAAACACTTCTTTCAGGGTTGGATCATAAGAATATGGGAAAACATATCAAGGGATAAATATCTTATTAATAAACATGTAACAATAAAATTTATCCAAAATTAATGATAAAAATACAAGGAATATGAAATAAATAAACATATACCATGAAAAAAAGACTGTGAGATAATAAACACGAGCCATAGAGTCTAATCATTAGAAAGTGACAAATAAATAATGGACAACATTGAAACATACCATAATAAGTAACTATGGTACAAAACATATGTAGGAATAATCATAATATTATGGACATATCCAAGAAGTCTGAAGTAGTGATCATATCCAAAATGGTTTAACCTTTATGTTGTGAGAGTATTCCAATAAGACTATCCCTTTATATTATTAGTGTAATCTAATAAGGATCACCCTTTATGTTGTGACAGTAATCCAAGAAGGATTACTCTTTTTGTTTTGTGTGTAATCCAAGAATTCCCACCATTTATGTTGTTAGATAAATCCAAAACCGATCACCCTTTATATTATGAGGGTAATCCAATAACTCTCACCCTTTATGTTATGAGTGTAATCAATAAAGGCCCACCAATTTCTCTAAAAAGTCATAATGAAACTAAATTCTTCTTTTTAAAAAACAAAAACCCTGAAAACTTCTTTTAAAATCTATAATTCCAATTTAAATCACACATTTACTTTTAAAAAATATAATAATATTTACTTTTATTTCCAAAATTGGTAATATTTAAAATAATTCAAAAAGAATATTAAAAAATAGAAGGGAAAATTTATAAAGAATAATTTTCATAACTCTGAAATAATCCATAAAACAGTTTTTATATATTGTTTTTACTATAGTCGTAAAAGATAAATTTATTTGTCACATTCAAAATTAATTCTCAAAAAGATGAAGTGAAAATTTTGTAAAAAAATTCTTTTAAAAATAATCTCTAATAATAGAGACTTGTAAAATACATAATGTTTGTTCGAATGGAAACATGGAGTGTAAGATAAAATGTACAATTAGAAAAGTAAAAAATATTTTCAATATTTTTTAAAAATAACTAAATTGAAACCCACATCATAGAGTAATAAGTATTTATTTTGAAAAAGGTAAATGGAAATTTGATTATCACCAAAAGTAAAAAAAATCATTTCAATGTTATAAATGAGAAAATTAGTGGGCATTGTGAGCATGGATATGGAAGATAAAGGGATATTTAAAGATAATGGGAATTATTCTTAAACTCGTGAAATTTATGAAGAAATAAATTCATCATTGTAATTACCAAAACCAAATATTTCACTATATATTATCATTAATAGGTATTTTTTAAAAAAAATTACAGAAAAACTAAACTAAAATGAAACCATGATATGTTAAAATATAATCTAACCATTATAATATATACAATAAATTATCAAGTATAAAAATAAGTAACTGTATTATTAAATCTAAGAAGCAGATAAATTGAATTGAGTAATGAAATTAACCCTTATAAAGCCTATTCTTAAAATCATGGGAAGGAGGTAGCTTCACAAGTATTTTCTCTATACAAATCCCATTATAAACATGGGAAATTATGGTATGATATAAATCACATGTGAGTGAAATTAAAGCTTTTGGAAATTTCCATTAGATCTGTACTAGTGGAATCACCACCCTAAACTACAACCATATCTTACCTGATGTTTAGATATTACATGGAAATCATAAGGGGTTGTGTAAGTATAAATTTTATAATATGAACATGTAATAAGATATTTTTATGTATATATGTATCATGAATTTTTATACTTTTCAAAAGGTTGTTTTTTCTCATTTCACTTTTTTCTAAAAAGGTATTTTCTGGAAATTGGAATTTTATTTCAAAGACCTGTGTTTATTATTATTTAATAATAATAATATATGTTGATTTTATGGATCATAAGTTAAAACTAGATAAATTATTGATTATTAATAAAAATAATAGTTAGTATATCAAAATTAATTTTCTTATAAAAATAGATTTTTGCTGTGTTTTTGGATTTTAAATAAAAAAAAATTATAAATTTTTGGATGTGGATTTTAAAAACATAACTTCATTTTTTTATTTATCATGAAAATATTAACATAAGATATATTTTTAATATTTTTCAAAAAAATATTGGTTTTTAGATGAATATAGTTATATACATTTTTTAAAAATGTTGTGACTTTTATGTCATTATTAGTAAATATATATGAATTATAAATTTAAGAAACCTATTTATAATAAACTATATATTTTATAATTGAAATTATACATTTTAAAATATTGATAACAGTTTAAAAACTTGTGATTTTTATTTAAAATATATAATCTTTAGTTCTAAATTATCTAGTAATTTACACTCTATATTTATTCATTAATATTAAGTTGCCTTTGTTAAACACTAGTTACTATACTAAAACCTAAAAGGGTAAAATTAATAATTCTAGGGGTAAAGGTATTTAAACATGTTAAAAACATGAGTAAAAACATTTATGAAGATTTATAAAACATAAAACTTCCCTAATATAATATTTCTCCAAATTTTAAGCCAGTTTCTATAATACTAACTTCCAATTGTTAGATTTTGGAGTATTCTAAAAAACATCATCCATTTTATCTTTTAAAATGGGATCTAATCTCTGTACTTCCCATAATGCCAAAATTATCTAATTTTGACGCAAACTCTACCCAAAAATATAATAAACACTCATATACACATTAAATAGGTTATTTTATTCTTAAAATACCATACATTAAGGTCTTAAAGCCCTTCACAAATTAGATAATCCAAGAAGATAGGTATAAGTTCTTTACCTCTCTTTCAGTTTTCAATTTCTATATGTTATCTTATTATTAAAAAAATATAAAATACACCATATTAAAATTAAAACACTAGTATAACAATTATACTGATATTTTATTATAATTTTTTATAATAATTAACCACCCTTCCCTTTTCCCTTAAGAAAAATTAAAACGACATTCGTGTGTGAGTGCAGACTACCCCCTCTGTAAAGATTCATTCTTCATTTTACTTAACCACCACACAAGGATGGTACTAATATTAAATTTAAAAATAATTATAATATTTATAACATATTTTAAATTCTTAAATGATAAAAAATATAATATATTCCCCTTTTTCTAGGAGAAACAAAATCATCAAATGTGGATTCATATGGGATACAGCCACCATGGAATGATTGCTTTTGGTTTTTATTTTCATTTCTAACTTTCTTGTTTGTTCATGAGAATGGGTTTAATGGATAAATATCATGTTTATTATTTAATCATGTTTATACTATGACAAATTTAGAACCTATTAATAGTATGGTCACTAAATAAGCATAATTAATTCAATCATTTTAAACAAGCGTACTAAAAGGAAAATATTTTATTCAAATTATGAATTAGGTTTGTATCTATTAATTATTATGAAACATACATTATAACTATAATATATCACACTAATAAAAAATAAATTATATCATTATTATACTAGTGTAACTATATTTCAACTAAATCGTGTCAAAACCATTAATAACCATTGTGTGTCTATGTTTACATCAGTTTGACCACCTACTTAAACAATGCTATAAAATTATGTCATGAAGAACTATGAAAAAATAATTATTCATTTAATATAAAATTAATATTTAAATATTTTTTATTCTCTTAAGGATATATAAATAATTAAATCAATAATTCAAATGAAATATTTTATTAGTTAAGAAAATAACCAAATTTTATTTTTTTTCTATTTCATCTTCAATGATAAAAAGTGAAACACACATTAAGTGAAATAGAAAATTATTAAATAATTATAATTAATATATTATAGTAACATTAATGAAATTTTAGTTATGATGTTTTTATGATGAAAAAATACCAACACTACTCATACAAAACTAGTACAAATGGTCAAAACTATAAATACATTATGTGGGAAAATAAGGAAAAACTAACTAATATACATGTATAAAATGACTATAAAAGAAAATAGTTAATAATTTTAGGTATTAATATATTTATGAAATATTATATTAATATAGTTATGTTTTTATAGGATGTTAGAGTTCATTTGACTAAGAAGGAAAAAATATAAGTAGTTTTCCTGACTCAAGTTGTTTCCATTGGTCATTAATACTCCTCTTTGATGATTATTTTTCTATATTGTTCTATTCTACCATATGATTATGTTTTGTTACATATACACCTTATTTACTAGATAAATCTTGTGTGACATTAATTAAATCTTCCTTGAGTATTAAATTATTTGGTTAAAATAAATTTTTGGTAAGAGTAATTCCCATTTCATTTAATGTGTTTTTATTTTACATTTGTGCTTTTACTTCCTACCAATATTCTCATTTTCATAATGGAAAATCAAATAGTTTTTATCTCAAATTATCCTTTTATTCTTATTTATTCCTTTTAAAACAAATTTGTTTATCCTTCTAATGATATAGATTACTGATTAAGGGATTTTAAAATATCTAAAAGTATTTTCTTTTCCATGATCTTATATTCTTACATTTTACATTAAATTTATAACATAGTTATTATTTCTTATTAAGTTCTATTTATTGTAATGTTTTTTGAAGTAATATTTTTTCTAAGTTTTCTATTTATATTTTAAAAAATATTTTTTGGAAAGTGACATGAAAATCACATTTATTTAGAATGATATTAAAAAATGTTTTCTAGAAAAAACATTTTATTATTTTTTCATTTTCAATTAATTATTCTCTAATAGAGTGATAGTTTATTAATATACCAATATATACTCCTCTTAAAAACTACTTTTGGGAGAAAATATTTTTTGTATCAAATTATCATGTTTTTTGTGATAGCATTTGGAAAAGTTATAAAACCCATTTTCTTCTCATGATCTATTTATAATAAGATAAATTATTTTATTTTAAGTATAACTAATATGTATAGATTATGATGGGTGGGTCATATATCATACTCCAATGCATTATTTATGTTTTTCTGTCTTATGAATATAAATTAAGCATATACACACTTCAATTTTTTTGCAAACTAACGGGTGGACATACTAGGACTTGTCCACAAAATTAAACAGTCGAAATACATTTATTTTTTCATAATAATTAAAGGATGAGTATTCTTTTATTTTTTTCAAAATGTTTTACTATTATTATTTTTATTCTAATTCTATAAAATGTGATTTATTTCTAAGATATTTCAAATGTGTTTGATACTCTATAATATAAAGGTGTTCCTCTTTCTTATGTTATAATTTCATGTTTTTTTATTTCTGTTATGAGTTTCTAAGCCATGTTTTGATGACATTAATTTGGTATTATGTTTTTATTCCCTGACCATTAATTCTCAATAATGTTTTATGATTTTTAATTATAATTCCATGATAATTTTATCTAATATTTTTCTATTGATCATGTTTTCCCTTGTGTTTACGATCTAACGGTTATAACCAGTTGTTATGTTTTCCACACTAAGCATTAAAGATCACCACTTTATTATGCATCTATTCCCTAGGTTATGAATATAATTATATCATGTCAGATATCAAAAATATGTTATGTATGATAATGTTTATGGAGAATTGTTCATAAGTTTTGAAAATTAATATTTTTATGTAGTTAGTATCAAAGACACTAAACCTTTATGTACTTTAGACGTGTAAATATTTGTGAGATGTATTTATTAAACAATGGTGTCAATGTATTATTTATTTATGTTTATCTTGGCTAAAAACATAATTCCATAGAAAATTAAGAATAAATTTATTAAAAGTTTCATTAATGAGAAAACAAATCAATCTTATAAAGCATTATTCAATGATAAATAATTGTGACTCAAGAAAAGAAGTTGATTCAAGAAAAAAACCCTTACCTTTTATCCCACTTAGTATAACATTATATAACCTTCTATATAAAAATATATCTCAAACACATATTTTATAACATTATTGATACATATAAAATTTTATAAAATTCATTTATAATCAGTTTTACAAATAAATTAATTAGTTATTTTTTATTTTCATCATCAGATATTACTATCTTAGATGGTTGGTTTAATTCTAATTTTTTAATAGTGGTGTAGATTCTTATTTATAGATTCAAATTAAATCATTATGATATAATTATATTAATATAAATATATGTTTTATAATTATTTATAATGATATAATTTTCTTTCATTAGTATTTTTGTTATGATTTTTGATGATGAAGTTAGTGACAAGCTTGTTTTAGCAGTTTATAACAATAAAAAATGTGGTACAATAATAGAAATAAAATATTAATGTAACATTAATAGAACAACAAAAAAAACATTTTATAATATAAATATAATAATACAATTATTTAAGTTTCCATAGTTATCCACGATAGAAATCAATAACATTTTTCACATAGGTGGTCTAACCGACCCAAACAAGAACACCATATAATCTAAAGGTGATTATGGTTAATAAAGTAGTTATTTTTGGAATAATATCAATATTATATAAGTATAATGATAATATTAAAATTCTTAAGGGTTTTATTCATGTTTTAAGATATTTTTTTAAATAATAATGGTTTATAAATAAAATAAAATACTTTTCTTTTTGGGGTGAGAAGTATGTACATACACACAAGCTTCATTCTCATTTTCCATAGGATGAAAAGAAGTACGGAATTGGATTATATTTAAAAAAATATTTATGTACATATAATATTTATTCATTAAATACCCCATTTTAACCATCCATGTATAGATTTTATGAAAAATGGACCATTTTTATGGAGGTCATAGTCCACACAAGACATAAGTGACATTTTCATTTTCCAAGTGGCTGGGAGAAGGGTAGAAAATGGTAATAGCATAAACATAATAAAATTTCAGTATATTTATGATACTGATGTAGTCATTTAAAAATGGTTATGTTATATTTTTATTCTGTAGAAAAATAATGTAAAAAGTGAAATAAAAAAGTGTATTATAATTTTTTCCTTACTTTTTTGGAAGAGCTCCTATACAAATTGGATTAAGGATTTTAGAGGTGATATTTTTACAAGTAAAAAACAACTATGAAGTGTTTATAAGTGATTTAGAGTTATGTGAGAAGATATTTTTTGAATATAAGTGTATTAATGTGTGTGGAGAAGTGGGGGTGGTAAAGGTCACTTTTATAAGGGAGAGGAGTGACGGTTTTGAAATAATATAAAAGGTAAAGTCACTATTCAAAGGTAAAGTGGATTCAATAATGTATAATAATGGATTTTGTAAGGGTTATGTTCCATAAATCAGAATAAAAACTTTGACATGTTCTTTCAACATTATTTTGTAATTATTTTACTCATATATTTTTAACTTTTACAATTTTTTTACTTTTAACATGATAACTAATTTTTACCTAAGTAATTTAATTTTAATTCCAAAAACTAAAATTTTAATTATTAAATAATTCTAACATAATTAATCCAAATAATAAATCCATTTTTTATAATAAAATTTCTAAGTGTGAGAGAAATAAATTTTAATGTTAGCACACATAATGCGTAAAAACTGTTTTTTGAAAAAGTAACTAATGAGATTAAAAGTATGTTTATGATAAAATTACCATTGTTGTTTCTTTTAATGAAATTAATAATTTTATAATCAACTAAATAATATTTATATGGAATAAAACTTAATAAAAAAATATAATTCTAACTTGTGAAAATATAATTTAAAGAAAAATATAAAAGACAGTTTGTTTTATAAGAAAAGTATTATTAATTTTCTAATTGTTAAACATGGGTTTTAGAAATTCAAAATAATATTTTGTAATATTTTAATTTAATTTATAAATATATGTTTTTTAAAGAATAAAATTTTTCATAAAATTTCAAAATATTCTTGTATTATGACTATATCATAAAAATGAAAGTATTTGTAAAATCAATATTTTTTAATAGTCACCCAAAACACATATTTTTCAAAAAGATATTAGAAAATCCTCCTAAAATAATTTTTCAATTATGATTTAAAAATTTAATTTAATTTTATAAAATTAAAATTGAAAATTCTAAAATTTAATTTTTAAATGAAAATTCTAAATTTGTAAAAAATGTTTTTATTGGAAATGACATTTTTAAGTGTTCTTAAAATTATTTCATATCAATTTCTAATTTAAATAATGTTAAAATATTTTTTCATATATAATAATATTTTAAAAATGGTAAATTTATTTTATTATGATGTAATATAAAACACTAAAAACATATATTTGAGAAAGAATGATCATTTTTTATATTAAATAATATTAATTATTTATCCTCTAGATTTAAGAAATTTTAGTTTAGAAATATATTTTTATTTAATGGAGGTTTCATTATTAATAAAAAAATTAAAAATATTTGCACAATTTTTCAGGCATCACTTTATTTCAATGTTGTGTGTGAAATAAGATATTGACCATCGTATTAATTTAGTGGAAAATATATTCCAAAATCTGAGTTTGTTACATTCCCCTCTCCCATATTAAATAAATTTTATCCTTTACATTTTAATTATCACTTTCCAATGTATAAAAAATAAATTAATTTAAAAGATAAATATTAATCAAGATATAATTTCTTGATAGTTTTCATCCTTAAAAACTTTGGAAATATAACTTTTCCTTGAAATAGGATTATCCCTAATATTGAGTTATTCTCTAACCATTTGATCTCAGATTATCTCATTATTCTATTTCAAGAACTACATTATATAATTTTAATTTAAAGGGTGTTCATACTCATTGTTTCATTGATAGACTATTATTGGATGATATGAAATATGACCCCCCTTTCAATTAATATTTCTCTAAATTAGAGGGAACAAATCCATTCCCAAAATAGAATTAAATTTATATAAAGTAAGAATAATTTGATTTAAAAATGTATTTTACTATAAAATTAAACATGGAATAAACTAATCATACAACTAGAATTTTTATTTCATAATAAAATAATTGGGGAGGTAATCTATTGCTCATAAAAAATTTACTAGATATATTATAATTCCTTGAAACAAGAAATACAAAACTTTAGAGTGGGGAATAGTTGTACCTTAATTATCACTATCCACTATAGTGATGTTCATCGAATATGTTTTTCCTTTTTCCGTTGGTATAGGAGGTTATTGATTCCTATTATCCTTGATAGTCTAGGGTTTGGGCGTAAATTTTCATAATTCCCAAACTGCTTCATTTGAAGCATTGAAGTGTGGATGGTGCATTAGTTGGGAATTTTACACCTCCCATTATATTGTCCAACCTCTTTATAATTCTTATAAAATTATGAGCTCAATAGACAATCCTTCCATACAGGGAACATTTTCTTATTCCTTAGGTACATTTCCTTTGGTGATTCTTCCAATATTTTTCAACATGTAGAAAATTAATTATCAATTTCTTTATTATCTTCATCACATAAAATTCATGAGACTATATTTCTTTTTTTAGTGATTTTTTGAATCCATCTATGTTTTCACTATTAATTATGATTAGTAATAGTTGGTATGGAATAATTACATGATTTCTCACTTCAGGTCTTTTACCATTTGGATTATCATTATGATAATCCCCATATTTTCTATGAAACCCATCCGTACCTTGATTCCTTCATGATTTATTTATTACTAAAACAAAAAGGGGATAATTTTAGTGATGAAAGTATTTCTTCATTAATTAATTATCATAAATAATAGCATGAAAAATAAAACTAGAAATTTATTTCTTTTTGAAACCATCACATTAGAATTCAGTTATATCTAAATCACTCTCAGTTTATATTAGTATCCTTAGGGTGGGTTATCTCGTACTCCTTGAGCCAATTCCTTGACATAAAAAATTAATCTTAATGGATCATAAAGGTAACATAGTTGAATAAAGAATATCCCATATGAGTGTTCAACTGTGTTTGTAGTATTTGGCCCATTCATAGTGCACATAGTAAATATCGTGTTTCAAATCAACTAACTTTTTAGGGGATTATATTTATTTGAATCTCTTTCTTATCAAAATCCACTTTCCTGTATAAAAATAGGGATTTAGTTTCTATGAAACCATTAAATCTCTACTTTACCAAAACATCATGATTTTTTCCTATAAATAGACTTATATATAGGTATTTCACTAAAGTTCTCTAGTCCTAACAAAAAAACATACTAAACTAATATAACAAAATTAAAAAAACTTTCTATAATTCTGGTTGAGTAACCTCACACGCCCCACTCCTGGATCCAGTTCTAAAAAACTTTCTATAAATATTGGATTTGAAAAAAATTAGGATGAATAAATATAAACAAAAACATATTTCATATTATTTTCACAATATAAACATTTATTCTCAAAATAATCTGATAATCCTAATAACATAAGGTTTTGTTTCATTGAGGATCAGCTACATAGAAATGTTTTTTGATACTCATGAACATTTCTCGATAATTGAACCACACTAGACTCGCTTATATATTCATCAGAGGTTATAATCATATTTACATCCTAGGGAATAGAAACATAATATAGTGATGATCATAAATACTCAGTGAGGGAAAACATATCTACATGTCATCAAGGGTTAGATCATAATAGTATGATAAAACATGTGCACAGTAGAAATAACTTATTAAAATCAACATATAACAATAATATTTGTTCATAAGTCATGATATAAGGACATGTAAACTCAAACAAAAAAACAAGTACCATAGAAGAATATTTAGAGATATTAAACATGATCCAAGTATCCTAGTACAATGAATATGACATAGAAATACAGGATTTCATTAAAACATACCATAATAAGGAATTATATTAAAAAACATAAGCATGGTGAATCATCATATTGTGGTAATATCTAATAAGTACCACCCTTAATGTTATTATTACATCTAATATGGATCATCCATTATGTTGTGATAATAATCCAAGAAGGCTCTCCCTATATGTTTTGAAACTAATCTAAGAAATATCACCAATTATATTGTGAGTATAATCCAATAAGGCTTGCCCTTAATGTTTTGAGAGTAATCAAATATGTATAACCCCATATTTTGTGATCAAAATCTAAGAAGTATCATCCTTTATGTTGTGAGTTTAATCCAAGAAGTCCTAACCTTTATGATGTGAGAGTAATCCATGAAGACCCACTCTTTATCTTATCATCCTAGTCCAAAAGGCTCACCCTTTATGTTGTGATCATAATAAAATGGGGTTTAACCATTATGTTATAATCATAACCCAATAAAGATCACCATTTTTGTTATCAAAAAACCCATTTATATCCATGATTCATTATCTCATGATATTTAAAAACATAAAAAATGAATTGGAGGTCTTTAACAAACCCACACCCTCTCAAAATAAAAACCATACATAATTATGTCATGATATCGTAAAAACCCCATAACTTCATAAAACTATAATCAACTCAGGGGAAAGAAATGGAGTTTATGGAAACATATTTAAAATAACATCATCATAATCCATAAAAAGAAATATTATGGATGTTATCATAACAAAATATCCCAATTTTAACATTGGGAATTTTAAAGGGAATCAAAATAGATGATAAAATCATTTTAATATTATTGGATAAATCAGTTCGAAAAAAAGAAGAATTATGTATTTTAAAATTCTTGAAAACTAATTAAATTTTTTATCTTTAAAAAAAAATTGGACAAAAAATTATTTTTTATAGTTCACAAACAAAAGGGTTATTAGAAAAAAATTATAAAATGAATATATTCTCAAAAACTTTATTTGAGAAGATATAAAAACACAAAAGACTTATTTCTTTAATGAAGAAATGATTAAAATTCATTTTAAAATCATTAAATCCTTTTTAAAATAAAACATCTATATTTTAAAAATGTAATTATATTTTCTTTTCTTTTCATAATCATTAAAAATTAAAACCATTTATAAAAATATTTTAAAACATAAAAAAGAAATCTTTGTAAAAAATAACTATCATAATGGATAAAGAGATCACAAAAGAGTTTTTTGAAAATATTTTCACCATAGTCTTAAAAGATGGAGTCACGAGTCACATTCAAATGTAATTTTCAAAATGGTGAACTGAAAACTTTTAATTCTAAAAATTCACCATCAATAAATCCCTAGAAAATAAATAAATTCTTTTCATTGTAAATTCCTTGTGGAATAAAAAATATAAAATTTTAAAGTAAAAACCTGTTCAATATTGTTTTAAAAATACCTTTATTGAAACCCACAACATAAATAAATGATAAATATTTCATTTGAAAAGTGGTAAAATAAAATTTAAATATCATCAAAAATCAAACATGTTTATATTTCAAAGTAAGAAAGGGGGAAATTGGATTAAATAGTGAACATGGATATGGAATAGAAAGATCTCATTTGAAGAGAATGGAAATTATTATTAAAATCAACATATTTTATAAATAAATAAATTCATAAATGTAATTACACAAAAAATGAGGAAAATCATTATAATATCTTTAATAAATAGAATAAATAGTCATGTAGAACCTTATTAAAACAATAACAATTATGTCTCAAGAAAAGAAGTTCTGTCAAGAAAACCTCATTACCTTTTATCCTGCTTAGTCAAACATGCACTAATGTGATATATAAAAAATAACTACCTTAATTACCTATTTCATATCCTTATTATTACTTATAAACTATTATAAACTTCCTTTGTAATAATTTATTATATGTATATTAGTTAGTTATATTTTATTTTCATCACCAGATATTATTATCTTCGATTGTTTGTTTAATACTAATTTTATAATGGATCATTTTGATATTATTAAATGTATTGTAATATATGTTTTATAATGATTTATTATTTTCTAATTTTATTTTATAATTATTTTGAATTTTATTTTTGATGATTAAGTTTGTGAAAATATTGTTTCAACAATTTATCATAAACAAAAGGTTGTACAATAACAAAAGGTTAGAAATTAATATTACATTTACAGAACCAAAACCCAAACATTATTTGATTATTTATTTTTAGAAATACTAGTAGTGAATTTTACATAGTCAGCCCTAACAAAAATTTATCGCATCATTCTCATATTTGGTAAAAATGACACAAACAAGAACAAGGTATAATTTATAGGAAGATATGGTTAAGAAAGTGCCTCTTATGGTATGATATAATTATTAAAGAAGTGTATTGGTATTATTTACACTTTTTAGGGTATTTAAACAAATTTTATGATATTTAGATAAATAATAAGGGTATATATGAAAAACAAACTATGTTGGTATGTGGATATGATAGTCCGCACATACACATGGGAGTCGTTCTCATTTTCCATATAACATGAAGAAGTTGTGAATTGTTTTATATTTTTATAATTTTAATAATTATTTAAATATAATTAAAATTCATTAAATAGACCCTTTTATCCATCCATGAATAGAGGTTATAAAAAATATATCGCATCACTTGTCGAGGTGGTAGTCTATAAATAAAATAAGTGACATTTTCTATTTATTGAATGGTTTGTAGAAGGATATAAAATAGTTATACACCACAAATAATAGAATTTTAGTATAATTTTGATAATTATTTAATAATTTTAACCTATATATATTAGATTAATATAAGTTTAAATAAGAAAAAAGGGTAAAATGACCAAAAAAGTAATTGAGTATTTTACCTTACTCCATGGAATAACTCCTTTGAGAATTTGATTAAGGCTTAAAGGTGGCATTTTGAGAGTACCAAAACCTATACGAAGTCTATATCAGTTTTGGGGTGATAATTGATAATATTTTTGTTTAATATAATTATATTTGTCTGTGAGGAGAAGAGGGGTGGTGATGGATCCTTTTATAAAAGAGATGGTTGGTATTTTTAAAGTAATATAAAAGGTAAAGTTACAACTGAATGGTCAAGTGGATCCAATAATGGGAAATAATGTATTGGGGGAAGGGGTAAGGTCAATATATCCTCAACCATACATTTTTACACATTATTATGTCAGGTACTCTTATATTTTACACTTATGCTATTCATTTTTTGTATTATGGTAACTAATTTTTACATAAGTAATTTACTTTTTATACCCAAAATAAATTGGTATTATTAAATAATTTGAAATTATTTATTACAAATATAAATCTCATTTTGTCAAATAAAATTTCTAACTATGATAAAAAATAATTTTTTATGCCTGTACACTTAAAATGTAAAAATATTATTTATAAAAATTATTTTTATAAGCTTAAATTTTATGTTTATGAAACAAGTATCAATATTATTTATTTCAATGAAATTAAAATTGTTTAATATTAAAAAATGAATATTTATATGTATTACATTTTAATAAATAATAGAGTTATTCCTTGTGAAAAAATAATTAAAATAAAAAAATGGTTTTTCGAGTAAAAATTACTTCAGTTTAAAAATATTAAACAAGTGTTTTATAAATTTAACATCGTATTTTAAAATGTTTTAATTTTCTTTAAACATAATAAATAAATTATGAAATATAATATAAATTCTATAGTAATTACATTATTATATTTAGAATTAAACCATAGAGCTATGTTTTTAACTAAACCTCCTCAAGTCACTTACTTATTTTGGGGAGTTATAATGATTGTTTTGGTATAACTTAACCAAGTTGATGTCAAGAGGAGTTGAACATAAAATACATAATTTATCTTTAATGAAAGTGTTAATGAAATTTGAGTCATTATTTTAATATTGGGAATCCACTCAATACCATGAAAATTAAACACCTTGGATGGCATGAGTGCCAACCAAAAAACCATCGAGTAATAGACCATGCCCTTTTTGAGGATATAAGAAGGGAAATATGGATCCTAGTCACTATAGTTTCTCTACGATGAGGAGTTAAAAGACTAGTGGTTAGGGATATTAATTCATAATAAAATAGTATTATATATAATAAAATTAATATCTCACATATTAATTTAATCATGCAAAGAACAGTTAATATACTTTTATAACATTGTAAACAAAATGGAATGTTCATTAATTATGTTATCCCTATAAAAAATTCTTGACCATAATATAACTTGTTGTAACATCTAAAAATGGTTTAGATACTTAAGATTTTAATTTTTCCATAAACAGAAGCTTTATTCACTCAAATACTTAATCCATAATCCACCTATTAAGGAGGAAAGTGATGAGGATTCAAATGTCTATTAAAAACATAAATTAGGTTCTTGATATTTTATGTTTGATTTTTTGTTGCATTTCTAGTGAACTCAAGAAGTTTAATGAGAACATGGATGTCTATTGTATGCTCCAACATCTTTATAGTCATTATCAGGAGAGATTAAGTAAGGAATTGTATTATATCTCTAAAGATATATTCATAAGAACCTTTGGAGAAGGTGTTTTAGATGGGACTCATGTTTTAAAACTTATCAGATGCATTAATCTTCTATAGACTCAAGTTTTAAATTTTTCAAATGAATTTTGTACGAATATCATAAATTCATAAATCCCCCAATTATTCTCTAGTTTTTTTGCTGATTTAAGTATGAGAAACATAGAGAAGTCGCTCCTAGATCTCCTCACTCTACTTATCTAATTTGAAAAGGATAAGAATCATGAAAACCCATTTTTCCATATAGTTAATAAGATTAAATGATAGAATAATATCTGTAATACTAACTCAAATTCAAAAACATATTTACAATTTTCTTAAAATAAAATGAGAATCAAAGGGTAAGAAAGGAATCAATACATTGTCTGTTTTTCATATGGAAAGATTGGACACTAGAAGGAAAAATACAACTAGGAAAATAATAAAGGTGAAGCTTTGGGTTCATTAGTTATCAAGTAAAATCTATCAATTTCTATAAAATTTGTATTTTATAAAGAATTTTGATGTCATAACCCATGAAAAAACATACTGTTGTCGCATAAATATCAAGAAGAAATATATGAGTGTCGATTTTACAAAAAAAAATTCCCAAAATTAAACAAAAGGTAAAAACTAAAAATATAAAAATAAATCCAAAAGCCATGAGTTGTAACTCAGATCCCAAATCGAAACACCATTCCTAAGAATATCATAAAGCATCAACTGCTAGGCACTTTTCCTTATCATGAACAGCATCCATGAAATATGTATGAGTAAAAAATGGTAGCCCAAACTGGGTGTGAGTAAAAATCCGTAGGCCACCACCAACGGTGTCTAATGAAAATAAAATTTTACATGGAAATAATAAAGGTGTGAAATATGTATGTAATGAAAAAATTATGAAAAATATAATTATTAGAAATAATTGGAACCAGATTGTGCCTCAATCTCAAGGAAGAAACCCAGGTTGATGCTACCTATTTCAACATATACAGTTTTCTGAATATGTAATAGGTTCCATTGTATAATTTAGTTCTATGGGGAATTAATTAGGAAAACATGATCATAAAATATAAATAAATCCATGAGACTCAGATATTATTCCCTTTCATAAATTACCAATAAAATTCTACTATTCAAGTCTGAAATCATTGGACTACACTTAACATTTAGAGGCAGAAATTATTTGGAATCCAAGGCTCACACAAAATATATTCCATAATAATATAAAGGAAACAAATAAGGGGAGTTCATATTTTTTGAATTTAAAAAGGATTTCCCCAAAAAAATGCATCATTACTCTATAAAATTGAAAATGTATAAAAATTACTAGAATTAATAAGGGACCTTCCCCATGGAATTTGTAATAGAAAATCTTTATAAATCTCCTTGTCTTATTCAAGGAATTCTATAACTAAAAGGAATCTCAGAATCATCTATGGAATTTCACAGAAAAAACAAATAGAAGTTATCTAAAGTGGTCCACTAAGAAATTTTTTTCCAATATAAATTTTGTATAATTTAAAAGAAGACATTATATCATAATTCACATAATAGAAAACTCTAGAATTAAACCCAAGACCATAAATTTGGTTCAATTAAAATTTCGAATTAAATTACCCATGTACATAAAAATTAGGGGATCAAAGAGGTCATTTCAGACATCCCAAATATATAATGAACTACTATGACATTATGGTCATCCCTAAATGCCATTTTTAGTTCACCCACTAACATAGAATAAGGCATATCACAATTATATAAAAAAATCAACCAGTATCTACCCAACCCAAACCACATTTCTAAATGAAAAATGAACTTTTAATACTTTAAAATACTCATTTAAATAATTTACATTAATTTTTGGTAGAGAATATGAATATTTAAAGTGAATAAACATTCTAATAATAAAATATTAGGAAAGTATGAACCAGGCGAAAGCCTGGCCCCACAAATTTATTGAAGGAAAAGTGCAAGTAATGGCGGTAGAAAAAATAAACATTACATTACATCAAAACCATACGCATCCCTTTCCCCGTCATCAGCTAACTCATCACCAGGATCAGCTGACTCCCATTCAGAAGACTCGTACTTCCGCATCAGCTCAAGATACATGTTTTTCTTTCAATGCATTTCCGTAGACATTTGCTCCTTGATTGGCCGTTTCCCGTTGGGTCCTTTGTCTATCTTAGGGGACCCTCCCCTTCGCTTTCCACTGTTCCCATTTTCAAAGACAGTTTCTTGGGTCCCAACATTCTTGTATGCAGACCTTGTCACCATTGGTTTGGGAAGGTCTGTATAGTCCCTCCATGGATTCCTCCTGCTTTGAACTTTTTCTTCCACTTCCTTGCTCAGCGTCTCGTGATTTCCATTCTTAACAGCATCACTGTAGGATGTTTTGTGACTGTGGAGCTCTTCTTCACAATCAGATCTATCCCCCCACTTCTTTTTATGGGCCATAGGAGGGTTGACACTGCCATCCTTCCCACCCTCCAGTTGATGTGTCTTGATTGGATCATCAGCACAAGGGCTTTTTCATTCATCAATCATTATGTCTAGAATAACATGGCCTTCTTTCTCTACAATTTCATCTGCCACTTCAAGCTCCTTTACCTCATTTTCTCCAACATCAACCAGTGCTGTAAATCTGTTTGTAGAATAATTTAACAGTTCATGAGGATTTACCTGCAATAGGACATCAGGTGTGTTCTTCTGTTCATACACCGGTTCCACAGGTTCAGTGATAGCCTTCATCAGAGCAAACCCACTGACAATGTACTAAAAGTCAGTGTTTAATCTCTCCACTTCATGCTGATCCTTGGATCCAGATTTTGCGGATCCTTACATATTTAACTTTTTTAAATCTGGTTCTTCTATCACATTCATAGATGTGGTAGACTCATTCAAAATTGAGTCTCCATGCCGGGTCACAGCCCGACCAGTGTTGTCCAGTTGGGTTTCCCTAGCATCATCCACTGAAACCTGACTGAATCCAGAATTCAGAGAGTTTCCATTCATCAATTCCCCTGATGACACTCCCTGATCCATGATAGCAGCAATAGCAAGATCATTATAGGGGTGAACTTCATCATCCTGGTGTACACCTAGAGCAGGATCGGCCACCACTGTGCATGCCTCCACTGGCTGTGCAGCTAGTCCACTCCTGCGACAAACATCCATCTCGTGCCCCTGCTTATGGAAAAAGGAGCAGAAAGGCATCCATGACTCATAGCAAATCTTTTGTTCATACCTGTACTCACCATCCACCACAATCCATACAACTCCAGGTGGGTTATTTGAAAGATCCATCTCCACACAGATTCATGCGGATGTAGGATTTCCCATGGAGGCTGTCCTCCAATCAGTTCAAATGAAACATCCAATGGAATTGCCTATCGACTCCAGAAGCCCAGAGTTCTGAAATGGGAGGGGGAGTCCCGGAAGTTGCAACCAGATGGTGAGATTTGGGGAATCCTGGTTCAAATGATGGTCAAAAGACCACCTAAGAAGATGGAACGGGGAGGCTTTCCATGATCTAGACCATGCCCTACCCAGATCATCCTCATCAGAGAAGATGATGAGGATCTGCCGAGGCCTGAAAATCCCAACCGACGCCTAATTCGTCAAACCCCAATCTTCATTCACCATCTTACCAAAATCCTCAATCAATGGACGTCGCTGCATAAATCTTGTGATTAAGGCTGTGGAAAACATCGATGTTGCTTCAGAAAACTCTCGAACTGAGATTGGGACAATGGGCTGACCGGAAACGCATCCCAGAACATGGGTGGAAATTAGGATAGAAATAAAATATTGATTAAGGGTGAATCGAACTGTTACCCTTTTAAAAAAATTTCTAGATCCTACAGGTTTAATGGTGGTACTTCTGGTGGATGTCTACCCAATAAAAAACCCACCAATTAGCTGATGGACTGCTACCAGCTAGTCGATGGAACTTCAATCCCCAGTCTACATCCCTAGTCATCCTCCTAATATTCCCAACACCCATATATCTATAAGAATACCCTTGGTCACTCTTTAAATAATGAAAACAATATTTTTTTTTGTTGAAATTAAATATTTTATACCTCAAACCAAGATTTAGGTCTTAAAATATCCCCACCTCTAGACAAATCATCCTGTATTTTTACCATCTAGTGTTACCTGGATTCACAATAAACAAGTGTGACCATTGGGACTACATATATAATTATTTCTCCCATATTAACTATTTAATTCCTCTAGGTTACCAAATCACATGTACACAAGGAACAAATTTTTAATGAAGTGTCTTCTTGTTATGGTCAAGGATATGAATTGGATCCTCCTAAAAGGATGAATCAACCTCAAGATATATATCATAGTCATCATGATATGGACTGGTAAAATAGAATTTATTCTAAGATATAAGGAATAAATCTTGAAAAGTAGTAAATCTATTTTGAAGATCTAGCTGGTATTCTAGTAGGTTGAATCTCTCCACAATCATGAATGGCTTCACATACCTGGGGGCCAACTTATCCTCCCTATGTTTACAATGGTGTCCCAATCTAGGAGGTGAACAAAAAACACCAAGTCCCCTGTCTAAAGCCCCAAAGTTAGACACCACTTGTCAACATATTATTTCTTCTTACTCTGTGTTTGTTATTAATCATCTTGTGGAGAAACCAGTTTTTATATGTTTTATTCCTACTAAGGCTTAGCCCAGCCATAAAAATCCTCAAAAGGAACTGGGGAATAACATGGCCTCCCATAAAAATCCACAAAAGGATTCATCAAAATAAATTATTTGTAAGTTTGTTTAGTGGTTAATTACATGAGTGTCGTATGGTTCTCCTAAGAACTACCAAAGTCTAGGGAAAACACCCGTAGAATTTTCTTCAACACCTAAAAAATCCTTTTAAAGATATCCATAAGTGTATGGTTTGTATGATGTAACAAAAGACACATTATTTCCCAATTATTTTTTATCCCCTTCTAGAACTGTGATGCAAACTGAGATTCACTATCAAAAATTATCTCTGAGGGATCTCATACTGTCATAAAATCTAAAGGTCATATAAACATCCTAGATCATCTATAATATTGGTTTCTCCAATAATTATAAAATTTAATACCATTATCTAACAATACATGATGACCCATAAAACATATTTTCCCCTTGGTTTCCTCAGAAAACTATTAACAATGTCTATGGTTACATAATCGCATTTCCACTCCAAAATAGAAAAGGACTTCAAGAGACTATGTTTCTATTACTCAACCTTAACCTACTAAAAATTGGATAATCATGTAAATAAAACATTTATCTCCTTATTCATGTCTTTCTAGTAATAATGATGATAGAGATCATTATACAACTTCCTCTATCCCTGGATGTATAATACACTCTTAGAAACTCATCTCACATAGGCACCACGACATACCTACGAACAAGGATGATTTCATCCCCACATATATTCCAGGTAGGGTATAGAGACCCATACTTTTAAAGCATAAATATGATATATTTTTAAATAAATATTCCTTAAATAAAATTATTATCCATATAAGAATTGTAAAGTTTTAGTGTCTTTAAAAACATGAATACAAAAAAACCTAGTGGAAAAAATATATCTAAATCACCTCTCACTTAGTTCTTCGTAACTAGTACCCTTCATAGATGTATCAAAATTAAAACCTTTATTCAAATCCTTTATAAAAGGAAATATAATAAAGGCTTACCATAAATTATTATTTAAAATAAAAAAGGGAGATATCAATGATAATTTAATCATTACTTGATGATGATGGTATGATAACATGAACTTAACATTTTAAAATCATACCAAGTAAATCATAGATGATAAACACAAGTAACAACATAAATTTTTGTGGATCATAAGATATGAATCATAAAGGAATTAAAAAACATGATCAATGAGTGTATAACATTGGTATAAGTTATTATATGAAAATATTGGCATAAATTATGTCACAATAAAAACCATATAAATATTATGTAAAGGATACCCACTAAGGCATTCATCACATGTTTTTCTTGGACTAACCACATGTGTATCTACTTCAAGCATGGTATGACATTACATGTACCCTCTTTTGGGCTTGCAATAACCTATATTTTAACCTTTTTCGGGCATAAGATGACCTCTCATGTACAAATTCAGATCATAAAAAATTTATCATTACCCAAATAATTGGTGTTATATAATAAAACCAACCATAAATTAATCATGATTTAGTCACATGTATTCCACAAGATCATGAAAACATTTAGCAATCCATCATAACTTAACCCATGGAAAGTAAAACATGTTTCTACATAACTATAAAAGACCCATAAAAATAATAAGGATGGTATCACTAAATCATATCACTAATAAAGAATAATTAATATCAAAGGATGCTTTCAAAGATTAAAAATAACTTTTAATAGTCTCTGGAAACGTTCTAGAGGAAAATACCCTTTTATTTTGAAAACAATTATTTAAAATATAAAAATTTAAAAAATATTGAGGAAAAAATTTACATTCAAAATAAACATGAAAATTTATAAAGTAGTATTCAAATCAAATATAATTCATAATTGTGGGAAAATTAATTCATCTGGTAAATGTTAAAATGAACATTACTTTCACATTTTCAGAAAAAAGTCAAAAATACCTCATTCAAAAAATAACAAGAATATTTCATTCCAAAAATTTTATATAAAGTTAAAAATATTTTAAAAAATAAATTAAAAATCATTGGTAAATATTAAAATCATAATTTAAATAATTTTAAATAAATAATGGTCATGGAAGAAAATATTCCCGAATGAAGAGGGAAATAAATTGAGTTTTTCTCAAAAACAATATGTCAGTTTTATGATTACTTAAATTGAGTAAAATTAAAGGAAAAAATTTAATCTCTAGAAATAAAAAAGGAGAATAAAATTAATTTGTTTTGGATATATATATTATATAATTTTTTCATCATAAATGTTTCCCTAAGCAATCCCAATAAAAATGAGATTGTAACATCAAATATTTACCTCAAGTTTTACTTGATTCATAAGTGATCTAATCTACTAAAAATTAAATTTTAATTAATTATAGTTATATACCATAGTCATTTAAATATTTATAATATAATATATGATCCAATTATAACATTTCATCATCCATTTATTTATAATTCCTTATTAATTTTTTTTTCTCGGTGTTAACTATTTCATTTTTCATGAATGTTTCAGTTATGAAGTTCTGATACTTGAACTTTGATCATTCTACCTCACATATAAAATTTTAATCATGATATAAATATCATATATATTCATTATATACATAGTTATAATCATATATAAAATGTAAAGATCAAAAAATGAATTACACTATTCATGGAGATGGTAGTCCATACGCGCAAAAGAAAGTTATTTTCATTTACTAAAAAATTAATAAATATAAAAAATAATTTATTAGTAAATATGAAGATTTATATAATAAATATATTATATAAAAAATAAATATATCATAATAATCAATAGTTCATAGTGGTTATGGAAAATTAATTATATCGCAATGTGGAGGCAGTAGTCCACATGTACGTATGAGTGATACTTTCATTTCTTATTTGATGGAAAGAAGGTGGAAAAAGGTTATTAAACCATTATAGTAAAATATTATTATATTTATGATACTTGATTAATCATATTATAATGGATAAAGTTGGTTTTAAGTAAGTTTTAGGAAGAAATAAAATTGAAAGTACTCAGTTAAGAGTCATACATCTTTATTGAGAAACCTCCTTTATCTTATAAGTTAAATCATTAAAGGATAGTTTTGGGATAAAAAGGGACTTATATGTAATGGGGATAGATTTTAGGAAATTATTCGGGTAGATATTTTGTAATACAAGTTTCACATTAAGTTTGAGGAAGAGGGGATAGGTGGTGTCATTTTTTAAGGGAGGATAAGAGACACTTATAATTTTCCAAAACACTAAAAAATAATAATGTCATACTAAATCAAAATTAATCCAAATAAATCAAATTAGTATAGTTGATGATAGAAGGTATAAATATTTCCATACAATATTAGACTCATTACCAAATTTGGAAATTAAATTTTAATATATGAAAAACATTTTATTAATTTCAATTTATGTACGTTGAAGAAATTAATTAAAAAAAATCAACAAAACACGTTAAAAAATGATTTTCTAGTAAATTGTTTTATAAAGTATAAAAATTATTTTATACCAGAATTAATCATAATGTCGATTCTAATTACATTCTCTGGATTATATGTAATTATAATAAACTAATGATATTTTAAGATCAATTCAAAACAATATGGGGTTTGTAAATACTTGAATAGAATATATAGTTTTCCATAAAATCAGTTTTTAACTATTCACTAAAAAATTAATATTTTTAAATAAATCCTAAAATTCCACCTTAAGTTAATTTTAATATAATTATTTTAAAAATGATATATTTTTTATCAAATAAAAATTCAAAAAAGGGGATGAATTAATTATAATATCCACACACAAAATTGTAATAAAAACCATTGAATAAAACAGATTTTTGAAGCATAAAATGACCTAAATAAAAGTTGAGTGATTATTTGTTTTGAATGAATACATTGATTTTCATAATATAAATCCTTTATAAATATTAATCATAATTTAATTATTCTTATTCATACAACCAATTTAATGACTATGTTATAATGGTATATTATATCACAGTTCATTTATACTAAGGGTTTCATGTCAAACAAGATATTGAATACTTAATTTTTATTTGAAAGGAATATATATATATATATAATCTTAAGGTGTTATATTATACCTCCACTGAAATTAATTTTTTTCTTAAAATTTCTTCACTCTAATCCGAACAAATGGGGATATCTCTGTTTCATCAAATCCTTAGGTCCCCATGTATCTTCTTATAATTTTTATTCCTCTAGATAATATTAACTTGGTGAGTAGCCTTGTTATATATCACATTATATATAAAATACAATATTTCTACAATTTTTTTGTTATAGTATAGGTCATGATCTAATGGTATAAACTTCTAGTTCATTACATGTCAAGGATTAGGTATGTACTTCATCAAGAGAGATACAAGGAATGTGTTGTGAATTTCAGAGAGGTTTTATGGAAGCGCCAAGTGAAACAATACCATACATAATCAATAAAGAATAAAAAATGGTGTAATACACATATTTATTAGCTTTCCCTTATTTTGGGATCTCGTAATCTTCTTACTTAGATAAATTCATAGGAATACCTTCTCACCAACTTTTGAATTCTGAATCTCGTCGGTAATTTCCAGTATAACTCTTTTGTTGACTCTAAGCTACATTTATTCTATATTAAATGGATTTAAAATATCTTTTATTTCCTAATGTAGATCAATTACTAATAGATTTTTTTCCCCAAATTCATCCAATCATGTTATAGTTCTACACTTATTTCAATACATGGCTTCCTAAGGCAATATATAAATGCTCATGTGAAATCTATTATTGTAGTAAAACTTCGTTAGAGGAAATTATTTATCCCAAACAACATTTAAATCCAAAAAACATTATCTCAAAATATCCCCATAGTTTTGTATGGTCCACTTATATTAACCATCTATCTAAGGTTGATAGTTGATAATAAAACATAACTGTGTATCTATAGCTTAATGAAGACTTCTCCAACACATCAAGGTAAAAAATGGATCTTGATTAGATAAAATTGAATATGGTACTCCATGAAACATTGAAACTTTATTAAAATATATCCAAGAAAGTTGATCAAGATATAAATATTCCCAAAAAGGAATGAAGTATGATGACATTGTATAATGGTCGACATTAACCCAAATTTCATTAAGTCCTTTAAATGTTTTTGGAAGTCTCATAAAGAAATCCATGTTGATTTTGTCCCATTTATATTCTAGTATGTTTAATTGTTATAAGATCCCATTATAATTATATCTCTAAAAATTATCTGTTTGATATATTAATCACAAAAATGTGTACACTATAATATATCTTACTTCAAGGATTAAGAAAGAATTATGAATAAAAATTTTCAACAAATAGCTCCATAAAAATATTTTACTGACAGTAAACATATGTAGTTTTTGAACCTTATCCTTCTATCACAATCAATGTTGAACTTAGGAAATTTTCTTACCATCCTTTGTATCTCTACATGTTCCTTTCATGCCTCTTTAATATTCATATGGATAGATGGTTGAACACTCATGTGAGAAAGATAATATTTCTCCCATTCCCCCAATATTTCAATGTCTATCCTTTGTAAATATATCAATATTAAAAAATTTTTGTTACTCATCAACAATAATTAAGAATGATATTTCAGACTCAAAAGATCATCCACTTTGCTTGCATTCTCAAGGTGGTAATGTATTGAGTAGTTATATTCTTTAATATAATCCAACAATATTATATGAAACATATTAACTCTTTATGAGTGGATATATATAATGTTAAATTTTATGATCACTATATTTGTCACATATTTATGCATAAAGATAACGCCTCAATATCTTTAATGAAAAGATTTCCATTACTAAATCTTAGTCATGAGTAATGTAATATTCCTCCTGAAAATTCTATTGTTGTGAGGCATATGTCATCACAATATAATCCTACATGAGGGCACATCCTATTACCTTCTTTGATAAATCAGTATAGATCAAATACATCTCTCCACTATAGAGTAGTGTGATCACATGGGTACTGACCAACCATCTCTTTAGTTCCTTTAAAATTTCACCTTATTCATTTGTGTGAAGGAAATAGAACCCCTTTCGAGTTAACTTGGTGATTGTATTATATAGTCATGATAAATTCTTCACAAAGAATATATTATCAATAAAAACCCAAAAATCTATGGATCTTAGTCACCGTGGTGGGCTTACAACATTCAATAACTTTTTCATTTGATGGATCCACTAATATACCCTTTCCTGAGTTTATATGAGCCAAAACATAATACTTTTTGTAGCCAAAATTCACACTTGGTAAATTTTTAAAACACCTTATTCTTCCTTATGGTCTTCAATACAATCCTTAATTGATCTTCAGGATCCTCCATGATGTTGGAATATAAAAGAATTTTTTATATAAAAAATTTCACAAATTGATCAAGGTAATCTCTAAAAATTCTATTCATTAAATATATAAAGATAATGGGGTAATTAATCAGACCTAATGGTATAATGATAAATTCATAGTTTTCATGCATCATACGTAAGATTTTCATGGGTATTTATTCACTTTTGACCCCAAATTGATAGTATCAAGATCAAAGATGAATCATGTGAAAATTTGAGCCTTATTAATTGATAGAAAAAAATCAATATAGATAAGAGGATACTTATTCTTGATTTTTATCTTGTTCAGTTCCTAATAATTAATGGAGAGGTGAATTGATCCATTATTCTTCTTAAAACAATAAGAGATGCACCCCATGGTATTGCACATGGATGAATGAATCTCTTATAAAGATTCTCTTATAGGTTCTTCATCAATTATAGGAATTCAACCAAGACCATTCTATATATTCTTTGAAATTGGTTCATACCAGGTGTGATTTCAATTGAAAACCCAACTTCATGATTTGGAGGATGGCTAAAAAATCTTCTAAAAAGATATCAATAAACCCCAATATAATATACATATCTTCAATGTTGATTTTTTTCATAATAATATAAGATAAATAACCCCTTTTTAATAGGAATAAAGTCTCATAAGGTTGAAATTTATATTTTAATCCTATATTTATCTTCGCATTTACAGATGGTCATAGGTTGGTTTAGAATATCAAATACGACATCCCTTCCTCAGAAATGTATATGAAATTTATATAAATAAGACAATCCATGCCTAAAATAACATCAAATTATAGTCAATGAGGAATAAATATATTTATAGCAAGTGTATCCACACAAACATCAATCATAGAAGAATCATAAAATTGAAATGTTATCATCATACTATTAGGATTTTTCACTACTCTCTTGACATCTAATTGCTGAGTGTGTGAATTAAAATTCCTTGATAAATTTTATGATATATTAGAACTCATATAAATATGATCAGATAGGGAACTTTAATAGTTGAGCATACTTGTTACCGACTAAACTTTATTATTCAATATTCAATATTTTACCAAAAATAAAATGGTTAGCATGACCATTATGTATCATTGATTATATTTTTCAATCATAAAGACACCCTCTTTTAAATTTATGACACCTTCAGTTTATCCTATCTCATCCATGCTTATTATATATCCATATCCACCATAATGGTTCATAAATAAAATTTTAATTAACCCATACATATCCCCCATGAGGTTCTATCTAGGTGTGTAGTTTTATCTCCACTCATCGTGCACTGGTGATGAAACTTTTAATAATAAATTCATCACATTCAGTTTTATTTCCCCTAGGTGAATCTCTACCATAGAAAAATCCACTTACTATTATCTAGATAGGGATTTATTTTATAATAAAACCACACTCTTTTATTTGTAATAACATTTTGTGTTCTATAATAATTAGTATGATCCTAAGGGTTTGTACTAATGTTTTTTCCTCATGGTTTCCAAAAATAGCTAAAATTTTCTCTGATACCAACTATAGATACTCATACTTTTCAAATATAAATATTATATATTATCAGATGAATATTTGTTACATAAAATTAAGATCCAATCTAGAAATATAAAGTATTAGTGTATTTGTAAACATGGATATATAAACAATGGGTACATAAAATATCTACAACATCTCCCACATTGTTATTCACAACTAGAACCCTTCTTAGACGTATCATACTTAAAACATTTCTTCATGCCATAGGGAAAAGGAAATATAATAAATTGTGAGATCAAATGCACAATAATGGTAAACAAGGGGGATACACATGATCATTTAGGAATAACATGAGAATAAGGGTATTTGAACCTAAGTTTAACTTGTGAATAACATACCCATTAAATCGTACATTATAAACATGGGTCATGGAATAAATATTGGCAGATCATAAGACATAAATCTTAAAGGAATCAAATAACGTTATCGAAGTGGTTATAATATTAGCATAACTTTATATCATAAACAAGTGGAAGAAATTGTGGAATGATCTTAATCATGTAATTCTTATTTCAATGATACCCACCAAGACATTAATCACATGTTAGGCTTGGGGTAACCATCCATGTACCTCCCCCAAATCCATATTTTTTCTATTTTATGAACAAAATTATTAAGGTAAAGTTTGAACCTTTTGAAAATTTAAACCAAAAGACCAACCAATTTAACCAAATTCAAACTAAAAAATCACCAAAAACCAAAAACATCACTAACTAATAGTGATAAATAGATTTAAAATTCAAAAACACTGAAAACATCACCAAACACCACATCACAATCATTAATCTGGTCAGGCATTCAAATTTAAGAAAAAAAATCAGAAGTTCTTTGCAAAATGAATTACAGAAACCATGGGTAATGAAAACATCATCACCAGCCTCGAGCCATGCCCTGAGATAGAACCGCTGACACACCATCACTGTGAACCATTAACCATAACCATTACCTGTGACCCTACTCACAATAAACTGAAAACCAATCCCCTTTCCATCTTCACCAATGATACAGACTAAAAAACAAAAATTAAAACACCACCAAAATCATAAGAATTAAATAGGGGGTTAGATGAGAAGAATCCATTTGAGAAACACCTCTGATATGTCATCGTCCGCACAAACAAAACCTCTCAAAACTCTGAATGAACCATCACACCAGACTAACCTGGAAAGGGCAATGAACCTTGGAGTTTTGGAAAAGTTGAGCAGATGAAGGACAACATCTGTCGACGTTGAAACTTTTCCACCATCTGTATGAGACCTTGTGCACCACTAGAAAAGAACAAAGACACCACCACACCATCGACACGCTACAATATACGAGAACCAAAACAACAAAGAGTATCCAAAATACCCAAATCAAGCCCCCTATGTCCTAGACCCAGCCACTGAATACCCATCGAGTTCATCCAAGATGGGGCCTTGCATGATGTGGAAAATGGTAAGAGCAGTAGAGGAGGTATCATTGGACTTGACTCACCAGAAAAAAGACCAAAACTTAAAGAATAAAAAAATAAATGGGGAATGAAAAATAAGGGATCCCGAATTCCATGATAAGAGAAAGTAGATGTAGTGGCATTAGAAGAGGGGCAAGGGTGAAGAGGAGCATCGTTGTATAGAGAAAGTAGATAGTAAAAAGAGAAACCCTACCTACTGATATAGAGGACACCCGAGGAGAAATGTGTCATGGAGGAGATCAAGGGGTTGAAAAGGAGACAAGAGAAGGATAGCTATAGAATGACCTCTTACCAAGTGGGGGAAAAGAGATTGAGGGATAATTGGTAGTGATAAGAAGAAACCATAACACAAGATAAGAGCAGAGACCCATAGAGTAGGGGTCATCCTTCATCTAAGTGCCTAGTTTGGGTTGGTATAACCTCTCATGTACCCTATTCAGGGCTTTGGATAACCTAATGTGTACCATATTTTGGGCTTGAGATAACCTACCATGTACTCTTTGAGCTCATAAAACATTAATCATTACCCAACGCATCAGAATGCTATCACGGACCCACCTATCTCATAATAATAATCCATTAATATGTATGACATATAATCCTGAAAGCATTTATCATTCCATGCAAACATAACCTATGTAAAAGGAAATAGGAATTGTAATAACCATAAAATTTTCAGAGAAAGAATTAGGATATAATAATTTAATAATTTCCCCAATGAATAATGATAAATATAAAAGGATTTCATCATGTATAAAAAATGCCTTTTAAAGGTGTCTGAGACATTTATTGATAAAAAAATCATTTTTATTTTTTAATAACTTATTTAAAATATAAAAAATTACAAAATATTAAGGGCAAAATTATAATTGAAAAGTATTATGGAAACTTATAAAGTAAAAATAAAATCAAAAAGAATTCATGATAGTGGAAAAATCCATTCATATAGTAAAAGTTAGAATGGAGAATCACTTCACATTTTTGGTAAAAATTAAAAAAAACTCATTTCCAAAACAAAAAGAAGATTCTACTAAAACTTTTCATATAAATTCATATGAAGAAAAATTGTCTTTTAAAAATCTTTTATTAATATTTAAAACATTCTTGAAAAAATTTTATATAAAATATTTACATTGAAAAAAAGTTTCCCAACCAAAGAGGTAAATAAATATAGTTTTTCGTAAAATATTATTTTGGTATATTAACTATATAAAGAGAGTAAAATGAAAATAAAAAATTTAATAAACTATAATAACTATATGATAATAAAATTAATGATTTATTTTATAGTTATATAATATAATTTTATCATTATGAATTTAAGCATAATCAATCCTGAGAAAAATGAGATCGTAACATAAAACCCTTACCTCAAGATAGACTTAAATCATAAGAACTCTAAAATCATGTATAATAAATTAAATCTAATTATAAATATATAATAATATAACTAAAATAATTATAATATCATATTTTATCCACTTATAACATTTCAATATCCATTAATTAATAATTATTTATTAAAATCATTATTTCCAAAAGTTAATATTTTTATTTTTCATTAATTTTTTTGTTCAACGGTTATGGTAAATGAAATTAGATCATGGTTATATAATTATAATAATGTTACTAATAATATAAATATCATATATATTTATTATATACATATTTATAACGCTTCATAAAAGGTATAGATAGAAATATTAATTACATAATTCATGAAGATGGTAGTCCGTATGTACGCATGAACGTTGTTTAAGAAATGAAATATAATTAAACTTTTATCATTAAATAACAATAATTATATAAAAAATAAAATATTTAAATATTAAACACATCATAATAATTATTAATTAATTTTGGTGTTGGAAAATGAGTTATATCGTTGCATAGAGGTGGTAGTTTAAACATATGAACTAGTGATACCTTCATTTCCCATTTGAAGTAAAGAGAGTAGAAAAAGGTTGTAACATAATAATAATACCATATAATTATATTCATGATGCTATATTCATCAAGTTACTATGGATAAAATATGTTTGGATAAGGTACAAGAAGAAATAAAACTAAATGTACTCAGTTAATAGTTATACCTCTTCGTTGAGAAACCACATTTGGCTAACACCTTATGGCCTGAAAGGGTAGAATTATGATTAAACAACATATAAGACATTATTAGGGATGTTTTTAAAGTATTTGGGTGGTTCTTTCATGATATAAGAGGATCGTGAAGTGTGTATAAGATAAGATAAGTGGTTTCCTTTTATAAGGGAGGGAGAGGACAAATTTGTAATTTTTCAAAAGATTAAAATTCAATATTCTCATACTCAATCCAAATACTTCCAAATGAATCATATTCAAATAAGAGTTGATATAGGGTCGATATATTTCCATAAAATGTTATTTATACAATTTTATATAAAAAATAACCCTTATCTCTCTGTTTACCTCCCCCCTCTCAATAAACATGTTTCAACCTTAACTGAGGTATCAATTTTTTTTAATATTTTTACTATTAATTATGAAAACAAATGTATGGGAACTGATTAAAAACATTATACTATATTATTTTAAATATTTAATCCATTTTATCAAATTCAATTTCTATAATTGGCTAAAATCACATTCAAAATTAACCCGTAAAACATGTCGAGAAATGGTTTTCCAAAAAAATATTTTTAAGTATAAAATGTATTTATACCAAAATGATGTGCAATGTGGATTATAATAACATTGATTGTATTATATTTAATAAAAATGAACTAAATATTTTTAGTGATAAATTTAAAACAAAATTGTAAATCATAAATAATTCAATGGAAATGATATTTTTCTATAAAATCAGTATTTTTTACTATTCATTGAAACGTTAATCTTTTAAAAAAAAATCCAATATTGCACCTTTAGATAATTTTTTTATTTTGACTTCATAACTGATATTAGTTTTATAAGCTAAAATTTCTACATTTAGCCTAAATTATTTATAATATACGAGCATAAAATGCATTTTATTTATAAAATCATATTTTTGAAGCATAAAATGACTTTACTGAAAATTGTGTATAAATTTATTTTGAATTAATCCATAAAATTTCAGAAAATAAAACTTTTTTAAATATTTTTCATAATGTTTTTATTCTTATTTATATCACCAATTAAACTACTAGGTTATAAAGGTATAGTATTTCATGGTTCATTTAGACTCAGGGTAGAATATAAAACAAGATATCAAATAATTTATATTTATTTTAATGGAAAAAATGTATATAAAAATAACAATGTGTTGCAATGGGGGTAGATCCCCACAATAAAAGTTTTTTCTATGGGTTAGAAATTCTTTATCAAAATGATTACTTCTCTACATCAAATACAGAAGTAAAAGTTCCAAAACTAAAGATGGAAGAAAAAATCTATCCTAGTCCTCCCAAGCATATCAGTCAATTTCTTCTAAAATCACTATCAAATGCAACTCACTACACACCTCCCAGAAAACTTTTGTCCACATATATGAGATTAAAGGGTCAAAAACATTATTTCATTTGGCAGGTATATAATCTAAATAGAATTTGAATGACTAGAGGTACTCAGTCCACCTTCACTATCGAAGGTTGAAGTACCGTAGAGTAAAAATGTACCTTAAACTATTATGGTTTGTATAGACCAGGAATCTTCATACTGATAGATATTGAATTGATCACATTAAGTCATGCACTGTAGCTTCCAACTAAAGATCATGCATAGGTCTATTTCGTTTATGTGGCTTAACCTGTCTAGACACATATTCCATGACTCGATCTCCCTACATCAGAACTACACATCACCTGATACCAGATGTGTTACAATATACAACATAATACTTACCTAACTCTAGAAAAATCTATATTAGGGATGAGTTCATCCTACCCATCAACATTAGGAAGGATTTCTCCCAATCTTCATAAAAATGAACTTTACCCCATTTTTGGTCAACCCTATCAGAGGCTCTTCCAAATAGGAAAATTAATTTATAAAATGTTAATAATACCATAAAAATACTATAAAACTATGAATATAAAAAACATTATTGGGATTTTCCCAAAATATTAATACTCCCACGTTCTCTAGGTTGATAAAAACACTCACTTCCAAGATGATATTAAATAATAAGTGTACCTAGTTGACCAAGAAATTACACTTCAGTATCTTAGAATGTAGAATATTCTCTCAAAGATTACCAAAAACAATATTGATGTGTTTTGAATGATCCCCCATCATCTTATAATAAAAAATTATATCTTCCACAAAAAAATCCCATTTGAGCATCTATATACGGATGGATAATTTTATTCATCAAGGTCATAAACACTATCGGTGTGATCATTTGACCAAATAGCATCACTAGATACTCATAGAGGTTACACCTACTTTAGAATGTTGTACATGGTATATCAATGGTTATTAACCACACCTATTGATATCCTAGAATCATTTCGATCGTTAAGAAGATCCAATTTCCACTTCGCTGATCAAATTGATCATCGATACCCATTAGTGGATATCGATTCTTAATAGTTTCCTAATTATATCCTCGATATTCCACACATAGTCATAAGTTATTATCATACTTATTGTAAAAAAGAGTAGGAGAGTCCCAAGGGGATGTGATAGGGGCGAATAAACACTTTATACTCTAATTCATCCAGGTGGTTCTTCAATTCAAGAATCTATGTAGGAGTTATACGATAAGGTAGAATAAAAATAGGGTATTTTCTTGACATAAGATTCATGGGGAGGTTTAACTTTAACTCTAGGGGAAATTATAAGAAGTTTTTATGGAAAACTTCCATGAACTGGTCCACCATAAGAAGGAATACTTCTATCCACTTCCCATTATAATCCAACATAAAGCTAAGAAACTGTTTTGAAACTCCATTGACCTTCTGTCAACTATGACCTACTCAATCATCTAGGAAATCACAATCACCCTTATGAACATAATTAATAAATTTGGGAAACATGAAGGACACCAAAAATGGTATAATTCAATATTATATTGAATGGTAACCAACTAATACATTTCTATAATTAGTTCAACCCTAATCATATCTAGCATGAAAGGATCCCATAGTAACTGGAAACCTCTGATCTCAATAGAACACTCCCTATAGTGTCATACTCCTTCAGATATGACTCCCAATGGGGTTTCAATAGATATAAACCCATATGAATACCTGATATCAAAACCCAGACCTTACATGAATAGAGTGGACATGAAAGAGTGGCATTCACCTCTATCAAAAATAGTATAATCTAAAGCGAAAGCTACTTCAATTGTACCTTTTATGGTATAAAGCCCTACCTTCTGGTATGTGGGATTATTTTTCACTGTATATACCTCGCATAAACCTCGAAACTATATTCCATACTGACTCCAGATGTTGTACAACCCAACTGGATAGACTAAGTTTGACACTGCACACCCCTACCACCACTTCAGCTAGTACAACCAATCGATCTCTAACTACCATCATTCTATAGAGTAGTAGATATAACACTAAATCCCTAAAATATATTAGAATATATATCATTGGGGGCCTATGTCATCTTGGAAAATACCTATATATGTCACATATTCCTATGGGATCAACCCTCAAT
This sequence comes from Viscum album, assembly GCA_963277665.1. Classification (NCBI taxonomy): domain Eukaryota; kingdom Viridiplantae; phylum Streptophyta; class Magnoliopsida; order Santalales; family Viscaceae; genus Viscum; species Viscum album. The sequence continues at coordinate 29,711,832 of OY728125.1, forward strand.
TAGTGGCATGTAACAATTCTAATGGTAGTGACCCACCCTACTTTAGTGGTAATAAATGATCATGATCCCACCATGACAAGTCTAAATCTCACTGGTCTACTAGGACACATCAAAATAGAACTTCATGGATCCAAACATTCAACTACCAACCAGTGCTGCCCAACCCAAGGCTTAGGCCTCTTACAGATCCCTCTCATACATCAAGGGAGTTTTCACCATCTAAGTGAAAATGGTTAGATAGAAAACATTCAAAAAAGAAATTATCTCCAACTGAAGGCCATTCTATAAACATATTTCCCTGGCTAACTCAAGACTATCCATCGACAGAGAGAACTTCTAAAACTAAGTAAACTGAGTGACATAATCCATAACAAATAAGATCCCCCACTCTTGGTGCATGAACTCTCTAACATGATCATATTATAGGGCCTTAGGGAAGATGTGATCAAATAATCTGGTCTAAAAATCCTTCCAGTCCATACCCACAAGATGATCATCCTGGATCACAATTACCCACCATTAATTATCCTAGCCTAAAAGTATATAGGTAGACATCTTCAACCAATTTTAAAAAAGGTGTCTCTAAATTATCTAATATCAAGTGTACACCTTTGATCCATGTCTTATCTACCTGGGTTCTATCCCCCCTAGGGAAAGTAAGAGGATACTATAGATGAAACTACTAGGTCAAATCATACTTTTTATGGGAAAATGAAGGTGCATCTCAACCCATATATTTTGTCACATGAAGGAAATTTTCCCTAATATGAGAATCCATACACTTTACCTATGATTAATGTGGCTCAGGTCAATGCACCTTAGAGGAATTCTCTCTAGTTCCCTCCTAGAACTCAGTTGGTATTTGATGAGTAGGTATTTATTTAAAACCCCAATGGAACAATTCAGAAAAAAACTAATAAAATTCATGATATTATATAGAGGTAAAGTAGAATTTATCATAAAATTATAAAGTTACAACTCAGGTGATCTCGCTAACCCCATCTTCCCACTCTAGGTTCAAGTCGCACATACTAAAAGCATCATTTCAACAAACATAGTTAAATAAGATTCCATTCATATGTTATGATGGTAATTCCATTACTGGTTTCTTACAGAAATTTTGTTTAACCAAAAATACCATTTTCTTTAATCAACATTCTCATATATCATTATATTTTAAATTATTATAATTTTCAAATTTTCATCACCTTGGTGCTTTTATATGAAGTTTTAAACACAACTTATAGAGGAAAACTCTCTTTAAATTATTCTATGAACCCCATTTAACTACCACCAATTTAAATTCTATAGAATAGGTCACAATTTCAAACTCAGAGTCACATAATGATTTGTTAGATAGAACCATTAAACTATGTAAGAAAAAAATATTTAGGTTAATGCTAACATTTTATTTAACAAACCCATTCATATAAATCAGATTAATAAATAACAAGGATATCAATCATGAAATCATGGAAATGGAATGTTAATACCTACATACCTCATTGGATAAATCACACACACACACACTCTTATTGTCACGACCCGTCCCTCGGGGCCCGTGTCGTAACTACCCCAGGCCTGCCTTCCATAGGTCAGGTGCTGGAGAATAGCACCAAAGGCATATATCCCTAAATTGGGAAGGCATTTCCTTTATAATTGTAAACAAACACATCGGATTACACAACTGGAAGCAAAACACTATGTAAAAATTGTAAGCAAAAAGTTTGTTGGAAAGTAAAAGGGGCCAAAAATACAAGCCCAACTATAAAGTACAAGTACAACAGAAAAAGGGACAAATAGCTGAAAGGTAATGAGAAACTCCTGGATTATCCTCTGGGGTACCTACCTAAAGGGTAGGTACATATGGCTACCTCACCACTCCTCGTCCATCCGTCTTCTCCTTGTACCGACTCGTCATAAGGTCTGCCTCCGGGTACCGTCTAGTCCTGGCACTCTCGGCCTCCGTCAGCATTGTCTGTCATCTGTATCCAACACAACGAGGTATGGGCATAACCCATTCAGGGGTGAGTATAATGATACTCAGCAGGGACCCCTAGACCTTCAATGTCTCACAAAATCTAACAAGGATAAACCACAAAGTATGAAATCAATGGATAACCAATACTTAGGTATATGCCGATACATATACCTAAGTTATCTAGTAACCCATCTCAATCATGAGGAAAACACAAAACTCAATGACATAGATCAATCTAGGATTTTTATACACGATGTCGAAACCACGGCTGCTGGAGAACTCCTCCTCTGTCGAGTACAGTGGGTCTGCCGCTAAAACTAAGCACTTCCCAATAACCTTAGACTGTTGAGGTACTCCACCTTTCGATTACTGCGGTTCTGTCACGCTCACACAGAGGTGCTCCCCAACATGGGTCTACCACTACAACCAAGCGCTCCCCCTCATTGCCTACAGAGGTACTCCTTCTATCGAGTACTGCGGGTCTTCAGCTAAAACCAAACACTCCTCCACCGTGGGTCTACTGCTACAACCAATTGATCCCCAATAGGCCATCCAAAACAATATGAATCGATCGGTCACCAGTTGTCAAGTCTCAGCAAGAAACTAGGTCTCTACAATCTGCTCGCTCTTCACCGGGAGGTTCCTCTCCATGAGCTACAAGTCGATACTCCAAGTGTCGTGAAGTCCCACGTAGAAGTATCACAAATTACCACCATGTCATAGGGGTCTCAACGCAACAGAAGGTGTGTCAATTGGATGCACAGTCTATTAGTTATTAGCCTTTTAGTCTCGGGGGCCCGGTTGGGTTCGTGTACAAACCAACCTGACCATATATCAACTATACCCTGAACTCCAGTGGGGGTATTCTCAAAGGGACCGTCTCTCATCGAGATTATCAAAATCATTGACGGTTTGTCAAACGGATGTCCGGTGCCAAAGATATGGCTTATGTAAGCAAAGGTTCGGTAGTGGGCCTGAGTCTTGTTAGACCCGGTCAGACAAACTCGGCCCAACCCAGTCTAGGCCGACCCGGTTTGGGTCAACCCAGAAAGACCCGATGCGTCTGACCCAGCCCGTTGGGAAGGTCATCCCGCTATGTTCGGTCTGGTCCGTTGGGCCCGGCCCAGCGGACTGCGAGGGAGGTTCGACCAGGATGCCGCCATGCAGGCGGCTCGGCCCGAAGACTGGGGCCAGTTTAGCCAATGACGCGAGGGGCGTGGCTCAAGAAGATGGCATCCGGGAGGCTAGAGTCATGCTGTATGGGGTGCTGGCATGCAGGCTGGACACCGGGAAGGCTGCAGGTGCGTCGGGCAAGGCACAACAGGGGGGTCGTAGGGGCGCTGGGCAGGGCACCGGGCAGCGCGTCGGGGCAGCGCTCTGGGGCGCAGGCAGCGCGTAGGGCTGGCGGGCAGGCGGTGAAAGGCGAGGTGGCACGCGAGCAGGCGGCGCGGGGTGCTAGTCAGGGCACCGGTGGTACCGTGTGGGCGGTGTGGGGGAATCAGGCAGGGCGCCGGTGGGGCCACGAGGGCAGCCCACGGGCACCGGGCAAGGCATCAGTGGTGCCGCGAGGGCAACGCGATCCGCAGAGGCCGCTAGTAGCGGGAGCTTTGTTCTATGTCTTTTTCATCGTCGTCTCATAACCATGTCTTCGTGGAGTCATCACAAAATGATCAACAGAGTGGTCGGGCCATGTTGGTTTGGCCCGCACCCTCTGCATTTAGGGTGGTAGCAATAGGTTCTCATGAACGGAACACAACACCCCACCTGCAATAGGTAAACATCAACGTTCTTTGTTTAAGGAAGGAAGAACATGGTACTCTATAGGAAACAACCCCTCCCTTTTGATTTTCTGCTCGACGCTTATCGTTTTTTGATGGATTCGTGAAAGGATGATGGAGTGGACAATCATTCGTCGCATCCACCACACGTCCTCAATTCCGAGCTTCGTCAGTTCGTTCATGACATTGCGAAGGGTTGATCTGTAGGTGGTCGGGGAAGAAGTCAAATAAGAAAGAGCTTCGTCAGCGTCCTCTGCGTTCTTCACGTTCTTCATTGGGAGCTTTTCTCCCTATATTTCCTCTCAAATCCTCCACCAAAAAGAAGATAATGCCAAAGAAAATAATAGGAGGGTTTGTATATTATTACGTTGGCATGTAATTCAAATTTGAGGAATTAAATGAGTGGGATCCACCTACATAAATTCATGAGAGGTGTCAAATTTAATTAGGTGGATGTCAAGAGGCCGTCCCTCATTAAAGAGGGAGAGGTGTGAGGTTTTATCCTCCATCATCAATAGTGGTCGGGTGGTCCCCACCCCTATCATTTAATAGAGAGTTTATGGGTCTCGGGTGGTCCCCATGTTGTAACCTCTCGCGGGACGTTATGCTCGGGTGGGCCCCAGCACTATAACCTCTCATGGGAGGTTGGGGTGTGGCGGTCCCACGATCAACTCCCAAGTGGAGGTTCCAACTACTCATACTCACATGGAGACTCAAAAAATAAAATAAAGTGTTACACTTTATTGAATTATTTTTTTAAGAAAACCCAAAAACTAAATTTTATCCTCGACTCACTTTCATCGATGTGAAAGTCTTCTTAAGTGAATACTGGCGCTATGAGTTCAACTGTGCCCATGGATTTCAGTTCCGAGCACAGGTTCAAAAGTTATAAAATACTTCTCGTATGTTAACAGAATGTACCTGAACAAAACTTCAGAAATTGATTCTGGACACACCGGTCTTCAGAATAAAGTGCCTTAAATTTTCTCATACTTTTAAAAATCCCATTAATTTAAGAAAAAAATACCAAGGAATTTCTGGGTCTTTACATTCTCCCCACCTCAGGGATTTATGTCCCCATAAGCTACAACTCGAACTAAGTGAAAAATGGGGGTACTAAGCATGTATCTGAGCCTTCTGCTCCTATGTGCTCTCTTGGAGGTTCTCGTGCTACTAGAAAATGCACACCAGAGGTATCGATCGTCCACGTAGGACCTATTCCTATTGATCATCAATCTCCACTGGAACCTACATAAAATTATCTCCATCGTCGATGTCCATCTCCCCATAGTTAATGATGTGAGAAGGGTCGTTCACGTATCTCCTCGGCTGAGATACATGGAAGACGTCATGCAATTGATGCAACTGAGGTAGAAGAGCTAAGTGGTAAGCCACCACGCCTACTCTTCTGAGGACATTGAAAGGTCTGACGAATCATGAAGATAACTTTTCACCTCATCCAAATCTCTGTAGACCTCATCGAGGCGATACCCAAAGAAAGACGTGGTCACCATCCTCAAACTTCAGAGGTTTCCATCTCTTGTCAGCATACGACTTTTGCCTGCTCTGTGCAGTCATCATCCACTCCTGGATGATCTTCACCTTCTCTGGGGTAGCTCGTACCATCTTTGGTCCCACTAGTGTTGACTCACCAAGGTATGTCCATCAAAAGGGCGATTTACAAGGTCGACCACACAAGGCCTTGAAATATTCCATCCCTATGGTGGAGTGATAATTGTTGTTGTAAGAAAAATCCACAAAAGGAAAGTGATCCTCCCAGATGCGACCGAAGTTGAGGACACATGCACGTAGCATTTCCTCAAGGGTCTAGATGGCCATCTCGGTCTAACCATCTGTCTGAGGATGGAAGGCGGTGCTCAGAGGTAGCAACGTCCCAATAGTCTTCTGCAACCCCTTCCATAGCCAGGAAGTAAACCGTGCATCACAGTCAGAGACAATAGAAGAAGTTACTCTATGTAAATGCATAATTTCCTACACTAAAAGGCATCTCAAGATCTCTAATGATCCCTGATCTCTGATCGGTAGGAAGTGAGCCGACTTGGTGAGTCAGTCGACGATCACCCAAATCGAGTCGTGACTATTGGATGTACGTGGAAGACCTATAATGAAATCCATGGATATCCCAACCCACTTCCACTCTGGGACCTTTAAAGGCCGAACCAAGCCTGCTGGAATTTGATGCTCCGCCTTCACTTACGGACAAGTGAGACATTGAGAGACAAACTCTGCTACCGCCTTCTTCATACCTGGCCACCAGTGTTGTCGTCAAAGGTCCTGGTACATCTTCGCCACTCCTGGATGTACCGCTAAAGGGGACGTGTGGAAATCCTTCAACACTTCCTCCTGAAGTGGTACTAGTATAATGATACGTCCTATAAAGAGGATGATGTGCTCCCCACCTTTAGAAAATCCATCAGGTGCCTGCCCCATGGATATCTGAGCATGTCGTGTTTCGCAATCAGCATCCCCACGATGCGCCTCACTGACTCATTAAATAAGTAGATGAGTGACTGTAAGAGATTGTAGATAGGCTGATCCATCCCTATCCACAAAGGATATATGTAAGGAAGCTTGCTACTCTATCACCTCACCTAGCAGCTGTATACTAGATCTCCTACTGAGAGCATTTGCTACAACATTCCCCTTCCCTGGAGTATAGACTATCTCAAAGTCATAGTCCTGGAGGAACTCAAAGCATCGCCACTGTCTCAGGTTCAGGTCCTTCTGAGAGAAGATATACCTGAGTGTTTTGTGATCAGAGTACAAGGTAAAACATTCGCCCATTATATAGTGCTGCCACATCTTCAAGGCGAAGACCACTACTGCTAACTCTATTTCATGGGTAGCATGGTTCTGATCATGATGTCTCAGCTGCTGAGAACCTTATGCGATCACTACTCACTCCTTCATCAACACAGACCCGAGTCCGGTCCCTGATGCATCGCAGTAGACTACGTACCCTACGCCTTCCTCTGGAAGTCTCAAGATAGGGGCACTAGTCAGCCTCTACCTCAGCTCCTGAAATCTCTGATGGCATCTCTCCGACCACATAAAGGGTTTCCCCTTCTTTGTCAAGGAAGATAATGGTGATGCAACTCTAGAAAAGTCCGGAACAAATCTATGATAGTACCCAGCCAAACCCAGGAAACTTCGTACCTCTGTCACACTCCTGGGTTGCTCCCAAGAAAGTACCGCCTCGATCTTCACTAAATACACTTCAAATCTAGCCTTCGAGATGGCGTTTCCCAAGAAGTGGACCTCTTGAATCTAGAACTGGCACTTCAAGAACTTACCATAAATCTAGTTCTCTCGGAGTGTGTGTATTACTACCTATAAATGATAGGCACGCACCTCCTCAGTAGTCGAGTATATCAGAATGTTTTTGATGAAGACTACGACAAAGAGATCGAGGTATGAATGTAAGATCTTGTTCATGAGTCCCATGAACATTGATGGAGTGCTGGTTATGCCGAAGGGCATAACCAAGAACTTGTAGTGGTCGTAACGACACCTGAAGGCAGTCTTCTGCACATCCTCGTCTCACACACTGAGCTAGTGATAGCTTGATCTAAGGTCTATCTCTGAGAACCATCGTACTCCTTTTAGTTGGTCAAAGAGGTCGTTAATCCTTGGGAGTGGGTACTTGTTCTTCACGATAACCTGGTTCAGGCAACGGTAGTCGGCACAGAGCCTCAATCTCTCATTCGCCTTCTTGGCGAACAGAATCAGGGATATCCAGGGAGAAAAACTGGGCCGGATGAATCCATTTCCATGCAAGTCATCTAGCTGTACCCGCAGCTTGCGAAGCTCAACGGGAGCTATCCGATATGCTGGAGTAGATATCAGTGTCATCCCGGGGTACAAGTCTATGTATAAGTCCACCTATCTATGAGGAGGTATTCTTGGAACATCATTAGGGAAAACCTTCGTGTACTGGTCCACCACTGCAGGATAAGTCGTACTCTTCACATCAACTGCTCCAAGGGTAAGGCAAGCCAACTGGTGAGTGATCGGCTGCACCCTACTCCGAGTGAGTTCGTCCTGTGCTGCAAAGTTTCCCTTCTCACTGTTGAAGGTAAACTTGGTCCCATCTGTGCGGACACACCACACTTTGTGCCTAATACAGTTGATCTGATCATGGATTATAGATAACCAGTCCATACTCAAGATGACGTCGTAAGGCATCGACACCGATATGAGGAGATCCGAGCCAAATCTCTCACCTCCTAGAGTAATCTCACACTGCTGGCACTAGTGTGTAATCTTCGAGTATACTCCTGTAAGAGTCTCTAACCATAAGGATCGACCCAACAGCTATGTCGGAATCTCTGAGCTCCGAATGAGGGATGTGGAAATTAAAGAGTAACTGGAACCTATGTCTATAAGAACTGTAGCTAAGGTGGAAAAGACACAGATCATACCTCGAATCATTTTCGGAGCAACGTGATCATAGGCCTGAGCTACCTGAAGTTGTGATCTCCCATGTCCACCCACTCCTTGTGGTCAGGGTGGAACTCTTAGTGGTGGTGGCGGTAGAACCGCAAAACATCATCTATCACTAGCTGCACATCCATCTCCTCTGCCACGTCCACCTCCTCCCTGCGGACTGCCTCGAGCGAACCTCTGCCTCTTCCTGGTAGGTCCCTCAACTGTCTACGGATCATCTGTGCGGCAGGTCGGACAATCACGAGCCAAGTGACCCTATCCGCCACATGAGTAACACTGGCCACTTCTAGAAGATCTATCTCCAACCCGGGTGCCTCGCAATTCTAATCCTGAGTCATGCGGTCGACCAACTGTTGGTCTGGTCCTCGTGGACCTCTGCGACATCTATCTTTTTCCAGCTATAGAAGACTCAGCTGCGTGTCATCTAATGGTGGGTCTCACTACTGGAGACTTCTCAATAAGGAAACTCTCCACTAGGAGGGATCTCTCTAGCACCCCGCCTGCATCGGGATACTAAGTGAGATCATCTGAGCTCTGATCTCTCACCTGAGCCCCTACTCGAAGGTCCAGGCCCTGAAGAATGGGTCTCACACCATATCTGTGGAGGATCACGAGAGGTCAGTGAACCTCATGGAGTACTGTGCCACTGTCATGATACCCTGATGTAGATGTAGTAGCTCTTGTATCTGCATAGCACAAAGGGTAGCTGGTACAATATCCGCACAGAATAGGCTCTTGATGTCTGACTAGAGTAGTGTCGCCTTTTCATGCATCTGGAGCATCAGGCTCCACCATCTAACTGCTCCTGCCTAAATAATTCCGGCAGCAAGGATCACCATAAAGTCTGCTGGTGTCCCTACTAGCCTAAAGACTCTCACCACAGCCTCCAGCCAATCCTCAGACACCTGTGGGTCCGTCTGTCCCCTGAACCTGGGTGGCCTCTAACGCTGGAACTCATGCAACATGCTCAAGTGGCATGCATCATCTTCTGCTGGGGCTGGTGGCATCGGTGGCCCAATGGTTAGTGGTACCGCTGGTGCCCCTGCTGGTTCCTCAACTGGAAGAGGGCCCTGCACTGAGGCCTCATCGCTCGGTAGGCTGTTAGTGCGTACTACTCTCGGGAGACCCATGGGGTTAGATGACAAGGTTTATGGCCTAGGGAGGTGGGTCGTGACACTTATAATACAAATCCAAGAGTTAAAATCCCATAAAACATAAATTCAAAGAACAAATGACTCAATCAATGTGAAAGTAATTAAACTATAAAATCATAAAGCATTAGAAAATATCATCCCAGGAAACATGGATTTTCCCTCTTATGTGGGTTAGATACTCCTAGTAACAAGCTACATACCAAGTCTTGAGTTATCCTACCTCCTGTATACCAATCACAAATAATAGAAAAATGAAAAGATTATATGATAACATTTATAACACCCTGAACCAGGATCCACTGAACTTATTCACCGAGCTAGTGTACCACATGTCCTAAAGAACATCTCCCATACACCAGAGGTAAATGAATAGTTGTTTAGGTCTAAGGTGGTATAGTGGGGAGACTATACCATCTTATAAGAGTTTCAATACCATAAGAGATAATTGAAACATCAAAAAATCACGCTTAGGATAAAAAAAGAATATAGAATAGAATTAATTCATAACCCATGTAAAAACATATTGATGTCGCATAAAAATTAGGTAGGAATATATAGGTGTGAGGTCTAGTATAACAAGTCCCAAAAGTAAACAAAATGGAAAAAATAAAAGATAGAAAAAATATCATAAGCCTCAAGCTCAATCCTGAATCCCATACCCAAACTACAAAACTAAGAATATCATCAATCACAATCTATAGGGTGACTTCCATTATCATATCCTCTATCCACAAAGCATGCCTATGTTCCAAATGATGGAATGAACTTGATATGAGTAAAAATCAGTTGGACACCACTAATGATGTCTTAGTAAAAACTAGTCCGATGTGTAAAACATAAATCCATTCAATATGTATATAACTCTACCAGGATAAATAAATATAAGAAGTGGAACAATAGGGAACCAAGTTGAGCCTCAGTTCTCTAGGAGAAAACCCAGGCTGACTCTACTTTATTAATTCTATACCGGTCACTGAACATGAATGTTACGTGGCCTAATATGGTTCCAAGGTGTATCACTGTGTAAACCATATTCATATAACACAAAGTAATCCATGAGGATCAATTATAATTAATTTCCATTAATTCCCAATTGAAATCCACTAGTCAGGTCTAAACTTGATGTACCACCCTTAACGTTCATAGGTAGAACTTCTTTTAATCCGAGTCTCACACTAAATGCATTCTATAAAAATATAAATGATCTGAATCTAGGGGTATCATCCCATGAAATTCATCAAGGATATTCTTCAATAATTTATGACATTAATCCATTTCATTCTACAAGTACATAAATTACCTGAAACCAAAGAAGAGACCCCCATGTCATTCATAGTAGAAAATCTAGGAAGAATCCACTAGATTGATCAATGCATTCAATAGACCAATAGAATCTGAGTCTCACCCACGGAACTCCATGAAAATATTAATCATGATGAATTAAAGTTAGTCAACTAATATATTCTTTTTCAAAATCAACATCTAATATTTTCCAATAATCCAATATTTCACAATTCACATATTAAAAAACATAAGAAAACAATCCAAGTCCATCCATTTGGTTCAATTCACATTTTTAATTAAATTTCCTATGTATATGAACATTAGGGAGATCCCAGTGGTAAGTCAAGGAATCTTAGGTCCATTCTAAACTACTATGACAATAAGGGTATCCCTAACTACAGTTTTTAGTCCACCCATTAACATGGTATAAGGCATAACCCAACTCTATAAAAAATTCAAAATGGGTTTACCAAACCTAAAACACACTTTTAAATTGATAGGATCTTCTAATATGTATACAGTTCAGTTTATGAAATAGATTAATTTTTGGTCAAGCATCAAAAGGGTTGGGATTACTACACATATTGATGATGCAATACTTGATGAGACTTTGAGGAAAAATCATGATACCACCTACCTCAGGTTAGATGGGTTCTATGTAAAAAAACTGACCCTAGTTTCCCAAAGATGGTCCCTCACTTTGTTATATTAGAATAGATACAAGTGGAGAATCCCAAAGGACCGATTAGTTTAGCAGACCTGGAAAATAGATTACATACATGTACCTTAAATTAAAATTCAAAACATAGAAAAACATAGATAATCCATTTATAATTACATTATTATCCTAGATTAACCCTTCATATCAATTATAATAAACATCTTGGTGTCTTGGGAAAATAAAACATAATAAAGGGGTTATCTCATATGCTCAGTAATGAAAAATAATACAGTAGAAGTTATCATAAATAAAATTTTAAGGTAATGTGTATATCTGAAACACAGGGCTTTTAAGCATAATCATGATCACAATATGGTAATAATAAATCTAATAATTCCTATAAACATTCACATGGATATTTTACAATTCAAATAATCACATGTAATATTAGTAACTAAACTCATAATGAGGGACTGCATAATGTCGGATATCATAAACATACCATTATGGCTTCATCCAAGACATCATTCATAAAACAGGTAAAAACTCAAACTAGTTTGTCACAGGAGACCTACCAATGCATCGAGGAGATACTGTGGGCCCCACCCATCACTTGAAAAGTCCAATGCATTCCTCATATGAAAATGGTGAAATGTGACAAGTATAAATATTCATATTAAAACTATCATACGAAATTTTAATATATTAACCATAAACCAGGAATGGTATCAAAATAGAAAATCCTAACTCAAACATATCATAAACCCTTCAATAAAAAATCATAGATTGTATCATATGAAATAAAATTCCATTAATCATAAAATCTGAAAAATGATGTTGACATAGTTGTAAATAATCTAATAAAATCATTATTTTTTTTTGGAGAAATACTATTTTTGAAATCATTTTTTTAAAAAACATGCAATAATAAAATAAAAAATAAAATAAAGATTTTTTAATGAAAGTGTCCCATGCCACTTTGAAAATTTTGAGAGAAATTCAAAAAATAACATTTTATAACATTCATGTCCTTATAAATAAATTCATAAATTCTATTTTGAAAATATAGACATGAATGAGAATGATTTGGAATAATAAATCGTAAAAAAATTCAAAATGATGTTTTAGTTAAAGTTTTCCTGACTAAAACCTTAAAATATTCCTTTTAAAAAAATTAATGAACTTCAAAATAGAAATAAAATTTCCTTTGTAATCCTTTTATATCCATACAAATAAATTTTTCAATTTGTAACAAGAATATTGAAATAGATGAATGATTAATTATTTAAACATTCAAAGCATCTCATACCACTTTAAACATTTAAATAATAATACCAATGAATGAATAGTATTTATCAAAAAAATTTAATAATGTAATCGAAAATTAATTAATTATATGATAATTCAAAGGGGATGTATATACAACACGTAAAATAAGGTGGGTATATAACATCAAACATAGCCTCAATGAAAGATGATTGAGATAAAATCACTTACCTTGCATTTCCTTTTGGGTGAATTTCATTTAAACTACTGTATAATTGTTTTAAACATGTTAAATAATTATACCAATACCATAATTATATTTATATTAGCATATATTATCCTATTATATTATCTTATCACATGTTTATTAATAATATTTTTTATTACCGTTGTATCGGGTGTTAACTACTTCATTTTCCTATGAATGTTTTATCTTGAATGTCTTGGATATTTTGAAAATAATATAGATCCAAGATCTCCAAAATGATATAAATTTAATAGATATTATATTTACACATTATATACATTTTTATAATCATTATTTAAAGGTTAACATGGATAAGGAATCTCATCATGTCGGGGAGATGGTTGGTCGCACATATGCATGAGCGAGAGTATCGTTCCTTTAATGGTAATGTGGTAAGGAATTGGAAGGTATATTAATTACATATAATCAATATCATATAATATTTATTATTTATATATACTAAATTCATTATTGTATCCATCCAAACAAAGTTGTGATGAAAAACAAATGACACCACAATGTGGATAAGTTAAGTCAGACATACCCAAACTAGGTGATATTATTTTCATATGATAGATAAAAGGGGGAATATGGTTGTCCCATAATAATAATAATAACATAAAATCATATATATATGATACTATATTTAAAACTTTAGTTTGTAAAATACATAGTAATACAAAGTAGAAAAAGAAAAGGACTTGAATTAGTTGGTAAAACAATTACCTCTTCTTCAATGTAATTCCTTGGGATCTCCTCTTATGGACACCAGGGTAGGTATTTTTAGAAGTCCAGGACCTCCATTACTTAGATAATAATGTTGGGAGGATAAATTTCTAGGTATTTTTGATCTATAAGTCTCAAAGTTGTGTGAGTAAGTGAGGTATGAGGTTCCTTTTTATAAGAGAGGTGAGAGGAACTTTTAGAATCCGTTAAATTATTAAATTAATTTGAATCAATTTTATGTTAAAAATTGATCCAAAGTTAGTTATTTAAAATCAAGTGTGATTATTGGTCGAAATAATAATAACCAATAATTTTTATACAAGTTTAGTTCACATTATTAAATTTATCTGTTGCATTTAACCTTTAGTTATACCTTTAAACTCATACCATGACAACTTCTCTTATTTACTATTTATGATTAATATAATTACTATAAAATGACAAACGAACCCCAAATAGACTATTGGTGAACTATTTAACCTTATTTTAGTTATTTGATATAATTTTATATTTTCATGAATTTTATATCATTTAATAAAATATTATTTATTGTAATGTATCATTTATGTAAATTTTGATATTATTCATTATTTAACTTTTTAAAAATATCATAACAACATGATAAATTAGAAAACAATATTATTATATATCAACAACATGTATAATTTATCTATATAATTCTTGGATTTCATTAATTATGTATAATTATATTTTTTTAATATTGATAATATAATTTATTTGATATTCCCATTGATTACTCAATTATTACATCATCATTATGTAATCATTTATTTGAATTTTTTTCTTCTATAAAAACTAAAAAAATTATCATTATGAAGATAAATTTTTTATATTTCAAATGAATATTTATTGTAAGATTTATCTTTTTTATAAACCAATACTAAAAATGATTTACTTATTAAAATTTAAAGTGTGACATTTTTAAATTATCTTCAAATAAAATATATTAATGTCATATTCTTTCCCAAGTGGCTTAAAAATGTTATAATTTCTTCCTCAGGTTGATTTTGGTCAAAAAACACTGTTAAAATAAAATTAGGATAAGTGTTAGGGTAATTTTATAATATTATAATATATTTTTTTACGTTTAATTACCCAGTTTACCCTTAACCATATTAAATAGATATTTACTTATGTCACTATTCATAATATCCAAAAAATAATTTTGATCCTATTAGACTCTAAATATCATACTCATTAGAACCATGTATTTACATTTATGCAAATTCAATTCACAAAACTGGCTAAATTAAGTTTAATTCTAATCCAACACACGTGTTGAGAAAGCGGGTAAAATAAAACATTCAAAAATTAAATAAGTTATTATATCATGTTTTAATATAAAAATGATTTAATTTAAATAAATTAAATTAATATATTTATAATTTATACTTTTTTATGTTAAAAATAAATTAAAAATATAAAAATTATTAAAATGAAAATCCAGTTCTTTACTACAATGCAATATTTTTTTACTATTCATAAAAAATGAAATTCTTAAGAAAATACCAAAAAATTACCGTAAGATAATTTTAAAATTCCAAATTAAAAGAAGAAGATTATTTTTCATATAAAAATTAAAAGAGTCAAAAATTATATTTAGAATGGGATCTTTATTAAAAATTGGTAAAATTACCATTTTTGAAAAATACTTCTTTTATACCAAAAAATTAAATTTATTCTTATATCATGCCTAGAAAAAAAATAAGATGAATTTTAAAATTATATGTAATATATATTCTAATAATTTTGTTAATATTAATCATAAATGATAATTTAATGGCTAGGTTATATCTAATAATAATATTTTAATAATATATTGACGTTTGGTAAAACTCAGTCTTCCATATAATACAAGCTATCGAAGAAAGTCACTCTAGTGTGTAACATAAGATAACTCAGTGTCTCCTGAATTATATGTTGTACAATATTTTAAATTTATTTAAAAAGAAAAATATTTTAAATTCCTGGGGTGTTACATTCTCCCAGCCTTAATTAAATTATGTCCTCGCAATTGAAATTTTATTTTAGTAATCGAGAGTTTGATATTTGAAAATACTATTACTAAATAACCCATATAACAAATAGGGTAAATAAATCATGTTATTTATATGTAGTAAATGTAAATGTTAAGGTCACCACCAATCCATATTTTGAGTAAGACAACATTAGTGGCATGTAGATATATGTACATAGAGGTAAAACGTAAATATTTATAGTGCTTTATTGAGGTCATCAATCAAAAAAAGTGAATGCCTGATGGAAAATTTAGGGCCTCAAAGACATAAATCTATGATGATTAAAAATACTATAGGTTCAACAAAAATTAATTTTTTTTTCTTTATATCCAATTCCAAAAGTTGAGGAATTCTTTCACTCCATAAGCATGTAAGGAAATATAATTACTTGATATGTTTCTATAAAAACAATCTTATCCTTTGGTTGTGTATTTAACTATTTATACATCTTTTATTAACACAAGTTCTATCATATGGTGAAGTAATATGTTATCGTCTAAAACATTTTCAAATTATCAACATAAGCAATTTCATAAATGGTGAACTTTTTTAAAATGAACTTATAATTAATTTTTCCACAACATGATAAAAGCTCTTATTTGTCACATTCCAAACAAGTGAATACCTTCATCAAGTATTCTCTTGAAACATGCAACTTTATTGAAAACATTCATACATCCGTGTTCCTTAAATTGAACATAAATTATTGGGTATACTCTTTAAATCAAAAAATATTGTAAACTCCATTAATGATAGCATAAAAAACTTTTTCAATATACCATTAATAAGTTCCAAGGTAGTTAAAACTATCCAATTTACATTATCCAAATCTATCATCTCTTTATTCTGACATCATTATCTTAATATCATAAACATATTAAGGGTTATATTTCCTTTAACTATATGGTTTCCAAAAAGTTTAACTTGCTACTAAGTCACTTTTCCTAGTCATCGGTAAGATTCAATATAAAATCTCAAATCCTTAATGAAATAGTATTGTAGTAAAATACTTATATATTCCATAATTATTATAACTAGTAAATCATTAATATAATACTAAAATGACATATTTCTTGAATAAAAAAATAAGCACATTAATCATTCCTCTTCATCCATAGTAATATAAAAATCTTGATCATGATCCATTATCTGCTTGTGGGGTATACTCATTTTACATATGAGAAATTTATTTTCATAGTGTCTTGTATCCTTGTAGTTGAATCATTGTACATTATAAACCTTTTTCTTGTCCTTGAAATCTCATGCATCGGGCTCTTTCTCTCTACACTGGTAACAAACTCACATTACTTTTAAGAATTTAATAAGGGGATTATTTCCACAATTATTACATGTGGGAAAATACTTCATTCCCTTCTTACCTTTATCTATATTTTTCCTAGTCAAACTCATATTCTTGTTCTTCCCTCCAAATCCATAAAGCTTATAGTACTATTTACCCATCCCATTTTAATGTGATATTATGTTCTCAAATGATGATAATTTTTAGTAGACAATTCCCCTTAAAAATATTTTCTTAAGACCATGAAACATATGATCCTTATTACTCTTTGGATCACAGACAGCAGTGATGTTCACATTCCTTCTTCAAGGCGTCATTTCTAAATGACGACATACACTAGGATAGATCGTATCATAATGTATAATTATAAAAATAAAAAAATACATAATATAAATTGAAACTTTTATAAATATCTAATCTCATTATAATAAAAATGTTTTCTTTGGGTACATATTTACATTTAAATACGTCATAATGGATTTTCTAGAAAATATAGATTATCATAATAATATCCCCTGGGAGTGTCAACCTAGGCGTGCAGTAAGGCTCATTGTCGTGTACCAGATTATGATGATTCCGGTCCAAAACACCTTGTTAGAGTTGTTACTCCTAGGTATATCTATACCAGAACAACATCCACCTATAGTATCTATATAGGGATGCATTTCTAGGAATACCCATATAATCTCTACCTTACAAAAAAATATTGGATGTTATTCTATACTTATCCTAAAATTTTATCTTAGGGTTATGTTCCCTAATCTATGTTTTCTAAATTTAATTCCCAAGGTTGTTGTTAAACTTGATATGATACTATCTATAACAATCTCGACCACATTATATTGGATCTGGTGCATCACTTTATTAAATTGGCATATATACAAGGGGAAAATCCAAAAGGATTGATCAGTTTAGCGGTATTGGAAAATATATTAGATACAAGAACCTTATATTACAATTCAAAACATAAAATACATCCTAGATAATCTATTCATAATTCCACTATTCTCCTAGTTTAACCATGCATATCAATCATAATACACATCTTGTCATCCTTAGAAAATAAAACATAATAAAGGGGTGAGATCATATGCTCAGTACAGGTAAATAATATAGTAGAAGAAATCATAAATAAACTTTTAAGGAAAGGTATATTACTGAAACAAAAAAAATTAAAACATAATCTTGAGCATAATATGGAAAGAATAAATCAAATAATTCAATATAAACATTTACATGGATAATCTACCTATTGAAAAAATATAGTGTAATATCAAAAACTAATCGTATGATGATGGAATGCATAATTCCAGACATCATAAACATATCGTATAGAATTTAGCTAAGACACCATACATAAATGGTTAAAAACCCATACTATTTTATCACATCATACCTACTAATGCATCAAGGGCTATAGTGGGCCTTGCTAGTCACTTACTAAGTATAAAGCATTCCTCATATGAAAAGGGTGAAACTTAACTAACATAAAAAAAATTTATTAAAAAAATTATATGAAATTTTAATAAATTAACCATAAAACATGAATGGTATCCAAATATCACATCCTGATTCAAACATATCATAAACCCTTCAACATAATATGGTAGATTATATCATAAGAAATCAAATTTAATTAATCATAAAATCCAACAAATGATGTTTACAAAGATAAAAATAATATAATAAATTCATTAAAATTTCTTTATAGAAATACCCCTTTTACTTTGAAATAATTTATTTAAAATTCTGGAATTTATAAAAGTAAAAACTAGAAAACTTAAATCAAAGTGTCCCATTCCACATTGAAACATTTCAGATAAATTCAAAAAATATCATTTGAAAACATTAATGTCTTTATAGAAAATTCATAAAACCCACTTTGAAATCATATACATGAATGGAAAGGATTTATAAGAATAAATATTAAAAACGTTTAAAATTTTTTTTATTTAAAGAGTATCTTACATAAATACTTACAAATATTAACTTTTAAAACATTTTAATTTACTTAAAAATAAACATACAATGTATTTTTTTAATACTTTTATTTATATATACATAAATTTGTAAATTAATATCTTGAATATTGTAATAGAGAAAGGATTAATTCATTAGACATTAAAATCATACCATAAGAATAATATTTCTCAAACCATTAAAAAACATAATAATAAATTAATTAAATATATGATAAGTCAATGTTCTTTATATCCATAACATAAAATAATGTGTGTGTATAACATCAAATTGTGCATCAATGAAATAATATTGTGATGAAGTCCCTCACTTTGCATTTACTTTTGGGTGAACATCCTTTAACCTCTTGTAAAATAGTTTTAAACATGTTATTAACCTATAAAATAACCAAAATTATTTTTCTAATACCACATATTATCCTCTTATATTATATTAAAAATTGTTTGTTAATAATATTTTTTTATTACCCTTGTTTTGGGTTTTAACTAATTCATTTTCCTATAAATTGTTTATCATGAATGTATCAGTTATTTTGAAAAGGATATATATCCATCATGTAAAGAATGATATAAAGTTCATAGATATTATATATACTCATTATATAAATTTTTATAATCATTATTGAATGTTTATCATGGGGAATGAATATCATCTCATCGTGAAGACGTTAGGTCGTATGAACACATGAGTGACGGTATCATTCTCTTCATGGTAAAGTGTTAAGGAATTGGATGGTATGTTAATTATACAGAATAAATATCATTTCATATTTATTATTTACATCCATTAAATTCTTCAGTTTTTCCAATACAAATAAAGTGGTGAAGAAAAATAAATTACACCTCAACGTGGAGACGGTAAGTTGTACATATACACGCGTGGTGATATTGTTTTTCATAAGATAGATAAAAAAGGAATAAATTTTTCCCATAATCATAATAACATATCAAAACATATATATGATACTATATTTATTACTTTATTATGGAAAAAACAAAGGAAGAGGTATTATAATAAGGAAATAACTTGAATGAGTTGGTAAAACAATTAATTATTCTTCAATAGACTTTCTTTGTATATCCTCTTAGAGACACTAAGGTTGGTCCATTTTGAATACCATGACCTCAAAAAATAATATAATAATTTCTTGAGGATAAATTGGTAGGTTTTGGTCAAGATATAAGTCTCAAAGTGTCATGAGAAAGTGAGGGAGTAGGTGCCTTTTTATAAGAGAGGCGTGGGTCACTTTTGGAATCTTTCAAAATATTCAATTAATATAAATTAATTTTAGATTAAAAATGGTTCTAAAGTGAGTTATTTTAAAGCTAGTATATTTATGGATATATATCATCCAAACCAATGTTTTTTAGACAAGTATAGGTCATATTATTAACCTTATCTTTTGGATTTAACCCTTAGTTAAACTACTAAACTCTTACCGTGACAACATGTCTTTCTATTCTTTAGGGTTAACAAAATTACTATAAAACTCCAAAAGAAACCCAAATGGAAATTTTAGGAAATTTTTAACCTTATTATATTCATAGGGAATAATTTTATATTTTTATGTATTTTATATCATTTAATAAAATGTTATTTATTTTAAAGTATCATTTATGTAAATTTTGATAATATTAATTATTTATCTTTTTAAAAATATCAAAACAACATGATAAATATGAAACAATGCTTCCAATATATCAATAACAGTCCAATGTTTTTAATTAAATCCTTTTATTTCATTAATTATGTAAAAGTATATTTATTTTAATATTTTTAATATCATTTATTTGATATTTTTATTGATAAAAAAATTACTGCACCATTATTATACGGGCCTTTAATTAAATTATATTCTTCTCAAAAAAAATTATAACGATGAAAATAAATTTATTATATTTCAAAACACTGTTTATAGTCAAATTTATATTTTGTATAAACCTATATTAAAATGATTTAATTATTAAAATATTCAGTATGACATTTTTAACTAATCTTCAAAAGCATTATAATAAATATAAAATTCTTACCCAAGTGGATTAAAATGATATAATTTTAGAATAAGGTTGATTTTTGTTTAAAAAAATTATCCAATAAAATTTGGAAAAGTGTTCGGGAAATTTTATAATATTATAATATTATTTTTACCATTAATTACTCAATTTATCTATAACCGTAGTAAATACAAATATACTATAGTTATTATTTATAATATCCAAAAAAATAAGTTGATCCTATTATACTCTAAATATAAAACTAATTACAACTCTGTATCTCCATTTTAAAAAATTTAATTCATAATAGTAGATAAATTAAGTATAACTCTGATCTTGCAGACGTGGTGAGAAATGGGTAAAAGAAAATGTTCAAAAATATCAAAAGGTTTTTATATCCAATTTTAATATAAAAATGAATTAAAAGACATAAATTGGATTTATATATGTATATTTTATCTATTGTGACTTTAAAAATTAATTTAAAATATAATAATTATTTAAACAAAAAGGTAGTTCTTAACTACAATGCATTAGTTTTCACTTTTCATCCAAAAATAAAACTTCTCAGAAAAATATCCAAAATTCATCTTAAGGTAATTTTGACATTAAAAATTCAAATAATAATATTATTTTATCATATAAAAGTTATTAAAGTGTCAAAAGTTTGATTTAAAATGGATTCTCCGTTAAAATATGGTATGAATAAGTATTTTGAAAAATACTTCTTTGATGCAGAAAAAATGGATTTATTCTTATATTATGTTTAGAAAACACCTAAGATGAATTTTAAAATTATACGGTATATATATAAATTTAATGATTTGGTTAATAATATTTATATATGCTAATTTAACAGCTCTTTTATATATTATAATAATATTTTAATAATATATTTTTTGGTAAAACTCATTCTTATGTATAATGCAAGATATCAAAGAAAGTAGATCTTGCGTGTAACACAAGCGAACTTAGTATTGCATGAATTACAATATATTGAATATAGAAAATTTATTTAAAAAGAAAAATATTGTAAATTCATGGGGTGTTACATTCCACTCACTGATTATTAGCCTTTGATTTGGGAAAGAATATGAGTTATTTTGAATCTATACAAAAACCATAGAAATAAAATATTTACATTAAACAAAGTGAAAGATATTTAGATAAAAAGAAACAACTAGATTATAAGGTAATGAAGTTATTTCCTTACTCGGAACCTTTCAACATGATGAACGGAGATTAAAATAGAAGTGGGATATCTGAGTTCCACTCAATCATTCCAAGGGGAAGAGGATAGTTTCATGTGTGGCCACTACTTCCCAAATGTGGGTCAAAATCATGTTTGAAAGAAAATATGGGTGAAGGAAAAAAAGTACCTTCTTATCCATTTAAAAAAATGGACATATCCCACTAGATGGAAGGTGGGGATTCCAGTGGATTTCCATCATATAGAAATCCCTCCATCTAGTTGGTGGACTGCTACTGGCTAGTCAGTAGGGCTATAATCCCTAGACTGTATTCCCCTACCTCTTTATTCTCTTCTCAAACACCCTTGTGTCCTCCTAAACCCCCTTTTACACTCCTTAAAAGAAAAAACAAGAGATTTAGAATGAATTAAAGGTTATTTACCTCAAATTAATAGTGGTTTCTTATATCTACTTAATGAGGTATAAGTTATATTCTTCTGGTAAATTCAAAAAAAACCCAGCTTAGTACGGAGAAAAAAAACTCCACTTATACTTTAGAGGATATTATCTTAATTAATACTTTTTTGATGAAATATGAGTCTTTGGGACATTATCCCAAATCAATCATCCTTATACATAATAACGGAATCATGTAATTGAAAGGAGGAACCACACATTTCATGAAATGGTGAGATCTATGATGATTCATGCAAGTGTTCCATTATATTTTTGGTTATATGCATTATAGATTTTGGAACACATATTAAATGAAATTACAACTAAAGAAACAATGGTATTCTATATGAAATTTAGTGTAGAATTAAATATATGTTTGTTAATTTACATGGATGGGGTTGAAAAGTATTTTATAAATCCCATTTAGGTAACAAACATGGAGCATGGGAACAAAGTGTACCTTTATAGGATACCCTATGTAGATAAGGGGATATTACCTATATGACCCTTCAGATAAAAAAAGGAAATATATAAAATACATTCCATATTCCTTGATAAGAATAATATAACTAAAAGTGATTGTGGGAGAGAGATATACTTTAATGAATTCATGTCTCAGTATATACAAGAGTTTTCATAGGAATAGATTCTACAATGTCCCAAGGAACAGGTTGTTCCAAATACAAAATAATTGTGTAGGAGTACTAGAGAGGTTAGATAACTAGAAAAATATGGTTTTCTATTCATTAATCATAGTTACTCAGTATTTTTTTATAATAATGATCATGTAAACTATAAGAAAGAAATGAGTGGTATAGAAGCATCAAAATGGAAATAATCCATGAATTCTAGAATGGATTCCATGTACCAAAACTATGATCATATTTTCATAGATTATCTAGTTGATGTAATTTACATTGTTTACAAATGATTATTCAAGATGAAATTAGACATGGATAAAAAATTAAATAAATCTAAGATAAAAAAATTTGAAAAAGGGATTAAATAGTTCAATGCATAAACTATGATGAAACCTTTTCTCCAGTTTCTATGCTAAAATCAATCAGAATTCTACTTTCCAAAGAAGATTATAATGACTACGAGATTTTAAAAATTGATATCAAAATGCATTTCCTTAATGTGAACCCCCAGGAATATTTCTATATTACAGAAAAATAATTTTTTTATCACTAAAGGATTCCAAAAATGTATGCAAATTGCAATGATCCATTAATGGATTGAAGAAAGCATCTAGTCCATGAAACATTCAATTGGATAAATCCATAATGATATTTGGTTTCATAAGTAATTAATATGATCCTTATGTCTATAAGTGGTTTAGTGGGAGTTTTTTCTTTTTTCTAATAGTTTATGTTGATAATGTAGTACTTATCAGAAATGAAATACCAGTCATATAAATCCTTAAGATTTAGTTCAACCCTTACATCACCATGGAAGAATTTGTTGAACTATAATATATTCTTAGAATTAAGATCCATCATGATATGTCCAATTAGATAATTTGACTTATTTAAATTAATTAAATTGATAAGACACTAAAGCGATTAAGTATAGAATAATCCAATAGGGGACAGTTGTGAGGGTCACATGGAATTAATATAACATCTCATGCTTTTCAAACATAAATATTACAAATTATAAGATAAATATTCAATATATAAAATTATGATCGAAACTAAAATCTTATATGCTTAGTTTATTTGGAAAATTAGATAAATAAAAAACTTTTTCATACGATTTCTATATAATATCACACTATTTTATTAATAACTAGAACCCTTATCAAACATATCATACTTAAAATATTTCTTCATAACATGAGTAAAGGAAACATAAGAAAGGCTGAAATCTTGTTCTCATTAATGGTAAACAAGGAACATATCATTAATCACTTAAAAAACATGAACATAATGGTATGAGTACATGAACTTAACATTTTATAAACCATTCCCAGTATTTCATAATTCAAAATCATGAGACATGGCACAAAACATGGTAGTTCATAAGAAATGAATCATAATGTAATAAAAAAACAAGAGTTGTGATAAAATAAAATTGGAATACACATAAGTTTTTGGAATAAAAATAATCAGAGAAAAACATTTCCTTAGTCAGGGTTACCTCTCAATATATTCAAATTAGATAGAGTCCCATACTAAATGAGGTTCACTCCTCATTCCATTCTTTATTATCTCATGAGATATCAGAATTTATCTAAGTACTATAGGACTATATAATTCTAAAACCACATATCACATAATCATAATCAATTCATATGTATTCCAAAATATCATAAATCATTAATTCAATATCATGACCCATGGAAAGGAAATGGGTTACATAAACATTTCAATATTTCAACATAGCATAATGCGTGGAAAAATAATGTGTTTCATTATCATCTCAATATCATAATCAAAAACCATCCAAAGAAAAAATAATGATTGTATCGTTGGATCATATCCTCATAGAATCATTAGTTCAAATATGTTGTGTAAATGACCACTTCATGAAAAATTAAAAAGAGAAACCCCTTTTGGTACTAGGTAAGGAGGAACCCATTACCAGTTAAGGACCCAAAAACCACACAAAGACCAAAGGCCAAAATATTTCATGACTCCAAGGTACAAATTTTCTTAACCCATTGGTATTAAATCCCTTGGGCACAAATAACACAATAAAATTATCTATAGACCCAGAACCCAAGAAGTTATTCAATCCTCCTCACCACCACACCCTACAGTCCTCCCACCTCCAGTGCACACCACATCTCAATCTAGCCATCCCAGTAGTCATCGAGAACCCTTTGTCACCAATTTGCTTAAAAATATCAAGGAACATACCAATGTCACCTCCCCTACCACATATAGTAGATCAAGGACCCCAAATAAATATATGTATAGAATGGTGAGACTGCTAGTTGAATAATATCAAGTTGAACTATCATTGCTAGGGGAAGGATGAAGCATGAGTAGATCAAAAAGGATATTCTAACCCACTGCAATATTCATGGCCCAAATATACTTTATAGAATCAAGTAATATAGCCTCATACCAAATTCCATAACATAAATTGTAAAATGTATGTGAAGGCCAAAACTCCATCGATGGCCCATACCTTAAGTCTGAAAATTTCTTGAGTAAAATAAACTTTTCATTTTGAAATTACTTATTTAAAATCTATAAATTTACAAAATATTAAAGAAATAATTTTATTTGAAGGGAACCATTTAAAAATTTAAATTATGTTTCAAATCATTGATTAGTTATGATGATGGTAAATACCATTTATTTCATGCACATTAAAATAATGAATCCTTTCACATTATCCATAAAAAGTTAAAAATACCTCATTTAGAAAATGAATAAAGATTCATTTTAAAATATTTTTAAAAAATTAAAACATGGGTAAAAATTTATTTAAACAATCATATGAAGATATTAAAAAATTTGAAAATAAAATTAAATAAAATATGTACGTGGAACAAAAATTTACTCAACTAAAGAGGAAATAAAGTCTATTTATCTTCAAAATATTTTCCCATAAAATTTAAGTACCAAAGAGTGGAAAATCATATAATTAATTTAAAATTACATGAATAACTAGAAGATAAGAAACTTAATGAGGTTATTTTTAGTTATATTATGGAATTTCATTATTATAAACATATTTTTAAACAATCTCGATAAATAATGAGATTATAACATAAAACTCTTAAATCAGGTTAAACATGCTTTGGAAGTTCTCCAAAATCATGTATAATAAGATTAAATTTATTAAAAATTTATATCAGAATCAATTATATACTTATAATATCATATATGATTCACTTATAACATTTAAACACCCATTTATTAATAATTTGTTAATAAAATCATCGTTTTTGGGTGTTAACTATTTCATTTTTCATGAGAAATTTAGTTTGATGGTCTTGAACCTTATATACTGACCATGATTCCACAATATCCAGAATATAAATCTTGATATAAATATTATATGTATGTATTTATATATAATTATATTTATATTCATATTCATATATAAAAGGTAGATACAGAAAAATGATTTACATCGTTCATGGATATGGTAGTATGTACGTATGCATGAATGCTATTTTTAATTTTATAAGGATGGAATAAAAGAAAAGTAAATAATAATTCACATTTATATAATTATTATTGTATCACAAATATCATATATACCCATTAAATCTATCCTTATTACCATACATTTAAATAATAAATTATAAATGAACCACATCGCTTCATGGAGGCGGTAGACCACACATACGCACGAGCTAGGTTATCATTTTCCAATAGATGGGAAGGTTAGAATGTAGATATGATATAATAATTATAGAAGTATAATTATATCTACAATATGATATATAAGTATTAAATCAATTATAATAATCGTCAATAAAATATGGTGATGAAAAATGAATTTCATCACTATGTGGAGGAGTTAGTTCACACGTACACTTGAGTGATACTTTCACTTCTCATTTAATGGAAAATATGGCGAATAATTGTGGTTATATAAATAAAATAACATTTAAATATATTTATGTTACTTAATTTATTGTTTTATGATAAATTCTATATATTTATAGGAGTTAGAATTAGAAATAAATTGAAATATGTCGGGTAGGATGATTACCTCTTCCTCAGTAGGCCTACTTTAGATCCATTATTGAGGAACTTTGGAATGGTCTTTAGGAATAACAAAAAATCTAATTTGTGGAAAGGGAATATAAAAATATAATTTGGAATGGTTTGGTAAATATATATGGCTCAAAGTGGAGTAAGTATTGAAAGGAGGGGTGTCTTATTTTATGTGGGGTAAAGGACACACTTAGAATATCTTAAAATATTAAAATATAATAACATCATACTAAAGACAGGTGATTGAAAATGAAAAGATATTTGATTTTGAGATTGTATTATGTTCAAATATTTCCATCCAATATGATTTAAATAAGCTTAATTGCAAAACTTACCCTTACCTCTAGGTTTAACCCCAGGTAAACTCATTTAAATCTTAACAATAGTGATAAATTTTAATTTTTTTACTATTCATGATGATTAAAAATGAATGTGAACTCATTAAAACAAATTTCAAAATTATGATTCAAAATATTGAATCTATTTTATCAAATTCAATTCATATAAGTGGTGTAATTTAATTAAAAAGTATTTCAAAAAATCACGACAAAAAAGCTATTTTCCAAAAAACAACTTAAGTAAAACAATTATACCAAAATCTAATATAAGATTAATTATAATGAAATTAATTAAAATTTTAATATTATAAATAAACTAATTTTACTTTTAAATTTATTTTTTACAAAAAAAATATATGTTTTTAAATAATTTAAAAAATATTATTATCTTCACTAAAAATAAGTATTTTTCATTACTCATTTAAAAATCAATCATTTCTGAAAATTATCAAAAATTCACTATAAGAAAATATTGACATAAAAAATTCAAAAAATTAATTTCATTTTTTTAAATACATTTTTATCAAATTTAATAAATAAATTATATAATTTTCTCATAAAAATAAATAAAACCATTTTTAGGAAAAGATGTATTTTTGAAGCAAATAATGACTTCACTAAAAATTGAGTACTTCTTATTCAATGTATTTTCTTTATCGAAAACCTTTGTAAATAATTATTTTAATATTTATTTATTCCTATTCACTCTTCCTATTTAACGACACAATTATAATGGTATACTATAGTATAGTTCAATTAGACTTTGGGTTGTTTGTATCACAAGCTATCAAATAAATTAAATTAATTTGAAGATAAATATATCAAAAAATATCAAGGTTGTGTATTCTACCCCCATAAAATGAATTTCACCGTTGAAATTACATCACTCGAATAAAAAAAATGATATCTATATTTCATCACATCCTTAGGTTCCCATATAGCTTTTTGAAATTTCTAATTTCTCCAAAGAAATATTACTAGGTGAGTAGTATTTTTTCTTTGCATTTTGTCTCTATAATCTAGGATTTCCATCATTCTTCCTTTAATTGAGATGATAATTCTCTAGGGGTATAACCTATAATTTTAGTACATATGATTGGTCATGTATATACTTTATCTAGAGAGATCCATGGAATACATCGTGAACTAGAGAGAGGTTCAATGGAAGCACTAAGCGATAAGTTTCCATCCCTACTCAATCAAGAATCTTTAATAGGAAAATATACCTAGAGATAAAATTTCCCTTATATTATAATCTCATAAACTTCTTCTATAGATAAATTCTAAGGAATACCATGTCACCAAATTTGATTTATAAATTTCACCAAATATTATCCGCATACATTTTTTACATACTCTGAGATACCTTGATGTACTACTAGATGTCTCAATATTTTCTTGTATTTTCTCAGATATCTCAGGTCTCAATAGCTTTCATTATCCAACTTCATCCCAAAATGTTGGAGTTTTCTAATTTCTTCCATATAGGGCTTCATAAGGATCCATATGAATACTCAAGTGAAAGAAATTATTGTAGGAAAACTCAACTGGGGGAAGGTGTTGATCCCAACCACCTTTGAAATCCATAAAATAATATATTATAATATAATCTAGGGTTTAGTTGTTTTTTAGGATGACTATCTAGATGAGGATGGTAATAAGTACTAAAGCTCAACCCTATATCCAAAGCCTTCTGGATACTTCCCTTTAATTTCAAAGTAAGCCACATATTGTATTCAAATACAATAGAATGTTTTACTCTATGAAAGCTTATTGATTCCTTAATGTATATTCTAACAAGATGATCAAGAGATAAATAATATCTGATCTAAATAAAGTGTGTTGACTTCATAAGGTAAATTACTACAACACAAATAGTGTTATGGTCTTTTGATGTTTTGGAGAGTTCAGAGATAAAATATATGGCGTCGTTTACCCATTTCCATTCTGTTATAGGTAATGATAGTAACATCCCTTTAGACTTATATCACATGGCCTTAAATTTCTAACATATCATCCACTGAGATACATACTCTTATATATTTCTCTTCATGTGGTCCCATCATAAATACTATTTTATATCTCTATAAATATTCATACTTCTATGATGGATAGATAATTATAAACTGTAAGTTTCATCCAACAGGATCTTCTTCCAATCAACAATGTATGGGACACATACAAGGTTACTAAAGCATATCAATCCATTATAATCATGGTTGAACTCAGGAACATTTCTCACATTCTTTTTCAATTATATATCGTTCTTTTACATCTCTTTAATATTTACTTGGATAGATAGTTGATAAATCATTTTGGAAAGAATATATTTCCCCACTTACTTCAATATTTCCATATCCATCCTTTGTAAATATAGAAATATTGGATATTTTGTTAAACTTATCATAGATAAGCTAGCATGATCTTTTAGACTCTGAGAATTGTTGGTGTCATGTGTTGTAGAAGCATGTAGAGGTGAGAGATATATTAAAAATTAATTTTAATGATTTTTTCTTAAAACCAAGAGAGAGGATCTTGCACATAAAATTTATAATTAATTTATTAAATATTTTAATAAATAAATATATAGGCTTAGGATATTTCTTCATTGGTAAATTTTGATCATCTAAAAAGACCCTTTTGGATTACCTTCATTCCACTCTTAGTATTCAATGATATGATCCCTCTAGTGGTGATCCACACTTGCACCTATGATCTCTAAGAAACATCACTTGATCTCCAGGTTCTAGTGTGGAGAGTCTAATGTCGTGTGTTATTCATTATTAATCACTCATTGTTCAGTCTTGAATAAAACTGTCTTACACTTCTCATTCTTGAGATGGAGAGAGAAGGAGTTTTTGATATAGAATTCATTGTGAAAAAAATTATCTATTCTCAATTATGGGTACCCTACACAATAGACATAATCGTCTACTTATAGAGTTGCGATTTAAGTTAAAATATTATTTAATTACATACTACTACTAAATAACATTTAGTGCCTCTAATAAACCCCATGAAATATAATAACAATTATATTATTCTTTTTTTTTTCAATCCAACTTGTGGAATAACAAATATTATTTAATGTTCTTGTTGATTAATATTTTTCACCGGACTCAGTATTGGTCCGTTCTAACTCCTCTATCATTAATTGAACAACCAAATATATATTTTATTCATAAATAATTATTTTATTCACAATCTAGTTAATAAATTTTTACTAAAATATTCAAGAAATATTTTTTCCACATGATAGTGGATAAATATATATTTAATTTATGTGATCAATATAAATGGAATAAAATTATTCCTCAGACTTGAGAATAATATATATTTGATTAATTAAACTCAAATAGAATAAACCTAGATCAAATAAAACACTTATTATGTTAACCTCTAGGATTAGTTATCATTTACAGTAGGCGGGCTTGCCTAAAGTCCAAGATTAATGTTTAGAAATAGTTCAAGGAACCCCAAAGAAAGAACATAATGGAACAACATCGACAACCACATATGAATTATCATTGTGTAATGCAATCCCTTTGTCACTATATTTAATTAACTAGGTTGTATAACCATGTCTTGAAACTATATTCTTGATATGTATTTCTTTGACTATATAAAATAAACACATCATTACACCATGTTCGTGGATTTTAATGTGAAGTTTCTATTATAATCAATGGGTTGAGATATGATCTTCCATAAAGATAGAAGGGATAAATACTTCCTCTATTTATTCATTAATGACATGTCACTCATGATATACCCAACATATCCAACTTCTCCATTAACTTTTATCATCATGGTTTATGGAATACAACTAAGTACGTGAGTTAAAGAATGAATTAATAATAATCTTAAAGTCTAAGGACCATCAAAAACTCTCATAGATAGAATTATCCAATGACACCAAAACATACGAAATTATTATTAGAAGGTATGTTCTCATTATATCCCATCTTGGAGAATACCAAGCAAAAACTTCATGGGAAGAAGCCTCATATTTTTTTGAGCACTCACACCTGATAGTCTATGAACAATGTTTCCTATCATAGTACATTTTCCAACAATAGAACATTGTTTTAGAATATCGTTATAACAAATCACGGTTCTCGTCATAGTGGGGTACTACTATCACATTATTAATGTGACGCATACTCTAGGACATTATTTCATTAGACTCGGGAAGAACAAAAAATAGTAGGTAATACGAATTTTTATTAATATTCCTTACATTGAATATTCATGTATTCAAATTACCAATAGTTGGTCCTTGGATACAAACTCTAAAAAATCCCACTTGGACTAGAGAAAACTGCCTATGACCTTCAGTCCGCTAGACCTTACATTATAGTCATGTTTATGATGAGTCAAGTATTTAGTTAAGGGTTCCTCCACATTGTCTTTCATGGAAATATAGATAACTACCACTTCAAATCTCTAAAAAAATCCCTCAAGAGATAATACTTCTAAATTATGTGCTTCTTCCACTGATGTGACCTTGTCACTTTTGCAAGAAGCACTATTGTAGTATTATCACAGTAGAGTGTGATGGATATTTACTTATGGGTTCCACATCAAAATCATTGATGAATTTTTTGCATCCAGAATGATTCTTTAACTACCTCATAAGCTGTAATATTCTCAGACTCTACTATAAAATCTACAACCACAACCTATTTTGAGGCCATCCAGCTCACAAAACCTCCATTAAAAGTGAATATGTATCCTGTTTGTGACTTCATGTCATCTTGTTTATTTTATAAAATAGCATCTCCATATCCTATGATGAATAGTTCCTCACCCCCTATATAAACCAAGAACATATCCTAAGTACGCCTCAGATACTTAAAGATAGTCTTGACCGACATCTAGTGGCGGTAACCTGGATTAGCTTGATATCTTTCTACCATACTAAATTTGTAGGCAACATATAGCCTTGTACATAGAATTTCATACATTAATTACCCAATTTTTAATGTGTATGGAATCCTTATAATTCTATTTCATTCTTCATGAGTCTGAGGACATATTTTTCTATAAAGATGAATGCCATGTAACATTGGAAATAATCCCTTATTATGTTGTTCTATACTAAATCTTTTTAGTATCATGTCATTTTATGTATTTTTACTTAGGTTGAAAAACCTCTTTGATCTACCATGATGGATCTTGACCCCAAGAATATATGATGTCTCACCCATGTCCTTTATAGAGAGGCATTTATTTAACCACGCCTTAACAGACTATAAGACTAATATTTCATTTCCAATTAGTAATATTTAATCAACATTTAATATTAAGAAAATTACTACACTCCCACTAAAACTTTTATTGACACATGGATCACATTCAATATTTATGAAACCAAATTCTATTATTTCCACATAAAATCAAAAGTTTCACGACTCTGTTGCTTTTTTTAAACCATAAATGGAGATTTTCAACTCCCATACATTGTTGGAATCCTTTGGATTCGAAAATCATTCGATTTATGTCATATAGTCATCTTTCTAAAGGATACCATTAAGGAAACCTATTTTAAAATCCATTTTCCAAATCTCATAATCATGGAAAGTTGCAATGTCAAGTAAAATTCTGATGGATTTCAACAACACAGCTGGTGAAAAAATTTCATTATATTCAATGTATTTATGATATTTATACCCTTTTTAAATCAGTTTCACATTATATGTACTAAATTGTACTTCCATTTACAATTTCATCTTGAATACCCATTTGTAAACAATGGGATATACATATACTGGAGGGTCTACCAAAATCTAGACTTGGTTTTTGTACATGCAATCCATTTTAGAATTCATGTCTTCTTTCCACAGAGAAACATATGTGCCACTTACTTCTTTATTGTGGGTTAGAGGATAATTATTAT
Source organism: Viscum album (assembly GCA_963277665.1). Taxonomy (NCBI): domain Eukaryota; kingdom Viridiplantae; phylum Streptophyta; class Magnoliopsida; order Santalales; family Viscaceae; genus Viscum; species Viscum album. The sequence goes on from OY728125.1 coordinate 29,745,277, forward strand.
CAACTAATAATGTGTCTCCATCCTCAGTGACTAGAAAACTATACTATTCTGGTTCTCTAACCTCTCTAGTACTCCTATATAGTAATTGTATCTTTGAAAAAAATTATACTTCCACAGGAATTTGTAAAAAACATTCATGTGCCAACTCTTTTGTATATTGATCCCAGACTTCATCAAAGTCTATATCTCACTAAAAATCACTTTTAGAGATAATATCATCCTCATGAAATGTGGTATATCTGTCAACAAAAACCTTTTTTTAAGGATTATATAGATAGTATCCCATTATTTCTTTCACATATATTATAAAGATACACTTTGATCCTTTGGGAATAAGCTTGTTACCAGAAAAGTATTTAAAAATTCATTGCAACCCCACATATATTAGTAAGTTAACACAAGTTTCTTTCCATTCCATAATTGGAATGGTATATCACATATTTCTTTGGTAGGCACTCGGTTTAGTATGTATGTTATTGTTTGTAACGTGTATCCCCCAAAGTATAATGGAAGGTTTTCATGACACAACATTGATCTCACTATGTCCAATAAAGTATGGTTCCTCCATTCACATACACCTTTCCACTGAGACCTATAAGGAGGATTTAGGTGAGAAAAAATCTCTAACACTCATAGATAATCAATGATTTCTTGATTAAGATATTATCTACCATGGCCTGAGCAAATTTTATTAATATTATTACCAATATGGTTTTCAACTTATTTCTTGTATTCCTTGAATTTTCCAAAATCTTCTGACATATACCTCATTAATTAAACATATACCTATCTACTAAAATCATTAGAAATATTTATGAAGTATGAGTACCCACCCCATGATTAAAAAGGAAATGGTCTACACATATCGATATGAACTAATTCAAGAATCTCTTTAGCCCTTTCACTTTTCCCAGTAAAAGGGAATTTGGTCATATTTCCTTGTAAAAATTCATGACATACACCAAGTGTTTTTACTTCAAAATAATATAAATATCCATCTTAATGTAATTTTGTAAAGTGATTTCCATTTACATGACCTATTTGGTGATTTAAAAGTCGGTTGTGATATGATTCATGTGAAGAATCTTTTTTATCGATTTACATTGCTTTTTCATGCAATCTAACACATAAATAATGTTACTTAAATGTGCCATACCAAAAAATGTTATCTTTATAAAAAAAGAAAACTTTATTCCAAAATTTGAAAATAAATACATATATATCAAGTCTATATACAAAATTAATTATTTTGGTAACTGAAGGCACATATTAATAACCCGTTAAAACCAATATCATTCGGTTTGGAAACATGAGGTGGTAGTCCCCGATAGCTACCGTAGAAATTTTAGCTATATAGTATTTTCAAATATCTACCTCTCCTTGGTTAGTATTTTCGAATCTACTTGGTTCTTGTATTTGAATACATATGTGAGCACCAAAAGTTGTATCTAATAATCAATTTGTAGAAATATATAAATTTCACTTGATAACATATTCACTTGAAATTTCCCCTTACTACATTTGCTAGGTTCAGTTTTTCTTATAATGTCCCTTCTTGACGCATGACAAATAAACAATATCTTTTTCCCTTGTTTTCCCCTCAATATTACTCTTCTTGGAAGGGTGTGAATAATATTTGGTCTTAAACCTCTTTTCTTTCCATTTCCCATTTTTCACCATAAGGATGGAAGGTTTTTTAGGCTTTGAATCTTTATCTACTTAGTGAAGATGAGTTAGAAGATATAGAAGATACTTCTCAATAATTTTCATATTAAAATTCACAAAACAAACTAGAGAATCTATGAGGTAGTGATTCTAGAATGAGGTCAATTCCTAGTTCTTTGAGGTGTTTAAACCCTAAAACCCCAAATCACTCAATGTGTCCAATGTCCTTGACTACATGAGGATCGTGTAGGGAACCCCCTCCAAGATTTCTCTAAAAAGGCAACTTATAAATCTAAAAAAAAAATTATTGAACTCTCTCCTAGTAAAAACCACATATGTGCTCAGGCATGCTATATGAATCCATGTTTTTGTGATACTTAACAAGTTCACTCGAAATAGATCAACGAATCAAAAATTGAATGTTGACCAAGTTTTTCAAATATTCTTCATAAAAATAGAACCCATCATCAGTAAACTCTTTAGTAGGAATATGAGTAATTGAGGATTCTGAAATATAATATTTTCATTCATGGAATAACACAACCCGAAGGCATCTAAACTACTCCTGAAAATTACTACTAGTTAGGTGGTTATCTTTCTCCAATATTGATTATAGGGATAATGTGGGTCCTATAATTTTAATTTTATTCTACAATTAAAAATAACATATTAGTAATACTTTTATTGATTACAAAATAAGTGAGATCTAACAAATAAATTGTTTTTATTTATTTATTTATTTATTAAATCTTCTACTATTTCATCAAGTCTCAATACCCCTAACTACTGAACTCGTAATTTCTAGTTTCTTTAAAATTATATTGGTATTATTCACCAATAATTTTATTAATGATCCAAACTTTTTCTAGGAAAATTGTAATAAAGTAATTAGGTCGGAGGTCTTTATAACTACAAACTTGTAGCTCCATAATCCATTAAATGGATTCCCCTATCCTGAAATCCTAACTTGGAGTTCCTCAACACCTACCTCAAAATTTGTATCGAACAATATTTGGATACGAACATAAATAAAATTTTGGTAAATTCAACGAAAAAACTCATGATAAATCTCTAATAAAAGCAAGTATAGGGACTTTGGCCATGTACTACACATAGTTTTATGATTTCATTCCCAATAAAGTAATGGAAGTCTTAGTCTGACTTAATATTTAATTGAAGGATTTTAATTTATTATGCATAAATTTTTATCTTGTTTTAAACTTTACAAGTATTTTTAATATTAAATGGATGTTACTAAATTAATTAACCATGCTTGATAAAACATTTAGCCATAATTAATTTATTTAATTTTTCTGTTTTCATATTAATTCATTTATTTCTGTGATCCCAGCCATGAATCCATAAAATTAATAATTACATTCGCAAAAATAATTAATTAATTAACTGAACCATTCATGAGATTTATCTAATGGTTGATTTAATGAGGGGACATTAAATCAACCTTTAACCTTGGGGAAATAACTACTATTATTCATCATGGAATGATTTATAGCATTAAAACTGTCCACCTGGGTATTTTTGGAGTTGGTGGCCTAAAACCAACTACTTTGTACTTTATTCATTAATAAATACCTTTTCACATCTTGATTGTTCTTCTGCATGACAATGCATGTGATAATTTCTTAAGGATAGGTGTTGTACTAAAAGGTCAGAGCGGATCCTTGCTATGATGAGAACCCGGAAGTGCTATAACATTGTTCTTGAATATATATTTTACGGATGGATGATGTTATTTTAGGGACATAAATAATACAGGACATTAGGGGTGAGGACTCATAAAATATTGAGGCACCTTCTCATGGTGTGCGTCCTTGGTAACATCCACAAAGATATTATGAGAATGAGACCTTCCAGTAAGAAATAAAAAATTCATTGTGTCATTGGATGTTCCAATCTATGGACTTGTGTATTGGTCCTTAGACTTTAATATTATTATTAATGGGTATTACAACTCGCGCACTTAGATGTATTGATGAAAACTGTGATGATTCACTATTCGTAGAGAGGTAGGATATGTTGGGTGAGTAATGAGTAATACTGCATTAATAGATAATGTGAGAAAGGATTTGTCTCTTTTTTTCCATAACATAAGTATATATCTTAGGCCATTTGATGGAATTGATATAGCCTAAATAAATCCATGGACATTGTGAGGAATGGAAAAGTTTAATTCTAGGAATTAAAATAAAGAATAATCGAGCACATGGATTAATGGAACCATCATACTACCCTCTTGATTTGAGATATTGATACAAATGGATTACATTACATGGTAATTGTTCGTAGGAGGTGACACATCATTACAGCGTTAACATCTTTCTCTATGGGTTCCTTGGCATGTTGCTAGATGCTAACCTTGGACTTTATGCAGGATCTGAATAATGCCATTGAGAAAGAGTCCTAGAGGGTTACACACTAAGTGTGTCCAAGTATCTCATTTAAATATTTATTTAAAAAGTTGAATAAACATTATTCCCGATTGTGGTTTAATAATTATTTAAGGATCTCTGGTCACATTTATTTTGACACTAGTTATTATAGAAAATATAGTGTGGGAGAAATAATATATTTATTAGCGAGTAATGAAGTGATATTTATTTAAGAAATAAATAGTCATTATTCATGGTCTAATATATGTTTTTGAGGAAATAAAGAAAATATAAAAACAAAAGTACACGATGTGTATATTAATATACACACTGTGTAATTTTTTTAGGATTTGTGATAAATAATATTATTTATTTAATTAAATAATATTATTTATTTAATTAAATAATATTATGTGTAATTATCTGGGTGCATGTCAAGTAATAATAATATTCAACTGTTATTATTATACATTGGGTCTTACTAAGAATTAAATGAAATGAATAAATGATTTCATGTAATTAATTCATTTTATTATTCTAAGTAATTAAAATCCCAATTATATTATTCTTATTATCCTAGCTATTCTTTGTTGTTGTGCACAATGGATTAAGATAAATATCTCAAGCCAAGAGATAATTATTTTCCTCCAAGAACGCTCTCGAGTTACGAGAGAGTTCTTCCTCCACTGGATCAAGGAGAGTGCTTTGGAAGCGTCTCTCTAGGAGATCTAAGGTTTACATCGCAAGTGAAGGATCTACCTGGATAGCGCCTAGAGATCCCTTTAGTGACGTCCAGAGATACATCGAGCACGTGTGGATCACCTCAAGAGGAATCCTGCAATTGGCTTCTACGATACAATGATGGATCACATTGGATCGTGACCAGAAACATCAATGGATAGATAATTCCATCAAGTTAATTCTCATCTTTTAATTAAATTAATTATAACCAACTTCTAATGATTCTCTCTATGGTTCCGGGACTCCCCTCTTTTCTTTCATTATTCATTCTATTCTGAATATCTAGTGTTTTATTATTGAGATAGATCTCATATTGATCTTCTTTTATTTCACTTATGTTGCACCCAAAACCTACAAGTGGTATCAAAGGGTCATATAGTTGATTATAGTTATTTATTTATTTTTCATTGATGATTTATGCATTTAATAATTTAGTTGTTTCAATTCAAGTTAATCTTTTTTCAAATATAAATATTGATATCTATTCCTCCTCTTTCATTTATCATTCACCTTACAGAAATGATCTTTTCTTTTAATTATGATTAAAATCAAACAGGGGATCTCATCTAGAGGTGTCAAATCTTCCTGGTTGTACAACACCAGAACATATGGTGTGTATTTAGTAATACATTCCATGTAGTCAAGATTTAATGCATTAGGCTGGTCTGCAAAATCAAGCTGTGTTTTGGAGTCTTTCTAAGTATTAAATGACTCCATGTGTTGACCAGGAATATGTGGCACATGGTTTCCGGATTACATTCCTTGTGGACCACTATACACGGCGTGTAGTCCCTTTGGGTTGGGGTTGGACCATGTACCTCGTACAGGTATTTCCCATCTAGAAACCATATAAGGTGGATACTAAACGGTGTGTAGCCCACTGAACATGCTAAGTACTCTGAATATTTCTAAAGTACATCTACATGCCATGTCCCTCAGTGTGTGCTTAGGATGGATGGTGAACGACGGTACACACTGTGTAGTTGGAACTACACACTGTGTACTCATAAAAACTATGGAGATTTATTAAAATTAAATATTGTATTATACGAACACTTGAGACGTGTACCATAGTTTGGGAGAAAATCTAAGGCACAACACATGATAAGTGTTATATATATGTGTTTAATTTAACATTTGTGTAATGTTTATTTCTACTACATGGGTAGTTATGAATGGGAATTCACCAGGTTGCCTCCAAGGTACAAGTTACGTACAATGACAATTTTAAATTAATTTATTTTTTTAAAAATTATGATGGATGAGAATCTCAAGGAAATTCAGAAAAAGGTTTAAGATAAGAGGATTGATTAATTAAAGATAATTAATTAATTTGAGTGTGATTTATCTTAAACAATAACTATTAAAGAAAAGAATCCTAGTTTTTTTTAGGCGTAAATATCATTCCATGTATAGATGATCATGAGCTAGACCAAGACCTTTGAATGTGAATGGTTTCTTTTAATTAATTTATTTAAATTAAATTTGTTGGCATGCAATCCTTCTCCTCATTAATATGTAGGAAACGCGTTCCCAAGGTTTATTTTATGTAAAACCCCATTTTACCCCTCACCTACGAGTGAGATAAAAGTATATGTAATGGATGGAGATACCCAGATAGTGGAGGTGGCTTAAGTTAGGAGCCAAGGTGAAACCAATTCAACGAGATACAAAGGTGGACATGTGGAAAGTTGTAAATATGAACCCAAAAGTTTCAAGGTGTTTCTACCCTAGGTCTTAGGTTAGTTTATTAACTTCTAGATAAACAAACTAATAAAACAATATCATGATCATAACATTTATTTAATTTATTTATGTTGTATGGTTTATTTATTATGGGTGTGTTGTCACGATCACACAATTAATGAATTAAACAAAGATGCAAGATAGAACTGAAATATGTCCAACTTATGTGTAAATATTATCTTAGACATGAATAATCACTTAATTATAACCCAATTAATATTAAAAATCATGTAAGAAAGATAATAAAAATGGAAATTTGAATATAAGGATAAAATCCCTCAAAGAAATATTTAATTGGTATAGCCATCCAAAATCTTGGTTAGAATCAAACTATAGTTCAATGTGCTTGACCAACCCTAGTTGGGATGCTTTTAATTATCGGTGAATTATAATTCATGTTTCTGGGTTGAATTGACTTGGTTCACATCAAGGGTTGACTACCACAACAGAACTTGGTGTGACCAAGAGGCAAAGGTTGAGGAAATCCAAAATAAAAGGATTTTAGTATTGGGGAGTCTACTCAACAGATCAAGGACCTACGAGTTAACGCAGTTGGCATTTGGAATGCCTACTTAAAACCCCTCAAGTTGCTTGAACAACCCTAGTCAAGGTAATGCAGAGGGGAATATGGATCATTGCCACTAGAAAATTTAGGAAACAAAATATTCCTTTGTCAATGGTGAGGGCTATTGGATTTTGACAAAATAGTGGGAGACTAATACGTATTAATTTATTTATTTGTCTCAATTTTATCATCATAAAGTACTAAACCTTTTATCATATTAATTTTTAAAAACTAAAAGAAAAATAACTTCAAACATATCATTAAGAACCGTACTCGAGAAAGATAACCTTATCACCAGCACCAATTTCTAAGAATGGTAGAGGCATTTACACATCATCCTTCGCCATGAGAGAAAAGTGTATGTGATGGAAGAGAATATTCTAGTTGGGCATAGAAAAGATTCCAATGATGAGGAACTATATTTATATATGAATTATATAGATGAGGCCACATATGATAAATGTTTTGTGCTATAAACCATGTCTAATGAGATCATAAAGCAATATAAATACATGGATCTGTATACCATGATGTCTAACCTTAAGGATCTCTATCAAGAGAAGGAGAGACGAGAGAGATATGAGATATCCAACTCTTTTTTTACAACTACTGTTGGAGATTCTAAACCAATTAGGCCTCATTTAGTCAAGCTTATTGGCTATATTAAACACCTAGACATCCTAGGGATTATGTTCCCAGATGATTTGTGTACAGATCTCATCCTATCATCACTGCCCAAGACATTCTCTAGCTTTATTGTCAACTAAAACATGAGAAACAATGAGAAGAGTCTATCAGATATTCCGAACTTAATTCACCAGGTAGATATGGACATGGGGTGTGACAAACCCGCAGTCCTTATGGTGAATAAGAAGAGGAAGGACAAGGAAAAGGGGCCAAGGATTTATAAATGGTCTGAATCCCCATAGAAATGTCCCTCCAAGAAGGGGAATATCTAGAGGTGGGGAATGGAATGGAAGTTAGTATGTTTTACATGTGGTAAGCAAGACCATTAAAAGAGGAACTGCACCCAGAAGTGTGGGGATTCTAAATGTGCATTTGTTATTTAGTGTAATATTTCCATTTTTACACATTGGGTATTAAATACAGCTTGTGGGGCTCACATATATATTTAAAGTTAGGAACCAAGTATATTTAGAAATATTTCTATATGAGAGGTGGATATTTGAGCTACTAATTGAGCAAGGTTGAATACATTATCCATTGGTGATTTCCACCTCTCATTACCAAGTGGGATGATTTTGGTTTTACATAACTGTTATTATGTTCCTAGTGTTTCCAAAAACATAATTTATGTATCATGTATGGATATTGATGTATTTATTTTCAAGTTTGGAAATAAGGGTTTTTTTATTTTAAAATAAATTTTTTTATTATGGTATGGAACATTTAAATAATGTTTTTTATGTATTAATTATGAAAACCAAGTGTTGGAAATCGATAACGAAACAAACTCACATGAATCATACAACACCCAACTATGGAATCACCATCTTGGTCATGTAAACAAGAAGTGCTTGAAAAAGCTCTGATAAGATGGTTATTTAGACTCAACTGAGCTAAAACCACTTGATAGATGTCATGATTGTTTACAAGGTAAAATGACAATGCCACATTTCAGTGGACAGGGTGAAAGGGCCATAGAGCTTCTAGGATTGGTACAAACCAATGTGTGTGGACCATTTATAGTAGAATCTAGAGGTGAATATTATTACATTATTACTTTTATTGATTATTTGTGTAGATAAATATTTTTATACTTAATGAGGTATAATTCAGAGTCATTAGAGAAATTTAGAAAATTTAATAATGAAGTATAGAATCAGCTTGGTAAGAAGATAAATAAGCTTCGATCGGATCTTGGTGGAGAATATCTGAACCAATAGTTCATCGATCTTCTATGGGAGTCTGGTATTCTATCTCAACTCACTCCTCCTTACACACCTGTAGAGACCCGAAACCTGACGTACATTGACATTACATTACATTTGTGGAATACTTAGTACATACACACAAGGATCGTAATAGTTTAGTGTCTTTGGAAACTCGGAACGTAATCATCTAATCGTGGTGAAAGATCTTCAACATCTCCTATAAAGATCTTTCCTTTTTTTACCTAAAACCTTTATTTATATCCTGGGGAAAAGAAAACATAAAAGGGTGAGCTCAAATGCTCAGTAAGGGTAAACAAAAGAAATATCAATCACATCATATTCATAAGAACATAACATTTTGGAAATCTTAACCTGCAAAAGAGAGCATAATTTCATAACATGGGATAAATCATGGCAGTGGAATGTAATCACAATAATCATAACTTAAAACATGAAACTTTGTGGCATTCACACATAATCATAGAGAATCATTTCTTGTTAGTCAAGACTCATTTCCAAGACTATCTTAGTGGACAAAGTCCCTTTCTGAATCGAGTATCCCTCGTTTCAGTCCTGTTTCACTGAACCGGTATAACCTACCGTTCCAGCCCTGTCTATCTCATGAGATATAAAATCTTTACCCAATGCATTGGAGGGATATATAGGTCCCACCCATCTCATAATGATACCATTCTTATGCGTCCCACAAAATCATAAATCATACATCATTGCATAACCCATGTAATAAAAATGGAATTCTTAAACAACATGACATCATAAAACAATTCATATAAGATAAAGGAATTCATAAAAATATTTCCATCACAACATAATCAAACCAATGTAATAATAGGGATAAAAACAGAACCCTTTTATTATCTTATATGGAAAACAATTTTGATAAAATACTTGAACTCCATTCTTGAGGAAAATATCATTTCTACTTCAAAAACATTTTTCCTTTCATAACATGTCATACAACTTTAAAATAAAATAAGTTGATTAAAAATAAACTTGAAAACTTGTAAAGGAAGTTTCTTGGAAATAATGTTTTAAAAATCCATTCATTCCGTATAAGTTAAAAAAACATTCTTCGTAATTTTGTCAGAAAAGTCAAAAAGTACCTCGTACGAAAAACGACAAAAGATTCCTTTCATTTCTTTTACTAAAAACTCACCGAAGGGTAAAAATGGATTTCAACAATTGTAGGTGGATGGAAATAATATTACATATTTATGAAACATGGATGTGGATGATAAAATACACCCCAGTAAATACTTACGAATAAACAATCTCGGATAAAAATGAGATTGTGATATTTCCCTTACCTTAGGTCAGATTTGCTTCGTATGTGTCTGAACCTCCTCTTCTTTGAAGCGCCTCTTTGAGACCTCCTCTTAGGGCACTAAAATTGGATTTTGAGGAAGAACAGAACCTCTAGGATGTTTCTAGGGAAGTGGAGAAGAGATTTTGGCAGGGGTTGGCCGAGCTTGAGTGCTCAAATTGGTGTGAGGAGGAGGGGGAGGAGGTGTCCTTTTATAAGGGAGGAGAGGGGCACCTTAGGAATATCTCAAACTATTATTTTATATTAAAGTCAAAATTGGGTTATAATGGTTCCAAAGGGTCTTATTTAGAAGCTAAAGTGGGGACGGGTCGAAATCCTATCAACCAATAAGATTTAGACAAGTTTAGGGTATTATTTTAACCTTATCAATTAGATTTAACTCTAAGTTAAATAATTTAACTTTTACCGTGTCTTTTTGTTTTCTTCCACTATATGGTTAATACACTTACTATAACATGCCAAACAAACCCCAAATTTTTTATTATTAATACATATATCCTTATCTAAGTCATTTGGCCGAACCTTAGATTTTTAGGAATAAAATAACAATTAATAATATAATATTTGATTTAAAAACTATTTTGTGTCAATTTTGACACTATTTGATATATGATTTTTGTGAAAGTCATAAAAGAATTATATGTTCGAACCAAATTGATTAAATCAACACTAATATATCATAGTAACCTAGATAATTAGTGGAATTCATAAAAAGTCTAAAATTACATTCATTTGAGCATTTATAACATCAATTATGTTAATATTTCCTTAAAAGGGTCATTACTGCATCATCGTTGTGTCATAAATAAATTACTTTATTTAAAGTATAAAAATTATAAATAAAATATCATTATGTAGGAAATCTTTTTAGCTTTCTAATGAATATTTATAGTCGAATTTATCTTATGTATAACCCCATATTAAAAATGTTTTAGTTATTAAACTTTGATTTTAACTATTTTAACTATTCATTAAATAAAATAATATTAAATGTCATAATCTAATCCAAGTGGACCTAAATGGTCATATTATATTCATAAGGTTGTTTTTGGTCGAATTAAACTTATCCAATAGAATTAGGACATGTGTTAGGGTAATAGTAAAATCATATTTACCCTTAGTTTCCCTATTTACTATTAACCGTGGTAAAAAAAATTAAAAAGTTACTATTCACCAAAAATTATTTTCATCTCATTGAACCACATTTTAGTCCTTGATATTAACCGTGTCTGTCGGATTTTCGAAATTCTATTCACAGAAGCGGTAAAATTAAGTTTTATGCAAAATTCAGTTTTTAACCTACCACTTAGTGGTTTCACTATTCATCAAAAATTGAAAGTTTTCATAAAAATACCAAAATTTCATCCTAAGCTATATTTCATATTCCGAATTCAAAAATGAAGTCTATTTTACCAAATTCATAACATAGAAGTTGCATTAATTAATTTTATAATTAAATCCCGCTGTTAAAACAAATAGCGTGTTTTTAAGAAACAATATCTACGAAAAGATTGACACTTGATTATGTCTGGTTTAAATGTGAAATTATATCCAATGACCAACATCGTATTAAATTGTAAAAATATATTCTAAATATACTTTAAAACCACTCAATTTAATGATTTATCACTATTAATTTTTTTGATTAAAAAAGTTGTTTTTTAATTATAATCTAGTAATTTTCACTATTAATCAGAATATGAAAGTTATCTGAAAAGTACCAAAATTTCACCCTAAGCTAATTTCGATATTACGAATCCAGAAATTAATTCCATTTTTAAAAATAAAATATACAAAATTTCAAAAAGTGGTTATTACTATTCATAACGGCTAGTTTTAATAATATTTTAATAGCATATTGTTGTTTAATGAAACTCGTTATTGCGTACTACACACTCTATCGAGGAAGGTCGCGATTGCGTGTAATGCAAGGCAAGTCAAGGATGTGTGTTGTGCAAGCTCCTTTTGATGTAGCGTAAAACACAAGACATTAATAAAATTAAAAAGAATATTTTTCATAAAATCTCGGGCTGTTACATTCTACCCCCCTTAAAATGAATTTCGCCCTCGAAATTCGTCGGGGTTATAAATGGTTTATTATTCGAAAGTTTCTTTAATAGAAACCCACATCGTAAAAAGGAATATCAAAACCAATCTTTAAAAACAAAAGTATGAAACGTAACGGTTACCCAAATAAACTAGTCACTGGGTTTCCACATAGGTGAAAATATGGATATGGAAGAGAAATCTAACCATCATGTTCTGATGGAGAGTGGTAGAGAACATGGCTATGGAAAAGCCAGAAATCACAAAGCCATAAATTTGTGACGATCTAAGGTACCAACTGATTCATCAGATATAAGATCACTAGGACAACATTTTTGGTTTTCAAGAGCGTTTCCCTAATGTTAAAGAATTTGAATTAGAATAAATACTTACTTTATTTTGGTACAATCTCACTGTTGTTCGTGCCTTTAACAATTTCCACTTCATCTCTTAAATAAATGAAGTTGAATTTGTTATTCGTGAAGTGTTAGCAGATCATGTGATAGAATGACGGGTCATTCCATCTGTCTCAAACAAAAGGTTAGCAAAAAAAAATTATATACATAAGTCGATCTATAGTGAGATTAATCATATATGGTTCCTAAAATGGACGTATACATCATATTTCATACAACTTAATATAATAAAACTAGTTTCTACTAAATAGGGACTTCTTGTAGGCCATTGGTAGGCGATAAAGACCAGTCGCACTTCGGTTGTGGGTTCGATTCCCACAGCCCTGTCCGACGCGATGGGTTGTCGCCCGTCCTGCAGGTTGTCCTATTTCTAAAACTATATTACTATAACATCCCATCAATAATATCGAAAAAAACTTCTATCAATAAACAATACTAACTTATTCCAACATAATCCATTCCAATCTTTAGGCTTACCCATAATACTGCAGTCCACTCTCATAATATAGTGAAAACAATTACCAGAGATTTAATACCATCGTTGATCCCCATAAGATATGTCTTGTTGGTCACATTCTAAATATTCAAAGTCTTTAATCATGTATTCTCTTGAATACCTTAGTGAAAACATGAATGCAGTTTAAATTTAACACTTTCCACATACCAAAATCCTCAAAATTCTATATACTCAAACCATGATATCACTTAGTCCTTATATCAATCATGAGCTCATGAATACTATTAAACATTTCACTTTCTCGTTTTCCCTTCATTATGTGCATATCATCTTATTTCCAAAAAATATCTCAATCACTTTGAATACCACTTCAATAAATATTGCAATACTCAATGATACAACATTATTTTGGAATCCCATTACATAAACACTTAATCATTCCACCACATCATTGTCATATTCAACATTGCCAATAGTGATCGCATGTGACTTCCCTTTGTCCTTTGCCTTCAGTGGTTGCTCATGTTGATCATCACTAACCCTTGGATTATGGCATTTATTAGCATAATGCCCCATTTCCTTTCACTTGAAGCATTGAAGTGTTGGTGGTGTGTTCTCTGCAGTGTTTGCTTTATTCACATCATTAGAAACCCTTTTTCCATTACTTCGACACTCAGCTACTCGATGACCTTCTTTTCCACACTTAAAACATTTTCTAGTCCCTTTAAGACAATCTCCACCATGCTTCTTTCCACACTTTGTTCATAAGGAAACATTCATCTTCTTTTCACCATTATTCTGAGATTTCTCCTTGAACTCCATCTTTTGTTTCTTGTCAAAACCATGAGATGGATATGTAACACCAACTTCCATTTCTACCTTGATAGCACAACACACAATTTCTTCATAGCTACTGAAGTCTCTTATAGCTAATGCCCTTCGAAGACTTGGTTTTAAGCCACTGAAAAATCGATCAACTTTACTTTCAGGATGGATGATAATGTCAGATGCATACCTTGCAAGTCTTGTAAATTTCGCTTCGTATATACCAACAGATTCATCATCTTTTTTGCTTTAGTTCAAGAAACTCCTCCATCTTTGTTCTAAGAATACGAGGGAAGTACTTATTGAGAAATAAGTTCTTGAACTCGTCCCATTCCATGGACTCAATTTCATCTCTTTGCCTTATATTCTTGATAAGATTCCACCATTGATCAGCTTCACCTTCCAAACGATATACTTCTAAGATGAATTTATCATGTTCAGAACATTGAAGAACTGAAAATATCTTTTCAGTGGTACTGATCTATTGTTCAGCAACAAGTGGATCAGAAGACCCACTGAAATAAGGTGGACGTTGCCTCATGAAGGACTCAATAGAATATTGTTCCCTTATCTGCTCATTTGGAAGTCCAGAATGATTCATAGCTTGTGTAAGTATAGCAATAAGATTTTGTACTCCATCTCCCATAACATTTGTTTGTTCAGGAGGACAATCATTGCATTGTCCATTGCATTGATCAACACGGTTCCTTCGGGTTCCAGCCATCGTCTAAAACCCAAAAAGAATAGTGTGAGAGGCAAAAAACATGCTAGGGAAAACAACATAATAAAGGGGAAGTACCTTCAATATCTAACATCTTAGGTTTAATTCTTTGATCGTTAGCGTAGTTCTAGTACTATAACCTATACATATACTTAACCTTAGGGACATCCCTAGACATACCGTAGAAATATCTCTAGGGATCTCACTAACGTTTTCGCATCCTAGTTTCCAAAGGTTGACTAAACCTTTCCTCTGATACCAACTGTAGAGACCCAAAACTTGACGTACATTGACATTACATTACATTTGTGGAATACTTAGTACATACACACAAGGATCGTAATAGTTTAGTGTCTTTGGAAACTCGGAACGTAATCTTCTAATCGTGGTGAAAGATCTTCAACATCTCCTATAAAGATCTTCCCTTTTTTTTACCTAAAACCTTTCTTTATATCCTGGGGAAAAGAAAACATAAAAGGGTGAGATCAAATTCTCAGTAAGGGTAAGAAAAAGAAATATCAATCACATCGTATTCATAAGAACATAACATTTTTGAAATCTTATCCTGCAAAAGAGAGCATAATTTCATAAAATGGGATAAATCATGGCAGTGAAATGTAATCACAATAATCATAACTTAAAACATGAAACGTTTTGGCATTCACACATAATCATAGAGAATCATTTCTTGTTAGTCAAGAATCATTGCCAAGACTATCTTAGTGGATAAAGTCCCTTTCTGAATCGAGTAACCCTCGTTTCAGTCCTGTTTCACTGAACCGGTATAACCTACCGTTCCAGCCCTGTCTTTCTCATGAGATATAAAATCTTTACCCAATGAATTGGAGGGAGATATAGGTCCCACCCATCTCATAATGATACCATTCTTATGTGTGCCACAAAATCATAAATCATACATCATTGCATAACCCATGTAATAAAAATGGAATTCTTAAACAACATGACATCATAAAACAATTCATATAATATAAAGGAATTCATAAAAATATTTCCATCACAACATAATCAAACCAATGTAATAATAGGGATAAAAACAGAACCCTTTTATTATCTTAGATGGAAAATAATTTTGATAAAATACTTGAACTCCATTCTTAAGGAAAATATCCTTTCTACTTTAAAAACATTTTTCCTTTCATAACATGTCATACAACTTTAAAATAAAATAAGTTGATTAAAAATAAACATGAAAACTTGTAAAGGAAGTTTCTTGGAAATAATGTTTTAAAAATCCATTCATTCCGTATAAGTTAAAAAAAACATTCTTCGTACTTTTTTCGGAAAAGTCAAAAAGTACCTCGTACGAAAAACGACAAAAGATTCCTTTCATTTCTTTTACTAAAAACTCACTGAAGGGTAAAAATGGATTTAAACAATTGTAGGTGGATGGAAATAATATTACATATTTATGAAACATGGATATGGATGATAAAATACACCCCAGTAAATACTTACGAAGATAAAAATGAGATTGTGATATTTCCCTTACCTTAGGTCCGATTTGCTTCATATGTGTCCGAACCTCCTCTTCTTTGAAGCGCCTCTTTGAGACCTCCTATTAGGGCACTAAAATTGGTCTTTGAGGAATACCAGAACCTCTAGGATGTTTCTAGGGAATTGGAGAAGAGATTTTGGCAGGGTTTGGCCGAGCTTGAGTGCTCAAATTGGTGTGAGGAGGAGGGGGAGGAGGTGTCCTTTTATAAGGGAGGAGAAGGGCACCTTAGGAATATCTCAAAATATTATTTTATATTAAAGTCAAAATCGGTTTATAATGGTTCCAAAGGGTCTTATTTATAAGCTAATGTGGGGATGGGTCAAAATCGTATCAACCAATAAGATTTAGACAAGTTTAGGGTATTATTTTAACCTTATCAATTAGATTTAACTCTAAGTTAAATAATTTAACTTTTACCGTGTCTTTTTGTTTTCTTTCACTATATGGTTAATACACTTACTATAACATGCCAAACGAACCCCAAATTGTTTATTATTAATACATATATCTTTATCCAAGTCATTTGGCCGAACCATAGATTTTTAGGAATAAAATAACAACTAATAATATAATATTTTATTTAAAAACTATTTTGTGTCAATTTTGACACTATTTGATATATGATTTTTGTGAAAGTCATAACAGAATTATATGTTCGAACCAAGTTGATTAAATCAACACTAATATATCATAGTAACCTAGAAAATTAGTGGAATTCATAAAAAGTCTCAAATTACAATCATTTGAGCATTTATAACATCAATTATGTTAATATTTCCTTAAAGGGGTAATTACTGCATCATCGTTGTGTCATAAATAAATTAATTTATTTAAAGTCTAAAAATTATAAATAAAATATAATTATGTAGGAAATCTTTTTATCTTTCTAATTAATATTTATAGTCGAATTTATCTTATGTATAACCCCATATTAAAAATGTTTTAGTTATTAAACTTTGATTTTAACTATTTTAACTATTCATTAAATAAAATAATATTAAATGTCATAATCTAATCCAAGTGGACCTAAATGGTCATATTATATTCATAAGGTTGTCTTTGGTCGAATTAAACTTATCCAATAGAATTAGGACATGTGTTAGGGTAATAGTAATATCATATTTACCCTTAGTTACCCTATTTACTATTAACCGTGGTAAAAAATGTAAAAAGTTACTATTCACCAAAAATTATTTTCATCTCATTGAACCACATTTTAGTCCTTGATATTAAACGTGTCTATAGGATTTTTGAAATTCCATTCACAGAAGTGGTAAAATTAAGTTTTATGCAAAATTAAGTTTTTAACCTTCCACTTAGTGGTTTCACTATTCATCAAAAATTGAAAGTTTTCAGAAAAATACAAAAATTTTATCCTAAGCTATATTTCATATTCCGAATTCAAAAATGAAGTCTATTTTACCAAATTCATAACATAGAAGTTGCATTAATTAATTTTATAATTAAATCCCGCTTTTAAAACAAATAGCGTGTTTTTAAGAAACAATATCTACCAAAAGATTGACACTTGATTATGTATGGTTTAAATGTGAAATTACATCCAATGACCAACATCGTATTAAATTGTAAAAATATATTCTAAATATACATTAAAACCACTCAATTTAATGATTTATCTCTATTAATTATTTCAATTAAAAAATTTGTTTTTTAATTATAATCTAGTAATTTTCACTATTCATCAGAATATGAAAGTTATCCGAAAAGTACCAAAATTTCACCCAAAGCTAATTTCGATATTACGAATCCAGAAATTAATTCCATTTTGAAAAATAAAATATACAAAATTTCAAAAAGTGGTTATTACTATTCATAACGGCTAGTTTTAATAATATTTTAATAGCATATTGTTGTTTAATGAAACTCGTTATTGCGTACTACACACACTATCGAGGAAGGTCGTGATTGCGTGTAATGCAAGGCAAGTCAAGGATGTGTGTTGTACAAGCTCCTTTTTTTGTAGCGTAAAACACAAGACATTAATAAAATTAAAAAGAATATTTTTCATAAAATCTCTGGCTGTTACAACACCACAGTGGAATGGTGTTAATGAAAGGAGGAACTCCACCTTGTGAGATATGGTGAGTTAGATGATGAGTCATACATATCATCCATTTTCTTTTGGGGTATATTCATTACAAACTGCAACATACACATTAAATCAAGTACCAACTAAGGCAGAAAATGGAATTACCTATGATATATGGAGTGGAAAGAAATCCATTTTTTCGCACACACATGTTTGTGGGTGCAATGAATTTTTTAAGGCCTTATCAAGAAACAAACAAGAAACTTGAGGCATGAGGTGTATCTTTATAGGATACCCCAAGGAAACAAAAGGATTTTACATATATAACCCTTCAGAAAAGAAACTGATTGTCACCAGACAATCCATATTTCTTGAGAGGGAGCACATCTTCAAAAGGATAGGGGGATCAAGATTGAAATCAACAAAGTGGATGCTCAATATACACAAGATTTAGTACAAGAACAAGTTCTATTATTCCCCATGAAAGAGGTTCTAGAAACAAAAGTACTGTGTAAGAGCTTAAGGGAGGTAAGGGAACCAGAGAGATTTGGTTTACTAGTCACCAAGGATGGTGAATCATTATTTTTGGACAATGATGAACCTCTCTCTTATAAGGAAGTAGTAGAGAGCTCAGAAGCTACAAGATGGCTAAAAGCTATGAATTCTGAGATGGATTCCATGTATCAGAACCAAGTCTGGGTTCTGGTCAATGACCCAGTTGATGTAAATACTATTGGATGAAAATGGTTATTCAAGAGAAATATGGACATGGAAGGTCAAGTTAGAACCTATAAGGAAAGCCTAGTAGCTAAAGGATTCAAATAGTGTCAAGGAATTGACAATGATGAAACATTCTCACCAGTTTCCATGTTTAAATCCATAAGAATCATAATTTCCATAGAAACTTACCATGAATACAAGATTTTGAAAATGGATTTCAAAATAGCATTCCTTAATGGGAACCTTCAAGAATAGGTCTATATAACACAACTATAAGAGTTTGTGACACCAGGTTAATCCAAATGGGTTTGCAAGTTGCAAAAATCCATTTATGGATTAATGAAATCATCCAGGTCATGAAACATTTGATTTGATGAAGCCATAAAGGAATTAGGTTTTGTTAAGAATTAATTTGATCCATGTGTTTATAAGGGGTTTAATGGGAATATGAACATTATCCTAGTAGTATATGTTGACGACATATTACTTATTGGAAATTATGCACCAGAATTATAGTCAGTTAAGGAAAAGTTGAAAAAATTGTTTATCTATGAAGGACTTAGGCGAAGCAGCCAACATTCTAGGGATCAGGATCATTCGTGATATATCCAGGAGGCTACATGGACTAAGTTAGGGTACATACATTTCCAAAATACTAAGGAGATTTAGTATGGAACAATCCAAGATGGGATTACTTCTAGTGTCACATGGCCTACATCATTTTAAGAGAATGTCCCCTCATACACAACAGAAGAAATATAGGATGAGTAAGATCTCATATGCTTCAGCTATAGGATCCATCATGTATGCCATGTTATGTACCATGCTTGATGTTACCTTTGTACTGAGCATGGTAAGCAGATATCAAGAAGATCCAGGAGAATATCATTGGACTACTGTTAAGACTATCCTTATGTATTTTAGAAGAACTAAGGATATAATCCTAGTGTATTGAGGAGAAGAGTATATTTTCATTAGAGGGTATTTTGATGCTAGTTTTTAGATAGATCATAACGATATGAAGTCACAATTAGGATATGTTTTCTATCTTAATGGAGGATCTATGAGCTGGAGGAGTTCAAAGCATCCAGTTGTTGTTAATTCTACGATGGATTCCGAATATATAGTGGCTTCTGAGGTAGCCAAGGAAGCTATCAGGATTCAAAACTTTTTCCAGAAGCTTGTTTCAGTGCCTAGTAGTAAATATCCTATCACATTGTATTGTGATAATACTGTAGCGGTGGATCTTGAAAATGAACCAAGGTCACATTAATGAAAAAAGCACATTCTCTTGAATTATCACCTCTTGAGAGATTTATATCAAAGGGGTGAAGTTGCAGTGAGCTGAGTGTCCACAGAAGAGAACGTGGCATACCCCATGAATAAAGGCTTATCTCAGTAGAAGCATGAATATCATGTGAGATCTAGCGAGTTAAAGGTTGTTAGCAGTTGGCTCTAGTCCAAGTGGGAGTCTATTGGAGTTAGTGGCCTATAACAAACTACTTTTCAATTTATTCATTAATAAATACCTTAGCACACCTTGATTATTCTTCTGTGTGACAATGCATGTGATAATGTCCTAAAGATAATCGTTTCACAAAAAGGTCATAACGGATCTCTACTTTGATGAGAACCCGAAAGTGTCATAACACTATTCTGGAATATATCTTCTATGTCTGTATAATGTTATTTGAGGGACAAAATAATACATTCCATTAGGGGTGAGGACTCATAAAACTTTGAGGACCATTCTAAGGGTGTACACCCTTGGTAGTATCCAGGAGGATGTTATGAGAGTGAGACTCGCCCGTTGGAAATCCACATTTCATAGTCTCATTGGATGTTCCTATCTACAAACATGTGTATTGGTCCTTAGACTTTAAGATTATTATTAATGGATATTACAAATCATTTACTTAGATGTATTTAAGAAAACTATGATGACACAAAGTTTGTAGCGTGGTAGGATATGTTGGGTGCATCACAAGTAAAATTGCATTAATAGATAATGAGAGAAAGGATTATTCCCTTCTGTTCCATAACAAAAGTAGATATATCAGGCCCTTTGATGGAATTGATATAGCCTAAATAAATCCATAGGCATGGTGAGGAATGGGCAAGTTCAATTCTAGGAATTCAAAGAAATAATAATCGATAAAATTGGTTGATGGAACCAGCATGCAACGCGCTTGATTCGATATATCGAGACAAAGGGATTAGATTACTCAGTAAGCATTTTTATGATGTGACATGTCATTGCGGATTTAACTTCATTCTCTATGGGTGGCTTGGTGTATTTCTAGAATAAAACCTTGCACTTTAGGCAGGCTCAACCTAATTCCACTATGAAAGAGTCCTAGAGGGTACCACACTAAGTGTTTGCAAGTATCTTAGTTAAATATTCATTTCATAAGTTGAATAAAGATTATTTCTGATTATGGTTTAATAATTATTCGAGGATGTCTGATCGCATTTATTTCAACACTAATTATTCGAGAGAATATAGTATGGGTGAAATAATATATTTATTAGTGAGTAATGCAGTGATATTTATTTCATAAATAAATGGTCATTATTCAAGGTCTAATAAATGTGGTGGAGGAAATAAAGAAAATGGAAAAAAACAAAAGTACACACTATGAATATTAATATACACACCGTGTAGTTTTTCTTGCATTTTGTGAGAAATAATATTATAAATTTAATTAAATAATATTACCTGTAATTTACTGGGCGCATGTTAAGTAATAATAATAGTCAACTGTTATTAATAGACATGGGGTCTTACTAAGAATTAAATGAAATGAATAAATGCTTTCGGTTAATAAATTAATTTTACTTTTCTATGTAATTAAAGTCCTAATTATATTATTCTCATTAGCCATGATATTCTTTTGGGTTGCACACAGAAGATCAAGAAGAATCTCTCAAGATAATAGAGAATTATTTTCCTCCAAGAATGCTCTCAAATTATGAGAGAGATCCTCCACCACTGTATCAAGGAGAGCTCTTTGGAATCGGCTCTCAAGGAGATCGAAGGCGGACATAGAAAAAATGATCTTCCATTATAGCACATAGATATCCCTTTGGAGATGTCTAGAGATACTTGGATCACATGTGGATCACTGCAAGAGGAAGCCTACACTAGGCTTCTACGACGCAATGACGGATCACATTAG
The DNA here is from genome assembly GCA_963277665.1 of Viscum album. Lineage (NCBI taxonomy): Eukaryota > Viridiplantae > Streptophyta > Magnoliopsida > Santalales > Viscaceae > Viscum > Viscum album. The sequence continues at coordinate 29,767,554 of OY728125.1, forward strand.
ATCCTGACTGGAAACATCAATGTAGAGAGAATTCCATCCACGAAATTCTTGTATTTTAATTAAATTAACTATAACCAATATATGATGATCTTATCTATGGATCTGGGACTCCCCTCTTTTCTATCATTCTTCATTCTATTCTGAAGATCTAGGGTTTTATTGTAGTCAACGATCTCATATTAATCGTCTTTAGCAGCAAAAATTAAAGTTGGGTACACCCACCAATGTGCTTCTGTTGTGACCAGAACCTACATATATCACCTGGGTTTGTATCTATTGTGTTCCTTCTTGAACCACCTCCACACACCTTAGGATGCTCCACTAATTAAAACCTTTTATTACTCACACGCAGGCGAGGGGAACCAAATGATTGGTTAAAGTGGGTTACATAAATATCCATGGATACATAGGTCCTACATAATAATAGAGGGAGGGATGAATCTACAACCTTCATTTAATTTAAAAATAAATAATTGAAAAATTATGTAATAAATTAAATTAAAACGTCTAATACATACACAGGTCTTGATCAATCTCATGAATGATCATACATGAAATTAATACATCAATGTTAACAGCTATCATTCATTTCTTTATTCTTTATTTTATTATTTAAGATAAATAAGCTTGTATTAATTAATTAAAAAATTAATTAACTAATTCCCTTTCATCTTAATGATCATCCTATCTTATTTAGAGATACCCATCATTAATTACATTTTTGGAAAATAAATACTAGAAACAATAATGAAATATTAATTATAATAAATTAATTGAGCCTTTAAATTTCTATAAAACCATTTTTATGTTTTTAAACAAACAATGGTGTGCCAATCCATAAAATAATGTTTTAATGCTTCAATTTTTAAATTAAATTTAGTTTTAACTTTTTCCATTAAATATAGACTACATGGTGTGTACATGCAGCTACAAGCCATGTACCTCGATTTCTGTATGTCCAAGTCACACACCAGGAGCTTCAGCATGTTTAGTCAGCTATAATACCTGGTGTATACATGTTAGATACACACATTATATCTGATTTTGATGTGATAGGTTGTCCCAGTCAACATGCGGTGTGAAAAAAAAAATCACCACATGTAATTAATTTCTCAGTGCATCTAGATACAATGTGCATGGATATACGGCATGTGCTCTGGTTTCATGCCATGTAAACCAATTTTACCGGCCAATGATTTGGAACATTCTAATAAAATATTTGATCATACTTCATTTGTTCTTAAACCTATAAAAAATGAAACACTGTAGAAACATGATTAATATGTCGATAACATGTTAATTCAAAATGGATTAAAGAAAGAATAAAATGAAATGAAAATCTAACAATAATTTCCCATAAATAAATAATCAAATAAACAAATATAAATTTTAATGTGACTCCTTTGATACCACTGGTATGTTTTAGGTGTAGTGGAAGCATGCATAGTGGGCGATATATTAAAATTTCTTTTATTAATCATTGTCCAAAACTAAGAATGAGGATCTTGTGCATAAAAATTATAATTAATTTATTTAATATTTGAAAACAAATACACGGTCTTAGGATCCTTTTTCATTAGTGAATAATGATCATCCAAAAAGACACATTGGGATTACCACTACTGCACTATGAGGATCCAAGGTTAGAATCCCTCTAGCGGTGATCCACGCATGCTCCTATGGACTTCGATCAACACCACTCGATCTTCGGGTTCTAGACTAGTGTGTCGAATGTATTTCATTGTTCATTCATGATTACACATTCTTATATCTTAAAGAAACATCTCTTTCACTTTTAATTCATGATGGGGAGAGAGAAGTAGGAGTTGAGAGAGAATTCATTCTGTGTAAAAAATCTCTATTCTTAATTTTTAATACCCTACAAAATATTTTTTTTTTTCAATTTATAGAGTTAGGATTTATGTTAAAATAATATTTAATTTCACACCAGACATTAAATAACATTTATTACCTTTAATAAACCCCATGCCACATAATAAAAAATTTATTATTATTATTTTGTAGCTCGTCCCAACTTGAGTAATAAAAAATACTATGTAATTGTATTATTAATTAGTATTTGTCACCAGACACAGTATTGGTTCATTAGAACTCCTCTACCAGTTATTGAACAACCGAGAAAATATTTTATTTACAAATAAATATTTCATTCATAATCTAGTGATTAAATATTTTTTTAAATATTCAATAAATAAAATAAATATTTTATTCCTATACCGGCGAAGAAATATTTATTTAATTTATGTGATCAATATAACTTGAATAAAATTATTCCTCATACTTGTGAATAACATTTATTCCATTAATTAAACTCAAATATAATTTAATTGAGATCAATAAAAACACTTAGTGTGTGACCCTCTAGGATTCTTTCTCGTTGGAATTAGGTGGGCTTTCTTAAAGTCGGGGATTATTATCTATCAAAGTTTCAAGGAACCCAATAGATATAACTTAATTTTTCAATGTTGACAACCACATATGAACAATCATTGTAAAATATATTCCCTTTGTCACAACATCTCATCAAGTAGATTGCATAACTATCTCACCAACCAATATGATCAATATGTCTTTCTTTGACTATCTAAAGTAAACATATCGTTACACTGTGGACATGTAATTTAATGTGATGGGTCTATTCCAATAAAAGGTTTGATATATCAGCTGCCATAAATATAGAACTGAAAATTCATTCCTTCAATTATTCATTAATGAAATGTCGCTCGTGACATGCCCAACGTATCCAACTTCACCATGAACTGTTATAATCTTGGTTTATGAAATATATCTAAGTACATAAGTTGTAACAAGCATTAATAATAATATTAAAACATGAGGACCATTACACATGTTTGTAGATAGAAATATTTGATGACGCCAAAACATGTAGAACTCTTATTGGTTGGTCTATTTGCATAATCTCATATCATAGAGATTAACAAGTGTGGACTTCATGAGAATCTCCATCTGCTTATGTGTACTCACAATTGACTATTTATGTACCATGGGTCCCATCATAGAATGTTGTCCAATCACATATCATTATTTGATAATATCATCATAGAACATCAATGTTCTCATCATAGAATGAAACTTATATGAACTTATCAATGAAATGTATACTCTATGACATTATTAGATTAGATTCATTTAGAGAAACAAAAAATAATTTATAGGAAGTTTAATTAATATTCAATACATCGAATATTAATGTATTCAAAGTATAAATAGTTGGTCCTATGACACTAACTCAAATAGAAATCTTCCTCCTTTTTTAGTTTCTTAGGGTGGTAATGTATTAAGAAGTCAAAATATTTAATCAAATACAAGTCTCTTTTATGGTGCATATCTATCTCTTTCTGATTGAATATATGATTAAATTTTTTTTAATGAGTTTATATATCACACCATTTTATATAAATATAATGCATCCATATCTTTAAGGAAATAATTAAGAATGATAAATCCAGATCATAATTTGGCTAATTTCTCTCATGAACCTTTAATTATCATGAGTCATAATCTATAACCATATCAGTCTTTATGGGGATACATCCCAATCCCTTATTCAATGCATCCCTATAGATCATTGTCTCATATCCACTAGAGGGTAGTGTAAGTACAGGTGTGTTGGCGAACCTTCTTTCTAGTTCCTTGAAATTTTCCTCACATTCATCTTTACTAAGAAGCATTACTCCATTATTGATTAACTTGGTTAGTGGATTAGTCAGTCATGATAAATTCTCTATAAAGAATCAATAATATCCAACCAAACCTAGAAAAATATAGATCTCAAACATACTGGTTGGTTTGATCCAATATTGAATAACTTTATTCTTTGATGGATTCACATATATACCTATGTTTCATATTTTATGACCAAAAAATGAGACTTTTTGTAACCAGAGTTCACACTTCGTAAATTTTTCGTACAAATTCTCCTTCCATAGGGTCTTTAATACAATACTCAAGTGATCTTATCGATTTTAATTACTCCAATGATATTTAATAGTTTTATCTATAAAGATTACTATAAATTGATAAAGGTAATATCTAAAGACTTTATTCATCAGATCCATGAAGATACTGGGGGAATTAGTAAGACCAAATGGAATTATTAAAAATTCATAATTTCCATACCTCATATACAAGGTTCTCTGGCGTATGTATTCACTTTTGAACCTCAATTGATAATATCCAGATCGAAGATAAATAATGGAAAAATATTGAGATCCTTGTAATTTTTCCAAAAAATCATCAATACTTGGAAGAAGATACTTATTCTTGATCCTTTGATCTTTTTATGATCCTGATAATCAATGAAGGGCCACATTAATCTAACTTTCTTCTTAACAAAAAAATGGGTGAACCTAATGGTTATACACTTAGATGAATGGATCCCATATCAATATTCTCTTCCATTTTATTCTTTAATTCCCATAAATAAATTGATACAATTATATATAACGACTTATAAATATTTGTACTGAAAGGTTTGAGTTATATTGAAAAATCTACTTCATGATTCAGAGAAATATTGGGAATTTATTCCAAAAATTCATCAAAATATTCACATACAACAAGCATATCGGTGATGTTGAGTTTGTTCACTGTCATCTAAGATAAATATACATTTTGAGCAGGAATCAAGACCTATAAAACATATGGAATTTCCATGGGATGTTCATATTTATCATTACACTGATAAACAATAATATTTTGTTTTTTGGAATATCAAATGTGACTTCCCTTAATTATCAATTGATATGGGATTTATATAAATAAATATAATTCATGAAAAATATTACATCAAATTCAAATAGATAGAGAATAAAAATATTTTAAGGAAGAACATTCCCACAAACTTCTATTAGGGTAGAATCATAGACCTGATATTCAATCATCATAGGATGAAGAGTTTTAACTACTAATTAAACATCTAATCATTATTGTGGTTTTGTGATACACTTATCAGATTATTCGGATATAAAAGAGTGGGTAGATCAAAAATCAAATAATACTTAATGAGTTCTAGAGTGGATGGTAAGTATACCTTTCCTAACTTCTTTATCATACTCCAAATATATATTAACAATACACAAAAAATAGTTAATTTCAACGAGCTATTTACGATGGGGAGGAGACCCATAGAAAATATTCATGGATCACCACTTATTTTCTATGCAAAATCATATCTACAAAAAATAATAGTTTATTATTATTATTCATCATGGTAAATTTATTATATCATAAATACATTTCACATACATGATTTCCACTATGCCGGAAGAGTTATTAGCGATGACAAAAATCAAGATACTATTTTATCCATCACTAATATATATTGCCAAAATATTAATAGTGACATATATTGAAATTAATTATAAAATAAGTTCCAACAAATTTCTTTTATAAATGGAAAAATAAATCACTACTAGTTCATCACTAAGAAATTTTTATTAAATTCTCACAAACCATTATTTTGTAATCCTTCTCCATTTTCATTCTCCATGAAAAGGTGTCCACTCATGAAACCCCTTGACGACCCTCTTCCAAAATCGACTGTTGCATATGATTTCTTAAGGATTTAGATTCTAATTGTAACGCCCTGACCCCAGTTACCCAGAGTCGGTGTATTATTACATAACATTGGAATGATCACAAGAAAGATAAAATCTCGAAAGACTGATTGGTTTAGTAGCCTTGGAAACACTAGATATATTCATAAAGTTTTACATTACATCATGAAGTGAAAAACTACTACAACAACATATTGTCTCCATAATCCACACTATTATCCCCTCATAATATCCCTGCAGGTCATTCATAATTTACTTCTTCATATCCTGGGAAAAATAAAACATAGAAAAGGGGTGATCTCAAATGCCCAGTAAGGATAACAATATAGCGAAAACATTCATAAATAAGAATAAACATTTAAGGCAATGTATAACTAAAACAAAAGCCTTTTAAACTTGAACTTCAACATTGTATGGAAAAAATAAAATGAAATAATGCTATTTACTTATTCCCATGGATATTCTACTAATAGAATAATCACATGAAATATCAATAACCACTTTCATAATGATGGAATGCATAATTCCAGACTATCATAACCACATAGCCAAGGCCTCGTGCCAAGACTACAAATAAGATTTTTCCAAGCCCTTGCGCCAAGACACTAGTTTGTCTCATGAGACCTACCGATGCATCGAGGAGCTATAGCGGGCTCCACCCATCACATATTAAGTCCAATGCATTCCCATATGAAAAGGTTTAAACATAACATAAACATTCGTATTAAAACTAGCATACGAAATGTCAATACTTTCTCTATAAACCATGAATGGTATAAAAATAACACATCCATAGTAAAACATTTCACAAAACCTTAAATACAATACAAAAGTTTTGTTTCATAATAAATCAACTTCAAATAAGCTTAAAATCCATCAAAGGATGTTGACAGGGATGAAATCAAAACAATTTGAGAGAAATATCTCTTTTCTCGAAATCATTGAAAAGTTACCCATTTATAAAGGAAGTAATTTAAAAGAGATTTTTGAATCAAAGTGTCCCATACCACTTTTAAACTTTTAAAAATAAATGTCATTTCAAAACATTCATTTCCATATAAATAAATCCTTAATATCATTTTGAAAACATGGACATTAATTAAAAATATTTAGAAAGATAAATCTTTAAAACATTTAAAATTATGATCTTGATAAAGATTACCTTTCACAAATTCTTAAAATATTCATTTTTAAATGATTTAAAAGTCAAATAATTATAAAATAAAACATTTACTTTGAAAATATTCTTATAATCTTGTAACGGAAGCTTTGACGATTTTATAACGGCGGTAAATAGCCGCACCCACTGTATAAGTTAAAAAAACATTCTTACCTTAAATTTGTCGAAAAGTTAAAGTGCCTTGTTTGGAAAATGACGGAAAGATTCCTTTAAAAACACATAAGGGTATAAATGACTTTAACCCATATTCTTTGTAAATAGTAAAAAATGTTTTTAAGTACATTTCGAAGAAACATGGATGTGGATGATAAATAAATCCCAGTAGATTATTACGTATAAACAACCTCGGATAATGAAGAGATTGTGAAATAAACCCTTACCTTGTACTTTTCCTTGGTTGGGGTAGGTTAACCTCCTGTATAATAGTGAAATAATTTTTATTAAATTATACAAGAATCATATACATTCATATGATATCATATATGATCTTTTAACATTGCTTTGTTAATAATATCTTAGTATAATCGTTGTTTCGGGTGTTAACTTACTCGTTTTCTATTATATGTTTTGTTACGTAAGCCATGTTTGTAATGGATAGGTTGTATATTATTCATATCCAGAATGATATCAAGTCCTTAAACATCATTTTTAAATCATCAAATGATAATTATACTTGAATGGATACGATGGAGAATGAATCTCATCGTGTTCGTGGAGACGGTAGTCCGTACGTACGCACGAGCGACAATATCATTCTTTGGATATTAAAATAATATATAAATGGATGGTATATCATATATACATAATAATTAACATGTTATATTTATTATTTACATGAGTTACACATCATTATTATACCCATCCAAATAATAATATATTGAATAACATTTACACCACGACGTGGAGATGGTAAGCCATACGTACGCACGTATGGTGCCATATTATTCAAAGGGAGGATAGAATAATGAATATAGTTGTACCATATTTATAATAACCTCACAGTATATATATGATACTAGATTTATTATTTTAGAATGGTAAAAACAAAGGAAGAATAAGTGGAAGAAGAAAGGAACTTGGAAAAGGTTGGTGAAAACATTACCTCTTCTTCGGGTAATTCCTTTTGATTTGATCAAAAGGGCTCCTTAGGTTGGCTTTCTGATCAAACTAAGGCCTATAGGTTGTATTGAGGGAAGTTGGGAGAGTATTTGGGCAGATCTTGGCCGAACCAAAAGGCTTTGAAGGTGTGAAGAAATGAGGAGGAGTGCCCTTTTATAAGAGGGGTGAGGGGCACCTTTGGAAAAGCTAGAAATACTAGTTTATAATAAATTCATATTCGGTTTCTAATGGCGAAAAAGTTGATTATTAAAAGTTTAAGGTGGGTATGGGTCGAAAAACACTCAACCAATATAATTTAGATAGGTTTGGGTACTTATATTAACCTTATCTTTAAGTATTAACTCTAAGTTAATTAGTTTCACTTTTACAATGTCTCTTTATATTTTTATATTATATGGTTAATAAACATACCATATACATCCAAGAGACCCCCAAGTGGTCCATTAATAATATAACTACCATGATATAAGTCTCTTGGCCGAACCGTAGATTTTTAGGAATTTAATATCAATTAATAATATAATATTTGTTATAAAAACTCTTTTATGTCAATTTTAACAATATTCAATAGTTGATTTTTTTGAAACTCATAAAAAAATGATTACTTCGAAAAAAGTTAATTAAATCAATCCTAATATGTCATTGTATCCTAGAAATTTTTTTTAATTCATTAAAAGTCTCAAATTATATTTATTTGGGTATTTATAATGTCAATTATTTTAAATTTTCACTATTATGGTAATTACTGCATCATCATTGTGTCATAAATAAATTAAATTATGTAATATCTAAAAATTATAAATAAACTATCATTATTTAGTAAATATTTGTATCTTTATAATGAATATTTATAGTCGAAAATCCAACATATATAACCCTATGTAAAAATTGTTTTTCTAAAATATATATGCTTGTGTCATTTTTGTATTCATTTTAACTTAATTAAAATAAAGTGTCCCTATCACCTACAAGTGGCTCCATGAGGTCACAAAATCGACCCAAATATGTCCATGGTCGGACATGTATCACCCAATAAGGTTAGGACACGTTTTAGGGTAATTTTGTATTATTATAATATTATTTTTTAACCCTTATTTACCGGATTTACCCTTTAACCATGGTAAATAAAATATTTACCACAGTAATTATTCAAAATGTCTAAAAATAAAAGTTACCTATTCACACAATATGAACATCATGATTCGAAATATGGAATCCATTTTTCCAAATTCAAAACATAGATGTGGTTGAAATTAATTTAAAATTATTTCCCATTGTTAAAACAAAAAGCGTGTTTTGAAGAAATAATAACTATCAAAAGATTGGCACTTGTTTATGTCCGGTTTAATTGTAAAATTATGTACAATGACCAACATTATATTAAATGGTAAAAATATATTCTAAACATACTTTAAAACCCCTCAAATTCATAATTTATCACTATTAATTATTTTGATTAAAAAAAGTTGTTTTTAATTAAAATTTAGTAATTTTCACTATTCATCAAAATATTAAAGTTATCTGAAAGGTACCAAAATTTCACCTTAGGCTAAATTCGATATTCCGAATCCAAAAATGAAGTCCATTTTGAAATATAAAATATATATAATTTCAGAAAGTAGGAATTACTATTCATAACGGCTAGTTTGATTGGTTATGGTGTGTTAGAACTCGGTGTTGCGTACAACACACGCTATCACATTATTCAAAGAGAAGCGTACCGTAGAAGCTTGAGATGTTTCATTTAAAATTTTTGATGTCCCCATTTAGTCAAAAAGTTTAAAATATTGTATTTAAAAAGGGTTCGTTATTAAAAGTTGATAAAAGTGCAATACTGAAAATGAATTTGTTCTTACATTATGTCTAAGAAACTCATAATATGGATTCTAAAATTATAAGGATTATATAAAGTTTAAAATTTAGTTAATACTATTCATAACCACTTTTGAACGAATTTTTTGGTAAGATATGGTGTGATTGAACTCGGTGTTGCGTGTAGTGAAAGTTATTGAATTATTTTGAAAAAATAACACACTATAAAATCTTGGGGTGTTACATTCTCCCCTCCTTCAATAAATTGCATCCTCGCAATTTGAAATTGTTCTTCGAAAATAAAAGGTTGAAAATAGAAAATATCTTTGTGGGAAAACCCACATCGGAAATTAGGTTACTAAAATTTAGACTTAATATGAGGAAAAGAGAAATGAAAGGTTCACCACACAATTATGATCTCTATTAGGAGAACATTGGTGGCAATTAGAGACATATAATTGGAGGAAAAACGTAAATATTTATAGGTAGTGATTGAGGTAATCAATCACAAACAAGTTTAAAATTGAGGTCCTTAAATTCATCAATCTATGATGATTTGAAATACCATCGGTTCAACAAAACATAGGGTATTAGGATAACACATTTTTGGTTTTAGGATTCCTTAAATAAAGTATAAGAATTAAATTCTTCATAGAATAAGAGAAGAAGAAAAATATATTCTTGACAAGTAGAGTTCCATCCTTTAACTAATTTCTACCACAAACTCATCTTTCACTCTAAAAGATAATAGAACGAAAAAAAATATATTCTACTTATCCTATTCCTATAGGGTTTAAAAAAAACGAATTTATAATTCATCTACCAGATCTTTTAAAAAAACTACATTATTTAATCCCGGAAATCACGTGGGTCAGTGGTAGGTGATACACCCTTGTCGCCCTTCGGTTGTGGGTTCAAGTCTCGCAGCCTTGCCGGACGCGACGGGTTATCGCCCGACCTCCGGGTTGTCCTTTTATGGCAATCCAAAATAATCCAAACTAGAACAATCCAAAACACTTCAGTCCAAAATTTATAAGGAAGTTAAACACAATAAAGATCCTTTTTTTTCGCATAACAACATGTGATCACCTTCATCATGTATTCTTTAAAAACACTGAAACGTCCTGAATTATCATAAAACCTTATTGATTACATTCATGATCCCTTATTTTTTATAGAATAATAGATATACTCCTTCAATCCAAAAATGTTGTAAACCCCAACAATGATGGAATATACAAATCATTAATCAGTTTCAAGGTAGTTAAGAATATCCAATATAATTTATCCAAAACAATCATGTATTATTCTAAAATCACTACCTCAGTATCAGAACCATATTATGGTTTATCTTTCTCTCAACCATATATTTTCCATAAATTTAACCTGCAATTGAGTCACTTTTCTTTGTTCCACACAATCTAAAGTCCATAATGAAATAGTACTGCAGTACAATCCTTATATACTCCATAATTATTATAACAAGTACATTTTTGATACAACACTCAAATGACATAATCAACTTAATAACTCTAATCATTCCTCTTCATATGTTGTAGTATCATAACTTGATTATTATCTAATAGCATCAGTTGCAGCATAGTCTGATGACTGAGACATAGGTTTGTGTAGTGTCCAAACTCCTTGAAAATGAAGCATTGTACATTTGAAACCATTTTCTTACCCTTGCAGTCACGTACTTTGTGCCCTTTTCCTCCACACTTATAACAAACTCCCATTCCTTTCAGCCAAGTTCCAGGGTGTTTCTTTCCACAGTTATCACATATGGGAAAATTCTTCTTTTCCATCTTCCCTTTATCCATCTTTCTCTCTTCCATCCTTTTCTTCTATTTCATCCCTTCAAAGCCATAGGACTCAGTAAACTCTTTACTTATCTTATCAACAAATGATATTATTTCTTCATATGATGATAATACATGCGAGACTATTTCTCTTATAAATTCTGGCTTAAGACCATGAAATATATGATCCTTCTTTCTCTTTGTATCATGTGCATTGTTGGAGTTCTCATTCCTTCTACTGGGCGCCATTTATAAACAATGGCATACACTAGATTAGTTTATGAATAACAATACCTAATCCCAAACTTTAAAAAAACATAACATAAATTAAATAGTTTATGGATATAATCCATAATCATAAAAATGTATCCTTTGAGGAAGTATATACTCATAAACCCTTCATAATGGTTTGTAAAGAAGATGAGAATTATCCTAAGCATATCCCCCGGGAGTGTCATAACCAAGAGTGCAGCAACGCCCATTGTCGTGCACCAGTTCCAATTCGAGTCTAGCTCAAAGCGGTGTTTTCGGGTTTTACCCCTAGGTACATCTGTGCCAGAGCCGCCTCTACCTGCTCGTATCCAGACAGTGATGTATTTCTTGGAAAACTCACAAAATCTCTACAATACCAAAATTCTAGGAAGTTCTTCTATATTAATCCTCAAAGTCCATCTTAAATCTATGTGCTCTAATCAGAGTTTATCTAAATCTAGCTTTCAAGGTTTGTACTAAACTTCCTCTGATACCAACTGTAACGCCCCGACCCCAGTTACCCAGAGTTGGTGGATTATTACATAACATTGGCATGATCACAAGAAAGATCAAATCTCGAAAGACCGATTGGTTTAGTAGCCTTGGAAACACTATATATATTAATAATGTTTTACATTACATCATGAAGTGAAAAACTACTACAACAACATATCGTATCCATAATCCACACTATTATCCCCTCATAATATCCCTGCAGGTCATTCATAATTTACTTCTTCACATCCTGGAAAAAATAAAACATAGAAAAGGGGTGAGCTCAAATGCCTAGTAAGGATAACAATATAGCGGAAACTTTCATAAATAAGAATAAACATTTAAGGAAATGTATAACTAAAATAAAAGCCGTTTAAACTTGAACTTCAACATTGTATGGCAAAAATAAAATAAAATAATGCTATTTACATATTCACATGGATATTCTACTAATCGAATAATCACATGAAATATCAATAACCACTTTCATAATGATGGAATTCATAATGCCAGACTATCATAACCACATAGCCAAGGCCTCGTGCCAAGACTACAAATAAGATTTTTCTAAGGCCTTGTTCCAAGACACTAGTTTTTCTCATGAGACCTACCGATGCATTGAGGAGCTATAGCGGGTTCCACCCGTCACATATTAAGTCCAATGCATTCCCATATGAAAAGGTTTAAAGATAACATAAACATTCATATTAAAACTAGCATACGAAATGTCAATACTTTTTCCATAAACCATGAATGGTATAAAAATAACACATCTATAGTAAAACATATCACAAAAACTTCAATACAATACAAAAGTTTTGTATCATAATAAATCAACTTCAAATAATCTTAAAATCCATCAAAGGATGTTGACATAGATGAAATCAAAACAATTTGAGATAAATATCTCTTTTCTCGAAATCATTGAAAAGTCACCCATTTATAAAGGAAGTAATTTAAAAGAGATTTTTGAATCAAAGTGTCCCATACCACTTTGAAACTTTTGAAAAGAAATGTCATTTCAAAACATTCATTTCCATATAAATAAATCCTTAAAATCATTTTAAAATCATGGACATTAATTAAAAATATTTTGAAAGATAAATCTTTAAAACATTTAAAATTATGATCTTGATAAAGAGTACCTTTCACAAATTCTTAAAATATTCATTTTGAAATAATTTAAATGTCACATAATTATAAAATAAAACATTTACTTTGAAAATATTCTTATAATCTTGTAAGGGAAGCTTTGATGATTTTATAACGGCGGTAAATAGCTGCACCCACCGTATAAGTTCAAAAAAACATTCTTACCTTAAATTTGTCGAAATGTTAAAAGTGCCTTGTTTGGAAAATGATAGAAAGATTCCTTTAAAAACACATAAGGGTATAAATGAATTTAACCCATATTCTTTGTAAATAGTAAAAAATGTTTTGAATTACATTTCGAAGAAACATGGATGTGGATGATAAAGAAATACCAGTAGATTATTACGTATAAACAACCTCGGATAATGAAGAGATTGTGAAATAAACCCTTACCTTGTACTTTTCCTTGGTTGGGGTAGGTTAACCTTCTATATAATAGTGAAATAATTGTAATTAAATTATACAATAATCATATACATTCATATGATATCATATATGATCTTTTAACATTGCTTTGTTAATAATATCTTAGTATAATCGTGGTTTCGGGTGTTAACTTACTCGTTTTCTTTTATATGTTTTGTTACGTAAGCTTTGTTTGTAATTAATAGGTTGTATATTATTAATATCCAGAATTATATCAAGTCCTTAAACATCATTTTTAAATCATCAAATGATAATTATACTTTAATGGATATGATGGAGAATGAATCTCATCGCGTTCGTGGAGACGGTAGTCCGTACGTACGCACGTGCGACAATATCATTATTTTGATATTAAAATAATATATAAATGGATGGTATATCATATATACAGAATAATTAACATGTTATATTTATTATTTAAATTATTTACACATCATTATTATAACCATCCAAATAATAATATATTGAATAACAATTGCACCACGACGTGGAGACGGTAAGCCATACGTACGCACGTATGGTGACATGTTATTCAAAGGGTGGATAGAATATTGAATATGGTTGTACCATATTTATAATAACATCACAGTATATATATGATACTGGATTTATTATTTTAGAATGGTAAAAACAAAGGAAGAAGAAGTGGAAGAAGAAAGGAACTTGGAAAAGGGTGGTGAAAACATTACCTCTTCTTCGGGTTCTTCCTTTTTATTTGATCAAAAGGGATCCTTAGGTTGGCTTTCTGATCCAAATAAGGCCTCTAGGTTGTAGTGAGGGAAGTTGGGAGAGTATTCGGGCAGAGTTTGGCCAAACCAAAAGGCTTTTAAGGTGTGAAGAAATGAGGAGGAGTGCCCTTTTATAATAGGGGTGAGGGGAACCTTTGGAAAAGCTAGAAATATTAGTTTATAATAAATTCATATTCGGTTACTAAGGGCTCCAAATTTGATTATTCAAAGGTTAAGGTAGGGATGGGTCGCTAAACACTCAACCAATAGAATTTAGAAAGGTTTGGGTACTTATATTAACTGTATCTTTAAGTATTAACTCTAAGTTAATTAGTTTCACTTTTACAATGTCTCTTTGTATTTTTATATTATATGGTTAATAAACATACAATATACATCCAAGAGACCCCCAAGTGGTTTATTATTGATATAACTATCATGATATAAGTCTCTTGGCTGATCCTTAGATTTTTAGGAATTAAATATCAATTAATAATATAATATTTGTTTTAAAAACTCTTTTTTTCAATTTTGAAACTATTCAATAGTTGATTTTTGTGAAACTCATAAAAGAATGATTACTTCGATAAAAGTTAATTTAATCAATACTAATATGTCATATTATCCTAGAAAATTATTTTAATTCATTAAAATTCTCAAATTATATTTATTTGGGTATTTATAATATCAATTTTTTTAAATTTTCACTATTATGGTAATTACTGCATCATCATTGTGTCATAAATAAATTAAATTATGTAATCTCTAAAAATTATAAATAAACTTTCATTATGTAGGAAATCTTTCTAGATTTATAATGAATATTTATAGTCAAAACTCCAACATATATAACCCTATGTAAAAAAAAATTTCTAAAAGATATATGCTTGTGTCATTTTTGTATTCATTTTAACTTAATTAAAATAAAGTGTCCCTATCACCTACAAGTGGCTCCATGGGGTCCCAAAATCGACCCAAATATGCCAATGGTCGGACATGTATCAACCAATAAGGTTAGGACACGGTTTAGGTTAATTTTGTATTATTATAATATTATTTGTTAACCCTTATTTACCGGAATTACCCTTTAACCATGGTAAATAAAATATTTACCGCAGTAATTATTCAAAATATCTAAAAATAAAAGTTAACTATTCACACAATATGAACATCAGGATTCCAAATATGGAATCAATTTTTCCAAATTTAAAACACAGAAGTGGCAGAAATTAATTTAAAATTAATTCTCGTTGTTAAAACAAAAGGCGTGTTTTTAAGAGATAATAACTATCAAAAGATTGGCACTTGTTTATGTCCGGTTTAATTGTAAAATTATGTCCAATGACCAACATTATATTAAATGGTAAAAATATATTATAAATATGCTTTAAAACCCCTCAAATTCATAATTTATCACTATTAATTATTTTGATTAAAAAAGTTGGTTTTAATTAAAATTTAGTAATTTTCACTATTCATCAAAATATTAAAGTTATCTGAATGGTACCAAAATTTCACCTTAGGCTAAATTCAATATTCCGAATCCAAAAATGAAGTCCATTTTGAAATATAAAATATATTTAATTTCAAAAAGTAGGTATTACTATTCATAGCGGCTAGTTTGATTGGTTATGGTGTGTTAGAACGCGGTGTTGCGTACAACACATGCTATCACATTATTCAAAGAGAAGCGTACCGTAGAAGCTTGAGATGTTTCATTTAAATTTTTTGAAGTCCCCATTTAGTCAAAAAGTTTAAAATATTGTTTTTAAAAAGTGTTCACTATTAAAAGTTGATAAAAGTGCAATACTGAAA
Source organism: Viscum album (assembly GCA_963277665.1). NCBI lineage: Eukaryota > Viridiplantae > Streptophyta > Magnoliopsida > Santalales > Viscaceae > Viscum > Viscum album. Next base: position 29,783,935 of record OY728125.1, read on the forward strand.
ATGAATTTGTTCTTACATTATGTCTAAGAAACTCATAATATGCATTCTAACATTATAAGGATTATATAATGTTTAAAATTTAGTCTATACTATTCATAACCACTTTTGAACTAATTTTTTGGTAAGTCATGGTGCGATTGAAATCAGTGTTGCGTGTATTGCAAGTTATTGAATTATTTTGAAGAAATAATACACTATGAAATCTTGGGGTGTTACACTAATACCAAATGTATGGACTCTTATTATATCCTACTTCATTATTTTTCTTATTTACCTTTCAATATTGTAGAAATAAGTTTTTTCAAAACCTAGGTCCAAAAATTTACCCAATTTTTTTGTTTAATTGGTATTTAGGGTTATTGCATTTTATAATTCTATATTTTGGTATCCACCATTGAATATAACATTTTTTTTATCCACATAGGTTGATTATAATTGATTTTAGGTATTCTATAGTATGTAACCAATATATTTAATGGATCTTTTATTTGTGTGTCCCTACTTATTTATTTTGAGATATTTGGCCATCTCATTGACTCTCAATGTGCATGCACACATCTGCAACTGCTAATGGTTCAAAAAATCCATATATATATATATATATAATCATATACATATATATACATAATATATATAATATTGATAAATATTCCATGTTATATATGTATATATATATATAAACAAGGAATCCTTTTATACTTATATATATTTATAATTATATATATAAAAACATTGAATGTTTTTCTATATAACCAGACAAGTCTATCCAGAAGAAAAGCTACTGAACATTTATTAAAAATAAAGAAAAAAAGTACATCAGAGTGGATGACGAGGTCAAACAAACGGAAATTCCCTCAACCACCAAGAAAAAGTCTAGAGATCATAGTATGACATATCATTACGTGTAACATGTGTGTGTGTGTTTATATATATATATATATATATATATATATATATCTGAATATAATCACTCCAAACATGTATGTTATTGAATTTTTTTAAATATATTGTTGAATTTTATGCTTTATTAAAATTACTGTAAAATAATTCTTATGATAATAATGTTTTTTGATGCTTTATGATAATACATGAATTGTGGACGTGATGTTAAACCATGTTTGATTTTTCTTATTATGATTGGATTTCATTTATTTAAAACATGTGAATATAGTTTTGTAAATGTTTAGATATATATATATATATATATTAACATGTGAATATACATATATAAAAATTTAAAAACAACTGTGATTTTGTTGATATGTATATATGTGTGTGTGTGTGTATATATATTATATGTATGTATAGATTTGATATGTATTTTTTTTAATGTATAAAAATATTTTTTATTCATATATATTTGATTAATAAATCATATAATATATATACATATACACACACACATATATATATATATATATATATATCTTATTAAATAAATAATAAATTAGTGTTTTATAAGAATGGTGAGAAAACCAATTTAATAAAACTGTATGAGAAAAAAATCAAAAAATAATAAACAAATATTATAAATATTATTTTAATGAAAAAAATATATAATAAAAATGTATCAATAATTACTATTGGTTAATAAATTATACATTTTTTATGAAATTAATTTATGGAGTTTCATAAATGTTTTAAGCATTTTATGTTAATGTATACTCTTTTTTGGGATTCAATAAAATGTATAAAAATAAAAGTACTAATAAATGTGGTTTGTTAAATTTTATTTAAAATTAATAAATAGTTAGTATTAGATATTATATATAAGTATATAATACCTAGTATAAATATTTAATTACTTGTAAAAAAATATAAAAATTACCAACAATTTTTAAAGATTCACTATAATTCAAAAAGAATTAGTAATAAATAAAAAATGGTTTTGATTATTAAATTATTTTTAATAATTAATAAATAATTAGGAAATATTAGTAATAATAATTAAATATTAGTAAATTATAATATATATATATATGTATATAATAAAATATTTAAAGGGTTACCCAAATGTACGAAGTAACCAAACACTCAAACCACAAAAAGGTTATGTCATACCTAGAATAAACCTCATATCTCGGACTTAACAGTGCTCTCAAATTTCTCACTTGATAAACTCTTTTGGAGATACACCAATTTTTTAATTGAAATTATAATAATAATTTTAAATGTATTACCCTCATATGTGATGTTACCAAATATATAACACACATAAATGTTATTTCACGCTTAGGGTAAACCTCATATCTCAAAACTAATGGTGATCTCATATTTCTCATATGATACACTATTCAGAAGATATTCTATTATATTGGTAAAAAACTACATGCATGATATAAAATATTATACATTTGTATTCTATCTACACCAACCCTTTATGGGACCCATAATCTCATGAAATACTCAGGTCTTCACTTAGAAAATATACCAAATGATATTTAAAGGTGTTAAAATATAATAATAATTTGTAATTTTTCATAATTAATAATAATTATTCTTACCTGCCAGAATGGTCTGAAGGCCTTCATTTTGTTATTATTTTTGATAATCCACCTTTCAATGGGTGAGGTGGAATCCCTACAAGGCTCGAAGGCTTTGAGAAAATTACATGACCCATAGGTCCTAGAGGGAATCACCGAGACAAGACAACTTGGAACTCCTCCTCCCCAGCACACGTGTCATGATATCAGCACTCCACCTTCACATGGATGGTCGGCTAACTATCCAATGCAAAGATACACAGGACCAGTACTGATGGAAATTACATACCCACTTGTCTTTCCAATTTCGGTTAGCTTTGATTTAGTGAATGTTTCTACCTTGAATCCTCATCTCGAGCCTTGTCACTTGTAGTCTAACTAGTACATATGAAAATTCATGTTTCCTGAAGGACTTGGGGTGTCCTTAAGGCCTTAAGGTGTCCCGAAGGCCTTGAGAGACAACTAGAATGAAGGCCTTTGGTGGCCCAAAAGCCTTGCAGGACCTGAGGACCAAACCTATGGCCTAGAGGCCTAGATGGATGAATAGTTCCAACCGCTACAGTACTGAATAGTACCTACTAAAGTATTGCTACCGAAACCCAAAAATATGTCTCTATCCACATTTGATCCTAGGTATCTTGGTTTTACTTTCTGAGCCCTCACCAACTAGGATGAGGCTCATGTGATTTAAACATGTGTAAGTATAATGTTTTACTCCCACTAGGGGGACCCACCATGAACAAAGTACACCATACATTCCTTGGCTAGAAAAATGGATTTGAAAATCTATATGAAAAATATGAACAATGTCTGAGTCTGCTGGGACTCAATCATGGGCCAGTTCCCATAAAGGGTGAGGGGTATAACTAGTGGGTACCACTTGGATAACACCACATGGGGAAAACGTGTGTATGGTTAATGCTCGACTACCACTGGGGGAACCATGTCCAGAGGGCACCGCACATTCGCTATCTAGGAAAAGGACTTTGAATCACCCTGTCCCTAATATGCACAATGTTCGAGTCTAGTGGGACTCGAGTTTGGGCTAGTTCCCATAGAGGGATAGGGGTACAACCAGCGGGTACAACTTGGCTAACACCCCATGGGAAAAACGTGTGTAAGGTTAATGCTCGACTCCCACTAGGTGGGCCCATCATTCCTAGAGTGCACTGCACATTCCCCGACTAGGAAAATGTCTTTGAATCACCCTTTGCATAATATGCAGAGTGTCTGAGTCTGGTGGGACTCAAGCATGGGTCAGTTCCCATGCAGGGAGAGGGGTAAAAACAGTGGGTACCACTCAGAAAACATCCCATGGAAAAACATATGTAAGCTTAAAGCTCGACTCCCACTTAGGGTCCCACCCTGCCCAGAGTGTACCTCACATTCCCCAGCTAGGAAACTATATTTGGATTTCACTGTTCATAATATGCATTGTGTCCGAGTCTGGTAGGACTCGGGCCTGGGTCAATTCTCACGGAGGGCGAGGGGTACAACCAGCGGGTACCACTTAGCTAACACCCCATGGGTGAATAATGATTATTCTCAATTTTGTTTTTTAAAAGATATTTATAGACTTATAATGTATACACCAATTTATATTATGTGGTTGTGTTTGGATAAATCATCAAAGAAATTCCAATGGATCCAATATAAACCTTTTCTACATTAAGGGTGTTGAAACATTTATATCATTTTCATTGACTAATTCAAAACTTTTTTATAATGGAACAATTAAATTTCCATTTATGTAATGTGGTATTTGGATATTTTAAATTTTTTCCATTGGAAGACTTTATCCACTGTGTTTTGGTTTTTGAAAAAAAATATATTTTTTGATATCAATATAATAAAGAGAATTTAGTAGAAAATACAATTTTTTGGCTACAGATCCATCATTTTATAATTTAGTATATGAGGCAGTTGTCCCTTTTATTTAGGAAACAACAATTTTTAATGATATTCCAAATCTTGAATTAGAAACTTCTTGATTTTACAATTTTTTGAAAACTATTAAGGTGGCCTTATATATGGGATGGATTATTAGAAAAATTGAAGCTATTACAAAATTTATGGCTATTAAAATAGATTTTGGGATTACATCTAGTTTATATGATAAAATGTGATCTTTAACTCAATCATTATTTTTAGAAGTAAATATATTACTTACAATTTTTTTTGAAAGTATATGGTTGTTCCATAATTTGGGACATAGTTATTAAAAGATCCATGATTTTTGAAATGACTACATCTCATATTATGGTGATTATGAATCATTATTTAATTTTACAACATATGGAGAATCAATGTATAAGGATACACAACAAGAAAATTCCATATTTCCTATTAAATAGTAGAGGTATTTTCCAATCACACACCATTTACGGTTTCTATTTTTGTCTTGTGATACAACTACAATGATAACATGGCATAAATCAATTATCTCTATCAGTAAAAGATTAAATAATCCATGTGATGCTTATTAATGGAAATTCTATGATAATATGAATCATTTTTTTCTTCAAAACCACATTACATATGGTTGAGTCTTTCAAATGTTGGTTTTTTTCCATTTTGTGCTTAGAGAAGTAAATATTATTTTTGTATAATATTCATTACTCCATAAAAAAAACCTCCTTAAATACTGACGAAGGAACCATATATATATATATATATATATTAATTCCAAGAAATCTAAATAAGAATATCGATGTTTGTTTAAATCTGTTAATTAATGCATTAATTTCATTATTGAACAATGGTATAATTACATTTGATATAGTTTCTAATCATAATTTTACACTAAAAGTTTCATTAATGTCGATGATTAGTGAATTTCTGGTGTATGTTATGTTATATAGATGGGGTGCACATGGTTTGAAATCATGTCCATAAATTATGGTTGAGAATAAAGAATTTATTCTTGGAAATGTGATAAAAAATTGTTATTTTGATGATCATCGGATATTTGTTTTATGGATTGCACTATTTGAAGGTATTAAAATAATTTTACAAAAGTTGTAATTGAATGATACTGACCTAAATTAGTTATCTTAGGTATTCAGGAAAAAAATAACATCTAATAATTATCTGTTGTTACTTTTGGACCAACCATAAATGAAAGAAATTAATGGTTTTGGGTGAGATTATAATTATACAAAGATGAGAATTTTTTGAGACCATTCATATTGGTAAGATTTATTAGTCCATAACTTGTTATATTTAGTTTATAATGACAATAATTGTTTTGATAACATATTTTACACTATTTTTCACACACCCAGAAAGAAAAAATATAATATAAATGTATGGTATGACCTTTCCCAAATTGACAGATTTCCTAAAATTGAATTATTTAAAGATGAAAGGTAACATAATTTAATGAATCTAAAATAATTTTACATAATTTTTAGAGAAAGTTTTTTATTAATCTGTCAAAGTATCTGAGATTTGAAGTTACTGGATGTTTGGGATTTTAGTTTGTCTCATTGCATTAGAAATGGTTATATTTCTAGGTCAAAAAGTAATTATTGTCCTATCATAATGGAAATATTGCTTTATGTTAGCCTTAGAGTCTTATTTAATTCTTCAATCTATGAAATTTTGACCAAAATATCTTATTTATTTTGATATATTTGTATGGAAACATTATATTATGATGCATTGAGTATGGTGTAAGAATATTGTATTTTAATTTTATGTAAATTGGAGGAAATATTACATTCATCTATCTTTAACTCAATGGAATATTAAATATTTCATTTTCTATATGAAGATGAATCTGGATGGCTGATAAAATTTTCATTGATGTACCCATTTGAGAGATGTATGAAAAAAATAAATTATAAAATATGTAGAAAAACATCAGTTGAATGGTAAATTGTGGAAGCATACTTGCAGAAGGAAATTTAAAATTTATGATCAATATATTTTCAATAAAAATATCTTTCAAAACATAATTTAATGGTTCACAGTGAATTAAATGTGAATAAAGTCACAAACCATCAATTATCGGTTTTCAATCAGTCATTGATTGGTTTTGGTGGTCATCATGAGCAATGGATCTTAGATGAAGAGTTGTATAGTGCTCATATATATGTTTTATTGAGTTTTGAATAAATCATAGGATTTTTTCATTAAGTACTAATTTTAATTTTTTTTAATAAAATTTTTGATAAGTACATTTATTTAAATTATTCTTTTATAAACTGTATAATGAGCAAGTCAAAAAAAAGTTTACAAATAACTCCTACTGCTTGAGAATAACATCATCGATATAATTTTTCATATTGGTTTCAAAAATTGGTATGTTATGATTTTTTAAGGAACATTAAATAAATTTTATAATGATATCTATTATAATTTTTATTCTTTGTAGGAAAAACAACATGATAATTAAATTATTAGTTGATTATTTGTGATAAAAACCCTCCATCAAAATTGGTAAAATATTATAATGGGTATGTGGTTAATGGATTTAAATTTCATACCTAAATATATGGTGAATCAAATATATCAATGAATAGTGGTGTTTGTTTGAAAGGATATCATCATAAACAAAGTGATTTTTTCATTAATGGTATATTGAATGAAATAATTGAGTTATGTTATCTGGGACCAAATCATGTTATAATGTATAAATTTTATTTGTTTGATAATGTTCAAGTGTTGTGAGTTCATCCATGACATAAATTCATTGAAATTAAATAAAATATTTTTCTTTCATCAAATGAACCACTTATATTTTTCCTTCAAGAACATCAAGTTTATTATGAAAATTATTGTGATGATTTGAGAGATTTGAATGACTGGTGGAGTGAAATAAAAATTAAATGTCAAGAAAATCAGTTTCTTGAAAATAAAAATGGTTATGTGGAAGTAAAAAATATTGAAATTTTTCAATAAACATCACCAAATATGTATATTTCTTAATGAGATATAAATATCAATGATAAAACTCCCCAGTTAAGGGATGATGATATTGATAATGTTGATGATGTAATAATGGATGATGAAAATGAAAGTCATATAGAAATTGATGATGTTGAAGACTAAAAATAAGACATCTTCCTAGATTTAGATATAGGAGAATATGATGATTAATGTATTATATTTAGGTATTTATTAGTTTTTTTATTTTATATTTGTATTAACAATTATTTACATGTAATATTTTTTGTTTCAAATGAAAAAACTCGATGATCTATTATGTTCCTTCTCTAATTCAATCGATTATTAGTTTTTTTATATTTGATATCTATATGAACAACTAGTCATAAGAAATAATATTACATTCCACATGGTGTATATTCGTTTTTTATATTTATATCTATATTAACAAGTATTTACAGGTCAGATTATGATATTTTGGTATTTATTTATATATAATTTTTATATTCGGGTATTTAATAGTTTTTTATCTTTTATATATCTATTAACATTTTTTATATGTAGGATTATTATATTCTATTATCTATTAGAATTTATTTTTGATATCTATTTTAAAAAAATCATGTGAGATTATTTGTTTTAGATAGATATAGATGATCTTCGCTATCTATTTCATTCTCTCACTTATGATGGAATTCCTAATCAATATCCTGATTCATCTAATCTGCAGAATGATACGCTTATTAATTCGGGTGAAGCATTGATTGATTGATGACTCTGTGCCCTATTCAAGGGAGACATATTTCTCTTGATTTTGATCTACGTTTATAGAGGTACGTTCAATTTTTTAAGGTATTTATTTTATATCAAGTGTTTGTATCATTTTTTGTAATTATATTCTATTTACTTGTTTATTGCATAGGTTTTTTCACATAACTATAGGGATGTTGTTACAATTCTAAGAAATTATTTTTCTGAGACATGGTTTTCCTAGGATCAGGGTCCCATTATCGTTTATCAGCATATGTTCAACCACTATATTGTATGTTATTAAATAATAAATTTTATTCTATATTAATTTAATTATTAACATATTGTTTTTAATTATATTTCATAATTTATGTTCTCTGATTGGTGATATCTTGAGAGATCGTATCCAGGAGGCTTAGGAGATATGTATAGATGAACATTTTCATCAGTTTCCACATAGCCTCATAAAGTGAACTTTGGATAGAGTTTATATTACTATTTTCGACCAGTCCTTCATCTCTCATTGATGAGACTATATCTATGCTTAAGTATGGAATATATTACGCTCCTACTAGCTAGGAGAGACTTTTATAAGGGGTCGACATCTGTACATTAGAACTAGGGGATCCAGAAGGTCACATATAGGACTGAGAGTCATACATTTGGTATACATCAATGAAATATAGTAATTAATATAATTTATTAATGTATATATACTAGAAATTTAAATTTCATTTATATTATACTGGATTCTACTGACCCCTCTATTAAATATTTTGATGTTTAAAAGAAGATATACACAAATCCTCATAGAGGACATCTTTTCAAAGATAGATATCACTAGATTGTGGTTAGTACTTTTTAAAATTTTAATGATATGAATTTTATTGTTATTATAATTTCTAAATTTATTTGAAGGAAATGTATGACACTATGGTTTCTTAAACAAGAAAGAGTCATGCTAGTAGATAAACAGATTCCACTTTCAAGTCATTTTGTTTCTGAGGAATCTTGGATAGGGGTGACTATCCATGGTGTAAAGAAATTAAGGGTTACCAGTATTGGTTTATGACTAACATATACAAGTTCTTATGGTATTTATGTGATATCATTAGTTAGCTTTATTGAGGATCATGAAGACACGTCATCGTCATCCACTACCCATTATAAATAGATGTTGAGAGATTATGATGAGATGATATAGTGGATGCAGAGAGAGGGGGAGGAATATGAGTAGAAGTGTCAGTGAGATGACAATATGTTTGATTATATGTGATGAATTTTATGTGGTGTTGATATGATGTCTTCTCCCCCAAACCCTTTGAGTGATCCTCTTCAACCTGATATCACTTTATGATCAATTGTTTTATGATTGTTATATATTATGGGTTGATAAAAAAATTACATGTGAAATGATGTAATAATACTATTCTTATTTTTATTATATTTATTTTTTAAAAAAAATCTTTTTAACAACCTTTTTATATTCCTATTTAAAAAAATAGAAACTGTGAAATATTACTATATCTATGATAATTGATTTTTAAAAAATTTATTGGACAGATTTGTGGAAAATTCAAAGCCCAAAACCAATATCAAATATTTTTGATGAGCCATCTCAAATGTTCAGTTATGTCATGACCTGTCCCTCGGGCCACGTATCATGAATACCCCAATCCTGCTTTCCATAGGCCAAGGGCTAGCGACTAGCACCAAAGGCGTAAATCCCTAAACTGGGAAGGCATAGCCTTTATAAACTGAAAACACACACACAATAGAGTACAAGATGGAAGTAAAACACTATGAAAAGCTATATACAAAGAGTGTTGAAAAGTAAAGGGGATGGAAATACAATCCCAACAGGAAAGTACAAGTACAATTGAAAAGATAGTACAACTAAAGAAAAGTAAAGCAGTTACTGGGTCATCCTCAGGGGTTCCTACCTGAAGAGTAGGTACAGATGGCCTCCTTATCACTCCACATCTGTCTGTCTGCATTGTATACAGTCACGCCGAGTGGTCCGCCTCCGGGTACCGTTCAATCCTACCTCTCTCTGCCTCAATCAGTGTTGTACTTCGTCTACAACCAACACAATGAGGTGTGGGCATAGCCTATACAGAGGTGAGTATAAAGATACTCAGTAGCGACCTCGAGACCCTAAAGGTCTCACAAAATCCAATATGGATAAACCACAAAGTAAGGATTCAATGGATAACCATTACTTAGGTATATTACAATACATATACCTAATTTATCTAGTAACTCATCTCAATCATGAGGAAAACACAAAATTCATTAACTCAACTCAAACCAGGATTTTATTCTTGGGGGTAGTATCAAGTAACAACCCCAGTCACACTGTCGAAACCTTGGCTGATGATGTACTCCTCCTTTATCGAGTACAGTGGGATAACCTGGTCACACAGAGGCACTTCCCACTATCCTTGGACCGTTGAGGTACTCCTCCTGTTGAGTACCGTGGGTATGTTGTGTCACACAGAGGAGCTCCCCACCATTTTCATGTCACGCTCACATATAGGTGCTCCCCCTCCTAACCTGTTGAGGTACTCCTCTTGTCGAGTACCATGGGTCTGTTGTGCTCACACAGAGGCACTCCCCACCATGGGTATGTTGCGTCACACAGAGGTGCTTCCCACTGGTCCATTCGAGTCACTCAGAGTCGAATCGGTCAAATAGTCATTAGGTCACTGCCATCTTCTAGGTCTTCGTACTCTGTCCGCTTCTCTTTAGAAGGATCTGCTCCACGAGTTACTGGTCAATACTCTAACTATCACGAAGTCCCACGTAGAAGTATCTCAAAGGTCTTCCTCGTCATAGGGGTCTCAATGCAACAGATGGTGCGTCAATCGGATGCCTGGTCTGTGAGTTATTAGCATTTCCGTCCCGGGGGCCCGGTTGGATTTTTAGGTTCAAACCAAACCGTCTGCACCCCAACTGTGTCCAAACCTCAAGTGGGTATGCCAAAAGAACCATCTCGCTCTACAATTTCTGTCTCCACAGACGTTTCGCCGATCGGACACCTGTAGCCCAAGTTATCAACGAAATGGTCTAAACAGGCCATAGTGGGTCTGGGTCTGGGCCAACCCAGTCGAACAGACACGGCCCGACCCAGGTCCGAATCGGGGTCCGACCGGAGTCCGGATCGGGGTCTGACCCAAACCACCGGTCCGACCTGGTCTGTGGGTCCGACCCAGCCCGAGGGAGCGGCCGAGCCCGAGGGGGTAGCCCAGCCTGAGGGGGAGGCTCAGCCCGCACTAGGTCCCACCCATGACCTGGAGGTCCACAGCTCGCGGGGGTCCGCCTCAGTCACATCCATGGGGGAATTCGCGCACCCCCTGGCTCCTGAATGACAGAGTCGTTTGGGTAGAGTCCCAACCGTTTCCAGGTGGCGCTGGTCCAGCTCATGCAGGACCCAATGGGGTCCCGCTCCTCCCAGCTAGTCGATAGGCCAGCCGCTCCACACCACTAGTGGCCAGTCCAGCTAGCTGCACTTTCTCCCCCACCATGGCCCACCCAGGTCGCGGTTCTGCTCCTCCGCACGACGTGACAGCACCACACCCCTCTACCATAGCCCACCCTAGCTGCGACGCTCCTCCTCCGCACGGCGTGATAGCGTCGCGCCCTTCCTCCACGGCCCGCCCTGGCTGTGGCCCCCTTCTCCTCCGTGCGGCGTGACACTGCCGCTCCCTCTCTTCTGTGTGGAACGGTGGTGTCGTGCCCTTTTGGTGACTCGGTGGCCTTGCACTACCGGTTTCCTTCGTGGTCAGCCCGTCACTGGCCGTCGTTGCTCCATCGCGGTTCAGTCTTCTGGCGTCGCCGTTGCGTCGCAGCCATCATCAACAAGAGAGGAAAACGAAGTGGGGGGGGGGGGGGTTGGGCCATGTTCATGCTGCCCGAGCCTTCCACGTTATGGTGATATCAATCGGAAAAACAATACCCATGAGTGAACGACGTAAAACCGAACAATTTTGAACTCAAATCATAAAACAACCCCTACCTCGGGTTCGTTATTCATTGACGATTTTGAGTAAAGGGTGGACATAGATTTGTTAGCATCGGAAATGAAGAAGCTGAGGATGGTGTTGTCGGCGTTCTTCAAGGACGGTTCTCCCTCCTTTGTTCTGGTTGAAGAAGGAATAAGGTGTTTGTCGTTCTTCGGTGGAGAGGGGCGTTCTTTGTTGGATGATGAAGTTCTCCAAGTGTTCTTCGTCTCCCGTAGTTCCAACAAAAGGATATTCCAAAAAAATAATAGAGTGTGAATCCAATTAATTTTTTTGGCAAAAAAATTGAATTGGACTCATTAATAACTCGGTTCCACCAAATTAATACACAATCATTGGCATAATTAAAACTAGAGGAGTCATGAGGATCTCCCTCATTAATGAGGTAGAGTTGAGAGGTTTCATCCTCATGTGGTCCCCATCAATTTTAATCCTCTCACGGGAGGTTATGCTCGGGTGGGCCCCACCACCATAACCTCTCATGGGAGGTTAGGGTGTCATGGTCCCACCACCAACTCCCATGGGGCGGTTCCCACTACCAGCCAACACACACAAGACAACCTAGAATAAATTAATGTTTTGAACACTTTAATTTATTATATTTATAAAACGCCAAAAACTAACTTTTATTCTCGACCATCTGTCATCGATGTGAAATTCTTCTTAAGCGAATACTAGTGCTGTGAGTTCAACAGTGCCCTCTGATTTCAATCTCGAGCACCAGTTCAAAAGTTATAAAATCCCACTCATACGTTTTCCGAATGTACCCGAACCAAACCTCATAAATTGATTTCGGGCACACCTAGCCTCAAAATCAATTGTCGTAAATTTTCACGGACTTGTAAAAATCCCCTGAATTTAAAAAAAATCACAGAATTTCCGGGTCTTTACAATCTCCCCACCTCCGGGCTTTACGTCCCCATAAGTTACAACTTGAACTAAGGGAACAAATGGGGGTACTGAGCACACATCTGAGCCTCTCACTCCCATATGCTCTCCTGGAGGTTCTCGTGCTGCCAGTGAACGCATACCGTAGGTATCGACCATCCACACAGGACCTGCTCCTATCGATTCTCAATCTCTACTGGAACCTCCGTTAAAGATGCTCAATCGTCGATGTCTAGCTCTCCAGGGTCGATGATGTGGGACAGGTTTTGCACGTATCTCCTCAACTGAGATACGTGGAAGACTTCGTGCACCTGGTGCAACTGAGGTTGAAGAGCTAAGCGGTAAGCCACCTCTCTTACTCTGCTGAGGACCTGGAAAGGTCTGATGAATCGCAGAGATAACTTGCTGCCTCAGCCAAATCTTCGTAGACCCCATCGAGGTGAGACCTGTATAAAGATGTGGTATCCATCCTCGAACTGTATAGGCCTCTGTCTCTTGTTGGAATACGACTTATGCCTGCTCTGTATAGTCTTTATCCGCTCCTGGATGATCTGAACCTTCTTTGTGGTAGCCTGTACCATCTCTGGTCCCACTAGTGCAGACTCCCCTAGGTCTGTCCAGCATTGTGGTGATCTGCATGGTCGACCATACAAAGCCTCAAAAGGTTCCATACCGATGGTGGAGTGATAGCTATTGTTATAGGCAAACTCGACCAACGGTAAGTGATCCTCCCAACTATGACCAAAGTCGAGGAAACAAGCTCAGAGCATGTCCTCGAGATTCTGAATGGTATACTTAGTCTGGTCATATGTCTGAGGATGGAAGGCAGTTCTCAAACTAAGTTATGTCCCGAAAGAATCTTGTAACCCCTTTTATATCTTGGAATTAAATTGTGTGTCATGGTCAGAGATAATAGAATAAGTTAGTCCATGTAAACGCACAATCTCTTGCACATAGAGGTGTCCCAAGCTCTCTACTGAGCCCTGCTCTCTGATCGGTAGGAAGTTGGACGACTTGGTGAGTCAGTAAACGATCACTCATAACGAATCATGACTTCTGGGTGTACGTGGAAGACTTGTCATGAAGTCCATGTATATCCCATCCCACTTACACTTTGGGACCTCTAAGGGATGAAACAAGCCTGCTGGTACCTGCTGCTCTTCCATCACTTATTGACAAGTAAGGCATTGTGAGACAAACTCAGCTACTTCCTTCTTCATACCTATCCACCAGTGATATCGTCGGAGGTCCTGATACATCTTTTCCACTCCTGGATGTACCGAAAGAGGGGAAGTGTGGAACTCCCTCAACACTTCCACTTGAAGGGATAATGGTACCATAGTACGTCCTCTGAAGAGGATGACGTTCTCTCCACCTTCATAAAATCCATCAGGTGCCTTCTCTGTGGATATCTGAGCACGTCGTGTCTCACAGTCAGCATCTCCACATTGTGTCTCCCTGACTCACTGAAGAAGTGGAGGAGTGACTGTAAGAGACTTAAAGAAAGTTGCTCCATCTCATTCCACATAAGAAATTTGTAAAGTGACCAGCTGCTCTGTCGACTCTCCTAGAAACTGTATACCAGATCTCCTGCTGAGAGTATCTGCAACAATGTTCCCCTTCCCAGGAGTATAGACTATATCAAGGTCATAGTCCTGGGGGAACTCAATCCAATGTTGTTGTCTCAGGTTCAGGTCCTTCTGGGAGAAGATTTACCTAATACTCTTGTGATCAGAGTACATGGTAAAACATTTTCCAATAAGATAGTGTCGCCACATCTTCAAGGTGAAGACCACTACTTCTAACTCCAGGTCATGGGTAGCATAGTTCTGCTCATGATTTCTCAACTGCTGAGAACCATATGTGATCACTGCTCTCTGCTGCATTAGGACACACCCGAGTCTAGTCCCTGATGCGTCAAAGTAAACTATGTACCCTACGCCTTCCTCTAGAAGCCTCAAGATGGGGGAACTAGTCAGCCTATTCCTCAGCTCCTGAAAGCTCTGATAGAATCTCTTCGACCACACGAAGGGTTTCCCCTTCTTTTTCAACGATGATAGTGGTGCTGCAACTCTAGAGAAGTCTAGAATGAATCTTTGGTAGTACCCAGCCAATCCCAGAAAACTCCTCACCTCAGTCACACTTCTGGGTGGCTCCCAAGCAAGTACCACCTCAATCTTCACGAGATCTACTACAACTCCAGCCTCTGAGATCACATGTCCTAATAAGTGAACCTATTGAATCCAAAACTATCACTTAGAGAGCTTACCATAAAGCTGGTGCTCTCAGAGTGTGTCCAGTACTACCTGCAAATGGTAGGCATGCTCCTCCTCAGTAGTCGAGTAGATCATAATGTCATCGATGAAGACCAAGAAAAAGCGATCGAGGTAAGGTTGGAAAATCCTGTTCATGAGACTCATGAACACTAGTGAATCATTGGTTACACCGAAGGGCATAAAAAAGAACTCGTAGTGGTCGTACTGATACCTAAAGGACGTCATCATCACATCCCTATCTCGAACTCTGATCTGGTGATAGCCTGATATGGGGTCTATCTTCGAGAACCACTGTGATCCCTTGAGCTGATCATAGATGTCGTCAATCATCGGGAGAGGGTACTTGTTCTTCATGGTCACCTGGTTTACGTGACGGAAGTCAACAAAAAGCCTCAAGCTCTCATCTTCCTTCTTGGAAAACAGAATCTGGGATGCCCAGGGAGAAACACTGGGCCGGATGAATCCCTTTCCCTACAAGTCCTCTAGTTGTACCTGCAGCTCACGAAACGCAACAGGAGCCATCCGATATGCTGGAGTAGATATTGGTGTCGTCCCGGGGTACATGTCAATTTATAAGTCCACCTCTCTGTGAGGAGGTATTACTGGGACATCTTTAGGGAAAACATCCGCAGACTGGTCCACCGCTAAAGGATAGCTCAGACTTTCCATATAAACTACTCTAGGGGTAAGGCAGGGCAACTGATGAGTGATCGGTTACACCCTCCTCTGAGTAAGTATGTCCTGTGCTGCAAAGGTTTCCTTCTCACCGATGAAGGTGAACCAGGTCCCATCTATGTAGACACCCCACACTTTGCGCCTAATACAGTCGATCTGATCATGGACTGTAGATAACTAGTCCGTACCCAAGATGACGTCTTAAGGCCTCGATACTACAACGAGGAGATCCCAGCTGAAGCTCTCGCCTCATAGAGTAAGCTCACACTGTCAGCACCAGTGTGTAATCATTGAGTCTACTCTCGTAGGAGTCTCTAGACATAAGGATTGAGCCAATGGATCCGTTGGAATCTCTGAGATCTGAACGATGACAGTGGAAATAAAATAATTACTGGCACCTGTGTCTATAAGAACTGCAGATAAGGTGGAGTAGACATAGATTGTAACAGCCCGAGATTTTATGAAAAATATTCTTTTTAATTTTATTAATGTCTTGTGTTGTACGCTACACCAAAATGAGCTTGCACAACATGCATCTTTGACTTGCCTTGTATTACACGCAATCGCAACCTTCCTCGATAGCGTGTGTAGTACGCAATACTGAGTTTCACGAAACAACGATATGCTATTAAAATATTATTAAAACTAGCCATTATGAATAGTAATAACCACTTTTTAAATTTTAGAAGTTTTAGCTCTCAAAATGGACTTCATTTTTGGATTCGGAGTATCGAATTTAGCCTAAGGTGAAATTTTGGTACTTTTCGGATAACTTTCATATTCTGATGAATAGTGAAAATTACTAAATTATAATTAAAAACAACTTTTTAAATCGAAATAATTAATAGTGATAAATTATTAATTTGACTGGTTTTAAAGTATATTTAGAATATATTTTTACAATTTAATACAATGTTGGTCATTGGTTGTAATTTCACATTTAAACCAGACATAATCAAGTGTCAATCTTTTGGTATATATTGTTTCCTAAAAACACGCTATTTATTTTAACAGCGGGATTTAATTATAAAATTAATTAATGAATCTTCTATGTTATGAATTTGGTAAAATAGACTTAATTTTTGAATTCGGAATATGAAATATAGCTTAGGATGAAATTTTGGCATTAATCTGAAAACATCAAATTTTGATGAATTGTGAAACTACTAAGTGGTAGTTAAAAAAACTGAATTTTTCATAAAACTTAATTTTACCGCTTCTGTGAATGGAATTTCAAAAATCCGAGAGACACGGTTGATGTCAGTAAGTAAAATGTGGTTCAATGAGATATAAATAATTTTTGGTGATTAGTAACTTTTCACTTTTATTTACCACGGTTAAAAGTAAATAGGGTAATTAAGGGTAAAAATGATATTAATATTACCCTAACACATGTACTAATTATATTGGACAAGTGTATTTCGACCAAAAACAACCTTAAGTGTAAAATATTATCATTTAGGCCCACTTGGATTAGATTAGGACATTTATTATTATTTAATTCAGAGAAGAGTTAAAAGAGTTAAAATCAAAGTTTATTTACTAAAACATTTTTAATATGGGGTTATACATAAGATAAATTCGACTATAAATATTCATTAGAAATCTAAAAGGATTTCCTACATAATGATATTTTATTTATAATTTTTAGACTTTAAATAAATTAATTTATATTTGACACAACGATGATGCAGTAATTACCCTTTTAAGGAAATATTAACATAGTTGATGTTATAAATGCTCAAATGAATGTAATTTAAGACTTTTTATGAATTAAACTAATTTTCTAGGTTACTATGATGTATTAGTGTTGATTTAATCAACTTGTTGCGAACATATAATTCTGTTATGACTTTCAAAAAAATCATATATCAAATAGTGTCAAAATTGACACAAAATAGTTTTTAAATCAAATATTATATTATTAATTGTTATTTTATTCCTAAAAATCTAAGGTTCGGCAAAATGACTTAGATAAGGATATATTTATTAATAATATACAATTTGGGGTTCGTTTGGCATGTTATAGTAAGTGTATTAACCATATAGTGAAAGAAAACAAAAAGACACGGTAAAAGTTAAATTATTTAACTTAGAGTTAAATCTAATTGATAAGGTTAAAATAATAACCTAAACTTGTCTAAATCCTATTGGTTGATAGGATTTCGACCCATACCCACTTTATCTTCGAAATAAGACCATTTGGAAGCATTATAAACCGATTTTGACATTAATATAAAATAATATTTTGAGGTATTCCTAAGGTGCCCCTCTCCTCCCTTATAAAAGGACACCTCCTCCCCCTCCTCCTCACACCAAATTGAGCACTCAAGCTCGGCCAACCCCTGCCATTTTATCCTCTCCACTTCCCTAGAATAATCCTAGAGGTTTTGGTCTTCCTCAAAGACCAATTTTAGTTCCCTAAGAGGAGGTCTCCAAAAGGCGCTTCAAAGAAGAGGTAATTACCGTTACCAATTATTTCATCTTTATTTCTTCTTCCACTTCTTCTTATTAGGTTGTTTCATTATGAAGTAATAACATCAGTATCACTCATATACTGATATGTTATTATAAGTATGAAACAACCCTATTTCACCATCTATCCATCCTACGGAAAAAGAAATCACCGCGCGTGCGTACGTACGGAATACCGTCTCCACGCCGTGGTGTAATCTATTTTCCACCACCACCTTACATGGATGGGTATAATGGTGTAAAGAATAACTATACATAGTTATTAAAACATCATATTTATTCTGATATATTGTATAATCCACTCCAATTCAATTCAATATTTATGTAAATGATATCATCGCTCGTGCATACGTACGAACTACCGTCTCCACGACGCGATGAGATTCATTCTCCATGTTAACCATTTAAGAATGATTATAAAGTATATATAAGAAATAATAATGAAATATATGACATTATAAAGCTACTGGATTTATGTATATATATATATGTATGTCATCTACTTACTTCCATTCAAGACAATAACGAAAGGAAAACAGCGTTCATGCGTACGTACGGACTATCGTCTCTATGAACGGTGTTTTTCATTTCATTTATCTATCTATTATATATATATATATACTGAATATATATGATATATAAATCATATTTTATATTCTGGAAGTAAGTAAATCATGATATAAGTAATAATAATGTCAAGAACAACAAGTCAAAACACCTACGATAAATGAAACGATTTTACCCAAAACGCTACTTTAACATGAATTTACAAAAGAACGAGTAATATAAAGTTATAAGTGGACCATATATGAAATAATAACAATGAATATGATTCTGGAATAAGTCAATAACATGATTTAAATCATATACAGGAGGTTCGGACACTCACACAGCAAGTCATACCTAAGGTAAGGGAAAATATCACAATCTCATTTTTATCCGAGATTGTTTATTCGTAAGTATTTACTGGGGTGTATTTTATCATCCACATCCATGTTTCATAAATATGTAATATTATTTCCATCCACCTACAATTTTTTAAATCCATTTTGACCCTTCGGTGAGTTTTTAGTAAAAGAAATGAAAGGAATCTTTTGTCATTTTTCGTACGAGGTACTTTTTGACTTTTCCGACAAAAGTACGAAGAATGTTTTTTTTAACTTATACGGCATGAATGGATTTTTAAAACATTATTTCCAAGAAGCTTCCTTTACAAGTTTTCAAGTTTATTTTTAATCAACTTCTTTTATTTTAAAGTTTTATGACATGTTATGAAAGGAAAAATGTTTTTGAAGTAGAAAGGATATTTTCCTCAAGAATGAAGTTCAAGTATTTTATCAAAATTATTTTCCATCTAAGATAATAAAAGGGTTCTTTTTTTATCCCTATTATTACATGGATTTGATTATGTTTTGATGGAAACATTTTTATGAATTCCTTTATCTTATATGAATTTTTTTATGATGTCATGTTGTTTAAGAATCCCATTTTTATTACATGGGTTATGCGATAATGTATGATTTATGATTATGTGGCACACATAAGAAAGGATTCATTATAAGATGGGTGGGACCTATATATCCCTCCAATGCATTGGGTAAAGATTTTATATCTCATGAGATAGACATGGCTGGAACGGAAGGTTATTTCGGTTCAGTGATACAGGACTGAAACGAGGAGTGAACTCGGTTCAGAAAGGGACTTTGTCCACTAAGATAGTCTTGGCAATGAGTCATGACTAACAAGAAATGATTCTCTATGATTATGTGTGCATGCCAAAAAGTTTCAAGTTTCATGTTATGATTATGGGGATCTCATTTTCACTTCTATGATTTATCCCATGTTATGATATTATGAGCTCTTTTGCAGGTTATGATTTCCAAAAGCTATGTTCTTATGTATATGATGTGATTGATATTTCTTTTGTTTACCCTTACTGAGCATTTGAGCTCACCCTTTTATGTTTTCTTTTCCCCAGGATATAAAGAAAGGTTTTAGGTAAAAAAAAGGTATGATCTTTATGGGAGATATTGAAGATCTTTCACCACGATTAGAAGATTACGTTCCGAGTTTCCAAAGACACTAAACTATTACGGTCCTTGTGTGTGTTTTTTTGTAATGTACTAAGTATTCCACAAAAGTAATGTACTGTCAATGTACGTCAAGCTACGGGTCTCTACAGTTGGTATCAGAGGAAAGGTTTAGTCAACCTTTGGAAACTAGGATGCGAGAACTTTAGTGAGATCCCTAGAGATATTTCTAAGGTATGTCTAGGGATGTCCCTAAGGTTAAGTATACGTATAGGTTATAGTACTAGAACTACGCTAACGATCATAGAATTAAACCTAAGATGTTAGATATTGAAGGTACTCCCCCTTTATTATGTTGTTTTCCCTAGCATGATTTTTTCCTCTCACACTTTTTTTTGGGTTTTAGAAAATGGCTGGAAACAAGATGATTCACGATAATGGAGGATATGATGGACAATGGAATGATATTCTTCATAATGAAATGGGATTTGGAAGTCCAAACATCATTATTATACCGAATCAGCAATCTCATAATATGATCAATAAAGTAAAATTTGGTAAGTTTCCTGACTCGGCTAATAAGAGAAAGATGGAGTTTCATGATGATCATAGAGGAAAGAAAGTTCAATTTCCCCTATGTAATTCATGTGGGAAGAGGCATCAAGGAGAATGTTTCAAAGGAACTGGAAGATGCTTTGGGTGTGGAAAAGAAGGACACAAAGCCAGTAAGTGCAAAGGAAAAGGTTCAGTTAACACCAGGGATGAGGATAATGGTGTTTCTACGACATCAACAATGGTTAAATGGTTTAAATGTGGAATGTGCGGGCATTATGCAAACCAATTCCCTAAGGGAAAGTCTCATGAAGAGAATCAGTATAGTCGTATGGGAATTATTTATGTTGATGATGATGAAGAGACTACAAATGATATGTGAGATGAAATAATTGTTGAATCTTGGACAATGGTTTAAGAATGTAGTGGAATGATTACATGTTTATCATGTGTAATGTTGTATAAGTAATCTCATGGTAATGTAGAATAAAGAGACATGTAAGGATTGTTACACTATTGTTTGATTAATGTTACCAGTATCCATGAAAGGTTATTCAGATATTTTTGGAAATAAGATGATATGCGCATAATGAAGGGATAAGGAGAAAATTAAATGTTTGATAGTATTCATGAGCTCATGACTGATATAAGGAGAAGGTTATATCATGGTTTGAGTATATAGAATTTTGAGGATTTTGGTATGTGGAATGAGTTAACTTTTAACAGCACTCATGCTTTCAATAAGGTTCAATGGGTATTCAAGAGAGTACATGATTAAGGCCTTTGAATGTTTGGAATGTGGCCAACAAGATATATCTTATGATATATGGGGATAAACGATGGTATTAAATCTCTGAGAATGGACTGCAGTATTATGGATAAGCCTAAAGATTGGAATGAATTATGTTGGACATAAGTTAGTATTGTTTAAGGATAGAAGTTTTCTCGATATTATTGATGGGATGTTATAGTAATATAGTTTTATAAAAAGGACAACCTGCAGGACGGGCGACAACCCATCGCTTCGGACAAGGCTGTGGGAATCGAACCCACAACCGAAGTGCGACTTGCCTTTATCGCCTACCACTGGCCTACAGGAAGTCCCTGTTTAGTAGAAACTAGTGTTATTATATTAAGAAGTATGATATATGAAGTATAAGTCCATTTTAGGAACCATATGTGATTAATCTCACTATAGATCGACTTATGTATATAATTTTTGCTAAACTTTTGTTTGAGACAGATGGAATGACCCGTCATTCTATCACATGATCTGCTAACACTTCACGAATAAAAAATTCAACTTCATTTATTTAAGAGATGAAGTGGAAATTGTTAAAGGCACGAACAACAGTGAGATTGTACCAAAATAAAGTAAGTATTTATTCTAATTCAAATTCTTTAACTTTAGGGAAATGATCTTGAAAACCAAAAATGTTGTCCTAGTGCTCTTATATCTGATGAATCAGATGGTACCTTAGATCGTAACAAATCTATGGCTTTGTGATTGTTGGCTATTTCATAGCCATGTTCTCTACCACTCTCCATCAGAACATGATGGTTAGATTTCTCTTCCATATCCATATTTTCACCTATGTGGAAACCCAGTGATTAGTTTATTTGGGTAACTGTTATGTTTCATACATTTGTTTTTAATGATTGGTTTTGATATTCCTTTTTACGATGTGGGTTTCTATTAAAGAAACTTTCAAAAATTAAACCATTTATAACCCCGACGAATTTCGAGGGCGAAATTCATTTTAAGGGGGGTAGAATGTAACAGCCCGAGATTTTATGAAAAATATTCTTTTTAATTTTATTAATGTCTTGTGTTGTACGCTACACCAAAATGAGCTTGCACAACATGCATCTTTGACTTGCCTTGTATTACACGCAATCGCAACCTTCCTCGATAGCGTGTGTAGTACGCAATACTGAGTTTCACGAAACAACGATATGCTATTAAAATATTATTAAAACTAGCCGTTATGAATAGTAATAACCACTTTTTAAATTTTAGAAGTTTTAGCTCTCAAAATGGACTTCATTTTTGGATTCGGAGTATCGAATTTAGCCTAAGGTGAAATTTTGGTACATTTCGGATAACTTTCATATTCTGATGAATAGTGAAAATTACTAAATTATAATTAAAAACAACTTTTTAAATCGAAATAATTAATAGTGATAAATTATTAATTTGACTGGTTTTAAAGTATATTTAGAATATATTTTTACAATTTAATACAATGTTGGTCATTGGTTGTAATTTCACATTTAAACCAGACATAATCAAGTGTTAATCTTTTGGTATATATTGTTTCCTAAAAACATGCTATTTATTTTAACAGCGGGATTTAATTATAAAATTAATTAATGAATCTTCTATGTTATGAATTTGGTAAAATAGACTTCATTTTGGAATTCGGAATATGAAATATAGCTTAGGATGAAATTTTGGCATTAATCTGAAAAACATCAAATTTTGATGAATAGTGAAACTACTAAGTGGTAGTTAAAAAAACTGAATTTTTCATAAAACTTAATTTTACCGCTTCTGTGAATGGAATTTCAAAAATCCGAGAGACGCGGTTGATGTCAGTAAGTAAAATGTGGTTCAATGAGATGAAAATAATTTTTGGTGAATAGTAACTTTTTACTTTTATTTACCACGGTTAAAAGTAAATAGGGTAATTAAGGGTAAAAATGATATTAATATTACCCTAACACATGTCCTAATTATATTGGACAAGTGTATTTCGACCAAAAACAACCTTAAGTGTAAAATATTATCATTTAGGCCCACTTGGATTAGATTAGGACATTTATTATTATTTAATTCAAAGAAGAGTTAAAAGAGTTAAAATCAAAGTTTATTTACTAAAACATTTTTAATATGGGGTTATACATAAGATAAATTCTACTATAAATATTCATTAGAAAGCTAAAAAGATTTCCTACATAATTATAGTTTATTTACAATTTTTATACTTTAAATAAATTAATTTATTTTTGACACAACGATGATGCAGTGATTACCCTTTTAAGGAAATATTAACATAGTTGATGTTATAAATGCTCAAATGAATGTAATTTAAGACTTTTTATGAATTAAACTAATTTTCTAGGTTACTATGATGTATTAGTGTTGATTTAATCAACTTGGTTCGAACATATAATTCTGTTATGACTTTCAAAAAAATCATATATCAAATAGTGTCAAAATTGACACAAAATAGTTTTTAAATAAAATATTATATTATTAATTGTTATTTTATTCCTAAAAATCTAAGGTTCGGCCAAATGACTTATATAAGGATATATTTATTAATAATATACAATTTGGGGTTCGTTTGGCATGTTATAGTAAGTGTATTAACCATATAGTGAAAGAAAACAAAAAGACACGGTAAAAGTTAAATTATTTAACTTAGAGTTAAATCTAATTGATAAGATTAAAAATAATAACCTAAACTTGTCTAAATCCTATTGGTTGATAGTATTTCGACCCATACCCACTTTAGCTTCGAAATAAGACCATTTGGAACCATTATAAACCGATTTTGACATTAATATAAAATAATATTTTGATGTATTCCTAAGGTGCCCCTCTCCTCCCTTATAAAAGGACACCTCCTCCCCCTCCTCCTCACACCAAATTGAGCACTCAAGCTCGGCCAACCCCTGCCATTTTATCCTCTCCACTTCCCTAGAATAATCCTAGTGGTTCTGGTCTTCCTCAAAGACCAATTTTAGTTCCCTAAGAGGAGGTCTCCAAAAGGCGCTTCAAAGAAGAGGTAATTACCGTTACCAATTCTTTCATCTTTATTTCTTCTTCCACTTCTTCTTATTAGGTTGTTTAATTATGAAGTAATAACATCAGTATCACTCATATACTGATATGTTATTATAAGTATGAAACAACCCTATTTCACCATCTATCCATCCTACGGAAAAAGAAATCACCGCGCGTGCGTACGTACGGAATACCGTCTCCACGCCGTGGTGTAATCTATTTTCCACCACCACCTTACATGGATGGGTATAATGGTGTAAAGAATAACTATACATAGTTATTACAACATCATATTGATTCTGATATATTGTATAATCCACTCCAATTCAATTCAATATTTATGTAAATGATATCATCGCTCGTGCATATGTACGAACTACCGTCTCCACGACGCGATGAGATTCATTCTCCATGTTAACCATTTAAGAATGATTATAAAGTATATATAAGAAATAATAATGAAATATATGACATTATAAAGCTACTGTATTTATGTATATATATATATGTATGTCATCTACTTACTTCCATTCAAGACAATAACGAAAGGAAAACAGCGTTCATGCGTACGTACGGACTACCGTCTCCATGAACGGTGTTTTTCATTTCATTTATCTATCTATTATATATATATATATATATACTGAATATATATGATATATAAATCATATTTTATATTCTGGAAGTAAGTAAATCATGATATAAGTAATAATAATGTCAAGAACAACAAGTCAAAACACCTACGATAAATGAAACGATTTTACCCAAAACGCTACTTTAACATGAATTTACAAAAGAACGAGTAATATAAAGTTATTAGGGGACCATATATGATATAATAACAATGAATATGATTCTCGAATAAGTCAATAACATGATTTAAATCATATACAGGAGGTTCGGACACTCACACAGCAAGTCGGACCTAAGGTAAGGGAAAATATCACAATCTCATTTTTATCCGAGATTGTTTATTCGTAAGTATTTACTGGGGTGTATTTTATCATCCACATCCATGTTTCATAAATATGTAATATTATTTCCATCCACCTACAATTTTTTAAATCCATTTTTACCCTTCGGTGAGTTTTTAGTAAAAGAAATTAAAGGAATCTTTTGTCGTTTTTCGTACGAGGTACTTTTTGACTTTTCCGACAAAAGTACGAAGAATGTTTTTTTTAACTTATACGGCATGAATGGATTTTTAAAACATTTTTTCCAAGAAGCTTTCTTTACAAGTTTTCAAGTTTATTTTTAATCAACTTCTTTTATTTTAAAGTTTTATGACATGTTATGAAAGGAAAAATGTTTTTGAAGTAGAAAGGATATTTTCCTCAAGAATGAAGTTCAAGTATTTTATCAAAATTATTTTCCATCTAAGATAATAAAAGGGTTCTTTTTTTATCCCTATTATTACATGGATTTGATTATGTTTTGATGGAAACATTTTTATGAATTCCTTTATCTTATATGAATTGTGTTATGATGTCATGTTGTTTAAGAATCCCATTTTTATTACATGGGTTATGCGATGATGTCTGATTTATGATTATGTGGCACACATAAGAAAGGATTCATTATAAGATGGATGGGACCTATATCTCCCTCCAATGCATTGGGTAAAGATTTTATATCTCATGAGATAGACATGGCTGGAACAGAAGGTTATTTAGGTTCAGTGATACAGGACTGAAACGAGGAGTGAACTCGGTTCAGAAAGGGACTTTGTCCACTAAGATAGTCTTGGCAATGAGTCATGACTAACAAGAAATGATTCTCTATGATTATGTGTGCATGACACAAAGTTTCAAGTTTCATGTTATGATTATGGGGATCTCATTTTCACTTCTATGATTTATCCCATGTTATAATATTATGAGCTCTTTTGCAGGTTAAGATTTCCAAAAGCTATGTTCTTATGTATATGATGTGATTGATATTTCTTTTGTTTACCCTTACTGAGCATTTGAGCTCACCCTTTTAAGTTTTCTTTTCCCTAGGATATAAAGAATGGTTTTAGGTAAAAAAAAGGGAAGATCTTTATGGGAGATATTGAAGATCTTTCACCACGATTAGAAGATTACGTTCCGAGTTTCCAAAGACACTAAACTATTACGGTCCTTGTGTGTGTGTTTTTGTAATGTACTAAGTATTCCGCAAAAGTAATGTAATGTCGATGTACGTCAAGCTACGGGTCTCTACATAGATCGTACCTCAAATCATTTCCGGAGTGCCATGGTCATATGACTCAGCTTCCTGAAGCTGAGATATCCCCTGTCTACCTACTCCCTCCGGTTGGGGTGGACTTCCTTTTGGTGGTGGCGGTAGCACCTCGTATCGTCGTCCACTGCCAGCTGCTCGACTAGCTCCTTTTCCACATCCTCCAGCACCATGTGGACCACCTCAATCAAATCACTACCTCTTCCTCGGAGGTCCCTCAACTGTCTTGTGATCATATGAATGGTGGTTCAGACAGTCCCAATCCATGTGACCCCACCCGCTGCATGAGTAACACTGTCTTTTCCTAGCAGGTAAGTCACTACCCCAGGTGCCCCGCACAATAGATCATGAGTCCTGCAGTCTACCAACCGGGGGTCTGGTCCTCTTGGACCTCTACATCATATGTATACTGCCAGTTGCAGAATCCTCTGCTGGATGTTGGCGAGTAGTGGTTATCGTTTCTAGTGACTTCTTATAAAGGAAACACTCCACTAAGAGGGATCTCTCTAACACCCCCGCCTGTGTCGGGATGCTGAGGGAGATCATCGATGACCTGATCTCTCGCCTAAGCCCCTTCTTGAAGGTCTGGGCCCTGAAGAATGGTTCTGACCCTATATCTATGGAGTAGCGCAAGAGGTCGGTGAACTTTGCTGAATATTGTGCTAATATCATGTTGCCCTGCTGCAGATGAATTATATCCTATATCTGTACCACTCGTTGGGTTGCTGGAACAAACTCCACCCAGAGCAGGATCTCGAAGTCCACCCAGAGAAGTGTCACCTCATCATGCACCTGGAGCATCAGGCTCCACCACCTGCCTGCTACTTCCTAAAGGAGGCTGGCAGCAAGGATCACCATGAAGTCTTTCTGTGTCCCTACTAGCCTGAAAAATCTCATCATAACCTCCATCCAATCCTCAGCTTCCTGTGGGTCCATCTCTCCCCGAAACCTGGGTGGCCTCTGACGCTGGAACTCATGAAATGCTCTCAAGCATCGTTCATCGTCTGCTGATGGGGTTGGTGAAATCGGTGGCCCAACGGAAAGTAGTACCATTGATTCCTCCGCTGCTGCCTCAACTATAAAGGGGTCCTACACCGAGGCCTCTTCGCTCGGTGGGCTGTCAGAGCGTACGACTCTCAGCGCTCTACGGGGAGGCATCCTGAAAGAAACAGATGTGACATGGTCCAAATATTATACCTGGTGAGCTGACCTGGTTGAGCTGACTTAAGAAAAATTTTAAAGACATGCACACAAAAATTGTTTTCATTCACTAAGTCAGAAGTCAGTAGTCATGGTCCTGGTGTATGGATATGTCGGCCGCTCGCACCAACACAGGACTCCCAGAACTGAAAACCACACTTAGTACCTTTAACACTATTGCTTCACAGAAAATAATGATCGAAGTCCTAAGTTCTGCGGTAGAACTGACTCCTCTAATACCAATTTTTCACGACCCGTCCCCTGGGTCCCATATCGTGACTACCCTAAGCCTGCCTTCCCTAGGACAGGGGTTGGGGACTAGCACCAAAGGCGTAAATCCCTAAACTGGGAAGACATTAACTTTATAAACTGAAAACACACACACACAACAGGGTATGAGTTGGAAGTAAAACACAAAGAAAAGATGTATATAAAGAGTGATGAAAAGTAAAGGTGTTGAAAATACATGCCCAATAGGAACGTAAAAGTACAAGTAAAACTAAAGAAATTTAAAGCAGCTACGGGGTCATCCTTCGGGGTTCCTACCTAAAGGGTATGTACCGATGGCCTCCTCAACACTCCATGTCTGTCTTTCCACACTGTGTATCGTCACGCCGAGTGGTCCACCTCCGGGTAACATGCAGTCCTACTACTCTCTGCCTAAGTTAGCGTTGTATGTCGTCTGCAACCAACACAACGAGGTGCGGGCATAGCCTGTGCAGGGGTGAGTATAATGATACTCAGTAGGGACCCCGAGACCCTCAAGGTCTTAGAAAATCCAACATGGATAAACCAAAAAGTAAGGATTCAAAGGATAACCATTACTTAGGTATATGCCCATACATATACCTAAGTTATCTAGTAACCCATATCAATCATGATAAAAACACAAAATTCATTAACTCAGCTTAAACCAGTATTTTATTCTAGAAGGTAGTTTCAAGTAACAACCCCAGTCACACTGTCAGAACCTCGGCTGATGATGTACTCCTCCTCTATCGAGTACAGTGGGTATTCTGTGTCACACAGAGGCACTTCCCACTATACTTGGACTATTGAGCCACTCCTCCTGTCAAGTATTGTGGGTATACTGCATCACACAGAGGCGCTCCCCACCACGGGTCTGTCACGCTCACACAGAGGCGCTCTCCCATGTAGCTTGCTGAGGTACTCCTCCTGTCGAGTACCCGGGGTCTTCCGCACTCACATAGAGGTGGTCCTCACCGTGGGTCTGTCGTGTCACATAGAGGTGCTCCCCACTAGGCTAGTCGAGTCACTTCGAGTCAAATTGGTTAAGCAGTCGTCAGGTCTCAGCTAGCTACTAGGTCTTCGTACTCTGTCTGCTTTCCTCTGGAAGGATCTTCTCCGTGAGTTACTAGTAGATACACTAACTATCACAAAGTCCCACATAGAAGTATCTCAACGGTCCGCCTTGTCATAGGGGTCTCAACGCAACAGACAGCACATCAATCGGACACCCGGTCTGTGAGTTATTGGCATTTACGTCCCAGGGGCCTAGTTGTATTTTTTGATTCAAACCAACCCAACTGTAACACAACTATGTCCAAACCTCAAGTGGGGTACTCCAAAAGAACCATATCGCTCAAATAGTTTGGTCTCTGCAGACAGTTCATAGATCGAACACCCGTAGCCCAAGTTATGGGTGAAAAGGTGTACACAAGCCATAACGGGTCTGGGTCTGGTCTGACCTAGTCGGACTGACCCGGCCTGACCCGGGTCCGGATTGAGGTCCGACCTGGACCATGGGTCTGACCCGGTCTGCAGGTCCAAGCCGGACTGACAGGGTGGCCCGGCCCGAGGGAGGCCCGGCCCACACTGGGTCCGGCCCACACTGGGTCCTCCCCAGAAGCCCTGCGGCCTGTGGCCCGACGGTCGATGGGGTTCCGCCTCAGCTGCATCCAGGGGGGAAGTCGCACGCCCCTTGGCTCCCGAACGGCAGAGCCGTTTGGGTGGAGTCCCAATCAGTTCCACGTGGTTCCGGTCCAACTAATGCAGGACCCAGTGGGGTCTCGTTCCTCCCGGTTGGCCAAGCGGCCAGCCACTCCGCACCACCAGCAGTCGGTCCAGCTGGCCACCCTTGCTCCTCCGTCGCGGCCCGCCCTGGCCGTAGTTCTGCTCCTCTATGTGGCACGACGGCTCTGCGCCCCTCCGTCGCGGCCCGCCCTGGCTGCGGCTATAATCCTCCGCGTGGTGCGACAGTGTCGTTCCCTTCCACCGTGGCCTGCCCTGGTCATGGCCCCCTTCTCCTCCGCATGGTGCGAAGGCGCTGTGCCCTTTATTTCGTGCGGTACGGTGGTGTCGCGCCCTTTCGGCGACTTGGCGGCCTTGCATCGCCAGTTTCCTTCGCGGTCATCCCATCGCCGGCCGCTGTTGATCCGCCACGGTTCACTCTTCTGGCAGTTCTGTTGCGCCGCCGCAATCATCAACAAGTGAGGAAAATGAAGGCGAAGGGTTGGGCCATGTTCATGCAGCCTGAGCCTTCCACATTATGGTGATATCAATCATCAAAACATTACCCGTGAGTGAACGACGTAGAACAGAACAATTTAGAACTCAAATCATAAAACAACCCCTAACTCATGTTCGTTATTCATTGACGATGTCGAGGAAACGGTGTACATTGATTCACTGATGTTGGAAATGAAGAATCTGAGGATGGCGTCTTCAGCGTTCTTCAAGGACGGCTCTCCCTCCTTTGTTCTTGTTGAAGAAAGAAGAAGGTGTTTGTCGTTCTTCAGTGGAGAGGGGCGTTCTTTATTGGAATATGAAGTTCTCCAAGTGTTCTTCCTCTCCCAAAGTTCCAACAAAAGGATATTCCAAAAAAATAATAGAGTGAGAATCCTATTAATTTTGTTGGCATAAAATTTGAATTGGACACATTAATAACCCGGCTCCACCAAATTAATACACGAGCATTGGCATAATTAAAACTAGAAGAGTCAAGAGGCTCTCCCTCATTGATGAGGGTGAGTTGAGAGGTTTCGTCCTCTAGTGGTCCCCAACACTTTTAATCCTCCCGCTGGAGGTTATGCTCGGGTGGGCCCCACCACAATAACCTCTCATGGGAGTTTAGGGTGTGGCGGTACCACCACCAACTCCCAAGGGGAGGTTCCAACTACCAGCCAACACAGACAAGATAACCTAAAATAAATTAAAGTGTTGAACACTTTAATTTATTATTTTTATAAAAGGCCAAAAACTAACTTTTATTCTCGACCAACTGTCATCGAGGTGAAAGTCTTCTTAAGAGAATACCAACTCTGCGAGTTCAACGGTGCCCTCAGATTTCAATTTCGAGCACTGGTTCAAAAGTTATAAAATCTCACTTGTACGTTAACTGAACGTACCCGAACAAAACTTCAGAAATTGATTCTGGGCAAACCTAGCCATGGAATCAAGCACCATAAATTTTTGCGGACTTGTAAAAATCCCATGAATTAAAAAAAAATCCACAGAATTTCAGTGACTTTACAAGTTAAGTAATATTAACGTGGTTATCTGTGTTGGATATGTTATTCATCGTAAATGTATATTATTTTCGATATCCCAACATAAAAACCCTTAATTGAAACATCATTTTCTATGAAGGCACATTAGTGATGGATTCCCATCGCAAAATTCAATTTTTGATAGGAATCAACTGATAATATCCCATCATGAAATCTTGAAACTCTAGTACTCTAATAATCACATGATATTTCCATTTACCAATAGGATTAAAAGTTTAAAATTGTTGATCATCATAATTAATCTTCATATTTGATCATTATTTATCACTATTCCTATGCTCCTTGAATTGGAAACATTGGAGTGTGGTTGGTTCATTCTATGGTTCTTTTTCTCTATCACTGGCTAACTTCTTATTATCATTAATTCTTATTTCAATTTAATAATGACCATCCTTTTAACACATAAAATATTTACTAGTCCCTTAATAAAATTTCCCCCATGTTTTGTTCCACACATCAATTATAAAAGAAAGAACCTATTCTTCTCTATG
Organism: Viscum album; assembly: GCA_963277665.1. Taxonomy (NCBI): domain Eukaryota; kingdom Viridiplantae; phylum Streptophyta; class Magnoliopsida; order Santalales; family Viscaceae; genus Viscum; species Viscum album. Next base: position 29,816,210 of record OY728125.1, read on the forward strand.
GTATTTATTATTATAAATTCCTTTGAATATCATCTTTTTTTTTCTTGTCAAAACTGTGATATTTATGGGTAACTATAATATCTATTTTACAAATATATAACATAAAAATAATTTATTCCAATATATTAAATTCTATTATGGATAATTCCCTTCGAAGATTTGGTTTTAATCCACTAAAGAATCGATCATCCTTACTTTAAATTGGATTTCAATACTTGAAGTATACCTCACAATTCTGATAAATTTATGTTATAGGTACTGATGGATTCATCATCTTTCTCTTTTATCTCAAGTAATTATTTCTCTATTTTCATATGAGGAATAAGATGAATGTACTTAAAAAAAAGTAAACTCCTAAACTCATCCCACTCTATGTATTTAATTTCTTTTTTTCCTCATTTTATTGATAAGAATCATTCATTGATATACTTATCCTTACAAATGATAAACAACTAAAATAACTTTTTCATGTTCTAAACAATAGAAAATATAAAATAACTTTTTAGTGGTACTGGTCCATCACTAACTAATTAGTGGATCGGAATATCCACTAAAAGAAGGCGGAGATTTCCTTATGATGGAATCAACAGAACTTTATTCCCTCCTTTTTTTATTTTGAATATCAGTATGATTAATTTCTTGATAAATTTTTTAAATCATAGAAATCATATTTTTCATTCCATTTCCCGTGATTTTTGGTTTCTCATATTTAAATTTATTATGTTTCCCATCCTATTTATCATGAACATGGTCCCTTTGTGTTTCATACATTGACTAAAACCAAAAACCATAATGTGGGAAAAATAATCATAGTGGGAAAGCACATAATCATAGAAAATTATTTAACAGATATTAAAATCATGACACCTTATTTTCAACCTATGATACATTAGGCTTAACCTAGGTCATCCATGATCATTATCTATTGAAATTATTAATAATGTTTTGTCAATAAAATGTGAATAAACTCAAGAATATCTCCTAGGAGTGTCAAACTAGGTGCACATTAAGAGTACACTCTATGTGCACCTAGTTTATTGTAGAGATATAATCGACCAACTCTTTATGATGATACTTACCACGTATTAATTTTTTCCAAAACCACATCCACTTGCAGTATCCATACATTGATATATTTCTAGTAAAACCATAATCATTTCATAAGCGTAAATCAGGATATTCTCCTATACATAGGATTATCTTAAGGATTATCACTAATTTTTTCTCATTCTAGTTTCTAAAGGCAACAAAACTATGCTCTGATACCAACTATAGTGAACCATACTTTTCATCCAAATATATTGTATATTTATATATTAATATTCAATATATAACATTATGATCCAAACTAAAATTGTATAAGTTTAGTGTCTTTGGATGCGTGGATACATAAATAACTTATTTTTAAGAGATTCAAATAATCTCCCACTAGTTTATATTAATATGTATCCTTCCTAGAAATATCATACTTAAAACATTTATTATTAACCTAGGAAAAGAAAACATAAGAATAGGTGAGATCATATGCTCATTAAGGGTAAACATAGAAGATATCAATGATCATTAAAACATAACATGAAAATAAGTGTATAAGAACATGAGTTTGACATTTAAAAATCCATACCAATCATATCACACATCATAATCTTGAATCATTGAATAAATATTGGTAGTTAATAAGAAATGAATAATAAATAAATTAAATAAAATGATTCTTGAGATTATAATATTTTTATAATACATAATTTTTTGGAATATAAATAATCATATAAAATCATTTCATTAGTTATGGTCCACTCCTAAGACTATTAGAGTGGATTGAGTCCCTTACTTTACTAGGTTCACTCCCCATTGTAGTTCATATTATCTCATGAAATATCTATATTTACCTAATAGGGATTTATAATTTCAATATCACATGTTAAATTATCAAAATCAATTCACATGTGTTCCACAAGATCATAAATAATTCATTATATACCATAACCCAGGGAAGGGAAATAGATTTCCTAAACATTTTAACTCTTCATCATAAAATAAAAAATAGAAAATAAAGGGATTTCAGAATAATATCATTATCATAATAATAAACCCTCTAAAGAAATAACAAGTATCATATCCTTATATCTTATACCTAGTAAATCATATGTAACATCAAATTATGTTATCATAAAGGAATTTTTTTTAAATATATCTATAATATTTCTTGAGAAAAAACATTTCATTTTCAAATCACTTATTTAAAATCTAGAAATTTCTAAAATATTAAGGAAAAAATTTCATGGAAAATAACCTTGGAAACTTATAAACTTCAAATCATTGAGAGTTCATGACGATGAAAAATTACATTCATGTCGTGTACTTTAAAATAATTTTTTTTCATTTTTATAGTAAAAAGTAAAAATGTACCTTGTTAAGAAAATTACAAGAAGATTATTTTAAACCATTTTATAAAAATTAAAACATGGGTAAAAAATTCTTTAAACAATCGAAATATGATATTAAAAACATTTTAATGAAAAGATGGATATTGAAGAAAAATATTTCCAACCAAAGATGAGATAAAGTCTATTTTTCTTGAAAATATTTTTTCTATAATTTTAACTACCAAAGAGACTAAAATGGTAATATTACTTGAAAAATACATGTTTAATAAGAGGAGAAGAAAATTAATGAGATTATTAAGAGTTATATCTGATATTTCATCATTATAAAATTAATGATAAACAATCCTAGTAAATAATGAGATCGTAACTTAAAATCCTACCTCAAGTTTGATTTACTTTAACAGTGATTTAAATAATGAATTAATAAATTGAAATTTAATTTAATTATATAAAAAATCATTTAAAAAATTATAATAAAATATATTATTAAATTATAATAATCTAATACCCAATTACTAATAATTCTTTATTAAAATCATCGTTTCTAGGTGTTAATAGTTTCATTTTTCATTAGAATTTTCATTTGTTAGTTCTGGTCCTTATAATAAGATCATGATTCAATCATATTCATAATTTAAATCATGATATAAATATCATATATTAATTATATATAGAGAGAGATTCATCCATAAAGGTTGAGATAAAAAATGATTTACCCCATTCATGGAGATTGTAGGTCGTATATACACATGAAAGATGTTTTCAATTTTTGACAGATAGAACAAAATAATGGTAAATAATAATTAAAATATACATAATAATTATTATATAATATATATTTACCATCCAAAAAATGTTGAAATGAAAAACCAATCACAACGTTTTGTGAAGGGTGTAGCTCACATGTACGCACAAGCGATGTTATCCTTTTCCAATGCATTGGAAGGCACAAAGGATGATATGATATATAATTATAGAAGAATTATTATATCATTAACATTATATATAATCATTAAACCCATAACAATAAACAACCATGAAATATGGTTTTGAAAAATGAATTGTATCACTACGTGGAGGCGGTATTCCACACATACAAACGAATGATATTTTCACTTCCCATTTGAGGGAAAATGGAGTGAATATGGGTGGTTCTACAATAATAATAACATTTAAGTATATTTATAACATAGAATTAATTATTTTATGATTGATATTACATATTTATAGGAAGTATGATGAGAAAAAAATTGAATGATTTTGGGAAGGATGATTACGACTTCTTCGGTAAGCCACCTCTCGATACATTTTTCAGGACCCTTGGAAATGTATTATAGGAATAAAACAAAAAATAATTATTATATATGTAAGTTTATAAGATAATTGTTTTGGTTCGGGGTGATATATATGACTGAAATTGTTAGAATTACAGAAAATAGGGTATTGTTTTATAAGTGGGTGTGAGGATACACTAGGAAATTCTTAAAAGATTAAAATATAATAAATTTATACCCAAGAAAAATTCTTTAAACTTTCCGTAACCTATAATGGAAGATATAATGAAGTCAAAAAATGTCCATAATATAGGATTAATGGATGTTTAAATGTAAAAATTGCCCTTGTTTATTGGTATACCCCCCGGTAAACTCATTTTAACCATAACTCTGGTGACAAATTTTCACTATTTTTACTATTCATTATGACTAAAATTGAATTTTTCATCATTAAAATATTTTAATATTATAATTCCAAATATGTAATGCAATTTATAAAATTAAAATCAAATAAAATTTAGAATTTATTTTAAAATTAATCCCATAAAATTTGATGAAAAGCAGTTTTCTAGAAAAATGTATTCTTAAGTATAAAAATATTTTATACCGAAATGAAACATAAATTAATTATAATGAAATTAATTGTATTATTATTAATATAAATTAACTAATTATACTTTTAAAACCATTTTTTTTAAAATAAAAATTTTTGTATGCTTTAAACGAAAAAAACAATTTTCAATAAAATTCAGTATTTCTAACTATTCATTGAAAAATCAATTTTTTCAGAAAATTCTAAAACATTCATGCTGAGATAATTTTTAAACAATGGTTTGAAAAATTAAGTTCATCTATAAACTAAATTTTATAAAATATGAATAAATCGGTTATATTTTTTCCTCACAAAAATAAACAAAAACTATTTTTGAGGAAAAATGTATTTTTAAAGAATATAATGACATTAATAAAAATTAAGTACATATTTATCAATATATTTTCTTTATCTAAATAATTTATTAATTTTTTTATATTAAAATATTTTTATTCATTTTATCTCTACAAATTTAATAGTTTTGTTATAATGGTATACAAAATTAGGTTCATTTAGACATGAGGTTGTGGGTATTGCAAAATATCGAAGAAATTAAATTTATTTTAAGATTAATATATCTTAAAATATCACGGTGTTATAATTTATACCTCTAACAAAATGTTTACTCAAACACATTTGGAGATATATATGATTTAAAGGACACAACACACATCAAGGATTGGTTCTGTCATGTATTTTATTTTATATACTATGATAGATGTCACCTATGCCTTATGTGTAGTAGGAAGATATCAAGAAGAATCAAGAAAAAACCTTTGTATGGTAGTAAAGACTATCCTTAAGTATTTTAGGCATGCTAAGGATGTGTTCTTAGTCTATAGATGAGATTAATATCTAGTCATCAATGGATATGATGATTCTTATTTCCAAAAAATAAAGATAATATGAGATTTCATTTAGGATATATATTAACTCTCAATGAAGGTGTTGTGAGGTAGAAGTTCTCAAAGAAACCTATGGTTATCGATTTTACAATATAATCTAATTTTCTTGAAAATTTTGATGCATCTAAAGAATCTATTTAGATATGAGACTTCATCTAGGAGTTTGATGCAGTGTCTAGCATTAAAGACCTTATCACACTCTATTGTGATAATATTTTAGTGGTGGATATTGGAAAGGATCCAACGTCGCATCAGTGGATGAAGCACATACTTCAGAAATGTCCTACCTTTTGGTATTTTTCCTATAGAGTTGAGGTCAAACTTATTAGAGTGTTTGTGAAAGACAATGTAGTGGACCCTTTAACTATAGCATTAAATCGATAGAAATGTGATCAGTATATGAGATCTAGCAGACTAAAAATTGTTACCAGTTGGATCTAGTAAAAGTGGGAGTCTGTATGAGTTTGATTCCTAGAAGTAACTATTTATAATTAATATTTCACATGTATTAAACTAATTGAATTTTAATTAAATATATTATTTTATATTTTTCATTTTGAGACATAACTATAATATAATAATGTCTGAGAGTATAAGTTGCATTAAAAAGGTAATAATTGTTCCCCGCTATGAGGAGAACCTTCATATTCTATGATGATATTATTAATTATTTTTTAATGGTTGAATAATATTATATGATGAGACATATATCATATTTACCTTCAGGTGAGAGTACTTATAAGTGTATGAGTATTTATTTAATAAAGTATGTACATAGTAGATTCAAATATGAGTAATTATGAGAAAAAACCCTCCTATTGAAAATCCACATGTTTTTGTGTCACTGGATTTTCCAATTTTAAATCATGGGTAATGATCCTTAGACTTTAAGATTGTTATTAATACACATCCTGACTCACATACATTGATGTTCTGACCAATGTTGTGACACCATATATTCATAGGAACTATGGTATGTTCAGTGTTCATGAATGATATGTTATTAATGAATAAGTAAATAATGGATTTTTCCATACATCATTATGAAAGATGATATCTCAGTCATTTTATTGGAATAAAACTATCAAACTAAACTACAAGGACTTGGTGTATTGATGAGTTCATTTTGAGATAGCTAAAGAAAGATGTATCAAACACATAGTTGTTAGCACATGAGTGAAACTTGTTGGATGAGATATAATGAAAAAATGATTATATTATAAATTCATTAATCATATTTGGTTTTTAATTGTGAAATATATTCTTTCACTATGGGTTCCTTGACTTATTTCTAGACTATAATCTTAGAATTTAGGAAATCCTGTCTAATTCCACTGAAGAATAGGCCTATAGGGTCACACACAATGTGTTTAAATTGATATTAGGTAAATATAATTTATATTGAAAAAATGGAATAAATATTATATTTCAAAACAATAATCTTTATTTATTAACTATTTACTGATTGAAAATAATAAAAAAATATTCATTTGTAAGGTAATTATTTAGTTATTTTGATATATGATATTTATTTATCTCTTATTATTCACAAGGTCATAAATAATAATTTATTCATTTATAAATAAATGATTACATGAATATTAAATATAAATGTTTTTCCAGACAATGAATAAAATATTTATTTATTTATAAAAGGAAAAATAATTATTTAAATATTTATTCAAGAATTAAAAAAATTCTGAGGATTATGTATAGACTATATTTTTCCAAGGTAATAAATATTTATTTACCAAATTATAAAATAAAATTTATCATTGCACGAGTTTGCGCACAACGTGAAATAAAATAATCATATTATTATATTATATGGCATGGGGTTCATTATGGGTGTCATATATTATTAAGGGCCTATATGAAATTAATTAGATATTGGACCCTAACCCCAGGTTTATAAATAGACTGTTATGTCATTTACGAACAGATATAAAAATAATTGGGAACAACAATCAAGTAAAACTCCTCCGCTTCCTTTCTTCCTCTCAATACCAAGAATAATATGAGAGCTTACATCAATCCCAAAGGAACATGAAGTGATAAAATCAAACAAGCCATTATGACCAATTAGTCATGATAACAACTAAAATTTCATTGATTTTTTTGTGATAATAGGATTGTGTGTAGATCACCACTAGAGCATTCTATTTTTTTACATATCATTATCATTGGGTCCATTTAATAATAAAGCACACCTGGACAAAGAGGCATAAAACAGTGCAGGATGAGTGCATCCCTCAAATTAAAGACACATCCTCGGGAATAAAGAAAGACATGTTAGGATAACTGATGACTTCAAGGACTTGTTCAGCTTGGGAGGCAAGATGATATGCTACTTTATTTCCTTCTTTCCAAGTGTTAGTGAAATTGATTCCATTATTGAGAAGATATATTCATTTCCTGATAATGTAAGAGATCTACCATGGGGTATGGATTTTACCTTATAAGGATTTGTAGATGATCATTGAGTTTGTCTCCACTTGGTATAAAGGAGTATTTTTCTGAATGCTCAAGTTAATCCCTATCAACAACGCATTGGCCTCCATCTAGATACTTTTTCCTATGACATGTTGGTCTTCAAAATCCATAACATCACTCCCCCTCTAATCCCGAACAACCCCTCCTCCTCGAGCAATACCCGATTTTCTAGAACCATCCGTATTCAGCTTGAATCCTTTCTCGAGGGTGATCCACCACACCCACTAGTCATGTAACCTGGTGCAAGAAGAATGGGCCATAGTAGATGGAACTCGGAGTGACCTTAGAGAGGGTGCTTCTTTCTAGTTTTTGAAGAAGGGTACCAGATCTTCTAGTAGGCTCTGAATCCTTACAATGATGGACTTCCCTATAGAGGAAATCCCCTCGTATATCACTCAGTTCCTCACTTTTGATAAGAACTAGAACCATGCATTGATAATTATGGAACAAGCCATTATTTCTATGCCCGCATTGTCCATCCCATAAAAACATCTATCCAATAGGGATTCATTATGATTATTCTGAGAATCATACGTTGTAGACGCACTGAAGAAACTCTAGACTGTTTATTCCCATTCCCCCTCAAAGAAGATATGATTTGTATCCTCTTTTCTTTTTATTTCTACAACATTGACAACAAGATGTGATGGTGACACCCAACTTTTTAATTCTATCATTGGTAAGAATGGCATGGTTTCTGATCCCCCGGATAAGGAAGTAGTTTTTAAAAGGGATCGTGTTGCACCAAACCTCTTTCTACATCTATCTCTTTGAGACTGAGGAGTATAAATCCTTTGATAGTCCTTGGTATTAAAATTCCCTATGGATTAAGAAGAAAATGCGCATCTATCAGGCCCCAAGTTGGTGATTATAAGATTATAATACTATTTTTTATTCTCATGCAATACCATCTAAATGAAGTCTGGGTAACGGTTGGCTTCCTTGAAGGATATGGTAGGGGTAGGGTAGCCCGAATACCCTATATCCTCACCATCCCAGTTATCGAAACAGAACTGGATGTTTCTCTCACCAACTATCCATTGTGAATACTATTGAAGGGGTGATATTATGGATCTGATCGACGACCATAGAGGTAATTTGTTTGCATTCGGGTTTCTCTCAATACCTACTCGTTTTCATGACATAGTCTTACCCCACAAGGTTCTCTCTTCAATCATTTCTCATGCTAACATTTCATGCATGAATTGAATGGTGGATATTAATCTCTTCACATTGATACCTCCCTCCTGGATAGGCTTGGCCATTCATCCCTATAAGACCCAGTGTCTTTTCCTCTCCGAAGAATCATCCCAAATGAAACCCTCCAAGACTATATCGATTAATCTGATAACCCCTTTTGGAACATTGGTGGATGCCATTGCATGCACTGGGATAGCTTATTGTATACTATTAACTAAAGTGATGTTACCCATGAATAATAGAAGGTGATTCTTCTAGTTGAGGATGTAGCTCATGATCTTACTAACCACCTGATCGATGTCCCAGATATGAATTCTGCATGGAGATACCAGAGTACCAAAGTATTCTATAGGGAACTGGCCTCTTTTCATGCCCAGCCTATTGCTAAGGTACTCAACTCTACAGGCCTCACATTTGTTTGAGATGTAAAACTTGATTTTATCTTCATTAATGGATTATCCACTCTAGTAGTAGTATTTATCAAGAATTATTTTGATTCCCCCTATCTAACTTCTACCTTTATTCAAGAATAATGTTGAATCATCAAAAAACATTTGATGTGAAACTGATGGGATGCTATGTTTCGTTCTATAGGTGAGGATGTCTCCATCCAGTATCCCTTTGTTAATCTATTGACTTAGAGCATCATGCACTAAGAAAAATAAGAATGGGGAAATTAGATCCCCTTTTTTCAGCCCCCTTGTAGCCTTGAAAACCCCATAGGATCTCTCCATGAGAGAAGCTTAAATCCATGGAAAACTAAAGCATCAAAATAGAATGTCACATGAACATGCAGAGAACCCAATGTGAATCAAAACTCTGTTAATAAATCCCCATTCCATTCTGTCATAGGAATTTATCATTTCTATTTTGATGATAATATTTGAGCCATGAGACCTGGTGAAAATATCCATGATCATCTCCTGGGTGAGAGCCATCACACCTTGTATTGATCAGCCATTCACAATGTTGTGATGGTTGTGGGAGATTCACTAGGGGAGAAAATCAGACAGCCTCTGGTGGATGATAAAATCCATGATCTTTTATGGAATGTTACATATACTTATAGGCATGTGATGAGATAAGGAGAAGGGATCTTTGATCATAGGATGGAGTAACAGGGATGTAGCACAAGCCACCTGATGGAGGCCTCCTCCCTGAAAGAAGTCTTGAATCGCACCAATGATATCACCTTTAATTGTTTCCCATGAGCCCCTGTAGAAATATCCTGGGAATTTATCTGGACCCAGAGCACTCTCCGGATAAGGCTTCCTCACGGATTTATAAATTTCTTCCTCCCCTAGAATACGTACCATGGATTCATTGAACTCATCGGGTTCAATGTTAGACGATTCCCCAAAAAATATGCACCCCCTACCAAGTAGCCATTAGGCATTGAATTGTTAGGCCCAGCCAGTAGGTATCTTAAAAAGGTATATTACATCCCTCCAAACACAACCTTTTCCCCTGTATAGGATCCATCCTTTAACTCGATATTTGGTTTAATGGGCCACAACTTCTCTTTTATGCATGCATGAAAATAAGTAGTTTTGTTGTATCTCTCTCTTAACCATTTCATATTTTAGCTCCCCTTGGACTTTCTCTCTGGTGAGAGGAGCATATTATCCATTTAATTCTTCTTTTCCATGAGCTCTACAAAAACTGCTTCATCCAAGTCTCATCCAAACTTGTTTCCAGACTCTCCACCACTTACTTTGTGTCCTCTAGGAACTGGTCGGTTGGAATAAGATTCCTAGCCCACTGGTGCAGTCTCTGTTTGAGCCACCTCAACTTGTTATGCAGGGCCACCCATGTATGGCCACGTACTGATTCCTCCCACGATTCACTAAAAAGATCCTTGTAACCTGTGTTCTCTCTCCAATAACTACAAAACCTGAATCTATCATTATTGGACTCAGTTGGGGACAAACAAAGCTGCAATAGAGTGTGATCAGAGACACCACGAACTAGGTGATTAACCTTCTTTTTGGGAAACTTGAAGAGTGCATGAATGTTTTCAAGACATCGATCAAGACAGCTCCAAAAATATTTATTTTCCTATTTATTATTTCACTAGGTAAAACTATCGCCCAAGCATCCCATATCCATTAGACCCTTTCCCACCATGAACTTAGAAAAGTCCATACTAGCCTTCCTGGGAAAATATCCCCACCCTTTCCTCTCATCTGGATCGAAAACTACATTGAAGTCTCCCCCTATTAACCAAGGGAGACCACCTGGTGCCTACTTCAAACCATAAAATATTTTCTTCATCTTTCACATAAGAATTATGTATTTTTTATCCATGAAACCTTCTTATTTCTATATGTATATTCCTTTATTTAATTCTTATTGAATAAAATAAGTCTTCACATATAACTTCTCCAAATGAAATGATTCCACTACAACCAAGATAAGAACAATTTGAATAGTCATATGTTTAACAACCAAAGAAAATATATCATAAAAACACACACATATTATATTGAAATACCTTCAGGAAAATAATTTCCATATATCTCCTTCTACTCTCTTCTTCCTCCTTCATCAAAAAAACCAATTTATTTTGTACTATTTTATTCCTATCAAACTTTTCATTAACTACCATCTATTATGAAAATGTACAGAAACAATATCATCCCCCTTGGATTAATCCCACTATTTGAAGTTATTCATATTTTTATCCTCCTATGTGATATTAGGTTCTCCATCGTCCATCGGAATCATGTTGTGAAAGCTATATTTGTATCTCTCCACAAGGTTTCTATCATTGGTAGATCTTCAAAAATTCCTATGAGACTCCATTAATTTTAGAAACACTACTTAAAAAATATTTACTTCTAAGTATATTCACTAATAATCTATAATTTTTGAGCTCTATAGTACCTATGGATGTGGAAACACTATTGGAACTTGAAATCCTTTTGAAACTTCCTCTACACTTTCTGTCGTATCCTGAACTAATGTACTCCCGCAATTCTTCATAACATTAATAACTTCCAAAAATCCATTCATTAGATCCTAAACATCAAATGATACATTTATACTATCATAATTTCATGCCTAGTTTTTATCTTACTACAATATCTCTTCATTGAAGATGAAATTTATACTTCTAAAAACCTTCTGATTGTTGTTATCTTAGTGACAAAAATAAATCTCTTCATTTTCATATCCCAAAAAGTAACACGCTTAAGAATTAGACTATATATTTTCCATATCCTTGGTAACAATGATGATATTTCATTGAATATATCAAAATTTAAACATAACAAATCAACTTATATAGTGGTGGATTCTGTATCAATCCTCTCAAAAGGTAATTTTGAGTGCATAATAAGAAAATAAATCAAAAAATAAACTCACAGGAAAGCAATAATAGTCAAATAGTAAGGGATATATTTTATTAATGAGATATAATATGATGTATTAAAGAATAATTTTATGAAACATAACACATAGAGCTGAATAATAATAACAAACTAATGAATTCCCATGGACGAAATATGAGGAAAAACTTGATTCACTAATTGAAAAGTATGCCTCAATTTACAAAAATATAATTGAGTTTAACAATTAAAACATGTGTCCAAAACCCCCTATCAATAATAGTTACTAGAATATTATATTAATTTACAGTTCATCACTTATAAAATTCAATCAATTGTGAAGGTTAATGAATTTGATTTAATTTATAAATGGTAACACAATATAAAATGAAAAAAATAAATTGAATTTAATCTAATTTCCTCATGGAAAATTTATCCAAAAAAATTATGAAATCATAAAATTAAAAGATTCAAATAAATAATGATGAAATTTAAAATAAGGGAAAAAACAAATCCTCCTTCAATAGCATACTCTCGATGGAGATTTTTCCATCCAGTTGTGCCTACCCTTTCATCCCTCTCACTCTGCCCCAGAAGTCCCTTAAAATATATGTAAGTCCATTTCTAAGCCTATATATTATCAATATATAAAAACCTTTTCTAGTTATCAAAAATATATCACGACCGTTTTTCATAGGATTTGGGAACTCTAAGCCTTTCTGCTCTATTTCTCACGACATCCATGTGACCATAGCTTTTCCCTTTTAAAAACTAACTATTGTTGAATATATTTCAAGATTAATATAAACATGGATTCACTCCTAATATTTTTTCACTCTCTATTTATGTCCAAAATCTTTCATTAACAACATAATATAAAACTCTTCCCATTTTTTAATATTCAATAGCCTCTTTATCATCAATATAATAGCAACATTTGAATTACTCCTAAACTTAAAACCCAAATCTATAAAAATTCATGTTATCTTCTAGTTCTGATGTGATCTAATAATTTTATGAGTCTTAAAGTTCAAATTAATTAGATCTAATTTTATTCTCTAGTTGATTTTTTTCATCCTATATAAAACCAAACTCACTAAATTCAAAACTCAAGCTCTACTGCCTTCAATCAGTTCACATCACTCCTTTAACACTGAAATGGTTTACATAACATTGATACTTTGTTGATAATTTTTAATGAACATTAATAATTCTAAAAAATATGAACCCATAGACACATAATATGAGGATTTTTGTGTCCCCATCATAAACTTGGGTCAAACCTCCAACTAATAAACTAGTAGAAAAAATAATTCACACTATAATATTTGTATTCAGATTACTCATGTGTGATGGAGACCAAAAAACTTTCCTATTAATTATATCTCAAAAAAATGAATATCTAATTATATGAAATTAAGTAAATAATTCATTAAATTAAATACACATGATCTTTTATATTTAAATTTTTATAGAATTAAGGTAAAACATTAACTAACTAAACCCCTATATTTTTAGATAATGGACATTTTTCCTTTATAAATCAACCACTTAATTCATAATAATTCTTCAAACATCTATCATGAATTTTATAAATAAGATAATATTATAGAAATACCACATGAATCACTTTTCTTCATTACTTGGGTAAATTGAAATATTAAAATTTGAGAACATAAACACTTATAAATAGTAATAATAATTTTTAACAATCAAAGAACATTATTGGGAATAGGATAAACATATGGCTATGAGAATGTAAGAAAAATGAATATAAAATGTATAATTCATACCCAATAAATCAGGGATAATAATCCAAGAATCATCCCATAATACTTTAGCATAAACAAACTTATATCAAAGGATTCTTTTATCAAAATATTATGACCACAAAATAATACATGACTTCATTAGCATAATTAAAGGCTCACTCTCATCACCATCATCACATTATGGAAAACGTCTGATAGGGGATTAGGTTTACTCCCTAATCCCATACATAATATCTCATGAGATATGAAGCTTTATCCAATTTATTATAGGAATATATAATATTGGTCACACCTATCACATAATATTGTGTAAATTCATATTTGTGTCACATGGTGAAACATTCACAATTTTATTGAAGCATTATTATCCAAAGAACAAAATGGGTTTCTTGATTATTTCCATAAAGCATGATCATAATCCATACAAAGAAAAAAAGTGGATGTTATTTTAAAAATATATCATTGAAATTATTATATGATCTTGAAATAGATAAAAACCCTTATTATTAAATAACATGAATGATTCCACAAATGAAGAGATCAAGAATTATAGTTGAATGATATAATGAGATTAATTCCTCAAAAGTATAATAGTGAACTATTGATTATATTATCAAATATGAAACATAAATCCAATAATGGTAAATCCTTTTGAGTGTGAAAATGAAAATAGAAGCTAAAACAAAGAAGAGTATTTAGAAATAATTTTAAACATTTTCATTAGAGATTAACTAATGGGTTTATTTTAAATGAAATTTTTATAAAGGTAAAGTGAGATCTTTTTATAAATTTTACTTTTTGATTAGAAACATAAATAATAGATCCTTGAAAATGATAAAAAAATTATCCTAAGAAAGTATATAGTGTAATAGAAAACCCTTGATTATGAAAAGGTAGTTATGAAATTTAAATATTATATAAAATACCTTTATTAAAAACCCACATCATAAGAACCAATAAAAATTTCCATTTAAAAATGAGGTAATGTAATGTATGAATGAAATATGAAATAAAACCTGCCTAGTATTCAACATATTAAGGGAAACATTGGTGGGAAGAAACAAACATGAGAATATTTGATACACCATTATTTAAGATGATGCACACTATTATTAACATAGTCTCATTTTTAGGAAGGAAGAGAATTAATAAATAATGATGATTTTAATAAATCCTTGTTTCCAAATATATGAATAATAAATACCATATGAAATGAAAGATGAAGGTCAAGGAAAATCATTATTACTCATGAAAGGAGATTGAGTTATAAAAAACTCCAAAATTTTAGGAAGATATCAATCATAGCTCAAAGCATGGAAGGGATGTTTCCCAGAGCAAAAAAAAGTTTTGATATTAAAATTGAATGGGAATTATTTTTGCTGCACATGTGTATATTGGTGTGTAATATCAATACATGCCTCAGTGAGAGGTGATTGAGACATAACCCTCCCAATTAGGCCAACGCTGGAGTTAAAGTAAATTTAAAGAAAAGAACATTATTTGATTTATTATATCCCATGGATTAATATTTTATAAAGTATAAAACATTCATGTGATGGTAAATCAATAGAACACCATAAAAAATAAAACATTATGCAAAAAATGTAATATGTGTTGATGAATCGAAATTGAGACCAAGAAAATTCTTACAATGTATTTTGAATTAGTCAAACATGATCAAATATTCTATATAATAAAAAAACTATCTCAATAACTTATTTCATAAACATATTAAAAAATAATACCTTTTATACTCCTCATTTTGAATTATTCTCTACATTTATATTAGTTATTTTTTACCTATTTTCAATGTCATGTGTGAGTAATATTAATCGTTTTGACCACATTTCATAATAGTGATGTTAGTATTCATTTTTATTTCCATTTTAATCATTCTTAGATCATTAAAGGTTCTAAAATTTATTATTAATTTTTAATAAAGTTATAATTTATGTTTCTTGGGAGTTTTGGTTATATACCTTGATGGTGAAATCGGTGAGGATCAAACCTTGGTGATTGTTAATAAACAAATGACGGTATCTTAGTTAATGAGTTTAATATAAATGTCACCATTCAAGAAACAAAATAAACTCATTAATTACTAATTTAAACCATATATTATCAATATTAAATTTTCCATATTCATCCATGTAATTATTTTAAATTATTGTTTAAGTGGGAGATCAAACCAACCCAAACAAAAACATACCATAATTTAATGGATTGTTATATGGTGGTTAAGTTGTAATATCACTATAAAATAAGAATAATGATTGTAAAATAGTTTTTATTTGTATGATATAAAAATTGGAATAAAATATAAGTGTAAGATAATGTATATAAGTCCATTACATAGAATAAGAATATTGTTTTCTTCTTAGTGTGCTTGTTTTAAGAAGATTAATTTTAAAAAGAATGTTTATTATTCATATATTTTATAGGTTATTAAAATTGTTTTATAAAAATCTCAATAATTAAATAAGAATAATATTTATATTTTAAACCCATTTAAAATCAATCCATGAAATTTATTGAAGGAAAATGAATATATTACTTCATGGTGGTAGGAGTCTACACATACACAAGATCCATGTTATCGTTTTTCTTAATGGAAAATGGAAATGTGGATGATATTGGTACCATAATTGTTAATATAAAATTATAATAAATTATAATGATGTTATAATTTTAATATTATTTAATGGAACTAGATTAATAATAAGTGAAAATAAATAAATATAAATGAGGGAGGAGCTCTTAGAAATTTATACCTCACATCTTGCATTATCACCTTTGGAATGGGGTTAAGCCATTGAGGGGTGGTATTTTGTGAATAAAAAAACCTATTAAATGTGGTTAGGAATTAAGAGAATATTTGTTTAGTGTTTTTTCTAAAATAATAGGGTTTGGTTTGAGGGGAAGTGAGTATAGGAGATATACTTTTATAAGTGAAAACTAGATGACGTTTTTGTAAATACTTAAAACCTTTTAATAATAGGACGAAACTCTATAGAAAAGTGGGTTTGAAATTGAGAAATCATAGGGACACTAAGTGGTAAGGTATATATAATCCTAAAAAGTAATTCCCAAACATGTTTTAAAAATTATTTAAACTTATTACAGTTATATATTTTTTACTTTTACAATTTTAGATTTTATCGTGGTAACTAACTTTTACTGAAGGAAACTTATCCTTTATGACTGAAAATAAAATGGACCTTATTAAATAACATGGAACTAATGATCTAAAATTTTAAATCCATTTATTTTGATTCAGATTCAAAAATTGATAAAAAAATAATTTTAAAATAATTGGTATATGATACATTACAAATAATTTTTTTAGAAAAACATTAATTATGTTCTCAAACATTAAATATAGGTTTATAAACTAGAATAAATATTTCTTAATTTATAATATATCTTCTAAAATTAATATTTTTAAAATAAAATTGTTTTCATAAATTTATAAATTATACTTATAAACCAATAATTCCATGAAAGGCACAATTTTTGTATAAATAATAAATCTCACTATTCAAATTAAAATCAAACTTTCTATAAAAATATCAAAAAAATTAGATAAGATTATATTGTCATGATTAATCCATAAATGAGTTTATTTTTTCAACATAAAATTATAAAATATTTAAATTTACCTATAAAATAAAATTTAAAGCACAGATAAAAATTGTTCTAATAGGAAAATAAATTTTAAAAAACCTAGTTGTTGTTATTATGAATTTATATAAAACACTAACTAATATAGAATTATTGATAAATATTATATTCTATTAACATAATCATTTAACAAAAATTTATTTTCTTTTATTTAGTAAAAAGTATAACATAAAAAATAGATTCTTAATCATAATAATTAGTTGAGTATATTTTTATAAAATAACCTATATATATAATAATATTATAATATATTTCATAATAAGATTACTCAAATTCATACCTAATTGTTAAATGGTTAGTTTTAGTGTCCATATTTAATATATATATATATATATATATATACACGATGCGGTTTCATTTTAGTTTAATGTTTGGTGTAGAGAAAGCTATCGAATATATCTGACTTAATTAGAGAAAAACATATATAAAAATATTGTGTTGTTATGTAACACTCAAAGATTTTAGAAAATATTTCTATTTGAATAATTTTATTTCCTTGATAGCTTGTGTGACAGGAAACATCTAGTTTAAACGAACCACGAAATACTCTTAAAATATTACTATTTATGACAATTAAAACCTAGCCATTAAATTTGTGGGTATGAATATGATTAAATACTTTATTAAATATATATAAATGTAAAAATCAATATAAATGTACTGATAAATTCTTAGTAAATAATCCCTTAATTTTTATTAAGGTCATTTTATTCATCCAAAATATGATTTCTTCATAACAAATTACTGCTTTTGTGAGAATATATTATAATTAATTTCTAAAACTTTTAGAAATTTTATTTCATAAAATGAAAATAATTTTTTAAATCATCATATTATAATTTTCTCTGTATAAAATTAGAGAATTTTCTAAAATGATTAAATTACTAATGAATAGTAAAAAATGGTGATTTTATTTAAAAGTGTATATACAAAGCCCATTTTTTTAAATGATTTTAAATTAAAATTAGTTTTAATATATTTTAAATCATACAATTAATATTTTTTAATCAATTTTACATCTGAAATTATTATAAAAACATTTTTACATGTAAAAAGGTATTTTCCTAAAAAAACTATTTTTATGCACGCAATGTGTTTTTAAATTAGTAAATTAAATTTATCACTTTTGTTAAAAAATTACTTAAATATATATTATATAATAATTCATATGTTTTAAAATTATTCTAATATTTGTCTATATATGGGATAAGAATAAATCTACTTTTATGCTTAAAAAATATATCTTTATAAAAAGTAATTTTGGTTGAATTTTGCACAGTTATTTTAAAATTAATTACTCCCACTTATAGTTGTCAAATTTTATAAAATCTCTTACATATTTGGAATCATGAGGTTAAAATTTGTTAAATATTCACGTTTTATTTTTTCTTAATATGAATATTAATCGTTGTAAAATTTATCACCTTGGTAAAGAGTAAATCGGGTTAATCTAGGATAAATCTAAGTAATAAGGCCATAATTGTTAATCTTAATTACTATTTAATGGTTTTAATTAGACCCTTATAACATTAGTAATTTAATTTACTATTTTAATTTACAATTTTCCATGAAATTGATTGCTTATATATTTAAAGCAAAGAAAGTTACAAAATGTCACTCTTAGTTTTAAACATCTTCTATGTGTTCACAGAGAGACAAAAAATTGTTATGAATGAATATTAATCTTAATTTTATCCATAATGAAATTATATTCATGATGGTAATTTATTTATAATTTTTAGTTATTAAATAATCATGTTAAATACTTACAAAATTCCAAAACAGTATTTATGCATTAATGAAAAAATTAAATAAATGATTTTGAAAATATAAAAAGTGATACAGTTTGAGTCATTTATATTGTTTCATGAATATTATAGGTGAAAATGAAATATAGATGTTATTTTATAAGATTATATTATAATTAAAACTTTTCTTTATGTATTTTAAGAAAAAATTAAATAAATAGCGTCAAAATTGACAATAATGATATTTTATCAAAATAAAATTATTTTAAATTATTTTAAAATAATAAGGATATTGAATTTGTTTTTGATATTATATGGAGTAAATATAATAAATTATCCATTTATGGTCTAATTTTAAACTTATAATTAAAAATTACAACCCTTTACTATTGATTTTGTTTTACCATGGTTAAATTAAAATTAATTAACTAAGGGTTAATAAAAATGATAAAGTTTAAAAGATAAAAACGTATCTAAATTATATATTTTTTATTTTATTCCTATAAACCCACTGAATATCCCTTTTGAGGGGATCTAATTTGGTCGATTCAAATAAGTGGTAATCACCTTAACTGATCACTTCATTTTTAACTCTTATTTACCTCATCTAAAACTACGATATTTATCATAAAATATTACCTTCAGTGTCCTAAATATTCTAGAATTTAATTATGATTAATAAACACAATTTTTCAACCCCTTTCCATCAAATAATAAGTGATATTATCACTCATTCATACATACAGATTACCAT
This sequence comes from Viscum album, assembly GCA_963277665.1. Taxonomy (NCBI): domain Eukaryota; kingdom Viridiplantae; phylum Streptophyta; class Magnoliopsida; order Santalales; family Viscaceae; genus Viscum; species Viscum album. The sequence goes on from OY728125.1 coordinate 29,836,345, forward strand.
CTCCACATAACAATACAATTGATTTATCATCACCATATTTGATGGATGAGTATTATAATGGGTTTAATACTTATATATAATAATTAATAAATTATTATGATTATTTAATTAAAATATTTCATCTAAATTATTGTCGTTCAATCCTTTGGTAAAAGATAATTCCATTTATGTGTACGTGTAGACTGCCACCTCAATGAAGCTACGTGATTCATTTTTCATTTATATTTTAATTATATGGTAATGAGGAATGATTATAAGAATATATATGATATATATGATATAATAATGATCCTATAAATTTGAATTAATATTTATATTTTGTTAATTCTAACTGTCAAAAAATTAAAATTGTAGTCATGCGTACGTATGATCAACCATCTCCATGAACAGTGTAATTCAGTTTTCTATATATACTATTATGAATCACTCTAAACATGTATACAGTGAATTTTTATGATATATATATATATATAATGATTAAAATTATGGAATTTATATAACCATGATCAAAATACAAGGACAAAAACTAACGAATGAGAACATACATGAAAAATGAAGTTGATATCACCTAGGACAATGATTTTAATAAAGGTGTGTTAAAAATGGGTGATAAAAGGTTTTAAGTAAGTAATATATAAAAATAAATATATTATTATGGTTATGTGGTAGATTTATAATAAATATATATTTATTATATAATATTTTCTAATGTGTATGATGGAAGGCAATCCAATGGTAATGAATTTTAGTCTTTCTCTTATTTTTTGGGGACACATGCCATATTCACCAATTGTTTATTTTTTGTGGTTCATATACATCCATTTAATGTATTTTATGATTAATATTATGAATTTTATGTGTATTTACATACCTATATAAGGTTATTTATTTCATGGTCTTATGATCCAAATATTACTAAATTGTTAAGGTTTTTAAGCTACAAACTCATTATTTATCCGAATTGTTTATGATTAAGTTTCAAATGATGAAATGTTATGATATGTCTCTCCAGAAAATTAGAAATTTTTATTCTCATATCATTATTTAACAAAAATTCATGTTTTCCTTTTATTTTCCTCACCTTAATTACTTAAGAGACTGAATTTTGTTTTAATGAAAGTCGAATTCATTTCTCTCTTCGATTGAAAAAAATCATTTTATAACATAAACATGTTTTCTAAAAACATCTTAAATTGGGTTTTAATATTCCCCAATGATTTTTTAAAGTCATTTTTACCCATTTTTTACTTTTCATAAAACAAATTGAATGTGATATTCCTATCATTTTCCAAAATAGGTACTTTGTGACTTTTCTAAAAACAGAATGGAAAGAATTTTTTATTAACTTATACAGCATGAAATACCTTGTCCACCCTTAGGACTAATTATTTCTTTGAATATTAATTCAAAAAAAATTATTATTATCTTTAAATAAAAAAAATTCTTTTATTTCTTCATGGTTTTAAAAAAAAATCAAAATAGAAAGTTTATTTTCTTCAAGAAAATTTTAATTATATTATAAAGATATTTCTATTCATTTAAAAATCCCTTGATTTAAGTTATGATTTAAAGGGGATGTGATCTAAGGATTAAATCCAAATTATTTATCAAGATGTTTTATAAATATAAGGACACGATGTTTATGAAAACCATTTATTTTCCCTGGGTTATGTAGTGATGAAATGATGAACGGTTTATGAAACCTATTTCTTTTCCATGGGTTATGCTATGATGAAATTTTTATGAAACTCATTTATTATCATGGGTTCCGATATGATGAATTTGTTATGATCTTGTGGCATATATATGTTTCATTTTAATTATGTGATGAGTTTGACCTATATCTCCTTCATATTCATTAGGTAAAGATTGATATCACATGAGATAAATAAGACTAGAATGGGTAGTAAACCTAGTTTAATAAGGTAATGTTTCCACTATGATAGTCTTTGGAGTTAAACTTTACTATTACGATGGGTTTGGGAGTGAACTCATTCGACTATGATATACTTAACAATGAGTTTTGTTTATTAATGAAATTACTTTATAGTCTTACGTGCATTCCACAAACTTATGTATTATGCCAATATTATTCTCTCATGGATCATGTTCTTTAATTACTTAATGATTTATGCATAATGAACTACTAATATTTATGCCATGATTAAAGATTATTATTTATGATATGAGTGTTTTTATTTTAATTTTTTTTGATAATGTTATCATACCCTTATGTTCATGTTATTCTTAAGTGATCATTGATATCTCCCTTTTTTACCCTTACTAATTATTTGAGGTTACCCTTTCTTATGTTTATTTTCCCAATTTTTAAGGAGAATTACTACTTATAATATGTCTCATAAGAGTTCTATTTATAAAGAAATTAATGGGATATTATGTAGATATTTAATGAAACCATTGTTTATATGTCCAAGTTTCCAAATGCACTAGACCTATAAAATTATGGAATGCATCATTATGTTATTCATTGAATATTCATCTATTAATAAGTGATATATATATATATATATATATATATATGGAAAGTATGGGTCCCTATAGTTGGTATCAGAGTAATGTTTAGTTAACCTTTGGAAACTATGATGAGAAATATTTAGAATGAATTAAAGGGAAAATATATATATATGATAACATCCCAATATTTTTTAATTGTCATATATATTATATTTTAAACCTATGGTATCGTAGATTTTAAAAAATATTTCATGATTTATACATCCTATAAATTATTTTTCAGGATTCCACACTATGAATATTATTGATCACACAATGAATTTTTATTTTATTCAACAAATTGAAACATGGGTATTCTTGTTAATGCTTAATGTCAATGGAATGATTGTTCTCATAATAAAACAAATCAAATTGGATAAGGAATAAGAATCTTTGTGATTATGCCTAATCATCTATCTCGTGGAATGATTAACAGTCTCAACTTTGATGAGTTTCTTGGAACACTGAATAATAAAAATATGTAATTTCATAAGGACCATGGAGGAAAGAATATTTATCTTCCAACATGTACAAGGATTTGGTTAAAATCACTCAAATGAATGTCTCAGAGGAATGGGAAGATGTTTCGATTGTGGAAAATAAGGAAACAAAGAAAGGAATTTTCATGGAAAAATTAAAATATTAGTTAACATGATGGATGAGAATAATAGTATTCTTAAAGGTTGAATGTTTTAAATGTGGAAAGTATTGGTATTATAAAAATTGAAGTCCTTGGGGGAATCTCTAGAAGAGAATATGAAAGCATGCACAAGTAATGGTTTTACCGATGATCATAAAGAGACAATGAATGAATTATGAAAGGTATAGAATATTATAACAGTATTTATTTTATTAAAAGTAAGAATCAAGATTAAATTGAGGATGATGAATCTTAATACATGATTCATATTTCGTATTTTAGGAAATAATTATTTGGAATAAGACAATGAATCATATTTAATGATTTAAAAAGGAAGTGGGATGATTGATGGGTTTATGTGTTTATGTGTTTTTATTCAAAACTTATGTTGTATAAGTTTTATACTAAGGATATTTTGGTTATAAAAACATGAAACATCTACATATTATTCATCAATATTTTTTATTTAAGTATATTATAACATTTTTTTAATGGTATTAATAATTATGAAAAGTGATTTAGTTGTAAGTATATATTTTCCAAAAAACACATGATTAAGGGAAAACAGAAACCATAAAATATGTCTGATGTTGATTTAATAATGTTTAGTAAGGATAAAAAGATGATTTAAATTGGTAAAATTGGTAAAACTGATTTTTTTGGTGATTTAATAAAAAGTGATTTTGGTAATATTTGATGAAGTTTATTTCATTTTTTTATTTATGTAATATATTCAATAGTTGTGAACTTTTTTAAAAAATAATGATTGTGTTAATTTTAGAATCATATATTTTTTCCTATGAGATTACCTTAAATATTATTGATATCATCTTGGTTTTATAAGTTTAAGGTTGATTTATATTTAAAATACATTAATTCCCCATTGTAAAGTTTTAATTAATTGGATTTTGGAACCCTATTGAGGTTTAAATACCCTTTAGTATTGGAATATGATTTGATGATAACTTAATTTTGGAATACTAGATAGTGGGATTGGATAATATTGATTGTTGAATGTGATTCATTTAAAACATGATATTTTCATATATATTCATTAAAAATTTTCAGATTACCTTTTAGGTTAATTTTATTCATGATATTTTTTTGAAGTTCACTATGTTTAAAGATTATATAGTAATTCATCATGGTAATTAATGAAGTTTGGGGATGTTTAATTTGGTTGAGTTATATATATCCTTTTGGTTTATAAAATGATTTAACATGAAATATTATTTTGGAAGAATTAAATTATTTTTTTTCATATGTAATTTCAATGATATGATATAACCTTTTAGATTAAAACATTCTTTATTGTTGAGGTTATTGTGGTAATTAATGTTTTAGATATTAATGTTGTATTTCTTCATTTTTTGGTTTATACATTTTGAGAATTATCTTGTTTTAACCACTTTTTGTTTTGGTTAATTCTTAAAGATAGAAATAATATCTCAATATACGTTTTTAATCCTTTATAAGTTTATTTTAATGATTTATTCATAACAAAATTCATCTCAAATCCTCAACAACTAGAGAAATAAATTAGAGTTTTGTGAAAATTGATTAAAAGAGGATATCCTAGTTTTCAAATATTTATATTTTCTTGATTTATTACTATAAATTGTAAAGAAACGAATCAAATCCAGGAAAAGTATCTTTAGACAAAACATATCATATAACCTTCAATTCTAATGAGTTTATGGTCTATTAACCCCTCATTGATTCATGGTTTTTTGGTTTTTTACCTTATCCTAAACATGTTCTCTATCACTATCTATTAATCCTTTAGAGTTAGTGTTTTCTTCAATGTCCTTATTTTCACTTACCATTGATGTTCTCCAATTTCAAAACCGGGTTATTTGGGGACCTTTGTATGTACCTTTTCTTCTTTTTTAAGAAAGTTTTATTAACATTTTTTATGATGTGGGTTTTCAGAAAAGGACTTTTCAAATATCAAACCATTGATTTCCTTGGATAAGTTGAAATTGAGAAGATACAATTTATTAAAGGGGTTATAATTTAACACCATGATATTTTATAAAATACTTCCCATTAAATAATTTTATTCCTCTAATTATTTGTGTTACACATAACATCGAGTTTAAATGAACAATGTTATACTTTTAAAATATTATTATTTGTGAAAGTATAACCAATCCATTAAATTATAGGTATTAATAGGTTTAAATATTTTATAAAATATGTAAAAATTTATTAATCAATATTAATTAATTGATAAATGATTAGTAACTAATCACTTAATTTTATTAAAGTCATTTTATTCTAAAAAATGTGATTTCATCAAATAATATTTTTATTGATTTTTTTGAGAATATATTATTATTAATTTCAAGAAATTTCATAAATTTAATTTTATAAAATTAAAATCAGTTTTTTAATTCATTATATTAAAATTATCTTAGCATGAACTTTTGATAATATTTTAAAAAGATTGATTTTCCGGTGAATAGTAAAAAATGCATATTTTATTGAAAACATTATGTACCAAGTTCAAGTTTGTTTTAAAATGATTTAAAAGTAAAAATAATTTTATCATGTTTTTTATAATATAATTAAGTCCATTAGAATAAACTTTATGTATTAATTTAGTATAAAAATATTTATATAGGTAAAAAGGTATTTTCCTAAAAAACGGTTTTTATACGTACAATGTGTTTTTGACTTAATTAATTAAATTTATCAATATCGGTGAATGATTATAATAAAATTTATATATTATATACTCAATAAACTATCTTAAAATTCATCAAATATTCTTCTAGGTAAAGGATAAGAATAAATTTTGTTCTATGCTTAAAAATTGTATTTTTTTTAATAGGTAGTTTTCATCACATTTTATGTACTAATTATAAAATTAGTTTCTTCCACTTAAAGGTATTAAATTTTATAAAATTTATTTTATTTTAGAAATCAGGTGGTTCAAATTTGGAAAACATTCCCTTTTTTTGTAAATATGAATTGTAACTGTTGTAAAATATATCACATCGGTAAAGAGTTAATCGGGTTAATCTAGGTTAAAACTAAGTGATGAGGCCATAATTTTTCATCTTAATTCTTATTTTTTGAATTTAATTCAACACTTATCACATCAGGCTAAAAAATTGATTTTTTATGCATACTTTTCCATTAAAATGACTTATATATTGTTTGAATCAAAGAAAGATACAAAATGTCACTCTCTTTGTTTTAAATATCCCTTGTGTGTTCACATAAGTAAAAATAGTTATAAATTAATTTTAATATTAATATTCTTTGTAATGAAATTATATTCATGATGTTAATTTATTTATAATATTTATGTGTTATAAAATTAAATTAAATTCTTACACAATGCTAAAACAATATTTATTCAATTAATAAAATAAATAGATTAAATGATTTTGAAAATATTAATATTGATATTATTTGAGTAATTTATAGTGTTCTATGAGTTTTATAGGTTAATATGAAAAATAATTTTTGTTAAAATATTATATAAAAAATCAAGATTTATATTTTTGTCATTTATATCAAATTAAATGAATAGTTTCAAAATTGAGAATAATGATATTTTATCAAAATATTATTTTATTAAATTTTTTAAAATCATAAAAATATTTAAATAACAAAATGAGGATATTATATGGTCTATGTTTCATAAATTGGTTATTTATGGGATAATTTCCACCTTATAAGTAAAGATTACTAACTTTTACTATTGAAAAATTATGTAACCATGGTTAAAATTAAAATTTATTAACTAAGGATTAATCAAAATGATAAGGTTTAAAATGTAAAAAAACATGTCCAACTTATTTTTTATGGTATTATTACCCTATACTATCATAACTTCAAAGAAATGAACATTTGAACTAAATTTTCTTGAGATATTATTTATTATAATTTAATCTTTTGAGAAAATCTAAAAGTGCCCCTTGCCTCAATTATAAAATCGAACCTCCTCACTCAGTTATTTGAACCACATTGAGCTTTAAAGATCTACCAATATCTAAATTTTTTCCTTATAAATGTATTTATAAACATTTTATAGCTTCTTTTATTCCCAAAATTTCAACCCTATATCTCTTTAGAGGATATCTAAAGGAGTTGTTTCAAAGAATAAATAAGCACCTTAACTGGTCACTTTATTTTATACTATTGTTTACCTTTTATAAATATATGTTATTTTTCATAAAATAAAAAATTATGTATCCCACATATTATTATATATTATTATGATTATGAAACACTACTACAAAAACAGGCAATGGAAGCGTCCCCCTTTATCAGCGCTTTTTTAGCACTAAAAAAGGGGACCCCTTTAGTAGTGCTTTGTTTAGTATCACTAATAAAGGGGGGATTTATCAGCACTTTTTCCTAGAACTGATAAAATTTATATTTAAGAAAAATCATGGAAAATAATATATTGTTATATAAGTATATTTATACTCATAAAAATATAATATTATTTTCTAACTATGTTTTCGATAAGTATAAGTAGACTATTACATTTAATATATAATAAGTTTAGTGAAAATGGATTTACAATGTTCTAAAAAATATTATAAATTAAAATTTACCTATTTATCATCGATTAATAATAATTTAATAACAATCTAAAGACACAAAAAATCAAAAAAAAAATGAATTAAAGATCTAAAATAAGTTGAAAATGTAACTCAAACTTCAAACGACCATAACTTTTTATCTGGGTGTCCATTTGAGCAATACATCATCTAAAATCAAAGATTTTGATGATATCTACGTGATTGTGACCCATGGAAAACTTTAGTCACATTTTTCGAGGCCCAAAAAGACCCAGAAGGCCTCCAAAATTGAGTTTTTAATCAGGATACCCCGATTGTTTAACATTCAAACAGGTATAACTTCTGATCTGGATGTCCTAAAGGCCTGTACCACATATAATATCAGAATTTGATTTATTTTATTCGATTTAACTAGTTGTAGAGTTATAACGGACTTCTGGATTATAAGTTATGGTCATTTTAACATTTTATGGCTTTTCAAATCCACATATATATGTATTTATTTGTGTATATATCTTTGTGTGTGTGTGTGTGTGTCTATGTGTGTGTGTGTTGCATATATGTATTTATTTATTTATTTATAAACACACATAAAAAATTATTTTATAAATTTATTTAAAACTAATCTTCTAAATATATATTAATATACAAATAAATGTATGGATAAAAAATTATAACTAAAAATATATATATATATAAATAAATATAAATATAAATTAATATATGAATATATATATATATACTAATATATGAATAAATATATACATATTAATATAACTAAATTTATTTATATTAATATGAATCTATATTAATATAAGAATAAATATAACTCTATATATATCATTAATATACAAATAAATATATATAAATATATATATTAATCAATGAATAAATATATATGTATTAATATAACTAAATATATTTATATTTATATGAATATATATTAATATATGAATAAATATAACTATATATATATAGATACATATATCATTAAATAGAGAAAACATTAAATGGCTTAGTGGTAAAGGTGCAGGCCCGCAAGGGGGGAGATCACGAGTTCGAGTTCAGGTTGAAGTAAGGAGGTGCACGCGGGCATGTTGGGTGATGTGAGGGCAAGAGAAGTGTGTGAGAGAGTGGGAGGGGTCTACCTAGCGCTGATAAAGGGGGGTTCAAGTGCTATTAAAAGCTCATCCCCACACATTATATATTCTTTTTGATTTTTTTTATTTTTTTAACTTTTATGTAAGGACCCGACCCCAGTTGCCTAGAGTCGGTGCCTTATTTGATTATGTTGGCATACATACAAGGAATAAAAATCCCTATGGACCAATTAGTTTAGTATTATTGGAAACAAGATACATACATAAGTTCAACTTTCTATAAGGAAAGGAAAAAACAACACTAATTTATTCCACTAGAGTCATCACATCTCCTAGATTATGCTTACAAGTCATTCATAAAATACTTCTTCATGTCCTGAGAAAATGAAACATAAGAAAGGGGTGAGATCAAATTCTCAGAAAGAGTAAGAAATACAGTAGAAGATAATATAAACATTAAACATGGTGAACAATTGAAAACACATGCCTTTAATAATAAACATGAACACATTATGGTAGGAATATGATCTGAGTAAATAATGTCATAATAAAACATAATCATGGGTATTATACTAGTCTAATAACCACATCAAATATCAATATTTGAACTCATAATGATGGAATGAACAATTCTAGAAATTTTGAAACATTTTTTCAAGGCCTCGGCCAAGACATCTAATGATTAAAGCCTCGGCCAAAATCTATATCACATTGGGAAAGGCCTTAGCCAATTCCACGTCTATTTGTCTCATGAGACCTACCGATGCATCGAGGGGATATAGAGGGCCCCACCCATCACATAATAAGTCCAATGCATTCCTTGTATGATCGGGGATAAACATAAACAATATATACATTCATATTGAAACTATTATATGAAATGTAACAAACTTTCCCCAATTATTGAACATAAACACTATCCATTCGGAATAATATGGTGAATGGTTTTAGGATAGATCTTCCAAAATAGATTTAGTCATAAACCATTAAATAAAATATGTTATATTACTTCATAAATTATTAAACCCAATAATATGATGGAATCAAAAAGAGTGTTTAATTAGACGAAAACACTCTTATAAAATCATTAAGCAATTCTTGAGATAAATACTCTTTTATTTTGAAAAGAATAGTTATTTTGGAAAAATATTTGTATAAAACCATAAGTGAGGTAAGATAGTATTTTAATAATAAAATGAGTGATTTTATAACAATAAAGGTTTCAAAAAACAGATCATAGAGTGCCCTTTAAAATAGGAAAGAATTTGAGAAATTCCCTTGGATCGGTCTTGTATTTTGGAAAAATCATTGAATGTTCCTTTAAAACTATGTAACTATCCATAAAATAAGGAATGGTTATGGTTTGTACACATATATATGATACTCACACAGAATATATGATTAGTACATAACAATACATAATAATTTCATTGAGTTAATTAGACAATGAAAGTATCCCGAATGAAAATGGATGTTCGGGTGGAAAACCCTTACCTTAACTACAAACGTGGTCCGCTCTTGTACATAAGCTCCTGGAATGGATGTAAATATCAAGAATTGAAATTATATATTATTTATGAACATAAATAGGTGTTATGGTTCATTTATATAACTTGGTTACATGGAACGAGGATGAATTATCATATATAACTTTAATGATAATTGTTTCGGTTAATTTGTGGGTTTTGATTACAACGAACCCATTTTTCTTTATAACCTAAAACCATTTGAACAGAGGTATTACAGAATCTTAAATAGGTTATATTATATATAATAATCTGGTTCAACCATTACAAGAATGGTTTCATAACCAGAATTTAGAATGATAAAATAAATCGAAAGTCCATCGTCCTTGAATGTGTAGAATTGACACATCTTAGATGGTGTTCTTGCTACTAGTATAAAAGAAGGTAAAAAGGGGGAGATGATGATAACTTATCCCAATATCATGAAAAAATTCCATTACATATAAGTTACTAGAGTCATCACAAAATTTGGATAAAGATAGGTAATAGAAAAAGAAAACCAATGAACTTGAAAGGAAAGACAAAGAATTGAAAAGAGGAATTTACCTCTTGAACCATACTTCCTTGAGAACCTCTTTAAGGGAGAGGTTTTGATCTTTTAATGAGACCAAAGCTTGATGTACGTGGGATAAGAGGTTGGGAGGGTATTTGGCAAGAATTTGGAGAAGGAACAAGGCTTGAGAGGAGTGATTGGAAGAAGGGGTGAGAGGGGGTGAGAGGGGGTTTTTATAGTGGAGAGAGGGGATTTCATAATATAAAACTCATTAATTTATTATTTCTTCACAAGGAAATTAATATTAAGTATTACATGACCAAGAATAGTAATTTTATCATGGGAATTCGGATTAAGGGTGGTGACATCAACCATGATTCTAGGAATAGTCTATTCAGCTTATATATGGTAAATTACCGTATTTTACTATTCATAAAAAATCAAGTATTTCAGAAAAATCCCAAAAAACACCCAAACCATTTTTTGATGTGTAGAATCCAAAAATAAAGTCCATTTTTCAAAAATAATTTTTTAAATAATATTAATTTAATATTTAATTAAAATCATAATTTATTATCAAAAACCATTTTTAAAACATTTATTAACTTATTCTAAAATACAAGTACATCGTACTTTCAACTTGAATATTGTTTATATATTATAATAGGTAAGGTCACTATTCATTAGGGTATATTACTATTCATAAGGGTATGTTACTATTCATAAGGGTATGTTACTATTCACCAAATATTAAGTTTTTCTTATTGGAGTCTAAATAACTTACTGATCACGACTGTGTATGTAGGATTTTTGAAATTCACATCACAGAAGTGAAAAACTTATGTTTTTAGGGTACCATATCACTTAGTAGTTAATTTGATTATGACATATTTATAAGAAATTAATTTCCATTCAAACAATATTGGGTCGTTACATTCTCCCCTCCTTACAAAAAATTCATCCTCGAATTTCACAAAATATTACCTATAAAGATTTGGATATGTCTTCAACATAAGCTCCTCAGGCTCCCATGTTGCTTCCTCCATCATATGGTTCCAACATAAAACCTTTACCAAACGAGTTGTCCGATTTCTCAATACTTTTTCTCTAGTATCAAGGATCTTGATAGGCTCTTCACAGAAAGATATATCGGGATCAAGTTCAACTTCTTCATAAATGAGTACATGTGTTGGGTCTGGCATGTACTTTCTTAACATTGACACGTGGAACACATTGTGAACCTTGGAGAGACTTGGTGTCACACCCGCTTTTTTTTAGTCATTTTATCGATTTTATTTCTCTTGGCGTCGGGTTATTTTTCCTAAGTACGGGTGAGTCCCGGTTTAAATTTTTAATGTTGGGATGAGTTTATGGTTTGGGATAGTGCGCAAACACTGTGCGTTTAAGACGCACAGCCCGCTTGGGTACGTGTAGACGCGCTTTCCACTTGGGTACCGTACGGTGCGCAAATACCGCACAATCATCCAGTTTTAACATTATGGGTGTAGATATATGTATATGTATGTTTATATTTTTATATATGTGTATATATATGTGTATCTATGTTTGTATGTGTTTATGTTTTAACGTTGTGTATATATATATGTATGTGTATATGTGTTTATATGTGTATATATATATATACACATATGTATATAAATAAATATGATTTAACATTATATGCATATGTGTATACATGTTTATATATATGTTCATATATGTTTATATGTTTATATATGTTATATATATGTTTATATATGTTATATATATGTTTATATATATATATATGTATATATGTATATATGCATCCATGTTTGTATATGTTATATATGTTTATATATTTATATATGTTTATAATAACTATTATTATTATTATTGTTTGTTATTTGGGTATAATTATTATTATTCTTAAAGTTTGTTAAATTACTATTATTATTATTATTATTAAGATGAAAAAAAGGTGAAAACCCTAAGCTACCAGGCAGCCCCCCCTTTTTTTCTTCCCTGGGCGAGCCCCCCTCCCCCCCTTCGTTCTGTCCGCCACAACCCCCCTGCCAAATTTTTCTCCCCCCCTGCCACCTCGTCCCCATCGGCTTCCCCTTCGCTCTCACCGGCTGACCGTGTAGCCGCACCCTCCCGGCGTTCCAGCCCTCCGCCGCGCCTCCACACCCCTCCCCGGCTCTGGTTCCCCGTCCGGTCCCTTTTCTGTTGCCCGGAAACCGCCGTTAGCCCTGTTCCAACACTGCCCCGCTGCCCTACACCTGCCTAGCACCCGCTGTCCAAACCCGACCCCCCTTCCCAGAGCGATTTCGATGAGCCCAGCCCTTTTTCCGGCACGATTCCGGCGAGCCCATCCCCCTTTCCGGCACGATTCTGGTGAGCCTATCCCCCTTTCCGGCACGATTCTGGCGAATGCGGCATTTCCCAGCGCCTCTACATTGCTCCGTCATGGCCAAGAATCCCCTCGTCGGGTTTGCGAAGCGTTTCGGATCTTTTCGGACTGCTCACGGTTTTTTGGGTAAGGAATTATATTTATACATTGTTATATTTTCTTACACCAATTTTTTTGTGTGAAATTGAGTTGCGGACCCTTGAAGTCTTTATCTGGTCTAGAGTCGTCTTTATGTGAATTTTTATTTTAGCAATGTTCCGCTTTGCCTCTGTTGTTTTGGGTAAGATTTTATACCACTTAATTGGTTTTTCACTTCTTGATTTAGTGTCTTATGTTGTTTTTGAGTCCCTTGTTTTCTTTTGGTTGTGTGTTGGTCTTTTTCGCACTAACTTTGGGTGTCGACTGTTTTGTTAAGGTGTGGAGAAGTTGTTTTTCTAGTGTGTGCACTTTTCTGGGAGTACGTGTATGTGAACAGGTGGTCATGTGAGTTTTAAAGCGTTAGCTTGGCCAATTCCTTGAGGTATGTGTTTCCAACCATTTCCCTTTTTGATTCAAACCTTGAGCACTTGAATGTTTTCAATTAATCCTTTTATATCATTTGCATCTCTATTGCATTTATGAAAAACATCTCACATAGTTATATTGATGTTTTAAATTTCTGAAAGTGGAATTTATTGATGGTTTATTTGAAATGAGTAGGCTCTTAGTAAAGTTAAATTGAGTGCCTTGTGATGTGTTTGGTTGTAACTGATAGTGATTGTGTTTTGGAAATGTAAGATTTGGTTTGGTGTGTTTGTTTGAAAAAATAATGAACCAATGGGCGGTTTTAGAAAAAGTTTTGGAAATGGTGGTTGGTTTGAAAGATGTAATTTGCTTTTATAAAGTGTTGTGAAAGAATTGGATTTGGTTTAAATGCAAAGTGTTTTGGGAAAATGGTTTCTATGGTGGTTCTTCTAAAAACTAGATGTTCCATTGGATGTTGGCACAACCATGGGAGCACTAGGTGTTCACATGGATGTGCCTCCAAATGAAAATGACACATAAAAACTATATTTTCTTAAAGATAGGTTTTTAGTGAAATAGTTTGGTATTTCAAGGAGGGATGAAAAGATGTTGGCTCGGTTGGGTTTTGGCGTGAGTTGAATGGTTGTTCGATTTGAATCCCCGTTTGGTATTGGGTTTTGAATGGGGTGTTTGTATTGACTTTTGGGAAAAGTGTGTGTGCCCGATTTGCAACTTAACTCATTTACGAAATGTTTTGAAACTGCACATGTTGTGAAGGCCCAGTTGGCACCTTGTTGAATGTGAAAGAATTTCATATATACATATTTGTGGGCATCTCTATAGGGGGACTTCCCTTCAAGGTTTGTCGTGTGGAGGTGTCCGTGCAAGGGGTTGGCAAGTGCGGTGAGATGAGTCAGGGGTGCGAGGGCCTCCTACATACACAGTATTATCGAAATCACCCTGGGTTCCTGGGCATCTTATAGATTATCGAGTGACGGTTGCTAGCTAGCCCCAATTAGATGATTTGGTTCCCCCTTGGTAGATAGGCCTTGTGGGGCGTTCCACTGGTTGGCTATTAGGGCAGCCAGTTGGTTATTGAATATAGAGTACGATGCCGGCGGGTAGTCTGAAACTGAGTATGTCCAGGGGTTTTCTAAGGATTTTTAGGATCACCCATGGTTAGTTATTATATTTTCTTGTTTACTTTTACTTGCACTTGTTTTCCATCATTTACTTATTACTTGTACTTCTTTTGCACAAATGTGATAAACATGGATTTGAAATTCAGTTTTCAAGAAATGCATTGTTTTGGGGAAAACGGGTTTTGGCGTGTGTTGGTTTTTGAAATTGTAAATCAGGATCCTTTTTCCTTTAAAATATGAAAATCCCTATTTTCTATCTTTGTATGTGCAAACTAGTGTCTTTGGGATTGTTTCTGGAAAGTGGCCTTAGTTGGATTTTGTGGTTTACATTGGCATCCCTACTGAGCATTTTTAATGCTCACGCCTATTTTATCTTTTCAGTCGCAGGTTTCCCTCATTCAAGTTTTCTTGGATGAGTTGCTCATTTTGAGATCAATGTTAGCCTTGGCTGGGAGGTGACCGAAGGGTCACATGGAGGTACATATGTTGTTTGGTTTTATTTCTTTCCGCTGCTAAAGTTCAGTGCTTTTGTTCTATTTATTCTTATTTACTTTTTTTATCTTTTATGGGCCAAATTGTTCCCAATGTCTTAACTTTGATTCCTGGCACTAGTTTCCATCCTAAGGGGGATCAGGAACGCCCCTCGGGACTTTATGAGGACCGGCTCAGGGTCGAACCGGGTTGGTTCGTGACAAAATGGTATTAGAGGAGGCCCTTGATATTTGGGATGTATGGTAGAAGGAGATTAGGATTTTTCGGGACTCAGAAGGTAGATTGCGGGTTGGTGCTTGATCACCACCGCCCGCGATGGGACCTGAGTTACCAGGGGTAGTCTTGGTTTTGAGTCTTTTGCCTTTTATTGTTATGGTTTGAGGGATAATAATAAAGGCGAACTGGTTCAGGTTGTGGCCTCACATGGAGTGGTGACCCATGTGGAATCCAAGTGTCCAGTTCAAGGCCCTTTTAGTGATATACCTTACTTGGGATATGGCTCACCACCATGTCACCGAGTTAGGAATATGCATTAGTTCCTCATTTCAGTGGTTTGTTGTTGACTGTGTTTTGTTTTGATCTCGGTCGATGTGAGTGAGTGTTAAAAATGGAAGTGGTTTTAAAATGGAAAACTGTTTCTTTTAAAACTATTTTGAAATTGGTGAATTGGGGTTTTAAGGTGGGAGTGTTTTGATTTGGGATGTTTGACTGCGTGTTTGGATTTGATGAGGGAAAGAGGTGTTCGAACCTTGGTATTCCTTATGGAGGATCACATGTGCATCGATATGTGCAGAGTGTGCATGGGAGAACTTGTCTGCGAGCGATGTAGCTGGGTTTAGGTGAACGCAAATGTGACAGTCCATAAGGGGCCGTAGGCGTGTTTTAAAATTTAAAAGAAATCACTATTTTTGGAAAAGAAATTTTTACCTATGTTTGTATATGTTTAGCTTATGAGTTTTTTTTCCTCGGATCAGGATATTAATATGAGTTTTGGCTAGATGCCGATTTCAGTTGTGTTTTTCGTGTTGTTTTGAGTATTCCGCCCAGAAAGGTCTCTAAGGTTTCTAATGAGTCATGCCCAGTTTTCAGTTCTTTTTTCATGTTTCATATCGATCAAGGTAATCAAAGTCTGTGAGGGGAATTTGTGTTGTTGTGGAATTAAGAGTGGGTCTTCAGGTTGTTGGGAACTCCCAGGGTTGTTAGGGTTCATACCGTCTCATGTTTATTTGAGGGTCCAGTTTTGCACTAGTGAAGGTGAAATGTCTTTTCATCATTGAATTTTTGGGTGTCTTTGAGGGTAATTGGCTCTAGCGAAGGTTCCCTATCTGGCAAGGAGTGCATGCCGGAGGAACCGATCACCGAGACACCATCTTTGTCGGTGCCGACTCCCAGTTTGTCTGACTATTCTCTTATGTGCCACTAGTGTAGCCTATTTGGGAATTCTAAGACATCATCTTGCATCCCTTTGAAAACATGCCACTATCATGGGCGTTTGAATCATTGAGGAGAAGAAGTTGGGGACTGGAGGATGAAAATGGTTGACTGTGAGGCAGGAGATGCTTCGTCCATCAGGGCCCTAGCCACAAGTCTCGGGATGAATCTCGCGCACAGTCTAGAGTTGCTAAGGGTGTGTAGAACCTTGCTTCAAATTATGTTTCTAGCTTTCTGAAGGAAAAAATACAAAGTTTCCTTGTTCTTTTCTTGTCGTCGTTGTAAGCTCATCCTTGTTGTGGTCGCGCGATGAGCTTGTTCTGCCGCAATCCAAGTGGCCTCATTTTCCCTTGGTGTATTTTCTAAATCGTTCATATTCTTTGAAAGGCTTTGGGTTCGTGACTAAACGAACCTGTTTTGATCTTGAGGGTGGTCTCAACTGTGTAAATTAGGGGGATGTTTGGTTCTGAAAAATTAATGGGTGTTGTTCGGTCCATGTGGAGAAATTAACTAAGTTCAGTTTAGGGAGTTCCTGTGTTTCCCCTCCCCCATGGGGTGGTGGGTTCGAGTTTCAAGTTTTCCGTCCTAGTAAATTTCTGTGGTGGGGAGAACCCTCTCGTGTTCTCCCCTCAACCTCGTGCTTTAGTTTTCACTTGAATTGGTTGGGTGTGACCAATTGACAGTAAGGTCATCCCGGGATTCACAGTTCTTCCTCGGTTTTGCCTGGGCATGGACTCGAGCTGTGTCAACTGTTGGCTTGGTGACTTTCTGGGGGTAGAAAGTGTTTGTGGTGGGGAGAATTGTCACACCCTCTTTTTTTAGTCATTTTATTTATTTTATTTCTCTTGGCATCGGGTGATTTTTACTAAGTGCGGGTGAGACCCGATTTAAATTTTCAATGTTTGGATGAGTTTATAGTTTGGGATAGTGATCAAACACTTTGCGTTTAAGATGCGCAGCCCGCTTGGGTACGTACAGACGCGTTGTCCGCTTGGTTACCATACGGTGACCAAATACCGTACGGTCATCCAGGTTTAACGTTATGTGTGTAGATATATGTATATGTATGTTTATATGTTTATATATGTGAATATATATGTGTATCTGCGTTTGTATGTGTTTATGTTTTAACGTTGTGTATATATATATATATGTGTGTGTGTGTGTGTGTGTGTTTATATGTGTATATATATATACACAAATGTTTATAAATAAAAATGTTTTAACGTTATATGCTTATGTGTATACATTTTTATATATTTGTTCATATATGTTTATATGTTTATATATGTTATATATATGTTTATATATATATGTATATATACATCCATGTTTATATATGTAATATATGTTTATATATGTATATATGTTTATAATAACTATTATTATTATTATTATTGTTGTTTGTTATTTGGGTATAATTATTATTATTCTTAAAGTTTGTTAAATTACTATTATTATTATTATTATTAAGATGAAAAAAAGGGAAAACCCTAAGCTACTCAGCCGCCCCCCCTTTTCTTCCCCGTGCGAGCCCCCCTCCCCCCCTTCCTTCTGTCCGCCACACAAACCCCCCCCCCCCGGCCGGATTTTCCTCCCCCCCTGCCGCGCCGTCCCCGCCGGCTTCCCCTCCGCTCTCGCCGGCCGACTGCGCAGCCGCACCCTCCCGGCGTTCCGACCCTCCTTCACACCTCTACATCCCTCACCGGCTCTGCCTCCCCGTCCGACCCCTTTTCCGCTGCCCAGAAACCGTCGGCGCCTCCGCTACTCCCCTTCGCAGGCACCCCCGTTCGGCTCCCTTTCCCGCTGCCCGGAAACCGCCGACGACCCTGTTCCGACACCTCCCTACTTCCTTACACCCTCCTAGAAACCACTGTCCAAACCCGACCACCCTTCCCGGCACGATTCCAGCGAGACCATCCCCCTTTCCAGCACGATTCCAACAAACACGGCATTTCACAGTGCCTCCGTGTTGCTCCGGCGTGGCCCAGAATCCCCTCGTCGGGTTTGCGAAGGGTTTCTCGGGTCATGTCGGACCGTGTCCCGTCCACCGCCGTCGAAGGCGAAGCATTTCGGATCTTTTCAGACTGCTCACCATTTTTTTGGGTAAGGATATATATTTATACTTTGTTATATTTTCTTACGCCAATTTTTTTCTATGAAATTTAGTTGTAGACCCTAGAGGTCTTTATCTGGTCCAGAGTCAGCTTTACCTGAATTTTTATTTTAGCAATGTCCCGCATTGACGTTGTTGTTTCGGGTAAGATTTTATACCAGTTAATTGGTTTGGCACTGCTTGATTTAGTGTCTTATGTTGTTTTCGAGTCCCTGGTTTTCTTTTGGTGGTGCGTTGGTCTTTGTTGCACTGACTTTGGGTGTCGACTATTTTGTTAAGGTGTGGCGAAGTTTTTTTTTCTAGTGCATGCACTTCTGTGGGAGTGTGTGTACGTGAACAGGTGCCTGTGTGAGTTTGAAAGAGTTGGCTCATCCAATTCCTTAAGGTAGGTGTTTCAACCATTTCACTTTTTGATTCAAACCTTGAGCACTTGAATGTTTTCAATTAATCCTTTTATATCGTTTGCATCTCTATTGCATTTATGAAAACATCTGACATAGTTATATTTCTGTTTTAAATTTCTGAAAGTGGCTTTATTGTTGGTTTATATGAAATGCGTAGGCTCTTAGTAAATTTAAATTGAGTGCCTTATGATTTGTTTGGTTCTAACTGATAGTGATTGTGTTTTGGAAATTTAAGATTTGGTTTGGTGTGTTTGTTGGACAAAATGATGAACCAATGGGTTGTTTTAGAATTTTTTTTTGAAATGGTGGTTGGTTTGAAAGATGCAATTTGCTTTTATAAAGTGTTGTGAAAGAATTTGGTTTGGTTTAAATGCTCTGTGTTTTGGGAAAATGGTTTCTAAGGGGGTTCTTCTAAAAAATAGATGTGCCGTTGGATGTTGGCATAACCATGGGAGCACTAGGTGCTCACATGGATGTGCCTCCAAATGAAAATGACACATAAAAACTATATTTTCTTAATGATAGGTTTTTGATGAAATGGTTTGGTATTTCAAGGAAGGATGAAAAGAAGTTGGCCTTGTTGGATTTTGGCGGGAGTTGAATGGTTGTTCGGTTTGAAGCCTCGTTTGGTATTGGGTTTTGAATTGGGTGTTTGTACTGACTTTTGGGAAAAGTGGGTGTGCCCGATTTGTAACTTAACTCATTTATGAAATGTTTTGAAACTGGACATGCTGTGAAGTCCCGGTTGGCACCTTGTTTAATGTGAAAGAATTTCATATATATATATATTTGTGGGCATCTCTACAGGGGGACTTCCCTTCGAGGGTTGTCGTGTGGTGGTGTCCGTGTAAGGGGTTGGCAAGTGCGGTGAGATGAGTCACGTGTGTGAGGCCATCTACTTACACAGTATTATCAAAATCACCATGGGTTACTGGGCCTCTTATATATTATCAAGTGACGGTTGCCATCCAGCCACGATTAGACGGGTTGGTTCCCCCTTGGTAGATATGCCTTGTGGTGCGTGCCACTAGTTGGCTATTAGGGCGGCCAGTTGTTTATTGACTATAGAGTACCACGCCTGCAGGTAGTCTGAAACCGAGTACGCCCAGGGGTTTTCTGGGGATGTTTAGGATCACCCATGGTTATTTCTTATATCTTCTTGTTTACTTTTACTTGCACTTGGTTTCCAGAATTTACTTATTACTTGTTCTTCTTTTGCAAAAGTGTGATAAAAATGGATTTGAAATTCAATTTTCAACAAATTCATTGTTTTGGGGGAAATGGTTTGTGGTGTGTGTTTGTTTTTGAAATGGTAAATCAGGATAATTTTTCCTTTAAATTATTAAAAACCCTATTTTCTATCTTTTTATGTGAAAACTAGTGTCTTTGGGATTATTTCTAGAAAGTGGTCTTGGTTGGATTCTGTGGTTTACTTTGGCATCCCTACTGAGCATTTTTAATTCTCACGCCTATTTTATCTTTTCAGTCGTAGTTTTCCCTCGATCAAGTTTTCTTGGCTGAGTTGCTCATTTTGGGAGCAATGTTGTCCTTGGATGGGAGGTTACCGAAGGGTCACATGGAGGTACGTCTGCTATTTGGTTTTATTTCTTTCCGCTGCTAGAGTTTAGTGCTTTTGTTCTGTTTATTCTTATTTACTTTATTTATCTTTTATGGGCCAAATCGTTCCCAATGTCTTAACTTTGATGCCCGACACTATTTTAAATCCCAGGGGGGTCGGGAACACCCCTCGGTACTTTCCGCGGACCGGCTCGGGTGACCGGCTCAGGGTTGACCCGGGTTGGTTCGTGACACTTGGTGGCATTGTCAAACGGTAAGATACAGCTCTAATTCGGTCCAGAATTTAAAAAGGTCTGATATACCTGGGACTTAACTTTCCCTTATTACCGAATCATATAATACCCTTCCGTGGAGATACCTTTAAGAAAACGTGATCACCTTATTGAAACTCCAAATCCTTCCTTCGGTTATCTGCATATCTCTTTTGCCTACTTTGAGCTATTTTAATATGGTTATGGATAATCTTCACCTTTTCAATTGTTTCTTCAACATGTTCTAGGCCCATGAGATTTCTTTCACCAACATCATCCCAGAAAGTTGGTTTACGACATCATCTCCCATATAATGCTTCATAGGGTGCCATCTGTATACTTGAACGGAATCTATTGTTGTAAGAAAATTCTGTGAGAGGTAAATAATGATCCCACATGCCTTGAAAATCAAGTGAACAAGACCTCAACATGTCCTCCAATGTTTTAATAGTTCGTTCGGATTTCCCATCAGTTTGTGGGTGGTAGGCAGTGCTGAAACGAAGATCAGTATCTAGGGCCTTTTGAAGACTTTTCCATAATCTTGACGTAAAACGTGTATCATGATCAGAAACAATCGATAGGGGTAATCCATGAAGTCTCACAACTTCATTAATATATAGTCTTTCTAGACGTTCAACTGGTAGATCTTCTCTTATATCAAGAAAATGCGCTGACTTGGTAAGACGGTCAACAATGACCCATATTTCATCATTCCATCTAGGAGTCTTTGGTAGTCCCGTGACAAATTCCATCGTGATATTATCCCATTTCCACTCTGGTATGGGAAGATGTTTCAATACTTCTAGAGGATGTTGCCTTCCAACTTTCACTTGTTGAAAAACCCTACATCTTGACACAAAATCCGAAATCCCCCTCTTCATATTGTCCCACCAAAATTGTTTCTTCAAATCTCTATACATCTTAGTGCTACCAGGGTGTATAGAGAAATTAGAACTGTGAGCATCATTCAATAATTCCCTCTTTAGATCAGGTATATCCAGAACACAAACACTCTTCCCAAATTTCAAAATTCCATCTTCATATACAAATTATCTCAATCTCCCATCATTCACAGATTTAATCTTCTTTGGAAACCCCTCATCATCAGCCTGAGAACTTTTTATCCTTTATAGTAAAGATGGTTTGGAAACCATTTGAAAAATCATTGATGTTTCACCATCCATGGTTATTCCCATATCCATATTTACTAGATCCATGAAAATATGATACCTTTTAACTCTCATCTTGTTCAAAACTCCGTGATCCTTTCTAATCAAAGCATATACCACCTTATTTTCCTTCACCAGTTGGTAGTGTATCATATAATCATAATCCTTGAGTAGTTCAAGCCATCTCCTTTGCCTCATGTTGAGTTCTTTCTGTGAGAAAATATACTTCAAACTTCTGTGATTAGTATAAATCTCACATTTTTCACCATATAGATAATGTCTCCATATCTTCAAATCAAATATTACAGCTTCCAACTCAAGATCATGAGTATGATAATTTTTCTCATGAATTTTTAGCTGTCGTGATGAATAAGTAATAACCCTATAATTTTGCATAAGGACACAACCAAGTCCTTTCTTTGAAGCATCACTATAAATAAAAAACTCGTCATTCCCTGATGGTAGAGTCAATATAGTAGCATTGACTAATTTTATCTTCAGTTCTTCAAAACATTCTTCACAATATTTTGTCAAAACAAATTTAACCCATTTACATGTGAGCTTTGTTATCGGGTTAGCCAGTCGAGAAAAATTCTGTACAAAATACTGATAATAACCTGCTAAGCCAATAAAACTGTGTACCTCAGTTATGTTTGTTGGCATGGGCCAATCTTGGATTGTCTTTGTCTTTGTAGGATCAACTAGGATTTCATCCTTAGAGACAATATGGCCATGAAATGAAATCTCCTGAAGCCAGAATTCACACTTTCTAAACTTCCCATATAATTCATGTCTTCTAAGACTCTTCAGGATAATGCGCAAGTGATTTTCATGATCTTCGTAGCTTTTAGAGTATACCAATATATCATCAATAAATACCACTACAAAATCATTGAGATATTCCTTGAAAACTCTGTTCATTAGATCCATGAAGACATAGGGTGTATTAGTCAATCCAAAAGGCATTACTGTAAACTCGTAATGCCCGTACCTGGTTCGAAACTCTGTTTTCGGAATGTCTTCCTTCTTCACACTCAACTGATGATATCCAGATCGAAGGTCAATCTTTTAAAAGTATTGATCTCCATGCAGTTGGTCAAATAAATCATCAATGCGAGGTAGGGGATACTTTTTCTTTATTGTTATAGCATTGATCTCCCTGTAGTCGATGTATAACCTCATAGATCCATCTTTCTTCTTAACAAAAAGGACCAGGGATCCCCACGGAGAAACACTAGGGAAGATAAATCCCTTATTACTCAATTCCTCTGGTTGTTTCTTTAGTTCCACTAGTTCCATAGTGGCCATTCTATAAGGAGTCTTCGATGTGGGCCTTGAACTAGGAATTAAATCAATGGAAAACTCAATTTCTCATTTTGGATGATGTCCAGGTAAATCTTCTGGAAACACATCAACATATTCTCTCACAATAGATACATACTCTATTTGAACATTCCTTTCCTCACCCACAGTTATTTCATTCTCTTCCTCCCCAATAAATGAATTTAGTTGAGCTACTAGGGGTGGATCTGGATAATAATCGGGTGGTGATGATTTTTCTCTAAAGATAAGGTGTTCTTTTTCATTGTCATCTAAAATAGTAACCTCCTTCTTCTTACAATGAATTTTTGCATCATGGTCTGAAAGCCAATCCATACCGAGGATTATATCAAATTCAATCATGGGTATGACAATGAGATCAGTAGATAAAGAACATTTGTATGCCCTAATGGGAACTGATTCACAGAACTTTGTAGCAATGATACTTCCCTTAGGAGTTTTGACTCAAAACTCCCTTGTTAAATCAAATTGGAAATATCTATTTTTCTTAGAAAACTAGGTAGATATGAAACAATGTGATGATACAGAATCAAATAAAGCATTGGATAAACTTGAGGAAACAATTAAAGTACTTTCCACCATGTCATTAGGAACTTCAACCTCTGCAGTTGTGATTGTATAAGCATGTCCCTGATCCCTTGTCCTCTTCTGTTTCATATTTCCTTGACCTTTTGGACAATCATTAGCATAGTGTCCCATCTCTCGATAACTATAGAATTGAACATCACGGGTTTCCTTCTTCCCTTTGTAATCACCAGTAAGATGGACTTTCTGACCACATTTGTAACATACTCATTTTCCTTTTAAGCATGCACCAGGGTGTTTCCTTCCACAATTCTCACATGGTGGACATTCAACTCTTCCCTTCTTCCCCATTTCATTATTTCATTTCCCATGGTTTTCAGCAGCCCTCTTCTTTTCTTGCATTCCCTTAAAGTTATAAGACTTAGAGAATTCTTTTTATTTCTTGATGGAACATGAAACTATATCCTCATATGATGAAAAACTTTGGGAGACCAGTGCCTGCCGAAGGAATGGCTTTAGGCTATCACAGAATAGATCAATTTTTCTCCTTGTATTTCGTATATAGTCTATAGAATGTCTTGTTAACCTTGTGAAATTGGCTTCGTGCTTGGCAATATTTTAATCCCCCTTCTGCCTCAGATTCAAGAATTGTCTCTCCATATCTTCTCACTACTCATGAGGGAAATATTTTTCTAAGAAGATTTCCATAAAATCCCTCCATAATATCTCTTCTATCTCTTCCTCCTCATTTGTGTTTTGGATTAATGACCACCACTGATTTGCATCTCCTGATAGAAAATATAATTCCATGACAACCTTCTCTCTTTCATTACATCCCAAAGCAAGAAATATCTACTCAAGGGAACATATCAGCTACTCAGCTACAAATAGGTTTGTAGTCATGTTGAACGATGGAGGTTGTTGTCGCATAAAGCGATCTAGCATGGCTCCTCCACGTAGTGGATCCGGATTCTCCATATGGGTAAGGTTATTATTCATAACTTGAGTAAGTCGTCCTAGTATAGTTATGAGTTGCTCAGCACCAGTCACAGCACCAGATCCAACATCATTATCTTGAATCGGAGGAAAATTTCTACAGGGGACACATGAATTCGTGCGATTTTCATTCCTTCCACTAGGAATCATATCTAGATAATGGAATACACTATATTAGGTTATGAATCAAAATTTATAATCTTAACTTAAAAATAATCGGAAAAATTGAGATCCTATTCATGGCTAAACCCATATTCACAAAAATGGTTTCTTTGAGGAATATTTACTTTACACTCCTTCATAATGGCTTGTAAAGAAAATGTGAATTATTCTAAGCATATCCCCTGGGAGGGTCGTAACCAAGAGTGCAGCAAGGCTCATTGTCGTGCACCAGTTCCCATTCGAGTCTAGCTCAAAGCGGTGTTTTCAGGTTTTACCCCTAGATACATCTGTGCTAGAGCTTCCTCTACATGCTCGTATCCAGACAGGGATGTATTGCATGAAAGATCCACAAAATCTATTCCTTACCAAAATTACAGGACGTTCTTGTATGTTTATCCTCAAAGACTATCTTAGGGACTCTTCCCTAATTCTTCTTTTTATAAATCTAGTTTCCATGTATTCTACTAAACTTCCTCTGATACCAACTATAAGGACCAAACCCCAGTTTCCCAGAGTCGGTACCTTATTTGATTACGTTGGCATACATACAAGGAATACAAATCCCGAAGGACCAAGTAGTTTAGTATTATTGGAAACAAGATACATACATAAGTTTAACTTTACATAAGGAAAAGAAAAAACAAGACTAATTTATTCCACTAGAGTCATCACATCTTCTAGATTATGCTTGTAAGTCATACATAAAATACTTCATCATGTACTGAGAAAATGAAACATAAGCAAGGGGTGAGTAGAAATGATCAGTAAGAGTAAGCAGTACATAGGAAGATAATATAAACATTAGACATGGTGAACAACTGAAAACACATTCCTTTAATAATAAACATGAACACATTATGGCAGGAATATGAGCTGAGTAAATAATGCCATAATAAAACATAATCATGGGTATTCTAATAGTTGAATTACCACATGAAATATCAATAGCTGAAATCATAATGATTAAATGCATAATTCCGGACATTCTAAAACATTTTTTCAAGGCCTTGGCCAAGACGTCTAATGATTAAGGCCTCGTCCAAAATCTATATGACATTGGGAAAGGCCTCAGCCAATTCCACGTCTATTTGTCTCATGAGACCTAACGATACATCGAGGGGCTATAGAGGGCCCCACCCAACACATAATAAGTCCAATTCATTCCTTATATGAGTGGGGATAAACATAAAAAACATATACATTCATATTGAAACTATCATATGAAATGTAACAAACTTTCCCCAATTATTGAACATAAACACTAACCATTCGGAATAATATGGTGAATGGTTTCAGGATAGATCATCCACAATAGATTTATTCATAAACCATTAAATAAAATATGGTAGATGACTTCATAAATTATTAAACCCAATAATACAATGGAATCAACAAGAGTGTTTAATTAGACAAAAACACTCTTATAAAATCATTAAGCATTTCTTGAGATAAATACTCTTTTATTTTGAAAAGAAGAGTTATTTTGGGAAAATCTTTGTATAAAACTAGAAGTGAGGTAAGATAGTATTTTCATAATAAAATGGGTGATTTTATAACAATAAATTTTTCCAAAAACAGATCATATAGTTCCCTTTAAAATAGGAAAGAATTTGAGAAATTCCCTTGGATCGGGCTTGTATTTTGGAAACAACTTTGAATGTTCCTTTAAAAATTTGTAACTATCCATAAAATAAAGAATGGTTCTGGTTTTTACACATATAAATGATACTCACACATAATATATTATGAGTACATAACAATACATAATAATTTCATAGAGGTAATTAGACAATGAAAGTATCACGAATTAAAATTGAAGTTCGGGTGGAAAAACCCTTACCTTAACTCCAAACGTGTTCCGCTCTTGTAATTAAGCTCTAGGAATTTGAAATTATACTTGTTAATAAATTATTTCAGATCCTATTAGACATGTATTTAGTTTACCATAATTATGGTTAGTTCATTTATGTCCTTATTGACAAGTTTTTGAATTGAATTTCGTCGTTTTGGAGTGTTCGTTTCTCTTATTTTCATATTCGGTTCACTTGTTTTTATGTAATGAAGTGGAATGGATGTAAATCTCCAGAATTGAAATTATATATTATTTATGAACATACATAGGTGTTATTGTTAATTTATATAACTTGGTTACATGTAACGATCATGAATTATCATGTAGAACTTTAATGATAATTGTTTCGGTTAATTTGTGGGTTTTGATTACAACGAACTCATTTTTCTTTATAACCTAACACCATTTGAACAAAGGGATTACAAAATATTAAATAGGTTATATTATATATAATAATCTGTTTCAACAATAACAAGAATGGTTTCATGACCAGAATTTAGAATGATAAAAGAAATCAAAAGTCCATCGTCCTTGAATGTGTAAAATTGACACATCTCGGATGGTGTTCTTGCTACTAGTATAAAAGAAGGTAAAAAGGAGGAGATGATGATAACTTATTACACTATCATGAAAACATTACAGTACATATAATGTACTAGATTCATCACAAAATTTGGATAAATAGAGGTAATAGAAAAAGAAAACCAATGAACTTGAAAGGAAAGACAAAGAATTGAAAAGAGGAATTTACCTCTTGAACCAAACTTCCTTGAGAACCTCCTTAAGGGAGAGGTTTTGGTATTTTAATGAGACCAAAACTTATTGGACGTGGGAGAGGAGGTTGGGAGGGTCTTTTTCCAGAATTTGGAGAAGGCACAAGGCTTGAGAGAAGTGATTGGAAGAGGGTTTGAGAGGGGGTTGTATAGTGGAGGAGAGAGGGGATTTCTTAATATAAAACTCATTAATTTATTATTTCTTCACAAGACAAGTAATAGTAAGTATTCCATGACCAAAAATAGTAATTTAATCATTTGAATTCGGATTAAGGGTGGTGACATCAGCCATTATGCTTGGAATAGTCTATCTAGCTTATATATGGAAAATTACCGTATTTTACTATTCATCAAAAAATCAAGTATTTCAGAAAAATCCCAAAAATTAACCCTAACCATTTTTCGACCTGTAGAATACAAAAATGAAGTCCATTTTTCAAAAATAATTTTCTAAATATTATTAATTTAATATTTAATTAAAATCATAATTTATTATCAAAAACCAGTTTTAAAACATTCATTAACTTATTCTAAAATATAGGTACATCACAATTTCAACTTGTGTATATTTTATATATTATCATAGGTAAGGTTACTATTCATTAGGGTATATCACTATTAATAAGGGTATGTTACTATTCATAATGGTAGGTTACTATTCACTAAAAATTATGTTTTTCTTATTGGACTCTAAATAACTTACTGATCACGACTGTGTGTGTCGGATTTTTGAAATTCACATCACAGAAGTGACAAACTTATGTTTTTAGGGTACCATAGCACTTAGTAGTTAATGTGATTATGACATATTTATAAGAAATTAATTTCCTTTCAAACAATATTGGGTCATTACATTCTCCCCTCCTTATAAAAATTTCGTCCTCGAAATTCACAAAATATTACCTAAAAAGATTTGGATATGTCTTTAACATAAGATCCTCAGTCTCCCATGTTGCTTCCTCCATATTATGGTTCCTCCATAGAACCTTTACCATATGAGTCATCCGATTTCTCAGTAATTTTTCTCCAGTATCAATAATCTTGATAGGATCTTCACAGTAAGATAGATCGGGCTCAAGTTCCACTTCTTTATAAGTGAGTACATGTGTTGGGTCTGGAATGTACTTTCTTAACATTGAGACGTGGAACACATTGTGAACCTTGGAGAGACTTGTTGGAATTGATAAACGGTAAGCTATGGCTCCAATTCAGTCCATAATTTCAAAAGGTCTGATATACCTGGGACTTAACTTTCCCTTCTTACCGAATCGTATAATACCCTTCCATGGAGATACCTTTAAGAAAACGTGATCACCTTCTTGAAACTCCAAATCCTTACTTCGGTTATCTACAAAGCTATTTTTCCTACTTTGAGATATTTTGATATGGTTCTGGATAATTTTCACCTTTTCCATTTTTTCTTCAACAAGTTCTGGGCCCATGAGATTTCTTTCACCAACATCATGCTAGCTAGTTGGTGTATGACATCGTCTCCCATATAATGCTTCATAGGGTGCCATCTGTATAATTGAATGGAATCTATTGTTGTAGGAAAATTATATGAAAGGTAAATATTGATCCCACATGCCTTGGAAATAAAGTGAACAAGACCTCAACATGTCTTCCAATGTTTGAATAGTACATTCTGATTATCTTTCAGTTTGTGGGTGGTAGGCAGTGCTCAAAAGAAGATCTGTATCTAGGTCCTTCTGAATACATTTCTAGAATCTTGACGTAAAATGTGGATCAAGATTAGAAACAATCGATAGGGGTACTCCATGAAGTCTCACAACTTCATTAATATACAGTCATGCTTGACGTTCAAGTGGTAAATCTTCTCTTATAGCAAGAAAATGCGCTGACTTGGTAAGACGGTCAACAATGACCCATATTGCATCATTCCTTCAAGGATCCTTTGGTAGTCCCATGAAAAATTCCATCATGATATTATCCCATTTCCACTCCGCTATGGGAAGAGGTTGTAATACTCCTCCAGGCTTTTGCCTTCCTGTTTTCACTTGTTGACAAACCATACATCTTGACACAAAATCAGCAATCTCCCTCTTCATGTTGTCCCACCAAAAATGTTCCTTCAAATCTCTATACATCTTAGTGCTACCAGGGTGTATAGAGAAATTAGAACTCTGAGCATCATCCAACCATTCCCTCTTTTTATCAGGTATATCAGGAACACAAAGTCTCTTCCCAAATTTCAAAATTCCATCTTTATATAAGAAGTCTCTCAATCTCCGATCATTCACAGATTTAATCTTCTTTTGAAACCAATCATCATCAGCCTGAGATCTTTTTATCCATTATAGTAAATATGATTTAAAAACCATATGAAAAACCATTGATGTTTCACCTTCCATGGTTATTTCCATATCCATCTTTACTATATCCATGAAAATAGGATCCCTTTAAACACTAATCTTGTTTAAAACTCCGTGATACTTTTTGTTCAAAGCATCAGCCACCTTATTTTCCTTCCTCAGGTGGTAGTGTATCATACAATCATAATCCTTGAGTAGTTAAAGCCATCTCCTTTGCCTAATGTTGAGTTCTTTCTGTGAGAAAATATACTTCAAAATCTTGTGATCAGTATAAATCTCACATTTTTCACCATAGAGATAATGTCTCCATATCTTCAAAGAAAATATTACAGCAGCTAACTCAAGATCATGAGTAGGATAGTTTTGCTCTTAAATTTTTAGTTGTCGTGATGCATAAGCAATAACCGTATCATTTTCCATAAGGACACAACCAACTCTTTTCTTTGAATCATCACTATAAATAAAAAACCTGTCATTCCCTGATGGTAGAGTCAATATAGGAGCATTGACTAATCTTCTCTTTAGTTCATAGAAACATTCTTCATAATCTTTTGTCCAAACAAATTTAACTTCTTTACGTGTGAGCTTCGTTATCAGGTTAGCCAATCAGGAAAAATTCTGTAAGAAACGCCGATAATAACCTTCTAAGCCAATAAACATGCGTACCTCAGTAATGTTTGTTGGCATGGGCCAATCTTGGATTTCCTTTGTCTTTGGAGGATCAACTCGGATTCTATCCTTAGAGACAATATGGCCAAGAAATGAATTCTCCTGAAGCCAGAATTCACACTTGCTAAACTTCCCATATAATTCATGTCTTTTATGAGTCTTTAGAATAATGTGCAAGTGATTTTCATGATCTTCATAGCTTTTGGATTATACCAAGATATCATAAATAAATACCACTAAAAATCATTGAGATATTCCTTGAAAAATCTATTCATTAGATCCATGAAGACATAGGGTGCATCAGTCAATCTCAAAGGCATTACTGTAAACTCGTAATGCATGTACCTTGTTCGAAACACTGATTTGGGAATGTATTCCTTATTCACACACAACTGATGATATCCAGATCGAAGTTCAATATTTGAAAAGTATGGATCTCCATGTACTTGGTCAAATAAATCATCAATGAGAGGTAGGGGATACTTGTTCTTAAATGTTATAACATTGATCTCTCCATAATCGATACATAACCTCATAGATCCATCTTTCTTCTTAACAAAAAAACAGGGGCCCCCCATGGAGAAACACTAGGGCGGATAAATCCCTTATTACTCAATTCTTATAGTTGTTTCTTTAGTTCCACTAGTTCCACAGTGGCCATTCTATAAGGGGTCTTTGATATGGGCCTTGAAAAATGAATTAAATCAATGGAAAACTCAATTTCTCATTCTGGAGGATGTCCAGGTAAATCTTTTGGAAACACATCAATATATTCTCTCACAATAGGTACATCCTATATTTGAACATTCCTTTCTTCACCCACAGTTATTTCATTCTCTTCCTCCCCAATAAATGAATTTAGTTGAGCTATTGGGGGTGGATCTAGATAAGAATCAGGTGGTGACGATTCTTCTCTAAAGATAAGGTGTTCTTTATCATCATTATCTAAAAT
The DNA here is from genome assembly GCA_963277665.1 of Viscum album. Taxonomy (NCBI): domain Eukaryota; kingdom Viridiplantae; phylum Streptophyta; class Magnoliopsida; order Santalales; family Viscaceae; genus Viscum; species Viscum album. Next base: position 29,868,244 of record OY728125.1, read on the forward strand.
CGTAACCTCCTTCTTCTTAAAATTAATTTTTACATAATGGTCTGAAATCCAATCCATACTGAGGATTATATCAAATTCAATCATGGTTATGGAAATGATATCAGCAGATAAAGAACATTTGTATGCCCTAATGGGAACTGATTCACAGAACATTGTAGCAATGATACTTCCCTTATTAGTTTTTACTGACAACTCCCTTGTAAAATCAAATTGTAAATATCTAATTTTCTTAGAAAACTGGGAAGATATGAAACAATGTGATGATATAGAATCATATAAAGCATTGTCAAAACTTGAGGAAATAATTAAAGTACCTTCCACCATGTCATTAGGAACTTCAACCTCAGCAGTTGTGATTGCATAAGCTTTTCCCTGATCCCTTGGCCTTTTCAATTGCACATTTCCTTGACGTTTTGGACAATCATTAGCATAGTGTCCCATCTCCTGAAAACTATAGCATTGAACATCACTAGCTTCCTTCTTCCCTCTGCAATCACCAGCAAGATGGAATTTCTAACCACATTTGTAACATACTCCTTTTCCTTTTAATCATGAACCAGGTTGTTTCCCTCCACAATTGTCACATGGTGTAAATTTGAATCTTCCCTTCCTCCCCATTTCCTTATTTCCTTTCCAAGGGTTTTCAGCATCCCTCTTCTTTTCTTGAATTCCCTTAAAGTCATAAGATTTAGAGAATTCTTTTTCTATCTTGATGGAACACGAAACTATATCCTCATATGATGACAAACTTTGGGAGACCATTGCCCACCAGAGGAATGGATTTAGGCCATCAAATAATCGATCAATTTTTCTCCTTGGATTTGGTATGTATTCCACAACATGTCTTGATAACCTTGTGAAGTTGGATTCATACTTGTAAACATTTTCATCCTCCTTCTGCATCAGATTCAAGAATTGTCTCTCCATATCTGCTCGCTGCTCACGAGGGAAATATTTTTCTAAGAATATTTCCTTAAAATCCCTCAATTCCATCTCTTCTATCTCTTCCTCCTCCTTTGTGTTTTGGATTAATGACCACCAATGATCCGCCTCTCCTGATAGACTATATACTACCATGACAACCTTCTCTCTTTCATTACATCCCAAAGTGATAAATATCTTCTCAAGGGAACATATCCATGGCTCTGATACAAACGGGTTTATAGTCCCATTGAAAGATGGAAGTTGTTTTCGCATAAAGTGATCTAGAATGGGTCCTCCACATGGTGGATCCAGATGCTCCATACAGGTAAAGTTATTATTCATAACCTGAGTAAGTTGTCCCAGTACAGTTATGAGTTGCTCATCACTAGTCAAAACACCAGAGCCAACATCATTATCTTGCGTCGGAGGAAAATCCCTACAGGGGACACGTGCATTCGTGTGATTTCCATTCCTTTCACTAGGCTCCATATCTAGATAATGGAATTCACTATATTAGATTATGAATCATAATGTATAATATTAACGTAAAAATACTCAGAAAAAATTGAGATCCTATGCTTGGTTAATCCCATATTCACAAAAATGGTTTATTTGATGAATATTTACATTAAAATCCTTCATAATGGCTTATAAAGAAAATGTGAATTATCTTAAGCATATCCCAAGGGAGTGTCATAACCAAGAGTGGAGCAAGGCCCGTTGTCGTGAACCAGTTCCCGTTCGAGTCTAGCTCAAAGCGGTGTTTTCAGGTTTTACCCCTAGATACATCTGTGCTAGAGCTGCCTCTACCTTCTCATATCCAGAAAGGGATGTATTGCTTGAAAGATCCACATAATATATTAGTTACCAAAATAACATGACATTCTTGTATGTTAATCCTCAAAGACTATCTTATGGACTCTTCCCTAATTCTTCCTTTTCTAAATCTAGTTTTCAAGTATTCTACTAAACTTCCTTGGATACCCACTGTAAGGACCTGACCCTAGTTGCCCAGAGTCAGTGCCTTATTTGATTGTGTTGGAATACATACAAGGAATACGAATCTCGAAGGACCAAGTAGTTTAGTTTTATTAGAAACAAGATACATACATAAGTCCAACATTACATAGGGAAAGGAAAAACAATACTAATTTATTCCACTAGAGTTATCACATATCCTAGATTTTTCTTTCAAGTCATTTATAAAATACTTCTTCATGTCCTGAGAAAATGAAACATAAGAAAGGGGTGATCTGAAATTCTCAGTAAGATTAATCAATACAGAAGAATATAATATAAACATTAGGCATGGTGAACAATTGAAAACACATTCCTTTAATAATAAACATGAACACATTATTGAAGGAATATGAGCTGAGTAAATAATGCCATAATAAAACATAATCATGGGTATTCTACTAGTCGAATAACCACATGAAATATCAATTATTGAACTCATAATGATGGAATTCATAATGCCTGATATTCTAAAACATTTTTTCAAGGCCTCGTCCAAGACGTCTAATGATTAAGGGCTCGGCCAAAATCTATATCACATTGGGAAAGGCCTCGGCCAATTCCACGTCTATTTGTCTCATGAGATCTACTGATGCATAAAGGGGCTATAGAGGGCCCCAATCATCACATAATAAGTCCAATGCAGTCCTTATATGAGAGGGGATAAACATAAACAACATATACATTCATATTGAAACTACCATATGAAATGTAACAAACTTTCCCCAATTATTGAACATAAACACTAACCATTCAGAATAATATGGTGAATAGTTTTAAGATAGATCATCCACAATAGTGTTAGTCATAAACCATTAAATAAAATATGGTAGATGAATTCATAAATTTTTAAACCCAATAATTACATGGAATCAACAAGAGTTTTGAATTAGACAAAAACACTCTTAGAAAATCATTAAGCAATTCTTGAGATAAATACTCTTTTATTTTGAAAAGAAGAGTTCTTTTAGAAAAATCCTTGTATAAAACCAGAAGTGATGTAAGTTAGTATTTTCATAATAAAATGAGTGATTTTATAACAATAAAGGATTCCAAAAACAGATCATATAGTGCCCTTGAAAATAGGAAAGAATTTGAGAAATTCCCTTGGATCGGGTTTGTATTTTGGAAACAACTTTGAAAGACCCTTTAAAAATGTGTAACTATCCATAAAATAAGGAAGGGTTATGGTTTTTACACATATATATGATACTCATATAGAATATATGATGAGTAAATAACAATACATAATAATTACATTGAGGGAATTAGACAATGAAAGTATCCCGAATATAAATGGAAGTTCGGGTGGAAAAACCCATACCTTAACTCCAAACGTGTTCCTCTCTTGTAATTAAGCTCCTGGAATATGAAATTATACTTGTTAATAACTTATTTCAGAACCTATTAGACATTTATTTAGTTTACCACAATTATGGTTAGTTCATTTATGTCTTTATTGATAAGTTATTGTATTTCATCGTTCTGGAGTGTCCGTTTCTCTTATTTTCATAATCGGTTCACTTGTTTTTAAGTAATGAAGAGGAATGGATGTAAATCTCCAGAATTGAAATTATATATTCTTTATGAACATAAATAGGTTTTATTGTTCATTTATATAACTTGGTTACATGGAATGATAATGAATTATCATATAGAACTTTAATGATAATTGTTTCGGTTAATTTGTGGGTTTTGATTACAACGAACTCGTTTTTCTTTATAACCTAACACCATTTGAACAAAGGGATTATATAATATTAAATAGGATATATTATATATAATAATCTGGTTCAACCATAACAATAATGGTTTCATGACCATAATTTATAATGATAAAAGAAATTGAAATCCCATCATCCTTGAATGTGTAAAATTGACACATCTCATATAGTGTTCTTGCTATTAGTATAAAAGAAGGTAAAAATGGGGAGATGATGATAACATATTCCACTATCACGAAAAAATTACATTACATATAAGGAAATGGATTCATCACAAAACTTGGATAAACAGAGGTAATAGAAAAAGAAAACCAATGAACTTGAAAGGAAAGACAAAGAATTGAAAAGAGGAATTTACCTCTTGAACTAAACTTCCTTGAGAACCACCTTAAGGGAGCGGTTTTGGTATTTTAATGAGACCAAATATTGATGGACGTGGGATAGGATGTTGGGAGGGTATTTTTTTGAATTTGGAGAAGGAACAAGGCTTGTGAGGAGTGATTGGAAGAGGGGGTGAGAGGAGGTTTTTATAGTGGAGGAGAGAGGGGATTTCTTAATATAAAACTCATTAATTTATTATTTATTCCCAAGACAAGTAATGGTAAGTATTAAATGGCCAAGAAAAGTAATTTTATCATGGTAATTCGGATTAAGTGTGGTGACATCATCCATGATGCAAGTAATTGTCTATCTGGCTTATATGTGGTAAATTATCGTATTTTACTATTCATCAAAAAATCAAGTATTTCAGAAAAATCCCAAAAAATTAACCCTAACCATTTTTTGACCAGTAGAATCCAAAAATGAAGTCCATTTTTAAAAAACAATTTTATAAATATTATTAATTTAATATTTAATTATAATTATAATTTATTATCAAAAACTATTTTTAAAACATTCATTAACTTATTCTAAAATATAGGTACATCGAACTTTCAACTTCAATATTATTTATATATTATCATAGGTAATTTTACTATTCATTAGGGTATGTCACTCTTCATAAGGGTATGTCATTATTCATAATGGTAGGTTACTATTCACCAAAAATTAAGTTTTTCTTATTGGACTCTAAATAACATACTGATCGTGACTGTGTATGTCGGATTTTTGAAATTCACATCACAGAAGTGACAAACTTATGTTTTAAGGGTCCCAAAGCACTTAGTAGTTAATGTGAATATGACATATTTATAAGAAATTAATTTCATTTAAAAAATATTGGGTCGTTAGATTTTATCAGTGCTTTTTAAAAGTAATGATAAAAGGCGTCCTCTATCAATGCTAAAAAAAGCACTGATACATGACCCCTTTTATCAGCACTTTTCTGAGCAGTGATAAAATCCCCCCTATATTCTCCTCGATTAACAACGCTTTTTTTAAAACTGTTAATGCAATTTAGTTTCGCTGATAAAGGCTATATTTTTAGTAGTAAAAAAACAATTATAACCCCTATTTTTCATTACACAATAATTGAAAGTATCGATCATGCATAAATATAGCTTAAGATCTCTACATAGTGATACAATTTATTTTTCATCACCATCATTGATGGATGGATATTACAATCGGTTTAATATTTATATATTATATTTATTAAATTATTATAATTTTACAATTATAAGATCACATCTACTTATTTACTATTCAATTATTTGGTAAACGATAATGTCTCTCATGAGTACATTTGGATTACCACCTCTATGAAATGATGTGATTCATTTTTAAATCATATTTTAATTGGAAATTAATGAGGAATAATTCTATGAATAAATATGAAATATATGGTATAATATTTATCCTAGAAAGATTTATTAATACTTTTTTTATTTAATTACATCCTTCAAAAAATGAATATAGTATTCATGTGTGCATATGGCATATCGTCTCCATGAATGATGTAATTAATTTTTCTACCTATAATGAAGCATCCTACCCCATCTCATTGTATTGAGAAATACAGAGTGTACTATAAGGATGTAGGTGGTATCCCAAGTCACCAAAGTCTACCAATAAATTCAAAGGGCATTAAGAACTATTGGGGGATGATTTTCCCTTAAAAATATAAAACATACAAACTACCAAAAATAGTAACCAAACAAACCTATATATGATGCATGCGTAAAAAATACAACTAAAAACAAAAAAACATATCAGAGTACAAGAGGAAACCAAAAGACATACCCAATGAGGGCCAAAATACAACAAAATCAAAACTCTAAGGCGACATCAACTAGAAAGCCCCAAATCACATCAAGCTATAAATCCACATTCAAAGACCATGGTATCAAGAATAATCACTGAAGAATTGAGATACCTTTTGTTTACCTGTGACTGAATAGATAACATCATAAAACACACAATAATTCCCAAAACTGGGTGATTATAAACTTAGTAGTATTTCCCCAATGTCTTCCTAACTCATTCCACAATGAGTAAACTTGTTAGCATAATTTATATAAATCAGTTCAAGAAGTAAAAATAGTTTATATCAAATCCATAAACAAGTTTTCCAAGGAAATCGTCATAAAAACATTTAAATAATTTCTAATTTGATTTCTAATATTCTTTTCCTTTTCCAAACACACAACCACACTCACACACATATTCTTAGTATTACAATTGATGATGGAACTTTATGTCCAAACTCTATCTCATTGGATGGTGGTTCTTCACGACCATTATCCATCCCATTGAACTCACTCCCATCCATTTATTCCAAAATTATTACAAGAAATTTTAATAAAAACATTTCTTTCATTAAATAAATTTATCAAAAAATTTACATGCATCAAATTCAAACCATAATTTTAAAATATTCATTTTAGAATTATAAACAAAAGTTATTTCAAAAAACCAATAAACTTTCTAAATATTAAATCCAATAAAAAATGATATTTTTATCTAGAATCACATAAGTATTTTACAACCATTTCAACAAAATAATTTAATTAAATCTAATCCTTCATGTTTTATATCAAGTGGATTCGAGAGCAAACCCGCTTACCACTCAAACAGTTGGTGAAAATGAAGAAAAATGAAATGAAACTACAATATCTGGTCACAACCTACATTCCTTTCATGAGATACAAAAATATTTCATCATAAAAATATTTAAAACACATAGATCTATCCATTATCTATTAGATATATGGTTTCTTGAGGGATATAGAAAGAGAGAGAATAACCTTGGATCTAAGAATAATAATGGAGAACATGTACTTAATAATGAATTCAAGCCTCCAACACACTTTGATTCCCAAAAGTATTGCTCCTAGTTCAAAGGGTATTTTCTCTCGTGCCTTGGGAGAGAAAGGAATTCATGTCATAAAATTATTAGGGTAAAAATGAGGATAAAAAATTTTAATTCAAATTAAATATACAATTTAAGGAGGGTCAATTGTAAGCCGCATAGTTAGGCCACATGGTTTGGAAAACCATGATGTGATACAATTTTGATGACATACCTCACATGATTGGAGTTTGTGGTTAGAAAAATCATGTACAAGCAATTTATTTCCCTCTATTTTAAGATGCATAGTTTCTCTTTGTCTTTTGCATGATTTGGCTAAATTGTGCGCCAACCATGGGGTTCTACATAAAATTTTATGAATAACTATAAATGTATAAAATGATTATTTATTATATTTATGTCCTTATTAACATTCGGATTATGATGTAACCATGATGAAAAAACAAGGACCCAAACTACTGAACCCGAACATAGATTAAAAATGATGTAGATATCACCTGAAATAGTGATTTTAATAAATAAGTGTTATCAAATGAGTAATTAAATGTAATAAGTAAATCATATATGATATGATATATGTCAGTATTATTTTGTAATATATGTATAAAAAATCTATATTAATTGTATAGGAGTTTATAATGTGTATAATGGAAGTCAGACCTAAGGAAATGGATTTACATCTCACTTTTATTTCCATGGGACATATTTCATAGTCATCACTCTATTCTTTTGCATGCTTTATATACATTCCTTGAATGAAATTTATAATTCTTATTATGAATTTTATTGGTATTTACACACACATATAAATATATATATGTTCATTTCATTCATAGGGATTAAGGTTAAAATTTTACCAAAGTATTAATGGTTTTAAGTTACAGTCTCATTTTTTATCAGGATTTTTTATGATTAAGTTTACAATGATGAATTATTATGATATATCTCTCAAGAAACATAATATTTTTCTTATCTGATATTAATTTCATGAAAATACTTTTTTTCCATATATTTTCCTTACCTTTATTATTCAATAGAACAAAAATATGTTTTTAAGGAAAACCAATTTCATTTCTCTCTTCAGTCAAAACGAAATTCCTTCCATATCCTTTTTTCTAAAAATGTTTTAAATAAGGTTTTTACTATTATAATATGATTTTTTCAATTCATTTTAACCCAATTTTTTATTTTTGGAAATTTTTTTGAAAGGAATCTTCTTATCATTTTCCAAATTATGTACTTTGTAACTTTTATAACAAAATTATGGAAGAAAGTTTTTTAACATATATAGCATGAACAAATTTTCCATTTTCATGACTAATTTTTACTTTGAAGATTCCTTTATATGTTTACATGGTTCCTCTTAATGAAGATATTTTCCATTATATATTTTTAGTTTTATAAGTAAATTATTTCAAAATAGAAAGGTGATTTTCCTCAATAATGTTTTAATGATCGTTTAATGGTATTTCTATTCACTGAAGGAAACAACAATTGATTTCACTTATTGTTTAATGGGGATGTAATCTAAGGATAAAATAATAATTATTTATATATATGGTTTATAAATATGATGAATTTTTTTTAGAAAACCTGTTTCTTTGCCACTTCTTATATTATCATGAAATGATGAAATTTTTATGAAAACTATTTCTTTTCCAGGGGTTATGAAATGATGAAATGTTTATGAAACCCATTTATTTTAACTTGTTTTGATGTGATAAAGAATTTATGATATTGTGACACAAATATGTATTATTTTTATTATATGATGAGTGGGACCTATATATTTCACTAATTCATTGGTTAAAGATTGATATCTCATGAGACATATTGGACTAGAATGAGAAGTAACCCTTTTAAGTAAGGGAAGTTATCCACTATGATAGTATTGGGATTGAAACTTTAATATTATAATGGTTTAGAGGGTTAACTCATTCCACATGATAGCCTTGGAAATAATCCTTGACTTTTAAGGAAATAAGTTTCTATGATTAAGTGTATGCCACAAACTTATGTCTTATGTTAATGTTATACTCTCATGGATCATGCTATTTAATTTCTTTATGATTAATATCTTTTAAACTACCAATATTTATTTCGTGATTCAAGATTATGATTTATGATATATAGTGCGTGATTTTAAAATGTTATACTCATGTTCTTATACCCTAATGTTCATGTTATTCTTAACTGATCAATGATAACTCCCTTTTTCACCCTCACTGATCATCTAATCTCACTATTTTTATGTTTCTTTTCCCTAAGTTTTGAAGAAATGTACTAAGTGTAATATGTCTCATAATGTTTCTAGTGATGAATAACTTAGTGGGAGATGATGTAAATATTTTATAAACCAGTTATTTATATGTCCAAGTTTCTAAAGGAATTATACCTATATGATTATGGTATAGGTTTTTATATTATGTAATGAATATTAATCTATAAATATGTGATATATATGTATGAAAATTATGGGTTTCTATATAATAACCCCCCCTTAAATAAATTACATCCTCATAATTTTAAAACTCATACAATTGGAGTGATTTACATAGGGATCTCTAAATTAACCATATATTAGTATTTGATCATGTTTTAATTTAGGATATGAAGTGAAAATTCCCTATATGCAATTTGATGTGAGTTGTTTATAAAAAGAGGTAGACCCTTCCTAACAGAATCCTAATAAGAGAAGAATAGATAAATCTATAAGTAACTTTCAAAAAAACTTGAATAATATCCTTATACTAGGGATACAATAATTATACCAGAGAATTTATTTATTTATAATTCAATTTTAAATAGTCTAAAACTTACACGATATAATATATATGAAAATCAAGAGAGAAAATCACCTTCCTCTTCAAAATAAGTCATTTCATATGCTTTTCAATATTCTCATGGTCTTAGCTGTTGTTGGTTCCTATTTCACATTATATGATTATATCATTGACTTAATATTCATAATGTATAACTTCCTAGAAATTTAAGCATCCTATTTTTTTAGCTTCTCTCTTTCACTTACAATTTTGAGTTTGATTCCATTCATCTCCACAATTATAGAATCTACCCATCCCTTTAAGGTAATTTCACTCAATATTCTTTCCATATTTCTGACATGTATGGAATTAAATATTCTTCTCTTAATTATCCTTATCATGTAAACTTCCATGAGACTAGATATTATATTCTTTGGTATGTTTTGTACTTCTACTATATTCACATTTTTACAATATTTAATGATATCTAGCTTTGAATAATATTATGGTTTCACACTCCATCTCTCATTCTAATGGGATGCTAGTTGAGAAAATAATTACATTGACACTAATACCCATGGTTTCTTCAAGATTCATGCATTACTAAAACAAAAATGGGTTAACATGTGTGAAAAATGATTAAAATTATAAGATTATTATCATGAACATACTTTGAAAAATTTAACCATAATATGCCTTAATTTATAATACTATCACATTATCATAAACTTTTTTTAGTTTAATCTATCTCACTATTAGTTCAACCTATATCAATCATAACTTAAACTAGATTAACTAATGTTAATTTCTCTCATGATTATTACCCAAATCCATTAAAATAATCCAAAAAATAATATTTTATATTGGTTTATAAAGAGCATATTATTTTCCAAATAATATCCCCTAAGAGTATTAAACCAAGTGTTTAGCTAGCACTCTTTCTTACACACTAGGTGATGGCTGAGTTAATTCCCAACATGCCCCTGTCATGGTTATTACACATAGATAAACATATGCTAAAGTGTTCCTCTAGTTATAGTATTCATATAGGGATGTCATTTCTATAAAACTACATACTACAAGTTTGAAAAATTTTAAGATGTTATATTATAATTAGAATTTTCCATTGAGTTTTCAATAATTTTCTATAATCCTAATCCCAAAATTATTAAATATTTCCTTAACTAACTTAAAGTGTTATTTACTCCATGTAAATTGTGATTAATCTTATAATATCAACCATTAAATTATCCTCTACTAGAATCCTAACCTCTAAATTTATCTAAATGCTACTATGATACCAACTATGACAACCTGTAAATGAAATTGTTAACTAATAAACCCTTATATGTGTTATTTAACATACACTTTTCCCGCTATAGATTCAGCTACTTAATCCATAACAGGTCCTAAACTTGTCCTACAAATTTTCTACACGATCAAGTTTTCTAAAAATACAGCATGTATAACTTTCCTTATTTACTTAAAAAATATTAGCATTAGAAGGGGTGATATAAAATCCTTGGTAAGGGAAAAACTATGTGATAACAATCAAATATCATAAGTGAGAATAAGATAAACATATGGGTATGATAATATAAGTTCAAAATATAAACATAAATACATAAATCATACCCAACAAATCTTGGATCATAATCTAAGAATCATAGCATGAGCCTTTATCATAAAGAAACTGATATCAAAGGATCATATCATTAAAATATTTTGTACACAATATAATACATTAAATCATTAGCATAAGTTAAGGTTTTCTCCCAATATTTTCATCACATAGTGGACAATGTCCCATATGGGATTCAGTTCACTCCCTAATCTCATACAAAACATCTCAAGAGATATAAATATTTTTCCAATGAATTATAGGGATATATAATTTTTTGACCACCCATAATATTATAATATGTGTAACACCCCGGGAATTCATAGTACATTATCTCTTTAAATTAATTCAATAGTTTGTGTGACACACAACACTGAGTTCGACTGCACCACGACTTACCAAACTAGTCGTTCAAAAGAGGTTATAAATAGTATTAAATGAATTTTAAAGTTTATATATTACATATAATTTTAACATCCATATTATGTGTTTCTTTGACATAATATAAGAAACAATTCAATTTTTTAAATAAAGGAAGTATTTTTCGAAAAATGCAATTTTACTGCCTTTTAATGGAGAACCCTTTTTTAAATACAATATTTGACACTTTTATATATTCGATTTGACAAAAAAAATTATTCTATAGAATCGGGACATAAAAATTTAGTTTAGATAAATTTTTGGAACTTTTCTAATAACTTTCATATTTTTATGAATAGTGAAAAATAGTAAATTTTTATTGAAAACCATTTTCTTAATAAAAATAATTTATAGTGTTAAAATATGAATTGGATTTGTTTTAAACTATAATTAGATTATATTTTTATCATTTCATATAATTTATCTCATTTTATGTTATTTTACATTTAAATTGTATATAAACATATGTCAATCTTTTGATAGTTTTTACTTCTTAAAAACACGCTTTATGGTTTTGACAATGGAAATTAATTTTAAATTAATTAATACAAATTATATGTTTTGAATTTTGTAAAATAGACATCATTTCAGGATTCAGAATATCAAAATTAGCTTAGGATGAATTTTTTGTATTTTTCTGAAAACTTTCAATTTTTTATGAATAATGAAAAACAGTACGTTATTATTTAAAACTGACTTTTTATTTAAATAACTATTTATTTTATATAAATTTATTTTAAGTCAAAATAAAAACATAATACCTGTATAATTTCAATTTAATTCATTGGAGTGATTTTATAATGAGTTTAGATATATAAAATTTTATTGAACTTTTTACCGTCTTTTACCCACCTTCTAAGCACATTTGAAAATTTCCATAAAACGTAATTTTAACACTTCTGTGAATAAAATTTAAAAAATATGAGAGACACGGTTTATATCAGTAATTAAAACTTGGTTCAATAAGATAAAAATAATTTTTAGTGAATTGTAACTTTTGAGTTTAATTTACCACGGTTAAAAGTAAATAGGGTAATTAAAGGGACAAATGATATTATAATTACCCTAACACATATACTAATTCTATTGGATAAGTTTATTTCGACCAAAACAAACCTTAGGAATAAAATAATATCCTTTTGGTCCACTTGGATTAGATTATGACCTTTATTATTATTTTATTTAAAGAAGAGTTGAAAGTGTTAAATTCAAAGTTTAATAACTAAACTATTTGTAATGTTGGGTTATACATAAGATAAATTCAACTGTAAATCTTAATTATAAGTATTAAATGATTAACTACCTAATGGTATTTTATTTATAATTTTTAGAGATTATATAATTAAATTTATTTATGACACAATGATGATGCAGTAATTACTTTATCGATGAAAGATTAAAAAATATTATAAATAATCAAAATAAATGTAAATTGAGGCTTTTGATGTCATACACAAATTTTATAGATCAATATGAAATTTTAGGGTTGATGCAATGAATATTTTTCTGAAGTAATCAAGTTTTTATGACTTCCCCAAAAACCAAATACTAAATAGTGTCAAAATTGACATAAATGAGTTTTTAAAAGAAATACAATTTTATTAAATGATATATTATTCCTAAAAAATAAGGTTCTGCCAAAGTACTTATATAATGATAAATATTTCATTAATCAAGAACTAGGGGTTCTCTTGGATTTTTATGGTATGTTTAGTAACCATTTATTATAATAATAAAAGAGGACATGGTAAAAGTTAAACTATTTGACTAAGAGTAAAATCTAAAATATAGTGCTAATATGGTGACCTAAAATTGTCTAAAACCTATTTGTTGAGAGGATTTAGACCCATAGGAACCTTATCTCCTAAATAAATCAATTATAATTCATTAGAAACCGAAAATTATCTTAAAATAAAATAATATTTCAAACTTTTCCTAAAGTTACCCTAACCTCTATTATAAAAGGGCACGTACCCTTCTCTCAAAATCACACCTCCAAAGCCATATGGATAGAACAACCCCTACCCAAATCTCCTCCCAAATTCCCTCAATTCAACTTAGAGGTCTTACCTTGAGAATAAATCCATCATGGGGAGCCCTTTTGTTCAAATAAAAAGGAAACACCCAAAGAAGAGATGATTATTTTATCACCTCTTTCAAAGTTCTTTTCTTCTTACACTTTCACTTTATTTGTTATTTCCTTACCAATATAATAAATCCAGTACATTCTACATACTGTGATGTTATTATAAATATGGTACAACCATACTCATTATTTTATTCATCCTATGAATGATAATGTCACCATGTGTGTTTATGTATGGCTTATCGTCTCCACGTCGTTGTGTAATTTGTTATTCAACATTATGTTATTTGGATGGATATATTGATGAGTAATATATATATAAATAATGAAAAAAAAACATGTTAATTTGTTTTTAAAATTAATATACCATCCAATTATATACCTTTTAATCATTAACTAAATGATATCGTCGCTCGTGTGTACATACGGCTTACCGTCTCCACGATGCGATGAGATTCATTTCCAGGTTCACCATTCAACGATGATAATAAAAATATATATTATTAATAAGTATGTAATATATGAAATAATAATTATATGGGAGATATATATATATATATATATATGTACTTACATATATCTTATTCACTTACTTCCGTTCAATACGATATGAAAACGGAAACAACGTTTATGCGTACTTACAACCAACCATCTCCATAAACTCTATTTTCCATTTCATATATCTATCTATTATACATATTTATATTCTAAATATATATTATATATAAATCAAGTTTTATATTCTGGAAGTATTTAAATAATGATCTAAATGATACGATCAAGAATAACAAGTTAAAACATGTATGATAAAGAAAGTGATTATTACACGAAATGTTAATTTAACATGGAAATAATTATTAAATGGGTAGTGTAAAGGCATAAATTAATCATGTATGATATAATAAATATGAATATGGTTTTGGTATAATTTAATAACATAATATGTTCATTATACAGGAGGTTAAATGTACCCTCGACCAAAGGAAAGTTCATGGTAAGGGTTAATTCATCAATCTCATTATTATCCGAGATTGTTTCTGTGTAAGTATTTTCTAGGAAATATTTATTATCCATGACCATGTTTCATAAAATACTTTTTAAAAATGATTCTTTTAAGTTACTCTTTAACTAAAACATCATTTTAAATGTTTTGAATATTTATTCTTCTAAATCTTTCTCATTAATGTCCATGTTTTCAAAATAGTTTTAAGGATTTATTTATATGGACATGATTGTTTTAAAATGTTAATTCCTTTCAAAAGTTTAAAAGTGGTATGTGAAAATTTTATTAGAAAATCTATTTTAAATTAATTTCTTTATAAATGTGTGACTTTTAAATGATTTCACAGAAAGAGATATTTCTCTCAAAAAGTTTTTCTGATAATTTTAAACTATGTTATCATTCATTTTGGATATTATTCTTGATTGAGGTTGATTTATTATAAATACAATATTCAATTTTGTATTGAATGAGTTATGATATGATTGACTATGAATATTCTATTTTTATACCATTCATGGTTTATGGTTGAAGTATTGACATTTCATATGTTACTTTTAATATGAATGTTTATGTTATATTTCAACATTTTCATATGAGGAATACAGTGGAATTAGTATGTGATGGGTGGGGCCCGATATAGCCCCTCGATGCATCAGTAGGTCAATTGAGACACACTCTTGTCTTTGTATAAGGTCTTGAGAAAAAAAATTAGTTTTAGTCTCGGAATGAAGCCTTGACTTTGTGGTAATGATGTCCAGTGTTAGGTATTCCCTCATTATGAAATTAATTATTACATGTGATTATTCGACTAGTAGAATATCTATGTGCATGTTTATATGGTATGTTTGATTTATTTTATCCATATTATGTTCATGCTTATGTTTAAAATTATTTCGTTTTTATTACATGTATTTCCTTAAAAGTTTATAGCTTCCGCTAAATTATTTACCCTTACTGAGCATCTGAGCTCACCCCATTTTTATGTTTTTTTTCAAGATTCAAATAATTTTATTATGTTTGATATGCAGGGTTAAGCAAGGGGAATAATTATTTTTTAATGGATTATTTATGTTGTGTTTTATGTTTTAATGTGTAATGTAATGTTCATGTATATAATCTATTTTCCAAGACTACAAAATTGATCGGTCCTTCGGGACTTGATTTCTTATAATCCTGACAATGTATTAAAATAATACACCGTCTCTGGGATTCTCGGGTCAGGGTGTTACAGTATATACATGAATATGTGTTCCACATAGTAAATCATTAATAATTTCATCAAAGAATTATCATCCCAATAAAGAAATGGGTTTCAGTATCACTTCTATAAAACATGATCATAGTCCATCCAGATATTGAATGTGGATGGTATCTTCAAAAAATATTATTTGAATAATTATATTATGTTGACATAGATGAAAACACCCTCATTATTAGATAACATTAATGATTCAATAAATGAAGATATAAACAATTTCAGTCATTTGATATCAAAATATTAATTCACCAAAATAAATATAATGAAATGTTTATTAGAGGGTAAATCATTAAATATAAATTCAATGAGGGTAAATCCTTTTAGAATATGAAAAGAAAAATGAAAGATAAAACATAGATGAGGTTTTAGAAAACATTTTTTACATTTTTGTAAGAGACTAACTTACGAGTTTCTTTCATAAGTAGTTTTTCAGAGGGTTTAGTGAAATATTTTCAAAACATTAACTTTTTGTAAATAAATATCAAAAATAGATCATTGAAAACGAATAAGTTTCTTATCTTGAGGAAGTGTGGAGTGGAAGATAAAACCCTAGATCATGAAAACTAAGTAAAAACCATTTTAATATTATATAAAATACCTTTATTGAAATCCTGTATCACAATATCCAATCAAAATATCGTTTTTGAAATGGGGTTAGTAGAATTATAAATTATATAAGAAATAAAACATTTTTGGTATTCCAAATATTAAGGTAAAACATTGTAGGTAAGAGGAAAACCTGGACATATAAGATAAATCATAATTTAAGTGGATAGGAATTATTCTTATCATAATTTCATTTTTAGAAAGGAAGATAATTCATCAAAAATGATTATTTTAATTAAAATTTATTTCCCAATATAGAAATAGGTAATAGAATATTACATGAAAGATTAAGATCAATGGAAAACATTATAACTAAATAAAGTAGATTGAGTTTTGAAAAAACCCTTATATTTTTTTGAAGATTCCAATCATTGTCCAAAGAAAGGAGTTGATGTTTCCAAGATAAAAAAATATTAATATATTATAATTCAAGGGGTAATATTTACACATTAAAAATTTATATTGGTGTGTAATATCAAAACACACCTCAATAAAGTGTGATTGAGAAGGAAACAATTACAACAGGGATAACATCTGATTCAAAGTCTCTTTTAAGAAAATAATTTTATTTGGAATAGTATATCCCATGAATTAAAAAATAATAAAGTATAAAACAATAATGGGATGTTAAATAAATATAAAACCACGTAAAAGGAAACATTTTTTATAAAATTTAACATGTCTCAAAGCATTTGAATTGGGATAAAGAAAACACTTACCTTGTATTTTTACTTAGTTGAATGCACAGTAACCTCTTATATATAAAAAACATAACTATCTTAATCACTTATTGCAAAACTTTATTCATAAATATAACATTTTATACTCCTAATTTAAATTTATTCTTTATGTGTATGTTATTTAGTTTTTACCTATTTTCAATATTATGTGTGAGTAATCTTAATTGTTTTGAAAAGTTTTGTAAAAGCAGCATTGGTATTCATTCATCATTAAATATTAATCATTTCTATATTCTAAAAGGGATTTTAATTTATTCTTAATTATTTATAAATATATAATATAATTATATATGTGTTTCAATTATGAACTTTGAAGGTGGAATCAGTGTCTTGTGTGTATTAGTGATTTTTAATAAAAGAACAATGTTATATTAATTAATTATTTTAATGTCATTATTTACTCATTTTTACAACATATTATCAGTATTAAAGTTCTATTATTCATATATAATATTATTTTATAGTATTTTATCAGTGGTTGGTAAAACCGATTGAGAAAAAACACACCATAATTTAATGGATGGTTAGGAAGTAGTTAAGTTATAATATAACTATACGAGAAGCGTAATGGTCTTACAGAGGGTTTATAAGTGTTATATATCAAAATTTGAAATTATTATAAGTATAATATAATATATATAAAACCATTATATATAATAAAAATATTAATTTCCTCTTAGTGTTATTGTTTAAAGATGATCAATTTTATACCGAATATTTATTATTTCTATCACTAATAGGATATTAATTTTTTTTACCAAAACCTTAATAATTATGAAAAAATATATATTTATCCTTTTAAGACCTTTATAAAGTTGTTCATGAAAGGTGGTGAAGAAAAATGTGTTGAGTGGATCATTGAACCACTTTATGTTTTGATAATTATAAAGATTTAATAGTTTTATTCTCTCCCACATGAGTTTTTTAAATCATAATATATTGTTTTGATAATCACCACACTTATTTTATTTATCATATTCATAAATACTTTAATTTATGTAATTATAATTTGTCATATATTTGTTATGTTTTTCATTTTTTTGATAATTTTTTATTAATTTTATTTTTTAATGTTATCCTTATTAAGTTTTTTTAGTTTATTTTACATATTAATTAAAATTATTATTATCATTGACTAGAACATAATATTTTTTTACTTAAAATATCTTTAGATTTCATGTTTTTATTGTTTATAATGAGTTATACAAGTCTCAGGAAGTGTTCTTATGATACAAATAACATTTAATACCATAACGTATCATTTATATAAATTTTTCATTATTCCCACATGGACAAATTAATATAACCATATATCCTAATCTCCCTAGTAGCCAAAATCCATGTAGCCAATTTTATCACATAGTCGATTTCCCAGTAAGAGTTACCTTTTGTATTTAAGCCATAACATTTTCTACACCACTCAAAATTGAGTGATTGTTTATGCATTGGAAAAACATAAAAAATTATCTACATTTTATTATAATACAAAAACATATGAATCAATATCTATAATCTTCTAAATTATGTTTTAATTAACTATATATTTTCTGTCTAAATTTTTCATTTTTTAAAAATAGTTTTTCTATTATATTTTGATGATATACTAAAATAAATAAATCTGATTAATATGATTCTTGATTATTGGAAATGATAATTAAATTCTATAAATATAATTTAACTAGAACTAAATCTAATTCTATAATTTATATGGTCTTTATTAGGTATGAAATTGAATAAATATTTATGTTTTTCAGAATTCCCAAATCAGCTATATGAATCCAGATATATGGGAAAATTAGCTTACATGAGAATTAGATAAATGGATATTTAGTTACATGAAAGGTTATACCTACGTGAATAAATTGGAAATATAGGCAGAAAGCTTTATATTTAATTGATAACATGAATTGGCTATATAAATTCCCTTATGTAAACCGGTTATATCGATTCTTGGATATGTGATAAATTCTCTAATGTGGTGAATAGCCTATGTGAATAACCAATTTGAATCAAATAAATAATTTACCTACAATATTATCCTACATGAATCACCTATATTTATTTTTAAATATTTTTATTCAACTTTCTATAGGTTTTTTAAAAAAATTAGAAAATGAACTGTTTTCCATAGTGTTTCACATATCATTTTGCTATAAGTTTATTTTTAATATTTTCAGTGTTTATCTTTTTCTAAAATTATTCATTAATTATGTATAATATTTTAAAATAGGTTTTATATTATTTTATGAAGAGTTAAATGGGTTTCAATTGGGACTAATCTGGTATTGATATTCACAATATAAAATCTGGAACTTGAATTATTCAAATTCAAATTGATTGGAATATATAGAGTTTCTATCAATTATTATGTGGGAGTTTTTAAAAAATATTAATATTGATTACTAACTACTATATCGATATAATTCCACATCATTTTTCACATGTTTATTAATTACCTCTCTTTTATAAAAAATACACGTGAATCATATATCTAAAAAATAATCTTGAGTGAAATCAAATTTGAATTTGGAATATTAAGGGTCACTATCACATTATAAAAGTATTCCAAGGAATTTATTTTCAAATTTTATAAATATTTTCATTATTATTTTAATTTTTTATAATTCTAAGAATACTATTTTATAGAATAGTTTTTAATTTTTACATTTCATAAAATTTAATTAAAATCTACATCCATGTGATGTTTTTAATGTTGGAATTTTTGAAGGAGTGTTATGGATTCCAAAGTGTAATAAATAGTTGTTATTATTTTCTATAAAAAAGGACTGATGAATAAAGTAAATAAGTGAGATAAATGAATCTTCTTTTATTCATTTGTGTTGTATAGTTCCAAACAGAGTCATGGATCCTTATTGTTCTTATTATTTCTGAAGTACACTTCTAGATGCCCAAGCTCCATATTTTCAATATCTCGATGGTCATGATCTTTATCTGCTCCACACGCCTACTTATCCATAAAAAATCCATCATCAGGTTTAGTAGTTTTATTATTTTATTTCACTATAACTATTTATTCTATATTTTCTCACTTAGTACATCGAGCATAGGATTATACTACCATGAAAAAATGTACTTATGGGTTTTTTATTTCCTTTTAGAAGACTGGGTTTTTTCTACCCTCTTATAAGACCAGGTTACACTTAACCCATAAAATAATAGAGGAAATGAATTATCCTATAAGAGTCTAGGTGTAGTCTGGCCCCTTAAAAGACTAGGTATATTTTGAACTGTAATATATAAGAGGTTAGGACTGAGCCTGTGAAATTATAGGTTGGGTTTGTACCTATAAAATATTGGGTTAGGTTCTCCCCCATATTTATTGGGTTATGTCTAAACCCAAAAAACCAAGAGGTTAATAATTGAGCTCATAAAAGTCTGTGTTGTGTATTCTCCTAAAAAATACTAGGATTTTTTCTGAACCCATAAAATATAAGGTAATTGGGTTGGGCCAATATTTGTGAAAAAGGCAGATGTAATGAGTTATCACTCTCCTTAAAAAGTTATATACCATAGTGGATGATAAACTGGGTTGGTGTGTGAATATTAGATGTAAGATAATTTAGATCCCAACTACTATAAAAATATATTATGATCATCCTTTACTTTTTTAATTTTCTTTTCTCTCTTTTTTCTTATATCGGTGTAGTTGAATTGATTATTATTTGAACTGATCACTTTCTCCTTATTAATTTTACACTCTGTCTATTGTATAAAAAGAAGCCAATTCACCCCATTCTTTTCCATTTTCTTCACCTCTCCATGGCTTAACATTTGGAATTAAAATGTGGCTCTTATAAGGATAATTTTAGTTAGTTCTCTTTCCTAACACCTAAAAACTATAATCATAGAAAGACCCCTTTAGGGGATAAGTTAACCTATCACTTTATTTGACACCACATAATTAGTATCATAGATTGGTTCTATTGAGGATATATTATGATTACTTTTATCATTTATATTGATTATGTGAACTTTTTATCCTAGTCCTTAACCAGACTTAAGGAAAGATATTATTTTGTGATGGATGATTTTAGGAATAAAGTGGTTTGAATCTAATGTTGCCACCATATTTCAAGGGAATTAAGTATATTCAGTTGAATATCTAGATATAATAATATTTAAAGAGTATTGATATTATATTTTGGGATATAGTTATTAAATCCAATGATTTACCTAAATCTGATCTGGTTGTTTTAAAACGAGAAGATGCCATTGAATGAAATCTTAATTATAAGGTCATGAATATCCTTTATTGTTCTTTTGATGGTAATATTTTTGACACTTTTTGTAGTTATGGAACTACTTGTGAGTTTTGTAAATAACTTGAGACAATTAACTTTGACAAAAAAATGCATGAAATCTAGTCTCCCTAATTATGGAAATTCTAGACACATGAAATAGGATTGTCCAATCATTAAAAAGGAAAAATATGATTTTACTAAAGGAGGTATCACTAAAGGTAATTAAAATCTGAATTATTATTGTTCCAGAATCATTTATTATGGTTGTTGAAAGAGAGGACATATTAAATCCAATTTTCTAAAGCTCAAAAATACAAGTAATGTTAAGAAGAAAGAAAAGAAATATGTGGCTACATATAGTGGTTCTAAAAGTTCATGAAATAAGGATGAAAGTCTAAAAGAAACTGGTAATGTTTAATTTATTCCAAAATATTCTAAGGTAACCTTTTCACCTCTACATTATTGATCAAGTGATATTTATTATATTCTAGAAAATCTGGAAATATCTATTTGAAAATTATAACTAAAGATTATGATTTTAGATATAATTCCCATTATTCAATCAATTTTGAAAATAATGATCCCAATATTAAAGATTTGAAGGAAATGTGTGATTAATGTGAAGATAAAATCAAAGAAATGAATTTTATACATGTATCACTCAAAAATAAATATAAACCGGTTTAGAAAAAGAAAACAATCTTATATTCTAAAATTTTGTAAGTTGTAGAAGATAATAAGGTTTCAACACTTGAAATTGAAAATTTTAGAAACATAAAGTTTGATTTTGAAATGTTGATGCTTAAATATAAATATTACTAGATTAAAGATTGTATTAGTAAGAATGGTCAAGATCAAGAAAGAAAGTTTAAATTATTATTTGATGATATGTCTAAATTTTAGCATTAATGTAAGAATTTTAAAAGTGAAAATGAAATAAGATTATAAAAACAGATTCTTCCTCACATTAAAGGGTCTATAATGATTTAGAAATTTTTCAAAAAGAAAACGAAAGGATAAAGAATAAATTAGATAAAGGTAAGAATAAAATGGTTTTATTTAAAATTACACTTTATAATTAATTTACATAAAATTTTAATTTTATAAAAACATATAATTTAAATTAATTTAATGAAAAAATAAATTAGCGGGATTGTGATTATTTTATTCTTATTATGTTAAGAAATAATTTTTTAAAAGAAAATCAGCATTAAATTTCATCACTTAAGTTCATTAAATATGAATCTTAGGGTCATTTTTCTTGTTATTTCCCTTTGCATATCTTTCAACCTATTTTTAACAAAATAGATTTCATGTCTAAATATGATTTTATGGAAAAATTGTCTCAACCATCTACTAGTTGGGTACTTAAATGTATTTATTGTCATTCTTATGATATTAAATCTTTCTTTATACCTAATTCATGGGAAATTAAACCATTTTTTATAACATGATAATGTGTATTTTATAATTTTTATTTATATTTTGTATGTTATTTTAGTTATCCTTGGAATTTTGGCATGATATTTATATAGTGTGTTTTATAATTTTTTATTAGCGTGCATTTATTTTATACTATTAAGATGCTACAGTATCTTAAGTTTTATATTGTACTTTATTTTTATTAACATATTTATATGGAAATTTAAAATTTATTTTAGTTTTAAATTATAGTTTACATTTAGTTTATCATTATTTAGTTAATTTTTGAAATTATTTGAATATATTAAGGCATGTTTCATTGCTCTTTATCATATTAAACTATGTTTTTATAGGATTGTTCAATACTAGAATTAAAATTCTGCTCATAATGCTCTGATTTTTTATTTTGAAAAGGGAGAATCATTTTAAGGAGAATTGCATTGTTTTTTAATTTTGATTTATAAAATTAAATTTGTGTACTAAAAATGTGTATCCACTATTTAATCTAACTAGTAATTGAGGTGTATATTTTCATTTTAAATTTAAATTATTTTAATTGATATATAGAATGAATGAATTAAGTAAGAGATAAACTTATTTAAATTCTATAATTTTTCTCTTGGGAATAATTCTAATTTATATAGTATTAAATTTTATATATTGTGTTTGCAGACCAAATTTAGTTTTATCCTTTATAAGCATATTAATTCTATCATACATATGGAGATTCATATTTTATATTTAATTCAGGGGGAGGTTGAGTAGGTTTATATGTGATAATATTAAATATATATAATCATTAGGTTTTATTACACTCATGGAGGATAATATTTAATTCTTAAATTTAGGGGTAGTTTTACTGTTGAATATTCTGAAATTTATTAAATTATATGGAGTTTGAAAGTGCAAAAAAATTCAAATTTTTATAAAATCTGTAAAATTTGAAAACTATTTTTCAGTTTACTCTTGCTTGATTTCTATACATATCTATTTATAATTTACTATTTTAAGTCTTCACATACGTAATATATGGTGTTTCATTGTTATTTAATATTTTGATTTTCATAAAAGGATGTTTTATGAATGTTTTCTTGTTATTTTTCATAAAACCATTGAAAATTTATATTCTTCTTACAACACTAGAATGTTTTAGAGTGGATAATTGATATATATTTTTGAAATATGGATGTTTAAGAATGTTTTGAAATAGAATTTGTTTTATTAGTATGTTTATATTCAAATGGAATTTATTTTTTGGGTATTAATTTCAAAAAAGAAATTGTTTCTATTAAAATTTTATATTTTTGATATTTTCCGAAAGGGGGAGAAGTTTTGAAATTATATATGGTTTTATAATTATTAAAAAGGGGTATAATTATGAGTGGCTACTTGAACCACTTCCTATTTTGATAATTACAAAGATTTATTTGATATATTCTCTCCAATGATATTTTTTAAAATATTAATATATATTTTTGATAATCAAGGAACTTTTTAATTTAGAATAAGTCTAAATACTTTGATTTGTGTAATTATAATTAATCATATCATTATTACATTGGTCATTATTTTTATTAAATTTTTTAATTATTTTATTATTTTATCATAGATTTATTATGTTCTTTCTTTAGTTTATATTATTTATTAATTAAAAGTATTCTTAGCATTGATTACAACATAATATTTCATTGCTTAAAACATCTTTAAATTTATGTTTTGACTGTGTATAGAATGTTATGCAAGTATAATGAAGTGTTTCTTGGATAAAAATGTCCTTTTAAACCTTAAAAGATCATTTATATTAGTTTTTCAATGTTCCCAAATAGAAAAATTACTATTCCCATGTAGCCAAATCTTCCACAAAGCCAAAATCTATAGAGACAATTTTACCATATAGTTGAATTCCTAGTTTCAATTACCTTCTGTATTTCAGCCACAACTTTGGCTAAATAACTCCAAATTGAGTGATTCTTGATTATTTAGAAATAAAAAAATTATCAAAATTTAATTATTATACATAAATTTTAATAAATCTCTATAATATTCAGAATTATTTTTCAATTCACTGTATGTTTTCTTTATAAATTATACAATTTATAGGAATAGTTTTTCTACTATATTTTGATGATATCTTGGGCCACGTAACTCAGATTAATTTAATTATTGATTACTTGAAAAAATAAGTAAATTATATAAATATAATTATATTTAAAATAAATCTAATTATACTATTTATATGAACTTTATTAGCTCTAAATATTAATAAGTAATTCTGTTTCTCAAAATTCTAGAATCAATTACATGAATTCATTTACTTGAGAAAATTTTCTTATGTGAGAATCAGATATGTGGATATTAGATAACATGAAAAGTTTTTTCTATATGAATAAATGTACTATGTAGTGGGATGTGGTCACATGATTTCACTTATGTTAAATGTCTATGTGAATTCTATTATATAAATTGGCCACGTCGATTTTTTTGATACATTATAAATTCGCTTATGTTGTGAATCAGCTACGTGAATTGCCTATATGAATCAACTATGTGATTCACCTATATTATTTTCCAACATTAATAACCTACATTAATCCCATACATATATTTTAATATGCGTTTATTCATGTTTTTATAGGTTTTTTTAAAAAACTAGAAAATGTTATGTTTTACATAGTGTTTCACATATCATTTTGCTAAACGTTTATTGTTAACATTTTTAGTGTATTATTTATTCTATTATTTTTAATTGATTATATATAAGAAATATGAACACATTTTACATTTTTTTATGAATAATTAAATTTGTTTCATCTGGGATTAAGCATGCATCGATATTTAGGAATAAAATTATAGATCTTGATATATTCAAATTCAAATCGATTTGAATATATAGAGTTTCTATCAAATATTATCCATTATTTTCTTAAGAATATTAATATTTATTATTAAATGCTCTATTGAAATAATTCCTAGACACTATTCACATGGAAATTAATTATCTACCTTTTTTGAAAAATACATGTGAATCATTTATCTGAAAAATAAGCATGAGTGAAGTTCAAATTTAAATTTAGAATATTAAGATTTACTCTTGAATTTTTAATGGAAGTATTCAAAGGAATTTATTATAAATTATTATGGATATATTCATTTATTTTTTAGTAAGTTATTATTCTAATGAGACTATTTTTACAAAATGGTTTATATTTTTATAATTAATCAAAGAAAATTAAAATATACCTCCAATTGATGGTTTTAATGTTGTAATTTATGGAGTATTGTGGATTACAATGTGAAATAAATAGTTTTTGTAATTTGATTTTTAAAATGAACAATGCATGTGGTAAAGAAGTAAGATATGTGACTCTACTTTTACACATTTTTTCTACATAGTTCACAACTGAGTCATGATGCTTCATTTTCCATCGACTTGCTGAAGTACACTATCAGATTCTTGAGTTTTAAAGTTTCAACATTTATAGGGGCATGATATTTACCTAATTCAAACACTAGTTTCCCAATAAAAAATAGATCAATGTTTTTAATTTTTTTATTATTTTATTTCACCATAACTGTCTAATCTATATTTCCTCACTTAGTGTTTCCTTCACGGGGTTATACTACCCTAACAAAAGCTATGTTGGATTTTGGTCTATCCCTTAAGAATATTGGGTTTATTTTATCCACTTAGAATATAGGGTTATAATTAACCCATAAAATAACATAGGAAAGTAATTATCTTATAAGATTCTAGGTTCAGTATATCCCCATAAAAGGTAGGGTTCCAATGGAATCATAACAAAGAAGAGTTTTGGACAGAGCTTGTGAAATTATAGGTTGAGTATGCACCTCTAAAATATTAGTTTTAGTTTTATCCCATAAAATAATGTGTTCCTTATAAAACCAAAAAATTAAATGGGTTAGGACTGATCCTATAAAAGTTTAGGTTTGGTATTCTCTTATAAAAGGATGGGTTTTTTTTCAAAACCCATATAACACATGGGAATTAGGTTGAGCCTTCTCATGTGAAAATGGTGGATGTAAAGAGTTTTTTACTTTAATTAAAAAGTGACAAACCATAGTGTGTTCTATACACTTGGTTGGTGTGTGAAGAGTATAGATAGGATCATTTATAATTGAACCACTATAAAAATATCTTGTGCTTATATTTTACTTTTTCTATCTTTTTTCTCTCTCTATTCTTATATTGGTGTGATTGAATTGTTTATTATTTCATAAAATCACTTTACACTCATTAATTTTATAATATTATTATTTTTTAAATAAATAAAACTCACCCCCCCCCCCTCTAGTCCCTTTACATCACCACTCCACGACCTAACAAAACGAGCATGTTACTTCATGGTGTAGGTAGTCCCCACATACGAACGATTCATGTTTTTATTTTTATTAATAGAAAAAAAATAGATAGTATTTAATGCTTTTACCATAATAATAATAACATAAAATTATACTAATAATAGTGATTTAATGATTTTAATTTAGTTTAATGGAATTTTAGGAGGAAGAAGTGCACATAAAGAAATAGAAATGTGGAATGAGCTATTAGAACTGTATACCACACTTCTTGAATTATCTTCTTTTCAAAGGTCTTAACCCATTGAGGGATGGTCTTTTGAAAATACCATACCCTTTTAAAGGTGTATAAGAATATATAGTGTATGTTTTGTGAGATTTCGGTTTCAACTAAGGGGGTTTTATGTAAGGGTAAGTGAGATGAGGAGATCCCCATTTATAAGTGAAAAGGTAAGGCATTTTTATAAATATTGAAAACATTTTAATAAATGGAATTCAATCTCAAAAAAAGGGTCTTAAAAATTTCAAAATAATAGATTGGTAAAGATATATGGTATATTTATACCTCAATCACTCTTTCTAACACAGATATGAAGGATTTGTTTGACTCATTACCATTAATTTTTTTTTTCATTAACCATTTTTTCTTTTATCATGGTAACTAGTTTTTTATCTAAGGTAAATAATACTTTAAGTCCTAAAAATGGTCCTTATTAAATAATTTAGATCTAATGGCACCAAATTTTAAATACATTTTATTTTATCCAAATTCTAAAAGTGATACAAATTAATTTTAAAATTGTAATTTTATAATTTCTTAAACACAATTTCTTAAGAATCAATTTTACTTAAGTACTGAAACATTAAATAGACGTTTGTAAACAATAAAAACATAAAATTTATAATATTACTTATAAAATAAAAAAAATTCAACAAAATACTATTTGAAAATTTTAAAATCATACTTATAAACCAATAATGCCATAAAACACGCAGTATTTGTGGAAACGAATGATTAGACTATTAACTTTAAAATCATAATTTAAATAAAAATACCAAAATAAAATATAAGAAGATAATATTAATATTCTAAATCCAAAAATAAAGCTTATTTTCACAATTAATAATTCTAAAATATATAAATTTAACTTTTAAATAAAACTATAAAGCATTGTAAAAAAATATTTTAATTTGAAAATGGTTTTTTAAAATACTATTTAATCCTATTCTTAATTTATAAAAAACAATAATAAATATAGAATTAATGAATCAATATTTAATTTTGTTAACATCATAACTGAACAATAATATACTTATTTTTCATTATAAATATTACACCAAATAAAAAGGATAGATTCGTAAACATAATAATTATTTAAGAAAATATGTATAAAATAACATTTATATATATTAATATATTAATATATTAATATAATTTGAAATATCATTACTCAAATTCATACCTAATAATTCAATTAATATTTTTTTCCATATTTAAAATTTATATATGTATATATACCATAGTTTTTTTTTTCTTTTAGTGTTGCGTGTATAGAGAGTTATCAAACATATTTGACTGAGTTAGAGGAAAACATATATTAAAGTCTCAAGTCATTACATTCCATATCAAATCAATCTTGAAACTTCAATATATATATATATTAGCATTAGTTATATATAAAGATCATGGAATCCTCAATCATATCATGTATCTATAACCTTGATCTTGACTAGAGAAAAACCCAGATTTGGTTAAGCTTCCTTTGATACATCTTGATCAGTGGTTAGTAATCCTCTTTATTCAGTTGGTTTCTTGAGATTTACTATGATCATGATCATCCTAAAAAACTAAAATTCAACTCTTTAGTTAATATCATATATTCATCAAGAATATTTAATCTAAATCAAAAAAAAATTCAAACATGACCTTGGTCCAAGATGTCTTCAAAATTTCAGTGGCAGCACAATAACCACTGAAATTTATCGTCTCAAGTTTACAATGGGTCACCAAATCCTCGAATATCATATATTAATCCATGTATTGCCTTATTCAATAATTTATTAGTTATTATTAGTAAACATAAAATTATTCACATCGAATCAAAATATACCTTTAAAATAAATGTTTTGACTTAGGTTTCGTAATCAAACTTGGTTCCATCTTCAAAATCCATTGAACATGACTTAAATCCTGGAAAACATAACTTTAATTTTTTTTTAAAAAATTTGATTCCCAATAGCACGATCAAATCCCAACACCCAATATTATGTTTAAATCGTTTATTTTTAATCTTCTCATGTTCCCTCATGGACATTCCTATTAACACTTAGATTTCTAATGTCAACCTCGGTTGAACTTTGAACGTGCCGAAATAGACAAGGAAAAAGTCATATGAGAACCAACTCATAGGATATTTATCACTCAGTAACCCGTAAGGAATATGAGGTAGACCCTCTTATGATATCTTTCTTACACTAAAATTAAACTTATAGGGTTTACATAAGAAAATTCCATAGGACACAATTGCATATCTTTTTTTTGGGAAAATTAAACTATCCTCTACAGTACATGAAAAATTATCATCTGTACAAATTCTTCCAAAAATCCAATGACCCCTAAAAATGGATAGTAAGAAATCATGCAGGATTCATCACAATTAATTAAATTAATTAAAAGTGAAAAGAAAAAACAACAATAAAATTTCATTAATTTTAAATGCTTCAAGAAGAAAAATAAACATTTATTCTGTCCATATAAATTTAAAACTAAAATAATTAAACTGTGGAAATAAAACACCCAACACCCAAAACATGAATTTTTTAAAAAAATAATATTCTAATTAAATATACTATAAATAAAAAACCCAATAAAAGATATTAAAAATAAAATACATGGAACATGAGAAAATTATTTCCATCACCTAGAATATATCAATTAAAAGTACAAAATATTAAAATAATTATTTGAAACTAAAATATAATAAAATAGAAGAAAATATCCTTTGAAAATTTTTCACTCAAAAACCCAAAATTTCCTGAAAATATTCAATTAATTATTATTTCATCACAAGATCTTCAACTTTCAAATATTCACTTTAGAAGCTCTTTAAGACATAGAATATCATTATAATATCACTGAAGGTTTGTTTAAAACATGTATCAATTAAATTTTACATCAAATCCCCCAAAAAATAATATTTTCTTATACTCAATAAATTAATTAGACAAATTTAGTGTAAAAGAAAAAATCTTAAGTGTGAAAGAAACTAAAAATCCAAAAAAAAATATTTTTCAAATGAATTTCCCCCATGGAATATCTCATGTTAAAGATATGATTTCCCTCCAATAATTGAATGGTTTTAGATAAAATATGGTATCATGTCTTACAAGAATTATTGAAATTAAAAATTTTGTAACTAATTAAACAA
Source organism: Viscum album (assembly GCA_963277665.1). NCBI lineage: Eukaryota > Viridiplantae > Streptophyta > Magnoliopsida > Santalales > Viscaceae > Viscum > Viscum album. The sequence continues at coordinate 29,899,087 of OY728125.1, forward strand.
ACTTCAATTTCCATCCAACTATAACTTTGAAACATATGTTTACCTATAGGTGAATCGACAAAAAATAATAGATACAACAAAATGGATGGGTGAAAATAAAAAATAAAAAAAATTAATAATTCAATCATTGATGAATTAAAATAATAAAAAAATGTGTAACCTATACTAGTATTTTCATTTTATAACCCATTTGGATACATATCATATGATTTTAATTCAAACAAAAAAATTTTGAGATCAATGTAAATTATAAGACATAATCCCAAAATTTTACCCAAAATAATTATTTCAAGTGGGAAACAAATTATGGACTCAATTGAATTCAAGTTTTAATATAAATTAACCTTTTCAAAAGGTCATTAAAATATTCAATCATAAGAAAAACATTCATCCAGTGCAATTAAAATTATAATCTTGGAAAAACCCATTTTAGGAAAAAAATAAAAGGTTATTTTAATGTGTACAAAAATTAATAAAGATTGTAACATAGATCAACATGATTTTATAATTTTAGAAGGTAAAAAACATATTTAAGGGCTTAAAAATCAATCAAAATTACATGATATGAGAATCTATAAAGATTCATTAAAAAGGAATTTAAAATGTACAATCATTTTTTCCTTACTTCACAGACACATAATGTGTTAGTTTAACTAATGATACAGGGTTTGAAATTATTTACAGCAAAAAAACTTCTTAAAATAGATCTTAGACTCAATAAAGTTCATAAATATGGTAAATTTTCCCTACAATTATAATTAGTTACTGAGTAGGCTTAAATTATCTACTTTTATCAAGGAAGTATTCTGGAAGATTTAAAACAAAAATATCTCCATGAAGAATGAAATAAGACTACCCTGATAGTAAATCTTTAACCACTTTAGTTTATTTTAACACTCACTATTTTCACCTTGACTTTAATTCCTATCGTAATTAAGTTATAGCTCCTATAAAATGAAAATACGAACATGTGATTCTAAAATAAAGCGGTTAAGAAAGAAAATAACTATAGATAAAGTTTAGTTAAGTTTAATCCTAAATTCTCCAACTAGAATCTCCTCTTTTCAGTGAGAGTTCTTAAAATTACACTCAATGTGTTAAAACATTTTACTTATGAGGATCTCATACCAAAATATCATTATGCATCTATAAAAATAGGTAAATAAGTGAAAAAAATAGTAATATTTATTATTATTCAAAACAAAAGAAAACAAACAGTATGTCCACATGTTGACTCCCATAAAGCATTAAGTTTCTAGTCCTTGTTAATACTTAATCAATACTTGGTTTTAAATAAATATATAGAATCCAAACCCTTTGGTATCTCCTCAAAGTAATGATAAATTCATTTATCATTAAAAAGGAATGGTCGGCTCTCATATTCTATCAATGTTGTTGGGGTTGGTGTCCTATGACCAACTATTTGTACTTTTATTACATGTATATTCAATGTGTTTAATATTAATAAAAGTGTTTATTATGTATTTTTCATTTTTCTACATGACTATAATGTAATATTTTCCCATAATAGACATTACATTGATAAGGTCATAGAAATTTCCTACAATAATGAGAACATTGATGTTCTATGATGATATTCTTAAATAATGTTATGTGGTTGGATAATGTACTATGATGGGACACATAGTACATATATTTTCAGGTGAGAGTACTCGTATGAAGATGAGGCCTCTTCTTATGAATTTTTTACTTGGTAATCTCCAAGTTTGGAGATTATGAGAACATATTCTCTTGTAGGAATTCTACATGTTTTGGTGTCATCAAATATTCATATCTTCGAGTGTGTGTGATGGTCCTTAGACTAACATATTATTATTAATAAATGGTACAAATCACATATATTTACTTTGTAAACCATGATGATAATAGTTTATGGATAATTTGGATACGTAGGGTGCATCACAAATGACATGTTGTTAATGAATAAGTTGAGGAAGGATTTGTACTTTCCATCTTTATGGAAGATGATATCTTATCCATTTTATTAGAATAGAACCCTCGCATCAAATTTCAGTGCCATCATGTAATGAACTATTTATTTAAGATAGTCAAAGAAATACATATCAAGCATATAGGTTGGTGACACAAATGTGAAATTTTCTTGATGAGATATTGTGATATAGGGATTATATTACAAATTGAGCATTCCTATGTGGTTTTCACTGTTGTGGTATTAATTTATTTGTCATGTGTGCCTTGACTCATTTATATATAGTATTCTTGGAATTTATGAATCCCTCATAATTCCAATGAGAAAGAATCCTAGAGGTTCATATACTAATATTTTCTTTTGATCTCGATTAAATTCTATTTGAGTTCAATTACTAGAATAAATATTATTATCAAGTCCAAGGAATAAATATATTCAAGTTATATTGATCCCACAAATTAAATAAATATTTATTCATAGGATTGAGAATAAAAAAATTATTTATTGAAAATTTTAATAAATATTTATTCTCAAAATTGTGAATAAATATTTAATTAGGAATAAAATATATATTGGGTTGTTCAATAAATTCAAGAGGAGTTTAAATATATCAAGTTAGATTCTAGTGAAAATTGTTAATTAATAAGACCGTTTCATAATTTTTTTTATAGTGAAAGTTGGTGCGCACCTCAAAACAATAATAATATAAATATTATTATGTGGCATGGGGTTTATTTAAGGTAATAAATTTCATTAAATCACTGGTCTGTAATTAAATAATATTATAACATAAATCCCAACTCTATAAATGGAAGTTTTTTTCTATTGTGTAGAGCATCCAAAAATTGAGAAAAGAGTATTGTTGCACACGACTAATTCTCTCTCAACTCATCCTTCTCTCTCTCTCTCAAGAACAAGAAGTGAAAGGGGGATTTATTCAATACTGAAGAATGAGTGATCAAAAACGACCAACGTAAGACGTTCGACTCACCATGCCAGCACCTCAAGATCAAGTGGTGTTTCTCAGATATCATAGGATTGTGTTTTGATCACTTCTAGAAGAATTCTATCCTTGGATCCTCACAGCTCAATGAAGTTAATCCAAATATTATTTTCAAACAATAAACATTCATGAAAAAAACAATGTTCCTAATCCCAGTTATTTATTTATTCAAATATTAAATAAATTAATTATGAATATGACATTAAAAAAACCCCTCTTGGTTTTGGTAAATGATTATTAAAAGAAATTTTAATATATTACCCACCTCTTCTCACTATCACTACACCCAGAACCATCAAGTGGTATTAGAGCAGTCACATTTAAATTGATAATTATTTATTTTATTATTGATCTATGTACAATTGTGGTTAGATTTTCATTTCATGTTATTCGTTATTTAATCTAATTTAAATTAACGTGTTATCCAAAAACTAATCATCTTCATTAAGTATTTCATTTTCTTAAAGATTTAATAGAAAATGATGAACAACCAAAGAGTCCATCGAGAAGTGCCAAATCTTTGGTAGGTAAAACTGAGTTAGATGGCTTGGAGTAGGAGAACACACTATAAAACCATTCACATTGTATCTAGATGTGACAATAAATTAACTATGTGTGCTTCTTTTATTACATATTGTTTGTTGATCAGGCTAACATAGAACACAAAAAGTGGACACAAGGTGTGTAGCATGCTTGTACACGTCGTATAGTCTGACTAAGTTAACATGCTGAATCCCTAGGCATGTGACTTGGTTATATGGAAATATAGGAATATATCGTGTAGCTAGATGTAAAAAACTTGTAGTCTCCCATTAATGGAAAAAATTAAAATTACATTAAAATTAAAAATTATAGTATTAAAAACTTATTTTATTGATTGGAACACCATTATGTGTTTGAAAATTTAACAATGATTTTAAATAATATTAAATTCTCAACTAAGTTATTTTAATGAATATGTAGTTATTGGTTCTTCCATTTATTTAACAGGAATGCCATTAATTTTGGGTATCTCCAAATAATATTGGATGATCATTGAGATGAAATAGAATTAATTGTTTAATTAATTCAAGTGTGTTTATCTTAAATAATATAAGAACAAACAAAGAAATGAATTCTAGCAATTTAATATTGCATATTCATTTCATGTTTGGTCATTCATGATCTTGACTAGTACCTATTTACGTGTTTTATTTTTTAATTTTATTCAATGTATGATTTTTCTGTTATTTAATATTAAATTAAATGAAGGAATGTGAGTCATACCTCCCTCCACTATTATGTAGGACCTATGTGTCAATGGATATTTTGTAATACCCTTTAACCAATAATTTGATTCCCCTCACCTGTGTGTGAGTTATATATATTTTTAATTAATAGAGCATCCCAAGATAGGTAGATGTGGTTCAAGATGGAACCATAATGATACCAACCTAGGTGATACACGGTGGACAGGTGGAATGTTGGAACTCATGCCAAGACTAGAAATAAGATTTATTTCCCCTAGGTCAAAGGTTAACATAATTTCTGCTCATTAAATTAATCATTAGATAAATCTCATTAATGGGTCATTTAATTAATTAATTATTTCTATCAATGAAATTATTTATTTTATGGATGCAAGGTTGTGATCACATAAATAAATGAATTAATGTTCAAAGATTTAAATTAAATAAATTAATTATGCATAAATGTTTCATCCAACATGGTTAATTAATTTAGTAACATACACTAAATATTAACAAGATGTTTAAATGATAAAAAAGATAAAATTTAAGCATAATAAATTAAAATACCTCAATTAAATGTTAAGTTGGACTAAGCCATCCATTACTTGATTGAGAATGAAACCATAGAACTAAGTGTATTACATTTCTAAAGTATGGACACTTAATTTTATTGAGGATTTTTCATGAGATTTTTGTGTCAAATTAATAGAAATTGTATTGATTTTAATAGCCAAAGAATTTTCAATACAAATTTTGAGGCAATTGTTGATGAAATCCAAGTCAGGATTTCAAGATAGGGGAATCCACTCAATGAATCAATGAGCTACAAGTTCATATTTTTTCAGACCACCTACCTAAATACTTTTTTTGGGCTTTCATGGCTATAGTATAAATCATTTAGAAAAGTAATGTGGGTCATTTACCAAAATTCAAAAGCAACGACATTTCAAGTTCAATGGTGAGGGATATTGAGACTTGATAAAATAGTGGGTGATTTAATAAATAAATAAATAAACATTTAATTTATTATATATCACTTATTTTATAATCAAGGAAAGAGATAATAATTTTATCTTTTAATTATAGTATAAAATGATGATCCATCCTCCATATAATCCCTATGATCAGTATTGGAGAAAGATAACCTCCTAATTGGTAGTAGCTTCTAGGATTGGTTTAGATGCAATCAAGTGGTGATACACCATGAACGGAAATCTTATATAGAAAAATCCTCAATGTATGATTCGCCTACTAAAGAGGCGGGTGATAAAGAGATACTTTTCTATGAAAAACATTTAAACTCCATGGTTATTGTTCTATGTTTGATGAATTCAGTAATGTATAGTGAAAAAATGATGTCTCATGAAAACATGGATTCATATAGTATACTTGATCACCTTCATGGTCTTTTTTTAGGAGAGAGATAGGCAAGAATTGTTTGATATTTCCAAGTCACTCCTTTAGAGAAGGATTAGGGAGGGTTCCTTAGTTGGGCCTCACATAGTCAAGATCATTGGCTACATTGAGTGGTTAGAGGTTCTAAGGTTTAAACTCCCCAGAGAACTAGGCACTGACCGCCAAATCCTTTTTTTTTGTATTTTCAAAAACCACTTTATGGATAAGTGGAAACCTCACATGAAACATACAACTGGGTTCAAACCAAACCTCCATTGAAATACAAAAATCAAAAACCATGATACAAAAAAAAACCACTAAACCCAAATCACTCATCCCAGGACAGAAAATAGAAAAACCACTAATCCTTGTTTGAAATTCAAAATGTTGAAGATCTATATATCCCATCCTTGGGTCACTTAGTCTTAAGATGAGGTCTACTTAGATTCACACCCCCCAATGTCACCACTACATCGTCAATTATCTAGCTGGATAACAACCCAACGCAACTTCCATTACCAAAAAATTTGTGTTGTCGTCGCATCACTTTTGTCAACCACTGACGCTGAGAACCATAACCACACTATAAAAAACACTAAATCAAGAGATTACAATAGACTTTATCTTCAAATGATTATCAAATAGACCAATCACACACAGAAAAACCAAAAAAACCCTTCACTGATGCTTTTGATGAAGAAACACCAAATAGATCTAACAAACCAGTTACCATTTTTATATGAGCGAACTAAATCAAGGATCTCCTAAAGCCCAGACATCCACCGAACACCACATCCAAAAACCACATGGTTACCTCCACACTAGGTCTGAAATAGCGAGAAGCATGAGAACACGAGGTCAGAGTAGGGATCCAAACGACTATGCACTCTGGAAGATTCCTACGATTGAGAAACAGAGAGCTAGAATCAGCTAGAAAGATCCAACCACAGTAGCATCAAAAAACCAATCGACCCCCAAACCACTTATCCCAAAACCTCCTTGATCCCAATGCACTAGATCCAACTTGGAGAGGCGCAGTGTATCTTGAGGTCAGAGAAGGGTTCGGATGCCAAGGGCTTCCCCAGCACACAACTGTCAATGGGAAGGCCGAAATAGTATCGGAAGAAACCCCATGGTAGTGAGAACCGGAGAGGAGACCCATAGCTATTTTGAAGAAGGAGAACACTAGAGTGAATAAGAAGATAGTAAATGAGGAAGGGAGATGAAGCGGGAGAATAAATGGGGACCGCTGTTGTCGCTGAGGAGGGAGGAAACCCTTGGAGGAGAGGTGAATCTGAGACTGAAGAGGAGAGTCGTTGGGCGAGTAGGGTGCCATCACTGACCTAATTATGGTTTCACTCCCTCAAACCTTCTCTAGATTTGTTTTCAAATTAATATTAATAACATTAATAAGGTTATGATAGATCATTTTACTCCTCTTCACAAAGTAGATAAGGATACTAACCTTCTATCCTTATGGTGAACAAATGGAAAGGGAAAGTGGATAACTTAAAACCAAGGATTCTTCATACCCTTACAAGAAGAGTAAGATCAATAGGAAAGCAAGGGAAAATGATACAATCTGCTTCACATTTGGCAAGAAGGTCCAATGGAAGAAAACCTACACCCATCCAAATAATCAGGTGGAAGATTTTGGTGCATCTATTATTTAGTGAAAATTATCTGTTACTAGAAATTGGGTGTTAGATATAGCTTTTGGTTCTCACAAATGTATTCAAATATAGGAACCAAGTAGATTCAGAATTATTGATGAAGGATAGGTAGGTATTTGAGCACCCAAATGATCTGAACGTTTCGTTGTAGCTATCAGGGACTACCACCTCAAGTTTCAAACAAAAATTATGTTTTTTAAAGGTTGTTATTATGTACCTTTAGTTACCAAAAACATTATTTTTGAATCCATACTTGATACAAATGGATTTATTCTCAAATTTGGGAATAAATGCTACTTATTTTATAATTATATCATTCGTTATGGTAAAGAACATTTAAATAACAGCCTTTTTGTTTTGGATTACACGGAACAAATAATGGAAATTAATAAATAAGTTACTTCATATGACTCAAACCATACCCAACTTTGGCATCACCAGCTAGGTCATGTAAATGAAAGTTATTGACTAAATTACATCAAGATGGATATTTAGATTCTTTTGAACTAAAACCACTTTGTGTATGTCATGTATTATTATAGTAAAAATAACAAAATCCCCATTTTGTGAGAAACGTTAAAGGGATAAAGATATTTTTTTCATTAATTCATATCGATGTGTGTGGACCATTTCTTATTGAAACAAGGGTTGGGTACTCATACTTCATAACTTTTATTGATAATTTTTGTAGATATAGATATTTATACTTAATGTGGTATAAGTTGGATTATTTTGATAAATTCAAGAATTATAAGAATGAAGTTGAGAACTATCTTCGTAAGAATATTATGAAACTTCACTCAGACTCTGTTGGATAATATCTTAATCTAAACAGCATTGATTGTCTACAGTAGTTATGGATTTTATCTCAACTCACTCCTCCTTATATGCCTTAGTAGAATGGTGTAAGAGAAAGGAGGTACCACACCTTGTTGGACTTAGTGAGATCAATGATGATTCATGTGATCCTTCCATTATCCTTTTATGGATACACATTACAAACAACATCATACGTACTAAACCAAGTGTCAACTAAAACAATAGATAGTATACATACTGATTATGGAATGGGAAGAAACTTATATTGGCTTACTTACATGTGTGGGGTTTCGAAGCATTTGTTAAGGCCTCATCAGGTAAAAATCTTGCACTATGAGGCAAAAAGTGTAACTTATAAGATATAACAAAGAAACAAATGGAAATCACCAATATAAACATTCAAAAAAATGATTTGGTCGGCAAATGAACCACATTTCTTAAGGATGATCTTTTTTCTAAAAGTGATGGTGGGAGTGAGATAGACATTGATGAAGTCCACGATCAAGATACAAAAGAGTTAGTACACAAAAAAACTCCAAAAATCCCCCTAGAAGAAGATATTGTTTCAAAGACAAAATTATTATGTGGCAGAACTACAGAATTTAGAAAAGTATAATGGTATGGTTTTCTAGTCACTGTTGACACCACAAAATACATTCCATACACTTTTCTACAGAATTAACGATGTGACACTTTCTTAGAAAACAAATGTTGGTTTTGAGTACAGATGTTTCTATAAGCTATAAGAAGATGAAAAACATATTTCCATGTTTCATAATACTACACCATAATCAGGGATCCACTACTACAAAACCCTCATTTAACGGCGCTGGTATTTATTAGTGCTAGAAAAAAATGCTAATAAATGGCATATTTATCAGCGCTAAGGAAATCACTAATAAATTTAACCTTTTATCAACCATTTATTTTAGTGATAATAAAGGGTATCCTTTTTCAGTGCTTTATTTTTAGTGTTGATAAACGAAACCTTTTATTAGCGCTTTGTTTTTAGCACTGATAATATTTCTTTCATTGGCATGTTTTTAATGCTGATAAAGGTCCGAATAAATAAAATGAAATAATTAAATAAATTAAAAATAAAAATTAGTTTACTAAAAAAATATTAAAAATTTTATTAATTAAATTGTTATTGATAAAAATGAATAAATTTATTAAACATTATTAAATATAAAACATTTTTTAAATTAGATAATTATAATAATTAATGTTATTAAAATGTATATAATAACTATATAGATATATATCAATGTATATAAATAAGATTTATATATTAAAAAATATTTATGCACTTTATATTAAATAGTCAAATAATTATTGAAATTTTTTTTATAATTAAAAATTAATATAAGTAAAATTATTGACTAATTGCATAGTACACGACATATAATTGACTGTTGTTTGTCTTATCAATTTAACATAGATCAAATCTATGCTATATTGATTTCACATATACATAATTAATGCAATTTTATATAAAATGCACACACATAAAACTTATCAATTTTTTTAATATTGGTAATGTGTACTGATTCTTAATTTATTCAATTTCACTCATTTTTAACATATATGCATGCACATAAAATTAGATATTCATTAATAATGTTAAAAATACATTTTTAAATAAATATATTTATAAATTTACATTTACTATAATTATATATTTATATATTTATAATTATAAATAAATAATTTTTTAAAGTATTTTCATAATTATAAATAAATAGTTATATATATTTAACTAATTATTGAATTTATATTTAATTTACTTAAATAATAAATATATTTACTATTTTTATATATAGTAATTAAGTATATATATGCATAATTATATAAATATATATAGCGATATAAATATTATTTTATAAAAAAATTATATAATTATAAATAAATAATTAAAAAATACAATAAATATATTTAAAATAGAATATATTTACTGTATTTATATTTTTATATATTTATTAACTATATATAAATATTTATAATTTTTTATTTATAATTATAGTTATAAATCTTTTGTCAGTGCTTAAGTAATAAGTGCTGATAAAAGAATATTTATCAGTGTTATAATCTTAGCACTAATAAATATAGATTTTGTTAGTGCATTTTTAGCACTGATAAATACCAACCTTTATCAGTGCTTATATGTAAGTGCTAATAAAAATGTCCCAATTTAGTTAAAAACCCTAACAATTTGTAACCCTGTCACGATATCATAAGCTTTCTGTGACAACCACCGACTGTTGATGATCCTCCATAGTGAATCTAACCTTGAATCACACCATTCATTTACATCTCAAACATCTCACCTGACATCCAGTGTACGATTAAAGTCAAGTTTTCTAAAGAGGGTTTTGTATTTTCTTCAACCTAGTAAGGTAGCCATTTTGATTTTCTTGGTGTATTTATTGTTTCATTTTTGATTTTTTCTTTGATGATGTTGTTATTTGTAGTTTGTTGATTGTATACTAGCGATGTAGGCCTTCTAATTTTTTCAATTTCCAATTTTGATTCAACTCTTGATCACTCATGGAGAGTTTATTGTTTCTGGACTTGTTCGTGACACATTGAGTTTAGTTTGTTGTTTTATTTTGTTTACATTTCCCTAATTGATTTCTTAAAGCTATCATAAATATTTTTCATTCTTTATTTTATAAATGTTATTCCACACATTGGAAATTTTATAAATTGAAAATTGGTATTTTATGTATGAGGTAGTTAAAGGTAGGTTAAAGGATTTTTTTATATTATATTGATTCATATCTTCTTTTTCAACTTATCAGGATTTTTGTGGGAATCTAATGTATAGATGCATCATGGAAGTATTTATTTAAATTTTATTTCTACTAATTTATTTATTTTTTGGTCGATATCATTCCCACTATATTTTTTTCATGCCCTGGGGCTTGTTTCTAGCCTGACAAGGATCAAGAATGTCCCTTGGATACAACCATGGTCCATATTAGGTGTTTGATATACGGTTTTCATGGGTTTGTTTTTTAAACTATATTTGTTGTTAAATGTGTTGTACCTATTCTCAATAATCCAACATCTTTTGTCTCTATACTTTTAAAAAAACTATTTTATTTTCTCCCTCTATTGATTAATCCAATATTATTTATAAATCCTTTTAATAATAATATATGAAATATTATACCTTAATGTTATGTACTATTTTCCTACTAAATTATAATTTTTTATCATCATACAACTCCCCCTCTCTCATTTATTTAAAAAAACCCTTTTAAGATTACCGCTTTCTATTTATACCACATTTTTTAGACCTATATACCACCATAATACATTAAACTTTTTTCTCTGAAATGTAGATTTTCAAAAAAAAATCCCCCTTTTTCATTATTTATTTAACTAATAACAAGTGTATCTCTATGTAATCACTTAGATACCTAGATATATGACATGTTGAAAAATAGTATTTCAAACCCTTTTACTATAAACAATTTTATATATAACAAATCTCCCACACTCCATGATATTGATTGACATTCCATACACAACATTTGAAAATTTTATTCAATTTTCAATGTATGTTAACATGGGTTTCCAATATTCCTATTGAAATATATAAAACACTTCCCTCACATACATGTATTGGGAAATAAATATCCCATGAATTCCATGAGTCACCTATAAACTAAGTAAGATTTAAATTCACTAATCATCAACATTTAAACATTGGACATTGCTAATGTAGAAAATTATTATCAACATTCATCTCTTGGAACTCTAAATATTATATCATCTACATTGATAAACACTTCCAATATATCCATAAAATTATTTTTTTGGTAATTATTATGACCAATTCCTTGTTTTTTAAATTAAAATTTCTTGAATAATTCATCTAACCATCAATGAAAATCCCTTAGTTCTTATTTCAATTCATACATCACCTTTTTAGATTAATAAACACTATTTTCATATTAAAGAAGGTTAAAACTATCTATTTGTTTAATCTAAACTTTCTATTCATTTAATCCATTTGTAAATTCTAATTTTACATCCAGTTAGATTACCTATAATTTCCTTGGGATAGGTTAGTGTGGTGATATGACATCCCAAGAGTCTTGAGATGTTTTAGAATATTGATATATCAATAATTTTAAATGCAATAATTCCTTAGGTTTCTACATCACTTGTTGCAAAACATTTTCATATCTTCTAGTTTATTTAATGATATTTTATTATTCTTGTTTATAAAATTTATGTTTCTTATTAATCCTTAATTTTATATATTGTATTTTAATTTCTTTAGGGGATTCAAGAAAGACTTTATTTGGAGTAATTCTTTTCTTAAATTCAATAACCCCAACAATCTGAAATTATTTGAAACAATCAAATGTGGAGTTTCCCTTATTAGAATTGTCTATAAACTTATCTTTTTATAATGAATATCTTATGTGTATATATTTATATATTTTATAAAATGAATCTTTTATAAACCTAATAGGATTTATATGAACTGAAAATGTATGCATTCTAATCTTTTAATAAATGAATATGAAGATGGAGTAAAAGAGTTTATCAAGTTTTTAAGAGAGTAAGCAGATGACCCTTCTAAAATCCCCTATCTATGTTTATGTTGTTTCTATTAAATAAAAATTAGTATGAAAGTGTTTGAAGAATATTTTTTTTATCACGGAATAGATCAAATATATAAATGTTAGAATAAACATAAGTAAAACTGAATTTGGACATCTATTGTTATGATACTACGGTTTTTGAAACATTTGATATGAATACCTTTGTAAAAGTTGATGGATATCACATGGAAGAAATGAAAATGGAAATTTAATATAGCCTTCATGATTTTCCAAATTTGTTTAAGGAGTTAAATAGTTATTCCAAGAAACAATTTTATAGAGGTTGTACTAAATACACAAAATTTTTAGTTGTATTGAATTTATATAAATTGAAAGATGTTAGTGGATGGAGTGACACTAGATTTATAGAACTACATAGTCTTCTGAATGATATGATACTAGAAGAAAAGGAACTATTATATCTAACATATGACACAAAATGAATGTTACGTTCAATGGGCATGATCTCCAAAAAATGAGCATTTTTTCCAAATTATTTTTTATTGTTTTGTAAGGACAATAAATCACTCATAAAATTCCCAAAGTGTGGTGCAGATCGATACAAGAAAAATGAATCAAGTCCTTTGAAATTTGTATGGTAATTTCTTATCATTCCACGGTTTAGAAGACTTCATAGATGTCAGGAAACCGTGAGACAATCAACATGACATGTAGATGCAAGAATTAAATATGGGAACCTACGTCATCAAGAAGATTCGCCTCAATGGAATAAAATTTATTCCAAGTTTTTGGAATTTGGGGATGAGCTGATACAAGAAAAATGAATCAAGTCCTTTGAAATTTGTATGGTAATTTCTTATCATTCCACGGTTTAGAAGACTTCATAGATGTCAATAAACCATGATACAATCATCATGACATGTAGATGCAAGAATTAAAGATGGGAACCTACGTCATCTAGAAGATTCTCCTCAATGGAATAAAATATATTCCAAGTTTTTGGAATTTGGGGATGAGCTGAGAAACTTTCATCTTGTGTTATTTAATGATGGAAGAAATCATTTTTGAGTATATAGTAGTACTCAAAATACATGGCCTATCATTTTTGTAAATTATAACTTTCCTCCATGGTTATTCATGAAGCACAAATACATTATGTTGTCTTTGATTATATTTAGAATAAAGAAACCCTGTAATGATATTGATGTCTATTTTTTCTCCATTGATCGAAGATCTGAAATTGATGTGGGATACAAGTGTTGCAATGTATGATGATCATAGAAATAAAAATTTCACATTGAGGTCCAAGTTGTATGGAATGATAAATGACTTCCATTGTTATGGAAATTTATTAGGTTATATAATTAAAGGAGTATTGCGGTGTCCCATTTGTGAAAAATGTATAGACTCAATTTAGTTGAAGCATTCCTCGAAGACTGTATTTTTAGGACATCATAAATTTTTACCTTGACGGCATAAATATTGATCCTGGATGACATCATTTTATGGAAATATCTAAGAGGGAAAAACACCGTCTCCAGCAATAGGCGATCATCTGTAAAAAAAAGTAAAAAACAGTGAAACTATTTTTGGAAAACCATTTTTGAGAAACCTTACAAAATCAGGTTGGAAGAAGATGGTGATTTTATTTGAATTACTATATTGGAATTTTTTGTATGTCAGAAATTTTCTTGATATTATGCATGTAGAAAAAAAGGTATTTGATATTGTTATTGGCCTATTACTAAATGTTCCTAGAAAAACAATAGATGGCATCAAGGATAGGTTGGACTTGATTAAAATTTGGATAAGGGAAGATTTGGCACCAATGAAGGGTAAAAGGTGGAATTTTATTCCTCCAATAGATAACACTCTATCCAAATATAAAAAATTACAATTTTTCCTTTTCCATACTAGTGTGAATGTTCCACAGGGGTATTCATAAAATATCAAGAATGTCATGTTAATGACTAATTTGAAGTTATAAAAACTAAAATCATAGGATTTTCATGTTTTGATTTAAGATTTAATGTATTTTTCTTTCCATTTCATTCTTCCTCAAAATGTATGACATACATCAACCATACTCTACTTCTTTTTCATATCCATATGTAGTAAAGTTGTAAACCCGGTGAAGTTTCCCATAATGAATAAGGATATTTCAGTCATATTATGTGAATTAGAGATGTTCTTACCACCATAATTATTTGATATATTGGTACACCTAATGGTTCACTTTGTCATAGAGGTTCAACTATGTGGTCATGTCCATTACATATGGATCTACCCCATTGAATGGTATATGAATATTTTGAATGGGTAGGCCAAGAATCAAAGTCAGCCAGAAGGTTGCATTGAAAAATGATATATGGTTGAAGAAAATATTTAATTTTGTACCTATTACCAATATGATATTGAAATCTTTGATCTCCCAAAGTCTCATCACAAGGACCATCTTATGGGCGAAGGGATTTCCAGAAGAGTTATTTTTATGATTACCGTGACAGAGTTTGAGCAATCACATCTTTACAGATTACATAATAGTGGAGATGTTGATCCATATATTGAATCCCAAAAATAAATTCTTAGAGATTTTAATCCATCAAGGGTTGAAGGACGGATATAAAATAAAAATAATCAATAGTTTATAGGATGTTTCATATAACAAATTTATAAGTAGTTATCAAAAAATCAAAATTAAATTGGCTAATGACTTCAATGGCTAGAAATAGGCCTAATTGAATTTTTTTTATCTTACACTGGTTTTGTAATCAATAGTTATACTTTCTATACAAAAAAACACAATGAACTCAATACAATGAAAAATTGTACTATTGTGATTGTGGCCGAATCGATGAAAATATCTGGTTCCAAGGATAGAAATCCAATTTATTCAAATATGTCATATTTTGGAATTATCAAACAAATATATGAGTGTGATTATACAACATTTCAAGTGAATATTTTCTATTACAAAAGGGTTGACAATATTAATGGAGTGAAAGTTGATGAAATGGGATTTGTGAAGGATAATTTCAGTGTGGAAGGGGGGAAAAGGCGAGTCGTTCATAATGGAATCACAATCAGTGAAAGTATTTTATGTCTCGGATCCAACAAATGAGAATTAGTTGATTGTCTTGGTGATGGCTAAAAAATGTTCATTCAGATGAAAATTCAATTGAGGAAGACCCTTTTATTGGGACATCACAATTATTTCATTTTGGTTCCAATATAGGCAATGTCTTGTACATTAGAGGGGACCACAAATATGGGATTTAGATTCTCGATAGATGAACCAAATTCTTGAAACATTTTAAGAAAATAAATATGGTTCAATAATAAGGTAAAAGTTTTCTTTAATATATTATGTTTTTCATCATAATATTATATTTTCTCTACTGCATTATCATAATCCAAATTAATTTTTTCACTAATCAAAAAGACAATCTTTTCTACACATGATGGAATAGAAAACTATAATTAAGGAAATGCTTTGGAAATATGTAAAGATAATTTTACAATATAATTTATTTATTTTACTGAAAAATATATAATTAAGTGTTAATTTAATTTTCATTATTCCTTATAGAATTCATTTATTTTATAAGATTTATTTCTATGTTTCATGCCTTTTCTAGTAGATCAACGATGATGTATCTTATCAATTATAGAGGTAATCATGTTTTTTTCACAGTAAAATCATTGTCAACAGAATTAATGTATTGTTTAATATTTATAATATATTTATTTATTTTTAATATTACCCAAATAATAATTGTTTTCTTATACATGTGGATTCTTTTGCTAAAGTTGGGGTTCTCTATCCAACATGCAGGCTTCTTCTCCCTCAAAACCTTTTCACCAATATAGTGTCTCATTTATCACTTTCTTTAAAGTTCACTCCACTGTCTTCGTGGAAAGAGAAACAACATTGCCTCTAGTCAATGATAGAGGTAATTTTGATGTTTTCATAGTAAAATCATTGTCCGTAGAATTAATGTATTGTTTCACATTTATGTTCAATTTATATATTTTTAATATTACTCATATAATAATTCTTTTTTATATAGGTGGATTCTTTTGTTCGAGTTTGGGTGATCTGTATATCTTTTATCCCTCTCTACACCCAAACTTCTATTAACATTTTCTCCCTAAAAATCATATCACACATGTAGTTGTGCATTTGTACTTTCTTTCAAGTTACCTTCACTACCTTTATTGGAAGAGAAATTATGAAGCCTCTGATAAATTATAGAGGCAATCTTGATTCATTCATAGAAAAATCATTGTCCATATAATTAATGTATTATTTCATACTTATGATTAATTTATTTTTTTAGTATTACTCATATAATAATTGTTTTCTTATACCAGTGGAGCCTCTTATTCAAGTTGGGGTGCTCTATCCAGCTTTCAGGTTTTTCTCCCTCAAAACCTTTTCACCCCTACACTGCTACATTTATCACTTTCTTTCAAGTTACCTCCAGTTCCTTTATAGGAACAAAAATGATGCTACCACTGCTCAATTACAAAGGTAATATTGATGTTTGAATAGTAAAATCATTATCCATAGAAATAATGTATTGTTTCATATTTATGTTTTATTTATTTATTTTCAGTATTAATTACATAATAATTATTTTATTATACTGGTCAATTCTTTTATTTTAGTTGGGGTGCTTTGTCTATCTTTCATCCCTTTCTACACCAAAACTTCCACATACTTCTTCTACCTCAAAACCTCTCACTCGTACAGTGTTAAAATTTATAAATTTATTTAAAGTTCCCTCCACCACTAAATCAATGAGGTAATCTTAATATTTACATAGTAAAATAATTATTCATATAATTAATTTATTATTTCATATTTATGTTTAATTTATTTTTTAGTATTAATAATAATAATTTTTTTCTTATACAGGTGGATTATTTTTTTCAAGTTGATGTGTTATGTACGAAGCCCCTCATGCATTGTTTTATGTTCGGTAACGAAAGTAATGGAAATAAAGGTAATATTGATGGTCAAGATTGTTTTGAGATTTTGGGACATGTAGTAATCTGCTGCAACTCAATCTAACACACGATATGACCATTATAACTCCAAGTACTTCTTTTTATTTAAAATTGACATTAATTTTTTAATAAAATACAACTAAAAAAATTAAAACTAAGCTAACATATTTAGATTGTTTAGATAATTTAATACAACAATCCATAAGTCATTTGTGATGTATAAGAATCAGTTGCACCTCAATCTGATACAAGATGTGTCTAATATTACTCAATGTTTATGTTCTTAGTTTAAAATTGACCTTTAACATTTAAAAGTGGCACTCAATGAAAACTGAGAAAACATGATCAGTAGTTTTGATAATTTAGGATAATGAACCATAAATCATTTTTTATGTGTAGGAATCAGTCTCACATCAAATAGATATATGATGTGATTTGTTTGATTCAAAGTATGTGTTTCAAGTTAAAAATGACATTTTAGTAAAAAATAAAAGTGACATACACAAAACCAATAAAACAAATTTAGATTTTTTTATACATTATTAAAATGATCCATAAGTGATTTGAGATGTTTATTAATCAGACACACCTCAATCTAACGCATGGTGTGACCGGTATGACTCCAAGTGCATGTTTTTATTTAAAATTGACAACAATATTTATTAAAAGGAAAACTGACCTACTCAAAACTGATAAAACGCATTCACATTGATTAAATACATTAGGAAAATGATCCATAAGTCATTTTTGATGTTTTAGAACTAGATTCATCTCAATCTTATACACAATGTGATCAATATGAGTCAAATTACAAGTTTCAACTCTTAAATGACAATTTAGTAAAAAAGACAAGTGATGTACTAAAAACTAAGAAAATGCATTCATATTGTTTTTAAACTTTTGTAAAATAATCAATATGTCATTTGGGACATATATTAATTAGTTCCATCTCAATTCAATGCATGGTGAGACCTGTATGACTCAAAGTGTATCTTTTTATTTAAAATTGTCATCATTTTTAGTAAAAAGGACAACTTTCCTACTAAAAATCAAAAAAAATAATTCAAATTATTTAAATAATTTTGTATATAGATCCATAAGTCATTTATAATGTGTGGGAATTATCCTCACCACAATCTGATACATAATGTGATCGGTCTCAGTCAAAGTATGTGTTTCAATTTTAACATGACATTTTTGTAAAAAGGACAAGTGATGTAATCAAAACTGAGAAAACAAATTCATATTTTTTTGAAACTATATGAAAATAATTCATAAGTAATTTGGGATGTGTAGGCATAATCCTCACCTCAATACAATATAAGTTTTGAATGGTATGACTCAAAGTGCGTATTTTTATTTAAAATTGTCATCAATTTTAGTAAAATGGAAAACTATACTACTCAAAACAAACAAAACATATTCTTATTGTTTTTATACTTTAAAAAATAATCTATACGTCATTTTTTATGTTTCGAAATTATATGCACCTCAATCTAATACACGATGTGCTTGGTATGACTCAAAGTGTCTCTTATCTGTTTAAAATCGATATTTTAGTTCAAAAAGCGCCACTCAAAGAAAACTGATCAAAAACACTTGAATTTTATTGATGATTTAGTAAAATTATTCATAAGTCAGTTGTGATATGTAGGAATATTTTTTTGTCAAACTGATACACTATGTGATCATAATGAGTCCAAAGTTCACATTTCCAGTTTAAAATGAAATTTTAATAAAAAAGACAATTGAAGTACTCAAAACTAAGAAAACACATTAATATTGTTTTGATACTTTATAAAAATAATACACAAGTTATTTGAGACATGTTGGAATGAACCACACCTGAATCTGATGCATGTTGTGACTGGTATGACCCCAAGTGAATCTTTTTATATAAAATCAACATCAATTTTATAAAAATTAACACTTTTTGTTTTCTATATATTGTTACTAACATAATAATTATTTTCTTATATAGGTGTGTTTTTTTCTCAATAATGGGTGGTTTGTTTATCAATTTCATGAATCAGGTCAGGATTAAAAGATAAAAGAACGTTGATGTTTTTGAATGTATGTATTAATTTTTATTTATGTAATTGTATAAACCAATGTTTAAAATGTATATAATATAGTGTTTTTTTTCTTGTGTTAGTGTTTTAAATTTCAATTAATTTAAATCATGTATTGGTACTTATTTCTCTAGATATCTGGTGTTGTTTGGGTGTTGTGATGTGTTGTAAAAGAAAATTGTAGTAGTTTTACAGTGTTCTATTACATCACATGATAGTGTGGACCTTTTTCAGTACCTTTAAAAGCACTCATAATGGACACCTTCATTAGAACTTTTAAAATCACTGATAAAAGGTCCTTTATCATCACTTTATATGTGCAGATAAAATACTCTTTATCAGCACTTTGTTTAGCACTGATAAAAGACCCCTTTATCAGTGCTCTTTCAGCACTAATTAAAGACCAGGGCTATTAACCTCACTCATGTAATTAGTGCTTTTCTAGTGCTAATAAATGCCATTTATAAAGATGTTAAATTCTAGTTTTGTAGGAGTGGTATGATTGGAAAGAACCCACCACCTGGAGTAGGTCATGGATTTACAAGATCAAATGTAAAAAAAAATAGATGCATTAGAATTAAATTTCCATATTTCTTTCATGAACACTTGGTGTATTCAACATATCAATAAGTGTATATCCCTTCAGGATCTTCCATTTGACTAGTCATAGAGCCCAAAAGTAATCACGGATCAAAAGTTAAGGTACTTGGAAGGAGGAAAAGTTTTATAAAGGGATTTGCCTCACCTAAATGGTGGACCTTCATGGAGGACCTACACAAAGGACCTACACAGGGGACCTTCACAAAGGACTTGGCATGGGGGACCTACACAGAGGACCTACACAGGGGACCTATAAGGGAGACCTGAACATAGGACCTACATAGGGAACCTTCACTGAGGACTTACATGGAGGACCTATGCACAGTAACTCTTCACCTACAAGAATATGAAGACTATATTTCCATGTTCCGTAAGACTAATCCATAATTGGGAATAAGTGGAAAGAACACCCCTCCAGGGGTAGGTCATGGATTTCTACGATCAATCGTAAAAAGGTGTAGGTGTATTACATTGAAGTTTCCACATTTCATTCACGAACACTTGGTGTATTCAACATATTAATAAGCATATATCTCTTTGAGATCTTCCATTTCACTAGTCATGGAGCCCAAAAGGACTCACTGATCAAAATTTATAGAAATTACAAGATGGAAAAATTTTATAATGGGATTTTCCTCACCTTCATGGTAGACCTCCACGGAGGACCTACACAGAGGACCAACATGGTGGACCTACACGGGAGACCTATATGGAGGACCTATAAGGGGGACCTGCACAGGGGACCTGTATAGAGGACCTACATGGAGTGACTACACAAAGGACCTACCTGTAGTACCTCCATAGAAGACCTACATGGAGGGCCTGCATGGAAGACCTGTAGGGAGGACCTTCACAGATGACCTCCATAGGGGACCTGTATAGAGGAGCTACACGGGGGACCTGCATGGAGGACCTACATGGAGGACATGCATGGGGTACATGCATGCGGGGCCTTCATGGAGGGCCTATGTAGATTAACTCCTTCACCTAGGGTTCCCTATTTTCCTATAAATCGGTCCCTTGGGCTCCCCATTAATATGAGGAAAATTTTGAAGAAGCCCCTGAGATCTGGTTGTGTAGCCCCTTTACCCAAGTCATTCAAAATATATTAGGTTTCTCTCTGAAACCTGAGAGTAGATAGAATTAATTGGGATGAGTTAGATCAAAGTCTCATCGGGTTTTAGAATGTAAGGAAATGATCCAAGGACATGATCGAAGGACCTTCATCAAAGACATGAGCCAAGGACCCAAGTCAAGGACCAGCGCTAAGGACTTGGGCCATGGACTTGGGCCAAGGACCCACACCAAGGATAAGAGCCAAGGACCTGATCTAAGGACCTGATCCAAGGACTTGTGCCATAGAACTGTGCTAAGGACCTTCACTAGGGACCTACGCCAAGAGCCTGATCTACGGACCTAATCCAAGGACCTGATCCAAGGACCTGATTCAAGGAGCTAAGCCAAGAACCTGAGCCAAGGACCTAAGCTAAGAACCTGAGCTAAAGACCGGATCTCAAAAGGAATCCTCCTTAGGAGTAAGCCCCAACTAAAGCTCAACGAGCATCCTCCTTAAGAGTAAGCACCAACCAAAGCTCAATGGGCATCCTCCTTAGGAGTAGGCCCCAACCAAATATCAATGGGGATCCCTCCTAGAGTAATCCCCTAGCCTTTATTGTAGGAGGTTACAGTCTTCCTCTTATCTACCTTTTCTTCCCACCCCTTCATTCCTTCCATACATTGCACTCACGTACAACATAAATTGAAGACAGGTAAGTGTCGTATCCCCAAACCCTTCCACCAAAGGATAAGGAAAAATGTTTTGTCTGTCGAATCATCGACTTCCTCTTGTTTCTCAAACCGATCACGACTCACTTGGGATTAGAGGTTAGAGGTGATCACGAAAATCACACGATCCATGCACTAGTACAAAAAAAAAATTACGTCACCATTTTTCACGTCGGTTTTTTAGAACCAATGTGAAAATATATAAAAATCGATTTTTCACGTCAGTTATTATATAACCGATGTAAAAATACATTTTCTCTGATTTTTAACATCGGTTATATAAGAACCGACGTTAAAAATCCATTTTATTTGATTTTTCACGTCGGTTATTATATAACCGACGTGAAAAATTGATGTACATCACTTTTCTACGTCGGTTATTAAATAAACGATGTGAAAAATCCATTTCGAGGAAAATATATTAAAATTTTCACTTATTTTTCACGTCGGTTATTAAATAACCGACGTGAAAAATCAATTTTTGGGACTTTTTCACGTCGGTTATTTAATAGCCGACGTTAAAAGGTATTTTTCTCGTCGTTTATTTCATAACCAATGTGAAAAAGGGTTACAAAAATGTATTTCATTTCTCAATATTTAATTTAACAGGTCACGGAGCTCAAACGGAGTTACAGATTAAAAGTTATGGCCTTCAGAAGTTGATCATCTCTAAATGATGTCTTAAGGATGTCCAACTTCTGAAGGCCATAACTTTTAATACGTAACTCCATTGGAGCTCCGTGACCTGTCAAATTAAATCTTGGATTATGAAATACATTTTTGTAAACTTTTTTTACGTCTTTTATTAAATAATCGACATGAAAAATTTCTTTTAACGTCGATTATTAAATAACCGACGTGAAAAAGTCCCGAAAATTGATTTTTCACGTCGGTTATTAAATAACCGACGTGAAAGAGTAACGAAGATTGATTTTTCACGTCAGTTTTATAATAACCGACATGAAAAATCCTTTTCCAGGAAAATACATTAAAATTTTCACTTATTTTTCACGTCGGTTATTAAATAACCGAAGTGAAAAATCAATTTTCGGGACTTTTTCACGTCGGTTATTTAATAACCAACGTTAAAAGGTATTTTTCACGTCCATTATTTAATAATCGACGTGAAATAAGTTTAAAAAAATGTATTTCATAATCTAAGCTTTAATTTTACAGGTCACGGAGCTCAAACGGAGTTACGAATTAAAGGTTATGGCCTTCAGAAGTTGATCATCTCTAAACGATGTCTTAAGGATGTCCAACTTCTGAAGGGCATAACTTTTAATCCGTAACTCCGTTTGAGCTCCGTGACTAGTAAAATTAAAGCCTGGATTATGAACTACATTTTTGTAAAAATTTTCATGTCGGTTATTAAATAACTGACGTGAAAAATACCTTTTAACGTCGGTTATTAAATAACCGACGTGAAAAAGTCCCGAAAATTGATTTTTCACGTCGGTTATTTAATAAACGACGTGAAAGAGTGAGGAAGATTGATTTTTCACGTCAGTTTTATAATAAACGATGTGAAAAATACGGGAAAATTTTAATATCTTTTCACGTCGGTTATCATAAAACCGACGTGAATGAAAATTTTAATATCGCGCGAATGCGAAATTTCAATTTTTTTACATCGCGACATTGAAATTTTGAATTGCCGCCTAAAATTTTTAATATCACGTTTTCTTATTGAATCTAAATTATATGTTTCCATTATACACCCATCTTAATTTTATGATCATTTATTTCAACCATTATCGTTCCCCCAAATCGACTCATTTTCTCTCAAAAGCGAATCAATTATTTCTTCTTTTCGCGATCTCGTCAAGGTATATTTAATCATACATCCATGGTTTATGGTTTTTATGATTTGTTTTCTAAATTCACATACAATTTTACGATCATTTCATTCAACCATCATCGTTCCACCGAATCAAATTGTTTTATATTCAACGTGAATCAACAATTTCTTATTTTCGTGACCTCATCAAGGTATTTGTAATTATTTTCCCATGATTTATATTTTCTATGAGTAGTTTTCTTAATTGATATACCATTTAACGATTGTTAATTTATTATAATGATGGATGATTCTTTATATCATGATAAAACTATAAATCCTCCTACGGATTGAAAAATTATTTCTAATATGAATCTACGGTTGGCTCATTCAATCTTTCCTCGAAAAAAATATCAAACTTATGATGGTCATAACTTTAGATCCGTAAATCCATTTGAGCTCTATGGCCTGTCAAGGAAAGCTTAGAAAATTTTCTACAAGATAGTACAAAACTTTTACGTCAGTTATTTAATAACCGACTTTAAAAATAACTTTTAACGTCGGTTATTAAATAACCGACATAAAAAATGACTTATAACGTCGGTTTTTTCAAAAACCGATGTAAAAAATGGCTTCTTATCGCCATTTCCAGAATGTATTTCACGTAGGTTTTTAAAAAACCGACGTTAAAAACTATATTACCCCATTTTTATGTCCGTTATTAAATAACCGACGTAAAAAATCATATTTTTAACGTCGCTCGCAATAACGTCGCCTAAAAACCGAGGTTAAAAAGAAAAAAAACCGACGTAAAAAAAGGTTTTTGTACTAGTGATGAGATAATAATGAACTATGAGAAATTTGATTCCCATCATAACTAGGATACGTAGGAAGATTTATCGAGGCCCGATCACTATGTTATCTCATCCATGAGATGAGGAATCATTCCCCCCTCAAATGGGTCTCCATCTAAGTGTAAGCCCCAACAGATTGAACTATGAGAACTCTGATTCCAAGTTACAACAAAATCAGGATATGTAGGATGCTAACTTTGGTCCTAAGATCAATGGGAATCAACCTTAATAGTAATCCCCAATCATAATTCCATTAATCTGGGCATCCTCCCTTGGATTAATCCTTGATTTAAGTACCCAAGATATCATGAGTTAAAACTTACCTCATGGTCCCTTTTATAGGGGAATCCTCTTCAGGAATAATCCCAAACTTAATCCTCTCAAAGGGTTATAATTACCTATGAGAAAAAACTTTTGAAGAACCTACATTGGTGGGGTTCCTCATTACCAAACTATTTTTTCTTTAATTCCCTAGCTAATGGGATATCTAGGAAGCCTCCCTGAGGACCAAACCTAAACCCTCAAATCGACCTTGTTTTTTACTAGGCCACATTATCCATAGGTTCTAATTAAAATTAAGAATACATATCACTCTTAGGATACTTGGGATTCCTCGACATAAGTCCCACACCAATATTTTACTTGGAACTTTCCTCCTAAACTTCCTTACCACATGACATTAAATTGTTTAGTTAGTGTAATGACCCCAACATTTATGAATAAAATTATCTTTAGTTTAATTAAACTTCTTATGGATATAGAAAACACATTCACTCCCTATGCATTATTATATCCAATTGGATTTAAATAACCCTTAAGTAACCTTACCATTGATAATATAGTTGGTGAAAAGTGATCACATGACTAGTAAAAATATAGGGTTTTAACAAATGCTTTTGACACAGAAAAAGTGATTGACTCAACCAGTAGTATCGTACCCTATGAAGCCCAATTATCAAAGCTTCCAATGGAGATTTCATTTCTGGTATTTTTCCTAGACTAATCCCAATCCAAGATCCAACAACTTAATCATGAGTGAAACCGTTTACGAGATCAATTCAAGCTCACCGAGATCACGACCCAGACCATTTTCACCGAACGGCCCTATGAAAGCTCCACCATCTCACACCTTACTCTTAGGGTATATGCTGGTGTAATAAAGGTATATTTATAAAGACCTTATAATTATTTTTATATACATTATTTTTATATATAATAATGAATATACTTCCTTTCTATTACTATTACTTTGTAAATGATTTTTAAAACACAAAAAATTAACTTTGGTTAATATTCAAATTCAATTAAGAAATATATTTTGGTGAATTAGTGTATTTTTTAAATAAATAATATTTTAATAAAATATTATCAATAAATTACTTTTATTAAATATAATTGCTCATATAATTTTTATAAATTCAAAGGAAATCTTTATTAAGGTTTGGAAACTATTTTTTTTGTCAAAACTAGTTAATTTTCAATAAATGTTAGTTTTCATTTTAAAAGTAAAAATACACATATTTAGAAAATTATTTAGATAAAATGAATATTATTTTTGGAATCAGGAGGTCAAAATTACCCTACGGTGAATTTTTTATAATTTTATGAGATGGTTGATTTTTTGGGTAAAAATTAAATACCGTTTAAATATACGATATGTTTTATAACATCATAATGGACCAATAATGATGTAATAAATACTATAAAATTTATATTTGGACAAATAAATGTTTTTTCTTTAAAATAATGTAATTTTAAGTTTATTTTATTTTTTTTATAAAGCCTTAGTGAATCCTCCAAAACATATAAAGTATTTTAAGATTTTAAAACCATTTCCTTAAAAGTATGTCTCACCTCCACATAAGCAAGGGGAATATTTTAATATCTTACACCATTAGACTCATAAAATAACGCATACCACTCCAATCTAACAATAATCCTCTCCCAAGATTTTTGGACCACACATTCAAGTAAGGGATCTTCCACCCTCTTCTTTTATCAATCATTCCTTTCATGTTATGTGTTTTAATTTCCTTTTTTCCTATATTGGGATATAATGTCACATGACACCATTATTTTAAATTTTATATATAGATTATGGTATCTTACTTTCACTCTCATTAATCCCCCCTATGATCCTTTAAGTACACCCGTTACTAGGTTGAAAGTCTATAAGTGTTTCTCTCTTCTTATTTCCATCCAAGAACTTCTTCTATATTGTGCATCTCAAATTCCATTTCATATATTGGGATATTATGATCCATGATACCTTTAATTCCCATTTAATGAATAAATTATGAGATACTACTTTATCTCTCACCAACCCATTATATGAATTTCTATTTGATGTTGTTATGCTGTCGAAATTACACTACGATTTTCCATACTAATATCATCGTGTCATGAAAACCATATCCATTTCCTACCAAGTGTATTAAACTTTATGATCATAAAATTATTGATTGTGGACTTAAATTTATTTATTCCACATTCCTTTATTGTGGAATAACTTATTATTTTGAGTGAATCTATATTGTATGATATTTTTTCACACTTAAGCATGAAATGAAATGATTATTAAGGGTGTTCCCTAAGAGTGCTCCAACGCATTGGGTAATGTTTAGTATCATGATACGCCATGTGAAATGAGGGTTCACTCATGCTAATTCATGTTCAATGAGGGTTTACTTATTCTAATTCATGTGAAATGAGCCTTGTCTCATACTAATATCATGTTTTATGTTGTTACCACATTTACATGTAATGATTATAATGCTTTATCAAGCCTTTACATTCATGTTTCTTTTGAAATAAATTGATTTTACTACTGACTAACATTTATTGTATTCCTCAGGTTATTCCATGTTTATTACCTTACTCGGCATTATAGATCACCCATTTCTTATGTATGTCCTCAGGTTATCCCATGAAATGCTAAATACGAAGGAATGTTGTGGTCATGTAAAAGAAGTTTTCAATAAAGTCGTGTACTTCATGTTTTAAGTTTTTAGTTAATGTTCCTAAACCCCAAATACACTATACCTATCAATATTTTGAGTTATACAAAGTGAAATTTTGTGTAATAAATCATGTTTAAATATGAAATAAAGAGCAGGGTTGTTATAGTTAGGTACTTATCACACAATCTTAAAAGGTATGTTGTGCCTTGATAAGTGGCATGGAATTACATGGGTTCTAATTCCTTTCACAGGGATACATAGGAATCCCATCTATGGGTTCGATCCCAAAATCAAAACAAATCTTGTCTTCCTAGATGATGATAAACTCCATAGTGAGCCTAGTTTCCTTGGATGACAATAAACTCCGGAGTGCCCCACTTTGTGGAAAGAAAACTAGAATCTTCATAATAAAGACAAAATAATCTATATGTAGTACATAAGAGGATACCATTGATGGAGGACCTCAGATACATATATATATCTATACTAATTAAGAACCATGGATACATAATGATGATTCTAAGATCTATATATGCTAATAATTGACTGGAAATCTTGGGTTGACCTACATAATACCTGAGAATTAATGAAGAATTCGTGAACATATCTTAAATATATAAGAGAGTCCCATAAAAGGAAATAATTCCCCCCAAAAGGGTGTGATAAGACTGACCTCTCATCTTATTTCCCAATGTGAGTACTTAAGCATTATTAGTCAAATTACCTAACAATAGACTACCTTTGGAAATCATGTCCCTTAAGATATAGAACCATTAGGTGTTTCTAGTTCCATGAAAACACCTATTAGAAACCATTAAAAAATAGTAAATCTTCATGAGGCATGAATTGTGAGGGGGTAAAAGGTGAACTCAATGTGAATTGTTAACCAAAATGGTAGTGTAACCCATATGTCAGGCCCCTTTCGCATTAACAAAAGAGGACCAGACACGGCAATCAATCACGCATGTGTTCACTCAAATAAGATGATGCTTTGATAGGAGTTCCTTGTTTATTTTTTTCATATATATACAAGCACTTCTATTCAATAACACCCTTTAATTAAATGGAAGCCTTCAAGTTTTCACCAAATAATGACTTGACTACTATTAAAAGTGGATCTTCTTCCACGTGAAGGACTTCATCACCAACCCAGCATCTTAAACATGGAGTATCGAACTAAATTATTTGGAATTACCATTATCATGGTACTATCCTGACCTTGGAGGCTACCCGATAGGTCCTCCAGCTCACCAAGTCCCACCGATCGTCTGATAAATGATGACCGATGGCTATAAAGTAGAAAGCACTGACCATTGTCTTCAATTGTTTCCACAGTTTATACCAAGAACTAGGAAACTAGTACCTCCCATATCTTAGGGAGGCGGAACCTAAGGCCACATATGGCCTCACCTAGAAGATATAGATGTCTTTACCAATGGCTTCTACCAATGATCTTCACTGCCAAAACCATGCGATAATAATGACTCAACATGATGAGGTTGTTTTCCTCAGCTATCTGGTCTAGGACCTTCAAACCCATACACGCAAGGAGGCCTGCTGGGGATGAAAAATGGTCAACATTTTGTAGTTTCACACATTTTCCCCCTTCGGAGAATCCCACAAACCCAGTTTGGTGGAAAACAGTTAGTAGGAACATACACACATCTGCCTTCACACATCCAACCATCAGAATCACCTGGAGACATTCAACTAATCCTACCAACCAAATACTATGGAAACCTATAATCAGAAACATACAGCTCTCTTCATTCATCAAACCTACCAGAAACCTTGTCTCTTAGCACCCGATGAAGTTAGTAAAAAATTCCCAAAGAGGAGCAGGGGAAGACTCAATTCTCTGACCCCACACATGAGTACTGTCAGTATATACTTATAGTAAATGGAGGAAGGGAGTCTGAACATACACCTAATATAGATACATAATGGTCATATATCCCCATTCTAGTCACTTAATTAGCCAATAATATCTTAAAATTGGTGAAAGAGGATATGAAAACCCTTTCCCACATCTTATAGACTTTCCAGGACATCATCCCAATGATGATAGTGGTGTCTGATGGATAGACAAGTAACTCTATCACCAAACATGGGGTGGCTCATTAGTATAATTCCCTGAATCAGAAACACACCTATTCTCTTTTCAAGGAGGGTCATGTAAAAAATCCCCCATATTATATGGACAACTGAATATGTAAATTTCAGTCACTCTAATCAGAGGGAATTAGCCTATTCTAATGGACACTCCAAGGTAGGCATAAACACCTTCCCATGAAAACCAGTTATCCCAAAAAGTGGCCCCAATCACTCATATGAAGGAATCTAATAAGAATCTTTGTCAATCAATATTGAAAAAGCAATAGTTGGTCTACGATGATGCTTTGCTTAATGATGGAGTTCTTGAATCCCTCGGACATTATTTATGGTCGCTCAATATCCTACCCTCCCATTACCAAATGTAGGAGTATTCTTAGTAATTATGAATATCCTCATCAAACACTCCACTTTGAAAACATGATTCATGTCCACAATATGATTAATCTCAAGATTCAATCTCCTAATGATCTCCACGGTGACCCTCCATGTGGATAGAAGAAAAAGGAGTAAGAGGGACTTCCCTTTTCTATAATCTACTATGGTAGTCCTCCCTATGATGTAATTAACTGTGAATGTCCTCTCTATAGTAGTGTTTCGCATTGTCAAGATAATTCTCAAATTGGAAATGTAGTAATGAGAAAGACCTCATATCATGAGTCACTTGCAAATAGAAGACCAGTCATATCTGATTCCTTGTCAATGGAAAGTGAAATATTCTCTCAACCAGAAGATAGTCTTAGGTGATGGTCATTCTCCAAACCACCCTTAGGTCACTTTCCTCCCAATAAAGTAGTAAATATCCCAACTAATCCCACTATTTATGGTAAAAATTTCAGGAAGTATCTACTCTAGTCAGACCAGGTCGAGAAACCTATGGTGAAAGACGAATAAGATCCTATCAACCTTAGGAAGAAGGCGGATAAAGATTACTTGCCACACATGTTCTGGCCTTTATCCACCCTTCAATATAGCATTACATTGGCATTGTTGGAAGATTGTATGCACAAAATCTTCCTCAACATATGAAATTCTCTTCACCACTTAAAAGTAAAGATATTAACCTATGAAGAATATAAAAATCACATTAAGGTAATAGAAGGGTTGTAGTTCCAAATTGACATGGAATCACTCCTCACTTCATGAAATCCAAATATTGAGAAAAATCAATGAACCCTTCAGCGTGCATAAATCGATGTATTAATGAGGTTTTGAAGATTGATCATAGATACCCCATCTGGGGTTTGTATCATAGGATAGGGTGAAAATGGAGCATTTCATTACACTGCACTCCCTAATTAGTAAAACACTTCAAAGTTGGTATCATGAAATGTAATATCCCCATTTTGGCTCTAACAAATGGAATTTGTTCAAAACTGAGCATATGATCAACAAGAATGGGCCCCGACTGACTCTGACTAATGTTGGGACTAAAGAGAGTAGGTTTTTGAAATACTCTAGTGTCAAAAATCTTAGAATATCAAGCAAGCCTCCAGCTTAGAGGATATTATCTATCATATTGCACAGATGTTAGAAATAGCACAATAGTATTAAAACAAAGTGTAATTTAACTACATGCCAAATTATTCGCCCATCCAACATTTGAACAAAACTCTATAAAATTAGAAGAGCATCTGCGGTAATATAATCCATAGTAGTTTAGGAGTAACCCAGGCCACTAGTTTGGGGGATTTTTTAAACCAAACCTTGAGGTTATCTATTCAGGCTTAAAGGTTTAGGAAATAAAAACAAGAAAAACCATAGCCCTTAGAGTTGGGGGTTTTTTCACCTCAATAATCACCTCCTGAACAGGAATCAGTTTTCTCCCAATTATGGAAGATGTTGTGGAATGAAATCTCCCAGCTCATCTCATCCTGTGATCTAATACATTCACCTGTAACATGTACAACTAAATTCTCTATAGATTCTCTTTAAGTAAATGTCCACCAAATAGATCCCATATAACCAACAAGAAAGAGGAAAAGGTCTCATGGAGGGAATAGAAGAAGGTGATCACATAGAGATACCAACATAATTATTACGACACATTACACATCTGTGAACATCATTAACATTGTCATTGAATAACTTTAAGAACATAAGCCTATATCAGAGGAGTTAAAATAGGAAGTTCATGTTCATAATATGATCCACACTGAAACAAATGAAGGAGGTGTGTGCACCCAAAACCATAGGATTTCCCTAAATCCGGGAACTCCCTCGAATAATCCCACTTTACCTCCTCTAAAGTAACCCAATAGGAAAATGGATAAGTGTTATACAATTTATCACATCCCTCCCAAAGAGGGTTAATACCTTTTATTAGATGAAATATTTTCTTATCAATAGGAAGAGATGAAAGAGTTTAGAAGACTCAATAAAGAGTTACTCCAAGGCAGCCTTCATGTTAGATATGCTCTCCAAGCATGTCCTCAACTTTCACTTCAAGTTAAAGCACCTCAACAAAGAGGGTTCACTACAATGTCTAAATCAGGAAGAGAATTCCCGGCATTGGGTACACATCCAAAACATGTTCATGAAAAAACTTACAAGCTTGACCCCATTGGTCACCCAAAATAGATAATAGTAGTTCCACCACCAGTGGTTCTACTGGTTGTTGCACATGTTCGGGCTCCATTCATTGTATATTATTAGGACCCAACTCTTCCATACATTCCTCGAATTGTCGTGAACACCATTAATTCACTAAATACTTTATTATAATCTACAAAGGGGTGGTATGTACTGATATAACCATAAAATAAGGCTTACTCTGAATTGTTATATCCTACCCCTCCACCGCCAAACTTTAGAAATCCTACATTTCTCATTTTCAATGGCTCAACAGACCCAGAGCAGAAATTCACACATTTTATCTCTCAAAACATTCCCATGATGGGTACCCTTGAACAATTGGTGGTGATTAATCTCAGGTGTTTTGTGAAATCACTACAAGGACCAACCATCATGTGGTATAAAAACTTTCATTATCACTCTATAACTGGATGGGAAGACCTCTATCATAAATTTCTTTTCCAATTCATCTCAATGTTATAGAATACAATAGTATTCGACCTTACAAACTACAATAGGAGAATGAAAGGGTATCTCATTTCGTTTCCTGGTGAAAATTACTAATATATTCATTAAACCTACCACTCCCTCAGGAAGATTTGTTTCCTATCTATGTATAAAATATTCTCAATGATTTTTTCACACCATTGACCCCTATAAAATACATCGGATTGTTTTAGGATCTAGCCTCAAACAATCAATAGGTGGAAAATTCCATCGTAGAGACCAAAGAAAATTATGGAATGATTCCATTGACTCAAAGAAGGACAACATGAAAAGCAGAGGCCACTATAGTTACACTTAATAAGGCCCTGAGTGTCAGCCACAACAACCACATTGTCAGAAGGATCAAATATATTATAAGCAGAAATAGTTTAAGAAGATGAAAAACAAGTTATATTCCTTTCTAAATGACCAAGTCCTAGTAAACTTCATCTTAGCATTGTAAAACAACTTAGTCATGTTTCCAAAGATAAATAATCCCAACAAAGATGGTGATGAATATCTCCTAAAATATTTCCCATTTTATCAAATGTTGGTGCACCCCATCAAGGATTTTTTTTGTTTTTAAATTCCTCCTATAAATGGTGGGGGACTCTGTGAAAGTGAAACCAAAAATTTTTCCTACTCATGTGGCATATGATTCTTCCACTAATCCGTAAGGGGGAGGGACATAGAAATAAGTAAAGAGAAAGAGTACGCAGAATTTTGGTGACTGTATGGTCAAAAAAATAATCTAACAAAATCATATTATTCTCAGAGAATAGTTTAATATTCCAAGTGTGCCCCTAACCCCTTTCACTACAACAAATCCAGGTTTATCAAAATCCCACTCCTATGAAGGAAAATCCTTAAAAAAAATACAGATGTAAGGATAAATAGAAAATAGAAGGAAATTAGTTTTTTTCAATGCCAAAGTTGTCCTCGACTTTAAAGGACTTTATGCTAGAAGTCTCCAAAATATGGGCACCACTATACCAAACGATACAATAAGAGTTCACCCATATAGAATAATATTCATCAGATGAAGATTGGTATTTGGTTCTATGAAAATTATTCATTTAACGGATCCCTTCACACATGATGATTCTAATTATGAACTCGATTCCCTTATAATTTATTGGGGAACAATGGGAAGAGTTCATCGAGGTCGAGGATACAGGGGAAGACATGGTTGTAACACCCTGATATTTTAGGAGAAATATATTTTTTTTATGTGTTATTTTATACTCAATATCAAAGGAATCTTTCACTACACACAACACTATCTTGGCTTTCGTTATATGCAAGAGCAACCTTCCTCGATAGCGTGTGTTGTACGCAATATCGATTTTCACTAAACAACGATAGATGTTTATAATATTATTATAGACTAGCCGTTATGAATAGTATTACCTAAATTTTTAATTTTATAACATTATTATTCAACTTACACATTTTCTAAAACATGGTATGTGAACAAAATAAATTCTTCGGGTAAAATAAGTATTTTTCAAAAAATGCAGTTTTGACGCCTTTTGATGGCGCACCCACCTTAAATCTAGTTTTTTACTAGATTATAAGTTAAATTTAACAAAATAAAATTCTTATTTTTAATCAGGATATAAAAATTTACTTTAGATAATTTTTTCATATTATTATGATAACTTTCATATTTTAATGAATAGTAAAAACACGTTATATTTTAATTAAAAACAACTTTTTTCATCGTAATAATTTGTATGGTTAAATTATAATATTGAATGGTTTTAAAGTAAAAATAGAATATATTTTTACCATTTAATATAATTTATGTCACTACTATTAATTTTACTTTGA
The DNA here is from genome assembly GCA_963277665.1 of Viscum album. Classification (NCBI taxonomy): domain Eukaryota; kingdom Viridiplantae; phylum Streptophyta; class Magnoliopsida; order Santalales; family Viscaceae; genus Viscum; species Viscum album. The sequence continues at coordinate 29,933,809 of OY728125.1, forward strand.
ATTCATAGGTTAAACCTTTCAATCTTTGGCCATATTTTATCTTTTAAAACCCATTTTCTGAACAACAGGATTAATTTTAAATTAATTACTGTAATTTATATGTTTTGAATTTTGAAAAATAGACTCAATATTTGAATTCATTGGGTCCAAATTATGTTAATATGTTAATTTTATTTTTTTTGATATTATGAATAGTAACTACGGTAATTTTTATTTACTGCAGTTAAAAGTAAATCGGGTAATTAAGGGTAAAAATAAGATTATAAAATTACCCTAACACCTGCCAAAATTCTATTGGATGACTAAAAGTTGACCCTTATCATCTAAGGGTCGGAATAAATTCATTTTATGAACTTTTTACCACTAAAATAATTTAATTGTTATTAAAACCAAAGAAAATGACAACATGTCACTCTCTTAAATCTTATAAGTATAATAATTTTAATTTAGTGATAAAATTCATGAAACTTTGAACATGAATAGTCTCCAAAAATATAATAAAATTATCTATATCATGTGTATTTATTTATAATTTTTAGGGATTAAATAATTATCATTAATTATGACACAATAGGGATGTTGAAATTATTTTATTGATTGAATTATCAAATAAATGATTTTAAAAGTATTAAAATAAATATTATATGAACTATTTAATTTCTCCACTAATTTCATAGATAAATATGACATGTTATGAATCTATTAAATCTTTTATTTCTAACATTTCTTCTATGTATATTTTATTTAAATTCGAATAAATGAATAGTGTCAAAATTGACACTATTGTTATTTTATAAAAATTACATATTATAAAATTGTTTCAAAATCACAAAAATATTTAAAAATTATAAATTAAAATTTATATGGTCAAAAATGTAATAAATTATAAAATTATGTACAATTCAGAACATATAATTAATTCTTTCTAATGATTTAAAATTTACAATATGATTACCACAAATAAAATTAAATAGATTATATAAGGATAAATCATGTTGATAATGTTTAAAATAAATTCCCAACTTGTCTAAATTTTATTGGTTGATGAGATAACAAAACTATCTCATCTAATCTTTGGATATGATTCATTTTTGGAGGTTTTTAAGTGGGGTTTGAATTTATTATAAATTAATATTTCTTATAATTCCAAAGGTTCCTCTATCCTCCCTTATAAAAGGGCACCTCCTCCCTCTCCTCCTCACACCACTTTGAGCCTTCAAGCTCATCCATACCCTAGAATTTTCTCTTCTAAAATTCCCTATAAACATAATATAAGTCATGTTATTCTTCAAAGACTAACTTTAGTGCCCTAAGAGGAGGTTAAGAAGAGGTGCGTCAAAAAAGAGGTTATATCCTTTACAGATTCTTTCCATTTTATTTCTTCTTCTACTTATTCTTATTTATTTGTCTCATAATAAATTAATAACATCAATATCACTAATATACTGATATGTTATTATAAAAATGAAACAACCCTATTTCACCTTCTATCCATCCTACAGAAAATGAAATCACCGCGCGTACGTACGTACGAAATACCATCTCCACGCCGTGGTGTAATCAGTTTTCCACCACCACCTTACATGGATGGGTATAATGGTGTAAAGAATAACTATATATGATTATTATAACATTATACTAATTATGAGACATTCCATCTTCCACTCCAATACCATTCAATGGTTATGGGAACAATATCATCGCTTGTGCGTACGTACGGCCTACCGTCTCCACGATGTGATGCGGCTCGTTCTACATGATCTTCATTGACTAATGATTATATAAATGAATTGAATGAATAAATATGATATATATTAAAATAATAACATTCTGTAATGAGGTATCTATAACCTAAAAAGAAGAATAATAATTTATTTGACAAAACATGCAAAAGAACATAAAGCAATGAACACCCGAATAACAAGTAGCAATGGAATATTACTAATAAGAAAATAAGAACATAACCATATATGATATCATAACAATTAATATTATTCTTTAATAAGTCAATTAAATTATTTAAATCATTATACAGGAGTTTCAGATACGTACGAAGCAAATCGGACCTAAGGTAAGGGAAAATCTTGCAATCTCATTTTTATCCGAGATTGTTTATACTTCAGAATTTACTGGGGAATATTTAACATCCACATCCATGTTTCCTCAATATTTAATATCATTTATATCCTCCTACAATTTTTTGAATCCAATTTTACCCTTTTGTGAGTTTTTAGTAAAAGATATGAAAGGAATCTTTTGTCATTTTTAGTACGAGGTACTTTTTGACTTTTCCGTCCAAAGTATGAGAAGAATGTTTTTTTAACTTATACGGCATGAATGGATTTTTATGATTTCATAGAAAATTATTTCCATGAAGCTTCCTTTACAAGTTTTTAAGTTTATTTTTAATCAACTTCTTTTAGTTTAAAATTGTATGACATGTTAAGAAAGGAAAAATGTTTTTGAAGTAGAAATGATATTTTCCTCAAGAATGGAGTTCAAGTGTTTTATCAAAATTATTTTCCATCTAAGATAATATAGGGTTATATTTATATCCCTATTTTTACATTGATTTGATTATGTTATGATGGAATTAATTTTATGATGTCCTTTTATATTATATGGATTATGTTATGATGGCATGATGTTTAAGAATCATATTTTTATTACATGGGTTATGCTATGATGTATGATTTATGATTTTGTGGCACACATAAGAATGGTTTAATTATGAGATGGGTGGGACCTATATATCCCTCCAATGCATTGGGTAAAGATTTATATCTCTTGAGATAGACATGGCTGGAACGGTAAGTTAATCTGGTTCAGTGATACAGGACTGGAATGAGGAGTGAACTCGGTTCAGTAATGGACTTTGTCCGCAATGATAGTCTTGGAAATGAGTCTTGACTAAAATTAAATGATTTTCTATGATTATGTGTGTATGCCACAAAGTTTCATATTTTAAGTTGTGATTATTGGGATTACATCTCACTACTATGATTTATCCCATGTTATGATATTATGATCTCTTTTGGAGGTTAAAATTTTCAAAATGTTATTTTTTTATGTATATGATATGATTGATATTTCTTTTTTTATACCCTTACTGATCATTTGAGCTCACCCTTTTGTATGTTTTCTTTTCCCCAGGTCAGGAAGAAGGGTATTAAGTAGGATATTCCAAAAAGGGACTCTAGATATGATGAAATAAATGGGAGACAATATAGATGAATTATGAACCAGTTGTTTATGTTTCCCAGTTTCTAAAGACACTATACCTATAGGGTCCTATCATTGTTTTGTTATATGTTGTAATAATTATTATTCAATTTTGAAGTAATAACCTTGTATGTAAAGTATGGGTCGTTATAGCTGGTATCAGAGGAAAGGTATAGTAAACCTTTGGAAACTAGGATTTGAAAGCCTTAGTAAGAACCCTAAGGATATGTCTAAGCATAGAACACAATATTAGTGTTTTAGAAATGGCCATGAATAACCTATGATAATACCTTAAGTGTAAAATTTTATTCCTGATTATGTGGTTTTCCTATTATGATTAGTGTTTCTAACACTATGCTTGTTGGTTTTAGTCAATGGCTGGAACCCGAAGGAACCGTGTTAATGCTAAATGCGATGGGCAATGCAATGATTGTCTCCCTGAGAAACCAAATGTTATGGGAGCTGGAATGCAAAATCTTGTAGCTATGCTCACACAACTTTCTCAAGCTATGAACAATGCAGGACATCCAAACAAGAAAAGGAAGGAGCAACATTCTGTTGAATCCTTCATGAGGATGTGTCCACCTTCATTCAGCGGGTCTTCTGATCCATCAGTGGCTGAACAATGGATTAATACGACTGAAAAGATATTTTCAGTTCTACAATGTTCTGAACATGAAAAAATCATCCTAGAAGTGTATCGTTTGGAAGTTGATGTTGATCAATGGTGGAATATTATCAAGAATACGAGGCAAAGAGATGAATTTGAGTCCATGGAATGGGACAAGTTCAAGAACTTATTTTTCAATAAGTACTTCCCTCTTATTCTTCGAACAAACATGGATAAGGAGTTTCTTGTACTGAATCAAAAAGATGATGAATCTGTTGGTACCTATGAAGAAAATTTTACAATGCTTTCAAGGTACGCTTCTAGAATTATTATCTAACCTGAGAGTAAGATCGATCGATTCTTTAGTGGCTTAAAACCAAATCTTCGAAGGGAGTTATCCATAAGGGACTTCAACAGCTATGAGGAAATTGTTCTATGTGCTCTCAAGGTTGAGATGGAGATTGGAGTAACCCATCAATCATATAGGTTTGATAAGAAGAGGAAAATGGAATTCAAAGGAAAATCTAAAGACCACACTAAAAATAAGATGAGTTTTCCTTTATGCTCAAATTGTGGAAAGAAACATGGAGGGAATTGTCTTAAAGGGACAAGAAATTTTTTTAAGTGTGTAAAAGAAGTTCATCAGGAAATTGAATGTTGAAATAATGGTAAGAAGATGTCTATTGATGCGAACAAAGAAAGGGATACACAGAACGAACCTCCAAAAATTCAATGTTTCAAGTGCAAGGAGATGGGGAATTATGCCAATCAATGCCCAAATACAAGGGTTGTTGATGATGATCGACGTCAACGAACTCTTAAGGACAAAGACAACGGAAAGTCGCATGCAATTACTATCGGTGATGTGGAGTACGATAATGAAGTGGTGAAAGGTACACTTACCATCCACTCTAAAGTAGAAAATGTTTTATTTGATTCTAGATCCACCCACTCTTTTATTTCTGAAGAATTTTCTAAGGGTATCGTCATACTACCTCAATAATTAGATATTGAGTTAGTTGTCACAACTCCTAATGGCACAACAGTTTCATCAAAAGTTTATAATTATTCTCTAATTGAAGTTTGTGGGAAAGTGCTTCCTGAAACTCTTGTGATCCTTCCTATAGTGGAATTTGATGTGATTCTTGGCATGGATTGGCTTTCTTTATACGGAGCTCATATCAATTGCCAAAGAAGGTAAATCACATTTAATATTATCAATCAATCTACTATCATCTATTTATGCAAGGATGAATATAACCTTCTAGTGGAAATTTCTTCCATCTTATGGGTCTTGATTCCAATAAATTAAGGTTATTTATCTCAAATGGTTGGAGAAAAACTCACGATTAAGAATATGATCATTGTACGATAGTTTGATGATGTATTTCCGAAGGAATTACCAGGTCTTCCACCAAATCTTGAAGTTTATTTTTCAATAGAACTCATACCGGGTGTTATTCCTATTTCAAAGAAACCTTATAGAATGGCCCCAATTGAGTTGCAGGAATTGAAGAAGCAACTCCAAGAGAATCTTGATAAAAGATTCATACGCCCTAGTGTGTCACCTTGGGGAGCACCTGTTCTGTTTGTTAAAAAGAAAGATGGATCAATGATACTTCGCATTGATTATCGAGAACTTAACAACATCACTATTAATAACAAATATCATCTCTCATGCATTGATGACTTATTTAACCAACTACGCGGAGCTCAATACTTTTCCAAGATTGATCTTCGTTCAGGGTATCATCAATTAAGGGTCAAAAAAGAGGATATACCAAAGACGGCTTTCCATATAGGGTTTGGAGACTATGAATTTATAGTGATGCCATTTGGTCTTACTAATTCCCCTATTATCTTCATGGATCTAATGAATAGAGTCTTTAGAGACTATCTTGATCAGTTTGTGGTAGTATTTATAGACGATATTCTTGTCCATTCAAAGAGAAAGTAAGAACATGATGATCACCTGATAATTGTATTAAAGACCCTAAGAAAGGAGAAGCTTTATGCCAAATTTACCAAGTGTGAATTTTGGCTTCAAAAAGTTTCATTTTTGAGTCACATAATCTCAAAATAAGGGATATATGTGGATCCAGCAAAGATAGAGGTTATCGAAAGATGGTCAAAACCAACAATAGTAACTGAGATCCGAATTTTTCCTTGTTTGGCTGGATATTATCGATCTTTTGTGAAAGATTTTTTACGATTATCTAATCCAATCACCAGGTTGACTCGAAAAGGAGTTAAGTTCATGTGGACGGAGGAGTGTGAAGAGAATTTCAATTAGTTGAAAAGAAGGTTATCCAATTCACCTTTTCTCACACTACCTTGTAGTGGAGAAAGGTTTTTGATCTACAGTGATGCATCCAAGAAGTGATTGGGGTGTGTTATCATGAAAAACGATATGGTGATAGGTTATGACTCACGACAGTTGAAAATCCATGAGCAAAATTACCCAACTCATGATTTGGAGTTAGCTGTGGTAATATTTTCATTAAATATTTGGATGCATTATCTTTATGGTGAAAGGTGTGATATTTTTACTCATCATAAAATTTAAAGTATATTTTCACACAAAAGGAGCTGAATATGCGCCAAAGAAGATGGTCGGAGCTGATTAAGGATTATGACTGCTCAATTCATTACCACCCTGGGAAAGAAAACAAGGTGGTAGATGCATTAAGTTGACCAGACCATGCTAGCTTATCCATGATGAGGATCACTAAAGATCCAATATTTATGGATTTACAAAGGATGTATCTTGGAATTATAATGGAAGCGGAAAAATATTATCTTTTTCAAATGAATGTTCAACCGTCTATACATGTGAAGATTAAAGAGGCACAAAAAGAAGATATAGAGTTACAAAAGAAGGTGAGCAATGTTCCTGAATTCAACCTGGATTTTCATGGGATAATAAGGTTTAGGAATTAGGTTTGTATTCCTTCCATCCCAGAATTAAATAAGGAGCTACTGGATGAGGCTCATAGTTCTTCATTCTCTATTTATCCTAGAAGCACGAAGATGTATAGGGACCTGAAATAGTACTTCTGGTGGGATGGCATGAAAAGAGATGTTGATGAATATGTCTCTCGATGCTTGGTTAGTCAGCAAGTTAAAGCTGAGAGACAGAAGTCTAAAGGGATGTTACAACCAATACCCATACCATAATGGAAATGGGAAAACATCACAATGGACTTTGTCACTGGACTTCCTAAAACATCCAAAGGAAATAATGCTATCTGGTTTATAGTTGATCGTCTTATGAATTCGGCACACTTCATTGCTATTAGAGAATATTTCTCTCTGGATCAGCTTGCCAGGATATATGTGAAGGAAGTGGTAAGATTGAATGGAGTACCACTTTCCATTATATCGGATCAGGATTCGAGGATTACCTCGAAGTTCTAGAAAAGTCTTCAGTATACTTTAGATACAGAGTTAAGTTTCACCACTGTTTATCATCCTCAGACAGACGGTCAGTCTGAGAGAACAATTCAAACTCTAGAAGATATGTTAAGAGATTGATCTATGGATTTCAAAGGTGGTTGGATCAACACCTACCTTTGGTGGAATTTTATTCTAATAATATCTTTCACTCCAGTATTCAGATGGCTTCTTATGAAGCTCTCTATGGAAAGAAATGTAGGACTCCAACTTTCTGGGATGAAGTTAGGGAAAGAAAGATATTAGGACCTGATCTTGTTGAGGAGATGGCAGAAAAGGTCATATTTATTCAACAACACATAAGAGCAGCTAACAGTCGACAAAAAATTCATGCCGACAACCGAATAAAAGACCTAGAGTTTGAAGTAGGTGATAAAGTGTTCTTACGAATATCTCCTTGGAAGAGAGTAATGAGATTTGGAAAGAAGGGAAAGCTAAGCCCTAGGTATATTGGTCATTTTGAAATACAGGATCATGTTTGGAAGGTACCTTACCGATTGGAGATTCCACTGAATCTATCTCAAGTTCATGATGTGTTCCATGTATCTTTCCTGAGAAAGTACATACCTGATCCTTCACATGTACTAAGCTTAGATGTTGTACCGCTGGAGCAAGATCTTTCTTATGAAGAACAACCGATAGAGATTCTAGATCGTAGTGAAAAAGTTCTACAAAACAAGACCACTCACTTGGTGAAAGTTTTATAGAGTAACCACTAAGTAAAATAAGCTACATGGGATCTTGAGGATATGATGAGGGAGAGGTATCCTCATCTGTTTGTTACGAAGTGACGAATTTCGAGGGCGAAATTTATTTTAAGGGGGTAAAATGTAACACCCTGATATTTTATGATAAATATATTTTTTGTATGTATTATGTTATATGAAATATCAAAGGAATCTTTCACTACACACAACACTATCTTGGCTTGTGTTAAACACAAGAGCAACCTTCCTCGATAGCGTGTGTTGTACGCAATATCGAGTTTCACTAAACAATGATATATTGTTATAATATTATTATGGACTAGCTGTTATGAATAGTATTACCTACATTAGAAATTTTATAACATTATTATTCATCTTACACATTTTCTAAAACATGGTATGTGAACAAAATAAATTTTTCGAGTAAAATAAGTATTTTTCAAAAAATGCAGTTTTGCCGCCTTTTGATGGTGCACCCACTTTAAATCTAGTTTTTGAAAAGATTATAAGTTCAATTTGAAAAAATAAAATTCTTATTTGGAATCAGGATATAAAAATTTACTTTGGATAAATTTTTCATATTATTCTGAAAACTTTCATATTTTAATGAATAGTCAAAACACGCTATATTTTAATTAAAAACAACTTTTTTCATCACAATAATTTATATGGTTAAATTATAATATTTAATGGTTTTAAACTAAAAATAGAATATATTTTTACCATTTAATATAATGTATTTCATTACCATTAATTTTACTTTTAATTCATAGGTTAAAACATTTCAATCTTTGGCAATGTTTTATCTTTTAAAACTCATTTTCTTAACAACGGGATTAATTTTAAATTAATTACTGCAACTTCTGTGTTTTGAATTTTGAAAAATGGATTCCATATTTGAATTCAGTGGGTCCAAATTATGTTTTTAGGTTACTTTTTATTTTATATTATGAAAAGTAACTACGGTAATTTTTATTTAATGTAGTTAAAAGTAAATCGGGTAATTAAGGGTAAAAATAAGATTATAAAATTACCCTAACACCTGCAAAAATTCTATTGGATGAATAAAAGTCGACCCTTATTACCTAAGGGTCAGAATAAATTCGTTTTATAGGCTTTTGAACATTAAAATAATTTAATTATTATTAAAACCAAAGAAAGTGACAACATGTCACTCTCTTAAATATTTTAAGTATAATAATTTTACTTTAGTGATAAACTTAATTAAACTTAGAACATGAATAGTTTACAGAAATATAATACAATTATCCACATCATGTAAATTTTTTTATAATTTTTAGGGATTAAATAATTATCATTAATTATGACACAATAGTGATGTTGAAATTATTTTATTGATTGAATTATCAAATAAATGATTTTAAAAGTATTAAAATAAATATTATATGAACTATTTAATGTTCTACACTAATTTTCTAGACAAATATGACATTTTATGAATATATTAAATCTTTTATTTCTAACATACCTTCTATGTATATTTTATTTAAATTCAAATAAATGAATAGTGTCAAAATTGACACTATTGTTATTTTAAAAAAGTTACATATTATAAAATTGTTTAAAAATAACAAAAATATTTAAAAATTATAAATTAAAATTTATGTGGTAGAATATGTAATAAAGTATACAATTTTTGACAATTCAAAACATATAAGTAATTATTTATAATGATTTAAAATTTAGTATATTATTACCACAATTAAAATTAAATAGATTATATAAGGATAAATCATGTTGATAATGTTTAAAATAAATTCCCAACATGTCTAAATTTTATTTGTTGATTATATTACAACCCTATCTCATCTAAGCTTCGTATGTGAGTCATTTTTTTAGGTTTTTAAGTTGGCTTGAAATTTATTATAAATTAATATTTCTTATAATTCCAAAGGTGCCTCTCTCCTCCCTTATAAAAGGGAACCTCCTCCCTCTCCTCCTCACACCACTTTGAGCCTTCAAGCTCGGCCAACCCCTATAATTTTCTCTTCTACAATTCCATATAAGCATAATATAAGTCCTGGTATTCTTCAAAGACTAACTTTAGTGCCCTAAGAGGAGGTTAAGAAGAGGTGCGTCAAAAAAGAGGTAATATCCTTTACAGATTCTTTCCATTTTATTTCTTCTTCTACTTGTTATTATTTAGTTGTCTTATAATAAATTAATAACATAAATATCACTAATATACTGATATGTTATTATAAATATGAAACAACCCTATTTCACCTTCTATCCATCCTACAGAAAAGGAAATCACCGTCCGTGCGTACGTACGGAATACCGTCTCCACACCGTGGTGTAATCAGTTTTCCACCCCCACCTTACATTGTTGGGTATAATGGTGTAATGAATTACTATATATGATTATTATAATATGATACTAATTTTTAGAAATTCCATCTTCTACTCCAATACCATTCAATGTTTATGGGAACAATATCATCGCTCGTGTGTACGTACGGTCTACCGTCTCCATGATGTGATGAGACTCGTTCTACATGATCTTCATTGAATAATGATAATATAAATGAATTGAATGAATAAATATGATATATATTACAATAATACCATTCTGTAAATGAGGTATCTATAACCTAAAAATAAGAATAAGAACTGAATTGACAAAACATGCATAAGAACATAAAGCAATGAACACCCGAATAACAAGTAGCAATGGAATATTACTAATAAGAAAATAAGAACATGACAATATATGATATAATAACAATGAATATGATTCTGTAATAATTCAATGACGTAATTTAAATCATTATACAGGAGGTTCAGATACATACAAAGCAAATCCGACCTAAGGTAAGGGAAAATCTCGCAATCTCATTTTTATCTGAGATTGTTTATACTTCAGAATTTACTGGGGAATATTAATCATCCACATACATGTTTCCTTAGTATGTAATATTATTTCTATCCTCCTACAATTTTTTAAATCCAATTTTACCCTTTGGTGAGTTTTTAGTAAAATATATGAAAGGAATCTTTTGTCGTTTTTAGTACGAGGTACTTTTTGACTTTTCTGACCAAAGTATGAGAAGAATGTTTTTTAACTTATACGGCATGAATGGATTTTTATGATTTCATAGAACATTATTTCCATGAATCTTCCTTTACAAGCTTTCAAGTTTATTTTTAATCAACTTCTTTTAGTTTAAAATTGTATGACATGTTAAGAAAGGAAAAATGTTTTTGAAGTAGAAAGGATATTTTCCTCAAGAATGGAGTTCAAGTGTTTTATCAAAATTATTTTCCATCTAAGATAATATAGGGTTCTATTTCTATACCTATTTTTACATTGATTTGATTATGTTATGAAGGAATTCATTTTTTTATGTCCTTTTATCTTATATGGATTATGTTATTATGGCATGATGTTTAAGAATTCCATTTTTATTACATGGGTTATGCTATGAGGTATGATTTATGATTTTGTGGCACACATAAGAATGGTTTAATTATGAGATGGGTGGGACCTATATATCCCTCCAATGCATTGGGTAACGATTTATATCTCGTGAGATAGACATGGATGGAACGGAATGTTAATCTGGTTCAGTGATACAGAACTGGAACGAGGAGTGAACTCGGTTCAGTAATGGACTTTGTCCGCTATGATACTCTTGGAAATGAGTCTTGACTAAAATGAAATGATTTTATATGATTATGTGTGTATGCCACAAAGTTTCATGTTTTATGTTATGATTATTGGGATTACATTTCACCACTATGATTTATCTCATGTAATGATATTATGATCTCTTTTGCAGGTTAAGATATTAAAAATTTTATGTTCTTATGAATATGATATGATTGATATTTATTTTTTTTTAACCCTTACTGAGCATTTGAGCTCACCCTTTTGTATGTTTTATTCTCCCTAGGTCAGGAAGAAGGGTATTAAGTAGGATATGCCAAAAAGGGACTCTAGATATGATGAAATAAATGGGAGACAATGTAGATGATTTATGAACCAGTTGTTTATGTTTCCCAATTTCTAAAGACACTATACCTATATGGTCTTATCGTGGTTTTGTTATATGTTCTAATACGTATGCTTTAATTTTGAAGTAATAACCATGTATGTAAAGTATGGGTTGTTATAATGGTCGTTCCAGCAACCACCACATCAACCAAAATCTCTCTTGAACTATATACGTGGCCAAAAGTCATGGGAAAGCTCTCCAATAAGATAGGTAGGAACAATAGAGTTCTTACTCCACACATGATAGTGTCTTCACTAACATGATCAAATTGAAAAAATGGTAAGAGGATACATCATCGCCCCCTCAGTAGGTACGCATACCTAACAGACCTAATCCACAAAGAACAGGAGTACTACCAGCACCTACCCCAAGGATTGTCCCATAAACATCTGGAACATTGGATTGTAAAACATTTATAGAAGAGGATCCCCATGTTGGTAAGAGCATACCTCGAAATCATAAAAATGATGTCCTAAAGGAACCGGCCCAGGTGCCAGCCAAATTATCAATCCTGGATGCTCTGAGTCTATCAAAGGACCCCCGAGAAGAACTTATTGAGGCATTGTTAATCCCTAGAGATTTTGAAGTTGAGGTCATTGTTGTTGAAGTATAACATGTAGAAAATGATCCTCTGGAATTTCATGCAGTCATATCTTTGGTACACCAAGATGAATAATCCTTCATGAAAGTACATATCAATCCCTTGTATATATCCAATAGAATCAATGATATTTATGTCTGAAGATCTTTCTATTACAATGGATCAGGATTCAACTTCATTCGGATATGAACACTTCGTCAACTGGTTCAAAAATAATCACACTTGTCTCCCTCCAATCTGATGTTACAGGGTTATGACAGGAATGATCAAGAGCCTCTCAGTTAGATCGCACTTAGCATTCAGTTAGGGGATCTTGTATCTAGATTAGAGTTTATGGTTGTTCGGAAGGATAAAACATTAAATGTTCTACTGGGTATACCATGGCTACATTAATATGTGTCCATTCATTTGTCACACCACCAATGTCTCAAATATTATTTCAACGGTTAAATTGGGACATTTCATGGTGACAAGGCCCCCATTCAAATCTTCTCAGTCACAGTATATTAACATAGGATTCCACCAAAAAGGAGGAAAACATTCTGTGACGGATGATGTTACAAAAATCAGTAGCCCAAATGGCTTGTAAATGATCCTAGCTAACCCTTTAAAGAAGCTTAGTGCCTATTATGTATTACCTATTAATCAAATTGAAGTCATGGGCCTAAATTCAGACACTATTTCAACATCTTATGTAATGTCATTCATAACAACCGAACCCGACAGCATAGGAGAAGTCATCAACTCTCTGAGTAATAATGAAATCCTAGACGAAAATGTCTTCATTCCATCCCTCAAGACTCAAAAAAACCCTTATCCATCAACTGAACTGTAATAAGTCATAACAACGTTGGAAAAGGACAAGGATGACCATTCTCAATCCCTTGTCTTCCCTTTAGGCCCCTCACTATTGATTGATTTGGGAATAACTATTTCATCCTATGGATGTCTAAATGGTGACTCCCCTCTTTCCCATGAGGAACTTGTTTCATCATAACCTCCACATATAGAGGAAAATGAAGTAAATCCTAAGGAATAGGAAGAAAATGTAGATATTAGAGACACCCATCCAGCATTTGAGGATGGTGTATCCACCGCCATAGATGAAATTGGAGAGATAATTCTAGGTACAGAAGAAGATCCAAGTCCCACTCTAATTATCATAGCCATAAATTCAAAAGAATATGAGTTATATACTTCCTTATTAAAGTAGAATCGGGATATGTTCACCTATAACTACACAGAGATTTCGGGACTTGACCCAAAAGTGGACACCAATCATTTGGGTTTTCCAGAAGATCAATAAGGATATATGCAAGCGGCCATACGAACACACTTGACTCATGCCTCAAAAATTGAGGTTGAGGTGGAAAATCTCATAAAGTATGACTTTATCTTAGAGGTAAAATATCCAAAATGGATATCCAATATTGTCCCAATAAAGAATAAAAATGGGCATATCATAGTTTTCAATAAAGATATCTCAATTGGGATTTCCCCAAAGATGACTTCCAGGTTTCAATCACATAAATCATGATAGATACAATGTTTGGTTATCAATACCTCACCTTAATGGATGGATACTCTGGGTACAACCAAATCTAGGTGGCCCCATAAGATGAATAATCCATATCTTTTAGAGCCCCTCAGGGAGTATTCTGCTATCGGGTAATTCCCTTTGTCTTGAAGAACACTAGTGACACTTACCAACGTACCATGTATCTCATCATTGAAAATTACCAAGAAAAGTTTGTGGAATGCTACATAGATTATCTATTGTTTAAGACCCGATAATATTTTGACCACTTGGTTGACCTAAAGACCATTTTTAGTAAGATTTGATAGCATAACCTGGATATTAACCCCTTGAAATGTGCTTTCAAGGTAACCTAATAAAAATTTATCAGATTTGTTGTATGCCACCATGAAATCAAAGTTGATCCTAATAAAACTAAAGTTATTATTGGCATATTGGCTCTTCAAAACCTAAAATATTTGAGAGGACTTCAAGGAAACTTTGATTACATTCTTCATTTCATAGATAACCTTGAAGGAAAATGTATACCCTTCACCAAATTTATGAAGAAGGGGGCTACATATCAGTCGAATAGTGATTGTAAAGAATCTTTTGAAACCCTAAAGAAATACCTCTTTATCCCACCAGTATTTATGCCATTGGTTGTAGGAAATTAGATCATTCTATAAGTGATGTCCCTAGAATGATCATTGGGTGCCTTCCTCATGCAAAAGAATGATGTTTGGAATGAAAATAGTATTTATTATCTTAGTCAAAATATGCTTGATGGTGATAATAATTATTCAAATATCGATAAAATATTCCTTTCATTAATATTTTCCATCCAGAAGCTGAGACACTACATACAGCACCATGAGATCAATTTCGTTTCTCCCAATAACCCACTCAAATGTATCCTCAGTCATCCTATATTGAATGTACATCTTGCATGATGGGCAGTTATTCTACAATAATTTTATATACAGTTCATTCCTTAGAAAGTAGAGAAATGACAGACCTTTGAAGATATCCTCATC
Source organism: Viscum album (assembly GCA_963277665.1). NCBI lineage: Eukaryota > Viridiplantae > Streptophyta > Magnoliopsida > Santalales > Viscaceae > Viscum > Viscum album. The sequence continues at coordinate 29,948,974 of OY728125.1, forward strand.
AGTCACCCATCTATAGAGGGGATGTCGTTTGATACTAAATTACCTAATAAAGAGGTGTTCTCTATTCAGGACATCCTCCAAATATGGTAAATTTACATTGATGGTGCATTTAGAAGTCTAATAGGGAAGATAATAGAAGACCCCAAACTAAATAAAGTAGGGTTAACGATTGTATTTATCTCCCTAGAGAAGATAGAATTGTCATACTCTATCTTGTTAATAGAAGGTGGTACCAACAATGAGGTAGAATATTAAGCTCTCAAAGCAGGCCTGGAATTGGCACTCCAAGTACTGTTGAACTATATAGAGGTTAAGGGTGACCTAGAATTGGTAATCAAGAAAATCAATGGGGATAACGCCATAATAAATAAGGGATAATACCTCTGTGTGATTATGTCTAGGGTTAATGGCAGAATTTCCCTTAGAGCCAACATTGACTCACACCTTATGATCAAAAAATACTCAAGAAGATGTGTTTAAAAATGCATCTATAGCTTAAGCATATCCAAATTGGGATGTAACAATTATTAACATCACCCACCATCAAAAGGTATCACCTTTTCTCAAATTAGAATAGAGGGAATTAATGAAATCATCCCCATTTCCTATCCATATGTTCCTACCATGGGATAGATGACACCCATTATGGAATACCTTCAACACTAAGTACTTCCACTAGATAGAGCGAGGAAAGGGAAAATATAGAGATGAGTGGTCAATTTTACTCTTTATGATGGGCCAAATTACTAGAAGGTCCTCTGAAAATGAGGCTTCGATGGAATCCTTCTCATATGAATTAAAGGATAAGTGATTGTGGCTATCATGGAAGAAGTACACGCAAGAACTTATAGTGCCCGCCAATCAAGGAACATGCTTTCTAATCAAATATAAAGACTAAGATACTTTTGGCATTCGATGACACAATATTGCAAAAAATTCACCAAGAAATATCATTCATGGATGGTTCATTCCAACATTATCCATTAAACCCCTAGTTTTCTATATACATCCAAATACCCATGGCCATTTTACACATTGGTAATGGATGTAGTAGGGTGGTATCCTCAATTTATGACAAAGAAGATCTAATAAATCATGACTGATACTAATTTCTTCTAGAAATAGGATGAGGCAATACCCCTCAAATATTTTGGGGCCAAAATAATTTTTAGATTCGTCAAAGATGACATAATTACCAGATTTGGTGTCCCTTGTACCATATTGATGGAAAATGGCACTAATTTATATTCTATTGAGGTGGAAAACTTCTACCAAGAGTACAATATAAAATCCAACCATTAATCCTATTATCATGCAATGGATAATGGATAACTAGAAGATTTTAACAAAACCCTATCGAATATACTCTAGAAGATGGTGGATAAAGATAATACGTCTTGTCCGGACAAGATCTCGCATGCCTAATGGGGTTATCGCACTATAAATCAAACTTTTGATGGAAACCCCTATATTCTCTAGTATACGGGATAAGATAAGTCTTATCCATTGAAGTTAAATTTAAATTGCTTTGATATTCCATCTATGATCAGCTATCCATAGATGAGAAATCTCCAAAACTAATGGATGAGCTGGAGTTATTGAATGAAAAGAGATTTGATATCTCTAATCACTTTGAAGTCTATTAGAATCGAATATCATGATCTTTCAATAAGTAATTCCTCCTTATTTCATTCCTCCAAGTAGGATTGGTATTAGTCATTACTACTATGAGGATACCAAGAAAGAAGACTCCAAATATTGATCCAAAGTGGGAGGGACCTTACTCCATACATGTGGTCTACTTTAACGAAGCTTATTCATTGATCTTAATGGATGGGGATCTCATTTAGAATCAAAAATGCTAGTATCTTGAAAAATTAATTTTTTTAATAACACAAATTTCGTCTTAGATATAGGATTTAAAAATTAATAGAACCATATATGTCAATGTTTCATAACGTTAAACTACATAGAATCACCATCATTATTTCACAATGAAAAAAATGCATGGCATGACGTCCTAGTCGGATGAACTGAAACTGAAAAACACCATTTTTCTTCACCACACAACATTAAATTGTATGGATAAAATTTATCTCATTTTACATTAAGAAATTATCTAAAATACAAAAACCATACACTATTTATAGTCCCTCAAAAGATGGATAGCTTCTATGTGTAATCCTCATTCGCATTAGTACCACTCCATAGTGACACCTGGGCCCCTGTTTACAAGTATAAGCCCCAACAATTTCACGTCCTCACCATATTATGGTAAACTACAAAAATTTTCAAAGAACTATGTGTGGATTTATTCTTATCCTATTGATATATGTAGTAACATCTGGTTCACCTATTTTGGGTTCAACAACAATATTAAAAAAAGGCCCCTTCACTCCATGTGTGTATGAATCAAACCTACATAGGGGACATATCAATAACTACATATGGATTGATTATCATTCTATTGAGATACATAATGATGCCCAGATCTCTAATCCTAGGTCCAACCATGGTTTTGGAAGAGAAAACTAACCTTCCTTTTCCATGTGCATGAATTAGATCTACATAGAGAACCTTTCCAGAACGTATAACTTGATTCTCATTACAATTATTTGTGTGGAGATACCTAGACATCGTGATTTTGGCCCAACCATCAGTATGTAAATTTTAAAAAGTCATATTCCTTGATTCAAGTTTTAATTGGTCTGGTGAAAAATTTCAAGAACTATGTGTGGATTGATTCTCAATCCAATGAAATACATAGTGACACCCGGGTCTCTTATTTCAGGTATACGTGCAATTAAACTATAAATCCACTTTAATATATATATATATATAAGTCCAAACATTTATAGAGATTCTTATTTTAAGAACTATGTGTGGCTTGATGCTTACCCCAACATGATACATAGTGACGTTAGGGTCCTACACCCTGGTCTAGCCGCAACATTGATGTCCTTCTATGTCAGTTCATCTTCTTCCTTACTACATGATGTTAAAAATGAATAGGATAATAAAGAACTATATATTTCTTTATTCTCACCTCAATGAGATATGTAGTTACTCATTTATTCTATATTTTTACCTAGCCACCACATAATTGAAATGCCCCTATACTTAACTTGTGTTTCACTTGTGTTGTTGAAGAAACCTTTAAAATTCCTTATTTCTCACATCGATCATAGCTCACATGGGCTTAGAAGTTTGGTAAAGGATATATCCACATAAATATGGTGTATAAATTACCAATGGGACTATCTTGATCTAGGTTAAAAGTCTACAAAAGGCATATAAGTTTTCCTCATTGAATGACAAAAAACTACATGATTTTTCTTAGAACTACATGTGACTTGATTCTTGCCTCATCAAGATACATAGTGACACCTACACATTTTCCTAGCCACTATGTTCCTTTTCATTTTGAAATCACCCATGTCCTGGCCGCATGAAGGTAAACTATATGGTCCTTCAAGAACTACATTTGGCTTTATTCTCACCCATATGAGAAACGTAGTGACGTCCAGATCTTCAATCATGGGCTCTGCCACAACACAACATGGAAAATCCCCTACTCTACCATGTATAAGTCATATCTACATGAGTAGATCCAATACAAGTTATCACTTTACAAGGGAACCTGTATCTAGTAGAACTACATGTGGCGTGATTCATTCTCTAATAAGATGAGTTGTGATGCTTGGGATTTATGCCTTGGTTCAGCCGCATTATCCTATTACACGTCACAACAATTGTAACACCCTGAGATTTTATGATATATATTCTTTTTAATTTCTTTGATGTCTTCTTTTGTACGCTACACCAAGATTAGTTTGCATAATACGCAACACAATATTAGGTTGTAGTATACGCAACATTATTTTTGTCTTGTGTTACACACAATTTCAATTTATTTTGATAGAATTAATTTCACACAAGACCAAATATAATTGATAACAAAATATTGAAACCTAGTCATTATAATGGTGGGTATGAATAGTATTAACTTCCTTCTAAAAAACTATTTAAATGAAAATAAGTGGGTCTATAAAATAATAAAACCACTCTTTATAGATTTTATTAGTGAAATATATGTGTAATATATTAAATGTAATGTTTTAAATTCATCCTATATGTTTTCTAGATATTATATAAGAAAAAATATTTTTTTTTGGATAAAAGAAGTATTTTTCAAAAAAAAAATACAATTCTACCGCCATTTGATGAATCTCCCATTTTAAATATAGTTTTTGAAAATTTTATAAGTTCTATTTGACATAATGAACTTATTACTTTGAAGTGGGATGTCAAAATATACCTTGGTTTAAATTTTGGTATTTTTTGATGAACTTCATATTTTAATAAATAGTGAAAATACTGCATTTTAATTCAAAACTGCCTAATTTAATTATATAATAGGATTATATTTTTAATTGGTTTTAAAGCATAATTGGATTATTTTTTTATCATTTAATTAAATCTTGGTCATTGGAAGTGATTTTACATTTAAATTGGATATAAACACATGTCAATATTTTAATAGTTTTTACTACTTAAAACCCCACTTTTTAGTTTTGACAGCGGGAATTAACTTTATATTAATTAATAAAACTTTTGTATTTTGAATTTGTAAACATGGATTCTATATTTGGAATAAGAAGGTCCAAATTATGTAAATAGATACATTTTATTTTTTGAAATTATGAATAGTAACTTTAGTAATTATTTTTATTTACCACATTTAAGGTAAATAGGGTAAATTAGGGTAACAAACAATATGATAAGGATACTAAAATTACCCTAACACCTACGAAAATTCTATTAGATGAATGAAAGTCGTATAATATCACCTAAGGGTCAGAATGGATTCATTTAATGGAATTTTTTCTACGAAAGTGACGTAATTGTAATTAAAACAAAAGAAAGTGACAACATGTCACTCTCTTATCTCTTATAAGTATAATAATTTTAATGTAGTTATAAACTTTATAAAATTTAGAACGTAAACAGTAGCCAAAACTCTGATGCAAATTTTGTACATCTTGTGAATTTATTTATAATTTTTATATATTAAATAATTATCATTAATATTGACACAAAAGTGATGCAATAATTATTTTATTAATATAAATATCAAATAAATGAAATTATAAATAGTAAAATAAATATTATTTGAAATAATTTATGTCGTACACAATTTTTCTAAGTTAATATGACATTTTAAGGGACTGTTAAATGATTTGTTTTAAAGTTATATCTATGTTTGGGTTTTATTTAAATTCAATTAAATGAGTCGTTTAAAAATTCACACTGTTGATATTTTATTAAAATAATATTTTATTAAATTATTTAAAAATCATAAAAATATTTCAAAAATTACAAAGTGGCATTGATAATGTCGAAAAGTAAATTAGTTTTCCAATTATGGTAAATTGACCCCATGTAAGTAAACTTAATAGTCTCATAATAATTAAAATGTTGTTACCTAAATAAAAATTAAAAGAGAGTAATTAAGGGTAAACTCAAAAGATAAGGTTTGAAATAAAATAAATACATGTCTAAAAATTATTGGATTGTATTATTTAAAACTATACTCATATTATACTTGAAATATATCTCTTTGAAGCTATTATAATTCAAAAATAAATTTATAATAAAATAATATTTCAAGACTTACCTAAAGTTCCCCTCCACCATCTTATAAAAGGCCAAAAAAGAGGTCATTGTTTTATCACCTCTTTCAAAATTATTTTCTTCGTCTACTTCATCTTCTTATGTTTTTCCCATACTAAAGTAATAAATACATTATATTTTACATGATGATATGTTATTATAATTATGGTACAACCTTATACCTTCTTTTATACATCCTACGATTAACAATATGACCATGTGTGCATACGTATGGCTTGCCGTCTCCATGCTGTGGTGTAATTTTTTATTCAAAAATACTTAATTTGGATGGGTGTAATGATGAGTATAATGGATTTAAATAATTAATATAACATGATAATTATTCTGTATAATTAATATACTATCCAATTTTATACTATTTAACCATTAATTGAATGATATCATTGCTCGTGCGTACGTATGGCATATTGTCTTCATAATTAAATGCGATTTATTCTACATGATATTCATTAAAAAAGATTATATAAATGAATGGAATGAATAAATATGATATATATTATACTAATATCATTATTTAAATAATATAACTATAAACAAATAAGTAGAACACGAACTTATCCAACAAAACATGCATGAGAACATAAAGCAGTTAATATCCGAATAGCAGGTGACAATGAAATGTTATTAACAAACGGATAGCAATATGATCATAAATGATATCATAAAAATAATTATGATTCTATAATAAGTCAATAACATTATTTAAATCATTATACAGTAGGTTCAGATACATAGGAAGCATATTGGACCTAAGGTAAGGGATATTTTATCAATCTTGTTATTATCTAATTTTTTTTATACGTAATTATTTACTGGGGTATATTTATCATTCATGCTCATGCTTCCTAAATATATAGTATTATTTATATTCTTATAATATTTTATAAAGTTAATTTTACCCATTGGTAAATTTGTATTAAATGGTATGGAAGGAATCTTTCTCTTATTTTCCATATGATGTACTTTTTAATTTTCCAGCAAGAGTATGAGAAGATTGTTTTTTTTAACTTGTACAGCATGAATGGTTTTTTTTCATCTTCATAATTCCTTAGTTTCATCCAGATTCCTCTACACTATTTCATGTTTATCTTCAAATAAATTTTTTTATTTTAAAATTGTGTGGTGTTTTGAGAAAAGGAAATGTTTTGGAAGAATAAAGGTTCTTATCATCAATAATTCAGTTTAGGTGTTTTGTCAAAAATATTTTCCATCTAAGATGACACTATTTAAATAAGGTTATGTTTCTATACCTATTATTACTATGATTTTATTTTGTTAATTATGGAGTGATATTTTATATAGATTATCTTATAATGTAATGATGTTGAAGAAACCCATTTTATTTCATGGGTTATGTTATGATTAATGATTTATGTTTTTGTGGAACATGTAAGAATGATTTCATTATGAGATGGGTGGGACCTATATCTCCCTCCAATGAATTGGGTAATGATTTATATCTCATGAGATAAACATGAGTGGAATGGAAAGTAAATCTGGTTCAGTAATACATGGCTAGAATGGTAAGTAAATCTAGTTCAGTAATACGTGGCTGGAACGGCAAGTAAACTCAGTTCAGTAATGGACTTTGTCCACTATAATGGTCTTGGAAGAAATTACATGTCTACTATTTAAAACATATTATATGCTTATTTTTTTCCACAATTCCATGTTTTATGAAAATTATATTTTATCATGGTTAATTTTCCTTTAAATCTATGACTTACATACTACCAAGATTTATTTCATGACTCAAGATTTTGATATTTAAATTTTATGTTCATGTTTTTACATTCTTATGTTTATGGTATGTTTCATGTTATCCATTTTTACCCTAAATAATCATTTTATCTCACCCTTTTTATGTTTTCTTTTCCCTAGGATATAAAGAAAGGTTTTAGGTAGAAAAATAAAGGGGGAAGATCTTTATGGGAGATTTTGAATATATTTCACCAAGTTAGAAGATTATGTTACAAGTTTCAAAAGATACTAAACTAATATAGTATTTGGTAATCTATTTGTGTAATGTATTAAGAATTCCGAAAAAGAAATTTAAGGTCCATGTAAGCCATGCTTGGGTCATTAGAGTCGGTATCAGAGTAAAGGTTTAGTCAGCGTTTGTAAACTAGGATGCAAAAACATTAGTGAGATTCATAGAGATATTTCTAAGGATATGTCTAGGGATGTCCTAAGGATAAGTCAAGTATAGGTCACAATCCTAAGGTTTTTTTGATAATCATAACTAACCTAGGGTTAAACTAAATATATCATAGATTGAAATATTATAAGTAATTTACCTTACTTATGTGTTTCTAATCTCTCATATGTATTTCTGACACTTTGCTTTCTGATCTTAGACAATAACGAGAACTCCATAGAACATAGTTAACCATCGGATGTTTTAGATGTAGAAATTATGGGAATTATTAAGATAGATTTCCTAAGTGTAAATATAATGAAGAGAATCATGATAATGTTATGAGAGTTGGTCATACTACTGAGGATAAAGATATTGTAAATGCCATATGGAAGGTATGTGATTTTCTTCCAGTATTGTTTATATTAAACCTTAGAATCTTGAGCTTGATAAACCTTAATAAATGATTCATATTTTAGGAAATTTGAATATGATTGATCCAGAGTAATGGTTTAAGAATAATGTCATGTGATTGAGGTGTATATGTCTCAGAATCGTAAGGTTATGTTATATGAATCATGAAATATATAAGTGTTTTTAATATAAGTTTCTCATTAAGGATTGGAAATGATATATTGAATAGTTATAAGGAGACAAAGGGGGATTTAAGGGTAAGGTCATATACTTGGAGAACACATGATTAAGGGAAAGATAACCCTTAATATGTCCCTTATGTTAAGATCATGATGTTTGGATAAAGATATATGGGATTTGAATAAGTAAATTGGATTATAATAGTTTCTTGGGAACCAATTATATAGTTGTTGAAAAAGGGTTATGCAATCATGGATGAAGTATAAAACTTTTTGGGACTTAAGAAATATATCCAATATGTTTTGAAATAAGGAAACATGCATGTTCTTAAGAAGGATATCTGATAATTCAGATTGTTGATATGACTCAAGAGAATACATGATGAAGGTATTTACATTTTTTGAATGCGACCAAAAAGATATACCTTATGATATATGGTGGATTTATGTTAATCCAAGTTTGTGAACCATTTTCTATATTTTTTATTTACATCATTCTGAAGTATTATAAAGTTATCAATTTTTTGGGAAAGTTTAAGTTAAGAACCTAATGAAGTTTGTTAGAATAAATTATTATCTCAACATCTATGGAATTATTAATGTTGTATATCATGTGTTAACGTTATTTTTGAGATATGTGAAAAAATATATCATTCTATTTATGGATTTCATGATATGTTAACACTTTAATAATGAAACATTCAACTTCATTTATTTGAATTATAGATGAAACAAAAATTGTTCAAGGAACGAGAAACAGTGATATTGTACTGAAATAAAGTAAGTATTTCTTCTAATGTTATTCATCTTTAGGGAAAGAATCTTTAAAACCAAAAATTATATCATAGTACCTTCTTATCTGATGAGTGAAATGGTCCTTTAAATAATCACAGATTTATGGGTTTATGGTTGTTAACTTTCTCTAAACCTTGTTCACTAGCACTATCCATCAGAACTTGATGGTTAGATTATCCTTCCATATAAATTTTTAAACTTCCCATCTATATTATCCTATTTGGAAACCAATAAATGAGTTACTTTTCATAACCATTATGTTTCAAACTTTCCTTTTTAAAATGAAGTTTTAGTATTCCTTTTTATGATGTGGGTTTCTATAAAAGAAAAATTCAAGTAGTAAACCTTTTACAACCCTAAAGAATTTCGAGGGAGAAGTTTATTTTAAGGGGGGTATAATGTAACACCCCTAGATTTTATGAGATATATTCTTCTTCATTTCTTTTATTTCTTGTGTTGTACTCTAGACCAATATTAGCTTGCGCTATACACAACACTGTATTAGCTTGCAGTATACGTAACACTATTCTTATCTTGTGATACACACAATTTCAAGTTATTTTGATAAAATTAATTTCACACATTACAAATTATAAGTGATAATTAAATATTATAACCTAGTCATAATAATGGTAGGTATGAATAGTATTAACTTCCTTCTAAAAAACTATTTAAATGGAAATAAGTGAGTATATAAAATAATAAAATCACTCTTTAGGAATTTTATTAGTGAAATATATATGTAATATATTCAATGTAATGTTTTAAATTTATCTTAGGTGTTTTCTAGATATTATGTATTAACAAATTCAATTTTTTAGATAAAAGAAGTGTTTTTCAAAAAAATATGGTTTTACCGACTTTTGCGGGTGAACCCTTTTGAAACCTATTTTTTGAAAATTTTATTAGTTCTACTTGATATAATAAACTTACTATTTATAAGTGGGACATAAATATTTTCCTTGGTAGAAATTTGGTTATTTTTCTGATGAAATTCATATTTTAATGAATAGTGAAAAATACTACATTTTAATTCAAAAATGTATTTTTGTCTAATTTATTTATATAGTTAGATTATCTTTTTAATTGGTTTTAAAGCGTAATTGGATTATTTTTTATCATTTAATCCAATTTTGGTAATTTTAATTAATTTTACATTTAAATTGTAAAAACACATGTTAATCTTTGGATATTTTCTTCTTCTTAAAAATCTGCTTTCTGGTTTTGACAACGGGAATTAATTTTATATTAATTAATGAACTTTCTGTGTTTTGAATTTAGAAAAATGGACTCTATATTTAAAATTATACGGTCCAAATTATGTGAATAATTACCTATTAATTTTATACATTATGAATAGTAACTTCAAGAATTATTTTTATTTGACATAGTTAAAGGTAAATCTGGTAAATTAGGGTAACAACCAAAATGATAAGGATACTAAAATTACCCTAAAACCTGAAAAACCCTATTATATGAATTAAAGTCTACCAATATCACCTAAATTTTTTAATTTATTCATTTAATGGACTTTTTCCATGAAAGTGGATTAATTATAATTAAAACAAAAGAAAGTGACAACATGTCTCCCTCTTATCTCTTAAAAGTATAATAATTTTAATATAGTGATGAACTTGATACAACTACAAATATTAATAGTATCCATAAATATAATAAAATTATTAACATCATGAGAATTTATTTATAATTTTTATATATTAAATAATCACCCTAAAATTGACACAAGTGTGATGCAATAATTACTTTGTTAAGAGAAATATCAAATAAATAATATTATAAATAATAAAATAAATAATATTTGAAATAATTTATGACATAAATTATTTTTATAGGTTACTATGACATGTTATAAGAATATAAAATTATTTTTTTCGAAGTTATATCTATGTTCAGACTTTATTTAAATTCAATTAAATGAATAGTGTAAAAATGACACTATTGATATTTTATTAAAATAATATTTTATTAAATTATTTTAAAATCATAAAAATATTTTAAAATTAAAAAGTATATTTTATAAGGTCTAAAAGTACATTAATTTTCCAATTATTGGAAATTTACCCCATATAAGTACACTTAATAGCCTCTTAATAATTAAAATTTTGTTACCGCAATTAAAATTAAAACAGAGTAATTAAGGGTAAACTGGAAAAGATTAGATTTAAAATAAAATAAATTCATGTATAATGATTATTTGATGAGGTTATTTAAAACTTTACTCATCTTATCCTTGAAATATATCTCTTTTGAGCTTTTAGAATTTGAAAATCAGTTTATAATAATGTAATATTTCAAGACTTTCAAAAAGTTCCCCTCCTCCCTATTAAAAAAATCCACCGCATCTACCCACCTACTCAGACCTCTAAATCCAATTTTATCATCCAAATTCAAATTAAATAATCTCCCATCATTCCTCTCTTCCTCCTAGAGGCTACACATTAGGCCGAAACCCATTTTAAGGTGACCTTTTGTGCAAATCAAAAGGAGATACTCGAAAACGAGGAAATTGTTTTATCACCTCTCTCAAAATTATTTTCATCTTCTAATTCCTATTGTTATTTTATTTCCATAAAAAATAAATCAAAGCAGTATTTCTACCTGATTTTATTTTATTATAATTATGGTATACCTTATACCTTCTTTTATCCATCCTGCGAATAATAATATCACCATGTGTGCGTATGTACGACTTACTGTCTCCACGTTGTGGTGTAATTTGTTATTAAATAATACTTAATTTGGATGGGTATAATGATGATTATAATGGATTTAAATAATTAATATGACATGATAATTATTCCTTATAATTAATATACCATCCAATTTCATACCATTTAACCATTAAGTGAATGATATGGTCTCTCGTGCGTACGTATGGCCAACTGTCTCCACGATGCGATGCGATTCATTCTACATGATCTTCATTAAAAAATATTATATAAATTAATGGAATGAATAAATATTATATATATCATTATTATATCATTATTTAAATAATATAACTATAAACAACGAAGTGGAATGTGAAATTATCCGAAAAAACAAACATAAGAACATAAAGCAGTTAATATCTGAATAACTGGTGACAATTAAATTTTATTAAAAAAGGATGATAATATGATCATATACGATATCATAAAAATTAATATGATTATATAATAAGTTAATAACATTATTTAAATCATTATATAGGAGTTTTGGATACTTATGAAGCATATCAGACCTAAGGTAAGGGATAATTTTGTAATCTAATTATTATCTCAGATTGTTTATACCTAATTATTTACTGGGGTATGTTTATCATTCATGTATATGATTCCGAAATATATAATATTAATTCTATTATTATAATTTTTTTCAAATTTAATTTTACCCACCAGTAAATTTCTATTAAATTATATGGAAGGAATTATTCTTTCATTTTCCATAGGAGGTACTTTTTTACTTTTTCATTAAGAGTACGAGAAGAATGTTTTTGTCAAACTTATTTGGAATGAATAGTTTTTTTATGTCTTTCTAACCCCTTAGTTCCATGAATCTTCCTCTAGAATATTTCAAGTTTATTTTCAAATAAATTATTTTCTTTTCAAATTTCATGACATTTTGAGAAAAGAAAACATTTTTTAAGAAGAAAAGATATTATCCTCATTAATTAAGTTCAAGTGTTTTGTCAAAATTATTTTTCACCTAAGAAAACACTATTTAAATAAGGTTATGTTTATATCCCTATTATTACTATTATTTTATTTTTTTAATAATGTAATTATATTTTATATGGATTATGTTATGATAGAATGATGTTTAAGGAACCCATTTTAATTCATGGGTCATGCTATGATGAATTATTTATGTTTCTGTGGAACATGTAAGAATGATTTCATTATGATATGGGTGGGACCAATATCTCCCTCCAATGCATATGGTAAATATTTATATCTTATGAGATAGACATGAATCGAACATAAAATAAATATGGTTCATCAATACAGGGCTGGAACGACAGGTAAATCTGGTTCGGCAATACCTGGCTGGAATGGCAAGTAACCTAGTTCAGTAATAGACTTTGTCCACTATGATGGTCTAGGAAGAAATTCCTTGGGTAGTATGGAAATCATATTATGTGCTTATTTTTTAGCCAAAATTCTATGTTTTATTCCATTCTATTTTATAATGGTTAATGTTATTTTATGATCTATTCGTTATGTACTGCGAAGATTTAATTCATGACCCAAGATTTTGATATTCAAACTTTATTTTCATGTTTTTAAATTCATATGTTTATGGTTTGTTTTATGTTCCCCATGTTTACCCTTAATAATCATTTGAGCTCACCCTTTTTCTGTTTTATTTTCTCTAGGATATAAATACAGGTTTTAGGTAGGAAAAAAGTGGGAAGATATTTATGGGTGATGTTGAAGATATTTCACCAAGTTATAAGATTATGTTCCAAGTTTCCAAAGATACTAAACTAATATGGTCTTTGAGAATCTATTTGTTTGAAGTATTAAGCATTCCAAAAAATAAATGTAGTGTCCATGTACAACATGATTAGGTCATTAAATTGATACACCTTTTTCTTTAATGCATGACATTAAACTGCATGATTGTTGTCCTTTATGTATAATTTTAAACTAAACAGTACCCATAGAACTACATATGAATTTATTCCCAACCCACTGAGATACGTAGTTAAGACTGGGCCTTATATCCTAGTCCCATTCCTGGAGTAAAGAAAAAAATACCTCCTCTCTTACATTCCAAAAAAATATCAATTAATGATCTTTTAATATAGGCCGCCCACATTTGGGGAACCCACCAAGGAAAAAAAATATCCCCCTTCCAAATATGAGTCAAATCTATGAAAGGGATTCCATACCCATGACTAATGTTGGTCCAAATGCTTCCTTCATTCTCCCACAATTCATACTCCTAATCTTGGACACTTTCATATCTTTAAAATCTTTCTTCAGTTCCTGGTGATAGAATTTATGATGCCTGAAGGATCATGTTCTTAAATATGTTGTATACTCCCCCATGGGTCTTGAATATGTCTCCCACATAATGGGTCTATTGTCCAAATGATGCCACTATTTAAGTATGTAGTATGTGCCCTAGATATCCTAGCATAAAATATCCCTTATAACAGGTTTTTCAAGCATTGGTAACTCCATCCTTGGGAGAATCCTCTTCTATTCTCATGAGTATTGATGAAAATATATCAAACCCCATGATTTAAAAAAATTGTGTTTATCCTATATATATGTCCCATTTTATCTCTCCCAATATGAGAACCCCCAAGACTATGGTTTTATAATACCCTCCTCCATGTGATTGAATAATTTTGGGACAATATCGATCCAAGAGGCCATACATATCTCTGGTTTCCTTGGTGTGATGGTCCAAGTCATACGACCTAAAACTATAGGAACCATACTTCCTACACTTGTGTCACACCTATATAGAGTACCCATTTACTCGATTCTTTGTAAATTTAGACTTAGAATGTTTTTTCCATGTTCAGGTACCACCCATTCACAATCCAAACTTTGTGCTTTGTGAGAACTGAATCTCTATAAACTTTCATCATCTTTTAGCGATAGAATTTCAGAATTCTCAAGATCTCTTTTTCCTAACTATGTGATATGTGCCCTAGATGAACTTTTATAAAATAGCCCCCATAATGGTTTTTTCAACCAAAGGATGATACTATTTGACTATGTAGTACATTCCCAAGTTTTCCCTTTATAATACAGCCCTAATAATGGGGTTTTCAACCAATGGTAACTTCGTTCTAGGGAGATACCTCCTTTAATTCCCTAATCCCTTTTTCTCATACCATGATTCAGATCTAGAGACCCCCATTTTACATATTACATCATTCCCCTATCACACATGTATATAGTAACATGTTTCTAGATAGATTACTAAGAATTAGAGAACAATAAAATCTTCAGTTAAAGCTAAAGACCTTAAATTAAGTCTTCACACGATGTCCTTGCATCATGAATTTAAACTACACAGCCTTATTTCCCTGCTGCATGACTTCAAATTTCACATCATGATGTCCTTGTTGCATGACTTTAAACTGCACATCATAATGTTCTTGTTGTATGATTTTAAACTGCATAGCATAACTTTCTTGTCATAATACATTAAACTACACAGTAAATGTCCAAATTTCATGGCATTAAACTAAATTATGCTTAAAACATGGTAAAAAGGATTCCATCCCCTTTTACGGTGTTGGCCATTTCACAAAGTTACCCTCCATTGCACAAACTAATTCCACATAAGAGTGATTCCTTCTCTCATGGCCAGTGTCAATATAAAATTTTCTCCTCATTCTTAGACACCTTCCCTTGTAAAATCCACCTATCATGGGCATGATAAATTTGAATCTTCAATAGCCTCCTTTGACAATCACCAACAGATCTTTCAAATTTATAAATACATTATTGCTAGACTATGAAATATGTTCCCCTAATTGGCCTTGCATAAGTTTCCCACATAATGGGCCTATCAGGCTAAGGATGCTGCAATTGACTATCTGGCATGTTCCCCAATTGGCCTTTAATAAAAAAAAACCCATAACGTTTTTGTCAACCAGTGGTACCTTCTTCCTCAAGAGAGACTTCCACTTTTACCAAATCTTATGCCTTAGATTCAGAAATCATAAGATTATGTCTCAAGATTCCCATTGGGGTATCTTAATAATGTTGGAACATTCTTGACCAGCAAGCCTTGTTTGGGTCATTATTTCAAATGTTATGGTCAAATATATTCATACAAAAGTACTATCATTTTTAGTTCGATTATCACAACTTTAAACTGCCTAAAAATAGACATAATACTCACAATATTGAAAACACACAAAGGGAACTTTGGGAAAAATTTGAGTCTCAGCTCACTAGAACTTCACTCCATGTGGTTTAGAAAAAATAATGAATTGAAAATATAAAAGGCATAAAACATGTAAGAATGATAACCCAAAAATGGTGGTCTAAGAAAAGTCTAAATCCCACCTGGTCATACTCCTTCATATTGAGATTAGGAAAAAAAATAGGGTGATGATACAAAAGACACAATGTTTTTAGGGTTGTCCATATGACCCTAGAAATAGTTAAACTACACTCATTAGTCCCCATTACTTAGGAAAAAACTAGATCATCC
This sequence comes from Viscum album, assembly GCA_963277665.1. Lineage (NCBI taxonomy): Eukaryota > Viridiplantae > Streptophyta > Magnoliopsida > Santalales > Viscaceae > Viscum > Viscum album. The sequence continues at coordinate 29,965,384 of OY728125.1, forward strand.
TTTCATACTTGAAGTAGCTCCAAAGTCTTCCAAATGATCATAGAGAGTATCAAAGTTCCCTACTGTTACCTTATAACCATATTAATTTTGTTCCGAATGAATCTAATTCTAAGGGGGGATTTGGTTGACACTGGAAAATTTGTTCCATACACTTTGTCGCAGAATTCATGATGTGACCCTCACTTGGACAACAAATGTTGAGTTTAAGTAGAGATATTTCTACATGATAGAAGAAGATGAATATTATATTTCCATGTTCCATAAGACTACTCCATAATCAGGGATAAGTGGAAAGAACCCCCCTTCAGGAGTAGGTCATAGATTTCCAAGATCTATGGTAAAAATGTTTTGATGCATTAAAATGAAAATTTTGAATTTATTTCGAGAGCACTTGGTGTATTCAACATATCAAGAAGTATATATCTCTTTGATATTTTCTATTTGACTAGTCATAGAGCCTAGACAGACTCACAGATCAAAATCTATGGCACTCAGAAGATGGATAAATTTTATAAAGGTATTTTCCTCACCTGCATGGGGGACCTGCATGGGGAACCTGTACGGAGGACCTACATGAAGGACCTACATGGGGGGACCTACATGGGGGACCTATAGAGGGAAATTTCAAGGATTACCTCCATAGAGGACCTACTTGGATGACCTACATGGAGGACCTACATAGAGGACCTGCACGGAGGACCTGCATGGAGGACCTTCATGGAGGACTCACACTGAGGACATGTATGGAGGACCTGTATAGAGGACCTACACAGAGGACCTGGATGGAGGACCTGCATGGAGGACTTGCACGGAGGATCTTCACAGAGGACTTTCAGGGAAAATCTTAATGGGGGACATGCACGAAGGACCTATGTAGAGTAACACCTTCTCCCATGGTTCCCTATTTTCTTATAAATAGGACCCTTTGACTCCCCATTTGTATAAGGAAATTATAGAAGAATCCCCCAAGATTTGGTTGTGTAGCCCATTCACCCAGTTCATCCCAAAATCTCGCAGGTAGCTCTCTGAAAACCTATAGAAGAGATGATTAATTGCGATGAGTTGGATCAAAGTCTCATTAGGGTATAAAAAGTAAGGACATGAGCTGAGGACCAAATACACGGACCTATGACAAGTACTTGAGCCAAGAACTTGAGCTAAGGACCTGCATTATTCACCTTCATTCCTTACTAACCTTGGACTCACTTCCAATTTAAAGTGAAGAGAAGGAAATGTTGTATCCCCGGCCTCTTCCACCAGTGGAGAAAGAAAAGTGTGCGGTTTTTCAATTCTCCCACTTCTCTTGTTTCTCGTACTGATCGTGAATGACATGGGATTAAATGTTCATGGTGATCATGACACCCACATGATCTATGCAATAATAATGAACTATGAGAAATTTGATTCCCATTATAACTAGTATATGTAGGATTCATTCTTGTGGATCGAGCTCTATGCCATATCATCCATGAAATGGGAAATCTTGCTCCCGTAAAATGGGCCTCCTCCTAGGTGTAATCCCCAACCGATTGAACTACAAGAACTATAATTACAAGTTACAACCAAATCAGGATACGTAGGAATCCCACATAGGGCTTAAGCTCAATGGGAATCCTCCACAGGAGTAAGCCCCAATCATAATTCCATTACTATGGGCATCCTTTCGTGGAATAAGTCCTGAGTTAATCCCCTAATCTATCATGAGATAAAACTTCCCTCATGGCCCCTTTTATAATAGAATCCTATTAAGAAATAATCCCTAACTTAATCCTCTCAAAGGGTCATAATTTCCAATGAGACAAACCTTTTTAAGAACCTATATAAGTGGGGTTCCTCATTATGGAATTATGTGGAATTTGATTCCTATCTAAATGGGAAATATAGGATACCTTTTTGAGGTAAAAACCTAACACCTCAAATCAATTATGCTCCTTTCTGGTCCATATTCCCAGTATGGTCTAATTAAACATAAGAATTTATATCTCCCTCAAGTTCCTCAGGCTATTTCGGAAAAAGTCCAACACCAATATTTGACTAGGAACCTTCTGCCTAGACTTCCTTACCACATGAAATTAAACTATATGGTGAGGTCCTTATCATATGACATTAAAAGTTATGATGTTCCTAATTAAGTGGAACTAAACAATGTGGGTTCTGATTCCTTTCACAAGGATATGTTGGGAGCTCATCTATGGGTATGATCCCAACATTAAAACAGATCTCATATTCTTGGATGAAGATCAACTCTATAGTAACCCTAGTATACCTAGAAAACAATAAACTTTAGAGTGCCCCACTGTGTGGCTAGAAGATCAACATCATTCTAATAATGACCAATGAATCTATAAGTAGTAAATAAGAGGATACCATCGATGGAGAACCTCAGATACATACAGATATCTCCATTGTTAAAGAACTAGAGATACATACAGATTATTATAAGATCTATACATACTAATAATTGATTTCTAATCTTAGTTTTACCTGAATCATACTTCAGAATTAATAAAGGATACATGAACATATCATAAATCTATAAGAGAGTCTCGGAGTAGGAAATAATTCACCCCAAAAGGGTGTGATGAGCCCGACCTCACATCTTATTGACCAATGTGAGTTCTTAATCATCATTGGTCAAAATACCTAATGACCACCTACCTTTGGAAAGTAGGTACCTTTGAATATAGAACCATTGGTTGTTTCTGGTTCCACAAACAAACCTGTTGGAAACCATTCAGAAATAGAGAATCTTAAGGAGGTGTAAATTCTAAGGGAAGTAGTCACCAGGGATGGAGACTCGTTATTAATTGATAATAATGATCTTAAAACCTAGAAGGAAGTAGTAAGTGGAATTGATTTTTCTAGGTGGAAAGAATCAATGAATTCTAAAATGGACTCCATGTACCAAAACGAAGTATAGATATTGGTATACCCTCCGGTAGATGTAAAGATCATTGGTTGGAAATGGGTGTTTCAGAACAAATAGGACATGGAAGGATCAGTAATAATAAGGTGCAACTATGAAAAAACCTTTTCACTAGTTTAAATGTTTAAATCCATCATAATTATACTTTTCATTGTTTTGTTCCATTATTATTAGATTTTGAAAATGGATTTCAAAATATCCTTCTTTAATGGGAACCTTCAAGAAGATATCTACATGACACAACCAAAAGGGATTGTGACTCTAAATGATTCCAACAGGGTATGAAAGTTGCAAATATCCATTTATGGATTAAATCAATAATCCAAGTCATGTAACATTTGTTTTGATAAGGCCGTAATGAAATTTGGTTTCATAAATAAATAATGTGGGATGAGTGTCTATAAATGGTTTAGTGGGAGTGTAGTAATTTTATTAATAGTATATGTTGATGACATATTACTCATTGGAAATTAAATACTAGTCTTACAGTAAGTTAAGATGTGGTAAAATAAATACTTCTCTATGAAGGACTTGGGAGAGGTGTCATATATTCTAAGAATCAAGATCTATCTTGATATATCCAAGAGGTTTCTCTGCCTAAGTCAAAATAAATATATTTACAAGATAATGAAGAGACTTGGTATAGAAAAATCCAAGCAGGTATTATTTCTAGCATCGTATATTTTTAGCATCATAAAAAGAAGGACAAGGATTCCATACGCATTAGCGATTGGGTTAGTCATGTATTTTATGCTATGTACTGGGCTAGATGTCACCTATGAATTAAGTGTGGTAGTAATATATCAAGATGATCCAAGTGACCATCATTGGATAGCATTCAAGACTATCCTTATGTATCTAAGGCATACTAATGATATATTTTTGGTTTATGGAGAATATGAGGAACTAGTCATTAGAGGATATTAAGATGATGGTTTCCAAACTGATCAAGATGGAATGAAGTCACAAATGAGATACATCATTACTTTTAATGGTGGTGTTGTGAGATAGAATTGATCAAATTATTCTATGGTTACATATTCTATAGTAGAGTTTGGTTATATTGTAGATTATAAGGTAGATAAAGAAGTAGTATGGATGTAAAAATTCATCCAAAATCTTGATGTGGTATCTAGCAGTAAATATCCTATCACACTCTATTGTGATAATACTGTAGGGGTGGATCTTAAAAATGAGCCAAGTTCACATCAGGAAACAAAGCACATACTTTTAAAGTATCATATCTTGAGGGATTTTTCTCATAGGGATGAAGTTGCAGTGAGCATTATTTTCATTAAAGATAGCATAGTTGGGCCCTTGACTAAATTTTTGACTCAGTAAAAGCATGAATATCATGTGAGGTGTAGTGGACTAAAGGTCCTAGGAATTTGGCTCTAGTCTAAGTTGGATTTTTTTGGACTTGGTGTCCTAGGACCAACTGTTTTTACTTTGATTACATGTATATTAAATGTATTGAATATTAATAAAACAATTTATTTTTTATTGTTAATTTTTATACATGACTCTAATGTGACAATTCCCTAGAGTATAGGTTGCATTGATAGGGTCATATCAGTTCCATGCTATGATAAGAACCCTGATGTGCTATGATGATATTCTTAAATAATGTTCAACAATTGGATAATGTACAATGATGGAACAAATAATTCATAGATTGTTGGGTGAGAGTGCTCATAATCAGATGAGGCGTATTCTCATGAAGTTATCACTTGATAATCACCAAGATGGGATATTAGGATAACATACACACCAATATAAATTCATCATGTTTGGTGTCATTGCGTATTTCTATCTATGAGTATGGTTGATGGTCCTTATACTTTTAAAATTAATATTAATTCATGTTATAACTCACTTAAATAGATGTATTTTTTAATATATGACAATAACTATTCATAGTGAAATTGGATACAGTAGATCCATATCGAGGGACATGTCATTAATGAATAAGTTTTGGATGTATTTATCCCTTCCATATTTATGGAAGCTGGTATATCGTACCTTTTATTAGAATATAACTTTCACATGAAATTCAACGTTTATGGTTTAACAATGTGTTTATTTCAGATAGATAAAGAAAGATAGATTGAGAATATAGGTTGTTGAAATAGATTTGTAACCTCCATGATGACATATTGTGACAAAGAGATTATATTACACAGTGATATTTGGTATTTGATTTTAGAATATGAAACATTAAGTTCTTTCACTTGGGTACCTTGACCCATTACTATATAGTAATCTTGGACTTTAGGCAGGTCCACCTAATTCTAATGAGAAAGAATACTAGAGGGTCACACACTAAGTGTTTCTGTTGATCATGATTAAGTTATATTTGAGTTAAATTAATTCAATAAATATTATTCTCAAGTCCAAAGAATAATGTTTTTCAAGTTGTATTGATTCCATAAATTAAATAAATATTTATTTGTAGGCTTGTGAGTAAAATATTTATTTTATATTTTGAATATTTTAATAAATTTTTATTTTCTAGATTGAAAATAAATTATTTATTTAGTTGTTAAATAAATGATATAGGAGTTCGAATGCACCATGATTGAGTCTAGATAAAAATATTGATTAACAGGGCCGGTACAGAATATTTTTTATTGTGAAAGTTGGTGTGCACCACAAAATAATAAAAATATAATTATTATTATGTGGAATTGGGTTTATGAACGGTAAAAAATTTCATTTAACTATATCTACTCTCTTAAATACTATTTTAACTTAAATCATATCTCTATAAATAGATGGTTCTGTCTATTGTGTAGAGCATCCAAAAATTGAGAATATAGAATTTTTGCACACAAATAATTCTCTCTCAACTCCTCCTTCTATCTCCCACTCAAGAATGTGAAGTACAAGAGATATTTATTCAAATTGAAGAATGATCAATCAAGAATGAAGACAAGACCTTTTAATCACCGTTCTAACACCCGAATATCGATTGGTGTTACTCCATGATCATAGGATCACATGTGGTCACTACTATAGGGATTATATCCTAGGATCCTCATAACATAATGAAGGTAATTCGAAAGGGTATTTTTAGATGAGAAAAATTTACCAACAAATAAAGTTCCTAAGACCAGGTATTTATTAAAATATTAAATAAATTAATTATAAATTTGATGTAAAAGATCTTAACTCTTAGTTTCGACCAACAATTATTAAATAAATTTCAATATATCACCCACCTTTTCATTCTTCCACTATTCTCGGAACCATAAAACTCAATAGATCCATTCACTAGCAATTGAAGGGTAGTGAAAGGTCCATACTATTTATGAATTATCATATCAGGAAAGAGTTTGTGTCTATAATTATACAACAACACTTATTGACCAACCTTAAAGTCTCTATTTTGAATAATTGAGTCATGAAAATATTTGTCTCTTTCCTTGTAAATTATCAAATTATCCCAATACACCCTTCAAATTACATTATGTTAAATCAATTGTAACAGTATCCTCTATCCAGTAAATTTAAAAATCAAAAAGTAGGGCATTTACTACCAACAAATATTTGTAATGAAACTACACAGGTAGGTGACATAATTTCCCAAAAACAACTATATGGAGACATTCCTATGGTAGTTTTAAATGTATTTTGATAAGCCCATAAAGCCTCATTAAGTTTCAAAGACCAGTATTTTATGGTACTAGACATGGTATTATTTAAAAAATATATTTAATATCCTAGTTTGATATTTTATGTTGTACACTAGATTTTGGATAGTAACCAATTCCAATTTTATAAATACATCCATAATTTGTAATTAGTGATTTGAACTTTTAATTTTTAAAGTAAGTTCCATTCTGTGATAAAAGCTTTTAATGCCCCAAATCTGGAGAATATTTTTTTATTAATAAATTTGATCACACTATTAGATTGATTGTTTGCAATTTTCACTACTTCAACAAACTTGGGAACATAGTCAACACACACCAATATGTACACATTCTCATAAGAAGAAGAAAATGGTCCCATAAAGTCCAATCCTAAAATATAAAAAAATCACTTTTAAAATCTAATTTTGAGGCATCTCTTTATTCTTACCAACATTCTGTAACCTTGACACAAATGGAAACCAAAAAACCAAACTCATAGCATCCATTAAGAGTGTATACTAGTAAAAACCTACTTGAAGAACTTTTTTAGTAGTCCTCTATCCTCCATGTAGGTCGCCCCATGCTGGATACTGAGAACTTTCATGGAAGAGAAACACCTCTTCATTAGGAAAACACCACCTAAGAATAACAATAAAACAACTTCTCAATAAAAAAGGATTATTCAAAGAAGTGGTATTTTAAATCATCAATAAACTCCCCCCTTTGGTTTTATGTAAATTATAGGTGAATGATTCCAACCACCAATTAATTAGAAAAATATTCACACCAAATATATAGTTTTACAGACACAATAAAAAAAGTTTCATCTAGAAAATAAGAATTAATCTGCATAGGATCATCAGTTTGAGTAGTGGAAAACTTAGAATAATGAATGACCACTACATTTTTAGCCACATGATTATCCTGATCTAAAATTTGAATTCCTATAGGTAAATTATCAATATAATCAATCTAGTTTTGGACTCTTTTTTGAAAGTAAGTATTTTAAGGCATAATGGTCAGTAAACTTTATGAATTTGTACCCTATCAATTATTTCATAATATTCTATAAATAAAACACAACAACCAACAATTCCTTACCAGTAGTGGTATAATTCAAATTATAATAATTTAGTATCTATCTAGTAAAGTAAACCACATGAAACCTATTGTCTTTCCTCTAAAAAAAACCAGACATGTCACTAATATGAGAAATTATTTCAAAAAAAACATTCAATCAGTGTCAGTGATGATAGGTGGAGAAGTGAGTTTATATTTAAGAAAATTAAAGGATTATAAATATTTTTTATCAATCAATAAGGGTGTACCTTTCTCTAGTATTCAGAATATAGGCCTAGTGATTTTATAAAAAAGTTTTATGAATATCTCATAAAAACTGACATGGTCAGAAAATATTTTAACACCTTTAACATTCAAAAGAGGGGGGAACTTTAAAATGACCTATATCTTAGAATTTTCAACCTCAATACCCCTTTTAGACACCTAATGACAAAGAAAATTCCTTCGATAACCAAAATTTGAAATTTATCCTAGTTAAAAACAACATTTGTCTCTAGTAATCTATTTAAAACAGGTTCTATATCAGATAAAAAACTCTCATATATATTCCCAGTAATAGAGAAAAAAATCCATAAACACCTCTATTATCCTCTCAGTGAGGTTGTAAAATATATTCATCATATATATTTTAAAATTATTTGGTACACCACACAATCCAAAGGGAATTCATTAGTAAGTAAATTTACCAAAGCGGCATGTGAAATTCGCCTTTCCTTGGTCTTTTGGGGATATAGGAATCTTGTTGTACCAAGAATAGCCATCCAAAGAATAGAAAAATTCATTTCTATCTAATCTTTATAGAATTTGATTTAATAATGGAATAGGAAAATTATCTATCTTGGTGGAATAATTTAGCTTGACATGGTAAATATAAACTCTCCACTAAACTGCTATTATAACCTAAATTTGTTCATTTTTTCAGTAGTCATAATAGTGAAATATGCCTTCTTTGGTAATAATTGGACCGAACATACCCAAGGGATGTTTGAGATAGTGTAAATAGTACTATCATCTAGTAGCTTGATTACTTCCTCTCTAAAAAATTTTTTATTTTTGAATTTAATCATAATTGGTTCTTAACTCTTGGTTTTTGATTTGGTTACATAGGGATTATATGCATATAGAATGAAGGAATAATCAGTTTAATGTTATCTATATTCCAAACAATGGAATATTTTAACTTTTTTAACATATTAAATAACTTTTTCTTTTGATTTTCCATTAATTTTTTAGAAATGATCATAATAAGTGAAGGTTTCTCACCCAAAAATGAATATTTCAAGTGAGAAGGAAAAGTTTTCAGTTCTAGTTATGGTTACTCTTCACTAAAAGGTAGAATCATTTTCATATGAGGTTTAAGGGATTCAAAAAATTTCTTAAAGTGAGTATCTAAATTGGAAATATTTTGAATTTTTATCTCAGATTTTATATTTACCGCACTATTTTCCAAAGTCGATAGCTCACTTTTTCAAGATCCGCATTTGATTTAAAAAAAATACCTAGAAAATTAATTAACTATTATATGAAATCTCCCTCACATGTATCAAAATAATCCTAAACTTTTTTTAAGTAGTAAAGTCAACCTTAAGCTCTCTTATAAATTTTCTATGCTCAAGAATAGAATATTCATCATCAAAATGACTCTCCAAAGCTGGAAGAGAGTTTTTGTTAGTGTTAGTAATTTTAGTCATTGTATTTTATTTATTTTCATAAATTTAAAAATACCTTCATTAAAAATACCTTTATTGTTAAATTGAAGAAAAAGCATTCATTTTTATCCTTAATTGATAATTTTTAAAATACCTTATTGTATATATCCATATTTAAATATATTTATTTAAAAATATTTATTGATAAAGATTTAATTGATATTATTAGAATTAAATGATATTAATTTTTATTAAGATTTATATATCTTGAATTAATGTTTAATTGAATTTAAACTTTAATTTTATAATCTAGTATATTTTTTATTTGATAAACTTCAATTTTATAAAATTTTAATTAAAATTTATTTATTTTAATTACATGTATTTTACGATTAATAATTCTTTCCTAAAAAATTTAATCTTTCAATTCTGTTACTCATAAATTCAAAAAAATGATAGTGCATATATAATATTTTTTTTCTATATATCATCTTAAGTTTCTTTAATTTTGTTTAATTTCAAATGAATTTATTTTGTTGTCTTTTATAAAAAAAGTAATGGGTCTGATAATGACAAGTCCACAAAGTTCAGTCATTCAACCACATAGGGGAACCGCGATTTAACCCCATGGGAGATCTATCCCAAGGATCCCATATAGTAGATGGTCTGAATATTGAGATTTGTATAGTCCCATAGGAGCACGATCTTGTGTGAGAGCACATGGGATAGGGTAAGTGGGCTAGTGTGGGTTGATGTAGCATGTGAGGGCCAAGTTTGTGATGGTGTGTGTGGGTGCTTATCCCCTGCTGCCAGCTCGAAGTAGTAGTGCCATGAGTTTATCGATATAGCGAAGGATTAACTATACAAATATTCAATTTGAGATAGAATTTGGAGCTACACTTTTCATCTATCTTTAATGATTCATAAATAACACTTCTCATTTCATCCGCTGAATTTAAGTCATCTGATCACCACAACTCCATCATTTTCAGCCTCATGTTTTCATTAAGAGTTGAATGCATTGGAGTTCAGTGGACTCGTGCATGCCAAGGATTCCATTGAAAAACTAAGCTACATTAATTATGAAAATATCACGAGAAAATTTTGAAATGGTCCCTATATAATGCATTAAACTACGTATTTCATGCAAGTGGTAATTCATAGTAGATTATACTACAAAATAAAAGCGAATTTGTAGATGGATTATTGTGCATTCTATTTTCAAGGATGAGTTATACTCATCCATGAAAGAAACACTCAACCATAAAAACATTTTTCAGCAATAGAAGATTAATCTACTTCCCAATGGTATCTCCTCTTTCACAACAACATTGTAAGCTAATGGTAGAACACTTCAATGTGGTGGTAGAACTGACCATGATAGTAGCTCTAGTTTTTATTTGGTGGTAGAACACAATGTTCAGCTTTTTATTCTCTTCAATATAGATAATACTAAAATAGTTCTGTATGTAATGCTCAGCCTTCTTTATGGTAGAACATCCATGTGCATTGGAAGGTCCTCTTTTCCACAGCAATGGTATCATAATCCTACGAATGGTAGTTCATCAATGATGATAACTAACATTAGTAATGGTATCACCACTTCTCTACTTCAGCGGCAATTCCACTCCTCTATTTTTAATTGGTACTAGTGATAATTCTCATCAAAGATAGGGCATCAAAATCTTTCTACAACTAGTTAAAAATATATCTTCTATTTAAATTTTAATACCTTTGTTTTAAAATTTTAACAAATTTAATTTAAAATATATAATACCTTGAGTTTAAAAATTATAATTTTTCATGGTATTTTTATCAACTGTTAGTTAGAATATTTTCTTAAAAATATAATTCTCTTTATTTTACTTATTGCAAGTGAAATAAATATTTTAATTACTTTTTATTTTTTTATATATTGCCAAAATAAATTTACATGTTTGATCAAAAAATAAAAATAAAAAAAGTATACAAATTTACATATGCAATATCATTATTTATAATACTTAGTTTTATGAATTTTAAATATTTTATTAATCTACAAGTTTATTAATATGATTTTGAATATTTTATAAATGTGTAATATACATTTTGGTATTGACAATTATGCTGGAATCTTTATATTTTTATTTCATAATAGTGAATAAAAATTATTTGATATTCAGCATGATATTTCCATATAAAGGTAAGAGTAATATTAAGTATTGTTATTAGCTAACTAGTGGAATAGAGCGATTGCACATATTGATACTCTGAGAAGATATTTGATTTAATAATGTGGGATTATTCCATTGGAATGTGATCAAGGGATTAAAATAAACTTCATATAGTTTATTCAAGATAAATTTACAACTTATATGTGATACACATTCTTACTGCACATATGATCAAGAACTCCTACAAATTGTGTTTCCTCGTAGATATCTTCAAGAAACTTCAATTTTACCATACTCTAATTTTTAAGTGATCTAGATCGTAGAAATTATTCATATTCATTATCTGATCTCTCCTATCGTTTTAAATTGTTTTTTTTATTATTTCAATATTTTCTTTATCAGTTTTTAATTGTAGGAGTCAATTTATGCTTTTCCAAATCAAAATCAGGGTCTTCTATTGATTATTCCTCCACATAAAAGGAATTTTAAAGTTGATAATCATGATGAAAAGTCAATTACAAACTAATTTAAGAGTCTTATAAAAAGTGTGGGTTTCACCTATGAGTAATGTAAAATGAAAAGTCTATAATAGGTTCCCACACCTCTAAAAGTGAGTTCTTCATAGTGGGTACCAATATTCTCATAGATTAGATAAGGTTGATGACTCGACTAGGATATAGATAATCCAAATCACTATAAAAATACTATGTTATTTCTTCTAATTTCAACAGTACATCATAACTTGAATATATCACTCACTATAGTTTCTTCAATTAATAAAACTTTGATTATTTTATGTTTAAATTTTAAAACGGCTATTCACCCCCCCCCTCTATCATTATTTCCATCAATTATGATCCAAAAAATAGTATTACAGTCGGGTATCTAATAAGTTATCCTAACTAATCATTTTAATATGATACCAAACAATTAGTATGAGAGCCTAGTCTTTGATTAGTTAGAATATCTTATTATTTAAATCCTTGTAGATAAAGTTGTTTTGTTTAGTTTCAACTACTATGCTAACTTGATCATCCTATACCTGACAGTATAAAGAATAAAAGAAAATTTCTTAAATATACAAGGTTTCAATGCCCATAATGGATGGATTCCATAAAAACCCTCATTCTTAGATAGTAGTGACTATGGTTATTTGCAATACCAAATGGAAGGTTTCCTAATAAATTTAATTGGGAATCATTGGAATATCATGGAGAATATATATGAGCTACTCAAATTTGATCCTAGGATACTTGTAGATAATGAAATGGTTAAGTATGTTTTGAATTATAAATTTGATAATATTTTTATTGTGCTATAATTAGAAGTGTATATAGCCATGTTTAAACTTGTAAGACAACACACAACATATAGAGAATCCTACAAGTCACTCACTATGGAACTGAAAATATCAAAACAACCAATATTGAAATTATTTTTGTAGAATGGATTGAATTAAATATGGGAGAAGAATAGTCAATAAACTAGTTGTTTCATCGGTTTACAAGAATCAAAAAATTTATGAGTAGACTTGGAGAAGTACTGGACAACACAACCTTGGTTAAAATACTACTAATATCTCTACCAAACAGCAGGCATGAAAAGATGGTGGACATCAATGAGAGTAATAATTTTATAGAATATACCTAAAATGAACTGATTGGATCCTTTCTTCAGTATGATTTTTAGGTAAAAATCATTAATGATGAGGTGTCTAAAAAGATAAAAGTATAGTTTTTATATCTGGTCATAATGAATTATCAAATTATTCTAACTCTTAGATTTAAGAAAGTATAAAAGATATGGAACACATTGGTAAGAAGCTTTTCAAATTTATGAAAAATAATAGTTAAAATAGATAGTTCATAAGGAATAAAAAAGGAATATAATGAAGGAAATCCTAAAAATAATTATGACGATACATATATAATGTGTTATGAGTGTAGGAAGAAAGGTCAAATCAAGCCTGATTTCCAAAAACTCAAGAATTTAAAGAGTTACAAGATAATTATAGAATGATAAAACAAGATTTATTTAGAGGATGGAATTTCTAAAATTTATTTGATTTGATAAGTAACTCAGGGAGTGAAAAGTAAACAAGTAACCTTACTCTTATTGGTGTTCAATGTGAGGTGAATAATTCATTGTTTACACAATTAATTACACCTAAATATTTTTATCATAATATTATATCTTAATATGAAAAATAAACTAATTATGATTCTTATTTTTATTATGATTTGATGGATTATAAAGTAAAACATCTATATAAAGAGAGTGAGAAATTAAGGAATGATTGCATTAGGAATATTGAGAAATATACTAAAATAAAAATTATAAATAATAAGTTTATTAAAAAAAACTTAAAAAGGAATATGATAATCTGAATATTTGTGTTTCCCATAATAATGAATCTAAGAGGAATATCGGTTCCCAGATATTAAGACTAATTAATGAAAATAATATAATTTAAGGCTTTCTAGAGGTAAATAATAAAGATCCAGAAGTCAGATTTATTTAATTTTAGATGAAATGATTAATTTTGATAAATAATGTATGAAACTTGATTAATAAAATAATAAACTAATAAATACAACTTCTGGTTCTATTGGAATGATTTATATTTATATAGAATCTATTCAAAAGGATAAATTGGGAATGAAAAAATAAGTTGTTCATCTTAAAGAAACAATATATACATTTGTTCAAGGGGAGTAGAAATATGATAAAATGATTTATATGATGAAAAAACTGTAATAAGAAAGATTTTGGTTATAACAGTTTTCCAAAAAAACTGAATAACACTACTTTTATTAGTAGCTCAAAATAGAGTATTTCTATTATAACATGATTTAAATGTAGAATTTGTATGCCTTATATCAATGAATGCTCATTAACATTTAAGAAATCCTTTGTAAATACTAAAACTCCTATATATAATAATTTATTTTCAAATATACTAATAAATAGATGTTTTAAATCTATTTGAGTGGCCAAAAGACCTTACATGAACTTTACTAAATCTAAGAAGCAAGGGTACCAAAAGGATATTACAAAAATCTTGTCACACCTAAGTTGGTCACCATGCCTAGGAAATTATTTACTTTCAATTAGCATGCATACTATTTACTATTTCATAATTAAGTATGTTGTAATTCATGATATGAAATATATATTATGAAGGTTATTTTAATTTCTTGATTGAAGTCATGTACATTAACTTCTTTCAGTTTTTTTTATAAAGTAAAAAAGTGTTGTTTACATGGTTATAATTTTAATTTTTCTATATGTTGAATATGTGTTTATATTTCCTATAAAAAGATCTTATATATATCATTAAAATATTATTGATTTAGGGGGAGTTACCCCATGTCTTCTAGTGTAGTAAATATTCTTCTATGTAAGTTTTAAAAATAGTGTTTAAAAAGTTAGTATATGAAAATTTTAAATTTGATTAGTCTTTTTTAAATGATATTCAATAACTATTTTAATTTTTAGGAAAGAACTCATGTTCTGGTTTTTATGTTACAACAATATAATTTTATACATTAGTGTTGGAAATTTTGTGTTTGTTAAACAATTTAATCGCCTACTACTTTAACAATCTGTCTCTTGTAGTGGTTAAAATGAAATTGTCGAACTATTTTGATACAAGGAAGTTTTCTATAAACTTATAACTATTTTTTTGCTTTATAAATTATTTTATCATAGTTTTTAATTGAAATATGATTAAATTTTGAATTCAATTAAATTTTTAATCTTTACATAAATTGACTTGATTTTATACAATTCTTTAAACTCTATTGATAATAAAATTTGATTAATTAATCTACCTTGATCATATTTTTTGATGATTAAACTCAGGGGGATTTTTTTTCTAAACCATTAAATAAAAATTATTTATCATTTCTTTTGTAAAATATTATATAAAAACAAAATGTTTTATTTTTTGTCTATTATTAGAAGTTTTTTTGTTTCTTCATTTATTAATCACTTTAAATAACATATTTTGATACATGAATTTAATATATTACTTTAGTTAATATTATATTGTTTTATTCAGGTTTATTCATAAAAATTGAAGGATTATTTTTGGAATATATAATTATTTATCTTTTTTATAGATTTCAAAAGGGGGGGAGAAAATTTGTGTTTTAAAATAAAAAATTAGTTTCGAAATTTAAAAAAAATGGAATATTATAAGTGTTAAAAATTTTATTCATTATATTTTATTTGATTTAATAAATTTGAAAAGTCCCTACATTAAAAAAACATTCATTGTTAAATTGAAAAAACCCTTCATTTTTTATCTTTCTTTAATAATTTGTAAAATATCTTCTTTTATATATTCATATTTAAATATATTTATTTACAAATATTTATTAACAATAATTTAATTGATATTATTGGAATTAGATGATATTATTTTTATTATGATTTATATCTCTGGAAGTAATGTTTAATTTCATTTGAACATTAATTTTCTAATATCTTATATTTTTTATTCGATAAACTTCAACTTCCTAATATTTTAATTCAGGTTACTTTATTTTTATTTCATGAATTTAATGATTAATAAATATTTATTAAAAAATTTAAACTTTAAATTTTGTTAATCATAACATAAAAAAATTATAAATAATATATTCTATTTTATTTTTTACTTGATATTTCTTTTAAAATTAGGTTGAATTTCAAAAGATTTTATTTGGTGGAATTTTAGTAAAAAATAATGGGTACATACATGAAAATTCCAAAAGTGTTAACCCTTTAACTACATAGGGGACCTGTGGGTCAACCCCAGGTGAGATCTAGCCCATGGAGTTGCGTAGAAGCTATTATATGGATTGGGTCATGTGTTGGTTGACAGAAGCATGTTCAGGTGTGAGAGCATATGGGCTAGGGAAAGTGGGTCAACACGGCTTGTGAGGCCAGGTGTGTGATGGTGTGTGTGGGTGTTGATACCCTACTACCAACTCAAAGTATAAGCAGCACTGGTTTATTGATAAAGAAAAGAATCAACCTGCTATATGTTTGATGTGGCATAGAATCCGGAACTACAATTTTCATTCATATTTAATGATTTGTAATGAATTACACTCACTTAGTTCACTAATTCTTACTCGTCTGATCGTTATAGCTCTGTCGTCTTCAGCCTTGGATTTCTACTGAGAGCTTCTTGCATAGAATTTTGTTAGATCTTTGCATTTTTAGGCTACCATGGATGTACCATGCTACTGTGTTCATTCCAAGCTCAAGAAAATGATTTGAAATAGTATTGATATCACGCATGCAACTACATATTGCATTCATGCGGTAATTCAAAGAATATTATAATGATGAATGAAAACTAAGCTGAAAATGCTTCTCATACTTTCAATTTTGAAGGATAAGTTATTCTTAACCACAAAATCGCTGCTCAGCTACGGAAACACCATTTAGTTCTAATAAATTATTCTACCACTCAAAGTTAGATCCTCCTTCGTGGAAGCGCTATAAGAAAATGGTATCACACTTCAATATGGAAGTAGAAATAACCACAACAACGACTCAATCTTCCATTTGATAGTATATCACAATGGTCAACCATTCCTTCTCTTCATGGTGCATCTTCTTTAAATAATGGTATTAGTACTACTCGGCCTTCTTTACAGTAGCACATCTATGTACGGTGGTAGCTCCTCTATTCTGAAAAAATAGTAGCCTAATCCTTAAAATGATAGATCATTGGTGATGGTAGGTTACTTTAGTAGTGGTATCACTGCTTATTTTCATCAACGATAGTATCAATCCTTTTTTTCACCAATAACAGTGACAACTCTCATTAACAGTAGCGGTAGAAAAATTTTACTCCTGCTAGGAAAATATATATCTATATTTTAAATTTTAATTCACTTATTTTCAAATATTAATATCTTTAATTTGACATATATAATACCTTAAGTTTAAAAATTATAACTATTCCTTGTTTTTTATCTACCATCAGTTAAAATATTTTTTTTTAAAAAAATATTTTTTATTTTACTTATTTTGTGTGAAATAAAAAATTAAATTTTTTTTCTTGTTTATATTTTTCTAAAATGAGTTTACATGTTTGATCAAAAAATACTAAGAAAAATTATATACAAATATACACATTCAATATAATTCTTTATGAAACAATGTTTTGTGAGTTTTAAATATTTTATTATTATGTAATTTTATTCTTATAATTTTAACTATTTTATAAATATGTAATATACGTGTTTGTATTAACAACCATACTAGAAGGTTTATTTTATTATTTCATTTTGAAAAATAGTGTGTGAAACTAATTTGATATTCATCATGGTATTTTCAAATAATTGTAATGGTAATATTATGTATTTCAATTCGCTAACACATGGCATATAGCAATTGGACATCTTGATGCTCCGAGGATATATTTGATTTAATGATACAGGATTAGTTTGTCGGAATGTGATTAAGGGATTAAATTAAACTTCATAAAGTTTATTAGAGATAAATTTAAAACTGAAGTGTGGTGCACATTCCTACTTAACATGTGATCAGGAATTCATGCGGCTTATGTTTCCATACTGAAATTATGATGAGACTTCTAATATACCATCCTATTCTGGTGAAGTGATCTAGATCATAGAACTTAATCATCTTCATCATATCATCTCTATTCCGGTTATCAATTGTTTCTATTTTTCATTATAAAATCTTTTCAATATCTATTTTTAGTTTTATGAGTTGGTTTATTATTTTCCCAATCAAAATAAGGTTTTTCTATTGGTTTTTCTACCACCCAAAATGAAGTTTTTGGTTGTGACTCCTAAAGAAAACTTTGGTCCAAACTAAGTTAATACTCCTATAAAAAGTATGGGTTGTACCTCCAAGTAATGTAAAAGGTAGAGTGTGTAATAGGTTCTCACACCTATAAAAGTAGGTTCTTTAGAGTGGGTTCTAATATTCTCATAGATTGGAGAATACTGATCGGTGGACTAGGATCTTGGTGATCTGAACCACTATAAAAACATTGTGTTCTACATTTTAATTTCGATAGCACTTAATAAATTGAACATAACACTAAATATAGTTTCATTAATTAACAAAACTTGTATTGATTTGTCTATAAATTGTTAGATAACTATTCACCCCCATTCATTATTTTCATCAATTATGATCTAATGGTTGTCATCCATCTTTGGAAGATTATCTAAATTCTCTTTTTTATCATTTCAAAAATGTAGGGAAAATTATTCTCACTATATACATGAGTTTCTTTAATTAAACATTGTTTATAAAATTATTCTAGATCATGAAATGAATCCAAAAATTCAAGAATTTAAATTTCTGAATATTTCTCTGAAAATATTGATTCTTTAACATTTTTAAACACATGAAGCAATTTTTGTTTATCACCAAACATAAAAAACATTATTTCCCCCACATTGATAATAGATCATCTTATAGATAAAATTTTCCTACCAAGTATTATATGAAATTATTGGTTATACTCAATATCTATAAAAAATATATATAAGTAAGAACATCTTACCAAGTTTTATAAGTAGGGAATCTACTCTTCATAAAGGCTATGTAAAAGATTGTTCTGTCGGTTGTAAAACCATAATAGTGGGTTGTAATTATACTAATCCAAAATTTAAAAATAGAGATAAAGGAATAATATTTAATCAAGCACCAATACTATAGAAACAATTTAACAGACCATTATTCCCTAAGTTGTATGTAATGACAAAACTTCCTAGATCTTTAAGTTTTGGAGGGATTTTATTTTTAAAGAACAAAATTACACTCTTCAGTGAGGGTATAAGTTAAAAACCCATTTAATTATTTATTATTAGAGAAAATATTTTTTAAATATTTCATATATGATAGAATTTTAATTAAATATTTCATGAAAGTTATTTTTACTTAGAGCTTGTTGAAAATCCCAATGAATTAGAGTAGATCCATTTTATAATTTTTTTGTTTCAATCTCTATGGGAAAGGTATGGATGTAAAAATTTCCAATGAATAGAAATTAATTTCCTTGATTTCTTTATATTTTGATTTACCTTCATTATTTTTATTTTTTAAACCTTTCTCTTCTTGTTTTTAATTGTAATTACTAGATTTATATGAGTTTCAACATTGTTTTCCACAATTCCAAATTTAGTATTGCCAAGAATTTGACATATATAGCCTTCTAGAATTTTAGTTTTGACTTTAATAGTTTTATCACTAACCTCATATTGAGTTTTTAATCCACTCCATGTAATAAAAATAATTAAATTTTCCCTAGTATTGATTTTGTTGATACTAGGACCCTTTATCTCTTGAGGTAAAATTTCTACCCAGTTGACCCATTTTCAACTTAAGGTTTTGGCTTTTATCATCTGCTTGAGGTTTTTTAGAATCATGTTGTGTTTTGTATGATTAAAACTCAACAATATGGGAATAAAACCTTCAGATTAACAATTGAAATATACCATTAAATTAATCATTATAATTATAAGACTCTTCCCTAGTTTGATTTTGAAATTGTGGTCATAGTTGATTTTATTAACTCGGCGAAGTAGGTTGACTTAATATACCTTTCTCTTTCTAGAATAGTTTCTATATCTAGGTTTTTAAATATTTGAGAATGGATTGTCTCAAATTTTTATAATATTACTGTATCCTAAAAAATTGACATCTTTCAAGTGTTGGCATGGCATGTCAAATTTTGTAAAACATTATCTTGAGTGTCCAAACATACCACACTATTGACATTTCTCTCTAATTGTTTGACTTTCTTTTTGTAATCCCACATGATTAATGATTTTTTTACCATTTTGGTTTATGAGAGTCTGAAGTTTTTCTTTTATCTTAGGAAGTTTGTGATTCACTTCTACCACTAAACCAATGTTATATTCTCTTCTATTCATTATTCTTCTCTTATAATGTTTGTATTGTGAGTTAAGATATAAAGTGCTAAACAATTTCTTAAGAACTTCATTGTTTTTTTAATGTAGTTACCTTTTGAAGACTGATCTCATAAACTCTAACTAGATAGTAATAAACCTCCATTGAAGTCATCCATGTGAAGCGGGTAAGAGATTTAGTGATGAGGAAGCTATGAGTTCTAGGTACAATGGAAACACCTATATGGAATTTCAAATGAGAAATTTTAGTCCAAATTTATGAATAGTCATTAATATACATGATGAAAATCGTCATGACCAATGAATTCTATATATTACTTCAATGACCAATTATTGGAACCAAAAGAAGAGGATATTCTCATATAATTTATAATTAATTTATAAGTAGATCTATAATTACCTGAACATCTAATTCTCTATTTATTGACGATTTGATTGACATAATATTATTATATCATCAATTTGATAAAGGATACAAGTGAAGAATCCCTCTATACATGATCCAAACATGCACCATAATCTCATAATGTCTCTGTATAATTGATAGGTTCTAGAACGAATGCTCGTGATCGCTTACATTGTTCATGGTTGATTACATCAAAGCTCCCTTAGATAATTCTTGATATTCTCTAAATGACTTGAGAGAAGAGGATGGGAGAGAAAATTTTATATATCAAGAAATCTCTTTAGGTTTTGAAATAGATTATCATTATCTATTGTTTACAATAAGTTTGTTTAAAAAAAGTTATATAATAAGATATTTATTAGGGAAGGTTTAGGGTTGGAATCTTACACATAAACCACATTCATATTACTTGATTATTAGTGAACCTCATTCTTAAGTAATAATAAAATTAATATTCACTTAACATGGGAATCACATATGAATAAATAAATATCATTTATATTATTTCCAAATATATTATAAAACTTAGTTTAGTGATCCTCCTAAACATTTACTGAACCTAGAATAATGACTATTTATTTAACAAATAAATATTTATTATTATTATTATTTAACTCACTTATTATTTCAAATAACTTGTGATTGAAACTTGAAAATCAATAAAACCTAAATAATTATTAAACCATAAAGTACGAATAATATTTATTCTAACTTGTTAAATTCAATATCTAATTTAACCAAGATTGTAGATACACTTAGTGTGTAACCCTTTAGACCTCTTTCTGAGTGGAAATAGAAAGAGAAACCTAACATAGAAGGTTATCATCTCACAAAATTCCAAGGAACTCATATAGAAATATATTAATGTTGCAATGACATGAAATGTTCTAAGAATTATTGATGTGTAATATAACCCATTTATCACGATATATCGAATGAATAAGGTTGCATACAGGTGTCATCAACCAAGGTTCTCGATATCTCTTTCTATAAATATCCATAAATGAACATGCCAACAGAACACCATATCCAAGGATTTATATAGGTAGTTCCATTTCCAAAAAATGTCATGAGATATCATATTTTGTTAATAACATAAGTTATAAATTATTTCTTGCATTATCCATTAATAAAATATCACTAATGATGCACCAAACTTATCATACCTCATCATAAAAATATTTAATCACAGTTTTCATCAATAAATTATATTACAACACTTATGATATTCATTAATGATAATATATTTAGTCTAAGGATCAATACAAATGTCCATATATAGTAACATCCAATGACACAAAAAACGTGGATTTCCTATTAGTAGGTATGTACGCATAACCTCACTTCTTAGATATTACAAAGGGTGAATACAATACGAAGTTGTCTCAATGTCTTATGATCCCCATACCCCCAATAAAATGTATCATCTATTTCATGTTAGATAATATCATATTTTCATAAAATATTATCTTAAGAAATATTGTCATAGCATATAAAGTATCTCATCATAGCATGTAACTACTATGTACTTTCAATGTGTTATATATCCTTAGGACATTATCACATACTATGTTATGTAGAGGGACAATAATGATGTGATAAGAAACTTAATTATCATTTAATTAAATGAGTACAAGTAATGAAGTACTTAGAATTTGGTTTTAGGACACCAACTCTAACAGACTCCCAATTTCTCTAGAGCCAACTATGTATAACCTTTAGTCCACTAGCTCTCACATGGTACTCATGACTCTACTGATATAGAGCCTTCATTGAGGGATTGACCATGTTTTCCTCCATGGATATTATACTCACTATAACTTCACCTCTTTGAGAAAAATCCATCAATAGATGAAGCTTATGAAGTATATACTTTTTCCTTTGATGTAACCTTGTCTCTTTAGAGATATTCACCACAACAATATTATAATAGTAAATTGTAATAAGGTATTGACTACCAGGTACCAAATCAATAGTGTAGACACAATTGCAAATCCAAATTGCTTCCTTGGCTACATCATAAGTCATAATATACTCGGACTCCACTATAGAATCGGATACAACTAGCTTCTTTTTACTCTTCTAGATTATAGATCCTCCATTGAGACAAAAACATATCCTAACTATAACTTTAGATCATTATGATCTATCAAAAATATAGCATATATATAACCTATGGTGAATTTCTCTTCATCTCCTCCATACACTAGGAATATATCCTTAGTTCGCCTCAGATACTTAAGAATATCCTTAACATTAATCTAATGTTGTTCACCTGGATAATCTTAATATCTTCCTACCATGCTCAAAAAAATAGGCAACACCAATCCCCATACATAACATGGAGTATATGATAGATCATATCACATATGTATATGGGATATGAATCATTCTCTCTCTTTCGAGTTGTGTCTAAGGACACATATTCTTATAAATATGTTTACCATGTGGAACTAGAACCAATTACCTCTTAGATTATCCCACGCTGAACCGCTTTAATATCTAGTCATTGTATATATTTTGAATTAGTCTATGTATCCTATTTGATCTATCACAGAGGATATTAATCCTTAGTTTTTAGGTTACTTCTCCTAAGTCCTTCATTGAGAACCACTTTTTTAACTATTACTTAAACAATTATAAGGTTGGAATTCCATTCCCAATTAGTTATATGTTATCAACATAAAGAACTAAAAAAATGATAGTAATCCCACTAAATATCTTGTAAAAATATGGCTCACATACATTATTAATAAAAATAATATCTTTTATAGATTTATCAAACTGAATTTTCAATGACCTAGATGCTTTATTTAATCTAAAAATGTATCTCAGTAACTTACATACCTTTTTGGAATTTCCTAGAGTCAAAATACCTTCAAGTATAATTCTATACAAATCTTCCTGAAGGTTCCTGTTAACCAAATAAGATTTTATATCCATCTTCCAAATCTCGAAGTTACGGTAATTTTTTACAAAAATTAGAACTTTTGATGGATTTAAACATGAAAACTAAAAAAACAAGTTTCATCATAGTTTATGCCCTGATGTTTCTTAAACCCTTTATCCAATAGTTATGCTTTATAGGTAATAACCTAATATTCCATGCCCATATTTCTCTTAAATGACCATATTCACCCAAAGGTATTTTCATCTAATGGTGGATTGATCAGAAACAAAAAAATGGTTCTGATACATAAGATTTATCTCATAATTCATGTCTTTTATGATATTTATACTACCTCTTTATAGTATAGAGTCTCATTATTTTCAGTAAAAAATTATTCACCATCTTCTATAACTAGAAAACCATATCATTTTAGTTATCTTACCTATCTGGTGATCATAAACAGTACTTGTATTTTAGGAACAACTTCTTCCATGGGGCCCTGTGGAATCAATTCCTATACCAAATATTATGTATCCTAAGAAACAACTTCATCTAAATAAATATTTCTCCCACTATTTTCCTTGATTATGTATTCCCTCTAATGGAATACATCTCCCCAAGAAACTATAACCTTTTTATCTAGGGTATCATATTGTTATTACCCCCCTCATTTCTATGGGGTATCCTATAAATATACACTTCGTGCCCTTGGGTGATAGTTTATTGCTTGAACTATCCTTAACAAATTTATTTCACCCCCATTCATTAACATGTAACAAAACATGCTTCTTTATAATCCATAACTAAAAGGTAATATAATTTTCTTATTTCGTTGGTACTCAGTTTAGTATGTATATTTTCATCTGTAAGGAATATGCCCAAAAGGATAATGGAAGGCTTTCATCACTCATTATCAAACTTAAAATTTCAAGAAATATGTAGTTCCTCCTTTCACTAACACCATTCCACTATAGTGTATATAGTGTATTGATTTGATAAAACATATTATACCCCCATTGAGAGTCTCTAAACTCATAGATAATATATTCACCAACTTAATCCAATAAAAGTTTCTTTATCTTCATACCAATCTAATTCTCAAATTCTTTATTGGGTGCCTTAAACTTATCAAATAATTTTGACTTATACCTTATCAAGTAGATATAACTATACCTACTCAATTCACTAGTAAACATTGTACAGTATAAGAATTTATCTATATCTTCTAATGAAATTTGTTTTCACACATTAGTGCGTAACAATTATAGAATCTCTATGGACCTTTCACCTTGACCACCAAATTGTGATTTTTTCATCTTTCCTTATAAACAGGCATGAAATATTTTAAGTGGATTATTATCAAAAGATTACAAGTAACCATCTTGATAGATATTCATCAAACGTTTATCATTTATGTTACCAAGGCATTAATTACACAACTCGGTGTGAAATGAGTCATGTGAATTTGATTTGTTATCTATTTACAATATTTGGTTTTCATAATTTAATAAATAAATACCATTACTCATTTTTTTAATACCATAACATATTCTATATTTATAAAATGATCAAATCTTATATTCAAAACAAAAAATAAATCCATACATTCTTAAACAAGAAATGGAAATAATGTTACGGGGAATACTAGGAACATAATAATAGCTATTCAATACTGAAATAAATCTTACTAGTAATGTAAGGTGGTAGTATCCAATGGAAATATCATCAAGCCTCACTCCATTAGTAACCCATAGATCCACCTTACCTCTAGTTCCCTTCTAAAATATACATAGTTCCTATATTTGGATACACGTGTGAGCACCAAATGTAGTATAAAATACCCAACTTATAGATATAAAAATATTACACTTGATAATGAACATACCATAAGCTTACCCTTGATTATTTGGTTGGGTTAAGTTCCTATTCTAGTTTCCTTTCTTTATATATACAAAATATACCATGTTATATTCCTTCTCTTGCCTCTAAATATTATTTTTCTTGGAAGGATGGTACTTTGGAGCCTTAGAATTGGAATGAGTCTTCAAACACTTTTTTATGTTCTTCCTTTTCCAATTCACCATAAGGATCATAGGTTTGTCACACCCCATATCTTTATTAACTTGGAAAAATAGAGTAATAAGTTATGAAATATCCTTCTCGATATTTCTCAATTTATAATTCAAAGTGAAAATTGATAAGGTTTTAATTTGTGAGGAAATAAGGAGATCTATGTACAAATAATTAGGGATATTAAACTCCAATATGTAAAAACATTCTTGTAGACAATAATATTGAATACATGAGTCCAAAATGGCATCGAATCTCCAAGTTTTCATGTGGATAGTGCATTAGATATCTTATACCTCTCTTATCTTGCCTTCTCCTGATAGAGTTCATGAAGGTGAGAAAATATTCTACACGCATCCATATCCTCTTATTACTTTGGAACATCACTATTTATATAGGATAATATGGAACATCAGACATACATTATTCCATCCATATGTTTTAGGTAGAGAAATACTTTCTCCTCCCTATACTATTTTGAAAGTGACTCAGGAAGTGGGGTTTTCATCACATGTAATTTCCATTTAGGGTGTAGTATAAGACATAAGAGCCTCCACAATTCCTAGAAATTAAATCTAGAGATAAGTTTATTATTATCTGGTATGTAATGTAGTGATATTTTGAAACTGATGTGGTTTTGTATTTCTATAAAAATTAAGGGAAGATAATTAGTACATCATTGATTAAAAAATCAGATTAAAACATTAAATTTTATTAACATCTCGCAATTTTTTCAAAACCTAATATCCCTAAACATTAGTTTTGGAATATCTAGTTTCATAGATGTTCAAATGGAAAGGTCCTATATTCCCATCTCATATCCTAGAATTGGGCCTAAAAATTTAATTGAAAGGTTTTAGTTATGTGAAACTCACCAACTATATTAGCTTGTTGTTCCTTGATCTGTTGAGTGGACTCCTTGATCATGAAATCTAGGATCAATATTTTCTCAACCCCATCCACTTATTTATACCATGTTCTTATTGGGAAGTCAACCCAAGTTGTAAACCAAGATAATTCAACATAAAACTTTAAGCTAAAATTTCCCCAATAATTGAAAGCACTCTGACGTGGTCTAGTCAAGAACTTTGAACTATGAGTTTGACTTCCAAACTTAGTAATGAAACTCAATACCGAATAATTATTTAAGTTGATAGATTTAAATACTTATACATAAAAACACAATTTTATTATATCACATTCCTTATTTATATTAAGTTTATTTTACTTCAGTGATTAACCATGTTTGAAAATATTTACGCATAATCTGATTTTATTTTTTTATATCTTGCGTGATTTTTAATTTATTTATTAAGTGATCGCGTAGAATCCAAAAACATAAATAATAAACCATGAAAGTAACAAAACTAAAATATAAGTGTAAAGATAATGGGATTATATAATGGTTAGTTTATCGAGGAGATGATAAACAAACCCACAATATAAGGAGAAAAAACCTTGAAATGTATCTTGGATCATGTTACAACATTCCAATTAGAATCTTATGTATCGCATTGATTGGTTTCACTTTTGATATGGGAATCATACCACCACCTCTTTCCTATGAGCTTTATCCTTACATAATATTTTACTCATACATAGGTGAGGGGATCCAGTAGATTGGATAAATGGGGTTTATATAAATTAAACAATGGGAACACAAGCCCTTACATAATAAGGAGGATGGGATGACTCACAAAACATCATTTTAATTTAATAAAAATAAAAAATTCAAATACATGGTTTTGGTCTAATGTCAGGATAATCCACAGAACATCTGACAAGCATGCATTTTCAATTTATCCATCAATTACTTCAATTAGTTCTTTAATTAATATTAAATCCATGAATTAATCAAATTAATTTGATTTATCATAATTCTATCCAAGAATCCTTAAATTACCATCACTAATAATTTTAAAGAGATTAAATAAATTAATTTTATTTAAAAGTAATAGATTACAAAAGTGTACTTGGAGACAATGGCATGTACTCATCCAAACTACCCGACATTATCCATGTTCTTTTGAATTCCCTTGGAATCAAAAATACACGTGTGGTAGGTAATTACATGGAAGGTACTATCAAACAAATGAAACATGGAGCACATGTGATTTACACATCATGTGATGATCATGATGCATATGGAGTGCATTATAGGAAAGGACCAAACACAACATATTGATTTGGAATTTAATAAGAAATTTAATTTATTGTATAATTAATAATCCTATGCACAAGTGTTCAATGTGTAAATTTGGGTTACATGCCATGAAATTGTGTTACCTAGAAAGAACCTTTGTCATCTCTATATGGCATTTTCATTTGTTGCTTTATTTTACCTTAACCTGATTATTGTTTATATCAACAAGAAATAGGAAAGAAAAGATTAAATGATGTTTGGGTTTCAAGAACCAATAGATATGACATAAGAAAATTTGAAAATTCCTTTCATTTAATCAACTATTAATAAATAATTATAAATTTAATATTTGACCACTCATATTCCACTTGTAGGTTCTAAAAACTGCAGAATCACCTCTAGGGTGTGGAAAATTTATATTTTTTCCTTATTTATGACTAATTATTTTTATATATAACAAATAACATCATGACCAACAAAATCTATATATTTATTAACTTGAATAAATGATATAACCATAAAATGTGGATATTCATGTCTAATTTATAATTAATTTATAAGCAGATAAAGAATTACTTGAACTTGTAATTCTCTCTTTGTTGATAGTATAGTTTTATTGATCCCATCGTACCATCATTGAACTATGTGATCCGTGTGTGGAATATCTCAAGAGGAGATACACATATGCCTCAGAATATATAAACATCATCATAGAATCACTAAGTGCAAGAATGGATGATACTGATCACTTGCGTCATCCATGGTTGATCACAGTAGAACTCTCATTGATAATTATTTATTTACTTCAAATGGATTGAGATGAAAGGAGGAGAGAACACATTTTAGATCTCAAAAACTCTCTTTAGGTCTTGATAGATCTTATCTCCATTCATCAAGAACAAGAGGTTTGTTTATGGAGAGTGATATAACTACATATTTATTATGGAAGGATTATCATAGGTAACTTGCACATAAAAGGTTTTGGGTGTAGAGAAATCCCCTTTTGGGAAAATAACTAATAAGGTTTTTTTTTAGATTCTATGGATTATTCTCCAATTTTTCCAGATGTAAATTTCATGGCTAGTGAAATTTGTCCATTAAATATTGATATAAAAATCTCAAAACCCTGAGATGATCTTTTTCATGTCAAATTTTTAATAAACTTGAATTAGATCGGTGAAAGGATTACCTCATATTAATATATTTCTTTGATAAATATATTGATCATCCCAAACCCTTTTCCAATTAAAAATGTTTTATAAGGTCGACCCAAAGTAGATCCCCTCAAACAATGATCCAAATGTGGTCCTATGATCTGCAAAAAATACCTATGGAATGTTAGGTGCAAGCATGGTGGATCAATCATCATGTGTTATTCATCTTGATCACTAAAATTTCCTTCGAGAAAGAAGGATTTTCTATTGTTCTCTTTGTTTTTTATATAATGACAAAATTAGGAATCTAGAGATAAGTGCATTGTTTACAACAATTCTAAATTCTACCATACTCAATAGACAGAACAATCTATTTATAGAGTTAGGGTTTAGGTTTAAAATATTATTTAATTTTAAAAAGGCAAAAATAATATAATAAACCTTATCCAACACCATTATATAGAATAACAATATTATTATTATTTTATGGTGTGCACTATTTCTAGCAATGATAAATATTATTTTACAGTTAATTAAATTAATATCTATCACCACACACAATATTTTTCCGCTCATCATTCTCAACATTTATCTAATAAACAAATAAATATTTATTTTCCCATGTAGGTGATTGTGGTGGTAGGGGGTTTGGGGCAGCAGTCCTGATGTGAGTCCTTGTGCCCGTTTTTTTTCCTTATGTGTGTTGTAAATAAAAAAATTAAATTAAATATTTATTAAATATTTATTCATAAATAAATATTATATTAATGGTCTATTGAATAAATTTTTTAAAATATTGAAAAAATAAATTAAATATTCTATTCATAATCTGAATAATATATATTTATTATTATTCATGTAATTAAATAAATTATTTTTCAATTAATATACAATTATTTATTACCTTGTGAATATTTTTTATCAATAAATCATGAATAAAATTATTCCTCAGTCTTGAGAAAAATATTTATTCAAATAAATAAATTCAAATATAATATAATTTAGATCAATGAATGTAACGACCTGAACTTTTTAATAATATTTATTTCCTAAATTTGTGTGTTATTTTTTATATACTCAACAAAACTATATCCTTTAATTAATGAAGGGGGTATAATTAAATGAGACTGTTGGGTTTCGACTGTTATATGATCGTTGGTCAATATGACCATTGGAAACTAAACTCTTAATGTTGCAATTATTGTTTATAAATAAAAGTGATCTTGGTTATTACTATAGAAAGAAGAGTCGATGTCCACATCCACTAGACTCGGGTCATAAGAGGACCATCTACCAGAGCTTGGGAAGGAGGTATCATCTCTATGATTTTCTCTAGATCAAGACAAAGTTGAGCTTCAATATGTGAAGCTTGAACTGAATCACCTAAGGGATAAGTTCAAGCTGATAGAAATCACCACTCAGTCAATGTTGTCCGAGATGCCCCAAGATTCTGTCACCACAGCACAACTTACACTTAAGTCCTGTGCAGGTGTTATAAGGGGCTATGTAACGAGGCTTTAGATAATTTTTTGTAATAACTTGGAATAAATAAATTTTTTATTTATTATTATGATAAAATTTGTGATTTTCAAATGTCTGGATAAATATAGGATGAATATTAATGATGAATTTTGGAAAAAAGGTATTTTAAAATATTCAGGTAAATTTTAAATAATTGATAATGTGAAATTATTTTCAAAAAATGGCCTTTTTACGGTTGTGATCAGTAATAAATTTGAAGTCTAATAAGATCAATTTAATTTTTAGTGAATAGTAAATTATGAATAGTAATATTACCCTTATGAATATTGGTGAATAGTAATTAATAGTAAATCATCCAAAAAATATAAACTTCACCCATGAATGTATAAACACAATATAGACATCATAAAATTGAAAAAATGACCATAGTATAAGTTTTGGTACTGTTTATGTCATAAATATTTTATTTACAATTATATAATTAATTTAATAATTTAAAATTGAAATTAATTTTCATAATATGGAATCATAAATTCTTAATTTATTTTCTTATGGTTATACGATAATTTTATGGGACCTTGATTACTTTTTCAAGGTGTTATAAAACAAGTTATAGTTTTACAGTTGTGTTTTTTGAATAAATAATGTTTTTATTTCAAAATTAAATTAACGATATTCAGAAAAATATTTTCATAAAATGGAGTTCATTTTGGAATTTAGATCACTGATATTAGGTTGGGGTGAATTTATGAAATTTTTATAAAATTTTTTGTTTTCGAATGAATATTAAAAATACAGTTTTGAGTTTCGGTGTGATTAATGATTTTATGAATGATGTAATAATGATGTAATAAATCTGGTCGACTTGTGAATAGTAATATATGTTATGAGGTCTTCCAAGTGTCCAATACCATTGTAAAATACCATGGGAAAGCCCATGGTTTTGCATATACCACCGATGAGGTGTCCCTTGGAAATTAATTAAATATTCCCTCAATTTTGCTATAAATACCAAGTCATTCCCTCATTCCTTTCATTACAAAATCCTCCTAAATGAATCTATGGTCTCTTTACCTCCCAATGAGTCCTCCCAAGGTTCCCTCAATCCCCCAAGGTCCCAACCATTGAGATTTCGAAGTCACTCTTTAAGGTAAGGGAATGTTTCACCCTTCTCTTTTAAAGTCATGACTTCCTTTATGTTATGTCTCATAGTTTTCATATTCTTTTATTGGGGTATATTATTCTATATCATTACTACTATCTGTTTCATGTAAAATTGATTTTATACCCTTTCTTCTCTCATAAACTTATATTTTCTTAATGTTAAGCGATGTCATTAGGCTGACGTATTTTTGTAAAAGAATTTGCATCTTCTCTTTTCTTTGAAGTTTACTTTTCATGTGTTATGTAATTAAAATATCCATACCATGATCCTATTTAAATTGTATCATGTTACTATACTATAATATGATTTATTAATTAGTGTCTGACCCTTTTCCCCTATCTTTTTAATGTTTTCTAAAAACCATGTTGTTTAGTCGTTATGCTGTAGAAATTTCGTCTCAAAACTTCTCTCTTTTTCAAAAGAAATTGTCTTATTTTATTCATGTGAATACCCAAACCATTTTTATTTATTCGGGTATTCATCAATACATAATATTGATATATTTGGTTTTGTAATTGACATACATATAACCATCACTCCCTTTCCATCAATTATAAATGACATAATGATCTTTTTTAAGCACTTTTAAAACATAACAATTTCAAAATGAAACCCATTTCTTTTATTCTCAATGGGTAATTTATGAAATTTTTGATTATTATCTATGTGGATCACATGAAAATAAATACATACTAAGGGTGCGCCATGAAAGCGCTCCAATGAATTGGGTAATGAATTTAATCTCAACAGATAACAAGTTTCACGATACCTTGGTGAATAACCATGGTAATATTTTTTGACACCTTGGGGATGAACCTTGGTGATATGTTCATGAATGTATAAATGAAATGTTGTATCCGCAAATTCAAGTTATTATTCATGTTCTTTTTATTATGATATTCCTCTTCTTCCATTTCACATTTCTTTATTTTTTTTACCAAGTTATTATTGATATTACAAGTAAATTGATTCCCTTGTTTACCATTACTGTGCCTTCTGCTCACCCTTTACTTTGATGTATGTCTCCAGGTTATGAGATGCAGTAATTGTACTTAGGATGAACCTATTATTAAGCCTTATAAGTGGTTTATAAGAATATTTTATGTTGTTTTCAGGTATTATGTTCCTGATTTCCAAGACACTAGAATTTAAAAATCCTATGTTTGTAAAATGTAATGAAAAGTTATGTAATAAAAAAGGCAGGATTACATAGTTGGTATAAAAAGATATTTTTGTTATTTATGGAAATTAGGATATCAAAAACTTTAGGAAGAACCCTGTATAAAAGTTTAAATATAGGAAAACTTCCTGGTATTTTGGTGAAATATTAAGTAAGTGGTTTCTAAACAAATAAATCCATGTCTGGATACGAACAAGTGGATATGGCTCTGGCACAGATATACCGAGGAGTGAAAACTCTGACATGGAGTTTTGGGCTTGACTCTAGATATTCTGGTATAAGATAATGGGCCTTGCTGCAATCCTATTTTGACACTCCTGGGGGATATATTTGGTTAATCATAAGCTTTTTATGAATCAATATGAAGGATTTATATAAAAATGTAATTGTTTAAGCATGAAGTTTTAAGACATAAAATCCTTTATAGTTAAAAGATTCGTAAATGAAATAAGTTTCTAACTAAGGTTTTATTCTTTTAGAAAATTACAGTAAATAGGAGGAACCGTGCAAATTGTGACAACAATGGACCATGCACTAAAGGCCCTCTGATCGAAGCTAGAATGGAAACTTTCATGTGAATAATGAACCAACTGACTCAAGTTATAGGAAATAACTTTAATCAAGAGGAGATAATGATCTCAACATGAAGGGAAAAACATTATGTTGAATCCTTTATGCATCAACGACCACCAACCTTCAGTGGATCGACCAACCCATTGATTTTTGAACAGTGGATCAGCTCTGTAGAGAAGATATTTTCTGTGCTCCGCTGTTCAGAGAAAGAGAAGGTCACCCTAGGTGTCTATCTCTTAGTGGGACAAGCTTATCGGTGGTGGGAACTGATTAAAAACACCAGGCCAAGAGTGGAGGCTAAATATTTGGAGTGGGAAGAGTTCAGAGGGATCTTCTTCAGTAAGTATTTCCCTCATTCCATGAGAACAAGAATAGATAAGGAGTTTCTCGAGCTGTAGTAGAAGGAGAATGAATCTGTGGGAAGCTATGAGATGAACTTCATAAAACTTTCCCGTTATATCTCAAAACTTATCTTGGATCCTAGTGGGAAGGTTGATAGATTCTTTGGTGGACTAAGACCTCATCTATGGAAGAATATAGCCAACTGAGACTATGAAAGCTATGAGGAGATCATGCGGAGTGCGATGAAAGTTGAAATGGAGTTTGGTGAGATTTAGTGGTCTCATAAATCCAATGACAAGAAGAGAACGATGGATCTAAGATTATGGGGGAGCTTCAATCAGGGAATAGGAGGCAAGAAAGTACAACATCCCACATGTAATAAGGCAGTTATCCAACCGAGTGTGTCTCCATGGGGAGAACCAGTTCTCTTTGCAAAGAAGAAGAATGGATTGATGCGACTATGCATTGATTATAGAGAACTGAATGGGATCACAGTGAAGAACAAATACCCTATTCCAAGAATTGATGACTTATTTGACCAACTTCATGGGGCTCAATTTTTCTCCAAGATTGATCTCCAATCTAGTTATCATCAATTGAGGGTGAAGAAAGAAGATATTCAAAAAACTGCCTTCTGATCAAGATATGGGCATTTTAATTTTGTTGTCATGCCCTTCGGACTGACTAATGCATTAGCTATTTTTATGGATTTGATTAATAGATTCTTCAAGGACTACCTTGATAACTTAATGGTTGTTTTTATTGATGATATTTTGATATATTCCAAATTCTGTGAGGAGTATGATGATAATCTAAGGGTTATTTTGAAAACTCTATAGAAGGAGAGACTTTTT